>JAQPPZ010000613.1:0-5510358 GCA_028583015.1 Wollemia nobilis | reverse complement strand
AGAATAGGTTCCCAGGTTTTTTGGGTTTTTAAATGTTAGAAGTTTATTATATTTTGTTATACCTTAATTTGAGACCTAATATTTTAAAGTAAGGTTATTTATTATAAGAGGGATGTGTAGAGGGATGTGTACACCGAATTTGGGTGCAATCCAACTCATTTTTATTTTTAGCAGTTTTTAGAAAAAAAAATATTTTTAGGGTTTATTTAGTGTTTCTTTGGTTTTTGGTTGCTATATGATGGATTGTAATATTTTGGAGAAGGTGTGTAAACTCAGGAATGAGAAGAATATTGATTTGCAGGTTTCTTCCATTATATCACATTTGTGTTATGTGATTGGAGTCCATTTTGTTGGTCTCTTGTAGCTGAGTTTACACCATCTCACAAGACTTGATCAAATATGCCTCAAGCCTTCTCAAAAGACTTGCTCAAAACACATGCTCAAAAACTGCTCAAAACACATACTCAAAAATTGCTCAAAGCATATGCTCAAATCTTCTCAAAAAAAATACTCAAATCTGTTCAAAACACATACTCAAATCTGCTCATAAAAACTTGTTCTCAACTCTCCAAAACTTGCATACAAAATAATGTTAATCTATTTCCATATTTTGCATAATAGTGTCACCAGGTGTTTTATCTAATATTTAATGTGATTTCTTTAACTTGAAGTAATTTAGACATATTCTACCCAGAATTCATTTAACCTCTTGAACATATAGAGAATGATATGCATTTAACAATTGCTCAATATGTTCTACACATTCATTAAGTGTATTGCTTTCACATGTCTCACATTTATTACATTTTAAATGTATGTCTAGTCTAGCACATGATAACTGACTTTCTAATGCATACACTTTCTGCACAAATCTGATTTCTAACACTTGCACATTCACTTTCAATATCACTAAAACCAATGCCCAAAAGCTTCACAAATCCATTCAAACAATAAAGGACAATTTGTTCACAAACCCTAACACAAGTGTTTCCAATTTCTTTCAATTAGGATGCACAATTTATTTCACACCATAAGTGTTTCCAATTTATTTCACACCATAAGTGTTTCCAATTTATTTCAACTAGGATGCACAATTTGTTTCACAGAACCTAACACAAGTGTTTCCAATTTCTTTCAACTAAGATGCATAGTTTGTTTCACAAACCCTATCTCAAATATTTCTAACAATGCTCATATGTAATCCTCATTTCTCCACATTATGTTTCAAAAATATTTTGCTCAACCAAACACATTGGAGAAGGGATAATGTCAACATACCTCTTAGATGAAAGTGTGCCCTCAAAACCCTATCTCACAAACAACTAATCCTCCTTGTGCCACTACAAGGGTTATATAGAAAAATACTTTCTCAAAACATCCACATGAACTTTCTTCTTCAAAAATATGTGCTCAATGAAATCTGAAAATTATATTCAATAAATCTTCTTTTGTTCTCAAGGATGAAGCATTAATACTCAACAAAACCTTTAATATTTTCCTTTAACTATGCAAGAATTACAATAAAATGTAAGCCACTATCACATCTTATTACTCCTATTCTCCAAAATAATATTCAACACAACAAGGCACAAATTACACACATGAAATTGCCATATACCTCCTACTTGAAATAAAATATTTCGATCCACTTAAAAATTCCAACATGAATATTATAACATTACTTTATTTTATGCACCACACATAGCACTAACAATCTAAATTATAAACTCCATGTTGTCCCAATTTTTAATTCAAAAATTATAAACAAAATGATGGCCTTATGACTCCCTAAGAAGTTGCATACCTTAGACTTTGGCAAATATTTATTTCAAAAAATTGTGCCCACTTTGCTATCGCCACCATGATTCGAACTTGCATCCCTTGCTGGCTTGTGCCCTAGCACTTAGCTAGGCCACCACATGGGCTAGCCACCCACACAAAACTCAAGGCACATGCACTCTATCTTATGCATGATTTCCAATGCGAGAACCTTCATGAACAAAAACTCTATCACACTACCTTCATTGTATCTCAAACTTGAAACCTTCTATCTACCACAACTTAGCGCAGGGGGTCCTTCCGTCTAGGCTAGCTGCTTGTATGAGTGTTTATTTCATTGTCCCTTATTTTTATTCACAAACCTGCCTTTAAATGTGCACCATCCTCTTCTCCTTATGTGCCCATGACGATCGAACGATTGAGTGGATAAGTTCAATTATGTCATTGTGCATTCACTCCTAGAATTTGCAAAAATTAATCACCCTTATATATATGTTTTGGCTCTTTGAAACATAATTTCGGTGTTGCATTTTATGACCATTGGCATATTATACTTTGTCCCATAAACTTTAATATAAGCCTTTGTATGGTCGGTGCTTGAGAATATAAACCTTTGATATTATTTTAAATTAAAATATTTAAGTTAAAATTTAAATAATTTAAATATTTAAATAATTTAAACATCTAAATTAATTAAATCTTTCTTGGAATATATCTTAAATCCTTCTTGGAATATATCTACCTTATGAACTTTTGACATCAACCCTTTGACATTAATACTTTGATGGTATTTTCCTTGAATATAAATCTCACTTTTGACATCAATATACTTTTGCCTTGTGAGATAATTCTACCTTTGACATCAATGACAACCAATGGACTCAATATTTCCAACAATATCTCCCTTTGTCATTGATGGAAACCCTTTCTAAAATTTCTTTTCCAACCACTGAATTCCAAATTTGCTCCCCCTTACTGAATTCTCCACCCCTTATTGAAACTCTTCCTCTTTGACATCAATGGCAAAGGGACTCCTTTGGGGCTAAAAATAATACTCTTAGTTCAACCTCCTCACCACCTCCTCTCCTTTAGGTGATCATTTTTGGGGTGGGAGTAAATCTACTCCCAACATACAATGCTCTTCTCCTTTCTCAACCTTATTCTAAACTTTTAAAGTTGTACCTCTTTGAACCTTTTGATCATCTCCATCCTTGCTTGTTCTTGGAAGTTCTAGAAACTCTGTTCTACACCACCTTGCCTTATTCCCAAAATTAATGCAATTGTAACACCTAATGTTGTAATTATTGGAAGGTTTAAATGACTTGAAACTCCCCTTGGTGAAGTCAGAATCATTCTTTCCATGAGTCCTACATTGTGTATCTTTGTGACCAAAATGATTACATGAGAAACAATAACCTTGGAAGTAATAATCATATTTAAATGAATTGAAGTTTCTTTTGGTGAAGCCATAATCCATATTCTCATGAACCCTGCAATGCACTTCTTTGTGACCAAAATGATTACATGAGAAACAATAACCTTGGAAGAAATATTCATATTGCCTTGGAAAATATGGTCTTTTGGTCCTTTATTTGCCTTTCCTTTGATGATCCTTGTTATCTGATTGTACATTATTTTCTTCCTCTTTGATGCTTCCACTACCTAACTCATCATCATATGTCTCAGGTTAATCTACAATATCTCCCTTTCCTTTGTAGCTTAACTCCCCTTTTTGTACCTCTTGACCTCTTTCAAAACCTAATCCTGTTATGATAAATGAAGATTTGTGTGCATTGATAATGTTATCCAAAGCTTCCAAGCTTTTACCAAACCTGTGCAGCTTATCCTTAGAATATTTTACTTCCATATTTAGAGAAACCACTTCATGTTCTAATATTTCACATTCTAACCCTTTTACCTCCAACTTTTCAACCATGACTTCTTTAAATATCCTTGCCTTAGCTTTTCATTTTTTGAGGTTTTGTAGAAGATTTTATTTTATTTCCTCATGTTCTTGAACTTGAGCCTTCAGTCTTGAATTCTGTTTTCTAACCCCTTTCAACTCTCTAAGAGCAATAATAATTTCAACTCTCATCACTATCACTTGAAGCATTGCTTGCTTCTTCCACATAGAAACTCTTCTTTTGCCTTTGAAAATTCTTCTTTTCATGCTTGGCTTGACCATACTTGTTTTTCTTTTCATACCTATATTTTATTTCTTCCTTTTTTATAATCTCATTTCTCTTTACTGCTTCTACTTCCAATTTGTGGACAATTATATGCATAGTGACACAATTCTCCACAATTGAAACATTTTACAGTCTTCATATCTTTGTTCTTTCTTGAGCCCTTTTTATTCTTTCTCACAAATTTTGCTTCTTCATCACTACTTTATTCATTACCTAATTCTGATTGCTTGTATTCTCTCTTCTTTGAAACTTTGAATGTTGCCTCTCTATTGGACTTTTGATCTTTTTTTGTCCTCATTTCATAAGCTGAGTATTACATGTAACTCATTCATTTTCAACTAATCAAGATCCTTCATCTCTTCTATTGCTAAAAAATTTGCATCATACCTCATGGGGAGTGACATTAATACTTTCTGAGCAACGCTAGAGTCTCCATTTTTTTATCCAAGTCCTCGCATAGTATTAAGGATTTCATCAACATGAAGTAAGTACATATCAATATCTTCCTCATATTTCATCTTCAATTCCTCAAACCTCCTCCTATGAGTTTGAATTTTTGCCAACTTAACCTTTCTATTTCCTTCATATGTTTGCTTCAATTTGTCCCATATCTCTTTTGCTTATTTGCATTGCATAAATTTTACAAATTCTAATTCATGTAAACCACTTAATATTATATTCATAGCCTTGAAATTATTTACAGATAGTTTCGTACCATCCTTTTCTATGGGAGGATTAGTTGTAGGTGTGAATCCATCCTCAAAATATTGCCATATCTCATATCCTTATGCCATCAAATAAGTTTGTATCCTCATACTCCAAAAAGCACAATTGTTCCCATCAAAAATTGGAGCCTTATTTGTTGATGTTCCATTTTGAGAAGTCATATGTGTTCCTGTAAGATTTTTCTTCAAGATGTTAACTTTTTGAAGGAACCCACTCTAATACCAATTGAAGAGCACTAGCTTATACTGAGATAGGGGGTGAATAGTATAAGACCAAATTTTACTTTTCTTTCTCAAATAATATGATCCAATGTTATCAATTGCAATATCTTTCCAAAGTAGTATCAACCAATATCATAAATAGCAGTAATAAAGCAATGCATAAATCACCACACACATTAGAGATACAAATTTAACATGGTTCACCAAATATTTATTACATCCATGAAAAAAATATTTCTTATAAATTTTCTCAACAAATCTCTTGGAAACCAATTCCCTATTACAATTTTTATGGACCTCTGTCCAAAGGAGATCTCAATCCCCTATGCTCAAGTTTGTGGATCTCTATCAATAGGATAACTTTATCCCCTCTCTGGTTTATGGACCTCTATCCATAGGATACCTCTATCCCCACTCCTCTAGCTAGTGGAACTCTATCCATAGGAGACCTCTATCCCCACTACTCTAGCTAGTGTATCTCTATACATAGGAGATATATGTCCCCACTGCTCTAGCTAGTGGACCTCTATCCATAGGAGACCTCTATCCTCACTACTCTAGCTAGTGGACCTTTATCCATAAGAGACTTTTGTCCCCACTGCTTTGGCTAGTGGACCTCTATCCACAGGAGACCTCTATTCCTACTGTTTTGGCTAGCTCCAAAGCTTACTCACAGCATTGCTTAACTCTGCTCTAATCTACCTCAAGCCTTAACACAAAGATTGCTCAAATTAGCAACACATCTGCTCTCACCTCTATCTCAAAATTGTACCAAATATTGTCACAAGGCTAGCACAAATTTACTCCAAATTTACTCATAAAATTTACCTCAAATCTATACCAAACCTTACTACAATGCTAGCACAAATTTACCTCAAACCCGCTCTCTATATTTGACAAAATTTACACCAAACCTCATTACAAGGTTAATACAAATCTACCTCAAACCTGCTCTCTATATTTACCCAAATCTACACCAAACCTCGTTACAATATTATAACAAATTTACCTCAAACCTTCTCTCTAGTCTATCTCAAGTCTTTTCACAAGACTTGCTCAAATATGCCTCAAGCCTTCTCAACAGATTTTCTCAAAACACATGCTCAAAAATTACTCAAAACACATACTCAAAAACTGCTCAAATCATATACTCAAATCTGCTCAAAACACATAATCATATCTGCTCAAAACACATACTCAAATATTCTCATCAAAACTTGTTCTCAACTCTCCAAAAATTACATACAAAATAATGTTCATCTATTTTCATATTTTGCATAATAGTGTCACCAAGTGTTTTATCTAATCTTCAATGTGATTTCTTTAACTTGAAGCAATTTAGACATATTCTACCCAAAATTTATTTAACCTCTTGAACATATACATAATGATATGCATTTGACAATTACTCAATATTTTCTACATATTCATTAAGTTTGAAGCTTTCACATGTTCACATTTACTACATTTTAAAGGTAGGTCTAGTCTAGAACATAATAGCTGACTTTTTTATGCACACACTTGCTTCACAAATCTAATTTCTAACAATTGCACATTCACTTTCAATATCACTCAAACCAATGCCCAAAAGCTTCACAAATCCATTCAAACAATGAAGCACAATTTGTTCACAAATCCTAAAACAAGTGTTTCCAATTTCTTTCAATTAGGATGCACAGTTTATTTCACACACAAGTATTTACAATTTCTTTCAACTAGGATGCACAATTTGTTTCACAGACCCTAACACAAGTGTTTGCAATTTCTTTCAACTAGGATGCATAATTTGTTTCACAAACCCTAGCTCAAATATTTCCAACAATGCTCATATGTAATCCTTATTTATCCACCTTATGTTTCAAAAATGTTTTGCTCAATCAAACACCTTAGAGAAGGGATAATCTCAACATACCTCTTAACTTGCTTAGTTGAAAGTGTGCCCTCAAAAACTTATCTCACAAACAACTAATCCTCCTTGTGCCACTACAAGGGTTAGATAGAAAAATGCTTTCTCAGAACATCCACATGAAATTTCGTCTTCAAAAATATGTGCTCAATGAAATCTGAAAATGATGTTCAATAACTCTTCTTTTGTTCTCAAGGATGAAGCATTAATACTCAACAAAACCTTTCATATTTTCCTTTCACCATGCAAGAATTACAATAAAACATAAGCCACTATCACACCTTATTACTCCTATTCTTGAAAAATAATATTCAACACAACAAGGCACAAATTACACACATGAAATTGCCATATACACCTTATACCTCCTACTTGAAATAAAATATTTCAATCCACTTCAAAATTCCAACATGAATATTATAACATTACTTTATTTTATGCACCACACATAACACTAACAATATGAATTATAAACTCCACGTTGTCTCCCTTTTTAATTCAAAAATTAAAAACAAAATGAAGGCCTTATGACTCCCTAAGCAAGCGCATACCTTAGACTTTGGTAAATATTTATTTCAAAAAATTATGCCCACTTTGCTATCGCCATCATGATTCGAACATGTGCCCCTTGTTGGCCCGTGCCCTAGTGCTTAGCTAAGCCATTGCATGGGCTAGCCACCCACACAGAACTCAAGGCATATGCACTTCATATTATGCACTATTTTCAATGTGAAAACCTTCACTAACAAAAACTCTATCACACTACCTTCATTGTGTCTCAAACTCGAGACCTTATGTCTACCACACCTTAGTGCAGGGGGTCCTACTATCTGGGCTAGCTGCTCGAATGAGTATTTATTTTGCTATCCCTTATTTTTATTCATGAACCTACCTTGAAATGTGCATCGTCCTCTTCTCCTTTTGTGCCCCAGATGATCAAACAAGCAAGAAGATAAATTCAATTATGTCATCGTGCATTCACTCCTTAGCATTTGCAAAAATTAATCACCCTTTTAATATATGTTTTGGCTCTTTAAAACATAACATCGGTGCTGCGTTTTATGACCATTGGCATATTAGACTTTGGCCCATAAACTTTAATATAAGACTTTGCATGGTCGACGCTTGAGAATATAAACCTTTGAAAATATTTTTAATTAAAACATTTAAAAATTTAAATTTATATTATTTAAATCTTTAATTTTAATAATTTTAATATTTAAATAATTTAAACATTTAAATTAATTAAATACTTCTTGGAATATATCTACCTTACGAACTTTTGACATCAACTCTTTGACATTAATCCTTTGATGGTATTTGCCTTGAAGATAAATCTCACTTTTGACATCAATATACTTTTGCCTTGTGAACCAATTCTGCCTTTGACATCAATGACAACCAATGTACTCAATATTTCCAACATTAGATTATTTTTTTATTGAATAATTTAGTCTTTAATCAATTTTCTTCAATATTTTATTTGAATCTTTAATATAAAATCCTTCTTTGGATTTTGTTTGATGTCTTTTGTTATCCTTCTTTTTATGCTTTTCTCTATTATTCTTCTTTGTTTTTTTTCTCCATATTCAATTGTGCTATACCTGGTGGTGTGACTTCTAAATAATGAGTTAGTAAATCATCACAGTAATACATTCTAGATTTCAATGAGTTCCTATTGAAGCTAACATAAAATTCACTCAAGTCATATGAGTCACTATTGACATATTTTCTCTATTGTATTTTTCCTTGAAACTTTCCAAAAGTAAGTAAAGGCATATACATCATTAAAAATTCTTCTGAAGAAAATATAATGGTGATTTGTGAATTCCACCATGTTCTAAATATTTTTTCATGAAGATAACTTATAAGTGTTGTAAAATTTTCATCTTTTACATCTTTGAGAAATAAAGATATTTTATCCTTTAAGCCATTTGATATTTGCTTCTTTCCATAAAAATCATCTATCAAGTTTTGGGAATAAGACTTTAGTTTGTCCACCATTTATTTACTATACTCACTAAATGCATTTCTAATTATTTCTTCCATGACAAACAAAATTTGCAATTCAATGATTTGATTCCTTTGAAGTTGAAAACCTTTTATCTCCAAAATTAATAATTGCAATTTCAAAAAACTTTGAATAACCACTCAAACAATAAATTTAGAAATTTTATTTTTTTAATTCTAAATATTTTTCTAAACCTTTGAAGTAGCAATACTTTAATCTCCCTACTTTATTTAATTTGCAAATCCTAAATATCTTTAAATTATCAAATTTCAAATTTCAAAAACCAAATTCTAATATTCTAACTCTTCATTTTTTAAATAACTTTAACTTTCAAAATGAAAATCATCTCATGGAATGTGAGAGGTCTCAATGGCCTATCTATGCAAATATTGGCCACTACCATGAGGAAAGAAATGAAACCTACTATCCTTATCATGCAAGAAACCAAACTTGAAGAAAACAACATTGAGAAAGTCGCTATAATTATATGGAAGAATAGTGAATTTATCATGAGCCCAACCCATGGTACTTTTGGATGACTCTTATATATTTAGGAATCCTCCAAGGTTGAGGAAAGACTTGTTTCTTCCTCTAACAGAATCACCAATGTTCTCTTCTTTAGCAAAGATACCAACACTAGTTGGGTCCTATCAAACATTTATGCTCCCAACACCCCTCATGCTAGGATTACCTTATGGAATACTATCAGTCAGATGAGGGTAATTTTCTCAAATCATCCTTGGATCCTTGTTGGAGACTTCAATTCCCCATTGTATCCATCTGATAAGAATGTAGGAACTATCATCTCCCTTAGAAGCTATGAATATTTCATTGAATTTGTTGACAATAATGAATTTATGGACGTTCAACTAAAGGGAACCAAATATACATGGAGCAATAGGAGGATTGGAGTTCATAATATTTAACTAAGAATTGATAGGTTCCTTCTCTCCAAAGAGGTTTTTCTCTTGCTTGGGGATGGCACCCTCCAATCCCTTAGTCTTTGAGGGTCTCAAGCCATAAATTTTCAAGACTCCCTTTCGATTCAAGATAATGTGGACTCAGCATCCTGATCTTAGGAAACAGATAATGAAATAGTGGAGCCAAAAAAATGTAGAACCACCCATATCCTAAGTTACCAAAAACCTCTACATTATAAAAAACAATATCAAAGTGTGGAATAAAGAAGTATTTGGCAAAATATTCGAGAATAAATAGGCCATCAAGGATAGATTGCAGATCATTGAAGATAAAATTTAGCAAGGATAGGTTGACAACCAAACAAATAGTGAAGAAAGGAGAATTTTTGTTGACAATCATAATGTTCTAGAAAAGGAAAAAATATTTTGGAGATAAAAATCCAAAGCTCTTTGGCTCAAGTAAGGAGATACCAACACTAAATTATTTCACATGTCAACTCTTAGGCATAGGAGCTCCAATAAAATAAAGGAGTTAGTTAAAAGTGATGGTACTATCACCACCAACATTCAAGGGATCAACTATGAAGCTATAGATCACTTTAAATCCCTTCTTGGTTTTCAACCCCCTACTTCTACCCAATCCCATGAGTCCTTGCTTCATCACATCCCCAATATCATAGACCTTGAAATGAATATTTAACTCACTAGAACCTTCTCTCATGATGAAATAAAACAAACCCTTTTCTCTATGTAACCTAACAAAGCCCTAGGCCCTGATGGTTTCTCTCAACAGTTCTTCCAAACCTACTAGAATATTGTTGGAAAAGGTAGTGAAGCCATCTAGGATGTCTAAAAGTCAAAGTCCATCCATAGGGATGTGAACTCAAGCTTCCTTGCCCTTATTCCCAAAGGTATTTTTTGCAAAACTATCTCTGACTTCTAGCCTATAAGTCTTTGCAATGTGCTCTATAAAATTATAACTAAATTCATGATCAATAGAATGAAAGATATTATCCCTCTCATTATCGATCCCTGTCAAGGAAACTTTATTCAAGGTAGAACCATTATATATGGAGTTATTACCATCCATGAACTTTTACATTATGTTCCTCGAAGAAAAAAACCTAGGTTCTTTTTCAAGCTTGACATGAATAAAGCCTTTGATAGGGTATCCTAGGAGTTTCTTTTTTTTGTCCTTCTAAAATTTGGTTTCCACCATGAATGGGTTGACCTCATCAAATATTACACTACTTCAGCATGGTTCTCTGTTATCATCAATGGATCTACTATTGGATACTTTTTTAGTGTTAGAGAGCTAAGGCAAGGTGATCCCTTATCCGCCCTTTTGTTCATCATCCTCACTGAATCCTTGGGAATATCCCTTAAATCTTCTTGTGCCTATGGAGCTATCTCATGCATCAAAGTTGCATCCTTCCTAAGACCTATCATCCATAAATAATTCATTGATTATACAATATTGGTTAGCCTTACATCCATTATTAAAGCCAAAGCCATTAAATATATTCTTAACCTCTATGAGGATGTTGCAAGCCAAAAGGTAAACTACATCAAAAGCAAAATTTATTTTATTAACACCCTTGTAGTTTGGAAAGTTAAGAAAGCTTGTGTCCTTGAATGCACTGTAGATAATATTCCCTCTTCTTACCTAGGCCTCCCCCATTTCACAAGCAACCCAAGTGATTTCATGTGGAATAATGTTCTTGAAAGACTCCATAAAAATCTTGTTGGTTGGAATGGAGCCCTTCATAGTCAAGCTGCTACAAAAAATATTATCTTGGATTACCTCCAAAGTATACCTATCTATTTTTTGTTTGTTTTCAAATCCCCTGCAACTGTCTGCACTAAAATTGAATAAATCCAAAAATTATTCCTATGGTCAGTTCCGGACAACAAAAGATGTCCTTTGGTGGCTTGGGATAAAATTTTCTTTGCCAAATATTAATGAGGCCTAGGTTTCAGGAGCATTAGTAAGATGAATATGGCCCTTATAGCAAAGCAAGCTTGGAAAATATTCACCAATGTTAACATCGAGTGGGTATCCATACTCAAAAGAAAATATCTTCAACACCATAGTTTCATGGATGAAGGAATCCCTCAGCCTGGCTCTACTCTCTAGAATTCGATTATCCAAACCAAACCCATTATCCAAAAATTTATTATATGGCAGCCTGGTGATGGTCAGTCTATTAACTTCTAGAAAGACACTTGGGCCTATGATCCTCCCCTTCTTGATGATCCTAAACTCCTTGGTTTAAAATATATTACTAATAATCTATTTGGTAGCAAAGTTTCAAACTTCATCACATATGATTAGGGCCAAAATTCTTGGAAATCCATCCCATCCTACAACATTAGTAGAGAGCTCTCATTAGCAATTAACTCCCTATCCTCCCTACTTAACTCATATGTCATTCCCACTTTAGGATCACCTAACCAATCCATATGGAAGTATTATGATAGAGATATTTTTACTGTCAAGTCTACTTAAATTTTGTAAGATAACATACATACCTGTTCGATCCTAGTCAATCTTATTTGGTACAAAAACCTCATTCCTAAAGTGGAATTTTTTCTGGTTGGCTACCCAAAATAAAATCTTAACCATTGAAAATATCATCAAACATGGTGTCATCATTTTAAATCATTGCTACCTATTTTTATCTAGATGGGATTCAACCCATAATCATTTCATTGAGTGTGAGTTTTCAACAGTGATCCTCAACTTCCTCTTAACCACCTTCAGTATTGTGTGATTCCATCCTAACTCTCTTGTGGAATTCTTTATCCAATGGCCTAATCCCTTTCATAATAACAAACTCAAGTCCTTGTGGATTCTTTACCTCCATCACTTCCTTTGGTAGGTGTAGCTTGAGAATAATAACAAAGCCTTCTCCAACAATTCCAAGGACCCCATCTCCATTGGAAATATAGTGCTCTATTTACCCACTAAAAATATTCAACTCATCCCTTATTCAAAATGTACTCACCCTATTATTGAGACCACCATTATTGCTTCTCTTAACCTATCCATGGAGCTTTCCAAACCTTTAACTCAAGCTATCAACAGAGCCAATGCTAAATGGAGTTCTCCACCTAAAGGTTGGCTAATTTTTAATTTTAAAGAATTTTCCAAAGGTAATCCCAGAATATTTGGAGGAGGTGGTGTTTTTAGATATCACAATGACAAAATTATCATTGCCTTAATGGAAAACTTAGACATACAAATTAACCATGTTGCAGAAGCCAGAGCTCTCCTCCATGGCCTCTCCATTATGATTAGCCTACATTGGAGGGTAATCATCAAATGCAACTCATTGAACATGATCAACTATAATAAAAGTGATAAAGCCCCAGCGTGGAGAGTTATAAACATCATCTCATACTCTAAGAGACTTCTCCACCAACACCTTGATACCATCATTCAGCATATCTATAGGTAACTAAATCGAGTGACTAACTCTCTAGCCAATTTGGGTCCCAATCAGGAGTACCTCATTGTTTGGCACAATGACTTTCCCTAACCCCTCATTGATGCCACTATCTATGATTGGTCATAATTTCTTTGAAGCCTTCCTTATGGTCATTTTATTTGGATTCTTGACCACTATTCCAACATGGAATCTCTTACTAATGATTGGTCCTTACCACCAAATTGCAATCGAAGCTAGAATGTTGACCTTTTGTCTTACTCGGGTCATCATTTTTTATCCTTGTCACCCTTTTTCCTTCTACGTGGCTACCCACTTTAATATTTGAATCCACATCATTGATACTTTTAAATCTCCCATCCACATCATCCACCCTGTCATCCATCATAACCTTTTTGTTCACCTACCCTCTCCCATTTTTCCATGTATATTTAACCCATCCCTTATGGTAGACATGTGTTTAGCAACCACCTCTAGGCCCCTCCCATTGTATTTATCAATGTCTTCTATGGTCGAAGCACTTTGACTACCATCCATGACCACAATTATTTCCAAGACACCATTTTACCCAGTGCAACTGATGTTAGCGATAACTTGAACCTTCCATGTTGGTACCTTTCCCATGTGAGGATCATCTCTCATAGAAGGGTACATGAACCAAACCTTTTTACTGATTAGTGCTAGCAAAAACTCCCAGATTTATCTTAGTCTAGAACATTTGGTATGCTTGAAGCTCAAGCCTATAAATCCATAGTCTAGAATGACCTAATTTATTATCTACTCTTGCCTCTTTGCCCTTGGTCCAAATCCTACAATTTACCCATGGCCCTTCTTGATCTTGAGTCCCTCAAAATTTATCCTATAGTCAAAATAAATCCTTGGGTCCCACGGTTTCATCATTTTTCTAAAAACATTTAACAAGAGTTATGAAGAAGTGTCCAATGACATAGTCAAGACATGAAACTAGGGAAATGTTATCATTTAGGTTTTGGAGTTCAAAATCGATGTTTACATACTAGTTTAAGTTTCTAGTATTTCGAACAATGGGTGCATCATCAAGTGAGATAGGTACTCTATAGTGGTGGAAATAGATAACTTCACTAAAAAAGATAAAAACCTTGTTTGGAATAATGGTGGCATTATGAGAACCTCTCTCCCTCCTCCCTAGAACCATGTGATGATCCCTTTCATGCAATACCTAACTATTGATAATATTAATATCCCTTTACCTAGTTTCCACCTCACATTTTAAAATCATCTTAGGGATATTAATTTTATTAAAAATTCCTAATTACTTTTATATATCCATTGAAATATCTATTGATAGTGTGAGGAAAATGAATTCATCCTACTCGACCCACCAGGGCCAACACCTCATTATGTATAAACATACCCTTGAAAAACATACTAAAAAATTTGTTATAGCCTGCAACATAATCCCCCCTAATCCGCACAAGGATAGATCCAACCATGTTACCCCTATCAATGAGGTGCCTAGTGATGATGGTTATCCTAAGTACATCTCCCCTAGCTCAAAGATGAAGGTCCCTGGCTCATTGAAGCAAGATTCACCCTACTTTGGGTATGAATTTAGGAATCGATCTCTCAAAAACTCTATGCATAAGAATAAGCATGATGATAGCTCTACAATGGTCCAAGGATCCACCTGTTCCAAGAAGGTGAAGATGCAGGGGACCCCTCCAAAGGTGTCCCCTAAATAGAATCCTGATTATGGAAGCATACCTAAGTCAAGCATTACCAAAGTTCTCCAGAGTTCCATCCTCGATCACACCACCAGCTTCATAGTAAATCTCTCCATGGTAGTAAACGTAGCTAAGGCAGCTTGGATGCTCTACCATAAAGCTACCAAAATCATGGATGAACTCCATAGCCATCTTAAAAAAATATTCAAGAATGAATATGATAGCAATGAAGCCCAAGTGAATACCATCAAAGGTTGATGTTTTGTCTTCTCATTTTTGTTGTGTCTAAACCTTAATGGTTCATTTTGTGTTTCGGGATATCCCCATAGTTTAGTCTACTTTTTGAAGTCGGGAGCACCCCTCTAGGTTAGCCCAAGTTTTCTTGTTGTTCCTTTGAACTGTTTATAATGATGTTCATTTTGTAATAATATTTTAGTATTCTTTTAAAACC
Source organism: Wollemia nobilis (assembly GCA_028583015.1). Taxonomy (NCBI): domain Eukaryota; kingdom Viridiplantae; phylum Streptophyta; class Pinopsida; order Araucariales; family Araucariaceae; genus Wollemia; species Wollemia nobilis. Next base: position 5,495,003 of record JAQPPZ010000613.1, on the reverse strand, counting down.
CACTTATCAATCTACCAAAAAAATCTTCAATTTTTCCTAAATTCTTAGTAGAAAATATTTTAACTCCAAAAGCTTAATAAATTCAAAAATCAAAATTTTGAAAAATAAATATATTGCAAAAATCATTAAAGTAGAAAACCTTATAAATCCCACCTAAAAATTCTAAAAAAATCAAATTTAATTTAGCTTAACTTTCCCTCTAATAATAAAAAACATGGAAGATAATTTAACTTACCTTTTCTCCTCAAGATGCACTACTACTTAACTAATACTTTTCATTTGTAGTATTTGAATGTTACCTCTAGGATTTCCAGCTAATTTATCTCCTCCTTCAACACTAAATTATTCCACCTACTATATTGCATATGATTCTCTACTTTGCATCATTCCACCTACTCCAATACTTAGGTTTTCATTTAAAATATGTCGCTTGAATTTATTTTGGATAATGATGATCTATGTCTCTTGTTGTGACTCTTAGGTTCCTTCTATTAGATAGCATGCTTGGGTTCCTTCTAATAGATAGTATGCTTAGGTTACTTCTAACAGTTAATACACTCAGATTTCTTTTGATGAATAGTGCTCAAGTGCCCTAGTTAAAGACACTCTATAGTGTTTAGATTCCCTGGTTAGAGCCACTCTATAGTTTTTAGGTTCTTTTGATAAATCTACTTTATAATATTTAGGTTCTCTGGTTAAATCTACTCTACAACAATTAGGTTCTTTGGTTAAAGCCACTACCATTCCTTGGATGTTAGCACTTTAATAATGCTTAGGTTATCTTGAATATGGCACTTTGATAACACTTTCTAATTTCCTCTAGATGATAACACTCTATCAATGCTCATATAGATTTTTGGATAGCACTCTTTGATAACACTTATAGCTCTTTGGTTAGCCCTCATATAGCTTTTTGGATAATACTCTTTGATAGCACTTATAGTTATCTGGTTAGTGCTCATATAGATTTCTAGATATCACTCTTTGATAGTGCTTATAACTCTTTGGTTAGTGCTCTATTAGTGCTTATAGCTTTCTATACAATGTTTATTTGATAGTACTTAGAGCTCTCTAGTTAGTGCCCTATTAGTGCTTATAAATTTCTAGGCACATTTGAATAATAGTACTCTTGATATCTTGTGTATGATAGTAGTCTTATACTTTACCTGATTACATTGAAATAGTTATCATATAACTTTTAGATATCCTTTGTACAATAGCACTTGTATACTTTACTTTCCTGCATTGAAATATCTCTTATTGGCTATAAGTAGGTGCTCTTTGAAAAATTGAAGAATTATTCTTTATAAACTTGATCTCATAGCCAAGACTAAAATGCTATGAAGATTTTCTAGTCAACCTGATCCTTCTGGTTTGTATTTCTGATTGACCAAATTTTTTGCTTCTTCAATATTTCCTTATCTCTAAAATCTTATGTTGCCTCCTCTATTTTTCTTCTTCTTCTCTTATCTATGGAATCTTATATTGCTTATATATTTTCTATTCTCAATAAGCTCATACTAGTTCTCCTATCCATTCTCTACAAACTTTGATGTTTCTTTTCTCTATTAAAATATTTGATGCTCCTCTATTCCCTAGAAGCTTATATGCTTCTCTATTCTCTAAAATATTTGATACTTCTATACTCTTTGACTTATATCTCTGATGTCTCAAGTCGAACCTAAGAACAATATCATTCTCCTCCTTTCTAGAGAATCTAACTATTATCAAGGTGACTTTGAATGTCCCCTCATGTCCAACTTTATTTTGAGTTAGCCCTTACTCTATTCTAACTAAGTCTTTATCTTCACTGGTTTTCCTTGAACCAAGTGGATAGACCCTCGCATCCAAATTGGGGTGACTTTAATTTATCCCCTCAATATTAACTCAATTAGACCTTTAAAAAATAGAGTCCTAGTATTCATTTCTTTTAAAATGGATAGAGTCCAAATATGATGGTGGCTTTGAAATGTGACTATAAAAAATGGATAGAGTTAAGCAGTAGCTCTAATACCACTATTGGATTTTAATCCAAACTATCTCAGTCCCAATATAATTAAGCCACAATATCTTAGGTCTTAATATTAATAATTAAGAGTATAATTAAATATATGAGCAATCATATGTATATATTGGCTAATATAAATATAATAACATTGACTATAATATCAAATATGAATGTAAATGGCCAAAATCAATCGTATACAAACATGAAACATACTTACAATAATATTTCTCAAAATCTATATAATTTTTTTATTGTCAATGCTTGTGATGATGATCATTTATAGACTGTTTTCCCTTTTGCATTGTATGGAGCTTTGTCTCCATAATATAGACATAGAAAGATGACTCTTCAATACTTAACTATTTCACTTTTTATATATCTGAAAGTTCCAACCTTTCATATTCTTATCCTTTGGCTTCTCATCTTGCCACTTGTATACAAGACTCTTAACTCTCTACTTACATGCACACTTGACTCTATGACACTTGCACACTTCTACATGGCTCTTACTCTCTTACATGCACTCTTAATACAGGATACTTGTGCACATTCTCATATTACATATTTGCATACTTACATGAAACTTGTGCACATTCTCTCATTAAATACTTGCACTCTTGCTTACATGACACTTGTGCATATCCTATACATAGACACTTATATAAATGGAAAATACAAATCACTCATATAAAATATGGACTCAAACCCTAATATATTGCCTATTTACATTTATACCATAAAGGTATTGTAGACCCAATATGACCACATCCTTAGAATGCATTGCAAATTTTATTCTAAGGTATGTAAGTTCCATTCCACACACTTTTAGTATATTTTGGAGCGGATCCGCTACATTCGTTTCTTAATCCGCCCAACACTTAGCATATTTTTACCTTGAGCGATTTTGCTAGGTTTATAACATAAAATGGTATGTATTGGTGATGGGCCCCTATTTCATAAATATTTTTGGCAATAATGACATCAACACAAAAGAAAGTGTGGATTGGAGATCAAGAGTGATTTCTTGCATGATCTGAGTGGCTAAGTGTTAGTAAGGGTAAATCCACTGATTCCCAAGACTATTTTGGTGTGGATTGATGACGAAGAGGTAGAATGCACTATATTAGTTTTAGATTGACAACAAAGTCAATTTTACACTACTTAGGGTGTGTATTGGAGATAATAAGTTTTACACTGTGATCAGAGTGGAATGGAGACAAAAGATGATTTACACTTATCCAAGTGTGGATTCCTAATTCTGCATATTTACAAATCAAGGATGATATTAGCTGCTTTAAGGTGTGGATTTTAGAAGCTTTTAATCCAATGAATAGAAAAAATAAGGTTAATGAGCAGATTCCATCCCGCTCATCTCTTAGTTCATGTTGCATCGAAATTCGATTCCACAGGCTCAAGGTTATAATGATGACATCAACAACTTAAAAGTGCGGAATGGTACCTGGATTTTCCTTGCCAATTTGTAGAGTGTCTCAAGAGGTTTTAATTGCAACCATCAAAGATGAATATCTATGGTTGAGATCTTGCTAACACTGATAAGATATTTAAAAGTATTTTCTCATTGAACCAAAGCATAGTTAGTTGGAGGGCAGTAAGATGAAGCATTGAGGGTTTCCAAGGACAATAACTTGATGCGGTTGCATATTTGCAGTAGAGATGAGTTGCCAAGAATAATCTATGGATGAGATGCAATGTCCAACTATTAGAACTCCAACTGCCACAAACAAACCAACAAGTTGCAGAGGTATGCTACCATGGTGGATTTCTCACAGCAGGTTTCCTGAAGCTCCATAGCTAGTAAGATGGTGCCAACAAACTCTCTGTTGATCTGTAAATGTACAATATTTGTAATGTCTCCTTGATATTATTTCATTTACAAACTATAAATAGAGGCCAAACCCTCATTTTTTAGGATCAACTCTAGTGCATTTGCTTGCCCTACTATAAATATTCTTGTGAACTAATGGAAGGAGAATTACTCTGATATTCTAACTCAAATTTTTCATCTTCATTATCTTGTGCAAGAGGTTCAAAGTCTTGAACTACATTTCTATTAATACTTGAATGGTTAGTTCATTCCAGCTTTTGTATTACTAGTTGTGAGAGTAGTTGAAATATGTTCTTGATTAGATCTATATTGTTAGGAAGTCTATTTCTATTAAATTTTACTATTGGTCTATTCTACTATTTGGATTATCAATATTGGATGTTGAAATTGCTTTCTACAATAGTTATCTATTTATGCCTTAATATGTGAAGGTTTCATTGATTTGGGTGATTTTTATTTGAGTGAAGGGACACTGGAAATAGCTTGTGGAAGCCTTTTGCTATAGTTGCATATGATGTTAACCTATTCAGCCACTGTTTCTTTATAACATTTCTAACCCTAAAAAATTTCTAACCCTTATCTCAAAACCCTATTTGATATTTAATTGAGTCAACACCATTTTAAAGTTGATAAGGAACCAACCTACTTTGGAGGTTGGATTAATTTTTTCTTAGGTCCATCCAATGCTTGAGTGTCGAGCTGCAACTATCAGGTGCATGCTAAGATAATAAATTAGAAGACAGACAGTTGTAGTGTCAAGTAAAGCTTGATGACATTTTGGTACCCAAAATTTTTTGGCATGCTTGATAGGGCCAGTTCACAAGGAACACAAAAACCCTTCATATGAGTTATCGATTTATCTATACCTAGAGAAATCAAGATTTGGTGAATTTTCTTGACCTTGTTAAGCAAAGAATAGCAAATTCATTTGGTGACTCCTTGGTATTTAAACCCATAAAAGAATTACCCTTGTAGACCAATGTCCTTTCATGTATACCAGGTATTTCAAAAGGAATAACCCTGACTCATATTTTTATTGTGAGCTACCTTATAGAGGGTCTACTGTTATCATAATTTTGAATCAAGATTTCTTCTCAGAAGAAGAGTTTCCTGAGGAAAATCCTATAGTTAATTCAACAACCCCTACAATAGGACCTATACAATATGGTTGGAAATACAACATAAAATCAAGGAAATGTAGCCTGAAATCAACCATTACAGGACCCCAACTGAAACACAGCTGGTCCCCTTAGATTAGTCCATATGAATGCCATTCCCAAGGCTTTCTCAAAGGCTATTACCACTTATGATGGATCTAGTAAGACAACATATGAGCATTGTTAGGACATTTTGAATCTGGATATAATCCATAACATAAAGGATGAGGATGTTATTATGAGAATCCTAGCCTTGTCCTTCAAAGGAAATATTTTGTAATGGTTTAGGACTCTTGAGGATAACACCATCACTTCATGGGTAGCATAGTCTGAGCCTTTTTTGGAATAGTTTAATGAATATACTGACCCTTTCTCCTTGCTTAATCAGTTTATGTCCATGCAAAAATCTCAACATGAGACTGTCTCAAATTTCAATTTGAGGTTTAGAAGAACATGGAAGAGAATCCACCTACAGCCAGACCAACTGTATGCTTGGATTATATGTAATATATCAAAGATCTTGGATCAGATCTAGGGTTGCAAACCCAATAATATGGAGTGGAAACATTTCCACAAGTTTATAATGCAGTAGTTCATGCAAAGAATATCCTAATTATGTGGGGAGGTTGCCTCTCAAAGTTGTGCTACCTTATAGTTTAAAAGTCACTAATGGCCAAAGCCAAGCTACTACTTCATCTTACATGGACCCCCCTTCTTTATCATCCCCATATTTGCAAATGAATCCCATTCCTCAATAGAAAGCACCATAAATTGCAGTCCCTTTCCCTCTCGTTCCTTCTCAAACCTCTTAGGAGTTTTTTGCCATTCTTGGTATACAAAATAATCTTAAAAATATGAGTAACAAAATGAATTCAATGGAAAAGAGAGATCAAGAAAGGTCACAATAGAGGATATTTCCATATGTGAATAAATATCATGGTCCTGTTGGGAACTAAATTGCACCAAGTTTTACTTGATACTGTGGTTTTCTATCTTCCTACTTTTTATTTAGGCTTACACCCGATAGCTGCAGCTTAGCACTCAACATTAGAAGGACCAAAACAGGGGTTTTCGATCCAACCTCCAGAGTAGGTTGGTTCCTTGTCAACTTAGCATGTTGTTGACACAATTATGCTCAATTAGGTCTTGGAGTTTAGAGTAAGAGAATGTTAGGGTTAGAGATATGTAGATATTAATGGACGGATAGGTTAACAGCATTGCATCACCATAAAAAGCTCCCAAAAAATAATATTAAAGACATACATTCAGATCAACCCTTATCCCAAGATAGCTCATTTAAGATATTAAAGCGTAATAGAGAAATGTTATAGTAAGCAATTTCAATATCCAGGGAATGATAATCCAAATAGCAGAATTCACAAAAACCTAGATTTTACAAAAATGTACTTACTAATTGGTGAGAAGAGATTCATGTCCCAAAAAACATTCATTTCTCTTCCATAAATTATCAATCTGGTAAGTTCGTAAACTTATGAGTGTCACGCACAGTATATGCCTGCAGTGTTGGGTAACAAATCTGGTTGTACCTTATTTAGTTTGGTGGGTAGGTTTGTGTAATTGGATTCCAACCAAACCAAATAAACTAAGTGCGGAAATGAAATAAATAAATTATAAAAAAAAAGTAAAGTGCTGGAAATAAAATGTGGAAATAAAATGCGAGGAAATAAACACACACAACTAAAATTAAATAAAGTAGTAAACTAATCTACGGAAAGCAAATGCACAAATTAAACAGGGGAGGACTACTGCAGGGAATGGGCCCAAGCTCCCGCAGATAGTTCTCCCGGCTAGCTACGTAGATCTTGCTCGAATAAGAGGAGTTGCACTCTTAATTAATTAAACAATTACCAAGGTTAGCACCTCAACAGGAATTTAACTTCATAATCGAGCTCCAACCTAGCATAGAGCCTATTCATAGAACCCCCTATAGAATGAATTCCATAGAGATGTGGGAGCTAAAGGTGCAACTAAAAGGATTGTTGCAAAAATGATTAATCAGACCTAGTGTGTCACCATGGGGAGCATCGGTCTTGTTTGTCAAGAAGAAGGATGGATATGACTGTGTATTGATTATAAAATATTGAAAAATACCACCACCAAGAATAAGCATTGCTCTACTCAAAATTGAAGACCTATTTGATCAACTTAGGGATGCCACAATATTTTCAAAGACTTATTTAAATTCAGGATACCATCAACTGAGGATTCATGAGGAAGATACTCACAAGATAGCCTTTGAAAATTATTATGGATACTATGCATTTAATGTCTTGCCTTTTGGATTAATGAATGCCTCGGTCGCATTTATGAACTTAATTAATAGTATCTTTTGAAAGCAACTGGATAAGTTTATCTTGGTATTTTTGGATGATATTTTGACATATTCTAGAAATAAGATAGAGCATGAAAAGCACCTCAAGATTGTGTTAGATTTTCTAATGGAAAACAAACTATATGGAAATTTGACCAAGTGTAAATATTATGTGTCAAAAGTGCAGTATCTAGGACATATTGTTTCCGTAGAAGGAATTGCGGTAGACCCTAAAAAGATAAGGTAATTATGAACTGGCCACCACCACAAATGTGATGGAAGTTCAAAGTTTCTTGGGTCTAACTGGATACTATAGGTGCTATATGAAATATTATGCTAACATTACATCCCCAATGACTAACCTTCAGAGAAAAGAAAAAGAATTCAATTGGATGGATAGATGTAAGGAAGCTTTTGAGATGCTTAAGTGAAAGCTTTCTATACCTCCTATACTCATAATACCCGATCCTTAGGGAAGTTTTTCTATTTGTTAGGATGCATCATTGGAAGGTTTGGTAGGAGTGATCTCTCAGGAAGAGATAATGATAGCCTACGGGTCAAGAAAATTGAAATAACATGAGGTAAATTATGCAACCCATGATCTTGAGCTAGTAGTGATGGTGTTCACTCTTAAGAGTTGATGATAATATTTGGTTAGGAGACACTTTGAGCTAAGGATATACCATTAGAGTATGTGGTATATATTTAATCAACCTTTACTCAATTCTAGGTAGAGGAGATGGATGGAATGTCTAGCCAAATACTATTTTGACATCAAGTATATAAAAGGGAAAGGAGAACAAAGTTATTGATGCATTAAGTAGAAGAAAACACATTGCAATATTGTCTCGCACCCATAAAAATTTTATGGAATAAGTCAAAGATATGCAAAAGTAGGATGCTTATTGTAACCAAGTTCATGAAAATATGGAAATAAACCCAAGATAAAACAAGGATTTTATCTTCAAAGATGGTTTTTTGTACTTCAAGGATAGAGTAGTTATTCAAAAAATTGATAACTTGAGGAAAATGATCATGAGTGAAGAGCATAGATCACCATATTATGGTCACCCATGAGGAGAAAAATGAGGGAGAATATGAAGAAAAAATTCTATTGGCTTGGGATGAAAAGGGACATAATAGAATTTATCACCCAATATCCTGAATTCTAGAATGTGAAGGTAGAACAAAGACACCCTATGATATTTTTGTATCCTCACAAGATACCAATGTAAATATGGTAAGTAATTTTGATGGATTTTATCATAGGGTTGCCTAAAAATCGATTCCAACACTATGCAATCTTAGTGATTGTCGATAGATTGACCAAGGTTATGCATTTTATAACTAGAAGCACTAAGGACGATGTCGTAGTTGTGGCTAATAGATTTGCCAAAGAGATATTTTGGCTTCATGGTTTTCCAAAGGTAATAATATCGGATAGAGACTTGAGATTCACATCTGAGTTTTGGTAAGCCTTGCATCATGCCATTAGTACTAGATTGAACATACGTTATGCTTATCATCCTAAAACTGATGTTCAGATGGAAAGGTTGAACCAGGTGCTAGAGGATATGTTTTGTATGTATTGTATGGACCAGAATACTCAATGAGAATATTTTTTGCATCTGGTAGAGTTTACCTACAATAATGATCACCATTAAACTTTAGGTATGGCTCCTTTTGAATAACTTTATGGCGAGAAATTTAGGACATCCTTGTCTTGGGATAACCCAGAATATTGATTTGTGCTTGGTCTAAAAATGGTTAAGGAAATGAAGCATCAGCTAAGGATAATCAGGAAATGGATGAAAGAAGTTATAAATCAACAAAAGAGCTATGTCGGTATTAAGAGGTCCTCATGAGAGGTTTTAGTTGGATCCACACTTTGTAGTTACAAACAATATCAGCCCTATGGCATATCGACTTGCCTTACCACCTAACTTGTTAAATACTCATGACACCTTTCACATCTCTTTTCGTAGAAATTATGTTGCTAATTCTGAGCATGTGTGTGACTTTTCTAATTTGCAGATGGTGAACCTAGACACTATCAAGGTTTTACTAGTAAGAATCCTTAATTTTCGATCCAAATCGATGTAAAAAATGGCTTTAGAGCAATGCAAGGTCCAGTGGAACCACTTTTTCAAGTTAAATGATACTTGGGAAAAGTAGTAGAGATGCACAAACAATTTTCATTTTTGTTTGAAAAATAAAATTCAATATTGTTTATTGTTTAAGAACTTAGATGTAAACACAAAGGAATATGTTAAGCCTATGGAAGGGATTATGTCATGAACCTATCTTGGCATACCCTTTGTTTTGGTTGGATTTATGCTAGGTTATGCATGATGGATATGTTATTGCAGTTGGATGCTTTTCTAACCAAAGGAACGACTGATAAATTATGTTTAATTTCTACAACATAGGTTTTATGGATAAAATATGATGTTGCTAACATATTTTCATTGATGTAGGATCAATATATCCTAAATATGGGCACATTATTTAATAAAGAAGCAACCTAATATATGCTCTCTTTTATTATTTAGTGATTTGACATAATTTAGATATAAGAGATAGATCAAATATTTCTTGCTTGGTTACTAACTACAAAAATTTAGTGAAGATGATTTGAGTTATATTGTGTCTTAAAAATATGATCTCTTATGATCGTAAGATTATTTTTATATACTTGTGCAAATTCATAGAGAAGATAAAATACAAGAGTCTTGGATTTCCTTTTATTAGATTATTTTTTGGTAAGACACCAAATCCTTGGTAGACATGGGGAGAAAGGGAGTAAAATTCATGGTTTGTTCAACTAAGAACCCATGTTGAGAGTCTCTAAATAAAAAGGTGATGGAGTAGTGGGGAATTTGAGGTGGGACAGTTTCATTTGGAATTCCCAAGAAAACTAGGAAGAGAGGAGGCATTTATTGGTAAGAAGAGGGTGGTGGAAAATCGCTCCACAAAAGGAAGTTTGGTGTGGTGACACTGAGGGAAAAGACCCAGTTCACTACAATAATATTAGATCATAGGTAGGCATGCTTCTTATAATATCTTCTCACTGTGTTATTGGTAGTAAAAGAGTTTCCAATGCTTTGGTGGGGGTGCTATTCTTTCACAACCAGTGGTGAGAGATGTTTCATTGCACTCACTGTCCGACACTTATTGTGCATTGGACCTATGAGATAGATTAGAAAAGAAGACCTTGGAGTTGGCTCGGATGAGTGAGCTATTAAATATTTTTACTCTTATTGTTAAAAATTCCCTTTTGGTGTAGTAAACCATTAGGATGGAAGAGTTGGGATGTTAGGTTTGAGTGTCGTGTAAACTGCTCAACCTAGTACCCTTTCCTGTTACTTTTTGTTTATTTTTGGTGTGTAATAGACTGATAAATCTAAAGATCTTCTCTAACTAACTAGAAGGTTTAAGTACTACACTTGGTTACGACACTACACATGGGATGATGTTATATTTGTAGAGATAGTGGATTTATCTTGAATTATTGTGGAGCTCACCATTACTTAGAGGTAAGTCCATGAGGAGAAGCCTTCTTGAAATAATTGTTTGCATGCATCTTGTGTTGTTCTCTTTAGAAGGGGAAGCAGGTTATATTCTTGAGCCAAGATAGTTGTGATTGTTGTGAAAATATTTGGATGCTAGAACGATTCACTTGAAGCAACCTGGAAGCTGAGTTGAGTGTTGTTGTGTACATCTAATAATTTTGGTAGTAGGAGGTGGAGTCCTCTGCATGTTATGTTATTCTATATTTTCTAATGCATTTTATAGCATTAGAGAATGGATTAAATAGGAATGTTATTCCAATTTTATAATGCATTTGATAGCATTAGAGAATGGATTAAATAGGAATGTTATTCCATATTCTATAATGCATTTGATAGCATTAGAGAATGGATTTAATAGGAATGTTTTTTTTTTTTTTAATTTACATGGTGGAATCGGTAGCCGCCACGAATCCGGGCAGGCTGTCCAAATTTTATGGCCGCCACAGTATTTTGCGTTGTCCGCCCTAGAAGCTGCCACACAGATCTTTGCACAGTCAGCCCCTATAACCACCATGCCACAATCATTTTAAACCTTTTACACCGCTGAAAGCACCAGGAAATGGACAAGCGTTCAGTCCAATGAGGCTCGAGATTTGAACCTTGGACCTCCGCCCCCCTTATGGGGTTTGGATGAACCAATTGGTCTACACCTCGAACCTCCATTTGTATTTAATAGGAATGTTATTCTAGATTTTATAATGCATTTGATAGCATTAGAGAATGGATTAAATAGAAATATTATTCCAGATTTTATAATGCATTTGATAGCATTAGAGAATAAATTAAATAGGAATGTTATTCCAGATTTTATAAAGCATTTTACAACATTAGTGAATGGATTAAACATGAATGTTATTCCATATTTTATAATGCATTTTACAACATTAGAGAATGGATTAAACATGAATGTTATTCCAAATTTTATAATGCATTTGATAGCATTAGAGAATGGATTAAATAGGAATATTATTCCATATTTTATAATGCATTTGATAGCATTAGAGAATGGATTAAATAGGAATGTTATTCTAGATTTTATAATGCATTAGATAGCATTAGAGAATGGATTAAGTAGGAATGTTATTCTAGATTTTATAACGTAATCGATGGTATTAGTGAATGGATAAAATGGATATGTTATCCCCAAAATTGTGATGTATTAGGTAGAAATGAAAGAATGATAAAATAAATTGTTGTTCTAGCTCTTTCGTAAATTAAAAAGCATTGAAAATTTGATAGAAAAATATGTAGTTTCAAAATATGTTATGCTATGGATAGCTTTGAAAAATTGATAAGTTGAGTATGTGATTCCAAGTTCTGTATATATTATATAGCTTTAGTAAATACCAAAAAATGGTTATGTAATCATGAATCTATGTTTTGTTGGCATTGATAAATCAAAGTGGTGGGTGCTTAGGTTTCAAATTTTGGATGATTTAGTATTAGTTTTAGGCTCCAAGAATGGCAGCACTATATTTGTGCATTCTTGATAGACAGGTTCCACTCTGGGCACTGCAGTTGAATACTCTTAAAGTGATGAAGATTTGAGGGTCAAGTGTTAGTGCTTGGATGATATGCTAGAATTGAACTAGACTTCCCATGGGGTGTTTAGCAATTATTTTATACATTTTCCAACCACTGTTATGACAACATATTTGAGGTTTTGGAAATATATTTCCAATATGTAGTCACATCAGCATCTGCGAGTAATGAAGGACTACCTATTATGATGAATTTGATAGATATGATAGATTCCTTTGTAAGTTTTGGACAATATAGGTTGTCCACATATTAAGAAAAGTTTTAGGTTGATTAATGAAATAATGATGGTTTGATTTGAGGTTGGGTTTCCCCATGGGGTTTCTCCTAGGATAAATTTATGCATTTATGTGGTTGTTGCGTGGCTTATAATTATTTCAGTGTTAATTGTCTATTCTTATAGATGTGGTTCCATGCATTTTGGTTAAGATGTTGGTTAAAAATGTTTAAAAGATAGAAAGGATTAGAATTAGATTTATTCTTAGAATTTTCTTAAGGATTCTTTACCTTAGGTGTAGATGTTAAATTAATGTAATGGCTTTTAAAAACTATGATATCATTAATATTATGCTATGGATAGTTTAGTTGGAATTCTTGAAAGATTGTAAGTGATTAAGCTCACTCATCTAAGAGGTATATTAATATATGATTTTAATTAAAATATTGGAATCATATCTAATATCGTATTTTGTAGATGTTAATGGGTAAAAACCTAAGAAATTTTTTTATGCATCCTAAAGAAATTTTATGGGTGAATATTAGGATGAAGTTAGTATATTCATTGGCAAAACTATAAGTGTACAAACACACATTATAAGGGAATTTGATGGGGTGTTTTGAAGGAAAGTTGAATACCTAGTTGACTTCAATGGATGATATTGTTATCTAAATTAATCTAAGGTATTCCTATGGATAGGGTTTTAATGAGGAAAGTGAGGAACTAATTAGCTCATCTCTAGATGAGAGGGATAGTCAAGTTCTATACGCTCTAACCCACTTAGATGGATATGAGTATGGAATAGCTGGAAGTGTACCCCTTTGATGGAATGAAAGGGAAGGAAAGTAAGCTCGCGGGGACAAAAAGAGGGATAACTTATAAATACTAGCCTTGCACCTAGTACACTTGTGTAGCTAGACTTACACAATATGTAGTGATGAGTGTGCCTTGGGTAAGACTAGATAGGTTGTTAAGCAGGTTACAATGCATCTAAGTCTCCCTATATATATATATATATATATATATATATGATAGAATTTGTGTTGTGACACAAGAGATATCGTATATGCCATTTGGCATATATTACATAAGGTGGTAAGGTTCATTAAATACCTCTACCAATAAGGAGAACATAGAAGGAAATTTTTTCTACATAGTTAAAAAAGGATTACGAAGGGAGAGAGTGAAATCTAAATAACACCGAGAACATTGCCTAAATTAGTTCTTGATACCATACCTCATGGATCACATATATTTAGCATTCAAGAGGTTGAAATTTATAGTTGAAACCTTCGCCGAACATCAAACAACAAACAATGAGCAACACATTATTAAAAGGTATAAACTATAGTATATCATTAATTGCTTTCTATAAAGGTTATTCAATTCCTAAGGTTTAATTATGAAACAATAGAATAAATAAGGAGATAAAACCTTAGACATTGTATTAAGTTATAGAAATCTAATTGAAGGGTGAAGTCTATTTTGAACAAATTATTTCAAAATTTATTGCTTGAAATTCCAATAACATTGTATTTGAAAAATAATAAAATTAGGAGATATAAGGGTTTCCACCTTATATAATTAAATTATTTTGCAAGTTTTGAAGAATAACCTATGAACCTATTGTATGACTATCCCTTCTCTCAATTTTTTTTCTCCTAGTTCTTGAGGACCATTAGTGTGGTTTGGGTTTTCCTAAAGTTGTCTAACTTGATCGTTCAATGGAGGTTTCCCTTTGTCTTTATGTCTTCAATTTTTTTGGTCCTTTGGTTTACCTCATGTTTGGTGGTGTATTTGGAAGGAGAGGAATTCTAGAGCCTTTAAAAATATCTCCCATCCAGTTGAGTTTATGGTACTTCATGTTGTTGCTTCCATTGTTGAGAATGTAGATGCAATTTATTTAGATAAGGTCACTTCCATTGGGGAGTTGGTGGTGGATTCGACTCTTGTATTTAGATATTATTCTCCCAAAAATTTCCCTGAAGCTCATGCTAGACATACTACTATTTGCAAACCTCCTCCTCCTAGCTAGTTTAAGCTAAATTTTTATGAAGCTTATAAAGTGAATCTAGGACCAACTGATGTAAGGGGATTGGTTAGAGACTCTTATGTGAGGATGTTTTTGGCTTCTACTAAAAATTTAGATCACCAGACCAGTCATTTTGCGAATGTATGAGCTCTCTTTCAAGGGTTTTTTCAACTATAAATTCTGAATTAAAGGTTGGTAATTACTAAATGGGATTCCCTAAATATCATTAATATGCTCAAAGGTGTTCATGTCCTTTATTGGACAATCACAAATAAACTTGCTAAAACCCAAAGATAAATTTTAACCTTCGAAGTGGTTGATATTAAGCATGTTTACAGGGAGGGAAATAGATAGGTAAATTTTTTAGCAAACTTGGGAATTTTGTAGGAAAGATGCATAGTTTGGTAGTAGGATTTCCCAAATGGATTAATTTGTGTTTTAAAATGGCTCTGATCTACGATAGTAGGGATCCCTTGGGAATTTTTTTTGTTTGTCTTACTTGGCTATTATGTAGCTTTGTTTTTTGTCTGTTTTGTGGATCTTTATTGGTTTTCTATATTGATATATTTATTCATTATTTTCAATTGGTTGGCTGATACACTCTTGTAAAAGGTTTGGTACACCTTTCAAAACCCCTTCATCCATCTTATATAAAAAAAAATATTTTGCAATTGTTATTATTTTCTAAAGTTCCAAAATTGGGAGATATAAGGTATACTACATCAAAACCTTAGATAATTGGAATTTATAAAATTGACCTATTGAATTTAAGGTGAAATAAGGAAATTATTTTTAAAATATTTGGAACTATTTACTAATGTGAAGAACATAAGCTTATACTGAGATGGGGGTGAACAGTATAAGATAACTATTTTCTTTTCTTTCTAAAATAATATTATCCAATGTTATCAATTGAAATATCTTTCCAAAGTAGATTTAACCAATATAATAAATAGTAGTAGCAAAGTAATGCACATATCATCACACACAAGAGAGATACATATTTAACGTGGTTCACCCAATGTGGGTTACATCCATAGAGAAAGTTTTTCTTCTAAATTTTATCAACAAATATCTTGGAAACCAAATCCTTATTACAATATTTATGGACCTCTATCCAAAGGAGACACCAATCCCCTATGCTCAAGTTCGTGGATCTCTATCCACAGGAGAACTCTATCCCCTCAACTTTGGTTTATGGAACTCTATCCACAGGAGAACTCTATCCCCTCTACTCTATTCTGCTCCAAAATTAGCTTAATACTCTGCTGAAAAATGCTTCAAGCCCTCACACTAGGCTTGCAAAAATTTACAACAAAATTTACTCCAAGCCTACTCACAAGGCTTGCTCAAATCTACTCTCAACTCTTTCCCATACCTACTTCAAATCTACTCACAAGACTTTATCAAATATACCTCAAACCTACTTTATGTCTTCTTACAAGACTTGATCAAATATACCTCAAACCTACTTCAAGTCTTCTTACAAGACTTGCTCAAATATACTCTAACACATGCTCAAAAATTACTCATAACACATGCTCAAAATTTGCTCATAACACATGCTTTGGTCAAAGTACTTCAGATATATTCTACCAAAAATTATTGTTCAAGAACACAGAAAATTATATGCAATACAATTTCACAATACGTTCTTTCCAAATATCACTCAAGGCCAATGCACAAATTACTTCACAAAAATGATTTTTGACCTTTGCTAGTTTATCCCAATATCAATCAATATTATGCACAAAACTTGCTCTCAACCCTAGCACATGTGTTTCCAATATCATTTAATAATGAAGCACAATTTGTTCACAAACCCTAGCACTTATATTCCCAACAATGCACATATATATGAAGAACACAAGCTTATACTGAGAGGGGGGTGAACAGTATAATACCACTTTTTACTTTTCTTATCACAATTAATATTATGCAATATATCAATGGCAATATCAACAATAGAAACCAAAATAGTGCACAAAACATCACACACACATGAGACACCAATTTTACGTGGTTCACCCAATGTGGGCTACTCCATGGAGAAAATATCTCACTAATCAATCAATCTCTTGGGAATTTTTTTCCTATTACAATGTTTATGGACCTTTGTCCAAAGGAGATGTTGATTCCATAAATCTGGTTTATGGATCTCTATCCATAGGATAATTCCTTCTCCTATGCTTTGGTTGGTGATCATTTAGAATATACTACCTCCACTACACTGATTGATGGATCTCTCTCCACTTGAATACTGTTGTCCTCACTTAGAAGATATATTCTCAATATCCTGGTTGATGTATATCTATCCACTAGAGACTTTGTCCTCTTTACTCTGTCACATCCAAAGCTCTGTCTCAAACTACACTAAACTCGATACAATCGATCTAGCACAATTCTTCTCAATATCTACACTAAACTCGGTATAATCAACAACAATACTTATAAAACAAGGTTTTAAAGTCACTTCTCTATTCCAGAAAACCTTGAAGTATTAACTCAAACTCACTAGGCAATATGGCAATAATTCCTTTTCAGAAAACCTCATGCATCAACCAACCTTCAAAGGAAACTCAAACAATTCCTTTTCACTCCAAATATATTTTCAAAAAAACCAATTACTCAACTCAATTAGGAAGAATATTGCCCATACCTTTTTCGTGTGAAGAAGTTGTTCTCATAAATCTGCCACACTCACAAAATTCTCTTTGCCAATCTCAATAAGGGTTAGAAGACTTCAATAAAATCACAATGCAAAATATGACTAAAATACACCTTATTACTCCAACTCAAAATTAATATTCACCATAGTCTTCTTTTAATAGAAAAACCCTTATACAAAAATAATGCTCAAAAGGCTTAATATATCACTATATTAATTAAGCCTCCACACAATCTCCTTATTACTCCTAATAACAAATCTTTAAATAATATCACTTAATAAAAACCAACCCCTTTAATAATAACCACTCATAAACCTTATTCCTCCAACATATGCCTATAATAATAAAAATTAAACCAAGCACCTTTTGATTTCACTATAGGCTAACAAATAATCAAAAACACCCTTATCTCTCCAATGTAGGTGGATAAAAATAATTTCACCAACAAAAACCTTACCTCGCCTTTGGAGGGAATCGAACCCTCAACCTTGCCCCAACACAAGTGCCTTAGCCATGGCCAAAGTCGAAGCACGAGACACACGTTCGTTTGAGTATAACGAAGCACCACATGCTTTTTAACCTCCTCAATGCCTTCTGCCTTGGTCAAAACTTTGTGCACCTTGGGTGCCTCAATCACCACACCAAACAATACACCACAGATATTTGAACACAAACCTTCTTGCTACCAGCACCTTTGTGCTTTTCAAACTTGCCCAATACAATTTCGAGGATGATGTCCTCCCCCCTTATTCGCTTTGCTGCCATGTTTTTAAAAATAATGCACAGCTCTCTTTTCGCATACCACCAACTTTTTATTTGAGCAAGGATGATTAAAACTTAGGACTTTGGGCATATTTATATGCTACTCCATTGCATAAATGACGTTGGTGCTTACCATTCTCCATTCCATGACGTCAACGGTAAAGGCTTCGAATGCCTTTAATTTAAACCCAACCTTTGGGTTTAATCAACATTAAACTTTGCACTTTGAAATATTTTTCCCTCCAAAACCCAACCTTAGGGTTTATAAAAATAATTAATTGACCTTTGTAAACCCAATAATATTATAATTAAAATTATAATATTTTATTTGGGTTTTTCACCAACTTGGTTAAATATTATAATAAAGATTATAATATTATATCCTTCCACTACTTCGGATACATTTGCTTCCAAAGGAGAAATGAAACCACTTTTTGACCCATTCTTTTGGGTGTAAAATAAATATATTTTAACCCATTATAACTTCCATTAAAATTTGCACTCAAACTGGAGAAGAGCTATCACTGGCATCTTGACATCAATGACAACTGACTTTGGATATTAGTGCCAACTACTCAAAATGTCCAACAATCTCCCCCTTTGTCATTGATGGCAACCCAAATTTATTTTACTGAATGCTTAACTCATTTATGCTCTACTCCCCCTGGGACATTAATCTCCCTGGCTCAATGCTTCTTCTTGAGTACCAAATCTCTCCCCTTTTCTTTAACTTATCAAGTTGCTCCCCCTTACTCAAATCTCTCCCCCTTTGACATCAATGTCAAAGGGTCACCTTTGGGGCTTGGGGCTAAGAATGAGCCTCTTAGCTTAGCCCCTCCCCCACCTCCTTTTGAGGTGGTTAATTTTGGGGTGGGAGTATTTCTACTCCCAAAAGGTATTGTTCTTTACCTTTATCCTCTTCCCTTATTTTCTAAATTTTTTGATTCCTCTGATTGTTTCTATCCATGTCATCATTCCTATTCCTGTTCCTATTCACATCCATGTTCCTGTTCTTGTTCTTGTTCCTGTTTATATCCATATTTCTATTCATGTTCCTATTCCTTTTTTTGTTCACATCCATATTCTTATTCATGTTCTTGTTCATATCCATGTTCATATTCATGTTCTTGTTCCTGTTCCTGTTCCTGTTCATGTTCATGTTCTTGTTCCTATTTATACCTATTTTTGTAATTTCTGATCTACACCACTTTTTTGTGTGACCATTATTATTGCACTTATAACACTTAATGATATTATTCCTTGGAGGTGCAAATATCTTAGGATTTCTCCTAGTGAAGCCATATCCTCTTATTTCATGAACCATGTAATTCATTGCCTTGTGATCAAACTGATTACATGAGTAGCAATACCCATGGAAAAGTTGTTTATTCCCATATTCATGTCTTTCATGTGTCTTGCATTATGAAGCCATGTGCTCAAAAATGTGACATGAAAAACATCTTCCATTGAAGCTTCCTTGTTTTTACCTCATTGGTCTCATGTTCTGATTGTTGTTCCATATGTATCTTCTTTGTGCATTGTTTCTACTTTTGTCAAACCTTCTATTATCTGACTCATCATCAGATGTCTCACTTTCACTTCCACTATCTTCTGAGTGATCTTCTTCTGAAGTTTCTTCGAAACTTGTGGTTGAATTTTCTTCTTGTTCCTTTTGACCCTGTTTATATCCAATACATGTTTTACATGATGTTCATTGTTGTCCGCTGATGAACTTATCCAAGTTCTTAGAGCTATTTGTGAAAATATTCATTTTGACCTTGGAATCTTCTAAATCCTTCTTGAGTAGTTCCACTTCTTGTGCTAGCTTTTCACACTCTGAGATCTTTGCTTCTAACTTGTCCTTGAACCTTTTTGCCTTAGCTTTGGATTTTTCTAAATCCTCTATGAGTAGTCTTCTTTCTTCATCACATTCCTGTAACTGAATCGTAAGCTTAGAGTTTTGTTTTCTTACCTTTTTTATTGTTTCAATGGCATAGATAAGTTCTCCCTTGAGATCATATCCATTCTCTTTTGAATATTCCTCTATTTGTTTACCTTTTTCCATATCTCTATTTTTTTTGGGCTTATCTTCTATAAGATCACTTACTTCTTCTTATAAAGCCATTAGAAGATTTTCATTTGGTCCTTCAAGTGCATTCTCATATTCATCATCACTGAAACTATAACCATCCCTTGTACAATCATCTTCAAGATGTCCAAAGTTACCACATCTAAAACACTTGAGAATAACTTGAGTCTTTTTCTTAATTGGTTCAATCATAAATAGGACTTCATCTCTATCATTGTCTGAAAAACTAGTGTCACTGTTACTTGAATACTTACTTGCATTATCTGCATAGTAGCTTCTCTTTTGCCTTTAAAAGAACTTCTTTCCTTGTCTGCTTTGTCCATCCTTGCTTTTATTTTGATGCATGTATCTTTATGATTCGATGTTCCTGTGATCCTATCTTTCTTCTTTGGAACTAAGTCTTGTTATGGTGACTGATGACCTTTGTGCATTGATAATCCTGTCTAAAGTCTTTGAATTTTCATCAAACTTGTGTAGCTTGTCCTTAGAACCTTTTACTTCCATACTTAGTGAAACTATCTCATGTTCTAATCTTTCACACTCTAGATATTTTACCTTTAATTTTTTAGCCAAAATTTCTTCAATCCTTTTTGCCTCTTCAACCTTGATTTTGAAGTTGGTGAGGTCCTGTAGAAACTTTGCTTTTGCTTTCTCATCTTCTTGAGCTTGAACTTTTAATCCTAAGTTCTCCCTTTTTAATTCTTCAAGAGTAACCATAAGTCTTTCACATTCTATCCTTTTTACCTTTGAATTTTCAATCATACCTTCTTCAACTCTTCTTGCCTTTTCAAACTTATCTCTCAAGTCAAAGAGATCTTGTAGAAGCTTTGTCTTACATTTCTCATCTTCTTGTATTTGAGCCTTCAATTCTAAATTTTCTCTTTTCAATTCAACAAGTTCCTTAAGAGTGGCTTCCTCATTTTCCTTTTTTGAATCTTCCTCTTCTTTATTTCTTTGATCTTCTATAGGAGCATTTTCTTCTAATACTGAAAGCAGATTTTTTTCTTCATACTTGTTTTGATTTTCCCTATTATCCTTTCTTGAACCAACCTCTAGGGTTTTATTTTTGAAAATATCATCTTCATCTTCACCACTACTGAACCCATTGCAATAACCTGCATCATGACTGAGTTGACCACAAAAAAAAAAACATTCTTCACCCTCTTGTGGACAATAAGCTGCATTGTGACCTATATTCCTACATCTGGTGCAAAACTTTATCAACCTAGTTGTTTCTCCATTGCTTGATTCATCTCTTAAATTTATTTCCATTCTTCCTCCCAAAACAACAATATTGAATTCATCTTCCTTTTCTTTCATGACCATGTGTGTTATTTTGTTCTTGTGTCTCATGGTTCTAATTTTGCCTTTATTTACCATTTATGTTCTTGTAATATCTTCCTTCAAGCTGTTAAACCTTTTTTGAAGGAACCAACTTTGATACCAATTGAAAAACACAAGCTTATATTGAGAGGAGGGGTGAACAGTATAAGACCACTTTTTACTTTTCTTATCACAATCAATATTATGCAATATATCAATAGAAGAAACAAAAATAGTGCACAAAACATCACACACACATGAGACACCAATTTTACGTGGTTCACCCAATGTGGGCTACTCCACGGAGAAAATATTTCACTAAAATTTTCTCAATCATTCTCTTGGGAATTTCTTCCCTATTACAATGTTTATATAACTCTATCCAAAGGAGATGTTGATCCCCTAAATCTGGTTTGTGGATCTCTATCCATAGGAGAACTCCTCCTATGCTCTGGTTGGTGATCGTTTAGAAGATACTGCCTCCACTGCACTAACTAGTGGATCTATCTCCACTTGAAGACTCTTGTCCTCACTTAGAAGGATATCTATCCACTGGAGAATCTATCCTATTTACTCGGTCACCTCCAAATCTCTGTCTCAAACTACACTAAACTTAGTACAATCGGTCTAGCATAATTATTCTCAATCTATGCACTAAACTTTGGTACAGTTAGTCTAGCACAATTCTTCTCAATATCTACACTAAACTCAGTCTAGTCGGTCTAGCACAATTCATCTTAATCTCTACACTAAACTTGGTACAATCAGTCTAGCATAAATCTTCTCAATCTCTACACTAACCATAGTCCAGTTGGTCTAGCACAAGTCTTCTCAATAATCTTACTCAAATTTGCACTAAATACAGTCCAATCGATCTAGCACAAATCTACTCAATCTCTATCTCTAGTCTGGTACAAACCTACACCAAATTTTGCTCTCAAGTCTTCTTAAAGACTTACCTCAAATATTATTAACAAGTCCACACAAAACTTATCCAATCTCATAGAAGCATAAGGAGAATTATTAGAGACTCAATATGTTCTATACTCAAAGCTCAATCACTTTCTCAACTCAGAACAGAATATAGAATAGTTTATTTCATGGAACTTGAACAATCACTTCATACATCCACTTGACTAGGTTCAATCAACTCTACTCAACAAATTACTCAAGAAACAAACCTTGCTCACAAACCCTAGTCCAAGTATGTAAACATCAACTCAAAATATTTTCAACAATGCTCAACAACAAATCTCACATAACAATGATACTCATGTTCTTTCCAAAACCCTAGTTCAAGTTCTTTGCACAATCCAATGGCTTCAACAACAATGCTTATAAAACAAGGTTTTAAAGTCACTTCTCTATTCCAGAAAACCTTGAAGCATTAACTCAAACTCACTAGGCAATATGGCAATAATTCCTTTTCAGAAAACCTCATGCATCAACCAACCTTCAAAGGAAACTCAAACAATTCCTTTTCACTCCAAATATATTTTCAAAAAAACCAATTACTCAACTCAATTAGGAATAATATTGTCCATACCTTTTTATTGTGAAGAAGTTGTTCTCATAAATATGCCACACTCACAAAATTCTCTTTGCCAATATCAATAAAGGTTAGAAGACTTCAATAAAATCACAATGCAAAATATGACTAAAATACACCTTATTACTCCAAGTCAAAATTAATATTTACCATAGTATTCTTTTAATAGAAAAACCCTTATACAAAAAATAATGCTCAAAAGGCTTAATATATCACTATATTAATTAAGCCTCCACACAATCTCCTTATTACTCCTAATAAAAAATATTTAAATAATATCACTTAATAAAAACCAACCCCTTTAATAATAACCACTCATAAACCTTATTCCTCCAACATATGCCTATAATAATAAAAATTAAAACAAGCACCTTTTGATTTCACTATAGGCTAACAAATAATAAAAAAAATAATCTTATCTCTCCAACGTAGGCGGAAAAAAATAATTTCACCAACAAAAACCTTACCTTGCCTTTGGAGGGAATCAAACCCTCAACCTTGCTCCAACACAAGCGCCTTAGTTGTGGCCAAAGTTGTCACATGATCCATGCGCTCGTTTGAGTATAACAAAGCACCACATGCTTCTTAACCTTCTCAAAGCCTTCCGCCTTGGTCAAAATGTTGTGCATCTTGGGTGCCTCAATCAAAACATCAAAAAATACACCACAAAGATTCAAATGCAACCCTTCTCTCTACCAACACCTTTGTGCTTTCCAAACTACCACCAGGCCATGCTTACCCAATGTGATTTTGAGGATGGTGACCTCCTCCCTTATTCGCTTTGCTACCATGTTTTCAAAAATAATGCACAAGCTCTCTTTTTGCATGCCACCAACTTTCAATTCGAGCAAGGATGATTAAAACTTAGGACTTTGGGCATATTTATATGCTCCTCCAATGCATTAACGATGTCGACGCTCACCATGCTCCCTTCCATGATGTCGATGGTAAAGGCTTCGAATGCCTTTAATTTAAACCCAACATTTGGGTTTAATCAACATTAAAATTTGCGCTTTGAAATATTTTTCCCTCCAAAACCCAACCTTAGGGTTTATAAAAATAATTAATTGACCTTTGTAAACCCAATAATATTATAATTAAAATTGAAATATATTATTTCGGTATTTCACCAACTTGGTTAAATATTATAAAAATGATTATAATATTATATCCTTCCACTGCTTCGGATACATTTGCTTCCAAAGGAGAAATGAAACCACTTTCTGACCCATTATTTTGGGTGTAAAATAAAGATATTTTAACCCATTATAACTTCCATTAAACTTTGCACTCGAACTAGAGAAGAGCTATCACTAGCATCTTGACATCAATGACAACTGACTTTGGATATTTGTGCCAATTATTGAAAATGTCCAATAATATAATCCTTATTTCTCCACCTTATGATTCAGAAATATTTTCTCAAGCAAACACCTTAAATAAGGAATGATTTCACCATACCTCTTAACTTGCTTTGATGAATATAATCCCTCAAAACCTATCTTAAAATAATTTCCCTTTCAAAGTGCCACTTCAAAAATTGGTTAGTAGATCTCTCTTTCAAATCTTCCACATTAAATTTTTCTTCAAAATATGTGCATAGAGATAATGGTTTACAACTCCTTTTAATTTTCCAAAATAAAGATTTTTAATCAAATAACAAAACCCTTCAAACTTTCTTTCACCATGCAAGAATACACACAATAATTAAACCACAATAACACCTTATTACTCCTACTTGTAAAAGACAACTAATTTTCAATATCAATAATGTACCTTATAATCATCCAAAACCCTAAGTGCAAAATACAATTTTGATTCCACTTATACCTCCTATATCAAAAATTATTTCAACCTTATAAAGCCACACACACGAGATCTGAAATATCATTATTTCAACCTTATGTCTCCCTAGATCAAGCACTATGCATACCTAATAATGCAAAAATTAAACCTTGTGTCTCCCTAGGTCAAGTGTTATGCATACCTTAATATTTTTAAATTTAATCAAAAAAAATTTCCCAGCCAACGTGCTACTACCGTGAATTGAACCTACCACTTCTTCCTAGCCTGCATGGGCTAGATGCCCACACAAGACTTATAATGCACAAAATCTAATTTGATGTCCTCTTCCACAGCCATTTTTTTTTTTAATAAAACTCCAAGAAAAACTAACCCGTTGTGCTATGAACCCGTGACCTCTCACCTGCCATGACTTTCGTAGGACCTGCCTGCCACCTAGGCTAGCCGCCTAGTTAGAAACCTTATGCATACCTCCTTTTTAAATTGCTACCCTTACTTCAAAATGTGTTTGCTTGTATTTTACTCTATCTACCCTCAACAAATGGTGTGAATCATGCTTAATAACCAAAACATTGCAAATAAATTTTTATAATTCTCTCTTTAATATATAATTCAAACTTTATGAAGATGTCGGCTCTCCTTTTTATTTCCACCATTTAAATTTAAATTTTGGCACCTTTTAAAATTCAAATTTATTTTTATTATAATATTTAAACCTTGGTTTTAAATATTATAATATTTTTCTTGTGAACCTTTGTCAAATGATTTTCTTTTCAACCAAATAAAGTCTTGTCTTTTTCTTGCTAACATAACCATGGAAACTCTTTTTGCCTTGAAAACTATTGTACCTTTGACATCAATGACAACCAATATAATTAATATTTCCAACAATCTCCCCCTTTGTCATTGATGGCAACCCTTCTAGAATATTTCCTTTTACTACCACTAGATTCTGAATCTGCTTCCCCTCACTGAAATCTCTCCCTCTTACTGAAATATCTCCCCTTTGACATTAATGGAAAAGGTCTCCTTTGGGGATAAAAATAAGACTCTTAGATTAGCCCCCTCACAACCTCCTCTTCTTGAGGTGATCAAGTTTGGGATGGGAGTAAGACTACTCTCAACTTTCCTCTAAGATACTCAAAAGTTTCTTTTGGAAGTGGCTCAGTAAATATTTCTGCAATTTGTTCCTTTGTAGTAGCATATTCTAATTTTACTTGTTGATCTATCACCTGCTCTCTCAAAAAATGATATTTAATTGGAATGTGCTTGGTCCTTGAATGCATCACTGGATTATTTGAAATATTTATGGCACTTGTATTATCATAAAGTATGGATATGGGATGATCATGCTCTACTTTGAAGTATTTTAAAGTTTGCTTCATCCATAAAACCTGTGTACAACAAGAAACTACTGTAATGTACTCTGCTTCTACTATAGATAAGGATATTGATGCTTATTTTTTTCTTAGCCAAGAGACTAAACAATTTCCAAGAAAGAACGCTCCTCCACTCATACTTTTTGTCATCAATATTGCCTTCCTAATCCACATATTTGTATGCTATGAGAGTGAAATTATTGCCCCTAGGATACCATAGTCCAAATTCCATAGTTCCTTTTATATACCTAAGGATTCTCTTTACTACCTGTACATGTGTTTCCTTTGGTGCTACTTGAAATCTTGCCACTAGTCCCACTACCTGCATTATATCTGGTCATGTAGCTGTGACATATAGTAAACTTCTAATCATGGAACTATACAATATTTGATTTACCTTAGAGATTTATCATCTTTACTCAACTTGCATCCTATGACCATGGGGGTACTCACTGGTTTGCAATCCTCCAATTTGAATTTTTTTAACATTTCTTTTATATACTTGGTTTGTGAGAGAAATATACCTTTTTTAATTGTGAAATATGCAATCCAAGGAAGAAGGACAACTCACCAAGCATTAAAATTTCAAATTAATTTTGCATACACTTTGTAAATTTTTGACACATCTTGTCATTACTGCCTCCAAAAATGATAGCATCCACATAGACCACCACAATCAACAAGTCATTTCCTTTATTTTGATGTATAAATTGTTGTCAATTATTCCTTTTCTAAAACCTTATTCTTGAAGATACTTATCCAACCTTGAATACCAAACCCTAGGGGCTTGATTTAGTCCATAAAGAGCCTTCTTTAATTTGCATACATAATATAGCTTATCTATCAAGTTGAACCTCTTAGATTGCTCAATGTATACCTCTTCTTCTAAGAAACCATTGAGAAAAGCTGATTTTATATCCATTTGATATAATTTAAAGTTTTTGAAACTTGAGAACACCAAAAATATTCTTATGGCCTCAATACATGCCATAGGATCAAATGTTTCTTCAAAATCAATCCCTTCAACCTGTGCATAGCCTTTGCATACCAGTATTGCATTATTTCTAATTACCTGACCATCTTAATTTAACTTATTTATGTAACCCATTTGGTGCCAATTACATTCTTATATTTTGGTCATGGGACAAGTTCCTAGGTCTCACTATTTTCTATATGATACAACCCTTTATCCATTGCCTTGACACAATATTTATCTTCTCTTCCCTCATTGAAATTCGAAGGCTTAATTTTTGATAGCAAAGAAAGATTTGCATGTTCACCTATTCCTATTATCTTCCTTATTGTTTGTCTTTCATTTGCATTCCCAATAATTAGATATCTTGGATGATTCTTTTGCACATAGTTAGATGGTGTCTTAGGTGGTGTTCTTTGTGTTTCATCTTCTTCTGATTCTTCACCTAATTCTTCTTGGAAACTTTCTACTTATTGATATACAATCTCTTGATCCAATTATCTTGTCTTTATTTCTTCATCAACTCTTACATTTATACTTTCCACAATTGTATGTGATCTTTTACTTGTAGACACCTAAAACACGTCATGTTTAGGAGACTACCCATATGGACACATCTGAAGACCATATGAACCCTCTTGGATCTCTCCAAGAGCAAGCAGTGGTCCTAACCACTCAAACAAGGTAGTTCTAGCCCATCCAAGCCTGGCCACTCTCAAGAAGAGTGACCACCACACCTGGTCATTGAAGACTACAATGGCCACAATTGGCGACTGAACCTGATAGCGACCAACATCACACACAGTCTGGCCATGATTACGGGCCTAGATCACGTAGTATGATTGCACTTGTGCATGGATTTCAAGTGGATTTTAGCAAGGAACTCCCTGAGTCCCTCCTAAATACCCCTTCAATGCAAATTTGGATTGATGCTTCCCACCTGGAATGGTTAGTCGCATGCAATTTGGATGGAGGCTTCTCCAGGAAGCCAAGTTCTAGATCTGAGAGGGAATTCTACATATAGACTCTCCCACAAAAAGCAAAGGATCCAAGAAGTTTCAGAGTTAAGTATAGAAGCCCTATAGAAATGGAGGACCGATCTCCTACACCTCAAGGAGTATTGGAGCATCATTCTAATGAGCTACGCCCATGCAGTAGTTGTCAGATTCACCATTCCCAACCACCAATCAGTGTAGGAGACACACTCGGTGACCCTTGAACATCAATTTTGGCAAAGAGGATAGTGCACAAATCCCTAAACCACAAGGAGGAGAGCTTCACATTGTGGCCGCTATCTCATATAATGGCCTACAGGTATATCTTAGGGCATAAGCATTATTTCCTCTTGCTTTTAGCTTAGCTTTATTACTTCTTAATTTATGGCTTGATCATAGTTTAGATCTGGTTTCATTTACATTTGTATTTTGTATTTCCTTAGTTTATCATGCATTTCTTATTCTATTCATGCTTATATTTCATTATCAATATCATGAGTATTCAAATCCACTAACAAAGGCCTCATCCGGAGAGGCGGCCCATCCTACTAAGCATGCTTTGTTGTTTTCATGAGAGCAAGTATAGATCCTCAAGACCAGATTGAAGTAACCAGAGCAAATAGATCCCTCTAGGACCAGATCTGGAGAAGGGGGCATATGTAAGCCCCCATACAATTTCATGTGTAGGACCAAGAGGCCTACGTAGATGCATCATTCCCTTGTAGGGAATATATCCGATCGTTGCTCTATATTGTGTAAATATTTGTATCAAAATGATGGGTATCCCTCAGAGGGATGGACTTGTAACCGAGGATTCAAGATATCAATAAATAAAGCATCTTTATTTGTCTTCTTGTTTCAAGTGTTGCAGTGTTTTCATTTTGTGTGAGTGATAGCATACATAATAAATCAATATTGCAAGTAGGGTAGCCAAGGTACGTGCTTCCCAAGGTTGCATAGATGGCAATCATTGTGGGCATTTTTCTCTGTAAAGATCTAGCCACTTTTGTCAATAACAGCCAATAGGGCTTAGCCTCTATAGCTATCAACGACCAGGATTAGTTGCTATAGTCAATAGCGACCAACAAGAAAATAGAGACAGAGGTTAGCCAGGTCATCATCAGGCGAGGAATTGAGGTTGGTACACATTTCTAACTCTCTGTGACTTTTTGTCTGCATTTATTTTCTAGAAACAACAAGCAAAAACATAGCTAAGTAGGGAAAATGAGGAAAATGAAATGAAAAATGCATTATAAGTTTCTTAATTTTCTCTAGTTTCCTCTAGGCATTGCTAGGAACAACGGGCCTCTACTTGTAAGGTCTGCCCTAGTCTCCAGCATGCTAGGCCATTCTATGTTGGTTTTCTTGCATGTGGCCCAACCAATGGCCTCTATTCACAAAGTAGGAAGTGCAGTACATGAAAAATCATTTAGATTAAATTAGATATGCATCTTTCTAAATACAAACATTCTTTTTAGGCATGTAGGAAAGTAGTCATGAATGTTGGTTGATGCATCACTTTTCATTTCAAGAATCTAAAAAGAACACCACACACTTACACATTCTACCATAACATTGGTAAGGTTGGATTTCATCACCGACCCCCAATTCAGACCGATGACATTGGAATTCATCTCCTTCCATCAACTTTCCCCCTAGATGTCCTTAGATGGAATAGAGAATTCTTTTTAAGCTGGTACAAGTCACTTGTGTTCAAACTATCTCCCACTATGGCATAGTGGAAGAGCTAGGCGAACCCCCCACTGGGATTTAAGTGGTGTACCCTAGAATATTTTGAGAAATCATGTTTGACACTAGTGTTCTTAGTCTCCACTTTGATTGAGTTCCCTCATTCCAAGTCCAAATCATAAACAAGAATTCAAGATCATCAACAAATCTGAACACACCAAATAGTTTAGGGAACACATTAAAATATTTAAAACAAGATAAACATATGCTCACTTTGTTTGTGTGATTTGAAAATTAATCAAGAAAATAACACAAATTAGAATGGTGAACACACAGAGCAACCACCCTCGGTCCATTACCAAGGGGGAAACTAGTGCTCCTCACACTCACAAACACACTGGCATTGAGCCACCCACCCATAGTGTCATCGAATGAAGTTTGATGAGTCTTAGGGGTGACAACTCAACCCTTGGGGGGACTCCATGAGAAACCCCAATGAGAGATCCACTTCTTGGGTCCCCATCACATAGACATGAGGAGGCCTCAAGGCCCCCATCATCACATAGGAATGAGGAGTCCTCATGGCACCTCTCATCATATAGACACACGGAGGCATCACGACCTCCTTCATCACATAAACAAGTGGAGGCATCACGACCTCCCTCTTTACATTGACATGTGGAGGCATCACGACCTCCCTCATCGCATAAACATGTGGAGGCTTCAAGACCTCCATCCTCACACCGGCATGAGGAGGCATCAAGGCCTCCATCATCGCATAGGCAGGAAAGGGAGGTAAGATCCCAAACATCATATGACACACATAGAACAAATCCACCCACTGAGGGGTAAGACCATAGGGCTGCACCCAGTCATAGACCTGGGACATCCTATAGCCTCCCTATAGATGGGAGAGTACCCCTAGACCATGAACTCATTAGTGCAAATGGGACTCTATGAGATCAGCCATGGAGAACTAGATAGCTAGATGAGCTAGATCGGTTTCCCCTGAGACTAGCTTCGAGAAGCATCACTACCACATGTTCTACTTTAGGGATTTCTCATAGTGTAGCCACTAGATATACCAATGAACCAAGGGAAGCTTCAAAGTGACCCCGTAGCACATACACTACTTCAGATCATGAGCATACTCAACCCTTAATGTAGTACATAAAGCAAGTTGCCCTAGAATATAGGGGCAGGTGCACAATAGGAATCTCCTTGAGAGGCCTCAACATTAGAACTCCTCGCATAGAGGTAGAAAGATATGAACCCTCAATAGCAAGTCACTCTGACCACCTACGTAGGTTGGAAGAAGAGCTATGCATTGAGCAGGAATGCATGGAAGATCTTGAGCAAGAGGAGCATAGAAAAAGGTGCATGCGCTTACAGGAGCAACTCTCAAGAGAAGAAAGGGTGGAGCATGAGGAGCTAGTAGAGAGGCTAGCTCGAATAGATGCACACATAGTCGGTGAGAGGTATCAACATGGAGGGCATGCCGATTCTCCATGGGAGAATGGTGCTAGATATGAGCATATTCACCATGCTCCACAACATCAACAACACCTGGACCCCGAGCAAACACAACTCAATAGGGACTAGACAAGGATAGGAGATCAGGAACAAACCCATCTAGAACCTCCAAGCGTGGTCATGGGGGATGAGCACAGAGGCCCGATTAAGGCAAACATCAGAATACCTCCATTACCACTATGGGTAAACCTTCAAGAGCATGATATTATCTCCTCAAAGGTATACCAAATGCTCATCGAGAGAGTCAAGTCTCTCAAAAAGGACACAAATGGACAAAAGCCAACATTAGACAAGATACACAACTAGCCTTTGTGCCCATCAGTCCCGAGTCCCACATATCCTAGGTATTTTGAGATGCCTAGGTTGGATAAGTTTAAAGGGGAGGGAGACACACAAGAACACATGACCAACTTCATGAATGCATGCTTCCACCTAGACAAAGATGATGCCCTAATGCTGAGAACATTCATCATGACATTCTCGGGTGCAACAACCCAATGGTTCAATCAGTTTCCTAAGCACAACATCACCAGTTTTGAGCAACTGGTAAATGTGTTCCTAGAATATTTCTCCTTCGGTGCTAAGAAGAAGGTGAACTTGTCTGACCTAGCTAACTTGAAGTAATATGATGATGAGCCAGTGATGGACTATGGGGATAGGTGGAGAAAAATCATGGCGAAGCTATCATTCTCTATCCCCATAGAAGAACTCATTCGAATGTTCACAAAGAGTTGCACAAAGCATATCTCTCTACTATTATAACTACAATAATATGAATCATTCAAAGAAGCCTTGGCTCAAGCCAAGCTTATTGAAGACATTAAGGTCGATGAGGGAGACCTCAAGCTCTACAACAAGAAAGAATGGAGCAAGAACAATTAGAATGACAAGAACAAGTAGAAGCAGGCCAAACCTACTCAAGTTAATCAAGTTGTGTTAGCCACACCACAAGGGGGGAATGGATAGCAACCCCAAAATTATCAAGTGCAACCCCCACCAGCTAACTATGATCCCAAGAACAACCAGGGCTAAAATAGGGAATGTCGACCACCTCATTATTTCATGCCTCTAAATGAATCGATGTAGTCGATATTCAACCAATTAAATGAGGCATAAAGGATAAGATTTCTCGACATACAACTGCTTGACCCTAACCATCCCAAGCCAAGGGGATACAGGGAAGATCACCACTACCCATACCATCGGATATCGGGGTATGACATCAAGAACTGCATCAGATTTAAGAATGTCGTGCAAAACATGATTGAGAAGGGAGAACTAAAAGTTGATAACCCACTAGCTCCCAATAATAGGGATATGGGTATATTCAGGAACCCTTTACCTAACCATGAAGCCCCTAGGGATTAGGGCATGTAGGTCAACCAGGTTTGAGTCGAGCCACCTATTCAAGGATGCATCAGAATGGTTGATTTGGTCAATGTGGCAACCAGGAGTTAGAGATATGGGCAACCACAGCTACCGGTGGCTCCCATCAATATCTTAGCTACACCCCGATAGAGATAGGTGTAAAAAAACCCATCAAGTCCACCAGTGAGACCTATAGTAATGGTTTGGAGTAGATTAGAGAAAAATCTACAAATGACTCTAGCCAAATTATCCATCTACGAGCTCATACAATAGTCTCCTAGGCATAGGAAGATGTTAATGGAGATTTTGAGATCAATCAAGCTCCAACCCTAGAACCTAGATGCATTCACACATTTTGTGGGGTAAGTTCAATAGTGCCAAGAGCCCGTGATACATTTTTATGATCATGAAATCAAAGAAGTGCTAGCTACTATAGTAGATCCACCTTTGCACATCATTGCATCTATCAATGACATACCATTCAAGTGGGTTCTGATTGATACATGCTCATCAATCAACATCATTACTACCAAGGCTATAGGGCACTTGAAGATACCCAAGTCCAACATTATCCCGACTTCATACACCCTTAGGGATTTTAATGATGCACTATGCACCACTATGGGCACAATCATTTTACCTATAAAATTAGGATACAAGACCATCCCCATGATGTGCCATGTGTTAGAAGGGGCAATGCAATATAACATCCTCCTAGGGCATCCCTAGATTAGGGACATGAAGTGCGTACCCTCGATCCTGCACCAATGCATCAAGTATGTGCATGAGGAACAAGTGCATGTGGTTTCATCTGATGAAGAACCATTCAAGTATGTGCATCAAGTTGATTTTTTAGGGGCTTCGACCTACCATCAACACACTTGTACATCTGACCTTCTTCTCCAACCATGCATCCAGGAAGCAAAATCAAATTAGTACGAGGTGACCCATCCACGTCGGCACCACCTCCTACATCCAAAGTCCCTGGCACTTTTGAAAAGCCTTCTACAGATAAGGCTAGGGATAAATAGAAGTTGAAGGCACCCATGGTGGAGGAAGGACCCCAAGAGCATCCAACCAAGCTAGCTATAGGTATCCCTACTCCAATGGAGGAGGAACATTCCCAAGAAAGAGTCGAGGATGTACCTTAGCCTACCTCACCTGCATCATCGACAATATCATCTGCACCCCAAGTGATAGTGCATCTAGCCAACATAGTGCTAGGAGAATATCTTATGCAAAACATGACTTTCACACCAATCATTGAGTCTGCACAAGACATGGGATGGCCAAGAGTCCTAAATTTACTAGTAGGAATGGTGGTGCCCTTGGGGATTCCACCTAACCAGACTAATTTCATATACGTTGGTCTAGATTATGCCCACACTACTCCTGACTTAGAAAAGGATGAGGATGAGCCATTCACCATGAGTGTCCACTACTTTTCAAACCTTGAGTTTGTTCTGAGATACTTCGAATAATGTCATTGGCATGGATATGGTTTAGGCCTATATGAACAAGGGTGTAGACTACCATTTTAACCATAGTATCAACTACCTACTGATAGGTGTGGTCTAGGCTATCAAATGTAGGGCCATGATGACTCCTTAGAAGCAGCCTTAGATAGGTTAAACATTGGGTTCGAAGAGGGCATTGATTGGAACCCATATCGACCCCCTACCAAAAACCTTTGGGGTGATGAATGGGTGTTGATAGTCAATATCACACCCCTTGAGACATATCACACTGAATCCTCCCTTGAAGCACCCCCTTAAGAGCCATCCTATGGGAAGAAATGCCACTGCATGGATACGGGCAAGAGGAGTACAACTATGTCCTAAGAGAGGATGAAAATGAAGTCGGATTGGCCTACCATGGGCCACGGTATGTGCAAAACCATGTTTGGATAGGCTAGATAGAAAGTGGCTATATCTCAGATGAAAGTGAGTCTATCCCAAGTGATGGAGGATATAGGTTATACGGAAGTGACTATGAGTTAGAGGACTCAATAGAGATGGCCTACTTATAACCAAGACATGCAAGCTACATTGTTGGGCCAGAGACAAATGCTAATGGGTTCTTCATAAGTGATGATGACTATGAATATGAGATTGAGATGGCCTATCTGAGGCATCAATAAGCCACCCATCGACCCATCCTAGGACCAAAAACCAATGCCAATGGCTTCTAGATAAGCGATGATGACTTTGAGGATGAGATTAAGATGGCTTATCTTGGACCTCGACACTTGCTTATGGAGAGAGAAGCGGTGCTCCATGCCATCGATCCTAATATTCGCTTCCTAGGAAGACTAATAAACCTAGATGCCATTCATCACATGGTCAACCTAAGTCCACCCACCTTTAGAGAGCTACTACTACCCAATGACCCAGTCATCTTGTCTACTCATAGACCGGATCCTAAGATCCCCATGCCCCTAGAGCCTCATCATGAGTATGGGAGGCACACCCAAGATATAGAATTTCACCCATGTGGTCCTGGAGATTCCATTCCATCCATCAACATGATCTCCATTGATTTGACCACTCCACTCCATAACCTAGTAGATCCTGGAAAACCATTGTGTCTTAACTTAGATGCCATCGATTGGGATCATGTTGATTCACCCCTAGAGCCTGAGGATTTCTTCCCCAATGAAGAGATGCTACAACCATTCCATTTTGCATCAGGTTGTACGCATGATGTCTATCATGTTGGTTTTGACCCTGAGTCAGTAGGAATCATGAACCCAATAGATAGCATCCATCTAATCCCCACTCCTCATCAGCTTGAGGAGGGGTCACATATGGCAATAGAGGAAACTTTCAAGGTGGACATTAGCAATGATCCTTCTCAACCAAAGAAAGTCAAGTTTGGGGAAATCTTATCTCTAGAAGAATAGGCCATCATAATTCCTCTACTAAAAGAGAGGCCAAATCTCTTTGCTTGGACCTACAAAGACATGTCGAGGCTAGATCTAAAGTTGGTCATCCACAACCTTTTGATAGACCCTACGAAGAAACTCGATCAAGAAAAAACTCAGAAAGATGCATCCAACCGTCACTTTGATGGTTAAGAATGAGTTGCAAAAACTATTGGATGTGGTATTTATTGTTCCCATCGACTATCTGGAATGGGTATCAAACATGGTACCCATAGGAAAACTTGATGGAAGGATCCACATTTGCATGGACTTCAGGGATCTCAACAAGGCAACCCCAAAGGATTCATTCTCGTTGCCCAACATAGATGCTCTTGTAGATGCAACTGCAAGTCATGAGATGCTCTCCCTAATGGATGATTTTTTTGGTTACAATCAGATTCAGATTAAAGTCTGAAGACCAATATAAAACTATGTTTACCACTCCATGGGGGACATTCTATTACAAAGTAATGCCATTTGGCCTTAAAAATGTTGGTGCCACTTATCAACGGGCTATGACATACATTTTCCATGACTACATGCACAAGATCTTGGAAGACTACATTGATGACTTACTAGCCAAGTCATTACTATGAGAAGAGCATGTTGAGACCCTCAGAAAGGTCTTTGATCACCTAATTGAGCACAATGTCAGGTTGAACCCCAAGAAATGCGTCTTTGGTGTAACTTCTGGAAAACTCTTGGGATTCATCATTTCTAAATGAGGCATCGAAGTAGACCCAGAAAAGGTAAATGCTATCCTAGAAATGGCCCCACCCATGAATATCAAAGAGCTAAGAAGCCTACAAGGTAAAGTAGCATCCATAAAATGATTTATCGCACAACTTTCAGATAAATGTCGACCCATGAATCGACTGCTACACAAGGGGGTCCCTTTCCAATGGGATGAAGAATGTCAGCAAGCCTTTTCTAAAATCAAAGAGTACCTAGCAACACCACTAGTCCTAGCTCCACCAAGGCCAGACGTGCCATTCCTGCTATACATATCAGCTATAGATTTTTCTTTGGGCACCATGTTAGCTCAAAAGAACATGCAAGATAAAGAGCAAGTGATATATTACATTAGCCGCACCCTGGTGAGCTACAAAATTGGATATGCATACATAGAAAAGTTATGCTTAGCAATGGTCTTTACAACCAAGAAATTGCACCACTACATGTTGAGCCATACCACATATGTAATATCCAAACAAAATCCTTTGTAGTATATGATGAGCAAGACATATCATAACACACGTACTACAAAGTGGATCATGCTACTGATAGAATTCGATTTGGAATTCATAAGCCAAAAGTCCATCAAGGGATAAGTCATAGCTGATCAGTTGGTTGAGGTACCTCTCCAGAATAGTAGGCCCCTTACCATAGAGCTTCTTGATGATGTGGTCTTTGCATTATCAGAAGCACCCAAACCCAAAGAACCAGAAAATAAAGTAGACATGACTTTGTTCTTTGATGGTTTAAAGTGTGAGCAAGGAGGCAATACGTGAATTGTCTTTTTCATGCCATAAGGTGCTCCAATGCCCTTGTCATTCAAGTTATACTTCCCTTGCACTAATAACAACACCAAATATGAGGCCTTAATATTGGGTCTCCAAACAACCATTGCCATGAAAATCAAGAGGTTGAATATCTTTGGTGACTCCCTCCTCATAGTCAACCAAGTCAAAGGACTATTTCAATGCCGGGATCCAATCCTGAAAGCTTACAAAGAGCTTGTTGACACATATCTAGCCAAATTAGAGTGGTACGACATCGAGGTGATCCCTCATTCATAAAATATATTTGTAGACACCATGGCATCTTTGGGATCCTTAATCCCTCAGAACCCCTCTACCGATTTCACTACCATTCATGTCAAAATGCTCTCGCATTCAGCGATCCAACATGAGGCTTTTGATAACAAGGAATCAATCAACATGATTCATATAGAGCCAGACCATGACTGGTTCTTTAAGGCCAAAGACTTCTTAAAGAAGGCACCTTGGGGGTCCTTGATCTCTCAGGGTCCTATGGGGAATGGTACCACTATTCACCACAAGGTTGTGTCTCAATCTGTGTTTGCGCAAGTCAAATTGTAGGAGGCACAAGTCATATTATCTATCGAGGTTGTAGCCTATCAGGATTGGCTATCCCAATTACAAGACTTCCTTAGGCTTGGAAGTGTCCCATAGGGACTATCGCATGCCGAGAAGATGAGCATTCAAGAAAAAAGTGACTAGATATGTCTTGATAGGAGGCATATTGTATCATCAAGGCTATGATGGAGTTCTCCTACATTGCTTAGAGCCCCAAGAATCATCTTGGGTGATCTCTGCAAGCTCATGATGGTACATGTGATGGCCACTTCAATGACATGGCCATCATCAAACGCATTCTCTGAATGGGCTATTACTAGCCCACCATGGAGAAGGATTATTGTGAGTATGTCAAGAAATGCATTAAATGTCAACATCATGCAAACCTGACACACTTGCCATCTCAGGCCTTACAACCCATTCAAGTGGCTTGGCCATTTTCTTAGTGGGGTTTCGATCTAATTGGAAATATTTCTCCCCCATATTCAAGCTGACACACATTCATCTTAATGGCCACTGAGTACTTCACCAAGTGGGTGGAAGCGGTCCCCTTAACATCAATAATTGGTCCTCGGATTGCGGAGTTCATACTTCACAATATCATTTGTCATTTTGGGGTACCCTTCAAGATAATCTCGGATAATGGACCATCATTCAAAAACAAAAATATGTGAGCTTTAACAACCAAATACAATATTCAACATAGTTTTATGACACCATACTATCCATAGGCAAATGGGAAAGCAGAGGCCTCAAATAAGACAATAGTAGCCATATTAAAGAAGACGATGAAAGAAAACCATAGGGATTGGCATCTACAATTACCCTTAGCATTATGGGCTTACAGGACTAGCATATGGATGCCCACTAGGGCAACACCATTTTTTCTTGTATATGGCATTGAGGCCATTATGCCCTTAGAGTTGGAAATTCCAATGTTGTGCATTGCATTGAAAGAGTTCATCAATGATGACATTGCATGACAAGCTCACCTGGATCAGTTGACCCTTCTGGATGAATGATGCATCAATGCTCTGGAGCATCTTCACGTCTACCATGATCGTCTAACATGAGCTTACAATACTAGAGTCCACCTAAGAGACTTTAAATTCGATGATCTTGTGCTCAAAGAGAACCAATAGAACTCAAATCTACCATTGCATCTACGAGATAAATTTATGGCCAACTGGATAGGGCCCTACATCATCTCTGAGAAGATTGGGCCTGGGGCATATCGCCTAACAATGCTGGAAGGTGTTGAGGAGCCGAAGCCTCTCAACATCATTCATTTAAAGGCATTCCACACATAAAACAACAAAATATCAAAAACATTCAAATAACTTCAAAAGTTTCAAAAACAATAAAAATCATAAAAATCCAAACAAATCAGAAAACATTAAAATAAAAAACAATCACAAAAAGGCTCCAAAGGCATCTTAAAGCCCTTTGGTCAAATCACAAAAAGGCTCCAAAGGCATCTTAAAGCCCTTTGGTCAAATCACAAAAATGCTCCAAAGGCATCTTAAAGCCCTTTGGTCAAATCACAAAAAGGCTCCAAAGGCATCTTAAAGCCCTTTGGTCACAAGCAAATCAAGGAAAAACACAAAAACAATTTAAAATAAAAAAGTTCCAAAAACATTCATAATAATCAAAAGATCAAAAACAATTGAAAGCATAAAAATTACAAAAACATTTGCATTACTCATTTGCATTCACATTCATGTACTTGCATTGCATTAGGCACGTTGCATCCACTGCATTTGCACTAGGATAGGTTGTGTTTGCAATCTTACAAACAACACCATGTTTGTACCTCAATCATGTATCTTCAAAATCCACCATCATCCATCACCCATGTGTGTAACTGTGTTTTTCAACACAACCCCTCCATGTTGCTATGAGGAATATACTAGGGTTTTTCGGTCACTCAGCCATACCTAGTGGTTTTATCAAACTTGGTAGAAAGTTATCTTTGCTTTTGATAGGTGAGGTTTAGTTTTGATAGCACCTAGTATATTTCAAAATCCTATCACTAATCAAAACACTAAAATCCTAGTTGGAACAAGGGAAATATGAACACTACAAAGTGGTATTAGGTATCCTAAGGTGAAAAGTTTATCTTGCTCATCCCCCTATGCGACCGGTTCGAAAATGCTGAGAATTGGCAAAAGGACAAGTTCAGCCCTACCCAAAGAAATCCCTTGCTTTAATCAAAACAAGCAAAATCCTAGACAAAGCAAAATTCACAAGCAAAGAAAACAAGTGATTATCATCACTACAAAAATCCCCAAACAAAGAAAATTTCAAAGCTCAAAAGAATTCAAAACACAAAATAAATAGTGATAATCATCACTACATAAATCCCTTGCTCAAAAGAAAGACAAAAATTCAAAATAAATAGTGGTTTTCATCACTAAATCATGAGCAAGTATCCCAAATAAATATGAAGAAAAGAAGGGAATAGAACTTGAATCCCTAGAATTCTCAGCATGAATGAGCCTTATGCACGATGATATGTCTGTCACATTAGCATTTCGCTTTTGTACAGACCAATGTTTGCATGTGGAAGAGCTAGCCTTAGGTGTCCTATACCGCCTAGTGGTCTAATCCAACTAAGTCCAACTTAGGATCGAGATAAACATTTGAGGATCCCCAATACAACAATGGGTTGAATGAATCCCACCTAGCATTGGGGTATGCTTATGTTCTATCTAATATATTCATTTGCACACATAGGGATAATGAGTATCTAGGTCTTCATGATAGAAATTTATCCTTCAGGAGCTCTGTATGGTCAGTATACAACTTTTGATGAAGTAACTAGGGTGTTTGAGTCTCATGGAAAACCTCAAAAATCCTCTAATAGCAACAAGTGATCATGTCACCTCACCATCATATTATTTAGGAGGTTTTGTTTCTAAAGTGCTAGATAGATATAGATAATTAAGAAATACAATAAAATACCATACTATTTGTGCATACCTATAATAACCTATAAATAAATTCATTATCATCTCACAATCACACATATCACATCAGCTCACCTCACATTGAGATGTTTAAATAATTAATTCTTGTGCTAAGAGTTATTATTTACATTCATGATTGTTATACATTCTGTGGTGTTGTCCATTAGATTGTTAAACTCATATCTAATCATTAATATGATTTAAGTGATTAAAGCATACAGGTTCATTTGCATTAGATTGCCATCATATAAATAGTGCATCACAAATATTGCATTCATCATATCAATACATCAAAGTTAGACATGCATATAACCAATAGGTATTCCATCCATATAGGCATCCATACCATTATCTACATCATACCATCTAGTCATTCACACACCATAAAGCATAAGTCATGTAAACCATACCATATAGCATAAGATCATAAAGTGTTCATCCAAACATGAACATCATGAGACATGAGTCATATAAACTAAACCATCTGCATACATCATAAATAATACACCTACGTGTATAGGTAAAAGCATCATCTGAGCATACATCTATCACATCGCATCACATCATGAAGCATTAAATCACATCACATCATAAAATCATAATACTGCATCACATAAACATAAAAGCATAAGCATAAAGAAATACACATGATGAGTCTCAAAGTCTAGATATCATATAATCATGTGTCAAATAAGTACATGTAAGTACAAAAATCACCAATAAGGCTATAACCATGTAGGTCAGGTGACCTTACACCCAAAAATAGGTACAAAGTATCAAATGAGCCATAACAAATTAGGAGTGGCCTGCACCACTAGTCTCGCCACCACCCTCACCACCCCCTCTGGGAGGTGGCATAGAGTTGGCACCTCTAGTACGCTCTATCCAAGACCTAGTCCTATGACTCGACCGAGCTGAAGACTATCTGGAAGTGCTCTGCATGCTATGTTGGGAATCCCCTACTATGGGCCTCTCTCGAGGAGTAGCACCTAGGAACCATATCTACGACTTGAGGGTAGCAATGTAGGTGGCATCTGATGTCATCTGAGCATCATCCTCCTCTATAATTACCTGTAGTCATCTCACCTCAGCCCCATAATCTACACTTGCAATTGGGGCAACTTGACTTCGAGCATCATCTCGCTCAGTAGTAACCTAGGTAAGCTATCTCTGAAGCTCTACAATGGTGGCATCCCTCTGCCAAAACTGAATCTAGGAAGTCTAAAGCTCAGCCTCGACCTGGTGTAACTGAGCCTAGAGGGGAGAATCCTACTCCTCAAGAGCTAACTCCTCCTCCTCCTCAGGGGCAACCTGCTCCTCTACAACCTGCTCTGCTACCACCTACTCCTACTACCCTACCTACCCCCACTCATCTATTCGAGCCCACACTTGGCACCCATCGAGATCCTCTACCTCAACCTCCTCCAGAGACCACCCTAGGTGGCCACCTTTATGCCATAGTCGCATACCCCACCAGAGGGTGTACACCTCTATCACTCTAGCATCAGCCACACTAGGATCAATTGTGGGAGGGTCATCCTCCTCAAGCACTATTGTAACTTAGGGTGATGGAAGGTTCTTCTTGATGGTAATTCGGTGATAGACAACCGGCTCGAGAGGAACATCCTACTGGATCCTAAATTATTAGAGCACCCTAGAATAATAGAACTCCTTGATACTGACCTTGCGGTAAATCAACCATCGATTATGGCGAGTCCTCACTATAGGAAACTCATGGTATGGTCTCCATATGACATTTGTAGCCTGTAAACTTGACATAGATGCCCTATAGTGGGAAAGGTCCCCTGCATGACATCGACTCTTGCACTCTTCGAGCACCCTGGGCCACCTAGTACCGTAACATTGGACATCCTTGTCCAAATCTATAATCTCCACTAGAAGTCCTCTAGGGTGATCAATCTTGATGTGCTCCCATCCCCAGACCTGAAGGAGCAAGCTACAAGAAATACTAGCCCATCTATAGTGTTGAATGCGGTACAACTCGTCATAGCACTACACCAATAGTGCACTCCCCTAGGCATAGATGATGGGTTACTCACTATCAATCAGGTCTTGTACCATCACTAAGAGGTTCCATGGGAACCTCAATCTAGAGTAGTCAGGTATAAGGTTATTGTAGATAACCATCAACAACATGACATGCAGTCGGGAAAAGACATCCACCTTATACTAGTAGGAAATGGAGACTTCCCCCAAGCGAGTATCCTTGGAGGTAGCAGTGGCATGCTCCCCAAAGACCCTCACAAATACAACACCCCGTGCAGTAGTGGGGGAAGAAACAATAGGCACTCCATCAAAAGGTACCCTAAGAATCTTATAGATGTCCTCCGATGTGATGGTCATCTCATCGGTAGGAATATGGAAGGTGTTGGTCCTAGGGTCCCACCGATGGGCCAGGGCCATCAAGTAGGCCTGATATGACATGATCATGGGTAGGCCAGTGACATACTAGAGCCCACGAGCCTTGATCCAGGCCCACTTCGTGTCAAGCATCTCATGCAGGAGATCACAGAGCAGAGTCGGGTCCCAAGACCGAGCAGAAAAGATCTAAAAGTGCAAAATAAAGCTTAAATCAAGAACTACAACTAAATAAATGCAATAAACATGCCAAACAGTGCAAATACAATCAAACCATTCTAAGGCTACATGAGCAACAAATAAAATGCACCTAATCATGCAAAAATTTCCATAAAAGCAACTCAAAATTTCATAAAAATCAATTAACTGGTATAAAAAAATTTCAAAAATCTAAAAAAATGTATAGTTTCTTGGCCACTCATGCCAGGAGTGGCCACAAATCGATCACTGAAGCTGGAAGCGGTCAACCCCCAATGATAAAAAATTTGACCATTGGGGTTTCAAACTAGTCGCTGACAGTAGCAACGACCAACGTCATTACAAGCTAGCCACGCTGAGCGGTAGCAACCAACGGGTGGCATGCCAATGGTGTTCCTCCCGGGCCCAAAAACATAAAAAAAATTGCAAAAACATAAAACTAAAAGAAACCCATCTATCTAAATCCTAAGTGAAGCCTAACTACTGGTGAAATTCATTGCCAACATGGTTAATGAGGTTCATTTACCAAAATTTCTTAATTAGGTTCATTTTACCATAATAACAAGGATGTTAGGGTTTAAAGAGGTGCCTACAAAGCACAAGATACTCTACTAGTTGAGGCCTCTCCTTGATCATCCATAATGCCTACCTCATAGCAAGTTGGCATCGCTCCACGTCACAGTCACCCAAGCACACTCCAGAGCTCCGAAATTGCAAATTGAAAACTAAATAAAGTGACAACTCAAAACCCTAATTTTCTTTTTATTTTCCCAAATACACCTTGGCCACTTCTAGTGTCAGTGACCCAAATTTATTGGCCTTTGGACTTGATAGTGTGATATAGAGCTACACACAACACATAGCAAGAATACAAAAATCAACAATGCATCGGCAAAATTCCAGCAAGCTTCATTAAAAATAGAGGTCTCTCCTCCAATACACAGCTATCCCCCAAAAAAAATAAATGGCCAAGAGTCCTTCAATACAATGCATGCGCACCTTTTATCCTCGGCCGCCACCTCCTTCTCTATCATTACGCAAAGTGCGGGCCTTTTTCTTTCTCCCCAGGCCCGACTCTCTTTGGACCATCATTACCTTGAATGCGAGACTCCCCATACCGCCAGCACGAATGCTCTATCCCGCCTGCATGATGTTTCCAGGTGCATAAAAAAAAATCATGGCCTGTAGTGGCGGCATGCCCTGCAGACGCCTGTCAATCCTTCGCCAAGTCATCATTCATAAGAATGCGCCATGGCCACTTGCAGTTGATGCCACGTGTCCTACTGTCATGCTCCCTGTAACCGCTTCATACTCTCGAGCCACCTGTAACTTCACGCCACGTGTCCCTCTGCACTGGTCTCTGAAATCACCGGTTGGTCAACGTCGTGAGAGTTCTGGTCGCGATATCGTGACGTTTTTGCCTCAGTACTTTCTCTCTCCTCCTTGGTTGCGATATCGCGACGTTTTGGCGTTAGGCTTCTCTCTCCTCCTTGGGGCCGCGATTCTGCTACACGTCGCGAAATCGTGACGTCTAG
Organism: Wollemia nobilis; assembly: GCA_028583015.1. Classification (NCBI taxonomy): domain Eukaryota; kingdom Viridiplantae; phylum Streptophyta; class Pinopsida; order Araucariales; family Araucariaceae; genus Wollemia; species Wollemia nobilis. The sequence goes on along the minus strand of JAQPPZ010000613.1, from coordinate 5,450,065 downwards.
GCTTTTCTTACTCGCCTTCCTCCCTTGGGCCACGAAATCGTGACATGTCACGATTTCGCGACATCTTTGCATTCCGTACGTCTTGGATCGGAAGTGTCACGATTTCGCGACATCTTTGCATTGTGGAACCTTTCCCCCGGATATGTCGCGATTTCACGACATCTTTGCATTGTGGAACCTTTCCTCCGGATATGTCATGATTTCTTGACATCTTTGAGCTCTGCCTTCGAAGGTGTTTCATTAAATAATAGAGAGTGGGCAGGGGTGGCACCTATTAGTTATGAACAGTCGGATCTATCTAAAGGGGGAAAACTAAAATCGCGCACTTTTATCTATTCGTTTGCGATGTCTTTATGCTTCCAAGTCTTGCCTCCCAGAAGTGTCGCGATTTCGTGACGTCTTTTAAACTTTATCTTTGAAGGTGTTGCGATTTCGCGATGTCCTTTAAGCTTGCCTTCGAAGGTGTCGCGATTTCACGACCATTCTTGTGCCTTAGAACCTTTTTGCCAAAGATGTCCGTGTGCTTTCAAATCCTGCTTCTAGAAGTGTCGCGATTTCGTGACCATTTTGCGTCCAGACCACGTTGCTATAGAAATGTCACGATTTCGCGATAGTTTGGCGTCTCGACTGCGCTTCTTCATAAATGTCACGATTTCACGACAGTTTGGCGTCCCGACTGCACTGCTTTAGAAATGTCATGATTTCATGACAGTTTGGCGTCCCGACTGCGCTGCTTTAGGAATGTCACGATTTCGTGACAGTTCGGCGTCCCGATTGCGCTGTTTTAGAAATGTCACGATTTCGTGACAGTTTGGCGTCCCGACCGTGCTTTTTCAAAAAAAAAAAAAAAAAAACGTCGCGATATCGCGACGGTTTGGCTCGCTGGTGCCCTTCTTCAAAAAGCGTCGCGATATCGCGACAGTTTTAGTACTTAAGAAAAAAAACATATTTTGGGTGATGCAAGATTGCACTTCGCCACCGGATGCTCCTGCATCAGACACCCGGAGTGAGTTTGAGAAGTGACCTCACTTCTGATCTATCCGAGGTAGACCCATGCAATCAACCTCAGCCTTTGATACCTAGGTCGCGTCTTCAATGGGTCTGCCCTTCCACTTGACCAAGTACTCTGGGTAACTCCTGTTCCTAGTACTCCGGCCCTCACGCATATCCAGAACTTCTTCTATCTCGTCCACAACTGGGATGGCTGCTGGAATGCTCCACAAATCTGGATTGGGTATCTCACTGCTTTCTCCTTCATGATACTCGGCCAAATCCGAGATGTTAAACATGGGGGAGATGTTGAGTTCGCTTGGTAACTCCACCTCGTACGCATTGCCCGAATCTCGTTTTCCAATGATCTTACATGGTCCAAATTTCTTCATTTTCAGTTTTTTGTAGGTCTTGGTAGGAAACCGTTCCTTCCGCAGATGGATCATGACCGAATCTCCTACTTGGAACTCCTTAGCTCTACGTTTTTGATCCGCCCTTGTCTTGTACTGAGCATTCATCTTGGCAATGTGTTTTGTCACTTCCTCATGCACTCCCTTCAGGTGTTTAGCAAAGTCTTCTACTTCAGCACTGCATTTCTCCCTTGTATCTAGCCTTCTTAAATCTGAAGCGTTCCTTGGGCTGCCGCCATAGATAATCTGGAATGGTGACTTGTTGGTACTCCGATTGACCGAGCTGTTATACGCAAACTCAGCTTACGACAGAATTAGATCCCATCCCTTGGGCTTGTCCCCTACCAAGCATCATAGTAGGTTGCCCAAACTCCTATTAACCACCTTTGTTTGTCCATCTATTTGGGGGTGGTATGCAGAACTGAACTTTAACTCCGTCCTCAGCTTCTTCCATAGGGTCTTCCAAAAATAACCTACGAACTTGGTATCCCTGTCCGACACAATGCTTCTTGGTAGCCCATGAAGGCGTACCACTTCATTAAAGAACAAACCAGCTACATGAACCGCATCGCTAGTCTTCTGGCACGGGATAAAGTGTGCCATTTTTGAAAATCTGTCCACTACCACAAATATGGAATTGTGCCCCCTCTGCGTCCTAGGCAAACCAAGCACAAAATCCATACTAATATCTTCCCACGGCCTTTTGGGTATAGGTAGCGGTTGATACAAACCAGTAGGCTGCCTCATACCCTTTGCCATCCGGCAAATCCTGCAACTCTGCACAAACTTTGCCACATCCTGCCGCAATTGTGGCCGGTAATAGTTTTCACTAACCGGTGAGATGGTCTTGTCACGACCAAAGTGTCCAGCTAAACCCCCACTGTGCTTTTATTTAATGAGGTTCTCTCTCATTGAGCTCCTCAGAATGCACAATTGATTCCCCCTAAACAGCATTCCATCTTGAATCAGGTAATCCAACCATCTAGTCCTGTCCAACGCAACGGGCGCAGTGCAGGATTTCCAAGCTTCTGCGAAATCGGGGTCTGTAGGGTATAAGTTCTTGAGCTCAACAAACCCTACAACCTCCACTCTCATTTCTGTCATCAGACATTGCCTCCTACTCAATGCATCTACCACCCTATTGGATCTTCCACTCCGATGCTTCGATACAAATGTATAGCTCTGCAGGAACTCTACCCATTTCGAGTGCCTCGATTCAATTTGCCTTGATTGTTGATATATTGCGGCGCTTGATGGTCGGTGTAAAGAACAAACTCCTTGGGCAATAAATAATGCCTCCATTTCTTAAGCGCTTGGACTATGGCGTAGAACTCCCGATCATACACTCGAATACTTCCTTCGGAATCATTGAGTTTTTCATTGAAATATGCAACAGGCCTACCCTCTTGGCTCAATACAGCTCCTATGGCATTGCCACTTGCATCGTAGTCTACCTGAAACACCTTATTGAAATCTGGAAGTGCTAAGACGGGTTGCTTAGTGACCTTCTTCTTTAGCATAGCAAAGCTTTTCTCTGCTCCAACTGTCCACTGAAATTCCTTCTTGTTCCCCTTCATTGTCTCTATAAGAGATAAGCAAATACTGCTGAAGTTTCTAATGAATTTTCTGTAGAAACTGGCCAGACCATGAAATGATCTAACCTCGGTCACACTTCTTGGGACAGGCCATTCTAGGATAGCCCTCACCTTTTCGGGGTCCATCTTGATACCATTTGCTGATATGACAAATCCCAGTATACTGACTCCTTCTTCATGAAGTTGCACTTCTTCAGATTGATCAGTAACTGTTCCTCCCGCAGTTTCTCAAAAACCTTCCTGATGTGCATCAGGTGCTCCTCTAAGGTTTTGCTAAAAATCAGTATATCATCTAAGTAAAAAATAACAAATTTTCCCAAAAATTCCTTCAGAAATTCATTCATTAACCTCATGAAGGTACTAGGTGCATTGGTTAATCCAAATGGCATAACCAACCACTCATACAGCCCCTCTCTAGTTTTAAAAGCTGTCTTCCATTCATCCCCTTATCTAATGCGGATCTGATGGTATCCACTTTTCAAATCAATTTTTGTGAAGTACTCGACTCCACCCAAGCAGTCCATGATATCATCCATTCTCGGCAGGGGAAACCTGTATTTAATGGTGATCTTGTTGATTGCATGAGAGTCGGTGCACATCCTCCATTCTCCATCCTTCTTGGGTGCTAGTACTACTGGTACAACACATGGACTAAGACTCTCCCTTATCAGGCCTTTCTTCAACAGATCTTGAACTTGCCGATTTAATTCTTCAGTTTCCACAGGTGTCATTCGATGTGCGACCTTGTTTGGCAAGCTCGATCCGGGCACCGGATCTATGTGGTGACTAATCTTCCTAACAGGTGGTAAACCTTCAGGAACATTGTCAGAAATGATATCAGGGAATTCTTCTAACAGTCCCATGACTTCCATTGGAATCTCCTTGCATCCTTCTTCCATAACCCTGGGGATTATAGCATAGCACATATGATCTGGATTCAGGCCTTCCAAGAATCTTCTGCCATCAACTAGACAGACTCGTGCACTGCTACATACTTTCTCATCTGCCTCCTTCAGGGGTTTTAACTTATGGCGAACTCCATTCTTTGACAAAGAATATGTGTTGTCTCGACCATCATGAACAACACTTCAATAAAACTGCCATGGCCTCCCAAGCAGCAGGTGACATGCATCCATGGGCAAGATGTCACATAACACTTCATCTTGGTAAGTTCCAATGTTGAACTTCACCAGACATTGCTCACTCACCAGCACCCGATGGTCCTTTTGCAACCATGCAATTCAATAAGGGTGTGGGTGTTTTCTCCTTTCCAACTGTAGCTTGGCAACCATTTCCTCAGAAACCAAATTATCAGTGCTTCCATTATCTATGATGATGTTACATACCTTGCCTACACACTTGCATCTTGTCTAAAACAGGCTGTTCCTTTGGTCTCCCTTATTTTCTTTGTTTAACAGGACTTCGGATGATCATCGCTTCTCCTCTTTCTGCCTCCTCTGAGTGCTCAGATTCTACACCTTCATCTGCTACAGCCGCTTGGGCCTGACCCTTAGGTCTTCGATTTGGCCTCTCTTGATGCTGCGGGCAGTTGTATGCCCTGTGTCCTTCCTCTCCGCAGTTGAAGCAGGTTCCTCTAAAAACACCTCTTCCAAACCCTTGCCCAGACATACCTCTTCCTCTTGGGTAGTTGTTGCTCTGATTGCGTGGGCGTCGGTCATCCTCCTCTTTCACCTCTTTTTGTTTTTGGCTGCTACTAGCTTCACCAGTTTTCCCAAAATCTTTGTATCTTCCACCACTGCCTCTTCCACTAGCTCTTCCACCCCTGTCCTTCCCTCTCTGCTTGCCATCAAACCTTCTATTTAGTTTCTCTTCCACTTTTAATGCAAACTGAAATGCATCCTCCACTGTGCTCATTCTAACCAGCTCCAGCTCTTCTTGAATTTTGGTTCACAATCCATTTATGTAACGTGCGACCTTCTCTTTGTTCACCTCCGAATGGCCGGTTCTGATAGAGATTTGATAGAACTCTTCAGTATATTCCTTGACAGTCTTACTAGCCTGTCGAAGACTCTGCATTTTTTTTAACAAGTCCAACTCATAATCTACAGGGATGAACTGCCTCTTTAGTTTCTCTACCATCCTATACCACCTGGTGATCCTTTCCTTTCCCCTCCTGTTCCTTTCCAACTGCACCCCTTTCCACCAGATGCTAGCATGTCTTTTCAACTTGGTTTTCATGAACCTGATCCGATTTGGATCTGATATCTCTTCATATTCGAAATACTCCTCCATATCGTTGATCCAGTCTATCAACTCCTCAGGGTTGAGGTTCCCAGAGTAAGTGGAGACGTCAAATTTTGGCTTCTTCCCGATCTGGGAGATAGCTCGATACAGCCTAGCTTCTGCTGGATCCAAGGCCTCTTCCTCATCAGATGGAACTTCTTCCCACACTTCATCTTCGCTGGGTTCTTCCCTTCTTGGGTCGACTCCTCTTCTAATTTCCTCTTGCAGGGCCTCAACTTGCCTCTACAGGGCTCTTAGATCGACCTCCTCCCTTCTTGCTTGTCTGTGCCTTATACCAACACGGTCTCTTCGCAGAGGCATCTTGCTTCTTCTTCACAACCCCACAACCACGGTCCTGGCGTAAACTGCCTCTCTGTTCGGCGATCGGTTTGCACTCTCAGAACCAACCTGCTCTGATACCACTTGATATAGAGCTACACACAACACACAACAAGAATACAAAAATCAACAATGCACCGGAAAAATTCCAGCAAGCTTCATTAAAAATAGAGGTCTCTCCTCCAATACACAGCTATCCCCCCAAAAAAATAAATGGCCAAGAGTCCTTCAATACAATGCATGCGCGCCTTTTATCCTCGACCGCCACCTCCTTCTCTATCATTACGCAAAGTGCGGGCCTTTTTATTTATCCCCAGGCCCGACTCTCTTTGGACCATCATTACCTTGAATGCGAGACTCCCCATACCGCCCGCATGAATGCTCTGTCCCGCCTGCATGATGCTGCCAGGTGCATAAAAAAAAAAATCATTGCCTATAGTGGCGGCATGCCCTGCAGCCGCCTGTCAATCCTCTACCAAGTCATCATTCATAAGAATGCGCCATGGCCACTTGCAGTTGATGCCACGTGTCCTACTGTCATGCTCCCTGTAACCGCTTCATACTCTCGAGCCACATGTAACTTCACGCCACGTGTCCCTCTACACTGGTCTCTGAAATCGCCGACTGGTCAATGTCATGAGAGTTCTGGTCGTGATATCGCGACGTTTTTGCTTCAGTACTTTATCTCTCCTCTTTGGTCGCGATATCACGACGTTTTGGCGTTAGGATTCTATCTCCTCCTTGGGGCCATGATTCCGCTACACATCGTGAAATTGCGACGTCTAGGCTTTACTTACTCGCCTTCCTCCCTTGGGCCGCGAAATTGTGACATGTCGCGATTTTGCGACATGTCGCGATTTCGTGACATCTTTGCATTTCGTACGTCTTGGCTCGGAAGTGTCACGATTTCATGACATCTTTGCATTGTGGAACCTTGCCCCCGGATATGTCGTGATTTCGCGACATCTTTGCATTGTGGAACCTTTCCTTCGGATATGTCACGATTTAGCGACATCTTTGAGCTCTGCCTTCGAAGGTGTTGCGATGTCTTTATGCTTCCAAGTCTTGCCTCCCAGAAGTTTCACGATTTCGTGATGTCTTTTAAACTTTATCTTTGAAGGTGTCGCGATTTCGCAACGTCCTTTAAGCTTGCCTTCGAAGGTGTCTCGATTTTGCGACCATTCTTGTGCCTTCGAACCTTTTTGCCAAAGATGTCCCTGTGCTTTCAAATCCTGCTTCCGAAAGTGTCACAATTTTGTGACCATTTTGCGTCTAGACCACGTTGCTATAGAAATGTCATGATTTCGTGATAGTTTGGCGTCCCGACTGTGCTTCTTTAGAAATGTCACGATTTCGCGACAGTTTGGCGTCCCGACTGCGTTGCTTTAGAAATGTCACGATTTCATGACAGTTTGGCGTCCCGACTGCGCTGCTTTAGAAATGTCGCAATTTCATGACAGTTTGGCATCCCGACTGCGCTGCTTTAGAAATGTCATGATTTCACGACAGTTTGGCGTCCCGACCGTGCTTTTTCAAAAAAAAAAAAAAAAAACGTTGCGATATCGCGACAGTTTGGCCCGCTGGTGCCCTTCTTCAAAAAGCGTCGCGATATCGCGATAGTTTTAGTACTTAAGAAAAAAAACATATTTTGGGTGATGTAAGATTGCACTTCGCCATCGGATGCTCCTGCATCACAGTGGCCACACACGCTAATTGGGAGCCGCTAGTCCTAACAACAGCCAACAAATGAAGAGAAATTTTAACAAATTGTCAGCACAGGGCACTTCAAAATGGGCCATAAGGAGAACTTATTGGTTCAAAGCATATAAAATCTAAAGAATATACCCAAAAATGTCCAAAAACATCATAAAAATCAAAAATAAAAATCAAATAAATCAATAAAAATCCAAATGAGTGTTGTACCCAGTCATTTTCTCTATACACTTGGCGATTGCAGCGACAAGCGCTCCATGCAACTCGACAAGATGAACAAGTAACCATAAGGCCACTTGGGGTAAACTAGTCATAGTAGAATTGAGATGCTTCACCTCAAACCTGAAGAAATGCTATAACAGTCAGACTGCCCCATGGAAGCAAGGATGCATCTCAATTCTTTGATAGAAAAATAGTGAGTCAACACACGTTAAATTAGAAGTGCTATCACCTTGATGCCCTAAGAAGGCCATGATGGCCAGACCACATCATGGGATAAAGGTGTGCAATTACCAAATAGGGTTGAATCACACCTATATGGGAACTACTCTATAACAATAGATAAATCTTCTAAATAGGTCTAAATATTTCATTTTGGTCAGGCAACTCATCACTTATTTAATGGTACTCTTCTCATCGACTTGTCGCTTGGGGGGGTAATAAAAAATTTTCAACAATCATAATAAAATTCAGCAAAATATCTCTTGATCATGTCAATATTATGTTCGTCTTACAAATAATTGCCAACAACTATAATAAGATTACCCTTTGCTTGGGCAAAAAACATATATGACAATTAAGTGTGTAGCTCCCCTCCCTTTGGATCTATAGTAGTACTGAAGCTACTTAATTAATTGATGAGCGAGTACAAAATTCCACAAATTTAAGCCTTCCATTTTTTTGGAAGTAATGATTATAGGATTTGCACCCTCTCGCATGACTGGGGCATCCTATGTTGATAATATCAATGATCATCATCCAACCTACAATATGGCCCTAGATGGTCTATTTTTTTGCTCCATGTTGTGTTTTTCTCATAACACATCCCAAAAAGAGGCATCTTTAGACATAAAAAATATGTCATGTTTAGGATACTACCCATATGGACACATCTATAGACCATATGAACTCTCTTGGATCTCTTCAAGAGCAAGAAATTATCTTAACCACTCAAATAGGGAAATTCTAGCCCATCCAAGCCTAGTCGCTCTCAAGAAGAGTGGCCACCACACCTGGCTGCTAAAAACCACAATGGCCATAGCTGGTCATTGAACCTGATAGCAACCAACATCACACATAGTCTGGTCATGATTATGTGCCCACATTACGCAGTCCAATTGCACCTGTGCATGGATTTTAGGCAGATTTTGGTGAGGAACTCCTTGAGTCCTTCCTAACTACCCCTTCAATGTAAATTTGGACTGGTGCTTCCCACCTGGAATGGTCAATCACATGCAATTTGGATGGAGGCTTCTCCAGGAAGACAAGTTCTAGATCTGAGAGAGAATTCCCACTATAGACTCTCCCACAAAAAGCAAAGGATCCACAAATTTTCATAGTTAAGTAGTGAAGCCCTATCGAAATGAAGGACCTATATCTTGTACCTCAAGGAGTATTGGAGCACCGTTTGGCTGAGCTACGCCCATGCAACAGTTGTCAAATTTACCATTTCCAATTGCCAATTAGTGTAAGAGACACACTCGATGACCCTTGAACATAAATTTTAGCAAAGAGGGTAGTGCACAAATCCCTGAACCATAAGGAGGAGAGCTTCACATTACTATCTTGGATAGTTACCCACAGGCATATCTTAGGGTATAAGCATTATTTCTTCTTGATTTTAGCTTAGATTTATTACTGCTTAATTTATGGTTTGATCATAGTTTAGCTCTGACTTCATTTATGATTATATTTTGTATTCCCTTGGTTTATCATGTATTACTTATTCTATTCATGCTTATGTTTCATTATCAATATCATGAGTATTTGGATCCGTTAACAAAGGCCTCATCCAGAGAGGAAAACCATCCTAATAAGCATACTTTGTTGTTTTCATGAGTGCAGGTATAGATCCTGAAGACCAGATTGAAGCATCTGTAGCACAAAGATCCCTCCAGGACCAGATCTGGAGAAGGGGGCATCTGTAAGCTCCCATATAGTTTTGTGTGCGGGACTAGGAGGCTTGTGTAGATGCACTGTTCCCTTGTGGGTAACATATCCAATCACTGCTCTATATTGTGTAAATATTTGTATCAAAATGATGGCTATACCTTAGAGGGATGGACTTGTAACTGAGGATTCAGAATGTAAATAAATAAAGCATCTTTATTTGTCTTCTTATTTTCTATTTTGCATGTGTTTTTAGTGTTTTTTATTTTGTGCGAGTGATAGCATACATAATAAATCAATATTGCAAGTAGGGTATCCGAGGTGTGTGCTTCCAAGTTCCTGGGATCGCACATTATTATAGCATTTATAAGCTTTTCTTTTTATGGAATAAACAAGGAAAATACCCTCATCGCACCTTGAATAAAACTTGCCCAAATTTTTCTCTTCTAATCTAATGTAGCATTTGCTCCCAAAAACTTTGAAATACTTTATAGTAGCTGGTATTCCCTTCCAAAGCTCATATGGGTTTTGGTTTACTATTACTTGAGCTCTATTGATGATATAAATAGCTGTATGAACTGCCTCTCTCCAAAAATAATCTAAAATATTAGACTCATTTAACATAGCTTTGACCATATTCTCAATAGTTCTATTTTTTCTTTCAACTACTCCATTTTGTTGTGGAGTCCTTGCTGCTGAGTACTCTCTTTTGATTCCATGTTGGTCACAGAATTCTATGAATTCACCTGAAGTGAATCCTTCTCCTCTATCTGATCTTAGACACTTGATATTTTTACCTGATTCCAAGTCATTCTGGAGAAATCATCTATAAATATCATGAAGTAACTTTCACCTTGTAAACTCTTTATCCTTGTAGGACCACATAAATCAGTGTGAACTAGTTCCAATGGTTGGGATGAAGAAAACTCTTTTGACTTGAAACTTGTTCTTATTTTCTTACCATGCTAACATTGTGCATAAATTGTACTTGGGGGTCTTTTATATTGGGTAAATCTCTGACTGCCTATTTTTTGCTTATTGTTACTATGTTGTCAAATTTTAGATGACCCATTCTTCTATGCCATAACTAGTTCTCATCTTCTTATGATTAAAAAAAAAATCTCATTTAATTTCACTTAATAGGTAGAGATTATTTGTAGTTCTACCGGCATATGCAACAAGCTTTCCTATCTTGGATCTCTTGATCTCACATCCATTTGGATTAAAAGTGAATGTGTGCCCTTGATCACAAAGGTGAATTACACTTGTAAATTATGCTTCAATCCCTTAACATACAACACATTTTATGTTTTTGATTTTCCATTACTAAACTCAAAGTACCTTTTCCAATAATTTTAGTTGAAGCATTATCACCAAATTTTACTGATCCTCCATTGATTTCTTGAAGAGAAATAAATTTAATTTTGTCACCTATCATATGGCTTGAACAACCACCATCAACATACCACTGATTTCTCTCATCTTGTACATGAAGAGTTGTTTGTACCAACATTGACTTCTCTTTTTCTTGTTTCACTTTCTTTTTCCAAACTTTTGAGGTTGTATCCTTTTGAACCTTTTGATCTTCCCTCTTTTTTCTTGATTCAAGAAACACTGTTTTACACCATTTGGCTTTGTGCCAAAAATTATTGTATTTTTAACATATGATATCACAATTCATGAGAGGTGTAAATGAATTGAAATATATAACATAATTTTTCATACTGATCATGCAATGTACAACTTTATGACCATATTCACTACATGAGAAACAATAACCATGGAAGAAGTATTGAAACTTGTTTGCTTTCCTTTGATGATATGGTTTGCTTTTGTAATTGACTTTTTTCCATGATGATTCTTTGCTCTCTTCCTCCTTGGTGTTTTTACTCCTTTTTAGTTCATCAGCATAGGTCATGGGTCCATCATCAGTTGATTTATTTGATATCCCTTTTGAGCTTGATTCTTCCTTTTGTAACCTTATATCTTGTTGTGACTTCCTTTTATATTTTTTGACTTCTTTTCTTAAAGAGACCACCTCATTTTCCAATTTTTCACATTCCAACTCTTTTGCCTTTAATTTCTCAATCATTACTTCTTCAATTCTTCTTGCCTCTTCAACTTTAACCTTTAGGTCATTGAGATCTTGTAGAAACCTTATCTTTGTTTCTTCATCCTTTTGTACTTGAACCTCTAATTTAACTAGAGTAGCAGTAAATTCCTTCTCTAAGTCATCCAATTTTAAGTTCTTTTTGTTGATTTCAATCATAGGACCAACCCCTATCATTTTAGTGGCCATTGTATGTTCTTGTAAGACCTTCCTTCAAGTTGTTAGACTTTTTTAAGGATCCTAATCTAAATATTATACTAAGAGGGGGGATGAACTGTATAAGATAACTTTTTGCTTTTATTTCTAAAACAATATTATCCAATGTTATCAATTGCAATATATTTCCAAAGTAGATAACTAATATCATCAATAGTAGTAGCAAAGTGATGCACATATCATCACACATAAGAGACATAAATTTAATGTGTTTCACCCAATGTGGGTTACATCCACGAAGAAAATATTTCTTCTAAGTTTTCTCAATAAATATCTTGGGAAAAAAATCCCTATTACAATATTTATGGACCTCTATCTAAAGGAGACACCAATACCATATGCTCATGTTCATGGATCTCTATCCACGGGAGAACTTTATCCCCTCAAATATGGTTTGTGGAACTCTATCCATAGGAGAACTCTATCTCATTTGCTCTATTTTACTCCAAAGCAATCTCAATACTCTGCTCAAAACTGCTCCAAGACCTCACACTAGGCTTGCATAAATGTACAATAAAATTTGTTCCAAGCCTACTCACAAGGCTTGCTCAAATATTCTCTCAAATCTTGTCCATACCTCATTCAATTCTTTTTACAATACTTGCTCAAATCTACCTCAAACCTACTTTGACTCTTCTTACAATATTTTCTCAAACCTGCCTCAAACCTACTTCAAGTATTCTTACAAGACTTGCTCAAATCTACCTCAAATCTACTCTAACACATGCTCAAAACTTGCTCATAACACATGCTTTGATCAAAGTACTTCAGACATATTCTACCTAGAATTCTTGTTCAAGAACACATAGAAAATGATATGCAATACAATTTCACAATATGTTCTTTCCAAATATCACTCAAGGTTAATGCACAAATTACTTCACAAAAATACTTTTTGACCTTTGCTATTTTATCCCAATATCAATCAATATTATGCACAAAACTTGCTCTCAACCCTAGCACATGTGTTTCCAATATCATTTAACAATGAAGCACAATTTGTTCACAAACCCTAGCACATATATTTCCAACAATGCACATATATAATCCTTATTTCTCCACCTTATGATTCAAAAATATTTTCTCAACCAAACACCTTAAAGAAGTAATGATATCACCATACCTCTTAACTTTCTTTGATGAATATGAGCCCTCAAAATCTGTCTCAAAAGAATTTTCCTTTCAAAGTGCCACTTCAAAAACTGGTTAGTAGATCTCTCTTTCAAATTTTCCACATTAAAATTTTCTTCAAAATATGTGCACAAAGATAATGGTTTACAAATCCTTTTAATTTCCCAAAATATTTTTAATCAAAGAAAAAAACCCTTCAAACTTTCTTTCACCATGCAGGAATACACACAATAATTAAACCACAATAACACCTTATTACTCCTACTTGTAAAAGGCACAACTAATTTTCAATATCAATAATGTACCTTATAATCATCCAAAACCCTAATTGCAAAATACAATTTTAATTCCACTTATACCTCCTATATCAAAAATTATTTCAACCTTATAAAGCCACACACACAGAATCTGAAATATCATTACTCACACAATACTTTTGATTTCAATTTATCATGCAAACCTTCAACCTTATGTCTCCCTAGATCAAGCACTATGCATACCTAATAATGCAAAAATTAAACCTTGTGTCTCCCTAGGTCAAGCATTATGCATAACTTAATTTGTTCAAATTTAATAAAAAATAATTGCCCTACCAATGTGCTACCATCAAGACTCTAACCTGCCACCTCTTCCTAGACCGTGTCCTAGCAGAAGCTACGCTACCGCATAAGCTAGCTACCCACACAAGACTTATAATGTGTAAAATTTGATTTAACATCCTCTTTCGTAGACATTTTATTTTTAATAAAATGCCAAGAAAAATGAACCCGCTGTGCTATGAACCTGTGACCTCTCACCTACCATGACTTGCACAGGACCTGCCTACTGCCTGGGCTACCTGCCTATTTGGAAACCTCATATGGTGCCTCCTTTTTAAATCGTTTCCCCTGCTTCAAAATACATGTGCTTGTCTTTTCCTCTCTTTGCCCTGAATGAATGGCATGAATCATGTTTAATCTCCAAAATATTACAAATGAATTTTTCTTCCTTTAATATATAATTTGAACTTTATGAAGACGTCGACTCTCCTTTTTATTTCCACCATTTGAATTTGAATTTTGGTGCCTTTTAAAATTCAAATTTATTTTTATTATAATATTTAAACCTTGGTTTTAAATATTATAATATTTTTCTTGTGAACCTTTGTCAAATGATTTTCTTTTTCAACCAAATAAAGTCTTGTCTTTTTCTTGCTAACATAACCATGGAAAATATTTTTGCCTTGACAACTATTGTACCTTTGACATCAATGACAACCAATATACTTAATATTTCCAACATTATGCTTGTCTTATAGCCACATTAAAGGGATAAATTAAATCCAACCATAGAGAACTCCATCAAATTGATAAGTGCATAGTTCAATAGGAGATATAAGGTGAAAATAGGAGTTGATAATTATCATTTCCAAAATATTACAAAATCAACTCAAAATGTGAACTAATAGTTGCTAAGAACTTTATCAAGATTAGAGCATACTCTAAACACTAGGGAGACATAAGAATCCTATAAAACCTAAGTCGTAGAAAGGTTTTATAAAATTAGTTCATATACTCTACATTAGGGAGTCATAAGGAAGACTATTTCAAATATTAAATCTAAATTTTTCTCAAAATACTAAAGAGGTAAAAGAAATCTATTAAAACTAAGGAAAAATAAATATGTCAACCTCAAAGAAGACAGTGGGCAATGATATGAAAAAACTATTAGAAAGGAAAGGGTAAGTGTTATAAAAATTGGAATCAAGAAATTACTTGAAAATTTTGAAGGAGACTTAGACCTTACTTCAAAAATAATTAATACAGAAGCCTTAAATGACAACTTTGAAACCCTAAAACACTATCTACATGCTCAACTCACTGAAGAAATTGATAATGGAAAGAGTGACATTCAAATTCTTTAGATTTTAGTAGCATATCATATATGGCATCACTTACATTCAACTGTTACAAGGATGATAATTTAGAACAAAAAGGATTGATAGAATCACTTAAAAGGAAAACAGAGATGGATGAATCATACCTAGATAAAATATTTCAATCCTCATGCAATATTGATACTTCAAGTTCTACTAACTCAAGATCTTATCATGATGCCTTAAGTATTTATTCAGAAGCTTCTATATAAAACCAAAATAATGATAAGAAAGACAAAGACGAAGAGAAAATACTTTTATAGGAATTAGGCAATAGTATGACCACTTATGAGATCTCAAAAACTATCTTCAAAGACAAAGATAAAAAAGAAGAAGAACCAGAACAAGATGAAGATACTCATCAAAATTCAGATAAAGAGTACAATAAAGGAAGCAAGAGAAAAGAACTTAAATTCTAGAACCAAGAAGAAGATCCATATTGAATACTAAAGTCTTCAATACCAAAATAATATAATACAGGGTGTGTTAGAGTATATTATATTATTGGGTACATGTTAATGTGCCACTTTGGATACATAACTAGAGTAGGAGTTTACTTTAGAGTAAAGTTAAGTAATTACTTTTAAGGAATATAATAAATGCACAAGTGTCAATGTGCAATGATGTAAATGTACAAGGAGTGCACTTGTACATGAGTCATAGGAAAGGTATATGAAGAGCCATGGGTAGAGTAAGGGCCAAGGAACCTATCTTCCTATATATAGGCCTTATAGTGAGTGAAATAGTGTAATAGATATAGTGGGTGTGGTAGAGAATATAAAGAATGCATAGTATAAATTGGTAGTGGAGTACAATGTAGCTCCTTAAGAATAGTTTATAGAGTATTCATGTCCTCCATCTTACTGCATTGTACTATTTTTGTGAGCTTTCATTAGTGGCATATTTTTGAGTTATTGCATAAGTTTATCTTATATTTTTCCTGCATATTATAGTGCCATTGTCATATAGTTAGCATAGCTTATGTATCTTACATCTTGTGGTTGCATTTCCTATATCATATACTCATCAAAAGCTAACAAAATAGTGGTACATGGAAGAAATAGATGATGTTATTGATCTTGTTATTAGCACCTATGAACCTCATAATGTTCATCATGTAGCAATTGATGAGATAGAAGTAATTTGATTGGCTTTACCATTATCACCTACAAATCTTATAGTATTCATCATGTGGCAAGAGATTGGTTGTTTGGAATATTTTGATAGATAAAGATAACATTTGAGGTAAACTAGAATGAGATAGAAATTAAATTTATGATAGAGATAGATAAAATTTGATTTAATTCACAAATATAGAACTATGGGAAGATTTATTTGCATCAATCACCTAGGATAATGAAAATGAGTTATTCTAACTATGATCATAATTTGAATGTCATAATGGATTCCTAACTCAAGATGGAATAGGTATTCTAGGTAGAAATAAATATGTACATACAAGCATATATGAAGTCAAGCAAGATGCAAGAAATAAATGATAGGTAGTTGAAAGGAAATAAATATCCAAATAAGACTCACATGTAATACATTTTAAGGTTCATTATATTCATTTGTTATTTAATCTATTTTTTATCTAGCATGGTAAGGTAGTAGGTACCTAAACCATAGTGGTTACAATGTATGGACCTAGCCAATTGGGCTCAAATTTACCTTTAAGCTTAGTTTTAGCATTTGTGTTCTTCTAATTCTATTTGAGAATGAGATCATAAAATTTTAATGAATAGGAGCATACCTTATTACTATATGCATGTTTAACCCTTCACTGGTAGATCTATAGGTTATCTGGGATGTGGATTCACTTTTCATAAAATAGTTCCATATGGATCAAAAGGGCAATATCATATTCATATGTAATAGATAAGTCCTAAAATAAAATGGAAAGGCACATCTAACTCAAAATATAATACAATTTTAGTTCCATAAAATAAAGCATAGGGCATCACACCAATGGGAGTTTTGAAACAAGTACAATAGGCCCACAAGGCAAGACATTGTTGGACATGCCAATCATGATAAATTATATTGATGAGCTTATTGAGGATCTTGACAAGAGTTATGTTAGAAGCTTCACCTTTGGCATTGACTTAAGGATAGTAAGACATCAACCATTTGTGTTGAATCTTATATTTAGCACAAATTTTCTAGACATCCTTGTTCTTGAAGGGTGTTCCATTATCAAATATTAGAATGTAAGAAATATCATAACAGGTAAGGATCTAGTTGAGTATAAACTTGGAGAATAGTGAAGTAGAAAATAGGCATGATGAGGAACTTGTGCCCATAAAACAATATTAGGTTAATTTTCCCAATGATGTCTAAGCCCTATATGGTAAAAGGACAAGTAGAGGTTAAGTATTAGAGATATTGGGAGGAAGTATGGATAAGGTTATCATTCATCTAATATATATCACACATCCTAACATAGTCATAAGAGTCCTTTTCCATGCAGGGTCAATAATAACCCATTCATAAGAGTTTCTTGGTGATGGTAACACCATTGAAGTGTCCATCACATGATGAATTGTGGCCCTCTTCAATGAACTTAGAATTTGACTGAGCCTAGGAATTTAATAAAAAATCCATCAAGGGTGTGATAGTATAAGATATAAACAATTATGACATATCTATAGGTTTTTTTTTTAATTTATTGTATTCATTATAGTTCAAACCATTAGGTAATGTAAAATACCTAAGGAAGGAAAAGGTATCATTGTACCAAATATCAGGAGAAGGAGATGCTTCTATAAAAAAGAATTTTAGAGGTAACTAGCTAGAATATAAGGTTGATAATTTTCTAATTTCTAAAATGATAAACATGACTTGTTCATTACCTAGATCTAAGGGGATCAGGGATACAATAGAGACCATATTATTGTCATGGTGGCTACTAGACTTAGGAATATCTTGAATGGTAATTCTCTTGAAAGAAACCATTAATTTAGTGATAATGTCTTTGTATGGATTAATATTTTTTCTATTATTTGATACACACCATTGAATTGGTTAACTACAAGTTGGAAATCTCCAAATATGGAGTGTTCTAAATTAAATGTCTAATGCTACATGAATCCCTAGAATAAGGGCTTTGTACTTAGTGGCATTGTTGATAAAATAAAATTTAATATTAAAGGACAAAGGGATAAGTCATTGTTGAGAAGTGACCAAGATAATTGTTGTTGCTCATTTGATACATCACATGCCATAAAATTACAAAACACAAGATTTAGGTTGATCTACTTCTAGACTAAAGACTGACTCATCTAAAAAGTTTATGGCCAAGCAATGGCTATCTTCTAAGTGAACAACTACTAGTTGGTCAACAATCACCTAATATTTCATAAAATTTTGGCTAAAAAACTCAATATAAAATGCACTAATCACAATGACTCACTTAGTAATTCATCCCAAAAGTTAAGTCTTAGACATAATATAACGCAAGGGATCAACCCTTACGATGATAAAGGTTTATGGTTGAGTATGTAGTGTTTAATATTTTAGGAAATGAATACTACAACTAGGAAAATATTTAGAGGGGTATAGTAGATTTTTTAGTTGACCAAAGCCCTATTGATATAGAAATTGGCTTGATTTCTATGTTGGTCATTGTACTACATCAACATATTACTTGATACATAGTTTGTTGCTATGATGTATTACAACAAAAGCCTAGAAGGATTAGGAGGAAAATAATGGGAGGATACAGGAGGTAGGATTTGACAACATCAAAGGTCACTTGACAGTTAACATCCCATTTGAATACCATATCCTTCCCAAGATCCTGGTGAAGGGTTAACACTTGTCAAAAATTTAGGAGATGAATCTTCAAATAGCTTGGATTTTCCCTAAAGACTCCTAAGTTGTGTTAGAGTTTGATATGGTGGCATATTTTATATAGCCTATATCTTTTTAGGATAAATTTTCATGCCATGTTAGGATATGATAAATCATAATTATTTTCTTGATGTGATTCCAAAGATGTATTTTTTAGGCTTAATACATACCTTGTACTCCTACAACTATTTGAAGATGCACCTTAGGTCTCAAAAATGATCTTCCTAATTTAAAAATTTATTGATAATATCATTGATATAGTCCTCCATGATGTCATGTATCATATCATAAAATATGTATGTCAGGGCTCTCTAGCAGGCATGTCTTGTGTTTTTCAATTTAAAAGGTATGAATTGATAGCAAAAGGTTCTCCATAGGATGGTGAAATTTATTTAGCTTGGTCCTTTTTTTCTCTTCTATTGTACTAGTAATCACACATGGTGTGGAATAGGTGGATGATATAGATCATGTATCAATAGAGCAACATAGTAGGACTAGCCTTAAGAGTACAAGATTTGGCTTAATCAAGTGCATCTGGGATTTCAAAAAAGTTAAACTCCTTTAAAATATGGGGATCTCTGGTGCACTTTCTAATATA
Source organism: Wollemia nobilis (assembly GCA_028583015.1). Taxonomy (NCBI): domain Eukaryota; kingdom Viridiplantae; phylum Streptophyta; class Pinopsida; order Araucariales; family Araucariaceae; genus Wollemia; species Wollemia nobilis. Next base: position 5,430,843 of record JAQPPZ010000613.1, on the reverse strand, counting down.
ACAACTTGGGGAGGAAGGATAATATAGATAAAATTAAAAGCAATTAAATGTAAAAATCTAAACTAAAATAGTGGTAATGCACTAATGATAAAATACTATCTCCCTACACAACATGCCTAAACTCATTTTGCCATTGTGAATGATGTCTTATTTTCAATATAGATAAGCACACAAACACAAGATGCATGCACACACACATAAGATAATTGGATCTGGGCATGAGATCCATAGATGAAAATTGAAGTAGATGCATGGCCTATATATATATATATATATATATATATGCAGAAAAATATATTATAAAATATTATTCCTAGAGTGAGGGTTCAATTTGCCACAAGGCCACTCAGGATTATGATAACTACTATACAAATAGAATGAAAGGAAAGTTTTAAAAACTTATTGATCCTTTCTAATACTATAACTACTGTGATATATAGATTATAATCAAGGAAAGTTTCCCTCTAAGACTATGTAGATATTTCAAGGTGATTGCTACTCTTGGTGCTAGGTCATATATTTATTTAAGTCATTGGCTTCTACAAGGTCTCCAAATATGGGATTATAAATTCCAAATGATTTTAGACCTTTGGATGAACAAATATTGCCATTACTGCCATATACACCTTTTGGGTATCCCTAAAATCTAGGTATGAAATATTTTTACATTGAATGATTTATATTTAGGGGTTGTTTCTATTATGGCTCTTATGTTGCTACTTTAATCTATCCTTTTAGAATGATATGTTGTGATCTCATTTGTAGGAAAGTATTGTACTTTAAGAAGACTATACACCTTAGCACAATTTACAAGGTTTGGGAGTTCAAGAATGGGAGCCCCCAAAGAAGATTTTGATCCCCTAAATTTTTGAAGCATAGGTGTTTTTAGCCTTTAGAAAATTTATCTCCATTTGGCATTGGAGATTTATCATTTTATAGCTCGTAGACTTCCCTTATTTTTTGACCTAGAAATTTTATGCATAAAAATTTTTACCTTTAGTTTTTGGTTAAACATTTTATAACTTTTGACTTTTGGACACTTAGCTTTCATACATTTTTTTCCTTTCTTCTTGTTTGATTCTTGAAACTTTTTTGATCGATTTTTTGTCTCCACTTCATCTAACGCTTAATTTTCTACTCCTTGCTTATATCTTCTCTATTTAATATTTTTCTAAGGCAAAATTTAGTAAGAATTCACTATAGTCCTAAAAAAATATCTTTATTTAGGTATAGCCTAAGAATGTATCCACCAAAGACAATATTCCACATCCTATAGTCAAATCGATGGTCATATCAATGTTGGGAAGAGAGAAGTCATCCTTGGGACATGCTTTATTGATGTCTTGAAATTTAGTGTGTATTATAATGCTACCTATTTTCTTATTAATAAGAAAAACATTGGATATTTGATCAAAATAGTTTATGGATTTGAGAAATTTCATTTTGAGGAGCTTTTAAAGTTCCTCTTTGACTAGCATGATGACTTTTGGATGCATTTTTAATTTTTTTTCTTTATATATTTTCCACCAAGAGTGACAATTATATGGTGGACAACTAGGAAAGGAACAAGACTTGGCATATTAGCATAGGACCAAGAAAAAATTTCTTTGGATTCCATTAAAATATTGGTATATTATGCTTGGTTAGGTTCAAGAACTTGCCTAGTTTAAGGATCTTGGGATATATAGGGGTGTCAATATCAATGTCTACACTTTCCCTAATTAGAATACGAGACTCATATTCCAATTGATAGGGATTTGGTGGTACTCTTGGGATTTCATGGTCTATAATATCTAAGGTTGGATGACTATTATCAATTGGTTGTGAGATAGTGGCATCACAATTTGGGTAAAATATCCACCAAAATATAAGTTGTTTTGCATTAGATAGACTAAGGGGCCATCTTGAGGAGGATCATTCAGGATGTCCTCCTTATCATAATTATATTTATTCATAATTAGCTTATGATATGCTAGGGTTAGAATATTTACATTGATATATTATGTAAATTGGGGGAGACTAGGATCTATGAGGAGCAATGAACCATCATCACCCTTCTCATCTTAATCTAATCCATATAGTGAAATGGTATCATCATAGGACACCCTATCAAGAAGGTTGGTTTCATCTTTGCTATCAAAAGAAGAAGAAGAGGGAAGATGATAACTAGGGATTGGGATATAGCCTATCATATATTTAGGTGTCAATATACAGGGGATATTTTATGCCCTACTCATACAAGCCTAGTTGTTTAGCTCTATATCCTATGTTAGAAAGATTTTACTTTAGAATGAATTATGATTTAAATAATAAGTATGAATTGGATTATTGTTCAATCGAGAAAGGGTTACTACTATGAATTTTATTATAATTGGTTGTACCAACACAAATGAAAGAACAAATTCCTATTTGCACTATTTTATCCTTACTACTAGAAGGTAAGACTAGGGTTCAAGGAGATGGAGGAAGCTTGACTAGGTCTAGGGAAAGTTGATTATTATCTTAATTGTTAAGTTTGATGTTGGTTAGGTTAGATATTTGATGCTTAGGTTCATTATTATATGAACTATTTAATATGAAATACCTTAACGCATCATTTATAGGAAGTTGAGAAGAAGAAGAATATGACTCAAGAGATGAATTGAAAGATGAAAAAAAACAAGCATTAGGGTTCTCAACCTCAATCACTTAGCAATAGGCAAAGGGTTTAGATTCAACTGGAATGTGATAAGTCTTACCTTTGTATTTATATTTAAGGCACTGGTGAAGATTTAAGGGAATGACATGTATCTCATGGATCCATAGCCTCCCAATAATAATGTTATAGGTTAAGTCATAAGGCATGATATAAAGAGAGTGTTGAAAATATAAGTTCTAACTCTAAGAGGCAATACTATAGTTCAAATATATTTATATTTCCCATTATTGATATAGCTACATATTAATCCCAATGGATCCCACTATATAAATAAGGTCATTTGTGTTAAGGTCTTAAGGATCAACTTGTTCACTTAGAATTTTAAGATAACCCTATGTTGAAGAAAAGCTCAAAAAGAGATATTTTGACCAAGGTATTTTCAAGTTGAAGAACCAAATATAGCGTACCCCTAGCTTCAAATCCTAATTGGATAATTAATGGTGGTTCTTCAATGGAAGTATTTCTTTATGTATGAAGGACTAAAGGAGGTATTGAAGGTCAGATGAAGTATTCTTGTATTGTTGTCTAGTTGCAACACAAATATGGGATACATGATAAAAATAATGAAGCATCCCAACCATCCTTTGATTTAAAGGTGGGGCATTAATATAGTGAATATTATTTATTGTGTTTTGATTTTAATTATGGTTAGTTATTAGATTTTAAAAATTTCCAAGGTCTTAATTAGAAGAAGATTGAGTATCAAATCTATTGAGGACAACTTGACCTTTGTAAATTAGATCTTGGATCAAGTTTCTAAGGCTCACATATTTATTGATCATATGATAATTAGTGCAATGGAAGGTACATTAAGTATATTTATTCCTTCTAGATTCTAAAGGCTTTTTAGGTGGATTTACTATTATTTTGGCTTTTATGAATTGATATAGGATTGTTGAAATAGGTTAATCCAGTTGAAAGTACTTCTTGTTAGGTTTCTCTTATTGTGATATATCTAAGACAACATTTTGAAGATTGGATGCAACACTAACATTGTTGGTTTAGTGTGATTCTATGACTCCATCACTACAATATGTTTGTTCTTTTATTTCTCTTCCTCCGTATGGGATTTTGTGTTCAATTGCCCTCTTTTGACAAAGGTAGTCTCTCCTCTCTTGGTCATATCAATCACATATTCAAATGAAGATACATTAGCCATCTCTAAATAGAATTCCAATTGCTCATTAAGGTTACCTAAAATATGTCTAAAATGTCTCTAAGTGGAAGGACATGATGAAATGTCTCTACTAAGGACTTCCATATTTACAACAAGTTGGTAAAATTTTATCTTTTGGTTGCTTGAGTTGGTCTAGGTCACTAATTGTGATCTTTCCCTCAATAAAGATAGATAATTGCTTAACAAATATTCCAATAAGATATCTAAATATATTCAAGGAATGCCTTGGTATTTAGTAGTACCATTCCAAGGAAAGGCCACCAAGGCTCTTAGGAAATACCTTTAGTAGCAATATTTTATCATATTTTTTTTTACTACAAATAGTTCTAGACAACTTAAGGTGATTGATAGGATATTCATTACCTTTGTACATTATAACTTAGGACTCTCAGAGTTTGGAGGGGAAAGATGATAAACTACAAAAGCATGTAAGGGTTGATTTCATAAGTCATAATACAAATACTTGTAACTCAAAGAAGATCCTTGGATGATGGTTATTTGTTGTTCCAATAGTTCTAGTTGTTAAGTTAGAGTTTGAAGTTTGGTATAAATAGGATTTTATGGTATAAAAGATATGTACTAAGAGGTAGAAGGAATTTGATACTCGACATAAGATGGAGGTTGATATTATTGGGTGTATGATGTTGAATTTAGCATTTCCCAAGGTATTTGAGATGAAAGTATTAGAATATGAAGGATGAAAGATTATTGGATGAGGATTTTTAGTGAAGTCAAAGTTCATGCTTGTGGGATTATAATGAAGGTTGTTGATATGAGGATTAAAATTTAGGACACTTCATGATACATCCAAATTAGGAATTTAGCATACCATACTTTTTGATATATATGACAAATTATAATCCCCTATAATAGTTCTTTAAGAGAAGGAAAATATTAATGATGTCCCAAAGAGGAGAAGATATTTTTTCTCCCACTATCCATGTAATTGGTGATGGTAGGAATATTTAAATCAGTAAAATTACAAGTTAATACATCAAGGTTAGTGTTTATAGGTCTAAAGGCTGGATCCAATTTATTTAGAGGTAAATAGTTTGAAATAGGTTGTGAGGGGTCGTCCGTAAATGAACCATACCCTATAGAAACACCTAGGGTTCCATGACCTTACCTAAGAAATTATTCCATAATATTACTATATTTCTATCAAAAATAAGCCCTGTGAGTTGTATATTGAAAAACACTCTTCCTTACTCATCATGAATAGGTCTTAGAGAACCCGAAGGTGTAGAGAACCTGAAGGTGTAGAAAACTCCTCTTCTTCTTTAAATTTTAGGTTCTCAAAGGTGGGCTAGTCATCATGACATTCTAATGAAAGGTTAGGGCTAATGGCTAATTTTTGAGTAGCACTATAGCTTAGTGTCTCTCAACCATGGGTTTGGAAGGAAATGATTCAATTGATTAAGTCTTTAATTTTATAGAGTTGATTAAAGAAGAAAGAGAATATGTTTTAGCAACCTTATATCCTCTTTCCTCAATATACTAAAGTTGACCTATATACCTCAAGGGCCTCCCAATAAATGAAAGGTCCCTATATACCTAACTCCTTTATATATACCCATTGGTATGTGAGAGAAAGACAATACACGTATTACCAAGGATACATAGAAGTGACTATTTGTATGCATAGCCAAGATGATACATGAGGGATAATAGCATGTCTCCATATGACTCTTATTAGTCCACTATAATTTACTCCTTACTAGGCATAAATATGCACAAGATCCTATGTGAATGATTGATGGCCCAAGCATGCTATATACCCAAAATAACCTAATAACTCATATGATAGTTACTCAAAGGATCAAGAAGACCCTCAATAGGACTAGCAAATGGTTATGTTCTTGTTTTCTAGATTTAATGTGATATAATCTAAACAAGCAAGATTAAATGTTATTGATCAAAGTGTGGTAAATTTTAGTCTGATTAATATTTATCTTGGACAAAGAATATCTTAGGACCCATGATAGTGTTCACATTAGGTTCATCAAAAATGTGAGAAAGTTAGAAATGTGGTCATGAAGGGCTTCTTAAGGGATCCACTCGTTGAGCAAACAAATGACATAGTCGCCAAAGGCTACTCAACATGTGGAATAGAATAGTTTCATTCCCTCTTGAAAAGGAAGTTTGATTCCCCCAAGGTTTGGGTAAGCCAGGTCTTGGCTGACTAGGATGAACTCAAAGGTTTTTGTATGCTATTCCACCAAGGGGTCAATATTTTTTATTCTCTAGTTAATTCTCTAGCTTTCCTATCAATAACTATAGCTCAAAATTGATTGTCTTGGGGATTACTCTGTTATAAAGTGATAACTGCAATTAAATCTAAACAAAGTTGGATCAAAATTGATTTTCAAAATGAAATATTTTTAGATTCATTCCAACCATAGCAACTGACATTGAAGTGACATGGAAGTAAGCATAGAAAATTGTAGTTTAAACTCCAATGCTTGGAAAATAAAATAAACTGCAATTAAATCTAAAAAAAATTGGATTTGGCAATACAAAATTGATTTTTCAAAATTGAAAGCTATCTAGATCCATTCCAATCATAACAATAAACATATAAAAGTATAGTCTATTAGAAAATAAAATAAACTGCAATTAAATCTAAACAGAGTTAGATCTAGCAATACAAAATTGATTTTTTTAAATGAAAGCTATATAGACCCATTCCAATCATAGCAATAAACATAGGAAAGTACAGTTTAAACCGAAATTCCTAGAAAATAATATAAACTATTCCTAATCTACCTGATGTTTTAAAGATAGAGCAAAATTTTAGGGTTAGAGAAATAAAATAAAATAAACATCAAATAAAGCATGTACTGCCCTAAAATTCTAATATTGATCCTTTAGAGTAGCAAATCTATGTAAAAAAAACCAATCTATATTCAACCAACATTCACATAGCCTGAGATATAGATGGTGCAATCTTCTAGGGAGCTAAGACTATGAAGCAACTAAATACAACCACCATCAACATGTTAAGATTGGACACAAAAAACTCCAAAGCCTTGAATTACATAAGATAATCTTGAAGTACTTTTACAAATTCACCATTCAATTAGATTACAAATATAGAACTTACCCCAGTACAATGCTTGGTTTAGAAACCAATGAACTACAAAGAGCCTAAAAAAATCCTAAAACATGCTAAGTGCTAGATTTTTGACCCTCTAGAGCAATCCCAAGAGCTCTTATTTATACAACTATGGCCATATATTTCCATTACATTTGTAGTTATAATCAATTACTCTCATATTATGCTTCTTAAGAAACCCATTTAAATCAGGTATGATGAAGTAATTTGTAGCTATAAAGCATTAAATTACCTCCACCAAGTTCCTCTTTTAATGCATATAATTCTCCATAAATCCACTTTTGCAATTATGGTAGCACATTCAGGATCATGCTCCCACAAATATCTTCTTTATAACATGCAGGATCAATTTTATGGCAATGTGCAATAATTAATTCCATTAGAACTCCACTATCCTACAAAATAACTTATTAGAGCAATAAATAATTCATTCATTAACCTTAGTCATGGTTGTTGGCATAAAATAATTCATTAAAGCATTTTAAAAAAATTACACGTGGTCTCTAAAATGAAACATTACAATTCGTCAAATTAATATACCCAAAAACACTGAGCTCTCATTGGTCAATAAACTGCAAAATATTTTGCTCATTCCTAAGGTTTTATGCCTAGAAGAAAAAAATAAATATTGCCTCCATTGATTCATTGTTATAAAAATCATTTTTGAATGCAATCAATAATAAAAGCATCAAGGCAAACAAAATTTATACCAAAAATCTAAAATTTTCAAGTGGGGTCCCCAATTGGGGTGAGTTGTGCTATGCAACAACAAATGGTGACTCTATTAGAAAATGCTCCTATGCATTTTGGGATGAAGAACCCTCCCTAAAACCAGTGAAACCTTTGATTAGAAAAAATCAACAAACTGGTATACATCCATAGCTAGAGTTAGACAAATATTGCTCAAAATAATGCTCCATTCTACCTTAGCTCCAAGTGTGTGTAAGTGCATTCATTCATATTCTTGAATCAATCAAAACTTCACCAATTAAGCTTAAAATTAGGTTATTTTGGATCACTCTTTATTTAAATTTACCTTGACATTGCTCCATTGCTAGCCAAGCATCTATAGCCCTAGTGGAGATGTCCTTAATCCCTCTCAAGACCTTGCTCTACTACCAACCAAGCATCTATAGCCTCAATAGAGATTATCTAAATCACCCAAAGCACTTGAGTTTATGCTTCTTCTACTTTTCTTTTCTTTTATATATTGCAAATGCATAAGTGTGCCTTGGGTTGGGGATTGATAAGGCTAAGAATAGAGTGTATAAATTCATTTTGGCCTAACCATCAAGCTCAAAAGGTTACATTTCTATGACTCAAGAACTTTCCTAAGGTGTTTGAAATATGGAGCTTCAACATTACTTTGCAATACCTCAAGTTTAATCTACTTTGGCTCTAAGACAATGGATAGACACCAATAGTTTGATTGTACCAATCATTAATTCCACTAAGCTTCAAAGCAAACTCTTTCATTCCCAATTTGCATTAGAACACTTCTAGCTTAGAATAACCAGAAGTCAATTGCATATGAACAAACCATCCCAAGTGAGGGAAAAAGACACAAACAATCATAAAAGCATTCCAAAAATTATCAAACTCAAGTAACACTGCAAGGTAATAAATTGCATAAAATAATAGTCTTTTCCATTCATTTGTGAAATACATGTTTGTTGCCCTTGATTTTTTTGAAACCTATAGTCAACTTGCAGAGCTTATAAATTTTGGTTTACAACTCTATTTTGCATGTCATACACCGTTGGAAAGGTCATTTTGTGTAGAATCTACCTACAAAATTTCATTGAATTTTGAATAGTTTTGATCCCTAAAATTTTGATTGTCCTATGTTGCTGCAATTTTGTACTTCTTTTTGCTGAGTTCTTTGCTGCAATTTTTTTGCTGAGTTTTTTTTGTAATTTTTTTGTTGAGTTTTTGCTACAATTTTTGTTTTTTTTTGCTAAGTTTTTTGCTCTATTTTGCTTGTTGATTTTTTACTGAATTTTTTTTTGTTGAGTTTTTGCTGTAATTTTTTTTGTTGAGCTTTTTCCTGTAATATTTTCTTTTGCTCAATTTTGGTTCAAATACTTCAATAGCATAGTATAAACTAGAAACATACTCAAAACTGAGGGGATGAAGGTAGTAATCAAACTCCAATTGAAATCCAAAAAAATTAAATTGAGGATAGCATGAATGCATTAAGAAAATTAAAACAAAACCAGCTAATCATAATCAAATCAAGCAAATCACACCAAAATTACTATTTACAAGGTAGGATTAAAATACCCTTTAGGGATGAAAGTAATGCTTGAGGAGCTATCCATTTGTAGGTAATAAAAAATACTTTCTAGTTAGAATATTTATTTTGAAGGTATTCTCTCCTAATATTTCAAATACTTGAAAGGAACCTAACCAAAGGTTATCAAACTTCTCATGGTCTCATTTATTTTCATGGGCTTTGTACCATAGCAAAACTAAGTTAGTAATTTTGAAAGCCTTTACCTTGGTCCTCTTGTAAAACCACATTTTGATCACTCCTTGGTGTTTTCTAAGATATTGGAGGGCATCCTCTCTCTTCTCATCTAGGCTCATCATGTTTGTTAGCCCTACTTCAATTTTATACTCTAGAAAATCTTGCATAAATAATAATGATAAATTTTTCAAGTTGATAGGGAAAATGAGATCTTGGTCATACACTAAATGGTAGGTAGATGTGCCTATGAAATAGTTGACCCTTGTCCTATATACCCATAAAGTATAATTTAGTTTATTGTGCCAGTCTCTAGGGTTCTTTTTTAAAAGTTTCCTGATTATGGTTAGCAAGTTCTTGTTAGTGGACTCAACTAGACCATTTCCTTGGGGATAGTAATTTGAAGAAAATTTTAGAGTCACTTTATTATCATAGGACCACTCAACAAACTTTATGGGAGAGAACGTAGACCATTTTTTTTAATAAGTTAAATTAAAAGTGGGTTTTTTAACAAGAATCCTAAAACTTGATTACAACAAGAGTAAAATGTCCAAGTATGGACAATAGGACAGGCTTGAGGAAAGCTAAAAGGAACTAATTCAGGAAAGCACCAGAGGAATAAAATCAGGGAAACACTAAGGAAGGCACTAAGGAAACATGAATAGGAATATGACCAGGATAGGCACATAGGAAAATTGTGCAGGAAAAAAAGCCCACCAAAAGATCAAAATGTGAAACTTTAGGCCTCAGATTTGAATTTTAAAACACCCCAAGGATGTGAGAAAGCTCCTAGCCACCCAACTTGCTAAAAACAATTTGAAACTTCCCACAAGTGGGAAAAAGAAACAAGAGCCAAAATTTAAAATTTAAATCATCCCAAGGATGGGAAAACCAGAAACCATCCCTAGGAAACCAAAACTAATTGGAAATCAACTTCCCACATAGGGGAAAACCATCCAGAAGAAAAAAAACCACCCAACACTATCGGGTGGACCAGAGGAGCAGAGAAAAATAAAAATACCGCAAAAACAAGGATGAGAGTCAACCAAGGATTGCAAAGGATCACACAAACTAGAAAAACCAAATCCCTTGAGGGCCTAAAATGTGGAACAGTAAAAATAGTATTTACATAGGCCATGAAATCCTCATGCAAAGAGAGAATATAGACCATTACCACTAACTAAATCATATGGTACTCCAAATATAGTAACAATGTTATCTTAAAGAAATTTAATAACTACCTTTTTGGTGTAGTTCTTTGTGGCTTGAGCTTGTGTATTAGTATGTGGTAGTTAGGATGTACTTACGGTTGGATAAGAAATTAGGTTTTACGACTCCTATGAATTCTTATCTCCAATAAGCAAACAGGCAAGCTTAAAAGACTGTTTGCAAAGGCATGGTAATGTTACTTTCCCTATTGGTAGAGACTTGGCATATATGACATGATATAACATGTGTATAAGAATATTTAAATACATTAGGTCAATAATATCCTACTCTTAATAGTTGATGTGTTGTGGCATTCCTTGAACCATGTCTAGTCCCATATCTTCCATGGAAATCTTTAAGAACTTTAACAACATCATTCTTGCTTAAACATCTAGAGTAAATGCCTTCATAATTTTTCCTATACAAGATACCATATTTAATCATAAACTTTACGCTCTTAATATGAAATGCTCTCCTTTGTATAGTATTTAAATGGATGGGATAATTACCATACAACAAATAATAAACAACATATTTATACCATTCATCACTTGTTATTTCCTCCATATAATATTATTGGCATGAAATGTTGTGATCAATATCAACTAGAGTTTGAGATAGCCCTTGTCCTCAAACAATTTTTATAGGGTGAATCTCTAAGTCAAATTCTTGCAAATTAGACATCCATTTTCCTCTCCTCTCACCCAACTCATTTTTCATGAGCATTGACTTCACAGTTGGGTAAGGGACTATACCAAATACTTTGTTATACAAAATGTAATACCTAAATATATTAATAGCTATAAATAAAGCAAAGGCTTGTTTATCTAGGTTTGAGTACCTCAATTGTGCATCATCCAAAGGAAAACTATTGAATGCTATGGGTCTTTCATCTCCATTTTCCTATCTTTGAATTAAAACTCTTGTAGTTGAATGCTTAGATGTAAATGAATATATATAGAATGGCTTAGTGTATTCAGGACTAATCATAATAGGAGCATTCACAATTGCCTTCTTGATTTCTTAAAAGGTAGTTTGGACCTCTTCATACCATGTAAGCTTAGAATATTTCTTTAGCATAGCATTCAAAGGTCAAACTATTTTTTCAAAACTAGAAATAGACTTTCTCATAAAATTAATTTTTCCAAATAAAGACCTTAATTCCTTTTTTCTTATTGGAAGGAAAATATTTTGAATGACCTCAATCCTATCTGGATCAATAGAGATACTAGCATCAAAGATAATGTGTCCTAAGAGCTTCCATGCAGTTACTCTAAAAATGCATTTCTTAGAATTTAAATAAATTCCATGCCTTCTACATCTTTGAAACACTTTTCTCGAATCCTCAATATGATTTGCATGAATCTTAGAAAACATTGGAAGGTCATCCATATAAATTACAATACATTTTCCTATGAGACATTTAAATAAAAGGTCCATGGCTCTTTGAAAATTTTCTCCTATTTTAATCAATCCAAAGGGCATTCTTCTATAGGCAAATGTTTCCCACTTAGTTGTGAATGTATTTGTGAGCCTATCCTTGGGATCTATCATGATCTGATTGTACCTTGAGTAACCATATAAGAAGAACATTATTTAAGAGCCATTTACGATTTGTAATATCTCATCCAATGAGAGTAGATGATAATTGTATTTCTCAAAAGACTTATTGAGGTTTCTAAATTCAATGCAAAGGCATATCTCCCCATTCTTTTTCCTGACAAGAATCATATTAGCAACCCACGTGGAATGTATTATTAGAAAAATGATACGTGCTACCAATAATTTTTGTATTTCTTTAAAAATAAGAGGTTCCAATAAAGGATTGATTGATCTTTGTTTTTGCCTAAAAGGTTTAGCTCTTGGTTTTAGAGGAATGGTGTGGGTGATGATAGAAGTATCATATGTTTTTCAATCCTCATAACTCTAGGTTATAACATCCCTATAATCCTTCAAGGCTTGAATTATTCCCTCCTTTTGTTCTTAAGTGCACTCTTTTCCTATGAAAACATTCTAAAGGTTCCCAAAACTTCCCATATTATAGGATTAGTATGATTCTTTATTAGGTGTAGAATTTTATTATCCACAAGCATGAAAATCCATGTTAAAGAATCTTTCTAGAGAAATCATACCTTTGGGAATAGCATTGGTTTTAGGAGTGGTCTCACCTTCATCATCCATTTCAGTATAATATTTATCTACTTCATCAATAACTTGAGATTCAAACAAACCTAAATTAGTGATGAAGTCTAGAATGTGTGCACTATCATTAATAACTTGAAAATTATGAACATTATTAGGAATAGAAGGAATGGTAACTAGCTCTACTGAAAAATATTTTAACTTTGAAATAAGCAACTAGTTCCAAAGTGCTATCTGCTATAACCAATGAATTAGTAGTGTTATTATTCTTGTGTGAGATGGCTTGAATGTTAAAAGCACTGAACTCTTTAATCAGATCATACACTCTATTATGATAGCAAGAGAGACATTTATCATGACAAGCATAATTGTTTCTTATCTTCATAATTACTAATTATAAATCACCAAAAATTTGCATACTTTTAACTAATTTTTAATAGCAAACTAAAGACCATGAATTAAAGCTTCATACTCTACAACATTATAGGTGCACAAAAATTATAATCTATAGGAAGTTAAGAAAGACTTACATTTAGGATTTGTTAATTCAATTTTGGGACCACTACCATCCTTGCTCTTGGATCCATCAAACTTGAGAATCCACATTTGTTCAATCACAATGTTTTTTCATATATTTGAGTGTGAGTAATTATATTACTCTCTTTTGATTTACTTTCCATAGTAACAACGTAAATCCCAAGTTCTGGTGCATCAAAAGAAACATCATTGACATTGTTATAATCAATTATTAGCTCTTTTAATCTAGGATCTCTATCTATCCTAATTTTATTTGATATACCATGTCAAGGAATCCACATATGGGAGAATTATCGTGTTGTATAACCATTCAAATTTCTAGATCAATCATGACTAAGCAACATCCCATATCTATCTAGAATATCTACAACTTGAATGTCAATGTATTGTTGCACACAAGGTTCAAATGCCAATTGTATGTGGATTTTATACAATATTCCTACCACATTAACCTTAGTTTTATCCAATTGCACAACTTTATTATTTTATGGGGTAGGAGTGAGTCCTAACCTTTGACTTACTACATATGGCATCACATTAGCAGAGGCTATTGAATCTACAAGATAATTGTGTAGGTTCTTACCTACAATTTTGATGATCAGAAGGAAAGAGAGAGACTCTCCTTTCTCTTTGTATAAGGTAACCTAAGTGTAACATCCTCGTTGTTTGATATATTTTATTTGGAAGAATGTGATTCTACATTGATTTTTGTGATGCATGCATAAGCAGAAGCGAAAGGAAACACCTACCCCTGATGAAGATAGAGGTCAAAGGCATCAGGTAAGGTGGGATATGATATTGTGCCTTGTGCACCTTGGCCCGTGGGTACATGGAAGCCAACCATAGGGATTTACATTAAAAGATCATTTTTCCTGTTGTTGCATGTGTGTAGTTGTATATCTACATATCTTTTATGATTGCTACTGCACTTCTTGTATGTTGTTATAGTTCAAAATATCAATATTAAAGGAATAAAAATATAAAAAATATATAAAAGAAATAGTAATTATGTATAATAATAATAAATAAAATATATAAAACATACATAAAACATACAATAATAAAAATATATGGAAACATAATATGCTGTATAAGTTGCTTGTTTTCATTTTGAAAAAAATGAACCCATTGCATGAGGATATGCATTTTTAAAGAAAAACAAATCTAAGTGATAAATTAAAAACAACTTTTTCTCTCCACTCGGATGTGGCGAGCCACACCACCTTGTAGTATAATAAAGGAGTAGCTGGCATTGCATAGTGGAAAGGTGTCATTTGGATACCTTACAAACCTCTCTATAAAATAAAGGAATAGAATGTTGAAGGTGGTGTGTAATATTAGAAGTTCAAATTTACATCTTTTTAAAAAATAAGTGTTTCCTCTAGAGCATTGGTGATCGGCAACATCGTGTTGGGAGTCGATGTTGTATAGAAGTACAACAACATTGTATTATCAGGTAGACTATCCAGTTAAACTATAGAAATAATGTATGATGTGTATGTGTTTTAAATAAATGCTATGCGTTGTTTCTGTGAGTATTGAAATAAAACTAGTGTGTTACTCATTGGATATAAAGTCTTCAATGAGAGAGTGCAACGTATAATGTGATGTGGGGAAACTTTTTTGCTCCTTTTTATTTTATTTTTAAAAAATGTATGCTCCTTTGATTAAAATTTGGCATGTCTGCATTGAGTTTGATTTTTTTAGATATGAAACATTTAGAATGCTCTTTGTGCATGAATTTCTTACCGTATTTAGATTGCATTTATGGGACAAGTTGGCCCCATACTTTGCCTCCCATCCTTCATCTTCTCCCGTCGAGTGGGACCATAGAAAAATGTTGATGTGATATATGCCATCATGCTTTGAAAACCAGAGTGCTACTGGGTCATTTTTTGAAGAAATAGTGGAATTCCTATCTAAATTGCTCTCTTAAAAGTTGTAGTGGCTTATCTTTTGTAAAAAAATGTTAGTCATAGCTATAGAACCTGTCTTTGCTAAAATGAAAAACTCACAATGAGATAGTATTTGTTTTTATTCAAAAAAAATTGTAGAGCTAACTAGAGATAACAAATGATAAGAGATGATTATTTATTCTTTCAGAAGATAAATGATAGCTTTGTAATTATATTATAATCTTTAAATTAGCTCAAAGAAGAACATTTCTTATAATGTTATCCTTCTGTATATTATTTTATGATACAATGTAGGTAAGCATGCCATATATAGGTCATAGAAATGTGACCCAATTTATATATCATTTAAGCCTTTGAATTTTGAAAAGCCTAATAACAAATGTAGACAGTTTTCTTTTCTCAAGTAAATATATTCCTTTCCAGTGCAATTGTGTGAATTATTTATAGAAAGATATTATTTAAAAAAAAATAGGATAGATCTTTCTCAAGTTGTGTTTACATCCATACGGACACATTCTCTATTCAAAATTATATACAGTAGGTTAAAACACAACCAGTATGCATATATCTTAGTAAATCATCCTCATGAAGCCTCGGGAGTTGCAACATTAAAATTATCATTTGGTACTTCATTTTTCCTATAAGAAGTATATATGTGTATTTGGATAAAAAACAAGCTAACAAGGGGAAGTTGGGTGTGTGAAATATGGAGCTTGTGTCTAATATTGAATAGCGCAACCACTTCAAGATTAACGTCAAATTAAAAGAACAATTTTATTATTTAACATATAAGCCTAGGATGTAATGGGGAAAGTTATTCAGGTTTTGATAAGTTCTGCTTAGGTCTACAATGCAGTTCTCAAAAATTTAAGGCAATTCTAATTACTGATTTAAGGATATCCATTCGAGTATAACAACGCAAGCATCTCTTATCAATTTATTAGGATGCTCATAGTAGGATACAACATTGTAACATGTGTACTCTCTCCACTCTTATAGAAATTTGATTAAAATAACCAAGCTGAAATGCCTTGCTTTCATTCATAAATTATAGGGTTTAAATGTGCAATAGTTTAAATGCTATAGTGACAGGCGTGATTTCTTTAATTATGCTACTTTACTTTATATGTGAACAACTAAATAACTTAGGGCTTTACGTAGAAGAGAAAAACAAAATAAAAATTTAAAAGTTAAACTCTCTTTCATATTAAGGTTTAAATTTTAGCTTTAAAACTATCTTGATTATATGACCTTGAATTTTAGTGGATAGAGAATTTTATGGTTTTGCTGCAAGAACGCTTAATTTACTGATCTAGGATCATATAAGTAGTTGGAATTATAGCTACTTAAAGAACTTATTAATATTAGATTAATCTTGATTGTGAATGACTTATGTAATGTTTCATATACTTATTGCTTACGAAAGCTTAAATATTTCCTATAGTTACATTTGATGAAACTCTTAATTTGCCTACGTATAAGCTTTATTATCATGTTTATTGGGTTAAATATTCTATTGAATTCTAGATATATGGCTATGTATTTTATTTTAATTATATGATTATGTGTTGTTTAATAAAAGACTTAAGAATAGTATTAGATGGAACAAGTGATTTATTTTAATGACTATAAATAAAAAGACTTATATGTAGAATACTTAAAAGTTTGAGAGCTTATGTAACCTTGTCATATGAAACAAGAACAATCAAAACTATAAACATTGAAATATCACGGAAATATGATATAAAAGTAAAACAAATACTTGAACAAGAGCCAGTGCTATCGAGGAGGATAGCACTAACTCAACTCCGAAAGCTAGCAGAGACAACTACCATGATTTAGTGTATACAACCATGCATATGAATGGTGGTTCTATGCAAATGAGGTCAAGAGATAATGGTATGTGATATTGTATTTTGATAGCACATATGTGGTACGTGAGGGTGCTGACGAACCTACCTAGTTGTGGAATCATAAACAAAACTCATAACTAGAGGGCTAGTCTATGGGGTTGGAAATTCCAATGGTAGCTGGTATGGGAAGCATTACCATCAATAAAAGCTGGAAATGAGTAACCTGTTCCATGACCATGCAATGGGGACCCTGATAAAACCTTAGTTGAAGGCAATTGGTCAGTCACAAACATAGTAACTCTAGTTCCAAATCATAAAGACAATGAGGTATTTCGAAGTTAAAATGGGAATTACAAATTCTCAAGCTATGGAAAAAGGAAATTATTATGTCCACTCTTCTAGGTGATATGGACCCTGGTAGAGCAAACCCACACCAAGATCTAAAATTACCCAAGGAAGGGGTAATATATTCTAAATGGTAAATGTTGCGGGAAGTTTTCCGATCCTGAGCACTTAAGTCACCATCTGCAGTGGTTGAAAAACTTGAAGTGCATTCCTCTATACCTTGTACTAATATTTAGTTGGGTAAAATAGTGAATATGTGTGACAAGTAAGCAAGCTCTAAAAAAAAAATTATATTGTGAATTTGACAACCAAGTGTGTAGACTTAGGTTGTGATAGTTGGTATCAGAGCCTAGGTTGCAAAACCTTGGGTAATAACATGAATAGTTATTCTGACATAACTCTTTTTATGCTAGATATGGTACGTACCTCGTGAAGGACCAGTGTGAATCTGCAAGAGGAGATTATATAGGTCTCAAGAAAGGGACCAAGATGACTCATGAAGGATTCTAAAGGAGTGCAAACTTTTAAAGTACCACAATGAGTGGTTAGGAAAGAAAATGATTCGATAGCTGCAAGAGCTACACAGAGTGATGAGAATATGGATTGAATGATTTAGTTGATGCAAGATAAACTGAACCAACATTGTGAGAAAATGGAAATCCAAAAATCTCAAATGAGTGAGCATATGGATCAGTAATGGACACAGATGGCCTAGTAGCAGGAACTAATTACCCAGCAGCAGAAAGTCATTGAAAACTTGACTAAGAAAAAGGAAACTAAAAATATAAGAGAGTTTCCAGATGGTTCCTTAAGGAGGAAAGTGGATGATGAGCTGAAAAAATAAATAAAGAAGTTGGATATCTCTACATTTGATGGAATAGGTGATGGCAAAAATGCCATTAATTGGTTGAGTGAAGTTGAGGGATATTTTGCGATTCAATCTCTTTGCTCTGAATCTAAAACCACTTGGGTAGTAGCACATTTAGAGGGTCCTACAAGATATTGGTGGACTATGTATAAGAAAATTACTTAGAAGGAAGTGGCAGATATACCATGGGAAGAATTTGAAAGAGAATTCAAGGATCGCTTCCTTATTGAACAATTCTATATTGAGAAACATGGTGAGTTCACCAACTTACGATAAGGTAATATGATGGTAATTGAATATTACCAAAGGTTTGTGCAACTTCTTAAGTATGCACCAGAATATGATGGTCAAGAAAGGTTTAAATCCCATAAATTTGTTATGGGGTTGCACCCAAAATACATCCAACCAGTGGGAATAAAAGTACCTTTAACACTGACAATTTTCTATGACATCGCTCGATATGAGAAATGGAGCTAGAAAGAGGTAAAGGCTTACTATCAACAAGTTGAAAGAGATAATTCAAGGAAAATAATGTACCTCGATCAAAATAGAGGTAAATAATAGTACAAGAAATTCAGATATGGAGGGCATAATAGAAATAATAATAGAAACAAGGGTAAATACTAGGAGCACAGAGGGCAACCAGATTGAAGGAATTTTTAGGAGAAGAAAAACAATAATAAGGAATAGGGTAAAAATGGTAATCAGAATAAGAAAAGTGATAAACAAAAGAATTATGGACCAAACACATGTTATGCATGTGGGGCACTAGACCATTTTGCCATACAATGTCCAAATAGAGTGGATCATACGAACCCCATTGTGGAGGCACAACACAATATTTTTATGGCATAGGTAACCCTAACCTTTCAAGGCAAGCTACTCCATTTTTTATTAAGGTAAAATTAGGCAAGAGAGATGTGCATATTTTAATTGATAGTGGTGCTACAGATAGTTTCATTTCAAATAGTATTTTGAGGGATATACCTATTAAACTTGGGGTTATTGTAAGAGGGTGGCAAGTCAAGTATGGCTAAGGACAAACTTAGTCAACCAGTGTCTATTTGATCCACACATAGAAATACCTCAAGGAAAAATCAACTAGCATCTATATGTGGCTCCTCTACATGCATTTGACATAGTCCTAGGTGTAGACTGGTTAAAAGCTCATAAGGCCCTGTTGAATTTTGAGGAAAGGTGGATGGAATTTACATATGATGCTAATCAGTGAATCCGTATCCAATGTAATTGAACATACCTTGAGCCCCATTTGATGACTTCCATGCAATTCAAAAGAGCTCTGAGGAAAGGGTGTAAACTGCATGTGGTTAAATTGAATGAAAAGGAAGAAATTGACTCAAGTTCCACATTATTTAAACAATACCCTATGTTATGAATTTAGGGATGTTTTTCCTGAAGATTTACCTGTACTACCTCCATAAAGGGAGTTTGATTTTTCAATTGAGCTTATTCTAGGAGCAACTCCAGTAGTCTGAACCCCATATCGTATGACACTACTTGAGTTGTAGGAACTTAAAACTCAACTGCAAGATTTGTTGGAAAAAGGGCATATTAAACCTAGCATGTCACCATGGGAAGAACCGGTTCTATTTATCAAAAATAAATATGGCTCCTTGAGATTATGCATTGACTATGGGATGATTAACAAGATGACTGTCAAAAATATGTATCCTTTGTCCAAAATTGATGACCTATTTTATCAGCTAAAGGGAGCTACAATATTTTCTAAGATTGACCTTAGGTCGGGATACCACCAGTTAAGAATCTAGGAAGAAGACACTTATAAAACTACTTTTAGAACTTGATATGGACATTATGAGTTTATGGTATTGCCATTTAGGTTAACCAATGATCCAGTTGCATTTATGAACTTGATGAACAACGTGTTTCGAAAATAGTTAGACCAATTTGTGCTAATGTTTTTGGATGATATTTTGATTTATTCCCAAAATAGATAAGAACACGATGAACACATGAGAATAGTATTAGAATTTCTTAGGAAAAATCAATTATATTGTAAGTTAGCCAAATGTGAGTTCTATACATCACGAGTTCAATATTTGTGAGACTTTGTTTCAACTGAGGGAATAATTGTATATACCAAAAATATTAAGGCCATTATAGAATGGCCAACCCCAACCAATGTATCAGAAGTAAGAAGTTGCATCTCCCATTACCAACCTACAAAGAAAAGGGAAAGCATTTAGATGGACAACAGAATGTGAAGAAGCTTTCAGAATTCTTAAAGAAAAGTTGACAACTGCACCTATACTAAAAATACGTGACCTAAACAAATCATTTACGGTATGTACTAATGCATCATTGGAAGTATTAGGTGGAATTTTTATGCAAGATGAGGTAGTAGTAGCATTTAAGTCTAGTAAACTCAAGAAACATGAAATAAATTATGTTACACATGATTTAGAACTAGTAGCAGTAGTTCATGCTCTAAATATTTGGAGGCACTATCTGCTAGAAAAATCCTTTAAGCCTAAAATCGATAATCAGAGCTTGAGGTATGTTTTTACTCAGCCTCTACCAAATTCCAGATAATGAAGATGGATGGAGTTCTTGGTTTAATATGATTTTTGTATTGAATATATCAAAGGAAAATAGAATAAACTAGTAGATGCCCTCAGTAGAAGAAGGCATATAGAAACACTTAAAAAATGTAAGTATGGGTTGAAGGAGCAGATTATGAATATGCAGAAGAATGATGAGTTTTACAAACAATTTCATAACAAGGTTGAGCAGGAACCAAATCGGCATGAGGATTATAGTGTCAAACAAAATTTGGTATATTTTCATAATAGATTAGTAGTACCCAATGATGGACTTAAAATAACTATCCTACAGGAAGCTCATTATGCTCTATATTCTGATCATCCAAGGGTAATTAAGATGAGGGAAAATCTAAAAAAAGACTACTTCTGGCCTAGGATAAAAAATATGTGGTGCAATTTGTAGCAAGATGCTTAGAATTTTAGAAGGTCAAAGCAGAACATCAGCATCCTGGTGGAAAATTGTATCTGTTTGATTTACCAAAATAGAAGTGGCAAGTGATATCCATGGATTTTATTGTTGGTCTTTCAACAAGATAATTTTAGCCTGATGCAATAATCATGATAGTAGATAAGTTAACCAAAGTAGCACATTTTATACCAGGTAGTTTTTGTGATGATGCAATAGCTATAGCACAAATTTTTTCTCGTGAAATTTTTAGACTGCATGGATTTCCAAAAATAATCATTTTGAATAGATATTTGAGATTCACCATTGCATTTTGGTAGGCTTTGCACCGATCTTAGGAAACAAATCTCAATATCAGCACTGCTTATCATCCTAAGATATATGGATAGATCGAGTGGGTCAATTAAGTACTGGAAGACATGTTGTGCGTGTATTGTATGGACCACCAGAGTAAATTGGAATATTATCTCTTCTTGGTGGAGTTTTCTTATAATAACATCTACCACAGCACATTGAACATGGCCCCTTTTGAGGCCCTATACGTGCGTAGGTGCAAGACACCATTAACATGGGATAATCTGGATGATCGAGAAGTGAGAGGTCCTGAAGCTGTTAAACAAATGGAAAATCAGTTTAAAGAGATTCACCAGTGACTTCATGAAGCTACTAATCATCAGAAGAGTTATGCTGACCTTAAGCGAACACCCCGAGAATTTGCCATTGGTGAAAAAGTTTTCCTTAGATTCAAACCAACCAAAATTTCTATTAAATCAACCAAATTGATTCCAAGAATTGTTGGCATTTTTGATATTGTTACCAAAATCAGTCATGTTGCCTAAGCTCACACTGCCACAAAACCTATCAAAAATCCGTAGTGTTTTTCATGTATCTCTTCTTTACAAGTATATAGTTGACCCATCTCATGTCCTAGATGTGTCCCATTTGTAGACATCAGACCCATAACTCATTCAGGTTTGAACAGTAAAGATCTTGGGGTATAGAACCAAATAGCTGAGAAAAAGGACTGTGGAATAGTACAAGGTCCAGTGGGATCATTACTCTGAGAAAAATGCCACCTGGGAGGATGTTACAACCATGAGAAATCAATTTCCATACTTATTTAAAAATTGATAACCAAAATATAATTACTATATTTGTATATGAAATGATATTTTGCTTTATGTTTGGCATAATGAGATTTGATAATTTGATATGCTAGATATGACTATTGTATATTGTTTTTGTTATATACTCATATATCTATGATCAGATGTTGTTATATGCTTATGTGTGTATGACCAGATATTATGAAAATTTGCATTCATATTTTTTAGTTAACACAGGGACTATGTTAATTCTTAGTGGGGGAGTATGTAATATCCTCGCTGTTTGATATATTTTATTTGTAAGAATGTGATTTTGCATTGAGTTTTGTGATGCACGCATAAGCGGAAGCAAAAGGAAACACCCACCCTTGACGAAGATAGAGGTTAGAGGCATAAGGTAAGGTGGGATATGATGTCATGCCTCATGCACCTTGGCCCGTGGGTACATGTAAGCCCACCGTATGGATTTGCATTAAAATATCATTTTGCTTGTTGTTGCATGTGTGTAACTGTATCTACATATCTTGTATGATTGCTACTACACTTCTTGTATGCTATTATAGTTCAAAATGCTAATATTAAATAAATAAAAATATAATATATATATATATATATATATATAATAAATAGTAACTATAAATAATAATAATAAATAAAATATATAAAACATACAATAATAAAAATATATGGGAACATAATATGTGGCATAAGTTGCTTATTTTCATTTTGAAAAAAAATGAACCCATTGCATTAGGATATGCATTTTTAAATAAAAACAAATCTAAATGATAAATTAAAAAAATATATTTGCTTTGCACTCGGACATGGAGAACCACACCACCTAGAAGTATAGTAAAGGAGTATTTGGTATTGTATAATGGAAAGGTGTCATTTGGATACCTTACAAACCTCTCTATAAAATAAAGGAATGGAATGTTGAAGGTGGTGTGTAATATCAGAAGTTCAAATTTATATCTTTTAAAAAAAGAAATGTTTCCTCTAGAGCATTGGCAACTAGTAACGTCGTGTGGGGAGCCGACGTTGTATAGAAGTACAACAACATTGTATTATCAGGTAGAATATCCAGTTAAACTATAGAAATAATGTATGTTGTGTATGTGTTTTAAATAAATGCTATGCGTTGTTTCTATGATTATTGAAATAAAACTAATGTGTTACTCTTGGATATAGAGTCTTCAATGCTATTAGAGAGAACAACGCATAATGTGATGTGGGAAAATTTTGTTGCTCCTTTTTATTTTATTTTATTTTTAAAATGTGTGCTCCTTTGGTTGAGACTCAGCATGTCTGCATTGATTTTGATTTGTTTATATATTAAATATTTAGAATGCTCTCTGTGCATGAATTGCTTGTTGCATTTAGACTACATTTATGGGCCAAGTTGACCCCATAATTTGCCTCCCATCCTTTGTCTTCCCCTGCCAAGTGGGGCCATGGAAAAGTGTTGACGTGATATACGCCATCGTGCTTTGAAAACCAGAGTGCTACTGGGCTATTTTTCGAAGAAACAATGGAAGTCCAATCTAAATTTCTTTCTCTTAAAAGTTGTAGTGGCTTGTCTTTTGTAAGAAAATGTTAGCCATAACTATAGAACTTGCATTTGCTAAAAGGAAAAAATCATAATGAGATAGTATTTGTTTTTATTCAAAAAAAAACTGTAGAGCTAACCAAAGAAAATAAATGATAAGAAATTATTATTTTTTCTTTCAGAAGATAAATGATAGCTTTGTGATTATATTATAATCTTCAAATTAGCTCAAAGTAGGACATTTCTTATAATTTTATCCTTATGTATATTGTTTTATGATATAATGTAGGTAAGCATTCCATCTATAGGTCAAAGAAATGTGACCCAATTTCTATATCATTTAAGCCTTTGAATTTTGAAAATCTTAATAAAAAATGTAGACAGTCTTCTTTTCTCAAGTAAATATATTCCTTGCGACTGCAATTGTGTGAATTATTTATAGAAAGAAATTATTTTAAAAAAAAGAGGACAGATCCTTCTCAAGTTGTGTTTACTTCCATAGGGATGCATTCTCTAATCAGAATTATATACAGTAGGTTAAAACACAACCAATATGCATATATCTTAGTAAATCATCCTCATGAAGCCTCAGGAGTCGCAACACTAAAATTATCATTTGGTACTTCATTTTTCTTGTAAGAAGTATATATGTGTATTTGGATAAAAAAAAGATAACTGGGGGAAGTTGGGTGTGTGAAACATGGAGCTTGTGTCTAATATTGAATAGCACAACCACTTCAATATTAGCGTCAAATTAAAAGGACAATTTTATTATTTAACATATAAGCCTAGGATGTAATGGGGAAAGCTGGTCATGTTTTGATAAGTTATGCTTAGGTCCACAACGTAGTTCTCAAAACTTTAAGGTGATTACGATTACTGATTTAAGGATATCCATTCGAGTATAACATCACAAGCATCTCTTATTGATTCATTAGGATGCTCACAGTAGGATAGAACATTGTAATATGTGTACTCTCTCTCCCCTTTTATAAATTTGATTAAAATAACCATGCTGAAGTCATAAATTATAGGGTTTAAATGTGCAAGAGTTTAAATGCTATAGTGGCAGGCATGATTTCTTTAATTATGTTGCTTTACTTTATATGTGAACAACCAAAAAATTAGGGCTTTACGTGGAAGAGAAGAACAAAACAAAATTTTAAAAGTTAAACTCTCTTTCAGATTACGGTTTAAATTTTAGCTTTAAAACTATATTGATTATATGACCTTGACTTTTAGTGGATAGAAGATTTTGTAGTTTTGCTGCAAGAATGCTTAATTTACTGATCTAGGATTATATTAAGTAGTTGGAATTATAGCTAAGTAAAGAAATTAGTAATATTATATTAAGATTTATTGTGAATGAATTATGTAATGTTTCATATACTTATTTCTTATGAAAGCTTAAATATTTTCCATAGTTACGTTTGATGAAACTCTTAATTTACTTACATATAAGCTTTATTATCATGTTTTTCGGGTTAAGTATTCTATTGAATTCTAGATATATGGCTATGTATTTTATTTTAACTATATGGTTATCTGTTGTTTAAAAAAAGACTTAAGAATAGTATTAGGAGGAACAAGTGATTTATTTTAATGACTATAAATAAAAAGCATTATATGTAGAATACTTAAAAGTTTGAGATCTTTTTTTTTATGTAACCTTGTCATACAAAACAAGAACAATCAAAACCATAAACATTGAAATATCACTAGAAATATGATATAAAAGTAAAACAAATACTTGAACGAGAGCCAATGCTATTGAGGAGGATAGCACTAACCCAAATCTGAAAGCTAGCAGAGGCAGCTACCACGATTTAGTGTATCCAGCCATGTGTATGAACAATGGTTCTACGTGAATAAGTGCAAGAGATAATGGTATGGGACATTATCTCTAGATAGCACATATGTGGTACGTGAGGGTGCTCTTGAACCTTCCTGGTTGTGGAATCATCAATAGAACTCATAATCAGAGGGTTGGTCTATGGGTTTGGAAAGTCCAGTGGTAGATAGTATGGGCAACATTACCATCAACCAGAGCTGGAACTAAGTAACCTGGTCCATGACCATGTGATGGGATCTTGATCAAACCTTAGTTGAAGATAATTGGTCAATCACAGGTATAGTAACGCTAGTTCCAAAGCATAAGGACAATGAGGTCTTTTAGAGTTAAAATGGGAAATGTGAATTCTCAAGCTATGGAACAAGAGAATTATTGTGTCTACTATTCCAAGTGATATGGGCCCTAGTAGAGCAAACCCATGCCAAGATCTAAAATTACCCAAGGGGTAATATATTTTAAATGGCAACTATTGCATGGAGCTGGCCAATCCTGAGCACTTAAGTCACCATCTGCAGTGGTTGAAAAACTTGAAGTGCAATTCCTCTATGCCTTGTACTAATATTTAGTTGGGTAAAATAGTGAATATTTGTGATAAATAAGCAAGTTATCGACAAAAAATTATATTGTGAATTTGAAAACCATGTGTGTAGACTTGGGTTGTGATAGTAAGAATTAGCAGTTCTCTTTTGCTCCTTATTTTGATTTGCAAGTGTATTAAGAAATAAATCATTTTGGTCAGTCAATTGAGCTACTTCAAACAATAAAATGTTAGCCTTAGTTTTCTTGAGATCTTCAATGATGTTATAACTTGGCTTATTATACTCTAAGACTTTCTCATCTGGATGCAAAGGTATCTTGAGTTTTGGTTGAGCCTGAGTTTCAAATGCTCTAGGAGGAGGTGGATTATAGTTGGCTCTCTCATCAGGAGGTATTGTAACCTTGTTAGGAGGAACAAAAGAAGTCATAGGTGTTTTTCCTTTATTCCTAAGCATATAATCATTACCTCTTTAGAACTATCTAAAGGCTTGCACCTCTCCTTCTAAAACATCATCATATTCCTCTTCTTTAGCCCTTGAAGGTTCATAGGATTCTAAAACTAAAGTAGTGTCATTTTGTATATCCATCTGATTGACCATATTTTCGTTGGGTAGCATTTGCTCTAAATTGTCCACTTCTCCATAATTGGGGTTTGGAACATGTTAGGGTACCTAGGAATAGATATTTGGGGATATATTATTATTTTGTATAAGAGTTAGCATGGGCCAAACATAACCCAAGGTTGATTGTATTATAATATTATATTATATTAAATTATAATATTATATTAGTAGTATGCTCCCCAAAGTAGAAGTAGAATATGAATATATAAAGAATATATATTTGTCATTTTAAGCATCATGGAGATTAATCATATGTAATAATAATTACCCATAAAGTGGCTTATAGGAATTTACCCTCCTTAAGTGGCTCTCTCATCTTGGGAGATCTTGTGGAGTTATTCCTTCCTTAAGGATTATTATTGGTGTTTCCCTACCTTAAAGGTATTATATATCTTTATCTCTTATGTGGATTGTTATTGTGGATGAATGAATTGATACTTCTACATATTGGTGAATGATTTTTGTTGATAAGAACTTTGTAACAAGTGGTATCAGAGCAAAGATTTTGGAAAAGTGAGGATTTTTTTGTGGAATTGTAGAATTAGGGCAAATTTTTTTTTGGAAAAATATCTCATCTTTCAGGACTCATATATATGCAAAATTTTATTTGATTTACGCGATTCTTGGATCATTTTGTGCATAATTTAAAAGCTTTAAAATAAGTGTTCATTTGAAGGAATCCAAGTAGTATTGAGGTAGATATGACAATTTGAATTTAGTCGTATGGAACAAGGGCAGTGACGAATTTTCAAATTGAGAATTTTTTGGAATATAAAATTTGTTAGTTTGGGTAAGCAAATCAATTGCAATTTATTTTGTTTGGAAGAAAAATTACAAATATAGTTGTCTATGTAGAATTTTAGCTTCAAATAACTGGGGAGATATATATTTACATGAAACCATAGTTCATAAAACCCTAGTTTTCATTAGGATATATTTTTTCTAGAAAACAATATCTCATATTTTAGGAGCCATATCTCTATGAAAGTTTATCTGATTTAGATGGGTCTTGGATTATTTTATGTGGAATTTGAAGGTATTTAAAATGAGTTGTCATATGAAGGAATCCAAGTAGTAGTAAGGGAGATACAATCTTTTGAAGTTAGTCATCTAGAACAAGCATAGTGACAAATTTTGAAATTGTGAATATTTTGAAGATAAAATTTAATAGTTCAGGTAAGCAAATCAGTTGCAGTTTATTTTGTTTTAAAGAAAAAATGGAGATTTAATTGTTTATGTGGAATTTGAGTTTCAAATCAGTGGAGAGATATATATTTTTATAAAACCCTAGTTTGCATTGGGGCATGATATATATTTTTATGAAACCCTAGATTTGCATTATCTTGAGGTGTGAACTTATGGAGCTACAATTTTTTTTTGGAGAAGATGATATTGATGTTAGGGATTGGTGGTAAAATTTTAAATGGTTGTATCAACATTTTTCTCTTTGGAAAATTATGCTTCCTTGCTATCTTGGAGGAAAATCTCTCTTTGATTTTATAGTTTTAATAGTGCCTTCACTTGGGATGAAATGGAGCATGCATTCTTGAGTAAATGGGACCCATATAAAAATATAGCTAGTTTGAAGGTCACCATAAAGGGATATGAAGAAGAAATAAACATGCTTAAAAAATAATAAAAGAATATAAAAGGAGGGCTAGAAAATTTTAAAGAAGTGGTAGAGGTTAAAAAATATGTCAGTATGCAGATAGAGGAAATCATACTTTTGGTAGAAGATGTTGGAAAGTTGAGTACTTTGGTTGTCATTGATGTCAAAAGTACATAGTCATTGATGTGAAAGGCTAATGTGCTATGAAAGCAAGGTAGACCATGAGGTCTAATTAAATGAATGAAAGGTTTGAAGGCCCAAGTTTAAGTCTATGTGCAAAGAAAGCAAGTGTCTAAGGCTCAAAGGGGAAAATTTTATAATATTTTAATATTATAATATCTTGGCCAAAAAGGGTCGTTTAAAAAGGATTTTTGAAAGTGCCATGGACAAAGGTTTAAAAAAGGAGTTAAGTTGGCAAAGGACTAAGTTAATATATTATTTAACACCAAGGTTAAATAATATAAATAATTAATATTTAACTCTAAGGTTAAATATTAAATATAAAGTAAAATTCAAATTATTATAAGGTGCCAAAATTTGAATTTGCATGGAGTCATGTTTCAAAGTTGAGCCGATGTCATAAATCAAAGGACAAAATGTGTATAAAAGGGTAAACATTTTATAATGCCAAATTTAATAATGATCCCTAAAATATATCTTCTTGTTCATTTCATTCGACATGCGATAGAGGTAGATAAAGCATTTTAAGATTTGGAGGGCAGCATGAAGTTAAGATGGAGGGTCCTCGATTCCATATGACATGGGTGGATAGCTTAGTTGGCAAGTTTGAATTATAGAGCACATGGTAGGTGGCAGGTTTGGCATTTGAATTGTGTGGACTCCATTTTGCTTGGTCGAGGATTTCGCACCGATGTTAGTGGAGAAGTAGGAACACATGCTCCTTTGGACTTGTATGGGTGGCTAGCCCACATGGTATCCACCCTTGTGGTAGGGTGCAAGGGCTAGTGAGATTGCTATTTCAAGTAGTGGTGGCAGTGCTTGGGAAATTTTTTTATAAGGTATGCATATGATGCTTGAATTTGGGAGTTATAAGGGTTAATTAATTTTTAGTGTTTTGAGGTGAATTTACTAGGGAGCCATAAGGATAATAAATTGATTTTAATTTTTAAAAAGGTGTGGAAATTAAATTTCAGATTTCGAGTAACTTGTTGATGAATGAGATGAAATGATATTTTATTGGTCTTATTAAAATTTTAAAAGTGCATTATTTTCATAAGAAGGAGGTATAAGGTGTATATGAGAAATTTATGTGTGTAATTTCTAGTTTGTTTTGTTGAATATTATTTTGCAAGATTAGGAGTAATAAGGTGTGATAAGTTGCTTGACATTTTGTTATAACTCTTTCTTTGTGGAAAAATAAAAATGAAAGGTTTTTTTGAGTTGTAATGCATCATCTTTGAGAATATTATTTTCAGATTTCTTTTCAGATAAGGTCCTAGAACATTATTTTCAGATTTCTTTGAGCACATCTTTTGAAAGGGAAAATTAATGTTGAGGTGTTGAATAAGTATCTTGCTATCTAACCCTTGAAGTGGCACAAGAAGGATTGGTTGTTTGTGAGATAAGTTTTTAATGACATATATTCATCAAAGAAAATAAGAGGTATGGGCATATTCTTCCTTCTTTGAAGTGTGTTGTTGAGCAAGGTTTTCTAGAACATAAGGTGGAGATAAAAGGATTTTTTGGTATGCATTGTTGGAAATATTTGAATTAAGGTTTGAGACCTACATTGTGCATCTTTGTTGAAAGAAAGATAGACTATTTTTGTGAAACAAATTATACATTGTTTTGATTTGATTTGAAAGTGATTTTGCAAGAGATATAGATTGGTTAATTGAGTACAAGATTTGTGAGTGTGAAACATATTGAATTTTTGATAGAGCATATCATTCTCTATATGTTCTAGAGGTTAAACGAATTCTAAGTAGAATTTTTCTATGTGAAGAAAGATTTTCTGAAAGAGATTTAAGTTGTATTTTGTATGCAAAATTTGAAAATAATTGAGCAAGTTTTGTGAGCAACATTGAGGGAAGATTTGAGCAAGTATTTGATAAGGCTTGAGGATAAATTTGAGCAAGTCTTTGAGAATTCTTGAGAGCAGATTTGAGAAATTCTTTGAGAAGGCTTGAGAACAGATTTGAGAAAGTCCTTGAGAAGGCTTAAGGATAGATTTGAGAAAGTATTTGAGAAGGCTATAGGACAGATTTGAACAAGTATTTGAGAAGACTTGAGGACAGATTTGAGCAAGTCTTTGAGAAGGCTTGAGGATAGATTTGAGCAAGTCCTTGAGAAGTCTTAAGGATAGATTTGAGAAAGTCTTTGAGAAGGCTTGAGGATAGATTTGAGCAAGTCTTTGAGAAGGCTTGAGGATATATTTGAACAAGTATTTATGAAGGTTTGAGGGCAGATTTGAGTAAGTCCTTCAAAAGGCTTGAGGACATATTTGAGCAAGTCTTTGAGAAGTATTGACGATAGATTTGAGCAAGTCTTTGAGAATGCTTGAGGGTATATTTGAGCAAGTATTTGAGAAGGATTGAGGATATATTTGAGCAATTATTTGATAATTCTTGAGGTTATATTTGAGAAAGTATTGTGAGAATACTTGGAGTAGCATTGGGATAGACTTGAGCAAGTATTGAGAGAAGACTTGGCATAGAGTTTGGTACAAATTTGTGAGAAAAATTAGAGTAGATTTGTGCTATACTTGAGATAAATTTTTGTGTAAATTTGAGATAGAGTTGAGAGTAGGATTTGGAGGTGATAGAGCATAGAGGATAGAGGTATCTAATGGATAGAGTTCCATAAGCCAGTGCAGTGGGGATAGAGGTCTCCTATGGAGAGAGATCCATAAGACAGAGTAGTGGGGGTAGAAGTCTTCTAGAAGTTCAACAGCCAGAGCAGAGGGGATAGAGTTCTCCTAAAGATAGAGATCCATGAACCAGAGCAAAGGGGAAAGAATTCTCCTGTAGATAGATATACATAAACAAGAGCAAAGGGGAAAGAGTTCTCTAGTAGAGTGAGATACGTGAACCAAATGAGGAGATAAATTTATTCTATGGAGAGAGATCCATGAACTAGTTGAGGAGATAGAGTTATCCTAGATCAAGTTCCATGGACCAGAGCTAGGGGATAGAGTTCTATGGAGAGATATCCATGAACCAGAGCAAGGGAATAGAGTTATCCTCTGGAGAGAGATCCACAAATTAGAGCATAGGGTATTGGTGTCTCTTTTGGATAGATGTCCATAAAAATTATAATAAGGAATTGATTTCCAAGATATTTATTGAGAAACTTCATAAGAAATATTTTCTTTGTGGATGTAATGCACATTGGGTGAACCACGTAAAATTTATGTCTCTCATGTGTGTGGTGATGTGTGCATTGATTTGGTTACTGTTATTGATATTGCCATTGATAATATTAGATAATATTGTTTGGGAAAGAAAAGTAAAATTTGGTCTTATACAATTCACCCCCCTCTCAGGATAAGCCTGTGTTCTTCAGAAGATAAATTAAAATGTGGACAAAGGGATTTGTTTGAATCTAAAAAGTCTATTTTGCAAGTTCATGGAAGCATTAAAAATGAACAAGTTACTATTTCCACTAACCCTAGTAGCATATTTAATTTTATTAATACTACTTTGGCTAAGAGGTTGGAGGTTCAAGCAACAAAAATTAAGGACATACATTTGGAGGGTGAGAATGTTCAAATTTTTGAAGATTTGAAGATCACCATGGATAAATATGTTTTACATTCAGATTTTTATGCTATTGAGATGGATGATGAGGTTATTATTCTTGGTTATCCTTGGTTAGATTCTTTGGATATCGTTAACATTAATGTGCAAAAGAATTTTATGAAGTTATGGTATAGGAAAAATAAGATAACATTGTAGGATATTTCTAAGCTTAAGGATCAAGGATCCAAGAAAGATCAAGAAGTGGTTGTAAAGAAAAAAATTGAAGAACAAATAGAAGAACCTAAAATAGAATCCAAGAATTCAATAGCAACAATAGAGTCCATGGAAGAAGTAGTAGCATTCTAGCCCATGGAAATAATAGTAGCATAGTCCAAGGAAGCTTTGATAGAAGAGCATAAGGACACACAAAACAAAGGGAACATGAAAGAAAAATATGTAGAAAAATTTAAAACAATGGAACCAAATTTTGAGGAGTCAAATAACATAGAATATCAAGTTAAGTTTGCACCATATCGCCATCCACACCACCATGAGCGATAATAATATTTGAGGCATGGATCAAGGCAACAATATTATGGTTATACATGGAATCAAAAGGGCACCAAGTATGGAAATGTTTGGTAGAGAAGGTATAGTGATCATGGTTTTTAGATGGGTTCATTAGTATCAAGGAACAAGTGGACCCATCATTCGAATTACCATAATAAATCAACAGAAGCATGGAGTGAAAAAAGAAAATTTGGTTACTCAAGTGGGAAAATGGTATACCAGCATCAACAATGACCATCAACAATCAATGTTTCACTAGGATGGATGGATTATTGAGATTGGTACTAGTTGCTAATATTTCTTAGCAAATCATATTATTTTATTTCTTCATATGTTTGAAGGATGAAATATTTGTAAGGTGTCATGTTAGGGTACCTAGGAATAGATATTTGGATATATATTATTATATTGTATAAGGGTTGACATGGGCCACACATAAACCAAAGTTGATTGTATTATAATATTATATTATATTATTATATTATATTATATTAGTATTAAGCTCCCCAAAGTAGAATTATAAGATGAATATATAAATAAGATATATTTATCATTGTAAGCATCATGGAGATTAATCATATGTAATTGTCTTTACCCACAAAGTGGCTTATGGTACTTTGCCCTCCTTAAGTGGCTTTCTCATCTTGGGAGATCTTGTGGAGTTATTCCTTCCTTAAAGATTATTATTGGTGTTTCCCTACCTTAAGAGTATTATCTATATTTATCTCTTATGTGGATTTTTATTGTAGATAATTATTGTGGATGAATGATTTGATATTTCTACATATTGGTGAATGATTTCTATTGATAAGAATAAATTTTTGTAACAGAACACCATTAATAGGGTGATTGTTCCACTTCCTATTAGGCCTTTGAAATTTAATATTCCTATTATTATTATTTGATGGTAGGTTTTGAGGAACTTCTCTTTGTAATTGTAGCATAGTATTTCTCAAATTTTGGATCATTCTTTGTAGATCATTTAATTGTTCTACATTGTTGGATTGATTTGGCACATGTTGTATTGGGGTATTGGTTGTGGGTGTATTTAAAAATGTAGGTATAGTTGGTTGATTAGTTTTTTGAGCTACTAGAGTGAGTGCATTATTTGCAGTGACCAAATTATCCATGTAGGTTGAGATAGCAATTTTATTATTCAAGTTGGGAATTTCTTGGCTCAAATGCATGGGATTGTATGGTTGAGCTTGATCTAGATGCAAGGTTCCTAGTAGAGAATTTAGCATGGGTAGTTGTTGAGTAAGATCTTTATTAATCAAAGGTATTTTATTATAGGCCCCTAGTAGTCCAAGCATGGGTAACTACCCTACTCCAAAACCTTGTGGCATTAATTACTGCTCAATAGTCAAAGCTTCACTATAAGCCATAGGTAATGTAGTAATCTGAGCTGCTCTTCTCACAAACATAGAGGTTAAGGGATCCAAATATTTAAAATATATTTGAATAGCAACTTCAGGTGGAAGGGTGTAAGATTCTATCAAAATGGTATACAAATTATGAAACCTAGTATTGAAAAATCTTAATGTCTTAGGTTCTCTCTTACCTAAATTAAATTGATGGTAGATAACTGCTAGATCAATAGGCAACCTGGATTGTCTGATGAAAGCATCTTCTAATTGAGCCCATGAAGTGATTGAACCAGAAGGTAGGCTAATGTACCAATCATAGGCCAATTCATCTAAGGTGTGAGGGAACATCCTACAAGCTACATCTTCATTTTGGATTTGCAACCAAATCAAAGCATCTTTGTATGCTTGTATATGCTCCTCAACTAGTCTAGTCCCATCATGCTTGTACTTAGGAAGGTATCTCTCAAAATTCTTAGGCATATCATGTGTAGGCCCTAGAATATTCAAAGGGCTACTTCCTACTAACCATGGAGCTAGACCAACCATTGGTGGATTTTGAGGAGAATTGACCAAAGGTATAATGACTTGAAGAGAACTTGGGGAAGCTAGAGGTGTATTTGATGTTTCCTTAGGATTTTTAGATCTTATTGGATAAAGACTAAGGAAATAAATGCTACTACAACCAACTAACTTAGATCTTGTGATAATAACTCTTCACTCTAGTATAGACAATCAAGCTAAGACAAAACCTAAATGGTAGGAAAACACGACTAAGTGCTTTCTTCCCTACCAATTTTGTTGTTTGAGGACAAAAAAAAGTCTTAGAAGAATATGAATATACTAGAAAAGAAATTAACTAAAGGTACATAAAATTCAAGCTCTCCTAGTGCCAATTCTATTGAGCAAGAAAATGACATAGTCACCAAAGGCTACTCAACATGTGGAACAAAATAGTTTTGTTCCCTCTTGAAAAGGAAGTTTGATTCCCCCAAGGTTCAAGTAAGCTAGGTCTTGGATGATTGGGATGAACTCAGAGGTTGTTGTATGCTATTCCACCAAGGGATCAATATTTTTTATTCTCTAGTTAATTCTCTAGCTTTCCTATCAATAATTGTAGCTCAAAATTGATTGCCTAGGGGATTACTCTATTATAAAGTGATAACTACAATTAAATCTAAACAAATTTGGATCAAAATTGATTTTCAAAATGAAATATTTTTAGATTCATTCCAACCATAGCAATCGACATTGAAGTGACATGGAAGTAAGCATAGAAAACTGTAGTTTAAACTCCAATTCTTGGAAAATAAAATAAACTATAATTAAATCTAAACAAAGTTGGATTTGGCAATACAAAATTGATTTTTCAAAATTGAAAGTTATCTAGATTCATTCCAATCATAGCAATAAACATAGAAAAGTGTAGTTAAAGTTACAATGTCTAAAAAATAAAATAAATTACAATTAAATCTAAAAAAAGTTGGATTTAGCAATACAAAATTGATTTTTCAAAATTGAAAGCTATCTAGATCCATTCCAATCATAGCAATAAACATAGAAAAAGTGTAGTTTAAATTGCAATGCCTAGAAAATAAAATAAACTATTCCTAATCTACCCGATGTTCCAAAAAAAGAGCAAAAGTTTAGGGTTAGAGAAATAAAATAAAAATCAAATAAAGCATGTACTGCCCTAAAATTCTGATCTTGATCCTTTAGAGTAGCAAATCTATGTAAAAATAACCAATCTATATTCGACCAACATTCACATAACCTAAGATATAGATGGTGCAATCTTCTAGGGAGCTAAGACTATGAAGCAACTGAATACAACCACCATCAGCATGCATAGATTGGACACAAAAAACTCCAAAGCCTTGAATTACATAAGATAATATTGAAGCACTTTTACAAATTCACCATTCAGGTGGATTACAAACATAGAACTTAACTCAGTACAATGCTTGGTTTAGAAACCAACAAACTACAAAGAGCCTAGAAAAAATCCTAAAACATGCTAAGTGCTAGATTTTTGACCCTCTAGAGCAATCCCAAGAGCTCTTATTTATACAACTATGGCCATATCTTGCCATTACATTTGTAGTTACAATCAATTACTCTCACATTATGCTTCACAACAAAGCCATTTAAATTAGGTATGGTGAAGTAATTTATGCAGTTATAAAGCATTAAATTACCTCCACCAAGTTCCTCTTTTAATGCATATAATTCTCCATAAATCCACTTTTGCAATTATGGTAGCACATTCAGGATCATGCTCCCACAAATATCTTCTTTATAACATGCAGGATCAATTTTATGGCAATGTACGATAATTAATTCCATTCAAACTCTGCTATACTGCAAAATAACTTATTAGAGTGATAAATAATTCATTCATGAACCTATAGACACCTAAAACGCATCATGCTGAGGTGACTACTCATATGGTACATGCTATAAGACCATGTGGAAGACCTTGGACAAACTCTAAGGTATAGCAATGGTTTTTACCACTCAATTTGGGCACCTTTGCCTAGTCAGTACTAGCTGTTGATGACACCCGTGGTTAGCAGAACTGACCACACCTATTATCTATGATCAGCACTCAGAATCATTTGGCCTTCATCCAACCCAAAATCAGTTGCAATGACCAATTGGTTGCAGATTGGAGTGGTTTGAATGAGGAAGTTTCTAGATCCTTCCATTCAACAAAATCAAATTGCCCAATATTGTTCTTGGCTTCCTTATGAAGCCATCCCTAGCCCTTGGTAAATGCTATTTAACCCTCCCATAAAATTGGGGAAATATATAGACAAATATCGAAATGAAATGTAGTGAAGACCTATCAAATTGCATACTCACCTAGGTGCATTGAGAGGAATACTTTAGCTGCCCAATTGGATATCACATGGCATTTGGAGCCAAGGAGACTATGGATGGTTAGTAATAATAAAGAAAACCAATTGAGCCCATTCCATCACCAAACTGAGCAATTCCAATACAAAATATATCAAAGGACATAGAGGCAACCCTTGACCATCAACTTGACGAAGAGATTCAAAGATGCTAGGATCATCTGCATTACTACCTCAGCTCTTCTATGTGACCATAACATGTTAGTGGATGACATTGGCTCCATTTTCTACAAAGAAATAGGTAATTATCCTCATATGACTTTGCAATTTGACAAGGAGTTTGTAAAATTACTATGTAAAACTGCTAAAAAAATATCATGCTATCCTTTAGATTATTTAAATAAGTGTGTTTGATCTCCAAATTATCCATTAGGGTAAAATGTTGGCTTGTTAATGCTTTGTGATTGGGCTGAATATGCCTTAGCAGTAGGTCAAGTTCCAATTTTGTTTCCTTATTCTTCCTTTTATCCTTATCATAATATAGTTGATTTTTCAAAGTGGATATGAAAGACCGAAGTTGTATATCCACTATATAGATATGGGATAGAAACTAGACATCCTCTAGCATGACATATTTGTGCACGTAAAATTCACACAATAGATTTTTCTGATCCTCAGGGCTTTGTAGATATTCCTCCAAAAATGTAGGGACAATATTTAAATCATAAGTTAATCTTGAGTAAATATGCATTACCTGCCATCTAAATAAATGTTCTCTGAGAAGTAGGTTGTATAACCTAGCAGGATTTCCTTCTGCAATATGACATAAATTTTATACTTTTTCCTGCAAATTAGCAATTTTTGTAGCCTATGTCTCTTTTTACTTTTCTAAGAGTTTAAGTGTTGCAATGCATGATTCTAAGGTTTGGTAATGTGACATCCATCTTGGAATATCTTCATTATACTTTTCTAGTGGAATTATATCTGGTGGACCTACTATCGATGTAATTTTATGCTCAAACAACAAATTGATCTAAATTCCTATTTCTAATGTTTACACCTTAGAAAAAGAACTAATAAAATTTTGAATTAGATCTACCTGAGGTGATGTACTTACTTGAAATGGGATTGCTTGTACTTTAGGGGCCTTGTTTTCTGATGTGCTTTGCCCTTTTTGTTGTTTTGGAACTATATCTAGGCATTTTGGCATAATTTATGTATATTTCGAAGCTGCTCTACAATGAGACTGTATTTCTATAGAATGTTCTAGAGTTGTCCCAAGATGTTCTAAAGCTGCATCCAAAAATTCTAAAATGGCCTCCTTTTCAAAATTTTACTATAGATTCTATTGTGGGCCCATATCCAGGGTATGTGAGGCTTCCATGACATCAACAATTCCCTCTCCATCCCTCTATTCAAATGTTATTGCTTATTCTGTATGTTGTTGTGTTGTTGCAATAGTAATTAAAGTAGGGATAAACGTATTAGATGCATATTCTAAATAATCCACCTTAGACCTTTGAGGCATTTGTGGGATAACATCTTGCATTTCTCCTTCTAGAACCTATCCTACTAATTCAAGTAGAATTTGAAGAACATTAGCTTATACTGAGAGGGGGGTGAACAGTATAATACCTCTTTTTACTTTCCTTTCCCAAATAATATTATTCAATATATCAATGGAAATATCAACAACATTAATCAAATAAATTCATAAATCACCACACACAATAGATACACCAATTTAACGAGGTTCAACCAATGTGGGCTACTCCATAGAGAAAATATTTTACTCAAATTTTCTCAACAAATCTCTTGGGAAACCTTTCCCTATTATAATATTTATGGACCTCTTTCCAAAGGAGACAAAAATATCGTAATCAATTTCATGGATATCTATCCATAGGAGACACCAATTCCCTCTACTCTGGTTGGCGATTTTCTAGAAGAAATACTACCTCCATTGCACTGGATTATGGATCTTTATCCACTAAAGACTCTTGCCCTCACTCAGAATATTTATCTTCACTACCCTGGCTAACGGACCTCTATCCACTATAGACTTTTGTACTCTATACTTTTTCATCTCAAAATTTTGCTCAATATATGTTTCTGATCTGCACTAAACACAATCCTTCAGTCTAGCATAAACCTGCTCAATATTTGTGTTTGGTATGGTACAAACATGTCCTCAAATATGCACCAAAATATATCCTCAAATATGTCCTCAAATATATCCTCAAGACTTAACACAAAGCTTGTCTCAATCACAAATAAACTCTACTAGAACTACCCCAAACCTTAACCCAAGGTTTGAACAAATCAATTAATCAACTCTGCTCTCAAGTCTTCTCAAAGACTTGTCTCAAATTTGGATTGTAAGATTCCAAAAAATATCACACTAATATATCCATAAGTTGTCTCTATAACTTGCTCAAGATGCTTTTAAATCTTCACCAATACTTACAACAAATCTATCCATAAGTCCTCTCTATAAATTATTCAGTCTACTCAACAAGTCCTCACTAGAACTTGTCCAATCTGCTCAGCAATTCTTCACCAAGACTTACCTCACATCTGCTCAGTAATTCCTTACTAGAACTTATCCAATCTCATATAAACATATAGGTAATTGTTAGATACTATTCAACCCCTAAATTAGAGTACAAATTCACTTCAAGGTCCATCGCGGCTGTCAACCGCGGCTAACAGTGCTCATCATACTTCAGAGTTACGATCAGGGCAGTATCACTAATTTCTCTATTTTTTAGCCATAGGATATGCTTATCGTTACTAAATTAGTTAATATCATGTTAATTAGATTTATTAGAGACTTTTATCGATGCAATTAGGGTTTTTAGTCATTTCCTTTCATTATATCAATTATGCTACTAATGGATCTTTTCATGCTTCCATGCTTTCGATTCTATAATTAGACTATTAGATAGATGTATATGCATTTCCTTTGCATGTTATATGGTGCTATTTCATGCTTAACATAGTTTTAATATGTTTCTTGCACTTTCTTGATTTCATGTTAATTACATCATCCTTTATGCAAGATTCTCTTAAAAGCCTCATCAAGAAAGGCCTCCTTTGTATCTAATGTTTCTTGTTATTTATTGCACATAGGATCAATAGGGTTTTGGGATGCAAGGCAGAAAATGCCTCTAATCATGGAGAAGAAGGTCATCAACACCTTGGAGAAGTTCGTGTCTTTGTGGAAGACATTTGGATTACACCTACCCTGGAAGGGAATTTATCATGTTGTAATTGTTGTATCAAAAAGGTATCTCGAAGAGGGATGGATATGTAATTTGGATTGATCCAAAATATTAATAAGAGAAGCATTTATTTTACTTTTGTATCATTTCTTGCCAATTCATATGTGCATATCCAATTATACATAATGTTTAATGATTATAGCATTAGATGTTAGTGGAGCATTGCCTTAATGGTTAAGGACTAATGATCATCATGCAACCTATGGTATCATTTTAGGAGGTCTATTTTTGCTCAACATTGTTTGATCTCACAATGCATATCAAAGAGGGATTTGTAGACACCTAAAACATGTCATGCCAAGGTGACTACTCATATGGGACATGCTAGAAGACCATATGGAAGACCTTGGACAGATTCCAAGGTATAGCAGTGGTTTTTACCACTCAATTTGGGCACCTTTGCCTAGTCAGTGCTAGCCACTGCTGACACCCACAGTTAGTAGATCTGACCATGCCTATCAGCTGCAGTCAACACTCAGAATCAGTTGGCCTTCATCCGACCCAAAATTAGTTGCAACGGCAAATTGGTTGTGGATTGGAGTGGTTTGAGTGAGGAAGGTTCTGGATCCTTCCATTCAACAAACTCAACTGCCCAATATTGTTCTTGGCTTCCTCATGAAGCCACCCCTAGCCCTTGGCAAATGCTATTTAACCCCCCATCAAATTGGGGAAATATATAGATGAATCTCGAATTGAAACGCAATGAAGCCCTATCAAATTGCATACTCACCTAGGTGCATTGAGAGGAACACTTTGGCTGCCCAATTGGAGATCACATGGCATTTGGAGTCAAGGAGGCTATGGAGGGCTAGTAAGAATCAAGAAAACCAATTGAGCCCATTCCATCACCAAACTGAGCAATTCAACCACCAAATCTATCAGAGGACATAGAGGTGACCCTTGACCATCAATTTGATGGAGAGATTCAGAGATTCAACCCCTGAATTGGAGTACAAACTCACTTCAAGCTCTATCTCAACTATGGCTAACAGTGCTCATCGTGCTTTAGAGCCGTGATCAGGGTAGTATCACTGATTTCCCTATTCTTTAGCCATAGGATTTGCTTATTGTTATTAGATTAGTTATATCTCATGTTAATTAGCTTTATTAGAGACTTTGACCAGTGCAATTAGGGTTTTTAGTCATTTCCTT
This sequence comes from Wollemia nobilis, assembly GCA_028583015.1. Classification (NCBI taxonomy): domain Eukaryota; kingdom Viridiplantae; phylum Streptophyta; class Pinopsida; order Araucariales; family Araucariaceae; genus Wollemia; species Wollemia nobilis. The sequence continues at coordinate 5,389,320 of JAQPPZ010000613.1, read as the reverse complement.
TCATTATTGCAATTATGCTACTAATGGATCTTTTCATGCTTCCATGCTTTCAATTCCATAATTAGACCATTAGATAGATGCATATGCTTTTCCTTTACATGTTCTATGGTGCTATTTCATGCTTAACATAGGTTTAATATGTTTCTTGCACTTTCTTGATTTCATGTTAATTACATCATCCTTTATGCAAGATTCTCTTAAAAGCCTCATCAAGAGAGGCCTCCTTTGTATCTAATGTTTCTTGTTGTTTATTGCACATAGGATCAATAGGGTTTTGGGATGCAAGGCAGCAAATGCCTCTAATCATGGAGAAGAAGGTCATCGACACCTTGGAGCAGTTCGTGTCTTTGTGGAAGACATTTGGATTACACCTACCCTGGAAGGGAATTTATCATGTTGTAATTGTTGTATCAAAAGGGTATCCCTAAGAGGGATGGATATGTAATTTGGATTGATTCAAAATATTAATAAGAGAAGCATTTATTTTACTTTTGTGTCATTTCTTGTCAATTCATATGTGCATACCCAATTATACATAATGTTCAATGATTATAGCATTAGGTGTTAGTCTTTTGCATGGTATAGAAGGTGATCACGATGGAACCTCCACATTTTATGCCATTGAAAACTGATGTTATTCTTTGTGTTTTTGATGCAGGTGCTCACCACGGTTGACAACCATGGTCAAAAGTTGTCATCATGGTTGACACCCATGGGAAATAGTCATAGCCACGCTTGAGAGATGCGGTCATCAAAGAATAGAAAAAAGTAGGTATCAGACACCATCAGTAGACTTGGATATGAGGTAGGTTCATTTTCTCCTCTCTATATTTTTCTATCTATGTTTTTACAGTAGAATGCAATAGATGGATGCTAATTAGGAAAACATAGCAAAAGGTAAAAATGGAAAATCCTAGATGTTTTCTTAGTTTTCTACTAGTCGCTGCTAGGAATAGCGGACCTCTAATTGTAGTCCACCCTAGTCTCCAGCGGTCTAGGACATTGCTTGTTTAGATTTTGCATGCATGAGGCCCAATCAGTGGCCATTTATGTCATAGATAGTTGCATTCTCTAAAAATTCATTTAGCATAGTCATGCATTCTTTTAAAGTGAAACATTCTTTTGAAAAGCATGTAGAATCATTTGAGTGTTGTTTTATGCATTTTTATTTCATGCAAAGTAAAAGGAACCACACACACCATGACACATTGTAAATGCTAGTGAGTTGGAAGTCACATCCAACCACTAGTAGGGTTTCAACGATGGTGGTAGTGATTTCCATCCGTTGGCCCAACTCCCACGTACCTTATGTTCTAGACCAATACCGGATCCAAGAACCATCTGTAGCCCATAAAATTTGCATGTACTTCTCTTCGGAGGGGTATAACGCTGACTGGGTGAGATTGGGTGAGGATCTGGAGGACCTATGCTCCCTGCCCAGGTGTGGACCTCATCACCACATTTTGGGGGGATTACGTGACCTGGAGTTCATTTCCAGGTTGTCGAGCTATGAGCATACAGGTGAAAGCCTTTTAAATAATTGAGAAAATCATCAACATATTGCAAAACACGACAAGAGTTACTTTACTGATACAACAAAATTGAAAAACACATCAAATAGTTTAGGGCTCATTTTAAAACTATAAAAGGAGATAATCATCATTGTATTCTTTGCATGTTAATAAAAGTTAAATCTAGACATAGGATACATAATGGTGCAAACATAGAGAGGTCGATCCGGGCATAGACCCGAGATCGAAGCCCAAGCTCCACCTAATGCACAACATGATGTAGAATACCCTCAATCATAGAATCCTCCTAGATGTCATTCAATGAGTATTAGAGGGGATAATTCCACATGAGGGGATTCCATTGAGAATACCCCGATTAGAGGAAGTACTAGACATCCCTCTAGACACAGATCAGAGCATGGGACTTCCCAGCATGGGGGTTCCGCACATGGTAGCATTTACCGTGACCACATTCCACATGGATCCATGGGTTCTACTAAAGAATATGTCATTGAGGGATCCAGATTGGTACCCCTTCGACCTGTATCTAAGGGAGGCTCATGACCTCCACCATCCGAGTATAGACAGGCTCGAGATCCACCCATTCAGGGGCAAGTAGATGGGACCACTTTTGAGCGTAGGCCCATGCAGACTCCCTATAGGGGTGAACCTTCTAAGTTCACCATAGATATATCCAAAGTGGGAGCTAATGGTATGCCGCCTCATGAGCCATGGCATAGCAAATAGTTAGATGGTCTAGATAGAGTCCTAGGGCATCTAGGATATAAGCCTATGCCTACACCCTCTCGACCTACGAGTGAGTGTAGCGGAAGCACCATTAGGACCACCCGAGAACCTAGAGAGTGCTCCAAGCATTCTCATGACATACATGCTCCTGCATCTCATGCAGGCACAGAGTATAGGAGATAACCTGACATGAATGTCATCTTTATAGATAGAGGCAAGAGTGTGGCAAATCAGTCCATTGGAGGACATACCCATAAAGTCGCTCGAATAGAGCGCACTCACCAGAGGCCTCAGATGATCGATCATGTTGATAGAGCTCATAGACTGATGTCAATAGGACAAAGATGGCAGATTCTCCAAGACCAATTGGAGGATGTTCCGCACAGAGAAAGAGCACCTCAAAAATGAGAACTCTCAGAGGTAGAGGTTCATAAGACAAAAATTATATGAATAACGCATGCGTGAACAATGCATCCTCGATCAGAAGGAGCATGTAGAGAGAGAGGATCGATTGGCTAGCATCGGTTTACCTCCTCGTAGTGAGACCAGGGAGCGTGTCGATAGATGAGTGGCTTCACAACTTGAGTTACACCCTAGGTACATAGACACACATACTCACCGTATGACTCAACACAGAGATCAACATCCAGCATCCGAACAACATGAGCATAGGTAGTATGAGGAAGAAGTGGGAGAGGAATTAGAACAAGAATATCCAGAAATCTCCCAATTCAAGGAGGAGGGTGAGCCTAGTCCCCCACCTCGACTGAGGAAGAATCTACCTCCGAAGGTGCCTCCAAGGCAATCTCGAGAAGAGGAGTTTCTTTCCTCGCAGGCCTATAAGACCTTAGCAGAGAAGGTCCAAGCCATAGAGAAGCAAGGAATGGCTTATCAAAAGCCTACCTTGAACAAAATCCATAATGAACCTCTATGCACGTCAGTGCCTATTCTAGCCTATCCTGAGCATTTCAAGATGCCTAGACTGGAAAAGTTTCAAGGAGAGGAAGACACACAGGAGCATGTAACGAGTTTCCTAGATATGTGCTTTCAGATTGAGAGCAACGATGCTTTGCTCCTATGCACCTTCATTACGACCCTCTCAGGCCCAGCTCGGGAGTGGTTCAACCAATTAAAGAGGCACAACATCACTAGTTTCAAACAACTAGCCGATGCATTTCTTGAACGCTTTTCCTTCGGCATCAAGAAAAAGGTAAACTTATCCGACCTGGCTGCTTTAACGCAACACGATGATGAGCCAGTGATGGATTATGGAAAATGATGGAGGAAAATGATGGCAAAGCTACCATTCTCCATCCCATCCTCTGAATTAACGTGAATGTTCATGAAGAGTTGCACCAAGCACATTTCATTATTGCTATAGTTGCAGCAATACCAGACATTCAAAGAGGCTTTGGTGCAAGCCAAGGTGATAGAGGACATCAAGTTATAGGAGGGTAACTTGAAGCTCAGAACTAAGGAGTGGCACAAGAAAAGCACTAAGAGACAACAGGCCAAGCCGGCCCATGTTAATCAGGTGGTGTTGAACCTCCAAAAAGGGGATAAGGGGCAACAACAATGAAACTATCAAGCCCAACCTCCTCCTATGCAATATGAGCAGCGCAACAACAATTATAAGGGTAAAAATAAGGAACAACACCCACCTCGCGTATTCACTCAGTTATCGGAGTCGTTGGCTTCAATTTTTCATCAATTATGTGAGGCGAAGGCTATACACTTACCCAAAGTCAAGTTAATGGACCCTAATCAGCCTAAGCCTAAGGGCTACAAGGATGATCAATATTGCATCTTTCATCGATCAAAAGGCCATGACATCGAGGTATGTTGGTCTTTCAAACATCTTGTGCAAAATATGATCAAAAGAGGTACGCTTCTTGTCGACAACCCACAAGCGCCTGACAATAAAAATATGGGGATTTACAAAAATCCTCTACCAAATCATGAGGTGCCAAAGAATAATGTTGGCCAAGTCAACCAAGTACGCATCGAACCACCAACCCAGGGGTTCATCAGAATGGTCAATATTGTCATAAGGAACATGAGGTATGAATGACCAAATCAACCTCCAATGCCCATTAGAGTCCAAGTTGCACCTCCTCCAAGGCCAGCCCAACATGTGCCAGGCCCACCAACTAGACCGGTGGTGACCATCAAAAGTAGGTTGGTCCAAAACCTATAGATGACTCCAACAAAGTTGTCAATTTATGAGTTGATCCAATAGTCTCCCAAGCATAGGGAGATGCTTATGGACATCTTAAGGTCCATAGAAGTGCAGCCTCAGGATCCCAAAGCATTTACACACTTCGTGGGGCATGTGCAATAGTGTCAAGAACCGGTCATACAATTCCATGATCATGAAGTCAAGATGGTTTCCACTATTATAGCAGACCCACCACTGCATATCATTGCATGTGTGAATCACAAACCGTTCAAGCGGGTTTTTATTGACATGAGGTCATCAATCAATATCATAACTACCAAGGTGTTAACTCACTTGAAGTTTCCCAAGATGCATATCATCCCTTCTACCTTCACGTTGAGAGCTTTCAATGATGCATTATGCTCAACGGTCGGTACTATAGTTTTACCTATCCAGGTAGGACTGAAGACCATCCTGGTGATGTGTCATGTAATCGAAGGTGCTATGCAATATAACATACTTCTAGGGAGGCCTTGGATCAGAGAAATGCATTGCATCCCTTCTATTCTACATCAATGTATCAAATACGTTCATGAGGGATAGGTTCACGTGGTACCTTCAGATGAAGAACCCTTTAAATACATGAATCTAGTAGATTTTTTAGGGGAATTCATGCTCCCCTCAATGCACCTGGATGTGCGACCAATATCACCAATCAAAGATCTAGGAGGTAAAATAAAAAATATGTGTGCTAAGCCTACAATATTTGCATCTCAATGATCGAAGCACATGATAGTTGCTTCTACCAGACCATCTACATCTATGATGCATCGGGATGATAGGAAGTTGAAAGCAAATATGGGTGAAAGAGAGATAAAGCAAATGCCCAAGCCAGTTATCATTGAAGCCCCTACTCCCATGGAAGTAGAGGAAATTCAAGGAGAAGTCAAAGAGGCACCTCAGCCTACTTCACCTGCATCTTCAGTAGGGTCATCTGCATCGTAGGTGACCATCCATTTGGTTAATCCTGGATTAGGGGAATATATCATGCAGAATGTGATGTTCACACCAATTATCAAGACTGCATAGGACATGGGCCGACCATGAGCCCATCGCCTTCCCATAGGGATGATGGAACCATTAGGGGTACCACCTAACCAAACCAACTTCATCTATGGAGGGCTAGACCAATTTGCATCTCCCATGCCCATGGATGAGGATGATAATGAACCATTCATCATGAATATTCATTATCTCTCTAACCTAGAATATGCCATGCGATACTTCGAGCATTACCATTGGCATGGTTACGGTCTCAGACTATTCGAGCAAGGGCGTAGAAGGCCATATGAACCGTAGTATCAGTTGCCAACTGACAGGTTTGGGTTAGGATACTATATTCGAGGTTAGGATGAACTTCTCATGGCATCTTTAGACCACTTGTACCTCAATCTGGGGGTGAAGTTGACTTCAATCCTTATCACCCTAATCCTTCCACATTTTAGAGGGATAACCAGCTAGTGACTTATGTCACTGTGGAGCCACCCGAGAGATATCATGCGAACATCTTGGTGGAGACCGGCCCAAAACCCATTCCAAGAGCCAACTTGGATAATCAAAGCCATGGAGCTACCAACGATATTGGTATGCACATCCAGAATCTAGACACAGCTATAGACACCGAATCAGAAGTTGCTTTTAAGGATGTTCATGCAGTATCCATCATCGAAAGTGATGGACCAGACTATGATTCTGGAATAGATGATGTTGAGTTATCCTCAAACAATGAGCAATCCGAGGATGAAACTGAGTTGGCCTACTTGGGCCCTACACTCTTGCATCATATTTTACCTTTGGAATCAATAAATACGAGTGAAGAGCCCTTCAACAATGATGATGGCTATCAAGACATAGCCTACATGGGGCCTCATGTGGAGCATCACTCGATTCCATTAGGTAGAGGTGAGGGTCTTTATTATGATAGTGATGATGAAGATGAAATAGAGAGAGCCTATTTAGGACCTCCCTACTTACGCCATCGTAATGTGCCATATACTATTGAGGAGATGTACAGAGAGATCAATCTCCATCCTCACCTTAGGGGAAGGCCACCAAATCTTAATGTGATTTATCACATGGTGTTTCTCGATCCACCAATGTACATGGAGCTCCTTGAGCCCAATGATCCCATCTGATAGTCTGTTCATGGACCGGATCTGGAGATCCCCATACCCCTAGAACCACATCTCAGGGATGGAAGTTTTGCTAATGTTGAGTCACGTGCACGTGGTCTTGGAGACATGATCCATTCCATCAATATGATCTCCATTGATTTGACCACTCCACTCCACAATCCAACTGATCCTTCCAAGCCATTGTGTCTTAATGTAGATGCTATTGATTGGGATCATGTTGATTCACCTCTAGAGCCTAAAGATTTCTTCCCTAATGAAGAAATGTTGCAACCTTTCCATTTTGTGCCAAGTTATGCACATGATGTCTATCATGCTGAGGATGCTTCCAATGAGGAACCTATAAACCCAGTAGATGACATCCACTTGATTCCTATGCCTCACCAGCTTGAGGAGGGATCCCATATGTTAGTAGAGGAAACCTTTGAAGTGGATATCAGTAATGATCCCACTAATCCTAAGAAGGTTAAATTTGGAGAAAGTTTGACTCTTTATGAGCATGCCAACCTCATCCCTCTACTGAGAGAGAGACCTGATCTCTTTTCTTGGACTTATAAGGACATGCTGGGTCTAGATCCAAAATTGGTTACTCATAACCTTTCGCTAGATCTATCAAAGAAGCCAGTCAAGTAGAAACTCAGGAAGATGCATCCAATAGTAGCCTTAATGGTTAAGGATGAATTGCAAAAGCTACTGGATGTAGAGTTTGTCATTTCCATCGACTATCTAGAATGGGTATCAAACATGGTGCCTGTAGGAAAACCTGATGGAAGGATCCGTATCTATATGGATTTCAGAGACCTAAATAGGGCAACACCAAAGGATTCATTTCCATTGCCAAACATAGATGCTCTCGTAGATGCAACTATGGGTCATGAGATGCTCTCCTTAATGGATGGTTTTTTTGGTTACAATCAAATTTGGATTAAGCTCGAAGACCAGCATAAAACCATGTTCATAATGCCATGGGGGACATTCTATTACAAGGTTATGCCATTCGGCCTAAAGAATGTTGGTGCTACATATCAGTGGGCTATGACATATATCTTTCATGACTACATGCATAAGATCTTAGAAGATTATATCGATGACTTATTGGCAAAGTCATTGCTGCGTTCAGAGCATGCTGAGGTCCTGAGGAAGGTCTTCGATCGCCTGATAGAGCATAATGTCAAGTTGAATCCTAAGAAGTGCGTATTTGGCGTAACTTTAGGAAAGCTCTTAGGATTCATCATTTCAAAATGAGGCATCGAAGTTGACCCAACAAAGGTCAAGGCTATTTTAGAAATGCATCCCCCCATGAATATCAAGGAATTAAGAAGCCTACAGGGCAAAGTAGCATCCATAAAGTGATTTATCACATAATTATCAGATAAATGTCGACCCATGAATCGACTGCTACACAAGGGGGTCCCATTCAACTGGGATGAGGACTATCAAGCAGCCTTTGCTGAGATTAAGCAATACCTGGTGACACCGCCAGTACTAGCTCCACCAAGGCCAGATGTACCATTCTTGCTATATATATCGATGACTAACTTTGCATTGGGAACTATGTTAGCCCAAAAGAATGTGCAAGATAAAGAACAAGCCATATATTATATTAGCCGAACCTTGGTGAGTTATGAGCTAGGATATGCATACATTGAAAAGTTGTGTTTAGCAGTAGTGTTTGCTACCAAGAAATTGTGACACTATATGTTGAGTCATACGACGTATGTCATATCAAAACAAAATCCTTTGCAGTATATGATGAGCAAGACATATCATAATACACGTACTACAAAGTGGATCATGCTATTGATAGAATTTGATCTAGAATTCATAAGCCAAAATTCCATTAAGGGACAAGTCATAGTTGATCAACTGGATGAGGTGCCTCTCAAAAATAGTAGGCCCCTCACCATAGAGCTTCCTGATGATGCAATCTTTGCCTTATCAGAAGCACCCAAACCCAAGGAACTGGATAACAAAGCCGATATGACCTTGTTCTTTGATGGTTCGAAGTGTGAGCAAGGGGGTGGTGTAGGAATAGTGTTGTTCACGCCACAAGGAGCTCCAATGCCCTTGTCATTCAAGTTGGAATTTCCTTGCACTAACAATAATGCTGAATATGAAGCCCTAATTTTGGGTCTCCAAAAAGTTGTCACCATGAAGATAAAAAGGCTAAATATCTTTGGTGATTCCCTTCTCATTGTTAACCAAGTTAAGGGATTATTTCAATGTCGATGTCTAGTATTGAAAGCTTACAAGGATCTTATTGACATTTATCTAGCTCAAATGGAATGGTACGACATCAAGGAAATCCCTCATTCATACAATAGATTTGCAGACACAATGGCATCTTTGGGATCTCTAATCCCTCAGAATTCATCTACTGATTTCACTACCATCCATGTAAAAATATTGTCACACTCTACTATGCAATGTGAAGCATTGGATAAAAAAGATTCAATCAACATGATTCATGTAGAACCAAACCATGAATGGTTCTACCGAGCCAGAGACTTTCTCAAGAGAGCATCTTAGGGGTCTTTGATCTCGCAGGATCCGATGGGGAGTGGTACTACCATTCACCACAAGGTTGTTTCCCAATCTGCATTTGCAAATGTAGAACCATAGGGGGAACATGTTGTCTTGTCAGTCGAAGCCGAAGCTTATCATAACTAGATGTCACAGATACATGACTTCCTTAGACTTGGTGTAATCCCTCAGGGATTATCGTGTGTCTTAAAGCATGCATTTAAATAGAAAGTGACAAAGTATGTCTTGTTAGAAGACATCTTGTACTGTAGAAGCTATGATGGAGTTCTCCTTCATTGTCTTGAGCCCCAAGAGTCATCTTGGGAAATTTTGCAAGCTCACGATGGTATGTGCGATGGCCATTTTAGTGGCATGGCTATCATCAAGCACATCCTTCATATGGGTTATTATTGGCCCACTATGGAGAAGGATTGCAATGTGTATGTCAGGAAATGTGTTAAATGCCAGCATCATGCTAATCTTATGCACCTACCATCACAGGCCTTACAACCCATTCAAGCGGCTTGGCCATTTGCTCAGTGGGGATTTGATCTCATTGGTAAGATCTCTCCTCCATCATCGGGCCAACATACATTCATTATTATGGCTACTGAGTATTTTACTAAATGGGTGGAAGCCATTCCCTTAACAATGACAACTAGAGCATGTATTGCTAAGTTCATACTCACTAATATCATAAGTCATTTTGGGATACCATCCAAGATAATTACGGATAATGGAACGTCATTCAAGAACAAAATTATGAGATATTTGACATCTAAGTAAACACTTTTTTATGACTCCATATTATCTATAGGAAAATGGGAAAGATGAAGCTTCAAATAAGATAGTGGTCTCCATATTAAAAAGATGGTACAAGAGCACCACAAATATTGGCACATCCAGCTGCCCCTTGCGTTATGGGATTACAAGACTAGTATTTGGACACCCATTGGGGTAACTTCATTTTCTTTAGTATATGACATTGAGTCCATTATGCCTTTAGAGTTAGAGATTCCAACATTGTGCATTGCATTGAAAGAGTTCATCGATGATGATACCATATGATAAGCTTACCTAGACCAACTGACGCTACTTGATGAACATCACATGAATACCCTTGAGAACCTTTGCATTTATCAAGAGTGCTTAAAACAATCTTATAATAAAAAAGTCCATCTAAGAGACTTTGAGGTTGGTGATCTTGTGCTGAAAGAGAACCAACATAACTCAAATTTATCGCTAGAACTATGAGATAAAATTTGTGGCTAACTAGTTAGGTCCTTATATGATATCAGAGAAGATTGGACCTGGGACATATCGCTTGACATCACTCGATGGATTTGAAGATTCTGAACCTCTCAATATCCTTCATCTTAAATAATTTTATGCCTGTTGAGTGGTATTTTCACCCAGTTGCAAAAATACACTCTCCTTTAGGATTTGGGTTTCCAAATCCCCTCTTGCAAAGAAGTTAAACACACAACTTCTCCAAGGTCTCCGCTATATTAGCATTTCATATGTATGTATTAATAATATTTAGGCAAAGATACTTGATAAAAATGCTTGGAATACCTTAGTGATTGCAAATAACTGTAAACAAGGGGCAATGTTGGTTTATTTTACCATGAAGCTTTTAGTGATTGTTTATTGGACCAAAATAAAGCAAATGAGAGTTGGCCCTCATATGACCCCGATGCGGCTTTAAATGGAACTTTGTGAAAAGGCCGTAAAACACTGCTCCTTCGATGAAATCGGGATTTTCATGAAGGGAATGTCATCATAGGCTGTGAATGAACCATGAAACAAGGGAAATGAACCTTCAGCCTACAATGATAAAGCTGCTTTTTTGACTTTGAAGTTTTTATTTTCTTTATTTTAATGTCTGTAAAATAAAATGATGCAGAATTTATGGAATCAATAAAATGCATAAAATAATCTAAAAGAATGCAGGAAATTGAAAATGAAGTGCATTCAGTATGATGCTATCTAGTTACGACAAAACCGAAGATGCGAGGTTTCCATGCATGCAACCTAACCTACTGGACCTGCCAAAACCAGCACAATCCCCATAGACTAAGTGCTAACTCCTAGGGTTTTTAAAATGAATTTCAGATTTGGGCATTCATATGAAGCAACCAAGCACGCTTGCATTTAACTTCATCTACAAACTCGAAATATGAAACAAAAAAGAAATAGACATTAAATCCGTAGCATGCAAAGATGAATCTCCTTCTTTCTTGCCCACAAGATGCAAATTTCTGAAATAACTCTGTATTAAAGATTTATCATTTACTCTAACAGAGATTTCTAATCTTTCTCACAAAAATAGAACAAGTGGGAGAAAAACCCCAAAAAATCAGGTCCAGAATGGCTTTTCGCCTTCGACACTGCAACTCTGTTCCAGCAGTTTCCCCCCCTCTTGTTTGAGATGTATCTTGATATTTATAGGTTGTTGGCTCTCTGCAGTGTTTTTTTTTAAATATAGATCCATTTTTTGTCCCTGTAATATTAAAATGCAATGTCCATGAAACAGGTATCGGATAAGAGGAACAATCCACCGAAATCTGTCTCTTGTATTATTAAAATGTAAAACCCATGAAGAAAAGGGACAATCCGTCAAAATCTGCCTTCCTATAGTATTAAAAAATGTAAAACGGGCTTTCCTGGGACCCACAGCATAAGCACTAGAAAGTGTCGCGATATCGCTACAACTTTGCGCTGACTTTCCTTTTTGCTATTTTGACCGCGATTTCATGACAAGTCGCGAAAACATGACATGTCACGATATCGCGACAACTTTCCTCTTCTTGTCTTTTCTCCTGCTGGTAGGCACGAAAATACAACATGTCGCGATATCGCGACATGTTGGCACTTTCGTCTTCTTTGGCTGCACTTGGTCGCGAAAACGCGACGTGCCGCGAAATCGCGACACTTTCCCCTTGCTCCGTTCTTCTGTCTCCATTAGTCGCGAAAACGCGACAAGTCGTGAAAATGCGACAGGTCGCGATTTCGCGACATCTTTCTGTCTTCCTGCAAAAGATAAAGGCAAAAGTTAGAATTTTCCTATTATCAATTCAAATCTTAATGTTCATTACATGCAAGCTTGATTTTCTCCTTCCCGGCTCTTGTTCTTCTGAAACCCGTCACGATTTCGCGACGTGTCGCGATTTCGTGACCTGCTTGGCCTTCGTACACTATCGCATTTTGGGTCGCGATTTCATGACATGTCGCGATTTCACGACGTTTTCGTCGAGCTCTGCTTTTGGCCAAAATGTGTCACGATTTCATGACGTTTTTCACGAGCTTGGCCTCTGACCAAAATGTGTCATGATTTCGTGACGTTTTGCCCGAGCTTGGCCTTTGACCAAAATGTGTCGCGATTTCGCGACGTTTTACCCGAGCTTGGCCTCTAACCAGAATGTGTTGCGATTTCACGACATTTTTCACAAGCTTTGCTTTTACTCAGAATACGTTGCGATTTCGCGACAATTTTGGCTCCCGTTTTAGTCAACTGCTTTTGACTGCGATATCACAACACGTCGTGATTTCGCGACAATTTCCCACTTGGCCTTTCTCTCTCCTCCTTGAACAGCGATTTCACGACATGTCACGATTTCGTGACGCATTTTGTTTCTGTACCCTCCATGGCATTTTGGGTCGCGATTTCATGACGTGTCACGATTTCGCGACGCATTTTTTTTTTGGGCCTTCCATTGCGTTTTGGGTCATGATTTCACGACGTGTCGCGATTTCGTGACATGTCACGATTTCGTGACATGTTTTGCCTCCGTACCCTCTATCGCACTTTGGGTCACGATTTCGCGACATGTCGCGATTTCGCGACACCTTTGAACTTATTCATTCTGGCACAGAAACTCGCAGGGAAACACAGGGGAGTAAGTATTTCAACCCAAAATGCAAGATTTTGCGTGAGTAGCAACAGTAAAAATGATGTGGAAACATGCCAAAAAGACAAATACAGCTAAACATCAAAACAAAAAGGGTGGGTCCCCAATTTTGGGGTACGTTGTGGAACAGCCACAACAAATGGCGACTCTGTTGGGAAATGCTCCTGAGCATTTCGGTAAGAACCCAAACCTAAAAACCTTCAAAATTTTAATACTAGCGTCAGCCCATATCCAAAGAATGAAACTAGACGAGAAAAACATGAAGAATTAGAATTACTCAGCATCAGCTCAATGTGTGTGTGTAGTGATTCATTCCTTATCGTTTGAAACTCATTTAGCTTTCCACTATCAGTTTTACCTGAATGCATATGCGGGGCTATGAATGATTTGTTCAGATTTTAATGCATGACAAATATGACAACTGTCTAGTACCATGAACAAACATATAAAAAACTGTCAAACCCTCCCAAGATCAAAACTATAGACACTGAATTAATTTATCAGATCCCAAAGCTGGTCATGTGCCACTACCATCTTGAACCCATGTGCAAGTGTAAGTGAAATCAGAGCTTTGGGGGAAAAGGATTCCCACCCTTAAGGAGATGGGAATTTAATCCTACCCTTACTACTCTGATCTGGAGTTTATTACCTTATCTTGAACAAAATGATTTAACCTGCTATGGATGAAACAGTTAGGCTAGTCTATCCTTTTGAGCAGTCAGCGGTCTTGCTTTTAGGCAAGACATGTTGCCACGCTTGAGCATACTCCACTGCCAGACAGGCGTCTATAGCCCCGATGGAGATTAACCCCATAATTCATGATTGGGCTTTACTTTTGATTTTCTTGGATCTTGGGGATGACTACCCATCCTTGCCAGGGACACATAGTACGATCCTTCCAATCCAATATTGATGATGAAAGGAACAAAATAGAAGCTTTGGGGAGTCGAATTCTCAACCTAAGCGAGATGAGAATTAAACCCTATCCTTACTACTTCGATTTTGGGCTTTAAACTTTAGGGGAGTGGTAAAAACCACTGTTAAAAAATTATGTTGCATGATGGGATAGACATGAAGTATTCTTTTCGCCTTACCTATTCTTCCAAGTGAGGTTCTAACCATTTTGTTCAAGATCTTCTTTAATATGTGTAGATCGTGCTTGGTTCAAGATAGATCGGGCCACCAGTTCCCAGCCTTAGGGTCCTTTTAGTTTTTGTTATATAATGACCCTAAGAGGATTTGACACCTTTTCAATGAATGTGCTCGAAATGTAACTGAGATAATGGAAATGCATATGCAATGTGGAATGTAATGCATGATATGGATGGATGCATTGTTTTCTTGAAATGTGGATGGAGCCTACCACCTATTTTGTCATACTTTGTCAAGACAAACTAACAACTTCATGCATCATAAATTTCAAACGATGCTACTTTAATGAGTTTGTGAAATCTGTGGAGCTCTCTGCAATATAATTCCAATACTTCATATTCTCCTAGGCTCAATCAACATTCATAAGGACATAAGCTGACAACTTGCTTTATTATTTATTTTTTTTTTTATAAAGAAAAACAAAAAGTGTCCAAAGGACCAACACACAAAACTTAAAACCAAACCTAAAAACAATCCTGAAAACAAAACTTGAACACACACAAAAAACCAGGAATTATAAACTAATGTACAATATGATACAAATCTCATATGGCTTAAGGGCTAAAATAATGCTTTAGAACCTGCCCATTAACCGGTAACATCAAATCTTTCCCATCCAAGGTTTTGAGTCTGAAAGTATTTTCTCCTAGGATTTCGGAAATTTGATAAGGGCCCAACCACAGACAATCAAACTTTTTGTGTTCCCCTTTATCCTCATGTTTTTTATCCCATAATAAAACCAAGTCAGAGATCCTAAAGGATTTAATTTTGGCTCTTCTATCAAACCATCTTTTGACCACATCTTGATGTTTGCTCATGTGGAGCATGGCCTCATCTCTCTTTTCATCGAGATGCATTAGATGACTCAATCTAGCTTCTATATGATCATCAGTCCCAAGGTACTCTTGTGTGAAACGAAGGGTTTGAAGCTTCAGATTAGCAGGAAAAATTGGATCTTGCCCGTAAACTAGATGATAAGGTGTATTCCCTATTGATTCTTTCTCTCTAGTCCTATCTGCCCAGAGGGCAAATTTTAATTGGTTGTGCCAATCCCAAGGGTTCTTTTCCAACAACTTTTTAATGATGGTTAACAAATTTTTATTTGAAGATTCTGCCAGACCATTGCCTTGGGGGTAATAATTAGATGAAAATTTTAAATTTACCTTATTATCATAAGCCCAATTTGCAAATTGAGTGGAAACAAAAGCCTTACCATTGTCACTTACAATAGAATCGGGCATTCCAAATCTTGTCACGATGTGATCTTCGAGGAATTTTATTACCACATCCGTGGTGGAATATTTTGTAGGTATTGCTTCTGTCCACTTAGTGCAGTAATCTATAGCCATGAGAATGAATTTATGAGACCCTAAAGAATTTGGGTTAATAACCCCAATGAAGTCTAAACCCCATTGCACGAATGGTCTCATCTCTACTACAGGTTGTAAAGGCATAGCGACATTCCTTTCTCTATTTGCAGCCACTTGACAAATATGGCAAGATCGCACGTGTGCATGGGTATCTTTAAAAATGCGAGGCCAATAATATCCTGCTCTTAAGATTTGATGTGCTGTTGTGTTTGCCGAACCATGGCCAGTCCCGTATTTACCATGAAATTCCTACAAAATCTTGGGAGCTTCTTCTTGACTTAAGCAACGTAGGTAGATTCCCTCATGATTTTTCTTGTAAAGAACACCGGACCTAATGAGGTAATTGGCATATTTAAGTCTCAGGGCTCTTCTCTGAGTAGGATTAAGATATGATGGACACTTACCGTTTAGCATGAAATACACGATATCAACATACCAGTCGTCTTTGGAGATGTGTTCTGCATTTGAATACTGGCATGTGACCTGGGGATTATTCTCAGCAATTGTTTTCACCAGTCCTTGTCCATGGACTAGCTTCATGGATTGAATTTCTAGATCAAATTCTTGGATGGTAGCAATCCATTTACCTCTTCTTTCCCCTAGCTCGTTCTGCACAAACATGGCTTTGACAGCAGGGTCAGGCAAAATGGCAAAGACCTTACTGCGCACAATGTAGTGCCTAAATTTCTTTACTGTTTTGAACAGCACGTACATTTGCTTATCGAGGATGGAATACCTCAACTGAGCATCCTTCAAAGGAGCACTTAGAAAAGCTATGGGATTTTTGGTGTTATCTTCACCTTTCTGGGTCAAGACACTCGCCAAAGAGTGCTCAGATGCGAAAGCATAAATGAAGAAAGGCTTTGAATAATCTGGGCTTATAAGGACAGGGGCTCTAGAAATAGCATCTTTGATGCTCTGAAAGGCAACCCTACTTTCCTCATTCCATCTGACCTCCACATCCTTTTTGAGCATCTCATTCAGTGGTTTAGCCATCTCAGCAAAGCTAGAAATGAATTTCCTCACAAAATTGACTTGCCCGAAGAAGGATCTCAATTCCTTTTTGCTACCTAGGAGGGGCAAGCTTTGGATTGCTTTTATTCTTTCGGGATCGATAGATATACCTTCCTTTGAAATGATATGGCCCAGCAATCTTCCTTCTGTCACTCCAAAGATGCATTTTTTTGGATTTAAAGAAATTCCATGTTCTCTACATCTTTGGAGCACTTTCCTCAGATCTTTCACGTGATCTTCTCTTTTCTTTGAGAACACAGGAATGTCATCCACATACACAATGATGCACTTACCTATGAGTCCTTTAAAGGCATAATCCATGGCACGTTGAAATGTTGCGCCTGCGTTTAATAGCCCGAAAGGCATTCTTCTATATGCAAATGTCCCCCACTTGGTTGTGAAGGCCGTCTTCATTCTATCTTGAGGATGAATAAGGATCTGATTGTATCCCGAATACCCATCGAGAAAAGACATCATTTCTGACCCGTTGACCATTTGCAGGATTTCATCAATTGACGGCAGGGGGTAATTATCCTTTTGTGAGGCTTTGTTGAGATTTCTAAAATCTATGCACAACCTTATTTCTCCATTCTTCTTTCTTACCGAGACAATATTAGCGACCCACGTTGAGTGCCTAACGGGAAAGATTATCTTTGCGTCCAACAATCATTTAACCTCTTTCTCTATCAAGGGCTCAAGTAACGGGTTGACAGGTCGTTGTTTCTATCTGAAAGGTTTAGAATCTGGTTTCAGAGGAATGGTGTGCATAATGATGTCTTGATCATATGTCTTCAACTCATTGTAACTCCAAGCAATGCAATCCACGTAGTGTTTTAATGTACGTGTTATATTTTCCCTCTCATCGGTTGTACATGCCTTTGCAATGTATACTTGACGTGGATAGTCTGCACTTCCTATGTTGATTAGGTCACAAGCATCCTTAGGAGGTGGAACCTTTTCTCCTTTTCTAGGTTTATATCCTACATCAAACATTTTTTCAAATGAAACAGTGTTCTTGGGTATTCTGTTGGATTGGAATGCAGCTTCCCTTTCTCCTTCTGTTTCTTCTTGCCGTCTTTGATCCTCGTCAATTACTTGGTCCTCAAAAACACCTGAATTGGTGACAAATTTAAATACGTCTCTATCATTCTCGAAAACTTGAAAGTTTTTGACGTTATCAGGTATCGATGGGCAAGGGACCAACTCAATGGAAAACTTCTTGCATTTTTTTATGTCAACCGGGTTTAGCATGCCCGTAGCGACTGCAAGAGAATCAGCTGTGTGGTTTCCTTTCCTAGAAATGAGGGATATGTTAAAGGCCTCGAACTCTTCAATGAGATCTCTCACCCTAGTTCTATAAAGGCTCAATCTCTTATCGCGGCAAGTGTATTGTCCTTTAACTTGTTTAACCACCAACTCCGAATCTCCCAATACTTTCAAGCACTTAACCTTTCTGCTCAAAGCCAGTTGTAATCCAAAGATAAGAGCTTCATATTCTGCCACGTTGTTAGTGCAAGGGAATTGCAATCTATAGGCAGCCAACGATGGTTTACTTCCTGGACACGTGAGTTCAACTCCAGCTCCTACCCCTTGTCTTGACTTAGACCCATCGAACTTAAGTAACCACACGAGATTATCCTCTTCAGAAGAGCTACAAGCAAATGTTTCCTTTTGAGGTTCTTGGGTAACCCTTTCAACTTCGAAAGCATAGGTTCCTAACTCGGGTTCAAAAAATTGAACCTCATTGGGTTTGTTGTATTCTGTGATTATTTCCTTAAGCCTTGGCTCATTTTCCACTCTAATTTGATTAGCAATCCCTCTCCAGGGTATCCATATGTGTGAGCAATCCATGGAGAAATAACCATTCAGACTCTTCATCCAATCCCTCACAAGGAGCATTCCATATCGACTTGGGATATTGACCACCAAAATGTCAATCACTTGCTGGACCCTAGGTTCAGAATTGAGTTGGATTTTAACATCGTAAAGGGTCCCTACCACGTTTACCTCGGATCGATCCAACTGCAAAACCTTGCATTTAGCGGCAACAGGCTTTAGGCCTAGCATTTGGCAAATTTTTGAAGGCATGAGGTTACTTGTGGCCCCGGTATCCACCAAACAATTGTGCAAATTTTTGCCAGCAATTCTCAGAGTTAATAAAAAAGGAGGGACATCCCGTCTTTCCTTTCGTAAGACCATGTGGGTTTCAACTTCCTTTCCTTCTCGCATTTGACCGGGTGAGTCCAAAGCCTTTATCAACGCTTCCTTTTGGCCAGGCAACCTAGCCGCCTCTAAAAGTGACAGGCTAGATTTGGACTTCCTCAAATCTTCCACTATGTCATAAGTTGACTTCTTCGGTTTCAGTATTTTTTGCACGTCCTTAGACGTTTCTATTCCAGGTGGAGGAGGAGGATTATTATCCGCCTTAGTATCAGGAGGAATGATAGAGTTGCTCGGTGGAGTTGAGGATGTATTAGGGGTTTTAAACTTACTCCTCAAATGATATCCATGGTTCCCCTTTCTAAATTCTCTAAAAGCTTGTACTTCTTGTTCCAAGACTTCATCTTCTTCTCCTTCATCCTCACTTTCTTGACGGTATAGAGTTTCTACCACCAGAATGTCATCACCTCCTTGTTGATGTTGGGGTGGACCCTCGTTTGGCACAAGTTCCAGATCATCGACTTGAGCTTGGAGACAATGGGTATACCTGGAAATTTTAGGGCAACCTCTTTCGTTGTGCTCCTTTGTGTTATGCAGTCTACATCCCTTTTCCCATGCAAAATCAGAAATATTAAGAATGGAATTAGAATGACTTGGTCCGACAGGGGTATCCACTTGATTAGCAATAGGAGAAGGCACGCTCCCATTGTTTGGTTTAGTATTCCAATGTCGCCCTCTATTGTTGAAATTTTGATTTGGGTGAGGGGCATGGGATTCATACTTCTATTTTTGAACAGACTCATTACTCAATTTGCGAACCATGTTTTTGAGTTCTTCCACCTCTGAATAAATCTCTTTTGGACTCGGTGTGTTATTGCCATCTCCAGCAGGGTTCACTTGACTTACCATTTGAGCTGGATTTTGAGCGATTTGATTTGCGTATGGATTGATACTTTGAATCGAAACTAGATTCGAGAAAGGAACTGTAACCTGAGGATTCACTGGATTAACTCCTTGCATAGTCTGCTGACCATTTTGCAAGAATGAAGGAATGGGGAGAATGGGTGCGATTGGTTGAATTGGACTGGGTGCGTAAGTGGGTGTTGATGAACATGGCTGCTGATAAATTAAGGCATTCATGCCTGGCATTTGAGGTGCCATGATTTGATTCATTATAGGAGCCTGACCATATGGACCATATTGTCCTGCCATAGGTATCTAGGGCAACCCATAGCCTTGTGGTGTGAGTTGTTGTTCAATGGTCATGGCTTCGTTATAGGCTAGAGCTAGTGTATTGACTTGAGGATTTTGCCTTGCGAACATTGCCATCATAGGCTCCAATGCCCCAAAATATATTTGCAAAGCTACTGCAGGATCGATGGCGAAATGCCGAATTGCTCTATTATAGCACTTCTGAAATCTCTGATTGAACGTTCGAATTGGCTCACCTTGAACATGTTTGCATGTAATGAATTGATTGTATATGATTATGGGATCTAATGGGGACCTAAATTGGTTGACAAAAGCATTCTCCATTTGTGTCCATGATGTAATGGAACCAATAGGCAAGCGGATATACCATTCGTAGGCCACTGGGTCTAGGCTCATGGGGAAGAGTCTACAAGCCACATCCTCATGTTCAACTTGCAATCTTATTAAAACATCCCTATAGGCCTGAATATGTTCTTCGGCGGTCCTTAGGCCATCGGGTTTGTATTTGGGTAAAAACATCTCTATATTCTTAGGGATCTCGTGAATATCCCCTGCAATATTCAGAGGAATGTTATGGGCTCCATACCATGGAACTGGTTGTTGTTGGGCCATTTGATTTGAATTTGATAAGGATAACCCTACAAGAACCGTGGAAATGGTACTTGTAATTGGTGTACTAATGGTAGTTGATACCACTGGTGCAAGCCTGCTAGATACACTTGCAACAGAAGGATCTTCTGTAACAAGGATATCTGGTGGGATTACTGTTTGCTTGGCTTTATTCCTCAGATTCTTGTGAGGGAGTGGGAGGCTTTGGAATACGGTTTCCTCAGTTGTTTTGGACCTAGTTGTGATATGATGTGGTGGATCCAGTTTGCAAATGAAACACCCCACCAAATCTGACAAAAATTCTCAATATCTCCAATAAAACCTGCAACACCATGAAAATCCTGCAGTCATAGCCATTAATGAGATTCAAAAAACAACTTCAGAAACCCTTTGTTAGTCACGTCTGGATGAAGGAAACAATCAAAGAAGAAAAGCAAATTAGTTTCTGATTCACAAGATCGCATATGCACGAGTGAAGAGCATACTCCTAAGGTTATAGGCTTTCTGATTCACAAGATCGCATTACGTGCAAGTGAAGAGCATAATACCGACAACCAATTACTTCAAAGAGAATAATTCCTGTAACATCAATCGAAAGTTGTATCCAATAAAATCAAAGGAATGTAATTGCATGGAGACAACCTCGTTAGTCCAGACCAAAAGTATATATATATATTTTTTTAAATAAATTTGAAACACATTATTCCTGCATGGATAATCGAAAAAGAACTAGAACAATGCATTGCATTTTATGTCCTCCTTTTAACACTTACAGGGTTGTATTGTTAAAAGAGAGCTAATTAATAGGGCATGAAATATTCTAGATTTAAATCCCTATAATATTTAAATCCTACTGTAATAAACCAGTTTAGGCCCTCCTTCTAGCGCCAATCTGTTGAGTGGTATTTTCACCCAGTTGCAAAAATACACTCTCCTTTAGGATTTGGGTTTCCAAATCCCCTCTTGCAAAGAAGTTAAACACACAACTTCTCCAAGGTCTCCGCTATATTAGCATTTCATATGTATGTATTAATAATATTTAGGTAAAGATACTTGATAAAAATGCTTGGAATACCTTAGTGATTGCAAATAACTGTAAACAAGGGGCAATGTTGGTTTATTTTACCGTGAAGCTTTAGTGATTGTTTATTGGACCAAAATAAAGCAAATGAGAGTTGGCCCTCATATGACCCCGATGCGGCTTTAAATGGAACTTTGTGAAAAGGCCGTAAAACATGATTCCTTCGATGAAATCAGGATTTTCATGAAGGGAATGTCATCATAGGCTGTGAATGAAACATGAAACAAGGGAAATGAACCTTCAGCCTACAATGATAAAACTGATTTTTTTGACTTTGAAGTTTTTATTTTCTTTATTTTAATGTCTGTAAAAATAAAATGATGTAGAATTTATGGAATTAATAAAATGCAGAAAATAATCTAAAAGAATGCAGGAAATTTGACAAAGCACGTTTCAGTATGATGCTATCCAGTTACGGCAAAACCGAAGCTATGAGATTTCATGCATGCAACCTAGCCTACTGGACCTGCCAAAACCAGCACAATCCCCATAGACTAAGTGCTAACTCCTAGGGTTTTTAAAATGAATTTCAGATTCGGGCATTCATATGAAGCAACCAAGCACGCTTGCATTTAACTTCATCTACAAACTCGAAATCTGAAATAGAAAAGAAATAGACATTAAATCCGTAGCATGCAAAGATGAATCTCCTTCTTTCTTGTCCACAAGATGCAAATTTCTGAAAACAGTCTCTGTATTAAAGATTTATCATTTACTCTAACAGAGATTTCTAATCTTTCTCAAAAACAGAACAAGTGGGAGAAAAACCCCAAAAATCAGGTCCAGAATGGCTTTCCGCCTTCGACACTGCAACTCTGTTCCAGCAGTTTCCCCCCTCTGGTTTGAGATGTATCTTGATATTTATAGGTTGTTGGCTCTCTACAGTGTGTTTTTTTTTAAATATAGATCCATTTTCTGTCCCTGTAATATTAAAATGCAATGTCCATGAAACAGGTACCGGATAAGAGGGACAATTTTGTCGAAATCTATTTCTTGTATTATTAAAATGTAAAACCCATGAAGAAAGGAGACAATCCGTCGAAATCTGCCATCCTGTAGTATTAAAAAATGTAAAACGGGCTTTCCTGGGACCCACAGCATAAGCACTGGAAAGTGTCGCGATATCGCTACAACTTTGCGCTGACTTTCCTTTTTGCTATTTTGACCGCGATTTCATGACAAGTCGCGAAAACGCGACATGTCGCGATATCGCGACAACTTTCTTCTTCTTGTCTTTTCTCCTGCTGGTAGGCACAAAAATACAACATGTCACGATATCGTGACATGTTGGCCCTTTCGTCTTCTTTGGCTGCACTTGGTCGCGAAAACGCGACGTGCCACGAAATCGTGACACTTTCCCCTTGCTCCGTTCTTCTGTCTCCATTAGTCGCGAAAATGCGACAAGTCGCGAAAATGCGACAGGTCGCGATTTCGCGACATCTTTCTGTCTTCCTACAAAAGATAAAGGCAAAAGTTAGAATTTTCCTATAATCAATTCAAATCTTAATGTTCATTACATGCAAGCTTGATTTTCTCCTTCTCGGCTCTTGTTCTTCTGAAACCCGTCACGATTTCGTGACCTGCTTGGCCTCCGTACACTCTATCGCATTTTGGGTCATGATTTTGCGACATGTGATTTCATGATGTTTTCGTCGAGCTTTGCTTTTGGCCAAAATGTGTTGCGATTTCATGACATTTTTCATGAGCTTGGCCTTTGACCAAAATGTGTCGCAATTTCATGACGTTTTGCCTGAGCTTGGCCTCTGACCAAAATGTGTCATGATTTCACGACGTTTTACCCGAGCTTGGCCTCTAACCAGAATGTGTCACGATTTCACGACGTTTTTCATGAGCTTTGCTTTTACTCAAAATATGTCACGATTTTGCGACAATTTTGGCTCTTCTTTTAGTCAACTGCTTTTGACCATGATATCACAACACATCGTGATTTCGCTACAATTTCCCACTTGGCCTTTCTCTCTCCTCCTTGAGCAACGGATTTCGCGACATGTCGCGATTTCGTGACACGTTTTGCTTTCGTACCCTCCATGGCATTTTGGGTCACGATTTCGTGACATGTCACGATTTCGCGACGCGTTTTGTTTTCGTACCTTCCGTTGCGTTTTGGGTCACGATTTCGTGACGTGTCATGATTTCGCGACGTGTTTTGCCTCCGTACCCTCTATCGCAATTTGGGTCACGATTTTGCGACATGTCGCGATTTCGTGACACCTTTGAACTTATTCATTCTGGCACAGAAACTCATAGGGAAACATAGGGGAGTAAGTATTTCAACCCAAAATGCAAGATTTTGCGTGAGTAGCAATAAGAAAACGATGTGGAAAAATGCCAATAAGACAAATACAGTTAAACATCAAAACAAAAAGGGTGGGTCCCCAATTTTGGGGTACATTGTGGAACAGCCACAACAATGCCTAAACCATAAAAGGCTCTAAAGGCATCTGTAAGCCCTTTGGTCATTCAAAAAATGCTCCAAAGGCATTTGTAAGCCCTTAGGTCATTCAAAAAAGGCTCCAAAGGCACCTATAAGCCCTTTGGTCATTCATAAAATGCCCCAAAGGCATATGTATTCCCTTTGGTCAAAGTACAAAAGGCTTCAATGGTTTGTAAAAATCCCTTGGTCAAAATGTAAAATTCATAAAAAAATTGGAAAATAATCAAAATCCAAAAATATTTGCATTTCATGTTGAATCATTGCATTACATATTGCATCATGTATTTCACTTTCCAAATGCATTTCATCTTTGAATTGCATTAGGCATATCCATCCATCACACTTGCATTAGGATGAATTGTGTTTACAATTTTACAAATGACACCACATTTGTGTTTCAATCATGCATCATTGCATTTTCATCATTTGTCACCCTTGTGAGTACTTGTGTTTTTCAACACAACCCCAATTGTTGCTATGAAGAATATACTAAGGTTTTTCAGTCATTCAACCATACCTAGATGTCTTCTCAAGAGTTGATAGAAAGTTTACTTTGCTTTTGTAGATGAGGTCTAGTGTGTATATCCCTTAACATATCAAAATTCTATCATTAATAAACAAATTAAACAATCCTAATAAGGACTAGGGGAATATGAAAGCTATGAAGCAATACCAAGTATCCTGAGGTGAAAGGTTTATTCTTGCTTATCCCCTTGTGCGGACGGTACGAAAATTTTTGGCAATTGGCAAAAGGATAGGTTTATTCCTTACCTAGAATCCCTTGCTTATGTTAAAATGAGAAATACCCAAGAGTGATATCCCAGATCAATCCTTCAGGTTGATAACCTAAGATCGATATCCCAAAAATATTTCTCCAAAGCAAAATACCCAAAGAAAGTTTCTGAATCAAATTACAAAATGTAAATCCCAGAAATTCAAGTCAAATCAAGATCAAGTTTTCAAAGTAAAATCAAATTATTATCAAATCCCTTGCTCAAGAAAATAAAAAAGAGAAAATAAAAATAAAAAGAGAAATAAAAATAGTATATACAAAATAAATAGTGATTTTTGTCACTATATATGAACAAGTATCCCAATAAATTGAAGAAAATAAGGGAGTGAACTTGAATACCTAGAATTGTCAACACTACTGTACCTTATGCATGATGATATGTTTGATACAATAGCATCTTGCTTTTATGCAGACCAATATTTGAATATGGAAGAGCTAGCTTTGGGTGTCTTGTATCGCTTATTAGCCTAGTCCAACTAAAGTCTAAACCTAGGATTGGATAGACATTTGAGGATCCCTAATCTTAGTAATGGGCTAAAAGAATCATGCCTAACATCGGGGTATGCTTATGCCTTATCTAAATACACTCATTTTCACACACATGGAAAATGAACAATTAGGGCCTATCCTAGAAAAAGCCTATGTTTCATAAGTCTAGTATGGTTAGTATACAACTTTTGATAATTCAACTAGGGTGTTTGAGTCTCATGGAAAACCTCAAAAATTCCCAAATAGCAACAACCAATTTTCAATGCAATCATCAAAACATCAATTTCTTTTATGAGAGTTTGTTTATTAGAACTATTTGTAATATATGTTAGATACTGGATGGATGTCATACATTATGTTTAGATGACCAATGACTATTTTATCCATATTCTTTTAATTTACAAAAGCTCGTGAATAGAAACCATATATAATTGCATCTCACATATGGGTGTCCAATTGATTAATTATTATAATAAGATATAGAAAATACAATCCATGATTGTTATACATTCGATGGAATCATCCATTAGATTTTTAAAACTCATATTGCATACATTATGTTTTAATGATTAAATCATACATGTTCATTTACATGGCATTCATCTTAGAAAAATTATGCAATACATACATGACATAAATTATGTCATAGCAGCATAAATTAAAATGCATACAAGTGAAGCAAATTATACATGCATTTAACATCAAATATGGCATTCATATACATTCATCATAAGTAGTTCACCTACACATGTATATCATCGCATCGAAATCATACATACATCATATAGCTAGTGCATGTCATCCATACATCACATCATATAGCATTAAATCAACATAACATATAAGCATTGCATCCATGTGCATATAATAAAACATAAACAATAAAAAACATAAAATATACACATATAATGAGTCTCAAATATCAGATAATATATATATATATATATATATATATATATATATATATATATATATATATATATGTGTGTGTGTGTGTGTGTGTGTGTGTGTGTGTGTGTGTGTGTACCAAAAATAATAATAATGTGTAGTACATCGACATGGTAAAAAATACCCGTAGGCTACATATGTGTAGGTCCTCGACCTTACACTCAAAAATGGTATAATGACATCTTTGACATCTATAGTAGCCAGGGCCTACACCCCCAGTCTATGAGGCACCGTCATCACCTCCACCCTCCCTGTGGGTCCTCTGTGAGATGGCACCAGAAGTCCTCTCAGACTTATGAGTCCTACGACTGGAGCTAGTTTATGATTGACTAGTCTCCCAAGTGGAAGTTCTCTAAGACCCTGAATCTATGGGTATCTCTAGAATATCACCCCCGAGTAGTCCAATCCACCCTCTTAGAGTGGTAATATAGGTATATCTGAGTGAGACCTCCTCAATGTGTTGTTCAATCAGAGCCTGAAGTCTCCTAATATCTACCCCATGATCCAATATTGCTACTCCCTACATTGTTGGAACTATTGGTACTATTGGAATAGCTGAGGGTACTAGAGCAACCTGTGAAGAGGAGAGAGCTGATACCCCAGCCTGGTAGGTGGTGAGCAGTACTATCAAAGCATCTAGTTGTGATTGTAGTGGAGTACACTACCCTATAATCTGATGTATCTCTACATTAGTTGTAGTGATCCTGGCCTACAGAGTAGTCTTATCCTCGTCATAGTCTCACCACTAGTCCTACCCTGATGTCAGTCTAGACTAGAGATCATTCACCTTTGTCTCTAGAGTGGCAATGGTTGTATCTCACTATAGCATATGCGTCTATAGAAAGCCTACCTAAGTCTATAGGCTGGTAACCCGAGACTTGAGCTCTCCAATATCACTGTTTGGTGGTACCTCGCCCTCCTCAAGAGCATCACCCTCTTCATCATCTGGTGGTGCCTCCTTTGCAGCTACCTCACCCCATCCACCCTCAGTCCTCTTATGGACTTGATGACCATGAGGATATACCTCTACACCATTTTTTCCCTTTACTACATCATTTGGGACCCTGCCCAAGGGATAGTCAAAGCCCTACCATATCCTGAGTGTCCACCATGTATCATAATCAATGGTTGTCCCTGCATTAGTTAGTCCTGACTCCTAAAAATCATCATCATCCTCACCAAGTGGAGTCACCTTAGGCCAGGTCAAGTCCCTCTCTAAAGTGAGGCAACAGTAGATGGTATGCAGCTCTAAAATATCCTATCTAATCCTAAATTATCGCATGATGCAAGAGAAGTAAAATAACTCTCGTACCCTAAACTTCTATCCAAGGAGCCATATTTCTTTGCATGCTCGATGCATCCTATTAGTAGCCTCTGACCATGAAGGGTAGTCTAGGTAGGGGTGCTAATAAATCTGAGCCGACTATAGCCTCGAGAACCAGCAATGTAATTCTCTAGATCTCTTATGTGAGACATGCTCCTAAAGCCCTCCTGATCATGGAGCCAACATGCAATGTGGCACTAGCGCACCACCATAATAGTCTTAATCCTTAGAGGTAGCTCATTGAGATGCTCAATCTTGATATGTTGTCACCCCCAGATCTGTAGCAGCAGGTTGCACCCAATATCGACTCTTCTCCTATAGGTGATATGATATAGCTCATTATAGAGTTGTGCCAATAGTGCAGTACCCTAGGATAGGAGTAGTGGACGAGTAGTAGGACTCATGAGGACATCCCTAGTCCTATCTAGAAGGTTCCAAGGGAACCTCGCTCTAGAATAATAAAGGAGGACAACCTGCACAATCAAGTACATGAACATGGTTGTGAACTCATCGAAGACCCTCATCGTGTACTAATCCTCAATGTGGACCCGTCCATGATTCGAGTTGCTCTCTACCTCTACACTGTACCGATCAAAAATTTATGCAAATACGACCTACTTTTACCTAGTCAATGAAGATGTGATGGGCTCGCCATCCATAGGAATGCAAAATATGTCGTAGACATCTTCCAAGGTCACTATCAACTCACTTGTGGGTAGGTGAAAGGTATTGGTCCATGCATACCAGTGGTAGGCCAATGAAGTCATGTAGGCTTGGTCGACCCTGATGGTGGGGATGTGTAGTACGTATCCAAACCCCATGACATAAAACCAAGCCTGATCAACTAGATCAAGGGTGCCACATAGGTTATGAAGTATCTCAGACTCCCTCACCCTCACAGTGAAGGTCTAATATAAAGCAAAATGAGACCAAAAATTAATAAAAATTAATCAAAACAATAAAAAATGAGCAAAAACATATAAAAAAAATTTCAAAATGAAAAATAAAGTAAAAAAAAATTCAAAAGCATCAAAAAAATGAAAAAAACATTTCTAAAATCAACAAAATCAATTAATTCTATCAAAAAATTAAAAAAAAAATGAAAAATTAAATTTGTTTCCTAAGGTGTTCGAACCACGATTTACACCTATGGTCGGCATGGTGGTCAAAATTTTGACTGTTGGAATTTAAATCCCACC
Source organism: Wollemia nobilis (assembly GCA_028583015.1). Classification (NCBI taxonomy): domain Eukaryota; kingdom Viridiplantae; phylum Streptophyta; class Pinopsida; order Araucariales; family Araucariaceae; genus Wollemia; species Wollemia nobilis. Next base: position 5,360,472 of record JAQPPZ010000613.1, on the reverse strand, counting down.
ACAGCTGACAGCCGCAGCCCCCAATTTGCCAATTGGGAACCATGTCTACCAGTTGCAGCTAGCAAGGATGACCTTTTTAGGGTCATTCCTTATCCTGGGGTACCCCAAATTTTTAAGGCCCTCCCCTCTATGCTAACCTAAGCTAAAACTAACTAAGGTGAGGTTCGTTATCGAAAGTTTAATTAGGTTAATTTGCCTCATTAATTAATGTGGTTAATTTTTAAACCAGTGAAATACCAAAGGTCAAGAGTTTGCGTGTTACCTTCGTAGCACTGGCTCCTCTAGGTTGATCTACCATCGGTGTGGATGAGGGTAAGCTGAAAATATGGTAGCATTTTGTATCAGTTTCTGTCCTCTTCCCTCTTAGAGCTCTCAAGTTGCAAAAGCTATTAGGTGACAATGATGTCGAAAGTGACAGGAAAAATTTTAAATATTTCCTATTTTCTTCTTGACCATGGTTGACAACCGCGGGCATAGAATTAGGGTTTTTTGATCACTGTTGTCACCCGTGGCTAAGAAATTTGAAATTTTTAACTACTATTATCAAACACGATTAGAATATGCAATAAATTCTCTTAAATCCCATCGTGTGGAGTTCTAAAATGGTAAATTCTAAGTACCAACCATATCAAAGAATGCAAAAAAATAAAAAATTAACAAAATAACAAAAAAATTAGATCTTGTGGCTGTAGTTTAGTGGTAAGAATTCCACGTTGTGGCCGTGGAGACCTGGGCTCGAATCCCAGCAGCCACAAAAATTATATATTTTAAGGTCCGAGGTGTAGACCAATTGGTTCATCCAAACCCATAAGGGGCGAGAGGTCCAAGGTTCAAATATCGGGCCTCACTAGACTGAACGCTTGTCCCTTTCCTAGTGCTTTCAGTGGTGTAAAAGGTTTAAAATTATTGTGGCATGGTGGTTATAGGGGTCGACTATGCGAAGATTTATGTGGAAGCTTTCGGGGCGAACAGTGCAAAATACTATGGTGGCTTCCAGGCCGGACATCACAAAATACTATGGCGGCCATAAAATCTGGATAGCCTAATCAGATTTGTGGTGACTATCGATTCCACCATGTTAAAAAAAAAACAAAAAAATTAGATAACATTAAAATCCAAATGCACCTTGTATCTATTTATTTACCCTATACATATAGCGATTGCAGCGACTTGCACTCCATGCAATCTGACAAGATGATTAAATTACCATAAGGATATTTGGGGTAATTTCATCATCATGGAATTGATATGCTTCTGTTCAATCCCTAATAAGGCCCAGAAAACCGAAATGCTCCACAAGAATGAAGTGTTCATGTTAATTCTTCTATGATCCTCTTAGCAAATCATCGACAATATAATTCAACACATGCCTAATTGGAATTGATTTCATTTCAATTCCCTAATAAGGCCTTCATGGTTGGACCGCTCCATGGGATAGAAGTAGGCATTTACTATTAACAGTTGCAATCATAGCTAATTAGGCCGTGCCAATATTCAAATGCTAAATCTTAATTTGTTCAAATATTTCATAGAGGTCAAGTGACCTCATCGCTTCATTTAATTGTCAATACCCTCATCGGATCGTTGCATGATGGGGTAGTCATAATATTAATTTTCATAATAAAATTCAATAGAAGATCCCTTGATCATAGATCCTTTGATCTTGTCAAAATTATGTTTGTATTATGAATCATTGCCAAAGACTATCATAAGCTTACCCTTTTGTTGGGGCAAAAAGCAAATATGATAGTTAGTTTTTAGCTCTCCTCCTTTCGGTTATATAGGCCTAACTCCTATTGTAGCACCAAAGCTACCCGAATTTCTGATGACGAGTGCAAACTCTTTCAAATTTAAGCCTTCCATCTAGTTGGAAGCAATGATTCTAGGATGCACATCCTCTTTACAGGACATAGGCATCTAATGTTGATCATAATAATGATCATCATGTAACCTACGACATCATTTTATGAGGTCTATTTTTGCGCAACATTGATCAATCTCACAATGCATCTCAAAAGGGGCATCTGTAGACACCTAAAATGCATCATGCCGAGGTGACTACTCATATGGGACATGCTAGAAGACCATATGGAAGACCTTGGAAAGACTCCAAGGTATAGCAGTGGTTTTTACCACTCAATTTGGGCACCTTTTCCTAGTCAGTGCTAGTCACTGCTGACACTCATGATTAGTAGAGCTGACAACACATGTCAGCCATGGTCAACACTCAGAATCAATTGGCCTTCATCCAACCTAAAATCAGTTGCAACGGTCAATTGGTTACGAATTGGAGTGGATTAAGTGATGAAGGTTCTAGATCCTTCTATTCAATAAACTTAAACTACCCAATATTGTTCTTGGCTTCCTCATGAAGCCACCCCTAGCCCTTGGCAAATGCTATTTAACCCCCCCCATTAAATTGAGGAAATATATAGATGAATATCTAATTGAAATGCAGTGAAGCCCTATCAAATTGCATACTTATATAGGTGTATTGAGAGGAATACTTTAGCTTCCCAATTGGATATCACATGGTATTTGGAGCCAAGGAGGCTATGGAGGGTTAGTAAGAATAAAGAAAACTAATTGAGCCCATTCCATCACCAAACTAAATAATTCCACTGCCAAATCTATCAGAGGACACAAATGTGACCCTTGACCATCAATTTGATGGAGATATTCAAATATTAAACCCCTAAATTGGAGTACAAATTCACTTCAAGCTCCACCGTGGCTGTCAGCCACGACTAATAGTGCTCATTGCCCTTCAGAGCTATGGTCAGGGTAGTATCATTGATTTCTCTATTCTTTAGCCATAAGATTTGCTTATTGTTACTATATTAGTTATATCTCATGTTAATTAGCTTTATTAGAGACTTTGACTAGTGTAATTAGGGTTTTTAGTCATTTCATTTCATTATTGTAATTATGCTACTAATGGATCTTTTCATGCTTCCATGCTTTTGATTCCATAATTAGACTATTAGATAGACGCATATGCTTTTCCTTTGCATTTTCTATGGTTCTATTTCATGCTTAACATAGGTTTAATATGTTTCTTGCACTTTCTTGATTTCATGTTAATTACATCATCCTTTATGCAATATTCTCTTAAAAGCCTCCTTTGTATCTAATATTTCTTGTTGTTTATTGCACACAGGATCAATAGTGTCTTTGTAAAATACATTTGGATTACACATACCCTAGAAGGGAATTTATCATGTTGTAATTGTTGTATCAAAATGGTATCCCTAAGAGAAATGGATATGTAATTTGGATTGATCCAAAATATTAATAAGAGAAGCATTTTTTTTACTTTTGTATCATTTCTTGTCAATTCATATGTGCACACCCAATTATACATAATTTTCAATGATTATAGCATTAGGTGTTATTATTTTGCATGGTACATAACCTTATTCATGGTTTTTGGCATAAAATAATTCATTAAAGCATTAAAAAATCACATGTGGTCTCTAAAATGAAACATTGTAGTTCATCAAATTAATATGCCCAAAAAAACTAAGCTCTCATTGGTCAATAAATTGCAAAATATTTTGCTCATTCCTAAGGTTTTATGCCCAAAAGAAAAAAATAAATATTGCCACCATTGATTCATTGTTAGAAAACTCATTTTCAAATGCAATCAATAATAAAAGCACCATAGCAAATAAAATTTATATCAAAATTTAAAAATTTACAAGTGGGGTCCCCAATTGGGGTGAGTTGTGCTATGCAACAACACCACCATGACTCTACTTCTTCCCACCTAAAAAATAGAGTAGTTTGTGAGCTTGGAGCTTATTGTGTTATGGATTAGTTTGAAGAACACCTACATTTCTCCTAATATACTTCTTTGTCTAAAATGCAACAAGGCCTAAAACTAAATTTTTTTCTTTTTTATGAGGAAGTAAATGATGATTTTTTAAAGCGGTAAATTTTCAAGAAGAATACAACAAACATGTCTTAGATAGATCTATATGAGATTTAAATTCAGTGGTAAAGCTTAAATATTCAGGTGGCCCCTATGTGGTTAAGACTAAACTAGTTCCTTCTTTCTCTTTGCTTATTTTATTAAATAAATATAAATGGAAACAAATCCAACTAGATAGCAAAAAACATTTAAATCCTAAATGCCTTAATGACAATTACTATGGGGTAGAAAAAATAGACTTGCCATAGAGGTAGAAGCACTACTAGTTTGTAGAAGCATGGCTAGTATTTTTTCCCACTGATGGTGCTTTTTCTTTTCTATAAAATAGAAAAAACAATATGGGATCAATAGCAACGGATCTTGTCTAAGGTGGTAAATAATGGTGTATTCCCTTGGAAAACATTCAAACCCTTATTTATATAGATAAGCAATATGATAAAAAGGATGATAACATAAAATACATACTTTGTGAAAAAGTATCATAGGATCAATGATAGCACTATTGGTTCTTTTGTTAGATGTTAGTGTATTTTCTCTATGTAAACTAGAGAGTGACAACACCATTGGACCTATAATTTGATTATGCTTTCACTTTAGATAGTAATCAAGCAATATTAGATGATAGATGAGATAAACTAATGCTTGCAATGATTACGACCTCTAACTTGGAAGTACAGAGACTATCACATGATAGAAAAACAAATATTTTCTTTCTTTAAGTAAAGATTAAAAATGAAAAAATGAGATGCTAACTAGATGTAATTAAGATATGAAATATTGGTTATAAAAATATAAAATCTTATAGCTATAAGATAAATAGAGTGCAAAAATAAAATAAGGGGAAATAACATACCCATGATATAAAGTTGTTTTCCCCTTGTTTGTAGAATTTTACAAAAATATTGCTACCTTGCTTGTAGACTCTTAAAGCTTGAGCTTAGAGGTTGGAATGCTTGATTACTTAATTTCTTGTTTGCTTGAAAATTTGATTTCTTAAATGCTTGAAGGGATATTGCAAGAAATAAAATCTTGAATGCATGACCTTCATATGATTAGGGAAAAAATTTGGCATAACCTTGCCATGAAAAATGATGAATTCCTATAATTCTAGAGAGATTTTGGCATGATATTATTGCTTTAAAACTCGATGAATTTATCATCCCAAATATTGATTTTATAGTCCTTTTAGGAAGGATTTTATTGAATATGATAGGAATAGTGATGGTAAGAATTTGAAATGAGATTAAGAAGCCATTAATGGAAGAGGACTAAAAATAAAAAACCTTTGATTTGGGATCAATTATGGGACTATAAATTAGACTTGGGGATCTAATCCATTAGTGGTGGGTGGTCTAGAAAGTAAAAAAAGGTTATTTAATTTTGGTACATGATAATAAAAAGCACCAATAAGGCAACAATATCAGTGGTGCTTTAATAATGGTATTTTTTCCATCATGACCGTTAGAGGTCAAATTTTTGTTGGAAAGGTCAAAGTAAAAGAGTTGGCAAGAGTGTTAGGAGGATTGCAAAAGCATTGGCAATGCTATCACTCATGCCTTGATGTTTTCACTCTTGGAGAAATAAATGTTTCAAATTTATGTATAAGGAAGGTTGATTTAATTTGGCTAATTAAAAGGCTGATTTATGAGGGGATTAGCAAACGTGAAATTTAACAATACATACAAAATTGGGTACTATAGCCATATATAAGTATAAGGATCATATTTATAATATGGGAATAATGATAATATTAGATAAGTGGAATTACCACATGAGAGCTAAGATATACTTCAAGAATCACAAGAAGGGGTAGAAATAGGTCATTTTGTTGTAGATATAACAAAATGATGCTATACACCAGGTGTTGTAGGTGAGTTGGAGAGGAGAGGGCAATCCTCAAAGGGAGGTCCCAGGTTCAAATCTCCACCCTACCAAAAATCTGAATTGGGTATCCAAAATCCAATTGATAATGTTGGTGCGGTCAGGGTTGGGTGCGACCCCCGGGTGACTTTGATGGTGTAGAACCCCCTATTCGTTGTCTCTTAGACCAAGGTGGCTCCGCAAGGGGTTTTTTGCTTTAAAATAATAAAAAAAACAAAATGATGCTATACGGATGTGGTGGCCTTTTATAATTAAAAAATCCCATAGATTTGTAAATATCTATGGTATTTTATAGCATATAAGAAATTCTAATCATATAAATAAAATGTTTTTTTTCAAGAAAAAAATCGTAATTTTATTTCAAGAGTGAAATAAAATTACACTTCTCAAGTACATTAGCACAAATAGAAACCCAGTTAAAAGTAGATTATTGGGATTCAAGATATAATTTTAGTTGGGTATATCAAAGAGGAAAAAATCCCATTTTCAAAATAGCATAGGGATAATAAGGATAAATATCCTTATATATCAATACCTAATCATCCAAACAACCTCCATCACCAAAACCTAGATAGAAATCAGTGAAAAATAAATGAATAGAATAGAAAATAATGTTGGACATTTTGAGTCATAAAAGTTAAAATTGTCATTGATGTCAATAAATGAAGTCAACATTAATATCAAGGTTTTTCGTCAAGGAACAAAGTTGTTATTTGATATCCAAGAAGAAGCCAAAGGATTCATGCAAAGTTAAAAAGGAGATATAATATTTTTATAAATTATTTAAATTCAATAATAATTTAAATTTTATAAATAAATATTATTTACACCATGGAATGCAATGTAAAGTAAGGGTTTAAAAAATAAATCTTATAATGCTGACGTCATCCAATTTAATAAGGCACCTTGTATAAATTATAAAGTGTTTATCAATGCATCGACATCGTTGAAAGAATCAAAGTGCCAACGTTTTAAGTCAATAGTGACTTCGTATATAAAAAGAGACCACAAAGACCTTTGCAATATTAATCCTCGATCGAATTATTGAAAGCGCCATCAAAAACATTAATTGCAAATTTGAAAGGTTGGTGATGAAGAAGACGAAACAAGTGTTTTTTGTCTCATGTAGAAGAAGAAAAGTGAGTAAAGTGGGAAACCCAATCAAAGGTGGACACGGTGGTCCAGTGGCAGTGCACATTCTTTTTAAAGCACTTGTGGGGAGACGAACCCGTGTTCGAATCCCGTTGAGACATGTGCGGAGGAAAATTTTTTTGAGTTCTTCATAATTCAAAAGGTGCCAAAGGAAGGTATAAAGGGCACAAAGTCCCTTTTGGTTCTAAACATGCATTGGGTGCATGTGGTTGAGGAGCCTACGTCTAGGGCATTCACAGAGGCATTGGTGAGGGGTTTGAAACCCACGGAGTGCAAGGTAATAATTTTATTATTATTTTTCAATTGCCTAAAGTTCAAATTTACTATTTGTTAGGAGTTATAAGGAGTATTAAGAAGTTTTTTTAGGCAAATTAAATAAGTTATAAGGAGGAATAAGGAGTGTTAGAAAATTACTATATGTTGGATTGAAATTTTAAAAGGGGAAGATATTATTTTGTGGAGTAATAAGGTGAAAATTAATTTACCTTAAAAGCTAGAAGGTCAAAATTAATTATGGGTGTTAAAATTATTTTAGAGATTTTGGAGTTGATAAGGTGTAATTTTGATATCATTTTGCATTGTGTTTTGTTGAGGAAATTATTATCTTCTAGCCCTTATTGAGATTAAAGAAGTAATTGTGAGTGTGGCTGATTTGTGAGATCAACTCCTTGTCAAGAAAAAAGGTATGGGCAAATTCTTTCTTGGTTGAGTTGATTGATTGGCTTACTAGAAAATAAAGTTTGGAGTGAAAAGGATTTTATTGGGGTTTAATTTTCAAAAGTGTTTGACTTAATGCTTAAAGGTTTTCTGGAATTAAGAGTTGCGATTAAAACCTTGTTTGATAAGCATAGTTTTTGAAGTCACTGAATTGTGTGAAGAATTGAGTTAGGGTTTTGAAAAGAACATGAGTATCATTGTTATGTGAAGAGTGTTTTATGAACATTATTTTTGAAGTGAGTTGTTGTGCAAAGAACTTGAACTAGGTTTTGAAAAGAACGTGAGTATCATTGTTATGTGAGATTTGTTTTTGAACAATTGTTGGAAATATTTTGAGTTGATTGATATATGCTTGGACTAGGGTTTATGAGAAAGGGGAGTTTCATTAAGTAATTGGTTGATTTGAGTTGGTTGAGCCTAGTCAAGTGGTTGTATAAAGTGATTGTTCAAGTTCCATAATCTATATTCTGATTTGAGTTGTAAAAGTGATTGTGCATTGAGAGTAGAACATATTGAGTCTCTAAAAATTCTCTTTATGCTTCTATGAGATTGAGAAAATTGTGAAAGTGATTGTGCATTGAGAGTAGAACATATTGAGTCTCTAACAATTCTCTTTATGCTTCTATGAGATTGAGAAAATTGTGAAAGTGATTGTGCATTGAGAGTAGAACATATTGAGTCTCTAACAATTCTCTTTATGCTTCTATGAGATTGAGAAAATTGTGAAAGTAATTGTGCATTGAGATTAGAACATATTGAATCTCTAATAATTATCTTTATGCTTCTATGAGATTGGACAAGTTCTATATGTGGACTTGTTAAGCAGATTTGAGGTAAGTCTTTGAGGAGACTTGTGGACTAATTTTGTGTGAGATTTTGTGGAAACTTACAATACAAATTTGATTAAGTTCTAGAGAGGACTTATTGAGAATATTTGAGCAATTTCTAGAGAGGAATTGTTGAGTAGATTTGAGCAAGTCTAGAGAGGACTTGTTGAGAATATTTGTACAAGTTCTATGTGAGCTTGTTGAGAATATTTGGATAGATTTTGAGTGGACCTATTGAGAAAATATGGATAGGTTCTGAGTGGACCTATTGAGAAAATTTGAGTAGGTTCTGAGTGGACATATTGAGCATATTTGGATAGGTTCTGAGTGTACCTATTGAGTAAATTTAGATAGGTTCTGAGTGGACCTGTTGAATAGATTTGAACAGGTTCTGAGTGGACCTATTGAGCAGATTTGTGCTAGACCGACTAGACTGTGTTTAGTGTAGATTTGAGTGAGTGTATTGAGTAGAATTGTGCTAGACCAACTTAATTGTGTTTAGTGTAGAGTTGAACAGATTTGTGCTAGACCGATTAGACTATGTTTAGTATAGATTTGAAGGAGCTTGTTGAGAAGACTTATGCTAAATCGACTGAACTATGTTTAGTATAGATTTGAATAGATTTGTGCTAGACCAACTGAACTGTGTTTAGTGTATATTTGATATAGATCTTTGGATGTGACAGATCAGAGAGGACAGTAGTCTCCAATGGATAGATATCCATTTGCCAGGGTAGTGAGGATAGGTATTTTTAGTGGGGAAAAAATTATTTAGTGGAGAGAGTTCCACAAGCCAGTGCAGTGGAGGTAGTAGTCTTCTAGAGGATCACGATCCATAGAAAAGGAGAATGAGTCCTTATATGGATAGAGATTCACAAACCAGATTTAGGGGATCAGCATATCCTTTGGATAGAGGTCCATAAACATTGTAATTGGGAAGGATTCCCAATAGATTGATTGAGAAAATTTTAGTGAAATATTTTCTTCGTGGAGTAGCCCACATTGGGTGAACCACATAAATTGTGGTGTCTCTATTGTGTATGGTGTTTTATGAATTGCTTTGATTACTGCTATTGATACTACTATCTATACACTACATAATATTGATTTGGAAAGAAAAGTAAAAAGTACCCTTATACTATTCACCCCCCCTCTCAGTATAAGCTTGTGTTCTTCAATTGGTATTAGAGTGGGTGCCTTCACAAGAGTTTAACATCTTGAAGAAAAAGCTAACAAGAACACAATGGATCCTAAGGTGTCCTCGACTAACTTAGCACCAATATTTGATGGAAATGACTACATGTATTGGAGTATGATGATGAGGATATACCTAATGGCACTTGGAAATGAATTTTGGGATGCAGTGGAATTTGGATATGATCCAATAGTCAATCCTCCTATAGATAAGGAAGGTAAGCTTATACAACATTATAATTCAAAATCAATGAATGTACTTGTGAGAGGTTTGCATAGAACAAAGTCTATGAAAGTTATGCATTGTAGAACTGCAAAAGAAATGTGGGATAAATTTCAAGGTATATATGAAGGAGATAAAAGTGTCAAAAAAACAAAGATATGAAATCTCAAAGGACAATTTGAAACATTGAGAATGAATAAATAAGAAAATATTAGTGCTTATCTAATTTGAATTGATGAGGTTGTTAATGATATGCAAGGATTTGGAATGAATATTTATGATATCAAATGTTTGTGATAAATTCTTAATATCTCTTCCAAATAGATTCAATGAACAAGTTTCTACTATAGAAATATCATTGGATGGTGATACTTTGACAAGAGATAAGTTTCTTGGTATGGTAACAACTTTTGAGATAAGAACAAAATATCCTACTCCTTATAAGAAAGCAACATTCAAAGCAATCAAGAAAAAAAAGGGTAAGAAGTCAAAATCAAGCTGTGAGTTATCTAATGATGAAGAAGCTAATTATGGTAGAATAAATAAAGATTCCAAAAGACCCATAGATCTAAGATTTGTTAAGTGTTTCAATTGTGGAAAGTTTGGACATTTTGAAACAGATTGTAAAGAACCAAATAACAAAAATGGTGAAGAAAAACAAGATCATAGGTACATGGAATCAAAAATATATAGGCACTTAAATAAAATCAAGGATGGACAAAGTATACAAGGAAAGAAGTTCTTTCAAAAACAAAAGAGGAGCTAATATGTGGATAATGCAAGTAAGTACTCAAGTGATAGTGATTCTAGTATTTAAGATAATGATAGAGATGAAGTTATGTTTATGATTAAATAAAAAGAACTAGTTAAGAAAACTCCAGTTATTCTCAAGTGTTTTAGATGTGATGACTTTGGACATATTGAAGATGATTGTACAAGGGATGGTTATAGCTTTAGTGATGATGAGTATGAGAATGCACTTGAAGGACTAGATGAAAATCTTCTAATGGCATTATTAGAAGAATATGAAAGTGATCCTATATAAGACAAGCCTAAAGAGAGTAATTATGTGGACAAAGGCAAACAAATAGAGGATTATTCAAAATAGAATGGTTATGATCTCAAGGGAGAACTCATCTATGCCCTTGAAATGGTAAATAAGGTAAGAAAGCAACACTCTAAACTTGAAATTTAGTTTCAAGAATGTGATGAAGAGAGAAGATTGCTCATAGAGGATTTAGAAAAATCAAAGGCTAAGGCAAAGAGGTTAAAGGATAAGTTAGAAGCAAAGATCTTAGAATGTGAGAAGTTAGCACAAGAAGTGGCACTACTAAAATAAGATTTAGAGGACTCTAAAATTAATATGAAGGGATTTAAAAATAGCTCAAAGAACTTGGATAATTTCATCAAGATACAAAAGCCTACATCAAGTAAAATAGGTCTTGGTTTTAAAAAGGTTCAAAATAAATAGAAATGAGAGTCAACTTCAAGTTCTAGAGAAGATACTTCAGATGAAGATACTTTAGAATAAGATAATGTAAAAGAAATTGAGACATCAGAGGATGGGTTGGAAAATAGTGAATTCAACAAAAATAGGAACAGTGCACAAAGAAGATACAGATGGAACAACAATTAGAATAGGAGACAAAAAAGGTTGATATAAGGAAGCTTCAACAAAAGATATTTTTTGTTAGAATAGGTATTACCTTATTTAATAATATCCCCTATCATTGCACTAACAACTAACTAATTTTTGAGTAAGGTGCAACAAAAGTATTGTCATTGTTGTCAACACAGTCAAATAGATTTGTTGATGCAGTGGACAAGAAGTTCAAAAGCTATTCAGATGCAGAAGACAGGAGTTCAAAGGTTATTCATAGTATGTACAGTGATTTTCCAAGAAGACCAAAGTGGCCCATATGCAAAAGATCAAAGAAAAAAGACAAGTAAGAAAAGTGTCACGATATCGCGACATATACAGCAAACAAGAAAAACTGTCATGATTTCACAACATGTTGGAAGAGAGAGAAAAAGTAGGAAAAATTGTTGTGATTTCGCAACATGTTGGAAGAGAGAGAAAAAGCAGGAAAAACTGTCATGATTTCGCGACATGTTGGAAGAGAGAGAAAAAGCAGGAAAAACTGTCACGATTTCGCAACATGTTGGAAGAGAGAGAAAAAGCAGGAAAAATTGTCATGATTTCGTGACATGTTGGAAGAGAGAGAAAAAGCAAGAAAAACTGTCACGATTTCGCGACATGTTGGAAGAGAAAAAAGCAAGTGGAAAAACTGTCGTGATTTCACGACATGTTGGAAGAGAAAGAGAAAGCAAGAAAAGTGTCACGATTTCGTGACAAGTTCGAAGAAAAAGAACAAGTAAGAAAAGTGTCATGATTTCACGACATGTCGCATTTTCACGACTAAAATAGGAGAGAGAAAGTAAGTTTGAAAAGTGTCGCGATATTGTGACATGTCGCATTTTCACGACAAAATAAAGAGAGGAAGCGTACGAAAGTAGAATTGTCGTGATTTCACGACAAAAGAAAAAAGCAAGACTTTAGAAGCAGAAGTGTCACGATTTCATGACAAAAGCAAAGAAGTAAAGTACGGAAGCAGAAGTGTCACGATTTCATGACAAAAGCAGAGAAGAAGACTTCAAAGGTAGAATTGTCGTGATTTCATGACAAAAGCAAAGAAGTAAAGTACGAAAGCAGAAGTGTCATGATTTCATGACAAAAGCAGAGTAGAAGACTTTGAAGGCAGAAGTGTCATGCTTTCATGATAAAAGCAAAGAAGCTAAGTACGGAATTAGAAGTGTCACAATTTTGTGACAAAAGCTAAGTTGAAGACTACAGAGGCAGAAGTGTCGCAATATCGTGACAAAAGCAAAATCAAAGTCTATGGAAGCAGAAGTGTCGTGATATCATGACAAAAGCAAATACGAAGTATACAGAGGTAGAAATATCATGATATCATGATAAAAGAAAAGATGAAGTCTACGGAGGCAGAAATGTCACAATATCGCAACAAAAGAATAGAGAAATTGTACGAAGGTGAAAGTTTCGTGATATCGTGACATGTTGTATTTTCATGGCAATAGCAACAAAAGAAGCTACAAAGGCAGAAATGTCATGATTTCAAGATAGGTCGTAAATTTGCAAGTCAAGAAGGAGAACTTGATTGAAATGAGAAGTATGACAGTGGAACGACATCACTACAACATTTACAGGGGTAGTTACAGAGTGATTTCATACTGTTGAAATACGAAGAGTGATCAAAAGTCAGTATGGCGGTTACAATGTCTGTCCAGAATGAAATCATCAAGTGATGGATAAATCGAACATCTTTTTGAGTTGAATCCGATGAAGACCGATGATAGCCAACTAAAATTAGGGTTTATAGTTGTTATGAAAGTCGACTAATATTAGGGTTTTCATCATAAAAAATATTGTTATAAAAGGAGGGTTGTTTGGAGAATTGAGAAGATGGTGGAATGTGTGTGAAATACGGTCATTGTGCGTAGAGAACAAGTCGTGTCGAATCATGCTAAGTGCAAAATTCATAAAGAGAGAAGAGTGCGCAAAAGGGAGAAGATGATCATGAAGTTTGACTGTAACAAAGCAGAGTGTGCAAAGTGATTGTGCAGAGAGAGCAGAGTGCACAGAGAATGCAAATGTGAAGAAGACCAGTCAGGGTCTTGCAAAAGCAAAGATAAATAAGGGGTTGGTGCTCCTTTCTGTTGGTGCAGATAAATAATGGGTTGGTGCTCCTTTCTATTGGTGTAGATAAATAAGGGGTTGGTGCTCCTTTCTATTGGTGCAAATAAATAATGGGTTGGTGCTCCTTTCTGTTGGTGCAGATAAATAAGGGGTTGGTGCTCCTTTCTATTGGTGCAGATAAATAAGGGGTTGGTGCTCCTTACAGTGGGTGCTGGTAAATTGATTATAAAGTTGGTGCTTTGCAAATGCTGGATTTGTATGGTAGTCCAAGTAGTCAATTTTTGAGGAGTAGCCACATTGGTGAACCTCGTTAAATCTTGTGTTGTGTGATGCTCGTTTGTTATACTTGCTATATCTAGTAATAAGTTTTAATTGTTGTGGTATTAAGAGCTATAAATTTAAGTTTATAGAGCTACATTGATTCACCCCCCCTCTCAGTGTCATTGTAAGACTAACAATTGGCATCAGAGCTAAGTTCTTGTACAAGCTTAACCGGCTAGGGTGATCTAGAGAATCAAGATGTAGACATATCTCTGTGCTTTGGGATACAACATCTAGGATTCAATAGTTAGTGGATACACAATACCCATCACTCCTCCAAAAGAGGCTGATGAAAAGAAACTATTTGAAAATAACTCAAAAGCAAAGAATGCTATCATGTGCGGATTAGCATACAGTGAACTAGTAAAGATCATGAGCTGTAAAATGGCAAAAGAAATATGGGAAAAACTAAGGAGTATTCATGAAGGAGATGATAAGATCAAGGAGTCCAAGTTATAGATACATCGAGCTCAGTTCAAAGCATTAAAGATGAATGACGATGAAAACATTGAGGCATATATGCTGAGAGTTAATGGAATCATTAATGTGATCAGAGGACTCGGTGAGGATATTGAAGACTCTGCCATCATGAAAAAGGGATTAAGATCTCTTCCTCAAAGGTTTGATTCTAAAGTCTCAGTGATAGAAGAAGCTAAAAATCTAAATTATTTTAGTATGGATGAGATGTATGGTTCTTTGACTGCATATGAGATGAGGATAGGAAGATCTAAACCCACAGACAGAGAAGTGGCTTTTAAAGCCCTTAAAAATAAAAATGCAAAACAAGAGTCCGAGAAAGAAGAGACATCAGATGAAATGGAAGCAAAATTTGTTAGAAAACTAAAAAGGGGAAAAGTAAAATACAGAGGAAAGCTACCGTTTAAATGTTTCAACTGTGGAGGCATTGGGCATTTTGCGACTAAAGGTCCACTTAATGAGAACAAAAATGATGAAGGATCACACCAAGAAAGAAGTGACTGGAAGAAAAAAATGAATTTTAGAAAAGGCAACTTCAAGAAGAAAAGTTTCATCTCCAAGAATGCCAGTTCAACAGAAGACAGCTTCGGTGAGGATTCTGAAGAGGAAACAGGTGAAGCTCTTTTCATGGCATTTGAAGAAGTAAAAGCATAAAAGGAAGAAGGAGTGAACTCTGAAGTATGTGGTGAAAACCCTGAGGCTAAAGTAGATCTAGAAGGTGAGTTGATCTCTGCACTTGAAGAGTGGAAAATAGAGAGGAAAAAGAATAAGAAATTTTCAAAAAAGCTTGAGGATGCAAACGAAATCATAACCAATTTAAAAGTACAGATAGAAGAATACAAGAAAATATCTAAATATCTTGAAGTACAAATTACCATGAAAATAGATTATTGCTACAAACTAGAAGAAAAGAATTTTGGTTTACGGACGCATATAGAAGAGATGAATCACAAAATTAGTTGCTATCACAAACGCGAAGAAATTTCTATGAAGTTGGATAAGATTATAAATGACCAAAGGCCTGCAGGCATCAAATTTGGTCTGGGTTTCATCGAAGGAGAATCATCAAATGGATCAAAGGCCAGAAATTTAGAATCCATAAAGAATGAAGATAAGAAATAGGTTGATCAAGGAATTTCACCAGTAGAAATTTTTTTTCTCCTCTAATGAATTATACAGTAGAATGTTATAATTGTCATAATTTTGGGCACATTGCAAGAAACTGTAGAAGTACATTTGCATCAAATCAGTTTCAGGGAAGAAAATTTCAACCAAATAGGATGAGACAAAATAGAAAACTTCTCAAAAAACATGCACAAGCTATTGATAAGGGAAAGGCAAAACAAGAGCCCAAAACTACTATCAAAATGGAGTGGAAAGAAAAAGAGTGACTTAAGGAAGAAAAGGAATCCTTAATCATACAAACAACATTTAAAGCACAGAATAAATATGTACCATGGATACTTGATAGTGGATGCTCCAATCATATGATAGGTGACAAACAAAAATTTGAGAAGTTACAAAAATATGAAGGTGGTTCAGTAAAGTTTGGAAATAATGATGGAGCTAAGATAGTTGGCAAAGGTTCGGTTAAAATTAGTGACGGAAAAATTAAGTCAGAATAAGTCTTGTTTGTGGATGGTTTGAAACATAACTTGTTGAGCGTAATTTAGATTTGTGATAAAGGTCATGAAGTAGTTTTTAAGAAGCAGGGTTGTGAAGTCAGAAAAACAAACAATGGAAAATTGATAGCAACTGGATCAAGGACATATGGAAACCTGTACACGCTCTCAGAGACTTCAAGGAGATTGTTTTATTGGACAGGAAGAAGAAAATTGGTTGTGGCACAAGAGACTCGGTCATATCAATTTTGATAATCTAGTAAAAATCAACTCAAAAAGGGCAGTGAGAGATATTCCCACCATCAGCAAACCTACAAACAACATTTGTGCTTCATGCCAAAAGGGGAAGCAAACTAGAGTCACATTCAAAACAAAAGAGTACTACACAAGCAAACATTTGGAACTAATACACACTTATTTATGTGGACCCATGAGAACACAAAGCATAAATGGTGACAAATATTTTATGATGTGCATTGATGACTATTCCAGAATGACATGGATATTTTTCTTGAAGCATAAATCAGAAGCTTTTGAAATGTTCAAAACTTTCAAAAACCAAGTTGAGAATGAAATAGGAAAGAGGATCAAATGTTTAAGATCATATAGAGGAGGAGAATTCATTTCAGAGGAGTTTACAGAGTACTGTGAAAAATACGATATTAGGAGATAGTTTTCAGCAGCCAGGACACCTCAGCAGAATGGAGTGGTAAAAATAAAGAACATGATAGTGTAGGAAATGGCACGGACTATGTTGGTTGAAAGTAGAGTAGCAAACAAATTTTGGAAAGAAGCAGTCCATACTATGGTGTATATCCAAAATAGGTACATGTTGAGAACACATGAAAGCAAAACTCCTTATGAGTTGTGGTTCGGTAAAAGGGCAACAACAAAATACCTCAAAGTTTTTGGTAGCAAGTGCTACATCAAAAGAACTGAAGATAATCTTGGTAAGTTTGAAGATAGAGCGGATGAAGGTATTTTTGTTGGTTATTCATCAAAAAACAAAGCTTACAAATGCTACAACAAGAGGCTAAATAAAATTGTGGACAGTGCCGATGTTAAATTTGATGAAGGTAGAGAACGAGTAATTATCTATGAAAATAACTACCCAATTTATGAAGAGGTTATTGAAGGAGATGAGGAAAACGAAATGGAAAAGATACAAAAAATTGACTCAGATGATTTAATTTTTGATTTAGAAGTGGAAGAAAATAAGAAATTCAAAACAGGCAGTTGGCAAAAAAATCATCCTAGAGAGAAAATAATTGGAGACCCCAAAGTTGGTGTTCAGACAAGAAGAAGAGTAGTAAGTAACTACTCTCTATTATCCAGCATTGAGCCCAAAAATGTTGTTGACGCAAGCAAAGATGAAATTTGGATGAAGGCAATAAATGAAGAATTAGATCAGATCGAGAAAAATGAAACTTGGGAGTTAGTACCTAGACTTGCAAATAAAAATATAATCGGGACTAAATGGATTTTTTGAAACAAATTGAATGAAGACGGATAGGTAGTCAGAAATAAAGCAAGATTGGTATGTAAGGGTTATGCACAAGTTGAAGGTATTGACTTTGAGGAAAATTTTGCACCAGTAGCTAGACTAGAGGCAATTAGAATGTTTTTGGCTTTAGAAGTCTACAAGAATTTCAAAGTTTATCAAATGGATGTGAAATCAGCGTTTTTGAATGGGAAACTTGAAGAAGAGGTTTATATTGAGCAACCAGATGGTTTCCAACTTGGTGATGATCCCAAATTGGTTTGCAAGTTGAAGAAAGCATTATATGGCTTAAAACAGGCACCCCGAGCATGGTATGCAAGGCTAGACAACTATCTCACTCAACAAGGGTTTAAGAAAGGTATGGTGGATAGTAATTTGTATGTCAAAATAGAAAATGGGCATCTTATTGTTCTTGTTGTATACGTAGATGATATCATATTTGGCAGTAGCAAAGATGAGTCGTGTAAAGATTTAGAAAATAAGATGTAGAAATAATTTGAAATGTCAATGATTGGTGAACTTTTGTATTTCCTCGGGTTGCAAGTTAATCAAAATAAGAAGGGCATATTTATTTCTCAAGTTAAATATGTGAAAGAGATGTTAAAAAAGTTCACAATGGAGGATTGTAAGCTAGTTAGAACTCTCATGATGATAGGTTGCAAGTTGAGCAAGGATGACAAATCTCCACTTGTTGATCAAACCATGTACAGATCTATGATTGGGAGCTTATTGTACCTGAAAACTACCAGACCAAATATTTTGTAGGCAGTATGCATGGTAGCACAATTTCAGGCTAATCCCAAGGAGACTCATGTGACAGCAGTGAAGAGTATTCTTCGGTACCTCAAGGGTACTATGGAGTATGGGTTATGGTATCCAAAAGATAAAGACTTCACCATTATTTTGTATTTAGATGCAGATTGGGCAGGAGGTGTCGATGACAGAAAGAGTACTAGTGGAGGTGCATTCTATCTTGGAGACAGATTAGTCGCATGTCATAGTAAGAAACAAGAGTCAATTTATTTATTGATAGTAGAGGCAGAATATATTGTAGTGACAACATGTTGTATGTAGGTATTGTGGATGAAACAAACCCTAAAAGATCTTGGTATTAGCTTCAGTGAGCCAATATCAGTTAAGTGTGATAACACCAGTGCCATTAACATCTCCAAGAATTCGGTTATCCATTCATGCACAAAACACATTGCTATCAAGTATCACTTTTTGAAGGAGAAAGTTGCGAAAGGTGAGGTTAATTTGGATTTTGTTCCAACTACAGAGCAAGTAGCAGATATCTTCACAAAACCATTGCCCATGGAAGTTTTTGAGTACCTTCACAATAAATTGAGAGTGGTCACACTTCCCAAGAATTGACTAGCTACAGGGATCATATTCTCAGGGGAGCATTTAAGTATTTGATTATCTTTTTGCTCATAGTCATGATTTTTGCTAAGTGTAATAAATTTTGCCTAAGAATGTTGTGCATGGACTCAGGGGGAGTCTGCAGTAGCCCTTTGGTATTATTATCAAAGGGGGAGAAGAGTTATAGGAAATTGCACATGTGTTGCCAAAAATTCCAAAGGAGGAGATTGTTGAGCAAGGTGCAGCAACAGTATTGTCATTTTTGTCAACACATTCAGATAGATCTGTTGATGCAGTGGACAGGAAGTTCAAAAGCTATTCAGATGTAGAAGATAGGAGTTCAAAGGTTATTCAGAGTATGTACAGTGATTTTCCAAGAGGACCGAAGTGGCCCATATGCAAAAGATAAAAAAAAATACAAGTAAGAAAAGTGTCGCGATATCGCGACATATACAGTAGGCAAGAAAAACTGTCATGATTTTGAGACATGTTGGAAGAGAGAGAAAAAGTAGGAAAAACTGTTGTGATTTTGCGACATGTTAGAAGAGAGAGAAAAAGCAGGAAAAACTATTATGATTTTGTGACATGTTAGAAGAGAGAGAGAAAGCAGGAAAAACTGTCACGATTTCGTGACATGTTGGAAAAGAAAAAGTCAAGTGGAAAAACTATCGTGATTTCGCGACATGTTGGAAGAGAAAAAGTCAAGTGGAAAAACTGTCACGATTTCGCGACATGTTGGAAGAGAAAGAGAAATCAGGAAAAAATGTTGTGATTTCATGACAAGTTCGAAGAAAAAAAATAAGTAAGAAAAGTGTCACGATTTCATGACATGTCACATTTTTGTGACTAAAATAGGAGAGAGAAAGTAATTTTGAAAATTATCATAACATGTCGCATTTTCGTGACAAAAGAGAGGAAGCGTACGGAAGCATAACTGTCGCGATTTCATGACAAAAGTAGAAAGCAAGACTTTGGAAGCAGAAGTGTCGCGATTTCATGACAAAAGCAAAGAAGTAAAGTATGGAAGTAGAAGTGTCATGATTTCATGACAAAAGCAGAGAAGAAGACTTCGAAGGCAGAAGTGTCACGATTTCATGACAAAAGCAAAGAAGTAAAGTACGGAAGTAGAAGTGTCACGATTTCATGACAAAAGCAGAGAAGAAGACTTCAAAGGCAGAAGTGTCATGATTTCGTGACAAAAGCAAAGAAGCTAAGTATGGAAGCAGAAGTGTCACGATTTCACAACAAAAGCTAAGTTGAAGACTATGGAGGTAGAAGTGTCACGATATCATGACAAAAGCAAAGTTGAAGTCTATGGAAGCAGAAGTGTCGCGATATCGTGAAAAAAGCAAAGACAAAGTATACGAAGGCAAAAATGTCGCGATATCGCAACAAAAGAAAAGATGAAGTCTGTGGAGGCAAAAATGTCATGATATCATGACAAAATAATAGAGAAAGTGTATGGAGGTGAAAGTGTCATGATATCACAACATGTATTTTTACGAAAACAACAACAGAAGCTACAGAGATAAAAATGTCACAATTTCACGACAGGTCATAAATGCGCAAGTCAAGAAGGAGAACCCGACTGAAATGAGAAGTATGACAGTGGATTGACATCACTACGGCATTTACAGGGGTAGTTATAGAGTGATTTCATACTTCTAAAATATGAAGAGTGATCAAAAGTCAGTATGGCGGTTACAGGGTCTGTCCAGAATGAAATCATCAAGCGATGGATAAACCGAACATCTTCTTGAGTTGAATCCGACGAAGATCGATGATAGCCGACTAAAATTAGGGTTTACAATTGTTATGAAAGTCGACTAAGATTAGGATTTACAATTGACTAATATTAGGGTTTTCATCATAAAAAATTATTGTTATAAAAGGAGGGTTGTTTGGAGAATTGAGAAGATGATGGAATGTGTGTGAAATATGGTCGTTGTGCATAGAGAGCAAGTCATGTCGAATCGTGCTAAGTGCAAAATTTTCAAAGATAGTAGAGTGCACAAAATGGAGAAGATGATCATGAAGTTTGACTGTAACGAAGTAGAGTGTGCAAAGTGATTGCGCAGAGAGAGCAGAGTGCGCAGAGAACGCAAATGTGAAGAAGACCAGTCAGGGTCTTGCAAAAGCAAAGATAAATAAGGGGTCAGTGCTCCTTTCTATTGGTGCAAATAAATAAGGGGTTGGTTCTCCTTTCTGTTGGTGCAGATAAATAAGGTTTTGGTGCTCCTTTCTGTTGGTGCAGATAAATAAGGGGTTGGTGCTCCTTATAGTGGGTGCTGGTAAATTGATTATAAAGTTGGTGCTTTGCAAAGGCTAGATTTGGATGGTAGTCCAAGCAGTCAATTTTTTAGGATTAGCCACATTGGTGAACCTCATTAAATCTTGTGTTGTGTGATGCTCGTTTGTTATACTTGTTGTATCTAGTAATAAGTTTTAATTGTTGCGGTATTAAGAGCTATAAATTTAAGTTTATAGAGCTACACTGATTCACCCCCCCTCTCAGTGTCATTGTAAGACTAACACTAATTTCGACAAGTATATAGACACTAACTACTAACCTAGTTACGTATTCAAGTTGACTACAATGATTTACTAACCTAGGTAAATAGTAGATAGAAATAACCTAGTGGTAATAAGTAACAACCTAATTTTTTACCATGCAATAAAATAAATTCTACCTAGTGTAGAAAAAGGGTAAATATCCCAAATGATGGAATATTACTCTAATATTTTTCATGTCACAAGTTTGGGCACATGGCTTCACAGTGCAGGACACATAAAATACAAGAATATGGGAATGGAAAACCTTTCCATGGGTATTGCTACTCATGTAATCAGTTTGGTCACAAGGCAATGAATTGTAGGGTTCATGATAGAAGAGGATATGGCTTCACTAGGAGAAACCCTAAGACATTTGCACCTCTAAGGAATAATAATATTAAGTGTTATAAGTGCAATAATTATGGTCATACAACAAAGTGGTATAGAGCATACATTCCAGAGATAAGTATGAACAGGAACTTGAACATAAATAGGAACAGGAACAGGATTATGGATATGAACAAGAATGGGAACAGGAATATGAACATGGATAGGAATAGAAATAGGAACATGAATGTGAACAAAAATAGGAATAGGAACATGGATGTGAACAAGAATAGGAACAAAGATATGGATGTGAATAAGAATAGGAACAAAAATAGGAATGAGGACAGGAACATAGACATGAATAGAAACGGTTAGAGGATTTAGAATATTCAGAAAATGAAAATAAAAGGATAAAGGTAAAGAAAAGTGCTTTCTAGGAGTAGAAATACTCCCACCCCAAAATTAACCACCTTAAAAAAATGTGGGGGAGGAGCTAAGCTAAGAGGCTCATTCTTAGCCCCGAGCCCCAAATGTGACCCTTTGCCATTGATGTCAAAGGGGAGAGAGATTTGAGTATTGGGGAGAGATTTGATATTTGAGAGAGCATTGAGCCAGGGTGAGCAGTGTCCCATGGGGAGCTACACAGAAGAAGACATCAAGTTTTTGGTAAAAAGTGTTTGGGTTACCATCAATGACAAAGGGGTAGATTGTTGGACATTTTGAGTCCTAAAAGTTAAAATTATCATTGATGTCAATAAATGAAGTCAACATTAAATATCAAGGTTTTCGTCAAGGAAGAAAGTTGTCATAGTTGTTATTTGATATCCAGGAAGAAGCCCAAAGGATTCAGTGCAAATTTAAATAGGAGATATAATATTTTTATAAATTATTTAAATTCAATAAGAATTTAAATTTTATAAATAAATATTATTTACACCATGGAATGCAATGTAAAGGAAGGGTTTAAAAATTAAATCTTATAATGTTGACATCATCCAATTTAATAAGGCACCTTGTATAAATTATAAAGTGTTTATAAAGTCATCGACATCGTTGAAATAATCGAAGCATCGACGTTTGAAGTCAATAGTGACTTCGTATATAAAAAGAGACCACAAAGACCTTTGCAATATTAATCCTCGATCGAACTATTGAAAGTGCCATCAAAAACATTAATTGCAAATTCGAAAGGTTTGTGAGGAAGAAGACAAAACAAGTGTTTTTTGTCTCATGTAGAAGAAGAAAAGTGAGTAAAGTGGGAGCCCCAATCAAAGGTGGATGCGATGGTCTACTGGTCGTGCACATTATTTTTAAGGCTCTTTTGGGGAGACGAACCCGCATTCGAATCCCATTGAGGCATGTGTGGAGGAAGAATTTTTCGAGTTCTTCATAATTCAAAAAGGGTGAAAGGAAGGTATAAAGGGCGCAAAGGCCCTTTTGGTTCTAAATGTGCGTTGGGCACACGTGGTTGAGGAGACCATGGCTAGGGCATTTGCAAAGGTGTTGGTGAGGGGTTCGAAACCCATGGAGTGCAAGGTAATAATTTTATTATTTTTTTCAATTGCCTAAAGTTCAAATTTAATATTTGTTAGGAGTTATAAGGAGTATTAAGAAGTTTTGTTAGGAAAATGAAATAAGTGATAAGGAGGAATAAGGAGTGTTAGAAAATTACTATATGTTGGCTTGAAATTTTAAAAGGGGAATATATTATTTTGTGGAGTAATAAGGTGAAATTAATTTGCCTTAAAATCTAGAAGGTCAAAATTAATTGTGGGTGTTAAAATTGTTTTAGATATTGTGGATTTGATAAGGTGTAATTTTGATATCATTTTGCATTGTCTTTTGTTGAGGAAATTATTATCTTCTAACCCTTATTGAGATTGGCAAAGAATTAATTGTGAGTGTGGTAGATTTGTGAGATCAACTCCTTGTCACGCAAAAATGTATGGGAAAATTATTTCTTGGTTGAGTTGATTGATTGACTTACTAGAAAATAAAGTTTGGAGTGAAAAGGATTTGATTAGGGTTTCCTTTTCAAAAGTATTTGGCTTAATGCTTCAAGGTTTTCTGGAATTAAGATTTGCGATTAAAACTTTATTTGATAAGCATAGTTGTTGAATTCATTGAATTGTGTGAATAATTGAGTTAGGGTTTTGAAAAGAACATGAGTATCGTTGTTATGTGAAGATTTTTTTATGAGCATTTTTTTTTAAGTGAGTTTTTGTGCAAATAACTTGAACTAGGGTTTGAAAAGAACATGAGTATCATTGTTATGTGAGATTTGTTGTTGAGCAATTGTTGGAAACATTTTGAGTTGATTGATATATGCTTGGACTAGGGTTTATGAGAAAGGGGGGTTTCATTAAGTAATTGGTTGAGTTGATTTGGTTGAGCCTAGTCAAGTGGTTGTATAAAGTGATTGTTCAAGTTCCATAAAACAAACTATTCTATATTCTGATTTGAGTTGTGAAAGTGATTGTGCATTGAGAGTAGAACATATTGAGTCTCTAACAATTCTCTTTATGCTTCTATGAGATTGAGAAAATTGTGAAAGTGATTGTGTAGTGAGAGTAGAAAATATTGAGTCTCTAACAATTCTCTTTATGCTTATATGAGATTGATAAAATTATGAAAGTGATTGTGCATTGAGAGTAGAATATATTGAGTCTCTAACAATTCTCTTTATGCTTCTATGAGATTAGACAAGTTCTATGTGTGGACTTGTTAAACAGATTGAGGAAAGTCTTTGAGGAGACTTGTGGACTGATTTTGTGTGAGCTTTTGTAAAATCTTACAATACAGATTTGGTTAAGTTCTAGAAAGGACTTATTGAGAATATTTGAGCAAGTTTTAGAGAGGACTTGTTAAGCATATTTGAGAAAGTTCTAGAGAGGAATTGTTGAGTATATTTGGACAAGTTATGTGTGAGCTTGTTGACCAGATTTGGATAGGTTCTTAGTGGACCTGTTGAGTAAATATAGATAGGTTCTAAGTGGACCTGTTGAGAATATTTGAGCAAGTTCTAAGTGGATCTATTGAGCATATTTGGATAGGTTCTGAGTGGACCTATTGAGCATATTTGGATAGGTTCTTAGTGGATCTATAGAGTATATTTGAGTAGGTTCTAAGTAGACCTATTAAGTAGATTTGTGCTATACTGACTAGACTGTGGTTAGTGTAGATTTGAGTGAGTGTGTTGAGTAGACTTATGCTAGACTGATTGAACTGTGTTTAGTATAGAGTTGAATAGATTTGTGCTAGACCAACTGGACTATGTTTAGTATAGATTTGAGTGACCTTGTTGAGAAGACATGTGCTAAATCGACTGAACTATGTTTAGTGCAGAGTTGAACAAATTTGTGCTAGATCAACTAGATTGTTTTTAGTGCAAATTTAAGATAGAGCTTTGGATATGACAGAGCAAAGAGGATAGTAGTCTCCAATGGATAGATATCCATCAACCAGGGTAGTGATGACAGGTCTTTTGATTGGGGATAAAAGTCTTTAGTAGAGATAGATCCACAAGCTAGTGCAGTGGAGGTAGTAGTATTCTAGAGTTTCACTAGCTAGAGTAAAGGAGGAGTTATCCTATAGATAGATATCCACAAACCATATTTAAGAGATTAAAATCTCATTTGGACAGAGGTCTATAAACATTGTAATTGGGAAGGATTCCCAAGAGATTGATTGAGAAAATTTTAGTGAAATATTTTCTCTATGGAGTAGCCCACATTGGGTGAACCACATAAATTGTGGTGTCTCTATTGTGTATGGTGTTTTATACATTGATTTGATTACTACTATTGATACTGCTATCTATACACTACATAATATTGATTTGGAAAGAAAAGTAAAAAGTACCCTTATACTATTCACCCCCCTCTCAGTATAAGCTTATGTTCTTCAAAGAAACAATTAGAAACTGCCATAAAGCTCTAATAAAATGAAATAGGCCCATATTAAAAAACCCAATGCTAGCATAGAAACTATGGATATGATATGTGTATGAAATAAGAAACTCCATCCGTGTTCTCTTCCATTTGCAAAAAACCTTCTAGAACCTATTTACCTTCTTTAGATAACCTATTTGCTTCTTGGTTTAATTCCCTATAAACATGTGTAAAAGAGATATTTTCAAAAATGGAAATCATATATAGTAATTCATATCCCATTGGTCTAAGCAGATCATTTTTTAATTGAGTCGATCTATTCATCCAATTGATGACTAGAGTGGAATCTCCAAAAATTTATAATTTTTTCATATTTCTCTCCACAACACACTTCATTAGCAATCTCAACGTCTGAAACTCAGCAAAATTTTTGGAACCTATCCTAAGACCTGCTTTAAATTTGCTATAGTGGGTATCTGAGAAGTTATAAATGGGTAAGTTCTTACTAAGAAGAAGGATCATGCCTAAGTGGATTTTTGATTTGTTCTATAACATGGTTAGCATATTTTAGAAAAGTTTCAACTTTATCCATATCTATGTAGATGATGTTAGGATTGGTGGGAGATGATGGCTCTATTTTTTTAATGGTGGTGTTAATGTCTCTATGCAACACATCAAAATTTAAGGTGTACACAGTGTGTGAGGGTCCCGTAGACACACCATAATAGCTTATCTATATCGCACTTGTAGGGTTCACCACATAAGTGGTAGGGAAGTATTTGGAACACTCCATGTTTGAAGTGGTTTGGGTAATGGAGGTTTATCTCAAAATATTTTCTTGGCTTCGAGTTGAAACCATAAGCTAATGAATAAAATGGGGATGTTGAATGTATGAAATATGCAAAAAATATGGAATGGAAATCACATAGAATCAAACAAGCAATTCAAATCCTATGTTTTTGCAACAGATTTTTTTATGTGAGGTTTGTATTATTGATGTGCTAATCAAAAGTATTATGCAAGGTGGAATCTAATGCCATATGAAAAATGACTCTTTTTGGTGATGGAATCTAGAAAGATTACTCATGGGTACTATGGTTGATAAGGGGCAATATTATGGATGGATATGAAGCCCACTGTCGCCAATCTCGAACAATGGTTGGTGATGAAGTCCAACTTACTATTTTTTAAATGTGTGATGTGTAAAGTGTGTGATTCATTTTAATATTTATGTTATCTATAGTGTTCATTCAATGTTAAAAACATCCCTATTTTACTTTTCTAATCTAGAATCCAAGGACGTTAACACCAAGTTCCTCGAAAGAACTTAGGGTACATTGCTTAAGACCCACTTTGAATCATCAAGTGATTCCAACAGTGGAGGATTCACCCATTTCTTATACCCTGAATCATCAAGTGATTCCAACAACAGGAGTACACTTAGGTAATGTGACCTTGTCCCAAATTAGAAAATAAAAATGAAAGCTTTTAACCCTAATGTGCAGCTACTTATGCTTTTATTATTTCAAATGCAAACAACATACAACATAGTAAATAAAACACCATAAAGCAACATAAATATTAAATTAAATGTGAACTACAGTGAATGCATGAATGCAATTCTACTCTATGTGCAATCTATATGAAATATGTAAATGCCTAGTGTGAATGCAAATCGAACAACACCAAACAATGAACTATAAAATTAAATAAGCAATGCAACACATAAAATTGCACAATGAAATAAAATTTTATTATAACGTCCGTGGATCTTCAATGTTACAATAAAATGTGCCCCAAATATGGGGTTACAAAGCTTATTATGCTTGATACAATGATTACAATACACTAGGGTTCTCCGAAACCCTAGTAAACAAATAGTGGTGGTGTCTTCACGTTCGATCTGATCCCAACAGAGGTGAGTGGGCTTTTGATATCCTATGCAGGACCACTCCAGCTTCAACAACTACCAATGATATGATCCCTACACCTACAAACAATAAACAACATACAAATAGTCAATAATACCTATGAGGGCTCCACTACGTGAGACCCTCTAAAAATATGATTACTAACCCTAGATGTTGCAAAATAATATTGAAAGCATAAATGTAAGAATAAAATTAATACAATAAATAATTTACCTTGTCTCACGCTGACTTGTTGTCTTCTGATCTTCATCGTTGTATAAAATGATGTGCAGATGCCCTAGCGACACTCGAGGGGCAGTAGGGTTGCAAAACTAGGGTTGTGAACACCTGCAGGTGCTCGGTGATGGTAGGAGGTACCTAAAGGTGCTTGGTGATGGTAGAAGGTACCCATAGGTGCTCGATGATGGTAGAAGGTACCTAGCTTGATGATGAGATGCTCAAGGAACTTGGAGGGGTATTCTAGGAGTGAAACAAAATCTGTAGAAGTAGATCTGGTTCGTGCGAGGTAGGCGATGATGAATGTGGAAGTGATTGAGTGATGGAAGATGGAGTGGTGAGAATGCTTGGATGCTTGAGGACTTATGTGGAAAAAGATTAGGGGTTGAGTCATCAAAATGACTCCTCTTTATAATCTCTCCTAGGGCATGTTAGGGTTTCAATGACACAATTTGTGTGGTCAAGATTAAAACATGATGGAGGGTGGAGATTAAATCTGGGTATGTGGCATGGATTAAGGTAGATGAATGGCTAGGATTAATTCATAATTATATTAAATATATATAAATAAAATATATAAAATATTATTATTTAAATATATATTAAACAAATATATATAAATAATGGGTAAATATGGTGGGAAACTATGGATGGATGACAAGTGGCTAGATTTTGGTGTCTACAGATGCCCCTTTTTGTACCATGTTGCGTGAAACACAATGTGGTGCAAAAATACAAGACACCTGGTTTGGCTTGATGCAGAAGCAACTTTCTCTTGTTGGAATGCAAAGATGAACTTGGAGATAAAAGAATTTTGATTGTGTAGCTTACCCCCTCAATTGGTGAATGAGTGATAGATGCATCTCATGAGCCAATTGAAATATGTGCAAATGCATGGTGCAATTATGGATGATATGAATGATGTAAATGTGATGTCATTTTTGCCCCAACGGTGGAAGGGGTTGTTGAAAAATGCAAGTGATTGATTCTATTTTTGCCCTAATAGAGAAAGGGGTTTTTGCCAAGTGTAGATGCCATGATCATGTAAGATGTATCCCATTGTGGGAAAATCAAATTCAAATGTGGTTACCCCAAGTTTGGGGTGATTCCATGCTATTGAAGAATGTGCCTTTCGATGTCATTGATATGCAATGTGATGAAAATGCAAAAAAGAAAAAGAGTCAACTTTGGAGGGCCTACTAGTGATTGTCAGATAATTCCCACAATTGGAACCAATCACCCTAGCTAGTGCCTATCTCTATGATGATTGTCAATGTAAAATGGAATGATGAGTTATGATTTTGTCCATGTTTCAAGCCCCATAAACTAGGCCATCAATGATAATTTTTGAGCAAATTGGTCTTGGCATAGTTTCACTCGAAAGGTGAAGTACCAAAATTGATTTTGTTTTTTAATAATGAGATATTTGATGATGAATATGGCCAAGTGTCCTTATGGTGATTTATTCATCTTACCGAATTGCATGGATGCAAATCACTGCAATCGCCAAGGAGATAGAATAGACCACTAGATACGAGGTTCACTTGAAATTATGTGAACTTGGAAAAATGATGAAATGTAATGATTGGAATATGATGTGTTAATGAGTGCAATGATGGAATTGATGATGAGAATGATGAATATGGTCATTTTGTGAAAATTTGGACCATTTTGGAGCATTTTGTAACTTGTAATGTGATTTTGCAACTTTTGGTTGCAAGCAAAAATTATGAATCCAAATCAATTTTGGTTTTCACAAAATATGATATTATGATAAAATTGATGTATGGATGCAATTTGGAATGATTTGGTGGAGGTAAGCTACCTTTTTGGATTGAGTTTGTTCTTTTTTTCAATTTTGACACCAAATATCGATGGGGCTTATTGTTGTGCAAACACTAGAGTTTGGTGCTTTCCAAACGTAGGGAGGCACTTAAGTGCACTAGGAAGCACCCATGGGTATTTTAGTGCACCTGAAATAACTATAAAAGACATGTAGAGAGGAAATCAAGCTCATTTGTGCATTCATAAATTTTGAGAAGTTGGTTAAGAGGGGTTGAAGTATGGTGTGGAGGGATATGAGTGGTGCATTTGCCAAGGTAAGTGCTTTTGACTTTCTTTTTTTGAAATTATGCAATGTATTTGACATTAATGCTTTGTGTTGTGTTGTAGTTGAATATTTTGGAGGCTCGACATCGGTTCTCACCTCTCATCCTTGGGGTGAGGAAGGTATTATGGGAGGATGAGTGGGATTGGTTGGAGGCTGTTGGGCTAGTTGGGGTAGCTAAGATAGATGTGGTGAGGGCTTATGAGGGGTATCTCTCTGCCTTGAGAGATAGTAGAGATATGGGATCTAGATAGGGGATATTTTAGCTCCCTACTAGAGAGGTGACTGTGACACTTGAGGATGTATACCACATCCTCAAGTTTCTAGTGGAGGGCTTGCATGTCGAGGTTGGACATGATAAGAAGTATGAGTTGAGCTACATGTTTGGATATGGGTGGGAGGATGTGGAGGTGATGGGTGGAGGGATAACATACTTGTCCATGTATGTGGACAAGAAGTTGGATGCCCTACCCACATTGGTGATGTTCATGTTGGCCAACATAGTGGCCTTAAATAGTACTGGCTATCGGTTCCCATGGAACCTTATCGGGTTGGTGTGTGATATGATTGCTACACCTTAGGTGTATGCATGGGCTCCTACCTTATTGGTGTAGTTGTACCAGGAGCTATATGAGGTGAGGAGGTAAAAGTACTAGGGACTAGGTTGTAGTTTGCTACTATAATGTTGGGGTTGGGAGCACTTTAGTGTGGCTCGACCTATGGGTTTACTAGCTAGGGGATGGGATAGGGAGTAGCCCTATGCGATGAGGTGGCTAGTGGTAGAGGAGGTGCAATTGAGTCATCTTATTTAGATGAGTTAGTGGTATAGGGATTTATGGGTTGGATTGATAGTGACTTAGGTGGTATGGAGGCCATGGTGAGGTTCCATGTGGATAGGTGATGGGGAGCATCTATGATGGGTGATAGGCTAGATGGGTGGTTGGGAGGCATATGAAGGAGGTGGAGCTGATCCAGTTCTCATGGGTGCTATGATAGTTTGGATTGAGGTAGGGGTTCCTTGAGGCACCCACACTCTACAAGCATCATCGGGATGAGATGGGTCTCCCTTGTGCCGAGGCATGGAGGTCTACTTATGAGGATGATGGAATGGATGATGTAGGGACTACTAAGGAGTATGATGCATGGTTCATGACTCAACCACCATGGGTATCGAGTTTAGTAGTAGATGGGGGAATGGGGATGGGGATGAGGTCGAGGATGTTGATGAGGCTCCTAAGCATTGGAGGCACCTTCGAGCTAGTAGTTGGAGGAGGTAGACTAGGAGGATAGTAGAGCAGGCTCTAAAGTTTGGAGGATATGGAGGGGATATGGAGGATAGGGAGGAGGTTTTGGATGGACCTCTTGGTTAGAGTGAGGATGATTGGGTGAGGTTGGAGTAGCTGGTGGTAGAGTGAGATGCTATGATAGTAGCTCGAGATATAGAGATAGCTCGACTATGGGATAGGGAGGTGGCTTAGGAGGTGAAGATATATCGATTGCAAATGGAGCTAGAGACATGATCGACGTAAGGTGGAGGTGAGGATAAGATCATGAGGCTCTAGGTAGAGTTTATAGAGGGGTATCATAGGTAGAGATATGATGTACATCACCTTTAGGCTCAGGATGGATATATCTAATATTGGAGGATCGATTGATGGAGCATGATATTGGGCTTCTAGATCCACCCTCCTCATCCATATCTGGGTCTACTAGGCCTAGTGAGTCTAGGCATAGCTCTAGGTCTAGGGCTCCTTCAGGGTCATAGGGGTCCTCTTATAGGTATTAGCTAGTGCTTAGATGCACTTTTTGTATATGAGCCTTGGTGCTCCATTGTATATAGCCTTTGGGATTCATTGTATATGTGATATATATATATATATACATGGCTTTTACTTTTGTGTTATGCTTTTGTGTGAATGTTTTTGTGTGGATGCATGTGTATATGGATGATTAATGCAAATGGTAATGGTATGAATGCAAATGTTCTAATGATCATTCATAGTTTAGAATTTTTCTTGGCCATGTTTTAGCATTGTTGTTTAATCAAGGGCACCAAACTTGGTGGTATGTGGGGTGAAAGACTCATGAAATGATATGGATGTTGACATGGAAGAAGATATGGATGTTGATATGGAAGAAGATATGGATGTTGATATGGAAAATTATATTTTAGTAGAGACTCGGAACATACTAGTGGTATCAAACAAACTCACTAAATACTACCTAATTTCTCTAAGACCAAATGTGTGTGTAAGTGAATTCATTTACCGAATCATGAGCATGGTAATGACCGAAGGTAATCAAGAACCAATGTGTGTGCAAGTGAGTTCATTAACTCATCTTGAGTAAATTGGGTGAAACTTATTATGGATGAGACCAAGAAGCTAGCTTGTCCTTATGTGTGGTCAGAGGTCTCTTTAAAAGAGATGTGTCACCATGCATGAGCATACTCCACTACTAGTCAAGCATCTATAGCTCTAGTGGAGACTAGCTCCATAGTCCAAGAATTTGATCTTTAGGCTTTGGGGATGACTACCTAACCATCTGATTAGAAATGTAGTACTATCCTTATAACTTGAGGATCTATGGTGTGTGATGAAATATTTAGAGCTTTGGGGAATCGGATTCTCAATAAGGTGATGATGTACTATCCTTACTACTCTATCTTTTGTTTTGAAATTGTGATAGTGGTGAAAACCACTATTTTTGTGGACTATGTTGCATGATGGGACAAGCAAGGATTACCCTTTTCACTTCGAGGTTCAACCCAAGTATGGTGTTATCTCTCTTTGACACAAGATGTTTTTAATATGTGAAATTGTGTTTGGTTCAAGAATGTTTTGGAGTCAATTCCTAGAACTCAATATTTTCTTAGTGAAAATTGTGTCTTGGTCCTAAAGAAAACTCGACATGTATTTGGAGGTTGCTTAAAACACTAGGAGTGGTTGAGTGACCAAAAACACCTAGGAATTATGGACATGTGGCTTTGCTAATGATAATTTGGCTTTATGGAATGATGTAATGAAATGGATGATGTTTGAAGGTGCCCCTGATTAAGGCAACATGACTTTATTGGACCAATTAATATCTGAACTAAATAAATGATCCCTAATATGAAATGTGAAATGTGTGAAAATGATGGTGCAAATGCAATGAATGAAATGTGATTTGGAAATGAAATGTGTTTAAATGAAATGTGTGAAATGTAATGTATGAATGATGTGTGAAATGAAATGTATGAAATGCAATGTTGTTTTTGTGTAATAGCCATGTATATATATATATATAAATCACATTATGCATAGAATGCTCTCAAGTGTATAACATTAAGTGGTTCGGGCTCTTCAACTCCCTCTAGACTGGCAAGCCTATAAGTACCTTTACCCACTTTTTGAGTAACAATGTATGGACCTAACCAATTAGCCATGAATTTATCATGAAGGTGCGATAATGCATTGGTGTTTTGTTGATTCTCTTTAAGGACAAGATCTCCTACTTGGAATTCATGTAGATGAACTTTGGCATTGTAAGCACATTTTAGGTGGTCTTGATATACTCGTAAATGCTCTAAAGCATTGACTCACCTTTCATCAAGAAGTGTGAGTTGGTCAAGACGTGCTTGTCTAGCAGTGTCATCATCTATGAATTCTTGCAATGAAATTTGCAATGAGGGGATCTCAAGCTCAAGAGGTATGATTGCTTCGGCTCCATAGACCAATGAAAATGGTGTTGCCCCAGTAGGCATGTGGATGCTTGTTCGATAAGCCCATAATGCCAAGGGAATTTGTGTATGCCAATCTCTATGATTTTCTTTAACAAGTTTCTTGAGAATAGCAATTAAGGTCTTATTGGTAGCCTCAACTTGTCCATTTGCTTGTGGGTAATAAGGAGTCAAGAAACTATGTTGGATATTATATTTCTCACAAAGTGCTCGAACATCCTTGTTCTTGAAAGACTTACCATTATCTGAGATGATTTTTGAGGGGATACCAAAATGACAAATGATATGATGAAGTATAAACTCCACAATTCTAGGTCTTATCGTACTAGTTAGAGGAATTACCTCAACCCACTTTGTGAAGTATTCTATGGTTATGATGATGAATGTATGTTGTCCCGAGGAAGAAGGTGATATTTTACCAATTAAATCTAGACCCCATTGTGAAAAGGGCCAAAGGCTTTGAATAGGTTGTAATGCTTGTGATGGTACATGAGTTAAATTAGCATGTTCTTGACATTGCTTACAATGTTTGACATATGTGCAACAATCTCATTCCATTGTGGGCCAATAATAACCCATGCATAGAATACACTTTGCAATGGCCATTCCACTAAAATGACCACCACAAGTACCATCATGAGCTTCAGCTATGGCTCTTTGTGCCTCAGTAGACTCGAGACAATGAAGGAGGATTCCATCATAACCATGTCTATACAACACGTCCCCCAAGAGAGTAAAATGAGCTACCTTTTTCTTGAAAGTGCATTTAGCAATTCATGACATATCTTATGGGAGTGTTCCAAACTTGAGAAAGGCTATAATTTGGTTTGACCAAGGCTCACATGACTCCAAATGGATAAAGCAAACATCCTTTTCATCCTTAGATTCAACATGAACAATTGCAGATTTAGAGATCATTGTAATTATGAGGGGTTGTACCTCTCCTAAGGTATCCTTTGGAATCAATGATCCAAGAGAGGCCATCACATCTACAAATCTATTAGTCAAACATGGCAAACTATCAATTTCATACCAATCAAACTTAGAGAGCAATTTCATTGCTACTTCATGGTAAAGCTTAATGGTAGGCTCTTTGCATTGGTATTCTCCGGTTACCTATTTGACAACAAGTTGAGAATCACCAAATATCCTAATACGCTTAATGCCCATAGCTATAGCTACTTGAAGACCTAATATTAAGGCTTCATACTCTGCATTGTTGTTTGTGCATTGGAAGTCTAGTTTGAATGATAAGGGGATAGGCACCCCCTAGGGTGTATGAAACATGACTCCAGCACCTTGACCTTTTTCGCACTTAGAACCATCAAAGAATAGTGTGATATCGATGTCTTCCTCTGGAATGACATCTTCTTCTTGTTCAGTGATAGTGAATACCGAATCATCTGGGAGCTCAATAATCAAAGGATGATCACTAGGTAGTGGAGCTTCCACAAGCTGATCGGCTATAACCTGACCTTTAATGGATTTTTGGCTAATAAACTCAAGATCAAATTCAGTGAGAAGCATTATCCATTTAGCGGTGCGGGTGTTATTGTAAGTGTGAGACATCATATAACGTAGAGGATTTTCTCTAGCTATGACATATGTGGTGTGACTAAGCATGTAATGTCTAAGTTTCTTAGTGGCAAAGACCACTTCTAAGCACAATTTTTCCACGTAAGCATATCTGGTTTCATAGCTTACCAATGTTTGACTAATGTAATAGATAACTTGCTCTCGATTGTTTTCATTCTTTTGTGCAAGCATTGTCCCTAATGCAAAGTCCATTGCTGAAACATACAGATGAAAGGGGACCCCTGATGAGGAGGAGCTAAGACTGGTGGAGAAGCTAGGTATTGCTTAATGTCATCAAAGGCTTTTTGACATTCATCTATCCATGAAAATGGCACCCCCTTTTGTAGCAGGTGATTGAATGACCTGCATTTGTCAGAAAGTTGCACAATGAAATGATGGATTGATTGAATATTTCCTTGTAAACTATGCAATTCCTTTAAATTTGTTGGGGGAGGCATCTCCATGATGGCCTTGAATTTGTTTGGGTCCACCTCAATGCCTCTTTTGGAGATAATGAACCCTAGTAGTTTTCTAGAGGTAACACCAAAGACACATTTCTTGGGGTTCAACCTTACATTATGCTCTAGAAGTCGATCAAAGACTTTTTCCAATACACCAATGTGCTCTTGTCAAGTTTTAGATTTTTCCAAGAGATCATCCACATAATATTTGATGATCTTATGCATGTAATCATGGAAGATGTATGTCATGGCACGTTGATAAGTGGCACCTACATTTTTGAGGCCAAAGGGCATCACCTTGTAATAAAAAGTCCCCCAAGGTGTAGTGAATGTTGTTTTGTGTTGGTCATCAAGATTTATTTGAATTTGGTTGTATCCTAAAAAATATCCATGAGAGAAAGCATTTCATGGCTAGCATAAGTTTCAACAAGAGTATCAATGTTTGGAAGAGGAAAATCATCCTTAGGACACACTTTGTTAAGATCTCAAAAATTAGTGCAAACGTGTATCACCTTATTAGGCTTACGAATGGGTACCATGTTTGAGAGCCACTCAGGATAATCAATAGGAACTATGAAATTCACATCTAAAAGCTTTTGAAGCTCTTCTTTGACCAAGAGGGCAATAGTAGGATGCATCCTTCTAAGTTTT
Source organism: Wollemia nobilis (assembly GCA_028583015.1). Classification (NCBI taxonomy): domain Eukaryota; kingdom Viridiplantae; phylum Streptophyta; class Pinopsida; order Araucariales; family Araucariaceae; genus Wollemia; species Wollemia nobilis. Next base: position 5,324,111 of record JAQPPZ010000613.1, on the reverse strand, counting down.
TGTTTGATCGACTTAGCATCAAGTTTAAGGTGAGATTGTGGACAACCAAATTAGAGTCAAGACCAAGCATGTCTTTGTAAGACCATGCAAAAATTCCCTTCTTCCTCTTGAGGAGAGCAATTAATTGCTCTTGTTCATCTTTGGATAAAATTTTACCAAGTTTGACAATTTGGGGATTATCTACATCTGAACTAAGGTTCACATTGATAGTATCTTCAATAGACATGTGAGAACCTTCCTCAAGTTGATGGGGAGTTGGGATTAGATGAATGTCATCTATGATGTCATCAAACTCTTCTGACTTATCCTCATCTATGTCTGCCTAGAAAACCTCAGGATCTAAAGGTGAAGGTGAAGGTGAAGGTGGGAGATGGAGGAATGTAGTTGGCTGAAGCCCTTAACAATTCCTTGGATAGGATAAACTCAAAAAGGATGGTGGTGAGGAAATCTGGTCCATATCAATAAGACTCATGTCAATAGGAATTGGCTTTGCCAAATCGTATGGATTATGAGAGGGGTGAATAAGTCAATAGGATTCATGTTGACTTAAAGGGAAAATGGATGGTGAAGGCAAGTAGTGAATGGATGGGTGGATCCTGTTGGCTAGAACCAATGCTAGAACTCTGTTAAACCTGGACAATAACAAGCAACACAAATAAATGCAATGTACATGCAAAATATTTTTGTTTTATTTTTATTTTTTATTTTTTTTTATGTACATATATTACAAACAAAATGGTTGATGAGATGGATTAATGAGATGGAGGTGGTGGTTCATCGGTTGGGTCAGCTCGCTCTTGTGGAAGAAGCAAGTGAAATATGGGTTGATGGATGGGGAATATTCTGAGGTAAAACTCATCCTGTTTAGTGTGTGGAATGATGGGGTTTGATTCCTCTTCAGATTCATTAGAAGCTATTGACATCAGGTCAAATTCTTCATAGATCTCATCTTTGGAGTCATCTATGTGATGGATATCTTCTCCTGAATTTAAATTTAAGCTTTGAAAATCTTGTTCAAGAGAAGAGGTGGATGAAAGTGGATGATAACCTAAACCTGAATGGTCATGCATTTCTTGATATGAAACATCGATAATCTCATGCATTCTCTATTCATGTCATCCTAGGCCATGTCCTTGCCAATTAAAAATGTGGAAATATTAGGATGGAAAACTTGATATATGTTGTATATTGGTCAGTGTTGGTGATTTGGGTTCATCTGGGGTAACTAGATTGGATGATGAATCAAGTCCCCCATACACAAAATTAATGCTATTAGGCATTGAACCCATGTTATATACCACTCCTATAGATAAGGGTGGGTCACGTGGGTGATCATAATCCTTAGCACTTTGAATGTTGAGCGGTGTGACTATGATGTCTTGGACCACATATTCACCAATACCAGGATTAGTGAGGTGGACCTCGACTTGGGATGATGTGGATGGATTGGATGTGGATGGAACTGACTCATGGTTGGTTGATGGTATCTCACAATCCATCATTTTGACTTGTGAGACATTGGCTGATGTGGATGAAGATGGATTTGGTTGGGTGGATTGTTGAATTGGCAATGATGTGGAAAGAGTGGTGGAGGATGTTGATGATGTGGCTAATGTAGATTGAGTTTGACCACATGTGCATGTAGTCAATGGTGATGAAGATGGGGGTATGGAAGTGGATGCTTGATGTGAATTGGTGATTGGAAGCTCCTCAGGAATAGGGGCTTTAGATGATGATATGGATGGGGTGGATGATGAAGTGGTTGATGATGTGAGGAATAGATGAGTGGAAGGTAACATGGACTCATAGGGGTTTGAGATAAAATTACAATACTTAAATGGTTCAACATCCATTGGTATGCAATGTACTTGTCCCTCATGTATGTATTTCAAGCATTGATGTAATATGGAGGGGACACATCTCATTTCCCTCATCCAAGGTCATCCAAGGAGTACATTATATGCCATGGACCCTTCCAAGATGTGGAACATAGTATGCAATATTTTGACCCCCACTTCGATGGGCAAAACAATAGTGCCAACTATGGAGTAGAGAGCATCGTTAAATGCTTTCAAGGTGAATGAGGATTTGGTGATGTGGTCTGGTGGAAGCTTGAGATGTTGAAGGGTAGATGTGGTGATGATGTTTATGGAGGAGCTGGTATCAATTAAAACTCTTTTGAAAGGCTTCCTATCAATTTGAGCCATGATATGTAATGGAGGGTCCACTGATTCCGATGATATTGGTTTGATCTCAAAATCATAGAAAGTGATGGAAGGCTCCATACATGTTTGAATATTCCCCATAAAATTGTTAAATGCATTAGCATCTTGAGATTGAAGTTCAATGGATTTTAGAATATCCATTAATGCTTCATGATGTGGAGGAGATTGTTGAATTAGCTCATATATGGATAGTTTGGTTGAAGCTATTTTTAAGCTTGTGGTTAACCGACTACTCAATGAGATGATTGGCCTAGATGGATGATTGGAAGGATGAATGGGTTGAGATGGATGGGCTAGAATATGGATTGGCTGGGAGGGATTGGCAGAAAATTGGATGGGAGATGATGATGTGGTAGGTTGAGACACACTTGCCTATGGAGGTATGGGTGGTTGAATAGACTATTACTGAACATTTTGTTGATTGGAGCATTGTTGTTGACCTCGGGTTACTACATGAATAGCACCCACAAAACCTTGGTATTGTTGAATATGATTAACCTGATTAGGAGGAGTCTTGGTATTTGACCCTCCTATTGTTGGTTGTGCTTCCTCATGATGAGGAAGTGGTGTTTGAAAAATCCCAAGATTTTGATTTTGTTGAGCTAGAAGATTATCAAGCTTGATAGCTCCTAACTCAATAAGGTCTTGCACTCTATCTTTGAATTGATGGTAGTTATTGATATCATGCCCATTCTATCTATGATAAGGATAAAATAAATGCTCCCTATAGTGTTTACCATGTTTAGCGGGATCATCAGGTTTGACCTCAGGTAAGGGAAGTTGATTTGTGTCATATAACCTATAGAAAATGGAGGTATAAGATTCAGCCAATGGGGTATATTGATGGGGTTGTCGAACAGATTATCGATGTGGTCAGTTTTCCATAGTTGGCACTATGTTTTGACTTGATTGAGTAGTTGAGGGAACCACATGATATTCAATTTTTTATGGTTGTTGTTGCATGGGTTGTTGTTGAGCCATTACTGGTTGGCTCATGACCACTTGATTTACTTGATTGGATGAATTGGTCGGATTGGCTTGATTGGATTTTGATTGGCTAGAATAACTTCCTTTATATTGGCCCTTGTTTTACCATTATTTCTTCTTAGGCTTAAGCACTCCTTGGATTTTTATCTCCTCAATTGTGCTAGCTTGGGTAAGAGCTTCATCAAATGATCTATGTTGTTGTAATTGTAATAACCAAGAGATGGGTTTTAAGCAACTCTTAGCGAACAATCGGGTCAGCTCCTCTATTGGTAGGGAAAATGGCAATTTGGTGATAATGGCCCTCCAATGGTTACCAAATTCATAGACAGACTCATCATCATATTATTTTAAATCATATATATCGGATAATGAGACTTTCTTTCTTATATTGAGGGAGAATATTTCAAGAAATTGGTCAACCAATTGCTCAAAAGTATAAATACTATGGTTGGGAAAATGGTTATACCATTCTACAACATCTCCCCCTAATGTTTGAGGGAAGGTTCTAAGCATTAGAGCATCATTGCTTTGAATTCTAAAGTAGGAATGAACAAATGAGCTCACGTGCTCTTTAGGGTTCTCCATCCCTTTAAATTTATCAAACTTTGGTATTGTGAAATCTATCGGATATGGTGGTGATGGTATCAAAGGATGAATTGGTTGATTGATCAGTTGATGTAGGGTAGGCTTCTGGTTTATCATGCCAGGAGTATGTTGCATCAAACTATCAATCTATTGTTGCATAGCTTGGATTCGAGGGTCCTCCCTAGGAATGTGGAAACCTTGAATCACTTGATGATTTTGTGATGGTGAGGTGGAAAGATGTTGAGGTGTAATGAGGTGATGATGACTTGGTAGAGTGGATTGATGTTGATGATAATGGGGTTGATGAAGGAATGATTGTGAATGAAGATATGGAGATGATGTATGAGGGCTTTGGATAGGTTGGCCAATGGGAATAGAATGGGTATGGGTTGGCGGTGGTGTTGGAATGGAAACCATAGAATATTGTGGTACCCAAGATGGACTTTGGCTAATAAATATGGGCTGAGTGGAAATAGGTTGAGGCTTAGGGTTGATCACTTAAACTTGTTGTTGAGCATTCTATCACTTCTTAAGCAATTTGTTGAGATGTTCCCATGTCTCATGTATTTCCATATCAGTGGTTGATGGAGTGGATGTGGATGGGATTGATGAGGTAGGTGGAGGGTAAGTTGTAATGGGAATTGCAACTTGATGGGAGACACTAGATGGCATGGACATGGGCACTTGTGAAGCAACATTAACATGTGCTTCATACAAGGGGTTACCATAGACTGAGGTGTATGAGGATGGGATGGATGTGCTTTGGGCACATGATGATTGTGGTATGGACAAATGTTGGGAAGGTGTAGCAGATACCTCAAAAAGAGGGTTATTGTACACCTGGGTAAGGCTTGAAGGTTAGGAGGAGATAAGTTCCTATTGTAAAGAAGGATCATGTCTAGGTGAGTTAGGGACTGACTCTAAGATATAGTTAGTGGATTTCAAAAGAGCTTCTACTTGTGCCATGTCTATATGGGTGATGTGGTGATCAATGGTAGGTGAAGATGATTCTATTTGTGGAATGGCCATGTGAAATGATGTGGATGACACAATGTGTGATGGACCTATAGATAAATTTGAATGACTTACCTGTATCACACTAGGGGGATTGATCATGGAAGTGGTGGTGGAAGGTGATGATGAACACTCCATTAGTTGAAGTTTGATTGGTGGATATTTGATTCATTATTTTAGCTTGATTTCTTGTTAATACCATAAACTAATGAACCAAATATAAAATGTGTTGGAAAATAAAATGTGGAATGAAAAACTCATAAAATCAAATAGGTAATCCAATCCTATGTTTATGCAACAAAATGTGTCTTACCTTTGTTCTTTTTTATCTCGTTTTAATGTTTTTTTTTTTGGTTTTGTGTGTTTTGATGAACTAATATAAATTAAAATGGGTAAAAACTATGGCTTGGATGGGTAATGAGATTCTTACTGGTGATGAAATCCAACAAGTTTGCTCAGGGGTGTCCTAAAGTGTCTAAGGGTAGAGATTGGTGGATGGAGATGAAACCCACCATCACCAGATCTCAAGCAATGGTTGGTGATGAAATCCAACACATTATTATTTAAAGTGATATGTGTTGTGTGTGATTCCTTTTAATATTTCTAGTTTTTATGGTGTACATACAATGTCAGGAATAACTAATTTCATGAGTCTAAATTAGAAGCCAACACCAGAAATATTAATTTCCCCAAAATAAGTAGAGTACACCACTTAAGACCACTCTCTAAATAGAGGAGGGTTCATCTACTCTTCCACCTTGAATCACCAAATGTGGGGGTACTTTCAATATACTAATGTTGTTCCTACTTAGACTAGCAAAAGGAGAAATTCCTAACCCTAAAATGTAGACTATTTTATGCAATTAACAATTCATATGAAAACATAATGCAAGGTTTTAATTGCAACACACTAGAAAATAGTGAAATTTTAATTGGAAATGTGAAATGTGTGAATGAATATGGATGCAAAAACTATTATAATGCCTAAAAATGCAGATTAAAATGCTTGTTTTTAATAGATTGTTAATGATGTTCTTTTTAATAGTAAATCTGTAAAAACATAAAAATACATAAAACAGAGAAGTTAGGGTTTTAAGGTAGACTTATAGATAAGCCTACGTATTGTTCCTCCTCTCTATGAAACACATTTTTGCACCTATGAAATGCATCTGGGCATTTTTTGAATGTCCCACGAGTGTTGCAGGGCATCTGCACACTTTTTGCAACTTCTATGATTTTCTAGAAACCTTGATTTTGCAAAATTCTGAGATCTATTATTCTAAAAAACTTGCAATATAGAAATAGAAAACCATAAGTTAGTGATAAGATAATTTAAAATTTAGAACCCTTTGTGGGTCCCATCATGATCACCATTTGTGAATGCAAATTGAACAACACCAAAATATGAACTATAAAATTAAATAAGCAATGTAACACATAAAATTGCATAATGAAATAAAATTTTATTATAATTGGTGGATCTTCAATGTTACAATAAAATGTGCCCCAAATATGGGGTTACAAAGCTTATTATGCTTGATACAATGATTACAATACACTAGGGTTCTCTAAAACCCTAGTAAACAAATAGTGGTGGTGTCTTCACGTTCGATCTGATCCCAATAGAGGTGAGTGGTCTTTGATATCCTATGTAGGACCACTCTAGCTTCAATAGCTACCAATGATATGATCCCTACACCTACAAACAATAAATAACATACAATTAGTCAATAATACCTGTGAGGGCTCCACTATGTGAGACCCTAAAAATATGATTACTAACCCTAGATGTAGAAATAATATTGAAACAATAATCAAGAATATAAATAAATACAATGAACTATTTACCTTGTCTCACCTGACTTGTCTTTTTATTGTTCTTGTATAAAATGGTGTGAATATGCCCTAGCGACACTCGAGGGGTAGTAGGGCTATAAAACTAGGGCTGTGAATTCCCATGGGTGCTCGGTGATGGTAGGAGGTACCTAGAGGTGCTCGATGATGGTAGAAGGTACCCAGAGGTGCTCGGTGATGGTAGAAGGTATACAGAGGCACTCGGGGAACTTGAAAGGGTGTTCTAGGAGTGAAATAAAATCTATAGAAGCAGATCTGGTTCGTGCAAGGTGGGCGATGATGGATGCGAAATGATGAGCGATGGAAGATGGAAATGGTGAGGATGCTTGGATGCTTGAGGACTTAAGAAAACTTAGGAATTCCAAAACTTAGGGGTTGAGTCATCAAAATGACTCCTCTTTATAATCTCTCCTAGGGCATGTTAGGGTTTCAACGACACAATTTGTGTGGTCAAGATTAAAACATGATGGAGGGTGGAGATTAAATCTGGGCATGTGGCATGGATTAAGGTGGATGAATGGCTAGGATTAGATCATGATGGATGGCTGGGATTAATTCATATATATATATATATATATATATATATATATATATATATATATATATATATATATATTATTATTTAAATATATATTAAATATATAAATATATATAAATAATGGGTAAATGTGGTGGGAAACTATGGATGGATGACAAGTGGCTAGATTTTGGTGTCTACACCTAGGATGAAAAATGTAATTGCTTTTTAAAATAGAAAATGAATGTTTTCTTTGTTGATTTTACTGTTAAAAAGCAAAAAAATGAAAACAAAAATAGAGTTAGGGTTTGAACCAAGATTACCAAGAAGCCTATGTATTTATTTCCCAGTATTTCAAACCTTTCCTAGAGTCTCCTAAACTTTATGAGGCATTTCATGAACTCTGCAGGGCATCCCTCGAATGTTGCAGGGCATCTGTGTGACCACTATTCAAACTCTACAACTCCAGAAACCCTTTTTTTTGTGATTTTTGTGTAATCAAACTTCTAAAAACTTTTAAAATAGAAACAAAAACATGCATCAGTGAACAAGGTAAATCAAAATGAGGAACCCTTTGGGGGTCCCACCATGATTTTCATTTTGTAAATAAAAAATGAACAACACCAATACAAAGCAAAAGGTACAAAAAGTACAATGACACAACATAATGAACAAAATGAATAATATTTTTATTAATATGGGTAGATCTCCAAATTGTACAATGAATGTGCTACAATATGGGGTTACAATTGATTTTTGATACAAATATTACATATAATAGGGTTTCAAAACCCTAGTTCAATGAACAACTGATGTATTTTGGCTCGTCCTTGATCCAAACGAGTGTGTGGGTGGGCTCGTGTATCCCTACAAGACCATCCTAGTTGCAACAACTTCCAAAAATGTGGATCCTACACTTGCAAACAACAAACAACATAAAAGGGATTAAAAGCATCTGCGAGGACTCCACTGTGTGAGGCCCTCATAATGATAAAACATATAAAATTCTAGATGTTGCAATGGTGAACTATAAAATAAAAATGCAATAAACATAAATGTATGTAATAAATATTTTACCTTATTAATGTTTATGTATGCTCTTATGTCTATGTTCGAGAGTTGCACAGATGCTCTAAAGCATATGAGGACTTATAGACTGTAAATATGCTACAACAAATGCCTGGAGGTGTTTGGCGATGGCTATGAATGCATAGCAATATTCTAAAAATACTCAAAATCATTGTGTGAACTTTGGGTAGCATTATAGGGTTGAGGAAAGTGAGGCAAAACCAAATCTAGTTCACGAGGGTTTGGTAGCGGTGGAAATGGGATGGCAATGATGATGATGAAAGACAAAGATGATAGCAAAATGGTTAGGGCAATCTCAAAAATCTGAACCTTTCAAGAATTTTCATGGACCTTATAAGACCTTAATTCATCAAATTAAATCATCTTTTATAATCTGCCCTTAAACATGTTAGGATTTCTATGACACAAAATGAGCGATAAAGATTAAAACATGAGGAAGGGTGGAGATTAAGCTTGGTCAAGTGACATGGATTGAGATATATGGATGGTTGAGATTAAGTCATGGTATATGGCTAGGATTTATTCATATAAATACATATATATTTATTAAATATATAAATATAAATATAAAATATTAATATTTATGTATATATTAAATAAATACATATATATATATAAATAATGGACGACTATGATTGGAGGATATGAATGTATGACAAGTGGCTAGATTTTGTCTCTACAGAAACCGCATGAATAAATCTATTTCCCACCAAAAAATCTGACATATAGGAACTCATCTTCGACACTATAATCATATAATATGTGTAGGCACTCACAATTTTATGGTATCTCGAATTGACTTAGGTGGACAAACTTATCCCCTTTTATAGATCACCATTTCTGCTCACTAGATATATTTTACATACTCTCCATGGTAGTGAGCTGATACTTATTATGTGTAGGGTGGTTAGGTTCCAAAGGACCTATGGTGCCTTTTATAGTGTAAACACTATTATTAAAGTAACTTTTATTCATTGATAATTAGAATAAACAAACATTTTCTTACTAGAATAAAATGGCCTTAGATTTATGTCATAGTTGGTTTGGAAGTAAATAACATAAACCTGATCCTAACTATTTTTAAACAAGAAAAAAAGAAAACAAAAATATATCTCATAAGAATTTGAGATATTTTATTGTAGAAATAACATCTATTCCTAGTACTCAAGACATTATAAGGGTCAATTCAAAGACTATGTATAAATAATATGATTATGACATAAGTTCCATTACTCTTATCCACCAAGGGTCTTCTAATAGCAATATCACCATATAGAACAATAATTAATAATAATGGATCATTGCCTCATGTAGATAATTTGTATAAATCATGGAGTTAAAAAAATTGAATACAATATTGGGAGAATCCATGACATTAATATAAAGGATTTATTTCATGGCTTAGATTGTATTTTAGCTTACAATAACTAGGGATAGTGGGAATTTGATTAGATGGATAATTTAATAGGAACATGTGTGTCATTTAACAAAATCCTCAACTTAAGAATATATTTTTTTGAAAAATTAAATTAAGAATATATTATATAATTCTTTATATCATTTTTCTAGAGGAGAAGTTATATTTTATAAGTTAAAAATGAGTGACAAGGTGACTAGTCATGTGAAGGAAGGATTGACAACTATGTGGCTATCTAGAAGCCATAAAATGATGGGAAAGGCATGGAAAGTTAACTTGGAATGCAATACAAACATATAGAGAGAAACATCAATTATGATATGGTTGAATGAAATATTCAATCAAATGGTCAAATTAAGAAATATTTAAGATGTGGTGGAGTTGGGACTTCATACTCTATCCAACAAATACATGAATAATACCTATAAATTATAAAATAAATTGAGTTGTACATATTTAGCATTTGTAAGTAATTAAAAGTAAGTGATTATGGATCTATTGAATTGAGGTTGAGAAAAAATAATCTTAAAAAATGTATATGTAGAGCTAAAAATGTGACACCAAACAAATTCCAAATAAAATAGAATTCAAGTGAATCAAATATTGCACAACAAAATGGAATTTATATTGATAAATTGGGGAGCCTAGAAACTCCGTTGTTACAATAGTGGATCCAAGAATCCCTTGACATAATATTATAAAATTTGCTAGGGTTCTCCAAAACCCTAGCCACAAATAATTGGTGATGTCTTCAACTGCGTATTTGCTCCCAACAAGGTTGAGTAGGCTTTTGTGTAACTGATATCGAGCCACTCTAGCTTAAGTAGATGTTCAGTGCTTCTGATGTATTGTCAAAGCCTGACCACAAAGAAACTAGAGAATCAATAATAACAAATGAGGACTCCACAGTGCGAGCCCTCAAAAATCACAACTTAAAAACCCTAGTTATAGCAATGGAAATGCAAATAGGATAAGACAACATGAAATATAATAACATAAAATGGATTTACCTTGCTCTTGCTTATTGTTTGTTGATAGATGGATCTATTGTAGGTTGATGGCATGGGCATTCTCTAGCAACACCCAAATATCTCACTCGACATCATAATAGGGCTCTGAAATACTCGTAGGTTATTCATGAGCATAGAAGGGTACTCAGGAGGTTTATGAAGCGTAGCAAGGCACTCGGGAAGTATGTAAAGCACAACAAGGCACTTGGAAAATCTGGGAAGAGTATCAAGACACTAGGGAGGTCATATCAGATCTAAAAAATTAGATCTGATGAGGGTAAGGGATATGGCGATGATGACAACAAGCAAGGTGATGGAGAAATGGTAGATGGATTAGGGCAAATGTAGGTTTAGGGCACTAAAAGCTCAGTCAAAACTCTAAGGCACTTAGGATATTCAAAAACTTAGGAAACTTGATTTGCTTCTATCTAGTTAGGATTCTAGAGAACTTCCAGGGGGGATGAGTCTTAAAATGACTCATATTAATAGTCCAACATAGGACATACTTTAGGGTTTCAATGACACTAATCATGTGGTTGAGATTAAAACATATCTAAGGGTGGATAATCAATCTAGGATGTGGCATGGATTAATATAAATGGATGGATGAGATTATATTAGATTAGATCAGATGGCTAGGAATAATCCATTTTATAAATATATATTTATTAAACATATATTAAAATATAATATAAAATATTATATATAAAACAAATATATATAAATAAATATGAATAATGGTAAAAAATAGTGGGAAATAGGGATGGTGGACAAGTGGATGGTGGGAAAGTATGGATGGAGGACAAGTGGCTAGATTTTGGTGTCTACAAATGCCCCTTTTTGTACCATGTTGTGTGAAACACAATATGGTGTAAAAATACAAGACACCTAATCGGTCTAGGCATAGAAGTAACTGCTCTCTCTTGTTGGATTATGGAGATAAAATTAAAGGTAAAAGAATAAATAATTTGGAGTTACTGCGTAGCTTACTCCCTCAATTAGCAAATGAGTTGTGGATGAATCTCACGAGCCAATTGAAAAATAATGAATGGAAAAATAAAAAGTGTTGTGCAAAGAAGAAAATGGGAATGATGGAATGTGTGATCATTTTTGGCCCCAACAGATGAAGGATTTTGTACCAAATGCAGATGTCATGATCATGTGAGATGTATCCCTTTATGGAAAATTAGAATCAATATTAGTTGCCCCAAATTTGGGTGATTCCATGATGTTGAATAAATTTTACCATATGGCCTCATTGATATGCAATATGAAGATGCAAAAAAGTAAAAGTAGTCAACTTTAGAGGGTCAACTAGTGACTATCAGATAATTCCTAGGATCGAAACCAATCACCCTAGCTAAATCCAATCACCATGATGACTGTCAAGGAAATGTGAAATGATGTGATGTAATTTTGTCCATGTTTTAAGCCCCATGAACTAGGCCATCAATGATAGCTATTTAGCAAGATTAATCTTGTCAAAGTTTCACTTGAAATGTGAGGAACCAAATTTTATTGTGCTTTCGAACTAGGAGATATGGAATGATGATGATGACCAAGTGTTCTTACGATGATTTATTCATCTTACCGAATTGCATGGATGCAAATCGCTGCAATCACCAAGTATATAGAACAAACCACTATATACAAGATTCATTTGAAATTTGGAAAATATGGAAAGATATGGATGATGGAGTATGATGTTGGTGAAATTTGAAATTTTGATGAGGAAATGTGATGATTTGTAAGAAATAGAACTGATTGGCGAGCATTGGATAGCATATTGGTTAATTTTATGCCTTTTGGACACAAAATTCAAGTTAATGTGCCAAATCAACTCAGATTATCACAAAAATTGGTGGGATGATGGGCATTATGATGCATATGATGAGAATGGATGGTTTGTAAAACTTTGGACCAATTTGGTATGTTTTGCAATTGGAATGTGTGATTTTTATGACTTTTGGTCACAAATAAAAATTATGCATCCAAATTGATTTTTGTTTTTATAAAACTTGATTTTATGATGGAATTTATGTGTGGGTGAAATTTAATGAGATTTGGAGGAGGTAAGCTATCAATTTGATCAATTTTACCTTTTCTCGATTTATGTGTCAAATACCCATATGCATTTTTGAGGTCCAGCAAACGCCATAATGCACTTTCATGTTTCAAAAAACACCTATGCATGCTTCAGCATACTATAAAATGCCCATGCATATTCTAGCATGCTTGAAACACCACAAGGCACTTTAGTGCACTTGCAAATGCTATAAATAGCCTGCATATTAGAGAATGGAGCTCATTTGTGCATCCTCAAATTTGAGAAGTTGCATCTGAGAAGTGGAGTGAAGTGAAAGTGAAGTGAGGTGGTGGAATTTTGGCATAGAAGTGATGGCAATGGAAGGAACGAGTGCTACAACTGGTGTAGAGGTAATATTTTCCAAGGTAATGCTTTTGAAGACTTGTTTGTGTTGTGCAAATTTTTTTTTTTTTTTTTGTTAATGCTCATGAAATGTGTTTATTGTTGTAGTTATGGATTTTGGAGCCACGACATCAATTTTCTCCTCTTATTTCTGGTATGAGGAAATTATTGTCAGAAGAAGATTGGAGTTTATTGAGGGTGATGGGGCTAGAGAATGTGGCCCGACTTGACATGGTAAGGGCAGATTATGGGTATATTTTAGCTTTGGCTAAGATATGGGATATGGATAGGGGGACTTTCTAGCTACCAATCAAAGAGGTAACTATTACCCTTGAGTATGATTATCACATTCTCAAGGTTCCAATGGAGGGGTTGAAGGTGGATGTGGGCTATGATAAAAATGTGCAGATGAGCAGGATGTTTGGTGATAGGTGGGAGGAGGTGAGGGTGGAGTGTGTGGGAATTCCATACTTGACCATGTATGTGGCCAAGGATTTGGAGCCCCACCCAGCCTTGGTGATGTTCATGTTGGTGACCATAGTGATACCTAATATTACTAGATGTAGATTCCCATGGAACCTATTGGGATTGGTGAGTTATTTGCTCACTATATCATAATGATATGTATGGGTTCTTGCTTTGTTGGCATAGGTATACCAGGAGCTATATGAGGTTACATGATAGGGTAGGAAGGGCTTGGAATATAGCTTGTTTATCGATTTTTTGGAATGGGAGCACTTTAGTGTGGCACAACCGAAGGATCTACCCTATAGTGATTGGGATAGGGTGCAGCCCTATGCTAGGAGATGGGCAATAGAAGAGGAGGTATATCCGAGTCATCTGATGTGATCTAGTTAGTGGTATTGAGAGCTATGGGCTAGACTAGCATCCACCCAAGTGATATCGAGGCCATGGTAGGGGACCATGTGAACCGATGATAGGGTGAAGTTGCGGTGGGTGAGGCAACTGAGGTGGATAGTCGAGAGGATATGGAGTGAGGTAGAGTACTTCTAGTTATCATGGGTATTGTGGTAGTTTGACTTGTCACAAGGAGTACCTGAGGAGCTAATGTTGTATAAGAGGTATCGAAAGGAGGTGGGGTTTCCATGTGCAACATCATGGAAGGAGGCGATTGAGGATGATGAGGATATAGAGGTCCCTAATGTGGATGATGCGGGGATAACCACGGAGTATGTGGCATGGTTTGGTGCCCACATATTTTTTTTGTGTTATGTACATATATTACAAGTTGTCTTATGAAATGACTTAATGGAATGGAGGTGGAGGTGGTTCGCGTCTAGGGGTGGCTCGCTCTTGTGGAAGAAGCAAGTGAAATATTAGCTCATAGATGGGGAACATGTTGAGATAAAACTTATCTTGTTTGGTATGGGGAGTGATGGGTTTTGATTCTTCTTCAAATTCATCCAAAATTATCAATATAAGCTCAAATTCTTCATAGATTTCATTTTCAACATTATTGGGATGGAGGGCTTCTTCTCTTGAATTGATATTAATCCTTTGTAAGGCTTCTTCAAGAGAAGAGGTGGTGGAAATTTGGTGGTAACCTAGACTTGAATGGTCATGCACCTCTTGAAATGAAATATCGATATGTTGATGCACTCCATGTTCATGCAATCCTAGGTCATGACCTTACCAATTGATTGTGGAAATATCAATATGGAAATCCCATAATGTTTGGAATGTTGGCAAGTGTTGGTTCTTTGGGTTCTTCTATGGGAGCTGGACTTGATGAAGAATCAGTCCTCCCATATATAAAATTTATGCTATTTGGTATTGAACCCATGTTATATACTACTCCTATGTCCAAAGGTGGGTCACATGGGCGATCAAAATCCTTAGCATTAGGAATGGTGAGGGGTGTTATGGTGATGTCTTGGACCATGTATTCACCAATACCAGGATTAGTGAGGTGGACATCAACTTGGGATGACATGGAAGGATTATGGCTAGATGATGGTTTGGAAAATGGTGAATATGAAGATACCTCACCATCAATTCAACTTGTGAAATATTAGGTGATGGCGATGGATTGGTTTGGAAAGGCTTTTGAATGGATGATGATGATGAGGATGGCAATGAGGTTGATGATGTGAACTTATTATGACCACATGTGCATGTAGTCAATGATGAAGATGATGGAGGTGTGGAAGTTTGATGATGATTGGTGATAGGGAGCTCATCAGGGATGGGATCATTTGATGAAGATATTGTTTATCTAATGGATGGATTGGATGATGATGGAATAAAATTATGAGTGGAAGAGCATATACTCATAGGGATTTGAAATGAAATTTTAATACTTAAACGGCTTGACATCCATCGGTATGCAATGTACTTGTCCCTCATGAACATATTTCAAACATTTATGTAGTATTGAAGGGACATCTCATTTCCCTCATCCAAGGTCTTCCAAGAAGTACATTGTATGCCATGGATTCTTCCAAGATGTGAAACATGGTGTGCAATGTTTTGACCCCTACTTCGATGGGAAAAACAATAGTTCCAACTATGGAACACAAAGCATCATTAAATGCTTTGAGGGTGAATGATGACTTGGTGATGTGAGATGGAAGAAGGTTCAAATTATGAAGAGCAGATGTGGTGATGATGTTGATGGAGGAACCGGTGTCAATTAACACTATTTTAAAAGTTTTCTTGTCAATTAGATCTACTAAGTCCGATGATATTGGCTTAATCTCAAAGTCATAGAATGTGATGGAAGGCTCCATGCATGTTTGGATGCTCCCCACAAAAAAATTGAAGACATTAGGATCTTGTGATTGTAGTTCAATGGATTTAAAAATGTCCATTAATGCCTCATGATGTGGAGGATATTTTTGGATTAACTCATAGATTGATAATTTAGCGAAAGCCATTTTTAGACTTGTAGTTAACCAACTACTCAATGAGATGATTGGTTGAGGTGGATGATTGATGGGTGCATTTGGAGGATTTTATTGGCTAAGGATATAGATGGGTGATGAAGGATTGGGAGATACATGGATGGGTGGTAATATGAGATTTTGTGACACACTTGCTTGAGGTGGTTTCCTTTGTTGGTTGTTCATTTGACCTCTAGTGACCACATGAATGGCCCCTACAAACCCTTGGTATTTTTGGATATGATTGACTTCATTAGGAGGAATTTTGGTGTTAGATCCCTCTACATTTGGTTACACCTCCTCATGATGAGGAAGTGGTTTTTGAAATATACCAAGGTTTTAATTTTGTTGAGCGAGGGGATTATCAAGCTTGATCGCCCCACGTCAATGAGGTCTTGAACTATGTCTTTAAATACATGGTAATTTTTAATATCATGCCCGTTTTGCCTACGATAAGGATAAAATAGATGTTCCCGATAGTGTTTACTAAGTTTGGCAAGATCATCATGTTTTATTTTGGATAAAGAAAATTTGTTTGTGCCATATAACCTTAAAAAAATGGAAGCATATGACTCAATTAAGGGGGTTTATTGGTGATTTTTTTAGACAAACTATCATCGAGAATGGTTTTCCACAACTGGCATTGTGTTCTGCATAGCTTGAGTTGTTGAGGGTACCGCATGATAAGCAATTTGTTACGGTATTTGTTGCATGGATTGTTGTTGAGCTATTACTGGTTGGCTCATGACCACTTGATTAACTTGATTGGGTTGATTGGCTGAGGTATCTTGTGTTGATTTTGGTTGTCCAGAATAGTTGCTTTTGTATTAGCCCTTATTTTGCCATTCTTTCTTTTTAGGCTTTAGTATGCCTTCTTGGATTTTGATCTCCTCAATGACACTAGCTTGATCTAAAGCTTCTTCAAATGATTGATAAGTTTGTAGTTGAAGCATCCAAGAGATAGATTTTAAGCAACTCTTGGTGAATAGCTTAATTATCTCATCCATTGGTAGGGTGAATGGCAATTTAGTGATGACAACCCTCCAAAAAATTTTGAAATCGTATATAGATTCATCATCATGTTGTCTCAAGGAATAGACATTAGATAATGAGATCTTCTTTTTAACATTTAATATGAAACACTCAAAGAATTTATCAATCAATTTCTCAAAAGTATAAATACCATGGCTTGGCAATTGATTATACCATTCTATGGCATCCCCTCCTAATGTTTGAGAAAAATTTCGAAGCATGAGAGCATTGTCATTTTGTATTCTAAAGCATGCATATACATAAGTGCTCACATGTTATTTTGGATCCTCAGTTCCCTTAAATTTTTCAAACTTAGGTACCGTGAAATTTTTTGGATATGGCGGGGAAGGTACCAAAGGATGAATTGGTTGATTGATCAATTGGTGTAAGGTTGGTTTCTGGTTTGAAAAGACAAGAGTATATTGAATCAATTGATCTATCTATTTTTGCATGACCTTAATTCAAAGGTCTTCCTTAGGAACGTGGAAGCCCTAAATTACCTGAAGATTTTTTGGTGGAGTGGATAAATTTTGTGGAGTGAATAAGTGATGATGAGATTTATAATGATGGCTAGGTGAATTTGATGGAAATTGATGAATGGGAGATTGATGATGAAAATATGGGGAATTATGGAATGAGTTTGATGTATGGAGGTTGGCTAATGGGGATAGGATGGAATAGGGATAGAAACCATAGAATATTATGGTGACCATGATGGACCCTAGTTAACAAGAACAATATGAGTAGAGATATGTAAAATTTTAGGGTTCACCTGTACTTGTTGTTGAGAATTTTGAAATTGTCTAAGCAATTTTTTTAGGTGTTCCCATGCCTCACTAATTTCTCTATCATAAGCTAAGGGCATGGAGGTATATGGTATAGAATATGTGGCTTGGGGACAAGTTACACTAGGTATGGCAACTTGTGAGACTAAAACTTGTGAAGCAGTATTTACATGTGCTTCATACAATGGGTTGGTATTAGTGGAAGTGTATGAGGTGATAGAAGCACATGAGGGTTGGGGAATGGATATATGGGATGAAGGTGCAACTGATGCCTCAAAAATAGGGTTGGTATACACCTGGGTAAAGGTGGATGGGGATTGGGAATAAATGGGCTCTTGGTATAAAGTAAGATCCTATCTAGGTGAATTGGGAATGGACCCTAAGACATAACTAGAAGACTTCATGAGAGCCTCTAATTTTGCCATGTCTATATGGGTAACATGATTTTCTATGGTAAGGGAGGTTGAATCCTCTTGGGGCATGGCCATATGAAAGGCTGTGGATGGCAAATAATGTGATGGACTTGTAGATAAATCTACCTATGTCACATTCAGGGAATCTACCACATAAGTGGTTGGGAAGGTGGATGAAGGTTCCATTTGATTATATTTATTTAATACTTGTTTTTGTTTTTGTGTTATGACCATAAAGAAAATAAATCAAAATACATATTATGTAGTAAAATGAAACACCCAATTTAAATTTTCATAATAAAAACAAACAACCAATGCTAATTTTGTTTAACATGTGTGTCTTACCTTGTTCATTGGTTATATCATTTTAATGTGAGTTTATTTCCTTAATTTTAAGTCTTGTGTGTTTCAAATGTACTAATCTGAATTAATAAAAAGAAAGGTAAAAACTATGTCTAAGCTGAGGCAACGAGATTCTTGCTGGTGATGAAATATAGCAAGTTTTCTCAGGGGTGACCTAGTGTTTCTAAGTGCAGATATTAGTGGATGGATATGAATGCCACCATCACCAAATCTCAAGCAATGGCTAGTGATGAAATCCAACCACTACTATTTAAGTGAAACGTGTTGTGTGTGAATTATTTATTTTAAGGTTTTCATTTATTAATGTGGACAAACAATGTTAGGAGCAACTAATTTCATAAATCTAAGTCAAAATCCAATAAGAGAATGCTAATTTCTCCAAAGGGTGTGAAGTACAGTGCTTAAGACCCCCTGTCAAAATAGTCGAAGGGTTCATCCACCCCTCTTCCTGGAATCACCTAATGGCAGGAATACTCTTGGCACCCTACTGATGTTCCTACTTAGATAGATAAAATAAAATACTTCTAACCCTAAAATGCAGCTCTAATTTATACAAATTATCAATTCAAATGCAATCATGAATGCAACACTTTATATATGTGAAAACCTAAAATGTGAACTAAGATGAATTATTTTCCAGATTACTTAGTGAATGTTCATTTTATGCCTAAAATCTAAAAAAATATTAAAGAACCCAAAATACGTAAAATAGTAAAACTAGATTTTGGATAGTGGACTTACTAGACAACCTACGTATCTGCTCCAAATCACTGTAAAATGCACTTGGGCACTTTTGAGACACCCCTGGGTGCTTTTGGAATGCTTCTAGGCATTTTTTGATGATCCTCGAGTGCCACTAACTTTTCACACACTTCTTGCAATTTTTTGCAAGTCTTTAGAAACCCTAACAAGTGAAGAATTCTTGATTTGTACTTATGCATATCTACAAAATGAGACAACAAATAGTAATTTATATGGCAAGATAAATCAAAACAAGAAACCCTTAGGGGATCCTATCATGGTCACCATTTATAGAGCTAAAAATGTGACACCGAACAATGCCCAAATAAAACAGAATTCAATTGAATCAAATATTACACAACAAAATGGAATTTAAATTGATAAAGTGGAGGAGCCTAGAAACTCTGTTGTTACTATAGTGGATCCAATAATCCCTTGATACAATATTACAAACTTTTCTAGGGTTATAAAAAACCCTAGCCACAAATAATTGGTGGTGTCTTCAACTACGTCTTTGATCCCAACAAGGTTGAGTGGGCTTTTGCATATCTAATATTGGGCCACTCCAGCTTACGCAGCTATCCAATGCTTTTGATGTATTGTTAAATCTTACACACAAAGAAACTAGAGAATCAGTAATAACAAATGAGGACTCCATAGTGTGATCCCTCAAAAATCATAACTTAAAAACCCTAGTTATAGCAATGTAAATGCGAACAGGATAAGACAATGGATGTATCTATTGCAATATAAAATGGATTTACCTTTCTCTTGCTTACTATTTGTTCATGGATGGATCTATTGCAAATCAATGGTGATGGCATACCCTAGAAACACCCAAATATCTCACTCGATATCATAATAGGGCTCTAAAACACCCATAGGTTATTCATGAGTGCAATAGGGCGCTTGGGAGGTCTGTGGAGCGCAACAGGACACTCAGGAAGTCTGCAAAGTGTAGCGAGGTGCTTGGGGTTTTTATGAAGAGTAGATAGGCACTCAGGGGGTTAGATCAAATCTAAAAAATTAGATATTATGAGGGTGAGGTATGTGGTGGTGATGGTGGTGAGCGAAGTTATGGAGAAATGGTGGATGGATTAGGGTAAATGTAGGGTTAGGGCACTAAAAGCTTAGTCAAAACTCTAAGGCACGTAGGATATTTAGAAACTTAGATTACTTTCCAGCTAGTTAGAATTTTGGAGAATTTCTAGGGACTGAGTCTTAAAATGACTCATATTAATAGTCCAACCTAGGGCATACTTTAGGGTTTCAATGACACTAATCATCTAGTTGAGATTAAAGCATATCTAAGGGTGGGAAATCAATCTATGATGTGGCATGGATTAAGGTAAATGGATGGATGATATTAGATGAGATTGGATGGCTAGGAATAATCCACTTTATAAATATATATTTATTAAAAATATATTAAAATATAATATAAAATATTATATTTAAATATATATATATAAAATAAATAAGTATAAATAAAAATGAATAATGGTCGAAAATGGTAGGAAATAGGGATGGTGGACAAGTGGATGGTGGTAAAGTATGGATGGAGGATAAGTGGCTAGATTTTGGTGTCTACTGTATATAAAGACTTTACACAATAGATAGTTTTGATCATAATCCAATTAAATAATATTTTAATATGCCAAGCACTACATCCATAAAATATAGACTCCACTTATTTGGATCTTGTAAATATGAATCATTATAATTGCTTGTTAACACTCTCACATTTGGAAAAATGTACCATTATATAGGCATGGAATACTTTTAAGCCTTGGGAGAGCATATTCTCCATAGTAGAGAAACATCACTTGACCACATTAACCATTCTATATTTCATGTCCCTTCAGCTGTTATTTTATTGTATGAGAAGGAACTTGATTTTTATTTCCCCTAAATCATAATTAATGACATAATTACCTATAAATTAAATCGTGAATATTTTATTTTATTTTTACTAGAGAACAAGGGGTTGTACTTAGGTCCCCTACCCTTGAAAAACCATAACTCTCTTCTTTAAGAGCTTGAGAGTTTACAAACATATTCAATTCTCATCTCATTTGAGTTTCTAGAGCTAGATACCTACATAATTTTTCATAAAATTTCTAAATTATTTATTTTCATTTTTTGGATCTTCTTCAATTTTTTGTGTGAATACAAATATTTCAAAATTAGCATCCTTGATATTTTCTACAACAACCTTCACAATACCAAAACTCCACCTCTACTATCTATGCATTGCATCTTAGTAGAGTAATATTTTCAAAACATCGCACTATCATAGTCCACTTTATCATATCTAGATTGTTAGTTTCCTTCTTGAAGCATAAGTGCAACCACAAAAATTATAATAAATAGTTTATATAAAAATACATTAATGTTATAAAATAAAGCAAATATTACCAATAGAAAACATTAAAGTAAATATTAATTATTATTTGATTCAAGCGGTCAACGTTTTCTTTTTAGCTTTAACTAAACTTACTACTTCCTCTAACCATGGAAAATAGAATTTAACTTCATGATCCTCAATTAAAAGCCCCTATTGGCTAGTCTATCTGCACATTTGTTTCCTTCCCTTAAAGTATGTGTAAATCTAATTTCTTCAAACTCTATAGCATGGTCTTGAGTTTCCACAATTATCTTTTGTATGTTTCATGAAGCCTTTGCTTTCCTAAAAATTGTATTTATTACTAGGAGTGAATCACCTTCCATCTATATTATGGTCCATTTCATTTGTTTGTATATTTTTAGCCCTTCCAAATTTGGCCAAGCTTTAGCTTCATTATTTGTATTAAATCCACTATTGAAAGTACAATGAGATAAAATCTTTCCTCTATTCTTTCTAATTATCCCTCCTCCTCCTACTGGTCCTAGATTTACTTTAGATGCTCCATAAAAATTCAATGTGACCAACTCCACATCTGGTGGTTTCCACTTTATATTTTTTACCTTATTTTTATTTATCTTGTACTTAACATTATAAATTCCATTTGATGACTTGAATCCATCTATCCAGGCTCTTCGCTTCTAGATTAGAGATTAGGTGATTTTATAGGGTTGGTTTAGACTCCTCTATGGCTAAAAAAACATCCCTTTTATTTACCTCTAAATTTCTTTCCTTTCCTTTAAATATTATTCTATCTCTTTCTATCCATACAGTCCAAAGTATTGTATCTTTTGATATATCCAAGATTTTTTGTAACACCTAACTTTTAAAAGTACTCTACCATTTCAAAACCAAAAAATACTCCTCATCATATGTCCTAGCCAATTCCCTCTCTCCAAGTGGGATTTTTCCTTTTTGAGGTGTCCTTTCTGGTTTTTTTGCTAGTTTTGGAGCTGCATTAGTGTTTTCCTTATATATTTTTCTTTGCATGCTCTTTTTATTCATCTGTCATTGTACAAGTGCATCCTCCTATTGTTCCCTTACCTTCACATTTTTCCATTTCCCTATTTTTCTCTATATTTAATCATGAAGGAGGGAAATCTTGTTTATATCGAGCCTGAGGTGTTTGACTTAGATTCCATTGCTATAGATATTTTGAAAAACAAAGGTGGACTTATTAGTTTCTTCAAGATGTTCTATGGCATCGATGGGGAGGTGACCAGGGCCTTTTCTACATCTTGGGACAATGGCATGGTTACTATTCACGAAGTGGGCAAGATTTGGATGACAAAGTAATAAGGAGAAATAAGCATAATTGGGATGTAGAGATGGCTCACTTTAAGAAAAATTTGGTTATCCATAAGCTTTACAAAATAGGTATGTACCATCACCATATTTCCACCCCATGGAAGGAAATCCTAAAACCCATCATGCAATATTTAACTGTTGATAATCATGAGTCCCAAATTTTTTGTTTTCATTTATCACTCATTAATATTTTTCATGAAGCTAAGATGATGAACATTCCTGTTGCGCTTTACTGGTCCTTAGATTATACAATTCTTTCTACCCATTCAAAAAAGGAAGAGGGATCACCCTATCATCAAGGTCTTTTCAAAATCATTTATAGGTTCCTCCTCCTTATGTTCCCCAAAGAAAATATCCAAGCCCCTGAATATTCTAAAGAGAACTTTTCTTCCTCACCTAGCCTTAATACCTATAGACCCAAGAGAAAGAATAAGAGTGAAATACCCTACTTTGTTTCTAACATTAAGAAAAATTTTAAGGTTGATAAAATTCTTGTCCGCTATTCTCAGAGACTCAATCTCAAGGAAGCTTCTGAAACCCCTACTCCTTCCTTTGTGAAGCCCAAGAAATATCCTTCTAATTCTCCTGACCTGGTGGAAAAATACCTTCACAAACTAGCTATCCATGCTACATCTATTACTATTGACAATCTGGAATCTTCCATGTGGCTATTAGGAAGGCAATTGTGAAGCTCAAATAACAACGCCAAGCTCTTAGCCTTCTATTTTATGTGATATATTTGAAGACATTCTTGCTATTTTTGCTATGAAGGGACCTTTCAATGTCAAGGATGAGGCTAAGTATGAGGACGTTGTGGAGATCACCAAGGATGCCTGCATTGAAGCCCCAAAGGAAGCCCCAAAGGATGTACTGAAGGACGATGTCAAGGACATCGAGCTGGAGGTTACCATTGTGTCTCCTATGCAAACTAGCATTCCCATCTAATTCTATGTGCGGGTCCTATTTGGGAAAGCCTATTTTTCTTTCCTTTTATTTTTTATTTCCTTTCTTCTAAATGTTTTGTCCTTTTGGTTCTTCTGGATGGTGGTTGTTTTGTTGTTGTTCCTTTCCACCTGAGGATTTTATTCTTTTTGAGTTTTGCTGGCTTTGGGTTGTTTGTTTCTATTCCTCCTTTTGTTTCCTCTAAGGAGTTTTATTTTCTGCTCTGTTGATGTTCAAGGTATTGGGGCACCTTTCAAATTCCCCATTTGATAAAAATAATTAGCTTACCAAAAAAAAAGTGCTCTACCATTGCTTTAACCATTATTCAATTCTATCATTCATCATCATGCATTTACCAAAAATATTAAGAATCCATTGTCATAGATTCTAGACTATTGAGTAGTGTCCCAAGAGATGGTCTATACTCTCCTCCTAAAAAACATATTATAAGGGGCCATGAAACCCATTTTTATAAGGTTATCCCAGAAAAATTTTCTTCTATGACCTACTATCCAAACACACATTTTGAATTTAGGAATGTTGAGGCTATCCTAAATATCTACCATATTCTTGCAATATTTCTATTTTTCTAGTGTTTTACATTATATCCATTTCTTGTTGTGTATTTTCCTAAGCTATTCAACTCCTAAATCAGCTTATCCTTAGCTCCCCTTAGAACAATCAATGTTGTTATCTTTCTACTCAACTACCTCCTAGCATCAATATCTTGTATACTTGTAAAAAAATCTTCTTTCCATTTGTATTTTCCTTCTTGATCCTTGTACATAATGTTTGAAATCCTATCACCATATTTATCTTGAAGTAATCTCATCCATTATTTCAAAATTTGATCTATATTGAGTGGTTTTTATCACACCAAGTAACCATCTAAATAGAAATTTTTTCTCCTATTACCACCACCCATATTAGACCTTTAATCACTAGATCAATTGATTTTTTTAAACCATTCTACAGAGCAAAATAATTTGATAGTGAGAATGTAGTAAATATTAATCTTGGGTCATTGGGGTCAACATACTTAGAAGAATTATTTCCCATTGTCTTTGACTCTCTTTGTATAATCTCCAAATTACTTTTCCTCTAAGAGCTAAGTTTGCATCCATAAGAACTCTTAAAACAAGACCTCCCCTAGATTTATCATAACACATCTTGCTTCATTTTGTCAAAGGAAAATTCCTTTTATCATGTAATCCTAACCATAAAAAATATTGTATAATATATTAAACTTTTTAATATTGATTTTGGCATAGTATACAAGGACATATAATATGTTGAAATGGCCTATACGACTTATTTAATTAGTTGCACTCTTCATGCTAATGATAACCATCTACCTTTCTATATAGATAGTTTATTCTAAAATTTACTTATAACTAGATTCTATAATTTTATCCTCATTCTCCCCTCAAATAATGGATTCCTTAGATAATTTCTTTGCAAATTTGCCTCCTCCATTTGAAGTAATCTGCATATTCCTGCTTTGATTCTAGCTAGGGTGTTTAGGAAGTAAATTTTAGATTTTGTCTCATTAACTTTCTACCCTGATTCTCTTTCATATTCCTTGAATAAGTTATTCAAAGCTCTGGCATCATTTATCCTTGCCCTTCCAAAAAGGGTTGTATCATCTACAAATTATTGATGGGTAATTTTTTCAATGTTATTAATAGCCTTAAGTCCACTTATAATCCCTTATTTGTTAGCCTTCTTCAAGTTCCTAACCAAAACCTCTACCATAATAATGAACAAATATGGTGATAGACAATTTCCTTGTCTAAGACATCTCTTGGATTTAAATGATTATGTTACTAACCCATTGACCAACATTTAATATAAAACTATAGAGACAAAAGCTTTAATCCATATGACCCATTTCTTACCAAATCCAAAATTTATAATACTTCAAAAAAAATTCCATTTAAACCTATCATTGGCTTTACTCATTTCAAGTTTTAAGATCAATGCTCTCTATTTTCTTGAAGTTGATGAATGTATAACTTCATGAGAACTATGATCCCATCCAAAATCTATCTCCCTTCACAAATCCTCCTTGCTCTTCTAAAATAATTTTGTCTAACAATGGTCTTAACAAATTCACCATCACTTAATGAATTATGGATTATGGACCTAAATGAATTAATCTTATATGTCATATTACATAGATTATGTTGTTAAATGAATTAAACAATTTTACATTCTTATTTTTTGGAATTAGGGTAAGTGTAGATAATATAAACTTCTTATTATTCTATGAAATGGACCTTACTTAAATATCAAAGGTGTACAATATGATCCATCGGATCATAACAAACTGAATAGATCTTAGCCACACAAAACTATCCTAAATATCCTAGTAACAACTTAGGATATACTCTAACACCCCCCCTTAAGTGGTACTAGGAGGTAGTGAAAAACAACAAAACCAAACAAGTGGCATATCCACATATATGAGTCTCGACAACAAGGCCTGATAAGGTACTCATGTACAATATATCCATAAGAAACTTTGTTGGAGAGATGATGAAAAACCACATGGTAAAAACCATCTTCTAGAAAAAAGAAGAATAAGGAAGATGTGGAAGGATGATGAAGATGAATATGTCCTCTTCAACCACCCTAGGACAACTTCCATCAACAAGGGCCTACAAAGGATCCATCTGATATCCCAAAATATATCGATGCCTCATAATTGAGTTGAAAGTCTTAGCACTCCATGAAGATATGAGGAACAACATGAAATATGGTGCTTGTGACAATGAACAAGGTTGTGAACCATGAAAAATTCACCAAATAAAACCCCCTTAAACCAAAGTGTCTCACAAAAAAGGAGAGTGAGAATATAGGATGGAGAAAGAAGCACCACAATTGCAAGGGTAGTCCAAAATGACTCCACAAGCACAAATATATGGTGTCCACCTATACGAACACAATGGGCTGATAACAAGGTCCAAAATTATGTAGACAAATAGCTAAACAAGAGGATCAAAATGAAAGGGCACCAATGTAGTTGTTGAACTATGAAAAAGTCACCAAATAAAACCCCCTTAAAACAAGGTGTCTCTTAAAATGAGAGTGAGAAGATAGGATGTAGAAAGAAGAATCACAATCATAAGTGTAGTCCAAAATGACTCCACAAGCACAAATATGTGGTGTCCACCTATTCGAACATAATGGGCTGATAACAAGGTCCAAATTGTATGGACAAACAACCAAACAAGGGTCAAAGGGACTTTATAAATGTAGTATGTGGGATTAACAAAACCTCCCAAAAAAATACCTTGGGAGTGTCAGGTTCAACCGAGAGTGCACTCCATGATACAACATATTTGAGACCCAAAAAATGCATATTGAATTGCCTCAAAATAGAAATTGATACCACCAATGTGTCTGTCTTGAAAAAATATTTTCAACAACTATAAACACCCCTATGATCAGGTGTCAATGTGGCCTTCATCTGCAGGAAAAACAATAATCTTCTCCATTTTTCCTCACAAGGGAATATTTTGAAATGTCCTTCAAAATAAAGCATGGTTTTAAAAATTTCTCTCGTAGGAGAAATTACATGAAAAAAAATTGACTGTCCCCCATGATTTGATAATAACTTTTCATAGTTAATGGGCCATACATTTTAATAAAATATCCCACCATTTTAAATAAA
This sequence comes from Wollemia nobilis, assembly GCA_028583015.1. Classification (NCBI taxonomy): domain Eukaryota; kingdom Viridiplantae; phylum Streptophyta; class Pinopsida; order Araucariales; family Araucariaceae; genus Wollemia; species Wollemia nobilis. The sequence continues at coordinate 5,296,418 of JAQPPZ010000613.1, read as the reverse complement.
TAGCCCTTCCACCTCCATGTGAAAAAAATGTTTTAGTGCCCCCCTTACATTAAAATAATAATGGGCCATTTTCCATGGTCTGGTATGGTCTGGTTTTAGATCGGCCAGATGATGGGCCACACAGATGCTGAGGAGTGTGGCTATTACACCGTCGCACTTCTATTGTGCAATGCCAAACCGGAGAACAGTCCATCATTATGATGCAAATGATGTGAAATCCTCCACGTGTACAAAGGTGGACCTCTACATGGATTTCAATTTGCAAATGTGGTAATAATCCACAGGTATGGACTGTGATCCACATCAAGTAGTATGGAAAGGCTATGTTGATAGCAAGATCAACATGAACATCAATGAAAGTGCCTCCATGTGGCATTGCCAACATCATTCGGAAAGGATCCTACATATTTTGGTGTCCTCAAAAATATTTGTGGGAAAGGCACCCACACATGAAAATAAATAAAATAGCACAATATCATAGGAAAAGAGGTTCTCATCACAGTAGAGGAAAAATATGCATAGTATTTGCTCGAATGGAGCAACTACAACAATCCAATGCGGGGAAAAATTAATTCAAATCCACATTACAAAGCAATTTAAATCAATTCAAACTTCATCATTATGGTCGGAGGTGTTGGTGATAAAATTTCTCCTATTAGCCAAAAAAAAAAAAAACATCATAAAAAAAATCAATCAAGCAGCACAGGCCATATCGGGCCAAACAAGCATCTGTCTAGAGAATGTGTTTGTGGATGGTTTGACTGAGCAATAGCAGTGGCTATATGGTTTATTTATGGTGGTTCATCGAGCATTCGCGTGGTGCTCTGGCTCCATATGAATTACAACCTTGGAGTTGCCTCAATAGTAGTTAATGAATATCTCAATAGCAAAAAAATATCACCACGTGTTCATTAAACACCATTAAAGGTGCCACAATCACATGGTTGAATGTTGGTCAGTAGAAATTTTCAAGAATAGAAAAACCAAAATAGGGGGATGTGTTGGAGAGACACACAGATCAACAAGTCTATGTTAGGTGACCAACGGTAAACAAGATACGTCATCATTGTTGTAATATTATGCATGAGATAGAAACATCACCCGTGACTCAATAGAATGCAATAGATGGACTCCCCACCAGATTCAAAAACACTTCCAACCTTCCAATTCATCTCAATATTATGTGCCATAATAACCATACTGTTGTGGCTGCTTCACAACGTACCCCAAAATTGGGGACCCACCTTTTTTGCATGTGTTCCAAGAAGACCGAAGTGGCCCATAGGCTAAATATCAAGGAAAAAAGCAAAACACCACAAGGAGAAAAAGTGTCGCGATATCGCGACATGTTGTAGTTTCGTGGCCAAAAGAGAAAAAGTGTCGCGATATCGTGACATGTTGCAGTTTCACGGCCAAAAGAGAAAAAGTGTCGCGATATCACGACATGCTGCATGGTCACGGCCAAGAGAGAAAAAGTGTCACGATATCACGACATGTTGCATGGTCACGGTCAAAAGATGCAACATGTCGCGATATCGCAACATGTTGCATTTTCATGACCAAAATAAAAGGGAAAGAACGAGGAAGAAAAAGTGTCGTGATATCATGACGTTGCATTTTCGTGACATAAAGCAAAGAGAAATAGCGAGGAGAAAAAGTGTCACGATATCATGACATGTTGCGTTTTCATGGCCAAACAAGAAAAAGTGTCGCGATATTGCGACATGTTGCGTTTTCACGGCCAAACAAGAAAAAGTGTCGCGATATCGCGACATGTTGCATTTTCGCGGCCAAAGGAGGAAAAAGTGTCATGATATCGCGACATGTTGCATTTTCACGGCCAAAGGAGGAAAAAGTGTCGCGATATCGCGACATGTTGCATTTTCATGGCCAAAGGAGGAAAAAGTGTCACGATATCGCGACATGTATCATCACGGCCAAAAGAGGAAAAAGTGTCACGATATCCCAACATGTTGCATTTTCGTGGCCAAACAAGAAAAAGTGTCCGGATATCGTGACATGTTGCATTTTCACGACCGAAAGAGAAAAATTGTCGCGATATCGCGACATGTTGCATGTTTGCGGTCGAAAGAGAAAAAGTGTCGCGATATCGCGACATGTCACATTTTCGTGATTCAAAGCAAAGAGAGAGAAGAAAGAAAAAGTGTCGCGATATCGTGACATGTTACATTTTCACGATGAAGGGCCACAAAATGGAAACCAAAGCACATACGCATACAAGGGAAGGTGAAATGAACAACCATTGGAAAATGAAACGAACAGTCAGGGAAGGTGAAACGAACAACCATCGAAAAACGAAACGAACCGTCATGGAAGGAGAAACAATTTTTTTAGAAGTTTAAATACGCCATTCAAAGAGGCCAGAGGGGGTTGGAAATTGTTGTGAGCAGAGTTGTAGAGTTGAAGGCAAGAGGGCCATTCTGGACCTGTTTGAGTCGTTTTTCTTCCATGGACTAGTTTGGGAAAACCAAAAAATTTTGTTATTGTAAAATGACAAATTTTTAATACAGAAAATTTCAGAAAGTTGCATCTTATGGGCAAGAAAGGAGGAGTCATTTTTTGCATGCAATATTAAATGTCTATTTTTCCCCTTTTCATATTTTAGGCTTGTAAATGGAGTTTATGCAAGTTTTCTTGGTTGCTTCATGCGAATGTTTAAATCTAAAAAACCTCATTTAAAACCCTAGGAGCCAGCACTTAGCTTATCCAGATTGTGCTTGCTTTGCAGGTCCAATAGGTTAGGTTGCATGCATGAAAACCTCATATTTTTGGTTTTGTCGAAATATGATAACATCATACTGAATGCATTTTATTTTCAGTTTTCTGCATTTCATTTTCATTTTTCTGCATTTTATTTTTCCAGAAATTTTCACTTATTTTAAATTTTCAGCCATTAAAATAAACATTAAAAAAATTTGAAAATCCAAAAAACAATGAACAATCACTAAAGTTTCATGATGAAATAAACCAACATTACCCCTTGTTTACAGCTACTTGCAATCACTAAGGTGTTCTAAGCATTTAAATTGAATATATTTATTTGAGATTACTAATACACATATGCAAATGCTAATACAACGGAGACCTTGGAGAAGTTGTTTGTTTAACTTCTTTGCAAGAGGGGATTTGGAACCCAAATCCTAAAGGAGAGTGTACTTTCACAACTGGGTGAAAATCCACTCAACACATACTCTCCTTCACAAATATCTGCAAGTACTCGAACCTTCCACATGCTTAGTTTACCATATATTCACATTCTCGATGAACCTGCCTCTCCAAAAAAGGTAGAATGTTCTAACGAGTTATCCACCAAACAAGGAAGACACAAGCAAATTGGTAATGCTTCTATGATATACGGTATCAAAAATGAGGTTGGGCATAGGAGCAAATTCCAGAGAATAGAACCAAGGTGAGCTCAGATCTTTGCATCATGATTCATCCATTAGTAACAACACGCTAAATGTTTCCCCTGTGCGTTCCTATATACACCTTCTAGTGTGATATCCATGTCCCTCATTGTGCCTTTGTCTTCATGGGAATGACTACCATGATCTGAGCCATCGTAGTGTATGTAGAATGCATAACCGAGATAGAAACATCGACAAGTAAAAATATTGAGCCGTGATCTCCACCTATGTCACAATAAAACATTCACCAAAGAAAATATCCACCTAAGACCTTTAACAGGAAAACTCCATATTGAAATGCAGTAATTACAGCAACAGATAGTAGCAAGGTACCATCAAAGAAACTATAACTGATTTAATGAGCCATCCGCAGTTTCACAGTCTGAAATAGAACAAACACTATGGATCTTGTCAAGCATGATAAAAAATAATAATAGTCAATCTCATAAATAACGGACTAACTATGGTGCTGAAAACATCATCAATTCAAACACCACGTCATCACCAAATACTTGGGCAATTTAGAGCATCTCAGCCAATAGTGGCAATGCTACAGTTGAACAGAGCGTAAAGACCCCTTGAATCCATTTAACAAGAGATGCATCATTGATTTTGCCACTGATTATGATCAACTGGTTCAAAGTAGATCTCCTATAAAAATACAGATTGTGGCTCTTCTGTGATGACCACAACCGATAGATCATTGCCAGCAAAGTTGTGGGGCAAATTCTACTTCTATAAATGCTTGTTGCTCATCTCACCATCCATATGTCTTCCATCAATGAAATGACCCCGTACATGTTCGATTGAAACTATGATTACACTGACAAATAGGGTTTGGCTCGTTGTATCACTACACAAAAAATCTTTGATATATTGGAAAATATTATACAACATCTACAATCAACAGTTTTTGACATGGTGCACACGTCAAAAATTACTGAAATAGCTAGTTAATGGTGTTATTGATATGGTTTTTGTAGAAGAAGTCTTGTGAAATCAAAACTATAATGAGCCTTTTAAACTTATATGATCTCTCACAATACAGTGACCACTTCATTCCATAATGGCAGCATCAATGAAAAATAAATAAAATTTATCCATGCGGTAAAGTTGATCGACAAGTACTGAAGGACCTGATGTTGCACCATGAGGACTTCATTGACATAGGGTGGCCAAAGGTGGAGAGCGGCTCTAAATATGGGCCGCAAGAGGCCATTGAGGTCTGATTTATCTGACGAAGAAGCCTCCATGTTTGTGTTCCACAAAATTTTAAATACAATCACCAAAAAATACATAAGGCCACCATCCATCGCAAATCAAACCTTTACAAAATAGATCCAGGACTAATGGTGGTTGCGATCTCCTCCATTGCATATTGTAGCAGCTAAAACAAGAACTGCACAGTCATAAATGGGGACGAGCCATCTACGGTAGATCAGATCAGCGATCAAATACCATAAATTCCTTCAACACAGTCTATCTCCAGTCTATCTCTGATGGAAAAATAAAATTAAACAGAAGAGTTTAGAAGATCTTGGCTTCAAATTTCATAAAATATTTTACTCCCTTAAAATGTAAGGACCCTTCTAATAAACAAGATTGATTAAAATCGGTAATTTTAGAGCATACTCAAATGTTTTGCATCAAAAGAAAAAAATAGGGAAGGGCAAATGACAAGAAAAATAAGGTAAGAATTTCCATGAGGGAAATCCCCCCTCAAGCTCACAGGATAGGGAAACATCACTCCCATGCCATGTAGATAATATAAACTTCTTATTATTCTATGAAAGGGACCTTGCTTAAATAGCAAAGGTGTACAATATGATCCATCGGATCATAATAAACTGAATAGATCTCAGCCACAAAAAACTATCCTAAATATCCTAGTAACAACGTAGGATATACTCTAACAGTAAGATATGTTGCATGTAATTTATAAGGTATGTATTGTATTACCTTAGACTATTCCACTACCACCAATGAACAATCCTTCATTGTATTCCAATCACGTTGATAGAATATTGTAGAGAGCACATATGGACCTAGGGATTTATCCTTATCAAAAGATAAAAGAGCTAAATGAACTTCTTCTAGAGTAATAGCTCCATCAGTTTTGTTATAACTAAAGGTACTTCTTGTAGTAACTTATCATTAAGAACTTCAAAATCCTTTGATCCTAGAATATTTTGGTAAAAAAACCTTACCTCCTTTCTGATTTCACTCTAGTCTTCAATCCAAACCCCTTATGTTGATTTAATTCTACTAATTCATTATAGATGCTAATCTTTGTACTAATACCATCCTATGAAAAAACTTTTTATTTTTATCTCATTTTTATAACCAAGTTTGTCTCAATTTTAATCTTTAAAATACCTCTTTCTTAATCAAAATATTATGATATTCTCTAAGGAACTCCCTTTCCTTTGAGCTTGTATTATTATGATCACCATTTTAGAATTTTGAAATTTTATCATTTAGTTCTTTTTTCTCAAAAATATTTCCAAAAGTGTTCTTTTTCCTTTCTTTTAATCTAGACGTCATTGATTTATTTTATTTTGTAAGTAAATATAGACCACCATTTCCTAAATAATTTCATGTCTGTGCTATGATATCAAAAAATTGAGGATGATCTTCCCACATCTGCTCTTATTTAAAATATGATCTTTTTTTAAATTCACTTACCACCATTTTGACTCGTATTGGCTACTGATCTATACCAATCCTTGTCAAGGTATTAATTTTAGCACAAGTCCCTTCATCTATCCAATTATTTGAGAGTATGCATCTATCTATTTTTTTACTATTAAGTTATGGTCTCTCCTATTGCTAGTCCATGTATAGTTGTCCTCTTCAAACTCAACCTACCATAGGTTATTGTTTTGAATAAAATCTAATACATTTCTTATACTTTAGATTAATTTCCTAGTTCCCCAAATTTTTCATCCAGCTTGGTTATGGTATTAAAATCTACTATGATCATGAATTAGTATTCTTGGTCTTTACTTCTCATAAAGGCTTCAATCCTACTCCATACTTCTAATCTTCCTAACTAATTTGTAAGTCCATTTACATTGATAAGTATGAAACCAATATCTACAAAGTAACATGTGACTAAAGAGGCTATCCAATGCCTAGTTTTATGAATGGTTACAAAGGAGGTTATAATAGAATTTCAACATGTTATAATTTCCCCTTCCACTCCTTCAAAATCCACAACATCCCATTCACATCTCACTCATACTACTTTCATAGTTTTGGAAACTTTTTCCTTATTCATTTTAGTTTCTTGGATACAAAGAATATCAAGCTTATTGCTTAAATATAGCTCCCTAATAAACCTCTACTTTGAGGAGGAATTAGTACCCCTTATATTCCATGAGATTGTAATCATGTCTCATAAGGGGCTACTAGCCCCACCTATGAATTACCAATATCAATTTAATTTTTTGGTAAAGAGAATTTCAACCAACTTAGTTTGTGTTCCTTTCTCTATGTTTGCTCTTGCTTCCCTAGATCTTGCTTGATAATTTGAGGGTTTTAATATTTTTGCCTTACATGTATCATGAGTAAGTCTTATTATTTTGTTCCTCAATATTTTTTCACAACTTTATTTTTCATTAGACTTATCCTCTCCTGGCTCTACTATAGAAGATTTTGACTTGTCCTGCTCTCAAGTATTTCCTTATTAATGGTAGAGGTATTAACATTTAAAACTACATTTTCTCTACCAATTTTCTTCTCCTAAATGGTGCATGGAACTTAAAGAGAGTCTTTAAAATATTATGTGACACATTTCTTAATTTCATCGAGAATGTTCATACCTAAATCAGGATCATACCAAATAGATGGTTCCTTGTTAATATTTTGAACCTATTATATTGTGTGCTCTAAGTTCAAATCTAATTTTTCTTCATAGGCTAAAGCCTCAAAAAAAAAAATTATTTCTTCCAATATCCTTCCTTAATGGTCTCCACTATTTATTTACTTTCATCTATCTAGACCTATTTTTTGGAAGTTAAAAACCATTCTCATCCATATCCATTTGTAAGTTTCTTTGCAGTTTTCTACATAATTTTTTGCTAAACTCTTCTCAGGGAATGATATTTTAGTATACCTCATCTCATTAAATCTTCTACATATAAAATATATGTTTTCATAATATATGTTTTGGATCCACAACTTACCCCCATACTTAAGAATGATTAATTCTAGTAAAGGTTTACTTATATCAATCATGCCCAATAATAGAGCATAAATATCCAATAATTTATCTTTTATAGTTTCTAAAATCTCAATGAATTATCCCAAAGTGATTTCTATTTCCTTGAAGGTATCCATTTCCTAAAATTCTATAGGTAACCCATACATCCTAACCCAGACTAGTACTAGGGATAAATTTATATTTTCAGGTGCAAAGCCTTCATATGCTCTTCCCATAAACCAAGAACCCCCTTTTAGGGTTCTATCTCTTTCCTCATTAGAATAAAAAATGTCTAGGAATAAACCTTTGGGAATAAAGGATAGACTCACTCCTTGAGACTTCCATCTCATATCAATCCATTTTCTCAAGGCCAAAGCCCTTGGCCAAGACCCATTAAATTTACCAAAAATTACCCTATCTTTGAGAAAAAAGGATATCTCCTCTTGATGCACTCACTAACCTCTAATACTAGAGATGATTCTAAGGATTTAGCTATAAATCAGTCCACGATAAGGAAACTAAAACTTAAAATATATTAAAATTTACCAAAATATCCTGTAGCGATAATAACATATGATTAAAAAACTTATAATAATTTGCATGCAAAATTTATAAGATAAATAAGAGGAGAAAAAACTTAGCTTAAAAATTCTATGCTTAGATAGAATTTATTACATCACTAAATTCCTAGCCTTCCATTGCTTCTCCCATCATCCAAACCCTCGTTGACAGATATCTATAATTTCATTTTTTGTGACTTGAAAAATCATCACTACCCTTATTATCATGGCTGATTTCATGGGATTGTATATCCCTCAATATTTCTCAAAATCCTTCATATGACCACTCATTTTAAATCTATTCAAATTTTGCACAAATTGGTCCAATAATTAGCTAAATCGTAAAACCCTTCACAAAGATATGGCTCCTAAAAGATGAGATATTTTTCAAAACAAAAATTACCCTAACATTGCCCTAGTTTTAAATGACTATCTTCACATGGTCATGTTAGCTTTTTATGAGTATATGATATATGAAATGCAACCACAAGATGTATAATAAGAAAGTCATGATAACTATATGATAATGGCACTATAATATGCAAGAAAACTATAAGATAAAGTTTTGCAATAACTCAAAAATATGCCATTAATGAAAGCTCATGAAAATAGTACAATGCAGTAAGATGGAGGACATAAGCACTCCATAAACTATTCTTAAGGAGCTATTGTACTCCATTACCAATATATACTATGCATTATCTATATTCTCTACCACACACACTATATCCTCTATTACCCTATTTCACTCACTATAAGGCTTATATATAGGAAGATATATTCCTTGGCCCTTACTCTACCTATGACTCTTCATCTACCTTTTCTATGACTCATGTATAAGTGGACTCCTTGTACATTTACATAATTGCACATTGACACTTGTGCATTTATTACATTCCTTGAAGTAACTACTTAACTTTACTCTAAAATAAACTCCTACTCTAGTTATGTACCCAAGGTGGTACATTAACATGTACCCAATAATGTAATATACTCTAACACCCCTTTGTATTACATTATTTTGGTATTGAAGACTTTAGTCTTCAATATGGATATTCATCTTGGTTCTAGAATTTAAGTACTTTTCCCTTACTTCCTTCATTAAACTCTTTGTCTGAATTTTGATGAGTATTTTCATCTTGTTTTGGTTCTTCTTCTTATCTGATTTATAGATGGCCAAGTAATGCATAGTTTTGTTGTCCTCTCATCCTTTTAATATTGAATATTCTATTTTCTCATCTACTTTTATGATATATGGGTTCTTCATTTTTTACAATTTGTTCCTCAGACAATGCATTAGTATTGTTTTGAAATACAACAATATCTTGTGAAGTCTTAATCAAGTCTAGAGTATACATATTTTTGTGGATTAATCTGGTGGCTTCTATCTCATTTTGATTTATGATGAGACACATATTGACTCCATTTAAGTATATAAAATCAACCATCCTTTTACTTTCCACTAGCTTGGTTACTGAAATAAGATTACATGTTAATCCAGGAACATACATCACATTATGTAACAAAAAGTTTAGAAATGATTTACTAGGTGTTACACACCCATATCCATGTATATGATAGGTTTTTCCATATGCAATTTTTAACCTATAATCATTAGTGATTTCAAGATAATCAAACCATTGTAGATTTATTGTCATGTGATGACTAGCACCGGAATCAATATACCAAATGTTCTTTTCAATTTGATTGTAGAATTGTTTATGTTAGAACTAATTTTGTATATTTGATGTGGTATATTGTATGTATCTTTATCTTACCCCATTTTTTAGTGTACCTTGTGATAATATGTCCCTCTTGCTATTTTATCCATTGTAGTATATGATCAATTTATAGAATTCTTTTAGCTCTTTAGTATTTTGAGAGAACTTTTGATAGGATCTTGTCTTCCTTATGACTCCCTAGTGTAGAGTATATTAACTAATTTGATCAAACCTTTCTAAGACTTAGGTTTTGTAGGATCCTTATGTTTCCCTAATGTTTATATTATGCTCTAATCTTGATAAAGCGTTCAACAACTAATAGTTCGCATTTTGAGTTGATTTTGTAATATTTTGGGAATGATAATTAGTAACTCCTATTTTCACCTTATATCTCGAATTGAACTATGCACTTATTAATTTGATGGATTTATCTATGGTTGGATTTATTTTATCCCTTTAATATGACTATGATACAAGCATAAGTAAATAGTTCCAAATGTTTTAAGCAATTAATGAACTTCCTTCTTTAACCTTAATTTCAATAGATCAATTTTCTAAATTCCAATTGTCTAAGGTTTTGATGTAGTATACATTATATCTCCCTATTTTGGAACTTTAGAACATAATAACACTTGAAAAATAATTTAATTATCTAAGGTGGAAACCCTTATATCTCCTAATTTGATTATTTTACAAATACCATGTTATTGGAATTTCAAGCAATAAAATTTTGAAATACTTTTTCCAAAATAAACTTCACCCTTCAATTAGCTATCTAGAACTTAATAGAATTTCTAAGGTTTTATCTCCTTATTCATCCTATTATTTAATAAACCAACCTTAGGAATTGAATAACCTTTATATAAATCAATTAATGATATACTACAACTTATACCTTTTAATAATGCATTGCTCATTGTTCGTTGCTTGTTGTTCAACATACAACATAGGTTTTGACTACGAATTTCAACCTCTTGAATACTAAATATTCATGGTCCATGAGGTATAGTATCAAGCACTACTTTGGGAAATATTCTCAATGTTCTTTAGACTACAATTAATTCCTTCTTAATAATTGTTTGACTATGTAGTAAAAATATCCTTCTTTGGTGGAGGTATTTAATGAACCTTACCTCCTTATGTAACATATGCTAAATGGCATATATGTTATTTCTTGAGCCTATCTATCCTTTCTATATGGCACAAATATATGAGAGGCATTAGAATATATCACTCTTGGTAACGTAGGTATTATTACATCTATATGCTTGAATGATGACTAAACTTTATCAGTTTGTGTAGAGAGTTGCTTAGGCACTCATCTTCCTTTGCACGCGTTATGAACAAAGGTGTTATGAAAGAATCTAATAGCACTCCTTTGTGTTAGAGTTACTATGCTATAGTAACTATAATTATTACCTCATTTTGTAATTTGTAATAAATTCCTAGGTAGATTCTATTTACTGCATGGTAGATTTAGATTATTACTATTACTTTTACTTTTTACCTCAAAGATATTCACTGTTTGGAATATCTTTTGGTAACTAGGTAACTAGGTGATAGTAGTCAAGTTGACTATGTTAACTATCCTACCTAGGTAGTTAGTAGGTTAGGCGCTTATTTCTCAAGTGCATTTGTTAGCATTAATTTAGGATATTATTTCATAGAATATCCTAAGGCTATTCATAGCCTATAATTGTATTATTTAAACCCTATGCAATATCAATCCTAAGCTAATGCCTATGGTTTTCTAACATTGGTATCAGAGCGGTGACCTGCCTAGGCACTCAAAATACTCGATATCACAATTGGATAATGTGAGCAATGACTCATTCTAGTTGGATCATAGAGGCCCAAATCCTGAGACTTGAAATCCCCTAAACAGAGCATGATTTTTAAGGCACCATCATGGAGTTCTTTAGTGGGCATAAAAATCGAGGTTGTTGTAGAATTTTTATTTGTCATGATTCTTTCTTGGAATTTATTTGTGCTCTCCTTTGAATTAATTGGCTCACAGGACCATATATCTAAGAGTAATTTTTCAAACCTGTCAGTCCTGACAGGCCACGTGGATAGGTGATCGGCCAGCAGTTTGACTACAGGTGGTAGCCCATCGGACTGGCGATCAAATTAGCTCCAGCAACTAATCCATTTTTTGGATGCAAGTGGTCCACCTCAGGTGTCCCCCTCTCGATTATACAATACAAGAGGTAGGTAGGGTAGGAGCGCCCACCTACAGACCATAATCTATTGATAACCATAGATATGATTACTTCTATCAATCCAAAACTAGAAATCCATGCAAAGTGATGTCATCATCAATTGGCACATAGTTTGGATGGTACATATAACAACCATGAACTCTAACATAGATCTGACTGGCATGCATCTTGATACCATTGCAGATAGACTCCTGTTGACATCACCCAAGCATGAATCCAAATGTGGTTACATGGAGCTTACAGAGCGTTGAGCTAGATTGACATAGACCTAAATTGCATGTGATCCAAGGTCAATATAAATCTTAATACAAATGAATAGCTGACCTGACTAGACACACTGGTGACACATGGTAGGCTGACCATGTGCCACCTGGATCGTACTAGACATTGACGTGGTGAAAACGTGGAAGATTGGCCACATACCACCTGAACTAAACTAGACATCGATGTGGCAGACATATGGTAGAATGGCCACATGCCACCTAGACCAGACTAGACATTAACATGGCAGATTGATCATGCATCACCTAAATAACAGGACAATGACACGTGGTGGATTGGCCATGGCCACCGAGACAGACGCCATCTGGATGACACATGGTGGACTAGCCAGGTGTTACAACACTGACAGAATCCACATGGTCAACGATAAAACCATCCATGTGGGGGACTGATTCCCCGCAGTAATCAAAGAGCACTATGTGCTCTGTTGCTTTTAAGCAACAAAAACATCGCAGCATGGGCGATGTGGGACAAAAGTTCTTTAACTTTTTTTCGACAAGCCTCTCCCATCAAGAATAATAGAGGGGAGGCACTCTCCACCTCTCGTCCAACACTGCAGTCAAATTGGTTGAAGTGTTATCCTCTAGGACGCTACTCGTGGGATGGTAGGTTCAAACCCCCACAGCTCCATAAAATCAAATCTTTTTGCTATAACAAAAAAAAACAAAGGCTACTCCCAAGGTAAATCTTTTTTAATTTTTTTTTTTATTTTGTATTTTTTTAAATTAAAGTTCTTTTTAATAAAAAATAATAATAATTTCATTATTAATTATGAATTTTGACTCAATTTTTTTATAAAATTAAATTTATTTTTAACACATAATTATATTTTATTATTAAATTAAAATTATCTTAATTAGGTTTATTTAAAATTTTCAAATTAAAATTAAAGAACTAGAAACCTATTTTATGCAAATTCAAAACAAAAGAGTGTTTTTGTTTTCTCCAAGTTGGGATGTAAGACAAAGAAGAACACCATTTCTTTTGCAAAACTAGGGAGCCCTAAAATCCTCTCAAATCCTTGTTAATTTTGCAAATTCAAAGGGGGACAAAATCAAGAAACTTGATTTTTTCTTGCAAAATTGTAACACAAGGAGACACCAAATTTGCAAAATCTAAATTTAAAATTTGTGAATTTATTTTCTCCAAGGAGGGATATAACACAAGAAATTACACATTTTATTTTTTGTAAAACTGTTGAGCCGCTGAAGAGATTGAAGAACTTGGGTCCACTAAAACCAAGTTGTATGTCGAATGGTTTTGGAAAGCCTTTCAAAAGCTTGACGTGTGTCAACTTGGCTTGAAATAAGTGCTACCTTGTTAAATTTCTAGAGCAAAGGGGAGACAAGAAATTGTAATTCATTTTTACAAATTTGTAACACAAGGAGAGGGGGGCACTTGAAAATCAAAGTTATTTTTGTAAAATCAAAAGGAAAATTGTGTATTTTATTTTCTCATAACTTGGGATATAACACAAAATATTGCACATGTATATTTTTGCAAATTGGAGAAGGATCTTATCACATTGAAGATCTAAATTTTTCACAACCTTGTTTATTTTACAAACAAGAGGGGGGGGAAACAAAATTTGGATTCTTCTTTTGCAAAATTGTAACACAAGGGGAAGTTGTGAAAATCAAAGGATTGAAACATTGAATCTTGTTTATTTTGCAACACAAAAAAAAGGCAATTTTTTTGTGCCACATTCTTTGCAAAATTGTAAGACAAGGGGAGAATTTGAATATCAAATTTTGCACAACACAAATCAAAATTTTATTGCAAAATTAGTAATAAGGTGCATTTTCGATATTACTTGACACATTTATTTCAATTTGGCATTTAATAAATTAGGTGCATTTTTGGTTGCATCTGAAACCTAAGTGGTAAAAATTTGTGGGCACTCTTTGATTGATTATTGCATTTATTTTTTTGTTTTCTGCAATTATAAGTCATCAAAATCAAGAGCACTGAAAAAACCCCAAATTTCACACTCATTTGTGTAATTCATTGCATAGGTAGCGCAAATTTTACTTTTTGATATTCACTCCATAAAAACCCAAAATTCACTCTTCTTGTTTGGCTTAAACTCCTCAAACTAATCATCCTTTTTCAAAAGGGTTTTTAGGCAGGTGCCATTAAATATCTTTTTGAGTGAATTATATTTTGGTACTATTTTAGGGTATATCAAAAGAAAGAACAAGTTTTTATGAAATAAAGGAACCTTGAAAGTAGCAATTGTTTGCACTAAGGGGGGATAATTCCTTTCTTACTTCAAAATAGATTTTTGATAAGAGGGAGATAAAACTTGTAAAGGCAATCAGAAAAGAAGAAGTCATCAAAATTATACCTTTTTCTTTTAGGCTTCACAATAGCAATTTTTTCTTGAAGTACTTATAATAAGGAGGGGATTCTTTGGTGAACTTTTTGATAAATTGCCTAGGAGGAAAAGTTATGTACAAATATATTTTGCACTCAAGGGGAAGACTTCAGAAATTACCTAAGGGAAACAAATTTGTAAACCTAGGTAGCACCATTGCAAACCTCTTTTTAGGCTTTATAAATAGCAATTTTTTTGTTTGAAGTACTTGGAATAAAGGGGGAATTGTACCTCTTTTTAGGCTTCATAAATAGCAAAATCTTTTTGTTTGAAGTACTTGTAATAAAGGAGGATATTTTTATGGTGACCATTTTTGAAATATACCTCTCTCATCCGTGGTTGTGAATAGATGTATCAAACTATCTATAAGTGTCTACAAAGGTAACTACAAGGTAGGTTGGAATATGGAAGAAAAACACAAGATAAAAGAAGGTAATACCATAGCTAGACGCGTGTTCAATGAGAAGTCTATATTATCCAAGGAGCATCATGAAGTCTCCACCAAAGAGCTTCTCAAGCTACTGCAATGGAAGTAGAGCATCCTTGTTCTACATCTCCCTCTACAAAGTAAGTAATTCAAGAGGGTGAGGTTGAGGTTTTTTTGCCTCCATATCCTTTTTTCCCTCAACTCCCTTCTTTGAAGGTTGTTCTACATTTTGAGGTTCCTCAACTTCAAAATATTTTGCACTTAAGGGGGGAAAGAAATTTCTTTCCTACCTCACAGAATATTTTGCTATAAATGGAGGAAGACTTAAAAAGGGTGCATTTTTTGCAGTGACCAACACCTTAGTCAAACTTCTTGCAAAATTTCATCAAAACAATATTTTTGCTAAAAATGGAGGAAGACTTGTAAGGGTGCATTTTCGATAGAGACCAACACCTTAGTCACACTTCTTGCAAAAATTCCATTACAACATGTTTTGCAAAAAGGGGAAAACTTATAAGGGTGCATTTTTGGCAGTGGATCGACACCTTAGCTACCTTATCAATACTTTTGCAAAATCATATTGTAAATAGAATGAACCTTGTATGTATGATCTACTCTAGTACACCTAGCGATTGCAGTGGCTGGTTACCCATGCAATTCAATAGAATGAAAATATTATAATAATGATATTCATTGTTGTTAAAGCAAAGTGAGGGACGACCTATTTTTTCTTAAGTACTTTGGAAGTACTTATGTTTTGCTTAGACGCAAAGGTGACAGACCTAAAGGTATCTACCTAAGAAATAGCAGCTAGATCCATTAGCTAGAGCAACTCAACCAAGATGAAATAAGTGTTGTTTGGCATCTATAAGAAAGGTAAATCCTATGGTAGACCCAGTGGCAAATCCAGTGATAGACCGAGTGGCAGATTCACAAGTAGATCTAGAGATAGTCCTAGAGGTATTCATCTAGAGGTACACTTAGAGCCATGAGCCAGAGCTCTATAGGTTCCACTATATGTGGATAATACCTATGATATAGGTTCCACCATTTAGTGGACAAGACCTGGACTAGGTTCCATAATTTTATGGATAAGACCTAGAGTCAGCAGACCAGCATCTTTTATTTTCTCTCCATAACTATATTAGGGCAGTTATATACATTACCAAAATAATGTAATAAGGGGGATGTTAGAGTTACTATGCTATAGTAGCTATACTTATTGCCTTATTTGGTAATTTGTAATAAATTCTTAGGTAGATTCTATTTACCACACGGTAGATTTATATTATTACTATTATTTTTACATTTTACCTCGAAGATATTCACTATTTAGAATATCTTGTGGTAACTAGGTAACTAGGTAATAGTAGTCAAGTTGAATACGTTAATTATCCTACCTATATGGTTAGTAGGTTAGGCGCTTATTTCTCAAGCATGTTTTTTAGTGTTAATTTAGGATATTATTTCATAGAGTATCTTAAGGCTATTCATAGCCTATAATTGTAATATTTAAACCCTATGTAATATCAATCCTAAGCTAATACCTATGGTTTTCTAATACTTTGCTCTTTAAGTCTTGTGCCAAGTGGCACAATATTTCTTCACTCGATATGGACAATGGTCATCTTCAACATTGCATGTAGCTACTCCCTTTCATTCACTTAATAGCCCAATGCTTCTTGCCAACTATTGATCGTTTGCTCAACGCTTTCTTGTTTAGCTTTCTCCAACTAATAGTGGCTCTCTCCAATGTTTTTTGCTTTGCTTTCTCCATCTAATGATGGCTCTCCAATGCTTCTTGCTTAGATTTTTCTAGCTAATGGTGGCTCTCTCCAATGTATGTAGTTCCAATGTGCTTCACTCTTGATAGTTTGAAGGTATTTTTTTAGCCCTAACTTTTTCTTCTTCCAAGATTTTGACAACATTTACTTGGATTATAAGCTCCTTACTTGCACCTTAATTTTGCTATTTTTTGTTATATATTTCTCTTGCAAATATTGTGTTATACTTTCCTTACTGACATGGCTACGCTTTTCCAACACAATATCCTTGTGATGTATATTGACTTGCACCACAAACATTGCTTGATATGATATCAATCAGTGCTGAATCCTTTGGCTCGAATTCTAGTTTGATGAGCCTTTTGTTGGCTCTCTCCTTTGCTTCAAAATGGCCGCTTGAATATTGTGTTTTGCTAGTCATTGTAATACATTTTTGAGGCTATATATTTTGTCCTTCTTGGTTGTCTTTGAAAGGAAAATAATGGTTGTTCTCATGTAATGTAAATGTCCCTGTAATAGTTAAGATAGAACACCTTAACTTGCACCAAATTTTTAGGTCATATGTCTTCTTCTCCAAGTTTCTAACTTCTTTTATGAAGCAGCTTCTTGAGGGTAGATAGTGATCTAATAACACTAACCTCTAACTCGCTTGAATATTTTGCACTAATAATTTCAAGGAACTAATATGTCCTTCTTTTGGTGACTTGCTTTCACCAAGATATATTGCAGGTTTTATGTGCTCAACAGTGTCCTTTGACACTTCAACTTAATCTTGCTCGTGCACTACACCTTTGAACAATATTTAATACACTCAAAAATATTCTCTTAAGTATAACTAGTATAGTGCACTATTAATCTCACCTTATTGCTTCTTGTAAAGGACTCTTAAAAGTAATCTGAATCTAGCACTACAATCAATATTATAGGATGTAGTATTCTTAAATTTTAGATAAACAATAGAAAGATGATATTTTTATTTTTTTCAAAATATATCGAACTCCTATTTAATATGTATATATATACTTAAAATAAACTATTTCATGCACTCCCTTGAAGACTTTAATATGCTACCTTCTTCTTGCAACTATAAACTCTAATATGGTACTTTAATGTAACTTGATAATGAACCAAATAATTAAAGTTCAACTAATGAACCTTCTTGCACCCATGTTGCTTACCTTAATTATCCTTGTAGATGAAGTATTACGAGGTGATTAGATTCACCTTATTGCTACCTTTTACTGGATGAACTTGCAACTCTACCTTGATATCTGAAATAGCTTCTCAACTCACCAATTTGCAAGTTTGTAACTCCTCTAACTTGTTACCTGTAGATATAGTTTGGTGGTTTTAACTCCCCTTCAAGATGTACTTTGAAACATTAAAACTTAGTAGCTATTGATGCTGCAAAAATTGTTACTTTCTTGCTATCCTCAAATCTAAAAATTTCATATTGTAAAGCAGTCAATCTCCCACTAAAATTTTATCCTTGAATATCAAAAATTTGGTAGGAAACTCCTCTAAATCGTAGCTAAGATTTTCCTTTAGGAACCCTTCAGTTTTATGTTGTTTATTCATCAAACCCATATCTCTAAAATATGCCTTCTATCTATCAAAGGTAATATTTAAATCTCTTGGATTTTATAGGCTCTTTCTATATTCATTCTCCTTAAACCTCCTTGTTAAATTTTGACTTCAATCTAGGCCTTATTATCAAGGATATAAAAGTCTTAAGGTCTTCACCAATCTCCTCCAAAATTTGGCAAGCTTCTTACCAGATCTATCTCCATTTGGGCTTGTTGTTGGATGGTGATAATTGTCCTAAAATATTATTTTATTAAGAGCTTCTCCTTGGTGGTAATTCTCCTAGGAACTCCTTCAATGGCCTTCTTCTTCAATGAGGCTCTCCAAGCCTTCTCCTTGTTTCTTCTTGAGAGCTCTTCTCTAGGGTCTTTATTCTTGCAACTTCTCTGGTCTTCCCAATAAGACCTTTACTTCAACCTCTATGGACTTTTGGCAATGAGATCTCCCTCTCGGATCTCTAAAATCTACTGCTTTTAGAATAGGACTTTTTGCTAGTCCTTCTCAATATTCAGTCTTCTAATACCAAAATTTCTTCTATGGGTCTTCTTTTCAATGGAGATCTCCAATATCAAATATTATTTAGGAATTTTTTTCATGAGTCTCTTCCTCCAATTGGGTCTTCTTTCTAGGACCTCCTTTATTTGCAATATTCAATATTCAATGGATATCACAAACCTCCAATATTCTTTTGGACTCTTCTTTGGAGTCTCTTCTTCCTTGAATCTGTAACAAGGATCCTTTAGCATTTTCTTCTTTTGCACTTTGCAGGTCTACAATCTCTAGCAATGGGACCTGTAGACCCAAAAGAGCCACCTTCTTAGAAAAATTATGAAATTTTAGCTAAGAGGGGAAGAACCTGAAGGGTGGTACAAAGTTTCGTTAAGGTATAAATTTTGCAATCAAAGAAATTAACTAACACCCAATAGAATTTGAAGGAGCGGATCAGAGGGTGGAAAGGTGAATGTGTCTCCAATATGGTGTTGATTTCCCATAGAAGATTTATAATATGAAATTTTGCAGTCAACTCAGTCAAATGGGTACCAACAGACTTTGAAGGAGCGGAGTTATGAAAAATAAGATACCCCAATAAGAAGCAAAGAAGATCTCTATGTTATTTTCTGCCCACCTGTGATACAATACAAAAATTCATGATCAACACAATCAAAAAATGCTCAACGAAATTTGAAGTTGCAGAATCCATGAGAACGACTTCAACATAAGATCATTTTCCATAGTGAAAGACCACATTTAGTGTTAAAGTCCACCGAGGGTGAAATCTATAGTCAACACAGTCAAACAAGTTTTAGCAGAGAATGAAGCTATAGATTCTTGTTGTCAGGAGGCAAAATAGTGTTAAAATCCACCCAAGGCCAACGTAAAATAAGGATTTTATGATCAACTTGGTCAAACATGACCCGACAAATAATAAAATAGCAGATTTTGAAGAAAGATATAATTTATTCTCGGATGTTCATTTTGTAGTCAACATGTTCAAACTTGACCTAGCAGATTTTGAATAAAGGCACAATTTGTTCTCATACGTTCAATCCATAGTCAACATGGTCAAACTCAACCTGATGGAAAATAAAGTAGTGGATTTCGAAAGAAGTCGTCAAGCATCATAAGAACCCCATTCCACAATCAAACCAGTCAAACATAGCCCAACAAAGTTTGGATCAATGGATTCTAAAAGGGAAGAGGATGTAGCAAAACCTGAGGAATGTAGCGAAACCTGAGAAATGCAACAGAATCTAAAGAATGCAACAAAAAGAATAAGGGAATGTCAAACGTCACCTGAATCAAGACTCACCTATATTTTCAGTTGCAGATCGATGATGAAAAGTCTTCTCAAGAACAAAGGATGATCCAAATTGACCTGTAACTATTCTAGCTACTGAATTCAGTTGAGATCCAAACAACTTGTAGAGCTCAATTGCAGCAACCATGAAACACAACTCTATTTATTTTTCTTTAAAATTCATAAGAGGTCATCACCTCAGCATTTTCTTGATCTAGTAAGGAGTTCCTTGTAATGTTTCTAGTTTTTCTACTACCATTGTAAAATCTATTTAAATAGGTCGAACCCTCATGTTTAAGGGTCAACTTTAGAGTGTTTACTTGATATATTACTATAATTGGTGTGAAATCAATATAAGGAGCATTACTTGGATGTTTACCTCTAGATTTTTGTCTTCATCAATTGTGAGTTTATTTTGTGAATGTATTTATGCTACTTTTGTTATGATTAGTCAATTTTTTTGATATTGGATTGCTAATTTGGATCAACTTGGAATGGTTCATACCTAAACAAATGATGCAGAAGACTTCTATTTCTATTAATCTAAGTGTTGATCTAATTATGCTATTTGTATTATTAACATTTTAGATTTTTGAAGTAGTTTTCTGAGTGTTTCATTATTTTAATGGTGAAGATAATAAGTTTTTATTGTTGTTAGTCTCAAGTGTGGTGTACTAGAAATGTGATTGATCAAAAAATTCTTGATATTTTTCAATGTTGTTAGCTTTATCCAGCCATTATTTTCTCAACCATTTTCTAATCCTTATCTCATTTCTATCCCTAAACTTACACATTATTTTGATTTTAATTAAGTTAACACATAAAATAGTTGACAAGGTATACCAACCTAATCTGGAGGTTGGGTTAAAGTAATCTTTAGTCCATCCAATGTTAGGTTTTGAGATGTAATTAGTATGTATGCACCTCCTACAAGTTAAATATTCATAGTCATAGTTCAAGTTTAGCTTGATGTCAATTCAAACCCCAATAGTTCTAGCATGCTCGGTGGGACATAAAGACACATTATATTTTCCCCTAACCATGTCCTTATTCATAATACCTAGAGGAATCAAAATTTAGAGTGAATTGTCTTGACCTCATTTAGTGAAGAAAGTAAATTCACTTAGCAACTATGTTGAGTAAAATCAGATATGATGACCAATTGCCTTTAATAAAACTATCTTTGAAAAGATATAGCTCCCTTTTAATTCCAAAAGTTTGTAATCCTAATGGCTAATCACCATTAACCCCCTTGGTATGACTCTGGCCCCTTGGACATCCCAATTTTACATGAGATTTTTAAAATTACCCTTAAAAAATTTCCCAATTATCAAGGGAAAGAAAATATTGCAAAAGAGCATTACCAAGACATAGCTTCCTTATCATCTATTTATAATATCAAGTTTGAGGATGTTATATTAAGGTTATTGGTCCTATCTCTAGAATGTAAGGTATTGTTGTGGTAAAAAACCGTGGACTATGGTAGTATCAGAATGCAAAAGGATCTGGCCAAAGCCCTTATAGATGAATTTGATAACCATGGATATCCCTTCCTACTTCTCACTTAGTTTTCATTCATAAATAAATTCCTTCAACAAATTCTTCCTGAGTTCAATATTTATTTTAAAATAATGTGGACTAGAATTTTGTAACATGTATTACATTCATGCATTAGATTTTTATTTGAGTCTCTTGATCCAATAGTCCAAAGTGAAGGGGTTCCCACAAGTGTTTCAAGAGGAAATGAAGGTAGAAAATATG
The DNA here is from genome assembly GCA_028583015.1 of Wollemia nobilis. Taxonomy (NCBI): domain Eukaryota; kingdom Viridiplantae; phylum Streptophyta; class Pinopsida; order Araucariales; family Araucariaceae; genus Wollemia; species Wollemia nobilis. The sequence continues at coordinate 5,274,270 of JAQPPZ010000613.1, read as the reverse complement.
TTAATTACCACAAGAAAGTTCCCCCATATAAAATTGGATCCTACTTTCTCTAGTCCTCTGTTTCCCCTAATAGGAATCAAAAATATTAAAGAAGAGTTGTGGGATGGGCTGTTGAGCAAGGTGTTGCAAGAAGTTTGTCATTGTTGTCAACACAGGCAGTTAGATCTAATGATGTAGTGGACAGACAGTTCATGAGTCATTCAGATGCAGAGGACATAAATTCAAAGGATAGTCAGATTATGTAAAGTGCAATTCCAGGAAAATAGAAGTGACCCAGTTTCAAAAATTTGAAGAAAAAGACAAGTTAGAAAATTGTCGCGATATCGCGACATGTTTTCTGTCGCGATTTCGCGACAGGTCGGAGGAGAGAGAAGGCACAGCCGAAAATGTCATGATTTCATGACAAAAATGAGGAGAGAGAAGGCACAGCCAAAAATGTCATGATTTCACGACAAAAATGAGGAGAGAGAAGGCGCAAGGCAAACTGTCATGATTTCGCGACATGTTGGAGGCCAAGAAGCTAAGTCGAGAAACTGTAGCGATTTCGCTACATGTTGGATTTTTGTTGGCCGAAGCAAGGAGAAAGCGTTAAGTGGAAAAGTTGTAGCGATTTCGCTACATGTTGAAATTTCGCTGGCCGAAGCAAGGAGAAAGTGTTAAGTGGAAAAGTTGTAGCGATTTCGCTACAAGTCGAAACTGCAAGACACAAAGGTGTAGCGATTTCGCTACAAGTCAAAAGTGCAGAACACAAAAGTGTAGCGATTTTGCTACGAGTCAAAAGTGCACAACACAAAGGTGTAGCGATTTCGCTACAAGTCAAAAGTGCAGAACACAAAAGTGTAGCGATTTTGCTACAAGTCAAAAGTGCAGAACACAAAGGTGTAGCGATTATGCTACAAGTCAAAAGTGCAAGGCACAAAAGTGTAGCGATTTCGCTACAAGTCAAAGTTTCACGGGTCGAAGCAAATTTGGAAGCACAAGGCACAAAGTTGTAGCGATTTCGCTAGTGCATGAAGCAAGAAATGTACGGAAGCCGAAAGCATCATGATTTCACGACAAAGATGAGGATGACGTCAGCGAAAGCTGAAAGTGTCACGATTTCATGACAGGTTGCAAGAAAAGCCTCTGGAAGCTGAAAGCATCATGATTTCATGACAAAGATGAGGATGACATCAGTGAAAGCTGAAAGTGTCACGATTTCATGACAGGTTGCAAGAAAAGCCTCTGGAAGCCGAAAGCGTCATGATTTCATGACAAGAATGAGGATGACATCAGCAAAAGTTTGAAGTGTCACGATTTCATGACAAGAACGGTGGCAAAGCTATCAAAGGCCAAAAGGGTCACGATTTTATGATAGCAAGGACAAGAAGGCGTACGGCTACAAAAAGTGTCACGATATCGCGACATGTTTCTATTTCATGGCAATAGTTACAGGAAGGTGACAGAGGTGGCAGTAGCAGTTAAAGGCCGACAAAGTTGAATCTGGCCGATATATTTTAGGGTTTGTAGTCGACAATTTCTAGGGTTTTGTAGTCGACAATTTCTTAGGGTTTACGATCGATAGATTTTAGGGTTTGCAGTTGACAATTTCTAGGGTTTTGCAGCCGACATTCTTAGGGTTACAGCCGATTGTTGTTTAAGATTTGTTCCTAAAATTTCTTCTATAAAAGGAGGGGTACTTCGAGTTTGAGAGTATGTTGTGTGAAGATAATGTGTGAATGCGAGTAGAGTGTTTGCGCAAGTGAAGTTCGTGTCGAGCAGAGAGCGAGTCGTATCGAACTTGTGTGAATGAGGTGTGCGGGGTGCAGATGTTGAGTCATATCATTTCAAGCTGAGTGCGAAGTCATAGTTCGAGTTGAAGTGAAGTGTGCATATCGTGATTGCATGAATTAAGAGCGCGATGTGTAGAGGTTGAGTTCTAAGTGCGAAGTGATAGCACATAGATAGTAGAAGTGATCGATCATCTGATTGCAGTAGAGAGTGCGAAGAAGTTCATAGAAGCGATCGGATAGTGCGAAGCATTTTGCGTAGAAGTAACATAATGCAGAGAAACAACAGACTATGAGAAATAAGGTGAAAGTTTTATTCTATAATTTTCATTATCATTATTGACTTCCAAGTTGCAGCTTGGCATAAGGGGTTGGTGCCTCTTTCCAGTAGGTGCTGGTAAATTAGGAGTTGGTGCTCCATTCTGTTTGAAACAGATAAAGCTAAGGGGTTGGTGCTCCTTCCAGTTGGTGCTGGTAAAAGATATTGTAAAGTTGTAGCTTTGCATTGGCTGGATTTGGATGGTAGTCCAAGCAGTCATTTTGAGGAGTAGCCACATTGGTGAACCTCGTTAAATTACTATGTTGTGTGTCATGCTTTCTTGCTGCATTTGATATTTCTTTTATTAGTTTTAAACTACTGCTGGATTTAAAACTATATATATTAGAAATTTTAAAGATCACACTGATTCACCCCCTCTCAGTGTCACTGTGATTACAACAATTGGTATCAGAGCTAAGTTCCTGAATAGGCTCAAACAGCTAGGGTGATCTTGGAAGTGACGCAATGGCAAGTGGTGAAGGGTTCTCCTCGAACAAAGCACCATTGTTTGATGGAACTAATTATGCGTTCTAGAAAATTAGAATGCAGACATATCTCAGTGCTTTGGGTTTTGACATCTGGGGTGCAGTAGTTAATGGTTACAAAGCTCCCGCCACCGCTCCAACAGACACTGCTGGTAAAAAGGCATTTGAAAATGATTCAAAAGCAAAAAATGCCATCATGTGTGGACTAGTGGACAGTGAGCTAGTCAAGATCATAAATTGTGAATCAACAAAAGATGTATGGGATAAACTAGAGAACATTCATGAAGGAGATGATAGGATCAAGGAGGCCAAGCTTCAAACACATCGAGCTCAATTCGAATCTTTAAAGATGGACAATGATGAGAACATAGAGACTTTCATGCAAAGAGTCAATGGGATCACCAATTCAATCAGAGGTCTCGACGAAGATATAAACGATGCTACTATCGTGAAAAAGGTATTAAGATCGCTCCCTCCTAGATTTGATTCTAAAGTCTCTGCCATAGAAGAAGCCAAAGATCTAAATCATTTTAGTATGGATGAGATGCATGGTTCTTTGACTGCTTTTGAAATGAGAATAGGAAGGTCTAATCCCACAGATAGAGAAGCTGCTTTCAAAGCCCTAAAAGGCAAAGTCACAAAACCAGAGTCTGAAGAAGAGGATGTATCAGATGAAATGGAAGCAAATTTTGTCAAAAAACTGAGAAAGGGAAAAGGAAAGTACAGAGGAAAGCTACCATTTAAATGCTTTAACTACGGAGGCATTGGGCACTTTGCGACAAAATGTCCTCTCAATGAAAAGAACCAGGGTGAGGAAACTTCGCACCAAGAAAGAAGTGACTGGAAGAAGAAATCAAACTTCAGGAAAGGCAATTTCAAAAAGAAAAGTTTTATCTCCCGAAATGCAGATTCTTCGGAGGACAGCTCTAGTGAAGACTCGAAGAAGGAACAGGTGAGGCTCTCTTTATGGCGTTTGAAGTAGAAAAATTAGAAGAGGCGAGAAAACACAGAAAAGAGAGAAGGAATGAACTCTAAAGTGTCTATTGAAAAAGGTGAGGCTGAAGTTGATTTAGAAGGTGAGCTGGTTTCTGCTCTTATGGAATGGAAATCTGAGAAAAGAAAGAATAAAAAACTGTCAAGGAAGCTTGAGGATGCAAATGACATTATAACCAGTCTAAAAACATAGACAGAAGAGTACAAGAAAATGTCCGAAGATCTTGAAGTACAGGTAACCATGAAGATAGATTACTGTTGCAAATTGGAAGAAGAAAATGTTGGTCTTCGAATACAGATACAAGAGTTGGATCGAAAAATTAGCTGCCATTTCAAACGTGAAGAAAGTTCGATGAATCTGGACAAAATCCTAAGCGATCAAAGACCCGCAGGTATCAAATTCGGTCTGGGCTTTATTGAAGGAGAATCATCAAACGGACCAAAGGCAAGCAATGTTGAATGTGAAAAGAGTAAAGACAAGAAACAAGGTTGTTGAAAGAAAAACAAATCAAGCAAAAGAAAGCAGTAATGCCAGTCCTGAAATAGGAACCGACAATGATGGTTTTACCAAGGTCACACATCAAAAGAAAAGAAGATCTAAGGCTCCTGCAACATCTTGGCAAAAACCATCTTTCAGGTTCAATCATTACTTTTATGGTTTCTATTTCAAATGTAATGGTTATGGGCATAAAATTGCTAACTGCAAGTATAATGTAGGTCCAAGAAGTTTCACTAGTAGAAATACCTTTGCTCCTCTAATGAGTTATGCAGTAGAATGCTTTAATTGTCACAACTTTGGGCACATTGCTAGAAACTGTCATAGTACTTCTATTTCAAATCAATCTCAGAAAAGAAGAATTCAACCATATAGGGCAAAACAGAATAGAAATATTTCTGAAAGATATGTGCAAGATTCTGAAAAGGGGAAATCCAAGTTAGAACCCAATACCATAATCAAAATAGAATGGAAATAGAAAGAACAGCTCAGGGAAGAAAAGGAATCTTTAATAGTGCAGACAGCTTTCAGGGCTCAGAATAAATGTGTACCGTGGATTCTTGACAGTGGTTGCTCAAGTCATATGACAGGTGATAAACAAAAATTTGAAAAACTACAGAAATATGAGGGTGGCTCTGTGAAGTTTGGAAATAATGATGGAGCCAAAATAATAGGAAAAGGATCCGTCAAAATTAGTGAAGGGAAAATCAAGTCGGAAGAAGTTTTATTTGTGGATGGTTTGAAACACAACCTGTTAAGTGTCGATCAAATCTGTGATAAAGGACATGAAGTAGTCTTCAAAAAGCAGGGTTGTGAAGTCAGAAAAATAAACAGTGGGAAATTGATAGCAACTGGTTCAAGGACGTCTGGAAATTTGTACACACTCTCAGAAACTTCAGAAGGTACGTGTTTCATTGGACAAGAAGAAGAGAACTGGCTGTGGCACAAGAGGCTTGGACACATAAGTTTTGATAATTTGGTGAAAATCAGCTCGAAACAAGCAGTGAGAGATATTCCAACCATTAAAAAACCTTCAAACAATGTTTGTGCTTCATGTCAGAAGGGAAAGCAAACCAGAGTCTCATTTAAAACAAAAGAATACCACACTAGCAGGCCCTTGGAACTTATTCATACAGACTTATGTGGACCCATGAGAACTCAAAGCATAAACGGCGACAAATACTTTATGCTGTGTATCGATGATTATTCCAGAATGACATGGATATTTTTCCTAAAAGATAAAACAGAAGCTTTTGAAATGTTCAGATCCTTCAAACAACTAGTTGAGAATGAAACAGGAAAAAGGGTCAAATGCTTACGATCAGACAGAGGAGGAGAATTCATTTCGAATGAATTTACAGAATACTATGAAAAACATGGTATCAGGAGACAATATTCAGCAGCTAGAACTCCACAGCAGAATGGCGTAGTAGAAAGAAAGAACAGAACTATACAGGAAATGGCACGCACCATGCTGGTAGAAAATAAAATAGCAGATAGATTCTCGAAAGAAGCAGTTCACACTGCAGTATACATCCAAAACAGATATATGTTAAGAACTCATGAATGCAAAACACCTTATGAGTTGTGGTTTGGTAGAAAAGCAACAACAAAACATCTCAAAGTATTTGGTCGTAGGTGCTACATCAGAAAAATTGATGACAACCTTGGGAAGTTTGAAGATAGAGCGAGATGAAGGTGTTTTTGTTGGGTATTCATCAAAAAGCAAAGCTTACAAATGCTACAACAAGAGACTCAAGAAAATTGTGGACAGTGCAGATGTTAAATTCGATGAAGGTGGGAAACGATTAGCTGACTTTGAGGAAAACTACCCAATCTATGAAGAAGTCGTTGAAGGAGATGAGGTGAATGAAACAGAAAATAAATCTACGTTTGATTCAGATGAATTAGTCGATGACTCAGAGGTGCAAGAAAACAAGAAATTCAAAACAAGCAGCTGGCAAAAAAATCATCCAAGAGACCAAATAATTGGAGATCCCACAGCTGGTATTCAGACAAGAAGGAAAGTAATAAGTAATTACTCTCTTTTATCTAGCATTGAGCCCAAAAACATAGATGAAGCAAGCAAAGATGATAGGCTGGATGAAGGCAATAAATGAAGAGTTAGATCAGATTGAAAAGAACAGAACTTGGGAATTAGTACCTAGACCTGCGAATAAGAATGTAATCGGCACCAAATGGATATTTCAAAACAAATTAAATGAAGACGGACAAGTCATTAGGAACAAAGCAAGACTGGTTTGTAAAGGATATGCACGAGTCGAAGGCATTGATTTTGAAGAGACTTTTGCACCAATGGCCAGATTAGAAGCAATTAGAATGTTTCGGCCTTAGCAGTTCACAAAAACTTCAGAGTTTATCAAATGGATGTAAAATTTGCCTTTTTAAATGGGAAACTCGAAGAAGAGGTCTATATTGAACAACCGGATGGCTTTCAAATTAGTGAGGATCCTAACCTTGTCTGCAAATTAAAGAAAGCATTGTATGGATTAAAACAAGCACCACGGGCATGGTATGCAAGGCTAGATAACTATCTCTCTCAACAGGGATTCAAGAAAGGTTTAGTGGACAGTAATCTGTATGTAAAAATAGAAGGTGGGCATCTCATTGTTCTAGTTGTCTATGTAGATGATATCATATTTGGCAGCAACAAAGATGAATCTTGTAAAGACTTAGCAAATAAGATGCCAGAATGAATTTGAAATGTCTATGATTGGTGAACTGTCTTACTTTCTTGGGCTACAAGTTAATCAAAATGAGAAAGGCATATTCATTTCCCAAATCAAATATGTGAAAGAAATGCTAAAGAGGTTCACTATGGAGGACTGTAAGCCAGTTAGCACTCCCATGACAACAGGTTGCAAATTGAGTAAAGAAGACAAATCTCCACCTGTAGACCAAACCATGTACAGATCTATGATTGGAAGTTTACTATATTTAACGACTACTAGACCTGATATTCTTGAGGCAGTTTGCATGGTAGCTAGATTTCGGGCCAGTCCCAAAGAGACTCATGTGACAACAGTTAAAAGGATTTTTCGGTATCTCAAGGGCACCATGGAGTATGGGTTGTGGTATCCAAAAGGCAAAGACTTCACTCTTATATCATATTCAGATGCAGATTGGGCTGGATGTGTTGATGACAGAAAGAGTACCAGTGGAGGTGCATTCTACTTGGGGGACAGATTGGTTGCATGGCACAATAAGAAGCAAGAGTCAGTTTCTTTATCTACAGTTAAGGCAGAATATATTGCAGCAACAACATGTTGTACACAAGTCTTGTGGATGAAACAAACTTTGAAAGATCTTGGTATTAATTTTAGTGAACCAATATCAGTTAAGTGTGATAACACCAGTGCAATTAACATCTCTAAGAATCTAGTAATGCACTCACGGACAAAACACATTGCTATAAGGTATCATTTCTTGAAGGAGAAAGTTGCGAAGGAGAAGTTAAATTGGATTTTGTCCCAACTACAGAACAAGTAGCGAGATATTTTTACAAAACCATTGCCCAAGGAAGTGTTTGAGTAGCTTCGAAGAAAATTAGGAGTAGTTACACTTCCTAAGAAGTGACTAGCTACAGGGATCACTTTCTCAGGGGGAGCATTTGAGTATTTGACTATTCTTTTGCTCATGATCATAATTTGTGCTAGATGCAACAAATTGTGCCTGAGAATTGTGAGGATGGACTCAAGGGGAGTTTGCAGCAGCCCTTTGGTATTATTGACAAAGGGGGAGAAGAGTTACAGGAATGTACACAGGTGTTGCCAACAATTCCAAAGGGGGAGATTGTTGAGCAAGGTGTTGCAAGAAGTTTGTCATTGTTGTCAACACAGGCAGTTAGATCTAATGATGCAGTGGATAGACAGTTCAGGAGTCATTCAGATGCAGAGGACAGAAATTCAAAGGATAGTCAGATTATGTAAAGTGCAATTCCTAGAAAATAGAAGTGACCCAGTTTCAAAAATTTGAAGAAAAAGACAAGTTAGAAAACTGTCGCGATATCGCGACATGTTTTCTGTCGTGATTTCGCGACAGGTCGGAGGAGAGAGAAGGCACAGCCAAAAATGTCATGATTTCATGACAAAAATGAGGAGAGAGAAGGCATAGCCAAAAATGTCATGATTTCACGACAAAAATGAGGAGAGAGAAGGCACAAGGCAAACTGTCATGATTTCGTGACATGTTGGAGGCCAAGAAGCTAAGTCGAGAAACTATAGCGATTTCGCTACATGTTGGATTTTCGCTGGCCGAAGCAAGGAGAAAGCGTTAAGTGGAAAAGTTGTAGCGATTTCGCTACATGTTGAAATTTTGCTGGCCGAAGCAAGGAGAAAGTGTTAAGTGAAAAGTTGTAGCGATTTCGCTACAAGTCGAAACTGCAAGACACAAAGGTGTAGCGATTTTGCTACAAGTCAAAAGTGCAGAACACAAAAGTGTAGCGATTTCACTACGAGTCAAAAGTGCACAACACAAAGGTGTAGCGATTTCGCTACAAGTCAAAAGTGCAGAACACAAAAGTGTAGCGATTTCGCTACAAGTCAAAAGTGCAGAACACAAAGGTGTAGCGATTTTGCTACAAGTCGAAAGTGCAAGGCACAAAAGTGTAGCGATTTCGCTACAAGTCAAAGTTTCACGGGTCGAAGCAAAGTTGGAAGCACAAGGCACAAAGTTGTAGCGATTTCGCTAGTGCATGAAGCAAGAAATGTACGAAAGCCGAAAGCATCACGATTTTGCGACAAAGATGAGGATGACGTCAGCGAAAGCTGAAAGTGTCACGATTTCATGACAGGTTGCAAGAAAAGCCTCTAGAAGCTGAAAGCATCACAATTTAAGAAGGATGAGTGGGAAAGTTGAAAGTGTCACGATTTCATGACAAGTTGCAAGAAAAGCCTCTGGAAGCCGAAAGCATCATGATTTCGTGACAAGAATGAGGATGACGTCAATAAAAGTTTGAAGTGTCACGATTTCATGACAAGAACGGTGGCAAAGCTATCAAAGGCCAAAAGGGTCATGATTTTGTGATAGCAAGGACAAGAAGGCGTACGGCTACAAAAAGTGTCACGATATCGTGACATGTTTCTATTTCACGACAATAGTTACAGGAAGGTGACAGAGGTGGCAGTAGCAGTTAAAGGCCGACAAAGTTGAATCTGGCCGATGGATTTTAGGGTTTGTAGCCAATAATTTCTAGGGTTTTGTAGTCGACAATTTCTAGGGTTTGCAGCTAATAATTTCTAGGGTTTGCAGTTGATAATTTCTAGGGTTTTGTAGTCGACATTCTTAGGGTTACAATTGACTGTTGTTTAAGATTTGTTCCTAAAATTTCTTCTATAAAAGGAGGGGTACTTCGAGTTTGAGATTATGTTGTGTGAAGATAATGTGCGAATGCGAGTAGAGTGTTTGCGCAAGTGAAGTTCATGTCGAGTAGAGAGCGAGTCGTATCGAACTTGTGCGAATGAGGTGCGCGAGGTGTAGATGTTGAGTCATATCGTTTCAAGCTGAGTGCGAAGTCGTAGTTCGAGTTGAAGCGAAGTGTGCATATCATGATTTCATGAATTAAGAGCGCGGTGTGCAGAGGTTGAGTTCTAAGTGCGAAGTGATAGCACATAGATAGCAGAAGTGATCGATCATCTGATTGCAGCAGAGAGTGCAAAGAAGTTCACAGAAGCGGTCGGATAGTGCGAAGCATTTTGCGCAGAAGCAACAGAATGCAGAGAAACAATAGACTGTGAGAAATAAGGTGAAAGTTTTATTCTGTAATTTTCATTATCATTATTGACTTCCAAGTTGCAGCTTGGCATAAGGGGTTGGTGCCTCTTTCCAGTAGGTGCTGGTAAATTAGGAGTTGGTGCTCCATTCTGTTTGAAAGAGATAAAGCTAAGGGGTTGGTGCTCCTTCCAGTTGGTGCTGGTAAAAGATATTGTAAAGTTGTAGCTTTGCATTGGCTGGATTTGGATGGTAGTCCAAGCAGTCGTTTTGAGGAGTAGCCACATTGGTGAACCTCGTTAAATTACTGTGTTGTGTGTCATGCTTTCTTGCTGCATTTGATATTTCTTTTATCAGTTTTAAATCATGCTTTGGATTTAAAACTATATATATTAGAAATTTTAAAGATCACACTGATTCACCTCCCTCTCAGTGTCACTGTGATTACAATAGGGCAAAATATTAGTAATGGGTTTTTATCAAGTCAATCGATTAGCCTAATGATTTTTAGCCAAGAATCACAAAATATTGTGTAGTACTCCTAGGACTATGGTAGTAGGAATGAATTACCCCTTGATAAAGAGATATCACTAAATCCCTACTGCTACCTTTGTTTGTATCCATGGAGTGATAAAGGTTGGGCTAAAGAAGAAGGTAAAGAAGGACAACATCCAAAACCTAAAGAGATGACTAACAGTGCCAGTCTACTTCTAAGTTCAGTCTCTTATTTCAGTCCTGAGCGAAAAGTGTATTCAGATTGTGGCTACCTAAGCAATGTAAGAATCTAAGATACAAAGATAGACTCTCTGAGGAACAATAATAGTGGTATTCATACTATGTTACAAACTCCGATTAAAAATGAAGGAGAACAAGTGTTGATACAGGAACATATCTTAGTAGGAAAATCTTTGATTGAAAAGAAGACTAAGGCCCTAAGAGATTTGTTTTTTCCTTCGATAACACTTGAGCAATGAATGGAAAAGGTGCATCAATTTCAATACCTGTTCGATGAGCTATCTCAAATAGAGCAAGTATTGAGGTGAGATTTACTGGTACATCCAGGGGTCGATTTAGCGAATCTTTCTTTACAAAATTTAACTAGAGGAAGTAGAAAAATCCCTAAGAATAATGCTCTAAATCTCTATGAAAGACAATGTAATCCATGTTACATATCAGTTGTTGTTGAAAAGGAAATGGTGCACAATTGCCTAGTAATCCCGAGAGATAAAGTACTTGTGATGCCTTTTCGAGTATGTAAATATTTAGAGCTAAGTGTTGAAAATATGGAACCCAAATATTTTCAATTTAGAGGGAAAGTTGTCAAGGTGCTTGGCATTACAAAAGGGTTTGTGATGATGTTGTGGGGGTTGCCTAACCTATTTGTGGTACTAGATATCATGGTCATTGATATTCTCCTGATATTCAACATTTGTCTTTCTAAATCATCAATAGAACCTTTTGGGTTTTATCTCGAGGAGGATATGAACAACATATAAATATTTGGAAAAAGGAGTAGTGTTGAGGTTGCTAGCCAAGACCTTCACCCATTCATAATTTAATATTATAAGTAGCCACATACTAGTCTTCCACCTATTATATGTAATCATGCATAAACATAATATTTCCTTTAGAGAGACCAATTTATGGGTTGCCACTATAATGAAAAATTAGTTAGAGAGACTTTTTTATTGACTCAATAAGTAGCAACAAGTATTTTTTTTGGGTTCGATGACCATACTCTTGAAGAAGCAATGGAGGGAGAAATAAAGGGTCCATGTAATTAGAGGTGTGAGTGTCCTAAGATAAACCCCATGACCATGACCCACCAGTGGGAGAGATATTTCCAAAAGGTACAACTCACAAAGGTTGAAATCGATCTCTACAACATAAGATATGAAGTATCAGGCCATCATTAAATTCAAACAAGCAAAATCTACCAATCACATATCAAAAGCTTTAAGTAAAAGTACAAGTTCAAATCCATTTGGTCTGAATATTGCAAATTCACAGGATAGAAGCATGAGAAAGATTTAAATCTAGGTGCAAGCACATATGCCACATTTTGTGTACATAGTCGACACTTAAATAAAATGGCTAACTACAACTATCATAATAAGGCAAAAGTAGGTTCACATGAAAACCTCAACCCTCATCATTTTTGTATATTTTTCAAAGAGAGTTAAGGAGAACTTAGGATTGAGTTCAGAGGATAACATCCAAGGTAGAGAGTATAACGTCGAAGTTTTGGTGTTTTGATGGTTTAGTTTATAATGAGGTCTTCTGACCCTGTTGCCTAATGGATACTAGATAGTAAAACCAGAGGTTTAAGGAGAATGCCCTAGATAATACCTTATGTGTAATAGCATGACTTGACTAGGGTAAAGGACACGGTGAGAACAGGAATACCATATGAAGTGAATTAAGTACTTTCCAGATCTAAGGTTAGGATCTCTTCATCATTAGTTGACATCATGCCTTCTCAAGTCTATAAAAGGAAGAATATTGATTTAAAAATAGTTTAAATTTTGATATGGGGCATAATCAGTAGGCTAAAGATAGTATAAGAGACCTCAATTAGATTAAGGAGGTATTATTCATCCTTGTTTAACACAATAGGCAAAGTAAAAGAGAAGAGAGATTGTTATCCTTGGTAATCTATCTACCTTAGAATAAATCTTACGCCTTGATGAATTATGTATATGGAGCTTGCACCATGATGGAGTATGCATACTCATGTACCGGTGGTGTATGGCTCCCTATTTTTGTGTAACTCCATTTTTTTTTGTTTGATTCCCTTTTCTTTACTTACCTAGCATTCTAGTGTTAATTTCTCTTTTACCCCAGTAAAAATACCATATTCCTCTTCTTTTAAGTTTTCGCTTTTTGTGCCATGTGGTTGATGCATTCTTTTTTATCCCTATCTTAGCCCAATATCCACCATTTTATATGTATTATGAGGTGTGTGCTACCTCACTCTGCTAATTTTTTTTTAATCTTGTACCATTTTCATGCATTTTTTATTCTCTTCCAGTCTTCTTAATTCCAGGTTTATCATTCTTCTCTTCCCTTTTTGATTGTCCCTTCCCTCATCCCCTGTTGCACCCTTGTTACCTCAAATTCTATTAGAATGTTAAGTGGATAAGGCTTTGAGTTCCTTACCTTTGTGAGAAAATTTCCTCAAGAGGCACCAAAATTTAGACCCAAAAGGGCCACATACTTAGAAAATTTATGAAATTTTAGCTAAGAAGGGAAATAACCTAAAGGACAGTACAAAGTTTTGCTAAGGTACAAATTCTACAATCAAAGCAACCAACTACTACCCAGTGGAATTCGAAGGAGAAAAGCAGAGGGTGGAAATATGAATGTGTCTCCAATATGGTATCAATTTCCCATAGAAGATTTATAATATTAAAGTCCATAGTCAAATCAGTTAGATGGGGACCAACAGACTTTGAAGGAGCAGAGTTATGAAAAGGAAGATATCCCAATAAGAAGCTGAGAAGAGATCTATATTATTTTTTACTCACTTGTGATATAATGTAAAAATACATGGTTAGCATGGTCAAACAATGCTCAGTGTAATTTGAAGTTGCAGAATCCAGGAGAACAACTCCAACACAAGATCATTTTCTGCAACGAAAGGCCATAGATAGTGTTAAAGTCCACCAAGGGCAAAATCTGCAGTCAGCATAGTCAAAGAAGACTTAGCAGAGAATGAAGATATAGATTTTGGATGTTAGGAGGTAAAGCAGTGTTAAATTCCACTCGAGTCCAATGAAAAATAAGGATTCCACAATCAACTTGGTCAAACATGACTTGACAAAAAATGAAGTAGCGGATTTTGAAGAAAGGCATGATTTGTTCTCAAATGTTCATTTCATAGTCAACATGGTCAAACTCAACCTGCTAGAAAACAAAGTAGTGGATTTTGAAGAAAGGCACAATTTGTTCTCAAATGTTCATTTCATAGTCAACATGGTCAAACTCGACCTGGTAGAAAATAAAATAGCAAATTTTGAAGGAATCCATCAAGCACCATAATAACCCCATTCTACAATCAAACTAGTCAAACTTGTCCTAGTGGAATTTGGGTCAATGGATTCTAAAATGGAAGAGGATGCAACAAAACCTGAGGAATGCAGAGGAACCTGAGGAATGTAGTAGAATCTAAAGAATGTAGTGAAAAGAATCAAAGAAATTCAAATGTCATCAGAATCAAGACTCGCTTGCATTTTCAATTGCAAATTGATGATGGAAAGTCTTATCAATAATGAAGGACGATCCATATTGACCTATAACCATTCTAGCTGTTGAATTTAGTTGAGATTTGAACAACTTGCAAAGCTCAAAATTGTAGTAGCCATGAAGGGCAACTCTATTTATTTTTCTTGAAAATTCATAAGAGGCCTCCACCTCATCATTTTGTTGATATAGCAAGGAATTTCTTGTAGTTTTCAGTTTTTTGACTACCATTGTAAAATCTATATAAAGAGGTCAAACTTTCATGTTTAAGGGTCGACTTTGGAGTGTTTACGTGATATATTATTGTAATTGTTGTGAAATCAATATGAGTATTACTTGGATGTTTACCTCTAGCTTTTTGTCTTAATAAACTATGAGTTTATTGTGTGAATGCATTTTTTCTACTATTGTTATGATTAGTCAATTCTACTGATATTGGATTGCTAATTTGGAGCAACTTGGAATGGTTCATCCCTAAGAAAATTCTGCAGAAGACTTCTATTTTTGTTAGTCTAAGTGTTGATATAATTATGTTATTTGTATTATTAGAATTTTAGATGTTTCAAATAGTTTTTTAAGCATTTCATTATTTTAATGGTGAAGATAATAAGTTTTGACTATTGTTAGTCTCAAGTGTGGTGTACTAAAAATGTGATTGATCAGCGAATTCTTGATATATGTCAATATTGTTAGCTCTATCCAACCATTATGTTCTCAAATATTTTATAATCCTTATCTCATTTCTATACCTAAACTTATGCATTATTTTGAGCTTAATTGAGTCAACACCTGAAATAGTTGACAAGGTATACCAGCCTACTCTGTAGGTTGTATCGAAGCAATATTTGGTCCATCTAATATCAGGTTTTGAGTTGTGATTAGCAGGTATGCACCTCCCAAAATTCAAAGATTCATTTTCATAGTTCAATTTTACCTTGATGTCAATTCAGACCCCAACATGACCTTTTCTACAAGCCTCCAAATATGCAATCTTTCATTTGTTTCTTCTGGTTCTATATTGATTCTAAAGAAGATATTCTTCCTAGCTCTTTGTAAGAAGCTTCCCAAATTTCTTTGAATCTCCTTTTTCTTCCAACAAAGTATTAGGATTTTAATGGAAGAAGTTCTAAATCTAGAGATAATTAATCTTCACTAGTTGATTTTTCAATCTAGTGGAATCAATGTTGAGTCTTAGTCTTCACGAGTTTTTCTGCAACTCTATGGAAATACTCTAGCCAAATGCAATCTCAAATTTTCTAAAAATGATATTTTTGGATTTCTCTCAATATCACTTGTGGCTCTCCCTATTTCCTATCAATCTACTATGTACTCTGATACCACTGTTAGCTTTTAATGAGTATATGATATAGGAAATGCAACCACAATATGTAAGATAAGCAAGCTATGATAACTATATGATAATGGAACTATAATATGTAGGAAAACTATAATATAAAATTTTGCAATAATTCAAAAATATACCATTAATGAAAGCTCACAAAAATAGTACAATGCAGTAAGATGGAGGACATGAACACTCTATAAGTTGTTCTTAAGGAGCTCCATTGTACTCCATTACCAATCTATACTATGCATTCTCTATATTCTCTACCACACACACAATATCCTCTATTACCCCATTTCACTCACTATAAGGCCTATATATAGGAAGATATATTCCTTGGCCCTTACTCTACCTATGACTCTTCATCTACCTTTCCTATGACTCATGTACAAGTGGACTCTTTATACATTTACATCATTGCACATTGAAACTTGTGCATTTATTACATTCCTTGAAGTAACTACTAAATTTTACTTTAAAGCAAACTCCTACTATAGTTATGTACCCAAGGTGGTACATTAACATGTACCCAATAATGTAATATACTCTAATAGATCATATCTCCGTCAATAATACTTGGCTTATTTATAATGACCACTCATTCCAAATATTTTTAAAATCCACACAAAATGGTACAAGAATCATCTAATCGAACAACTCTATGCAAAGATATGGCTCTTGAAAGATTGTTTGTTTTTGAGAAAAATTTGTCCTAGCTCTGCCAATTCATAATTTCTCAAAGCATCTATTATCTTCTTTTATAAAATAAATTAAAAATTAATTTAATTGTCAATATTTTATTATTATCCTTTTGGAAAATAATAGCAAGGCTTAATGGAGATTCATTGAGACACTATAGGTTCGATTTTAAACTAATTTCTAGAAAATATTTAGAATCATAGCATTCACCACAATCATAAGCAAAATAATAAAAGAGCAAAAAGAAATAGCAATACATTAAATAATAAAATAGAGGTAATCAAAAGGAGGAGGGATAGGTTCCCATAGGCACCCCCAAAATATCACATCACTCAAACTAATACAATTGATGAGGGATTGGGAGCATATACTATAGATACCTAATTCTCAATTATTACAAACATTAATTTGACATTACTTTGTTTAAAGGTTGAACTATAATATATTAAATATATTAAACCCTTTAATAAGGCTAACCATATAAGTGATTTAACTAATATCATTAAGGGTGAATACACCACTATATCTCATAGACTTACATAGAGAATGCTCATAGGCTTACATATAGAATGCTTATAGGTCTACGTAGAGAACTCATAAAGTTTTATATTTCATACACTTGAAGTATTACATCAATAGGACCCGTATACTTACATAAACATTGTTAGTGTTGGCAAATAAGGTCAAATTATAAATATTCCAACACCCCCTATAATTTGCAATGAGGGAAGACATTTAGAGATGGTAATAAATCCCCCATAATTAATGCTTAGATGGGCCAATGAATATTTATCATGAATTCTACTATCTTCTCTTGTTAAAGGTGTATAGATTAAATCAATCATTCCTTGAACATGAAGTCATGACTCTAAATTTTAAATCAAATATGTTGAGTTTCCCATTATAATATCATAAATATGCAATATAGTGATCATAACCTATCTTCTAATCTCAAAAGTAAATAGTTGAATCATCAAGTAGTAAAATCTAGTCTTTGAATAATAAACCTTCATCATTTGAAAGGAAACTATAAGAACATGACATAGGTTGTGCTAATTATAAAAATCGTCTATCTCATTTAATAAAAAAATGTTCTACAACATAATAACAAGTCCTTGAACTAATTTCACCAATGCCTAGAGCTTGGAAAACCACGAGATATAAGAAAAGGGACCTAAAATACTTCATATTGTAAAAGTTGTGGCCTTTAGAATGTTGGGCATATTATCATTGAAAAAATAAAAAATGATTTTTTTCCAAACGTTAGAAAATGAAATTACAAATAAAATCCTTTCATGTGTCACATTGATAGAAGCCATTTGTTAGCTATGTTATAACCACCTATTTGACCTATATAATCTCTTCCACTTTTCTACCACTATGTTGCTTTAGTGAATAAATGATTGATACTTGGTATAATTTAACCAGTCATGCATCTTTATATATGTAAAAAAAACTGTCATAAAATTTCCACATAGATTATGTTGCTTTGAAGTGATAAAATTTTGAACTGGGAACCTTCCATAGGGATAACACTAGGCTCACTAAGCTAGCAAAGCACCCCCATGAAGGAACATACTTCCTGAAATCGACACAATATTTGGCACTTTTTCAACAAAAAAGAAAATAATAGTGTTGTATTTTGAACCTCAAACCTCTTTCCTACTAAGACCTTTGGGATGTCCAAAATGTTATATTATTCCTTAGGATGTAGGATATATTAGCTCCTACACATATTCTAAAAGGTGCCTTCATGAGTTTATAAAAAATAATGTGCCTAGTTTATGAAGAAAAATCACTTAAATTGGAACTAATTATCTTATATGAACAAAACATGTTATAAACTACCATATTAATGGATATTGTTGGGTCTGAAGCATACACCATATTATAGACATGGGATAGAAATCATGCTTTAAAATAGAAAATATGTAATGAAAAAACTTTCACTATGTAGACTTGAACATAATACCTCATAAATTATAGAAGCCTACCAATCTCTATGTCAATAGGCATGTTGGAGTTAGAAATTATACCATGTCATAGACATGGAACATCATGTCCTAAAAAGAGTACACAAGAATAGTTCACCTAGAAAATTTGAATCTCGGACTTCAAAGATAGAGAAAAACCCAAAATAAATGAGCTAGTTGAAGGATCATTAGGCACAATTGATAATATGACACCCAGGCCATGACCAAGGTATCAAACAGATGACACTTGCCACTCCAAAAAACACAATAATTTCTTCTATAAAAGAGAACGTTAGGTGATCTAAAACCATAATCCCATGTGTGTAGCACAGAATTACAATCACCACACCAATAAGCAATGTTGGATAATATTTGTTTGACCTTCTTCAAGACCAAATCTACAAAATAATATGAGAAGTTAGATTTAGCCTCGTGACCTTCCTATTTAAAGGATTTAAAAAATATATTCTTACAAAGATATCCAAACTATCGAATGAAAATATATCTACGACAATTCATCCTAGATGCTTCCCCTTGATCAAAAAAATAAATTTTTGGCATGCAAGCATAAACAAAACATGGCAAGATAAGGAATTAATACCATGACCTAACAATTGAAAATATTAAATAATATTGTGGTGGTCATGCTAGCAATGAGATCAAACAAGACCAAACTATGTAATTCCCTATAGAAATATCGACTCTCTTCCATGAACATAGTGTGTTATATAGGGTTGGCATGATAATTTTGGCATCATATTTTAAATTTTAAAATAAATTCAAATAGGAGAGAGGTTTAATATATTTATTCTCGTAAACTAGTAAACATTATAATTTCCTATGTGTAATTGTATCATGTCACTCTATTTTGGCTTTGATACCATGTTGGATTTAGAACACTTTACATAAAATATTCTAAAGTACATAATTCACCACAATCATATGCAAAAGAGTAAAAGAGTGAGAAGAAGAAGCAATGCATGGAATAATAAAATAGAAATAATCAAAAGAAGGGATAGGTTCCAGTAGGCACTTTCATGATATTATACCACTTAAACTAATATAATAGATCAGTTATTGGGGTATTTATAGTTGATATCTAATCCCTAATTATTAGAAACCTTAAATAGACATAACCTATATTAAAGGTTAAATTATAATGTATTAAATATATTAAACCCTTAAATAATTTTTTTTTTTTTAAACATGGTGGAATTGGTAACCGCCACGAATTCGGGCAGACTGTCCAGCTTTTATGGCCGCCACAGTATTCTGTGGTGTCTGTCCCGAAAGCCGCCACACAGATCTTTGCATAGTCCGCCCCTATAACCACCATGCCACAATCATTTTAAACCTTTTACGCCACTTAAAGCACCAAGAAAGGGACAAGCATTCAGTCTATGGTATTACATAGAGAACACCCATATGCTTACATATAAAATTCCCATAGGCTTACATATAGAATATCCATAGGTATTCATAAATAATAGCATAGTAGGAGTAATGAGATAATATGATATGAATTTTTGTCTAGTTTTTAAGATCAAATATTCCAAATTCTTTATTTTTATATTCATGTAAGGCTCAATGGAGCAATGCAAAGAGTATCTATAAGTAATATTGGTCAGGGCCTTAGGGGATCATCTTATTACAATATGGATCTAGTAATAGACCCTTAGATGGATTTCAAGGATAAGAAAGAATGATGTATCCATAGATTAGATCAATGAGAAGATGATATATAAATACCATGGTCGAGATCATAATTTAGGTAAAATTTGATATAAACATGATACTACAAAGCTATTTTGAGGATTTAGAAATAATTATAGGTAGAGCAAACAATATAATGGTATAGAAATATAAATGTATTCTATAAAATAGCCTAAATATGAATCAATCTAATTAGCCTAGAAATTGGAAGAGTTTTTATATTTATTGGCTTTTCTAAAAAAATCATAATTTGAAATAGATGTCGATGGTGTGTTGGTGTAAGTAGGATAAGGGATGCTCATAATCATCTATTGTTGATAAGTGGAAGCATAAGTATTTTTCATGGGAGGTTGATTATTATTAAGAAGTGGATTCGTGGAACCTACTAAAGTCAATGAAATGCCCATATGGCTCAAATCATCTTATTTTAAAAGTTTTCTATTTATAATATGGTACATGTTTTATCGTGCTTTTGCATGCCACTGCTACTTACACAACTTCCTCATCAGACAATGACCATACCAAAGTAATCAAATTTTTTGCCCATATTAATGGCTCAGCTATGAGGATGAGTGCTCTACTTCGATGAGTGGTGGGTCCTTGTAGGTTTTGTGGTCTCCAATATGATGAGATATTATTCTTCTTGGATTGGATATGTGCCTACTCTAGTTTTTCTAAATTTATCTTAGAGGTTTTCTCCCCACATGCTATCAGCCCACTCATCCATTTGGTCATCTGGTACCTAGGTGTGCACTTTATCCCTAAGTGTCTCAAGCTCTATCCCTTCTTCTATGACCAATAAATCCCATTCTCCTTTGGCGTTGATTATTGATATATGCTCCATATGATATATGTGAAAGGGTCTAGAAGGGACTTTCATCTTGGTACTATAACAGGTTTTAAGGAACATGTGGGTCCAATCCAAGGAGAGGTACACTTTGACCTTTGTAGTTAAGTCACAAGAAATACATAGGCCAAATTATGTAGGTACTTCAATCACTACTACCTCCTAAATGATGATCATATTAGGGTAGGCATACAATGCAATTTGTAAGTCCTTAATGAGGCTAAGGACCAGAATTGGAGTTTCATATAGCTGCACTACCACATACTTGATCGTTTTGTAAGGTAATTCCAAGGCTTCTTAGGTATGACTAAGGGACTAGCCCTAGAATCCACCAAGAAATTATGGATAATCTTGTCCCACATATGAGCATTATGTAGAAATTTTTTAACTTGAGTTTTCTAGGATTGGGATCAAATATCTATAGAACAACCCACTCTTTTGGCTTTTCAATGATCTTCTACTTCTTCGAGGATTCTTATATCTGATTCATCTATTTCAAAAGGGTGAGGACATCCCATAGTGGCATGGGTGTAGTGGACCTTTTTAGGTACTCAACCACATTGAAGGAATATAGTGGTTGGGATTTTGGTATATTATTAAGAACCCACTAGAGCATGGGTTGATTGATGCCAAGGTTGGATTCCCAGACCAATTCTAGTAGAAGCTACTTTGGCATCATCCACTTTGGTACTAGTGGCCTTGGTTCTTCTTAGTTTTTACCTTGGGTTTGACTAGTTATTGGTTAGTTGGCTTTCAACATTGGACTTTGTTGACTTTTATCCTCTTTGATTTCTCTCCTTTTGTCCCTTGTAAGAACACCATATTGAATCTAGGTCTAGTTTCTTGGTGGAGTGCTTGTTCATATGGGAAAGCATAGACTTCACCCTTGTCCCATGTTACCAAGGTTTTATCTGGTGCTCCAGTCCCTAAAATTGATAGAACTTCTAGTGGTAAGTTCTAAAGAGTTGGGACCTATTTTTGGATAATATTACTCTAATATGTGAGTTGAGGCATTAGATATGTCGCTTGCCATAGCTCTTCATGGCCTAAATAATAGGGATCAAAATAATAATATGTCCATCCATATGGATCTCTTATATAACTATTTTTAGCAAGGACCATATATCTCACCACATTCAAGGGTACTAGTTGCATAGGGATGAGAATGGGTACTATTTACTTTTCAAGGTCTTTGGGTGGACTAGACTCTCAATTGGGTTGAGGCAAGTACCTTTGATATCCATTTGGTAGAGGCTAGTATCCTTGGTTGCACTATTGGAAGGGGAGTCTTATGTAGTTATGATAACCAAACCTCTAGAAATTGTTTTGATGCTTGAGGGATATAATTTCATTATTCATGTCCCTCATTGTGTTTTGCATTCTTTCTATTTTTGAATATGGAGAAATCAAAGGGAATGCACTAGCAATAGATGGAGATGTTTGCATAGAATTCTGATAAAAAACAATGGTTGGTTGGAAAGTGATGGGTTGTATGGTCAAAGGAAGTTGATATGGTGGTTGAACATCTAGGAAGAGAGTCATAGGATATCTAGGGCTACCCTTCCAATTTGTATGATATCTCTCTCAACTTGAATGGCTATCCTATAGGCTACTGGCAATGAATTGCCTCCCTTGGTTTTTACCATCATGGTTATTTTAGAATTGATTACCTTTAAATAGTATATAAAAGCCATACCTGATATGAATCAAATTTATTTGGGAATTCTATACTAGGACTTGTAGAACCTGGCATCAAAGTCATTCATGGCTTCCATATGGGACCTTTTGATGTTCGTCGATTGTTCTAATAGTGACTCTATCTGTATTTTTCTTGAACCTATCCCTGAGAAAATTTGTGAGCTAGTCCAATTTAATAATGGAGTGAGGAAGAAGGGAGATATACCACTATCTTGATTTTCCTTTGAATGAGGCCACCAAAAGTCTAAGTGCAACATTTTATTCTCTAATGCTATAGAAATGAAATGAAAAACTATTAATGTCTGTAGTGGGCCAAAATAATACCTAAGGGACTATAATAAGAACAATTATGACTACTAGATAGCAGGATAAAAGTCCCAACAAATAAAAGAGCTAAGATAAATACAAGATAAAACCCAACAACTGGGCCAAATAGAAATGGAAAATAAAAGGGAGAGTAGAGGGGGGAGGGCTACAGTCTAGAATATGGAAGTGCATGCCAAGAAGAATGAAGAGAGGGTATGGGTGAGGGAGCAGCCCAGAAGGGGTAATCTCCAAGCTACCCCCAAAAACTATTCTCTCCTAACAATACAGGCTAAAGTATTAGAGCTAAAGGAGTCCATGATATGTCTCTAACCAATGCTAGTTCGAAACCCTGAAAAACTATGGGTGCATTGTCTAATGACCCTACTTTTGTTTGAACTAGATGATATGAGGCATTTTTATCTAAAGTCACCTAGTCCATCAGAGCTAGTGAAGTATTTTGTGATGAGTCGATGCTCAGGAGGGTGAGATCCATCTAGAGGAGAACTTTTATGTCATCAAAGCTGAGTTATCTCCCTAAAAAAGAGTGTGAGACAACGTTGGTCTAGGTATCTAAAGAAGGTGGAAATAGATCAAGAGTTATCCCTAAAAAGGCAATGAAATCTACCCTAGATCTCATAATAAATTGGATAATAAAAAATAAAGTGATGAAGAGTTTCAACTTCACCCAAGAGGCAAAACAGGTAAATCCGCTCCTCCATCGAAATATGGTGATCTAACTCAATTTGAAGTTGGTGAGAACACACCCTAAGTTTCCCAATAGTGATTTGGAGACTATGCATTATGTGCTACTAAAGGTATTATGGAAGAACTATTATACACTCCTATATCTATAAAAAGTGCTCATGATAGAAATACAACTTGGTGGAAGAGGGGCAATAAGAGAGATCCAAGTGCATCCAGTGTATTTGAGACTAACATCCTTTCGAATCTCATCAAGCATCCTCTCTTTACTAATTCGATATGAGGGGAGAACACCCAAAGAATGAGAGGGAAGCCTATCATATGAATTTTAATGTTGGCCAAGAGGGCAAAAACTTGAAAATACCAACTCCTTCAGCTTCCCCGAGAACTCGAAGAGAGTTTCATTGAGGAGCAATGGGTGAGGTAATGGTACTGCCTACAACCCTCAAGGAAATATTCTAAAGTATAGATCCTATGAATGTAACCGCTAATCAGGAAGATAATCTTAAGCTGGAGAGGAGAAGTCCCAAACTTTACCAAAATAATAGAGTGGGAGACTATGCCCTTATAGTGAAGAAATCATAAAGGAAAGAGTGTTTGGACTCATTCAACTCATGATGACTCAATTGGGACAAGACTAGGACCCCAAACCACTAAACCATAAGTAATAGTTATATTGACCAAGGCATAAAAAATCCTCATCTTCTTAGGTATATCCTAAAAATATGCTTTGAAGTAATTCCTCTCTAGCAAAGACAAAGTTGGCATATCTCTTACACACCCGAACTGGATGATGTGGGGCATACATCTTGAAGAAGTTTATAATTAAGAACTTCAATCTCCTCTGATCCTAGATAAAAATACTTTACCTCTTTTCTAATTCTAATAAAAATTATTTACCTCTTTTCTAATTCCATTATGATGTTCAATCCAAACCCCTTCTATAGATTTAATTCTACTAATTCTAGATGTTGATCTTTGTACTATAGTCATCCTATGAAAAAACTTTGTATTTTTATCTCCTTCTTTTAACCAAGTTTGTCTTGATTTTAATCTCCAAAATTTCTCTTTCTTACTCAAAATATTATGATATTCACTAAGAAACTCCCTTTCCTTTGAGCTTGGATTATTATGATCACCTTTTTGGAATTTTTAAAGTTTATCTTTTAGTTCTTCTTTCTTCTCAAAAATGTTTCCAAAAGTGTTCTTGTTCCATTCTTTTAATTTAGATGTCATAGATTTAATTTGATTTGGAAGAGCATACAACCCACCATTTCCTGAAAAATTCCACATTTGTGCTATCATATTAACAAATTGAGGATGGTCTTCCCACATTTGCTCATATTTAAAATATGATATTTTTTAAATTCACTTATCACCATTTTAACTCTTATTGGCCAGTGATATGAACCAATACTTGTTAAGGTATTAATTTTAGCACAAGTTCCTTCATCAAGCCAATGATATCAGAGTATGCATTTGTCTATTTTTTTTGTTATTAGGTTCTATCCTCTCCTATTGTTGGTCCATGTATAGTTTTCTTCTTCAAAATCAACCTCCCATAGAATATTATTTTGAATAAAAGCCAAGAAATCTCTCATACTTTGGGTTAATTTCCTAGTTTCCCAAAAAAAATCATCCAGCTTGGTTATGGCATTAAAATCTCCTATGATCATGAATCGATTTTCTTGGTCTTTACTTATCACAAAGGCTTCAATCCCACTCTAAACTTCTAATCTACCTAAATGAGTTATAGATCCATAGATATTGATAAGGATGAAAGGAATATATACAAAGTAGCATTTGACTAAAGAGGCTATCCAATGCCTAGTTTTATGAATGGTTACACAAGAGGTTCTAGAAGTATTTCAATAAGTTAGAATTCCCCTTGTCGCTCCTTCAAAATCCATAGCATCTCATTCACATATTGCCCATATTTCTTTCATAGGTTTTGAAACTTATTTTTTTATCATTTTAGTTTCCTAGATACAACGAATATCATGTTTATTACTTAAACATAGGTCTCTAATACACTTTTGCTTTTAGGGGGCATTAGCACCCCTTATATTCCATGAGATGATAATCATGTCTCATTAGGGGCTATTGGCCCCACCTGCGTATTACCAATATCATTGTGTCAGTTGGTAAAGATAAGTTCAACCAACTTGGTTTTTGTTCCTTTCGTTATTTTTTCTCTTGCTTCTCTGGTTCTTGCTTGATAATTTTAGGGTTTTCCTCTTTTTGCCTTGTCTATATCAAGAGTAGGTATTATTATTCTTTTTCTAAATGTTCTTTCACAATTTTTTTTCATCATATTTATCTTTTCTTGGCTCCACTACAGAAGCTTTTGAATTGTCCTCCTCATTTTTTGGTATTTCCTTATGAATGGTAGAGGTACCAATATTTTCCTTTTAAATGGTGAATGGTACTTCAAGAGAGTCTTTAAAATATGATGAGACACATTCCTTAGGTTTATTAAGAATGGTCTTCCCTAAATCAAGAGGTTCCTTGTTAATATGTTGAACCTATTGTATTGCATCCTCTAAGTTTTAATATATTTTTCTTCATAGGCTAAAGCCTTAAAAGAGTTGGATTCCAATATATTTCCTTACTGGTCTCCATAATTTATTTTATTTCTTTTTGAAGAACACAAGCTTATACTGAGAGGGGGTGAACAGTATAAGATCAACTTTCACTTTTCTTTCCCAAAAAATATTATCCAATATTATCAATGGAAATATCAATAGCAATAATCAAAGCAATGCACAAATCATCACACACAATAGAGACACCAATTTAACGTGGTTCACCCAATGTGGGCTACTCCACGGAGAAAATATTTCTACTAAATTTTCTCAACAAATATTCTTGGGAATCAATTCCCTATTACAATGTTTATGGACCTCTGTCCAAAGGAGACACCAATCCCCTATGCTCTAATTTGTGGATCTCTCTCCATAGGAGAACTCTTTCCCCTTTTCTCTGGTTCGTGGAACTTGATCCAGGAGACCTCTATCTCCTCAACTGGTTCATGGATCTCTCTCCATAGAAGAACTCTATCTTCCCAGCTGGTTCATGGATCACACTCCATAGGAGAACTCTTTCCCCTTGCTCTAGTTCGTGGATCTCTATCCATAGGAGAACTCTTTCCCCTCTGCTCTAGTTGATGATCTTCTAGAAGACTTCTCCCCCACTACTCTGGCTTGTGGATCTCTCTCCATAGAAGACCTCTATCCTCACTACACTAGCTAATGGATCTCTATCCACTGGAGATTTTTGTCCTCTTTACTCTATCACCTCTAAATATTACTCTCAACTCTATCTTAAATCTGCACCAAACTCTATCCCAAGTGTAGTACAAATCTTCTCTAACTCTACTCATAAATATCTATCTCAAATCTATCCCCAAGCCTTAACACAAAGCTTGATCAACTCTACTTAGATCTACCCCAAGCCTTAACACAAAGCTTGAACAAATCAAACTTGCTCTTAATGTTGTCTCAAGTCTTCACAAGACTTGCTCAAATCTACCTTCAAGTCTTCACCAAGACTTGCTCAAATCTACCTTCAAGTCTTCACCAAGACTTGCTCAAATCTACCTTCAAGTCTTCACAAAGACTTGCTCAAATCTACCTTCAAGTCTTCACAAAGACTTGCTCAAATCTGCTCTAGCATATGCTCAAACCTTCTCTAACACATGCTCAAAATATCTCACAATATATACTCAAATATTGCACACAATGCTATCAAATGCTTTGTCTAATCTTCAAAGTAATTCCTTTAACTTGAAGTAGTTTAGACATATTCTATTCAGAATTTATTTAACCTCTGGAACATATAGAGAATGATGTACTCTATCAAAAACTCAATATGTTCTACTCAATCATTAAGTCTGATCGCTTTCACAAATCTGATTTCTAATATTTGCACATTCACTTTCAATATCACTCAAAACCAATGCTCAAGAATTTCACTCAATCATTCAACCAATGAAGCACAACTTTCTTACAAACCCTAACCAAATGTTTCACACTACTTCCAACAAAGAGCACAATGTAGGTCTCAAACCCTAACTCAAATAATTCATAATCTCTATCTCAAATGTTCTCCAAACATTCAACAATGAAGCACATAAAACTCACTCAAATATTTCCAACAATGCTTATCAAACAATCCTTTTCACTCCACCTTATGTTTCACAACATTCAATCCAACAAACACTTCAAACAAAGGATGATGTGCCCATACCTCTTTGCTTTGATGGAGATATATCTTCAAAACTTGTCTCACTCACAATCAATTCCTTTTGTGCCACTTCAAGGTTAGATAACAATAGTCTATCTCAAAACCTCCACATGAATATTCCCTCAACAAGATGCTCAAAGAATTCTGAAAATAATATTCTAGAATTCTTCTCTAGTTTTCATGGACAATGCAAAAACTCTCTCAACAATTTCTCCCTTTTGTAAAAACAAGAATTACAATCAAATGACAAGACTCTTACACCTTTTATCTCCACTCTTTCAAAATAATTTTCACTCCAATTTATTTTCAAAGATAAAAGAATTACAATGATACATAAACCAACTACACACTTATCACTCCAATATCATAAAATAAATGCCATTCAAACCTTTAAAATAATGCAAAAATATTTCTCCTTATATCTCCTAAGTTTCAAACTATAGGTCAAATTAACATCCACTAAATATACTATAGCCAACAATCAATAATGCAGTGCATACCTTATAAACTCATCATGGCGCATACCTTTACCAAAAATATTAATTGCTTTGTCACGGATGGGAATCGACCCTCCGACCTCTGCTCACCAAGCACAATGCTCGACCACTTGTGCTAGCCAAGCGGTTGAGACTAAACTTTAGCCTCACCACTTTATACTTGTTGCCTCCAAAATTTAAAAATTAAAACCTTCAACTAGCGTTGGGGGAATCGAACCCTGTACCTTCCTTCTACCAATGACCAATGTAGGACCCACCTGCCACTTGGGCTACCAGCCCTTGCTGCATCAAAATACTTACCACCTTTACTTTATCCTTTGTCCTTGTTCGACGAATGAGAAACCTCCACGTTTCTCCTCTCTCCTTCATTCGATTTCCTTCGCATGCGCTTCCACTCTAAAGCATTCAATTTCATTATTTAATTTTTGTTTCCTCCTTTTATATGCTCCAAGGTAACTTTATAAATGTCGGTGGAAATATATGCCTCCAATATTAAATTTGAATTTTTGGCACCTTAGCCAAATTCAAATTTAATTATTTATTAATATAATATTTAACTTTAGGTTAAATATTATATTATTTAATTTAGTATTAAATAATACTTTTGCATGGGGTTTTCATCAATTCTTTTTCCCTTCTTTTTAATAAGCCCTTCTGGCTTAATTATTATAATATTTAAAATATTATAATATCTCCTTTTCTCTTTAAAACCATGGGCATAATATTTTGTCTTCAACCTTGTTAGCCAACCTTTTTGGCTTATAATATAAAATATTATAACCAATTATTTTACCACTTTGCTTGTACCAAAATGGACTTTGCCTTGCACCAAACACTTGACATCAATGACAACCTTATTACTCAAAATTTCCAACAATCTCCCCCTTTGTCATTGATGGCAACCCCTTTTTTTTAACCATTCCTTTTTCCTTTTTCAATTCTGCTCCCCTTGAGAAATTGCTCCCCTGATTGAATGCTCTCCCCCTAACTCAAATCTCTCCCCCTTTGTCATCAATGGCAAAGGGACTCCTTTGGGGCTAAATATAAGACTCTTAGCTCAGCCCCCTCCCCACCTCCTCTCCTTGAGGTGATTAATTTTGGGGTGGGAGTAAAACTACTCCCAGCATACAATGCTCTTTTCCTTTGTCAACCTTCTTTCTCAACATATCCTTTTGATTCTTTTGAATGTCCCTATTCTTGCTTGTCCCTGGAAATTTTGTTCTACACCACTTGGCCATATGCCCAACATTATTGCACTTATAACACTTAATGTTGTGGTTCCTAGAAGGTGCAAATATCTTGAAGTTCCTTCTGGTGAAGTCATACCCATTCCTATCATGAACCCTGCAATGAATTGCTTTATGACCAAAATGATTACAAGAGTAGCAATACCCTTGAAAGAGATGTCCATATTTGAAATTTCTCTTGGTAGTACCATACTCCTTTCCATGTGTCCTGCATTGCATAGCCTTGTGACCAAACCTGTTACATGAGAAGCAACATCCTTTGAAGAAATCTTGCCTTGGACCCATTGGTCTCTTAGTCCTTTCTTCTCTGTGATGATCCTTGTTCTCTTGTTTGTGCATTGTCTTCTTCCTTGTTACTTTCATTTCCTAACTCATCATCATAAGTCTTAGATTCTTCTTCACTCTCTTCTTTTGATACATCTTCCTTTCTTTTGGAGCTTGAATCCCCTTCTTCTTGTTGCCCTTGTCCTTCTTCAAAACCAAGTCCTATTTTGATAGATGAAGGTCTTTGTGCATTGATAATCTTATCCAAGGTCTTTGAAATTTTCCCAAACTTGTGTAGCTTGTATTTAGACTCTTCCATTTCCTTTCTTAGAGAAACTACCTCTTGTTCTAATCTCTCACATTCTAAGACTTTTACCTCTAGATTTTATTTAAATCTCCTTGTCTTAGCTATTGAGTTTGTCAGATCTTGTATAAGCTTTCCTTTCTCCTCATCACATTCTTGAAATTGAGCCTTGAATCTTGAATTCTGCTTTCTAACCTTTTTCAATTCTTTGAGAGCAAAAATAAGTTCTACTTCTAGATCTACTACACCTTCCTCTTCATTCTCTACTTCTTGGTCTTCTAGAGCATCTTCATACTTTTTAGATTTATCTTCAATAGGAGCACTTCCTTCCTCTTCTATTGCCAAAAAGAGAATTTCTTCTTCTTCACTATCTAAGGATATTTCATCACTATCACTTGAAACCTTGCCTATCTTGTCTACATAGAAACTCTTCTTATGCCTTTGAAAAAACTTCTTTTCATGCCTGCTTTGTCCATACCTATTTTTCTTTTCATACCTAGATTTTCTTGCTTCCTTTCTCTTATGATCTTGTTTCTCTTCACTGCTACTACTTCCAGCTTCTGGATAGTTAGATGCATAGTGACCATATTTACCATAATTAAAACACTTCACTATTTTTGTACCTTTTTGCTTTCTTGAATCCTTCTTGTTTCTTTTGCCATAGTTAGCTTCTTCATCACTGCTTGACTCATCACTTGATTCTGGTTTCTTATCTTTTGTCTTCTTTGTCACTTTGAAGGTTACCTCTTTCTTGGGAATAGGATCCTTTACTATTCTCATCTCATAAGTTATGAGAGTTCCATGTAACTCATCCATAGTCAAATTTTCAATATCTCTTGTTTCTTCTATGGCTGAAACCTTTCCATCATACCTCATAGGAAGTGACCTTAAAACCTTTTGAGCAACATCAGATTCTTCAATTTTAAATCCAAGTCCTCACATGGTGTTAACAACCTCATCCACATGAAGTAAGTATGCAACAATATCTTCCTCTTCTTTCATCTTCAAGTCTTCAAATGTCTTTTTGTGATTTTGCAATTTTGCCATCTTGACCTTTTTATCTCCCTCATATGTTTGCTTCAGTTTTTTCCAAACCTCTTTTGCTGATTCACAATGCATAACTTTTACAAACTCTACTTCACGTAAACCACTTAATATTGCATTCTTAGCCTTGGAATTATTCACATATAAGAGCTTACCATATTTATCTGTGGGAGGAGTAGTTGTAGGTGTGAACCCATCCTCAACTACTTGCCATGTCTCATATCCTTGTGCCATCAAGTAAGTCTTCATTCTTATGCTCTAGAAAGTATAATTGTTCCCATCAAACAATGGTGCCTTATTTTTTAAAGATCCACTCTGAGATGCCATCTGTGTTCCTGTACACTTTTCCTTCAAGTTGTTAAACTCTTTCGAAGGAACCTGCTCTGATACCAATTGAAGAACACAAGCTTATATTGAGAGGGGGGTGAACAGTATAAGATCAACTTTCACTTTTCTTTCCCAAATAATATTATCCAATATTATCAATGGTAATATCAATAGTAGTAATCAAAGCAATGCACAAATCATCACACACAATAGAGACACCAATTTAATGTGGTTCACCCAATGTGGGCTACTCCATGGAGAAAATATTTCTACTAAAATTTTCTCAACAAATCTTCTTGGGAATCAATTCCCTATTACAATGTTTATGGACCTCTATCCAAAGGAGACACCAATCCCCTATGCTCTGATTTGTGGATCTCTCTCCATAGGAGAACTCTTTCCCCTTTTCTCTGGTTCATGGAACTTGATCTAGGAGACCTCTATCTCCTCAACTGGTTTATGGATCTCTCTCCATAGAAGAACTCTATCTTCCCAACTGGTTCATGGATCACACTCCATAGGAGAACTCTTTCCCTTGCTCTGGTTTATGGATCTCTATCCATAGGAGAACTATTTCCCCTCTGCTCTGGTTGGTGATATTCTAGAAGACTTCTACCTTACTACTCTGGCTTGTGGATCTCTCTCCATAGGAGACCTCTGTCCTCACTACACTGGCTAATGGATCTCTATCCACTGGATATTGTTGTCCTCTTTACTCTATCACCTCCAAAGCTTGCTCTCAACTCTATCTCAAATCTACACTAAACTCTATCCCAAGTGTAGTACAAATCTGCTCTAACTCTACTCAAAATTCTCATAATCTATTGTCTCAAATCTATCCCCAAGCCTTAACACAAAGCTTGATCAACTCTACTTAGATCTACCCCAAGCCTTAACACAAATCTTGAATAAATCAAACCTGCTCTTAATGTTGTCTCAAGTCTTCACAAGACTTGCTCAAATCTACCTTCAAGTCTTCACCAAGACTTGCTCAAATCTGCCTTCAAGTCTTCACAAAGACTTGCTCAAATCTACCTTCAAGTCTTCACAAAGACTTGCTCAAATCTACCTTCAAGTCTTCACAAAGACTTGCTCAATCTACCTTAAGCTCTAGCATATGCTCAAACCTGCTCTAACACATGCTCAAAATATCTCACAAGATATGCTCAATCAATCTCAAATCTTGCACACAATGCTATCAAATGCTTTGTCTAATCTTCAAAGTAATTCCTTTAACTTGAAGCAGTTTAGACATATTCTATCCAGAATTCGTTTAACCTCTGGAACATATAGAGAATGATGTACTCTATCAAAAACTCAATATGTTCTACTCAATCATTAAGTCTATCACTTCCACAAATCTTATTTCTAATGATTTGCACATTCACTTTCAATATCACTCAAAACCAATGCTCAAGAATTTCACACAATCATTCAACCAATGAAGCACAACTTGCTTACAAACCCTAACCAAATGTTTCACACTTCTTCCAACAAAGAGCACAATGTAGGTCTCAAACCCTAACTCAAATAATTCATAATCTCTATCTCAAATGTTCTCCAAACATTCAACAATGAAGCACATAAAACTCACTCAAATATTTCCAACAATGCTCATCAAACAATCCTTTTCACTCCACCTTATGTTTTACAACATTCAATCCAACAAACACTTCAAACAAAGTATGATGTGCCCATACCTTTTTGCTTTGATGGAGATATATCTTCAAAACTTGTCTTACTCACAATCAATTCCTTTTGTGCCACTTCAAGGTTAGATAACAATAGTCTATCTCAAAACCTCCACATGAATATTCCCTCAACAAGATGCTCAAAGAATTCTGAAAATAATATTCTAGAATTCTTCTTTAGTTTTCATGGACAATGCAAAAACTCTCTCAACAATTTCTCCCTTTTGTAAAAACAAGAATTACAATCAAATAACAAGACTCTTACACCTTTTATCTCCACTCTTTCAAAATAATTTTCACTCCAATTTATTTTCAAAGATAAAATAATTACAATGATACATAAACCAACTACACACTTATCACTCCAATCTCATAAAATAAATGCCATTCAAACCTTTAAAATAATGCAAAAATATTTCTCCTTATATCTCCTAAGTTTCAAACTATAGGTCAAATTAACATCCACCAAATATACTATAGCCAATAATCAATAATGCAATGCATACCTTATAAACTCATCATGGCGCATACCTTTACAAAAAATATTCTTTGCTTTGTCATGGATGGGAATCGACCCTCCGACCTCTGTCCACCAAGCGCAGCGCTCGACCGCTTGCGCTAGCCAAGCGGTTGAGACTAAGCTTTAGCCTCACCACTTTATACTCGTTGCCTCTACAAATTTAAAAATAAAACCTTCAATCGGTGCTAGGGGGAATCGAACCCCGAACCTTCCTTCTACCAATGACCAATGCAGGACCCACCTACCACTTGGGCTACCAGCCCTTGCTGCACCAAAAGTGCTTGCCACTTTCTTTGTTCCTTTGCCCTTCGTTCGACGAATGAGAAACTTCCACGTTTCTCCTCTCTCCTCCGTTCGATTTCGTTTGCATGCACTACCACTCTTAAGCATTCAAATTAAATTTTATTTTTGTTTCCTCCTTTTATATGCTCCAAGGTAATTTTATAAACATCGGTGGAAATATATGCCTCCAATATTAAATTTGAATTTTTGGCGCCTTAGCCAAATTCAAATTTAATTATTTATTAATATAATATTTAACTTTAGGTTAAATATTATATTATTTAATTTAGTATTAAATAATACTTTTGCATGGGGTTTTCATCAATTATTTTTTCCTTCTTTTTAATAAGCCCTTCTGGCTTAATTATTATAATATTTAAAATATTATAATATCTCCTTTTCTCTTTAAAACCATGGGGGTAATATTTTGTCTTCAACCTTTTAGCCAACCTTTTTGGCTTATAATATAAAATATTATAACCAATTCTTTTACCACTTTGCTTGTACCAAAATGGACTTTGCCTTGCACCAAACACTTGACATCAATGACAACCTTATTACTCAAAATTTCCAACACATTTTTCTAGATCTATTTTTTGGAAGTTGAAAACCATCTTTGTCCATATCCATTTGTGAGTTTCTCTTGTGATTTTCTACACATGATTATGTTGGGCTCCTCTTAGGGCATGATCTCTCAATATGCTCCACCTCATGTGTCACATCCCCACCACTTGTGGTTAATTTACTTGGAAGAGTATGATCCTGCGTTTAGTTTTGTGGTGCATGTGCAGGACTCCGAGCCAGAAGCAGAAGAGAACACCCACCCCTTGACCAGGGTAACAGATTGGAAGAGCCAGGGAAGCGAGATATGATGTCATGCTTTGTGCACCGTGGTCCGTGGGTACATTGAAGCCCACTGTAGAATTTGCATTTGCATTACATTTTGCCTGACATTGTTGATTAAATGTTTACAAGTTGTGATTTGTTTTCTTCATATTGTCGCTTGCTGCTTGTCGTTATATAAAATATTATTTTTATTAATATATATATATATTTAAAAAAAATGTAAAAATATATAAATATAAAATTGAAATATATATATATGAATTGCATTTATTTATATATATAAATAAACATAGAATTAGCATATAATTATAAATAAAAATAATAAAATAATAAACAAAATAGTAAATAAAAAAATAAAAATATATATAAGAAAATATATAAATATAAAAAAAATAATAATAATAATTAAAGACTAATGTCATTAAAACATTACCTCTATACTACTTGATACAATGCCTAAGATATTCACGTTTAAGGCAAAGGGATTAAAGAAATGGCCTACTTCACACAAGGCCACAAGTTTGAAATATTTAAATATTCTAAATATGCATTAAGGAAGAACGTAGGGGAACTCGTAAAAGGTTATGTTATAAAACCATAAGGAAATCTAAACGTCCACCACTTGGAGATATTATTGTTGCTAAACTTGGCAAGATAATATGAGGTGTCAATTACCCATTACATGTGTGTCCTTTTAAATAGAAGCGGGTTGGCTGGTTGAAGAAACTATTTTTCCTTTCAAATTGGGCAAAGCTAAGTAGAGAGGCGGACGAGTTCGATAGTTGCATTGTGAGGAGGTCAGATTTTTTTCATACATCTGTCTAGTCTGGTAGCTTGGGTGTTCTAACATTGCTTTTAATTAATGTTGTGTTACCTGGTTATTACATTAAGCAAAATTAGGCGTTCGATATTTTAATATTTACATTCTTCGCATAATATTGATGGTTGTTGATGCATTGTCTAAAAATTGATTTATAATGTGTTTTGTTTTAACATGAAAGACTTTCGTTTTGTTATGCTTATGGTGTGTATAGTTATCTCTACCTGGGAATTTTTAAACAAAGCCATGAGATGTATATATTCTTCGCTGAAAACTTTAGAGTTTGAGAGGCAATGATCCTTAAGAAAATGAAGATTAATTTTTAAACCAGAAAACACTGTTGTTTTATATGAAATTAAATGTGCTCTTTAAAGATTATCCTCTGCTATTTATCTTTAATTTACAATTGAAAATACCCAGTCTAGCTTAAGATGAAAATTCCATTTGCTAAGGTTGGTCTAGTTAAATTGCAGATAATTTTCCATGTCTTGTAAAATGTGAAATGCTTATATATTCTCTGAATTGAATGAACAATACCTTGAGAACAATAATGACTCTCCTCTGTATAGTTTTAAAGTTGTGCATTCATGTGAGATATGGTATTTGCATTCATTCTATGTTTACCTGCCTGTGCGTGAATGAATGTCATATAGGAGTCAAGGGCCATGTTGACCCAACTCTAGCCTCCAATCTTGTACCGTTGGTCTATATGGAAAAGTGCTCCATTCTCCCATTCTAGCGATTCAATTTCAAGTGTTGTCTAGAAAAAATTGAATATTATAATAAAGGGACATAACCAATTGGGTTGAAACTTACCTTTCAGATTGGAACAAGCATTGGTGTTCTAGTTTTATTTAAGGACGAGGTTCCCAACCTCAAAAGAATGACTACAAAATTTCTTGGAATAAGATCACTTGAGCCTATTCTAATAGGCTCATAAATGCTGTAAAGTATAAATGCACTTTTCATCCAGTAGCTCTAATTGGTATAAATGATCAAAGCGATATTCATAATCGATCAAGGCATCTTGTAGCAAGATGAATAATGAAGGAACCTATAACTCAAATGAAAAATAGCCTGAGTTTCATAGACAAAGACATATAGAGAAGCACTTTTAGGAGTTCATACACTAGTATGATAGGCCTATAAGGTAAGATAAAGCTAGATATGCCAGTCATAATCGGTCTTACTAACCAAATTCTTGAGGATCTTGATCAAAGACTTGTTGGATGCTTTGGCTTGACCGTTACCCTAAGGGTAATATGAATTTGACCACCTATGTTGAATCTTATACTTAGCACAAAGTTTATGGACATACTTGTTCTTGAAAGGAGTGTCATTGTTAAAATAATCATCAAAGGAATCCTAAATATATAAAGGATCTGGACATACTTGTTCTTGAAAGGAGTGTCATTGTTAAAATAATCATCAAAGGAATCCTAAATATATAAAGGATCTTGTTGAAGATGAACTCAAATATTTGAGCTCCAACCATCATGGTCAAGGGTATGGATTCGACCCATTTAGTGAATTAATCAGTCATTTTTATGATAAAATTATGACCATCAAATGATGTTGGGTTAATATTCTCTATAATGTCCAATTTCCACATGGAAAATGACCAAGGAGAAGAAATAACCTAAAGGTTTTGAGAAGAAGCATGAACAAGGTTATCATGGCGTTGAAACTTATCACAACATCGAACATGGTCATATGCATCTTTCTCCATGGAAGGCCAATACTATCCCATTCGAAGGAGCTTATTTGCAATGTGTAGACCCAAAATTTTTGCATCCCTTTCCTTCAAGCTGATGTATCTATGCTTGAAAGGGGAAGGAAAAATAAAGTACCTATACCTCAGATGAGAAGCACTTGATTTGTTCTCTCCTTGGTGTTTGTCGATAAATTTGGTGGGTTCACCAGGAAACACTTTGTGGCGGTTTCCATGCCTAGGTAAGGTGGGAGTTTAGTGGATTCTTTGATTGACACACACCTAGGGTTTTGGCCAAATGCAACTATACCCTAACTATATGCACTTTTGCTTTCATGAACACATCAACGAACAATGAGACTAATGTAAACTATTAAAAATTGCATATCTATTTCTTTTTTCTTTATTTTATTTGTAAATAATGAAACTAATGCAATCTAATATATGTAATTATGCATTTCTATTCTTTTCTTTTCTTTTTGTATTTTATTTTATGAAGATGCTTATAAAGCAGTAAAGTACAGAATTGAGATATGATATCCTAATAAAATTAAAATGAATAAAAAATAAAACCCTTACCTAATTTGGATGGTTGATCTTAGGCAAATTTAGGTCTATTAAAGTGAATTTGAAAATACAAAATAAATTTGAATCTATGAAAACAAATTCAGAAATACCCTGCAGCTCTCTAAATTTGTTTAAAACCTATAATTTCACAAATGGGACACTAAAAATTATGATTAGTGATGAGGGATATGCTTGATCCACTACAAAATTTATCCTCAGTGATGTGGAAGTCAGATCCCCTCAATTCTTTTAGTAAATTGTAAGTAAAATGATTGATTTCTAGGTCTAGTGCAAGCATATATGTTCAACAAGAAACAACAAAACAATATGGAATGCAACAAGTAATGAATGCTATAATGACCAAGATGTAAAGTATGAGATACTATGATAAACCTGAGAACAAGATTTTACCCCCAGCATGTGTTTGCACGAATTTGAATGGTTTTAACAAATTTGAAAATATCTTGAAGTTTTCTAAATTCGT
Source organism: Wollemia nobilis (assembly GCA_028583015.1). Lineage (NCBI taxonomy): Eukaryota > Viridiplantae > Streptophyta > Pinopsida > Araucariales > Araucariaceae > Wollemia > Wollemia nobilis. The sequence continues at coordinate 5,236,104 of JAQPPZ010000613.1, read as the reverse complement.
TCAAATCTGCAATGGTCAAATTTAGAAAGTGTGCAGAGCCTTTTAGGAAACTCTTTCACGAATTCAGATGATCGTAACAGTCTTTCAATTTTTTTTTAAACCTATAGTTTGACAAATCTATGCTAAATATTTATGCTCAAAATATAGTAGGATTAAGAGTACACATTGTCAAGATTATCACAAGGTAAGAAATTTGTCTATTGGGTATGTCTGTACAAATTCAAAACTTATAGAGCAAATTCAAAAATATTCTAAAACTTTTAAATTTATTAAAAAAAAATAAAAATTTGATCTACTCATGCAAAATTATGAGATCTAAATACTAAATCAAGGTATATGGACTTACTGTACCAAATTTCATCTTATATGATCTCTAGAATGGTGATAGAATGATAAGATCTCCCATCAAATCTATGACAAGACGTGTGGAAAATCTTCTCTCCACTTCAATCTTCTACAAAATCATCATTAGTTTTCTTTGAAGGTAGCCTACAACTTTGTAAAACTAGAGTAGCTTGAAAAATTTCCAAGAGGATGAAGATGGGTGGGGGTTAGATGAAATTAGCAAGTTTTCCTATTTAGGAAAATTTGGATGGTTTTGAATTCGCTAAAAATTTGGGTTTGCCCATATTTAAGGAAAATCCAAATGATTAGTTAATTATTTTTAGGTGCACATTTTATTTTAACAAATTTGAACGTTTAATTTGATTTGGTCATATAAATTTGCTAAAAGGGGAGAAAATATAGGAATAGGTTTTAACGAACATGAGAAAAAAGGTGGATGGCTGAAGGGGGAAGATACTTTGTTGAGGAAGGAAGATATGTTGTTAGGAAAAGTAGGAATTTTAAAGTGAGTCAAAATTCCATGGCTACATTTTGCCCCCTCTTTGGCGCATTTATGAACAATAAATGTGTCAAAAAAATATGCAGTCAAAAAGGAATTGCACTACAAAACAAAAATATTTTAACATATTTTTTATTATTATGTATTGTCTAGAGAGCCCCCTTTGCGTTTTGTGAGAAATTCAAAATTTGTTACAAAACTCAAAATTTGTAGGAAAAAAGGGTAAAAATAGGAAGTTAGGGTAAAACCTAGTTCATTTTTGCCTTTGCGTTCTATGAATTTTTGCTATAGAGAAAATGGATTCTCCTCTTCATCGAGAAGATGAAGTGCGAGAAGGTGGCAACAAAGTAGACGTACGAATACGGGTGAGTATTATTTTAAGCTTTGAAATTTAAATTTTGCATTATTTGTTTTGTTTTTTGGAATTTTTGATATGGTGAGTCATCGCACAATAGAATAGTCAAATTTGAAAGGTTCAAACAAATTTGGGTGTTCAAATTCACATGAAAAAGCTTTCAAATTTGTAAATTTGGATGGTTTAGGTGAATTCAGGTATCCGGATTCGATCGAATATGTGTTTGAATTTGCAAATACAGACGGTTTAGGAAAATTTGAGCATTCCAAATTTGACTGGACAAGAATCTAAGTTTGCAAATTTGATCTTGCTAGGAAAATTTGAGTCTCCAAATATGTGTTTGCAATGCATCTGAATTAGTGAATTTGAAAATAATTATGTTTAAATTTACAAAGAAAGAAGAAATGTATATCTTACTAGCATTATTTTTGTGAATTGTGATTTTTATTAATGTTTTGATCATGAAAATTTACTAAATAATGTTTTTATTTTTTTTGCAGTGAGGCGCTCTCAAGAATCAAGAGTGGTGCTATAAGGGGGTAGAGGATCATGTTAGAGAGTTGAGTGGTCCCGACAGGTTGATTCTATAGCTAGTAGGTCTCCTTCACATAGTTGAGATACCATGAAGAGAGGTGGACTATCCTCTCCTAATTGCTTTGATTGAGAGATGGTATTCGAGATCTTTAACATTATGGTTGCTAATAAGTGAGATGTCATTGACTTTGGAGGTTGTGTGGATAATCCTTCATATTCTTATCAGGGGTTAGTTTATCTATCATTCGATGACCCAGATAGAGGTGATACAATAGCTAACAAGGGATCCCTCTTTTCCTATAGAATCAAATTGGGGTCAGTATTGAGGGGTTGATAGCCACAAAGGTGGTGTCTAGATTGATAGTGGTGTTATTTGGGATAGTTGTTGGATTGTTTTTGTATCATAAGAGCATGACATATCCCATGGGCTTTGGATAATGTAGTAACATACATGAGGGAGTCTAGTAGGTAGTTTGTATGGGGATATTTTGTGTTATACCACTTATATAGGACATTGTTTAATATCGTTTATAAGCACGATCATGGACTTGTCCTTACCATATTGTTATAGGTGTGGTGTTGGGAGCATATTGTGGTGAGGAGTCCTAAGGGATTACCACATTATGAGGTAGAGGAGGGTCAACTTACTATATTTTGATGGGATCACACAAGAGGATGTGGGAGGAGGATGAATGGTTTAGAGGAGTCCAGGTGGGCTATTGATGAGCTATCTACTCCTAGTGTCTCTTAGAGACCCTGGTGATGAAAACCTATCTAGGATAAGGATGGAGGAGATCTAGATTGATTATGGTAGATATGGTAGCTATGCTTAGATAAGGGAGAGATAGAGCTGCATCATGCTGACTGAGTGCAACACTAATTTAGGTTAGTATAGAGGATGCCCTTGGTACAATATTTTTGGTATCAATGAGTGAGATGGGACTCGATGGCAACTAGTGGGGTGTTTGATCTCAATAGGTTCATAGAGCTACATGAAGATAAACCTATGGTGGTACTCCCAAATGTAGATAACATGGGAGTAGAGGATGATTATATTGAGTGGTATACCACCATCCTATCTACTAGAATTATGTGTAAGAGAGGCACAATAGTAGAGCAGATGTAGCTAGCATACTAGGTGGCTTCTAGGTAGAGATCTACTAGGCTACAGTAGGGGGAGAGATCTATAGCATAGAGGACTACTGGTCCTCATATGAGAGGGGGTGAAAAAAATAGAGGTTTTCTCGATAGGAGAGAATATCTTAGGAGGAGGAGGGTACTAATCAATAATAGCCTGCACCATTATAGCAAACATTATCTTCACAACGATAGGTGTCACCATCGTAGTAGGGTGTCATCATCACCTTGATAGAAATCACTTGATAAGGGCATTACGATGGATATTAGAGAGTTGAGTAGAACTGGAGAGGTTGTTGCACTACAAGTAGAGAATGCTAGATTGAGGAGTTAGATTCAATCGCTAGAGGCTTAGATCTCTCAGTCTCAAGCTCTATTAGGAGAGACTTAGACTCAAATATCATATATGCATGCACAAATGATGCAGACATAGGCATAACTAGCATAGGTACAATAATGGTCGCACCATATCTGGAGTGTAGTCTCAGTCTAGTTTACAGGTAGTAGCTTTCTACAGAGTGCATTATTAGCGATGCAAGTAGAGGTGATATGAGCATTGCAATGGGTGATATTTTATCAAATTTTATACTTTCAATTGGTGCCTAAGGATCAGAGAGCTATGTTTCCCCTAAAGTTGGCTATGTCGAGTCATTCTTGATTAGCTTTTAGGACAGTGTCTAGGGCTCCTAAATTTCATGTACTTAGGCCACCTCTTGATGATGGTCAAAGTTTTTAAGTCTCTAGGGGATGATATACTAAGGTTTATTTTTGTGTTATACCCCCTAGTTATTGAGTATACCAGTTTTGGGTATACCAATCCATCTTATGTACTTTATGTACCTTTTTGTGAGAGTAATATTATACTACTATTTTTGTTTTGTGTTTATGTGTTTCTATGTGAAATGCAAAATATTTTTGTTGTTTTTTGACGATTCTACATAATCATGCTTATGGTTATGTTTTGATTTGTAATGCATTTATTATCATTGCTTAATCAAGATATCATTGTAGAAAAGTAGAATGTGATTTGATATTTTGCAATGCAGTGTAATTTACTTGTAGAATAAAATTTGTTAAGAAATTTACCCTTACGATTTTTAACAATCAACAATAGACCTCGAGGATGTATGCTTGTATATGATCATTTATGGAGGCTGCCCCTCACATTGGTCATGAAGTGGATCTTGTGTGAGGTTTTGTTATACTAACATCAAAGGGATATGATCTAAAGGTAGTTTGAATTTTATTTATTAAAAGTGGTATAGTTTATGGTAAGTAATGTGTGATCTTAATATTGATTTTGATTTAATATTAAGAGAATTATAGCGCAATGTAAGTAATTAAGCATGAAAAATGGGATAGAAGTCCTGCGCAAGGTATAAGATTCCTAATGTGAAGTAAATGAGGATATTTTATTAGGATTATCTCATACCATTATCACGAAGTCTATATGCAACTACATGACCAAACAATTATGTATGATCAAAGAAAATTTGTGTATATGGCAAGCAATAATGCAATATGATGAAATGAATGCATTGTACTATGTGGTAGCTATGAGATGTAATATTAATTGGTTTTAGGGCCAATTGCTTATGCTAATAGTCATACAAATCCATGAATATATAGTGACTTTAGCTAATCAAAAATCAAGGAGAATATTGGTCATTTTTGAGATGAAATCAAGTTTATCAAGAATCGATGTGTGATTTGTGTATTCATTTTCCATATTGACCTTAATTATGATACAAAATCTCTCAAGGATCAAATGTGTGTGCTTATGAGGTTCATTTACAAATTTTGAGTAAGGTAATGATGCAAACCAACTTAGCAACCATTGTATGTGTAAATAATAAATTCATTTACCTTGATTTTGTATGTGGTTAGACTTAACTGCTTTGTAATACAAGACACCAAAAAGCTAGCTTATCCATAAGTGAATATTAGTCTGTACAAAAGAAGGTCACTAATGTGACATACATGTCACCACACGTAAGACTACACCATTGCTAGGAAGGTTTTATTCAACCCATTTTTGTAATGAAGATCACCCAATGACTTTTGAATTATTGAGGAATTCTAGGGATTCAAGATCATTAACCCCTTCTTTTATTTTGATTATTTTTATTTAGGGATTATTGTTCATTTTTGAACAAGGGGATTTTTATTTTCTTTGTATTAAAAATCATTTTATTCTTTTGTTTTTTGTTCTTCTCTTTTTTTTTTTCAAGGAATACTTGCTCATTTTAATGGATGAGCAAGGAATTTTATTGCTTTGGGTAGAGGGGAGCTTGTCCTTTTGCCAATTCTCAACATTCTAGACCATGCACATAATAGAATAGCAAGGGAAAACTTTCGCTTAAGGAGATAGGACTACTATGTAGTATCATATTTCTTTGTGAAAATCATTTTTAAGATGCGTGTGTTTTGGTTCAAAAAGTGGTAGAATCATTTTCCAAAACTCAAATTTTACTTAATGAGAACAATGATTTTGGTTCAAGAGAGATTTTTAATCAATATTGAGAATAAATATTTTATTAAAGTATGAATTGTATGAGTGATTCGATACAAAATCTAAATTACGTCAAAAGGACCAATATTGACTATGAATTTGATAGCATCTATCTAATATTTAAATAATATAATAATTGGATGTGACTATATGCCATATGCAATTGGACCAAAACTCATTGTATGATAAATGTGATTGTATGAAAGATGATTTATGTGAGATTATTATGATTATAAATTGAATTATATGCAATGAATATTATATGTACAAGATGATTATGTACAATGGTAAACCATGATTTTATGCATAATATCTTTTAAGGTGCATTATATTCATTGGTTCCTTAAGATATTTTTCATCTAAAGTAGCCAAACGATATGCACCTGATCTAAATTTAGCAGTTATGATAAATGGACCTAACCAATATGGTTAAAATTTTACTTTAAGATCTGTTTGAGCATTAGTGGTTTTTTTATTTTCTTTAAGAACTAGGTCTCCAACCTCAAAAGATCGAGTATGAACTTTCTTGGAGTATGATATTTTGAGTTTCTCTTGATAAGTATGAAGATGCTCTAAAGCATTTATGCACTTTTCATCTAATAATTCCAATTGGTTTAGTCATATGGTACGATATTCATCTCCTAATTTAGAATATTGAAGTAAAAGTCCTAAGAAGGTACTTCAATCTCAAAAGGAAATATAGCTTTGGTGCCATATACCAAGACAAAAGGATAAGTTTCTGTAGCGGTTTGAACACTGGTTCAATAAGGCCATAAGGCTGGATATAATTGAGTGTGATAATATTGATCTGAATTATTAACCAACATTTTTTAAGATATTAATTAATATTTTATTGGATGCTTCATCCTGGTAATTTCCTTATGGATAGTAAGGAGTAGACCATCTATGCTAGATTTTATATTTTGCACAAAGTTTTTGTATGTATTTATTTTTGAAGCAAGTTCCATTATAAAAAACAAGTGTAGAGGGAGTCCCAAATCTACAGATGATTTTATTAAAGATAAATTTTGAGACTTGGATTCCTATGCAAGAATCCAATGGCATGGATTCTACCCATTTTGTAAAGTATTGAGTTGTTGTTATGATGAACTTATGACCATAATACGAGATCAAATAAATCATCCCAATGATATCAAGACCCCACTTTGAAAATTCCAAGGGGAAGAAATGGATTGGAGTTATTGAGCAGGAGCATGGAAAAAATTTGTGTGTCGTTGATATTTGTCACATTGACACACATAATCATTAGCATATTTCTCCATGAAAGACCAAAAATATCCCATTTGTAGGAGTTTTTTGGCTATAGCACTACTGCTAAAATGGCCTCCACAAGAGCCATCATGCACTTCACTTAGTGCCTTTTGGGATTCATATTGGTTGAGGTATATCAAAAGGATACCTTCAAAAGATATTTTATAAGTCGTACTTCCTATGATTATGAAATGAACAACTCATTTACATAAAATTTTATATTGATTCCTATCTATACCATCCGATAATGAGCCACTCTGAAGGAAGTTAAAGATATCCTCATACCATGGTTCTACTAATGTTTCTTCAATTACAAAGACATCCAGGGGTTCTAAGTAAGACTCTAGTAAAGTGGGTTCCTAATGTTTATGAATGAAAATAGTATAAATATCATCATCCAAATCTAAAAGAATGAGAGAAGCAGTAACATCCATAGCATCGATAGAACGATTACTAGTACGAGGGATAGCTTTGATGGTAAATTTCTCAAATAAATACTTAAGTTTTAAGACATTCTTATAAGGTCATATTTTCTCATCTCAAGTTTGGTAAATATTGTTAATTTAATTTACCACAAGTTGCGAGTCTCAAAAAATTGATAGGTTTTTAATATTTATAGCTAAAGCTACTTATAAACTGAGGATCAAGGCCTCATATTCTACTATGTTATTTATACAAGCAAATTGGAGTTTGAAAGATAATGTGATAAGTTGTTTGTGAAGAGACATTAATATAATGCTTGCACCTAAACCACTCATGCAACAAGCTCCATAAGAAAAAAAGAGACCAATAGTCTGAATGCATCTTCTAAATTAAGGTATTCATCTGGAAATTCGATTGTTAAGGGATGAGTAGATTCAAGAGGAGAAACAGTGAGTTGGTCTGCTATGAATTGTTCTTTAATGGACTTCTGACCTATAAATGTTAGGTCAAACTTGCTCAAATCAAGAACCCATTTCACTGCTCATCCTAATAAGTAAGGTCTACTCATCAAAATACCGTAATGGATCAAATTTTGCTATGATAAAGGTTTTTTGGTTGAGCACATAATAGCACAGTTTCTGTGTAGATAACACAACAACTAAGCAAAGCTTTTCTAAAGGTGTGTAATAAATTTTATAGTTTACCAAGGTTCTTCTAATGTAATAAATAGCTCATTATTTCTTATCCTCATCATGTTGTGCTCACATTGCTCTTAGTGCAAGTTCTGAGGAAAAAATATAAGGAATAAAAGGATGTTCTAGTTTAGAAGGAACAAGCACTGTCGATGTAAGTAGCTTTTGAGAGCTTCAAAGGCTTTTTGACATTCATAATACCACTTAAAAAGGGTATATTTCTTAAGTAACTTAAGAAAGGGTTGACATCTATCTCCTAATTTATCAATGAAACGATGAATGGATTGAAGTTTACCCTATAAAATTCTAAGTTTTTTCAAAGTTTTTGGCAATGGCATATTGATAATAGCATTTATTTTAATAGGATATATATCTATGCCTAACATAAATATAATAAATACTAACAATTTATCAAATTTTACTCCAAAAACATATTTGTTTGGATTCAAATAGACTTTGTACTCATGGAGTCTATTAAATACTCGTTGTAAGTCAAGAATGTGATCTTCCTCCTTAATAGACCGAGCTATGATGTCATCAACATAATCATGAAAAATATCATACATCATGTCATGAAACACATATGTCATAGCTTGTTGATAAGCTACCCCTGCATTATGTAAACCAAAGGGTATTACTTTCCAACAAAATGTTCCCCATGGTGTAATGAAGGCAGTTTTGGGTTGGTATGCTAAAAATCCATCCATAAGGGATAACATCCCACTTTCTACTATGAAGTCAATAATTTAATCCATGTTAGGAAGGGGAAAGTCATATTTGGGACAAACAACATTGATATCCCTAAAATCAATACATACTGTAAATATGGAAAATTGACCCACTTTAGTGGACAATTTTCTTAGAGCCCTTTGGGACGTACCTTAACCTTGTCTAAGGTAAGGGTAAGGTTATTTCTCCCCTTTTTTGTCTATTTTATCTCTCTATACAAAATTGTGCTCGGTCCTTCATGGGGCATAAATTCGCATGGAAAAATTATGGTTGGCCTTGATGGGGTGCAATTTCATCTTTTTTAGGGTTTTCCTCAAGGAAACCCTAATTCTTTGAGTTTGGTATGTTTTATGTCAGACATCCTTGGTTTTCCTTCCCTTCTCGCCTTCCAATCCACTATATAAGGAGTGTTTGAATTCACTTTTCACACACGACTACACACGACACGATACAACATTCTTACATGATAACATTTGATTTCTTATTTCTTGCAAAGTGTTCTTATTCGGTCTGCATACCTTTGATTTATTTGAAAATAAGTTTAACTTTGGAGTTTAAAAATTTATTGAATCTCTATTGTATTCAGATTGTTGATTGCTTCTACTCACTCTTGGTGGATTGGTGTTAAAACCCTAAGGAGAGATTAACCATTCGAAATATATCTACCATTTTGTTCTACTTCAACACTCTCTACAAAGTGAATTCATTCTTTTGCATGCATGTTTGGATTTTTTGAGTGATGTAATTGGCTCGTCACACTTATAATTTATTTTTCATATAGTTTCTACCAAGTCATGCCTAGTCTACTACAGGGTAAAATTCCACTTGTGCATTATTGTGCTCACCTATTACAAGGTAAAATTTTACCTCAGTGAAATCTAGGGGCTGCTATCCTAAACTTCACCACTGCATTCTAGGCTACATTTAGAGATTGATTTCATACTCTATTTTGTGATTCCATCATTCTATTTTGCTAAATTGTATTATTTTTGTTTTCTTCCAAAGATCAATTTTTGCTTTTATTTATCAAAGGTCAGCTAAAAGAACCTAGGGGGCTTGACTGTTGTGCCTCCAAGCACTGTTGTATAGAGGTATATGTAGGCCCCCTAATGCTAATCATATTTTCCAAGTGTTTGTTAAGTTTTCTTGTAGGAACAAGAATTATTGATAGCTTTGGATAAAATAATCAAACCAAGGATAAATCATTAGATAATCTAAGTGTCCTGATTAGTCTTTAGGTTTTTTGTTGAGTGTTTTAGAATTCTATTGCAAACCCTAGATATGATTTTATAGAAATATATTTAATTAAGTTCTAGGTATTTAAATATAAACAACATATAGTGTGCACTTAGGGTTAATTCTATTTGTGCATATCTTCTTGAGCCCTTGCTTAAAGGTTATCTGTTTAGAACCCTAGGTTAGAGAAGCACTCATATAAAGAATCATTCTAGGGTTTAGATATTGTATTGTTGCATTATGTATTCTTGCATTATCCTTTATATTAAATAGTATAGATCTAGAAAGGCCAAATCTAGGTGTTTGTCTCGAATCTCATACTTTAAATATTCATGAAAACTAGAGGACTTGGAGCAAGTTCTTAAACCATTCCTAGTAAACCCTTATTCCCTAGCATCGGGTGTAGAGAAGAACATACCCTCATGGTTCACCCCAAAGGCTTATCTCTTGCGGATCCAAATTTTAGGAATTGTACGCAATAGGATAGTTTCCCATTTATATCTTTGGTGAACCCAACCTGAACACCTCCTTTTCTTTTAAAAATTTAATCAAGATCATTAACTCTATGTGTTTAGATCAAAATATTAAAAAAAACATAAGTTATGGTGCTTGTTTTTGTGGGTCTTAGTTCCCTCCTTTTCCTTAGTCTTTATCTCCTTTTCCAATGGCTTCCAACCTTGGGAATGGAAGAAAGATTTTTAGGTTTGATGAGATTTTTCAAGATAATGATCAAGTTGATAAATAAAATCCTAATTTTGAGGAAGAAGATATTGATAATAGTCTTGATCCTATTAAGGGACCTAATGGGAACCTTATTTTTAAATATTTTGAGCATGTGTGGACCTTTTATAAATATCATAAGCATGCATTAGATGCAGCTTTAGAGGAAGAAGCCTTACTTGAGGAAGTTACACCATCTCATGATAACTCATTGAATGAATATTTGAATCATAATTATCATGTTCATCATCTAACTTATGTTACTACTATAACCACCAACGTTAGGAGGAATCTACAAGTCACTCCAACTATTAGTGCCATTCAAAACATTCAATTTCCTCTTCAATATGCTTATCTCAACACTATTGCCTCTATTCCACAAAATGTTAGTCATCCTCTTCAACAAGATACCACATACCTCAACGGTATCAGTATGTCCAACACTCATCCTTTAGGGAATATGGGGACAGTACATAACAACGATCCGAGAGTGCAAAATTTGGCAAATATGGTAAAATAGTTAGTTTTAGAAGTTGAGATGATTCAGCCTTCAAGTTTTACTCATAGTTATAAGGAAATATGTAGTCAGTCATTGGATCCTACTTTTGTTGCTAGAACTTATCCTAAGCATTTTACTATACCAGTTTTACCCATTTACAAGGGTACATAAGATCCTATTGAACATCTAAGAAGATTTATAACAACTTTCCATGATCTTATTTATGATGACATGTTATTCAAAACATTTCCTAAAAGTCTTGGTGGTATGGTATTAGAGTGGTATTATCGATAACCCAATTATTCTTTGAAGAGATTTTAAGAAACAACAAAATTATTTGTTCAAAAATTTGGTGCTTACATTGAAAAGGAAATAACAATGAAAGATGTCTACAATTTAAAACAAAGAAAAGAGGAAGGGTTTTTCAAATTTTTGGCTCGTTGGAGAAGTTTGGTTGGACTTTTAAGATATACTTTACCTCCAGAAGATATGCTTGAGATATTTATTGGTAATTTGCAAGAATAATTATCTTATGCATTAGAGACTACTACTATTACATATTTTGATCAAGCAATTTATTTATCAAGAAAAATAGAACAAGCCCTTATCCGAAGAGGCTAGCTCAAAGTTAGAGAAGAAAAATCTATTGTCTCAACATAAGAATAAACACATAGGATATGATAGTGGAATAGATAAAAGGCTTGTTAATAATGTTACTAAAAACCTAAAAGAAAATAATACTTCATAAACCTCCACAAAGGAATTTTACAAGGATTAATATGTCTATGGAAGCAGTTTTGAAACAACTCTTAGAATATAACGCAATTGAATTACCTCATATAAGACAAAAAAATACTACATCTCATTGGTATAAGGTAGGTCAAAATTGTACATATCATAGAGTATAAGGTCATTGGATAAATTCTTGTAAAAAATTGAAACGTGTGGTTCAAGATTTGATTGATGTAGAACGTCTTGATCTGGAAAATTTACAATAAAAGCCATATGTTAATCAGAATGTAATTAAATAGGTAGCTAATAAAGTATCTTACAAAAATATACCACACTGTTATGATAATAACATGGTTAGTATGATATCATCTACTTCAAAAAAGTCAGTACAAAGTCAACAGATTCAACGATCTCAGTAGGAAATCAATTTCTTAGAAAATCTCTCTTTTGGAACTATTATAGAATTCTCCTACTCATGGATAAGCCTTAATGAATGTTTTGAGGCAAAAATATATCCCTCTAGATATTTCCCCTAGTGATATGACCAATATTGTAATATCTCTTGGGATACATTATATCACATTCTCGGATGCTGATATTTCTTTCTTAGACTTGCAAAAATATTCTTCTCTTTACATCACTACATTTATTGGGGATACTTTTATTAAAAGAGTTATGATTGATAATGGTTCTTCCATTAATTTATGCACATATCATTTCTTTCAAAAAATTTAATTAAAAGATAAAGATATAACTAGATCTGATGATATCATTAAAACTTTCAACAATGAGTCCCAAGAAGATTATGGTACCATATCGCTTCCCCTCAAAGTTGGAACCAAATTATTAGATATATTGTTTTATGTAGTATCTTGTCCTACATATTTTAATATTATTTTTGGATGTCCTTAGATCCATGTGATGGAGGTTGTACCTTCTACCTTTCATATATGTTTAAAATTAAAATTTAAAAATCAACCTGTTTCTATCTTGGGCGATCCTCATCCATTTGAATTTTGCTCACTAGATAATCTAGCTCAGTTTCATTAATCAAATTCCTTATCTAACAGAACTAAGCAACTTTAAAATCATAATAATGAATTATCAATCAATATCTCATATCAGTATCAAGACAAATCTTCTTGTTAAGAATCTCTCTTAGATAAATCTCATCAAGGTTTAGAGTGGAGTGTTGAGGATGAGGGGTCACCCTTTCCTCTCTGATAATCACAACCCCTGAGAAATATGCCAAATATGAGGATGTACCTCTGAATGACATTTGATTTTATGGCTCCATCCCTTGCACTACGCAGGTTGAGTATTCTAGTTCTAAAGTGGACTTTGGTTCTATATCTCCCAAGGACCTTGAGAAATTAGGAGTGATTCCTACCCCGCCTCCTCTTGAGGATGATTTGTCTATCCTTATTAAGGAGACCATAGATGCGAAAATAAGTTCTAAGGAAGCCCCTAGAATACTTAAGCCAGGTAAAGCATTATCCATGGATGAGAAAGAGCAATTGACCAATTTATTAAGAGAGTATCAATATATTTTTTTCTTGGTCATATGATGACATGCCAGGGCTTGATCCCTCCCTTGTTATGCATCATTTGGTAGTTAAACCTAGTGCTAAGCCTATTAAGTAGAAACTTAGGAAGATGCTTCATAAGGTTTCTCTTTCAGTCAAGGAAGATCTCCAAAAACTCCTTGATGTCGGTTTTATAAAAGCTATTGATTATTCTGATTGGATCTCCAACATCGTTCTTGTAGCTAAGAAGGAAGGAATAATCAAAATATGTATCAACTTTTGCGACATAAATATAGCATGTACCAAGGATAATTTTACCTTGCCAAACACAGACCATGTCGTAGATTTCACTACCAAATGTGGAATGCTTTTGCTTATGGATGGTTTTTCAAGCTACAATCAAATTATGATTGGCCTTGAAGATCAGGCTAAGACAATATTCACTACTCCATGGGGAACCTTCCACTGGAAGGTCATGCATTTTGGTTTAAATAATGCAGGAGCTACCTATCAGTGGGCCATGAATTTTATTTTCCATTACATGATGCATGATATTATCTAGGACTATATGGAAAATATTCTAGATCACTCCATAGAATAAAAGGATCTTGTCCATGATTTAAGACGAGTATTTAAAAGGATTTAACAATACAAGGTTCATATTAAACCCACTAAGTATGTGTTTGGAGTCACACCTAGCAAGCTATTAGGATTTATATTATCTAGGAGATGCATTGAAGCATATCCTGCTAAGATAATGACCATCATTGATATGCCTCATCCTTGTAACCTAAATGAACTATGCAGTATACAAGGTAAACTTCAATCTATCCATCGGTTCATTGCCTAGTTAGTCAATAAGTGTCGGCCCTTTCTTAAGCTTCTTATGAAATGTGTGGTCTTTCGATGGAATTTTGAGTGTCAAAAATATTTTATGATATCAAACAATATCTCACTTCCTCGCCTATCTTAGTTCCTCCTATTCTTGGTAGGTATTTGATGCTTTACATAGCAACCATTGTTCATGCATTGGGGGCCATGTTGACTCAACATAATAATAAAAATAAAGAACAAGCTATCTACTATATCAGTAGAACCTTGGTTCTCTATGAAACTAGGTACACTCCCTTAGAAAATATTTACCTTACTATAGTGTTTTCTTCTCATAATTTAAGACATTATATGCTCAACCATAAGATATTGGTGGTTGCAAAGTTTTATCCTTTACACTATTTGATGTCTAAGCCCCACCTTTTATATCGAGTTCCTAAATGGGTGTTGGCCCTTAGTGAGTTCTATTTGACTTTTATATGTCAAAAGGCTATTAAGGGTTAGGTGATTGCTGATTAGTTAACTTCCATTCCCCTAGAAGCTACCCATCCTATAGTTGTTGAGTTTCTTAATGAGTGCTTCAATGTTGAAATTAAAGAGTCAGAGTATTAGACTTTGTTTTTTGATGGAGCCGATGCATGAAGGGCACTGGTGCTGGAGTCATTATAGTCACCCCATAAAAATAGCTCATCCCCATGTCCTTCAAAATTTGTTTCTCTTGCATCAATAATAGTATAGAATACAAAGCTTTTATCCTTCATATTAGAGTTGCCTTAGCTTTGTAGGTTAGAGTTATTTTGGTATTTGGTTACTCTCAACTTGTGGTTAATGATATTAACAATGTTTATTAGACTTAGGATGATAAAATCAAACCTTACAAGGATATTATTACTAAGTTGTTGTCCTTGTTTGATTGAGTAACCATAGAGTCTATCCCTAGATCCTCAAATTACCATGCAGATGTCATGGTTGTTGTTACATCCTGTAATCACAAAAAAGACTCACACCTGATGGGGTCTATTGTAATTAAATAAATATAACAACTAAACATACACCAATTGACAACAAAATGGAATGACAATACGAGAATCCTTTATTAATTCCAAATTGAGTCAAGTTACATATTCATCCCTCTTAAGGATACCCATGTTGATACTTCAATTACAATAGATCTAATTTCCTTTTAGGGTAGAAGTAAATCAAATGCCTTCTAGGGTGACATGAACTACTCTAGGGTGTCAATGACCCTCTTCTTCATGATTAGATGCATATCCTACCTTGCATACCAAAACCATGTTAGTCCTGCATGCAATAAACAACAAGAAACATTAAAAACAAAGGAGGCCTCTCTTGATGAGGCTTTAAAAGGATATTTGCACAAAAGCTTCCATTACAAGCATGTAATAAATAAAATGAATAAAATAAGGTAAACCTATATTAATCATGAAATGTTGCCATCAAACATGTGCAAGAAAGCAAGTGCTATCTATCTATTGGGTTATTTTATCAAATGGAAAGAATAAGCACATGAAATAACCATAATTGCACTAATTACCAAATTGATAACATGAATGGGAATCTATCTTAAATGCCTAATTCCACGGGTTATAAATCTCTAAAATGTAAATTAAACCTATACTAAGCATAATATGATCTAACTTATTAATCTACAGAAAAGAGCACAAGGGGATCTATAGTCATTTTCTCACCATGGGTTTGATGTGCGGCTAGCACTGTTCACTGTGACTGATAGCCACAGTGGGCCTCTAAATAGGTTTACCCTCCAAATCCAGGCTTAATATCTTATCCACCTTGCCAAATTTATGTTCAAGGGTCACCTCTATGTCCTCTGATAGGTTTGGTGGTTGAATTGATCAGATGGTGCATGGATTGCACGAATTGGCATTTCTTGGCTCTCTTAGGATCCTAAGTCCTCCATGGCAATTTGGGTGTCAATACTGTTCCTATCAATGCATGTAAGTGGTTATGCAATTCGATAGGGCTTCATTGCATTCAATTGAAATATTCTTTAGAATTTTCCCCAATTTGGAGGGGGATTATATAGCAATTTCCAAGGGGCTAAGAGTAGCTTCATCATGAAGCTAAGATCAATATTGAGTAGTTGAGCTTGTTGGATGGAAGGATCCAAAACCTTCCTCACTCAAACTACTCCAATCCAAAACCAATTGGTCATTGCAAAATATTTGGGTCGGATGAATGCTAACTGATTATGAGTGCTGACCATGTATGATAGGTGCAGTGAGCACTGCTAACTGTGGGTGTCAGTCGTGGCTAGAACTGACTAGGTAAAGATGCAAAAATGAGTGGTAAACACCATTGTTATACCTTAGATCTATCCAAATTTCTTCCATATGGTCTTCTAGCATATCCCATATGAGTAGTCACCTCTCTACAGATGCCCCTTTTGAGATGTGTTGTGATTTTGAACAATGCTGAGAAAAAATAGACCTAAAATGATGTCATAGGTTGAATGCTGATCATTAGTCTGATCAATATTAGATGCCCTAGGTCCAGCAAAAGGATGTGCATCTTAGAATCATTTATTCCAACTAGAAGGCTTAATTTTGAAAAATTTTGCACTCGTCATCAGACATTCGGATAGCATCAATGCCAAGTAGGCTTTCACGCCTGTCAATCCGAAAGGAAGAGAGTTACAAACTAAACTATCGTATATGTTATTTTTCCCAGCATAAGGGTAAGCTTATGATAGTCTTTGGAAATGATTCATAAGATGAACATAATTTTGACAAGATCAAACGATCTACGATCAAGGGATCTTTTGTTCACTTTGATTATAATTTGATATTATGACTACCCCCTCAAGCGACGAGTCGATGAGGGTAATGATAGTAAATCAAGCGATGAGGTTGCTTGACCACTATGAATGATCTTGAATAAAATTAAGATTTAGCATTTTAATTCTTGGCAAGGCCTAATCATCTATGATTGCAACTGTTAATAGGAATTACCTATTTCTATCCCATGGAGCGGTCCAACCATGAAGGCTTTATTAGGGAATCGAAATGAAGAAAATACCAATTAGACATGTGTTGAATCATAATTTCAATGATATACTAAGAATATCATAGGAGAATTACGACAAGTATCTCATTCCCTTGGAGCATTCTAGTTGTGAAGGCCTTCTTAAGGTTTGAAATGAAGCATAGTAATTCTACGATGACGAATTTGCCTCAAATGTCCTTATGGTAATTTATTCATCTTGCCATATTGCATGGAGTGCAAGTCACTACAACCACCAAGTGTATAGGGTAAATGACTGAATATGAGGCACATTTGAATTTTGATTTATTTGATTTATTTGATTTTTTTGTTAATTTTGAATTGAATTTGTTGATTTGGCTGGGAGGTGTGACGCTTCATGAAAGGATTGTCATAGCAATGTCCTTAGTTGAATGTACTTTGTATTTTTTTTTGCCTTATGGTGACATTTTCTAATGTCATTGTGCTTTGTTTGGCTTATTTTGGATATTTTATTTTTTCTAGTGCAATTCTAGTCTTATGAACAATTTTATTCTGACATTTTAAGGCTCTCCATGGTGGGAATTAGGAGCATTTAATGTAGCTTTTTTATTGTGCCTATCAACTATGGATAAATTGCTTTATTGCGACTGCCAACCGCGATTGCAAAACCTTAATTCGGGGACCGTGGATGTCAATCGCGGGCCGAACCATTTTTGGAAAGGTTAAATAGGTCTTTGTTTATGAAATATTCATTATTTACCTGATAGTAAAAGTAAATTTGAGAGCTCTAAGAGGTAATTAAAAAAAATTAACCTAGAATGCTACTAAAAACTGTACCTGATTCCACACATTCCACACTTATGGCCGACCAGCCAGAGGCTTCTACCAGCGGAGGAGCCGGTGCCTCCAAGGTAACTTAAAAATTGAGACCTCGCTTGTACATTACTAGATTAAGATTAACCACATAAGAAATTGGTAAATTAACCTCATTAATCTACCGGTAACGAACCTCACCCTAGCTAGGTTTAGCATAGGTTAGATTAGGGGGTGGGTTAGATTTAATTTTTTTAGGGGTTTTTCGAGAAGGGCGGGCCCAAAATGGGTCTCACTCCCTAGCCACGGGTGGCAATCATGACGGGATTTAAATCCCAAAGGTCAATTTTTTAACCTTTTTCGACCATGGTTCCAATCCACAACACCCAATTTTTCCAGAAATTTTTCAAATTTTTCCATTTTTTTGGTTTTTCTTGAATTTTTTTGGGTACTTAATGCCATTTATTATTATTGTAAAATGCTACTTTAATTTGTTTTTGAAAATTTTGATCATATTTTGCATATTTTTGTGTTTTTAGAATATTTTTTATTTGTTTATCATTTTTTAGTGATTTTAATTATTTTTTTGTTTTTACTTTATTGCTTTTATTCAGTCCCTAAGGAACAGAGCGAGGGAGACTGATCTCCTTTACAACCTGCACCACACTATGAATGATGGGAATTAGGCTTTGTTTACTACTATGGGGTTTGGCTTCATCCTAGACCTCCCCACTATCTGAGTGGATCAGGCATATCTTACTGCATTGGCCTGTCGCTGGGATGCGAGGACCAATACATTTCACCTATCGATGGGTGAAATATTGTCACCCTAGAGGACATATACCACATATTCTAGTTTCCCATTGATGGTGAGCCCATAACCTCCTCTCTTACTTTGAAGAGGAAGGCTGTATTTGATTCTATATTTGGGCAGTGGAGCGTGGAGGAAAAGGGTCACATTGACCATGGAGGCGTCCACATCCAGGAGTGGTACAAGACCAAATTCTTCTCACAATGGGAGGTTGTGTTTATGCACCTCATCATTCATACCACACTCCCAAATTATTTTGGTGTGATATTCCCTTGGAACCTTCTGGCTTGGACCAGAGAGGTCATGGTCAGCTCGACCACTCAACTGCTCATCTTGTCTTGGGGGAGCGCTCTCTTAGTGCAGCTGTATCATGAGATATTCCAGATTACTTGCCATAGCAGAGTGGGTATTGGCTGCAACTTCCTTTTGCAAATCTAGGGCTGGAAGCATATCTGGATAGAGTGCCCCGTTGACTTACCCTTGCAGATCACTAATATTACATATGACTAATAGTTCTATGTTTCTTGCTAGACCTGGGAGCAGGAGGGCTTCAGGAGTATATCTCACATAAGATATCTAAATCATTACATCAGTTGCTTTGCATACCTACGCCTTGAGGAAATCCAATGGTGATAGTACATGGACTTCCCACCCTAGATGGAGGTAGACAAATACCTGTTCTAGGAACATAGAGACAGATAGATCATTAGCTGCAAGGCCAATTGGCATGAGTATCACTACTTCTCTCGTGTCCTATGATAGTTTAGGATCCAATAGGATATTCTAGCTATGTTGACCATCTACAGATACCTAGTCTTGGAGAGGGACCTGAACTAGCCCTAGGTAAATCCACTAGGGGAGGATGATGATGACTTCTAGGAGTCGAGGTTAGCAGATGCTAGGATGAATCTAGATTATGATCTTTGGTGGTCTAAATTCTAGTGGTACGGTGAGGGTCCTCTAGGTCAACCAGCTGAGGGATTTATAGTCGAGGGTGTAGAGGGTGTAGAGGTGGATCCTCATTGGCACAAGACCCACTAGAGGATAGAGGGTGCATGGGACACAACATAGGGGGGACCATAGGTAAAGGTGGAGGAGGAGGCATCAGAGGAGGACAAGGTGCCTCTGAAAAATGAGATCAGGTAGCTGAGGGCACAAATCATTGACCTCCAAAGCTAGGTGGGTAGACTCCACATCCAACTACTACATAGGGATACCTCTATTACCACTATGGAAGTAAAGCTATCTCATGGGAAGAGGTAGTCGTAGGGATACGATGAGGATAGGGCAATTATCCAAGTGTAGGTTACCACTGCAGGCACTCAGATCACATAGCTCACTAGTGAGTGGGATCTAGCACAGGAACAACTAAGTGTCATGAGTACTGATAGGGGCTTTCTTAGGGTAGAAAGGAGAGATCCCTCATCCTCGTAGGTTATCATGCCACATCTAGAAGTACCGTCTACTTTGTTACCAGGAGGTCATGATCCCATGGTAGAGATCAAGCATCTACATACCCTCATGGAGGAGGGTAATACTTGGCATACAACATGTATAGCCCGCATCAACCAGCTAGAGAGTCACACTAGGTTGCTAGGTTGGGAGGTTCCAAAGGATACCCACACTATAGGGACCCATAGGACTAGATCTAGGAACAAAGAGACAAGGTAGTCATTTGCTAGCTCTAGCCATAGGACACACAGGACTAAGAGAACTCACAGGTCTTCAAGTACTCATGGTTCCCACTCATAAAGGACCCATAAGAATGACAAAGGCAATGAAGGTGCCTCATAGGCTGGGGGCATAGACCCTATGTAGTATAGATCTTTTAGAGATGTTTATTGTACCAGTTTTGAATGTAAGGTTGAGGACCTACACATATGTAGCCTACGAACATTTTTATGTACCCCTTTGTACTTTTTGACACATATATTTATATGATATGACATTTCATCTCATTACATATGTACTTTATTTTGGTATTTTATGTTTTATGTTATGCATATGGATGTAATGTGTTATTGATTTGATTCTATATGATGTGATGTATGGATTATATGAACCATATAGCTATGCAATAAATGATTAGATGTTATGATTCATGTATGAAGATGTACTAATTATGATGGATGCATATGGATGTGGTGTTTAATTTTAAATGCATGTATACATTGCTTTAGTTATATACATTTAATTTATTTTGCTATGACATAATTTACGCCATGTATGTACTGCATGTATTTTTCTTTGATGAATGCTATGTAAATGAACATGTATGCTCTAATAACTTAAAACATAATTTATGCAATATGAATTTTAATAAATCTAATGGATGACACCACATAATGTATAACAATTATGGATTGTAGTTGCTCTTTCTCTTTGTGAAAGATAGTACACCCATATGTGAGATGTAATGGTGCATGTTTTCTGTTCATAAGCTTTTTTTAAATTAAAATAATATGGATAATATAATTAGTGGCCGTATAAAAGTCATTTTTGACATCCATCCAGTATCTAATTATATAGTACAAATAATTATAATAAAAAAACTCTCATGAAAAAAATTGATATTTTGATGATTGCATTGAAAAATTGATTGTTGATATTTGAGAATTTTTGAGGTTTAGCATGAGACTCAAACACCCTAGTTGACTGATCAAAATTTGTATACTAACCATACTAGACTTATGAAACATAAGGTTTTCACTAGGATAGGCCCTAACTATTCATTATCTCTCTATGTGCACATGAATATATTAAGATAAGGCATAAGCATACCCCAATGTCAAGCGGGATTCTTTCAGCCCATTTCTAAGATTGGGGGTTCGCATATGTTTATCCAATCCTAAGTTTAGATTTTAGTTGGACTAGACCACTAGGAGATATAGGACACCTGAAGCTAGCTCTTCCACATTCAAACATTGGTCTACACAAAAGTGAAGTGCTAATGTATCAGACATATCATCATGTATAAGGTACAGTAGTGCTGACAATTCCAGGGATTCAAGTTCGCTCCCTTATTTTCTTCAATTTTTTGGGATACTTGCTCATGTAAAGTGATAAAAATCATTGTTTATTTTTGTACTATATTGACAAGAATCACTATTTATTTTGTACTATATCTTTTTTTTATCTTGAGAAAGGGATTTGATACTAATTTTAATTTCTTTGTACAATTTGATCTTCATTTTATCTGACTTTTTGGAATTTACATTTGATAATTTGCTTCAGAAACTTCCTTTGGGGATTTTACTTTGGGAAACTATTTTTGGGATATCGATCTAGGATATCGATCTTATGATATAAATATGGGATATCAATCTGGGATGTCGATCTATGATATCGATCTAGGGTATCAATATAGAGGATTGATCTGGGATACCACTCTGGGATATTGCTCATTTTAACATAAACACAAGATTTTGGATAGGGAATAAACTTGTCATTTTATCAATTGCCAACATTTATCATACCTTTCGCACATAGGGATAAGCAAGAATAATTTTTTTGTCTCAGGATACCTAGTCCTGCTTTGTAGCTTTCATCTTCCCCTAGTCCTTATTAGGATTGTTTAATTTTTTAATTAGAGATAGAATTATGATATGCTAAGGGCTATACTAACTAGACCTCAAATACAAAATAAAAACAATATTTCTATCAACTCTTGAGAAGACCTCTAGGTATGGTTGAATGACCAGAAAACCCTAGTATATTTTTCATAGCAATAATATGGGTTGTGTTGAAAAACACAATTACTCACAAGGGTGATAATTGGATAAAAAAGATAGTGCACAGATGCATGATTGAAACACAAATGTGGTTTTTTTTTTAATATTGTAAACACAATTCATTATAATGCAAGCGTGACGGATGGATATGTCTAATGCAATGCAAAGATGAAAATAATTGTGGAAAGTGCAATGCATGATGCAAGATGTAATGAAATGATGCAAATAAAATGCAAATGTTTTTTATTTTTGATATTTTTCAAAAATATTTATGGATTTTAACATTTGGTTTGACCAAAGAGCTAACAAACACCTTTGGATCTTTTTGGGATTAACCAAGCGGTTTTGAGAAACCCTTAGAGCCTTTTGGGATTGACCAAGCGATTTCGAGAAACCCTTGGAGCATTTTGGGATTGACCAAGAGGTTTTGAGAAACCCTTGGAGCCTTTTGGGATTGATCAAGTGGTTTTGAGAAACCCTTGGAGCCTTTTGGGATTGACCAAGCGATTTTAAGAAACCCTTGGAGCCTTTTCTGAATGACCAAAGGGCTTATAGATGCCTTTGGAGCCTTTCGGGATTTAGGCATAAAATGCTTTAAGATGAAGGGTATTGAGAGGTTCAGGATCCTCAAATCCTCCAAGTAGTGTCAAGTGATATGTCCCAGGTCCAATATTCTCTGAGATCATATAAGGACCTAACCAGTTAGCCATGAATTTCTCTCACATTTTTGGAAGCAAATTGGAGTTATGTTGGTTCTCTTTCAGCACAATATCATGAACCTCAAAGTCTCTTAGATAGAATTTGCTATTGTAATATTGTTTTAAGCACTCTTGATAAACGTGAAGGTGCTCGAGGGAATTCATGCGATTTTCATAAAGTAGCATCAATTGATATAGGTGATTTTGTTATGCGGTGTCATTATCGATGACCTCTTTCAATGTGATGCACATCATTAAAATTTCCAACTCTAAAGGCATAATGGCCTCAACACCATATATTAGTGAAAATGGAGTTGCCCCAATGGGAGTCTGAATACTAGACCTGTAAGCCCATAACGCAAGGGGAAGTTGGATGTGCCAATATTTGTGGTGCTCTTGTACCATATTTTTCAAGATGGAGACCACTGTATTATTTGAAGCTTTAGATTATCCATTTTCTTAATAATAATATGGAGTCACAAAAGTGTGTTTGATTCTATACTTAGACATCAAAGCTCTCATAGTTTTGTTATTAAATTACGTTCAATTATCTGAAACTATCTTGGATGGTATCCCAAAATGAATTATGATATTGGTGAGTATAAAATCAGTAATACGAACTCTAGTTGTTGTTAGAGGAATGGCTTGCACCCACTTATTAAAATACTCAGTAGCCGTGATAATAAAAGTATATCGACCCGATGACGGAGGAGAGATATTAAAAATGAGATCAAATCCCCACTGAGCAAATGGCCGAGCTACTTGAATGGGATGTAAGGCCTGTGATGGCAGGTGTGTAAGATTAGCATGATGCTGACATTTAATGCATTTTATAAAATACACATTGTAATCCTTCTCCATAGTGGGCCAATAATAACCCATGCAAAGGATACACTTTATGATAGCCATGTTTTTGAAATGGCCATCACACGTACCATCGTGAGCTTAAAAAATTAACCAAGATGACTCGTGGGGCTTAAGACAACGAAGGAGAACTCCATCGTAGATTCTATGGTACAGGATGTCTGCTAACAAGACATACCTTCTCACATTCTTCTTAAATGTGCGTTTCACGGTCTGCAATAATCCTTGAGGGATTACACCAATTTTAAGGAAGTCATATATCTATGACGTCTAGTTATGATAAGCTTCAGATTTGATCGATAAGACAACATATTCCCCTTGTGGTTCTACATTGGTAAATGCAGACTAGGAAATAACCTTATAGTGAATGGTAATACCACTCCCCATCTAATCCTACGATATTAAAGACCCCCAAGAAACTCTCTTGAGAAAGTATCTGGATCTGTAGAACCATTCATGATTTGGTTCTACATGAATCATGTTGATTGACTCTTTTTTATCCAATGCTTCATGTTGCACAATAGAGTGTGACAAATTTTTTACGTGGATGGTAGTGAAATCGATAGATGGATTCTGAGGGATTAGAGATCCCAAATATGCCATTGTGTCTGCAAATCTATTATATGAGTGAGGGATTGCCTCGATGCCATACCATTCCAATAAAGTTAGATAAATGTCAACAAGATCCTTGTAAGCTTTAAATACTAGAAATTGACATTGAAATAATCCCTTAACTTGGTTCACAATGATAAGGGAATCACTAAAGATATTTAACATTTTTATCTTCATGGCGATGACTATTTGGAGACCTAAAATTAGGGCTTCATATTCAGCATTATTGTTAGTGCAAGGAAAGTCCAACTTGAATGACAAGGGCATCGGAGCTCCTTTTGGTATGAACAATATTATTTTTGCACCACCCCCTTGCTCACACTTCGAACCATCGAAGAACAAGGTCATATCAAATTTTTTATCTGGTTCTTTGAGTTTGGGTGCTTCTGATAAGGCAAAGACCACATCATCAAGAAGATCTATGGTGAGGGCCTACTATTTTTGAGAGGAGCCTCAGCCAATTGATCTGCTATGACTTTTCCCTTAATGGAATTTTGGCTTATGAATTTCAAATCAAATTTTGTCAGTAGCATGATCCACTTCGTAGTACATGTATTATGATATGTCTTGCACATCATATACTACAAAGGGTTTTGTTTGGATATGACATATGTCATATGACTTAACATATAGTGTCACAATTTCTTAGTAGCGAACACTACTGCTAAACATCAATTTTCCACATATGCATATCCAAGCTCATAGCTCACCAAGGTTCTGCTAATGTAATATATGGCTTGTTCTTTTCTTTGCACATTCTTTTGGGCTAACATGGTTTCCAATGCAAATTTGGTTGCTGATATATATAACAAAAAAGGCTCGTATGGACTTGGTGGAGCTAGCACTGGCGACGTTGCCAGGTATACTTAATTTCAGCAAAGGCTACTTGATAGTCCTTTTCCCAATTGAATGGGATCCCCTTGTGTAGAAGTTGATTCATGGGTTGATATTTATCCAATAATTATGTGATAAATCACTTTATGGATGCTACTTTGCACTGTAGGCTTCTTAGTTCTTTGATTTTTGTGGGGGGACACATCTCTAGAATAGCCTTGACATTTGCTAGGTCAACTTCGATGCCTTATTTTGAAATGATGAACCCTAATATTTTTCTTGAAGTTACACCAAATATGCACTTATTAGGATTCAACCTAAAATTATGCTCTATCAGGCAATCAAAGACCTTCTTTAGGACCTCCGCATGCTCAAAACACAATAATGACTTTGCCAATAAGTCATCAATGTAATATTCTAGGATCTTATACATATAGTCATGAAAGATATATGTCATAACCCGCTGATATGGGGCACCAGTATTTTTAAGGCCGAAACATAACTTTATAGAAAAATGTCCCCCACGACATTATAAACATGATTTTATGCTGGTCTTCGGGCTTAATTCAAATTTGATTGTAACCAAAAAAATTATCCATTAAGGAGAGCATCTCATGACCTATAGTAGCATCTACAAGAGAATCGATATTCAAAAATGAAAATGAATCCTTTGGTGTTGCCTTATTTAGGTCTCTAAAATTTGTACAAATACAGATCCTTCCATTAAGTTTTCCTACAGGCACCATATTGGATACCCATTACGGATAGTCAATGGAGATGACAAAATCTACATCCAACAACTTTTGCAACTCGTCCTTAACCATTAAGGCTACTTTTGGATACATCTTCCTGAGTTTTTGCTTTACTGGCTTCTTTGATAGATCTAGCTAAAGGTTATGAGTAACCAATTTTGGATCTAGATCCAGCATATCTTTGTAAGTCCAAGAAAATAGATCGGGTCTTTCTCTCAGTAGAGGGATGAGGTTGGCATGCTCATCAGGAGTCAAAATATTCCCAAATTTGACCTTCCTTGGATTGGTGGGATCATTACTGATATCCACTTTGAAGGTATCCTCTACTGACATATGTGATCCCTCCTCAAGCTGATGAGGCGTAGGGATCAATTGGATGTCATATACTAGGTTTATAGATTCCCCATTGGAAGAATCCTCAGCATGATAGACATCATGTGCACAACCTAACACAAAATGGAAAGGTTGTAGTGTTTCTTCATTAGGGAAGAAATATTCAGGCTCTAGTGGTGAATCAACATGATCCCAATCAATAACATCTACATTTAGAGGCAACGTTTTGGATGGATCAGCTGTATTATGGAGTGGAGTGGTCAAATTAATGGAGATCATGTTTATGAAATGGTTCATATCTCTAGGACCATGTGCAAGTGACTCATCATTAACAAAAATTCCATCCCTAAGATGTGGTTCTGGTGGTATGGGGATATATGGATCCAGTCTGTGAATAGCCTATTAGATGGGATCATTGGGCTCAAGGAGCTCCATGTACATTGGTGGATTATAATGGTAGTCTCACAATGAAACTGAGAGGGGGGGTGAATCAGTGTAGCTATTTTAAACTTAAATCTTCAACACTTAAAGCGAAAACAATGAAAACATAAAACCAAATAAAGCAAGTATAACAAGAGAACATCACAAAACACAAGATGTACCGAGGTTCACCGATTTGGCTACATCCTCAAAAATTATTGTTTGAACACCCATCCAAATCTAGCCTTTGCAAAGCACTAAATTTACAATCAATTTACCAGCACCCACTGGAAGGAGCACCAACCCCCTGATTTATCTGTACCAACAAAAAGGAGCACCAACCCCTCTACCAAGCACCCACTTGATTTTGATATTGATAATAAAATGACATATATGAATGTCTTAACTGAAACCAAAACCCTCTATGGTCTTTAAGTTCAAAATATAAAACTTTTTATTTCACCCAGTATAACATCCCTCTCTTTGCATTACTCAGAATTTGAATCTTCTCTTCTCACAAAAAAACTGATTTTTCTCTTAGCTCATTTTTCCAATTGCTAAATTCTTTTTGGGTATTGTGAAGCACTTTTTTTGAGAACTCCTCTCAAAATTTTAGCCAAAATGGATATCATATGAGAAATTTATACCCAAAATACTGAAGTGACGTTTTTCACCACTCTCCAAAAATCACGGATTTTCACTCTTTATTTTTCTCCACACACACTTCTCTATGTACAAAATAAAGTCCCCACTTTTCAATAAAATCCCTTGTAACTTAAAATTCACACACTTGCATTCTTTTTTCCCTTTTCAATTTTAAAAATATTTTATTTAATGAAGCTTCTTAAAACAATATAACTTCCTTTTTTTTATTTTGAGAAGGCATTTCGTCAAACACGTCACATGCAAATAATTGACACCTTACTCGTTCTCTTATTTCGGAGCCATGTGAAACCTCAAACAAAAAATTAAATATGCTCTATTTGATGCCTTGAAGATGTAACAATACTGAAATGAAACTTTGGCGACTCTACAAGGTTGAAACGGCCAACTGAAGGATTTTTCACAAGTGGAACAAATTGACATAAAAGTGACCTGTACCATTTTTGCAACAATCATAACTCTCACCTCGTAACTTTGTTTTATCTAAAATTTAAAAATTAGAATATATGTAATGCTGAATACATCCAGTAAAAATATCGCTACATAACTCCTTATGGTTCGCCTATACCACCTCCATGAAAACTGCTACTGACACACTTTTTCCAAAAAGAGCATTTTTGTGAGGCTTGTAACGCTTGTAACATTCGTCTCGTTTATCTATTTTTGTGGAAATTTTGAACACATGTTCTTGAAGATAACGAACACCTCCAGTTAAAATTTTGCTATCAAATTCTTCTCGGTTTGCTCGTAGTACTTCTGACAAAATTGCCATTTTTTGGCCTATACAACCACTTGCCAAATCATCCGCCAAGATACCAAAAATATCACCGATCAATCCAAACACTATGCTGACACCTCCAACGCTATTATGGACTATTTCCTAACATAATGGCATGTTCTAAACTGATCCATCCTGTCCAACTACACCCGTGAAGACTTTTGCAAATTTTTGACAACTTCTTGACAATTTTTTCAATTTTTGCAAATTTGCACGAACAACCTGTAACAAATTCACCCAAACATCAAAAACATCCTCATAAGTATTAAAAATCACTGCACATACTCTAAAAAACCTCTGAAAAACTATCCACTGCATCAACCTATCCATATGAGTGTGTTGACAACAATGACAATACTATCGCTACACCTTGCTCAATAATCTCCCCCTTTGGAATTGTTGGCAACACACGCACAATTTCCTGTAACTCTTCTCCCCCTTTGAAAAAAATACCAAAGGGATAATACAAACTACACATGAGTCCATCCACAAAATTCTCAGGTAAAAATTATTACACTTAGCAAAAATCACAAACATGAGCAAAAAGTTAAACAAATACACAAATGCCCCCCTTGAGAATGTGGCCCCAATAGCTAGTCAATTCTTGGGAAGTGTGACCACTCCCAATTTCTTGTGAAGGTACTCAAAGACTTTCTTGGGAAATTTTTTTGTGAAGATATTCGCTACTTGCTCTGTTGTTGGAACCAAATCCAACTTAACCTCACCTTTCACAAATTTCTCCTTCAAAAAATTATACCGAATAACAATATGTTTTGTGTGAGAATGCATAACCAGATTCTTTGAGATGTTAATTGCACTGGTGTTATCGTACTTAACTAAAATCAGCTTACTAAAATTAATGCCAAGATACTTTAGAGTTTGTTTCATCCATAACACCTGCGTACAACATGTTTTCACTGTAATGTATTCTACCTCTGCTGTAGATAAGGATACTGACTCCTGTTTCTTACTATGCCATGTGACCAACCTGTCTCCAATATAGAATGCACCTCCATTGGTACTCATCCTTTCATCTACACATCCTGCCCAATCTACATCTAAATATGAAATAAGGGTGAAGTATTTACCTTTCGGATACCATAACCCATACTCCATAGTACCCTTGAGGTACCGAAGAATCCTCTTCATTGCTATCACATGAGTCTCCTTGGGACTAGCCTAAAATCATGCTACCATGCATACTGCCTACAAAATATCTGGTCTAGTAGTTGTCAAGTATAGTAAGCTCCCAATCATAGATATATACATAGTTTGATCAACATGTGGAGATTTGTCATCCTTGCTCAACTTGCAACCTGTCATCATGGGAGTGCTAACTGGCTTACAATCCTCCATTGTGAACTTTTTTAGCATCTCTTTCACATATTTAATTTTAGAAATAAATATGCCCTTCTCCTTTTGATTAACTTGCAATATGAGGAAATATGAAAGTTCACCAATCATTGACATTTCAAATTCTTTCTACATATTATTTGCTAAATCTTTACACAACTCATATTTGTTGCTTTCAAATATGATATCATATACGTATACAACAAGAACAATATGATGACCATTTTCTATTTTGACATACAAATTACTATCCACCATACCTTTCTTGAATCCTTGTTGAGTAAGATAATTGTCTATCCTTGCATACCATGCTTGGGGTGCTTGTTTTAAGCCATATAACGCTTTCTTCAACTTGCAAACCAAGTTGGGATCATCACCAATATGGAAACCATCTGGTTGCTCAATATAAACCTCTTCTTCAAGTTTCCCATTCAAAAATGCTGATTTCACATCCATTTGATAAAATTTGAAATTCTTGTAAACTGCTAAAGCCATAAATATTCTAACTGCCTCTAGTCTGGCCACAGGTGCAAAGTTTTCCTCAAATTCAATACCTTCAACTTGTGCATAGCCTTTGCATACCAATCTTACTTTGTTCCTAACTACCTATCCATATTCATTCAATTTGTTCCGAAAGACCCATTTAGTACCGATTATAATTTTATTTGTGGGTCTTGGTACTAAGTCCCAAGTCTTGTTTTTATCGATCTGATCTAATTCTTCATTTATTGCCTTTACCAAAATTTCATCTTTGCTTGCATCAACAACATTTTTGGGCTCAATGTTGGATAATAAATAGTAGTTACTTACTAATATTCTTCTTGTCTGAACACCAACTGTGGGATCTCCAATTATTTGCTCTTTAGGATGATCTTTTTGCCAGCTACCTGCTTTGAATTTCTTATTTTCTTCCACTTCTAAATCACTATTTGAATCCTCTGAGTCAATTTTTGGTTTCTTTTCCATTTCCTTTTCCTCATCTCCTTCAATGACCTCTTCATAAATTGGGTAGTTCTCTTCATAGCTAATTACTTGTTCCCTTCCTTCATCAACTTTAACATCAACACTATCCACAATTTTCCTTAGCCTCTTGTTGTAGCATTTGTAAGCTTTGATTTTTGATGAATAGCCAAGAAAAATACCTTCATCCACTCTATATTCAAACTTACCAAGGTTTTCTTCAGTTCTTTTTATGTAACACTTGCTGCCAAAAACTTTAAAGTATCTTGTTGTTGCCTTTTTACCGAACCACAACTCATAAGGAGTTTTTCTTTCATGCATCCTCAACATGCACCTATTTTGGATGTATACCGTAGTATGGACTGCCTCTTTCCAAAATATATCTGCTATTTTGCTCTTAGTCAACATAGTCCATGCCATTTCTTACACTATCATGTTCTTTATTTCTACCACACCATTCTGCTCAGGTGTCCTGGCTGCTGAAAACTATCTCCTAATGCCATATTTTTCATAATACTCTATGAAATCCTCTAAAATGAACTCTCCTCCTCTGTCTGACCTTAAAAATTTAATCCTTTTTCTTGTTTTATTCTCAACTTGGTTTTTGAAAACCTTGAACATCTCAAAATCTTTTGATTTATGCTTCAAAAATAGTACCCATGTCATCCTGGAATAGTCATCTATACACAACATGAAATATTTGTCACCATTTATGCTTTGCGTTCTCATGGATCCACATAAATCAGTATGTACTAGTTCCAAAGGTTTTCTTGTGTAGTACTCTTTTGTTTTAAATGAGACTCTAGTTTGCTTCCCCTTTTGACATGAATCACAAATGCTATTTGATGGTTTGCCAATGGTTGGAATATCTCTCACTACTTTCTTTGAGTTGATTTTTACTAGATTGTCAAAACTGATATGACCGAGCCTCTTGTGCCACAACCAATTCTCTTCTTCCTGTCCAATAAAGCAAGCTCCTTCTGAAGTCTCTGAGAGAGTTTACAGGTTGCCAGGTTCCCTTGATCTAGTTGCTATCAACTTCCCATTGTTTACCTTTCTAACTTCACAACCTTGCTTCTTAAATATCACTTCATGACCTCTATCACAAATTTAACTTACGCTCAACAAGTTATGCTTTAGACCAACCACAAACAAGACTTATTTTTACGTGATTTTTTTGTCACTAATCTTAACTGAACCTCTGCCAACTATCTTAGCTCCATCATTGTTTCCAAGCTTTACTGAACCACCTTCATATTTATGCAACTTCTCAAATTTTTGTTTGTCACCTGTCATATAACTGGAGCATCCACTATCAAGTATCAATGGTGCGGATATATTCTGCACTTTAAATGTCATCTATACGATCAAGTATTCATTTTCTTCCTTAGGTTGCTCTTTTTATTTCCACTTAGGTTTGATTACAATTTTAGGCTCTTGTTTTATCTTTTCTTTTTCAGTAGCTTGTGCATGTTTTTTGGGAAATTTTTTATTTTATTTTATTCCATTTGTCTGAAATTTTCTTCCCTGAAATTGATTTGATGTAAATGTACTTTGACAATTTCTTGCAATATGCCCAAAATTATGATAGTTATAACATTATACTGCATAATCTATCAAAGGTGAACAAGCATTTCTATTGGTAAAATTCCTTGGTCCTACATTATACTTGCAATCTGAGATCTTATGTCCATAACCATTGCATTTAAAATAGTAACCAGAAAAGAGATGATTGAACCTGGGTGGTGTTCTTTGCCATGTTGTCGTAGGAGCCATAAATCTTCTTCTTCTTTGATGTGTGACATTGGTGAAGCCATCATTGTCAATTCTCCTTTCGTGCCTTGCATTATTGCTTTTCTTTGCATGATTCATTTTTTCTTGATCAACCTATTTCTTCTCTTCATTCTTTGTGGATTCTTCATTTATGGCCTTTGATCCATTTGACGATTCTCCTTCATCAAAACCCAAACCAAATTTAATTCCTGTAGTCTTTTGGTTATTTATGATCTTATCCAACTTCATAGAACTTTCTTCACGTTTGTGATAACAACTAATTTTTTGATTCATCTCTTCTAGATGCATTCTTAAACCAACAATCTCTTCTTCTAGCTTGCTACAATAATCTATTTTCATGGTTATTTGCAATTCAAGATCTTCAGAGATTTTCTTGGATTCTTCTATTTGTAATTTTAAATTTGTTATGATTTCATTTGCATCCTCAACCTTTCTTGAAATTTTTTTATTATTTTTTCTTTCTATCTTCAATTCATCTAGAGTTGCAATTAGTTCCTCTTCCAAATTCACTTATGTGTCAATTTCTTCTTCATCATACTCCTGTTCTTTTTTTGGTTTTTTTTCTTTTGAGTGCCATGAAAAGAGCTTCACTTGTTTCCTTTTCAAAATCCTCACTGGAGCTATATTCTGATGAACTGATATTCTTGGAGACGAAACTTTTCTTCTTGAAGTTGCCTTTTCTAAAATTTGTTTTTTCTTCTAGTCACTTCTTTCTTCGTGTGATCCTTCATCACTTTTGTTCTTCTCATTAAGTGGACATTTAGCTACAAAATGCCTAATGCCTCCACAGTTGAAACATTTAAACGATAACTTTCCTCTTTATTTTCATTTTCCCCTTTTTAGTTTTTGAACAAATTTTGTTTCCATTTCATTTGATGTCTCTTCTTCCTCGGATTCTTGTTTTGCTTTCATATTTTTATGGGATTTAAAAGCAGCTTCTCTATTTGTGGGTTTAGATTTTCCTATTCTCATCTCATATGCAGTCAAATAACCATGCATCTCATCCATAATAAAAGAATTTATATCTTTAGCTTATTTTATAGCTGAAACTTTAGAATCAAATATTTGGGGAAGGGATCTTAATACCTTTTTTCACGATGATAGAATCTTTGTTTTCCTCATTGAGTCCTCTAATCACATTAATGACTTTATTAACTCTCAACATATATGCCTCTATATTCTCATCGTCATTCATATTTAATACTTCAAACTGAGCTCGATGTGTTTGTAACTTGGCCTCCTTGATCTTAACATCTCCTTCATGAATACTCTTTAGTTTGTCCTATATTTCCTTTGTTTTTTTACAACCCATAATCTTTACCAGTTCGTTGTCCACTAATCCACACATTATAGCATTCTTTGATTTTGAGTCATTCTCAAACAGTTTCTTACCGATAGCATCAGTTGGAGAAGTGGTGGATATTATGTATCCACTATCTATTGAATCCTAAATGTCGTATCCCAAAGAACAAAGCTATGTCTGCATCTTGAGTCTCCAAAATGCGTAATTAGTTCCATCAAACAATGGTGCTTTGTTTGATGAGAAGCCTTCACCACCTACCATTATTTCACTTCCAAGATCACCCTAGCTGGTTAAGCCTATTCAGTAACCTCGCTCTGATACTAATTATTAGTCTCACAATGACACTGAGAGGGAGGGTGAATCAGTGTAACTTAAATATTCAACACTCAAATCCAAAACAATGAAAATATAAAACCAAATAAAGCAAGTATAACAAGAGGACATCACACAATACAAGATGTATCGAGGTTCACCAATTTGGCTACATCATCAAAAATGACTGTTTGAATTCCCATCCAAATCTAGACTTTGCAAAGCACCAACTTTACAATCAATTTACCAGCACCCACTGGAAGGAGCACCAACCACTGACTTATTTGCACTAACAAAAATGAGCACCAACCCCTGATTTATTTGCACTAACAAAAAGGAGCACCAACCCCTGATTTATCTACACCAATAGAAAGGAGCACCAACCCCTCTACCAAGCACCCACTTGATTTTGATATTGATAATAAAATGACATATATGAATGTCTTCACTAAAAATAGAACCCTATATGATCTGTAAGCTCAAAATTTAAATCTTTCTATTTCACCCAATATAACATCCCTCCCTCTGCATTGCTCAGAATTTGAATCTTCTCTTCTCACAAAAAAAAACTAATTTTTCTCTTAGCTCGTTATACCAATTGCTAAATTCTTTATGGGTGTTATACAAAACTTTTTCTGTGAAATCCACTCAAAATTTTAGCCAAATTGGATACCTTATGAGAAATTTATGCCCAAAATACTGAAGTGACGTTTTTCACCACTCTCCAAAAATCACGGATTTTCACTCTTTATTTTTCTCCACACACACTTCTCTCTTTACAAAATAAAGTCCCCACTTTTCAATAAAATCCCTTGTCACTTAAAAATCACACACTTGCATTATTTTTCCCTTTTTAATTTTAAAAATATTTTATTTAATGAAGCTTCTTAAAACAATATAAATTCCTTTTTTTATTTTGAGAAGGCTTTTCATCAAACACGTCACATGCAAAGAATTGACACCTTACTCATTCTCTTACTTCGGAGCCATGTGACACCTCAAACCAAAAACAAAATATGCTCTATTTGATGCCTTTAAGCTGTAACAACATTGAAATCAAAACTCTGGCGACTCTTCAAGGTCGAAACGGCCAACTGCAGGATTTTGCACAAATGGAACAAATTGACATAAAAGTGACCTGTACCGTTTTTGCAACAATCATAACTCTCACCTAGTAACTATTTTTTCTATAAAATTTGAAAAGCAGAATCTCTATAAATCTTAATACATCCAATCCGAATATCACTACATAAATCCTTACGGTTCACCTGTACCACCTCCATGAAAACTGCTGCTAACACACTTTTTCCAAAAAGCATTTTTGTGACAGTATTGCAACGCTTGTAACATTCGCCTTGTTTCTCTGTTTTCGTGGAAATTTGGAACACATGTTCTTGAAGATAATGAACACCTCTATTTCAAATTTCACTATCAAATTCTTCTTGGTTTACTCGTAGTGCTTCTAAAAAAACTACCTTTTTTCAGCCTGTACAACCACTTGCCAAATCATCCGCCAAGATACCAAAAACGTCACCGATCAATCCAAACACTGTGCTGACACCTCCAATGCTATTCTGGACTGTTTCATGACATTATAGCATGATCCAAACTAATCTATCCTATCCAACTATGCCCGTGACAACTTTTTCTATTTTTTGACAACTTCTTGATGATTTTTTCAACTTTTACAAATTTGCACGAACAACATGTAACTTCACCCGAACATCAAAAACATGCTCATAAGCATTGAACATCACTATACATACTTCGAAAAACCTCCAAAAAACTATCCACTACATCAACCTGTCCATATGAGTGTGTTGACAACAATGACAATACTGTCACTACACCTTGCTCAACACGAAAAATACCATGTGATAAATCACATTAAGATTTGGTGGTCTCCCCCTGAGGTGAGGATGGATATTGATCTCTCTATGCATATTCTCAACTATATACGATGCATTGCGATAGCATAAGTAGGGAGGTCCTAAGTAGGCTCTCTATGTCTCATCTTCTTCATCTCTATCATAATACAGGCCTTCACCACTACCCATTGGAATGAGATGCTCTGGAAAATGTGGCCCCATATAGGTTATCTCCTGATCGCTATCATCACTATCTGGTAGAACCAATTACACATACCACAAATATGAAGGTGTTGAGTAAACTGGCTCAACTTCATCCTCATATTGATCATTATTTAAGGAGAACTCAGCATCATTTGTTCCAGAATAGTAGTCTAGTCCATCCCTTTCGATGATGGATATTGCATGAACATTCTCAGAAGCAACTTCTAATTCAGTACTCATAGCTATATCTAGATTCTAAAAGTGCATATCGATGTCATCGAAAGCTCCATGACTTTGATTATCCAAGTTAGCTCTTGGAATGGGTTCTGGATTGGTCTCCACCAAGATGTTCGCATGATATATTTTAGGTGGATTTATAGTGACATAAGTCACCAATCGGTTATCCCTCTAAAATACAAAAGGATTAGGGTGGTACAAATTGAATTCAACCCCCCAGACTGAAGCATAGGTGATCTAAAAATACAGTGAGGAGTTCAGCCTATCCTCTGTTGTAGAATCCCAACCCAAACATATTAGTAGGTAACTGATACTGTGGTTCTATAGGCCTCTTATACCTCTGCTCTAATAGTCCAAGACCATAACCATGTCAATGGTAATACTCGAATTATCACATGGTGTAGTCAGGGTTAGAAATATAATGAACATTCATAGTGAACGGTTCATTATCATCCTCATCCATGGGCATAGGAGATGTAAATTGATCTAGCCTTCCATATATGAAGTTGGTTTGGTTATGTGGCACCCCCAATGGTTCCACAATCCCTATGGGAATGCGATGGGCTCACGGTAAGCCCATGTCATGTGCAATATCGATAATCAGTGTGAACGTCACATTATGCACAATGTATTCCCCTAATCCAAGATTAACCAAATGGATGGTCTACTGAAGAAGCAAGTGAAGTAGGCTAAGGTGTCTCTTTGACTCCTCCTTGAACTTCCTCTACTTCCATGGGAGTAGGAGTTTCAATGATGACTGGCTTGGGTGTTTGCTTTGTCTTCTTTTCACCCACATTTTCTTTCAACTTCCTATCATCTCACTGTATCGTAGATGCAGCCGGTCTAATAGAAGTATCTATCGTGTGCTCTAATCATTGAGATATGAACATTGCAGGTCTAGAACACACTTCTTTGGTTTTACCTCCTGTCTCTTTTATTAGCGATGTTGGTCGTACATCCAGGTGCATTTAGGGGATCACAAATTCCTCTAGAAAATCTGCTAGATTCATGTATTTAAAGGGTTCTTCATTCGAAGGCACCATGTGAACCTGTCTCTCATGAATGTATTTGATACATTGATGTAAAATAGAAGGGATGCAATGCATTTATATGATCCAAAGCCTCCATAGAAGTATGTTATACTTCATAGCACCTTTGATTACATGACACATCACCAGGATGGTCTTTAGTCCCACGTGGATAGGTAAAATTATAGTACCGACCATCGAGCATAATGCATCATTGAAAGCTCTCAACATGAAGGTGGAAGGGATGATATGCATCTTGGGTAACTTTAGGTGAGTTAATTACTTGGTATTTATGATATTGATTGATTATCCCCATGTAAATAAAGACCATATTGAAAGGTTTGTGATTCACACAAGTGATGATATGCAGTGGCAGTTCTACTATAACAGTGGAAACTATCTTGACTTTGTGGTAATGAAATTGAATGACCAGCTCTTGGCACTGTTGCACGTTCTCCACAAAGTGTGTAAAAAATTTGGGATCTTGAGGTTGCACTTGTATGGACCTTAATATGTCCATGAGAATCTCCCTATGCTTAGGAGACTGTTGAATTAGATCATAAATTGATAACTTCACTAGAGTTATCTGTAGGTTTTGGATCAACCTACTCCTGATGGTCACCACCGATCTAGTTGGTGGGCTGGGCACATGCTGGGCTAGCATTGGAAGAGGTGTAGCTTGGGCTATAATAGGCATTGGAGGTTGATTTGATCATTCATACCTCACATTTCTTGTGATAATGTTGACCATTCTAATGAACCCTTGGGTTGGTAGTTCGATGCAAACTTTTTTGACTTAGCGAACATTATTCTTTGGTGCCTCATGATTTGGTAGAGGATTTTTGTAAATCCTCATATTTTTATTATCAGGTCTTTTGTGGGTTTTCTACAAGAAGTGTACCTCTCTTGATCATATTTTACATAATATGTTTGAAAGACCAACATACCTCGATGTTGTGGCATTTCAATTGGTTAAATATGCAATAATGATCATCCTTGTAGCCCTTAGGCCTGGGCTGATTTGGGTCCATCAACTTGACATCGGGTAAGTGTATAGCCTTCGCCTCACATAACTGATAAAAAATTGAAGCCAAAGACTCTTATAACTATATGAATATGTGAGGTGGATGTTGCTCTTTATTTTTACCCTTGTAATTTTTTTTGCATTGCTCGTACAATGTAGCCAAAGGTTGGGCCTGATAATTTTGCTTTTGATGTCATTTTTCTCCTTTCTGAAGGTTCAACACCACCTAATTAACATGATTCAGCTTTGCCTGATGTCTCTCAGTGCTTTTCTTGTGTCCCTCCTTCTTATTCCTAAGCTTCAAGTTACCCTACTGTAACTTGATGTCCTCAATCACCTTGGCTTGCACCAAAGCCTCTTCAAATTTTTGGTATTACTGCAGCTGTAGCAATAATGAAATGTTTTTGGCACAAATCTTCATGAATATTCACGTTAATTTAGAGTGTGGTATGGAGAATGCTATCTTTACAATCATTTTCCTCCATATTTTTCCATAATTCATCACTAGCTCATCGTCATGTTGTATTAGAGCAGCCAGGTTGGATAAGTTTACCTTCGTCTTGACATCGAAGAAGAAGCGTTCAATAAATACATCAACTAGTTGTTTGAAACTAGTAATGTTGTACCTCTTCAATTGGTTGAACCACTCCTGATTTGGGCCTGAGAGGGTCATGATGAATATGTGTAGGAGCAAAGCATCGTTGCTCTCAATCTGAAAGCACATATCTAGAAAACTAGTCACATGGTCTTGTGCGTCTTCCTCTCCTTGAAAATTTTCTAGTCTAGGCATATTGAAATGCTTAGGATATGTTGGAATAGGCACTGACATGTGTAGAGGTTCATTGTGAATTTTTTTCAAGGTAGGCTTCTGATACGCCATTCCTTTCTTCTCTATGGCTTGAACCTTCTCTGTTAAGGTCTTGTAGACTTGCAAGGAAATAAAATCCTCCTCTCAAGATTGCCTTGGATGCAGCTTCAGAGGTAGATTCCTCCTCGATTCAGATGGGGGACTAGGATCACCCTCGTCTTTGAATTGGGATATTTTAGGATATTCTTGTTCTAATTCCTCTTCCACTTCATTCTCATACTACCTATGCTCATTTTTTTTAGACATTGGATGACAATATTTGTGCTGAGTCGTATGGCAAGTATGTGTGTCGATGTTCTTAGGGTGTAACTAGGGATGTGAAGCCACTCATCTATAGACACATTCCCTGATCTCATTATGAGAATGTAAACCAGTGCAAGCCAATCAATCCTATCTCTCTACATGCTCCTCCTGATCAAGGATGCATTGTTTTCACATGCATTGTTCATATAATTTCTATCTTATGAACCTCTACCTCTGAGTATTCTCATTTTTTAGGCACTCTTTTTCTACACAAACATCCTCCAATTGATCTTGGAAAATATGTTGTATTTGATATGAAATTAGTCTAAGAGCTCTATCAACATGATCGGTCGTCTGAGGCCTCTGAGGGGTGTGCTCTATCTGAGTGACTTTATGAGTATGTCCTCCAATGGACTAATTTACCACACTCTTGTCTCGATTTGTAAAGATGACATTCATTTTGGGATGTCTCCTATATGTAGTGCCTACATGCGATGCATGAGCACACATGTCTCAAGAATGCTTGGAGCACTCTTCATATTCTTGGACAGTCCTAATGGTTCTTGTGCTACACCCACTCATAGTTTGAGAGGATGCAGGTGTAGACTTATATCCTAGATGCTCAATGACTCTGTCTAGATCATGCGACTGTTTGCTATGCCATGGCTCATGAGGTGGCATACCATTTATTCCCACTTTGGATATATCTATGGTGAATGTGGTGGGTTCACCCCTATTGGGAATCTATGTGGGCCTATGCTCGGAAGAATCCCTCTCGGTTCATCCCTAAATGGGTGGATCTTGAACATATCTAGACTCTAACGATAAAGGTCATGAACCTCCCTTAGATACAATTCAAAGGGATACCAATCTGGATTTCTCGATGAAATATTCTTCAACTTAACCCATGGATGCCCACAGAATGCGGTCATGGTATATGCTACCATGTGTGGAACCCCCATGCTATGGTTTGATCTATGTCTAGAGGGATGTCTAGTACTTCCTCTAATTGGGGAATTCTCAATAGAATCCCCTCATGTGGAATTATCCCCTCTAATTCTCATTGTAATATATCTAGGAGGATTAAGTGATTGAGGGCATTCCACATCATGTTGTGCGCTAGCTAGAGCTTGGGCTTCGATCTCGGGTCTATGCCCGGATCGGCCTCTTTGTGTTTGCACCATTATGTATCCTATGTCTAGATTTAACTTTTATTAGCACGTAAAGAATAAAATTATGATTATCTCCTTTTACAATTTTAAAATGAGCCCTAAACTATTTGATGTGTTTTCAATTTGTTGTATCAATAAAGTAACTCTTGTTGTATTTGAAATACATTGATGATTTTATCAATTGTTTAATGGATTTCACTCATATGCTTGCAACTCAACAACCTAGCTATGAACTCTAGGTCACGTAATCCCCCCAAAGTGCAACAATGAAAATCCACACTCGAGCAGGGAGCACAGGTCCTCCCAAATCCTCACCCATTTTTACCTAGTCAGCATCATACCCTTCGAAGAGGAGTATATGCAAATTTTCTAGGCTACAAAAGGTTCTTGGATCCGGTATTGGTATAGAACATAGGGTACGTGGGAGTTGGGCCAATGGATGGAAATTACCTCCATCATCATTGAAACCCTACTAGTGGTTGGATGTGACTTTCAAATCACTAGCGTTTAAGTGTGTCATGGTGTGTGTGTGTGTTCTTTTTAATTTGTATAAAGGAAATATGCATAATACAACACTCACATGATCATTTCCTACATGATATGCAAAAAAATAATTTTTGATATTCAAAAAGTATGCATGCTACATCCTACATGATCTTTCAACAATGCAAATTTACGATGTAAATGGCCTTTTATTTGACCTCAAGAATGCAAAATCAACACACAAATTATTCTAGCACGCTGGAGTCTAGGGCGGACTGCAATCAGAGTTCCACTATTCCTAGCAATGCCTAGCAAAAATTAAGAAACAATAACCCTAAGGACATTAGTTCATTTTATCCTTCTTTCATGGTTATCCTACTTAACTTTCATTTTTCAATATCTGGAAAAATACAGACAAAGAAATAATGCAGAGAGAGTGAAAATGGGGCCTACCTCAGGTCCTCATCTGTAAGCTTTGAATCCCTACTCTATGATTGATCTTTTGCTGACCGTGGCTCTGATGCATGATTGCGACCGTTGCCCATTCCTATCAACCACATGCCAACATTTTGTCCGTGGCTGTCAACCGTAGTGAGTACCTGCCATAAAAACACAACCCATAGTAAAATATGGCAAAAATTATGGATTTCCACTGTGATCACCTACTGTAACCACCAAAAAGGCTCACACCTGATGGGATCTATTGCAATTAAAGAAATATAACAACTAAACATGCACCAATTGAAAACAAAATGGAATGACAATACAAGAATCCTTTATTAATTCCAAATTGATTCAAGTTACATATTCATCCCTCTTAGGGATACCCATTTTGATACTTCAATTATAATAGATCTAATTCCCTTTTAGGGTAGATGTGAATCAAATGCCTTCTAGGGTGACACGAACTACTCTATGGTGTCGATGACCCTCTTCTCCACGATTAGAGACATTTTCTGCCTTGCATCCCAAAATCTTGTTAGTACTACATGCAATAAACAACAAGAAACATTAAAAACAAAGGAGACATCTCTTGATGAGGCTTTGAAAGGATATTTGCACAATAGCTTCCATTACAAGCATGTAATCAATAAAATGAATAAAATAGAGTAAACCTATACTATTCATGAAATTTCACCATCAAACATGTGCAAGAAATCAAGTACTATCTATCTACTGGGTTAGTTTATCGAATGGAAAGCATAATCACATGAAATAACCACAATTGCACTAATTACCAAATTGAGAACATGAATGGGAATCTACCTTAAATGCCTAATTCTACAGGTTATAAATATCTAAAATGCAAATTAAACCTATACTAAGCATAATATGATCTAACTAATTAATCTATAGAAAAGAGCACAAGAGGATCTGTAGTCATTTACTCACTACGACTGTTGCCCATTCCTATCAACCACAGGCCAACTTTTTGTCTGTGGTTGTCAACCGTAGTGAGTACCTGCCATAAAAACACAACCCATAGTTAGTAAAATATGGCAAAAATTGCACTATTATCTCCTACTATAACCACAAAAAAGGCTCACACCTGATGGGATCTATTGCAATTAAAGAAATATAACAACTAAACATGCACCAATTGACAACAAAAGGGAATGAAAATACAAGAATCCTTTATTAATTCCAAATTGATTCAAGTTACATATTCATCCCTCTTAGGGATACCCATGTTGATACTTCAATTATAATAGATCTAATTCCATTTTAGGATAGACATGAATCAAATGCCTTCTAGGATGACACAAACCGCTCTATGGTGTCGATGACCCTCTTCTCCATGATTAGAGACATTTCCTACTTTGCATCCCAAAATCTTGTTAGTACTGCATGCAATAAACAACAAGAAACATTAAAAACAAAGGAGACCTCTCTTGACAAGGCTTTGAAAGGATATTTGCACAAAAGCTTCCATTACAAGCATGTAATACATAAAATGAATAAAATAGATTAAACCTGTACTATTCATGAAATTTCACCATTAAACATGTGCAAGAAATCAAGTACTATCTATCTATTGGGTTAGTTTATCAAATGGAAAACATAATCACATGAAATAACCACAATTGCACTAATTACCAAATTGACAACATGAATGGGAATCTACCTTAAATGCCTAATTACACGGGTTATAAATATCTAAA
The DNA here is from genome assembly GCA_028583015.1 of Wollemia nobilis. Lineage (NCBI taxonomy): Eukaryota > Viridiplantae > Streptophyta > Pinopsida > Araucariales > Araucariaceae > Wollemia > Wollemia nobilis. Next base: position 5,192,739 of record JAQPPZ010000613.1, on the reverse strand, counting down.
ATGCAAATTAAACCTATACTAAGAATAATATGATCTAACTACTTAATCTATAGAAAATAGCACAAGAGGATCTGTAGTCATTTTTTCACCGCGGGTTTAATGTGCGGCTAGCACTGTTCATCACGGTTGACAACCATGGTGGGCCTCTAAATAGTTTTGACCTACAAATACGGGCTTAATATCCAATCCGCATTACTAAATTGATGGTCAATGGTTACCTCTATGTCCTCTAACATGTTTTGCAGTTGAATTGATCAGATGGTGCACAGATTGCACGAATTGGCATTTCTTGGATCTCTTAGGCTCCTATGTCGTCCATGGCAATGTGAGCTTCAATTGGGTGGAAATAGTGTTCTTATCAATGCATGTAAGTGGTTATGCAATTCTATAGGGCTTTGCTGCATTCAATTGAAAGGTTCTTCAGACATTTCCCCAATTCAAAGGGGGATTATATAGCAATTACCAAGGGGCTATGAGTAGCTTCCTCATGAAGCTAAGATCAATATTGGGCAGTTGAGCTTGTTGGATGGAAGGATCTAAAACCTTCCTCACTCAAACTACTCCAATCTACAACCAATTGGTTGTTGCAACCAATTTTGGTATGGATTAAGGCTAAATGATTATGAGTGTTGACCGCAGATGACAGGCATGGTGAGCACTGCTAACTGCGGGTCTCAGCCACAACTAGAACTGACTAGGAAAATATGCCCAAATGAGTGGTAAACACCACTACTATACCTTGGATCTATCCAAAGGTCTTACATATGGTATTCTAGCATGTCCCATACAAGTAGTCACCTTGACATGACACATTTTAGTTATCTACACATCCTTGTTCCCTTTAGAGTTAGAAGATGATCAAGCATCGATTATAATTAGGCAACTTTAGGAACCTATGTTGCTTTGTTCTTGTCTTATTCCATTAGATTGTTTGACCATGAGAGCTTCCCTATCTGAGCCATGGTATAACTACATCTTTAATTTTATTAAGGATGGTTCAGTGCCTGATGGTTTATATCATAATCAACATAATATTTTGCATAAAAGAGCATGCCAATTCATTATAGTCAACAACACCTTGTATCAACAATATTTTGAAGGTATCATTTTAAGATGTCTTAACTCTGATGAAACCTGACTTGCTCTTAGTGAAGCTCATATAGGTTTATGTGAAAGCCATTTCAGTGGAAATGCTATTTCCAAAAAGCTCCTTCGAATGGGGTACTATTGGTCTTCCATGGAGAAATATCTATGTGACTATGTTAAATTCTACAACAAGTGTCAATACCATGATCATCTCATACATGCTCCTTCTCAAGACCTTCAAGTTATCTCTTATCCTTGGCCATTCTCCATGTGGAGATTGGATATTATTGATAAAGTTAACCCAGTGTCATTATATGGTCACACATTTATCATCACTATGAATGAGTATTTTACTAAATGGGTTTAAGCCATGCCCATGGCTACGGTGATTGAAAATCAAGTTTCTAAGTTCATCTTCAACCAGATTCTTTGTAGGTTCAGGATTCCTTCGATGATTGTTTTTGACAACACTCCTTTCAAGAATAAGGATGTTCGTAACCTTTGTGCTAAGTTAAATATTCAGCACAGGTTGTCATCTCTTTATTACCCCCAGAATAATGGGTAAGTTGAAGCATCCAACAAATCCTTGATCAAGATTTTATAGAAGTTGATTAGTAAGACCGGTTGTGATTGGCATATATAGCTTTATCCTTCATTTTGGGTCTATCATACTAGTATGTGTACTCCCATAGGGACCTCATCATATGGTTTGGTATATGGGGCTAAGGAGTGTTTCCTTTTGAGCTTGAGGTTCCTTAATTATGCATCTTGTTGCAAGATGCTGAGGTTGGTGATGACTATTGTGCATAACGCTTGCACCAATTGGATTTGTTGGATGAAAAATGCATTCATACCTTAGAGCATTTGAGAGTCTATCATGATAGACTTTGGTGATATTATTCTAAGAAATTTTACAATCATTCTTTTGATGTTGGAAACCTAGTCCTCAAGGAAAACCAGAAGAACACTAATGCTCGTACTGATCTTCGAGGTAAGTTTTAGCCCAATTCATTAGGACCCTTTGTCATAATGGCCAAGTTTGGCTTAGGTGCATATCATTTAGCTTCTTTGTATGGTAAATAAATTAAATAGCCTATGAATATAATGTATTTAAATAGATACTATGCTTGATCTATCATTAGCATTTTGCATCTAGTTTAGATCATATTGCATTTGTTTGCTTACTCATATTGTATGACTGTCTGTCATACTTTGCATGATTGCTTGAAAATTTGTTTCTCTTGCATTTTTGCTTGTCATACTTGCATTTTTGCTTGTTCATGGATGATTGTTCATATATCTTTTTGGGAATTCATGATAATGGCATGTGATGATACCTAGTTAGATCATAGCTCACATGCATTGCACTTTTCACTAGGGTTCTAACGCATAAGAAATCCCCAATATAGGGCCTATGCATTTTCATCCCTTCTCATCTTCCTTTACTCTTTTTATTCTCTTCTCTCTTCTTCTTGTGTCCATTGACTTTGAAAGTTTTACAATGATCATCATTTCTCTCCAAAGTAAAGGAATGCAATCCTCTTTTGGTATATCCTTGTCTTTTGCATGATTCTTATTTCTTCTATTATCGTATTTGTTCATATAATGATATCTCTTTTTCTTTCATTTATTTCTACACTTCCTCTCTCTTGACCTTTCACTAGCTAAAACTTTAAGTTGGGGGTACACATGCACATTTCATTACTCTATTTTTTTCGTCTCTTTTCTTTTAGCACATGCACACACTCACATTGTGTTATGCTCATATGATTGGATATATATATATATATATATATATATATATATATATATATATATATATATATATTCTTACACACCCCTATCAGGTAGTACTTTCTAATACATCATTCACATCAACAATAATGTATTCCCCATTATAGGATGAGCTACTTGGACATTTTTAGTAGACCTCGACATACATCCTAGTGGGTAATTGCCCCACAACAATCACTAGCGAGCAATCATCCATAGGAGGTTATGCTCCATCATTCGAGCAATCACCTGTAGCAAGTTACACTCCATATTTTTTCCATATATCCATCTTAACGAGTACTATGCCCATAGTGGGTTTTAAATCCACACCTTGACCATTATTTTGGGCATAACGCCCTTCATTCAAGGTTCTTTTATCAATGTAGACACAAAAAATTGACCCACTTTGAGTGGACAATATTCCTTAGTGCCTTTAAGAGGTCCCTCACCCCTACCAAAGGTAAGGGTAGGCCTCTTCACCCCCTATTTTTCATTTTCTAGTGTTTTTAGTGAAATCATGCCCTCTCTTCATGAGGTAGGATTTCACAGAAGCAATATCGTACCCCCAAAAAATGGGGTGTGATTTCACTGATTTTAATTTAATCTTATTTTATTTTATTTTCTTTTCTTTTTGGCCCACTTAGACTTGGGTTTAAACCCTCTAGTATATTTTTGCATCGGCTATGGGTTTATTTTTTCCACTCTTTCACCCTGATGATCGTCTATAAAAGGAAGAACAATATCACTCTTTTCATATCATGATTATGAATTTAATAATGCTCATGTGGTATTTTTTTTCTCACTTACTACTTTTATTTCACTCTGTTTTTTGTATCTTCTACAAGCTAATTTGAAGTGCAAATTTTAGAATTTAATTTCCTATTTTGTGGATTGGATTATTACTTAACTTTGTGGATGTGCATCATGGCTTAGAGGGAAAGAGTTCTAGTTTGGATACCTCGACTTCTTCTCCTGCTTTTGTGCTATCCATTTAGGTTTCACTCTGTGTTTTTGTATTAAGTTACATTCCATGCCTGTGCTTTTATTTTTCATGTGTCTAAAGTGAAATCACACCTGGTTCTATCAAGGCATGACTTGGCTAACCCTAATTTAGGGTTTTATCTCATAGAAGCGAAATCATACCCCATTCTAATGGAGCGTGACTTCACCGAAGCATTATCGTACCCACTTTTTATGAGGTATGATTTTGCCTAAGATCAATCTGTGGTAATTTCTTTTTTTTGATAGTTTGGCTAGCTTCATTACTGCATACTGAGCATATTGGCATATTCTATTTTTGTTCTTACTCTTTTCGCATATCTATTTTAAGATTAATTCTCCAAAGGTCAATTTCTAATTTTGTGTTGAAAGGTCATCTAAGGGACCTAGGGGGCTTGAATTTGCACCTTTGAGGACTATTAGACAGTGGCCTAACTAGGCCCCCTAATGCTGATCACCATTTTTAGTGTTTCTTAGATTATCTTGCAAGAATAAGTATTTTGATATCACTGGAAAAGAAGCATCAAAGGCTAGGATCAACCACCGGTTAAAGCTAAGTGTTCTGATTTATCTTACTCATTTTTTGATTTGATCTAAATTTAGTTCTTAGGTATATGAAAGTGAAAAGCACTTATTTTCATATAGGGATAATTTATGTGCATTTATTTTGTATGTTTCTAATTTAAAGGTTTTTTGGAATAAACCCTAGGTTAGCAAGCATTCAAAATAAAGAATCATATTAGGCTAGCTCTTGTATGCTTGCATTCTATTTTTAGTTGTTGCACTCTGTTTTATGCATTATTATTTATCTTTATTATCTTAGAACTAGAAATACCAAAATTGGGTGTTTTTATTAAAGCTGAACACATCAAACTTTTCTTGCATATCCTAAGGACTTGGAGTGAGTCCTAAAACCATTCCTGGTGAACCCATCCCCCTAGCACTGAGTGTAGATAACAACATACCCTTGCGGTTCACTCCAAAAAGGTTCCCTACTTGTGGATCTAGCCTTTGTTGATAATCGTACATGGTAGGGTAGTTTTTCCCCCTCTACATCTTTGGTGAACCCAACGTGAACACCTCCTTTTATTTTAAAATAATAAGCAAGATCATTAAATTGTGTGCCAAATATTTAAAAATATAATCCCCTTGTATAAGTGCATAGATATATTTGGTCTTAGTCGTTCTTCTTGTATTTTTCCTTTTTATCAATGGCTTTCGGCCTTGGGGAAGGACAAATATTTCTTAGGTTTGATGAGATTTTTCATGAGAATGATAAAATTGATAGAGAAAATCATGACCTAGAAGAAGATATTGATAATTTTCTTAATCCTATCCAAGATTCCAATGGGAATATTATCTTTAAATATTTTGACAATATATTGACTTTCTATAAGTACCATAAATATGCTTTGGATATGGCCTTAGAAGAAGAAGCATTACTTGAAAAGGATATCCCACTCTGAGTTAAACCTTTAAATGAACCTTTGAATCATGGTAATCAAACTTTTCAACCTACTTATGCTACTATTGTGATCACCAACATTGGAGTGAATCCACCAATTCCTCCAACTAGTAGTAGCACTCAAATTGGTTCTTAGTTTCCTCTTCAATATTCTAAGATTAGCAGTATTTCCTCTATTCCACCACAAGTTAGTCTTCCATTACCATAAGGCACCACATATAAAAAACCTTCACATGTCCAACCTAATTCAAAGGAATATTGAGAATTCACATAATCTAGAAATGCAGAATTTGGCAAGTGTAGTGAATCAGTTGGTTTCAAGGATGGATATGATTCAACATTTAGGGTTTACATACAATTATAAATAAATGTGTAGCAGCCATTATATCCTATTGTTGTTGCAAGAACTTATCCTAAGCATTTTCTTATGCCACTTTTACCAATCTATAAAGAGACTGAAGATCCAATAGAGCATTTAAGAGGATTCATGATAGCTTACCATGATCTTTTTTATGATGATATGCTTCTATTGAAGATATTTCCAAAGAGTCTCATTGCATTGACATTAGAGTGGTATTATCAGTTGCCCAATTATTCTTTGAAGAGTTTTGAAAATATTGCAGAGATGTTTGTTCATCATTTTAGTGCTTACATTTAAAAGGAAGTGACTATGAGATATCTATATGATTTAAAGCAAAGTAAAGAAGAAAGTTTTTCAAATTTTCTAGCCCATTGGAGAAGTTTAGTTGGCCAATTAAGACAACTTATGTCTCAGAAATATATGCTTGATATATTCATTGGTAATTTGTAAGAAAATTATCTTATGCACTAGAAACTACTACTATCACATCTTTATATCAAGCAATTGAGTTAGCAAGAAAAGTGAAACAAGATCTTATTAGAAGAGGTCAGCTTAAGGTTAAAGAAGATAAGCCAACTAAGTCTCAACATAAGAATAAGCATATAGGAGGTGATAGTGATAGAAGGCCTATTAATAATATCACTAATAGCCTAGAAAATATTGTACTTCAAAAGTCTTCTCAAAGGAATTTCACAAGACTTAATATGCCTATGGAAGCAGTTTTAAAACAACTATTGGATGCTAAGGCAATTGAATTACCTCCCATAAGACAACCAAATACTATAACTCATTGGTATAAAGCAGATCAACATTGTACATATGATAGAGTAGAAGGACATTGGATTAATTATTGTAAAAGGTTAAAACATGTGGTTCAAGATTTAATTGATGTTGATCGCATTGACACTAGTAGTTTTCAATCTTACAACAACCAACAAAATTAAATAGAACAAGAAAAACCAATAAAGCATCCTATAAAAGTGTACCACATCACTATGATAACAACATGGTTGGAATGATAACAACTACTCCAAGAAAATTAGTACAAAAGATATATGATTCAGCAAAGATTCCCCTCTTAGAAATTCTATAGAATTCTCAAGCCCATGAAGAAGTTATGGTAAATGTTTTGAACCAGTAGCCAGTACCTCTAGATATTTCTTCTAGTGATATGACAAAGGTTATAAGTTCCCTCATAAAGCCTCATCTCACATTTTTAGATAATAATATGGTTTCCTTAGGAGCACAAGAAGATTATTCTCTATACATCACTGCTTACATTGGGGACACTCATAAAAAGGGTCATTATTTATAATGGTTCTTCACTTAATGTTTGTACACATCATTTCTTTCAAAAATTTGGATTGAAAAAAAAAAAAAAATTAATTGCATCCAGTGACATCATTAGGACTTTTAGCAATGATTCTCAAGAAGCTTGTGGCACTATATTACTCCCTCTTAGAGTTGGACCAAAAATTTTAAAAAAAATATTTTATATGGTGTCTTGTCCTACATATTTTAATCTTCTTCTTGGATGACCTTAGATTATGCAATAAAGGCCATACCTTCTACTTTTCACCAATGTGTAAAATTTTAATTTGAAAACCAGATCATTTCTATCATGGGATATCCTCATCCATTTGAATTTTTCTCACCGAAATATCTAGCCCAAATCAATTCATCACAATCATCCTCTAAACATTTTTCTACAAATGTTTCATCATAGGATCAATATGATTCTTGTTGTTTAGATATTATATTTGTTGAATCTCACCAAGGTTTAGAGTGGAGTGTTGAGGATAAGGGTCCACACTCTCCTAGTTTCTTAACCCTAGAGTTGCATGTTATAGATGAGGCTTTATCTCATAATGGCTTCTACTTTGATGGGTCTATCCCTTGCATAGCGTAGGTTGAGTCTTCTAGTTCTCAAGTAGACTTTGGTTCTATGTCTCTTAAGGATCTTGAGAAATTAGGAGTAATTCCTTCCCTACCTTCTTGTGAGTATTATTTATCCATTATTATTGAGGAGACCATAGATGTGAACATAGGTTCTAAGGAAGCCCCTAGAATCCTTAAGTTATGCAAAGTCTTGACCATGGACGAGCAGGAGCAATTGACCAGTTTATTGAAAAAATATCAGGATATTTTTGCTTGGTCATATACCGACATGTCAGGGCTTGATACCTCCCTTGTCATGCATCATTTGGTATTCAAGCCTAATGCTAAGTCTATTAAGCAAAAAATTTAGAAGATGCATTCGAAGGTCACCCTTTCAGTCAAGGAAGAGCTCCAAAAACTCCTTTACATCGGATTTATAAAAGCCATCGACTATTTTTATTGGATCTCCAATATCATTCCTATAGCTAAGAAAGAAGTAACAATCAGAGTATGTACTAACTTTAGAGACATTAACTTAGCATTTCCCAAGGATTATTTTCCCTTGCCCAACATAGATCATATCATAGATTTCACTGCCAAATGTGGAATGCTCTCACTCATGGATGATTTCTTAGGTTACAATCAGATTATGATTCCTCCTAAAGATCAAGCCAAGATAACATTCACTACTACATGGGGTACCTTCTACTAGAAGATCATGTATTTTGATCTTAAGAATGCAGGAGCTACCTATAAGTGGGCTATGACTTCTATTTTATATGACATGATGCATGATATTATCTAGGACTATGTGGACAACCTTTTGGCTTGGTCACTAGAATGAAATGATCATGTCCATGACTTAATATGAATATTTGAAAGGCTTTGACAATACAAATTTCATCTGAAACCTGCTAAGTGTGTGTTCGAAGTCACATCTAGAAAGTTATTATGTTTCATAGAGTCTAGGCGAGGCACTGAAGTGGACCCTGCTAAGGTAGTGTTGAGTGGTAATTTTACCCAATTGCAAAACCACACTCACACTTAGGATTTTGATCACAAAACATTCTCTTGCAAAAAAATATGAGATTTTTCCAAGGTTCATTTTACTTATATGTGCTTGTAATCTTGTGAATATATATCAAGTGCTAGGAATACCTTAGTGATTTGCAATAAATTGTTAACAAGGGGTCTATATTGGTGTTATTTTATTGTGTTGTGCTATTAATTGTTCATGAAACTTAAAAGAAATGCAAATGTGAATTGGCCCTCATATGACCACGATGTAAAGCCTTATTTCATTTTATCTTAGAGGATTTTAGGTAGATTTTATCTTCTTTTGGTTAAGCAGATTTTAAATAAGTTTTACCTTCTTTAAACCTTGCTTTGAACAATGAAATAGAAGATTAAAATCTCTCTAAATATGAATGTGAAATGAATATTGGATTCATTTAATTATTTCTTGGTGAATGAAAATAAAATAAACATGCAAAACTAATTATAAAATGTAGAAGCCTTTGAAAAGTCAAATAAATAACCCTCTTCTATGAAATTGATTTTCATAAAGATAAGTTGATTTATTGCTTTGAAAATAATGGCCTATTGAATGCCATATAAATTACACCCTTTAATGAAATTGATTTTCATAAAGGAAAGTCAATTTATTGCATGAAAAATAAAATATAAAGCTTGAAAAGTGAAATTATGTCAAATCTGAAATTATAAAATGCCTAAAAAATAGCAACTTTAAATATTTTTTATAAATTTAGATTGGCTTCAAAATGACTTCAAAATTGCATAAGATGAAATATTGAAGCTCATTCTAGGGACCCATGTATTTATTTTTGAATTTTTAATTTTTTTCAATTTTTATTTTAATTGTCGAAGTTAAAAAAAATCTGCAAAAGGGAAAGGTTAGAAAATAAAAATAAAAAATGAAATAACAAAAAATGTTGCAACCCAAAATTTCTCCACATACCCTGTAAGCATTAGTATTCTGCACAAAAACCAGTATTATTGTGACCCGAATTCACGCAATCAAAAAACTAATGTGGTGCAATCTTCTAAGGAAATGGTGCAATAATATCGAAAATAAAACTAAGTCAACCATTAACATGCATTAAAACTTGGAGTATCTCCAATATATTGTAGAAAAAATGTCTTCAATATCACAAGTGCAGAAAAATATACCCCAAATTTGCATCATGTGGTGAACTCAGTCCAGTGGTGTGGCTTTCCTCCCAAAATATCTAGCCCCCTTTCAGCATTTTTCGTGGCTTTTAAAACTTTCCAGAATGGTACCCTCATTTCCGAATTCCTCTATACTTAGCCACAAATGACTTCAAAACTAGTTCCCTTTATATTCTCTTCAACATTTGGTTTCGTTCAAAATGTTTTCCATTCCACTATTTACTTTTCATGTTATTTTGTCTTCATCTATTTGCTTGCTTTTTTAACTGTCATATTAAAACCTTTCAAAAATGTTCCCATGCTTATGTCCCAATACAAGCACACCAATGCATGTTGTTTTATTTTTATCTGAAGAGTTTAGTAACAGATTTGCACATCTTCTTTAAAACGTTTTCTAAATTTATATGATGATTATCCTTCCATCAACTTGCAGGCATTTCTAATATGTTATAAACGACCCATTTTTACCACATGGCAAATTATGCTAAGGAATACTGCACTTGTAAGAGTTGTGAGCTAGCAAGAGATATTTCTTAGAAGGTGGCTCCATGTCCTCCTATAGTTCTGATTTGGGACATGTAAAAGGAGGTTATATTATAAAAAAACTGATAATTGCAATGTTTCTCAATATCTCGAGCATGTATCATTGTTTCAAACGATCCATCGGCTAGACTCTATTCCATTCACAGAGTACATATCATCGAATAAAAATCTATTTATGCACCTACCTATGTCATGATGTGACAATTTTTTTATTGAATATCTGATAAAATTTGTTGTTCACCCATCGTGGTTTGAATTGCAAAGTGTATCTCATGATTTGTGTTCGAGTAGGTTCAATTCACCCTCACGCATTGCACCTTTCTTTATTTACCAGAGAATCACATGTGGATTTAATCCCATTTTAGTAATAAACTATGGATCAGCCTTATACATGCATATAATACCTATTATATTTTCATTTTTTCCTCCATAACGTATTGTCGCCAATCTATCGTAGTTGAAAATAGTGACTTCGGTCAAGATCATCAATCTCTTCTAAGTCATATCACCCTATGGGCACTCCTACATTGGAATTCTATCAACATGTATCACGTGTCATTCTACCTAACCTGGATGTCCAAGGTAGTACCATGTTCGATTAATGAAAACCTGGTATTACTTCGCTCAAGATATTGACCATCTTGGAGAACACTGTGGCTTGTACCCCCATGACACCATGGTATTCATAGTAGTTTACCTTGATATCTACTGCCATTCAAGCAACTTGTTGGATTCTAGTTAAAACCTTATGATTTGGCCTCGTTTACACTGTGTAGCGTGGTATAACATTAAACCATTTTTGATGAATCCACATATAATTTCTATGCAAATTTATGTTTGTCAATGAATATACTACTCAATTTGTGACCCATGCTCCACTGCTTCCTGTATTGTGCCAATAGAGATCAAACATTCCAAAATTCCATAGCTTCCTTTAAATATCAGGTCTTTTCCCTTGGAACAAGCCCCAAAATGGTCTTTTGTGAATCACTGTAGCTGAAGGCTAGTGAGAATGGGATTTGTGCAACGAATATCTATAAGTATGTAGTAGTTATCCACCACAATTGTATAGCAATCCCCATGTTGAATCTTTCACGTTTGTTCACTTATTTTACCATCCAACCATTGGATGTATTCGAAACCTAAAACTCATCTTCTTTCCCCATGTATTGGGCTGATCTACTGTGAATGCTGACAAAGATTTTGCGTTACTCAAATACTTGAATTGTTCTTACGTACTCCAATTCCCTTGTCGTATCCTTTTCAGTAATCAATAACTAAGCTCTTTGTCTGCCATTGCATTTGAATAGGGTAACATTAAAACCTCTAAATAACTCTACAAAGTCATGTTGTCCCTCTGTTACATTTATCGGTGAGATTGGGTTTAAACAACTTGATATTTTATCCCATATAAACTATTTACTTCCAGTGACATATTCCTATGTGCATTCAAATTTCATATATGGTAAGTGATAATTTTTTTTCTGTTCATGATGTTCACGGGACACACAATGAATGCTCTCATAATTTTAATGTGAAGCCAAGACCACTACTTCTTGAAATATAAAACACAACCACTGCAGCTCAGACTGCCACATAGACACTACCTTCACCTTTTGCTCTACCTCAAGAGTCATGGTGGCCCGCATAACCGCATAACTTGGTGATAGCTTGGACACCATACTTGAATATGCTATTACTGGTTAGTTGTGCTCTCCTTGACCGACGGGGTTTACTTTGCTTCATTTCCTACAAATCATGGCGTCGCCCCATCTTGAGTAACCTAAACATACTAGACTAAATATATGTAGGCTTATTTAAATAAAAATGAAACCAAGTGATGCTTCTAGAATATGCCCTCTATTTTGGCATGTTTATTTAAATATAAACATACCCATTAGCATTTTAATGTGCATATTTCTATTATCACTTTATTTTATTTTATTATTATATATATATTTTATTTTTTTTACTTTTTAAAATCCATTTATAAATATAAAAGGAATATTATATGTCACGGACCTAAGGGACAAGAAACATATTTCTTATTTTTTATTTTTTTATTTTATTTATAAAAATAAACTTATATATATATATATATATATATATATATATATATATATATATATAAGTTTATTTTTATTTTTGAAATATACTTTTTTTAGATTTGATTAATTTCAATTATTTTGATTAATTTAATTTCAACAATAACAATAACACTTTAAATTAACATCTAAAGGCTAAAACCAACAATCTAAATCTATCAACCAAATCCAAAACACTGGATGCTCAAAAGATAAATAAAAGAGGACACTAATGAGAACCGAACCTTGGACCCACTCAAGGATGACCATGACCATGGATAGGGACCCATAAAGTTGACACTCAAAGGCGGCCAATACTCCCAAAAAAAGAAAATAAAAATGTGGGTCCCCATGTTTGGGGCTAGTTGTGCAATGGTCACAACAAATGGTGACTCTACTGAGCATTTCGGATGAAGAACCCAATCTAAAATGAGAACACAAAATATTAGTGAAATAATAATTATTTAGCGATGTCCCAAGAAGGTGGGGGTAAACAACTTCGAATAAAAATAACTAATCCATATACCTTTTCTTAGTGTGTGAAAAGTGATTCATTTTTGCACCTTTGAAAACCTTCCAAATTCCATCATTTGGTTTGCATTTAGGATATGAAGCACAACTCATAAAAGAAAAGATTTTATAGATAGAGCCCTACTACCAGTAAGACATCTATATCCCCGATAGAGTTAATCTAACTCACCCTTGTGTTTACTTGATACTTTGCAAAGCCTTTCATTTTGATCAAGTTATACCTAGATAAAGCCCTACTGCTAGTCAGGCATCTATAGCCCTGGTAGAGTTTATCTAGACTTGGTGACTAATTTTAATGTATTTTCCTTTGCTTAATTTTTTTTATATCTTTGCAACAACTTGTGTATCATGAGGGTTAGGAAGAAAATAAATGGAGCGTGTTGAATTTTTTCCTTAATTTGTAATCCAAGGTGACTTCATCTTTCAGGACTTCCAGAAATACCCTTTGATATGTGAATTATATGTGGAGATTTAGGCAAAATGTTTCATTATTCCACTCTCCACCATTTTAGTCCCAAAATTTGAGCATGATCACAAAATAACTCATCCATATTTTCTTAGGTTCCCCTGCTTTCAAATTAGGTGTTCCAACCTACTTAACAAAGGAACAAAAAATGGTCAAGAGGCCATAAATTAGCGACCACAAAACATCACCTCAAATAGAGGGACCAACCCAAAACATAAAATTAAAAACATAAACCAAAACCTAACCTAATGCAAACTAACAAGAAAGCAAAACAAAATCAAAATTTAAGGACAAAGCACAAAACATCAAAGCTAAACAAAGCCATGAAAACAAAAACTATATACAATAATATACACTATGTACAATGTGATGCAAAAATTTGAGCCATCACTTCCCTGGATCCCAAACATGATTAGCACATTTCAAAAGACATATAACATGATACACACACCAAGCTTTGTAGGAATCCAACGACAATAATATTAGGCCACACAATGCAATAATTTTCATCTTGCCTCTCTCACCCCACCAATTTAATTTAGTTCCATTAGTAATCCCATAGTGGAGTTTCAAATCATCAAATTGATTAGACAATAATTGATCTTCAATTCTTTCTTGTCTATTACTTAGAATGCAAATTTCACAATTTGATTCATGCTTTAGAATTAGGCTTTCCTTTTCAAATATGATATTTTGCAAGTAGGAGCCTATTTCTATAAATTTCAAAGCCAATTCATTTTCCACATCCTTAGACCAATCATGCTTATGTAATAATTTGCAAGCATCTAGGATATTTAATAAATGAGGATCATTATAATATTTTATCCTAGATTTGATTGTTAATTGTTGATGAACTTGATTCAATAATTTAAGCACATCAACTTCTTTTTCATTCAACAGAACAATATCATTAGTGGTGTGAGTAGAAATCAACTCTAGTTCTTAATTCACCTCCAATGGCATTTAATCATAAATAGCATTTGAATCCCATAGAAAATTAGGTAAGATTTCACCTAGAGTTCGCATGGTTGAACATAAAACATGAGCTTCTACCTTTTGTGCACTTTCATTTACCAAGGCTTGGTGAGGATTTGCAATTCCCTCTTTTACCTCATGGTCTTGATCATCTTCATCATCTTGTAGTCCTTCATCTTCATTGATTACCTGTTCATCAAAAATACCAAAATTAGGAACCCAATTAAAAACATGCCCATCCTTTTCAAACCTTAAATTTTGTTGGTCAAGGTGTGTGTCAAATAACCCATTTCCATGATCAACTGCTTTAGTTACTTTGAATAAAGCAACATTTTTATCATTTGGTTCCAATTCCTTGTTAACCATCCAGGGTATCTCTTCATTTGAATCTTCAAGACAATCATGCGAATCTGTATCCAAATTTTCAATAGTCAAGAATGAAATAGAAGATTTTACCTCTTCCTCATCTAAAATAGATGAATCATAAGAAACATTTATCATTTCTTCCTTTTCTATTTCAATGAGATCTTCAATAAATTCATATTCGACATGATCGAATTTTGAAACCTTCTCTATTTTTAAAATGGGCATGCCATTTTCTGCTTGTATAGAAATTACAAAATTTTCATGTGAGATAGCTTTTTCAGTATCCTACATATCAATAGAAATTTCATCAATAGGGGTGTGAAAAATATATGATTCTTCATATCTTCCCCAACCATTATAAAAATTATCACTTAAATCCATGGAATGAAACTCCATTGTATCTTTAGACTCATCTATTGATTCCTCTATCAATTTATTTTCATGTTTATCTATAGTACTAGAATCATTATCATTTTCCAACATTTGACGAGATTACAACCCTTCTTCTAAAACATTCTCATATTTTATAGGTTTTGTAATATCCTCATGCGAGAAAGCAATTGTATTATCCTGCATATCAATTGACACAAAAGTTTTATTAGAAGGTTTGGAGTGAGTGTATTCTTCCCACTTCTTCCAAGAGTCATAGTAATCACCTTCCAAAATCATGTGGTGATGCTCAACTACTTCTTCAACATCTTCCAGTTCATCAATGTGTTTCCCATACAATTCACCTTCACCTTCCTTATATGATTCAATTATTTTCAAAAGTGGGCTATTCTTTGCATTCAATCTTGAAACATCACAATCCACATTTGTAACCCATGATTCAATTTCATAAAAATTTGAAAGGTGTGGGTTTTCTTTACCATTAGTTTCATCAATATCATCGAAGGTATTTTCCAAAAATAAGTGGTAAAATTCCATTATGTCTTCAAATTTATTTATTGTTTCTCTTTCAACCTCACTTTCAACCACTTTTAATGGCTTAGGATTTTCTATAATGGGATCAATTTTTACATTCTTATTTCCATGATCATCCCAATCCTCCTTCGTAGACAATAACTCCAATTCTAGCTCATAATTTGGAACACATTAGCCTTCTTGATCATATTTTTCAATAATTTCACTCCATTCTATGGAAAATTCCAACCTATCACATATTTCAAAGTTAGTTAGATATAGTATTATTCCATTTTTCGAATACTCATGTATTTCTAGAAATGAATCCATCTCTACACAATCCTCATTGTTGGATATTAGCTTTGAAACTTGTACCTCCTCTTGAACAATATCTAAGGCAAATGTAACATTTGGACATTCAACTTCACCCCATTGATTTTTTACATTAGAAATTGAATTATAAGGTACTATATTAGTTGTTTGGTGTAGGTTGGCTTCAATAACTCCTGAATAACAATCTCTCATGGGAACATGTTGTGCCTCAACTTGCCATTGTTCTAATATTATTGTGGTATTGTAGGCTCTAGGCAAGGATGGATCTTCAAGATTCTCCCCTAGAAATGTATCAATTAAGGGGTCTAAGGCTCCCCTATATATTTCAATGGCTTCTTCTTTTGAAATGGTGTAATGCGTATCCATTTTGATATACAACCTATGGAACCTATCATTAAATTGACTCATGGATTCATTAGGTTATTTACATATAGAGGAAAATTGATTTGATATCGTATCCCATTCATCTAATGTTCCAAAATGGTTGAGAAACATTGCTTCTAATTAAGCCCATGAAGTGATAGAATCTATAGGAATATTGATAAACCAGTCATGCACAATCTTATCCAATGTGTATGAAAATATTTCACATCCAACATCTTCATGCATTATGTGTAAACAACTCATCATATTTATGAATGCACGAATGTGTGCTTCAGCTAACCTAGTTCCATCATGCCTAAAATGAGGTAGATAAGACACCAAGTCCATAGGCACCTCATGTGAAGGCCTAGGTATGTTTAAAGGACTACATGTCATCATTGGATTAAATATTACAATAGTCAATGAGATATAACTTTAGTACCAATTTTGTTAGTCAAAAAAATATATCTAGCAAAGAAGCATGAAATGACTAACAACTTTCAAATGTTTAACATATAGATCAACAAGTTAGCATCAACCAAAATATATGCATCAATTAAACCATGACATTAGAGAGCATTCTCCAATTTACAAAAGATTAGCATTAATGCATCATAAATTAGAGAATTTATAATTGATGAAAGTGATCGATATTCAACAAAACTTTGTTATTCAAGACCAATGCTTTCAAATAAATATTTCAAGTAACATGAACAAGTTAGCATAAAAATAGCAATAAAGTAAACCAATTCAGGCTCTCCTTCTAGAGCCAAAATGTTGAGTGGTTATTTCACCCAATTGCAAAATCACACTCACACTTAGGATTTTGATCACAAAATCCTCTATTGCAAATCATTATGAAATTTCTTCAAGGTTCATTTTACTTATATATGCTTGTAATCTTGTGAAAATATATCAAGTGTTAGGAATACCTTAGTGATTTACAAGTAACTGTTAACAACGGGTCTGTATTGGTGTTATTTTATTGTGTTGTGCTTTTAATTGTTCACGAGTCTTAAAAGAAATACAAATGTGAATTGGCTCTCATATGACCACGATGTAAAGCCTTATTTAATTTTATCTTAGAGGATTTTAGGTATATTTTATCTTCTTTTGGTTAAGTAGATTTTATATAAGTTTTACCTTCTTTAAACCTTGCTTTGAACAATGAAATAGAAGATTAAAATATCTTTGCATATGAATGTGAAATGAAGATTGGATTTATTTAATCATTGTTTTGTGAATGAAAATAAAATAAACACGTAAAACTAATTATAAAATGTAGAAGCCTTTGAAAAAAATGGGGTCTTAGGTCTGATGAGAATTGCTCGTATGAATTTAGATTTACTAGCTAAGTAGGCATGGCGCCTCATTTCTGGTGAAGAAAATGAATGGACATATATCATCAAACAAAAGTATATTCAAAATATGGAATTTCTAAGTGACTCAGTTCCAATCAGAGGTTCTTCTTTTTGGAAAGCAATTATCAATTGTAAGGAAATCATCAAAAAAGGTTTAATATGGGTTTTAGGCAACGGTGAGAGGATAAATTGCTGAAATGATAGGTGGGCTAAGGATGAACCACTAACACAATATCCTAACTTAGCCGGAATGAGAGATATCACATAATAACTCATTAGTAGAAAAGTCTTTGATTATATGGTTGAGGACAGAGGCAGAATGAAGTGGAAACAAATAAGGATTCAGGGATTTCAAGAAGAATCGAATGATATTTGTAACATTCTCGGGCAACAGTTTATCCCCATGATATCCAAGGAAGATCAAGTGACCTGGGCTCCTATAGAAAAAATGCAGTTCACTGTTAAATCAGCTTACAAGCTTCTGCTTGATGACGAGGATTTTGTCCTCCAAAAGGACTTAGTTTGGATAAAAAAATTAATTCCAAAAATTGTAGTCTTTTCATGGTTGGTTATCCAAGGAAGAATTCTAACCATTGATAATATGATGCATAAAGGTATTTGTATCACTAGTCATTGTTATCTGTGCAGGGCTAATTGGGAGACCATTTACCCTTTTTCTTGGATTGTCCTAAGTGGGGTTTTTGAAGCCTTTAATATTTCTTGGGTTAAACTAGTCATCGTACTTGATTTGTTCATCTAGTGGCCTTACCCATTTTCAACCCAAAGACTTAGATACATGTGGAAAATTTGTCTGAATCACTATATTTGGCAGGCGTGGTTAGAAAGGAACCATAGAGTCTTTAATGAGTCTATCCATGATCATCAAACTATCATTTCCAGGATCCTATCCTTTTCCAATGAGAATGTGAACCTTATCCCTTTTGATAGCCGTAAACCTCATCTATAGGAGACCATGATTGCTCAATATTTAAGCTTAACCTTGTTAGATGAGTTTGTGCCTAGGGTAGTCAACCCCAGAGCCAATGTTAAGTGGTCCCCACCTCCTACGGGTTGGTTTAAGCTTAATTTTGATGGAGTAGCTAAGGACAATCCTGGTAGATCAGGCGCTAGTGACATTATGCTAGATCATAATGGGAATATGATGCTTGCATTTCTAAATATTTGGGAACAAGGACGAATAATGAAGTTGAAGCTAGAGCTATGTGGAGAGACCTTCAAATGACTCAAGACTTAGAAGGCAATTTGATCATAGAAGGAGACTCTATACATGTTATAAATCTCCTCAATAATTGGAAAACACCTCCTTGGAGGATTAAAATAATTTTTGAAGAGTGTAGCACCCTAAAATTGGTGCAATAAAATCTTAAATAATTACAATTACTCTAGTAAATATTCAAATTCAAATTTCAACCCCCAAAACCGCTCCCAAACCACCGTTTAACCCGTTTCCTCCTTTCTCGTGCCATTTTTAGAGTTTGTTTTGACCGTTTGACGATATCGTCATCGATCAGACGATATCGCCTCAGATCGGACGATTTCTTCTAGGCTAGGACGTCCAGACGATCTTGTCCCAAAACTAATTTTTCATAATTAGCCTCTGTTCCAACGACATCTCTAATATAGACAGAAGCGTGTCTGTGCCATTAGAGACCCTCCCCGTTGGAGATCTCCCAAATTGGGATGATCTCCAACCTCCTAACCTCCCTCCTAAGACTATTTAAACTTAGGACTCCCCCTTGGCATCCCCCTAGCTGAAATTTCCTGTAACACAAGTTCTACGTGCATTAGACGTCTTAAATTATTATTTGCCTCCATATTTGTCCAAATTTATTTGCAGGAACCTTAGTATTTTTCAGCTGGAGCAAGCTCAGTTCATCGTGGACGATCCTGTTCAAATCGAGATGATTTTGCACCAATTCTAGATGATCTCGACTACAGTTTGCATTAGGGGCAATCAGTGCCTAGAGTTTGCATTTCCTCATTATTTTTTGATGCATTATTCTGTATTTAGTTAATCTTATGATTATTCTTTATTATTTTGCATCTTGGAGTTCACCCATGTAGTTTAATTGCATAATAAGGTCATGATTAGCTATTAAAGTGTTGCAAATTATTTGCATTTCTATTTGGGATTATCTGTTAACATCCTTATTGTCATTTTACATCATTATCCTCTATTAGCATTACTGCATTTTTTGTATTTTGTGTCTATTTCTCTGTTTGTAGGTCTCTGACAAATTCGTCAGATCTCAAAAAATCATGCAGGCGATCCCGTCAAATTCTAGATGATCCTATCTACTTCAAGAATTAGAACCTCCATCAGACATACAGATCAGGTATGGCTCTGTAATTTAGATTTTTCTCTCTGTTTCTACTCAAATTTGTTTGCTATATTTCATTTAGCCTGCATTTTCATAATAGAATAACTTAGATTCATTTGGCCAAACCTAGGACTCGAATGTTTAAAGATAAAACTGAACACATTAAACACATTCCCAACCTAGGTGTGGAAACTGCCATTCAAACGTTTCCTGGTGAACCCACCATCCGTCAAAAAATCACCATAATACACCTCCCCTAAGAGGCGGGACCTTCGCAAGGCCTCTCAGTCCGAGGTACCGCGCCATCCTTTTTCCATCCTCCTTCTAGGCATGGATCCTATAGCCTGAAGGTAAGGGTGTGAAAAATTTGAAGCGATACATTTTGGTGAACCCGACGTGAATAACATAGGCATCTTTCTGATTCAAAAATAAATAAATACAATATATATATATATATATATATATATATATATATATATATATATATATATATATATATATATATATATATATATATATATGTATACAAGAAAAACAAAAACAAAATCATCATTTCAAGTTTATATGTTTTAGATTCAATTCTAAATAGTAGATACTAAATATTACTTTTAGAAGTACTAAAGAAACCATGAGTTTTTACTCAAATCAATATGAGCCCATTAGTAATGTTGGAAGAATTCAGCCAAATACATTTGTTGATTATGACCAACCTCATCCCTATTCAACATCACCTCCATCACACTTTTCTCATTTTTCATCCTTACCCCAATAGGACAATCCCTTTTCCAATACTCTTCATAACGATATTATCTATTCTCCCATATATCCATATTATGTCTATCGATCCACATACAATCCTCCTCCACCCTTTCAATATTCTTCTTTCAATACAACACATCCATTTCAACAGGAAAATACTTATTCTTCCAATCCAACCATGCACTCACCTCCTACTTCGCAATCTTCCTGTCATCATTCTACCCATAATAAAGAAAGTAGAGGTGAGAAACCATTAGGTCCTTTTATGACGAAATTCCTAATGCATTTATCAAAAACCTCTCAAAAACCTTCATCACATAAATTTACTAAGCTCAATCAACCAATGGATATAATTCTCAAGCATTTACTTGATACAAATAGGATTGAACTCCCTTCCATAAGACAACCTGATACCATAGTAGATTTGTTTAAACCTGAGCTACATTGTGAATATCATAGAGTGGATGGACATATGACACAAAAATGTAAATATTTAAGATGTTCAATTCAAGATTTGATTGATGAGGGTCTTTTTAATATAAAGTAATTACAATCTACAACTGATGATAAATCTCCAGTAAACAATCAAACTCCTACACAACAAATACCAATAATCAATCAAGACATGGGGATCTCCCAAGAACCCCTACTCAATTATCAACAACAGGAAACCAATCAAATATTGCATGTTAATGTGTCCCTCCATGATGATATTACTAATATTGTAACATAAACTATAAATGAGCAACCTCAAGTTCAATCAACCCAATCTGATATTCAAGAGATGGATTCCTCATTTGACCAACCTTCAAAACTATCTTTGGCTCTAGAGAATGGTCCAAAATGGAATGTAAGCATAGAAAGCTCATATTTAGAATCAAAATCTCAATCTGAAATCCACTTTGATAGCCAACAACAAGTGATTAATCCTCAAGCAAAGATATCCCTTTTAGAAGTATTACAAATTTCTCATAAGGAAAATTTGTTCAAGATACCTAGCCAACAATTTTTTCCTCATCATATTTTCTCTAAGAACATAATTAATGGTGTAAACCCTCTTGAGGTTAACCATATTTCATTCTATGATGAGGATATTCCTTTCTCTACTCCACAAGAAGACTACGATCTTTGCATTACAGGATCTAGTAAAGAAACACCTGTTAAAACTATCATGGTAGATAATGGCTCCTATCTTAATTTATGCACTTATCAATTATTCCAAAAACTCAAATTAAAGGAAGAAGATCTTGATGAATCAAATGTTATTATAAAATATTTTAACAATGAAATTCAAGAAGCTCAAGGTACTATAATTATTCCCCTTAATATTGGATTCAAGATCCTGGATACTTTGTTTTATGTAGCATATTGCCCTTCACCTTACAACCTACTTCTCAGAAGTACTTGGATTCATACGATGAGGGTTGTCCCTTCTACTCTTCACCAATGTTTGAAGTCTAAACTTCCAAATAAAATTGTTACCATACATAATGACCCAACACCATTTGAAGAATATTTAACGGTTGAAACATCAAGTTCTATACATTCTCCATTGTCACAATTAACTTCTATCCATCACTTTTCTTCATCCATATATGATCATCCTTGTTTACCAAATAACACCCATGCATATCTTTCACATATGCTCCCTCCATCTTATCAAGACTTGGAAGATAGTGATAAGAATGAAGAACCTTCTTATCCTTCTGACATTTTATTGTGTAACATGATCAATTTTCCACATATAAAAGTCAAATATTTTGCTACATTATTCTACATTATAACAAAGCTTTTGTTATCACTACCTTTTGTTCATCACCTTTTGTTCTTACCTTCAACACAACCAAATTATCCTTCAAAACCTCCTTTGATTTTGAAACAACCTTAGACATGCTATACTCAAATAACCTTGTATAGTATATATAGACCATCTTGTATATACCACCAATTCCATCATAAATCAAAATCAAAAACATCAAAAAAAAAATCAAAATCCTCAAAATATTCAAAAAAAAAAATACTAATGCAACTAAAGACCTTAAAGGTAAATTTGAGCCCAACTGGCTTGGACCATACATTATCACTGCTAAATTTGAATCGAGAGCATACAAATTAGCTACCTTAGATGGTAAAGATTTAAAAGAACCTATGAATATTATGCATCTTAGGCGATATTACGCATAAAATTTGGTCATTTCATCATTTGTACATATTTTGCATGTTGTCTTATTTTAAAAATATATCAAACTGTTTACACAAAAACAAAAACAAACAAAATAAAAATAAAAATAAAAACAACAATATTCTTGACTCTTTCGAAACCAAAACAAAATAAAGAAGAAAGAGAGAGTCAACATTCTCAAACTTCTCAAAAAGTATTTGTAAATATTTCTTCTTACAAATGTTGCGGTTATATATTTCAAATTATTTTGGATAAATTAGCATTTATTTGGAATCCCTCACTTTCACAAACACAAAATAAATATCTTAATTTTTATCTGGCATGATTACTAATCTCTCTTATATCAAAGTCCACAAAATTCAACTAAATAAAGTTTGAGCACGAGAGAATTGATCTTGTTATTTACTTAAACCAAGCACATCCTTTCACAATAAAATGATTATATTTGTAATGTCCATACTATGCTACATAGTAGAAGTGGTTTCTTGAGCGAAAAGTTTCCCCTACTATCCTATCATGCACATGGTCTAGAATATTTGAGAATTGACAAAAGGACAAGCTCACCCCCTACCCGGAATAAAAATCCCTTGCTCTACAGCTAATCCAAGCAAGTATCCCTAGCATAGGAAGAAAAGCAAA
The DNA here is from genome assembly GCA_028583015.1 of Wollemia nobilis. NCBI lineage: Eukaryota > Viridiplantae > Streptophyta > Pinopsida > Araucariales > Araucariaceae > Wollemia > Wollemia nobilis. Next base: position 5,169,140 of record JAQPPZ010000613.1, on the reverse strand, counting down.
GTTCAAGAAAAAGAGAAAAGAAAATTGTTATTTTATATCATTATAGCAATGTTTCAAGCATTATCTCAAAAATCAAGCAAAAATACAAAAGAAAAGCAAAATCAAGAAAAAATACAAAAGAAAAGCAAAAGAAAAGCAAAAGAAAGCAAAAGAAAGCAAAAGCAAAAGCAATAAAATCCCTCTCCCTACCCATTGAAAATAAAAGAAGGGTTGATGAGCTTGAATCCTTGGAATTCTTAAATTATTCAAAAACTGTGAGGTAAGCCCCATAACAGGTGGTTTGTGCCCAACCTGCTTGGCCTTAGGTAACTCCTAGCGTGGCGATATGTCTGTCACATTAGCGACCTTCTTTTGTATAGACCTATGTCTGCTTATGTATTGGCTAGCTCTTGATAATCTGACTTACATAGTAGTCTGGTATGGTTATATGCATCTAAATCATGGTTAACGAACACTTATTTGGTTAATTCAAATCACTTATATCATAGTATCTTACTCAAAATGGTAAATGAACAATGCAATTGCACACACATTTTGTATTTGAGAGATTTTGTATATCATTATGATAAATCAAAATTGGAAATGAACTCACATATGCACATGGGATTCCTTATAAATCTAACTTTTGTCTTCAAGATACTTTGAAATATCTTTGCAAATTATCTGGAATAATTTCATTTTTCCTTTCTCGCATAAAGACAACTACATGCATAATCAAAAATCAAAATTTCTTTCAAACCATACAATAAACACACACACACACACACACACACACACACACACACATATATATATATATATATATATATATATATATATATATATATATATATATATATATATATATATATATATATATTGTCGACTTTCATGACGATGGTATAGTTCTAGAACTTAAATAGGATTCTTATGCCTAGCGCAAGTCCTCCTCTTCATATTTTCTGTTTATTTTCAACAATTAAAAATCAACCATACAATAAAACTATTATATCAACTTTTTCTTTGGATTTCGCAATGATGGTATAAGTCTATACCTACATATTCTATGCCTAGCGCAAACCATTGTACCAATTTTTATTCCCCATTTATTTAAAATCATAAAAACATATGACTTAAATCATTCTGTTATACAATTATGTTTTTAAAAAAGCATGCACATTATCACTATTTCATGTCATTATGTCAATATGCAAATTTTCAATGATGGTATAATTCCTAGGGAATTATCCAAAAGTTTTATCACACTTAGGAATTTATGCCTAGCAAAAATCATTTTAAAATATTTCATGCATAATATTTTCATGAAAAGTCTGAAAACAAATCCCCATCATCTTCATCATTTGCACCATTACACAAAAGTCTTAAGACAGTCTCTTAAGCACTCTTTTACTTTTAACAATATTTCTATACTAGGATTAGCTTGACGACCGAGTGAGCGACGACTCCATGAAATGGTCTATAATAGCGACAATGTCCTTTGAAATTATTATTAAAAGTCCCTTTTATTTTTATAAAATTATCACATCACAAACAACCAATTTGTTACATCAGATTATTTCATTTAAATTTTTAAAGCATGACATTTAAACCATAATATTTTCCAACGACATAATTACATGAATCATCAAATCAATCACACCAAAACATTAAAAGCATCATACAAACGCATAAGACAAGTCATATGATCAAAAAATATCTCATCTATATATATATCAAATATATGTACATCATATCGAAAATAGATTGGTATGCCACAATCTACATTTTGCTTTTCCGCGTTTTTACCTCAAACGTTCGATTTGGGTAAAAACACGGAGGGGGCACCATAGTAAGCTGTCATATGATTTGACCTAGAATTGTCGCCTAAAAATGGGAATAATTTTTTCTTTCTCGTAGATCGAGAAGAACTCATCTTTAACATATTTTCCTCAAAAAATTCGCTAAAGAGGGGGCAAAATGTAGCACCCTAAAATTGGCACAGTAAAATCTTAAATAATTACAATTACTCTAGTAAATATTCAAATTCAAATTTCAACCCCCAAAACCGCTCCCAAACCGCCGTTTAACCCGTTTCCTCCTTTCCCACGCCATTTTTAGAGTTTTTTTTATCGTTTGACGATATCGTCGTCGATCAGATGATATCGCCTCAGATCGGATGATTTCATCTGGGCTAGGACGTCCAGACGATCTTATCCCAAAACTAATTTTTCACAATTAGCCTCTGTTCCAACGATGTCTCTAATCCGGGCAGAAGCGTGTCTACACCGTTAGAGACCCTCCTCATTGGAGATCTCCCAAATTGGGATGATCTCCAACCTCCTAACCTCCATCCTAAGCCTATTTAAACTTAGGACTCCTCCTTGGCATCCCCCTGGCTGAAATTTCCTATAACACAAGTTCTACGTGCATTAGACCGTCTTAAATTATTATTTGCCTCCATATTTGTCCAAATTTATTTGCAGGAACCTTAGTATTTTTCAACCGGAGCAAGCTCAGTTCATCATGGATGATCCTATTCAATTTGAGATGATTTTGCACCAATTCGAGACGATCTCGACTATAGTCTGCATTGGGGGCAATCAGTGCCCAGAGTTTGCATTTTCTCATTATTTTTTGATGCATTATTCTGTATTTAGTTAATCTTATGATTATTATTTATTATTTTGCATCTTGGAGTTCACCCATGTAGTTTAATTGCATAATAAGGTCATGATTAGCTATTAAAGTGTTGCAACTTACTTGCATTTCTATTTGGGATTATCTATTAACATCCTTATTGTCATTTTACATCATTATCCTCTATTAGCATTGCTGCATTTTTTGTATTTTGTGTCTATTTCTCTGTTTGCAAGTCTATGACGAATTCGTCAGATCTCAGACGATCCTGCAGGTCGGAGACGATCCCGTCAAATTCTAGACGATCCTGTCTGCTTCAAGAATCAGAACCTCCATCAAACATCCGGATCAGGTATGGCTCTGTAATTTAGCTTTTTCTCTCTGTTTCTGCTCAAATCTATTTGTTGTATTTCATTTAGCCTACATTTTCATAATAGAACAACTTAGATTCATTTGGGTAAGCCTAGGACTCGAATGTTTAAAGATAAAACTGAACACATTAAACACATTCCCAACCTAGGCATGGAAACTGCCATTCAAACATTTCCTGGTGAACCCACCATCCATCGAAAAATCACCATAATACACCTCCCCCGAGAGGCGGGACCTTCGCAAGGCCTCTCAGTCTGAGGTACCGCGTCATCATTTTCCCATCCTCCTTTCGGGCACGAATCCTATAGCCTGAAGGTAAGGGTGTGAAAAATTTGGAGCGATACAAAGAGGCTAGGATCCTTTTCCAGGGAATATAGGACATAAAAGCCCAACATGTCTTTTGGGAAGCTAACAAATTTGTTGATAAGCTGGCCAATTTGGGTGTCAATTATGACGAAATTTTCAAATGGGAACACAGTGTCCCGAGCGAAGTAGAGGAGCTTATTCAAAAAGAATTACAAGAATGATAGTCAAATTTACCAATAGGGAAGGCACTATAAGTTCAAAAGCTATGAGTATTCCTGTCTCTTTTTTGAAATGGACTCACAATAAAAATTATCCAAGCTATCAGTCTTGGTGGATGTTGCTTGGAAATACCACAAAGACTAATGGGGATAGTCACATGTCATATAACATGGCTCCTAGTCATCTTAGTAATTTGAGGTTGGTTGATAATCATAGGGCAGGAAAGAAATGACAATATAAGACTTTGAACCAGAGCCACATGGACCACCAGATAGCCACCACCATAAATCTAGCCAACAGGTTCACTTCTCCAAGGTTGATTGGCCAAGAGGGGATGTGGTCCCAAAGCATGTCATATACGAAAGAAAGCAATTACCAAATAATTATTAAGAGTAACTGTCAATATAGAGCTTGTGGGAGTTTTTTCAGTACTCTACAATGTGTGTCTGCAACTTTTTGTTTCTCCACTATTTCAAGGAAGGGATATGTGTCTGTTTCATTTTTTGTAATTATGATGCAGGTGTTTTTTCTCGGGGTATACCCAAAATATTGTATGGAAATTTTCTTTTTGATAACAAGCTATGATGTAATGGCTTTGGCGAAATGTAGATTTTACATATATAGGATCCTTAGTAAGGACATGTTCATCAAAAACCTTGGGCTGATTTTTGTAAAAGGTTTTGGGTCAACCTGTAAAACCCGATATTAATGCTATAGTATATTATCTACAAAAAATAAAAAATAAATAACCCTCTTCTATGAAATTGATTTTCATAAAGATAAGTTGATTTATTGCTTTGTAAATAATGGCCTATTGAATGCCATATAAATTACACCTTTTAATGAAATTGATTTTCATAAAGGAAAGTCAATTTATTGTTTGAAAAATAAAATATAAAGCTTGAAAAGTGAAATTATGTCAAATCTAAAATTATAAAATGCCTAAAAAACAACAACTTTAAATATTTTTTATAAATTTAGATTGGCTTCAAAATTGCATAAGATGAAATATTGAAGCTCATTCTAGGGACCTGTGCATTTATTTTTAAAGTTTTATTTTTTTCAATTTTTATTTTAATTGCTAATGTTAAAACAAATCTACAAAAGGGAAAGGTTATATAAAAAAAAAATGAAATAACAAAATATGTTGCAACCCAAAATTTCTCCACAGACCCTACAAGCATTAGTATTCTACATAAAAACCAGCATTAGTGTGGCCCAAATTCACGCAATCAAACAACTAATGTGGTGCAATATTCTAAGGAAATGGTGCAATAATACCGAAAATAAAACCAAGTCAACCATTAACATGCATTAAAACTTGGAGTATCTCCAATATATTGCAAAAAAATATCTTCAATATCACACATACAAGTGCAGAAAAATATACCCCAAATTGGCATCATGTGGTGAACATAATCCAGCAGTGTGGATTTCCTCCCAAAATATCCAACCCCCTTTTAGTATTTACCTTGGATTTTAAAACTTTCTAGAATGGTCCCCTCATTTCCAACTTCCCCTTTACTTGACCATGAATGACTTCGAAACTGCTTCCCTTCATATTATCTTTAACATTTGGTTTCGTTCGAAATGTTTTCCATTCCGCTATTTACTTTTCATGTTCTTTTATCTTCATATATTTTCTTGCTTTTGTAATCGTTGTATTAAAACATTTGAAAAAGGCTCCCATGCTTATGTCCCAATACAAGCACACCAATGCGTGTTGTTTTATTTTTATCTAAAGAGTTTAGTAACGGATTTGCACATCTCCTTTTAAAATATTTTCTAAATTTATATGATGATTATCCTTCCATAAACTTGCAGGAAATTCTAATACATTATAAACAACCCATTTTCACCACATGGAAAATGATGCTAAGGAATAATGCACTTGTAAGAGTTGTGAACCAGCAAGGAATATTGCATGGAAGGTGGCTCTACGTCCTCCTATGGTTTCAATTTGGGACACATAAAAGGAGGTGATATTACAAACAAACTGATCACTATAGCATTTATCGATATCTTGAGCATGCATAGTTGTTTTAGATGGTCTGTTGACTAGACTCTTCCATTTAGAGAGTACATATTGTAGAATCAAAATTCATTTATGCACCTCCCTATGTCATGATGTGATGATTTATGTATTGGAAATCTGATAAAATTTGTTGTTCACCCATCGTGGTCCAAATTGCAAAGTGTCTCTCATGATTTGCATTAGAGTAGATCCAAGTCACCCTCGCATGCTACACCTTTCTTTATTTATCAGAGAATCACACACAATTTTAATCCCATTTTAGTAATAAATCATGGATCAGCCTTATACATGCATACAGTGCATGTTGCATTTTTACTTTTTCCTCCATAACATATTGCTGCCAGTATGTTGCAGTTGAAAATAGTGACTTTGGTCAATCTCATTAATCTCTTCCAAGTCATATCACCTTATGGGCCCTCCTGCATGGGTAGTATATCAAAATGCATCACATATCATTCCGCCTGACCTGGATGTCCAAGGTAGGACCATGTTCGATTAACAAAAACTTAGGTATTGCTCTACTCAGGATATTGACCATATTGGTGACCACTATGGCTTGTCCCCTCATGACACCATGGTATTCATAGTATTTCACCTTAACGTCTACTACCATTCAAGAAACCTATCAGCTTGTAGTTAAAATATTATGATTTGGCCTCGTTTACACTATGTAGTGTGGTGTCACATTAGACTGTTGTCGATGAATCCATATATAATATCTATGCAAATTTACATTTTTCAATGAAAATACTATCCATTTTGTGACCCATGCTCCATTTCTACTTGTATTGTACCAATAGAGCTTCAAAATTCTATACATCCATAGCTTTATTTAAATATCAAGCCTTTTCCCTTGGAACAAGACCCAAAATGGTCTTCGATGAATCATTGTAGCTGAAGGCCAGTGAGAATGGGATTTTTGCAATGAATAGATATGAGAATGTAGTAGTTCTCCACCACAATTATATAGAAATCCCCATGTTGAATCTTTCATGTTTGTTCACTTATTTTTCTATCCAACCATTGGATGTCTTTGAAACCCATAAATCATCTTCTTTTCCCATGTATTCGGTTGAGTTGTGAATCTTGACGAAGATTTTGTGTTACTAAAATACTTGAATTATTCTTATGTACTCCACTTGCCTTGTCGTATCCTTTTCGGTATTCAACAACTAATTTTTATGTCTACTACTGCATTTGAATCAAGTACCATTAAAACCTCAAAAGAACTCTATGAAATCATGTTGTCCCTCTGTTACATTCATCGGTGAGATTGGATTTAAACAACTTGATATTCTATCCCATACAAACTATTTATTTCTAGTGGCATATTCCTATGTGCATTCCAATTTCATATACGAGAAGTAATAATTTTTTTTATCTATTCATGATGTTCACATGACACACAATGAATGCTATCATAATTTGTTTGTGAAGCCAAGACCAGTACCACCTGAAATACAAAACACAACCACTACAACTCAGACTACTACATAGGCACTACATTCGCCTTTCACTCTACCTCGGGAATAATGGTGGCCCACCTAACTGCACCACTTGGAAATGGCTTGGACACCATTCTTGACTATGCTATTGCTGGTTAGTTGTGCTTTCCTTGACCGTTAGGTTTACTTTGCTTCCTTCCCTACAAATCATGGCGTTGTCCCATATTGAGTAACCTAAACATACCAGACTAAATAGATTTAGGCTTATTTAAATAAAAATAAAACCAAGTAATGCTTCCAAAATATGCCCTTTATTTTGGCATGTCTATTTAAATATAAACATACCCATTATCATTTTAATGTGCATATTTCTATTATCACTTTATTTTTTATATTTTTAAATCCAAAATATAAATTTAAAAGGAACATTAAATTTCATGAACATAAGGGACAAGAAACATATTTCTTATTTCTTATTTTTTTATTTTATTTTTATTTTTATTTTATGAAATCTTATATATATATATATATATATTTTTTTTTTGAAATTTACTTTTTTTTTTAGATTTGATTAATTTCAATTATTTTGATTGATTTAATTTCAACAATAACAAGACTACTTTAAATTAACATCTAAAGGCTAAACCTTCCTTTGTTTACAAGCAATCCTATTGTTTCAATGTGGAATAACATAATTGAGAGATTATAGAAGAAACTCGTAGGCTAGAAATGAAACATTTTGTCTCAAGATACCAAGGTCACCCTTACCTAGGATTCCCTTCAAAGCATTCCTATTTACTTTCTGTCTATCTTCAAAGTCTGAGTAGGAGTTTGTCACAAAATTGAGCAAATCCAAAAGAATTTCCAATGGTCCGGGTCTGAAAATAAGGATTGTTTCCACCTAGTTGCCATGGATAAAGTTTGCCAACCTAAATATTTTGGAGGATTAGGCCTTAGGAGACTCTATCTCCTAAATTTAGCTCTTCTAGCTAAGCAAGCATGGTGTTTAATCACCAAAGTGGGAAGTGAGTGGACTCTCATTGTTAGTCGAAAATATCTACAAGGCACAAACTTCCTTAATGTTGTAATTCCTATTAAAAGAACTACTTTTTGGAAATCAATATTGCATTCCAAGTTCCTAGTGGAAAGAGGTCTAAGGTGGAGATTAGGATATGGCCTTAAAATTAAATTTTGGCATGATAAATGGATCAAAGGAGAACCACTAATAAATGATCCTAATCTAGCAGTCTTGAAATTCAACACTAACAACACTTTTGGTCAAAAAGTCTCCAATTTCATAAGTATTCAAAACAACAGAAAAATATGGAAAATAATTAGAAGTACATCCCATATTGAGGAATAAAAAGATCTACAATTAATTCTAAGCTCCGCGTTTATCCCCATAGGGAGTCCAAGAGATTAGATTTTCTTGGAATTCATTAAAAGTGGAGATTTCTCTGTGAAGTCTACTTACAAGTTGCTTTTGGCTCATGAAGAGCCCTTACTTCCTTACAGTCTTATCTGGCCTAAATTCCTCATTCCTAAAATATCCCTTTTTTCTTGGGTGGTCATTCAAGAAAAAATTCTTACCATAGACAACCTTCTTAAAAGAGGCATGGCCATTCCTAACAGATGTTTTCTATGCTTATCGGATTGGGAATCCCCTCATCACATTTTTATTTCATGTTCCTACTCCACATCTATCCTGAAAAAGTTATTCAATTTCTTCCACATCCTTTGGGCCAAACCTTACTCTATTATTGATATCTTTATCCAATGAACAAATAATTTTTACAACCCCTACCTTAAGTTCTCGTGGCAAGTTTATCTTCACCATTTTCTATGGCAAGTCTGGTTGGAAAGAAACTAACAATATGCTGAGTCCAGACTATGTTATGAACAAAATCCTTTCCTTTGCTATAGAGAATGTTTCCCTCTATCCTCTTTTATCCCATCCCACCTCTCAGTTCGAAACTTCCTTAAGCCTTTCTCTCAACCTTCCCATTATGGAAAATCACCTGAATCCTCCCCCTAACCTAAGGGTCCAATCCAAGTGGATTCCCCCTCCTTCAGGTTGGCTCAAGTTAAACTTTGATGGTTCTACCAAGGGTAACCCTATATTAGTTGGAGTTGGTGGTATCCTTAGAGATAGCAACGACAAATTCATCCTCACTTTTGTAACATTTTTGGGAGTTCAAACAAATCAGGTTGCTAAAGCTAGAGCCTTGTGGAGAGGTATAGTTCTGGTGAAAGAATTTTTAGATAGACTCATGGTTGAAGGTGATTCTCTAAATACCATAAACTATTTAAATAATTCTAGTAATCCCTAATGGATTATTAGGGACTATATCGATGAAGCCAGGTCTCTAAAGTAATAAAGCCGCTAACAAGCTTGTAAAAATTGACGCCCACTACACAAGCCTTGTGACTTGGACAAGTGGCCTTCCTTAGGAATTAATTTCTATCATGGAGCAAGACAAAATTTTCACAAATGAGACAAATGCTAACGTGGAGCAAGATAGAATTTCCAGAAATAGGATAAATGCTTGATGATTCAGTATCTATTTTCACTTATTCCCATGTAACCTCATTACGTAGATTTTTAGATTTTTTTGGCATTTTCAATATTAATCCTCTATCTACCATTTTTTAAGAAATTTTTGTTTTTGGTTTTCTGAACTCGCTTGCCTCACCGTCCATCCCTGCCATGTTGGCCACCATTTTATTGTTATTTTCTCCCACCTCTCATCCAATGCCATCATTTCACTTCACCCTATCATCATCGAGTCCTTCATATACCTTGATCCCCTTTTCCCATACCCTCCATCTTCCAACCATGGCTACCTATTCATTCACCATTGATTCCTTCTATCAATATGCATTTTTCATCATGTGGGAGGTTGGGTTGGCCATTCACATGCTCCATATCCAATATGGTTCAAGCAAGGTCTATCATGGTCACCTCAAATTATGCACATTCAACTTTTCCTCGATTCACTTGACACCTCAAACGATATGGAGATCTCATTGCTTCCAAAATCAAACCCAGGGTTGCTTCTTTTTATAGCATTCCTTATCCCTTTCACCTCCACCATATTATTTTCTAAATTCATTCTCAGAACCTCTGTTGTCCTGCCAATATGAGTTTCATTGAGCCATCCTCCATTGTCATGGATTCCATTGCTAAAGTTATCCTCACTTCTAGGGGCTTCCTCATTTTATTTAATAGTTTTAATGGAGATGATCCTAAAATTACTTCCAATTTTATGGGAACCTAGGATAATGGAAGGGTGATTATTTGTGATAGAACCTTTAGAGTTGACATCAAGACTTTGGTTAAGCTTATAGGGCATCAGGTTAAAGGAAGGTCGATTCACCACAAAAAATACAATTGGAAAGCTAAACTTAAATAAATTAAAGACAAGTATCTTTTCAAAAAGGCATGAATTGGCATGCATTAGGAGAAGCTCCCCTCACCATGGAATAGTGTCATGAAACCCATCATGGATTTCATTACTATGGATGACCCTAATAAGGTTTTATGTAGTTTCACTTCACTTTCTTTAATCATTTTTGTGATTTCAACCTGGTGAACATTCCCCAATTCCTCTTCAATTCCATCAGCTACACTTTAGAGCACATCCATAAGAAAAATAGTAATGAGTTGCCTTCCCATAAGGGCCTATTTAAGGTTTTGTACATCCATTGGTTGATTCATTGCCCTCAAGGTTTTATCCTTCCATCCACCCCTAAAGCTAAACCTAGCCTTATCCAATCTCATATTTTCTAGTCCAATCCTTCATCCTCTAACTATCCTACCCTATAAAACAAAAAGAGGGTGGTGGTTGAGACTGTTCGTAAGTTGATAAAAAGAGTTAAAAGTGAATCCCTTGAGCAGAAATATGTTTGATCCTATGCATGCTTGTAGAAAATTATGTAAGAAAATAAATCCTTAATTATCAACTCTAAGTATGATGATAAGGTGACCCTGATGTTTGTCTTAAATAATTCATCATCAACTCTATTTCCATTTGCATGTCCCAGATCGTTGATCTCCACAACGCTCTGAACTTGCTATTCTTCAAGAAATCATTTTCTGAGGATGGTGGCAAGTTCTATTTTGTCAAGGAATATGTCAAGGTTGTTATTGCTTCTGAGGATGAGCTCCAAGAAGTTAGTGCAAAACCTAAAGATGAAGCTTAAGGCTTCCTTTCATGCTGAGGTGTTTTATTAAGGGCATCCTTTGTGTTGCCCTTAGTTTCTTTTATTTGTTGTTTAAGGGCATCCTCTGTGTTGTCCTTGGTTTATTTTTTTTGTTGTTTAAGGGCATCCTTCATGATGCTTCTAGTTTTGTGAACTATTTTCCCTATCCTTGTCTCTCTGGTTTATGCTACTAGTTTCAGATTTCTATTCTTTGATGTAATCAAGTTTTGGGTACCTATCAAAACCTATTTTTTAATCAAAATTTTTAACTGATAAAAAACAATCTAAATCCACCAACCAAATCCAAAACATTGGATGCTCCAAAGATAAATAAAAGAGGACACTAATGAGAACCTAAAATTGTACCCACTCAAGTATGACCACGACCATGGATAGGGACCCATGAAGTTGACACTCAAAGGCGGTCAAGACTTCTAAACAAGATAATAAAAAGGTAGGTCCCCAAGTTTGGGGCTAGTTGTGCAATGGTCACAAAAGGTAGCAACCATCATTGATATGTATCCTCCCCACAACCTGACTGTGTTGCATAGTTTGCAAGGTAAGTTGCAATCTATTCATTGGTTCATTTCCCAGTTAGCCAATAAGTGTCAGCCTTTCCTTCAGCTTCTCAAGAAGAATATAGTCTTCCAGTGGGATTCTGAGTGTCAGTAAGCTTTTAATGACCTCAAAATATATTTCACTTCCTCAATTGTTTTAGTGCCTCCTATACCTGGTAGGCACCTATTGCTTTACATAGTTGCTATCGCTCATGCTTTGGGAGCCATGTTGACTCAACATGATGATGAAAACAAAGAGAGAGCTATCTACTATATCAGTAGAACTTTGGTTAGCTATGAAACTAGGTAAACCCCCTTAGAGAAGCTTTACCTTATCCTAGTGTTTTATTCCCATAATTTAAGATACTATATGCTTAGCCATAAGATATTGGTGGTTGCAAAATTTGATCCTTTACTCTATTTGATGTCTAAGCCCCACCTTTTAGGTCGAGCTACTAAGTGGGTGTTGGCCATTAGTGATTTTGATCTGACTTTCATAGGTCAAAAGGTTATGAAGGGTCAGGTGATTGTTGATCAATTAGCCTCTGCTCTCCTAGAAGCTACACATCCTATAGTTATTAATTTTTTGAATGAGTGATTAAATATTAAAATTGAAGAGTTTGAGTCTTGGACTTTGTTTTCTGATGGTTCCTAATGCATGAAGGGCACTGGATCTAGATTTTTTATAGTTACACCATAAAAATAGCTCATCCTCTTGTCCTTAAAACTTCATTTTTCTTGTATGAATAACACTATAGAATACAAAGCTTTGATCCTTGGTCTAAGAGCAGTATTATATTTGCAGGTTAAGGTCCTTTCGGTCTTTAGCGACTCTCAACTTGTGGTTAATCAGATCAACGATGTTTATCAAACTTGGGATGATAAGATTAAACTATACAAGGATATTATAACTAAGTTGCTATCTTCTTTTGAGCAGGTAACCATAAATTTTGTCTCTAGATAATAAAACTACCATGTGGATGCTATGGTTGCTATTGCATCCCTATTCCCTTTGGATTTAGAATATGATAAAGCTTTGATTATCATTCAACAACTTCAAGAATTTGCATCTTTGAGTTCTTGTTTGGTTCCCCTAGATTGTTTGACCATCGAAGATTCCCAATATAAACCATGGTATAATGACATATTTAATATTCTTAAAGATAGTTTGATGTTTGATGGTGTAGATCGCAATCAATGTAAGATTTTGCACAAAATAACATGTTGATTTGTTATAATTGGCAATACTTTGTATCAATGTTCTTTTGAAGGTATCCTCTTGTGATGCCTTAACTCTGATGAAGCCTATATTACTCTTAGTGATGCTCATGAAGGTTCATGCGAAGGCCATTTTAGCAAAAATACTATTGCAAAAATGCTCCTTCAGATGGAGTATTACTGACCTTCCATGGAGAAATATGCATGCAATTATGTTTAGCACTGCAACAATTGTTAACGCCATGATCATATTATTCATGCTCCTTCTCAAGAAATTTAGGTGATCTCTTCCCCTTGGCCTTTATCCATGTGGGGATTGGACATTATCAGGAAAGTTAACCCCATGTCGTCAGATGGTCATATATTTATCATTACTACAACTGAGTATTTTACTAAATGGGTTGAAGCCATGCCTAGCTATGGTGACCAAAACTCAGGTTTCTAAGTTCATCTTTAACCATATTCTTTATAGATTTGGGATTCCTTTGGTGATTGTTTCTAACAATGACACTCCTTTCAAGAACAAGGATGTTTGTAATATTTGTGCTAAGTACAAGATTCAACACATATGGTTAACTCATTACCCTTAAGTTAATGGACAAGCTAAAGCATCCAAAAAATCCTTAATTAGGATATTGAAGAAGTTGATTAATAAGACCAGTCGTGTCTGTCATACTCAACTTTATCCTGCCTTATGGGCCTATTGTACTAGTGTGCATACTCCCACAGGGACCTCACCATATGTCTTGATATATGAGTCTGAGGTAGTGTTCCCTTTTTATTTAGAGGTTCCTTATTTATGCATCTTATTAAAATATTCTAATGTCAATGATGAGTATCATGCAGACCGTTTGCACCAATTGGAGTTATTGGATGACAAGCTCATTCATGTCTTAGAGAATTTGAGAGTCTATCAAGATAGGCTTCGATGATATTACTCTAAAAAAGTTTGAAATCATTATTTTGAGGTTGGGGACCTTGTCCTCAAGGAAAATCAAAAGAACACCAATGCTCATGTTGATCTTAGAGGTAAATTTCATCCCAATTGGTTAGGGCCCTTTGTCATAATGGCTAAGTTTGGATCAAGTGCTTATAGTTTGGATTCTATGGATGGTAAAGAACTTAAAGAACCAATGAATATAATGCATTTAAAAATATATTATGCTTGATTTATTTTTCATGTTGCACGAGCATTTAGTTAGATCATATTGCATGTTTTCCTAACATATTATGCATGCTAAGTTGTCATACTATACATGATTGCCTATCATTCTATCTTGTATATTGCTTGTCATACAGTGCATTATTTCTTTCTCATGACTGCCTACTCATATAGTTTTTGATGATTTGTGACAATGGCATGTGATGACACCTAGGTAGGTCATAGCTCATATGCATTGCACTCTCACTATGACTCTGACTCCTAGCAAGCCCCCAACCTAGGGCCCTTATCCCTTCTTCCTCTCTGATTTCTCTTTTCTCTTTATTTCTCTCCTGGATTGTCTCTTGTATCTTCTTTCTTCTCTTTTCTTCTTGTGTTCCTTGAATTTGAATTTTTTTTATCATGTCCATTATCTCTCTCCAAAGTCAAGGAATACAATCCTCTTTTGATATGTCCTTGTATTTTATATGATTCTTATTTATCCTTTTTCTTTCTTTGTTAACACAAGGAGATACATTCTTCTCTTCTTTGTTTGTTCACTTCCTCCCTCTTGATTTTTACCTAGCTAAAACTTCAAGTAGGGGATACACATGCACACTTATTTTGCTCCTCATATTTTCTCTTATCATTTCTTCTAGCACACAAACACACTCACATTGTGTTATTCTCATATTGGTTGGTCCATACATACATACACATACACCTTCTCAGGTAGTACTAGCATATACATTACATACATAATTTTACATCAACATACACTATAAAATCCCTATTGGGTTATGTCTCTCTTTGAATCAGTGGGCTCAACACCTCATTATAGGATCAACTCCTTGGCCATTTATAGTAGGCCTCAACATACATCCTAACGGGTAATCGCCCCACAACAGTTACTAGTGAGCAGCCACCCATAGTGGGTTACACTATACACTTCACTTATTGGTCCATATTTAGAGATTACTACACCCATAGTGGGTTTTGTTGGTGCAAAATTTGCCTTTGGTTACGTTTGCACCCTATAACCACCAGAAAGGCTCACACCCAATGGCAATTCCTATTGTGATAAATGGTAAAGATATAGCATGCATACAAGAAAATGAAATTGACAACAAATGAAACAAGAAAGAAAGCACTTTATTCCATTATATTCAAAGCCAAAATCCAATTACAAGTACGTCCCTCTTAGGGATATTCATTTTTGATACAATATTACAATAGGAGTGCACAATTGTTTTCCCTCTTAAGGGTAGGTGTGATCAAAATGCCCCTCAGGGTGACATGAACTGCTCTAGGGTGTCGATGACCCTCTTCTTCACAATGGGGAAGGGTTTGGAGGATTTATCTCTCCTTTGGAATTGTTCCCTATGGTCAAGAAACAAAAAGAATGTCAAAAAGATAGGCAGCCTCTCGTGATGAGGCCCTTTTAGGTAAAATGTATAATAACACCATTAGCATGCATAATCAAGAAAGCATGAAGAAAACTACTAAACTATGCAAATTGAATTAAGATTTAGGTAATAGCATAAAGTAAAATACCATCTACACTATGCATGGATCAAATATAGAAAATGAAGCATAAATATGCATAAATAAAACATTTTTTTCCTAATTGAAACATAAGCATAAAATGTGAATCTAGCCTAGTTCTACGGTCAGAAGTCTTCTAAAATGCTATTAAATCAACCAGGTAGCTAATCTAACCTAACTAACAAAAAAAAAATGAAAATAGTAAGGTGATCTATCACCTATTGCAAATCATAGCTCTGGTGAGCGGTCTGCACTGTGAACCATAGTTGGCAGCTATGGTTTGACCTATGATGAGTTTACCCTCAAAATCAAGGGCAGTGGGATCAATCTCCTTGTCCAAATTGATGTTCAAGGTTCACCTTAATTATCCTTAGATTGATTTGGTAGTCAATTCTATGTGAAGTGTCTTTGTTTGCCCGGATTTATGTTTCTTGATCCTCCTAAGCACCTCGGGCATCCATAATGCAATTAATCATGAATGGTGGCAAAAGGGTTAGGGATTAAGTGCAATAGCTCTATCTCTTAGTATACTCATTTTGAGTGTATAATTCACCAGGGCTTCACTGCTCAAATATCCAATGCTTGCTCTCTTTTTCTCCCCATTTGGAGGGGGTATTTATAGCATGCCCCTAGGGCTAGGGGTGGCTTCATGGAGAATCCAAGACCAATAAGGATGGTTAGGACAATTGGGATGGAAGCCTCTAGAATATTCCATCCTTCAACTGCATCCTTCTAGAAATTTTGGTCGTTCCAATAGATTTGGCTCAGATGGAAGTCCCAACTAAACTTCAGTTAAGACCGCAGGTCACAATTATGGTCCAGACTACATAACACAGGTGTCAACCATGGTTTAGATTGGATACCATAGGTCTAGGCTATGGTTTAGACTGCTTAGTCCAAAATACCTAAATTGAGTGGTTAGAACCACTACTCTATATTAGCGTCTATCAAATATCCTCCATATGGTCTTGTAGCATGTCCATATGAGTAGTCACCATCGACATGACATGTTTTAGGTGTCTACAAATGCCCCTTTTGAGATGCATTATGATATAGAACAACGTTGAGCAAAAATAGACCTCCTAAAATGATGTTGAAGGTTCTATGATGATCATTAGTCAGATCAACATTAGATGCCCCATATCCTACAAAAGGATGTGCATCCTAGAATCATTGCTTTCAACTAGGTGAAAGGCTTAAATTTTATGCTTTGGCATTTTTGGGTATAATCGGGTAGGACCGATGGACGGAGTGACAAAGGCTTACACTTGGTGCTCTGGCACTTTTGGGTATAATCGGGTAAAACCGATAGCGGAGCGACAAAGGCTTACCTCATCATATTTGCTTTTTGCCCCTGTAAAGGGTAAGCTTATGATAGTTGTTGACAATGATTCGTAAGATGAACACAATTTTGACAAGATCAAGGGATCTATGATCTCAAGGATCTTCTACTAATTTTAATTATGATTTGATATTTATGACTACCCCCTCAAGCGACGAGTCGATGAGGGTAATGACAATGGAAGGAAGCGACGAGGTCGCTTGACCACTATGAATGATCTGAACAAACTTAGAATTTAGCATTTAATACTTGGCAAGGCCTAATCAGCTATGATTGCAACTATTGATAGTAATTGCCTATTTCTATCCCATGGAATGGTCCAACCATGAAGGCTTTCTTAGGGAATCAAAATGAAAGTAATTCCAATTAAGCATGTGTTGAATCATATTATCGATGATCTACTAAAATGATCATAGAAGAATTGCAATAAATATATCATTCCCATGGAGAAGTCTGGCTGTCTAGGCCTTCTTAGGGATTGAAATGAAGCATAGCAACTTCACGATGATGAATTTTCCCCAAATTTCCTTATGGTATTTTACTCATCTTGTCGGATTGCATGGATCGCAAGTCGCTGCAACCGCCAAGTGTATAGGGTAAAGAACTAGGTACAAGGCACATTTGGATTTTGAGTTATTTGATTTTTTTGTTATTTTTACATTTTTGAGATGCACGTGGATGCACTGCTTATATGATGTGATATATGGATGACATACACTAGATAGCTATTTTATTTATGATGATGATATGCAGTGATCTAGATGTTTAGATGTGCTATATTATGGATGCATATGGATGCGATGTTTACTTAAATGCATATTTGATTTTTCTTAATGGCATGCATTTAATTTTATGACACTGTCATGATATGCTAATGTAATGTATGTAATGCACTATTTACATGATGGTAATCTAATGGGAATGAACCCGTATGCTTTAATCACTTAAAACATAAAGAATGAATGTAAACTATGTATATCAATTTTAAACTGCAACACTACAAAATATATGACAATCATGCAAGATAATTGATAATTCTCATTACAAGAACTTAATCAATTAATCACCCATATATGAAATGCAGTGAAATGGATTGGTATAATGCTAATGAATGAATATGCCATTCTATATATTTCTTTGTTGCACTATATAGTCAGTGGCCATCTAAACATCATTTCTGATATTCATGTGGTATCTATGTTGGCAATTTTGGGTACCTTGAGTACATTGCATTTGCTCAAGTGAATAAGTTGTCATTGATGTCAAGAAGCTTTTGAAAGAATTTGATTTGATGTAAAAATAATGTGTTTTGTTGAAGGTTCGGCTTGACAGGTTCGAAAGAAAGTAAGTTGGAAAAGTGTCGCGATATCGCGACATGTCGCATTTTCGCGACTTAGGCAGGAGAGAGAAAGCTTTTTGAAAAAGTGTCGCGATATCGCGACATGTCGCATTTTCGCGACTTAGGCAGGAGAGAGAAAGCTTTTTGAAAAAGTGTCACGATTTCGCGACATGTTGGAAGAGAAAGAAGAAGCTGGCAAAACTGTCACGATTTCGCGACATGTTGGAAGAGAGAGAAGAAGCTGGCAAAACTATCACGATTTCGTGACATGTTGGCAGAGAAAGAGAGCAAGGTGGAAAGTGTCACGATTTCGCGACATGTCGCATTTTCGCGACTCAAAAAGTGCAGGAAGGCAAAGAAGGAAAAGTGTCACGATTTCGCGACATAATGCAAGGAAGGTTGTACGGACGAAAAAGTGTCACGATTTCATGACATGATGCAGAAGGGAGAGTCCATAGTGTGAACTGTCATGATTTCATGACAAGTTCGAAGAGAGATAAAGTATCTCAAAAAGTGTCACGATTTCGTGACATGCTGCAAAAGACTAAGTGAGGACTGTCATGATTTTGTGACATGCTAAAAAGCTCGAAGTGAGAACTGTCATGATTTCATGACATGCAACAAAGGGAAGAGTCTGAAATGAGAAGCGTCATGATTTCGTGATAGGCTACAAAGAAGTTGTACGGATGCAGAAAGTGTCACGATTTCATGACAGGTTGAAGAGAAAGCTTGCGAATGCAGAAAGTGTCATGATTTCATGATAGGTTGAGATGGCAGCTTTGAGTTGGAGAAAGTGTCACGATTTCATGACAGAAATAGTTAGCAAGTCTTCAACAGAAGAAGCGTCATGATTTCATGATGAATTGAAGAAGGAAGAGCTCGAAGGCGAAAGCGTCGCGATTTCGTGACATGTTCCATTTTTGCTAGTGCAAGCAGAGAAGAAGGCCATGAAGACAAAAGTGTCACGATTTCGTGACAGGAGTGAAGATGACGTCAGCAAAGACAGAAGTGTCACGATATCACGACAAGAACGTAGTCAAGGCAGACAAAAGCAAAAGTGTCACGATATCGCGACAATAGCCAAACGAAAGTGTACGGCTACAAAAATGTCATGATATCGCGACATGTTGTGGTTTCACGATAGAAGCTACTGAACCACAGAGGCGGTTGAAGCCGAAAGAGTTAAAATTGGGCCGACGAAGATTAGGGCATGCAGCCAACGGAGTTAGGGTTTGCATTTGCATAACAACCGACTAAGACCAAGGTTTAGATCTTGATTATGTTAGTATAAAAGGAGGGCTGTTTGAAGAGATTTGGCATCGATCGAAGTGTGCGTTCGAAGTGCGACTTTCGTAGATAGAGTGCGGGGAGAAGTTCGATCGTCGAGAAGCAGAGTGCAAATTCGATTGCAGTGTACAGAGTGCATTCCATCGAATCTTCTAAGTGAGAGAGATTGCAAGGAAGCAGAGTGCACGAAGATCATGCTGCTGTGATTGCACAGAGGTGCATAAGTTGATGTTTGATCGAGTGCTGCTGTGATTGCGTAGAGGTGCAATTTTGAGGACATTTGTGCCAGATCGAAGGACTGTGTTTGGTGCAGAATAGAGGAAGCGAACGAGGACATTTGTGCTGAACCGAAGGACTGTGTTTAGTGCAAATTCGAGGACCAGCTTTGGAGGTGAAAGAGTTGAGGACAGAGGTCTCCAGCCAGAGCAGGGAAGACAGGTGTCTTCTGTGGATAGAGTTCCACTTGCTAAGGGCAGAGGAGGCAGAGGTTTTCTAGAGGATCACCAGCCAGAGCAGAGCTAGGGGATTGGTGTCTCCTTTGGGTTGGTGCCCATAAACTTTGTAATCGGGAAAGGTTTCCCAGAATTTGAGGTGATAAAATTTAGTGAAAGATTTTATCCGTGGAGTAGCCCGCATTGGGTGAACCACGTAAATTGTTGTGTCTCTATTGTGGATGGTATTTTGTGCATTGCTTTGATTACTATTTTTGATACTGCTATCTATTCACCGCATAATATTAATTTGAAAGTTGAAGGAAAAAGTTTAAAGTGGTCTTATACTGTTCACCCCCCTCTCAAGTATAAGCTTGTGTTCTTCAATTGGTATCAGAGCGGGTTCCTTCGAAAAGTTTAAACAACTTGAAGGAAAAGCTTGATAAGAACACAATGGATTATTCAAGCGAAAATGCAGCACCTATTCTTGATGGATCAGATTTTGGTCTTTGGAGTGCAAGGATGAAGGTTCATCTAATGGCACTTGGGAATGAGGTTTGGGAAGTGATTGAAGATGGGTACACTATTCCCTGTAAATGGTCCATATACTAAAGAAGATAGGCTTCTACATCACAACAATTCAAAAGCAATGAATGCAATCCTGAAAGGCTTACAGAAAGTAGATCTCACCAAAGTAATTCACTGCAAGACAGCTAGTGAAATGTGGAAACAGTTGCAGGTGGTTCATACAGGTGATGCAAATGTCAAAAAGGCCAAGTTGAGACATTTCAAAGGTATGTTTGAACAACTCAAGATGAATGATGATGAAAATATTAGTGACTACATGCTTCGCATGGATGAGGTTGTTAACTCCATGAAAGACTTAGGTCTTGAACTTGCTGAAAATGATGTTTGTGATAAAATCTTAAGATCTCTTCCTAATAGATTCAGTGAAAAGATTTCTGCTATTGAGGAAGCTAAAGATTTGGATAAGCTGAAAAAGGATGAGCTTCATAGCATTCTTGCAGCATTTGAGTTGAGAACTCAGGTGAAGGTTGACGTCAAGAAAGAGGCAGCTTTCAAGGCTACCAAGAAATCTAAGGGTAAACAACTTCAAGAGAGTGATGAGTCTTCTAGTGATGAAGAGGCATATTACAACAAGAAAGGCAAGTTATCTAGAAAGCACAAAAGCATGAAAAATATAAGATGCTTCAATTGTGGAAAGTTCGGTCATTATGCTACTGACTGTACTATTTCCAAGAATGAAAGTGATGAAGAGAAACAGGATGTTAAGAGCAAGGATTCTGAAAAGCACAGGTATTACAGAAAGAACAAAGATGAGCACAACAATCAAGGAAAGAGGTATTCACACAAGAACAAGAAGAGTTTCTACCTAGACAAAGCAAGTAAGTGTTCTAGCAGTGATAGTGAAAGCTCTTCAAGTGATGAGGAAAATGAGATGTTGTTCATATCGAAAAGGAGGAAGAACCGAAACATAGATTCATTATTATGAAATGTCTCAGATGTGGAAATTTTGGTCACCTTGAGGATGACTGTACAAATAATGATTTGGTTTCCAGTATGTATAAGGATGCTTCAGAAAACTATCAAGAAGATGCTTGTATGGTTTTTGAAAAAGGTAGCACCTCTAGTGATAAGAAATCTGGAAAAGGCCTTGAGGATTCAGAAAGCAAACAAATAAAAGATCTTGAAAGTGAACTTAATAATGCTCTTAGTGTTTTGAAAAAGGAAAGAAAGAAGAATGATAGACTCAAGGATAAGTTAGATGAATGTTGTATGGAGAGAGACGATCTTATAGAAAGTCTTGACTTCTCTATAGCTAAAACACAGGAACTCAAGGATGAGTTAGAGTCTAAGATTCTTGAGTATAATGAGTTGGAACAGAAAATGGCTTCTCTGGAAGTGGAAACTAAAGAGTACAAGGATAAGTCTGTACAAGTTTCAAGATAGCTCCAAAAGGGTTAAGTCTCTCATCAAAGGTCAAAGAAATCCAACAGATAAAATAGGTCTTGGTTTTGTTAAGCCGCACAAAGAACAGGTTGGGGAATCTAGCAAGAGATTCCAAAAGGAAGAGAGTTCTGATGAAGAAAGTACTTCAGAACATGAGTCCATGAGTGATCGATGCACAGAAATAGAAAACAAAATTCAGAATGCGAAGAAGAAGTTTTCAGGACCCAAGAGGTCGTATAAAGGAAAATTTCACGACAGATGTTTTGCGTGTTACAGGTTTGGTCACATGGCTGCACATTGCATGGCTCAAGTAAGGAAGATAAATGACAGTTTCAGAGGTGGTAATTTCTTTCAAGGGTATTGCTACTCGTGTAAACAGTTTGGGCATAAGGCAATTTTCTGCAAGGCTAATAACTAGAACAGGGTTAGTCAAAACAGGAGGATTCAAAGAACAAGTATGCCTAAAAGAAATAACATTGTTACTTGTTATAAGTGCAACAATGAAGGCCACACAACTAGACAAGTGTAGAGCTGATCTTCCAAGGTACAGGAACAGGAACAAGTGGCATGATCAGGTCCAAGGATCAAGGCATGAAAAAGGACAGGGATGAGAACAAGAACAAGAACAGTGACAAAAATAGGAATGCGGGCAAAAAGTTCAAGAAAAGGCCGGGCAAGGAAATTATAGACACTGATGATGATCAATGCCTAATGGGAGTTTTACTCCCACCCTAGTTTTAATCTCCTCATGAGGAGGTGGGGGAGGGACTAAGCTAAGAGGCTCATTCTTAGTCCCAAGCCCCAAAGGTGACCCTTTGCCATTGATGACAAAGGGGGAGAGATATGAGTAAGAGGGAGAGATATGAGTAAGGGGGAGAGCTTCAATGTGAAGAGGAAAGCTTCAAGTCAGGGGGAGCAAAACTTCAATAGGAGATTCTCAGCTGTTAGCACAGTTGGTTTCAGTTTTTGCTCCTGAGACGTGTTTTTAGTAAAGGGTTGCCATCAATGACAAAGGGGGAGATTGTTGGCAATTTTGGGTACCTTGAGTACATTGCATTTGCTCAAGTGAATAAGTTGTCATTGATGTCAAGAAGCTTTTGAAAGAATTTGATTTGATGTAAAAATAATGTGTTTTGTTGAAGGTTCGGCTTGACAGGTTCGAAAGAAAGTAAGTTGGAAAAGTGTCGCGATATCGCGACATGTCGCATTTTCACGACTTAGGCAGGAGAGAGAAAGCTTTTTGAAAAAGTGTCGCGATATCGCGACATGTCGCATTTTCGCGACTTAGGTAGGAGAGAGAAAGCTTTTTGAAAAAGTGTCACGATTTCGCGACATGTTGGAAGAGAAAGAAGAAGCTGGCAAAACTGTCACGATTTCGCGACATGTTGGAAGAGAGAGAAGAAGCTGGAAAAACTGTCACGATTTCGCGACATGTTGGCAGAGAAAGAGAGCAAGGTGGAAAGTGTCACGATTTCGTGACATGTCGCATTTTCGCGACTCGAAAAGTGCAGGAAGGCAAAGAAGGAAAAGTGTCACGATTTCGCGACATAATGCAAGGAAGGTTGTACGGACGAAAAAGTGTCACGATTTCATGACATGATGCAGAAGGGAGAGTCCATAGTGTGAACTGTCACGATTTCATGACAAGTTCGAAGAGAGATAAAGTATCTCGAAAAGTGTCACGATTTCGCGACATGCTGCAAAAGACTAAGTGAGGACTGTCACGATTTTGCAACATGCTGAAAAGCTCAAAGTGAGAACTGTCACGATTTCATGACATGCAGCAAAGGGAAGAGTCTAAAATGAGAAGCGTCATGATTTCGTGATAGGCTACAAAGAAGTTGTACGGATGTAGAAAGTGTCACGATTTCATGACAGGTTGAAGAGAAAGCTTGCGAATGCAGAAAGTGTCACGATTTTATGATAGGTTGAGATGGCAACTTTGAGTTGGAGAAAGTGTCACGATTTCATGACAGAAATAGTTAGCAAGTCTTCAACAGAAGAAGCATCATGATTTCGTGATGAATTGAAGAAGGAAGAGCTCGAAGGCGAAAGCGTCACGATTTCGTGACATGTTCCATTTTCGCTAGTGCAAGCAGAGAAGAAGGCCATGAAGACAAAAGTGTCATGATTTCATGACAGGAGTGAAGATGACGTCAGCAAAGATAGAAGTGTCGCGATATCGCGACAAGAACGTAGTCAAGGCAGACAAAAGCAAAAGTGTCACGATATCGCGACAATAGCCAAACGAAAGTGTACGGCTACAAAAATGTCGCGATATCATGACATGTTGTGGTTTCACGGTAGAAGCTACTGAACCATAGAGGCGGTTGAAGCCGACAAAGTTAAAATTGGGCCGACGAAGATTAGGGCATGCAGCCAACGGAGTTAGGGTTTGCATTTGCATAACATCCGACTAAGACCAAGGTTTAGATCTTGATTGTTAGTATAAAAGGAGGGTTGTTTGAAGAGATTTGGGATCGATCGAAGTGTGCGTTCGAAGTGCGACTTTCGTAGATAGAGTGCGGGGAGAAGTTCGATCATCGAGAAGCAGAGTGCAAATTCGATTGCAGTGTACAGAGTGCATTCCATCGAATCTTCTAAGTGAGAGAGATTGCAAGGAAGTAGAGTGCACGAAGATCATGCTGCTGTGATTGCGCAGAGGTGCATAAGTTGATGTTTGATCGAGTGCTGCTGTGATTGCACAGAGGTGCAATTTTGAGGACATTTGTGCCAGATCGAAGGACTGTGTTTGGTGTAGAACAGAGGAAGCGAACGAGGACATTTGTGCTGAACCGAAGGACTATGTTTAGTGCAAATTCGAGGACCAGCTTTGGAGGTGAAAGAGTTGAGGACAGAGGTCTCCAACCAGAGCAGGGAAGACAGGTGTCTTCTGTGGATAGAGTTCCACTTGCTAAGGGCAGAGGAGGCAGAGGTTTTCTAGAGGATCACCAACCAGAGCAGAGCTAGGGGATTGGTGTCTCCTTTGGGTTGGTGCCCATAAACTTTGTAATCGGGAAAGGTTTCCCAAAATTTGAGGTGATAAAATTTAGTGAAAGATTTTATCCGTGGAGTAGCCCGCATTGGGTGAACCACGTAAATTGTTGTGTCTCTATTGTGGATGGTATTTTGTGCATTGCTTTGATTACTGTTTTTGATACTGCTATCTATTCACTGCATAATATTAATTTGAAAGTTGAAGGAAAAAGTTTAAAGTGGTCTTATACTGTTCACCCCCCCTCTCAGTATAAGCTTGTGTTCTTCAATCTATCCTATATGTTTGATTGTGCTTTGTAAAATGCATTCTGATGAATGAATGACTCGTATTTTTTATGTCTAATGATATTTGGTATCTTGTTGCTATTAGAGAACTTTTTGGGGTTTTCCATGAGACTCAAACACCCTAGTAGACTTCTCCAAAAATCACATACTAACTGTACAAGGCTTTTATTGGACAAGGCTTTTGCCGTGACAGACCCAACTATTCATTATCCCTATGTGTGCATGTGAGTATTTTTAGATAGACCATAAGCATACCCCGTATGTCAATCGGGACTCTTTCAACCCATATGTGAGATAGGGTTCCTCATACGATCGTACCATCCTTGTTTCAGCTTTGATTAGACTTATACAACTAGACAATCCTAGGTACCTAGAGCTAGCTCATCTTGCAAATTGATCGGGGCTACCCCTCCAAATGTAGGCAGGACTCTTTCAACCCATTGCTACGTTTGGGGATCACCCAATAGAACTACCCCTCCGATTGCAGGTGGGACTCTTCCAACCCATTGCTGTGATCGGGGATCACTCTATGGCTTTCAAAAGGTGGACAATCTAGGGATTCAAGTTCTCACCCTTCTTACTTGCTCATATGTAGTGATAAAAATCACTGTTAGTCCACGTGTTACCATTTTCTTTGAGCAAGGGATTTTTATAGTGCTTTTGATTCACTATGTCACTTTACATTTGATTTGAACTTTGTACTTTGAAATTTGCACTTTGTAACTTGGGATTTAAACTTTGTAACTTTGGGATTTATAGGGGAAATTCTTGTCCTTTTGCCAAAGTTCACCTTTCTAAACCGACTATTTGCAAGATAAGCAGGTCGTGAAACCCATCTCTCTAGATACCTAAGACTGCTTTCATAGCTTTCATCATCTCTTGTCTTAGCAGGATTTTATATTGTTTTGCTTAGTGATGGGATCCTGATATGTTGAAGCACTATCCCAACTAATGACCTCGTCTATAAAAGCAAAGCAAGCTTTCTACAATATCTGAAGAACCCACTAGGTATGTTTGAGTGACTGGAAAACTTAATATACATACATATTTCTCCACAACAGGTATCGTGTATGAATGCAATGAATTATGATAAATGCAAGGGTGCATGATTGAAACACAAACGTGCGATCATTTGTAAGATTTTGATAGACACATTACACTCTATTATGGAATGCAATGGATGACAAATGCCTAAATGCAATATGATGGGTTGAATGCATGTATGAAAATGCAAACTGCAAAAGCAAATGTTTTTGGATTTTAAGCTTTACCATTTTTTTTGGATTTTATTGATTTTATAATTTTTTTATGGGTTTTGAGCCTCATAATTGACCAAACGGTGAGTACATGCCTTTGGAGCCTTTAGATTGACCAAGCGATTTTTAGTAATCCTTGGAGCTTTTAGGATTGACCAAAGGGATTATGTGTACCTTTGGGACCTTTTGGGATGACCAAGTATTTTGAGAATCCTTGGAGCCTTTGGGTTGACCAAGCGATTTTAGAGAATCCTTGGAGCCTTTTTGGGGATGACCGAGTGGTTTTATGTAAACCTGGAAGCCTTTTGACTAACTTGACCAAGCAGTTTTAGAAACCTTGGAGCCTTTTGGGGATGATCGAGTGGTTTTAGGTAAACCCTCGAAGCCTTTTGACTGACTTGACCAAGCGGTTTTCAGGAACCCTTGGAGCCTTTTGGGGATGACCGAGCGGTTTTAGGTAAACCCTCAGAGCCTTTTGACTGACTTGACCAAGCGGTTTTAGGAACCCTTGGAGCCTTTTGGGGAGGGTACGCTACCCTAGATACCCCCAGTGTGTGTGCCACTCGATGAAAGTGAGGGAGGTGTTCTACCTCTAAGATCCTCACTTTGCCTCATTGAATTTGGCATGGATGGTGGGGAAGGTATGCTACCTTGAAGACCCCCAACATGCATGTTATCTACTGAAATGTAATCAGCTTGCTTAGGAAGAGTGACAGAAATCAACTCTCCCAATTGAGGCATGGACCTCAGTGGATTGCATGTGTCTAGGTGCGGGTGAACGAGAGAACCATCCTCACGGATAGCGTCTCGTTCTACCAGGTTTTGCATTATCTTATTAAATGGATAGCAACCACAAATGTCATGCCCCTACATATGGTGATAAATGCAAAAGAGGATTTCATCCATGGACCCATATTTGGACTTTCTTCGTTTGATCTTAGGCAATACCAATGCATTTGCCTCGTACAACTTTTGGAATAAAGTTGTAGTAGTCATCTGAAATGCAAATACTCATGGAAGAGTCTTGTTAGGCCTATGAGGTGATGGGTGCCTTTGAGGTGATGATTGGGATGAGGAAAACTCTATTTTAGTAGGTTGGGGCACTGTAAGTGAACCATCTACGTGATAAATCCCACTATCTATGAGGTTTTGTACCTTATGCTTGAATCCATAGCAATCATGAATGTTGTGACCCTCCATTCGATGATAGAGACAATAATGATCCTCTCTATAACCCTCAGGTTTGACTCGATTTGGGTCTACAGGTTTGATGTCAGGTAAGGTGATGACCTTAGATTCTTGTAGCTTTTGAAGAATGTCAGACATAGACTCGTTTAAAAGAGTCCAAATGCGCTACGACTGTCTTGGGTGCCTAATCCGCATTGGTTTGCCATGAGGACCCAATGGTTGAGTTAGCCAAATTGGCTCTTGCTTTTGCTGAAGCTTTTCCTATGGTTGCACAGAAAGTGGTTCAGCCTTAGATGTGGGTTGCTTTTGTAATTCTAGGTTTTCAAGCCGGTTCACGATACTGTGCAACGTCTTATCTTGCTCATCCATTCGATGCTCCATTCTATCTATACGACTTAGAATGGATTGCAATACTGACAAAGAATTCATGCATATTTCCAATGATTGGTTTGAAATACCCTTGTCTATTGAAGGAAATGAAAAAGTGGATGCTAAAGATCCACCAGATAAGTGCACATCACCAATTTCCTTCCTTTGAGCTGATGTGGCTACTTCTTGATGATTCACTTTGTTAGTGTCATCCACATGCTCAGGTTCATGACTTAGTTCATATTTTTGTTTCATTTTGTACTGTTGAACTGTGTAAGCCTGAGTACCCCCAGTTTGATGTGGGGAAGGCACCCGTTCTTTCTCTTGAAGAGGCACCATGAGCAATGAGTCAGGAGTGACTAATTTCAAAGGTTCTGGCCCTTTCAATGTGGAAGCAACATCTGATTGCCCCCTCTCTTGTTCTATCTACTTTAGAATCCCTTGATCCTCTGGCTTAATGTCAACCATTCCCATGAACTCTTGAGAAGGTGCTTTAGCTTTCAGACTAGCTGTAAGTAAATCATCAACTAGTCGAGATGATTCTATATCAGTCATGTTAACTGATGTTTTCTTCTCCTCATCAGGTAATATGATACCATGATTTTTGGTGATGGGAGAGGGTAGCGATTTCTTGATGCAAGCCCTAGTCGAATGTTTGATGATTTTATTCGAATGAATATCTTGAGGCTCGCATGCCACTAGAGTTTCTTGTGGCTCATCAACTTTCTTACAATATTTGAATGGCTCAGGATCATGGGGGACCACATACACTTGTCCTTGGTGTATGAATTTTAGATTTTGGTGCACTATGGAAGGCACACATTCCATATCTCTCATCCATGGTCTCCCTAGCAATATGTTATACTACCTCTCACCCCCCAAGATATGGCACAATGTAGGTATCATCTTTATCCCAACCTGTATAGGTAAGATTGTTGTGTCGATTGTTGGGGATGTGGCATCATTGAAGGCTCTCAAAGTGAATGTTGAGTCCTTAATGTGCGAAGATGGTAGATTTAAATGCTTCAAAGCTGTAGTTGTGATGATGTTGATAGATGACCCAGTATCAATCAAGACTCTCTTGTACGAAATTTGATTGATGCTCGCTATGATGTGTAGCGGAGGATCGGGTTCATCCTTAGGGATTAGCTTAATCTCCTGCCTATGAAAGGTAATCACAGGGTCCTTTTGTAAGTGAATTGGATTCATTGTTGATATGGACCATGATAGGTTATCAACTTTTGTTGAACTTTTTGGTATGTTGGGCTGATCAAGGCATTTCTTACTTTGTGCTACAATATTGATCATACCGATAAAACCCTCATTAGGTGGGGCCATGTGCATCTCATTAACATGCTCAACTTGATTGTTGTCATCCTCATGGTTGTATTGAGGGTTTTTGGATATGTCGATGTCTTGATTATCGATAGCAGAGGGGCTATCTATTTGTAATTTGTTCTTATCCAACATATTCTGCACTATATTCTTGAATGCAACACAATCCTGGATATCATGGCCATTTTGTCGATGATAAACACAATAGAGATCTTATCTATACCCTCTAGGTTTGTGGTGATTAGGATCCAAGGTGCATACTTTAGGCAATATTAGGGCCTTAGCCTCGCAAAGGCGATTGAAAATTGATGCCAAAGATTCAGGCAATGGCGTATAGTTGCGAGGTGGACATTTTTGTTTATCCTTGCCTGGATTCCTATCATGCTGATTGTGATGCATGGGAGACGGTTGAGCCTGATGGTTCTCTTGTTGTTGGCTCTGTGCTTCTTTTGGAATGTTTAACATGATCTGGTTGACACGCGTAGGCTCAACCTACTATGGTTGATATCACGTGCTCTTATTGTTCCATTCTTTCTCGCTACGAAGCTCTAGGTCTCCTTCTTCCAGCTTGATATCTTCAATGACCTTGGCTTGTGCTAAAGCCTCTTCGAATGTTGTATATTGTTGCAACTGGAGCAACAATGATATGTGTTTGGCACAAATTTTTGTGAACATTCGATTAAGTTCAGTAGTGGGAATAGAGAATGGTAATTCTACCATTAATTTTTACCACCTATTCCCATAATCCATGATTGGCTCATCATCATTTTGACATAGATTGGCCAAGTCAGATAGATTAGCTTTCTTTTTGGTTCCAAATGAGAAGCGCTCAAGGAAAGCATCCACCAACTATTCGAAGTTGGTGATGTTGTTCCTAGGTAATTGATTAAACCATTCAGAAGCTACACCCGAGAGGGTCATAACGAAAGTTCTTAACATCAAGGCATCATCATGTTGTATCTGGAAGCATGCACTAATGAAGGCCGTTATATGCTCTTGTGCATCTTCATCACCTTTAAACTTATCCCATTTAGGTATTTCAAAATGTTTAGGGTAAGCAGGACTTGGCACTGATGGACACAATGGTTGATTGTGTATCTTGCTTAGAGTGGGCTTTTGACTAGCCACATCTTGTTTCTCGAGAGATTTGATTTTCTCGGCAAGCACCTTGTAGGCTTGAGAAGAGATGATCTCTTCCTCCCGAAGGGATCTTCGGGGTGCAAGCGGAGGTAAGTTCCTTTGAGTGTGAGGTGGTCGATTGTATTCATCAGCCACGTCTACAGAAGATGGTTCAGGATATCGTTGATCCTGGTCATCCAACTCTGATCTTTCATACTGCTTGTGCTCATGCTTGTTTGGCACTAAACGCTCTCATGGCTGAGAAGCATGTCGAGAAGTATGGTGAACATAATCATCTACTCTCCTATTATGCAGCTCAAGGTGTGAAGTAGCATGTCTCTCATTGTGTTGCTGCTTGTACTCTCTGTGAGGAGGTAATTTATATCGAGCCAATCTGTTTGATCACTCTTCTTGCTCCTTTAAATCAAGGAGGCATTGCTCTTCTAAGCGGTGTTCATATAACCATTGTAGGTGCAACCACTATTGTTTTGCACTTTCTCATTCTAGCTTTTCTAAACACTCACGCTCAATGCGCAAACCCTTCAATTGGTCTTGAAGCATTTGTTCTCTCTGGATTGCATCTGACCTATGTGATCGATTTGATCGATTTTTGTGCTAGGTCTAGGACTCTGCAACTCCTTGTGAGGGTTCTTGTTTGCTTCGAATTGCGCAACAAGGTTGGCAACTCTTTTTCCTCGATGAGTCAAGATTACATTGATATTATGCTCTTCCCTAGGGGTGCAATTCTCATGCAAGGATGTTGTAGGGGTACCGCGTGTTCGCTGGGAACACTCACTACGGGTGCGGATAGGATGCAACTGCATGATAGTTCCTTCATCCATGATGTACTCCTCAATGGATCTGGTAGATCCATGAGAGGAATGATCATGATGTATGCTTCTATGCTCCAATTTCCTATGTTGAGATCTTCCAACACCTTGGTCTAAGAAGTCAAAGTGATGAGACTTCCAAGGTTGTGCAAGAGGAGTACCTTCCTCACCAACACTACGATAAGACAAATGACATCCTCCATGATCGAAAGGATTTGGCATTATAATAGGCATGTGAATGGTTGTCTTACCTCTATCTCACCCTTCATTGGACTGATTTGAACTCTCAGTGTAATGAGATGTGGGAGGTTTAGAGGTGTTCTCGTTTAGGTCACGAGAAGATCTGTTGTTAGTTCTCCTGAGCGGGGTTCCTTGATGAGATCCACTGTGAGTGGTGTTGTCTCCTCTAAGACTACTTGAAGTGTATTCAAGTATGTTTTGGGTAGATGTGCTGCCTCTAGGGTGATCCAGACCCTGTGGTGCATTGGGTGCAACCTCAGTCTTAGATCGGGGATGACCCCGTGCATTGACCATGACCTTATGAATTTTGACTTCTGAAAAAGGTTGTGAGTGTTATATATCAAAATGATCAGTGCGACGAGCTGATCACAATGAGCTATAACTCAAAAATATGATTTTCGGGTCAAAATTTAGTATTTTTGGAATATTTGGCCAACCGGGGCTCGTGGTGAAATGACCACTTTTAGGAATTTCTTGGAAATTTTGAACCATGAAGAGTTAGGACCCAAAATTTCTTTGAGAGGTGCACAATGGTAAAACTAAGACAACAAAACAAATTTGGCAAGTTTTGGAGTTGTCTAGACCATTTTATGACCGTTTTAGTGCAGTTTTTCTCAGTTTTTGGCCTCGAAAATAGAGTAATCATAAAACCAAAATAAAATCTTCGTTATAGCTCCGATTTACACGATTCTCAAACCGTTGGATGCAGAATAAAAAATTAGAATAAAATTATTATTAGGGTTAGGGTTTGGTCCCCAGATCAAGGATCTTATGTTGATTTCCCTAACAATAATGAAACACACAAAGTAGACAATATGATTATCTCTTTTAAGGATTAAATGTGTGTCCTAAAACTGGTTTAGTGCATTTGATTTGTTGTGAATATACTCTGAACTCTTATCGTGTTTTTCAAAAGTTGATGTTATACTCAATTTGTTCAAAGGTTTTCACCTATATACTCGCACAAGCCGAATATGGGAGTGAAGTCCATACTCAACGAGGTAGCATAGGTACTACCAACCCTCACCCAACACACCGTGCGTAGTGATACACTCTTCCGAAGATGAGTGCATGCTATTTTGCATGGATAGGATAGTTCTTGGGTCGGCCTTGGCCACGAGCGGGTCCCGATAATACAATTTCAAATGAGCCAACCAAGTGGTAATGACATCCACTGTTGGTCTCAATCAAATGGGTTGGATGTGAGAGCCCAATGCCACTGATGTTTAAATGAAACATGGTGTGTGTGGTTCATTTTAATTTGCATAAAATAAAAATGCATAATATAGCACAATGATTGTTTCCTACATGTAATGTAAAAGAAACATTTTATATTCAAATATGCATGCTATACTCTACATGATTTTTTGACAATGCAAACTAGTATGCAAATGGCCACTACTTGGGCCTCAAACATGCAAACCTACACACAAGTCCTAATATAGCACGTTGTATTCTAGGGTGAACTACAATCAGAGATCCACTGTTCCTAGCAGTGCCTATCGAGAATTTAGAAAAAGAAATCTAAGGACCTAATCCATTTTTAGTTCATTTTAGCCTTAGTAAATTTACGTTTCAGTTTCTGTTCTCTGGAAAACATAGACAAAAACAAAAAAACATAGAGGGTGAAAATGGGGCCTACCTCAGGTCCTCATCCGATCTGCACTCTATTTTCTATTGTCTGCTCTATCAAATGTAAACCGTAGGTCTGGTCTATGGTCTGCACTATAAACCACGTGTTGAACCTACGGTTCAATTGTTGGCCCATAGCTGATAGCTATGGTCTGTACCTACAAGTGCAAAAACAAGTAAAACATAGTCAGGTCCTATAAATGTGGGGTTCCACCATGATCACCATCTATAACCACCAGAAAGGCTCACACCCGATGGCGATTCCTATTGTGATAAATGGTAAAGATATAGCATGCATACAAGAAAATGAAATTGACAACAAATGAAACAAGAAAGAAAGCACTTTATTCCATTATATTCAAAGCCAAAATCCAATTACAAGTACGTCCCTCTTAGGGATATTCATTTTGATACAATATTACAATAGGAGTGCACAATTGTTTTCCCTCTTAAGGGTAGGTGTGATTTCAAAATGCCTTTCAGGGTGACATGAACTGCTCTAGGGTGTCGATGACCCTCTTCTTCATAATGGGGAAGGAATTGGATGGTTTATCTCTCCTTTGGAACTATTCCCTATGGTCAAGAAACAACAAGAATGTCAAAAATATAGGCAACCTCTCATGATGAGGCCCTTTTAGGTAAAATGCATAATGACACCATTAACATGCATAATCAAGAAAGCATAAAGAAAGCTGCTAAACTATGCAAAGTGAATCAAGATTCATGTAATAGCATAAAGTAAAATAGCATCTACACTATGCATGGATCAAATATAGAAAATGAAGCATAAACATGCATAAAGAAAGCATTTTAGTCCTAATTGAAACATAAGCATAAAATGTGAATCTAGCCTAGTTCTACGGTCAAAAGTCTTCTAAAATGCTATTAAATCAACAAAATAGCTAATCTAACCTAACTAGCTAGACAAAAATGAAAAGAGTAAGGTGATCTATCACCTATTGCAAACCATAGCTCTGGTGAGCGGTCTACACTGTGAACCATGGCTGACAGCCATGGTTTGACCTCTGATGAGTTTACCCTCAAAATCAAGGGTAGTGGGCTCAATCTCCTTGTCCAAATTGATGTTCAAGGGTCGCCTTCGTTGTCCTCAGACTGATTTGGTGGTCAATTCGATGTGAAGGGCCTTCGTTTGCTTTTGAATTAGTTTTGTCTGATGACGATAATGGTGGAGGCTACTGAATAGAGTGAGAAGAGGTATTGCCCTGACCTATACAATGGGAAAGGGATTTTCTTCAGGGGTGAGAAGAAGAAGAAAAAGTAGTGAGGTTAGTAGGAGATATAATTGATTCCTTCTATAGTTTGGTGTCTGCAATTTTTGGTGCATTTTTTGGAGCTTTAGTATAAGTTTCTACTATTATCTTTAGGCTAGTATCACTAATATCCATTGTATATTTGTTTGGGACTTGCTCTTCACCAAGGGCATATCCTATAGGGATAGATTACTCAGTCCTTTTGATCTCTTCTTGGTTGTTTATCTCTTGGTGTCCTGAGAGTTGTTCAGGACTTTTCCTTGTATTTCCTTCTTGGACCCTTGTTTCCTCTTGGTCCCATGTTTCTTCAGAGTGTGTCTCTTCTTGTCTCATTTTATTTTGTTCCCATTCCTTTATTAATTTTTCTTTCCTCTTTATTTGGAAGAGAGGAGCATCATCATCAAACTCTATGTCTGATGTGGAAGGGGGGATAAATTTACGAGACACCTTCTTTGGGGCTTCTCCTTGTTCAACAGTAATCTCTTTGCCTTTGCCCTAGCTAGTCCTGATATTTTTGGTGACAAGAGAAATAGGGATACCATTGCTACTTGGTGGCACTTTTTCTAGAAATATTTTTAGACCATGTGGCATGGTGATCGTCATACCTCTTGCAAAAATCATGATCAAATTTTATTCTATATCTGATGTGTGTTTTTATCTCGAACCTCATATACCACCAAGCTAGTATTTTAGTATGTATCTAGTCCTCTTTTTCTTCATCCTTTTGATAACCCTTTCATATAACTTGTGGCCTAGGTTTAGATCATGATTCCAATATGAATGCTCATAGAAGTCATGCCATTGGGATAACTACTGCATTCACTTGATATACCATTCTAATGCTTCATATTATTCACTATTTTTTCCATGTTTGTCAATCTGCTTGTTTGATGCATAAAACTTATTGAAGGGAGTATGATTGAGGCTAGCCTATTTTTGAGAAAAGTTATCCATAGGATCATACTTCCATTTTTGTTTCAATTCAATTAACTTAAAATTATTTAGGGTTTGAGCGATTTGCTCGTGGTCTCCCTTTTTTTAGACTAATATCCCTGCAAATTAGAAGGGCATGAGGCATGTACCAATATTTCTAGCACCTATGTTGAATTTATAATTTACATAATCAGTCAATCTTACATACTCCAGAGCGAAAAATCACTCAGTGATATAATATGATAGTAAGAAGGGATTCCCCATGAATCCATACAATATGATGACTACTCCTTGAGTCAAGATGAATCAATATCCCTCTTTTGTGTGAATGTGTTTCAGGGTATCCCACATTTTTTAGGGAATTATTGGCATAGTGCCATACATAATTTTTAATGCATGACCTAAGAACTCCATATTAAAGTAGTAGTATGATTATAATTTTGAGAGGACCGACATCCACTTGTATACAAGAAATTTATTTTCATCTTGGTACTTAGTTGTGGTAGAGATGAATTCCAAATTTTTTAACTAAAAGAAAAATAACAGCCAGACTAGGTAAGAGGAAAACTTGAAAGCATCTGGGATATCTATTTGTATCCTAAATAGGCTTGCATGTATCTATTGGGCCATATATTTCATCCAGTCGAATAAAATAGCATTGTATTCTTATCTACACATGAAGAGCTATAGAACTTAGGGTATGGCATTCACTACACCACTGTAATCTACCATTCGTAGACCTGTGTGTCAGATTCTAGTCCTGCTACGATGGCCAAAATGGATAAAAGCTCCTTTTTATTGAATTTAGATAGAATAATCAAATATCTTGACAAGGTCCCCTTGGGAGGAGGTTTCAACAAATGTTCTTGCAAAAATAATTTTATGTTGATGGTAGGGGTATAGGATTTGGTTAAATTTATGGGATAAAAAGGAATAGGTTACAGGTCTTCTATCACAACTGAAGGTGACCCTAAATGCATCGATGTCAAGGGTAAAGATGACATTTCCCCTAGAATTTTTGATAGTTCTATGTTTTACATCGTAAAATTCTGCCATAGCTCTGATTAATTCAGGGTAGGGGTGGATAGGGGTGCAAAAGTTTGAAAAGAGCATGGAGTGGTAGAAGAATGTTTTTGAGCACGATGGTGTGAAGGTCTTCACTACCTTGACTTCTACATATTTTTTAATATGCTCTAGATTTTTCCATGTTACTCTAGTATCGATGGTGTGTGCATCTGGATCTATGAAATCACTTTTGCTCTTAGGTGACCTACACTTTTCTTTAGAGGCTAGAGGAGAGATCGTCATGGTTTCTCATTGTAATTTTGGCATACATAAAAACCTAAGAGGCACTTAGTGGAGATCATATAACTTTGGGGAAATATGAAAGTGCTGCAAGCCATGGGAAAAATTTTAGAGGATAAAGAAGCAATAAAAAATCTTCTACGACATAAGGAGATGGGCATGCACACGCTAATATGATATGCATTAACTATGGTTGGTGGCACACACCCCACTACTAATTTTGAACATTATCGGATGCTCTATTTTGTGTGCCACCTTCAAGAAAATCAACTACCATACATTACCATTTTATCATAGCCAATAACGTCACTTCACTACTATCCTAGGCCAATAAATTTGTGTCACCTCTGTTCTAGACCAATAACTTAGTATGATGGTTCTTTGAGAGGCAGGGAATTTAAAAGTTCAAGAAAACTGATTTTCCTACAAAAAGGTATGGTAATCTTGATTTTATTTGATCACCTCAAAGGGTCCTTCCCAAAACACATTGAATTTTTTGTGGTTTGTCATTTTTTGCTTTCCTTTTGTTCCACCTTAGAACCAAGTATCCTACCTTGAAATTCTTGAGGGTAGCTTTTTTGTCAAACCATTTATTTGTAGTGACCATATATTTTTGATAATTGTCGTAGGCTTGTTCTTTTTGTTCTTCTAATTGTAGGAGTTGGATAAAATTGTAATCTATTGGCCCTACCCCTTTTGTACTAGTTTGATTGAGCAACTTTAAATTTGGCATCTCCATGTGTATTGGAAAAACTACTTTTTTACCATAGACTAAAGAGTAGAGAGAGGTATTGATAGACTTCTTGATAGGTTATCCTATCATCCCATAATTCTTGGTTTATCAGAGAGTACCAACTTCTCTTATTGTACTTTAGAGTCCACTTTATGATTTAGAGTTTGTTTTTATTTTTTGATTCAGCAAATCCATTTCCTTATGGGTAGTAATTTGAGGATGTATTTAAGTAGATCCTATATTTGGATACAAATTCAATCATTTTGGTTCCTATAAAATGAAAACAAATAGACCCCAAAAAATTAACCTTGCCATTATCCATAGTGAAAATTAAATAGGTTACAATGTTACCCTTAGGATAGAATATCCCTAACGACAAGTTGAATATAAAAATAGCTTGACGGTATGCTGAATAAGTGCAACAAAAAAAGATGCTAAGTAAATATCCTAAAAATGATGTCAGCAAAATAAACTGACATAGATGCCAATAATAATATAAAATAAAGTAATAAAATTCTATATGCTAAAATCATCCCTTATTACATTATTTTGCAATACAAAGTGAGTTGCAAAAGAACTCAAACTTGATGCATGCAAGAGCTTTGGTGAAGATATCCGCAACTTGATCACTGGTGGGAATGTATTGAAGCTGAATGCGATGTCTTGGAACCTCATCTCGAATGAAGTGATATTGTGTATCAATGTGCTTGGTTCATTCATGATGCACTATATTCTTGATTAGGTAAATAACACCTTGGTTGTTGCAGAATAAGTAAATTGGATATTTGGATGGATGACCCATACTTGTTAAGATGCGATGTAACCATATCACTTCACACACTAATTCTTGTGCAAAGCGATACTCTACCTCTATAGATGAGATAGCAACCATCTATTGCTTCTTATTGTGCCAAGAGATAGGAACGAATCCAATATGAAAAATATATCCTAAATTTGCCTTGCGATCATTAAAAGATCTGGCATAGTCTGAGTCTGTGTATCCTTGCAAGAAGAATTGATCATTCTTCTTGTACTCTAGGCCATATTCCATAGTACCACGAACATAGTGAAGAACATGTTTTTTTGCCTTCCAATGAGTGGTCGTAGGATTTTGCATGAACCTCGAAATATAATTGACAATAAACACAATATCTGGCCTAGTGTTTGTTAGATATATGAGACTCCCGATTAGCTATTAGAGAGTACCATATATTTGAGGTGAATCATCCTACCATGATAACTGAAGTCCTGACTCCATAGAAGTTGCCATTGGTTTACAATCAGTAATATGGTATTTTTATAATAATTTCTTAGCATATTTTACTAATAAACCTTGATGTGGTGCTTCTTTTGGTTCAATTCTAGACCAAGACAGTAGTGGAGAAGTTTGAGATCTTTCATCTCAAAATATATGTATAATTTTGGTTTGACAGTAGCTATTAAAGATTCAGAGCTACTTGTAATGATCACATCATCCACATACGATACAAGTAGCACTATCTCAGAACCTTGATTCTTGAAATAGAGATTTGCATCTATTGGAATTCTCTTAAATCCATGTTGCATGAGGTGATCATCCATATTTATATACCAAGCTCTAGGAGCTTGTTTCAAACCATACAAGGATTTGACCAATTTATAAACTTTTTGTTCTTGGCCTTCCACTTCAAATCCTTTAGGTTGGGCCATATAGACCTCCTATTTAAGATCACCATTTGATAAAGTACTCTTGACATCCATCTGATGAATTTTCCACCCAAATTGTGCTGCCATAGTACAGAGAACTTGAATGGTTGTCATCCGAGAAGTAGGTGCAAAAGTTTCCTCATAGTCAATGACTTCCTTTTACGCATAGCCCCTTACCACAATTTGGGCTTTATGCTTATCAATTTGTTCATCTACCTTGTAATTGAATTTGTACATCTATTTGCAACCAATGGGCTTCTTTCCATGTGGCAGATCAACAAGCTTCCATGTTTGATTATTCTTTTGATACTTGTACTTTGTGTCCATAGTAGCCTTCTAGTGTGTCTTACCAAGGGTATCTTTTTATGTTGCACCTATTCAGCTTGCCGTAAAGCTATTATTGTATTCATCTTGGCATCAGGGATATTCTATCCTACAGGAAACATTGTAACCTATTTAATTTACATTATGGCTAATGGTAAGGTTAATTTTTAGGATCAATTTATTTTTGGGTCCTTAAGATCACCATTCAGGATAGCACTCTTGACATCCATCTGATGAAATTTCCACCCAAATTGTGTTGCCATAGCATAGAGAACTTGAATGGTTGTCATCCGAGCAGTAGGTGCAAATGTTTCCTCATAGTCAATACCTTCCTTCTATGCATAGACCTTTAACACAATGCAGACATTACACTTATCAATTTGTCCATCTACCTTATACTTGACTTTGTACACCCATTTGTAGCCAATGGGATTCTTTCCATGTGGTAGATCAACAAGCTTCCATGTCTGATTCTTCTTCAGATACTTGTACTCTGTATCCATAGTAGCCTTCTAGTGTGGCTTACCAAGGGTATCTTGTAGAATTTTACTATTATCGATTCATGCTCATAAAGTGAATACATAAACACCATTTGATCGTCCATATCCATATCTTTTGGTTCAATAAAAAGTTCCTCAAAATATAGATAAAGTCCATCACCCTCAGTAGTCTCTATTGCAACTTTATCTTGATGAGTCATACTATGAGTACAAGGTCTATTTAGAGTCATATTTGGTGGAGTGGATATCTTAGAGTCTCTGATATTACTTTTATACCACTTAAGAATATTTTTCTATGGAGAATAAGAATATCATCCCTTCTGTGATGAAGAAGGAGACTTCTCATCCTTAGATTCTGCAAAATCTAGGTATATATTTGATGTGTTTTATGATGTGAAAGCCTCATCAAAAACATCTTTGCTGGTATGAATCTTCTTGATCAAGGGATAAATCAAGTGATAAACCTTTGAGTGCTCATCATATCCAAGAAGAACACATTGCAAGGTCTTCTCATCTAGCTTATTCCTTTTCTCTTTGGGTATGTGCATAAAAGCTTTACATCCAAAAATACGTAGATGAGAGATGGAGGGTTTTAAAAAACTCCATGATTCCTATGGAGTTATTCCATTTAGGGCCTTTGTGGGTGTCCTATTCAATAGATACACTATTGTGGTGACAACTTCTACCAAAAAAAATTGCTTTAGATATGCTCCTGTGAGCATACAACGAACCATTTCCATGATGGAACAGTTTCTCCGTTTAGGAACTCCATTTTTCTAAGGAGTATAAGCAGTAGTGAGCTATCTCTTGATCCCATGTGCATTTAAATATGTAAAAAAATATTTAGAGGTGAACTCCCCCCTCGATCTGAGAGAAAGGTCCTGATTGAAGTCCCTAAATATTTCTCAATAAATTACTTGAATTGTTGGAAGTAACTAAAATCTTCTTATTTCAAATGAAGAAATAATACCCACATCTTTCATGAGTAGTCATCTACAAACAACTAAAAATAACTCTTGCCTCCAAAACTATTTGGGGTGAAAGGACCACACAGATCAATGTGAATTAACTCTAGAGGTTTCTTGGCTCGTGTCGAGCTCTTTTCAAAAGGTACTCTTTGTTGCTTCCCTACTAAGCAGTCAGAGCACACTGGCAATATAGAGGAAAGAGAGAGAAGACTCTTTACCATCTCATATTTACTGAGTTCAAGTAAATAGCCAGAACTGATATATTTGTATCTCCAATGTCAAAGTGAAGTTGCCTCCTTTGTAGATACTTCCATGGTGACATGAGGTGTGGATATAGCATCCAATGCAAACAAGCCATGCTTGTATGAAGTAGTTGCAATGTTTTTACCCCTCTTGGTGATAAAACAACACTTCTAACCATCCTTAACATGAAAATCAACAACCATATTTTTATCCAAGATTTGTGGGACTGACAACAAATTATTCACCAATATTGGAACATAAAGAACTCTTTCAATCTGACACTTGCCATCTGGAAGGTTGACTGAAATTATACCCTCATCCTAAACCTTGTAGGTTTTGTCATCAATAATGGTGACAAGTTTTCCTTCCTTGGCTTCATATTTTGCAAACCATGATATTTTGCCAGTCATGTGCTTATTGGTGCCAGAATTAATATACCATAGAGGATAATTTGACTTGGATGTTGTGGTAGTTATGAGGACCTTGTGTGTCCATTCAGAATTTGAGTCATATTATTCAACAACAAAATTCACCTTGGGTTGCTTGTTTTTGTTTTAGGGTTTGTTTTGTCCCTTGTTCTTTGGTTTTTTATTCTTATACAAACACTAATTGGTGTCATGGGTATCCTTATTATAAATATTCCAATAGCACTTCTACTATTGAGGTTTTTAAGTTTATTTTCTATTATCCTTGAAAGAGGAACCTTTCTTCTAAAAATTACCCTTCTTCTTGGAGCCCTTCTTGTTGTAAAAGAGGTTTGTATTAGAAGCTTCATCTCTTTAAAGTTGGTGAGCCTCTTCTTCCTTAAGCTTATTGACCAACTAAACAAAGGTAACTCTTCTCTATGACACCTGAAGAGAAGTTATCAATATTCTAAATGAATCAGGTAAAGATCTCATTACTACTAAAGTAAGGATCTTATCATTGATAGTTTCTCCCAAAGAATTCAAATTTAATTTCAACTCAACCACTCTGCAAAGAAATAGTTCAACTGTATCTCCATGCTTCATACTCAAATTGTGAAGTTGAGATTGGAGGTGTAAAATGGTGGATTCATTCTTACCCTCATAGATGGTTGTAATGGCATCCCATACCTCTTTACCATATTTTATGTTAGAAATGTGAGGTTGAAATTCATTTAAAATGGCAAGTAAGATGAGCACTCTTGCCTTATTATATTTCTTGTCAAAATAAATCTGATCTAGAGTTGGTGGTGTAGCTTGAGTTGATATAGTTGCTGGTGAAGTTCTTGTTGTTGTGCCAGAAACATCCCACAAATCTTCCATTTGGAGAATAGCCTTCATCTTGGTTTTCCATGGTGTGTAATTGGAACATTTCAATAACTGAGAATTTTTTAGGTACTTGTGGATAGCAGCCATTATATCACCAAATGGTCCCCCTTTATTTATACCTTTGACAGGTCTTTATATCAAACCTTTCAAAAAATACTTGCCCTTACATGAGGGAGACTATAGGTATTTTGATATTAGAATGATATGTGGAACATAGGTGGTACTGAAAGGGAATCATATTATTTATGACACCTACCATAGAAGGTCTTATATCCTCATGCATGGGGTATAACTTCCCCTAAACACTTTAGATATTAGAACATTCATCAAGATTTATGTCTAACAACAAGAATGAGTAGGGTAGTGGAATGGAATAAAAAAATAGCAAAATAGCAAACTTATCTCTCGATGATTGATAGAGAACAAGCTCAGACATAATTGTTGCAGCTATGTTAGACGATAGATATAGTAGCCTGATCACAACAACATTACTTGTAAGTGTGGGCCAGAGGTATCATAGATACCGAACACTACGATGCAAATAAATTGCACGGATGGGTTCAATTTTGGTGAGTTAATTGTGTTTGATTTTTACTTAATGCTATAGTGCAAAAACAAATATGGAAATGTAAATGTAACATAAAACATAAAGTGCCCAAAAAAAAGAAATTTTTACGTGTTGTTCGCTGTCGAAAATGCACCTAAGTACAATGCCAAATTGTCTTTTCCAATGTGAAAAATTACTCTCTATCCCCCCTTTTCATCCTCATGTGATAAATTTGCAATAATAGCACATAAAAAAATTCCCCCCCTTAGTTTTGCAATATGTAGGATGAAATATTGTAATATTCAAAGGTATGTTTGAAAAACTTTAATTTGAAAGTTAAATTTTAACTTATAATGAATCAAATATAATTTAATTTTAAATAAAAAAGTTTTCTTAATTAATTTTTGTTTAAAAAAGAAAACTTAAATATTTAAAAATAAATTTGAAACTTTAGAAGAAAAAAATAAAACTAAAAAAAAAAAGTAATAAAAAAATGGAATACCTTTGTGAGGTGGAGGGAATGGAACCCCCAATCTTTGGTTGACTAAGCACTAGCGTTGGCAAAATGAACCATTTTAGCTAGGATCGATCCTTGTTTTAAGGGGTAAAATTCCCTATTTCACCATGCTTTATCTTCGCTTAAGGGTGAGTGCACTGCTCTACTGCATCACCTTCGTACATGGGGTGGCACCTCCTGCATCATCGCTCATAGGGTGGCACCTTCGGATCAGTCAGGGGTGGCGTGTTGTGTCTTCAAAAATTTGATTGGCTTTACCTTCAACCTGAACTTCTATGATTAGCGACGTTACTTGGAATAGGTCATCATAGTTTTGTCTCCAAGAAATTTATTTCAAACCTTACTCTTTAGATCTACATTGGCACCTTCTCTGCAAATCGAGAGAGAATAAAAAACAAACTATCTCTTCCACCATAGTGGCCTAGTGATCTCCTTTGGAAATGAGTGATAAAACTTTTATTGTGTTTAAAAAATTTTGTCAATCTGCTATGCAAATCTAGCCTTCTTTCAACAATAGGGTAAAAGATCTATTTTTTTTTTTTCAACCTGTGACAGACGTAGTTGAGAGTTCGATCTCCTCACGTATGGATGTGGTGTTGTTTATCTACTCAGATTCGCATGGTTCCCACCTTCACTTATTGTCTGTAACCTCAAGGTAGCGAGTGTTTTCTACCACTACAATAGATGTCAGGTTTATAGATGTCTAGTTTCAACTAGCTTCTGCATAAAAAAACCAATATTCATCACCATTCAGGAAGGGGATCAAAATAAAAAATAAATATTATGTTTTAATCCCACATCAAGGATGTGGGTGATAAACTAATATTTAAAAAAAACTTCACTCCCTTTAGTGAATATCCACCATATGGTGGACAAGTGAACTTGAGTAATTTTTGCTCCACCACAGAGTTTATTCACTAAGTAGTTTTTCATCATTTGTCTAGGTAGTCGCCACATCATGCCATCCTTTTTGACTAGTTCTACTAGCTTGTTGAGTCCACTACATCATAGGGTAGGTTTGTTGTGTGCTTAGGTGTACGTTCGGTCTATTCTAGTTCTTATTTTCCACACTATTAGTGTAGTTAGAGTCAGCAGCTTGTCCAACTACTTCGAGAAGTGTACTC
Organism: Wollemia nobilis; assembly: GCA_028583015.1. Classification (NCBI taxonomy): domain Eukaryota; kingdom Viridiplantae; phylum Streptophyta; class Pinopsida; order Araucariales; family Araucariaceae; genus Wollemia; species Wollemia nobilis. The sequence goes on along the minus strand of JAQPPZ010000613.1, from coordinate 5,124,419 downwards.
GATAGCTTGTCTAGCTACCTCAGGATGCATTCCTGAGTTGCAAGTACAGCCCTACCTTAGGAACCATGTCCAAGTAAAATCTAGTTAGGGCCACAAAAATATTCGAGCCTCAAACCATATAGCTTTGATACCATGAAAACAAATAGACCCAAAAAAAATTAACCTTGCCATTAGCCATAGTGTAAATTCAATAGGTTACAATGTTACCCTTTGGATAGAATATCCTTGACGACAAGCTGAATAGGTGCAACAAAAAAATATGCTAAGTAAATATTCTAAAAATGATGTTGGTAAAATAAACTAACATAGATGCCGACAATAATATAAAATAAAGTAATAATATAATATATGTTAACATAAAATATGTGTTGTTTTCTATGAACAACGTGTCTGGGATACCAAATATTGTGATTAAACTCTCTACGAATTCCATCACAACTTCCTGGTCTACTTTCTTAGTGGGTAATGCTTCAGCCCACTTGGTGAAATAATATGTAGCAAACATGATGTATTTATGTCCAATTGATGAGTTGGGTTCTATCACTCTGATGAAATCTAACCCCCATTGTTGAAAAGGTTCTTCAACTTGAATGGATTTCAAAGGCATTGAAGCATTTTTATTTCTCCCAATGTATATCTAGAACTTCTCATAGTTTCTTGTCACTCTGAAGGCATATGATAAAATGGTTGGTCAATAGTACCCAGTTCTAATGATTTTTAAAGTAGTGGTTCTTCCTTAATAGTTTCCTCCTGATGAGCCCCCATGGAATTCATCCAAGCTCTACTACTTCTGATCATTCTTTATACACTGAAGCAACACTCCATCTAAATTTTTTTACAACCCTTCAGGTAACAGGGTGTATTTTAAAGCTTCAATCATGTATCTCCTTCTCTGTGAAGCATTCAAAATTTTGTACACTTTCTAGTCTAGAAGTACCTGATAAATTCATAAGCCCAATCAAGCTCATCTAAGGGTTGATCATATTATAAGGCTTCTTCTTGAGTTTGGAAAACTATGTATTCTAATGAGGCTTTCTTGGCAAATTCTTGACATAGTGCTCTACCTCCTATTAGCTTGGTTGGATGGATCTCAATATCGTATTCTTGTATCTTTGACACCCAACCAACTCTTTTATCACAAAGTTTGCCTTGTATGATGAAATTATTAACATCAAGGTGGACCACATAAACTATAGTCCTACTCTATGAAAGAAAATGCCTAAATTTTTTTAAATACTTTATTATTTCATAAACTTATTTTTCGATGAAGTATTTCTCTTCATGTTCCTGCATAGTCTGAATTAGGAATGCTATAGGTCTCTCTTCATTTTTAGGCATTTTTTGAGTGAGTACTACGGTGTAGCTCTCTTATTATCCCACAACATACAAGATGAAACCTATTGAATAGTATAGATTCACTAATATAGGAGGGATATCTATTATTTTATTTGCTGGAAAGCCTATTTTTTAAGTTTATCCACTTGAATTTAGCATCCTTTTTTTTGAGTTCGATTATGGGTTTGACAATTTGTGCAAAATATACTATGAATTTTTGTATGAAGTTGATTTGGCTGAATAAATATTGCAAACCTTTTTTTGTTTAGGGGCAGAGGGAGTTCTAATAATGCTTTCACCTTGTTAGGGTCTATAGCTAGCCTGCCTTAGAAATGACATGACCTAGTAAGATATTCTATTCTATAGTAAAAATATATTTCTTCAGGTTTAAAGAGACGCTAAAATCTCTATATTTATAAAATATGCTTCTAATATGTTCAATGTGATCTTCTTTCCAATGACAAAACATTGTCATATAATCTAGATATATCACTATAATCTTGTTGACAAGTTCTTCAAAGGCCATGTCGATTTCTCTTTTAAAGGTTACCCTAGTATTGAATAATACGAAAGGCATCCTATAATAAGAAAATTTCCCCCACTTGGTGGTGAATGTAGTCTTGAACTAATCTTCATCCTTGAACCATACTTTATTGTATCTAGAGAACCCATCCAAGAGTGAGAATCTTTATGCTCCTACCACTGTATGTGGGGTTTGGTCAATCTATGGGAGAGGATAATGGTATTTTAATGAAGCCTTGTTCAGGTTATGGAAGTCGATGCATAATGTAATATCTCTATTATTTTTCCTAATTGGGACCAAGTGAGCTACCTAAGTAGAATGCTTGATAGGGTAGATAATATTGGCCTCGAGCAACTTTAGTAGTTCCTGCTTCATTAGAGCTTCAATATTACGATTCATTGATCTTTGCTTTTGTTGAAAGGGTTTTGCACCTTCTTCAAGCTTGATTGTATGTTGGATGGTCTCTTTAGAGTAGAATTTAAGGTCACCATAATTTTAGGCTATGATGTTGAGGAATTCCTTGTATAATACCCGGATTTGGTCCACCTCTTCCTCTGTAGTGTTTACTCCCACTTTAATGAATTTATCAAGTCCCGTTTGAGCTTATTTATATATATTCTTATCAAATTTTATTTTATTACCCATTGACCTATCATTGTTATCAAATAAGCTTTTGAGGGTGATCAATCCTTTTGGGATGTGGTTGTTTTTTAACTGGATTATATCTGCATCTTCTTCATCTTTAGACACTCTGTCATTCAAGCAATTCATCTCATGGATGAGAAATTCTACTATTTGTCTATCATTTTCAAATACCTACCAAAATATATCTCTATTTAGCATGAAAGGCCTATAGATTAGTCTAACTATGTTAGACTTGTAAATGATGTTGCTGATAGAGCAAAAATTTGCACCTATTGAAGCCAATAAATCAGCATGAGTGTTCTTTTCCCTAGGAATTACTTTGAGATTTAAATATTTAAAGGACTCTAGAAAGTACCAAACCTTATTCTTGTAAGCCTTTAGGTAGTGCTGCTTGCTTACACATTTCTTAGTGACCTGGTTTACTATTAATTTAGATTCTCTAAAGATCTGAAGTTATTTGATACCCATCTTTTCAGCTTTCCTAAGGTCTAAGCAAAGTGCTTCATATTCTACTACATTGTTAGTGTAACTCCAGGTTAATCAATAAGAAAAAAATTATCTTCGACTATTGGAGATATTAGGAAAATACCTGCTTCAGCTCATATTTAGTTGAAAAATCTCTCTTGCAAAGAAATTAGATGAAATCACCTATTTCTCCAAGGATCTGGTAAGCAAACATTGATGTATATGTATAATCAATGAATACTAAATAAAATAGATGTCTACCAGAATAAACTCAAACCTACAAGTGATAGTTAACATGGGATCTTGATAGTTCAAACAATGCTTAGCAATAATGATCTTTAAAACCTCAAAAGTGCAAAATATTGATTCCATTTTAATGCTTTTGATATTAACATGATCTACCCTAAATCCCAGTTAGTAAACTCATTTTATCTTAAAATTAAAAAATATTTCAAATGCAAAAGTGTGTGGAATAGTCCACTTCATTTTAATATCCATTCCTTTAATGTGAGGTTCATTTTAAAGTTAGTGGATTCATTTTATCTTCATTATAGGTGTTCCACTATTCCTATGCTAGAATTTGGTGTTAGTAAAAGTTAGCAATTTACAATGTCAGTGTTCATTTTGCTTTATTTTTCTTAGTGTGAATTTGGCATTAGTAACCCCTTCTAAGAAGTTTTTTATCTTAAGATTAAATTGATGTGCTTTGGAGGTGCAAAATTTTTGGATAAGGCCCAGAATATAAGTAAATGAACCAAAAATGAAAACTAGATTTTTTGAAAATGGACCAGAATGAATATTAAAACTAAAGCAAATAGAAATTCTCGAAGGAAAAGAATGGAAAGAATTAAAATAAATTTTTTGGAAATATTAGAATGGGAAAAACTAACAAAAAATTTGGAAATGACCAGAATAGAAATGCATGGATGTAGAAATTCTGGAATGACCAAAATGTAACAAAATAGAAATTCTAGAATTGACAAGAATCAAAAAAATACAACTGAAAAGAATACCAAAATTACTCTAAGTGCAAGGAAAGCAAAATAGAAATGGTATCTACAAGGTTAGATGGAAAACAAAATGCCATCAAATTTTGGTTAGCAATCCCCTCCCTGCAAAACCCCAAGTTATGAGATAAATATTAAGACAACCTGACCTAACAGACCTACAAAACAAACACAATCAGATTAGACCAAGTGCGAGACTCAAAGGATAAAATATATTTGAATTATATTAGAAATTCACCTATTGTAACCCATTTAATGGCATAAACAAATAGATACAAGCCAAAATAATGCAGAAAAGATACACAGTAAAAACAACAATCCTAGACGTATTCTCCTTTTAGTTTTGCTCACAAAGGTTGCTCTTGCCAAAATGGAAGCATTATATTTCAAAAAATGTTCTTGTTTATACAAATTTCTAGCCCTTTGTACAATGGCCTCATTGGGATTTTAAAGGAAGCAAAAGTCCCTCCATTTTAACTTCACCTTCTTCTAATTCATTGAAGGCATGAAGCCATCACCATAAAAAAAACGAATGGGCTTCCATCAATAAACCCTAAAACCTTTTAACCATATTAAAAATTTCATCTCCTTATAATGTTAACATAAAATTAAAAAAATAAAATATAAAAATGACTTTATATTTTATTTTTATTACAAATCCTTTTTAATATACTAAAACAAAATAAAAATCGACTTTGAATATCCACTCCTTATAACCCCATACTTTTGTATATATTATAATATAAAAAAACAAAAATATTTCAATTTTTATATTACAATATACAAAACAAAATATTTAATAACCCATCTCCTTTATGACTCCCCTAGCCACATATATGAAGTACAAATAATCTTTAAAAAATGATTTGGCTCCTCTTTAAAATAATAAACAACCATGGGCCATAATATCATCATACCACATGCACACGGTCATGGGAAGGGTTGTGGCATGACTCTGTAGCATATTACAAAAGAAACAAGTTTAAATATGCTATCATCACCTTGGGAGGTGCCTATGTCATCCAAAATAGCCTCTATTTTTGACTTCCCTATGACCATATTTGTTCTACAACACACCTCATTAGGGTGGCCAACCTGTGCTCTCATAAGATTCCATTCGGAAAACAAACGACCTTATGTCTCCATGGTTTAGATATATGCCCAACTCTACTCGATTAGGGTTTCTATAAAAATGTAGGGTTACCTGTTACATGTTGTCATACCCTATGTATTGTCGTTAATCTGCAATTCTCTATCATAGTCCACATATGTTCATTTGATCGTGTCTATTTTTATTTCCCATGACCATTGTTATCAAATGCCATTGCGCTTTGTAACGATAAAATTTTGATAAAATCCTACGTAGGTGCCCTTTTAAACTATCGAATGGGGTTTTACATATGTTACGTGAACTTCATATTTTTGGTTTTATTCCCGTTGATTATGACATTCAATAGTATGTCAAGTTGTGTCATCCGTCAAATCTCAATTATCAACCATCCGGCTAATTTTATGTCAATATTTTGGTTGATATGGTCTACGTCTCTATTCCATTTTTAAATTGCTGCCATCCTAGTTGTTGTATCAAACGTAAGTCCCTATTCCTGCCTATGCTCTCTGACATCGAAAACCCAAACAACCACTGCTACCCATCTCCTCCAGCCCCTGGTCACCACTAGTGCAATCTTTTGTCTGCCAGTCAGTGATGCCGCATCAACCTATTGTGGAGTTTCCACAACCATCCCAAAATTCTTGGGGACCCACTTGTCATATTTTGATATGAAAGGTTTTTGGTTTTCTTTGGTTTGTAAGAATAGGGATGTTTGACCATTTTGTTTTAATGATTTTAATTGCTTTGGTTATTTGATAATTAATGATTAATTAATATAGGCATTAATGCTAGATTAATTAAAATCCATTTTGATGAATAAGAGTTTAATGTTCTTCATACTATCTATAGTGATGGAATGTGTTTAACAAAGCAAGGCTTGACCTAAAACAAAAAGAGGATACAAAAGGTACAAAGAAATTGAGATAGCCAATATGCTATTATCTACCTAATATAATTGCATTAACTATATTATGTACATAATAGTAATATTTTTAAGATTATGTTAAAAGGTTCTAAAATGTTACCATTATAATAATATTATTAGGATTATATTATAATGTTATTATTAAAATAATATCTTTGTGATTATATTCTTCTCAAATGTTATTATTATAATAATATTATTATATTGTATATAATAATATTATTATATTGTATATAATAATATTATTATAATGTACTTTATAAAAGACATGATAATAATATTTATGATAAGGTAAAGTTTAACGTCGTTTAATTTTATTGCAGATAAAGCGATGGTGGCTATTCGAAAACATTCAAAGACATGAGTGGCTAGTCAAAGAACCTTTAGCGCTATGGCAGTGAAGCTTCACAGAGCAACACCAGCAAAGAAGATGCGGTCCAATATGGCATTAGGGTTTCAGAAGAACAACATGAAATGTGCCGGAGTTGTCAGTGAAATGGTCGAGAGGTAGAGGTATGCCATCAAACAAGGAAGGAAGAAGTGTTATTAGGGCAACCTGTGATGCTAATTGACAGAGTTAAAGGCCGATATTGAAGAGAATGGAAGGTTTTAGTGTTGCATCTATTTCATTACGCTATGGCAGCATGAGTGTGAGAGTAGGGAGTTGAACAGTGCCATGGCTGCGTAGGTTTGGCAGCACCACGACGTCGATGGTAGCATCGATGGTTGTGTAGGTTTGGTAGCACCACGCCAACGATGGTAGTGCTATGGTTGCATAGTCTTGGCAGCGCCATGGCTGCATAGGTTTAGCAGCACCACAAAATTGATGGCAGCGCTATGGCTGTGTAGTCTTGGCAGAGCTATGGTTGTGTAGGTTGGATAGCTCCATGGCGACGATGGTAGTGCTATGGCTACGTAGTCTTGGTAGTGTCATGGCTACGTCGTTGGCAGTGCTATGGCTATGTAAGTTGGATAGTGTCATGGCTGCATAGGTAGTGTGACGGTTTTGTTTGGTTACATGGAAACCAAAGTGCCCAGCATGGGGGAATGCCATCCCAATCCTTGGGCACATTGGTATGGCTTAGGAGAAATACCATTGGATCTCGGCCTCAAAAAGTGATAACGAAAGTTTCGCTGAATAAGATTGGCATGTATTATTTTAGTTAATGTGAATGTGGTTTGATCACGTTAAATTTTTTAAAGGAGGTCTAAAATTGTAGGGGTTATAAGGTATAGTTAATGCTTTTATCATTCGTTTGATGGATGTAAAGGGGTATTCTTGGGTAGAATTCTTATAAGAGAAAGGGGAGATATAAGAAGTCATGCAGGGTTATGTTTTTGTTGTTATTTTTTTTTAAATAAATAGCGTTTAGAAGTGTTATGTTTATTAAATCATAGAAAATTATGATGGATTATTTTATTATATCCATTAATTATTTTGGTTGTAAGAGAAGATGAAGCGAAAGGACTTCTAAGCATTATTTATACCTTGCTATCCTACCTTTTTCAAGAGGGGCTGGAAATGATGTAACATTCCGAGAAAGCAATAAAGAAAGAGCATTTTTCAGATTTTGAGAGGTAGCAAAACTTCTATGAGAAAAATCAAAAGGAGAGTTTTTATCATAAAACTAATGTTTTTAGTCTCTTATCATTTCTGTATTTTAGTGATTTCTTGCCATTGTCTTATGCCATGAAATGGGTTGAAATAGGTGAAGGTCAAGATTATGTAGTTTCTTTATGTTTCCTTTGAGTCTCGCACTTGATTTAATGGTATTGTACTTATGTTGCAGGTCCATTAATTTAGGTTGTTTTATGATTACCTCATAACTTGGTATTTTGTAGGGAGGAGCTTGCTAAACTAATTTAGAATTTTACTTTTTCAGCTAACCAAATTTACAAGTTTATTTCATTTACTATTCTCAAATTTTATTTTATTTCAAGCCTTCAAGCATTCCATTTTGGTCCATACAGAATTTTAGTTTCTTTCATTTCCATTCTGGTCCTTTTCCAGAATTCCTGTTAATTTCCTGTTAGTTTCATTTTTTTTTTTGGTGCATTTTTTAAATTGTTAAGCTTTCCAGTTATTTCCATTCTGGTCATTTTTTAGAATTTTTGCGCCTCTAAGTTTCATTAATCTAAAGCTTTTAGATAAAACACATGGTTTAGGAGGGATACTAACCTACTATTTTACATTAAACTAAGATAAGAAATGAAAGCTAACTTTGCTAACATTGCTAACATGCTAACTTCTACTAACCACTATTAGGGTAGTGACATCAACATAAGGAAGATAAAATGAACCCAACTACCTAAAATTTACTTTATATTAAAGGCACGAGCATTAAAATGAGGTGGAAAATTCCACATTTTGTCATTTGAAACCTTTTAAATGAAGATAAAATACTCTACTAATAGGGATTCAGGGTAGCACCAATTTAAAAAAACCCTAAAAATAATTGCTTTTATTTTTAGTTAGATCTTTCAAATCACTAAGTATTGTTTAGAACCAGTAAAGGCCCCTTGTTTATGGTCACATGCATTATTGAATTATTTCTGGCACTATTGTAATCTTTTACATATTTTACTAGAACCTTGGAGAAGTTGAATGTTTGTCATTTGGTTTCTTTTCAAGAGAGAGTTTTCTATTCAATAGTGGTGGTATTTTGCAATTGGGCAAAATATGCACTCAAAATATTTGGTGCTAGAAGGAGTGCCTTCTTTTATGCTTTGTGATTTAGTTTTTTGTTAATGCTAACGTGGTCAATTTTGGTTCAATAGTATTGTTTTTGCAGGTGCAACATTTTACTCTTGACTAGTTTGTGAGAAGCCTTAATAGAATAGATTTGAGTTTTTCCAAGATGGACCCACCTAGGTGCATTGCTACTAGGTCTAAAACCACTAAGGAAACCATTTTTCAAAGTCTTTCTCAAAAAACTAAGAAACTGAGGTAAAAAATCTAGGAGATTAAAATTTTGTCTAAACTTTCTGATACGTTAGGTCTAGAGACGCTTTGCCAAGATTTGGAAAGGCTAGCTCTCAAACCTCTAAATTTGAGTACCTTCAGTGGATGTGCACCCATTAGTTCCACCATAAGAGCTACATCAAGTGTACCCATATTTGTCATCTTGAGTGTATCAAATACTTTAGTAGGGTCATTATCTTTGGTTAATATGGCCCAACAACAGTAGCAACAATAACTAGTTCCCTGGTTTGGTACCCAAAGTTCTCTGTTAAGTATACCTGGGGATGTCCATGACATACCTAGGAACCTTGAGAGGTCTATCCCTAAGTTTTTCCATGATGGTCCCATTTTAGCTGAAGAGCACATTCAAATTTACAAGGACCATATGATTAGGCAGGGATTCAGTCATGAAGATGTCGCTTGTCGACTATTCCCTAATAGCTTTGACCAAATGGATCATGAATGGTACAAGAATATTCTTATAAGGTCCATTACATCTTGGGCCCAGTTGGAAGCTACCTTTGTTAATCAATTTAGGTCATTGCTAGATCCTACCATCATGTATAACCAATTCATGTCATGCAATAAGTATCCTAATGAACCTATCAGAACATTTAATGCCAGATTCCAAAAGCTTTACATAAACGTAACTCATCACTTTACAATAGACATTGTTGTGGCATTGCAATTATACCTCACAGCCTTATATTCGATGATAGCCATGTTTACCAGGATAAATCCTCAAGTTACAATGTTGGCCTTAGCCTATGCTAAAGCCATGACTATTGAGCAACAAATGACATCGCAAGGTGGCACTATGCTTCAATTTCCCATGTAAGGGCAATATGGTCCTTACAATCAATTTGCCATGATGAATCAATTTGTGACACCTCAGATGCCCATGATGAATGCTTTGCTATATCATCAGTCATACCCATTTGCTCCCATGATTTTATCTTTTTCGACATACCCTATTGTTGCCGTTCCACCCACTTCAAAAATGATGGTTGCTAATTAGATAACCTTGCCAGGATTTGAGGCAAGTAGTATTGAAGCCTCAAATGCCTATCTCATGGTTGCACCTCTTCAGGCCAAGGGTCCATGGTCGACCCAAAACACCTAGAGTCAAACCTTAGTGCCTAATACAGAGGTTTCTAATGTTGGAAATGTCAGTGGATCTGGGGCTGTCATGCCCCAGCCACAAGAACCCAATTTTGAGCTGGAAGAGCTCAAGAGAATGACCATCAAATAGGTCAATGACATCATTCAATTATAGAAACAAGTTGCCCAAAATCACATGCCCAATAGAAACCATTACCATACGAGAACAATATTGTACAATACGTAGCCTAATAATGGGTGCGTACCCAATCCAGTAGCCAATCAGGCTGATGCATTAGGAGATTGTGATGAGTCAGAGTCATGTGATGAGGAAATGCATCACTATTTCCATATAAAGTTAGACTCTTTGGTGTCTAAAGTAATTCATTATTTAGAAAACAAAGAGATGGAGGAAGATATGAATGTGTTGGGAGAGGAAGAGAATGAAGCTTTGGAAGCCCAGGATGCTAAACATTTTGGGAAAGCTAATAACAAGTATTTTACTAGGAGTTCTAAGGATCCCAAAACCTCCTCTACTCCCCCAAACAACCCTTTAGTTCCTCCTGATACAAAAGGTGATGTGAATACACCACCTCAATTTTTGGAAGCACCTAGGACAATGCCAAAAGTGTCAAATCCTAGAACATCCACTTATGACTTGGAAGAAGATATGAAAAGGACCAAGGATAATATCTCAATGTATGATGTCTCTCTATTGGGGTAGGATAAAATCATGGAGAAGAGATTAAATTCCTCGAGTCAAATTCATGAGGTTAAATCTGTAGAACCCCAACTTGCTATGATGAAATAGAAACCAGAGGTACCTCCTTTTCTCATAACTATTAGGATCACAGGTAAGAATTTACACAACTATTTGATTGATTCTGGTGCCTCGGCCAACATCATGCCTCTGAGATAAGCCAAAATCTAGGACTTAATCTTGTTTATTCGAATAGCAAAGTGGTCCAATTAGACAGATCTATGGTGGATGTAATAGGTGTTGTAAAATATGTCCTAGTTCAGATCAACTAAGAGCCTAGGGTCCAACATTACACGTATATCTTTGTGCTAAATATTGCTACCAAGTATAGCATGGTGTTGGGAAGGGATTGGAGTAGAATTCTCAATGGTTATGTGGTGACTAATTCCTCCCATATGTGGTTGCCATGGAGAGGAGTTGCAAACCAAATTCGGGTAGACAGAGAGCCTAGACTTAGGGAAATGATTACAAAATATAATAAACCCAATGAGATTCAGTTTATTGAAACAAAATTAGGGGTTTACAATTTTGACATAGAGGACATAGCCGAAGGGTCCCAAAATGATAATATTTACCATTGTACTTTAGAAGAAAACAAGAGGGTGTGGACCCTAAAGTTTGATGGGTCCAAATAAAAACAAGGTGTGGGAGCTGGGGTAGAGCTCACATGTCCTGGTAGTAAGCCTTTGCTTGTTGCCTATAGATTACAGTTCCCGACCACCAATAATGTGGCGGAGTATGAAGCCCTAATTTTTGGACTTTAGTTGGCCCTAAGAGAAAATGTAAAATACCTTAAGGCATCAGGAGACTTAGATTTAGTAGTCAAATAGGTCAAGGAGCAATATACCTATAGATACAAGAGGTTGAACCTCTATAAAACCAGAGTGAGGGAATTAATTAATGAGTTTGATGCTTTCAATATTTCCCTCATCTCAAGAAAAAATAATAAAATGGCTTATTCATTAGTTGTAGCGGCCAACATGCTTTTGCCTGTCGACCATAAAAAATGTAAAAAATTTTCCATTGAGTTAGTGCCTTGCCCCTCCATACCAGACAATGTCATGAATTTACAGGTCTTTGATAGTGATAGACACATTTTTAGTTTTGTCACTAATTCTGGTATATTTGAAAATTAGGTTATAGATGAAGAAGAGAGGAGGCAAGTAGAAGTAGGAACAACTGGAGTATGGAACAATATGCCAAGTGATAGGTCTCTAGAAAATTTGTTTGATATTAGATATCAAAACAAAAAAGAAAGAAAAATACCATCCCCCAAGGAATCATGCAATTCAGTCAATTTGGGGAGTGCAGTAAATCCACGTGAAGTGTTCATTGCAAAGGCATACACACAACGAGAGAAGGAATCAACAGCTCAGGTTTTAGGAGAATACATTGATTGCATAGCTTGGAGATATGAAGAGCTGAAAACTTATGACCCAAATGTAATCATGCATACTATTCCTCTAAAGCCTGATTCCAAGCCTTTTAGAAAGAGGTAAAGAACGGTTAACCCAATCCTAGAGCCCCTGATAGAGAAGGAAGTGAAGAGGTTACTGGAAGATAAAATTATTTTCCCTGTTAGGCATTCCACATGGTTGGCTAATATTTTCCCTGTTAGGAATAAGAGTGGAGAGATTCAGTTGTGCAAATATTTTAGAAATATGAACAATTATTGCCAAAAATATAATTACCCATTACCCACCATTGATGAGATACTCCAGAAGGTAAATGGGTCTGAAATGATGTCATTCTTGGATGGATACTCGGGATGTAATCAAATTATAATACATCCAAATGACAAGATGAAGATGACCTTCACCATAAAGTGGGGAACATTTGCCTACCAGAGGATGCTGTTTGGTTTGTTGAATTCCGAAGCCACTTTTCAAAGAGACATGGATTTTGCATTCAAGGGGCTTAGTGGTAAGTGCATTATTTTCTATGTGGATGATATTACTGTCTTATCCAAAAATAGGGAAGATCATGTTAGAGACTTGAGGAAAGTGCTACAAAGGTGCAGGGAACATGGAATTTCCCTAAATCCAAAAAAATGCATCTTTGGGGTAATGGAGGGTAAGTTGTTAGGACATGTCATTTTGTAAGATGGGATTTCTATAGACCCAAAGCAAATAGTTGCTATCTAGGATATTACTCATCCCAATAGCAAAAAGGAGCTTAGGTCCTTTTTTGGTAAGATTAACTTTGTGAGAAAATTCATTTCAGGTTTTTCTGAATTCGCCAAGCTCCTAAATGACATGTTGAAAAAATATGTTCAGATTAAGTGGACCAGTGAAAATAGGGATGCCTTCACAAGCATCAAGGATCCTATTTCCAAAGCCCCTGTTCTCATTAGTCTAGACTATGCTAAACCATTTTATATTTACACATTTACTTCAGATCATTCTTTTTCAAGTGTGTTAACTCAGAAAAGTGAAGACAACATTGAAAATCCTATAGCCTTTCTGAGTTCTTCTTTGAAGGATGTGAAACTAAGATATTCTAGACAAGAAAATGTATGACTTGTTTAAAACTATAAAAAAATTCAGACATTACATTGTGCATAGTAAAGTTTTTGCTATAGTTCATGACCCGCCAGTAAATTCCATGTTCTTACAGAGTGATCTAGGTGAAAGAAGGGGGAAATGGCTTTCCACCCTTCAAGAATTTGACTTAGAGATAAAGCCCATGAAGATAGTGCATGGACAAGGTTTGGTCAAGCCTATCACATAAATTGACCCTTTAATAACATGCCAAAACTACGAGGTTAATGATATCACTACAGCGGAATGGTACGTAGATATTGTATATTTTTGTTGTATGGTAAGTTCCCTTATCATTTTAATTCCACTCAGCACAGGGCATTGTGTTTAAAATCAGCTAGATTATTTATTAAATATGGTGTGTTGTATAGGAATAATCACGAAGGAATTTTCCTTCATTGCATTACTCAAGAGGAAGCAACCCAAGTACTCAAAGACTTCCATGGTAAGTATGGAACTAGACATGGGTCAAAAAACGTGACAACACACCAAATTATTAGAGCTGGGTATTATTGGCCCCACTTGTTTAAAGACACACATGCACATGTAAGAACATATCACATATGCCAAGTGGCAACCAACAGAGAGTGAAATGCAGTAATGTCGTTGCATTCAGTGGTAGATATGAGACCATTTGCACAATGGGGATTAGACTTTTTTGGGGTGATAAATCCTAACTCGTCTGATTCCCATAAGTTCATCCTCACCACTACTGATTATTGCACAAGGTTGAAAGAGGCTATACCTACTAAGAATGCCACCTCCGAGGTTGTGATTAGATTTCTAGAGGAAAACATAGTCACTCGTTTTGGAATGCCTGTACTGCTCCAAATTTTTTGTATCCTTACCTTCAGGCTATAGGATCCGAGCTCGGAAGGGGGATGCGATAAGGATAGAAAAATACCTCGAACTGAGAGGCCTTGTGAAGGTCGTGCCTATCGGGGGAGGGATATAAGGGTGAATTTTCGATGGATGGTGGGGTTCACCAGAAAACTTTGAGTGGCAGTTTCCATGCCTAGGTTGAGAATGGGTTTGATGTGTTCATTTTTATATTCAATCATTCAATTCCTAGGTTTTACCAAGATGAATCTAAGCTATTCTATATGCCAATGTTGATTTATATGGATACAAAAAGCATGAATAAGTGCTAAATACAGAAAGTGTGCTAAATAAGATAGAATGTACCTGATTTCGGATGTCTGATGAAGATTCTAAGGTTTGTAGAAGTCCAGATCATCTCAAATCTTATATTATCATCTGTAATTGCACATAATCATCTCAGATCACAGTCGATCGTCTGAGATCAGACTAGATCATCGTTGACCTAATGAATTCATCAGAAGAATTCATCAAAAACCTACAATCACAGAAACAGATACCAAATACCAAAAATGCAACTGCAAAAGCAAGGGGTAATGATAGAAGTAACAGTAAACTTACCTAAATGATAAATCCAGATAACAATTAAAGGAAATGCATTAATTTAATAATTTATTTTAACTTTATCATGCATCTATGCAGAAATAGAATAAACTAAGTTAATGCATAAGGAAATGAAGAGAGAAGATAAAAAAATGCAAACTCTGGGCTTTGATTGCCCCCAATATGGACTGCAATCGAGATCACCTCCAATCGTACGATATCATCGCCGATCTGTGATAGGATCATCCGAAATCGTCTGGAATCGCCAGCGATGATCCGAGCTTGCTCCAGCTGAAAAACAGTAAAATTCCTATAATAAAACCTTGAAATACACAATGCAACAATGGTGCGAAGGTGTTCTAATGCATGAGAAACTAAAGTTGCAGGGAAAATCAGCCAAGGGGAAGTCAAGAAAAATCCTAAGTTTATGTAGGATTTAGGGAGAGGTTAGGAGGTTGGAGATCACCCCAATTTGGGAGATCTCCAACGGGGGAGACTCTAACCATGCAGACACGCTTTCTGCCCAAGTTAGAGAAGCTGTTGAAACAAAATCCAAATATGAAAATTTAGTTTTGGGATGAAATCGTCTGGACGTTCTGTTCCAGACGAATTCATTAGATCTGGGACAATTTCATCTGATCGTCGACGATATCGTCCAACGGTCAAAACAAAACCTAAAAATGGTGCAGAAAATGAGGGGAGCGGGTAACAGGCGGTTAACGGACGGTTTTGGGGTTAAAATTCAATTTTTTATCTTTTTACTAAGGGTTTAACTGCGCCAATTTTAGGGTGCTACATTTTGCCCCCTCTTTAGCAAATTTTCCAAAGAAAATGCATTAAAGATGAGTTCTTCCCATTTTACAAGAAAGCAAAAATTTACTTAATTTTTTAGACGATGATTCTAGGTCGAATCGTACGACTGCTTACTATGGTGCCCCCTCCATGTTTTTACCCAAATCAAACTTTTGAGGTAAAAGCACGAAAAAAGAAAAATTAAAAATGTTGTTTAAAATAAAATTAAGAAAAATAGGGTAAAACCCTAATTCATTTTTACTGTTCATTTTCACTGAGTTTAGAGCTCTGTAGACAAAAATGGTCGAAACCACACACAGATCGACAGAGGTCCGACGCAGGCTACGGGTAAGGATCGAAACTTAGTGAATTGTGTTTTAATTTGATTTGTGTAATTTGCAATTTAAATTTTGACTATTTTGGGGCATCGTGGCATTTTTTAGGTCGTCTACAACGTCAAAACAAAATCATCCCAATTTCATCGAAATCGTCCCTAGATCGTTGATTTTGTCTACGGGAGAAAGCGATGGAATAGGGGCGATCCCGTCCAACAAGGGGCCATCCCCATGTGTAGATTATTTCGTCCTAATAAGGATGAAATGACTAAATTTAGGATGATATCATCCAATAATGGATGATATCATCATTTTTATGAAATTAAGCTTGTTTGAATTGTATTTAATTGATTGCAATAATTGTTTTATTAATGAATTTTGTTGTTTTATTGTTTATTTTGCAGAGGTGATTACTAAAGAGTTAAGAATGGAAATACGGGGGGCTGAGGGACAACATAGCTATGCTCGACCAGGTAGAGCGAGACCGACTGGTAGAGGTCAGACTACAGCATGTGGTAGAGATACCACAAATACCGACATACATGGGGCTACTAACAGCCCTAGAAGAGAGATGGTATCCAGGGTCATCCTGCTTCTGGTTACCGATAGGGGAGATGGCTCCCACTTTTTAGGATGTATGGAGGATCTTGAGGATACCCATATAGGGGTGGTTTATGACTCCTGTGGCCCATCAAGTCCAGGCTATGATGAGGCTGTGCAGAGACCCAAGCTTCGCCCTGGAGAAGGATGGAGTGAACATCGAGTCTTTAAGGCAGATGCTTGGGGCATCTAGGTTGACTCAGGTTTTGGCAGGGATAGTGGGTGGCCTACTGTTGTGCCACCAAAGAGGGTGCAGATTACCATGGCTCCTTTCAGATGTGTTCTGTGACATGAGAGACCATGGGTACTAATTTGCATGGGGCAGATTTGTACTGTGTCGCTTGTATAGGATCCTGCATGAGGTCATATACAAGGGAGGTCGATGTTTGGTTTTGACATTGCTACTACAGGTATGGTGTTAGGAGCACATCGCGATGTGGAGGCTGGTAGGACTCCCACTAATAAGGGTTGACCAGGAGAGACCTTGGGTTTTCTATTGGTGGCTCTAGAGAGGGTCACAGTGGTGGATATATCTTTTGATGTCTCGGAGGTTGCTAGATGACCTCATCTCTGACCAAATCACCTGGAGGCCATGGAGAGAGAATCCAAGGTGGGGAGAGGATGAACAAGAGTTGGATTGCATCAGGCAAGTCTATTGGTTAAGGATGGAGTAGGGAGAGGTAGAGCTCCACTGCTACGACCGAGTTTTGTGATAGTTCTGTCTATAGCAAGGGATCCCATCTCTCAAGGACTATGAGTACTCCTAGACTGTCCGAGATAATACCACATTGAGCGGGTCTCCAAATATGCAATAATTCTAGAGCCAAGACATGGATGATGCCCCCATTCAACCAGTGGATGGGGATGACGTTGGGGTCATTGATGGATACAATTCCTGGTACGTAGGCATCCGCCCTCCTCGAATGACGAGGGCATAGGGTACAATGCATGCGGTTGTGTGACAGATGGGGAGGTGGCGCCAGGCTTCCATTGAGGCAGTGCAGGGTCACAGAGGGAGAGGGCAGTGATAGTATCCATAGGAGAGACACCAGAGGATGCCACAGGCTCCATAGAGAGTGTAGCATACAGGGAGAAGGGAGGAGGGATTCCATACTTAGTATGGGGAGAGGTCACCATCGCTCGATAAGGGCAAGGGTGTCGAGGTGGGGGAGAGCAGTGAGATGGAGGCTCTCCGAGCTGAGAATGCCCACCTATGAGCTTAGGTGCAGACTCTGTAGGATGAGGCTACATGGCTCAGGGCTCGGAGTAGAGGGGCGAGCATGTAGGATTTGGTGTGGTCTATTGCTCAGACCATGTTCTATCAGGGAGAATACTTCTAGCTAGTTCCAAAGGGCCAAAGGTTACAGCTGCCAGTCAGCATTGTGGAGCCGATCAGGGTGGGATCATCGAGGACATCCTCACGATCGATGGTGAGGACCCGAGACACAACACGGACCTCTATGGGACCACCTCCTCCATGGCAGGCCAGGAGAGGAGATGAGGCTGAGATCTTGAGGGCTTCTCAAGACTAGCTACTATAGACTATAGATTGAATATATTTTTGAGAGGATTGAGTATGCTAGGGTATAGATTGTGGCATACCAATCCAATTTTGATATGATGTATAGATATTTTGATGATATATATATATATATATATATATGATCTTTTATGATATGACTTGTCTATATGTTTGATGATGCTTCAATTTTTAGAATTGTTGATTGATTATTTATGTAATTATGTCATTTGGAAATAGTATAATTTTATGTCATGCTATAAAATTTAAATGAAATAATCTGATGTAAACAAATTGGTTGTTTTGGTGGTGTGATTTGATGAAAAATAAAAGGGACTTCTAACAATAATTTCAAAGGACATTGTCACTGTTATAGACCATTTCATGGAGTCGTCGCTCGCTAGGTCATCAAGCTAATCCCAATATAGAAATATTGCTAAAAGTAAAAGAGTGCTTAAGAGACTGTCTTAAGACTTTGGGTTGTGATGATGAAAAATGATGATGGTGATGATTTGTTTTCAGATTTTCATGAAAATATTATGCATGAAATATATAAAAAAATATGATTTTTGCTAGGCATAAATTCCTAAGTGTGATAAATTTTTTGAATAATTCCTTAGAAATTATACCATGGTTGCAAAATGGAATGTTGACATAATGAAATGAAAATAGAAAAATCTGCGTTCCTTTTAAAGCACAATTGTGTAACATAATGATGTAAGCCATATGTTTTTATGAATTAAAATGAATGGGAAATAAAATTAGAACAATGGTTTGCGCTAGGCATAGAATTATAGGTATAGACTTATACCATCATCGCAAAATCCAAAAAGGAAATTGATATAATAGTTTTATTGCAGACTTGATTTTTGATTTTGAGATAAACAAAAAATAATAACGTGACTTTATTTACTAGGTTTTTGAAGATGTTGTGAAAGAAAATTTTGGATTTTGGAAAGAAATATATTTAATTGTTTTTATGCTAAGCAAATGTTCTTAAATAAGAAGATGAAATGATTCTAAAAGAATTGCAGAAATATTTTAAATTATCTTAAAGACAAAATATAGATTTATAAGGAACCCCATGTGCAGATGTGAGTTCATTGCCGATATTGATTTATCATAATGATATAAAATCTCTCAAATACAAATGTGTGTGCAATTGTATTGTTCATTCACCAATATTGAGCAAGATAATTTGATACAAGTAATTTGAATTAACCAAATAAGTTTTGATTGACCATGATTTATATGCATGTAACCGTACCAGACTACTATGTAAGTTGGGTCATCAAGAGCTAGCTAATCCATAAGCTGACATAGGTCTATACAAAGAAAGGTCGCTAATGTGATAGACATATCACCATGCTAGGGATTACCCAAGGCCAAGCGGGTTGGGCACAAACCACCTGTTATGGGGCTTACCTCATAGTTTTTGAATAATTGAGAATTCCAGGGATTCAAGCTCATTCACCCTTATTTTCTTTTTCAAGGGGTAGGGAAATGGATTTTATTGCTTTTTGCCTTTTATTTTCTCTTTTGCTCTCTTTATTTTTTTGTATTTTTGCTTGGAACTGAGACAATGCTAAAATATTACTGTGATGGTACAAAATAATATTTTTCTTTTTCTCATTTTCTTTGACTTTTCTTTTTTCTTCCTATACTAGGGATACTTGTTCGGATTGGCTGTGGAGCAAGGGATTTTTATTCTGGGTAGGGGTGAGCTTGTCCTTTTTTCAATTCTCAAAGATTCTAGACCATGTATATGATAGGATAGCAGGGGAAACTTTTCGCTCAAGAAACCATTTCTACTATGTAGCATCATATCGAATTTGCAATGAAATCATTTTAATGTGAAAAGATATGCTTGGTTCAAGTAAATAAAAAGATCAATTCTCTATGCTCAAAACTTTATTTAATTCAACTGTGGACTTTGATATAATAGAGATTAATAATCATACCAAATAAAATCAAGAGATTTATTCATGTGAGTGTGAAAGTGAGGGATTCCAAATAAATGCTAATTTATCCAAAATAATTGAAAATATAACTGCAATATTTCAAGAATTGACAGGTACGAAAATAAAATATGTTTTTGAATATTTTGATGATTTTGAAGTTATTATATTTTGATTTTAATTTATGAATTGAAAGAATAAATACTATTACTGTTTTTGAAATTTTTATATTGATGACTAAAATGAAACAATATGCAAAATAACAATGTATACAATGATGAAATGACCAGATTTTATGCATAATAGCACTTAAGATGCATAATGTTCATAGGTTCTTTAAGATCTTTACCATCTAAGGTAGCTAATCGGTATGCTCCCGATCCAAATTTAGTAGTGATGATATATGGCCCAAGCTAGTTAGGTTCAAATTTACCTTTAAGGTCTTTAGTTGCATTAGTATTTTTTTGATTTTCTTTTAAGACAAGGTCGTCGATCTCAAAGGATCGATGATGAACTTTCTTGAGGTATGCTCGTTTAAGCTTGTTTTGGTAGGCACGAAGATGTTCCAAAGCATTGATGCACTTCTCATCTAAGAGTTCCAGCTAACTAAATCTGCCAACATGATATTCATCTCCTACTTCAGTATCTTGAAGTAGTAGATCCAAAGAAGGAACTTCTAATTCAAAGGGAAAAACTGCTTCAGCACCATAGACCAAAATAAAAGGTGAAGTACCTATGGGGGTATGAACGCTAGTTTGATAAGCCCACAAAGCAGGATATAGTTGAATGTGCCAATCTCGATTAGATTTATTGTCCAGTCTTTTGAGTATTTTAATTAATGTTTTATTAGATGCTTCTGCTTGGCCATTACCCTGAGGATAATAGGGAGTGGACCAATGATGTTGAATTTTATATTTTTGACATCTTTATTTTTGAAACAAGTTCCATTATCTGAGATGAGATTTGCAGGAATTCCGAACCTACAAATAATTTGATTAAAAATAAATTTGGAAACTTGGGTTCCAATGCAAGAAGTTAAGGGCATAGCTTCAACCCACTTCGTGAAATACTCGGTGGTGGTTATGATGAATTTGTGTCCATCAGATGACACAGGGTTGATTTTTCCAATGATGTCTAAGCCCCATTTTGAAAAGGGCCAAGGAGATGAAATAGCCTGCAGTTCTTATGCAGGCACATGGACAAGGTCAGCATGTTTTTGGCACTTGTCGCAATGGCGCACATAATCATGTGCATCATTCTCCATGGTAGGCCAAAAATATCCTATCCTAAGGAGTTTCTTAGCAATGGTGCTACCACTAAAATGTCCCCCACAAGATCCATCATGGGCTTCACTCAAAGCTGATCTAGATTCTTCTAGATTCAAACATCTCAATAGGATACCTTCAAAAAATCTCCTATACAACGTATTTCCAATAATTACGAATCGACTTGCTCGTCTACGTAATAACCAGTGCTGGTTGCTATTACAACCTTCAAAGAAGGTCCCATTTTGAAGAAAATTAAATATATCAGTGTACCAAGGTTCAGGAGTAGTTTCATTGATTAGAAACACATCCAAAGGTTCTAAGCATGATTTATTTGAAGCGGGTTCCTGGAGTCGATGAATAATGATGGTAGCATATTCATCATCTAACTCCAAGGGCAAAAGAGATGTAGCTGCAGCCATAGCGTCAGCCGCATGGTTGCTAGTTTGAGGAATAGATTCCAAGGTAACTTGATAAAATAAAGATATTAATTGTAAGACATATGCTTTATATGGATGTAATTTATCATCTTTGGTCTGATAAACATCATTGATTTGATTTATGACAAGTTGAGAATCACCAAAAACTAATAGATTTTTTATTTTTAGTGCCAAGGTAGCTCGTAATCCAAGGATTAGAGCCTCATATTCAGTAGTGTTATTAGTACAAGCAAACGTTAATTTAAAGGACAAAGGTATAATATGTTTCTATGGAGATATTAAAATAATACTTGCACTAGCCCCACTCATGCATCGGGCTCTATCAAAGTATAGGGACCATTGCTCTGGATGGTCTACCTCTAATTTAAGGCATTCATCGAGAAACTCAATGATGAGGGGATGGGTAGACTCTAAAGGTGCAGCAACTAATTGATCTACTATGATTTGACCCTTAACAAACTTTTGTCCTATAAATATGAGTTTAAACTCTCTTAGCACAAGAACCCACTTTGTTGTGTGACCAGATAAGTACGGTTGACTCATGAGATACCGCAAAGGATCGAATTTAGCAATAACATACGTTTTCTGACTAAGCATATAATGGCGTAGTTTCTATGTAGAAAATACAACTACTAGACATAGCTTCTCTAATGTTGTGTAGCGGGTTTCATAACTGATTAAGGTTCGGCTAATGTAATAATTAGCATGCTCTCTTTTCTCATCATCAAGTTGAGCTAACATAGCTCCTAAGGCAAAATCTGAAGCAGAAATATACAAGATAAATGGGCGATCAGGTCTAGGTGGTGAAAGCACAAGTGGGTTAAGGAGATATTGTTTGAGGAGTTCAAATGCTTCCTGACATTCGTCGTCCCAATGAAAAGAGACATCTTTCTTAAGAAGCTTAAGAAAGGGTCTTGTTTTGTCCATCAACTTATCGATGAAGCAATGAATAGCTTGAATCTTACCTTGTAGACTTCGTAATTTAGATATATTTGTGGGTGCGGGCATATTAGTGATAGCCACAATCTTGAGAGGGTCAATTTCAATACCACATAAAGAAACTATAACCCCCAATAATTTACCGGACTTAACTCCGAATATACATTTGGCTGGATTCAGTCGGATAAGATATTCCCTTAACCAATCAAATACTTTTCTCAAGTCATCTAAATGATCATCTTATTTGATGGAACGAGTTATAATATCGTCTACATAATCATGTAGAATATCATGCATCATATCATGAAAGATATAAGTCATGGCTCGTTGATATGTTGCACCTGCATTCTTCAAACCAAATGGCATCACTTTCCAACAAAAGGTCCCCCAAGGGGTAATAAAGGTTGTTTTAGCCTAATCTTCAGGAGCTATCATGATCTGATTATAACTAAAAAATCCATCCATTAAGGATATCATTCCACTCCCAGTAGTAAAATCAATGATCTGATCCATGTTGGGAAGAGGAAAATCATCTTTAGGGCATGCAACATTAATATCTCTAAAGTCTGTGCAAACCCTAACTTTGGTAGCTTATTTCTTAGTTACTAGAACTACATTCGAGATCCATTCAGCATAATCAATGGCTTGTATAAAAATAACCTTCAGGAGTTTTTCTAATTCCCCTTTGACTAGTAAGGCCACTTTAGGATGCATTTTTCTAAGTTTTTGTTTAACAGGTTTAGCATCCGGATGGACTACTAGGTGATGCATAGCTACAGAAGGGTCTAATCTTGGCATATCTTCATATGTCCAAGCAAAGACATCTTCATATTCCTTAATAAATGCAATGTATTTATCTTGTTTGTCTTGACTCAATTATGATCCAATGTTGATTATGTGAGGATTATCTTTGGTTCCAATGTTAACTTTTATGACGTTTTCTACTTCCATGTGTAGATCTCTCTCAAAATTAGGTGGGGCGGGTGAAATGCCCAATTCTTATAATTCTTTCGAGGTTATCTTGGATAATTCATCTTGAGGAGTCATGGCCTCAAGATGGGCTATACTAGGTATAGAGCCATAGAAATAAAATATGTTATGTAATAATTCCTCAACGGAGACATCATGGAAGATATCTCCCTCCAACTCATCGTCGGATTCAGCAATCATCTGAGGGTAAGCTATGGATAGCATATTACATGTAAGTGGATTATTTATTAAATGCAAGGCATCATGTTTATCTAAATAATCTTGGTAACATATGAGATGGTCATCATCCTCAAATGGGAAGGGCTGACCTTTACTAGGAAATAGGCCCACACCACATCGGGCGGGCCATGACTCTACCTCAAAAGGTTCTTTCATACCATTCTAGAAAGGTCCCAAACCTTTCCCTTTATATCCCAATTTAAGCATTATAGGCTTAGCTTTAATATACTCATTAGTAAAATAACATCGAGCATATCCATCATAATGTGTCTTGATGTTTCTAGGTATTCTTCCCCAATCATATCCCTTATAAATAAAAGCACAGCTCCCAACCTGGTAAATACTTCCCATAGGTTGTGGGAGGCCCAAGGTACAAGTCCCAAGGTACGAGGAGAGGGTGGAAAATTATTTAAAATAAGGGAATCTTGCATAACAACGTTTGTTTTTTTTATATAAGAATTTTAGATAAATCGGGTAAGAGCTCATCAGTAAGAGCATAAGAGGTAGAAGGAACATTTCCTACATCTTCGGATGTGGAAAATATGCCTCTGGTAGGTGTAGATGTTGTAGAGATGTCGATGGATGGTTCTATAGGTATGGAAGTTATAGGAGTAAAACAAGAAGCATTGGTTGTGGGTTTAGGATCTTTTTGAGGTCCTAATGTGGTTTGTTCGAAATATGGTTGAACTATATGTAGAGGTGGAGTTGATGGAGAAAAAGTAGATGATGTTATGGGTGTGTGTTTCACACGTTTAGACGGATGATGAGAATTAGGATGTGTGGATGACAGAGTAGGGAAAAATTGAACTCCAACAGGTTCTGCCAAAGCACACATATCAAAGGGTCTGGGATCACCATGAATGGTAACCAACTAATTTTTAAATTCGAATTTAACACACTGATGTAAAGTTGAGGGAACATCTCACATCACGTTGATCCAAGGGCGACCCAAGAGTATATTGTACGATGCAGGGCAATGTACAATAAACACGATCATGTCTAAGGTTCTTGGACCAACTTGCAATGGGATAGTAATAACTCCACATGTTTCTTGTGTTTTGTCATTGAAGGATTTTATGATCATATCAGTTCTTTTCATTTCATCACTTCTAAACCCAAATATTTGGTAGAATTCAAAAGTGCAAATGTTTAAAGATGAACCATTATCAATCAAGACTCGTTTAACTACTACATCTCCAATTAGGGTAGTAATATATAAGGGGTTATCCTTATGTAAACTATGTTGTGGTATATCTCTATCCCGGAAGTCAATACAATCGACTTCTCGAGTTATGATAGTATTGGCTATGGCTTCAGGTTGAATATTTTGTGGTACCATCATTTGGGTTAATGTGAGCATTAATTCATCCCTATGTATAGGAGAATATCTTAAAAGGTCCAAAAGGGAAATTCTAGCTTTAGTATTTGATAATTGTTCATTAATATTATAAGGAGGTTTAGGTTGAACATTAGGCACATGATTCCCTTTATTAGGAACTTTCAAAACAAATGGAGCTGATCCATCATTCTGAGTTTGATCTTGTTGAGAATTTTGAGCCTGTTGTTGAGTAACAACTCCGATGGTACCTACAATATTATTTTGCGGATGATGAATGGGTCTTGGTCTAGTGTTTATGGCTTGTTCATTAGAAAGTGATTGGTGAGAAGATGGTCTAGTAGTGACTCTTCTTGGAAATGGTTCTTCCAGAACCATAAAATTTGTGATAGGTTGAATAGCATCTGATTCATCTTTAGAACTATTCGATTGATTTGATGTGATTTCCATGTCACTCTCAGTCTCGTATTCTGTATCACTAAAATCAGGTGTCCGAATATTATATAGAGGTCTGGTCGTAACCATGGATAAATTTGTGTCAAATATTTGCAGATCATGAGCAGGTAAATGTCCACTAATAGTCCCTACATATCGGGTAGGAGGGGGAACATTATGATGCTCAATTTGATTAGCCACCTCTTTACCATGCTTTGGTAAAGGATGTTGAAATATGTCCAATGATTGATTGGCATTCTGATTCTGATTTTGGGGGATGTTCTTTTGAGCATTATTAGGAGGATTTTGTTTAGGTTGAAAGGCTTGCACCTCCATCTCATTGTTATCAATTAAGTCTTGTATTTTATGTTTTAATATTTTACAAGAGTTGGTAGCATGTCCAGGTCCTCTATGGAAATCAAAGTGTAAATCAACTCTATATCCAGGTATAGTTGGATCAGGTTCCTGGATATTTGGTAATTGGATCAAACCTCGTTCTAATAATTGTGGTAGAATGGTTGATAGAGGTTGATTTAACCTAGTAAATTCTCAAGGTGGTTTATCAGGAGGTTTTAGTATAAACTTCTCCGTTGTCTTCACAGCATTAACAGTAGCAATATTTCTACTATTAGTGACTCCATCACCCACAACTTGTTTATTTTTATATTGATTTATGGATGTTTTCTCATCATCTTTCTTTTTAAGCTGACCTCTCCTAATGAGAGCATCTTCCACTCTTCGAGCTAAGTCTATAGCTTGATCGAAGGTGGTCAAGGTAGCAGTTGATAACTCATAGGATAGTTGTTCTTGTAAATTATTGATAAAGATATCCAGCATTTCTCGATAAGGTAACACAAAGTGCAATTTTCCTATCAACTATCTCCACCGAGCTAGGAAATCAGCAAAACATTCATCTTTGTCTTGTTTTAAGTTGCACAAATATTTAATGGTTACATGCCTTTCGATGTAGGCACTAAATTGATGAACAAAAGACTTGGTTGTTTCTTCGAAATTCCTCAAATAATGAGTGGGTAATTGATAATACCACTCTAATGCCATTCCTCCTAAACTTTTCGAGAACGTTTTTAGCAATAACAAGTCATCATGTGATATATCATGACATGCTATCCTAAACATACAAAGATGCTCTATGGGATCTTCGGTTCCTTTGTATATAGGTAGGACAGGCATAGGAAAGTGTTTAGGATATGGCTATGCTATGACTATAGGATCTAAAGGCTGACTACACATCTCTCGATAATTGTATGAGGGACGATAGGGATCTATCTGGTCCATGTGAGAGACTAACTATTTCACCATGGCTTCCAAATTACTAGTTTTTCCACCATATTGGTTTGGTGGTACATGAGTATGGGATTTGTGAGCATATGATGGCATGACGTAAGGATTAGATGCTATATTGCTATTATGAAAATGGTTGGTAGGGAGAGTATTATGAAGAAGATTTGTAGTAGCATTATGTTGTATCCCAGATTGTTGGAAATTGGTGTTTGGTTTTGTTTTGGGCTTTTGTTGATTTGAGGTATGTTGATCAATAGCTTGGAAAAATAGAGCAGTGAATGAAGGTTTCTTTTGTGTGGGAATAACTCTAGGCTTGGTAACAAGCACTCTAGGTGGTTGGGTAACCTATTGTTGTTGCATGTTCTGGATTATAGCGGTCATATCCAAATTGGATGGTCCAGCTTGATCACTTTCTTGATCAACGAAGGACAAGGGATTAGTGCGTGTGTGATATATTTCTTCTAGGGTTGCTTGAGTGTCACTAATTTGATCCTTGTCCATATGGACTGCTCTATTAAGAGTGCCAATATTAGTATTGAGAAACTTCCAAAAATGTTCCATGTTCTCAAAAGTAATAGCTCCTCCCGGAGACATTTTAGGGGATGAGGATCCTTCCTCTCTAACAGTTTCTCTTTGTTCATTTACTACAACAAACTCTTCTTCTTGTTGGTCTAGGGTTCCTTCTTCCTGAATTGGGTCTTCAGGAAGGACATCTGGGTTATTTAATGGTTTTCCTAACCAATCTTCTTCTACTTCAGTCTGTTTTCCATTCCTAAGTCTAGTCATTATGCTTAAACTTAGATTTTAGCAAATATATATTTATATATATATATATATATATTTGCGACAAGTTTGGGAGGTATATATTTTAATTATATACCTACTATAATACTTAAAAGAAAACATTTTAATTTTTGTTTTATTTTTGTGTTTTTTTATGTTTTTATAATAATATTATAAAGACAACAAAGAGCATACTAAATGCAAGAAATAATAATAATAAAAGAATGGCTTAGTTTTCTATAAATAGTTTATGGATATCATTAATAGGATCAAGTTCATCAGGAGTCATGAAATGCTCCTCTTCAAATTGGAAATGGTTTTTCAAGAATTTGACAAAGTGTGCTATGGTGATATTATCTGTTTCAGACTCTAACCTGTAGAAATAAAGTTCATGGCAATACTCTTGATATAACACAGCTCTAGGAACTCTATCCCATATCTTTCTATCTATAAGAATGACCTCTTGATCCTCTATACGAGATAGAAATTTATGTACTACAACTGCGTTGTCGAGGTACTCCTCAAAGGTGTACAACTCGAAAGACACAAGTGCTCTTTTATCAGCTAACCACCTATGGCAAGCTCTCTGAAGCTCATGGTACAAAGTCACCTGATCAGGATCCAGGATTCTATCTAGGACAAACCTCTTAATTTGCCTAAGTTCTGTTGACCTAGATGAAATAATACTCAATCTCCTATTAAGTTCATCCCATAAAGGTGGGACTCTATATGTTTGAGATACTCTAAGAAAAGAAGTAATCTCTATGGCTGCTAATTGATTTTCAACATTTATGGTGACAACTCGTCTTTTATTATAATCTACCATCTAAATATGATATGCAATCTTAATCTAATCTTCTCCTTGTGTTATTATTTTTGGATTGTTTTCAAAAGGTTTTTAGTTTTCACGTTGAGTTCACCAAAATGTATCGCTCCAAATTTTTCGCATCCTTACCTTTAGGCTATAGGATCCACGCCCGAAAGGGGGATGCGAGAAGGATGGGACAATACCTCGGATTAAGAGGCCCTTTGAAGGTCGCGCCTCTCGAGGGAGGGGTATAAGGGTGAATTTTTGATGGATGGTGGGGTTCACTAGGAAACTTTGAGTGGCAGTTTCCATGCCTAGGTTGAGAATGGGTTTGATGTGTTCATTTTTATATTTAATCATTCAATTCCTAGGTTTGGCCAAGATGAATCTAAGCTATTCTATATACCAATGCTGATTTATATGGATACAAAAAGCATGAATAAGTGCTAAACATAGAAAGTGTGCTAAATAAGATAAAATGTACCTGATTTCGGATGTCTGATGAAGATTCTGAGGTTTGTAGAAGTCTAGATCGTCTCAAATCTTACATTATCATTTGTAATTGCACAGAATCATCTCAGATCATAGTCGGTCATCTGAGATCAGATGAGATCATCGTCGACCTGATGAATTCGTCAGACGAATTCGTCAAAAACCTGCAATCATAGAAATAGATACCAAAGACCAAAAATGCAACTACAAAAGCAAGGGGGAATGATAGAAATGATAGTAAACTTGCCTAAATGATAAATCCAGATAACAATTAAAGAAAATGCATTAATTTAATAATTTATTTTAACTTTATCATGCATCTATGCTAAATGAGGTGAACTCCAAGATGCAAAAATAGAATAAACTAAGTTAATGCATAAGGAAATGAAGAGAGAAGATAAAAAAATGTAAACTCCAGGCTCTGATTGCAAGATAAAAAAATGTAAACTCCAGGCTCTGATTGCCCCTAATCTCGATTGCAGTCGAGATGACCTCCAATCATATGAGATCATCACTGATCTACGATAGGATCGTCTGAAATTGTCTGGAATCTCCAGCGATGATCCGAGCTTGCTCCAGCTGAAAAGCAGTAAAATTCTTACAAGAAAAACATGAAATACATAATGCAACAATGGTGTGAAGGTGTTCTAATGCACGAGAAACTAAATTTGCAGGGAAAATCAGCCAAGGGGAAGTCAAGAAAAATCCTAAGTTTATATAGGATTTAGGGAGAGGTTAGGAGGTTGGAGATCACCCCAATTTGGGAGATCTCCAACGGAGGAGACTCTAACCCCATAGACATGCTTTCTGCCCAAGTTAGAGAAGCTGTTGAAATAGAAGATAATTATGAAAATTTAGTTTTGGGATGAAATCGCCTGGACGTTCTGTTCCAGAATTTTTTTTTAGATCTGGAACGATTTCATCTGATCATCGATGATATCGTCCAATGGTCAAAACAAATCCTAAAAATGGCACAAAAAACAATGGGAGTGGGTAACGGGTGGTTAATAGGCTGTTTTGGGGTTAAAATTCAAATTTTTATCTTTTTACTAAGGGTTTAACTATGCCAATTTTAAGGTCCGAGGTGTAGACCAATTGGTTCATCCAAACCCCATAAGGGGGGTGGAGGTCCAAGGTTCAAATCTCGGGCCTCGTCGATCGAATGCTTGTCCCTTTTCGTTGATGCTTCTCAACAGGCATAAAAGGTTCTAAAATGATTGTGGCATGGTGGTTATAGGGGCGGACTATGGCAAAGATCCGAGTGGCAACATTCTAGGGGGAAGACTGGACAAGTGGGGATTAGAATTACTGTGGTGGCCATAAAAGCTGGACAATCCTACTCGCGATTCATAAGGTGGACAAAGGCTATACCACGATTGCCACCCCGAGGTTGTGAATTAAAAAAAAAAAAAAAAAACTACGTCAATTTTAGGGTGCTACAATGCCTAACTCCATAGTAAGTGACAACGGTTCTGCATTTTCTTCTTTATAATTTGCAAATTGGGTGTACAATAATAAGGTGAGTCTAAAATTCTCTTCCAATTATTACCCCCAAGGCAATGGTTTGGCAGAATCATCAAATAAAAATTTATTATGCATAATCAAAAAATTACTTGAAAAGAACCCTAGATATTGGCATAGTAAGTTAAAATTTGCCCTTTGGGAAGATAGGAGCAGAAGCAAAGAGTCAATTGGGACATATCCTTATCACTTAGTCTATGGGTAAGACCCTATTTTTCCTACTAATATGAAATTGCAAACTTTACATTTTATAAAATACTATGTTGGGACTGATGATAAACTTGAAACCAGATTAACCCAATTAATGCATCTTGATGAGAAAAGGGAGGAAGCCATGCTTCATTTCAGCAAACATCAAGACATAATCAAAAGGTGGTTTGATAAATGGTCCAAAATTAAGGTCTTTAAAGTTTCAGATTTAGTTTTGTTGTGGGATAAAAGGCATGAAAAAAAATGAGAACATGAAAAGTTTGATTGCTTGTGGTTGGGACCCTATCTAATATCCGAAGTCCTAGGTGAAAATAGTTTTAAATTAAAAACCTTGGATGGAAAATATTTGGCCTTACCCATCAATGGCCTTCATTTAAAGCATTATTTTTAGGCCTAAGGGTAGAGTCATTGTATTATATGTACACTAATCAGCTTGCTTAATTGTTTGTCTTATCAGTTTTATTTCTTGTTTATTTGATCTTGTTTCTTTGATTTCAGAAGTCTTTAGTATGTCAAAGTGGTCCAATTTTGGATTTTATTGTAGGAGTAAGAGGTCAGCCTATGTGTATACGAATGTCAACCAAGACTAAAAGGATGTGAAAAATTGGAATCATATGGCAAAAGGCTTGAACATGTGAAATATTGTTTACAGTTCATGAAGAATGAAGTCGTTGATCTTGCATATCATCCATCCATGTCTCAAAGGTACATTCTTATTACATAAACATCATATGCTAAACCCAAACACTAAAAGTGATTTCTAATTATCTTGGGATCAAATGCACAAAGAACAATAATAAGATCTTAGGTTTGGAAGTTGTTTCCGAAGCTGTCGTAGGTCTATCACATTTTTGTCCATGTCCAAAATATTGGGTAAAATAATATGAAACCATACTTGGATGGGGATGTGAGGTGAAAAGATAATTCTGGTCTATCCCACCCTACACATAGTCCATAAAATAGTGGTTTTTACCACTTTTGCAATACTTGAAAGCCCAAAATCAGAGTAGTAAGGATAGGGTCAAATTCTCATCATGCTTAGGTTGAGAATTTTATTCCCCAAAGCTTTGATTTTGCTTGCATCACACCATGGATCATTGGGTTGTAAGGATCGTACTACGTGTCCCTCGGAAGGATGGGTAGTCATCCCAAGATTCAAGAAATCCAAAGCAAAATGTTCACCACTTTGTTTCCATCACACCATTGACTATTGGGTTGTAAGGATCGTACTACGTGTCCCTCAGAAGGATGGGTAGTCATCCCAAGATTCAAGAAGTCAAGAGCAAAATCATGGACTATGGAGTTAACCTCCATCGGGGCTATAGATGCTTGATTGGCAGTGGAGTACACTCATTCCTAGTGACATGACTCCCGTAAGGTTGAGATTTATGGCTACCATGAGGATAGATTAGTTTGATGACCTCATCCATAATTGGTTTAATTATTTTGGTCAAATATGAGAGCAATAAAGGATAGGGATATATTCTCATCACACCTTGGTTGAGAATCCGATTCCCCAAAGCTCTAAGGTACACTTGCACACACTGGTCCTTGATGATGATGGCTCATAACCAAGCCCTAGATCTAGTCAATGAATTCATTACACACACAGTTGATCCTAAGATGGTTAGACATTTTTGAGGTGTTTGCTCAAGCCACCATAGAATGTGTTGCTCATGCTATAAAAATTTTACCCTCAAAGCTCTCCATATCCATTGCCATAATTCTAGTCAGGTAAAATTGATGATGCAATGCAAAAAAGTTACAAAAAAATAAGGTGTGGAGTGCTACACACACCTAGAGCTAATATTGCATGATTCTAATATTTTACTATTCTTATAAGTCTATTGACATTATTCATGCATTTGTTGATGCTTGCTACTTTCTAGTTTGGAGTGTGTTTTTAGATTTTCTTTTTGGGTTCTCATCGAAATTCTCAGGAGCATTTCCCAATAGAGTCGCCATTTTGTTGTGGAGTTTCCACAACCACCCCAAAATTCTTGGGGACCCACTTGTCATATTTTGATATGAAAGGTTTTTGGTTTTCTTTGGTTTGTAAGAATATGGATGTTTGACCGTTTTGTTTTAATGATTTTAATTGCTTTGGTTATTTGATATTTAATGATTAATTAATCTAGGCATTAATGCTTAGATTAATTAAAATCCATTTTGATGAATAAGAGTTTAATGTTCTTCATACTATCTAAGGTGATGGAATGTGTTTAGCAAAGCAATGCCTGACCTAAAACAAAAAGAGGATACAAAAGGTACAAAGAAATTGAGATAGAAGCTAATATGCTATTATATACCTAATATAATTGCATTAACTATATTATGTATATAATAGTAATATTTTTAAGATTATGTTATAAGGTTCTAAAATGTTATCATTATAATAATATTATTATGATTATATTATAATGTTATTATTATAATAATATTATTATATTGTATATAATAATATTATTATAATGTACTTTATAAAAGATGTGATAATAATATTTACGATAAGGTAAAGTTTAATGTTGTTTCATTTGATTGCAGATAAGGCGATGGTGGCTATTCGAAAAAATTTGAAGACATGAGTGGCTAGTCCAAGAACGTTTAGTGCTATGGCAGCAAAGCTTCACAGAGTAACACCGATAAAGAAGAGGCGGTCCAAGATGGCGTTAGGGTTTTAGAAGAACAACATGAAAGACACTGGATTTTTTAGTGAAACAGCCAAGAGGCATAGGCATGCCATTGAACAAGGAAGGAAAAAGCATTATTAAGGCAACCTATGATGCCAATTGACAAAGTTAAAGGTCGACCTCGAAGAGCATGGAAGGTTTTAGTGTTGCATCTATTTCATTACGCTATGGCAATGTGAGTGTGAGAGTAGGGAGTTGAACAATCCCATGGCTACGTAGGTTTGGTAGCACCACAACGTTGATGGCAGCATCGATGGCTACGTAGGTTTGGCAGCACCACGATGATGATGGTAGAACTATGGTTGCGTAGTCTTGATAGTGCCATGGCTACGTAGGTTTGGCAGTTCCACAATGTCGATGGTAGCACTATGGCTGTGTAGTCTTAGTAGCACCATGGTTGCTTAGGTTGGGCAGTGCCACAGTGACCATGGCAGCGCTATGGCTGAGTAGTCTTAGCAGCTCCATGGCTACGTCGTTGATAGTGCTATGGCTACGCAAGTTGGATAGTGCCATGGCTGCATAGGTAGTGTGATGGTTACATTTGATTACATGGAAACCAAACTACCTAGGATGGGGGACTGCCATTCCAGTCCTTGGGCACATTGGTATGGCTTAGGAGAAATACCATCGGGTCTCGACCTCAAAAAGTGATAATGAAAGTTTTTCTGAATAAGATTGTCCTGTATTATTTTAGTTAATGTGAATGTGGTTTGATCACGTTCAATTTTTTAAAGGAGGTCTAAAATCGTAGGGGTTATAAGGTATAGTTAATACTTTTATCATTTGTTTGATGGATGTAAAGGGGTATTATTGGGTAGAATGCCTATTGATAAGAGAAAGGGGAGATATAAGGATTCATGAAGGGTAATGTTTTTGTTGTTAGTTTTTTTATAAATAAATAACATTTAGAAGTGTTATGTTTTGATTAAATCATAGAAAATGATGATGGATTATTTTCTTATATCCATTCATTATTTTGGTTGTGATAGAAGATGAAGTGAAAGGACTTCTAAGCATTATTTATACCTTGCTATCCTACCTTTTTCAAGAGGGGTTGGAAATGATGTAACATTCTGAGAAAGCAATAAAGAAAGAGCATTTTTTAGATTTTGAGAGGGTAGCAAACTTCTGTGAGCAAAATCAAAAGGAGGGTTTTTATCATAAAACTAACATTTTTAGTGTCTTATCATTTCTGCATTTTAGTGACATCTAGCCATTATCTTATGCCATGAAATGGGTTGCAATAGGAGAAGGTCAAGATTATGCAGTTTCTTTATGTTTCCTTTGAGTCTCGCACTTGATTTAATGGTATTGTGCTTATGTTGCAGGTCCATTGATTCAGGTTGTTTTATGATTACCTCATAACTTGGGATTTTGCAGGGAGGAGCTTGCTAAACTAATTTAGAATTTGAATTTTTTAGCTAACCAAATTTACATGTTTATTTCATTTACTGTTCTCAAAGTTTATTTTATTTCAAGCATTCAAGCATTCCATTCTAGTCCATACAAAATTTTAGTTTCTTTCATTTCCATTCTGGTCCTTTTCCAGAATTTCTGCTAATTTCTTGTTAGTTTAATTTTTTTTTTGGTCCATTTCCAGAATTGTTAAGCTTTCAAGTTATTTCCATTCTGGTCATTTTCCAAAATTTTTGCACCTCCAAGTTTCATTAATCTAAATATTTTAGATAAAACACATGGTTTAGGAGGGATACTAACCTACTATTTCACACTAAACTAAGATAAGAAATGAAAGCTAACTTTTCTAACTTTGCTAACATTTCTAACATGCTAACTTCTACTAACCACTATTAGGGTAGTGACATCAACATAAGGAAGATAAAATGAACCCAACTATCTAAAATTTACTTCATCTTAAAGGCACGGGCATTAAAATGAGGTGGACAATTCCACATTTTATCATTTGAAACCTTTTAAATGAAGATAAAATACTCTACTAACAAGGATTCAAGGTAGCACCAATTTAAAAAACCCTAAAAAGAATTGCTTTTATTTTTAGTTAGATATTTCAAATCACTAAGCATTGTTTAGAACCAGTAAAGGCCCCTTGTTTATGGTCACATGCATTATTGAATTATTTCTAGAACTATTGTAATCTTTTAGATATTTTACTAGAACCTTGGAGAAGTTGAATGTTTGTCATTTGGTTTCTTTTCAAGAGAGAGTTTTCTATTCAATACTCTGCATGTGGTGGTATTTTGCAATTGGAAAAAATATACACTCAACACAACCGTCTCCGTAGCCACATCATCGACCTCATGCTACATCCACCCTATCGAGTGTTGTCACATCACCTGCCATAGAAACATTCATTGCATGGATTACCCATGCCTCACTAGGACCTTATGACTAGGTCACTAGACTCTTTCCCATAGTCGTTGATGTGTCTTCGTTCATCAATAGTAAGCATCCCATCATCGTTAGTTGATTCCAAGGTGTCATCATAGCATTGTCATTCATTGATACCCCGTCATTGAACTCCATTGCGTGGATATAGTTAACCATGGTTGGATCAAACAACATCAATGTGCTCTCATCTTGACATATCAACGCATTCGTAGGCCCCTACCACATCACCTTTGAAGATGTTCAAGACATCCATGTTTCGCATCGTCCACTATGGCCATTCGCATATCACGTTGTCTGTTGTGATTTGCAGATGCATTCGTATCTGCCATGTTAGGGCACATCTACTTCGTCTTCATCAAAATATTACACCAAACTTTCCACATCCACTCGACATCATCTAGTTGTGCACTATCCAATTTGACCATGACCACTAACACTCCATGTGTGTGTCAATGACACCCATACCACGTTGTTTGGATACGGCTTGCAAATCCTCACACGTGACCATCCCGAGGTCCAACTGGACTGGCCTGGTTAATTACCTAAGTCACCACTGTGGAATCCCATCTTTGACATATTATTTTTGTACTTGCCACCTTGACTCATTTTAATAATGTCGTTTGAACCTACTCGACATTCACCATTTGTTACAACATATCATCAAACCTTGATCCCTATCAATCCATGTCAATGTCAAATCTTTGGTCACCATGCAGACATCGGTCTGTCTATTCCTCCAATCCCTTAAGCATTTGAGTCGTGGACATTGTTGTCCACATTGTCTTTCCAAATTACCTACCACGTCACGCATAGGAAGCGTTGATCTCACAACACGACGTCTTGTCATTGTCTTGGTCCTCATCACCATGATAGTATTCTCAGGCTTGACCACGCACCCCTATGCCCAAGCTAGCTCCATAAACGAGGAGTCCCACCTCACCTTTAGACCTGCAGTCAAAGTAATAACAACATTAATATAAACCCCCACATAAAATTAAGAGATTCACTTTAATATAACATCAACCTCAAATCCCCTACAAAATGCGTATGTATATATATACCCTATGTATATGAATTACTTTATTTAGCTATATATATGTGAACGTTGATTTATTTTATTTTATTTTTTATTTTTATCATTTTTATTTGCTTTATAATACCTTTATATATATAAGATATTATTTCATCTTCAATATTGTTTTATTTTTATATTTTCTTTATTTTAATATATATATTTTATTATTATATATTACATATATAATAATAAAGTATATATATTTATTCAAACTCCCAATGAAAAAAAAAAATGAATCCAAAGGTGTAAAATCTAACGAAACAAGATGAAGGAAAAATAAGCGACTTACTTAAGGTGGATCCAAACCAGGATTTAACTGTACCAAACAAAATGAAAACATCCATGCAACTAATGATGACTTCAATCAAACAATAAAAGCAAACTCCTCCCAAAATACAAGCAAATCATGCAAACCAAGGAGGCTTAAAATCCACAATATGAGCTCACGACTGAGGTCACATCCAAAATTTGCACTCAAAGACAAACAAAACTCTCAAAGACAAAATTTTAATGGTGGGTCCCCAAGCTTTGGGGCTAGTTGTGGAGACACCATAACAAATGGCGACTCTGATGGGAAATGCTCCTAGGCATTTTGGTAGGAACCCAACCTGAACACACACAGAACCCAACCATTAGTATTACAAGCATCAGTAAGTATCCAGAGAATGAAAACATACCAAGAAGACATGAACCATCAAAATCATTCAGCATCGACTCAGTGTGTGTGAAGTGATTCATTCCTTACCGTTTGAAATTGTTCAAAATTCTATCATCAATTTTGCATGGGTGCTTATATATTTATGATTTATGAATATGATGTTATGGAAGATTTATGCAGGATTGGATGTATTGAAAGGTTGTTATGATAAAAACTATTTGCTTTGCAGAGACTCAAACATTATAGTAACATAACAAAGCACAATGAAACTGTCTAACCCTATTAGGACCAAATATATATGCAGTAAATTCATTTACTAGATCAAGGGCCCAGTTATGAACCACTACAATCCAGAACCAATGTGTGCAAGTGGACTCAAAGCTTTGGGGAATCAGATTTTCAACCTAAGTGTGATGAGAATTTGACCCTATCCTTACTACTTTGGTTTTGAGTTCATTACCTCATTTTGACCAAAATGATTAAACTTGTTATGGATGAAGCTGCAAGGCTAGCCTATCCTCTTGAGTGGTCAGAGATCTCACTTTTAAATGAGACATATCACCACGCATGAGCATACTCCACTACCAGCCAAGCATCTATAGCCCCGGTGGAGGTTAGCCCCATAGTCCATGATTTAGCTTTTGATTTCCTGAATCTTGGGGGTGACTACACATCCTTATGAGGGGACATGTAGTACAATCCTTACAATCCAATAGTTAATGTTATGATGAAATTAGACTCAGAGCTTTGGGGAGTCGAATTATCAACCTAAGTATGATGAGAATTTAACCCTATCCTTACTACTCTGATTTTTTGAGTTTCAAGTATTGTGGAAGTGGTGAAAACCACTATTTTATGGACTATGTTGCATGATAGGACAGACAAGAATGACTCTTTTCACCTCACATTTTCTCCCAAGGATGGTTTTGGCTATTTTACCCAAGATGTTTTTAATATGTGCAAATCGTGTTTGGTTCTAGATATTTTCGGCATCAGTTCCTGATATCAAGATCTTCTTATGCAAGAACCTTGATGTTCTTATGTAAATTTGATAAATAATTTAATATAAAATGTAATCACAGGCCACTTAAATAGGGCTCCCTTGTAATCGCTTTGCCACTATAGGGGGCTCCCTCCTTAGAATATATGCTTCTTATTCTTCTTCTTGGATGATTTGTGTGAATGGCCAACCTAATATATATATCTACCCTAAAGCTACGTTGGTGAAGAGACGTGATGGTTCACGTATGAAGAGATGTGATGGTTCACTTTATGGGTTAATAATATAATAATTAAATGATTAATAATACTAACTAATAATGTTAGGATGGAGGATCCTAACATGCCACCCTCCTTAAAAAGATCTTTGTCCTCAAAGCTCAAAGTGAGGAGCTTTGTCCTTTATTTT
Source organism: Wollemia nobilis (assembly GCA_028583015.1). Lineage (NCBI taxonomy): Eukaryota > Viridiplantae > Streptophyta > Pinopsida > Araucariales > Araucariaceae > Wollemia > Wollemia nobilis. Next base: position 5,085,481 of record JAQPPZ010000613.1, on the reverse strand, counting down.
CCAAGAAGGATTTGCGTAAGTTCTTGGACTCTTTTAATGTCATCCTTCTATAGGCAGGGATATCGAGAAGGATGAAGCGTTAGCGAGGGGTTGCCATAAAAATTAGTAAATGTGTGATTATGAGGGAAGATCAACCCTTGGGGTTCTTCAAATGCCTTAAAATAATGCATAGAAAGATATGGTATAATTTCTACATTCTCTTGTTGTTCTCTGGGAGAGGCAATGGAGGAGTGTGCAATCACCTTTCTACCTTGTTTTTTAATAGGTTTTACCCTGTGGTGATAACTCACTATTAGAGAGAAAATTGAGTGTAGTTCTTGTAGAGTGCATTTTTGGCCATAATGAGTCACTTCAGGAATGTCTACCTCATCCTTACCTAATGCATCAATCACTACTAGTATATCAACCATATTGCCTTCATCATTGTGATCAGGTGCTTTGGGTATTGCTTGCTCATTGTTCTCATTTTCCACATCTTTATTATATTTCTCATCTTCCTCATCTTCCTTATCTTCCTCATCTTCCTCATATTTAGTGCTATCATCAGGTGTATTTGTCACTATGTCTACCTCAATTACATTTTCATCATTGGGAGAACTACAAGGAATAGTTGCATCTAAAATATATAGTGTAGGTGTAATACATTGATGATTACGAATAAATTTCTCATCGCAATGATAGTAGAGACCTTTTGCTTTTCGTTCTTTCATTTATTTAAAACTAAGATATTTAATTGGTAGGGTTGGGTTAATTTTAGGGATTGTGTAAGTACTTTGTGCCTTTCCATTATGCGTAGATTTAGGGGTAATGTAAGTGGTTTGATATTTCCCCATAGGTGGTTTTCGTAATTAACGTTTGCATGGATTTTATCTTCAACTAATTTTTCCAATCCAATAGTCTGCATCATGGTATAGGGTTTGAACATTGTCACCTCTATTCTAATTTCCTCTTTCAATCCTTTGATGAAGCAATATATGACAAATGCTTCACCCCACCTTGTGTTGTGTTTGATGATATCCTTAAATTAAATTTCATATTCACGCACGGTAGTGTTTTGACAAACATCTTTGAGAAATTCCCACATGACTGGGTCCCACATGGCTTTGATACCAAATGCAAGAACCTTGATGTTCTTGTGTAAATTTGATAAATAATTTAATATAAAATGTAATCAAAAGCCACTTAAAAGGGGCTCCCTTGTAATCACTTTGTTGTTATAGGGGGCTCCCTCCTTAGAATTTATGCTTCTTATTATTCTTCTTGGATGATTTGTGTGAATGGACAACCTAATATATATATCTACCCTAAAGATACGTTGGTGAAGAGATGTGATGGTTCACGTATGAAGAGATGTGATGGTTCACTTTATGGGTTAATAATATAATAATTAAATGATTAATAATACTAACTAATAATGTTAGGATGGAGGATCCTAACATCTTAGTGTATATTATGCAATGATCCTAAGAGAATTTGACATGTTTTTGGTGATTGCCTTTGAAATGTAGATGCAAGTGAGATGCAATGCAATATGAAATGTACCATGAACTACGGATGAATGAGATGGGGCATGCAAAATATTTCACCCTAATTTGCAAAATTGACAACTTCATGCATCACAAGTTTCAAATGATATTCTTTAATGTGTTTGTGATAATTGTGGAGCCTTCTATAATATAATTTTGATGTTTCATATTATCCTTATTTTATTTGATGTTCATGAGGACCTAAACTGACATATAACTTTTATATTTTCAAAATAAACCAAAATGGGCCAAAAGACCAACACCCAAAACTGATAATAAATGAAACAAAATAACACGCAACCCAAAACCAAAATAGATCGAAACCAACACAGTCAAGCCATATACAAAATACTAGAAATAAATAAAATACTGGAAGCAAATGAATACAAACACACAATCAGACTCAACATCATCAGACACAAACGTATTTACATATAATACAACATCTTGAATTTTTTAGGCCTGAAAGTAGTACTTTAAGTGTAGCCCATTAATAGGCAAAGCCAAATCATTCCCATCCAAGGTTTTTAATCTAAAACTGTTTTCACCTAGGACTTCAGAAATTTGATACGGACCCAACCACAAAAAATCAAATTTTTCATGATCTCCTTTCTTTTCATGTCTTTTATCCCACAATAAAACTAGGTCTAAAACTTTAATTTTTTTGATTTTAGACATATTATCAAACCATTTTTTCACTGCATCTTGATGTTTGCTGAAATGAAGCATAGCCTCATCTCTTTTCTCATCAAGATGCATTAACTGTGTCAACCTAGTTTCAAGTTTATCATTAGTTCCAATATATTATTTCATGAAATGCAATATTTGTAATCTTAGATTTGTGGGAAAAATGGGATCTTTTCCATAGACTAAGTGATAAGGAGATGTTCCTATTTATTCTTTGGTTCTGATCCTATCAGCCCAAAGGGCAAATTTTAATTTGCTATGCCAATCCCTAGGATTTTTTCAAGTAATTTTTTGATTACACATAACAAATTCTTATTGGAGGATTCCACCAAACCATTACCTTGTGGGTAATAATTTGAGGATAATTTAAAACTCACCATATTATCATATGCCCATGTTGCAAATTCCAAAGAATAAAATGCAAAGCCGTTATCACTTACAATTACGTTGGGCATTATGAAACGAGTCACAATATTACCTTCTAAAAACTTAATAACAACCTCTGAGTGGCTTTAGTCCACCTTTTGCAATAATTTGTGACAGTAAGGATATACTTATGGGAAAAAAATGAGTTAAGATTGATGATCCCAACAAAATCCAAGCCCCACTATGCAAAAGGTCTTGCTTCTACCACAGACTGTAATGGCATTGCAACTTTCCTTTCTCTATTGGTTGCCACTTGGCATATGTGATAGGATCTCACATGAGCATGAGCATATTTAAACAAGTGAGGCCAATAGTATCCTACTCTAAGGATTTTATGTGCCATTGCATTGGCTGACCCATGTCTTGTTCCATACTTACCATGAAACTCCTTCAGTATTTGGGTCACCTCCTCTTGATTAACACAACAAAGGTAAATCCCTTCATGGTTTCTCCTGTATAAAACATCGGACCTTATTAGAAATTTTTTTGACTTCAAATGCAAATCTCTATGTTGAGTAGAATTCAAATGCAATGGACACCTACCATTTAGCAAGAAATACACTATGTCAACATACCAATCATCCTTAGTTATATCTTCTACTTCATAATGTTGGCATGAAACTAAAGGATCACTCTCTGCTATGGACTTGACCAAACCTTGTCCACGCACTATTTTCATAGGTCAGATTTCTAAATTAAATTCTTGAAGTGTTGAAATCCATTTGCCTCATCTTTCCCCAAGTTCGTTCTACACAAACATAGACTTGACAGCAAGGTCGGGGACTATAGAAAAAACCCTACTATAGACTATGTAGTGTCTAAATTTCTTGATGGTCTTGAATGGCGCATACATTTGTTTATCCAAAATAGAATATCTTAGTTTTGTATCCTTCAAACAGGAACTCAAAAAGGCTATGGGATTTTCAATGTTACCTTCACTCTTTTGAGTTAGGACGCTCACAAAAGAATGATCTGAAGCAAATGTATAGACATAAAACAGTTTTGCATAGTATAGACTAATTAAAACAGGGACTCTAGAGATAGCATATTTGATACTTTTGAAAGCATCCCTATTTTCATTTGTCCATTTGATTTGAACATCCTTTTTTAGCATGTCATTCAAAGGCTTCATGATCTTGGCAAATCCTAAAATAAACTTCCTTACAAAGTTGATTTTACCGAATAAAGATCTTAATTATTTCTTGCTATTGGGTGGAGGAATGACTAGTATAGCTACTATTCTTTCTGGATCAATAGAAATCCCATATTTTGAAATGATGTGGCCCAATAGCTTACCTTCCATTACTCCAAAAATGTATTTCTTCGAATTGAGAGAGATCCCATGTTTTCTACATATTTGAAGTACTTTTCTCAAGTCCTTGACATGATATTTCCTTTTCTTAGAAAACACAGGGATGCCATCCACATACACAATAATACACTTCCCAATGAGCCCTTTGAACGCAAAATCCATGGCTCATTGGAAGGTGGCACCTACATTCAATAATCCAAATGGTATTCTTCTATATGTGAATGTTCTCCATTTCGTCGTGAAGACTATCTTCATTCTGTTATTGGGATGAATAAGAATATGATTATATATTGAATAACCATCCAAGAATGACATCAATTCTAACCCATTAACCTTTTGAAGAATCTCATCGATAGTAGGCAATTGGTAATTATCCTTTTGACAAGCCTTGTTCAGATTCCTGAAATCTATACACGACCTTATTTCTCTGCTCTTCTTTATTATTGGGATAAGGTTGGAAACCCAAGTGGAATATCTAATAGAAAAGATGATTTTTTCTTCTAGTAATCTCTTTACCTCTTTCTCTATTAGGATCTCTAATAATGGGTTGACTGGTCTCTGTCTTTGCCTAAAAGGCTTGGAGTCTAGTTTCAATGGAATTGTATGCATTATTATGTTTTGATCATATGTTTTCAACTCCTTATAGCTCCATGCTATGCAATCCACATATTATCTTAATGCATGGGCGATAGACTCCTTTTCCTATTTTGTACATGCCTTCGCAATGAATACTTCACAGGGATTTTTTGTGCTCCCTAGATTAATTAAATCACAAGCTTCCTTAGGGGGTGGTACCTTTATTCCTCTTTTCGCTTGATATCCAATATCAAATATTTTCTCTAACTAAGCCATACCATTCAGCATCTCGTTCCACACTCAGGCTGCTTCACATTGCAATTCCGTTTCTTCTTACATTTTCTTATCTTCATCTATCACCTGATTTTCAAAAATACCAAAATTAGTGACGAAGTTGAAAATGTGTCTATCATTGTCAAATACTTGGAAATTAGTAACTTTGTCTGGTATCAAAGGAGAAGGCACTAATTCAATTGAAAATTTCTTACATTTCTTATGATCCACTAGTTTGAGCATGCTTGTGGCTACAGCTAAAGCATCTACCATTCGATTATTTTTTCTAGAGATAAGGGATATATTGAAAGCATTAAATTCATCTACCAAATCCCTAACTCTGGTTTTGTAAAGGCTTAATATTTTATCCCTGCAAGTATATTTCCCTTTAACTTTTTTAACCACCAATTCAGAATATCCCAACACCTTGAGACATTTAAATTTCTTCCTAAAGGCCAACTAAAGCCCAAAAATCAGTGCCTCATATTTTGCCATATTATTGGTGGCTGGAAACTGTAATCTATAGGCAACAAGCATAGGCTTGCTACCAGGACATGTAAGTTTGATACCAGCTCTAGCACCTTGTTTTGAATTAGATCCATTGAATCTTAGAGTCCAGACCAAATTATCCTCTTCCGAAAAGTTATAAGAAAAATTCTCTTTTTGAGGTTCTTCGATAGCTTCTTCTATGTCCAAGTTGTAAACCCCTAACTCAGTTTCAACAAATAGAATTTCATTGGGTTTATTATACTTTGTTATCATCTCCTTGAGTCTTGGATCACTATCCACCCGAATTTGATTTGCTACTCCTCTCCAAGGCAACCACATATGGGAAGAATCTGTAACAATATACCCGTTCAAGTTTTTACTCCAATCCCTTCCCAATACCATCCCATATTTGGAAAAAATGTTTAGCACAAGTATGTCCACGTGATGTTGAACTCTAGGCTTGGCATTAATCTGAATTAGGACATCATTCAAAATTCCAAACACATCCACCACTGATCTATCCTATTGGACCACTTTACTCTTAGAGGGAATAGGTGTGAATCCTAACTTTTGGCTAATATCGAGGGCATGTTGTTAGCCGAGGCACCCGAATCTATCAAAAAATTATGCAGATTTATACCTACGATTCTAATGGTTATGAGGAAAGGAGGCACTTCTCATTTTTATTTTCTCAAAACTAATTGGGGCTCGATAGCTTTGACTTCATGAATTTGACTAGGGGGATTCATTCTTTTCCCCAAGAATTTATCTTGTCCTAGCAGTTGAGCGACCTCAAACATTGAGATGTTAGCCTTGGTATTTTTCATATCCTCTTCTAAATCATAAGTGGACTTTTCAAAATTTGGCACTTTTTGTGTTGTTTTAGATACTTCAAAAATAGGAGGCAGAGGTGGATTAGCATCACATTTCACATCAGGAGGAAGTAAGGGGTTTTTTGGAGGAGTAGAGGAATTTTTGGGATCCTTAGAACTCCTTGTGTAATACTTATGATTTCCTTTCCCAAAATGTTTAATGGCTTAGACTTCCAAAGTTTCATTATCTTCTTCTCCCAAGACCTCTATGTTATCCTCCCTTTCCTCTTTATCTTTATAGTGAATCACTTCAGTCAACAAAGCATCTTACTTCCCTTGGCAACAATGGGGCAATTCATCATCACAAGGTTCCAACTCATCATAATCTTCCAAAGCATCTGCTTGATTGGCTACAGGGTTGGAAATGTGCCCATTGTTGGGATGAGTATTATATGGTCCTGTCCTCCTATGATTACGATTCTGATTTGGTATAGGATTTTGGGCAATTTGTTTCGATAGACAGACTATTTCATTGCTTTTTTTATAGTGATTTTATTTAATTATTCCAATTTAGAATTAGATCCTTGTGGTTGAGGCATTATTGTGTCGGATCCACTAGCACTTCCTACATTAGAAACCTCTAGACTAGGTATGATGGCTTGATTTTGAGTATTTTGGTTCCACCAAGGATATCTACTCTGAAGAGGTGCAACCATAGGATAGGCTATAAAGGTTTGAGTTTTAATTGCCTCAAATCCTAGCAAAGTTATCTAATTATTTGCCATCATTGGTGGGGTAGGTGGAATGACTACGTTAGGATAGGTTGGAAAATATGAATGTGTAGGCATGAGTGGGTATGGTTGGTGATATGGTAATGCGTTCATCATCGACATTTGTGATGTCATCATTTGATTCATCATGGTAAACTGACTATAAGGGCCATATTGTCCCATCATGGAGAATTGGGGCATCCCTCCGCCTTGTGATGTCATTTGTTGCTCAATTGTCATGGCTTTTGCATAGGCTAGGGTAAGTGTTGTAACCTGAATATTTATCCTAGCCAACATGGTTGTCATGGGATCTAGAGTTGCAAAGTATAATTGCAAATCTACAATGGCATCTACCATGAAATGACATGTCACATTCACATAAAGATTTTGGAATCTTGCATTGAATGTCCTAATTGGCTATTCGGATACCTTTTGCAAGACACAAATTGATTGTATATAATTGTAGGATCTAAAAATGACCTAAACTAATTGACAAAGGCTTCCTCTAGCTGGGCCCATGAAGTGATGGACCCTACGGGAAGATTCCTATACCACTCATGAGCCATTTGGTCAAAAATGTTAGGAAAAATTTGACAAGCAACGTCTTCATGATTAACTCCTTGTCTAATCATATGGTCTTTGTAAATTTGGGCATGCTCCTCAACTGTAATGGGATCATCATACACAAATTTAGGTATCCACCTCTCAATATGTCTAGGTATGTCATGGAAACCCCAAGGTATATTCAAAGGAGATATTTGTGCACCATACTAGGGAACTGGTGGTTGGGCCATGTTATTCAATGGTAGCGACCCTAAGGGAACAGTAGAAACTATCATAGTGATGGGGACAAATACACTTGGTATAGCTATCACAATAGAAACAATGGGTGGAGACCCACTAGATGTACTTGAACCTAAAGGTGACCCTAGATCAAGTATGTCAGGTGCGATTTCGATCTCTTGAGTTTTGCTTTTTGGCTTCCTATAATTAGGAGAAAGACTTTGGAATATAGTTTCCCCAGTGGTTTTAGACCTAGTAACAATATGCTCAAATGGGTCCAACTTAGGAAACTTCACTATTCTAACAAGGCTTCTCACAAATCACTCAAAATAAACTTAAATAATGTTGTACCTGCAAACACAATAAGGTGGAAACAAAACTGACCATGTTAATCATTAGAAATATCTAAATCACAAAGCAATAAAGAAGGTCCTCCTTCTAGCGCCAAAATGTTGAGTGAATATTTTTCCCTATTGCAAAATGATCACCACAAATAGAGTATTTAGTTGAAAACTCTCTCTTGCAAAGAAATTATATGAAATCACCTATTTCTCCAAGGTTCTGGTAAGCAAACATTCATGTATATGTATAATCAATGAAGATTAAATAAAATAGATGTCTACCAAAATAAACTCAAACCTGCAAGTGATAGTTAACAAGGGGCCTTAATAGTTCAAATAATGCTTAGCAATAATGATCTTTGAAACCTCAAAAGTATAAAATATTGATTCCCTTTTAGTGCTCTTGATATTAACATGATCTACCCTGAATCCCAGTTAGTAAACTCCTTTTATCTTTGAATTAAACAAGATTTCAAATGCAAAATTACATGGAATATTCCACTTCATTTTAAGATCCATGCCTTTAATGTGAGGTTCATTTTAAAGTTAGTGGATTCATTTTATCTTCATTATAGGTGTTCCACTATCCCTATGTTAGAATTTGGTGTTAGTAAAAGTTAGCAAGTTAGAATGTCAGTGTTCATTTTGCTTTATCTGTCTTAGTGTGAATTTGGCATTAGTAACCCCTCCTAAGAAGTGTTTATCTAAAGATTAAATTGATGTGCTTTGGAGGTGCAAAAATTATGGATAAGGATCAGAATAGAAGTAAATGAACCAGAAATGAAAACTGAATTTCTGGAAAATGGACCAGGATGAATATTAAAACTAAAGCAAACAGAAATTCTGGAAGGACCAGAATGTAAAGAATTAAAACAAGATTTTTGGAAAGACCGGAATGGGAAAAACTAACAAAAATTCTAGAAATGGCCATAATAGAAATGAATGGATGCAGAAATTCTGGAAGGACCAAAATGTAACAAAATAGAAATTCTAGAATTGACCAGAATCATAAAAATACAACTGAAAGGAATACCAAAATTACTCTAAGTGCAAGAAAAGCAAAATACAAATGGTATCTACAAGGTTAGCTAGAAAACAAAATGTCATCAAATTTTGGTTAGCAATCCCCCCTACAAAACCCCAAGTTATGAGATAAATCTTGAGACAACCTGACCTAACAGACATACAAAACAAGCACAATCAGATTAGACTAAGTGCGAGACTCAAAGGATAAAATGCATTTGTATTATATTTGACATTCACCTATTGTAACCCATTTAATGGCATAAAAAAATTAATACAAGCCAAAATAATGCAGAAAATATACATAGTAAAAATAGTAGTCCTAGACGTGTTATCCTTTTAGTTTTACTCACAAAGGTTGCTCTTGCCAAAATAAAAGCATTATATTTCAAAAAATGTTCTTGTTTACACAAATTCCCAGCCCTTTGTACAATGGCCTCATTGGACTTCTAAAGGAAGCAAAAGTCCCTCTGTTTCAACTCCCCCTTCTTCTAATTCATTGAAGGCATGAAGCCATCACCATTAAAAAAATGAATGGGCTTCCCTCAATAAACCCTAAAACCTTTTAACCATATTAAACCTTCCATATCCTTATAATGTTAACATAAAAATATAAAATTAAAATATAAAAATGACTTTATGTTTTATTTTTATTACAAATCCTCTTTAATATTCTAAACAAAATAAAAATTGACTTTGAACATCCACTCGTTATAACCCCATACTTTTGTATATATTATAATATAAAAAATAAAAATAAAAAGATTTCAATTTTTATATTATAATATACAAAAAATTATGTTTAATAACCCATCTCCTTTATGACTCCCCTAGCCACGTATATGAAGTACAAATAATCTTAAAATAAAATATTTGGCTCCTATTTATAATAATCAGTAACCATGGGCTATAATATCATCATACCACATGCACACAGTCATGGTAAGGGTCGTGGTGTTGCTCTGCAGCATATTACAAAAGAAAACAAGTTTAAATATCCTATCATCACCTTAGGAGGCGCCTATGTCATCCAAACCAGTGTCTGTTTTCGACTTCCCTATGACCATATTTGTTTTGTAACACACCTTTTTAGGGCAGCCAACCTGCGCTCTCATCAGATTCCATCCGATAAAAAAATGACCTTATGTCTCTGTGGTTTAGATATATGCCTGGCTCTGCTCGATTAGGATTTTCGTAGAAATGTAGGGTTACCTGTTGCATGTTGTCATTGTACTTGCCATCGTGACTCATTTTAATAATGTCGTTTGAACCTGCTCGACATTCACCATTTGTTACAAAATATCTTCAAACCTCGACCCCTATCGATCCATGTCGATGTCAAATCTCTAGTCGCCATGCAGACATCGGTCTGTCTATTCCACCAAGCCCTTAATCGTTTGAGTCATGGACACCGTCGTCCACGTTGTCTTTCTAAATTACCCACCACGTCATGCATAGGAAGCGTCGATCTCGCAACACGATGTCTTGTCGTTGTCTCGGTCCTCATCAACGCGATAGTATTCTCGGGCTTGACCGCGTACCCCTATGCCCAAGCTAGCTCCATAAACGGGGAGTCCCACCTCGCCTTTAGACCTGCAGTCAAAGTAATAACAACATTAATATAAGCCCCCAAATAAAATTAAGGGATTCAATTTAATCTAACATCAACCTCAAATCCCCTGCAAGATGCGTATGTATATATATAGCCTATGTATATGAATTACTTTATTTAGCTATATATATATATATATGAATGATGATTTATTTTTTTTAATTATTTTTTTTTTATCATTTTTATTTGCTTTATAATACATTTTATATATATTTATATATAAAAGATATTATTTCATCTTCAATATTGTTCAATTTTTATATATTCTTTATTTTAATATATATTTTTTATTATTATATATTACATATTTAATAACAAAGCATATATATTTATTCAAACTCCCAACGAAAAAATAAATAAATCCAAAGGTGTAAACTCTAACGAAATGAGATGAAGGAAAAATAAGCGACTTACAAAAGGCAGGTCAAAACCAAGATTTAACTATACCGGATGAAATGAAAACATCCATGCGACTGATAATGACTTAAATCAAACAATAAAAGCAAACTCCTTCCAAAATACAAGCAAATCATGCAAACCAAGGAGGCTTAAAATCCACAAGATGAGCTCACGACTGAGGTCACATCCAAAATTTGCACTCAAAGAAAAACAAAACTCTCAAAGATAAAATTTTAATGGTGGGTCCCCAAGCTTTGGGACTAGTTGTAGAGACACCACAACAAGTTGATTAGTAGATTGGTCTACCTGAGGGAGAGAAGTGGGGTTAATTTTGTTGGGTTTTACAATTGTGTAGCTCCCTATATCTATTTTTATTATGGCATTAAAGTCTTGGAGAGAGAACTGGTCTTATTCCTACAACACATTTAGAGCATCCTCTATCAATTTCAAGTCTTCTAGTTCCTCTGTCATCATATTCACCATGGTGGCATGTTTACCTTCCTCTTCAAGTTTTTCAATGTGAAAAGTCAAAGGTTTCTCATTAAATATTTTCACTATTTTTCCCTTGAATGGGATTTCCAAGTATGAGAAATCTAATGATAAATATCCTCCTATTTTGCTGGTGAATTCCCTAGAGAGACATACCAAAATAAGGTTCTAGATCCACTACTACTACCTCTTGTATAACTATGAGTTGAGGTATTTTGTTAAGAACTATTGGAATATCTTTAATTACCCCTATGGTTTTGATAGAGGTTCCATCCAGTTGTAAGACACCAGGGTTTCTCCTTGTGTATTCCATTCCCATGATGTCACATACAGCTTTAGGTAGCATAGTGGTTGCAGCTTCGAAGTCTATCATACAGTTATGTACCACCCATACTTATATTTGAAGAGACAAATAGAAGGGAGGAGGTCTATTTTTTCTGAAGAAGACATCAGGATAACTTGTGTAGAATCTAACTAAGCTAGGGTTCTATTCTTGTTTTTCATAGATCTCAAGGATTCTTGCAATAAATCAATCTATCCTGGAAGTTGAAAAGCTTCATACATAGTTGCTTTGGAGGGAGTTTTCTTCATTTCCTTGACTATGTTGAATGAGAGGGTTTTGACAATTTTTTCTTTTACAACTATGTCATACTTGTTCCTATACCCCATCTATCCTTTGACGCTTAGTCAGTGAGGGATATCTTAATTTATCTCTAGCTTGGTCCTGCATCTCAACTTCTTTCTGTAGGGGTATTTCTTTACGTGCTTCTACTCCTTTTTGGCCTAAAATTTGGGGAGCTTTCTTGTAAGAGGTTATTTTCTCAATTGGGTTCCTTATGGGTGAAGGCACTGTCAAGGGGTTAAGTTCTTAGGGATCAACCTGGAAAGGTTTCTTTCTTGATCTAGTTAGAACAACCACATGTTCAACAGAAGGCATCATGAAATTATAATTCTCTTCTCTAATCATATTAACCTAATCCTTGAGGATTTTCTTGACCCTCTCAATAGCTATATTTTGGATATGGTGTTGATGGATCATACACAAGTTTTCACCGTGTGGATTGTTACATGTAGAACACTAGAAGTTTAACTTTGTTGAAGTGTTAGAGGATTCACTATCTTCGTTGACATAGACCACATTATATTTGTCATGGTTTCTACTGCTTGTGGAGGCTTTATCTCTTGTTACCTATGAAAATATCCTTGGTTGGAAATTTTCTTTCTGCTTCTCTTCTTTCCATTGAGGTCATCTTATTTTTCAGAGTCTTCAAGGTTGATTGTAGATCTTGTAAAGCTACAAGTTGAGGATCTGGGGTTGATGAAACTATCACTATAGGAAGTGCAGGAATGGCAAGAAGACTTGGAGGAGTGAGGTATGCCTATGTCACTAGGATATTAGGATGCTCAATCTATTTGAGGAGACTTGTATTATAAGTGAGAGCATGATTTGGGAAATTAGTATTTGATGATTGTGGTAGATTCGAGAAAATAGGCATTATCATCTTTGCAGGGAACCTTCCAATAGTAATTAGATATCTATCTACTTCTTGATCTTCTTGGAAAATCTATGGGAATGTAAATACTTGGGATTGCTATATAGCCATACTTATATATGAGTTGAAAGCCCTTAGATAATAATACATTGACTGTTCATCAGTCAGCCTCAAACCGTTAGGTACTCTCTGCAAAGTTCGACTGAATCTGATGTTAAAGTCAACTATCTCCTCTTAAGAGTGCTTCTAGATGATGGTAAACTAATTTAGCAAGGAGAATGGTTCAGCATGTTTTTTGAACTCTTCCACTAGTTTATCGACAATTTGGGCCCAAGTAGATATAGTTTGGTTATCGAGGTCTCTATACTGATAGAGCATTTTTACTTTTAAGGAAATGACTAACATTATTATCATAACTTCCTTCTCAATGATGTTATGTATCGGGGTGAGCGCGGCTACATCTTGGCAATGTTTGTAGGCCATATTTCTAGCATCATCATACTGGGGTAATGATTTTAAGGTCACTACTGGAATTGGGTGTTGAGCTACCAGATTTAGGGGGCCTATATGGTTCCATAAAGGGTAAGGTAGATTTGGCTTATTTACGACCATTGGAGTTATGGTTCTACCAAATATTATGGGCATATGGGTATTTGGAGTTAACGTTCTGCTAGTAGTAGCACTAGGGAATGCTACGGGGGGGAGATTTATGTATCCTGTATTGATAGTAGATGAAGTTGTTCTAGCAACTAAAATGGGATTAGCTATGAGGCTACCAAGGTGTAATTCAAAGAACTCGATGGGCTATTCAATTTTTTTTGCTTTAGATTTGGTTATCATAAAAATGATATTCAACCAAAAAGTAGATAAAGGCTTTTTTAGGTTTCCTTTCTTGGGCAGAGTTTCCAGGTGATTCATAAAAATAAACAAGGCAAAGGTAATCACTAGAAATTTGATCTATATATCATGGGATTGGGTTTCATCGGGTGTGCCAAAAACTATTGGTGCAAAATCTACCTTTGGTTACGTTTGTACCCAAGACTTTACCAACATTGAAATACTGGGTTAAAAACAGAGTCTACATGATTCAATCTCCAAAGGAGGTTGGTTCCTTTATGTTTGGGGAGAATGGAGAGAAAGTGAAATGCATAAAGAGAGGTAAATATAGCTATTTCTAGGAGCATTTAAACGGTACAGATTAGACAACAACAAAGCAACTTCAACAACCTTTTACAGAAAAGCATTTATTCAAACCATAAAAATAGAGTAACTAATCCTCTAGTGTAGATTTAATCAAACACAAGCCTATTGGAACTGTTAATTTTAGAGTTAGCAGAACTTCAACGTAGAAATTCAGGATAAGAATTAAAGCAGTTTCTATTCAACCTAACTTTACATAGCAATTAACAACCCATACATACTTGATAAGAACACCAGTGAGCCAGAAACCAGAATGGATAATATTTATTTGCTTTTAGAATTCTGTGTACATTGCCTTGTAAACATCCAAGAGCTGACCATTTGTTTGGTTCACTCATCCTATATATATATAGTTTTACATAACAAAAAAACTAAAATTTGTTACAACAACATGCCCATAGGCACATTCTAGTAGAGTGGAAGTTAAGATCATGGGATATTCAACTAGAAATGGTTAAGATCTTCTTGTTACAGCAATCCACTTTTATCTTCTTAGAGGCATCATGGTCCAGCTATCTTTCATTGAAAAATATTGCACCATCGTGACCTTTTCTCTTCATTTGGCTTCTTGTCTAAAAAATATCGCATCATCGTGACCTTTTCTCTTCACTTAGCCTTGGAGATAAAAAATATCATGCCATTGTAACCTTTTCTCTTTACTTAGCCTTGGGTATAAAAAATGTCACACCATCATGACCTTTTCTCTTTGCTTAGCCTTAGGGATAAAACATATTGTGCCATCATGACCTTTTTTCTTGACTTAGCCTCTTGGCTCAAAAATATCGTGTTGTCACGATCGTTTCTCTATACTTAGAAAATTTTTGAGAAGACCACTCCTTACTCCCATTGATGTGATCATTTTGACCAACAAATTCTTCACTCCATACATGGACCATATTTTGAGCATAACACCCTTTAGTCAGGGTTCTTATCTAGCTTCCTTCTTGATTTTGATTTTAGATGGTTGACCTTTTGATTTTTATCTTTGTATTATTTTTTCACTTCACAGTTTTCTATTTTCATTCTTCTTCCTCTTTCTTCCCCTC
Source organism: Wollemia nobilis (assembly GCA_028583015.1). Lineage (NCBI taxonomy): Eukaryota > Viridiplantae > Streptophyta > Pinopsida > Araucariales > Araucariaceae > Wollemia > Wollemia nobilis. Next base: position 5,070,224 of record JAQPPZ010000613.1, on the reverse strand, counting down.
CCTTCTTTCCCTCTATTTATTCTGTGATTTCATAAAATTTGCATTAGATTCATATTGTACCTTAGTATTCTCTATGTTTTATTTGTTCTCTGTGATTTGATATTTCTCTTTATTTACCTTTTCATGTTTCTTAAGGAAGTTCCTTTCCTTTCGAAACTTGAGGGTGCACCCTAGCCATAGAGGTATTAATGGTAGTAATGTCTCACTTAATATGTAAGGGTCTAGAGTGTCCTTTGTGATACCCTTCTTGCACCATCCCTTGCCAAAACCTAGCCCCCTCTTTTTTTGTGCTTGTTGTATTCTTGCCTTCAAGAGTCTACATCCTTCTTTGACGCATTTACTTGGCCTTAAATGCATCCAAGAGGGAGAAAAATGTAGACACGAAAAATTGACCCACTTTGAGTGGGCAATCTTCCTTAGTGCCTTTAAGAGGTCCCTCACCCCTACCAAAGGTAAGGGTGGGCCTATTCACCCCCTATTTTACATGTTCTAGTGTTTTTAGTGAAATCACGTCTCGTATTCACGAGGTGCAATTTTGCAAAAGTGATATTGCGTACCACAAAAATGGGGTATGATTTTGTTGATTTTTATTTTATTTTCTTCTTGGCCCACTTAGACCTGGGTTTAAACCCTCTAGCATGTTTTTGCATCGACTATGAGTTTATTTTGCCCACCCTTTCACCCTGATGATCATCTATAAAAGGAAGAGCAATCTCACTCCTTTCATATCATGATCACAAACTTACTAATGCTCATGTAGTATTTGTTTTCTCGCTTACTATTTTTATTTTGCTCTGCTTTCTATGTCTTTTGCAAGCTAACCCAAAGTGAAAATTTTAGATTTTGATTTCCTATTGTGTGGATTGGATTGTTGCTTAACTTGGTGGATGCGCATCGTGGCTCAGAGAGAAAGAGTGTAAGTTTGGATGCCTCAACTTTTTCTACTCCTACACTCTCCATTTAGGTTTTTCTCTCTATGTTTTTCGTATTAAGTTGTGTTTCATGCCTATGCTTTTATTTTTTGTGTTTGAAGTGAAATCACACCCAGTTCTATCGAGGCATGACTTCACTAACCCTATTTTAGGGTTTTAGCCCAGATAAGTGAAATAATACCCCGTTATTATGGAGTGTGACTTCACCAAAGCATTATCGTGCTTGCTTTTTATGAGGTGTGATTTTTCCTGAGATCAATCTGAGGGTAATTTTTATTTTTTGATAATTTAGTTAGCTTAATTACTGCATACTGAGCATATTGGCATATTTTTTTTTTGTTCCTACTTTTTTTGCATATTTATTTTATGATTAATTCTTCAAAGGTCAATTTCTAATTTTGTGATGAAAGGTCATCTAAGGGACCTAGGGGGCTTTACTTCTGCACCTTCGAGGACTATTATACAGTAGCCTAAGCAGGCCCCCTAATGTTGATCACTATTTTTAGTGTTTCTTAGATCATCTTGCAATAACATATACTTTGACATCATTGAACAAGAAGCATCAAAAGCTAGGATCAACCACCGATTAAAGCTAAGTTTTTTTATTTATCTTACTGGTTTTTTGATTTGATTTGAATTTAATTCTTAGGCATCTAAAATTCAAAAGCATTTAGTTTGCATCTAGGAATAATTTTTATGAATTTATTTTATATGTTTCTACTTTAAAGGTTTTCTATAATAAACCCTAGGTTAGCAAGCATTCAAAATAAAGAATCATATTAGGTTAGCTCTTGTATGCTTGCATTATTTTTTTAGTTTTTGCACTCTATTTTCTACATTGTCATTTATCTTTCTTAGCTTAGAACTAGAAAGACCAAACTTAGGTATTTTTCTTAAAGTTGAACACATCAAACTTTTCTTGCATATCCTGAGGACTTGGAGCGAGTCCTAAAACCATTCCTGGTGAACCTATCCCCCTAGCACCGAGTGTAGAGAACAACATACCCCCATGATTCACCCCAAAAAGGTTTCCTCCTTGTGGATCTAGCATTTGTTGGGAATCGTACGCGGTAGGGAAGTTTTCCTCCTCTACAATCAACTTCTCTCACTTTCTATGGTTGACCTTTGGATATTTATCTTCTTCTTTTTCTTCTTGTTTTATCTTCCCTTATTTATTTCCATTTATTTTATTCTCATCTATGCACTTCATGTTAGGTGCATTAGATTCATGTTGTACCCAGTAATATTTTATTCTATTATTTGTTTGCTTGCTTCAGTCTTCGTGTTTTTGTTCTTCTCTTCTTACCTCTTTCGAGTTTCCTAATGAATCTTCATTCCTTTTGAAACTCAAGGGGGCACCCCCAACCGTAGAGGCATTAATGGTGGTAATGTCTCACTTAACATGTAAAATTCTAGAGTATCCTTTTTAATACCCTTTTGCATCACTCTTTTACCTAACCCTACCCACTTCTTTCTATGTTTGTTGTCTTCTTGCCTATAGGGGTTTACATATTTCTTTGACACATTTACTTGGCCTTAAATCCATCAAAGAGGGAGCAAAATGTAGACATGGAAAATTGACTCACTTTAGTGGACAATTTTCCTAGAGCCCTTTGCGAGGCCCCTTAGCCTTGTCTAAGGTAAGGGTAAAGGTTCCTTCGCCCTTGTTTTACCTCTTTTCTCTCTTTATATGAAATTATGCCCGATCCTTGATGGGACATAACTTCACATGGCAAATTCATGATTGGCTTTGATGGGGCATGATTTCATATTTTTTAGGATTTTACTCAAGGGAACCATAATCCTTTGGGTTTGGCATGTTTTACATTGGCCCTCCTTGGTTTTATCACATTTATTACCTTCAAATACACTATATAAGGAGGGTTTGAATTCAATTTTCACACACGGTTACACATGACACGATACAACATTCTTACATGCTAACATTTGATTTCTTATTTCTTGCAAAGTGTTCTTATTTGGTTTGCATCCCTTTTCTTCATTCACAAGAAAGTTTAACTTTGGAGTTTGAAGATTGATTGAATATTTATTGCATTTGGATTGTTGATTTCTTCTGCTCACTCTTGGTGGATTAGTGTTGAAGCCCTAAGAAGATATTAACCATTCGGGAGATCTCTACCCTTCTATTTTGCTTTGGTACCCTTTGCCAAGTAAATTTGTTCTTTTGCATGCATGTTTAGATTTTTTACGTGACATAAGTGGCTCATCGCACTTATATTTTATTTTTCATATAGTTTCTACAAAATTGCACCCTATTTGCTACGGGGTGTGATTTTTCCTGTGTGTTGTCATGCGTGTGATTTTTCTTGAGTGAAATATGGGGGTAATGTACTATCCCATACTTCACCATTGCATTCTAGGTTGCATTAGAGCTTGATGTCATACTCTATTTTGTGATTCCATCATTCTATTCTGTTATATTGTATTATATTTTTTCCAAAGGTCAATTTCTACTTTTATTTATCAAAGGTCAGCTAAAAGGACCTATGGGTCTTGACTGCTACACCTCCAAGCACTTTTGTATAGTATCCTAAGCAAGATCCCTAAAGATAATCATATTTTATAAGTTATTTTAAGTTGTCTTGCAAGAAAAAAAATTATTGATAGCTTTGGAAAAAGGAATCAAAGAAAGGATAAATCATCAGATAAAATAAGTGCTTTGATTAGTCTTTAGGTTGTTTGTTGAGTGTTTTATAATTTTGTTGCAAACCCTTATATCTAATTTATAGAAAAATATTTAATTAGGTTCTAAGTATTTAAAGATAAACAACATATAGTGTGCACTTAGGGTTAATTTTTTTATGCATCTTTTATTGACCCCTTGCTTAAAGGTTGTCTATTTAGAACCCTAGGTTAGAGAAGAATTCAAAAAAAAATCATTCTAGGGTTTAGCTCTTGTATTCTTGCATTCTATATTCCTACATTGTCTTTTATATTTTATAGTATAGATCTAGAAAGGTCAAATATAGGTGTTTGTCTTGAATCTCATACATAAAACATTCATGAAAACCATAGGACTTGGAGTGAGTCTTTAAAATTTTCCTGGTGAACCCTTCCCCCCTAGCACTAAGTTTAGATAATAACACACACCCATGGTTCACCCCAAAGGCTTCTCTCTTGCAAATCCAACTTTTAGAAATTGTATGCAATAGGGCAGTTTTCCTCCTCTACATATACTCTGATTTTGGTAGCCTCTTTTTTAGATACTGGAACAATGTTAGTTTTGGATAAAACATTGGTTAAGTTTCTATGGTTAAATTCATTGCCTCCATTTAATTTTCAACCCGGGATAGCTTGTAAACTTGTGAAAAATTATGCACAATATATGCCTATAATCTCCTTAATAATATGAGTCCCTTAGATTCTATGGTTTGGGGGTGTGTTGTTGCATTGGAGTTTTTTTTGTTTTCCAAACCATTAACCTATTTTCATATTATCAAAGATATGACCGAAATAAACTACAAAAAAGTAAAATGCATACTTGCTTGAAAAATTACAGAAAATAGGGGAAGCTATAGAATTACACTAATTTGCAGAAAATACAGTAAAATAGGAAATAAATAAAATAACAAAAAGTAGGGAAAAAGTGGGAGGAATACTATTGAGAGTGGGCCCAAGCTTCTAAAATATTCCACCCGAGTCAATTCGTTCATTGGATGCTAGTTTGAGATTGATAAAACACTCAAATGAATTGTATTATATGTAGCTTCAAAAAATTTACAAAGAAAATCCGGGATCTGGTTCTCAGGGGTGGCCTGCATATTTATAAGATATGCAGCCATACCCTATTACATTTGGAGGTAATCTATTTTTGATTTTTTTGTTACAACAAATACATAGAAATAGGGAGGATAAAGCGAATATACAATTAATTTCATCTGTTGCCAGATTAATTAAGTGTATTCTATTTTTATCATAACAGAATACGTCTAATATCACATCCATTTGGTTTACATGGATATTTATGTATTTTTTAAAAAATAGATGACATCTTCTTTATGACATTGTCCTTCATCCGCATCCATCACTAAAATCGTGTTTGCATCCATCATTGAAATCATTGTTTTGTTCTACCAATAATAGGGGTCGTGTTGTACTTTTGCTTCAATGGGAGTTAAGTTCCAAACGAGAGTTAGGCTCCAAATGAGAGTCAAGCACCAAACATAATCCATGTGCCAAACTGGAAGTCAGGCATTGAAACAGGAGTCAAGCACCAAAATGGGAGTTGGGCGCCAGACTTAGCATCATTACTTTATTTGTTGTGGTTATGTTTACCTTTGATTTTCTATCATAAAATAGAAAGTGCCAGGTCCGAATGGGACCTTGACGTAAACATGTTGAAAGGCAATAAAAATCACTGAATCTACACACAATTCACTTAAAAATAAATATTAGACAACATACATAATTTTCTATTAAATATATATAAAACTTTCATAAAACATACATTCTATAATAATAATGCCGCATTATATATGAAAATTTTATACAAAAATATGAGTATTTTTAGGGCTCATCATCCCCCCATGCCTAAGGATTGGCACATCCCTGTGCCACTTTATATTGATAATCACCAGTCTCATTTACAACCTTCCAATAGGCCCTATTTTTCTCCTTCCTCTTCTTGGTTGCGGCCTTGGATTTTTCTTTATCTCTGGGTTTTCGACCCTTTTGTGCCTTAGGGGTGCTCACTTCCTACTGCGACTATTTTTGGTGCTTACTACACCGAGTTGGCTGACTTGGTCCAGCTCCTATACCTGGTTGTTCCTTTGTCCAAACTTTCCTCCCTGCCACATTCCTCAAGTAATACCCGATAAAGGTTGGGGCTTCTTTCTGGAATGCTAGCTCAGCCTACTTCTAGTACTCATGGTAAGGGGGTAAGCTTTCTCCTTTTGGGATTGATGATTCATCCCAAAATGGAACACTGGATTTTTTAGCAATCTTGGCCTTAGGTAATCTGGCCACCATTGGTTCAAGTTCATCATCATCATAATCTACTTCCTCTACCAGAGGGGCTTTGCTTGTTGTTGCTTGAGTTGTAGGTGGTACAGGACCTAGTAGTCCCATATTCTCAAAATATACCTTCATCTTTGAAGGTTGATTACTAGTTGACCCATACAAATCCTAGAACTGATCTGGTCGAGCAAAGGTAATTTTCTTAGTAGAAGTCTTAGATTATTTCTTGGATTCCTTGGCCACATTTTTAAAGGCCTTCTTACACTCTTTCTTGTCTACCTTTATGTCTACTTTGAGCTTTTCAAATTTCTTTTTCTGCTCAACAAACACCTTCAAATATTCTAACCATTCTTCATCAGAATTCATGCCTAATTCTTTTAGTTGTGCAGTCCTTGCTCTAGTCCTGGGTCTTCATTGAGGTCCCCATACAACCTTCCTTTTAGATCTCAATTTATTTGGTTGTATTTTTGGGCCTATGTGAATTGTTGAAATAGGGGAATTCCCCTCTTCTACTACTATTGCTACTATTTATCCCTAATTTTTAGAAGATGTAGACTTTTGATTCACCTATGCCTATTCTATAGGTACCTGTTTAGGTGACTCATTAGTCACATTTTGGTCATCTGGTGACTGACCTGCTAAGGGTTCCTTTTCTATCTAAAGCTGCTCAATCTCAATTTCTACATCCTTTTTCAATTCTTTTTCTACAGAGTGTGTTGAGCCCTGAGGCTCTTCAACCTTCTGATTTTCCTCTGTAGACTTGGCTAAAATTTGAGGCTCTTCAACCTCAATCTCATCTTCTTGCCTTATCTCTTCCTCTATAGATTTTGATGAAGTTTGAGGCTCCTCAACCTTAATTTCATCTTCTTGCCTTATTCTTCCTCTACAAATTTTACTAAAAGTTGAGGCTCCTCTTCAATTTCATCTTCTTGATTAACCTTTGTATTTGTAGAGTGAGATGATGTTGGTGACTACTCCACATTTACCTCAGTATTTTGTTCTTGCCCTTGGTCTATAGAATGTGCTATCAAATGAGGTTGTTCAACCTCCATTACTACATTTGACTCCTGCTCTACTTCTACATGGGCTTGTAGCTACAATTTTGATATCATTTCCTATAGTTGATGGATGGTTTGGTACAATTCTTGCATCTTCACTGCAGCTGCCTTCCTAGACTCTTGAAAAAGAGTCTACTCTTCTTTATACTTGGCCTCCCAAGTACAAGCCTATTATTTCAATACCTACATCTGCTACTATAGATCCTTCATCTACATTTCCTACTGAGGAGACTTTCCACTTGCCAAATCCTACAATATCTAGGCCATAAATTCATCTTTGCTTAATCCCCTAGTCTCCTCATCATCATCATATGATGAGTTGTAAATGACCATGGATGCTTTCATTATTTTACTCTTGGTCTTTGTAGAAATTGGCATGTGAGTAGGGCTTGACAGAGCCTACCCTGCATCCTCATCAAATTGGAGAAAAACAAGTGATGAAGCCTACCCTTTGTCTTGTGTTATTTGCTTAGGCTGGGACATATGTGTCGTCTATTTTTGTTCAGCTATCTTGGTAGTTGATTTTTCACTTTATTCAGGTGTCACTACCTCTTCCTCCTCCTTAGGATCATCATTATCTCCTTTGGCTTCCTCAATAGACACTTCTCTTTGTGCCTTGACATGTCTCACCAAGGCTGAAATCAGCCCATGGTGAGCCAGGGTAGAAGTCATTCTTTCCTGGTACTAGTTGACCTCATATTTGAGAGCACATGCAAGATAATGGGGGACATTGATTTTATCCCCATGAAGTAAATGGTTGAGGAAACAAAAATGGTTTGAATTGAGCCAAGAAAACCTACCCATGCATGTGAAGAACCGGGTGATCTATTCAAAGACTGGTCACCAAAATTCTAGGATGTGTTGCTTCGACAAACCAAAGCGCGTTAGGTGTGGAGTTGGTTGTCCAAATAACCATTGTGCATAGAGTGTGGGGTTGTCCTCCTTGTACGTGTGTTCCCCTATTTGAGGAAGGCCTGTAATAGTGGCAATGTAGGCTTCTATGACTAGAATTTCTAGTCCATGCATTCTAACAACCTCGTCCCTCAAAGATGCTATGAACTACTTAGCTACCTCTGCATCCTGGTTTTGGCTTACTAGACGATAATATTCCATCCATCCGATAACTTCGAACTAATTTTACACATCCTCACTAATGCCTAAATAGTCACTAGGCTCATTTTTCCTTAGCAAATGATTGGTCGATTTTCCCCCATAGTGAATTTTGATTTTTCCTTGGCTCTGAGTTTTACCTGCAATAATTTCTCACACTCTGGTTTCTATCTCTTGCAACTCTATTATTTTCTTGCACAGATTTTTTCCAATACATGGTTTTAAATCACCTGTGTTCATGAACACAAGCGCTCCATTACCATAATTAGAAATAATTACAGTTATCTATGCAAGATCTCATTAAAGCATGTGCCAAATTTTAAGTGGATGACGACCAAGAGTAACCTCCCAACAAAATATTTACACATGGAAAAATGCCAAATGGGGCAAAATGGTTGGATGGAAAATTAATGGGGATCGTGCCGACACTATTTTATAGAAATATACATCTATGAAAACTATATATATACAAAACAAAAAATTAAGTACGCACCTATATTATGTTTTGTGTGTGTATGATGTGCAGACGCTCATGGTGCATTTGTATTGGTTGCCTTTGGATGACCATGTGTACCGTAACAAAAAATGATGTGCACATTTCCCATGCGACAAATTTTTCTCTGTATGACTGGTTCTTAGTTGCTTGCAATTTGATTCATTTGAGGATTCCTGCAAGGTTTCAAGAAAATATTAAAAAAATATGTCTTCACGGGATGACACACATCCCTCCCTTGGAAATTGTTCATTGATGACCTTGGAACGTGCATAAATCTCTCATGGAAAAATTAAAATAATTTCATCCGTGAGAAGTTTGACTTTATGCACATGGATGAAATGTTGACGTGGCTCGGGCCACTTCCCAATGCTAAATATTTATTCATACGAGGTACAAACACCCATTAGAATAGAAAGCATGCACCTTCTTGTATGGAAATCGAGCACCTTTCTTCAAATCAAAGCATGCAGGCGCTTGTTAGAATGAAAATAGGTGCCTTTTGTTAGCAATCGAGCATCTTTCTTAAAATGGAAAGCAAACATTTTTTTCTGGAAATCAAATGCCATACTTAAAATAGAAAGCAGACACATTTTTACTAGAATTAGGTAGCGTACTTAAAATAGAAAGCATTTTTTTAATAACAAGGAAATTAGGTGTCTCTCTCCCAAAAAGGAAGTCAGGAGCCTTTTCCCTGAAATATGGGAGTCGAGTGCCTTCCACCGTAAAAACAGGAATCAAGCACCTTTTCCCTAAAATATGGGAGTCAGGCACCTTCCATGGTAAAAATAGGATTTGAGGATATTTTCCTTGAAATATGGGATTCAGGTTCCTTTTATCATGAAAATAGGAGTTGGATGCAATTTTCTTCGAAAATGAGAATTAGAGGCATTCCTATGTAGAAAATAGAATGCAGGTGCTCCTTTATTTCAATGTCTTTTGATGTGTCTTCTAGTGTACACCTACAACTGATCAGACTTTTGGCATTCTGTTTTGAAGGACAAGGATAGAATCAACATCCGCTACCTAAACCAACATTCGGGTGTTTTTCTCCATGAAGACAAAAATAAACACCCATACACATGTTCAGATGTGGTATCCCCCTTCGAGTGGGGATAAGCTACTTCTACTAAAATATTTATCTCCTAGAAAATTGGAAATGCATAGGTTCATGGATCCTATGCCCATTAGGCCTAGGTCTCCCAGGCTGCCTAACGATTGCACTCAGGGCATCGTTCCTGCAAAATAGAAATACAACTAAAGAAAGAAAAATTGTGAGACTTTAAAAGAATAATTATTTTTGGATCATGTGGACAATGTCCACATATTACTAACAAATTTTAAAATTGGAATCAACTGGGGTCTCCCCCATGCCTAATCTGGACTTCATCATATAAGTCTCAGACACATGATATGGTCATAGTTGGTGACCATTGACTATTAATATAATGTTGCTACTGTCAATTGTTATGATTCTAATAGCTCCATTATTGATGATTTTAGTCACTTCATATGGCCCCATCCAGCACTACATGAGTTTCCCTTTCCTCTCTTGGAATTAGGAGTCATACAATAATGCCCATTCCCCTACTTTGAACTACTTTGGCCTAGTGTGACGATCATGCCACTTGGCTCTTTATTTTTGGATGACCTCTGTCTAATGTAGAGCATCACGACGATATTCATCCAGCTAGTTTAGCTGTTGAATATATTCCTTTTGTGCCTCATCCAGATTCAAATCTAAATCTACTATAGTTCTAAGAGTCTTAATCTCAAATTCTATGGGCATCATAGCATTCTTCCCATATACCAACTAGAATGGTGTAAAACCAATGGTAGTTTTCCAGGTGGTTTTATAAGCCCACACTACTTTTGGTAATATTGTGGTCCATTCCTTCCTATGTTGTTGTACCATCTTTGTGAGAATGTTCTCCAATTCACGGTTGGTTACCTCTACTTGCCCATTTTCTTGTGGATGGTAAGGAGTGGTTTTGTTATACCTGATTTTATATTGCTGCATGATTTTTTGGATCAAATTTGAAGTAAATTGAGGACCTTGGTCAGTTGTGATCTCCCTTAGAACCCCAAATCTTGTGAAGATAGATGAAAATAGGAATTTTGCTACAGTATTATTTTTAGAATCATGTAATTTCTATTCTTCAACCCACTTAGTCACATAGTTAGTGCAAACTAAGATATACCTCTTACCCACTGTTTATGGATTAATGGGTCCTATGAATTCCATCCCCCATTTATCAAATGGATCAATGTGCACATGCGGTTGGAGTGGCATTTCATATCTAAGAGTTGGTTTACCCAGCCTTTGACATTGGTCACATTGGCTGACACACTTGGATGCATCTTTGAATAGTAAAGGCCAGAAGTATCCAACCTACAATACTTTGAATGCAGTTTGTTTTCCTATAAAATGGCCACCACAAGGTTCATTATGATCAAATTTTAGTATTTCTATAATCTTATTATCAACAACACATCTTCTCATGATTTGATTAGGCTCTGTTTTGAATAGGCACCCATCAATCCATGAGAAGCCTGCACTTTTATCTATAAATATTTATTTCTCACATGGTGAAAGGTCAGGGAATACTTTACCAATGGCTAAATAATTAGCAATATCTACATACCAAGGTCTATGTTCATTCAGAGCAAACAAATGCTCGTTTGGAAACAAATATTCTATGGCTATATGATTAGTAGGTGTCAACATAGAAAGGAAATCTACCACCACATTGTCCTTTCCAATGCATCGAAAGAGACTATGCATAACTTTGTATTTTTATTTTTCTTTTAGCCTAGTTTTCATATTGCATTTGGTTTGCTTGTTCATATTGCATGACTGCATGTCATATCTTGCATGGTTTGCTTAACATTCTATTCCAATTATATTTTACTTATCATATAAATACATTGTTGGTTAACCATTTTTGCATGATTGCTTGATCATATAGATTTTGGAGATTTTTTAGGATGGCAAGTGATGAAACCTAGTTAGGTCTTAGCTCACAAGCATTACACTCATACTAGGGCTCTAATGCCTAGCGAATCCCCAACCTATAGCCCATCTCTGTGTATTTTCATCTTTGCATTCATCCATCTCTTTTCCTCTTTTCTTCTCTTATATCCCTTGACCTTGAAAGTTTTTGTCATTTCTAATTTTCCCAAGTCAAGGGATATAGTTCTTCATCTCTTGTATGTTCTATTGTGACCATTTCACAACGTATCCCAAAAATGGGGACCCACTAGAAATTTTTGGAATTTTTATGCCTATGTTAAAGCTTTGGTATCCATGTGTGTTTAATATTAATATAGGGTTTAATATTTATGTTGTTTAAATTGTTATGTTAATTATTTATGTTTTTTTTTTAATTATAATGTTAAGTTTATTTTTTTATGTTTGTTTGTTTAAATGTTAAGTTTTGATTATTTTAAATGTTTTATAATTATTTTGTTAAAAGTTATAATTTAAAACATTTAAAATTAACTTAATTTAATTATGAAAATATTTAATACAAAAAAATATTTTTTTATTTATTTGTGTAGGTGTTCGAGGTAAGTGGCACAGTTTCCAAGGTAGGTGGACCAATGAAATCAATACAAGGTGTTCAATTCCTAGTATGGTTTTCAAGGTCAAGAGGTGCATTATCGAAGAGTCACCTAGTGACTTGGTTGAATCAAAATATATAGCGGGTGTTGATGATAATAAAGTGTTTAATTCCTCACCATTATTTGAATATGGGATCAAGGTATGAGCAGGAAATCATAGCACTTTTGCGAGGTAGTTTTTGTCATGTGTAGATTATTATGAGTAGCGAACATGAGTGTCGCATCACAATACTAAGGTTGGTTCTGAAGATTTTTTTGGACAAGGAACATGGGTGAGCTCGTATTTTCCCTAGTCAAGATAAACTTTAATAAATTTTATGAAAGTTTTTAGTGTTAGGCTCGATGAGATGAAAATAGGGAAAGTTGTGCATAGGTGATATGAAGACATATCATCGAAATGGCAGTGATAAAACCACCCGATCGTGCTCATGGATTTCATGATATGGATATGGATATTCTAGATGGAATAGATTGACAAAGGGTAGCGTATGATGTTGGTAATCACATATGATAGCACGCGAGAGCTGGAAAAAAGGATTGAACATTGGGTTTAGTAATGGATGAACTTACGCTACAATGGAAGATTTGATAAAAAAATTAGCGATTAGATTGGTGACATATTTCATCATGCAATTACTGCATGATTTGTGAGGATGAGGACAACAAATGGGATAAGTTTTAAATTTATAGATGACAGTATTCTCATGGAAAACTAATTAGTAGGGCCCATTGTATTGTGTGGGATGCTATCTCTAGGACGTAATTCATTATGGCAAAATGAGAGCTTTATCCCACGAATATATGCGACCAACAAGATATTTTGACAATTTGATGAATGTTTTACTGGAGTTAATTTGAGTACAATATGCTAGGAGGTTATGTCTCCTTTATGCACGAGTGGATGAATGCTAGACAATGCCAAAATTTAAGGAAAAGTGTGTGATAGTAATACGCTTATAATGCAATGCATGTATGGAGAATTTTAATTAATATGTTTGATGACAGCAAAAGTATGAGCAAACGGTTGTATTCTATGAAACTGTAAATTAAAATTCTTCATAGTTTCATATATACTGTGATGTTTTTTTGTAAATGAGAATGTGGTCATGTGTTAAAGGACATCGAATATTTTTATAAATTTTTAATTATGTTTTAGGCATAGTATTTAGTGTTTAAAAAGCACTGTCAATAGTAATATGCGGTGATGACAATGAAGCAAGCTTTGCTTAAATAAATTATAAACACTTTATATTTTACATTGTTTATATGTGATTTTCTAAGGTACTAGAAATATATTATAAAGTAAATAATGCCACCATGAAAGGAGTTATACAATTACGGGGTATAAATAATAAGTTTTAGAACATAACCAAACAAAATAGAAAGAACAAAAATACAATGAACTGTTGAGAGAGGACGTTAAATATGCCATCACAACACAGAAACAATAGAGACTTTAGACAAGATTGCAGGTAGAAATAGCAAGTTGGTGTTGGATTTGTGTGGAGTCTCTCCTTCCATGTTATTTCTGAAATTGCATTACTTCACCAATAATTTCCTCGAAGTTGGTATTTTTTGCATATATATTTGTTTACTTTGAGAACCTTTTAATGTCAATATATTTGATATCCAATGAGTTTTATGCATGATTTATTGTTGAATCATTTATTATATTTAATATATTGAACCTTTTACCCTTAGAATATTGCACCTCTTTAAATGTATATTTACGTGAATACGGATCACATTAACACATGTTTCATGCATGATGTCAATATTTGCAGGGTTTATGTGAAGTTTTTGAGTTTTAGTGGTTGGTTTTTTTTCATTTCATTTTATTTTATTTTTTCTAAATCCTATCTTTTTCATTTTTTAAAGTTTTCCAAATAAAATATTAAAAAAAAAAATCCAAAAGAGAAATGCACAGGTTCAAAGAATAAGGCTTTAAATTGTTATTTAAAGCAATTTCAATTTTAGTTTGAAGCAAGTTTAAAATTATAAAATTATTTATAAAGTTCACATTTTCAAGGAATTTTATAATTTCAAAAGTTTTATTTCACATTTCAAGCTTTGCATTTCATTTTCAAGCAATAAATTAACTTTCCTTTATGAAAATTATAATTTCATTAAAGGGGGTAATTTATATGGCATTTAAAAGGTCATTGTATTCAAAGCTATAGATTAACTTCCCTTTATGAAAATTGTGATTTCATTAAAGGGGGCTAATTTATAAGGTATTTCAAAGGTTATTACATTTTAAAGTTAATCATTTGGATCATTTTATTTCATGCTTAACGCAACTTAAAAAATCAATTCACTCATCATTTCATTAAGTTTCATTAACAATTGATAGCATAGCATAATAAAATATTACCAATATAGACCCCTTGTTAACAATTATTTGCAAATCACTAAGGTATTCCAAGCACTTATTTGACACATTTTCACAATATACAAGCACATATTAAGTAAAGGAACCTTGGAGAAATTTCTATTTCTTTGCAAGAGAGGGTTTTCATTTTAAAATCCTGACTGTGATGGTGATTTTAAAATTAGGTAAAATTTCCACTCAACATGTCCTTTATCCTTGAAAATTTTAATCATTTCTACTTCTCCCCAAGATAGAGGATGTACATTCCTTCTTATTTTTGCTTCTACTTTTACTTTAGCTTTTGCTCACACCTTCTCCTTCTTGATATCTCACCTGTTAAGGGGTCCTCTTGGGATAGATTAGATACCACATAAATATAATTTATGGTCCTCATACAACCACTGGATATCTTACACACACCTCTTAGCCCTTAAAATTTTAGTAAGGATGCACACACACACTATATTTGTTTTCTTTTTCTTTCATATTCTTCTAATACACACACACACACACACACACACACACACACACACACACACACACACACACACACACACACACACACACACACACACACACACACTCACCTTGTTCTACTTTTCTCATACATATTTTGCACACACCACACCCCTATCAAGTAGTACTCATTTTGGTAAAATCAATCACATATTTTCACCCCATACAAGATAAGCTTCATGGCCACACATGAGGGGTAGCCTCCATCTTGGTCATTTGTGAGCATACATCCTAGCGGGTATCTCTTCATCTCTGGCCATTAGCAAGCACTACACCCATAATGGGTATCACTCCACACTTGACCATCTTTGCAAGCATAACACCCTTGTAGGGTAGCTTCATACATACAAGGAGCAACCTTCATCTTGGGAATTTGCAAGCACACAACCTTACAAGGATTTTGCTCATTTTTTTTCTTTTTTCCTTTTAGCATTTTGGGGCTTTTCTTTCTTCTCCTTTTGTATTTTTCCTTCTATCATCATTTGTTTTCTTCTTCCCTTCTCTTTTATTTCTATTCTTTCTTCTTTTCATCTACTCACTCATGCATTTCATTTTACATTCATTTTAGATTGTATTTCATTTAGTTAGGATCATCATACATTGCACTCATCATGTTTGTGATCATCATGCATCAATAAAAAAACAATATTTAATAATAAAAATCATACACATAAGGAACACACATTTAATACACAATAAAATAAAGTAGCTTGTATTACTTGAAAGCACTAAGTGCATGCCAATCAATTAGTATGCCATAGTAGATATTTTGACACACTCAACCATCCCTAGGGATGCATACCATAATCAAAATCGATATATCATATTGATCCTTGCCCTAGATGTGCAAGCATATTTCCTCTACTTTAATTATTGGAAGTGGTGGAGGATCCATGTTCACATATCATGAACCAGATCATGCCTATGACTATGAGTGACTTTATGATCATATAGATTATTGTAGAAGAACCCTCTAATCTATTAGGATAGTATAGAAATATCTTCTAGTAGTAGGCTTCCCTTTGTATCGTTGCCTCATATGAATCCCTCATCCTCTATAGCTCTACTAGCATCAGGTGGTCTCCCTTTATTTGTTGGCTACCTATAATGATAGCTATCCCCTCTACCCAGGCCTATTGATACTCTCACTCCAACTGGCACATATCCCCTCTAAGGTGCTCTGCCTCAATCCTTGCCACATCTCGCTTTGTGGGGTCTAGTCCAGCGTGTGAATGATATCCATATTTGCTTGCATCATAACCATTTAGCTCATAGTGTCTCTGTCTCCCTCATATGCTTCCCTATACTTGTAGCCTCACTTGATCCTACCTATGTCATTGTGGGGATAACTCTTGAAGTTCCTCCTCCCCTTGAGCTAAATATGGTTATTGTCCCCCTCGTGGTTATCACTATATCCACCCAAACTTGTACTTGTACCAATATTGGAGAGATTGTGCCTTTATATTACCACTATATTGTGCATCAAGTGGCATCTTAAAGTGCTACATGTACTCGTTGACTCATCACCTAACATCTCTACATTGTCACTAGTGAGAAGATCCTTGAGAGTGCAATGATATTGTATCATCTCTTGTACCTGAGGGCCATTTTGACATCATCCACCCTTAGATCCACAAATAGTGGGTCATATAGATCCTTCTCTATGTAACAACCTAAATAACACACGTGGTTATCCTGTCCAATCTGACTCACTAGAATCACAAAGAGAAAATTTCAATCAAAAATAAGATTTATACCATAAAAAGTCTATTGTTCACCCAATATTTAATTAGTACATAGGCATAGAGTTACTCACTTTGAGAATACTGACCACTATAGATGGTCTCTTAAGTGGTCAAAATTGTCTATATCCCATAAAAGGTGCCATCTTGTGAACACATTCTTCTCCTTTACTAGGGGTCTAAGTTCATGATTGGGGTTGTCCTTCTAGGGCCCATATCATCTAGAAGGGTGGATGCATAATTTCTTGCCCCATAGCATGGAGGACTTAGGTTCCTTTGGCCTAAATTTTATCCTTAGTTTAATATTATTATTCTTTTAGGATATGTTAGGGTATAGCATAAATATACCTAGTGCCTAATTGATATTCCAACATCTTATGGAGTCAATTAAGACCCACCAATACACTGGCTTAGGACTAGGTATCTCAAGTCATGTTACGATTTATTAGGAGTAATCCCATTTCAAATCATTTTTGAATCTTCTAGCACCACCATCTAGTAACTTCTAGTACCGGTATTCTGCTAGAAATTTCCCAATCGAATTGTGAGCATGAGATCCCTCACCATACTACTCATATAATAGCCTAGAGGTTATACCCCATCCTGTCCCTCATTACTTGTACTTTTAAAAAAGACTACTTATCTCAGGATGGTTTACCACAAAGCAACTATTATCGAATCATAGTAATTACCTACTTGCAATTACCGGTGTTGGGTGGATGTTTGTCAAACTTGATGAAACATAAAAAGATTCACTCATCCCTCTTGATGAAGTAATAGCTCATATAACTTGATGAGATATAAGAAAGTTAATCGTCCTCTTGAGGAGATAATAATTTGTAGGGACTATTTTCTAAACAACAATCATAAGGTTAAATATCTAATTTAATTTTATATTAGAATACTCTTTAAAGAAAATATTTCTTCATATTTAAATTTCATCAAAATATTGGATAATCAATATACAAAATTTATTATATTTTTAATAAAATCTAAAATTCTAAATTC
This sequence comes from Wollemia nobilis, assembly GCA_028583015.1. NCBI lineage: Eukaryota > Viridiplantae > Streptophyta > Pinopsida > Araucariales > Araucariaceae > Wollemia > Wollemia nobilis. The sequence continues at coordinate 5,052,393 of JAQPPZ010000613.1, read as the reverse complement.
TACTTAAATAAAGCTCCTTCTTTTATATCTATAAAATCTTATTTAAATTGCAATTTGATTAAATAATCTACAGAATAACAAAATAACACAAAAAAATAAAACATATTTTCAATCTTGCCAAAGGTAAAACTTTGGCTAAATAATAATATGTAGCTACATTTAAGATATTTCTAAAATGTATTATACAAAAATAATTTTATTTACGACCAAATTCAACCCTAAATTTTAAAGAATCAAATTAAACAATTAATTTTTAAATTTATTGTCATTTTAAAACATTTATTCATACTACCTTCAAAAACACTTAAGTCATCTCTAATATTCAAGATGATTGGAAACATCTATATAAAACAATAATTATCTTTTAAAATTAATGAATTAAAAAGGACATATATATTAACAAACAAAAGGGCTATAAATATAGCTATTCCAATTCAACAATAATCAACCCTAATGCTAAGTTTCAATGAAAACTTTAAATAATATATTTAAAAAAAAAAATCTAATAAATTTCATATCTGATTCCAACTTTAAAAATTCCAATCAACACTTTCAAATAAATCATATTCAGAACAAACTTATTTATAAATAATTAATTTAAAATATCTTTTATATGACATAACTAATTGTATTCGGAGCTTATCACATTTAAGAGTTTCTTCGGAGAATGATTTAGATGGTGCTCATGAGAAATGTGAATTTTAAAATATGAGCAATTAAATTATTTTTAAACCCTCCTAAAATCTTCGTTTATGAACTAAATACATGTAATAGTTTTCAAAAGGAGTTTCTACCTCTGAGAGCGACAACTAGACTTTCATTGAGCATTAATTATAACCGAATTTTTTTCCAGTAAGTTTTTTTTTTGGTAAATAATATTCATTAATTACCGGGTTTTGTAGGTTAACCCAAAACCTATTACAATATCCAGCCTTCTGTTGAGATTGTAGATCCTAGTCATCCTTGAAACTTTCTTACCATAAATTGTGTTGAATCCCCTACAACACCTTACTAACAAAGCACACCCATACCTAAACATAACTGTAAACATTACTTACATTGACAGGAATTGAAGTTTGGAACTTTGCACTTGTGAAACCTGTTGCTTGCCCATTTCCTATTCTCTATCGGAATCTTCCAAGGCTTACACCCTGTTACCTTCATTTCCAATTTGGTATGATTTAGAGGGAAACCCCATAGTTATTACCAGCTCCATAGGGAAAGAACACCCATTCATATTTCTCCTTAACGGGTAGGTTTCTTTCATGACTAATAATGTTTTCCACTTCACGTGGCACACCTTGTGTCCATGTAACCAAACTACCAACATCAACACCTATGTTGGCTAATTTGTCAGCTAACTTGTTGGCCTCACGGTACACGTGACGAGCCCTCCTGTTATGTCTTGTTGTAAAAAGGATCCTCACTTCATGGATGACTCCCTCGATTCTCCATGGAGGTTTTTTGTGATTGGTTAACAGGTTGATGATGTTCGTAGAATCACCTTCAATCATCAAGTTACCTTGACTTGCTTGGCCTACTTGCAACCCTCTCCAAAGGGCTCTAGATTTTTCTTTGTTAATAGTTCTGATTTCCAATGGTTCAGTGAAGGCCTTGACCAGATTTCCTTGATGATCCCTGATTATTCCTCCAGCTCCAGCTCTTCCCGGGTTCTCCTTAGCTGCACCATCAAAATTTAGTTTAAACCAACCCTAGGGGGTGGCTCCCAAGAAATCCCATTTCTGGGATTGAGCAAAGGAATGGAAGGTTTGTCCTCAATACCTAAGGCCCAAGCTAATTTTTTTTCTTGGGGAAAAATTGAGTGGTTCTCATCCACTAAGGTGCTAAGGTTTTCTTTTGCAAAGACAATAATCCTGTTGAGGATGGTTTTTGGGTTGTGAATGGTATCCTTAAAGGCTCTATGGTTCCTTTCTAGCCAAATATGCCAGATAAAATGATGCCAACAAATTTTCCATAGGTAATTAAGTTTTAGGCTAACAAAGGGTAATGAGTCCATTGATGGAACACTTCGGATATAAGGGCAGGCTTAACCCACAATATCCTAAAGGCTTGGAAAAGTTTATCCAAGATGGACTCTGCTATCGGACACTCTAGAAACAAGTGTTGGGTAGTCTCCCATCCTGCCTTGCACATGTAGCAATGGTTAGCAATAACCATACCTTTGGATAACATATTGTCCATAGTGAGGATTTTTCCTTGAATCACCGACCATGAAAAAAAGGATATTTTAGGAATTAAGCCTTTGATCCAAACAAAACTCGGTTGAAATTGTTGACCTTCCACATTGAGAAGCAAATTATAGGCAAACTTAACTGTGAAGTCACCACTTTCAGTCTCAGACCAAACAATGTGATCTTCATCCTCTCCAGAGGGAATAATTTACTGAGTTAAAATGTTATTAAGCTCTTCATACTCCGCTTCAAAACCTTATACTCTGATATGTTTCTACCTGTTGATATTTATATCCTACCACATATAATTTGCAACCTTATTCCCAATATGCTGCTCCATATGCTCTTGAATCCTAGCTAAACGAGTATTCTAGGATAACTCCTCAGCTCTCACCCACCGATCCTTCTAAAAGTCTATTGTTTTCCCATTTCCTAGAATCCATCTAAGACCTTTATTGACAAGATCCCTGCTCGTGAGGATTACCTTCCAAAAAGCAGACCCCCTGCTTGCTAGAATTTCATCGAGCGTTAATTATAACATAATTTTTTTCCCAGTCATTAAATCAAGTATGTTTTAAAGCTATGTACATGATAACAAATTCGTATAGTCTCAAATCCACCATACAGTTTCTTATTCTACTATGCTCGAAAGTAATTACATGGCATTTATTCTTGGAGTCCTCTAGTTAACTACAAATCAACCAAGGCAATTCATAATTATACCGAGAGGCGTTCCTACAGGTGGGAGGCAAAGAGGTCATACATGTCATGCGTAAACAATTTTTTTTTTAATAAAAAAGTCGACATTAACAAAAATATTTAAACTAAAACAATCGACTAACCAACCGTTGCAAACATTTAAAATATTTAAACTAGCTTAGATATAAAGGATATATATCTAAAAACATCGAGAGATATCAATCCCTCTCAACGTTTTTAGATATATCCTTTATATCTAAGCTAGTAAAATATAACTAGCTACAACTTTTTTATAAACTTCAATTTGAAAATATTTGATATAAAATCTTGTTATTTACTTTAATGTAACATATATAAATCAATTTAGATATGACCACTAAGTTATTATAGATTGGTAAATGATCCTGCTATCTATTTATTGAAATTGATTTCAAGGTGTTATGGATATATTCGTCCAACCAGCATTTGGTTGAAGTCAAGAGACCACTAAGGGATTATCATAGTTATGAGGCTAACATATAAAATTATCTAATTTGTTATATGTCCATCTTACCCATAATATTTGACCCTAGTGGTTTATAAGAAAACTTTAATATAGACGAATATGACGATAGAAATGTTTTGTTGAACTGCCATTATGGCTCACCTACTCAACTCACGATTTCTCTGATAAGCATATGAATTATTTAAATTTATGGATACCACTATTAGTTTGTTTTCACCTTGTTTTACATAGGCAACATAACCAAATTTTAATAGCATTCATTTGGAGGCATTATATCCAAATATATCATATTTTTGTAATTTTGTTTTAAATTAAATCATAGATTTTTTTAGAACTAAAGGTTTTGAAAGCACTTGACACAGTAGACTCAGCAATTAAAAAAGTAAAATTCTTTATTTTGTAAATATATAAATTCATACATTGTTTTCTAACCCCATAATTATAAAAAAAAAAAATCAAAATAAGTATTCAGTGACAATAAGATAAATTATCAACGGTGAACCATAGGGATGACTAAATCATATTCTCATATTCTACCAAGTATATTATTTAAATTGGTATGCATTCCACATGCTTTACTGCATGACTATGACAATATTCCAAGTTAAATGGGTGGTTCAACCCAAGTTGAAGTAACACTTCGGCTTAGACAACCCAAAGATAATTTGAAAAGTTCCCCATTCATCAACAATGCCCACCCATCATTCCACAAGTTCAAACATGCTGGTAGAAAGATATAGGTTGTGCATTTTGGGTCAACATGGTCTAGTATGAATGCATCTAAATGAATACGATAAATAGGTGAAACAAAACAATGGAGTCATAGACTCACTAAAATTCTATTGTCATACCTCTAGTTATCAATTTTTATGATTTCAAAGATCAGTTTTTTTAATTATTATTGCAATAAATCAATAGTTAACAATCCTTCCTTATCCACTCAAGTAAGTTATCCACTCTTCATAGGAGTTATGTTAATAGTGGAATTATACAACACAAACAGTGTGTTCACAAAGAATTAATCATTACTTTCACCATACAGAGAATATTCCAACCATTAAGACATGCATTTATACAAATATACTCGTAATTTATCAATCTAGGGTAACAACATTCAACATCAAACATTCTTCTGCAATTCAAAATTATAAGACTATGAATATGACTTGATGACCTATTGAAACCAAGATTTTAGTTGCACTTCCAAGCACACCAATGTACATGACTCACACAACATACATCAGTATAACAAAAGCAATATCCAACCAAAGACATAACCGAATAGTTTTTCTTATCCTTATATATAAATTCATTTTCTTAGATTTATTGAAACATAGGATAGACGTGCATTTATATGGTTGTCGGGTGGCAATGTTTATGGTAATACAAATATGAAGAGGGATTACCATTACCCTTTCTCTTTAAAAAAATATTATATATATATATATATATTGTTATTTTTTAATATATTTTTTAAATATATATGTATATTAAATAACAACCATACAAAACTATAACACAAGTATACACCTAATGCAACTAATTATTTTAGGCAAACTTGTGCATAATGCAAATAGATGCATTAAACAAACATATGCATAGACAATAGTTAGGATACTCTTATATGAATTTGTTTTAGTGAGCTTCCATGTAATCATGAACCATGGTGCTTTAAGCACTAAATATCATATCCCACCTTACCTCATTTGGACAACCTCTATCTTTCCACCAGAAGGTGGGCACCAAGTTCATTTGATATACTTACTTGGAGGTGAGCATCTTTTCCTGCAAACATAAATTCCATCAACAGTACCATGACCTACTATCAAAATAAGCAAAATTAGTGGCTAAAATTGGAGGTATATTACATTCTCCCCTACTAAGAATAAACACAGCCTCTGTGTTTGCAATGTATATAAAAATTATGCATTTTCAAATTATAACTAAGACATATATTATCCATTATGTTATACCCATCAAATTCATATTCATCCATTAGGTAAAGAAAAATTATATCAATATTAATTCAAATAATTATAGAAATTATTTTTGCATGTCAGATACATCTTCCCATGTAGAATTCTTTTTAGAATACTGGTCCCACTAGACCTTACACTAATCAATATTTTTCTTCCTAAGTTGTTTAGATCTATAACTGAGGATCTTGATGGGGCGAACTTCAATGTGATGCGGGTTTGACATCTACAAATGAGAAACATTCCATACATGAGAAGGATCGACTACATATTTTCTGAGGGACACATGGGTGATGTCATGAATTTTGGACAAATTGGGTGGCAAGGCCAATCTATAGGCAACCAGGCTGATTTTTTCAATGACATTAAATGGTCCCATAAACCTATGGCTAAGCTTGGAAGATGTAATTGAGATTTTTGAGTATTTCACTCTTAGGAATACTCTATCACCAATAGTGAATTCTCATGGAGTTCTATTAAGGTCAACATAGCTCTTTTGATGATCTAAATTATTAATTGATCCTCCAATTATTTAATAGTATCTAGTTCGATCACTACTCGATCTTCCAGTTTATCCCAAGATAAAGGTGTCCTGCACCTTTGCCCATATAGGGCTTCATATCTAGTGTAGCATAATAGTTGTTATTATATGCAACTATAGAACCTTGTTATCCCTTTCTATCTACCCATATTCATCGATATAATCTAATCCATATTTTCTCAAAATTAAACAGAGCTTTTTGTGTTTAGAGCCAATATACACCTAAAATAATATAAAAAAATATGTAAGGGCTACATATAAGTACCATTTAGTTTTCCCTTAAGGTAATGTATTTGGAGGGTCAAATAGACATAGGTTTATGTTGATCCATACTTGACCTTCCACCCATTTTCTATAATTCTTGGCCTTTTTGGTATGTTCCCCAAGCACTAGTAAAAATGATACTATCGGTAGCTCCACTATCAATCAAAATAGATATATCTTTATCATATATTTTTCCTTTTAGAAGAAAAGGTGTAGCTTATCCAATGAGAGTAGGATTACTTATAGCTGCATATATCTTATGTGTAGGTTCTTCATGTACCTTCTTATTATTAGTTCTTTGTGGGTATTGGCTAGCGTGGTGTGCACCCGAGCATACATAACATCCATCAGGTAAAAATTTGTTTCTCTTGCTATCTTCATTATTATTCTAGGAAGTTCCTTTTCCTAAATCCTGATCCAAGGATCTCTACTCATTTCTACTTGTAAATTTTCTCCTTTCCTGTCTGCCCTTGTTGCTTTGGAACTTGCCCCTATCTCTATTTTTGTTATCATTTCTAAATTGGTCCCCATCCTTGGGCCTCTTATACTAATCCTTTCCCCATATTGCTAGTCTAGTATTATTTCTTTTTTGAGGATCTTTATTATCCTTGTTAGATTTTTTTTGGTAGTAGGTATTTTTGTTCTTTTGGTTCAATTCCTCATGTCGTTCTAAGTCATAGGCCTCAGAAATATCTATCGATTTCAAAAAATCAACTATAGAACCAATTATTGGATGCAGTCCCAAGATGAAATTTTGTACCTTAAGTTCTTTATGGTCATACTCAAGCACATATTTTAGCAATCGTATAAACTTCTGATGATACTCAATGATGAGCATATTATATTGATGTAGATTGGTGATTTTTGCAAATTTTTCCATAAAACATTATCGTGTTAATAATCTATTTCTAAACTCCTTCAAAAAGGTATCCCATGGAACATCAATTGCCTTAACATGCTTGTTCTTTTATAGGTTTTCCACAAATCTAGAGTCAGTCCGCTTAAGTGGACAACTGCCCATGAAGTCTTAGACTTAGACGAGAGATATTTCATAGAATAGTAAGTTTCAAACTCATTTATCCAATTTTTTGCTCCTTCACCATCTTCTCTTCCATATATATCAATATTTATTAGATCCTTATCTAATTTAGTATCGACCTTATTTTTTCTAGATCCTTCAGGTAATTCATCTAGTTTGACTTCAGACTTTTGATTGCTTCACCATATCCTCTTCCATAAAATTTAGATATATTGATCTTTCTTAGATCCTTATCTAATTTAGCACCAATCTTCTTTTTGCTAGATCCTTCAGGTAATTCATCCAATCTGGCTTCAAACTTTTATCCCTTAGTCAATCTCTCAATTAACTTTTATTGTTGAACTATTAACTCCTATTGCTGGGTTAATTGAGTCTTTTGTTACTCCATATGCTTAGTCATCTATGCTCTCTACTGCTCCATGTGATCCCTTTGCTGGCTCATCTATTCTTGCATTAACTGAACCATTTTGGCTAAGTTATCATCTTTTTGTGTAGGTCTACCAACCAAGGGTTTTTTTTCCTTTCTTACAAGTCTGCATGGTGTTTCTTTTTCCTTTCTTATATATCTCTAAAATTTTATTTAAATTGTAATTTGATTAAATAGTCTACAAACTAACAAAATAACACAAAAAAATTATTCATAATTTTCACTCTTGCCAAAGGTAAACCTTAAACTAAATAATAATATGTAGCTACATTTAAAATATTTCTAAAAGGTACTATACAAAAATAATTTTATTTTATAACCAAAGTCAACCCTAACTTTTAAAGAATCAAATCAAACAAATAATAATTAAATTTATTCTCATTTTAAAACATTTATTCATACTACCTTCATAAACACTTAAGTCACATCTAATATTCAATATGACTAGAAACGTCTATATAAAACAATTATTATCCTTCAAAATTAATGAATTGAAAAGGACATATATATTAACAAACAAAAGGGCTATAAATATAGTTATTCCAATTCAACAATAATCAACCCTAATGTTGAGTTTCAATGAAAAACTTGAATAATATTTTCTTTTATAACAAAGCTAATAAATTTCATATTTGATTCTAACTTTAAAAATTCCAATCAACACTTTCAAATAACTCATATTTAGAACAAACTTCTTTATAAAAAAATTAATTTAAAATATATTTTTCTATGTTATGATTAATTGTATTTGGAATTGGTCACATTTAAGAGTTTCTCTGAAGAATAATTTAGACGATGCTCATAATAAATGTGAGTTTTAAAATATGAGCACCTATATTCCTTTAAAACCCTCCTAAAATATTTGTTTATGAACTAAATACATACAATAGATTTCAAAAGGAGTTTCTACCTCTGAGAGCGACAACTAGACTTTCATCGAGCATTAATTATAACATAAATTTTCTCCCATCCATTTTATCAAGTTTTCAAGTTATATATGTAATAACAATTCGTATAGTCTCAAAGCCACCATATAGGTTCTTATCCTACTATGCCCATAATTAATTACATGGCATTTATTCTTGGAGTCCTCCTGTTAACTACAACTCAACCAAGGTAGTTCATAATAAAATATAACCAGGTACAACATTTTTATAAACTTCAATTTAAAAATTGTAGATACCAAATCCTAGCCACTTATCATCCACTCATCATCAAATCATAGCCATTCATCATATATGTATATATAAATATATATGTATGTATGTATGTATATTTATTTATATATGTATATAAATATTTTATATATTTATATATATATGAATAAATCTTAGTTGCCCATCACATCTTAAATCTTGGTTGCTCATTTAACATGATATATATCACTTGTCAAATCACAATCACAACCCTTCATCATGTTTTAATCTTGACCTCACATTGGTATCGTCGAACCCCTAACATGAATTAAGGGAAATCATAAAACATCATTCACTTTTGTGAATGAGAGTCCAAAAATTAACATATGGAAAGGAAGATATCATCCATCATCTCATGAGCCCTAACATTTTATCATCCCATTCATTCCTTCACATCCGCATGAACCCTCGCTATTGCCATATCCTTTGTTCATCCTCTATAGCCCCTGCAAACCAGATCTAAACTCTGTCAAACATCCACCATAGATTATAGATGCTTCAAAGCATCTCACAAACACTCTAGAGCATCTCTCAAACACTACAGATCATCTGGTAGATACCACAAGGCATCCAACTAGCCCCTATATGCTTTAGGACATCCTCACGAAATCATATCGAACCAAAAAAAGCTTAGATCTAGATATTTCAGGTATTAACAAGGTTGTTATTTACTTTCTAACTTATGTTTCATGTATTTAGTTTATATTTCATCAACACTACACCTAGGTTTTAGTAGATCTACTTTTTGAAAAGGGCCTTACACAGTGGATCCCTTGCATGTATTACTAATCCAATTTTATGGAGTGTTTTGTATGCAGATACAAGAGATATCTTCATTGATGGTTTTTGCAGATCGAGTGGCCCTATAGGGATACATAAGCCCACTCAACCTTATTTGGAGAGAAGAATATTTGAAGACACCACCATCATTTGATCAAGGGTTTTATCCCTCCTATTGTAAATCATTGTATCAAAGTAATTATTTCTCTGTAACCCTTGATTTGGGACACATCTATGTGTAAAGTTAATATCAAGGCTCCTCAAGTTTATAATATATGAGATATTTCATTTTAAGTGTGATATACTGCTTTTATTGGTTTTCATCTTTTTTCGCTTTACAAAGTGGATATCATGGTGGGACCTCCAAATTATTTCATATTTTGATTTATCTTATATTTACCTGAGTTTTTTATCCATTTGTTTTTTGTTTTTACTACAGTTTTAGATAAACTCGGTCACATAAAAATTACAAAATCAAAAACTAAGGTTTTTTGAAGCTATAGGGACTCGATCTGTGGTTGCGCAAATGCCTTACTACATTTGTAAGATGCCTCACTATGTCTAAGAGATGCCACACCACATTTGTGAGACACCATAGAGTATCTAGGAGATTCAATGCGCACGCCTGTGAAGTTGGGGAAAGAATACATAGGCTTCCAGGTAAGTTCTATTCAAACCCCACTTACATTTTTGCTTTTTAAAAGAGAAAAATAATAATTGTTTATTTTTCTACTTTAAAAGTAATACATCATGTATTTTTAGGTATTATAGGCATTCATAGGTATTTTATTTACAATATATCAAAAAATAAGAAGTGTATTTCAGAGTAGCAATCCATTTGTTATATAGACTACATATAGGGATAGATCTGCACTCCTAAATCAATTTTAGTTGCATTAGGGCTTTCAGATTTATTTATGCTATTTCTGAAATTGTATGTCATAAATAGTCTAAATTTTATTTGAAATTCATTCACTGCATTTTGGCTCATGTTTTTTTGTTGTTTATGGCATTTTGTTTGTTTTTTGGTTTTCTTTGAGTGTTTTCACTTATGTTTTAGGCAACAAACTTGAAGAGCATACTAGGATGCATCTTAAGATAATTTTTATTTTTATTTTAATATTTAAAAAAATACCATAGAGAACAAAATGTTTAAAAGAAACCACACATTCTTCTTTCTTTCTCACTTCTCACCCTTCTAGGTTGGAATAGGTCACTTGTGCTCAATATTCCTCCCACTATTGGAAACATGTGTTGATTTAGAGTAGAAGATCTAGTAAAACCTCCCACACATTATGGATCTTAAGTGGTGTACCCTAGACTCTTTTGAGGGCCTCACACTTGGAACTAGTGTTCCTAGTCACCACCTTGGTTGAGTTCCCTATGATGTGAAGGGTGGTTTATTTGCATTTTTATGTTCAGAAAAACACCATAGAAAATGGAAACTTAAAAGGAACCCACACACAACATGTTTCACTATTAATATCAACAAGTTGGATTTCATCACCAATCATTGATTGAGACTAGTGACGGTGGGCTTCATCTCCATCCATTGGTTCACCCTTTAGAAACCCTAGTAACCCCATGAGTGGTTTTCTGAACTTCATCACTAGAAAATACCCCACTTTAAAGAGATCCTCAAAGTGGGTTACACTTTAAGAAGCTATTTCAATCATTTACATTTCATTCCTTGTTAAAGGGGTGAGTGTGAACACACCTTCCACCCACCTTGCATAGTTGTTTTAGGCTTAGGGAGTATTAACATCAAACACACAAAAATACAAAAATAAATAAAAAATAAAAAAATAAAAACTTATGGAAAAGATATAGAATACTTGTTTGCTTGATTTGTGTGATCATTTTTCATTTCCATTGCACATTCCACACATGCACCTCACACATTTGTTTTCCCAACCTGCTTCTAGCTTATGGTATTGACCATAAATCAATCCAGAGCTATGAATCAGGTATCTACTAGCCAACCAACTTCATCCATGGAGTGCTCCACTCCTTACCTAGACACTTTCATGGCTAACCCAGCCAGTGTGGCATATATAATATTTTGGCCTCTCTACTAGACCTTCTCACATAGTATTCACTTCAAATGTAGATGTGATGCAAAGAGCTATCCACACTTCCATTCCAAAAATATAACCATCCACACCAACTGACCATTGCATCACTCACATAGATATGGATAAAGTTAGAGATTTTTTAAGACCAACCAATCTAGTTCTAGAACCACTCAACATCCCACCCAAACATGTTCCTTCTTCTCAGTAGGAACTTGCTCACTCATACCTCAACAATTTCAACCAAGTCTTCACCAAACCTATTTTTAAGGCCACATCCACCCTCCCACACCATATTCCTCCACAACCATTTATCCAAAGCACCTCCATTCCATTTACCTATACCACTACCTACTCGAACCCACTCTAAAGCACATGTTAATATTGCTTCACAGATTCCATCCACCATTTCATCTACCATGACTCATCTATTTGTGATTCATTTTGCAAATTACCCTCCATTAATCTCAACCAATATTTCCAACACTCACACCATACCTACATCCACTTCCAACATAACTGCATAATCTGCATCTAAAATTACCAAATAGCAAGCATAGAAACACCTCAATCAATTTCTTATGGTCCACCAAGACATTCGTTCCTTCCCATAGCAACAATCATAGATGGCAGAGTTCAAACCTCAATAAGTTTTCAACTAACATGTATTTTCACACTTGATCCATCTTGGGCATCACAATCTTCTAAGGTCACCTTACCCACCCTTCCATTTTAACACATTAATACCACTTCCACAACCCAACACGTTTAAATCCCTCAAATTTCATCCCCACTTCATTAACACCAATCACTCCATCACCAATAAAACATCCAACATCACCAAATACCCATCAATTTATTGGCTAATCAGAACCACATTCCATCCCAATAGTTCATTATCAAACACATACCACCATCATACACTCATCAAACAAACTAGGGTTTCCACACACAAATTGAATACCCTAACATCTAAGCTTTGCAATAGTAGATTGACAGCCTAATTATGCATACACCCGGTATGATGTACCAAAATTATACATTGAGAAAATTGATTAATCAACCCATTCATTCTTTTTTACCATCACTACCTTATCTGGTATACTTTACATTATTGAAGTTTGACAAATTCAAAGGGATTAAGGACCCTAGGGAGCATATTACTGCATTCATCCATTCATGTTTTAGAATCCAAGAGAATAATGTCTTAATTATTTGATTTTTTCTCATATATTAGGATGGGATGCCTTAGATTGGTATAACCATCTGCCACATCATACTGTCTATACATTTGAACAATTAGGGATAAATTATTAGAAAGGTTCTCTCTTAATTTTTGAAATAAAACTACCTTGACCAACATGTACAATCTCAAACAATTTGAAGAAGAGTCGATCTATGAATTTGCAAACTGTTGGAGAGCTATCATTATGAAATTTTCATTCTTCCTCCCAATGGAAGAATTAACTTGAGTGTTCACAAGGAGTTGTCTAAATATCATATCCTTGTTATTGCAATTACAATAATATGGAACACTCAATAAATATCTTGCCCAAGTCCAATTTATTGAAGAAATCAAGATACAAAAGGGTGAGATCAAATCCAAAAAGAAAGAATGGAATAAGAAGGGCATATCCAAAGGAAACTATACTAGCCAATAAAAATTTGGATAATTGAATCAAGTGGTCTTGAGTCAACTAGTAATGACTCAACAACAACAACCATCATCGTAACAATTACAACAAGTATCATATCAAGCAGTTCCCCCACCACAAAATAGCACCAACTATGAAAAATAATTAACACCAATAATCTATTCGATAAAATTGCAATTACACACCTTTATCTGAATAATATACCTCCATCTTTTGTAGGTTGTATGATACCAATGCTATTACCTCATTAAACATCAATTTTGAGAAGTGCATGACCATTTAGGCTTGGGATACCATTCACATTATTCCACTTCCTCTTTTGAATAAACTTTTTAAAGCCTCCATTTAGATTCATAATAGGAAACCAATCACAATGATGACTTTGAGAAATTATATGAAAATACAACATCATGTTGATAGCTTCATATGAATATGAAGAGGAATAAACCCCAATCACACCATTCATCGAACAGGATGAGTATTATCTTAGAATATTTCTCATCCATCAATCTATATTTCATTTAATTCTTCCAAGGGAGTGAGCTAAGACTACTAGTGAACCACCACCTCCACTTCATTTATTACCTCACAACAACCTGATGTAACATATGTACATAAAAAAAAAAAAAAAAACTAAGAAAAAATTAAAAAAATATTTGTTTGCATTTACATATATCTATCTTTTGCATTTATATGTGTTACTTGTTGCTATCTATCTTCCCAAGGTTCATACATTGATCCCAAGAAACAAGAGCAAAACCACCCCTCACTTCACAAATAATTCCCCCATTAAGTCATAATGAATCTTGTTGACTTATTCACATCACTCTGTAATCCATACAATTTGGCAAAATCAATTTGTATTGACATAAGCCTCATCAATATGGAATGGATTTCATCACCACCATCCTTTTCTAAATTCATTATTTTCAAAGAATTGTTAAGATCTTTTGTTGCTTACATTTCTTCGTCACCTTCACCTTCGCTTTCATCGTTGGATCCTATTTTTTCTAGGCAAATATGGAAGAGACTATGCCAAAAGAGTTTGACAACATCATTGATGATATTCATCTATTTCCAATGCCCCATCAACTTGATTAAGGTTCACACATGGCCATTGAAGATACTATAGATGTGAACCTTAGTAAAAATAGGGACAATCTACAAATCATTAAACTTGGAATAAATTTATCTATTTATGAACAAGAGCAATTGATAGCTCTCCTCAAGAAAAATAACGGTATATTTGCATGGTCCTATAAATATATTCCTGGTCTTAACCCTAATTTGGTTGTCCACAGCTTAAACTTGCATCCTGATGCTAAGCTAGTCAAAAACAAAATGAGAATGTTACATCCTATTATTACCCTCATGGTCAAAGAAGAGCTTCAAAAGCTATTAGATGTAGATTTCATTCAACCCATTGACTATCCTGAGTGGCTTTCAAATATGGTACCCATTCGTAAGCCTAACATGACAATTCACATTTGCATTGATTTTTGAGATCTTAACAAAGTGTGTCCTAAGGATGACTTTCCTTTTCCAAACATCGATACTCTTGTCGACACCTGCGCTGGCCATGAAATGCTTCTCTAATGGATAGTTTTTTAGGATATAACTAGATTTGAATAAATCCTAATGATCAACACAAAACAATATTCATAATAGCTTGGGGAAATTTTTATTACAAGGTGATGCATTTTGACCTTAAAAATGCATGTGCTACTTATCAATGTGCCATGACATATATCTTCCATGACTACATGCATAAGATCATTGAAGACTATGTGGATGATCTATTGGCCAAATCTAAAACTTGATAAGAGCACATAAATGTATTAGAAAAAAAAATTGATCGAATTTTGGAGAATAATGTAAGGTTGAATCTCAATAAATGTGTCTTTGGTGTCACCTCAGGTAAACTCCTAGGATTCATTATATCTAAGTGGGGTATTGAAGTGGACCCAAAAAATATGAAGACGATTATGGAGATGCCTCCCCAAAAAAACTTGAAAGAGTTGCATAACTTAGAAGGAAATATCCAATCGATCCATTGTTTCATTGCACAACTCATAAAAATGCAGGCCATTCAGTCATCTATTACAAAATGGGGTAACATTTTCATGGATAGAAGAATGTTAAAAAGTTTTTATGACATCAAGAAATACTTGGCTTCTCCACCAGTCTTAACTCCCCCTCGGACAGGGATCCCCTTCCATATTTATTTTTTAGCAATGGAATTTGTATTAGGGAAAATGCTTGAACAAAAGAATAAAAATAATTGAGAGCAAGTAGTCTATTACATTAGTTGAGCATTGGTAAGCTATGAAACCAAATATTCTTATGTCAAAAAATTATACCTAGCAGTGGTTTTTACCACTAAGAAACTTAGATATTACATGCTAAGCCACATCACATATATCATAGCTCATTAAATACCTCTACATTACACAATGTCTCACACTTACAACAACACCCATACCACAAAATGGATAATGCTCCTAATAGAATTCAACCTCGAATTCATCAACCAAAAATCCATTATAGATCTAGTAATAGTTGATTAACTTATGGAAGCTCCACTTCTTGGTGATCAACCCTTGATTATTGAAATCCCATATGACTCACTATACCATAAAAAAATAGGAGGAAGATGCCATTCCTAAGGAAGATGTTGATATTATTCTATTCTTTGACAATTCCAAGTGCAAAAAAGGACAAGGTGCAGGAGTTGTATTTCATATACCACAAGGGATACTTATACCATTATCATTCAAAATTGATTTTCCATGCACAAATAATAATGTACAGTATGAAGCCTTAATATTAGGACTTTAAGTATCTATATTTATGGGTATAAAGCGTATCATAATATTTTGTAATTCCCAACTTGTCATTTGTCAAGTAAATGGATTGTACCAATGCAAAGAACCACTCTTAAAGCTTTACAATGAGGTAGCAATGAAATTACTTGTAAATTTTAACTGGTATGAAATCTATAGTTTACCTCACTTGACTAATAGATTTGTATATGCCATGGCCTCTATAGGATAATTTATTTCAAATAACTTCATAGGAGAGGTACAATCATTAATTATCACAACAATCTCTAAATCTGTAATTTCTCAAGTTGAATCTAAAGATGAGAAGGACATTTGCTTTATTCACACAGAATCATATGAGCCTTGGTCTAGTCAAGTAAAATGCTTCCTCAAGTTTAGAACACTCCCATATGATGTCATAAACTACCAAATAAACTTTCAAGCAAAATATAGCTCGTTTCACTCTCTTGGGGGATGTGTTGTATAGATGTGGTTATGATGGAGTCCTTCTCTATTATCTCAAGCCTGCAAAGGCCTAAAGAGCAATATCTAAAGATCATTACGGTACTTGTGGTGGTCACTTTAGTGGAACAACCATAACAAAGCATATTTTATGCATGGATTGTTATTTTCCCATCATGGATGCGACTAACTTATATCAAGAAATGTCAAAAATATCAGCAACATGCCAATTTAACTCATGTGCCATCACAAGAATTACAACCTATTCAATATCTTTGGCCCTTTTCACAATGGGGTTTTGACTTTATTGGTAAAATCTCACCTCCTTCCTTGGTACAACACACATTCATCATCATAGCCACTAAATACTTCATGAAGTGGATCAAGGTAATTCCTCTAACAAATATAACAGGACCTCAAATTATGGATTTTATACTTCAACATATCATCTATCCCTTTAGTATCCCCTTGAAAATAATCTCTGACAATGGTAAGTATTTCAAAAACAAGGATGTTTGAGTACTTTGCAAGAAATATAATATCCAACATAGTTTCTTGGCTCCTTACTACCCATAGAAAAATGGATAAGCTGAGTTTACCAATAAGATCTTGATTGTTATTCTCAAGAAATTAGTAAAATAAAATCATTGATATTGGCATACTCAGATCCCATTATCATTATGGGCTTATCGAACAAGCATTTGCATGCCTACTCGGGAAACACCATTGTAATTGGTCTATGGTACCAAAGCAATCATACCTCTTGAGCTTGAGAGCCCCTCACTACAAATTTCATGTTAGAGTTAGAGTCTATTACATCATTTGAATCATGTAAATGTACGTTCCTAGGTACATACTTTGGAAATTAGATTACTTTAAGGGAGAATTTATCTAGCTACTTTATGCAATGTAATAAATGCACAATTGTCAATGTGCAAGGTGTCCCTTGTATAGCTAGGTAGAGTGTTGTCCAAGGAATCTATATTCCATCATAAAAGGGCCTCATTGTAAGAGATTTACAAGTGAGTAGGTAGTGGTAGTTTTACTGTGTGACTCCATTAGTGATGGAGTACAATGTAGTCCTGTAGCACATGTCATGGAGTGTCCATTTCCTCCATAGAAATATTGTATTCATTTTCATTATTTCTATTTATAGCATATTTTTGCAATCTCATAAATTTACTTTATCTTATATTTATGCATCTTGTGATTGCCATATTCCATCGCAATCAACCAAAAAAACTAATAGTGGTATCAGAGCCACAGTAGGTCTAGTAGAACTAGCTAAAGTAGATTGAGAAGAGAACAACCATTATTATTGAGCCTAAATTTTTTGTGAACCTGATTTACCATAGTGCATAGGTTCTTGCAAAAATATTCAGAAGAATCAAGGTGGTAGGGAGAGATTCAATAAAGTACTATTGTTAAAATAGGTCCAGTCACTATATCTTCAATTTTTATAAACTGGATGTTCTATTGAACCCATTACATTTGAATTTTATTATCTTAATATTTTCTAGTGGAACATATTGAAAAGAGAAATTTATTTTGCTCAGATTCTTCCCACAAATTTATAGATTAAAAACTCATGAAGATAAAGACTCAGCATTTGATCCACTAGTTTGATGAATTAACTAGTGAAGCTCATCCAAAAGATCTAAAAAGTTTACTATTATCTGAAGTTTCTTTTATTTTAGGTAACTAACCCTTAGATGATTTGGGAACCTCCTACAATAGAAATATATGAGATCTCAAATTTGTTTCCTAAAGGTTGAAGTGCCTTCATGTTTTATAAATTAGTTTTTGCAAAATAAGAATACTACAAAAGAGACTCTAGGAGAAAGAGTCATAGTGAAGTCTAGAGATTGAAGATCTCTATTAATAAAGTCAGCTTCACAATAGAAAATGGCACAAAATCCTTGATATAAGAAAATGCCATAGAAGCCCTAATTATAAAAATGCCACAGAAGCCTTGATCTAAAAAAGGCCATAGAAACATTGATCTATTAAATGCCACAAAAGCCTTGATCCTAAAAAATACTCCAAAAGAGAGTACCTAATTCAGAAGTAAATTTAGATTTTAGTACTAATCATTTATTGTCGAGAAAGAAGATATAGTGAGTTGAAAAAAATCCTATAAGAAATTTAGGAAGATTTTTCTTTAGAATCAATCCAACACCTAAAGCAAACTTGAAGGTGAAGAGATCAGGTGAAGATCTCATTGAAGAAGCTTCCATTCTTAGATTGATGAGAAGGACTAGGATATTCTTGTTCATATCCATAAGTAGAAAAATCAAGAGATCCAAGGGATATATCAATTCCAAAATTTGAAGAATAAGGTCTCAAGGAATACCAAAGTAGCTACAAAATGAAATACCTAGGAGAGGTCACAAAGAAAAAGGCTTGGAGAGCCTTGTTGTTGAAGTAAGATCATAAAAAGAGTTCCTAGAAGAACTCATTGGAGAAATTCTCCATGAAGGAGAAATTTTTTGATAAGGGAAATATTTGGTACAATTATCACCATACAAAAACAAGCCCAATTAAGCGAAGAAGAATTAGAAAGAAGTTTCAAAGAAGATACAAAAGACCTCAAGATATTTAGAGCCTTGAGAAGAAGATCCTGCTTGGAGTCAAAGTTTGACAAGAAGACTTGAAGACAAAAGAAGTCTATCAAAGTTGAGAGATTTGAAGATTTTCCTTCAATAAGGCATAAATATTCCTCTAAAGCCACAAAAAAAAAGAGAATATTACTAGAGAAACACAAAACACCAAAACCCAAGTTCATGAAATAAAGTTTAAGACCTCTTTTTTGTGAAGGAGGAGTTGTTTGGAAAAGCTAACAAAAGTTGTAGAAATCTAAAGCAACAAGATTAATCTACATTCTCTACAAAAGCTTTCAAAAAGGTAAGCAACTATTGGTGCAAGTAAATTTATTAATTTAATTACTCAATATATTTTTTAAAGCACATTATGCTAGATCAAAAGTTGCAAAGAGGTAAATTGAATTACAGTATTCAAAAGTGCAAAAGAGAAAAAATATTTTTAAGGTTATTTTGCATAATTAGGAGTTTATTTCAGAAGTTACAATCAACTACCTATCTTATATCTTGAAAAAGAATACTAGATCCTACAAGTGTGTTTGTAGTGAATTTATTCTCGATTATGTTTGAAATATTGCATTGAAATTGTTAAGAGCTTTTTTGAGAAATTAGTGGAGCAATAAGGTGAATTTATTCTTACTATTTAAAGTGCATCTATTAAGCACTATTCTAGTTTATTTTTAACTAGTTTCTCTCAATTATTTTGTGTTGTTAAGAAGCACATAAATTAAAAATTTGTAGCACTTTCATGGCCAAAAGAATCCATAATTGCAAGCAAAAAGGTGGAGTAGAAAACCACCATTGCAATCCTTGAAGGAAGCCTCAAATCGATACCTTGAAAGTCTCTATATTCAAGGAGAATATAAGGATTTATTTTCCAACACAAAGTGTAGGAATCCTCATTTCATTAGGTTGGATTGACTATCATCTAAAGTAGAAGCAAAAAGGATTATAAAAATTCTTTATTTTGGTGTAAAAGTTGCATATTACAAAAGGGACCTCTTTTGTTCCTTTGAAGAACAAAAGCATTACTATTTATAGGAAGTAGAAGGACATATTTATCTAGTAGACTTGTGGCCAAAAGGAGCTATCAAAAGCTCATATAAAAATCAGACTTGTGGCCAAATTAATGAGCTATCAAAAGCTCATGCGAACAATAAATTTGTGGCCAAAGAAAGGAACCACCAAAGATCTCACACGTCCAAGAGTTGAGATGAGTAGAAACATCAATTTTCCTCCATAAAATCTAGCCCTACAAGCAACATGTCACCTACAATAGTGGAGCCATTATCACTCATGCTTACATAGAAAAAGGGTAGCATTAAGTGATAGGATATCTACATAAAATACAAAGAAAAATAGGTACTCATTGGTTGTTATAACTAGCATTGAAGAAAGGTAAAAATCACCATTAAAAACAAGCTACAAAACCTACAAAAAAAAAGGTAGAGATAAGAGCTATACCTAAGGCATCCATTGAAGCAAAAGTTAACCAAGAGAAGAGCTCAAGTGTGTACCATAAAATTGTGAAGCAATCCAGCTGTAGTTGTCCATCATCCTCACAAAGCCAAAATGCAAAATAAAGCTTGCATATCAAGAAAAATAGCAAGATCACATAAGGAGAAAAGATAAAGGAAGAATTAGGGTTACAAGCTCATCTTTGGAGTGTTATAAAGGAGGATTGCATGCATAAGACACTTGGCAAAAATTCTCTACATTCATGAAGACCCAAGTGCTCACCTAAAGGGAGTTACATTAATTTGGAGGGATTTAATAATCTCTGGAGGTTACCACCAACCTCATCATTGCCAAAGGAATGTTATAAATGTCTACATTGTAATTCTTCATGTGATACTTGTCATGAATCCCATCTTACTTAATATTTTGATCTTGTATAATGAAGAATATAGCAATGTGAAGAAGAATGCAGGAAATAAAAGTAAGGGAGTAGTCAAATAGAGTTAATGCATTGAGGAGAAAATGGTTATTTCAAGTCATACACCATTCAAAGGTGTAAGGAAATATTTAATATGTTGTAATAAAACCAACGAATAACACTTGCAATTGGAGAAGCCCTACAAGGCATATCTTAAGATATCTCTCACTGCCAATTGTAGAGGAAGAGGATCGCCAATCAAGGAATGAATCATCACTGGTCAAAGAGGGCTTTGACTACCCATGAGCACTATGCAGCACATAGCTATGAATATTCTAATGCACAACATTAAAGGATGGTTGAGGTAAATATTAATTTTTAAGCTTGCTTTTAACATAAGGTTTTTGGAGTTATAAGGGAACATTTTATCTATTGCAGTATTTAGCATTGGATATTTATTAAGCAAGCATATTTCAGATTTTTTAATATTTTTCAAAAGGTTATAAAGGATAAATAAGGATTATTATTGAAATTTAAATTACTTGCAAGTATTAATTTCTATTTTTTTCAAATTTGGTAGTTATAAGAAATACAACATCAAATTTAGGAATTGGAAATTAGAAAACATTAAAATCAATCATAAAGGAGTATTTAAAGAGGTTCATTAAAAATTTTAAAATTTTGAGACTTTTATAATAATTCTTGTCTCAAAACACTTTTAGGAAGGAAAATAAATCCAACTTTAACACCTCTTCAAAGAATTTGAAAATAGTGCTTAGTTCAATAAGAGTAATATGGAGATAGAAAAGTTATTTTTTGAATTTATAAAATTTTACAAAATCAACTTAAATTTGAACTACAATTTACAAAAGAACTATACTGATCATATATCTTATCCAAAACATCTTAGGGAGTCATAAGGCATTCTACAAAACTTGGTAATATTAGCATCCATAAAAAATTATCAAGTTTTGAATTCATTGGATAGATGTAAGCTTGGTACAAAAAATAAAAACTTATTACGTTTGTGAACTCTCATCATTAGGTAGATATAAGGAATTCTACAAGATCTAAATAATTGATAAAGAGAATACAATGGCATCCAACAAATTCTTCCTAGCTAAATCCCAACTACTCAAAGGCCCAAATTATTTCTCTTGGAAGAATAAAGTAAAAGCAATCTTGGTATATGAAAAAATTTGGGATATTGTCCAAGGGAAAACAAAGAAACCTACCACATGTGATACTGATATTATAAAATTTGAGGAAAATGATTCAAAAGACCTAATGATCATAATATTTTCTATCACTAATGAAATGCAACCTTATATCAGTTCAATAAAAAATTCTTCGGAAGCTTAGAAAAGCTTAGAAAAAATATTTGAAATGAAGAATAAATCCATCATTCTTCATCTACAAACTCAACTACATTCCTTGAAAATAAGTAGTGGGGAAAGCATAGAACTTTTTCTAAGGAAGGTAGTAGATATTAAAGGAAAATTTTTAACTCTTGATAGTACTTCTTACTCAAGTAGCCATGATAGCACTTCCATACAACTATAAGTATTTTGTCACATCTTTACAAATCCTAAGTAAAGATACTTATTTTGATGACTTAGTCAATATTATTCAAGAATATGAAGTGGAACACACTGTGAAATATGAGATGACTAACACTGCAATGACATTAAAATATATATTGCTTCATCAGAAAAAGAACAAAGAACATGGTATTGTCAAATTTGCAAAAATAAAGGTCATAGTACCAGTTATTGTAGGTACAATCCCAGAAACCAAAATCAAGGAAATCAGATAAACAATGGGAATCAATTTCAACCAAGATAGTATCAAAGGAATTCTCATCAACAACAATTTCAATGACCAACCAATTATCCTCAATTGGAGTACCGAAAGGGGAATCAAAAAGGACACCTGATTCAGAGGATAGAAGAAATTGAAGAACTAGATAAACACTCAAAAAATCACGAGGAGAAAGATCTATCATCAAATGTAACACTTTACAGAGACACTAACCATTTGATTGAACAGGTTACAAAGAATCCAGAGAAAGAATACAAATTTCAAGATGAAGAAGAAGATCCATATTGAATACTAAAAATATTTAGTACCCAAATAATGTAATACAGGGGGTGTTAGAGTTAGAGTCTATTACATATTTTGGATCATGTAAATGTACCTTCCTAGGTACATACTTAGGACATTAGATTACTTTAGGGGGAAGTTATCTAGTTACATTATGCAATGTAATAAATGCACAAGTGTTAATGTGCAAGTTGTAAATGTGCAAGGTGTACCTTGTACAACTAGGTAGAGTGTTGGCCAAGGAATCTCTTCCATTATAAAATGGCCTCATTGTAAGAGATTGACAAGTGAGTAGGTAGTAGTAGTTTTACTATGTGATTCCATTAGTGATGGAGTACAATATAGTCTTGTAACATCTTGCATCGAGTGTCCATTTCCTCCATAGCAATATTGTATTCATTTCTATAATTTCTATTTTTAGCATATTTTTCAATCTCATAAATTTACTTTCTCTTATATTTTTGCATCCTATGATTGCCATATTCCATTGCAATCAACCTCAAAAGCTAACATTTCATTACATAAATTTATATATGATGATATTGCTAGACAAGCACATCTTTACCAACTCACGCATTTTGATGAAATATGAATCAATGCCTTGGAGCATCTACAAGTATATCAAGATCATTTAAAGCATGCTTACAACACCAAATTCCATATACATGAATTCCAAGTAGGAGATCTTGTCCTTAAAGAGAATCAGCAAAACACTAATGCATTATCGTATATTCATGATAAATTCATGGCTAATTGGTTAGGTCCATATATTATCACACAAAATGTGGGTCAAGGAACTTATAGGCTTTCCAATCTAGAGGGAGTAGAAGAGCCCGAACCACTGAACATCATCCACTTGATAGTGTTTTATGCTTAATTTTATTCATATATATGTATATATGTGGCTAAAAAAAATTAAATCATCCATACACACTATATTTCATACATCCACACTACATACTCACATTCATTATCATTTTAGTGCATTTCATCCACCATATTAGGGATCATTTGCTTAGTTCGGATAAAAATTGATCTAGTAAGTCTTGTTTCCTTAATCAAGGGCACCCTTGAGTTAATATACACCTAATTTCCATAGTTCATAAGCCATGACATCATTTGCATTATCATTCCATCATTCCTAGGTATTTTTGGTCACTCAGCCACTCCTAGTGTTTCAAGCAACCTTTAGTGCATGTCAAGTTTTCTCTAGGACCAAGGCACATTTTTCTCTTGAGTACTAAATTAAACCATGATTGGGTTGAACCTCAAAGTGAACAAGTCATCTTTGCTTGTCCCATCGTGCACATAGTCCAAAATTAAAACATTGGTCATCACCACTAACAATAATTTCACATAAAAGAATGAGTAGTAAGGATAGGGTAAAATTCTCATCACACCTCAGTTTAGAATATAATTCCTCAAAGCTCTAACTCTTTTACAAATTACTCACCATATATCCTTAAGCAGTAAGGATAGCACTAAATTTTCATCCAGATGATTATGTAGTCTGATTCCCCAAAGCTTAGAGATAAGATTATTGGACTATGGATCTAATCACCACCAGATTTATAGATGCTTTATTAGTAGTGGAGTATGTTCATGTGTGATGACACGTCTCTCTTGAAGATACCTCTGATCTCACATAAGGAAAATCTAGCTTCTCGATATTTCCCATGATAGGTTCCATCTCTATTTACCCAATATGGGTTAATAAACTAACTAGCACACACATTGGTTCTTGATTGACTTGAGTCATCACCATACTCATGATTAGTAAATGAAAATTCACTTCAAACACATTTGGTCTTGGAGAAATTAGATAGAACTTAGTTTTTTTGACATCACTAGGATGTTTGAGTCTCTGTAAAACAACTTTAAATCAGTCATCCATAAGCCAAATAAACATCCATATCATTATCACATCACTAAATGAGTATTTCACTTCACATTCCACCATTATATGTTTATGCCCCTGATTAAGCAATAAAGATAAAAATGATCAAGCAAAATCTAAACTACTACAAATGATCATTAGAGCATCAGTTCACTTGCATTGTTATCATCATAAAGCATATACATCATCATTACATTATCACCCATCACATCATATACACATGCATTC
The DNA here is from genome assembly GCA_028583015.1 of Wollemia nobilis. Taxonomy (NCBI): domain Eukaryota; kingdom Viridiplantae; phylum Streptophyta; class Pinopsida; order Araucariales; family Araucariaceae; genus Wollemia; species Wollemia nobilis. The sequence goes on along the minus strand of JAQPPZ010000613.1, from coordinate 5,027,059 downwards.
ACACAAACATTCACATAAAATTCATACACAAAAATAAAGGCCATGTATATATAAATATCATATACAAAGAATGCTCGAAGGCTATATACAATGGAGCACTAAGGATCATATACAAAAATGAATCAAGGCACTAGCTAGAACCCATAGGCATAACCCTATGATCCTGACGATTCATAAGCCTAAGTAATCCTAGATTGAGAGTCACTATGCCTAATAGTCATAGATATAAAGGAGGAAGGCCGCTCTAGCAGCCCAATGTTATGCTACATAAGCAAATCCTCTAGATATTGAATATAGCCTTCATAGGATTTAAGGTGTAGTACATCCTATCTATGATGAACATCCCTCCATGCTAGCTCTACCTAGAGTCTCACTATTGCATCCTTGCCTCCACCTACCACCATCCACACCTCTAGCTTCACCCGCAACTGAGCATTCTCATTATCTTGTGTCGTTATCCCTACATCCCACTCCAATACCATCTACCAGATTTGGTCTCGCTTAGCCTAGAGCTTACCCCACTCCTCACTCTAAGTAGGAGGTCTCTCTGAAACCTCCTCCATATCACCCCAAACATCACCATCACCTCTAATACTAGGAGGCTGATCTATTACAGTCCTCGACTATATCCCTCCACTATCAGATCGATGTATCTGATGTCAATGAGTCTCCTCTATCTTGGCTACCACCTCTCCATCATCTCCACTACTCTCCTAAACCACCTAACTCATTACCCATGGAGGCTATGAAGTGAACCATATATAGTTTGTTTTAGTTTCGACATCATCCTCATCTAGGAGATTCATCTCCTTGCCATCCTCATACTCCATCAGCCACTTCTCCACATATGGTAGACTCGACTCATCAGTCCAATATTTTTAAAGCACTAGAGCATTAGGCACCCCCTAATTCATCCTAAACTACCATAATACTCATGAGAATTGGATAAAATCCACCTCACTACCATGTAAACCAACCAACCATTTGGACTACCTAATCCACTGTAGCTACTCTCTATTAGAGGGCCATCGAGCATCTCACCATGGTTTCCAATACACCTACATAAGTGTCAATCCTACCCATAGATATTTGCACTCCTGGTAACTATTACCATGATGACTTGGATGTATCTCAATGCATGGCTAATTCCCATACCACTTGCATAGCAGGTGTACAAGACGAGCTACACTGAAGTTCTTCCAACCCTATATCTAAAGCAACACACTACAACCCAACCCCTTCCATATCTGTCTCCTCACCTCATATATCTCCATGTACATCTGAGCTAGTAGAGCAGGTGCCCAAGCATACACTCAAGGCTCATTGATCATATCAAACACCAATTAAATCATGTTCCATGGGAATCAACATCCAGTGCTATTAAGCACCAACACATTAGCCAACGAGAACATGACTAAGGTTGAAAGTGCCTTTAGCTACCTCTCCACATACATCTCTAGGTGTTTGATACCTCCACCACTAATATTCACCTTCCATCAATTATCACCAAAAATATTTCTCATATCATACCCTTTACCATGTCCAACTTGTACACGCAATCCTCCATAGTTATTTGAAATATACGGTACACATCCTTGAGTGTCACTATCATCTCTCCTATTGGGATATAGAAGGTCCCCCTATCTAGATCCCACCACTCTATTAAGACAAAGAGGTACCTCTCATCAACTCTCACCATATTTATTTGTGCATACCCAACCAATCCCACTCACTCTAGTCAATCCTAATCATCCTTTTATAGTGTCTTTATCATCCCTAGTATGATGGGCAAGAATCGATATCAAGCCTCCAAAATCCTCAATTTTAGAACAACACAAATACAAATGCACATCAACATCTTACACATTGCATGACAAAAAAATACAAAATCAAACAAGATGGATAGAAGCACTTACCTCTGCCACTTGTGCATCGGTTCCCATCACCACATCCGCTCCTTCTATATCTACCACCACACTCCTTCAAACTCCTTCATTCTACTTCACTCAAACTTCATTTCTCAAACTCTCAAATGTAAAAATGAACTAAAATTTTACCCCTATAACATTTTATATCTGATTTGACACAGTCAGAAGCCCTAGGGCATCTATAGGGTGCATTCAGATGCCTACCTACATCTACATAATGGTATATGCCCTCCCACATCTATGCATTATGTGGATGTAGATCGGTGTTTTGCTCTAGAATACTGCAAAAAGGACTCAAAGGGCCTCAAACCATAGCAAAATATCACAAAATCACCTCAAACTTCATCCATACATACATTACATCATTACATCATATTTTGTGATAACATAGATTGATTTGGATGTCTAATATTTTATTGTGACCAAAAATTGTGAAAATACCTAAAAATCTTCAAAACACCTCAAAACGATCCAAAAATTTCACAAAACTACCACATTAACTATTCCAAGAATTCATCACATCATTACATCACATTTTGTGATAACATGGATTTATTTGGGTGTTTAATTATTGATTGCAACTAAAAGTCACGAAAATACCTCAAATTGCTTCAAAATGTCCCAAAAAAATTCCAAATTTCACAAAATCATCAAATTCACTCATCAATGCATTTCCATATTCATATTCATTCAACATTATGAAATTCATTCATCAATGTATTTTCATTCAACATTGTCAAATTCACTTACATTATCAAGTGAACCTTGTATCTAGTGGTTTACTCTAGTTCCTTGGTGATTGCACTGATTGGTTATCTATGCAATTTAGTAGGATGGGTAGATCACCATAAGGATGCTTGTTCATATCATCATCCAAAATCCTTTTTTTCAAAAAAAAAAACATTTTTGTCCCTTAATTTTTGAGTGTGACTGTGATCAAGCAAATTTTCCCAAAAATATCATTGATGCCCTATCCATGGGGTTACAAACATAGATAACTTTTACTACATTTTTTATTTTACATTTAGGAATTAGAGCTAGTCACTAGGGATAACAGACCCCTAGGATTATTGATTCATTTACTTTATCATTTGCATTTCCATTTTGCATTTCAATGATGCCAAAAGGTATATTTTCCAACAACACATACTCACCCTAAACTTGGGGTAGCCAAATTTGATTTTGATTTCCCACATTAGGATACATCATATACATTCACTACATCATCCAATCAAAAACCCCTTTTTTTGTTGGGGTAAAAACATAATCAATCATTACACCATGCACATGTATTGCATAATTCACGTTCACTACATCATTTATATCATCCACATTTGTGTCAATTGGCTCATGATATTCATTCTTCACTCATTTTTCAATTGAGGGGGTAAGCTAAAACCACAAAAAAATTAGTATTTTTGCACAAGGAAAGAGTCCATTCCATCAAACCAGATTTATCTTATTTTTTTCATCACATTGTGTTTCACACAACACAATACAAAAAGAGGTATCTGTAGACACCAAATCCTAGCCACTTGTCATCCACTCATCATCAAATCATAGTCATTCATCATTTATTTATATATATGTATATTTATTTATATATAAATATAAATATTTTATATATTTATATAAATATATATGAATAAATCTCAACCACCCATCACATCTTAAATCTTGTTCGCTCATTTAACATGATCCATGTCACTTGTCAAATAACAATCACAACCCTTCATCATGTTTTAATCTAAGTTTCTTGTTTGTGTCATCAAAACCCTAACATGAATTAAGAGGAATCATAAAATATCATTCTATTTTGTGAATGAGGGTTCAAAAATTAACATTTGGAGAGGTCAAAATCATCCATCATCTTATGAGACCTACCATTTTTTCATCCTATGCATCCCTTCGTATTTGCACAAACCCTCGCCACCACCATATCCATAATTCATCCTTTGTAGCCCCTGTGAACTAGATACAAAACCTACCGAGCATTCACCATAGACCACAGATGCTTCAGAGCATCTCCCAAACACTACATAACATCCAGTAGACACCACAGGGTGTCCAACTAGCCCCTATATACTTCAAGGCATCCACATGATATCATATCGAACCAACAGAAGCATAGATCCAATAATTTTAGGTATTGACAAGGTTTTTATTTACTTTTTGACTTATGTTTCATGTATTTAGTTTACATTTCATCAACACTAAACCTAGGGTTTAGTAGATCTACTTTTTGAAGAGGGCCTCACACAATGGAGCCCTTGCATGTATTACTGACCCAATTTTATGGAATGTTTTGTAAGCAGGTACATGAGATATCTTCATTGATAGCTGTTGTAGCTCAAGTGGCCCCATAGGGATATACAAGCCCACTCACCCTTTCTTGGAGTGAATAATATATGAAGACACCACCATCATTTGATTGAGGTTTTTATCCCTTTTATTGTAAATCATTGTATCAAAGAAAATATTGCTCTGTAACCCTTGACTTGGGACATATCTATGTGTAAAGTAGATATCAAGGCTCCTCGAGTTTATAATATATAAGATCTTTCATTTTATGTGTGCATTGTTATCTACTTTGATTTACTACTTTTATTGGTGTTCATATTTTTTTGCTTTACAAAAATATTTGAAATAAGCTCCTGTTATTTACTTTAATGTAACATATATAAAGCGAGTTAAAATAGGACCACTAAGTTATGATATATTGGTAAACATTCCATCTATCTATTAATTGAAACTATTTCTAGGGTGTTATGGATATATTCATCCAATCAGCATTTAGGCGAAGTCAAGAGACCACTAAAGGATTATCACAGTTCTAATGCTAACATATAAAATTATCTAACTTGTTATATGTTCGTCTTACCCATAATATTTGACCCCAATGTTTTATAAGAAAACTCTAATGTAAACAAAGACAACGATACAAATATTTTTTCAAACTGCCATTATGGTTCACCTACTCAACTCACAATTTTTCTAACATGCATATGAATTATTGAACTTTATGGATGCCACTATTAGTTTTTTTCACCTTGTGTTACTGAGGCAACATAACGAAATTTTAATAGTATTCAACTATAGGAATTATATCTAAAAATATCATATTTTTTGTAAATTTGTTTTAAATTAAATCATAGAGTTGTTTAGAACTAAAGGTTTTGAAAGCACTCAACACAACAGACTCAGCAATTAAAATAATAAAATACTTTATTTTGTAAACATATAAATTCATACAATGTTTTATAACCCCAAAGTTATTAGACAGACTTCAAAATAAATATTCAACAATAATATAAGTCATCAATAGTGGATCATGTGGATGACTAAATCATATTCTCATATTTTGTCGAGTATATTATTCAAACTTGTACATAGTCCACACACTTGATTGCATGACTACGGTAGTATTCCAAGTGAAATGGGTGGTTTAACCCAATTTGAAGTAACACAAAGGCTTAGACATCCCAAAGACAATTTGAAAATTTTCCCATTCACCAAAAACACCCACCCATCATTTTGCAAGCTCAGAAATGGCGGTAGAAAGATATAGTTTATGTATTTTGGGTCAGCATGGTCCACTATGAATGCATCTAAATAATATAGCAAATAGGTGTAACAAAAAAATACAGTCACAGACTCATTAAAATTCTATTGTCATACCTTTAGTTATCATTATTGTCTTATTTCAAAGATCAATTTTTTAATGATCAATGCAGTAAATCAATAGTTAACCATCCTCCCTTCTCCACTCAGGGAAGTTATCCACTCTTCACAAGATTTTTGTTAATGGTGGTACTACACAACACACACAATATGTTCACAAAATATTAATCATTACTCTCACCATACAGAGAGAACATCCCAACCACTAAAGCATACATTCATACAAATATACTCGTAATTTATCAATCCAGGGTAACAACATTCAATATCAGATATTATTATACAATTCAAAATTATAAGACTATGAATCTGACTTGATGAGCTATCGAAACCAATATTTTAGTTGCACTTCCAAGCACACCAATGCACATGACTCACACAACATACATCAGTAGAATGAAATAAATATCCAACCAAAGACATCACCAAACAATTTTTCTTATCCTTATATAGAAATTCATTTGCTTGGGTTTATTGACACATAGGACGAACATGCATTTAGATGTCATTCAAGTGGTAATGCTTATGGTAATCCAAATATGAAGAGGGATTACCATTATCCCCTCTCTTTTTAAAAATAAAAATATATTATCTTTTAATTTTTTTGTATATATTATTTATTTTATTTTATTTTTAAATTTTAATTTTAAATATATGTATATTAAATAACAACCATACAAAAATATAACACAAGTATACACCTATTGTAACTAATTATTTCAGGAAAACTTGTGCATAATGCAAACTGATCTATTAAACAAACATATGCATAAACAACAATCATGATACTCCTATATGAAGTTGTTTTAGTGAGCTTCCATGTACTCACGGACCATGGTGCTCTAAGCATTAAACATTATATCCCAACTTAACTCATGTGGAAAACCTATATATTTCTTCCAGAAGGTGGGTATCAAGTTCATCCAATCTACTTACTTGGAGGTGAGCACCTATTCCTACAGACACAAAATCCATCAGCATTCCATGCCCTACAATCAAAATAAGAAAAATTAGTGGCTAAAATTGGAGGGATGTTACACTCTACCCATATATCCATATCAAGAGTGCCTCTGACTCTTGATGGGTCCCTCCTCACCCTTCTAAATCAGTAGTCTTTGAAGTTTAAAATATCCTATAGAATGTTGAACTGGCACTATAATCGATCAAATTGGTATAGCTCTTGCTTGCCCTTCTCAGTGATTACCCATCAGATCCTCCTCATTTGAGCTAGTTTCTCTGTATCCTTTGCCTAGCTAGGTTGTAGATGTCATGGTTTCCATATGATTAGGTTCTCCTGTAGCTCATATATCACCCACCTCCCTAGTGGCAAGACACCAGCATATGCCCTGTGCCCATGATTATAGTAACAACTCTAGCTATATGTTGTTGGTTGCCCCATATTGGAGCCACTCCACATTGGGCAATGGCCTTAGTAGTGCATACAAAATCCAAGCTGCTATGTGCTTCCAACACCACATCTAGAGAAATTTCATATAGATCAGCCCTATATGTCACTTATACATGATATTATGCATCAACTTATAAAAGTAAGCTAGCACATATGGTTCCCATGCTAATCTAACTCTCTGATATCACATCTCTTTGACTACTCCCACATTTACCCATGGTAGGTTTCACTTACTCATATGGAACACTAACATCCTCACCACCCCACATGGTATAAATATCATTGTACCAACCCCATATCGATGTGGTATCTCATCGATAGGGAATCCACTCTGATGGATCACATGTTTTGGGTCCCTTAACATCATCTTAGATGCCACCTTTGGCACTCATACCTTGTAAACCATCCTCTCCTTTATGGGGATATTTTAGATGCACCACACATCCCCTAGTGTGATGGTCATCTCCCCTATTGATAGCTAAAATTTGGATGATTTTAGATACCACCTCTCTGCTAGAGTCATTAGTAGTGACATTTTAGCCTCAACATAAGGCATATCTACCAGATGCAATAGCTTCATATTATCTAGTGTCTCCCTCTTTGCTATTGTGATCTATCACATAGCCTCCTTGAGTGTGCTAGGTCATCACTCTACTTTCGAGTACATATAGCTACACAATCAACATAACAACATTCACACATTTTAGCAGGTTCATTATTTTTTTTGAAGTGCATATTTTTTGTAAAATTTACCAAATTCATGCCCTAGAATTATCGGGCACAAATTTTGTAATGGCACTTGACCAAACTCATGTTTCGCAACCAAATTCATACCCCATGATGAATTTTGTAAAAAGTCGCTGAAAAATCCAAAAAAATTACAAATTTGCTAAAACTTTGTTGTTTGTAGGTAAAGCATCTAATTCTAGCAAGTGGATCTCAATCAATACCTTCACATAGTCCGCAGTAGTGCTAGCATCACCTCTTGCCACAATAGCATAGTGAGTTGGAAGCGTCATTCTCATTTTCCTCCTCTAGAGATCTTTTCTCCTCCTTGCATGGTGAAAATAAGACATTTTCCCTCATTTTCCTCTTTTCTTTCTTCTTTTTCCCTCCTTTTCTTCTCTCGCTTCTTTTCCCCCCTTTTCTCTTTCTCTCTCCTCCCCTTATTTGTCTTTTTTCTTTCTCTTCTTCATTTCCTTGTTTTTTCTTCCCTTTTGTGTCTTTTTGAGTTTTTTATAGGATTTTTGCATTCCTTCTAAAACTCAATGGGGCACCCTAGCCTTAGAGGCATTAATGATAGTAATACTTTGATTTGCATGTAAATTTATGGTGTTCAGTATAACATCCCTTTTTGCATCATCCCTTCATTCAAACCAGGCCACACCTTTTTTGTGTGTTTGACATCTTCATCCATAGGGTTATACATATTTCTTTGACACATTTGTTTTGCTATAAATGCATTAAATAGGGAGAAAAATGTAGACATGGAAAATTGACCCATAAAAATAAGTCAATCATTCCTTAGATCCTTAGGAAGCTACCCAAACTTGCCAAGTGCAACTTTGAGGTTCTTTTCCCCTCTTCCTTTGTCCTTTCCCCCATATTTACCAAATTCATGCTCGATCCATATAGAGAATGAATTTTGCTTGCCAAATTCATGCCCTATAATTATGAGGTGCAAATTTTGAATTCTAAGGACTTTTCTCTCAAAAACCCCACCCTCCATTGATCCTTTTTGGTGTTAACCCTTGCCCATAGTAAACTTTCATTTTCCCATTCTTTAGCCCTTTGAACCTCTTATAAATAGAGGATTGGATTCCATCTTTTAAAAATAATCAATCTTTTAGAGAATCATAGTTCTTAACTCACTCATTGTTTACTAACAAGTGCTCTTCTACTATGGGATTGATGTTTTGTTATTTTTATGTTGTGGTGTTGGTTGCCCTTTGGGATCAAGTGGAGTCTTGATGGTTGGATAATTCTATCATTTTAGATTACTTCCTTCATCTTCTCACTACTCCTTGCTTCCTCCATTATCTAACCAGGTTCTTTACTTGCATTAGTAATCATTAGCTCTATTTTTTTATGTTTTACATCAAATTTTTTGGTGTTTTGAGGACCCAAAAAGTGCTTTGAATCAAATTTATGCTCTGCCTATATATGGTTTAAATATGGAAATCCATATTAATGCCCATCCTTTATAGTGCATGAATTTTGTAAATTAGGGCTTGGAACAAGTTCTTGCTTCCCAAAATCCTAATTTGCATCTTGCATGTTAGGTTTCTATTGCACCCATTCTATTTGCATTTCATTTCATTGTTGCATGTTTATTTCATATTGCTTTTGTTCCAAAGTTAAAAGATCATTTTATTTTCAAATGGTTAGTAGAAAGGGCCAAGGGGGCTTGTCTGTTGCACCTCCAAACTTAGTCACATAGCGACCTAAGCAGGCCCCAAAATATTGATCAAATTTTCTAAGAATTTGTAAGTTGTTTTATGGTTTTGAAGTTGTTTGGATATTCTATATACAAGATAAATCTAGGATCAACCATTGGATTAGGTGAATATATTAGTATATCTTTAGGTTGTTTGGTGAGTGTCTTTGTCCTTTTTGTTTTAGATTTTGATAATAAAGGAAAATAAAATATTTGATCTATTATTTTTAGGAATTGAAAGAGTAAAAGCATATAGTTTGCATCCTAAGGTTAATTTTGTGTTTGCATTCTCTAAAAACCTTGCTAAAAGATAAAGATATATTTTATTGCAAGTTAGGGTTTAGTCATCATCCAAATAAAGAATCATTTAAGGGTTAGTTTCTTGTCTTCTTGCATTTGGTTCATCTTACATTGTTCTTCCATTTCCATAGTTTAGCTTTTATAAAGGTAAAACATAGGTGCTTGTTCAATATACACATTGTAGGCCCAAAATGGCCACATACTTAGTAAAGTTTTGACTAAGTGGTAAGACTGATATTCCGCTCTGGAATCAGGTTGATGGTATGAGTCCGCTGGGAGATATTCAATTTTGAAGGTTTGAAGACATTCCAGAAAACTCCATTCTGGGTCCGAAATAATGATGGGTTTCGAATCCACAAAAGTTTGTAAGAGATGGTGACGTCAGCAATAAAAAGTGCGGATTTGGTTCTTGTCGTATGTCCGATTCTGGAAAGTCTTTTTGCTTCCTGCTCTGGAAGAGCCTTCTTGCTTTCCACTCTGGATTGAAGAAAGTTTCAAAATCTACAAAAGTCATGAGGAAGTGATGACGTCAGCGGTAAAAATGTGTGGATTGGTGATCCAGGAAATGAACAAGGATTCTCTTTCCAGAATGAAGATAAGGTGAAAAGGTAGAATAATCTAAGTGTTTGACTCCGGGCCCGGATTTGCATTATCTTTAAAATCCACAAAATTCATGAGGAGATGATGATGTCAGCGATGAAAAAGTGTAGATTAATGAAGACAAGGTGGAAGATAAAATATCCTAGAGTGGATTCAAGGTTTTAATGTTGTGGATCCAGATTGAAGACTCTGATGACTGAGGAAATGAGCGGGATGGCTTTCAGCTCATGCCAAATTTAATCTGAGTCATCCAATAAGGAGAATCAATGGTGGAGGTTGGCCTATCAAATTTTGACTATTTAAAAGGTTTTTGCACCAGAACCATGGCATGCAGCTGGAAGATGAAACATCAAAGATTTTCAAGAAGAGCTAACCAGAAGCAGTTACAGATCGACGACAGCAAGTTGTTCTCAAGAAAGATCAATGGGATGCATGATCCAGAAGGTTCTGAACTTTAGTTCTTCTGGTAGATCATCAAGTTGCAGAGACCCTGAACGGCCATGGTGGATGCCCTTCCAATGGATTTCCTGGAGTTTGAATGAATCAGCTAACGCCAGCTAAACTCTTTGTTGAGCTATTGTAACAAGATTGAATGTATTGTTTCTTGAATATTATGATATGAAAACTATAAAGAGAGATCGAACCCTCGATTTCAAGGGTCGGCTCTAGCGTGTTTGCCTATACTACTATAAATATTTTTGAAGGACTGAATGCAAGGAGCAATACATTGATCTTCACCTCAAAGCTATGTTTCTGTGTTGGATGTTAGAGGTTCGGATTTCATAGTTGTATTTCTGTAAATACTTAGATGGTTAGTTTGTGCCGATCATGGATTACTAGTTGTTATGAGTAATTGAAATCTGCTTTGAAGTTTGTTCTTTGTTATTAGAAGGTGCATTTCTATAAAATCTAGGTTTTGGTGAATTTTGCTATTTGGATTATCATTTCCTAGATATTGAAATTGCTTGCTGTAACATTTCTCTGTTATGCTTTAATATCTAAAACGAGCTATCTTGGGATAAAATTTGATCTGGATGTATATCTTTAATATGGTTTTTTGGAAGCTTTTTATGGTAATGCAATGTTGTTAACCTATCCATCCACTGATATCTACATTTCTCTAACCTTACCCTTTTCTTACCCTAAACTCCAAGCCCTAATTGAGCATAATTGTGTCAACAATCTGCTAAGTTGACAAGGAACCAACCTACTCTAGAGGTTGGATCTGAAACCCTATTTTAGTCCATCCAATGTTGAGTGTTGAGCTACAGCTATCGGGTGCAAGCCTAAGTAGAAAGTAGGAAGATAGACAACCGTAGTATCAAGTAAACTTGGTGCAATTCAGTGCCCAATAGTTTTTGGCATGCCCGATGGGACAGTTCACAAGGAACACAAAATCCATCTTAAGAATTATTGTTATCTCTACCCAAAGGAATCAAGATTTGGTGAATTGTCTTGACCTTGTTAGCGAAGAAAAGAAAGTTCATCTAGCGACTCCCTAGTCAGAAGACCCTGAAAAAGTATTGTAGACCAGTGCCCTTTCATGTATACCAGGTCCTTCAAGAGGAACAACCCTGATTCTTTCTTTCATTATGAGTTACCCCTGAGAGGGTCTATTGTTATCAGAAGTTTGGATCAAGATTTTATTGAAGAAGAAGAGCTTCTGGAAGAAAACCTAGTAGTTCCCCCAAGAAGACCTGTAGCTAGAAACATGGCACACAATGTGGCCCCAAATTTGCCACTATAGAAGTACCCTAACTGGGACTCAATTGGGCCCCTTAGTTTAGCCCAAATGGATGCCATTCCTCAGGTTGTATCTAAGGCAACACCCACATATGATGGATTTGGAAAGATAGCTTATGAGCACTACCAAGATATCTTGAATCTAGCAACAATCCATAATATAAAAGAGGAAAATATTATTGTCAAAATTCTAGCCCTATCATTTCATGGAAAGATATTACACTAGTTTAGAACTCTGGAAGATAAGTCTATTGATTCATGGCAGTCATTGGCTGAGCCATTCATAGAATAATTTAATGAATCTATTGATCCCTTTTCCCTGTTGAATCAGTTTACAACTATGCAAAAAACACAGCAAGAAACTATCTCTGACTTTAATTTGAGATTTAGCAGAACTTGGAAGAGAATTCCCCCTGAAGCTAGACCAGCTACTTGTTTGGCTTATATGTATTACATTCATGCCCTAGGATCAGAGCTAGGTCTATAGACACAACAATATGGAATTGAAACCTTTCCCCAAGTCTATAATGTTGTCATCCATGCTAAAAATATCTTGATCAATGTAGGAAGAATTCCCGCCAAGACCGTGTTGCCCTACAACTCAAAAAATAGTGGGAGCCATGAGCAATCTACAAAAGCCTCCCACATGGATCCTCCCTCTATACCATCTACATTTCCTAAGATGAATCCTATTCCTGGATCTAAAGTTGTGTCCTCCACACCTTCTTTCCCCCCTCTTCCTTCCCAACCTTCTCAAGAATTATCTGCTATCCTAGACATACAAAATACCATGAAAACTCTAAGTAACAGAATGAATTCAATGGAGAAGAGAGATCAGGAAAGATCACAATAGAGGAGGTTCCCGTATGTGAACAAAGATCAAAGGCTTGGTCCTAGTAATAGTACCGGGGTTAGGGTGAATGCAGCGTATGAGGATCCAAAATGTTCTGTAGATTCCACTCTTGCAAATGTCTGGTGTTTAGTATGTAATGACCCCCATGATTCACAGTCTTGTGTGATGTATCAACACCATGTTCAACAAGCCATGGATCAAGCTAAAATAAATCAGAAGGGAAGAGTTAATATGTTATGGCACCCTGATCAGATCATGGTTGGGAAAGACTTGGAGGAAGAAGGCCCAATTGTTGTTATGACGAGGTCCGAAAACAAAGCTTTACAAGTAGACCCTCAGAAAATGGGACAATTCTAGGTCCCTTCTCAAAAGAAGGTTGATTTCCCCCCTCAGAATAGTGACACTTTTCCCATTCCCCAAGCTAAGGGAAAGGAGAAGACTGACAATTTCCCCAAGATTCTGAAAAGAGTAACGGAAGGAGATAGGATGAAATCCAAGAATGAAGAGCAAGAAAGGCTCAGGTTCCCCTCTGTTACTAAAATACAAAGGTTAGAGGTAACCCAACAATACAAAAGGAGGTATGGTGAGCCAGAAAGAGGACTGGAAAGACTATCCCTAACCAAGTCTGAGTATAACATTATGGAAGAGATGAAAAATATTCCATCAAAAGCTAGCCTGTATGATACCCTTTTCATTCCGAGCCAAATTGACTTACTTAAAGCTTCCCTTAGTAAAAGTCCCTAGAATAGATTTGCTACCACCATCCTCAGTATACCCTCAAAAAGAAATAAATGACACCTATTGTCCTAAATAACAAACCTCCCCCTTTTATATATCCCTAAGAATGGAGGGATGGGTAGTCCGTAATTGCATGATTGATTCAGGAGCATCAACCACAGTTATGCCTAAAGCAGTCTATGAAGAGATGGGTATGGAATATACCCGGTCTTGTCCTGGAGTGTTGCAACTAGATGGGACACCTGTAAAGATGGTTGGAGTTATTAAATATGTACTGATGAGGTTGCACAGAGCCCCTGAGGTGACAATAGTGCAAGAAATAGTGGTGGTAGATTTAGAACCCTATTTTGGATTATGTCTCTCGAGAGAATTTACTGCAAAGCTTGGAGGATGTATGTATATGGACTATTCTAGTATGGTGATACCTTTTAAGGGAAAGAGGATAAGGATAACTCCTGAGAAACCAGTTGCTTATCATATTGAGAAAATTGAAGAAGACATGTGCAACCTTAATCCTGTGGAGGAATTTGAGCTAGTAGAAAATATTGAAGAACTAGATATTGAAGATGAGTTGCCTTTCAAAGAGGATTACAGTCAATTTGGAACTGGTATGGGCACATACAACATCACAAATGAATTGGAAAAGAAACTCCCTACTATTTCTAATAAATCCCTAAGAAACAATGAAACATGGGTTATGCACTTTGATGGTGCTAAATGCAGAAATGGTGCAAGGGCTGGTGTAGTTCTGCAATCATAGTCAGAAGGAGTGAAGAATTTTTCTTATAGACTGACATGGTCATGCACCAATAATGTTGTAGAATACGAGGCTTTGTGCCTTGGATTAATGCAAGCTGAAAGCATGGGCATCAATATTTTGAACATATATGGTGATTCTAAGTTAATAGTACATCAGGTAAGAAATAAGTGTAGCAGTAAGCATCATTACTTAAAAGCTTACCAGAATAGAGTTTGGGACCTAATGGATTCATTTGATGCTCTAAACCTAAATTTTGTGCCTAGAGAAGAGAATCACCTAGCAGATGCATTGGCAACAAAGGGAGCTAATTTCAATCCTCCTATAGATTTTGGAACTAAGAAGACCAAGGGGATTAAAATGGTTTTTAGACCTACAGTGTCAGATAAGCAAATATTCTGGCAGGTTTTTGAGAGTGATGAACAGATTCTGGACTTTATGATAAAATAAGCATGCTTCACAACTGTCCAAGAAGAAGACTTGGAGGAGATAGATCAACAAGACTTCATCCAGTTGAGAAACAATCACATCCCAAAGGGGTTGGTTACCCTTGAAAGTTTATTCGATAATGAAGATAGAAAGAAAGTGGGAGCTATGAAGGTTGTTGAGAAGATCTATAAAGAGATAGAAGTCAAAATAAGAAAAAAGTTAAATATTGGGGTCCAATGTTCTGTTGAGGAAGCAGAAGATATTAAAGCTTTATGTTTAAAATACCAAGATACTGTAGCTTGGTCATATGAGGACCTTAAGGTTTATGACAAAAGGATTATCCAACATACTATTGAGTTAGAGCCTGATGCTAAACCATTCCAACAAAAATAGAGGCCTATCAATCCAAGGATAGAAGTCATTATGAGAGAAGAACTTTTGAAGCTGCTAAAGGCTAAGATAATATATCCGATAAAACACTCCACTTGGGTAGCTAATTTGGTACCCGTAAGAAATAAGAATGGATATGTAGATATTAGATTTTAGGAATCTGAATCAAGCTTCCCTCAAGGATCACTATCCCCTCCCTCAGATCGATCAGATTCTACAAGTAGTAGCTGGAGCAGAGAGGTTCTCACTATTAGATGGTTATTCTGGGTATAACCAAATTTGGGTAAAAGACCAAGATCAATACAAGACAACATTTACTACAAAGTGGGGAACATTTGCCTATCAGAGGATGCCTTTTGGGCTATCTAATGCAGGAGCTACATTTCAGAGGGCCATGGATTATGCCTTTGGTACACTTATAAACAAGGTTATTCTGATTTACCTAGATGACATGACTATGTTTTCTCATGATAAAAATGATCATCTATATCATTTGGAACAAGTTTTTCAAAAATGCAGAGAGTTTGGTATTTCTCTAAATCCTAAGAAGTCATTCTTTGCGGTACATGAGGGAAAACTGTTAGGACATGTGGTCTCAAAAGAAGGTATGGCCATAGAACCAGATAGGATTAAAGCAATCCTAGCTATTCCTTTGCCTACTAATCAGAAGATGTTGCAGTATTTCTTAGGCCAGATCAATTTTGTCAGAAAGTTCATTTCTGATTTTGCACAGAAGGTGAGGCCTATATCTGAACTACTCAAGAAGAAGGCAGAATTCAAGTGGACTGAGGTTAGGAAGCAAGCTTTTGAAATCATCAAGCAATCCATTTCTACAGCCCCAATTTTGATAAATCTAGATTTTAGCAAATATTTTATCCTCTATGCTTATGGAGCTGAACAAAGTTATGCTTCAGTACTCACTCAAAGGGATGATCAAGGGGATGAACACCCTGTATTCTTTTGGAGTCAGACTTTGCATGACTATCAAGTAAAATATAATTTTATTGAAAAACAAGTGTTTGCTATGATGAAATCACTTAAGAAGTTCAGACAATATCTGGTGCAGAGCAAAACTCTGGTGTATGTAGTTCATCCAGATGTGAGAAGTTTTATTTTACAAGGTGACCTTGGAGATAAAAGGGTTGGTTGGATTACTAAGATCCAGGAATATGATGTGGAAATATGCCCCACCAAGCTGGTAAGAGGTAGAGCCTTGTGCCAAGGATTGATAGATATTTCAGCTCTGGCCGGAGTAACAGATTGTCAGATGATAGAAGAGGATCAAGTAGAGATTGTCCACACTCCAGATTCTGATTGGATCGAACAAATGACTAGGTATTTTCAAACTGGTGTATGCCCACCTGATCTGAGTTCTTCTCAAAGAAGGAGGTATAGACTTCATGCTTTGAAATATGCATTATTACCAGAAGGGTTATTCAAAATAAACTTGGATGGTGTTCTCCTAAAATGTTTGAGGGAGGACCAACAAAAGAGAGTCCTAGAAGAATTTCATGGAGGATCATCCGATGGTCATGGCTCGAGCAAAGTTACAGCTTTGAAGATAATAAGAGTAGGCTATTATTGGCCTACTATCTTCAAGGATGCTTTCAAAGTTACTCAGGTTTGTGATAAATGTCAGAGGTATGTTGGAAGAACTAGAAATGTTGCATCTCCTCTAAAGCCTATTCAAGTTGAAGAACCTTTTCAACAATGGGGATTAGATTTCATAGGAGTTATAAATCCTAATTCTTCAGTAGAACATAAGTTCATCTTGATAGCTACTGATTATCTAATCAGATGGGTAGAGGCTATTCCTACAAAAATGGTAGATCAAGATGTTGTGATCAACTTTATGGAGAGTTTAATTTCTAGATTTGGAATCCCGAAAGCTTTGGTGAGTGATAATGGTCCTGCTTTTATAGGGGCCAAGTATATTGAGTTTGCTAGCAAGTATGGCATCACTCTCAAAAATACTTCAAATTATTACCCTCAAGGTAATGGACTTGCAGAATCTACTAACAAGAACCTATTGAGGATTTTGAGAAAGTCCCTGGAAGGTAACAAGAGGAGTTGGCATCTATTGCTTGACCATGCTCTATGGGCGGACAGGATTACCATTAAGAAATCTATCAAAAATTCCCCTTATGCACTGGTATATGGAAAAGAAGCAGTATTGCCAATCCACTTGGAGATCCCGACACTTAAACTTGTCAGTTCAGAAGAGGAAGAGCTGGAGGAAGATCCAGTAAAAACCAGATTGACACACTTGCTGCAACTGGAAGAAAACCGGACTCAAGCATATGATCATTTTTAGAAGCATTCATCAGACATTAAAGCATGGTTTGATAAAAAGTCCAGGTTCAGAAAACTTCAAGTCGGAGACTTAGTTCTCAGGTGGAATGTAGACAGAGCAAAGCCGGGAAAACATGAGAAATTTGATTCCTTTTGGGATGGCCCTTTTGAAATAGTGGAAGCTAAAGAATCTAATGTATTTCAGCTGAAGGATTCGGAAGGAAACATTCAACCAATTTCGGTGAATGGTTTCCACCTCAAGCTTTACTATATTTGAGTTGTGATTTCATTGTAACATATGTACATAAAAATTTCCCTTCCTTTCTGCACTTTGTATTTGTTTTCTTTTACACTTTGTAATTGGTCCTTTTTCAAAAGGGATTCTTTAAAAAAAAAAAAAAAAAATTGTTTCAAAAAATGACTAAGTGTTGAGAAGGGCGTGTTAAGGTTCCATTCCGCATACGGTGCCACCTAAAGTTCTCCGGAATGACGTTTTGCCTTCGAATCCACATGGTTAGATCCAGATGGACAATTCCACAGGATGATCCACTAGAAGAAAGATGAGAATGGTAATAATCCGAAAATCCCTCAAAGCTTGGAATAAGCCAGAGCGGAATCAATTCAAAACCAAATGGCAAGTTCTAAGTTGACACGTGGAGGCTAAATATTGCTCGTGCATTCAATTCTAATGAACTCATGCATGAAACAAAGAGTAGCCGAAGGGATGTGATGAGCTGGCAGCGCAATTTCAAAATTTGACCAATGAGGAGGTACAACGCCACCTTTGCGCCACCAAATTGAATAATGAAATGAATTGGAAAGTGTGCCCACAAAGATATCACATAACAGCTACATTAATGGCAAAAGATACGCGGGTTCTAGAAAGGGGAAGTAATGAAAAGCATTTGCCAAATTCACTTTGAGGTCCCTTGCTTCTACAGAAAAGTAAAAGAAGTACAACCATACTTGGAAGAATTTACTACAGAAAATTGGGAAAACGAAGCTTGCTGCTATCAGAATGGCACCCAAAAAATCATCCACTGAATCAATGAGGATAGCGACAAGATTGCAGGTGCATGCACATCACACCAGTCGAGTCACAGACACAGTGATGGCTAGAGTGGGAAGGACTCACCTCAGGACCGATTTTGAATTCCCATATTTTGAAGGAAAGCCAATGCAACGGTGAGGTATGATAGCCATAAAATCCTTTTTGTTCTCTTACATTTGTGATTTTGTACATCACTATCCCGAACTGGTCTCTGCTATGATTCAGTTCTATGACCCTAAAAGTAGGACAGTTAGAACCCATGAGGGCACTCCCCTATTTTCTATCACAAGAGAGGCATGTTATGAATTATTTTTCGTAGGAGTAGGCCCACCATAAAAACCTAGACCATTTAGCATAGCAGAGCTAGATAGGGCTTACAATAACATGATGGCTATAGATGAAAAAAGAGAGGCACTAGAAAAGTGGCTTCGGCTTAATTTCATAAGGATAAGGAATGAAGCTGAGATGCCTGAGGTCCCGATTCATATTGATGAAATTGCATACCCAGAGTTATTTTCTATGTTGGCCTGTATGGAGGGTTTGGACTCTAAAAAATGGTGCACGGTTGGCAAATCATCATGACATATTGTATGTCTGATGAGAGGATGTACAAAAAGGGGGTAAAAGAGAGGGGTATCAGAGTAATTTACTTTGATTGGTCAACCTTTCTTTCTCAAAGGATTCATGAGCAGATGGTAGACATGAAGAGAGGTGTTGGTACTCCTAGCTTCAGGCACTGCTCGAATCTGGTATGGATGTTCTATGCAGCTATCAGAGACAAAATGCCATGGATTACAGCTAAGGATAAGACCGATGATGGAGAACCCTTGCCAGTCTATTATTGGATAGATATTTTGAAAAGTAGTAGGTCCCATTACAGATTCAATTTGGAATTTTTGGAACCTGCTCTTAGAATAATGTACAATGAGTGCCCTAGGTTACCTGCTTTAGCTAAGCAGATTCTGAGGAAGGAATATGTTGAGGAGGGAGATTGGTATCTCCTAACAGAGGGCACCGTAATCAGGTTGTATGGTTTCTTAGGAAAACCCTTTCTTTTACCTCACTTTGTTATAGAAAGACTATTTGCCCTAGAGTATCTGAGATAGGTAGTGTACATTGATGCAAGCTTCGGTTCTAGAAGAAAGAAGAAGTCTCTAATTACTTACCACCCTAAAAATAATTTTATTATATCAGAATGGCAGGGCCAACTAATTGAGCAGTATCTTGACAGATTAGGTCTATTTTATATTCCTCAAAGGTGGAGTTATGATCCCGACGGTATTTTTACTATAAGAAATAAAACCCTCAATGGAGATAAAGCCTATAAATTTGAAAAAATACCTAGGGCTATTTTTGAATAGGGGAGGAATAATGATGAAACTTCTCTTGTGGAGTGGAATGTTTCAAATATGAGTCAATTGCCTCCATGGTTGGATTTCTATGAACAAGTAGTAGATTTTGATCCAGAGCATGAGATCAGTCATCAGCTTACCAAAGATACTATTAATAAAGTGACAATTGAATCTATCAATTTAAAAGACCTCCCTTCTGAAGAAGATATATCACAGAGAGGAAAACCGGTAGAAAAGGGGCCATGGGAGGTAAAGAAGATTGTGGATTGGTGGCGTATGAGGATTGAAAATGGAAAACCTTTTCCCAAATCAAAGTTTGGAATGAAGATGGATAAGGATTTTTTTGGAATTTATAATAAAAATTTTGAAACCTAGAAGCCGAAGGATGTCAGGAAAATAGTTTTGATAAGTGAAAGGCCTCAGAAATATTCTGAATCATTACTTCCTCTAACACATCAAAGGATTCTGGTAGAAGCGTGGGAGGTTCCTTCGACCACTGCTGAAATACCAAATATTTTTGAACCCCTCTCTGAGCAGATGGAAAAGCTTCCTAAGAGGGCTAAATTAATAAATGAGACACAATATTCTGAGGAAATAGTGGTTAATATCCTGTTAATTGAAGTAAGATCCCCACCTTTTTCTGTTGTCCCTATAGCTTCATATGAGTTATGACCCATAGCTGAGCAGTCTCTACGTTCAAGGGTAGAACAAGGAAATGAAGGAGGGGAAGATTCTGAAGGAGAAAATGCCACTTATCAAATAGTGTATAGAAGGACTAAGAGGGCTTTAGAAATAGAGGAGAAAGAGGTCTCTAAGAAGCAAAAAATATGTGTAGAAGGAATGGATGGAGAAGTAGTTGTTGTTACTATAGAAGGGTTGGTTGACCAAGAACAACAACTGGTAATAGAAGCTGAACAAGAAAACCCTGCATCTACAAGCAAAGGTACAGTTTCTAATCTCTCCTCTCCTTCTCATCTTCATGAATCCCTAGAAGGATTTCCCTCCTTTTCTGTTCAAGATATGGTAAAGTTACCTCCTCCACTTTACAGTTCTTCTCTCAATCTATCAGTAGCCTTAGAGGTACCAGTTAGTCCTGTATTGTCACAACCTCTTCCAAACCCACTCTCAACCTCTCAGGTCTCCACTCCCATGTCTACCATTGTCACATATTCACCTCTTTCATTATCATCATCAATGGGACACTATGTTCCAAATTCATCCATTCCATCCCTACTTCTTTATTTCTTCCAACCCCCCCCCATTTTAAGTTTAGAATGTTACTACCAACAAAGGGTCAGTCTACCCTTATGTTTTTGATGCCATTATCTCCTTTGGTGGCTGATGTTTCAAGGTCTATAGCTAAACCCCAAGAGTAGGAGAGTGCTCAAAGCATAAGTGATTACTGGGCAAAAAATCTCACTAAACCTTCTAGTCGGATGGCTGTGACGAGGAAAAGTATGTATGTTAATCCTATCACCAGGCAGAGGATTTCAAGGTCTTTAGTTCCATAGGTAAGCAAGCCTGAGAATGAGATGACTGCTCAAGATTATAGAGCAGAAGAAATTATAGAAGATATTGACAAATTACATGCTGAGGATGAATTGGGGATGGCCAAGGCCCATTTAGAAACTTTTTGTGTGAAGACAGATATAGCCAAAGATAAGGTGAATAAATTGGAACAACAGGTTGAAAGGCTAAAAAATAATTTCAATGATAAAAAGGAAGTAGAAAAGGCTTTGAGAGAAGAGGTGAAGGGTTGGCAAGAAAAATTTCAAAAGGCTAGTAAGTTGAAAGATCATTTAGAAGAATAGAAGAAGCTGCATGAAAAGTAGGCCAGAGAAATTCAAAATCTGAAACATCAGCTTCAAGTTGAGAAGGCCAAATCCTCGAGGTTTTCCAAGGATGATTTGAAAAGGATAAAGCAAGAGTTGCTTTCTGAAATCCAAGGAAAATGTTCTGATCTTCAACTTATAATTGACTACCTGAAAGATGCCAGCCAGCTGCTCTCCACCATTCAGATAGATACAGATCGAATCATGGGGGAATTACAGTCTATGGTGATTCTGGTAGAACAAATAGGTCGGTTGGTTAGTAGCAGGTTTGATGATGCTGCTAAACCAATTTCTAATAAAGAGTGGAATCTAGCCGGGATAGCTTCAAAGATAGTGTTGAAAAGGCACAAAGCAACACAGAAATCTTGGTTGTTATGTAACAGGATGGATAGAAGAGTCAAAGAGATCATTGACATAAATAAGGAGATGATTCATGTTGGTTTCAAAGGACTCTGGAAGGAAGATCACAACTTGTTATCTATGGAAGAAGTTCAGCAGAACATCAAAGATATTTTGCAGGATGAAGCTGAGATTGATTCATTAGCAGAACCATTATTACAAGAACAAGCTGCCAAATTGATTATGAACTATACCCATTTCAGAGATTTGATGGAAGATTTGGTGATTAAGGGGAGGGCTGCTAATTATGAGGATGTTGGAGAGCTACAATATGTTTATAAGTAGCTTAAAAAAATGTCAAACCCTTTCGAGGAAGTTTGGAAACATGCCCTCCAATATTTGGAATCAATGATTAAATTGTTGGGGAACACCTCTGGTGAGGATAATCAGAATGCACTAACTCCAGAGGAAGAAGAAGAGGAAGATGAATATGAAGGAGGTGTGGAAGAGTAAGGATAATATTGAGCACTCACATGCCCAGGAGGGCTTCACACTCAAGTCATTTCTATTTCTGTTTGTACAAATACATCATTTTTGTATTTCTTGTTTTTTACCCTAACAATTGTCAAAAATAAGCAATAAAGGTATGAAGCCTATAAAACAATAATTTTTGTGTGAAGACATTCTTTGAAATAAAGCCTTATAAAGGGAGAAGAGTTGTATATAGTTTGCAAAGGTAGTAATAATACTGATATTGTAGATACAGTCTCTGGTTAAGAAGAAAGGTTTTATGATGTCCTTGGCATGGTTTCTATGTGACCCTCTACCCTCTAGATAGAATTTTTGTTTTTAGAGGGTAGGGTTTGTATGGAAATCATTCTTTAAAACATAATCTCAAAGATAATTCTTGTTTTGACTCCATAGCCCAATGGATAAGACTCTGGATTCGATTGGCTTTGCGAGCAAATCCACCTAGGAGGCACCAGAATGTAGGCCCAAAATGGCCACATACTTAGTAAAATTTGACTAAGTGATAATACTGTTATTCCACTCTAGAATCAGGTTGATGGTATGAGTCCGTTGGGAGATATTCAATTTTGAAGGTTTGAAGACATTTTGGAAAACTCCATTTCGGGTCTGGAATAATGATGGGTTTCAAATCCACAAAAGTTTGTAAGAGATGGTGACGTCAGCAATAAAAAGTGTGGATTTGGTTCTTGTCGTATGTCCGATTCTAGAAAGTCTTTTTGCTTCCCGCTCTAGAAGAGCCTTCTTGCTTTCCACTCCGGATTGAAGAAAGTTTCAAAATCCACAAAAGTCATGAGGAAGTGATGATGTCAGTGGTAAAAATGTGTGGATTGGTGATCCAAGAAATGAACAAGGATTCTCTTTTCGGAATGAAGATAAGGTAGAAAGGTGGAATAATCTAAGTGTTTGACTCCGGGCCCAGATTTGCATTATCTTTAAAATCCACAAAAGTCATGAGGAGATGATGATGTCAATGATGAAAAAGTGTGGATTAATGAAGACAAGGTGGAAGATAAAATATCCCAGAGTGGATTCAAGGTTTTAATGTTGTGGATCCGGATTGAAGATTCTGATGACTGAGGAAATGAGCGGGATGGCTTTCAGCTCACGTCGGATTTAATCTAAGTCATCCAATAAGGAGAATCAATGGTGGAGGTTGGCCTATCAAATTTTGACTGTTTAAAAGGTTTTTGCACTAGAACCATGACGTGCAGCTGGAAGATGAAACATCAAATATTTTCAAGAAGAGCTAACCAGAAGTAGTTACAGATCGACGATGACAAGTTGTTCTCAAGAAAGATCGATGGGATGCATGATCCGGAAGGTTCTGAACTACAGTCCTTCTGGTAGATCATCAAGTTGTAGAGACCCCGAATGGCCATGGTGGATGCCCTTCCAGTGGATTTCTCAGAGTTTGAATGAATCAGCTAACGCCAGCTAAACTCTTTGTTGAGTTGTTGTAACAAGATTGAATGTATTGTTTCTTGAATATTATGATATGAAAACTATAAAGAGAGATCGAACCCTCAATTTCAAGGGTCGGCTCTAGCGTGTTTTCCTATACTACTGTAAATATTTTTGAAGGACTGAATGCAAGGAGCAATACATTGATCTTCACCTCAAGGCTACGTTTTTGTGCTGGATGTTAGAGGTTCGGATTTCATAGTTGTATTTCTGTAAATACTTAGATGGTTAGTTTGTGCCGATCATGGATTACTAGCTGTTATGAGTAATTGAAATCTGCTTTGAAGTTTGTTCTTTGTTATTAGAAGGTGCATTTCTATAAAATCTGGGTTTTGGTGAATTTTGCTATTTGGATTATCATTTCCTAGATATTGAAATTGCTTATTGTAACATTTCTCTCTTATGCTTTAATATCTGAAACAAGCTATCTTGGGATAAAAGTTGATCTGGATGTATATCTTTAATATGGTTTTTTGGAAGATTTTTATGGTAATGCAATGTTGTTAACCTATCCATCCACTGATATCTACATTTCTCTAACCTTACCCTTTTCTTACCCTAAACTCCAAGCCCTAATTGAGCATAATTGTGTCAACAATCTGCTAAGTTGACAAGGAACCAACCTACTACTGGAGGTTGGATCTGAAACCCCTATTTTAGTCCATCCAATGTTGAGTGTTGAGCTGCAGCTATCGGGTGCAAGCCTAAGTAGAAAGTAGGAAGATAGACAACCGCAGTATCAAGTAAACTTTGTGCAATTCAGTGCCCAACACACATCAAACATTCCACCCCTAGACTTGGAGTGAGTTCTTAAACCATTTCTAATGAACCCTTCGATCCCCAAGCCTGTTAGTGTAAATAATATAACACACTCCCATAGTCACCTCGGCTCCCAATATATCCAACCGAGAATCATATGTGGTAGGACATTTTTCTCCTCTACAATACTAACATTATTATTAATACCTTACTTGCCAATAATTGACCAACTAAGTTCTATACTTTGTAACTCAAATAATAATTCATCCTACAAATAAATTAAGAGCCTAAGCAACACAAGGGCTCTTACATATGTATTGGTTTTGCTTTGGAAGGGATAACTCCTCTAATTGGTCATTCTTCGATTATTATTGGATGTAAGTAATTTTGGATCCCTATTTTTGGGTGGGGTTTAGTCTCTTTTGTAAAATATTTGGAGATCCTTTCAAAACTCCTTGTATGAACTAATATGTAATCAACAATAAGCAAGGATATGTACAACATTATTATTCCCTAGGTAGGATATATTATGATAACTACAAGGTTATCAACCACCTACAAAATACCCCTAATGACAATGGTAAGGGATTTGTTTCCTTTATAGCAACCTCCTTGCCCGATGATGCATTTAATCACACATACACATGTAAATACTTCTACATGATTGTTTTACCCCTATGGTATGTCAACTAAAAATAATTCATGGTTCTCTTTTCACATTTCTCTCAACTTTGATGGTTTTCCCATACCAATCCACCCATGAGATTACCTGGTCCTACAACAACAAAATTCATTAGTAGTACCATGTTCTAAAAATAGCATAATCCAACTCAAGTAAGCATGAAATACAACTATCAACTCATCTTGATAGAACAAAATATAATCATGCATTAATTATCAACACATTAGTACATCAATCAAACAAGAAAGGAAGCCTTACCAATATGGACCATTACAACTATGGCTATATTATGCATACAATACTCCATGAGAAGGAATTTGAATATCATATTATAGATTGGTAAGGGAAATAAAAGGAATAAATCTTGTATATAGATTTTGAGCAATTAATATTGTAAGTTTTCTTCATGTATATTTCATGAATGACTTAGGCCATTTACATTCATATTTGATTATATAAGTGAATGTTATTTTTATTATTATATTGGCCTTGATATACATATTAAATTGCTCATATATTATTCTACTTATTATATTGTTATTTTGACCTTTAATATTATGGCTATTTTATATTGGGACCTATGATATTTTTTGTAGTAAGGCTTAAAAAGCCAACAAAATCTCCTTATCCATTTTCTATACTTGGGCCTCCAATGATGTCATATTATGTTTGCAAGCTTGGAGGTGGATTTTCCCTATAGATAATTTTGTTTCCACATGGTGGATTGGTTTAGTTACTTTTTCTAGGATCTTATCTACAAAGGAGGCTAACCAAAGCACTCATAGGTATTATTCATCTCTCTCTTGATCTTGTCCTAGAGGGACATGACTCATTAGATATATTGTATTTCCTTAGATTTTTTAGCTATCTCCATCTATGTTAATGTTATTAACTTTACAATCTGCTAATATTTTACCTTCAAGGCAACTTGGAGCTGACTTTGCTCTTGTGTGAGTTGTCCTGCAAGGTTTTTGAATTGTTGTTGGTTTTATCAACCTTAGCAAGTTGGAACTTAAGGTTCTTTATGAGCTACTTAACTTGGTCTCTTTCTAAATATTCTCATCTATGAGTCTTATTTTATTTTTGAATTTGGTCTCTCTATTTCTTTAGTTGTACCACTTTCACCTTAAGCTCTATATTTCTCCTTTGAGTTGTTTCATCCTCAATTTCCAAGGGACTAAACTTCATGGATGCACCAAGTATGAGTTTATTTTATAGTTGGACCATTTGGTATAAGTCCATACTACTCAATTTTAGCTCATACAATTTAGTATTCAAATTAATAAGATTTGTTTCTATTCAATATGGGTTAGAATCAGTAGATTCACCAATATATAATTTTTCCCCTTCCTTGCCAACTATGACTACATAAGGATAGAGTCCTTAGAGGACCTTTTGTTGAGACATTTATACTATTTATTATATTTCTTATATTCAAAATTAAGGACATCAAATGCCTTTATGATGTTTATACCTTTAGGCTAACATATTATTTCCCATGCAAAGACCAAGCTTGGCCTAGCACTCATGTTGGTTTGAGGGGTCCTCCTATAGACTCAACCCATAGGGTTGGGAAGTGGGTATCATTGTCTATTGAATAAGTTGTATTACTTAGAATAATGGTCATGGTGGGTGTGTGGAAGTGGAATACAAAGAAAGTAGAGTAAAATGGGTGATAATGGTGGTAAATAGAGTGGAAATGGTGGGAGTAGGCGATGATGCCAACTAAACTAAAGTATCAACAAGTGAAAACATGATTGATGATGGCATAGATGATAGAGGAGATGACCAAGGATTGTGTAGTGGTGAACTAGATGGTAGGTGATAGAAATAGCATGTTTGGTGTGGTCCCAAGTATGATATAAACTATTGAAAGCAATGTGCCCCTTGGAGAATCAAAGGTTGTACTAGTGGAAGGTTTAGGAAGTGCATTAGAAGAACAAAAAGGGATATAAGAAGCAAGAATAGAAGAAGAATAGAATATGAATGAGGACGATAAGTGAATGATAGAAGGGAATTAAAAGTGGTAGTAGTAGTGGCCATAAAGTTTGTCATTTCCAACTTAATGGGAAGTCTCCTCAAGAGATTTATCCCTCCTCAAGTTGATTTATTTATGTTTTTAATATTGGTTTTTGGATATTATAACCTCACCATACATAAACCCATACGTCTTAAATTTTCTTTACCCCTTGAGAGTTGTATGCTTTATGATAAATTGAACACTGCTAGAGTCATTGTAAAAACATAGATAGTAATCTTGGGCATTGATTTGTTTTAGCCTTTGAGAGGCTAGGTTGCTTGTCAATGCATCACTGATAACCTTGGACCTATTTATGCTCTTGGAGTGTCTTCTATTCCAGAGGATAAATCAACATTGAATAGGTCATATTTGATATTCTTTTTTATCATGCTCATTTCATCCCTCATCCTCTATTATGTTAGGATTTTTTGGTTGGTATACCCTAGATTTTTGAGTGCCCCTAGATTTTTATTACTCATTTTAATATATGTGTGAAAATTATTATTTCACCTTTGTATTAAATATATACCACTCTAGTGGGTTGATATACTAGCTTAATATTTCATCTTTATATTTTTGGTTTCTCCCCAAAGTGACAAGGGCTAGTTATTCACTTAGATTCATCTCCTACTATACGTTGTTTCTCTTCTTATGAGAAAATAAAACATCCAATGTTTTTAACCTTAATATTTTCTTTAAGACTCCTTGTGGGTCATAGGATCAATGATATATTAATTATTTTATACCCATTTATCTATATATTTCCTTGTCCCTTGGTGGAACCCATGCAGTTTTGGGATGATCTTCATGATTGGATACTTAAGTGGGTATAAGATGAATTTCTTCTATGCTCTAAAATACTTTAGATCCAGTAATCAAGATGTTGCATGTACTCTATATTGAACACATTATTGGGAATGTTTGAAGTCAACTCTAAGGGCATGGCTAAAATTTCAAATAGGTAAATAAAGGATAGGGTCCTACCCAAGGAGAAATCACTATTTGGTGATTCCCTGCAACTTATAATTTGTGCTTCATCACACAATATTGATTCCTTCCTTGAAATTTTTTTATTACCTATTACTAGTTTTAATTATAAGGTTGGGAACTAGTCCTTTTGATATAAAATGAGCCAAACCATGTATAATTTATATTAAATGCCATATCTTCTTTTAATTCTTTGATATGACTATACATTTAAGATGATGTATGATCACATAGTCAATCATCTACAAATGGCCAAGATAGGATCATATAGCATGAGATAGTGTTATTATAGGCCCAAAAATTTTGCACTCATTTCTCCCAGGCTAATAAATCCGTGCCTAAAAGGGGGAAGGAAAATGAAGGATCTACAACTCAAATGATAAGTGCTTCTATTGCACTCTCTTTTGTGTTTGTCAATGAATGGGGTGGGTTCACCAGGAAACACTTGTTGTGGTGATTTCCATGCCTAGGTGAGGTAGTATTTTGATGTGTTTTTATTTTCTTTATTTTGAAAACATACACCTAGGGTTTGGCCAAAATGCAATTTCTATCTAGCTATATGCAATTCAATTTCAAATGAAGACAAGGCATACAAATCTATCTAAAAAGTGTTGCAGAGTTTAACTAAGATGCAAAGGTTTTGTTTATTCTAACATATTTTCTTCTTATGTTTTTATGTTTTATAAAAAGTATAATGATGTCTATGTTTTTTAGAGTTTTCTATTTTTCTAAGTAAACACATATGCATACAAGATAGAAAATATAAATCTAAGTACGATAAAATTATTTTTTAGCTCTAACATGGCTTGGATTTCTGATTTATGATGAATTCAATTGTGCAGTATGAAATCAAATACAGACATGATGAAATTGGTCGTACAATTTTGTCAGATGAAATCGAATGCATATAAATTTATCTGAGACCTAAAATTACATAGCAGAACACTAAATTTTGAAATAATGGAAGGAGGATTTGCATAGGCCATAGTAGATCCTAGTCTATGACATTCAAATCCCCTCGATTCTTTTAGAAAACCATAAATAAAATAGAAAATTGATTATTTTGATATGAAACATATAATATAAATGCAATAGATCTAACAATAACAGTGAATTATAGTGTAATACTAAAGTAATAAACAATGATATAATCTAAATACAATAAAATTAACAATCTTATCCTTAGAATTTTATCCCTAGAGGGACACTGGTATGAATTCGTACGTTGTGTATGAAATTGTATGCAATGTATGAAATCGTACGCAACCAAAATTATCCAACGGTTAGTTCTGCAAAACAAAATATTAGATCGAATGCAAAGGGATAAATTAGGGTGTAGTTGAATTTATACAAATGATGAAAAACTTAAGTAATAATCAAATAAAAACTAGATTTGCATGTACTAAAAGTATCTCCATGATTTTATGCTCCTTGGATGATGATCTAACAACAAAGTTCTCCACTATAACATACAAAGAAATATCCAAAGTTCCTTCTTCACTCAAAGTCTCCTTGCAAATATCATCACCTAGACTGATGATTGTGAATCAAAAGGGTTAAAATGGTTACTTCAGTTTGAGAAACCAGATAGGTGCTAAAATTAGGCTTAGTTGTTAGGCCAAATTAGGTTTTGTTTTGATTTAGATGAAACTGACTGCATCTGATTTTAGAAGATCATATAATTTTATCGAGAATGTGGCGATGTCCAGATTAGATTCAAAATCCAACTAGGCACCTAAATTAGGTGCACATGGGATTTGGACAAAAATGAAAGCATCTAGATTTATCGAATATGTCTGATTTCATCGAGATCATCCAATTTTGTCGAAAAGAGAGCAATTAAGTTTTTTTTTTATTTTCTTGGCACGAATATTGAGGCAAGGATTTTTTAGGGTGAGTTATACATTATTAAGATGATTAGGATATCTTAATAACATTAATAATTTTGAAGTGTGTCCAAATTTTGTGGCTACATTTTACCCCCTCTTTAGCGCATTTATGAGCAATAAATGTGTTAAAGAAATATGTAGCAAAAAGGGATGTTATGTTGCAAAAATAAATATTTTTTTCTATTTATAGTTACTATCAAGGATACCCCCTTCGATTTTTGTAAGAAATTCGTAATTTATTGCAAAACTCAAAATTCAAAGTGAAAAAGGGGTAAAAGGAGGGTATAGAATAGAAATTGGGGTAAAACCCTATTTCATTTTTACTTTCAATTTTTTAGTGAATTTTGCTCTAGATAAAATGAACAATTGGCTACTACAGTTCATCCGAAAGACAAAGTTTGAGTTAGGCATGATGGTAGTAGTGAGAACATCAGGGTGAGTGATTATATCATTTTTTGTTTGGATTTTTTTGGTTTAATTTAGGATTTTTTTGGATTTTGGATGTGGCCTACCATTGTGCAGTCACAACGATGAATTCAGATCATCGTGACAAAATTGTATGTCTGAATTCATTGAAAATGCATCCAAATTGATAAATTCAAATATTTTTCAATAAATTTGTACATCTAATTTTGTTCATAATAGGTCCAATTTTGCACATTCGAACGTAAAAAATTATCCTTGTGCATTTGAATTTGTGCTTATAGTTTGGATTTATACTTTAGGATTAAAAAAAATTAGAAGAATTTTTATTTTTGTCTAATTTTTGTAAGTGATCTATTTTTATTTTTTATTTTTACAGGGAGGATCAGTTAAGGGTCATGAGTGGCAACATACTGGTTTTGAGGATCGATTTCAAGCTCTTAGCATGAATGAGAGGGATACTCTAACTGTTGTAGGGCTTAACCACACAGCTAAAATGCCATGCATAGAGGTAGACTACAATCTACTTACTGCCCTAGTTGAGAGATGGTATCCAGGGATACCGATAGGGGAGATGGCCCCTACTTTAGACGATCCTTATAGTACCTATCATAGGGTAGTTTGTGTATCAATCCTTGGCCTAGGGTCTATATTTTCTTATTGAGTGAAGCAGAGTCAGCATAGATCGACTCATTGTAGCAGATGTGGTCTCTACCTTGATAGTATTATTGGTAGAGATAGTGGGAGGACTTCTAGTATACCACCATAGTGGTCAAAAATTTCTATGGGATTTGGCTGAGGTTGTAGCATATATGTAGGATATCAGCATATGATTTTCTTGGGATCCTTATATTCAGTGTCATTTTTACAGTACCTTATATAGGGTTATGTACAAGAGGGATATTAGTTTGGTATTTACATCATTTCTCTAGGTATGGTGTTGGGAGCACATCACAATGAGGAGATCCATAGGATTTTCTCTTTAATAAGTGGAGGATGTATGGCCTACAATATTCTACTAGGTTCCATTAATTGGGCGATTGAGGAGGAGGGGTGGCCTAGAGGATGCCAGATATACTATCAATGAGTTGATCACAACATAGATTTGTTGGAGACCTTGGAGAGGGTAATGCATATGGGAGGATGATCAAGTGGAGTTAGCTCATATGAGGTTAGTATGGTAGCTCCATATTAAGTGAGAAGAGATAGATATCCACCTCATAGATCGGGTGCTTTATTAGTTTGGTGTGGTGCAAGGGATTCCTGAGGTTCAATATTTTCCCTATTCTTGAGTTTTATGAGACTCGATGACCACTAGTGGGGCACCAGATCTCACCAAATTAATTGAGGTAGATGAATATGATACAGATGTTACCTTGGTAGAGGGTGACGATGCAAGATTTATAGATGGGTATTTTTCTTGGTATGTTGGCATTTGTCAACCGAGGATTACTCAAGAGAGAAGCATAGTTGGTTAGATACAGGAGGCCTTTTGAGAGGTAGCTAGGCAAAAATCAATTAGATTATAGGGCAGAGTATAGAGATAAATGTCACCACAGAGGAATGGGCCTTGAACGTGAGGAGGATTTTGACCATAGGTACCTCGGATGTAGGGGATTATGGCCACAAGGGTCTACTTAGTAGGATTTCAATATTGATGGGGAGAGTAGACAACACTAGCAGGAGGGAGGCTCACAACGGGATGTTCCTTCACTAGAGTAGATAGTGCTCTCTCCATAATGAGAGACCCACACTACCCTAAGATCATATTCATCTAGGAAGGGTGTAACTATAGAGGTGGTAGAGTCCAACAGCATAGGAGAGGTGGATTCTCTACTAATAGAGAATGATGGTCTAAGGAATTAGATTGTCATTCAAGTGAGTTACATCCAATAGTTAGAGGGACAACTCACATAGGCATAGACTCTTGTGAGCTAGGCTCAGGATCAGCTAGCCATGATGTAGGGACATGTGTCATCATGGCAAACAATGTCATGATCACATCATATGAGGAGCATGGCTTTCAAAAAATCCTCAAGGATTAGTGTATTATATGGTGCCTTGATGGTGATACAGGCAGAGGCTACCTTGGTAGCACAACAAATGAATTTCTATCAGATGTTATATTTTTAGGTAGTACTTGAGGTTTAGAGAGATTCATTGCCTCCAGAGTTAGCTGGTCTATTCATTCTAGATCAGCTTTATAGTAAAATGAATAGACCAGCTAACTCTGATAACCCATGGTGTTCAAAAAATTGAGAAATTCTAGGGATTCAATTGCATTATCCTCTTATTTTATTTTGATTTCTTTGAGTAAATATTCTTGTTTATTTTTATTTTTGAACAAGGGAATTTTATTTTTTTATAGTAAAATGCATTTTGCTTTTGATTTTTGATATTTTCTTTTTGCTTTTTGCTTTTTGCTTTTCTTTCACTCTTTTTTTCAAGGGATACTTGCTTGAATTAGACAAAGAGCAAGGGATTTTATTTGGGTAGGGAGGAGCTTGTTATTTTTCCAATTCTTAGTATTCTAGGCCATCTACATAATAGGATAGAAAGGGAAACCTTTCACTTTGTTAGAAAATATAACAAAATTATGTGCAAGCAGAAAAACACAATAACACAGGAAAAAACAGTAACAAAAATTTTATGTGGAAAACTTGCAATGTGCAGGAAAAACCACGAGATAATGGTAGCTTGAAATTTT
The DNA here is from genome assembly GCA_028583015.1 of Wollemia nobilis. Taxonomy (NCBI): domain Eukaryota; kingdom Viridiplantae; phylum Streptophyta; class Pinopsida; order Araucariales; family Araucariaceae; genus Wollemia; species Wollemia nobilis. The sequence goes on along the minus strand of JAQPPZ010000613.1, from coordinate 4,993,470 downwards.
ATTGATTTTGGTAGAATTACATTCAATCATCATTTACATGCAAGGGGTCATTCCCATTTTATAGAAAAAACAAAAACTGTTCATTTCCTCTTCCAAAGGAAGAGTCCAAAAATTGTTAGTTTCCTTTTCCAAAGGAAGAGTCCAAAAAACTGTTTGTTTCCCCTTCCAAAGGAAGAGTCCAAAAAATTGTTTGTTTCCTCTCCTAAAAGAAGACTACATAATATTTTTTGTTTCCTCTTTATAAGTTGCACCACCACGCACCTCTCTATTGAAGAACATTGGAGATCTGTATATTGACTTCACCTCCTAACATTCTCCCACTTGAAGTCGATATACAAGAATTCTTTGCCTATGTTTTTCCATCCAAGTGCCAATTTCTCAATGCTACCCTTATCACATTTTCAGCAAGCCCAGAGAAGTTCTGCACCACTCAAATGTCTTGACCGACTTAGTAATCATATCTACAAGATTCACTTCAGTATCAATTTTTTGCAACAATATCCTACCTTCTTCCACCATATTTCTTATAAATTGGTACTTGACGTCAACATGTTTTGTGCGATCATGGAATGTTGGTTTCTTCATTAGCTGAATAGCACTTTGGCTATAACAATGTAATGTAATTTTCCCCTGAATTACCTTGAAGTCACTCAACAGTCGCTCTAGCCAAATTGCCTCTTTACTGGCATGAGTCGCTGCAATATATTCTACTTCGGTGGTTGATAAAGCCACCACAAATTGCAACTTAGAAGCCCAAATCATAGCTCCACCAACAAGAATGAAATTATATCCTGTAGTGGAATTTATCCCATATCTATCTCCACCATAATCAAAATCCACAAAACCTTTAACTTGCAAACTATCTGATCCATATTAAATAGCAGTATCTGAAGTGCCTCTTAAATATCTAAATATCCACTTCATCGCATTCCAATGCTCCTTACTAGGATTTGCCATGTACCGGCTAACTACTCCCATTGCTTGGGAAATATCTGGTCTAGTGCTCACCATGGCATACATGAGGCTTCCTACTATTGATGAATACGATACACGAGACATACTTGTCTTCTCTGATTCTGTTCTAGGACACTGGTTGGAAGACAATTTTAAGTGTGAAATAAGTGGGGTACTAATTGGTTTTGCATTCTACATATTGAAGCACTATAGAATATTTTCCATATATGACTTTTGACTTAACCAGATATTTCTTCCTTTTCTATCCCTGTGTATCTTCATCCCTAAAATTTGGTTTGCTACTCCTAAATCCTTCATTTCAAATGTCCTAGCCAAATGAGCCTTAAGATCAATGATTTTCTTCATGTTGGGACCTACAACCAGCATATCATCAACATACAACAGCAAAATAATAAAACTACCATCATCAAAACTCTTATAGTATCCACAATGGTCAGCTTCACTCCTGCTGAAACCTTGGCTCTTCATGAAGGTGTCAAATTTCCTATACCACATCCTTGGCACCTATTTCAACCCGTACAAATATTTCTTCAATATATAAACTAGATGCTCTTTGCCTCTTTTCTCATAGCCCTTAGGCTGATCCATATAAATATCCTTCTCAAGATCACCATGCAAGAAAGTAGTCTTTATATCAAGCTACTCTAGTTCTAAATCCTGTGCAGCTACAAGTGCAAGTAGAACTCTAATCGTAGTCATCTTCACAACTGGAGAGAAAATTTTAGTAAAGTCAATACCTAACTTCTGCACATAGCCTTTTTCCACAAAGTGAGCTTTATAGCATTTCAACAGCCCATCTCTATTCTTCTTCACTTTGTACACCCACTTGTTTACAACAATATTTATTCCAAGTGGGAGATCCACAAGTTCCCACATTTTATTCTTATGAAGTGCCTCGATTTCCTCCTCCATGGATTTCCTCCACTTTTCTACATTCTCAGACTCTCTAGCTTCCTAAAATGAACTAGGCTCACCATCATCAATTAACAAAGTAAAAGAGGACCGATAAACATGAGAATACATTTATAGACTCTTTTGTGGATGTGTAGATCTTCTAACCCAATGATCTATTGATTGTTGCTCTTGGTTTTGTGACTGTTGTGGCTGCTCTACTTGCTATTCTACTTGCTTTTTTGCATGTTGTTCAAAAATTTCGGCATGCTAATTTTCATTTTCATCTTCATTCATGTCTACTTCAACTGGTACAAAATTAGGTGTTTGTTGTACTTCCTTCCATTGCATGGATTTTTCATCAAAAATAACATCTTGGCTAATAATTAGCCTGTGGGTAGTATGATCCCACAATCTATACCCCTTTACTACATCTCCATAGCCGAGAAAAACACATTTGCTTGACTTCGAGTCAAGTTTTTACCTTTTTTCTTTAGTCACATGGGAAAATGCATCACAGCCAAAGGTACGCAAATGAGAGTAATCAAATGGCTTACCACACCAAACCTCCTCTAGAATCTATCCATACAACGTAGCTATAGGTGACATGTTAATGAGGTAAACAGTTGTATTAACAGCCTCTGCCCAAAACCTTTTATCCAACATGGATGCGCTAAGAATGCTTCTTGTACATTCCATTATTGTGCGATTCATCCACTCAGCCACACCATTTTGTTGTGGATTATATGGTATAGTCTTCTGGTGCTTAATTCCTTCCTGCATACAAAATTTATCAAATTCCTTGGAGCAATATTCACCCCCATTATCTGACCTAAGACATAAAACAGGCTTGCCCAAAATTTTCTCTACTTGAGTTTTAAACTCTTTAAATTTTTGCAAAGATTTTAGCTTCTTCTTCAAAAAATAAACCCACACTCTCCTAGAATAATCATCTATAAATATCAAAAAATAGATGGCACCATTTAAGGACTGAGTGGGAACTGGTCCAAATATATCCGAATGTATAAGTTGTAGAAAATCAAAACTCTTACCAGGGCTTGCAGTAAAACAAACACTCTTTTGTTTACCAAAAATACAGTGCTCACACAAGTCTAAATTGCAAGACTTAATACCATAAAGCATACCTCTATCATGTAAAATTTTTAGACCTTTATCACTCATATGGCCTAGGTGTTGATGCCATAGCATTACTGCATCCTAAACTAAAGTTGTTGTTGTTGCATGGTTTGTCATCGCATCTCCACATAAACCATATAGAGTCCCATAAGATTCTCCCTTTGCTACTACAATAACACCTCTGGTAATTTTGCAATAGTTGTTACCGAAAGTGATAGAATACCCTAGCTTAGCCATCATCTCGATTGAGAGAAAATTCTTTCACAAATATGGCACATGTCGCACATCATATAACATCCTTTTTCTACCATCGTCCAGCCTAATCCTTATGTCCCATTTTCCCATAATTTCTAAAGGGTGATCATCACCCAAGTAGACCTTCCCACCACTATATGGTTGATATTTATCAAACCAGTCTCTGTGAGGAGACATGTGGAAATATGCATCCAAGTCCAAAACCTAGTTATATAAAATAGATCTATTGTTGCTGATACAAAAAGCCTCACATGTTGTCGTCTCTCCAAAAATTATTGTACTGGCCTCATTTGAAGGCTAAAATTACTTTTCACTATTTTTTTCTTTTTTAACTGCCAATAGTCCTTATTTGAGTGCCCTGGCTTCCCACAATGCCAACACTTCCCTTTTATCTTGTGTCCTTTAGTCTTAGATCTAGACTATGATCTACTTTGTTGACTTTCTCACAGCTAGGGCTTCATTGATTGAGGGTTCCAAAGACATTTTCCACCTCAACTCTTCTGCTAACAAAGTGGCTACCACATCATCAAAAGTTAGAGATCCTGATGATGAATTGTTGATGGTCATCACTAAATTATCCCAAGTCTCCAAGAGGGAACAAAGTAGGGTGATAGCTTTATCCTCAGTCTCCATATTCACATTAACTGAAACCAGTTTATTGATAAGGGTATTAAACTCATTCAAGTGATCTTCCATAGATGAACCCTCCTTCATCCTTAGGCTGTAAAGCTATTTTTTTAGAAAAACCTTATTTGTTGCAGATTTTGTCTCATACAACTTTTCAAGCTTCTTCCAAAGGGCTTCTGTGGTTTTTTCTTCAACAATATTGAACAAGACGGAGTCCGGTAGGCATAGAAATATTGTAGAAACCATATTTCTATTCAACATTGCCCACCCCTCATATTTCATGATGCTTGGTTTACACGCGATCCCTTTCAAGGCTACGGCTTGGTCATTTTGAACCAACAAATCCTCCACCTTCATCTTCCATAGGGCGAAGTTCCTACCATCAAACTTTTCAATATCAAACTTGGTTACACTTATAGTCATTTTTGTAGCTCCCACTCACACAAAAACCTAAGATCTGATACCAGATGTTACAAAATATAGCAAAATTATGTGCAAGTAGAAAAACACAATAACACAAAAAAAAACCGTAACATAGATTTTACATGGAAAACCTGCAATGTGTAGGAAAAACCACAGGGTAATGGCAGCTTGAAATTTTATTGATTTCGACAGAATTACATTCAATAATCATTTACATGCAAGGGGTCATTCCCCTTTTATATAAAAAATAAAAACTGTTTGTTTCCTCTTCCAAAGGAAGAGTCCAAAAACTGTTAGTTTCCTCTTCCAAAGGAAGAGTCCAAAAAATTGTCCGTTTCCTCTTCCAAAGGAAGAGTCCAAAAAACTATTTGTTTCCTCTCCTAAATGAAGACTACAAAATATTGTTTGTTTTCTCTTTATAAGTTGCACCACCATGCACCTCTCTGCTGAATAACATTGGAGATCTGGATATTGACTTCACCTCCTAACATTAAGGAGCTAAGACTAATGTAGCATCATCTTACCTTGTGTGAAATCATTTTTAATATGTGTAAGTGTGTTTTGGTTCAAAAAGTGTCAAGATCAGTTCCCAAAACTCCATAATTTATTTAGTGAAGAAATAGTATTTTTGGATCAAGAGAGATTTACAATCAATACCAAGAATCAAGATTTTATTAAAATATGTATTTTGATGAGTGGTTCAAGATAATTTTGAATTTTTCTGAAATAAACCAAAATTGACTAAGAATTTTGATAACATTAGTCTAATTTATAAGTAGAATAATAAGTGGATGTGACCATATGGTATATGTAATTGAATCACCATTTTATTTTAATAAATTGATGGATAAATGTAACTAAATGATATATGATTTAAATATGATAATTTAAAGTAGATGCAAGAAATATAAGTACAAAGTATTTACAACTATGTACAGTGGTGAGATTGCTTGATGTTATGCATAGTATAATTTTAGGTGCATTATATTCATGGGTTCCTTAATATATTTTTCATCTAAATTTACCAATCGATATGCACCAGATCCAAATTTAGCAGTGATAATAAATGGCGCTAACCAATTTGGTTGGAATTTTCCTTTTAAATCAGTTCAAACATTTGTATTTTTTTGGTTTTCTTTAAGAACTAGATCACCAATCTCAAAATATTGAGTATGAAATTTCTTAGAATATGATATTTTGAGTTTATCTTGATATGTGTGAAGGTGCTCTAAGGAATTTATACAGTTTTATATAGTAATTCCAATTGGCTTAATAGTCTAGCATGATATTCATCTCCTACTTCAATGTTTTGAATTAAAATACCTAAAGAAGGGACTTCAAGCTCAAAAGGAAATACAGCTTCAGTGCCATATACTAAGAAAAAATGTGAAGTTCCAGTAGGGGTTTGAACACTAGTTCAATAAGCCCATAATTTTGGATATAGTTGGTATGCTAATCTCATCTTGATTTTTTAACCAATATTTTTAATATTTTAATTAAAGTTTTATTGGATGCTTCAGCTTGACCATTTTCTTGCGAATAATATGGAGTAGACCATCTATGTTGGATTTTATATTTTACACAAAGCTTTTTGATGTCTTTATTTTTGAAACACATTCCATTATCTAAAACAAGTATAGATGGAATCCCAAATCTATCGATGATTTGATTGAAAATAGATTTTGAGACTTGGGTTCCCGTGCAAGACGCTAATGGTATAGCTTCTACCCATTTTGAAAAATACTTTGTTGTTGTACTAATAAATTTATGGCCATATGAAGAAATTGGATTGATTTTACCAATGATGTCTAGACCCCATTTTGAGAAATGCTAGGGGGAAGAAATAGCTTGAAGCCCTTAGGTAGGAGCATGGACAAGGTTTGCATATTTCTAATATTTTTCACATTTACGTACATATTCATGGGCATATTTTTCCATGGAGGGCCAAAATTATCCCATTCATAGGATATTTTTGGCTATAGCATCCCCACTAAAATGACCTCCACAAGATCCATCATGGACCTTGTTTAGATTTTTTTGGATTCATTAATATTGAGACATCGTAAGAGGATTCCTTCGAAAGATATTTTATACAAAGTACCTCTACTAATTATGAAGCAAATAGCTCACTTGTGCAATGATCTTCATTAGTTTCCATCAAATCCATCTGGGAATGATCCATATTGGATAAATTTTAGAATATCTCCATACCATGGTTTTGAAAATGCTTCTTCAATTGTGAATACTTCTAAAGGTTCTAGACATGACTCTAACAATGTAGGTTCCTAGATTTGGTGAATGACAATAGTAGCATGTTCATCATCCAACTCCAAAGGGGCAAGGGATGCAACTATTTCCATAACATTCATAGAATGATTACTGGTGTGTGGGATAGCTTCTATAGTAACCTTCTCAAATAAAGAAATAAGTTTTAAAATGTATTCTTTATAAGGATGGAGTTTCTCATATCGGTTTTGATAAATTTCATTGACTTGATTCACCACAAGTTGTGAGTCTTAAAAATGGATAGTACTCTAATATTGAGGGATAAGGCTACTCGTAATCCAAGGATTAAAGCTTCATATTCTACTGTATTATTTGTGCAAATAAATTGGAGTTTAAAGGATAATAGGATAAGTTGATTTTATAGGGATACCAATATGATACCTACACTTGCACCACTCATACAACAAGCTCCATCAAAAATAGAGACCATGATTCCAAGGAATCATTATCTAGATTAAGATATTCATCAGGGAATTCTATAATCAAAGGGTGAGTAGACTCAAGAAGGGTAGTGCCAAGTTGATCTTCTATGAGTTGCCCATTAATGGATTTCTACCCAATAAAGGTTAGATCCAACTCACTCAAAGTGATAACCCATTTTTTTTCTCGTCCTGATAAATAAGACCTAATCATTAGATATCACAATGGATCAGATTTTACGATAACATAAGTCTTTTTGCTAAGCATGTAGTGGTGTAGTTTTTGTGTAGAGAATACAACAGTTAAATAGATATTTTCTAAAGGGGTGTAATGAGTTTCATAGCTTATTAAAAAAAAAAATTATGTAGTCAATATCTCGTTCTTTCTTATCCTCATCATGTTATGCTAGCATTGCTCCTAATGCAAGTTTTGAGACATAAATATATAAAATAAAAGGGTGCTCTGGCCTAGGCGTAACAAGCACTGGTGGGGTAAGCAAATATATCTTATGTTTAAAAAGCTTCTTGATATTCCTTATCTCAAAATAAAGGAGTATATTTCTTAAGCAACCTAATAAAGGGTTTACATTTATCTTTCAATTTATCAATAAAATAGTAGATAAACTGGAGCTTACCCTATAGACTCCTGAGTTCTATTAATTTTTTAGGTGGTGGCATATAAATGATAGCCTTAATATTGGTAGGGTCTATTTATATGCCATGCATAGAAACTATAAACCCTAGTAACTTACTGGATTTCACTCCAAACACACATTTATCTAGATTCAATCATATTTTATATTCTCAGAGTCTATCAAAGACTCTTTGTAAATTAGGGATATGATATTCTTCTTTTATAGATTGAGCTATGATATCATCCACATAATCATACAGTATGTCATACATCATATCATAAATACATGTCATGGCTGATAAGTTTCCCCCACATTATTTATACTGAAGGACATTACTTTCTAACAAAAATTCCTCCAAGGTGTAATAAATGTAGTTTTAGATTGATCTTCTGGTGCTATACAAATTTGATTGTATCTTAAAAAACCATCTATAAGTGATAACATTCCACATCCTACTATGAAATCAATAGCATAATCCATATTAGGAAGGGGAAAGTCATATTTGAGGCATGCAACATTGATGTCCCTAAAATCAGTGCAAACTCTGATTTTAGTAGCCTCTTTTTTGGTTATGGGAACAACATTAGATATCCAATCAGAATAATCTATAGCTTGAATGAAGTTTACATCCAAGAGTTTTTGCAATTCATTTTTAATAAATAAGGCTACTTTAGGATGCACTTTCCTAAGTTTTTGTTTGATCAGTTTAGAATCAGGATGAACCACTGAGTGGTGCATAACCACAGAAGGGTCTAGGCCTAGCATATCTGTGTATGTCCAAGCGAATATGTCAAGATATTTTGTGAGAAATTTTGTATATTTAATTTGTTCTTTATTTTAATTAGTCCAAATTTTAACCATATGGGGATTATTTTATGTTCTAATATATTTTTTAGAATGGCATCTATTTTTATACTTAGATCTCTTTCGAAGTTAGAAGAAGCGGGTGAAACACCCATTTCTTGAAGTTCTTTTAAGGATAAGTTGTCTAATTCTTCTTGTGTAGTTTTCTGAACGTGGGCTATACATGGGATAGACCCATTGAAGAAGAACTTATTCCTCATAATTTCTTCATGGGAAATATCATAGAAGACATCTCCTTCTACACATTCATCTAGAGTAGCTCTTATTTTTGGGTGTACCACTGATAACATGTTGTAAGAAAACCCATGAGATATCTTGTGTTTCTTTAGTTCTTGTTTTTCTAAATATTCTCCATAAATGATAAGGTGATCATCTTCATCAAAGGAAAAATGAGTTTTCGTGGGGATATAGCCTATGCCACATCTGACAAGCCATTCCTCTACCTCAAAAGGTTCACGTATCCCATTTTCCAAAGGATCTAAACCTTTACCTTTGTATCCCATATCACACATCATTTGTTTAGATTTTATATACTTATTATAAAATAAGCTTTGGGTAAAAGCATTCTCATCATACATAAAGCTCATTTACCTAATGTTAATTTTATCAAGAGCACATCCAATAGAAATGAAAGTACAACTTCCAACATGATAGATGCTTCTTTGTTTCTGTGGTAACCCAATTGTATGTGGAGATGGTGGTAATCGAGATAATACAAGGGAATCATGTATATTATAATCATCCTATTTTTTGGGCTCCAATACTGTGGATAGATATTGTAAAACTTCATCTATCAAAGGATCTGATGTAGAGGGATTATTCTCATTAGAAGGTTTTGGTAATTCATGAGGTGATGATTATGATTTGGTTAAAGAGGTCTTAGAATATTTAGGTTCCAATGATGATAGAGCAAGACAAAAGGAAACGTTCATAGATTTTGCCATTGCACACATTTCAAATGGTCTGGGGTCACTATGTATAGTGATCAACTGATTCTTAAATTTAAATTTAACACATTGATGCAAATTAGAGGGGACTGCCCTCATTGCATTGATCCAAGGACATCCTAAAAGGATGTTGTAGGATTTTGGATAGGGTACAAAAAATATGGATGTGTCTAAGCAACCTGGTACTAACTTGTAGTGGAATAGATATTACACCACAAGCCTCTTATGTTTCATCGTTAAAGGCTTTAATGATCATTTCATTTTGTCTTAAATCTTATTTCTTGAATCCAAATATTTTGAAAAAATCATAAGTGCATGTTTTTAGGGACGATTCATTATCAATCAATACTCTTTTAACACAAACATCCCCAATTAAGGTTGTTATATAAAGAGGATTATCCCTATACATACTTTGGGGAGGAATGTCTTTATCATGAAAATCAATGTAGTATGTTTCATAAGAGACTACAACATTGACTACAGCAATTGGCTCTATATCCTAGGGTACCATAATTTGGCTTAGAGTGTTCATTAGTTCTTCTCTATGGAGAGTTGAAGTTCTAAGAAGGTCTAAAAGGGAAATCCTAGTTGTCGTATTAGCTAGTTATTCATTGATATCAAATGGAGTCTTTTTTTGGGATCGAATCATGTTATTTTTCTTATGAGGTAGTTTTAGAACAACAGGGAATTGATCAACATTATTTGTTTGATTTTGAGGTTGAGAGTTTTGTGTTTGGGCTTGCTTTTGAGTAATAGCTCTAATTATACAAATAATATTATTTGATCAGCCAACTTGTGGTCTTGTAGTTGAACTTTGTTCAATAGGAAGAATTTTTTGTGATGAGGGATGAGTGGTCCTCATTCTTGTAAATGGTTTTTTGGGGTTAATGAATCGGTAATGGGAAATATTGTCCCTAACTCATCTTTTGAACTATTAGCATGTTGTGAGCTAGACTCTGATTCACTTTTTATTTCATCCAAGAATGACAATTGTGGTTTTCTTCCTTGGAGTTGCTTAATTGTCATGTTGGATTGAGTAGGCACAAAAATATTTTGTGGAGGATGAGATGGTAAATAATTATTAATTGTGCCCACATATTGTAGCACCCTAAAATTGGTGCAATAAAACTTAGTAAATAATTAAAATTACTTTAGTAATAATTCAAATTCAAATTTTAACCCCAAAATTGCTCCAAAATTGCCTACAACCCGTTTCCTCGTTTTCTATGCCATTTTTAGAGTTTTTTTGACCGTTGGATGATATCGTCGCCGATTAGATGATATCGCCTCAGATCGGATGAATTCGTCTGGAGCAGAACGTCCAGACGATTTCGTCCCAAAACTAATTTTTCAAAATTAGCCTCTGTTTCAATGGCGTCTCTAATCTGGGCAGAAGCGTGTCTACGTCGTTAGAGACCTCCCCCATTGGAGATCTTCTAGATTAGGATGATCTCCAACCTCCTAACCTCCCTCCTAAGCCTATTTAAACCTTAGGACCCCCCTTGACATCCCCCTAGCTGAATTTCCCTGTAATTCGATCTTTGCATGCATTATAATACCCTGGATCATTATCTGCATTTGTGCTTTTCGGATTTTCTTGTAGGAACTTTGTCATTCTTCAGTCGGAGCAAGCTCAGATCATCGTAGATGATCCTGTACAAATCTTGGATGATCACATCCCAATTCGAGATGATTTCGACTACAGTCAACATTGGGGGCAATTACTGCCCAGAGTTTGCATTTTTCTCTTCTTGTCTGCTATTTCATTCTGCATTTAGATCAGTTTATTGTTATTTTCTACTATTCTGCATCTTGGAGTTCACCCATATAGCTTAAGTACATAATAAAATCATGATTAGCTATTAAAGCATGATAATATACTTGCATTTCTATTTGGGATTATCTTATTAACATCATTTTGTCATTTCACATCATTTTCCTTTATCAGCATAGCTGCATTTTTTGTATTCTATGTCCATTTCTCTAATTGTAGGTCTCTGATGAATTCTTCAGATCTCAAACGATCTTGTCAGATAGGAGATGATCTTGTCAAATTCAAGATGATCTTGACTACTTCAAAAATTAGAACCTCCATCAGACATCCAAAACCAGGTATGGATTTCTTCACATAATTTATTCTCTGTGTTTTCTGCTTAAATTTGTTTTTTGTATTCATTTAAATCTACATTTCATATAGAACAACTTAGATTCATTTGGCCAAACCTAGGACTTGGATGATTAAAAGTAAAATTGAACACATTAAACACATTCCCAACCTAGGCATGGAGACTGCCACTAAACGTTTCCTGGTGAACCCCACCATCCATCAAAAAATCACCTTAATACTCCTCCCCCGAGAGGCGGGACCTTCAAAGGGCCTCTCAGTCCGAGGTATTGTCCCATACTTTTCCCATCCCCCTTTCGGGCGCGGATCCTATAGCCTGAAGGTAAGGGTGCGAAAAATTTGGAACGATACATTTTGGTGAACCCGACATGAAACTAAAACCTTTTGAAAACAAAAAAAAAAAAAACATAGATGCATTTAAAATCATTAGAAAACTACTAAGTTGCATATCATGTTTAGATGGTAGCTCCTAAGAAAAGACTAGATGTCACCATTAATGTTGAAAATCAAATAATAGCCATAGAGTTTAATTCTTTGCTTAGACTATCTCAAACATATAGAGTTCCACCTTTGTGGGACGAACTTAATAGGAGACTAGGTATCATTTCATCTAGATCAACTGAACTTAGGCAAATCAAGAGGTTTGTCCTAGATAGAATCCTGGATCCCGATCAACTCATTTTTTATCATGAACTTTAGAGAGCTTTCCATAGGTGGTTAGCTTATAGGAGAGCTCTTGTGTCTTTAGAATTGTTCACCTTCGAGGAATACCTCGAGAAAGCAGTTGTTATACACCAATTCCTAGGTCATGTAGAAGATCAAGAGGTCATTCTTATGAATAGGGAAAGGTGGAGGAGAGTTCCTAGAGCTGTGTTATATCGAGAGTATTGCCACGAACTTTATTTCTACCAACCAGAGTCTGAGACAGATAATATCACTATAGCACTTTTTGTCAAATTCTTGAAAGAAAATTTTCAATTTGAAGAAGAACATTTCATGACTCCTGAAGAACTTGAGCCCGTTAATGATATTTATAAATTGTTTATAGAAAACTAGATCATTGCTTTCATTATTATTATTTCTTGCATTTAGTGTGTTGTTTGTTATCTTTATAATATTGTTACAAAAATAGAAAAAAACAAGAAAAACCAAAAACATAACAAAACCAAAACATTTTATTTTAAATACTATAGTAGGTATATAATTAAAATATATACCTCTTAAGCTTGTTGCATATATATATATAAATATATATATTTGCTGAAATCTAAGTTTAAGCACAATGACTAGACTTAGGAATGGTAAACAAACTAAAGAAGAAGAAGAAGAAGATTGGTTAGGAAAGAAAACAAAAAAATCAAATGTCCTTCCTGAGGATCCAATTCCAAAAGGAGAAACTCTAGAAAAGCTAGAAGATGAGCTTGTTGTAGATGAACAAGAAGAAAATGTTAAAGAGGAAGGATCCTCATCCCCTAGAATGGCTCCAAACGAAACTATTGCTTTTGATAACTTAGATCATTTTTGGAAATTTTTCAGTAATAACATTGGTGCTCTTAATATGGCAGTTCGTATTGATAAAGGACAAATTAGTGACACTCAAGCAGCCATGGAAGATATGTTTAACATGCACACTAATCCTTTGTCTTTTGTCGATCAAGAAAGTGATAAAGCTGGACCATCCAATAGAGATATGGTCACTATGATTCAGCACATGCAACAACAACAAGTTACCCAACCCCCTAAGGAACCTGTTATTGAGCCTAAAATAATTCCCACACAAAAGAGACCTTCATTCACTGCTTTATTTCGCCAAACTATTGATCAATATGCTTCAAATCGACAAAAACCTAAAATGAAGCCAAACACCAATTTTCAACAATCGGGCATACAACATAATACAACTTCAAAATTTCTTCATAACACCCTTCCTACCAACAATTTACACAATAGCAATATAGCATCTAATCTTCATGTCCCTCCATCATATGCTCACAAATCCCATATTAATGCCCTACCGAACCAATATGGTGGGCAAACCAATGTACTGGAAGCCATGGTGAAACAGTTAGCTTCCCGCATGGACCGGATAGATCCCTACCATCCCTCGTACAATTATCGAGAGATGTGTAGTCAGCCTTTGGATCCCATAGTTGTAGCACAACCATACCCTAAACACTTTCCCATGCCCGTCCTGCCTATATATAAAGGAACTGAAGATCCCATAGAGCATCTTTGCATGTTTAGGATAGCATGTCATGATATATCACATGATGACTTGCTATTACTAAAAATGTTCCCGAAAAGTTTAGGAGGAATGGCATTGGAGTGGTACTATCAATTGCCCACTCATTCTTTGAGAAATTTTGAAGAAACGACTGAATATTTTGTCCATCAATTTAGTGCCTACATCGAGAGACATGTCACCATTAAAGACTTGTACAACTTAAAACAAGACAAAGAGGAATGTTTTGCTGATTTCTTAGCTAGATGGAGGCAGTTGATAGGAAAACTGCACTTTGTGCTACCTTATAGGGAAATGTTGGATATTTTTATTAATAATTTGCAAGAACAAATATCCTATGAGTTATCAACTGCTACCTTAACCACCTTCGATCAAGCTATAGACTTAGCTCGAAGGGTAGAAGATGCTCTCATTAGGAGAGGTCAGCTCAAAAAGAAAGATGATGAGAAAACATCCAAAAATCAGTACAAAAATAAACAAGTTGTAGGTGACGGAGTCACTGATAGTAGAAACGTTGCTAATATCAATACAACGAAGACAACAAAAAAATTTATATTAAAACCTCCTGATAAACCTCCTCGAGAATTTACTAGATTGAATCAACCTTTATCAACCATTCTCCCTCAATTACTAGCATGAGGCTTGATTCAATTACCAGCTATCTGGGAACCTGATCCAACTATACCCGGATACGGAGCTGATTTACATTGTGATTTTCATAGAGGACCTGGACATGCTACAAACTCTTGTAAAATATTAAAACATAAAATACAAGACTTGATTGATAATAATGAAATGGAGGTGCAAGCCTTCCAACCTAAACAAAATGCTCCTAATAATGCTCAAAAGAACATTCCCCAAAATCAGAATCAAAATGCTAATCAATCATTAGATATATTTCAACATCCTTTACCACAACATGGTAAAGAGGTGGCCAATAAAATTGAACATCATAATGTTCCCCCTCCTACCCAATATGTAGGGACTATTAGTGGACAATTATCTATTCAGGATCCTCAAATATTTGGCACAACTTTATCCATGGTTACGACCAGGCCCCTACATAATATTCAAACACCGGATCTCAGTGATGTAGAATCGGATACTGAAAGTGAAATAGACATCACCTCAAATCAATCGAATAGTTCTAAAAATGAATCAGATCCTATTCAACCTATCATAGATGTTATGGTTCCGGAAGAACCATTTCCTAGAAGAGTTACTACTCGACCCTCTTCTAATCAGTTCCTTCCTAATGAACAAGCCATAAACGCTCAACCGAGACCAGTTCAGCATCTTCAATATAACATTGTAGGTACCATCAAAGTCGTTACTAGACAACAGGCTCAAAACTCTCAACAGGATCAAACTCAGAATGATGGATTAGCTCCATTTGTTTTGAAAAATCCCAATAAATGGAATCATATGTCTAATGTTCAACCTAAGCCTCCTTACAATATTAATGAACAATTATCCAATACTATAGCCAAAATTTCCCTTTTGGACTTGTTAAGATCTTCTCCTACCCATAGGGATGAGTTAATGCTTACATTAAGCCAAATGATGGTACCTCAAAATATTCAACCTGAAGCCATGTCCAATACTATCATCACTCGAGAAGTCGATTGTATTGACTTCCGAGATAAAGATATCCCACAACATAGTTTACATAAGGATAACCCCTTATATATTACTGCCCTAATTGGAGATGTAGTTATTAAACGAGTCTTGATTGATAATGGTTCATCTTTAAACATATGCACTTTTGACTTCTACCAAATATTTGGGTTTAGAAGTGATGAAATGAAAAGAACGGATATGATTATCAAAGCTTTCAATGACAAAACACAAGAAACCTGTGGAGTCATTACTATACCCTTGCAAGTTGGTCCTCGAACCCTAGATACGACCGTGTTTATTGTACATTGCCTTACATCGTACAATATACTTTTGGGTCACCCTTGGATCAATGTGATGCGAGCGGTTCCCTCCACTTTACATCAGTGTGTTAAATTTGAATTTAAAAACCAGTTGGTCACTATCCATGGTGATCCTAGACCCTTTGATATGTGTGCTTTGGCAGAACCCGTTGGAGTGCAATTTTGCCCCGCTCTGTCATCCACACATCCTAATTCTTATTTTTCATCCAAACGTGTGAAACACACACACATAACATCATCTACCCCATCAACTACACCTATACATATAACTCAACCATCTTCTGAACAAACCACACTAGAACCTCAAAAGGATCTTAAATCCACAACCAACTCTTCATGTTCCATCCCTATAATTTCAAAACCTATAGACCCATTTATTAACACCTCCACATTATCTACATCTATCATACCTTCTACATCTAAAGATATAGGGAATGATCCTTCTACATCTTATGCTCTTTTTGATGAACTCTTACCTGATTTATCTAAAATTCTTATATCAAAAAAAACAAATGCTTCTATGCAAGATTCCATTATTTTAAGTAATTTGTCGCCTTCTCCTCGTACTTTGGGCCTCCCACAACCTATGGGAAGTACTTACCAAGTAGGGAGTTGTGCATTCATTTATAAGGGATATGACTGGGGAAGAATACCCAAAAACATCAAAACTTATTGTGATGGATATGCTAGATGCTATCTTGCTAATGAATATATCAAAGCTAAACCCATAATGCTTAAAATGGGATATAAATGGAAAGGCTTGGGACCTTTCCAAAATGGTATGAAAGAACCTATTGAGGTAGAGCCATGGCCCGCCCGATGTGGTGTGGGCCTATTTCCTAGTAAGGGTCAACCCTTCCCTTTTGAAGATGATGATCAACTCATATGTTATCAAGATTATTTGGATGGGCGTGATGATTTGCCTCTAAAATATCAGTCATTTACCTGCAATATGCTATCCATAGCTTACCCTGAATTGATTGCTGAATTCGATGATGAGTTGGAAGGAGATATTTTCCATGATGTCTCCGTTGAAGAGTTGTTACACAATGGTTTTTATTTTGATGGTTCTATACCTACTATAGCCCAACTTGAGGCCACCACTCCTCAAGATGAATTATCCAACTTAACCATAAAATAATTACAAGAATTGGGCGTTTCACCCACCCCACCTAATTTTGAAAGAGATCTACACATGGAAGTAGAAAACGTCATTAAAATTAACATTGGAACTGAGGATAATCCCCACATAATCAATATTGGATCAGAATTAAGTCAAGAAAAACAAGAGCAATACATTGCATTCCTTAAAGAATATGAAGATTTCTTCGCTTGGACATATGAAGATATGTCAGGTTTAGACCCTTATGTAGTCATGCATCACCTAGTAGTCCATCCGGATGCTAAACCTGTTAAACAAAAACTTAGAAAAATGCATCCCAAAGTGGCCTTGCTAGTCAAAGGGGAGTTAGAAAAACTCTTGAATGTTGTTTTTATACAAGCTATTGATTATGCTAAATGGATCTCAAATGTAGTTCCAGTCACCAAGAAAGAAGCTACCAAAGTTAGGGTTTGCACGAACTTTAGAGATATTAACGTTGCATGCCCTAAAGATGATTTTCCTCTTCCAAACATGGATCAAATCATTGACTTTACTGTCGGAAGTGGAATGATGTCCTTAATGGATGGATTTTTTAGATACAACCAGATCAGGATAGCTCCTAAAGATCAACCCAAAATAGCCTTTATTACCCCTTGGGGAACCTTTTGTTGGAAAGTGATGCCATTTGGTTCCTATCAATGAGCTATGACTTATATTTTTCATGACATGATGCATGATATCCTACATGATTATGTAGATGATATTATAGCTCACTCTATTAATGAAGATGATCATTTAGATGATTTGAGAAAAGTTTTTAATCGGTTAAGATAATATCTTATCCGACTAAATCTGCTAAATGCATATTCGAAGTTAAGTCCGGTAAACTATTAGGGGTTTTAGTTTCTTTACGTGGTATCAAAATAGACCCTCTCAAGATTGTGGCTATCATTGATATGCCCGCACCTACCAATATATCTGAGTTACAAAGTTTACAAGGTAAGCTTCAAGCTATCCGTCGCTTCATCGATAAGCTGGCGGACAAAACCGGTCCCTTTCTTAAGCTTCTTAAGAAGGATGTCCCTTTTAATTGGGACGACAAATGTAAGGAAGCTTTTGAACTTCTCAAACAATACCTCCTTAACCCACCTGTGCTTTCACCACCTAGATCTGATCATCCTTTTATCTTGTATATTTCAAATTCTGATTCTGCCTTAGGAGCTATGTTAGCTCAGCTTGATGATGAGAAGAAAGAACGTGCTAATTATTACATTAGCAGAACCCTCATCAATTATGAAACTCGTTATACCTCATTAGAAAAATTATGTCTAGCAGTCGTATTTTCTATGCAAAAATTATGCCATTATATGCTCAGTCAAAAAACGTATGTCATTGCCAAATATGATCCCTTGCGGTATCTCATGAGTTGACCTTATTTATCAGGTCGTACAGAAAAGTGGGTTCTTGCTCTAAGTGAGTTTGAACTCACGTTTATAGGAAATAAGTATGTTAAGGGTCAAATCATAGCAGATCAATTAGTTGCTACACCCTTAGAGTCTACCCATCCCCTCATCATTGAGTTTCCTGATGAATGCATTCAATTAGAGGCAGACCATATCGAACAATGGTCCTTATACTTTGATGGAGCCCGATGCATGAGTGGGGCTAGTGCAGGTATTATTTTAATATCTCCACAAAAACACATCATTCCTCTGTCCTTCAAATTAACATTTTCTTGCACTAATAATACTACTGAATATGAAGCTCTAATCCTTGGATTACGAGCTACCTTGGCGCTAAAAATTAAACATCTGCTAGTTTTTGGTGATTCTCAACTTGTTATAAATCAATTCAATGAAGTTTATCAAACCAGAGATGATAAATTACACCCATATAAGGCATATGTTTTACAATTAATATCCCTATTTGATCAAGTTACTTTGGAAGCTATTCCTTGAACTAGCAACCGTGCGACTGACGCTTTGGTCGCAGCTGCATCTCTTCTGCCCTTGGAGTTAGATGACGAATATGCCACCATCATTATTCATCGACTCCAGGAACCCACTTCAAATAAGTCATGCTTAGAACCTTTGGATGTGTTTCTACTCAATGAAACTACTCCTGAACCTTGGTATATGGATATATTTTATTTTCTTCAAAATGGGACTTTCCCTGCCAGTTCTAATAGGAACCAGCATCGGTTATTACGTAGATGAGCAAGTCGATTTGTAATAATTGGCAATACTTTATATAGGAGATATTTTGAAGGTATCCTATTAATATGTTTGAATCTAGAAGAATCCAAATTAGCTTTGAGTGAATCCCATGATGGATCTTGTGGAGGACACTTTAGTGGTAGTGTCATTGCTAAAAATCTCCTTAGGATAGGATACTTTTGGCCTACCATGGAGAATGATGCACATGATTATGTGCACCATTGCGATAAGTGCCAAAAACATGTTGACCTTGTCCATGCCCCTGCATAAGAACTGTAGGCTATTTCATCTCCTTGGCCCTTTTCAAAATGGGGCTTAGACATTATTGGTAAAATTAATCCTGTGTCATCTGATGGACACAAATTCATCATAACCGCCATTGAGTATTTCACGAAGTGGGTTGAAGCTATGCCTTTAGCTTCCTGCACTGGAACACAAGTCTCTAAATTTATTTTTAATCAAATCATTTTTAGGTTCGAAATTCTTGCAAATCTCATCTCAGACAATGGAACTTATTTCAAAAATAAAGATGTTAAGAAATTATGCCAAAAATATAAGATTCAACATCGTTGGTCCACTCCCTATTATCCTCAGGGTAATGGTCAAGCAGAAGCTTCTAACAAAACCTTAATCAAAATTCTCAAAATATTGGTCAATAAAACTTGTCGCGACTGGCACATTCAATTATATCCTGCTTTGTGGGCATATCGCACTAGAGTTCGTACTCCCACAGGTACTTCACCTTTTGTCTTGGTTTATGGTGTTGAAGTTGTTTTTCCCTTTGAATTAGAAGTTCCTTCTTTGGCTCTACTACTTCAAGATACTAAAGTAGGAGATGAATATCGAGCTGGCAGACTCAGTCAGCTAGAACTCCTAGATGAAAAGTGCATCAATGCTTTGGAGCATCTTTGTGCCTACCAAAACAAGCTTAAAATATCATATGCTAAGAAAGTTCGTCATCGATCCTTTGAGGTCGGCGACCTTGTTTTAAAAGAAAATAAAAAAAATACTAATGCAACTAAAGACCTTAAAGGTAAATTTGAGCCCAACTAGCTTGGACCATATATTATCACTACTAAATTTGAATCGGGAGCATACAAATTAGCTACCTTAGATGGTAAATATTTAAAAGAACCTATGAATATTATGCATCTTAAGCGATATTATGCATAAAATTTGGTCATTTCATCATTTGTATATATTTTGCATGTTGTCTCATTTTAAAAATATTTATAAAACCGTTTAAACAAAAACAAACAAACATAAAAGTAAAAACAACAATATTATTGACTCTTTCGAAACCAAAAAAAATAAAAAAGAAAGAGAGTCAAAATCATCAAACTCCTCAAAAATATTTGTTGTATATATTTTTTCTTAAAGTATTGGAGTTATATTTTCAAATTATTTTGGATAAATTAGCATTTATTTGGAATCCCTCACTTTTGCAAACACAAAAATAAATATCTTGATTTTATCTGGCATGATTACTAATCTCTCTTATATCAACGTCCACAAAATTCAATTAAATAAAGTTTGAGCATAGAGAATTGATCTTGTTATTTACTTAAACCAAGAATATCCTTTCACAATAAAATGATTATATTTGTAATGTCCATGCTATGCTACATAGTAGAAGTGGTTTCTTGAGCGAAAATTTTCCCCTGCTATCCTATCATGCACATGGTCTAGAATCTTTGAGAATTGACAAAAGGACAAGCTCACCCCTACCCGAAATAAAAATCCATTGCTCTACAGCTAATCCAAGCAAGTATCCCTAGCATAGGAAGAAAAGAAAATTTCATGAAAAAGAGAAAAAGAAAAAAGTTATTTCAGCATTATCTCAAATATCAAAGCAAAAAAAAAAAAGAGCACAAAAATACAAAAAAAAAAAAAAGAGAGCAAAAGAGAAAAGCAAAATCAAAATGCAATAAACTCCTTCAAAAATGTAGCACCCTAAAATTGGTGCAGTAAAACTTAGTAAATAATTAAAATTACTTTAGTAATAATTCAAATTCAAATTTTAACCCTAAAACCGCTCCAAAACCGCCTGCAACCCGTTTCCTCATTTTTTGTGCCATTTTTAGAGTTTGTTTTGACCGTTGGATGATATCGTCACCGATTAGACGATATCGCCTTAGATAGAACGAATTCGTCTGGAGCAGAACGTCCAGACGATTTCGTCCCAAAACTGATTTTTCAAAATTAGCCTCTATTTCAACGACGTCTCTAATCTAGGCAGAAGCGTGTTTGCATAGTTAGAGACCTCCCCCATTGGATATCTTCCAGATTAGGATGATCTCCAACCTCCTAACCTCCCTCCTAAGCTTATTTAAACCTTAGGACCCCCCTTGATATCCCCCTGGCTGAATTTCCCTGTAATTCGATCTTTGCATGCATTATAATACCCTGGATCATTATCTGCATTTGTGCTTTTTAGATTTTCTTGCAGGAACTTTGTTATTTTTTAGCCGGAGCAAGCTCATATCATCACAGACGATCCTGTACAAATCTCGGATGATCATGTCCCAATTCGAGACGATTTCGACTACAGTAAACATTGGGGGCAATTACTGCCTAGAGTTTGCATTTTTCTCTTCTCGTCTGTTGTTTTATTGTACATTTAGATCAGTTTATTGTTATTTTTTGCTATTCTGTATCTTGAAGTTCACCCATATAGCTTAAGTACATAATAAAATCATGATTAGCTATTAAAGCATGATAATCTACTTGCATTTCTATTTGGGATTATCTTATTAACATCATTTTGTCATTTCACATCATTTTCCTTTATCAGCATAGTTGCATTTTCTGTATTTTGTGTCAATTTCTCTAATTGCAGGTCTTTGACGAATTAGTCTGATGAATTCGTCAGATCTCAGATGATCCTGTCATATAGGAGATGATCCTGTCAAATTCAAGACAATATTGACTGCTTCAAAAATTAGAACCTCCATCAGACATCCAAAACCAGGTATGGATTTCTTCACATAATTTATTCTCTATGTTTTTTGCTTAAATCTATTTTTTGTATTCATTTAAATCTGCATTTCATATAGAACAACTTAGATTCATTTGGCCAAACCTAGTACTTGGATGATTAAAGCTAAAATTGAACACATTAAACACATTCCCATCCTAGGCGTGGAAACTACCACTAAAATTTTCCTGGTGAACCCCACCATTCGTTGAAAAATCACCTTAATACCCCTCCCCCAAGAAGCAGGACCTTCAAAAGGCCTCTCAGTCTGAGGTACCATCCCATCCTTCTTGCATCCCTCTTTTGAGCATGGATCCTTTAGCCTGAAGGCAAGGGTGCGAAAAATTTGGAGTGATACAATTTGGTGAACCCGATGTGAAACTAAAACCTTTTGAAAACAAAAAAAACAAAAAAAACATAGATGCATTTAAAATCATTAGAAAACTACTAAGTTGCATATCATGTTTAGATGGTAGCTCCTAAGAAAATACTAGCAGTTACTATAAATGTTGAAAACCAATTAGCAGCAATAGAAATTAATTTTGTGCTTAGTGTGCCTGAAACAGATAGAAACCAACTTTTGTGGGACAAACTTAATAGGAGATTAGATCTCATTTCATCTAGAGCAACTGAACTTAGGTAAATCAAGAGGTTTGTCCTAGATAGAATCCTCGATCTCGATCAACTCATTTTTTATCATGAACTTCAGAGAGCTTGCCATAGGTGGTTAGCTTATAGGAGAGCTCTTGTGTCTTCAGAATTGTTCACTTTCGAGGAATACCTCGAGAACGTAGCTATTATACACCAATTCCTAGGTCGTATAGAGGACCAAGAAGTTGATCTTGTAGATACGAAAAGGTGGAATAGAGTTCCTAGAGTTGTGTTATATCGATAATATTGCCACGAACTTTATTTCTACCAACCAGAGTTTGAGACAGATAATATCACTATAGCACTTTTTTTCAAATTCTTGAAAGAAAATTTTCAATTTGAAGAAGAACATTTCATGACTCCTAAAGAACTTGAGCCCGTTAATGATATTTATAAATTTTTTATATAAAACTAGATCATTGCTTCATAGATCCCTACCGTCCCTCGTACAATTATCAAGAGATGTGTAGTCAGCCTTTGGATCCCATAGTTGTAGCACAACCATACCCTAAACACTTTCCCATGCCCGTCTTGCCTATATATAAAGGAACTGAAGATCCCATAGAGCATCTTCGCATGTTTAGGATAGCATGTCATGATATATCACATGATGACTTGCTATTACTAAAAATGTTCTTGAAAATTTTAGGAGGAATGGCATTGGAGTGGTACTATCAATTGCCCACTCATTCTTTGAGAAATTTTGAAGAAACAGCTGAATCTTTTGTCCATCAATTTAGTGCCTACATCGAGATGCATTTCACCATTAAAGACTTGTACAACTTAAAACAAGACAAAGAGGAATGTTTTGCTGATTTCTTAGCTAGATGGAGGCAGTTGACAGGAAAACTACACTTTGTGCTACCTTATAGGGAAATGTTGGATATTTTTATTAATAATTTGCAAGAACAAATATCCTATGAGTTATCAACTGCTACCTTAACTACCTTCGATCAAGCTATAGACTTAGCTCGAAGGGTAGAAGATGCTCTCATTAGGAGAGGTCAGCTCAAAAAGAAATATGATGAGAAAACATCCAGAAATCAGTACAAAAATAAACAAGTTGTAGGTGACGGAGTCACTGATAGTAGAAACATTGCTAATATCAATACAACGAAGATAACAGAAAAATTTATATTAAAACCTCCTGATAAACCTCCTCGAGAATTTACTAGATTAAATCAACCTTTATCAACCATTCTCCCTCAATTACTAGCACGAGGTTTGATTCAATTACCAGCTATCCGGGAACCTGATCCAACTATACCTAGATATAGAGCTGATTTACATTGTGATTTTCATAGAGGACCTGGACATGCTACAAACTCTTGTAAAAGATTAAAACATAAAATACAAGACTTGATTGATAATAATGAAATGGAGGTGCAAGACTTCCAACCTAAACAAAATTCTCCTAATAATGCTCAAAAGAACATTCCCCAAAATCAAAATCAAAATGCTAATCAATCATTAGATATATTTCAACATCCTTTACCACGACATGGTAAAGAGGTGGCCAATCAAATTGAACATCATAATGTTCCCCCTCCTACCCGATATGTAGGGACTATTAGTGGACAATTGTCTATTTAGGATCCTCAAATATTTGACACCACTTTATCCATGGTTACGACCAGGCCCCTATATAATACTCAAACACCGGATCTTAGTGATGTAGAATCGGATACTGAAAGTGAAATAGACATCACCTCAAATCAATTGAATAGTTCTGAAAATGAATCAGATCCTATTCAACCTATCACAGATGCTATGGTTCCGGAAGAACCATTTCCTAGAAGAGTTACTACTCGACCCTCTTCTAATCAGTTCCTTCCTAATGAACAAGCCATAAATGCTCAACCGAGACCAGTTTAGCGTCTTCAATATAACATTGTAGGTACCATCGGAGTTGTTACCAGAAAACAGGCTCAAAACTCTCAACAAGATCAAACTCAGAATGATGGATCAGCTCCATTTGTTTTGAAAAATCCCAATAAGGGGAATCATATGTCTAATGTTCAACCTAAGCCTCCTTACAATATTAATGAACATTTATCCAATACTATAGCCAAAATTTCCCTTTTGGATTTGTTAAGATCTTTTCCTACTCAAAGAGATGAGTTAATGCTTACATTAAGCCAAATGATGGTACCTCAAAATATTCAACCTGAAGCCATGTCCAATACTATCATCACTCGAGAAGTTGATTGTATTGACTTTCGAGATAGAGATATACCACAACATAGTTTACATAAGGATAACCCCTTATATATTACCACCCTAATAGGAGATGTAGTTGTTAAACGAGTCTTGATTGATAATGGTTCATCTTTAAACATATGCACTTTTGACTTCTACCAAAGATTTGGGTTTAGAAGTGATGAAATGAAAATAACGGATATGATTATCAAAGCTTTCAATGACGAGACACAAGAAACCTGTGGAGTCATTACTATACCCTTGCAAGTTGGTCCTCGAACCCTAGATACGATCGTATTTATTGTACATTGCCCTGCATCGTACAATATACTTTTGGGTCGCCCTTGGATCAATGCGATACGAGCGGTTCCCTCCACTTTACATCAATGTGTTAAATTTGAATTTAAAAACCAGTTGGTCACTATCCATGGTGATCCTAGACCCTTTGATATGTGTGCTTTGGCAGAACCCGTTGGAGTGCAATTTTGCCCCGCTCTATCATCCACACATCCTAATTCTTATTTTTCATCTAAACATGTGAAACACACACACATAACATCATCTACCCCATCAACTACACCTATACATTTAACTCAACCATCTTCTGAACAAACCACACTAGAACCTCAAAAGGATCTTAAATCCACAACCAATCCTTCATGTTCCATCCCTATAATTTCAAAACCTATAGACCCATTTATTAACACCTCCACATTATCTACATCTATCATACCTTCCACATCTAAAGATATAGGGAATGATCCTTCTACATCTTATGCTCTTTTCGATGAACTCTTACCTGATTTATCTAAAATTCTTATATCAGAAAAAACAAATGCTTCTATGCAAGATTCCATTATTTTAAGTAATTTGCCACCTTATCCTCGTACTTTGGGCCTCCCACAACCTATGGGAAGTACTTACCAAGTCGGGAGTTGTGCCTTCATTTATAAAGGATATGATTGGGGAAGAATACCCCGAAACATCAAAACTCATTATGATGGATATGCTAGATGCTATCTTGCTAATGAATATATCAAAGCTAAACCCATAATGCTTAAAATGGGATATAAAGGGAAAGGCTTGGGACCTTTCCAAAATGGTATGAAAGAACCTATTGAGGTAGAGCCATGGCCTTCCCGATGTGGTGTGGGCCTATTTCCTAGTAAGGGTCAACCCTTCCCTTTTGAAGATGATGATCAACTCATATGTTATCAAGATTATTTAGATGGGCATGATGATTTACCTCTAAAATATCAGTCATTTACCTGCAATATGCTATCCATAGCTTACCCTGAATTGATTGCTGAATCCAATGATGAGTTGGAAGGAGATATTTTCCATGATGTCTCCGTTGAAGAGTTGTTACACAATGGTTTTTATTTTGATGGTTCTATACCTACTATAGCCTAGCTTGAGGCCACCACTCCTCAAGATGAATTATCCAACTTAACCTTAAAAGAATTACAAGAATTGGGCGTTTCACCCGCCCCACCTAATTTTGAAAGAGATCTACACATGGAAGTAGAAAACGTCATTAAAATTAACATTGGAGCTGAGGATAATCCCCACATAATCAATATTGGATCAGAATTAAGTCAAGAAAAACAAGAGCAATACATTGCATTCCTTAAAGAATATGAAGATGTCTTCGCTTGGACATATGAAGATATGCCAGGTTTAGACCCTTCTATAGTCATGCATCACCTAGTAGTCCATCCGGATGCTAAACCTGTTAAACAGAAACTTAGAAAAATGCATCCCAAAGTGGCCTTGCTAGTCAAAGGGGAGTTAGAAAAACTCCTGAATGTTGTTTTTATACAAGCTATTGATTATGCTAAATGGATCTCAAATGTAGTTCCAGTCACCAAGAAAGAAGCTACCAAAGTTAGGGTTTGCACAGACTTTAGAGATATTAATGTTGCATGCCCTAAAGATGATTTTCCTCTTCCAAACATGGATCAAATCATTGACTTTACTGCTGGGAGTGGAATGATGTCCCTAATGGATGGATTTTCCGGTTACAATCAGATCAGGATAGCTCCTGAAGATCAGCCCAAAACAGCCTTTATTACCCCTTGGGGAACCTTTTGTTGGAAAGTGATGCCATTTGGTTTAAAGAATGCAGGTGCAACATATCAATGAGCTATGACTTATATCTTTCATGACATGATGCATGATATCCTACATGATTATGTAGATGATATTATAGCTCGCTCTATTAATGAAGATGATCATTTAGATGATTTGAGGAAAGTTTTTAATCGGTTAAGAGAATATCTTATCCGACTAAATCCTGCTAAATGCATATTCGGAGTCAAGTCCGATAAACTATTAGGGGTTTTAGTTTCTTTACGTGGTATCGAAATCGACCCTCTCAAGATTGCGGCTATCACTGATATGCCCGCACCCACCAATATATCTGAGTTACAAAGTTTACAAGGTAAGCTTCAAGCCATCCGTCGCTTCATCGATAAGCTAGCGGACAAAACCGGTCCCTTTCTTAAGCTTCTTAAGAAGGATGTCCCTTTTAATTGGGACGATGAATGTAAGGAAGCTTTTGAACTTCTCAAACAATACCTCCTTAACCCACTTGTGCTTTCACCACCTAGATCTGATCGTCCTTTTATCTTGTATATTTTAGCTTCTGATTCTGCCTTAGGAGCTATGTTAGCTCAGCTTGATGATGAGAAGAAATAACGTGCTAATTATTACATTAGAAGAACCCTCATCAGTTATGAAACTCTTTATACCTCATTAGAGAAATTATGTCTAGCAGTCGTATTTTCTACACAAAAATTATGCCATTATATGCTCAGTCAAAAAATGCATGTCATTGCCAAATATGATCCCTTGCGGTATCTCATGAGTCGACCTTATTTATCGGGTCGTACAGCAAAGTGGGTTCTTGCTCTAAGAGATTTTGAACTCACGTTTATAGGACAGAAGTCTATTAAGGGTCAAATCATAGCTAGATCAATTAGCTGCTACACCCTTAGAGTCTACCCATCCCCTCATCATTGAGTTTCTTGATGAATGCCTTCAATTAGAGGCAGACCATGTTGAACAATGGTCCTTATACTTTGATGGAGCCCGATGCATGAGTGGGGCTGGTGCGGGTATTATTTTAATATCTCCACAAAAACACATCATTCCTCTGTCCTTCAAATTAACATTTGCTTGCACTAATAATACTACTGAATATGAAGCTCTAATCCTTGGATTACGAGCTGCCTTGGCGCTAAAAATTAAACATCTGCTAGTTTTTGGTGATTCTCAACTTGTTATAAACCAAATTAATGAAGTTTATCAAACCAGAGATGATAAATTACGCCCATATAAAGCATATGTTTTACAATTAATATCCCTATTTGATCAAGTTACTTTGGAAGCTATTCCTCGAACTAGCAACCGTGCGGCTGACGCTTTGGTCGCAGTTGCATCTCTTCTGCCCTTGGAGTTAGATGACGAATATGCCACCATCATTATTCGTCGACTCCAAGAACCCGCTTCAAATAAGTCATGCTTAGAACCTTTGGATGTGTTTCTAATCAATGAAACTACTCCTAAACCTTGGTATACGGATATATTTGATTTTCTTCAAAATGGGACTTTCCCTGCCAATTCTAATAGAAACCAGCGTCGGTTATTACGTAGACGAGCAAGTCGATTTGTAATAATTGGCAATACTTTATATAGGAGATCTTTTGAAGGTATCCTATTAAGATGTTTGAATCTAGAAGAATCCAAATCAGCTTTGAGTGAAGCCCACGATGGATCTTGTGGAGGACACTTCAGTGGTAGTGTCATTGCTAAAAAGCTCCTTAGGATAGGATACTTTTGGCCTACCATGGAGAATGATGCACATGATTATGTGCGCCATTGTGACAAGTGCCAGAAACATGTTGACCTTGTCCATGCCCCTGCACAAGAACTGTAGGCTATTTCATCTCCTTGGCCCTTTTCAAAATGGGGCTTAGACATTATTGGCAAAATTAATCCTGTGTCATCTGATGGACACAAATTCATCATAACCGCCATTGAGTATTTCATGAAGTGGGTTGAAGCTATGCCTTTAGCTTCCTGCACTGGAACACAAGTCTCTAAATTTATTTTTAATCAAATCATTTGTAGGTTCGAAATTCCTGCAAATCTCATCTTAGACAATGGAACTTGTTTCAAAAATAAATATGTTAAGAAATTATGCCAAAAATATAAGATTCAACATCGTTGGTCCACTCCCTATTATCCTCAGGGTAATGGTCAAGCAAAAGCTTCTAACAAAACCTTAATCAAAATTCTCAAAATATTGGTCAATAAAACCGGCTGTGACTGGCACATTCAATTATATCCTGCTTTGTGGGCATATCGCACTAGCGTTCGTACTCCCACAGGTACTTCACCTTTTGTCTTGGTTTATGGTGTTGAAGCTATTTTTCCCTTTGAATTAGAAGTTCCTTCTTTGGCTCTACTACTTCAAGACACCGAAGTAGGAGATGAATATCGAGCTAGTAGACTCAGTCAGTTGGAACTCCTAGATGAAAAGCGCATCAATGCTTTGGAGCATCTTCGTGCCTACCAAAACAAGCTTAAAAGATCATATGCTAAGAAAGTTCGTCATCGATCCTTTGAGGTCGGTGACCTTGTTTTAAAAGAAAATCAAAAAAATACTAATGCAACTAAAGACCTTAAAGGTAAATTTGAGCCCAACTGGCTTGGACCATATATTATCATTGCTAAATTTGAATCGGGAGCATACAAATTAGCTACCTTAGATGGTAAATATTTAAAAGAACCTATGAATATTATGCATCTTAAGCGATATTACGCATAAAATTTGGTCATTTCATCATTTGTATATATTTTGCATGTTGTCTCATTTTAAAAATATATATAAAACCATTTAAACAAAAACAAACAAACATAAAAGTAAAAACAACAATATTATTGACTCTTTCGAAACCAAAAAAAAAATAAAAAAAAGAAAGAGAGAGTCAAAATCATCAAACTCCTCAAAAATATTTGTTGTATATATTTCTTCTTAAAGTATTGCGAGTTATATTTTCAAATTATTTTGGATAAATTAGCATTTATTTGGAATCCCTCACTTTTGCAAACACAAAAATAAATATCTTGATTTTATCTGGCATGATTACTAATCTCTCTTATATCAAAGTTCACAAAATTCAATTAAATAAAGTTTGAGCACAAAGAATTGATCTTGTTATTTACTTAAACCAAGCATATCTTTTCACAATAAAATGATTATATTTGTAATGTCCATGCTATGCTACATAGTAGAAGTGGTTTCTTGAGCGAAAAGTTTCCCCTGCTATCCTATCATGCACATGGTCTAGAATCTTTGAGAATTGACAAAAGGACAAGCTCACCCCTACCCGAAATAAAAATCCCTTGCTCTATAGCTAATCCGAGCAAGTATCCCTAGCATAGGAAGAAAAGAAAAGTTCAAGAAAAAGAGAAAAAGAAAAAAGTTATTTCAGCATTATCTCAAATATCAAAGCAAAAAAAAAAAAGTACAAAAATACAAAAAAAAAAAAAAGAGCAAAAGAGAAAAGCAAAAATCAAAATGCAATAAACTCCTTTCCCTACCCCTTGAAAAGAAAAGAAGGGTTGATGAGCTTGAATCCCTGGAATTCTCAATTATTCGAAAACTATGAGGTAAGCCCCATAACAGGTGGTTTGTGCCCAACCCGCTTGGCCTTGGGTAAATCCTAGCGTGGCGATATGTCTGTCACATTAGCGACCTTCTTTTGTACAGACCTATGTCTTCTTATGGATTAGCTAGCTCTTGATAACCCGACTTACATAGTAGTCTGGTATGGTTATATGCATCTAAATCATGGTTAATGAACACTTATTTGGTTAATTCAAATCACTTGTATCAAATTATCTTGCTCAAAATTGGTCAATGAACAATGCAATTGCACACACATTTGTATTTGAGAGATTTTGTGTATCATTATGATAAATCAAGATCAGAAATGAACTCACATACGCACATGGGATTCCTTATAAATCTAACTTTTGTCTTTAAGATACTTTGAAATATTTTTGCAAATTGTTTGGAATAATTTCATTTTCTTCTTTAAAGAACAGTTGTTTAGTATAAAGACAACTACATGCATTAGCAAAAATCAAAATCATTTTCAAAAACATGCAATAAAGTTACATTTATATATAACTTTTGACTTTCGCGACGATGGTATAGTTCCAAAACCAAAATTGGAATTTTATGCCTAGCGCAAGTCCTCATCTTTATATTTTCTATTTATTTTCAAAAAATTAAAAATCAACCATGCAATAAAACTATTATTTTCTTCTTTGGATTTTGCGATGATGGTATAAGTTTATACCTAAATATTCTATGCCTAGCGCAAACCATTGTACCAATTTTATTTTCCATTTATTTAAAAATCATAAAAACATATGACTTAAATCATTATGTTACACAATTATGTTTTAAATCAATGCACATTGTTACTATTTCATGTCATTATGTCAAAACTTCAATTTTGCAATGATGGTTTAATTCCTAGGGAATTATTCAAAAAATTTATCACACTTAGGAATTTATGCCTAGCAAAAGTCATTTTAAAATATATCATGCATAATATTTTCATGGAAATCTGAAAACAAATCACCATCATCATCATCATTTGCATCATCACAACAAAGTCTTAAGACAGTCTCTTAAGCACTCTTTTACTTTTAACAATATTTCTATACCGGGATTAGCTTGACGACCGAGTGAGCGGCGACTCCATGAAATGGTCTATAATAGCGACAATGTCCTTTGAAATTATTGTTAGAAGTCCCTTTTATTTTTATCAAATTATCCCACAAACAACCACCAATTGTCTACATCAGATTATTTCATTTAAATTTTATAAGCATGACATTCAAACCATAATATTTCCAAATGACATAATTACATGAATCATCAAATCAATCACACCAAACATTAAAGCATCATACAAACACATAAGACAAGTCATATGATCAAAAAATATCTCATCTATATATATATCAACAATATCTACATCATCTCAAAACTGGATCGGTATGCCACAATCTGTACCTCGGCATACTCAATCCTCTATCAAAAAATAATAATAAACACTATGTAGCAATTTGTATAGTGCAGTCTGTAGCAGCTAGCCTCGAGAACCCCTCGAGCTCTCAGCCTCATCTCCTCCCCCGCCTTGAGGTGGACGAGGTGGCCCCATCGTAGTCCGTGTGGTGCTATGAGTCCTGGACTCTGATCGTGATGATGTCCTCGATGACCTCATCACGATAGGCTCCACAATGTGGGCCGGCAGTGGTAACCTCTGCCCCTCTGGTACCATATGGTGGTATAGCGTCTGATAGAATGTGATCTGGGCAATAGCCCGTGCTAAGTCCCAAGTGCTCGCCCCTCCACTCCATGCTCTAAGGCGTGCGACCTCATCTCTGAGCTATGTGGCCTCCTCTCGGTGTCATGCAACCTCATCCTATAAAGTCTGCACCTGAGCCTAGAGACAAACAGTCTCTGCCCGAAGAGTAGCCATCTCGCTACTCTCTCCTACCTCGACACCCTTGCCCTTATCGAGCGATGGTGGCCTCTCTCTCCATGGAGAAGGGGGTCTCTCCTCCCTCCTCTCCCGCTACCGTGGCCTCTGCTGAGCCTATGGCCTCCTCTGCTCTCTCTTGCTGTGACCCTATGCCGCCTCAATGGCCACCTAGCATCGCCTCCCCATCCGACGCACAACTATGTGAATCGGACCCTGAGCCCTCATCATCCGAGGAGGGCGGATGCCTGAGTACCAGGCATCGTAGCCGTCAACAACCCCTATGTCATCCCCATCCACTGGTTGAATGGGGGCATCGTCCACATCCTCACTCCAGAAGCGTTGCATATCTAGAGCCCCGTTGATTGTAGTGTTATCCCAGACGGTCTAGGAAAACTCGTAGTCTCTAAGAGATGGGATCCCCTGTTGTAGACCGAACTGCCTCAAAACTTGGTCATAGCGATGGAGCTCCACCTCTCCCCTCTCCATCCTTAGCCAACAGGTTCGCCTAATGCGAGCCAGCTCCTGTCCATCCTCGGCCCACCCTGGATGATCTCTCCAAGGCCTCCAGGTGATCTGGTCGAAGACAAGGTCATCAAGTAGTCTCCGGGACATTGGCAGATCTATCCGCCGCTGTGACCCTCTTCGGAGCCACCAGTAGAAAGCTCGGGGCCTCTCCCCATCAATCCCTATCAGTGGGAGCCCTATCGGCCTCCGCACCATGATGTGCTCCCAGCACCAAACCTATAGTAATGATGTCATGACCAGACATCGGCCGCCCTTGTATACGACCCCATACAGGATCCTATACAATCGGCATAGTACAAAGCTCCCCCAAGCAAACCTGTACTCATGGTCTCTCATGTCATAGACCACATCTATCAGTAGCCATGGTACTCTGCATCCACTACGATGGCATAGCAGCCAGACCACCTACCACCCCAACCAAAACCTATGTCAGTCTAGATGCCCCAGGCATCTGGCGTAGCGACTCGATGTTCACTCTACCCTTCTCTAGGGTGAAGCTCGGATCTCCGCACAGTCGCATCATCGCGTGGCCCTGATTGGCCATGGGAGTTATTAGCCATCCTTGTATGGGGATCCTCAAAATCCTCCATACATCCTCCAATGTGGGAGTCATCTCCCCTGTCGGTAATCAAAAACAAGAAGAACCCGGATACCACCTCTCTGCTAGGGCTGTCAATAGCCCCATATCTGTAGAAACGTGTGGCATATCTGGCACATGCTGCAAGCCAAATTGAGCCAACTGATCTCGCTCTACCTGAGATAGAGCGGCCAAGTCATCCCTCAGCCCGTCGTATTTCCATTCTCTGCTCTTTAGTAATCCTCTCTGCAACATAAACAACAAAACAATAAAAATCATTAATAAAACAGTGATTAAAAATGCAAGTAAAACAAGTTCAATTTCATACAAATAATGATATCATCTACTGGATGATATCATCCACAATTTGAGCAAATTCATCTCCGATTTTGCAAGAGGGAATCATCCCTTATTGGACGAAATCATCTCCATATCGTTGATTTCGCCCTTGGACGAAATCGACGATATCGAGACGATTTCAACAAAATTGAGACGATTTCAACAAAATTGAGACGATTTCGTCCCGACGACGTTGATGGCCCAAAAATGGCCGCGATGCTCAAAAATCATTTAAAATTAATCTAAAAAGCATGAAATTCAAAATTAAAGCATTCTAAATTAAGTTTGGACCCTTACCCGTAGCCCGCGTCGGACCTCTGTCGATCTATGCGCTGTCTCGACCATCTTGTCTATAGAGCTCTAGAAACCAGGAAAATGAACAATAACAATGAATTAGGGTTTTACCCTATTTTTCTTAATTTTATTCAAAAACAATTAACAACATTTTAAAATTTTGCTTTTCCACGTTTTTACCTCAAACGTTCGATTTGGGTAAAAACACGGAGGGGGCACCATAGTAAGTTGTCGTACGATTCGACCTAGAATCGTTGCCTAAAAATGGGAATAATTTTTGCTTTCTCATAGATCGAGAAGAACTCATCTTTAACGCATTTTCTTCGAAAAATTCACTAAAGAGGGGGCAAAATGTAGCACCCTAAAATTGGCGTAGTAAAACTTAGTAAATAATTAAAATTACTTTAGTAATAATTCAAATTCAAATTTTAACCCCAAAACTGCTCCAAAATCGCCTGCTACCCGTTTCCTCATTTTTCGTGCCATTTTTAGAGTTTTTTTTTATCGTTGGATGATATCGTCGCCGATCAGACGATATCGCCTCAGATCGGATGAATTCGTCTGGAGCAGAACGTCCAGACGATTTCGTCCCAAAACTAATTTTTCAAAATTAGCCTCTGTTTCAATGGCGTCTCTAATCTAGGCAGAAGCGTGTCTGCGTCGTTAGAGACCTCCCTCGTTGGAGATCTTCCAGATTAGGATGATCTCCAACCTCCTAACCTCCCTCCTAAGCCTATTTAAACCTTAGGACCCCCCTTGACATCCCCCTGGCTGAATTTCCCTATAATTCGATCTTTGCGTGCATTATAATACCCTGGATCATTATCTGCATTTGTGCTTTTCAGATTTTCTTGCAGGAACTTTGTCATTCTTCAGCCGGAGCAAGCTCAGATCGTCGTAGACGATCCTGTACAAATCTCGGATGATCACGTCCCAATTCGAGACGATTTCGACTACAGTCAACATTGGGGGCAATTACTGCCCAGAGTTTGCATTTTTCTCTTCTCGTCTGTTGTTTCATTCTGCATTTAGATCAATTTATTGTTATTTTTTGCTATTCTGCATCTTGGAGTTCACCCATATAGCTTAAGTACATAATAAAATCATGATTAGCTATTAAAGCATGATAATCTACTTGCATTTCTATTTGGGATTATCTTATTAACATCATTTTGTCATTTCACATCATTTTCCTTTATCAGCATAGCTGCATTTTCTGTATTCTGTGTCCATTTCTCTAATTGCAGGTCTCTGACGAATTCATCTGACGAATTCGTCAGATCTCAAACGATCCTGTCAGATAGGAGATGATCCTGTCAAATTCAAGACGATCTTGACTGCTTCAAAAATCAGAACCTCCATCAGACATCCGGAACCAGGTATGGATTTCTTCACTTAATTTATTCTTTGTGTTTTCTGCTTAAATCTATTTTCTGTATTCATTTAAATCTGCATTTCATATAGAACAACTTAGATTCATTTGGCCAAACCTAGGACTTGGATGATTAAAAGTAAAATTGAACACATTAAACACATTCCCAACCTAGGCGTGGAGACTGCCACTAAACGTTTCCTGGTGAACCCCACCATCCGTCAAAAAATCACCTTAATACCCCTCCCCCGAGAAGCGGGACCTTCAAAGGGCCTCTCAGTCCGAGGTATTGTCCCATCCTTTTCCCATCCCCCTTCCGGGCGTGGATCCTTTAGCTTGAAGGTAAGGGTGCGAAAAAATTGGAACGATACACATACCATGTTGGATGAGGTGTATTTTGCCATGATATGGCAATGGGTTTTGAAAAAAATCCATGTTTTGGTTTACATTTTGTGTCTATTGTTGTTGTGTATTTGTTGGAGGATTTTTATTGGGTGGAGGGCTCTCCACTTCTATTTTTCTTTCATAAATTAAGTCTTGTACTAAATGTTTTAATTTTCTACAAGTTTTTTTTTTATGGCCATCAACTTAGTGGTAGTCACAATGTTGGTTAGGTCTATACAAAGGTTGAGAGAGATCAAGTTTTCGTATCTCTTGTAATTTTATTAGATCTCTTTCTACTAGTTGTGGTAATACCGTTGTCAAAGGTTGATTCAATCTTGTAAAATTATATAGTGGGGGTTTTTGGGGTGCTTTCAACACAAACATTTTCATGGTATCTGTAGTATTGATATTATAAGGGGGTCAACTATCCGTGACCCCGTCTCCTACCACGTGTTTGTTTTTATATTGATTTTTAGATGACTTATATTCATATTTCTTTTTAAATTTTCGCCTAATAATTAGGGCTTCCTCTAATCTTCTTGCTAAATATATAGCTTGGTCAAATGATGTCACGATAGTCATAGCTAACTCGTAATACAATTGTTCTTGCAAATTTCCAATAAAAATATCTAGCATTTCTCTTGGAGGTAAAGCAAAATGTAATTTTCCTAAAATTTTCCTCCATCGAGCTAATAATTATCCAAAACTCTCTTATTTTTCTTGATTAAAGTTGTATAAATCCTTTATTGTAGCATGCCTCTCTATGTAGGCACCAAATTGGTATACAAGCATTTATGCAGTTTCTTCAAAATTTCTCAAGGAATGTGTTTGCAACTGATAATACCACTCCAATATCATTCCTCCTAAAATTTTTGAGAATATTTTTAGTAATAGCATATCATCATAAGCAATTTCATGACATGTCATCATAAACATGCGAATATGTTCTATGGGATCTTATGTTCCCTTATAGATCAAAAGAATCAACATAGGGAAACGTTTAGGGTATGGCCTAGCAGTAACCATAGGATCTAATGGCTAATTGCACATCTCTTTATAGCTATATGTAGGATTATATGGATCAATTTTATTTAAGCATGAAGCTAATTGCTTCACTACAGCCTAGGATGATTTAAGACTAGTGGTGAAGTTAGATAGCGCTTGACATCATCAAATGCTTTTTGACATTCATCTGTCCTTATGAATGCTACCCCCTTTTGTAGCAAGTGATTAAATGACCTACATTTATCAGAAAGTTACGCAATGAAGCATTTTATCAATTGAATTTTACCTTGAAAGCTACGCAATTCCTTGATGTTAGTTTGGGGTGGCATTTCTATGATGGCCTTAACCTTATTTGGGTCCACTTTAATGCCTCTTTTGGAGACAATGAATCCTAAAATTTTATCAGAGGTAACGCCAAAGACACACTTTTTTGGATTTAATCTCACCTTTTTTTCTAACAGCTAGTCAAAAATATTTTCCAAGACATCAATATATTCTTGTCGTGTTTTAGATTTATCCAAGAGATCATCTACATAGTCTTCAATGATTTTGTGCATGTAATCATGAAAGATGTAAGTCATGGCTCTTTGATAAGTAGCTCCTACATTTTTGAGGCCAAAGGGCATAACCCTGAAACAAAATGTTCCCCAAGGTGTTGTGAATGTTGTTTTATGTTGGTCATCAAGATTTATTCAAATTTGATTGTATCCTAAAAAACTGTCCATGAAGGAAAACATTTCATGGCCTGCGCAGGTGTCGATAAGAGTATAAATGTTTGGTAGAGGGAAGTCATCCTTAGGACACATTTTATTTATATCTCGAAATTTATTGTAAACATGTATCCCCCCATTAGGCTTGCGAATGGGTACCATGTTTGAAAGCCACTCGAGATAGTCAATAGGAACAATGAAGTGAACGTCTAGTAGTTTTTCTATTTCCTCTTTGTTTATGAGTGCTACGGTAGGATGCATTCTCCTAAGTTTTTGTTTTACCGGCTTGGCGTCAGGACGTAAGGTGAGATTGTGGACAACAAGGTTAGAATCAAGGCCAAGCATATCCTTCTAGGACCATGCAAAAACCTATTTCTTTTTCTTGAGGAGAGTAATGAATTGCTCTTGTTCATATGATGTTAAACTTTTTCCAAGTTTGACAATTTGGGGATTGTCAGGATTTGAACTAAGGTTCACATCGATGGTATCTTCAATGGACATATGTGAACCTTCCTCAAGTTGATGTGGTGTTGGGATTATATTAAAGTCATCTAAAATGACATCTAACTTTTCTTGCTTATCGCTATCTAATTCTGCTTGAAAGACCTCAGGACTGCTGGTAGAAAGTGATGGAGGTGAAGGTGGCAGTGAAGGAGGAATGTAGCAGGCTGAAGCCCTTAGAAATTCCTTATATAGGATGAGCTCCGAGAGGGAGTGTGAGGAGGAAATCTGATCCAAATAAATAAGGTTGATGTCAATGGGAATTGGCTTTTTCAAATCGTATGGATTACGAAGTGGGGTGAATAAGTCAATAGGGTTCATATTGACTTAGTGGAAGGAAATATGGTTTGGCTAAATGGATAGATGGAACAATTGAATCAGAGCTGATGTCGAGGTATGGTATCCCTATAATAGTGAACGTGAACACATTAGAGCAACATTTGTTTTTTTGATGTTTTTTTTTTTTAAATAATTACATATGTTACAATTCTTGGCTTATGTGGGGCTCAAGGTGGATTGCCATGTGGATCATCTTAATCTTGTGGAAGAAACAAGCAGAATATGGGATGATGGACGGGGAAAATTTGAAGTTAAAACTCTTCTTATTGGGTTATGGGGACAATGGGTTGTGACTCCTCTTCATAATCGTCAGAAGCGTTTGACATGACTTCAAATTCTTCATAAATTTCATCATCGAAAACAAAGACAAGATATGAAAATTTGATGGGATCATCTTCATTTACTTTATCCATGCAAAGGTCTTGAATGTCCTGTTCAAGAGAAGATGTTGAGGGTAGTGGGTGGATGGGGTGATCTTCATCATTGAGTGTAAGCTTCTTAAAGGCTTGCTCAAGAGAAGCGATGGAAGACAACGGAGTATAGCCTAAACTGGAATTATCATGGGCACCTCTATATGGGACCTCTAATATATCATGCATCCCTTGCTCATGGGAACCTAGACCTTCACCTTGCCAATGGAACATATTAAAGTATCAATTTGGAAACTCCTCTATGTTAGGTATATTGGCATGCCTAGGCTCTTTTGGTTCTTCGAGTGGGTTTTCCCTAGTTGAGTAATCCAACCCTTCATAAACAAAGTTAATGTTATTTGGAGTGGCACTCATGTCGTAAACAACACCTATGGATAAAGGATGGTCTTGAGGACATCCAAAATCCTTAGTTGTGGGAGTGGCTAGGGGTGTAATGGTGATGTCTTGGACCATATACTCACCAATTCTCGGATTACTGATGTGGACTTTGACTTGGGTTGATGAGGTGGATGGTGAAGGCTCAAGTGGCTCTAGAATGGTTGTGAACGATTGTGAGTCAAATATGGCACAATCTGAAAGTTCAACTTGTGACACATCGGTTGATGGAGTGATATTGTATGGCGATGTGGAATGATGAGATGGAATAGAAGAAGGGGTAGATGTAATGTACGATGTGCTAACAGTAGACTGACTATGACCTCATGTACAAGAAGAAATGTATTTTTGAGAAGGTGATGTGATGGGTAGCTCCTCTATGATGGGAGCCTTAGAAGAAGATGGATATGGATTAGAAGAAGGTGAATTAAGAGATGATGTGGATGGATTCGATGATGGTGCCAAGAATATATGAGTGGAACGTAACATGGATTCATAAGGATTTGAAATGAAATTACAATACTTAAAAGGTTCGACATCCACGAGGATGCAATGGACTTGTCCATCATGAATGTATTTCAAGCATTTGGTGGAGAATTGATGGAACACATTTCATTTCCCTCGTCCAAGGTCTACTAAGGAGTATATTATATGCCATGGCTCCTTCCAAGATGTGAAACATGGTGTGAAATGTTCTGGCCCCTACTTCTATAGGTAAAATAGCAGTGCCAATTGTGGTACATAAAGCATCGTTAAATGTTTTAAGGGTGAATGATGATTTTGAAATGTGGGATGGAGGTAATTTTGAGGTGGATAAGAGCAGTGGTAGTTATGATATTTATTGATGAGCTAGTATCAATTAATACTCATTTGAATGGCTTTCCATCTATTAATGCCATGATGTGCAATGGAGGGTCCACAAATTTTGAACTCATTGATTTTATCTCAAAGTCATAGAAGGTAATTGATGGTTCCATGCATGTTCTAACACTCCTTACAAAGTTGTTAAAGGCATTAGAGTCTTGGGATTCTAACTCAATTGAATTGAGTATTTCCATTAAAGCTTATCTATGCCTAGAGGATTTTTCGATAAGCTCATAGACAGAAATTTTTGCTGATGCCATTTTCAAACTAGTGGTTAATTGGTTGGTTAAAGTTAACGTTGGCCTTATTGGATGAAGAATGGATGGATTGGATGGGTTGGATAGATTTATTGGTGGAGATGGATTGGGTGATGTTTGGATGGGAAGTATATTTGAAGGTTGTTGAACATTTTGTTTATTTTGCCTTTGCCCTCTAGTGATCGCATGGACTGCTCCTACAAAGTTTTGGTATTGTTGGACATGATTTACTTTATTAGGAGGTGGTTGTTGATTGTTACCCCCTACATTATGTTGGACCTCCCCATGGTTAGGTAGAGGTGTCTAATATATACCAAAATTTTGATTTTGTGGATCTAAGGGGTTATCGATGCTAATGGCCCCTAAGTCCATAAGATTTTGCACTATGTTTTTGAACACATGGTAGGAATTGATATCATGCCCATTTTGTCAATGATATGGGTAAAACAAGTGCTCTTTATAACCTTTAGGTATTTTTGTGGGATCATCAGGCCTAATGTCTAGCAAGGCTAATTTTTTTGTCTCATATAACCTTCGAAATATGGCTGAATATGATTTCGCTAAGGGAGTGTATTGGCATTGAGGTCAATTGAATTGGCGATGGGTAGGCTGTTCCATAGTTGAAGATGTGTTTTGTATCATTGGTGCTTGGGTTACTGATGGGACTGCATGATAGGAAATTTGTTTTTGCACTGGTGTTTGAGCCATTACGGGCTGTCTCATGACCACTTGATTGACTTGATTAGTTGTTTTAGCCATTGAGGCTTATGTGGATTTGGTTTGGCCAGATTGATTGTTTCAGTATTGGCCTCTATTTTGCCATTATTTCTTTTTAGGCTTAATGACACCCTCTTGGATTTTGATCTTCTCAATGACACTAGATTGTGCTAAAGCCTCCTCAAATGTTCTATAAGTATTGAGCTGAAGCATCCAAGAGATGGGTTTTAAGCAACTCTTGGTAAAAATTTTGATAATTTCTTCCATTGGGAGGGAGAATGGCAACTTTGTTATAACTGCCCTCCAACAGTTTCCAAAATCATAGATAGGTTCCTCATCCCATTGTTTCAAGTAATATATATCTGATAAGGATGCCTTCTTCTTAATGTTAAGGGCGAAGCATTCCAAGAATAGATCTATCAATTGATCAAAAGTATAAATACTATGTGTGGGCAATTGATTGTACCATTCAATGGCATCTCCCCCTAATGTTTGAGGAAATATTCAGAGCATAAGATCATTATCATCACTAATCTGAAAACATACATGGACAAATGAACTCACATGCTCCTTAGGATCCTTGATTCCCCTAAACTTGTCAAATTTTGGTATCGTAAAATTTTTTGGATAAGGTGGTGATGGTACCGATGGATGGATTGATTGATGGATCAGTTGGCTTAATGTGAGCTTTTGGATCGTTACCCCTGGTGAATTTTGCATCAACTAATCGATTTGCTTTTACATTACCCAAAATCTAAGATCTGCTGCTAGAATGTGAGGACCTTGGATTATGTGATGGTTGGTTGATGGACTGGATGGTAGATGTTGGGGTGTGACCAACATGGTGTTATGGAATGAATTGGGTTGGGTATGTGGATAAGATTGATTGTTGAAATATGGGGATGATTGATGAAGATGATGATGGAGAAATGGATTGTGTTGCTAGTTAGGGGTAATGTTGATTGGTATGGTGGATGTGTGGAGTGGTGGTGGATTGGGGATGGACACTATGGAATATTAAGGAACCCATGCTAAATTTTTATTGGTGAGTGGAGGTTGATTTGGAACTCCTTGGATCATAGGTTCTATGTGAGCTGACTATTTTCCTTTTGTTCATTGTGAAAGTAACATGTTGATAAGCTCTAATGTATCTGTAAGTTCCTAAATTGACCATGTGTTGAAATATGGGGTTGTGGTTGGATGAGATGATGGATGATTCGATGATGATGGGTGATTAGTCATGGTCATGTTGGCTATGTGAGATGATGGAGGGGTGGATGACATGGTCATGTTGGCTGAGTGAGATGATGGAGGTGTGGATGATTATGGATGAGAGGACATGGGTATGTTACAAGTTGTGTTTGATGTTACAACTTGGATGTTAGGGACTTGTGAGGTAGAATTGACATACTCCTCATACAAGGGGTTGGTATAGGTGGATGTGAGGTAAGTGTTTGGAAAACTTGGACTTTGTGGTGGTTGGCTCGTGGAGGAAGGTATACCATATTCATAACTTTAATTAGGATATCCTTAGGCAAGGTATGTGGTAGCCAATTCGGATTCTTCCAAACCTTCTTGGCTAAGGGGTTCCAAGACATAGTTAGAAGCCTTGTAAAGGGCCTGCACTCTATCCATGTCTATGTAGGTGGTGGTTGTCTCCATATTGTGTGAATGTGTCTCTACTTGAGAGTGGGGTGGATGGGATGATTCATATAAAGTAGTCTGAACCATTGGATGGGGCTATCGAAGTAGCGGGCTCATGGGAATTGTTTTCCATTAAACTACTTTGGTTTATTATTTTCTTTTGTTGTCGTGTTAGCACCATAAAGTAATAAAACCAAAGATTTCAAGCTTATCTAAATCACACAGATTAACAACCTTTCCAAAATTTAATACAAAGAAAACAACCAATCCTAGGGTTCACCTTGTGTGGCTTACCTTGTTCATTAATTATTTTCTTTCATTAATGTGGAGTTCCTTTTAGAATTTTTGGCTTGTGTGTTTTGATGTAACTTAATATTATTTAATAAAAAACAAAGGTAAAAACTATGGCTGGTTGGGGCAACAAGACTCTTGTTGGTAATGACCTCCAAAAAAATTTCTTGGGGGTAGTCCTATGGTGTCTAGGGGCAGATATTTGATGGATGGAGATGAATGCCACCATCACCAAACCTCAAGAAATAGTTGGTGATGAAATCCAACTATTACTATTAAAAAGTGGAGCGTGCAGGTGTGTGTGATTTATTTTATTATATTTCTCATTCTCTATGGTGTGCAAACAATATTAAATATTACTAACTTCACTAATCTAAATCAGAAGCCAACACAAAGATGCAAATTTCACCTAAAAAGTGTAGAGTACACCCTTAAAATCCCCTTCCTACAAGTGATTAAAATCACAATAGCAAATAGAGGGTTCGTCCACCTCTTTGCCAAAGGGGCCAGCCTAGGGCAGGATTACTTTATGCATCAAAATGTTGTTTCTATTTAGATATGCAAAATTAAAGTGATCTTTAACCCTAAAATGCAAGATCTAGGATGATTTTTTGTTTCATATGCACTAAAAAATACAAACAATCACCTAGATCTACAACTTTAGAACAAGAAATGAATTTGGTATAATGAAATACACACAAACCCCAAATGTAACTTGCTACAGATTATTTCCCATATTACTTAATGTTAAGCCTAGAAACAGTGAAAAATAGCAGTAGAAAATAGAATATGTAAATAATTAAATGGATAACTAGGGTTATGAAACTCACTTGGAAGCCTCAGCTCTGCTCCAAATTAATGTTAGGTGTAGCTGGGCACCTGCATAAGCATAGTAGAACACCTGCTAGATGCACAAGGATGTCTGCATAGCATGGAAGAGTGCCTGCGTGATATCTAGAACTGCTACAAAATGCTTCAGAAACCCTAGCGATGAATGCAACGACTTTTACATTTTTGTAAATCAATGGCACTAGGGTTCTTCGAAACACTAGTAATAACAACAAAGTGTCTTCAGATTTAGTGTGTCCTTGCTTCCAATAGGTTGAGTGGGCTTTGAGTATCCAATGTGGTGTCACTCCAGCTTCAATAGTCATTCAATAATGTGTAGAAATTGTAGATCTGTATACATAAAAATAGAATAAGGGGGTTAGTAATACCTATGAGGGCTCCAAAGTGTGAGACGCTTAGACATCAATAAAACCCTAGTAAACAATGGAATCAAATTATTCTAGATCAACAAATAATGAGATAAAATATATTCAAATGAGATATACATTGCTTTGGTTCAGTTATTATTGATGGCATGGAGCAACAAACTCAGATTAGCATTTTTTGTGGTTGTAGAAGGCTCGAACGCACACTAGGCAAGCTCTAATAC
Organism: Wollemia nobilis; assembly: GCA_028583015.1. Taxonomy (NCBI): domain Eukaryota; kingdom Viridiplantae; phylum Streptophyta; class Pinopsida; order Araucariales; family Araucariaceae; genus Wollemia; species Wollemia nobilis. Next base: position 4,948,925 of record JAQPPZ010000613.1, on the reverse strand, counting down.
GAGCTTCACAGGATCTGGTGTGCACCTGTGGGATACATCAGGCTCTGGAGAGCACCTACAAATATACAGCAAGCTCTGGTGAGTGCTTCATAGGCTCTACAGTGAGCCTCGCAAGCTCTAGAGGTCACCTGCAGGTTAGGGCAAAATATGCAAAAGCAGATCGAGGGGGTGGTGACGAATGCGGTAGATGGATAAGGGTTGTGATGGTGATGGAGGATGAATGGGGGATAGCTATAATAGTAGAAATTTTTTTGGCAAGCTAGGGCCTCAAATTTTTAGGATTCTATGCTAGGGCTTCACCAATAATTCCTCGAGGGTGCAAATATCTAATTCTCAAGGTTCTAGTGGATTCCAAGGTTTGATAATTTACAAATCTCCTTATTTATAAGCCAACCTAGGGTTTTCTTAGGGTTTTAGCCTTACACTTTTGATCATGTGGCTAAGATTAAATTAGATCCTTAGGTTGAGATTACTTTTTGAATGTGACATGGATTAATGAATATGGACGATGAATATTATAATGGATCAGACAGTTGTGGTTAATTGAGTTCATAAATATATATTTTACAATAAATATATTATAATATAATATAAAATATTATATTAAACATGAAATAATATAAAATAATATTAAAATAATCCCAATTAGGCTAGGAAATGGCAGGAAATGGCTAAAATGGTGGAATGGATGGCAGGAAAGATGGATTTGGGCCAAATAATTGGCGGGAAGGGTGTATGGTGGACAAGTGGGTGGTGGAATGGTTAGGATGGAGGATTAGTGACTATAATTTTGTGTCTACACATAGAAACATAAAGAGAATTGTTAAAGACTCAATATGTTCTATTCTCAAAACTCAATCTCTTTCTCAACTCAATCTCATAGAAGAATAAAGAGAATTGTTAGAGACTCAATATGTTCTATTCTAAAAAACTCAATCTCTTCCTCAACTCAATATCATATAAGAATAAAGAGATTTTTTAGAAAATCAATATGTTCTATTCTCAAAAAATCAATCACTTTCTCAACTCAAAATATAGAATAGTTTATTTTATGAAACTTGAACAATCACTTCATACATCCACTTGACTAGGCTCAATCAACTCTACTCAACCAATCACTTCAAGAAACAACACTTGCTCACAAAACCTAGTCCAAGCATGTATCATCCAACTCAAAATGTTTCCAACAATGCTCAACAATAAATCTCACATAAAAATGATACTCATGATATTTTCAAACCCTAGTTCAAGTTCTTTGCATAACAACTCACTTCAAAAACCATGCTCATCAAACATTTTTTAATCACAACTATCAATTTTAGAAAACCTTGAAGTATTAACTCAAACACTTCACTCAACCAATGATCTCAACAACAATGCTAATAAAATAAGGTTTTAATCTCAACTCTCAAATAAGAAAACCTTGAAGCAATAACTCAACCACTTTCGAAAAGGAAACCCTAATCAAGTCCTTTTCACTCCAAACTTAATTTTTAATAAAGCCAAACAACCAACTCAACCAAAGGAGAATTTGCCCATACCTTTTTGTTTGACAAGGAGTTGATCTCACAAATCTACCACACTCACAAATTTCTCTTTTCCAATCTCAATAAGGGTTAGAAGACTTCAATAAAAATCACAATGCAAAATATAACTTTAAATACACTTTATTACTCCAACTTAATTTTAACATCCACCAAAGTCCTTTTAGAAGAAACCCTTATCAAAAATAATGGCCAACAAGTCTTAAAATAAATCTCAATTAATCCTTTATTATAACTCCTTATACCTCCTAAAACATAACTCTCAAAACAACAATTTCCAAATCATAGAAATCAAATAATCATCAACACTTTACCTTAAAAAATCAATCACCACAACCTTTATTTAATAAATTTTATTAAAAATTAATAAACTTTAGAACAACCTTATCACTCCAACCTTAGGGCATAAATCATAAAATTTTAATTAAAAATGTGTACCTGCCTCAAGGGGTTTTGATCCCATGACTTGCCCTCACTACGAGCGCCTTAGCCATGGCTAAGGGGAAAGCACCATGTGGTTCCTCTTTGTGCTTCTCCTTGCTCATGTTTAACAAAAAATGTGCACCTTGGGTGCTTCCACAACACTGCCACCAAAAAAAAACACTTCATGAGAATCGAACGCGCGACCTCCATACTCTCAACACCTTTGCACTCTCCAAGCTACCACTAGGCCACACTACAATGCGAATTGGGGGGTGGTCTCTCTCCATGTTATCCTCTACTTCCTTTACCAAACATTTTAAACCACATGAGATCGTTTTTGCATATGCCACACAAATTTTATTTGAGCAAGGATAATTAATGAACAACTCTGGGCATATCTTTATATTGCCCTCCTCCTTTGTCTAGGACTTCAGTGCTTTGATTTGAATGCATCACATCAGCGCTCTAAGGCTTCGAAAGCCTTACCAAAACCCAACCTTTGAATTTTTAATCTCTAAAAACTTTGCGCTTGAATATATTTTAATTTTCTAAAACCCAACCTTAGGGTTTTAATCAAATGAAATTTATCCTTTAAGATCTAATTATATTATAATTTTTTTTTTTACATGGTGGAATTGGTAGTCGCCATGAATCCGGGCAGGTTGTCCAATTTTTATGGTTGCCACAATATTCTGCGTTGTTCATCCCGAAAGTCGCCACATAGATCTTCGCGCAGTCTGCCCCTATAACCACCATGTCACATTCATTTTAAATCTTTTACACCATTGAAAGAACCAAGCATTCAGTCCCGTGAGGCCCAAGATTTGAACCTTGGACCTCCGCCCCCTTATGGGGTTTGGATGAACCAATTGGTCTACACCTCGAACCTTAATTATATTATAATTAAAAATTATAATATTTAATTATATTTTTACCACTTTGGTAAGTATTATAATAAAAATTATAATATTTTTAACCTTCCAATGCTTTGGATGAATTGCTTCCATGGAAAAAACCTCTAATCTCATAGAAACATAAATAGAATTGTTAGAGACTCAATATGTTCTATTCTCAAAACTCAATCTCTTTTTCAACTCAATCTCATAGAAGCATAAAGAGAATTTTTAGAGACTCAATATGTTCTATTCTCAAAAACTCAATCTCTTTCTCAACTCAATATCATAGAATCATAAAGAGAATTGTTAGAGACTCAATATGTTCTATTCTCAAAAACTCAATCACTTTCTCAACTCAAAATATAGAATAGTTTATTTTATGGAACTTGAACAATCACTTCATACATCTACTTGACTAGGCTCAATCAACTCTACTCAACCAATAACTTCAAGAAACAACACTTGCTCACAAAACCTAGTCCAAGCATATATCATCCAACTCAAAATATTTCCAATAATGCTCAACAACAAATCTCACATAACAATGATACTCATGATCTTTTCAAGCCCTATTTCAAGTTCTTTGCATAACAACTCACTTCAACAACCATGCTCATCAAACAATGTTTTAATCACAACTCTCAATTTTAGAAAACCTTGAAGCATGAACTCAAAAACTTCACTCAACCAATGATCTCAACAACAATGCTAATAAAACAAGGTTTTAATCTCAACTCTCAAATTAGAAAATCTTGAAGCAATAACTCAACAACTTTCAAAAAGGAAACCCTAATCAAGTCCTTTTCACTCCAAACTTAATTTTCAATAAATCCAAACAACCAACTCAACCAAAGGAGAATTTTCCCATATCTTTTTGTTTGACAAGGAGGTGATCTCACAAATCTGCCACACTCACAAATTTCTCTTTTCCAATCTCAATAAGGGTTAGAATACTTCAATAAAAATCACAATGCAAAATATAACTTTAAATACACCTTATTACTCCAACTTAATTTTAACATCCACCAAATTCCTTTTAGAAGAAACCCTTATCAAAAATAATAGCCAACAAGTCTTAAAATAAATCTCAATTAAGCCTTTATTATAACTCCTTATACCTCCTAAAACATAACTCTCAAAACAACAATTTCCAAATTATAGAACTCAAATAATCATCAACACTTCACCTTCAAAAATAAACCACAACCTTTATTTAATAAAGTTTATTAAAAATTAATAAACTTTAGAACAACCTTATAACTCCACCCTTATGGCATAAATCATAAAATTTTAATTAAAAAATCGTACTTGCCTCAAGGGGTTTCGATCCCATGACTTTCCCTCACTGCAAGTGCCTTAGCCATGGCTAAGGTTGCCACATGAGGTACATGCTCATTTGCAAAGGGGAAAGCACCATGTGCTTCCTCTTTGTGCTTCTCCTTGCTCACATTTAACAAAAAATGTGTGCCTTGGGCGCTTCCACAACACTACCACCAAAACAAAACACTTTGTGAGAATTAAACGCACGACCTTTGTGCTCTCAATGCCTTCACGCTATCCAAGATGCCACTAGGCCACACTACCCAATGTGAATTGGGGGTGGTCTCTCTCCATGTTATCCTCTGCTTCCTTTGCCAAATTTTTTAAACCACACGAGCTCATTTTTGCATATGCCACACAAATTTCATTCAAGCAAGGATAATTAATGAACAACTTTGGGCATATATTTATATTGCCCTCCTTCTTTGTCTAGGATGTCAGTGCTTTGACTTGAATACATCACGTTAGTGCTCTAATGCTTTGAAAGCCTTAGTAAAACCCAACCTTTGGATTTTTAATCTCTAAAAACTTTGTGCTTGAATATATTTTAATTTTCTAAAACCCAACCTTAGGGTTTTAATCAAATGAACTTTATCCTTTAAAATATAATTATATTATAATTAAAAATTATAATATTTAATTAGATTTTTACCACTTTGGTAAGTATTATAATAACAATTATAATATTTTTAACCTTCCAATGCTTCGGATGAATTGCTTCCATGGAAAAAACCTCTTTCTGACCCAATATTTTTGGGTGTAAAATAAAATATTTTAACTCATTATTTCCTTCTGAAATCTTTGATATTAATGATGACTTCATCCGGTGACATCAATGACAAATTTGACTTAGGGACTCAAAATTTCCAATAAACAATAGTTGCAATATCCACCACATTTGGATTATTTGCAAACCTCATCACAAACATTGCCTATATCCACATCATCACCCCCATTTCCAGCTCCACCAAAACTACCATGGTGCTTTCTAGCAAATTTCAAGCCATGCAGGAGTATATTTGCACATTGGATTTGTGCATGGTTGGTTATGGGCCTCAAAAACTCACATATGACAAATTGTGCAATGAACCAATTCACCCTTCTGTATCTATACATCTATATCCTTACAAATTTGAGATCCCTAAATTTGACAAATTCAAAAGTAAGGAAGATCTTAGAGAGCACCTTAATAATTACCATTTTGCTTGTTACCAACTGCATGGTAGTGATTCCCTTATGTTTTGCACATATGCACTTTTTCTTGGAGGACAAGCATTATATTGGTATAATCACCTACCTCACCACATCTTATTCACTTTCGAACAATTGGCCAATATTTTTCTTGAGCATTTCTCGATTAATATCAAAATCAATCTTACCTTGTCTGATGTCTATCCTTTACACCAGTATGATGATGAGCCTATTACTGATTTTGTCACTCATTGGAGAGTAGTAATTCATGATCTTGCCTTTCCTCTCCCACCTTCAAATCTCATCAAAATATTTTCCAAGAGTTGTCACAAGAAAATATATCAAACATTGCAATTCCATCAAAGCTAAACATTTTAGGAAAACATTACCCAAGCTAAGGTTATCGAGGACATCAAGGTCCACACGGGAAAAATCAAGCTTTGGTAGATGTTGCCCTACCCCATTAATTACCGCTACAATCACCCCCCATATGTACCACCCACTACCAAGCCACCTCAAACCAATCAAGTACTTCTAAATTATCCATATCCACCACTACAAGTTGCATCAACTCGAGCCCCACAAATCGCACCTTTACGACCTCCCAAAAATGCATACCAAGTCAATCCTCCACCGCCTACCACTCCATACCTAGTCAACCCTCTAGCACTATCTAATCCATACCAAGGGTGCAATCCTCATTCCCTCATCCACTATGCAATTGGAGGCCTTTGTCTGAGCCCATGCTTGCTCTATTCTGTAGATTACATGAAGGAGATCTCATCACTTTGCCAAATGTTCAACATATTGATCTAAATTCTCCCCTCCCATGGGACCACAATCCACAAGATTTTTGTGATTTATCTTACCAACATGGCTACACTCTTGATTCATGCTGTATTTTTTTCCATACCATGCAAGACCTTATTGACCAAGGCACTATTCAAGTCTCCAATCCCCTCGCATTGCAAAATAAAAACTTGGGAATCTATAAAAATCCACTACCTAAGCATGGGATTAATCCCCCTCAATCTAACCCATGTCAGGTCAATCATGTCAATCAAGGTCCATCTCAATAAGGTTTTGTGGGTATGATCAACGTCACAACCTGTAATCAATGCTATCAAACCCCTATTGTAGCCCAGCATTCTTCAACTTCTCAACCACCACCTACTTCCAATCCATCAAACCCTCCACTAATTCCTCCACCTATACCATAGAATGCCATCACCATCTATGGTAGTATTTCCCATTAGCTTCATATTGCCCCTACTAGGTTATCCATATATAACCTCCTACAATAATACCAACCTCACTATAAATCCCTTGATTCTATCCTTCACTCTCTCAATCTTGAGACTCATGATACACATTGGCAATGTTCAAAGATACCTACAACCTTATATCAACTTCCATGACCATGAAATTACATAAGTTTTATGTGAGGGAGTGGATCCCCCATTACATATTCAAGCCTCCATAAACACCATCAACTATAAGTGTGTTCTCATTGACACAGGCTCATCCATCAATATTATTTCTACCATCATCCTTGGCCACCTTCACCTTCTTCTCATATTACCACTCTATCCATGGACCTCTGAGATTTTGATGTCTCTATGCATTCCATAATTGGTACCATCATCCTTCCCATCAAGGGTTGTGCCAAAACCATTTCCACTCTCTTCCATGTTATTAAAGGTGGGATGTAGTATAACATCCTTTTAGGATGCCCTTGGATTCAGGACATGCAATGCATCCCTTCTTCCATGCTCCATCATTTCATAAAATATGTCCATAATATCTTGGTCTACTTCATCTTCACTGATGGTGATCCATTTGAGTTTTGTAACATTATTACCCTTCCACCAGGTCCACCATTATCATCCACATAGTTCGCTCCCACCCCACGTCGTTCCTTAGACACCACCTATCCTTCATCTTTGCAGTCACATCCTACACCTGATTTGAGCAACATTGCATCAACCTCCTCAAATACATCTTAGCCTCCCAGTACCCCAGATATTTCTATATTTTTACATCGTCCTTCTTCATCCTTCACACCACTCCTTCCATTCACATTTTTTGCTACACCCTCATTAGAATCTTCATCCAACAACCCTTCCATTCTTCCCACACTGCTTCATATTCTCATCACTTTGTACCCTGATAAGTGCAGACACAATTAATCTCTAGTTCTACAACCAATCATCCCATCATTGGAATACCTATTGAGTTCTATGAGTGGACACAATGTGTTGCTTGACTTAATGACCAATTAGCTCAATAATATCCTCCTTTTCCATCCCCTTCACCTAAAAATCCACCTACACCCATTCCACCATCATCTTTTCCACCCAAGGAATCCCCCCATCAACCTGAGCATACGGCTCCTCCTCATGTTTTTATACTCATGACTATACCAGGTCCTGGTGAGTATAACATAAGCAATGCTCGGGTTATTCCCTCCAAAATCTAGTCCAACCACAACTTCAGTCATCCTCATGATGTGCCCTTGACTATTGTGGCATTTGTTCCTCTTGGTCCACCCGATAATTGCATAAACTTTGTATATGGGGGACTTGAATCATCTATCGAAGCTCTAGTGCCTCCGCCATCACAAACCAGATTTTACGGTAACCTTAACCACATGTTCAATCCCAATTTCTCCTAGCATTATCTTCATATGTATAACTGGCATTGTTATGTTCTAGGGAGATATGAATAGGGGTGTCACATCCATATCAATCCTCCCTCATGCAAACCTACCGACCGATCAAGAATTGGTTACCATCCTCTAAAAATCATTACCCTTGAGAATGCTCTACATAGCCTTGATCTTGATCCCCTCAAGGTCCTTTCTAATTATGAATTTGATCTTAATCTTCTGATAGATATTTCTTCCCCTCATTCCACAACTGATATTCCATCCATATTCTTTCCTCCCTCCCCACCACATGAACCCCTATCTTATCAAGAATTTGAAACCCTCACTCATCAATTCACTCACCTATCACTTGATCCACCCATATCAGTCGATCCACCTTCCTCCTCCCCACCAGAAATTCCATTTTTCCCATTTCGTGAGATAGCACCACCTCACGGCATATGTTCTTATTCTCCTTCCCCACCTATGGTGTTAAACCCAGGTCATCACCAACACTTTTTGGATTCATTGCTATCCTATTTTGATTCATCACCACCTTCCTCACCTACCTCCACCATATATAGCACCTCTATTAATATAATTTTTGTTGACTTATATTCTCTACTAAGATATCCAAACCATACCAATTACATTCCACCTCCTATAACTGACTTTGTTTATTTCAAAAATATCTCTTCCACACCTCATCTGTCGAATTCCTTCCAACACCTCAAATGTTGCAATCTGCAAATACACCTTTACCTTCCATTCCATCTCATCTTCTATGGATTAGTCATACATATTTTTATCTAGATGATGAATTCCAACTCCCTCAGTCCATCGATGACCTTTGCCTTATCCCCACACCTGCCCAACTCCATGATGGTTCTCACATGCTTGTTGAGGACACTATTGAAGTTGACATTGGCAATGATCCAGAATACCCTCACCTCGTCTACCTCATCGCTAGCCTTTTTGATGAAGAATGTGTTCTTTTTATCAATTTTCTTAGTCATTAAATCAAGGTGTTTGATTGGTCTTACATGGATATGCCAGGCCTAGACTCATCATTAGTTGTGCATAACCTTGTCCTGGATGACAATGCCAGAACTTGTTAGAAAAAATTTGCACCACATGCACCCCACCATTGCTCTTATGGTCAAAGAGGAGTTACAAAAACTTCTCAATGTAGATTTCATACAACCTATTGATTACCCTAAGTGGGTTTCAAACATGGTCCCCATTGGCAAACCCAAGGGGGGCATCCGTATTTGCACTAATTTTAGGGATCTTAACAAAGCTTATTCCAAGGACAATTTTCCACTCCCTAATATTGACACATTGGTCGATGCTATAGTCAAACATGAAATATTGGCACTCATGGATAGTTTTTTAGGTTATAATAAAATTCATGTCAATCCATATGATTAGTACAATACCTCTTTCACAACCCCCTAGGGGAATTTTTATTACAAGGTCATACCTTTCGACCTCAAGAATGTTGGGGCAACTTACAAATTCACCATGACATACATATTTCATGGCCTTATGCATAAGACTATCGAGGACTACATTTATTATCTTATCACCAAATCATAAACCCATGGTCAATATCTTGAGGGCCTACATCAAATATTTGATCACCTCTTGGAACATAATGTCCAGTTAAATCCAAAAAAATGTGTCTTTGGTGTTACCTTAGGAAAAATCTTGGGTTTCATCATTTCACAAAGAGGTATAGAAGTAGATCCTAAAAAGGTCCAAGCTATCATTGACATACCTCCTCCTACGAATCTCAAATAGTTACGTAGCTTGCAAGGAAGAACCCATTCAATTAGGTTATTTATCGTCCAAATTTCAAAAAAATGTCAGTCGTTCAATAATCTTCTCCAAAAGGGGGTCCCTTTCAAATGGGATCATAAATTTCAAGCCACCTTTGATGCTATCAAATCATACCTAACATCTCCACCCATTTTAATCCCATCCCATATAGATCACCCTTTCCATCTATACATTTCTACTACTGATGTTGCGTTGGGCACACTCCTTGCTCAAAATAATGAACTGGACCAAGAACAAGTCGTATACTATATCAGTTGCACATTTATTGATTATGAGACTCGGTATGCTTAGCTGGAGAAAATTTACCTAGCCATTGTATTTTCCACCTAGAAGTTGTGACATTACATGATTAATCATACTACCTATGTACTTTCCCATGATAACCCACTTTGCTACATGATGGGTAAGAGCTACCAATAGTCGAACGGTCAAATGGATCATGTTGCTCATGGCATTTGATCTTGAATTCATTAGTCAAAAATCCATCAAAGACCAATTCATAATTGATTAGTTAGCTGAGCCTCCTTTACCAAGTGGGTGTAGGTATAGTCTTTTTCACACCGTAAGGGAGCCACTTCCCTTTTCCTTTAAATTAGGCTTTCCCTATGCTAATAACAATGTTTAATATGAAGCTCTTATCCTAGGCCTAAAGCAAGAAATATCAATGGACATCCAGCTCCTAGATATATAGGATGACTCCCTCCTCATTGTAAATAAAATTAAGAGTGAATGGCAATGCCATTACCCAATCCTTAAACAATACAAATAGGTAGTCAAAAACTTGTTGGCCTAGTTTGAGTGGTATGACATCACTGCTACTCCTTGATCCATTATTCATTTCATAGATACTATGGCTTCTCTAGGTTCAATTATTCTGCAAAACCTACCTTTTGACACAACTCATGTGTCCATTTACACCCTCTTCCATTCTGTAATTTTCACCAATCTACCTTCTCGTGATGATGGCATCAATATTGTCGAAGTTGAACCGCATGACCCATGGTTTTCCCAGGTCAAGGATTACATTAATCTTGGTATTCTACCACTTGATCTAAATCATACTCACAAATGGACTTTCAAATTATGTGACATACGCTATACATTGCTTGGTGATGTCCTCTACAAGCATAGTTATGATGGTATCTTATTGCATTGTATTGAGCCCTTTGAAGCCCATTGCATCATCTAAGAAGCTCATGATGGTACATGTGGCAACAACTTCAATGGTATTGCTATTACCAAATGCATCTTACAAATGGGATATTACTGGCCCACAATGGATTATGATTGTTGTGATTACATCAAAAAGTGTGTTAAATGCCAACATCATGTCAATATTACATATTTACCTTCCCAGGCTCTACAACCTATTCAATCAATATGGCCCTTTTCACAATGGGGTTTGGATATTATCGATAAAATCAATCCTACCTCATCTAGCAATCACAAGTTCATCATTACTACAACTGAATATTTTATGAAATGGGTTGAAGCCATCCCTTTAGTGCAAATTACTGGTCCAAAAAATGTTGATTTTATTACACAACACATCATTTGTCGTTTTGGCATCCCATCAAATATCATCTCTAACAATGATACACCATTCAAAAACAAGAGTGTTCATGCATTCTGTGAGAAATTCAACATCCAACAAAGCTTTTCTACTCCATACTACCCATAGGGTAATGGCCAAGCAGAAGCTACTGATAAAACCATTTACGCCATCCTTCACAAAATCATTGTAGAATCACACTATGATTGGTACAATCAAATACCACTGGCCTTATGGGATTATCACACTAGCATTTGTACTCCAACTGGGGCAACCCCATTTTCCCTTGAATATGGCATGGAAGCCATCATACCCTTGGAGCTCAAAATCCCATATTTACGAGTTTATATGCAAGAATTCATTGATGATGATACAGGCCATCAAGCTAGGCTAGATAATTTAACCTTATTTTATGAATATTACATTCACATTGTTGAACACATGCATGTTTATCAATATTGTATTCTATGTGCCTATAATTCTAAGGTACACCAATGCAAATTTCAAGTTGGAGAATTAGTCCTCAAAGAAAACCAACAAATTACTAGCCAACCGCATCATCTTCATGACAAATTTACACCCAATTGGCTAGGATCTTACATTGGTTACTCAAAATTTTGGATCTGGGGCATATCACCTTTCCATATTGGAAGATATCACTGAACTTGAGCCTATTAACATTATTCATATGCAAACATTTTATGCCTAAGTGTAGGCATTACAACTCACCCCCACTTGTATATATGCTTACAATCAAATACAAAAATTTAAAAACAACAAAAACAACAACCACACCATTTTTGGAATTTTGTAGCATTAACTCAAATTGCATTTACAATCAAATCTAATTTATCTACCTCATTCCTTTCTTCCTTATTCATATTTCTCCTTTATTCTATAATTAATGTTGTATGGTCATGCTTCAAGTGGCTACATACCTTTCACCCCCTTCTTCTTTTCCTTTTATTCTCTTTTTTATCTTCTTTTCTTCTTGTTTCCCATCAATAGTGTATGGTTATGCTTCAAGAAGCTACATACCTTTGATAGGTTTTTTTTCTTATCTTATTCTCCTTATTTCTTCTCTTTCCCCTTCCTTTCCTCATTTTTTCTCTTCTTTTCTTCCCTATCGCTTTATTTCTCTCATCGTCATCCCCATTTCATTGTCTATAATACTGGGGCAACCTTGCACATAAATTCTTGCCTTCATTCATTACCATATTGCATCATTCATTGCATACTTTGATTTACATCCATACATTTCAACATGCATCAAAATTACATTCATACATGCATCTATACATAATCATTGTGAATACCGCGCTTGGGGAATTAAACATGCACATGCTAGCATACCAGTTTGATGCCCAAACCCATTTTCAAGAGAAAGGATTATTGAAATGTTTTGAGTGCTTCACCCATAAACAGTTATATAATCAACCACCATCCAAAGTTGGCACATTTCAAAAAAAATTCTAGACTTCCCTTGGTTACCTTGCTCTCATTCATGGATTTACTTGCAAATCCTACACACTAATAACATTTTGGAAATAGTACTGGCTACACTATATGTATACTATTACCTAACAAAAATCACAATGCTCATTATATCATTCACATGATTTATCCCAAACTTGAGGATTGACAAAAGGACAAGCTACAATGAAAGCCAAACAAAAAAGGTATAAAACAAAATCCAATACCTATAAACAAACAAAAAAAAGAATCATAATACAAGGGTAAAAAACAAAATCAAAAGCCTCGAGAATGTTATCCAAAATCTTGAATCCGTACATTCTTTAGGTCCTTACTAAATGAGCTATCTTACAGGCTAAGGTACCATGTGATTACAAACCACCCTTTTTTAAAATGGTGAAATGAACATCACTTGACACACACAAATACATTGTTTATCAAGATAGCCTAGAACCTGTTTATAATTTTTTTTTCAGTTATTCAATGGGTTTGATTACTTACAAACTGTAATGTTCGAATCTCCTCACTACAATATTCATATCCAATTTTCTTGGAAAAACAAAATGGATTACATCTTTTGATTACCACAACGATGCAAATGGTCTCCCTAAGTAATATGTATACAAACTTGCATTTTCATCCTATGCATACTCATTATATGTTATTTTATGTCACATCCAATTTACCTATGCATTCAACCATTCCATTTATATATCAAGCTAACCACTACCACATCTACGTCAGTCATCCATCATCATAAGCAGAAGAAAACAAACACATAAATGCAATCAAACACAAATATCATAGAATATCATGTATATATCTATATATATATATATATATATTATATATATATATATATATATATTATCAATAGAATACCATTCGGTTATAATAAAATGTGTGTGCCATTATTGGCACGTCATCATATGACTGCATCATATTTGTATATCTATCTATCAAAAATGCTATATGGCTACAATGAGTTGTGCATCCATTCTGATACATGAACTCCTAAAAATAATTCATGTACATATTTCAAAATACAAAATTACGAGCCGATCCTCCATCATTGCCCTAGCAAGACCCTCATTTTTGTTGTCCCATGGGAGTATCCCCACTCTCCTCATCCAATGGAACCCGCTCTACTACTGCCACAGGTGCTGACTATGCATCCCCCATCTCCATTGTCACTGGTACCTCCATCCATGTTGGTGGTGCCATCCCTACTACCTATGATGCCATAGGCACTACCATCTACTGCATCATCCCATCCACTGATGAGGAACTCTACTGACTTTGATGTGACTATCCCTGTGACAATGAAACTGAGCTGGAGTAGGAAGGAACAGGTATCCCCTGTATCAGTAACTCTCCCTTGCATTTCATCCTCTTTGTAGTCTCTTTCATGTTGGAGGTTATCAATCCCCTATTTGCTTACTACAAACTATCCACATCTACCCGTACATCCTCTAGTTGTGATACCGTCATGGCCAATCATGTAATCTCCTGCTCCACCCACCCCTTTATGGCCAGTGCCTCATGCACACTATGCTCCAACTCTACAATCCTCGCTATATGACTAGCCTTAATGGCCTCTATATCTACACTAGTTGCATCCAAAAATACTTGGAGTTTCTCAACAACCTCTATAATATTATCTGTCTTCCCTTGAGTAGTATCTTTCTCACCCCTCAGCACATATCTCTCCTCTATCACCTACTAAAACCACACCCTAGCCCCATCTCTCTCCTCTAATGTGGCCCTTAGGTCTACCTCTATCTCTACCTCCTTCTCCTCCTCCACCACTGAGCGATCAATCACCCAATCCACCTTGATGTCAATAATATTATCTCTAAGCCTCTTCACCTCCTCTCTCATCTCTCACACCTCATCCTCCATGGTCATAGCCTCCTCCAACCCTCCACCAAAGTCAAATTCATCTGGCTCTCCCTCCATATCCTCACTAATCACTATCGACTCATCAAATGCATCATCATCAATTTCCATCACAAGGACATCCTCCATTGCCTCTACATCCTCTCCCGTTCTCTCACCCACCTCAAATGATGGTCCTACGATGCTATCACTCACTAACATATCATGATCATTATGGTACGATCTTACTTACCTAACCAATCGATCTAGCTCCACCTCCTCCTCCTTACCTAGCTTGTGTGATCCCACATCCTGCTACCCACCCACATGCCCTGGCAATGTTGCTCTTGCCCCACCTAGAAGCCCCCTATCAAGAAACACTCCTACTACCTCAAACCATTCATTAACCACACCAAGCACTATCTCCCACTACTACTTAGATCACCACACATCATAATCTGGTGTGGTCACTATATTTCCCACATCAGGGACAACCAATGGCTCATTCAGTATCAATTATAATGGTGGCACTACTAGCTATAGCCATGTATCTCCTGCCACTTTGTACATTACCATAGGTGGCTCTGGTCACCTCTACCATAACCTAAATTATCATAGCACCCTGGAGAAGAGGAAATACTCCACCTACTCTAGATACTTCCCCACTATCCATCACCCTTATCTGATGCACACCAGTTGCTTTGCATCCTTAGTCCAATCAAGTACTCCTCGTCATAGCCTCCACCTCACTTGATCCATAACCAATATCTCCAATTCGTCTTGATGATACATCAGATCACTCTCATGTACCCTCTTTCACTTTCTCTCCATGTATGCCCTCCATGTCATAGCATAGGATACATTTGGGCCATTGAGCATATGTGCCTCATGCGGTAAATTAGTTGGACGTAAAATCAAAATGTGCTCCCAAACCCATATCTATAGCAATGGACTCACACCGATGCTTGTCCTCTCCATCCTCACCACCACATGCAACTCTTGGTATACTTGTGCTAGTAATGTGGGTGCCCATGCATACACTATTCATTGCTCTACCATATCACACAAAATCCCCATCATATTCCAAGGAAATCTCACCCCTAAAGTATCTAGCAGTGCATTATTCACTATCAGTAGCATTGCCATCACATGGTGATTTGACAAAAACTTCTTCTACCAATACTTCACATAATCCACTCCCCTCTTGGCATCCACCCACTGCCATTGATACCCAAATACCCTCTCTAGGATGCCATCCCATAAATCCTTATCCATCATCATCATAGTAATCCCTTCTATCGACAATTGATAGATGCGGTATATATCCTCCAAGGTCACCATCATCTCCCCTATAGGCAAGTGGAAGGTGTTCCTATTAGGATCCCACCTCTCACAAAGAGCAAAAATATACGCGTGGTTCACATGAACCTCATGCATCTCCCACACCCCATACAATCCCATCGCCCATAGCCATTCCCCATCCTCTGCCTACCATACATCCTATAATACCTTCCTACATTTTTTTAACCTATGTCGTGCAAATATCTTCTTCATCTGCTACAAACCACACATCACATGTCAAAAATCATCCATAATTTTTCAAAAAAAAACATCATTGTACATAAAACAAATGCATGCATTTTACGGTTTCTACATACAATAGTTAGATTTTATCTTGCACATATTTTTCCAAATAGTAGTGTAATTAAATCCATTACATGTAGTTAATTTTCTTCCATTTGAAAAAAAAATAACAAAACACGTGTTTGCATGACCTCGTGCGAACTAAGAGGTTCACACAACCCTATGCGAACCACCTCGGTTCACACAACCCCATGTGAACCTTCCAATTGTCCAAATTTTTACACATGCACGTTCGCCATAAAATCCACATTCTATCCATATCATGCACACACGAAAAAACGATAAAAACATGCCAAAAAATGTAAAAAATGTTGAAACCCTCCCCACACATGCATGCAAAATGAGGTAGTCAAAATAAGGTCAAATCAGTCAAACAAAAGTATATTTGGACACCCATTTGGCTTCTTAGGAGCCCCCACTTGTCAGTTTTCACATGCATTCAAGTTTCATACCCCATCCCACACATCACATCCAATGCACGCTTTTCCACAAGCAAAATCATCACATGCAAAAACATAAAGTACTTTAGGATATCTATTTACCTCTTTTTACATAAAGTGCATGTATTTTGCCCATCCCATGCATACACATTTGATCTACGATGTTTTTAAGCAAAATCACATATTCTTTTACCCTAAAAAAACACACGCTAATCAAGAGAGAATACACCGCTTACCTCTGGAATTATTGCACCCGTGCTCATACTTTTCGATGCACTCACCATCCCATCTCACCCGATCCACAATCTAGCAGCACTCCATTCCATTTTCTCCTCTTCCATCACTCCATATTTTGCATGAAATTAACTTCAAAACATCTTTTTACAGCTTAAAAACCCTATTTGTGTAGGTTCGCACCTCACACGTGCAAACTGACAGGTTCGTATGACCCCGTGCGAACCACCCTAGTTCACACAACCCCGTGCAAACCTATATTTCCTACTCAAAATTGCTTCACTTGCATTCCATTTCCTGAGAATTTCTTCCAATTCTTTAGTTTTGTTGATTTTCATGCAAAATTTTCCATTTTTCTTCTTAATCATCATCAACCATTTCATCACCAATTTTCATCTCCTCCATCGCTAATTCATCGCTTGAGGGGGTAGTCCTCCGAAAATATCAAAAATCCACTTTGCACATGATCAAAAAACCAAAAATACAATCATAGATTCAACATCTGCCTAAGAAAATTTGTGCTAATGATTATCTCAAGACCAAAATCCCAATCCAAAAACAATTCAAAGTTTTATAAATCTCAAAACACCTCTACTTGTAGACACCTCATGGATTCCAATATTCATATTGGTAGTCGTAAGACCACTTGTGAATGAAGCTCCTAAAATTTCTACCCTAGGGCTCCAAAAATTTGTTAAATATTGTCAAACGAGCTCATCAATCAATCAAAAGAAATAATTAACAAAGGCATTTATTTTGTCTAAATTGAAACATCTATAGTTGATCATAATATAAGGCAATCTTACGCCTTCCCCCAAAAGCAATCCATCATAAACCCCTTTTCATCAATGCGTCTCTCTCTCAACCATCCATAAATCATCAATTACAAATTCTTTACCTTCCAAATCATTCCATCAATTCACATCATCATTTTTTGTACTAAATCATGTTTTCACACAATCCAGTACAAAAAGGGGTAAAATGTAGATACCCAAAAGTCGCACATTGTCCCTCTCCTCATTTTCGTGATTAATCAATTTGCAAAACCCTTGAAAATTGCATAAATTGGCTAAAAATGCTATTCATTTATCAAAAGCACTATACATCATCCTTATCCCCTTTGGGCTAGCTAAGCCCCTTCCTACGCTTAATCTTGGGTCATCATGCAACCTCATCCCCAAATCAACCAAGGTTGAATTCTTCACCAGGGTCAAAAAGCACTTTATGCTCAAAAGTCAACAATTTTAGTAAAAGTATGCTTTATGGCTAATCACATTCTTAATTAGATATAATCTTGATTTAAGCTAAGCCTACCACCTCATCTAGTCTACTTTGGCTAGCCTAGCATTCCACCTCACCTATTCTAGCCTATGCCTTACCACCTCTCACCCAAATATTTCTCCACCTCACACTCCCCTGGATCATAAATGAAAGATGGAGACTTTTGCACATAAAAGGTAATTTTTAATTAAAATATATTTTCAAAAGGTTTTCATTAATGCCTAATGGATATTTTTAGCAAAGTCATCATTATTTATGGATGGGTGAGGTATTCTCTCACCCAACCTCATTTATGAACCAGGAAACCTCAGGGGACACCTCAAAGGTGGACACCTAACCATTAACACCTCACAGGGGACACCTCATCCCCTCCCTCTCACCTTGGCCAAGTCTATAAATAGAAGATCTTTTTCACCATTTAAAAATAACCAAATTTTTCTTACCGAAACTCTGTTGAAATCACTATAGCCATCGCATACATCTTGTATCGATTACACAAACATTTTATATACATTGCAATTTATTTATCACTATCATGATGTTTCCTTGTGATTGAGACAGGTCAATAATCCCATGAAAAGTACACTTTATGAAGGTGACCCGTGGAAAAATTAAAGAAGTAGCTACTCCAGGACAACTAGGAAAGTCATATTGCAAATTCGATCCACAAAATATAGGTTTGCACGACCTCGTGCGAACCACCTAGTTCACAACAGGTTCACATGACCCCATGCGAACCTATGCTATAGGCACTAGAATCATCAAACAAGGTAAGTATGAGCTAATTTAGTGTTTTTATGTTGTTTTTAGCAGTTATTTTCATGTTTTAAGCTTTTTTAAGAGTCTTTTTGTCTTCATAACCATGGGGTTTGACTAAGGTAGACCCCTCAATGCACTAACAAGATTTTGAAGATTTAACAGGTATAAAGAATTCATCCAACCAACAACGACACACGAGCAAGAAGCCCACCTACACTGAGGAAAACAAAGAAAATAGATCTTGATGCCTTTGTACACATCTAAAAGGGCTTCCTTAGGGAAGACCCCATTGTAGCCTTCAGGGAAAAATTTGTAAAAAGGATATCAATATGTAACCCCTTTTATGATTTCAATAACAAATGCAATGGATTCTATAATTTTGAATGAAGAGTTATAGTTTCATTTTTGTTGCTTTCAAGTATATTAGGGTTGAGTCTATAGTTTAAAGTGTGATTTATTTTTCCATATTTATGTAAGTGTGAATGTGCAGGAAATGCACAAGTGTCATATGAGTTAGTGTGCAAGTGTAAGTTGAGTAAATGTGCACAAGTGTCTTGTATGTATGAGAACAAATATGTAATGTAAAGATGTGAAAATGTGTTCTCGATTAGAGAGTGCAAGAAAGAAGTGTAAGAGTCATGTATATATGTGCAAGTATTATAGATTCAAGTGTTCATCAAGTATGCAAGTGGAAATTTGATAATATAAGAGTCATGAGACTTGGCATATGGAGAGAAATAGTCAAGTATCCAAAGAGTCACATTACTATTGCTATATTATGGAGACAATGCTCCATAGGAAATAAATTCAAGCAATTCAAGTAACTCAAGTATTCATTGTTGTAATAGAAAGAGGAGCTATAAAGCTTGTATACATTTTGAGAAATTAATATTGTAAGTTATTCTACATGCATAGTACATGTATTATTCAAGCTATTTACATTTATATTTCAACATATTATTGAATTTTATTTGATTTATTATAAGCCTTGATATACATATTAATGTTGGACTAAAATTTTCCACACTTGCAGATAGGCACTACGCCCGAGATCTTAACCCAAAGTATAGAATTGGATGAAAAGATATTGCTGCCTATTTCAACGTTCAAATAAGGACAACTCCTTTAATTGGTTGTATTTTGAGAAAAAAGAATTAGAAAGGAGTAAGGGTTAGAGAAAGATTAAAAAAAGTGGATAGGATATAGTGTAACAATATTGGATATTACTAGATAATACACTATCCAACCAATTACATGGTACTTAACAAACCAACCATTATCAACTTATGATTACAGGTTTGTTCAACTCATAACATTCACTTTAATCATTTCAAATATTCAAACAATTAGCAATCCAATAGGTGGTTCAAACTTACTTTTATAGAATACACTAAGTGTTGAATGTAACAAATTTGACTTAAAGAAATGTATATAGGCTTTAATAATTCCAAGGACTTTAATTATTAGCAATCCAATAGATAATACAAATAGTAGAATTACTTTAACAAAATACACTAACAATTAATTGTAATAGAAATAATTTAAAGCAAAAACATGCATTTAAAACCTATAATTGCATAGTAATGGAGGCCAAACAACTATCACTTCATTGATCAACAACAATATTACAAAGCAATACCAGGAAAGGACTACAAAACCAACCCCTATAATGGATGTCTCTCCATATATTTATAGGCTATGTATTGAATCTTGCAGTGTAATATTTATAATTAATTACAAGGTTGTTAAAAAGACAACTTGGCAAAATGTTCTAGAAGCTAAGGTGGTCGACCTAGATCTCATCCTGCATTTAGATTTGAATTTAATTTGATTTTGACCTATTGATATGTAACTATATTTTGCATGTAGCTGCATGATTGGAGCTATAATTTTCACACTTTGATGTAATTAGTTGGAACTAGCTCGCAAGAACCATGGTTGTTATAGGTTTGAGAATGGTGTCATTTGAATATTTGAATAAAATTGAGTTCTTCATTTTTCGTGTAGAGCTATTATGTAATGAAACCTTGACTTTGGTTTTATGATGTCAACCTTGGATGCACTTTGGCTTTATTCATATTTTCTTCTATGTTATATTCTTTTTCATGATCTTGGGCTATGGTTTGAAAATGGTGATGTCATCGGCTTAGGTGGCCTACTTTTGACCATTTTGCTTTTTTTATGTGATCTCAAGCTCTTCTTCTTAGTTCTTGTATTTTTTAGAGAGATCACAGCTTCATGCAATTCATGGTTTTGTTTTAAATTTTCCACATGCTTATATCATCACCAAAGATAGCCCAATTTTGAGCATCATGATTTTAAACTATCTTTTGTACCTACACAATCCTAGGCTTTTTTACCTTTTGACTAACGTCATCATGTTGAGAGGCCTGGTTTTCTACAATGGTCATTTTGACTTTTGACTTCTCACACGATCCCATTTTTGGGCATTAAGCCTATGTGGTCCTATGCTTTGACATGGTTGTGCTGACATCACTTCTCAAAGGTGCATGACTTTAGAACATTGTGGATTTGGGTAATTAAATGTGTAATTTTAGGTAAAACAAGCTTTTTATTAACATTGTCATTGGCATAATCCCAGTTTTAGATATCCTGATATCATGCTACTTTGTAGATTTTACAACATTTAGTTAATATTTTTGTAAAAAAAAACCCGATACTTTGGAATTCAAATGAGATCATGAATTTGACCTACATTCTTGGTGCCTCTCAATATTTTTTGCTTCCAAAAAAAGGACCGAGATAGCCTTTTTTCTTGATTTTAAACTTGTGAAGAAGAGGATCTGAGGGAATTAAAATATAAACTCATAGGAGGAGGAAAAGTGAAATGAGTAATATGTATGATACTTATCACAGGGAATAAAAGGGGCATGGATCATACAAAGTAGAAGATAGGATATGATGAAGAGATATATGCAAATGGAAGAATAAACAATAGTACTAAGGGTAATTACTAAAGAAAATGAAGGGAATATAGTACAATATATTATAATATATATAAGAAATGGAAAAAGTAGAAACTGAAGAGAAAATGAAACATGGAGTTGATAGAGTAATATACAAGTGAACATGGAAAGGAAAAGCAGCACAAAGGGAAGAAAGGAAAGAAAATAGGGAGATATGGTGCAAGGGGATACCTAGACTATGGTGTCCCCAAGGAAAAACATACCTACATGAGCATACTCCACCATAGTCAAAAGCTACTTCACATCCAATCAATATGCCTTAGGCACATATCATTATGCCTTTTATTTTTATTCATGCAGTTGCACATGAACCTTCTTTGTTTATCAATTGCAATAATGTGATGCTTCAATTATTCTTGAATTTTAGGACCAAGGTAGCCTTATGTAAAGCACAAGTTGTATATTTTTCAACTATCCTTTCCATAATTATTGGGCAATTGAGTCTCCTAACTTGGTACTCTTTCCAAGAAATTTAGAGCTTGTGCGGACTATTTGTTCACATGTTTTATTTGTCTTTGTGCCAACTAAGTTCCTTTGGCTTACTTATATATTATGTTTTGCTTACATCATGCATAGGCTAGAATATCTTATGGTACATATCTTACTTTTTTGCTAGCTCTACTTATGCCATATCATGATTTTGGGTACATTTTTTTTCCATCTATCCAATTTTCTTGCTTTGTCCATTGGGCTATAGAGTTGAGGGAATGAAATTAGGAGGAGAATAGTAGATTAAATCATGTGAATGGGAATTTGATATATGAATGGGATGCATGGAGTAACGATTACGAATCTGAGCATGTGAGCTATACCATAAGAAAATAAAATGCTAGAAGGGATGATGTTTTTAGGGCAAAGCATCTTTTCTTTTTGGATTTTATACTTCACTTCTTTATCAGGACCATGTAGCTTCTTCCTTTCTCTATGCTTTGATGTTATTATTAGTCTAATAATCCATTAATTGACTAATTTTATTATTTTCTTAAGTTATAGTTATCATTTTTTTTATGTATTGACTATTTACATAAAAATATAGTGTGCTTGTCCATGCCTGACATAAGTTATTTCTTGTAATCTGTCATTTGAATCTATAATATCTTGACCATATGATATCAAAATTGATCTTCTCTTCATGATTCTCAAGCTTCCATAACTATCTTCAAACACTTCCAGATATCAATCTGACTCTACTTTATTTTTGAGGAATTCCTAGTTCTAGACATGTGTAGTAGCCATAGTTAATTATCTTATACTAAGCTCCATTTTTTAGTGTTGACCCTCCCAATGTCTTTTGTATAGTGCCTAAAATCATATATATTATTAATTCACCTTATGTTTAACTTTATATTCTTGATCTATACCCTCTTTTTATAAATTCATTTTGATCAAATGGCCAAATTGTTGATGTTCATGATCCTCTATATTTTAGGAAGAATCATAGTTGATTGTTGAATATGACTGTTCTTTTAGAAAAAAATGTTGGCTATGATCATGGTTCCATAGATTTTTCTATGTTGTATTTGATTCTCTTTCTATCTAGTCACTTAGTTCTAACTTCACATCCCAGGAACATTTCGTTTGCAAGGTTGGTTTTTAGTTCTCTATATTCTTCAATGTAGAAGGGGTGCAAGCCCTAATTATATGTTTTGATTATATTTTTTCTAAAAGGGATAATCATGTGGTTTTGGTCTTGATTCAAGCATCATCTTATTTGTTCCAAGAATTCCTTAGACAATCACATGCCATACAAAGGGGGACATCAAAAATCACTATATCTTATACCACCACAAGATATGGTATCCATGTATCAACATTGGAAGATTTTTTAGGAGGCCAACTGCTTTTATGGACTTCTTTTTTAATTAAAACCACTTAATTTCCATTGGACTGAGGATCATTCCCATGCTTTTATAGACATCTAATGGCATAATTATGGCTTCAGCTTCTAGGTCTACTACACAATTGTGTAGTATGCACTTCTCCAAGGAAAGAGAGATAGAATGGAGTGGATTGACTTCTTTACATACCTAGAGATGTTCTCCTTGTTTTCTGGCTTATTGGATTACCATTTTCTTTCAAGAGATAAAACTACCAAGTCCACGTCTTTGTACACTAATATATATTTGCTCAGATCTATAAAATACCTCATAAGAAGATTCTCAATTTTCCTCAAAACTTCTTGTACAATGGTAGAAATCTTTGAATAAAATTTGAAACTAGTTCATTGCTTCAACCCTGTGTTTTAGAGTCATTTATGGGAAGCACAACTTCTTCTATAGCTCTATTATTTGTTGACTTATTGACTTCCTCTTTAGAATTGGTACTAAAGTATGAGACTGCATTATTTTCTTCTCGCTTTGTATGACTAGATTCCAAATATGCTTAGATTTGTATGCCTCTTATCATTAGTTTTCAATGGTAACTATTCTTCCTAAGCATTCTTGCTATAACACTGATGTGAAAGCCACCACATATTCCATTAACTAAGGTTTTTTGGACACATAATATGCAAACTTCTTTCTTCACTATAAATCTCACTATGCAATGAGGGTTTACACATAGCTAGGATTTTAGATACTTTTTTTATACTATTAGCAAGGCATAGTAGTATCTCTTTTTTTTTCATATACTTCATTCCAATAGGATAATCAATTCTATATCAATAGAGTTTCTCTTTCATTTTTCTGACATCTTTAGTAAATTTTTGGATTATTGCTTTCAATTCTCATTTTGTTTGTGGTTAGTCCTCATGTATATTAGGAATGCCAATAACTATGGGGATTTGGGGTGTACAATACCTATACTCTTCATGATATGGAGTACAAGACATACATGGGGAAGGGTCAAATGGGTATATGGTGTTTCTATGAGGAACTTTTCCTATTGCGATGAGCATATTTTAAGTTATTATGGCTTCTTGAAAAACCTATGGGAATATTCTCTTTAGTTTGTTGAATTAGGAGATTCAAATATGGGTGAAAGGCATGAATATAGTAAATATAAGATTGGGAATGGGAGAGTTGGAATTATCAAATAATCCTCTTCCAAGTTCTCTTAAATGAGATGTTAAATTCAAAGATACTCTCATGGGAGACTCTTTGGATGGATGAGAAATAAGTGAGTAACAAGAATGGGTCTCTAGTATCATCAAATTCATTAATAAGAGCTTCAACTAATTCAGCCTAAGTACTAACATTCTATTCTTATAAATATCTATACCATAATAACACATTGCCCTTGAAATACTGGATGAGTAACCTAATCACTACATCTTCAAAGACAATATCATATACAATAGCTAGAGAAGTTACATCTTGATAGTGCTCATAAGTCATTTTTCATTACTATCATAATTAGACAAGACTTTTAGGATAACTTTTGGTATTTCAAGGAGAATTGAAACATTAAGGGGACCGATATCATACCAATATGGGTAAAAAAAATTGGCCATAAAGATAGGGCCCGATCTATTCTTAGATAATTCTAGGTTTGATATTAGGAGTCGCCAGATGAACATACATTATTCATAAATAAGGTCAATATTATTCATCAAATATTGAATTGTCTAAGAAAGTGAGACAAAATAACAAAAAACTACTGATATGTGCTAAAATTATTAGCATTTTGGATATTCTATAATTTTTAATCTCTTTATTCAAGTCCCATCAAGCATGCCAAAAACTTCTATATTGTTGGACTAAAATCTATCATATTTGTGAATAGGTGTTATGTTCGAGATCTTAACCCAAAGTATAGAATTGGATGAAAATATACTACTCCTTATTTTAATCTCCAGAGAAGGCTGACTCCTTTAATTAGTTGTATTTTGAGGTAAAAGAGTTAGAAAGGAGTAAGAGTTAGAAAATGATAAGGAAAATTGGATGGTATATAGTATAATAGCATTAGATATTGCTAGATAATACACTATCCAACCAGTTACATGATACTTAATAGACCAACCATTATCAACTTACAATTACAGGTTCGTTCAACTCATGACATTCATTTTAATCATTCCAAGGATTTGAACAATTAGCAATCTAATAAGTGGTTCAAAATCACTTTAACAAAATAGACTAAGTGTTTATATAACATAAATGACTAAAATAAATGTATACAAGTTTTAATCAAGACTTCAATTGTTATCAATCCGGTAGGTAATCCAAATAGTAGAATTACTTTAACATAGTACACTAACAATTAAGTGTAGCATAAATGACTTAAAATAAAAGCATGCATTTAAAACCTACAATCACACAGTAATGGAGGCCAAATAGCTATCACTTCATTGATCAACAAAAGTTTTACAAAGCAATGTTTGGCAAGGACTATATGATTGACCCCTACAATGGAGGTCTCTCCACATATTTATAGGTTGTGTATTGAATTTTGTAGAATAAGATTTACAATTAGTTACAAGGTTGATACAAAGAAAGCTTAGTAGAATATTTTAGAGGTTGAGGTGGTTGATCTAGATTTCATATTGAATTTAATTTTGGCCCATTGATCTGTAATTGCCTTCTATAGGTAGCTGCATTATTGGAGCTATCATTTTCATTCTCTAGTGTCATTAGCTAGAACTAGTTGACGAGCACCATGGTTGTCATAGGTTTGAGAACAATGTCATTTGAATCTATGAATAAAATTGAGTTTTTCCTTTTTTCTAAAAGCTCTTCTGTAACAAAAACATGACTTTGGTTTGATGACATTGTCCTTGGATACACTATGGATTTGTTCATATTTTCTTCTATGTTATCTTATTTGTTTGCATGATCTTGGGCTTTGGTTTGAAAATAATGATGTCATCAACTTGGGCAGCCCAATTTTAAGTATTTAGCTTTCTTTACATGGTCCTAGGCTCTTCTTCTTAATGCTTGTATTTGCTTGATAGATCGTGGCTTTATGCAATTCACATTTCTATGCTTAATTTCATATATGATTTTATCATCAACAAATATAGTCCAAGTTTGAGCATCGCAGCCTTAGATTCAATCTTTTTTACCTACATAATCTTGGACTTTTTTACCTTTTGGCTGATTTCATCATCTTGAGAGTCTTGATTATATGCAATGGTCATTTTAACTTTTGACTTCTCATGTGATATCAGTTTTGGGCACTGAGCCTATGAAGTCTTAGGCTTTGATGTGATTGTGTTGACATCACTTCTCAAAGGCACCTGGCTTTGAAACATCCTAGATTTGGGCAATTAACTCTGTGTGGTTTTGGGCAGAATAAGTTTTTCACTAACATTATCATTGGCATCATCCTGGTTTTCGATATCCCAATCTCATGCATTTTTATGGATTTTAAAATACTTAGTCTATATTTTTACCAAAATAATCCTAATACTTTGGAATTCAAATGAGGTTATGACTTTGACCTATAGTTGTTCTACATGCATAGTACATGTATGATTCAAATTATTTACATTCATATTTTAGCATATTATTGAATGTTATTTAATTTATTATAAGCCTTGATATACATATTAATTTTATCATATTATTATCTTGACCTTTATTATATTGTGGTTATTTTATATTATATCCTATGATATTTTATGGTAGGATAAGTCTTATGGTATCATAGCTACCACTAAACTCTATCCAAATTGTTATAGTTCATTTTATTAGCCACATTATTAATTGATTTTATACATATTTGGTAAAGTCGATTAATATTTTATCCACTTTGAATTCAGTGATACTTGAACTCTATTTTAAAGGTCTTATTGAATATAAAGGCTAGGGTCTTTCCATAATTAAAAAATAACTAGTGAAAACTAGGACTCAGCTATATTGATTGATAGGCATACCAACTCAATATTAGTTGGTCATTCAAGGATAAAGCCAACCCTAACATTGATTTGAAACAAATTTGAAGTTTTTTTTATAATAGATTGAATGCAAATCAACTCTAAGAAGGTTGGTCATTCAAGGCTGAAGACAAGGATAAAAACCAACCCTAACATTGAAGACAAGAGAAAACCCATCTTAAATAAATTTGATCATTCAAGGTTGAATCCAACCCTAACATTGAAGATAAGGGCAAAATTAACTTAAATAAAGTTGGTCATTCAGGGTTGAAGCCACCCTGACATTGAAGATTATTTATTAAAAATTAAAGGAGCAGATTGAGAAGCACTCAAAGCTTCCTAAGATCATAATACAAAAGTGGAGCAAAGAATAGAAGAAAGAAGAAAGTGTAGAACAAAAAATTACATTGAAGAACTAGGCTAACTGAAAATATCTACATATCATTCAGTCTTGGTCACAGATCATCTTTTGAAGCAAGTTCTTCAAGGTAGATTTTTTTTAATAGAGGAAACATAATAGAGGAGATCCTACAAGAGGCCATATTTAGATAGAAATTCTAAAATGTTATTATTGAAGAAATTTTTGAGAAGAAAGGCCATAAAATAAGAAGGATCAAATAAAGGCCATATCATAGAAAAGGATCAAGAAAGGTGATATCATAAGCAGAGAGAGATAGGTCATTCATTTAGTCAACATAAGAAAATAATATTGGCCATCCATTTGGTCAAGGAAGAGTGGCCATTCATTTGGCTTATAAAGAGATATAAAAGTAGGTATTTATTTGACCAACATTGAGAAATAAAGCAATCAAAGAAGAGTGGTCATCCAACCAATGTACATAGAATAATGGCCATCCAACCAATGTAAGCATAGAAGGATACCATCAGACCAATGTAAGAAAAGGAGGTCATCAGGCTATTAGCTTTTGATAATGTATTATATGGGAGAAATCAATCACAAGATGTAAAATATGCAGAAAAGTAAGATAATGGAATTTTGTAATAAGATTGAAATATTCTATTAATGGAAAGTTACAAAAATAGTACAATATAATATAATGGAGGAAATGAACACTCCAAAACTCTAATGGAAACTACATTGTACCTACTCACTACTCTATAGTAATCTCACTTCTACTTCACACTTTCTTCTATTCACTATGGGGTCTATATATAAGAAGATAAGTTACTTGGCCCTTACTCTTCCTAACTACCTTTCCTATGACTCATGTACAAGTGGACTCCTTGTACATTTACATCATTGCACATTGACACTTGTGCATTTATTACTTCTTCCTCAAGTAACCTAAGATAAACTCCTAATCTAACAATATACCCAAGGTGGTACATTAACATGTACCTAAATAATGTAATATACTCTAACACCCCCTTGTATTACATTATTTGGGTATTGAAGACTTTTAGTCTTCAATGTGGATCTTCCTCTTGGTATTGGAGTTTGCACTCTCCTCCTCTATATTTTGTAACTTGTTCAAGCAAGTAGTTAGTATCTTCATAAAATACTATCCTTGTGAAAGAGCTTTGACTTCATGATCATTTGTAGGATATTCCAATTCTTCAATATCTTCAATCCTCTGAGTTAAGTGTTCTTTATGATTCCTTTCACGGTATTCCAATTATGGATAATTGTTTTGTCATTGAAACTATTGTTGATATGAATTATTTTGATATTGTCTTGTTTGAAGTGCCCTATTTAGTTTGCTTCCATAGTTCATCTAATTTTCTTGATTCTAGTTTCTTGGATTGAATTTGTAGTAATCAGTGTTATGACCTTTTCTCCTACATATCTAAAATTATCTATTATTCCTTTGTCTTCATCCTTTTGAATATAAGGCTATGTTTCCCTGTGGAGTATCTTTTGAAACCAATGCAGTGTTAGTCATTTCATATTTCACTGTGCTTTCTACCTCATATTATTTAAGAATGTTGATTAGCTCATCAAATGATGTATCTTTACTTAGAACCTGTAGAGATGTAACTAGATACTTGTAGCTATCTGGAAGTGCTCTCATGGTTACTTGAACAAGGAATTTATCTTCAACCTTTTCTCCTAAGGTTAATAATGTTCCCTTAATTTCTGCTACCTTCCTTAGGAATAGTTCTATATTTTCTCCATTGTTCATTTTTAGGGAATGTAATTGAGTTTGAAGATTTAAGATAGTGGCTTTATTTTTCCTTTAAATATTTTCTCTAAGGTTTTCCAAGCTTATGTAGATGATCCTACTGAAATAATATAAGCTTGTATTTCATCTATGATGGCAAAATTTATTATCATTAATGCCTTAGCATCAATTTTTTTCAAACCTCTGAATATTTGTATCACTTGAAGTTGGTTTAGTTTTTGCTCCTTTGATAATTTCCCAAAGTTTTTCAAATATCAAAATAGCCCTCACTTTGTTTTTCCATGAGAAGTAATTTGGACCCTTAAGTAGTTGAGATTCTATAAGGATGAATTTGTTTGTAGTCATGGTGGTACTTGTAGGCTTCCTTATAACTCCCTAGTTATATGCAATAGATTTTATTAAGGGCTTAGCTAGTGAAGAATTCTCCTTTTGAGTTGATTTTGTAATATTTTGAGAATAATAATCAACCTTCAATTTTACCTTATCTCTCCTAATGAAGTATGCTCTAATGGAGTTCTTATAGTTGGATTTCTTTTTGTCTCCTTAGTATGAGTATGAGACAAGTGTTACCAATTAGTTCCAACTCTATATGTAAGCAATAGATTTGCTTCTCTATTCAATAATTTAATTTTCTAAATTCCAAGTATCTATAGTTTGGTGTAGTATGCCTTATAACTCCCTACTTTTGGAATGTTAGAAAATAATGATAATAGTATTTGCAAATTGATATTTGAGTTTACCAAGGTTGATAGCCTTATATCTCCTACTTGGTTATTTGCAAATATTATAATATTATAATGTACTTCAATTATAATGCCTTGAAATGGACTTGCTTTATAACTTACTAATGCTTGGTTATTCCAACACAGTAGTAAATTTGACCGTATATGTAGCACCTTATAACTCCAATGTTACTTTAATTAAAGCAAGAAAATTTAATATTGAAATTTCCTTAGTAGTGCAGTATGTCAAGTTGCTTAAGACTTCACTCTTCTCAATGGCTCTTTGGGCATCGTGTTCGTTGTATGATGATAAGCATTCAATGCTCCATTCCTCCTCCAACGACATTGATATTCACTTATGGTATTGAGCATTCAATGCTCTTCTCAACAACATTGGTGGATGACAGTCTCTTGCTGCCCCCTTTGACTCCAAATAAAGCACTCTTCTACGTGCTCTTACTTCATTGTATTTCCCTTGGACTTTATTGTGTTTCCCTTGGACTTTGTTGTGTTTCCCTTGGACTTTGGTGTGTTTTCCTTGGACTTCAATGTGTTTTCTTTGAACTTCATTGTGTAGTTGAGCACTTAAGTAGCTTTGAGCTCCTTTGGGTGACTTTCACATGGCTTAAGATTTTGAATAATGCTTTATGACTTCTCTAACGCTTCTTGAGGTGATAACCACATGGTTTGTGAGCTTCAATGCTCTTTAGGATGACACCCACGTGGCTTAGAAAATGTTGTAATGCTTCTCCTTCCTAGCTATGATAATGATACCTTTGTAACATCCAAATGATTATTCTAACACTCAAGGAGTGAGTGTTTTCTTTCTTTGAAGGCATTGGGGAATATATGGGTGCTCTGTCAGTTGTGACAAGTGGCAACGCCTTTGTTTGCATGAAATTCTTCCCTCCAACATATATTATATACTCCTTTTCCAACGTATGCCCAGCTATTTTCTTGCTCTCAATGCTTCCTTCAGGTGAAAGAAAGTGCTAATATTCTCACAAGCCATTGGCTCTCATTCGATGGTGGTTCTAGGCACTTCGATGATGGTTCTATGGTGCTTCATTTGTGATTGCTAGTGCTGCCCTTAGCTGGCAATTTCTCCATGATACAACCTGGTATAGCTCCTCCTCAGTGGATGATTTCTCCAAGCTAGGTCTTGGATATTGCACCTTGAACTCTATCTTGTACCTTATGCCTTTAATATGCTATCTTATGTGTTACCTTGCAATGTGTTGTAGATGACAGCTTCTAGCTCGTGCTATGCAATAGATAATAGCTCCTTTATGTGGTTGTCTTGTGCTTCAGGTTGCTTGTTGTGGATGCCCAATTTAGTGACTAATGGGGGTGTCTTTAGACACCGTAATGTGAGCCTCTTGTTGGCTCTTCAACCTTGCTTGGATAGTGCTCTTCTATCAACCACTTTGTGATGGTTCTTGCTGGTGTTGGACATGTCCTTGAGACACTCAAACTTTGTCCTCTTTTGCTACCTAGGACAAGAGATTATGGTGCAAGAAACTAATGTAAATAGATTTACAATAGATAGAATAGAATACCTTGATTTTGCACCTATATCTGAGATCTTCAAATCTCTTTTGCAAGCTTTCTTTCTACTAGGTTTTGATGGTGGCTTCTTTGTACTAATCCTTGTAGGCAAGGGATGATTCGATGTTGTCTTCTTGGACAACTCTCTCCTTTGCTTGGCTAACTTAACAATGAATCCAAGCTAATAATCATGCAACTAATATGCCCTTAAGGTGGCTTAATCTTGCACTAATTTTTACTTTCACTTAGTGCACTTCTAATAAGATTTAAGAGAAACTAATATAGTGCAACTGCAATCTCCTTATTACTCCTTAAAAGTAACTTATAATATGCACTAATGATAACTCTTAAAGAACTCTTAAATGCTTCTATAATCTTTGCAACTTAATGTAGTCTTCTCTTTTGTAACTAGATAATAGGAAGATGATATTTTTCTTTCTTTCAAAATATATCTAACTCCTATTTTAATGTGCAGGTAATAACCCTTAACAAAAACTATCTTATGCACTTCCCTTGAAGACTTTAAAATGCAACCTTCTTCTTGCAACTTCTATATTCTAATAAGGTGCTTAATGAAGCTAAGTAATGAACTAAATATAAGTGTTCAAGTAATGAACCCTTTGCACCTAAGTTGCATACCTTTAATGATCTCTAAATATGATGTAGATCTTGGTGTTTTGATTCACCAAGTTGCTATCTAGAATGGTAGTAAATCGCAACTAATATTTCCTTCAAGAACCCCTTTAGTATTTTGTTGTAGATTTAGCAAACCCCTATCTCCAAAATGTGCCTTCTTAGCTATGAAAGGCAATCTCCAAATCTCTTGGATTTGGTAGGCTTCTTCTATCTATGTTCTCCTTCAACCTCCTTGTTGAATTTTGGCTTCAATCTAGGCCTTCTTCTCAAGAATCTATAAGTCTTGAGGTCTTCATTGGTCTCCTCCAAAATTTGGCAAACTACTTGCCAAATCTTTCTCCTTTTGGGCTTGTTGTTGGATGGCGATAATTGTCCCAAATTCTTCACTATCAGGAGCTTCTCCTTGGTAGTGAATTTCTCCAATGAGTTCTTCTTGGAACTCCTTTAATGGCTTCTTCGAACTCTACAATAAGGCTCTCCAAGCCTTCTCCTTGTTTCTCCTTGAGACCTCTCCAAGGTCTTCAATCTCATAGCTTCTCTAGTCTTCTCAATGAGACCTTTCCTTCAACCTTCTATTGTGGAAGTGTTGGCAATGAGATCTCTTAAATCTCTAGAATCTATTGCTTCTAGAATCTAGAACAGGACCTTGCTAGTCCTTCTTCACTTCTACAATATACAAGCTTCAATGGAGATCACCAACCTCCAATATTCTAGAATTGGGAGTTCTTTAATGGGACCTTCTATGGGTCTCTTCAGCTTCTTCAAGTTGATTTATTCAATCTATTATCTACAGTATTTGATGGAGATCACCAATCTCCTATCTTCTTTTGGACTCTTATCTAGAGTCTCTAGGATCAACAATAAGGCTACTATGGCCTTTTCTTCTTCTGCAATGTGCAGGTCTACAACAGGACTTCCCTTAGGTTCTTGGAATCTCCTCTTCTTCTGTGTGTTGCTTCTAGTGTTGGATTGATTCTAAAGATAATATTCTTCCTAGCTCTTTGTAGGAAGCTTCTCAACTTTCTTCGAATCTCCTTTTTACTACAACAAAGTATTAGGATTGTAATGGAAGAAATTCTAAGTGACGAATCTTCACTAGTTGATTTGTCAATCTAGTGGAATGAATGTTGAGTCCTAGTCTTCACAAGTTTTTCTACAACTCTATGGAAAGACTCTAGCCAAATGCAATCTCAAAAATTCTAGAACTAAGATTTGCTTCTCTCCTCTCAATCTCTCTTGTGGCTCTCCCTATTCCTATATGATCTATCATAGCTCTGATACCACTATTAGCTTTTGATAATGTATGATATGGGGGAAAGTAATCACAAGATGTAAATGAAGTATGCTAAAAAGATCATACACCTATGCAATGAAATAAAGAACCAACTAGATAGCAAATTATGTAACCATAATGACAAAACAAGAAATGCAATAATGGTGCCCTTTTATTAATATCAATTATTGTTCCTTCAAGAGAGGTTACAATGGATCCCGTTGAGGGATTTACTACCAATTTGATACAAATTTACAACAAGAAAATATATCCAAGGTGTATCTCGTAGGATCTCTTTTGCATCCTCACAAACTAATTTGGGGAGGGTTTCTTGTGACCTCCACGATGTATGATGGTGAGGTATGAATCTTTATGCCATTTACTTAATTGTAAAGATGTGCAATTTGCACACAAGAAAGATCAAAGAGCATCAAAAGCATATGAAGAGCCTTTCAAGATAAGGCCCATAATGATGATAAAGAAAGCAATAAAGAAGCTAAAATATGAAAAATAGATGCATGAAAATGAAATTAAACTATGGTAAACAGTAATTAAAATGCTACTAAATCTAATGAAAGCAAGAAAATAGGGAAATAGATCTTTGTCGGGAGGTCATCTCTATGCAGGACGATCTCACCTGTGGGCCATCTCAGGATGAGACGGTATGGCCTGTGGGCCATCTCAAGGTGAGACGGTCTAGCCTATGAGCCATTTCAGGGCGATATGGCTATTGAATTATGAGTGAATTCCTTGTGGCCGATGCAAGGTGATGTCAAGTTTTATTAATGGGTTGATTAGTGTTCTTGGTGCGCTCGTGAAGAATGACTTAAGGGCAAAAATTGACACCAAATCAGAGATGTGCAACGACATAAGAAGCACAAATTTGATCTTCAATATTTAAAATGATCCATTGACATGCTTGAAAGCTCCATGGTTGAATTTTGATAGCACTTTGTTGCTTTGGGAATAAGGGCTCTTTGCTCTCCAATTCGACAACACTTCATTATCTCAAAATTGCTATCTTATTCATGAAGGTTGGGTGCCTTTTTATAGATTTTCCAAATGGGAATCCAAGCTTGTGAAGGAAGCCAAGAATCAAGAAGCAATTAGACTCAAGAAAGGCAACTTCCCGTTCTAGAACCTTCCCGCAACTAACTGTGTATGCTTAGTTTTCTTGTATAACCATTTTTCCCTCTGCTCGATATTCAAAACTTGTTACAGGCACGGTCATCCTGGTATGGGACGACCATGAGTATTGACCGTCTTGGGGTAGGACGGTCTCTAGAGATCATCTCTTGGTGGGATGACTTTGGCTAAAAAGAGGAATTCCTCCTTGTTTGAGTGGTGATAACCATTGTTAAGCCCTGGGGCTACTCAATGTGGATCATATAGCCTTAAAAGGTATCCATAGATGTAATCACCTCAATATGACATATTTTAGGTGTCTACAAATATCCTTTTTTGGGATTTGTTGTGTGAAAGCACAATGTGAAGCAAAAATATATGACCTACGTCAAATTGAGGGTTGACGATGATCATTGATCTGATCAATGTTAGATGCCCCAATCATGGAAAGAGCATGCATCTTTGGATCATTACTTACAAAAAGTTGAAGAACTCGAGTATGGTAAACCTTTCAGTCATCAGTAGATAAGGTCAAGTCTACCATTTTTATCTTGAGGAGACAGACTTATCTAACTTATAGACTTCAGATCTACCAAGCATTTATTTGATATAATTTTTGCTTGTTATCTTCCTCAAGCAAGGGCATGATTGTCTTTGGCAATGATCCTTGGATGGATGTAATTTTCATGATTGAGTGTTTGATTATTGACTTTGATTATGAATTCGGTGATGTATGACTACCCCCTCAAGCGATGAGTAAGTAGAGGAGATGGAAAATGATGAAAGCGATGTGTCACTTGACCAAGATGAATTGTTTTAATTTTGTAGGACTTTTGAAAATATGAAAGGAGAAAAATCTTGTTACAACTATAATTTCAACCATTATTGGTAATTGTACATCTCTATCCCTTGGAGCAGTCCAACCACATGGCTTTCTTAAGGAGTTGATACGATAACAATTTGATTTGTTCCAGAGGTGAATCATTGTATTTGATGATCTCTTGAGGTGGAATGGGAGAATTAAATGTATATCTCTATCCCATGGAGCAGTCTAGTCGCATGGCTTTCTTAGGGAATTGAGATAATACCATTTTGATTATGGTTGGAGCTATTTTTTGTTCAAGTGGCCTGATGGTAACCTACCCATCCAACCGGATTGCATGGATAATTAGTCATTGCAACCACCAGGTGTATAGGGTAAATCACTAGGTACAAGGATCACTCAATATTTTTGATCAAAATGTTTTTGGGTATTTTTAGATTTTTTGAGTAATATGGGACATTAGGTGCGGTTGAATGTTCAATTTGATGTTGAAGATGTTTGCAGGATGCTTGTATTTTTTGTGATTTTGAGGCTATATCAAGGTAATACGGTTGCATTCTACAAATTATGAGGTTGTCTCGAGGTAGGATGGTTGTATCAAATGCAACCGCCTCACACAAGGACGGTCTCAAAATTTGAAAAATATAAAAAAAAAAATCCAAAATTTTGACATCATTTACACTGTTGGCAGTTGGATTAAATAAGAGGTGAGGAGGAGGAGGGCATTTTCTGATGCGGAGTGCTGCTGAAAACCCAATCCACTACCACGATGGATCAACCCAAGGTATCGGCGAGCGAAGGAGAGGGAGTGAGGAGAGTAGGCACTTAATTTCTCTTCTATTATGTTTCAATTTAAAATAAACCTCATTAATTAATGTGGCAAATGAAATGCACTAAACTTACGACAATGAACCTCACTTTAGATGTAGCATGTAAAGTAGGTTAGTTATGATTTTTTTTGCTCCTATCTCAGGATCGTCTCGGGAAAATATGGTTTCCCTTTGGAGGTTTGGGGGCCATCTTGGGGTGGGACGGTCACATTTTGAATTGCAACGGTCAAATTTTGACCTTTGCAATGGTATTTGACCTTTGCAATGGTCATCTCAGGGTGGGATGATCTCGTCTGCAAATCATCTCAGCCCAAGATGGCTACATTATTATGCAAATATGTTGATTTTTTTACATTTTTGCAATTTTTTATTGTTTTTATTGATTTGCTTGTTTAAATTCAGTTGTTGAAGGCTTATCATAGAGTTCCCAAACTTTTAAAGACAGTGCGAGGACTCCTCACTAATAATGAGTGGGATTGGATTAAGGCGATTGGCCTTAAGCAAGTGACTTGGTTGAAGGTAGTGATGGCAGAGCAAGCCTATTTGACTACCTTAGTTGATCAATGGGGCAACCAAACTAAAACTTTCCACCTCCCAACTAGCAATATGCCAGTCACCTTAGAGTATATGTATTAGATTTTCCACATTTCGATTGAGGGATACCTAGTCTTCAGTATGGTAGAGTACTATAGAGGGTATTCGACATAGAGGATGAGGTTGTGAGGCAACACATGGATAACGATGAAGTGTTGATCGGGATATGGTATAGTACATGGGTGTTTAGTCGAAGGCATGTAGCATTGATGTGCATTATACCAAACATCTTACTCCTCGATTATTTAGGAGTGAGGTTCCCATGGAACCTTATTGATTTGGTACATGATATGATAGAGTGCAATATCCAAGAACTGTTGATCATGGCATGGGGGAGCACTTTACTTGCTCATTTATATGATGAGTTATATGAGATCTAGCATCGAGGTCAGTGCAGATTAGGTTGCAACCTCCTTCTTCAGGTTTTGGGATGGGAGCATATCTGAGTGGACCGACCAGAGGGACTTCCATATCATAATGAGCAAAGATGAAGGACCTCGAGATCGAATATGCCACTTGATAAATGTGAGACTAGAAGATAGGTCAGAGCCGACCTCATGCAGGTAGGCTTACCCATTATGGAGGGTCTTTGGATGGATTAAGACTAGGTCAAGTGACATGGAAGTATTATATGAATTGTCCTTCATGGGCAAAGGTAGTAGCACAACTTGGGTGCATAAGAAACGGATGGTGGTTGATTGGGTAGCATGGCATAGAGTGAGAGTACTTCTAGTACTCTCGCATCACTTATCAGTTTAGGATCTGCCATAGTGTTCTTGAGGAGCCCATTATTTACCACCATCAAGGGGTGGAGATGCAATTGGAGTGGCCTCAAGTGGAGCCATTGGGGGATGAGGAGGATGAGCCACTAGCCTTTCTATGTTTGGAGGACCCAGGTATTACTATTGAGTACAAAATATGGTGGGTTACTTAGCTATGGTAAGGAGGTGGACCGATGGGTAGGTCGGTTTAGGATGAGGTCAAGGAGGGTGTGATAGGGGAGGCCTTAGGATATGAGGTAGGTGAGGGATGGTAGGGAGTGCATCACCGAATGAAGGTAGAGTGGGTTCAACCTATAAAGGGGATAGAGGAGCCACAGGATGAGGGTGGAGATGAGGAGGATCATGAGGATGAGGTTGCTTAGTTTAGGGTACAAGTGTAGTCCCTATAAGCATAGTTGGTAGAGTGAGATACTACTATCACAATACTGCAGAGCTAGCTAGGCAATGGGTAGCAATAGTGGAGGACATTTTCTAAGGAGCATGACTTGCTCAACGCCTAGGTGGATAGTGCCCAAGCAAAGATAGATAGGGTGATAGTAGATCGAGATACTTTGTAGACATAGATGGCTGCTAAGTTAGCAGAGTGGTATGCTTTTCAGGTACAGGTAGCTACCAGGACAACAAAGCGAGATGCACTGTAGGCTCATTTGATAGCTATGATCACCTCTTAGGTATATGCGAGAGCAAATAGCCAGGCTACAATGAGTATGGCAGGATTACAAGCTGAGGTAGCCAGACTGTGGACTCTATTGAGTGACTATGATGTTTAGCATTGATCAGATGGAGCTTATATCATGGATTTAGAGGGTCAGGTGGGGCTACTTGGTGGTCATATACCTGAGCAATCTTTGATAGGAAGATCCCATCAAAGTCGATGCAGTGAGTCAAGGCAGTCATCCATAAGATAGAGTCACAGGTCATTAGTGAGGCTAGAGAGATCAGTGACCAATGGATTAGGATAGCCTACCAGGACAACAAAGCGAGATGCACTGTAGGCTCGGTTGATAGCTATGATCACCTCTTAGGTATATGCGAGAGCAAGTAGCCAGGCTACAATGGGTATGGCAGGATTACAAGCTGAGGTAGCCAGACTGTGGACTCTACTGAGTGACTATGATGTTCAGCATTGATCTGATGGAGCTTATATCATGGATTTAGAGGGTCAGGTGGGGCTACTTGGCGGTCATATACCTGAGCGATCTTTGATAGGAAGATCTCATCGAAGTCGATGCAGTGAGTCAAGGCAGTCATCCATAAGATAGAGTCACTGGTCATTAGTGAGGCTAGAGAGATCAGTGACCAATGGATTAGGACAGCCTCGTAGGGATGAGGCAAAGGATAAGGGTGACTCTGGGGATGCAGGTCCTGGATGACTCGTTTATGTGTAAGATCTGAGGACCCACACGATTGTAGCCTATGGGTAATTTTGTACCATGATGTATAAGATATTATTCATGATATATATATGACACATATTTTATTATGGCTCATTATGTGTTTATGTTATGTTTTTATTTTATGCATGGATGCACTTTTATGGATGTAGTTGTAGATTATGGATGTATGTCTAGATATTTTATTATAGATGCATAGATATATGCCTAGATGTATGCATATGGATGATGTAGTGCCTAATGTTAGATGTATTATTTAGATTTTTTATTTACTTATGAATTTAATTCATGTTATTGATATGACAAATCTAATGTGTATGAGATGCATTAATTTTTATATGGATGTTCTAATGCAAATTATGGATGTATGTTTTAATTGCTCAAAATATGATGAATGAATCTAAATGTGTTTAATGAACCAATGTTGGAAACCATATAATGTATAAATATCATGAATTAAAATGTTAACCTTATCACAAAAGTTATACATTTGGATGTGGATATGTGAGATGAATATATGTGGAATGTGTGGGTTTTCCCTATGCTCTTTTTGTAAAATAAAAGGTGTGCGTAAATAGTCAGTGGCCAACTAAATATAATTTTTTATATTCATCCAGTATCTATCCTATCTTACAAGGACCCCTTAATAAGCAAAAGCTCATAAGATAAACTACCAATGATGATGAGATAGTTAAATGCTATGAGGGACTTTTAAGGTTTTCCATGGGATTCAAACACCCTAGTTGACCAGTCAAAAATTTATTTACTGACTACACAAGACTCTGAAAGCTATAATTCTGTTATGAAGACCCAGATATTCAATATCCTTGTGTGTGCAAAGTGAATGTATTAGATGAGGCATAAGACTACCTCATTACCAGGCGGGTCTCATGCAACCCATTTCTATAGTGAGGATCACCCTATGGTCATATTATCCTGGAGTTTGAACAAAGTTGGACTAGACTACTAGGCAATACAAGCCATCAAAAGCTAGCTCATACACAAGCCGACATTGGTCTACACAAAAGAAGGTCGCTAATGTAACAGATGTATCGCCATGTATAAGGCTACTCCATTGCCAAGTGGGTTTCATTCAACCCATTGTTGTAATGAATATTGCCTCATGGCTTCTGAATACTAAGAATTCTAGGGATTCAAGATCTTTACCCCCTTCTTTTCTTTTGATTACTTGGGATACTTTCTCATTTGTAGTGGTGAAAACCAATTTTTGTTTTAAGAGCTGAGTGGTGAAAACCACTCTTTTTCAAGGGATACTTTTAATGGAGCTTAGGGGACGCATTGCATGTCCCTGATCCATGATATACCAAGGAGTACATTGTATTGCATTTCCCCTTCAAGGATATGGAGGAGGGTGTGGACATTTGTTATATTTTCTTGAATGGGAAAAACCACCATTCCAAGCGTCAAGCACAAGGCATCATTGAAACCTCAAAGGGTGAAGCCGCAACATGGGAGGGTGGTAGGTTAACATGCTGAAGAGCAATGGACGTGATAATGTTGATAGAGGATCTAGTGTCAACCAACACACATTTGAAAGGTTTGCAATCTATGTGATCAACTATATGCAAAGGAGAATCAGATAACTCGATTGGAATGGATTTAATTACGAGTTGGAATGGATTTAATTTCATAGTAATAGAAAATGATTGAGGGTTCCATGCAAGTTTGGATGCTCCCCATAAAGTTGGTGAAGGCATTCAGGTCTTATGCTTGGAGTTTAATAGACTTAAGGATGTCCATCAATGCCTCGTGATGTGGAGGAGATTGTTGAAAAAGCTCGTAGATCAAGAGCTTGGTAGATGCCAATTTGAGGCTATGGATGAGACAATTTCTTAATGAAATTGCTTGTCACAGAGGAGAAGATGGTGTAGGTTACACTAGTGGTGGCGCTGGTTGGGTTGGAGGCATATTAGAAGGGCCACTGGATTGTTGTGGTCAATCAACATATCGTTTATTGTGGGTGACCACGTGAAACATCCCAACAAAACCTTGGTAGTGTGGGACATTATTAACGTAATTTACTTGGTTGGGTGGCATGATGGAGGTTGAAGATCCACTAGTCGGTTGTACTACCCCATGTTGGGACAAGAGGGTTTGGTAAATACCAAGATTTTGGTTTGGTGGGGCGAGAGGATTGTCGACTTGGATAGTCCCCCTTTCAATTAAGTCTTGCACCAAGTGTTTAAATTGTATGTAATCATTGATGTCGTGGCCCCTCTCTGACGATGGAAGACATAGAAGTGATGTTCCTTGTAATATCTTCCTTTAGGCTTGTTAGTATCCTCTGGTTGCATTTGTGGTAAGGTTATTGTTTGTGCCTCGTAAAGCCTTTGGAAAATGGTTGAAAGTGGTTTAGTGAGGAGGGTGAAATTGCAAGGGGGTTGTGGGTTAGAGCATCTGGCACAGTTGTCTAGTTGATTGGAATTTTGAATTTGGGGTGGAGGTGGTATAGCTTGGTGTGTTGGCTGAGATGGTGGATATGAAGGCTACAGAGGGGGATACTATTGCTGAGATTGTTGTTGCAAAGGCAGAGATTGTGGTTTTTGTGGAGGTGGACACTGAGGTTGTGGTTGTGGAGGAGCTTATGTGGTCAGCACTAGTTGGTTGACTTGAGAAGGTTTTGATTGATTATTGAAATTACCCTTAACATTCTTGCTATGTCACTCTTTCTTCTTGAGTTTAATCTCACCTTATTGAATTTTGATATCTTCAATAATCTTGGCCTAAGTTAAAGCTTACTCAAGTATTCGATATTGTTGAAGTTGCAATAGTAAATATATGGGCTTCAGCTCCATGTAAACATTCGAGTGAGATCAATCATAGGAAAGATGAAGGGAAATTTGGTTATTACAGTTCTCCACCAAGTGCCATATTCTAGGATAGGCTCATATTTGAATTAGCGGAGATTATATAGATCATTTAATGTGGTCTTCTTAACATTAAACGAGAAGCGCTCTAGAAAGAGATTGGCCAGTTGTTAAAAAGTGAATATGCGATGATTGGGAAAGTGATTGTACCAATCAAAGGTGGCTCCCCTAAGGGTTTGAGGGAAAGTGTGAAGCATGAGAGGATCATTGTATTGAATTACAAAATAGTATTCATGAAAGTGCTTACATGTTCTTGAGGATCCTCTTCTCCTTTAAATTTGTCAAGCTTGGGCACTTCAAAACCAGGAGGATACTACAGTGTAGGTAGGGAGAAATGAATTGGGTGGTTGATGAATTGATAGAGGGTAGGCTTTTGATATCCAATATCGATAGACTGTAACTTTAAGTTGTTGATCTAGTTGGCCAACAACTAGAATGCATTCGAAGATGGTTGAGGGTGAGGGTAATATGGTGG
This sequence comes from Wollemia nobilis, assembly GCA_028583015.1. Lineage (NCBI taxonomy): Eukaryota > Viridiplantae > Streptophyta > Pinopsida > Araucariales > Araucariaceae > Wollemia > Wollemia nobilis. The sequence goes on along the minus strand of JAQPPZ010000613.1, from coordinate 4,905,765 downwards.
AAGATATGACTACTACGTAAGGGGCTAAGTAGGTGGGGGTTGGTTTGGATATGTTGTGGGTGCTTGGTAAGATGATGGGTAGGTGTTGGATTGAGTTTGGTAAGATGTGGGTTGTTGCTAAGTGGAGGTTCGTTGTACTTGCTATGATTGGGTTTGATATGATGCCTGAGTAGGCTATTGGTAAGAAGACGATTGGGATTGATACTGCGAGTAGGCCCCATATGGATCGGGTGGAGTGTTTTGGTATTGTTGGTATTGAGCATATGTTTTGTAGTGAAGAAGTGGTTACATGTAAGTGGAAGATGTGTGAGGGGGGTTTAGTGGAGGTTGGTACTAATGAGGATGTGGTTGTTGTTGGTTGGGAGGTGGTTGTTGATAATGTGTTGGAGGTATATTTTGAAGCTACGTCAGTGGCCCCTCATAGGTACTTCGAGGTGGGAGTGTCACTGCCTAGATAGTCGGTGGACGAGAGTCCCATGATAGAGCTTGCATGAAGAAGGCACTTTGAGTTGACATGGGAGGAGGTTGTTGGTAAGCAGCACTGGTAGGCACTTGTTGCATAGAAGAATAGCCCTAAGAGAGAGGATATTGGTCTTGATAACCTTGTTAAATCAGAATTGAAACATTAGGAGGAATATTAGAAGAATAAGATGGGGGGTTGTGCAACATGTGTGTCAGTGGATTGAATGACGATAGGTGACAGAGGGTAGGTTGCAAAGGGAATTGAAGTGGGTATTTGGAAGACAACATTGACTTGAGCCAAGTGAGATTGATTAGGATCATGATGGGTGTAGGATGAGGATGTTGGGAGATGATGCGTTTGTGATGGGTGAACCTGATTGGATGAGGAGGGTTGATTCGGGTCAAAGGCCATTGACTTGCTAGTCATAGAAGGATGGGTAATATGGGATTGAGGCCCTTGGGTTGGATAGACATCATAAAAGGATGTTGGCCAAGGGATCTCAGTGGAAGTAGTTGCAATCTCAAATATGGGGTTGGTCCCACCAGGCATTCCATTTTGTAAGCATGAAAAATGCACCTAACAATGAAAATGCAGCTTGTAGGCCCCCCAAACGCTAACCATATTTTCTAGTGTTTTGTGAAGCTATTTTGTAGATATAGAAGTTGTTGGATATTCTGGATGAAAGACAAAGCTTGAATCAAACACCAAAATCAAATAAGTTCCCTTGATAAAGTTGTTAGGTTGTGTATTGTTCGCTTTTATCATTTTTGTTCACAACCTAGATTTAGTAAAAGAAAATATCTAATTGCTTTCTAGGCATTTGAAAGAACAAGAGCATATAGTGTGCATCTAGGGTTTTAGCCTTGTTTGTGCATTTCACTTGTGCCCTTGCCTAAAAGAGAAAATAAATTTTATTTCTTACAACCTAGGGTTAGGGATCATTGAATCTAAGAATCATACTAGGGTTAGACATTGTCTTCTTGCATTTTGTGTGTTTTGCATTTTTCTTTCGTTTCTCACGGTTTAGTTTCAAAAGGCCAAACAATAGGTGTATGCTTAATTGACACATCAAATATCTCCACATAGACTTGGAGCAAGTTCTAAAACTATTTCTGGTGAACCCATCCTGTTGTGTCCCTAAGCCTAGAGGATATAGCACATTCCCGTGGTTCACCTTGGCTCCCAGCAGATCCAGTCAAGAATTGTACGCGACAAAGCGGTTTTCCCCCTTTACATATTTGGTGCACCCGACATGAACACACGTTTTAGCAACCAAGATAGGAAGCCTCTTCCTTTGCTTTTCTCTTGAAAAATTCAATACGACCACTAATTATGTTTGTTTAGATAAAAAAAAAACATTTAAAAACATCTTAAAAATATTTGTGTGTTTTGCTAGCTCTTCTCCTTTTCTACTCTATCCTTTATGTTTCTCCTAATGGCTTCCAACCTTAGGGGTAAGTAAAGGCTTTGAGAGTTTGATGATATTTTTTCAAGAAGATGATCAGATTTATAGAGAAAAACATAATCTAGAAGAGGAAGAAAATGCAAAAGTTGGTAATGATCTTAATCCTACTAAGGGGCCTAATGGGAACCTTACCTTTAAGTCATTTGATCACATCTGGAACTTCTACAAGTATCGTAGAGATGCCTTGAATAAGGTTATGGATGAGGAAGCCCAACTTGAAAAAGCTGGGACATCTCATTATCAAATTATTTCTCCTCAAAATGTTCACGACAATTTGTTGTTAGAATCTTCACATCATGTTAATCCTTATCTTAAACCAACATATGCTACTACTAAAATAACCAACATTGGGAGGATTTCACAAGTCCCTCCAACTAGTAGAGCATATCAAGATTATGTTCAATTTCCTCATCCTACTCATCTCAACATCCATGCTTCTATCCCACTAAATTTCAGTTATCCTCCACAACAAGATACCACATATCATAACCCATACCCTAACAATATCAATTCCTCCAACATGAGCCAAGTTCCCTTTCAATAGACCCCTCCCCTAGGAAACCTAAGGACATTGCACAATAACAATCCCAAGATGCAAAAACTTATACAAAACTTACAAGTATCATCAAAAGGAAAAACAAATGACTGAATAGTTAATACAACCTTCATATACACAGAATACTGGCAAATGCCAAAATAACCAACAATATCTATGGGAATTAGTGCTAAGGTTGATGTTGATGGTATCCTCAATGAGCATATGGGAACCTTCTTCTAGCTAATGGGAAGTGGGAATAAGTTTGTATGTCGTAAGTGAGATTAATAGGGATTGGTGAGGGTTCATTCTCAATAATGTCAATTTGATAAATAGATGCATAAACAGGCAATGGAGGAAAGTATAAGTTGGCATCACGGAGGAGCTAATCAGAGGGAATGAAATAGGACAGGGAAGGAGGCGAGGAATTAAAGTTGATGAGGCTAGGATCAATGTGAGTGGGGTTAGAAGGGGAATTTGGATTGTGAAGTGGAGTGAATAGATCAATGGAGATCATGTTGACTTGTGGGAACAGTTAAGGGGACGAATTAGAATTTGGGTTCCCATGCTCACGAGGGAGGAGTTGCACTATGATGGAAGGATAAGGGTAAGATGGAGTTGGAAGCAGTTGGGTAAGGGGATTAGTGCACTCCAAAAGGAAGTAGGACGAGAATGATGGGGTGAGGAATGGGAAATAAACGTACGTAGACATTACCATCGTCCATGGGATCTATGATGGGGACAACGGGGGATGAGGTCTCTTCAGAATTGTCAAAAGTGATTGAAAGTTGCTCGAAAAGCTCCTTGAGTTTCTCTTCCAAGTCGTCAAGCGGGAAGGCAGCAATGGTGGCAACTTAAGGAGGATCGTTAGGCAAAAGGTGCATGGGTTCGAGGTCGATGCAATCATCGTCAATATCATCCTCGAGACCAAGGGTGATGCATTGAAGCTCACCTTCGAGAAGATCAAGGGAAGGGGAATGATTATACCCTAGACCAGCTCTATCGGTAAGCAGTTGATGATGGGGCTCAATAATGTTGTGAGTGCCTTGCTCGTAACGTTCAAAATGCTAAGGTCGACATTGACTTGTGCAAGTTATTTGATTTCATCTTACCTCTTGCACTGATTCCCATAAACTTCCAATGATTGTATGTAGAGGTTTTTTAATTAAAAATTAAAAAATAAATAAATAAATTTGTTAAGTTTCATTTTTTAATATATCAAATTGAATAAAATGATTAGAAAATTGTAAGTCAAACAGTCTTAGAATTGAAATCATAACATTTTACAATAAAAATTCCAGTGTTTATGCTAAGAATGCATTGTAGTTTGCTCAATTTTTAGACAAATGGATTGCATGAGACCCTAGGCAACTCTTCTTAAAGTTGTAGACCCCTTATTGAATCCTTGCTTTATAGAAACACATTTGGAATCTCGTGATTGGGATTTGTTGTTGCAGGATTGGAGGCTTCATCTTGAGTTTCTGCATGTCGTGGAGCATCTCTTCTGTGATGGCGTGGAAAAGGAACATGATATAGTGGAATACCACATGGTGGAGGATCGGAGTATTCACACACTTGCGTAGTGATGTAATGCATGTCCTTGACATTCTCTTCCCCAAAGCCACTCGTCCCTTTTCATTCAACTTTGATGTTGTGCCTCAAAAAAGTAAGGTTTTGTTATGCTAGGATGTTTCTGAACAGATAGGCCTAAGAATGGGACCGTCTGGCCATTTGGCTTTGAAGTCTAAGTATTTTCTTGTGGTTTATATTTGCTGGTTTTCCTAATATTAATGAGACCATGAAGTGGAGGTAATTTGTTGAGATTCCAAGAGTGGAGTGTAAGTTCAATTAGACCTTTGGAAGTGAAGATAAGTCCTTGATATCCTCACACCACTCTAGTCTAAGTTTTCATAGAGATTGCATGCACTTCAATTCTAAAAGTTGACCAAGACAATGGAATGAAGACACATGAAGAGTCTCCAATAGTATCATAGGAGACATGCTTCAGAGTTTTTCCAGATTGTTGCATTTTGTAACTTTGATATGAATGAGGCCTTCTAGAATGAGACTTTGGTGTGATTTCATCTTACCTCTTGCATTGTTGGTTATTTTGGCATATGCCAATGTTCTGTGTATATCAAGGTTGCATTAACTATTCTTATTTTGGTGTATCACCTCCCTTTCCCTATTTTCAGTTATTTGTTTTTCCTTCTCTCTCTTTTCCTTTGCAATTTTATGAGAACCAGCTCACTCTAGAGGTCTTCTTCTCTTAGATGGTCTCACATAAAAGAAGAATTCTTATGTTAGTGGATGACAAGGCACAAATGTTATCGTACATTTTCAACCATTAACATTAATCAACAAAACTGACAAGTTCTTATTTTTTACAATATATTCTAAAGTAATAGCCTTGGCCATATTCCCCATCTAACATGTCCAAAACTTCATATGGGTCTCAATAATCAAAGGACCTTACATTGCCTAAGCAAAAGAATATTTTGATGGATTAAAATAAATCTTAAGTCAAGCTTAGTAAGGATTGTGTTATGAATCAGTTTCCTTCCTTTCAAAGTAGCCTTTGTGAACAAAAAGTTTCTTTGTAAATGCTTTGTGCCTTTTGCAGAAAATTAAATCCTTCTTTGTAGAAAATCCTCTATAAATATAATGTGCAATAACATAAACCTGTTCTATCAAATGGTATTAGCTCAACCGGTTAAATTCCTCAACTTTTAAGGAGGAGACCATGGTTCGAAGCTTGCCAAGTGATGCATGAATAATAGCCAAGTTGTTGTAATACAACTATGTAGTTGTGATGTAATATAGGTGGGACCTGTTTTAACCCATGTGATCATTTAAATAAAACAAATTAAACCTATTTTAAGATTTTGCTTCAAGCCAAGTGATTGATAACCTCCTTGGTCAATTATTTTATTGGCACATAGCACTACCTCGTAAGCTTTGTGGCTATTGGCTGTTGCAAGATAGATCCATGAAACTTCACACATTACATCATCAACATTGTAGGTGTGGTATGGTGTAACTAGGTGTGCAAGTGTTTAGGAGCTGTAGGTACGTAGGAATGAAGCATTAGAGATAGACTACCCTAAAGAAATTTCACTTAGCATTATCTATTGGTAGGCCATTTTCAATACTAGATTGCTCCAAGGTAATCCTTTAAAAGGCTTCAAATATTTATTTAAATCATGTGTTTTGACATTTATTTTGGTGGTTGATCAAAATCACCCTTACTTTATATTAATATCTAGGGAAAATAATTTTCATTTTAAAGCTAATATTAAAACTCTGTGTGCTCTATCAAAAAAAATTCAAAGATTACATGGAAAAGAGACCTGAGCAAAGTCCATGCCCTTTTAGGAAGCCCGGCATAAACATTTATGTTGTATTATAACTATATTACTTTTGGAAGTGGCAGAAGCTATGGATTACTCAAATTTTCTCATTTTGTGCATTGTTAATCTCCACGGAGCTACAATGGCAAAAAAATGTTTGCTATATTGATCCTGTTATGATGGAGGTTGTTGATTTAGCTAATGCAACACTCAAACTGTCAAATGGCGTGAAACAAGGATTACTTGTTTTTTCAATGTGTAAGCCTCATGAACAAATTTTGAGACTTTTTAAAACCAAATTCTATCTATAAAAACCTTGTTGGAGACCATAACAGATATCACATTATGTCTTAAAACATTTCCCACAACTATCAGTATCCTCAAGATGATTATGATAGACCTGCATCATAAAATGGTGGTAGTGAATGACTAGGAAGAAAGCATATGGAATGAACACTGCGAATGATGTTAAAGATTGCATTGAAACACTTACAGATAGAGTTGTACTTGTGTCTATGGTCTTTTGCAACTCTGAAAGATTTAATGAATAAAGGGAATATATTCAGTAGTAGGTAACAACTTTATCTCTTTGTCAATGGCAAGATTGGCAGAAGTACACTCAAAAAATGCCTTGGAAAGGAAACTACAATGTAACTGTAGCTGCAGAGAAGAATGAGTCAAACCCAATGGATTCTATCATGTAAATAATAAAGAGATTATGAATCATATGCCAACTTACATCAGAAAGTGTGCATTCCAAAGCCATGAGCATGTAATTTGATATACATCCAAGAGCTGCCACCCACTTATTACATGTGCTCCATGACTCGTTCTAGTCATGAAGTTCTCTGGGAAGCTTTGGTCTTCACAATTGTTTGGTCTTCTGGGAAGAGCAAATTGTCAACTACATTTTCTTTAAAGAGCAACAATTGATGCAGGTATTGTTCTCAGTCTGTCTTTCATCTTTTATAAGAGTAGCATTAGAAAGTTTATATTCCCTAAGGACTGTTGGAGTGTACAGATGACTAGCAAACTACTTTGTTTGCTATGCTATCCCTTACAATCTGATTGTTCTGATCTATGACTACCCAACAAAAACAGTTGTATAAAGGCAAAGGGATTAGGGGTCCCATGTGGGAAGAAACACTAAGAAATTTCAGGGACGTTTAGCAGAAATAAGGCTCCATGTATCTAAAATGTTTAACTTGAAAATCCAACTAGTATAAAGATAAAAATAGATCATAGGTGAAGTTCCATCTGACATGAAAAATGTGTTAATGAATGCTTTCCTTCCCCAATTTACAGCCCTCTGCATTGCAGGGGAAGATTCTAATTTTTCCCATATTCTTATTGCCTGAGGGAAAAGACAAAGGATTGGGCAGAGGGTTAAAAGATTCTAATTTTTCCCATAGTGTAGCAAATGCAACCTGCCGGGCAGAGGGTTGGACAGAGGGTTAAAAGATTATAATTTTTCCCATAGTGTAGCAAATGGCACCTGCTGGGCAGAGGGTTGGGCAGAGGATTTTTAATTTAAAATTAGAAAAAAAAATTAAATTTGTTAAAGTTTCATTTTTTAATATATCAAATTGAATAAAATGAATAGAAAATTGTAAGTCAAACAGTTTTAGAATTGAAATCATAACATTTTACAATAAAAATTCCAGTGTTTCTGCTAAGAATGCATTGCAGTTTGCTCAATCTTTAGACAAATGGATTGCATGAGACCCCAGGCAACTATTCTTGAAGCTGTAGACCCCTTATAGATTCCTTGCTTTATAGAAACACATTTGGAATCTCGTGATTGAGATCTGCTGCTGCAGGACTGTAGGCTTCATCTTGAGTTTCTGCATGTCCTGGAGCATCTCTTCTGTGATGGCATGGAAAAGGAACATGATGCAGTGGAATACCACATGGTGGAGGATTGGAGTATTCACACACTTGCATAGTGATGTAGTGCATGTCCTTGACATTCTCTTCCCCAAAGCCACTCGTCCCTTTTTCATTCAACTCTGATGCTGTGCCTCAAAAAAAGCGAGGTTCTTTTATGCCAGGATGTTTCTGAACAGACAGGCCTGAGAAAGGGGTTGTCTGGCCATTTGGCTTTGAAGTTAAGTATTTTCTTGTGATTTATAGCGGCTGGTGGTCCTGAGATTAATGAGACCTTCTGGAAGTGGAGGTAATTTGTTGAGATTCCAAGGAGTGAAGTGTAAGTTCAATTAGACCTTCTGGAAGTGGAGATAAGTCCTTGATATCCTCACACCACTCTAGTCTGAGTTTTCATAGAGATTGCATGCACTTTCTGAAAGTTGAGCAAGACAATGGAATGAAGACACATGAAGAGTCTCCAACAGTATCATAGGAGACATGCTTAGAGTTTTTCCAGATTGTTGCAGTTTGTAACTTTGATATGAATGAGGACTTCTGGAAGTGGAGGCAATTCCACAAGACTTTCACAGTGTTTTTGTGTCAATTCTTTTAAAGATTGCATGCAGTTCAATCCTGCAAGTTGGGCCAGACAACCACATGAAGATACATGGAGAGTCTCTAACCTTTCTATATGAGACATACTGAAAAGTATTTGCATGTTGTGACAGCATTCACCTTCCTTATGAATAAGACGTTTTGGAAGAGATGGCAATTCCTTACGCTTAAGCAAAAAGACAAGTTAAGAGTCTCCAATTATATCATATGAGACTATTAAAGCACTCCTCCAATTCTGTACGGTGTTCAATACAGACATTAATAAGCAGTTTCAGAAGAGCTGGCAGTTTATTAAGATTCTTACATGAATCTACATGTAGTTCTTTTAAAGAACGAATACTGGACATGCTACAGTTTCAGCACTTCTCTTCCCGCAATGTAACCATAATTTTGCTGCCAATAAAAACTTGCAGGAACCCCGTAGTCACTGAATGCAAAAAGTTTTAGATTGATAAGATTTCCAGCACTTTGAGGAAGCTCCCTTACAGAGCATCCAGTCAAACATAGCTCTTCTAAAGAGTGAAGGTGTCCAACATCATTGGGAAGATGCACAAGATAGTGTTACTCATATCAAGATAGCCCAGAAACTTGAGTTGGCCTAATTTTGTCGGCAAACTAAAGTAACTACGGGATGATCTCTGCAAGAACAAAATAATTAATATATACATTTATTCCCTCGTTAAAAAACGTTTTTGAAGAGTAAATATTTCCTGAAATTTACCCTCTTTTATTTCACTATTTTATTAAAAACAAATTAAATAGTGCCTACCTCTGGAAATGCTTCATTGACCTTTAAGGTAACATTGTTATCTACCTTTCTAGGCTTAGATTCCAACAGAACATAAATTTCCATTTGCCCATTTATGCCAAAACGTCTACCTCATGAAGTTTCAACTCTTTCAACATAATCCCTTGGACTAGTGGTGTTTCCTGTTTATAATAAGAAACGTACTAGTAGGTTAGGCATTTTGTTACTTGAGATTTACATTGAATTTAACTAAACAAAATCCAAGTATTAAACAGGTAAATACATTACCTCTGTCTGATCCATTATACTAGTTATATACTTCTCGCACCATAGTCCACTGCCTTTGCTTGGGTTGTGCAGAGACTCCTCTTCAACGAGTTGTCTTCCTAAATCCCTTAGATGATCGTGCATCCAAAATAGGCATCCATGTTTCTAGAGACTCCTCTTCAACGAGTTGTCTTCCTAAATCCCTTAAATGATCGTGAATATGCATCCATGTTCATAAACAGTGCCAAACTCATCTATTCTAATAAAGGACTTTCCTTCAAGACTTTTGAGACTTGCATATGGAGTCATGCATCCCACGGCTTGCCATAATTGAAGATCAAAATTCAAGCTGGAGAAGGTACTCGGGGTCACCATCACAAAGAAGCATGCAATGTCTAAGAATATTTGCTTCTCTTTATCACAACTTTTAGTAATTGATACACTTTTTTATAAAACATTTTTACGGCCTCTTTCCAAATTCTAATGCTCCTTTCGCCATATAGATTTTCCCTTAAAATTTCTAATGACAGAGTAAGACCTTGGCAAGCTTTTACAATTTTTTCGGTCATATCTTCATAGCGGTCATCAGGGCAGGTTCTCAATGATCGCAACTAAATAATTTCACACCTTCATGGTGATTAAGTCCTTTCATGTGGTGAATCTTATCAATCTTCTCTCTGCCCTTGGTTGTAATGATAATTTTGCTGCCTGGTCCATAGCAATCACCAATGAGAGGCAATGAGGGCCTCTAACTGTTCCTCGTTATCAACATCATCTAAAATGACCAATACTTTTGTCCTGAGCTTTCTATTGAAATTTACCAAATCATGGAGAATCTGTCTTTCTAAATTAACCAAGCCCTTAACAGACTCGCTTGCAATGGGTCGAATATTGGACACAAAACAAGATGCTTGAAACAGATCACGAATATTATTATAAACAGCTTTGGAGAGGGTGGTCTTACTATACCTCTCATAGGGTGGTCTTACTAGACCTCTCATACTACCCCAAATACCAACAGTCAGCCTATGAATATCATTAACCATTTCTAACAATTTTGTCACCTCTTGCATAGGATCTGAAAACCCGACCAGATGTTTGGCAACATGCATCCAATCAATCTTTAGATTTTGGAGAAGGTCCATGCTTGAGAAGCCGGCCTTGCACCTGAAGATCTTCCAATTATCAAACACAATTAAACTTTCAATGGTAAAAGAGTTATAAAAGTAAATTTTCACATCTCCACCACTTTTGAAGAATCAAGTACCACTAAGATGTGATTTATGTAAGAATAATTTTGAGTTCATTTCATCAAACTCCTATGGTATGAGCAAGTTCCCAACCAATTTCTCATAATTATAATCCATTATAGATTCCGTTGCCTTTCAAAAATATGGAGTGCAACAACACACAAAGGATACGGCAAAAGAAAACATGAAAGAGAAGCAATAGCAGCAGCAATTTTACCCGATTGTTGTCGGTGAGAGAGACCACCTGCCCCGATTGTTGTGGGTGAGAGAGACCACCTCGAGAGAAGAGAGACGTTATGCAACGCCTCCTTCCACTTGTCCATCTCCGCTGTGCTATGTCTTTTTTTTTTGTTGAAAGTTCCTTCAATGACTGTGCGTATAGGCCTATCTGGTGTCTCACTGCGGATGCCTCCCATAACATGTTAAAACAAGGGAATGATTGTAGTCTCCTTACACATAGAATATGGGGTCTTGAATAGCCTCTTTTAGGCTGACCCCAATATTCTCCCTCTTTGAGTGTCCAAAACTTCATGAAATCCTGCAGTGGAGATGGATTGGAAGAGTTGATCAACAAAATATTGACGTCAGGGCCTCGATAGCTGAGGAATACATGGTGTCTTCTCCTTTGCTGGACGGTATCTTGGGATGAGGAAGGTCTGTCATGTTTGAAGCCCTCCATGTCTTCCTTTCAAAGAACTGTAACTTTTACCTTTCAAGGCCCTAGAAATTAAGACCATCAAAAGCTAGGACGAAGATGGAAAGAGAGCAGGGCAATAAGAATGAAGGTGAAGTCAAATATAAGAACTAAGAACTCACTATCAAATGTCATCCGAGGTAAGTCATAGTAGAACCGTCTCAAGGAAGATTCGTTGCATTCTCCTCCAGTGCCAGACGGGGAGGAAAGGCCAGGAAAATACTCTTTTGTCCAAGAGCGAACCAATTACAGAATGATCTGGCGACCGTGGGTCAATGCCGCCTTAAAAGAAATACAATGGCATTCATACAGGCATAGTTTAGTTTCGTGTAAACCCTAGCACTCACATAGTGGGCAATGAGTATAATTACTTTCACATAATTGGTCAATGCCGCCTTAAAAGAAATACAATGGCATTCATACAGGCATAGTTTAGTTTCGTGTAAACCCTAGCACTCACATGGTGGGCAATGAGTATAATTTCTTTCACATAATTGGTCAATGCCGCCTTAAAAGAAATACAATGGCATTCATACAGGCATTGTTTAGTTTCGTGTAAACCCTAGCACTCACATGGTGGGCAATGAGTATAATTTCTTTCACATAATTCCACGCGAAGTTGCTACCCAAAATGGAAATATATATATTTATATTCGTCTTTATAAACTTTAGATCTAATTTGTTGGTAAGACAAAGTGAATTGGACCTCCACTCTTCAAGGCATAGGTAAACAACCACCAAATAATAGGCTGTTACCATCTAACCTATCTCCTTCTGGTTGAAAATGGAAATTTTAAAAATGATTATAGGAAAAACTTTCCTCACTGCCATCTAACCTATCTTTGTGTGACTTGAAAATGAATTTTTTTAAAGATGGTTTAAGAACTTTCTCTTCAAAAAAAAACATTTGAAGAGAACAAACATAATTACAGAATATATATTTTAACTTAATTTTATTTAAACTATAAATAAAATTAAAATATATATATATATATATATATATATATATATATAAAAGAAAATTGATAACACCATTTGATATTGATTCTATAAATCTTAGCCTACATGATAAAACAAAGTCAACAAGACTTGACCCTCAAGAGCATCAAAATGGGACAGCCAGTCGATAAACATTTGGTCGTTTACCATCTAGCCTATCACTTTCTGGGTATGTCATGGTTTGAACCCTGGACCTCCCCAGAGAGAGGCCAAAGCCCTAACTAAAAAATATATATTCTTATTTTTTTTTGGTACATAGATGAATTGATTACAATCACAATTTGTAGTAACCGCCAAGGCAAGGTTCATAGATATTCTTATTTTTAATAGTTTCAGGAGAAAAATTAAATGGAAGTTGACGTGGTTGGATTAGTTGATCTTATGTGATTTGTTAAATTAGATAGAATTTGTGTTGATATTATATATGTTTATAACTAATTAAAAAATGATATATTAAGTGATTTGAAACTCTATAGCAAGTAAAAGAGAATGGGTATGTTATTTATTGAAATGTTACGATAAAGATCACAATTTAATATACATAAAAATTCAAATGCAAGAAAGTGGATAAGAAGAACATCTTCAAATAAAGATCCAAATGCAAAAAAGTGGGCAAGAAAAATATGTTCAACTAAAGGAAAGACAATAGAAAAACATCCATATGATAGAAAAATTAAAAACCTTTTGAAATATTACTCAAGTAGAATATGCAAAGAGAAGAAAGAAAGAAGACAATTGTTTTTCTAACTTACCCTATAGGAGTAATGCAAAAATTTAAATTTGAAGAAAAAAAAACTTGAAAGCTTCCCTATAAATCCATGGTATATTGAAGAATGCAAAACAATAAGGAGAACCTTGAAAGAACTAGACAAAGAGAAAACAAATAGCAAGATATATAAACAACTATTGAAAACAAAAAAGGAAAAATACTTGAGAGCGAGACAAAATGAGTTTATATATTTTGCAAAGCATAGCCCAAGATAATTTTGGAAAGAGCTACATCAAAGCAAAAGATACATTAAAAACAATATCACAAGCAAACAATGGTTGCAACATGCTAACCAATTACATGAGAGAAACCAAGAAAAATATACCCCTTTTATAATTAACACAATTGAGGAACATTTTTCTCTAAAAGATGTAACGGATGGCATTAAGAAAATAACATTAGATAAAGCTCTGTTAGAGTTAGATTCTAATACATCATTTGGGTCATGTAAATGTATCTTTCTAGGTACATACTTAGGACATTATATTACTTTAGGGGGAAGTTATCTATTTACTTTATGCAATGTAATAAATGCACAGGTGTCAATGTGCAAGTTGTAAATGTGCAAAGTATCCCTTATACAGCTAGGTAGAGTTTTTGCCAATAAATCTATCTTCCATTATAAAAGGGCCTCATTGTAAGAGATTGACAAGACACTAGGTAGTAGTAGTATTACTATGTAACTCCATTAGTGATGGAGGACAATATAGTCTTGTAGCTTCTTGCATGGAGCGCCCATTTCCTCTATAGCAATATTGTATTCATTTTCATCATTTCTATTTATAGCATATTTTTGCAATCTCGTAAATTTACTTTCTCTCATATTTTTGCATCTTGTGATTGTCATCTCCCATTGCGATCTACCTCAAAAGCTAATAGTGGTATTAGAGCCATGATAGATCTAATCATAGTAGAACTAGCTACTGTAGAATGAGTGGAGAGCCACCATTATTATTGAGCCTAATTTTTTTGTGAACTTGGTTCACCACAATGCACAAGCTCTTGCAAAAATATTCAAAAGAATCAAGGTGGTAGGGAGAGCTTTGAGAAAGTACTATTGTTAAAAATTGGGCCAGTCACCATAGCTTCAATTTTTGCAAATCGGATGTTCCATTGGACTTGTTGCATGTAAATTTTGTTGCCTTAAGATTGTTTGGTAGAACAAATTGGAAAGAGAAATTGTGAAATTCATTTGGCTCATAGTCTTACCACAAAGTTCTTGAAAAACTTATGAAGACAAGGACTGAGCATTTGATCCACTAGTTTGATGAATCAACTAGTGAGGCTCATTTAAGAGATTTGAAAAGTTTACTATTACCTGTAGTTTCTTTTATTGCAAGGAACTAAATCTCAGATGATTGGGACACCTCCTACAACATAAAGCTAGGATATTTCAACTTTGTTACCGAAAGCTCATAGTGCCTTCATAGTGTAGATATTAGTTATTGCAAGAGAATAATACTACAGAATCGACTTTAGGAGAAAGAGTCGTGGTGATGTCTAGAGATTGAATATCTCTATTGATAGAATCAACTTGACAGCAGAAAAGACCATAGAAACCTTGATCTAAAAAAAGGCCATAGACCCAGGTGTTGTAGGTGAGTTGGAGAGGAGAGGGCAATCCTCCAAGGGAGGTCCTGTTGAGCAAAGTGTAGCAAATAGTATTGTCATTGTTGTCAACATAGTCAAACTGATTTATTGATGCAATGGACAAGAGTTTATTGAACAGCAAGGTGCAGCCAAAGTACAATGGATAGGAGTTCAGTGTTGAGCAAGGTGTTGCAGGAGGATTGTCATTGTTGTCAATACAGTCAGTTAGATCTAATGATGCAATGGACGAGCGGTTCGGAAGTCACTCGGATGCGAGAGGATAAAGTTCGAAGTTAGTCGGATCATGAGTTCTTAAATGATAGATGCACGAAACAAAAAACATAATTCGAATGAGAAGAAGAAGTCTTCGTAACTCGAGATGTCAAGAAGCGAAAAGGTTTTTTTGTGAAAACCAAGGAAGTTAGAATAAAAATTTTTATTTAAAACCATGGATAATAGATTTGAAATGGGTTTTTCTTAAAACCCAAGTTGGCTCTTCGTTTCGTTGAAAAATATGCCCCGTGATAAAGATATTTAATTTTAAATATTTAGTTTAAATCTTAAAGGTTTTTTGTGAAAACCAAGGCAGTCAAAATAAAAAATTTTATTTAAAACCATGGATAACAGATTTGAAATGGGTTTTTCTTAAAACCCAATTTGGCTCTTCGTTTCGTTGAAAAAGATGCCCCAGTGATGAAGATATTTAATTTTAAATATTTAGTTTAAATTTTATTTTATTTTATTCTATTTCGTGACAATAAGCTACAGGAAAGTGACGAAGGTGGAAGAAGTGTTTGAGGCCGACAAAGTTAAATCTGGGCCGACGGATTTTAGGGTTTTGCAGCTGACAAATTCTAGGGTTTCTCAACAGACATTCTTTTAGGGTTTGTTCCTAAAACTTCTTCTATAAAAGCAAGGGTACTTCGAGTTTGAACAATGGGGTGAAAAGATAAAGTGTGAATGCGAGCATAGTGTTTGTGAAAGTGAAGTTCGTGTTGAGCAGAGAGCAGAATGTGAAACGACACAGAGTGTGCGAAGCGTGTGCGCAAAGAAAGTAGAGTGTGTAGAGAAGCGCAAAGGGCAAAGTTGATTGCAAAGTCTGGCTGTAGCAGTGCAGCAAACTGTGTGAAGTGATTGTGCAAGAGAGAGCAGAGTGCACAGATATTGCAAAGGTGATGTAAACCAGTTAGAGTCTTGCAATAACAAAGGTATATGTCAAACATTTTTTATTCAATATTGAAGTCCAATTGGTGCTGGCAAATTAAGGGGTTGGTGCCTCTTTCCGGTTGGTGCTTGGTAAACAATTTGTCCAGATGAGGTGCTTGGCAAATTAAGGGGTTGGTGCCTCTTTCCGGTAGGTGCTTGGTAAAATAGGAGTTGGTGCTCCATTCCGTTGAAGCAGATAAAGTTAAGGGGTTGGTGCTCCTTCCAGTTGGTGCTGGTAAAAGATTATGTAAAGTTGTAGCTTTGCATTGACTGGATTTAGATGGTAGTCCAAACAGTCTTTTTGAGGAGTAGCCACATTGGTGAACCTCGTTAAAATGCTATGTTATGTGTGATGCTTTCTTGATGCATTTAGTATCTCTTTTATCTGCTTTAAACTACTGCTGGTTTTATAATCTAATTGTTTTAGAAGTTTTTAAAGAACACACTGATTCACCCCCCCTCTCAGTGTCATTGTGATTACAACAGGTCCTAGGTTCAAATCTCCACCCTACCAAAAATCTGAATTGGGTATCCAAAATCCAATTGATAATGTTTGTGCGGGCATGGTTGGGTGCAACTCTTGGGTGACTTTGACAGTGTAGAACCCCTTGTTCGTGGTCTCTTAGACCAAGGCGGCCCCGTAAGAGATTTTTTGCTTAAAAAAAAAGGGCCACGGAAGCCTTGATTCTAAAAGAGGCCACATAAGCCTTGATTCAAAAAAAGGCCACAGAAGCCTTGATCCTGAAGAAGACTCCAGAAGAGAGTACTTGATTCAAAAGCAAATTCAAATTTTAGTACTAATAATTTGTTGCAAGGAAAGGATATTCAGTGAGTTGGGAAACTTCCTACAAGAAAGTTAGGAAGAGTATCTTCTTCAGAATCAATCCAGCACCTAAAGCAAACTTGAAGGTGAAGAGATCACATGAAGATCTTATT
Organism: Wollemia nobilis; assembly: GCA_028583015.1. NCBI lineage: Eukaryota > Viridiplantae > Streptophyta > Pinopsida > Araucariales > Araucariaceae > Wollemia > Wollemia nobilis. Next base: position 4,889,012 of record JAQPPZ010000613.1, on the reverse strand, counting down.
AAAGAAACTTTCATTCTTGGAAGGATGAGAAGGACTAGGAGAGTCTTGTTCAAATCCATAAGTAGCAGAATTAAGAGATCTAGGAAGGATATCTCAATTCTAGAAGTTGAAGAAGATCTCAAGGAAGACCAAAGAAGCTGCAAAATCGAATATCTAGAAGAGGTCTCGAGGAAAAAAGCTTGGAGAGCCTTGTTTCTAAAGCAAGATCATCAAAAGAATTCCTAGAACTCATTGGAGAAATTCTCCATCAAGGAGAAAATTTCTTATAAGGAAAAGAATTGGGACAATTGTTGTCATCCGACAACAATCCCAATAAAGAGAAGAAGAATTGGCAAGGAGTACCAAAGAAGATACAAAATACCTCAAGACATTTAGAGTCTTGAGAAGAAGATTCTTTTTGAAGTCAGAATTTGACAAGAAGACTTGAAGATAGAAGAAGCTTGCCAAATCTGAGAGATAAACAGATTGCCTTTCACGACAAGAAGGCATAAATATTTCTCTAAATTTATAGCAAAAAGGAGAATATTACTAGAGAATAACAAACCACCAAACCCCAGGCTTATGAAATAAATTTTGAGACCTCTTTTTGGTGGAGTTTTTTGGAAAATCTAACACAATTTTTAGAAATCTAAAGCAATAAGCTTGATCCGCAGAAATCTCAAGCAACAAGCTTGATCCACATCCTCTACAAAAATCTTTCAAAAAATGTAAGCAACTATTGGTGCAAGTAGATTCATTAATTGGATTACTTATCATATTTGTTAAAACACCTTATATTGGATTAAAAGTTGTAAAGAGAAAAATTGAATTATAGTCTTCAAAAGTGCAAAAGAGAAAAATTCCTTTTGAGGTTCATTTGCACATTAGGAGTTGATTATATTTTAGAGTTACAATCAACTACATATCCTATATTTTGAATATAAAAATAATACTAGATCCTACAACTGTGTTTATAGTGAAATTTGCAAGAGTTCATTCCAAATTATGCTTGAAAGGTTGTGGTGAAATTGTTAAGAGCATTTTTGAGAAAATAATGGAGTAATAAGGTAAGATTATTGTTTTTTTTTATTAGTAACGGGTTTTAAAAGGGACCCAAAACCTTATAACATGTTGCAAGGAGGATCCTATGAAGGTTCAACTCCCTACATAACAAGCCAAAATTGGACCATTCGTAAAATCCATAAACTAAAATAGTCTAAACTATTATAAACATACCGCCCATGGGCACAAACAGAAAATAGAAACAACATAGATATTGCAGGGACCTTCCCAAACAACCGCATACAAAGAGACAGGGAGAGCACAAAGGCCATTCTAGGAAACAAAAGGGGATAATCCCATTCAGGACCAACTGTTTTACTTTGGGATGTAGTCCTCGTCATCTTTGGGATCATCCATAAATACATTAATCATGGTATTAATCATCATTGGTAGCAAAAACTTCACTACAAGAATCAACAATACATTGGGGAAGATTTCCCTACCATGTTGAAAAATATTGAACAGTTAAGCCAAAGTTTGCCATTGTATTTACCGTCCAATTGCCTTCCCGATACACATGTTGAATACACCTATTGTTGTTCGCCCTTAGCTGGACAATGGACTCTTCAATGGTTGGTACCACATTCCAAGGAGGATTCGAGACCCCCTTCAAATAGTTTATGGTGTTTAAGGAGTCTCCTTCGAATATCAAGTACTGGATATTGAGATCGATGGCCATTTGGATGGCTTGAAAAGTTGCCCAAGCCTCAGCAAAATTATTAGATTGAACTCCAAGTTTTTTTGCATATGCCAAAATGAGTCGACCTCTATCATCCAGGATCACTCCACAACTCACAGTGCTAGGATTTCCTTTTGAAGCACCATCAAAATTTAGCTTGAACCAATGAGGAGAAGGGGAATCCATGAAACCAGGAATCTGTCCACAACAACTTGGGGATGACCAAAAACCTCAAAAGATAGGTTAATAGAACGTGCCACTTGAATCTCAAACGAGGATGAAGGAAAATTGTTCGAAGGAATGATATTAGCATTTTCTAAGGCAAACATGATAGCTCTCAAAGAAATCAACTTCGGGTCATGGCACAAATATCGAAAAGCATGATTGTTCCTTTCCAACCAGATTTACCACATAAAGTGAGGGAGAATGATCGCCCACCAAAACTTCAAACGAGTGGACTTAAAGGGGTTTGGCCATTGAATAATAAGATCATTGATAAACTGAGGAGCAACCCAAGAAATAGATACACTTGACATGATCGAGGACAAGACAATGCAAGAAAAGGGGTACTCTAGAAACAAGTGATTGACTGACTCCCATGCAGATTTGAAGAGGTAACATATATTGGGCAAGATCATACCACGGGTTATTAAATTATCTGTGATCAATAGCCTATTTTTTGCTGCCAACCAATAAAAGTGGGAAATATTAGGAATAAGATTTTTGATCCATATACTCTTGGAGGGGAACCAATCATCTTCAGATTCAATCATAGCCATATATGCGATTTTGACTGAGAAATTTCCAGACTGGTTGAGTTGCCAGAAGAGAACATCAGGTGGCCTGGTGCTTGGAATCACATGAGTTCGAAGAAGTTCAGATAGGTAGAGGTGGGTAGAGCGAAGCTCAAGAGAATCTAGATCAGTAGGGATATCAGCCCAACAAGGAACCATTGCTTCATTATTAATAAAATTCTCAACTTTGGGGTCAAAAGATAGATCAATGAAAGGTTTAATAATACTTACAGATTGATCATGGATGAGGGGTTGAGCTGTAATCCATGGGTTCTCCCAAAATCTAATTTGTGATCCATATCCAAGCTTCCAACATCCACCCTTTTGAATGATAGACCGGGTTTGGCACATCGAGTTCTAGAATGCAGACCCAACATGCATAAGGGAATTGTCCATCAGAGACCGTTGCCTGAGGTATTTGGTCTTAACAATATCAACCCACTGAGCTAGGTATTTAGACATAATATTCCATCCTAGCTTTGACATCATGGTCATATTCATCTGGTGAACTCTCCTCGGACCTAATCCTCCCCTACATTTTGGAAGGTAAACCTTATCCCATGCAACAAGGGAAAATCTACTTTTATTCTCCGTTCCTGACCATAGAAAATTTTGTTGAAGTTGTTCCAATTTATTACAAACACCTATCGAAGTTCGAAAAATGGAAGGTGAGATTATTGTTACAATTAAAAGTGAATCTATTAAGCACCATACTAGTTGATTTTTAACTAGTTGTTCTCAATTAGTTTATGTTGTTAAAAGCGCAAAAAATAAAAATAAAAAATTGCAGCACTTTTATGGCCAAAAGAAGCCACCATTACAAGCAAAAAGGTGGAGTAGAAAGCCACCATTGAAGTCCTTGAAGGAAGCCTCAAATCGAGACCTTGGAATTCTCAAGATTCAAGGATATATATAAGGGTTTCTTTTTCAGTTTATAGTGTAGGAATCCTTATTCAAAACAATATTTCATTAGCTTGGATTGACTATCATCCAAAGAAGAAGAAGCATGAAGGATTACGTAAAAAATCTTAATTTTGGTGCAAGATCTATCTATTACAAAAATCACCTCTTTTGTTCCTTTAGAAGGACAAAATTATTACTATTTATAGGGGGTAGTAAGGAAATTTTATCCAAAAAAAAATAGCAAGAAGAAGGATCCGCCGAAGATCTCACATGATCGTTATTCTAGCAAAAGGAAGGATCCACCAAAGAGCTCACATGATCAACAAATTTTCAACCAGAGGAAGGATCCATCGAAGAGCTCACACATCCAAGAATCAAGGTGTTTAAAAACATCATTTTCCTCCATCAAATCCAATGCTATAAGCAGCGCATCACCTGAAACAATGAAGCCATTAAAAGAAGGTATTATCACTTGTGCTTACGTAGAAAAAAAGGTAGTATTCAGTAATAGGTTATCTACGTAAAAGTTCAAGAAAAAGGGCTACCTATTGGCTATTACAGACAACACTATTTTTCAATAACTTAGATATGGGATTAAGAAATCCTACAAGTAGGTTTTGGTGTGTCTATAATAGAAGTATTTTTGAATTTTTGAGTTGTAATAAACCCATATTGTTAGGTCATTGGTTGCCTTAAGCATTCTCTTTATAACTCCCTCTCTAATATAAAAAGCTACTTTGATCCATTGGGGGAGTTTGAAGATTCTACTTAGGGGATCATATTTATCCAAAATTATTTCTACTAACTACGAGGTACTAGGTTTGTGTTTTGTCCTAATATACAAATACAACTTATGCTCCATGAATTGATTTATGGACTAGGTTTGTGGTTTGTCCTAATGTCCAAATATAACTTTTCCAATTGAATGTGTTTAATACCCCTCCTTCACCTTCTAATAGGAATGATCATAAAATTATTTTGATATTTATAAGGGAGACAAACCCTACATTCTCTTTCCCCTCATCTTTTTATATCAACCTCCTAATGATACTACCTCCTATAGTAGAATAAGAATAGGTGGTGGTAGATAAAATGTAGATGGGGCAACAATAATGGAAGGCAGTGAATTGGGATGTGCCTTAGGCAAAGAAGGGCTAGCAGATGTGGAATTGGTGTTCATTATGACTCTAAATAACAAATTGAGATAAAAAATGAATTGTTTTAGAAAAAGGATATAAAATGGTGAATTCTAAAAAAATGGAGCAATTAGCTTGTGATTTGGAGTAATTTGCTTATTATTTCAAGTGATTTACTTGATTAAGTGAGTGATTAAATTACTTTAAGGCACTTTTATACTTTTATTCTCTAGAGAGGTTCACTCAAAATTTCAAGCTATTTGTTTATGAAATAAAATGATTCACTCACTTTGATAGAGTTGGATGTTTTTATGTGCAAGGGGTTGAGTGGTTTGCTTAAGATTAACTTGGTTTTGCTCTTAATCCCAAAGGTTTTAGTCAAATTCTTTTTTAGAGAAATTTGCCTAAGTTCAAGTGAATCTTTCATTTTAACCTTTGAGAGAGGTTTATCAAAAAATATAAATAGAGCTCATATCAGACTCTACCTAGAGTGATGGCATGTTTCCAAGCAATTTTTTTGAGGCTTTACCATAGTGGGAGGTGCATAGTGCTCATTTTGTAAATACACAATTGGGCAAAGTGAAAGGCCTCTTTTGGCATATAGATTTTTATAACCCCTACATCACATGATCATATCCATATAGGATGGACAACCCAAAGAGGGCTAACTCATCTATCTAGGTAGTTACGTCAATGAGTGGGTTTCCCACTTTAACAAATTATTTTCTTGCTTGCATTTTTTAAATATAATTAAAAATTCCATCAATTGGACATGATAATGAGTTGCAAAGTGGATCAATTTCAATCCTAACCACATTTCTATCCTTATTCACATTCATATGATTATAGCCCATTGCTAAGTAACCATCTCCTAATAACTTGCATATCCATTTTCTAGGTAACAACATACCAAAATATAGAGGAAAATTCAAAGTTATTACTTATTGCACTTATATAAAATTTAAGTGACTATTTATAGTCATGACCAGGTCTTTAAGTACTCCCACTACATTGACCCTTGTCCCATCCATTTGGATTTGATGCCTAGTCATTTTGGTGTAAGACAAATCCATCTATTTGTAAAAAGCTTTAGGCATAATTGTCATGGATACCCCCCAATCAACTATGCAACTTTTGAGTATGTAATATTCAATTTTGAGGGTCATATAAAATGGGGGTGTCTTTAGCATCTTAGATTTTGGGTATTTAGTATATCATACATGTAGACTTGGACATTTACAGGATGTTCTACCATCACATTTTTTTATTAGCTACATTAGTCAAAGTGGGTTTTGATTGATTACCCCTGGCATAACCCCTTTCTTTCTCTTTCAAAGACTCTTGGAATAAATCTCATTTCCCTAGTAGAGACAATGCTTTGAGCATACTAACTTTAGTAGGTGTACTTTTTATTTTATCTAGAATGTTGAACTTTAATTTCATAGATTCTATATCTCTTCACGTTATGAATTTTTATATTACCTCATAGTTGTCACATGTCTTTTACTTGCAAGAGGGATAATTTAGTCATTGTTTAGCATCTTTCTAAAGATGATATATATCTTTATTGCTTTCTCTTTTAGTAGGCTTATATGTTTCTTCTTATTATCCTTTATCTACTTCAGGCTCTTTTCCCTTATTTATTTGTCTATCCCCAATGGTTTACATCTCTCCTCTTTCCTTGAGAGGGGTACGCATGGCCTCATTTTTTTTCTTTCCTTATCCTTTTATTTATCTTATTATGATGTTACTGATCCTTTGTATTTTAAGTGCAAATGTATTTTACCTTGTTTGAGTATCATCATACCTTTTCTAGATTTAGTATATTTCTTAGTTGGTTGCTATTTGGAAGATTTTTTCTTACTCCTAATCTCAACCCCTTATTGATTAGAACATATGGAATCATATTTAAATTTTGACTCTTCATCCATTTATATTGCACTAGAGTTGGCCAAGATGGCATTGTTGGGGTTAGTAAAGGTAGCCATTGACTATTGAGTTTAGAATTGTTGGTATGTAGGTTGATTGGCTATAGAGACTAATTGATCCATGATGGCAAGTTCTTGAACCTAGTATTGTTGGTTATACCAGATAGTTTAAGAATATTTGATGGCTCCAACACACTTAGTGGGATCATGCCTTTTATTACATGGAAGACACCATGTTGATTCTACTTTTAAATTGGTGTTAACAATATGATTATGAGTTTGACCTACCTTTTGGTTAGTACCTTATTGGGTCACCTAGTATCTTGTGAGATATGGGGTCTTTTGGGGTTGCAAATTCCATGGTTGTTACCATTGTTACCTAAAAAAATTATTTTGATTTACCAATATTTCAATCACCTCCACCATTTCATACATCACACAATTATTGTTCAACTCAATTTTTTGAGTTGAATAGAGTAGAAGGGATGGAAGATGTGGTTGAAAAGCTATAGCGGATTATGTACTTTATTTAGGGTGAGTAATGATATATGGTGATGCATAAGGATTAGTAGTCACATTTTGTTGGAGATTAGGAGTGGGTAAAATAGTGGGTGTAGAACTTAGTATAGCATGTTCTAGGTAATTTGGGTTACGTAGACCATTGGTGGAGAAGGGGGTAGTTTTCCTACTTAAATATTCATCTATTCAAAAATTTTAGCTAATATATCATGGTTAGTATTACATACCATTAACACTAAGGTCAAATTGTAAATATTTGATGTAATACGGTAAATGCATATTCTTCATTTGGTCTAACATCTTTGTGGGATTAAATTCAAGGTTCTTAAGAATCTAGTATTAAATTCATGTATATTTTCTTGAGGAGATCTTTGAGAAGTGTTTGATTGAAACAAAATAAATTAAAAATTTCCCATACTACCAAATCTATACATAAATGATTTCACTATTGATGCCCAACCTGTAACATAATTGTCTAGTAATCCCCTATACCGTAAAGCATTCTTATCATGAAGTAGAAAACATACCATTAGATATTCCTTTTATATGCGGTGGATCAATTTAAGTGTTGACAACTTGCTAAGATGATCTAATATCATCATTTTCCCATTCTCATAAAAGGTACGTAACGATTTATTCATGCTAGAGGGATGGAATAATAGACCACTAAGTTTAATGGTCCTTGGTAGATTCAATCTAGAATTTGGTTTTATGGTGGAGGAGACACTCTTGGGTTATTATGTTGAGGAGAAGGCTAACCATATTGGTAATGTAGAGGTATATAAGGATACATTGTTTAACCATAATGCGGGTATGGAGGATATGAAGGATACGAGTATGGAGTGTCAAAGTATATTATATTATTTGATACATGTTAATTTACTCCCATGGTACCTTCACTGTATATTTATAAATAGTATATTAGTGTTGAGTCTATAGTTTAGAGTGTGATATATTTTTCCATCTTTATGTAAGTGTGAATGTGCAAAAAATGCATGTGTCATGTGAGTTAGGGTGCAAGTGTAAGTTGAGTAAATGGGCACAAGTGTCGTGTATAAATGAGAACACGTATGTAATGTAAAGATGTGAAAAAGTATCCTTGATTAGAGAGTGCAAGTAAGAAGTGTAAGAGTCATGTATAGATGTGCAAGTATGATAGATTCAAGTGTTCATCAAGTATGCAAGTGGAAATTTGATAAGCTAAGATTCATGAGACTTGGCATATGGAGATAAATAGTCAAGTATCCAAAGAGTCACATTACTATTGCTATATTATGGAGACAATGCTCTATTGAGAGTAAATTCAAGCAATTCAAGTACCTCAAGTATTCTTTGTTGTAACAAAAAGAGGAGCAATAAATTTTGTATACATTTTGAGAAATTAATATTGTAATTTGTTCTACATGCATAGGACATGTATGATTCAGGCTATTTACACTTATCTTTCAATATATAATTTAATTTTATTTGATTTATTATAATCCTTGATATGCATATTAATGTTGGACTAAAATTTTTCATACTTGTAGATAGGCACTATGCCCAAGATCTTAACCCAAAGTATAGAATTGGATGAAAATATATTACTCCCTATTTCAACCTTCGAAGAAGGGCAACTCCTTTAATTGGTTGTATTTTAAGGAAAAGGTTAGATAGGAGTAAGGGTTAGAGAAAGATAAGAAAAATTGGATGGGATATAGTGTAACAACATTTGATATTGCTAGATAATACACTATCCAACCAATTACATGATACTTAACAAACCAACCATTATCAACTTACGATTACAAGTTTGTTCAACTCATAACATTCACTTTAATCATTCCAAAGATTCAAACAATTAGTAATCCAATAGGTGGTTCAAACTTACTTTTATAGAATAGACTAAGTGTTGAATGCAACATAAATGAATTAAATAAATGTATATATGCTTTAATTATTCCAAGGACTTTAATTGTTAGCAATCCAATAGATAATCCAAATAGCAAAATTACTTTAAAAAATATACTGACAATTAATTGTAATAGAAATGACTTAAAGCAAAAACATGCATTTAAAACCTAAAAACACATAGTAATGGAGGCCAAACAACTATCACTTCATTGATCAACAACAATATTAGAAAGTAATACTAGGAAAGGACTATAAAACCAACCCCTATAATGGAGGTCTCTCCACATATTTATATGCTATGCATTGAATTTTGCAACGTAATATTTACAATTAGTTACAAGGTTGTTACAAAGACAACTTGGCATAATGTTCTAGAAGCTAAGGTGGTCGACCTAGATCTCATACTGCATTTAAATTTGAATTTAATTTGATTTTGACCTATTGATATGTAACTATCTTTTGTCGGTAGCTACATTATTGGATCTATCATTTTCACACTTTGGTGTAATTAGTTGGAACTAGTTGGCAAGCACCATAGTTGTTATACGTCTGAGAACGGTGTCATTTGAATCTTTGAATAAAATTGAGTTCTTCATTTTTCTTGTAGAGCTATTATGTAACGAAACCATGACTTTGGTTTGATGATGTCATCCTTGGATGCACTTTGGATTTATTCACATTTTCTTCTATGTTATCTTCTTTTTCAAGATCATGGGCTCTGGTTTGAAAATGGTGATGTCATCAGCTTAGGCAGCCTACTTTTGACCATTTAGTTTTTTTTATGTGATCTCGAGCTCTTCTTCTTAGTTCTTGTATTTTTTAAAGAGATCACATCTTCATGCAATTCATGGTTTTATGTTTAATTTCACACATGCTTATGTCATCACCAAAGATAGCCTAATTTTGAGCATCATGATTTTAAATTGTCTTTTTTACCTACACAATCCTATAATTTTTTACCTTTTGACTAACGTCATAATCTTGAGAGGCCTGGGTTTCTATAATGGTTATTTTGACTTTTGACTTCTCAAACGATCCTAGTTTTGGGCATTAAGCCTATGTGGTCCTATGATTTGACATGGTTGTGCTAACATCACTTCTCAAAGGTGCATGGATTTAGAACATTGTGGCTTTGGGTAATTAAATATGTGCAATTTTAGGTAAAATAAGTGTTTCATTAACGTTGTCATTGGCATCATCCCAGTTTTGGATATCCTGATATCATGCAAATTTGTGGATTTTGCAACATTTAGTTAATATTTTGTAAAAATAAGCCCAATACTTTGGAATTCAAATGAGATCATGAATTTGACCTACATTCTTGGTGCCTCCCAATATTTTTTGCTTCCAAAAAAAGAACCTAGATAGCCTTTTTTCTAGATTGTAAAATTGTGAAGAAGAGGAGCTGGAGTTAAAAGATAAACTCATAGGAGGAGGAAAAGTGAAAGGAGTAATATGCATGATACTTATTGCAAGGAACAAAAGGGGCATGGATCATATAAAGTAGAAGACAGGATATGATGAAGAGATATATGCAAATCGAAGAATAAACAATGGCACTAAGGGGAATTACTAAAGAAAAGGAAGGGGATATAGTACAATATATTATAATATATATAATAAATGGGAAAAGTAGAAACTGAAGAGAAAATGAAACATGGATTTGGAGTAATATACAGGTGAACATGGAAAGAAAAAGCAGTACAAAGGGAAGAAAGGGAAGAAAAGAGGGAAATATGGTGCAAGGGGATACCTAGACTATGGTGTCCCCAAGGCAAAACATACCTCTATGAGCATACTCCACCATAGTCAAAAGCTACTTCACGTCCAATCATATTGTCTTAGGCACATATCATTATGCTTTTTCTTTTTCTTCATGCAGTTGCACATAAGCCTTCTTTGTTTGTCAATTGCAGTAATGTGATGCTTCAATTCTATCTCAAGACTCATGACTGCATTGACGAGTAAATATTCTTGAATTTTAGGACCAAGGTAGCCTTATTTAAAGCTCAAGTTGTATATTTTTTAACTATCCTTTCCATAATGATTGGGCAATTGAGTATCCTAACTTGACACTCTTTCCAAGAAATTTGGAGCTTGTGCAGACTATTTGTTCAAATTTTTAATTTATCTTTGTGCCAACTAAGTTCCTTTGGCTAAGTTATCTTATGTTTTGCTTACATCATGCATAGGTTAGAATATCCTATGGCACATATCTTACGTTTTTGCTAGCTCTACTCATGCCATGTCATGATTTTAGGTACATTTTCTTCCATCTGTCCAATTTTTTTGCTTTATCCATTGAGCTATAGAGTTGAGGGAAGGAAAATGGTAGGAGAATAGTAGATTAAATCATGTGAAGGAGAATCTAAGACATGGATGGTATTCGTAGAGTAATGATTACAAATATGAGCATGTGAGCTATACCATAAGCAAAGAAAATGCTAGGAGGGATGATGTTTTTAGGGTAAAGCATCTTTTCTTTTTGGATTTTATCCTTCTCTTCTTTATCAGGTCCATGTAGCTTATTCCATTCTCTATGCTTTGATGTTATTATTAGTCTAGTCATCCACTAATTGACCAATTTATTTATTTTCTTAAGTTGTAGTCATCATTTTTTTTAGTAATACTTCTTATACACATCCACCATGGGGATTGAACCCAGTCACATCACCAATAATGCAAGTGGCATCCCTGATGGTAGACCACATTCACAAGGATCATTTTATTTATTTATCGGATATTAACATAAAAATACAGTGTGCTTGTCCATGCCTGACAGAAGTAATTTCTTGTAGTCTATCCTTTAAATCTAAAATGTCTTAACCATATGATATCAAACTTGAGCTTATCTTCATGATGAACTATCAAGGTTCCCTAACTATATTCAGACACTTCCATATATCAATCTAACTCTACTTTATTTTTGAGGAATTCCTATTTCTAGACATGTGTAGTAGCCATAGTTAATTATCTTATACTAAGATCCATTTTTTTGAGTGTTGACCCTCCCAATGTCTTTTGTATAGTGCATATCTATCATTAAGTCACCTTCTATTTAACTTTCTCTTCTTGATATATGCCCTATTTTCGTAGATTCATTTTGATCAAATGACCAGATTATTGATGCTCATGATCCTCTCTATTTTAGGAAGAATCATAGCTAATTGTTGAATCTGACTGTTCTTTTAGAAAAAAATGTGGGCTATGATCATAGTACCATAGATTTTTCTATGTTGTATTTGATTCTCTTTCTATATAGTCACTTAATTCTAACTTTACATCCCAAGAACCTTTCCTTTGCAAGGTTGTTTTTTAGTTATCTATATTATTCAATGTAGAAGGGGTGCAAGCCCTAATTAGATATTTGGATTATCTTTTTGCTACAAGGAATAATCATGTGGTTTTGGTATTAATTCAAGCATCCTCGTATTTGATCCTAAACAATATTGTTGCTCACCAATCCACCATCGCATGTAGGGCAAGGATGGTGGATCAATGCCAAGCATCATAGAATGACCACTGTGTTAGGAGACAGGACAAACAATATTTGGAGGAGATTTATTCCTTCAAGGGTGGTTCTAGCTACTCTAAACTACAAAATAAGGGAAAGGGAAAGGGAAGGAAAGAAAATAAAAGAAATCCATAGACAGAACTCACAAGGATGGGTAAAGCCACATCAAGACTTATGCAGGCATGATACCCCGTATGAACACAAACCCTACACCTATCATATCACCAAAAAATGCTTTAGTTTCAGCTCCTATCAGTGGTGGGTAGAAGGTAAATTCTAGAACCAACAAAAAGGTGCATGAGATCCAAGATGTAGAATCAAAGTGTTCCTATCCGACTGGTGTTAGCAAAAATAAATCCCAAGCCCATATTTACAAACACACACTCTTGAGCCACTCAAGTGATCCCAACAAAATCTAGATAATAGAATAACATGGGACTACTTAAATGAGTAATAGAAATTAATATTCACACATTAAGTAAAAAACAAGAGGATAAAGCCAAAGACCAAATAGTGTAGAATTTATATTTACATAGGAGAAACCTTACATAAGAATTGTAATGGCTAAAGAGTCACCCTTAGGAATGACCAACATTCCACTATTTATTATTATATTTACATGGATTTTAAAATTTGGAAATTAATGGTGGTAGGTGGGAAGACAGTCATTGCAATAGACAAGTGCCATGCTAGAACACTTTTCTACTAGGTAGCGTTGATCTTCTAGAAGGAGGTAGATGTATCTGGTTCAATATAGGCCTTTATGTCTTCTGATGCTTCTACTCATCTCATTAACTCTTAGGTACCTTGTCCTTCTCTTCAAATGGTGATCCTTTGGTTAGGTGGTAGGTTTTGAGATGCCTTCGAAGAAAGACACCAAAAATCCATCACACATACACCTACATTGTTAGGTACTCAAACTACTACAGTCGTGTGTACATTTTCCTTTTGAGTTTTGGATTATGGTGACAATTTTACATGCTATATGGATGCTTTGTTTGCTTTTGTTTCTGCCTGTAGGGTACTGGGAAGTGAGGGTGATTATTTCTCTGAGGTACTACCCCTTTCACACTTGTATTTCCCACCCAAGATGGGTAGGAATCTATATTCTTCCCAAGGGAAGAGTTGTACAATTTGTCCACCCACACTACTCCTTTGAAATGTTCGCTTAACAAGTTGGGTGAGCCTTTCAAGAAGTTCCACCCAATTTTTTAAGGGCAGGTGTCTACCCACTCTTGTTGTTCACCCTGATTCATTCTGCAATTTGCCCATTAGTTTGATTTGCTCTACGATAACTGCTGCTACTATGATATCTTCCATCCTTCCATTAATACCTTCAAAACTAGGTGCACTCATTTTGAACAAAGGGAATCACTTCTTTAAGGGAAGAGTGGGTGAAGGGTATAAAATTTCACCCACACTTTGGCAACTTACAGGGGTTTTCCACCTCATGGAAAAAATGAACCTAGAAGGATTAGGAAAAATGCCATAGAGAAACAAGGAAGGAAGGGCATAGAGGAAATGAGGATGTGAAGAAGAATATTATGCAAGGAGAAAAATGAGCACGAAGAGAAGTAAGAAGAAATGGGACATCCAATACGGAAAAAAGCAAAGTGGAAGAAAAGGTACAGGGATGCAACCAATAAGATTAGAAGGGAAAAATAAGAAAAATAAAACCAAAAGAGCAAGGCAAAGGTGGCCAACATAGAGGAGACTACTATAGACAAGATAAGTAGGAAAACAAGTAGTGGAAACAACAAGCAAATGCTTAAGAAGCTTCTTGTGATACACACACAAGAAGAAAGGGAAATAGAAAACAACAAAGATAGTGAAGCCTTCATTACCAACTATAAGAGTTATAGGCAACAAAGGGGAGAGGAAGGCGAAGGGGAGGAAAGGGCATGAAAAAAGGGAGACATGAAGGAAAAAGTAGTATGAAGCTTATCAAGTGAAACCAATGGGGCATATACCATTTTTTACGAGGCATTCTTACAGATTGAATTCCCCTAAATGCAACCCATCGAAGACCTAAGATATTCCAAGAGCAGATGGTTGCTATTGTATTTTATCTCTATTGTACCAGGTCCTCTTTTTTACATAATCCAACAATGATCCTATTTTACTAACTGTTATCAACTAGGAGATCATTTTGCTTCAACCATTATTTGTGGTCTGCATTTTATGGACTCATTTGCATCTTACCATAGGGACTATTTATAGCATACTCGCCTTTCCATGTGCTTATATCTATGAGTTCCAAGGCTTGCTATAGCTCCTAGGGACAAGTGAGAGGCATTGAAAATTATTGAATATATTCATTAGGTTAAGGAGTCATGACCACAATAGAAAGAATATCAAAAAACTAGAAAATCAACACAAAGATAGAGTAGAATGTTACATTTCCTAAACACTTTCTAAAAAAATACTTGTTGATGCTCTTCGATGCCTAACCAAATGACAACTTTTCATAAGACCTTGTTGTGCCCATGGTCGGTGATAAAACTTGTGATTCCCAGCACACTGGCCCTAAATAATGCAAGGATTTATTTATTGACCATAAAATTATGATGTGATAAGCATGCCTGAGCTAGGGTGTCATCCATAAATCATCATTTGAATATGTAGTGGTTGAACCAGATCACATTGTATTTAAGGTACCACTTGTGATCCATCTGGCACCACCCACCCTAGCTCAAAACTATGATAAAATCATTATTCCTTTTATTTTTCCTAAGAATTTGAGTGCTCAGGCATTTAAATCCTAGTGTGGTAATACCTTTTGCCATCGTATTCTACCCTCTAGGTGGTGAGCTATCATGGATAAAATTTTCATGTTGTCCCTTTTTGAGATTGAACAACTGTACCAATTTCATGGTTGACTCTTCCTCCATCATTGGATTCTTCTTCCACCAATGGGCATCTACATCCTCACCCAAATTCTACTAGGTCTAGGGTTGATATATCATATTACCTTCATGGATGTGATCATCGTGGCACACCTGCTCCTTTCATGTACCCACTGAATGATTCGACACTGGCTTTTGAAAGGAACTGATTGGATGGAGCTCCCATATCAAAGCTTGCTTGGCTCTGGCAGCTTCCTTATAGATTTGCAAAAAACTGGTTTCTCTTACTTGGTGTAGAAGGAATTTGAGCTCAAAACCAAGATCCCACATGTAGAATAGATATGCTTGGGTAGAGAATGTGAGGATTTGTCGTGGAATCCTCTTCTAGCTCTTTTTAAAATGAATTTTGAAGTCCACCACACTTTCAAGAGGGTTCCTATTGATAAATATGAATTGGTTTAGAGACTGGAAGGGGTCCTCCATTTTGCCAAATGTATCCATGAGAGGCTCTACTAGATCTACCCATGTAGAGATGCTTCTAGGCTATAAGGTTTTGTACCAGAGCCATGCTCTGCCTTGAAGGGAAGCAACCAACAACCTAATCATTGCATCTTCATGCATGATATTGTGAAGGGTGGCCAAAGAAGCCACATTTTCAAGGTGTTCCTTCATAGCTCCCTTGATGCCATTGTATTTTGGTAGGGCATCAAAAGCAACCTCAAAAATATCATGTCAATGGGGGAGATTGAGAGGATGAGGATTATTCCATTGGGATAATTACTGCTAAGCCAGTAAGGCACCAGTATTTAAAGGTCTTGATTCTACTATTGGAGTCAAAGTTAGTGTTGCTAGGTGAGCATGCTATCTCCACTTGTGAGGTCAAGGTTGCTCATTGTACCTTGAGTTATTTAGAATATTTGGTTCTTTAGCATGAGTAGGCAATTGGTCTCATGATCTGGTTGTGTCGCTTAGTCAAAGTCACCAGGTGACTTTGAGAATATCTAGATAAATCAGAGATCCACTAAACTTTGATTTCCTAAAACAAGAGGACTCAATAAGTCCCTAGTGGAGTCACCAAAAACTTTTGGTCACCAATATAGCACCATGCATAGGGTAGGAATGACGAATCAATGCCAAGCAACATAGAATGACCATCACATTGTGAGACAGGGTAGAGAATCTTCGAAGGAGACCGGTTCCTTTGGGGGTGGTTCTAGCTACTCTACGCTACAAAATAAGGGAAAGGAAAAAGAGAAGGAAAGAAAATAAAATAAGGCCATAGCCAAAACTCACAAGGATGGGTAGAGCTACATCAAGACTTATGCATGCATGATACCTTGTATGAACACATAAACTACACCTAACAAATCATCCAATTGTGCCTTAGTTCTATCTCCTATCTATGGTAGGTGGGAGGTGAATTCTAGAACCAACATTTAGGTGCATGAGATCTAGGATGTAAAATCAAAGTGCTCCTGTCCAACTAGCATTAGGAAAAATGAACCCCAAAGCCCATATTCACAAACACACACTCCTAAGTCACTCAAGTGAACCCTATGGAATCCAGATATAAGAATAACATGGTACTGCTTAAATGACTAAACATAAATAAATGTTTACACATTAAGTAAAGAACAAGAGGACAAAGCTAGAGACCAAACAATGTAGAATTTGTATTTACATAGGATAAACCTTACATAAGAATTATAATGGCTAAAGAGTCACCCTTAGGAATGACCAACATTCCACTATTTATTATTATATTTATGGTGGGGCAAGGGAGATCCACTCGATCTGAGGTGTATCCGGGTGCGTTCGGATACATTGATTAGGTCGCTTTATTGAGATGGGTGGGGTGGATTTCAAAATTTGGACATTAATGGTAGTAGGTGGGAAGATAGTCACTACAACAAATAAGTGCCATGCTGGAATATTTTTCTACTCAGTAGTGTCAATCTTCTAGAAGGAGGTAGATGTATCTGGTTCAATTGGGCCCTTAGATCTTCTTATGCTTCTGCCTATCTCATCAATTCTCAGCTACCTCATCCTTCTTCTTGATTGGTAATACTCTAGTTAGGTGGTAGGTTTTGAGACACCTTGGGATCAACATGTTGAAAATCCATCACACACACACCTACATTGTTAGGTACCCAAACTGTTGCAACTGTGTGTGTTAGGAGAAACAAAAGATGAGATATTTTTACAAATAAAAGTGTTATAATATATAGGCAAGAGGCCTATATCAAGACATGACAAATGTCAAGTGAAACTGACAAGTTTCAAATTGGAGAAGGCATAGTGCACATTAATTCTAACATTCCCCCTTAATGTACACTATCCTAACCAAAGAAAATAAACAAGTCAACATTATACAACATTCCCCCTTAATGTTGACTTCTCTAAAATAACCCTATCATCCTCCTTTATTACATGATTTGGTCTAGGCTTGTGCTCTTTGCACTTGGCTCTCCAACTGTGAATAATTCTAGATCACCGATGTATGCATATCGGTCTGTTGCCTTAGGGTCAACCACTACGGGTTTGTTGCCACTGGGTCAGTTGTCTAAGTGCCTCAGGGTCATCATGGGTGCCTTAGGGTCAACCACTTCTGGATCTGTTGCATATATAGGTCATCCTTAGAGGATGTTGCCTCTCATAGGTCACTGACTATATTCACCATGAATATCAAATCTCCCCTCATGGTGAATTTGATCTATAAGGTGTTTGTCTCTGCCGAAAATGCACCTTAATACAAAAGAAATATGAGCCATGAAATACAATAAAAATGAGCCATAGAATCCAAATATGGAGGAGAAGAAGAAAGAAGAATAGAAGAGAATTTTCTAAAGTGTCTTTGTTTGTAGTCTTTAGAAGTAGATCCATAAAAGTCCTCGGATAGAGTCTAGGGTATCTATGTCTGTAGTCCCTAGAGTAAGTGTCCTTATTGTGATCATCCCATCCCATCGAAAAGCATGGGTAACCAACCGCTACATCCACCAAGTTCTATAGAGAAGGTGACTAGGTATAAGGATCACATACAATTTGCCTTGGGAGTGTCGGGTACAAATAAGAGTGCACTCCAAGGTACAACAACTTTGAGGCTAAAAACCCAAATGAAACAACCTCAGAATTACGAATGGACACCACCATTGTGTCTATTGTGGAAAATATTTTCGATGACTATAAATACCCCTATGTTCCAATCTCAAAGGGGCCTTCATCTTATTGAATACAATAAAGTGGCCATGAGGTCCTTCCACCTCCACTTTCCATGTAGAAAAAAAGGGCAAATAAAACCATGCTGTCAGCCAATACAAATTTTCACCATGATTTTAAATCTTTCCCTCCAAGAGAATAAATGAATTACAATATTGAATCACCATATTAAATATTTCGACCATGCAATTCTAAATCCCCAAATAAAATGAACCCTTCACTTTAAGAAATAACAAAGGGGAATAATATGGGCCATTCATTATGACCATAAGTGCCCTCACTATCTCATATTTTTAATAAAATTCCCCCCACTATTATAAAATAAAAGCCCCCATGCTTTGAATTTTTTATCCCCATGTTGTTTTTGAAAAATGGAAATGCATAGTATAAAATTAAAAAAATCAAGGGGGGGACACACGTCAAAATTTAACGTGTCTTCATGGCATGCGATCATGAAACTAGTGGGGGGGGGAGTATCGAAGCATCCATTTCATCATCACAAATCCATTTTCTAGTTTGTTATCATCGCCCTTCTAGAACTGTGGACTATGGATCATCCACAACTTTCCATTTCAATGCATCAAACACACTGTAGTGCACATTAACTACAGATACAGAGACAAAGATCATAGCATTCATAGCATAACAAGATAAAATATCCTCCAACCCCATAACTCATCATAATACAACTTCATTAAGACACATTCAACATCGGATACCATGGCCATCATGCGACAGAAAATGCCAGTCTTCATTGGCATTGAATTCAACATTGATGTGATGCGCAGTTCGACAAATTTTTCATGTTCGCAACTCCATGACTGCCTGCAGAAGTTTCCAATTGTCATTGTAGTAGTTCAAAACTTTGTCTAAGGGAATATTATAGAACATGGCATCCACCAGACATGACTGGAATGCTGCCCTCTCCCAAAAAATATTGAAGCCTTAAGCTTCTCTTCCTTCACTTGAATGCTAATACTGCCAAATGAAACAACTGACATGCTTCCGTAAAATAGCAGACGTGTTTGTGTAGAAATCTTCAGTGAATATAGTCAAAAAATTTAATCAAATCGGGCCCTCCTCAAATTAATCACCATTGCCCTCCTCAAATTAATCACCATTGCCCTCCTCCATCATCGTCAAAATAATGGTGTGACGTAAAATTCAGTTGTGCTTTTTCTTAAAACTTTTGAACTGTGCATCATGTGTTCCCAACAATGTGTACATTTTAATTTTGATTTTCAGGTTATGGTGGGCATTTTTAATGCTAGGTAAACACTTTATTTTCTTTTGTTTCCATCCATGGGGTATTGGGAAGTGAGGATGGATATTTATCTGAGGTACTTCCCCTTTCACACTTGTATTTCCTGCTTGAAATGGGTGAGAGTCTATCTTCTTCCCAAGGGTAGAGCTGTATAATTTGTTCACCCACACTAGTCCTTTGAAATGTTCACCAAACAAGTTGGGTGAGCCTTTCAGGAAGTTCCATCCAAATTTTTAAGGGTAGGTTTTTGCGCACTCTTATTTCCTGCCCTGCTTCATTCTGCAATTCACCCGTCAGTTTGGTCCACTCTGCGACCGTTGATGCTACTCTAATATCTTTCGTCCTTCCATTAATGTCTTCAAAACTAGGCACACTCCTTATGAACAAAGGGAATCACTTCCTAAAGGGAAGAGTGGGTGAAGGGTATAAAATTTTACCCATACTTTGTATTCACACATTAAGTAAAGAACAAGAGGACAAATCCAAAGACCAAATAGTGTAGAATTTGTATTTACATAGGAGAAACCTTACATAAGAATTGTAATGGCTAAAGAGCCACCCTTAGGAATGACCAACATTCCACTATTTATAATTATATTTACATGGATTTCAAAATCTAGAAATTAATGGTGGTAGGCAGGTTTACAGTCATTGCAGCAGATAAGTGCCATGCTAGAACACTATTCTACTGGGTAGCGTCAATATTTTAGAAGGAGGTAGATGTATCTATTTCAATTTGGGCCCTTAGATATTCTTATGCTTTTGCCCATCTCATCAATTCTTAGCTACCTCATCCTTCTCCTTGAATTACAATCCTCTAGTTAGGTGGTAGGTTTTAGACACCTTGGGAGCAATGCATCAAAAATCCATCACACACACACACCTACATTATCAGGTACCCTAAATACTGTAGTTGCATTTACATTTTCCTTTTGAGTTTTGAGTGATGGAGGAAGTTTTGCATGCCAGGTACGTGCTTTGTTTGCTTTTGTTTCCACTCGTGGGGTATTGGGAAGTGAGGGTAGGTATTTCTCTGAGGTACCATCCCTTTTACACTTGTATTTCCCACCCGTGATAGGTGGGAGTCTATATTCTTCCCAAGGGCAGAGTTCTACAATTTGTCCGTCCATGCTAGTACTTTGAAATGTCTTCCCAAAAAGTTGGGCGAGCCTTTCAAGAAGTTCCACCCAAAGTTTCAAGGGTGGATGTTTTCCCACTCTTGTTGCTCACCTTGCTTCATTATGCAATCTACCCATCAGTTTGGTCCACTCTACGACCATTGTTGCTACTTTGATATCTTCCACCCTTCCATTAATACCTTCAAAACTAGGCACACTCCTTTCAAACAAAGGGATCACTTCCTGAAGGGAAGAGTGGATGAAGGGTACAAAATTTCAAATACAAATCCTTAGACAAGCACATGCCATAGAGATGGGAACATCAACAATCACTATATCTTGACCATCACATGATCTGGGTATCCATGTATCAACACTGGAATATTTTTTAGGAGACCAACTACTTTTATGGACTTCTTTTTGAATTAAAAACACTTAATTTACATTGGACCGAGGATCATTTCCATTGGAAAAAGGATCATTTCCATGCTTTTATAGACTTCTAATAGTATAATTATGGCTTCAGCTTCTAGGTCTACTACACAATTGTGTAGTATGCACTTCTCCAAGGAAAGAGATAGATAGAATGGAGTGGATTGACTTCTCTACATGCCTAGAGATGTTCTCCTTGTTTTTTGGCTTATTGGATTCCCATTTTTCTTTGGATCTTCAAGAGATAATCCTACGTGATCCACTTCTTTTTCCACTAATAGATCTTTCCTCAGATCTAGAAAATACCTTATAAGAAGATTTTCATTTTTCCTTTAAACATTTTGTACAATGGTAGAAAGCTTTGAATAAACTTTGAAACTAGTTCATTGCTTCAACCTTTTGTTTTAGAGTCATTTATGGGAAGTACAACTTCTTATATAGCTCTATTATTTGCCACCTCATTTACTTCCTCTCTAGAACTGATACAAAATTACGAGACTACATCATTTTCTTCCCAATTTTTATGACTAGATTCCAACTATGCTTAGATTTGTATACCTCTTCTCATTAGTTTTCAACGGTAACTATTCTTCCTAAGCATGATTGCTATAACATTGATGTGAAAGCCACCACATCTTCCATTAACTAAGGTTTTTTGGGGCACATAAGATGCAAACTTCTTTCTTCACTATGAATCTCGCCATGCAATGAGGGCTTACACATAGCTAGGATTTTAGCTACTTATTTTATACTATTAGCAAGACATAGCTCTATCTCTCTTTTTGTCATATACTTTATGCCAATAGGGTCATCGATTCTGTATCGAGAGATTTGCTCTTTTATTTTTGACATATTTAGTAAATTTTTGGATTATTTCTCTCAATTCTCATTTTGTTTGTGGTTAGTCCTCATGTATATTAGGAATGCCAAAAACTATGGGAACTTGAGGTGTACAAGACATAAAATCTTTATGATATGGAGCACAAGACATACATGGGGAAGGGTCAAATGGGTATATGGTGTTTCTATGAGGAACTCTATTGTGATGAGCATATTTTAAGCTATTATGAATTCTTGAAAAACCTATGGGAATATTCTCTTTAGATTATTGAATTAGGATATTCAAATATGGGTGAAAGGTATGAATATAGTAAAGATAAGCTTGTGCATGGGAGATTTGGAATTATCAAATAATCCTCTTCCAAGTTCTCTTAAATAAGATGTTAAATTCAAATATAATCTCATGGGAGACTCTTCGGATGGATGAGAAATAAGTGAGTAACAAGAATGGGTCTCTAGTATCATCAAATTCATTAATAAGAGCTTCAACTAATTAAACCCAAGTATTAAAGTTCTATTCTTCTAAATATCTATACCATAATAATACTTTACCCTTGAAATACTAGATGAGTAACCTAATCACTACATATTCAAAGAAAATACCATATAAAATAGCTAGAGAAGTTACATCTTGACAATGCTTATAAGTCATTTTTCATTACCATCATAATTAGGCAAGACTTTTAGGATAACTTTTGGTACTTCATGGAGAATTGAAACATTGAGGGGTCCGATATCATACCAGGTTGGATAAAAATGTTTGGCCATAAATATAGGACCCAACCTATTCTTAGATAATTCTAGGTTTGATCTTTAGGGGAGTCACCAGATGAACATACATTCTCCACAAATGAGGTCAAGATTATTCATCAAATTTTGAATTCTCTAGGAAAGTGAGACAAAATAACAAGAAACTACTAATATGTGCTTAATATTATTAGTATGTTGGATATTATCTAATTTCTAATCTCTTTATTCAAGTCCCATCAAGCATTATAGAAAATTCTATAATGTTGGACTAAAATCTACCATATTTGTGAATAGGTTCTATGTTCGAGATCTTAACCCAAAGTATAGAATTGGATGAAAAGAGACTGCTCTCTATTTCAATATCCAGAGAAAGCTAACTCCTTTAATTAGTTCTATTTTGAGGAAAAATAGTTAGAAAGGAGTAAGGGTTAGAAAAAGATAAGGAAAAGTGGATGGGATATAGTGTAATAGCATTGGATCTTGCTAGATAATACACTATCAAACTAATTACATGATACTTAACAAACCAACCATTATCAACTACAATTATAGGTTCATTCAACTCATAACATTCATTTAATCATTTCAAGGATTTGAACAATTAACAATCTAATAGGTGGTTCAAAATCACTTTAATAGAATAGATTAAGTGTTGAATGTAACATAAATGACTAAAAGAAATGTATACATGCTCTAATCAAGACTTCAATTGTTAGCAATCCAATAAGTAATCCAAATAGCAAAATTAATTTAACATATAACACTAACAATTAAGTGTAACATAAATGAATTAAAATAAAAACATGTATTTAAAACCTACAATCACATAGTAATGGAGGCCAAACAACTATCACTTCATTGATCAACAAAAGTATTAGAAATAAATACTAGGCAAGGACTATAGAACTAGCCCCTACAATGGAGGTCTCTCCACATATTTATAGGTTGTGTATTGAATCTTGTAGCATAATATTTACAATTAGTTACAAGGTATTACAAAGATAGCTTAGTAGAATATTTTAGAGGTTGAGGTGGTTGACCTAGATTTCATATTGCATTTAAATTTAAATTTAATTTGATTTTGACCCATTGATCTGTAACTGCCTTCTACAGGTAGCCGTATTATTGAAGCTATCATTTTAATGCTTTAGTGTCATTAGATAGAACTAGCTGATGAGCACCATGGTTGTTATAGGTTTGAGAACAATTTCATTTGAATATTTAAACAAAATTGAGTTTTTCATTTTTTTCTACAAAGCTCTTCTTTAACAAAAATATGACTTTGGTTTGATGACATTGTCCTTGGATACACTATGGATTTGTTCATATTTTCATCTATGTTATCTTATTTGTTTGCATGATCTTGGGATTTGGTTTGAAAATAATGATGTCATCAGCTTGGACAACCCAATTTTAAGTATTTAGCTTTCTTTACATGGTCTTGGGCTCTTCTTCTTAGTAATTGTATTTGCTTTATAGATCACATCTTTATGCAATTCACATTTCTATGCCTAATTTCATACATGCTTATATTATTAAAAAAAAATAGTCCAAGTTTGAGCATCATAGCCTTAGATTCAATCTTTTTAACCTGCACAATTTGGACTTTTTTACATTTTGGTTGATTTCATCATCTTGAGAGTCTTGATTTTATGCAAAGGTCATTTTGAATTTTGACTTCTCATGTGATCTCAATTTTGGGCACTGAGCCTATGTGGTCTTATGCTTTGATGTGGTTGTGCTGACATCACTTCTCAAAGGCACCTAGCTTTGAAACATCATGGATTTGGGTAATTAACTCTGTGGTTTTGGATAGAACAAGCTTTTCACTAATGTTGTCACTGCCATCATCCTGGTTTTGGATGTCCCAATCTCATGCATTTTTATGGATTTTAAAACACTTAGCCAATCGTTTTACCAAAAGAAGCCCAATACTTTGGAATTCAAATTATGTTATGACTTTGAACTATAGTTGTTCTACATGCATAGTACATGTATGATTCATGCTATTTACATTAATATTTTAGCATATTATTGAATATTATTTGATTTATTATAAGCCTTGATACACATTAATTTGCTCATATTATTATCTTGACCTTTATTATATTGTGGCTATTTTATATTACATTCTATGATATTTTATGGTAGTATAAGGCTTATGGTATCATAGCTACCACTGAAATCTATCCAGATTTATAGAGTTCATTTTATTAGCCACATTATTAATTGATTTTATCCATATTTGCTAAAGTTGATTAAGATTTTGTCCACTTTGAAGTCAGTGATAATTGAACTCTATTTTAAAGGTCTTATTGAGTAAAAAGGCTAGGGTCTTTCCATAATTAAAAAATAACCAGTGAAGACTAGGACTCAACTATATTGATTGATAGGAAAACCAACTCAATATTAGTTGGTCATTCAAGGATAAAGCCAACCCTAACATTGATTTGAAAAAT
Source organism: Wollemia nobilis (assembly GCA_028583015.1). Lineage (NCBI taxonomy): Eukaryota > Viridiplantae > Streptophyta > Pinopsida > Araucariales > Araucariaceae > Wollemia > Wollemia nobilis. The sequence goes on along the minus strand of JAQPPZ010000613.1, from coordinate 4,863,680 downwards.
ATTTGAAGTTTTACTGATAATAGATTGAAGGTAAATCAACTCTAATAAGGTTGGTCATTTAGGACTGAAGCCAAGGATAAAAATAAATCCTAAAATTGAAGACAAGGGCAAAACTAGCTTAAATAAAGTTGATCATTCAGGGTTGAGGCCAACCCTAACATTGAACATAAGGGAAAAACCAACTTAAATAAAGTTCATCATTTAGGGTTGAAGCCACACTAACATTGAAGATTATTGATTAAAAATCGAGTAAGGAGATTGAGAAGCACTCAAAGCTTCCTAAGATCACAATAGAAAAGCAAAGCAAATAATAGAAGAAATAAGAAAGTATAGAACAAAAAATTACATTGAAGAACTAGGCTAATTGAAAATATCTACATATCATTTCATTCTTGGTCGCAGATCATCTTTTCAGGCAAGTTTTTCAAGGTATATTTTTGTAATAGAGTAAACAGAATAGAGTAGATCCTGCAAGAGGCCATATTTAGATAAAAATTCTAAGAGGTTATTATTGAAGAAATTTTTGAGAAGAAAGGCCATAAAATAAGAAGGATCAAAGAAAGACCATATCATAGAAAAGGATCAAGAAAGGTGATATCATAAGTAGATAGTAATAGGGATCATGTTGTATTGCATTTAATACTCACATGGATCATGCGTATTAAATGTCGATTGTAAAGGAAAAAATACCTATAAATATATTTTTGATTAATGGAATTGGAAGTTTTTATTTGTGCAATTTTGTGTTGTTTTATTAAGAGTTTTTACCACATCATTAGTATGAGAGTTGAGTGTTGGATAGGTGAGTATCCTCTTCCTATAGGCCATTCTAGTTCAAAAGAGGAATGAGAAAACCACCAGCGGATCTTGGCATTGGGTGAAGATTCTTTTCCTTCTGTAGACATCTTCGATCACTTTCGTTCATGAAAATTTTTAACTGGGGTTCCTCTAACTCCAACCCTCAACTAGATAGGTCCCTCTAACTCTGACCTTCAGCTCATGACCATCATTCACAATTTCACTATTTTTCTTGCCAACTTTGTCGTACAACTTCAACTACTTTGTGCTGAAATGATTGCCCTTCAACAATTTCATGTAGTAATGGCTACCAATTTTTAGCAATTTATAGCTAAAATCCTTGTTGTTGTTATCGAAGAACCTGCTATTGATCATCTCATTTCTACCAAATATCTCATTGAAAAATATCAAGATTCAACCTCTAATATAGAACTTCAGGAAATTATAGCCACACCTAGATTTGAACTAGGGTCCCTAGGTAAAATCCCCAACATATTTCCATTAGATGATGTGGCTCCTATTGCTCCTAATGAAGATTCAAGCTCTATTGAAGCTCTTGTTACCAATCCTGAAGATGTTTCATCATCTGTTATGGTTCCTATGATTCATGTATTATTGCAACCCTGGAGTTTCGATATTCTTCTAAACTTCGCACTATTGTCACTGTTATCTTTTATGATACCATCCGACCTTTGTAGCCCTCACCATCCTTTGATACTAATTCATGCTCTTGATGATCACTTTGTGCATCCACCATTACTAAAAAACACCACTCAAAACCTCTACATTGGCTTTAGAGGTATAGTCGATTTGATGGAACCAAAGAATTACACACTTACGATAGCCTCATGGTCTCAATGCAACTCTATTCACCACCATAGACCCTGATGTAGTGCAACTCACTATCATCCATCATTGTTTTACCATTGCAATTTTTTTCTATGGCCCACTCGTCAACCCCTAACTGGCTGTTGTCCCTCCGTTTGCACTACACCAAGCTCGCACCCTACTGGATCATACCACTTTACAATTTTTGTTGCACTACACATGAGGACCATGATCACTTAACTACCTTTTTTATTAGATTTGTCAGTCAAATCCATATTTGGTGTGACCTTTTTCCATCCCAATGTATGTTGCACTATGATCTCTTCTACCACTGATGACATAATATCTCAGTTGCGCTCCATAACCTATACGATGTGATAGATCTACCTTTCCAATTTGGCTCTCTTTTAATGTCATTACCTACTATTTTTCGGGTTCTACTTCCAGTTCTACAACACATCCCATGTGATATTATGTTTCATGATTATGGACACCATTCTTAGGCCACATAAATTAAACCATTTTATGGCATCACCCGTAAGTTTTTTGGCACAATCTATTGTGTTTGCCTATGCATTACAACTTTTTGACACCTGTCTTTGGCTACCCCTGAATGTTATGCCATATTCCATTGTGATTCAATACGCACTCCCATCCGCATTGCCCATAAGACAACTCACCAAAATTTGATGTGACAATGAATATCCGAACATCAAATATTTACCCTTTTCAATGGTTCTAGCATTTTACAACAAATTTTTGCCCTCTTTACTGTGTTTATAGTCTTTTAGCCAGGTTCGACGAAGGTTACAACTTTTCGATGCACTAGCATCAAATATTAAATTGTTTTCAAAGGTTTCAGAGAACCTTCATCAAATTTTTATCGATCTATTAAATTTTTGGCACAATTCAATAACTATTTTTGGTGAATACACTGCTCTTTGCGACTTCCTTTTGGCTATTTTCGATGCTCGTAGTGCGATGTTGCATTTTTAGCTGCTTCAAATGATTTTTGATGCACCTCATATTTTTTGACGACAAATATTTTTTCTCACCCGAAGGTTGAAAAATTTATCAGTAGGTTTTCTCCAAGTTTTTATGACATCAATATTTTTTAACAACCATTTTCATCCTTCGATCGATGCAATTGCATTCAATTTTCAACAATATTTTGTGGGTTTTATCCCATATGGATCTTGTTCAGGTCTTTTGGGTCTTTATAAGTAGAGAACCACACTAAATAGAATAGCCAGCTTGTGCTAGCTATTCCAACTCCTTACTCCATCAATCCTGACCCATAGCCCCCCATGTGATTTCTTGATATTTTCCTCCACCTTGTTTCTTCCCTTCCTATTGCCTACGTGTCCCATATTACATCGGTTCTACCTTGCTTTACCATATACAACCTAGTCATACCCACTAACTTGCCACTTCCATTCACATCCTTATCATCTCCTCTGTACCAATGTCAACATTCTACTCGATTCTTGTCTAACAAACCCTACCATAATTTAGTTGTTTTAGTGGCCAACTCATGCATCTATTGTTCTACCATGGTGTTGCCATGTTGGTATTGGGTTGTGCATCCTATCATATTTATCTCGTGTTCATTCCAATATTACATTATGTATGTTTGGGATTTGCTTTCCATGCATCAGTTTGATTTGTCACAATCCTGCCCGTGTCGAGCCAGATCCTATCCACCATGCCATGTGTTGTCAACTCAACTATGCCTATTGTATTAGCATCAGGTTTGTGTTGTCATTGAATTTCATGTCCTTCATGACATTAGATTTATGTCATCATTGACTTTTGCATCCTTTGCATCGTGTCTACATCAACATTTCGATTTGTCCCAATCCCATTTCCTATCTAGTCTGCTCTCCATCAACCTTGCATTTTGAGCTTGCCTATCATCCTTGGTGTTGCAATAAGTAATCACAGTTGATTTAGTCCTGGATCATCATTCCCATTCCATCTATGGGAACAAGTATTGAGTCAGTCACATTGCTGAAGTCCACATCAACATTTTGATTTCCACATTGTAGTTCACCATGTCACTGTGTTAGAGTCAAGTTGGTCATCATGTCAGAGTCAATTTGGTCTTCTGTATATGCATCAGAGTCAAGTTCATCACATGGTGAGTCCAGTCAAGCATAGCATTCCATGGTGGTAATGTCATTATAATTTATTAATCGTATTTATTAATATGCTAAATTTCATTCAATTGTATTTATTAATGCACAATATTTTCATAAATATCATTTTCTCACATTTTATGATGTACCATAATTGCATCATCAATACCTTTCATTAATTATTGAGGTCCAGCATTCAGAACTGCATCATCGATGCCTTTCATTAATGCTCGAGGTCCAAGATTCAAAACCAAGATTTCATGCTGACAAAATTCATTTTTTTTGCTTGGCATATTTTGTGCACGTGGTTTGAGGAATATTTTACTGCATATTCTAAGACACTTCAATTGCTGCTATCTTCTACCAAATTCAAGAACCAATTTTAGTTGTTCGTTGACATAGCAATATTTATACTCATTAGAGAGCATTTTTTGAGCCTGCCTCAAATCTAGTGCTAGATTTTGGTTTTATGGAGACATGTAAAACTTTGTTATTTTGGTCTTCATCCTTTTGTAATAAGAGTGCATTTTTGGTAGTACCCGACACTCTTCAGCTAACCATATTTCTCTTCCACACTTGTATGCATTGGGGACCAATGCTTCCTTAGTGGGGAGGAATGATAGGGATCATGTTGTATTGCATTTAATACTCACACAAATCATGCATATTAAATGTCGATTGTAAAGGCAGACATGCCTATAAATATATTTTTGATTAATGTAATTGAAAGTTTTCATTTGTGCCATTTTGTGTCAATTTATTAAGAGTGTTTCCACATTAGAGAGATAGGTCATTCATTCATTCAACGTAAGAAAATAATACTAGCCATCCATTTGGTCAAGCAAGGAAGAATGGCCATTTATTTGGCTTATATAGAGATATAAAAGCAATTATTTATTTGACCAACATTGAGAAATAGAGAAATCAAAGAAGAGTGGCCATCCAACCAATATACATAGAAGAATGGCCATCCAACCAATGTAAGCAAAGAAGACCATCAGACTGATGTAAGCAACAAAGGAGGCCATCAGAATGTTAGCTTTTGATAATATATTATATGGGAGAAAGCAATCACAAGATGTAAAATATGCAGAAAAGTAAGATAATGGAATTCTGCAATAAGACTAAAATATGCTATTAATGAAAAATTACAAAAATAGTACAATGCAATGTAATGGAGGAAATGAACACTCCAAAACTCTAATGGAAACTACATTGTACCTACTCACTATGCTGTAGTAATCGTATTTCTACTTCACATTTTCTTCTATTCACTTATGGGCCTATATATAAGAAGATAAGTTACTTGGCCCTTACTCTTCTTAACTACCTTTCCTATGACTCATGTACAAGTGGACTCCTTGTATATTTACATAATTGCACATTGAAACTTGTGTATTTATTACTTCTTCCTCAAGTAACCTAAGATAAACTCCTAATCTAAGAATATACCCAAGGTGATACATTGACATGTACCTAAATAATGTAATATACTCTAACACCCCCTTGTACTACATTATTTGGGTATTGAATACTTTGTCTTCAATATGGATCTTCCTATTGGTCTTGGATTTTGTACTCTTCTCCTCTATATTTTGTAACTTGTTCAAGCAAGTAGTTAGTATCTTAATTACATAATATCCTTGTTGAAAGAGCTTTGACCTCATGATAATTTGTAGGACCTTCTAGTTCTTCAATTTCTTCAATCCTCTGAGCTATGTGTCATTTTTGATTCCCTTCACGATACTCCAATTATGGATAATTATTTTGTCACAAACTATTGCTGACATGAATTATTTTGATATTGCCTTGGTTAGAGTGCCCTATTTAGTTGGATTCCATAGTTCATTTGATTTCCTTGATTCTAGTTTCTCAGATTGAATCTATAGTAATTAGTGCTATGACCTTTTCTCCTGCATATCTGACAATATCTATTATTCCCTTGTCTTCATCCTTTTGAAGATAAGGCTATGTTTTCTTGTGGAGTATCTTTTGAAACCAATGCAGTGTTAGTCATTTCATCTTTCACTATGCTTTCTACCTCAAATTCTCAAAGAATTTTGATTAGCTCATCAAATGATGTATCTTTACTTAGAGCCTCTAGAGCTATAACTAGATACTTGTAGCTATTTGGAAGTGATCTCATGGTTACTTGAATAAGAAATTTATCTTCAACCTTTTCTCCTAAGGTTAATAATTTTTCCTTAATGTTTTCTACCTTCCTTAGGAATTAGTTCTATATTTTCTCCATTGTTCATTTTTAGGGAATGTAATTGAGTTTGAAGATTTAAAATAGTGGCTTTATTTTTCCCTTAAAATATTTTCTACAAGGTTTTCCAAGCTTCTGTAGATGATCCTACTAAACTAATATAAGCTTGTATTTAATCTATGATGGCAAAAGTTATTATCATTAATGCCTTAGCATCAATTTCTTCGAATATCTAAATCTTTGTATCACTTGAAGTTGGTTTAGTTTTTGTTCCTTTGATAATTTTCCAAAGTTTTTCAAATATCTTTATAGCCCTCACTTTGTTTTTCCATGAGAAGTGGTTTGGACCCTTAAGTAGTTGATATTATATAAGGATGAATTTATTTGTAGTCATGGTGGTACTTTTAGGCTTCCTTATAACTCCCTAGTTATATGCAATAGATTTGATTAAGTGCTTAGCTAGTGATTAATTCTCCTTTTGAGTTAATTTTGTAATGTTTTGAGAATAATAATCAACCTTCAATTTTACCGTATCTCTCCTAATGAAGTATGTTCTAATGGAGTTCTTATAGTTGTATTTATTTTTGTCTCCTTAGTATGAGTATGAGACAAGTGCTACCAATTAGTTTCAAATCTATATGTAAGTAGTAGATTGGCTTCTCTATTCAATAATTTAATTTTCTAAATTTCAAGTATCTATAGTTTGGTGTAGTATGCCTTATAAATTCCTACTTTTGAAATGTTAGAAAATTATGAGAATAGCATATATGCAAATTGATATTTGATTTTACCAAGTTTGACAACCTTATATATCCTACTTGGTTATTTGCAAATATTATAATATTATAATGTACTTCAATTATAATGCCTCAAAATGGACTTGCTTTATAACTTCCTAATGCTTGGTTATTTTAACACAATAGTAAATTTGACCATACATGTAGCACCTTATAAATCCAATGTTAATTTAATTAAAGTAAGAAAATTTACTATAAAAATTACCTTAGTAGTGTAGTATGTCAGGTTGCTTAAGACTTCACTCTTCTCAATGGCTCTTTGGTCATTGTGTTCATTGTATGATGATGAGAATTCAATGCTCCATTCCTCATCAAATGGCATTGGTATTAACTTATGATATTGAGTATTCAATGATCTTCTCAAAAATGTTGATGGATGATAGTCTCTTGTTGCCCCCTCTAACTCCAAATAAAGCACTCTTCTACATGCTCTTACTTCTTTGTATTTTCCTTGGACTTCAGTGTGTTTCCCTTGGGCTCCACTATGTTTCCCTTGGACTTCTTTTGTGTTTCACTTGGACTTCATTGTGTTTACTTTGAACTTCATTATGTAGTTGAGTGCTTAAGTAGCTTTGAGCTCCTTTGGATGACTTTCACATGGCTTAAGATTTTGAATAATACTTTATGACTTCTGTAACACTTCTTGAGGTGATAACCACATGGTTTGTGAGCTTTGAAACTCTTTAGGATGACACCCACGTGGCCTAGAAAATATTTTAATGCTTCTCCTTCCTAGCTATGATAATGATACCTTTGTAACATTTAAATGATTATTCTAACACTCAATGAGTGAGTGTTTTATTTATTTAAAGGTGTTGGGGAATATATGGATGCTCTGTCAGTTGTGACAAGTTGCAGCACCTTTGTTTGCATGAAATGCTTCCCTCCAACATATATTATATACTCCTTTTCCAATGTATGCCCAACTATTTTCTTGCTCTCAATGCTTCCTTCAAGCGAAAGAAAGTGCTAATATTCTCACAAGTCATTGTCTCTTATTCGATGGTGGTTCTAAGGGCTTTGATGATGGTTCTACGATGCTTCATTTGTGATTTATAGTGCTACCCTTAGCTGATACAACCTGGTATAACTCCTCCTCAATGGATGATTTCTCCAAGCTAGGTCTTGGATATTGTATCTTTAACTCTATCTTGTGCCTTATACCTTTAATATGCTATCTTATGTGTTACCTTGCAATGTGTTGTAGATGAAAGCTTCTAGTTGGTGCTATGAAATAGATAATAGCTCCTTTATGTGGTTATCTTGTGCTTCAGATTGCTTGTTGTGGATGCCCAATTCAATGATTAATAGGGGTGTCTTTAGACACGGTAATGTGAGCCTCTTGTTGGCTCTTCAATGTTGTTCGAATAGTGCTCTTCTATCAGCTGATTTGTGATGGTTATTATTGGATTTGGACATGCCCTCGAGACACTCAAAATTTGTCCTCTTTTGCTACCTAGGACAAGAGATTATGGTTCAAGCAAATAATGTAAATAGCTTTACAATAGATAGAATAAAATACCTTGATTTTGTACTTATATATGAGATCTTCAAATCTCTTTTACAAGCTTTCTTTCTACTGGTTTTGATGATAACTTCTCTGTACTAATCCTTGTAGGCAAGGGATGATTTGTTGTCTTCTTTACTAGACAACTATCTCCTTTTATTGGCTAACTTAACAATGAATCCAAGCTAATAATCATGCAACTAATATGCCCTTAAGGTGGTTTAATTTTGCACTAATTTTACTTTTACTTAGTGCACTTCTAATAAGCTTTAAGAGAAACTAATATAGTGAAATTGCAATCTCCTTATTACTTCTTAAAAGTAACTTATATTATGTACTAATGATAACTCTTGAATAATTTTTAAATGCTTCTATAATATTTGCAACTTAATGTAGTCTTCTCTTTTGTAACTAGATAACAGGAAGATGATATTTTATTTCTTTCAAAATATATCTATTTTTTATTTTAATGTGTAGGTAATAACCCTTAACAAAAACTATCTTCTGCACTTCCCTTGAAGAATTTAAAATGAAATATTCTTCTTGCAACTTCTAGATTCTAATAAGGTGCTTAATGAAGCTAAGTAATGAACTAAATATAAGTGTTCAAGTAATGAACCCTTTGCATCTAAGTTGCATACCTTTAATGATATTTAAAGATGATGTAGATCTTGGTGTTTTGATTCACCAAGTTGCTATCTAGAATGGTAGTAAATATCAATTCTTGTTCCTTCAAGAGAGGTTACAATGGATCCCGTTGAGGGATTTACTACCAATTTGATACAAATTTACAATAAGAAAATATATCCAAGGTTCATCTTGTAGGATCTCTTTTGCATCCTCATAAACTGATTTTGGGAGGATTTCTTATGACCTCCACGATGTATGATGGTGAGGTATGAATATTTATGCTATTTTCTCCATTATAAATATATGTAATCTGCACACAAGTAAATTCAAAGAGCATCAAAAGCATGTGAAGAGCCTTTCAAGATAAGGCCCATAATGATGATAAAGAAAGCAATATATAAGTTGAAATATGATAAAAAGATGCATAAAAAAATTAAACCATAGTAAACAATAATTAAATTACTGCTAAATCTAATGAAAGCAAAAAAATAGAGAAATAGATCTCTATCAGGAGGTCATCTCTATGCAGGATGGTCTCACTTGTGGGCCATCTCAGGGTGAGATGATATGGCCTATGGGTCATCTCGAGGTGAAATGGTCTGGCCTACAAGACATATTGGGGTGATATGGCTATTGAATTGTGAGTGAATTCCTTGTGGCCAAAGCGAGGTGATGTCGGGTTTGATTCATGGGTTGATTGGTATTCTTGGTGCGCTTGTGAAGGATGACTTGAGGGTAGAAATTGACACTAAATTAGAGATGTTTAATGGCACAAGAAGCACAAATTTGATCTTCAACCTTTAAAATGATCCATTGGTATGCTTGAAAGCTCCATGGTTGAATTTTGATAGCACTTAATTGCTTTGGGAACAAGAGATCTTTTAATCTCCAATATGACAACACTTCGTTATCTCAAAATTGTTATCTTATTCATGAAGGTTGGGTGCCTTTTTATAGATTTTCCAAATGGAAATCTAATATTTTGAAGGAATCCAAGAATCAAGAAGTAGTTAAATTCAAGAAAGGTAAATGATCATTCTAGAATCTTACCACAACTGTCTGTGTATGCTTAGCTATCCTATATAATCATTTTCCCTTGACTCAAGAGTCAAATCTTGTTATAGAAAAAACCATCCTAGGATGGGATGACCATGACTGCTGATCATCTTGGGGTAGGATGACCTTTGGAGACCATCTCTTGGTGGGATGACCTAGGCTAAATAAGGGAATTCCTCCCTGTTTGAGTGGTGAGAACCATTGTTAAGCCCTGGGACTGCTCAAGGTGGGTCATATGGCCTTAAAAGGCATCCATATAGGTAGTCACCTCAATTGTTGTATTTTAGGTGTCTACAGATGCCTCTTTTTGGGATACATTGTGTGAAAGCATAGTGTGAAGCAAAAATTTATGACCTAAGTCAAATCGAGGGTTGATGATGATCATTGATTTGATCAATTTTATATGCTTCAATCATAGAAATAACATGCATCTTTGGATCATTATTTCCAATAAATTGAAGAACTCAAGTATACTAAACCTTTCAATCATCGGTAGACAAGATCAAGTCTACAACTTTCATCTTGAGGAGACATACTTATCTGACTTTTAAACTTCAGATCTACCAAGCATTTGTTTGATTAAATTTTTGCTTGTGTCTACCCCAAGAAAGAGTGTGATTATCTTTGGCTCTGATCCATGGATGGATGCAATTTTCATGATTGAGTATTTTATTATTGAATTTAATTATGAATTTAGTGATGTATGACTACCCCATCAAGTGATGAGTTGATAGAGGAGATGGAAAATGATGAAAGTGATGAGTCGCTTGACCAAGATGACTTGTTTTGAATTTTGTAGGAATTTTGAAAATGTGAAAGGAGAAAAATCTCGTTACAGTTGTGATTCAACCATTACTAGTAATTGTACATCTCTATTCCTTAGAGCATTCCAACTGCATGGATTTCATAAGGAGTTGAGGTGATAACAATTCAATTCATTTCATAGGTGAATCATTGTATTCGATGATCTCTTGAGGTAGAATAGGAGAATGAAATGTATATATATATCCCATGGAGTAGTATAGCCATATGGTTTTCTTAGGGATTTGAGATAATATCATTTTGATTCTGTTGAAGCTATTTTTTGTTCAAGTGGCGTAATGGTAACCTACCCATCTAACCAAATTACATGGATAATAAATCACTACAACCATAAGGTGTATAGGGTAAATCACTAGGTACAAGGATCAATTGAGATTTTTGATCAAAAGGTTTTGGGTATTTTTATATTTTTTGAGTAAGATGGGAGATTAGGTGTGGTTGAATGTTCGAATTGATGTTGAAAATGTTTACGGGATGCTTGAAATTTTTATAATTTTGAGGTTGTATCAGGTTAGAATGGTTGCATTCAACAAATTGTAAGGTTATCTCAAGGTAGTACAATCACATCGAATGCAACCACATCACATAGGGATGGTATCAAATTTTGAATTAATGTGTATGAGATACATTACTTTTTGTATGGATATTCTAATACAAATTATGGATGTATGTTTTAATTTCTCAAAATATGATGAATAAATCTAAATATGTTTAACGAACAAATGTTAGACACCATATAATGTATAAAAATCATGAATTAAAATGTTAGCCTTATCACAAAAGTTATACATTTGGATGTGGATATGTGAGATAAAAATATGTGGAATGTGTGGGTTTCCCTATGATCTTTTTGTAAACTAAAAGGTGTGCGTAAATAGTCAATGGACGACTAAATATCATTTTTGATATTCATCCAGTATCTATCCTGTCTTATAAGGACCCCTTAATAAGCAAAAGCTCATAAGAAAAACTACCAATGATGAGTGCTAAGAGGGAATTTTAAGGTTTTCCATGGGATTCAAACACCCTAGTTGACCAGTCAAAAAATTATTTATTGACTACACAAGAATCTGAAAGCTATAAGTCTATTATGAAGACCCGTATATTCAATATCCTTGTGTGTGCAAAGTGAATGTATTAGAGGAGGCATAAGACTACCTCATTACCAGGAAGGTTTCATGCAACCCATTGCTATAGTAAGGATCACCCTATGGTCATATTATCCTCATTTTTAATGAAGTTGGACTAGACTACTAGGAAATACAAGCCACCAAAAGCTAGCTCATACACAAGCTGACATTGGTCTAGGAAATAAGGTCGCTACTGTAACAAGCATATAACCATGTGTAAGGCTACTCCATTGCTAGGTGTGTTTCATTCAACCCATTGTTGTAATGGAGATTACCCCATGGCTGATGAATACTAAGGATTCAATCTCTTTACCCCCTTTTTTTCTTTTGATTGCTTGGGATACTTGCTCATTTATAGTGGTGAAAACCATATTTTTTTAGGATCTTAGTGGTGAAAACCACTCTTTTGGAGTAAAGGAAAATATTAGTGGTGAAAAAAACTGTTTCTTTTTTTTGTGAACTTCCTCATTTTGTGGAAGAGTAAGGGAATTGCTTAGGTAGGGAGGAGCTTGTACTTTTGTCAATTCTTAGCATCCTAGACTATGTGCATAATAGGATGAGCAAGGAAAAAATTTTGCTTAAGGGAGCAAGGACTACATTGTAGTGTCATCCTTCCTTGTTCAAAAATCAGATTTTAATGTGTGAAAATTGTGTCAGGATTTTGACATATGTAATGTACTATTAAAACAAGACCCTACTTTCTAAAAGCCAAGATAACTTTCTACAAAATCTGAAAAAAAAAATCTAGGGATGGCTGAATGACCAAAAATCCTAGTGAATACCCTATAACAACTTATTGATTGTGTTGAAAAACACAGTTACTCACAAAAGGGAATGTGAGTGGTAGTGATATATGGTATGTGGGGGTTTTACCTATGATCTTTTACAAACTAAAAGGTGTGCGTAAAATAGTCAGTGGCCATATAAATATCATTGTTGATACTCATAAGGTATCTAACCTATCTTACGAAGACCCATTAATAAGCAAAAGCTCATAAGGAAAACTATAATGATGATGAGGGATAAGATTGATTTAAGGTTCATGACTGACATACAAACATGGTGTCATTCATAAGAATGCAAACACAACTTGTCCTAGTGCAAGTAAAATGGATGAATATGCCTAATACGACTAATAAATGAATGCAATGAAATGCATGATGATGTAATGCAAATATTTTTGTATTTTTGATGTTTTGTATTGTTTTTTATGATTTTTTAAAAAAATTGATGATTTTGAATTTTTTGTTGTTTTTGTAATTTTGATTTTTTTTGTGGTTTTTGTGATGCATTATGTGTTATGCATGAAATTCTCGTAAATGGAGAATTTTAATGGGTTCAGGTTCCTCAACACCTTCAATCGCCTAACCAATTTACCATAAATTTGTCTTGCAAGTGTGGTGGTAAGTTGGAGTTTTATTGATTTTCTTTGAGCATAATATTTCCAACTTTGAAATCCCTTAGGTGGACTTTCATATTGTAAGCTCACTTAAGGAAATCCTAATAAAGATGAAGGTTATTGAGAGCATTAAATCGATTTTCATCAAGAAGGGTTAATTGGTCAAGGTGAGCTTGTCGCATGATGTCATCGTCGATGAACTCTTGCAATGAGACACAATGAAGGGATTTCCAAATCTAAGGGTATGATGGCCTTAGCACCATAGACTAGCAAAACTAGGGTTACCCAAGTGGATGTCTGAATGCTATTGTGATAAGCCCATAATGCTAGAGGTAATTGAATATGCCAATATTTGTGATTTTCCTTGATAGTATTCTTAAGTATGGAAACTACAATTTTATTAGAGGCCTCTGCTTGTCCATTAACTTGTGGATAGTACGGTATATAAAAGTTGTGTTGTATATTATACTTAGAAGTTAAAGCACACACATCCTTGTTCTTGAATGGTGTTCCATTATTTTAAATAATTTTGGATGGAATATCAAAACAACATATGATATTGTGGAGTATGAACTCCGCATTGCAAGATCCAGTCATAGTGATAAGAGGGATAGATTCCACCCACTTGGTGAAGTACTCGGTGGTTGTTAAGATAAATGTGTTATGGCCCATAAATGGGAGTGAGATTTTTCCAATTAAATCAAAATCCCACTAAGAAAAATTCCATATCAATTGGATCGATTGTAAGGCTTGGGAAAACAAGTGTGAAATATTAGCATGATATTGGCATATGCACTTCCTAACATAAGCACAGTAGAACTTTTATAAAGTAGGCCAATAATAACCCATTAGAAGGATGCACTTAGCAATGGCCATGTCATTGAAATGTCCATCGCAAGTACCATCATGAGCTTGTGAGATTGTCCAAGCTGATTCTTGGGGCTCTAAAAAATGAAGGAGAAGACCATTGTAGCTCTAAAACTAAAGTATGTCTCCTAACAAGACATATTTGGTTACTTTTTGCTTAAATGTTCATTTTGTAGAATGTGACAATCCCAAAGGAATACTATCAAGTTTTAAGAAATATTTTAGTTGAGTGAGCCAATCTTAATATGCTTGGGTTTCGATTGAGTGAATAGCTTTCTCCCATTGTGACTCATCATGCACAAATTCATATTGGGAGATAAACTTAATATGAATGATCATGCCATTATCAGAAGGACCCTATGGAATTAAGGATCCCCAGGATGCTGATTTCAAAAAGTCATGTACCTAAGAGAACTATCTTGGTTTGGCTCAATCTAGATCATGTGGACAACTTCTTCATTGTTTGAAGCTTCACATGAAATCACTAATTGTGAGAGCATTTTGACATGGATGGTTGTAATATCGTCATAAGGGTTCTATGGAATCAAAAAACCCAAAGAGGCCATTGTATCTACAAAATAATTATACGACCGAGGGACTACCTCGATACCGTACCATTCCAATTTGGCTAGCAGCTTATCCACAAGATATTTGTATGATTTTAATATTGAACATCGACATTGATAGATTTTATTGACTTGGTTGACTATGAGCAAGGAGTCGCTAGATATATTAAGCCTTTTTATCTTCATGATGATAGCTATTTGAAGACCCAATAGGAGAGCCTCGTATTCGGTGTTGTTATTGGTGCATGGGAAGTTGAGTTAAAAGGATAGGGGTATTGCAGACCCTTGTAGTGTAAAAAATAGAACTCCTGCACCACCCACTTGCTCACATTTAGAATCATCAAAGAAAAAAATCATGTCAACTTTATTTTTAGGCTCTTCGAGTTCTGGTGAGTCGAATAATGTAAAGACTACATAAAGCAAATCGATAGTGAGAGGCTTATCATCTTGGACAGGAGCCTTTGCTAGCTAATCTGTAATAACTTGACCCTTAACAAATTTTTTACTTATAAATTCAAGGTCAAATTTGGTCAACAGTATAATTCATTTTGTAGTATGGCTATTATGGTATGTACAACTCATCATGTATCGCAAAGGATTCTCTTTGAAAATTATATATGTTGTATGATTCAATATGTAATGTTGAAATTTCTTGGTGGCAAATACCATTGCTAGGCAAAGCTTCTCAATGTATGTATATTTGAGGTCATAGCTCACCAAGGTGCAAATAATGCAATATATAGCTTATTACTTATTTACCTCATTCTTTTGGGCCAACATGGTCCCTAAGGCAAAGTTGATAGCTAAAATGTATAATAAGAACAACACACATAGTCAGGGTGGAGCTAGAATTGGTGGTAATACCAGGTTTTGTTTTATCTTATCGAAGACCTTTTGGCACTCATCATCCCAATGGAATGATATCCCCTTTTGTAGTAGTCAATTCATGGATCGACACTTATCCGAAATTTGTGCTATGAAGCATTGGATAGATGCCACTTTCCTTTGTAAGTTGCAAAGTTGTTTAAGATTGGTAGGAGGGAGCATTTCAAGTATTGCTTTGACCTTGATGGGATCAACTTTGATCCCTCACTTAGAGACTATGAAACCCAAAATTTTTCCAAATGTGACTCCAAAAACACACTTTTTGAGATTAAGTCTGACATTATGCTCAATGAGGTGATCAAAGACCTTCCTCAAAACATCAACATGCTCATGATGCAATAGAGATTTGGCTAGAAAATGATCTATGTAATCCTCAAGGATTTTATACATGTAGCCATGGAATATATATGTCATGGCTCACTGATATGTAGCACCAACCAAATGGTATTACCTTCTAGTAGAAAGTTCTCCATAGGGTGGTAAAGGTTATCTTTGGTTGATCTTCGGGGTTGACCCAGATTTTATTATAGACTAAAAACCGTCCATGAGGGACAACATCTCATCACCTATAGTGGCATCAACTAGCACATAAATGCTTGGAAGGGGTAATTCATCCTTTGGAGTCAATTTGTTAAGATATCGAAAGTCTATACATATGTTAATCCTCCCATCATATTTTCCTATGGGTACCATTATGGCCACCCATTTAGGATAGTCAATAGGTTGGATGAATCCAACATCCAATAATTTATTGTAGCTCATATTTCATCATTAAGGTGATTGTTAGATGCATTTTTTGTAGCTTTTGCTTGATTGGTTTAATATTTGGGTTGAGTGTGAGGTTGTGCATGACCAAATTTGGGTCTAGACCCAACATGTCTTTGTACGACCAAGCAAAAATTTCTAACTTTTCTATCAATAGAGATATGTAAATGACTTGCTCTTTAAGGGAGAGACTTTCTCCTAATTTGATGTTTTTAGAAGCTTTAGGATTAGTACCAATGTTAACGTTAATTGTTTTCTCTATTGACATGTGAGATCCCTCCTCAATGAATACCATATTGATAGATGAATAATATCCATTCATGTATGGGAGGGAGGTTTCAATGACATGAGACCCTATATATGCCAGATGTGGCTCAAGTGGAAATGGAATGAATGGATCAGGGTGATGAGGAGATAGAATTATGGGGTCTTCTAGAGGCATACAGTATCTCTAAGTAGGCTGTCATGGAGGAAAAGCCCTATGATAAAGATCATCTAGGTTTATGAGGTCGATTTCTGTTCTCTCATTGTTAGTTTACCAAAGGTGGCAAGGGCCTAAATATTCCAGTTTGGTTTCATATTCATATTATTTGGGTGCCTCATTTACTAGGTTACAAAGCTATCATGTATGGAAAGGACCGAGGTAAGTGAGTTCTATCTCATCCTTGTTGTCACCAGATACCGTACTGATAAAGTTAGGAGGCTATCGATCATGGTGAGGACTAAGGTAGGTTAGTTATGTCTTATCCTCATACTCTTCTGATATCTCATTTAAGGAGTTAGAAGGTCTGATAGAAACCATAATGATAGGGAGATGATCTCTCAATAGATGAAAATAGTCAAGGTCAGCATAATCATTCTCATTAATTTTCTCTCCAAAGCCTAGGGCCAGACATTGAAGGAAATATATGAGGAGCTTATCTATCATACATATGGAATACCCTAAGTCAAACTTG
The DNA here is from genome assembly GCA_028583015.1 of Wollemia nobilis. Classification (NCBI taxonomy): domain Eukaryota; kingdom Viridiplantae; phylum Streptophyta; class Pinopsida; order Araucariales; family Araucariaceae; genus Wollemia; species Wollemia nobilis. The sequence continues at coordinate 4,846,327 of JAQPPZ010000613.1, read as the reverse complement.
TTTGTTGAAAGTTGGTATTGTAGCTAGAAATATGTAAAAATACCTTACTCTTATCAGTCTAGGCCATTGTTGTACCAATGGCAATAGTAGAAGTATCACAGGGTAAAATCTAGGTCTGACATATACCCAATATTTTTTGAGAAAGATTCATCATCGTGTCTTATAATGAGAAACTGATCCATAGAGTCATCGAAACCCCCATAAATGAAGTTCATTTGATTTAGCAGGACCCCCAAGGGTACAATGGTACCAATGGATAAATATGGCACATAAGGTCTACCCATATCATGAATGGACTTGATGAGTGGTGTGAATGTGACATTTTGTACCAAGTAATCAATGATACTAGGGTTGGACAAGTGTACCGTGAATTACGATGAAAGTAATGGGCATGATGGAGGTGAAGGAGGTGTGATGTGAGGTGGTTCATCGATTTTAGCAGATAATTCTCCTTCCTCCATGGGAATTGGAATCTATGCTATGGAGATAGTAGGGATGAACGATTGGGTTTACTCGATTAGCACTTTTAACTCCTTGCTCAAAGGACATGATGATGAATAAGGGATATCAAACAAGACCAATGATGAGGGATGAGATGGAGTTAAAGATATGTATGGATCAATGTATTGGGATGATGGTTTTAGACATTTAATAGGACCATTAGGCTAAATATCCAGATGTGTGAAAGGTAATATTAATTCTTACAGATTACTGATAATATTAACATATTTTAAAGGTTCAGAGTCAGGAGGGGACTATATGAACTTATCCCTCATAGATATATTTTATGCACTAGATTTTATGTATGGTTAGGGCATCATCAGGAATGAGTGAGCTGAGGTTTAGCGGGTATGGCGGGAGTGAGAGTTTGAATTTTTTGGGAAGGAATCTCAGCCAAGGCGGTAGTGGTAGAGCAGGTACAGAAGGGGCGGGTGGGAACCTTGAGCATAGATCAAGTGAGAATTCATAAGAATGTGGTCAGAATACAACATATTTGGAGGCAGACATCACGTGGGGGCCTGACCCTCCTTAGAAAGACCCCAACAAAAAAGATATGAAGGACAATGCGGGGCCTAAGAAGTGGCTATCTTTTACTAAGACTCTTAGAGGAAAAAGAAAGGAGGTTCTCTCTCTTCCGCCCCTAGTTCCAGTAAATAATAAAATTTTGGCCTTGACAAGTTCCATGAGCCATTTTATTTTAATGGAAGAATTCTCTCTAGTAGGCAAGTTTTTTGGAGGTAGACCGGACATGGAGACTATCAGGGCTTGGGCGATGGGTAAATGGCAATCGGTAGGCAGCTTGGAGTTCGTAGATCTAACTCGAGGGTTATTCATTATTCATTTTAATAATATGGAGGATGCTAACTACATTTTAATAGGAGGTCCTTGGTTTTTGGGCAAAAGGAGCCTTTTTCTCAGACGATGGGGTGAAAATTTTATCCCTGAAAATAAAAATATTAACATTGCTTCTATTTGGGTTTGTCTCTCGAGTCTACCTACCCAGTTCTTCAATTAATATTGGCTACAGGGCATAGCCATAACTATAGGGTACCTGATCTCCATTGACCATGCGACCTTGTCCAGGATAAGGATGACTCATGCATGAATCTGCGTAAATGCTAATTTGGATAATGAATTGCCAAGGTTTGTGGAGCTAGAGTATGAAGAATACTATCGAAAAAAACTGGTAGAATACAAGAACAGATCGAAATTTTGTGCATAATGCAAAAATCAAGGACATCTATGCAATCAGTGCCCTAACTTGGCAATGAATAGAGAAAAGTAGAAGCAAGGAATGCTAGATAGAGGAAATTTGATGAGTTTCCCTAGTAGAGGTGATTTCAATCAGGCAAACTATGTCTACCAAAAAAAGAAAAGAGAGGGTGCAAGGTCCCAACAAGATAAAGGAAAAAAACAGGTTGTTGGCAACCAAAATACTCAGGTAAGTTCCAATCCTCTAGTTTCAAATAAATTTTCAATTCTATCCAATATGGGTGTAGGAGAATTATCGAAAGACATGGAAGCCCAAAACCTTCAGGCTAACCTTTTTGACTCTCTAGAATCCCCATCTAAGTCAGGATCCTCAAAACCTAATGCTGAAATTACTGTAAGCCCCGTGGGCATCACAAAGCCAAACCATAATACTCAATCTCTAGAATCCCCATCCAAGTCGGGATCCTTAAACCCCAATGCTGAAAAAATTCAAGCCTAGTGGGCATCCCAAAGCCAAACCCTAATATTGAAGAATTTAGGAAGAAAGTTGAAGCATTGGAAAATAAAAAATCTCATCTCCCTAACATCATCACTAGGAGCCAGGTGAATCCTACTGAGGGGCCGTCTCGCAGACCAGTAGAATACAAGAAAAAAAGAGAAGATTTGGATGTAGGGGTGGAGATATGTGAAACTCTTAAGACTAAGGAATATGACAGTCCGGTTCTACAACAAATTGCCTCCCCTTAGTTTAGTCCTAAAAAAATTAGGAGCACTATGAAGTCTCCTATAGATTTTGGCAGTGAAAAAATAATATGGAGAATATCAAATGCTGAGCATCAAAAAATTAAAATTGATAATGACATTGCCAATGGAAAAAAAAGAACCTTGTTTCAACAGGTTATTTCAGGTTATGAAGACAACAAATTAGGAAAACTCCTTCAAAGGAGGGGAGAGGAAGAAATCCCAATCTAAATTAAGTTCCTCTCATGGAATGTGAGAGGCCTCAATGGCCTACCCAAACACAGGGAAGTCAGTGCAATAAGAAATCAAGTGAATCCAACTATTATCATGTTGTAAGAAACAAAAAATGATGAGATTTAGTCAAAAAAAGTAGAAAAAAATATGGAATCAAGGGGATATGGTTTGCAAATCAGCCAAAGGAGCGTTTAGAGGCCTTATGACTTTGTGGGATCCCCGGATAGTAGAAGGCACCATTATTCAGAAAGATGACAGGGTTCTTAGTGTTTTATTTAAGGAAATAAACAACAATAGGTCATGGATCCTTTCAAATATTTATGCCCCGACTTCAATTCAAGGGAGATCTCTATTGTGGGAGTAATTAGGAAATTTGAGTGAAATCTTCCATAATGTCCCTTGGATTCTGGATGAGGATTTTAACACTCCTCTTTACCCTTCAGACCAAATGGGTGGAAATGGACCACCTATCAGGAGCATGGATGAGTTCAATGAATTTGTGAACTCCAACATGTTGATGGATGTAAAAGTTAGAGGAGCAACTTCTACCTGGAGCAATCGGTAGATAGGGTGTCATCTCATTCAAGAAAGGCTTTACAAGTTTTTTCTATCAAAGGAGGCTACAACTCTGTTCGGTGATTCTACCCTACAAGCCCTTCCTAAAATTGTCTCTGATCATAATCCTATTTTTTTGGATATCCCTAACTCTCTCTCCTTCAAGAAACCTTTCAGATTTCAATCTATGTGGATCAAACATTCCAATTTCAGAGATAACTTAATTCAGTGGTGGCAACATCCTGTTAGGGGTAGTGCAACTTTTAAACTTGCTGGAAAATTAGAGTTTGTTAAGGAAAAGCTTCGAACTTGGAACAAAGAGATCTTTGGTAACCTCTTTGAAAATAAAAAATAGGTTTTTGAAATTTTGAAGATAATTGATCAGAGGATTCAACATGGTGATGCTGATGAAACTACTAGGCAGGAGGAACGGACAAAACTAGTAGAGTTTCATAACATTTTGGCTTGTGAGGAAATATATTGGAGGCAAAAATCAAGGGCTCTTTGGTTGAAATATGGAGATTCAAATTCCAATTTTTTTCACGTCACCACGCTTAGAAACAGAAGCAATAACAAGATAATTTTTTTTAAAAAAGCAGATGGTTCTATTACTCAGGACTTAACAAAAATCAGAAAGGAGGCAGTAACTTATTTCAATTCTATCCTTGGTCAGGAATCACAGTGCAATGAGCAGACCAAAGATATTCTATTGCAATCCATTCCTAGCATAATAAATGAGGATAAAAACCTTAAGCTTCTAGCCCCATTTTTTGATGAGGAAATTAAGGAAGCCTTGTTTAGCATGGAGTCAGACAAAGCCCCGGGACTCGATGGCTTTCCCCCTCATTTCTATCAAGATTTTTTGGACATCGTAAGTGAGGATGTAATTTCTACTGTCAAATAATTCCAAGCAAGAAATCATATCCCAAAAGGTCTCAAATCTACTTTTATTTCTCTAATTCCTAAGAAGAAAACCCCTAAATCTACGGTTGACTTCAGGCCAATCAGTCTGTGCAATGTTTCTTACAAGATCCTAACTAAAGCTATTACAAATAGAATGAGAGATGTTCTGTCTCGTATCATAGATCCATGCCAAGGAAGCTCTGTCCAGGGCTTGTCAATCGTGGATGGAGTTATCATAGTTCATGAAGATCTACACTCTACTCGTAAGACTAACAGGTTTGTTTTTGCCCTCAAGCTTGATATGAACAAAGCATTTAATAGGCTAAATTGGAACTTTCTAATTGTTTTCCTCCTTATGTTTGATTTTCACCACCAATGGGTTAGTTTGATCAAAGAATGCATTTCTAGATCATGATTATCAATTCTAGTTAATTGAACAACTACTGGTTACTTTCAAAGTCGCAAAGGAATTCGGTAGGGGGACCCTATCAACCCCATGTTATTCATCATTATGGTAGAAGCTTTAGGCAAAACCATAAAAAATGGTTGCAGTTAAAGGCTAATATAAGGAATCAAAGCAACATATCTCACTAGGGCTATTTATCACCAATAATTCATCGATGATACCCTTCTATTGACTAATGCGTCGATGGTTAAGGCTAAAAGAATTAAATACATCCTACAACTCTACGAGGACGCTGCTAGTTAGAAAGTTAATTTCAGTAAAAGCCAGTTATATTTCTTGAACACCCCCATTCAAAGGTAAGGAAGGATTGTTGAAATTTTAGGGTGTGATATAGAAAACCTCCCCACTTCGTATCTTGGTCTCCCTCTTTTCATCTGTTCTCTGAGAGAGTCAATGTGAGACAGGGTTATTGAAAGAATTCAAAAAAAACTTGTTGGATGGAAAGGTCATCTTTTATATCAAGCAGGAAAGATGACCCTCACTAAGGCCTCTCTTCAGAGCATTCCAGTCTATTTCCTCTCCATTTTCAAAGTCCTTGTGAAGGTTTTCTAGAAAATTGAGAAACTCCAAAAATAATTTTTATGGACTGGATCAGAGGAGAAAAAAGGATACACCTTGTAGGATGGACCAAAGTGTGCAGACACAAGGAAAATGGGGGCTTAGGTTTGAGGCAAATTGCTCATATGAATTTAGCTTTACTAGCTAAGCAAGCATGGTGCCTCATTTCTAGTGAAGAAAATTAATGGACAACTATCATCAAATGAAAGTATATTCAAAATATGGAATTTCTAAGTGACTTAGTTCCAATCAGAGGTTCTGCTTTTTGGAAAGAAATTCTCAATTGTAAGGAAATCATCAAAAAAGGTTTAAGATGGGTTTTAGGAAATGGTGAGAGGATAAACTATTGGAATGACAAGTGGTCTAAGGATGAACCACTGATGCAATATCCTAATTTATCCCGAATCAGAGATATCATGGAAGAACTCATTGGCAAAAAAGTCTCAAATTATATGGTTGAGGACAAATGCAGAATGAAGTGGAAACAAATAAGTATTTAAGGATTTCAAGTGGAATAAAATGATATTTGTAACATTCTCGGGCAACATTTTATCCCCATGAGACCCAAGGAAGATCAAGTGACTTGGGCTTCTATGAAAAATGGACAGTTCACTGTTAAATCAGCTTACAAGCTTCTGCTTGATGACAAGGATTTTGTCCTCCAAAAGGACTTAGTTTGGATAAAAAATTTAATTCCAAAAATTGTAGTCTTTTCATGGTTGGCTATCCAAGGAAGAATTATAACCATTGATAATATGATGCATAAAGGTATTTATATCACTAATCGTTGTTATCTATGCAGGGCTAATTGGGAGACCATTTATCACATTTTCCTTGAGTGCTCTTTTTCCTTGACTGTCCTAAGTGGGGTTTTTCAGGCCTTCAATATTTCTTGGGTTAAACCAGCCACTATACTTGATTTGTTCATCTAGTGGCCTTGCCCCTTTTCAAGCCAAAGACTTAGATACATGTGGAAAATTTGTCTTAATCACTATCTTTGGTAGGTGTGGTTAGAAATGAACCATAGAGTCTTTAATGAGTCTATCCATGATCATCAAACTATCATTTCCAGGATCTTATCCTTTGCCAATGAGAATGTGAACCTTATCCCTTTTGATAGTCATAAACCTCATCTATAGGAGACCACGATTGCTCAATATTTAAGCTTAACCTTGTTAGATGAGTCTGTGCCTAGGGTAGTCAAACCCAAAGCTAATGTTAAGTGGTACCCACCTCCTACAGGTTGGTTTAATCTTAATTTTGATCGAGCAGCTAAGGAAAATATTGGAAGAGTAGGTGCTGGCGGTATTGTATGAGATCATAATGGAAATATTATGCTTGAATTTTCTAAATATTTAGGAATAAGGACAAACAACAAAGCTAAATCTAGAGCTATGTGGAGAGTCCTTCAAATGACTCAAGACTTAGAAGGCAATCTGATCATCGAAGGAGACTCTATGCATGTTATAAATCTCCTCAATAATTGGAAAACACCTCCTTGGAGGATTAAAACAACTGTTCAAGAGGCTAGGATCCTTTTCCAAGGAAGACATGACAGAAAAGCCCAACATGGCTTTCAGGAAGCTAACAAAGTTGTTGATAAGCTGGTCAATTTGGATGTCGATGATGATGTACTTTTCAAATAGGAACACGGTGTCTCGAGCGAAGTAGAGGAGCTTATTCAACAAGAATTTCAAGAATGATAGTCAAATTGACTAAGAAGGAAGGCACTGTAAGTTTGAAGGCTATGAGTATTCTCGTCTCTTTTTTGAAATGGACTCACAATAAAAATTATTCGAGCTGTTAGTCTTCATGGATACTGTTTGGAAATACCACAAAGACTAATGGGGACAGTCACATGTTAGATAACATGGCTCCTAGTCATATTAGTAATTTGAGGTTGGTTGATAATCATAGGGCAGGAAAGAAATGACAATATAAGACTTCGAACTAGAGCCACGTGGACCACCAGATAGCCACCGCCATAAATCTAGCCAGCAGGTTCACTTATCCAAGGCTGATTGGCCAAGATGGGATGTGGTCCCAAAGCATGTCATATAAAAAAGAAAGCAATTAACAAAGAGTTATTAAGAGTAACTGTCAATACAAAGCTTGTGGGAGTTTGTTTCAGTACTTTGCTATGTGTATCTGTAGCTTTTTGTTTCTCTACTGTTTCAAGGAAGAGATCTGTGTCTGTTTATTTTTTGTAATTATGATGTAGGTATGTTTTCTTAGGGTATACCCAAAATATTGTATGGGAAGTTTCTTTTTTATAACAAGCTATGTGCCTTATCGAATGTAATGGCTTTGGCGGCATGTAGATTTTACATATATAGGATCCTTAGTAAGGACATGTTCATCAAAAGCTCTGGGCTAATTTTTGTAAAAGGTTTTGCGTCAACCTGTAAAACCCGGTATTAATGCTATAGTATCTTATCTACCAAAAAAAAATATTTTATGCACTAGTGCAATATAGATGGGATGCACTTCATATTTCTAATCTAAAATCATCCGAGCAATATGTTGTATTGCATCGTACCTTCTATAATGTGGCACAATACTAGGATTATATTTAGTCCAACCTAGATAGAAAGGACTATTGTTTTGAATATGGAGAAATAACATTGTTAAATTTTCATAAAGTGAAGGTGGATGTCACAATATGTGACAATAGAAGAGTGATATGATTAAGTGGAACTATGGTGATGATGTTTATGGAGGAACCCATGTCAATCAACACTCACTTGTAAGGAATCATGTTTATGCACGTAATGATGTGCAATGGAGGATCATATATGTTGGCAGATACTGGTTTTATCTCATGATCCTAGAAGGTTATGAGGAGATCCTGGCATGTTTGAATATGCCCCAAAAAATTGGTAAAAGCATTAGGATCATAAGACTGTAAATTAATTGACCTCAAAGTCTCCATAAGTGCTTCCCAATGTTTGGGTGATTGTTGTATCAAATCATATATGGATATTTTAGTTGATGTTGTACATAGGCTTTGAGTAAGCCTACTTTTTACTATCACCACTGGTTGAGGTGGTGGATCTTGGATAGGATTTTGTGATGGCAATGACTATGATGTATAAGTAATGTTAATGAGAGTTGTAGGCGATGCAACTTGATTATATCTTCAATTTCTTATCATAATATTAATCATTCCAAGAATCTCTGATCGATTGGGGTCGTATGGACTTAATTTACCTCTCTTATTTGATCCTTCTTAACCTCATGAGTAGGCAAGGGATATTTGAAGATGCCCATTTGTTGGTTATTGAGGGCAAGAGGATTATCAATTGTAATTGATTTTTATCTAACATGTCCTATACTATGTTTTTGAATGTATAGAATGTATAAATATCATGACCATTTTTTCAGTGATATATAGTAAATGTCCTCCCTATGCCCATTATATTTTATGTGGTTTGGATCTAGGGGATGGATCTCTAGTAATGTAATAGCCTTTGCTTCATATAGTTTGTTGAAGAGTGAAGCCAAAGACTTAGGTAATGACATATAAGTGTGAGATAGGTGGAATTTTCAATTTTGTTCTTGAGTTCACTATTGTTTGTTGTTATATTGTGTGGGGGGATTGATCTTAATAATTAGCTTGTTGTGGCACTACTTGCTTTTTAGGCCTAGGAATGCTTAAGACAACCTAGTTGATCAAAGCTGGTATTTTATTAGGATAACCTAGTTGACCTCTAGGTTTTGTGTTCCACTCCTTTCAAATTTTAATATCCATATCTTAGACTTTGATGTCCCCTATGACTTTGTCTTGTGCTAAAGAATCCTTGAATGTCCTATATTTTTGTAGTTGTAGGAGAAGTAAAATTTGCTTTGAAAAAATTCTCATGAACATTAAAGTTAATTCTATTACAAGTAGAGTGAAAGGTAATTTGGAAATCACCTTCCTCCACATATTACCATAATATATGATTGGATCATCATCAAATTATCTAAGGTTAGACAAATCAATTGGATTGGATTTCTTCTTAACACCAAATGAAAAACATTCTAGGAAGACATTTGCGAGCTGCTCAAAACTACAAATGCTTTGCAAGTGGTTGTACCACTCTAATGCTAGGCCAAAGAGTGTTATCAGGAAAGTCCTTAGTAACAAGGCATCATCATCTTGAAGTTGGAAACAAAGATTCATAATGTTAGTCATGTGTTCTTATGCATCCTCATCCCCTTTGAATTTATCCAATCTTGGCATATCAAAATGCTCAAGGTATGGAGGACATGGTACTAAGGTATGGAGTGGTTGGTTGCACAACTGACACAATATGGGCTTTTGATAACTTGTCCCTTATTTTTACAATGATTTTATGCGCTTTGTGAGCACCTTGTAGGCTTGAGATGATATTATCTCATTTTATTGTATTGGTGCCCGTAAAGGGGGAGGTAGAAGGTTTATGTTAGGATGATATGTTTGATCATAATCATCATATATTCTCTCATAGAGCATCTTAGGATATCTTGGGTCCTGATATTTTGGTTCTAGGTCTTCATAGACCTCGTACTCGGGTTGAAAATTGTGATACTGTTGAGATCGATGAGTTTGTGTGGGTACACAAGGAGGGCGATTAGGCCTAGGAGGTAGGTCTTGGTATTATGCAATGTGCCTTTGGTAGGTTTTCTTCCTATAGGTTCTAGGCATGGGAAATTCCTCATGAACTTCCTTGTGTGATATTTCTTGGTGCAAAAATTGTTGACACAACCATTTTTGATGTACCCTAAATTGTTCTAATTTGGCCCGATCTAGGCGCTCTTGATTTTTTTGCAACCTATCCAACCATAGTTGGTTTGTGTTTGGGCTAGGTAGTGGATCAACCATGTGCAGTATATGAGCTATTACATCAATGCGAAGGGAATTCACTTGTTCTATGGGTCCAAGAGGGTTGGCTACCCATTTCCCATAATCAAGGGAAGCCATGTTAACCTGGTGTTTAGGTTTGAAGGTCAGGTATTCATACTAAGATAGCATAAAGGCATAATGTTCCTACATGGAAAAATCCCCATGATGAATTAGGATAGATTAGGCCTTCCTTCTCCTCGTATTCAAGAAAAAGGTGAGCAGATAAGGCTATGTTCCTCTTTTAGAAATGAGAGTAATATCTATCTAGGTGAGAAAAATTTTGGCTCATCCATGGCCTATCAAGTGGGGTGCCCCACTCATCTAGGCCAGGTGCCAGTGTATGATATTTATCATACTCAGCATGGTGTATGGGTTGGTTTAGGATGTGAATCCATGACACTACTCTACTGGGCCCCTCGATGGGCAGGTTATGTCTAGTAGTGATACAATATCGACTTTGACCAAGAGGTTTGTCTTCTTGATCATATTGGGGATAGAAAGGTACCTCTTGTATTGGGACATATTGAAGGTTTGATTCCCTATAGGTGGTGTTAACATTACAACAGATACTAGTGCACCATATAGGAATGACTAAGTCTTCAAGACTGAAGCAAAGATGTTCTGGAACTTCTTGTAATTTTTTTGCATTGCTGGCTCTTGATTGAGTTCAGTTGCATGTAGTTACCATGATCTTGATTACATAAATAGTAAATAAATAAACAAAGTATATAAAGTGATTATCTCTTTTAAATTTTCTTTGTGAATTCTTATACTATTTTATGCTTTATGATGTTGAAAAATCCCTATTTGTATAAAACTAAGGGTAAAAAGAATAGAAACAGTGAAGGGTAATATGAGCACACCCCCCTGATAAAGAATGTACCCAAATTACAAATAATGGTTTTATATGGGATTTTGGATCAAGGTAACCTAAGGAATTAAAATCACCCCACTAGGGAAGTCACGCTATCTGAGTCCTGCTACTAACCCAACAAGGAGTTTGCTTTAACACTCAGGTGTGTCTTGAAAAAAATGATAGTTGTGTTCCATTGGTTGTTTTACCCCATGGTAAAAGGGCACTACCAATCCTTCCTAATCTAGGCACACCCAAGAGTAGTGGTGAGCAGAAAATATGTTTCTAAAAATAGTTAATTTTACTTCCATTTAATTTTATCAATTTGGGAGTTCGTAAACTTGTTGAGTACCAGTGCAAAGTATATGCCTATAGTAAACTAGAGATGAGTCCTATGTGTCACTTTGGTTTGGTGGGGGTGGTTGTTTGTGTAGTTGGAGTTCAGCCAAACCAGCAGAATTAAATTATAGGAAAATAAATTCTACAAGAAATTGCAGGAAAACTAATTTAAACTATCAAACACATGACTGAAAGGAAATTTACAAGAAAGTAAATTGTAGGAAAATAAACACACTTGCAAAATTGAATAAAGCAGGAAAATGCAGAAATTAAACACACTATGCAGAAATAAATAAAATAGGAAAACACACTTGTAGAAATAAAAATAAAATAAATAATAGCAAAAAATAGGGGAGGAATACTGCCTGGAGTGGGCCCAGGCTCCTACAGACATCCTCTTGGCTAATTCACATGATCACTCTCCGAACATAGAAAAATAATCAAAACACTCGAGATTTTATTTATTTATGCAGTACCAATTTATAAAACAAGTTTGGGATCCCTTTCTTCAGGGGTGGCCTACATTTTTATACAGAACATGGTCATCCCCTATTACAAATTTAGACTCTGCTAATTTTATTCATTCTAACATGATTCACTATGGTGGGCATGCATAAATTAATTAAACACCTAATAAAAGAGAATTCATGCTAAAATTAACCCTTGCAGGATAATCATAGTGCTCCCTATGCTTTCATAACAATATGCATCTAATTTTATACATGGTCTTCAAATTTCATAGTCAATGCACACATTTTTTTTATTTCATCGGGTACATGCATTGTTTGGATCTCACTGGAAAATAGGCACCTTTATGGCCTATCACCAGGATAAAGGCATCATATTTAGCCTTTTCTTATTCGTTGAAGATCATTGATTTTTTAGTCATCGAACAGTGAGCGCTTGTTCTATCATCGAAAGATAGGCACCATCCAACCTATTTTTGGGAGACAGCCTAGTCCTGTGTACTGGGAGATAGGCACTTCCTTTTCAGTTTCTTGTACTGGAGAAGTGCTTCCTTTTTGCTAGGAGATAGGTGCCTTCCAGCCTATGCGACTAGGAGATAGGCATCATACCTTAGCATTTTGGAATGCCTTACTCCTTTACCACTATCATCGTTTGATCACCAATCATTCCTTAATCACGTTATGAAAGTTATCAAATGCTAGGTCCACATGGGACCTCGACTAAAAGGTGCAAAAAATTCATAAGGTACTGCATCTACACACAATTTCCACTCAAAACACACATTAGGCATAATACATCATTTTCCATTAAATGTATACAATAATCTCATAAAAAATACATTTCTAATATAATAATGCCACACATTTATTTCATTAAAGCATACAAAAAATGAGCATTTTTTGTGCTCATCATCCCCCCATACCTAATTTTTGCCATGTCCTCATGGCACCCGATGTTGATAATCCCCTATTTTAGCAATGACCTACCAATATTCCCTATTTCTACATTTTCTCTCCCTAGTTGTGGCTCTATCTCATTCTTTGTTATATTTTTGTTTGCCATGCTATTTTGGTTGAGTGGGACCTACTTCTCTCTTAGGTGCTTTCTTGCATTGACTACACCATAAGGGCTAGTTGGGCTCTACCCTAGTATCCAGCTTCTTCTTACTCCACCCCTTCTTACCTACAACTTCCTCCATATAGAATCCAGTGAATGTGGTGGTATTCTTCTGGAATGCTGGTTCAACTTGCTTCTAGTAGTGATAGTTTGGAGGAAGTTGATCTACAATAGGGAACTCAGGCTTGTCCCAAGGTGGAAAGTGAGATGTATCATGTACCTAGACCTTCAATAATTTTTCTACCTTTAGGTCGAGCATTGCATCATCTATGTCATTCTCCTCTACATATTTAGGTGGTAGAGACTCAGGTGCTCAAACTGGTGGTGGCATCATCGATTCTTTGTCAAATATGCCCATATTCTATAGATATTCCCACATCCTTGAGGGATTTCCATCAATTAAACCATATAGGTTCTAGAATTGCCTTGGTTGGGTAGGGTTGATAAAAATGCTTGGCTCTCTAGCCATTCATTTGTGAGCCTTTCACTCCTTAGCCTTTTTAGGCCCTTCTTGAGCTCTTGGAACTGCTCCCTTTGGTTGGTGAAAATTTCATGGATGCAACCCATTCTTCATCTGAGTTTGGGTCTGGCTATACCCTCAAATTTATTTAGAATATTTTTATGGCGCTTGTATTCGACCTTCTCTATGGTGCTCTCTGCTTTTCTTTTGGGCTGTAATTTCTTGGTTGGTCTCGATGCTGCTGCATCATCTATGGGTATTGAGGGACCAACCTCCTCTATCTTCTATGGAGGTGGTATTTCTTGGACCTCAAAAGATTCTATTTCTTGCACATCCTGGTCCATTGGTGTGTCAATAGTTGGTTCAACCATGGTCTGCCCATCAAATTGACTAGTCATGGTTTGGTCAACCAATGGCTGACCAACTGATGTACAACCTTTATGGGATCCACTGGTTCCTATGGGTGGTCCACCTCATGTTCTTTCTCCTACCCTACCTTTGACTAGACAATAAGGTTAGATACAGGTATTTCATCAGCAAGTTGAGTGGCATCCATCTATGCCTTAGACTCCCCAGTTGACTAGGTAGTTCTTGCTTGGTCATCTAGTGGTTGACCATCTTATTGGGCAGCCATAGATGTTCTGGTTGACTCCTCAACCTCACTATCTTTGATTTCAATTATAGGGGGTCCCTGTTGCATAACAGGGCTCCCCTATTCCTAGGAAGTAGTTTTCATAGGGGCCTCTGATTGGTCCCTTATTTTAGTCCTTTGGCTACCTGATGCCCTCTTGGCATTGAAGTGAAATGCTCCTATGGATGCAATTTTCTCCTTCGAGTCCATGGAAGAAAGTGTTGCATCCATGGCCTAGTCAGTTTGTACGGTAACATCAACCTTATCTGGTTTGGTAGCCTACAACTATTGGACCCTATTTTCTAATTATCACACCATATCTCGTAGCTATCATAGAGTGTCATTCACTTCCTACTGCCTTGCTATGGTAGCCCATCGAGATTCCTAAAATTTGGCCTACTCCTTTTTATATTTCTCCTCCCATTGGGAGGCTTGTTCTTTCATGTTCTATAGTTGGTTCTGTAGGTCTTCCTCTTGAGCATCACGATAGGATGTTTCACCATTGGCCATGCCCTGCAACACTTGAGTAGCTAGTTCATCTTCTATCATGGGGGCTATCTTCTTCCTTGGATGAACTGTAATCAACTAGAGGCTCCTTTTGTGCTCTACTTCTAGTTGTTGGTGGTGATGAAGCCTAAAATGGGCTTGAAATAGTTTGGTCTACCTCCCAATTTGAATGTTGGGAGATAGACGATGATGTTTCCTATGATGAACTTTATTCAACTTGCTCTACCTCCCCTGTAGAATGGCTATGTTGGGAGGTAGGTGATGGCATTATGTGAGAAGGACCTGAATCTACCTGCTCTATTATTTTTGTAGTTTGATGGCTATGGGAGTTAGGCACCTCTTCTTTCCTCTACTACTCACTAGCTACATCTACAATATTTCTCCAGCGGTTGGTGCATCCCTATGCACCTCAACATATCAAATTAGGACTGAAATTAGCCCATGATGCCCTAATGCCATCACCGTACCTACTTGATACTGATTGGATTTATATTTTAGGGCACACATTAAGTAATAGGGAATATTGATTTTATCCCCATCTAAAAAATGATTGAAAAATCTAAAATGGTTGGCATTCAACCAGGACTACTTGCCTATACAGGTGAAAAATTGAGCCACTTGCTCGAACACATTCCTCCATAGGTTTAGCATATGCTATTTTAGCAAACCTATGCATGTTATCTATGTTGATGGCTGCCCAAAAACTTGCATGCATCATGCCACACTGTCCTCATTATACATCTAGTTCCTCATGCGTGGAAGACCAATCACCTTTGCAATGTATGCCTATGTTATTGGTATGACTAGCCCGTGCATCCACATGACACCATTGCCCATCGAGGTTGCAAATTATTGTACCACCATAAGATCTTGGTCCTGACTTACTAGGCAATAATATCCTATCCATATGGTAGCCTCAAACTAGTTTTTGATATCATCAATTATACCCGAAAGATCTTGGGGCTCATACTTCTTCAGAGCATGATTAGTCATGGTGGTTATCGTCTCTATTCTCTGGATTTCTTTATGTTTGTAAAATAGACACTATTATCTTGTTTAAAACATACCAAAATGTGTAATTGTATCCATGCATATAGGGCACTTATATTTCCATAATCAGTAGTAATTACGGGTAATCTACATAATTAAATCTAAAATTGTGTGTCAGATTTATATGGGTATTGTTACAAATGCTTACTTTTATCTGATTGGCACCATGTGGCGTATTGTAGATGTGGGTTTTGTATGATTGAATACGAGTTTCATGGGACATGTGCTAGCACATTACACAAAAATATTTTCTTTATGAAAATCATGCACACATATAATAGAAATTTAGTACATACCTGGATGGTGTTTCATGAATTATGATATGCAAATATTGGTGATGCAATTTGATTGGTCGATGTGTGACAACAGTGTCTTTGAGACAAATGAATGGTGTGCATTTTTTTGTGAAGTAATCACGTCAAATGAATCATCATTGGGTACTACAATTTTATTAGTCTCGAGGTCTCATGCAAAAATTAAAGAAAACATGGAATTTTTATTTTACCATGGGATGACACACGTCCCCCTTGGAAGTTGTTTTATTTATGTCTTGGGAGTATGCATGGGTCACTGATGGGAAGTCGTGAACTTCGATGGTCAAAAACTAGGAAGCAAATAGGTTTCATCGTTGGAAAGAAAATCAGACATACTCTGTTTCATGAAAATGTTTGACTTTGAATGCGCATGGATTTTGGCACCATCATGGCTTCGACCACTTCTCCGATGTCGAAGATAGGAGTCATCACTGCGTTGGAATACATGCACCCTTATTTGTGTGGAAGATAGGCACCCTTCTCTATATTGTGGATATAGGAACCCTTTTAACTAGAATATATGTATACTTACTGGATATAAGGTATTCTTTTATTGTGAATACAAGCACTTTTATTATGAATTACTAGAAAATATGTTATAAATATTTTTTTAATAGTTAGGATTTTTTTTTTAGCTTATTGTATATGGGAGATAGGTACCTTATATGAATACATGCACCTTCAAAATTTTATGGATGTAGGCACCTTTGTTATGTGTGGGATATAGGCACCTTCCTTATGATGGAAAGTCAATGGTTGCTGGGTTGACTCATAGATAGGCACCTTTCATCGGTTTGAATATAGGTACTTTTTCTTGGTGACAAAGTCAGCATCCACTTCCTTGACCCGCATATAGGTATTTTATTTTATGAGGAAGGAGACACTTATACACATGTCCAATTGTAAGTGCTACCCTCCTAGTGGGGGTTTGGTGCTTCTTTCATTCGTCTATCCTCCTAGAAAGCAAAAAAATGTAGGGCACCATGGCCTGTGCCTGATAGGCCTAGTTTGACCTGACTACCTATAGATTGCATTCAGGGTTGCATGTCCTACAAAAAATAAACACACACATAAAGCATAAAATAGGAATTATGGCCTGTGCCTGATAGGCCTAGGTTTCCCAGGATGCCTACAGATTGCATTTAGGGCATGATTTCCTACAAAATAATAAATAAAATAAAAATAAAAAAACCTATACTAATTAAAAATAATAATAATATTTTTTTTTTTATATGGATGCATACACATCTATCAACTACTGGAAAATAATTTTTATTGTAATGGGGTCTCCCCCATGCCTACTTTGGATCCAATCACATGGATTGGTGGTGCATGATATGATCGCAATTGGTGGTCATTGATTGTCAACATGATGCCACTCCCATCTATGGTTTTGATGTGAACAACACCATTATTGATAATTTTGACCACTTCGTATGGTCCCATCCAATGTTGCATAAGCTTCCCCTTTCACTCCTAGAATTAGGAGTCGTAAAGCAATGCCCAATCTCCCTCTTTGAACTATTTTGGTCATATGTGGTGGTCATGCCACTAGGCCCTCTACTTCTGCATGACCTTTATACGCTGTAGCGCATCTTACTGGTACTCATCCAGTTGGTTAAGCTATTGAATATATTATTTTTGTGTAACATCTAGATTTAAATTTAATTCTACAGTAGTCCATAGGGTTTTAATCTCGAACTCAATTGGCATCATGGCATTTTTCTCGTACACCAATTGGAATGGTGTAAATCCTAGTGGTGGTTTTCCAGGTGGTGTGATATGCCCACACTACTTTCGGTAAATGAGTTACCCAATCCTTCTTGTGTTGTTGTACCATTTTAGTAAGAATGTTCTCCAACTCTCGATTTGTGACTTCCACTTGCCCATTTGCTTATGGATGGTAGGGGGTAGTTTTGTTGTGTCAGATTTGATACTACTGCATCAACTCCTGAATCATCTTCGAGGTGAACTGGGGTCCCTGATCAGTGGTAATTTCTCTAGGAACACCAAATCGGGTGAAAATAGATTCATACAAGAAATTGGCTACAATATTCTCCTTCGAGTCTCGTAGTGCCTGCACTTCAACCCATTTAGTCACATAGTCAGTACAAACTAGAATATACCTTTTTTTGCCTGACTATGGATTGATGGGCCCCACAAAATCCATTCCCCACTTATCAAAGGGTTCAATATGCACATGGGGCTGAAGTGGCATCTCATCTCGGAGAGTTGGTCTACCCATTCATTGGCATTGATCACATTGGCTAACATGTTTGGTTGCATATTTAAATAAAGAAGGCTAAAAATATCCAACCTGCAAAACTTTAAATGCAGTCCTCCTTCCTACAAAATGACCACCACATGGTTCATCATGGCAAGCCTTGAGAATTTTTGTGGTTTCATTTTCTGCAACACACCTTCTCATGATTTGATCGGGCCTAGTTTTAAATAGGCATCCATCAATCCATGAGAAGGTTGCACTCTTCTCTATCAAAGTTTGAGCTTCTCGAGGTGAGAGTGTAGGAGATACTTTACTGGTGGCTAAGTAATTAGCCATATCTACATACCATGGAATCTGTTCATCCAGAGCAAAAATATGCTCATCCAAAAATCGATCCTCAGTGGTTGTATGGTCCTGAGATATTAACCTGGAGAGAAAATATGCAACAACATTATCCTTGTTGGGTTTGTCAACAATGGTTACATCAAATTCCTATAATAGTAAAATCCACCTAATAATTCTACCACTTACTGCAGGTTTATTCATCAGATACTTGATGGTTGTATGATCTGTATGCACAAAAATATTATAACCTATAATGTAATGGTAGAATTTATTAATAGCATGAACTACTGCAAGGAACTCTTTCTCCATGATAGTATAGTTGAACTCAACACCTGTAAGATGTTTACTGACATAATAGATGGCATAAAACTCATCTCCATATTTTTATCCTAATGTTGCCCCTATCGCATTGTTAGATGCATCAACGTAAATGTGAAAGGGGAGGGTCCAATTTGGACCTCTCAGCATAGGAGCAGTGGTCAGTTTTTCCTTTAAAATCTGAAATGCTTGCTCACACTCACTGGTCCAGATAAACTCAACATTTTTAGACAATAATGTATGCAGAGGTTTGGCAGTCTTGCTAAAATCTTGGATAAACCACCTATAGTACCTAGTAGAGCCTAGAAAACTATGGACATCTCTCTGAGTTTGGGGAGTAGGTAGATTTTTAATTACTTCAATTTTTTGTTTATCTACTTTAATCCCTTTAGCAGAGATATGATGTCCTAACACTATCCCTTCTTGCATTAACATAAAATATTTTTTGTTACTAAGGGATAGGTTTATTTCTTGACAATGCTGGAGTACTTTCTCTAGATTGGTTGTAGCTTCTTCAAAAGTTTCATCGTAAATGGTGAAATCATCCATATACACTTCTACAGTTTCTCCAACCATGTCTGAAAAGATACTAAGCACCACCCTTTGAAATGTGGTAGGTGCGTTACACAACCCAAATGGTAAGACCTCGATAAGCAAAAGTCCCCCATGGATAGGTAAACGTGGTTTTGTCCTGGTCTTCATCCCCTATTTGAATTTGGTTGTATCCACTAAACCCATCTAGGAACAAAAAATATTTTCATCCTGCCAAGGTGTCGAGGACTTGGTCAATAAAGGGTAAGGGGAAATGGTCTTTCCTAGTGGCTTTATTGAGCATCTTGTAATCAACACAAATGCACCACTTGCCATTTTTCTTAGGCACCACCACTAAAGGTGATACCCATTGACTATCCGATATTGGATAAATAAATCTAACTGACAAAATTTTTTGTAATTCAGCTTTGATAATTTCTTTCATTGTTGGATTCATTCTTCTTTGGGGTTGTCTTACCGGTCTTACATCATCTTCCAAATATATCCTATGCATGCAAACTTTGGGTGCAATCCCCCTCATGTCTTTGTAATCCCATGCAAAAGTAGTTTGATGTTTGACTAGTATTTCCTTTAATTTGTCCTCTTGAATAATTGACAACTCATTGTCAATGTTCAATACTCTACCAAGTGCTACCTCTATTTGTTTGACATGATTATCCTTGTTGCCTACAAGTGGGGATTCTAGAGGAGGATGTGAGGATTCCCCTTGGAAAAATTGTGTTATGACTTGTTCTTCATCGATGTCATCCTCAATCTCATCTAGAGCCATTATTGGTTGAAGCATCGACAAGGCATCATTATTTAAGACTTCACAATTTGGTTCTCCCAACAAATCAGTGGATTGTGCAGGTGGATAAATGATTAAGTTTTTAATATTTTATCCATCTGAGATCATCATTTGTCCTATCCTACAACTTATATAAGCATCATTTATGGCCATCCAAGGTCTACCTAATATAAGTGGATAACCACCCAATCTAGATCTAGATTGCAACACTAGAAAATCTATCGGATACTCCCATGCATCTACTATTACAACATCTTCCAGTATTCCCTCTAGGAGTACTGTAGATCGATCAACCAATTGAAGAATAATTTTGGTTGGCCTCATATTTGTGAGTTGTAGTTTTTGCATGGTTTCTTGGGGCATGATATTTATGGCAGCTCCTAGATCTACTAATGTGTTGGGTAATTAGAAGCCTACAATTTTGACTGTTAGCACTAGGCTTCTTGGATCAGAGTACTTGGGATGGTAGGTGTTGCCTAACATGAGATCAACCAATTGACCTACCACATTAACTACTTTTGATGGTTTTCTTCCTATTTTTTTAGACATAACTCTCTTATGGCCTTCGTGTAGATTGGAACATCTCTAATGGCCTGATAAAGGGGAATCATGACTATCAAGTTTTTTAAGCCTTCCATAATATCAAATTCTAGTTGCATTGGCTTTCTGGGTTCCTATAATATTTTTGGAAAAGGTGGAACCCCTTCATTTTTGTGTTTTTTAGTAGTTTTATTTTTCTTCCACCTCTTCTATCAAATGTGGTTCTTCTACTTCTAATTCTACATCCTCTTCCTCCACTACAGGAGGAGTTGGTTCTACTCCTAATTGCCTACCTGATCTAAGTTGTACAAGATTGCAATCTACTCTAATATGATACATGGGAAACATCTTTGTGTCTACCTGATAGGTGGGCTGGTTTATCTTATTGTTTGAATTTGGAGTTGGTTGTGCAGGTAGCTGAATTGGTCTTGAAGTAGGAGGTGCAGGTAAACTAGGTTGCAGTGGGGCTTGAGTTGTATTTTGTGGAGGTGAAGTCCATGCATTGTAATTCCACCATTATGGTCCAGTTTGTTGATAAGGCATCCATGGATATGGGTTGTAAGGAGTAGACCCTTGGGTGGCATTCATCCAAGGAGGCTGACCCCACCATCCCATGTTGGGTGGTTGAGTTTGACCTTGGTTCATATAATTGACTCCCCCATAAGGTGGTACTCCTCCTGGCATACTATTTCCCATAGGAAACTATTGCCAGTTTCTCCTATTACCCATAAAATAGGTTTCTACTACTTCAGGTTCCTCTTTGACATTTATTATTTATGGGCACAACCTCATTTTATGATCCTTTTGATAGATCGCACACACTCTAACTTTATTTTTTGGACACTCATTTTTAGGATGTTTTCTCCTACATTTTGGGTAAAAGTAGGCTAGTGTTGCTTCAATTTCTTACTTCTTTTTCTGAAGTAGGAGTGTATCTAATTGAAGTGCGAGAGATGATAACATCTCACTCTTCATATCATCCAACATATTGCCTATTTCTACCTTAGTTACTGAGGCTATGGTTTTTGTGACTTGGGTGGTTGGTTTACCTTTTCTTCGTGAATAATTCTAACACAATTATCGGATATCTGACATTTGATGTTGGTAAATATCCCCTCTCGATATCAAATTCAAATCTTCTAGAGACTCATTTATGAGACCCCTCAAGAATATGCTTCTTAAGGACTTCTCACCCAACTTTGCATGGGGTGATCTTTGCAAATTGAAGTTAAATCTGTCCCAATAGTCTTCCAATGATTCTTCCTCTTTTTGAGACATATCCAAGACTTCTTCCCTAACATCTTGTGCCCTCCCAAAGTTTTGGTATTGGTCTAGGAATATTTTTTTCATATCTTCCTAGGTTGCAATGTGTTTGTTCCCCAAACTGATGAACCAGTGTAGTGCTGAATCATCTAGTGTGGAGGGAAATAATTTTAGCTTTTGGGCATCTGATTTGTAGTCCACTGACCTGCATAATACATCAAATTTAAAAAGGAATAGGTCAGGGTCTTCAGTTGGAAGTCCTCTAAAGGTGGGAATATGAGTAGGAGATATGTGTTTCATCTTGGTTTCTCCTCTTGCTTCCTCAATTGGAAAGTCAAAGTTGGTTGAAGCTTCTTCAATTTTAGCCATATTTTTAGGTAATGTAGGTTCTACACCTATTGCTTCTAGGGTAGCTCTCAAAGCTTCACACTCATTTTGTTTATCTTCTAAAAGTATTCCTAAGTCAATGTTTGAAATGGTTCCATCTTCAACTACTTTCCACTATTGAATATTCAATAAATCTTCCTCAGATTGGGTTCTTTCAAATATATGTCCTAAACCAAGGTTTGAAACTAGTCCTCCATCAAAATATGTTTGCCTTAAATGGTGAGAAGAACTTTGTTCAAATATTGGGTGACTACACCAATGTACTGTTGGAGGAGATGGTATCTCAGTTTTAAGATTTGTTCTAGATATTTTAGAAGGAACTTTAAAAGGATTTTTAGGTACTTGTGGAGTGATATCTTTGCTTTTCAGAAAATGGTCATCCGATCCTCTTAATCTTGGTGGACTCATACAATATCAGGTAGAGAATCTATGGGTAAGCTAATTTGAACTGTAAGTTTTAGGTTTGACTGACCTATAGATTTGAATACTACCCCCCAGGGCCAAATGGGGGGGGAAAATATGTCCCGGGGGGAAATGGTTTCTAAAAATAGTTAATTTTGCTTCCATTTAATTTTATCAATCCGAGAGTTCATAAGCTTGTTGAGTACCAGTGCAAAGTATATGCCTATAGTAAACTAGAGATGAGTCCTATGTGTCACTTTGGTTTGGGGGGGTGTGTTGTTTGTGTAGTTGGAGTTCAGCCAAACCAATAGAATTGAATTGTAGGAAAATAAACTCTATAAGAAATTGTAGGAAAACTAATTTAAACTATCAAACACATGACTGAAAGGAAATTTATAGGAAAGTAAATTGCAGGAAAATAAACACACTTGCAGAATTGAATAAAGTAGGAAAATGCAGAAATTAAACACACTGTGCAAAAATAAATAAAACAGGAAAACACACTTGCAGAAGAAAAATAAATAATGATAACAAAAAAATAGGGGAGGAATACTGCCTGGAGTGGGCCTAGGCTCCTGCAGACATCCGCTCAGCTAATTCACATGATCACTCTTCGAACATAGAAAATAACAAAACACTCAAGCTTTTATTTATTTATGCAGTACCAATTTACAGAACAAGTTTGGGATCCCTTTCTTCAGGGGTGGCCTACATTTTTATACAGAATGTGGTTGTCCCCTATTACAAATTTAGACTCTGCTAATTTTATTCATTCTAACGTGATTCGCTATGATGGGTGCACATAAATTAATTAAATACCTAATAAAAGAGAGTTCATGCTAAAATTAACCCTTGCGGGATAATCATAGTGCTCCCTATGCTTTCATAACAATATGCATCTAATTTTATACATGGTCTTCAAATTTTATAATTACAATGACACTGAGAGGGGGGGTGAATCAGTGTGTTCTTTAAAATTTCTAAAACAATTAGATTTAAAACCAGCAGTAGTTTAAAACAGATAAGAGAAGTACTAAAAGCATCACACATAACACAGCATTTTAACGAGGTTCACCAATGTGGCTACTCCTCAAAATGACTGCTTGGACTACCATCCAAATCCAATCAAATGCAAAGCTACAACTTTACATAATCATTCACCAAAACCAACTAGTAGGAGCACCAACCACTTAGCTTTATCTGCTTCAACAGAATGAAGCACCAACTCCGATTTTTCCATCACAAACTGGAAAGAGGCACCAACCCCTTATTCCAAGCTGCAACTTGGAGATCAAAAAGATAATAAAAGAGATATAATAAAACTTTATTCCTTACAGTCGCTATTTTCTGCATTCCGCTTCTGCGTGAAACTCTTCGCTCTGTTCGATCACTCTTTCGAACTTAAGACTCCATTTCTCTACTTTGCGCTATGCACTCATGATTTTCAGATCCGAATGAGGACTTCGCATTTGACTCGATCAAACTTCATGCATTCACGCTTCATGCACTCACTCACTATCTCATCGTTGCGATATATTTCCTTCAACTCCAATGAATTATCACTTTTCTCACTCTCAAGTTCGAAGTGACCTTCTCTCTGCTGCACCCGAACTTCTTTCGCATATATCGCATCACACCCCACACTTAACTTCACAACAGTCCCCCTTTTTATAGAAGAGAATACCACATCAAACATATTCGGCTCTTATGCAAACACGTCGACTGCAAACCCTAATGAAGACAACATGAAACCCTAGAATTTTCTTGGCTGCTTAATCTTTGTGACCGTTGTCTACAAACCCTAACAACGTCCACCGTAAACCCTAGCAAGTGTCAACTTTAAAACCCTAGAGATGTTCATGGTAAAACCCTAACACTTGTTGGCTTTGAAGCCTTAATAAATTCTGTTGTAAATGCCTTGATGAAGTCGGCTTTGAAACCCTAATCGATCCATTGCAAAACCCTAGCAAAGTTGGCTTTGAAACCCTAATCGATCCGTTGCAAAACCCTAGCAAAGTCGGCTTTGAACTCCTAGGCATTGTCGGCCTCGATCCATCTTGTCGGCTTCAAGCGCTGCTACTACCTCTGTCACCTTTCTCGACGCTGTTGCCACGTAACACTAACTTGTCATGATATCGTGACCTTTTTTTGGCCGTACACCTCCATGCGCTTGCTGTCGCGAAATCGTGACCGTTTTGGTCTTTGCAAGCTTTCCTCGCAACTTGTCGCGAAATCGTGACCGTTTTGCCCTTTGCTAACGTCATCATACTTCTTGTCGCGATATCGCGATGTTTTCGGTTTCCAACAGCTTTCCTCGCATCCTGTCGTGAAATCACGACCGATTTGGCCTTTGCTGACGTCATCATCCTTCATGTCGCGAAATCGCGACGTTTTCAGTTTTCGTACACTTCAAGCTTCACACAGTAGCAAAAACTCAACAACTTTGCCTTGTGCTTCCAACTTGCTTTTTCTTGAGAAATTTGACTTGTGCCTTACACTTTTTGACTTGAAGTTTGATTGCTGTATCTTTGATGTCTACACTTTTAGGCCTGTAGTGAAATCGCTACACCTTCGAGTTGAGTGTATTTACCTTGTAGCGAAATCGCTACATCTTTGTCTTGCGCACCTTTTACCTGTAGCGAAATCGCTACACCTTTAATTTGTGCAACTTCTTCACGTAGCGAAATCGCTACACCTTTAATTTGTGCAACTTCTTCACGTAGCGAAATCGCTACACCTTTCATTTGTGCTATTTTTTTCCCGTAGCGAAATCGCTACACCTTTGATTTGAGCCTTTGCAACTAGTAGCGAAATCGCTACAATTTTTTCTTTTAACACTTTCTCTCTGCTTTTGCCAGCGAAATTTCAACATGTAGCGAAATCGCTACAGTTTCTCAAGTTAGCCTCTTGGCCTCCGACTTGTCATGAAATCGTGACATTTTGCCTTGCACTTTCTCTCTCCTCACTTCCGTCACGAAATCACGACATTTCTCGCTGCATTTTCTCTCTCCTCCAACTTGTCGCGAAATCGCAACAGAAAACATGTCGCGATATCGCGACAGTTTTCTAACTTGTCTTTTTCTTCGAATTTTTCTATCTTCTGCATCTGAATGACTTCTGATCTGTCTACCCACTGCATCCTTGGATCTAACTGCCTGTGTTGACAACAATGACAACCTTCTTGCAACACCTTGCTCAACAATCTCCCCCTTTGGAACAACACAAATTTCATAGTGAATGCACACGTTTGTTTTTATTCCATCGGATACATGCGTTGTTTGGCTCATCGCTAGAAAATAGGCACCTTTTCGGCCTATCATCAGGATAAAGGTATAAAATTTAGCTTTTTATCGTTAGCTAAATAGCATTATTTTTTGGTTGCTAAATAATGAGCGCTCGTTCTGCCATCGAAAGATAGGCGTCATATAGCCTATTGTCGAGAGATAGGTGCTAGTCCTGTGTACTGGGAGACATGTGCTTCCTTTCATTAGGAGATAAATACTTTTTAGACTGCAATTGGAAGGAGTCATACCTTAGAATTTTGGAATACCTTATTCTCTTGCTACCATCATCGTTTGATCACCAATCATTCCTTAATCGCGTATGAAAGTTATTGAATTCCAAGTCCACATGGGAACTCGACTTAAAAGGTGCAAAAAATCCATAAGGTATTGCATCTACAAATAATTTCTACTCAAAACACACATTAGGCATAATACATGATTTTCCATTAAATGTCTACAAAAATATCATAACAAATACATTTATATTATAATAATGCCACATATTTATTCCATTAAAGCATACAAAAAATGAACAGTTTTAGTGCTCATCAAGTAGGGGACCTTCTAGTGATGAAGTCCAAAAAATCCACTTGCTTTGGCCAACTAGGTGTCTAGGGTGCGAGCCAATAGATAGAGATGAAGCCCACCATCTTTGGTGTCGATTAACGGTTGGGGATGAAGTCCAACTCATTAATGTTAAAGTAGTATGTGGTGTGTGGGGTTCCTTTTATTTTATGCAAAATAAAGTAAAATAAAGAAGCATTTCCATGATATTTCACTAATGCATAAAATAACATTTCAAATTTAGATTTCTAAATAATGAATGTTTTAATTTTAAAAACCTATAAAATGCAAAACCCTACATGACCAACCTTTAGACAAGCAACAAGTGAGTAGACCACAACAAAATAGAAATAGAGGTTGTCTATATAGAAGACGGTCTATTGAAGAGGTCATATGACCCTAAGATGGTCAATAATAGGGGTCATTTGGGACATGGATTACCACATATAGAGGCTATTTGACCTAGGTATGGTCGCAGATAGATTATATTAAACTAAAATATCTTCTATAATTCCTCTACTTAAGCATGAACATTATAAATTTCTTTACTGAAAGTAGGAAAGGAAGGATAAAATAACTCATAGGTGTAGCCTAAGTCTATTGTAGATGTTGTTTTTTACCCTTTTCAAATTCTGCTCTGAGGTCATCTCTAGGAGGGACGATGGTGACTATGAACCATCTCTAGTGAGATGGTGGTACCTATGGGCCATATCTGGGTGAGACAGTTGCACCTTCTGATCATCTCTATCAGGGATGATAGTATGTGCAATTCAAAAATATAAAGAAAAGCAGTAATTAGTAATAAATATTGCAAAATATGAACAAAGTCTGATCATGATCACCATTGAAGTATGCTAAAAAGATCATACACCTATGCAATGAAATAAAGAATCAACTAGATAGCAAATTATGTAACAATAATGACAAAACAAGAAATACAATAGTGGTGCCATTTTATTAATATCATTTCTTGTTCTTTCAATATAGGTTACAATGGATCCCATTGATCGATATACTACCAATTTGACACAAATTTACAACAAGAAAATATACCTAAGGTGTATATTGTAGGATATTTTTTGCATATTCACAAACTAATTTGGGGAGGGTTTCTTGTGACCTCCACGATGTATGATGGCGAGGTATGAATATTTATGCCATTTCCTCCATTATAAAGACATATAATCTGCACATAAGAAATATCAAAGAGCATCAAAAGCATATGAAGAGCCTTTCAATATAAGGCCCATAACGATGATAAATAAAGCAATAAAAAGTTGAAATATTACAAAAAGATGCATGTAAATGAAATTAAGAGATGGTAAATAGTAATTAAATGTTTTTAAATCTAATGAAAGCAAGAAAATAGAGAAATAGATCTCTACTAGGAGGATGACTATGCAGTACAATCTCACCTATGGATCATAGCGGTATGTGATGAACGCTGAACTATGAGTGAATTCCTCATGGTTGATGCAAGATGATGCTAGATTTGATCTATGGGTTTATTGATGTTCTTGGTGTGCTCATGAAGAATGACTTAAGGGAAAAAATTGACACTAAATAAGAGATGTTCAATGGCACAAGAAACATAAATTTTATCTTCAACCTTTAAATTGATCCATTGGCATGCTTGAAAGCTCCATAGTTAAATTTTGACAGCACTTCATTGCTTTGGTAACAAGAGCTCTTTTACTCTCCAATCTGATAGCACTTCATTATCTAAAAATTGCTATCTTATTCATGAAGGTTGGGTGCCATTTTATAGAAATCTCAAATGGGAATCCAATCTTGTGAAGGAAGCTAAGAATAGAGAAGCAATTAGATTCAAGAAAGGTTAAGAACATAAGCTTATATTGAGAGGGAGGTGAACAGTATAAGATAAAAATTTTGCCTTTTATTTATAAAGCAATAAATTCAAATAATATCAATGCAATAATGAAACAATGCACAAATCACCACACACATAAGAGACAAATATTTTACATGGAAATTCTGTCTTGGGAGAAAACCATGGCAAAATATTGCTTATATATTTTTTCAATAAATTTTATGGGCACCAACCCACAGGAGACACCAATACCCTATATAAGTTTGTGGACACCAATCCATAGGAGACACCAATACCCTATACAAGTTCATGGATACCAATCCATAGGAGATACCAATACCCTTACTCAAGTTTGTGAACACCAATCCATAGGATACATCAATATCCTTGCTCAAGTTCATGGAAACCAATCCATAGGAGACACTAATCCTCTTGATCAAGTTCATGGACACCAATCCCCTTGATCAAGTTTATGGACACCAATCCATAGGAGACACCAATCCCCTTGCTCAAGTTTATGGACACCAATCCATAGGAGACACCAATATCCTTACTCAAGTTCATGGACACCAATCCATAGGAGACACCAATCCCCTTCTACTCAAGTCTACTCCAAAACCTGCTCATAAACACTACTCAAATATGCTCCAAAACCTAATCACAAATACTACTCAAATATGCTCCAAAACCTTCTCACAAATACTACTCATATTTAATCCAAAATCTACTCACAAACACTACTCAAATCTACTCCAAAACTTGCTCATAAACACTGCTCAAATCTACTCCAAAACCTGCTCACAAAGCCTGCTCAAATATGCTCTAAAACTTGCTTGATAATGGTATCAATTTTTTTACCTTTTCTTGAGTTTGCTTTCTTCAAATAAAAGCAATTTAGACATATTCTACCCATAATTATTTTATTTTCATGAACATATAGAGAATTATATGCACTAATGTAGTAAGATTCAAATGACCAATATGTTCTTGACATTCATTAAGTTTGTCGCTTCCACATATCTCAAATTTATACATTTTAAAGGTAGCTCAAGTATAAATTAGATAACTTACTTGAGTTTTGACTTGGAGATTCTAATACCTTGCTCTTCTTCTACTATCATGTGCACATTTTCTTATTCTTGAAATGGTTGAATTATCCTTCCTTGTAAATTGAATGCTTGGGTGAATATGTGTACTTAATCTACTTACTCTATTATTTGGATTTTCTCAACCTCCAATTGACCATACAATAGATAAAAATGTATGAAATAAAAAGCCTCCAAAATCTTCTCAACAATGGCATTAAGTTCTATTCTCAAATTTGACATAATTTTCTTTCTGCTTCTTTATTTAAATATCAAATCAAAACACTTCCATTATCCCTTATTACTCCTAATTATTGCAAAATAAAAAAATTCCTTATTTATTTTTTTTTAAAGTGAAAAACCCCTTGTGAGGCCACCTTGGTCTGAGAGACCACGAACAGGGGGTTCTACATCGTCAAAGTCACCCGGAGTCGCACCCGACCCCTGCCCGCACCAACATTATCAATTGGATTTTGGATACCCAATTCAGCTTTTTGGTAGGGTGGAGATTTGAACCTGGGACCTCTCTTGGAGGATTTCCCTCTCCTCTCCAACTCACCTACAACACCTGGGTATAAAAAAATTCCTTATAACTCCCTTAGTTATTTAATCAATTTCAATTAAAGAACTTTGCCATCACTAATATTTACTCACATACCTCTTAATATTGCACGTATTCTATCTCTAGATCCATTCATTTTAATCTTCAAAAATCATTGAACAAAAACTAAACGCGCTTCCAAGGTGATTCAAACCTGTGACTTATAAAAATGTAGTGTCCTCAACGCTGGCTGGAAACCAATTGGGCTAGCCCAATGGTTGGGAGTTAAAAGGCAAGATGGTGTATTTGAATGTTACGCTTCCTCATTACACGTCTTTCATTGACCAATTTGTTACCTTCCTTGCTTCTTTTTCAATTCTGGACCAATTCACCTTTCAAACTTGACAAGGCTTCAAATATCCATCATGGATAGTGACATCTCTCCTAATTCTCTTGAATATTACACCAAATGATAGTGTTTGTAATGGCTAGCATGCACAACCTCCTTATTTGTAATTGTTATGAGCTGTCCCAAGACTTTACCAGCAAAGCTACGAAATTGTGCCCAAGTGCTTTGCTTGAATGTTTATCCTTCCTTGATATTCAACTATGCTATGACTACTAAAACTACCATCTTAAATTTCTAGGAAATTGGAGAACACAAGCTTATACTGAGAGGGGGGTGAACAGTATAAGACCACTTTTTACTTTTCATTACTAAATAATAACATCCAATATATCAATGGCAATATCAATAATAGTAATCAAAGCAATGCAGAAATCACCACACACAATAGAGACACCAATTTAATGTGGTTCACCCAATGTGGTCTACTCCATGGAGAAAATATTTAACTAAAATTTTCTCAACAAATATCTTGGGAATCCTTACCTATTATAATGTTTATGGACCATTGTGAAACTACCAAAAAAAGATGCTAAGCCACTCATTCAATATCAAAGAATATATTGTATTTGTATTGATAATCATAAAAAGGGTTACAAGAATTGATATCCTATTACAATCTTGCCCTGAAGGCTATAATGGGGTCTTCCCTTACGAAGCCCTCTCAAATGTGGTACCAAGATAACAAGATTCATGTCTTTGGGTTCCTTGATGTAGGTGGGCTTCTTGCTCGTGAGCCATCGCTTATTGAGGATATTTCTTTGTGCTTTGCTAGACCTATAAACCTGCAAAATCCTATTAGTGCATTGGGGGATCTGCCTCATTCAAACCCTATAGTTATGAAGATAAAAGAAATAAAAGTATTCAAAATATAAGATAAACTGCTAAAAACCACATAAAATAGTAAACTAATCTATCCTTACCTGTCCGGGTGATTCTGGTGTCTGTTGCAGAGGTTTGCACTCCTAGGGTGTGTATTGGGTGGTTCACATGTGTGAGGTGTGAATCGATGAATTTTTTATCATATTATTTAGGTGGCTTCTCTGGATTTTCAGGATTGGTTATTGACTATGATTTGCTTGATTTACCTTCTCAAAGTGCACTCTTAGCAAGATTCTCAACCTATCTCATTCACCAAACAATACTGTGAAGGAGATAAATTGATTGTAATGCTCGTATGATGGCTGTGTGATGGATATGTGATGGATGTAATGGCAGTAGTGATTTCGGTAGAGTTTCGATATGAAAAAGTGTGTTGTTTTCAAATGGTGAAAATGGTCTTCTATTTATAGAGTGGGCAAAGGTGAGAGAAAGGGGATGAGGTGTCCCTTGTGAGGTGGCAGTGATGAGGTGTCCACCAAAGAGGTGTCCTCTAAGGTGTCTCGGTTCACAATTGAGGTTGGGTGAGAGAATCCCTCACCCATCCAAAAGTAATGATGAATTAGCATAAATATCAATTTGTCATTAATATTTAGCTTTATTGAAATATCTTAGGATTAAAAATGATTTTTGTGTGCAAAAGTCTCCATCTTGCATTAATGACCCAGGGGGATGTGAGGTGGAGAAATATCTAGGTGGAAAGGTGGTAGGGCTAGGCTAGGTGAGGTTGAAGGCTAGGCTAGTCAAAGTAGACTAGGTGAGGTGGAGGATTCAATTAAATCAAGGTTAGATCTAATTAATCATGAAATTAGCCATAAAGCATAATTTGACCATAAAGTGCTTTTTGACCATGGTAAGTGTTTTAAACCTTAGTTGAGTTTTCATGAGATCACATGAAGATCCATGGTTAAGCGTAGGAAGGGGCTTGACTAGCCCAAAGGGGCTAATAATGATGAATAGTGATTTTAGCCAATTTATGCAATTTTTGAGGGTTTTGCAAATTGATTGACCGTGGAAATGGGGAGAGGGATAATGTGCAAATTTTAGGTGTCTACAATCTACCCCTTTTTGTACTGGATTGTGTGGAAACACGATTTAGTACAAAAACTGATGATATGGATTGAAGAGTTGTGGATGATTACGATAGAGACACATTGATAAAAGTGGTTTGTGAGTAATTATTTTTGGAGTAAAATGTATGATTAGCTTGCATTATGATAAATTATAAATATTTCAATTTTGAATGAAAAAATGCCTTTGTTAATGTTTGCTTTTGATTGATTGATGAGCTCTTTTGACAATATTTGATAGATTGTTGGAGCCATGGGGTAGAACTTTCAGGAGCTTCATTCATGAGTGGTCTTACAACTGCCACTATGAATATTGGAATCCATGAGGTGTCTATAGTCAGAGGCGTTTTGGAGCCTATCAAACATTGATTTGTTTTTGGATTGGATTTTGATCGAGAAGAGAAATTTCCTTGTTTTGTATCTGTCCTAGCATAAGGACTTGAGATAATCTTCAACAAAAATTTTCTTGGGCATTTGTTATATCCATGATTGGATGTTTGGTTATTTGACCATATGCAAGGTATATGTGGATGATTTGGATGATTACCCCCTCAAGCGATGAATTGATGATGGAGGAAATGACGATCAACGATGAGACGGTTGATGAAGAAAATGGCAAAATGTGTAAAATGGGGCATGAAATGAGTGAAAATGATGATTAGGCAGTATCTCAGATGCAAATTGGGGTGAATGGAAAATTTTGGAGGTTACACGGGAGGTTCTCATGGTTGGCATGCGAACCGGGCGGTTCACACAGTTGGGGTGAGAACTTGCATGAATGGGAATTTTTAAAGGGGATTTTTTTTATTTTTGACATCATTTTGCACGTGACGACGATAGTAGAGAGGTGGAGGAGAGAAGGAAAATAGAACAAAGTGTTGTTAGAGGGTGAATCAAACTAGACGGGATGGCGAGCGCATCGGTGAGCACGCGTTCAAGGGTGGGAATGCTCGAGCTAGCTTTATTTTTCTCTCTCGGTAACTGTGTGTTTGAAAGAGGGTTTTTAAAATAAACTTTTTACTTTAAACACCATAAATTGAGGGCAAGGGTAGGAATTGGTTGTTATCCATGCACTCTATGTAAAAGGGGCCAAATGGGTATCCCGATATGCTGCTTTTATTTTTATGCACTTTTTATTTGTGTGGGGAAGCTGGAAAATGACGTGATGTGAAAAATGGAATGAAACATAAATGCATGGGGAAAATGACACATTGGGTGTATTAATTGGCCAAATGGGTATCTATATTTGTTCTTGTATGTGTGATTTGAACTTGTTTTGACCACTTTGTATCGTATGCTTGGGTGGGATTTTATTTTGTTTTTCATGTTGTTTTGACACGTGTGGGCATGTTTGGACTGCATGGGAGGCATGGTTGTGACGATTGCACGAGTGCGAACCAGGCCATGCAAAATTTTGCCTAATTTGGGTGGTTCGCATGACTGGGATGAAAACCAGTGGTTCACAGTTCACACTTCATACATGTAAACTAGTGGTTCGCACTCAAGACATGTCAACCAGTGGTTCACACATATAGAGTGTGAACCACTGGTTGACATGTCTTGAGTGCGAACCACTAGTTTACATGTATGAAGTGTGAACCACTATTTTTCTTTTTTTTTTTTGGGATACTTGCTCAGATTAGATGTAGAGCAAGGGATTTTATTCGGGTAGGGGAGCTTGTCCTTTTGTCATCCCTCCGGTTCGAGAGAAATCATGTGAATGATTTAATGAGCGGAGTGATTTTCGCTAAGCATCAGCTGGCATGCAACGTAATCAGCCCCTTTTCCAGAATGTTATTAGTGTGTAAGACGTGCAGGTAAGTCCAGGAAAGAGAGCAAGGTGACCAAGGGAAGCCTAGAAGTATTTCTGAAATATGCCAACTTTGGATGGTGGTTGATTATGTAACTATTTGTGGTCGAAGCAATCAAAACATTGCTCTAATCCTGTCTCCTGAAAAGGGGTTTTGGACATCAATCTGGTATGCTAGCATGTGCATTTTTAATTCCCTTCGCATGGTATTTACAATGAATATATGCAGATGCCTACATGGATGCAAATAGCATGAATTTATGTACAAGGTTGCCCCAGTGTTATGGACAATGGAATGGGGCATGAGGTGGAGTGGTGTGAAAATGGAGAATGGAATAAAGAAAAAGAGGAGAAAGAAGGAGGAGAGGAAAAGAAATGAAACTTATCAAAGGTATGTAGCCGCTCGAAGCATGACCATACAACATTGACAAGTAACTAGAAGAAAATAAGATAAGAAAGAAAAGAAAAGAAACCCATCAAAGGTATGTAGCCACTCGAAGCATGACCATACAACATTGACGAATAACTAGAAGAAAATAATATTAGAAAGAAAATAAAAGGAAGAAAGAGAAAGGGAAAATGAAAGGTATGTAGCCGCTCAAAGCATGACCATACAACATTCACTTATAGAAGAAGTAGATAAGGGAGGAGAGAAATGGAGCAAGCAGATTTAAATGTATATGCAAGTGAACTTAGTGCCATCGAACATCAAAAATGGTGATGTTTTTGTTTGTTTGTTTGTGTTGTTTTTTTTTGTTATATACATATGTACACAAGTGATGATGAGCTGTAATGCCTACAACTAGGCATAAAATGCTCATAGATGAATAATGTTAATGGGCTCAAGTTCGGCTATTCCTTCCAATGTGGCCAGATGATATGCCCCAGATCCAAATTTATGAGTAACCATGTAAGGGCCTAGCCAATTTGGTGCAAATTTATCATGGAGATGGCACGGTTGGCTAGTAATCTGTTGGTTTTCTTTGAGGACTAAGTCTCCAACTTGAAATTCATGTTGGTGTACCTTGGAATTGTAGGCACGTCAGAGATGGTCTTGATAAACTCGTGTGTGTTCAATAGCATGAATGCGACGTTCATCCAATAAGGTCAATTGGTCAAGTCTAGCCTGACGGGTTGTTTCATCATCAATGAATTCTTGCATAGAAACCCGTAAAGATGGTATTTCAAGCTCCAAGGGCATGATGGCCTCAATGCCATAGACAAGTGAAAATGGGGTTGCCCCAGTTGGGGTACGAATATTGGTATGGTAGGCCCATAGTGCTAGTGGCATTTGATTGTGCCAATCATGGTGTGACTCTGCAATAGTTTTGTGAAGAATGGCACAAATGGTTTTGTTTGTAGCTTCTGCTTGGCCATTACCCTATGGGTAGTATGGAGTAGAGAAACTATGTTGTATGTTGAATTTTTCACATAGTGCATGAACATTCTTGTTCTTGAATGGAGTGCCATTGTCTGTGATGATTTTGGATGGGATGCCAAAATGATAAATGATGTGTTGAGTGATGAAATCAACAATTTTAGGACCAGTCATTTGAATTAGAGGAATGGCCTCAACCCATTTCGTGAAGTATTCGGTTGCAGTAATGATAAACTTATGATTGGCAGATGAGGCGGGTGTGATTTTTTCGATGAGATCCAAGCCCCATTGTGAAAAGGGCCACATTGATTGGATAGGTTGTAGAGCCTGAGAAGGTAAGTGTGTGAGATTGGCATGATGTTGGCATTTAACACACTTTTTGACATAGGCACAATAGTCATGCTCCATTGTGGGCCAGTAATAGCCCATCCGTAGAATGCATTTGGTGATAGCCATGCCACTAAAATGGCCACCACAAGTACCATCATGAGCCTCTTGAGTAATGCGTTGGGCTTCGAAAGGCTCAAGACAACGTAATAAAATGCCATCATAACTTCGCTTGTATAGGATATCGCCTAGCAATGTATAGCGAATGGCACACAATTTAAAAGCTCATTTGTGAGTATGATTTAGATCAGGTGGGAGAATACCGAGCTTGATGTAGTCCTTGACTTGGGAAAACCATGGGTCATGTGGGTGAGCTTCGATGATATTGATGCCATCATCATGAGAAGGCGGATTGGTAGAGATGGTAGAATGGAAAAGGGTGTGGATGGACACGTGTGTTGTGTCAGAGAGTGGATTTTGTGGAATGAGGGAGCCTAGTGAGGCCATGGTATCGACAAAATGATTTGTAGATCGTGGAGTAGCGGTGATGTCATACCATTCAAATTGAGCCAATAAATCATCCGCGACTTGTTTGTATTGTTGCAAGACTGGGCAACGACATTGCCATTCTCCCTTGATTTGATTCACAATGAGGAGGGAGTCACCAAAGATGTCTAGGTGATGAATGTGCATGGAAAGGGCTTGCTTTAGGCCAAGGATAAGAGCTTTATACTCAGCATTGTTATTGGTGCAAGGAAAGCCTAATTTGAAGGAAAAGGGGAGAGGCTCCCCATGTGGTGTGAAAAAGACTATTCCTGCACCCCCAATGTGTGTGCAATGGGAGCCATCAAAGAACAAGGTCAATTCAGTAGTGGATTCGGGCTCGACTGGCTCTTCGGCTTCACTTATATGAAATACTGAATCATCGGGAAGTTGGATAAGCAATGGTGCATCACTGGGCAATGGAGCCTCAGCTAGCTGGTCAGCAATGACTTGGCCTTTGATGGATTTTTGACTGATGAATTCGAGATCAAATTCCATGAGGAGCATGATCCATTTGGTCATTCGACTATTGTGGTAGCTCTTACCCATCATGTAGTGAAGTGGGTTATCACGGGCAACTACGTAGGTAGTATGGTTGATCATGTAGTGTTGCAACTTTTGGGTAGCAAAGACAACAAGGTAAAGTTTCTCCATATAAGCATACCATGTCTCGTAATCAATCAATGTGCGACTGATATAGTATACAACTTGCTCTTGGTCGTGTTCATTATTTTGAGCAAGAAGCATGCCCAAGGCGACATCGGTAGCAAAAATGTATAGGTGGAATGGGTGTTCTGGATGGGGTGGAATGAGGATGGGTGGAGATGTAAGGTATGATTTGATGTCATCAAAGGTAGCTTGGCATTTACTATCCCATTTAAATGGGACCCCCTTCTGTAAAATATGATTGAATGGCTGACACTTGTCTAAAATTTGGGCGATGAATCACCGTATGGATTGGATCCTTCCTTGTAAGCCACGTAACTATTTGAGGTTCGTAGGGGGAGGCATGTCAAGAATAGCTTGGACTTTGGTGGGATCAACTTCGATGCCTTTCTGTGAAATGATGAAACCCAAGATTTTGCCAGTGGTGACACCAAAGATGCATTTCTTTGGATTTAATCGGACATTATGTTCCAAGAGGTGATCAAATATTTGATGCAGGTCTTCAAGGTGTTGACCACGGGTTTTGGATTTAGTTATGAGGTCATCAACATAGTCTTCAATAGTTTTATGCATCATATCATGAAATATGTAGGTCATGGCACGTTGATAAGTTGCCCCAACATTTTTGAGGCCAAATGGCATAACCTTGTAACAAAAGGTCCCCTAGGGGGTCATGAAAGAAGTCTTGTGCTGGTCTATTGGATTGACATGAATTTGATTATAACCTAAAAAACCATCCATGAGTGATAGTATTTCATGTCTGATTGTAGCATCGACCAAAGTGTCGATATTAGGGAGTGGAAAATTGTCCTTGGGACAAGCTTTGTTAAGATCCCTAAAATCAATGCAAATGTGGATACCCCCTTTGGGTTTTCCGATGGGAACCATGTTTGAAACCCACTCAGGGTAATCGATAGGTACTATGAAATCAACATCAAGGAGTTTTTGTAACTCTTGTTTAACCATAAGCGCAATGGTGGGATGCATGCGACACAACTTTTGTCGAACAGGTTTGGCAGTGTCATCCAAGACAAGGTTGTGCACAACTAGCGATGGGTCAAGGCCAGGCATATCCGTATAGGACCATGCGAACACCTTAATGTAGTACCTAAGGAAATTTGTATAGAGAACACACTCTTCTTCGGATAAACTGGTGGTAAGGTAGATGATGTGAGGGTTTTCTGGATCATTGCCAATGTCAACTTCAATGGTGTCCTCGACAAGCATGTGAGAACCATCATGAAGTTGGGTAGGTGTAGGAATGAGGTGGAGGTCATCGATGGACTCAGGAAGCTAGAATTCATCATCTAGATAAATATTTGTATGATTGATCCATGGTAGGTGAGGTGGGATGGTAGGTAATGGTGCATTGGTGGAGTGAAGCATGTGTGGTGTTGGGAGAAATTCAGCAGTGATAGGGGTTTCGAAGATATCATCGAGAATGATGAAATTAGGGATAGGAGGTGGGGTGTAAGTGGGATGGTTTGGATATCATAGTAGAGCATACAAGTCAATAGAGATCATATTGACCAAAGCGCTAGATATAGGAGATGTAGGTGATGAGGGTTGGGATGAATCAGAGGAGGATAGCAATGAATCTAAAAAAGGTTGATTTCGACTAGGGTTTAACACCATGGGTGGTGATGGAGGATGAGAATGTGGGCCAGTAGGTGGTGGCAAGTCTTGAATGGGGAAGAATGGAGTAGCCGATGGTGGTGAAGAAGGAGGATCTTCGGGTAAAGGTGGATCAACTATAAGCGGTGGATCGAGGGATAGGGAGTGGAAGTGGTGAGCAAGGGTTTCGACTTCATGGGGAGAGAGTGGCTCATGCGGTGGGGATGGTGGAAAGAATGTGGATGGAAGATCAATTGTGGAATGTAGGGAAGAGCTATGTGTCGGAGGATTAAGTTCAAATTCCTCATCAGGCAAGAGGTTGATATGATCAAGATTCAGATGCTGAAATTCATGCTCAAGTGTACTGATTGCTGGGGGATGGTAACCAATGCCGGATCGGTCAGTAGGTTTGTGCAGGGGAGGATGAATGTAGGTGCGACACCCCTGTTCATATTTCCCTAGGCCATACCCATGCCAGTTATACATACGTAAATAATGCTAGGAAAAATCTGGATTGGACATGTGGTCAAGGTTACCGTAGAATCGGGTTTGTGGTGGTGGAGGTGTTGGAGGTTCTACGGATGAGTCAAGTCCCCCATATACAAAGTTCATGCAATTATCGAGAGGACCTAAGGGGACCACTACCCCAATAGTCAAGGGCATACCATGAGGATGACCAAAGTCATGGGTGGATTGGATGTTGGATGGAAGGACCCGAGCATTGCTTATGTTATACTCACCAGGACCTGGTGTGGTCATGAGTATGGAGACATGAGGAGGGGCCGTATGCTCAGGTTGAGGGGAGGACCCCCTGGGTGGTATAGGAGATGATGGAACTGGTGTAGGTGGATTTGTAGGGGAAGGGGTGGAAGTGGAAGTATCGGATTGAGCTAACTGGTCATCAAGTTGAGAGGCACGTTGTGTCCACTCATAGCATTCAATAGGTGTTCTAGTGATTGGATGATTGGCATGGGTGAATTGGGAAGTGGGGATGGAAGCAGTGGTGGGTGAGGTAGAAATGACCCACGTTCATGTCGAGCGAGGTACAAAGTGATGGGCGGATGTAGGAGGTGTGGGAAGAATTGGTGGATTGCTAGAGGAAGATGGAGTGGAAGGTGTAGCAAAAAATGTAAATGGAGGGAGTGGCATGAAAGGTGAGGAGGGTTGATGAGAAAATGTGGGCGTGGGTTGTGTGGAGGGAGGTTGAGGTGGATTGGAAGAAGTGGAGGTAATGTTGCTTGGATCGGGTGGTGGAGGAGGGGATTGTGAAGTGGATGGATATGTGTTATCAAGGGACCAACATGGAGTAGGGGCGAATTGAGTGGATGATAAGGGTGGACCAGGTGGAAGAGTGATGATATTACAGAATTTGAATGGATCACCATCGGTGGGGATGCAGTGGACTAATCCATTATGGACATATTTAATACAATGATGGAGCATGGAAGGGATGCATTGCATGTCTCGAATCCAAGGGCATCCCAATAGGATGTTATACTGCATCTCACCTTCGATAACATGGAAGAGAGTGGAAATGGTTTTGGCACCCGCCTTGATGGGCAAGACAATAGTGCCAAGGGTAGGATGCATGGAGCCATCAA
Source organism: Wollemia nobilis (assembly GCA_028583015.1). Taxonomy (NCBI): domain Eukaryota; kingdom Viridiplantae; phylum Streptophyta; class Pinopsida; order Araucariales; family Araucariaceae; genus Wollemia; species Wollemia nobilis. The sequence continues at coordinate 4,806,135 of JAQPPZ010000613.1, read as the reverse complement.
AGGCTCGAAGGTCCATGGATGGAGTGGCAATATGGGAAGGGGGAAGGTGAAGGTGGTTTAGTGTAGTGGTAGAAATGATGTTGATGGATGAACCGATGTCGATGAGAACATGCTTATAGGTGATGATATTGATGGAGGCTTGAATATGTAATGGAGGATCTGCTCCCTCACCTACAACTTCTATGATTTCATGGTCATGGAAGCTGATAGAAGGTTGTAGGCATCTCTGGACATTGCCAATAAAGTTGGCAAAGGCATCTGCATCATGGGTCTCAAGATCGAGGGAGCGAAGGATAGAATCAAGGGCTTCACGATGAGGTTGGGATTGTTGTAGGAGGTCATAAATGGATAACCTTGTAGGGGTGGTATGAAGTTGGTGAGAAAGACTACCATGGATGGTGATGACATTCTATGGAAGGGGTGGGGGAATTGGTGGTGTGATGATTGAGGTTGTGGGAGGTGGTGGTTGAGAAGTGGAAGGTTGTTGGTCGATGGTAGGGGGTGGATAGCATTGATTACGAGTGGTGATATTGATCATACCCACAAACCCCTATTGGGAAGGACCTCGATTGACATGATTAACCTGGCATGGATCAGTTTGAGGTGGATTACCCCCATGCTCGGGTAATGGATTTTGATATATCCCCAAGTTTTGATTTTGTGGTGCAAGGGGATTTGAGACCTGAATAGTGCCTCGATCGATAAGGTCTTGCATGACATGGTGAAAGATGCGACATGAATCAATAGTGTGGTCATGTTGTCGATGAAAATCATAGAAGGCTTACGGATTGTAGTCCCATGGGAGAGGATGATTTGGATCGAGAGGTTGGACATTTGGCAAAGTGATGAGACCTCCCTCAGTTAACCTATGAAATAGAGCGGGCATGGGCTCAGATAAGGGCATCCAATTGCATGGAGGGCGAGGTGGATGTGGATTGCGACCTTGGTATGGATTAGATTGAGGTGGAGGATTACCTGGTTGTGGAGTGGGAAGAAGTGGGGGATTGGCTTGATATTGATTTTGAGGAGAGCATGGAGGAGTGGGTTGTGGAGCTTGCGTAGATGCCACTTGCACCGGTGGATATGGAGAATTGAGAAGAACCTGATTGGTTTGAGGTGGTCGTGTGGTAGGTGGTACATATGGAGGATGGTTGTAATGGTAATTGGTGGGGTAGGGTGGTTTTTGATGCAACATGATTTTTCTCATGTGGACCTTGATGTCCTCGATGACTTTGGCTTGGGAAATGGCTTCCTCAAATGTTCGACTCTGATGTATCTATAATGTTTGGGAGATTTGTTTATGACAACTCTTGGCAAAGAGTTTGATGAGCTCTGAAGGTGGGAGAGGGAAGGCTAGATCATGAATGACCACTCTCCAATGGGTGATAAAATTGGTAATAGGCTCATCGTCCCACTGATGCAAAGCATATACATCGGACAAGGTAAGCTTGGTCTTGATGTTGATTGAGAAATGCTCTAGAAATAGATTGGCCAATTGTTTGAATGTGAATAAATTATGGTGAGGCAAATGATTGTACCAATCTAATGCTTGTCCCCCAAGTGAAAGTGGAAATGTGCGAAGCATAAGGGGGTCACTACCGTGCAACTGGTAACAAGCAAAGTGATAATTATTAAGGTGCTCTCTAGGATCTTCCTTACTTTTAAATTTGTCAAATTTAGGGATCTCAAATCTGTAAGGATATGGATGAATAGGAATATATGGGTGAATTGGTTCATTGCACAACTCATCATATGTGGGTTTTTGAGGCCCATAACCAGTTGTACATAAATCCAATGTACGAAGCTGCTCCTGCATGGCTTGAAATTCACTAGAGAGCACCATGGTAGTATTTGGTGGGGCCAAAAATGGAGGTGATGATGTGGGTGTAGGTAATGGCTATGATGGGGGTTGCAAATAATCTAGATGTGGTGGATACTACAACTGTTGTTCCTCCCATGGATGATAGTAAGCAGCCTGATTTGGGTCAGGTGCCGACATGGTCTGATATTGTGGGACAGGAACCTGAGATGGATGGGGTGAGATGTATGAAGAATGGTAGGTGGGTGGCTATTGCTATGGATCATAATACCCAAGGACCTACTGGGTAGGCATAGGCATCTACTATTGCTGTGCATATGGATAAGTCGGTTGCACCTGAGCAGTAGTGGTAGAGGACCATGTGGGGGGTGATGTGAAGAGAGCGGGTGGTGTAGAAGTTGGAGGTGGAAGAGATGTCGGTGTGGTGAAAGTGGACTGGTGTGAAGATGGAGGTGGAACAGATGAGGATGAAGGAGGTATGGTGGGGATGGTGAGAAGGGACTCAGGCTGAACTGAATACCTAGGTGGATGACCTTGATAAGTGGGGTTCAATGGTGGTGGGTGAAAGGAAGGTGGGGGTGGTAAGTAAAATGATGATGAAGGAGTCGATGGAGGTCCATAGGATGAGAATGGTGGGTAGCTAGTGGGTGGATAGGAAGTAAACTATGGTGTGAAAGGAGGTGGTTATGAGGATGAAGAGGCCTATTGTGGATGAAGCTGGATTGAAGGATGGGATAGATCGGGTGATGTCAGTTGGTAATACTGAGATGGGTGTGAATAGTGTTGTGGTGGGAGTGATGAAGGTGGCTGGGATGAAGGTTGGTGACTCGATGAAGCCTGCTGAGATGGTGGGGTTTGGGATGAAGGTATGGTAGGAGGATCCATGGATGAAGGGGGTGTGGATATCATACCAACTATCTGTATAGTGGTGACAACATCAGGGATGATTTGGGAAATGACTGGACTAGATTCATCTCCCAAAAGTGGATGGGAAGAATGCTCAAGGAATGGATGGGTAGCGAGATGGTGATGCAGGTGGGGTGAACTCATCTACCACCATAACTGGTATGGGGTGGCTAGGAGGGGTGTAGATGACATGTTGGTAGTATGTGGATGGGGGATTGGGTGAGGAAAGATCTTCCAAAGGAGGGGTCTCCTCGAAAGTCTCATCCAAGAGGTGAGATGGGGTGGAAGATGCCATGTGGGATGTGGGACTAGTAGTAGGGGTGGAAGGCCCAGTCAATAGGTCAGGAGGACCTACAGCAGTAACTCGGTCAGACTTGAAATATGGGTCAATGGTCTGAGAACTAGAAGCACCTGTCATCATGACTATCCATTGAGCAGCCTCAGTGGCATGATGAAGGGCTTCACGCATCTGACTACATGTAACTGGCATGGTAATATGTGGAAAATGTATGCTAACAGTCAACAGATGTGAAATATGAACTCAAGAAATATCTGTGACTGATTGGGACACTATCTATTTTGAAAAATATAGGTTCACATAGGTGGGGTGCGAACCACTCAAAATGATAAATAGATGCCAGATATGTGTTGTGGAGTGTGTCTGTGTCCTGTGTGTGCAATCTGGAACCTAAAAAATAGGTTCACACTCTAGAGGTGCGGACCAACTGGTTCGCACTCCAGGGGTGCGGACCACCCAAAACTATGATAGAGAGTGGATTTTGTGCTGTGTATACCCTCTGTGTGCTGTGGAGACCTATGAAATGCAGTTTTGTAGCCTGACAGCTAGATTTTCACACAGAATCATGTGAAATAAGTCTAAGTGTAGGGGAATCACACTGTGGGGTGCAAATCTCCTAAAAATAGACTGTGCAGTGTAAAGCATGGGAGTGAAACTATGGAACAACTAGTAAGTGTGTTATAGCACATTTGTTATGCTGTTGTAACCACTTTTTTGAGACTCAACAATAAGCAAATGTTCTTTATTTTTTATTTTCATGTGTTTTGATGAAAGTATGTATCCACCCTAAGAACAAATCTAGGTAATGGGTGAACTTCTATTTTGAATCAGGAATGTCATAGCATAGAACCTTTTGCAATGCCCAAAAGTGCACAAAATAGAACTATGTTTCCAATAGGTGAATGGCAACCTAGATGTAATAAGGTACAGTAAAATGGTATCCAAATGGGGGAGACTCAAAATGCTCTAATGAGTCAAATAAACTCTCATGAAGAGAGGTCACACTATCAATGTGGTGCTACCGACATACCCATGCTTTCGCTTAACCCTCATGTTTAAGGCATCCATAGTAATGATCAGTTGCACCCACTAATTATTTGAAAAGCCCTATGGTAAAGGGGCTTTCTAAAACTACCCACTCTGAAGGTACCTTCCAGTGATGAATTTTGGATAACCAACACTCAAAGTGGGAAGGACCGATCTAGGTATTAATGCTGAAATGATCCACCTGGGGGGATACTATGGTGACTAATCCGGAGGTGAGCTAGTGGAGAGTAAGACTCCAACCTCACTAAACTCTGGTGTTGAATTGGTGATGAAATCCAATTCGAGCTGGAGATGAAACCCAACTCCTTACACCGTTTAAATAGAATGTGAGTGTGTGGTGTTTGTTTGTGCGATACTATTTTAGAAGCAAATCTAGATTAAATGCCTTTTCGAAATAAACTATGCTATGATGCCTTTTCGAAGCAAATCTATTTACTTGGTTGGGGTGCAAAAATAAATTTAAGCTATTGATTTTTGAAATGGAAATCTAATTAAGTGGTTTGCACAAAAATAAAGTTACACTATTGATTTTCAAAAAGGAAATCTAATTAATTGCTTTTAAAGGGAAATGACTTGGAAAGGAATTATTGGAATTGGAAGCTATACTAGAAAACAACTAAAAATTCTAGCTAAAGCAAATAGGAATGTGCGATGCTTGTGGAATTTGTAGCTCAATGTGTTATATTAGCTTCAAAACAGAGAAGAATGAAAGAATTTCACACAAAACCTGCGTCCAGGTGAGTGTAAATGTCTCCAATGTGCCCTCTGGTCCAAGACTATGTAGATTTGGGAGGTTCGCACTCCTCGGGTGTGAACCTATCTTCTGCTTAGGAGTTCACACTCCTAAGGTGTGAACCAGGATCCGAAGATAGAGCTGACTGGTTTTGGGGTCCTGGTGATGATTTTGATGTCCCTGGAGTGTTTTGAGTATAGGTACCTGCACAAAAGATTCCAAAAACCCAATTTAAGTGTAGCAAGATGACCAAAACTCATAAATATTTCACAAATACCTATAGTAAATAAATGACAGAAGGTAAATTAACTACTGATTTGGTGCCGAAAGATACAAGGATGCTTTAACCTTGCATACGCCATGGCAAGAGACAATTTGTGGTCTAGGTATGAGGGCACACAATCCCCGGGAACATGAGGCTCTTAACCTCCCTTGACTTACCTTGCCATTGGTTGTGGGTGTCTGAACCAATACCTGGGTATCAAGTAGTAGTTTGAGGCAGATTGGGGAATTCACACGCCCAAGTGTGTACTCACTACTCTCTTTGTAAGCTCACCGGTGCACCAGTGAACCTTTTGTGGTTTGGCCTGAGGTGTCTTTCAGGGCATTTTTGGTTTGTGGTGTTCTTCAAAGATGACAACTACCTACCATACAAAATAGACCACAATTTTTTGTTAGAAGGTGATTAAGCTTATGCTTGGTGGGGGTCCCACCGGGCGTGCCAGAATGAAACTACCAAAAAGAGATGCTAAGACATTCATTCAATATCAAAGAATCTATTGTATTTGTATTGATAATCATAAAAGGGGTTACAAGAGTTGATATCCTTTTATAATCTTGCCTTGAAGGCTACAATGGGGTCTTCCCTTAGGAAGCCCTCTCAGATGTGGTACAAAGATAACAAGATTCATCTCTTTGGGTTCCTCGATGTAGGTGGGCTTCTTGCTCGTGAGCCACCACTTGTTGGGGATATTTCCTTGTGCTTTGTTGGACCTGTAAACCTACAAAATCCTATTAGTGCATTGGGGGTCTGCCTCAGTCAAACCTCATAGTTATGAAGACAAAAGACTCATAAAAAGTATTCAAAACATAAAATAAATTGCTAAAAACAACATAAAATAGAAAACTAATCTATTCTTACCTGTTCGGGTGATTCTGGTGCCTGTTGCAGAGGTTCGCACTCCTAGGGTGCGAACCGGGTGGTTCGCACGTGTGAGGTGCGAATCGGTCCTTTTTCGATCGTATTGTTCAGGTGGCTTCTCTGGATGCTCAGGATTGGTTATTGACGGTGATTTGTTCGATTTGCCTTCTGAAAGTGCACTCTTGGCAGGATTCTCAACCTATCTCATTCACCAAATAGTATTGTGAAGGAGACAAATTGATTGTGATGCTCGTATGATGGTTGTGTGATGGATGTGTGATGGATGTAATGGCAGTAGTGATTTCGGCAGAGTTTCGGTATGCAAAAGTGTGTTGTTATTAAATGGTGAAAATGGCCTTCTATTTATAGAGTGGGCCAAGGTGAGAGAAAGGGGATGAGGTGTCCCCTGTGAGGTGGCAGTGGTGAGGTGTCCACCAAAGAGGTGTCCTCTGAGGTGTCTCGGGTCATAAGTGAGGTTGGGTGAGAGAATCCCTCACCCATCCAAAAGTAATGATGATTTAGCATAAATATCAATTTGTCATTAATATTCAGCTTTATTGAAATATCTTAGGATTAAACAATGATTTTTGTGTGCAAAAGTCTCCATCTTGCATTAATGACCCAGGGGGATGTGAGGTGGAGAAATATCTAGGTGGAAAGGTGGCAGGGCTAGGCTAGGCTAGGCTAGGTGAGGTGGAAGGCTAGGCTAGTCAAAGTAGACTAGGTGAGGTGGAGGATTTAATTAAATCAAGATTAGATCTAATTAATCATGAAATTAGCCATAAAGCATAATGTTGACTTTGACCATAAAGTGCTTTTTGACCATGGTGAGAGTTTTCAACCTTAGTTGAGTTTGCATGAGGTCACATGAGGATCCATGGTTAAGCGTAGGAAGGGGCTTGGCTAGCCCAAAGGGGCTAATGATGATGAATAGTGATTTTAGCCAATTTATGCAATTTTTGAGGGTTTTGCAAATTGATTGACCGTGGAAATGGGGAGAGGGACAATGTGCGACTTTTAGGTGTCTACACATTGTCCAAAAGAGATACCAATACTCTAATAAATTTCATGGATACCTATCCATAAGAGACACCAATCCCCTAAATTGGTTCATGAATATCTATCTATAGGAGAACTTCTTCTCCTCTGCTTTAGCTGGTGATCCTCTAGAAGACTACTACCTCCACTAAATTGGCTTGTGGATCCCCACTGAAGACTCCTATCCTCACTTAGAAGACCTTTGTCCTCACTACCTTGGCTAATGGATCTCTATCCATTGGAGACTACTATCCTCTTCTCTGTCACCTCTAAAGCTTGCTCTTAGCTCTGTCTTAAATTTACACTAAACACTATCCTTCAGTCTAGCATAAATCTACTCAATATCTATCTCAAATATATACTAATCATTGTTCTTAAGCCTAGCACAAATATGCTCAATCTCTATCTTAAATTTGTATGAAACACTATTCTTCAGTCTAGCACAAATCTGCTCAATCTTTGTCTCAAATCTGCACTAAACATTGTTTTTCAATCTAGCATAAATCTGCTCAATATTTGTCTCAAATATCCACTAAACACTATCCTTCACTATAGCACAAATATTCTTAATATCTATCTCAAATATGCACTAAATATTGTCCTTAGATCTAGTATAAATCTACTCAATCTACCCTCAAGTCTTCACTAAGACTTACCTCAAACATGCTCAACAAGTCCACACTAGAAATTATTCAATCTGCTCAAAAAGTCTTCACCAAGACTTATTCTAAATCTGCATTGTAAGCTTCCACAAAATATCATTTGTCCTTAAGCTTTCACAAAAGCTTATTCAACTCAGTCCTCAAGTCCACTCTAGGGCTTACTTCAAATCTGATCATAAGGTTTCACAAAAGCTTGCTTAACTCTGTCCTAAAGTCCACTCTAGGACTTACTCAAATCTATCCAGTAGCTTTCACAAAAGCTTATTCATACAAAAACTCAACTCAATCTCTCATAGAAAACCTCTTAAATCACACAAACAAGTTTCACACATAATATTGTTTAACTTATAAAAACATATAGAGAATGGTTAAATACTCAATATGTTTCACACTCACAAAACACTCGATCACTTCCAAAATCTCTTTCAAATCAATTTAGAATACAAAACTTGAACTATCACTCCAATACTTTAAATCAATAATACTCATCCAAATTCACTCAAACATCCACTCAATGAAACACAACTTGCTTACACACCCTAAACAAGTGTTTCACAATATTTCCAACAACTCTCACTATAGAACTCAAACCTTGACTCAACAAAAATTTGTTCTTCTTCAATGAACGATTTGACCTTTGTTCTCTACTTGCCAAACCAAATTGGCTTCTTCAAATCTTACTTTGGTACCTACTACCACTGTTGCTTGCCACTGGGCTTGGCTGCTGGATGTTCGTAGACTTCCCATCATCACTACCTTCAAGCGCACCACAGTTTTCCTATCACTGTCTATCCTCAATGCTCCCTCTTCATTCAATTTCTCATCTACAATATTCAACACCTTCACTCTGTCTTCTCCTTCATTTTCGATCATGAAGATATTTTATGAATGCTCAATTTGAAATGAATTTCATCATTGTATATATGCAAATATTATTACTTTCAAAAAGGTCGATGCACCTTATAATATTTAAATTAAATATTATAAATTTCATGCTTCACTTTATAATATTTAAATTCAATATTTAAATATTATAATAATTTAATTATCATATATTTACATTGAATCACTTGAGATATATTTGCCTTGCTTTTCTTAAGATATATTTGCCTTGGATAGTTTTCCCTTTTGTCAAAAATGATAACTCAATATTTCTAACAAGCCCCCCCTTTGTCATTAGTGGCAACCCTGCAAATAAGCTTTCCTTTACTGCAATTGGATTCACAATCTACTCCCCTTGACAAGCTAATCCTTCTTACTGAAATTCTTCCCCTTTGACATAAATGGCGAAGGCTCCTTTGGGGCTATAAGATAAGATACTTGACAACGTCCCCTACTCCATGCTTTTACTAAGACAATCAATGATGAAATGGGAGTGAAACTCCAAAATTACTATGCTCTTTTTATTGTTCCTTTTTATTTCTCCAAACTTTGGAGGTCATACTCTTTTGAACATTTTGACCATCCTCATTTTTGCTTGATTTTAGAAAGTTAAGGAACATTGTTCTGCACCATCTAGCTGTACGCCCAAAATTATTACATTTGTAACATATGATGTTGTAGTCCATGAGAGGTGCAAATGATTTAAAATTTTTCTTGGTGAAGGCAAAATCATTCATAGCACAGACCCTACAACTTATAGCTTTATGACAAAAATTTTTACATGAAAAACAATGACCATGGAAGAAATATTGAAACCTGTTTGATTGCCTTGGAGGATATTATTGCATGGTTCTATCATTGCTATTTCTATGATGGAATTTATTCCTTGATGATGCTTTGTATTCATCTTACTTGATGCTTCCACTTATCAACACATCAACATAGGTCTTAGGTTTTTCTTTAATAATTTTATTTAAATCCTCTGTTCCTTTTGTTATTGACTCTCCCTTTTGTTTTCTTTGACATTTTTCAAAACCAAGTCCAATCTTTATAGTTGAATATCGTTGTGCTTTGATAATTTCACCCATAATTTTTGAGCTTTTCTAAAATCCATGTAGCTTATCATTATATTCTTCCACTTCCATCCTTAGAGATACAACTTCATGTTCTAGTTTTTCACATTCCAACTCTTTTACCTTTAACTGCTCATCCATACCTTCTTCAATTTGCTTTACCTATTCAGCTTTAACTTTTAGGTCAATGAGTTCTTGTGAAAAATTTACCTTTGTCTTCTCATCCTCTTGTACTTGAGCCTTCAATCTTGAGTTCTTCTTTCTAACCCTCTTCAACTCTTCAAGAGCAACAAAAAGTTCCTCTTCTATGTCAACCATTGCTTCTTCTACTTTTTTATAACTTTTTATTCTTCTTGGTCTTTAACAACAAGAGCAATTATTTCTCTTCTATGGACAATAATATGATTTATTCTCTTTCACTATCAGAGAGGCTTTCATAATTGCTTCTAGAGGAATTGCTTGCTTCTTCAACATAAAAAATCTTCTTGTGTCTTTGAAATATTTCCTTCTCATTCTTGCTTTGACCATGTGTGTTTTTATTTTCATGATAAAATTTTCTTTCTTTCTTCTTTTTACATTCCTTTTCTTCTTCACTGCTACTACTTTTAGCTTGTGGACAATTAGATGCATAGTGACCAAGGTTACCACAATTAAAAAATTTCATAGAATGCACACCTTTGTGTTTTTATGAACCCTTCTTATTCCTTTGCACAAAGTTATCTTATTCTCTCCTACTTGATTATTCACTTGATTCTAGTTCCTTATTATTTGTCTTATTTGAAGCTTCAAATTTTGCTTCCCATTTGGAAGTTTGATCTCTTTTTAGTACTCATATCATAGGCTATGAGAATTCTATGTAGCTAGTCCATGCTTAAGGTTTTAATATCCTTCATATCTTCTATTGCTGAAACCTTTACATCAAATATCATCAGAAATGACCTTAATATTTTTTGAAAAATCTTAGAGTCTTCAATATTTTCTCCAGGTCCACAAATGGTGTTGAAAACCTGATCAACTCAGAGTAGATACTTGATAATATATTCCTTATATTTTATCTTTAAGTCTTCAAACTTCCTCTAGTGGGTTTGAAGTTTTGCCATTTTAACCTTGTCATCTTTTTCATATGTTCTTTGTAAGTTGTCCCATATTTATTTTGCTAAGGTACATTACACGCCTTTCACAAAATTTGATTCACATAACCCGCTTAATATTGCATTCATTGCCCTGGCATAATTTTCAAATTATTTCTTACCATATCTATTCATGGGAGAAGTTGTAAATGGTGTGAACCCATCCTCAAAGTATTGCCATATATCATATTCATGTGCCATCAAATAAGTCCGCATACTTATGCTCCAAAAAATATAGTTAATCCCATAAAATAGTGGTACCCTATTTTATGAAAAACCTTCTTGGCCAGCCATGTGTGTTCTTGTAAGATCTTCCTTCAAGTTGTTAGGATTTGACAAAGGAACCCACTTTGATACCAATTGAAGAACACAAGTTTCTATTGAGAGGGTGGATGAACAATATAAGATAAAAATTTTCTCTTTTCTTTCCAAAGCAATAACTTGAAATAATATCAATGCAATAATGAAAAAATACATAAACCACCACAAACATAAGAGATATTTTATGTGGAAAATCCCTCTTGGGAGAAAACCATGAAAAAATATTGTTTATATATTTCTTTAATAAATTTCATGGGCACCAACCCATAGGAGAAACCAATCCCCTATACAAGTTCATGGACACCAATCCATAGGAGACACAAATCCCCTATACAAGTTCATGGAAACCAATCCACAAGATATACCAATCCCCTTGCTCAAGTTCATGGATACAAATCCATAGGAGACACCAATCCCCTTGCTCAAGTTTATGGACATCAATCCACAAGAGACACCAATCCCCTTACTCAAGTTCATGGAAACCAATCCAAAAGAGACACCAATCCCATTTCTCAAGTTTGTGGACACCAATCCATAGGAGAAACCAATCCCCTTGCTCAATTTTGTGGACACAAATCAATAGGAGACACAAATCCTCTTCTGCTCAAGTCTTCTCCAAAACTTACTCACAAACATTGCTCAAATATAATCCAAAACCTGCTCACAAACACTGCTCAAATATGCTCCAAAATATACTCACAAACACTACTCAAATTTTCTCCAAAACCTACTCATAAATACTGGTCAAATCTACTCCAAAATCTACTCACAGACATTGTTGAAATCTGCTACAAAACCTACTCACAAACACTGCTCAAATATGCTCTAAAACATACTCACAAAGCCTGCTCAAATCTGATCCAAAACTTGCTTGATAATGGCATCAAGTTTTTTACCTTTTCTTGAGTTTGCTTTCTTCAACTAAAAGCAATTTAGATATATTCTACCTATAATTATTTTATTTTCATGAACATATAGAGAATGATATGCACAAATGTGTAAGCTTCATATGGCCAATATGTTCTTCACATTCATTAAGTTTGTCTCTTCCACATATCTTACATTTATTACATTTTGAAGGTAGCTCAAGTCTAAATTAGATAACTTACTTGTGTTTTGACTTGGAGATGCTAATATATTGCTCTTCTTGTACTATCATGTGCATATTTTCTTCTTCTTGAAATGGTTGAATTTTCCTCCCTTATCAATTGAATGCTTGGGTGAATATGTGTACTTAATATGCTTACTCTATTCTTTGAATTTTCTCAACCTCCAATTGACCATGCAATAGATGGAAAATATATGAAACAAAAAGCCTCCAAAATATTCTCAACAATGGCATTAAGTTCTATTCTCAAATCTGACATATAATTTTCTTTTTTCTTCTTTATTTAAATATCAAATCAAAACACTTCCATTATCCCTTATTACTCCTAATAATTGCAAAATAAAACTTTATAAAAATTACACCTTATAACTCCCTTAGTTCTTTAATCAATTTCATAAAATAAATTTTCCATCACTAAAATTTACTCACATACCTCTTAATATTGCATGCATTTTTTCTCTAGCTCTAATTATTTTAATCTTCAAAAATCATTGAACAAAAACTCAATGCACTACCAAGGAGATTCGAACCTCTAACTTGTAGCAACATAGTGTCCTCAATGTTGGCTAGCAACCAATTGGGCTAGCCCAATGGTTGGGAGTTAAAATGCAAGATGGTGTATTTGAATGTTATACTTCCTCACTGCACATCTTTCATTGACCAGTTTGTTGCCTTCCTCACTTATTTTTTAATGTTGGACCAATGCACATTTTGGACTTGACAAGGCTTCAAATATCCATCATGGATAGTGACATCTCTCCTAATTTTCTTGACTCTTACACCAAATGGTAGTGTTTGTAATGGCTAGTGTGCACGACCTCCTTATTTGTAATTTTTATGAGTCATCCCAAGACTTTACCAGCAAAGCTCTAAAATTGTGTCCAAGCTCTTTGCTTGAATATTTATCCTTTCTCAATCTTAAACTACGCTATGGTTTTTGAAATTACCGTCTTCACTTTCTAGGAAACCACATCATATCCACATGTCGAAAGCATTCAAATTTGTAAAATTTTCTACTACAATGATACCCTGTTGTCTTAGAAAAAATTCATTCTTCTTCAACGAATAATTTGACCTTTGTTATTTGCTTTCCAAATCATCTTGGCTTCTTCAAATATTACTTTGGTACCTGTTACCGCTGTTGCTTTCCACCAAGCTTGGCTACTGGATGTTTGTGGACCTCCCTTCATCACTACCTCCAAGCGCACCACAAGTCTCCTATCGTTGTTGAGTATCAATGCTTCCTCTTCATTCGATTTCTCATCTATGATCTTCAACACCTCCACTTTTTCTTCTCCTTCGCCATTGATCATGAAGATATTTGATGAATGCTCACTTTGAAATAAATTTCATCATTGTATATATATGCAAATTTTATTACTTTCAAAAAGGTCGACCCGCCTTACAATATTTCAACCTTTATAATATTTAAATTAATCATTATATATTCCATTCTTCACTTTATAATATTTAAATTCAATATTTAAATATTATAATACTTTACTTATCATATATTTGCCTTGATTTTATTGAGATATATTCACCTTGGATAGACTTCTCTTTTGACATCAATGACAACTCAATATTTCTAACAAAAGAAAAATACCCATTCTAGAACCTTTTTGCAATTGGCTATGCATTCTTAGATATCCTATGTAACCATTTTTACCTCGACTTGAAAGTCAAAACTTGTTACAGGAGCAACTATCCTTGGGTGGGACAATCGTGACTACTGAATATCTCGAGGTAGGACAACCTTTGGAGACCGTCTCTTGGTAAAACAACCCACGCTAAAAAGTGGAATCCCTCCCTATTTGAGTTGTGAGAACAAATATTAAGCCCTGGGGCTGCCCAAGGTAGATCATATGGCCTTAAATGATATTCATATAGGTAGTTGCCTCAATATAACATGTTTTAGGTGTCTATAGTAAAATATATATAAAAGTACCCAGGTGTTGCAGGTGAGTTGGAGAGGAGAGGGCAATCCTCCAAGGGAGGTCCCAGGTTCAAATCTCCACCCTACCAAAAAGCTGAATTGGGTATCCAAAATCCAATTGATAATGTTGGTGCAGGCAGGGTTGGGTGCAACTCCCGGGTGACTTTGATGGTGTAGAACGCCCTGTTCGTGGTCTCTCAGACCAAGGCGTCCCCGCAAGGGGTTTTTCGCTTATATATATATATATATATATATATATATATATAAGTAAGATAATGGAATTCTACAATAAGACTAAAATATGCTATTAATGGAAAGTTATAAAAATAGTACAATGCAATGTAATGGAGGAAATGAACACTCCATAACTCTAATAGAAACTACATTGTACCTACTCACTACTCTATAGTAATCACACTTCTGCTTCACACTTTGTTCTATTCACTATGGGACCTATATAAGAAGATAAGTTACTTGGCCCTTACTCTTCCTAACTACCTTTTCTATGACTCATGTACAAGTGGAATCCTTGTACATTTACATCATTGCACATTGACACTTGTGCATTTATTACTTCTTCCTCAAGTAACCTAAGATAAACTCCTAATATAACAATGTACCCAAGGTGGTACATTGACATGTACCTAAATAATGTAATATACTCTAACACAGGCCAATGTAAATAGAGAAGGATGTCATCAAGACAATGTAAGAAAAAATAGGTTATCAGCCTAACATGACCATCAAGCCTAAGAAGGAGAGATCATTTGGCCAACCAAAAGAAAAAAGTAAAGGATATTTTGGCCAAGGAGCAACAAAAAAGTATAGAGGACAAGTATAGTAGTAAAATCCATTTGGAAAGGTGCTATAGACAACATTATTATTAGACACACATTTATAATCCAACAAGCATCATCAACCAAGCTACAATGATTCACCTATAAAATAAAAGATCCAGTTATGATATAGCAAGCACATCATAGAAAAACTTAAGGTAAATTATCATCAAACTAGGTAAAATAATCATCATTCTATTAGAGAATGATTTAGCCAAGGGCATCATTAGTCTAGAAATGAATGAACCAATGACATTCTATAACAATAACATATGTAGTGCATCATAGTGCAAAAGAAATTTTTCATTGAGGAAGTGAAAGCATCACAATGTAGGAGAGAATACAACAGAGCACCAACATACACGAGTGATTGGGTGAAAGTATTTTTAGAATCAAAAGAGATGTGTATTCACTACCAGTCATGCAGAAGCAAAGTTGAAGATGCTATTTTTGGAAGATGTTTCACCTACCATATTGTTGGATTGATGCCAAGTAACAACAACGTTCATTTATAGAAGGTTTTTGAATTTAAGCATTATTTTTGGGAGACATAAGGCTATAATTTAAAGTTTTATTAAGATAGGAATATATAAGGAATTAGTGAAATTTTTTACATTATAGTATTAAATTTGGATATAAGGTTAAGATAAAAGATCAGGGAATTTAAAATTCTTATTTTTTTTTTTAATTTATTGAAATATTTGAAGAATTTATTTTTTGCAAATTCAACCTAGGGAGCTAAAAGGTTTTCTACATCAAAATTTAGAATAATTTACAAAATTTATATTTGATTTTGGGAGTCAAGGTTTTCTACCTCATAAGAATTAAATCAACGAATTTGAATTATTTAAACATAGGTGTTATAAGGTTTGCCACTTCAAAGGAAATAATTCATAGAATCAAATTGCATATCATGGAAGAAATTATTAAGAATGCATTAAATGAAGATAGTAAAGAAATAGTGAACAAAAAATTTTATTTTCAAAAGTTGATAGATGATCTTGATAAAAGAAAGAAAATAAGTACACTTGAGAACTAAATATTAAATCTTACTACTAAATCTCATTCTAGTAGTTTAATCAAAATAGATTCTATCATAGAATTTGTGAGTACTCAAAATATTATAGATTATCAAATTTTACAATTTATTTATAAAGAAAATAAAGAAAAAGTAACCTTAGTTGTGCATAAATGGTTATGTCACTTTATCAAGAAGATTGAAGAATTGGAAGCATTAGTTGGCATGGATAAAACAAAGAAAAGATATTCAAGGTGTATCTATTGTAATAATTTTGGTCATGAAAAAGCTAAATGTTGGAATATTTATCCATGTAAATATTGTGAAATAAAATCTCATTCTATAGCATTATGTTTGTACAAAGAAAATTATTGTAGAATATTTGAAATAAAACTGTTGTTTAGATTAGATAATCTCTTTCAAAAACTTGTTGCATCTTCTAACAATAAATCAAAGTGTTTAACTTCTAAAATATAGGAAGAGAAAAAATTTTATGATAAAATATTTAGAAAAAAAAGAAAATGGAAGTGGATCAAATATGGTCCAAATTTATCTTGGAAAGTAATTAAGGATGAAGCACATGATATAATAGTTCATGTTATGGAACCAAGGATCAAAGACAAAGAAAAAACTCCTATGCATGAATCTAATGACAATGAGAGAGTTCAATCAATTTATGTTTCAGAAGATTCAAAGTCTAAAGATAAAACTAAACTCAAAGAAGCTAAAGATTAAATCAAAAAAAAATTCAATCAAGAAGATGAACCTAATTGATCTCAAGCAGGAGATCATATAGAATACAAGGTCACTTGAATATTGAATATGAAGACTATGATTGAAGACTAAAGTCTACAATAACCAAATAATGTAATACAAGGGGGTGTTGGAGTATATTATTATTTGGTACATGCTAATGTACCCCCATGGTACCTTCATGGTACATTTGTAAATAGCATATTAGGGTTGAGTCTATAGTTTAGAGGGGAGGCAATTCAAGTAACTCAAGTATTCATTACTGTAATAGAAAGGGGAGCACTAAAGTGTGTGTACATCTTGAGCACTTTATATTGTAAGTTATTCTACATGCATAGTACATGTATGATTTATGATATTTACATTCATATTTTAGCATATTATTGAATATTATTTGATATATTATAAGCTTTGATATACATATTAATTTTCTTATTTTATTCTACTTATATTATTATCTTGATATTTACTAGATTGTGGATATTTTATATAGGAACCTGTGATATTTT
Source organism: Wollemia nobilis (assembly GCA_028583015.1). Taxonomy (NCBI): domain Eukaryota; kingdom Viridiplantae; phylum Streptophyta; class Pinopsida; order Araucariales; family Araucariaceae; genus Wollemia; species Wollemia nobilis. Next base: position 4,788,925 of record JAQPPZ010000613.1, on the reverse strand, counting down.
ATGGTAGTATAAGGATTATAAAGTCAACATGGAGGATAGTAAGGCAAAGGGTAATAAGATGGTGGATTTTGATAAACCCTTTGTTGATTTGGAGGTGGATACATACTCTATTGTAGAGGGGGTAATGTTGACTTAGTTTTAAAACTTGTTCATTTTAAGTACATGGACCATACATATTTTACTATATTTGGCTAGTTGGAGGTAATATTATCCCCTAACAATTTTTCTAGGACACATGTTACCCCATTTATCCACCTAGCATTTGAGAATTTTGAGCAATATTTGTTTTTAGGTTTAGCCTTGAAGATCCTATATTGGGAGTCATAGACTCACCTAGATAAATGTTATAAGTATTTGGTAAACTATATCCAAGTGGAATTTATATCGAAGAAACACTTATAGGAGGAATATTTTAAGCATTAGAGGTTGATGGTAGGTTACTAACATAGTATTTGCTTGTAAATATTGGGTTGTTTGTGAGGTTATTCGCATCAAGATCCCATAAAGGAGGTTGGTATATATTAATGTTGGAGCTATATTGTACCAAGTTTAATTCACTAAAGTAGACAAATAACTCATTTATTGGCCCAAATAACCAATTTTTGGATGTGTGAAGCCTTGAGTGATAGTGTTAGCCATGGACATGAAGCTTTGATGGATAGGGTTAGCCATGGGGCTTTTACCTTTTAATGAAATGGGACTAGATATAAGAATCTCTTCAAACTCATATTTCGGATTCACCTATGTGATGGTTTGTTTCTTTTTTCTTTTACATTTATTCAATGGTACACAACAATGTTTGTTGATTTATGTTCAATTCCCATTTTTTGAGTCTACAATTAAGTATTCATAAGCTTACACATATCGGCCTACACAAACAAAGTTTCAAGGTAAAAAAAAAAAAAAAAATATTTATCTTAGAGCAATTCACTCACAATTCAAAATGATTTACTTTAAAAAGCAAGAAATTTGAAGCAATTTTCTAGCAAAAAAAACTTAGAAATTTTTTGCTTATGAAGTACTTTGCTAGTAAAATGGAGTGATTTTATTGCGAATACAAGCAATTTGCTTACAATTTTGAATGATTCGCTCGTGATTGTGAACTTCAAAAAATTATCAAAAAGAACCCAAGCAAATCTCTCAAAGAAAATAATCTTAAAACAAGAGCAAATTACCTTCCCATAAGGGAGGAAGGAAGAATCTTGGCTTTCCTAGAAAATCATTTTTTAGATTTAGAGCAAATTGCTTGTCAAATCTAATTGGAAGATATTTTACTATTTTAGAGTAAATCATTCACTAAGTTGAGAAAATTGCTTATTGATTTTGCTTGGCATAATGAATCAGAACCTTCCTAAAGTGGTATAAGTCTATGAATATGCATGTAAAATTTCTTATTTGAGTTGTGATGATGCTTTGATGCTATCAAAATCATTGTCTTTGTGAAAATTTAAAAATTGTAGAGCTTGCGTTGGAGTTGTCGTTCATAAACTACCTATAAAAGTCGAGCACAAATAACAAAAATTATGAATTTCAAAGTCAATTTGAGATTAGAACTAATAAATTAGATCCTTGGCCTCAATAAATCACTTTGGATTAAACATCTGAAATTGTAAAAAATTTACAAGCAAATTGCTAGTTGTTGTGAGTGAGTCGCTAACTTTTGCAAATGAATTGCTTGCTTTCACAAGTAGATCGGTAATTTTTCCTAAGCAAATTTCTCTTTGAATCCAATCATCCTCTATTACAAATAGATCACTTCCCTAAGTCAATTGGTCTCTTTTGCAAGCAAATCAATACCTTCTACATACTTAATCAAAATTTGGAAGTTTTTCTAAGGCAACCGTTGTTTGATTTCTCTTCTACATGCTCCTTCAAAATTTTTAAATTCCAAGGCAGTGCTAAGGTACTATAGTCCTAGAAAATTTCAAATACAAGGAATAGCCTCAAAGACACTTTCTTCTTTATGTTGTCTTAGAAACCTAGAAGTACAAAAGACATCCTCCATAATACTTTCTTATTTTATCCTAAAAACCTTAAGTTGCAATGGATATCTTACTTACTCCTCTTATTATGCTTCTCTTCTAATCCTAAAGTTTAATGGATAAACTCTATACTACTTTCATTTTAATTGCAAGGGTTAACCAAAAAAATAAAATTTAATATATATTTTAAAAAGTAAAAAAAACAATTGTATTTGCATTTTATTAAAATATATTAAAAAAAAAATTCAACGAAATGCTAGACACATGTTCTTGATAAAATAATAGCTCCACAAAAATAATGTATCACATATGCAAAATATTTATGTAGCACAAAATTAATGTATTACATATACAACTTGAATGGGCCTAATAGTGCAGACTTTGGAACTCTAAATAGAGGTCCAAAGTTCAAATCTTGCGAGGGGTGGGGTTCTACACCATGCTTTGGTAACCAAAAGAATATTAGTATAGCCCCTGTATAAGGATGATATGCATAAATAAAGAAATGATTTAAATTTTTTAATTAAATGACATTATCTAACTGGATGAATTCTCCAATATTCAAGGAGGAGATCTAGGTTCTAATCTTGCCAAATAATACATGTATAATTATTAATTTGTTATATTACTATTATATGATCAATGATGTAATATAATGAAATTATTTCTATCCCATATAACTTATTAAAAAATGTAAATACTTTTTTAAAATTAATTATGATCATGTTCCAAAGTAAGTGTGGCTAGGAGCAAGCCCTACTAGATAACATAAAAGGAAAGTCATATTTAAACGTGATGTGGACATCATTAGACCTAGGTTTATGTTTATTAGGCTCAGTTTATTTTATCATTTACTAAAGTCTAAGTCCTAATTCTAAGTTAGATATTATGTTCTAGACTAGGTTCTAGATTTTACTTATTTTATTAAGTCCTAAGTCTAGGTTTGATTTAATAATATCTTATTCCAACTTGTAAATGTTGACACATTTGGATGACATAAGTCTTTGGGTAAGATTAGTCTTCTTGTTAGAGTTAGCAAGATCTATTAGTTAGCATCTTAGCTTAACTATAGCTTTTGGTTAAGCATCTTCTTATTTTAGAAGATTATGGTTGTTAAATGTATTATTTAAAGCACCTTATGTGAATAATATTGAGTTAGTATTTTTTTGATTTAGTTTACTCATCATTGGTATCAAAGCCTATGATTAGGCTTGTGATAGTTAGGCTCCTAGTTTGGATAGGAAGTTCTAGTTGCATAGGAATTAGTTTTTAAATTCCTTGCAAACTTACCCTCAAAATTCCTAATTGCAAATCCCAAATTGGCCTTCTATTAGTTTTTTCTAGCAACTTTTCCTCTATGCACAAAATTTTGGAGAAATTTGGGCCAGTTTACAACAATTAAAGGACTTTAAATAGTTGCATTGGGATCAAATAACGTTTAAATTAAATTAATATTTTAATATTAATTTTTTTATTATTACTAAGGTTACCCTTAATTGGAAAAATTGAAAGCTTACTACCCGATCAATCGACGGTCGCACTGATCATGGTCGGCTATCCACCGACCATCCTCGGTCCCATCAACAATCCCCAACATTTGTCAACTGACCCATGTCAACCAATGAAGATCCAACTAGCCATCCATCGATTATTGGCCTTGCTTAACCATCATTAGCCACAAATGTTGACTATCGCTTCCCTAGCTTCCGATATAGCCAGCCCTTGTCGATGCTTCCTACTAACAAGTCGACACATCCCACCGATGAGCCAACATCATTCATTAATTATTCCTTTCCCCCTATTTGGATACAGTTAAATTTTGACAAACATTTCCTTTCAACACCAATGATTCACCACCAAACTACTTGGACGACCATTTATCAACTATTTGCTTTATTTTTCGATGACCTTTGCTACAAACTCTACCCTCGATGTCATGCTCCAATACTACCAAAGAAAAATCAAGTTGTTTGTTGACTGATCAAGACATTTTCCTGCACTATGTGTGATTTTAACAAGTTTTAGCCAAATCCTAGTGAATTTTTGACTGCTCTGCAATTTTTGGTATGCTTTGATGGTTTGAATCAATATACTTTACTGCCCTATCGATCGCCCTCATTAACGATCGATGCATCAAATTTTAGATCCTTGAGGCCATCTATCAGACACATTTCAACAACTTCCTAGCATTAACAACAAATTCCTGGAGTGTTTTGCACTTCCCGATGAGTTGATGGTGGCAACATCTCTTTTTCATACATAGGTTTTATCCCACATACATGGGGAAGTGACCATAAAGGCCTTTTAAAAGGCCTACATTGCAATATGTTAAATAGCCAACTTGTGTTGGTTGAGGCTTTAAGGGACTTGGGTTGAGCTACATAAGACACTAAGATGCAAATACTTTGTGCTTCTGATTCACTCTTCAAATCCATTGAATTTCTTGCATTGGCATGTCTATTTTCGATTGGCAAAGTTTGAACCAATTTTTATTTTTTCTTATTTTAAAATTATAGGTGAATTGTCCCACATATATGGTGTGGGTGATTCAAAAGGCACTCAACACCAGTATTAGGATAGATACTCGATACCAGTATCATGATAGCCAACCATTAGGGCTAGTGAGGTTTATGTATCATTGGTTTCTATTTGAATGGAGTTTACTTACCAACTCTTTGTCGCTTGCTGACCTTGTTTCGGTGTTGAAATACTTTTTGTTTTTTCTTATTTTTAAAATTGCAAGTGAATTGTCCTACATCTATGGTGTGGGTGATTCAAAAGGTGCTTGATGCCAATATCAAGATAGCCAACCATTAGGGCTAGCAAGGTTTATGTGTCATTGGGTTTCGTTTGACTAGAGTTGACTTACCCATTCTTTATCACTTGTTGACCTTGTTTCTGTGTTGACTTGGTAACTGACCCTATTTTTCCATTGACTTGTTAGTTGTCCTTGTTTCAACATTGATTGTGGTGAATTCTATGTGTTTACAATTTTGCAACCGTAAGGGGTTAATATTTTTTATTATTTTATCTTGCTACAAAGTTAATTAATTAATTTTTATTAATTAATTTATTTGTGCTAAATTGGGTTTCTTTCTATTCCTAAATTTTTTATAAAAGCAAAGTCAATCTATCTGCTTTTATTCCCAAATTTGGTTTATTATTATTATTATTATTATTATTATTATTATGATTTTGCTTGATAGGAGAATTGGTTACAATCACACCATTTTAAGTAGCTGTCAAGTGCAAGGTTCAAACCATAGGGTATGCATCCACCAAACCTATTTCACCTCATTATTTTATAGCTCGACATGAAATGGACCACTGGGTGCTCGATATTTATACCATCATTAGTCTGGTGTGCACTTAGAGGATTCATATTAGACTACTACCTTTGCAACAGGCTTCCCCAAGGTTTGAACCTGGGTCTCTTATTGGTAAGTTCCTACCCAGAATAACATTTACCAATCCACCTAGTCCTTGGGGGTGGTTTTTTTATTATTATCTTATTTTGCTGCAAAGTTAATTAATTAATTTCTTTGTGCTAAATTGATTTTATTTTATTCCAATTTTTTTTATAAAAGCAAAGTCAATTTCTTTGCTTTTATTACCAAAATTGTTTTATTATTATTATTATTATTTTTAAAGCGAAAAATCCCTTGCGGGGCTGCCTTGGTATGAGATACCACGACCAGGGGATTCTACACCGTCAAAGTCACCCGAGATTCGAGCCTGGCCCTACCCACACCAACATTATCAATTGGATTTTGGGTACCCAATTTAAATTTTTGGTAGGATGGAGATTCAAACCTGGGACCTCCCTTGGAGGATTGGCCTCTCGTCTCCAACTCACCTACAACACCTAGATAAAAAACATACGACCAACTGTATGGCTTCACATAGGTTACTGCCACTGTGTGGTCTTTTATTATTTTATTTTGCTGCAAAGTTAATTAATTAATTTTTATTAAATAATTTCTTTGTGCTAAATTGGTTTTCTTTTATTCCTAGTTTTTTTATAAAAGCAAAGTCAATTCCTTTTTGCTTGGGAATAAGACACATAATTTTGTAGAGAGAAAGGTTCTATTTTTGTATTTTTTTGTAATCCCCCTCTTGTAAAAAGTAAAAGTAGATAGTTTATTGTAATAGCCGAGGAGAGGCTATTATTTTGTAATAGATATGGTTTACACTAGATCACAAATGACATTTGATTTAGTTGATCAAATGTTTTCCTTGGCGAAAACTATTGGGCATTTGGTCAACAAAGTGGATGACATTTTAGTTCATTATGCTCCTGATGTAAAAGCCACTAAAGATGCTAAGGCCCATACAAAATGTGAATTCAAGTTGTATGATGGGTCTAGGAACCCCGATGTATTAAATAACTAGATCATGGACATGGAAACCTGGTTTGCATATACATAAGTTCCTATTGATGATCAAGTTCCTTTTGCTAAACTCAAATTGAGTGGGTTAGCAAAACTAGTCATCATGGATAGACAAAATGACCAAAATCCCATTACCATTTAGGAAGAATTGGTACAAGCATTTAAGGATTCATTTTATCCTTCTGATTATGCCAAAGAATTGAGAGTCAAATGGTGTAGATTACACCAAGCTTACAATATATATATGTAGGATTAAGTCTCTTATTTCAAAATATTATGCATTTTGGTATGCGTGAAAGATCCTACAGATAAATTGATTTTAAAATTTATAAGTGGATTTCAAGAGCACTTGTATAGGGAGTTCTAATATACTCCCTTGGAAACAATCGATGTAGCCTTCAACCATGCACAACTGGCCGAAGAGAAGTTTACCAATCGATCATAGGGAGCTTCTCGATCTTCAAATCAACATCAGTCTTCGAAGACCACGATGCCTTAAAATTCAACTCCTTCTTCTTCCTCCTCTTCTTCTACTTCTTATAATGCAAAAAAATATTTTAATCATTGTAAGAGTCAGGGACACTTAGAATCTAAGTATTTTAGGAAGCAAAAGAACTTACTTGTAAAACCTACAATGGAGGAACCCCCAAAGGGTCCTCTTGAGGTTATGGGAGAAGTAAGAGAAAATATTGAATTAAGAGGTAAACTAAACAATGTTTAACTATTGAATCATAAATATGGTCATGACCGTTTGTTTGTAACAAAATCCCACCTCACTCATGACTTCTTTATGGATTGTATTATCGATAATATATTGCAAACAAGTTTGATTGCACAATATGTTATTGATATGCTCAAATTACCTATGGAACCACATCCCTATCCATATCCATTGGGATGGAAGGATACAAATTCTAACTCATACATCACAAATACTTGCACTATATCATTTGCTTTTGAGCCTCATTATGTGGATAGAGTCACCTATGATGTGACTCCCATGACTATTGTGGTCTTATTCTTGGCCAACCTTATAAATTTTATAAAAGAGTTATTATGATGCATACAATAAAATATACACTTTACACCATAATAATAGATAATTTCTTCTTTATACCTAGCCATAGACCACATTTATACCTTGCTCTTATCTCCCAGAGAAGATATCCTTAGTCTTCAATAGGCCTCATGACACACTTGCTTCTATTGCACCGCCTCCTCCCAAGGTGGTGTTTTTATCATCTTTGTTGCATTACCTCTTCCCATGGAGGTGAGTTCTTCATTTGTACTTCCTCATACTACTCTTGATCTTCTTCCTCCTATTTTAGGGTGGCCTTCATTACCATCTTCATAAGTTTCTATTCTACAATAAAATTCACTAGCTCCACAATAGACTATTGTTGCTTCATCCTTACCTCATCAAGATTCTACATAGATTGGTGATAAATATGTACCACAACATTCTACTCTAGTATTAACTACAACTCATGGCCTCAATGACCTTGTTTAGTATCTCAGTCAACTTTGTTTTCAATGTGTACTATCTCACCACTATTGTAAAATCATTGGAGTCCAATGCTTTTATGGTGGAGATGAATTATGTGGACATCATTAGACCTAGGATTATGTTTATTAGGATTAGTTTATTTTATCATTTACTAAATCCTAAGTCCTAAGTCTAAGTTAGATATTATGTTCTAGACTAGGTGTTAGCTTTTACTTATTTAATTAAGTCCTAAGTCTAGGTTTGATTTAATAATATATTATTCCAACTTGTAAATGTTAGCACATTTAGATTGCATAAGTCTTTGGGTAAGATTAGTCTTATTTTTAAAGTTAGAAAGATCTATTGGTTAGAATCTTAGCTTAACTATAGCTTTTGGTTAAGTATTTTATTATTTTAGAAGATTATGGTTGTTAAATGTATTATTTAAAGCACATTATGTGAATAATATTGAGTTAGTGGTTTTTTAATTTAGTTTCCTCGTCAAAAAGCCCTGATGAGAAGTTAGAATATCCTATCTAGAAATCAAGATGCCCTAGGTGGAAGTATGGATGCCCAACCTAGGGATAAACAAATAAGTGAATAAATGGTAAGTTCTATCTTGGTATTATATACTAAACCAAAAGTGATTATCATTGATGAGATGATTGAGTATGAAATGATGGTTTTTAAAGTAGGGGTTTAATACATAAGTTCCATAAATACTAGCCAGGGTATTTAGAGATTCAAAATTGGATCAAGTGGAAGTGGAGATTGAGTAAATTACTCTATCACTTTTCTTATTAAAGGTTATTTCCTTGTCATATTTTTTGGTTCATAAATAATGGTTAAAATCATGGATGGTAGCCCATGGTTTAGGGGGAGAAATACCCTTTATTTAAGACCATGGAGATAATTTGTTTTGTTCAAACATAAACTATTAAGAAGCTTCTAGTATGGGTTAGCCTTTTTGGACTTCTATATCAACTTGTTAATAAGGACATTTTATAGAATGTTGGAAATACCCTAGGGGAATTCATCAAGGAGGGATTAACTATTACAAAGATAAATCATGCTATACAAACCTGAATATGAATGTGTTGCTATTAATATTTCAAAACCTTTTCCATAATCCATTAAGATTAAATATAAATCAATAGAATGGGCTAAATAAGTGGATTATGAAAATATTGAATTTTGATGCTATAGTTATTGAGACTAGACACATGGCAAGAGATTGCAAAGTAAAATCTATGAAGAAAGAAAAAATTGATCATGAGATAAAATTCAAGATAAATAAAGGAATTCATACTACAATAGAAGTTGTTTTAGATCAATGATATTCCACTCCAAAACATTTATGCAAAGAGAACCTATATATAACATCATATGCCAAAGGCTACAATAGCTCACTTGGATAAACCATTAAAAGAAAAAAATAAGTATATAAGGGATGATAATGTACAATGTGCAAGTTCAAGTTTAGAAGAAATTAAATATGCAAAGGTAGATGTGGAGGAAAATTCTAAAACATGCAAATCTTCATTTTCCTCTAGTATAGAATCCTCTTCTAGATATAAAAATAAAATATTGTAAAGGTTATTTCTTGTACTTTAGGATTTCAAGAGTAGCATAATAAAGAAATAAGGATGGAGAAAATCCATAGCAATTTAGGATTTTTAGGGTAATATAAGAAAATAATTTCTATGAAGAGGTTCCTTGCACTTAAGGGTTTCTAGGGTAACATAAAAAAGAATGTGCTTTTGATGTTATTCCTTGCACTTCAGATACTTTAGAGCATGACAAACCTAGGTATCACTATGAGCAATGTGAGAAGATTGAAGAGATTGACGAAGATGAAAGTGTCAATGGAAATGAAAAAGAGAGAGAAAGACCAAGAAGAAAAAACAAAGAAAAAAAAAATTCAAAGGGATGTTGATATGGGAAACCAAAAGCAAATATTGCAAGTGTTAACAAGAAGTGGGGCTAATTCCACAAATAAAAAAAAAAAGTGATGACAAAAATGATATCTTGAAATATTATGGGCATGAATAAGACCCTTAAAAAATATATTAAGAAAGTGTCATGTTTTTATAGTATATATATATATATATATATATATATATATATATATATATATATATATATATATATATATATATATATATATATATATATATATATATATATATATATATATATATATATATATATGGAAATTGAGTAGCAAATATTTTAGCCATTCATGGTGTTGAATTTTACAAGGGTAAAATTGAAATTTTAAGGGAATGAAAATATATTCGTGATTCGTGAGATTAGGGATTCAGTCATAGTAAAATAACATTAGGTTCATTCAAAGTGCATCAATTCTTCAAACCCTTACCATAAATATGTGGAACATTAGTTTTGAAAAATAGTTGAAGTGAAGGAATGTTAGGAGAAAGAAAATATAGGAGCAAGTGTGAGTTGGTAGGGAGTGCAATTTAGGAGTGAGTTCAAGGTGGAAGGGAGTGGCAACCAAGAGAGAGTGTGATCCAAGAGGGAGTATGAGCCAAAAGGGAGTGTGGATTAGGAGAGATCCCCACTATCCAATATGGAAGGAAAGTCATATTTGAAATCCCTAATGGAAATTCATGATGCCCTTGCTAAAAATCATGATGCCCTAGCTAGAATTATGAAGGCCCAAGTATAAATGGAAGAGCTTATACATGGTAATTCCAATCTAGGTAGCATATGTTACACCAAAAGTGAGTATCAAGGATGAGATGATTGCCCAAAATATAATGCTTCTTAAAAGTAGAGGGTTAATATGTAAGTTCCATAGATCATGGATAGGGTGTTTGGACATTCAAAATTTGATCAATTGGAAGTGGGAATTGACATAAAATTTATCTAACTTTTCTTCCTAAGGGTTTTTTCCTTGTCATATTTTCCAGTTTAGAAATTAGGGATAAAATAATGGGTGGTGGCCTATGGTTTAGGGGGAGAGATGCAACTTATTTGAGACCATGGAATGAAATTTTTTCTATTGAGATAGAAACTATTAAGATTTTTTGGTGTGGATTAGGCTTTTTGGAATTTCATATTAGCTTATCAATAAGTATGGTTTGAAGAAAATTGGAAATACCCTAGGGGAATTCCTCAAAGATGTACTAACTACTAAGGAGTGAAAGCATGTTATATATCCTCGAATATGTATTGCTATGGATATTTTAAAAACTTTGCCACAATCCATTAAAATTAAATCTAAATCAAGAGAATGTGATAAAAAAATGGATTATGAAATTATTGAATTTTGATACCATAATTATTATGAGATTGGACATATGGTAAGAATTTGTATAAAACTATGAAGAAAGAGACAAAAAATATTGGCCATGAGATAAACTTCAAGACAAAGCAATGAAATCATACAATAATAGAAGTTAGGTCATATCAAGGATATTCTACTCCAAAAGAAGAGGTAAAGAAATCCTATCTACAAAATCATTTGGCAAGTTTAGAAGGAATTAAAGGTGCAAAGAAAGACATGGAGGAAAATCCTAAAACAAATATGGTATCAGAGGTCAAGTTTATTCTAAGTAAATCATATTCATTTTTCTCAAGTAGTATAGAATCCTCTCCTAGTAATAAAAGTGAAATTGGTGTAGATGTTATCCCTTAAACTCTAAGTTTTCAAGAGCTAAATAAATAAGGATGGAGGAAGTATATAAAAAATTAGCATTATTATGGCATAATAAGAAGGTAATTTCCATGGAAGAGCATCCTTGCACTTCATGGTTTCTAGGGCAACATAAAGAAGAATATGCTTTTGAGGTTATTTCTTCCACTTTAGATCCTTCAAAGCAAGACAAACCTAAAAACAATAGGTCTTACTATGAGCAGTGTGAGAAGATTGAAGAAAATGAAATCATTGTTGGGAATGAAAAAAGAGAGGAAGACCAAAGAAGCAAAAATAAAGAGAAAAAAATCCATCGGGATGCTGATATGGAAAAAAGCAAATATCACGTGTTAACAAGAAGTGGGGCTAAAAACACAAATAAAAACCAAAAAATAATATCTTGAAATATTAGGGGCATGAATAAGAACCCTAAAAAAATGTATTAAGAAATTGTTAGGTTGTTATAGATAAGATATTTATAGGTGTGGAAACTAGACAACATATATTTAGCCATTGGCTATGTTGAATATCATCTTGACAAAATTTAAAATTTATAAGATATCTAATATAAAGGAACTAATTGTGAAAACTTAGTAGTTTGAGGAAGATGGAGAATATCTTTTTTTTTGTTGGAGAACAAGGGGTTGTACTCAGATCCCCCACCCTTAACAAATCACAACTTCTCATTTAGAGCTTGAGAGCTTACAAACAGATTCATTTCTCATGTCAATTGAGTTGCTATAGCTAGATACCTACATTTTTCATAAAATTTCTGAACTCTTGCTTTTTATTTTTTGGATCTTCTTGAGTTTTTTGTGTGAATATAAAAATTCTAAAATTTAGCATCCTTTTTGAAATTTTCTATAGTAGCCTTCATAATACCAAAAATCCACCTCTATTACTATTATCTATGCATTGCATCTTAGTAGTGTAATATACCCAAAGCATTGCACTATCATAGTTTGATTTACAAGATTTAGATTGCTATTTTCCTTCCTAAAGCATAGGTGCAACCACATAATTGTAACAAATAGTTTATATGAAAACATATAAAGATATAAAAAAAGTAAATACTACCACTAAAAACATTAAAGTAAATATTAATCATTATTTGATTCAAGAAGTCAACATTTTCTTGTTAGTTTTAGCTAAACTTATTGCTTCCTCTAACCATGGAATATATAATTTTACTTCACAATCCTCAATTAAAACTCCTCTATTGGTTAGCCTATTTGCACATTTGTTTCCTTAACTTATATGTAAACCTAATTTCTTCAAATTCTATAGTAAGGTGTTGTATTTCCACAATTATCTCTTGTATGTTCCATGGAGTCTTTTCTTTCCTTAGAATTGCATTTATTACTATTAATGAATCACCTTTTATCCATAATTTGTTCCATTTTATTTGTTTTTTATATTTTTAACCCTTCAAAAGCTGCCCAAGCCTCAAATTTATTATTTGTCCTAAATCCACTTTTGAAAGCGTAATGAGACAAAATCTCTATATTATTTTTAATTATTCCTCTTATTGGTGGTCTTGGATTTCATTTATATGATCCATCAAAATTCAACTCCATATCTAGTGGTTTTCACTTTATATTATTTTCCTTATTTGTTTTCTACTATACCTAACATTATAATTCCATTTGATGACTTGAATCCATATATCAAGGCTCTCTGCTTCTAAATTAGGGATTTTTTGAGTTGATAGGGTTGGTTTATACTCCTCTATGGCTAAAAAAATCTTCCTTTTCATTACCTATAATTTTTTTTCCTTTATTTTAAATATTCTTCTATTCCTTTTGAAGCCATACAATACAAAGTATTGTATATTTTGATATATCCGAGATTATCTATAAAGCCTCACTTTTAAAAGTTCTCTATCATTGTTTTTACCATTCAATTATACCATTCATCACCATTATTTACCGAACATACTAAGAATCAATTGCCATAGTTTCCAGACTATTGAGTAGTGTCCTAAGAGTTGGTCTATACTCTCCTCCTTTTTACAAAGAACATATTGTGAGGGGCCATAAAAAACCCTTTTCATAAGATTATCCTAGGATAAAATTTTTCTATTACCTACTAGCCAAACACAAATTTTGACTTTAGGAATGCTCAATCTATCCAAAATATCTCTCCATATTCTTGCGATATTCCTATTTTTTGGTGCTTTACATTAAATCCACTTCTTATTGTGTATTATTTTAAGCTATTCAACTCCTAAATCATCTTATCCTTGAATCCTCTTAAAATAATCAATGTTTTTATCTTTCTACTTAACTGCCTCCTAGCAACAATGTCTAATATACTTGTAAAATAAATTCTTTCCATTTGTATCTTCCTTCTTAATTTTTGTACATAATGGTTGAAACCCTATCACCATATTTGTCTTGAAGTAATATCATCCATGTTTTCAAAATAAAATTTATATTGAGTGGTTTTTTATCATATCAAGTATCCATCCAAATATAATTTTTTTCTCCAGTTCCCACCACCCATATTAGACCTTTAATTTCTAGATAAATTGATTTTTTAAAACTGTTCCATAGTCTGAAACCATATAGAAGTGAAAATGCAATAAATATTAAGCTTGGGTCATTGGGCTCAACACACTTACTTAGAAGAATTATTTTCCATTGTCTTTGAATATCTTGTACAATATCCAAATTACTTTTCCCCTTAGACCTAAATTTGTATATGTAAGAACTCTTAAACTAAGGCCTCCCCTAGTTTTATCATCATGCACTAATAAGGATCAATAAATATCATTAAATATTGTACGACATATTGAATGTATGTTTATCATTGTACACCAATGGTATTTCCGATACCATAGTATTGTAAAGGCATCTAATGATTATAAATATCCATGTTTTATGAATACAAATGACAATTCAAATTCTTAGATCTAGTTTCCATATCAGTTTGGTATCAGTATCAGAACCGAGCACTAGGTTTGGAGAATATCCTCTTTCTTAGGCTAGGTCTAGTTCAAAAAGAAATGAAAAATATTCCTGATGGATCTTGGTAATTTTTGGTTTCACCCACCCATAGTTGGTTTTATCGACCGCTCTCTTTGGTTGTTGCAATCATGCACTTGCTTTGGATTGATTTGATCACCGTAATGTTATTTTTAGAAAACTAATGTGGTCCTTCATAGATCCATTCCTCCTCTAGTGGATCTATTCTACATGAGTTCATTTCCACAATTGGTAATATTTTTTGCATGTCTAGGCTCATGTTCGCCTTCGCGACACTTTTCAAACATTCTTTCACATCGCTACAAACTCGGGCAATTACTGTGAAACTATTGTTCTACCTTAGATCAACTAATTTTTGGATATTACTCGATGCATCATCATCGTTCATATCTCTTGATGATTTATTTTGACACACAAGCTTATGTGCCACTTTTCATGGCTGCCAACAACTCACATCACTCAATAGACAAGTTATCATCTGATCACCATCTATATCACTCACTCCAACAACTTCTCAAACCTACCTATTATTTTTTAATCCTTGGAGATCCTTGTTAGCCACTCGATCAATATTTTTTCACCCTGATCTTACACCGCCCATGCATTTCTACCACTTTTTTATGAATCTCTACACCTTTTTGCACAGATCTAAACACTTATGGTGTTTTTTGGTGAAGACCTATAGTTTTCAAGCATTGATCAATTTTCCAACATGCAACTCATGTGTTTCAACCATTTTTTAGCATCGACCTACCATTTTTTAGATATTTCTAATTATGATCTACATGAAAACCATTCAATCTACCCTTTTTGGCATCCTTCTATGTTTTTCAACGATCGATTGATAAAAATTAAACCATTTTCTAAGGTTTGAAATTTTTCGATGACCTACGATAATTATCCATTATTTTTCTAACCTATTTTTTAGTTTCAAGTAGTGTTTTCACATTTTATAAGGTTATCCTAGGATAAAACTATTCTATTACCTACTAGACAAATAAACGTTTTGAATTTAGGAATGCTCAAGCTATCCAAAATATCTCTCCATATTCTTGCAATATTCTTATTTTTTGGTGCTTTACATTAAATCCACTTCCTATTGTGTATTATTTTAAGCTATTCAACTCCTAAATTATCTTATCCTTGACTCCTCTCAAAATAATCAATGTTTTTATCTTTCTACTTAACAACCTCCTAACAACAATGTCTAATATACTTGTAAAAAAACTTCTTTCCATTTGTATCTTCCTTCCTAATTTTTGTACATAATGTTTGAAACCCTATCACCATATTTATCTTGAAGTAATATCATCCATGGTTTCAAAATAAAATTTATATTGAGTGGTTTTTTATCATATCAAGTATCCATCCATATATAATTTTTTTCTCCAGTTCCCACCATCCATATTAGACCTTTAATTTCTAGATAAATTGATTTTTTTAAACCGTTTCTTAGTTTGAAACCATCTAGAAGAAAGAATGCAATAAATATTAAGCTTGGGTCATTGGGCTCAACACGCTTGCTTAGAAGAATTCTTTTCCATTGTCTTTGAATATCTTGTACAATCTCCAAATTAATTTTCCCCTTAGACCTAAATTTGTATATGTAAGAACTCTTAAACTAAGGCCTCCCCTAGTTTTATCATCACACACTAATAAGGATCAATAAATATCATTAAATATTGTACAACATATTGAATGTATGTTTATCATTGTACACCAATGGTATTTCCGATACCATAGTATTGTAAAGGCATCTAATGCTTATAAATATCCATGTTTTATGAATACAAATGACAATTCAGATTCTTAGATCTAGTTTCCATATCATTTTGGTATCATAACTGAGCACTAGGTTTGGAGATATCCTCTTTCTTAGGCTAGGTCTAGTTCAAAAAGGAATGAAAAATCTTCCTGATAGATCTTGGTAATTTTTGGTTTCACCCACCCATAGTTGGTTTTATCGACCGTTCTCTTTGGTTGTTGCAATCATGCACTTGCTTTGGCTTGATTTGATCACTGTAATGTTATTTTTAGAAAACAAATGTGGTCCTTCATAGATCCATTTCTTCTCTAGTGGATCCATTCTACATGAGTTCATTTCCATAATTAGTAATATTTTTTGCATTTCTAGGCTCATGTTTGCCTTTGCAACACTTTTCAGATGTTCTTTCACATTGCTACGAACTCAAGAAGTTATTGTGAAACTATTCTATATTAGATCAACTAATTTTTGGCTATCACTCGATGCCTCATCATTGTTCATATCTCTTGATGCTTTCTTTTGACACACAGGCTCATGTGTCACTTTTCATGGCTACCAACAACTCACATCACTCAGTAGACAAGTTATCATATGATCACCATCTATATCGCTCACTCCAAAAACTTCTCAAACCTACCTGGTGTTTTTTTATCCTTGGAGCTCCTTGTCAGCCACTCGATCAACATTTTTTCACCCTGATCTTACACCGCCCATTCATTTCTACCACTTTTTGATGAATCTCTACACCTTCATGTGCAGATCTAAACACTTACAACATTTTTTGGTGAAGACCTATAGTTTTTAGTCATTGATCAAATTTCCAACATGCAACTCATGTGTTTCAACCAATTTTTAGCATCGACCTACCATTTTACAGAGATTTCTAATGATGATCTGCACGAAAACCATTCAATCTACCCTTTTTAGCATCCTTCTATGTTTTTCAACGATCGATTGATAAAATTAAACTTTTTTCTAAGGTTTGCAATTTTTCGATGACCTACGATAATTATCCATTATATTTTGTAACATATTTTTTAGTTTCAAGTAGTGTTTTCTCATTTCTAGGTTTTTTTCTTATTTTTCGATGGGGTTTACCATTTTTCAGTGGCACATTTTGTTTCTCGATTGGGTGAGAGGGTTTATTTTCAAAAAATATTAAGTGGATATTATCCCACATTGGTTGTGTTTTAGACCTTTTGGCCTTTATATTGGACACATTGCACTTAAACAAATAGCCAACTTTTCCTAGCTCTCTACCCCCATCCTACCACCTGCTTGCCTTGTCTTTCCCATCACTTGTCATGCATCAACCCTGCCCTAACCACCTAGTTGTTGCTTATTGTTTCCCACTACCTACCATGAGTCACCATTATCTTGTCCCTACTACTAATGTGTCTCTAGCATCCTTTTACCCTCACCTTCCATGTCAACCTTACATTCTATGGTTTTTGTCTTCTACGCTGGCATACCTGTTCTGCATTTTGTGTTGTCTGTATTTCACACTAGTGTAACCATTAGCCTCATGTTGTATCATTCATGCAACATCTAACTAGTCATTGTATATCTACCATCATTGATTGGTTGATGTCACATAGCCATTTTCTATCACTGAAATAACCCACCTCATTATTTATTGGCTACCTCCCTCTATCACTGTCACCCTTGTTTATCATATTGGCTGCTATCCACCTTGTTATCGTGCCACTAACATCATACTCCTACATCCTAACCCTCCATACCTTGTTGCTATATATCACTCAATCACCTCCTTTCGTGTCACTACCCACCTTCGATCCACCACATTTTGATCGTGCTTCCCACACATCAACTGTTAAAACCAAAAATTAAATAAAAAACAATGTAAATTAAATTAAAAATAAAAATTTAATAAAACCAAAAAATATTAAATTAAATTAAATTTTATCTAATTTAATTTCCACTTGGCATCTTTTGGTGCATATTCCGAGGAATATTCCTTCCACCATATTTCCTACTACATTTTTCTCATGCTGACTTGTAGGACCATCTAGTTGTCTGCCAATATAACAATATTTATAGTTGTTGGAGAGCTTTTTTTGAGCCTGACTCAATGCCAATGTCAATTTCTGGTTTTCTTAAGATCTTCTCCAGTTCATAATTTGGTCTTCTTCTCTTTCATATCAAGAGAGCATTTTTGGTTGTACCCGACACTCCTCTACATTCCCATATTTCTCTTCCATATTTGTACACATTGGGGACCAATGCATCTTTAGTGGGGAGGAATGCTAGGGATCAATAAATACCATTAAATATTGTATGGTAGATTGAATGTATGTTTATCATTTTTCGAATATATAGCATTTCTATATAGCATTTCCCTATAATCCTAAAGTTCTAAAGTATTTGTATTTAGAATATTAAAGAGTTTAGCTTTATGTTGTTAGGATTCCTAAGAATGCTATTTACATAGCATTTAATTTAGCTTAGCTTATCTTAGCTTAAGCTTATCTTGGCTTGTTTGTTAGCTTAGAATCCTCCAACGGATTTGTACATATTATAGCTCTTATCAAAAGCTATAAATATTTGTGTAATCAGATTGAGATTGCAGATTAATACAATGAGTTATTATTCTCATTTGGTATCAGAGCAAGGACAGAGGGAAAGTAGTTGAGCAAGCTAAGAACTGTATTCATCCTACATTGAGAGGAGCCCATGAAGCTATTGTGTTCATTTGAGATTGCCTACACTGAGAGGAAGCCATTGTAAGGAGATTGTAAGGAGTCAATCATGAGAGTCCAATTGATGTTACGTTGATGTTGTGACGTATTTATAATTGTTATCTGCAAGCAAGGAGACACCATTTTGTTGTGAAGTGTTTAAAAAATTAACACTACAATTGACGATTATGAAAGATGCTGGAGATGCCATCTTTCTGGTTGACGCTGTTGATGATTCTAAAAGCCATTGTTAATAAAATGCATGGTGAAAGATCTGCGAGTTTATTTCCAGGAAGGAGTTTTAGAATCAACGCATATTGGTTTTGATGTTGGCTCTGCTGCACACCAACATGGACGAAAGAGATGTCCATGTGCTTTGAGATGTCAGCGAGACTGAAAAAAAGATGAAAATATTATTGCTACACAAAGACGTAAAAAAAATTGTAGGAGACATGATGAGACATTGATGTTGATTAGTGGTGGCTAAATGTGGATCATGCCATGTTGCCCGATGTTGAGACAAGATGTTCAAAGACAAGGAGACGTGATGAGACGTTTTCTATGAGACACCTACACATAAGGAGGTTTACCATCAGGGATCAAATTTATATCATTGTATTTTTTTCGGTATGAGAACTAGGCAACAAGCTATATTTGTAGAGTTTGTGTAGTGAAAAATGTGGCCTTTCATGACGTGAAGAGAGTAATAGGCAATAGACAACTTTTTACTAGTCAAAACATGAAGATAGACCTATGAGAGAACACTATTTCTTATGAAGTGAAAAAGAATGCACTCCTATGAAGAAAGAATACATTGTGGATGTATTGTTAAAGATGTTTTACTTCATGGAAGATGACTAATCCATTATGATCAGTTTTGTAGCAGCTCATAAGACGTGGATAACAACTCATAAGACTTAGATAGCAGCTCGTAAGACATAAAAGTAGAGAAGATGATTACCTTGAAGGTAGACCGATTGAATACAAATCGTGTCGCTCTACAAATCGATTGAAGGTGGACTGTGTTTGATTTTCTAAAACATCGTGCATCTCCCTAAAGAAACGTGCACTAAGAAGAGATGATTCACATGACGTCGTGTGAAGGACAATTTGTAGAGGAGGAGTAGTATACGATTGCGAAAGCCTTTCGACGTGCCTAATTAACACTTCCAAAATAAAATTGGCTCCCCGTCAGGCACGCTAGGGGCGCTGCCCCTTGGAACCCCGTTTAGGGGCCTAAATTTGATTTATGAGTGGTGGATTGTAGAATGGCCACCATGTATAAAGAATTGGAAGTGCCCAAATTTGATGGTGAAAATTATGCTATTTGGAGCATAATTATGAAGACCTTATTGAAGGCTCAAGACTTATGGGATATAGTTCAAGAAGGCTATGAGGAAACTACTTGGAGCAAGCTACAAGGCAAGGAGAGAAAAGAGAAGAAGGAGCAGCAATATGCAAATTGCTTAGCCCTTATGGATTTGAGGAGAGGAATGGAAAAGAGTATTTTTCCTCTCATAGCCAATTTTAGATCAGCTACAATGGCATGGCAAGTGTTGAAGGATGCTTATGGGTTTGATGAGGACGCCCATAAAGCCATGTGTGACAATCATGAAGATTGTTTAATCAAGGAGGAGCCTTGTTTCCTTGAAGAAGTTTCTGAATTAGATCCTTTTGAAGGAGTTTTTGAAGAGTCTTGTAAAGACTCATATGAAGACATGCTTTGTAATGAAGAATTCTTCCTTGAAGAGGAAGACATATTTGAAGAAGAATCTTGTGTGGAAGAGAGTAAAAAATCCCTTCATGGAGAAGAGGATGAGAAGGAGCCTTGTACAATTCTCATTGAAGAGAGGTATGATGAAGAATGTCTCATGGAGGAGACAAATGGAGAGTGTATTTTGGATAATGCACCTACAATTCTCATGGAGGAGAATAAAGTAGTTTTGTGGGATGATGATGGAGAAGCAATGTTCATAGAAGACCATTGGCTCACTTATCTTGCAGACCATTCACTTGGAATGGATGTGTGCTCTCTTGAAAGAGAAAATGAAGTTATGTGGGATGATTTCCCAAGTGTAGAAGAGGAAGAAGAGATGAAGAGCATAAGTTTCATGCTCCATAATAAATATTATCTCATGGATGAGATAATGAAAGAAAAATATAATGATGAGGAAGACTATCTCAAGGAGGAGATAGAAAATAGTGAGATAGTCATTAATGGACTTCATGATGTAATGAAGGCATCATCAAAGGAGATTGAGAATTGTCTTGAAGAGGCAATTGTGGATGAATATCACTCACTTGGAGTGACTACATTGTAGAAAGAGAGTTGTCTTGAAAAGGCAACAACTTATGATTGCTTGAATGAATGGTGTTTCAACACACCAATATGGATTGAACAAAGGAGGAGAACTCTTAGTGAAGAGTTGATGGTTGATCTTAAAGCAACATACAATGAAATAGAACTGCTATAAACTAGCTTTATGGGAAGCACCAAATCTACTCATACTAAAGGTAATGTTTTTATGATTAATGATTTATTTTTTATGAGCAGGAATGAAAAGAAAGGAGAATGTTTTCCAAAGGCATTATTGAGAGGCGATTGTCTCATTGAGACAACTTTGATGAAGAGTAATGGCCAACTTGGGTCACATGGATCCAAATGAAGTAATCAAAATTCCTTGGGAAAAGGAATATTGTAAAGCCATTTTTTTGAGAGCATATTTGTGTGAGGAGCAAATTTATGTTGCGTATGTAGTTGGTCATTATATGGCCATATTTTTTGTGATATTTTTTGTGGAAATATGTGAAAGAGTTGTATGGTATAATCATATATGTGAGATGATTAATTGTAAATACTCATGTGGAGTATTGTTTGGTGTTGAGAGCATGGTTTAAAGACCATAATGATAAAGATGTAAGAAAGTGGTTGCTGAACACCACAAGAGGAGATACTTTTGTTGAAGGGGGAGATATCAAAAAAATAAGGCACTCAAGAATTTGAGTTATGGAAGAGCAACATCAAAGATGAAGGAGATCCCACATGAAGAGTGCCACCACAAGTTGTAGCGACCCCGAGACGCACGCACTGCTCTTTACTTTACTTGCAATGTTATTAAAAACCTAATATGAAATGGAAGATGATGAAAAAGCATATAACACAGAAATAACAAAGATGGATATTTTTATTTACATTGAATCTCGGTTACATGTCGGTCCCTCTTAGGGATACCCACTTCGATACAATAAGTTTACAAATAGGCAAAGAGTGCCCCTTTCGCGAAGAGGTGGTGCACTTTCAAAAAGCTCCCAGTTCCACACACAAAAATGTATGAGGTCTTAAATATGCCTTCTTCTCTAGGTCTATTTCATAGAGGGATCCCTTTTGCTCTCGTATGTTGCAGATTCCGTCCGATCAAACCTGTGGCCCTGTAAGCAATGAAACAACACACACCTAGATGTCCAAGAATGCCTCCTCGAATGAGGTTGTTAGTCCTAAATATAACAAATGAAATCAAATGCAAATTAGACTAATGCTATGGATGCAAATGAATGAAATAATTTTATGCTAATAATATGCTAAAATAATGAATCTAATGTCTAAACCCTAAGCTAAGCCTACGGGCCACTTTCCAAGATAGCGATCGCTAAAGTGACTTTCGTCCTCTTTGCTCCAAAGCTATGGATCAAAGCTTGTATTTGATGTTGAAATAATGGTTGCGGCTCTCCAATATGTTAGGGCTTTGCTGTACATGTGATCTCCAAGGGAACTCTCCAAGTCTCGAAAGCTCTCCTCAATGACAAAGACTAATAAAAGATCAATTCTCTGATAAAAGATCTCTCTTTATCTCTCTTTATCTGTCTTTTGGTGCTCTTATGCTTGCACCTTTTATAGTGTGAAACCCTAGGTCTATGTCCAAGCCCTAGAAATGAATTTCTCATGCGTAGTGTAAGTTAGCATGAGAGGCTTCTTGTATTTTCTATGTTTGGAAGCCAGTTATCTAAAATATAATTGCCAACTTGAGTCTCCTATGCGAACTGGTCATTAGCATGAGAAGGTTTTGTCCTTTGTTTATGCTTGGAGGTCAGTTAACTCAATTCTAAATGCAAACTCAAGTATCCGATGTGAACTGGTCATGAAAAGGAATGCAAAGTTACTCCCACTCACCTTTATTGCATGTAGACTACCACTTCCATCTGTTATTAGGCCTATTTATTGGAAAAATTTCTTCTTATGGCTTAGCCACTGTCGTATGTAGTGACTAAGATCTGGCCACTGTCATCTACAACGGCTAAGGTCTGGCCACTCTAGGCTTGAGCGGCTAGGCTTGGACGGCTTGAAAAGTCCCCAAATGAGTGGTGAGAACCATTGTTGATGCTTGGAAAGTCTAAGATTATATCATATGATCTTGTGAATGTGTCTATGTGAGTAGCTCCCCTAAGCATGATGATTTAGGTGTCTATAGATCCCCTTTTTTGTGATGTGTTGTGTGGAAAACACAACGCTGAGAAAAAATGTAGACTGATCTGTTTGTAGGGTGTCTGATGATCAATGGTCTGATCAATGCCGAATGGCCCAATTATGCAAGATGGCACACATCCCTTGAATCATTGCCTCAATGTTTGGAGGACTTAGCTCAGTGGATTGGGCATGTTAAATTGCACTCATTCCTCAAAATCAATCGGTTAGCTTCAGTTGCTACAACAATTTCGATCGATAGGAGAGCTATAATTGAATATGTCATGTCTGCTTACGTTCCCAGCAAACAAGAGAAATTTGTGATTGTTGTATGCAATGATTCATAGGACGAACATGATTTTTCTATGATCGAGTGATATTTTATTGATTTGATTATGATTATGTTGAAGTTTTGAACTACTTCCTCACATAATGAATTGGTGAAGAAATGACAATGAATGAAGTGACAAGTCGCTTGACCAATATGACTAATATGGTTCCTTTCTAGCATTTGTTGCTTTTAATGGGCAATCCCACATCCAAGTATGATTCCAATTGTTTATGATAATCATCTATCCCTATCCCGAGGAGTGGTCCAGCTATCAATAGACTTCTTAGGGAGTTAGGATGAGTGATTTTTATGTTTATATTGTATCACTTTGGCTTAATGTTTTTGATATCATAGGGAAATTAGGATGATCCTTTCGCACCCATGGAGCAGTCTGACCATATTGGTATTCTTTGGGATTGAAGAGTGGCACATCGTAATTCCAAAATGAGTTTTTTTTGCTCCAAGTGGCCTTATGGTTATCTAATCATCTCACCAAAATACATGGAGTGTGAATCATTGTAATCACCGAGTTGATAGAGTAGGTGACTAGATATGAGGCCTACCTAAGATTGTGCTTTTATGTGATTTTTTTGTTATTTTGGTCATTAAGATGACTTCAATTCATCAAAATGTGTTTATTTACTATTTTTGTGTGATTTCTCAAGGAGGAAACCTTTTATTTTGATCTATGGATCTATCCGTTGTCAGGTCCAATGGCCTCTGAGTTTCCACTTGTGGTCGCTGCCACTTTGAGCGGCCATGAAGTTCAAGCCACTGACATCAGTAGCGACCAAGGTGTAATTAAAGAAATATAAAATTTGCATTTTGTAGGGTTTGAACTTTCATTTTCACTGTTGAAGATTCACTTTTCAAAGCTTTGGTGTGACAGCGACGGTTGCAACTTTAGAGTTTAAATGGCATCAAGGACATGGCTGTAAAGGGTGAGACATCATCTGCTAGAGGAGCTAGAGCTTCTTGGGTATTTCTCTTTTTCAAAACCCTAGCTCTCTTTTCATTTTTCAGATAAAACTGAACCTCACTAATTAATTAGTAAATGAACCTCATTAAACCTGTTGGCAACGAATCATGACCCGTAGCTAGGTTTAGCTTACTTTATGCTTTGGTGGGTTAGTCCCCAATTTTTTATTTTGTTTTTTTGTTAGTGGCTTTAGCCTAGGGTTTTCTAATTTTTTTCTATTATTCACCTACTGCTGCCATTTTAAGTGTGTTTGAACTTAGCTTTGTTTTGATGCCTGAGTGGGAATTTATCTTTAGTTTTTTTTTCCCCTCTCTCTTTACTTTTTTTATGTCACTTTTGCAATATTTTGATTTTTCATGTTTTTTTGGCCAAGGGTTCATGGGTTTCCCGTGTCGTCCCTTGGCCGTTGTCGCTCAGCGGATGATTCTAAGCCATTGTTGCTCAGAGCAACTAGGTTTGAACCCCAATGGTAAAAAAATTGACTGTTGGGTCTTGGCCACTGTTGTCTCCAACGACCAGTTTTTGGTTGTTGTAAGCGACAACGGCTAAATCCCTTAGCCATTTTTTGCAAGAAAATTTTTTATTTTTTTTTTGAATTTTTGATTTGTTTGATTAGGTGCAATCTTGTCCCTTTGCTTAGACTTAGAATAGCCCATCCTATTTTGCACCGTTTTCATATTTATTGTGAATTATGCCTTAGATGCATTGTAGTTATGTTTTGTCTTTCTTTTGCTTTGCTTAGATCCTTACTGCTCGGGCTCAAGACTCGAAGCTCTTGCTTGATCTTCTTCCTTGCTTGGATGCCATAGACTAGGCATGGCTCAAGGCTCATGGGCTCCAGTATGTTACCAAATTACCTAACCTCATGTCGAACCAGGATTATCTTACGACTTTGGCCCATCACTGGGACCCGCCAGACTAATACCTTCCACCTCTCGACCGACGAGATGACCATTAAGCCGGAGGATGTGTACAGGATCTTCCGGATCCCTTTTGATGGGGTGGCTATTGTTTCTTTGACCACTAATGATCAGGTGGCCATATTCACTTGGGTGTTCGAGAGGCATTCTGAGAGACTCTCAAGGACATTAGGAATGGGGGGTTGTCTATCATCTGCTGGTACCGAGAGCATGTTTTCATAGTGAGGCATGCAATGCTGCTGATGGTTATCAACAATGTACTCATCCCAGATTTTTTAGGCTTGAGGTTCCCTTGGAACCTCATTGTAATGGTTTAGGACCTGATGGACAATGAGGATCTTATAATATATGCATGGGGTAGGTCTCTATTGGCTTAGTGTTATGACAAGTTGTACCACATCCATCGAAGGGGTCATGTTAGCATCGCCTGCAGTTGGCTTCTGTAGATCTAGGGATGAGAGCACATTAGGGTAGATCGCCCTAAGGGGCTTCTTGTTGAGATCATAACTATGGATAGGAGGATGTAGTGCTATGGTGCTAGATGGTCCAGAGATAGCGAGGAGTGCAAGAGTTGTAATTTTGTAGGGGAGTTTACTCATTACACTGATACTTTCATTGGAATCTAGGATGGAGATATCATATGGCACCTGTATCATGAGTTTCCTACTTGGGATGACCTTGAAAGCTTTAATGCTAGGGCATAGCATGAGCGATGGCTCTTCGACCATAATATCAGCATCTGGGAGTACTTTTTCTACTCTAAGGTTCTTTGTCAGTACGGGTTGCAGTAGGATGTGCCACTGGTACCATTTTTGTATAGGCACATCGAAGTAGAGAGAGACCTCCCTCTCTGATAAGTTATAGAGTTGGATGATGAGGAGGATGCCCCAACTATTGATCCTGGAGTATCTGGTGGAGTCATAGAGGCATTCGTGCAGTGGTGGGGTGACCTGATGTAGTATGGCAAGGATAGTCTGGGCTGAGAGGATGATGGCAGAGATGGGGAATACCTAGCAGGGTGAAGGGTTCATGCTAGGACTATGACATGGGACCAGCAAGCAGAGTAGGTGGAAGCGAAGAAGCAGGAGGCTCCTAAGGAGGTAGAGGAGGATATGGAGCCTGAGGAGAGAGATTTTCCTCTTAGGGTATAGCTACATGATGTGGAGGTCGAGCTCTAGTCAACCAAGATATAGGTACAACAATGTGATGCCACCATAGCACATAGGGATGCTACTATAGCTTAGCTGTTAGACTAGATACGAGATTTATAGGCCACTCTAGGAGGATATAGCCAAATGTAAGTTGTTGTTGCCCCTCTTGCTCCCAAGGATCCTTTGAGGGTATCCCTCAAGACTGAGATCAATCATTTACAAGGTTTGTTGGATGAGAGTGGTGTACAGATTGCTAAGGATGCAACCTAGATTGTCGCTCTCTCGAGGCATATCAGGAGGCTAGGATCCATCCCTAGGGAGAGAGGGGATACAGGTGGGTCATAGGTCAATAGGAGCTCTACAACAGGGTAGTATTCCATCTGACCTGGTCATGGGGCCCAACCTCATACAAAGAGACCAGCAGGATCTAGCTCGTAGCATTCTCCCAAAGATCTGGCCACATGGGACAGTGTTGTAGGGATGCAAGGCCAGTATTTGATTGATGATACTCTTGGTTTTAATTCATTTTTGAGGTCAGGATAACCTATATGACTATCACCCATGGGCATTTTTGTACATCCATGGACTTGACACACATACTTTTATGATATCTTTTCATTATGACTCATTGTGTGTATCATTTATTGCTCATGTTTTTGTTGTTATTTTATTTTATGATGTGATGTGACGATGAAATTATGATTATTTGATGTATATGTTAGATGATAGATGATATTGTAGATGCTTATATGGTTTGATGATATGATGTGATGTACTTTGATGGTGAATGATGAATTCATGATTGTATGCAAATGGATATTGCCTATATGTTTTATGATGTGATGATGGATGATTAATGAAATGTGCTTGTCAATGCGATGTTATTGTTAAATAATTTTGATTTAATTGTATGCATCTAACTTATGTGATGGAATGGTATAAACGAACTTGTATGCTCTAATCACTTAAAACATAAGGAATGCATATGACATTGACAATCTTAATGGGTGATACCAAAAAAAGTAAAATAATAATAATAAATTTAAATAATCACTCTTATCATAATATTTGATTAAGTATTCATATATGAGATGTAATGGTGTGTAATGTATTTTCTTAATAAGTTTTTGCAAATTAAAAGACATTAAATAGTCAGTGGTCGTCTATATACTATTTCTAATATATATGCGTTATCTGTCCTACTATGTTGATACCCCCTAATTTATAGAATCTAATAAATAAAATAATGTTGTGAATGATGTTATGATTTGTTGCTGTTTAAGAATTTTTGTGGCTTTTCAGAGATTCAAACACTCCAGTTACCCTATCAACAGTTGTCTACTGACCACTTAGAATTTTGAAAAGTAATGCTTTTACCATGGACATGGTTTTTCATGATATCTATATGTGCAAGTGATTGTATATTTTGAGGTAGAACTCAAGAATTTCCTCCGATGTTAGGTGGGATTATTTTAGCCCATTGCTAAGATCGGGGATTCTCAAGTGTTCATCTCATCCTTATGTTGGACTTAGTTAGACTATACGACTAGGCAATATTGGGTTACTTAAGCTAGCTCATCCACATTCAAACATTGGTCTATACAAATGTATGAAGCAATTGTGGTAGACATATCATCATGCATAAGGATTTCTCCTTCCAATTTTGTACAATTCTGAGAATTCCAGGGATTCAAGCTTTATTCCCTTTTTGGCTTCTTTTTGGCTTTGGATATTTGCTCATATGTAGTGATGAAAACCACAGTATCTTTTTGATTGATTTTTCTTTGAGCGAGGATTTTTGTAGTGATGATAATCACTATTTATGTTGCTCATATGTAGTGATGAAAATCACTGTTTATTTTTTATTTTATTTTGAGCGATGTTTCTTTGAATTTATGGTTTTGTGTATCAAATTATTGCTTTGAAATGTGGACTGTATGCTTGGCCTTTTGACTATGTACTTTGCTTTGGGAATTTTACTTATTTTTATTTAAGCAAGGTATTTGGATAGGGTAAAGCTTGTCCTTTTGCCAATTCTCAGCACCTTTAAACTGGTTGCACAGGGGGATAAGAAAGGAAGATCCTTTTCGCTTAAGGTAACCTAGACCACTTTGCAACTTTCATATTTTCCTTGTACTAGCTAGGATTTTAGTGTTTCAATTAGTGATGGGATCTTGAATATCCAAGGCATTATCATAGCTAGACATTACCTTCTACTAATCAAAGTTGTTTTCCACAAAAGTTGATAAGATCAGTAGGTGTGGTTGATTAACCAAAAAACCTTGGTATATTATGTATAGCAACAAATAATGGTTGCGTTGAAAAACACAATTACACACATGTGTTAATGGAGGTATGGATTTGAATGATTTATTTGACAAACTATGGTATCACTTTTAAGGATCTCATGAAATAACAGTTGTAGTGGATATGAAAATGCAATGCAATGATGTGGATGCAAGATGTGAGATGCAATTGTTTTTGTATTTTTGTTTAATTTTGACCAAAGGGCTTATTATGCCTTTGGGGCTTTTTTATTTTTGACCAAGTAGCATGAAGTACCCTTGGAGCTTTGTTTTTGACCAAGTGGCATGAAGTATCCTTGGAGATTTTGATTTTGACCAAGTAGCATGAAGTATCCTTGGAGCTTTTGATTGTGACTAAGCAGTTTGAATACCCTTGGTGCATTTTGATTGAAGTTGACCAAGTGGTTTGAGTTTCCCTTGGAGCCTTTGATTGTATTTTGAAATTTTATGTTTTATGATTTGTTTGTGTTTTTGACATATTTGATTTTTTTTGTGTTTTATGACATATTTGAATGTTTTTGTGTTTTATGTGTAGAATGACTTTAAGTGAATGATATTGAGAGGCTCAGGCTCCTTAACACCATCTAATGATATAAGATGATACGCTCCAGCCCCAACCTTCTATGAAATCATGTATGGGCCTATCCAGTTTACCGTGAACTTATCTTGTAGATGCGGTGACAAATTCAGATTCTGTTGGTTTTTCTTTGAGCACTAAATCTCCAACCTTGAATTCCCTTAAGTGGACTTTACTATTGTAAGCTTGTGCAAGGAAATCCTGGTAAACATGAAGATGCTCTAAAGCATTGACTCGACGTTCATCAAGAAGCATCAACTGATCAAGGTGACCTTACCGCGTGGTATCATCATCTATGAAGTCCTTTAATGCTATGCGTAGAGTTGTAATTTCTAACTCTAGTGGCATGATGGCCTCAGTACCATATACTAGTAAAAATGGTGTTGCCCTAGTGGGTGTCCGTATACTAGTCCTGTATGCCCATGGTGCAAGAGGCAACTGCATGTGCCAATCCTTGTGATTGTCTTGCACTGTCTTCCTCAAGATGGAGACTATTATTTTTTTTGAGGCTTTTGCTTGCCCGTTTTCTTGTGGATAATAAGGCATTAAAAACCTGTGCTAAATATGGTATTTTTTCATTAAAGCATGCACATTTTTGTTCTTGAAAGATGGCCCATTATCCAATAATATTCGCAGGGACCCCAAAATGACTTATGATATTGTGGAGTATAAACTCCGCAATCCTTGGTCCATTTATTGATGTTAAGGGGATCACTTCAACCCATTTAGTGAAGTAATCTATGGCTGTTATGATGAATGTGTGTCAGCCTAAGGACGGGGGTGAGATCTTTCCAATTAAGTCTAGTTGCCACTATGAGAATGGCCATGCTGCCTATATGGGTTGCAAGGCTTGTGATGGTAAGTGCATTATATTTGCATGATGCTGATACTTACTACATTTTTTGACATACTCACAGCAGTCCTTTTCCATGGTGGGCCAATAGTAACCCATTCTCAAGATGCACTTAACAATGGCCATGCCACTGAAATACCCTCCACATGTGCCATTGTGAGCTTATGAAATTATCCAGGATCCTAGGGCTCAAGACAATGGAGTAATACTCCATCATATCCTCGTTTGTAGAGGATTTATCCTAGCAAGATGTATCTTATTGCTTTCTATTTGAACGTTCACCTTTTAGTATGTGACAAACCTTGAGGTACTATTCCAAGTTTCAGGAAGTCCCGTAGTTGGGAAAGCCAATCTTGATAATTCATGACTTCTATAGAAAATATTGCTTGCTCTTCCTGTATTTTTGAGGTGGTGAACACAGATTGAGGAACAACTCTATGGTGTATGGTTGCACCACACTCCATAGGTCCTTGGGAGATCAAAGATCCCCAAGGTACCATTTGCAATAAATCTCTGGCTATGAAGTATCGATCCTAATTTGGCTCAATGTTGATCATGTTGATTGATTCTTGATTGTCAAAAGCTTCACAACATATTGCTAAGTGTGAAAGCACTTTCACATGAATGGTTGTAAAATTAGCAGATGGATTTTGAGGGATTAAGGATACCAAAGAGGCCATAGTGTCTACAAATCTATTTGATGTACAAGGGATTGCCTCAATGTCATACCATTCTAGCCGGGCTAGGTATGTGTCAACAAGTTCCTTGTAAGTCTTCAGGAGTGGGCATCTGCATTGAAATAGTCCTTTGACCTGGTTTACTATGAGCAAGGACTCACCAAATATATTGAATATTTTTATGCCCATTGCTATGGCTAATGCTTCATATTATGTGTTGTTGTTTATTTATGAGAAGTCTAGTTTGAATGATAAGGGCAATGGAGTGCCCTGTTGTGTGATAAAGATAATCCCTACTCTCCCCCATTTTTCACACTTTGAACCATTGAAGAACAATGACATTTCTCTTTATTTCTTAGGTTCTTTGAGTTTTGGAGGATTTGATAATGTAAAGATCGCATCATCAGGCAATTCTATTGTGAGAGGCTTGTTATCCTAAAGAGGCACCTCTGCTAACTGATATGCTATGACTTATCCCTTGATGGAATTTTGGCTTGTGAAATCTAGATCAAATTCTATCAATAGCATTATCTACTTTACGGTATGTGTATTGTGATATGTCTTGCTCATCATATACTACAAAGAATTTTGTTTTGATATGACGTAGGTCGTATGGCTCAACATGTAGTGTCACAACTTTCGAGTTGCAAAGACCACTTCTAAACACAATTTCTCAACATATGCATATCCTAGCTCATAACTCACCAAGGTGCGACTAATGTAATATATGGCTTGCTCTTTGTCTTGTGCATTCTTTTGGGCTAACATGGTGCCCAATATGAAGTCAATAGTTGATATATATAGTAAAAATGGTATATATGGCCTTGGTGGAGCCAATACTGGTGGTGTTTCTAGATAAGTTCTGATCTTTGCAAAGGCTTGATGGTATTCTTAGTCCCAATTAAAGGTGACCTCCTTGCATAGCAACGAATTCATAGGTTGAAATTTGCTTGATAATTGCATGATGAATCTTTTTATGGATGCTATCTTGCCTTGTAGGCTCCTCAACTCCCTAATGTTGGTAGGGGCAGCCATTTCCAGTATAGCCTTTACCTTTGCAGGATCTACTTCGATGCCTCTCTTGGATACGATGAATCCCAAAATCTTGCCAGAAGTTACACCAAATACACACTTCTTAGGATTCAATTAAACATTGTGTTCTATGAGGTGATCAAATACTTGTCTAAGGAACTTAGCATGCTCTTGCCACAACAGGGACTTGGCCAGTAAGTCATCCATGTAATCCTCCAATATCTTATGCATATAGTCATGGAATATGTATGTCATGGCCCATTGATATGTGGAACCAATATTTTTGAGACCGAATGACATCACTTTGTAACAGAATGTTCCCCATGGAGTAATGAAAGCAGTTTTATGTTGATATTTGGGCTTAATCTAGATCTGGTTGTATCTAGAAAAACCATCCATTAGGGAAAGCATCTCATGACCTGTTGTTGCATCTACAAGAGCATCTATGTTTGGCAACAAGAATGAATCCTTTGGTGTTGCCCTTTTTAAATCTCTAAAATCCATGCAGATGCAGACTCTTCTGTTGGGTTTCCCCATGGGTACCATGTTTGACACCCACTCAAGGTAGTCAATAAGAACTATGAATACTACATCCAATAATTTTTGCAATTCATTCTTCACCATTAAAGAGATGGTTGGATGCATTTTCCTCAGCTTTTTCTTGATTGGATTCTTCATGGGATCCAATAAAAGGTTGTGAATGACTAACTTTGGATCTATCCCCGGCATGTCTTTGTAAGTCCAAGCAAAAATATTGGGCCTCTCTTTGAGGAGAGGAATTAGGGTTGCTTGTTCCTCTAGAGATAGACTTTCTCTGAACTAAACTTTTCTTGGTTGGGAAGGGTCATCACTGATGTCTACCTCGAAGGTCGCTTCTATAGCCATATGTGACCCATCCTCTAGCTAATGGGGCATGGGTATCAAATGAATGTCATCGACAGGATTTATAAGACCTCCTAATTTAGGTTCCAAACCAACATGGAAGACGTCATACGCACAACTTGATGAAAAATGGAATGGTTGTAACATATCTTCATTGGGGAAGAGGTCTTCAGGCTCTATGGGCGACTTAGCATGATTCCAATCAATAGCCTCTATATCAAGATGCAATGATTTGGTAGGATCTCTTTGGATTATGAAGTGGAGTGGTCAAATCAATGGAGATCATGTTGATGGATGGGATGAAATATCCAGGACCACATGGGTGTAATCTTATCTCAAGGGTTTTCATTCCATGCTCATGATGAGTTTATGGAGGAATGGGAATTTTTGGATCTAACCCTTGAGCAGGGCGGACAATAGGATCATTGGGATATAATAGTTATTTGAATGTATGTGGAGGAGGATTGACCATCCGATGAATGACAACTAGGTCAATAGGTCTCCACAAAAATCATAGATGAGGGTCTATGGTACGGAGTGCTGCCTCTCTCTCTACTAGCTCGTTGACATACCACAAGTGGTGAGGTCCAAGATAAGCTATCTAAGTATCATCCTCAAAGTCATCATAACTTATCCAAAAACTATTAGCATTTGTATGCAGCCCCAAGACAAGGGGTTCATGTCTTGGTCCTAAGTAGGCCATCTCTATTTCATCTTCATATTATTTGTCACTTATGAAGAACCCATTTGCATTTGTCTCTTGCCCCAAAGTTAGGGGTTTATGGATTAGGCCTAAGTAGGCTCTTTCTATTGAGTCTTCTAATTTATAGTCACTTTCATATGATATATACCCACTCTCATCGTGGATGGACCATGTGAATCTTTGTAAATAGTGAAGCCCCTGGTAGGCTAAGCCAAGTTGCACCTCGTCATAACTTGCTTCATATCCATTCTCTTCATCCCACGAGTTGTACCCTATTGGGGTGGAATCAATTGATATGTTTGGATGATAAATTTTTGGTGGTGGTATGTTTACCGTGGCCACTTGTCTATTGCTCAAATTTCATGTTCTTAGGGGGTGATAAGGAATGAAATCAATGTCTTCTCCTAACCCTAAGCTTAATCTATTCAATGCTACTACAAGAGAGTCATATTGACCTCTGATATAATAGCCTAACCCAAATCTATCATAGGGAAGCTGATATTGTGGTTTGTACGGTCTCCTACGCCCCTGCTCATACATGCCAAGGCCATAGGCATGCCAATGGCAATGCTCAAAGTAGCTCAAAGCAAATTTGGGGTTAGAGAGGTAATGAAAATTGACCATGAATAATTCATCACTATCCTCTCGTATGTTTGAAGACTTATGGGCACAGTATAGGCCAACATGGACAAAATTGGTTTGGTTGGGAGGGATTTCGAGTGGAACCACTATTCCCATTGGTGGTCTCAAGTCCTTAGGCCTTCCCATATCTTGTGCAAACTCAATGATAGGCATAAAGGTAATTTTCTACACAAGGTACTCCCCTATGCCTATGCTTGCCAAGTGTATTGATGCATGCGATGTAGATGACCCTACAAATGACACTAGCAAAGCAAGGTGATAATCACTATTTTAATATTGATCTTGAAGATCTTCCTCTTCCATAGGACTTGGCATTTTATTAATGGTTAAAGTTGGAACTTTCTTGGGCCTTTATTCCTTGATTAAGGGCACCTTTAGCTTATGATTGTATTTTGGTTTTGACGTTGATGGTACTTTAGAAGGAATTACAAATTCCCCTGGAATGTCCACCTAATTGACATATTTAAAAGGCTCTTCATCAGCAAGAACCACAGAATTTGTTCTCATGCACATACTTGATGCATTGGTACAAGATTGAAGGCACACACTTCATGGCCCTTATCAAAGGATTCCCTAAGAGGATGTTGTACTACATGGCTCCTTCCAAGACATGACACATCATAGGGATGGTATTGTATCCTACCCTAATGGGTAGGACTATCATTCCCATAGTATTGCATAAAGCATCATTAAAAGCTCTCAATGTGTAAGCTCGTGGAATGATATTAGACTTGGGGATCTTGAGGTGCTCTATTTCTATTGTTGTAATGATGTTTATTGATGAAACTATATCAACCAAGACCCTCTTGAAAGGCAAGTTGTTGATTGTCGCTACAATGTTTAGCGGAGGGTCTTGTAAGGTAGCAGGAACTGTCTTAATC
The DNA here is from genome assembly GCA_028583015.1 of Wollemia nobilis. Classification (NCBI taxonomy): domain Eukaryota; kingdom Viridiplantae; phylum Streptophyta; class Pinopsida; order Araucariales; family Araucariaceae; genus Wollemia; species Wollemia nobilis. Next base: position 4,753,564 of record JAQPPZ010000613.1, on the reverse strand, counting down.
TCATGATCATAGAATCGGATTATAGGTTCTTGAAATTCTTGTACTTGTCCCACAAAGTGAGTGAATGTATTCACATCTTGCGGTTGGAGCTCAATTGTCCTTAAAATCTCCATTAGAGTATCCCTATGCTTTTGCGATTGTTGTATGAGCTCATAAATGGATAACTTAGCTAGAGTCATCTATAGGTTTTGCTCCAATCTACTTCGGATAGTTACCACTGGTCATGTTGGTGTACCTGGAAGGTTGTCTTGCCTTCACCCAGGAGCGGCTGGGACGTTCATGGGAGTTGCAGGCGGTTGCGGTTGACCATACCGCCTAGTCCTTGTTGCTATGTTAACAATATCAACCATCCCAATGCATCTGTGGGTAGGTATATTAGCTCGAACCTAATTTACTTGGGCCCCTTGCTCTCTAGGTACCTCATTATTAGGCAATGGGTTTCGGTATATGTCCATGTATCTATTTTTGGGAGCTAGTGGGTTGTCAATTTTGAGTTCTCCTGCCTCAATCATGTTTTACACTTGATGCTTAAAACCAACGCAAGCCTCACTGTCATGCCTTGGTATCCTATGATAAGGGAAAAATTGATCTTCCCTATATCCTTTTGGCTTAGGATGATTGGGATCTATAAGAGGTATATCAAGAAATCTGATCCTCCTAGCCTCGCTCAACTGATTAAAGATTGATTACATTGATTTTGTCAGAGGCATGAAATAACGAGGCGGCTTGCATTCTCTGTTTTACCCTTGATTATTCCTTTGATCGTAATTGACTGGCGAGGGATGTGCTTGATAGTTATAGGGTTGTTGTGCACCCACATCCTTGGGTGTAGCCAATACGACTTGGTTGACTGGAGTAGGGTTGGCCTGCTTCTGTTTGTACTTGTCATTCTTACCATTCTTATTCCACTCCTTTTTGTTTCGAAGTTTAATGGTTCCCTCATCTAATTTTATTTCTTTGATGAGATTGGCCTGCACCAAAGCTTCCTCAAATGAAGGATACTATTGAAGTTATAGCAAGAGGGAGATGTGTTTAGAGAAAATTTTGGTGAACATGCGAATGATCTCTTTTGTGGGAACGGAGAATGATAATTTTTCCATGACTTTTCTCCATCTATTCCCATAATCCATTACTGGCTCATCATCATACTATTTCAATTTGGCCAGGTCTAAAAGTTTCACCTTCTTCTTAGAACCAAAGGAGAAACACTTTAAGAATGCATTTACTAGTTAAAAATTGGTTATGCTATGCTTATGTAGTTGGTTGAACCATTGAATGGCAGCACCTGAAATATCATTATGAATGTTCTTAGTATAAGAGTGTCATTGTCTTCAAGATGAAAGTAGGCATTGATAAAATTGGTGACGTGCTCTTGCGCATCCTCTTCACCCTTAAAATTTTATAACCTAGGCATCTCAAAGTGCTTAGGATATGGAGGGATAGGGATTGATGGGCACAATGGTTGGTTGTGTATCTTGCTTAATGTTGGTGAGTTCCCAGTTGCCTCTTGTTTCTAAAATATTTTCATCTTTTCAGCAAGCTCTTGAAATGCCTTTGATGCATGGATTTCCTCCTCTTGTAAGCCTATTCACAGTGGCAATGGAGGTAACTCTCTATCCATTTGATTTATTTTATTTTCCTCCCTCCTATGAGGGGACTCAAGATCATGATCTTGGTTTGTTGTGTTTGCCCTTTTCCCATTAGTTAGATTTCGTTCATGATTTGGTGGGGGATTTTGTTGTGGGCTATCTTGTCTAGTGTGCCTCTCCTTAGGCAAGTTAGCATATCTAGTTCTTTTGTGGTCACCACCATTTGTCTATGAATTATTAAGAGCTATCCGCTCAACCTTCTCTCTTAAGTGCTGCTTATGTTGGTGCAATAGTCTTTCTCTTTGTTTATCCTATTCGAGAGCTTCCACTAGCTCTCGCTCCCTATGTAATGCATTTTCTAACCACCTCATTTGGTCAGTTTGCATTGTCATAGAAGACTCATGTTTATTTGACTCTATTATTGTTGTCTTGACTTGTAGATTCTTCAAGGATGTTTCTACTGTATCAATACTCTTGCTATCTAATGTGACTTGTTTAGTGTACTTGTTTAGTATCCCTATGATCAGACTCCATGTATCTACTGCGAGGTCACTCTGAGGTACCCATAAACTGGGAGATGAGTTTAGAAGCCATAGTTCATGAGCTTCCAAATGTAAAGTTCTCAGTAGCTACAGTCATTTGAGTTGGTCATGTAGGAAACTGATCCAACCCATCTAGCTATCTTGTTTTCCATGGTTGGTCCCATGGGGTACCATTCACTCCTATGAGGTCATAGTCTATGGGAATATTTCCTTTTGTGTGAAGGATTTTTTCTATTTGATTCCCATGGCTAGATGTAGCTCTATTTTCCTGCCCTTCAGTAGGCAGACCTATTTCATATGTTTCTTGTGAATATTGGGGTGTTGCGACTCTTGCGTGCCTTCTTGATGAAGAGGGCTTTATGACATGTTTTATCCATGTGGATGGAAATGTAGTAGTCTCATCATCCCTATGTGAAGAATGAGTCTTAGAACATTCTTTATGTCCATGTGAGGAAGAAGCCCTTGAAGCTTCCTCACATATTTGAGATGTTTTTGTGTGTTTAGAGGAGGCCCTTGAGGTCTCCTCATGTATCCTTGATGAGGATGGCTTTGAAGCCTCTTTTTGTTTATGTGAATTTATTCCATGATGTGGTTCCTTACTTGGGGTTTCTTGAGGAGATCTTCCAAGGGTTGAGTCATCACCCCTTAGACTCGTAGAGATACGTCTCACGATATTATGGGTAGGTCATTCAATGTTACTACGACTCCACCTATGGGTATGAGTTTGTTCAGTATCTCCCTCGGTATCAGGTCGAGGGTGTTTGCTTCTTGTTTTTACCATGTTGTCTATGAATTTATCTTTTGAGTTGCAACTTAGGAATAGCTACATGATACCAAACAAATGTTTATCTTGATTACCGATTTAAGCATGCCCTAAACTGTTTGGTGTTTTTTGATGTGTTGTTGTTTTAATTTCTTGCTCTTGTTCTTGGATTAATAATAAGAAGAGTCATCCATAGTGGCAATCAAGTACACCCATGCAAAACATGATTTTCTCAAAATAATCTAGGGTATACCATTGAAGACCCAATGGGGGGTTTGCCTAGCTCTTCCACTCTGAACCAATGATTGTTCCAACAGTGGGAGACAGTTTGAGCACAAGTAACTTAGTGTCACTATAAGTAAGTTTCTCAATCCATTTCTACGAAGATCTAGGGGGTAAACCAGTGGAAGGAGATTAATTCCAATGTCACTAGGCTGAATTGAGGGTTGGTGATGAAATCCAACTCCCAATGTTTAAATGAGACGTACATGTGTGGTGTTCATTTTAAGATTGCTTAATATAAAGTGCATCATATATCAACAATGAATCTTTCCTATATGCCTAGGTGCAAAAATACATTTCAATATTAAAAAATATGTATGAACTACTATGATTTGTATGAGCGCACTTTATTTCGTGCAGCTATGGCCTCTAACAGGGCCTCAAAGCAAGCAAACAACATGCAATGTATAGCACATTGGATTCTATAGAAATTTTTTTAGGCATAAGCCATTGTTCCTAGCAATGCCTAGTGGAAAATTAAAAGAAGATCTAAGATATGCAAAATACTTAATTATTTCTCCTTTTATTCTTTCAATTTCCAAACATAAATGTGCTTTAAGTTCTCTATTTTGGGCACACATAAGTAGACATAAAGTTGTAAAATATTAGATAAGCTATACCAACCTTTGATCCAACTTAGAGAATCGATGTTTTGACCTCTACTGCACTCCAGTTCTGGACGATGTTGACTAGAGCGACTGGTTCTTGGCCATTGTAGCTCAGAGTGGCCAAATCTCTATTGGCCACTGTAGCTCAGAGTGGCTAGTTTTTGGCTATTGTAGCTCAGAGTGGCTAGACCTGCACACAAAAATAAGTTAGTATTCTGGTAGAAAATTAAAAATAGTGGAGGTCCCATCGTGATCATCATCTGTAGCGACCCCGGGATGCACGCACCACTCTTTACTCTACTTGCAATGTTATTAAAAACCCAAGATGAAATGGAAGATGATGAAAAAGCATATAACATGGAAATAAAAAATATGGATCTCTTTATTTACATTTAAACTCGATTATATGTCAATCCCTCTTAGGGATACCCATTTCAATACAATAAGTTTACAAATAGGTAAGGAGTGCCCCTTTCACAAAGAGGTGGTGTGCTTTCAAAAAGCTCCCCAGTTTCACACATGGAAAAGTATGAGGGCTTAAAAATGCCTCCTTCTCTAGGTTTATTTCCTAAAGGGATCCCTTTTGCTCTTGTATGTTGCAGATTTCATCCGATCAAACCTGTGGCCCTGTAAGCAATGAAACAACAACACATGGTTAAATATCTAAGAATGCCTCCATGAATGAGGTTGTTAGTACTGAATATAACAAATGAAAGCAAATGCAAATTAGACTAATTCTATAGATGCAAATGAATGAAATGATGCTATGCTAATAATATGCTAAAATAACGAATCTAATGTTTAAACCCTAAGCTAAGTCTGCAAGCCACTGTCCAATATAGCGACTGCTAAAATGACTCTCGTTGCTCCAAAGCTATGGATCAAAGCTTGTATCTAATGTTGAAATAATGGTTGCTATGCTCTCTAATCTATCAGGGCTTCATCGTACACATGATCTCCAAGGTAACTCTCCAAGTCTCGAAAGCTCTCCTCAATGACCAAGACTGATAAAAGATCAATTCTCTGATAAAAGATCTCTCTTTCTCTATATATATATGTCTTTTGGTGCTCTTAGGCTTGCACATTTTATAGTGTGAAACCCTAAGTCTATGTCCAAGCCCTAGAAATAAATTTCTCATGCGCAGTGTAAGTAAGCATGACAGGCTTCTTGTCTTTTCTATGTTTGGAAGCCAGTTATCTGAAATATAACTGCCAACTTGAGTCTCCTATGTGAAATGGTCATTAGCATGAGAATATTTTGTCCTTTTTTTATGCTTGGAGGTCAGTTAACTCAAGTCTAAATGCAAACTCAAGTCTCCTATGTGAACTAGTCATGAAAAGGAATGCAAAGTTACTCCCACTCACCTTTATTGCATGTAGACTACCACTTCCACCTATGATTAGGCCTGTTTATTAGCAAAAATGCTTCTTATGGCTTAGCCGCTGTTGTCTGCAGCAGCTAAGGTATGACCACTCTAGGCATGAGCGGCTAGGATCTGGTCACTCTTGGCTTGAGTGGCTAGGCTTGGATGGCTTGAAAAGGCTCCAAATGAGTGGTGAGAATCACTGTTGATGCTTGTAAAGTCCAAGATTATGTCATATGATCTTATGAATGTGTCTATGTGATTAGCTCCCCTAAGCATAACATAATTTAGGTGTCTACATAAGAATTTTGTAAATTCTAATTTCTTGATTCAAGATTGGAGGAAACGTAAGAGAAATATTTTCTTCCAACTTTGTGATTCTTAAAGAACTCTTGCATGAGTGTCTTTCACATCAAGGGGGGAATGTTAGAATATATAGCATTTCTATATAACATTTTCTTATAATCCTAAAGTTCTAAAGTATTTGTATTTAGAATATTAAAGAGTTTAGCTTTATGTTGTTAGGATTCCTAAGAATTCTATTTATGTAGCATTTAATTTAGCTTAGCTTATCTTAGCTTAAGCTTATCTTGGCTTGTTTGTTAGCTTAGAATCCTCCAATGAATTTGTACATATTATAGATCTTATCACAAGATATAAATATTCGTGTAATCATATTGAGATGGTAGATTAATACAATGAGTTATTATTCTCAATAATTGTAAGCCAATGGTATTTTTGATACCATGGTATTTTAAAGGTATCTAATACCTATAAATGTACATGTTTTATGAATACAAATGACAATTCAGATTCTTAGATCTAGTTTCTGTATCACACACCTTGCTCCATTTCATTAAAGAAAATTTCATTTTATCATGTAATCCTAACCATAAAAATGATCACATAATATAATTAAACTTTTTTCTACCAATTTTATTATAGTACACAAGGACATATAATGTGCTGGAATGGTATGTAAGACTGATCTAAATAGTTGCACTTTTCTTGCTAATAATAACCATCTACCTTTCCATACTGATAGTTTATTGTTATCTTTACTTATAATTGGATTGCATAATTTTATGCTCATTCACCTCTCAGATAAGAGCATCCCTAGATAAGTTGCTAGCAAATTTGCCTCCGCCATTTGAAATAACCTCCATATTCTTTCTTTGATTCTAGTTGGGGTATAAGGAAGTACATTTTGGATTTTTTCCTATTAACTTTTGGATATGATGCTCTTTTGTATTCCTTTAATAATTTATTCTAATCTGTGACCTCATTTATCCTTGTCCTCCCAAAAAGGGTTGTATAATTTACAAATTATTGATGGGTGATGTCGATGTTCCTACCCAATACCTTTGCCATAATAATGAACATATATGGTGATAAAGGATCTCCATGTCTAAGACCTCAATTTTCTTTAAAATATGTTACTAACCTAATGACCAACACCAAATATGAAACTATAGAGATAAGCTTTAACCATATGACCCATTTCTTACCAAATCTAAATTTTTTAATAATGTAAAAATAAAATCTTATTTAACCCTATCATAGGCTTTACTCATATCATATTTTAATATCATTGCTCTCTCTTTTCTTAAAGCCACTAAATGCATAACTTCATGAGATACTATGATATTGTCCATAATATGTCTCTCTTTCACAAATCCTCCTTGCTCTTCTAAGATAATTTTGTCTAATAGTGGTCCTAATCAATTTGCCATCACTTTGGAGATAATATTATATGCCATATTACATAGGCTTAATGGCCTAAATGAATCAAAAATTTGCATCCTTCTTTCTAGAAATTAGGCTAATATATGTTGCATTCATTTTATAAGGTAAATATTATTTTACCCTAGATTGTTCCACTACCACTAATAAATAATCCTTCACCATATCCCAATTATGTTGATAGAATGTTGTAGAGAGCCCATCCGAACCTGGGGATTTATCCTTACCAAAATAGAAAATATCTAAATAAAATTCTTTCAAATTAATAGGCTCCATCAGTTTCCTATTATCTTCTTCTATTATAATTGAAGGTAGTTCTTATAGTATTTTATCATTAAGAACTTCAAACTCCTTTAATCCTAGAATATTCTAGTAAAAAAACCTTGTTCCCTTTATGATTTTAATTTGGCCTTCAATATAAACCCCTTCTACTAATTTAATTCTCTAATACTAAATGCTAATATTTATACTATTTCCATCCTATGAAAAAATTGTATTTTTTTCTCCTTTTAAATAAGTCTATCTTGATTTTAATGTCCAAAATTTTTCTTCCTTCAAATATTATGACATTCACTAAGCAATTTTGTTTTCTATAAACTTGGATTATTATGATCACCATTTTAGAATTTTGAAAGCTTATATTTTACCTCTTCTTCCTTATCAAAAATATTTCCAAAAGTATTATTGTTCCATTCTTTTAATCTAGATGTCATTGATTTAATTTGTTTTGGAAGTGTATAAAACCCACTATTTCCTAAATAATTCCATGTTTGTGCTACCATATAAAAAAATTGAGGATGGTCTTCCCACATATTCTAATATTTAAGATGTAATATTTTTTTATTCACTTACCACCATTTTAACTCTTATTGGCTAGTGATCTAAACCATCCTTTTCAAGGTACTAATTTTAGCACAAGTACCTTCATCTAACCAATGATGTGAGATAAATCACTTGTCTAATTATTCTACTATTAAGTTTTGACCTCTCCTATTGTTGGTCCATGTATAGTTGCATTATTCAAATTCAACCTCCCATATATTATTTTTTAAAATAAAATCTAATAAATCTCTCATACTTTGGGTTAATTTCCTAATTCACTCTAATTTTTCATCCAGATTGGTTATTGCATTAAAATATCCCATGATCATGAATCGGGTTTCTTGATCTTTACTTCTCATAATATACTCAATACCACTTCATACTTCTAACTACTTTACTGAGTTGTAGGTCCATAGACATTGATAAGGAAACGGATATCTACAAAGTAGAATGTGACTAAAGAGAATATCCAATGCCTAGTTTTATGAATGGTTACATAGGAGGTTCTAATAGTATTATAATATGTTAGAATTCTCCCTACCACTCCTTCAGAATCTACAATATCCCCTTCATATATCTCCCATTTTACTTTCATATTTTTGGAAACTTCTTCCTTTATCATTTTAGTTTCCTGGTGAAGAACACAAGCTTATACTAAGAGGGGGTGTGAACAATATAAGACTAACTTTTTCTTTTATTTCTTAAACAATATTATCCAATATTTCAATTGCAATATCAATAGAAGTAATAAAATCAATGCATAAATAATCACACAAACACCAATTTAACGGGGTTCACCCAATGTGGGCTACTCCACGGAGAAAATATTTCACTAATATTTTCTCAACAAATCTCTTGGAAATCCTTCCCTATTACAATATTTATGGATCTCTATACAAAGGAGACACCAATACACTAATAAATTTCATGAACACCAATCCATAGGAGAAATCTTTCCCCTTTGTTGGTTCGTGTATCTCTATTCATAGGAGAACTCTTTCTCCTATACTTTGGCTGGTGATATTCTAAAATATTACTGCCTCGACTACACTGTCTTGTGGATATCTCTCCATATAAGAACTCTATCCTCACTTAGAATACCTTTGTACTTAATATCTTGGCTAATGGTTCTCTATCCACTGGATACTACTGTCCTCTGCTCTATCACCTCCAAATATTTCTCTCTGCTCTGCTCAATCTCTATCTCAAATCTACATTAAACACTGTCCTCGATTTAGTACAAATATGATCTAAAGTCTATCTCTAGTTTGACATAAAATATACACCAAACTCTATCCTTAAATCCATCCTCAAGCCTTAACACAAAGCTTGATCTAATCACAAATCAACTCAGCTCGGATCTACCCCAAGCCTTAACTCAAAGATTGAACAAATCAATCAATTATGCTCTTAAGTATTCTCAAAGACTTATCTTAAATCTATCCACAAGTCCTCTCAAGAACTTGCTCAATCTGATCTTAAGTCTTCTCAAAGACTCTCCTCAACTATGTCCAACAAGTCTTCACAAAGACTTACCTCAAATCTGCTCTACAAGTCTTCACCAAGACTTACCTCAAATCTGTCTAGTAAGTCTTCACCAAGACTTACCTTAAATCTGCTCAACAAGTCCTCCCTAGAACTTGTTCAATCTAATCAACAAGTCTTCACTAAGACTTACCTCAAATCTATCCAATAAGTCTTCACCAAGACTTGTCTCAAATATACTTACAAGATTTCACAAAATCTCACACCAATATGTCCTTAAGCTTTCACAAAAGCTTACTCAACTTTGTCCTTAAGACCCCTCTAGGATTTACTCAAATCACTACAAAACTTATATAGAAAACTCAACTTAATCTCTTCCAAAAAACCTCTTCAATACATAGACAAGTTTCACTTAGAATCTTGTTTAACCACATAAATATATAGATAATGAACAAAGACTCGATATGTTTCACACTCACAATATTTTGTAACACAATCTTCCACTTTCAAACTCTCTTTCAATTCAATTCTGAAATAAATTATAATTTGTTACACAAAATTTGAACTATCACTCCAAATATTTCAATCAATAATGCTCAACCAACTTCACTCAAAAATCCACTCAATGAAACACAACTTGCTTACAAACCCTAACCAAGTGTTTCACTATACTTCCAATAACTCACACTATGGGTCTTAAACCTTGACTCAAGATTATTCCAATGTCACATAACAATGATACTCATGTTCTTTCACAAACCCTAGTTCAAGATAGTTCTCAATATCACATAACAATAATACTCATGTTCTTTCAACATCCACAAATCATGCACATGAAAACTCACTCAAAAATTTCCAACAATGCTTATCAAACAATCCTTTTCACTCCACCTTTGCATTTCACAACATTCAATCCAACAATATTTCACTCATAAGGAAGATGTGCCCATACATTTTGTTTTGATGGAGATATATCTTCAAAACTTGTCTTAATCACAATCAAATTCTCTTTGCCAATTTCAAGGTTAGATAGCAATAGTCTAACTCAAAATCTCCACACAAATATTTTCCTCAATAATTATTTCACCATACAAAATATCAAGTCTCAAGTACACCTTATTATCTCCAAACTTTTCAAAACAATATCCAATACATAAAAAATCAAATTCCTTTGTTAACACCTTATAAAATCCAAAACCCTTATTTATATTTCAAATAAAAAATAAAATATTTTAATCAACCTTATGACTCCCTATTCATACCACCTTTGTAAAATAATCACGTGGCCTCTATTTAATTTGTGCCTCCCAAAAATCTTGGCAGAAATTAAAATTAAAGTGCTTACCTTATAAATGCTGGCCCACATCTTCACAAAAATATTGCACCCTTTAATGATTGCACCCAAACTTGAACCTACGACCAACCACCACCACAGCACCTTAGCCCAAGGCTAACCTATTGTTGGGCTACATGCCCATACAAAACTCAAAGCGCACGAGCTACCCTTTATGCCTTGCATTCTACATTTTTTGGAAAACAATCAAAACTATGTTGTGTGCCAAAATGAAGGGGACGGGAATTGAACCCTCAAATTGCCCTGCATGAATGTCTTAACTAGCCTTCGACCATCGTCTATGGTACCCAACGCTTTGAGATCAATTTGGCACTCCTCATGAAATTAAACCAAAGTATGCCTCCTTAATTTTAAAACTTGCGAATCCTCTTCTTCCTTCTCAATGCAGCGCATGTTTAATTTATTTATTCTCTTAAGCATATTTGCACTCCAACATGTTGTCTTATGCGATTCAAATTTTAATTTTAAAGCTTTGGCGCCTTATGATTTATTTAAATTAGAATTTTAACCATCGGTTAAAATATTTTAATTTAAATAAATTAAATAATAAACTTTAAAATCTTCTCAATGAGTCTTTTCAAGGATTTATTTTTTATAATTCCTTGGACCTCATTTTTCTTCACCTCATCCTTTTGCTTGAAATATTATAATATTATTATTTATTTTTAAACATGCTTCTCCTTCCTTGGATCTTTAGTCTTTTAGGCCTCTTTAGGCATATAATATTTAAACTAAATATTATATCCTTTTTCCTTTAACTACTTCATTGCCTTTTGGAAAAACAACCTTATGACATTAATGATGATGAAATTGGACACCAAGACTTTTGACATCGATGACAACAAAACTTGCTCAAATTTCCAACACCTGGATACAAAGAATATCAAGCTTATTACTTAAATATAAGTCCCTGATACACATTTTCTTTAAGGGGGAATTAGCACCTCTTGTATTCCATGATATTGTAATCATGTCTCATTAGGGGCGACTAGCCCTACCTGTGAATTACCAATGCCATTTTGTTGTTTGGTAAAGAGAAGTTCAACCAACTTAGTTTGTGGTCCTTTCTCTATGTTTGATCTTGCTTTCCTAGACCTCGCTTGATAATTTGAGGGTTTTCCTCTTTTTGCATTTCCTATATTAGGAGTAGGTCTTATTATTCTATTCCTCAATATTTTTTCACAACTTTCTTTTTCATTATAATTATCCTCTCCTAGATCTAGTACAAAAGATTTTGACTTGTCTTGCTCATTTTATGGTATTTCCTTATTAATGGTGGATGTATTAACATCTAACACTACATTTTCTCTAATAATTTCCTTCTCCTGAATGGTGTATGGTACTTCAAGAAAGTATTCAAAATCTAATGAGATACATTACTTAGGTTCATCAAGAATGTTCTTCCCTAAATCAAGATTATACTAAATAGACGATTCCTTATTAATATTTTGAACTTATTGTATTGTTTCCTCTAATATTTGACCTTATTTTTCTTCAAAGGCTAAAGCCTAAAAATAAATGGTATTTCTTATAATATTCTTCCTTATTGGTCTCCATTATTTATTTACTTTCATCTATCTAGACCTTTTTTTTGGAAGTTGAAAACCATCCTCATCCATGACCATTTGTAAGATTCTCTTGCAATTTTCTACATATGTTTTTGTCAAACTCTTCTTAGGTCATAATATCTCAATATTTCCCATCTCAAGATATATTCTACATCTAAAATATATGTTTTCATAATTATTATTTAGAACCACAACCTACCCCCATACTTAAGAATGATTGATTCTAGTAGAAGTTTATTGATATCAATCATGACCAATATCCAAGCATAAATAGCCAAGAATCCATATTTTGTAGTTTCTAGAATCTCATTTGGGGCTATTGGCCCTAATTGCAAATTACCAATACCATTTTATTGTTTGATAAAGAGAATTTCACCCAGCTTAGTTTGTGTTCCTTTCTCTGTGTTTGCTATTGCTTACCTGGATCTTGCTTGGTAATTTGAGGTTTTTTCTCTTTTTGTCTTGCCTACATTAGGAGTAGGTCTTATTATTCTATTCCTTAATATTTTTTCACAACTTTCCTTTTCATTAGAATTATTCTCTCATGGCTCTATGGTAGAACCATGAAGGTTCTAGCAATGATTTAATAAATTAATAAATAGAATCACTGTTGATATGAATCACTTTTGCATTGGAATAGGGAATCCCTCCAATGGGTCAATAAACATATGTTTTATATTTTATTCATGGATGCCTTTGAATGAATGTTTGGACAATTATATATATCTATCCTAAACCCTACGTCTCTTCATCACGATGGTTCATAATAATTAATATAATTAATTATTATGACTTATGTTAAGCCTAACCTCATATTATAATATAATAATTAACTATTCATTAATTATTATATTGTAAATTATACACCTTAGGATATTAAAGGTATTATATTATCATTAATAATTAGGGTTAATATAGAATCCTAACATGCCACCCCTCGAAAAAAATTATCCTCAAAGTTGGAAAATTGAAAAAATATGCTTTGGCTTAGATATAGTATTGGTGAAGGCTGGTATTAGTACCTACTATTTCTTCTCTTATTTGAATATGTCTTCACATTAAGAACAATTTTCACACATAACACATTTGTTTTTAAGGAAGGCATATATTTTAATCACTAAAATCAATACAATTTGTATTCACCGTTAGAATTGCATAAGTTTCCAATCATTGAAGTAGTGCATATGAGTTTTTCCTTTATATTTTAAAGAAGGGTAATTGCATCCAACTATGGATAAGAAACTTATGGTTATGTTCATCAGGAAGTCTCTCACTATATGAGGTTGATAGAGGAGTACCAATTGTTAATTAAATAAACGTATTACTTGCTTTTGTTTAACAAGTCATCAAATACTTTTGGTTGTATGCAAGCAATAGATGCTCTTATTTTACTTAAGTAGACGTTTCATATTCACTTTTAATAAGGGATTAACATTGGCTTATAAAAAATATTTTTTCTAGACATATATATTAATTGTGCTATGGTCCATGACCTTAGTGCACGGTGGAAGCCACGTGGTTTTCTTGGTAGAGTTATCAAGAGACAATACTTTTAGAAGATTTTATAATTAAGGGAAATGAATGTTCCCTCCATGCATGAATCTTAGTAACCCTAACTTGTGAATCTTAGTAACCTAAAACCTTTTCGGTGTTGATCTCTAGTGCAGCTTGAAATGGCTCATTTACATGCTTAATGTAATGATTTATTTATCATTAAAACTTGTTTTTGCAATAAATCATTCTCTTTAGTGTTCTTCATAACATGTCAACTTGAGTGTGGAGGCTACATGGTTGGGCATTTAATCAATTTATGGCTTACAATGTCTATCAAATGCTTGACTTGAAAAAAATAGTTATATTTATACACCTTTGTAATAGTCTTCCTGTGCCATTTGTCATCATTGAATGCAAGAGATAAAGTAATCATTTCAACCAGGTGAAAAATATAGTTAACTCTTGTGCACAATTTGATTGAACATTACCAACGTGATGAGTATAATGACTTTTCTACATGTTGCTATAACGGTTTGATAGCAAGGGCTGAGATGTCACAGTTGAGTTTTTTTATGTTCCTTTTAGTGGACGAATGTTACATGCTTACCAAGATTAAAGGATTGGAGCACCTTAAAATTCTAAAAAATATACAAGTTACAGCTTGTCATAGTGATGTCTAGTAAGGCATTAAATTTTTGAAGGTATTCTTATTATTATAAGTTTTATAGTCCACATTTAACAGTGACATTAAATTGTACTAAGACATTTAGGTATTTCTAATGTGCGTGTGAATATTCTAGAAATTATCGTCTAATGTATCTTCTATAACTTTGAATGCAAATACGATGGGTGTCTATGAAAAATGAAGTGGGCTCAATTTTGAGTTCTCTCAGCTTTTCGCTAAGAGTGTTGGAGTTATCAAGTGAATGGGTGTGTGGACTTGGGTGGAAGAGTTGAAATCATGCCGTGCAGTCATCCTAGTTTTCTTATGCAAAAGCATCTCACAAGGTGAGAGAAATTATCCGCACATGACTTGTTAACTCTGGAAAGTAAATATTCTATGTATGAGCACAAGTTCTTTGTGAGGATGGAGAGTGAAGACCAGCAGATAATTATGTGTCTATTTAGAGGACTGTGTCGATGTGTGGTACTGTTGGTAGAACCCCATACTCTAACAAGTAAAGTTGTGTATTTTAAAACATTAGGCGAGATAAAAATTTTAATGAACCCTTAGCATCAAATTTTTTGTAATATCTATCTTCACACCCAAATATTATTTGAAAATTAGATGTACGTTCTCCTATGAAGCATACCACATTACACTTCTTGAACTCATTTCTCTCAGTTGCACTAAAAGAGAAGTTTATTCTACAGTTGGAGAGATGTAAAATTTAACATGTGGGAAAGTTTTAACCATTCCGTTCTAGACATATCTTCACAAGATCAAATGCCAAGGGTGAAACTACTATGCTAAGGATAACAGTTAACATTTTGGAAAGAAACAAAAAGATGATATTAAGTTTACTGACTATGGAGATATTTGAAATAAGATCATGCTTTCACCTGGGTTGATGTAACTTTCCCTTCCTTCAATATTTGGCACATAGTGATTATTGCCTATTGAAATTTCCTCCAAATAAGCTTTGCTGCATCGACTACGTGGAAATGGACCACGAATAGTTTGACGCTTTCCTCTATCTTGTCAAATGGTGCACTTCTTTTCTAATCAAGGTGATTTGAATGGTGATTTAATAACTATATCCCTTAGTCATTCAAATTTGAAAAATGGCTATGTAGCTAATTAGTTTATGGCTATTACTTGATTTGGTGCCCAATCTATGAATCGTCTACCCATAAAGTTTCACTGTGTGCACCTATCCGTTGTAAAACTACCAGATGTAACTGCTACCCATTAGCTTATTTTCTATAATGTTTAGTAGCTTCTTGTCTATAATTTTCAAATGTTTGAGGAAGAAACTAGACTTTGTTACTACCACATGGTGTGTGCGTGTTGAGTTGAAGTGCTCACCAATAGTCAAGATGAGCCTTCTAAAAAAATGACTTCAAAAAATCTCCTCTATGTAGGTTAGGATTCCAAACCTTCAATACTACTATATTATCCACATTTCCACAGAGATAACACATGTACGTTTAATTTTGGGCATTTGGCTATCCTCTAATGGATATTTTGTTAGACGAACTTAATTCCCGTCTTTGCATTGATGTCGCATCCTTTATCAATGAAATGTATTAAATTGTGTCACTAAAACCTACTCATATGGGAATAATATTATCTACCCTAGGTTTTTAGTGAATCTATGAGCCTCTATTTATAGCATCGATGACACCCTCTTTAGCGCTACTTGAACATATATATATATATAATAAACTAGAAAATTGGTTGTTCTACCATCAATGTATCTTCATTGGGCCATGCACTATCAAATCATCCACCTAGCTATTCTATATGTTTATAAAGGGAGGAGTGTTGCTACGTTATTGGAGGTGGCCATGGTGGAGGCCTCACAGATGAAAGGTGCACATTGTCCAACATATTCAGTAGATAACCAAACTGATCCTTTGCAGGAATATATCCATTAAATTTTTCAAAAACTTTTGTTTCTTCCTTGGTATTAATTAAACTATTTGAGAAACTTTTGCAGAAAAAATTGGAGATATCATTGGAGAATTTATTTAGGGTCATATTGAGTTGTATTTCATATTTATGGTTGCATGCATAACCCAGATGCAAATCTACAAAACATAATTTTTGCCAACCTTCATCCTTGATATCATCTTCCTGGTGCAATTCTTTAAAAAAAAAATTGCATTTTTAGAGTTTCAATTATTTTCTTCCTAAAGTGCATTATGTACCATTTTAAAATTCATAGCTATGATATCCTCAGACAAAAAAAATCTAGGGTTATCATCTTCATTTGCAACATCCTCTTTTTATTCATGGGCAATTTCCTTCTTTCATAAAATCCTTAATGATCTTACTAATAATGTTTTCTAAATGTTGCTAGTGTGCTTCCCTCCATCCCCAAAATTCTTCCCTCTATTTTCGAACTTCTTGGTCCCATATGGCTAGATCCAACATGCTCTGATACCATATGGTAGAACCCTGAAGGTTCTAGCAATGATTTAATAAATTAATAAATTAAATAATATAAAAATAAATAGAATCACTGTTGATATGAATCACTTTTGCATTGGAATAGGGAATCCCTCCAATGGGTCAATAAACATATGTTTTATATTTTATTCATGGATGCCTTTGAATAATGTTTGGACAATATATATATATATATATATATATATATATATATATATATATATATATTATATTATCAATTATACACCTTAGGATATGAAAGGTATTATATTAGCATTAATAATTAGGGTTAGGATAGAATACTAACACTCTACTATAGAGGCTTTTAACATATCTTGTTCATTTTCTAGTATTTCCTTATTAATGGTAGAGGTATTAACATCTAACATTGCATTTTCTCTACCAATGTCTTTGAGCAACAAGAATTGCTAATATGGGAGGACCTAACTAACCTCTACTACTAGGATGATTCTAAGGATTTAGCTATAAATAGGTCCATGGTAAGGAAAATATAACTCAAAATCTACTAAAATTTATCAAAATATCCTATAGATATTATAATATTTGATTAAAACCTATAATAATTTGCATGCAACATTTATAAGATAAAGAAGGGGAAAATAAAACTTGGTTAAAAAATTCTATGCTAGAAAAAATTTCTTGCTTCACCGATGCCCTAGCCCTCTATTGCTCTTCCCATCATCCAAACCTTGGTTGACAAATATCTACAATTTTGTTTATTGCAACTAAAAAAATCAGCATCCTTTTTTCAGATGGTTAACTTCATAGGGTTGTATCTCCTTCAATATTAATTGGATTTCTTCATATGACCACTAATTCTAAATTTCTTCAAATTTTAGATAAATTGGTCCAATAATCATCTAAATCGAACAATCCTTCACAAAGATATGGCTCCTAAAGAACATAAGATTATATTAGAGGGGGGTGAAAAGTATAAGACCCCTTTTTGCTTTTCTTTCCCAATCAATATTATGCAATGTATAGATAGCAATATCAATAGTAGTAATCAAAGAAATGCATAAATCACCACACAATAGAGAAACCAAATTTACGTGCTTCACCCAATGTGGGCTATTCCACAGATAAAACATTTCACTAAAATTTTCTCAATCAATCTCTTGGTAATATTTTCCCTATTACAATATTTATGGACCTCTATCCAAAGGATACACCAATCCCCTTAATCAATTTAGTGTATCTCTATCCACATAAGACACCAATATCCTAACTTTGCTATGGTTGGTGATCCTCTAGAAGACCTTTGCCTCCACTACCCTTAGCAAATGGAACTCTATCCATAGAAGAAACCTATCCTCCTTGATCTAGTTGGAGATATTTGTCCTCAACTCTATCACCTCCAAAGATCTATCTCAAATATACACTAAACACAGTCCTTCGGTCTAGCACAAATCTGTCCTTAATATCTATCTTTGGTTTGTCACAAAACTATCTTCAAATTTAAATCAAACTCTATCCTTGAATCTATACTAAACACAGTCCTTCAGTCTAGAACAAATCTATCCTCAATCTCTGTCCTCAAGCGTTAACTCAAATCTTGACTCAATCTCAAATAAACTCTGTTGGATCTGCCCCAAACCTTAACTCAAGGTTTGAACAAATCAATAAACTCTGCTCATAAGCCTTCACAAAGACTTAACTCAAATCTACCTTGTAAGCTTCCACAAAATCTCACACTAAATCTATCCGTAATTCCTCTCTAGAACTTGTCCAATATGCTCAATAAGTCCTCACAATAACTTATCCAAATCTTCTCTCAATTTGTATTGTAAGCTTCCACAAAAGCTTACCCAAAACTATCCACAAGTCTTCTCAAATACTTGTCTCAAATCTGCTCATTAAGTTCACACTAGAAATTTTCCAATATCATAGAAACATAAAGAGAATTTTTAGAGACTCAATATGTTCTATACTCATCATAATGCTCAATTACTTTCAATCATTCTCTTAGAAACATATCGATAATTGTTAGAGACTCAATATGCTTCAAATTCACCTCAATACTCAATCACTTTCAATCACTCTTTTAGAAACATAAGGAGAATTTTTAGAGACTCAATATGCTTCAAATTCAACTCAATACTCAATCACTTTCAATCACTCTTTTAGAAACATAAGGAGAATTGTTAGAGACTCAATATGCTTCAAATTCAACTCAATACTCAATCACTTTCAATCACTCTTTTATCATAGAAACATATAGAGAATTGTTAGAGACTCAATATGTTTCACACTCATAAAATCTCAATCTCTTTCTCAGAGTAATTTTTTTTATGGAACTTGAAAAATCACTTCATACATCCACTTGACTAGGCTTAACCAACTCAACCAATCACTCAATGAAATAATCCTTGCTCACAAACCCTAGTCCAAGCATATGAACACTCACTCAAAATATTTCCAACAATGCCTAACAACAAATCTCACATAACAATGATACTCATGATATTTGCAAACCCTAGTTCAAGTTCTTCACTCAACTTAATCACTTCAACAACAATGCTTATAAAACAAGGTTTTATCAACAACTCTCAATTCTAGAAAACCTTGAAGCATTAATTCAAAACACTTTCAATAATGCAAACCAAACAATCCTTTTCACTCCAACCTTTCATTCACAATTTCCAACAATCACTCATTAGGAAGAATATGCCCATACCTTTTATTTGATGATGAAGGAACCTCAAAAATCTGCCACAACCACAAACACTTCTTTGCCAAGCTCAAGAAGGTTAGAAGATGATAAACTCTCTCAAAGATACAATGCAAATATAAAAACACACATACACCTTATCACTCCATCTTGAAGAAAGCATCCATCAATATATACAAAAATAATTGACCAAATACACCTTATAATATCCCAGATAAAATAATATTCAACACCAAAAATAATTTCAATAAAATCACCTTCTCAAAATAACTCAATGGCAATAAATCCTCTCAAAATAAAGCTAACTACTTATTCCTCCAATTAACCAAAATAATGATTAATTAAAATACTTTTAATATACCCTTTTAACTCCCTAGGACCTTATGTCAAAACCTTAGGCATCACAAAATATATTAAAATTTTATTACCTTTGCCTTGGTGAGAATCGAGCTCACAATGCCACCTCTACCAGCACCCTAACCGTGGCTCCAACCACCACATGAACTAGGCGATCTTTTAGGGAGCAAAGAGCACCATGTGCTATATATTCCTCCCCTTTTATGCTTAATCCAAAAACCATGCGTCGCTTCCTTTGACACTTCAAACACAACACACCAAAATGCTATTGTCGTGAATTGATCACAGGTGACTCCGTGCCAAAAATGCCTTAGCCTTCGACAACTTGCCACTAGGCCACGCTACCTAGGTGGATATGGGGTTTCATCCCTCAATGATATTATCCCTTTGACTGGCACTTAAGACAAGAATCTTGTCTTCTTCCTCGCACGAATTTTCTTCAACACATGCTTGCCTCTTTTGCTTTTTTGAATGAAGGATGATTTGAATGCCACTAAGGCATATAGTTTATATATCATTTGCCACCTTTAAACTTGAACGTCGGTGCCTTTGATTTTAAATAATTAATTTATAAATTATTTAAATTCTTTAGAATTTAAATATTATAAATTAATTTTTAAATCCTTTTGGATTTATTAAGGACTAAAGCCTTCTTTTTGTTTTACCACTTTGTATGAATAATATTTATTTATAAAATTTAAATTCAATGTGAATTTAAATATTTTATAAAATAAATATTAAAACTTCCTTGGGTTTTTATGAAAAACCTTTTATTTTTGCTCATCCATGGTTTTATTAAAAACCCTCCTACTTATGCTTCCACATAATATTAAAAATATTATGAAGCTCTTTTGCATTAACCTTTGCATTGTTCCTTTTGACATCGACTGTAGCTTATTCCTTGACATCAATGACAACTTTGTTCCTTGACATCAATGACAACTTTGACTCAAAATGTCCAACAACTCCTAAAATATAAGATATTTTTTAGAAAAAAATTCCCTAATGCTACTCTAGTTTCAAATGGTTGTCTTCACATGTTCATATATCCCTCAATACTAATTGGATTATTTTGAATGACCACTCATTTAAAATATTTTCAAAATCCACACAAAATGGCACAAGAATCATCTAAATCGAACAACTCTATGCAAATATATGGCTCTTGAAATATTGTTCATTTTTTAGAAAAAATTGCCCTAGCTTTGTCAATTCATAATATCGCGGGATGCAATATATATATATATATATATATATATATATATATATATATATATATATATATATATATATATATATATATATATATATATATATATATATATATATATATATATATATATATATATATATATATATATATATATATATATATATATATTAGATAAATTAAGGGGTTTTGAAAGGGCCCCCAAACCTTTTACAAGAGAGGAGCTAAGGATACACAAAGCAAAGCCAACATATATCCTTAGGAAACACCAAAAAATAGTTGGTCTACCACACAAATATAGCAATCTAGCAAAATAACATACTGGAGATCCCTAGAAAGCAAAACCTGGATCTCCAAGACCAATAAAGGACTAGAAAATAGAAGAAAAAATTGATCAATAATTGACCAAAACCAAAGCAAAATAGAAGAAGGAAAGCAGTCAAATATCTTTGATAGAAAGACAAATGAAAAATATCTTTGATAAAAGGGCAAGTTGGATATGGTTTAGTTAACTGGTTAGAAATGTAATGAGATTAATGTACTTTTTTATTTTTGTAATGTGAGTGGCCCCCAATAGAATCCACACATAGGTTATTAAAAAAAAAACTACATGAGTGAGATTATATATTTTAATAAAAATGATATCAAGAGTTTAATTCAATGAGTTTAAATATGTTTTAGCGAGGATTCTTGGTCCCATCATACTGAGTGGGATCTGAACATTGGATCTCTCAAAGAAAATACAAATACCTTACCACTACAGTATGATTACAACTTAAAATGATATCAAGATTTGATTGTTAAAACTTAATAATTTAATGAAGATGGCAAATATATTTTTTAGTAGATGGAAAATAAGGGGTTTTGAAAGGGTCCCCAAAAATTTTACAGAGAAACTACAAGGACTACTAGAAGAGTCCTAACATGGACCAACAAGGAAAATAACAAGCCAAAAAGAGCCTAGCCCTTAGACACTGAATAGAAGAGATAGAAAAAGATGCAGCAAAGAAGACCCCAACAACATAGAAATATATCAAAGCTACCTAATCCACTTCCTCCTTAGAATCGATATGATTACCTTTAAAATAACTCATCATCAAAGAAAATTCCTCCACATAAATGTTAGATATTTTGACCAACTTATTGAGAAATCATAGAAGATCATTAGTATTTTTCCATGCATTCTCAAGAGTTTTCAAAGGATCATGAGCCTTCAACAGATCATATCCTTTACCAAAAGGGCTACCAACTTCAACATGGGATTCTTTCTGAGTTTAGGCATAGGCTCTCCAAAAATATTTGAGATTGATATGACATGACTAGCCTTCTCTTTCTTAACCCTTTTGAAATTCGGGTGTTTTGAATGCCTAGTAGCAGAGGTAATTTCCATAGGATTTTTTGACCTTCAACCTTCACCACAGGACCTTTGAGAGTGTTCTCCTTGCATTTGACCTTCACAATAAGATCTCTAGAGCTATTATCCATATTATCCTCAAGGGAATCATAATCATATTTAGGCAACTAATCCGAGGACTTTGAGGGATAAAGACATGTGCCCTTTACTCCCAAAACTATCAAAGGAATCCTTATCAACTAGCTCAACCATAGTCTTCCCAAGGCTCATTCTTCTTAGCTTATTCCTAAACTTGGAAACATGATAAAAAAACTTCAAAAGTCCTTGATGAAAGGGGTAAGATATTTTACCATGTTTCACTTGCTCCATCATCTTCTCAATGGAAGCAAACAAAAATGCAAGTACATTCATCAATTTCCTCCTTCACATGTGGTTCAAAAATGCAAAATGAAATCTACAAACAATATTATTTTACCTATTTGGATTAGAATACTCCATTGCTTCCAATGTATCCTATCCCAAGGATCTTTGAGATACTCATGTAGGTATCAATTCTAAGATTTAACCAAGCACTTGCCTCTACCTCTTAGATACCTTAATTCTCTAGCGAGGGAGTGCTTGGCCTTATTTACATATTTACCATAAATAGGAATGCCTAACATGGTAGATATTATGGGAATGGAAATATTTAATTCTATTCCCTTAGCAATGACTTTGCCCCCTTCCCAAGTGTGTGCTATTTTCATAGAAAATTCTAAGTCAAAATTGTTAAATTTCCTCACCAAATTAATTAAAATCCCATTCTCTAAAATTCTCTAAACATCCTCATACAACTTTAGAGTGGCCAATTCTACATCGTTAAATTCATATACCATGGCCTGAAGAAGTTTTATGAAGGGCCAACAAGAGATTTTGCAACTAGACACTCTTTGAGCAAGGTTCAAATAAGAGCAATTGAGACTAGTGCAGACAGTTTGAAAATCCCCTTTAAAATAAAAGCATCTTCACCTAGAAGCTTCACCATAAAGATACTAGGTTTGATTCTTCTCATAATTCCAAAATATTTTTTCCACATCAAAAAATTAAAGTAGGGACTAATATTTAAATCAATCCTCCAATGAGTAGGTCATGACTGATTTCCATGATACCAGTGCATGAGTCGAGGGATATGATAATTAGACATCCACCACATAATTAGATAGATAGGATCTGAGATCTTATATATGACAAGGATCCCACACACACTAGGTGTGTGATCATCATGCCACCTCACCATAGGATAGTTGATAACAAGAAGTAGAGAAAAGGTTGGGCCTAAGGAGTAATCCAAGATAAAAAGACTCCAAATTCTATCAAACTAGATGTAAACTGCACTAGGATTGACAAAGTTTGAAAAATGATATCAAAGAACTCATCCATCGAAGAGAGAAATAACACAAAAAAAAAAAAAAGGGAACACCCTTTTAGGTTTTAAAATCCACTCCTAGAGCCTCAATAAAATTTTAACACCAGGGTTTTAAGGACACAACAAGCACCACCTGAGGTAAGACTTGTGCAAGAAAATACAACCCAGGCCAACATAGAAAAGGAACTAATTATCCAAAGAATTTTTGAACCTTATTAAATGAGAAATAAAGGGATCAGAATACAAAACCAAAGGACTAAAAAACCATGGAAGAGGGTTTCTTAAGATTAAAAATGATCATTCCACCAAAAAATCTTCTCAAATGAATTCCTGTCAAAAAATTAAGCATTTTCAATGCTTAACTCAAAATCCCTCCTTCTCAAAAGATTTAGATATTGAAGAAATCTTTCCCTCCAAATGTGCAAGCTTCCTTGGTGAACCCCAAGGTTTGCTAGATATTTAGCAAACCTATTACTTTTCCTAAAAACATGAATACACTAGACACTTTCAAAGGTTTTAAGTATTCTTCCTACTTAAGACTTTAGATTTCTAATACTCTAGCTTGGAGAGTGAATTCCATTGAGAATGTTGATTAAATTTAAAGAATTCCTCTCAATGATTATCTTCTCAAAATCTAGGGATTCAGGCATGACTAGACCTTGGAATAGGGTCTTGGCCTTAACAAAGTGGTTGGTTTGGAATACAAGGTTCTTAGCATAGGCCAAGATAATTTCTCCTTTATTATTTCTAATAATTCCTCCACTCCTTGAAAATCTTGGATTTTATTTTGAAGCTCCATAAAAAATTAATTTTATACATGGGAATGCCCAACTAACTGGTTAACCTTGCTTCTTCAAGATTATATTTTTTGGAAGAGAAAGAGGAATTAGAAATATTGTTAATAAGGGATTCAATAATTATGATTCCTATGGACTGAGAATATCTAGATCAATTCTTGGAGGCCCTAAAATTCCTCTTCTTCCACACTCCCCACAAGAAGTGAGGGAGATCAAATTTCCATAGGGATTGACATCTTGGGCTAAAAAAGGGGGACATCCATTACTCAAATAATTCTAGAAAAGTTTTAGGGAGAACCAAGCAAGCCCCTAGAGCACTCAGGAGGAGGTTAAGAATTTCTAGGGAGGAGTATTTCATGAAGAGGTTTTGGGAGGTCTCCTCATTATGACCACAAAGGTAACAATTATTAGGGAGAATCATTTATATTTTTTAAGGTTTTCTATAGAAAGAATTTTATTTTGGAGAGCCAACTAAAAAAAGAAATTGATCTTGAGAATTAGATATGTATACCATATTTTCTTTCCAGGGAACCATGCATGATTCTCATCAGCTACAAGGTGATACGTAAACTTCACTCAAAATATATTTCTCCTCTTCTCTCAAAATTAGGGATTCCTCATAGGTTGAATGGCTTATCACTTCATTTATCAATTTGAGTGAAAGGAGATTCAAACTTTCCTCTTCCCCCAAGCAACTTTAATAGATTGAATATCCTTCCATATTTTCCTGCCCTCTACCTCTTCAATAGAATTTACCACTTTGGAGCAAAACACTGATAAAAATTTAGCCTAAAAAAAGCAAAATAAGGATTATCTAAAAGGGGAGATTATTCCAACCATCGATCTTCCCAAAAATGGATCTTTTCCCCATTTTCCAATCTCTATTTAATTCCTTTTTCAATTAATTTTTTTGGATTTGACTATATTATTCCAAAAGGCAAAGCCAAAGAAGGTTTTTGCTCTTCCAAGAAAACTTTTCCCTTATTTAGGTATTTAGCATTAAGAATCTAAGACCAACCATTGTTCTCTTGCTTGATAAGATTCCAACACTACTTCTCCAACAAAGCTATGTTAATTCGATTAGATTTTCTCATCCCTAATCCCTCGATATATTTTTTGGCATACACTTGCTTCCAAGAGACCAAATGAAACCTCTTTTTATCCTTGAAACCTAATCAAAGAAAGGATTTTTTAAAGTGTTCAAGGTTTTGACCAATTTTTGCAAATATTTTGAACATAAATAAAAAGAAAATTTGTAGGATTTGAAGGGTGGACTTGACCAACTGAGCTTTACCACCTTGACTAAGCAGCGCTCCTTTCCAACCAACCAATTTTCTCTGAATTATTTCAATGATAGGGTTATAGAGCTCATCCTTGAATCTTCCTTTAAAGAGAAGAAGACCTAAATAAGTGGATAAAAAATTAGCAATAATGCATCCAAGGATCCTAGCAATGGATCTTTGTCTAGCAAGTGAGGTATTAAGAAAAATATTTTGCTCTTAAAAAAGTTAATATACTAACCCACATCCTTCTCATAGGATAAGAAAATCCCCTTGATTTACTTAGCTTGGGGAATAGAGAAGAAGGTCAAGAGGAGAGTATCATAAGCAAACTATTTGTGGGATATGATCTTCAAGGGGATGGTTGTATTGATACCTTCAATGCCTATAGTAGCTTTAATATATCTTC
Source organism: Wollemia nobilis (assembly GCA_028583015.1). Taxonomy (NCBI): domain Eukaryota; kingdom Viridiplantae; phylum Streptophyta; class Pinopsida; order Araucariales; family Araucariaceae; genus Wollemia; species Wollemia nobilis. The sequence continues at coordinate 4,727,331 of JAQPPZ010000613.1, read as the reverse complement.
CTAGGGCATTTTCCAAGATAAATTAAAGAGAGGGGAAATATGGTCACCTTTGCTTCAATCCTCTAGCACTTAAAAAAAAACCTGAGACTTATCCATTAACAATTATTGAGAAAAATATAATAGAGAAGCATTCCTTGATGAGGGAGATCCAACTACAATGAAATTCAAAATGAATCATAACTTTCTCCAAAAATTTCCCAAGAAAATCTATCGTAAGCTTTGATCATGTCAATCTTGAGGAACATTCATGTTTTTCCATTTCTTATCTACTAAATGGATAAGCTCATGAATTTTAATTATTCCATCTAAGATTTATCTTCCCAACATAAAATCACCCTAATTGGAGTCAATGATGATGGGAAGAACTACCTTCATTATGTTGGCCAAAACCTTAGAAGGAATTTTATAGATAGTATTGCAAAGGCTAATAGGTCTACATTTTTTTAAATCCATGGTTCCCACACTCTTAGGAATAAGGATAAGGAAGGTGGAATTTACATATTTTAGAATAAATCAAGAATTTTGAACTTCAATGATAGATTCACCACATATTTTCCAATAATATGCCAAAACTTTTGGAAGAATGCGGTAGGAAAACCATCTGGCCTTGGTGCTTTCTCTCATACCATAGAAAAATAGTGTTCTTAATCTCTTCCTTCTCAAAGGGGTTAATCATCCAAGAATTCATCTCATCAAAGATTAGCTTGGGAATATTAGCCAACAATATATTTTCTATCTATAAATCCCCCTGATTTGTGGATCCCAAAAGCATTTCAAAATAACCAACAACTTCATCTCTAGTATCCCTGGGGTCAACCAACATGGAGCCATCATCCTTTAGGACATCCTTGATCCTATTGAAACTTCTATGTCTAAGGGCTATGACATAAAATAATTTTATGTTTCGGTCCCTATATTTTTTTTTTAAGTGAAAAACCCCTTGCGAGGCTGCCTTGGTCTGAGAGACCATGAAAAGGGGGTTCTACACCGTCAAAGTCACTCGGGGGTCGCGCCCGGCCCTATCCACACCAAAATTATCAATTGGATTTTTGGGTACCCAATTCAAATTTTTGGTAAGGTGGAGATTTGAACTTGGGACCTCCCTTGGAGGATTGCCCTCTCCTCTCTAACTCACCTACAACACCTAGGTCGGTCCCCATAATTTAACCATAATGCTCTAGACCTCTATTTCCAAAAGATGTCTTCTTTTCCAATATTATTATGAAATTATACAAGCATTGAATTATTCTCTCTAAGATCATCCTACACAAAACCTATCTCCAGATTGGTCTCTATATTTTTTAGTTGCATCATCAAATCCTTGTTTGCTTTGAAAAATGTGATCAAAAACCAATTTATTCCAAAATTTCAAATTATTCTTATTATACATAATATTTTTTGTAATTTGAGCTATTAACGAGCTAGAAAATATTTTGAACCACCACTCCATAATATTAGACTCTAAATATTTGTGCTAAAACCACATAGATTCAAATATAAAATGTCTTTTTATCATTCTAGAATTAGGGAGGACTTCCAACAAAAGGGGATTATGATCTGACCCAATCTTGGTAAGAGAATTCAAGTGACACCTAGCAATACCAAGACATCCTTGGAGACCAAAAACCTATTAAGACTTATTTGAATTAAAAAATACCTATCCTCCTATTACTCCAAGTGAATTTATTGCCCCTCAAATCTAGATCCATCAACTCAAAGCAATTGACAAAATTGAAAAAATTCTCCATTATTTTAGTCAACATTGGATTACCCCATTTTTTGTTTGAGGGGTAAAGAGGATAATTGAAATCTATCGCTAGAATACAACATTCATTCAAAAAATATCTTCTCATCTGACCCAAGATTGATCATAAGGAACTTCTTTCCACTATACAATTTGGAGCATAAATATTGGACAAAAATAAGATATTCGTGATTCTGTTTGAAGAAGAAATCATAAAACCATCCACTCTCAAAGGATCCCATAGACATAGCAATCCTCTTAAAGAGCCTTGAGAATGAATTGAATTCTTTATCTTAAAGAAATTATTTTCATCCAACTTAGTTTCTTGAAGTAATAAAATATACAAAGATAAATAATTTCTCATGAATGAAAGAAGTCTTTTTTTAGATTGGCCATTAAGGCCTCTCACGTTCCAAGATAATATTCTCATTTGCAATTTCTAGAATTATTTTTCTTTCCCCACCAATATTGGATGGGGGTTGACTTCTAAATACTTATGTAATATCTAAGTTCTTCCTTGAATCACTACTAGCTTATAGATTTAGATTTTTTTGGGCTCCAATAACAATACCAATCTCAGTGGCCCAGTTTTTGGAAGTATTCTTCTTCCTACCACTAGCATTGGTTGGGGGTTTGTCTCTAAAAACATGAGATTTCTCTATATTTTCAACTAATTAACTAATAGCTTCTATCTTTAGAATCACTTGGGATCCATTAGCAATATTTGTCTAGGTGGCCCATTTCCTTAAATCTTTATTCAATGGTTTACCCATTTTCCCTTAAATTCCTATATCCACACTCCCCTTCTTTTAATTTTTTGTAACAAGGTTAAGGGTCTCGAGTTATTTGCCTCCTAAGTTCTTCCCTGAGGAAGTAAAACCTAGGATACCCTTAGAATCTATTGTTTATTCTACTTGAAAGGGGAGGCTCCTGCCAACAAGTCAAGCTGGTCCAAAATAATAGTCTAAAATTTTATCATGCCTAAGTGGAGAGACTCCCTTCATCATAGAAAGTGAAGCCATATTAATAAAATAAAGGGAATATTTTTCCATAGTACAATAATTTAAGCCCGTTGCTAGACATTCAAAGGGATTACCCACTAGGGGGTTAAAATAAAAAGAAATAGAGGAGGTCTCTAGAACACATACTTGCACTATAGGCTCAACAAGAACTTCAAGGTCTTCGACCAGAGGAACTTTCTCAATACAGGGAATCTTAGTAGAAGACTCACCAAAAGCAACCAAGACCAAAGAATTCCATTTCCAAGCATTTTGAGGATCCTCTTTTTCATTTTGGCCCACACTTATTTTTTAGTTTGAACCATCTTGTTGGGGTATCGTATGGTTGCATGACCATTTTTTTGCATTTAAAACATATTGTGGGTCTGTTTTCATATTCCATAGGTTGATTTATAGAGCCAAAATCTAAAATAATATTGATTAAATCAGGGATATATGCTACCAGGTCCACATTAACACACATTCTAGCATACACTATTTTGGAGTTGGATCTTGTGGCAACATCAATCAAAACCAAATCATCCAATATTTTGGCAATTCCTCTCACGATATCCTCATGCCATAATTGAAAAGGGAGACTGGGGAGTCTAGTCCAAATAGGAGTTGTGTTAATATTCTAAGATTAGGGGTCAAATTCTATTTCCCATCATCTAATAAATAATCTCCTATAGCCAAAAAACCATAGATCCCATCCTAGAATATGTAGCAAATATTACTCCTCATTAAGCTTAAATAGGAAGAAGACTTTGGGAAGAGCTACTATTTCCATTAGACTTGGAAGAGGCCCACTTACTAATTGAATCAATGTTTGGTCGGGACACGATGAACTTTCCAATCAAGTTAAAATCTCCTTCGTTCATAATTAAGCTCAAAATATCACATGAATTTTTGATGATTGCTCAACCAGTTGAAGATCAAAAAATCCATAGGGAGCTCTAATTTTTATATTTGGAAGACTTTGCAACCATAATTACATAAGACCTAATCCTTGGGTTAAAAGGAAAAGAAATCCCTAGTATACCTCGAGGGGGGTCTGCATATCTAGGCACCAATAGAGGATCCCCATGAGGAACTAAATAATCTCCAAGAGACACCAAAGAAAGACTACAAAGCTTAGAAACCAGCAAGCAATCAAACACTCCATCTCCATACTTCTCCTTGCTTGCCACCTTGTTGCATGCCACCTCACTGCTTGTCACATTCCCACTCACAACCATTTCAAAACTCCTCTAGAACATGACTTATACTATGTAATATGGCAAATATCTTTGATAAAAAGACAAATGAAGAATATCTCTTAAAAAAGGTAAGTTTTGATTAACTTGATAGCAATATAATGAAAACAATTTGATGTAATATATTGTTATTTTAATAAGTTGTAAGCTTATTGCAGTGGTAAGGGCTTTGGCTTCTCTTTGACAAGTCTAAATTTGAATCCCCACTTAGTATGAAGGGACCATGACCCCTCATAAAAATATGTGTAAACTCATTGAAAAATAATATTTTGTTATTTTAATGGAAGTGACCCTTAATAAAAACCACACATAACTTATTAGAAAAATTAGTTATACTTATGTTAAGATATAAACAACTTTCTATCAATAGAATTAACATTAAATGAATGTTCAACCATAAACATTTTACTTAATTGCCTATACCTATGCTAAAAAACTTTTTAATGTCCACAAGCCAGAGACCATATAAGAGGACCCTCATAGAGGATATTATTTACTTAATATATGGTTTTCTAATTATGATTTGGCTACCAAAACTTGATGTACAACCCTAACCCCTATAGTATTTAAACCTTGAACCTCTATTCAAAATTTCAAAGTGTAATTTTTAGGCCACTCAAGTTGTACTATTTTAATATTCACATTTCTATCCTTTAATATAAAGAGACCAAAAATATATATCAAGAGACCACCAACCAAGACCAACACAAAGGGACATACTCATATTGCTTTACAAAATAAAACATGCAACCCTTCAAAGGATACAACTTAAACAATGACTATAAGCAAGCTAGAACATCAAACCAAAGATCATAACAAGAGAAAAACAATTGAGAGTCATGCTAATGAAGGAGAAACATGATATTTGGCGACCCTCTCTACTCTCTTCATCATCTCTTTGTAGCTCAGAGCAATGATTATACTTCTACTATATTCAATATGTTGACGTCATTGATTAAGCCAAGCTGAATAGACCGACATGGGTCCCAACATAGTTGGAGATACCACTGCCAAATTTACCAATATGAATTTGCATGGATATTACCAATAGTCAATGCATGCGGTTGTTTTATCATCATCACAACATTTTATGGTTGCTCCACCATCATTATAATTTGTGGTTGTTCTATCATTGCAATAGTTTGTGGTTGCTTCATCATCTCTTGTGGTTGTTTGACCAAGGAATCTAAATCCCTATATAGTCTCTTATGGTTGAATAATGTTTCCATTGCAATGATATTACCAATAATCGATTCCTATGTTTTTTCCACCATCACTGCCATTGCCACAACAGTTTTTGGTTGTTATGCCACCACCATAGTTTGTGGTTGCTCTATCATTGCCATAGTTTGTGGTTGCTCTACCACCAACATTGTAGCAATTTTTGGTTAGTAGGAACCACTCAAGACCATTTTATCATTATTTAAGTTTGATAATTTTTATAGGATCTGATACCGATACTAAATAGCTATGATTAGCTACCATAATAACAAGCCTAGAATGTTAGTTGTTGATAAAGTAGGATATGGGGGAAAGCAATCACAAGATGTAAACTATGTAGAAAAGTAAGATAATGGAATTCTATAATATGATTGAAATATGCTATTGATGAAAGTTGTAAAAATAGTACAATGTAATGTAATGGAGGAAATGAACACTCCATAACTCTAATGAAAACTACTTATACCTACTTACTATATAGTAGTGATCACACTTCTGCTACACACACTATTCTCTTATATTTTGTGTCTTATGTATTTTACACACTCACTATGGGCCCTATATATAATAAGGTAGGTTGCTTGACCCTTACTCTTTCTAACTACCTTTCCTATGACTTATTTACAAGTGGACTCCTTTTACATTTACATCATTAAACATTGATACTTGTGCATTTATGACTTCTTCCTCAAGTAACCTAAGATATACTCCTAGTCTAACAATGTACCCAAGGTGGTACATTGACATGTACCTAAATAATGTAATATAATATAACATTTCCCTCTATTACATTATTTGGGTATTGAATACTTTAGTCTTCAATATGGATCTTCCTCTTTTGAATAGTCTTCAGATCGATCAGGTTCTTCTTCTACTTTAGTATTCATGTTATATCTTCTTGTCTTTTCCAACCCACTATTTTTTGTTGTCAAGCATCTTTGATGAACTAGTGATCTCATAATTTTGCACATCACAAGTGGATCAGAATTGATCCATTTTATCTCCTTTGATTCTTTGTATGACCTATTTATTTGATCTTCATGAATGTCAAGCTTGAACTTATTGTTAGTGGATGTTTCTAAAATAAGATATTGAAAGAAATAATCCAAGGTTATGCACAAGTGTGAAATATCGTAAATTGGCTCTATTTAGGATTTTTAAAATTTTGAAAAGGCTAATTTTGGATCATTTCACTGGGCCCCATTCGTCCAAAATTTACGAGGTGATTTTTTTTGGGGTAAATTTGCCCGCATTTGATAATCAGGAACCTAACTTTATTTTAATTCGTCGACCTCAAATTACATATGATTTTGATTTTTTCGCCCAATTCATCTTCAAATTATAAATGATTTTATATTTTCCGTCCAAATCGCCTTCAAATTATAAATGATTTTATTTTTCCCGCCCAAATTGCCTTATATACTACGCATATATATACTATACTAGGTACCGATAAATATACATAAAAAATACTCTAACTCAAAAATAGCTCTAAAATAATGAAAAACTTGAGAAGGTTGCAGAGGAGTGTCGATCGATGCAAGACGATCGATTGTAGAGCCATGACTATCAAAATAAACTGATCAATTGTAGATGAGTGTCGATCAATACAAGACGATCGGTTGCAAAGTCGTTTCTATCGGTATAAGCCGATCGATTGTAGAGCTATGTCTATCGACATAATCCGATCAGTTGTAGAGCCGTGTTAGTTGACATAAGTCGATCGATTATAGAGTTGTGTCTATCGATAAAAGTCGATCGATTGTAGAGTCATGTCTATCGATAGAAGCTGATCGGTTGTAGAGCCATGTATATCAGTATAAGTAGATCGGTTGTAGAGCCATGTCTATTAGTATAATCTGTTCAGTTGTAGAGTTGTTTCTGTCGATAGAAGTCGATCGATTGTAGAGCCATGTTTCTCGGTAGAAGCTAATCGGTTGCAAAGCCATGTATGTCAGCATAAGTTGATCGGTTGTAGCACCGTGTCTATTAGCATAAGATGATTGATTGTAGAGCCATGTTTGTCAACATAAATTGATTGATTATAGAGCCTTTTTTGTCGATATAAGCCAATCGGTTGTAGAGTTTATTGATTGGCATTTGCCTATCAGTTGTAGAGCTACTGATCGACATTGGTTTGTCAATTGCAGAACCATCTCCATCGTATTTAGTCAACCAATTTTAGAGGTGTCGATCGATATTCGTCTATCGGTTGCAAAGGTGTTGATCGACCTTGGTAGGTCGATTGTAGATGTGTCGATCGACATTAGCTTATCTATTTCAAGGTCATGTTGATCGGCGTTAGGTTGTTGCTTGTAGTGTTGTTGGCATAACTCTATCAGTTACAGGGATGTGTGGTTGACATTCTATTGCTTGTAGTGACTATCGATCGGTATAAGTTGATCAGTTGCAGGGAAGTGTTTATTGACAAAAGTGTATCGGTTATAGAGGATTCATGATTAAAAATTGGTAGAGTATTTTTATTCCATTGTTCTTTTGTTCAAATATATTTTTCTATAGTTTCATAGGCACTGTAGGTGAACTATATGCAATAGTGATAGACAACTATCAATGTCATTTGGTTATGTGTCAGGAGCATTTCTTTTGTTAGATATTGCTTCTTTTCTCTTAGAGTATGTTTCATATGCAATTTAGAAGCACTATCTGCAACTCTGGTCAATAAGTATTCCCTATAATATTGTGTGTTAGGATCATATGTTCATCTTGAGGGATGTTTGCTATTTTTCTTCAAATTCATATATATTTCCTACCATCTAAAGGTTTTTCTTTACAGATACAATGTCACTTATTGAACATGGAAAGAAGGGAGGCCAGTGTTCTTGTAAAAAGATAATTTTGAAATATTCTACACCAAAATGCAATGAGACATCAATCTCTATAGATTCTACACAAATTGTAGGTACAAACACCTTTTATCATCAGTTTTCTAAAATTTTTGTTCTTCTTAAATGTAAAACTTTTCTCTATTAATAGATAAATGGTTTTCTGCTTATCTACCTCTTTTTAAATGCTTTGTAAAACTGTATTCTATTAATTCTTTAAAATAGTATTTTTTTTACAACAAAAATGATAAAGAATACCAAACATTGAATGTAGTTAATATTGTCGACCTTGATGTGCGTTCACTCGAAGATATTCCAGAAAATGAGATGGGACCACATGATAATTTTCCTAATTATGACATTCAACAACCACTTCAAGAGATTTTAAATTCAGACACATCAATCGAAAAAAAAAAAAATAGTACAATTAAAATTTAGACCTCTGGGGAATCTTCTAGTCAAAAATCTAAATGTCAAAAGATAAGTGAATGGACTATTGAAAGGGATTTTAAAAATGAATGGGCACAATTATACCCTTTTATTAAGCGAGATGAGAAACTAAATATGTGTAAATGTATTATTTGTACATGGAAGCTGGGAAAGGATCATTTATTACAAAATAAGAAAGACAATAGAAAAACACTGTGGGAAAGTTTACATCAAAGAAATACGAAGTGATGGAACAATTAACAGAATTCATAGGTGTAAGGATGCAACAAAATGTGTGCATATGAGATATGCTCTTGAATATGATAAAGCAATGAAACAAAAAAAAAATCTCATTGAGAAGGGTGGAATAATCGAGGGACAATTTCAAAAAGTTAATAATACTTTATTAGCCTCAAAGAAATTGCAGTTTGCTATTGTATACAATATTCTAAAAAAATGTCGACCCATGTCTGATTTTGTTGATTTTAAGGAAATACTTCAACTAGCCAATGTATAAAACCTTACCAGTTCACATTGGTCAAATCAAAGTGGTTGGGAAATGGCAAAATTTCTATCACTGGTTGAGAAGGAATACCTGAGAGAGAATGTGAAACAAGCCAAAGTTATTTCACTTTCCATTGATGAGGTAACAACTATTGACAACACATCTTAGATTTACATACATGTTTACACATTCAAAAATTGTTTGAGACAATCTCATTTACTAGCACTATATAAGATGATTGAAAATTGTAATACGAAAAACATTTATAATTTTGTTGTAGCCATTTTAAAGGATATTTCTGGAATGGATGAAAAGGAAATTGCCATAAAGTTAATTTATGTTGGAGCTGATGGTGCGGCTACAATGCAAGGACAAAGGAATGGTCTTTGTGTTAGGCTTTAGACTTCCATTGCCCCATATGTGATTCCTATTCATTGCATGGTTCATCAAATGAATCTTACATACAAATTTGTGAGCAATTTTTATAATGTAGCCAGAGTGAAAGAACTCATCCGTGATATACACTCATACTTTTCATGTAGTCCAAAAAGGTTTGCAGAGTTTCAACAGTTTTCTCTAGGAGTAACGGAAGGCAAAAAAATGTTAAAATATGTGGAAACCAGATGGATTTCACTGTTTCTTCCTACAAAAAGGGTATTTTTAGAATATCAATCCTTGGTTGGGTTTATGTATGCACATCGTAGAGATGTTGACAAGGCAAAATATTTGCTTTTTCATATGACTGACTTGGAAACTCTTCTCACATTATGTGGTATTATACCAATGTTACAAGAAATGAATACTATGATTAAACTTGCACAGGAAAGGGAAATTCATATTGTCAATTTCATGATGATGAGAAAAAAAATATGTATGGTTATTGACAGGATTTATTTATCCAAAAAATATTTTGAGGATCCCAAGTTTGATAGTTGGAATACATTAATTAATGTCAATGAATTGAACAGCTTTTTAAAGTTCAACATCAATGATAATATTTGTATTGCTATCCATGGAAAGTTGATTCTTGTATATCATTTTGAAAAGTGATTAAATACTCTAACAGATGATGTTGAACAAGTGCCCGTTACCCATTCCAAATTTGATGAGGTTTTGGATAACACTAAGAATAAATTGAAAAGAATTGCAAATGCATTAACAAGTGAAATAAGAGATCATTTTAAGAGATATGAGACACTTGATGCCATGGCTGTTGTTATCCTAATTTCTAAAATCCTTGTGGTGAACAAAGTAGTAGAAGTGAGTTGTTTGTAAAATATATGGGTAATCTTATGAAACATTTCTCTAAAAGTGTGGAAATAAATGACATTGAAATCAATGGTATTCTAAACAAATATCTTTTGAGACATCAATCAACCAATTTTAGAATAACAATGGATAATCAAATTGCACAATTCAAAAATCCACATGAGACTGGTTCAATCACTCTTTTATGGCAAAAAACGTATTGAAGTAGTGTCTTGCAAGATACTATGAGTGAATACTTTGTTTTATATGCATTATGTCATACAATAATTTTAGGATTTGTTGAAGACGAAAGGGTTTTCAGTATTAACTTTTGTTAAATCAAAAGTTCATAATAGGTTGGATAGAAATTTGGAAAATCATTTGAGAATGTATGTGTCATCGTACGAGGTGGGTAAATTTCCCTATGACAGAACGTTCACATATTGGAAGTCCGTAGCAGAAAGAAGAGGTCTCTCTAGTATGGTTGATAATGATGAAAATGATTAAGCTAGGAGTGATGATGAGATTATGGAAACGCAGAACTCATAGATTCTCAGTTCTTGTGGAGAAGTTGATAATGCTTTGTATTACCTTCTAGAAATGTAAAAATTGCAATGATTATATGATAAATTCATATAATCTAAGATTTTTTCAGATTTGAAATCATTTTGTAAAATTTTAGTGATTTGAATAAATTCATATTAACAGTGATTTTTTGGATTTGAAATATTTCATATTATCAAAGATTTTTTGTATTTTATTTGTTGTAAAATCATATAATAATTCAATTTTCAAAAATTATACATGTTTGCTTTGTAATGTTATGGATTGTCTATCTTTTCAAAATTTATGATGTATGCTATAACTTTGAGTAAGTTGAAAATTTGAAAACCATGTATACATAATGATGCTATGTTATTGAACTAAATGTATATGTTGAAAAAAAATAGTTATTTTTCCTTTGAATTTAAATGTATGTATGTATCATTAGTTGTATGATATGACAAAATATAGTGATTTTTTATGATTTATGTTTTGTCATTGAGTAAACCGTGTATGCATATTAAAAATTTATGTACATATGTATGAAAAATGCATGTAGTATATTACTCTAGATATGGAAAACGAAAATTTAAACCCATTCATAGATATATCCAAATTACCATATTTATTTTTATACAACTATAATGACTAACTATGAGTATGAATGCACTAAAATTGAAACCTATTCATAGATATATCCTTCGTAAACTCACTTGAAAAATAAAAATAATATAGCTTAATAGAAATGAAAATACTCACTTTTTATACTACAATGAGAATGAATATGAATAAACTAAAAATTAAACACATGCATAGATATATCATTCGTAAACTCATTTGAAAATTGAAATATAAAAAAAACATAGCATAATATAGGGAAATTGAAATTTAACTCTTACATAAATATCTCCATCGTAAACTAACATTGAATATGAAAACAATATAGCATATTAAAAAAGAAAATACGCTTTTCTATACAAGAACAATATATGAATATAAATAAACTCAAATTTAAACACATGCATAGATATATCATTCGTAAAATCATTTAAAAATTGAAATATAAAGACAACATAGCATATTTGAAACACCATAATACTTAAAAGATGAAAATAACACACAATTATAAAAGTGTATTTCTTAAAAGTAAAAAATTAAAAGCAAGTATCTTGTTTTCATACGAAAATATATGAAATGTCATAACATTGTATTTCAAAATATCAAATTTTAAAATTCAATATCTTGCTCTAGAATATTTTCCCATTGGCAATGGATGTAATGCAGCCCTAGGTGGGGGTTTTCAAATACCAGGAGAACTAGATGTTCTAGGTTTCCTTGTTGATCTTCTCCATACAGGTAGTGTTGTTTCCTTCATAGGTGGTTCGGAGTCTCCTGATTCCTCTTGATTATAACCTTTGACAGCAACACCCCACTTTGAAGAGAAAGAGGATGTCTTTTTTTGTGTATATATAAAATGTCAAAATTACAAAAAGACAAATAATGGAAAAATAAAAAAATTTATTTAAATATTGATTAAAAAATTACCTGAACCTACTATTCTCTCATGGCTGCATTGTCCAGGATTAAGTGCCATGATGTTGGTACTGGAGTGTTCTACAAATTGTAAAAATATACATAAAAAAAAGCAATAATATAATTATATGTGATAAATATTGACGAGGGTGAAGCGTGGGTTATCACGTTCTCTATTTCCAATCTAATCCGATGTGAGACATAGGTGGACCGGTCGAATTTCTAGTGTGAAAAACAATGGACCAAATACGCTAAGACCCACATTAGAATTTTTGTCGGCCTTCCTTGCAGAACGAGTCTAGAAAGGAAGAATTCACAACATGCCCAAAGAAATTTATTTTTAATCACCAATATGGTCAAAACCCTTCTATACTTGGTGGACGTAACTACAAAATAAACAAAATTAGTAATACACTAGTGACTCGAATTTAAATTCAATTAAATAAAAAAATAGTTATACCTTAAAAAGATTCCAACTGCACATTGAAGTTGGTCTCCAGGTAGATTTTGTCTTCATTAGTTAATTGGTATTTGGAATTGATAGGCTCAACAACAGAAAGGGGTAATGCTGTCAATCTAGTGACATTTGCGACTGTGAAAGAAATAACGATGTTTTTGTTGTCGACGACAAGATTTACCTTGCCCGAATCCATAGTATAAGTTGCAATGATCCTCTACACCGTTTTAACATCCGTATCGAAATGGGACATTGAAACAAGACCCCGAAGACCAATGTTTGTGACCCAAGACATGTTGTAACCCAGTGTTAATAAAATTTCTGAAATCGAGGGGTAAACCAAGTTCTTATAATTAACTTTAAACATTATAAGGGTTGTAGGGGATGCCATAGGGTGTACAGGTATGGATAAGAAGACAAAGAATTGTATGCGACACTTGATAGAAAAGGATTCAAAATGGAGGAAAAGGGTTAAAAAAGGCTTAAAACTTATGGTAAAAGGTTAAAACTAAGATAAATATGGAGGAAAAGGGTTAATAATGCATTAAAACGAGAGGAAAAGGGGTAAGAATACATTAAAAAGGGAATAAAATGATTAATACTATGATAGAATAGATGAAAAAATGACTGATAATCCCTTTATATAGAATTCTCTACATACAATCAACTTCTGGATGGGTGACACGTGGTCTCTGCATGCAATCGTTTCACAGAGGGTTGACATGTGGCCTCTGAATGCAATCATTTCATATATGGTTGATATGTGGTATAGATGCAATGCTATACCTACAACCGATCAGTATATCTGCAGTCGATTGGTATGTTTGCAACCAATCGACATATCTACAGTCGATCATCATGCCTACAATCGATCGACATGCCTGTAGCCGATCGATATACCTACAGCCGATCGACATGGCTGTAATTGATCGACATGGAAACCCATGCATAGATATATACAACTATAATAAAAATGACCATATTCACTTGAAATATAAAAATAATATCGTAAAATAGAAATGAAATTACTCACTTTTATACTACAACAAGAATGAATATGAATAAACTAAAATTTAAACACATGCAACAATATGAAACAATATAGCATAATAAAAAAGACAAAACACATTTCTATACAACAACAAGAATGAATTTGAATAAACTAAAAATTCAAACTCATTTGAATATTGAAATATAAAAACAACTTACCAAAATCCACAAGACAAAACTCATTTTTATATCACAACATGAATAACAATGAATAACATGTAAATCTATACCTATGCATATATTCTACGTAAACTCAAGCATATTTGAAAGTTGAAACACCATAATACTTAAGAGATGAAAATAACACACAATTATAAATGTAAATAGTGTAATAGTAAAATAATAAAAGCAAGTATCTTGTTTTCCAATGAAAACATATGAAATGTCTTAAAATTGTTTTTAAAATTTATTTTTTCCCCTCAGAATATTTTCCCCCTTCCTCCACTAATTTTCTCTTCTCAATGGCTTTCGTAGTCTCCATAGCAATGACCCCTCCCTCATATTTCCATTGTTTAGCTCATTTTTCCATACCCACTACTTCCATGATTACCACATCCTGCATTTTGACAGCCCTTTTCTCGGGCTGGGTAACAGTACTATCAATTTCTCCAAAATTGACAAGGATCATCTCAACATTTTGCATTCCATCGAGAAGGTTTTTTTCTTCTTTGCCAACATCTTTAGATGTTGGTCCTTGAACTCCTTTAGCCTTCACCTTAAGCAAAACATCAAGATCCAATCCATTGAGGATAATAGTTTTTCACAAAATGTTATTTTGTCAAACTGATTCTTGTGCTCTTTTTTTCATTGCCATGGAAGCGTTTAAGAAATCCTTTACAATATTGAGATAGTCTTGCAAGTTTTGAACCTGATTCTTGAGATTTTCATACTTTACCTACAAAATGGAAAAAATTTAATCAACTTGAAAATATAATTACATTTTAAAAAAGAGAACAACAAATTTTTGAACACAAAAGCGATCGAGTCAAACCTCAACAACATTCTTTGCAGTTACAACCACAACCTTTTTCTTATCATTTACCCATTCATTATAATAAGCTTGGGCCTCACCGTTTATATTCTCCAATTTGTTCATTATAAACTTTAAAATTTTATCTGTGTATGATGTATTCAACTTCAACATGTCAGATTTTACTTGCTGTAGCAGAGCCTCCATTTTTTCTAGTTCATTTTCAACAATAGAAAAAATTCTCTCTTTTTGAAAAATTATTGTATCGGGCATTAATTTCCTTTATCAACACCTTAGACCGATGCTCCTATTTTTTCATTTCTATTATATCTAGAAGTAGCAAATATTTAATTGTAGATTCAACGTTATCAGAAACCAAATATTTTTATGAAAAAATTATTATATCATCCTCTTGTCGAGGAGGAGCCTGACGGGTGCTTCTTTCCCTTGGAGGAGATTTGCTTGAACATTCTACACCTTCATTTACTTTGTCTTGAACCAATTTTGATAGTTGAAATTGAGTGTGTATGTTATCTTGCAAAAAGTAATCTTTATCAAGTGGAACATCAACCAACACAGTATCAAAAGCTTTCGGTATATCCTTAAAAGTAAAATTATTAACAGATATACGACCAAAACTGAAAAAAGTTTTTGATGCTTCTCTCTCTGAAATTTGTTGTGTTACTTCTCTCTCTAAAATTTGTTGTGTTGCTTCTCTGTGGCCTAGATGGAAGAAAGTGTTTTACAACTAGGAAGCATTTACCTCGCATTTGAGTTGGGCATTTTGGAGGAGGGGGTGGCATTTATTGATTTTATTTTCGACATTGTTTCGAGGGACCTTAAAACATAAAAATAAAAATTATTTAAAAATTTTGTGAAGGTAAAAAATAAAAACTAGTTATAAAATTACATTATGAAAATTGGTTGCAAATATTGTTATAACACTTACCAGTAGAAGAAAAAATATCTTACATATATGCTACTGCAAATGGAATGTGGTCATGTTGTACATCTAAAAAAAACAAAATTAATTAAAAATAGTAAAAATATTGCAAAACATTTGTTTCGATAGTAATTAAAACTTACTCCCAGAAGATGAAACCTTATGCGTAACTACGCCCGTTGGCAAAGGACGTGCAACAACATTTGGAGATTGTCGAAAAATAGGAGAAATAGATCTTCTATGTTTCCTTGATGATCTTTTCCTTATCAGTGGTGATGCTTCCTCTGTAGGTGTTTCAGAGTCTCCTGATTCCTTTGGATTATAACCTCTGACAACAACATCTCACTTTTAAGAGGAAGAGGATGCCCTTTTCTATGTTGGGTATAAAATGTCAAAATTACAAAAAGATAAAAATGGAAAAATAATAAAGATTACTTAAATATTAAAAAAATTACCTGAACCTGTTGTTCTGTCATGGCTAAATTGACAAGGATTGAGTGCCAAGATGTTGGTACTGGAGTGTTCTCCAAATTATGAAAATATTCATAAAAAAAAAAATAATATAATCGCATGTGCTAACTTTCTATGAGGTTGAAGCATGTATTTTCATGTTCTCTATTTCCAATCTGATACGATTTGAGACATAGGTGCACCAGTCAAATTTATGGTGTCCTATACAATGGACAAAATATGCTTAGGCCCACATCAGAATTTATATCGACCTTCCTTGCAGAACGAGTCTAGCAAGGAATAATTCACAACATGCCCGAAGAAATTTATTTTCAATCATCGATATGGTCAAATCCCTTCTGGACTTGGTAGAATTAACTGCAAAAAAACTAAAATTAGTAACTGTACGTTCAATCACTGATAAGAATTTAAAATCAATTAAATAAAAAAATAGTTATACCTTGAAAATATTTTGATTGCACTTTGAAGGTGGTCTCCAAGTAGAGTTTATCATCATCAATTAACTGGTATTTGGCAGTGACAAGCAACGTGGAGCAATGTTGTTAATCTGGTGATATCAATGGCTGAGAAAGAAAGAACGATGTTTTTGTTTTCGACGACAAGATTTACCTTCTTGAATCCATATAATAATTTGTAATGATCCTCTCCACCAGTTTAACGTCCGTATCGAAATGGGGCATTAAAACAAGACCCTGAAGACCAGATTCTGTGACCCAAAACATGTCGTAACCAGGTGTTGATAATTTTTTTTAAATCAAGGGGTAAACTAGGTTCTTATAATTAACTTTAAACATTCTAGGGTTGTAGGGGATGCCATAGGGTGTATGGGTATGAATAAGAAGATACAATGGAAAAGGTTTCGAATGAGAGAAAAATAGTTAAAAACTGCTTAAAAATTAAGGTAAATTGTAAAAACCAAGATAAAATTAGAGGAAGAGGGTTCAGATTGGGTTAAAACAAGAGGAAAATGTGTAAGAAAGCATTAAAAGAGAGAAAATGGGTAAGAAAACGTTAAAACAAGAAAAAAATGACTGTTAATTCCCTTTATATATACTTTTCTGCATGTAATAGTTTAACGGATGGATGACACGTGTCCTCTGTATGAAATCATTTAACAGATGGATTACATGTGGTATAGAGCACCACTGCACTAATGGGAACTCGACTATTGTAGCACATTGACATAGCTACAACTGATTGTCATGGTTACAACTGATCATCATGATCGTAACCGATCAACATGGCTACAACCGATTAGTATAGCTGTAATTGATTGGTATGGCTACAACTAATTGGCATGGTTGCAATTGATCGTCATAACTATAACTGATTAGCATGGATGCAATCAATCATTATGGCTACAATCAATCATCATGACTGCAACAAATCATCATGGCTACAACTGATCATCATGGCTACACCTGATCATCATATCTACAATCGATTGACATAGTTGTAATCGATTGGCATGGTTGCAACCGATTGACATGGCTACAATCGATCAACATAGCTACAACCAATCAACTTGGCTGCAACTAATCATCATGGCTGTAATTGATCATCATGGCTACAATGGATTAGCATGTTTGCAACTAATCAGCATGGCTGCATCCGATCATCATGGTTACAATTGATCGTCATGACTACAACCTATCATCATGACTGTAACTAATTGTCATGGTTGAAACCAATCGTCATGGCTACAACTGATCGACATCGCTACAACCGATTGACATGGCTTCAATCGATCATCATGGCTGCAATCAATCGGTATGGTTGCAACTGATCGGTATGCTTGTAACCGATCATCATGACTACAACTGATCGATATTCCATTTATCGTCATGTCGGCATGATGTATTTCATATCATCCTAAAGATTTTAAGTATGTCGTACATTTTTAGATTTTGCAAAATTGATATTCATGGCCTCAAAAACAAAAAAAATGGCCATGATTTGAAATTTTTTGGAGAAAAATAATTGCAATTCGCCATGGTTTAAAATTTTTTGGAGAAAAATAAATATAATTCGCCATGTATACTTCTCCATTTTTCGTCGATATTCCAAGACAATTCGCCTTCAATTTATAAATAGATTTCGGGACCGACCCCTTATGCATAACCCTGAAACAATCTATTCTAAGTAGTAATCTTTCTTCATAACTTTTAGAATACTTATATTTATAGTAGTAGAAGAAAGATAAATGGTTTTTTCCTTCACAATATTTACATGGATGGAAAATCCAGTAGTTGAATTTCTCATGACCAAATTGGTTGCAATAAGTGCATAGTAAAGGTATTCCAGCTGCTTTGTTATCTATTTTAGGAATATCATGTTTGTCTATCTCCTTGATGAGATACTTAAACTGTATGTGAACAATTGAGGCTATTTCATATTTACTTTATTCATACATTTGTATGATATATTTTTATCAATATTCTTTTCTTATTTTTGAATATGATCTTTTGTATCTTCATTAGTATAGTTGTCACCAATTCCTTTTGCTATCTCATTAGAGGATGTTTTAGAAGAATCTATTTTTCCATTACTACTAGTTTCAGAAATCCTTTTAAATCCTATTGATTCTTCTTTCTCATCTGCATATTTATCCATTGAATTATCAATCATGCTTTTAATCCATATTGGTACTTTTCTTACTCCTTTTGTAATTGCATTAAAAGTGTTAGTAGACATCCTTATAGCTCCCACTAATTTGATAAGACCTTTCAAGATTAGATTTTGTAGAAACATTTATCTATCCTAAAGGATGATAAAACTTGTTAAATCCTATTATTATCAAGTTTTATAGAATTATTTAAATCTCCCTAGTAGAATTAGAATATGCTATAGGCTATGATAATAAGCTTAGCAATAATTAGTTCACCTTTGAGTTGATTTTGTAATGTTTTGAGAATAATAATCAACCTTCAATTTTACCTTATCTATTCTAATGAAGTATGCTCTAATGAAGTTTTATAATTGGATTTCTTTTTGTCTCCTTAGTATTTTTTTTTATTTGTGGAAAACATCCCAAAAGGGATGCCACTTTCGGGTAAGACCCAAGGAGGCAGGGGTATCCATTCCGCCAAAATCGCCCAGGGCACGATCCTGGCCTACCACCTTTGACATACTCAAGGAGCTAACAAACACACAATAAGATATAAAATAAATAAATAAATAAAAATAAGAATAAAAAATAAAATAAATAAATAAATAAAAACATGCTCCTTGAGTGTGTCAAAAAGATAAAGCACAACCAAGCACACAGAAAATAAGAAAAAAAAACACAACACGAACCACATAGAAAAAACACAAGAACAACATACCAAAACACAAACATGACAAAAACAACAGACCACTACAAAGACATAACCAACAAAAACATGAAAAACACAAACAAACAAAACCTACAAAATAAATAAATAAAAATAAAAATAAAAAAACAACCAACAACAGACAGTAAACAAAAACAAAAAACATAGAAAACACTTACACACAAAAAACATGAAATAACACAAACATACATAAACACAAGAACAAGAACAACAAAAACACAAGAACAAATAGAAAAAACACAAAACAACAAAAACACAAGAACAAAAAAAAAACAAAACAAAAAAACGTACACCTCAAAAAAAAAATTGAACATAAAAGAGAAGCAAAAATAAAGCAAGAAGAAACTAGGTACCTTCAGAACTGGAGCCATCCAAAGAAATGATAGAAAGAAGAGCTTCCCTTATTTGTGAAGCCCACCATCTAGGAGGGTGGCCATAACAAATAAGATCACCTTTGTCCAAAGCCCAATTAGCTAAAGCATCAACACTCTTGTTTTGATTTCTGACCACATGATTGTAATCAACTTTCAAAAATCCCCTCTGGATTAATTGAATCTTCTCAATAATTCTTTTTATTCTCCAATCAACCTTATGATTCTTAGAAGGATTCTTCAAAATATTAATCATGAGTTGAGAGTCAGACTCCACTAACACCTTTTCCCATCCAACCTTAGTAGCCTCCTGAAGGCCTCTGAGGATACCATACCCCTCAGCAAGGTTATTGGAAAGAATACCCAAATTCTCAACAAAAGTAAAAACCAGGGAGCCATCTGAAAGTCTACCAATTCCTCCCGCACTAGCTTTTCCAGGGTTCCCTCTAGAGGCTCCATCAGTATTGACTTTACCAAAATCCTTAGGAGGAGGTTGCCAATTTCTTGTCCTATCCATCTTACAAATACTCACATTCCCTTTAAGATGGTTGCCCTTAGCAGATTTAATCTTCAATATTTGCATCACTTGATCCCATTTTTGGTGGAAGTTTTGGGGGTGATTAAGGAGTTGATGGACTGATTCAACTAAGTTGGCTATGGTCTTCTGCCAAATATAGTGAATATCCTTCCTATCTTGATTAAAAATTTGACTATTCCTTTCATTCCAGATATTCCAAAGAAGAATGGTAGAACCCATCCAAACTAACTGCCTAATAAAATGATCAACACCCTCTTGTTTAGGCCAATCCCTCCAAATCTGTTCAAAAGTTGAAAAATTGGACCACTGTAAGCCAAGTAAAGTGGCCATTCTCCTCCATAGCTCAGAGGCTAAAGTACACTCAATAAAAATATGGTTGAGAGTTTCTACATTCTCTCCACACATTTCACATCTAAAAGGGCCATGAAAACCATGCTTCATAAGTTGCTCACCAGTAAGCACCCTACGATGCAATAAAAGCCAAATAAAGAACCTCACCTTAGGCCAGAGCTTTTGAGCCCACAACTGAGAAAATATGTCAGAATATTGGTTGGGATTATTCTGGCATAAGGTCAAATAACCTTGAGCAACTGAATACTCACCCTTAGTAGTGATGTTCCATCCAAAACAATCTTTTTCATGGGACCAAGAGAGAGACCTCATATGAAGGATGCCTTGGATATCTTGTCTTTGCCTTTCTGGGATTTGAATAGGCCAGTCCTCAATAGGGATCCAATATCTACCAACCTTTGAATTACCAAGTATGGTACCGATAGTAATTAGCCACCTTTATCCAGTTAGCTCGGTGAAGCTCCTCCATCCAAGGCCTCCAATCGAGAAACCGAGTTATCAAAGGCTTGTGACCATCCCAAGAATCTGTCCAAAAATTTACCTGTTGACCATTATGAATGATCCAAAATAAATTTTTCTTTATCAAATCCTCACCAGTCTTAAGAACTGCTAAAATGGGAGAACCTTTGGTAGGAAGATGATAGCGAACAAGGTCTTCAGGACTTTTGTTCTCAGCATATTTAGCACAGAGATTATTGGCCCAAAGAGCATTGGGGTTATGCAACATTCTCCAATATAATTTAGCAGCTAAAGCTTTGTTGTTATTAATAGAAGACCGGAATCCTAACCCCCCTTGATTCTTAGGAAGACATAAAGTGTCCCATTTCACCAAGGCCCATTTTCTTTTTTCCTTAGTACCACTCCAGAGGAATCGATGACTGATTTGATCTAGATCTCGAAGAACGACCTTTGGGATATTCAACATGGAAGAAACATAAATAGGAATAGCTTGAAGGACTGATTTTACCAAGGTGATTCTACCCCCCGAAGAAAGCCACCTATTGGTCCATTTTCCAATTTTCTTCTTGACTTTGTCCAACAACCAATTCCAATATTTTTTTTGCCTTTGAATATTGATGGGAATACCTAAATAAGTGATCGAAAGGGAGGACTTATTATATCTTAATTTATCCAAGACCATGGATTCCTGTCTAGCAGAGCAGTGAAAGAAAATAACTTTAGATTTGTCTTCATTGATCAACTGCCCAGTAGCCTTAGAAAAATAGCTAATGATTTGCTTAAAGTTAGAAGCTTCCTTAACTGTAGCTTTACCTAAAAGAGTAGAGTCATCAACAAATTGAATATGAGAGATAGGTCTAGCTCCATGAGCAATGGTAACTCCCTCAAGGATTTTGTTATCCCTCTTCTTGGTTATAGTCCTCCCCAAGCATTCAACAAGAATGATGAATAAATAAGGGGAAAGCGGGTCACCTTGCCTAATACCTCTGGAAGTAGGGAATGACTGAGAAGGCCTGCCATTGATAAGAACTAAGTAGGAAACTGAAGAGATACATCCCATAATCCAATCTATCCAATGCTTAGAGAAACCAAATTGCCTCAAAACTTTGATAAGGAAGTGCCAATCCACTCTGTCATAAGCTTTGGATAAGTCTAACCGAATGAACATGGAAGGAGATTTTTGCATATCCATGGAATGGATGGCTTCCTGAGCCAGAACTATCTCATCTACTATTTGATGCCCTTCCACATAACCCCCTTGTTCAGGGGAAATAATCTTATGCAAAAGAGGCTTCAACCTTTCTGCCATGATCTTAGTAATGATTTTGAGGAGAACATTACATAAAGCAATAGGTCTAAAAGCTGAGATGTGATCAACCTCTTGAGCTTTTGGAACAAGAGTAATATAAGTTTTATTGATAACCTTCAAAATATCTTTGGCTTTCCTGGCTTCTTCCACCACCTCTAATAAATCAGCATGAAGGATATCCCAGAACTCTTGGTAGAACTCAATGGGAAAACCATCAGGACCTGGGGTTTTCCCTTTTTGCATTTTAAAAACTACATGTTGAAGCTCATTGATAGTAATAGGAGCAGTTAAAATAGAGTTCTCCTCAGAAGTGATAAGAGAAGGGATAGCTTGAAGAACATTTTGTTGAGAAGTTGAGTCAAGAGGAGTAGCAACAAAAATATTGGAAAAGTAATCGACAACAATAGAGCTCATGCCATCCCAAGTATAGACGACATCTCCAGAATCTGATTTCAGGGAAGAAATAAAGTTGTGAGATCTACGAGCTAGAAGAGATTTGTGGAAGAAATTTGTGTTTCGATCTCCTTCTTTGAGCCATTGAATTCTAGATTTCTGCTTCCATAAGAGTTCTTCTCTTTTTTCCCATTCCTCTAACTGAGTTGTGAGCTTAATTTCATCTGCACTTCTATTCTCTCGTGAGGCCATCTAAATGGATTTTCTTATTCAAGTTTTCAAGTTGAGCAATAACTTCATGTTTTTTTATGAACATCCCCAAACTCCTTCCAGTTCCAAGTCTTGATTTTGGATTTAATGTATTGCAGTATTTTGGAAAAATAGAACATCTTAGTCCCATACCTAGGCTTACCTTCCTTCCACCATTGTTGCACATGAGGTCTAAAGGAACTATCTCTAAGCCACATTAATTGAAAATGAAAAGGAGAGAAACTCACATTGGTTTTCCAGATTTCCACCATGACTGGCTAGTGATCCGAACCAACATTGTTAAGAGTCTTCACTTTAGGAATGTGACCCTGGATTAAGAAATTTTTAGAGAGCAAAAACCTATCCAATCTCTCCATTATACACGCTAAGCCTTGCCTTCTGTTAGACCAAGTCATAAGGCCATTATCTGGTTGGATGTCCACAAGATGGAGGTTTAAAATATATTCGCTCATGAGGTCAGTGCTTTTGTCCAAATTTTTGTTTCCTCCCATTTTCTCATCCAAAGAGAGGATGGTATTGAAATCTCCTCCAATCAAGATCCAAGCTTCAGGAAAATGAGAGATAATGTGAGTAATATTCTTCCACTGACTTCTTTTTTCCTCCAAAGCAGTCAGAGCATAAACAGTAATGCAGAGCATAATTTGGTTGGAATGTCTACTTTGAATAGCTATAGCCAAAATACCCAAACTACCAACCATATGGTGAATAACTACCTCTTTTGGGTCCCAAAGACAAGCAATGCCACCAGAAGTCCCCTGGGAACTGAGGGAAACCACTTTTCTAGCTGGCCAAATTTTACTAGCAATTGAGTCCATATCCTCCATTGACATCTTCGTTTCTTGAAGGAAAACAAGATGTGGATGATTTATCTCGAATCATTCTTCTAATTTCATTTTGTTTTGAAAGACTCCCTTTGAGTCCTCTAATATTCCAAGTGATGATCTTCATTAATACCAATGCTAAAAAAATTGGGAAGGGCATTAATCTTACCTTCCTCTACAAGCTTTTCACCTTCTTTTACCATATGATATTGATTGGTCTTGCGACCTGCCTTTTGATTAGAATCCATCTTCAGTTTTTTTCCCTATTTCTTGACTTACTCCAATTGAATCTGAGATGGCTTGTAACCTTGAAGAATGCTCGTACACAGCCAAAATTTTACTAGAGGGTTCAACAGAGTCTATATTGGGACCTGTATTATTTGAAGTTTTGACATTTAAAGGATTGTTTTTCTTGTGTAAATTTTCTCCCTTTTTTTCTGTTGAAAACCTTTGATTTGTTGGTTTATCTCTGAGTTCTTCCCTTCATATTTAAATTGTGTTTCTAAGATTTTTGTTTCTACTATTTCCCCTTCCTCACTTGGGACATCATTTGTGGAAAGGATTTCAAACATATTAGCAGATGACTTTGATTGATCTTTCATAACTGGTTTTTTTTAGTGTTCTTCTTCTTAGGCAGTTGGAAACCTGCTTGAGTTTATATCTTCTTTCTTTTGATCAGGAATTTTATTTGGACAAGCACTAGCCAAATGACCATATTCATGGCAAATTCTACAATGAAAAGGAATGTTCTCATAGTCCACTACTTGCTCCCAAGTGTCTTCCCCAAATTGTAATGTGATATTTTTAGGTAGGGGTTTGTCAAAATCCATTAAAACACAAATCCGAGCATAAATAATATGTTCAAAATTTTGAGTACAATCAGCAGTCATCATAAAAGTTCCTAAAGAGTTCCCAATTGAAGAAAAAATAGTAGGATTCCAAAATTCAATAGGGAGGCCAAAGAGTCTAACCCACACGGGAGCTATAGAAGGCATCTCTTCTTCGGATTTAAATTTAGTATGCCAGGGCTTCATGAAAAGCCCTGCCCTTCCAAAAAACCAGGGACCCCCTTGAAAATTTTTCTCTCTATCTTCATTATTTGCAAATAAAACAAGAAAATAACCATTTGGATAGATAGAGATTTGTAACTCACCTTTAGTTTTCCAGATTTTGCAGCCCAGACTTTGAAAGCAGGTAGGCTTGGACGAAAACCCACGAACCGACAAATTAGTCCTCTTTTTTCCAGATCTTCAATGCCAGTTTGAATGTTACCCATATCAAGCTTAACAATAGGAGTTCCATCAACTGCTTTAAGACATCCTGACTCCATTTTCCTGGGATCAATCTTGGGCATTCTTAGAGGTTTATGGGAAGCCCTAAGATTAATATTAGCATTGGGCTGAGGCTGTCCACCATGGAGGGCATCCCTAAAATTCATTTTTGGGGCTGAGTCTTCAAAATTCTTACCCTTGACAGGGGTTTGCACAGTAGATTTATTTTGTGGGTGCACCTTAGCACCAGATTTACTTGAGATCTGAGCCATTTTTTTATCATCTACTTGAAACTTGTTTCGTGATCTCTTTAATCCTTGCCCTAGACGTCATGGAAAGGTATGGTTTTCACTTTTATTTTGTGCAACAAATTGGAAGCCGTTGTCACTCAAGTTCACAACATGATCTGTTGGAAGACAAATTTCTAACCCATCTTGGATCCCTTGCACCATATCCTGCTAAAATATTGAGTGAAGTTCAATACTGGACATGTGTTGTACACAAATGCTTGAGATCCACTGACTTGCATAGTGATGGAGTGACGTATTCGTTGTGAAAACCCACATGTTATCTCTTTAGATATCTCTGCCTCGCCCCTGTCTCTCCCTGCGAAAGGGTTAGGGTTCCGATTTTTGAATTCTCAGATCAAAAATGAAATAGATTCAAGCCAAGGCACTTTACTGGTCTCAAAACCCACACATTATCTCTTCAAATATCTCTGCCTCGCCCCTGTCTCTCCCTGCAAAAGGGTTAGGGTTCCCTTTGTCTCCTTAGTATGAGTATGAGACAAGTGTTACCAATTAATTCTAACTATATATGTAAGCAATATATTCTCTTCTCTATTCAATAATTTAATTTTCTAATTTCCAATTATCTATAGTTTGGTTTAGCATGCCTTATAACTCCCTATGTTTGGAAATGTTAGAAAATAATAGTATTTGCAAATTGATATTGAATTTACCAAGGTCGAAAACCTTATATATCCTACTTGGTGATTTGCAAATATATTAATGTAATAAATTCTATAATTTTTTCTATGTTTTTAAGGATTTCTTCCTTGCTTCTTAAGGTTGATAATAATAACCAAACTTATGCTTAACACCTTATAACTCTTATTTCAAGGAAAGAAAATAATTGAGTGATATACATATTTACCTTTCCTCAACATAAGTGGATTGGAAGATAGTGAGTATTCTAAAATAAGATGTTGATGAGCATTCGATGATCTCACTGGACAACATTGATTGTATTCTTTCAACCCGAGCATTCAACACCTTGAACTTTGAATGGTTGATGGGCATTGTAATCACTAAAACATGCTATAGCCTCTCACTAATTTATGGTAGGATTTAATGGATTTCCTTAATTGCACCTTTGACTCCTTTGAATACATTCTCTACTGAATGTGCCTCTGCTTTAATGTTGGCTAAAAATTTGCTTACACTTCCCTTGGAATTTACTTACACTCTACTTAGAATTCGTTGTTCCCTTCTTTGATGTTGTTGTTTTATGCGTAAGTAGCTTCTATTATCCTTTGAGTTGCACCCATGTGTCACTTGAGAGGAATTACTAGATAATTCTTTAGTCTTGCGCAATGCTCCTTCCTTATTCAATCGATGAGCTATGATAATTATGTCTTTCAACATCCGAGACTTAGACGTTACCTTAAGCATTTTTTGTGAAGGTTATGGAATATAAGGTGCTCTATTGAATGTGACAAGTGGCGGTCTGCATGTATAGTCTTTTATAACATCTATCAAATCTTATAAACTCCTTTATAAGTGAATGCATAGTTGTTTTCTTGCTCTCAATGCTTCCTTTAGGTGAAATAATGTGCTCTCCTTCATAAGGTGTTGGCTCTGGCTTAATGAATATGGTTATATGGTGCTACTATTTATAGGCAGCTCTTCCAAATTAATTCACCTTTTATATTGGCTACATACCTCTTATCTTCATTATAATGAGTTGTAATATGATTGATAATAGCTACCCTAATATGCTATTCTTACATTGGCTTTGATGCTTGTAGACACTCATTATTGTAGACATTCGATGTGGTGGATGATAGGGTGTCTTTGGACACCTCAATGCAAGTTGTATTCTAAGTCTTAGGATGGATCTTTGTTCTAGCATAAACAGTGTATATTGATCCCTTCATTGGCTCATCTCTTATGCACTCTTATCCTAATGCTTACTCGGTAGATGTTGATGGTTGCCTGCTATAGCTTCTGGTAGATTGTTTTAGATAGGATCAAGATCTATGTAAGTTTTCTTATGACACTTAATATTACTTTGATGTGGTAGTGGGAGGTGATTTTGATGCTCAAATATCAACCTGTAATATCCTCTATTTGCACCTTAAATCTGATACACTTTAAGTCTTGTTTTGTAGCTCTTTTCTCTAATTTTAATGGCTGCCTTTTTCTTATCCACTTCTTGGAGGAATTTTGATCTATTATGTGGCCTATTTTAGGCCACAATAAATTGTAGTTTTTGTGCACAAAATAGTATCTTTAGACACTTTGATATATGTAAATTTTGTGCCCCTTTGGTTTTCACCTTAAGTTAACAACCAATGCACATAATTATCTTTAAGAGTAATAAGTTAAACAATATAGAATAGTGCAATAGTAGACTCACCTTATTGCTCCTTCAATGCACTAATAATGACTCTTAAAGAATGCACCAATAATCTCTATAACGTTAAACTAAGAATAATGTCCTCTTTATAAAGAACATTTTTTAAAAATAATATGAAACTTGCACTACAATCAATGTTGTAGAATATAGTCTTATTTATATTTTAGATAGATAATAGGTAGATGATATTTTTTCTTTCTATAGAAATATAGCCAAATTCTATTTTAATGTGCAAGTAATAACCCTTAACATAAACAATCTTCTGCACTTCCCTTGAAGACTTTAAAATACAACCTTCTTCTTGCAACTTCTAGATTCTAATAAGATGCTTAATGAAGCTAAGTAATGAATTGAATATAAGTGTTCAAGTAATGAATACTTTGCATATATGTTGCACATATTAATGATATTTGAATATGATGTATATATTGGTTTTTTATTCACCAAGTTGTTGTCTTTATTCTGATGAAATTGTAGCTCTTTCATCTCTTTAGGGTTATTTGAAATAGCTCTATAACTCACCTAATTGTAGCTTTTGAAACCCTCTAAATTACTACCCTAAAACTATAGTAGGTGGTCTCAACTTCTCCTTTAGGATGTAGCCTAGAAATCTGAAGTGTTGTAGTTGAGATTCTTCTCCAATATCCCTTTAGTATTTTTCTCTAGATTTAGCAAGCCTAATCTTCAAAACGTGCCTTCGTAGCTATGAAAGGTAATCTTAAAATCTCTTGGATTTGGTAGGCTTCTTCTATTTGTGTTCTTCTTCAACCTCCTTGTTAAAATTTGGATTCAATCTGTGTTAGGAGGGAAACTAACGGGATTATTTTATTGATAAAAATGTGTTACATATATAGGCAGAAGGCCTATATGGAATTCATGACACTTGTCAATGAAACTAACAAGTGTCAAACTGAAGGCATAGTGCACTTTAACTCTAACATTCCCCCTTAAAGTGCACTATCCTAACTAAAGAAAAAACAAAGCAAGTCAACATTAGGTAACATTCCCCCTTAATGTTGACTTCTCTAAAAAATAACCTATCATCCTCTTTTTTTTGGTCTAGGCTCGTGCTCTTTGCGCTTGGCTCTCCAACTATGAATAATGCTAGATCCACTATGTATACATCTCGGTTTGTTGCCTCAGGGTCAGCCATTTCAACGGGTCTGTTGCCACTGGGTCAGCCGTCTAAGTGCCTCAGGGTCATCATGGGTGCCTCAGGGTCAGCCACATCTGGGTCTGTTGCCTCTGTAGGTCATCCTCAGAGGATGTTGCCTCTCGTAGGTCACTGACTAGATTCACCATGAGTATGAAATCCCTCCTCATGGTGAACTCAATCTAGAAGGTGTTGATCTCTGTCGAAAATGCACCTAATGAAAGGAAAAACGAGCCATATAAGAGTGTCGATCTCTGTCGAAAATGCACTCAATACAATAAAATGAGCCATAGATCAAAATAGGAGAAAAGAAGAAAAGAATCTTCTGAAGTGTCTTCGTCTGTAGTCTTCAGAAGTAGATCCAAAAAAACCTCGAATAGAGTCTAGGGTGTCTTTGTCTGTAGTCCCTAATATAAGTTTCCTTATGGTGACCATGTCATCCCACCGAAATGCATGGGTAACCAGCCGCTACATTCACCAAGTGTATAGAAAAGATCACTAGTTACAAGGATCACATATGAAAGTACCTTGGGAGTGTCGGGTACAACCGAAAGTGCACTCCAAGGTAGAAAAATTTTGAGGCTAAAATATTGAATTGAAACAGCCTCAAAATTACAATATGACACCACCATTGTGTCCGTCACGGAAAAACGTTTCCAACGACTATAAATACCCCTATACTCCACCATCAAAGGGGCCTTCATCATGTGGAAAACATTACCATGCCTATCTAGGGCAGCAAAATAAACCTCAGGAATATCATATTCCTGGCATCGCACTGTGGCGGAATAAAAAATAGACTCAATTTTCCCTCACAGGGGAATTACATAGTCATGTGGGCCATCATTTCTTTTTAAATTTGAAAAAGTACAACAAATAGGCCATGCGGGCCTTCCACTTCCACTTGTGAAAAAATACATTAAAAATCTTAGGCCATACTTTCGGCCAGTTAAAACTCCAGTTAGCACACAGTAATCACAAAGATTACAACCTGATGTGGCGAGTTGTGACATACGTCGCACAGTCATCACGATTTCCTCCTCCGGCCACTGGAGTCGAACCTGAGAGACAGTTGCTACGCCGCATGGAGCCGTTGGAAGATCCGATGACTTCATCGTCTATTTTATAAACCCATCGTCGGTCCGAAATGATCCTCCAGTCACTCAGCATCATGCTTCCATGTCATCGAGAATTATTGCGTCGTCGCAGAACTGCCGCCCCCAGTGAACCACCTCTGCTCCTCCGTCGAATACATCGAGAATACCTTCGACCGCCAAAGCACGTCACGGAACCGCAGATCGTCGTCACAAATATTCATTCGGATCACGTCATAAAAAAAAGTGGAGTAGTCGTTACAATTTCAAGCCATGGGATTTGCCTGGCGCAGTTAAATTTGAGTGAGCTACAGAAGCTGGCTACTGGGAGAATACCGGAGAATATTAGTATAATATCAGTGAAGAATTCAGTTGTTCTTTGTGAAGTCTTACAAAAAGAACATCCCCCAAATAGACAAACCACCTTTGATGAACATTCACAGCAAAAGATCAACATTCAGGCCCTTGGTAGTCTTTGTTCTGCCAACGTTGATTTGGTGGTGGGCTCCATGGAAATGAAACGTAGGCAACAAACAAAAATAAAACATTACAGTCTTTGGTTGGGCAAAGTCATGATCTTGTGGAGTTTTTGTGGCTGCAGACAGTTTCCATTTGCCCAAGCTAACAGACGGCTCCAACCACAGGCAGAGTCGATCCCGTGACGTCCAGTGCAACAGCAATAAGAAGATTTAGAGGCATGAGGGAGAGATCGAGGGCAGCTCAGGAATCTGACGATTGCCAGCAGGGGTGTGGACGTCCACAACGGGCAGGGGCCCTGCATCACAGTCCAGTATGTGAGCAACATCATCATTAACGGCGTCCACATCCATGACTGCGTTTCGACAGGAAACACCATGGTGAGGGACTCCCCTGTGCATTACAGTTATAGAACGATCTCCGATGGTGACATCACTTTCCTCATAGGCAACTGGTATAGAACCAATAATTCCCTCATTAGGATATGGCTCGACTCTGGCAGATCTCTTGGCAATCCTTACGCCATTCTCATCAATCGATCCTGCTTCAAAACTTCGTACCCCCATTGATAGCTCAAAACAACAAATAATAGTATAATACCTGATCGTCGGCCATTCCAAAGGCTTGCAGGAAAAAAAACGTAAATGAGCAAAGTGAATAACAGGTGTGCAGAATGATCATCGGCTTGAATTGGCAGTCTCGATCCATTTCCTCCATGCTTTCATTACAGAGGTATCATCATCCTCTTCTGAATTCCATAGGAAATGAGCATACGAAGCAAGCACATAGCAATCATCGGGATTCGCCTGCACGGCTTGATCAAAGTAAGCCTCAGCTAGAGGCGGATCCTTGCGAGTTTCCCATATGAGCTTTGCATAAAGGGAGAGCACCTCTCCATCACTAGGGTTCGCAAGTATGGCTCTCCCAAAGTATTCCTCTGCCCTTGCAAAGTCCCCCTGAACCTCGTGTAGGAATTTAGCATAGTTCCTTAGCAGAAGCGGGTTGCGAGGGTTCGACTCGAGCATTTTTTGATAATAAATATCTATACCGTTGGAATCTGCAGCACCGCCATGCATTATGCGATGTCGTGCCATTGCTTTTTCACTGATGGTGCTTGTTGTCTGCCCCTGCAGATCCGATCTTCAAATTCAAACATGGAGGAGGCTCCGCTTGCCTTCGTGGGTTCATATGTGGGAATATATTATCACATTTTAAATCCCTGTGAATAATAGGAGGATTTTGACTATGGAGATAGAGTAAACCCCACAAAACTTGCCTTGCCCAACCTTTGACAGCTTTCATATCAACATGCTTATGCTCAAATCTTAAAAAAAAAAATAGCCAACACCTTGCTCAAATCTGACAGCCGCACAACAAAAAAAATTCCCAAACCTTAAAAAGTTCTTACCATCTGGTTTCTGATCCATCAAATGATGGAGAGCATACTCCCTCGGTAAAAAATTTAAAAAAATAGGGAAAAAATGAGGGGAGGGAGGATTTCCATGAGGGAAATCCCCCCTCAAGGGTTTCACAGGTAGGGAAAGCCTGCTCTAATACCAAATGTTAGGAGGGAAACTAATGGGATTATTTTATTGATAAAAATGTGTTACATATATAGGCAGAAGGCCTATATGGAATTCATGACACTTATCAATGAAACTGACAAGTGTCAAACTGAAGGCATAGTGCACTTTAACTCTAACAATCTGGACCTTATTATCAAGAATCTAAAAGTCTTGAGGTGTTCACTCTGGTCTCCTCCAAAATTTGGCAAACTACTTGCCAAATCTTTCTCCTTTGGGCTTGTTGTTGGATTGTGATAATTTTTCCAATTTCTTCACTATCAAGAGCTTCTTCTTGGTAGTGAATTTCTCCAATGAGTTATTCTAGGAACTCCTTTAATGGGTTCTTCAAACTCTACAATAAGGCTCTCCAATCCTTCTCCTTGTTTCTCCTTGAGACCTTTCCAAGTTCTTCAATCTCATAGCTTCTATGGTCTTATTAATGAGATCTTTCCTTCAACCTTCTACTGTGGAAGTGTTTGCTATGACATCTCTTATATCTCTAGAATATGGAGTAGGACCTTTCTAGTCCTTATTTACTTCTATAATATATAGCCTTCAATGGAGATCACCAAACTCCAATATTTGAGAACTAAGAGTTCTTTAATCATACCTTCTATGGTTCTCTTCAACTTCTTCAGGCTTCAATTTGCTATCTGTAGTCTTTGATGGATATTACCAATCTTATATCTTCTTCTAGACTCTTCTCTGGAGTCTCTTGGATCAGTAATGAGGCCACTATGGCCTTTACTTCTTCTATAATGTGTAGGTCTACAATAGGACTTCCCTCAAGTTCCTAGAATATGCTTTTCTTCCTTGTGTTGCTTTTGGTATTGGGTTGAATCTGAAGATGATATTCTTCCTAGCTCTCTGTATGAAGCTTCCCAAATTTCTTTGAATCTCCTTTTTCCTACAATAAAATATTAGGACTATAAACTGAAATTGAACAACACCAATGCAAGAATAAAATAACAAAAGCACGGTAATAACACAAGATTGTACAAAATGAACAAACATAGCCTATAAATTCCTTTATCCACTTTTTGAGTAACAATGTATGGACCTAGCCAATTAGTCATTAATTTATCATGAAGATGAAACAATGCATTGGTGTTTTGTTGGTTCGCCTTAAGAATAATATCTCATACTTGGAATTCACGTAGATGAACTTTAAAATTGTAAGAGCACTTTAGGCAATCCTAATAAACTCATAAATGCTCTAAAGCATTGACCCATATTTCATCAAGAAGCATGAGTTGGCCAAAACGTGCTTGTCTAGTAGTATCTTCATCTATGAATCCCTATAATGAAATTCATAATGAGGGAATCTCAATATCAAGAGGCATAAGTACTTCGGATTTATAGACTAGTGAAAATGGTGTTTCGCTAGTAGGCATGCAGATGCTTATTCGATAAGCCCATAATGCCAAGGGGATTTGAGTATGCCAATCTCTATAATTTTCTTTGACTAGTTTCTTGAGAATAGCAATTAAGGTCTTGTTGGTAGCCTCAACTTGTCCATTCTCTTATAGGTATTAAGGAGTTGAGAAACTATTTTAGATATAATATTTCTCGCAAAGTGCTCGAACATTCTTGTTTTTGAAAGACTTATCATTGTTAGAGATGATTTTTGAGGGAATACCAAAACGACATATGATATGATGAAGTATGAACTCCACAATTCAAGATCCTATCATATTGGTTAGAGGAATTACCTCAACCCACTTTGTGAAGTATTTAGTTGTTGTGATGATGAATGTATGTTATCCCTAGGAAGGAGGTAAGAAATTACCAATCAAATCAAGATTCCATTGTGAAAAGGGCCAAAGGCTTTGAATATGTTGTAATGCTTGTGATGGCATATGAGTTAAATTACCATGCTATTAACATTGTTGATAATGCTTGACATAAATGTAATAGTCATGTTCCATGGTGGGCCAATAGTAACCCATACATAGAATACACTTTGCAATGGCCATTCCACTAAAATGACCACCACAAGTACCATCATGAGCTTCATCTATGGCTTTTTGTATCTTTGTAGACTCAAGAGAGTGAAGCAAGACTCCATCATAACCTCGTCTATACAACATGTCCCCCAAGAGAGTAAAATGAGCTACCTTTTGCTTGAAAGTGTGTTTAGCAATCCATGACATGTCTGATGAGAGTGTTTCAAAATTGATAAAGGCTATTATTTGGTTTGACCAAGGCTCATATGACTCTAAATGGATAAAGCAAACATATTTGTCATCCTTATATTTAGCACGAACAATTGCATATTTATATATCATTGTAACAATGAGTGGTTGTACCTCTCCTACAAAGTTCTTTGGAATCAATGATCCTAAGGAGACCATTGCATCTACAAATCTATTAGTCAAACATGACAAACTATCAATTTCATACCAATCAAACTTAGAGACAATGACATTGCTACTTCATGGTAAAGCTTTAGCATAGGTTCATTGCATTGGTATTCTCCATTTATTTATTGAACGACAAATTGAGAATCACCAAATATATTGATATACTTTATGCCCATAGCTATAGATCCTTGAATACCTAAGATTAAGGCTTCATACTCTGCATTTTTTTTTATGCATTGGAATTCAAGTTTGAATGATAAGGGAATAGGTATTCCCTATGTTGTATTAAAAATGACTCCAATGCCTTGACCTTTTTTGCACTTAGAACCATCAAAGAAGAGTAATATCAACATCATCTTCTTGTTCAGTGACAGTGAATACCAAATAATCTGGGAGCTCAATAATCAAGGGTTGATCACTAGGAAGTGGAGCTTCTACAAGCTTATCAACTATGACCTGACCTTTAATTGATTTTTGGCTAATAAATTCAAGATCAAATTTAGTGAGAAGCATTATCCATTTTGCAATGCAGGTGTTATTGTAAGTGTGAAACATCATATAACGTAGAATATTTTTGTGAGCTATGACATATGTGGTGTGACTAAGTATGTAATTTCTGAGTTTCTTAGTGGCAAAAACCATTGTTAATTACAATTTTTCCATGTAAGAGTATCTGGTTTCATAGCTTACCAATGTTCAACTAATGTAGTAGAAAACTTGCTCTTGATTATTTTCATTCTTTTGTGCAAGCATTGTCCCTAATGCAAATTTCATTGCTAAAACATAAATATGGAAGGGGACCCCCAAATGAGGAGGAGTTAAGAATGGTGGATAAGCTTGATGTTATCAAAAGCTTTTTGGCACTCATCTATCCATGAAAATGTCACCCCATTTTGTAGTAGGTGATTGAATGGTCTGCATTTGTCATAAAGTTACGTAATGAAACAATGAACGTTTATTGGGGGAGGCATCTCTAAGATGGTCTTGAATTTTTTTGGGTCCACCTCAATGCCTCTTATGGAGACAATGAAACCTAGTAGTTTTCTTGAGGTGATACCAAAGACACTTTTTGGGATTCAACCTTACATTATGCTCTAGAAGTTGATCAAAGACTTTTTCCAAGACACCAATGTGCTATTGTTTATTTTTGGATTTTTCTAAGAGTTCATCCACATAATCTCAGATGATATTATGCATGTAATCATGGAAGATATATGTCATGGCATGTTGATAAGCAATGCCTACATTTTTGAGGACAAAGGGCATCACCTTGTAATAAAAATTCCCCCAAGGTGTAGTGAATTTTTTTTTGTGTTGGTCATAAGGATTGATTCAAATTTGGCTATATCATGAAAAATCATCCATTAAAGAAAGCATTTCATGGCCAGCATAAGTGTTGACAAGAGTGTATCACTCCAAATTTTTCACATCCTTACCTTCAGGCTATAGGATCCATGCCCGGAAGGAGGATGGGAAAAGGATGGCGCGATACCTCAGACTGAGAGGCCTTGCGAAGGTCCCGCCTCTAGGGGGAGGTGTATTATGGTGATTTTTTGACGAATGGTGGGTTCACCAGGAAACGTTTGAATGGCAGTTTCCATGCCTAGGTTGGGAATGTGTTTAATGTGTTTAGTTTTATATTTAAACATTTGAGTCCTAGGTTTGGCCAAATGAATCTAAGTTGTTCTATTATGAAAATGCACACTAAATGAAATATAGCAAACAGATTTGAATAGAAAACAGAGAGAAAAAGCTAAATTACAGAGCCATACCTGATCCAGATGTCTGATGGAGGTTCTGATTCTTGAAGTAGACAAGATCGTCTAGAATTTGACGGGATCGTCTCCAACCTGCAGGATCGTCTGAGATCTGATGAATTCGTCAGAGACCTGCAAACAAAGAAATAGACACAAAATACAAAAAATGCAGCAATGCTAATAGAGGATAATGATGTAAAATGACAATAAGGATGTTAACAGATAATCCCAAATAGAAATGCAAATAAGTTGCAACACTTTAATAGCTAATCATGACCTTATTATGCAATTAAACTACATGGGTGAACTCCAAGATGCAAAATAATAAAGAATAATCATAAGATTAACTAAATATAGAATAATGCATCAAAAAATACTGAGGAAATTCAAACTCTAGGCACTGATTGCCCCCAATGCAGACTGCAGTCGAGATCATCTTGAATTGGTGTGAAATCATCTCGAATTGAACAAGATCGTCCATGACGAACTGAGCTTGCTCTGGCTGAAAAATACTAAGGTTCCTACAAATAAATTTGGACAAATATGGAGGCAAATAATAATTTAAGATGGTCTAATGCACGTAGAACTTGTGTTACAGGAAATTTCAGCCAGGGGGATGCCAAGGGGGAGTCCTAAGTTTAAATAGGCTTAGGAGGGAGGTTAGGAGGTTGGAGATCATCTCAATTTGGGAGATCTCCAACGGGGAGGGTCTCTAACGGTGCAGACATGCTTCTACTCAGATTAGAGACGTCGTTGGAACAGAGGCTAATTATAAAAAATCAGTTTTGGGACAAGATCGTCTGGACATCCTAGCCTAGACAAAATCGTTTGATCTGAGGCGATATCGTCTGATTGATGACGATATCGTCAAACGGTCAAAACAAACTCTAAAAATGGAGCGAGAAAGGAGGAAATGGGTTAAATGGCGGTTTGGGAGCAGTTTTGGGGTTAAAATTTGAATTTGAATTATTACTAGAGTAATTGTAATTATTTAAGATTTTATTGCGCCAATTTTAGGATGCTACATTTTGCCCCCTCTTTAGCGAATTTTCTAAAGAAAATGCATTAAAGATGAGTTCTTCTCGATCTACGAGAAAGCAAAAATTATTCCCATTTTTAGGCGACGATTCTAGGTCAAATCGTACGATAGCTTACTATGGTGCCCCCTCCGATGTATCGCTCCAAATTTTTTGCATCCTTACCTTCAGGCTATAGGATCCGTGCCCGAAAGGAGGATGGGAAAAGGATGGCGCGGTACCTCGGACTGAGAGGCCTTGCGAAGGTCCCGCCTCTCGGGGGAGGTGTATTATGGTGATTTTTCGATGGATGGTGGGTTCACCAGGAAACGTTTGAATGGTATTTTCCA
Organism: Wollemia nobilis; assembly: GCA_028583015.1. NCBI lineage: Eukaryota > Viridiplantae > Streptophyta > Pinopsida > Araucariales > Araucariaceae > Wollemia > Wollemia nobilis. The sequence continues at coordinate 4,689,587 of JAQPPZ010000613.1, read as the reverse complement.
TGCCTAGGTTGGGAATGTGTTTAATGTGTTCAGTTTTATCTTTAAACATTCGAGTCCTAGGTTTGGCCAAATGAATCTAAGTTGTTCTATTATGAAAATGCAGACTAAATGAAATACAAAAAACAGATTTGAACAGAAAACAGAGAGAAAAAGCTAAATTAAAGAGCCATACCTGATCCGGATGTCTGATGGAGGTTCTGATTCTTGAAGCAGACAGGATCGTCTGGAATTTGACGGGATCGTCTCCGACCTGCAGGATCATCTGAGATCTGACGAATTCGTCAGAGACCTACAAACAGAGAAATAGACACAAAATACAAAAAATGCAGCAATGCTAATAGAGGATAATGATGTAAAATGACAATAAGGATGTTAACAGATAATCTCGAATAGAAATGCAAGTAAGTTGCAACACTTTAATAGCTAATCATGACCTTATTATGCAATTAAACTACATGGGTGAACTCCAAGATGCAAAATAATAAAGAATAATCATAAGATTAACTAAATACAGAATAATGCATCAAAAAATAATGAGGAAATGCAAACTCTGGGCACTGATTGCCCCCAATGCAGACTGTAGTCGAGATCATCTCGAATTGGTGCGAAATCATCTCGAATTGAACAGGATCGTCCACGATGAACTGAGCTTGCTCCGACTGAAAAATACTAAGGTTCCTGCAAATAAATTTGGACAAATATGGAGGCAAATAATAATTTAAGACGGTCTAATGCACGTAGAACTTGTGTTACAGGAAATTTCAGCCAGGGGGATGCCAAGGGGGAGTCCTAAGTTTAAATAGGCTTAGGAGGGAGGTTAGGAGGTTGGAGATCATCCCAATTTGGGAGATCTCCAATGGGGAGGGTCTCTAACGGCGCAGACACGCTTCTGCCCGGATTAGAGACGTCGTTGGAACAGAGGCTAATTGTGAAAAATTAGTTTTGGGACAAGATCGTCTGGACGTCCTAGCCCAGACGAAATCGTCCGATCTGAGGCGATATCGTCTGATCGGCGACGATATCGTCAAACGGTCAAAACAAACTCTAAAAATGGCATGGGAAAGGAGGAAACGGGTTAAACGGCGGTTTGGGAGCGGTTTTGGGGGTTGAAATTTGAATTTGAATATTTACTAGAGTAATTGTAATTATTTAAGGTTTTATTGCGCCAATTTTAGGGTGCTACATTTTGCCCCCTCTTTAGCGAATTTTTCGAAGAAAATGCGTTAAAGATGAGTTCTTCTCGATCTACGAGAAAGCAAAAATTATTCCCATTTTTAGGCGACGATTCTAGGTCGAATCGTACGACAACTTACTATGGTGCCCCCTCCGTGTTTTTACCCAAATCGAACGTTTGAGGTAAAAACATGGAAAAGCAAAATTTTAAAATGTTTTTAATTGTTTTTGAATAAAATTAAGAAAAATAGGGTAAAACCCTAATTCATTGTTACTGTTCATTTTCCTAGTTTTTAGAGCTCTGGAGACAAGATGGTCGAGACAGCGCACAGATCGACAGAGGTCCGATGCGGGCTACGGGTAAGGGTCTAAACTGAATTTAGAATGCTTTACTTTAGAATTTCATGCTTTTTAGATTAGATTTGATTGATTTTTGAGCATCACGGCCATTTTTGGGCCGTCGACATCGTCGAGACGAAATCGTCTCGATTTCATCGAAATCATCTCGATATCGTCGATTTCGTCTAAGGGCGAAATCGACGATAGGGGGACGATTTCGTCCAATAAGGGACGATTTCCTCATGCGAAATCGGAGATGAATTTGCTCAAATTGGGGACGATATCGTCCAATTGTGGACGATATCATCATTTATAAAATTGAACTTATTTTGACTTGCATTTTTAATTAATGATTTATTAATGATTTTTATTGTTGATTTTGTTTATGTTGCAGAGAGGATTACTAAAGAGCAGAGAATGGAAATATGGCGGGTTGAAGGATGACTTGGCCACTCTATCTCAGGCAGAGCGAGATCAGCTGGCTCAGGTCGGCTTGCAGCATGTGGCAGAGATGCCACAGGTTTCTACAGATATGGGGCTATTGACAGCCCTAGCAGAGAGGTGGTATCCGGGTTCTTCTTATTTTCGGTTATCGATAGGGGAGATGACTCCCACACTGGAGGATGTATGGAGGATTTTGAGGATCCCCATACAAGGATGGCTAATCACTCCCATGGCCAATCAGGGCCACGCGATGATGCGACTGTGTGGCGATCCGAGCTTCACCCTGGAGAAGGGCGGAGTGAATATCGAGTCATTACGCCAGATGCCTGGGGCATCTAGACTCACACGGGTTTTGGCTGGGGTGGTAGGTGGACTTCTGTTGTGCCACCAGAGTGGATGCAGGGTACCATGGCTACTGATAGATGTGGTCTGTGACATGAGAGACCACGGGTACAGGTTTGCTTGGGGGAGCTTTGTACTATGCCGATTGTATAGGATCCTGCATGGGGTCGTATACAAGGGCGACCGATGTCTGGTTATGACATCATTACTACAGGTTTGGTGCTGGGAGCACATCACGGTGCGGAGGCCGGTAGGGCTCCCACTAATAGGGATTGATGGGGAGAGGCCCCGAGTTTTCTACTGGTGGCTCCGGAGAGGGGCACAACGACGGATAGATCTGCCAGCATCCCGGAGACTACTTGACGACCTTGTCTCCGACCAGATCACCTGGAGGCCTTGGAGAGATCATCCAGGGTGGGCCGAGGATGGACAGGAGCTGGCTCACATCAGGCGAGTCTGGCGAGGATGGAGAGGGGAGAGGTGGAGCTCCATCGCTACGACCGAGTTTTGAGGCAGTTCGGTCTACAGCAGGGGATCCCATCTCTCAGAGACTACGAGTTTTCTCGGACTATCCGGGATAACACTACAGTTAGCGGGGCTCCAGATATGCAACGATTCTGGAGTCAGGACGCAGATGATGCCCCCATTCAGCCAGTGGATGGGGACGACATTAGGGTAGCCGACGGCTATGATGCCTGGTACATAGGCATCCGCCCTCCTCGGATGACGAGGGCTCAGGGTCCGATTCACGTAGTTGTGCATCGGATGGGGAGGCGACGCCAGGCAGCCATTGAGGCAGCACAGGGTCACGACGAGAGAGAGCATAGGAGACCACAGGCTCAGCAGAGGCCACGACAGTGGGAGAGGAGGGAGGAAAGACCCCCTTCTCCATAGAGAGAGAGGCCACCATCGCTCGATAAGGGCAAGGGTGTTGACACTAGGGAGAGTAGCGAGATAGCGACTCTTCGAGCTGAGGTTGCCCGCCTACGGGCTCAGGTGCAGACATTGCAGGATGAGGCTACACGACTTAGAGCTCAGGGCAGAGGAGCGAGCACTCAGGATTTAGCATGCGCTATTGCCCAGGTTACATTCTATCAAGCTCTATATTACTAGGCGGTGCCAGTAGAGCAGAGGGTGCCATTACCAGCTCATATTGCAGAGCCTGTCGTGATGGGGTCATCTAGGACATCATCACGATCGACATCCAGGACTCATGGCACCACACGGACTACGATGGGGCCACCTCCTCCACCTCAGGGTGGGGGAGGAGATGAGGCTGAGAGCTCGAGGGGTTCTCGAGGCGAGGCTACTGCACTACACAGAGATTGTATATTTGATTGAGAGGATTGAGTATGCCAAGATGTAGATTGTGGCATACCAATCTAGTTTTGATATGATGTACATATATTTGATATATATATAGATGAGATATTTTTTGATCATATGACTTGTCTTATGCGTTTGTATGATGCTTTTAATGTTTTGGTGTGATTGATTTGATGATTCATGTAATTATGTCGTTGGAAAATATGTATGGTTTAAATGTCATGCTTTAAAAATTTAAATGAAATAATCTGATGTAACAAATTGGTTGTTGTGATGATAATTTGATAAAAAATAAAAGGGACTTTTAACAATAATTTCAAAGGACATTGTCGCTGTTATAGACCATTTCATGGAGTCGCCGCTCACTCGGTCGTCAAGCTAATCCCAGTATAGAAATATTGTTAAAAAGTAAAAGAGTGCTTAAGAGACTGTCTTAAGACTTTGGTGTGATGATGCAAATGATGATGATGATGATTTTGTTTTCAGACTTTTCATGAAAATATTATGCATGAAATATTTTAAAATGATTTTTGCTAGGCATAAATTCCTAAGTGTGATAAATTTTTTGGATAATTCCCTAGGAATTATACCATCATTGCAAATTTGCATATTGACATAATGACATGAAATAGTGATAATGTGCATGCTTTTTAAAAACATAATTGTATAACAGAATGATTTAAGTCATATGTTTTTATGATTTTAAATAAATGGGGAATAAAAATTGGTACAATGGTTTGCGCTAGGCATAGAATATGTAGGTATAGACTTATACCATCATCGCGAAATCCAAAGAAAAAGTTGATATAATAGTTTTATTGTATGGTTGATTTTTAATTGTTGAAAATAAATAGAAAATATGAAGAGGAGGACTTGCGCTAGGCATAAGACTCCCATTTAAGTTCTGGAACTATACCATCGTCGCGAAAGTCGACAATATATATATATATATATATATAAAAAAATATTTTTTTTTTTGTGTGTGTGTGTGTGTGTGTGTGTGTGTGTGTTTTTATTGTATGGTTTGAAAGAAATTTTGATTTTTGATTATGCATGTAGTTGTCTTTATGCGAGAAAGGAAAAATGAAATTATTCCAGACAATTTGCAAAGATATTTCAAAGTATCTCGAAGACAAAAGTTGGATTTATAAGGAATCCCATGTGCATATGTGAGTTCATTTCCAATCTTGATTTATCATAATGATACACAAAATCTCTCAAATACAAATGTGTGTGCAATTGCTATGTTCATTTACCAGTTTTGAGCAAGATAATTTGATACAAGTGATTTGAATGAACCAAATAAGTGTTCATTAACCATGATTTAGATGCATATAACCATACCAGACTACTATGTAAGTCGGATTATCAAGAGCTAGCTAATCCATAAGCAGACATAGGTCTGTACAAAAGAAGGTCGCTAATGTGACAGACATATCGCCATGCTAGGAGTTACCCAAGGCCAAGCAGGTTGGGCACAAACCACCTGTTATGGGGCTTACCTCACAGTTTTTGAATAATTGAGAATTCCAGGGATTCAAGCTCATCAACCCTTCTTTTCTTTTCAATGGGTAGGGAGAGGGATTTTATTGCTTTTGCTTTTGCTTTCTTTTGCTTTTTTTTGCTTTTCTTTTGTATTTTTGCTTGATTTTTGAGATAATGCTTGAAACATTGCTGTAATGATATAAAATAACATTTTTCTTTTTCTCTTTTTCTTGAACTTTGCTTTTCTTCCTATGCTAGGGATACTTGCTCGGATTAGCAGTAGAGCAAGGGATTTTTATTCTGGGTAGGGGTGAGCTTGTCCTTTTGCCAATTCTCAAAGATTCTAGACCATGTGCATGATAGGATAGCAGGGGAAACTTTTCGCTCAAGAAACCACTTCTACTATGTAGCATAGCATGGACATTACAAATATAATCATTTTATTGTGAAAGGATGTGCTTGGTTTAAGTAAATAACAAGATCAATTCTCTATGCTCAAACTTTATTTAATTGAATTTTGTGGACTTTGATATAAGAGAGATTAGTAATCATGCCAAATAAAAATCAAGATATTTATTTTTGTGTTTGTGATGTGTTTGTGAAAGTGAGGGATTCCAAATAAATGCTAATTTATCCAAAATAATTTGAAAATATAACTGCAATACTTCAAGAATTGAAATATATAAAAAAATATTTTTGAAGATTTTGATAATTTTGACTCTCTTTTTTATGTTTTTGATTTTTTGAATTGATGAATTGCATAAATGAAATACAATGGAATGTTTTTTAAGATTTTGATTTTTTTTTTTTTTTTTGAATTTTTAGATGATGGAATTGGTGGTATATACAAGATGATCTATATACACTATACAAGGTTATTTGAGTATAGCATGTCTAAGGTTGCTTCAAAATCAAAGGAGGTTTTGAAGGATAATTTGGTTGTGTTGAAGGTAAGAACAAAAGGTGATGAATAAAAGGTAGTGATAACAAAAGCTTTGTTATAATGTAGAATAATGTAGCAAAAGATTTGACTTTTATATGTGTAAAATTGATCATGTTACAAAATAAAATGTCAGAAGGATAAGAAGGTTCTTCATTCTTATCACTATCTTCCAAGTCTTGATAAGATGGAGGGAGCATATATGAAAGATATGCATGGGTGTTATTTGGTAAACAAGGATGATCATATATGAATGAAGAAAAGTGATGGATAGAAGATAATTGTGATAATAGAGAATGTATAGAACTTGATGTTTCAACCATTAAATATTCTTCAAATGGTGTTGGGTCACCATGTATGGTAACAATTTTATTTGCAAGTTCAAACTTCAAACATTGGTGAAGAGTGGAAGGGACAACCCTCATCGTATGAATCCAAGGACTTCTGAGAAGTAGGTTGTAATATGAAGGGCAATATGCTACATAAAATAAAGTATCCAGGATCTTGGATCCAATATTAAGGGGAATAATTATAGTACCTTGAGCTTCTTGAATTTCATTGTTAAAAGATTTTATAATAACATTTGATTCATTAAGATCTTCTTCCTTTGATTTGAGTTTTTGGAATAATTGATAAGTGCATAAATTAAGAGAGGAGCCATTATCTACCATGATAGTTTTAACAGGTGTTTCTTTACTAGATCCTGTAATGTAAAGATAGGAGTCTTCTTGTGGAGTAGAGGAAGGAATCTCCTCATCATAGAATGAAATATGGTTAACCTCAAGAGGGTTTACACCATTAATTATGTTCTTAGAGAAAATATGATGAGGAACAAATTGTTGGCTAGGTATCTTGAACAAAGTTTCCTTATGAGAACTTTGTAATACTTCTAAAAGGGATATCTTTGCTTGAGGATTAATCACTTGTTGTTGGCTATCAAAGTGGATTTCAGATTGAGATTTTGATTCTAAAGATGAGCTTTCTATGCTTACATTCCATTTTGGATCATTCTCTAGAGCCAAAGATAGTTTTGAAGGTTGGTCAAATGAGGAATCCATATCTTGAATATCGGATTGAGTTGATTGAACTTGAGGTTGCTCATTTGTAGTTTTTGTTACAATATTAATAATATCATCATGATGGGACACATTAACATGCAATATTTGATTGGTTTCTTGTTGTTGATAATTGAATAGGGGTTCTTGGGAGATCCCCATGTCTTGATTGATTATTGGTATTTGTTGTGTAGGAGTTTGATTGTTTACTGGAGATTTATAATCAGTTGTAGATTGTAATTCCTTTATATTAAAAAGACCCTCATCAATCAAATCTTGAATTGCACATCTTAAATCTTTACATTTTTGTGTCATATGTCCATCTACTCTATGATATTCACAATGTAGCTCAGGTTTAAACCAATCTGCTGTGGTATCAAGTTGTCTTATGGAAGGGAGTTCAATCTTATTTGTATCAAGTAAATGCTTGAGAATTATATCCATTGGTTGATTGAGCTTAGTAAATTTACGTGATGAAGGTTTTCGAGAGGTTTTTGATACGTGCCTTAGGAATTCAGTCATAAAAGGACCTAATGGTTTCTCACCTCTACTTTCTTTATTATGGGTAGAATGATGATAGGAAGATTGCGAAGTATGAGGTGAGTGCATGGTAGAATTGGAAGAATAAGTATTTTCTTGTTGAAATGGATGTGTTGTATTGAAAGAAGAATATTGAAAGGGTGGAGGAGGATTGTATGTGGATTGATAGACATAATATGGATATATGGGAGAATAGATAATATCGTTATGAAGAGGATTGGCAAAGGGATTGTCCTGTTGGGGTAAGGATGAAAAATGAGAAAAGTGTGATGGAGGTGGTGTTGAATAGGGATGAGGTTGGTCATAATCAACAAATGTATTTAGCTGAATTCTTCCAACATTACTGATGGGCTCATATTGATTTGAGTAAAAACTCATGGTTTCTTTAGTACTTCTAAAAGTAATATTTAGTATCTACTATTTAGAATTGAATCTAAAACATACAAACTTGAAATGATGATTTTGTTATTTTTTTTCTTGTATACATATATATATATATATATATATATATATATTTTTTTATATTTTTGAATTAGAAATATTCCTATGTTATTCACGTCGGGTTCACCAAAATGTATCGCTCCAAATTTTTTGCATCCTTACCTTCAGGCTATAGGATCCGTGCCCGAAAGGAGGATGGGAAAAGGATGGCACGGTACCTCGGACTGAGAGGCCTTGCGAAGGTCCCGCCTCTCGGGGGAGGTGTATTATGGTGATTTTTTGATGGATGGTGGGTTCACCAGGAAACGTTTGAATGGCAGTTTCCATGCCTAGGTTGGGAATGTGTTTAATGTGTTCAGTTTTATCTTTAAACATTCGAGTCCTAGGTTTGGCCAAATGAATCTAAGTTGTTCTATTATGAAAATGCAGACTAAATGAAATACAAAAAATAGATTTGAACAGAAAATAGAGAGAAAAAGCTAAATTAAAGAGCCATACCTGATCCGGATGTCTGATGGAGGTTCTGATTCTTGAAGCAGACAGGATCATCTGGAATTTGACGGGATCGTCTCCGACCTGCAGGATCGTCTGAGATCTGACGAATTCGTCAGAGACCTGCAAACAGAGAAATAGACACAAAATACAAAAAATGCAGCAATGCTAATAGAGGATAATGATGTAAAATGACAATAAGGATGTTAACAGATAATCTCGAATAGAAATGCAAGTAAGTTGCAACACTTTAATAGCTAATCATGACCTTATTATGCAATTAAACTACATGGGTGAACTCCAAGATGCAAAATAATAAAGAATAATCATAAGATTAACTAAATACAAAATAATGCATCAGAAAATAATGAGGAAATGCAAACTCTGGCACCGATTGCCCCCAATGCAGATCGCAGTCGAGATCGTCTCGAATTGGTGCGAAATCATCTCGAATTGAACAGGATCGTCCACGACGAACTGAGCTTGCTCCGGCTGAAAAATACTAAGGTTCCTGCAAATAAATTTGGACAAATATGGAGGCAAATAATAATTTAAGATGGTCTAATGCACGTAGAACTTGTGTTACAGGAAATTTCAGCCTGGGGGATGCCAAGGGGGAGTCCTAAGTTTAAATAGGCTTAGGAGGGAGGTTAGGAGGTTGGAGATCATCCCAATTTGGGAGATCTCCAACGGGGAGGGTCTCTAACGGCTGCAGACACGCTTCTGCCTCGGATTAGAGACGTCGTTGGAACAGAGGCTAATTGTGAAAAATCAGTTTTGGGACAAGATCGTCTGGACGTCCTAGCCTGCACAGAAATCGTCCGATCTGAGGCGATATCGTCTGATCGACGACGATATCGTCAAACGGTCAAAACAAACTCTAAAAATGGCACGGGAAAGGAGGAAACGGGTTAAACGACGGTTTGGGAGCGGTTTTGGGGTTGAAATTTGAATTTGAATATTTACTAGAGTAATTGTAATTATTTAAGGTTTTATTGCGCCAATTTTAGGGTGCTACATTTTGCCCCCTCTTTAGCGAATTTTTCGAAGAAAATGCGTTAAAGATGAGTTCTTCTCGATCTACGAGAAAGCAAAAATTATTCCCATTTTTAGGCGACGATTCTAGGTCGAATCGTACGACAGCTTACTATGGTGCCCCCTCCGTGTTTTTATCCAAATTGGTACGTTGTAAGTAAAGATAAAACGGAGTTAATGTGTTTTTTATTAAAAGGTGGAAAAATAATTTTATAAAATGTTTGTTAATTTTTTTGAATAAAAATAGAGTGAAAAAGCTAAATTTAATTCATTTTCATTGAGTTATAGATTCTTGAAGGAGACAAGATGGTCGAGATGAGGGAAGGACTGAGGTCGGTGCAAGAGCTACGGGTAATGGTCTAAACTTAGTTTAGAATGCTTTAATTTTGAATGATGCTTTTTGCATTTAATAGTTAATTATGACCTTATTTTGAATTAATTTACATGGGTGATAGATGTATAAATTTCATGATTAAAGATATCTAAATTTGAGGAAATGCAATCTGGAGATTCACAATCGTGTCGATATCGTCTCGATTTGGTGCGAAATCGTCTGAATTGAATAGGATCGTCCACAATAAGGGATGATTGCTCATGAAAAATGACTAAGGTTGCTCAAATTTTGGACGATCAATAGTGGAGGATATCATCATTTGAGTATAATGACTTTGAACTTGTTTTACTTGCATTTTTAATCACATTTAATGATTCCTAAGTTTTAATTGGTTTATATGTTATAGTTGTTGTTTATGAATTTGGAGATTTATGGAGAGGTTTTCTAATAGTGAGACATGTTTGTCGGATTAGAGATATGTTGGAACAAAGGCTAATTGTGAAAATTAGTTTTGGGACAAGATTGACTTGGACGTTCTAGCCTAGACGAGATCGTTAGATCGAGTCGATATTGTATGATGGTGATAGATATGCCACATGGTTTCTAAAATGGGTGATATGGGTGTATGGATTCCCTAGAAGAGGTGGTATCCGGGTTCTTCTTGTTTTTGATTACCGATAGGGGAGATGACTCCCACATTGGAGGATGTATGGAGGATTTTGAGGATCCCCATACAAGGACGGCTGATAACTCCCATGGCCAATTAGGGCCACGCGATGATGCGACTGTGCGGAGATCCGAGCTTCACCCTGGAGAAGGGCGGAGTGAACATCGAGTCGCTATGCCAGATGCCTGGGGCATCTAGAGACATAGGTTTTGGCTGGGGTGGTAGGTGGTCTTCTACTATGCCATCAGAGTGGATGCAGGGTACCATGGCTACTGACAGATGTGGTCTATGACATGAGAGACCATGGGTACAGGTTTTCTTGGGGGAGCTTTGTACTATGTCGATTGTATAGGATCCTGCATGGGGTCGTATACAAGGGCGGCCGATGTCTGGTTATGACATCACTACTACAGGTTTGGTGTTGGGAGCACATCATGGTGCGAAGGCCGGTAGGGCTCCCACTGATAGGGATTGATGGGGAGAGGCCCCGAGTTTTCTACTGGTGGCTCTAGAGAGGGTCACAATGGCGGATAGATCTGCCAATGTCCCGGAGACTACTTGACGACCTTGTCTCCGACCAGATCACCTGGAGGCCTTGGAGAGATCATCCAGGGTGGGCCGAGGATGGACAGGAGTTGGCTCATGTTAGGCGAGTCTGTTGGCTGAGGATGGAGAGGGGAGAGGTGGAGCTCCACCGCTATGACCGAGTTTTGAGGTAGTTCGGTCTACAGTAGGGGATCCCATCTCTCAGGGACTACGAGTTTTCCCAGACTATCCGGGATAACACTACAGTTAGCAGGGGCTCCAGATATGCAGCGCTTCTGGAGTGAGGATGTAGATGATGCCCCCATTCAGCCAGTGGATGGGGATGATGCAAGGGTTGCCGATGGCTATGATGCCTGGTACGCAGGCATCCACCCTCCTCGGATGATGAGGGCTCAGGGTCCGATTCATGTAGTTGTGCATCGGATGGGGAGGCAGTGCTAGGCGGCCATTGAGGCAGCACAGGGTCATGACGGGAGAGAGCAGAGGAGGCCACAGGCTCAGTAGAGGCCATGGCAATGGGAGAGGAGGGAGGAGAGACCCCCTTCTCCATAGAGAGAGAGGCCACCATCGCCCGATAAGGGCAAGGGTGTCGAGGTAGGAGAGAGTAGCGAGATGGCTACTCTCCGGGCAGAGGTTGCCCGCCTCCGAGCTCGAGGACGGACATTGTAGGATGAGGCTACATGGCTCAGAGCTCAAGGCAAAGGAGCGAGCACTCGGGACCTAGCACGGGCTATTGCCCAGGTCACATTCTATCGGGGCGCTATACTACCATATGGTGCCAGAGGAGTAGAGGGTACTACTATTGGCCCCCATTGTGGAGCCTGTCATGATGGGGTCATCGAGGACATCATCACGATCGAGATCCAGGACTCATAGCACCACATGGACTACGATGGGGCCACCTCGTCCACCTCAGGGCGGGGGGAGGAGATGAGGCTGAGAGCTCGAGGGGTTCTCGAGGCTAGTGCTACTACACTACACAGATGATAGTGTATATTATTATTGAGAGGGATTGAGTATGCCAAGGTATAGATTGTGGCATACCGATCTAGTTTTGAGATGATGTATATATTGTTGATATATATATAGATGAGATATTTTTTGATCATATGACTTGTCTTATGTGTTTGTATGATGCTTTAATGTTTTGATGTGATTGATTTGATGATTCATGTAATTATGTCGTTGGGAAATATTATGGTTTGAATGTCATGCTTTTAAAATTTAAATGAAATAATCTGATGTAAACAAATTGGTTGTTTGTGATGATAATTTGATAAAAAAATAAAGGGACTTTTAACAATAATTTCAAAGGACATTGTCGCTATTATAGACCATTTCATGGAGTCGCCGCTCACTCGGTCGTCAAGCTAATCCCGGTATAGAAATATTGTTAAAAGTAAAAGAGTGCTTAAGAGACTGTCTTAAGACTTTGGTGTGATGATGCAAATGATGATGATGATGGTGATTTGTTTTCAGATTTCCATGAAAATATTATGCATGAAATATTTTAAAAAAAATGATTTTTGCTAGGCATAAATTCCTAAGTGTGATAAATTTTTTGATAATTCCTTAGGAATTATACCATCATTGCAAAATTGAAGTTTGACATAATGACATGAAATAGTAATAATGTGCTTGGTTTTTAAAGCATAATTGTGTAACATAATGATTTAAGTCATATGTTTTTATGATTTTAAATAAATGGGGAATAAAAATTAGTACAATGGTTTGCGCTAGGCATAGAATATTTAGGTATAGACTTATACCATCATCGCGAAATCCAAAGAAGAAGTTGATATAATAGTTTTATTGCATGGTTGATTTTTAATTTTTGAAAATAAACAGAAAATATGAAGATGAGGACTTGCGCTAGGCATAAAATTCCAATTTTGGTTTTGGAACTATACCATCGTCGTGAAAGTCAAAAATATATATATATATGTATATATTTTTTTTGTGTGTTTTTATTGTATGTTTTGAAAGTGATTTTGATTTTTTTGATTATGCATGTAGTTGTCTTTATACTAAACAAGAAGAAAATGAAATTATTCCAGACAATTTGCAAAAATATTTCAAAGTATCTTAAAGACAAAAGTTAGATTTATAAGGAATCCCATGTGCATATGTGAGTTCATTTCCGATCTTGATTTATCATAATGATACACAAAATCTCTCAAATACAAATGTGTGTGCAATTGTATTGTTCATTTACCAATTTTGAGCAAGATAATTTGATACAAGTGATTTGAATGAACCAAATAAGTGTTCATTAACCATGATTTAGATGCATATAACCATACTAGACTACTATGTAAGTCAGATTATCAAGAGCTAGCTAATCCATAAGCAGACATAGGTCTGTACAAAAGAAGGTCGCTAATGTGACAGACATATCACCACGCTAGGAGTTACCCAAGGCCAAGCGGGTTGGGCACAAACCACCTGTTATGGGGCTTACCTCACAATTTTGAATAATTGAGAATTCCAGGGATTCAAGCTCATCAACCCTTCTTTTCTTTTCAATGGGTAGGGAAAGGGATTTTATTGTATTTTGCTTTTGCTTTTCACTTTTGCTTCTCTTTTTTTTTTTTGTACTTTTGTATTTTTGCTTGATATTTGAGATAATGCTTGAAATATTGTTGTGATGATTCAAAATAACCTTTTTCTTTTTCTCTTTTCTTTGAACTTTTCTTTTCTTCCTATGCTAGGGATACTTGCTCGGATTAGTTGTAGAGCAAGGGATTTTTATTCTGGGTAGGGGTGAGCTTGTCCTTTTGTCAATTCTCAAAGATTCTAGACCATGTGCATGATAGGATAGCAGGGGAAACTTTTCGCTCAAGAAACCACTTCTACTATGTAGCATCATATTGAATTTGCAATGAAATCATTTTAATGTGAAAAGATATACTTGGTTTAAGTAAATAACAAGATCAGTTCTCTATGCTCAAAACTTTATTTAATTGAATTTTGTGGACTTTGATATAAGAGAGATTAATAATCATACCAAATAAAATCAAGATATTTATTCATGTGAATGTGAAAGTGCGGGATTCCAAATAAATGCTAATTTATCCAAAATAATTGAAAAATATAACTGCAATACTTCACAATTTGAGAAGTACAAAAATAAAAGATGTTTTTGAAGATTTTGATGATTTTGATGTTTTTGATATTTTGATTTTAATTCATGAATTGAAATAATAAATAATATTACTATTTTTTTGAAAGTTTTATATGAATTTTTAGATGATGGAATTGGTGGTATATACAAGATGATCTATATACACTATACAAGGTTATTTGAGTATAGCATGTCTAAGGTTGCTTCAAAATCAAAGGAGGTTTTGAAGGATAATTTGGTTGTGGTGAAGGTAAGAACAAAAGGTGATGAATAAAAGGTAGTGATAACAAAAGCTTTGTTATAATGTAGAATAATGTAGCAAAAGATTTGACTTTTATATGTGTAAAATTGATCATGTTACAAAATAAAATGTCAGAAGGATAAGAAGGTTCTTCATTCTTATCACTATCTTCCAAGTCTTGATAAGATGGAGGGAGCATATGTGAAATATATGCATGGGTGTTATTTGGTAAACAAGGATGATCATATATGAATGAAGAAAAGTGATGGATAGAAGATAATTGTGACAATAGAGAATGTATAGAACTTGATGTTTCAACCATTAAATATTCTTCAAATGGTGTTGGGTCACCATGTATGGTAACACTTTTATTTGCAAGTTCAAACTTCAAACATTGGTGAAGAGTGGAAGGGACAACCCTCATCGTATGAATCCAAGGACTTCTAAGAAGTAGGTTGTAAGGTGAAGGGCAATATGCTACATAAAACAAAGTATCCAGGATATTGGGTCCAATATTAAGGGGAAAATTATAGTACCTTGAGCTTCTTGAATTTCATTGTTAAAAGATTTTATAATAACATTTGATTCATTAAGATCTTCTTCCTTTAATTTGAGTTTTTGGAATAATTGATAAGTGCATAAATTAAGAGAGGAGCCATTATCTACCATGATAGTTTTAACAGGTGTTTCTTTACTAGATCCTGTAATGTAAAGATAGGAGTCTTCTTGTGGAGTAGAGGAAGGAATCTCCTCATCATAGAATGAAATATGGTTAACCTCAAGAGGGTTTACACCAT
This sequence comes from Wollemia nobilis, assembly GCA_028583015.1. Taxonomy (NCBI): domain Eukaryota; kingdom Viridiplantae; phylum Streptophyta; class Pinopsida; order Araucariales; family Araucariaceae; genus Wollemia; species Wollemia nobilis. The sequence goes on along the minus strand of JAQPPZ010000613.1, from coordinate 4,674,266 downwards.
TAATTATGTTCTTAGAGAAAATATGATGAGGAACAAATTGTTGGCTAGGTATCTTGAACAAAGTTTCCTTATGAGAACTTTGTAATACTTCTAAAAGGGATATCTTTGCTTGAGGATTAATCACTTGTTGTTGGCTATCAAAGTGGATTTCAGATTGAGATTTTGATTCTAAAGATGAGCTTTCTATGCTTACATTCCATTTTGGATCATTCTCTAGAGCCAAAGATAGTTTTGAAGGTTGGTCAAATGAGGAATCCATGTCTTGAATATTGAGTTGATTGAACTTGAGGTTGCTCATTTGTAGTTTCTGTTACAATATTAGTAATATCATCATGATGGGACACATTAACATGCAATATTTGATTGGTTTCCTGTTGTTGATAATTGAATAGGGGTTCTTGGGAGATCCCCATGTCTTGATTGATTATTGGTATTTGTTGTGTAGGAGTTTGATTGTTTATCAAAGATTTATAATCAGTTGTAGATTGTAATTCCTTTATATTAAAAAGACCCTCATCAATCAAATCTTGAATTGCACATCTTAAATCTTTACAATTTTGTGTCATATGTCCATCTACTCTATGATATTCACAATGTAGCTCAGGTTTAAACCAATCTGTTGTGGTATCAAGTTGTCTTATGGAAGGGAGTTCAATCTTATTTGTATCAAGTAAATGCTTGAGAATTATATCCATTGGTTGATTGAGCTTAGTAAATTTACGTGATGAAGGTTTTCGAGAGGTTTTTGATACGTGCCTTAGGAATTCAGTCATAAAAGGGCCTAATGGTTTCTCACCTCTACTTTCTTTATTATGGGTAGAATGATGACAGGAAGATTGCGAAGTAGGAGGTGAGTGCATGGTAGGATTGGAAGAATAAGTATTTTCTTGTTGAAATGGATGTGTTGTATTGAAAGAAGAATATTGAAAGGGTGGAGGAGGATTATATGTGGATTGATAGACATAATATGGATATATGGGAGAATAGATAATATCATTATGAAGAGGATTGGAAAAGGGATTGTCCTGTTGGGTTATGGATGAAAAATGAGAAAAGTGTGATGGAGGTGATGTTGAATAGGGATGAGGTTGGTCATAATCAACAAATGTATTTGGCTGAATTCTTCCAACATTACTAATGGGCTCATATTGATTTGAGTAAAAACTCATGGTTTCTTTAGTACTTCTAAAAGTAATATTTAATATCTACTATTTAGAATTGAATCTAAAACATACAAACTTGAAATGATGATTTTGTTATTTTTTTTTCTTGTATACATATATATATATATATATTATATATATATATATATATATATATTTTTTTTATTTTTGAATCGAGAAGGATGCCTAATGTTGTTCACGTCGGGTTCACCAAAATGTATCGCTCCAAATTTTTCGCACCCTTACCTTCAGGCTATAGGATCCGTGCCCGAAAGGGGGATGTGAAAAGGATGGGACAGTACCTCGGACTGAGAGGCCCTTTGAAGGTCCCGCCTCTCGGGGGAGGTGTATTATGGTGATTTTTCGACGGATGGTGGGGTTCACCAGGAAACATTTGAATGGCAGTTTCCATGCCTAGGTTGGGAATGTGTTTGATGTGTTCAGTTTTATCTTTAATCATTCAAGTCCTAGGTTTGGCCAAATGAATCTAAGTTATTCTATATGAAAATGCAGATTAAATGAATACAAAAACAAGATTTAAACAAAAAACAGAGAGAAAAATCTAAATTACAAAGCCATACCTGATCCGGATGTCTGATGGAGGTTCTGATTCTTGAAGTAGTCAGGATCGTCTAGAATTTGATGGGATCGTCTCCGACCTGTAGGATCATCTGAGATCTGATGAATTAGTCAGACGAATTCGTCAGAGACCTGCAAACAGAGAAATAGACACAAAATACAAAAAATACAGCAATGCTAATAGAGGGATAATGATGTAAAATGAGCAATAAGGATGTTAACATGATAATCTCGAATAGAAATGCAAATAAGTAAAATGCAACACTTTAATAACTAATCATGACTTTATTATGCATTTAAGCTACATGGGTGAACTCCAAGATGCAAAATAATAAAGAATAATCATAAGATTAACTAAATACAGAATAATGCATCAGAAAATAATGAGGAAATGCAAACTCTGGGCACTGATTGCCCCCAATGCATACTGCAGTCGAGATCGTCTCGAATTGAATAGGATTGTCCATGACAAACTGAGCTTGCTCCGACTAAAAAATACTAAGGTTTCTGCAAATAAATTTGGACAAATATGGAGGCAAATAATAATTTAAGACGGTCTAATGCACGTAGAACTTGTGTTATAGGAAATTTTAGCCAAGGGGATGCCAAGGGGGAGTCCTAAGATTAAATAGGCTTAGGAGGGAGGTTAGGAGGTTGGAGATCATCCCAATTTGGGAGATCTCCAATGGGGAGGGTCTCTAACAGTGCAGACACGCTTCTGCCCGGATTAGAGACGCCGTTGGAATAGAGGCTAATTATGAAAAATTAGTTTTGGGACAAGATCGTCTGGACGTCCTAGCCTAGACAAAATCGTCTGATCTGAGGCGATATCGTCTGATCGGCGACGATATCGTCAAACGGTCAAAACAAACTCTAAAAATGGCATGAGAAAGGAGGAAACGAGTTAAACGACGGTTTGGGAGCAGTTTTGGGGTTAAAATTTGAATTTGAATTATTACTATAGTAATTGTAATTATTTAATATTTTACTGCGCCAATTTTAGGGTGCTACAAAGAGTATCGATGTTTGGTAGAGGAAAGTCATCCTTAGGACATGCTTTGTTAAGGTCTCAAAATTTAGTAAAAATGTGTATCACTTCATTAGGATTGTGAATGGGTACCATGTTTGAAATCCACTCATGATAGTCAATGGATATAATGAAACCCACATCTAATAGCTTTTGAAGCTCTTATTTGACCATGAGGGCAATGGTAGGATGCACCTTTCTTAATTTTTGTTTGATTGGCTTAGAATTAGAGTGCAAGGTGAGATTATGGACAACCAAATTAGGGTCAAGACCAGGCATGTCTTTGTAGGACCATGCAAAAATGCCATTTTTTTAGGAGAGCAATTAATTGGTCTTGTTCATCAATATATAAAATTTTACCACGTTTAACAATTTGAGGATTTTCTATGTTTGAGAGGTTCACATAGATGGTATCTTCAATATACATATGATAACCTTCCTCAATTTGATGGGGCATTGGGATAATATGAATGTCATTTATGATATTATCAAACTCTTCTAACTCAACCTCTTCTATATCTACTTGGAAAACCTTAGGATCTAAAGGTGAAGTTGAAGGCGAAGGTGGAGGTGATGAAGGAATGTAGTTGGTTGAAGCCCTTAACAATTCCTCTAAAAGAATAAATTTGTAAAAGTATGGAGTTGAGGAAATTTGGTCCATATCAATAAGGCTCACGTAAATTAGAATTGGCTTTGCCAAATCATATGGATTACGGAGCATGGTGATTAAGTCAACAAGATTCATGTTGACTTAAGGAGAAAATGGTGGTTGATAAAGTGTGGGATGGGTGGATCCTATCTTCTAGAACCAATGCAATAACTCTAGGAACTTGAACACACAAATAAATGCAATAGGAAAAAATCCATGCACATGCAATGTAATTTTATTTTTATTTTTTTTGTTATGTACATATATTACAAGAAACTAGCTGATGAGATAGATTAATGAAATGGAGGTGGTTCACCGGTTGGTTTGGCTCACTCTTGTGGAAGAAGCAAGAAAAATATGGGTTGATGGATGGGGAACATTCTGAGGTAATTCTCATCCTATTTAGTGAATGGAATTATGGGCACTGATTCCTCATCAGATTCATCATAAGATATCAACATGACATCGAATTCTTCATAGAATTCATCTTCAGAGTCATCAGGGTGATGGGTTTCTTCTTTTGAATTCAAATTAAGACTTTGAAAATCTTGTTCAAAAGAAGATGTGAAGGAATAAGGGTGATAACCTAGACCTTAATGATCATGCACTTCTTGATACGGAGTATCAATGAGCTCATGTATTCCCTGTTCATGTTTCCCTAGACCATAACCTTACCAATTGACTCGATGAAAATATCGGGATGGAAAATCCAACATGTGTTGTATGTTGGCAGGTGTTGGTTTCTTGGGTTCATCTTGGGAATATGGATTGGATGATGAATCAATCCACCCATACATAAAATTTATGCTATTGGTCATTGAAACCATGTTATACATCAATCCTATGGATAAGGATGGGTCACATGGGTGATCGTAATCCCTAGCAGTTTGGATATTAAGTGGTGTGATGGTGATATCTTGGACCACGTATTCACCAATACCAGGATTAGTGATGTGGACCTCAACTTGGGATGATGTGGAGGTGGAAGTGGAAGTGGATGTGGAAGACTCAGGATTGGTTTGGGGTATGGATTGGAATGGCATCTCACAATACTTTAGTTTGACTTGTGAGACATTGGTTGATGTGGATGGAGGTGGATTTGGATGAGGTGTTTGATGAATAGGTGATGATATGGAGGGAATTATGATGGAGGATGTTGATGATGATGATGTGGTTTATGTGGATTGAGTTTGACCACATGTACATGTAGTCGATGATGATGAATATGAGGGCATGGAGGTGGAAGCTTGATGTGTGGTAGTGATGGGGAGTTCCTCAGGAATAGGAACTTTAGATGAAGAAGTGGATGGTGTAGTGGATGATGTGGTTGATGATGTTAGGAAAATATGGGTGGATGGAAGCATGGATTCATAGGGATTTGAAATGAAATTACAATACTTAAATGGTTCGACATCCATTAGTATGCAATGAATTTGTCCTTCATGTACATATTTTAAGCATTGATGAAGTATAGAAGGGACACATCTCATTTTCCTAATCCAAGGATGTCCAAGGAGTACATTGTATGCCATGGACCCTTCCAAGATGTGGAACATTGTGTGCAATGTTTTTACCCCCACTTCGATGGGTAAAACTACAGTGCCAACTATGGAATAGAGAGCATCGTTAAATACTTTCAAGGTGAAAGTGGATTTGGTGATGTGAGATGGCAAGAGATTAAGATGTTGAAGAGTGGATGTGGTGATGATATTGATGGAGGATCCGGTATCAATAAAAACTCATTTGAATGGTTTCCTATCAATTTGAGCCATGATATGCAATGGAGGGTCCACTGATCCTGATGATATTGGTTTAATTTCAAAATCATAGAATGTAATGGTGGGCTCCACACATGTTCTGATGCTTCCCACAAAATTTCTAAAGGCATTGGCATCCTAATATTGGAGTTCAATGGATTTTAAAATCTCCATTAATGCCTTACAATGTGGAGGAGATTGTTGAATTAGCTCATAGATGGATAGTTTAGCTAAAGCCATTTTAAGGCTAGTGGTTAGCCAGCTACTCAGAGAGATGATTGGCCTTGATGGATGATTGGGAGGATGAATGGGTGGAGATGGATGGCTTGGAATATGAATGGGTTGGGAAGAATTGGTAGAGAATTGGATGGGTGATGATGAATTGGTAGGTTGAGGAGACACACTTGCCTGTGGTGCTATGGGAGATTGAATAGGTTGTTGTTGTGCATTCTATTGATTGGTAGTGCACTGTTGACCTCGGGTGACTACATGAATAGCACCCATAAAACCTTGGTACTGTTGAACATGGTTAACTTGATTAGGAGGAGTCTTGGTATTTGACCCTCCTATTGTTGGTTGCGCTTCCTCATGATGAGGAAGTGGTGTTTGATAGATGCCAAGGTTTTGATTTTATTGAGCTAAGGGACTATCAATCTTGATGGCCCCTAAGTCAATTAAGTCTTGCACTATATCTTTAAATTGATAGAAGTTGTTGATATCATACCCATTATGTTGATGATAAGGGCAAAACAAATGCTCCCGATAGTTTTTACCATGCTTAGTGGGATCATCTGGTTTGACCTCAGGCAAGGCAAGTTGGTTTGTGTCATACAACCTATGAAATATGGAGGCATATGATTCAGCTAAGGGGGTGTATTGGCAATTTTATCAAATATATTATTGATGTTGGTGATTTTCCATAGTTGATGTTGTGTTTTGAACTTGTGATGGTGGGGGAACCACTTGATATGCAATTTATTGTGGTTGTGGTTGCATTGGTTGTTGTTGAGCCACTACCGACTGGCTCATGACCACTTGATTTACTTGATTTGCTTGATTAGCCTGATTTGGCTTGGATTGGCTAGAATAGGTTCCTTTGGATTGGCCCTTATTCTACCATTCTTTATTTTTAGGCTTTAGCACACCTTCTTGGATTTTTATCTCCTCAATTATGCTAGCTTGGGCAAGAGCTTATTCAAATGATCTATACTGTTGTAATTGCAATAACTAGGAGATGGGTTTTAAGCAACTCTTGGTAAACAATCGAGTTAGCTCTTCCATTGGTAGGGAGAATGGCAGTTTTGTGATAATAGCCCTCCAATAGTTGCCAAATTCATAGACTGACTCATCATCAAATTGTTTGAGGCCATATAAGTCAGTCAGTGAAACTTTATTTCGAACATTGAGGGAAAATATTTTGAGAAATTGGTCTACCAACTGTTCAAAAGTATAAATACTATGATGAAGCATATGGTTATACCACTCTACGACATCTCCCCCCAATGTCTGAGGAAAGGTTATGAGCATTAGGGCATCTTGATTTTGAATTCTAAAACATGAATGGATGAATGTGCTCACATGCTCTCTAGGGTCCTCAGTCCCCTTGAATTTATCAAATTTTAGTACTGTAAAATCTGTTGGATATGGCGATGATGGTACTGAAAAGTGAATTGATTGATTGATAAGCTATCTTAAAGTTGGCTTCTAGTTCATCATACTAGGAGTATGTTGCATCAAGCTATCAATCTATTGTTGCATTGCTTGAATTCTAGGGTCTTCCCTAGGTATGTGGAAGCCCTGAATCACTTGATGATTATGTGGAGATGAAGTGGTGAAATGTTGAGGTGTGATGAGATTTTGATGATTTGATGGACTGGATTGAATTTGGTGATGTTGATGATTGAATGATTATAAATGATGGAATGGAGATGATGTTTGAGGACTATGAATGGGTTGACTCATTGGAATGGAATGGGTGTGGATTGATGGAGGTGTGGGAATGGAAATCATAGAAGGTTGCGATATCCATGATGGATTTGATGAAAAGAATGTAGGCTGAGTGGAAGTGGGTTGAGGCTTAAGATTTTCCACCTGTACTTGTTGTTGGGGACAAGACTGAGCATTTTATCGCTCCTTGAGCAATTTATTAAGGTGTTGCCATGCTTCTTGTATGGCCATATCTTAATAAGATGGTGTGGATATGGTTGGAATGGATGAAGTGGGTGGAGGATAAGTTGCAATAGGAATTGCAACTGAATGGGGGTAGTGGATGCAATGGAAGCTGGTATTTGTGAAGCAACATTGATATGTGCTTCATACAATGGATTGCCATAGGTAGTGGTATATGAATATGGAATGGAAGTGCTTTGAGCACATGACTATTATGGAATGGACCAATGTTGGGAAGGTGTAGATGATGCCTCAAAAAGAGGGTTAGTATACACCTAGGTGAAACTAGAAGGCTGTGAATGGGCAATTTCCTATTAAAAAGAAGGATCATGCCTAGGTGGACTACTTATTTTCTCTAGAACATAGTTAATGGATCCTTAAAAATCTTCCACTTTATCCATGTCTATGTGGGTGATGTTATGATCTATGGGAGATGATGGCTTAGTTTCTGGAATGGGGGTGTTGGTGGCTCTATGTAACACATCAATGTTTGAGGTATACACAGTGTGTGATGGTCCCATAGACAAACCAGAATAGCTTATCTATATCACATTGATAAGGTTAACCACAAAAGTGGTAGGGGAATATGTGGAACACTCCATGGATGAAGTGGTTTGGATGGTAAGGGCTTGACTCAAAATATTTGCTTGGCTTCAGGTTGAAACCATAAGCTAATGAGTCAGATGAGGGTGGTGAAGTGTGTGGAATGTGCAAAAAGAAAATGCAAATGGAGAACACACAAAATCAAACAAGCAATTTAACCCTATGCTTTGCAATAATTTTTTTTTTTTTTTATGAGGTTTGTGTGTTGTAGATGTGCTAAACTAAACTATTATGCAAGGTGAAATATAAGGTTGGATGGCAAATGAGATTCTTCTTGGTGATGAAATCCAGAAAATTTTCTCATGGGTGACTATGGTTGCTAAGGGCAGATATTGATGGATGGAGATGAAGCCCACCGTCACCAAATCTCAAACAATGGTTGGTGATGAAATCCAACTCATTGTTGTTTATTGTGAAACATGCAAAGTGTGTGATTCATTTTAATATTTGTGTTATCTATTGTGCTCACTCAATGTTGAAAACACACCTATTTCACTCATCTAAGCTATAATCCAAGAACATCAACACTAAACTCCTCAAAATAACTTAGGGGTACACCACTTAAGACCCACCCTAAATCATCAAGTGATTCCAATAGTGGAGGGTTCACCCAGTTATTCTACCCTAAATCATCAAGTGATTCCAACAACAGGAGTATACTTAGGTATTGTGATCTTGTTCCAAATTAGAAAAGTAAAAATGGAAGCTTTCAACTCTACTATGCAGCTATTTTATGCTTTTGTAATTTCAAATGCAAACAACATACAAAAATAGTGAATGAATACATCATAAAATCAAATAGAAATATGATCTATGTGCAATTTATATGATGGATGTAAATGCCTAAAATGCAAATAAAAAAAATGTAAATGCTTTAAATAGGAAAATAAATTATTTTCTTTTTGTTAATTTTACTGTAAAAAGCATGAAAATGAAAACAGAAATGGGTTAGGGTTTGAAGTAGGCTTACGAGGAAGCCTACGTATTTCTTCCCCACTCTATAAAATATCTCCTAGAGTCTCTAGAACACTATAGGGTGTTCCCTGAATGTTGTAGGGCATCCCTCGAACATTGTAAGGCATCCACACAACCTTTGATCAAATTTTACAACCTTTAGAAACCCTCATTTTTTGTGATTTTTATGCGATCAAATTTCTAGAACCTGCAAGATGAAAACAAAAACAAAAATTAGTGACAAGATAAATTAAAATGAAGAACCCTTTGGGGGTCCCACCATGATCGCCATTTTGTAAACCAAAATTGAACAACACCAATGCAATAATAAAGTAACAAAATCACAGTAATAACACAAGATTGCACAAAATGAATAATATTTTATTAACATGGGTAGATATTTGAGTTATACAATAAATATGCCCTAATATGGGGTTTTACAATGCTTTTGTGATATATATTTTACAAATACTAGGGTTCTCTGAAACCCTAGTTCAAAAGAATAACTAGTATCTTCTCGCTCGTCTTCGATCCAAACAAGAGTTGTGGGTGGGCTTGTGTATCCCTACGAGACCACCCTAGCTTCAATAACTTCCATAAATATTATTCCTACACCTACAAATAAAAACAAAACAAAAGGGATTAGAAGCACCTATGAGGGCTCCACTGTGTGAGGCCCTCAAAAAGATAAAAACAACTAAAACCCTAGATGTTGTAGAATGTAACTGTAAATAGAAAGTACAAAAATATAAAATAAATACAAATAACTTCTTACCTTGTCAACATGCTAATTTCTGTCTCTGCTCCTATCGTTGATGGTCATGAGGATGCCCGAATGGTGCTCAAGGGTTGGAGGATTGTAGATCTACTATGGGAAATACCCAGAGGTATTTTACGATGGTTGTGGATGCATCGAGGTATTCCATAAATACCTAGAAGCATTTTGCTAGCTCTGGAGGGCATTCGGGGGATGAGGAAAGTGTTGTAGAACCAAATCTGGTCTACATGGGTTTGGCAGCGATGAAAGAGGGTGATGTGATGGTGGTGGTGAACGATGAAAGTGATGGCAAAGTGGCTAGGGAAAAAGGGCTAAAGAAATTTCAAGATTCTAATGTGCTTAAGATTCTCAGGAGATTAAGTGGAGCTTAAGGATAAAGGCTTGATTCGTCAAAATGACTCATCTTTTATAATATGCCCTTGAACATGTTAGGGTTTCGATGACACAAAATGAGCAATCGAGATTAAAACATGAGGAAGGGTGGAGATTAAGTTTGGGTAAGTGGCATGGATTGAGATGGATGGATGGCTAAGATTAAAATGTGGCGGATGGCTAGGATTAATTCATATAAATACATATATATATATATTAAATATATATAAATATAATATATAAAATATTAATAATAATATATGTATAATGGATGGTTGTGATTGGAGAACATGGATGGATGACAAGTGGCTAGATTTTGGTGCCTAAAAGGACTTTAAAGGAAGAAATTCTAAGTGACAAATATTCACTAGTTGATTTGTCAATCTAGTAGAATGAATGATGAGTCCTAGTCTTCATGATTTTTTGTTGGGAATTTACCATGTACAAACAATACACAACCTATGAAAAAAACAAATAATAACAACGGAAATGGAGAAATAGTTCAAACCCTAGTTAAGCCCCCATAAGCAAAATAGGAAACAGTGCAATAAACAACAAGCAATCACACAAATGTAAGAGACACAAGATATACGTGGTTCGGGCAGTGTACCCTACATCCACGGAGAAACAATCAGTCCTTTGTATTAGCAACAATACAACAATCTTCTCCACTTGTACAATGTCTCCTCCCCTCTCTTCCTCCAAACCAGAAAAGAGCATTCACATCTAAGATGACCTTTACAGTACAAAATATATAGAGATTCATGACTTTTCCACTACCCAAAACCACATAGTGGTGTCAGAATACAATGGGCCAAAACCATGGGTTGAAACCACCCATACGGTTATCACGTTCTTTTGACAAGTGTTTTTCACCAAGAAATACGGTTAAATTTTCAAATTAATTGTGGAATCTCCCAACAATATTTAATGGCCTTGGAACCCCGCCAACAATATTTAATGGTAATTAATTCCTTTCTTATCAATTTGGCTCCATTACCTAACAATCTCCCACTTGGAGACAAGATTGATGCAACATCCCTGCACCCTAGGACTGAAAGTTTCTCATAATCATGACCTTACTCCTTAAGGCCAACCGAAGTAGAGCAAAAGCTCAACTTCTCCCTGGTTACTACTTTAGTAAGCATATCAACAAAATTTTGGGAAGTGTGAATCTTACCCAACTTTACCAAACCATCCTCCATTGTTGATCGAATGAAGTGATACCTCAACTGAATGTGCTTTGTCCATGAGTGAAAAGCAGAGTTCTTAGCTAAATGAATGGCACTTTGGTTGTCACTCCAAAGTGTCCCATCTCCTTGCTCCTGACCCAACTCCTCAATCAACCTCTAAAGCCATATGAACTCTTTGGCACCTTTCGTGATGGCTACATACTCAGCCTCCGTAGTAGAAAGAGCTACAACACGTTGTAGCTTGGATATCCAACTCACTGTTGTACCTCCAACTGTGAATACATACCCAGTAGTGCTCCTCCCACCATCCAAATCACCTACCATATCTGAATCCACATAGCCCTGTAACTCAACTTTGGAACCTCCAAAATTCAAACAAAATTTTGAAGTCCCTTTCAAATACCTGAGTATCCATTTTATTGCTTGCCAGTGAGATTTACCTGGATTACTCATATATCGGCTCACAACTCCCACTGCTTGGGCAATGTCTGGTCTTGTACACACCATAGCATACATCAAACTCCCAACTACTGAAGCATAGGGTACCTTCCTCATGTACTCTTCCTCCTCCTTTGTCTTGGGACATAGCTTCTTTGAGAGCTTAAAGTGCTTTGCAAGAGGTTGGGCTACCGGTTTTGCATCATGCATATTGAACCTCTTAAGCACCTTTTCCACATAATCCTCCTGAGACAACTTCAGTGTTTTCTCCTTCCTATCTCTAGTGATTCTCATGCCAAGGATTTGTTTGGCTTCCCCCAAATCCTTCATGGCAAATCTACTTGCCAACTCCCTTTTCAATTTCTTAATATCCTGCATATTGGATCCTGCCACAAGCATATCATCAACATACAATAAGAGAATAAGGAAGATACCATTTCTTGTAGCCCAAAAATAAACACAATGGTCACTCTGGCTCCTAGTAAAATCATGCTCACTCATGAAACTGTCAAACTTGAGATACCATTGCCTTGGAGCTTGCTTCAAACCGTACAAGCTCTTTTTTAGTTTACACACAAGGCTCTTCTTGCCTTTGACCTCAAACCCCTCCGGTTGGTGCATGTAGATCTCCTCCTCCAAATCCCCATGAAGGAATGTTGTCTTCACATCTAACTGTTCAAGATGAAGATCTTCTACTGCAACTATACTCAAAATAGTCCGAATTGAAGTCATTTTTACTACAGGTGAGAAAATGTCATCATAGTCAATACCTTTTCTCTGTGCAAATCCTTTCACAACAAGTCTTGCTTTGTATCTCTTGTTGCCATCAACTTCGTCCTTCACCCTGTACACCCATTTGCAATGCAATGCCCTTTTGCCCTTGGGAAGCTCAACCAAATCCCAAGTTTGGTTTTGAGTCAATGAGTCCATCTCATCCTTCATAGCATGCTCCCACTTAATCCTAGCATCCACTTTCAAAGCCTCATGAAAGCATTCCGGTTCACCGACATCAGTGTACAATACATAATGTAAAGCAGGAGAATACCTATCAGTGCATGTCTTACCCTTGTAGATCTCCTTACTTCCTATGGGGATGATGGTGGAGTAACAACAATTTCCTGTTCACCTTGCTCTTCCTCATGAGCACCATGTTCATCAATCTGAACAAGAGGCTGTATTTTTACACCATGCTCTGGGATTGCATCCAAGTCAACAAACTCAGGTGCATCCTCTTCAACCTGTATGTGCCTATCCTTGTACAACCTATCCTCATTGAAAATCACATCTCTACTCCTGATAACTTTTTGGCCAACATTATCCCATAGCCTATATCCCATCTCATCCACACCATAACCAAGAAAATAGCACTTTCTAGACTTTGCATCAAGCTTACTCCTATTTTCTTTATCTATATGGGCAAAAGCCTCACAACCAAATACTCTAAGGAAAGAGTAGTTTACAGGCTTACCTTTCCAAGTCTCCTCTGGAATGCCTCCATCCAATGCAGTACAAGGTCCTCTATTTATCAAATAAACTATTGTATCAACTGCACTAGCCCAACAAAACAATGGCAACCCTGCATGCAATCTCATGGCTCTGGCACGCTCCATTATAGTTCTGTTCATCCTCTCCGAGACTCCATTCTCCTGTGGTGTCCTAGGAGTAGTCTTGATTCTCCTAATTCCTTCCTTTGCGCAATAGTCCTCAAACTCCTTGCTGCAATATTCACCACCATTGTCATATTTAAGGCACTTTACTTTCTTACCTGCCTCAATCTCCACTAATGCTCTCCACTTCCAAAAAGTGTCAAAAACATCAGATTTATGCCTGATTGTGTAGATCCATGTCTTCCTACTGAAATCATCAATGAAGGTAACATAATAAGAGTAGCCCTCAAGAGAAAGTACCGGTGAGGGACCCCACACATCCGAGTGTACTAACTCTAATTTCTCTTTCTTCCTTTCTGGACCAACTTTCAGAAATCTTACCCTTTTCTGTTTTCCGTATACACAACCTTCATAGAAACCCAAATCAACATCCTTGAGTTTTGGCAATAGTTTTCTGGAGTGAAGGGTTTTCATCCCTTTCTCACTCATATGACCCAACCACAAATGCCATGCTTTCACATCATCCTGAGCAACATAGTTCAATGTACAATAAGATGAGTTCTACAGTAAATACAAAGTTCCAGTCAACTCACCTTTTGCAATCACCATTGAACCCTTTGTCACTCTCCATTGCTAGTTTCCAAAATTAGTGTTGTATCCCTCCAAATCAAGTGCACTGGCTGAAATCAGGTTCCTCTTCAGATCAGGAATGTGCCTAACATTGTTAAGCACCCAAATATTTTTGTTTGGCAATTTTACATTCACCATGCCAATACCCACAATCTCACATGGATAGTTATTGCCCAACAAAACCTCTCCATAATGGCCTGGAGTATAATCATCAAAGTACTCCCTATGAGAAGTGACATGATAAGAAGCTCCAAAGTCCATAACCCAATACTCACTCGTGCAAGTTGCTGCAAGAATCAGGGCATCCTAATAAATTGCACCTGCAATGTTTACCTCTTGAGCATCATTCCCATTATTGTCCTCATTCTTCTTTCTATCTTTGCACTCCCTCTTGAAGTGTCCACTCTTCCCACAATTCCAACAATCAATCTTGCTTTTGTCTCTACTTTTAGATCTACCCTTCGATTTTCCTCTGTTCTAGCTTTTCCATCTAGCTTGGCCTTTTCCTCTTTCTCTGTTTCTGCCTCTGCTTTCTGTAGATAGTGCTACTCTAGATGATGAAGCCTCCCCTAAGGTTTTTCTCCTCATATCCTCACTAAGGATTGTGCTAACCACATCATCAAACACCAGCTTTCCAGATCCATGCACAAAATTACTCACTACCATTACAACGCTACCCCACGAGTCTGGTAGTGAACAAAGAAACCCTAAAGTCATAACCTCATCATCAAAATCAAGCCCTACAGATTTTAAAGAACCCATAACAGCATAAAACTCGTTAAGGTGTTCTTGGATAGATCCACCCTCTTGCAACTTCATAGTAAAAAGCTTTCTAATCAAGAAAATTTTATTTGAAGCTGAGGGTTTTTCATACAACTTAGCTAGTGTATCCATGGCTCCTTTGGTGGTCTTTTCCTTCCCGATGTTGTATGCAACAGAATCATCCAGGCTCAACCGGATCACCCCCAGTGCCCTCCTGTCTATCAGATCCCATTCCTCATCATCCATCATCCTAGGTTTACCATCAGTCTTCCCTTTTAGAGCCAAGTACAGATCATCCTTCTGATACAGATAATCCTCCACTTTGGTTTTCCACATACCAAAATTTTGTCTAGTAAACTTCTCCAGTTTAAACTTCAAACTTTCTCCCATTTCTCCCACTCGAACAGAAAACTCTCCTGTGAGTGCCCTTTCCCAACAAGATCGCTCTGATACCAGTTGTTGGGAATTTACCATGTACAAACAATACACAACCTATGAAAAAATCAAATAATAACAATGAAAATGGAGAAACAGTTCAAACCCTAGTTAAGCCCCCATAAGCAAAATAGGAAACAATGCAATAAACAACAAGCAATCACACAAATGTAAGAGACACAAGATATACGTGGTTCGGGAAGTGTACCCTACATCCACGGAGAAACAATCAGTCCTTTGTATTAGCAACAATACAACAATCTTCTCCACTTGTACAATGTCTCCTCCCCTCTCTTCCTCCAAACTAGAAAAGAGCATTCACATCTAAGACGACCTTTACAGTACAAAATATATAGAGATTCATGACTTTTCCACTACCCGAAACCACATAGTGGTGTCGAAATACAATGGGCCAAAACCATGGGTTGAAACCACCCATACGGTTATCACGTTCTTTTGACAAGTGTTTTTCACCAAGAAATACAGTTAAATTTTCAAAAAATTCTCCATCAACAATATTTAATGGCCTTGGAACCCCGCCAACAATATTTAATGGTAATTAATTCCTTTCTTATCAATTTGGCTCCATTACCTAACATTTTTTTTGCAACTCTATGGAAAGACTCTAGCCAAATGCAATCTAAAAAATTTTAGAACTAATATTTTCTTCTCTCCTCTCCATATTTGTTTGTAGCTCTCCCTATTCCTATTTAATCTACCGTAGATCTGATACCACTGTAAGCTTTTGAAAATGTAGGATATGGAGGAAAGTAATCACAAGATGTAAAATATGTAGAAAAGTAAGATAATGAAATTCTGTAATATGACTAAAATATGCTATTATGGAAAGTTGTATAAATAGTTCAATGTAATGTAATGGAGGAAATGAACACTCCGAAACTCTAATGGAAACTACATTGTACATACGCACTACATAGTAGTGATCACACTTCTGCTACACACTCTTTTCTTATATATTTCACACACTTATTATGGGCCCTATATATAATAATATAGGTTTCTTGGGCCTTACTCTTCCTAACTACCTTTCTTATGACTTATGTACAAGTGGACTCCTTGTACATTTACATCATTGCACATTGAAACTTATGCATTTATTACTTCTTCCTCAAGTAACCTAAGATATACTCCTAGTCTAACAGTGTACTCAAGGTGGTACATTTACATGTACCTAAATAATATAATATACTCTAACATAGAACAATTTCCAACTTAGGACCCTATATGGGTGAATCCATTTTTTCTTCAAATTACACATTATCTAATTGTTGTTTCTCCTTATTCACCACCTCTAGAAATTTACTTAGGAAGTGTCTCTCCTAGAATTTGAACTCCTTCAGATTTACTCCTAAGTTAGACATGCTATTTTTTGATTGGTTTCCTTCCCTAATACGTAGATTACCTAAGATTTATCTAGAATTTGGATACTCCTTTGAGTTTTGAAAATTAGATCTTCAATACTCTAGCTTGCCACCTATGATTCATTGGCACAATTGATAATGTTGAGTGAGTCTCCTTCAATTACCACTCTTCTAACATTCAACCTATCTAGTAAGAGGACCCCTTGGAACAAGGTCCTAGCCTCTATGAAATGACTAGTTTGAGTTCCCAACCCCTCTACATAAGCAAGGAGAATCTCACCTTCATGATATTTGATAACACCAACTCCAACCCTTCTCGGGTTACCCTTTGTAGCTCCATCAAATTTTAGCTCGGCCCAATCTAGTAGAGGGGCTTTCCAATTTGTTTGAGAGTTGATCGAAGTATCAAACTGGGTAGGGGAGAAGAAGCCCCATGTAAGCCCCATTGGGAAGCAATATTTGCTTCCACATTACTCTCCCAATAGTCCTTGAAGTTTATACCTTGCACATTTTCTACTATAGCTGCACTAATTCTTGCTTCAATGGACTTGCAGTCCTTTTTCAAATCCTTAAAGGCTTTGTTATTCCTTTCTTTCCAAAGACCCCAAAAAAAGTGAGGCAAGCTAATATTCCATAAGGTTTTCAACCTTTTGCTTTGGAATGGGGGCTCCCATTGAAGACATAGATCAACTATATTGCATGGGAAACCCAAGAGATATTGAACTTACCCAGGATCATATTGAGCACTTCCATCGAATATGGGTAATCCATAAATAAATGCTTCACACTCTCCTAGTTATGTTCACAAATATAGCATTGATTGGGAATTGCAATCCCCCTTTTATGAAGGTTATCAATGGTGAGAACTTTGTTTTGAACAACTAACCAGTAGAAGAAATTGATCTTAGGGACCAAGTGCTTGAGCTAGATTTTTTAAATAGAAATCCATCCCCATCCTTTGCCTTCCATGAGGTAATAAGTTGATTTCATAGTATAGAACTCTCCTTTGTGCATCTTCCAAAATAATGAGTCCTCTTCTCTTTCCAAATTTAGGATTGTAAATCTAAGCATTTTATTGAGCTCTTTGAGATCTTGTCCTCTTTACTAGTCCAAGCCATTGATATGGATGGATTTCCATATCCTTCCACCTTCTTCCTCCAAAATATAATTTGAAACTAGATTATGGAACCAAATTTGGGTCTTCAATCAGTAGGGTTTACTTGAGCTAGTAGTCCTTCCAAAAGTGAATCTTCCTCCCATACACAACCTTCCATCTAGATCCTTTTAACAGAATAGACTTGGTTTTATGGAGATAATTCTAAAGGAAGGATCCCTTGAATGAGTTCTTCTCCACTATATTTCTTCCATTTTTAAGATATTTTCATTAAGGATTTGGATCCACCATGCCTTGTTTTCTATTAATAGTTTGGTATCGTTCCAAATTTTTTGCACCCTTACCTTCAGGCTAAAGGATCCATGCCCGAAAGGGGGATGGGAAAAGGATGGGACGGTACCTCGGACTGAGAGGCCCTTTGAAGGTCCCGCCTCTCGGGGGAGGGGTATTAAGGTGATTTTTTGACGGATGGTGGGGTTCACCAGGAAACGTTTAGTGGCAGTTTCCACGCCTAGGTTGGGAATGTGTTTAATGTGTTCAGTTTTATCTTTAAACATCCAAGTCCTAGGTTTGGCCAGATGAATCTAAGTGTTCTATTATGAAAATGCAAATTAAATAAATACAAAAAATAGATTTGGACAGAAAACAGAAAGAATAAGCTAGATTAAAGAACCATACCTGATCCGGATGTCTGATGAAGGTTCTAATTTTTGAAGCAGTCCAGATCATCTGGAATTTGACAGGATCGTCTGAGATCTGACGGGATCATCCGAGATCTGACGAATTCGTCATAGACCTGCAAACAGAGAAATAGATACAAAATACCAGAAATGCTACTATTCTAACGAGAGAAAAATGGTGTAAAATGGCAACATAGATGCTAAGGTGATAATCACAAATAAAAATTCAAGTAGATTATGACGTTCTAATGACAAATTATGACTTCATTGTGCACTTAAGCTATATGGGTGAACTCCAAGATGCAGAACAATAAGGAATAATAACAAATTTAACTAAATGCAGGATAAATCAACAAACAAAGTGAGAAAATGCAAACCTTGGGCACTGATTGCCCCCAATGTTGACTGCAGTCGAAATCATCTCGGATTGGTACGAAATCGTCTCGAATTGAACAGGATCGTCTGCGACGATCTGAGCTTGCTCCGGCTGAAAAACAATGAAGTTCCTGCAAACAAACTTGGAAAAATACAAATGCAAATGGTGGTTTAAGATAGTCTAATGCATGTAGAATTCGTGTTACAGGGAATTTCAGCCAGGGGGAATGCCAAGAGGGGGTCCTAAGGTTAAATAGGCTTAGGAGGGAGGTTAGGAGGTTGGAGATCATCCTAATTTGGAAGATCTCCAATGGGGGAGGTCTCTAACGGCGTAGACACGCTTCTGCCCGGATTAGAGACGTCGTTGAAACAGAAGCTAACTATGCACAAATCAGTTTGGGACGAGATCGTCTGGACGTTCTTCTCCAGACGAAATCGTCCGATCTGAGGTGATATCGTCTGATCGGCGACGATATCATCAAACGGACAAAACAAACTCTAAAAATGGCATAGAAAATGAGGAAACGGGCAGCAGGCGGTTTGGGAGCGGTTTTGGGGTTAAAATTTGAATTTGAATTATTACTAATGTAATTTTAATTATTGCTAAGTTTTACTGCGCCAATTTTAGGGTGCTACATTTTGCCCCCTCTTTAGCAAATTTTTGAGGAAAATGCGTTAAAGATGAGTTCTTCTCGATCTACGAGAAAGCAAAAATTTATTCCCATTTTTAGGCGACGATTCTTGGTCGAATCGTACGACAACTTACTATGATGCCCCCTCCGTGTTTTTACCCAAATCGAACGTTTGAGGTAAAAATGCGAAAAGCAAAATTAAATTTGTTGTTTAAGTGTTTTTGAATAAAATTAAGAAAAATAGGGAAAAACCCTAATTCATTTTTATTCATTTTTCTAGAGCTCTGCAAACAAGATGGTCGAGACAGTGCACAGATCGACAGAGGTCCGACGCGGGCTACGGGTAAGGGTCTAAACTTAGTTTAGAAGGCTTGAATTTTGAATTTCATGCTTTTTAGATTAAATTTTGATGATTTTTGAGCATCGTGGCCATTTTTGGGCCGTCGACGTCGTCGAGACGAAATCGTCTCGATTTCGTCGAAATCGTCTCGATATCGCCGATTTCGTCCAGGCGAAATCGACGAAATGGGGACGATTTCGTCAAAAAGGGACGATTTCGTGGCAAAATCGGAGACGAATTTGCTCAAATTTGGGATGATATCGTCCAATAGTGGACGATATCATCATTTATTAAATTGAACTTGTTTTACTTGCATTATTAATGATTGTTTTATTAATGATTTTTATTGTTTTGTTGTTTATGTTGTAGAGAGGATTACTAAAGAGCAGAGAATGGAAATACGATGGGTTGAGGGATGACTTGGCCGCTCTATCTCAGGCAGAGCGAGATCAGCTAGCTCAGGTTGGCTTGCAGCATGTGGCAGAGATGCCACAGGTTTCTACGAGATATGGGGCTATTGACAGCCCTAGCAGAGAGGTGGTATCCGGGTTCTTCCTATTTTTGGTTATCGATAGGGAGATGACTCCCACACTAGAGGATGTATGGAGGATTTTGAGGATCCCCATACAAGGATGGCTAATCACTCCCATGGCCAATCAGGGCCACGCGATGATGCGACTATGCGAAGATCCGAGCTTCGCCCTGGAGAAGGGCGGAGTGAACATCGAATCTCTATGGCAGATGCCTAGGGCATCTAGACTGACATAGGTTTTGGCTGGGGTTGTAGGTGGTCTACTGCTATGCCATCAGAGTGGATGCAGAGTACCATGGCTACTGATAGATGTGGTCTACGACATGAGAGACCATGGATACAGGTTTGCTTGGGGGAGCTTTGTACTATGCCGATTGTATAGGATCCTGCATGGGGTCGTATACAAGGGCGGTCGATGTCTGGTTATGACATCTCTACTACAGGTTTGGTGCTAGGAGCACATCACGGTGCGGAGGCCGGTAGGGCTCCCACTGATAGGGATTGATGGGGAGAGGCCCCGAGCTTTCTACTGGTGGCTCCGGAGAGGGTCACAACGGTGGATAGATCTGCCAATGTCTCGGAGACTACTTGACGACCTTGTCTCCGACCAGATCACCTGGAGGCCTTGGAGAGATCATCCAGGGTGGGCCGAGGATGGACAGGAGCTGGCTCACGTCAGGCAAGTCTGTTGGCTAAGGATGGAGAGGGGAGAGGTGGAGCTCCATCGCTATGACCAAGTTTTGAGGCAGTTCGGTCTACAATAGGGGATCCCATCTCTCAGAGACTACGAGTTTTCTCGGACTATCCGGGATAACACTACAGTTAGCGGGGCTCCAGATATGCAGCGCTTCTGGGGTCTAGACATAGATGATGCCCCCATTCAGCCGGTGGATGGGGATGATGCAGGGGTAGCTGATGGCTATGATGCCTGTACACAGGCATCCGCCCTCCTCGGATGACGAGGGCTCAGGGTCCGATTCACATAGTTGTGCATCGGATGGGGAGGCGGTGCCAGGCGGCCATTGAGGTGGCACAGGGTCACGGTGGGAGAGAGCAGAGGAGACCACAGGCTCAGCAGAGGCCATGATAGTGGGAGAGGAGGGAGGAGAGACCCCCTTCTCCATGGAGAGAGAGACCACCATCGCTCGATAAGGGCAAGGGTGTGGACACAGGAGAGAGTAGTGAGATGGCTACTCTCTAGGCGGAGACTGTCCGTCTCCAGGCAGAGGTGCAGACTCTATAGGATGAGGCTGCACGACATCGAGAGGAGGCCACACAGCTCGGAGATGAGGTAGCATGCCTCAGAGCATGGAGCGAGAGGGCGAGCACTCGGTATCTAGCATGGGCTATTGCCCAGGTCACATTCTATCAGACACTATACCACCATATGGTGCCGAGAGGGCGAGAGGTTACCATTGTCGGCCCATATTGCGGAGCCTATCGGGATGAGGTCATCGAGGACATCATCACGATCAGAGTCCAGGACTCATAGCACCACACGGACTATGATGGGGCCACCTCGTCCACCTCAGGGCGGGGGAGGAGATGAGGCTGAGAGCTCGAGGGGTTCTCGAGGCTAGCTGCTACAGATTGCATTGCACAGATTGATTATAGTGCTTATTATTATTTTTGATAGGGGATTGAGTATGCCTAGGTACAGATTGTGGCATACCAATCTAGTTTTGAGATGATGTACATATACTGTTGAGATATATATAGATGAGATATTTTTGATCATATGACTTGTCTTATGTATTTGTATGATGCTTTAATGTTTTGATTGATTGATTCGATGATTCATGTAATTATGCCATTTGGAAATATGATGGTTTGAATGTCATGCTTTTTTAAAATTTAAATGAAATAATCTGATGTAAACAAGTTGGTTGTTTGTGATGTGATAATTTGATAAAAATAAAAGGGACTTTTAACAATAATTTCAAAGGACATTGTCGCTATTATAGACCATTTCATGGAGTCGCCGCTCACTCGGTCGTCAAGCTAATCCTAGTATAGAAATATTGCTAAAAGTAAAAGAGTGCTTAAGAGACTGTCTTAAGACTTTGTTGTGATGATGCAAATGATGATGATGATGATGATTTGTTTTTCAGATTTCCATGAAAATATTATGCATGAAATATTTTAAAATGACTTTTGCTAGGCATAAATTCCTAAGTGTGATAAAATTTTTGGATAATTCCCTAGGAATTATACCATCATTGCAAAATTGAAGTTTGACATAATGACATGAAATAGAATAGGTGTTTGTTTGTTTTAAAGCATAATTGTGTAACATAATGATTTAAGTCATATGTTTTTATGATTTTAAATAAATGGGAAAATAAAATTGGTACAATGGTTTGCGCTAGGCATAGAATATTTAGGTATAAACTTATACCATCATCGCGAAATCCAAAGAAGAAAATAATAGTTTTATTGCATGGTTGATTTTTAATTTTTGAAATAGTCAGAAAATATGAAGATGAGGACTTGCACTAGGCATAAAATTCCAATTTTGGTTTTGGAACTATACCATCGTCGCGAAAGTCAATAAGTTATATATAAATGTAACTTGATTGCATGTTTTGGAAAATGATTTTGATTTTTTTGAGAATGCATGTAGTTGTCTTTATACTAAACAATTGTTCTTCAAAGAAGAAAATGAATTTATTCCAAACAATTTGCAAAAATATTTCAAAGTATCTTAAAGACAAAAGTTAGATTTATAAG
Organism: Wollemia nobilis; assembly: GCA_028583015.1. Lineage (NCBI taxonomy): Eukaryota > Viridiplantae > Streptophyta > Pinopsida > Araucariales > Araucariaceae > Wollemia > Wollemia nobilis. The sequence goes on along the minus strand of JAQPPZ010000613.1, from coordinate 4,651,365 downwards.
GAATCCCATGTGCGTATGTGAGTTCATTACCAATCTTGATTTATCATAATGATACACAAAATCTCTCAAATACAAATGTGTGTGCAATTGCATTGTTCATTTACCAAGTTTTGAGCAAGATAATTTGATACAAGTGATTTGAATGAACCAAATAAGTGTTCATTAACCATGATTTAGATGCATATAACCATACCGGACTACTATGTAGGTCGGGTTATCAAGAGCTAGCTAATCCATAAGCAGACATAGGTCTGTACAAAAGAAGGTCGCTAATGTGACAGACATATCACCACGCTAGGAGTTACCCAAGGCCAAGCGGGTTGGGCACAAACCACCTGTTATGGGGCTTACCTCACAGTTTTTGAATAATTGAGAATTCCAGGGATTCAAGCTCATCAACCCTTCTTTTCTTTTCAAGGGGTAGGGAAAGGGATTTTATTTCTTTTGCTTTTGCTTTTTTCTTTTTCTTTGCTTTTGCTTTTTTTTTTTGTATTTTTGTATTGTGACTTGATATTTGAGATAATGCTGAAATAACTTGTTTCTTTTTCTTTTTCTTTTGAACTTTTCTTTTCTTTCTATGCTAGGGATACTTGCTCGGATTAGCTGTAGAGCAAGGGATTTTTATTCCGGGTAGGGGTGAGCTTGTCCTTTTGCCAATTCTCAAAGATTCTAGACCATGTGCATGATAGGATAGCAGGGGAAACTTTTCGCTCAAGAACCACTTCTACTATGTAACATAGCATGGAAATTACAAATGTAATCATTTTATTGTGAAAAGATATGCTTGGTTTAAGTAAATAACAAGATCAATTCTCTATGCTCAAACTTTATTTAATTGAATTTTGTGTACTTTGATATAAGAGAGATTAGTAATCATGCCAGATAAAATCAAGATATTTATTTTTTGTGTTTGTGATAGTGGGGGATTCCAAATAAATGCTAATTTATCCAAAATAACTTGAAAATATAACTGCAATACTTGAAGAAGAAATATATACAACAAATATTTGTGAAGAGTTTGATAATTTTGACTCTCTCTTTCTTCTTTATTTATTTTTTTTGGTTTTAAAAGAGTCAATAATATTGTTGTTTTGACTTTTTTCATTTGTTTTTGTTTAAATAGTTTATATATATATTTTTAAAATGAGACAACATGCAAAATATGTACAAATGATGAAATGACCAAATTTTATGCGTAATATCGCTTAAGATGCATAATATTCATAGGTTCTTTTAAATATTTACCATCTAAGGTAGCTAATTTGTATGCTCCTGATTCAAATTTAGCAGTGATAATATATGGTCCAAGCCAGTTGGGCTCAAATTTACCTTTAAGGTCTTTAGTTGCATTAGTATTTTTTTATTTTCTTTTAAAACAAGGTCGTCGACCTCAAAGGATCGATGACGAACTTTCTTGGCATATGATCTTTTAAGCTTGTTTTGGTAGGCACGAAGGTGCTCTAAAGCATTGATGCGCTTTTCATCTAGAAGTTCCAGTGGACGAGTCTGCCAGCTCGATATTCATCTCCTACTTCGGTATCTTGAAGTAGTAGAGCCAAAGAAGGAACTTCTAATTCAAAGGGAAAAATGGCTTCAGCGCCATAAACCAAGACAAAAGGTGAAGTTCCAGTGGGAGTTCGAACACTAGTTCGATAGGCCCACAAAGCTGGATATAATTGAATATGCCAGTCACGGCCAGTTTTATTGACCATTCTTTTGAGAATTTTGATTAAGGTTTTGTTAGATGCTTCTGCTTGACCATTACCCTGAGGATAATAGGGAGTGGACCAGCGATGTTGAATCTTATATTTTTGGCATAATTTTTTAACATCTTTATTTTTGAAACAAGTTCCATTGTCTAAGATGAGATTTGTAGGAATTTCGAACCTACAAATGATTTGATTAAAAATAAATTTAGAGACTTGAGTTCCAGTGCGAGGAAGCTAAAGGCATAGCTTCAACCCACTTCGTGAAATACTCGGTGGCGGTTATGATGAATTTGTGTCCATCAGATGACACAGGATTAATTTTGCCAATAATGTCTAAGCCCCATTTTGAAAAGGGCCAAGGAGATGAAATAGCCTACAGCTCTTGTGCAGGCGCATGGACAAGGTCGGCATGTTTCTGGCACTTGTCGCAATGGCGCACATAATCATGTGCATCCTTTTCCATGGTAGGCCAAAAGTAGCCTATCCTAAGGAGCTTTTTAGCAATGACACTACCACTGAAGTGTCCTCCACAAGATCCATCGTGGGCTTCACTTAAAGCTGATTTGGATTCTTCTAGATTCAAACATCTCAATAGGATACCTTCAAAAGATCTCCTATATAAAGTATTGCCAATTATTACAAATCGACTTGCTCGTCGACGTAATAACCGACTTTGGTTTCTATTAGAATTGGCAGGGAAAGTCCCATTTTGGAGAAAATCAATTATATCCGTATACCAAGGTTCAGGAGTAGTTTCATTGATTAGAAACACATCCAAAGGTTCTAAACATGACTTATTTGAAGCGGGTTCCTGGAGTCGACGAATAATGATGGTGGCATATTCGTCATCTAACTCCAAGGGCAGAAGAGATGCAGCTGCGGCCATAGCATCAGCTGCACGATTGCTAGTTCATGGAATAGCTTCCAAAGTAACTTTATCAAACAAGGATAACAATTGCAAAACATATGCTTTATATGGGCGCAATTTATCATCTCTAGTCTGATAAACTTCATTAATTTGGTTTATGACAAGTTGAGAATCACCAAAAACTAGCAGATGTTTGATTTTTAATGCCAAGGCAGCTCGTAATCCAAGGATTAGAGCCTCATATTCGGCAGTATTATTAGTGCAAGCAAATGTTAATTTAAAGGACAAAGGTATAAGATGTTTTTGCGGGGATATTAAAATAATACCCGCACTAGCCCCACTCATGCATCGGGCTCCATCAAAGTATAAGGACCATTGTTCAATATGGTCTGCCTCTAATTGAAGGCATTCATCGGGAAACTCAATGATGAGGGGATGGGTAGACTCTAAGGGTGCAGCAGCTAATTGATCTGCTATGATTTGACCCTTAACAGACTTTTGTCCTATGAACGTGAGTTCAAACTCGCTTAGAGCAAGAACCCACTTTGTTGTGCGACCCGATAAATAAGGTCGACTCATGAGATACCTCAAGGGATCATATTTAGCAATGACATACGTTTTTTGACTGAGCATATAATGACGTAATTTTTGCATAGAAAATACGACTGCTAGACATAATTTTTCTAATGTTGTATAACGGGTTTCATAACTGATGAGGGTTCGGCTAATGTAATAATTAGCACGTTCTTTCTTCTCATCATCAAGCTGAGCTAACATAGCTCCTAAAGCAAAATCTGAAGCTAAAATATACAGGAGAAATGGGCGATTAGGTCTAGGCGGTGAAAGCACAGGTGGGTTAAGGAGGTATTGTTTGAGAAGTTCAAAAGCTTCTGTACATTCGTCGTCCCAGTTAAAAGGGACATCCTTCTTAAGGAGCTTAAGAAAGGGAGTGGTTTTGTCCGCCAACTTATCGATGAAGCGACGGATGGCTTGAAGCTTACCTTGTAAACTTCGTAACTCCGATATATTGGTAGGTGCGGGCATATCAGTGATAGCCACAATTTTGAGAGGGTCGATTTCGATACCACGTAAAGAAACTAAAACCCCTAATAGCTTACCGGACTTAACTCTGAATATGCATTTGGTTGGATTTAATCGAATAAGGTATTCTCTTAACCGATTAAATACTTTTCTCAAATCATCTAAATGATCATCTTCTTTAATAGAGCGAGCTATAATATCATCTACATAATCATGTAGGATATCATGCATCATATCATGAAAGATATAAGTCATAGCTCGTTGATATGTTGCGTCGGCATTCTTTAAACCAAATGGCATCACTTTCCAACAAAAGGTACCCCAAGGGGTAATAAAGGTTATTTTAGCCTGATCTTCAGGAGCTATCCTGATCTGATTGTAGCCGGAGAATCCATCCATTAGGGACATCATTCCACTCTCGACAGTAAAGTCAATGATTTGATCCATGTTTGGAAGAGGAAAATCATCTTTAGGGCATGCAACGTTAATATCTCTAAAGTCTGTGCAAACCCTAACTTTGGTAGCTTCTTTCTTGGTGACTGGAACTACATTCGAGATCCATTCAGCATAATCAATAGCTTGTATGAAAATAACATTCAGGAGTTTTTCTAACTCCCCTTTGACTAGCAGGGCCACTTTGGGATGCATTTTTCTAAGTTTATGTTTAACAGGTTTAGCATCCGGATGGACTACTAGATGATGCATGACTACAGAAGGGTCCAGACTGGCATATCTTCATATGTCCAAGCGAAGACATCTTCATATTCTTTAAGGAATGCAATGTATTCATCTTGTTTTTCTTGACTTAATGCTGATCCAATATTGATTATGTGAGGATTATCCTCAGTTCCAATGTTAACTTTAATGACGTTTTCTACTTCCATGTGTAGATCTCTTTCAAAATTAGGTGGGGCGGGTGAAACGCCCAATTCTTGTAATTCTTTTAAGGTTAAGTTGGATAATTTGTCTTGATGAGTGGTGGCCTCAAGTTGGGCTATAGTTGGTATAGAACCATCAAAATAAAAACCATTGTGTAACAACTCTTCAACGGAGACATCATGGAAAATATCTCCTTCCAACTCCTCATCGGATTCAACAATCAATTCAGGGTAAGCTATGGATAGCATATTACATGTAAATGGCTGATTCGTTGGACACAAAGAATCTTGTTTATCTAGATAATCTTGATAACATATGAGTTGATCATCATCTTCAAAAGGGAAGGGTTGACCCTTACTAGGAAATAGGCCCACACCACATCGGGCGGGCCATGGTTCTACCTCGATAGGTTCTTTCATGCCATTTTGGAAAGGTCCCAAGCCTTTCCCTTTATATCCCATTTTAAGCATTATGGGTTTAGCTTTAATATATTCATTAGTAAAATAACATCGTGCATATCCCTCATGATGAGTTTTGATATTTCGAGGTATTCTTCCCCAATCATATCCTTTATAAATAAAAGCACAACTCCCGACTTGGTAAGTACTTCCCATAGGTTGTGGGAGGCCCAAAGTACGAGGAGATGGTGGCAAGTTATTTAAAAGAATTGAATCTTGCATAAAAGCATTTGTTTTTTCTGATATTAAGATTGTGGATAAATCCGGTAAAAGTTCATCAGAAAGAGCATAAGATGTAGAAGGATCATTCCCTATATCTTTAGATGTGGAAGGTATGATAGATGTTGATAATGTGGAAGTGTTAATGAATGGGTCTATAGGTTTTGAAATGATAGGGATAGAACATGAAGAATTGGTTGTGGATTTAAGATCTTTTTGAGGTTCTAGTGTGGTTTGTTCTAGAAGATGGTTGAGTTAAATGTATAGGTGTAGTTGATGGAGTAGATGATGTTATGTGTGTGTTTTTCACACGTTTAGATGAAAAATAAGAATTAGGATGTGTGGATGACAGAGCGGGGCAAAATTGCACTCCAACAGGTTCTGCCAAAGCACACATATCAAAGGGTCTAGGGTCACCATGGATAGTGACCAACTGATTTTTAAATTCAAATTTAACACATTGGTGTAAAGTGGAGGGAACCGCTCGCATCGCATTGATCCAAGGGCGACCCAAAAGTATATTGTACGATGCTGGGCAATGTACAATAAACACGGTTGTATCTAGGGTTCTAGGACCAACTTGCAAGGGTATAGTAATGACTCCACACGTTTCTTGTGTCTCGTCATTGAAAGCTTTGATAATCATGTCAGTTTTCTTCATTTCATCACTTCTAAAGCCAAACCGTTGGTAGAAGTCAAAAGTGCAAATGTTTAGAGATGAACCATTATCAATCAGGACTCTTTTAACAACTACATCTCCAATTAGAGCAGTAATATATAAGGGATTATCCTTATGTAAAGCTGTGTTGTGGGATATCTTTATCCCGAAAGTCAATACAATCGACTTCTCGAGTGATGATAGTATTGGACATGGCTTCAGGTTGAATATTTTGAGGTACCATCATTTGGCTTAATGTAAGCATTAACTCATCCCTATGGGTGGGAGAAGATCTTAACAAATCCAATAGGGAAATTTTGGCTGTAGTGTTGGATAATTGTTCATTAATATTGTAAGGAGGCTTAAGTTGAACATTAGACATATGATTCCCTTTATTGGGATTTTTCAAAATAAATGGAGCTGATCCATCATTCTGAGTTTGATCTTGTTGAGAGTTTTGAGCCTGTTGTCTGGTAACAACTCCGATGGTACCTACAATGTTATATTGAAGACATTGAACTGGTCTCGGTTGAGCGTTTATGGCTTGTTCATTAGGAAGGAATTGATTAGAAGAGGGTCGAGTAGTAACTCTTCTAGGAAATGGTTCTTCTGGAACCATAGCATCTGTGATAGGTTGAATAGGATCTGATTCATTTTTAGAACTATTCGATTGGTTTGAGGTGATGTCTACTTCACTTTCAGTATCTGATTCTACATCACTAGGATCGAGAGTTTGAAAATTATGTAGGGGCCTGGTCGTGACCAAGGATAAAGTTGTGTCAAATATTTGAGGATCCTGAACAGGTAATTGTCCGCTAATAGTCCCTACATATCGGGTAGGAGGGGGAACATTATGATGTTCGATTTGATTGGCCACTTCTTTACCATGGTTTGGTAAAGGATGTTGAAATATATCCAATGATTGATTAGCATTTTGATTTTGATTTTGGGGAATGGTCTTTTGAGCGTTATTAGGAGCATTTTGTTTAGGTTGGAAAGCTTGCACCTCCATTTCATTATTATCAATCAAGTCTTGTATTTTATGTTTCAATATTTTGCAAGAATTTGTAGCATGTCCAGGTCCTCTATGAAAGTCACAGTGTAGATCGGCTCTGTATCCGGGTATAGTTGGATCAGGTTCTCGGATAGCTGGTAATTGAATCAAGCCTCGTGCTAATAATTGAGGTAGAATGGTTGATAAAGGTTGATTCAATCTAGTAAATTCTCGAGGAGGTTTATCAGGGGGTTTTAATATAAATTTTTTTGTTGTCTTCGTTGTATTGATATTAGCAACGTTTCTGCTATCAGTGACTCCGTCACCTACAACTTGTTTGTTTTTATACTGATTTCTGGATGTTTTCTCATCATCTTTCTTTTTGAGGTGACCTCTCCTAATGAGAGCATCTTCTACCCTTCGAGCTAAGTCTATAGCTTGATCGAAGGTGGTTAAGGTAGCAATTGATAACTCATAGGAGATTTGTTCTTGCAAATTATTGATAAAAATGTCCAACATTTCCCTATAAGGTAGCACAAAGTGCAGTTTTCCTATCAACTGCCTCCATCTAGCTAAGAAATCAGCAAAACATTCATCTTTGTCTTGTTTTAAGTTGTACAAATCTTTAATGGTGACATGCCTCTCGATGTAGGCACTAAATTGATGGACAAACGATTCAGTTGTTTCTTCAAAATTTCTCAAAGAATGAGTGGGCAATTGATAGTACCACTCTAATGCCATTCCTCCTAAACTTTTCGGGAACATTTTTAGTAATAGCAAGTCATCATGTGATATATCATGACATGCTATCCTAAACATATGAAGATGCTCTATGGGATCTTCAGTTCCTTTATATATAGGCAGGACGGGCATGGGAAAGTGTTTAGGGTATGGTTGTGCTACAACTATGGGATCCAAAGGTTGACTACATATCTCTCGATAATTGTATGAGGGACGGTAGGGATCTATCTGGTCCATGCGTGAAGCTAACTGTTTCACCATGGCTTCCAGATTACTGGTTTGCCCACCATATTGGTTCGGTAGGGCATTAATATGGGATTTGTGAGCATATGATGGAGGGACATGGAGATTAGATGCTATATTGCTATTGTGTAAATTGTTGGTAGGAAGGGTGTTATGAAGAAATTTTGAAGTTGTATTATGTTGTATCCCAGATTGTTGAAAATTGGTGTTTGGCTTCATTTTAGGTTTTTGTTGATTTGAAGCATATTGATCAATAGTTTGGCGAAGTAAAGCAGTGAAGGAAGTTTTCTTTTGTGTGGGAATGATTTTAGGCTCAATAACAGGTTCCTTAGGGGGTTGGGTAACCTGTTGTTTTGGCATGTTCTGAATCATAGTGACCATATCTCTATTGGATGGTCCAGCTTTATCACTTTCTTGATCAACAAAGGACAAGGGATTAGTGTGTATGTTAAACATATCTTCCATAGCTGCTTGAGTGTCACTAATTTGTCCTTTATCAATACGAACTGCCATATTAAGAGCACCAATGTTATTATTGAAAAATTTCTAGAAATGATCTAAGTTATCAAAAGCAATAGTTCCATCTGGAGCTATTCTAGGGGACGAGGATCCTTCCTCTTTAAGATTGTCTTCTTGTTCATTGTCTTCACCCAGGTCATCTTCTGGCTGTTCTAGAGTTTCTCCTTCCGGAATTGGATCCTCAGGAAGGACATTTGGGTTTGTAGTTTTGCCTCCCAACCAATCTTCTTCTTCTTGTTCAGTTTGTTTACCATTTCTAAGTTTAGGCATTGTGCTTAAATTTAAATTTCAGCAAATATATATATACTTGTATATATATATGCAACAAGGTATATATTTTAATTATATACCTACTATAGTATTTAAAATAAAATGTTTTGGGTTTTTGTTATGTTTTCTATTTTTCTTGTTTTTTCTATTTTTTGTTTTTGTAACAATATTATAAAGATAACAAACAACACAATAAATGCAAGAAATAATAATGAAAGCAATGATCTAGTTTTCTATAAATAATTTATAAATGTCATTAATGGGCTCAAGTTCTTCAGGAGTCATGAAGTGTTCTTCTTCAAATTGGAAATTTTCTTTCAAGAATTTAACAAAAAGTGCTATAGTGATATTATCTGTCTCAGACTCTGGTTGGTAGAAATAGAGTTCGTGGCAATACTCTCGATATAACACAGCTCGAGGAACTCTCCTCCATATTTCCCTATCCGTAAGAATGACCTCTTGATCTTCTACATGACCTAGGAATTGGTGTATAACAGCTACGTTCTCGAGGTATTCCTCGAAGGTGAACAATTTTGAAGACACAAGAGCTCTCCTATAAGCTAACCACCTATGGCAGGCTCTCTGAAGTTCATGATAAAAAATGAGTTGATGAGGATCCAGGATCCTATCTAGGGCAAACCTCTTGATTTGTCTAAGTTCGGTTGATCTAGATGAAATGACACCTAGTCTCCTATCAAGTTCTTTCCACAGAAGTTGGTTTCTATCTGTTTCAGACACACTAAGCACAGAATTAACTTCTATGGCTGCTAATTGGTTTTCAACATTTATAGTAACTGCTAATATTTTCTTAGGAGCTACCATCTAGACATGATATGCAACTTAGTATTTTTCTAATGATTTTAAATGCATCTATGTTTTTGTTTTTTTTTTGTTTTCAAAAGGTTTTAGTTTCACGTCGGGTTCACCAAAATGTATCGTTCCAAAATTTTTGCACCCTTACCTTCAGGCTAAAGGATCCACGCCCGAAAGGGGGATGGGAAAAGGATGGGATGGTACCTCGGACTGAGAGGCCCTTTGAAGGTCCCGCCTCTCGGGGAGGGGTATTAAGGTGATTTTTTGACGGATGGTGGGGTTCACCAGGAAACGTTTAGTGGCAGTTTCCACGCCTAGGTTGGGAATGTGTTTAATGTGTTCAGTTTTATCTTTAAACATCCAAGTCCTAGGTTTGGCCAGATGAATCTAAGTGTTCTATTATGAAAATGCAAATTAAATAAATACAAAAAATAGATTTGGATAGAAAATAGAAAGAATAAGCTAGATTAAAGAACCATACCTGATCCGGATGTCTGATGAAGGTTCTGATTTTTGAAGCAGTCCAGATCATCTAGAATTTGACAGGATCGTCTGAGATCTGACGGGATCATCTGAGATCTGATGAATTCATCAGATGAATTCGTCAGAGACCTACAAACAGAGAAATAGATACAAAATACCAGAAATGCAACTATTCTAACAGAGAAAAATGGTGTAAAATGGCAACATAGATGCTAAGGTGATAATCACAAATAAAAATTCAAGTAGATTATGACGTTCTAATGACAAATTATGACTTCATTGTGCACTTAAGCTATATGGGTGAACTCCAAGATGCAGAACAATAAGGAATAATAACAAATTTAACTAAATGCAGGATAAATCAACAAACAAAGTGAGAAAATGCAAACCCTAGGCATTGATTGCCCCCAATGTTGATTGTAGTCGAAATCATCTCGGATTGGTACGAAATCATCTCGAATTGAACAGGATCGTCTACGACGATCTGAGCTTGCTCGGCTGAAAAACAATGAAGTTCCTGCAAACAAACTTGGAAAAATACAAATGCAAATGGTGGTTTAAGATAGTCTAATGCATGTAGAATTCATGTTACAGGGAATTTCAGCCAGGGGGAATGCCAAGAGGGGGTCCTAAGGTTAAATAGGCTTAGGAGGGAGGTTAGGAGGTTGGAGATCATCCTAATTTGGAAGATCTCCAATGGGGAGGTCTCTAACGATGCAGACACGCTTCTGCCCGGATTAGAGACGTCGTTGAAACATAAGCTAACTATGCACAAATCAGTTTGGGACGAGATCGTCTGGACGTTCTTCTCTAGACGAAATCATCCGATCTGAGGCGATATCGTCTGATCGGCGACGATATCATCAAACGGACAAAACAAACTCTAAAAATGGCATGAAAAATGAGGAAACGGGCAGCAAGCGGTTTGGGAGCGGTTTTGGGGTTAAAATTTGAATTTGAATTATTACTAATGTAATTTTAATTATTTGCTAAGGTTTACTGCGCCAATTTTAGGGTGCTACAAGTTTCCAACCTATCTTATCCATGAGGGGTTTCTTCATCCTATGTATTTTCCTAAACCCAAGGCCTCCTTCTTTCCTAGAGCATACCTGGTCTCAGGCCACCAGGGCTAGCCTTCTTCTCTCTTTCATGCCAAATCATAGAAAGGATTTTGTAATTTGTTCTATTTGTTCATAAATCTTAATAGGTAAGCAAAGACATGAAATAGACCAATATGCTTTGAAGCACTAATTTAACCAATTGGGATTTCTCAAATTGACTAAGGAGAGAACCCTTCCATCTTGTCAATTGCTTCCTTACTCTCTCAATCATTGGGTTCCATAAATTAACCTTCATTATCCCTTTAAATAAAGGCATTCCCAAGTAGGAAGTAGAAAATTCCTCTATTTTACACCCAAAAATTCTCACTATTATATCTTGTCTCCTTCAGGGGAGTGTTGAGAAAGAACACTTTACTTTTTGTGTAGTTTACTTTTTTCCCAATAGCCTTTTTGTAATAGCACAACAAAGACTTTATCTCCTTAGCTTGAGGGACCAAAGAAGAAGTAGCTAGTATGGTCACAATATGGTATCATCAACAAATTATTGATGAGATACTGGGGCATGTGTGGTAGCAAGCCAAATACCATAAATAGAACCATCTAAGATAGCAATTATAATCAACCTTGATAGAGCCTCTACCACAATTATGAATAGTTAGGGGAATAGAGGGTCCCCTTGGCACAAAAATCTATGGCTCTTAAAATATCCAACATCCACCCCATTCACAAGGACCAAAAACATAGCTAAGGAGATGCATGCATTAGTCAAGTTGATCTAGTCTTGATTAAACCTAAATTTGGTCATGACTTTGAGAAAAAACTCTTGGGACATCCTATCGTAAGCCTTATTCATTTCTAATTTTAGAAATAAGCTAGATTTATCACTTTTTTCAATGGAATGTATTACTTCATAGATTGTGATGATCCTATATAGGATTTACCTCCCTATAACAAATACTTTTTTATTGGGATCAATAATGAATGGAAGAATAACTTTAATTTTGTTAGCCATTATCTTGGTAAGAATTTTGTACAGTGTATTACAAAGGCTAATGGGCCTAAAATCTCTAAATTCCTTAGCCCTAGCCACTTTGGGAATGAGCATAAGGAAAGTAGAATTGACATCATGGGGGATATGGTGGGTCCTTTGAACCTCATAAATTATTGTAAATTTTGACACCCACTATATACCAAAAAAAAATTTAGAAGATTGTTAGGAATCCATGAGGTCCTAGATATTTCTCTCCAACACTTTTGACATCATATTCCTTAAAGGTTTTGACCAAATAGGAGTTATGTTCTTAGTAACTAGAGGGATATAATGTAGAATCTCGTTCACAATATTTTCTTCAACCCTCTTTGAAGTTCCAATGAGATTCATGAAAATATTTATGACTTCCTCTCTAATTTCAATAATATAATTAGTACTTGAACCATCCTCCCTTATAATTTCTTTTATTCTATTATGACTTTGATGTCTAAGGGTAGTAACATGGAAAAAATTGGTGTTACGGTCTCCTTATTTGAGCCACAAGGCTCTAGATTTTTATCTCCAAAAAGTTTCCTTGCAGGACAATATGTTATGGTAATCAGAAAGGAGTTGAATTTCTTTATCTCTAACTTCCCATGAGAATTTCCTCTCATTTTTCATGGTTTTGATATCCATTAGTTGTTTCAGCTCTAATTTCCTCTGGAATAGATGCCCAAAAATAATTTTGTTCCAATATTTGAGTTTGTGTTTAATAAATTTAATTTTTTGGTATTTTGGGCCATAAAAGATCTAGTGAATTCATTCCCCTACCATTCCTCAATTGCATTTCTAAGCTACACCACCTTAAACTTGAAAGGGCTATAAAACCTCCTTCTATCAATCTTGAAATCTAACACCAGAGGGTTATGGTCAGATCCTACTTTGGGGAGTGCAATCAGAGTGGCATCTCCAAAGTTAATTAGCCCTTCTTGAGAGATTAATAATCTATCAAGTCTTATTTGGATCAACTGGTTTCCAAGTCTTCTATTACTCCATATATACTTAAACCCTCTAAGATCAACATCCATCAATCCATTCTCCAAGACAAACTAATCAAAATATTTCATACCTTTAGAGGTATTGGGGTTTCTTCCCTTATTGTTTGATGGATATAAAGGGGTGTTGAATTCCCCAACCAAAACCCATGAAATGTCATGGAAATCCTTCCTCATTGAATTTAAATCCCTCCATAATTATCTTTTCGTTATACAAGTATTTGGGGCATAGACATTAATCAAAACCCAATTGATTTTGGTTTCTTTATGGTGGAAGAGCACATTGATCAGTCTATCTGAAGTAGATATGACCCTCCCTTCAAAAAATATGTCATCTCACATACACAAAATCCCTTCTACAACACCCTTCACTACACTAGCAACAAAATTGGCTTCTTTCCAAATACTTCTAATTCTTTCCAACTTTTGATTGTCCAACTTGGTTTCTTGTAACAACAAGATTTGAAGCTTTAGGTATATCCTTAATGATGACACCAACTAATGTTTAGAAAGATTATTGAGGTCCCTAAAATTTTAGAATATGATTCTCATTTTTTAATTTTGGTAGGATGATTCTTCCTGTCTAATTTGAGGCTCATATGTGTTCCATTCGCAACCTCTTTTGTAGTTTCCCTTTTCCTAATTTTTGACTAAGGTATTCCATTTTTTACCTCATGCCCAACATCTACCTTGATTTTTCTAGAGCTCTTGGTGACTCAATTAGGGCTCCCTTGTTCCTTTCTAGGTTCTTGAGCCCTCTATTATCTATCCTAGCCACTCAATTTTAGGGTTATATGTGTTCCATTTGCAACCTCTTTTGTAATTTCTCCTTCTCTAATTTTTTATTGAGAAGGTCTTCCCTATTTTGCCTCATGCCCAAAATTTGCCCTAATTTTTCTAGAGTTGCTAGTGACACAATTAGGGCTCCCCCGTTCCTTTATAGATTATTGAGCCCTAGGTTATCTATCTTGAATCTCAATGTTCTCCTCTAGGATAAGAGAGAAATCACTTTTTATTTGGGTTTCACCTCTAGGGGTGTTTTACTCTTATTCATGATCAAAATTTGAAGCATTTTGATCTAAGTCTTCTAAGATGATTTGGAGGTATCGAAAAGGATTTTGAATGGCTAAATTAATTGACCACCTCCAAAATTATGTGGACCACCTCTTGAGAAATAGCCCTCAATGCCCAAAGAACCAAGACCCTCATTGGAGAATCCTTTTCAAGCCCTCCTCGTAGTTCAATTGGATCAAGAAAACAATTAGGTATTTCTACTATTTCCATATGTCCCATAGGTCACCATTTTTTTATTTCCCACCTTCGGATTGCATCAAGATTAGGATAAATGCCTATGAATTTTCCTACCAAGCAATGGTCTCATTTGATAACAACTATCTCTGTTAGATTGTTTGGAACCACAATTCTATCTCCTTTTGAGGAAAGAACAAAATGACCTACTAGAGCCTTTTGCTTTCCCCTTACAATATAAAGCCATGAATATTTAGGGTTAAATGGTCTTGTACAAATTCTAGCTCTAGACCCTATTGAATCCTTATAGCAAAAGTTCCCACATAAACCCTAATTTCAAAATCTATTGCCTTCTTCCATCCCCCAAACACCCAATATTTCATTTTAAAAAGGTGGTTATTTAGCTGCCACTGTCATTGCTACAACAATTTATGGTTGTTCCATCACCACCACAATAGTTTGTGGTTGCTCTGCCACCTCTTGTGGTTGTTCAACTAGGAATCCAAAACCCTAAACAACCTCTTATGATAGAATAATTTTCCCACTGCAAGGATATGCCAATAGCCAATGCTTGTGGTTGTTCTACCATCACCACCGTCGTCACAACAGTTTGTGGTTGCTTTGTCATCATCGTAATTTATGGTTGCTTTGTTGTCATCATAGTTTATGGTTTCTCTATCGTCACAACAATATTAGTAGATATGACTTGCCATAATTATTTAAGTCTTCACAATTATTCATGGAAAAAATCATTATTAAGAAACTTAGCACTACAAACTTTTAATAATACTCACGTTTTTGTATTGACAAATCAATTATAATTGTAAATTTTCATCTATTTTAAGTTGTTCACAACTTATATAGTTCTAAAAGTAAGAAACCAAAATATTTTTGTGCTAAATTTATTATATAACTCTAAAATTATGAAGCCAAAGTATTACTTACTATGAATGATTCCTCTTGTTCTTGCTTTGATAAAAATGATAAATTGGTTGTCTTTAATTCTTTAGTCTAATAACCATAATATAAAATCAATAGAACATTTTTTTTAATTGGTTACATAAAATTGAAATAAACCCTCCTTATATATGTTTACATAGTAGTCCTATAAAAAGTTTGATAATTATACATATATTTCTTAACAAAATTTGAATTGGGTCTCCTTAAAAGTTGAGGAATATAAATATCATTTGATAGTATGTTAAGGTTTTACATGAAACTTGAAACCTTATTTAAGATGTTAAACTCTTCACTCCTAACAAATTGCTCTTCAACCCCATGAACTTTTTAGTTGTATTTTTGTAAACAATTATATTTCAAATTTATTTTTATAATAAATATACTTTATAATATGGTATTATTTCAGGGTGTTTCCCAATTGAACTAGGTGAATTACATGAAACTAATCATAGAAGAAGATTCATTCAATGTTATCAACATGATTAATGGCAACCAAAATCCCTCCTGGACTATTGCAAATTTTATAATTGAAGCCAGGAGAATGATTCAAAATTTAGAAGAAGTCGAATTCAACCACCAGTTTAGGAAAGGTAACAAAGTTGTGGACTTCCTAGTTAATCAAGCTCTTACGCATCAATATCTTCATATTTGGATAGGTAATTTCCCAGATGGCCTTAGATCATTGAACAATAAATTCAAACAAAGGTTAAACTCGAGTCAGAATACTTAGGGCGGGTGGTTGGAACCCTCACCATTGGATGTTGCTTTTTGAATATTTTGGCTAGGCCTGCGTACCCAATTTTTTGTCTTTGTTTACCCATACGAGTCTACGTTCCTAGCTTTTATCTCTGTTTGGCTTATGTGTTTGGGTTTGTTCAGCTAGTATATGTTGGTTTGGGTGTAGGTAGTTGTGTCCAAGGGTTGGTTGGCTTTAATGTTTGAAGTGTCCTCAGTCTCCTAATGGTTGGATATTAGTTTCTTTTTGTTATAATATTTGGAGGTCCTTTTAAAAATCCTTTTGTACAACTAATCAAATATATATACTTTATAATATTATTTACTTTCTAATAAATTACATGGAATTAAAACAACCCCAAAATTATATTATGGGCACATAATGGTATTACACCAACTTAACAATTATACATGTCTAGCTTGACAAGATTTAATCCTAGTATTCTCCTAAGGAATATGAATATCATTTGATATAAGATTAATGTTCCCCATCATATTCTCCTAACCAATTGAGTTAAACCCAATGGACTTTTCAATTGCATTTTTATATACAATTATATTTTAAATTTATTTTTATGATATATTGTATTTTATAATATCACTTATTATTTTTTTAATCGATTTACACGGGATTAAAACAAGTCCAAGTCATATTATATCATAACCATATAGTGGCAATACAACAACTTGATAATTATGTATGCATCACTTGAAAAAATTAGATGTGGATATTCTCGTTAAATGTCAAATAATATAATATTATTTGAAATATCATCACTTATTAATTCTTTATCTTAAAAATAATTACTCATTGAAATAAATTTTTCATTCCATTTTCATTGCTTTGTCATAGAAAATATAAAATGCAAAAATATTGATGTGATGTAATGTTTTAGAGTTTAAAAATTCATATTACAACATTCACAATTATTTTAGGAGGGGAAAAAAAAAAGTTATATTGACAACATTCAAAATAATCATAGATATTGTATATGTAGCGACACCGGGAGCGCGCGCACCGGTCCCTTTTCTAAAAACCCTACTTGCAACGCTTATTTAAATAACCAAAGATAAAATGGAAAGACAATAGAAAAAGGAAAGCATATAACACGAAATAACAAAATACGGATCTCTTTATTGATATTGAAGCTCGGTTACATGTCGGTCCCTCTTAGGGATACCTATTTTGATACTATAAATTACAAGTGGGCAAGGAGTGCCCCTTCCGTGAAGAGGTGGTGCGCTTATAAAAGCTTCTCGGTTTTGCACATGAAAATGTATGAGGGCTTACAGATGCCTCCTTCTCTAGGTCTATTTCCTAGAGGGATCCCTTTTGCTCTCGTATGTTGTAATCTTCATCCGATGTACCTATGGCCCTGCAAGCAATGAAACAAAAATACACTTTTACGTGTCCGAGATTGTCTCCCAATATGAGGTTGTTAGTAATCAAAGAATGTAACAAAAATATGATAAAACAATGCCATGAAATCATGTAAATCTATGCTAATGATATAAGAAAACAAAATAAAAGATGCTATGTCTATCTAAGCTAAGCCTGCGGGCCACTATCCAAGACAACAACCGCTAAACTAAACCTTACCCTCTTTGCCCCAAAGCTATGGATCAAATATTATGCTATTTGATTCTTCAAAGCTCCACCACACACGTGTTCTCAAAGAGAACTCTCCAAGTCTTGAAAGCTCTCCTCAAGAAGATGTCTCTCTCCCTGATGTGATAAAATATTTCCTATATATGATAAGGATGTCTTGGTGCTCTTAGGATTGCACATTTTATAGTGTGAAACCCTAGGTCTATGTCCAAGCCCTAGAAATGAATTTCTCATGCATAGTGCAAGTTAGCATGAGAAGATTTTGTCCATTGTCTATATTTGAAGGCCAGTTAACTGAAATCTAACTGCCCACTTGAGTCTTCTATGCGAACTGGTCATTAGCATGAGAAACTTTTGTCCTTTATTTATGCTTGGAGATCAGTTAACTTAATTCTAAATGCAAACTCAAACCTCCCATGTGAACTGGTCATGAAAAGGAATGCAAATTCACTCTCGCTCACATTTATTGCATGCATACTGCCACTTCCACCCAATATTGGGCATGTTTGTCGACAAACTGCTTCTTATGGTTTAGTCGTTGTCATCTATAGTGGCTAAGATCTGGCTATTGTCATCTATAGTGGCTAAGGTCTGGCTGCTCTAGGCTTGAGCAGCTAGGATATGGTCGCTCTTGGCTTGAGCGACCAAGCTTGGATGGCTTGAAAAGGCCCCAAATGAGTGGTGAGAACCATTGTTCATGCTTGGAAATTCCAAGATTATGTCTTATGATCTTATGAGTGTTTCTATGTAAGTAGCTCCCCTAAGAATGACACGATTTCGGTGTCTACAGATACCCCTTTTTGCAACGCACTGTGTGGAAAACACAACGCTGAGCAAAAACGTAGACTGATCTGTTTGTAGGGTGTATGGTGATCAATGGTCTGATCAACGTCGGATGGCCCAATCATGCAAGATGGCATGCATCCCTTGAATCATTGCCTCAATGTTCGGAGGACTTAACTCAGTGGCTTTTGCATGTTAAATTGCACTCATTCCTCAAACTCAATCGGGTAGCTTCAGTTGCTACAACAATTCTGACCGGTAGGAGAGCTACAATTGAAGATGTCATGTCTACTTACGTTCCCAACAAACAAGGGAAATTTGTGATTGTTTTATGTAATGATTCAAAGGATGAACATGATTTTGCTATGATCAAATGGTCTTTGTTGCTTTTGATTATTATTATGTTAAATTTTTGAACTACCTCTTCACACAATGGATTGGTGAAGAAATAACAATGAATGAAGCGACAAGTCACTTGACCAATATGACTAATATGGTTCCTTTCTAGAATTTGCTGCTTTTAATGGAAAATCCCACATCCAAGTGTGATTCCAATTGCTTATGATAATCATCCATCCCTATCCTGAGGAGCGGTTCAGCTATCAATAGCCTTATTAGGGAGTTAAGATGAGTGATTCTATTTATGTTTAGATTATATCACTTTGAATTAATGTTTTTGATGTCATAGGGGAATTAGAATGACCCCTTCGCACCCATGGAGTAGTTTGACCATCTTGATCTTCTTCGAGTTTGAAGGGTGACATATCATAATTCCAAAATGAGTTGTTTTTGTCCCAAGTGGCCTTATTTTTGCCTACTCATCTCACCGAAATATATGGAGTGCAAGTCACTGCAATCACCGAGTGGATAAAGTAGGTAACTGGATACGAGGCCTTCTTGAGATTATGATTTTATGTGATTTTTTTTGTTATTTTAAACATTCTGATGATCCTAAACCATCAAAGTGTGATTATTTGCTATTTTTGTTATTCCCTCATGGAAGGAAATGCTTTACTTTGATCTATGGGCCTGGCCGTTGTCAGGTCTAGCGGCCTCTGATTTCTTGCCTGTGGCTGCTGTCGCCTTGAGCAACCAAGAAGTTCAGGCCACTGAAGTCAGTGGCGACCAAGGCATAATTAAGGAAATATAAAATTTGCAATTCTAGGGGTTTGACCTATAATTTTTACTATTGAAGATTCTTTTTTCAGAGCTCTGGTGCAATGGTGATGGTTGCGACTTCGAAACTTGTTGGTGCTAAGGACATGTCTGCATGGGGCAAGACATTAGTTGTTGGAGGAGCCAAAGTTTCTTGGGTATTTCTCTTTAAAACCCTAGCTCTCTTTTCTTTTCCTAAGTAAAATTGAACTTCACTACGAAATGAGCAAAACAAACATCACTAAACCTAATGGCAATGAACAAACTCCATAATTAGGCTTAGGTTCCCTTTTGCTATGGTGGGTTAGTCCCCAATTTTGCTATTTGTCAGTGGCTTCAACTAGGATTTTTTGAATTTTTTTCATTATTCACCTGTTGCCGCCATTTTGGGCATTTTCAAACTTAGCTTAGTTTTGATGCTTGGGTAGGGGATTTGCTTTCCAATTTGTTTTCTTTCCCTCCCTCTATTATTTTTTTTAAGTCATTTTTTTAAGTTTGTAATTTTTTTTTATGGCCAAGGGTTCACAGGTCAGAGTGGCCAAGCTTGAATCCAAGGGTCAAAAAATTGACCATTGTGCCTTGGTTGCTACTACTTCCAGTGACTAGGTTTTGGCCATTGTAGTCGATAGCAACTAAAGCTTAAACCTTGTTTTTGCATTTTGTGTACTAATTTTTATGATTTTTTTTTTTTTGAATTTTTGCTTTTTCTTGATTAGGTGAAATTTATTCTTGTTTTTCTTAGATTTAGAGTAACTCGTACTCTTTTGCATTGTTTTCATGCTTATTGTCAATCATGCCTTAGATGCACTGTAGTTGTGTTTTGTTCTTATTCTGCTTTGTTTAGATCCTCACTGCTCAGGCTCAGGACCCTAAGCTCCTACTTGACTTGCTTTCTAGCTTTAATGACACTGATTGGAAGTGGTTTAAGGCCCATGGGCTATAGTACGTTATCATTTTGCCCCACATTATGGTCGACGAGGCTTATCTTACGGCCTTATCCCATCATTGGGACCCACGGACCAACACCTTCCACCTTCCACCTGGTGAGATGACTATCATGCCAAAGGATGTTTACAAGAGTTTTTGGATCCCATTTGATGGGGTGCCCATTGTTTCATTGGCCACTACTAATTAGGTCGTCGTCTATGTTTGGGTGTTTGGAGCATGCTTTGCATAGGCTCTCTAGGATACTAGGTCTAGGGGAGTATCTATCAAGACTTGGTATGATGCTCATGTTTTCACAGTGAGGCATGTTGTGTTGCTGATGGTGATCAACAACATTTTTATCCCAGACTACTCAGGTTTGAGGTTCCCTTGGAACCTCTTAGCGATGGTGCAGGACCTACTGGATAGCGAGGAGCCTATCATATATGCATGGGGTATATCATTATTGGCTCAGTGCCATGATGAGTTGTACCACATTCATCAACAGGGATGCATCAACATTGCTTATAGTTTGCTCTTACAGGTTTGGGGATGGGAGCACATTAAGGTAGATTGCCCTAAGGGGCTCCTAACCAAGATTTCATCTATTAAGGCTTGGACATAGTGCTATGCTACCATATGGGCTCGGGAGCATGAGGAGCGTAAGAGCCATAGTTTTATAGGGGAGCTATACCACTACACTAATGCTTTCACCAGACTATTGGCCAGAGATGTCGTGTGGCAGCCTTACTATGATTGTCCTACTTGGGATGATCCAGCTAGTTTTACTGTCAAGACACAACGCGAGCGATGGCTCGTTGGCCGTAAGATTTCCATCCGAGAGTATTTCTTCTACTCTAGGGTTCTTTATCAGTATAGATTGTAGCAGGATGTGCCCTTGGTACCATTCTTGTATAGGCATCTCACAGCAGAGAGGTACCTACCTCCACGATAGGTCACAAAGCTTGTAGATGAGGAGGATGCCCTAGACGTAGATCCTATAGTGGCTGGGGGAG
Organism: Wollemia nobilis; assembly: GCA_028583015.1. Classification (NCBI taxonomy): domain Eukaryota; kingdom Viridiplantae; phylum Streptophyta; class Pinopsida; order Araucariales; family Araucariaceae; genus Wollemia; species Wollemia nobilis. The sequence continues at coordinate 4,629,954 of JAQPPZ010000613.1, read as the reverse complement.
TTACAAAGGCCTACTCTTAATGTTGGGGTGATCAAATGTGGTATGGTGTCAGTAGCCTAGGGTGCAAGGATGATGGTAGGGATGATGGTGCAGATCTAGCAAAATGCAAGGTTCAAGCCAAAACTGAGGTATGGAGCCAACCGACAGAGCAGGTGGTAGTAGAGGATCCTGATGTTCCTGAGGAGGAGGAATTAGAGCATGAGGAGAGAGACTCTTCTCTAAGAGCATAGTTGCATGAGGTCAAGGATGAGCTCCAGGCTACTAAGATCTAGGTACAATGATGATATGCTACAATTGAGTAGCTCACAGCACAGATACAGGCTCTACAGGCTACTATTTGGGGTGACAATGTCAGGATGTAGTTTTTTGTTCCTACTTCTAAACCATAGGAGGTTCCAGTAGTAGGCTCAGGGGTAGATGTGGGACGGATTTAGTTCTTGTTGGATGAGCACAAGGAGTAGATCTAGGGACTTGTGTATTATGTTACCCTCCTTCAGATGCAGCTCAGGAGGCACGATATTATCCCTAAGGATCCAATAGGTGTAGGTGGTTTGCAAGTCAGCAGGCACTGTACCTCGGGGTTGTCTTTCACCCATCCTAGCCAGCGGATCCAAACTCAGACAGAGAGACCTACAGGCTCACATGACTCTACTCATGATACCACTAGAGGAGATGGTGTAGGGGGGTCAAGCCCGGTATTTGATTAATGCTCTACTTGGTTCTTGATCCATTTTTGAGGTTGATTGAACTACATGACTATAGCCCACAGGAATTTTTATATATCCATTGGACTTGACACACATACTTTTATGATAGATTTGCCTTTTATGACTCATTATGTGTATCATTTATTGCTTGTGTTTTTGTTATTATTTTTTATTTTATGACATGTTGCGATGATGATATTATGATGATTTTATGGATATGTTATATGATAAATGATATTTTGAAGATGCTTAAATGGATGTGTAGATGCTTATATTTTTTGATGATATGATGCAATGTATTTTGATGATGTATGATGAATTTATGTTTTGGTATGCAAATGGATATTACCTATATGTTTTATGATGTGGTTTATGGATGATTAATGACTTATTTTTGTGGATGCAAATGTTATTATTAAATGCATGTTCAATTTTGCTTTAATTATATGCATCTAACTTATGTGGTGGAATGGTATAAATGAACCTGTATGCTCTAATCACTTAAAACATACGGAATGCATATGACATTGACAATATTAATGGGTGATACCATAGAAAGTAAAAAAATAATCATGAATTTAAATAATCACTCCTATCATAAGAATTGATTAAGTATTCATATATGAGATATAATGGTGTGTAATATATCTTCTTAATAAGTTTTTGTAAATTAAAATATATAAAGTAGTCAGTGGTCATCTATGTACTATTTCTAATATATATGTGGTATTTGTCCTACTATGTTGATACCCCCTAATTTATAGAATATTATAAAGAATATGATGGTGTGAATGATGTTATGATTTGTTGCTATGTAAAAAAAAATTGGGGCTTTTCGGAGATTCAAACACTCTAGTTACCCTATCAACAGCTGTCTACTTACCATTTAGACTTTTGAAAAGTAAGGCTTTTACCATGGACCTAGTTTTTCATGATCTTTGTGTGTGCATGTGATTGTATATTTTGAGGTAGAACTCAAGCATTTCCTTCGATGTCAAGTAGGATTATTTCAGCCCATTGCTAAGATCAAGGATCCTCAAGTGTTCATCTCATCCTTATGTTGGACTTAGTTGGACTATACCACTAGGCAATATTTGGTTACCTAAGCTAGCTCATCCACATTCAAACATTGGTCTACAAAAATGCATGAAGCAATTGTAATAGACATATCATCATGCGTAAGGATTTCTCCTTCCAGTTTTGTATAATGCTGAGAATTCCAGAGATTCAAGCTTTATTCCCTTCTTTTTGGCTTCTTTTTGGCTTTGGATTTTTGCTCATATATAGTGATTAAAATCATTGTTTATTTTGATTTTTTTCTTTTGAGTGGGTATTTTTGTAGTGATGATGAAAACTATTTATTTTTCTCATATGTAGTGATGAAAATCACTGTTTATTTTTTATTTTTTTATTCTTTTTGAGCTTGATTTTTTTGTAATTTCTGAATTTATGCTTTGTGTATCGGATTTTTGCTTTGAAATATGGACTGTATGCTTGGCCTTTTGAATATGTACTTTGCTTTGGGATTTTTTCTTATTTTTATTTAAGCAAGGTATTTTGATAGGGTAAAGCTTGTCCTTTTGCCAATTCTCAACACATTTAAACCGGTTGCACAGGAGGATAAGCAAGGATAATCCTTTTCACTTAAGGTAACCGTAGACACCAAAATAGCACCAATCTGACTATGTGACTACAAGCACTGACCGAATTGGCATACATACCCCCTAGGGCAGCCTCCAGAGGTTAAACAGTGGTCCTAACCACTCCCAAATCAGTTTTGGAAGGTCAGAGGTCAGTTTTGCACCTTTTAAGCACTTTTCTCCCTATTCGTCCCACCCTGGGATGATTAGAATCCTATTCGTCCCACCCCGGGATGATTAGCAACAATCGCTCTAGGGTGGGACGATTAGCAGGTTTGATTGGAAAAAAGTCAAACCTTGACAAATGGCAGCCCAAATCCACCACCTAACTCCACCTTCAAGGCATGGGATTGCGAGGGAAGGTTTCAAATCATAGAGGCCTCAATCAAGGAGGCCCTAATCAGGGAGGAATCTTCTCTCCCCCAAAAATGCATAATGAGCCAAGTGGCACCCTCGCATGCGCATTCAAAGGAGACCCTTAGGTCTATAAAAAGGTGAGCCTCCTCACCCCAAAAATAATAGAGCTGGAGCATTTGGAGCAATGAAGTGCTGCCAAACTATACCCCCATTCCTCTTTGTGCTTCCTACATCCCTAATCTCTCTTTTGGAAGAGAGGTTATCGGGTGAACACTAGGAATGCAATCTAGATCCAAAGACCCAAGAAATCAGCCATAATCCCACCCCAAACTCATCGACACAACCCCCTAGGAAGTTTTTGACCCATCCCACTTGGATTGGTGTCAAAACTAGGCCCTAAACGGTGGGCGTCCCACCCTCGGGCGCCCCCCAAACTAGTAGTCCTAATCGCCCCACCCCGGAGTGATTAGAAATTTGTGCATGGTTTTGTTACTATTATTTTTGCATTCTTTTATATCTAATGTACTTATGTTGTTGTCCAAATTTCATTGCTTTCTGACATGATTTGACCTAGTTTATGCATCTACTAACCTATAGGGAGCGCCTTTGATACAAGATAACCTGGGTAGAATATCAAATATGACCTTTTGGGTCATCTCAAAATGTTTTTTTTAGTCTAACCACAAGTTTTAGGAGTTTTGGAGGCCTCTAGACAGGACATTTGCAAGGTCACTTTTGTAGGTTTTACGGAGGTCCCAACGTCCCACCCTAGAGTGATTAGAAATATGTGCATTATTTCCTTACTTTATTTTTGCAATATGTCCTATATGATATCCTAATGCCTCTGTTAAAGTTTGAACTCATTCTGACATGATTTGATGATCGTTTTATTATTTTATGTATTAACTAGCTCGTAGGGCGCCCCTATCACATATAGGAGAATATGGGTAGGATATGCAAATTATGAGCATCTGGGTAGTCTTAGAATTACATATAATGCCTAACTCATGAGTTTTAGGTGATTTGGATAAGCATAGGTGGGACATTGGAGCGCTCACTTTGGAGAGGCCCGAGGAAAACGAGCATAACGGGGCCGTTCGACGTCGCTTCGATGCAAAATCAGGTGATACCAATTCTAGATGTTGTCCTTTACATTTACATATCATTCTGTAATCTATTTATCAATATTATCACTGATATCTTCTAAGTGCCCACTGGAGGCCTTGGGGATTGCATGTTTTTCTAGATACGCATATGCTATTAATGATTTGTTGTCTTTCTGTGCGTCAGGATCTCACCACCAGGAATACTAGAGGGGTATAAAGGAATGATGAACACATGGACACAAGCGGTGACAACTTTTAGCCCACCCACTTCGAATGTGGGCACGCGGAAGACGTTGGAAGCGTACCGTCCGATCTTGGAAGCGGCTTCTTTCGGGCATCCATTAATGTAACAAATTGTATCAAATGTTCTGAGCCCTAGAGGGGGATGTATTGTAATCATATTAAAAGCAATATCAATAAAGGAGGCCCCGCTTTGTTTGCTCACATCTCGTTTCTACGTCATTTCCTTCATGCATTGCTCATCGCATTCGTAGGACTTAGCATCTATATCTATTTTTGTTTGCATCATATCGGTACACCATTTTTCTATACTTTGTGGTGATCATGGTGGGACCCTATCCCCTACTGTTAGGATCAAGTTTTTGATCCAAATTTTGTGGTTTTTCTTTGCAGGTGTTACTCATTCGGGCACTGGACTGCTACTCGTGCCACCCCGGGATGAATACGTATTCGTCCCACCCTATGATGAATGCAGACCTGCTATTCATCCCACCCCAGGATGATTAGAGCTCTATGCATTTTTTGAGTAGAAACTCGGAGGCATCTGGTTTAGACAGAGAAGAGGTAGGCCTTCTGAACATCCTCTGTGTTTTTCTACTTTCTGTTTCTGCAATTTTCTGTTTTCTTTGCTTTATTTTCAGACACTTGCATAGAAAGGTTAAGTAGTTTGTTTTCCTTTCTTGCAATAAAGAAAAAAATAAAAACATAGAGTAAATTAAATGGAAGGAACTTGATTAGGAATGCATTTTTCTCTGGTTTGCTTGCATGATACTTGCACAAATGGCAAGTCCTCATTATAGGTTTCAGTTCTAGTTAGGTTTTGTGATTTCCTTTTTGCTACTAATTGTCTCTGAAAGATAAAACGTACTTTAAAGCATTGCATTAGTGAAAATCATCTTTTGTTGTATGTTTTCTTTCTTTACACAATTAAAAGGAACCACACACACCACCTAATAAAATTAACATCAAGGAGTTGGTCTTAATACCCCAACACTTGATCAAGACCAACGGTGGGTTTCATCACCACCTTGGCTTGGATTTTGCATACATATACCCTGATCGTGACTATTGCTAGACGTAAATCCTGATGAAAGCTGACCAAGTGTAGCGGGGGTGATTCCCCGTGCATGAGGATAAGTCTTCTAAGGTAGGTGTCAAAAATAGAGCGATCCCCCTTCCGTACCGCCTATGTTCCACTTACTGTTCTGCTCTCGCATACCAATAGTTTCCCTCACGTAAGGGCGGGTATATTGAGAGGTTCGGTATAATGGCCTGGCAATGGTATATTGAAGGGGCGACCATTTTGGAGATACAAGAGCCCTCATTATGCATGTATAACAAAGTTTTCTTTACAAGATTTACATAACAAAAATCAAACACACCGAACCAGATCTAGGACACACATTTAATCTGTAAACAAGATAATCATTTCTTTGTTTGTGTGGTCCCCTTTTGTTTGGTATAGCATAAAAATTGTAAAGGAGATAAAAATATACATATCTTTTTAGAAAAACCACCACCATGGTGTATACCCGTAGCCAAGCCCAATCACGGGCAGAAGCTACGGAAAGTATGCAAGGAGGCACAAGTCACCTCCGTTATAGCCCCAAGGACTTGGTTATACCACCTTGGCAGCCTGACCCACAACATAGTCCACACTATACCACTACAGAACAGGACTATAGAGGCACCCCTTTGAGGGGCACTCCCATTCAACATAGACCCTCTCAGGAGGAGTACACACATGGGAAGGCCCCCTTAGACACTCATTATGAGTGGCCACTATGCGATGAAGCGCTAGAGCAGCATAGGGTTCATAAGGAGGGCCCACATGATTATATCATTCCCCCTCCACCCCTCATTACTGTTAGAACTAATAGGCCAAATCTAGAGCGCAAGGCTCTTCAGATAGGGTGAGCCAACTCTACCCGTCCCTTTCACATGTATGAAAGGGAGCATGAGGAAAACTAGTATATTCCTCAAGAGCAATACACCGTGTGGGAGCAATGCACCTCCGCACCTACTGATTATCAAGATCACCTATTGAGGCCAGAGCCTCGGGTGAATGCTGCTAACCTCGATAGAGGAAAGTGACCCATAGAGATCTCGGATCACCATGACCGAGATAGATATGTAGGGGAGGCATCTAGGCCTCCTAGACCTAGGACGATGGAACAAATCGACTTGGCATTTGCCAAACATGCCACCCGCCAAGCGCAAATCATGCAGCTTAGGCAAGATCAACAGTAGTTAGAACAACTGTATCATCTTAACAAAGAGCGCATTCAGCGCCAGATAGATGAGTTGTTCCAGAACACTATGCATGAGAGGATTCCAACCCCTCGCATGCATAGGACAAAAATTTATGAGAGGCACAACCCCTTAGTATGAGACAGGTCTCCATGACCTTATCAAGCATTGCCTCCAAGACCTCCTAGACCTGAGCGGGAGGCCACTCCTAGAACCAATGATGGGCGCCTTCCTCGGGCACCCATCCATGTTTATAGGTCACGCCCAGAAACTCCTCAAGAGGCCTATGAGGAATTTGAGTGAGAAGAAGAGCGGGCTGAAATGCCCTACCAAGGCAGGGGGCGCTATCCGGCTACCCCTCCATAGGCCTCAAGTTCCTCATAATTCACAATGGGAACAAACCAAAGAAGAGGAAATCAAATCCTCTGATGCATACAAAGCACTTCTAGAGCACTTAGAGTCTATGGAGACTAAGACTTCAGGGCCCCAAAAGCCCACCTTACGCCAACTCCGTAGTCACCCTGTGCATCCTTCAGTTCTGGCACCCCCATACCCCGACCACTTCAAAGTGCCTCAATTGGCAATTTTTAGAGGGGATGAGGATGCCCAAGAGCACGTAACAAGGTTCCTGAGTCAATGCTTTGGCATTCAGGACAATGATGCATTGCTTCTGAGAACGTTTATAACCACGTTCGTAGGCCCTACCTCGGATTGGTTTACCCAGTTGTCGAAGCATAGCATCAATAATCTAGACCAGCTAGTGGACGCGTTCCTTGAATGTTTTGCCTTCAACACCAAGAAGAAGGCATCCTTAAGTGACCTAGCTGGCCTTAAGCAGTATGATGATGAGACCATGGCTGCTTATGGGAATCGATGGAGGACATTGCTTTCAAAGCTACCTTACCTCCCTCCCATGGCCGACATGACTCAAATGTTTTCAAAGAGTTGCTTAAGGTCGATCTCCATGCTATTGTAGCTGCAGCAATATGCCACCCTCGAAGAAGCCCTGGTGCAAGCCAGGATAATTGAGGAGATCAAAATACAAGATGGTGAGATTGCCAAGCCATGCAAGAAAGAGTGGCCCAAAAATGCTAAAATTGGGCCCATGCAACTGAAACCCATCATGGTCAATCAGGTTGCCATAACTATACCAAAGCCTACACAAATGACATAGCCCCAAAGGCTAATTATCAGGCAGTTCCTCTTGATAACTATGAAAAGGAAAATCATAAACAAGAGCAAAATTAGTAGCGTCGCCCTAGGCGACAATTCACACAATTCACGGAGTCTAGAGACTCCTTGTTTGATCGCTTGTTCATGGTAAACCTGATAAACTTGTCAAAAATTCGACCCATAGACCCCAACATGCCAAAACCCAAGGGCTATAGGGAAGACTTATATTGTAGATTTCATCGATAGAAAGGACATGAAATCTCCACTTGTTGGAAATTCAAACACTTAGTGCAGGACTTGATAGACAACAAAATGCTCATGGTAGATAGTCCCATAGCACTGAGCAACCAATATATGGAGGTCTTCAAAGACCCCCTACCTGCCCATGATGCGTAGGCAAAGACTTTACAAGTGAATGAGGTAACACAAAACTGCCCCATGCAAGGATACGTAGGGATGATAAGCATCATGACATGGAACAAAAGATACCCAAACACGGTTGCACCCACTGTAGCTATAGGAGATGTTCCATCAATGTCACAACCTCCACAACACCCTACGCAACCTCCCCCACCTAGACCAATGGCCATGATTCGGACTAAACTTACTCAAAGTTTAAGGACCACATCGGCTAGGCTCTCCATTTATGAGCTCATCCAACAATCATCGCCCCATCGGGAGGCTCTGATGGAGATACTCAAAGCCATTGAGCTACAACCCCATGAAGCCAATTCTTTCAACAATTTTGTGGGACATGTGAGACAATGCACAGAACCAGTCATAACCTTCAGGGAAGATGAACTAAAACTGGTGACTGGTGATATGGTGGATCCACCCCTGCACGTCATTGCATGGGTCAACGGGATTCCATTCAAGAGGGTGTTGTTGGACACTGGCTCGTCCAACAACATAATCATGACAGCAGCATTAAAACACCTTAAGCTGCCAGCATCCCACATTGTGGCATCCACTTACACTCTTCGAGCATTCAACGACGCGTTATGCTCGATGGTTGGCACAATTGTCCTGCCCATCCAAGTAGGACAAAAGACCATTCCTACGTTGTGTCACATCCTTGAGGGTGAGATGGCCTACAATATCTTGCTAGGCCGGCCTTGGATCGGGGACATGAAGTGTGTCCCTTCGATAGCCCATCAATGCCTCAAATACACATATGAAGGGCAAGTACATGTAGTCCCAATGGACTTAGAGCCCTTTAAGTTTTGCAATGCGGCTGATGCCACAATCGACCCTCCCATCGACACATTTGGACTTTCAATTGAATCCATCCACACAGGGTCCGATTTCGCCTACATCCTCATTGTTGAGTCCCTCAACTCACCAACCTAGCCCATCTTCATCATCTGTTCCTTCACCAATGATGCCACCTATGGTGGCCACACCGAAGGACAATGGGAAGAAGCCCCTAGAGGAGGTACCACCATTAGTCTCAACCATCTCTACCGAAGAGGTGCCCAACCGAATGGAAGTCGAGACACCTGGTTCACCCAACATGGAGTGGACTCAGGGAGAACTCCCATTCCCTCCCCCTCAACCATCGATGATTACCATTGAGATGGCCAATACGGGCCTGGGGAGTACCTAGTGTGGAACATTGTGGCAACACCCATGCTCGAATCCATGCAAGACATGGGGAGACCTCGCCTCCCCATCGACACTATCATCCCTTTAGGCTACCCACCAAATCAGACCAATTTTGTATATGGGGGCCTCGAGAACGACATTGAACCCTACCTACAAGAGGAAGAGGATGAAGAGCCATTTGTTGAGAATGTTGACTATCTGTCCAACCCAGACTTCACCTTGAAATACCTAGACCAATGTAATTGGCATGGATATGGATTGGGCAGATACGAACAAGGAATGCACATTCTTTGTCAACCGAGATACCAGATGCAATATGATAAATCAGGAGTAGGGTTCAACCACCCTTTGCCCCTCGACATCTTGGTAGAAACCATGCAAGGCCTAGGTCTAGGCAATAGGGATGGGTTGGCACAAGATCCATATGCCAATCCCAACACAACATACACATTGGGGGATTATCTCCCATTGTTAACAACAAACCTTGTTGACCTCAACAACCCCTCCCCTTTGATCGAGGAAGGGGAAAGTTCAAGAAGTAACCTCCAAGAGGGATATGAACAAGATCAAGGGGGTCTTCTGAAGATGAGTCAGATTATGAGGTAGCACCTTGGGACCCTTTTGAGTCTGATAGCAATCACTCGCAGGTGACACCCATTGATGACTATCAGGAGAACTTCATGGCAATGTTCCCCTTTAATGTTCCGATCGGGCAATTGCTACCTCCAGAGAATCCAGCCCTCCCATAGAGAGCGAAACAACCCATAAGGGACCAAATCAACTTGCTCGAACAAAATGAGCCTCCCATGCCGGCCATAAGGCCAAGTGATCCACCGAAGGAAGAAGATCCAAATATCTTCTTCAACATCGACTACCTGCATGCCAGATTTTTGGTTTTCATAGAGAGTGAGGATAGTGATCAAGAAACGCCTAGTGGGAGGCTATACCAGCTAGAGGGGCACATAGTTGTCGGAGCCAATGAAGGCCTATGGATCTCCGATAGCGACTATGAGGATGAGACTGAGATGGCATATCTCAACCATATGAGGCAACATGAATACCCCATAGACATCGATGATATGTTTGAACATCTAAATATGGGACCAAGGCATAGGTGGCATTTAAACCAAGTACAGTTAAACCAAGTGCTTCATCCACCACTTCGGGCATACAGGGAGCACCTCCCACCTAGAGACCCTATAGGGCCATCAGTGCCAAGGGTAGACCTTATCCTTCTATCCACACATAGGGCCGATCCTTTTGTGCCAGTACCCACAGAGCCAGATCCGGGGTACAAGGATCACCAAGGATGTCTGAATCAACACCCACATGGCAATGGAGACCAAATTCATTCCATCAACATGATCTCCATTGATTTAACCACCCCCATCCACAATCCAGCCGATCCAACATGACCATTGTATCTAGACCTAGATGCCATAGACTGGGATCACGCTGACTCACCACCATCCCCATCAGAGTATTGGCCTTGCGGTGAGATGTTTCATTTCACCCTAGGATAGACTCAGGATATCTTCCATGTTGAAGAGGAACCCGACATTCCCAACGTAGATCTAAATTCAGCAAATGATATCCACTTGATCCCAACTCCACACCAGTTGGAGGATGGATCCCACATGTCAGTCGAAGAGACGATTGACGTAGACATCGGTTCTGATCCAATGAATCTACAAATCATCAAGTTGGGGGTAAGTTTATCCCTCGAAGAGCAAGCCGATTACATTGCCCTTCTCAAAGAGAAGAAGGAGGTTTTTGCATGGTCCTACAAAGACATGTCGGGGCTAGACCCATAGCTAGTCACGCATAATCTAACACTTGATCCGACAGTCAAGCCAGTCAAGCAAAAGCTACGTAAGATGCACCCAATAATGGCCTTAATGGTCAAATATGAGCTACAAAAGTTGTTGGATGCATAGTTTGTCATCTGCATAGATTACCCACCATGGTTGTCCAACATGGTACCCATCAAAAATCTTGATGGGAGGATTCGCATATGCACCGATTTTTGAGATTTAAACAAAGCGAGTCCCAAGGATGATTTCCCCTTGCCTAGCATCGACGCATTGGTAGACGCTACAATAGGCCATGAAATGCTTTCCCTCATGGATGGTTTCTCGGGATACAACCAGATTCGTATCAATCTCGATGATCAACTAAAAATGGCGTTCATGATGCCTTGGGGGACATTTTGTTATAAGGTCATGCCCTTTGGCCTTAAAAATGTTGGCGCCACTTACCAACGCGCTATGACATACATCTTCCATGATCACATGCATAAAACTTTGGAAGATTATATGGATGATTTGTTGGCCAAATCTCTTTTGCACCAAAATCATCTCGATGACTTACGCAAGATCCTTGATCGCCTCATCGAACACAAGGTTAGGCTAAACCCCAAGAAGTGCGTATTTGGCATCACATCTAGAAAACTCTTGGGTTTCATAGTCTCAAAATGAGGCATCGAGGTAGATCCAAATAAAGTCAAGGCAATCCTTGAAATGCTTCCCCCAACCACCATCAGGCAGCTCAGAAGCTTGCAGGGTAAGGTCACATCGATCAAGCGCTTCATAGCATAGTTATCTGACAAGTGCCGACCCATGAATAAATTATTACACAAGGGGGTAGCATTTCATTGGGATGATGAGTGCCAGTCAGCCTTCGATGACATCAAACAATACTTGGCTTCACCACCAGTATTGGCACCACCTAGACCAGGAGTGTCATTCTATTTATACATCTCAGCTACTGAGGTGGCACTGGGTGCCATGCTAGCCCAGAAAAAATGAATTACATAAAGAATAGGCTAATTATTATCTTAGCCGCACCCTGGTTAGTTATGAACTTAACTATGCATACGTTGAGAAGCTATGCTTGGCGGTGGTATTTGCCACCAAAAAGCTATGCCATTACATGTTGAGCAATATGATGTATGTTGTGTCTAAGGAGAATCCATTATGGTACATGATGAGTCATACTTATCATAGTAGTCGCACGACAAAATGGATCATGTTGTTGATGGAGTTTGACATCGAATTCATTGGACAAAAGTCCATCAAAGGTCAAGTCATCATCGATCAACTAGCAGAGGCTCCTCTCGAAGATGATCAGCCTCTGACCATAGAGCTGCTCGATGATGGGGTCTTCCATGTCTCAGAATCACCAGATTCTGATGAGCCTGAGTCACAGGCCGACATAACCTTATTTTTTGATGGTTCTAAATGTGAGCAAGGGGGTGGCATGGGAATCATGTTTTTCACACCGCAAGGGGCTCCAATGCCTTTATCATTTAAACTTGATTTCTCATGCACCAATAACAATGTTGAATATGAAGCCTTGCTCATAGGTCTTCAGACAACCATCACCATGAACATCAAATGCTTGAATATCTTTGGTGATTCATTGTTAATTGTCAACCAAGTGAAAGGGGTATTCCAATGCAAATGCCCAGTTCTGTAGGCCTACAAAGCCCTTGTGGATAAATTCTTAGCAAATCTTGAATGGTATGACATCGAGGCACTCCCTCGATCATCGAATCATTTTGCGGACACTATGGCCTCCTTGGGGTCACTAATCCCGCAAGACATTTCTGGTGAGATGACAACCATTCAAGTCAAAATGTTATCGCAATCCATGATGGAGCGTGCAAGCTCTAACATAACGCCAGGAATCCACCCGATCCAGATTGAACCATCTCAGGATAGGTTCTCTCGAATCCATGATAGTCTGAATCATGCCAACTAGGGGTCTTTGTTCTCTCCAACCCCTCTTAATAGCAACACAATACTATTTTTACAAGTTCTTTCCCGCTCAACTTTTGCTAGGGATGAACTTCAAGAGGGATCGATCATTCATACCATCGAGGTTTTTGATCAGCAGGATTGGTACACACCCATAAGAGACTATCTCAAGTTAGGTAGCCTCCCACTTGGATTGTCGCATACCATAAAAATATCATTCAAATAGAAAGTGACAAAACATGTCTTGCTAGGAGACATTTTATACCATCGAAGCTATGAAGGAATCCTCCTCCGTTGCTTGGACCAACAGGAGTCCACTTGGGCGATCACCCAAGCGCATGATGGTACATGCGGTGGCCACTTCAACGGTATGGCCATCGCAAAGCGCATTCTTTGCATGGGCTATTATTGGCCATCTTTAGAGCGAGATTGTTGCGCATATGTGCGAAAGTGCATGAAGTGTCAACACCATGCTAACTTGACACACGTACCTTCTCAGCCTTGCAGTCGATCCAATCGGCTTGGCCATTTTGTAGTGGGGCTTAGATCTCATCGAAAAGATCTCCCCATCATCGTCAGGTCATCACACGTTTATCATAACGGCCACAAAGTACTTCACTAAGTGGGTGGAAGCAATTCTGCTTACCTCTACGACTAGGCCCCGCATTGCGGAGTTCATTTTACATAACATCATATGTCATTTTGGTATTCCATCCAAGATCATCTCGGATAATGGGACGTCATTTAAGAACAAATATGTGCATGCTTTGACAACAAAGTACAAAATTTAGCATAGTTTTTTGACACCTTATTATCCATAGGCAAATGGGCAAGCAGAGGCGTCAAACAAAATGCTAGTTGCCATCCTTAAAAATATGGTCATAGATAGTCATAAGGATTGGCACATCCAAATACCACTTGCCCTATGGGCTTATCACACTAGCATTCGGATGCCCACTAGGGCAACTCCATTTTTGCTAGTGTATGGCTCCGAGGCAGTCATGCCTCTCGAGTTGGAAATACCCTCCCTGTGCATATCAATGCAAGAGTTCATCGATGATGACACTGCATGGTAGGCCCGGTTAGACCAGCTTACGTTACTCGATGAATGACGCGTCAATGCTCTCGAGCATTTACGTATCTATCAAGAGCGACTTAAGAAAGCATACAACATGAAAGTTCACCTGAGGGACTTTCAGGTCGGTGACTTGGTCTTAAAAGAGAACCAACAAAATTCTAACTTGCCACCCCATTTAAGGGACAAGTTCATGGCAAATTGGTTAGGTCCTTATGTAATCGATAGTAAAATAGGACCTGGAACATACCGGCTCGCCTCTCTTGAAGGAATCAAGGAACTAGAACCCTTGAACATCAGTCATTTGAGGCCATTCAACATTTAGAGAGCCATGGCCCACTCCAAAAGCTCCAAGGGTTCTCACAATCGCTTGGTCAACCCAAACGTCCCAAAGGTATCTATAATCCCTTTGGTCAAACCAAAAGCTCCAAGGGTTCTCACAATCGCTTGGTCAACCAAAATGCCCAAAGGTATCTATAATCCCTTTGGTCAAACCAAAAGCTCCAAGGGTTCTCACAATTGCTTGGTCACCCAAAATGCCCCAAAGGTATCTATAATCCCTTTGGTCAAACCAAAAGCTCCAAGGGTTCCCACAATCGCTTGGTCAACCAAAAATCCCCAAAGGTATCTATAATCCCTTTGGTCAAACCAAAAGCTCCAAGGGTTCTCGCAATCGCTTGGTCACCCAAAATGCCCCAAAGGTATCTATAATCCCTTTGGTCAAACCAAAAGCTCCAAGGGTTCCCACAATCGCTTGGTCAACCAAAAATCCCCAAAGGTATCTATAATCCCTTTGGTCAAACCAAAAGCTCCAAGGGTTCTCGCCATCGCTTGGTCACCCAAAATGCCCCAAAGGTATCTATAATCCCTTTGGTCAAACCAAAAGCTCCAAGGGTTCTCGCAATCGCTTGGTCAACCAAATGCCCCAAAGGTATCTATAATCCCTTTGGTCAAACCAAAAGCTCCAAGGGTTCTCACAATCGCTTGGTCACCTAAAATGCCCCAAAGGTATCTATAATCCCTTTGGTCAAACCAAAAGCTCCAAGGGTTCCCACAATCGCTTGGTCAACCAAAATGCCCCAAAGGTATCTATAATCCCTTTGGTCAAACCAAAAGCTCCAAGGGTTCTCACAATCGCTTGGTCAACCAAAAATGCCCCAAAGGTATCTATAATCCCTTTGGTCAAACCAAAAGCTCCAAGGATTCTCACCATCGCTTGGTCACCCAAAATGCCCCAAAGGTATCTATAATCCCTTTGGTCAAAACCTCCAAGGATCCATAAGAATCACTTGGTCCACACCCATTCGGGTTAAACCACCATAACGAATATTCAAAAACAACAGATAATCAAAAATAACAAAAAAATTGCATCTCACTTTCATGCATAATCTTAAAAATCAAAACACAAAAAAAAAGTTGCATTAGGCATCGCATACATACATTGCATATTTGTTGGTCATACATGTCAAATGCACCATAGACTGTAATTACTCGGCAATTCCATCATTTTCCACATTTGTCCATTTTGTAAATGATCCAACAAGAATAACGCCATTCACATTTTTGCCATATCATAGTCAGTTGTCTTCTAATGTCTTTAGGGTTTTCGTCATTCAGTTGTCTTTAGATTTCTAGCCAAATGTTGTACAAAGTCAGACCGATTTTTACAAGGTAGAGTTTTACTTGGATCATGCCTTGTTACATAGCATCCCAACACAAGCTTAAAACACATAAAAATTCCCAAGTTGTGTGAACGAAAGATGAAACCTGCATAGTGGTCCAGGATACCATAAGTGAAAATGTTATCTCGCTCATCCCCCTATGCGAATGACCCCAAGAATGCTGAGAATTGGCAAAAGGACAAGAAAACTTCCTTCAATTCCCAAAATAAATAGTGGTTTTTACCACTACAAAGAATCCAAAAAATGTCAAACTCCAAAGTTTGACATGAATATCAAAAGTGCACAAATCAAAAAGCACAAGATATAATGATTCTCAATCACTCAAATTCAAAATCCCTAGCTCAAACAAAATAAATAGTGATTATTATCACTATAAAGAGAAAGTATCCCAATAAAAAGAAGGGAGTCGAACTATTGAATCCCTAGAATTCTTAGCATTCGAAAGGTCATGAGGTGATCCTCAGTCTCGGTTTGGTGGATAGCCTACTGGTCACTGGTGGCAAACCTCCCGCATGATGATATATCTATCGCATTAGCTGTTGGGCATATGTATAGATCAATGTTTGCATGTGGATGAGCTAGCTTATGGTATCCTAGATTGCATCGTAGATTAATCCTACTAAATGCAACAAAGGAGTTAGTGGAGCTAATTAGGTGATCCTCAGTATAGGTTTGGTGGACAACCTACCTGGCACTGATGGTATCCTTACGAATACCACATAAACGAACTCAATCGCACACACAGGGATGTGAAATAACTTGGTCAAACTCAAGTCTGATTCGTACCTTGTTCGAAAGTCTTGTAAGATAATGTACAGTCTTGACTAGTTAGTTAAAGCATCTGAGTCTCAGAAAAACCTTAACTACATTCTAAAACAATTGTTGTACATTTCATTACTTACATCACCATCAAAAAATACAAAACAAATAATTACAAATGCAAAAGTTATTTCATAAAGCAATCACATAGTACAAAAAGCTAGTAAATCCTGTATAGTCTATGGTGCCACCACCTGTATACCAACAAATCATTCCATCCATTCCATATGCATACATCTATATCATATAGTTAAAATCATCCGTAGTCATAATAGCATATGCATACATCAACATAAATAAATGTGCATAAAGAACAATAAACCATGACAAGTATATAATCAAACCAAAAAGAGTCATGTATATATATCAAGTCAAAATGCCCTCAGGCTACAATAAGAAGGTCCTCTGACCTCACAAAAACCAAAAACTCAAAATCCCCAAAGCCTAGGGAGTCGGCCACCATGATCACGTAGGATCGGTGCGACTGGAACTACCCCTAGTAGTATGGGTCCTATGGGACCTCTCGGGTGGTGCTGCCAGCCCTCGCACCCTGCCCACCAACACTACCCTCACCTAGCCGCCTATGATGAGATGATGTAGACTGCTCAGTCTCACTGCCTCTCGTACGACATGATGAACCACCTCCATCAAGCATAGGCAACTATCCATCGAGGCGGACAACCTCTGTCTCTAACTCTATCCGGTACCGACCCCACTCCATATCTCGTTGGTGATACACAACCAATGCACTATCCCGTTGTGCCAACTGAGTCCGTAGGAGATCCCTCTCCTACGTTACCTCCACCAAAGCATCTCTATGCTCCTCCTCCCATCTCCGTAGGAGACCCTCCAATCATGCTATCTCAGCATGAAGCCCAGCCTCCACATCCCTTGAGATAGCCTGAGGCATGGGCACCTCCGGGATGGCCTGCTGCTCTGGCACCCACTACTCTGGGACATCCTGTACATTCGGCTGCTCTGGAACCCCCAAATCATCTCCATCATCGGTGAAGTCATCGACCTCCACCATGTCAACATCATCAAGCGGAGCCCCCCAACCCTCCATCGGTGCCTCTGCACCCCCACCTCCTGCTACTGTAGTATCCATGCCTCCTAGAGGCCCCTCACTCTGCCATCGCCGCATAATCCACCATCGGTCATACTCTGTAGTCACCCCGACATCGTCCACGTTGGGTACATCAATAACTGCATCGGACCCCTCACCCAGCTGCTCAATGGTAGGCCAGACTAGAGTCTTCTCATCATCGTGATGTCGATAGATCAAGGGATCACCAGGCAATCCCTGGTGCACCCCAAACTATCGCGTCACCCGGACATATGGGAAGTACTCTTGCTCTATCTCATGTGGCCCAATCAACCATCTACCCCTACGCACACATCGAAGCCACTCTCCAGCCTCAGGCTAGGCTGGACAGTCCTGGTACGGCCGCTAGAACACCTGCCCTAGCACTAGATGAGAGAAGGCATCAGTATAGTGACCTACGTCACCTGCCCACCGTCGACTCTATCCATGCTCCTCTGACCTCCACCATAAATTGGCATATCCAATTTCTTGATCCACCATCTCACCTCGGGTGGTCCAAGGCAAACCCTATGGCCGCTCCACAGCTATGTGCTGCCACCCCCAACTACAAGAGATAGCTGCACCCGATCCCCTTTCGCTTTCGATAGTGGACCTCGTACAACTCATCGTACAACTACGCCAATAACGTCTGACCCCATCTCATAATAAGTGGAGATGATGTAGGACACTCCACCAATGTGAAAACCAACTCAAGCAGGTTCCAAGGGAACCTCGCACCTGAGGAGTCAGAAGTAGCATATTGGAGATGAGGGTCATGATCAAAGCATGCCTCACCCCTAATACGCCCTTCTCCAGCCACCACCACACCAGAATACCGCCTATCTGGTAGTCAGCCTCTGCCCTCTCCACCCCCCTCTCCATCATCGGACCAAAACATCATGTCAATACCATCTATTGGTCATGGTGGGTCATCCGGATAGGCAGTCCATCTATCAGAATCCATAGAATCCGATACACATCCTCTAGAGTAATAGTCATCTCCCCTATTGGGAGATGAAAAGTGTTGGTGTGGGGATCCCACAGATTGATCAGGGTAGTCAAATATGCCCGATCCCCCACCACAGGCTCTAGACGCGTCACGTGCTTGAGCCCAAGGGCATCAAGCCACTCCCAATCCACAACTGTCAGGGCATCCCGGGCATCAGAGAAAATAGTCGATTGGTGGTACCGACTCTTCACAACCTGAAACAACAAAATAAAATGAAAAAAATATTAAGTACATACTTAATATAAACAAAAACATTAAAATAAAATTGTACAACAATGATAGCATACATGAAAATAACTGTACAATCAACAAAAAAAAACAAAAAAATCATATTAGGGTTTCTACCTTAATGTGAAAAAAAACAAAACAAAAAAAAAAAATATTAGGGTTTCAACCTTAATATGGCAAAAACAAAAAAAATAAAACATATTAGGGTTTCAACCTTAATATGAACAAAAAAAAAAATAAAAAAAATTTGGGTTTAAACCTAATAAAAAAAAAAAACATAAAAAAAAAAAAACAAAATAAAGCGAACAAACATTTTATATGTGAGTTTTAAACTTCATATAAAACACGCACGAATAATAGAGAGAGAAGGAACATCATACCGGTCTCACCTCGGCTCCTCCACTCGAAGATCCGGTTCTCGCACTCATGATGTCCATGAAATTTTAGTAGCGCTCCGCTACGCACACTCGCACTCCTCCTCACTGCTCCAAATCGCCAAGAAAAAAATATTGCAAATGAGCCCAAAACCTAGTTTTGGTCCTTATATAGGTTGTTAGGCCTGTAATCGTTCCACCCTAGGATGAACGCTCTAGTTAGCACTCGTCCCACCCTAGGATGATTACAAAATTGGTATTCGTCCCACCCTAGGACGATTACAGAGCAAGAAATAAAGCAACAAAAATTGCATCCAAAAAATGCACCAAAAATAGCAATAAATCTGCCGAACAAAGGTGCCTTTGCACCGACATTCATGGCATGAAAAACCATCGTCGGGGTCACAAATACTCACTATCCTACTCCCTAAGAAGGCTAGCATAGCCGGACCGCTCCATGGGAAGGAGGATTTTTGATAATTTCTACCCCAATAGGCGTCAAAAAAAGGGTCAAAACCCACCAAAAATAGGTCCGATGGTTGGAAAACTGCAATAAGCGTTCAACGAAAACAATTGAAGGCACCCTTACAAACGTCATCTTGGGTCAAGCGACTCATCGCTTTTCTCATTTTTGGTCATTCCCTCATCGATTCATCGCTTGAGGGGGTAGTCACACTTAGTCACCAATCAACAAATACACACCCAATCAAGGAAATGGCATGCATTCAAAGAATCATTGACAAAGACAATCACGCTCCTGCTTGGGGCAGCAAACAAGCAATAATCATAAGCTAAACAAACACTTGGCATTCTGGAAGCATGAAGAAAAGGTTCCTCGGACAAAAGGTTGTGCCCTTTGCCTATTCATGTCTGAACAATGTCCAAGATCAAGTACACCTCATTGAAAAAGGTTACACTTGAGTTAAGCTCCTTAGCTCGTCAGAAGCAAGGATTCAAGAATGCGTGCCCTTTCCATACTTGGGGCATCAAAATTTGGTTAGGTTATTGAGAAACCCTAATCATTAAGTGCTTTGGTCATCTATTTTTGCTCAGCACTGCGCCACACACAATGCATCCCAAAAAGGGGCATCTATAGACACCAAAACAACACCAATCCGATTATGTGACTACAAGCACTGACCGAATTGGCATACATACCCCCTAGGGCAGCCTCCAGAGGTTAAAAAGTGGTCCTAACCACTCCCAAATCAGTTTTGGAAGGTCAGAGGTCAGTTTTGCACCTTTTAAGCACTTTGCTCCCTATTCGTCCCACCCTGGGATGATTAGAATCCTATTCGTCCCACCCCGGGATGATTAGCAGCAATCGCTCCAGGGTGGGACGATTAGCAGGTTTGACTGGAAAAAAGTCAAACCTTGACAAATGGCAGCCCAAATCTACCACCTAACTCCACCTTCAAGGCATGGGATTGCGAGGGAAGGTTTCAATCAAGCCTACCCTGATCATGGAGGCCTCAATCAAGGAGGCCCTAATCAAGGAGGAATCTTCTCTCCCCCAAAAAGGCATAATGAGCCAAGTGGCGCCCTCGCATGCGCATTCAAAGGAGACCCTTAGGTCTATAAAAATGTGAGCCTCCTCACCCCAAAAGAGAAGAGAGCTGGAGCATTTGGAGCAACGAAGTGCTGCCAAACTATACCCCCATTCCTCTTTGTGCTTCCTACATCCCTAATCTCTCTTTTGGAAGAGAGGTTATCGGGTGAACACTAGGAACGCAATCTAGATCCAAAAACCCAAGCAATCAGCCACAATCCCACCCCAAACTCATCGACACAACCCCCTAGGAAGTTTTGGACCCATCCCACTTGGATTGGTGTCAAAACTAGGCCCTAAACGGTGGGCGTCCCACCCCCGCGCCCCCAAACTGCTGTAGTCCTAATCGCCCCACCTCGAGCGATTAGAAATCTATGCATGGTTTTGTTACTATTATTTTTGCATTCTTTTATATCTAATGTACTTATGTTGTTGTCCAAATTTCATTGCTTTCTGACATGATTTGACCTGGTTTTTGTCATTTTATGCGTCTACTAACCTACAGGGAGCGCCTTCGGATACAAGATAACCTGGGTAGAATCTGCCAAATCTGACCTTCTGGGTCATCTCAAAATGTTGTTTTTAGTCTAACCACAAGTTTGTAGGAGTTTTGGAGGCCTCTGGAAGGACATTTGCAAGGTCACTTTTTGCAGGTTTTACGACAGTCCCCAACGTCCCACCCCAGAGCGATTAGAAATATGTGCATGATTTCCTTACTTTTATTTTTGCAATATGTCCCAGATGATATCCTAATGCCTCTGTTAAAGTTTTGAACTCATTCTGACATGATTTGATGATCGTTTTATTATTTTATGTATTAACTAGCTCGTAGGGCGCCCCTGTCACATATAAGAGAATATGGGTAGGATATGCAAATTATGAGCATCTGGGTAGTCTTAGAATTACATATAATGCCTAACCCATGAGTTTTAGGTGATTTGGATAAGCATAGGTGGGACATTGGAGCGCTCACTTTGGAGAGGCCCCCGACGGGCAAACGAGCATAACGGGGCCGTCCGACGCCGCTTCGATGCAAAATTAGGTGATACCAATTCTAGACGTTGTCCTTTACATTTATATATCATTATGTAATCTAATTATCAATATTATCACTGATATCTCACAAGCACCCACTGGAGGCCTTGGGGATTGCATGTTTTTCTAGATACGCATATGCTATTAATGATTTGTTGTCTTTCTATGCATAGGATCTCACCACCAGGAATACTAGAGGGGAAACAAGGAATGACGAACACATGGACACAAGCGGTGGCAACTTTTAGCCCGCCCACTTCGAATGTGGGCACGCGAAAGACCTGGAAGCGTACCGTCCGATCTTGGAAGCGCGGCTTCTTTCGGGCATCCATTAATGTAACAAATTGTATCAAATGTTCTGAGCCCTAGAGGGGGATGTATTGTAATCATATTAAAAGCAATATCAATAAAGGAGGCCCCGCTTTGTTTGCTCACATCTCGTTTCTGCGTCATTTCCTTCATGCATTGCTCATCGCATTCGTAGGACTTAGCATCTATATCTATTTTTGTTTGCATCATATCGGTACGCCATTTTTCTGCATGCTTTCAGTAACCTAGACTACTTTGCAGCTTTCATATTTTCCTTGTACCAGCTAGGATTTTGGTGTTTCAATTAGTGATGAGATCTTGAATATCCAAGGCTTTATCACAACTAGGAATTACCTTCTACTAATCAAAGTTGTTTTCCTAAAAATTTGATAAGATCATTAGGTGTGGTTGACTAACCAAAAAACCTTAGTATATTATGTATAGCAACAATAATGGTTGTGTTGAAAAACACAATTACACACTGATGTGGATGGAGGTATGGATTTGATATGACTTGTGCAACAAATTGTGGTATCACTTTTAAGGCTCTCATGACATATGCAATTGTAATGGATGTGAAAATGCAATGCAATTATGTGGATGCAAAATGTGAAATGCAATTGTTTTTGTATTTTTGATTTTATGTTGTTTTTGTATTTTTTATTATTTGACCAAAGGGCTTATGATGCCTTTGGGGCTTTTGTTATTGATTTTGACCAAGTGTTTGAATTACCCTTGGAGCTTTTGATTTGATGGGATTTGACCAAGTGGTGTGAATTACCCTTGGAGCCTTTTTGATTGATGTTTGACCAAGTGGTATGAGATTACCCTTGGAGCATTTTGAATTGATTTTGACCAAGCGACGTGAAGATACCCTTGGAGCATTTTGAATTGATTTGGGATTTGACCAAGCGGTGTGAAGATACCCTTGGAGCCTTTTGACTTGATTTTTGACCAAGCGGCATGAATTACCCTTGGAGTTTTTGGAATTGATTTTTTTTATTTTTATGTTTTTATGATTTGTTTTGAATTTTGACATTTTTGAATGTTTTTGAATTTTATGAATTATTTGAATGTTTTTGTGTTTTATGACATATTTGAATGTTTTTGTATTTTATGACATATTTGAATGTTTTTGTATTTTATGTGTAAAATATCTTTAAATGAATGATATTGAGAGGCTCAAGCTCTTCAAAACCATCTAATGATATAAGGTGATATGCTCCAGGCCCAACCCTCTTTGAAATCATGTATGGACCTATCCAATTTACCATGAACTTATCTCGTAGATGCAGTAGCATATTTAAATTTTGTTGGTTTTCTTTGAGCACTAGATCTCCAACATTGAATTCCCTTAAGTGGACTTTACTATTGTAAGCTCGCGCAAGGCGATCTTGGTAAATATGAAGATGCTCTAAAGCATTGACTCGGAGTTCATCAAGAAGCATCAATTGATCAAGGTGGCCTTGCCATGCAGTGTCATCATCTATGAAGTCCTTCAATGCTATGCATAGAGTTGGGATTTCCAACTCTAGGGGCATGATGGCCTCAATGCCATATACAAGTGAAAACGGTGTTGCCCCAGTGGGCGTCCGTACACTAGTCATGTATGCCCATAGTGCAAGAGGTAATTGCATGTGCCAATCCTTATGATTATCTTGCACTATCTTCCTCAAGATGGAGACTATTGTTTTGTTTGAGGCTTCTGCTTGCCCGTTTGCTTGTGGATAATAATAGGGTGTTGAAAAACTGTGCTGAATATGGTATTTGTTCATTAAAGCATGCACATTTTTGTTCTTGAAAGATGGCCCATTATTCGATATTATCTTTGAAGGGACCCCAAAACGACTTATGATATTGTGGAGTATAAACTCCGCAATCCTTGGTCTAGTTGTTGATGTTAATGGGATCGCTTCTACCCATTTAGTGAAGTATTCTATGGCCATTATGATGAATGTGTGTCGGCCTAAGGATGGGGGTGAGATCTTCCCAATCAAGTCTAGTCCCCATTGCGAGAATGGCCATGCTGCCTGGATGGGTTGCAAGGCTTGTGATGGTAAGTGTGTTAGGTTTGCATGATGTTGGCACTTAATGCATTTCTTGACATACTCGCAGTAGTCTTTTTCCATAGTGGGCCAATAGTAACCCATTCTCAAGATGCGCTTAACGATGGCCATGCCACTAAAATGACCACCACATGTACCATCATGAGCTTGCAAAATTACCCAAGATGCTTCCTCGGGCTCAAGACAACGAAGGAATACTCCATCATATCCTCGTCTGTAGAGGATCTCTCCTAGAAAAATGGACCTTGTTGCTCTCTATTTTAAATGTTCATATTTCAGCATGCGACAAGCCTTGAGGTACTATTCCAAGCTTCAGGAAGTCCCGCAGCTTGGGAAAGCCAATATTGATAAGCCACAGCTTCTATAGAAAAGACAACTTGCTCTTCCTGCATTTCTGAGGTAGTGAACATGGATTGAGGAAAAACCCTATGGTGAATGGTCGCACCACACTCCATAGGACCTTGAGAGATCAAAGACCCCCAAGGTGCCATTTGCAATAAACCTCTAGCTACGAAGGACCAATCATGATTTGGCTCGATGTTGATCATGTTTATTGATTCTTGATTGTCAATAGCCTCACGTTGTATTGCTGAGTGCTGAGAGCACTTTAACGTGAATGGTTGTAAAATTAGTAGATGGATTCTGAGGGATTAAGGATCCCAAATATGCCATGGTGTCTACAAATCTATTTGACATATGAGGGATTGCCTCGATGTCAT
Source organism: Wollemia nobilis (assembly GCA_028583015.1). NCBI lineage: Eukaryota > Viridiplantae > Streptophyta > Pinopsida > Araucariales > Araucariaceae > Wollemia > Wollemia nobilis. Next base: position 4,605,169 of record JAQPPZ010000613.1, on the reverse strand, counting down.
ACCATTCCAGTCAGTGTAGGTAAGTGTCAACAAGCTCCTTGTAAGCTTTTAGGAGTGGGCACCTGCATTGGAACAATCCTTTGACTTGATTAACTATGAGCAATGAGTCACCAAAGATATTCAATCTTCTAATGCCCATTGATATGGCTGTTTGGAGTCCCAAGATCAGGGCCTCATACTCATTTGTTGTTTATGCAAGGGAAGTCTAGTTTGAATGATAAGGGCAATGGAGCTCCCTACAATGTGATAAAGATAATCCCTAATCTGCCCCCTTTCTCACACTTTGAACCATCAAAGAACAATGCCATGTCTCTTTCTTTCTCAAGTTCTTCGAGTTTTGGAGGATCTGATAATGCAAATATCGCATCATCAAGCAATTCTATGGTGAGAGGCTTGCTATCCTGAAGAGGGGCCTTTGCTAATTGATCTGCTATGAATTATCCCTTGATGGACTTTTGGCTTATGAACTCTAGATCAAATTATGTCAATAGCATGATCCACTTTGCGATACGTGTATTGTGATATGTCTTTTTCATCATGTACTACAAAGGATTTTGTTTTGATATAACGTAGGTCGTATGGCTCAACATGTAGTGTCACAACTTTTTGGTTGCAAATACCACTTCTAAACACAACTTTTCTACATATGCATATCCTAGCTCATAACTCACCAAGGTGTGACTGATGTAATATATGGCTTGCTCTTTGTCTTGTGCATTCTTTTGGGCCAACATGGTACCCAAAGCAAAATCGGTAGCCGATATGTATAGTAAAAATGGTATATTTGGCCTTGGTGGAGCCAATACTGGCGGTGTTGCCAGGTAAGTTTTGATCTCTGCAAAGGCTTGTTGGCACTCTTCATCCCAATGAAATGGGACTTCCTTGCGTAGCAACCAATTCATGGGTCGACACTTGTCTGATAATTGTGCAATGAATCTTTTTATGGATGCTACCTTGCCTTGTAGGCTTCTCAACTCCCTAATGTTGGTAGGGGTGGCCATTTCCATTATAGCCTTTACCTTTGCATGATCGACTTCGATGCCTCTCTTGGAAATGATGAACCCTAAGAGCTTACTAGAAGTTATGCCAAATATGCACTTCTTAGGATTCAATATGACGTTGTGCTCAATGAGGCGATCGAAGACTTGTCTTAAGGATCTCGACATGCTCTTGATACAATAAGGACTTAGCTAGTAAGTCTTCCATGTAGTCTTCTAAGATTTTATGCATGTAGTCATGAAAGATGTATGTCATGGCCTGTTGATATGTGGTACCAATATTTTTAAGGCTGAATGGTATCACCTTGTAACAAAATGTTCCCCATGGAGTAATGAAAGCGATTTTATGTTGGTCTTCGGGTTTAATCCAGATTTGATTGTATCCAAAAAAACCATCCATTAGGGAGAGTATCTCATGACCTATGGTGGCATCAACAAGAGCATCTATGTTTGGCAATGGGAATGAATCCTTTGGAGTTGCCATATTAAAGTCTCTAAAGTTTGTGGAAATACAGACTCTTCCATCTAGTTTAACTACGGGTACCATGTTTTAAACCCATTCGGGGTAATCGATAGGAACTATGAAAATTACATCCAATAATTTTTGTAACTCATTCTTCACCATCAAAGCGATGGTTGGATGCATTTTCCTCAGCTTTTGCTTGATCGGCTTCTTCATGGGATCCAATGAAAGGTTGTGAACAACTAAATTTGGATCAATCCCTGGCATGTCTTTGTAAGTCCAAGCAAAAATATTTGGCCTCTCCTTAAGGAGAGGAATTATGATGGCTTGTTCCTCTAGAGATAGACTTTCTTCGAACTTGACTTTCTTTGGTTGGGTAGGATCATCACTGATGTCCACCTCAAAAGTTTCTTCTATAGCCATATGTGACCCATCCTCTAGTTGATGAAGCATGGGTATCAAATGAATGTCATCTACAAAATTTATAGGACCTAGTGACTCAAGATCCAAACCAACATGGAAGACGTCATATGCACAACCTGATGCAAAATGGAATGGTTGTAACATCTCTTCACTAGGGAAGAGGTCTTCTGGCTCTATGGGTGAACTAGCATGATCCCAATCAATAGCGTCTATATCAAGATACAATTGTTTGGTAGGATATGCTAGGTTATGAAGTGGAGTGGTCAAATCAATGGAGATCATGTTAATGGATGGAATGAAATCTCCAGGACCACATGGGTGAAATCTTGTCTCAAGGGTTTCCCTTCCATACTCGCGATGAGGTTCTGGAGGAATGGGAGTTTTTGGATCTGGCCCATGAGCAGGGAAGACAATAGGATCATTGGGATCTAATTGCTCTCTAAATATATGCGAAGGGGGATTTACCATCTGATAAATTGCAGATAGGTCAATAGGTCTCCCCAAAAAATAGAGATCCAGGGTCTATGGCATGAAGTGTCACCTCTCTCTCTACTAGCATGTTGACTTGCCATAAGTGGTGAGGCCCAAGATAAGCCATATCGGTATCATCCTCAAAGTCATCATCACTTATCCAAAAATCATTAGCATTGGTATGCGGCCCTAAAATAATGGGCTCATGTCTTTTCCCCAAGTAGGCCATATTTGTTTCATCTTCATATTCTTCGTTACTTATGAATAATTCATTTGCATTTGTTTCTCGCTCCAATGTCAGGGGTTGATGGCTTAGGTCTACGTAAGCTCTTTCTGTTGAGTCTTCTGATTCATAGTCACTTTCATTTGATGTATATCCAATCTCATCATGGATGGACCATGTGAAACTTTGTAAATAGTGAGGTCCTTGATAGGCTAAGCCAAGTTGTGCCTCATCATCACTTGCTTCATATCCATTCTCCTCATCCCATGAGTTGTACCTTGTTGGGGTGGAATCAACTAAGGTGTTTGGATGATAATTTTTTGGATACGGTATGTTTACCGTGGCCACTTGTCTGTTGCTCAAATTTTATATTCTTAGGGGGTGATAAGGAATCAAATCAATGTCTTCTCCTAACATGATGCTTAATCTTTCCAATTTTGCTGTAAGCGAGTCATCTCGACCTCTGCTATAGTATCCTGAGACAAATCTATCAGAGGGAAGCTGATATAGTGGCTCATAAGACCTCCTACGCCCCTGATCATATACACCAAGTCCATAGCCATGCCAATGGAAATGCTCAAAGTATCTTAGAGAAAACTCGAGATTAGAGAGGTAACGAACATTGACTATGAATAATTCATCACCATCCTCTTCTATATCTAAAGACTTATGGGCACAGTCCAGACTGGCATAGACAAAATTAGTTTGGTTGGGAGGGATTCCAAGTGGAACCATTGTTCCTACTGGTGACCTCAAATATTTAGGCCTCCCTATGTCTTGTGCAAAATCAATGATAGGTGTAAAGGTGATGCTCTGCACAAGGTACTCCCTTATGCCTATACTTGCCAAGTGTATTGATGCATGCGATGTGGATGACCCTACGGATGATACTGGAAAATTAGGGTGATAATCACTATCTTCATCTTAATCTTTAGTATATTCCTCTTCCATAGGACTTGGCATTTCAGCAATGGCTATAGTTGGCACTTCTTTGGGCCTTTCTTCCTCAACTAAGGGCGTCTTTAGCTTCTGATTATATTTTGGTTTTGATGTTGATGGTACTTTAGAAGCATTGACTGTCTTGAGTGCACCAGGAGGTGTTGATGTGCATGTGTCTTTTCTTACCCCTTTATCTATGTAATCCACTTGTGTGGTTGGGGATGAAGGTGCCACGTATAGGTGAGTAGAAGTAATCATGAATTCTCTCATAATATCCACTTGATTGACGTATTTAAAAGGCTCTTCATAGGCTAGAACCGCATAGACTTTGTTTTCATGCACATACTTGACACATTGGTGCAATATCAAAGGCACACACTTCATGGCTCTTATCCAAAGGTTCCCTAAGATGATGTTGTATTGCATAGCACCTTCTAAGACATGACACATCACAGGTATGGTCTTGTGCCCCACATTGATGGGTAGGACTATCGTTCCCACAATATTGCATAAAGCATCATTAAAAACTCTCAATGTGTAAGTTCCTGGAACGATATTGGTCTTGGGTATCTTGAGGTTCTCTATTGCAGTTGTTGTGATGATGTTTATCGATGAACCTGTATCGACCAAAACCCTCTTGAAAGGCAAGTTATTGATGGCTACTACAATGTTTAGCGGAGGGTCTAATAATGCAGTAGAAATTGTCTTAATCTCATGATCATAGAATCGAATTACAGGTTCCTAGAATTCTTGCACTTGTCCCACAAAGTGAGTGAATGCATTCGCATCTTGTGGTTGAAGCTCAATTGTTCTTAAAATATCCATTAGATTCTCCCTATGCTTTGGGTACTATTGTATGATCTCATAGATGGATAACTTAGCTAGAGTCATCTGTAGGTTTTGCTCCAATCTACTCCGAATAGTTACCACAGGTCTCATTGGTGGACCTGGAAGGTTGTCTTGCCTTTGCCTAGGAGTGGATGGGATGTTCATGGGAGATGCAGGTAGTTGTGTTTGACCATACCACCTAGTCCTTGTTGCTATGTTAATGATCTCAACCATCCCAATGCATCCATGGGTAGATATGTCAGCACAAACCTGATTGACTTGGGCCCCTTGCTCTCGAGGGGCCTCATGATTGGGTAATGGGTTTCTATATATGCCCATGTCTCTGTTATCGGGAGCTAGTGGGTTATCAACTTTGAGTTCTCCTACCTCAATCATGTTTTACACTTGATGCTTAAACCCGACGCAAGCCTCAATGTCATGCCCCGGTATCCTGTGATAAGGAAAAAATTGATCTTCCCTGTATCCCTTTGGCTTAGGATGGTTGGGATCTACAAGAGGTATATCATGAAATCTAATCCTCCTGGCCTCGCTCAACTCATTAAATATTGATTGCATTGATTCTATCAGAGGCATGAAATAACGATGCAACTTGCATTCTCGGTTTCTTCCTTGATTGTTCTTTTGGTCATAGTTGGCCGACGAGGGATGTGCTTGATAGTTTTGCGATTGTTGTGCACCCCCATCCTTGGGTGTAGCCCATACGACTTGATTGACTGGAGCAGGGTTCCCCTGCTTCTGCTTGTACTTGTAATTCTTACCATTCTTGTTCCACTCCTCTTTTTTTAGAGCTTAATGGTTCCCTCATCTACTTTTATTTCTTCGATGATCTTGGCCTATGCCAAAGCTTCCTCAAACAAAGGATACTGTTGGAGTTGTAGCAATAGGGATATGTGTTTAGAAAAACTTTTGGTAAACATACGAATGATCTCTTATGTGGGAACAGAGAATGATAATTTTACCATAATTTTTCTCCATCTATTCCCATAATCCATTACTGGCTCATCATCATACTGTTTCAAGTTAGCCAGGTCTGAAAGGTTCACCTTCTTCTTAGCACCAAAGGAGAAATGCTTCAAGAATGTGTTTACTAGTTGTTCAAAATTGGCTATGTTATAATTAGGTAGTTGGTTGAACCATTGAGTGGCAGCACCTGAAAATGTCATTATGAATGTTCTTAGCATGAGAGAATCATTGTATTCAATATGAAAATAGGCGTTGATAAAATTGGTGACATGCTCTTGTGCATCCTCTTCACCTTTAAACTTTTCTAACCTAGGCATCTCAAAGTGCTTAGGATATGGAGGGCTAGGGATTGATGGGAACAATGGTTGATTGTGTATCTTGTCTATGTTGGTGAGTTCCCAGCTGTCTCTTGTTTCTCAAATGGTTTCATCTTTTTAGCAAGCTCTTGAAATACCTTTGATGCACGGATTTCCTCCTCGTGTAAGCCTATTCGCATTGGCAATGGAGGTAACTCTCTATCCATTTGATTTGTTCTATTTTCCTCCCTCCTACGAGGGGAATCAGGATTGTGATCTTGGTTTGTTATGTTTGCCCTCCCCCCATTAGTTGGATTTTGTTCATGATTTTGTGGGGGGTTTCATTGTGGGCTATCTTGTCTAGTGCACCTTTCCTTAGGTGAGTCAATGTGTCTTGTTCTTTGGTGGTCACCACCATTTATCTATAAAATGTGAAGAGCTAGTTGCTCAGCTTGCTCTCTTAAACGATGCTCATGTTGGTACAAGAGTATTTCTCTTTGTTTCTCTTATTCGATAGCTTCCATTAACTCTCGCTCTTTGTGTAATGCATTTTCTAACCACCTCATTCGGTCAGTTTGCACTGTCATAGAAGACTCATGTTTATCTAACTCTTTTCTTGTTGTATTGACATGTAGATTCCTCGAGGGGGTTTCTATTGTATATATACTCTTGCTAGTTAATGTGACTTGCTCAGTGTACTATTGAATATCCCTATGATCATACTCCACGTATATTTTGTGGGGTCGCTCTGAGGTACCCCCATACTGGTAGGTATGTTTAGAAATCATATTTTGTGAGATTCCAGATGCAGAGTTCTCAGTAGCTACAGTTCTTTGGGTTGGTTGAGTAGGAAATCGATCCAACCTGTCTAGCTATCTTGTTTTCCATGGTTGGTCCCATGGGGTGCCATTTACTCCTATGAGGTCATAGTCTATGGGAATATTTCCTTTTGTGTGAAGGTTTTCTTCTATATGATTCCCATGACTAGATGTAGCTCTAGTTTCTTGCCCTTCAGTGGGAAGACCTGTTTCATATATTTCTTGGGAGTCTTGTGGTATTGCAATTCTTGTTTGCCTTCTTGATGAAGAGGGCTTTGTGGTAACATGTTTCCTCCATGTGGATGGAGATGTGGCAGTCTCATCATCCCTATGTGAAGAATGGGTTTTAGAACCTTCTTTATTTCCATGTGAGGAGGAAGCCCTTGAAACTTCCTCATGTCTTTGAGATGTTTTTATGTGTTTAGAGGAGGCCCTTGAGGTCTCCTCATGTCTCCTTGATGAGGATGGTTGTGAAGCCTCTTTTTGTTTATGTGAATTTGTTCCATGATGTGGTTCCTTACTTGGGGTTTTTTTAGGAGATCCCCTAAGAGTTGAGTTATCACCCCTTATGCTCGTGGAGCTACGTCTCACGATCTTACAGGTAGGTCGTTCAACATTACTATGACTCAGCCTATGGGTATGGATTGCTTTTGTCTCTCCCTCGACATCAAACCGAGGGTGTTTACTTCTTGTTTTGACCATGTTGTTTTATGACTTGATCCTTTGAGTTTGCAATTTAGGAATGACCACACAATACCAAACAAATGTTTATCTTGATTACCGATTTGAGTGTGCCCTAAACTGTTTGATGTGTTGTTCTCTTGATTTCTTTTCTCTTGTTCTTGGATTAAGAATGAGAAGACTCATCCATAGTAACAATCAAGTACACTCATTCCAAACATGATTTTCTCGAAATAAGCTAGGGTACACCGTTGAAGACCCAATGGGGGGTTCGCCTAGCTCTTCCACTTTGAACCAATAATTGTTCCAACAGTGGGAGATAGATTGAACACAAGTAACTTAGTGTCACTATAAGTAAGTTTCCCAATCCATTTCTAGGAAGCTCTATGGGGTAAACTAGTGGAAGGAGATGAATTTCAACGTCACTAGATTGAATTGAAGGTTGGTGATGAAATCCAACTCTCCAATTTTTAAATGAGACGTGCATGTGTGGTGTTTATTTTAAGCTTGTGTAACATAAAGTGCATCATATAGCAGCAATAAGTCTTTCCTATATGCCTAAGTGTAAAAATACGTTTCAATATTCAGAAATATGCATGAACTACTATGATTTGTATGAGCGCACTTTATCTCATGCAACCATGGCCTCTAGAAGGGTCTCAAAGCAAGTAAACAACATACAATGTCTAGCATGTTGGATTCTAGGGTGAACTTTTCAGGCATAAGTTATTGTTCCTAGCAACACCTAGTGGAAAATTTAAAAGATCTAAGATATGAGAAATGCTTAATTCTTTCTTATTTATTCTTTCAATTTCCAAACATAAATGTGCTTTAAGTTCTCTGCTTTAAACACACAGAAGCAAATAGAAAACTGTAAAATATCAAAAAAGCTATACCAACCTTTGATCCAGCTCAGAGAGTTTGTGTTTTGACCTCTGCTACACTCCAATTATGGCTGTTGTTGACCGAAGCGACTGGTTCTTGGTTGTTGTAGCTCAGAACGACTAATTTTTGGCCATTGTAGCTCAGAGCAGCTAGTTTTCGGCTGTTGTAGCTTAGAGCGGCTAGACCTACACACAAAATTAAGTTAGTATTCTAAAATAAAATGAAAAATTAGTGGTCGGCCCACCGTGATCGCCATTTGTAACAACCTCAAAAATGTGCGCACCGGTCCCTTTTTTGAAAACCCTACTTGTAATGCTTATTTAAAATACCAAAGATAAATAGAAATATAAGAGGAAAAGGAAAGCATATAACATGCAATAATAAAAGACAGATCTCTTTATTGATATTGAAGCTCGATTACATGTCGGTCCCTCTTAGGGATACCTAATTTGATACTATAAATTACAAATGGGCAAGGAGTGCCCCTTTCACGAAGAGGTGGTGCGCTTCTAAAAGCTTCTTGTTTTCGCACACGAAAATGTATGAGGGCTTACAAATGCCTCCTTCTCCAGGTCTGTTTCCTAGAGGGATCCCTTTTTTCTCTCGTATGTTGTAATCTTCGTCCGATGTACCTATGGCCCTGCAAGCAATGAAACAACAACACACTTTTAGGTGTCCGATATTGCCTCCCCATATGAGGTTGTTAGTAATCAAATAATGTAAGAGAAATATGATAAAACAATGCCATGAAATCATGTAAATCTATGCTAATGATATAAGAAAAAAAAATAAAGATGTTATGTCTATCTAAGCTAATCTTGCGGGCCACTGTCCAAGACAGTGGCCGCTAAAGTAAACCTTGCCCTCTTTGTCCCAAAGTTATGGGTTAAATACTATGATCTGATGTTGAATAAATTAGGTATTATGCTCTTTGATTCGTCAAAGCTTCGTCGCACACGTGTTCTCAAAGAGAACTCTCCAAGTCTTGAAAGCTCTCCTCAAGAAGATGTCTCTCTCCCTGATGTGATAAAAGATTTCTTGTATATGATAAGGATGTCTTGGTGCTCTTAGGCTTGCACCTTTTATAGTGTGAAACCCTAGGTCTATTTCCAAGCCCTAGAAATGAATTCCTCATGCGTAGTGCAAGTTAGCATGAGAAGCTTTTGTCCACTATCTATATTTGGATGTCAGTTAACTGAAATCTAACTGCCCACTTGAGTCTTCTATGCGAACTAGTCGTTAGCATGAGAAGCTTTTGTCCTTTTTTTATGCTTGGAGATCAGTTAACTTAAGTCTAAATGCAAACTTAAACCTCCCATGTGAACTGGTTATGAAAAGGAATGCAAAGTCACTCCCACTCACCATTATTTCATGCAGACTGCCACTTCCACTTGAGATTTGTCAGCAAACTGCTTCTTATGGTTTAGCCATTGTCATCTACAATAGCTAAGATCTGGCCGTTGTCATTTGCAGCGGTTAAGGTCTGGCCACTCTAGGCTTGAGCGGCTATGATATGGTCGCTCTTGGCTTGATCGGTCAAGCTTGGATGGCTTGAAAATTCCCCAAATGAGTGGTGAGAACCACTATTGATGCTTGGAAAGTCCAATATTATGTCTTATGATCTTATGAGTGTGTCTATGTAAGTATATCCCCTAAGCATGACACGATTTAGGTGTCTACGGTATATATTTCAATAGTTTATATAATGATAAGCCCAATTAGTTCCAACAAAGTAAAGGAAAAAAGAGGAAAAAATAAAAAATAAAGTTATATTAACCACATTGAAAATAATCATAGATATTGTATATATCTCAATAGTTTATATAAGCTAGAAGTGAGTGCAAGGCAAGAAAGAGTGAGATTTGGAATGAGTGCAAGCCGAGAGGGAGTGCAAGCCAAGAGGCAAGAAAGAGTGAGAGCTAGAACGAGTGCAAGCCAAGAGGGAGTGCAAGCCAAAAGCGAGTCCCATTATCTAGTATGGAATGAAAGTTATATTTGAGAGCCCTAATGGAAAGTCAATATGCCCTAGTTGAAAGTAGGAAAGCCGAAGTTGGGGATAAGCAAAAGAGCGAATACATGACAAGTTCGATCATGTTACACTAGAAGTGAGTATTAAGGATGAGATGATTGAGAATGATATAATTATTCTTAAAAGTAGAGGGTTAATATGTGTTGTGACCAATTCACATGAACCCCAAAATTGGGGACCCACTTAAAATTTTAGAATTTTTTTGGATTTTTGTTTATCATGTATGATAGTTTTGCTCTATGGTTTGTTTAGGTGTCATTGTCTAATGTTGAAATGTGATATTTTCTTGATTTTTATATTAGTTTTATTTTTAGGATTGTGATGTGTGGTGATTAATTTTGAATTAATGGTTATTTTAAAATGTTTTAAAATGGTATGATTTGAAGATTTATAAATATTTAATTTTAAATTATTTTAAAAAACTAATTTAAAAAGCGTGTAATTTTGGAGAAACATTATAAAATTTAAATTAACATGTTTTTTGAATTGAAATTTAATAAAACGTTTGTTCATTTATTTTTACAGATCTGTTAAGGTCAAAGCATCAACGTAGTCAAATGCATGGTGTTGGTTTCGAGGCGTTAACAAGTGGTGCATTATAAAGTGAACTCATCATTTCACATATGACGATCGCTTAATAATAAGGGGTTCATAGTGAAACCACTAGGTTCATGTAGGACAAAATTTGGTTTATATCTTGGAAGGCATACGCAAAGTACCATTTTAGTTTAAATGCACATAGGAATTAAATGTGGATAGTCGACGCTGCTCAATAGACGTCGAATATCATAGATATCTTATATGCAACATAGATTGGACATTGAGATGATGCATTGGATGAAGTATTAAAGGTATGGATGGTTTGTTAACTCTTACTTGAATCATTTTATCATGTCAATTTAGGTAGCGATGAGCAACGAAGTGTTGGAGCATAGGTATGGTTAACTGGTGGATTACAGTGGACGTATACCACATTGGATATAAAATCATATGCAATGAAAGAAGCTTATGTCGTCATGAGATCTGCAATCCTTGCTGACGAGTTCAGTGGTGTAGATTTACTATAGGGTCACCCATTTATAGCGATGAATAGATCGTTTACTAAGTACGTATATCATCCAAGAAAGTATCGGACGTACAGCCTACGGTTCCACCATAAGACGATGTGGATAGCCATATAGATGACTGGATAGGATGCGTAGGTCGCATGACTTAGACCAATCGACAAACGACATCATGATGTGGATGAAATCGGAGTGGCAATGGAATGAATGGAAGATCATAGAGGGGTGTATTTGTCTAGCGTATAACCTGAACCATAACACTTGCAATCACATACAGAAGGTGAGAAACTCACTGATAGGAATTTGGAGTCACAGATACACCATATATTATCATGAAAGAGGGAGCTTGTCATTAGTTGTGATGTTTGCGCAGAATGGCATTAAGTGCAAATACTTATGGCTAGATTTAATTGACTAGTTTTATTAGATTCACTATATGGCTGTGTATGACATATTACAAAGTATTGGGTCAAAATCGAGTTATACGTCGTGTTTGAGCATGGTATTATTGACGCACTGAAATATACCTTCACTGCACCAATTTGAAGTAGGAATAATATCCTGAAAGTGTTACAAATCTTGAGTAGTATCAATGCAGACCAGTTGGGTTATTCAATTGTAATATAGATGGAAGGGATATACGAGGTAAAATATTAAGGATTAACATATCAAATGCCACATGGAAGGAAATTATAATATTACATCATATGCTCCAATGATTAATGGTCAATATCATAGTTTTTTGCAAAAGCATTAAGATAAATAAATTTATATAAGGCATGGAAGCGATAGGGATAAATTTTTAACACAAAAAAATACGTTATCCTATCAACAACTTGAGCACAGAAGAAAAGAATAGTTATAGAACGATATTTGAAAACTGAGCTAACAAATTGTAAAACGGAATAACCAGAAATGTGTAAAGTTATAAATACTCATGAAGATTCATGAGACAGGGGTCGAAAACTTTATTGAAAATTTTTAAACTATTCACAAGAAACAAAGAAGCATGGCTGGAACAGGGAGAACATAAGGTCGTATAAGAGATGGGAGATCATTTTCCGATTTACATGCTGAGTGCAAAAGTTTTTGATTTTTTTGTATAAAATGTTTTCATTGCATATTTTTCCTATTTTCATGTGTTATTATTATTAATGATGTTTTATGCATATAGATGGTACCATTATTTAATGATTTTGACACATGTTTTACCCCTCGAAGCTAGAACTTAATCTAAGACAAATTGTGTGAATACAAGTCTTCTTAGATTAAGTTATTATTTAGAAATTGTTGTACATTTGTGTAGATTTTACAGCAACTCTTTTGATTTCTGTTTTAGCATTTCATTTTACTCTATTTTTCCTAACCCTATATTTTTCATTTTTTTTAAGTTTTCAAAATAAAATAAAAATATATAAAATAAAATAAAATCCAAAAGAGAGATGCACAGGTTCAAAGAATAATCTTTAAATTGTTATTTAAAGCAATTTCGATTTTAATTTGAAATAAGTTTGAATTTATAAAATTATTTATAAAGTTCACATTTTCAAGGGATTTTATATATATTTTTTAAATGGTAAAAATTTATTGAATCAGTATGCTTTACAAGAAACTGAAATCCCATAACAATAACCCTTACAAGGGCCAAAAGAAAAAAAACCCCAATACCATCAAGCACCCGACCAGAAGACATCCAACATACAACAACCTCAATCAGATTTTATAATTTCACAAGCTTTATTTCACATTTCAAGCTTTGCATTTCATTTTCAAGCAATAAATTAACTTACCTTTATGAAAATTAATTTCATTAAAGGGGGTAATTTATATGGCATTCAAAAGGCCATTGTATTCAAGGCTATAGATTAACTTTCCTTTATGAAAATTGTAATTTCATCAAAGGGGGGTTAATTTATAAGGTATTTCAAAGGTTATTACATTTTAAGGTTAATCATTTGGATCATTTTTCTTTCATGTTTAAAGCAACATAAAAATCAATTCACTCATCATTTCATTAAGTTTCATGAACAATCAATAGCATATCATAATAAAATATTACCAACATAGGCCCCTTGTTAACAAATCACTAAGGTATTCCAAGCACTTATTTGATATATTTTCATAACATACAAACACACATTACGTAAAAAGAACCTTGGATAAATTTCTATTTCTATGCAAGAGAGGGTTTTCATTTTAAAATCCTGGCTATGATGGTGATTTTACAATTGGGCAAAAATTTTACTCAACAGACTTGGCGCTAGAAGGAGGGCCTTAATTGGTTTATTTTTTTGCTACTTAAATGCTAAATAATTCATGTCTACTTGAAAGGTTTATTTAAAGGCATTGGTCTTGACTAATAGGGTTTTGTTTACAGGTAATCACATTCCTTGATTGGAGACCTATTTAATTGATGATGCATTGAGGTTAACATTTTGCAAATTGGAGAATATTCTTTAGTGTCATGTTTAATTGATGTATATCTTTCGATTGATTGTTAGTCATTTCATGCTTCTTTGCAAAATATTTCTTTGACTAACAAATTTGGCATTAAATTTGTGTTCTTTAATATGGCAATGCTCACTCCAATAGGAATGACATCTTGGATAGAGGGTTATTATCGTTATTTAAACATTCCTACCCATCAAATTCTTGAAGATGTAGAAGAATATTTACCTTAGTTTAGGCATGATGTGACCTTGGCTGAGGAACATATTTAGAGATACAAGGACATTTTAATTTATTTGAAAATTATGCATGAAGATGTTGCTTGTAGGTTGTTTTCATACACTTTGGATGAGGTTGTGTTGGACTGGTATATTCATTTACCTCTAGATACTAGCATGTCTTGGGATCGATTAGAGGTAATATTTCTTAGCCATTTTGGAAAGCTAGTGGACCTGGAGATGATATCAAATCAATTTGTTTCTATTTGTAAACAACCTAATGAATCCATGAGCCAATTCACTGATATGTGTTATAGGTTGTATACCAAAATGGAGACACACTACATTTCAAAAGAATAAGTAATTCAAATATACCTGGATTCTTTAGACCCCATTACTTCTGTATTTCTAAGAAAATGCCTTAAGAATCCATCCTTATCTAAAGTCTACAGGAAGGCAATAACATTAGAACAATGGTTGATTTCGAAAGGGTTTTATGTAAGGCAATTATCATTGCTAAACCTTAAGGCTCAAAATTAGATACCACCCATGAGTCAGGTTGATGCGCAACCTCCTATCATGATGAATTTTCTTCAGGAGTTATGGATTTCAATCAATACCAACCATCCACTCTAACACATTAGAATTCATCGACGTTTAGTGTGAGCAATCAATGGGATGAAATTGAATGTCCAAATTTCACAACCACCTTAAATATCATCCAAGAGGAGGTGCAAGTTTCAAAACCAATATCTACCAATGAGGATTGTGGTGAACAAGCTCATCAAGATGTAGATATTGACTTAGTTTTGGAAACATATGAACCTTTATAAATAAATGGTCTAGAATCATTATTTATAAAGGAGGGTTGAAAGAGTCATAGAAAGCAAAATGCAAGAACTAATCCCATCATAGAAACCCTTGACCCACCAAAGGATGAATCTTAGGAAGATGAATTCTTTAAAATTGAGGAGGATGAATCTGAGGAAGATGAATTCTTTGAAATTGAAGAGGATGAATCTGAAGAAGAATCTAAAAATAACATGAACGAAGGGATAGAAACTTATCAAATGTTTCAAGAAGATAATGATTCTAATATTCTAGACCAAGAATGGGAATCATTCACTTATTTCACAATTCCTAAAGAAATTTCTATTCCACTTGATGTTGATATGTAGGAAGCTGAAAGTCTTGTTTCACTTAAGGATTCTACAATACCCATACAACAAGAAATCAATAGGTCTTTACCTCAGGTGATTGATGAAGGTGAATTTGAAAATGAATCTATAGATATATCCAAAAATTACATAGAATATATGGTTGAACTTCACCCCTTAGTTGTAGAAGATAATTATTATAATGGTTGGGGTATGTATGGTGAATCATTATTTTCTCATCCTCCTACTAATGAAGTTTATATTTCATTGTATGTACAGGATGTTGAAAACTCTCTCACATGAAGATCATGAAATTCTTGTACAATCAAAAAATGATGGGCCACTCATAGGAATAGAAAAGATTCCAAAATTCAGTCATGTTAAGTATGAATTTATTGACCACATTTCTAAAATTGAAAAGGAAGAAATTATAAATGTTTCTTATAACTCATTTGTTATGGATGAGGAAGAGGTAAAGTCTTTTATTTTACCTTTGACTACTAAAAATTTGGGTATAAGTTCTCATGATTATATTGAATATTCAAATGAAGAAACTCCATGTGTAGTTAATAAGGAATTAGAATTTTCTATTCATCCAAATGAAAATATTGGTTTGTTTGATCAACAAGATTTATGGTTTGAAAAGGATGAGCATTTTATTGAGTGCCTAATCTTGGTGTGTTTGAAAAATAGGTCTTTGATGAAGGTAAAAGGCTACGAGATGATGATGATAATAGAGACCATGAAGAAAAAGAAAAGATTACAATGGCTCACCAAGTTTTGGTAAATGAAAGTGTACAAAAGGTAGAATCTCATCCTTTGTGTCTAAACATCCAAGAATCAGGTAAAAGTTTGCATAATCATTTATTGGGTTCATATGTTATTTATGATGTAATGTCATTGGAGGTTGATAATCACACCATAAATAAGATTGCTTTGCTGAATGAAACAGAAGTAGATGTGCTTGAATTGTTGAATCAAGTTCACCAACAATTAACAAATGAATTTAGGATACAAACTTATAATGATTTTTATTTAGTAGATATCCTAGATTCTTGCAAATTGTTGCATGAGAATGACTGGCCTAAAGACATAGATGATAACTTTACTTTAAAATTTTTAGAAATAGCCTCCTATTTAAAGGACATCCTATATGCTTGTGAAAATGAAAACTTAAGTCAAAGTGATGAATCAGGTTTTGAAATTCACACCTCATTGAATAAGCAAAATATAATTGAAGATCATGTATTCACTTGTAAATTTAATAAATCAAATCTTAAACATGAAATTGTTAATAACCTTGAATCAAGTTTAATCTTGTTTTGGTTGGATTTATGTAAATCTTGGCATGCATGTTATGATATATGTCTTTTAAAGTATGCTAATCATGTTTGGGATCGAGGGAAATGATGGCCTAATATTTTTGCATCATCTTCTATATATTGTATAATTTTGTACATAGTGTTTTGGTTTTGAAGTTTTACTTGTATATAGTTTTGTTTCTTTTGTTTTGTCAATCATCACTTGTTTGTTTATGTTCATGTTGTTCGTGAATTTTGGATGTGTTTTCATTTTTGGTTTGTAATTAAATTGGCTTATGCCAAATTTTGGATTTTAATTCATGTTATCGTTTGTTGCTTAACTTTTGTAAAAGTTTTGGTTTTGTTTCTTTGATTGAGGTAGTTTTTATAGTTGTAATAAATGCCAAATGAATTTGTTTGGTATTTTTTCCTATGTCATTTAGGATAAATTGGCTATTTTGAAAACATATGAAACTTGAAGAAAATGAAAGTAATATGGTTTAATATATACCCTTATGAATGGGGATTAAGATAGTAAATTTGGAACAATGAAATCATTTTGCAAAAGCTTCACAAATATTGCATCATATTAAAAGGAATATTCTTTGAAATCTTAAAGGATGAAGTTATTTAGTTCTGCAAATTAAGGTGAAAATTCAATGTACTCAATTTTTAGCCTTACTTGGTCTCTAACCCAGGTGGCAGGTGAATTTTGCAAAAGCAACATAAAGCTTGATACAAAAAGTAAAGTAAATACGATAGAAAGTAAAGTCAAATTAGTCACCATAGTCTATATAACCTTTACCGGGGCTATAGACACCTGATTGGAATTGAAGTATGTCTAGACTAAAATAAGAAAAAAAAGCAAAAGTAAAACTCATCTAATACTTGGGTGATCCAGAAAATATCTATCCGGTATATAAATGCATGACTGACAGTAGAGCAATGTCTTGAAGAGAGCAAGGTCACCTCCACCGGAGCTATGAATGCTCGACTAACAGTGGATCAATGCAAAGGCACATTATTTACATGATAAATTTTATAGCCTAACTGCAAACCTAATAATGGAAATCTAAATAGTTCAGGAATACAAAATGAATCATAGGGCACACACCGGGCAAAGGCAAATGATTCAGTTGTTTCATTTTGAAATTATCTATTCACATTATTTGGAATATTATGGATGCTTATTTTTTTAATTTTTTTTTTGGTTTTGTTGGTTTCAAAATTGGATTCTTAGTCTGAAATGTTCAGGAACATTTCTCAACAGAGTCGCCATTTTTTGTGACCAATTCACAACGACCCCAAAATTGGGGATCCACTTGAAATTTTGGGAAATTTTTGACTTTTTTTTTATCATGTATGATAGCTTTGCTTTATTGTTTGTTTAGGTGTTCTTGATTTTTATATTAGTTTTATTTTTAGGAGTGTGATGTGTGATGATTAATTTTGAATTAATGGTTATTTTAAAATGTTTTAAAATGGTATGGTTTAAATATTTATAAATATTTAATTTTAAAACATTTAAAAAAACTAATTTAAAAAGCATGTAATTTTGGAGAAACATTTTAAAATTAAAATTAACATGCTTTTCAAATTGAAATTTAGTAAAATTTTTGTTTATTTGTTTTTGTAGATTCGTCAAGGTCAAAGCGTCAATGTAGTCAAATACACGACATTGGTTTTGAGGCGTTAACAAGTGGTGTATTATAAAGTGAACAACTCATCATTTCACATATGACAATCACCTAATAATAAGGGGTTTATAGTGAAACCAATGGGTTCATGTGGGACAAAAGCTGGTTTATATCTCAAAAGGCATACGTGAATTATCATTTTAGTTTAAATGCGCACGGGAATTAAATATGGATAGTTGGTGTTGCTCAATAGACATCGAATGTCATAGATATATTATATGTGACACAAATTGGACACGAAGACGATTCAATGGACGAAGTATTAAAGGAATGGATGGTTCTTTAACTCTTGAATCGGTTTACCACGTCAATTTGGGTAGCGGTGAGCGACGAAGTGTTGGCGCGTAGGTATGGTTAACTAGTGGATTACAATGGACGTATACCAAGCTAGATATAAAATCGCATGCAGTGAAAGAAGATTATACCGTCATGAGATCCGCAATCCTTGCTAATGAGTTCAGTGACACAAATTTACTATACGATCACTTGTTTATAGCAACGAATATATCATTTTCTAAGTGTGTATCTCATCCAGGAAAGTATCAGATGTATAACCTATATTTCCACCATCAAACGATGTGGATAGCCATGTAGATGACTGGTTAGCATGCGGAGGCCGCATGACTTAGACTAATCAATGGACGACGTCGTGATGTGGGTGAAACTGGAGTGGCAATGGAATGAATGGAAGGTCATATAGAGGCGTATCTGTCTAGCGTATAACAAGAACCATGGCACTTACAATCACACACAGAAGGTGAGAAACTCACTAATAGGAACTTGGAGACAAAATACATCGGATATAACCATGAAAGAGGGAGCTTGTCATTAGTTGTGATGTTTGCATAGAAGGGCATTAAGTGCAAATACTTATGGTCGAATTTAATTGACCAGTTTTATTAGATTCACTATATGGCTGTGTATGGCATATTACAAAGTATTGGGTCAAAATCGAGTTATACATCATGTTTGAGCATGGTATTATTGATGCACTAGAATACGCCTTCGTCGCACCAGTTTGTAGTAGGAATAATATCCTAAAAGTGTTACAAATATTGAGCAATATCAATGTAGACCAATTGGGTTATTCAGTTTTAATACTGGTGGAAGGATAAATGAGGTAAAATATTAAGGATTAACATATCAAATGCAACATGGAAGGAAATTATAATATTACATCATATGCTCCAATGATTAATGGTCAATATCATAGCTTTGTGCAAAAGCATTAAGATAAATAAATTTATATAAGACATGGAAGTGATAGGGATAAATGTTTTAACATAAAAAAATGCATTATCCTATCAACAATTCGAGCGTAGAAGAAAAGAATAGTTATAGAATGGAATTTGAAAACTGAGCAAACGAATTGTAAAACTGAATAACCGAAAAGGTTTAAAGTTATAAATACTCATGAAGATTCATGAGACAGGGGTCGAAAACTTTATTGAAAATTTTTAAACTATTTGCAAGAAACAGAGAAGCATGGCTAGAACAGGGAGAACAGAAGGTCGTATAAGAGATGCGAGATCATTGTCCGATTTACATGTTGTGTGCAAAAGGTTTTGATTTTTGAATAAAATGATTTTATTGCATACTTTTCCTATTTTCATGTGTTATTATCATTAATAATGTTTTATGCACATAGATGGTAGCATTATTTAATGATTTTGACACATGTTTTACCCCTCGGAGCTAGCACTTAATCTAAGACAAATTTGTGTGAAGACAGGTCTTCTTAGATTAAGTTATTATTTAGAAATTTTTGTATATTTCTGCAAATTTTATAGCAACTCCTTTGATTTTTATTTTCAACATTTCATTTTACTTTATTTTTCCAAATCCTATCATTTTTATTTTTTTTTAAGTTTTCAAAATAAAATAAAATCCAAAAGAGAGATGCATAGGTTCAAAGAATAAGCTTTAAATTGTTATTTAAAGCAATTTCGATTTTAATTTGAAGTAAGTTTGAAATTATAAAATTATTTATAAAGTTCACATTTTCAAGGAGTTTTATAATTTCACAAGCTTGATTTTTACATTTCAAGCTTTGCATTTCATATTCAAGCAATAAATTAACTTACCTTTATGAAAATAAATTTCATAAAAGAAATGATTTATATGGCATTCAAAAGGCCATTGTATTCAAAGCTATAGATTAACTTTCCTTTATGAAAATTGTAATTTCATCAAAGGGGAGGTTAATTTATAAGGTATTTCAAAGGTTATTACATTTTAAGGTTAATCATTTGGATCATTTTTCTTTCATGTTTAAAACAATATAAAAATCAATTCGCTTATCATTTCATTAAGTTTCAAGAACAATCAATAGCATATCATAATAAAATATTACCAACACAAGCCCTTTGTTAATAGTTATTTGCAAATCACTAAGGTATTCCAAGCACTTATTTGATACATTTTCATAACATACAAACACACATTAAGTAAAAGGAACCTTGGAGAAATTTCTATTTCTTTGCAAGAGAGGGTTTTCATTATAAAATACTGGCTTGCAATTGGGTAAAATTTCCACTCAATAAGATGTAAGTTCCATAGATCATGGGTTTTTGGATATTTGAAATTAGATCAAGTGGAAGTGGGTAAGTTCGATCATGTTACACTAGAAGTGAGTATCAAGGATGAGATGATTGAGAATGATATAATGATTCTTAAAGGTAGAAGGTTAATATGTAAGTTCCATAGATCATGGCTAGGGTTTTTGGAGATTTGAAATTGGATCAAGTGGAAGTGGGGATTAAATTCAAATTACTTTGTGACTTTTCTTCCTAAAGGTTTTTTCCTCGTCATCTTTTCCAATTCAAAAATTAAGGATAAAATAATGGTTTGTGGTCCATGGTTTAGAGAAAGAGACAATTTATTTGAAACCATGGGATGAAATTTTTTCTATTGAAACAAAAACTATTAAGAAGCTTCTAGTGTGAATTAGGTTTTTTGGACTTCCATATCAGCTTATAAATAAGGATGTTTTGAAGAATATTGGAAATAACCGAGGAGAATTCATTAAGGATTAACTACTAAGAAGTGAAAGCATGCTATATATACTTGAATGTGTTGCTATGGATATTTCAAAACCTTCGCCACAATCCATTAAGATTAAATTTGAATCAAGAGAATCGGATCAACAAGTAGATTATGAAAATATTGCATTTCATTGCCACAATTGTTATGAGATTGGACACATGGCAAGAGTTTGCAAAGTGAAAACTATGAAAAAAGAGAAAAAATTCTAGCCATGAGATAAACTTCAAGACAAATCAAGGAAATATACTATAATAGATGCTAGATCAGATTAAGGATATTCCACTCCGAAAGAAGAGGCAAAGAAAGCCTATCTACAATATCATTTGGCAAGTTCGGAAGGAATTAAAGGTGCAAAAGAAGATGTATAGAGATATCCTAAAATAAAGACGACAAAAGAGGTTAAGTTTATTCTAGGTAAAGAAGAGGCAAAGAAAACCTATCTACAATATCATTGGGCAAGTTTGGAAGGAATTAAAGGTGCAAAAGAAGATTTAGAGTGAAATCCTAAAACAAAGACGACAAAAGAGGTCAAATTTATTCTAGGTAAATCATATTCATTTTCCTCAAGTAGTATAGAATCTTCTCCATATAATAAAAGTGAAAGGGGTGAATATGTTATCCCTTGCACTTTAAGGTTTCAAGAGCAACATAATAAAGAAATGAGGATGGAGGAAACCCATAATAATTTAGGATTTTTAGGGTAGAATAATAAGGTAATTGCTACAAAAGAGCATCCTTGCACTTTAGGGTTTCTAGGGCAACATAAAAAATATTGTGTTTTTGAGGTTATTCCTTACACCTCAAATCCTTTAGAACAAGGCAAACCTAAAGATGATAAGTCTTACTATGAGTAGTGTGAGAAGATTGAAGAGATTGATGAAGATGAAATTATTGTTATGATTAAGAAAAAAAAGTACGCCCCAAGAAACAAAAACAAAGAAAAAAAAATAGAAGAATATTGATATGGAAAAACAAAAACAAATATCACAAGTGCTAACAAGAAGTGGGCTAAACCCACACATAAAAACAAAAAATAAAATGAAAGCAGTATCTTGGAATATTAGGGGAATAAATAAGAACCCTAAAAAAATGTATGAAGGAACTATGAGGTTATAGACAAGATATTTATAGATATAGAAGTTGGGTAGCAAATATTTTAGCCATTTGCAATGTTGAATTTCATCTTAACAAATTTTAAATTTCTGAAGGCATTTGATATAAAAGGAATTGACTACGAAAACTTTGTAGTTTGAGGAGGATGGAGAATAACTTTGATAAAAAGGCAAAGTTGAATATGTTTTTTAATTAACTTGTTAGAAATCTAATTAGAGCAATATATGTTTTGTTTTTCTAATAGGAGTGGCCCAATAGAAGTCACACATAGCTTATTAAAAAAAATCAAAATCAAAATAATCATCAAATGATATTAACTTAACCAATTAAATTCCCCACTCTTAAAAGAAGAAACCAAATTCAAATCTTGCCACACACTAGGTGTATAATAGCCAAGTTGTAATACCACCTTGTGGTCATATTTTAATACACGTGGGGCCGTTTCAATTGGGTCTAACTAATATACAATTAAAACATTAAAAACTAATCAAAATGACATTTTCTCTCTGTCAAATTCATAGATAGATAGATATTATCATGAAAGGAAACTCCAATCATACAATATGCCAAATCTTGCCAAACTATGCATATATAATAGCCAAGCTATTCTAATATTACAATCACCAAACTGTTGAGATACCACTATATGCTTAGAGCCTGTCTCAATCCCATATAACCAATTAATTAAAAAATTAAAATCGAAAAAAAAAAATTCAAAATAATTATACAAATTAAAGTGATGCAGTAAAATGTTGGGCCTATCAATATTGAGTATGACCGTCTTCGGTTGTCCTCTTGCTTTGTGATATGATCATTGTGATCGCTTTTCTAATCGCGAGCTGCATATGCTGTATTTACATGATCAAATGAATTTCTATCCTCTTGTAAATTGTTTTTTTTTTTTTGGCAAATGCAAATCATTTATATGGAACTAATAAAGGGAAGAAAGCATTCCAAAGTTTCCACCTTCAGTTCTCCACAAAACATCACTTCTGTTGCAGCTTTGCAACTTTATGATAACGTCAACATATTTTTATTTTTTTTTCTTTTGGGGGGGTAGACAAGCCATCCAGCTAGAAGAAAACTCCTGAATAAATTTCAAGGAGCAACAAACTCAGTTTTTCCTTTCTGATTATAAAAGGTACACTACAAGATAATGACCCTGACACTATAGAGAGGCATCAACTTTATGACTGGATTGAGTAAGCTTTTTGGAACAAATCCAAGATTCAGAATTTTAGGAAACATCAACACTAGAACTTCATGATACCAAAGTTATATGAGAGGCGATCAAGTTGAGACTTGAGAAGACTACCAAAAGAAAATCTGAATTTCTCCATAGCAGTGAGTGGAAGAGACTGCGCAGTATGTGGCAGATCCTTAACTTGCAACATTGTATGGCCAATTTCCTTTCTCATAGCTTCAACAATTTCCGAATCAACAGCATTTCCTGAAGCATCAGTAACATAGAATAAATTGACTGCTTTTTTCCCTTGGGTCTTCACATCTGCCCTCCTCACAGAAAGACCATTCTCACAGAAAATGCGAGTAACATCGGACAGAAGACCAACTCTATCACTTGTACACAGCTCAAGAACAACACCCTGTTCACCATGTTTAAAAGAATTAAAAAAGCATATCAATCAGTCATAAAAGCAACATAAACAGATTATTTCAGCAACAAAATAAAGAAACAGCATTTCATACCAGGACATCCCATAACCCTGACATCCCACAATCCCAAAGAGACTGGGTTGCAAAGATAGAGTAATTATCCATAGAGGTACACTATTGAACTCATTATAATCTTTTACTAGAGTAAGTAAAAACTTTCCCTTGTTCCTACAATGTAGTCTCATATGCCCAAGAGGCTTGATGGCTTGACTGTAACCTAAAAAATCACCTTTGCCTTTATAGAGGGCTTGCACCTCTACCACCCTGTTGTCAAATAGCCATGTTCCTATTCCTAACATGAACCTGTAAAGCCTTTGCAAAATACGAAACGACATCTCAAAATTCCAAAGACACTGGGCTATAAACATAAGTTAGGTATACGCTTGATGACTTGACTGTGACCTAAAATATCACCTTTACCTTTACTTCCAATGTGGAAGAATTGAGGGCTTGCATCTCTACTACCATCCAGGGTCAAGGCTTGATGGCTTGATTGTGACCTAAACAATCACCTTTACCTTTATAAGAAAGGAGCGCCTCCAATGAAGAACTGAAGGTTTGCAACTCGACTACCCTATTGGCTAATAACCCTATTGTTAACGCGAACCTGTCAAGCCTTTGCAAGATACAATGCAATGCACTGACCTCAGATACTCTACGCTCTATTGCTGCTTCCAAACACTTGATAACACGATGTTTTTCGTCTTCACTGTCCAGAATACACCCATCCATGTGGCGAATGTAATATTCCTGCAAGAGGGATAAAATGAAATGAGAAAAGTTGACCAGAACAGTACAATCCCAAGCCGAAACCTCTAAATCCCTCCCTCTAAGCATTACCTGCATTGCATAAGGGCGCTTTGATGTGATGGAGGCATGGAACACAACATATTGCATGTCTGTCAGGGTGCAAACAGTATCAAAGAGCAATTTAGGTCTGTCTTTACACTGGACATTAACCACTGAATAGCCTTTCTCCTTGCAATTCTCAATTGTAATCACAGGCTTCCTGTCATCATCCAACAAACTAGGCTCTGGGGATTCAGAACATTCATAGTCCCGGTCAGCAAACATCAGCTGGTGCAAGCGCCGGTCTGTGTGAGTTAAACCTATAGAAAAATCAGTCTTGAACCCTTTCCTGTCAATATTCCCCTTTCCCTTGAGCACCTCCAAAAGTTGATCCTTAATGGTTGAGAGACGGCATTGATCCTCTATAGGTTTGCATGTTGATTCATCTGTGACATACACAACACATGCCACTCTCATATTATGGGTCCAAACTTCTGCTCCAACCACATTGCACCCTAAGTTTGTAAGAGCCAAAGAGATTCCTGACAGAAGACCGGGCCGGTCCGTCCCAGTCAACTCTATTGCTGTGTATTCTGCAATAGACTGAACCCCTACAGTCCTTCCCAAACATGTCGTCACTTCTCTACCACAAAGGACACGTTTTGGTCCGAGAATCTGAACAATAACAACAATTCACCCTATGACTGAGATATTCACCAGAAACCATTCATTATTCAAAATCCTAAGCTTCTAGAAAAGAGGATCTGAGAATAAGAAGAAGCTCACCAAAGGTTGTCACGGACTTACAAAATAAACAGAAAATAAATTTCTACCAAAGACCTATAAATTATAAGATTTAATTTGAAAAGCCAAGTAAAACAAGAAAAATTTGCACCAAATATAAACTACAAGATTTAACTTGAAATGCCAATGAACACAAGATAAATTTGTACCAAACACATATAAATCACAAGATTTAACTTGAAATGCCAAGGAAAACAAGATAAATTTGTCCATAGACCTATAAACTTCAAGATTTCACTTGAAATGACATGATGAGGGAACCAAGACAAATTTGTACATATAAACCACAACATTTAACTTGAAATGCCATGTAAAATAAGATAAATTTATCCATTCCTATAAACTTGAGATTTAACTTGAAATGGCAAGATACCTGTTGTATATACTCGATGATACTTTCGTCAGTAAGTTTGTTTCCCAACTGGTCTGTCACATGAAACACTTCAAAACAAAAGCAAACAAATATGAATAATGAATCAATTGATTGAGGCTGCAACATGCACAATATGTTTTGCAGAGAGGTGATTTTGTTTTGCAGAGTGAAGAAAATCAAAGAATCTTGCCTGCAAAAATGGAGCTTACCATCCATAAACCATCCACCATCTGAACAAATATATGCTTTCAAAATTGTTAGATCAAGGTCAGTCAGAAGTTGGACCACCTCAAGAAGTATGCCATGCTTATTAGCACTATCGACCTGTACAGAAACCCACAGCCTTGTCACTCCACACAAAGACTTACATAGGGCACAATCCCATGCAATATTGACCTAGTACTATGTATCTGAAGTCTTCAATCAATCTAAAGATGTCCTGAACAGGGCATAAAATATCAGAGGGTCTAAATATTAACACAAGAAATCCAATCAAAGAGGTTGCAGTGTAAGGAGAATGGAGGCACTTGTAAGAGCCTGACC
Organism: Wollemia nobilis; assembly: GCA_028583015.1. Taxonomy (NCBI): domain Eukaryota; kingdom Viridiplantae; phylum Streptophyta; class Pinopsida; order Araucariales; family Araucariaceae; genus Wollemia; species Wollemia nobilis. Next base: position 4,578,905 of record JAQPPZ010000613.1, on the reverse strand, counting down.
CAGCTTCACATCTCCTTCATTGGGCGACAATAGCTGCAGCAGCAGACATGGCTTTCATTCAAGTGTGACCCATAACATCACCCAGGACTTACCAAGCAGAAGAAAACATGGAGATAAAACCAACAACTGGAAATAAAAAAAACACACCCAAAAGCAAATTCCCAAAACCAATCAGGTATATAACTGCAGCAATTTCACATGAACTCAATCATAAACTCTAAAAGCACATTAAAACCACCCTACAAACAAGGCTCTCAAAACTTAGAGTCTTGCATAGGGTCTGAAAAAAACACACACATACATTCTCCACAGTGGAAAAAAGGATGTGAATAATGAATTCATACCTTGATGAGAGTGCATTCAGAGCATGTATCATTGTCAATGGAGACTCTGCAACATAGCAGCCAAACAAAATCATTATTTTTCAAAAACAAAGGCGAATCACCTCAACAACAGACCAACAATAAACCAAAACGCCAAAAGCCCAGACACTCAGGACCTCGGAGGATTGATTCTGTGGTTCAAATTCTCATATTCTGGATCAAAATAAGGCCAACAAAAGCTCCCCATCTCTGCAACCAACGAACAACATCATCAACTCCAAGTCATTGACTCATAACAATATCCTCATAACATAGACCCTTAAAAAGCATTGCAATTGGATATCCTCCAACAGAATAAAGGAACAAGCTTTGTACATCAAAAAAAAATCCCCAAAAACAACATCAACGGAAAAAGCACTTACATGTCTAGTACAACGACTCGGCGCCAGATCTTTCAGATTCTGAAATGAGGACCGTCCATGAAGCCTCAAACAAATACAAAAGATCACAAAAGTATAGCACTTACACCACTACCTTGTTCAATAGGCCCCAGTCCTCCCAGATTCTCTGCCATCACAACACTTTAAATTTAACTTCAAAACTGTTCAAAGACAAAAAGACATGCCCAAAAAGATGGAATCAACAGCACTCACATGAAAAAAATAGTTCAAAATCCATAACACTTTCCTCCAATCTTCTATTCAAGTTCAACTGCCTTACACAGAAACCCAAACCTCTCTTATACACGTCGCCTTAGATTACATGGTTCTAATAGAGCATATGCATCACAAGTGAACAAGCTTGCTTCAAATGTTGCATTAAAAATCCCAAAACACCAACGAATGTGTTTGCGGCAAGGTGCTTAGATTTAGATTCCATTGGAAGTATTTTAATGCCCAGAAAGAAAATCCTGTCAGCACAAAATTTGGTGCCCTGCTTTAGATGATGTCAATTGTGTGGAACTTCGTCCAATTGCAATGGGTAATTATAGAAATGGCTGATGCCAAGAATCTAATGCAAAAAAGACATACATTTTCTTGTTCTTGTTCTTCTTCTCCACATGCAAAGTGGTGGTCACACCCCTTCCCAGGTGTCTATGCATTTGTCTGCTGTGAAAGTTGGCAGATTAACTTGGGAACTGTGATCTACGTGGAACCCATATGGTCTGATGACGGTGTGACGTGGCCAAGCATGCCTGGAATATTTTAGACTTTAAAATATGCTGAAAACTGGATGGCGCCCATCAAAGGCTGTTACACAGCTATTAGTCTAATGCTTCCAAAAGGCCCTTGTATATTCTTCTAATCATCCTGACATCATTTGTGATGTTGGCCCCTTATCTCAACCACCCAATTAAAGTGAAGGACATCAACCATTTGCCCTCCTCTTTTACCTTCAGCTATGGTTTTATTCATAGTTAATGAAGTATATTTCTTCTGATCTATGTTATACCTTTAAGAATATCATAAGAGTTGTCCCACGCAAGTGTGGGAGAATCTCCAATAGAAAAATCAGATATGCTTTCCTTCAAAAGTATGCACAAACTAAAACAAGATTAAACAAACAAAGATGCTCAAGATCATTATTAAAAAATGTTGCTTTAGCATCGCATAAGTAATACTTAAGATTTAAAAGTATTAGTTGAGTAGTTTTTAAAAGTTAGTGGATTTGTAAGATGTTGGATATTTACTAAGAAGAGACTTAAGTTTAAATCTTGGAGTATGGCTAATTTGAGTAAGGTAGTAATTTGACTTGAATCAGGAGACTTAAGTTTAAATCTTAGAGCATGGCTAATTTGAGTAAGGTAGTAATTTGACTTGAATCCATTAAGTGTGTACCACAGCATTGAGTGTGTACCACAGCCTTAGAGGACAATATTAACCTTGAGCCAAAAACCTCAATGATTTGACCTTGTGTTAGGAAGAAAAAACCTAGAAAAAAATGTTTATTCCCCATACCCAGTTGTTAAAGATGAAAAAATATTACTGATGCCAAATATATATATATATATATATATATATATATATATATTAGTTTGAAATTTCTTGTGTGGTTCTAATAGAGGTACGGTTGGTCAACTTAGCTTTTGTGTTGTCGTTTATGAATAGAGTTGTGCAAACACTACAGACCATCAAGTCAATGTTGTACAGAGCGATTATAACTTAAAACAAGTTTTCTAAAGAATTGAGAAAATTTGAAGTGCATGTGTTGTTTATAAGTGTTTTTAATTCATTGCATGGAATGAGAATGGTTTTCATTCTAACAATAGTCTTTTGTAAGAATAATGTTTAAATTTGAATATGATCTTCTATCCATACTTTTAATTAATTGTTTTTACATCGTTTGATATGTTGTTTACACGTTCGAAAACATGTATAATTTAATAGGAGAAATGGAGTAAAAAAGTAGACTAATTTTTAATTTTAGTATTAAGGTGAGGAGAAAGTAACTCAAAGTGACTTTAATTTTCAATATAGTTTGTGTTTTTAATAATAATATTGTACCTATATTATCTCGACGCAAGAAATTATAACATAAGTTAATAATAAATTTGGGTTTATTAAATTTATTTTATAAGGATAATAATATATACCTTAAGTAAAGCATCATCAAAGAGTAGGAGCAAAGAGCAAGTGTTCATTTTCAAGTTTTAATTTTTTTTAAGAAATTAAAAAATGAGGACTTTTAGAGGAAAAGCAAGATAGCAAGAGATGAGAATCATTTATAAAAGTTTTAATTGAAGAGAAGGATCTTTTCATTTGAAGTAAAGATGTCATATTTAGAGTAAGAGGAAGAGCAAGTAATGGTGATCTCTATAGAGGTAGTAGCTGTTTTACCAAAAGAGAGATCTAAGGATAAGATGATCGAGTATGATGTTTCTTGAAAGCAAAGGGTAATATGTAGGTTTCACTTAGATGAGTTTCCTATATATTCAAAAGAGGATTAAATAGAAGTGGTGATTTAAATTATTGCATTGTTTTTCATTCAAAAATAGTTTTTCTTGTTATCTTCTTTAGTCCAAATATCAAGGATAAAATAACGATGTGGTCTACTGGCAAGGATGCCACTTGCATTATTGGTGATATGACCCGAGTTCAATCCCCACGGCGGATATGTATATGTATAAGAAGTATTTACTCAATAAAAAAAAATAACGAATAGTGGTCCATGGTTTGGGGGAGAGAGAGTTTGTATTTAAGAACATGGAGCGAGAATTTCTATGTGGAAAGAGAAATTATAAAAAGATTTAATGTAGGTTAGGCTTTTTGGACTTCCATGTCAACTTATCAATATGGAGGTTTAGAAGAATATCAGTAATACTCTAATTGAGTTCATCCAAAAGGAACCAATTGCTAAGGAGCAAAAACATGTTATGCACACTTAGATATGCATTGCCATGAATATTTTAAAATCTTTTCCAACATCCATCAAGATTTAATCAAAATTAAGCAAATGGAATTAATAAGTGGATTATGGAAATATTCCACTTTGATGTCGTAAATGTTATGACATGAAACATACAAAAAGAGTTTACAAAGTAAAAATGATTGAGAATGAGGCCAAAAGTTTTGATCATGATATAAACTTTAGATGGAGTAAGAATATTGTATTATAATAGAGGTTGGTTCATAACAAGGATTTTCAACTCTTAAAAGAATGGCAAAGAAATTATTTTGCCTCATCAAATGATGAGGGCCTTCATGGTTCACTTGAAGCAACCATTTTAATAAATTAAGAAGGATATAAGGAACGAGGAACTACAATATTTAAGTTCAAATTCAAAAATAATTGAAGGTATGAAGGAAGATGTGGAGGAAAATTTAAAAGCATAGAAGGTGGAGGAGTTCAAATTTAATCTTGGTAAATAATCTTCATTTTCCTCTAGTGATAAAGTTCATCTCCTTGCAGTAGCAATAAAAACAATATTAGATTTTATTCCTTGCACTTTAGTGTTCCAAAAGGAGCATAATAAAGAAGGGAGTAAACGTGATATCCATTATAATTTAGGGTTTTTAGGGTAGCATAAAAAATTAAGGATTATAAACAATAACCCTTACACTTAGGGTTTCTATGAAAGTATAAAGAAGAATGAATTTGTATGGCTACTTCTTGAACTTCAAGTTTTCAAGGGCAACATAATATTATAAATGATAAAGCACATTATGAACACTCTATAAAAATAAAAGAGATTAATGAGAATGAAGTGGTGAGAATAGAAAATTGAGAGAAGGATCCTCAAATAAAGAACAAAGAGAAAAGATATTGTTGGAGAATATTATATTATTTGGTACATGCAAATATACCCCCATGGTACCTTCATGGTACAAATGTAAATATGTAATAGATTAGGGTTTGTGTCTATAGTTTAGATGAGTGATTTATATTTCCTTTTTATGTAAGTGTCTATGTATAGGATATACACAAGTATCATGTAAGACTACAATGTGCAGGATATGCACAAGTGTCATGTGTGTATTAAGAGAATGTGCACAAGTGTCATGTATGTAAGTATGCAAACATGTAATGTGAGGATGTGCATAAGTATCTTATATTAGGAGTGCATGTAGGAGAGTAAAAGTCATGTAGAAGTGTGCAAGTGTCATAGAGTTAAAGTATGCATGTAAGAAGAGAGTGAAGAGTCTAGTATACAAGTGGCAAGACAATAAGCCAAAGGTCATGTGAGCTGTCATATGGAGAGCAATAGTCACGTACATGAAGAGTCACTTTCTGTCTACATTGTAGAGCTAAAGCTTCATACAATGTAAGGGAAAATGGTTTGTAGTGATCATCACAAAGCAAGAATTGATAATAAAACTTGTATACAAATTTTGAGCAATTTATATCATAAGTATTCTTCATGCATGTACATGAATGATTTTGGCCATTTGCATTCATATTTGATATTATAAGTGAATATTATTTCATTATTATATTGGCCTTGATATCTATATTTGATTGCTCACATATATAATTCCTCTTGATTATTTATATTTGGACCTATGATATTTTGAAATAGTAAAGCTTAAAATCCAATAGTGGTATTAGAGCTACCACTTAAATTTATCCATTTTTGATAGAGTTATATTTTATTATCCACTATTACATTGTAGTCTATTCACTTTGAGAGCAATGAAGACCTGGAATCTATTTTTGAAGGTATGATTGAGTAGACATTAAGGGGACAAGGTAAAACTCACCTTGATTTAGATGTTAGGGTCTTTCCACTTGGTTCAAGGAAAACTAGTGAAGAGTAGGACTCAACTTGAATAATTTGAGGATCAACTCAAAAGGAAGTTGGATGTGCAAGTACATTCATAGTCATCCTAATATTGATTTTGGATTCTCTAGAAAAGAGGAGAATAATTTTTTGTTCTAAGGTGCAACCTAAGACATTGAAGATAAACTTCAAAAGATTGATATAGCCTCCAAATATAGAGAAGCATCATAGATTCTAGAGATAGAGAAGCATCATAGCCTCTAGAGATAGAGAATCATCTAATATTCTAGGAGATAGAGAAGCATCTAATCTTCTAGGATATAGAGGAGCATCTAAGCTTCCAGGAAATAGAGGAGCATCAAAGCTTCCTTAGATCAACAAAGTTTAGAGAAGATAAGCAGTATATGCTTCCTGAGAATAGATAAGAGTTTAGTACTAAGAAATATAGAGAGAAGCCTCTAGAGATAAGAAAAATAGAGGCATAGCAAAAATTTGAAGTTTTGGTTAATAATAAAAAAGATAAGGCTGACTAAAAATACTACATATACTACAATATTGGCCTTGGATTAGTTCTTATAAAGAAGTATTCTTTGAAGAACCATTTCTACATAAGAAGGCAGAAAGCCCTCAACACTATTATACAATGGCTATCAAAGAGCCATAAAGTGTTATCATTTAGCTACCTAAGAGATAAGCATGGCTAGAAAAGTAATAGAGTAGAGCAAAGTTATAAGCTCCATCCTATATCAATCCTATCAAGGAGTTCATAAGTATCAACAAAGCGCATGCAGCTAAAGAAAATAGGAAAGTTGAAAGCACTATTTAGAGTGTCATTTGTAGCAAGAACCAGGAAGAGATCAAAGCACCCTTTGTAGAGTGAACCGAACAAAGTTCAAAGCCTCATTTAGAATGATCTTTATAGAGCAAACTAATCATAGACCTGAGAACTATTTACAATATCATCAATAGTAAAACCAGATATAGACTTTAGCGCTATTTATAGCACCATCAACAACAAAATCAGGTCATAGACTTGAGCATCATATGAAAGACCATACAAAGAGGTATTTGAATGAGAGTTGTGCACTATCTAGGGGATGTTTCTACCTGAGTCATTAGAGCATTGCCACCTGAGACGTTGCCATCTAAGATGTTCAAGCATTGCCACCTGAGACAAGTTCCATACAAAGCTTCAAGCATTGCCACCTAAGACGAGCTCCATCTAGAGCTTTGAGCATTGCCACTTGAGATATTTGAGCATCACCACCTAAGACAAGATCCATCGAGAGGTTTGAGCATTTCCACCTAAGAAGAGCTCCATCTAGAGCTTTGAGCATCACCACCTAAGAAGAAATCCAAGCATTGCACCATTTGGGTGAGCAAGCGATGGCAACAAAGAGTAGAACGAACAAAGAGCGGAAAAGGAATTCCAAGCATTAGAAGAAATAAAATGTTAGTCTAACGTGTTAGCCAATATCATAATCATCACAATGTAAATCCTACCGACCACCACAAGTAACGTTCTACGTCACATTTTCTAGAATTGGTGTGTTATTAATTTTTGGAGGGAAAACAAAGTTGGTTTGTTTTTTGAAAATTATTAAGTGGAGTTATAAGGTTTTCCACTTTGATATTTATGCACCTTAGTTATTTGAAAGTTTGAATTTATTTATAAGTTATGGAGTGATAAGGATTACTACTAGGATTTAATTTTTTGAAAATATAATAGTTATTTTAAAGCTTTGAAGATTAGAAGATTTAAAATTTTGAGTGATTTTAGTTTTTTGAAGATTTTGAGATTTGAGTGTTTTTAGTTTTTGAAGGTTTGAAGATTTAGTTTTCAAGATTTGAGGAGTTAAAAAAAATTAAGATCTGAGTTTTTAGATTTTTTTGAAATTTTTTTAAATTTGAAGAATTTTGGTTTGAAGCTATTTAAAGTCTTTGAAGATTTTAAAATTTTGCAATTTTAATTCAGTAGGGAGTTAAAAGGATTTCTAATTCAAAGGTTTATGAAATTTAAAATTTACAAATTTTTTAATTGAGTAATTTTTTTAAATTTGGAGCTATAAAAATTACAACTTCAAAAAAATTGAATTGCAAACATTGATTATTATGAAAGAAATTATTAGAAATGCATTCAATGAGGATAGTGAAGAAATAGTGAACAAGTTAAAGGTTTATTCTCAAAACTTGATAGATGATTTTGAAGGGAAGAAGAAAATACCAAAATGGCTTAGAGATACACTTGAGGACTCAAAGCTAGATATTATTACTACAAAATCACAAACTAGTAGTTTAAAGAGAATAAAATCTATAACAAAATCTATAACTACTTAGAATACCATGGATTTCGAAAACATGTGACTTATTTATAAAGAAAATAAAGGAAGAATGGCCTTAATAGTGCATCGATGGTTACATTGTTTTCTTAAGAAAATAGATGAACACAAAGTATTAGCATTAAATCATAGATCAAAGAAAGGACATTGTACTCAATTGAAGTGTAATTATTACAATAGAATTAGGTACGAAGAAGCTAATTGTTGGGATATTTATTCATGTAATTTTTTTGGAAGAAAATCTCATTCTCCAACATTTTATTGGTACAAAAGTAAATATTATGAGATATTGGAAAGAATGTATTATTTAGATTAGACAACTTTCTTCAAGAGCTTATTTCTGAAGCAACTCCTAACAATAGAGAAAAATGTTTTATTTTGAAATGCATGACAAAATTAAAAAAGAACAAATCAAAGGAAAAGTAATTAATCTTATTGATGATGAAGTATTCGATTTTTTAGAAAAACAAGAAATAAGGAAATAGATCAAATATGGTCCAAATTTATCTTGCAGAGTAATCAAGAAAGAAGTACATGAACTAGAGATCAAATATAAAGTTCAAGCTATTCATGAACAATAATTAGGAGCACATAAATCAGATATCAAATAAGAAGCTCAAGCTATCCATAAACAAGTTTATAAAAATACAAAGAATGAAAATGAAGGATAACTCTAAGCAAAATTCAAGGGTGAAGCTGAAGATGAATCTCAAATAGAGGTTCATGAACAATGCAAGGTCACTTGAAAATTGAAGACGAAGATAAATATTGAATATTAAAGTCTTCACTAATCAAATAATGTAATACAGGGAGATGTTGGAGAATATTATATTATTTGGTACATGCAAATGTATCCCTATGGTATCTTCATGGTACAATTGTAAATATGTAATAGATTAGGGTTTGCATCTATAGTTTAGATGAGTTATTTATATTTCCCTTTTATGTAAGTGTCTATGTGTAGGATATGCACAAGTGTCATGTAAGTGTGTATTGAGAGAATGTGCATGAGTGTCATGTATGTAAGTGTGCAAATATGTAATGTGAGGATGTGCACAAGTGTCTTATATTAGGAGTGCATTAGGATAGTAAGATTCATGTAGAAGTATGCAAGTGTCACTAAGTTAAAGTATGCATGTAAGAAGAGAGTGAAGAGTCTAGTATACAAGTGGCAAGATGATAACCCAAAGGTCATGGGAGTTGTCATATGGAGAGCAATAATCAAGTACATGAAGAGTATATTTCTATGTCTATATTATAGATATAAAGCTCCATATAATGCAATGGAAAATGGAATGTAGCAATCACCACATATCAAGCATTGATAATAAAGGTTGTATATAGATCTTGCACAATTTATATTATAAGTACTCATCATGCATGTACATGAATGATTTTGGCCATTTAAATTTATATTTGATATTATAAGTAAATGTTATTTTGACCTATAATATTGCGGCTTATCTGTATTTTGACCTATGATATTTTGAGATAGTAAGACCTAAAAGAAAACATAAATCTTAAAGGGATATTGATTTGGAAACCAAAAATTAAATATTCAAATTGTTATCAAGAAGTGGGGCTAAGCCCACAAATAAAATTAAAAAATGATAATGAAGATGGTATTTTGAAATATTAGGGGTATGAATAAGACCCTAAAAACAAATTATCAATAGTTAATAGGTTTTTATAGTATTGAGTTTATTTTAATTCAAGAAATAAAATAAGTAGGGAATAATTTAAGGATTCATTTAAGAAGATTTTGAGGATGGGGGATTATCTAACACTTTGTATAATAGGATATTTAGGAGGTACTGTAACAATATGTCATAAATTAAAATGGGATGAACAATTTTTATAAGTAATTGGATTTCTAGTATTTTTTTGTAGAAAATACAAAAATAGTAATGTTGGAATGATAATTGTATGTTCTTCAACTACAATTACACTTTTGTGATAGATACTAGAAGTATATCAACTTATCTATGTCAAATTTCATGATGACTCATAATTTTGATCTATAGATTTTTGTGAGCCTTCAACATAGTTCTATCCCCTTCAAGAAATAAAGATGATACTTCTATATGGTCTAACTCAATGGAGGATTTTACTTCCTTTGTATAATTGAAATATCATTTGTGATGTTATTCATTGAAGCTTTCAATATACATGGGATAATAGATTTATTGGGGTAAACTAATATAACAAAAAGATTAATTTTTTTTTGTTATCTAATACATGGATATAAACAAAATATACAATATCTTTAGACATTTTATAGTGAGCAAGATCATATCACAAACTCATTCTTTTGATATGGAATACACTCAACAACAGTTATCCAAAACTATTTTGATTTCAATCTATGTAGCTCCAAGATCCTGATTTCTTTCAAATGATTATTATATTGTATGATAAACCAAGGTTTGAAGGATCATATATGTATTGATTTGTTCAAAAGATAATTTTTTGAAAATATAAATAAATATTTAGAATACCAAACTATTTGGTGTTGGATATTTTGAGTTCCTAAGTCAAAGTTGTCATTGGTGTCACCAAATGAAGTCATCATTTAATACCAAAGATTTCAGCAAGAAATAAAGGGGACAAAGATGGTTATTTGATGTCCAGGGAGAAGGTCAAAGTTCAAGTAAAGCAGTGCATAAGGCAAAAGTTAAAAATGAGTTATAATATTTATTTTATAAATTATTTAAATTCAGGATGAGTTTAAGTTTTATAAATAAATATTAAAAGGTACTTTATCAAAGGTGAAATATTATAATGGTTACTATAATATTAGAAGTGCCATGGTGAAAACCCAAAATAAAATATTTGTAATTTTCATTACAATATTTTATATTGCAGAAGTGGGTTTATAAAGTCTAAAGATATTTGAATAAACCCAAAGGTTGGGTTTAAAGTTTTAAGACCAAATAATATTTTAATAAATCCAAAGGTTCGATTTAAAGATTTAAACAAGGCATTCAAAGTTTTATTTCCGTCGACATCATAGAAGCCAAAAGGAAGCGTCGATGTTTTCGAATTATTATAGATGCATATAAATACCATGCCCAAAGTTTATTTTTGATTATCCTTGCTCGAAAGATAAAATATTGGCCTATGAATTAAGAGCTTGTGGAGTGTATGCGAAAAACAAGGCATTGAAAAGAGGAAAATTCAAATTTCAAAGTTGAATGAGACAATGTGGTCTATTGGCATTTTTGGAAAGCATAAAGCACTGATAGTGAGGAGGTTCGTGTTCGAATCACGACAGTGCAAGTCGTAAGGTGTGTTGAAGGTAATTGTGTGGTGTGTTGTTGAAAGCGCCAAAGAAGCATGTTCTTTTGCCTAGGCATAAGGAGTGCAAAAAGGCCAAGAAGCACGTGGTGCTTCGTAAGACTTAATGAGCACTTGGCTCGTGCTACAAGATTGGTTGCGGTTAAGGTGTGCAAAGGGGGCAATGTTGAGGGTTCCATTCCCTCCAAAGGCTAAGGTAACATTTTTAATTTTAATTTTTATTGCATGCCTAAGTTGGAGGTATAAGGTTTATTAGTGGTGTATGTTTTGAAAGGTTACCTTGTAATAAAGTTTTGGGTAGTTGAGAAATACCTTAGGAGTTATAAGGAGAATTCTGGTTTTTATTTTTAATAAAGTCTTAAATTACAATATAGTGGAATATTGGAATATTAAGACATTGTGGGTATTATATTATTTTAAATTAAGGGTTTGTGTGATTTTGTGAGGATATTGATTATTAATTAAGTTGGAGTGATAAGGTGTAACTTTGATGTTATTTTTGTGATATATTTTGGTGAAGAAAATTATCCTCTAACCCTTATTGAGATTGGCAAAGAAGTAATTGTGAGTGTGGTAGATTTATGAGATCAACTACTTATCAAGTAAAAAGTATGGGTAAATTCTTCTTTGGTTGAGTTGATTGAATGGCTTACTAGAAAATTAAGTTTGGAGTGAAAAGGAATTGATTAGGGTTTCCTTTTCAAAAGTGTTTGAATTAATGCTTCAAGGTTTTCTGGATTGTGAGTTGTGATTAAAACCTTAGTTTATAAGCATTGTTATTGAAGCCATTGGTTGTGTGAAAAACTTGAGTTAGGGTTTGGAAATATCATGAGTATCATTGTTATGTGAGATTTGTTGTTGAGCATAGTTGGAAATATTTTGAGTTGGTTGATATATGCTTGGAATAGGGTTTGTGAGAAAGGATTGTTCCTTGAAGTGATTGGCTAATTAGAGTTGATCGAGCCTAGTCAAGTGCATGTATGAAGTGGTTGTTCAAGTTCCATAAAACAAACTATTCTATATTCTGATTTGAGTTGAGTTTGAGTTTTTGAGTAAAGAACATATTGAGTCTCTAACAATTCTCTTTATGCTTCTATGAGATTGATTTGAGTTAAGAAAGTGTTGAGCAGATTTGGACAAGTTTTGTGTGAGCTAGTTGAGCAGATTTAGACAAGTTCTATGTGAGCTTGTTGAGCAGATTTGGACAAGTTTTGTTGAGAAGAGTTGAGCAAGTTCTATGTGATATTGCTAAGAATATTTGGATAGGTTCTGTGTGGACCTGTTGAACAGAGTTGAGCAAGTTCTATGTGAGCTTGTTGAGAAGATTTGGACAGGTTCTGTGTGCACCTATTGAGAAGATTTGTGTAGGTTCTATGTGGACCTGTTGAGCAGGTTCCATGTGGACCTATTGAGAATAGTTGTGCAGGTTCTGTGTGGACATGTTGAGAAGATTTGAGCAGGTTTTGAGTGAGCTTAATGAGCATAGTTGTGCTAGACCAACTGGACTGTGTTTAGCATAGTATTGAGACAAAACTTTGGAGGTGACAAAGCAGAGAGGACAGAGTCTCCAATGGATAGATATCCATTAGCCAAGACATTGAGGACATGTCTTTTGAGTGAGGATAAAGAGTCTTAAAGTGGAGAGATATCCATAATCAGTGCAGTGGAGGCAGCGTCTTCTAGAGTATCACCAACCAGAGTAGAGGAGAAGGAGTTCTCTTATGGATAGAGATCCACAAACCATATTTAGGGGATCAACATCTCCTTTGGAAAAAGGTCCATAAATATTGTAATTGGAAAGGATTACCAAAATATTATTTGAGAAATATTTAGAAGAAATATTTTCTCTATGGAGGTAGCCCACATTGGGTGAACCACGTTAAAAATTATGTCTCTCATGTGTGTGATGCTTTGTGTGATGTTTACTATTTTATTAATGTTGATGTTACGATTTGGATTAAAAGAGAAATTTTTTTAGTGTATATTGTTCATCCCTCCTCTCAGTATAAGCACATGTTCTTCATTTGGTAAAATTTATAAAAATAAAAGAGAAAATTAAATCCAATCTCAACAATTGACAAAAGAGAATAAAAATCAACAAAATGAATTAAGATACTTATGTGCATCAATATGCATTATAGAAGAAAGGGTCATATTGGACCCAAAAATAGAAGTAGAGATGATTGAAGAAAGGATATAGAAATACCCATTTTTTCATGTTACAGCCAAAATATATATCTTTCATCGAGTCAAAAATATTTCAATGCCTAATAGAATAGGCTTTGGGGAAGAAAATGATATTAGGAAGAAACCAATTAATTATTTCAAAGGTATCAAAAGTTTAGAATAATAAGGAGGCTTAGGGTAAGCTTTTTCAAAATATCCCATCAATATCGTACAAAGATAAAATGAAACCATGGAGAGGAAGGTCTCTATGGATGATTATGTTTCTTAATAACAACCTATTAATTCCTTGATAACTCTTTTTTAAGGGATATTTTCTTTTTTGGCTAGATAATAAGGGGTTGTACTCGGGTCCCCCACCCTTGAAAAATTACAACTTTCTTCTTTAGAGATTTAGAGTTTACAAATAGATATACTTCTCATCTCAATTGAGATGATATAGCTAGAAACCTACATCATTTTACACAAACTATTTGAATTCTTGATTTTCATTTTCTAGATCTTTTCAATTTTTTGTATGAATACAAATATTTCAAAAATCAACATCCTTCTTGATATTTTCATATAGTAGCCTTCACAATACAAAAATTCACCTCTACTATCTATGCATTGCATCTTAGTATAGTAATATTTTCAAAACATCGCACTATCATAGTCCCCTTTACCAAGTTTGGATTGCTAGATTCCTTCCTAAAACAAAGTGCAACCGCAAAAATTATAATAAATAGTTTATATGAAAACACATTATTGTTACAAAATAAAGAAGATATTATTAATGGAAAACATTAAATTAAATCTTAAACATTAATTAATTTAGACAATCAACATTTTTTTTTTAGCTTTAACTAAACTTACTACTTCCTCTAACCATGGAAAGGAGAATTAAACTTCACGACTCTCAATAAAAACCCCTCTATTGGCTAGCCTATCTGCATATTTGTTTCCTTTCCTTAATGTATGTGTAAACCTAATTTCTTCAAACTCTTTAGCAAGATCTTGAATATCCACAATTATATATTGTATGTTCCATGGATCCTTAGCTATCCTCAAAATTGCATTTATTACTATGAGAGAATAACCTTTCATATATATTATGTTTCATTTCATTTGTTTGCATATTTTTAACCCTTCTAAAACTGCCATTTTTTAAGAGATCGTGTTCATACACCCTAAAATTACAAGTTATTATTTTTACCATCACTTTTGATTCTTATTTATGGGGTTTATCCCTACTTGTTAATATTTGTTTTTGATTTTCCATATTGATATATCTTTGAATTTCTTCTTCTCTTTGTTCTTGATTTAAATATATTCCTCACTTTATTCCATTTGCATCAACAGTTTCATCTTCATTAATTTTGGGAGTGTAAAGTCATTGATCTAATTCAATATTTGTTTGATGAGAAAAAAAATCCATCTCTTTCTCCATCATTTTCACTTTGTATTCTCTTGGTATGTTTACAATGTCATAACATTTATGGTATCAAAATACAATGTTTTAATAATCTACTTATTGGTCCCATTTTATTGATTCAAATTTTATTTTAATGGATTATAACAAAGATTTTGAAATATTCATGATAGTACATATCTGTGTACATACAACATGTTTCACTCCTTGTTAGTTGATCTCTCATTTATGAACTCCCCTACAATGTTACCAACATTCTTTAAAACCTCCCTATTAACAAGCTAATATGGAAGTTCAAAAAGCCTAAACCACACTAGAATCCTTTCAATAGTGTATATATTCATAGAAAAATTCTTCCTACATTGTCTTAACTAAAGGTCATATCTCCTATAGACATGGGACCCTATTCATTATTTCATCATTGATTTCTAAATTAGAGAAGATGATGAGAAAAAATTATTTCAAAAGAAAAATTATGGAGTAATTTGAATTCTATCCCCACTTCCATGTGATCATATTTTAAATTTCAAAAATATTGGTCAATGTCTATTGAACTTATATGTTAACTTTGTTGTTCTAAGAGCCATTATATTAGTTGGATCATCTCATCCTTAGTAATAAATTTTGGTGTAAGATTTTTTTTCTAGATAGGATTACCGGATTAAATATTCCTTTTTTCCTCAACCAGTGCATTCTTACTTCTAGCTAAGGCTTTCATAAATGACTCACCTTCCATGCTACCTAGCCTCATAAAAATCCTTTATTTTATGAATTTTCACAAAGATTTTAAACAAGAAAGGGTGAGGCTCCTCCCTATATTTTTAAAGACTTATTTAATATTAAATAATAAATATATCCCTTTTACAAATAATTATATATTTTATATATTTTAGTTTGGAAATTCAAAACTTTTAGTTTAAATAGTTTTTTTTTCAATCGGTTATATGGGATTGAAACGGGCCCCACTCGTATTACATCATCACTACATAGTGGTATTACAACAAAACTTAGATATTATCCATGTATCACTTGGCAATATTTGAACCTTGGTCTCCTCCTTAAATGTTGAGGAATCTAACCGGTTGAGCTAGTACCACTTTATTTTGTTTAAATAGTTTTTTCAATGGGTTATATGGGATTGAAATTGTTAGCTTTTGATGAGTAAATACTCAAATAATATTGCCTCAAGATCAATAATGTAATTGAAATGTGAAAGATATAATACTGTTGATCAATCAAGAATATAAATTCTGAATCTACTAAATAGTAACTCAAAGAATGCAAATGCCAAATACTAAAAAATACTCATAAATCTTTATTGAATGAAAAGATAAAAATACATCATACTACATCACCTTCCATTGCTTACATAGGTGACTCTTCCTCATTTTCCATATCTCTTTTACATCAATACATCCATATATATATAATGGAATGTGACTCTTCATATGGAGGTTTCTTGGGCCTCACTCTTCCTATGACTCTTCATCTTCCTACTCTAGTGACACATGTACATAGGGATAACTATGCACATTTACATTCCAAAATATCATTGCACACTTGTGCATTATATTGTGTAAAGTAAATCTTAATCTAATGCTCTTGTCCTAATCTATAGATGTACCCATGGTGGTACAATGGCATGTACCAAATAATGTAATTTATTCCAACACCCCCTTGTATTACATTATTTTGTTATTGAAGACTCTAATCTTCAATATGGATCTTCTTCTTCTTTCTTGAGTTTGCGTTCTTCTTTGCCCTGCTTCATATTTGGATCAAATAAAATATTAGTATTTTTATAAAATACTATATTTTCTAGAAGATATTTGGCTTCATCTATTAATTCGTGTACTTCATCTATCTCTTGGGCTAGATGCCCCTTTTGATTTTATCCTCTATATTGAGTATGTTGTGGGTACTACTATTGTGGTGATATGTATTGGTTCTTATATTGTCTAGATTGAGACAACCTATTTGATTGTCCTACCATGCTTGCTTGATTCCTTTGATGTTGATTCCTTTGATTGAATCTGCGGTAGCTGGTACTATGTCCCCCTCTCTTACAAATTTGGAAATACCTGTCATTCCATTTTGGTTTACTTATTGGAAATTAGGCAACATTCCATTGTGATTTATCCTTTGAGTCTAATGCATTATTAATCATTTCATCCTTTACTAAGTTTTCAACTTCATATTCTTGTAGTGTGTTAACCAAATCATCAAAAGAATTATCCTTACTTAGGAGTTGTATGTATGTAACTAGATGTTTGTAATTTTCTGGTAGTGCTCTCAAGAAGACTTGAACAAGAAAATTATCTTTAACTGCTTCTCCTAGGGTTAATAAATTCCCTTTTGTATCTTCTAATATTCTAAAAAATAGTTCAATGGTTTCACCACTTTTGACTTTCAAAGAATGTAATTGTATTTGTAGATTTAGAATAGTAGCTTTATTTTTTCCTTCAAATATTTTGGCTAAAGTGTTCCATGCATCTGTAGATGTTCCTGCTGAACTGATATATGGTTGTATGTCATCTGAAATTGCAAAATTTATGATCATTAATCCTTTTCCTTCATCTTCCTCAATTTTTTGTATATCTCTATCATCTTAAGTAGGTTTAGTTTTTGCTCCTTTGACTATGTCCCAAAGTTTTTCCACTATTAAGATTGATATTACTTTATTTTTCCATGAAGTATAGTTAGGATCTTTGAGCAATTGGGAATTTGAAAGAAATAGTTTGTTTGTAGTTGTCATGAGGAGACTATTTTATCATTCCTTAATCCTTTACAAATCTTCAAATCTCTAATAATTTTGAACTTAGAGATTAATCTTATCAAATGCAATATCTTTTATGTAGAACTCTTTTTAATTCCAAAATTTATGTATAAAATATTTTACTTTAAATTTCATAAACTAATTTGAAGTAAGTCCTCCAACTCTAGAAATTTAGAAAAATAATATTTGTAATATTTTATAATCCTAATTTGATGTTGTATGTCTTATTTCTCCAACCTTAGAAAATTTGCAAATATTTTCTTTGTTTTGTAAATCTAAATACACAATTTTACAAAACTTAAATATAATACTTCAAATCCCAAAAAACTCTTCAAAATATGATAAAAGGCTTTCAAAAATAATATTCTGATTTTTCTAAGGTTTAAAAATACTTATCACTCCACTAATATATTTAAAAATTTAACCTTAGAATATATTCCCTTAGTTCCTTATTTCTCCTACCAATATAAGCCTTTAATATGAAAAATACTATGGTAAGTATTACCTTAATAATTCAGGCGCTTCTCTTTAATGTTGGGTGCTTCTCCTTTGGTCAAATATGCTACGCCTGAACTTGGAATATGCTTTGACTCCTTTAATTCTTCTGCCTTCTTTTTCAATGTGTATGGCCTGGAATTTGCTATATATGTGCTTCACTCTTACATTTTCACTATATGAGCACTTCTCCTTTATTTTGTTGAGTGCCATATATTGCAGATGTTATAAAATGTTTTGAATCCCTTCTTGGTGGTGCCAAATTTCATGGAAGAGTAAAATGAACACTTGGAACAATATTCCTTGTTGTTTGGGAGCAACCTATTCTTTCTTGAGCACTAGTTAATGATGTAGAGCATTGAGCGCTCCTCTTTCTGGTAATTTATGTTTCTTCCCTGGTGATTTACGTTATGGCTTATGAGCTAACTTTGAACCTTGTACCAGATGGAAATATGCATGAAATCCTTTCTCCAATGTACAAAACTACAAGGCTTTTCAATGCCTATTTTTCCTCCAATGTGTTCTTGCTTTTTTGTAAACGTATTCTAGCTTCTTTTTAACTGCACTTCGTAAGGATTCTTCTCTCCTTGGTTGATGGTGGACATTAACGTATTATTGCTTCTTTGTAATTGAACTTTATGAGGTTTCTTCTCTACTTGGATTATGGTGGACATTTTAAATGATGGCTCTAGTTGTAATACCTCTTGTATGCTCCAATGATGACCTTATAATATTTTATTTGGTTGTTTGCTCTATTGATGATTTTCCTTTGATAATGCACCCTGTAATTTTTTACCTTTTTGTAATTTGCCTTGCTTTTCATAGATTGATATTTTACGAGGTTGTGGTTGATGTTTTTTTGCTCCTTTGAATGGATGAATCTTGAGCTTAATGGATCTTTTCCTTGAGCACTTTTGTTAGTGCTTATTTCTTGCAAATGGGTGGATGTATGATGTAGAGCTTTCCCCCCTATATTCTGGTGTTGAATGGTGCTCAATATGGTGGTGTCTTCAACCACTCTTTTAGTGGTTTTATTTACCACTTTCTACTTTTACGTATGGTGTTTTTAAACACCTAAAATCTACCTTGAATTTGGAGCTCTTTTCCTTCCAAAATCTACTATATGTTTGAGGAATATTTTTCCTCTCAAACGTAGGATAATATTGCTTTTACATTCACTTAAAAAACAACATATACTATTCACTTATAACTCCTTTAAAAATTAATCTAATGTTGTTATAATCTTGTTGGCTTCTCTAATAATGAGAGTAAATCTCTCTCACTAATGAATGCAAAATAAATATGGTATTTTTTCTATTTAAAATAACTTATATCAAACTCCTTATCACTCCTATTAAATTGTAATTTTTTGTTGTTTGTAATATGCAATATTTCTATAAAATCAATGGTGTGAAATGATATATTTTATTAGATTAATGAAACCTTTAAAAACTTCCTCTTTTCTAGCTCTAAATGACTCTAATATTTGATGCTCAAAATTTTTTTAATAGACACCATCAAAACCTTTGCAATAATATATATGGCATAAAATTAACACACCTTTTTGTAGCTTCTTTCTTTATGTCTTGTTGTCTTGTATTTTTTGCAATTGCACCTTCCTTCTGCTATCAGTAGACTCTTTAATTTGCAGCTATAGTTGCTGCCCAAAATCAGCTTTCTTTCTTCTTCACAGGTTCTGGCTATTTCTGTAATTTGCAGCTTCAAATGCTACTCTTTCATTGTTCAATTCTGTAGGAGGACTCCTCCTTAGATGCTGCTAAAATATGATTTGGTGTTGTCTTCAAGCCTTCAAATCTACTAATTTTTTTCTATCAAGCCTTCTCTTGGATATTCAATTTTTTCCCAGAAAGCTTCTCCAAAGCTTTCTCTAAAGTGTAGATTTTCTCTTCTATTTTTTGCTATCTCTTTAGCTTCTCTTTCTGCAACTTTGTGCTTTTATAAATCAGCCTACAAAACTTTTGTGGTTGTCTCCAAATCTCTCTAAAATATGACCTATTTAATATTATTACTTTATTCTAACTTCTTGTCAAATTCTAACTTCAACTCTGACCTCTATCTCTATCTTCTTTCTCAAGAATATGAATGTCTTGAGTTCTCAAAATCTTCTTAAAATTTGACAAAATTCTTGTCAAATCCTTTTTTCTTTTGGGCTTGTTTTCGTATGATGACAATTCTCCCAATCTCTTTATGGTCAAGTGCTCTTTTTATTTGCAATATTTTTCTTCAGGTCACTGCTTCTGCTTTTGCAATAAGGCTATCTCTTGCCTTCTTTCATTTTTTCAAAATATTCTATAGACTGCTATTCTTGGTTCTTATAATTTTGTAGCCTTCAATTCTTTAGCAAATGATTTTAATGAAACCTTACCTTGGTTTATTTAATCTTCCAACTATGAGAAATTCGTCAATGAGATCTCTTTCTTAGATTTATATATTCTCCTACTTTTTTCTACAATAGGACTTTCTGCAGTCCTATCTTCTGTCTTCAATATTTAATCTTCCAATCTTTGAAGTTCTTCAATATGACCTCTTTTTGGGTCTATTTCTTCAATATGCAATCTTGCAATGAGAACCTTTTCTTGGTTCTTCTCAATATTCAATAAGATCTCCTTCTTGGACCTCCTTCAATGTCTACTTTTCTACAATAAAAGAGTTAATCCCTACACTAGGAAAGCACATAGAATTTCAAGCAATCGAATATGAAATTATTATTTGTTTGTTATAGGAAGCTTCTAAAATTCTAAGAATCAATATCCTACAAAAAACTTAGACAATAATATTCAGATGTATTCAATGTTCCAGAAATAATAATCTTCACTAGCTATCTTAAAAACTAGTGGAATCAAATCTATACTGAATCTTAGTCTTCATGGGATTTCCTTTCAACCCTGTGGAAAGATTCTAGCAAAATAATCTAGAATTCTTTTTTTATCAAGCTTATCAATAGGACCTCTTCTATGTTGGCAATTTTGGGTACTTTGGGTACATTGCCTTTGCTCAAATGTATAAGTTGTCATTGATGTCAAAAGGCATTTTTGTGTTGATATCAAAAGAGTGTGATGTCAAGAATATCTTGAGAAGCTTCATTATGTTAAAGGGTTTTTATTAAAACCATGGTGACAAGGTTAAAGGTTTTTCTTAAAACCATTTGGACTCATTAAGGGTTTTTATTAAAACCAAGCTTAACTTAATGCAAAGGTCCATGTTTATTATTAATAATTAAATTAACTCAAACCTTTGTCAAAGGTCCAAGTTTAATTTATTATTAATAAAATAATAATAATTATTATTTTAATTATTATTAAAGGGTCTTTCAACCCTTAAGCGACGGAAGAAAAAAAGAATTCTTTCGCCGATATGTTGCCATCGTTGGAGGAGCGCCGACGTCAAACAGTTAAGGAGAAATGGCTATATAAGTGGGGATGATTTTCTAAAGTGAGCACCTCCGATTAATTGATGTCTGCGATTTGTGTTTGCTCTGTATCTTTCGATTTGCGCTTGGTGTCTTCGATTTGAGCTTGCTCTGTGTCTTCGAATCTTCGATTGACGTCTTTGAAATCGTGCTTGTTCTGTGTCTTGGAAACCATGCTTGGCATATTCGGATTTGAGCTTGGGCTGCATCCTTACCTTTTTGCTTGACGGTAGTGGATTGGCAATTGCACCTGAACTACGTTTTTCTAGACTGTGCTGTGAGATGATTAATGCAAGCATTCAGTGACTTACGTTTTGGACAACGCTCACCAGTTTGCATGTGGCTTGTGGAAGACGTTTACGTTTTCCAAATTCTTGGCGTCAAAGGAAGATAAAAGAGAGGGCAGCTCTGTATTTCTTCGTTGGGCACTTGTGACCCAACGACGGTGGCGTTTAAGCGAAAGTGCTAGAAGGCAGAGGTGCCGAGTTCGATTCTCTTCGTTGGTAATTTTCTTTTGGTCACGGTGTGCAAAGGATAGTGGTTGTGAATGCGCGGGAGGTATAAGGTTAAGGTATCATATTTGCTTTGACATTGTTTTATTGATGTTTAATGTTTATGTGGAGTAATAAGGTGTAAAGAGGTTTTACTTTGTATGTATATTATACTTCCGGTGGTTTTTACTAAGTTGGAGAAATAAGGTGTTATTTTGGATCTTTATTATTGTGTATTATTGTATAGTTGCTAACTCTAATTGGTGGCAAATTGAGAGTTAGTGTTGTGATAGATTTTGAGTTCTCCTTCTTCATCAAAGTAAAGGTATGGGCAACTTCTTCCATGTATGTTGTTGATGGTATATTTTCTGAAATTGAGTTTGGAGTGAAAAGGTTGTCTACTAGGTATTTTTGGTGTAAATCTTATTTTTTGGATATTGAAGATTGTTTATGCATTAAAGTCATTGATGAGTTTTTGGGTGAATGCATAATTCTGGTTGAGGAAGAGGAAGCATTTTTGCACTAGGGTTTATGTTAGTAAGTCTTGCTACTTGCATTGAGATGATGAAAACCTTTAGTTGGCTGTTTTGATATTGATGGTTGAGTTGCTTCCATAGAGGTTGTTTTTGATCAAGTTAGTGCTTTACTTGATACATGATATTGAGCTTACTCCATTGAGTTGATTTGAACAAGTTATTCTTTGCATTTGGTGATATTGTGTTGGTGGCTGTTTTGTTCAAATATCCTTGGAGGGAAAAGGATTTCTACTTGTTTCCTTTTCTTGTGATGATTGGGTAATGCTTCAAGGTTGATGTTGAGTTGAATGGTGTTGGTTGTCTAAACCTTGTTTGATGAGCATTGTTGTTGAAATCCTAATTGTTGGTAAAAAGAATATGAGTATCATTGCTATATAAGATATTGCATGGTTGGCAATTGTTGGGTTGTGTTTCATATTCTTGAGAAAAGCATACTACATCTATCTTATTCTTTTGAGATTGAGATTGAGATTGAGATTGAGATTGGGAGTTAAGTATAGAACATATTGGGTCTCTAACAATTCTCTTTATGTTTCTATGAGATTTGAGATTGAGATTGGGAGTTAAGTATAGAACATATTGAGTCTCTAACAATTCTCTTTATGCTTCTATGAGGTTTATGAATCACATTGGGTCTCTAACAATTCTCTTTGTGGGTTCATGCTAAGCAAGTTTTTCTTGGTGAGCTTGTTGAGGTTTTGGACAGGTTCGGTGGGGACTTGTGAGCAGATTTGGACAGGTCCTAGCAGAGGACTTGTGAGCTGAGTTTTTGAGAGTTCTATCAGAGAACTTGAGGATAGAGGTGCATTGGTTCTTTGAGAAGAACCTGAGGATAGATTTGGCAAGTCTTTGAGAAGGCTTGTGTGCAGAGGATTGATTTGTTCAAAGAGTTGGACAGATCTGATAGACGAGAGGAAGACTTGTACTAGACCGATCGACTATGTTTGGTACAGGTAGCTGAGCTACTATGGACGTGATCATAGAAGGCGAGAGGTCTCTTAGGCTAAGCATTGAGGATAGGAGGTCTTCGGTGGAAAGGAGTTCCACGTGTCTGGCAAGAGGTAGAGGCAGTTGATCTTCCGAGGGATCATTTCCAGAGCAGAGGGGAAGGTATCTCCTTTGAGCGAGAGGCTCATAAATTTAGATTGGGGGAAGGTGTCTCCTTTGGGCCGAGGCTCATAAACATTGTAATTGGGAAGGTTTCCCAAAGAACTTTGAGATAACTTTTAGAGAAAAGTTTTGTGGACGTAGCCCGGGCTTTCCGGGTGAACCACGTTAAAATTGGTGTCACTTTGTGGATGATATTGTGCATTGTTTTGATATTGCTTTGGGTATATTGCTTTACTATTTTGAAGTATAAAGGAAAAAGTAAAAAGAGGTCTTATACTGTTCACCCCCCTCTCAGTATAAGCTTGTGTTCTTCAATTGGTATCAGAGCGGGTGCCTTCGGAAAGTTTAACAACTTGAAGGAAAAGCTAGTAAAGAACACAATGGATCATTCAAGTGGCAATGCAACACCTATTCTTGATGGGTCAGATTTTGGTCTTTGGAGTGCAAGGATGAAGGTTCATCTAATGGCACTTGGGAATGAGGTTTGGGAAGTGATTGAAGATGAGTACACTATTCTTGAACATGGTCCTAATACTAAAGAAGAAAGACTCCTACATCACAACAATTCAAAAGCAATGAATGCAATCCTGAAAGGCTTACAAAAAGTAGATCTCACCAAAGTGATTCACTGCAAGACAGACTAGTGAAATGTGGAATCAATTGAAGGTGGTTCATACAGGTGATACAAATGTCAAAAAGGCAAAGTTGAGACACTTCAAAGGTATGTTTGAACAACTCAAGATGAATGATGATGAAAATATTAGTGACTACATGCTTCGTATGGATGAGGTTGTTAACTCCATGAAAGACTTAGGTCTTGAGCTTGCTGAAAATGATGTTTGTGATAAGATTTTAAGATCTCTTCCTAATAGATTTAGTGAAAATATTTCTGCTATTGAGGAAGCTAAAGATTTGGATAAGTTGAAAAAGGATGAGCTCCATAGTATACTTGCAGCATTTGAGTTGAGAACTCAAGTGAAGGTTGATGTCAAGAAGGAGGCGACTTTCAAGGCTACCAAGAAATCCAAGGGTAAACAACTTCAAGAGAGTGATGAGTCTTCTAGTGATGAAGAGGCATATTACAACAAGAAAGGCAAGTTCTCTAGAAAGCACAAAAATATGAAAAATGTAAGATGTTTCAATTGTGGAAAGTTTGGTCATTATGCTACTGATCGTCCTTGTTGCCAAGGATGAAAGTGATGATGATAAACAGAATCTGTAAGAGCAAGGATCCTGAAAAGCACAAGCATCATAGGAAAAACAAAGATGAGCACAACAATCAAGGAAAGAGGTATTCTCACAAACACAAGAAGAGTTTCTACCTAGACAAAGCAAGTAAGTGTTCTAGTAGTGATAGTGAAAGTTCTTCAAGTGATAATGAAAATGAGATGTTGTTCATATCAGAAAAAGAGGAAGAACCAAAACATAGATTCATTATCATGAAATGTCTTAGATGTGGAAATTTTGGTCACCTTGAGGATGATTGCACAAATAATGATTTGGTTTCTAGTATGTATGAGGATGCTTCAGAAAACTATAAGGAAGATGCATGTATGGTTTTTGAAAAGGGTAGCACCTCTAGTGATAAGAAATCCGAAAAAGGCTTTGATGATTCAAAAAGCAAACATATAGAGGAAGGTGAAGTAGATCTTAAAGGTGAACTTATTAGTGCTCTTAGTGCTTTGAAAAAGGAAAGAAAGAAGAATGCTAGACTCAAGGATAAGTTAGATGAATGTTGTATGGAGAGAGATGATCTTATAGAAAGTCTTGACTTCTCTATAGCTAAGACACAAGAACTCAAGGATGAGTTAGAGTCTAAGGTTCTTGAGTATAGTGAGTTAGAACAAAAAATGGCTTCTTTGAAAGAGGAAACTAAAGGGTACAAGGATAAGCTTCACGGGTTTCAAGATAGCTCCAAAAAGGTTAAGTCTCTCATCAAAGGTCAAAGAAAGACAACGGATAAAACAGGCCTTGGTTTTGTTAAGCCTCACAAGGAACAAGTTGGAGAGTCTAGTAAGAGACTCCAAAAGGAAGAGAGTTCTGATGAGGAAAGTATTTCAGATCATGAGTCCTTGAATGATAGATGCACAGAAACAAAAAACAGAATTCAGAATGAGAAGAAGAAGTTTTCAGAGCCTAAGAGGTCAAATAAAGGAAAGTTTCAAGGCAAATGTTTTGCTTGTCACGAGGTTTGGTCACATAGCTTCACATTGCATGGCTCAAGTAAGGAAGGTAAATGACAGTTTGAGAGGTGGTAATTTCTTTCAAGGGTATTGCTACTCTTGTCAACGAGTTTGGGCACAAGGCGAGTTTATTGCAAGGCAAATATCGAGAACGAGGTTTGATCGGAACAGGTTTGGTCAGAACAGGTTTGGTCAGAACGAGTTTGGTCAAAACAGGTTTGGCCAGAACAGGTTTGGTCAGAACAAGTTTGGTCAGAACAGGTTTGGTCAGAACTGGTGGATTCAAAGAACGGGTATGCCTAAAAGAAATAACATTGTTACTTGTTATAAGTGCAACAATGAAGGTCACACAGTCAAACAGTGTAGAGCTGAAATTCCAGAATACAGGAACAGGAACAGTGGCATGATCAGGTCCAAGGATCAAGGCATGGATAAGAACAGGGATGAGAACAAGAACAAGAACAGTGATAGGAACAGGAATATGGACAAAGAGTTCAAGAGAAGGCCCGACAAGGAAGTTATAGACGCTGATGATGATCAGTGCCTAATGGGAGTTTTACTCCCACCCCAGAATTAATCACCTCATCAGGAGGTGGGGGAGGGACTAAGCTAAGAGGCTAATTCTTAGTCCCGAGCCCCAAAGGTGGCCCTTTGCCATTGATGACAAAGGGGGAGAGATATGAGTAAGGGGGAGAGCTTCAAAGTGAAGAGGAAAGCTTCAAGTCAGGGGGAGCAAAACTTCAAAGGAAGATTCTCAGTTGTTAGCACAGTTGGTTTCATTTTTGGCTCTTGAGAAGTGTTTTCAGTAAAGGTTTGCCATCAATGACAAAGGGGGAGATTGTTGGCAATTTTGGGTACTTTGGGTACATTGCCTTTGCTCAAATGTATAAGTTGTCATTGATGTCAAAAGGCATTTTTGTGTTGATATCAAAAGAGTGTGATGTCAAGAATATCTTGAGAAGCTTCATTATGTTAAAGGGTTTTTATTAAAACCATGGTGACAAGGTTAAAGGTTTTTCTTAAAACCATTTGGACTCATTAAGGGTTTTTATTAAAACCAAGCTTAACTTAATGCAAAGGTCCATGTTTATTATTAATAATTAAATTAACTCAAACCTTTGTCAAAGGTCCAAGTTTAATTTATTATTAATAAAATAATAATTATTATTATTTTAATTATTATTAAAGGGTCTTTCAACCCTTAAGCGATGGAAGAAAAAAAATAATTCTTTCGCCGATATGTTGCCATCGTTGGAGGAGCGCCGACGTCAAACAGTTAAGGAGAAATGGCTATATAAGTGGGGATGATTTTCTAAAGTGAGCACCTCCGATTAATTGACGTCTGTGATTTGCATTTGCTCTATATCTTTCGATTTGCGCTTGGTGTCTTCGATTTGAGCTTGCTCTGTGTCTTCGAATCTTCGATTGACGTCTTTGAAATCGTGCTTGTTCTGTGTCTTGGAAACCGTGCTTGGCATATTCGGATTTGAGCTTGGGCTGCATCCTTACCTTTTTGCTTGACGGTAGTGGATTGGCAATTGCACCTGAACTACGTTTTTCAGACTGTGTTGTGAGATGATTAATGCAAGCATTCAGTGACTTACGTTTTGGACAGCGCTCACCAGTTTGCATGTGGCTTGTGGAAGACGTTTACGTTTTCCAAATTCTTGGCGTCAAAGGAAGATAAAAGAGAGGGCAGCTCTGTATTTCTTCGTTGGGCACTTGTGACCCAACGACGGTGGCGTTTAAGCGAAAGCGCTAGAAGGCAGAGGTGCCGGAGTTCGATTCTCTTCGTTGGTAATTTTCTTTTGGTCGCGGTGTGCAAAGGATAGTGGTTGTGAATGCGCGGGAGGTATAAGGTTAAGGTATCATATTTGCTTTGACATTGTTTTATTGATGTTTAATGTTTATGTGGAGTAATAAGGTGTAAAGAGGTTTTACTTTGTATGTATATTATACTTCTGGTGGTTTTTACTAAGTTGGAGAAATAAGGTGTTATTTTGGATCTTTATTATTGTGTATTATTGTATAGTTGCTAACTCTAATTGGTGGCAAATTGAGAGTTAGTGTTGTGACAGATTTTGAGTTCTCCTTCTTCATCAAAGTAAAGGTATGGGCAACTTCTTCCATGTATGTTGTTGATGGTATATTTTCTGAAATTGAGTTTGGAGTGAAAAGGTTGTCTACTAGGTATTTTTGGTGTAAATCTTATTTTTTGGATATTGAAGATTGTTTATGCATTAAAGTCATTGATGAGTTTTTGGGTGAATGCATAATTCTGGTTGAGGAAGAGGAAGCATTTTTGCACTAGGGTTTATGTTAGTAAGTCTTGCTACTTGCACTGAGATGATGAAAACCTTTAGTTGGCTGTTTTGATATTGATGGTTGAGTTGCTTCCATAGAGGTTGTTTTTGATCAAGTTAGTGCTTTACTTGATACATGATATTGGGCTTACTCCATTGAGTTGATTTGAACAAGTTATTCTTTGCATTTGGTGATATTGTGTTGGTGGTTGTTTTGTTCAAATATCCTTGGAGGGAAAAGGATTTCTACTTGTTTCCTTTTCTTGTGATGATTGGGTAATGCTTCAAGGTTGATGTTGAGTTGAATGGTGTTGGTTGTCTAAACCTTGTTTGATGAGCATTGTTGTTGAAATCCTAATTGTTGGTAAAAAGAATATGAGTATCATTGCTATATAAGATATTGCATGGTTGGCAATTGTTGGGTTGTGTTTCATATTCTTGAGAAAAGCATACTACATCTATCTTATTCTTTTGAGATTGAGATTGAGTTGAGATTGAGATTGGGAGTTAAGTATAGAACATATTGGGTCTCTAACAATTCTCTTTATGTTTCTATGAGATTTGAGATTGAGATTGGGAGTTAAGTATAGAACATATTGAGTCTCTAACAATTCTCTTTATGCTTCTATGAGGTTTATGAATCACATTGGGTCTCTAACAATTCTCTTTGTGGGTTCATGCTAAGCAAGTTTTTCTTGGTGAGCTTGCTTAGATTTTGGACAGGTTTCGATGGGGACTTGTGAGCAGATTTGGACAGGTCCTAGCAGAGGACTTGTGAGCTAAGTTTTTGAGAGTTCTATCAGAGAACTTGAGGACAGAGGTGCATTGGTTCTTTGAGAAGAACCTGAGGACAGATTTGGCAAGTCTTTGAGAAGGCTTGTGTGCAGAGGATTGATTTGTTCAAAGAGTTGGACAGATCTGACAGACAGAGGAAGACTTGTACTAGACCGATTGACTGTGTTTGGTACAAGTAGCTGAGCTGCTATGGACGTGATCATAGAAGGCAGAGGTCTCTTAGGCTAAGCATTGAGGACAGGAGGTCTTCGGTGGAAAGGAGTTCCACGTGCTTGGCAAGAGGTAGAGGCGGTTGATCTTCCGAGGGATCATTTCCGAGAGCGAGAGGGGAAGGTATCTCCTTTGAGCCAGAGGCTCATAAATTCAGATTGGGGGAAGGTGTCTCCTTTGGGCCGAGGCTCATAAACATTGTAATTGGGAAGGTTTCCCAAAGAACTTTGAGATAACTTTTAGAGAAAAGTTTTGTGGACGTAGCCCAGGATTTCTGGGTGAACCACGTTAAAATTGGTGTCACTTTGTGGATGATATTGTGCATTGTTTTGATATTGCTTTGGGTATATTGCTTTACTGTTTTGAAGTATAAAGGAAAAAGTAAAAAGAGGTCTTATACTGTTCACCCCCCCTCTCAGTATAAGCTTGTGTTATTCATTCTAAGGGTCTCTTAATCAAGGTCTGTCTTCAAGACCTATAAATTTTCTTCTATTTCGATTCTGCTCTCAGAATATGTCTATTCTCTTTTCAATATTAAGGTCTATCTTCAAGACCTGTAAATGTTCTTCTATTTCAATTTTGCTCTTGGAATAGGTATATTATTTTCTTCTCAATATCAAGGTTTATCTTCAAGACCTATAAATTTTCTTCTATTATGATTTTATTCTTGGAATAGGTACATCCTTAAATATCACTGGTTTTCTTCAACATAGTAAAAAATGCTATTTTCTTTGGTTTCTATTTCAAAGGAAATTCCCTTATCTTCTTTGGTTATTTTCTAGAGAAAAATCTCTTTATATTATCCGGTTCTTTTCAGAGGAAATTTCTTTATCTTCTCTAATTCCTTTTCTAGAGGAAAGTTTATTTTCCTTCTCTAGTTCCTTTTCCAGAGAAAATTTTCTTATCGTTACTGGTCTCTTCTTAATCACTAGAAATCTTCTTTCTAATAACTCTTGAGGCTATTTCAATTTCTATCTAGATATACCATAGCTCTGATACCACTATTATATTTTGATGAGTAAATACTCAAATAATATTACCTCAAGATAAATAATATAATTGCAATATGAAAGATATAATAATGTTGATCAATCAAGCATATAAATTCTGAATCTACTAGATAATAAATCAAAGAATGTAAATGCCAAATAATAAAAAATACTCAGAAATGTTTATTGAAGGTAGAGACAAAAATACATTATACTAAATCACCTTCCATTGCTTACATAGGTGACTCTTCCTCCTTCGCCATATGTCTTTTACATCAATACATCCATATATATAGAATGGAATGTGACTCTTCATATGGAGGTTTCTTGGGCCTCACTCTTCCTATGACTCTTCATCTTCCTACTCTAGTGACACATGTACATAGGGACAACTATGCACATTTACATTCTAAAATATCATTGCACTCTTGTGCATTACATTGTATAAAGTAAATCCTAATCTAAGACTCTTTTCCTAATCTATAGATATACCCATGGTGGTACATTGACATGTATCAAATAATGTAATATATTCCAACAAAAATGGATCATATTACATCATAACAACTCAATGGTATTACAACAAACCTTGGATATTATTCATGTATCGTTTGGCAAGATTTGAACCTGGGTCTCCTCCTTGAAATGTTGAGGAATATAACTGGTTGAGGTAATGCCACTTTTATTTTCGATAAATAAAAGTCTTCATTAATTATCGGGTTTTGCAGGTTAACCCAAAACCTATTACAATATCTAGCCTTCTGTTGAGATTGTAGATCCTAGTCATCCTTGAAACTTTCTTACCAAAAATTGTGTTGAATCCCCTACAACACCTTACTAACAAGGCACACCCATACCTAAACATAACTGTAAACATTACTTAAATTGACAGGAAATTGAAGTTTGGAACTTTGCACTTGTGATACCTGTTGCTTGCCCATTTTCTATTCTCTGTCGAAATCTTCCAAGGCTTACACCCTGTTACCTTAATTTCCAATTTGATATGATTTAGAGGGAAACCCCATAGTTATTACCAGCTCCATGGGGAAAGAACACCCATTCATCTTTCTCCTTAATGGATAGGTTTCTTTTCATGACTAATAATGTTTTCCACTTCATGTGGCACAACTTGTGTCCATGTCACCAAACTACCAACATCAACACCTATGTTGGCTAATTTGTTAGCTGACCTATTGGCCTCACGGTACACATGATGAGCCCTCCTATTCTATCTTGTCGTAAAAAGGATCCTCACTTCATGGATGACTCCCTCAATTCTCCATGGAGGTTTTTTACCATTGGTTAATAGGTTGATGATGTTCATAGAATCACCTTCAATCATCAAGTTACCTTGAGTTGCTTGGGCTACATGCAACCCTCTCCAAAGGGCTCTAGATTTTGATTCATTATTAGTTCTAATTCCCAATGGTTCAGTGAAGGCCTTGACCAGATTTCCTTGATGATCCCTGATTATTCCTCCAGCTCCAGCTCTTTCCGGGTTCTCCTTGGCTGCACCATCAAAATTTAGTTTAAACCAACCCTAGGGGGTGGCTCCCAAGAAATCCCATTTCTGGGATTGGGCAAAGGAATGGAAGGTTTGTCCTAAATACCTAAGGCCCAAGCTAATTGTTTTTATTAGGGAGGAATTGAGTGGTTCTCATCCACTAAGGTGCTAAGGTTTTATTTTGCAAAGACAATAATCCTATTGAGGATGGTTTTTGGGTTGTGACTAGTATCCTTAAAGGCTCTATGGTTCCTTTCTAGAAAAATCTGCCAGAGAAAATGATGCCAATAGATTTTCCATAGGTACTTAATTTTTAGGCTAATAAAGGGTTGAGGCCATTGATGGAACACTTCGGATATAAGAGCAGGCTTAACCCACGAGATCCTAAAGGCTTGGAAAAGTTTATCCAGGATGGACTCTCGCTACGGACACTCCGAGAAACAAGTGTTGGGTTGTCTCCCACCCTGCCATGCACATGTAGAAATGGTTAGCAATAACCATACCTTTGGATAACATATTGTCCATAGTGAGGATTTTTCCTTGAATCACCAGCCATGAAAAAAGGATATTTTAGGAATTAAGCCTTTGATCTAAACCAAACTCGGTTGAAATTGTTGACTTTCCACATTGAGAAGCAAATTATAGGTAGACTTAACTGTGAAGTCACCACTTTCAGTCTTAGCCCAAACAATGTGATCTTCATCCTCTCCAGAGGGAATAATTTGCTGAGTTAAAATGTTATAAAGCTCTTCGAGACTCCGCTTCAAAACCACTGTACTACGATGTGTTTCCACTGTTGATATTTATATCCTTCCACATATAATTTGCAACCTTCTTCCCAATATGCTGCTCCATATGCTCTTGAATCCTAGCCAAACAAGGATTCTGGGATAACTCCTCAGCTCTCACCCACCAATCCTTCCAAAATTCTATTGTTTACCCATTTCCTAGAATCCATCTAAGACCTTTCTTGACAAGATCCTTGCTCGTGAGGATTGCCTTCCAAAAAGCAAACCCCCTACTTGCTAAGTTGTCATTAAGGAAGTTCACACCTTGGAGGTATTTCCTCCTAACTATGGCAGTCCATTCATTATCGACCTTAGTCAATAACCGCCACGCTTGTTTAGCTAACAGAGTTGTATTGAGATGAGCAACTATCCTCAAAACTAACCCCACATCAGCTTTAGGTTTGCAAACCTTGTTCCAACCTACTAAATGGATCCTTTTCTTATCCTTAGTCCCTGACCAGAGAAATTTTTTTGAAGCTGCTCAATTTTGTGATACACCTTGTTGGGAGCTCTGAAGACTGATAGGAAGTAAACAAGTATACATTGAAGTGAAGCCATAGTTAAAACTATTTTGCATGCTTGAGATAGCAGATGTCCTTTCCAACCTGCTAGCTTTTTTTTTATCCTCTCCAGAACTATGTTCCACATTGATCCTTCAGGTTTCCCCGTGAACAGGGGAGGACCTAAATAGGATGTGGGAAGGGATGCAATCTGACATTTCATTATCCTTGCTATGCTGTTTTGCCTAGGAATGGGGGTATTGATGAAATAAAGTTTGCTCTTATCAAAATTCACTTTTCGTCCAGCCGCTTCTTCATACATTATGAGAATATTTTTAATCCTTCTTGCCTCAACCACCGAAGCCAAAGTCAGTAGCAATGTATCATCAACAAATTGCTGATGTGTCATCGGGGTAGTTAGCGACGTGGCCTTGATACCTGATATGAGTCTAGCTACCACTGTTGCCTTAATGGTTCTTCCCAAGGCCTTAGCTACAATGATGAACAACATAGGACTTATGGGATCTCCTTGTATTATACCACATTTGCTTTGAAAAAAACCTGTAGTAGACCCATTAACCAAAACTAAAAAACAAGGCTTAGAAATACACTCTCTTATTAACTTGACCCATTTCATGTTGAAGCCAAATTTTAATAAAACTGCCTCTAGGAATTCCTAATTTATCCTGTCATAAGCTTTGTTCATGTCTAACTTTAAAGCCATGACTGATTTTTTGGTCTGAGCGGCTATATGAAGAGCCTCATGAATAGTAATAACTCCATCTAAGATTGATCTTCCTTGTACAGATCTTCCTTGACTTGGATCAATGATAACCGGTAGAAATTTCTTCAAACGGTTGGCTAAAACTTTGGACAAAATTTTATAGGATATATTACACAGGCTAACCGGCATAAAGTCAACCATAGTCTTGGGGTTGGGGCCTTTAGGATCAAAGCAATGAAAGTTGAATTGAAACCCTTTGGAATATGATTTGAACTTTGGAACTCCTTGATTGCAGCAATAACTTCTGCTCCAACAATATCCCAACAAACTTGGAAAAACCACGATGAAAACCCATCCAACCTAGGAGCTTTGTCAGGATCCATGTTAAACAAAGCCTCCTTGATCTCTTCGTCTAAAAAAGCTGTTGTAAGAGACTCGTTAATCATTTCATCAATGAGTTGTGGAATGAATTGAAGGAGAGAGTCCACTTGATGATTTAGTTTAAATAGTTATATTTACATAATTAATTAATATTATTTTATTGTTATTATTTTAAAATTTATAGAATTGGAAAATTTGAGCAAGAAGTAAGCCTTGCTTTCAAAGTTCTTGCCCTAGATATTTTGAAAAAATCAAAGAATGGAGGATTCTCACGAGGAAAATTTAGGTAGAAAGGAGAAAATTTTATTTAAGGATACCTTATTTAGGAAATATATACATATATATATATATATATATATATATATATATATATATATATATATATATATATTTAAATCAAGAACAAAATGAACAATAGATCTAAAATATTCTCTATCCAAGTTGGAGATGATTCACTAAAAGTGATTATCAAGCATGATATAATAGTTCTTCAAAGTAGAGTGTTAAAATGTAACTTCAATAGATATTGACAAAGATTTAAAAGTGACTTGAAAGGAAGTGAGGATTGAGTTTGCATTATTCAATGATTTTCCTTCTCAAATGATTTTTTTTCTCATCACCTTCTCTAGTTTAATAAATAGGGATAAAATAACATGTGGAAGTCTATGGTTTATTGGTAGAGCTAACTTGTATTTAAGATCATAGAATGAGAATTTTTCTATGGGAATAAAAAGACGTTGACTGGCTTCCAAATTGATTCTAGCTTTTTCAAAATTTGTATTAGCTTATCAATAAGGATGTTTTAAAGAATATCAGTAACAATGTAGGGAATGCCATCCAAAAGGATCCAACTTCTAAGGAGTGAAATCCAATTATTCATATGAGGATATTTATTGCCATGGATATTTCAAAAGCTTGTCTATAATCCATTGTGATTAAACCTAAATCAAAGGAATGAGTTAAATTAGTGGACTAGAAAAATATTTCATTTCAATGTCATAAATTCCATAAGATAGCATGAAAATAGACCATAAGCTAACAATAATTGAGAAAGAGATAAAGAGTTATGATCATAAGATAAACACAAATATGAACCAAGAAGACCATGTTGTGGTAGAGGATGACCCAAATTAAATATTTTGATCTCCTCAAAATGTGGTAAACAAATCCTATCTCCCTCATCAGATAGTTAAGGCCATCATGAATCATTTAAAGCAAAAATTAGAAGAAAATAAAAAGGGTGTATGAAATAAATAAATGTAATGTGCAAGTTCAATTCAAAGGGAACTAAAGCTACAAAGTAATACATGGAGTCAAGATAAGAAGGTGATGTTGAAAGTGTAATTTGACTTGTGACCAAGGCCAACATTGTATGATGTAATCTTGTATAGGCCTAAAGGCAATCATTGTACAAATGCATTTAACTTATTGTATTGTTTTATTATGTAGATGTATGGGTCACAGTTAACCTTGTTATGATTAAACATACTTTATATCTTGTGCTTAACCACAAGCATAATAAGTGAAGAGAAGATTTTTAATGTACCACTCTTCATCATCTTCTCTAAATTTTTGGAAATTTTTTACCTTATCTATTTATTAATTCATTATTATTAAGTAGTTTTGATCCTCTAGTTGAAGATTTAAATTTGATTAGTTATGGTGGTATTTTTCTTCACATTCATCGAAAATACTATGGAAAGGTGGCTAAAGTAGGTAAAAAAAAGTATATTTTAAATTTAAATTCAAATTTGAGACTCTTATTTGTGTGTGCTTTCATGCATTTTGTTGGATGGAAATTTTATATTTGTTGTTGTAAAGGGAAATAGTTTTTAAGGAGACAATATGCCTCACAAGTTAGATAGTTAGAGGTAAACAAGGAATTTTTTTATAAAGGGTCATTGGGTTAAAACCTTGTTGAGATTTTTAATCATTTTCTATGATAGAGTACTAAATGAATGAGGACATTAGTTGTTTCATTACACATTGAACGCATAGCGCATTGGCTAGTATAGGTGTCTCTTGTAAGTGGGAGGAAGGAGGTTTGGATTTTGAACCACAATACCATTACTTTTGGGTGAGCTTGGTGAACAAAATAGATGACATCATATATGGAGGTATCAATGGTTTGAACATCAAAAGGTCATCTAGATAATTGGTTATGCAAAGTGAGTAAGGCCCTTGGCAAGTTGTACATCCTAGGATTGAATAGATATTTTTGCATGGTGTATCTTCTCTAATATTTGGTACTTATGTCTATTCCAAAACACAAGTGACTTAATAAATGTTTTACTACCTTGGATAGCACAATGGTCTTAGAGTACTAGAGTCTCAAGATCAAATCCCTTAGAGCTATTTTTTGGTATATTTGAAGAAGAGTGACCCATTGCCAACACGGAGGCCAACATGGTTGTATTTGAAACCATACAATAACTTATTTTTAATATTTATAACCTTTTAGTCAATTAGTGAACAATATTTATCAACACAACAACTCAATGGTATCCAAGTGATGCAAATTATATGGTAGATACTAGAAAATAAGTGGTGATACATGGTAAAAAATAATTGGACATTATTTCCCTAAGATTTGAGGCTTTAATTTTTGTATTTTTAAGGGTTATTTCAACAAATTTTTCTAAGGCCATAATTTTTGCATATGGAAGAATTTTGAGCCCTTTCTTAAAATTGAATAGTATTTTGAGCTCTACACATTGGCGACATCAATTTACAAAGATGATTCAATGTTAGAGAATCTGTAGAATAGTCATCAAAATCTATTACCCTATTTTGAATGGTCAATTTTACCATGCTTTATGTAAGTAGAATCTTTGGTCTACTTATTTTTGAAGATATAGTTGGATTTGTGAAAGTTCTAATAGATTTTGAGTCTTTTGGGGGCATACAAGAAAAGGATTTAGAATGTACTTAAATCAATACCTCTTCCTCCTTTGGGCTAATGATTTAACTTATTGATGAAGATCTAATCTTTCATTATCTCTTCCTTCTTCTGTTCTTTGTCCAAGCACTCTTGGAAGTTTGTAATAGCTCTTTTTTTAAGTAGGTGCATGCAAAGACTCTTTGGGTGACAAAAATCAAGTAGTATGAGGGTAAATTAAAGTTACAAAATAAGGTGATGTATGGTGTAAAAGGGAAAGCTATACCTCCAAGTTTTAGTTGATGCAACTATAAAATATTGAAGTAGTTTCTCTTTAGAGGTGGTACTCTTTAATTCTCTTTCTCATTTGGAGTCTTAGTGGAAGTATTCTTTGGATATGTGCAAGAGTATATGATAGTGATAGTGATGACCAGGGTCTAGCCTAAGGAGATTTTTATGCAAAGGCATTTTTCTAATAGTGAATTTTATATGATGACAAGGATCTAGACGAGTCTTCCTCAAGTGTAAAGACCCACTAGAGAATCCATTATAGGGAGAGATATAATTTTTACTAATATCTTCTCTTATTGGACCTTAAAATTAGATTATGAAAGGGTGTTGAAAGTGTAATCCAACTTATGGCCAAGGCTAACATTGTATTATGTAATCTTGTATAGGTCAATGGGAAATCATTATACAAATGTATTTAGTTTATTGTTTATTTTATTATATAAGTCCTATGGGTTGCAATTATCCTTGTTATGGTTAAACCCACCGTATAACTTGTAATTAACCTTAATACCTCTTGTTATGTTGGATTAGGTTAAACTCATTCATGTAATTGGGATTTTGGTATTGGTATAAATACCCCCAACCACTCCATCCATTGTAATAAAGTGTTGTGATTTTGGGTAATATAGTCATTATTCATGGTGCCTATGGGTTCCCACTATATTTTTTCTCTTTTTTTATTTTTTTACATTTTTATATAAGATTTGAGTGGATGGATTACTTCTATTCATTTCTACAAATAGTTGTGAATTCCAACAAGTGAAAGAGGCTAATTTGATCCAAATAAACCATCTACATTTTTCTCAATTAGTATAAAATCATATCCATAATAAAATTGAGACAAGAATAAAGATTATCCTTCACACTTTAGGGTTTATAAGGATGCATAACAAATAAAGCAACATGGAGGATAAGCATTACACTTTAGGGTTTCATAAGAAGTAAATAATGTATAGGTTTCCTCTTCTAATTTAGAATTTCTAAAAAAGCACAAAAAATAAACCATTTTGAAGGTTATTCATTCCACTTAAAATTCTCCAATGCAATATAAATGTATAGATGAAAAGTTAAACTATGAACAATTTGAAAAATGGAAAAAAAAATATGTGAGCTAGGAGCGAGCCCCATATTTACTTGTTTTAGAAAACAAACAAGTGTTGCAAGTGAAAATAGGAAGCAAATATGAGCAAGAATCAAGTGCAAGCAAGAAGTGTCACTTTTTATTGTTCTAGATTTTTGGGAATGAAGATGCAAAAATTGAGCAACACCAAAACATATACCAATGAAAATAATAAGCAAAGCAAATGTAACACAAAGGATTGCACAATGAAATGAAATATTTTTATTAAGTTGGTGGATCTTTCATGTTACAATAAAATGTGCCCCAAATGAGGGGTGTACAAAGCTTATTATTTGATACAATTTCATACAATGCACTAGGGTTCTTCAAAACCCTAGTTTAACAAATGATGAGAAGTTTTCGCGCTCGATCTGATTCCAATAGTGTGGTGAGTGGGATTTGGTATCCTATGCAGGACCACACAAGATTTAGTAGCTACCAATGAACGTGATGCTCACACTTGCACACAACCAATAAACGAGGGTTAATAATATCTGTGAGGGCTCCACTATGTGAGACCCTAAAAAAAGAAGTTACTAAATCTCTAGTTGCATAAATAAACTATAAGAAGATTTGAGAATGCTAAAATACTTATAAAATAAATATTTACCTTGTCTATGTTGACTTACCATTTTCTTTCTTTGCTATTGATGTAGGTGTTTATTGCATAGATCACCTAACAACATCCATGGGGTCGTAGGGCTATAGAAATAAGGCTATGAACACCTGTGGATGCTCGGTGATGGAAGGAAATGGCCAGAGATGCTCGATGATGGCAGGAAGCACCTAGAGGTGCTCGAGGAACTTAGGGGGGCATTCAAGAAGTTGAAGCAGAAATTGCAATAGCAGATATGGTTCATGCAAGGTGGGTGATGACAAATGCAGAGGCAAGGATGCAAGGAAAAATCCAAAGTTTGTTAGGAATATTAGGGCTCAAAAAGTGTTAGTAAAATTTAGAGGTTGAGTCATAAAAATGACTCCTCTTTATAATATTCCCTAGGTCATGTTAGGGTTTCAACGACACAATTTGTGTGGCCAAGATTAAAACATGATGGAGGGTGGAGATTAAATATGGGTATGTGGCATGGATTAAGGCGAATGGATGGCTAGGATTAAAACATGATGGATGGTTGGGATTAATTCATACATATATATTTATTAAAAATATATAAAATATAATATAAAAATATTATTATTTAAATATATATTAAAAAAAATACATAAATATATATAAATAATGGATAATTGTGGCAGGAAGATATGGATGGATGAAAAGTGTATAGATCTTGGTGTCTACAGATGCCCCTTTTTGTACCATGTTGCGTGAAACACAATGTGGTGCAAAAATACGAGACACATGGTTTGGCCTGATGAAGATGCAAATTTCCTTCATTAGGATGCAAAGATGAACTTGAAGATAAAAGAATTTGGAGTGTGTAGCTTATCCCCTCAATTGGTGAATGAGTTAAGAATGAATCTCACAAGCCAATTGACATAATTGTGCAACGTAAAATGTGATTGAATTGTGCAAGTCCAAATGTATGATGTAAATACGAATTATATGAATGATGTAAATGTGATACCATTTTTACCCCAACGGTGGAATGGGCTATTGTGAAATGTAAGTGATTGATTTTGTTTTTGCCCTAATAGAGTAAGGGATTTTGGCCAAGTGTAGATGCCATGATCACGTAAAATGTATCCCACTATGGGAAATCAAAATAAAATTTGGTTACCCCAAGTTTGGGGTGA
This sequence comes from Wollemia nobilis, assembly GCA_028583015.1. Taxonomy (NCBI): domain Eukaryota; kingdom Viridiplantae; phylum Streptophyta; class Pinopsida; order Araucariales; family Araucariaceae; genus Wollemia; species Wollemia nobilis. Next base: position 4,538,877 of record JAQPPZ010000613.1, on the reverse strand, counting down.
TTCCATGCTATTGAAGAAAGTGCCTTACGACGTCATTGAAATGCAAATATGCATATGCAAAAATAAAAGGAAAATAGTCTTGCCCTTAAGGCCACTCATGATTGTAGCTATGTCCCACATAAAATTTCTAAATGGTTGCTCAATCACTCTACTTGGCTTGCATCCTCGGAGACTGGTGTAATTGCAAATGAAATGATGAAAGTTATCCATGTTGGAAACCCCATGGAAAAGGGCATCAATGACAACTATTGAGAAAATTGGTCTTGGCATAGTCTCACTCAAAATATGAGGTACCAAAATTGATTTTGTTTTCAAACAATGAGATATTGGATGATGAAGATGGCCAAGTGTCCTTATGGTGATTTATTCATCTTACCAAATTGCATGGATGCAAATAATTGCAATCACCAAGGATATAGAATAGACCACGAGATACGAGGTTCACTTGAAACTGTATATGAACTTGGTAAATGTACAAATTTAATGATTGATGGATGAAAACGATGTTGAAATAAAAATGAGAAATGTATTGATGGATGCAATGTGGAGTGATTTTGTGGAGGTAAGCTACATTTTTTAATGTATGGATGCAAGTGATTGAGTTTGTTTTTGCCCCAACAGATGAAGGATTTTTGACAATGTGTAAATACATGTATGGAAAATGCAAGGAATGGTTTTATTTTTGCCCCAACAAAAAAAGGGGTTTATGAAAATGTAAGTGATTTAGTCTATTTTTACCCTAACAGAAGAAGGGTTTTTTGATAATGTAAGTGTTCTTATGGTGATTTGTCCATCCTACCGAATTACATGGATAACCAATCACTGCAACCGCCAAGTTAATAGGATAAATCACTAAATACAAGGTTCACTTGTATTTGGGAATGTATTTAGCAAATGTTGAATGAAGGTGTAATAATGAATGAAATTGATGATATTGAATGTAAATGTGTGGGTAATGCAATGAATGATGATATTTTTGCCCTAACAGATGAAGGGGTTTTTGACATGGAAAAATGCAATGAGTGTGAAAAGTGCAATTGATTGAGTCTATTTTTACCCCAATAGAAAATAGATTTTTGATAATGTAAATGATTGGTTCTATTTTTTCTCCAAAATAAGAGGGTTTTTGTGAAAATGTAAATGATTGTATTTTTTTACCCCAAAAGAGAAGGGGTGTTTGATAATTTAAGTGTCCTTATGGTTATCTACCCATCCTACCGAATTACATGGATAACCAGTCGCTACAACCACCAGGTTAATAGGATAAACCACTAAATACAAGGTTCACTTGTACTTGTAAATGTATTTGATAAATGTTGAATGAAGGTGTAATGATGAATGAAATTGATGGTGTTAAATATAGATGTATGAATGAAGCAATGAATGATTATGTTTTTTCCCTAACAGATGAAGGGGTTTTTGACATGAAAAAATGCAATGATTATGAAAAGTGCAATGATGAATTCTGTTTTTGCCCTAACATATGAGGGGTTTGTGATATTGTAAGTGATTGGATCTAGTTTTGCCCCAACAAAAAAAGGGTTTTTTGGCAATGTAAATGATTGATTCTGTTTTTTCCCCAACAAAAAAGGGATTTTGTGAAAATGTAAGTGTCCTTATGGTGATTTTTCCATCCTACCAGATTGCATGGATAACTAGTCGTTGCAACCGCCAGGTTAATAGGATAAACCACTAAATACAAGGTTCACTTGTACTTGTAAGTGTATTTGACAAATGTTGAATGATGGTGTAATGATAAATAAAATTGATGATGTTGAATGTGAATGTGAATGTGATTTGTTTTTGCCCCAATAGATGACATGGTTTTTTATAATGTAAATGATGGATTCTATTTTTGCCCTAATAGATGAAGGGTTTTTGTGAAAATGCAAGTGATTGAGTCTATTTTTGCCCTAACATATGAAGGGTTTTTGACAATGTAAATGATTGATTTTGTTTTTTCCCTAATAGAAAAGGGGTTTTTGTATGATATACATGATTGGTTTTATTTTTGGCCTAACAAAAAAGAGGTTTTTGGAAATGTAAGTGATTGAGTCTATTTTTTCCCCAATAGATGAAGGGGTTTTTTGAAAAATACAATTATGAGTAAAATTAATGATGTTGAATGCAAGGAATTTTGATGATGTAAATGAAAGGCAAAGGGCACAATTTTTTGACAAAATAATGTAATCTTTTGAACCTAGCAATGGGTGTGGTTGATGTGAATGTAAGGCAAAGGGTGCAACCTTTGACAAAATAATGTAGTCTTTTGAACCTAGCAATGGATGTGGATGATGTGAATGTAAGGAAAAGGATGCTATATTTGATAAAATAATGCAACATTTTGAACCTTGCAATTGATGTGGATGATGATATGAATGCAAGGCAAAGGGCACAACCTTTGATAAAAGAACATAATATTTTGAACCTAGCAATTGGCTTGTTGATGATGTGAATGTTATTGAGTGATTGAATTATTTGTTGAATTGGTGGGGAAGGTGTGATACATTTAAAACCTTCAAGTTGTGATGTTGTTTGAAATTTCTAGTGATCTTTGCATATGTGAATTATATATATATATATATATATATATATATATATATATATATATATATATATATATATATATATATATATATATATATATATATATATATATATATATATATATATATATGTATGTATGTATGTATGTATATATACATGGATTTTAATTTTGTGTTATGCTTTTATGTGAATGCTTGTTGTGGATGTATGTGTATATGGATGATTAATGCATATGATAATGTGTTATTGATGTAAATGAACTAATGCTCTAATGATAATTTATAGTTTATATTTCTCTTGACCATGTATAGCATTGTTGTTTAATCAGGGGTACCAAAATATGTGGCATGTGAAATGGAAGACTTATGCAATGACATGGATGTTGATATGGAAGAAGATATGGATGTTGATATGAAAAACTGACTATTTTGTAGAGACTCAGACATACTAGTGATATCAAACAAACATACTAAATATTGTCTAATTTCTCTAAGACCAAATGTGTGTGCAATGAATTCATTTACCGAATCATGAGCATGGTAATGACTCGAGACAATAAAGGTGTGCAAGTGAGTTCATTAACCCATCTTGAGTAAATTGGATAAAACATGTTATAGGTGAGACCAAGAAGCTAGTTTGTCCTTATGTGCAATTAGAGGTCTCTTCAAGAGAGACGTGTCACCATGCATGAGCATACTCCACTACTAGTCAAGTGTTTATAACTCCGATGGAGATTAACTCCATAGTACAAGAATATAATTTTTAAGTTTTTGGGATGACTACCTAACCATATGATTGGAAATGTAGTCCTATCCTTACAACTTGATGATCTATGGTGTGTGATGTGTAAAATATTTAGATTTTTAGAGATTTTACCCTACTCTTTCTTTTATTTTGATATTGTGATAGTGGTGAAAACAACTATTTTTGTGGACTATGTTGCATGATGGGACAAGCAAGGAATTACCCTTTTCACTTCGAGGTACAACCAAAGAATGGTGTTATCTCTCTTTGATACAAGATATTTTTAAGATGTGTGATTGTGTTTGGTTTAAGAGTATTTTGAGTCAACTCCCTGAACTCAATATTTTCTTAGTGAAAATGTGACTTGGTCCTAAAGAAAACTCGACATGAATAGGAGGTTGCTTAAAAAAATAGGAGTGGTTGAGTGACCAAAAATACCTAGGTATTATGGACACGTGATTTTACTAATGAAAATTTGGATTTGTGGAATGATGCAATGAAATGGATTTGAAAGTGCCCCTGATTAAGGCAACATGACTTTGTTGGACCAATTAATATCTAAACTAAATAAATTATCCCTAATATGAAATATAAAATGTGTAATTGTGGATGCAATGTATGAAATGAAATTTGTGCAATGTAAATGTGTGAAATGACATGTGTGCAAATGAAGTGTATGCAAGTGTAATGTAATTGTTGGGAAATGAATTATCATCAAGTTTTACTTGATATTGCAACTATCTATCTTCCAATTTTTTGGCTAGGCTTACACCTGATAGTCACATCTCAAAACTCAAAATTGAATGGACCAAATATTACTTCAATCTAACCTCCATAGTAGGTTGGTTCCTTGTCAACTGAATAGAATGTTGACTCAATTAAGCTCAATAAGGGTTTTGAAGAATAGGGTTAGAAAATATTTAGGGTTAAAAATTATGCATTAATGGTGTCCGGATAAGGCTAACAACATAGGCATCCATAGGAAAAACCTCTAGAAAACTACTTCTAGTGTCCCACACTTAGGATTAACAACACCCAAAACCATGAAATATTCATACAATAAAGCAAAAATAGAGATATGTTCCAAGAAGCAATTTCAATATCCAATATATTAACAATCAAATTTAGCATAATAGATCAATAATCAAACTTTGTAGAAATAAACTTCTTGCCAACACAAATCTAACTATGAACAAATTTCAACTACCTTAACAACTAGTAATCCAATACAAATGGAATGAACTAACCATTATAGTATTGATAGAAATGCAATTCACAGCTCGAACCTCTTTATGAAAGATATCAAAGATAGCAGATCTCAAGTCAAAAATTTGAGTAATGCTCCTTCCATTAGTTTGTAGAAAATGTTACATAGTAGTGTATCACTCCAAATTTTTTGCATCCTTACCTTCAGGCTATAGGATCCGTGCCCAAAAGGAGGATGGGAAAAGGATGGCGCGGTACCTCGGACTGAGAGGCCTTGCGAAGGTCCCGCCTCTCGGGGGAGGTGTATTATGGTGATTTTTTGATGGATGGTGGGTTCACCAGGAAACGTTTGAATGGCAGTTTCCACGCCTAGGTTGGGAATGTGTTTAATGTGTTCAGTTTTATCTTTAAACATTCGAGTCCTAGGTTTGGCCAAATGAATCTAAGTTATTCTATTATGAAAATGCAAGCTAAATGAAATACAAAAAACAGATTTTAAACAAAAAATAGAGAGAAAAAGCTAAATTACAGAGCCATACTTGATCCGGATGTCTGATGGAGATTCTGATGTTTGAAGCAGACAGGATCATCTGGAATTTGACAGGATCGTCTTCGACCTGCAGGATCATCTGAGATCTGACAAATTCGTTAGATGAATTCATCAGAGACCTGTAAACAGAGAAATAGACACAAAATGCAAAAAATGCAGCAATGCTAATAGAGGATAAAGATGTAAAATAATAATAAGAATGTTAATAAGATAATCCTAAATAGAAATGTAAGCAGATTACAATGTTTTAATAGTTAATCATGATTTCATTATGCAATTAAACTACATGGGTGAACTCCAAGATGCAGAATAGCAGAAAATAATAAATAAACTAACTAGATGCAAAATAGAATAGGAGATGAAAAGAGAAAAATGCAAACTCTGGGCACTGATTGCCCTAATGCAGACTATAGTCGAGATCGTCTTGAATTGGTGTGAAATCATCTCAAATTGAACAAGATCGTCCATGATGAATTGAGCTTGCTTCGGCTAAAAAATACTAAGGTTCCTAGAACAAAATTTGGATAGGACTAGTGCAGATAGTAATTTGGGATGTTTCAATGCATATAAAGTCAAGTTACAGGAAATATCAGCCAGGGGTAGGTTAAGGGGAGGGCCTAAGTTTAAATAGGCTTAGGAGGGAGGTTAGGAGGTTGGAGATCATCCCAATTTGGGAGATCTCCAATGGGGAGGGTCTCTAATGGTGCAGACACACTTCTGCCCGGATTAGAGACGTCGTTGGAATAGAGGCTAATTGAGAAAAATTAGTTTTGGGACAAGATCGTCTAGACGTCCTAGTCCAGATGAAATCGTCCGATCTGAGGTGATATCGTCTGATCGGCGATGATATCATCAAACGGTCAAAAAAAACTCTAAAAATGGTGCAAAAAAGGAAGAAACAGGTTAAACGATGGTTTGGAAGCGGTTTTGGGGGTTAAAATTTGAATTTGAATATTTACTAGAGTAATTGTAATTATTTAAGGTTTTATTGCACCAATTTTAGGGTGCTACATTTTGCCCCCTCTTTAGCGAATTTTCCCAAGAAAATGCGTTAAAGATGAGTTCTTCTCGATCTACGAGAAAGAAAAAAATATTCCCATTTTTAGGCGATGATTCTTGGTCGAATCGTACGACAGCTTACTATGGTGCCCCCTCCGTGTTTTTACCCAAATCGAATGTTTGAGGTAAAAACACGAAAAAGCAAAATTTTAAAAAAATTGTTTAAGTGTTTTTGAATAAAATTAAGAAAAATAGGGTAAAACCCTAATTCATTGTTATTGTTCATTTTTCTAGTTTTTAGAGCTCTGGAGACAAGATGGTCGAGACAATGCACAGATCAACAGAGGTCCGGCGTGGGCTACGGGTAAGGGTCTAAACTGAATTTAGAATATTATGCTTTTTAGATTAGATTTGATTGATTTTTGAGCATCATGGCCATTTTTGGGCCATCACCGTCGTCGAGACGAAATCGTCTCGATTTCACCGAAATCGTCTCGATATCGTCGATTTTGTCCAGAGGCGAAATCGGCGAAATGGGGACGATTTCGTCAAAAAGGAGATGATTTCGGCTGGCAAAATCGGAGACGAATTTGCTCAAATTGGGGATGATATCGTCCAATTGTGGACGATATCATCATTTATGAAATTGAACTTATTTTAACTTGCATTTTTAATTAATGATTTATTAATGATTTTTATTGTTGATTTTGTTTATGTTGTAGAGAGGATTACTAAAGAGTAGAGAATGGAAATATGGTAGACTAAGGGATGACTTGGCCACCCTATCTCAGGTAGAGCGAGATCAGCTGGCTCAGTTTGGCCTGCAGCATGTGGCAAAGATGCCACAAGTTTCTACAGATATGGGGCTACTGACAGCCCTAGTAGAGAGGTGGTATCCGGGTTCTTCCTATTTTTGGTTACCGATAGGGGAGATGACTCCCACACTAGAGGATGTATGGAGGATTTTGAGGATCCCCATACAAGGACGGTTGATCACTCCCATGGCCAATCAGGGCCACGTGATGATGCGACTGTGTGGCGATCCAAGCTTCGCCTTGGAGAAGGGCAGAGTGAATATCGAGTCGCTGCACCAGATGCCTGGGGCATCTAGACTCACACGGGTTTTGGATGGGGTGGTAGGTGGACTTCTGTTGTGCCACAAGAGCGGATGCAGGGTACCATGGGTACTAACAGATGTGGTCTACGACATGAGAGACCACGGGTACGAGTTTGCTTGGGGGAGCTTTGTACTCTATCGGTTGTATAGGATCCTGCATGGGGTCGTATACAAGGGCGATCGATGTCTGGTTATGACATCACTACTGCAAGTTTGGTGCTGGGAGCACATTGCGGTGCAAAGGCCGGTAGGGCTCCCACTAATAAGGATTGATGGGGAGAGGCCCCGAGTTTTCTACTGGTGGCTCTAAAGAGGGGCACAACGGTAGATAGATCTACCAGTGTCTCGGAGACTACTAGACGACCTCGTCTCCGACCAGATCACCTGGAGGCCTTGGAGAGATCATCCAGGGTGGGCCGAGGATGGACAGGAGCTGGCTCACATCAGGTGAGTCTGCTGGTTGAGGATGGAGAGGGGAGAGGTGGAGCTCCATCGATATGACCAAGTTTTGAGGCAGTTCAGTCTATAGCAGGGGATCCCATCTCTGAGAGACTACGAGTTTTCTCGGACTATTCGGGATAACACTACAGTTAGAAAGGCTCCAGATATGCAGTGATTCTGGAGTTAGGACACAGATGATGCCCCCATTCAGCCGGTGGATGGGGATGATGCTAGGGTAGCCGATGGCTATGATGCCTGGTACACAAGCATCTACCCTCCTTGAATGACGAGGGCTCAGGGTCCGATTCATGTAGTTGTGCATCGGATGGGGAGGCGGTGCCAGGCAGCCATTGAGGCGGCACAGGGTCATGGTAGGAGAGAGCAGAGGAGGCCACAGACTTAGTAGAGGCCACGGCAGCGGGAGAGGAGGGAGGAGAGACCCCCTTCTCCATAGAGAGAGAGACCACCATCGCTCGATAAGGGCAAGGGTGTGGACACAAGAGAGAGTAGTGAGATGGCTACTCTTCAGGAAGAGATTGTATGTCTCCAGGAATAGGTGTAGACTTTGTAGGAGGAGGCTGCACGACATCGAGCGAAGGCTACATAGCTCAGAGATGAGGTTGCACGCCTCAGAGCATGGAGCAGAGGAGCGAGCACTCAGGAGCTAGCATGGTCAATTGCTCAGATCACGTTCTACCAAGGTATCTACTTCCAAATGGTGCCAGAGGGTCAGAGGGTACAACAGCCAGCCGACATTGCTGACCCGATCAGGATTGGGTCATCGAGGACATCATCTCGATCGACGACTAGGACTCGTAGTACGACACATACTACGATGGGGCCACCTCATCCACCTCAAGGTGAGGGGAGGAGATGAGGTTGAGAGCTCGAGGGGTTCTCGAGACACTGCACAGAGGATATATGATTGAGAGGATTGAGTATGCCAAGATGTAGATTGTGGCATACCAATCTATTTTGAGATGATGTACATATATTTGATATATATATAGATGAGATATTTTTTGATCATATGACTTGTCTTATGATGATACGTCTTGTTTATATGTTTTTATGATGCTTTAATGTTTGAAGTGTGATTGATTTGATGATTCATGTAATTATGTCATTGGAAAGTATTATGGTTTAAATGTCATGCTTTAAAAATTTAAATGAAATAATCTGATGTAACAAATTGGTTGTTTGTGATGTGATAATTTGATAAAAATAAAAGGGACTTTTAACAATAATTTCAAAGGACATTGTCGCTATTATAGACCATTTCATGGAGTCACCGCTCACTCGGTCGTCAAGCTAATCCTAGTATAGAAATATTGTTAAAAGTAAAAGAGTGCTTAAGAGACTGTCTTAAGACTTTGGTGTGATGATGCAAATGATGATGATGATGATGATTTGTTTTTCAGATTTTCATGAAAATATTATGCATGAAAATATTTTAAAATGATTTTTGCTAGGCATAAATTCCTAAGTGTGATAAAATTTTGAATAATTCCTTAGAAATTATACCATGGTTGCAAATTTGCATATTGACATAATGACATGAAATAGTGATAGGTGTTTGTTTGTTTTAAAGCATAATTGTATAACATAATGATTTAAGTCATATGGTTTTTATGATTTTAAATAAATGGGGAATAAAATTAATACAATGGTTTGCGCTAGGCATAGAATATGTAGGTATAGACTTATACCATCATCACGAAAATCAAAGAAGAAAATAGATTGTTTTATTGCATGGTTGATTTTTAATTTTTGAAAAATAAACAAAAAATATGAAGATGAGGACTTGCGCTAGGCATAAAATTCCAATTTTAGTTTTGGAACTATACCATCGTCGCGAAAGTCGACAATATATAAATATGTGTTTTTATTGTATGGTTTTGAAAGAAATTTTGATTTTTGATAATGCATGTAGTTGTCTTTATACTAAACAACTGTACTTTAAAGAAGAAAATGAATTTATTCCAAACAATTTGCAAAAATATATTTCAAAGTATCTTAAAGACAAAAGTTAGATTTATAAGGAATCCCATGTGCATATGTGAGTTCATTTCCAATCTTGATTTATCATAATGATACACAAAATCTCTCAAATACAAATGTGTGTGCAATTGCATTGTTCATTTACCAGTTTTGAGCAAGATAATTTGATACAAGTGATTTGAATGAACCAAATAAGTGTTCATTAACCATGATTTAGATGCATATAACCATACCAAACTACTATGTAAGTCGGATTATCAAGAGCTAGCTAATCCATAAGCAGACATAGGTCTGTACAAAAGAAGGTCGCTAATGTGACAGACATATCGCCACGCTAGGAGTTACCCAAGGCCAAGCAGAGTTGGGCACAAACCACTTGTTATGGGGCTTACCTCACAGTTTTCGAATAATTGAGAATTCCAGGGATTCAAGCTCATCAACCCTTATTTTCTTTTCAAAGGGTAGGGAGAGGGATTTTATTACTTTTGCTTTCACTTTCTTTTGCTTTTCTTTTGTGAGATAATGCTTGAAACATTGCTGTAATGATATAAAATAACATTTTTCTTTTTCTCTTTTTTCTTGAACTTTGCTTTTCTTCCTATGCTAGGGATACTTGCTCGGATTAGCTGTAGAGCAAGGGATTTTTATTCGGGTAGGGGTGAGCTTGTCCTTTTGCCAATTCTCAAAGATTCTAGACCATGTGCATGATAGGATAGCAGGGGAAACTTTTGCTCAAGAAACCACTTCTACTATGTAGCATAGCATGGACATTACAAATATAATCATTTTATTGTGAAAGGATGTGCTTGGTTTAAGTAAATAACAAGATCAATTCTCTATGCTCAAACTTTATTTAATTGAATTTTGTGGACTTTGATATAAGAGAGATTAGTAATCATGCCAGATAAAAATCAAGATATTTATTTTGTGTTTGTGAAAGTGAGGGATTCCAAATAAATGCTAATTTATCCAAAATAATTTGAAATATATAATCGCAACATTTGTAAGAAGAAATATATACACATACTTTTTGAGAAGTTTGAGAATGTTGACTCTCTCTTTCTTCTTTATTTTGTTTTGGTTTCAAAAGAGTCAAGAATATTGCTGTTTTTATTTTTATTATTTTTGTTTGTTTTTGGTTTTGTTTTTGTGTAAACAGTTTGAAATATTTTTAAAATAAGACAACATGCAAAATATGTACAAATGATGAAATGACTAGTTTTTGTTACGCATAGTAACGTTTAAGATGCAAAATGTTCATGGGTTCTTTAAGTTCTTTACCATCTAAGGTAGATAATTTATATGCTCCCGATTCAAATTTAGCAGTGATAATGTATGGTCCAAGCCAATTGGGCTCAAATTTACCTTTAAGGTCTTTAGTTGCATTAGTATTTTTTTGATTTTCTTTTAAAACAAGGTCGCCGATCTCAAAGGATCGATGACGAACTTTTTTAGCATATGATCTTTTAAGCTTGTTTTGGTAGGCACGAAGATGCTCCAAAGCATTGATGCGCTTTTCATCTAGGAGTTCCAATGACTGAGTCTGCCCAGCTCGATATTCATCTCCTACTTCGGTATCTTGAAGTAGTAGAGCCAAAGAAGGAACTTCTAATTCAAAGGGAAAAATGGCTTCAGCACCATAAACCAAAACAAAAGGTGAAGTTCCAGTGGGGGTTCGAACACTAGTTCGATAGGCCCACAAGGTCGGATATAATTGAATGTGCCGATCGCGGCCGCTTTATTGACCAATATTTTGAGAATTTTGATTAAGGTTTTGTTAGATGCTTTTGCTTGACCATTACCCTGAGGATAATAGGGAGTGGACCAGTGATGTTGAATCTTATATTTTTGGCATAATTTATTGACATCTTTATTTTTGAAACAAGTTCCATTATCAGAGATGAGATTTGCAGGAATTCCAAACCTACAAATGATTTGATTAAAAATAAATTTAGAGACTTGTGTTCCAGTGCAGGAAGCTAAAGGCATAGCTTCAACCCACTTCGTGAAATACTCGATGGCGGTTATGATGAATTTATGTCCATCAGATGACACAAGATTGATTTTGCCAATAATGTCTAAGCCCCATTTTGAAAAGGGCCAAGGAGATGAAATAGCCTACAGCTCTTGTGCGAGCACATGGACAAGGTCGGCATGTTTCTGGCACTTGTCGTAATGGCGCACATACTCATGTGCATCATTTTCCATGGTAGGCCAAAAGTAGCCTATCTTAAGGAGCTTTTTAGCAATGACACTACCACTGAAGTGTCCTCCACAAGATCCATCATGGGCTTCACTCAAGGCTGATTTGGATTCTTCTAAATTCAAAAATCTTAATAGGATACCTTCAAAAGATCTCCTATATAAAGTATTGCCAATTATTACAAATCGACTTGCTCGTCTACGTAATAACCGACACTGGTTTCTATTGGAATTGGTAGGGAAAGTCCCATTTTGAAGAAAATCAAATATATCTATATACCAAGGGTTAGGAGTAGTTTCATTGATTAGAAACACATCCAAAGGTTCTAAGCATGACTTATTTGAAGTGGGTTCCTAGAGTCGATGAATAATGATGGTGGCATATTCGTCATCTAACTCCAAGGGCAGGAGAGATGCAGCTGTGGCCATAGCATCAGCTGCACGGTTGCAAGTTCAAGGAATAGCTTCCAAGGTAACTTGATCAAATAGAGACATTAATTGTAAAACATAGGCTTTATATGGGTGCAGTTTATCATCTCTGGTCTGATAAAATTCATTAATTTGGTTTATGACAAGTTGAGAATCACCAAAAACTAGCAAATGTTTGATTTTTAGCACCAAGGCAGCTCGTAATCCAAGGATTAGAGCTTCATATTCAGTAGTATTGTTGGTGCAAGCAAATGTTAATTTGAAGGACAGAGGAATAAGATGTTTTTGCGGGGATATTAAAATAATACCCACACTAGCCCCACTCATGCATCGGGCTCCATCAAAGTATAAGGACCATTGTTCAATATGGTCTACCTCTAATTGAAGGCATTCATCAGGAAACTCAATGATGAGGGGATGGGTAGACTCTAAGGGTGCAGCAGCTAATTGATCTGCTATGATTTGACCCTTAACAGACTTCTATCCTATGAATGTGAGGTCAAACTCGCTTAGAGCAAGAACCCACTTGGCTGTACGACCCGATAAATAAGGTCGACTCATGAGATACCTCAAGGGATCATATTTAGCAATGACATAAGTTTTTTGACTGAGCATATAATGGCATAATTTCTACATAGAAAATACAACTGCTAGACATAGTTTTTCCAACGCTGTGTAGCGGGTTTCATAACTGTTGAAGGTTCGGCTAATATAATAATTAGCACGTTCTCTCTTCTCATCATCAAGTTGAGCTAACATAGCTCCTAAGGCAAAATTTGAAGCTAAAATATACAGGAGAAATGGGCGATCAGGTCTAGGTGGAGAAAGCATCGGTGGGGTAAGGAGGTATTGTTTGAGAAGTTCAAAATCTTCTTTACATTCATCGTCCCAATTAAAATGGACATCCTTCTTAATGAGCTTAAGAAAGGGACCAATTTTTTCCACCAACTTATCGATGAAGCGACGAATAGCTTGAAGCTTACCTTGTAAACTTTGTAATTCAGATATATTGGTAGGTGCGGGCATATCAGTGATAGCCGCAATCTTGAGAGGGTCAATTTTGATACCACGTAAAGAAACTATAACCCCTAATAGTTTATCGGACTTAACTCCAAATATGCATTTGGCTAGATTTAATCGAATAAGATATTCTCTTAATCGATTAAAAACTTTTCTCAAATCATCTAAATGATTATCTTCATTAATAGAGCGAGCTATAATATCATCTACATAATCATGTAGGATATCATGCATCATATCATAAAAAATATAAGTCATAGCTCGTTGATAGGTTGCACCTGCGTTCTTTAAGCCAAATGGCATCACTTTCCAACAAAAAGTACCCCAAGGGGTAATAAAGGTTATTTTAGCCTGATCTTCAGGAGCTATCCTGATCTGATTATAATCGGAGAATCCATCCATTAAGGACATCATCCCACTCCCGAAAGTAAAGTCAATGATTTGATCCATGTTTGGAAGAGGAAAATCATCTTTAGGGCATGCAACATTAATATCTCTAAAATCAGTGCAAACCCTAACTTTGGTGGCTTCTTTCTTGGTGACTGGAACTACATTTGAGATCCATTCAACATAATCAATAGCTTGTATAAAAATAACATTCAGAAGTTTTTCTAACTCCCCTTTGACTAGCAGGGCCACTTTGGGATGCATTTTTCTAAGTTTTTGTTTAACAGGTTTAGCATCCGGATGGACTACTAGATGATGCATGACTACGAAGGGTCCAGGACTCGGCATATCTTCGTATGTCCAAGCGAAGACATCTTCATATTCTTTAAGGAATGCAATGTATTGCTCTTGTTTTTCTTGACTTAATTCTGACCCAATATTGATTATGTGAGGATTATCCTCAGTTCCAATGTTAACTTTAATGACGTTTTCTACTTCCATGTGTAGATCTCTTTCAAAATTAGGTGGGGCGGGTGAGACGCCCAATTCTTGTAATTATTTTAAGGTTAAGTTGGATAATTCATCTTGAGGATTAGTGGCCTCAAGTTGGGCTATAGTTGGCATAGAACCATCAAAATAAAATCCATTGTGTAACATCTCTTCAACGTAGACATCGTGGAAGATATCTCCTTCCAACTCATCATCGGATTCAACAATCATTTCAGGGTAAGCTATGGATAGCATGTTACATGTTGTATCGCTCCAAATTTTTCACACCCTTACCTTCAAGCTATAGGATCCATGCCCGAAAGGAGGATGGGAAAAGGATGGCACGGTACCTCGGACTGAGAGGCCTTGCGAAGGTCCCGCCTCTCGAGGGAGGTGTATTATGGTGATTTTTTGATGGATGGTGGGTTCACCAGGAAACATTCAATGGCAGTTTCCACGCCTAGGTTGGGAATGTGTTTTATGTGTTCATTTTTATCCTTAAGCATCCAAGTCCTAGGTTTGTCCAAATGAATCTAAGTTATTCTATATGAAGATGTAGATTAAATGAATACAGAAAATAGAATTAAGATAGAAAACAGAGAAATTAAGCAATATTAAAAGAAAATACCTGATCCGGATGTCTGATGAAGATTCTGATTCTTGAAGCAGTCAGGATCATCTGGAATTTGACAGAATCGTCTGAGATCTGACAGGATCGTCTGAGATCTGACGAATTCGTCAGGCAAATTCGTCAGAGACTTGCAAACAGAGAAATAGGTGCAAAACACAGAAAATGCAACTATTCTAATAGAGGGAAATAGTGTAAAATGATAGCAATAAAATTAACATGATAATAATGAACAAAATATGACTGTACTACGATGATTTAATGGTAATTGATGACTTAATTATGCATTTAAAGCTACATGGGTGAACTCCAAAATGCAAGATAGCATAAAATATCAAATAAACTTTAGGCACTGATTGCCTCAATGTTGACTGTAGTCGAAATCGTCTCTAATTCGACAGGATCGCCTCCGATCTGAACAAGATCGTCTGCGATGATGTAAGCTTGCTCCGGCTGAAAAACAGTAAGGTACCTACAACAAAATTGGTATAGAACTAATGCAAATATCAATTTAGGATGTTTTAATGTGTGTGAAGTCAAGTTACAGAGAATTTCAGCCAGGGGGTGCTAAGGGGAGGGCTTAGGATTAAATAGGCTTAGGAGGGAGGTTAGAAGGTTGGAGATCATCCCTATTTGGGAGATCTCCAACGGGGAGGGTCTCTAACGGCGCAGACACGCTTCTATCCAGATTAGAGACCCGTTGGAACAGAAGCTAATTGTGAAAAATTAGTTTTGGGACAAGATCATCTGGACGTCCTAGCCCAGGCGAAATCGTCAGATTTGGGGTGATATAATCTGATTGGCAATGATTTCGTCTAATTGGCGACGATATCGTCAAATGGTCAAAACAACCTCTAAAAATGGCGTGGGAAAGGAGGAAACGGATTACACGATAGTTAATGGGTGGTTTGGGAGGTTAAAATTTGAATTTGAATTATTTACTAGAGTGAATGTAATTACTAAGGTTTTACTGCGCCAATTTTAGGGTGCTACATTTTGCCCCCTCTTTAGCGAATTTTTCAAAAAAAATGCGTTAAAGATGAGTTCTTCTTGATTTATGAGAAAGCAAAAAATTATTCCCATTTTTAGGCGACGATTCTTGGTCGAATCGTACGACAGCTTACTATGGTGCCCCCTCCATGTTTTTACCCAAATCGAACGTTTGAGGTAAAAACACAGAAAAGCAAAATTTGAAAAATGTTTTTAATTGTGTTTTGAATAAAATTAAGAAAAATAGGGTAAAACCCTAATTCATTTTTACTGTTCATTTTTCTGGTTTTTAGAACTCTTGCAAGAAAAAATGGTGGAGACAACGCACAGATCGACAGAGGTCCAGTAGCGGGCTACGGGTAAGAGTCTAGACTTAACTTAGAATGCTTTAATTTGAATTTACATGCTTTTTAGGTGAATTTTGAATGAATTTTTGAGCATCGCGGCCATTTTTGGGCCGTCGATGTTGTCGGGACGAAATCGTCCTAATTTCGATGAAATCGTCTCAAGTTCGCCAATTTCATCTAAGGGCAAAATCGACAAAAGGGGGACGATTTCGTCAAATTAGGGACGATTTCGGCTTGCGAAATCGAAGATGATTGTGCTCAAATTGGGGATGATATCGTCCAATAGTGGACGATATCATCATTTGTAAAATGGAATTTATTTTAACTTGCATTATTAATCACTTGAGTTTGTTATTAATGATTTGTTTTTTATTGTTGTTGTTTATGTTGCAGAGAGGATTGCTAAAGAGCAGAGAATGGAAATACGAGGGGTTGAGAGATGACTTGGCCGCTCTAACACAGGCAGAGCGGGATCAGCTGGCACAAGCCGACTTACAGCATGTGGCAGAAATGCCACAAGTGTCTACAGACATGGGGCTACCGATGACACTCTGGCGAGAGAGGTGGTATCCGGGTTCTTCTTGTTTTTGGCTACCCACAGGGAGATGACTCCCACTCTGGAGGATGTATGGAGGATTCTGAGGATCCCCATACAAGGATGGTTGATCACTCCTACGGCCAATTAGGGCCATGCTATGATGCGGTTGTGTGGTGACCCAAGCTTCATCCTGGAGAAGGGCGAAGTGAACATCGAGGCACTACGTCAGATGCCTGGGGCATCGAGACTCACATAAGTTTTGGCCGGAGTGGTGGGTGGACTTATGTTGTGCCACCAGAGCGGGTGCAGGGTACCATGGATGCTAGCAGATGTGATTTACGACATGCAGGACCATGGTTACAGATTCTCTTGGGGCAATTTTGTGCTATTTCAACTGTACAGGATCCTGCATGGGGTCGTGTACAAGGGCGACCGATGTCTAGTTATGACATCGCTCCTACAAGTTTGGTGCTGGGAGCACATTGCAGTGTAAAGGCCGATAGGGCTTCCTTTGATAGGGGTTGACGGGGAGAGGCCCCGAGTTTTCTATTGGTGGCTCCGGAGAGGGTCATAGTGACGGATTGACCTATTGATGTCCCAAAGACTACTGGATGACCTTGTCCCAGACCAGATCACCTGGAGGCCATGGTGAGAGCACCCAGGGTGGGCTAAGGATGGATAGGAGTTGGCTCGTGTCAGGCGAGTCTGCTGGCTGAGGATGGAGAGGGGAGAGGTGGAGCTCCATCGCTACGATCGGGTTTTGTGATAGTTTGGTCTATAGCAAGGGATCCCATATCTCAGGGATTATGAGTTTTCCTAGACTGTCCGGGATAACACCACAGTGATCGGGGCTCCAGATATGCAGTGCTTCTAGAGTCAGGACTCGGACGATGCCCCCATTCAGCCAGTGGATGGGGACGACATAGGGGTATCCGATGGCTATGATGCCTAGTACGCAGGCATCCGCCCTCCTCGGATGATGAGGGCTCAAGGTTCGATTCACATAGTTATGCGTCGGATAGGGAGGCGATGCTAGGCAGCTATTGAGGTGGCCTAGGGTTGCAACGAGAGAGCAAAGGAGGCCACAGGCGTAGGAGAGGCCATGGCAGCTGGAGAGGAGGGAGGAGAGACCCCCTTCTCCATAGAGAGAGAGGCCACCATCGCTCGATAAGGGCAAGGGTGTCGACACTGGGGAGAGCAGCGAGACAGTGACTCTCCAAGCGGAGACGATCCGTCTCCAAGCACAGGTGCAGACCCTACAAGAGGAGGCTGCATGACATCGAGCTGAGGTGACATAGCTCAGAGACGAGATTGCACGCCTCAGAGCATGGGGCGGAGGGGCGAGCACTGGGGAGCTGGCACGGGCTATTGAAAAAATCACTTTCTATCAGATATTATACTATCAGATGGTGCCAGAGGATCAGAGGGTATAGTTGCCAGTTGGCATTACTGACCCGATCAGGATTGGGTCATCAAGGACTTCGTCCCGATCGATGACTAGGACTCGTAGTACCACTCATACTACGATGGGGCCACCTCGTCCACCTCAGGGCAGGGGAGGAGATGAGGCTGAGAGCTTGAGGGGTTCTCGAGGCTAGACTACTGCACTACATTGTACCTATTGATATGATAGCATTTATTATTTTTTGATAGAGGATTGAGTATGCCGAGGTACATATTATGGCATACCAATCTAGTTTTGATATGATGTATATATATTGTTGATATATATATGAGATGAGATATGTTTTTGATCATATGACTTGTGTCTTATGTACTTTTATGATGCTTTTATGTTTGGATTGATTGATTTGATGATTGGATTGAGGATTCATGTAATTATGTCATTGGAAATATTATGATTTTGATGTCATGCTGTAAGATTTTAAATGAAATAATCTGATGTAACAAATTGGTTGTTTGTGATGAAATGTGATAAAAAATAAAAAGAGACTTCTAACAATAATTTCAAAGGACATTGTCGCTATTATAGACCATTTCATGGAGTCGTCGCTCACTCGGTCGTCAAGCTAATCCCAGTATAGAAATATTGTTAAAAAGTAAAAGAGTGCTTAAGAGACTATCTTAAGACTTTGGTGCAATGGTGCAAATGATGATGATGATGGTTTGTTTTTAGATTTTCATAAAAATAATATGCATGAAATAATGTTAAAATGATTTTTGCTAGGCATAAATTCCTAAGTGTGATAAATTTTTTGGATAATTCCCTAGGAATTATACCATCATTGCAAAATTGAAGGTTGACATAATGACATGAAATATTGATAATATGCATTCTTTTGAAAAGCATAATTTGTGTAACAGAATGATTTAAGTCATATGTTTTTCATGAATTGATTTTAAATGAATGGGGAATAAAAATTGATACAATGGTTTGTGCTAGGCATAGAATATGTAGGTATAGACTTATACCATCATCGCGAAATCCAAAAAGAGAGTTTTATTGCATCATCATTTTTAATTTTTGAAAATATGAAGATGAGGACTTGCGCTAGGCATAAAATTCTAATTTTGGTTTTGGAACTATACCATCGTCACGAAAGTCGACAATATATATATGTGTGTGTGTGTGTGTGTGTGTGTGTGTGTGTGTGTTTTGATTGTATGGTTTTGAAAGAAATTTTGATGTTTCTATTATGCATGTAGTTGTCTTTATACTAAACAACTGTACTTTAAAGAAGAAAATGAATTATTCCAAACAATTTGCAAAATATTTCAAAGTACTTTGAAGACAAAAGTTAGATTTATAAGGAACCCCATGTGCATATGTGAATTCATTTCCAATCTTGATTTATCATAATGATACACAAAATCTCTCAAATATAACATGTGTGTGCAATTGCTATGTTCATTTACCAATTTTGAGCAAGATAATATGATACAAGTGATTTGAAGAAACCAAATAAGTGTTCATTAACCATGATGTAGATGCATATAACCATACTAGACTACTATGTAAGTCGGATTATCAAGAGCTAGCTAATCCATAAGCAGACATAGATCTATACAAAATAAGGTCGCTAATGTGACGGACATATCGCCACGCTAGGAGTTACCCAAGGCCAAGCGGGTTGGGCACAAACCACCTGTTATGGGGCTTACCTCACAGTTTTTGAATAATTGAGAATTCCAGGGATTCAAGCTCATCAACCCTTCTTTTCTTTTCAAAGGGTAGGGAAAGGGATTTTATTGCTTTTGCTTTTTCTTTCTTTTGCTTTTCTTTTCTTTTTCTTTTTGTATTTTTGCTTGATAATTGAGATAATGCTTGAAATATTGTTGTAATGATATAAAATAACATTTTTTTTCTTTTTCTCTTTTTCTTGAACTTTGCTTTTTTGTTCTATACTAGGGATACTTGCTCGGATTAGTTGTAGAGCAAGGGATTTTTATTCTGGGTAGGGGTGAGCTTGTCCTTTTGCCAATTCTCAAAGATTCTAGACCATGTGCATGATAGGATAGCAGGGGAAATTTTTCGCTCAAGAAACCACTTCTACTATGTAGCAAAGCATGGAAATTACAAATATAATCATTTTATTGTGAAAAAGATGTGCTTGGTTTAAGTAAATAACAAGATCAATTCTCTATGCTCAAACTTTATTTAATTGAATTTTGTGGACTTTGATATAAGAGAGATTAGTAATCATGCCAGATAAAATCAAGATATTTATTTTGTGAGTGTGAAAGTGAGGGATTCCAAATAAATGCTAATTTATCCAAAATAATTTGAAACATATAACTGCAACATTTGTAAGAAGATATAGATATGGATACTTTTTGAGAAGTTTTGAGAATGTTGACTCTCTCTTTCTTCTTTATGTTGTTTTGGTTTCGAAAGAGTCAAGAATATTGCTATTTTTATTTTTATTATTTTTGTTTTTGAACAAAAAATTAACAAGTGCCATAAATAAATACAACAAATAGTTTTGAAGATTTTGATGATTATGAATGTTTTTGGTGTTTTTGAATTTATAAATTGAAAGAAATACAAGATAGTGATTTTGAATTATTTTAAACAAATATATACAAGGATGAAATGACCAAATTTATACATAGTAACGTTTAAGATGCAAAATATTCATGGGTTCTTTAAGTTCTTTACCATCTAAGGTAGATAATTTGTATGCTCCCGATTCAAATTTAGCAATGATAATGTATGGTCCAAGCCAGTTGGGCTCAAATTTACCTTTAAGGTCCTTAGTTGCATTAGTATTTTTTTGATTTTCTTTTAAAACAAGGTCGTTGATCTCAAAGGATTGATGACGAAATTTTTTAGCATATGATCTTTTACGCTTGTTTTGGTAGGCACGGAGATGCTCCAAAGCATTGATGCGTTTTTCATCTAGGAGTTCCAGCTGACTGAGTCTGCCAGCTCGATATTCATCTTCTACTTCGGTATATTGAAGTAGTAGAGCCAAAGAAGGAACTTCTAACTCAAAGGGAAAAACGACTTCAACACCATAAACCAAAATGAAAGGTGAAGTTCCAGTGGGAGTTCGAACACTAGTTCGATAGGCCCACAAGGTTGGATATAACTGAATGTGCTAGTCACGACCAGTTTTATTGACCAATATTTTGAGAATTTTGATTAAGGTTTTGTTAGATGCTTCTGCTTGACCATTACCCTGAGGATAATAGGGAGTGGACCAGCGATGTTGAATCTTATATTTTTGGCATAATTTTTTAACATATTTATTTTTGAAACAAGTTCCATTGTAAGAGATGAGATTTGCAAGAATTTCGAACCTACAAATGATTTGATTAAAAATAAATTTAGAGACTTGGGTGCCAGTGCAGGAAGCTAAAGGCATAGCTTCGACCCACTTCGTGAAATACTCAGTGGCGGTTATGATGAATTTGTGTCCATCAGATGACACAAGATTGATTTTGCCAATAATATCTAAACCCCATTTTGAAAATGGCCAAGGAGATGAAATAGCCTGCAGTTCTTATGCAGGCACATGGACAAGGTCAGCATGTTTTTGACACTTGTCACAATGGCGCACATACTCATGTGCATCATTCTCCATGGTAGGCCAAAAGTATCCTATCCTAAGGAGCTTTTTAGTAATGACACTACCACTGAAGTGTCCTCCACAAGATCCATCATGGGCTTCACTCAAGGCTGATTTGGATTCTTCTAAGTTCAAACATCTTAATATGATACCTTCAAAAGATCTCCTATATAAAGTATTGCCAATTATTACAAATCGACTTGCTCGTCTACGTAATAACCGACGCTGGTTTCTATTAGAATTGGCAGGGAAAGTCCCATTTTGGAGAAAATCAAATATATCCATATACCAAGGTTTAGGAGTAGTTTCATTGATTAGAAACACATCCAAAGGTTCTAAGAATGACTTATTTGAAGCGGGTTCTTGGAGTCGACGAATAATGATAGTGGCATATTCGTCATCTAACTCCAAGGGTAGGAGAGATGCAGCTGTGGCCATAGCATCAGCTGCACGGTTGCAAGTTTGAGGAATAGCTTCCAAGGTAACTTGATCAAATAGAGACATTAATTGTAAAACATAGGCCTTATATGGGTGCAGTTTATCATCTCTGGTCTGATAAACTTCATTAATTTGGTTTATAACTAGTTGAGAATCACCAAAAACTAATAGATGTTTAATTTTTAGCACCAAGGCAGCTCGTAATCCAAGGATTAGAGCTTCATATTCAACAGTATTATTGGTGCAAGCAAATGTTAACTTGAAGGATAGAGAATGAGATGTTTTTGTGGGGATATTAAAATAATACCCGCACCAGCCCCACTCATGCATCGGACTCCATCAAAGTATAAGGACCATTGTTCAATATGGTCTGCCTCTAATTGAAGGCATTCATCAGGAAACTCAATGATGAGGGGATGGGTAGACTGTAAGGGTGCAGCAGCTGATTGATTTGTTATGATTTGACCCTTAACAAACTTTTGTCATATGAATGTGACATCAAACTCGCTTAGAGCAAGAACCCACTTGGCTGTGCGACCCGATAAATAAGGTCGACTCATGAGATACCTTAAGGGATCATATTTAGCAATGACATAAGTCTTCTGACTAATCATATAATGTCATAATTTTTGCATAGCAAACATGACTGCTAGACATAATTTTTCTAATGTTGTATAGCGGGTTTCATAACTGATGAAGGTTCAGCTAATATAATAATTAGCCCTGTTCTCTCTTTTCATCATCAAGCTGAGCTAACATAGCTCCTAAGGCAGAATCTGAAGCTAAAATATATAGGAGAAATGGGCGATCAGGTTTAGGCGGTGAAAGCACAGGTGGATTAAGGAGGTATTGTTTGAGAAGTTCAAAAGCTTCTCTACATTCATCGTCCCAATTAAAAGGGACATCCTTCTAAAGGAGTTTAAGAAAGGGACCAATTTTGTCTGCCAGCTTATTGATGAAGCGACGGATGGCTTGAAGCTTACCTTGTAAACTTTGTAACTCAGATATATTAGTAGGTGCGGGAATATCAGTGATAGCCGCAATCTTGAGAGGGTCGATTTTGATACCACGTAAAGAAACTAAAACCCCTAATATGCATTTTGCTGGATTTAATCGAATAAGATATTTTCGTAATCGATTAAAAACTTTTCTCAAATCATCTAAATGATTGTCTTCATTAATAGAGCGAGCTATAATATCATCTACATAATCATGTAGGATATCATGCATCATATCATGAAAAATATAAGTCATAGCTCTTTGATAGGTTGCACCTGCGTTCTTTAAGCCAAATGGCATCACTTTCCAACAAAAGGTACCCCAGGGGTAATAAAGGCTATTTTAGCTTGATCTTCAGGAGCTATCCTGATCTGATTATAACCGGAGAATCCATACATTAAGGACATCATCCCACTTTCGGCAGTAAAGTCAATGATTTGATCCATGTTTGGAAGAGGAAAATCATCTTTAGGGCATGCAGCGTTAATATCTCTAAAATCTGTGCAAACCCTAACTTTGGTAGCTTCTTTTTTGGTAACTGGAACTACATTTGAAATCCATTCAGCATAATCAATAGCTTGTATGAAAACAACATTAAGGAGTTTTTCTAACTCCCCTTTGACTAGCAGAGCCACTTTGGGATGCATTTTTCTAAGTTTTTGTTTAATAGGTTTAGCATCTGTATGGACCACTAGATGATGCATGACTACAGAAGGGTCGAGACTTGGCATATATTCATATGTCCAAGCGAAGACATCTTCATATTCTTTAAGGAATGCAATGTATTGCTCTTGTTTTTCTTGACTTAATTCTGATCCAATATTGATTATGTGAGGATTATCCTCAGTTCCAATGTTAATTTTAATGACGTTTTCTACCTCCATGTGTAGATCTCTTTCAAAATTAGGTGGGGCGGGTGAAATGCCCAATTGTTGTAATTCTTGTAAGGTTAATTTGGATAATTCATCTTGAGGATTAGCGGTCTCAAGCTGGGCTATAGTTGGTATAGAACCATCAAAATAAAATCCATTGTGTAACATCTCTTCAACGGAGACATCATGGAAGATATCTCCTTCCAACTCTTCATCGGGGTCAGCAATCATTTCAGGGTAAGCTATGGATAGCATGTTACATTGAAACGACTAATTTTTTAGAGGCAAATCAACATGCCTATCCAAATAATATTGATAACATATGAGGTGATCGTCATAATCAAAAGGAAAGGGTTGACCCTTACTAGGAAATAGGCCCACACCACAATGGGCAAGCCATGTTTCTACATCGAAAGGTTCTTTCATGCCATTTTGGAAAGGTCCCAAGCCTTTCCCTTTATATCCCATTTTAAGCATTATGGGTTTAGCTTTAATATATTCATTGGTAAAATAACACCGAGCGTATCCCTCATGATGAGTTTTAATGTTTCAAGGGATTCTTCCCCAGTCATATCCTTTATAAATGAAGGCACAACTCTTGACTTGGTAAGTACTTCCCATAGGTTGTGGGAGGCCCAAAGTACAAGGAGATGGCGGTAAGTTATTTAAAAGAATTGAATCTTGCATGAAAGCATTCGTTTTTTCTGATATTAATATTGTGGATAAATCTGGTAAAAGTTCATCAGAAAGAGCATAAGATGTAGAAGGATCATTCCCTATATCTTTAGATGTGGAAGGTATGATAGATGTTGATAATGTGGAAGTGTTAATAGATGGGTCTATAGATTTTGAAATTATAGGAATAGAACATGAAGGATTGGTTGTAGATTGAAGATCTTTTTGAGGTTATAGAGTGGTTTGTTTAGAAGATTGTTGATCTATATAGGAGGATGAAATTAATGGAGGGGAAATAGGTGAAGTTATGGGTGTGTGTTTCACAGTTTTAGATGAAAAATAAGAATTAGGATGTGGGGAAGACAGAGCAGGGCAAAATTGCACTCCAACAGGTTTTGCCAAAGCACACATATCAAAGGGTCTAGGGTCACCATGGATAGTGACCAACTGATTTTTAAATTCGAATTTAACACATTGGTGTAAAGTTGATGGGACAACCCGCATTGCATTGATCCAAGGACGACACAAGAGTATATTGTACGATGCGGGGCAATGTACAATAAACATGGTCAATAAACATGGTGGTATCTAGAGTTCTAGGACCAACTTGCAATGGGATAGTAATAACTCCACACGTTTCTTGTGTTTCGTCATTGAAAGCTTTGATAATCATATCAGTTTTCTTCATTTCATCACTTCTAAAGCAAAATATTTGGTAGAAGTCAAAAGTGCAAATGTTTAGAGATGAGCCATTATAAATTAGGACTCATTTGGCAGCTACATCTCCAATTATAGCAGTAATATATAAGGGATTGTCCTTATGTAAACTGTGTTGTGGGATATCTTTATCCCGAAAGTCAATACAATCAACCTCTCGAGTGATGATAGTATTGGCCATGGCTTCAGGTTGAATGTTTTGAGGTACCATCATTTGGCTTAATGTAAGCATCAACTCATCCCTATGGGTGGGAAAAGATCTTAATAAATCCAAAAGGGAAATTTTGGCTGTAGTATTGGATAATTGCTCATTAATATTGTAAGGGGGTTTAGGTTGAACACGGGAAGCATGATTCCCTTTATTGGGATTTTTCAAAACAAATGGAATTGATCCATCATTCTGATTTGGTTCTTGTTGAGAATTTTGAGCCTGTTGTCAGGTAACGACTCCAATGGTACCTACAATGTTATATTGAGGACGTTGAATTGGTCTCGATCGAGCGTTTATGGCTTGTTCATTCGGGAGGAATTGATTAGAAGAAGGTCGAGTAGTAACTCTTCTAGGAAATGGTTCTTCTGGAACCATAGCATCTGTGATGGGTTGAATAGGATCCGATTCATTTTTAGAACTATTCGATTGGTTTGAAGTAATGTCTACTTCACTTTCGATGATCTGATTCTACATCACTAGAATCAGGAGTTGGAATATTATGTAGGGGCCTGGTCGTAACCAGGGATAAGGTCATGTCAAATATTTGAGGATCCGGATTAAGTAAATGTCCACTAATGGTTCCTACATATCGGGTAGGAGGAGGAACATTATGATGTTCGATTTGATTGGCCACATCTTTACCATGTCTTGGTAAAGGGTGTTGAAATATGTCTAATGACTGATTAGAATTTTTATTTTGATTTTGGGGAATGGTCTTTTGAGTATTATTAGGAGCATTTTGTTTAGGTTGGAAAGCTTGCACCTCCATTTCATTATTATCAATTAGATCCTGTATTTTATGTTTCAACCTTTTACAAGCATTGGTAGAGTGTCCAGGTCCTCTATGGAAATCACAGTGTAAGTCGACTCCGTATCCGGGTATAGTTGGATCAGGTTCCCAGATAGCCGGTAATTGGATCAAACCTCTTTCGAGTAATTGAGGTAAAATAGTTGATAATGGTTGATTCAATCTAGTAAATTCTCGAGGAGGTTTATCAGGCGGTTTCAATATAAATTTTTTTGTTGTCTTCGTTGTATTGATATTAGCAACGTTTCTACTGTCAATGACTCTGTCACCTACAACTTGTTTGTTTTTATATTGATTTTTGGATGTTTTCTCATCATCCTTCTTCCTAAGTTGGCCTCTCCTAATGAGGGCATATTCTACTCTTCGAGCTAAATCTATAGCCTGATTGAAGGTAGTTAAAGTAGCAGTTGATAGCTCATAAGATATTTGTTCTTGCAAATTATTGATAAAAATGTCCAAAATTTTCCTATAAGGTAGCACAAAGTGTAGTTTTCCTATCAACTGCCTCCATCTAACTAAGAAATCGGCAAAACATTCATCATCGTCTTGTTTTAAGTTGTCTAAATCTTTAATGGTTACATGCCTCTCGATGTAGGCACTAAATTGATGGACAAAATATTCATCTGTTTCTTCAAAGTTTCTCAAAGAATGAGTGGGCAATTGATAGTACCACTCTAATGCCATTCCACCTAAACTTTTTGGGAACATTTTTAGTAATAGCAAGTCATCATGTGATATATCATGACATGCTATCCTAAACATGCGAAGATGCTCTATGGGATCTTCGGTTCCTTTATATATAGGCAGGATGGGCATGGGAAAATTCTTAGGGTATGGTTGAGCTACAACTATAGGATCCAAAGGTTGATTACAGATCTCTCGATAATTGTACGAGGGACAGTAAGGATCTATCTGGTCCATACGTGAAGCTAACTATTTCATTATGGCTTCGAGATTACTAGTTTGCCCACCATATTGGTTCGGTAGGGCATTGATATGGGATTTGTGAGCATATGATGGAGGGACATGAAGATTAGATGCTATGTTGCTATTGTGTAAATTTTTGGTAGGAAAAGTGTTATGAAGGAATTTTGAAGTTGTATTATGATGTATTCCAGATTGTTGAAAATTGGTGTTTGGCTTCGTTTTAGGTTTTTGTTTACTTGAAGCATATTGATCAATAGTTTGGCGAAGTAAAGTAGTGAAGGAAGTTTTATTTTGTGTGGGAATTATTTTAGGTTGAATAACAGGTTCCTTAGGAGGTTGGGTAACTCTGTTGTTTTGACATATTTTGAATCATAGTGACCATATCTGTATTGGATGGTCCAGCCTTATCACTTTCTTGATCAATGAAAGACAAGGGATTAGTGCGTATATCAAACGTATGTTCCATGGCTGCTTGAGTGTCACTAATTTGCCCTTTATCAATACGAACTGCCACATTAAGAGCGTCAATGTTATCATTGAGAAATTTCCAGAAATGATCTACGTTTTTAAAAGCAATAGTTCCATCTGGAGCTACTCTAGGGGATGAGGGTCCATCCTATTTAACACTTTCTTCTTGTTCATTATCTTCACCTAAGTCATCTTCTGGGTGATCTAGAGTTTCTCCTTCCGAAATTGGATCTTCAGGAAGTACATTTGGGTCTCTAGTTTTATCTCCTAACCAATCTTCTTCTTCTCATTCAGTTTGTTTACCATTCCTAAGTTTAGGCATTGTGCCTTAATTTTAGATTTTATCAAATATATATATATATTTATATATATATATATGCAACAAGCTTAAGAGGTATATATTAATTATATACCTACTACAATATTTAAAATGAAATGTTTTTTGGTTTTTGCTATGTTTTTTAGTTTTTCTTTGTTTTTTGAAATAATATTGTAAAGATAAACAACACAATAAATGCAAGAAATAATACTGAAAGTAATAATCTAGTTTTCTATAAAAAATTTATAAATATCATTAATGGGCTCGAGTTCTTTAGGAGTCATGAAGTGTTCTTCTTCAAATTAAAAGTTTTCCTTCAAAAATTTAATGAAAAGAGCTATAGTGATATTATTTGTCTCAGATGCTGGTTGATAGAAGTAAAGCTCATGGCAATACTCTCGATATAACACAGCTCGAGGAACTCTATTCCATATTTCCCTATCCGTAAGAACAACCTCTTGGTCTTCTACATGACCTAGGAACTAGTGTACAATGGTTGCGTTCTTGAGGTATTCCTCGAAGGTGAACAATTTTGAAGATACAAGAGCTCTTCTATAAGCTAACCATCTATGGCAGGCTCTCTAAAGTTCATGATAAAAGACTAGTTGATGAGGATCCAGGATTCTATCTAGGACAAGCCTCTTGATTTGTTTAAGTTATGTTGACCTAGATGAAATGACACTAAGTCTTCTATCAAGTTCGTCCCACAAAAGTTGATTTCTATCTGTTTCAGGCACACTAAGCACATAATTGATTTCTATGGCTGCCAATTGGTTTTCAACATTTATAGTAACTACTAATATTTTCTTAGGAGCTACCATCTAATATGCAACTTATTAATTTGAAACGATTTGAAATGCATCTATGTTTTAGTTGTTTTATTTTTTATTTTTTGTTTTTGTTTTCAAAAGGTTTACAATGTATTCACGTTGGGTTCACCAAAATGTATCGCTCCAATTTTTTCACACCCTTACCTTCAGGCTATAGGATCCATGCCCGGAAGGAGGATGGGAAAAGGATGGCACGGTACCTCGAACTGAGAGGCCTTGCGAAGGTCCCGCCTATCGGGGGAGGTGTATTATGGTGATTTTTTTACGGATGGTGGGTTCACCAGGAAACATTCAATGGCAGTTTCCACGCCTAGGTTGGGAATGTGTTTGATGTGTTCATTTTTTAGCCTTAAGCATTCAAGTCCTAGGTTTGGCCAAAATGCATCTAAGCTATTCTATATGAAGATGCAGATTGAATGAATATAGAAAACAGAATTAAGATAGAAAACAGAGAAATTAAGCAATATTAAAAGAAAACACCTGATCCGGATGTCTGATGAAGATTCTGATTCTTGAAGCAGTCAGGATCATCTAGAATTCGACAGAATCATCTAAGATCTGATAGGATCGTATGAGATCTGATGAATTCATCAAGAGAATTTGTCAAAGACCTAAAAACAGAGAAATAGGTGCAAAACATAGAAAATGCAACTATTCTAATAGAGGGAAACAGTGTAAAATGACAACAATAACATTAACATGATAATAATGAACAAAATATGAGTGTACTATGATCATTTAATGGCAATTGATGACTTAATTTTGCATTTAAAGCTACATGGGTGAACTCCAAAATGCAAGATAGCATAAAATATCAAATAAACTAGCTAATTACAGCATAAAACAACAGATTGAAAGATGAAGAAATGCCATTCCACCTAAACTTTTTGGGAACATTTTTAGTAATAGCAAGTCATCATGTGATATATCATGACATGCTATCCTAAACATGTGAAGATGCTCTATGGGATCTTTGGTTCCTTTATATATAGGCAGGATGGGCATGGGAAAATGCTTAGGGTACGGTTGAGCTACAACTATGGGATCCAAAGGTTGACTACAGATCTCTCGATAATTGTATGAGGGATGGTAAAGATCTATCTGGTCCATACGCAAAGCTAACTGTTTCACCATGACTTCGAGATTACTAGTTTGCCCACCATATTGGTTCGGTAGGGCATTGATATGGGATTTGTGAGCATATGATGGAGGGACATGAAGATTAGATGCTATGTTGCTATTGTGTAAATTGTTGGTAGGAAAAGTGTTATGAAGGAATTTTGAAGTTGTATTATGATGTATTCCAGATTGTTGAAAATTGGTGTTTGGATTCGTTTTAGGTTTTTGTTTACTTGAAGCATATTGATCAATAGTTTGGCGAAGTAAAGTAGTGAAGGAAGTTTTATTTTGTGTGGGAATGATTTTAGGTTGAATAACAGCTTCCTTAGGAGGACGGGTGACCTATTGTTTTGACATATTTTGAATCATAGTGACCATATCTGTATTGGATGGTCCAACCTTATCACTTTCTTGATCAATGAAAGACAAGGGATTAGTGTGTACATCAAACATATGTTCCATGGCTGCTTGAGTGTCACTAATTTGCCCTTTATCAATACGAATTGCCACATTAAGAGTGTCAATGTTATCATTGAGAAATTTCTGGAAATGATCTATGTTGTCAAAAGCAATAGTTCCATCTGGAGCTACTCTAGGGGATGAGGGTCCATCCTCTTTAACACTTTCTTCTTGTTCATTATCTTCACCTAAGTCATCTTCTGGGTGATCTAGAGTTTCTCCTTCCGAAATTGGATCTTCAGGAAGTACATTTGGGTCTCTAGTTTTATCTCCTAACCAATCTTCTTCTTCTCCTTCAGTTTGTTTACCATTCCTAAGTTTAGGCATTGTGCCTTAATTTTAGATTTCAGCAAATATATATATATATATATATATATATATATATATATATATATATATATATATATATATATATATATATATATGCAACAAGCTTAAGAGGTATATATTAATTATATACCTACTACAATATTTAAAATGAAATGTTTTTTGGTTTTTGCTATGTTTTTTAGTTTTTAGTTTTTCTTTGTTTTTTGAAATAATATTGTAAAGATAAACAACACAATAAATGCAAGAAATAATACTAAAAGTAATAATCTAGTTTTCTATAAACAATTTATAAATATCATTAATGGGCTCGAGTTCTTCAGGAGTCATGAAGTGTTCTTCTTCAAATTAAAAGTTTTCCTTCAAAAATTTAATGAAAAGAGCTATAGTGATATTATTTGTCTTAGATGCTGGTTGATAGAAGTAAAGCTCGTGGCAATACTCTCGATATAACACAGCTCGAGGAACCCTATTCCATATTTCCCTATCCGTAAGAACAACCTCTTGGTCTTCTACATGACCTAGGAACTGGTGTACAATGACTGCGTTCTCGAGGTATTCCTCGAAGGTGAACAATTTTGAAGCTACAAGAGCTCTTCTATAAGCTAACCATCTATGGTAGGCTCTCTAAAGTTCATGATAAAAGACTAGTTGATGAGGATCCAGGATTCTATCTAGGACAAGCCTCTTGATTTGTTTAAGTTATGATGACCTAGATGAAATGACACTAAGTCTTCTATCAAGTTCGTCCCACAAAAGTTGATTTCTATCTGTTTTAGGCACACTAAGCACAGAATTGATTTCTATGGTTGCCAATTGGTTTTCAACATTTATAGTAATTGCTAATATTTTCTTAGGAGCTACCATCTAATATGCAACTTATTAATTTGAAACGATTTGAAATGCATCTATGTTTTAGTTGTTTTATTTTTTATTTTTTGTTTTTGTTTTCAAAAGGTTTACAATGTATTCACGTCGGGTTCACCAAAATGTATCACTCCAAATTTTTCACACCCTTACCTTCAGGCTATAGGATCCATGCCCGGAAGGAGGATGAGAAAAGGATGGCACGGTACCTCGGACTGAGAGGCCTTGCGAAGGTCCTGCTTCTCGGGGGAGGTGTATTATGGTGGTTTTTTGACGGATGGTGGGTTCACCAGGAAACATTCAATGGCAGTTTCCACGCCTAGGTTGGGAATGTGTTTGATGTGTTCATTTTTTAGCCTTAAGCATTCAAGTCCTAGGTTTGGCCAAAATGCATCTAAGCTATTCTATATGAAGATGCAGATTGAATGAATACAAAAAATAGAATTAAGATAGAAAATAGAGAAATTAAGCAATATTAAAAGAAAATACCTGATCCGAATGTCTGATGAAGATTCTAATTCTTGAAGCAGTCAAGATCATTTGGAATTCGACAGAATCGTCTGAGATCTGACAGAATCGCCTGAGATCTGACAAATTCGTCAAGCGAATTCGTCAGAGACCTGCAAACAGAGAAATAAGTGCAAAACATAGAAAATGCAACTATTCTAATAGAGGGAAACAGTGTAAAATGACAGCAATAACATTAACATGATAATAATGAACAAAATATGAGTGTACTACGATGATTTAATGGCAATTGATGACTTAATTATGCATTTAAAGCTACATGGGTGAACTCCAAAATGCAAGATAGCATAAAATATCAAATAAACTAGCTAATTATAGCATAAAACAATAGATTGAAAGATGAAGAAATGCAAACTTTAGGCACTGATTGCCTCAATGTTGACTGCAGTCGAAATTGTCTTGCATTGGTACGAAATCATCTCTAATTCGACAGGATCGCCTCCGATCTGAACAGGATCATTTGCGACGATGTAAGCTTGCTTCGGCTGAAAAACACTAAGGTACCTGCAACAAAATTGGTATCTAATGCAAATATCAATTTAGGATGTTTTAATGTGTGTGAAGTCAAGTTACAGAGAATTTTATCCAGGGGGGTGCTAAGGGAAGGGCTTAGGATTAAATAGTCTTAGGAGGGAGGTTAGGAGGTTGGAGATCATCCCTATTTGGGAGATCTCCAATGGGGGAGGGTCTCTAACGATGCAGAAATGCTTCTGCCCAGATTAGAGACCCGTTGGAATATAAGCTAATTGTGAAAAATTAGTTTAGGAACAAGATCGTCTGGACGTCCTAGCCTAGGCGAAATCGTCAGATCTGGGGCGATATCGTCTGATCGACAACGATATCATCAAATGGTCAAAACAACCTCTAAAAATGGCACGAGAAAGGAGAAAACGGATTACACGATGGTTAACGGGCGGTTTGGGAGGTTAAAATTTGAATTTGAATTATTTACTAGAGTGAATGTAATTACTAAGGTTTTACTGCGCCAATTTTAGGGTGCTACACATGTAAATGACTGATTTTTTAGAGGCAAATCATCACACCTATCCAAATAATCTTGATAACATATGAGTTGATCATCATATTCAAAAGGAAAGGGTTGACCCTTACTAGGAAATAGGCCCACACCATAGCAGGTAGGCCATGGTTCTACCTCGAAAGGTTCTTTCATGACATTTTGGAAAGGTCCCAAGCCTTTCCATTTATATCCCATTTTAAGCATTATGGGTTTAGCTTTAATATACTCATTAGTAAAATAACACCGAGCATATCCATCATGATGAGTTTTGATATTCCGAGGTATTCTTCCCCAGTCATATCCTTTATAAATGAAGGCACAACTTCCAAATTGGTAAGTACTTCCCATGGGTTGTGGGAGGCCCAAAGTACGAGGAGATGGTGGCAAGTTATTTAAATGAATTGAATCTTGCATGAAAGCATTTGTTTTTTCTGATATTAAGATTGTGGATAAATCTGGTAAAAGTTCATCAGAAAGGGCATAAGATGTAGAAGGATCATTCCCTATATCTTTAGATGTGGAAGGTATGATAGATGTAGATAAAGTGGAAGTGTTAATGAATGGGTCTATAGGTTTTGAAATTATAGGGATAGAACATGAAGGATTGGTTGTGGATTGAAGATCTTTGTGAGGTTCTAGAGTGGTTTGTTTAGAAGATTATTGATCTATATATGAGGGTGGAATGAATGGAGGAGAAATAGGTGAAGCTATGGGTGTGTGTTTCATAGTTTTAGATGAAAAATAAGAATTAGGATGTGTGGATGACAGAGCAGGGCAAAATTGCACTCCAACAGGTTCTACCAAAGCACACATATCAAAGGGTCTAGGATCACCATGGATAGTGACCAACTGATTTTTAAATTTGAATTTAACACATTGGTGTAAAGTGGATGGGACAACCCACATTGCATTGATCCAAGGACGACCCAAGAGTATATTATACGATGTGGGCAATGTACAATAAACACGGTCGTATCTAAGGTTTTAGGACCAACTTGCAAGGGGATGGTAATAACTCCACACGTTTCTTGTGTTTTGTCATTGAAAGCTTTTATGATCATGTCAGTTTTCTTCATTTCATCACTTCTAAAGCCAAACCGTTGGTAGAAGTCAAAAGTGCAAATGTTTAGAGATGAACCATTATCAATCAGGACTCTTTTAATAGCTACATCTCCAATTAGAGCAGTAATATATAAGGGATTATCCTTATGTAAACTGTGTTGTGGGATATATTTATCCTAGAAGTCAATACAATCGACTTCTCTAGTGATGATATTATTGGCCATGGCTTCAAGTTGAATATTTTGAGGTACCATCATTTGGCTTAATGTAAGCATCAACTCATCCCTATGGGTAGGAGATCTTAATAAATGCAAAAGGGAAATTCTGGCTATAGTATTGGATAATTGCTCATTAATATTGTAAGGGGGTTTAGTTTGAACATTGGAAGCATGATTCCCTTCATTGGGATTTTTCAAAACAAATGGAGCTGATCCATCATTCTGGTTTGGTTCTTGTTGAGAATTTTGAGCCTGTTGTCGAGTAACGATTCCAATGGTACCTACAATGTTATATTGAAGATGCTAAACTGGTCTTGGTTGAGCATTTATGGCTTGTTCATTAGGGAGGAATTGATTAGAAGAGGGTCAAGTAGTAACTCTTCTAGGAAATGGTTCTTTTGGAACCATAGCATCTGTGATGGGTTGAATAGGATCTGATTCGTTTTCAGAACTATTCGATTGGTTTGAAGTGATGTCTATTTCACTTTCGAGATCTCGATTCTACATCACTAGGATCTAGAGTTTGAAAATTATGTAGGGGCCTGGTCGTGACCGAGGATAAAGTTGTGTCAAATATTTGAGGATCCTGAACAGGTAATTGTTCTGCTAATAGTCCCTACATATCGGGTAGGAGGGGGAACATTATGATGTTCGATTTGATTGGCCACCTCTTTACCATGTCTTGGTAAAGGATGTTGAAATATGTCTAATGATTGATTAGCATTTTGATTTTGATTTTTGGGAATGTTCTTTTGAGTGTTATTAGGAGAATTTTGTTTAGGTTGGAAGGCTTGCACCTCCATTTCATTATTATCAATTAGATATTGTATTTTATGCTTTAACATTTTACAAGCATTGGTAGAGTGTCCAGGTCCTCTATGGAAATCATAGTGTAAGTCAGCTTTGTATTTGGGTATAGTTGTATCAGGTTCCCAGATAGCTGGTAATTGGATCAAACCTCTTTCGAGTAATTGAGGTAAAATAGTTGATAATTGTTGATTCAATCTAGTAAATTC
This sequence comes from Wollemia nobilis, assembly GCA_028583015.1. Lineage (NCBI taxonomy): Eukaryota > Viridiplantae > Streptophyta > Pinopsida > Araucariales > Araucariaceae > Wollemia > Wollemia nobilis. The sequence continues at coordinate 4,503,331 of JAQPPZ010000613.1, read as the reverse complement.
TCGAGGAGGTTTATCAGGAGGTTTCAATATAAAAATTTTTGTTGTCTTCATTGCATTGATATTAGCAACATTTCTGTTGTCAGTGACTCCATCACCTACGACTTATTTGTTTTTATATTGATTTATGGATGTTTTCTCATCATACTTCTTCCTAAGTTGGCCTCTCCTAATGAGGGCATCTTCTAATCTTTGAGCTAAATCTATAGCTTGATCGAAGGTAGCTAAAGTAGCAGTTGATAACTCATAAGATATTTGTTCTTGCAAATTATTGATAAAAATGTCCAACATTTCCCTATAAGGTAGCACAAAGTGTAGTTTTCCTGTCAACTACCTCCATCTAGCTAAGAAATCAGCAAAACATTCATCTTTGTCTTGTTTTAAGTTGTATAAATCTTTAATGGTTACATGCCTCTCGATGTAGGCACTAAATTGATGGACAAAAGATTTAGCTGTTTCTTCAAAGTTTCTCAAAGAATGAGTGGGCAATTGATAGTATCACTCTAATGCCATTCCACCTAAACTTTTCGGGAACATTTTTAGTAATAGCAAGTCATCATGTGATATATCATGACATGCTATCCTAAACATGCGAAGATGCTCTATGGGATCTTCGGTTCCTTTATATATAGGCAGGATGGGCATGGGAAAATGCTTAGGGTATGGTTGTGCTACAACTATGGGATCCAAAGGTTGACTACATATCTCTCGATAATTGTACGAGGGACGTTAGGGATCTATCTGGTCCATATGCGAAGCTAACTACTTCACCATGGCTTCCAGATTACTGGTTTGCCCACCATATTGGTTCGGTAGGGAATTAATATGGGATTTTTGAGCATATGATGGAGGGACATGCATATTATATGCTATATTGCTATTGTGTAAATTGTTGGTAGGAAAGGTGTTATGAAGAAATTTTGAAGTTGTATTATGCTATATCCTAGATTGTTGAAAATTGGTGTTTGGCTTCATTTTAGGTTTTTGTTTACTTGAAGCATATTGATCAATAGTTTGGCGAAGTAAATTAGTGAAGGAAGTTTTATTTTGTGTGGGCATGATTTTAGGCTCAATAACAGGTTCCTTAGGAGGTTGGGTAACCTATTGTTTTGGCATGTTTTGAATTATAGTGACCATATCTCTATTGGATAGTCCAACCTTATCACTTTCTTGATCAATAAAAGACAAGGGATCAGTGTGCACATCAAACATATGTTCCATGGCTGCTTGAGTGTCACTAATTTTCCCTTTATCAATACGAACTGCCATATTAAGAGCACCAATGTTATTATTGAAAAATTTCCAAAAATGATCTAAGTTATCAAAAACAATAGTTCCATCTGGACTTATTCTAGGGGATGAGGATCCTTCCTCTTTAAGATTGTCTTCTTGTTCATTGTATTCACCTAGGTCATCTTCTGGTTGATCTAGAGTTTCTCCTTCTGAAATTGGATCCTCAGAAAGGACATTTGGGTTTCTTGTTTTGTCTCCTAACCAATCTTCTTCTTCTCCTTCAGTTTGTTTACCATTCCTAAGTTTAGGCATTGTGCTTAACTTAGATTTCAGCAAATATATATATATATATATATGCTATAAGCTTAAGAGGTATATATTTTAATTATATACCTACTATAATATTTAAAATGAAATGTTTTGGTTTTTGTTATGTTTTTTAGTTTTTCTTGTTTTTGTAATAATATTGTAAAGATAACAAACAACACAATAAATGCAAGAAATAATACTGAAAGCAATGATCTAGTTTTCTATAAATAATTTGTAAATGTCATTAATGGGCTCAAGTTCTTCAGGAGTCATGAAATGTTCTTCAAATTGAAAATTTTCTTTCAAGAATTTAATGAAAAGGGCTATAGTGATATTATCTGTCTCAGATTCCGGTTGATAGAAGTAAAGCTCATGGCAATACTCTCGATATAACACAGCTCGAGGAACTCTATTCCATCTTTCCCTATCCGTAAGAACGACCTCTTGGTCTTCTACATGACCTAGGAACTGGTGTATAATGGCTACGTTCTCGAGGTATTCCTCGAAGGTGAACAATTCTGAAGACACGAGAGCTCTCCTATAAGCTAACCATCTATGGTAGGCTCTCTGAAGTTCATGATAAAAGACGAGTTGATGAGGATCTAGGATTCTATCTAGGGCAAGCCTTTTGATTTGTTTAAGTTTTGTTGACCTAGATGAAATGACACCTAGTCTTCTATCAAGTTCATCCCACAAAAGTTGATTTCTATTTGTTTTAGGCACACTAAGCACATAATTGATTTCTATGGTTGCTAATTGGTTTTCAACATTTATAGTAACTACTAATATTTTCTTAGGAGCTACCATCTAAACATGATATGCAACGTAGTAGTTTCTAATGATTTTAAATGCATCTATGTTTTTCTATGGTTTTTTTTTTTTCAAAAGGTTTTAAATGCATTCACGTCGGGTTCACCAAAATGTATCGCTCCAATTTTTTTGCATCCTTACCTTCAGGCTATAGGATCCATGCCCAGAAGGAGGATGGGAAAATGATGGAACAGTACCTCGGACTGAGAGGCCTTGCGAAGGTCCCACATCTCGGGGGAGGTGTGTTATGGTGATTTTTTGATGGATGGTGGGTTCACCAAGAAATGTTTGAATGGTAGTTTCCACACCTAGGTTGGGAATGTGTTTAATGTGTTCAGTTTTATCTTTAAACATTCGAGTCCTAGGTTTGGCCAAATGAATCTAAGTTATTCTATTATGAAAATGCAAGCTAAATGAAATACAGAAAACAAATTTTAAATAGAAAACAAAGAGAAAAAGCTAAATTACAGAGCCATACCTGATCTGGATGTCTGATGGATATTCTGATGTTTGAAGCAGACAGGATCATCTGGAATTTGATAGGATCATCTCCGACCTGCAAGATCGTCTGAGATCTGATGAATTCGTTAGACGAATTCGTCAGAGACCTACAAACAGAGAAATAGACACAAAATGCAAAAAATGTAGCAATGCTAATAGAGGATAAGGATGTAAAATAATAATAAGAATGTTAATAAGATAATCCTAAATAGAAATGTAAGCAAATTACGATGTTTTAATAGTTAATCATGATTTCATTATGCATTTAAACTACATGGGTGAACTCCAAGATGCAGAATAGCAAAAAATAATAAATAAAATAACTAGATGCAAAATAGAATAGGAGATGAAAAGAGAAAAATGCAAACTCTGGGCACTGATTTCCCCCAATGCAGACTGCAGTCGAGATCGTCTTGAATTGGTTTGAAATCGTCTTGAATTGAACAGGATCATCCACGACGAACTAAGCTTGCTCCGGCTAAAATATACTAAGGTTCCTGCAACAAAATTTGGATAGGACTAGTGCAGATAGTAATTTGGGGTGTTTCAATGCGTATAATTTCAAGTTATAGGAAATATTAGCTAGCGGTAGGTTAAGGGGAGGGCCTAAGTTTAAATAGGCTTAGAAGGGAGGTTAGAAGGTTGGAGATCATCCCAATTTGGAAGATATCCAATGGGGAGGGTCTCTAATGGCAAAGACATGCTTCTGCCCAGATTAGAGATGCCATTGGAACAGAGGCTAATTGAGAAAAATCAATTTTGGGACAAGATCATCAGGACATCCTAGTTCAGACGAAATCGTCCGATCTGAGGCGATATCGTCTGATCAACGATGATATCGTAAAATGGTCAAAACAAACTCTAAAAATGGCACGGGAAAGGAGGAAATGGGTTAAATGGTGGTTTGGAAGTGGTTTTGGGGGTTAAAATTTGAATTTGAATATTTACTAGAGTAATTGTAATTATTTAAGGTTTTATTATGCCAATTTTAGGGTGCTACAAGTAGGGCAAGCAAATGCACTAGAGCCAACCCTAAAAATTGAGTTTTTGAACTCTATTTATAGTTTAAAATGAAAGAAATTAAAGGAGACATTACAAAGATTCAACATATGATAGATCAGTAGAGAGCTACACTGGCACCATTTCATTTGCCTGTAGGGTTTGAGAAATCCATTGGAAGTTAGATGCCATAGCAGCTCAGCTCTGCAACCTACTGGTTCGATAATGGTAGTTGGGATTTAGGTTGTTAGAAACTAGATCTGGATTGCTTTTTCTTCTTGAAGACTCCATTCCACCATAGATCTACAACTGCTCTGGTTCTTGGTTCTTGGCACCACTAACACTTCACCTACTTGCTTTGAACTGACTGGATTTAATCCACCAAGAATACACCTTTGTATGCTCATGAATATATTAAAATATATATGTTGTTGATGCATTCAGTGAACGACTACAATTAAACCTCAACAATGCTCTACAAACCAGTGGGGTGGAACAAATCGCCAATCCACTCTTAAATAATGTTGATGTCAGCTTAGATGGCTTGGACTAGAATATTCGAGCTCTCAAGAAATATACATTGCTTTTTGAGTGGAATCTAAATCCACTCTAAAAATATCACTAACATCAAATTAAATGACTTCGTCCAGTGGATTCAAGACTTGGTGCAAAATACACTGAGTTTCGAGTGAAATCTAGTTTATCGTCAATCCGCTCACTTAGCCTTTTAAAACATTTAATTCCTTTCTTACATCTACGACTTCGAAGACAAGTTACAATCTGATTCTTAAATCTCGCTCCACCAGCTCTGACTTGATTTGATTGAATAAACGCCAATCCACTCAAAAAGCAATGCAAAATGACCTTTGTGCAATTCCACTACCTTTACTTTCTTCTTAGTTCTTTTGATCTTCTTGCCGAGCAGTATGAAGCTCATCACCATTCCACTCAAAAATAGCCTTGGAAATCAGTAGAATGGGCATTCTCGATATTTAGTCGCTTGAGCATGTGAGATGAAGCAACGTTGCCAATCTGTTCTTTGAAACGTGCTGACATCATTAAAACTCGATCGGATTTGTGGATTAGAAACTTTGTGCTAAGTCACTGTAAGATACACTAAGTATCAAGCAAAATGGAAAACTTCACTCATGTTTGCAAAAAAGCACTAAGTGTTGAGTGGATCGGAGTACTCTTGTGTGGATCCACTCCAAAATACTCTATAACCTTAGTAGATTAGAGCTTTCCCATGTCTTAGAATAAATCATCAAATTTTCTAAGGATGTGGCCATTTTGGACCTACATTCTAGCACCTCCCAAGTGGATTTTATCACAAAGCCAATGAACTTAGAGTCTTATCCAATGGGTATCAGGAGTAAAAAAATACTAATCTTCAAGCAATGCTTCAAGGGCAATGTTTCTATACGACCATTACCCTCTAAAAAACTTGTGAATTCACCCAGAGGGTAATGGTTCATATGGATATCATACTGGAAACACAAAATATCTCCACCAATCCTTCAAAAATACTCCAATATTAAGTAAAAATAGAACTGTGTTCTCCATTTTATGCTTTCTTCAAAATGACATGGATGCCTTTACAAAACTTTCATTCTCTATATTTTAGCTTCATGATTTTATTACTATCTTTTGACAGTGTCAGAATCAAAACAAAACAAAAATACAATACTTCTACATGACTAAAAAATTGTACAACACAAAAAAAATCTATGCTTGTGTCTCTTTAGGGTTTGAAGTAACCCTATCCAGTTCTTCACCTTCCTACTGAGCTTCTTTTGCAACATTATTTTCCTAGTCTTGCTCAATTTCTTCTTCTTAAATAGATGAATCTTACTCTTTATATTTATCCTCAACATCCTTTCCAAACAATAGCACCATAAAATTTAGAGTTTACAAATCTTGCTTCCAGACTACTTCAGAGGGATTGGAAGTGATGCAGGAGCATCCGGCAGCACCAGCAACAGAAGCAGCAAAGTTCGGGAAAAATCATGCTGAAGATTCGGGAGAAGAAGAATCAGGAAGCAAGAAGGAAGAAAAAATGGCCAAGTCAGAAAACCGTCGTGATTTCGCGACATGTCGCGAAATCGCGACAGAAATCGGCAAGGAGGAAGTGCAGCAGAAGGGGCCACGATTTTGCGACATGTCACGAAATTATGACCCGCGATTTCACGACGTGTCGCAAAATCATGACAGTTTGTTGGAGAGGGACGAAGGCGCAGAAGGGGGCATGATTTCGCGACATGTCGCGAAATCGCGACCCGCGATTTTGCGACATGTCGCGAAATCACGATAGATTTCGGAAGCGGACGAAGAGGCGAAAAGGTGTAGCGAAATCGCGACGTCGCGATTTCGCGACGTCAAGGCAAGGAGGAAGAAGATGTAGCAGAAGGGGGTGCGATTTTGTGACATGTCACAAAATTGCGACTCGCAATTTTGCAACATGTCACGAAATCGTGACAGGTTGCAGAGCAGAGGAGAGAACGAGAAAACGGTCGCGATATCGCGACGTCGCGATATCACGACGTCGCGATATCGCGACATCGTGAAATCGAGACACAAATTGGACAAGCGGGTGTGGAGGAAAAATTGTCACGATATCGCGACCAAAATGAGAAGCAAGCTCAAGGAGCCAGAAACGTCGCGATATCGCGACGGAGAGAGAAAATGGCGCGGGAGGAAGAGAAAAAGATGGCGGGAACGGTTATTTCGAGGACTGTTCAAATTTGACATGTGGCAGAAGCTGAAGATAAAGTGGGGAATTCCAGGAGCACGAAGGACGAGAAGCAAGGGGTGCGCAGGGTTTACTGACCAAGTCAGTAGTGGCAGGGACTGTGCAGAGTGCGGGAATTTAATCGGGTTGGTGTCTCGATTTACGTGAAGAATGTATTGGAGGGAAATTTAATTTGGGTTGGTGAACCCATTTTCGAAAGTCGTTTGAGAGGGTCGGGACCTCTATAAAAACCCATTTTTATTGTATTTGTGGGGGACGGTGGACCGGAGAATACCCTTAGAGTCTAGGAGTGAGGAAGCGGAGAACCGAGCCGAGGGCCGATGATTGTAAGCCTACGGGCTGTGATTTTTTTTTTGCATGTATATTTTTAAGTTTTTTTTAATGAAAAGGCAGGGTTTGTGCTGAAGGGTGTTTCCCGGTGCCCCGTCAGGAAGTCTCCTTAAGCTACTTGTGAATTTACTCTAACTCAACAGTCTCCTCATAATTTGCAGCACTTCCTTTATTTACCAAGTCCTCCATCAGATCTCGAAGCCTAGTTAAATCAATAATCATTTGTGAAACTTGCTCCTAATCAATCGAATCTTCCAAGGTATCAATCTCAGACTCATCTTGGAGCCTTTCAGCTACACTCTTTTTAATATCTTCCTTTGATAGTAAAGTGTTATTGTCCATCCATAACCCTTTAAAGCCATTCTGAATCATCTCTTTATTTATGTCCACTATATCTCGAATCGTATTCTCCACCTTATCAAAATTCATCAAAGCCTTTTGCAATATTTTATTCTTATTTACTACAACTCTAGCACCCAATCTAGTAGTATTCCATTATTTGTTAGGAATAGGTTTAGCAATCTCATTGAGCCTGCTATATGCCAACTTATAAATTTGCTCAACTAGAACCATCATGGATTGTTGTTTTTGAGTGTAGCTATCTAGATCTTCTTTGGTATTCTGAAGCAGGTGACTGGCATTGTCCATGTAGTCAATGATGGGCTATAGCTCTAAGCATTTATCCAAAACCTCAATCAATAGTTCTTTCCTTACTTTCTTTAGCCCTGCTTTCGAGGAGCCTAAAGACTTGGCCTTTTTATTTGAAGTTGTTGCTTCAAGCTCTATATCTCTTTGGCTTGTTCTTCATTTTTTCTCTTTTTCTTCTCTACTTGTTCTTTGAGCTTATTGGCCTCTTGAAACTTGTTCTACCAGTTCTATCTCATTTTTGATAGCTTTCTCTATCTATTTATGGTTATTGATTATCTTCTCAAGATTTTCTATTGTTTGCTCCAACTTATCGACCTTCTGTTTGTATATATCAACCTTGACATAGAAAGTGTCTAAGTGAGCCTTAGTGATAACCAGTTCATCTTTAGCAAGTAACTACACAATGTCCTGCATATACTTTTCCAAATGATAGTCCTGAGCAGTCATTTTAGTTTCAAGTTTACTCACTAAAGGAATAATGGACCTTTGCCTTGAAACCAGATCAATAGACATAGTGCTTCTCTTAGTAGCCATCCTATTTAAAGGTTTCAACAACTTCTCTACCCAAAGATCTTTAATTTTATATGAATTTCCTTCTCCTTTTGTAAAGTTTCTAGTGTAGGATAACTCACAAGAGGAGAGCCTATAATATATGGAAGAGCAGACTCAATAGCTAATTGTGGTTTGGTGGTAGTGACTACATTTGAGTCTGTAGCTATTGCTACTATTACAATTGGAAAAGTCAAATAAAAAAAAGTAAAACTCACAGAAGGGTGAGTGGGTGCAGATGAAACAACTTGAATTTTAGATGATGGGGGTGGTTCAAATGGAAAATATAGAATTACAAGGGATTATGAAGAAGGATTTTTAGGTGACTTTGAAGGGGATGGGTTGGCTTAGCCATCAGTATTGACTGGTGAAACAGGTGGTGAATTATGAGGGGTAGAGGGCACTTTTTTTACAATATCTTCCTTAGAAGGGGAAGGAGTTTTCTTTGAGGAAGGAGGAGGAGAAGGAGAATATGGGATAGAAATCATACCTTCACCTATAGATGTAGGATGTTTTGGAGTTGCCTCCATACTCTATTATTGTATTGGTTGTACCTCTTCTATAGCTGAAATAGGGATCTTCTCAACAATCTTCTCCTTATCCATATTATGTTTCTTACAGACCTCCTTCTGAGCTCTTTTCGATGCATTTTTGGATTTTATTTTAAAAACTTGCAGTGTTGTTGGCTTATCATTCTTAGTGTCTTCCCTGGACAACCCTTATTGCACCAGTTATTATTATAATATTTCTTCAAAAATAGGATTCAATTCCACTATAGCTGCAGTGGTGAAACTTATCGATGTAAACACAAAGTTCTCATCCTTCTCATTCCAATCTATTTTTGTATCAGGGGGATCTCCACCTAGATCTAGGTTCTTGGACCTACTTACTATCTTGATGAATTTTGTGCTAATGACTCTCTCATCTAAATAATGTATTCTACTCATTAAGTGTGCCCCTTTAGGGAAATTTTCCAATTGTTTCATTGAGGGCTCAAATGTCTTAATAGCTTGAGTAGCAGGTAATGGAGTACCATTCCCTTAATGGAGTACCATTCCCTTCTTCTTGAGATTCTTCTTGTGAAGGTGGGGATGGAGAATCTGACCTTGGTTGTGACTTCTTATAAATTAGCACTATATTTTTTGGGTCCTTTTCTTTCCAAGTTGTGGTATTCTTATAATATCTATCAAGAAAATCATTGTCAATTACTTGTCCAAACTTTGATTTTTTGCATCAGTTTCCACTCTCATCCTCACCAATCTACTATCTTGGCTTCATTCCATTTCTTTTTACTCTTGAATTCTTTGATCGTAGACTCCTGCAACTCATGGTTTTCATTCTTATATGAATCAAAATCAACTATCTGCTCATAGAAATCTAACCATGGAGGAAGTTGTTCCATATTGGCAACATTCCAATCCAAATGAGAATTTATTTATTATTCCTACCCTATTCAAAATGAGGCCTTGAGGTTTTCACAAATTTGTAGGCCTTATCTCCATTAAAATCAATGTTCCTCTTATGAAATTTGTCATCTGGATCATATCTCCACCTCTGGGGGATGTAGAATAGGCCCAACCTATCTAGATACTAGGTTATTTGTTTACCCTGACCCTTTTTAGTGAAATTTATATCGTCGACACTATGGTAGGTCAAAAAACACTTTCTCTTCCTTCCAGAGCCATAGTTCATATTAATAAACTCTTCTTGCCTCCAATATTCTAGGTCTAATAATCTATCTATAGCAAAATGAGGAAGCAAAAAAGGCTTACTAGTGAAGCTGTATAGTCTAATAACTATGTCTTCTATAAGGATGTACCAATCTCCTTCTTCGGCATCCTCTGTTCTCAACAATTTTCTAGCCAAAAAAGGTAACGTAGGGAATTTCCCATAAATTATCTTCAGTGCTAGCCCTAGAAATTCTAAGTTAAATATATAAAATGAATAGGTGCTCATCAAATGAACAATCCATTAGTATATGAGGATAGGGTCTCCCTAGTCATTCTTTTCCTTTATTTAAATCCAGGGCATCACCTTCCTTACAACAACAAATAACATCCAAACCAGACTCGAACAATACCGAAAAGAGGGTGTATTAAAATCCCTTTTCATTCTTACCAATTGTTCATGTATGATTTTAGTAAGGAAAGCTGACCAGTCAAAGTAAATTGCCTTAATACCCTTTTTCTTTGATTCTGGTTCATACATTTTCTCATTTGAAATACAGTATGCAGTGGCTATTTTCCAATATTGTATGAGTTGGTCTAAATCCAAACCCTCCAAACAAGTTAGCATGGAATAAAACTCTAGGTGGACAAACTATTCAATAGGAATTGGGGTTTGTGGCAATCCTCTCTTGGATTTAATGGTTTTGAATTGATTATAGACCCATTTTTTGAAAAGGTTCACCCTCATGAGCACGTCGCTACAAGGAGTAGTACCTAGATTATTTGGATGTGCTAAATTCTTTCAGCCTTATGGGTGGCTCTACCCCTAGGGTGAAAAGGTCATGATAAGCCTTAGTAGTGATGCTAAACAAGGTTTTGCATTTTGCCATCTTTATCACTTTTGCTCTTGGGTCATAGAATTTAACAATGGTCGCTATCAACTCTAGACAAGGATAAGCTAAGTCGTAGATATAAAAAGACAAAAAGGAGTGAACAATGCAAGTACCTTGGGGGGACAAGGCTACACCTTTCTTATATCTATCGTTGATATTTTTTTTGAGCCTAGTTATTTTTTTGAGAGCCAGTTTGGTGTCGACCACGACTTCTACTTTGCCAATGTAAGTTCCTAGCTCTTCATTTGTTGAGGGCTCTACTTCTTAAATATCTTTGAAGGCCATTTTGCATAAATATTCAAAGCATTATTTCTCTAGATATTGCAGACAATTGCTTTGCTATTCTTCTGCTCTTACTGCTTGGTGCACATTGCTTTCATTGAATGAATGCATTTTGCACTTTTAAGCACTTTTAATTGCCCATGCATGCACACCTTTTGCCATTAATGCGGCCACTATGAGACCTATCCATTTGCATGGTTTTCAAATTAAAACTTATGCATATTTACAGATTGGAGATGTTTCATCACCCGCTGATTGGCTAAAGTGTGAGACACTTTTTTACACGTACGATGTTACTTGTCATATTTATTTCCTTTGTAGTGGTGTAAGAATATCATGAGACAATTCATGAATATTTATCCTTCTTTGGAAGTGGAATGGTGCGAGATTCAGTTTTCACTCAAAATAGTAATGATATCTGGCGAATTGGAACCTTTTCCATGATCCACTATCACTTAGTCTCTTTAAGAGTGATGAGGCACATGTGTAGCATTCCGCTACTTTCTTAGTTCATTTGAGGGTGGAATGGAAACCTGCTACTTCTCGCTGACACTTAGCTTATTTTTTGCAACCTTTTCACTTTATATATATATATATATATATATATATATATATATATATATATATATATATATATATATATATATATATATATATATATATATATATATTTAGCATTTTATCAAAAATGAAAACTTTGAAATAAAATGGAAAGGATATGATACAAAGTATGTACATATGTTACAATGAGCTTAGCTTAATCAAAATATATTTTAAGGTGAAAACCATTGATCAGAATCGGTTGTATATTTTCCTCAAAATCTTCAAGATAGAAAACATTGGTCTCTTTAAATTCTACTACCTTGAAAGGGCCATCCCAGAAGAAAAACTTTTGATGATGTCATGGTTTAGTTCTTTCAACATTCCAACTGAGTATAGAATCTCCAACCTGGAACTTTCTGATTCTTGCCTTCCTATCAAACCATACCTTTATGTCAACTGAATGCTTTTGAAAATACTCATATGCTTGAGTCCTTTTCTCCTCTAACTACAAAAAGTGTGTCAACCTTTTTTCCATTGGATTTTGCTCAGGTTCATATTCTGTGTTAATCAACTTGAGTGTTGGAATTTCTAAATGAATAGGTAACACTACCTCCTTGCCATACACTAAGGCATAATGGGAGGTCTTGATGGAATTTTTAATAGTGATTATGTCTACCCATAGAGCTTGTTCCAACAATAGATGCCAACTTCTCTTATCCTCTAATGATCTTCTCAAAATTCTCAACAGATTCTTGTTAGTTGATTCAACCATTCTATTTCCTTGGGGGTAGTAGTTTGAATTATTATTTATGGTAATGCCATACTAGAAAACTCAATATATTTTGCTGCTATAAATTTTGGTCCATTATCACTCACTAAAGATTTTGGAACACCAAACCTTGTAAATATTTTTTCCATGAAATTTATCACAACTTCTTGGTTTGATTTCTTTGTAGGAATAAATTTTACCCATCTGGTGAGGTGGTCCATAGCAATTAGAATGTACTTGTGCTTAGCTGAGGAATGTGGATTGATGATTTCTATGAAGTCCAAACCCCATTGTTGGAAGGGTTCTTCAACTTGAATTGGCTTAAGGGGAAATGATGCATTCCTTGTTCTTTCCACATACCGTTGGCATTCATCCTAGGTTCTAGTGACTTTGAAGGTGTCAACAAATATAGTAGGCCAATAATAGCCTACCTTGATAACATTCAAGGCTGTTACTCTTCCTAATAAGTGTCCTCCAGATATTCCTCCATGGAACTCCTCTATGACCTTTGGTTGCTTATCATATTTTAAGCATCTTAGGAGAACTCCATCAAGGTTTATTTTGTATAAAACTTCTAGAAATAATACATACTTCAAAGCCTAAAGCCTATATATTCTTCTCTATTATGTATTAAGATCAGGAGGGCATACCCCAATTTGAAAGTACTTAGTCATATGATCTACCCAATCTGATTCACCTGACTGTAATTATTTAGCTTGATAATTTGTTGTTGACTGACAAGCTATCACTTTTGTTGAAGTTGTTGCTTTCATCAAGCCTTAGTATAGGGATTGGCCTCTGACCAGCTTGGTAGGATGGATTTATACATCATATTATTGGATCTTAGTAATCCAACCAGATCTTTTATCTCCTACTTATCCTTTTAAAATAAAGCTTCTTACATTTGGATGAACCACATAAACTAGGATTTTACTTTGAACCAAGTATTACCTAATTTTTTTTAATGATTTCATTACTACAAATACTTGTTTCTTAATGAAATTATACTTAAAATAGTATTCATGAAGATTTTGGCTCTAAAATAATATGGGGTGCTCTTGTCCTTCATCATTATTCAGGGTGAGCACTGATGCATAGCTTTCCTCAACTCCATAAGTATAAATAATGAAGTCTTTGTTGAAGTTTGGATTGAATAGCACTAGAGCTGTAGCAATGGATTGTTGAATAATTTAAAATACTTGCTTTCTTATCTTAGTCCATTTGAAATCTACATTCTTATTCAACAGTTCATATATAGGCTTCACCTTCTGAGCAAAGTTAGAGATGAATTTCTAGATAAAGTTTATCTGAACAAAGAAATATTGCAAGACTTTCTTATTCATAGGTAGTGGAAGAGCAAGAATGGATTTGATTCTATCTAGATCAATGGCCATGCCTTCTTTGGAGACCACATGTTCCAACAACTTTCCCTCATGAACTGCAAAAAATGACTTCTTAAGATTGAGGAAGATGCCAAATTCTTTACACTTCTGTAAGACTTGTTCTAGGTGTGTCAAGTGGTCTTGCTTGTTGTGGGAAAAAATAGTCATGTCATCTAAATAGATTAGAATGAACTTGTTAATTAAATCTCCAAAATCATAGTCCGTTACTCTCTAGAACATAGCTCCTGCATTAGATAGACCAAAATGTATTCTTTGATATGCAAGGTTACCCATTTTGTGGTAAATGCTATTTTAAACTGATCTTCATCCTTCACCCAAATTTGGTTATATTCATATAAAATGTCTAGCAGTGAGAACCTTTCTACTCCTACCATAATTTACAAGATTTAATCAATATATGGGAGGGGGTAGTGGTCCTTTAGCAATGATTCATTGATGTTTTTGAAATCTACACACAAGCAAATATCACTATTCTTCTTCCTTATAGGTACCAAGTTGGATACCTAGGTCGAATGCTTTATTGGGTAAATGATCTTAGCATATAGCAACTTCAATAACTCTTCTCTCATTATGGATTTTATCCTAGGATTCATAGGCCTTTGATTCTACCTGAATGGTTTTTCATTAAACTCTAGCTCAATTGTGTGTTGGATGACCTTCTTGTCATATTCTTTAAGGTCCTCATATGACCAAGCTACAATGTCTTGGTAATTTAGGCATAAAGCTTTGATATCTTCCTCTTCTTCTAGAGAACATTAGACTCTAACCTTGAGCTTCTTGTCCTTTTAAATTTCAATTTATTTATATATTTTCTCATTTATTTCCATGGATATGATCTTTTTCCTATCTTCATTGTCAAATAGGCTCTCTAGAGTAACCAAACCTCTAGGTATGTGATTGTTCTTGAGTTGAATAACATCATGTTGATCAATATATTCTATATTTTCCTCTTGAACAATGGATAAACATACCTCTCTCACCAAAAAATCAAAATTTATTCATCACTTTCAAAGACCTACCAAAAAATCTGCTTGTCTAGCACTACATACCCAAAAATCAATTTGATCCCTTTGTCTTTCTTAACTCCTATTTTTGCAGAAGGGTTGAAGTTAGCTCCTCTTATTTCTAAGGAACTTACCAACATATTCTTTTCTTTGGAAATAAAATTAATGTTTAGGGCATCAAAGTATTCCATCAAATCCTATACCCTATTTCTCTATGATTTCAGGTAATGATGCTTACTGCTACACCTTTACCTTACTTGATTCACAATCAATTTTGAGTCACCATATATGTTTAAGATCTTGATGTTCATGCTTTCATCTTGCATCAATCCAAGGCATAGAGCCTTGTATTCTTCAACATTGTTAGTGCATGACCATGTTAGCCTATATGTGAAACTCTTTATCCCTTCTAATTGGGACTATAATACTACACCAAAACCAACACCATTTCTGCATTTGGTACCATCAAAGTGCATGTTCTATACTTCTATTTCTCTCAAGTATTGGTTAGATATAGTAGGAACTCTTTTCTCTATTTTGAAAGAATACTGTATGTGCCCATACCTATCCCAAATTGACTATAATACTCTCTGAAAGGCAATTCATCTTCAATATCCAACTATTCAAAGCTATCCACACATTCAAATTCCTCTAGAGGAGTGAGATTGCACAGGTCCTCTTCAATTTTTTCAATGTGGTAAGGCATAGGATTCTAGGGTGTTATTATTATCCTCTTTCCTTTGAAAGGAATCACCATGTTGGAATAGTCCATATACATGCATCCAACCAAATTTGCGATGAATTCTCTTGAGAGGCATAAGATAAAATAGGGCTCTAGATACACCACCACTTTTTCTTACACTATGGTTACCTCAGGTTCTCTATGTAACCTCATCAAGACATATTTTATCACTCCTACTGTCTTCAAAGGTGTCCCATCTAATTGCAGAACTCCAAGGTAGGATCTGATATATTCCATACCCATCTCCTCATAAACTACTTTAGGCATAACTATGGTGGATGCCCCTGAGTCAATCATACAATTGCAAATAAACCAACCTTCTATCCTTAGAGAGATTTAAAAATGAGGGGGTTTATTATTTAAAGTGGTAGGGACTTTTCTTTCTTTTTAGGGGGTATGCTGAGGATCGTGGTGGCCTGCTTTTCCTAAGGATATTTATTCAAAGAAGCTTTTAGCAAGTCTATTTGACCAAGAATGAAGAGAGTATCATATAGACCAGCTTTAGATGATATCTTCTTCATTTCTTCCACAATATTGTATTCAAACTTGGCAGAGGTAGGTCTCCCAAACCTTCTCTCTGGCTCACCATAATTTCTTTTATACTTGTTGTGTGGACTTGATTCTCTATCTCTTGGTAATAGAAGGCAATCTAAGCCTCTCCTGAGCCTCATTCTTGGATATCATTCTATATCCTTCAGTTTATTTATCAAATATCTTAGGGAGACTAACCTCTTTTTATTTCTCCTGGAGAATAGAGAAAGTATCATTATTTTGGGAAGGTGGATCCTTCTTCTTTTGAGAGAAGACATGAAATTGACACATCTTTTGTGGATCAGCTTGCAATATTTTCTTGCCTGACCTTGTCATGACAGATATAGGTCCATACTCATCAAGATCTTTCCCAACCATGATTTGATCTAGTTTCCAAAGCATGTTCACCCTTCCTTTTTTATTTCTCTCTACTTTATCCATATCTTGATGTACATGGTGTTGGTACATAACACGAGAATGTGAATCACGAGGATCATTACACACCAAACACCATATATTCACCAGACTAGTTTCTAAAGAACACTTAGGCTCCTCAAATACTATATTTACTTTAACCTCTATACTATTATTGGGAATAGGTCTTTGATACTTGTTAACATAAGGAAATATTATTTTTTGAGACCTCTCCATATCTCTCTTCTCCATTGAATTCATCTTGTTGGTAAGAGTTTTCAAGGTATTATGGATATCAAGGAGGATAAACAATTCCTAGGGAATCTGAGAAGGAAGGGGAGGGAAAGGAACGACAACAGTTGGTAATTTTGAATGTGTAATGGAAGTCATATATGGGAATGTGATGAAAAAGGAGGAGGGTCCATATAAGATGAAGTATCTTTTTGACCTTGGATATTGGTGGTTTCCAAATTGTAGGGCAACACAACTTTTGGAGGTAATCTTCCCACATTAATAAGGACATTCTCTACATGAACAACTACATTATAAACCTGTGGAAAGGTCTCCACCCTAGACTATTGGGTTTGTAGGCCTAACTATTATTCAAGGGCTCTATGTAATCTAGGATTTAAGCTAGTCTAGCTATAGGGGGAATTCTCTTCCATATCCTACTGAACCTCAAGTTGAAATTCAAAATAGTTTCTTGCTAATGTTTTTGCATATATGTGAACTGATTTAGGAGGGAAAAAGAATCGATAGATTCATTAAATTCTTCCACAAATATTTTAGCCAATGCTGCCCATAAGGTAATAGTATTGTCTTCAAGGATCCTGAATTAATGTAGAATATTTCCTCTAAAAGATAGGGCTAGGATCCTAACAATAACATCTTCATTTTTATATTATATTGCTACCAAATTCAAAATATCTTGGTAGTGTTCATATGTAGTTTTACCAGATCCATCATAGATGGTGATGGCATTAGACATAGCTTGGGTAATATCATGCATCTGATCCAATATGAGGAGGCTAGCTATATTCCAACTAGGATACTTTTGTAAGGGCTGATTTGGAACTGTATTTTGATGTTGGGCCATGTTCCCAGGTGTAGCCCCTATTGGAGATGACCTTGGGTGTAATGTGGGATTCTACTTAGGAGGAGTTTGGTCTAAATGGAAGTATTGATTCAAATCCCTTATAATAGTAGACCCTCTATAAGGTAGCTTACAGTAGAAAAATGAGTCTGGGTTTTTCCTTGTAGATGACCTCATATTCATGAAACAACTACAAGCTACAGGGATATTTTTTTTGGATTCATAGACTAGGGAGTCACTAGGTGAATTTGCTAATCATCGCTTAGCAAGATCAAGAAAATTCATCAAATCTTGATTCCTTTGAGAAAATACAATATAGAATATGATGGGTTTTAGTGTTTCTTGTAAATAGGTCCCATCGAGAGTGCCAAAACTATTGGAAACTAAATTGTCATCAAGTTTTACTTGATACTACAACTGTACATCTTCCAATTTTTTGGCTAGTCTTGCACTTGATAGTTACAGCTCAAACTTCAACATTGGATGCACCAAACATTGCTTCAATCCAACCTCCAGAATAGGTTGGTTACTTTTCAAATGAATAGAATGTTGACTCAATTAATCTCAATAAATATTTTGAAGAATAGGGTTAGAAAAGGTTTAGGGTTAAGAAATTATACATTAATAGTGGTTGGATAGGGCTAACATCATAGGCATCCATAGGAACAACCTCTAGAAAACTACTTCCAATGTCCCACACTCAGGTTAGCAGCACACAAAACCATGAAATATTCATACAATAAAGGAGAAACAGAGATATGTTCCAAGAAGCAATTTCAATATCCAATATTTAACAATCCAATTTAACAAAATAAATCAATAATCAGACTTTGTAAAATATACTTCTTACCAAAATAGATCTAACTATGAATAGATTTCAACTAACTTAAAAACTAGTAATCCAATACAAATAGAATGAAATAACCATTACAATATTGATAGAAATGCAATTCACAACTCGAACCTCTTAATGAAAGATATCAAAGATAGAAAATCTCAAGTCAAACATCCAAGTAATGCTCCTTTTATTAGTTTGTAGAAAATGTTACATAGTAGGGCAAGCAAATGTACTAGAGCTGACCCTAAAAATTGTGGGTTTGACCTCTATTTATAATTTATAATGAAAGAAATTAAAGGATACACTACAAAGATTTAGCATATGACAGATCAGTAGAGAGCTACGCTGGCACCATTTAATCCGCCTGTAGGGTTTGAGAAATCCACTGGAAGTCAAACACCATAGCATCTCAGCTCTACAACCTACTAGTTCGATAATGGTATTTGGGATTCAGGCCATTAAAACTAGATCTAAAATGCTTATTCTTATTGAATACTCCATTTCATCATAGATATGCAACCGCTATGGTTCTTGGTTCTTGGCACCATTGACGCTTCACCTACCCACTTAAAACTAAATGGCTTTAATCTACCAAGAATACATCTTTGTATGCTCATAAAAATATCAACAATATATTCATCGTTGATGCATTTAGTGAATAGTTGTGATTAAACCTCAACAATGCTCTGTAGACCAGCAAGGTGGAACAAATCACCAATCCGCTCTAAAATAACATTGATGTCAGCTTAGATGGCTTGGACCAGAAGATTCAAGCTCTTAAGATACACTACTTGCTAATCGAAATATCAATCCACTATAAAAATATCATTGACATTAGCTTAAATGAATTCGACCAACAAATTCGAGACTTGGTGATAAATACACTGAGTTTCGAGCAAAATTTAGTTTGTTGTCAATCTGCTCACTTAGCCTTTTAAACATTTAATTCCTTTCTCACATCTGTGACTTTGAAGACAAGTTGCAATCCATTCCTTGAATATTACTCCGCCAACTCTGACTTGATTTGAATGCAAAAATGCCAATCCACTCAAAAAACAATGCAAAATGATCTTTGTGCTATTTTGCTATCTTTACTTTCTTCTAAGTGATTTCGATCTTCTTATCGAGTGGTGCATAGCTCATTGCCATTCCACTCAAAAATAGCCTTAGAACTCAATAAAATGGGTATTCTTGACACTTATTTGCTTGAGTGCACGGGATGAAGCAACATCTCCAATATACACTTTGAAACATGCTAACATCATTAAAACTCGATCAGATTTGCATATTGGAAACTTTGCAGTAAGTCGTAAGATACAGTAAGTATCAAGTGGAATGGAAAAATTTGCTCATGTTTGCAAAAAAAAACTAAGTGTTGAGAAGATTGGAGAACTCTTGCATGGATTCATTCCAAAATACTCTATAACCTCAGCAGATTGGAGCTTTCCCAAGCCTTAGAATAAATCTTCAAAGTTTTCTAAGGATGTGGCCATTTTGGGCCTACAGTAATGTATAAAATACAATGTGGTTTTTGTGTAATAGCCATGTATATATGCATATATATAGATCACATTAATATCGGAATACTTTCAAGTGTATAACATTAAGTGGTTCAGGCTCTTCAACTCCCCCTAGCCTGGTAATCTTATGTGCTCCTTGAACTTTTTTGAACTCAGATATCAACAAGGAACATGTATAGATGCAAATGACTTTGATTTGACGTGTGACCAAAGGTGTTAAGTGCCTTTGGAGATTTTTGAAATTGAAATGTGACCAAAGGAATTTGGTGCCTTTGGAGCTTTTTGGAATTGATATGTGACCAAAGGGATTAGGTACCTTTGGAGCTTTTTGGAATTGAGATGTGACCAAAGGGATTTTGATTTCTTTGAATATTTTTGAAATTAAGATTTGACCAAAGGGATTTTAATTCCTTTGGAGCTTTTTTTTTTAATTTTAAATTATGTACATATATTTACAAAGTTGGGTGATGAGGTGAATTAATGAAGTGAAGGTGATGGTTCACCGGTTGGTTCAACTCGCTCTTGTGGAAGAAGCAAGAGAAGGATGGGCTAATGGATGGGGAACATTCTGAGATAAATTTCATCATGTTCAGTGTATAGAATGGTGGGTATTTCCTGAAGGACTTAATTAGCTTTCTCGAAGAACTTATGTATGATGTTGATGTGAATGAAATGTGTGAAATGCAATTTTGAACATAGAATGTGTGAAATATAGTGTGTAAAATGCAATGTGCAAAATGTAATGTTGAACATGGAGTGTTGAACATTGAATGTGTGAAATGCAGTGTTGAACATGTAATATGTGAGAAATGTAATGCTAACATGGAATGTGTGAAATGCAGTGTTGAACATAGAATATGTGAAATACAATGCGTAAAATACAATGTGTAAAATGTAATGTTGAACATGGAATGTGTGAAATGCAATGTTGAATATGGAATATGTGAAATGCAATGTTTAACATGGAATGTGTGAAATGCAATGTTGAACATGGAATGTGAGAAATGCAGTGTGTAACATGCATCGTTTAATATGGAATCTGTGAAATGCAGTGCTAAACATGGAATATGTGATAAATGCTATGTTTAACATGGATTGTGTGAAATGCAGTGTGTAAAATGTAATGTGTGAAATGCAATGTTGAGCATGGAATATGTGAGAAATGCAATGTTTAACATGAAATGTATGAAATAAAGTGTGTAAAATGCAATGTGTAAAATGTAATGTTGAACATGAAATGTGTTAAATGCAGCGTGTATGATATTTCTTAGAGGACTTATATATGATGTTTCCTGGAGGACTTGTGTATGATATTGGTGTGAATGTAATGTGTGAAATACAATGTTTAACATGGAATGTATGAAATGCAATGTGTAAAATACAATGTGTAAAATGTAATGTTGAACATGGAATGTGTTAAATGCAGTGTGTATGATATTACCCGAAGGACTTGTGTATGATGTTGCCTAGATGACTTGTGTATGATGTTGGTTTGAATGTAATGTGTGAAATGCAATGTTGATCATGGAATGTGTGAAATGCAGTTTGTAAAATATAATGTGTAAAATGTAATGTTGAACATTGAATGTGTTAAATACAGTGTGTATGATATTTTCCGGAGGACTTGTGTATGATGTTACCCGAAGGACTTGTGTATGATGTTGGTGTGAATGTAATGTGTGAAATACCATGTATGAAATAAAATGTTTAACATGGAATGTTAGAAATACAATGTGTAACATGCAATGTTTAACATGGAATGTGTGAATTACAGTGTTGAACATGGAATATGTGAGAAATGCAATGTTTAACATGGAATGTTAGAAATGTAGTGTGTAAAATGCAATGTGTAAAATGTAATGCGTGAAATGCAATGTTGAACATGGAATGTGTGAAATGCATTGTTGAACATGGTATATGTGAAATGTAGTGTTGAACATGGAATGTGTGAAATGTAGTGTTGAACATAAAATGTGAGAAATGTAGTGTGTAAGATGCAATGCTTAACATTGAATGTGTGAAATACAGTGTTGAACATGGAATATGAGAAATGTAGTGTGTAACATACAATGTGTGAAATGTAGTGTTGAACATGGAATGTGTGAAATGCAGTGTGTAAAATACAATGTTTAACATGGAATGTGTGAAATGCAATGTTGAACATGGAATGTGTGAAATGCAATGTTGAACATGGAATGTGTGAAATGCAGTGTTGAACATGGAATGTGTGAAATGGAAATAAAAATGACAACACTCAGAACAAACAAACAAAGTATGCCCTAAGTATTGCAATAAATTTTTAATTTTTTTATTGGTTTTGTGTGTTTAAGATGTAAAAATCCTAAACCTAAACAACTATGCAGGATGCCTAGGATGAAAGATAGATGAGAGATTTCCTGGTGATGAAATCTAGAAATTCTACCCATGGGTTGCTATGGCATTCTAGGGGGTCAAGCCAATGGATGGAGATGAAGCCCACCATCACTGGTCTTGATCAGTAGTTGGTGATGAAATCCAACTACTGATGTTTAAAATGAAACATTCGTGTGTGTGATTTTTTTTTAGTATTTTCTATTTTTTATGATTCTCACACACAAGAAGAAAATGCACAAAAATCACACTTCTTATTTGTAATTAATTCAACCAGAATTTGCGATTAAATATTACAATGTTAAGTATAAACCCTCAAAAGAGATTTGGGGTACATAGCTTAAAATCCATCCTAAATCAACTAGTGATTCCAAAAATGGAGGGTTCACCCAACTCTTCTGCCTTGAACCAACAAGTGGTTCCAATAGTAGGAGGAGACTTGAACAAAGGTAATCTATCACAATCCAGAGGAATACAAGATAAAATAAAAGAGTACAATTACTTATACACTTTCTTACCCTAGAATGCAACTAAAATGCTTTTTGTTTTCAAATGCATACAACACATAAAATGCAACAAATGGAAAATGAAATGTGCCACATGAAATAGATAAATGACTAAATGAAAAGTGAACTATTTTTTAAAATCCAAAAGTAAAAATTTTCCTTTTAATATTACTTTTAAAAAGTAGAAAAAATAAAAAAAATGGAGCTAGGGTTTTAACCAGACTTACCAGGAAGCCTACATTTTTCTTCCTCACTCTGTGAAACACACCCTAAAATTTCTAGAACCCTGGAAAATGAAAACAAAAAACCACAATTCAGTGACAAGATAAATTAAAATATAGAACCCTTCGTGGGTCCCACTATGATCGCCATTTGAAGATGCAAAAATCGAGCAACACCAAAACATATACTAATGAAAATAATAAGCAAATCAAATGTAAAACAAAGGATTGCACAATAAAATGACTCTTTTTATTAATTCGGTGGATCTTCCATGTTACAATAAAATGTGTCCCAAATGAGGGGTGTACAAAGCTTATTATTTGATACAATATGATACAATGCACTAGGGTTCTTCGAAACCCTAGTTTAACAAATGATGAGGTGTCTTCATGCTTGATTTGATCCCAAAAATATGGTGAGTGGGCTTTGGTACCCTATGCAGGACCACTCAAGCTTTAGTTTTCATCAATGAACATGATCCTCACACCTGCACACAACCAATAAATGAGGGTTAATAATATCTATGAGGTCTCCATTGTGTGAGACCATCAAAAAAAGAAGCTACTATACCCTAGTTGCATAAATAAACTATAAGAAAATCTAAGAATGCTAAAATACTTGCAAAATGAATATTTACCTTGTCTATGCTGAATTGTCATTTTCTGTCTTTGTTGTTGATGTAGGTGGTTGTTGCACAGATTGCCCTAACAACACCCAATGGCTTGTAGGGTTGCAGAACTAGGTCTATGAATACCCGCAGGTGCTTGGTGATGGCAAGAAATTCCTAGAGGTACTCGGTGATGGTAGGAAGCACCCAAAGGTGCTCGGGGAACTTGGGGTGCATTATAGAAGTTGAAGCAAAAGCTTTAGAAGTATATCTGATTCGTGCGAGGGGGGTGGTGATGGATGCAGAGGTGAGGATGTGAGGGAGAATCCAAATATTGTTAGGAATATTAGGGCTCAAAAAGTGTTAGGAAAACTTAGGGGTTGAGTCATAAAAATGAATCCTCTTTATAATATTTCTTAGGTCATGTTAGGGTTTCAACGACACAATTTGTGTGGCCAAGATTAAAGCATGATGGAGGATGAAGATTAAATCTAGGTATGTGACATGGATTAAGGCATATGGATGGCTAGGATTAATTCATACATATATATATATATATATATATATATATATATATATATATAAATTATAATATAAAAATATTATTATTTAAATATATATTAAACAAATATATATAAATATATATAAATAATGGATAATTGTGACAGGAAGTTATGGATGGATGACAAGTGGCTAGATTTTGGTGTCTACAAGGAAAATTAAAAAAATAAAGGACTCTTATGAGGAAAAACTAGGTAGCATGGAAAGAAAGTCATTTTTAAAAGTCCTAGTTAGAAGTAAGGATGCCCTAGCTAGAAATATGAATGTTCTAGTTGAAGACAAGAGGAAGGTCAATTATATGGAAAACACTAAGTAATATATGTTACATTGAAAGTGATTATCAAGGACAATATGATCCAACATGGCATAACGATTCTTAAAAATAAAGCATTAATATGTAAGGTCCATGGATACTAGCTAGGTTTTTTAGAGATTCAAAATTGGATGAAGTCGAAGGATTCAATTCAAATTGCTTGATGAATTTTCTTTTAAAAATATTTTTTCTTTTCATCTCATCCAATTCAAAAATTAGAGATAATTTAATGGTTGATGGACCATGGTTTAGGAGAGAAATGCATCATATTTAATGCAATGTAATGAGAATGTTTTTATACCCAGGTGTTGTAGGTGAGTTGGAGAGGAAAGGGCAATCCTCCAAGGGAGGTCCCAGGTTCAAATCTTCACCCTACCAAAAATCTGAATTGGGTATCCAAAATCCAATTGATAATTTTAGTGCGGGCAGGGTCGGGTGCGACTCTCGAGTGACTTTGATAGTGTAAAACCCCCTGTTCATGGTCTCTCATACCAAGGCAACTCCGCAAGGGGTTTTTCGCTTAAAAAAACAAAAATGAGAATGTTTTTATGAATATAGAAATTATTAAAAGGATTCAAGTGTAGGTTAGGATTTTTGGGCTTCCATACCAATTTATTAACAAGGAGGTTTTCAAGAATATTTACAACACTATAGGAAAGTTCATCTAAGAGGGGAAAACTCCTAAGAAGAGAAGGCATGTTGTATATACCCATATATGTGTTGTCATGGATATTTCAAAACCTTTGCCACATGTCATTGAGATTAAATCTAAATCAAGAGAATGGGATCAAAAAGGGATTATAAAAAAAATTATCCCATTGTGGTAAATATTACTGAACTAGACACATTGTGAGAGATTTCAAAGTGAAGATGATGGAGAAAGAGACAAAAAACTAGACAAGAGAAATTTTTTAATATTAATCAAGGAGATAGTACCATAATAGAAGTTAGATAAAATAAAGGGTTTTCCACTCACAAGAAAGTGGTGAGCAAATCCCCTCTGCATCATCAATTGGCAAAGGCCATTATGGTTTAAACAAACCATTAGAAAAAATAAATAATGGCACATGTATAAGAAAATATAATGCACATGTTCAAATTCAAAAGAAATTATAGATGCAAAGGAATATTGGGAGGTGAATTACATCAAGATGCTGAAAATTAGAATGGTTTGATAGATTTTTTATTGATATTCAAGCTTAAATATATTTTAGTTTTCCTAACATAGGTTGTAAAAACTTAACTTCCACTTCAAACAACTCGTACAACTCTTTAAAAACTAACACAAGACTCCTACTGGAGTGGTTTTAACCACTCACTTTTATCTTTATCTTAATATGATTTATCACATCCTATATATATTAAATCCTAACATTCCTTCCCTTATTATCATAATCTAAACATGGGTAGGGATACTTATAATAGTACAAATAACAATATGATGAACTAGGACACACTCAATTCCTCATCAAGTATGCTTAGAGTATAAATAAGGACACACTCAACTATTGATAACAAGTAATAGTAGGAACTATTAGATTTTGATACAACATGTAATGGGAGATAGCAATCACAATATGCAAAATAATAAGAAAGAAAGTAAATCTATGAGATGACTAAAATATGCTATAAATAGAAATGACAAAAATGATTACAAAAGTAGCTATGGAGGAAGTGAACACTCCATGATCTAAGCTATTGCTCAAGGAATGAGCTTATAGCTCACACACTCTACACTACTACACACTCTCCTACACTACTATGTTGTTGTATATTTCACACACTACTATCTATGGCCCTTTATATAGGAAAATAGGTTTCTTGGCCAACACTCTACCTAGTTGTACAAGGGACGCCTTGCACATATATAACTTGCACATTGACACTTGTGCATTTATTAAATTGCATGAAGAAACTAGATAACTTTCCCCCTAAATTAATCTAATGTCCTAAGTATGTACCAAGAAAGGTACATTTACATGACCCAAATGATGTAATATAAGCTATTTCTAACACCCCCCTGTATTACGATATTTGCATATTGAAGACTTTAGTCTTCAATGTGGATATTTCTCCATCTGATATCTTTGAATTGGTTCTTCTTCTTCAACTACTTCAGTATCCATATCATGGCTTCTAATATTTTCTATTTTGTTGTCCCTTGATGTCAGGCGATTTTGATGAATAATTATTCTCATGATTTTGCATGTCATGAGTGGATCTAAATAGGTTCTCATTTCTTTTGTACCTATGTAAGACCTATTTCTCTGCTCTTCATAAGTATCAACCTTGAGCTCAAATTTAGTAGATCCATCTAAAATAAGTTCTTGAAGATAACAATTTATTTTTTGTAGCAATCCTCTTTCGTAGCCCTTATAGTACTTGTATTTGAAATGATAAGAAAAATATGAGTGATTTTTCCCATCAGAATATTTGCAAGGATGGAAACTCCAACAATTGGTATTTTCATGGCCATATTGATTGTAATTGGTGCATAATATATATGATCTGATGGCTTTGAAGTTTGATTTAGGAATATATTGTTTGTCTATATCTTTAATAAGACCTAACCATATATGCACAATTGAAGCTATTCCATATTTTCCTTTTTGTATAAAATCTTGTTGATCATTTTTTTCCTATTTTGGGTCTCCTTTGGTATTAGATTCACTAGATGAGTCTCCATTTACATGGCTATCAATTTTAGAACTTATTTTTAATTGTATCAGTTCTTACTTTTATTTGCCCTTTTCATCATTGTATTTCATTAGGTTTTTAATCCATATTGGCATATTCCTTATTCCACTTCTAAGAGTGTTGCTTAGCATGCTAGTAGCCATTGGTATAACCTGAATCTTTGGGATAGAATAGTATACCTTATAGCTCCCTATTCAGTGTCCCAATTAATATATAAGGTTGTTTTGATAAAACATTTATTAATCCTTGGTTTTTGTAGACTTCCTTATGTCTCCCTAGTAATGATAGTATACACTCTTAAGGATTTTTAGGTTTTGTAGAAATATTATATTTTGCTAATGTATTTGCAACTTGATAATTTTGATAAATGTTGATATTACCAAGTTTTGTAGAATGCCTTATGACTCTATAGTATATTTTGGATAAGATATAAAGTAATTTTGTAAATTATAGGTCAATTTTGGTTGATTTTGTAAAGTTTTTGTAAATATAAAAATCAACTTTTACTATTCCCTATTGCTCCTATTGAACTAAGCACTTTTCCCAAATTTAAAGAGGTTTTAATATTGTATTTCTTTTGTCTCTCTTGAGAATTTTTAAGACAATAATATTATAAATTTCCAACTTTTGAAATGCTTTGATAAAACTTTCTTTAATATCCATTTAGGATTTAATTCAAGTGTATCTAATTTCCAAATTAATTAATTTGATGTAGTAATCCTTATAACTCCCTAATTTTGGAAAAATTAGACCACCAATTTTTTTGCAAATATTTAATATTAATTTCTAGTAGAAAACCTTATTACTCGTAGGTTTAATATTGTCGATTTTATATTAGCTTGATAAATGATTTCCTTTGAGGTATGGCTTTAAATATAATTTTATTCCTTTAAATTTAACCTTATAACTCCTAAGATATGAAAGCACATAAATATGGGAATAAAAATTACCTTATATCAAGAAATATTCGACATTGATTTTAGACATGCAATGGTTGCAATGTTGATTGTATCTACTTTGACTGTATCCTCCAATAGAGTTGATTGGAACCTAGCTTGTATTTAATGTTCCAAATGCTACATTTGACCTATTCAGACCAGATCATTGAAGGTTCTACTCCTTGCTTCCACATTTTGATGACTCCCACATCTTGGACATAAATGCAACTAATGGCTCCACTGAATTACTGCGTCCTTCCTGGTCGAAGGTGCCTTTAATAGGTACTCAACCTAGTGATAAGTGTCTATAGACATGGAAAATTGATCCACTTCAGTGGGTAATATTCCCTAAGCCCTCTAGGGGGACCCCTTAGACTTTCCTAAGGCAAGGACAAGGCTTTCCCCCCTCTGTTTTGCCTATTTTCCCTCTTTATGAAAAATCACGCCCGATCCTTGATGGGGCACAACTTCGCATTACGATATCAAGGTCGGCTCGAATGAGGCATGATTTCACCTTTTTAGGGTTTGACACATTAAAACCCTAATTTTTAGGTTGGCATGTTCTACCTTGGCCCTCCTTGATTTTCCCACTCTTTTCACCTTCAAATATGCTATATAAGGAGGGTTTGAATTCACTTTTCACACACGATAACACAAGTTAACACGCACTCATTTTATTTGACACTTAATGATTTTATTGCTCACATTTGATTTCTTGCAAAGTGTTTTTGTTTGGTCTACATCCTTCTTCTTCTTCTCTTGCAAGCAACTTTGGAGTTTGGAGTTTGATTGTTTGTTGCATTGTTATTCTTCGCTCTTGGTGGATTGTTGTTGAAGCCTTAAGGAGAGATCGACCATCTGGGAGATCTAAAACCCTTCTATTTTATGTTTGCACTCTCTACAAAGTGAATTTTCTCTTCTGCATGCACATTTATGTTTTCTAAAAGGCATGATTAGAATTATGCATCCATATTTTATTTTTTTGCATAGTTCATGCGAAATCATGCTCGATCCTTGATGGGGAGCTGCTTCACCTGGCATTATCATGGTCACCCATTACGGGGCACGATTTCACCTGAGACCAAACTGGGGGTAATATTTTGTCCCTATTTTCTCCATTGCATTCTAATTTGCATCTAGAGCATAGTGGCATATTTTGTTCTGTGATTTTTGCATTTTGTTTTGTTGTATTGCATTAATGCTTATTTTCCTCCAAAGGTCAATTTCTACTTTTAATTATCAAAGGTCAGCTAAAAGGACCTAGGGGGCTTGACTGTTGTGCCTCCAAGCACTGTTGTACAGTGGCCTAAGTAGTCCCCCTAACGCTAATTCCATTTTCAAGTGTTTGTTGAGTTATCTTATAGGAACATGTATTATCAATAGCTTTGGACAAAGGGATAAAAACAAAGATAAACATCTAGATAAGATAAGTCATCTGATTAGTCTTCTAGACTGATTTTTGAGTGCTTTTATTTTTGTTATAAAACCCTAGATCTAATTTTCTTAAGTATATTTAATTAATTTTTAGGCATTAAAATAAAAACAACATATAGTGTGCACTTAGGGTTAATTCTATTTGTGCATCTCTTCTTGAGCCCTTGCTTAAAGGTTATCTGTTTAGAAACCTAGGTTAGAAAGAATTCAAAGAAAGAATCATTCTAGGGTTAGATCTTGTATTCTTACATTATATATTTTTGCATTGTCCTTTATATTTTATAGCATAGATCTAGAAAGGCCAAATCTAGGTGTTTTATCTTTAATCGAATACATCAAACATTCCTAAAATTCCTATGGACTTGGAGCAAGTCCTTAAATCCATTCCTGGTGAACCCTTTCCCCCTAGCATCGAGTGTAGATAACAACATAGCCCCTATGGTTCACCCCATAAGGCTTCTCTTATCTCTAGCAGATCTAACCTTTATGGGAATTGTACATGGTTTCTCCTCTACATCTTTGGTGAACCCAATGTGAACACCTCATTTTTTTTTAAAACTTTAAGCAAGATCATTAAATTTATTTGTGTGGTTGGATAACCTTAATAATATCTTTAAAAATATTTTTGTTTTTATTGTTAGCATTCTTTTCTATCCTTTCACTTCTCTAATGGCTCTTGTCCTTAGAAGTCAGCAAAAGCATCTTGAATCTGATTGTATTCCTATGGAAGATGATCAAATTGATAGAGAGGATCCTAACATAGATCCAGAAGAACAAGATAACATGGATACTGAGATGAGTTTTTATCCTTATGAGGGACCTAATGGTAGCTTTGAATTTTCATAATTTGAGCATATTTGGGGTTTTATGAAAGCTAATAGGGATAGGATATTGGGAGGCATGGAGCAAGAAGATCACCTTGATAGAGATGAAAATCCTCCTCCTCCTCCAATAAGCTCCCCTATGCTTAACCAAGAAAACTCCTTGCCTAAATCAATACATCTTGATAAGTTGAACTCATCTATTGATACTACTACAACCACCAACATTGGAAGGAATATACAAGCTCCTCCAATTAGTAGTGTCACTCAAAAATATTCTCAATTTCTTCCTCAATCTTCTAATATCAACACTTTTGCTTCTATTCTTCCCAATGTTAGTTTTCCACTTTCACAAGGTGCCACATATAATATCCATACTTCCAACTTGAATCAAGCATTGGTGCCTCAACACACATATGGGAATATGGGAACAATACATAATAGTAATCCAAAAGTACAAAATTTGGCAAATATGGTGAAGTAGTTGGTTTCAAAAGTTGAGATGATTCAACCTTCAAGTTTTAATTACAATTATAAGGAAATGTGTAATCAGCAATTGGATCCTATTGTTGCTGCTAGGCCTTATCCTAAGCACTTTCCTATTCCAGTTTTACCTATCTATAAGGGGATAGAAGATCCAATAGAACATTTAAGAAGATTTAGAAAAACTTGCCATGATCTCATCTACGATGATATGTTGTTGCTTAAAACATTTCCTAAGAGTCTTGGTGGTATGGCATTAGAGTGGTATTATCGGTTGCCCAATTATTCCTTGAAGAGTTTTAAAGAAACAATACAATTATTTATTCAGCAATTTGGTGCTTACATTGAGAAAGAAGTGACAATGAAAGATGTTTATAACTTAAAACAAAGTAAAGAAGAAAGCTTTTCAGAAATTTTAGCTTATTGGAGAAGTTTAGTTGGACGTTTGAGATATACTTTACCTCCTAAAGACATGCTTGAGATATTTATTGGTAATTTACAAGAACAATTATCTTATGCATTAGAGACTACTACTATTTCATCTTTTGATCAAGCAATTGATTTAGCAAGAAAAGTAGAACAGGCTCTCATCAGAGGTCAACTCAAGGTTAAGTAAGAGAAACCTACTAGGTCTCAACACAAGAATAAGCACATAGGAGGTGACAATGGAATGGATAGTAGGCCTATTAATAATGTTACTAACAACCTACAAAATATAGTACTTCAAAAACCTCCACAAAGGAATTTTACAAGGCTTAATATGTCTATGGAAGCAATTTTGAAATAACTTTTAGAAGCTAAGGAAATTGAGTTACCTCCTATTAGACAACCAGATACTACAGCTCATTGGTATAAGGTAGGTCAACATTGTGTATATCATAGAGTAGAAGGACATTGGATGAATTCTTGTAAAAAGTTGAAACATGTGGTTCAAGATCTGATTGATGTGGGACGTATTGACTTAAGAAATTTTCAAACAATAAATAATCAAGTACCTGTCCAACAAAATATGACTACCAATCAAGATATAGAAATATTTAAATATCCATTGCCAAAACATAATCAACAAGCTAGCAAATCAGGTGGCCCATAAGAATGAGCCTCCTCCCTATGGTAATATGGTTGGTATGGTTGGGGTAACTACAAGAAGACAAGCTCAAACTCAACATCCTCAGCAAGGATAGAATTTTGTGTTACAACCCAGTTCAGTTTTGAGGAATAATCAAGGAAAAGCTTTAGATACAGGGATTCCACCTATTGTGTTGAGACCATAACCTAAGATTTCATTTGATCTCCAAAAATAGTTGGCTAGCACTCCTGCAAAGATATCAGTTTTAGAGCTCCTTCAAACTTCTCCCAATCATAGAGATGCTTTGATGGAATTTTTAAAGCAACAATTGGTTCCCTCAGATATTTCACCCAATGCTATAGTTGATGCCATAGGTTCTCTTGGGATACATCATATCTCATTCTCATATGATAAACCTTCCTCAAACTTGCAAGAATATTCTTCACTTTACATCACTGCACTTATTGGGGATACTTTTATCAAAATAATTCTGATTGATAATGGTTCTTCCCTCAATTTGTGTACATATCAATTCTTTCAAAAATTTGGATTAAAAGAGGAAGACTTAACAAAATCCAATATCATTATAAAAGCTTTCAACAATGAGTCCCAAGAAGCCTGTGGTGTCATATCTCTTCCTCTCAAAGTTGGGCCTAAAATATTGGATACTTTTTTTATGTGGTACATTGTCCTGCATATTTTAATCTTCTTCTTGGATGACCTTGGATCCATGCAATGAAGGCCATCCCTTCTACTCTTCATCAGTGTCTCAAGTTTGAGTTTAAAAATCAAGTTATCACCATTCCGAGCGACCCTCGACCATTTGAATTTTGTTCAAATATAGAGCGAGCTCGATCTGAGTTCAACCTATGTCCCTCAATATCTTCAATGGTTTCTTCATGTTCCTCATCTCAGATATCAGAACAATTTCAAATTTTAAAAATGAGTGAGGAACATATCTTAAATTCTTCATCTCAAGATCATGATAATCAATTTCTTCAATCACCTCTTCTAGATCTAGCCAAGCTACCACCATCACCAAGAGCCATGGGTTTATCCCATAATAAAGGTGATATTGTACACTTTGGCACGTGTACCTTTGTCTTCATAGGAACTACCTTCGAGGATAAAATATGTGGTAGCAACCCCTCTCCCGTTGAGCATTATTTTTCTCATTGTTACCTTTCCAATGACTACCCACTTCCTAAATAGATCCTATCTAGTATGGGATATGTAGGTAAAGGTTTGGGGCCACAACAGAAGGGAATTCAAGAGCCTTTGGATGTCAAAATCTAGCCTAGGAGATGTGGCATAGGTTTTATACCTAGTAAAGACCAAACTTTACCATTTGACAATGATGATCATCTTATGACTTATGCTGAATATATGGATTATCAAAATTTAGGAGTGGGTGATGAGGATGATGGTCCCCTTTATTCTTCTAGTGTCTTGTTTTGCAATATGATTGATTATGTATGCTCTAAAAGTAAACCTTCTATTTTAGCAGAGGATCCTACTTCACTGTCCTATAGTGATCTTGTGAAGTTAGGAATTGCTCCTCCTTATGTTAAAAATAATGGTTATGTTCATGAGTGCATTGATTATCGTGCTATGGCTACCAAAGAAAGAGCTATGAAGGAGCCTCTCCGTAATTCTAATTATCAAGAAGGCTTACCTTTTAGATATTTATTTGATAAAACAACCCATGGCATGCCTATTATTTTTGTTAAGAAAGGTGACACACTTAGATGTTGTGTTGAATTTTGTTCTGCTTGCTTAAATTAAGTTATTCAAATTACTTAATAATAAAACATAAAAAAATTAATTAATTTTTTTTCAATTAATCATCATTTAGTTATGCATTTGCATTTCCATTGCATCCATTTGCTTGTTCATATTGCATTGTTGCTTGTCATCCTTTTGCATTGTTTGCTTGACATTTAATCCAACTTGCATGCCTGAATGTCATATTTTGCATGATTGCTTGTTCATGACTACTTGATCATATAGATTTATGAGGATCTTGCGACAATGGCATGTGATGATACCTAGTTAGGTCGTAGCTCACATGCATTGCACTCTCTCTAGGATTCTGATGCCTAGTAAGATCCCCACCTAGGGCTTTCTTCTTCAGTTTTCTTTCTTGCTTTTTTCCTCTTCAAGTTTTATCTTCCTTGGTCTTAGAAATAGTGAGAGTATCTCTTAGATCAAGGGTGATATCTCATTAATATTTCCTTGTCACTTTTTTGTTGCCTTATTTTTATTTGTCTTCCTTTGCTTTTAACAAGGAAATATGTATGCTTTATTTATTTCTTTTCAAAGTCATATTTTGGCACAACTGCACACACTCACTAGCTTGTTTTCTACTCTAAACCCCTATCGAGGGTAGCACTCACCTAATATATATATTTTATCCTTATATTACACCCCACATGGGATAGCTATACATCCTAGTAGGTATCTTATCGAATATGATCTTCTATTGGGTTATACTCCCTTTTGACTCAGTAGGCTCAACACCCCATTATAGGATAAGCTCCTTGGCCATTTTTAGTAGGCCTCGGCATACATCCTAGTAGGTAATCACCCCATAGAAATCAATAAGTGAGCAACCACCCATAGCAGATCAGACTCTAGCACCTCATCCCTCTCGATGAGCACTACACCCATAGCGGGTTTAGCTCCCTTCTTTTCTGGTATGATTCATAGTATTTAGTCACATTGGTCCCTTGCGACCTATGCTGATTTCAATACTATGTTTCACCCATCCTTCTCTATTTTAGATGGTTGAACTTTGGATTGTCTTCTTCTTTTGTGTCTTCTTCTTCATATTCCTCTTCGTCTTCTTCTTCTTCGTCTCATGTTTTCTTTCTTTTCTTCCATCCATTTCATCCATTTTTCATCCATGCATTTCATATAGCATTGCATTTAAGATAGATTGCATTCATAAAACATCAAATTAAAGAACATCTAAGATAAAAATAATCACATGCACACATTCAAAAAATATAAAGAGAAAGCATCTATGTATTACTCGATTAAAAAGAGATAGATACAGTCATGTCTGGTTGGTGTACCATAGTCTAGTCTTGGTACACTCAACCAATCCCTAGGGGTGCATGCCACAATAAAAATTGGCATGTCATCCCGATCCCTAGCCTAGCCTAGCTCTAAGAGCCTATCTCCTCTTCTTTACCCAAAGGAGGAGGTGGTCCAAGTAGCCACATACCCATGGATGGAGATGCCGAGAATGTCTATGATCAATATCGTGACCTACTAGTCAACTGGAGGGATGAAGGGAGTGTCACTCTCTACCCCACTAGTACTACCTGGCAATACATGGTCTCATAAAAGGTAGCCCACTAAATGGCCACCTCCAACATCTCCCCTACCCTCTATAGCTTTGCCTATAGAAGGTGAACTCTATCGCTAGCTTGGCTACTCCCAATGATAGCCATCCCCTCTGCCCGAGCTCTCTAGAACTCTGTGTCTAGTCGACTCACCTCTCCTCTAATATGATCGACCTCTACTCAAGCTACATCTCTCTCCCTCTCTATGGTGCTCAGTGAGCCTCGTAGTCCCTCGATCCTCTTGGACCTATCCTCCTAGAGCAGGTCCACCTACCTCTGTAGAGTCACCACTTGAGCCTATAGCACCTCTACCTCCTCCCTTAGATCCCCTCATATTGAACCCTGGTTAGCCACTATTGATATGGAGGCCTCTCTTTATCCTCCACCTAGTAGTACCCTAGCCTCTATTGGGGTAACTCTAGATGCCCCTGCCTCCCTAGTCCCAACAACGCTGGTGTCCTCCATCACCAGCTCAATCTTGACTCGAGCCTACCTTTGTCTAGGAGTTGTTGGTCCCTACTGAGCTCTCTATGGCCCTAAGAGAAACCTCTCAAAATGCTCACTACATGTCCAAGCCCATCACTTGGTGCCTCTGTATCAAAACTGGTGGGGAGACCCTACGGGGCATGAATCCTTTGTACCATCGCCAGTAGTCGAAGGCCACTCCCGCATCGTCCACCCTAGGATCCACGTAAGGAGGATCATCTAGGTCCTCCTTGACCCACCTAGTAAGGTTAGGCTCACATCCAATCCATAATGGGTCCTGGTAGACTCTCCGGTACCAGTAGTCCCCTAGGTTTGGGATGCCCTACAAGATCCCGAACTACCTCAAGACTTGATCAAATTAAAAGACCTATGGCTCCCCCTTCTCTGTAGTCAGCCACCTGATCCTCCTGATCCTCACCAGCTCTATCCTATCCTCAACCCATCCTAGGTGTAGATGCCAGGGTCACCATACTATCTTGGCCTCCCTCAGCTCGTCTACTATCCACCTTGCTAGTGGTAGATGTTCGATGTAGGTCCTCATGGCCTACTCTAAGGATTTGGGCCACCTATATGTTGTTGGTCACTTAAGACTGGATAATGGACCTAGTTGTGCATTCGATATCTGCACTACTATGTGCTCCCAACTCCACACCTAGAGCAACATCATACACACTATCCTTGTATGTCGCTTGTACATGATGTTGTACAACATCATGTACAAGCGGAGCCAACACATATGGACCCCATGTGAACCTAGCTCTCTGGTCTTGCATGTCTGCCACTACACCCGCCATCATCCATGGTAGATATTACCTACTAGTGTGGCACATCAACATGCTCGCAACCACCCTACAGAGCACGGTCATCAATGGATCTACCCCATACCACCCCACCAAGTCATCCATGACTATGTTGCTCTCCCGCACCTGGTGGGTCCATCCTCCTAAAAATCACTGCAAGATAGATGGCCTCCCTCGTACTCTATAAACTACTCTCCCCTGATGGGGATGCATAATATGCACCACACATCCTCTAGTGTGATGGTCATCTCTCCCATAGGTAACCGGAAGGTAGACAACTCCGGGTACCACCTCTCTACCAATGCTATCAGCAAAGCCCTATCTGCCTCTACCCGAGGTAGTCTGGCTAGGTGGTCTAGCCCCACCACTTCTAAAGTGTCCCTCTATACCTTCTTGAGTGCCTCTAGCTCCACCTCTAGGGAGCCTACTCTCCACTCACGGCTCTCGAGTACCCTAAGCTACAATAACAATAAAATAATTTTTTTCATTAATAAATTTAATAAAAAATTTAATACATTAAAATTAATTAATCAACTAATTTAAAATTAATCTAAATCCATAGCATAATAAAATTATATATCTTTAAATTTTTTTGCTTGCTTATTTTCCCTTTTTCTTCCTTCCCTTTTCTTTTCTCTTTTCTTTTCCTTTTTATCTCTTTTCTTTTTCTTTTTTCTCTTTTTCCCCTTTTTCGACGAAATCACGCTCACTAGGTGCATCCCAAAATCGTGCCTGGTCAATTTTTTCCAGGAGTTATTTTGTCATTACTACCTGAGGTGAAATCATGGTCGGGCGACAAAATCGTGCCTGGTTCGTACACGGTAAAACCACTGATTTTGGTGGAAAACCCCTAAAATGCAAGAAAATTCTAAAAATTTTGACATGGAAGGAAGGGTTTTCGATCCTCCCTGTGCCTGCTCCACCTCCGTGTCAGATTCACCCCTCATGATCACTGAACAATGATTGATAGTGCCATATCCTTATTTTCTCTAGAGCTCCTTTCTTCTCCCTTTTGTGGTTAAAATGAATTAGGATTTTGCCCCCTTTTTACCTTTTAACCCTATTTTCGTGCACTTTCTCTCTTTTTTTTGGTTTTTCTCTTCTTCTTCTTCTTTTGAGTCTACCTTTTTCAATATTTTATGAGGATCATGTCCCTCATAAAACTTGAGGGGGAACCCTGGCCTTAGAGGCATTAATGTCCCTAATACCTCGATTTATGTGCAAAATTTGAAAGTGTTCAGAATAACACCATTTTTGCACCATCCCTTTCTTCTAAACCAGCCACCCCATTTTTGCTTGTCATTTTTTGTTTGTGGGTGTTTACATATCTTCTTTGACACATTTATTAGGCCATAAATGCATCAAAAATGGGGAAAAATGTAGACACAAAAATTGACCCACTTTAGTGGGCAATCTTCCCTAAGCCCTCTAGGGGGACC
Organism: Wollemia nobilis; assembly: GCA_028583015.1. Taxonomy (NCBI): domain Eukaryota; kingdom Viridiplantae; phylum Streptophyta; class Pinopsida; order Araucariales; family Araucariaceae; genus Wollemia; species Wollemia nobilis. Next base: position 4,465,411 of record JAQPPZ010000613.1, on the reverse strand, counting down.
CCTTAGACTTGCCTAGGGCAAGGACAAGGCTTTCCCCCCTATGTTTTGCCTATTTTCTCTCTTTATGTGAAATTGCACCTAGTCCTTAATGGGGTGCAACTTTGCATTGTAATATCACGGTCAGCCCGGATGGGGTGTGATTTCACCTTTTTAGGGTTTGATGCATTAAAACCCTAATTTTTCTGGGTTGGCATGTTCTACATTGGCCCTCCTTGGTTTTCCCACTCTTTTTACCTTCAAATCCACTATATAAGGAGGGTTTGAATTCACTTTTCACACATGATAACACACAAGTTAACACACGCTCATTTTATTTAGAACTTAATGATTTTATTGCTCGCATTTGATTTCTCGCAAAGTTTTTTTGTTCGGTCTGCATCCTTCTTCTTCTATCACAAGCAACTTTGGAGTTTGATTGTCTATTGCATTGTTCTTCTTCACTCTTGGTGGATTGTTGTTGGAGCCCTAAGGAGAGATTGACCATCCGAGAGATCTAAAACCCTTATGTTTTGCTTCTACACTCTCTACCAGGTGAATTTTCTCTTCTGCATGCACATTTAGGTTTTCTAAAAGGTGTGATTAGACTTCTGCATTCATATTTTATTTTTTGCATAGTTCATGCGAAATCATGCCCGGTCCTTGATGGGGTGCAACTTCGCTTGGCGTTATCATGGTCACCCATTACGGGGCATGATTTCACCTGAGACCAAACTAGGGGTAATATGCTATCCCTATTTTCTCCATTGCATTCTAATTTACATCTAGAGCATAGTGGCATATTTTATTCTGTGATTTTTGCATTCTATTCTATTGTATTGCATTAATGCTTGTTTTCCTCCAAAGGTCAATTTCCACTTTTAATTATCAAAGGTCAGCTAAAAGGACCTAGGGGGCTTGATTGTTGCACCTCCAAGCACTATTGTATAGTGGCCTAAGTAGGCCCCCTAATGCTAATTCCATTTTCAAGTGTTTGTTGAGTTATCTTGTAGGAACAAGTATTATCAATAGCTTTGGACAAAGGGATAAAGGCAAAGATAAAACACCGGATAAGCTAAGTGTTTTGATTAGTCTTCTAGGATGATTGTTGAGTGCTTTTATTTCTGTTATAAAACCCTAGATCTAATTTTATTAAGTATATTTAATTAATTCTAGGCATTGAAAGGAAAATAACATATAGTGTGCACTTAGGGTTAATTCTATTTGTGCATCTCTTCTTGAGCCCTTGCTTAAAGGTTGTCTATTTAGAATCCTAGGTTAGAAAGCATTCAAAGAAAGAATCATTCTAGGGTTAGCTCTTGTATTCCTGCATTTCTATATTTTTGCATTATCCTTTATCTTTTATAGCATAGATCTAGAAAGGCCAAATCTAGGTGTTTTGTCTTTAATCGAATACATCAAACATTCCCAAAATTCCTGTGGACTTGGAGCGAGTCCTTAAATATGTTCCTAGTGAACCCTTCTTCTCCTCCTAGCACCGAGTGTAGAGAACAATACAACCCCTATGGTCCACCCCATAAGGCTTCTCTTCTCTCTAATAGATCCAAAATTTGTGGGAATTGTACACGATGGGATGGTTTTTTCCCTCTATAATGTCACTTTGGTTACACTCAACACCTTCTTGGATGTCCATTACAAGTGTAACTTTTGAAGCATTTTCTCCATTCTTATGATTTCCATAAGGTAATACCTACGGATGAATGTAACTCCTCTTTCACATGGTTTATGGGTGCCAAAGTCTTGTTGTAACACTTCCTCACATATGTGAATTCAAATGTACCTTTGAGAGTGTTTAGGGTTTTCTTTGGAGGATGTCAAATATCACTTGCATGCCCAATTATTATTAACACCTTCTTGCAAGATTTTCTATGTACCTTTCCACTTTCTTTGTTGTATTTTGATGACGCTAATATGGTTCTAGCCAATCAATTCTAGTGGTGGTGCTCTTATGGAGATATGAACGAGCTTTGGTGGAGCTTGAACAATAGCACTTTGGTGGAGACTTCTTGATGATCCAATGGTAATATTAAATGCTCCTTCCTATGTACGTACATTTTTAGTTTTTATTGCTTTGATTTCATTTGCTTTTGTGCTACTGGATATGTCTCCTTTAGTGAGTAACGTACCTCCTTTCTTGTGCTTTACAGGTCACCTATTATGGTTGTCCAACCCATGCACAATGTAGGCCCTTTTGAGAGGATTCTTGATGCTCATATTCATCTATGCTATTATAGATAATGTCGTGCCTTTATGGAACCTTCAAATTTGACTCCTTTCCTATGTATAATGTATTAGAGAATTGCAATATAATGTACCAATATTTTTGAATAGAATTCCTTTATTGCACCCTTCCTTGCACCCCTTGTGCAGGTCTAAAATTATGGTTTTGTAGCAAAATTTTGAATGTAGTGTAGGGGTTTTGAGGTTGTCTCTTTTTTTATACACCTTCACCTTTTTGCTTGGATAATTTTATGATAAATACAAGCTTAGATAGAAGCTCTTTATTTGATGCAAATTTTTACACATTTTTCTTTTGGACCAAACCCTGTAATGCTTTGGATTTGAGACTCACCAAGTTTCAATATTTGAAGCTTCTATTTTTTTATTTTGGTTAGTTTTTTTCATATCCAAGTTTTGAAGGATTCTAACAATTTTTGTGGATTCTCTTGGCCACTATGAGTTGCATATTTTTGTGCACTAATAGTGTCTTTAGACACTTTGAAAAATTCTGATTTTGTGTCTTTCTCAAGAACACAAACACAACTTTTTTAAAGTAATACAATAGTGCAAATGAACCCATTAATATTGTATTTCTAATGCACTAAAAATTATACCTTATCACTCAAAATAACTATTAAAATAACTTATAAGTGCACTTAATCAATTTACTGCAACTTAATCAAGAATAATCTGAAATAAATCTTCGAGAATTATTATGCAAATTTCTTATAAGCAATATATTAGGAGATGGTCTTATTTTGTTTTCCAAAGTAGATGATAGGCAGTTGATAGAAAGTTGAAATTTTGAAATCTAATCAAACTCCTAATGTGCAAATGAACCTTAAAAATAACCTTTCTTTTTACACTTTTGAAGACTGTAATACAAATCTCATTTTTGCAACTTTAATCCGAATTAAGATGCTTTAATAAATCTAATAAGTAATCCAATTAATGAATCTACTTGCACCAATAGTTTCTTATCTTTTTTTGAAAGCATTTGTAGATCCTTTACCACTTCTGTAGAGGATGTAGATATTGGTTTCTAAGATAACCAAGTTGCTACCTTGAGTGAGATCTTGCAGCTCCTTGTAGACTGTTCTAAACAACTCTTTCACCAAAGAATGGTCTTGAACTTTCTTTCACGAGCCTAAGATTTGGTTACTTTGTTATCCCCTTGTGATATCCTCATTCTAATGTAGATTTAGAGAAGTTTGTATCTCTAAAATAATGTCCTCTTATTGTGAGAGGCAATCTTCAAATCTGTTTGATTTGATGAGCTTCTTCTATCTTCAAGTCTTCTTGTTGAATTTTGACTTCAAACAGGATCTTCTTCTCAAGGTTTTGAAAGTATTGAGGTCTTCATTGGATTCTTCTTCTAATTGGATTTGGCACTTCTTGCCAAATTATCCTCCTCTTGGTATTTTTATTGGATGGCAACAATTGTTCCAAGTCCTTCACTATCAAGAGCTTTTCCTTGGTAGTGGATTTCTCTAGTGAGTTCTTCTTTAATGATTTCTTTAGTAAGGCTCTCCTAGCCTTTTATTGGATGCTTGTTAAGACCTCACCAAGGTCTTTGATCTTTCGGATTCTTCTAGTCTTTATTTTAGACCTTATATTCAAACTTCTACTTTTGTAATTGTTTACGGTGAAATATTCTCTTGGATATCTAATTCTGCTACTTCTAGATTTGAGCAAGACTCTCCTAGTCCTTCTTCTTCCTATTTTGGATGTTCTTCAATGAAATCACCTCCTGATCTCTTTTGCTTTAGGTTCTATATTGATTCTAAAGAAGATACTCATCTTGAATATCCTTTTTTTGCAATAAAGTATTAGTACTAAAATATGCTTCTAAATTAGGTACTCTCTTCTAGAGTCTTCTTCAGGATCAATGCTTCTATGGCCTATTTTAGTATCAAGGTTGTTGTTGTATTTTCAAGGCTTTTGTGGCCTTTTCTTAAATACCAAGGCTTCTATGGCTTTTTATTTAATATAAAGGCTTCTATGGCCTTTTCTTATGGGTCAAGGATTCTATGGACTTTTTCTTTTTGTGAAGTTCTTAAATATAGTAATGGAGATCTCCTATATCCTAACTTCACCATGATTATTTTCTAGAAGTTACTTCTGAAGAATTCTCCTCTTTGCAACAACTAATCTCTACACTATAGAGGCACTTCAAAATTTAGGCAATGAAGTTGAAATCTCTTAGATTTTAGTTGTAGGATATGTCCCAATCATTTGAGAATTAATTCCCTGCAATAAAATAAACTTCAAGTATGTTTTGTAGATCTCTTATATGAGCTTCACTAGTTGAATCATCAAACTAGTGGATCAAATGATGAGTCCTAGTATTCATGAGTTTTTTTACAACTTTGTGGAAAGACTCTAGCCATATGCAATCTCAGTATTTCTAAAACTAAGATTTTAGCCCTCACTTTTGGCTCTCCCTAATTCTACCACATAGTATATTCTAAGAGTTGTTGATAGTGATTTGTCCAACAGTACATCAGGTTGATAGAAAACTCAAATTCAATGATAATGTTGGTTGATATGTCGTAGCTCTGATACAAAAGTTAGATTTTGATACAACATGTAATGGAAATTAGCAATCACAAGATGTAGAATAATAAGAAAGAAATTAAATTTATGAGAGGACTGAAATATGTTGTAAATAGAAATTATGGAAATGATTACAAAAGTAGCTATGGAGGAAGTGAACACTCCATTATCTAAGCTAATGCTCAAGGAATGAGTTATGAGCTCATAACTCACACACTCTACACTACTACACACTCTCCTACACTACTATGTTGTTGTATATCTCACACACTATTATCTATGGCCATTTATATAGGAAGATAGGTTCCTTGGCCAACACTCTACCTAGTTGTACAAGGGACACCTTTCACATATACAACTTGCACATTGACACTTGTGCATTCATTACATTGCATGAAGAAACTAGATACCTTCCCCCTAAAGTAATATAATGTCATATGTACCAATAAAAGGTACATTTATATGAACCAAATGATGCAATATAATCTATTTCTAACAGGAATAACATTATTGTGCTTCTTTAGTGGGAATGTCCTCACTAGACTCTTAACCAAGGATAAGGATAAACTTAGTTGTCCATGATATTTTAACATAAATGGATAGGGATACACACAATATCCAATATCAAAGTTATAAATAGGGACACACAATGTTATTCACTATAGTTGTGACTAGGGACTCATACAACCAATCACAAAGCCAAGGATAGGAACAAACTCAACTATCTAAGGTAATACAAAATAATTAGATAGGGACACACACTCTATTCAATATTAAAGTTGTAAGTAGGGATACACACTATTATTCACAACAAATATGACTTGGGATACATACAACTAATCACAAAAAATTAGTCAAACCAAGAATTACTAATTTACATCATCTTATGAATGGGGACACAATCAACCGTTCATCTTAAGTGTGGCATGGGCCTTCACTTGTACATATAATCAATAGGGTAGTTAGATGGTCCTTGTTGTTGGGCACTGAATTGCACCAAGTTTTCACTTGATACTACGATTATCTATCTTCCTATTTTTTGTCTAGGCTTGCACTCAATAGTTGCAGCTCAACACTCAACATTGGATGGATCAAAACAAATTTTTTGATCCAACCTCCAGAGTAGGCTGGTTCCTTATCAAATTAAACAAGGGGTTGACACAATTATGCTCACTTGGGGTTTGATGTTTAGGGTAAGAAGAGATTAGGGTTAGAGAAATGTGAACAATATTATGGGTAAAAACATTGCACTATCATAGAAAGCTTCAAAAAACTAACCCAAAGATACATAACTCAGATCAACATTATCACAAATTGAATGACTCTTCATTCATTAAAGTACAATAGAGAAATATTGCAGATAATGATTTCAATATCTAGACAATGATAATCCAAATAGCAAAATTAACCAATATCTAGATTCTATAAAAATACATTTTCTAACAATAAAGATCAACTTCAAAAGTATATTTCAATTACCTTAATAGCTAGTAATCCATTAATTTGGCACAAACTAACCACCTAAGTATTCATATAAATGCAACTAAAGAGTTCGAACCTCTAATATCAAGCATGAAGATATGAACTTTGAGGCGAAGATCAATGTAATTCTCCTTCCATTAGCTATTGGGAATATTTACAATAGCACAAGCAAACATGCTAAAGTCGACCCTTAAAAATGAGGGTTTGAACTCTATTTATAGTTTTGTAGAAATTTAAATTACAAAGAACATTACATTGATTTAATTTTGATAGTGTAGCAAAGAGTTCTTGCTGGAATTTGTTTACTGGCACACCTTCTAGGAAATCCACTACAAGTAGACCACCATGGTAGCTTGAACTCTCTACAACTTGTTTTATTAGCGCAACTTGGAGTTCAATTCATTGGAGATCAAGCATCATCATTGAATCTTCTTGGAATCCATCTACCATCATCAATTTGTAACCACTTTTGGTTTTATCTTCTTGAAAATCCTTGATGCTTTGGCTTCCCCTCCAACTGACTATTGCAATTCTGGTGAAGAAACACTTTTAAGTACTTTAGATTCTTGAACACAATATTCATCGTTGATCTCCCCTATCGTATGGCCATGATTCATTCTTGATACAATATTATTATAATGGTGGGGAGAACTCCACTATAAAATGCTGGTGACATCATCATCCTATCTTAGCAACTACAGAATAACCAATCCGACTCTCAAATAAATTGAAAACTAGGAAAGAATGAATCCACTCTTTGTTCTTCAGATTTCTTCATTATCTATAAGGCATTCACCAACCCACATAAAAATATTGATGAAATCATCCTCTCTTTATGACTTTTGTGGATTCCATTCCAGGATAAGCAAGGTGTATTGGCATACAATCGTCAATCCAAACTCATAACAGTGCAAAGTGACTCTTTCTCTATTCTACACTCACTTCAGAATAAAACATCCTGCCTCGTCACCATTCCAAAAATGGAGTTAATCAAAATCACCTCTTATCATGAATACGCACCTCACTTGTTCACAATATTTTGCCTTGTCACCATTCCAGGTGAAAATACTCCATGCATTCTTCGAAATCGAGTATTCCAACACTTAGCCACTCGTGAAGATGCCAATCCACACTTTTTTATCACTGATGTCATCTCTTCTCAAAAATTTTGTGGATTCGAGATGCGTCACCAATCTGGAGTCAAAAAAAAGTCTCCTAAAATCGCTTCAAGCACAAAAATTTACTATGTCAGATGGGCTCATACCTTCTATTGCAGATCCACTCCAAAATACACTGTAGGGTGTGCGGAATGAAGATTTTTCCACTTAAACAAAATTTGCAAAATTCTTCTAAAGTATGTGGCCATTTTGGGGCTACATTCTAGTGCCTCCCAGGTGGATTTTATTGCAAATCCAATCGAACTCAGAGTCTTATCCATTGGGTTTTAGGAGTAAAAAATATTCATCTTCAAAGAAATTTTATAGAATAACTTCCACACAAACATTACTCTCTGAAAGCTTTTACAATCTAATTTAGAGATTAAAGGTTCATATGGAAGTGATGCCAAAAATATTTAGAATTCATTTTCTCTTACAGAGGTTATGTCAAAAATGTAGGCCTTGCCCTTGTATTAAAAAAATAGACACAAATCTACTCCTTTTATTAGGCCTTATTTCAAAATATGCCTTCACACAAAACCTTCTGCTCTGTAGGCTTCATGCCTTTATTCTTTATCTCTAACAATTTGTCAAGGCAAAAAATAAAAATTCCAAACTTGTGTATATGTACAAACAAAAATAAGCTAAGTGTGGGCCCCTTCTAGGCCTATAGCTGCTCCATCATGTTCTTCTTCTTCTTGTACCTCTTCTTCTTCACATACCTCTTCCTCAGATTCTTCTTCATTATCTTCTTCTTCTTATGGGGTAGGCGTTCTCTGAATCCTTCTTCCAGAAGTATCACCAGACAATTGAACCATCAATTTTAGATATTGAAGAGCTTGTTTCTAGGTTGCTTCAAAGGTATTTGATGTTTTCCACTAGCTCAAATTCTTCTATGGGGTTAAGATTGCACATATCATCTTCAATATTTTCAATATGATAAGCTATTGGTTTCTCAGGTGTTATCCTTATCCTTTTTCCTTTGAAAGGGATTACCATGCTAGAATAATCCTTGTACATACATCCCCATAGTTTTGCAGTAATCTCTCTTGAAATACATAGTCAAAAATAAGGTTCTAGGTCAACCACAACTATTTATTGCACTATTGTCACCTTAGGGGCTCTATGAAACCTCATTAGTACATCTTTAATGACTCCCATTGTCTTGACAGGTGTCCCATATAGTTGTAAAACTCTAGGAAAATATTGGATATATTCCATACCCATCTCATCATAGACTACTTTAGGCATGACTGTAGTTGATTCTCCTGAGTCAATCATACAATTTTGGACTACCCAACCTTCCATACTTAGGGAAATGTAGAAAGAGGGAGTCTTATTTGTAAGAAAATTAGGTGTCATTTCTTTCTTTTCTGATGGTATACTAAGGATTGTAGTGGCCAACCTATTCTATGGGTTTTTACTGAGGGAACCTTTGAGCAAGTCAATATGATTGGGAATGAACAGAGTGTCATACAATCTAGCTTTTGATGGAATTATTTTCATCTCTTCAACAATGTTATACTCAGGTCTAGTCATGGAGAGTCTTTCTAGTCCTCTTTATGGCTCACCATATCTTCTTATATACTGTTTGGTGGCCTCTAATATTTGTATTTTAGTAATGGAGGTAAATCTGAGCCTTTCTTAATCTACATCTTTAGATCTCATTCGGTATCCTCCCGTTTCCTTTTTTGGTCTCTTAGGAAGACTATCAATCTTTTCTTTTCCCTTATCTTGAGGAATGGAGAAATTATTACTGCTTTGAGAAAGGGGATCAAATTTCTTTTGGGATGGACTTGGAATTGTCCCATTTTATGGGGGTCCACTTGTAAAGCTATCTTCCCAGATCTTGTCATAACAGTAATAAGGCCTTCTTCATCCAATTCGTTTCCAACCATGATTTGATCAGGGTGCCATAACATATTAAATCTTCCTTTTAGGTTTCTTTCATCTTGATCCATAGCTTTTTGGACATGGTATTTATACATCACATAAGACTGTGAGTCATGGGGGTCATTGCATACCAAACACCAAAAATTTGCAAGAGTAGTATCTGAAGAACATTCTAGCTCCTCATGTGCTATATTCATTCTAACCTTGGTACTATTACTCAGACCAGGCCTTTGATATTTATTCACATATGGGAACCTCCTCTGTTATGAACTTTCTTGATATCTATTTTCCATTCAATTCATTCTATTAATCAAGGTTTTTAGGGTATTATGTATATCAAGGATAACAAACAACTCCTAAGATGGTTGATAAGGAAGGGGAGGAAAATGAGCTGTAGAGGATATCATATTTGGTTAAGGGATTGCATTAATCTGTGGATATGGATATGATAAATAAAGAGGATCCATGAAATATGGTTTAGATGCTAGAATTTGACTATTGGTCATTTCTGAGTTGTAAGGAAACATATTTTTGGGGGGAGCCTTCCTACATTAATTAGGATATTTTTAGCATTAACAATTGCATTATAAACTTGGGGGAAGGTTTCTACTCTTGATTATTGTGTCTGCAGATCTAACTCTGGTCTAAGAGCTCGGATATAATACATATAAGCCAAACATGTAGCTGGTCTGGCAATGGGGGGAATTATTTTCCATGTTTTGCTAAATCTCAAATTGAAATTTGAGACAATCTCTTGTTGATTTTTCTGCATGGATGTAAACTAATTAAGTAGGGAAAAGGGGTTAGTGGATTCATTTAATTCTTCCAAAAAAGGCTTTGCTAAAGCTTTCCAATAAGTGATGGTATTATATTCCAGAGTTCTAAACCAATGTAATATATTCCCTCTGAAGGACAGGGCTAGAATCCTTACAATAATATCATCTTCTTTTATGTTGTGGATTGCTGCTAGGTTCAAGATATACTGACAGTGATCATAATTTATTTTCCTAGATCCATCATAAGTGGGGATAGCCTTAGATACATCTTGGGGAATGCCATTCATTTGGGCCAATCTCAGAGGACCAGTTGTATTCCAACTGGGATACTTCTGTAATGGTTGATTACAAACTATATTCTATACCATATTTCTTGCTATAGGTCTTATTGGGGGAACTATTGGGTTTTCTTATAGAATCTCTTCCTCTTCGAGGAAATATTGATCTAAAATTCTAGCAACAGTAGCCCCTCTATAAGGTAACTCATAGTAAAAGTAGGAATTAGTGTTATTCCTTTTGAAAAACCTAGTATACATGAAAGGGCACTGGTCTATAGGAATAATTCTTTTTCTAGATTTAAATACCAGGGATTCACTAGGTGAACTTGCTCTTCTCCACTTACAAGGTTAATAAAATTCACCAAATATTGATTCATTCGAGTTGAGATAACAATAACTCATTTTATGAGTTTCATGTTCCTTGTGAACTAGTCCCACCGAGCATGTCAAAAACTATTGGGCACTTAATTGCACCAAGTTTTCACTTGATACTACGGTTGTCTATCTTCCTATTTTCTGTCTAGGCTTGCACCCAATAGCTGTAACTCAACACTCAATATTAAAAGGACCAAAATAGAGTTTTCGATCCAACCTCCAGAGTACGCTAGTTCCTTATCAACTTAAATAGGGGGTTGAAATAATTATTCTCACTTGGGGTTTGATTTTTAGGGTAAGAAGATATTAGGATTAGAGAAATATGAATAGTATTAGATGGATAGGTTAACAACATTGCACTATCATAGAAAGCTCCAAAAAACTAACCCAAAGATACATAACTCAGATCAAAATTATCACAAATTGAATGAATCTTCATTCATTAAAGCATGGCAGAGAAATATTTTAGACAACGATTTCAATATCCAGACAATGATAATCCAAATAGCAGAATTCACTAATATCTAGATTCTACAAAAATGATTTTTCTAACAATAAAAATCAATCTTAGAAGCAGATTTCAATTACTTTAACAGCTAGTAATCCATTAATTTAACACAAACTAACCACCTAAGTATTCATAGAAATACAACTAAAGAGTTCAAAACTCTGATATCAATCATGAAGATATAAACTTTGAGGTGAAGATCAATGTAATGCTCCTTCCATTAGCTCTTGGGAATATTTACAATAGCACAGGCAAACATGCTAGAGACGACCCTTAAAAATGAGGGTTTGACCTCTATTTATAGTTTTACAAAAATTTAAAATTACAAAAAACATTACACTAATTTAATTTTGATAGCACAGTAGAGAGTTCTTGCTGGCATTTGTTTACTGGCACACCTTCTAGAAAATCTGCTACAAGTAGACCACCATGGCATCTCAAAATCTCTGCAACTTGTTGTTAGCTTAGCACAACTTGGAGTTCAGGTCATTGGATATCAAGCATCATCATTGAATCTTCTTGTAAGCCATCTGCCACCATCGATATGTAACCACTTTTGGTTTATCTTCTTTAAAATCCTCGACACTTTGGCTTCCCCTCAAACTGACTGTTGCAATTCTGGTGAAGAAATGCTTTTAAGTACTTCAAATTATTGAACACAATCTTCACCATTGATATCCCCTATTGTATGACTACAATTCATTCTTAATACAAGCTTATTATAATAGCAAGGAGAACACAACACCACTCCACTCTAAAATTATGTTGATGTCATCATCCTATCTTAGCAACTGCAGAATCGCCAATCTAGCTCTCAAGGAACCTAAAAACTAAGCAGGAATGAATTTGTTCTTTGCTCTTTAGATTTCTTCATTATCCACAAGGCATTCACCAATCCACACAAAAATATTGATGATGTCATCCTCTCTTTATGACTTTTGTAGATTCCATTCTAGGCTAAGAAATATGCATTGGCATATGATCATCAATCCGGACTCGTCACAGTGCAAAGTGACTCTTTCTCCATTCTACACTCACTTTGGAATAAAACATACCGCTTCATCACCATTCCAAAAATGGAGTTACTCAAAATAACCTCTTATCATGAATCTGCACCTCACTTGTTCACAACATTCCGCATTGTCACCATTCTGGGTGAAAACACTCCATGCATTCTCTGTAATCGGGTATTCCAATACTTAATCACTCGTGAAGATGACAATCCACACTTTTTTATCACTGACGTCATCTCTTCTCAAAAATTTTATGGATTCGAGATGCGTCACCAATTCGGAGTCGAAAACAAATCTCCTAAAATCACTTCAAGCACAAAAATTTACTAAGTGTCGGGCAGGCTCATACCTTCTATTGCAGATCCGCTCCAAAATACACTGCAGGGTGTGCGGAATGAATATTTTTCCACTTAAACAAAATTTGAAAAATTCTTCTAAGTATGTGGCCATTTTGGGCCTACACTTACTACTTCTACCAACTCAATATTATCAATATTCAAACATCTGGTGCTTACTAAGTACCATATTCAAATTCTTTATTATTAAGTGCACATTGAATATTGGGAAAATGTAATATTTCCTCCCCCCCTCAATGTGAACTCTTCACTTGAACAATATTAAGGAGTGTCGAATACCATCTATAATGCACCTCAAGTACAATATATTTATCTTTTAAATAAAAAATTATTATTTACCCTTTCTACATAATATATCAACATTCAAATTCTTTGATATAATTGCAAAGATAGTCATGCAATCACTCATTTTGAAACCCTTCGAATAAGGAATCCAATGCTTCAAATGATACCATAATTTGAGATCATATGAAGATATTACAACCAAAAAGGAATATACAAGTCAATAAAATCTCAACATTTTTTTTTTTTTTAAATAATAAAATCGATATATATCTTTCTATATCACAATTGCTTCTTTTAAAACTTTTTTTTTAAGAAAAACACTTTCATGTGCTCTTATTTTTTTTAATTCAATTATTTTATAATGTTATTGACAACTGATTCATGGTACCCACTGAATTACATCAGAAGAAAATACACTTGAAATTGAAAAACTAAAATTGATAATTATTCACAAATTCATAGAGCTTATATGGTTGTGTTGTGTATCATTGTTATAACAGATGGGTTTATCTCATCCCTATTGGTTGGGTAATTCATGTTGGCACTAAAATATACATGGAAATACCTTATAGAAATGGGCTACAAGAGTGCTACTTTGCTTCCACATACCTTGGCATTGATCATGTTCATGCATAGATCTTGGCACGTCATTGCTAAGGCCTTCCAAAAACTATATATTGATATCCTCTAGTACATCCTAAAGTTTCCAACCAACTACTATGCCACAAACATTGAAAATTAAATTTTATAGTGTCTCCATCCAATGCTAAGGAAGTTGGATAGACATAACAACGCTCCCTCCTCCATTGCTTGTAGGATCCAAACCCATGACTCCAATATTGTTCATGGAGACAAGTTGGACATTCAATAGCTTTCACAATACATAATTGATATCGTAAAGTGGAGATTTGTAAGAACCTACCACTTTAGTATCATAGTGTCTTAGTTTACAAACAAAAGAAAAAAAATATTATCAATAGATTACATCCTCTCTATCATATTATTCACATAAGTTTTTATGGTATAGAGATTGATGACATAATCAATAAGATCTATAGTGAAGAAAAAATCTTCATTCAAAAATTTCATGGCCTTGATCTACATGACACCTATAGATATGCAATTACAAAAATAAGATGAACGCAAATGTGGATTTACACAATATCTCTAATTTACCAACACTATAAACCAAACTTCGTCTTTTGGGGGGATGTCATGAGCTATCATTATGCATCTCCAAATATACATGGTAATTGTAACAAATGAACTAGAGACCCTAGCTCATTATTTCAAGTCTTAGATCATCTCTTCATGATTTTGAGGATCATGAGCACCAACTATTTTGCCATGCTTGGATTGTAAGTCATTTGGTGCAAAGTTGAAAATTTACATCTCGATAGACCAATCATTTAATAGTTATTAAGCTTTTAAATAAATGGATGCAAGGCCCTTATTTTCTCATATGAAGATGGATCTCATGTATTGGAAATATTTGAAACAAGGAGGCCTTTTATGAACTCTACCCACGTCTTCATTAAATGCTTGGTGTAACAAGTAAAAGCTTAAGTTTTTCACCAGAAAATAGGGTGGGAGGATTTCTTCACCATCCCTTCAAAATATCATCTTACTCTGCCATTACAATCTGCTCCGATACCAAATATTGAAAATTATAATGCTTTGACATATTTTTCATTGATATTCAAGCTTAAATACATTTTTTTTTGTCTAACATAGGTCATAACAAATTAGGAATTTAACTTTCACTTCTAACAACTAACACAAGAAACCTATGTGAGTGGTTTTAACCACTCACTTTTATTTTTATCTTAATTTGATTTATCATATCCTATTATGTAATAAATCCTAATATAAGGTTATCATATTAAGGAATCTCTATCCTAATAATTAAATAAAATTTTCCTTTTCACCATAAAATGACGAAGGCCATTACAATATCCTTGGATCAACCATCTAAAAAACAAAGGACACAATATATGAGGAAGTATAGTATGCAAGTTCAACTTTAGATTAAATGTGTGGAGGAGGATGGGAAGGTAAATTTTAAAGCAAAGGAAATGAAAGGCATCAAGGTAAATCTAGGTAAATATTCTTCATTTTTCTCAAGTAGTATAAAATCCTCTTATTTTAATAAAAATGAAACTAGTGTAGAGCACATTCCTTTCATTATAAAATTTGAAGAGCAACATAATAAAGAAATGAGTATGGACAATATCCATGGAAATCTAGTATTTCTAGGGCAACATAAGAAAGTAATTACTATTGAGGATCATCCTTGCACTTTAGGGTTTTCACAACAAAATTTAATGTTTCTAGAGTACCATAAAGAAATAATTAATATGGAGGATGATCTTTGCATTTAAGGTTTCTAGGCCAACATAAAGAAAAAATGTTGATGAGATTATTCCTTCCACTTTAGATTCTCTAGGATAGCATACACTTTTAGAAAAAAAGTCTCACTATGAATAGCATGGAAAAATAAAAGAGGTTCATGAAGATGAAAATGTTAGTGATAATGGAAAAATAAGAGGAAGACCATAAACGTAAAAACAAAGAGAATAGGGATATCTTTGGGAAACCAAAATAAACATGGTGGGTGCTAATAAGTGGGTCCAAGCCTACAAATAAAAATAAACAATAATGATGAAATGGTATTATGGAATATCAAGGGTATGAATAATACTCCTAAAAATATAATTACTAAGAAATTTATAGGTTTTTATAATCCTGAGTTTATTTTTTATAGGAAATAAACTAAGTACAACTTAAGCACACATTACAAAATATTTGGAACATGGTGTTTTTTTTGTTTTTTTTTAAAGGAGCTTTCAAAGGTACAAATGGGATGGACAATTGCTAGAACTAGAAAGTAATTAGGTTGTAGGCCTATTTTGTAGAAAAAATAAAAATACCAAAGATGGTGTTATGAATGTAGATGCCCCTATAGCGATGTCACATGGGGATCATATGGGCGAAAGCTAAATCCTAAACATGTGAGATTGCTACCTTAAATAGATGGGACTAAGGATGAAGTTAAAGGCTTAGGTTAAAAGGGGGAGTGTTTTAGCTTATATTCAATATATATGAATACAACAAGGGTTTATGCAGGTGTTTAATATAAGCAAAAAAATATGATTCAAAATTAAAAGTTGGCCCTATCTCTTAGAAAAAATTTCTCTCTATTTCATTCGTTGCAAGGATAAGTGTGTGGGACTATGATGTTTTGTATATCTTAGGTGGTAGGTCAAGTGACTGGTCCTGAAGAATTTTTAAATTTAGACACCTTCCTTCAACATTCCCCTTTGGTACCCTTCTTTTTGGATCATTGAGTGCTTAATTGTTTTGTCACCTCAAGGTGGGCCAGACGTATTTTAATTTTTCAAGTATGGTGCTCTAATTTTTAGAGAGAAAATTTCATATTGGATGGGAATTTTTGGCTTCATTTTTCTTTACCATGTGACTCCTAGGAATGCCTTGTTATTGGTTTTTTCTTGTTTGGTTCTTCAGTACTAGTGGTTTCCCATTATTGCTTGGGATTTTTTGTGCCACCTTAATTTCTTTTTTAGGGTCTTGGTTGGCAGATTTTTCAAATACTTCTAATTTTATTTCCCTCTAGGCTTCTCAGCATTAGAGCTTCAAGAGATAACAGGATTGGAAACTGCCATTCTCACTCGTGGTTTGCATGGGGAATGATAGCCTCACAACTTGTTGTATCATGGGCTCATGTGGTTAGTCTCGTGTA
Source organism: Wollemia nobilis (assembly GCA_028583015.1). Classification (NCBI taxonomy): domain Eukaryota; kingdom Viridiplantae; phylum Streptophyta; class Pinopsida; order Araucariales; family Araucariaceae; genus Wollemia; species Wollemia nobilis. The sequence goes on along the minus strand of JAQPPZ010000613.1, from coordinate 4,448,755 downwards.
ACTTGATTTGGTTGGATGGATTTTGATTTTTTTGTGACATCTCGTAATCATGTTTGGGTGATGTTCCTATCACTCTATGCCTTCTGGTGATATTTTCAACCTCTTGTTGAATTTTATCTTTGGTGTGGCTATGTAGTTATCATTGTATCTAATGACTAACTTGTTTTTTTCATCCATCAGATTTGTGGGGTGTGAACCTTTCATCTGGTAGTTTTATTTTATATAAAAGGGTGGGGTCCCTTTCAAAACTCCATTTACTATATAATAAAAAATATTAAAATTAGTTTGGTTGATGGTGAGTGCGATGGCGACTGTGAGTGAGATGATGATGGGTGGAAAAGTGAATCAGATGAATCAGGATAGAACTGTAAATACAACCACGGGTAGGGTCCTTTAGAATGAAAATGGTTTTCATGATGCTGAAGGTGCTGAGTCAGACCCTGATGGTTTTGGGAATGTGGATTCCATTGGAGGTAAGGATCCTCTAGATAAAGGTCCCTTGCAGGCCCCTCCACAATATTATGCTGATAAAATACAAGGGTCTAAGAAAACTTCCTCAAAAAATAGAAAACCCCTTCTCCCCATGGGTGAAGACCTGATAATCCCTAAAAACCTAATGGCATACTTCATTGCCAAAAAATCCCACACCCTAGTGGGGAAATTTTTTGGAGGTCGACTTGATATGGAATCTATCCGATGATGGGCCTATGGCAAGTGGAAAACCCTAGGGGATATGGAACTGGTTGCCCTTTCAAAGGGTTTTTTCTCATTTGACTCAACAATGAAGAAGATGCATCCTAGATTCTTACTAAGGGACCTTGGTTCTTTAGATGAAAAAGTCTTTTTATATGGAGGTGGAATGAGGAATTCAACTCTGAGATACAAAGCATTAATTTTGCACCAATTTTGTTTCACCTGTTATATTTTCCTACCCATTTTTGGCATGAAGACATTTTACAGGGCATTGGTAGATACATAGGTGAGCTGGTTGCTATCAACCTAGTGACCTGAGTGTGTACCCGCATGGTTCATGCTATAATATACGTTAATGCCAATCTATATTCGTAGCTTCCCACTCGGATAAATCTAGTTTATGGATCCTATCGCATATGTTAGGCCATCAAATATGAGAACAAGCCTGCATTATGCATTGAATGTAAGTCTCAAGGTCATATCAAAATCCAATGCCCATTACTAATAAATTCAAAGGATATGAAAATCCCCCACACCCCTCAAGGAGGGTTATAATTTGGGTGGCAGTAAGGCAGATCCTAGTAGGGCAAGCAGCTCCAAAGTAGCCATTACCAAAAGAAGGGACAAATCCATGAAGATACTAAGGGAAAGTAGATACAAATCCAAGATTCAGAAGAGGACAATTCAAAGGTGAGTTCCATTTTTGCCTTCCAAAATCTATTTGATGCTTTAAAAGGAACCCTTATTCATGAATCTATATATGGTGAGGAAGATATAATTACAAATCCAACTGAAAACCTAGTCTCTGGCCAAGTAGAATCCCAATATCCAACCATATTGGGGCCCTTCAATGTTTTGTCAAAACCATTGCCCACTCTTAAATGGCATATGGAAATGGGTATTCCCATATTAGATAAGGTGGAGAAATAAGATAAACATGATTTCAGCCCCATTAACACTATAAGCTTCAAAAAAGCCTCTATAGACATTTCTAGTGAAAAGAAAAAAAAATGGAAGATCCTCTATAAACGACCAAAAAAAAAAGGAAATAGAAAATCATATTGCTAATGGCATTCAAAAAACCTTATTCCAAGATCTGCTTAGTCAGGATATGGATGAATCAAAAAGGCCAAAACCTCCCGTGCAGCAATCTAAGGGAGGCCAAAAATTTTCTAAAAATTCTAAATGAGGATCCTCTCATGGAATATGAGAGGCCTCAATAGTGCTATCAAGCAAAGGCTTGTCTGCACACTGAGGAAATAACATAGACCCACTATTATGGTCCTACAAGAAATGAAGATTGACCATAACAAAATCTAGAAAATAACTAAATCCATTTGGAGGAATGGGGAATATGCTTTTTGCCCTGCTCAAGGTTCATCTGGGGGACTTCTTTGCATTTGGGACCCAAGTAAATTAGAAGGAAAAATTATTTCCTCCTTTGATAGGGTCCTTAACATGATGTTTTTTTGTAAAAGCAATAATTTCTCTTGGGTTTTGTCTATTGTTTATGCCCCTAACAACCCTCTCAGTCAAAGAGGTCTATGGGATACGTTGAGCCATATGAGGAGTGCATTCAAAAATAGGTCATGGATCATCACTGTAGATTTCAAATCTCCTATATTTCCATTTGACAAGAAAGGAGGAAATCTGATTTCCACCAAGAGCATTGAGTATTTTCATAATTTTGTTACAAAATATGAGTTGATGGATGTTCAGACCAAAGGGGTAAATTACACCTGGAGTAACAGAAGGTTGGGGGATCAACACATTCAAGTCAAACTTGATAGGGTTTTCTTGTCTCAGGAAGCTATTCCTATGTTGGGTGATGGCACCCTCATATGTCTTCCCAGAGTTGGGTTTGATCATTGCCCCTTGTTGTTCAAAGTTGATAAAGGCCCATGTTTCAAAATCCCATTCAGGTTTGAAGCTATGTGGACCCAACACCCAAATTTGCATGCTCAAATTGCTGATTCGTGGTAATATGACTATCATGGGTCTTTCATTTTCAGAGTTTCCCAAAAACTTAAGTATATTAAAGAAAATATTAGAGTGTGGAATAGAGAATTTTTTGGTAATATTTTTGAAAATAAGGAACAAATTTTGCAGAAGCTAAAAAGTATTGATCTCCAAATTCAGAATGGGCAGCTCAATGAGCAACTCAGAAGTGAAGAAATACAACTACTTGCAGACTACCATAATGTGTTGGCTAAAGAGGAGACTTTCTAGAGGCAAAAATCAAGGGCCCTTTGGCTCAAAGATGGGGACTCAAACATAAAATTCTTTCATGCCACTACCCTTAGGCATCGAAGTTTGAATAAAATTAAAGAATTAATTATAAATGATGGTTCCACCATCAGGGATATCTTTGAAATCTAAAATGAAGCTTCATCCTTATTTGAAAGCCTTCTAGGAGCCAAACCCCAAAACTCTACCTAGGCTGGTAATCAGTTGCTCCATCATATCCCTAGTCTGGTCACTTCATATATGAATTTGGCTCTTATCAAACACCTTACCCCTGATGAAATTAAAGAGGCTCTCTTCTCTATGCATCCTAATAAATCCCCAGGACCTGATGGGTTTTCCCCTTGCTTCTATCAGACCTTCTAGGATATCATAGGGCCTAACATTTGCAATGCCATCATTGAACTTCAACAATCTAAATCCATTCCCAAAAGTACAAATTCCACTTTTATTGCCTTGGTTCCCAAAGGGCCTGTGTGCAAAACTATGTCAGATTTTAGACCTATTAGCCTTTGCAATGTCCTATATAAAATTCTGACCAAAGCCATGGCCACAAGGCTCAAAGATATTCTTCCTCAGATCATAGACCCTTGTCAAGGAAGCTCTGTTAAAGGAAGGAATATTACTAATGGTATCATCATGTTGCATGAAGTCCTTCATTATACCAGTCTTAATAAAAAAGTTACCATGTTTTTCAAAATTGATATGAACAAGGCCTTTGATAGAGTGAACAAAGACTTTTTTATTGTTGTCCTTCTCAAATTTGGGTTCCATAGGGAGTGGGTTGATCTTGTTCACAACTGCATCTCTAACCCTTGGTTTTCAGTATTAGCCAATGGTTATGCAGCAAGGTTTTTTCCAAGTAACAAGGGCCTTAGAAAAGTAAATCCTATATCCCCCATACTCTTCATAATCCTTGCTAAATACTTGGGAATAGAACTCAAAGTATCTTGTGCCAATGACATCATTTCAAGTATTAATATTGCAACTCAAGAGACCTATCCCACCAACAATTTGTTGATGATACCATCATTGCTACTAATGCATCTACGTGGGAAGCAAAGGCTATCAAGAGTATTATTGATACTTATGAGGAAGCAGCAAGGCAAAAAATTAAAGCAAAAAAAATTTCATCCACACTCCCCTTGAGAGGGACCTCAAAATTTCTTGTATTTTTCAATGTGTTATTTCTCAATTGCCTACTCAATACTTGGGCCTCCCTCTTTTCTCTAGTGCTCCAAAGGAATCCATGTGGAATATTGTCATTGAGAGGATTAACAAAAAACTTGTAGGTTGGAAAGGGGTCCTCCTCTCTCAAGAAGCCAAAGCCACCCTAACAATGGCTTACCTCCAAAGTGTTCCTATTTATTTCATGTCGGTTTTCAAAGTTCCAGTTGGTGTCTACACAAAAGTTGAGCAAATTCAAAAAATATTCTTGTGGGAGGGCATTGAGGATAGGAAAATATTCCATCTGGTTAATTGGGATAAGGTGTGCTCTCCCAAAATTCAAGGAGACCTAGGGCTTTAGAGAATATGTAATATGAACACAACTTTGTTAGCCAAGCAAGCATGGAAGGTTTTCACCAATAGCAACCTTGATTGGGTCTCTATTGTCAAAAATAAATATCTTTGAAATCATTGCTTCATAGATGAAGATACTCCCAGATATGGTTCCACTTTCTAGAAATCCATAATCCAGACTAGATCCCTAATCCTGAAGGGGACTAGATGGAAATTAGGCATAGGAAGAAAAATTAAATCTTGGACTAATAGGTGGATTTCTGTAGCACCCTAAAAATGACTCACATTAATCAAACCTAAGTTAATAAACATTTGAAAAATCAAATTTAACTACCCTCAACCTTTTGCCTCATTTTTCATGCCTGTTACAATTTTGTTTTAGCCCTCGTGCAAAATCGATAAATTTTATGTAAAATCGACAAATTTTGCACAAAATCGGGTCACCCAATTTTGTCCAAAACCAAAAAATACCTACCTTAGCTAGGCAAAAAAATTTGGTTGTAACTTCTTTGTCTCTACCTAGGCAACTACATGGTGGTTGTGGGATCGGTTCGACCGATTTCATCCAAAATAGAGGAGGTTGTAACCCCCCTTCAATTTTAGCCCAACCCCTCAGCTGATCTATTCCTATTTAATCTAGGCTCCTCACCTCGGATTCCCCTTGGAACATCCACATAATTTCATCCATTCTTTCTACTATTTTTCTGTGTTTTTTAGGTTCAAGTTGTGCATCAGTCAGATTTGGGCGATATCGTTCTGCTCGATTACGATATCATTCTACCCGATTTCGATATCGGTCCGCCCGATTTTGACAAAACTGCCCGATTTTATCTACATCACACATCTATGATGTTCAACTTTCTTGGGGGCATCCAGACCTCAGTGTTTGCATTTTCTATCCTCTGTTCTTCTATTTAAAATCATATTTAATATTTGTTAGCTCATTTTAAATCCATTTTCATTGATATATTAGCTTCTATATTCATATTTCATCGCTTTTTCATGAATGATCATGTATTTAGCATAGATCTACATTCAGTAATTTAATAATTATCCTTTTAAGTTCATTATTGATCACAATTCACTTCAATAAATGCATGTTATTCTGTAAATCTGTTGTTTTCTGTATCAAAGTTGTCAAATTACAACATCCTATTCTGATCGGTTGAATTTCTGCATAATCGAGTCAATCGATCTTGCTTGATTTTGATTGATATTGTTGGATTTTGACCGATTTTGCCTGCAACAAAGAATTAGAAACTACATCAAACTTCTAGATATAGGTCAGAGTTTAAATTACTTTTAAGCACTGCATTATACATTTAAACATTATTTTCTATTGTTTTTTGTCTACATAGGAATCAAAATTGCATATAGGTTAAAGTAGTTGCATATTGGCCAAAACTAGGTGTATGCGAGATTTGATAAAAGGAACACATCAAAAAAAATCCCAAAACCTAGGCGTGGAAACTACCACAAAATTTTTCCTGGTGAACCCAACCAATTCATCAAAAAATCACCATAAGAAGGTACGATCAAGTACCTCTCTTTCGAGGTGTAGACCTATTATTCCCACATTCCCCTTTGAGGTGCGGATCCATTAGCTTGGAGGAAAGGAGTGCGAGAATTTTAGACCTACATTCTTTGGTGAACCCGACGTGAAAACATTAGGCATCTTTCTGATTTTTAAAACAAAACAAAAACCAAAAAGATTTAAAAAATCATTAGTTATATTTGCACATTTTAGTGAATTTCATAGATGGTAGATTACAACATAAGGAGAGCCATCCGAATTAATGTTAGTACAATATTGTCAACCCAAGAATTTTCTTCACTAGGTAGTGTGCCATACCCTGAGATTTGGAGAATATTAGAAATTATAAGGGCCAAAGAACCTGAACTTAAGAAAATCATAAGGTTTGACTTGTCTAGAATCCTGGATCCCGATAGTGCACCTTTTTACTTTGACCTTCAAAGAGCATGTGATAGGTGGCTAGCGGATAAGAGAGCTGTCATTTCCCCAAGTCTTTACTCCTTTGAAGATTATCTTGAGAATGCAATAATGGTACATAAGTTTTTATCACGTGTGGAAAATCAAGAAGTTGTCTTAGATGATAAGAGAAGATTTAATAGAGTTCCTAGGGCTATGATTTATCGAGAATATTGCCATGAATTGTACTTTTATATGTCAAACTGTGAAGTTGATTGCATCACTATAGCTCATTTCATAAAATTCTTAAAAGCCAACTTTCAGTTTGAAGAAGAACACTATATGACCCCTGAGGAATTGGAACCTGTTAATGATATCTATAGGCTTTTCCAAGAAAATTAAAGTATAATATCTATAATACTATAGTTTTTGTTCTATTTGCCTTTTTTTTGCAATCCAAAAACTACAAAAACCCAAAAACATAATATAATATATTAGTTAGGTATATATATAACATATATACCCCAAGCATTAAGCACATATATATATATATATATATATATGCAAGATAAAATATTTTAAGTAAAATGCCTAAATTAAGAAGTGGAAAACAAGTAGAACATGAGCATATAGGAGAACAAGATCAAGAAAATCCTGAAGATGAAGTTCAAATTGAATATTATGTATCATCAGAATCATATGAGGAAAACCATGATAAAGAAGAAGAGGTTTTCTATCATAAACCTCAAGTAGATGAAGAAGGCAATCTTAAATTTACCTCCATACATCATTTCACTGAGTTTTTAAAAGATAATATAGATGTCATTAACCATGTGATACAAACATAAGCTCAACTCCCTATGGGGGATTATTCAACGGAGGCTTCCATAGAGGCTACTCTCCGATTGAATGGAAATCCATTAACATACATGAACAAAAATAAAAATCAAGCTGGTACATCTCAAAATGTAAATCAAAATTTGAATCAGAATATAGCACAACCACCACCAGTAATAGGTTCAAACTCCAAACAAAAACAACCATCTTCTGCTTCACAAAAAGTAGCACAAAGAATTAAGAAGATGCACAAACTTAGTCAAAATCAGCAAAAGGTTCAACAAAACAAAATTCCCTATCAACTTCATAATAATCCTCCTAGTAACACTCTACATAATAGTGTTTCAGTTGGGAATCATTATACAACAACACCAACTTATTATCAAAGACACAACAATATGGTGCAACAAAACCAATTTGGTGGACAACAACAAGGACTTGAAGCCATGGTTAAACAGTTAGCTTCAAGACTAGATCAGATAGATCCCTACCATCCCTCTTATAGTTATAGAGAGATGTGTAGCCAACCCTTGGATCCTATTGTGGTTGCTCAACCATATCCTAAGCATTTCCCTATGCCTATCCTGTCGATATATAAGGGAACCAAAGATCCTATTGAGCATATTCGCATGTTTAGGACAACATGTCATGATATTTCTCATGATGACTTGTTGTTACTAAATATGTTCCCTAAAAGTCTCGGAGGCATGGCTTTAGAGTGGTATTATCAGTTACCTACAAACTATTTAAGGAATTTTGAAGAGACAGCAGAGATGTTTGTCCACCAATTCAGTGCTTACATAGAGAGGCATGTGACTATTAAATATTTGTATAATTTGAAGCAAGGAAAAGATGAGAGTTTTGCTGAATTCTTGACTAAGTGGAGACAACTCTTAGGCAAATTACATTTTGCATTACCTCATCGTGAAATGTTGGACATATTTATTGGTAATCTGCAAGAACAACTATCTTATGAACTCTCTACTACTACAGTAACCACCTTTGATCAAGCCATTGATTTAGCAAGAAGGGTAGAAGAAGCCCTTATTAGAAGAGGTCATTTTAAGAAGAAAGATGAAGATAAAACTTCTAAAAATCAATATAAAAATAAACAAGTAGTGGGTGATGGAGTTACTGATAGTAGGAATACTCCAATTGTCAATGTTGCAGAAACATTTAAGAAGTTTTTATTAAAAGTTCCTGATAAGCCACCAAGAGAATTCACAAGATTAAATCAACCTTTAACAATGATTTTACCTCAATTATTGGAACAAGGCTTGGTATGGTTTCCTGAAATAAGACAACCAGATACTACTTTAGTTGGATATAGGGTTGACTTACATTGTAATTTCCATCAAGTAGATGGACATTCTACAAATTCTTGTAAAAGGTTAAAGCATGTGATACAAGACTTGATTGACAAAGGAAAAATGGAAGTTCAACAATTTCCTACAAACAATAATACTCAAAATAATACCCAAAAACAAACAAATCAAAATGCAAATCAAAACCTAGATATTTTTCAACATCCCTTACCTAAGCATGGTAAAGAAGCAATAAACCAAGTAGATCATCATAATGTTCCTCATCCAACTCGATATGTGGGAACCATTAGTAGCTTTTTACCACAACAAGATTTGCAAACATCTTTATCTGTGGTCACAACTAGACCAATACGATATTTTCAGTCATCTTCGAAAGATACTAAAAGTAATACAGAAAGTGACATAAAAAGTGAAATAGGGAGTGAACTAGAGATTGCTTCAAATAGTTCTAAGTATGAATCAGATCAAGTCACCCCTATTATAGATTTATCAATTCCAGAAGAACCATTTCCAAGAAGAATAACTACTAGACCATCATCTCAACAATGGCTTTCAAATGAGCAAGCAAAAAATACTAGACCCCATTTTGGTGATCCTCGACATAGCAACATTGTGGGCACCATTGGGGTTGTCACAAGACAACAAGCACAAGTTCAAAATTCTCAACCACAAAGTCAAAATGAAAAATCAGCTCCTTTTGTATTAAAAGCTCCCACTAAGGGAAATAATGTACTAAGTTCACAACAAAGATCTCCATATGATATTAATGAACAATTAGCTACCATCACAGTGAGAATTTCTCTTTTGGACCTCTTAAGAACTTCCTCCATACATAGGGAAGAATTGATGAGAACTTTAAGCAAGATGATGGTACCTAAAGATATTGAACCTAATGTTGTGGTGAATGTTGTGACTTTGGATGAAACAAATTTCATAGATTTTCGTGACAAAGATATTCCTCCTCAAAGTTTGTATAGAGATAATCCTTTATACATTACAACATTGATCGGAGATGTAGGAGTCAAAAGAGTTCTAATTGATAATGGATCATCTTTAAATATTTGCACATATGATTTTTTTCAAATATTTGGGTTTAAAAAAGAAGATATGAAAAGTACTGAAATGATTATTAAAGCATTTAATGATGAAACTCAAGAAACATGTGGAGTAATGATGATCCCATTGCAAGTTGGCCCAAGAATTTTGGATACGACTATGTTTTTTGTACCTTGTTTTGCATCATACAACATTCTTCTAGGTCGACCTTGGATCAATGCAATGAGAGCAGTACCTTCCACATTACATCAATGTGTCAAATTTGAGTTCAAAAATCAATTAGTTACCATCCATGGTGATCCTAGGCCATTTGATATGTGTGCTATGGTGGAGCCTATAGGGGTTCCATTTTGTCTTGCTATATCTTCTACTCATCCTAGTCCACCCCCATCATCAAGACCTTCTAAATCTAAATCATCATCACCTTCTAAACCCATATCATCAAAAGCAGATCTAAATCACCAACATAAACAAATTCTAAGTCATTATCATCATCATCTTCTAAACCCATATCCAATCCATTTCCTAAATCCACATTATCAGATCCACCTCCTGAGTCTACAATGTTTAAATTCACAGCATCTAAAGAACAGATTAAGAAGGATATTCCATCTACTTCATATGCTCTTTCGGATGAAGTATTACCGGACTTATCTTCAGTACTTGCAAATATAAGAAGTTAATTTTGCTACCCAAGATTCCTTGGTGTTATCTAAGTTACCTCCATCTCCCCGAACCTTGGGCTTGCCAAAGAAGGGAAGCATATGCCATATTGGGAGTTGTGCCTTTGTGTATGCGGGGTATGATTGGGGTAAAATTACAATTGTAAAAGTTACAATTGATCGGGATGGATTTGCTAAGTGTTATTTTTCTTATGGATATATAAAATCAAAACCAATGATGTGTAATATGGGTTATAGAGGTAAAGGTTTAGGACCTCATGAAAATGGTATGAAATAACCTTTAGAAGTTGAATAATGGCCTGCCCGATGTGGTCTTGGCTATATTCCCACAAAAATAGAACCATTCCCATATGAAGATGATGATCACCTTATAACATATCAAGAATATATGGAACAAAAAGAGCTCGTTAAAAGGATACATACTTGCAATATGTTAACTGTAGCTTATCCAAAAATGATTGCTTCTCTGGATGAATGTTTAGAAGGTGATATCTTTCATGATATATCTCTTGATGAAGTTTTAAGGAATAAATTCTTCTTTGATGGATCTATGCCATGTATAGCTCATGTTGAAGCAACTACTCCTCAAGAAGAACTAGCCAAATGCACATTAGAAGAGTTACAAGAAATGGGTGTATCACCCGCACCACCCAACTTTGAAAGGGACTTAAATATTGTTGTTGGAGATACTTTAAAAGTTAATATTGGAACATAAGAGAACCCTCGCCTAGTCAAAATTGGATCAAAATTAAGTGAAGAAAAACAAAAGCTATATATTGAATTTCTCATAGAATATGCTGATGTTTTCGCTTGGACATACGTAGATATGCCAGGCCTAGATTCTTCTGTAGTTATGCACCATCTAGTAGTGCACCCTGATGCTAAACCTGTAAAGCAAAAACTTAGAAAAATGCATCCTAAAGTAGCACTACTAGTCAAAAGTGAATTAGAAAAGCTTTTGAATGTAAATTTTATACAAGCTATTGACTATGTTGAGTGGATATCAAACGTTGTTCTAGTAACTAAGAAAGAAGCTACTAAGATTAGGGTTTGCACTAATTTTAGAGACATAAATGTTGCATGCCCTAAAGATGATTTTCCCCTCCCTAATATGGATCAGATCATAGATTTCATAGCCAGGAGTGGGATGCTCTCCCTCATGGATGGTTTTTTAGGATACAACCAAATCAAAATAGCTCCTGAAGACCAATCTAAAACAACCTTTATTACCCCTTGGGGAACATTTTGTTGGAAAGTAATGCCCTTTGGATTAAAAAATGTAGGAGCAACATATCAAAGAGCTATGACATACATCTTTCATGATATGATGTATGATATTCTACATGATTATGTGGATGATATTATAGCTCATTCAACAAAAGAAGATGATCACATTAATGATTTAAGAAAAGTGTTTGATAGACTAAGAGAATATCTGATACGATTAAATCCAGACAAATGTGTGTTTGGAGTTAAATCAGGAAAATTTTTGGGGGTTATTGTTTCTATGCATGGTATAGAAGTAGATCCTCTCAAAATTAAGGCTATCCTTGATATGCCACCTCCTAAAAACATATCAGAGTTAAGAAGTTTACAAGGAAAACTTCAATCTATCCGTCGCTTCATTGATAAATTGGCGGATAAAACATGACCTTTTCTTAAATTACTTAAGAAGAATATTCCCTTCAATTGGGATAAATAATTTCAAGAATATTTTGAGAGTATTAAACAATATCTTCTTACTCCTCCAGTGCTTGTTCCTCCTAGACCAGATCATCCATTTATTTTATATATTTCTGCTTTGAAACTTGCACTAGGAGCTATGTTGGCTCAAATTGATGATGAAAAGAAAGAACGAGCCACATACTACATAAGTAGAACTTTAATAAGTTATGAAACCTGATATACTCCATTAGAAAAACTTTGTTTAGAAGACCAATGACATGGATAATGACTTAGCAATGACCTTTAGTCAAAACATATGTTATTGCTAAGTCTGATCCATTAAGGTACTTGATGAGTAGACCTTACTTGTCAGGATGCACAGCTAAGTGGGTTCTTGCTCTTAGTGAATTTGAACTCACATTTATTGGCCAAAAATCTATTAAAGGCCAAGTTATAGCTGATCAGTTAGCTGCTGCACCTTTAGAATCTACTCATCCTATGAACATTGAATTTCCTGATGAGTGCCTTAATCTAGAAGAAGATCATTCTGAGACATGGTCTTTGTATTTTGATGGAGCTAGATGTATGAGTGGTGCAGGTACTGGTATCATATTGAAATCTCCCCAAAAGCATCTTATACCTTTATCTTTTAAGTTACAATTTGCTTGTACTAATAATACTGCATAGTATGAGGCTCTAATCCTTGGGTTATGAGCTGCTTTAGCTTTAAAAATTAAAGTTTTGTTAGTTTTTAGAGATTCTCAGCTTGTGATAAATCAAATCAATGAAGTTTATCAAACACAAGATGAGAAAATTTGTCCTTATAAAGAATATGTCCTTAATCTTATATCATTGTTTGAAAAAGTAACTTTAGAAGCTATTCCTAGAACTAGCAACCGTGTTGTCGATGCTATGGCTGCAACTACTTCTTTGTTGCCTTTGGAGTTGGATGATGAGTATGCTACTATCATTATTCACCAAATCCAAGAACCTGCTTCTTCTAAGTCATGTTTAGAACCATTAGATGTGTTTTTGATTGATGAAATTACCCCAGAGCCTTGGTATGCAGATATTTTTAATTTTCTCCAGAAAGGGATTTTCCCTGAAGGACTAGATAGAAACCAATGTAGGCTATTATGTAAGTGAGTTGTTCACTTCATAATTGTTGGTAATACCTTATATAGAAGATATTTTGAAGGTATCCTATTAAGATGTCTCAACCTAGAAGAGTCTAAAAAAGCCTTAAGTGAAGCCCATGATGGATCCTGTGGAGGACACTTTAGTGGAAGTGCCATTGCTAAAAAGCTCCTTAGAATGGGATATTTTTGGCCTTCCATGGAAAAATATGCTAATGATTATGTGCATCATTGTGATAAGTGTCAAAAGCATTCTGACCTTATCCATGCTCCTGCTCAGGAACTTCAAGCCATATCCTCTCCTTGGCCCTTCTCTAAATGGGGTTTAGATATTATTGGTAAAATCAATCCTATTTCATCTGATGGTCATAAATTCATAATAATAGCAACAAAATATTTTACAAAGTGGGTTGAAGCTATGCCTTTAGCTTCTTGCACAGGAGTTCAAGTTTCTAAATTCATTTTCAATCAAATCATCTGTAGATTTGGAATTCCATCTAATCTCATCTCTGATAATGGAACATGTTTCAAGAACAAAGATGTTAAGAAATTATGTCAAAAATATAAAATCCAACATAGATGGTCCACTCCTTATTATCCACAAGGTAATGGCCAAGCTGAAGCATCAAATAAAACCTTAATAAAAATCCTAAAAATATTAGTTAATAAATCTGGTCGTGACTGGCATATACAATTATATCCTACCTTGTGGGCTTATCGAACTAGTGTTCGTACTCCTACAGGCGCTTCACCTTTTGTCTTGGTTTATGGTGCCAAAGCATTTTTTCCATTTGAATTAGAAGTTCCTTCTTTAGCTCTTCTCTTCAAGATACTGAAGTAGGAGATGAATATCATGCTGGAAAGGACATTCTGAAGTGCCATCCATTTGGCTTTAGACGCATCTTCTTAAGTTAGTCTTAAAAGATCATAGGCACGAAGATGCTCTAAAATAATCGATCCTTTGAAGTTGGAGATTTAGTCTTAAAAGAAAATAAAAAAATACTAATGCAAGAAAAGATCTAAAAGGAAAATTTCAACCTAATTGGCTTGGGCCATATGTCATCACTGCTAAATTTGGATCAGGTGCATATAGATTGGCTTCCTTGGATGGGAAAGATCTCAAGGAACCCATGAATATCATGCATTTGAAACGATATTATGCATAAAATCAAAATTTTCATCTCTGTACATAATTGTAAATAAATTTCTTCATCATTTGCAACCCTCATATTATCAAAATAACAAAAAAATCGAAAAATATGAAAATTTCCAAAAATATTTCAAAATTGTTAAGTTATTCATTTTGCATCAATGTGTGTTATCTTCCAAAAATCCAAGTTATATTTTATTGTATTTTAGATAAATTCAAAATTTATCTTGAACCATGCACTTAATTTACATCTTTCATAATTTTGATTTTGTTGCTTTGATTATAAATCTCTCTTGTATCGAAAAGCACTATTACTTCACTAAATAAATTTTGAGTTTTGGGAAATGATCTTGCTACTTCTTGAACCAAGAACACATTCTCACATCTTAAAAATGATTTGTTGCAAATTCAAAAAGGATACTACATAGTAGTCTTTGTTCCTTAAGTGAAAAGTTTCCCCTGCTATCCTATCATGCGCATGGTCTAGAATACTGAGAATTGGCAAAAGGACAAGCTCCCCCCTACCCGAATAAAAATCCCTTGCCCTACGTCTAATTTGGGAAAGTATCCCAAAAAGAAAAAGAAAAATAAAAGAGAAAAGAGAAAATAAAAAGAGAAAAAGAAAAGAAAAGAGAAAAAAAGCAAAAGCAATAAAATCCCCTTGTTCAAAAAAAATGAACAAGAAATCCCTACTCCAAAAATTAGAAGAAAAGAAGGGGGTAGTGAGCTTGAATCCCTGGAATTCCTCAGTTATTTGAAAACCATGAGGTAAGCCCCATAACAGGTGGTTTGTGCCCAACCCGCTTGACCTTGGGTAATCCCTTTTGCATGGTGACATGTCTGTCACATTAGCGACCTTATTTTGTACAGACCAATGTCCGCTTGTGGATTAGCTAGCTTTTGGTAACTTGACTTACATAGTAGTTCAGTACAATGGCATGCACAAAATCATGGTTAATGAACATTTCACTTGCACACACATTGGTTCATAAAAGTTTACTTGTATCACTACCTTACTCAAAATCGGTAAATTAATTTCACAAGCACACACATTTGATCCTTGAGAGATTTTGTATCATTGTGTCAAATCAAGATGGATAATGAACTCACTTATCACACACTGGTTCTTGATAAATTTGAATTTGTCTTAGAAATAAGTTAAAATATTTCTTTAAAATTTGTTAGACAACATTTTATCATCATTCATTTCTTCAAAATCTCAAAAATAGCTCGTTCCAAAAGAACTTGTAAACCAAAATTATTTATCATACATTGCATTTTGACTTCGCGATGATGGTATAATTCCTAGTAACTATTTTCTCAAATTTCACACTAGGAATTCTATGCCTAGCGCAAGTCATCTTTCTCAATTTTTTAGGTTTTAATCATATAGCACAATGATTTGTCATACATTAATTTACATTTCTACGAATAAACCATTTCATATTATCATGCATCGTATTTTTCTTTGACTTCGCGATGATGGTATAATTCCTAGGAATTATTCTTCTCAAATTTCACACTAGGAATTCTATGCCTAGCGCAAGTCATTTTTCTCAATTTTAAAGTCTAAACCATCCCATATTTATTAATCTTCTTAAATATGTGATACAAATGATTTGTTTTATATCAACTTATGTCTTCAAAATAAATAATTTCACATTATCATGCATTGCATTTTGACTTCGTGATGATGGTATAATTCCTAGGAATTATTCTACTCAAATTTCACACTAGGAAGTTCATGCCTAGCGCAAGTCATCCTTCCCAAATTTTCATGCTTAAATCGCAACCAATAAACTTATCAAAATATTTCTTAAAAATCAAATTGTCTCAAAATCAAAAAAAAAAACATCTTCTTTTATCACCATAAGCCTCAAGATTATACTTGAGCACCACAAAAACTTTTCTCTTATTAGCAATACAAAATCCCTCACAATAGGATTCACTTCATGACCTAGCGAGCACCGATCTCCACCAACGGTCATATAACAACACAACATCCTCCGAGGAACATTGCTAATCTATTTATTTCATTATTTTACAAAAATATATGTTCACAACATCTTTTTCAAAAACATATTTCAAAAACACATTTACAAAAACTCAAGTCAATTTTCATTTTAAGCATGATTAAAACACTTAAATTAAAAGCATGATTATGAGAAATTTAAACATCATAAAACTTCAAATCAAATATAATCAAATCATATAAAATCACATAAGACAAGAAGGTCATATATATATATATATATATATATATATATATATATATATATATATATATATATATCTCAAAATTCCATGTACAAAATAAAGTTAGACTGGTATGTCACAATCCTAAAATAATTGATATACTTAGTCCATAGATATATGGTCTAAGATCACCCCTTAGATCATCTAGAACTCTGAGCATCATCGTCCCCACTAGGGGTTCATGGTACTCAAAATCCTCCTACTCCCATGGTAGTCGTTGGCAATTTTGGGTATGTTTCCTAGCTTCATGTTTTTGAGTTGTCATTGATGTCAAAAGGAGTTTGTGTTGATGTCAAAAGAAATTTGTGTTGATGTTAAAAAGAGTTTGGTGACAAAAAGATCTTGAAAGTTCCATGATGTTTGTTTATGGGTTTTTAATAAAAACCATGGTGAAAAGGTTAAAGGTTTTTCTTAAAACCATCTGGACTCATTAAGGGTTTTTATTAAAACCATCTTGGCTTAATGAAAAGGTATTTGCTCCTTGAAAAAACCTTAAAAGTCCATTTTGATTATTAATAAATAAATTAACTCAAACCTTTGAAAAGGTTTTAAGTTAAGTTTATTATTAATAAAATAATAATTATTAATTTAATAATTATTATTGAAAGGGTTTCTAAACCCTTAGTGGCGCTCATGTAAAAGACTTACCTCACCGACATCAACTTGCATGGGATGAAAAATGCAATGTTTGAAAGGAGTGTTGACGTCAATTTGCATGGGATGAAATACTATTAAAGGACATTAATTCCTAAGGTATAATACACCTTCGATTTGCGCGATTACCTTCGAATTCATATTGCCCTATGACATTCGATTTTGGATTGCGCTATGATTTTTGAGTCTCATTTTTCTCTATGTTAATTTCCAATTTTGTGTGCCAGTGAGGAAGATAAATCTGGTTTGTGTTAAATTCCAATTTTGTGCGCAGTGAGGAAGACAAATCTGATCTGTGTAAAATTTGGAATTTGTTGCACCTGTGAGGAATGAAATTCTGGTTGTCTTTTGTGAGAAAAGGGAAGGTAAAATGATGAGTAGCGCTTGAGAGTTTTTTTGGGAGCTTGTGCTCCAACGGTGGAGGTAGTGGAGCGAAGATGCTCGCTAAGCAAAGATACCGAGTTCGATTCACGATAGGAGTGTTTTAGTTTTTCTTGGTCACGATTATTATGCACGTGGTACGATGGTTGCTTTGGGCCACGAGTTTGGAGGAGGAAGCACTTTGGCACTTATGTTGGTGTCTCCACACTTCTCCTAAGGTTGGAGAATTGATTTTTGGCCAAGGTAGATCTTTTGTTGATAATGTGGAATATTTGATTTGACTTGGCAATTATTGTTGGTAATTGGATGGAGGTATAAGGTTAAATAGAAATATTGCTTTGACATTGTTATTATTGATGCTTAATGTTTATGTGGTAAATGCATTTAGAAGTAAATGTATTTTAGGAGTTATAAGGTTTTAAGGAATAATTGTGCTTAATGTCATATTAGGGTTAGAGAGCCTTTGGAGTTATTGAGTGGATATTCTCTTGTAATTATTTTTGAGGTTGAAGTTATTTTGTGATATATTAAGTAGGAGTTATAAGGTGTAAAGGAATATTATTGATATGTATATTTGTGAGTTTTGATTATTGATGAGTTGGAGTGATAAGGTGTTATTAGGACTCTTATCATTGTGCATTATTCCATTGTTGCTAACTCTAATTTGTGGCAAATTGAGAGTTAGTGTTGTGACAGATTTTGAGTTCTCCTTCTTCATCAAAATAAAGGTATGGGAACATTCTTCCTTGGTTATTATTGATTGATGGTTTTCTAAAAATAATTTTTGAGTGAAAAGGATTAAATTAAGTTCCCTTATTTGGAGTGGATCTTATTTTCTGAAAGTGGAAGTATTGATTATGCATTATGAGATCATGATGAGTTAATGAGTTATTGCATAATTATGGTTTATGAGAGTGGAAGCATTTGAAGTTTACTTTAGGGTTTTTGAGTGAGAATCATATGCCATTGCTATAAGTTTTTGAAACCCTAATTGAGTTGTTTTTTTGTTGAGAGTTTGGTTTTGAGATTGCTTCCATTGAGATTGAGTTGATCAAGTTATGCTTTACTTGATACATGAGTTGGGCTTGCTCCTTTGAGATTTGATTTTATCAAGTTGTACTTTGCTTGATAAACTTGGTTGTGTGGTTAAGTTGAGCATTCCCATTTGAGAGAAGTTGGAAATATCTTGAATCCCTTTTTTATGCTTAGAGAGAGATTGCTTTGAGTTCTTGAAAACTAACTTGGCTAGGGTTTGATAGCAAGTTATGGTTCTATGTTGAAGGAGTTGATTCCTTGATATTGCATTATTGGCAATTGTTGGGTTGTGGTTCAATATATTGTGAAAGTATACTACTTCTATGAGATTGATTTGAGTTGATATTGAAAGTTGAAGGATAGAACATATTGAGTCTCTAACAATTCTCTTTATGCTTATATGAGATTGATTTGAGTTGAGATTGAGATTTGAAGGATAGAACATATTGAGTCTCTAAAAATTCTCTTTATGCTTCTACAAGATTTATTTGAGTTGAGATTGAAAGTTGAAGGATAGAACATATTGAGTCTCTAAAAATTCTCTTTATGCTTCTATGATATTGATTTGATATGATTGGATGAAACACATTGGGTCTCTAACAATTCTCTTTGTGTGTTCACATTGGGAAAGTTTCTTGGTAAACTTGCTTGAGCTTATTTTGGCAAGTTCTTGGTGAGTTTGCTAGGATAAATTTGGACAGGTTCTTGTGGAGAACTTGTGGATTGATTTGGGCAGGTTCTTGTGGAGAACTTGTGGACTGATTTGGACAGGTTCTTGTTGAAGAACTTGTGGACAAATTTGACGAAGTCTTGGTGAAGACTTGTGAGCAGTTGTAATTGATTTGTTCAAGATTTTTGCTTAAGCTTCGGACATATCTAACAGATATTTGAGAGCAGATTTGTACTAGACTAGAGGACTGAGTTTGGTGCATGTTTGTGACAGAGTTTGAGAGGACTTGTGCTGGACCGGCTGACTGTGTTTATTACAGGTGTTTATGAGAAGCTATGGAGGTGATCAGTGAGGACAGAAGTCTCTAGAGCCAAAGCAAGGAGGACATGACATCTTCTGTGGAAAGGAGTTCCACCTACTAGCGAAAGAAGAGGCATTGATCTTATGAAGTACCATTTCTAGAGCTTTGGGGGATAGGACATCTCCTTTGGGCAAGAGGCTCATAAATATTTGATTAGGGTAAGGATTCTCCTTTGGATAGGAAGTCCATAAATATTGTAATTGGGAAGGATTCCAAAGGATTTGATTGAGAAAATTTAGTGAAATATTTTCTCTATGGAGTAGCCCACCTTGGGTGAACCACATTATATTGGTGTCTCAATTGTGTGATGACTTGTACACTGGTTTGATTACTACTTTGATTTTGATATTGGTTCATTGCATTACTTTCTAAAGTAAAAGAAAAAAGTTAAAAAGTGGTCTTATACTGTTCACCCCCCATATCAGTATAAGCTTGTGTTCTTCAATTGGTATCATATCGAGTTCCTTCGAAAGAGTTTCACAGCTTGAAGGAAAATCTTGAAAAGAACACAATGGATTTTATAAGTGGTAATTTAGCACCTATTCTTGATGGGAAATATTTTGGTCTATGGAGCATAAAGATGAAGGTTCATCTAATGGCTCTTGGAAATGAAGTTTGGGAAGCAGTTGAATTTGGGTACACTATTTCAAAGCTCCCTGAGAAACTTCTACATCACAGCAATTCAAGGGCAATGAATGCAATTCTGAAAGGTCTATAAAAGGCAGATATTACAAAGGTGATTCATTGTAATACAACAAAGGAAATGTGCATCAATTGCAAGTGGTTCATACAGGTGATGCAAATGTCAAAAAAGAAAAATTGAGATATTACAAAGGTATGTTTGAACAACTCAAGATGAATTATGAAGAAAATATTAGTGACTATATGCTTCGTATGGATGAGATTGTTAATTCCATGAAGGAACTAGATCTTGAGCTTGCTAAAAATGATGTTTGTGATAAAATTTTGAGGTCTCTTCCAAATAGATTTAGTGAAAA
This sequence comes from Wollemia nobilis, assembly GCA_028583015.1. Classification (NCBI taxonomy): domain Eukaryota; kingdom Viridiplantae; phylum Streptophyta; class Pinopsida; order Araucariales; family Araucariaceae; genus Wollemia; species Wollemia nobilis. The sequence goes on along the minus strand of JAQPPZ010000613.1, from coordinate 4,428,160 downwards.
TATTTTAGCTATTGAAGAAGCCAAGGATTTGGATAAATAGAAAAAGGATGAGCTTCATAGTATACTTGCAGCTTTTGAGTTAAGAACTAAAGTGGTACCTGATCCTAAGAAGGATGCAGCTTTCAAATATACCAAGAATTCCAAGGGTAAAAAACAAGAAGACAATGATGAGTCTTCTAGTGATGAAGAAGCAAACTACAACAGGAAAGGCAAGTTCTCAAGAAAGCACAAAGGTATGAAATCTGTTAAATGTTTTAATTGTGGAAAATTTGGTCACTATGCTACTAACTGTCTGGAACCCAAGGATGATTGTGATGAATAAAAATAGGATTATAAGCACAGGGAATCTGAGAAGCACATGTATCTAAGGAAGAATGGAAATGAGAAAAATAGTCAAGGGAAGAGGTACTTCCAAAAACACAAGAAACGTTTCTACACAGACAAAGCAAGTAAGTGTTCTAGTAGTGATGATGGAAGTTCTTCAAGTGATGATAGAAGTGAGATGTTGTTTCTAACAGAAAAGGAAGAAAAATAAAAGAGGAATAGATTTGTTGTGCTTAAGTGATTTATATGTGGAAAATTTTGTCACCTTGAGGATGATTGTACAAATGATGGTTTAAATTCTGGTAATACTATGTATGAGGATGTTTTAGAAAATTATGAGGAAGATCTTCTTATGGATTTAGATGAAGGTAGCACCTCTAGTGGTAAGAAATCAAAAAAGGATATTGATGTTTCAAAAGGTAAACAAATAGAGGATGTTTCAAAAAATGGAGAAGTATATCTTGAGGTTGAACTTGTTAATGCTCTTGATGTGTTAAAGAAAGAAAGAAATAATTATGCTAGACTCATTGATAGGTTTGATGAAAGAGATGAGCTTATAGGGAATCTTGATATCTCGATAGCAAAGACACGAGAACTGAAAGAAGGGTTGGAAACTAGGTCTCTTGAGTGTAAAGAGTTAAAACATGAAGTAGCTTCCTTGAAAAAGGAAACTAAAGAGTACAAGGAGAAGCTTTACAGGTTTGAAGAAAGTTCCAAGAAGGTAAAATAAATCATCAAGGATAAAATAATGACAACAGATGAAACATGTCTTATTTTTGGAAAGAAATAAAAGGAACGGGTTGAGGAATCTAGTATGAGCTCCCAAGAAGAAGATGGTTCAGATTAAGAGAGTACTTCAGAGAGTAAGTTTTCATATGGTAATTCAGATAGCACATAATCAGAAAATAGGAATCAACATAAGGGGAGAAATACTAAAGGACCTATGAGGTCAAGGCAAGGAAAGTTCAATGGAAGATGTTTTGCATGTCACAGGTTTGGACACATGGCTTCACAGTGCAGGGCTCAAGCAAGATAGGTTAATGAAAATTTTAGAAATGGTAATTTCTTTCGAGGGTATTGCTACTCTTGTAATTAGTTTGGGCACAAGGCAGTTAATTACAGGGTTAACAACAAGAATAGGTTTGGTCCAACAGAGAGGATTCAAAAAATAGGTACATCTCAAAGGAATAATATTATCAAATGTTACAAGTGCAATAATTAAGGACATACAACTAAATGGTGTATAGCAAAAGTTCCAAGGTATAGGTTCAGGGCTATAAACAAGAATAGGAATAATGGCAAGAACAGGAATAATGATAGGAATAGGAATAATGTCTTGGACAAAAACAGGGATGAGAACATGAACAGGAACAAGGTTTTGAACAAGAACAAGAACAAGGATATAAACAAGAACGAGAACAGGAAAATAGACAAGGATATCAGGAAAAAACATGGAAATCCACCTATGGACACTAATGATGATCAGTGCCTAATGGGAGTTTTACTCCCACCCCAGAAATAATCACCTCAATAGGAGGTGGGGGAGGGGCTAAGCTAAGAGGCTCATTCTTAGCCCTAAGCCCTAAAGGTGACCCTTTTCCATTGATGACAAAGGGGAAGAGATTTGAGTAAGGGTGAGAGACTTGATTTAGGGGGAGCAAAGATTCACAGGATGGTTTTCAATTGGTTTTAGTTTTGACAGTTGGTAGTGGTTTCAGTAGTGGTTTACCATCAATGACAAAAGGGGATATTGTTGGCAACTTTGGGTATTTTTCCTAGCTTCATGTTTGTGAGTTGTCATTGATGTCAAAAGGAGTTTGTGTTGATGTCAAAAGGAATTTGTGTTGATGTCAAAAAGAGTTTGGTGACAAAAAGATCTTGAAAGTTCCATGATGTTTGTTTATGGGTTTTTAATTAAAACCATGGTGACAAGGTTAAAGGTTTTTCTTAAAACCATATGGACTCATTAAGGGTTTTTATTAAAACCATATTGGCTTAATGAAAAGGTTTTTGCTCCTTGAAAAAACCTTAAAAGTCCATTTTGATTATTAATAAATAAATTAACTCAAACCTTTGAAAAGTTTTTAAGTTAAGTTTATTATTAATAAAATAATATGAAGAACACAACCTTATACTGAGAGGGGGGGGTGAACAGTATAAGACCTCTTTTTACTTTTTCCTTTATATTTCAAAATAGTAAAGCAATATACCCAAAGCAATATCAAAGCAATGCACAAAATCATCCACAAAGTGACATCAATTTTAACGTGGTTCACCCAAAATGGTCAGGCTACGTCCACAAAACTTTTCTCTAAAAGTTATCTCAAAGTTCTTTGGGAATCCTTCCCAATTACAATGTTTATGAGCCTTGGCTCAAAGGAGATACCTTCCCTCTGCTCTAGAAATGATCCCTCAGAAGATCAACTGCCTCTACCTCTTGCCAACACGTGGAACTCCTTTCCACCGAAGACCTCCTGTCCTTAATGCTTAGCCTAAGAGACCTTCGCCTTCTATGATCATGTCCATAGCAGCTCAGCAACCTGTACCAAACACAGTCAATCGGTCTAGTACAAGTCTTCCTCTGTCTGTCAGATCTGTCCAACTTTGAACAAATCAATCCTCTACACACAAGCCTTCTCAAAGACTTGCCAAATCTGTCCTCAGGTTCTTCTCAAAGAACCAATGCACCTCTGTCCTCAAGCAATAGCACTCTGCATTCGTCTTTGCCCTTTGTGCTCTCTATGCCCTCTGCTCTCTTTGTGCAATCATAGCCACACTTGATCGAACTTCAACCTTTGCACCTTTGTGCAATCACAGTGGCATCGTCTTCGCACACTCTGCTTCCTTTGCGATCTTTCACACTTAGAATGATTCGACGAAATGCACTCTGCACACTATGATCGAATTTTGCACTCTTCTCTCGATGATCGAACTTCTTGCTCTACGCACTATCTGTGAACGTCGCACTTCAACAACACATTCAATCCCACCTCAACTCTCCAAACAGCCCTCCTTTTATAATAAAATTTTCATGATGAAAACTTTAATCTTAGTCGGTTATTATAACAAATGCAAACCCTAATCTTCTTCGACTGCAAGCCCTAATCTTCATCGGCTAAAATTTGACTTTGTCGGCTTCATCGCCTCTATAACTCTTTTGTAGCTTCTGCCATGAAAATACAACATGTCATGATATCGTGACACTTTTCGCTTTCTTAACCTCTTCTCGGCTTGCACCCGTGAAAGTAGAACATGTCACGAAATCGTGACACTTTCGCTTCCTTGCACTCTTTTTTGCTTGCACTAGCGAAAATGAAACATGTCACGAAATCGTGACACTTTCGCTGCCTTGTGCTTTTCTCTGCCTTATGCCCATGAAAATAGAACATGTCATGAAATCGTGACGCTTTCGCCTTTGAGCTCTTCCTTCTTGAATTTTTCATGAAATCATGATGCTTCTTCTTCCATGCTCTTTCATTTTGCTTCTGTCATAAAATCATGACTCTTCTCCTGTTGAAGACCTGCTTTCTATTTCTGTCATGAAATCGTGACACTTTCTCCAACCGTATGCTGCCATCTCAATCTGTCATGAAATCATGACACTTTCTACATCCGTAAGCTTTCTCTTCAACCTATCATGAAATCATGACATTTCTTACTTCGAAACCTTTCCTTTGCTGCATGTCACAAAATCATGATAGTTCTTACTTGGAACATTTTCATCTGTAGCATGTCACAAAATCATGACGGTTCTCACTTCAAACTCTATTCATGAAATCATGACAATTCTGAACTCTATAGCATGTCATGAAATCATGACACTTTTTGTGTTACTTTCTCTCTCTTCGAACTTGTCATGAAATCATGACAATTCACACTACGGACTCTCTCTTCTGCATTATGTCATGAAATCATGACACTTTTCCTTTCGAACTCTCTCTCCTGCAACATGTCACGAAATCATGACACTTTTTCGTCCGTACAACCTTCCTTGCAATATGTCATGAAATCATGACATTTTTGACTCCGTACATTCTCTCTCCTCTTTGAGTCATGAAACTGCGACATGTCATGATATCGCGACACTTTTCTAACTTGCTTTCTCTCTCCTGCTTAAGTCATGAAAATGTGACATGTCGCGATATCGTGACACTTTTCTAAAAATCTTTCTCTCTCTTGCTTAAGTCATGAAAATGTGACATGTCGCGATATCGTGACACTTTTCCAACTTACTTTCTTTCGAACCTGTCAACTTGGGGTTTGCAAAAGACCTTTGAAACTGTCATGCCGTAACCTTCATCAAAACAAATTATTTGACATCAAATCAAATTCCTTCAAAAGCTTCTTGACATCAATGACAACTTATACACTTGAGCAAAGGCAATGTACCCAAAGTACCCAAAATTGCCAACAATCTCCCCCTTTGTCATTGATGGCAAACCTTTACTGAAAACACTTCTCAAGAGCCAAAACTGAAACCAACTGTGCTAACAACTGACCAACCGTGCCCACAACCGAGAATCTTCCTTTGAAGTTTTGCTCCCCCCGACTTGAAGCTTTCCTCTTCACTTTGAAGCTCTCCCCCTTACTCATATCTCTCCCCCTTTGTCATCAATGGCAAAGGGTCACCTTTGGGGCTCGGGACTAAGAATGAGCCTCTTAGCTTAGTCCCTCCCCCACCTCCTGATGAGGTGATTAATTTTGGGGTGGGAGTAAAACTCCCATTAGGCACTGATCATCATCAGCATCTATAACTTCCTTTTCGGGCCTTCTCTTGAACTCTTTGTCCATATTCCTATTCTTGTCACTGTTCTTGTTCTTGTTCTCATCCCTGTTCTTGTTCATGCCTTGATCCTTGGACCTGATCATGCCACTGTTCCTGTACTTGTATTCTAGAATTTCAGCTCTACACTGTCTGATTATATGACCTTCATTGTTGCACTTGAAACACTTGACGATGTTGTTTCTCTGAGGTAAACCTGATCTTTGAATCCACCAGTTTTGACCAAACCTATTCTGACCAAACCTGTTCTGACCAAACCTGTTCCTATTATTTACCTTGCAATAGACTGCCTTGTGCCCAAACTATTGACAAGAGTAGCAATACCCTTGAAAGAAACTAGCACTTCTAAAATTGTCATTTACCTTCTTCACTTGAGCCATGCAATGTGAAGCCATGTGACCAAACCTGTGACACGCAAAACATCTGCCTTGAAATTTTCCTTTATTTGACCTCTTGGGTCCTGAAAACTTCTTCTTCTCATTCTGAATTTTGTTTTCTATTTCTGCGCATCTATCATTCAAGGACTCATGATCTGAAATACTTTCCTCATCAGAACTCTCTTCCTTTTGGAGTCTCTTACTAGACTCTCCAACTTGTTCCTTGTGTGGCTTAACAAAACCAAGGCCTGTTTTATCTGTTGTTTTTCTTTGACCTTTGATGAGTGACTTAACCTTTTTGGAGCTATCTTGAAACCTGTAAAGCTTATCCTTGTACTCTTTAGTTTCCTCTTTCAAAGAAGCCATTTTCTGTTCTAACTCACTATACTCAAGAACCTTAGACTCTAACTCATCCTTGAGTTCTTGTGTCTTAGCTATAGAGAAATCAAGATTTTCTATAAGATCATCTCTCTCCATACAACATTCATCTAACTTATCCTTGAGTCTAGCATTCTTCTTTCTTTCCTTTTTCAAAGCACTAAGAGCACTAATAAGTTCACTTTCAAGATCCTTTATTTGTTTGCTTTCTGAATCATCAAAGCCTTTTTCAGATTTCTTATCACTAGAGGTGCTACCTTTTTCAAAAACCATACATGCATCTTCCTTATAGTTTTCTGAAGCATCCTCATACATACTAGAAACCAAATCATTATTTGTACAATCATCCTCAAGGTGACCAAAATTTCCACATCTAAGACATTTCATGATAATGAATCTATGTTTCGGTTCTTCCTCTTTTTCTCATATGAACAACATCTCATTTTCATCATCACTTGAAGAACTTTCACTATCACTACTAGAACACTTACTTGCTTTGTCTAGGTAGAAACTCTTCTTGTGCTTGTGAGAATACCTCTTTCCTTGATTGTTGTGCTCATCTTTGTTCTTCCTGTGATGCTTGTGCTTTTCAAAATCCTTGCTCTTAGAATCCTATTTATCTTCATCACTTTCATTCTTGGGAACAATACAATCAGTAGCATAATGACCAAACTTTCCACAATTGAAACATCTTATATTTTTCATGCTTTTGTGCTTTCTAGAGAACTTGCCTTTCTTGTTGTAATATGCCTCTTCATCACTAGAAGACTCATCACTCTCTTGAAGTTGTTTACCCTTGGATTTCTTGGTAGCCTTGAAAGTTGCCTCTTTCTTGACATCAACCTTCACTTGAGTTCTCAACTCAAATGCTGCAAGTATACTATGGAGCTCATCCTTTTTCAACTTATCCAAATCTTTAGCTTCCTCAATAGCAGAAATATTTTCACTAAATCTATTAGGAAGAGATCTTAAAATCTTATCACAAACATCATTTTCAGCAAGCTCAAGACCTAAGTCTTTCATGGAGTTAACAACCTCATCCATACGAAGCATGTAGTCACTAATATTTTCATCATCATTCATCTTGAGTTGTTCAAACATACCTTTGAAGTGTCTCAACTTGGCCTTTCTGACATTTGTATCACCTGTATGAACCACCCGCAACTGTTTCCACATTTCACTAGCTGTCTTGCAGTGAATCACTTTGGTGAGATCTGCTTTCTGTAAGCCTTTCAGGATTGCATTCATTGCTTTTGAATTGTTGTGATGTAGGAGCCTTTCTTCTTTAGTATTTGGACCATGTACAGGAATAGTGTACTCATCTTCAATTACTTCCCATACCTCATTACCAAGTGCCATTAGATGAACCTTCATCCTTGCACTCCAAAGACCAAAATCTGACCCATCAAGAATAGGTGCTGCATTGCCACTTGAATAATCCATTGTGTTCTTTACTAGCTTTTCCTTCAAGATGTTAAACTTTTCGAAGGCACCCGCTCTGATACCAATTGAAGAACACAAGCTTATACTGAGAGGGGGGTGAACAATATAAGACCTCTTTTTACTTTTTCCTTTATATTTCAAAATAGTAAAGCAATATACCCAAAGCAATATCAAAGCAATGCACAAAATCATCCACAAAGTGACATCAATTTTAACGTGGTTCACCCAGAATGGTTGGGCTACGTCCACAAAACTTTTCTCTAAAAGTTATCTCAAAGTTCTTTGGGAATCCTTCCCAATTACAATGTTTATGAGCCTCGGCTCAAAGGAGATACCTTCCCCTCTACTCTGGAAATGATCCCTCAGAAGATCAACTGCCTCTACCTCTTGCCAGCACGTGGAACTCCTTTCCACCGAAGACCTCTCGTCCTCAATGCTTAGCCTAAGAGACCTCTACCTTCTATGATCACGTCCACAGTAGCTCAACAACCTGTACCAAACATAGTCAGTCGGTCTAGTACAAGTCTTCCTCTGTCTGTCAGATCTGTCCAACTTTGAACAAATCAATCCTCTGCACACAAGCCTTCTCAAAGACTTGCCAAATCTATCCTCAGGTTCTTCTCAAAGAACCAATGCACCTCTGTCCTCAAGTACCAACACTCCACATTCATCTTTGCCCTTTGTGCTCTCTACGCCCTCTGCTCTCTTTGTGCAATCATAGCCGCACTTGATCGAACTTCAACCTTTGCACCTCTACGCAATCACAGCGGCACCGTCTTCGCACACTCTACTTCCTTTGTGATCTTTCACACTTAGAATGATTCGACGAAATGCACTCTGCACACTACGATCAAATTTCACACTCTGCTCTCGACGATCGAACTTCTTGCTCTATGCACTATCTACGAACGTCACACTTCAACAACACATTCAATCCCTCCTCAACTCTCCAAACAACCCTCCTTTTATAACAGAATTTTCATGATGAAAACTTTAATCTTAGTCGGTTGTTATAACAAATGCAAACCCTAATCTTCGTCGGTTGCAAGCCCTAATCTTCGTTGGCTAAAATTTGACTTTGTCGGCTTCACTGCCTCTGTAACTCTTCTGTAGCTTCTACCATGAAAATACAACATGTCACGATATCGCGACACTTTTCGCTTTCTTAACCTCTTCTCGGCTTGCACCCATGAAAGCAGAACATGTCATGAAATCGTGACACTTTCGCTTCCTTGCACTCTTCTCTGCTTGCACTAGCGAAAATGGAACATGTCATGAAATCGTGACACTTTCTCTACCTTGTGCTTTTCTCTGCCTTACGCCCACGAAAATGGAACATGTCATGAAATCGTGATGCTTTCACCTTTGAGCTCTTCCTTCTTGAATTTTTCATGAAATCATGACGCTTCTTCTTCCATGCTCTTTCATTTTGCTTCTATCATGAAATCGTGACTCTTCTCCTGTTGAAGACCTGCTTTCTATTTCTGTCATGAAATCATGACACTTTCTCCAACCGTATGCTGCCATCTCAATCTGTCATGAAATCATGACACTTTCTGCATCTGTAAGCTTTCTCTTCAACCTGTCACGAAATCGTGACATTTCTTACTTCGAAACCTTTCCTTTGCTGCATGTCGCAAAATCATGACAGTTCTTACTTGGAACATTTTCATCTGTAGCATGTCACGAAATCGTGATGGTTCTCACTTCGAACTCTGTAGCATGTCATGAAATCATGACAGTTCTCACTTCAAACTCTATAGCATGTCGCGAAATCGTGACACTTTTCGTGTTACTTTCTCTCTCTTCGAACTTGTCATGAAATCATGACAATTCACACTACGGACTCTCTCTTCTGCATTATGTCACGAAATCGTGACACTTTTTCTTTCGGACTCTCTCTCCTACAACATGTCACGAAATCGTGACACTTTTTCGTCCGTACAACCTTCCTTGCAATATGTCACGAAATCGTGACATTTCTGACTCCGAACATTCTCTCTCCTCTTTGAGTCACGAAACTGCGACATGTCGCGATATCGCGACACTTTTCTAACTTGCTTTCTCTCTCCTGCTTAAGTCACGAAAATGCGACATGTCGCGATATCGTGACACTTTTCTAAAATGCTTTCTCTCTCCTACTTAAGTCACGAAAATGCGACATGTCGCGATATCGCGACACTTTTCCAACTTACTTTCTTTCGAACCTGTCAACTTGGGGTTTGCAAAAGACCTTTGAAACTGTCATGCCGTAACCTTCATCAAAACAAATTATTTGACATCAAATCAAATTCCTTCAAAAGCTTCTTGACATCAATGACAACTTATACACTTGAGCAAAGGCAATGTACCCAAAGTACCCAAAATTGCCAACATAATAATTATTAATTTAATAATTATTATTGAAAGTGTTTCTAAACCCTTAGCAGATCTCATGTAAAAGACTTACCTCGCCAATGTCAAATTGCATGGGATGAAAATGCAATGTTTGAAAGAAGCACCGACGTCAATTTGCATGGGATGAAAGACTATTAAAGGGCATTAATTCCTAAGGTTCAATACACCTCCGATTTGTGTGATTACCTTCGAATTCGTATTGCTCTATGACCTTCGATTTTGGATTGCGCTATGATTTTTGAGTCTCATTTTGCTCTATGTTAATTTTCAATTTCGTGTGCCAGTGAGGAAGACAAATCTAGTCTATGTTAAATTCCAATTTCATGCGCAATGAAGAAGACAAATCTGGTCTGTGTAAAATTTGGATTTCATGCACCTGTGAGGAAGGAAATTCCAGTTGTCTTTTGTGAGCAAAGGGAAGGTAAAAAAATGAGCAGCGCTTGAGAGTTTTGTTGGGCACTTGTGCTCCAATAGTGGAGGCAGTGAAGCAAAGGTGCTCGCTAAGCATAGGTACCGAGTTTGATTTACGACAAGCATGTTTTAGTTTTTTCTTGGTCATGATTATTATCACGTGGTACAACGGTTGCTTTGGGCCACGAGTTTTATGGAGGAAGCACTTTTGTGCTTATTTTTGTGTCTCCACACTTCTCCTAAGGTTGGAGAATTGATTTTTGGCCAAGGTAGATCTTTTGTTGATAATGTGGAATATTTGATTTGACTTGGCAATTATTGTTGGTAATTGGATGGAGGTATAAGGTTAAATAGAAATATTGCTTTGACATTGTTATTATTGATGCTTAATGTTTATGTGGTAAATGCATTTAGAAGTAAATATATTTTAGGAGTTATAAGGATTTAAGGAATAATTGTGCTTAATGTCATATTGGGGTTAGAGAGCCTTTGGAGTTATTGAGTGGATATTCTCTTGTAATTATTTTTGAGGTTGAAGTTATTTTGTGATATATTAAGTAGGAGTTATAAGGTGTAAAGGAATATTGTTGATATGTATATTTGTGAGTTTTAATTATTGATGAGTTGAAGTGATAAGGTGGTATTAGAATTCTTATCATTGTGCATTATTCCATTGTTGCTAACTCTAATTTGTGGTAAATTGAGAGTTAGTGTTGTGACAGATTTTGAGTTCTCCTTCTTCATCAAAGTAAAGGTATGGGCACATTATTCCATGGTTATTATTGATTGATGGTTTTCTAAAAATAAGTTTGGAGTGAAAAGGATTAAATTAAGTTTTCTTATTTGGAGTGGATCTTATTTTTTGAAAGTGAAAGTATTGATTATGCATTATGAGATCATGATGAGTTTATGAGTTATTGCATAATTTTGGTTTATGAGACTGGAAGCATTGGAAGTTTGCTTTAGGGTTTTTGAGTGAAAAGCTTATGCCATTGCTATAAATTTTTGAAACCCTAATTGAGTTGTTTAGTTGTTGAGAGTTTGGTTTTGAGATTGCTTCCATTGAGATTGAGTTGATCAAGTTATGCTTTACTTAATACATGAGTTGGGATTACTCCTTTGAGATTTGATTTTATCAAGTTGTACTTTGCTTGATAAACTTGGTTGTGTGGTTAAGTTGAGCATTCCCATTTGAGGGAAGTTGGAAATATCTTGAACCTCTTTTTGATGCATAGAGAGAGATTGCTTTGAGTTCTTGAAAACTAACTTGGCTAGGGTTTGATAGCAAGTTATGGTTCTATGTTGGATGAGTTGATTCCTTGATATTGCATTATTGGCAATTGTTGGGTTGTGGTTCAAGATCTTGTGAAAGTATACTACTTCTATGAGATTTATTTGAGTTGAGATTGAAAGTTGAAGGATAGAACATATTGAGTCTCTAACAATTCTCTTTATGCTTCTATGAGATTGATTTGAGTTGATATTGAGAGTTGAAGGATAGAACATATTGAGTCTCTAACAATTCTCTTTATGCTTCTATGAGATTGATTTGAGTTGAGATTGAAAGTTGAAGGATAGAACATATTGAGTCTCTAACAATTCTATTTATGCTTCTATGATATTGATTTGATATGATTGGATGAAACACATTGGGTCTCTAACAATTATCTTTGTGTGTTCACATTGGGAAAGTTTCTTGGTAAACTTGCTTGAGCTGATTTGGGCAAGTTATTGGTGAGCTTGCTAGGACAAATTTGGACAGGTTCTTATGGAGAACTTGTGGACTTATTTGGACAGGTTCTTGTGGAGAACTTGTGGACTAATTTGGACAGGTTCTTGTTGAATAACTTGTGGATAGATTTGATGAAGTCTTGATGAAGACTTGTGAGCAGTTGTGATTGATTTGTTCAAGATTTTGGCTTAAGATTGGGATAGATCTGATAGAGATTTAAGAGCAGATTTATGTTGGACTAGAGGACTGAGTTTGGTGCAGATTTATGATAGAGTTTGAGAGGAATTGTGTTGGACCGACTGATTGTGTTTAGTACAAGTGTTGATGAGTAGTTTTGGAGGTGATCAGTGAGGATAGAAGTCTCTAGAGCTAGAGCAAGGAGGACAGGACATCTTCTATGGAAAGGAGATCCACCTGCTAGCGATAGAAGAGGTAGTGATCTTCTAAAGTATTATTTCCAAAGCTTTGGGGGATAAGACATCTCCTTTGGGTAGGAGGCTCATAAATACTTCTTTGGGGGATAGGACATCTCCTTTGGGCAAGAGGCTCATAAATATTTTATTAGGGGAAGGATTCTTCTTTGGATAGGGAGTCCATAAACATTTTAATTAGGAAGGATTCCCAAAAATTTAGTGAAATATTTTCTCTGTGTAGTAGCCGACCTTGGATGAACCACGTTATATTGGTGTCTCAATTGTGTGATGACTTGTACACTAGTTTTATTACTGCTTTGATTTTACTATTGGTTCATTGCATTACTTTCTAAATTAAAAGGAAAAAGTTAAAAAGTGGTCTTATACTGTTTACCCCCCTCTCAGTATAAGCTTGTGTTCTTCAGTCATCACTCGAGTAGTCAATCGAGATCTAGAGCAACTCGAAGTATTCGGTATGTCAAGCATCATAGGCTATGGCTACATTTTCTACATAGGCACTACTACATGATATAAACTTTTATAGAAACTAACCAACTAAAGTTCCTGAGTCAATGCCCTCCCTGAGTCACTCCTCCTTGAGTGCACTGACTGAGAAGATGTAGGAACTGGATCCCTAGCTCCCTATCTCACCTGTGTTTGAGCTCATGCATGTGTGAGATTTACCTTTAGAGAATCAATATTGGTCTTATAGGAGGCATTCTCCTCCATCAAAATAATCACCTCTACTCGTAGAGTAGCCATCTCATTACTCTCACCCTCCTCCATAACTCTTTAGCCCTTATTGGATAAATCGGGTCTCTCCTCCTGTTGAGGAGTTGCTCCTCCCTCATATGGGGGGATACTCTCCTCTCTCCCCTAGAATATCTCTCTCACCTTAGGTTATTCTGATGACCTCATATAGTGCAATGTCCCCCTCTCCTAGGAGGAGCCTAATCCTATCTCCTTCACTACTACATCTGATCATAGGCCTGCTCAACTACAGTCCTCAATCTGGTAATCCTTGCAGGTTAAATATGTGCATACCAAACCTAATAACCATTAGTCACCCCAAAATCATATCCAGTGGCTATAGGGACCATCTCATCATCTACATTCGGGTCCATAAACTTTGCCATGTTAGGAGCCCCACTAACTATGGTAGTATCCCGAGCAGACCTAACAAAGTAAATATCCCTAGTCCAAGGGGTGTCCTACTGCAACCCAAACTATCACATGACTCAGTAAACATGATGTATCTCCACGTCATCCTAGTCTATCCTCAAAAAAATAACTTGCCTGACATGAGCAAACCGGTATGCATCCTCTACCCAACCTGGATGATCCATGTATGGCCTCCATGTGATGCTATCTCCTGTCAACTCATCTAAGAATATCCTAGCTGTATCCATAAATATTTGACTCCCTGGAGCTCTATGAGGACACTAATAGAAAGCCCTAGACTTCTCTGCATCCAACCCCTCTAGTGGAAGACCTATAGGTCTCTGTATAGCAATGTGATACCATGCCCAAACTTGTAGAAATAAAGTGATGGGCAATGCTACAGTGCCCTTGTATACAACCTTGAACAAAGTCTTATACAAATGGCATAGCATGAAACACCCCCATGCAAATACTCTCCCCTGATATCTCATGTTGACCACAACCTCTACTAGATTCCATGGTAGAAAATAGCTACTGAAGTGGCTTAGAAGTAAGCCACCAAAAATCCCACTCAGTACAATTATGAGTTGAGAAACACTTGGCCTTTGACTCAAAACCTCAATCCCAATCCCTCCAATCACCAGAGGGAAGTGAGTATCACCAGATAGTATCTAAAGTTCCTGGCTCTGGTTACCAAATGTGACAACAAACATCCCCCTAATAGGTACTCTTAGTATCCTCCAAATATCCTCTAGTGTAGGGGTCATCTCCCTCATTGATAGCTAGAAATAGGAAGAACATGGGTACTACCACTCAACCAAAGCAATCAAAAACCGCATATCGACTAGAACCTATGGCAACTCCACCACATGTAATAACCCCACAATGCCTAAGGTATCTCTCTTTGCCCCTCTGAGTGCATTCAGGTCCTCTTGCAATGCTCCATCGTACCACTCCCTATTCTTTAATTCCCTTTTTTGTTCAAACAAAGAAAATCAAAATTTTAATCAGTTAATTAATAAACAAGTTTTGTCTCAAATCGGTTAGTTTTTTGCAATATCAAAAATTTTTGCTCGATATCGATTATATTTTTGCGATATCGAACACTTTTATCCAATATCAATCAGTTTTCTACAATATCAGATGACTTTGTCTAATATCGGTCATTTTTATGTGATATCAAATGATTTAGTGCGATATTGTCAATTTGTGTTCAAAATTGATCGATATCACTGAAATCAATCGGATATCACAAAAATCAACTTGATTTTGTCGACATGGCAAAAAAATGGTAAACGTGCCCTAAAATCCAAATTACACATAAATTTAAGCACAAAAATCATAAAAAAGCAACTTAAACATAGTTTTAAATCCTTACTCGTATTTGGCCAACCCTTCTACACACTAGATCTACTCGATGAGGAACTTCCATTATCTTTTCTCTCCAGAGCTCAAAACCAGAACAAATGCACAGTAAAAATGAATTAGGTTTTACCCTAATTCTTTGCTTTTATTAAAATTATTCTAAAAATGGGTAAATTTTGAGTTTTCCACTAAACCTAGAATTTGGTGCCAAAAATCGAAGGGAGTATCATACCTAAAATAGTTTAACAATAAAACTTGAAATCATCTACAAATTGTGAAATAAATATTTTCTTTTTCATAAAATGTGTTGCACTTTTCTTTAACGCACTTTCCTTCAAAAATGCGCTAAAGAGGGGGTAAATTGTAGCACCATAAAAATGACTCATATTAATCAAACCTAAGTTAATAAACATTTGAAAAATAAAATTTAACTACCTTCTGCCTAATTTTTCATGCCTGTTACAAGTTTATTTTAGCCCTCATGCAAAATCGACAGATTTTGCACAAAATCAGGTCACTTGATTTTGTCCAAAACCAAAAAATGCCTGCCTTAGCTAGGAAAAAAAAATTGGTTGTAACTTCTTTGTCTCTACCTGGGAAACTACACGATGATTATGGGATTGGTTCGACCAATTTCATCCATAATAGAGGAGGTTGTAACCCCCTTCAATTTTAGCCCAACCCCTCAGATGATCTATTCCTATTTAATTTAGACTCCTCACCTCGGATTCCCCCTAGAACATCCACATAATTTCATCCATTCTTTCTACTATTTTGCTATGTTTTACAGGTTCAATTTGTGCATAGGTCATATTTGGTCAATATTGTTATGCCCGATTGTGATATCGTTCTGCCCAATTTTGATATCGTTCTGCCCGATTTTGACAAACCTACTTGATTTTATCTACATCACACATCCATGTTGTTCAGCTTGCATGGGGGCATCCAGACCTTAGTGTTTGCATTTTCTATCTTATGTTCTTCTATTTATCATATTTAATATATGGTAGCTCATTTTAAATCCATTATCACTGATATATTAGCTTCTATATTCATATTTCATCATTTTTTCATGAATGATGATGTATTTAGAATTTATCTGCATTTACTCATTTAATTATTATCCTTTTAAGTTCATTATTAATCACAATTCACTTCAATAGATGTGTGTTATTCTGTAAATCTGTTGTTTTCTGTATCAAAGTTTTTAAACTGCAACTTCCTATTCTAATCGGTTGAATTTATACATAATCAAGTCAACCGATATTGCCTGATTTTGATCGATATTGTTGGATTTTGATCGATTTTTCCTGCAACAAAGAATCAAAAACTACATCAAACTTTCGGATACAGGTCAAAGTTTGAATTACTTTTAAGCACTGCATTATACATTTAAACATTATTTTTTGTTGTTTGTTGTCTTCATAGAAATCAAAATTGCATATAGATTAAAGTAGTTGCATATTGGCCAAAAATAGGTGTATGCGAGATTTGATAAAAGGAATCAAAAAAATCCCAAACCTAGGCATGGAAACTACCACAAAATATTTCCTGGTGAACCCACCCAATTCATAAAAAAATCACCATAAGAAGGTACGATCGAGCACCTCTTTCAAGGTGTAGACCTATCATTCCCACATTCCCATTTGAGGCGTAGATCCATTAGCCTGAAGGAAAGGAGTGTGTGACCTACAATTTTTAATCAGGCGTTGTTAGAGAACAACAAAATTTCTATTCTTCAACTATTTTTGGACATTTTAGTTGGCACCAAAGTTGAAAATTTCATGGATACTTTATCTGTTTCAAAGCACTAGAAAAATTTTCACATTCTTAATGCAAATGGGTAAATTTTTGAGGCCATTAAAGTTCTCAAAACCATCTTGAATGCTATAGTTATTCCCACTGGCAATTCCCCTGACTCCCCTCTATGGAATGAAACTAACTTTGGGTTGTTCACGATCAAAACTGCTCATAGTTTGACTATTGATTATCAAGTGGTTCAAATTCCTTATGATCGAGTTTGGATTAAGTATCTCATTTTGAAATTCACTCATTTTAGTTGGTTGGCCATCCAAAAAAATATCCTGATGACTGATAACCTTCTGAAAAGAGGTATGGTTGTACCCAATATATGCTACTTGTGTATGGGTTCTTGGGAATCTATCAATCACCTCCTTTTGGAGTGTCCTTTCTCCAAGACAACTATGGACCACCTCATATCCACTTTCCACATCTCTTGGGTCCCTCCTAACTCCCTGAGTCACTTCTTCATCCAATGGCCAACTCCCTTTAAAAATATTATATTATATTATCTATGGAAAGTGTGCCTTCATCATATTTTATGGCAATTGTGGCTGGAAAGAAACAACAGGGATTTTACTTCCTCATCCAAGGACCCTATCTCTGTTGCCAACAAAGCTATTTCCTTTGCCATTGAAAACTCTCAGCTCTTTCCTTACCCCAATCCTCTTGAATCTAGATTGGAGTCCATTTTGTTTTCCTCTCTTAATATCCCCTACAACTTCAGTTCTAATCCTTCAGGCCCCCATCCCAAAATGGGTGCTCACTGGATTCCTCCCCCAAGTGGGTGGTTGAAGCTTAACTTTGATGGTGCCTCCAAATGAAACCCAGGGGATGCTGGTGTGGGTGGCTTAGTCAGAGATCACAATGGTCAAGTTGTTTTGGCTTACACTGAATACCTAGGGTGCCAAACAAATGTGCACTATGGATAAGGCTTGATCTTCTAAAGTATTACAAAGGTAACATTTTCATTGAGGGTGACTCACTGAATATTATAACTACTCTAAAAAAAATAGGATGTCTTAATAGAATCTAAGAACTATAATTGAGGAAGTTCGAAAACTTTCTCAAACTTTCAATGATATTTCTATTAGCCATGTGTACCGTGAAGCCAACAGGCCTACAAATATCCTTGCCAATTGGGGAGTAATTCACAAATATTTGACCATTTGGAAAGAAATATTTTCCCATGAAGTTTTAAATGTTGCTAACAATGATGTGGTTTGAAATATGTGGTCTCATGTTTTGGCGAATCGACTTATCTAATGATAACTCTAGCTTCTTCAGCATGCTTCTCATATCTTTTTCTTATTCCAATGGAAAAATTTTCTTGGATAGGAGAATTCCCTGCCTTGATATCAATATCGAGTTTTGGTCTTCCCTTTTACCCTTTGTGAAGTGCTCATTTTTCCAAGGTAGGATATGTCATTAGTTCTAGCTCATGATGTTTCCCTTCAATCATGTCAATACCACTAGTGTGTCAAGGTTGTTTAACTGGTTGTCATCGAGCAAAGTCAATATGTGCTAAGTCTCAAGCTAGTTCTATTTGTGTCTCTCTAATTTTGAGAATCATCTTTTTATGCATTTAGGTATCCCAACCATTCCCCAAACCTACCCCTTTTGTGGTCTTTCGTGCACCATGTCTAGGTTTACCAGTGTCTATTCTCTATGGATAATTACCAATCGGTATGTCAATAAAACATTCTATGCTTTTGAAAATGTTAGCTCTGGTCTCAAAAATTTCTATATTAACATCCCTAGTCTGTTTCATTCTAGTATAGTTTGGTTTTATCCATATTTATGTGGCCTAGGTATTAAGGAGAAGTATGCTTGCTTTCTATGGTCCTCCTCTATCCTTAGCTTTGCCAACATGATCTTAATTGAGTCATCTAGTCTCCATGTTGATCCCCTTTCCTAGATATTTCTATAAGCTCATGGATTCATTCCCTTTCTTAGTAATTTTAGAGGGGTAGAGCAAGATATCACCGAGGTGTTCCTCAGTTCCTAGAACAATGGCTATGTGGTCATGTGTAATATTTGTTTCAAAGTCACTATCAAGCTGATGATGGAGGTGACATAATTACCAGTGAGAGGATGAGTAGTGCAAAGATATCACCATAATTGGGAACCTGAGCTTCAGGGTTTCCTGAACTATTCTAAGATTTTCAAGTGGAAGGGTGCTATTGTTGAGCGAGAATTATTGCCTACCTCCTGGTCCATGGTAATTATCCTAATCCTATAGTACATCACTATTGATGACCCTACCAAGCCCTTGTATAGCTTCCATGTTGCTCTAGTTAATCATCTGAGGGGTTTAATCATGTTAATATTCTATATTTCCTTTATTGTTCCATCAAATATTCAATTCATAATGCTAGAAAGAGTAAATCCCTTACCATTTCTACTCACCAAAGCCTCTTCGCTAAATTTTAACCCTATACTCATTTTTCCTTAAAGAGCAAATTTGAACCTACTAATTTTTCTTCCCAGGTCAAGAGTTTGCTTAACTCAAGAAGCCCAAAGGTCATACCAATCAGAAATCCCCTTACCACATTCTGGATGATGGCAACAATGACCCCTGTATCTCTACTCACAACACAATTAACACTACCATCATATGCAGCTTCATCAACATCTTGGACAAGATCAACGAGACTCTCAAGTTGCTTCTCAAGAACCAGGCCAAATATGCTCCTGCCAATGAAGGTGTTACTTATGTTTAGGCTTAGGACTATTGAGATCTCCTTTGTTTTCATCGTGGTGTCTCTCTTTCACTTCTGGTATTTTGCTCCCCTGTGTGGGACTCGTTTTAACTGCTCTATGGTCTTCAATAGGTTTATTTTGCTAGCTCCCTACATGGATATTTTTCTCTAGTCTCTCTGTAGGATTCTCAAATAGTTAATGGTTTTATGCAACCCCTGCATAGGTATTGCTTAGCTTGTATCTTTATGATTTTATATGTTGGCAACCACTCAACCTCCTCTGCTACTATGCGGGCCTTTTTACACTATTTTTTATTGGTCACTGTGCATGCCTATTCTACTTCATGTTGTTGTATTAGCCATCAAATTATGTATTTGGGTTTGGGACCCATTTAAACCCTGTAATTAAGCAAATTTACTTACCAAAAAAATAAATCAAATCCCTAAGTAATAACAAAGGGCATAAACAAAGCAAGGAAAACAATAAGTATTTTTTTCCTTTTATCTAATTTACATGCAAACAAGATACAAGAATTTCATTTTTTTCAAATACAACAAATAGAACCATATAGATTTTACTTTTTTTCCTAAAATCAAGAGATTAAAGTGAGAGAGTGTGTATAACATAAATGAAAATTTATTAAATTGGAATGCAATGTAATTTTTAATATAAAAATAAGAGACCATTCTATTTTCAAGCCTTGTAATGTAGTCTACATCAAAACCACTTCACTTTCAAACTCTAAAATATCATAGGGTACAAATAACATTAAAAAAGTAAAAATATGCTTAAAAAAATACAACTAAAGGTTTGCAATATTATCTAAGGTGTAGGCAAATGCAACATGAATATGCTAAGATACTAGAAACTTGTGCTAAAATAATTTCAATCCTTTTGATGCATAGACATAGGGCAAGAAGAGCTAGAAAATACAATATTTTCAATATGCTATTTGGGAAAGAAGATGATTTATTTACTCTTAAATATAACTAGATACAAACCCGTAGCTTTGGAAAATACAATAAAATAAGACAACACTTTCTTAATGCTTTTTGAAGGAATTTTATTGTAGAAGATTCACCTAAATGCTAAAAAAAAATGACATTAGGCCTATATGTTCTATATACACAAAAAAAAGGGATAGGGAATATTGCACACATAATTTTGGATGTTTATATAAGATTTTGGTCATTGATTTTGTTCACAAGTGTTTGATTACCACTTCTCCAATATTATATTGATAGGCAAACATACACATATGAGGATTAGTAATGGATCATTAGGGGTATCTCTCAACCATACCTTAGTGCATTTAATATTTTGATAAATACTGATAAAAATAAATAAAGGAGAGAAAGAAGATGACATGTTAGGAATATCATAAATTTGTTCTACTTAAGATATTCCAATAAATATTACTCTTGACTTTTTTTTATCATGATAGGAAATGGAGCTATAACAGTTAGAATACCCGATCTTTTTGCCAAAAAATATTGCAAGAATATAAACTATCAAATAACAATGTTATAGATGAAAGATAATATCCCTAAAATAGAAAATAATTACTATTAAAGGGATTTTGTAATCAAATATTCCCTTTCATAGGGCCTAGAAAATCTATAGGCAATAAACAATCCTAACAAATTCCCAACTACACTACCAAAAGCATAGCCAGAAGTTGATGATACCAATTGCATGGTTAGAGGCTAAAACCAAAGATTCAAAATTCTATATCAAGTTGTAACTTGGATAGAGATGATAAAAAGGATCAATATACCTAAGATATTTATATAGTACTTCTAAAACAAATGGTTTGAATTCATGCATTTATCCTCAACCACTAGAGTCCAATTTTCCATATTTATTGTCAATCGGATCCTTTATTATTGTGGCAATTCTTTTTTGCTAATCTCATACAATGGGACATCTTTCAAGAATAAGGATGTCCAAAAAAATTGTGCTAAGTACAAGATTTAACACAAATGGTTAATGCCTTACTATCCTCAAGGCAATTTCCAAGCTAAAGCTTCTAAAAAAACACTTGTCAATATCCTTAAGAAGCTTGTTAGTAAAACCAATCAAGATTGGCATCTTCAACCATATCTCGCCTTGTGTGCCTATCACACTATGCACTATGCTTTGGTTTATGGGACCAAATTTATCATCAATTTTGAGCTAGAGGTGCATTCCTTGTACACTTTGTTGTACAACTCCTCTATTGGAGATGAATACCATATCATGTACCTTATCCAATTAAAATTTTTTGATGAAAAGTGGAGACATGCCCTAGAGAACCTGCGGGTCTACCAAAAAAGGCTTCAAAATGCTTATAAAAAAAATATACAATCCCCATTATTCGGAATTGGTGATCTCATATTTAAATAGAATAAAAAGAACATAAATTTCCAAAATCAAGCTTAACAGTAAATTTAATACTAATTGGCTAGGTCGATATATTATAACTACAAAGCTGGTTTAGGGGTCTAATGAACCAATGAACATAATTGATCTTAAAATATATTATATTTGAGTTTGTATTGACTACTTATTTCTTTTAGATACCTATTACTACTTGCTTACATCTTGCCTAACTTCATATCTACCTACACATATGTGTTTGTATTTGTTTTTACTTCCTATTGCATCTTGAGTTAGGGATCTATGATAATATGCAAATGATGATCCTAGTTAGGATAGTTCATTATAATATGCTAGGTGATTGATGTGAGAAAATCCTCCTAATCCCATTTTTTCAAATCAAGTCAGGGTTCATACAACCATCTATCTATATCATGAATCTATCCATCATCAATATGGTTTACCTCAAACTTTATATCTATAAATTCTTCCAAATTATCAATCTCTTGTTACATGGTGAAAATTACAAGGTTCATAGGTGTTGATGACAAAAATAATCAAATCAAATTATTTTATCTCATCAATTGCTACATGATGAATACTACAAGGTTTGTAAGTATCGATAGCAAGATCAGTCTCACCATATATTATTTCTCATGTACCACTATGCATGGGGGTAATTGGTTAACAATGAATCCATATTCCCAACTAGGGTATCATTCATTGCTATATCAAAAGATAAGTCCTATATATCACTGCTCTATGAGATAAATAAATTGAAGTAGAAGTCATTTAAAAATTTGTTTAAAAGTAAATCAAAAGTCCTATGGGTCAAGAAGAAGTATTTTAGATGTTTATTTAAAGGTAAATCATTTTACTTTTCATGTTTGTACATATCTTTGTATCATATCAATTAACCATAAGTCCTTCAAGAAAATAAAAATAACTAAAGTCCCCCTAGGTAGATATCAAATATAACCATAAGTCCTCCAAGAAAATCTAATTAAATTTCCCGTAATAAAATCTCAAATCTAACCAGAAGTCCTCTAGGTAAAGCTAACTTGGGAAAATCTCTAAAAATATATCTATGTATATAATATACATATTTGTATGTTCTTGTAAATAGTTGTACTATAGTAGCACCCTCTTAGACACATCATGCATATTTCACTTAGTCATTAGTCCCTTAAACATTTTTAAAATCATCATCATTAATCAAAATTTAATAACACATTTGATCCTTTTTTTGGTAAGTTAATAAACTTCACTAAGGGAGCATTTGAAAGGGATGTAGGAAGAAACAAAAATGTATCCTAGGTTGGTAGACAGGATAAGAGGATGTGAGAAATTCCAAAATGCATCCTTAGAGGAATAGGGAAAAGACAAAGACTAACAAAGTAATAACAAAAGGAAAGGAAACCCTAAAGATTCAACAACAGTAGCAGGGAAGGCAATTACTCCATAGTAGGTGCTTCAGTAGTTTCCTGTTTACCTTCATTGGTTTCATCCTTGGAAACTTTCTTGAAGACTTCCTTTGTGATTTCAACGACATCATCCTCCTTTGCTTTGGATTTTCCAGTAGTAGCAGAACTCGTAGGGGCTTCCTCATCGAAGGTGTCATAGAAAAACAACAAATTAAACGTATTTATTTATTCCTTCAATTACAAGATGGCTTTCCCCATAGTAGTCCAGGTGGTCTCTAGATGGTCAATGGTAGAAGACGTGGTTTGGATTACTAATTTGTGCAGATATTTTTCAATGGGATCATTGGGGCCATCCTCACCCACTTCCTTAACCTTATCAGGGCTCTACAAAACTTTTTATTTATCCATTAGGAACTCCTTGTGGGAGTAAATTCCACCTTAGCATTTTTATTAGCACTGAGAGAGCCCTAGAATTTAACTTCCTTGCCCTTTATTTTGGTACCTCTCATCTTAGAGGGAGGTGTGGAGGAAGTGTCTTCCTTAGTGTTTTCCTGAATGGGAATATTTCCTTTAGGAAATTTCTATAGTAGATAAGCATAAATAATCTTGAACAGACCCTAGTGAGAAGGCCAAGCTGCCTCCTTCTTGGCCCAGGTAGAATTTATAGTGTAATACATATATAGGTACAAGAATTCTAGAATATTTAGAAATTTTGTATCTCTGAAATGATTCACAAAATAAAGGTGGAAACTACAAATTTGTGACTCAGGATCATCAAAAGTAATGTATTGCATTACTGGCTTTATTACCTCCTTACATGATGTAGGTAGATCCTTATTAAATAACCCCTTCTTGAAAAGATTCCTGATTGGTGATGAAGGTTCGATATCATGCATATGATCTTAATCATGCATCCTTCATTTAATTTAACCATAACATAATCTAATTCATTCATCATAAGCATAATATTACTCATTAATCACCTTATCTAAACTACTCATCATTATCCATCAAAAATTATTAAACAACATAACACAATTAAGCAATCATCATAAAGCAATTAATCACATCAAATCACACAAGTCTTGACTCAACCAAGCCATTGCATATATATCCAAAAAATGTATGTGTATATTTCCATCCCATAAAATCATAATACATCATATATCCATCTCAAAACTAGGTATAGATAGTAGCTCAAAATTAATCCAAAATCCAAGCTATCTCTAGTAGCCCATGTCTAATACTCTCACTCCTTCCAACCGTAGGTGTCAACATCCTTACTAACTGCTATAACTAGCATGTAGTGGACCTTGAATGAATCCATGATCATGTCTTTATTGATGTGGTAGGTATTGATTAGTAGGAATAAATGTATGGTATGTAGCTTGGTAGCATACTACCTGCTTAATATCACCTTGTAGATCCCACTACACCACCTATATATCTCCTTGATCTTAAGCTAGTTGGCATAAGGTATTTGAACCATCTAATCCCCTCCAATTGCTCTCATCACTATTGTGGCTCTCACTACTACTACATATTTCTCTATAGTCAAACTCTAAATAGTTTTTGTATCATGGCAACTTATGCTGCTATATTGTCTCTATCTTACTTTAGTCTCTCCACATATCTTGCTAGTGCATCCCTCTCTACCTTCATGGCTAACTAAGGTGACCTACTCATTCCTATATCACTAATTGTGCTCCTTGGCATGGCTAGTGCTAGTATTGGTGACACTACTACTAGTACTTCTACTATTGTTGCCTACCTCTAGCTTTCCCTATGCCTATGTACCTCCTAGTAATGGTGCATCTAAACTAGCATAGCCTACCTTAAACTATATGGTACATCCCTAGAACTATAAAACTCTTGGGCCATGATGCTTGGTACCATTGAACATACTTGACTACCAATCCAAGATCATTCCACCCAGGGTCTAGAATCATAGGGTCATCAAGGTCAATCTTCACATATGAATTTAGATATGGTGTCCCTCTAAAATTTCTCTCCCATGTGAACCATTTGTACTATATAAACCTTGTTAGTGTCCCTTGCTTAGCATCATACTTGTAGAGCACTTGGTCAAAATGGTGGAGCTCTTTCTCATTCCATAGTTCTACTATTGACTCACCTCATCTAAGATAGATGATAGCCATATTTCTTCTAGCTATGATGATGACTATATGGTTTCTAGGTGATATATGCCACCTATAGATCATCGATGGCCCTCTATGCTACTGTTAGTACCCCCCTATAATACCCTCCCTTATCTTACCTCAAACTATCAACTCCATCCATTAACAATTAATATCTCCTAATACTCCATGTACCCTAGTAGCCCTAGTGTCCTCATCACTATAATGTGATCCCAATCACACACCTAGTGTAGTGTTTCAAACCTTGTAAACTACTCAATGCAATATTTGATATAACCATGATAGTATCATTGATCCCCATGCAAATACCACTTGATATTTACCACCACCTCTCACAAACCGTAGTGGACCACCCTCTTGCTTGGGCACATAAGAAGGTAGTTTATCTATCTAGTTGGCCCCCTACTTATGCAATATTGATGTGAATGTTGAATCTAACCATAGAAAAGATAATATTTCATATCAATCTCTATAACACTCTACCTTGGCCCTATGACATATGAAACTTTGCCTTTCTGATCTACATCCTCAAGTGTGATGCTCATCTTATCGATTGACAATTATAAGGTATTCTTATCTAAATATTATCTCTTAGTGAGTGTTGTCAGTAGTTCCTAGTTGAACTTGACCTTCAGCATAAGAGACACATGGTAGAGTCCTACTATCACTGGTCATGCATAGTCTATGATGTATAGCATCCCTTAAATCCTCTCCAATGTATGGGGTCATCTCTCCTTACACTTTTTTAATAACCCTCCTTGGCAGGACTTGATCTTGACATTTGATTTATGTATTGATGTGTGGATATCTAATGCATAATCTCTTTTTATGTTACCAATATGTGTTGGTAGTTGTAATTTATGCTTTTATTATATTATTATAGAATATGGTACTATTGATGAATTTATGATTGAAATACCAGGTACTCTCACTAGTGGATTGATATGGGACAACCACCTGAATGGGAAATGATGGATGACATTTTAATTGATAGCTCAAGGGGAAAAATAAACCTTTCATATAAGTTCATTGTTCATGTGTATGTTGATTGAATGCATCAGTGGACAAGGATGTTGCTAATTGGAAAAGAGCCATCCTTAGTAGGCAAGTGATAACATGGTAGTTATTGTAAAACCACCTACTTAAGGAAAAACATTGCTATGCTTATTATTGATTGCATCATAGATTTTGAATTGTTATTGAGATGCATGTGCTTGATTTTGAAAATTGCTTGGTTAATATTAGTAATGATGTGGCATTATTAATATTTGGAATGTTTTAATATCGATGTTATTAGTTAATATTAACATTTTATATTACTTAATTAAATTAATTAATTAAGTAATTAATTTGATTATCGTATTACCCTATTGTTAGTAGATAACTCTAACATTAGAGAGGTAATAATATATTTGGATGAGCTAAGATAATGAATGAGATAATACTAGTTTTAAGAGCATTAAGTGGGGCTTAAATTAAAGTAATTCAAATAAACCTTGAGTGCTTTAGTATAAAGGTTATATTCTAATGTTGTTTTTTAGAAAGTTGTCAAGTGGAAATCAAAATCTTGGATAAAATCTCTTGAGTAATGTAAAAGCATGCCACATATTGAGCTAAAATTTTGAGGGTAGATGCCTAACAAATTCTAGAATGTCTCCACCAATTTTTAGATCATTTGTAGCAACACAGATCCTAGCACATCCCTATGTGTGAACAAGATTTTTGGCAAGAGACTATGCGAGGGTTTCATTTGGGTTGAATGCAAGTAGCTCCAAAGGTTATTTTTCGGGGCCTTCGGATCCTAGTGGCCAACATATTTGTGGTTTTTGCTCAATATTTTAGTAGGATATATTGCAGGGGACCCAATATGATTAGAAATTTATATTTCAATAGATCATGCAGTGAACTTGATTGAAAATGGATTTCAATTTGTTGCACAAAACAAAAGTGAAAAGCATACCTTTTCTCGGTGTCTAGGGTATGGATTAAAGAGATCACGAAACAAGTTTCAAGTAATTGATCATAAAATAGTTTATATATCAAGCAAATTTGGTGCTAAGGTGCACCCCCAAAATAAATCCATAATGGAAACCCCTTTCAAGGGTAAGGATTTCCAAGACTCGGCCCTAAAAATGAATTTTAGGGATGTCCTCCATGGTGGATAGCCTCAGCCTAATGCTAACATTAATCTTAGGGATTCTCATAAACCTCTAAGAATGCCTAAGATTGATCCAAGGAAAACTGAGTCAGGATGTCTTAGAGCAGTTGATGGAACTCCTATTGTTAAGCTTGATATGGGTGAAATTTAGACTAGCATTGAAGATCTAGAAAAAAGAGGACTAATTTATTGTTTCTTGGGTTTTCGTTTGAGCCTATCTGCTTTCAAAGTCTGGGCTGCAAAAATATAGAAAACTAAAGGTGAATTACAAATATCTATTTAACCAAATGGTTATTTTCTTTTTTTATTTGCTAATGATCCAAATGGTTATTTTATTATTTTATTTATCCAAATGGTGAGTTACATATTTTTTAATGAAGCCCTGGCATACTAAGTTTAGATCCAAAGAAGATATGTCTTCTAAAGGTCCCATGTGGGTTAGACTCTTTGACCTCCCAATTGAATTCTAGAAATTGGCTATTTTTTCTTCAATTGAAAAATCTTTGGGAACTTTTATGATGACTACTAATTGTACTAAAAAATTTGAACATATTATTTATGCTTGGATTTGTGTTTTAATGGATTTTGACAAACCCCTACCTAAAAATATCATTTTACAATTTTGGGAGGACACTTAGGAGTAAGTAGTGGACTATGATAACATTCCTTTTCTTTGTAGAATTTTCCATGAATATGGTCATTTGGCTAGTGTTTGTCCAAATAAAATTCTAGATTAAAAAAAAATAAGATACAAATTCAACAGGTTTCCAAATGTCTAAGAAGAAGAACACTTAGAAAAAACTAGTTATAAAGTATCAATCAAAGTTATCAGCTACTATATTTGAAATTATTTCCACAAATGATACCCTAGGTGACGAAGAGGAAATAATGGAAACATAAATCTTAGAAACACAATTTACATATGAAAGGAATAACTCAGAGACAAACCAACAAATCAAAAGTTTTCAACAACAAAAAAAAGGAGAAAATATACCCAAGAAAAAAAATCATTTAAATGGTGAGACTTCAAATAATATAGGCCCCAAGATAAAATATTTTGAACCTTCCAGCAATAGTTTGACTTTGTATACATATACTTCAAAGTTAGAAGACAACCTGGATTCAATTGAAGTAAGTTAAAAATAGGGGGAAAACTGAATATGGATTATAATCAAAAGGTAGGTCGCAAGACCAATTAATAATATATGGTAAAAGAAGGTGAAAATATTGTAGAGGAAGGTAATATTAATTCCCTTACCAACTATTTTAGCCCTGGTATTAATGAATATCATCACTTGGAATATTAGAGGACTCAAAGGGAGTCTTTCAAAACAAAATGAAATTAGAAGAATGATTTAGATAAACCATCCCAATCTTGTTTTCCTTCAAAGAACAAATATGTCAATAGAGGAAATGGATTCAATTGCTAGTAAAATATGGCTAGCTGGAAAAGTTGTTTCTCTCAGTTCCTAGGGGACTTCTAGTGGCACTACTTACCTCTGGTACCCAAAAGAGGTAGTTATTCACAACATGGTTTGTAGCTGGGGTCTTTTGGCTATAGATATTCAAAGTAGACATTCCAACCAAATTATGCTTTGCATAACTATTTATACTCTGACTTATTTGGAGGAAAAGAGAAGACAGTGGAAGGATATAACTTATATTGTCTCTTATTTTCCTAAATCTTGGATCTTGATAGGAGGATATTTCAATACCATCCTCTCTGGATGAGAAAATGGGGGAAATAGAAATTTGGACAAGAGCACTGACGTCATGAATGAAAATATTATAAACCTTCATATTGTGGACATACAACCAGATAATGGCCTTATGAATTGGTCTAATAGAAGGAAAGGCTTAGCTTGTATCATAGAGAGATTGGATAGGTTCCTCCTCTCCGATAATTTTTAAAAAATATGGTCATATTCCTAAAGTGAAAACTCTTAACAATGTTGGTTCAGATCACTAGCGAATCATGGTGGAACTTTGAAAAACCAATGTGAGTTTCTCTCCTTTTCAAATTTAATTAATGTGTCTTATAAATAGTTCCTTCATACCTCGAGTGCAACAATGGTGGAAGGAAGGTAAACCAAGATATGAGACTAAGATGTACTATTTTGCCAAAAGGTTGCAATATTTTAAATCCAAAATCAAAACTTGGAACTAGAAGGAGTTTCAGGATGTTCAAAAAAATAAACATAAATTTATTTCTCAAATTGAAATTTTGAATAAGAAAATCTATTTAGATGGCCTCACAGAGAGCATAAGTATAGATGACATTAGACTCACAGCTCAGTTAGAGGAATGGGAAAAATAATAACTCTTATGGAAGAAAAAATCTAGAATTCAATGGCTCAAAGAAGGAGATCGAAACATAAATTTCTTCCACAAATATCTTCTAGATAAAAAATCTCACAACTTTATTTCTTCTCTAAATTCATATTCTTGAGAGGTTTTCTACACTTGGTATGGCATGAAATCTATTATTGTGAATTACTTTTCCAATATTTTTGTTGCTACTCCTCTTGACTCGGCTTCTCAACAAAATGTTCTTCAAGCAATCCCTTATCTTATCACTTCTGAGAAGAAGTATATTTTGATTGCTCTTGTTACCATTAATGAGCTTCAACATGTGTTTTTTAAAATGTAAAAATGAAAAACCCTAGGTCCTGATGGTTTTCCCATTGAGTTCTACCAAGAGTTCTAGGATATCCCTCATGTTGATTTATTAGAGGTGGTGGAAGAATCTAGGAAAGCCAAAGATATTTTGAAGGTTATTAAGAAAAATTATATAACTCTTGTCCCAAAATCTCAGGAGGCTTATCATATCTCAGGTTTTAGAACTATTTCTTTATGTAATGTTCTCAAAAACATTACTAAGATCATGGTAGAAAGGTTGAAGCCTCTTTTGCATAAGATTATTTCCCATAAACAAGGAGGTTATGTGGAAGGGCATCAAATAGTGGATGAGATAGTTCTTACTCAGGAAGCCATCCATTCCATGGAAATGCAAAAATCTCCTTCTATGTTCATCTGTTTAGACTTATCTAAATCTTATGATAGAGTGGTTTGGCACTTATAAAAGTTTTGAGGCAATTTGGTTTCTCTCAAGATTGAATGGACTGGATTATGGGTTGTATCTCTTCAGTATCCTACTCAGTTATTATCAATGGCAGGACTTCACAACTATTCCCAGCTTCTAGAGGTATTAGGCAAGGTGACCCCCTCTCCTCTTATTTATTCATCATTCTTGTTAAATGCTTGGGTAGGACTATAACCAAATATATATATAAGAAAATTCTTGAGGGAGTTGCCATTTCTCATGGAGCTAGGCCTATATCTCATATTCAATTTGTTGATGACTTTACTTTGTTAGGTAAAGCTATAATTACGGAAGCTTCTAAAATTAATCAAATTATTAGTTGTTTTTCTAAGGCTACTAGGAAATTGATCAATGAAGACAAGTCTAAAGTTATTTTCTTTCACTGCTCTACCAGACAGGAATCCATGGTCTTAGATAAATTAAGATATAAGAAGACCTCTCTTTCGATCACTTATTTAAGCATCCCTATAAATACTCAAAGATATAAAAATAAATACTGGAATTGGTTGTTGAGCAAAGTTAAGAAGAAAATTGGAAAGTGGGTCAATAGGTGGCTTTCTTTTGGGGGTAGAATTACCTTGGTAAAAATTGTCCTTCAAGCTATACCTATTTATGTTTCTACTATGTTGAATATCCCAAAGGTTGTTCTTAGATAATTGGATCAAATTAATCATTGGTTCCTATAGAGTGGTACTAAGGAGAAAATAAAATGGGACTTGGTGAAATGGGACACTTTATGTCTTCCTAATAATTAAGGGGGGTTAGGATTCTGATTTGCTATTAATAACAACAAAGCTTTAGCTACTAAATTGTATTGGAGGATTTTATATTGGAAATATGTTGAATATTTTCCATGTTATTCTGGTGGGTTTAACACTAAAAGGTACTGGATGTTGTGTACGATATACTCGTCGAGGTTCAATGGTGGTAGCCCTCTAAAAACTAGGGGTCTAGGGGTGGCAGCCCTCGAAATTTGTTTTAGGGTTTTTAAGTTATATTTAGACCCATATGGGCTTTTAGGGTTACTATATTTGAACCCTTGCTTTTTCACCCATGATATTGTAAAATCCGTGCATGTGCCTTTGTTATATATATCACACTTGCATTAGGGTTTGGAGGGAGACAAAAGGAGAATATTATTGTATTGGATATGGTCAAGTTAATGCAATAATAAGATAATATTGTGTTGGTTTTTCTCGATTGAGGGTTTCCAAGATAAATATTGTGTAATGTGTGAATCTACTATCTTCTTCCTTTGATTCTACAATTATTGCTTTTCTAGTTTTAGTTTATTAGGGCTCTTTATTTCTCTTCATTTGGTATTAGAGCTAGGTTTTAGCTTTGTTAGAAGATTAAGGGTTTCAAACCTATGATAAAGTAATTCTTGAGTGGAAGTCGTATGCAAAAGGATCCAAACAAAGAAGAAGCATGGGAAGCACACAAATAGAGATTAAAAAATTTAATGGATAGAATTTTGAGTTGTGGAAACTCAAGATGGAGGATATGTAGGTTGATGGATATCAGTGGATTGCGGTCTCAGTAACAAAACCAACATCGATGACAAATGAAGATTGACTAAAAATTGATAGGAAGGCAAGGAGCTCTATCATATTGTGCTTATTTGATTTGGTATTGTTGAATGTATCTACAAATACCATGACAAAGTGTTTATGGAAGAATCTAGACACATTGTATCTGATAAAATCACTGGTAAATAAATTTTTTCTTCAAAATAAGTTGTATTCTCTTTGGATGAATGATGGTGACTCTATGGCTGAACATTTGAATGTGTTTAACACTATGGTAAGTCAATTAACCTCTATAGAAGTAAAATAGATGAAGAGGAAAAATGTATTACTTTAATTTGTTCATTATCTGATTCATGAGATAACCTTGTTATGGCTATCACGAATACTACATCTACATTGAAAGTAGAGGATATAGTAGGAAATTTGTTGTCTAAGGAGATGAGACAAAAATATTTTGAGGATTATCATCAAAAGGAAGCCTTGATTGTGAGAGGTCATTCTCAAGAAAGAATAAAAAAGAAATAAGGAGAAAAGAAATCAAAATCTAGGTGTAAATTTGTTGCCCCGAAAAAGAGGAAATCTTGGAATTGTGGTAAAGTAGGGCATTATAAAAGAGACTATAGATCTAAAAAGGATGATAATAATTGATCATCTGATGTGAACCCGAAGTGAAAATTGGAGTCTCTATCCAAGATAATTACCTCAGGAAATCCATGCAATTAGAATACCTCTTTGATGAATCTGCTAGCTACCACCTGAGCATCATCCTTAGTATTCCCTGATATGAAATGAGCAACCTTAGTCAGTTTTTCGACCACTACAAATATGGCATCATGTTGGTACCGAGTTTTGGGTAAACCCACTATAAAGTCCATGGATATAACCTGCCATTTTTGCATAGGTATCTCATGCAAGTATAGTTTTCCTGTAGGATGCTGGAATTCTACCTTAACCTTCTGATATTCGAGGCATCGAGCAACAAAATCCATGATATCCTTCTTCATTCCTACCCAAAAGAAGGTTCTTTTCATGTTTTCTTGCATTTTGGCTCCTCTCTGAATGAGCAGAATAAGGATATCTATGGGCTTCTTGCATTATCAAGTTCCTTAAATCACCCATATTTGGTATGATGACCCTTCCTTTATAACACAGAAAGTCATATTTCATACTAAATTCCTTATTTCCTTCAGGATCTCTGTTCATCTTAACTCAAATTTCCTGGAAGTACTCATCCCGAGATTGCTCCTGCCTCACTCGATCCATAAGGTCCATGTGAATTTTAGTTATGGTTGCTATATATTTTCTCCTACTTAGAGCATCAACTACTTTATTCTCCTTTCCTTTTATGTATTCAATCTCAAAATCATACTCAGCAAGAAATTCCACCCATCTTCTTTGTCTTGCATTGAGTATTGGTTGAGTGAATATATACCGTAGACTTTGATGGTCAGTATTTAACTCAAAGGGTCTTCCCACCAAGTAGTGGTGCCAAACCTTTAAAGCATGCACCACTGCAGCTAATTCTAGATCATGCATAGCATAATTAACTTCATGCTTTTTGAGCTTCCTTGAAGTATATGCCACTACTGACTCTTCTTGTGAGAGCACCCCTCCTAATCCTTCTATTGATGCATCTGTGCATACTGAAAAGTCCCCTTGTGGATCGAGAACCTTTAATATTGGTGTGGTAGTAAGCTTATGCTTTAGTAGTACAAAGGCAGCCTCACACCTTTCTGACCACTTGAATTCCTTTCCCTTCTTCTGAAGGTTAGTTATGGGTCCCACAATTTTGGAGTAATCCTTTATATAACATCTATAGTAGCCCATTAACCCCATGAAGCTTCACACTTTAGTCACATTAGTAGGGGGTGGCCAATTTAGGATAGCCTCTATCTTCTTTGGATCCACAACAATTCCTTTCTCTGATATTATGTGTCCAAGGTATCGTACCTCTGGAACATAGAATTCACTCTTAGCCAGATTTCCATAAAGTTGGTTTTCCCTTAGCAATTCTAACATGATCCTAAGATGTTTATCGTGCTCTTCTCTATCTCGAGAGTATATTAGGATATCATCTAGGAATACCAAGACAAACTAGTCCAAGTGCTTCCTGAGCACACTTGTTCATTAAGTTCATGAAAGCAGTTGGGGCATTAGTTAGTCCAAAGGGTAGGACCGTAAACTCATAATGCCCATACCTAGTCTTAAATGTCATCTTGTGAGTATCCTCCTCATGAATTCTTAACTGGTGATACCCTAATCTTAGATCGATCTTAGTAAATACCTTGGCATCCTTTAACTGATCAAATAAGTCTTCAATCCTAGGTAAAGGATATCGATTCTTGATTGTAGCTTTATTTAGCATCCTGTAATCGATACACAATATTAACGAACCATCCTTATTTTTCATGAACAAAATCGATGCACCCCATGGTGACACACTTGGTTTTATCAAACCTTTCTCTAATAATCCTTGCAATTGAACCTTCAGTTCTTGCATTTCAATAGGATTCATCCTATATGGGGATCTATGAATAGGTTCGACTCCTGTCATCAACTCAATGGTGAAGTCAAATTCTCGTATAGGAGGCAGTCCAGGTAAGTCCTCTAAAAATACATCCTTAAAATCTTGCAGAATCGGATGTTGTCTTAGTATTTCACCTTTCTCGTGGTCTTCCACTTCATTAAGTTTTACTACATACACTATTCCTCCTCTCTTTAGGGCCTTTTTTAGTTGCATAGCTGACAACATCCGAGGCTCAAACGCCCCTTGTTTGCTATGAATTATGAGTCTCCTCTCACCTTCTTCTAAATACTCAATCCATCGATCTTGAAAATTGATCAAGGCTTTATGAGCTTGTAGCCAATCCATCCCTAGGATCACATCAAAGGCATGAAGGGGAGCTACATATAAACAACATTCCATAGTCCCATTAGATAGAGCGACTTCTACCATAGGATAACACTAGTTCACCAAGTAGGTCTGCCCAGAACCATACTCAACCTTCCACCCTTGAGCCAAATATCCTGGCCTTTTCGACATAGTCCTTGCTAGACTAGATGAAATAAAACTATCAGTGGCTCCACTATCTATCAAAATTTTTACTTGCTTATTAAAAACCTTACCTTTCACAAGTAATGGGGTGGCTTGTCCCTCTAGCTTCTGCTTCCGGTTGTGGCATAGATTCAATGTTCTGGTTCCTTTCCTTTTGTATTAGCTATGCTAGTCCCTACTCGATATGGACATTGATTATAGTAATGAGGTCCCCGATAATTGTAGCACCCTTCCTTGGGTCCTTGCTATTTTTTAGGTTTCTGATTCCTTGTCTTAACTACTAGAGCTAGAGCTTGCAACTTTTGTGGTTGAGGTTTGGCATTATTGGGTTTGTTATCCTTCTTACGAAAGTTCTTCTTGAACTTATTCTAATTTCCATTAGGTTTCCTCTCAAGATTTTGGGGGTTCTTAGCCTTTCATTCTTGATCAGCCTCCCATTTAACAAACCCATCACTATTCCTCTTCTTTAGCTCCTATCGAGCTTGCTCGGATAAGGTGTCATATTTAAAATAGAAGTGTGACTCTACCTTCTTTGCTAGGTCATACACCTTTTGCAATGACTTTGGCTCCTGCATGTCTACATCATGCTTTATCCTAGACTCCAATCCAAGAGTGAACTTGTGGACCTACATTTTCTCATTATAAATAGGTACATACTTAAACAATCTCACCAGCTTCTTGTAGTACACTTCCACTATGTTGGTTCCTTGTCTTAGACTGGCAAATTCCTCAAACTTTAAGGTATAGAAATGCTCTCGTTAGGAATATTTTCTTAAAGTATGTTTATAAACTCCTCCCATGGAGTGTCAATAGGTTCAATATTAGTTTCCTCATAGTGGGTTTCCCACCATTCTAGAGTAGCCCCTTCCAGGTTGATCGTATCCCAAAGTGTTTGGGTTCCTGATGAGTAGCCCTTTACCATAAAGTGAACCTCTGCTTCTCTCAGCCATGCTTCCGCTGCATCCCCTTTTCCCTCCCCATAAAACTTGGAGATACTAATGTTTTTCATGTCCCTAGTTGTTTCCTTTTCTACCAGGGCTCTGGCTTGCACTTGTTCCATAGTTAGTCCACTACTTGGACCAACCTTTGAGCCTCTAACTTGCAAATTTTGGTTTGCAGCTATTTCCAGCAATTGTCTTATCTGATCCTGCATAGCAGCGACCATTGTGGTGAGGTCTTCTACCTCCCTATTGGGGCTTTTTGGTCCCCCATCCTAGTTTTCTTCTTCGACATTACTTTGTTGAGTTTTACCTAGGTGTAGGCCTCCCTCTTCTAGTCTTAGGTGGCATCTTAACCTGGTTCCATCCAAGAAAGAATATTAGATTATAGTTTCATCTTAAGTTGTATCTCTAATTCAAGCCATAATACAAAGTTCTCTTGCTAGATGCATTAACAAATCTAACTAGGGTAATATCCCAGGTTAGGATGTGTCACTAATATCGAAGCCCATACTAAGGTATCCTAACATCCACTTGCCCTTGGGGTTAAATCCCATCAAATCTTAGAAAATAGGGTTTTCTAGGTCATCCCAACTTTAGCCTTTACCTTAAGCAAGCCTTCAATGGAGACATCTAATTCCCTTTAGCACACATAGAAGCTCTATACCCTCGTACCTAAGGGGGTCTCTCCACAACTTAGTCTTTTATCACCCTAAGGGGGTCTCAATTCTATTAGGTCTCCTATGTTCACCCTAAGGGGTTTTCAATTCCCTTAGGTCACCTATGTTCACCCTAAGGGGGTTTCAATTCCCTTAGGTCACCTCTGAGTTCACCCTAGAACTCTACTCCTGGTTTTATCATCCCAATCAAACAAGAATACACCTAGATTCTAAAACAAGTAGAGCATAATCACTAAGCATCCAGAAAAGAAAATAAGGATTAATACTAAAAGAGAATATCATCAAAGAATAGAGAATCATACACATTTTAAATCCAAATACAATATTAAAGTAAAAGTACCTTCTCTAAACCAATAACCAATTATTGCATTAAATCTTGCATGGTAAGTCCTTCTTACTCTAAATATTATTACCATCAGCATTAGGGATATCTCCCCACAATTCTAGTCTACTTGAGCATAAGTAAATCAATATAAAATACAATTACCTAATCTTTGGTTCCATTGAACTCCTCGCTTCTCCTTGCTTCCCATTGGTTCTTTGAGGGTAGTAGGGGATCAGGATACTCATGGTTCAAGATAGGCATGCCTCTAAATGCATCTATTCATTTACTTTGCCAAATTGCAACTATACAAAATTTAACTAAGTTTCCAACCATCTAATGCATAATGGATTTTATAAAATATCCTTTACTTTTATTTTCACCTCTCATGTTCTCTTAGAGAGTCATCCAACATGTGCTACTTAGTTCAAGGTCTCACTCTAATCAAATCTATACATGTTTTAAAGCATTAAAGTCCCATACCTTTAACCTCTAAAACAAGTCTTTCATTCATTCCCTAAATCAAAGCCCCATAACTTTAATTCAAAGAATAAATCTAATCATGCACTTAATTCACATAAGCTCAATCAAATCAAGTCATGTTTTAAAGCATTAAAGTCCCATACCTTTAACCTCTAAAATAAATCCATCATTCATTCCCTAAATCAAAGCCCCATAACTTTAATTCAAAGAATAAATCTAATCATCCACTTAATTCACATAAGCTCAATCAAATCAAGTCATGTTTTAAAGCATTAAAGTCCCATACCTTTAACCTCTAAAACAAATCCATCATTCATTCCCTAAATCAAAGCCCCATAACTTTAATTCAAAGAATAAATCTAATCATCCCTTTAATTCACACAATATTTGTCATCAATTCTATAACATAGTTATGTTGCCTTATGAAGCACTCTTAAATAAAGTTTACATCTTAGACTTACTAATCAAATATTTACAACCTTATTGAAAGATTCATAATCTTAATTAAATATTCTTAACCTTATCCAAAGATTCACTACTTTAATTAACAAAATAGCCTTTTCATGATCTTACTAAGAAAAGGTCTTACTTTAATTAAAGTCACATAGTTTATATCTTTAATTAAAGGTCATACTTTAATTAAAACTCCTAAGATAATTTATAACAATCAAAGGTTTGTTTTAATTAAAGACCCATAAGGTATTTCATAAAAATCAAAGGTCTGTTTTAATATTTATCTCATAAGATATTTCATAATATTTAAAGGTCTGCCTTAATATTTATCTCATAAGATATTGCATAATAATTAAAGGTCTGCTTTAATATTTATCTCATAAGATATTGCATAATATTTAAAGGTCTGCCTTAATATTTATCTCATAAGATATTGCATAATATTTAAAGGTCTACCTTAATATTTATTGCATAAGACATTTCACCTTACTATACTCCAGGACCTTAGATTACTATGAAACCATGGTGGATGCAAATAGCTATGGTAGGGAGGTCAGACAATGACTACCTCGGAGTTCAAGGAGGGTACAACCAGATGCTCTCCTTTCTACCCAGGGTTTCATTAAACATAGGCGCTTTCGCATTCACACAATGGCCTTCCTAGCCATTGCACTTCCACACTCACATAGTGGGAAACACACAATGCTCTCATATACATTTTGTGGCTTCTTCTAGACATGATGCTTCCTCACACAGTGGGAAGAACACAATGTTCCCATAAATACTTGGTGGCTTCTTCTAGACACGATGCTTCCTCACACAGTGGGAAAAATACAACACTCCCATAAACGCTTGGTGGATTCTTCTAGACATGATGCTTCCTCACACAGTGGGAAAAATATAGTGCTCCCATAAATGCTTGGTGGCTTCTTCTAGACACGACATTTCCTCACACAGTGGGAAAAATACAATGCTCTCATAAACACTTGGCTTTCTTCTAGACACGACGTTTCCTCACATAGTGGGAAAAACATAGCAGAGGCACTAACTGGTTTTTTTTTATAAACACCATGAAGGTAAAATATGCCTTCCTAAAGCCTTAGACTATGGTGAGGCCAAACTTCCATAAAGGTAAAACAATAAAGATGCTCACAGGATG
The DNA here is from genome assembly GCA_028583015.1 of Wollemia nobilis. Lineage (NCBI taxonomy): Eukaryota > Viridiplantae > Streptophyta > Pinopsida > Araucariales > Araucariaceae > Wollemia > Wollemia nobilis. The sequence goes on along the minus strand of JAQPPZ010000613.1, from coordinate 4,389,052 downwards.
CCCAAACCAGCCATAGATTTTTGCCTACGTTTAAATTAAAACATCAAGGCTTCAAACATTCGGAGGAACTTAACACGCTACAAGGGGGTTTTAACCAGGTTCCACTTATTTTTCATGTCATACAAAAGCATGCAATGGTAAAGCTTAGAAACCTCCAACCTTAGTTCTCTTGCATGCTAGAAACCGATGGCTCCTTTGTCACTTCCCTCCTTTTCTCATTGTGCGCTCCTCTGCATCTCCTCCCGTTTTCCTCTGCCTCCTCTTGGTTCTTCCTCCTCTATTTTTCCTTCCTTTACCTTACGTACTCCTTCCTCCTAGGTGGCCCATATGTGCCCTCATCCCTCAAGATCCGAGCCCTCCTCGAGCCTCATTTCCTTCAATGTTGTCATCCCTCATCTCACCTCACTCTGATGGCATGCATTCTCCTATCCCTTATTTCCATTTTGGAAAAGAATAGAGCCCCAAGGTTATTTACGTAGGTTGCACTCAATATGGGGAAAAAGACATTTAATTTATTTTAAATGTAAGTAGTACCTTTTCAAATAAAATATCCCTTATGATATTTTATTTCCATTTAATATTTATTACTTTTATTTAAAACAAATAAAATATTTCTATTTATTATTGAATGGATTTCTTTTTTTTCATTTATTTCATTTCCTTAAAGTTTATTAATGAATTTGCAATATCATTAAAATAAACTTCTTTAATTACTTTAAATGAACTTTCATTTATCACTAAGATAAAGTTTATTAATGAGTTTAAATGAATTCACATCATCATTTAATCAAAACCTCATTAATTAGTTTAAATGCACCTTCAATTATCATTTAAACTTAATTTCCTTTTTTTTTCTTCATAAAAATGATGCTCACTTAACATTTCAAAATAACAATTTAATTTATGCAACTACATGCATTTTGCAGTTGTTCTACTATTGAAATTCCAACATTATGATACCCCAATCATGATGCAGGAAAGAGCAATCAAGTTTACAAAACAACAAAGAGGGAATCTTTCCACCAACCCAATCACCCATCTCAGCCAAAGATTTTACGATAGCTACTAGGCTATCAACTTAGGCTCAAGGCGATTAGTCATTGATGATTATCCCTTTCAACAATGCATGCCTATATGAAGGTATCTATCCATGTTACCTCCGAGTACCTTAATCATCATTTCCCCTGATCTTAAGTACCCTCATTTTTGGTGGATGTTTCTGCCTTCTCCACCTACGAGTGTACCTGATCCTGCACACTTGGCAATATGTTAGCAATAACATGCCCTTCTAAATCAACTAAACATCATATAGTTGGTTCAATTGTTCAAACTAGGTATCACCACATCATAGGTTAATATATTGTTTCTTTGTGCCAAATTGTCCACTAGGGAGGGTCATGACATTTGAAGTCTCTTATATTTAACAAATACATGTTCATACATAGTTTTTGTTGTAAACTATCTCTTAATATTTATGCAAGAATCGAGATAAATTTAAAGAACACAAGCTTATACTAAGAGGGGTGTGAATAGTATAATACCACTTTTTACTTTTCTTTTCCAATAAATATTATGTAATGTATAGATAGCAATATCAAAAATAGTAATCAAAGCAATGCATAAATCACCACACACAATAGAGACACCAATTTAACGTGGTTCACCTAATGTGGGCTACTCCACAGAGAAAATATTTCACTAAAATTTTCTCAATCAATATCTTGGGAATCCTTTCCCTATTACAATGTTTATGGACCTCTGTCCAAAGGAGACACCAATACCCTAATCAAGTTCATGGATCTCTATCCATAGGATAACTCTTTCTCCTTAGATCTGACTGGTGATCTTCTAGAACTATTGCCCCATTGCTCTGGGTAATGGATATCTATCCACTGAAGACACCTGTCCTCACTGCCCTGGCTAATGGATCTCTATCCACTGGAGAATTTTGTCCTCTATACTTTATCACCTTCAAAGATTTGTCTCAAATCTACACTAAAAATACTCCTTTGGTCTAGCATAAATATTCTTAATCTTTGTCTCTGGTCTGGCTTAAAATTGTCCTCAAATCTACACCAAACTTTGTCCTCAATCTCTATCCTCTGATCTATACTACACACCGTCCTTTAGCCTAGCACAAATATGCTCTCAATATTTGTCCTTTGATCTGCACTAAACATAGTCCTTCGATCTAGCACAAATCTATCCTCAATATCTATCATCAAGCCTTAACACAAAGCTTGACTTAATCTCAAATCAAATTTGCTAGATCTACCCCAAAACTTAACTCAAGGTTTGAAAAAATCAATCAATCAACTCTACTCTCAAGTATTCTCAAAGACTTGTCTCAAATCTATCTTGTAAGCTTCCACAAAAGCTCACACTAATCTATCCACAAGTCCTCTCTAGAACTTGTCCAACTCTTCTCAACAAGTCCTCACTAGAACTTTTCCAACTCTACTCTCAATATCTTTCCTCAAACTGTATTGTAATATTCCATAAAATCTCACACAAATATATCAACAAGTCTTCTCTAAGACTTGCCTCAAATCTACTCAACAATTCCACACTAGAACTTATTCAATCTCATAGAAACATAAAAATAATTGTTAGAGACTCAATATGCTTCATATTCATTACAATGATCAATCACTTTCAATCACTCTTTTTACCATAGAAACATATAGATAATTGTTAGAGACTCAATATGCTTCACATTCATCAACACTCAGTTTCTTTCTCTACTCAATTCAGAATATAGAATAATTTGTTTCATATAACTTGAACTATCACACCAACACATCCACTTGACTAGGCTCAAATAACTCTTCTCAACCAATCATTCAATGAAATAATCCTTGCTCACAAACCCTAGTCCAAACTTATGAACACTCACTCAAATATTTTTAACAATGCTCATCAACCAATATCACATAACAATGATACTCATGTTCTTTGCAAATCCTATTTCAAGTTCTTCACTCAACCAATCACTTCAACAACAATGCTTATAAAAAAAATTCACATAACAATGATACTCATGATCTTTGCAAACCCTAGTTCATAGTCTTCACTCAACCAATCACTTCAACAACAATGCTTATAAAACAATGCTACTTTCCTTAACCTCTATTCCAAAAAACCTTGAAGCATTAATTCAAAATAAACTCAACAAGGGAAATACTTAACCAAATCCTTTTCACTCCAACTTAGCATTCATAACATTCAACAATCACTCACTAGGAATATGTGCCCATACCTTTTGTTTGATGTAGAAGTGCCCTTAGAAAACCTGTCTCAATCACAATTTTCTTCTTTCCAATTTCAATGGTTAGATGACAAAATATCACTCCAACACTTTCTCAAAATATTCCTTAGACACAAAAATAATAAAAGCTCAATTATGTCTTATTGCTCCCTTTTTAAAATAACATCCATCAAATCATACATGAAAAATAATAATTTTGATACACCTTATAATCTCCAACTTAAAATAATATCCAACACCACAATACCTCAAACAGTCTTCCTAAAACACCTTACTACCCTTTTCAAACACTAAAGCAAATAACACTAAAAATTTATTTTGCATCAACCTTATAACTCCCCTTACAACCTTACAAACCAAATAAAATATGCAAAAATTAATTTTTAATACCTCAACTAATTCCTTCAAAAATTTTAGCATTCAACTAATGCATACCTTTGTTTTTTTTCTCAAAAAGGTTTCGGCATTATTCGAACTGCCGTCTCCCCAAGAGCCAAGTGCCTTAGCACTTTGGAGCCCACCGTGTATGCTATAGGCGCCCACATGAAGGGAGGAAGACTTCCTTCCTATTATCTTTTCATGCACTATTGACTTCACATGAAAACCACAAATCAATCCTCTTTGTTGTAGCACGATTTGCACAAGCTCGCATTGATTAATTTTTTCCAAAGGCATAAGGTTAGTTTGGCACAGGGGGGTAGTCCCCTTTTATACACGTTTGGTAAATTTTGCTCCCACATCGGCACTAAGAATTTGAATTCGAAATTTCAATTTTAATTTAATAACCCACCTTAGGGTTATTTATAATTAATATAAATTAACTTATAATTAATATTAAAATTAATTAATAATTAATTTAAATAACTTATAAGTTAAGTAAATTATATAATAAATTAATTTATAATAAAAATTATATTAATTAATTTAAACTTCCTTGTATAATATTATAAAGAATTATTATAATATTATTCACCTGGGCTTCTTCTTTGCACTTTGGACCACATCTGAATGCCTGGAACCGGGTCTTTGATTAAATGAAAATGGACTATCCTTTTGCACTTATTGGAGAACCTGAAACTGATGTTGCCCACTAAAATTGCCACTGACTGATGCTGAAGGCTTGACATCAATGGCCACTCACTCTTGACATCAATGACAACTCATCTACTCAAAATTTCCAACAAAAGTCATTGGAAAGCTAAAAAAATAATATTATAATATATTAATAAGACTATAGAATATGGACGAACATATAAAAAAGATTAAAAAAAATTCTACAAAAATATTCAGATTCAAATTATGTTGGTTTTGTTGATGATAGAAAATCTACATCAAGATACATATTTTATTTTGGTTTAGGACCGTTATCATAGTACACTAAAAAACAACATGCACTAACACTTTCTTCTAGCAAAATAGAGTATTGTGTAGCAAAATATGTATTCTATGAAGTATTATGATTACAATATATATTTCCAGACATGGGAATCAAAAGAACTTCAACAGCAATAAGTTGTGATAATCAAGGAGCATTAGATTTGATCAAAAATCCTATCATACATGAACGAACCAAAAATATCGAAGCTCAATGTCACTTTATCAGAGATCATTTTTAGATCCATCATATTAAGGTAAAACATATTCCTACAAAAGAACAAATTACAAATATTTTAACAAAAGCTCTAGGTCAAAACAAGTATCTATGCAAATCAAGAGAAATGCACATAAAATAATGTAATACAAGAGGAAGTTAGAATATATTACTTTATTTGATATATGATACAAGTGTCAAGATAGGAAGATCAAAAGTCACTTTGTAAAGCTATATTATGGACACAAAGCTCCATAACTTTGTAACAAGTTCTTTGATTAATATACTTCTATAAATTATATTCTCTCATGTTAAATATGTAAGTTGTGTTTATTGTCTTGATATTTATTGTAGCTATCATATATTTGATCCTATGAATTATATCTTGTGATTTGACATTAGTATTAAGGTTTCAATCAAAATAAATAAAGGATAGAATAGTAAAACCTTGTTATGGTATTTTAAGTTATTTGTTTGATTGAAAATGTTTAGATAGATAGTAGTGAAAAGAATGTTAGAAGTGCTAATGTGTAATGTTTGATGGAAAATAAATCTTGTGTTTTTACTTATGGTTTCAATATTATTAATAGGAGTAACCATGAATGTTGTTTTTTTAATATATATTTTTTTATGGATTAAGAGTGGAAATTAATTATAAGAGTTATTTTGAATAATGGATTCCTGAGGCTTAAGTACATAAATAAATCTATTATGGATAGAAGTATGGGGTTCTCTCCTTGTATGCATGGAAAGATTGGTTTAGATGCATATTTTGCATGGTTGTATGTTTTATTGCTTACTGCATGTTAGGCTTGCATAAGTAATTTATGGGTTGTCGTGATACCTAAGATTATTTTCAAAGTTTATGGAAGATTCTCCTTCATGAAGAGGATCGTAAAAGAAGATCATGTTAAGGACATCTTAGGTGGAAAATGTATTAAAATATTTTGAGGATGTAAAGAAAGTGATGTTATTCATTATGTCCAATTATTGTAAAGTTGGAAATGAAGTATTTTAGAGGAAATATGTTTTCCAATTACTTTTGTTATATTTGAAAACTTGAAAGAAGAATGGAAGGATTATATGTTATTGGTTTCTTATATGTAATTATGTGAAAATGAGCAAATGGGAAAGAATGAGTTAGATTCTAAATTCATGGATGATGGATTGTAATGCTTCTAGATGTTGTTCATTCTTTCTTTCTAAAATAAAGGAATTGCTAAATTTTAGTATTATGGATGAAAGTATTTTATTAAGAATCCTAGTTCTAGCATTGTGTTATATTTAAACATGTTATTTTTGTTATAGCACTTTAATTCCTTTATTGGGAGAGATGTTATTTTGATTTTATGAATAATTTTGGGGTTTATAGGGAATTCTTGGGTACTGATCTAGAAGCCATATTATACTTAGTCAAGAAGATAATCCAATCCTGGGAGGAATTACGGTGATGCAATAACTAGGTATATATCTGGAAGGAGTTGTGGGGATGTAATAGCCAGATATTTGTGAATGAAAACACCTTGAATGGTGAGGCTTGGGTGTTCCAAATTGGTGAGGCTATTGGATTCATTCACAAGATAGTAGTTGTGGCTCCTTGAACGAATAGGTTCATGATACCATGTACATTGTCAAGTGAGTGGTAATGACCTTAGTTAGCCCACAGAGGTGTGGTAACTAAGCACTAAGGCATTACACCAGATTAATCCTACATAGATGGACTTATGTAATGTTAGGGAAGAGGAATCCCCTTAAAGTGGTATGGGCCTTAAAGGATAATCCCTATGCCATGGTCAAGTTGTTCTATACCAGTGAGGGTATAGGTAAGGTGGGGGGGAAAATATTGGTGTCCTTTCCAAATGGTGAGGTTTAAAAATATGAAACCTAGAAATATAGGATGTTGGAAACTCCTAACCACTTGAGTGTCATCTGAAATCACATTAAACTCAAAATGTGGTTATGCCTTAAGTACTAGAAAATATTGGAACTTCTTTGTAAACCTTTCTTGTGGAAAAAATTATCTCGCTCTTGGGTTGGTTTTGGTGGGTTGTTACAACTTTAAAGTTTGTGATTAAACATACATCTAATACAACCCAAAATATTTGTTAGTCTAACTAGCATAAGTCAAAACTAAGTAGATATGCTAAAACTTTTCCAAAATTGCCCAAGCACAAAAGCACCACCATAGTGTGAAAGTATCACCAAGTGATAGTGCCATCCACATGCAAAAGCACAAGGCTTTCACAATGTAGTGGTGCTTTTGCATGTGGATGCCACTTATCATAATTATGGGATTATCAACTACTCATTTATTATGTAGATTGTTATAAAGATAATCAACCAACTAGAATGTGCTACTTATTATGGTCTAATCTAATCTAAAATCTACAAACCATATTGCAGCACTTGTCATATTTTTTATCTTCTTCAAATTCATGCTTCACCAAATATGTTACTAACTATGTGATTGTATAGTAATTGGGTTCAATTAGTTGGTAGAATATGATTGGTTGAACCTATATTTATACCTACCATGTTTCAATGTACCTACCACATAGGCAATTGACATATCAACCTTTATATGGACTACTACAGTAATTGCCACATCAGTATTTTGACATGCCATGTATATTATATAGACTTCCATGTCAGCTACCATGTCATATTTATAGGCTACTATATCATTAGGTATCATGTCATCAAGTGCAAATCAACATAGATGGGCAAAAAAGTGGTGATTTCATCAATTTCCAAGTCATCACGCAATGCCATGTCATAATTATATGGCATGCTAACATCTTGTTTTAACAAAAGGGAGCATAGAAGAGGTTTGAACCCTAGCCCTGCAATATCCAACACCCTCACATGGGTCTTAGTAGCTATTATCAGCAAGAAATTCTTTGGTATAGAAATATTTGGCATGATTATTAAATGATAACCAAAGACAAGTTACTCCCCTTGTATAGTGTGCATGATGTAGGCATTGTCATCATAATGAAATTGCATGTACAATTTTTTTAATGGGTTATATGGGATTGAAACAAATCCCACCCGTATTACATCATCACCACATAATTGTATTACAACAAAACTTGAATATTATACATATATAATTTGACAAGATCTGAACCTAGGTCTCTTAGAAATATCGAGGAATCTAACCGGTTGAGCTAATTCCACTAAATATGTGTGCTTTTCTTTTTGTGTCTAGCATTCCAAGGAATATTCCTTGTTTGAAATTTTGAAATTTCATTTTTTGGAGGGAATAGATAAAAAATTTAGCACAAAAAAGAGGTACATAAAGGTAAAATGAGACAAAGTGTTTAACTAAGACCCCTTGAAATTTTGCAAAGATTCCAGAAGCACTAAAAATTATTTATATCTACCATGGTTTGCCATATACAACCCTTTTTGTTGAATGTAATTAATGAGAAAATGTAATAATACCTATGAAACAAAAAAATTGCTAGACCATTTTAGCAACTATGTTAAATAGCTCAAAGGTTTATGTCATGCATGGAAGCCTTCCCATAACTTCATTGGAACTAGAGGTCTATATAAAAATGTTTAGTCTCTTATTTTCTTCTTTTATGATAACCAAGTTGTCTATCATCTCATCTATGCTACTATTGGACATAAAAATCTAAAAGAGAAAAGGAAATGGTTTTTTTGAATTTTTTTGTAAAAGATAAATGAGATATTCAAAAACATCTCACTAGGAAATCTATCTAATTAGACATTCAAAATAAAATGATTGAGTACCAATGAGAGGAAAAAATAATTGTCACCAAATATTTTTCATTGATAAAATCTATTGAATCCAGTGAGATCCTCATGATCCAATTCCACCTAGGGTTTTGTCAAAAACCTTTTTTTCCAATTTTATTGTTAGCTTACAAAAAATATTCTAGTTACTCCAAAAAATCTTGCCCTTGGGAGATGTCATAGAATTTAATTTTCTTACAACCAACTATCGATTAAAGGAGATACACACTCACTTTGAAACCATATTGATTTTCACAATAGTTTCTTAAAATGAATGGAATCAACACATTATCTAGTATTTCTATAAAAAATATACACAAAGCAATGCACATGATATATTGGATGTCCATGGACACCAAATAATATCACTATAGAAAAATAGAATACACTCCAATAGATAATAAAATGGTTGGTATTATGGGTTATTGATACCAAACACAAGTAACCTTCAATTCAAAGGTTAAGTAATGGACCTTTAGGTTTAGAATAATAAAATATTACAAAAATACATTTTTTAAGCTTTACAAGGCCCCAAAGGGCTTATATATACAATACAATACAAAATTTGACCATGGCCTCAAATGAAGCTTAATAACCACATATTTCAACAAGCATGTCTATAGAGAAGAAAACTAATTAGTTATAATTTAACCAATTGGAATTTTTATCTACATCTTGTCGAAATTCAAATTTTAAAGGCAACTGGCAAAGTGAGATATTATATCTTAATTAGAATGATGTTAAAGGAGTTAATTATTGAAATATAGTAGTTTGAGGAAGATAGAGAATATATTTGATAGAGAGATAGGTGAAATATATATTTAATAAAAATGCATGGATAGATATGACTTAATTGACCTAACAATAATGTGATGTTTTATTACTTTGATAGGAGTGGCCCCCAATAGAAGCCACACATAGTTTATTAAAAAAGGTTTTATAAAATACACAAGAACTATAATCCTTAATTTTTAAATAATTCTAATATTTTGTAAAATATAAAAGTTCTATGGATGAACTAAAGCCTTTATATCATTATTGCTCTATAAGTTTCTATATATCTCAATGAGTGAGGACAAGCTACATTCCTAGCCTAGATGTATTATCAAGTGTCCCAATTTTTAATCCTCATGTCAATAGCCATCATTCTAACCTCATAAGCATGAGTATGACTTTTACTCCAAACCTTAATCTCACAATATCTCATCCTTCATCTTCTAACCCTTTCATCTCAAAGACCTTAGGGCTAAATCACATGATATTGACCTCAATATCATATGCTCATGGCTATCAACCTCCATCTTATGTCAATTATCAAATTTCTTCTATCTCTTAGCACATGCATTTTGTGTCATTAAATCTTGTTTCTTTCAAACTTCAAACTCTAACACTTAACTAGAGATGTTGAAAAATAAATGGTCATCATCCAAAGGTATTCTTCTAGTCACATGTATTCTTATTATGACTTGCACAAACAACCTTTATATCCTTTTATATCTAGTCATCCTTTTTCTCCCAACTTTGAAACTCCTAAGTTTTATATGTACAGGGGGAAGGAAGATCCCATAAACCACCTTAATTTATTTAGAACCACTTGTAGTGATGTTTATTATGACAAAATATTTCTACTCATTCCTGAGATCATTCCTGAGATCCTTAGTGGTCCCACATTTGAATGGTACTACCAAATACTGAGGCATTTTCTTAATATCTTTAGAGACCTTGATGAGTAGTTTGTCAAACAGTTCTTTGTCTACATTGAGGAAATATCATGATTAATTATTTATACCAACTCAAGCAATCAAAAGGCAATTATTTTTCCAACTTATTTATAATATGGTAATCCCTCATTGGGAGTGTTCAATATTTCCCTCTACCTAGAGACCTTTTATACATATTTATATCTAACCTTAATGAGAAATTAAATTTCTATTTAGAGATGACCAATGTACCTTTTTTCAAAGATGTGATTGATGCGGTCAAGGTAGTAGAGACCACCCTTGTCAAAAGAGGATAATTAAAAATCAAATTCCATAAGGATAAAGATAAGTATTATTATAACATAAAGAGGTAGTATAAGAACAAACATGTCATTGGTGATGGAGTCACAAACTCACACTAGACCAACAATGTTAGGAAAGCCACAATAAGTGAAACTTAAGATGAGATTACCTAAACTAGATGAACCTCTTTCAGCCATCTTAAATCAAATTTGGAAGTCCATAATAGTGGATCTTCCACTTACCACGCCTTTAGAACTTGGAAGGGAAAAATATCTTTGGTTTTGTCCTAATTGGAAATGTGCTTCCATTGCATTATCGATCATGTGATTGATAATTTTGCAATCCTTGGAATATCCAAGACCTAATTAACAAAGATAAATCCACTCTTAGTAGCTCTAGTTTTTAATCTTATTATAATCAAGACCTTGATTTTTTAATTCATTGCCTAATCATAATCAAAATCAAAACATAATGAATAATATTTATTATAGGAACATCTCACATCCCAAGCAAGGGATGGTTGGGACAATTCATTCTTGTAATTATATCTCTCATAGCTGTGTTATAACCAGACAACACAAAAACATGGTCCTATGAACCTTTAAGACCTTTTTTTATCCTTCATGCAAAAAGAACTTCTTCCCCCAAATGACCTTAATCATCCAATTAGGAGCTAATTCTAAGGGCACTTTCAATTTGCTTCATCAACTTGAGAGTACCCCTACCAAAATATTCCTTCTTTAGCTTCTCATGACCTCTCTAACCCATAAGGATATCTTAAAATTTTGATTGAACAATTCATTTCTCAAGACCTCAACCTAAATAATCTCACTTCTATAGTGGGATCCATTAGGGTTAACCATATATGTTATATAATTATTACATTATTTAATGATAGGTAAATACCACATGGGATGTTAAGTAGAAGTTACATTAGTTACATATTGATCATAATCCATTACAACTTCCTATAACTAATATGGTGTATTAAATATATAATGTTGAAGTAATAAAAATATAGTTTCTTTTGCTTGAACTAGCATTGGTATCAAAGTTATCCCATATAGGACAATACCTAGATGGGATGTTGGTAATGTTATTGGGCTATATAGGTACTTAAGAGGATTGGAATAAAGGGAGCTACCAAAGACTATATTAGATTGATTTGAATGATAGTTTTGCTTACCCTTACTAGTTTCATGATTGCTCTCATAAAAGGCTCGAAATGACAATGATGAGGAATTTTTGGCATCATATATCTATGAGCCCGACATCATAGATTTCATGTGAAAATCTAATGGATTGTTATACATTTATTTCCAAGATGTAAATTTTGATGGTGTGTTAATAGAAATTCCACTAGATTCTAGGGGACATCCCCCAAGTAGAGAGTATTTTCTCAAGTTTTGAATACTTGCCCTAACATCATTGAAGTGTGAAGGGGTTGACAGAGCCTTTTTTAAGTATCATTTTATTCTTCATGGGATTCATCCCTTGGACCTTTCATGGTAGCCAAGAAAATTCTTGAGTAAAGTACATTATAGAGTAGGAAGGTTTCATGTTATTATTGTAGAGTAGATCATGTGGAGGTTCCTAAGCTACTATTATTGTCATGATCTATAAGGTGACACCATTTCCTAACCACCCTCACCTCTCCCCCACGTCTCCCATGAAGGAGATAAAATTTGGAGAGTGTAGGAGCAAGAGTGCCACCTTGAGACCAAGGAGAGCCCCATTGGCAAGAATATCAAGGTCACAAATGTCAAGGACCATGCCACCAACTAAAATAGCAATGTCACCTATGATAGAGACCATTATATTAGCCAAAAGAGAAAGATTACCTATTATAGTGATCATGACATTAGAAATAAGGTCACCCTCAAAATATCCAACATTAAGATAGCAAACGATGAGGTTAAGCTGAGAAAAAATTTACTTAATAATATGGTGACAATGGGATACAATCAATGCATGGTTAGATAACCAAGTCAATTTTTTCATACTTTTGCTACATGAGAGAGAATATAATCAACAAGCTAGACTAAAGGTACCTGCATGTGTCAAAATTGAATTATTTTACAACTCTCTCTATATTCCAAATGATGTAATAAGGGGTGATGTTAGATAATTATTATATTATTTAATGATAGGTAAATATTACACCTCACAAGAGGTTACATAGAATTTAAATCAGTTACATCTTCATCTTGATCCATTACAACTTTTTGTAACTGATCTAATGTATTAAATATGTATGTTGAAGTAATGAAAATATAGAGGTTCTTTTGATTGAACAAAAAATACAAATATATCATTCCATAAGTATGATTTCCTTCAATCCCCTATGGTTGTAGATCTCTCATTATATATTATAGGCTAAATTGGTGATAAAATCATAAAGCGAATCCTATTCGATAATGGTTCAAGTATCAATGTTTATAGCCTAACACTTATCAATTATTTTGGGCTAACCAAAGAAGACTTGGAGAAATATAATATTAAATTAGAGCTTTTGACAATGAGGAGCATGAGGCTGGTGGCACTATAGTCTTACCCCTTATAGTTGGACTGCATATTCTCAACACTCTTTTATATATCATGCCTTATGATCTAACCTACAATGTTCTTCTTATGAGCCCATGGATCCATGAGATGCGGGCCATTCCATAAACTCTTCATTGGCATCTTAAATATGAATACAAGGGCGAGACTTATCATATTCTAGTCAACCCCAAGTCCTTCACCTACTATCGGGTTATCAAGATTGAGAAACCTAAAGCTCATATTTCCCTTCTCTATATTTATCTCTCAAGCCATCTACTTCTTCATATTAGGTTCCAATTATTTATGCTTTAATATTTCTCACTTTAAATAATACAACTAAAAATGAATCTAAATATGAGATATCTAATTTAACCAATTTCAACATTAATAATTAAGCTAATAATCAATTTTTTTTACCTAGCTAAGATTCCTCTGTATCCATGAACCCTTGGCTTTCCTTCTAGGAGTAAGGGTAAAATGTTTGGAACCTTCATATAAGAATAAAAATAACCATAATAGCAATGTAAGAATTAAAGAAAATGATTATAAACTGAATGTTCATGAAAAAAATGAGAATATCATAAGTGCTCATAGAAATAACTTGATGGAAACACAACAAACTTATATTGATCAAGTAGACATATATCATAGGTCTCTTTGAAGGGGCAACCTCCATGGAAGCAAAGCTCTGATACATTATGAGAAAGATATGAGATACATTATTATCCTACCCATTCCCTTATATAAACTCTTAACCCTAACTCTAATTCTTAAGGGTTGGTCAAAATACAAGCGGGGAACCAAGCTACTAACTTCTACTTACAATAAAAGTACTAGTTACATCATAACTAACTCATGCTTACAATAAAAGTAACAAAGACATCATAATGGGCCCATACACACTAGTGTGTCCAAGGTGTACTATACACCAATAGTAGACAATTACAAAATATTGGTTGCATTAGGATAGGTTCATAGCATACCCTTCCCCTTCAACAAGATTTTTACTCAAAGCTTTATATGAGGAAACTACTGCTAGAGTTGATGGAGCAACTCTTAGGTGGAAACTTGTAGTTGTAATACCCACCACTATATTAATCAATGAGTGTGTGGTATAATCTAATAAATGAGTGTGTGGAAACTTGTGGTTTCAAAGTGTGTATACATACTGGTCTAGAATACATGTGAGTTTCAAGATGATTCAACCTTCTACATCCAACTAGGGTATGGTAGATTGAACCTATACACGACTTCCAAGGACCTTATTTAAAGAGGAGACATGGAAAACTAGATGTATCATGGAGGAGGGCGACAATTCTAGCTTGTAGGCCATGAGGCCAATTTGATGGAGCACTTTATATGGTCCATAGAATTTTGGTGCTAGCTTTTTATTACCATGGAGTTTCAATGATGATTGCTTGTAGGGTTGCAAGCATAGGAAAACCATGTCCCCAATGTTAAAATTATACTCCAAATGGTGTTGATCAGCTTGTTGTTGCATATGATTCTATGCCATAGCCAAATTATCTTTAAGATGTTGGAGTAGTTGTGCATGCTCTTTGAGAGTGGAATCCATTGCTTGAACCTTGGAACTACCCAAGATGTATGACAGAAGTGATGGTGGAGGGTGTCCATAAACTAATTCATATGGTGTCATCTTGGTGGAGGAGTGATAAGAAGTATTATACCACCACTCGGCCAATGGAAGCCATTTGATCCAATGAGTCGATTGCTCAGATGTAAAACAATGGAGATAAGTTTCCAAGTACTTGTTAATAATTTTAGTTTTCCCATTGTTTGGGGATGGTATGTCAAGCTCATCTTGAGTTGTGTGTTATGCAACTTGAATAATTCCTTCCAAAAATGACTAGTGAATGTGGGTCACGATCAGAGATGATGGACTAGGGCATGCCATGAAGGAAAAAAATAGAATCAAGAAATATTTGGGTAACCATTGAGGCCTTATAAGGGTGGGCTAGAGGACAAAAGTGAGCATACTTAGAGAGATGATCCACCACCATGAGAATGACTATTTTGCCTCTAGAATTTGGGAGCCCTTCAATAAAATCCATAGAAATGTCCATCTAAATGGTCTCTAAAATAGGAAGAGGTTGGAGTGTGCCTGGTGTGTGAATAGTTTCCCCCTTCACATGCTAACAAGTATCACATTCTACAACAAAGGTCTTAATATCCTTTTTCATCCTTACCCAAAAAATGTGCATTTAGCTTGTTCATATATCTTTAAGAAGTTAAAATATCCTATAGTTGAGGAAGCATGCATTTCCTATAGTATAGATTCATAGAGTGGAAAATTTTTAGGGATAACAAGGTGGCCTTGGTATCTCAAATGTTGCCCATCCCATGTATATCTTGGGCAAGAGTCAAGATCAATTTGAAGTTTCTGAATTAGGGATTGCAAGGTGGAATCGTGGGTTACTTCTTCTTGAAGTTGGTGGATCCATTGAGGAAGTGGAGTAGAGATGGCACATAGCATACCCTGGTCCTCATATTGGTAGGATAGTGCATCAACAACTACATTTTCCTTGCCCTTCTTATAAATGATTTCATAGTCATACCCTAGTAATTTGGTAACCCATTTTTGTTGTTCAAGCATGGAGACATGTTGCTTAAGAAAGTATTTAAGACTATGGTGATTTATTTTGATGGAAAAATATTACCCAATAAGATAAGGCCTCCAGTGGTTGACAACATGTAAGATCACCATCATCTCCTTCTCATAGGTCAATTTTCCTAGGTTTTTTCCTGATAGTGCCTTACTAGTGAAAGTCAATGGCCACCCTTCTTGCATAAGCACTACACCAATTCCACTTCCAGAGGCATCACTTTCAACCATAAAAGGCTTGGAGAAATTGGGCATCACCAACATGGGAGTAGAGAGCATAGCTTGTTTGAGTCATAGAAAGGCATGTTTGATGGGTTCTGACCATAGAAATGAGTTCTTTCACAACATAGCCATCAGGGGAGATGCAATCTTTCCATAATCATGGATAAATTTTTTGATAATAGTTGGTGAGGCCTAGGAAACCTTGAAGACTTTTGAGAGTGTGTGGCTTGGGCCATTCTTGTATGGCAATAATATTTTTGGGATCCACCTTGACCCCTTCCCTTGAAACTATATGGCCTAGGTATTCCACTTCCTACATTCCAAAAGAACATTTGGACTATTTTGCACATAGTTGATTATCAGCCAGGAGTTGTAGGGTCTGGTCCAAATGTTGCAAATGTTCCACCCATGTATGACTGTAAATTAAAATATCATCAAAGAAGACCAAAATAAATTTGCATAAAAATGGATAAAATATTGCATTCATGAGACTCTGAAAGGTGGAAGGCACATTGGTAAGACCAAAAGGCATGACAAGGAATTCATAATGACCTTCATGAGTATGGAATGTTGTCTTTGGAATATCTTCTTCCTGTAATCTGATTTGATGATATCCTGAACATAGATCCAACTTTGAGAAGAAATGAGCACCATGGAGTTCATCCAATAACTCATCAATGATGGGAATGGAAAATTTGTCCTTGATGGTAATTTTGTTGAGTTCTCAAAAATCCACACATAACCACCAAGACCTATCTTTCTTATGAACCAAAAGTATTGGGGAGGAATATGGGTTGACACTCGATCAAATGACCCCTATTGCTAATAACTCCTACACCATCTTTTCAATCTCAGTCTTTTGCACATATGGGTACTAGTAGGGATGAATATTGGGTGGTAAGCTTCTAGGGACAAGCTTGATGGCATGATCATGGGTGCATCATGGTGGTAACCCATGTGGTTCTACAAATATAGATGCATGTTTATCCATAATTCCCTATAATTTAGTTGGCTGAATTGTATCATTGGTAGTCAGGGCCTAGAGTGCAAATAGTTGTGCCACCACCCCTTGAGATGATTTCTTTAAAAACAATTCATTCAATGGGAGCTGATGAGTTGGGTAGGACCTATGGGTATACCATGGAGAGTGTATTGCTTCCCATATTCAATGAATTACATCCATATCTCAAAAAATCCTCATACTATTGGTCCTAAGGTACAAAGCCACTGAGTTCCCAACATAATGTCACAACCTCCCAAGGGAAGGGAAAACATGTCTACCTTGAGGTTGTAGTTACCCATCATCACCTTTACATTTCTACATTTTCCTTTGCATGGTAGAGTACCCCCATTGGCCACTATGACTTCAAATGAATTGCAAGAGTAGATATAACAGTATACTTTTTTGGCTACCCAAGGATCAATAAAATTATGGGTACTACCCAAATCAATGAGGATTATGAGTTATTGGCCCTTGAAATGCCCTACCACTTTCATGGTCTAGGGAGTGGAAATCCTAGCTAAGGCATGTACTAAGATTTCAGGTGGTTGGTCCTCTATTAATTTAGACTCTTTAAGTTGCTCTTCTTCTCTATGGTCCTCCCCTTTGTCATGTGGTTCCCTAGTGGAAGGTTTACCCACATCGAGTAAATATAATTTTTATTGTACACACTTATGGCCCAAAGAATATTTATCATCACAGTTGTAACATAGTCCCTATGCCCTACGTGCCTCCATTTCTTCTTAGGTAAGATGTTTGATTAGGGTTGGTTTGTTACCTAGGTTTGATGATGTTTAGGATGGAAGTGGGGTTCAAGCTTATGGAGGTTTAAAAGTATACCTTTGTGCCATGAATTTATCTTTAGCTAACCTAGCCAATCCTACCACTACCATCATGCTGTTTGGTTTAAACATTTTCACCTTAGCATAAATATCTTTCTTTAATCCACTAATGAAACAAATTTAGAAAAACTCAACACTCAATCCCCTAGTGTGATTTGCCAAATTTTCAAACTATGTCTGGTAATCACAGATAGATGTTATCTATCTTAACTTGGTGAGGGATCTAGTGAAATCCTCATACTCATTAGGTCCAAAATGAGTGAGTAATTTGGTCTCAAATTTAGCCTAAGTGAGATATATATGCATATTCTCCAACCATTGGTACCATTGAATTGCTTCATGTTTGAGGTTGAAAGATGCAATTACAAGCCTTTGATTATGGGGAGTGGCATGAAGAGAAAAATATTGTTTGGTCCAATACAACCAACTAGTTGGGTCCTCACCATAAAATTTTGAAGAAGTCTAACTTGGGCATTCTTTGATTAGTATTTAGAGGTAAGGTATCTTATGCTCTACCCTTGGAACTTCCCTCATGACTCCCTAATGCATTTATTGCTAGCATGTCATATTTGGAATTTAAGCTTGTTAAACAACTCTCAAGGTCATCTAATTTATCCAATTTGTCTAGTTTGGTTAATGCCTGATAGAATTCTAGTTGTTGGATTTCCACTTGTCTCACCTATTCACCTAATCACTCTAGCTCTTGGGAAGCTCTAGTACCTCCAGCCATTTTTAGGCACCTTAGGGTCTTTAAAAGTTTTTATGGGAGTTATATATCAAAACAATCAACTCGAAGAGAGGATCAAAATGGACTATACCACAAAATGATGAATTTTGGCCTTTTGTACTCTTTTTTTACTACTGACAACTAACTACTCTACTTTTCTAACAATTGATTACTATGATTATCAGAGGGGTTATTCTCTACACTATCAAACTGGCAACTAACAATAATTGATTATTCTAACTACCAACTATATATTCTCTGTACTATCAAACTATATATCCTCTATACTATCAACTGTATATTCCCTATACTATCACACTAGATATTCTAGGCACCATCAAATTGTGATAGGAGTAGTCTCCTCTATAGTATGCTCAAATTTGGTTTTGGTTTTGACTAGAAAGGGACTAAAAACAAGTTCAATAAGGATATTCTAAGCCAAGGTGTGTCTAGTTTCATGGGCTCTCTGATATACAATCTCTGGTCATGATTAGTGGTTGACCCAATATCTCAGAGCTCTAACTATGGAGGGTTCCACCATATCCATAGTCGCACTATCTATTTTTAAGGGTACTATGAGAGTAACTTCCTAAGGCTAACCGCTTATTGATGCACCACAAAACTCAAATGATCAATATCTTCCTATGGATGAAGGCTTCTCCTATTCCTAGGGGGTCTCCCTATATACTCAAGGGTACATGGGAGTTTGCTACTTGTATACGAGTGCTGTCTAAGGCTTGGGTATTAGAGTTTGAGCACCCCTCACTTCACTAGATGCTTTATGGGTAATCTAGCTTAGCCAAAAATTATAGCTCCTTCTATGATATTTTAAAATCCCTAGCACAGGGTTTTTAACCTAATCCACTAAAACATAAAAAAAAAAGTATCTTTTTTTTTGCACGAAAATTTTAAATAAAAAATGAGCTAATTGAAAAAATTACATAATAGAAAAATAGATGGAAGGACAAGAACTATTGCTACTACTATGAAACACGACCTTGGAAAGAGCTATGATACCACTTATTAGGAACCTTCATAGATAAAAATAAGCATAACCACAATAGCAATGCAAGAATTAATGGAAATGCTTATAAACATAATATTCTTGAAAGAAATAAATATATCAAAAGTGCTTAAGAAATTAATTGATTGGAAATACAACAAACTTATATTACTCAAGAGAAATAGATATTGTAGGCCTCTTCAAGGGGGCAACCTCCTTGGAAGTAGAGCTCCGATACAATATGATAAAAATATGAGATACATTATACTCCCACCCATGCCCTTATATAGACTCTTATTTACCCTAACCCTAATGCTCAAGGGTCTTTCCACATGTAAGAGGGGACCTAAGCTACTAACTCCTATTTACAATAAAAGTAATGGTTACATCATAACTAACTCCTACATATCATTAAATTTATGATTACATCTTAATGGGCCCATATGCACTAGGCACCCAAGGTAACATACATCAACATTAGATAACTATATAATGATGGTTGTGTTAGGACAAGGACCTAACAATGACACAAATAGGAATTTTCTCCTTTATTTGTGGTAGTACTACCAATGGTAATAAAATCCATGGAAATAATCCTCTTCTAGATGAATGATAGTACAATTTATGCTTCTTGTTGAACTCATATTCCATTCTAAAGCAAATGCTTTCTAGCATAGGATATCAAGGTAAATGACTAGGTCTGTATAAGCAGGGCATCAAAGATCCCCTATAGACCAAAGTTTAGTTGGGTTGTTATGGGATAGATTATATCCCTAGTTATAGTCAACCTCTTCTTCTTCCTCTTTTGATATCAAACATGAAGCTAGCTTTACTATTTGGGTGTCCCATGAGGATACTATTTATTTAAATGGATTGGATTGGGAGGAGGATGATGATGGGCCATTGCTCCTCATAGATTCTAGTTCTTTTTTTTATTGGTAAAAGGGATTTTAAAAGGATCCTGTAACCTTTTACAAAATAATTCTAGTTAGGAAAAATTCTCCCAACTATATGAAACAAAAAGGAAACACCTTCTTCAAAACAACCAAAAATAAAGAAAAAAATAGACAAAGAAACCCTTGTAGGGGTAAAATAGGAAGCCTCAATAGGCTCACGTAGAGCCTGCTCATGTGTCTAGGTAAAACAATAGATGGCTCTATTTTATCATCCACCACACAACAAAAAACCTGCAAGAGGTGTTCATTGAAGATGGTGTAGTACAATGTATCTATGTATGGCTCACAAAGACATTATCCATGTTGAGCCACAAGCTCCACGTACCTCAAAAATTCATTTTGTCAAGGTGAAGCCATGCATGAAAGTGTATGTTGAAAATAGATCCTGTGAACTTAGAAAATTCCATGGATCGATGAAACCTCCAATGATGTGTCCTAAAAATGTTATCCAATTTGAGGAGGATTCTCATAACATGGAGAAGATGTGGCTATCCAAGAAACTTGAATACTGTAAAAAATCACAAAAGAGATACAGGGGTGGGATTGCCATTGACTAGGGGGGAGGAGAACTTTCATTCCAAATGGTGAGGTTAGGCAAAGAAACCCCCAGGTTAGCTAGAAATTTAGTGGTTTGGTTTCCTTCCCTAAAGACATGTTGGGTAGTGACATTAGGGGAAGAGCTCAAATAAAAATTTACCTTGAATATTAAACTTGAGATGTTCCAAGATGTTAACTATGTTCCTACAATGCTTCTAATAATATTCATAGATTCACCTTCAACAGTAATGTTAGGGTAATTTTTTCTAGATAGGAGATAAAAACCTTGGAATAGGGCTCAAGCTTCAACAAAATGGTTGGTTTAGATATCAATATTTTTTGCAAAGGCTAGCAATATATTCTTTGTATGATCTCGAAAGATACCTCCTGCTCCAACCAGTCCCGGGTTGCCCTTGGCATCACCGTAAAAATTATACTTGATCTATCCCAAAGGTGGAGGAGACCACTTGATAATAAAGCAATCAACCACAGGAAAGGGAGAGGAAATATTATAGGAAGGGAGCTGGAGGGACTTGACTAAAATGATATTCACTTGGGGACTCTGGCCACCCAGTGCCCTAGATAATAGAAATATTTTTAGCTTCTACATAGATAAATCTGGAAAGAACATAGTTGGAATCATGGATGGAGTTATTGAAGGCTCTATAATTTCATTCATGCCAAAATTCCCATAGGAAATGGGGGAGACAAAAGTTCCAATGTTTTTGACATGAAAACTTATAAAGGAATTATGCCACTATAAACAGAGGTCATTCAGAGAAAATTGAGGAACCCAAAAAATACCCATAGAGAAAAATAAGGAGCAATGAACTCTGAGGGAGAAAGGGTAGGAGGGGAAAATATTTTGAGTGGATTCACACTCCTATTTGCAAAGGTAACATCAGTTAGGAATAGAGAGCCCTTGAATTTAGATATTTGGAATGGAGAGGATTTTGTCCTAAACAACAAGCCAAAAGAAGAAACGGACTTTGAGAATGAGGTGCTTCTTACAAATTATCTAAGAAGGGAATTGTTAGTCTAAAAATACTACCTCCATTGGATAGCAAATTTTTTGCGTAAAGAGACCAAAATTTCATTTTTGAGACATGAGACAAAGAATTGGCTAAGGCATGAAGGAGGTCATGATTTCGCGACATGTAGGTTTTTCATCAAGATGTGGCTTGAAGATGTCATAAAGTGGGATGGCATCGCAATTTTGCAATATGACACATTTTCACTCATGAAACTGACCAAAGGAGCAAAGAGAAGAATATATCACGATTTCATGACTTGGCAAGTTTTTGCCAACATATTGCTCACAAAGGATGAAGTACAAGAAGATGTTGCAATTTTGCAACTTGGCAAGTTTTCACCAGCTTATTGCTCACAAAGGATGAATTAAAAGAAGATGTCATGATTTCACGACTTGGAAGATTTTCACCCATGCCATATCCCGAAGGAACTAAAAAGGGAAAAGTATCATGATTTCATAGCATAGCAAGTTTTTTCTCATAAAGTAGTCTGAAAGGGCCAGAAAGGAAAAAGTGTCACAATTTCGTGACATGGCTAGTTTTTGCTGACATGAATATATTTAGTAATAAATAAGATGCCATCAATATCTCGTGTCAGTAAATAGAAGTAGACAGTAGAGTAAATCAATTCCTAGATTCTTACTATTAGAGTTTATCTTTTGGAAGCCATTCAAAGGATATGGAAGCACAATTATATTATGATTGTTGGTAATTGATTATATATCAAAATGTACTAATTATAGAGATTCCCCATAGGGTATATATAAGAGTAAATGTATTCTAAAAAGAGGTCGGCTCTTGGATGTTTACAAGACTGGATGTATGTACTTTGAATACAAGAAATAATATTATGCTTCTATTGGCTTCTGGTTCACATTGTGCAAGTGTATGTATTAATATTTCTCACTTCTATTTCACATTATTGAAATATAGATTGTGTTGGTTCTAAGATCTGTACTTATGCAAAACATAAATCATATTTTTGGAGTTGAAATTTGATGTATACATGTGTTAGATATACCTCTAAATCACATTGATAAATCCATGATTTTTATGGGAAGATATATTGAATGCTTTGATGAGTAAAGTATATGTTTTCATATTAGTTGTTGTTTAATTTGTACCACATGCAATTTCTAGCTTCAACTATATTTCCCCCTCTTTTAGTAATATTCTTTTCCATTTTCCTATAATAAACCATTAAGGAACCAACCTCCTCTGGGATTAGATGAGAGATTTCACAATCATCCTCGTCTATTCAATGTTGACAAAATCAAGGTGCAAATAACAACCAAAGGCAAACTTTGTTCCAAAAGTTTGTCACTCTCGATGGTACCCTAAATACCACAGTATTATATAAGGTTTGATGTTTTTCTTTGATATTTTAAAATCCAAATCAAATCACCTGGCAACTCTTTCTGAAGGTATAAGACCTAAGAAATATATTATCTATTTATTTGGTTAAAAATCATGATTATTTACTTATATGATAACCAAATATAAAGCAAGAAACTCAGAAGAACCCATTGATTTCTTTGAGTTACATCTTGGTAGCCTAAGAGTGCATCCCATTTTATTAGCTAGATCAAACCCACTTGCTACCAATATTACCACCCTTGTACCCTCTGTTTTGCCTATTTCTAGTATTAATCCATCTTCAGTGATTACCAGTAGTTCTATAGTACAAGCACATATAGTTGTTACAATGGTTGCTCCTCCACCACCACCAGCTTATCTTATGTGGAACCACACGGGTCCACTAAATCTTGTGGCTCAGAACCTGATCCTTGTAGTAACAGTGAAGGTGTTACCTCCATATTGTGGGACAGGTAAAACAGCATATGAACATTGCCTAGATGTTGTAGCTTTGGCTGCAACTTATAACATCACTCAAGATGACATGATGATTAGATTGCTAGTAATTTCCTTAAAAGGAAAAATATTATATTGGTACAGAGCACTTCCCCCTCAGTCGATCACAACATGGGTAGAGCTCGTTGGAAAATTTGTAGATGAATTCAATCAACATGTAGATCCATTCTCACTACTCAGTTAGTTCACCATTATAAGGAAACATCCTCAAGAGAAATTTGTTGATTTTAATATTCGATTTAGTCACACTTGGGAGAGAGTACCCACTGGATTGAAACCAAAAACTGAGCAAGCAGTATATTATTATTTAAAATCTTTTGATATAGATATCAGTATGATAATATGACAATCACGAATATTCACTTTCCCTACCATTTATCAAGAAGCTTCTATAGTAGAAAGGGATTTCATTGCCACAAGGAGATATCTTCCTAAAGCAATAATGCCTATTTTCTTGATATTCCCAAAGATCCCAATGTTATTTCTCTCGATTCTTCTCAAGTTCCAAATGCAGGATTACCAAGATGGAATGGGCCACCTTCCATCTCCACTATATAGATGTCTCAGAATCCTCTAGCATTACCTCCTATTTCTATCGAACCTGCACTACCTGCACCACCTTCTCAGCTAGTCCCTAAAATTCAGTTCACTATTATACTAGATACGATAAAAAATCTAGCAAATGATATGAATTCAATGAAGAAAATGGAAGCCGAGAGGAATTTTCAACCAAGAACATTCCCTAAGGTAACAAGAGATGCAACACAATCAAGTAACAGGGGATAGGAACGATCAAATTTTGTTTATACAAATGAAACAGAAGATCCTGTAGATCCTTCTACAGATTTTGATTACTATTGCACTACGTGTAATGATCCACATGGAGAAAGTTCGTGTATGATACATAAATATTATGTATAGAGTATATCTATTGAGAAAGTAGAAAAGAACATGAAAGGTCATGTAAATATGATTAGAGAATCATATCACAATTTCATGATGCCTATAGTAGAGCAAGTTACAATCCTAACCAGATCTGATAAAAAACCTTTGTAGGTATACCCTAAAGAGCTTCAATATTTAAGTTTACCTCTAGCTCCATAAGCATATCCCAAAGGAAATTTACCCTAGGAAACAAAATATCAAGTTCTAGCACAAAGCCCAAGGTAAGAGATACATAAATAATTCACTCCATGAAATGAAACTGAGACTCAAGATCAAGCTAAATAAATTTTGAGATTTCATTAATTGACTAAAATATAAAGGAGTGAAGCTACCCAAGGATACAGAAATAGATATGATACTTTCACCAAGGAAAGAGAAAAAATTGTTGAATCATCTACTTTCAATGTAGTTGAGGAAATGAAAAAGACTCCCTCAAAGGTGAGTATGCATGATGCTCTTAAGTTCTCTGGTAAAATTGACCTCTTGCAAGAATATTTAAAGACAATGAAAGATAAAGGTAAAACTATATCATCTTCAACTATAGTCCTGGCAAATCTAACATCAGCCACTGGAAAAAATATACCTCCACCCTTTTATTTATCTCTTTAGATGGAAGGATGGGTTGTTCACAACTGTATGATAGATTCAAGTGCTACTACTACAGTGATACCCAAAACAATATGTGATATTATGGGGATGGAATACACTAGGAGTAATCTAGGCATCTTGCAGTTGGACAGTCCTCCTATAAAAATTGTAGGAGTGATTAAAGACATTTCCATATAGCTCCACAGGATGCCTCAAGTGGTGGTTATGCAAGAAGTAATAGTGGTAGATTTGGCACCATATTTTGGTATGTGCTTATCAAGAGAATTCATGGAAAAAATAGGAGGATACCTATCCTTGGATTACTATCTTTTAGAAATACCTTTCAAAGGTAGGAGGATTAAAATATTTAATGAGAAACCATCTACTTTTCATGTGGAAAAGATAGGGGAAGCCAAAACCGTGAATACGATGACTAAAGAAATTGGAAATTAGACCTAATGGAGGAGACCTTAGAAGATATTCAAGCAGAAGATTAGTTTTCTATGCAAGATTTCAATGCCATGATAGAAACAAAATAGGAAGTTATTCCATTAAAAAACCAAAAAAGTAATTGACACCTGCTCTCGAGGAAAATAACTCTCCTAATAAACTGTGGAAGCTTTTCTTTGATGGAGCTAGATGCAAGAATGGAGTTGGTGTTAGGATAGTTATGATTTTATCAAATTTTAATACCTCAAGCATTGCTAAAAATGTTAGTGGATAGGTGTTATGATGGTTCAGGGGGAGAAAAATTAGGTGTCTATAGTCTCAAACATAATCTTCTTAATTTAAAGACCAATTAAGAATATTATCAACATAGCCCTTCACCATTTCATGAAATACGTATGTCATGGCTCTCTGGTAGGTAGCTCCTATATTATTCAATCCAAAAGGTATGATTTGATAGTCAAAAGTTCCCCATGGGGTGTTAATTTTTTTTTGGCTTGGTCCTTAGGAGTGATTTTGATATGATAATAAGCTCCTAATCAATCCATAAAATATAAAAATCCACATCCTATAGTGAAATCAACAATCATGTCAATGTTGGGTAGAGGAAAGTCATTCGTGTAGACTCTAATGCTACTTGTTTTCTTGGAAACATGGATGATTTTAGAGGTCCAGTTGAAATAATCAAAATATTTTATGAATTTGACATCAGGGAGTTTTGAGCTCCTCCTTGACTAACAAAGTGACTTTCATACGCATTTTTCATAATTTTTGCTTTATATTTTACATCAAGAGTAATGAATTGGTGGTGGATAACTAGGGAAGGATCAAGACTTGTCACATTGATGTAGGATAAATAAAAAGTATATATGAACTCTATTAGAATCTTGGTGTATTCCTCATGTTTAGTTGGGGTGAAGACTTTGCCTAGTTTAAGTATTTTGGGATCTTAAGGAGACCCAATATTGATATCCATGGTTTTCTTAATTAGAACATGAGATTTTTCTCCTATTTAGGGGGAGTTGGCAACACTCATAGGATCTTAAGATATAAGGAAGGCTAATTGTTGTCGATTGGCTATGAGTTATGAAATTCATGTTTTGGGGAAATATCTACCAAAATAGTTATTTTGTCTTAAATAGTCCAAGGGACCATCCTAAGGAGGATCATTTAGAACATACTTTTCCTAAAAATTATCTTCATCTATAATAAGCTTGGGATAGGCTAGGATTAAGAGATTTACATCAACAAATTATGTAAATAAAAAAAAACTAGAATCAGAAGTTTTGGAAGTAGAAGTCTAGAGTTACCTGGTTGAGAAAGGTAAACTCTAATACTAAATTTTTCCATGCAACCACAATGAGGCACAGGGGCTCTAACAAGATTAAGAAAATCACTAGAGCTTATGGGACCGTTATTTTAGAAATTACAAATATTAGAGACGAGGCAATGAATTTATTTGAAGATCTTCTTAGAGCTAGTATGGAATGCAATACACAAATTTCAAATACCCTCATGAACAATATCCCTAGATTGGTATCCAAAGAGAATAATTTTTTTTTTCTTAGACCATTTTTCACTAAGGAAATTTGTAATGTAATTTTTCAATGCAATTCAGGAAGGATCCAGGCCCGAATGATTTTCCATCAATTTTCTTTCAAAAATATTAGGATATTATGGGGCATGATATCATTTCATCCATCCAAAAAATGTAACAAACTAAGAAAATTCTTAAAGATGTAAAATCCACCTTTTTGGCCCTCATCCCTAAGTCCAATAATGCCAAATTATTATCTAATTTCCACCTAGTTAGTCTATGAAATGTTTTTTATAAAATCCTCACCAAAGTGATTGCCATGAGATTGAAATATATTCTCATTTTCATCATCGATTCCTATCAAGGTAGTTTTATTCCAGGGAGGCTAAAAATTGAAAACATAATTACAATCCATGAGATTATACATTATGTTTCTAAAAGTGATAAATCTAGCATTTTCATCAAATTGGACATTAACAAGGCTTGTGATAGTGTCTTAGAGTTTCCTCTTCTTCGTCTTGTCCAAATTTGGTTTCCATCTTGATTGGATCAACCTAGTAAAGTCATGCATATTAGGAGCCAAATTATTTGTCTTAGTCAATGGCTCCACTGCTAGTTATTTCCAAAGTGCCAAAGGTATGAGACAGGATGAACCTTTGTCCCCTTTTTTGTTTATCATTGTGGAGGAAGCCCTAGGGAGAAAACTATGATATTCCTTTTCCAAATGAGAAATTTTGGAATTAAACCTGCCTTGTCTCTCATGACCATATCCCACCAGTAGTTTGTGGATGACACTATTTTGGCTACTCATTCCTTTGTTCCCCAAGCCAAAATCATTAAGTCCATTCTTATTTCCTTTGAGTTTGTTGCTAGAAAAAAATTCAACTTCTCTAAAAATAAACTATATTTTCTCAATACACCCCCCAGATGACAAACCAACATAGCTAATATTCTTGGTTGTGCCATTGTTGAAATTCCTACTACCTACCTAGGTTTTCCATTTTTTGTTGGTTCTGCAAAAAAATCTCTTTGGTTTCCACTCATTGAGAGAATTCATAAAAAATTGGTAGGATGGAAAGGAGGGCTCCTTAGTCAGGAAGGAAAATCTACCTTAGTCAAAGACACTCCCTAGAGCATCCCTATTTTATTTTTATCCATATTATATATTCCAGTTGAATTTTGTAATAATATTGAACATCTTTAGAGGAATTTTCTATGGTCAAGCTGAAAACACAAACAAAGATTACATTTGGTTGCATGGGACCAGGTTTGCTCCAAGAAAGAATATGGTGGTATCGGTCTTAGGAAGGTCATATAGATGAACCTAGCTCTCATTACCAAGCAATGACGGTGGATACTTAAAAATGAAAAGTCACTATGGGTTGATATCATCAAGGATAAATACCTCTCGCATCAACCAAATTTTTTGGATGATCCTTCACCTATTCAATGCTTTGCTACTTGGAATTCCATATCGTGTACGAGGAAGATCATTAACAAAGGAATTCATTGGAAACTTGGTGATGGCCAGAAGATATACTTTTGGGAGGACAAGTGGTTGGATAACAACCCTCTTCAGAACCATCTTGATATGATCTACGTCAAACTTATGACTGACATATTATTTCGTACACATGTGTACAATTTCATTGATGATGGTAGGAAGTGCTGAAAACCCATTCCTCATGGTAATCTAAATGAAGATAAAAAAATATCTAATCTTGTTTAATCTAACATGTTGTGTCTCTATGTTATTCCTAGCTATTTTGTTGAAGATAAGCTCCTATGGATACCCAGTGAAAATAGGTTTTTCTTTATCCAAATCGCCTATTTTCTTAATGAAAACCTCAATAATCCATGGTTCATGTTGGAACAAAATCTGCCTTTGGTTGTTATTTACGCCTTGATTTTTTCAACATTGAATAGACGAGGATGATCATGAAATATCTCATCTAATCTCTAGAGGATGTTGGTTCCTTAATGGTTTCTTATAGGATAAGGGAAAATAATATTACTGAAATAGAGGAAAATATAGTCGAAGCTAGAACTTGCATGTGGTACAGATTAAACAACAACTAAGATGAACACATATACTTTACTTGTCAAAGCATTCAATATATCTTCCCACAGAAATCATGGATTTCTCAATGTGATTTAGAGGTATATCTAACACATGTATATATCATATTTCAACTCCAAAAATATGATTTATGTTTTGCATAAGTCTAGATCTTAGAACCAACACAATATATATTTCAATAATGTGAAATAGAAGTGAGAAATATTAACACATACATTCACACAATGTGAACCAAAATCCAATAGAAGCATAATCTTATTGCTTGTATTCAAAGTACATACATCTAGTCTTGTAAACTTCCAAGAGCTAACCCCTTTCTAGAATATGTTTACTCTTATATATACCCTATGGGGAATATCTATAATTAGCAAGTAAGGTCTTATTGAAAGCTTCAACTTGTCCATTTTCTTGTGGGTAATAAGGATTCAAGAAACTATGTTGAATGTTATATTTCTCGCAAAGTGCTCAAACATCCTTGTTCTTGAAAGACTTGCCATTGTCTAAAATGATTTTTAAGGGTATACCAAAACAAAAAATGATGTGATGGAGTATAAACCCCACAATTCTAGGTCCTATCATGTTGGTTAGAGGAATTGTCTCAACCCACTTTGTGAAGTATTCAGTGGCTGTGATAATGAATGTATGGTGTCCCAAAGAAGAAGGTATAAAAAAACCAATTAGATCTAGACCCCACTATGTAAAGGGCCAAAGGCTTTGAATAGTTTGTAAATATTGTGATGGTACATGAGTTAAATTAGCATGTTCTTGGCACTTTTTGCAATGTTTGACATAGTTGCAACAATCACATTCCATTATGGGCCAATAATAACCCATGCATAAAATATGCTTTACAATGGTCATTCCACTAAAGTGACCACCACAAGTACCATCATGGGCTTCAAATATGGCTCTTTGAGCCTCACTAGCCTTGAGACAATAGAGGAGGACTCCATATTAACCTTGTTTATACAACACGGCCCCTAAAAGAGTTAAATGGGTTACCTTTTGCTTGAAAGTGTGTTTGGAAGTTTGAGACATATCATATGGGAGTGTTCCAAACTTGAGAAAGGCTACTATTTGGCTTGACCAAGGCTCATATGAATCTGATTGGATAAAGCAAACATCCTTTTTGTCTTTAGACTCAGCACAGGTAATTGCATATTTAGAGACTGTTGAAATGATAAGGGTTTTAACCTCTCAAAATGAGTCTTTTGGAATCAATGATCCAAGAGAGGCCATCACATCTGCAAATGTATTAGTTGAACATGGTAAGCTATTGATTTCATACCAATCAAAATTGGAGAGCAACTTCATTGCTACTTCATGATAAAGCTTAATGGTAGGTTCTTTGCATTGGTATTCTTTGTTTATTTGTTTGACGACAAGTTGAGAATCACAAAAACTCCTAATATGCTTAATGTTCATATCTATAGTTGATTGAAGACCTAAGATTAAAGCTTAATACTCTATAGTGTTTTTTGTGCATTGGAAGTCAAGTTTGAATGACAAGGGGATAGGTACCCCCTGTGGTGTGTGAAATACAACTCCAGCACCTTGACCTTTCATGCACTTAGAGCCATCAAATAATAATGTGATATCAACATCTTTCTTTGGAATGAATTTTTTTTCTTGCTTAGTGATAGCAAATACCGAATAATTTGGGAGCTCAATAATCAAAGGATGATCACTAGGTAATGGAGCTTTCATAAGTTGATTGACTATTACCTAACATTTAATGGATTTTTGGCTAATGAATTCTAGGTCAAATTCAGTGAGGAGCATTATCCAATTAGCGATGCGCGTATTTTTGTAAGTGCGGGACATCATGTAATGCAGAGGATTTTCTCTAGCTATGGTATAAGTTGTGGCTAAGCATGTAATATCAAATTTTATTAGTGTTAAATACCACTGCTAAGCATAGTTTTTTTACATAAGCATATTTTTTTGTAGCTTACCAATGTTTGACTAACGTAGTAGACATCCTACTCTCGATTTTGTTCATTCTTTTGCGCAAGCATTTACCCTAATGCAAATTCCATTGCTAAGATATAAAGATAAAATGGGACCCCTAGATGAGGAGGAGCTAAGACTGGTAGAGAAGCTAGGTATTTCTTAATGTCATCGAAGGCTTTTTGACATTCATCTATCCAATAGAATGGCATCCCCTTTATAGTAGGTTATTGAATGGCCTACATTTACCAGAAAGTTATGTAATAAAATGACGTATCGATTGGATATTTCCTTATTAACTACATAATTAATTTAAATTAGTTGGGGGAAGCATCTCCAAGATAGACTTGACCTTGTTAGGTTCCACCTCAATACCTCTTTTGGAGATAATGAATCCTAGGAGTTTTCCCGAGGTAACACCAAAGACACATTTCTTGGGATTCAACCTTACATTATGCTCTAAGAGTTGGTCAAAAAATTTCTCCAATACACCAATATGTTCTTGTCGAGTTTTAGATTTAGCCAAGATATCATCCACATAATATTCGATAATCTTATGCATGTAGTCATGGAAAATGTATGTCATGGCACGTTGATAAGTGGCACCTATATTTTTGAGGCCAAAGGGCATCACCTCATAAAAAAAAATTCCCCAAGGTGTAGTGAATGCTATTTTGTGTTGGTCAATAAGATTTATTTGGATTTAGTTGTATCTTGAAAACCTATCCATGAGTGAAAGCATTTCATGGCCAGCATAGATATTGAAAAGAGTATCAATTTTTGGGAGAGGGAATCCATCCTTAGTACATGCTTTGTTAAGATCTTGAAAGTTAGTGCACACGTGTATCACCCTGTTAGGCTTACAAATGGGTACCATGTTCGAAAGCCACTCAAGATAGTCAATAGAAACAATGAAGTTCATGTCTAGGAGTTTTTGAAGCTTTGTTTTTACCAAGAAGGCCATAGTAGGATGCATTCTCCTAATTTTATGTTTGATCACCTTAGCATCGGGCTGTAAGGTGAGATTGTGGACAACAAAACTAGGTTCAAGACCAGGCATGTCCTTGTATGACCATGCAAATATGTCCTTCTTCCTCTTGAGGAGAGTAATAAATTGCTCTTATTCATTGGATGATAATATTTTGCCAAGCTTGAAAATTTGGGGATTATCTTTGTCTGAACTAAGGTCCACACCGATAGTATATTTAATCAACATGTAAGAACCTTCCTCAAGCTGATATAGCATAGGGATTAGATGAATTTCATCTAAGATATCATAAAACTCTTCTAGCTTATCCTCATCTATTTCTGCTTGGAAAACCTTAGGATCCAAATGTGAGGGTGAAGGCGAAGGCAAAGGGGATGGAGGAATGTAGTTGGTAGAAGCCCTTAACAATTCCTCAAATAAGATAAATTCTAAAAAGGATGGAGATGAGGAAATTTGATCCATATCAATAAGACTTATGTCAATTGGAATTGGCTTAGCTAGATCGTATGGATTACGAAGTGGGGTGAAAAAATCAATAGGATTCATGTTGACTTATAGGTAATGGGAATGAGGTTGGATGGAACATAAGGAACTTAAGGATTGATGCTTAGGGATTTGGTTAACCTGAACAGTAGCAAGCAACACAAATAAATGCATTTGTCTAAATGATATGTACATATACAAAGAAATAAAATGTTTTTGTTTATTTTTTATTGATTTTTAATTATTATTTTTTTGGTAGTTGTGAAAACCACTATTTTTTTTTATGTACATATGTTACAATTTGTCTTATGAAATGGCTTAATGGAATGGAGGCAATGGTTCACTGGTAGGGGTGGCTCGCTCTTGTGGAAGAAGCAAGTGAAATATAGGCTCATGAATGGGGAACATGTTGAGATAAAACTCACCTTGTTTGGTATGGAGAATGATGGGTTCTGATTATTCTTCAGATTCATTTAAAATTATTGACATAAGCTCAAATTATTCATAGATTTTCTCATTAGAATTATCAGGATGAAGGGCTTCTTCTCTTGAATTGATATTAACTCTTTAGAAAGCTTATTCAAAAGAAGAGGTGGTGGGAAGTGGGTGGTAACCTAGGCCTGAACGGTTGTGCACCTCTTGATATGGAACATCAATAGGTTGATGCACTCCCTATTCATGCACTCCTAGGCCATAGCCTTGCCAATTGACAATGTGGAAATATCAATATGGAAATCATGTCATATTTGGAATGTTGGCAAAAATTGATTCTTTGGGTTATTCTATGGGATATGGAATTGATGAAGATTCAATCCCCCCATATACAAAAATTATGTTATTTGGAGCTGAACCCATGTTATATACTGCTCCTATTTCTAAATGTGGGTCACGTGGGTGACTAAAATCCTTAGCACTAGGGATGGTGATGGGTATTATGGTGATGTCTTGGACCATGTATTTACCAATACCAAGATTAGTGAGGTGGACCTCAACTTAAGATGACATGGGAATACTATGGTCAGATGTGGGATTGGGATATTTTTTTAATGGATATATCTCAAAATCTATCAATTCAACTTATGAAACATTAGGTGATGATGATGGATTGGATTGGGAAGGTTTTTGAGTGGTCAATGATGATGTGGATGGTAATGATGTTGATGGTCTGAACTGATTGTGACCACATGTGCATGTAGTCAATGATGAAGATGATGGGGATGTAGAAGCTCGATGAGGGTTGGTGATAGGTAACTCCTTAGGAATGGGATCCTTTGATGAAGATATTGATGAAGTGGTATATGGATTTTATGATGGTGAAAGAAAGAGGTGGGTGGAAGGAAGCATCGACTCATAAGGATTTGATATGAAATTGCAATACTTAAATGGCTCAACATCCATCGGTATGCAATGTACTTATCCCTCATGAATATATTTCAAACATTGATGTAGTATTGAAGGGACACATCTCATTTCCCTCATACAAGGTCTTTCAAGGAGTACATTGTATGCCATGGATCCTTCCAAGATGTGGAATATTGTGTGCAATATTTTAACCCTAACTTCTATGGGCAAAAAAATAGTGCCAACTATGGAACACAAAGCATTGTTGAATACTTTGAGGGTGAAGGATGACTTGGTGATGTGAGATGAAGGAAGGTTAAAATTATGGAGAGCGGATGTGGTGATGATTTTGATAAAGGAATCGGTATCAATTAGGACTATTTTAAAAGGATTCTTATCAATTAGAGCCATGATATGCAATGGAGGTTCTACTTATTCTAATGATATTGTCTTAATCTCAAAGTCATAGAATGTTATGGAAGGATCCATGCATGTTTGGATGCCCCCCACAAAGTTGCTGAAGGCATTAGGATCTTGTGATTGCAATTTGATGGATTTCAAAATTTCCATTAATGCTTCACGATGTATAGGGAATTGTTGGATTAGCTCATAGATTGACAATTTAGTGGAGGACATTTTTAGATTTGTAGTTAGTTGTCTACTCAATGAGATGAATGATCGATGTGGATGATTGATAGGTGGATTTGGAGGATTCAATTGACTAGGGATATGTATGGGCGATGAAGGATTGGGGGAAACTTGGATGGGTGGAAATGTAGAAGGTTATGACACACTTGCTTGAGATGATTACCTTTGTTGGTTGTTCCTTTGACCTCTAGTGACCATATGAATGGCCCCTACAAACCCTTGGTATTGTTTAATGTGATTGAATTGATTAGGAGGAATTTTGGTGTCAGCCCCACGTACATTTGGTTGCACCTCCTCATGATGAGGAAGTGGTGTTTGAAATATACCAAGGTTTTGGTTTTGTTGAGTGAGGGGAATATCAAG
This sequence comes from Wollemia nobilis, assembly GCA_028583015.1. Lineage (NCBI taxonomy): Eukaryota > Viridiplantae > Streptophyta > Pinopsida > Araucariales > Araucariaceae > Wollemia > Wollemia nobilis. Next base: position 4,353,698 of record JAQPPZ010000613.1, on the reverse strand, counting down.
CTTGATCGCCTATAATTCAATGAGTTCTTGCACTATGTCTTTAAACACATGGTAGTTGTTAATATCATGCCCATTTTTCCTATGATATGGACAAAATAGATGTTCCCAATAATGTTTCCCACATTTGACAGGATCATCCGGTCTAATGTCAAGCAAAGCAAGTTTATTTATCTCATACAACATTCTAAAAAGGGAAGCATATGACTCGGCTAAAGGAGTATATTGGTGAGTTTGTCATACAGACTATCATTGGGGATGGTATTCCATAGTTGGCATTGTGTTTTGTACTATTGGATCTTGTGTTGTTGAGGGGAACACATGATATGCAATTTTTTGAGGTGTTTGTTGCACAAGCTTTTGTTATCAAGTAGTTACTGACTGGCTCATGACCACTTGATAAACTCGATTGGATTGGGTGGTTGGGGTATCCTGTGTTGATTTTTTTGGCCTAAATAGTTGCTTTTGTATTGGCCTTTGTTTTTCCATTCTTTATTTTTAGGCTTTAATATGCCTTCTTGTATTTTGATATCCTCAATGACACTAGCCTGAGCTAAATCTTCTTCAAAATATTGATAAGTTTGTAATTGAAGCATACAAGAGATAGGTTTTAAACAAATCTTGGTGAATAACTTAATTATCTCATCCATTGGTAGGGTGAATGGTAATTTAGTGATGATAACCCTCCAACGGTTTCCAAAATCATAGATAGATTCATCATCATGTTGTCTTAAAGCATAGACATCTAACAATGAGAACTTATTTTTGACATTTAGAATGAAAAAATCAAAGAATTGATCAAATAATTGCTCAAAATTATAGATACTATGGCTTGGCAATTGATTGTACCATTCTATGGCATACCCTCCTAATTTTTGAGGAAAATTTTGAAGCATGAGAGCATTATCATTTTGAATTCTAAAGGAGGCATGTACAAAAGTGCTCACATGTTCTTTGGGATCCTCAGTTTCCTTAAATTTATCAAACTTAGGTACCATAAAGTTTGTCAAATATGGCAGTGATGGTATTGAAGGATGAATTGGTTGATTTATCAATTAGTGTAAGGTTGGTTTTTGGTTTGAAAAAACATGGGTAAATTGAATGAATTGATCTATAAATTTTTGCATGGCCTTAATTAAAGGGTCTTCATCAGGAATGTGGAAGCCCTGAATTACCTAATGATTTTATGGTGGTGTGGATAAATTTTATGGGGTGACTAAGTTATGAGGGGATTGATAATTATGGCTAGGCAAATTTTATGGAAATTGATGAATAGGATATTGTTGATGAAAATATGGGGAATTATGGAATGATGTTGATGGATGAAGGTTATAGCTAGGTTGGCCAATGGGAATAGGATTATTAGTGGTATAGCTTGGTGGTGGAATAGGGATAGAAACCATAGAGTATTGTGGTGCCCATTATGGACCTTAATTGACAAGGATATTTTGAGTAGAGTTATGTAGGGGCTTAGGGTTTTCTTGTACTTGTTGTTGAGCATTTTGACATTGTCTAAGCAATTTTTTTAGGTTTTCCCATACCTCACTAATATTTCTATTAGATGCTAAGGGTATGGAGGTAGATGGTATGGAATATGTGGCTTGGGTACAAGTTACACTAGGCATGGCAACTTGTGAGGTTGGAACTTGTGAAGTAGCATTGACATGTGCTTCATACAAGGGGTTGGTGTAAGTGGAGGTATATGAGGTGCTAGGAGCACATTAAGGTTGGGGAATGGACATATGGGAAGAAGGTGCAACTAAAGCATTAAAAAGAGGGTTAGTATATACTTGTGTAAATTTGGATGGGGGAAATGAATAAATAGGATCTTGTTGTAAAGTAGAATCCTATCCAGGTGAATTGAGAATGGACTCTAAGACATTACTAGAAGACTTTATGAAAGCTTCTACTCTTGCCATGTCTATATGGTCAATGTGATTGTCAATGGTAGGGAAGGTTGAATCCTCTTGGGGCATGGCCATATGGAAGGTTGTGGATGGCAAGGAATGTGAGGAACCTATAGATAAATTTTCCTTGTGTCACATTTAGGGAATCTACCATAGAAGTGGTGGGGAAGGTGGATGAAGGTTCCATTAAGTTATCTTGACTTATAGCTTTCTTTTTATTTCTAGTTAATACCATAAGCAAACAAATCAAAATATAGATTAAATTATCAAATGTAACACAAAAACTAAAATATTTTAAGGAGAAAAAAGGAAACAAACAACCAATGCTAAGTTTCAACCAGTGTGGCTTACCTTGTTTATTGATTATCTCCTTTTTAATGTGTATTCATTTTAAGTGTCAATCTTGTGTGTTTTGATGTTCTAATATTGCTTAATGAAAACAAAGGTAAAAACTATGGTGAAGATAGAGCGGTGAGATTCTTGTTGGTGATGAAATCCAACAAGTTTGCTCAATGGTATCCTATGGTTTCTTTGGGTAGAGATTGATGGATGGATATGAAACCCACCATCACCAAATCTGAAGCAATTGTTCATGATGAAATCCAACCACTACTATTTCAAGTGAAACGTGTTGTGTGTAGATTATTCCTTTTAAAGTTTTCATTTATTAATATGGACAAAAAATGTTAGGAGCAACTAATTTCATATATCTAAATCACAATCCAACAAGAGAATGCCAATTTCTTCAAAGGGTGTGAAGTACACCGTTTAAGACTCCCTATCAAAGATAACTGGAGGGTTCATCCACCCCTCTACCTAGAATCACCCAGTGGCAAGAATAATCTTGGCACCCTAATGATGTTCCTACTTAGATAGGTAAAATAAGATACTTCTAACCCTAAAATTTAGCTCTAATTAATGTAGATTATCATTTCAAATGCCATCAGAATGCAGCCCTTTATATTTGTGAATACATCAGAAACAGAAAACCTAACTAGAATGTGTGAATGGATGCAAAAATAAATCTAAAATGTAAACTAAAATGAGTTATTTTCTAGATTACTTAATGATTGTTCATTTTATGCCTGAAATCTAAAAAATACAATCAAAGAACCCAAAATACGTAAAATAGAAAAATTGGATTTTAGACAGTGGACTTACTGCACAACCTACGTATCTACTCCAAATTACTATAAAATGCAACTGGGTGCTTTTGATATGTCACAGGGGACTATTGGTCATCAAATCTACCCAGGAAAGGATTTTGGAAAGTGTACACCCCCTAGAATTGGACCAAAATTGAAATATCGAGAGGAAGAGATGCCCCTCATGCCAATCTCCGGAGAAATATCGGCTCCTTTATTAAACTACTTGGTGTTTTTGAGACAAGAGTGCAAGAAAGAGATAAAAATAGTAAGGGTGTAGGAAAGAAATAAAATAGTAAGGGTGCAGGAAAGAAATAAATAGGGTAAGGGAATAAATGTCAATAGATTAAAGTGGGGAAAGAACCAGTAGCACTATCGTTGACTAACAACTCGAAACAACAACAAGAAATACCAAGAATAGAACGAAATGAACATAGTAGCAGTCCTCCTATGTATCCTCTGGATGAGTTCTAGGATTACCCTTCCCCTTACATTGAAATCTAGGATTAAAAATTACGGTGACTAGGAAATGAGTGAATATAACATAAACACTATCCACAGGCAGCATACAAGAAAACTAATGTAGCATTTTTCTCTCCTATGTATCCTTCGAGAAAATTCTAGGGTTCTATCCCCAATCGCACACCTAAATCTAGAATGCAGAATTATAGTATGCAAATGAAGAAAGAAATAACAAAAATAATCATAGAAGGTAGCATACAAGAGACAAATTAAGCCCGAATCTCTTTAGTATTAATCACAGGGATTCAAGTTACAACAACCTTCTAGCAGAAATTTACCCCCCTTTTTACATTACACTGCCTGGGTTTTATAGAGGACCTGACCCTCTTAGCCATAAATACGCAAAATGGAGGAGTACATCCTAAAAAATCTGAGAAGTCGGCTCTCGCAGTTCTCGTGACTGAGCTCTCAAATCCTTTCCCATAACTGGCAACTATGACCGGATCAACCGGGGAAACTCACATTTATGAGCTGCATGAAAATCCTTGGCCTCTAGGTGTGAAGCTCGAGTGGACACCGTGTCTGCCTAGCTCTCCTTCAAGGACTGATACTTCCTTTCCAATTTCCAAAATGAGCAGCGAGTTCATCGGGCACGTAAAAACTCATTTATGAGGCACTTGATTGCCTCAAAAAAATACCCAGCTTGGAGTGCATGCCTTTGAAGTGCTTCACTGAATTTTCATTCGCAACTTCGCTTTGCAATGGATTTGAGCCAAAGTAGATCCTCCTTCTTGGCTATGCACTTCGCATGAATGAGCTTCGTGAGATAGCTTCAAGGATGTGAAATAACGAAGTAAGTATTCCTCCTTGAGATTGCTCTCAATTTCTTACCGCTTCACTGGAAAGGCATGTCAAAAATACTTCGCCAAGGTTCTCCACCTAAAGTGGATGCTTCACTACTGGGCCGTCAAAATGCTTCATCGTGATCCTCCCTCAAAACTATGGTTCACGGTTTTTTGGGCCGAAGTGCATTCTTGCCTTGGAAAAATGTATTGCTCTTTACGGACCACTACCGCTTTGGGTGAAAGCGCTTCGCATGAAATCTAGCCGAAGTAGATGCTTCGCGATGACTTTCGACGAAGTGAGAATGGTTCACCAATAGGGAGGCCCGAAGCGAATACTTCCCCAATTTCTTAGCGAAGTAGTTTTCAATGTTTGCACTCCTTCAAATTTTGCTTCGCAAGAATTTTTGCCTAAAGGAACTGCTTGAAATGCTTCAGGTGCAAAGCTCTTTTTATGTCTTAGCAATTGAGCCATGAATATTTGCTTTCCTTATTTTTCAAATCTATTCTTCTTTGTTTAGACTTCTTCAAATGCCACTTCGCAAAACTTTTTCCCGAAGCATCTGTTTGGGTTGCTTCGGGTGCGAAGCTCTTTTTATTCTCTACTTTCTTTTTTCAGTGAAGCTATCTTCCTTTTCCTGTGAAGCTCTTTTCTTAGCTTTCTCAGTAGCGAAGCTATTGCATATCCATTCTATATACAAAGAGGGGTGGCAATGAAAGCCAAAATTGTTGCAATACTTACAAATGTCTTCAAAAACAATAAAAATAAACACTTTACAAAAAATTTGATTAAACTAGCCCTCTAGGCAATGTGAAAAAATTGTCAACAAGGACTTTTGGAATACCTCCAAGTGTTTCTAGATGATCCTCGAGTGTCGCAGTGCATTTGCGTACCTCCTGCAATTTTTTGCAACTCCTCAAAAACTCTAATAGGCAAAAAATGTGTGATTTGTGCTCTTGAAAATCTGCAAAATAAGACAACAAAAATCAAGTTAGAATTCAAGATAAATCATAACATGAAACCCTTATGGGGTCCCACTGTGATTGCCATTTGTAGAGCTAAAAATACAACACCAAATAATGCTAAATAAAATAGAATTCAAATAAACTAGATATTGCACAACAAATGAGATTTATATTAAACAAGGGGGAGACTAAAAACTCTATTGTTACAATAGTGGATTTAATAATATTTTTTTATATAATTATTACCAATATTTCTAGGGTTCTCCAAAACCCTAGCCACAACAAATGGTGGTGTCTTTAGTTGCATCTTTGCTCCCAACATGTGTGAGTGGGCTTCTATGTATCGGATGTCGGGCCACTCCAGCTTAATCAGTTGTCCAATTCTTCTGATATACTATCTAATATGCACATAAAGAAACACTAGAGAGTTAGTAATAATAATGAGGGCTCCACTATGTGAGCCCTCAAAAATCACAACTAAAACCCTAGCTATAATAGTATGAATGTGAACATAATTAAACAATATGAAAATATGACAAAATAAAATAGATTTACCTTGCTCCTTGCTTGTTTTCTATTGATGGTTGGATCTGTTGTAGGTTGATGGTGAAGGTGTGCCCTAAAAAAACTTGAGAATCTTTCTTGCCATCAAAATAAGGCTTTGAAATGCAATCGAGTGCTTGGGAGGTCTACAAAGAGCAATAAGGCACTCGGGAGAATGATAGAGAGCAGTAGGGTTCTCGAGAATGTAGTAGAGAGCAACAAGGTTCTCAAAAATGTGGTGGAGAGCAGTAGGACACTTGAGACTATGGTGAAGAGTAGTAGGGCACTCAGTAGGTCAGATCAGATCTACAAAAGTAGATAAAATGAAGGCGAGGGATGCCATGGCAATGACAATGAGTGAGGAAATAGGGAATATGATGGATGGAGTGGGGGTTAGAGCACAAATTATAGGTTGGAACTCTAAGGTACTTTGAAAGCTTAAGGAACCTCAGGGAACTTAGGGTATTCTAAAAATTAGGATTCAAGCACTTAAGGATTTCATAAACTCATGGGTTGAGCCATCAACATGGCTCCTATTTATAATCCAACCTAGGGCATGCTAGGATTTCAATGACACTAATCGTGTGGCTGAGATTAAAACATATCTAAGGGTGGATAATAAATTTAGGGTGTGATATGGAATAATGGTAATGGATGGATGATATTAAATAAAATTTGGTTGCTGGGATTAATTTATTTATATAAATATATATTTATTAAATATATATAAAATATTATTATTTAAATATATATAATAAATGTTAGGTTAGTAAATAACCAAATAATAATTCAAAAGCATTGTTGAGTGGTATTTTCACCCGATTGTGAAAGTACAACTCTCCTTTAGGATTTGGGTTCCAAATCCTCTCTTGCAAAGAAGTCAAACAAACAACTTCTCCAAGGTCTCCACTGTATTAGCATTTGCAACTATGTATTGGTAATCTCAAATGAAGATAATCAATTTAAATGCTTGGAACACCTTAGTGATTGCAAGTAACTGTAAACAAGGGGCAATGTTGGTTTATTTCATCATGAAGCTTTAGTGATTGTTCATTGTTTTTTTGTATTTTGTAATTTTTAAATGTTTATTTTAAATAAGTTAAACTTTCTGGAAAAATAAAATAAAATGAAAAAGAAATGCAGAAAATTAAAAATAGAACACATTCAGTATGATGCTATCCTGTTCTGACAAAACCGAAGATGTGAGGTCTCTATGCATGCAACCTAACCTATTGGACTTGCAAACATGCACAATCCCCATAGACTAAGTGTTGGTTCCTAGGGTATGAAATAAAATTTCAGATTTCAAATATTTGCCTAATGTAACCCAAAACAATGGCATTTAACATTATCTATAAATTCAAAATCTAAAAAATGAGAGAATAAACATTAAATCCATAGCATGCATAGAAAATCTCCTTCTTTCTTGCCCACAAGATGCAAATTTCTAAACACTTCTGCATTAAAAATATGTCATTTTACAATAGCAGAATCTCTGGTTTTTCCAAACCAGTTTGTGGAAGAGAAACAACCCAAATAGGTCCAAAATGGCTTCCTCGCCTTCAGCTCTGCAACTCTGCTTGCAGTGGTTTCCGACCCCCTCTGGCCTCTTTGAATGGCATATTTAAACTTCTGAACAAATTGCTTCTCCTTCCACAATGGTTCGTTTCATTTTCTGGTGGCTACTTGTTTCACCTTCCTTGACTGTGTGTACTTTGGTTTCCATTTTGTGGCCCTTCGCCGCATTTTCTCCTCATTGGCTTGCGTTTGTTTCCCTCCATGTGTAACGGTCATCTTGAATGATCATGTAACGCTTTGTCTTATTCATTAGATTTGTCCTTATGTCCATGTCACTATGTAGGTCCGTCACATTGGCAAAACTGAACATGTCGCGATATCGCAACACTTCCTATTTCTCTGCTTGGCTACCCCTTTTGAACCGCAAAAATGTAACATGTCGCGATATCGTGACACTTTTGGCCCCTTCTGTATTTTGTTGCTTTTGAATCATGAAAAATGCAACATGTCGTGATATCATGACACTTTCGGCCCTTTCGGTCTTTTGTTGCTTTTGAATCACGAAAATGCAACATGTCGCGATATCGCGACATTTTCTCTTTTGCCTCTCTCTATGCTTTGAATCGCGAAAATGCAACATGTCGCGATATCGCGACATTTTCTCTTTTGCCTCTCTCTATGCTTTGAATCGCGAAAATGCAACATGTCGCGATATTGCGACACTTTTCCTTTCTAGCTCCTTCTTGTCTTGTATGGTCGCAAAAATGCAACATGTCGTGATATCATGACACTTTTCTTTTTAGCTCTTTCTCTTTGCTTTTGGCCGCGATGGAGCAACATGTCGCGATATCGCGACACTTTTTCATTTTCTACCGTGATGGAGCAACATGTCGCGATATCGCGACACTTTTTCATTTTCTGTCATGATGGAGCAACATGTCGCGATATCGCGACACTTTTTCATTTTTTTCCGCGATGGAGCAACATGTCGCGATATCGTGACACTTTTTCATTTTCTGCCGTGATGGAGCAACATGTCGCGATATCGCGACACTTTTTCATTTTCTGCCGTGATGGAGCAACATGTCGTGATATCGCGACACTTTTTCATTTTTCTGCTGCGATGGAGCAACATGTCATGATATCACGACACTTCTTCTCTTTTGTGATATTTTGCTTTTTTCCTTGATCTTTAGCCTATGGGCCACTTCAGTCTTCTTGGAACATATACAGTGGGTCCCCAATTTTTGGGTACATTATGGAGCAGCCACAACAAATTCCAAATGATATTCATTAATGTATTTGCAATATTCATGGAGCTTTCTGCAATACAATTCTGATGTTTCATATTCTCCTAGTCATAGTCAACATTAATGAGGACATAAGTTGATATCTTCATTTCATGTGCAATCATTGAAAAGGTGTCAAATCCTCTTAGGGTTATTACATAACATATATTAAAAGGATCCTAAGGTTGGGAACTAATGCCCAAACTATCTTGAACCAAGCATGTTCTACGCATATTAAAGATAATCTTGAGCAAAATGATCAAAACCATACTTGGAAGAAAATGTGAGAAGGAATATTTCGTGTCTATCCTATCATGCAACATAATCCTTAAAACAATGGTTTTTACCACTCCCATAATGCTTAAAGCCTAAAATCAGAGTAGTAAGGATAGGGTTAAATCCTCATCTCGATTAGGTTGATGATCCAATTCCCCAAAGCTTTGATTTGACCTTCATGGAGTAGTAAGGATAGGGTCTAATTCTCATCTTGCTTAGGTTGAGAATCCGATTCCCCAAAGCTCTGATTTGACCTTCATGGAGTAGTAAGGATAGGGTCTAATTCTCATCTCGCTTAGGTTGAGAATTTGATTCCCCAAAGCTTCTATTTGCCCATTCAAGAATCTAAAAGTCCAAAGTAAATATTTTTCATTTCTTTGTTAATGTTGGATTGGAAGGATCGTACTACATGTCCCTTGCAAGGATGGGTAGTCATCCCCAAGGTCCAAGAAATAAAAAGTAGAACCAAATCCTAGATTATGGGGTTAATCTTCACCGGGGCTATAGACCCCTGGATGGCAGTGGAGTATGCTCATGCATGGCCGCATGTCTTGTTTAAAAGCAATACCATTGACTGCTCAAACGGATAGGTTAGCCTGACAGTTTCATCCATAACAGGTTAAATCATTTTGTTCAAGATGAGGTAATGAACTCCAGATCAGAGTAGTAAGGATAGGGTTAAATTCCCATCTCACTTAGGTTGGGAATCCTATTCCCCAAAGCTCTGATCTCACTTACACCTGCACATGGGTTAAAGATGGTAGTGACACATAACCAACTTTGGGATCTAATAAATTAATTCAGTATACATATTTTAGGTCCTAAGAGGGTTTGACAGTTTTAATATGTTTGTTCATGATACTAGAAGGTCTAAGCCTTTGCAAAGCAGGTTGTTATATCTCTAGCATCTTCATCATACATCAAATCCTGCACAAATCATTCATAGCCTTGCATACGAATAATAAGTGAAACTGACAATGGAATGTTGATCAATTTCAAACGATAGGGAATGAAGCACATTGCACACACCGAGCTGATGCTTAATAATTCTAACGTTTCATGTATTTCTCATCTAGTTTCATTCTTGGGATATTTTTTGATGCTTGTATTTGAGTCTGTGTTTTCAGGTTGAGTTCTCACCGAAATGCTCAGGAGCATTTCCCAGCAGAGTCACCATTTGTTGTGGTTGCTCCACAATGTACCCCAAAATTGGGGACCCACCTTTTTTGTATATGTTCCAAGAAGACTGAAGTGGCCCATAGGCTAAAGATCAAGGAAAAAAGCAAAATATCACAAACGAGAAGAAGTGTCGCGATATCTCGACATGTTGCTCCATCGTGGCAGAAAAATGAAAAAGTGTCGTGATATCGCGACATGTTGCTCCATCGTGGCAGAAAATGAAAAAGTGTTGCGATATCGCAACATGTTGCTCCATCGCGGCAGAAAATGAAAAAGTGTCACGCTATCGCGACATGTTGCTCCATCGTGACAGAAAATAAAAAAGTGTCGCGATATCGCGGCATGTTGCTCCATCACGACAGAAAATGAAAAAGTGTCACGATATCGCGTCATGTTGCTCCATTACGGCCAAAAGCAAAGAGAAAGAGCTAAAAAGAAAAGTGTCACGATACCACGACATGTTGCATTTTCGTGACCATACAAGACAAGAAGGAGCTAGAAAGGAAAAGTTTCATGATATCCCGACATGTTGCGTTTTCGCAATTCAAAGCATAGAGAGAGGCAAAAGAGAAAAAGTGTCGCAATATCGCAACATGTTGCATTTTCGTGATTCAAAAGCAACATAAGACCGAAAGGGCCGAAAGTGTCACGATATTGTGACATGTTGCATTTTCATAATTCAAAAGCAAAAAAATATGGAAGGGGACAAAAGTGTCACGATATCGTGACATGTTACATTTTTGTGGTTCAAAAGGGGCAGCCAAGCAGAGAAATAGGAAGTGTCGCGATATCATGACATGTTCAGTTTCACCAAGGTGACAGACCTGCATAGTGACGTGGACATAAGGACAAATCTAATGAATAAGACAAAGTGTTACATGATCATTCAAGATGACCGTTACACACGGAGGGAAACGAACGCAAGCCAATGAGGAGAAAATGCAGCGAAGGGCCACAAAATGGAAACCAAAGGACACACAGTCAAGGAAGGTGAAACGAGTAGCCATCAAAAAACAAAACGAACCATCATGGAAGGAGAAGCAATTTGTTCAAAAGTTTAAATACACCATTCAAAGAGGCCAGAGGGGGTTGGAAACCACTACAAGCAAAGTTGCAAAGCTGAAGGCGAGGAAGACATTTTGGACCTGTTTGGGTTGTTTCTCTTCCACATACTGGTTTGGAAAAACTAGAGATTTTGCTATTGTAAAATGACATAAAAACTTCTTTTGAGGTTTCTTTCCCTTACCTTTTGAAGATGATCCTCTTTTTTGAAAGTTTCCTTTCTTCTTTTCACCTTGATTGTTCGAGTAAAGTGCATTGTTTGTCACTTCATCGCTTTGGATTTGATTTACTTCCTTTGGTTGATGGTGAAGGTGTGCCCTAACAAAACTTGAGGATCTTTCTTGCCATTATAATAAGGCTATGAAATGTAATCAAGTGCTTGGGAGATCTACAAAGAGCAACAAGGCACTCGGGAGAATGATAGAGAGCAGTAGGGTTCTCAGGAATGTAGCAAAGAGTAGCAAGGTTCTCAGGAATGTGGTTGAGAGTAGTAGGACACTTGATACTATGGTGAAGAGTAGTAGGGCACTCAGTAGGTCAGATCAGATCTACAAAAGTAGATAAAATAAAGGTGAGGTATGCGATGGCAGTGACGGTGAGTGAGGAAATAGGGAATATGATGGATGGAGTAGGGGTTAGAGAACAAATGCTAATTTGGAACTCTAAGGTACTTTGAAAGCTCAAGGAACCTCAAGGAACTTAGGGTATTCTAAAAATCAGGATTCAAGCACTTAAGGCTTTCATAAACTCAGGGTTTGAGCCATCAACATGGCTCCTATTTATAATCCAACCTAGGGCATGCTAGGATTTCAATGACACTAATCGTGTGGCTGAGATTAAAACATATCTAAGGGTGGATAATAAATTTAGGGTGTGATATGGAATAATGGTAATGGAAGGATGAGATTAAATAAAATTGGGTTGCTGGGATTAATTTATTTATATAAATATATATTTATTAAATATATATAAAATATAATATATAAAATATTATTATTTAGAGAAAAAAATTTCTTGTAAAGGGAAAAAAGTAGAGAGGGGAGGGTCTCGATCCCTTCCCTGCTCCCCCTCCCCTGGTTCCTGCCCAGTCCCTGGCTCTTCCCAGGTCATCCCTCCCTAGGATTGTTTGTTGTAGATGATCTCCTTGAGGGAGATCCTTCTCCTCTTTCTGCACCTCTCCCAGTCGGTCAGGGTTCCCTTGTTTGAGTTTTTGGCCTGGTGCTTCCCAGGGTTCCTTGCTATTTTTGGGATCCCTTCCATTTTTTTCCCTCAGGCTTCCCCCTAGGGTTTTCTATAGGTTTTTGGCGTGGATCTGGTTCCCTGCGGTTCTTTGGGTGGTGGGGGTGATTGGTTGGGTTTTTTATGGCTTCCTGGGGTTTCCTTTGAGGTCCTTACTACTTTGGGGGTGGTTTGGGGGGGCCTCTTTCCCCTTTTTGCTAGTGAATCCTCTCTGGGATCCTGTGGCTGTTGTTGGTCCTGTCCTTGTGGGGAGGGTCCTCTTCGATTTCTTGCTTGGAGGCTTCTTCGTGCTGGTTCTGCTCCTTGGTGGACACCCTGGGCATTTGTTTGGCCTTGGGGGGGATTTTTCTCTACCTGGGTTGTTCCCAGCCTCAGTCCCAGTTCCCTAAAGTTTCTCCTATGCAAGGATGGGATTCTTGGCCCCTGTTGTTGGGGTTCTCTGGGTTCTGCTACATTTTTCAAATCTTGGGGGGATCTGATCTATGCATGCAGACCCTGGATCCCCTAGGCTAGGCTCACAAGGATCCCATATTTGTGGCTATTACCTCTTCCCACCTGGGATCCCTAGTCCCTGTATCCCTGGTCCCTTAACCTGTTGTCTTTTCCTGCTGGTTGTCTTGGGGGCGGGATTCTCTTGGTGGTGCTTTTTGGCTACTTCTCGATGGGTGGGATCTCCTCTTTGTTGGATTTTAGCTGCTTCCTATAGGGCAGGATTCCCTTTTTTTCTATGCAGGATGGTTTCCCGCTGGGCGGGATGGTTTCCCACTGGGCGGGATTCTCCAAAACCGTTAGGTTTCCCATTGGGCAGGTTTTTCTCATTTCCTACTGGTTTTCTCGAGAGGCAGGATTCACTTGGTAGATTTTTTTGCTACTTTTTGCTGGGTGGGATCTATACTGGGATGGATTTTTGTTGCTTCCCGCTGGACGGGATTCACTCTTAGGTGGTTTTTTGACTGCTTACCGCGAGGCGGGATTTATATTATAATGGTTTTTTGCTGCTTCCTATTGGGCGAGATTTACACGATGGTAGTTTTTAGCTGCTCCCTGCTGGGCGAGATCTTCAAACTTACCTTCCTTTGAAATTGGTGGTTTCCCACTGGGTGATATTATTCAAATTTACCTCTTCCCGCTAGGTGAGATTTCTATTTGTTTTTCATTTTCAGGGTATTGGTGCCTTGGGCCCATAATTTTGTTGTAATGGCTTATTCTCGGCATGTTATTACCAACTCTTATGTAATCAGGTTTTGGGATCCTAGTTAAATTGTAAATACAAACGCTACTTAACAAAAAAAATATATTATTATTTAAATATATATAATAAATGTTAGGTTAGTAAATAGCCAAATAATAATTAAGAAGCATTAACCTAAAAAGAGAGAGAGTAAATGGGGCTTGCTTAAGGTGACAAATTCGTTTCCTTTTACAATGTTTTTTTAGCCATGAGCACTTTGTGTGCTCTTTCTGAAATAGAATCATAATCATAATTAGACACTTCACTAGCAACATTGCCTTTGTTTTACTTTTGTTATGTCCCTTTGCCATTTTTGTTTTGCTTATTTTTAAACCAACACCAATTGGTGTCATGGTTATCCTTTTTACAATGCAATAAAAACTTCTTTTGAGGTTTCTTTCCCTTACATTTTGAAGATGATCCTCCTTTCTAAAAGTTTCCTTTCTTCTTTTCACCTTGATTGTTTGAGTAAAGTGCATTGTTTGTCACTTCATCACTTTGGAGTTGATTTACTTCCTCAGATTGATGGTGAAGGTATGCCCTAACAAAACTTGAGGATCTTTCTTGCCATCAGAATAAGGCTCTAAAATGCAATCAAGTTCTTGAGAGGTCTACAAAGAGCAAAAAGGCACTCAAGAGAATGACAGAGAGCAGTAGGATTCTTGGGAATGTATCAAAGAGTAGCAAGCCACTCAGGATAATGACAGAGAGTAGTAGGGTTCTCGTGAATGTAGCAGAGAGCAGCAAGGTTCTCAGGAATGTGGTGGAGAGCAATAGGACACTTGAGACTATGGTGAAGAGTAGTAGGGCACTCAGGAGGTCAGATCAGATCTATAAAAGTAGATAAAATAAAGGCGAGGGATGTGATGGCAGTGACGGTGAGTGAGGAAATAGGTAATATGATGGATGAAGTGGGGGTTAGAGAACAAATGCTAGGTTGGAACTCTAAGGTAATTTGAAATCTCAAGGAACCTCAGGGAACTTAGAGTATTCTAAAAATCAGGATTCAAGCACTTAAGGCTTTCATAAACTCAGGGGTTGAGCCATCAACATGGCTCCTATTTATGATCCAACCTAGGGCATGTTAGGATTTAAATGACACTAATCGTGTGGTTGAGATTAAAACATATCTAAGGGTGGATAATAAATTTAGGGTGTGATATGGAATAATGGTAATGGATGGATGAGATTAAATAAAATTGGGTTGTTGGGATTAATTTATTTATATAAATATATATTTATTAAATATATATAAAATATTATTATTTAAACATATATAATAAATGTTAGGTTAGTAAATAACCAAATAATAATTCAGAAGCATTAACCATATATTTGATAATGAAAGGTTTAAATAGGACATAGGTAGCTAGGAATAGCATTAGGAATAACAATAAAATATTATCCCTAATTAATGCTAACAAACGTGTTATAGTTTACCCCACCCTAAAGGTAGCTAAAAACTAACCTACTAACCAAGATAAATATCTAGGTTAAAAGTAAATAGTAATAGTAAAAAGTAACAAACTACTTTTTACCATACGGTAAATAAAATCTACCTAGGTGAATCTTACAAATTACCAAATGAGGTAATAATTTATAGTTACTGTAGCATAGTAACTCTAACATCCCTCCTTATTACATTATTTAGGTAATGTATATAATTGCCCTAATACAGTGGAAAAATATGTTGATTTGTTGGTTCTTACTCTATCACAGTGCTTTGGCTGCTCCTAAGCAAAAAATGGGTCATTCCTCACTTTTTCTTCACATCAACGAATGTCCTTATTGTAATCTTGTCATCCAACTAGATTGCATGGGTAACTAGCTATTGCAACTGCTAGGTGTACTAGAGTAGATCACTACATACAAGGTTCATTCGATTACAATATGATTTTGTAAAAGTTTTGATAAGGTAACTAAGGTGTCGGTCATTGCTAAAAATGCACCCTTATAAGTTTCTCCCCTTGTTGCAAAACATGTTCTAATGAAATTTTTGAAAGAAGTGTGACTAAGGTGTTTGATCGCTGCCAAAAATGCACCCTTATAAGTCTTCTTCCCTTTTTACAAAAATTGTATGAAATAAGAAAAAAATGTTTATCCCCCCTTAATTGCAAAATATGTGCAACTCATGAATCTTGTGTAAGGGAGTTACAAATATTACCTCCTAGGAAAATTTATACCAAAAAAATCCTCCCATTTTGTTACAAGTACTTCAAACAAAGAGATTTTGCTATTTATGAAGCCTAAAAGAGGGACGATCACCCCTGTATTACAAGTACTTCAAACAAAAACTTATGTTATTTCAGAAGCCTAAAAAGAGAGAGAGTAAATGGGGCTTGCTTAAGGTGACAAATTTGTTTCCCTTTACAATGTTGTTTTAGCCATGAGCACTTTGTGTGCTCTTTCTAAAATAGAATCATAATCATAATTAGACACTTCACTAGCAACATTGCCTTTGTTTTACTTTTGTGATATCCCTTTGCCATTTTTGTTTTGCTTATTTTAAAACCAACACCGATTGGTGTCATGGTTATCCTTTTTACAATGCGATAAAAACTTATTTTGAGGTTTCTTTCCCTTACCTTTTGAAGATGATCCTCCTTTCTGAAATTTTCCTTTCTTCTTTTCACCTTGATTGTTCGAGTAAAGTGCATTGTTTGTCACTTCATCGCTTTGGAGTTGATTTACTTCCTTCGTTTGAAGCAAATTGACTAACTCCACAAAGGTGAATATTTTTTTATATACATTAAGGGATGTTATTAACATCTTGTAGGATTTGAGAAGAGCCTTCAATATTACTAAAGTTAAAATAGTATCTTCTACTTTGGCTCCTAAAGGATTTAGCTTTGACTTCAGTTCTGCTACTCTGCAGAGGAAAAGTTCTACTGATTCTTCTGACTTCATATGGAGCGTATGAAGTTGTGTTTGAAGGTTTAGAATAGTTGATTGATTATTGCCTTCAAAAATGGTACAAAGTGCATCCCATGCATATTTTCCATTTTTAGCTTCACTTATGTGAGGTTGGATCTCATCAGAAGTAGCTAGGAGGATCAACATGAGAAGATGATTGTTTTTTTTATCCCATGTTTTTTTATTTTCTCCTGGTGATGTGGGTCTTGTTTCAGTGCCATCTACTAAATCCCATATTTCCTCTACAATAAAAATGACTTTCATCTTAGTTTTCCATGTTGAATAGTTAGGACCTTTAAGCAATTGTGTATCATTTAGGTATTTTTTGATAGTTGTCATGATGAAGGTTCTAGAATTTGCACTAAGATGATATTTCTTTCACTCTTAAGTGGTACTTAATGGCACCTTCCTGAAAACTCTCTTTGAATAAATATTATTAGTTTGAGGATATTTAAGCCAAAAAAATAAGAAGTGAAAGAGAGTTCACTCAAAAAGATGTTTAATGGTACCTGGATAAAAATCCTCTTGAAGTGGAATAATCAATTTTGAGGATATTTGAGACAAACAAATAAGAGTGAATTTTAGGGTTTGTAAGGAGAGAATATCAATTTTACAAATGGCTTATACTTGTGCAAATGAATTACACAATTTATTGTGAAATTTTGGGGTTTTGAGTGCTCTTGATTTTGATGATTTATAATTGCAAAGAACAAGAAATTAAATGCAATAATAAATCAAAGAGTGCCCACAAAATTATTATCAATTAGGTGTCCGATGCAACCGAAAATGCACCTAATTTGTCAATTTGTAATAAAGGTGTCAAGTAAAATCTAAAATGCACCTTTATTATTATTTTTGCAACAAAATTTGGATTTGTGTTTTGCAAAAAAAATGATATGTTGTCTCCTCTTTTTTTTCAATTTTGAAAAGAATGTGGCATAAAACAATTGTCTTTCCTTTTTGTGTTGCAAAACTAACAAGTTTGATATTTAAGTGCTCCTCACTTTGTGTTACAAGCTTGCAAAGAAATCCAATTTCTTGTCTTACCCCTTTGATTTTCAAATTGAACAAAGTAGTACTCCTTTCAATTCAATTCAATACATGACCCGCATTTGAAAGGCTTCCAAACCAGTCGACACACAACTTGGTTTTTATGGACCCAAGGTTTTTAATTTCTTCTTAATTTTGCAAAAAGAATAGAATGTGCAATTTCACGTATTATATCCCCCATTGGAGAAAACAAATGCACACTTTGCCTTTGAATTTTACAAAAAAATTGTCTCCTTGTGTTATAATTTGGCAAAAAATAATTCAAGTTTGATCCTTTATTGTTTGCAAAATAAACAAGGTTTTGAGAAGAGTTTTCTGAATATAAGGCCTTTTCCCCATGAGACAAAAAAAATTGGACTCCCTAAATTTAAAAAATTATTGGAGCTAAGTCTTATAAAATTTCAATGGTTTGCAAAAGGAATTGTGCTTTGAATTTTTTCTATGATCCCCCCTTTGATGTGGAGAAAACAAAAAAACAACAATTTTATACCTTTGCAAACAAAAATATCTCAAAAGGCCTTTAAATTTTAATTTTAATGCAAATTTCTAATTAATCTTAGCAAAATTTCATCAATAATAAAATAACATTGTTAAAATTATCTTAATCTTGAAAAAAAAATGATTTTATACAAGGAATAATAAATTATTAATAAATATAACTAAAAAATAATTTTTAAAAATACAAAAATTTAAAAAAATAATTGTTTTTCATATCAAAAAGGTTTATTTGTGCTCACGTGGGGTCCATATCAGGACATTATGCTCAAAAACATGCGCACTAACCACTGAGGTATTGTGCTTCATTGGGAAGCAAGGAATTAATGCTTCCTTTTATTTTGTTTTGGGCACGCTTAATATTTTTTTTAAAACACTTGGGACTTTTGTCCCACATTCATCCCAAAGTGGATGAATGATGTGTATAAAGTGAATGCGCAAACCTTTCATAGTGATTACTTTCAAGAAATCAGGTAAACTATGGAGAGTCTTTTTCTGCCCAAGCCAACAAAACAAATATCACCACATTAGTGCATTAGAGGACCAATCACAGATCGCCACGTTAGCCCATAGAAGGACCAATCATCGGATTGCAACATCAACTACCAAAACTACCTCAAAATGTGCCTCGGTCCAATCAGTATTTCCAGGTATCTCCTCAAAATTTGACCCTATCCATATTAGCAATCACCAGGTGTCCACCATGTTAGCAGTTCAAAGGCCACCATGTGTTGCCTTGAAGAATGTACCATCAGTCACGTTAGTCCATGTGCAATTTTTGATCATGCGTTACGCATAAAAATGATATCACAGTGTGGCTCCATGTGCAAGTTTCAATCCAAGGTTTCCATGTTGACGTTAGATGGATCGTGCATAATCCAAGATTTGCATGCTTCGGTGTAGCTGTTGGTCAGAGTTGTTGTTGGTTGAATTAAGCAGGACACTTTTCATCGATTATGAGAGCAAAGGAGAATCATCATATTATCAAGGCTTCTAGTTAGTGACCGTGCCAATAGTTGGAGGGCCACCTAACCTCCAATGAAAATGTTTGGTTTTGCAGGCACGTAGGTTGTCTGCCCTATATATTCCTATCAGGCTTGACAAGTCTGATAGCAAGTTGTTGTCAGATTTGCGAGCCTATGAGCTAACACAGTCAATCCAAAAATTCTATCCAATATTATGAAAATGCACCCAACACCATAAAACTTATGAGCATCTAGTCGTACCTCGATTTCCATGCTAAGGGAGGTAAGGAGTTGTGTGCCTTGGAAAATGTGTCCCAACCAGGGGGTCCCGATTTGGGATTTGTGATCCATAGGTCCAATCCAAGAGCGATAGAAACTTCACCTTCTCCTATCGAAGTTCAACTTTGTTCCCAAGGCTCTGATACCAATGTTAGGTTAGTAAATAACCAAATAATAATTCAGAAGCATTAACCATAAATTTGATAATGAAAAGTTTAAATAGGACATAGGTAGCTAGGAATAGCATTAGGAATAACAATAAAATATTATCCCTAATTAATGCTAACAAATGTGTTATAGTTTACCCCACCCTAAAGGTAGCTAACAACTAACCTACTAACCAAAATAAATATACAGGTTAAAATTAAATAGTAATAGTAATAGTAAAAAGTAACAAACTACTTTTTACCATGTGGTAAATAAAATCTACCTAGGAGAATCTTACAAAATACCAAATGAGGTAATAATTTATAGTTACTGTAGCATAGTAACTCTAACAATAAATATATATAAATATATAAATAATAGATAAAATGTGGGAAAGCTAGGATGGACGACAAGTGACTAGATTTTGGTGTATACAAGTACATCATCACGACTATTGAGTACTTCACTAAATGGGTCAAATCCATGACTTTAGCCTCAACCATTAGATTCCAAGTCTCCAATTTTATCCTCAACTATATTCTTTGTAGTTATGACATTCCTTTCATGTTAATATTATACAAAGGAACACATTTAAAGAACAAGGATATCCAAAAAAGTAATGCTAAATACACGATTCAACACAAAAGGTTGATGTCTTATTATCCTCAAGGTAATAGCCAAGTTGAAAATTCTAATAAGACTCTTGCCAATATATTTAAGAATTTTATCATCAACATTGGTCGAGATTGGCATCTTCAACTATATCCTTTCTTGTGGGCCTATGACAATAGTCTCAAAACTCCCATTATTGCAACATACTATGTTGTGGTTTGTGCAACCAAAGTCATATTTCCTTTTGAGATGGAGATCCGTTCCTTGCACATTTTGTTGCAAGACTCTTCTATTGGAGACAAATACTATCTTACACATCTTAGCAAGTTGGAACTGCTTGAAAAAAAGTGAAAACATATCCTAGAGAACCTACAAGTCTACCAATAAAGGCTTAAATATGCTTATAGTAAGAAGGTATGATCTCAAATAATTTTAATAAGGATAGTGTAGAAACACTTTAGAAAATTGGGTGCTAGGGTGGAGAGGGAGATGGCGATCAAAGGAGCTCAAGAAATTTCAAGCAATAACCAAGATTTGATGGGAGGGACAGCATCTTGGGATCTTGAACCAGGTGAGATCATTGAATCTATTGTAGGGAATGGTGTAGGGAGTTCAAACCCAGATCTGGAAGAAAAAAAATCCCTTGGGAAGGAAAAGTCTTAGGGAAAAGAGCCTCTGAATAACCCGGTGGGAATACCAACAAATATGGGGCTCTTCACAAACCTTTCCTATATGGATTATATGTTGAAAATGTCAAAGGAATTGAAACCCAAATTACCCTCGAAGGATGTAGTCCCTTAATATCGATGGGAGAAGATCTAATGATCCCAAAAACCCAAATTATTGATTACCTATCCTTGGAGAATATTTTTCTGATCAAGAAATTTGTAGGAGGTAGATCATATATGGAGTCCATCCGAAGATGGGACTCATCCAGATGGAAAACCTTAGGGAACATTGAAATTATATCCCTCCCTTGAGGGTTTTTCTAGATCCAACTAAATAACCAAGAGGATGCAACCCACATCCTAATAGGGGGGCCATGGTTCTATGGAATAAAAAGCATATTTGTTCATAAATGGGGTGAGGACTTCAATGCTAAAACATAAAGCATCAACTTTGCACTGATGTGGGTCTGTCTTCCAGGCCTACCCAGCCAGTTTTGGTATGAAGATATACTACATGGAATTGGAAGATACATAGAGGAAATGGTAGCCATTGATCCCACCACAAAATGCCACACTCGCATGATCTATGCTAGAATTTATGTTAATGCCAACCTGGATTCCCATCTTCCAACTCAGATCAATCTCATCTATGGATCCTACCCAAGTTGTTAGGTAATAGAATATAAATATAAACTTGCATTCTGTATTAAATTCCAAGCCCAAAGGTAACTCAAGACCTAATGCCCCTCTCTTAGGTAGTAGAAATAAATGGATAACAAGCTAGACAATAGACAGGCATACCCCACACTCAAAAGGGTAGACAAACAAATAATAGGAATCACAACCAGCAACCAAGCGTCCAAAATCTCCTATTCAAAGGGAAGAAAATCATGAGCTTAGAACAACCAGGAGATCAATACAAGATAAAATTCATTTTTGCTCATCCCAATCATTTTTATATTCCTTATGGATACACCAATCATGATTCTAAAATAAATGAATATTTGCTTACCCTCTTAAACGATGACATTTTGGCCACTACAAATGAGATCCAAAACCCCCTACTAAAGAATATTTCCAACCCTTCCTCCCTTCACAGGTTGGTTTTCCCCCTTTCGATGGTATCTATCCACCCTTCTCCACATCCTGATCGGGACCTTCTAACCCTCCCCCTGATCCCATCCCTAGGCAAGAGTAGCCTAAAAACTCCCCCTTAGGCAAAGGTGATTTCAAACCCAAAAATACTCAGAGTTCCAAAAAAGCATTGGTGGCCTATGTATTAGACAATAAAATGGGGAGACCATATCTATAGGAGCAAAACAAAAAAGAAACTACAGAAGATATAGCAAACGGAGTTCAAAAAACCCTATTCCCAAAATAATTCAACTAGTCAAAAGATGATCCCAAACTATCCAAACCTCCCTTGAAGCATACAAAGGGGGGCAAGAAAGGAACCAAAATTTCCAAATGAGGATCCTCTCATGGATTATGAGGGAGCTCAAAAGTGTGGCCAAGCAGAGACTTGCAAGCACTATAAGGAAAGAAATCAAACCTACAATCCTCATCATGCAAGAAAAATTTGATCAGGCAAAAGCTCACATGGTAGCCAAAAACATTTGGAAAAATAGTGAAAATATTTTCAATACCACCCAAGGCTCATCCAGGGGTTTAATGTGCCTATGGGATTCAAAGAAGGTGGAAGGTAGAGTTATTTCGTATTCAAACAGAGTAACAAACATAATATTTTTTACAAAGACAAGAAATTTTGTTGGATTCTATCCAATATCTACATCCCCAATAACCCTCACAGTAGGAGTTCTTTATGGTATTCCCTGAGCCAAATGAAAAATAACTTCAGCAACTACCCTTGGATGCTGGATGGGGATTTTAACTCCCCCCTTTACCCCTCTAAAAAAGTAGGCGACAATGACATCCTAGTAAAAATAATCCAAGACTTACATGAATTGGTTACCGACAACGAACTTATGAATATTCAGATTAGGAGATCTCACTTCACTTGGAGTAACAGAAGAATAGAGAACCAACATATCCAAGTTAAACTTGATAGATTTTTCTTATCTAGAGAAGCCATTCCCCTCTTTTGTGATGCTTCTCTCAACTCCCTACCAAGAATTGGATTAGATGACTACCCTCTTGTGTTTGAAGTAAATAAATCCCCCATATTCAAGACCCCCTTCAGATTTGAAGCAATGTCGATCAAGCACCCTGATATGTGAAACCAAATTTTTGAGTGGTGGCAATAGCAAGGGGATCTCCCATATCCCAAGTTTCCCAAAAACTCAAAATAATCAAGGAAAAAATCAAAGTCTAGAATAGGGAAGTTTTTGGTAATATTTTTAAAGCAATGAATAAATATCAAAAAAAATAAAATCAATATAGCAGCAAATCCATAAGGGTCAAATGAGCATCTAGATCAGAAATGAAGAAAACAAACTCCTTGCAAAATATCACAACATTTTGACCAAGGAAGAAATGTTTTGGAGATAAAATTCCATAGCCCTATGTCTCAAATAAGGGGATTCAAACACAATATTTTTCTATGCTTCCACCCTTCACCACAGAAGCTCAAAAAAAATTAAAGAAACATCATCAACATCCAAGAAGAATCTGAAACTTTCTTTGAAAACATGTTGGAAGCTAGTGCCCCCTGTCCCAGGTTGGCCCATGATCAACTTGTCTAGTACATTCCCAGCTTGATCACTCCTACTATGAATTTCATGCTTATTAAGTACCTCACTGATGATGAGATAAAGCAAGCCCTATTCACCATGGCACCAGATAAAGCCCCAAATCCTAACGGATTTTCCCATAAATTTTTCCAAACCTTTTGGGACATCATCGGAGTAGATATTTGCAATGCCATCAAACACATGTAACAATCCAAATCTATTTCCAAAGGCACAAATTCCACCTTCATTACTTTAATTCCAAAGGGTCTTGAGTGTAAATCAATGACTTATTATAGACCCATCAGTCTATGCAATGTGATTTATAATATTTTAGCCAAAGCAATGATAACAAGGATCAAAGAAATCCTCCCCCACATCATTAATCCATGTCAGGGTAGCTTAGTCCAAGGAAGATCTATCAATTATGGAATTATTTCCTTGCACGAGGTCCTTCACTCAGCATCCCAAAGCAAGAAGGCTACCCTATTCCTCAATCTAGACATCAACAAAGCTTTTGATGTCAACAGGGATTTCCTCCTTGGTTGCTAATAGGACAACTAATAGGGATGGAAGCACTATGATGCTTCGATGAGTTGGGAGGATTGGGAGGGAAGCTAGTTGTGCTATCTAGGGTTAGACCTTGTTATTCAAAAGCAACCTCTTGTGAGGATGTTCCACATAATAGTGACTCAGGGGTGACCAACCTAGAGCGTTCCTCAAAGGTGTCAATATCAAGCTCAAAGAAATCAGTTTCCTCTCCTCTATTCCTAACTCTCCATCTTGTTTGCATGAAGGCACAGACTTAAGTACCGGTCTCTACGACTTTAAGATTCTTAGGTTAAACAGAGTTTCTAGATGCTAGGAGTCTTTCGACAATGATACGAGCATAGATTCTCGCTACCACTCACAAGGTGAGACTGACCAGTTCCCACCGGGTGTGCCAGAGACTATTGGTCATCAAATATTCCCAAGAAATGATTTTGGGAAGTGTACGTGCCCTAGACCTGGACCAACATTGAAATGCCGAGAGGAAGAGATTCCCCTCATGCCAATCTTCAAAGAAATGCTAGATCCTTTACTAAACTACTTGGTGTTTTTGAGACAAGAGTGTAGGAAAGAGATAAAAATAGTAAGGGTGCAGGAAAGAAATAAAATAGTAAGGGTGCAAGAAAGAAATAAATAGGGTAAGGGAAGAAATGTCAATATATTAAAGTGGGGAAAGAACCAGTAGCACGATTGCTGACTAACAACTCGAAACAGCAACAAGAAATACCAAGAATATAACAAAATGAACGTGGTAGCAGTCCTCCTATGTATTCTCTAGATGAGTTCTAAAATTACCCTTCTCCTTACATCGAAATCCAAGATTCAGAATTACAGTGACTAGGAAATGAGTGAATATAACATAAACACTATCCACAGGAAGCACACAAGAAAACTAATGCAACATTTCTCTCTCCTATGTATCCTTCGGGAAAATTCTAGGGTTCTATCCCCAATCATACACCTAAATCCAGAATGCAAAATTACAGTATGCAAATGAAGAAAGAAATAACAAAAATAATCATAGAAGGCAGCATACAAGAGACAAATTAAGCCTGAATCTCTTTAGTATTAATCGCAGGGATTCAAGTTATAGCAGGTTTCTAGTAGAAAGTTACCCCCCCTTTTACATACACTACCTAGGTTTTATAGAGGACCCGACCCTCTGAGCCATCAATGCACAAAATGGAGGAGTACATCCTCAAAAATCTGAGAAGTCAGCTCTCGCAGTTCCTATGACTAAGCTCTCAAATCCTTTCCCATAATTGGAAACTGTGATCGGGTCAACTGAGGAAACTCATATTTATGAGCCGCCTGAACATCCTTGGCCTTTGGGTGTGGAGCTCGAGTGGCCGCCATGTCTGTCGAGCTCTACTTTAGGGACTGATACTTCCTTTCCAATTGCTAAAAATGAGCAGCGAGTTCATCGGGCACGTAAAAACTCATTTATGAAGCATTTGATTACCTCAGAAACATACCTAGATTGGAGTGTGTGCCTTTGAAGTGCTTCACTAAATTTTCATTCGCAACTCCACTTCACGATGGATTTGAGACAAAGCAGATCCTCCTTGGTTATGCACTTCACACGAATGAGCTTCGTGAGACAGCTTCGGGGATGTGAAATGTCGAAGTAAGTATTCCTCCTTGAGATGGCTCTCAATTTCTTGCCGCTTCACTGGAAAGGCATGTCAAAACTGCTTCGCTGAGGTTCTTCACCCGAAGTGGATGCTTCGCTAATGGGCCGTCAAAATGCTTCGCCATGATCCTCCCTCAAAATTGCGGTTCGAGGTTTTTTGGGCCGAAGTGCATTCTTGCCTTGGAAAAATATCTTGCTCTTTACGGGCCACTACCGCTTCGGGTGAAAGCGCTTCGCACGAAAGCTAGCTGAAGTAGATGCTTTGTGATGAATTTCGGTTAAGAGAGAATGGTTCATCGATAGGGAGGCCCGAAGTGGATACTTCCCCAATTTCTTAGCGAAGTAGTTTTCAATGTTTGCACTCCAAATTTCACTTCGCAAGATTTTCGCCCGAAGGAACTGCTTGAAATGCTTCGGGTGCGAAGCTCTTTTCACGCCTTAACAATTGAGCCGTGATCTAATATTTGCTTTCCTTATTTGACGAAGCTATTATTCTTTGTTTAGACTTCTTTGAATGCCACTTCGTAAAACTTTTGCCCAAAGCATCTGTTTGGGTTGCTTTGGGTGTGAAGCTCTTTTTATTCTCTACTTCCTTTTTTCAGTGAAGCTATCTTCCTTTTCCTGCGAAGCTCTTTTCTTAGCTTGCTCAGTAGCAAAGCTCTTTTCTTAGCTTGCTTAGTAGCGAAGCTCTTGCATATCCATTCTATATACAAAGGGGGGTGGCAATGAAAGCCAAAATTGCTACAATACTTACAAATGTCTTCAAAAACAATAAAAATAAACACTTTACAAAAGAAACACTTTACAAAAATTTTGATTAAACTAACCCTCTAGGCAATGTGAAAAAATTTTCAACATTCTTGGTGGCTCACGGGGCAACAAGCTCACCTCGATGCAAGAACCCTCAGCCTTGATCCATTGGGCCAGAGTTACCTTCAGACCCTTCTCCTTTTTCTCTTTTTGAGGGTGCTTCCACAACTTCCTCTTCTTCTTCTCCTTCCTCTTCTTCCTCTTCTGATGAGGCTTCCTATTGTGGTGATTGGGGAAGACAATCATAGATGCATTCCATGGTTCGGTGAACATGAGCCTAGGTGCCCTTTTGAAAAGGCTCTCGGTCTTGTAGTGCTTTTACCAAAACATGGAACCGATCAATTTGCCCTATGTCGACATGTTTGGCTCTTGTGCTTAGATCATTCAGGCAGGTCGTGATCTTGCAATGTCTCATAATAAAATCTGTGACTTGCCCTTCTGTAATTGGCTCCTCCCATTTGTCTATCTCTGAGACATAACCTTAAAAATGTAGCCAGGCTAGCTTGAGTTCTTCTTTAGTCAAAAGGTTCCCATCATCATCCGTGAAACTTGGGAAACCTAAGGAAGAGAGATCTTGAAAGTAGCCTAGTGATGTGTGCTGCTCATGCTCAAATACATCCAAGAGGTCTTTTGCCTTCTGTGCTTTCCTCACCTTGGAGAAGAATGTGTGGACTATGGCTTGGGCTGTAGACCAATCCCTAGCCGTCCGACTCATCGCAGCGGCCTGCAGGTCCTGATATTTGATACTTTGGACCTCAAAAGCTAGTTTGAGTCGACTTCTAATCTTCTGGATGATCTCATATACTATTGGCCCTTCATGAGCAACAACATACTGGGCTTCGGTGATGTAGGTTAAAATTGATAGGGCACTGGAGGCCCAAGATCTGAAATTCTTGAGCAGGTGTGAGCGAATTTATTTTATTTTACCTCGGTCAAACAGCTCCAGGCTCTCTTTTTCATGCAACTGTTGCTGCATCTGCAAGATTTTACTTTAAAATTCTTTGGCCTTCAAATCAGCTTCGGCCTGTATCTTTCTTTGGTTTTTAGTTGTACCCTATAGTTCTTCTATTTGCTATTTTAGGGCATTTGCTTCCTTCTTCATCAGCTCACACTACTTCTCTACGTCCTCTGGCTTGGAGTGAGTCCTAGCTAGCTCCTCTTCCAACTTGATGTTGGTGCTCTTTGCTTCAAATCTATGCTGATTGGCGATGTTTGCATGTGTGCAAAAATTTTCAATTCTTACATGCATGGATGCAGATTCATTATCTACATTCAAGTGTTCAGGTCCTTGGACTTTGTATCGCTCCAAATTTTTCGCACCCTTACCTTCAGGCTATAGGATCCGTGCCCAAAATGGGGATGTGAAAAGGATGGGACAATACCTCAAACTGAGAGGCCCTTTGAAGGTCCCACCTCTCGGGGGAGGTGTATAAGGGTGAATTTTTGACGGATGGTGGGTTCACCAGGAAACTTTTGAATGGCATTTTCCATGTCTAGGTTGGGAATGTGTTTGATGTGTTTAGTTTTAGCTTTAATCATTCAAATCCTAGGTTTGGCCAAATGAATCTAAGCTAAGCTATATGAAATGCTAATTATATGAATATAGAAAATAGAATTAAATAGAAAATACAGGAAATATACTAGATTAGAAAAGCCATACCTAATTCGGATGTCTGATGGAGGTTTTGATTTTTGAAGTAGTCCAGATCGTCTGGAATTTGACAGGATCGTCTCTGATCTGACAAGATCGTCCTGATCTACTGATCTGACAAGATCGTCTCTAATATGACAAGATCGTCTCTAATCTGACAAAATCATCTGACGATTTTGTCAGAGACCTGCAACTACATAAATGGATACCAAGAACAAAAAATACAATTGTAAAAGCAAGGAAAAATGATAGAAATGAAAGTATGAATTTTAGAATGACAACTTTAGATAACAAATTAAGTAAAATGCATTGTTTTAATGACTAACTTTTACTCTATCATGCATCTATGCTATGTGAGGTGAACTCCAAGATGCAAAATAGAAATAAATCTAACTAATGCAAAGCAAAACAGTAGATAATGGATAGAGAATGCAAACTCAGAGCATGGATTTGCCCCCAACGTTGGCTGCAGTCGAAATCGTCTACAAAATACATAATCATCTTGAATTGTGGCATGATCATCCGAGATCGTATAGGATCATCTGCGACGATCTAAGCTTGCTCCGGCTAAAGAATGACAAAGTTCTTGC
This sequence comes from Wollemia nobilis, assembly GCA_028583015.1. NCBI lineage: Eukaryota > Viridiplantae > Streptophyta > Pinopsida > Araucariales > Araucariaceae > Wollemia > Wollemia nobilis. The sequence continues at coordinate 4,324,993 of JAQPPZ010000613.1, read as the reverse complement.
AAGAAAATTTGAAAAGGGACAAAGGCAAACAGTAGTCTAAGACATTCTAATGCATGTAAAACTCGAAGTGCAGTAAAATTCAGCCAAGGGGATGTCAAGGGGGGTCCTAAGGTTTAAATAGGCTTAGGAGGGAGGTTAGGAGGTTGGAGATCATCCTAATATGGAAGATCTCCAATGGGGGAGGTCTCTAACGGCGCAGACACACTTCTGCCTAGATTAGAGACACCGTTGAAACAGAAGCTAATTTTGAAAAATTAGTTTTGGGACGAAATCGTCTGGACGTTCTGCTCCAGACGAATTCGTCCGATCTGAGGCGATATCGTCTGATCGGCGACGATATCATCCAACGGATAAAACAAATCCTAAAAATGGCATGAAAAATGAGGAAATAGGTAGCAGGCAATTTTGGAGCGATTTTGAGGTTAAAATTTGAATTTGAATTATTACTAAGGTAATTTTGATTATTTACTAAGGTTTACTATGCCAATTTTAGGGTGCTACATTTTGCCCCCTATTTAGCAAAATTTTCAAAGAAAATGTGTTAAAGATGAGTTCTTCTCGATCTACAAGAAAACAAAAATTATTCCCATTTTTAGGCGATGATTCTAGGTCAAATCGTACGATAGCTTACTATGGTGCCCCCTCCATGTTTTTACCCAAATCGAACGTTTGAGGTAAAAATGCGAAAAAGCAAAATTTAAAATGTTAAGTGTTTTTGAATAAAATTAAGAAAAATAGGGTAAAACCCTAATTCATTTTTACTATTCATTTTCTCTGATGATATTTTTGATGATATGACTTGTGTATATGTTTTATGATGCTTTAATGTTTTGATTTGTTTGATTAATGATTCATGTAATTATGTTGTTTGGAAATATTATAATTTTGATGTCATGCTATAAGATTTTAAATGAAATAATCTGATGTAAACAATTTGGTGGTTGTGGTGTGATTTGATAAAAATAAAAGGGACTTCTAACAATAATTTCAAAGGACATTGTCGCTATTATAGACCATTTCATGGAGTCGCCGCTCACTCGGTCGTCAAGCTAATCCCAGTATAGAAATATTGTTAAAAGTAAAAGAGTGCTTAAGAGACTGTCTTAAGACTTGGTGTTGTAATGATGATGATGGTGTGATGATTTGTTTTCAGATTTTCATAAAAATACTATGCATGATATATTTTAAAATGACTTTTTCTAGGCATAAATTCCTAAGTGGAATAAAATTTTTGAATAATTCCCTAGGAATTATACCATCATTGCAAAATTGAAGTTTGACATAATGACATGAAATAGTAACAATGTGCATTGATTTAAAACATAATTGTGTAACATAATGATTTAAGTCATATGTTTTGATGATTTTTAAATAAATGGAAAATAAAATTGGTACAATGGTTTGCGCTAGGCATAGAATATTTAGGTATAAACTTATACCATCATCGCGAAATCCAAAGAAGAAAATAATAGTGTTATTACATGGTTGATTTTTAATTTTTTGAAAATAAATAGAAAATATAAAGATGAGGACTTGCGCTAGGCATAAAATTCCAATTTTGGTTTTGGAACTATACCATCGTCGGGAAAGTCAAAATTTATATATAAATGTAACTTTATTGCATGTTTTTGAAAATGATTTTGATTTTTGCTAATGCATGTAGTTGTCTTTATACTAAACAACTGTTCTTTAAAGAAGAACATGAAATTATTCCAAATAATTTGCAAAAATATTTCAAAGTATCTTAAAGACAAAAGTTAGAATTTATAAGGAATCCCATGTGTGTATGTGAGTTCATTTCCAATCTTGATTTATCATAATGATACACAAAATCTCTCAAATACAAATGTGTGTGCAATTGCATTGTTCATTGACCAGTTTTGAGCAAGATAATTTGATACAAGTGATTTGAATTAACCAAATAAGTGTTCATTAACCATGATTTAGATGCATATAACCGTACCAGACTACTATGTAAGTCGGGTTATCAAGAGCTAGCTAATCCATAAGCAGACATAGGTCTGTACAAAAGAAGGTCGCTAATGTGACAGACATATCGCCACGCTAGGATTTACCTAAGTCCAAGCGGGTTGGGCACAAACCACCTGTTATGGGGCTTACCTCACAGTTTTCGAATAATTGAGAATTCCAAGGATTCAAGCTCATCAACCCTTCTTTTCTTTTCAAGGGGTAGGGAAAGGAGTTTATTGCATTTTGATTTTGCTTTTCTCTTTTGCTCTTTTTTTTTTTTGTATTTTTGTACTTTTTTTGCTTTGATATTTGAGATAATGCTGAAATAACTTTTTTCTTTTTCTCTTTTTCTTGAACTTTTCTTTTCTTCCTATGCTAGGGATACTTGCTCGGATTAGCTGTAGAGCAAGGGATTTTTATTCTAGGTAGGGGTGAGCTTGTCCTTTTGTCAATTCTCAAAGATTCTAGACCATGTGCATGATAGGATAGCAAGGGAAACTTTTCGCTCAAGAAACCACTTCTACTATGTAGCATAGCATGGACATTACAAATATAATCATTTTATTGTGAAAAGATATGCTTGGTTTAAGTAAATAACAAGATCAATTCTCTGTGCTCAAACTTTATTTAATTGAATTTTGTGAACTTTGATATAAGAGAGATTAGTAATCATGCCAAATAAAATCAAGATATTTATTTTTGTGTTTGCAAAAGTGAGGGATTCCAAATAAATGCTAATTTATCCAAAATAATTTGAAAATATAACTGCAATACTTTAAGAAGAAATATATACAACAAATATTTTTGAGGAGTTTGATGATTTTGACTCTCTTTTTTTTTGTTTTTATTTTTTTATTTTTTGGTTTCGAAAGAGTCAATAATATTGTTGTTTTTACTTTTATGTTTGTTTTTTTTTGTTTAAACAGTTTTATATATATTTTTAAAATGAGACAACATGCAAAATATATACAAATGATGAAATGACCAAATTTTATGCGTAATATCGCTTAAGATGCATAATATTCATAGGTTCTTTAAGTTCTTTACCATCTAAGGTAGCTAATTTGTATGCTCCCGATTCAAATTTAGCAGTGATAATATATGGTCCAAGCCAGTTGGGCTCAAATTTACCTTTAAGGTATTTAGTTGCATTAGTATTTTTTTGATTTTCTTTTAAAACAAGGTCACCGACCTCAAAGGATCGATGACGAACTTTCTTAGCATATGATCATTTAAGCTTGTTTTGGTAGGCACGAAGATGCTCCAAAGCATTAATGCGTTTTTCATCTAGGAGTTCCAGCTGACTGAGTCTGCCAGCTCGATATTCATCTCCTACTTCAGGATAGGCTATGGATAGCATATTGTAGGTAAATGACTAATATTTTAGAGGCAAATCATCATGCCTATCCAAATAATCTTGATAACATATGATTTGATCATCATCTTTAAAAGGGAAGGGTTGACCCTTACTAGGAAATAGGCCCACACCACATCGGGCGGGCCATGGCTCTACCTCAATAGGTTCTTTCATACCATTTTGGAAAGGTCCCAAGCCTTTCCCTTTATATCCCATTTCAAGCATTATGGGTTTAGCTTTGATATATTCATTAGCAAGATATCATCTAGCATATCCATCACAATAAGTTTTGATGTTTCTGGGTATTCTTCCCCAGTCATATCCCTTATAAATGAAGGCACAACTACTGAATTGGTAAGTACTTCCCATAGGTTGTGGGAGGCCCAAAGTATGAGGAGATGGCTACAAATTACTTAAGATAATGGAATCTTGCATAGAAGCATTTATTTTTTCTGATATAAGAATTTTAGATAAATCAGGTAAGAGTTCATCAGAAAGAGCATAAGATGTAGAAGGATCATTCCCTATATCTTTAGATGTGGAAGGTATGATAGATGTAGATGATGTGGAGGTGTTAATAAATGGGTCTATAGGTTTTGAAATTATAGGGATGGAACATGAAGGATTGGTTGTGGATTTAAGATCCTTTTGAGGTTCTAGTGTGGTTTGTTCAAAATATGGTTGAGTTATATGTATAGATGTAGTTGATGGGGTAGATGATGTTGTGTGTGTGTGTTTCACACATTTATATGAAAAATAAGAATTAGGATGTGTGGATGACAGAGCGGGGCAGAATTGCACTCCAACGGGTTCTGCAAAAGCACACATATCAAAGGGTCTAGGGTCACCATGGATAGTAACCAACTGGTTTTTAAATTCAAATTTAACACACTGATGTAAAGTGGAGGGAACTGCTCGCATCGCATTGATCCAAGGGCGACCCAAAAGTATATTGTACGATGCTGGGCAATGTACAATAAACACGATCGTATCTAGGGTTCTAGGACCAACTTGCAAGGGTATAGTAATGACTCCATAGGTTTCTTGTGTTTTGTCATTGAAAGCTTTGATAATCATATCCGTTCTTTTCATTTCATCACTTTTAAACCCAAATTTTTGGTAGAAGTCAAAAGTGCATATGTTTAAAGATGAACCATTATCAATCAAGACTCGTTTAACAGCTACATCTTCGATTAGGGCAGTAATATATAAGGGGTTATCCTTATGTAAACTATGTTGTGGGATATCTTTATCCCGTAAGTCAATAAAATTGACTTCTCGAGTGATGATAGTATTGGACATGGCTTCGGGTTGAATATTTTGAGGTACCATCATTTGGCTTAATGTAAGCATTAACTCATCTCTATGAGTAGGAGAAGATCTTAATAAATCCAAAAGGGAAATTCTAGCTATAGTATTGGATAATTGTTCATTAATATTGTAAGGAGGCTTAGGTTGAATATTAGACATATGATTCCCTTTATTGGGATTTTTCAAAAAAAATGGAGCTGATCCATCATTCTGAGTTTGATCCTGTTGAGAGTTTTGAGCATGTTGTATGGTAACGGCTCCGATGGTACCTACAATGTTATATTGAAGACGTTGAACTGGTCTCGGTTGAGCGTTTATGGCTTGTTCATTAGGAAGGAACTTATTAGAAGAGGGTCGAGTAGTAACTCTTCTAGGAAATGGTTCTTCTGGAACCATAGCATCTGTGATAGGTTGAATAGGATCTGATTCATTTTCAAAACTATTCGATTGGTTTGAGGTGATGTCTATTTCACTTTCGATATCCGATTCTAAATCATCGAGATCCGGTGTTTGAGTATTATATAGGGGTCCGGACGTAACCATGGATAAAGTTGTGTCAAATATTTGAGGATCCTGAACAGATAATTGTCCGCTAATAGTCCCTACATATCGGGTAGGAGGGGGAACATTATGATGTTCGATTTGATTAGCCACCTCTTTACCATGTTGTGGTAAAGGATGTTGAAATATATCTAACGATTGATTAGAATTTTGATTTTGATTTTGGGGAATGTTCTTTTGAGCATTATTAGAAGCATTTTGTTTAGGTTGGAAGGCTTGCACCTCCATTTCATTATTATCAATCAAGTCTTGTATTTTATGTTTTAATATTTTACAAGAGTTTGTAGCATGTCCAGGTCCTCTATGAAAATCACAATGTAAATCAGCTCTGTATCCGGGTATAGTTGGATCAGGTTCCCGGATAGCTGGTAATTGAATCAAGCCTCATGCTAGTAATTGAGGGAGAATGGTTGATAAAGGTTGATTCAATCTGGTAAATTTTGAGGAGGTTTAACAGGAGGTTTTAATATAAATTTTTCGGTTGTCTTCATTGTATTGATATTAGCAATGTTTCTACTATCAGTGACTCTGTCACCTACAACTTGTTTATTTTTTTACTGATTTCTATATGTTTTCTCATCATCTTTCTTTTTGAGCTGACCTCTCCTAATGAGAGCATCTTCTACCCTTCGAGCTAAGTCTATAGCTTGATCGAAGGTAGTTAAGGTAGCAGTTGATAACTCATAGGATATTTGTTCTTGCAAATTATTAATAAAAATATCCAACATTTCCCTATAAGGTAGCACAAAGTGCAGTTTTCCTGTCAACTGCCTCCATCTAGCTAAGAAATCAGCAAAACATTCCTCTTTGTCTTGTTTTAAGTTGTACAAGTCTTTAATGGTGACATGCCTCTCGATGTAGGCACTAAATTGATGGACAAAATATTCAGCTATTTCTTCAAAATTTCTCAAAGAATGAGTGGGCAATTGATAGTACCACTCCAATGCCATTCCTCCTAAAATTTTTGGGAACATTTTTAGTAATAGCAAGTCATCATGTGATATATCATGACATGCTATCCTAAACATGCGAAGATGCTCTATGGGATCTTCGGTTCCTTTATATATAGGCAGGATGGGCATGGGAAAGTGTTTAGGGTATGGTTGTGCTACAACTATGGGATCCAAAGGCTGACTACACATCTCTCGATAATTGTACGAGGGATGGTAGGGATCTATCTGGTCCATGCGGGAAGCTATCTGTTTCACCATGGCTTCCAGATTACTGGTTTTCCCACCATATTGGTTCGGTATGGCATTAATATGGGATTTGTGAGCATATGATGGAGGGACATGAATATTAGATGCTATATTGCTCTTGTGTAAATTATTGGTAGGAAGGGTGTTATGAAGAAATTTTGAAGTTGTATTATGTTGTATGCCCGATTGTTAAAAATTGGTGTTTGGCTTCATTTTAAGTTTTTGTTGATTTGAAGCATATTGGTCAATAGTTTGGCGAAATAAAGTAGTGAATGAAGGTATATTTTGTGTGGGAATGATTTTAGGCTCAATAACAGGTTCCTTAGGGGGTTGGGTAACCTGTTGTTGTTGCATGTGCTGAGTCATAGTGACCATATCTCTATTGGATGGTCCAACTTTATCACTTTCTTGATCGACAAAATACAAAGGATTAATGTGCATGTTAAACATATCTTCCATGGCTGCTTGAGTGTCACTAATTTTTCCTTTATCAATACGAACTGCCATATTAAGAGCACCAATTTTATTACTAAAAAATTTCTAGAAATGATCTAAGTTATCAAAAGCAACAGTTCCGTCTGGAGCTATTCTAGGGGATGAAGATCCTTCCTCTTTAACATTTTCTTCTTGTTCATCTACAACAAGCTCATCTTCTGGCTATTCTAGAGTTTATCCTTCTAGAATTGGATCCTCAGGAAGGGCATTTGATTTTTTTGTTTTCTTTCCTAACCAATCTTCTTCTTCTTCTTCTTCTTCAGTTTGTTTACCATTCCTAAGTCTAGTCATTGTGCTTAAACTTAGATTTTAGCAAATATATATATTTATATATATATATATATATATATATATATATATATATATGCAACAAGCTTAAGAGGTATATATTTTAATTATATGCCTACTATAGTATTTAAAATAAAATGTTTTGGTTTTGTTATGTTTTTGGTTTTTCTTGTTTTTTTCTATTTTTGTAACAATATTATAAAGATAACAAACAGCACACTAAATGCAAGAAATAATAATAATGAAAGCAATGATCTAGTTTTCTATAAAAAATTTATAAATATCATTAACGGGCTCAAGTTCTTCAGGAGTCATGAAATGTTCTTCAAATTGAAAATTTTCTTTCAAGAATTTGACAAAAAGTGCTATAGTGATATTATCTGTCTCAGACTCTGGTTGGTAGAAATAAAGTTCGTGGCAATACTCTCGATATAACATAGCTCTAGGAACTCTCCTCCACATTTCCCTATAGATAAGAACGACCTCTTGATCTTCTACACGACCTAGGAATTGGTGTATAATAGCTGTGTTCTCGAGGTATTCCTCAAAGGTGAACAATTTTGAAGACACAAGAGCTCTCCTATAAGCTAACCACCTATGGCAAGCTCTCTGAAGTTCATGATAAAAAATGAGTTGATCAGGATCCAGGATGTGAAAAGGATGGGACAATACCTTGGACTGAGAGGCCCTTTGAAGGTCTCGCCTCTCAGGGGAGGTGTATAAGGGTGAATTTTTGACGGATGGTGGGTTCACCAGGAAACTTTTGAAGGGCAGTTTTCATGCCTAGGTTGATAGTGTGTTTGATGTGTTCATTTTTATGCTTGATCATTCAATTCCTAGGTTTGGCCAAATGAATCTAAATTTTTCTATATGAAATGCAAATTTAAATGAATACAGAAAACAAATTTAAATAGAAAATACAGAGAACAAGCTAGATGAGAAAAACCATACCTGATTCTGGATGTCTAATGGAGGTTTTGATTTTTGAAGCAGTCCAGATCGCCTCTGATTTGACAAAATCATCTGTGATCTGACAAGATCATCCCTGATGACAATATTGTCTCTGATCTGACAAGATCATCTCTAATTTGACAAGATCGTCTCTAATTTGACAAGATCATCTCTAATTTGATGAATTCGTCAGACGAATTTGTCAGAGACCTGCAATTACAGAAATGGATACCAAGAACAAAAAATACAATTGCAAAAGCAAGGGAAAATGATAGAAAAGAAAGTATGAATGCTAGAATGATAACTTTAGATAACAAATTAAGTAAAATTTATTGTTTTAATGACTAACTTTGATTATATCATGCATCTACGCTACATGAGGTGAACTCCAAGATGCAAAATAGAAATAAATCTAACTAATGCAAAGTAAAATAGTAGATAATGGATAGAGAACGCAAACTTAAGGCATGGATTTGCCCCCAACGTTGGCTACAGTCGAAATCATCTACAAAATACATAATCATCTTAAATTGTGGCATGATCGTCTGAGATCGTACAGGATCATCTACGACGATCTGAGCTTGCTCCAGCTGAAGAATGACAAAGTTCCTGCAATAAATTTTGAAAAGTGACAAAGGCAAACAGTAGTCTAAGACATTCTAATGCATGTAAAACTCGAAGTGTAGTAAAATTCAGCCACGGGGATGTCAAGGGGGGTCCTAAGGTTTAAATAGGCTTAGGATGGAGGTTAGGAGGTTGGAGATCATCCTAATTTGGAAGATCTCCAACGAGGGAGGTCTCTAACGGTGCATACATGCTTTTGCCCAGATTAGAGACACTGTTGAAATAGAAGCTAATTTTGAAAAATTAGTTTTGGGACGAAATCGTCTGGACGTTCTACTCCAGATGAATTCATCCGATCTAAGGGGATATCATCTAATCGACGACGCTATCATCCAACGGACAAAAAAAATCCTAAAAATGGCATGAAAAATGAGGAAATGGGTAGCAGGCGGTTTTGGAGCAGTTTTGGGGTTAAAATTTGAATTTGAATTATTACTAAGGTAATTTTGATTATTTACTAAGGTTTACTGCACCAATTTTAGGGTGCTACGGACTTATCTTGATAATCATAATCCGTTGGGGTCATTTCGTCCAGGGGCTTTTGGACCTTAGGAATATTTTTCACCTTATGTAATTTCTTGGCTTTCAGATCGAACACAGCGCACTTTTCTACTTGGGCCAGAGAGCGCCCTCTCTTTTTCCTCGCCTCCTTTAGCATCTTATCTATGTTCTGCCGGGCTCGGAGTAGCTTTTCAGCTAGAGGACATTCCTTTATCATGGATAGCTCAGTTTCAAATGAGGTTGGGTCTCCAGCCAAGGGGGTAAACAAATATAAGGAATGAACGGGGGATGCCTCACCAGTAGGTTCGATGACGGGTGTGGTAGGAGTTTCGACGAGTGAAACAATGTCATGTGTAACAGGGGAGTGGGGAACGGGGTTCGGCATTGGAGTACTACCTTCGCCCTGACTGAGGACCAAGGGAATGGTGGCATGGGTGAGCGAAGTAGTGTCGACAGACCTATCCCGGCCAGACGATTCAAATGGAGTGGACATGCATGTGGGGCTAACGGGATCATGAGACAAACTCGAAGCGGTGAAGGGCGACACGCGATGGGGTGATTGACTTTGTGGGGGAGAAAGAGAGTGATGGGGAGACTGATGAGGACCTTCGACCGGGACCATGGTGGACATGTGAGAAACCAAGGCAAAGGGTGAAGAGTGCATACCTGTGTGCCCTCCCGATAGAGCAGAAGTGGTGGCTTCTTGTGTGACCGACTCTTGCTCCTTTCCAGCTTCTACACTCCCGACCTCCATGACCTCTTCTTTAGGGCCCCCCTCTTGTTGGAGGAGTTCCTCCACATCGATGATGTCTATGTCTGGGGCTACCTCGGCTCTTTGTGACGTCGTCCCTTCAATATTCACCTCGGTTGGGTCTATCACAGGCTGTCCGCCAGAAGCACCTGGAAGCTTTGTGTGTGGTCACTTCGGGTGGGTTGGAGGCACTTGAGCTTGCTCCTACCTCTTTCTTTTCTTCTTCTCCTCCTTCTTTGATTGTTGCACCGACCCCATGGCACTCGTGTCATGGCCTTCCATAGGTTCCTGAGGCAGTTCTTGTGGTATAGCTTCTACCTCCTCCTCTTCTTCTTCTTGCGAAGCATCATCAGCTCTCCTTGGGCTTTCGCCCGAACCTGGGGCACTCGGGGGAACAAATTCGGTGAATGAGGTGGGCTTCCAAGTCCCAGCATTGGCTTCATAAACAATCATGAAGTCCTTATCCATCCCCAAGAGTCCGTATGATTTCATCTTTTGGTGATGGACCCTCATTATCCACCACTCCCTCAATTGTTCCTCACCCCAACTCTTCAATTCTTCCCTCAGATCGTCCTTCGCTTTTCTCCAAAATGTGGAGTCTAGGCTTGGAAAGGGATGCCGAACTGGATCATACTCGACCTCCATAGGATAGAATTCATGCCAGGGAGGCAAGGTCTTCATTCTTTCTAAATGCCATTCCAAATCCCTCCCATTGGGGTTATTCCTTTGATCCACTATTTTTGGGTGAGGGCAGACATGAAAATTCTTGAATCGAAGGTGATCCCTCATCACCCCCAAAGGGTCATAGCACCACTATTGAGGAATCTAGAGCAAACCAAAGTCGGCAAGCTTCTCCTCCAGGTACACATGTTGCTTCAGGGCAAACACCTCAATTACCCCCATTTTGAAAGGGAAGTCACATGTGTGCGCCCATTTTTGGTCGTGGTCGTAGACAACGTTTGTCGTGTCGCTCTGTCGAGCGACCTCCAACGCGAACTGGTATTTCGAGGGGTAAATTGGTAGCAAGAAGGGCTTCCCCGTGAATCCAAACAAGCGAATCACAAGTCCTTGCATCAATTGAAAGACGTCTCCCTTCTTCTCCATCACCACTTTGTCCCTTAGACTGATGGGCACCCGAGGGCAAGAACCCTTCAACAAATGAATAGCAGGTCCTAGAAACTGCTGATTAAAAGAATAATATGACTCCGTCCTCACCAGGAGGGGAGTCCACTGGTACACAGGTAGAGGAGTTCCATCCTTGCCGCTTGAAGAAATGGCAATGTGGGGAAAATGCTTATGTACATGATAGAAAAATAACCAAACTAGGAAAGAGCAAGGTCCGAAGTACTGGCCCGTTCTAGAATTCTTCATGCTGGTTAGTCACGTGTGCAAGGTTCGGGCCACCCATTCTGCCTAGTCGAAGAAGACTGGGTTGGTGTTCGGCCTTGAAGCATCAGGGGCGTAAAACTCCCCTCTTGAAATACATTCGGCCAAAGACACCTGCCAGGGGTGCACCGAAGCATCAGTCGACAGGCCCGCTACCCAAGCAATGATGGAGAAGATGTCCATGCTCTTGAAATCCGTCAAGGGTAGGGGCATTTGGGGCAGCTTGCCTGAAGGGAGCCCGTCCTTGAGGTTCTCGCTCAAAAACTTCAAAATATAGCTGGAGGAGGTGAACCTCTCCATTTGCTCACTCAAGATGACATTGCGAATGGTATAACCCTTGGGCGGCCCTTGCTGGGGTGCGAAGGCTCCTTGCACATCTTCTTTTAAGATTGAAAACAATTTATGGCCCGTGGCATCCAACACTTGTCTGGAAGAGGGCTGGTAGTTTTGTGCGATGGCACAAATTAATTCGGGACAATGGTGCATGGGCGGAGTCAGATACCAATATATCTGCGAGTAATAGGTGGTGGCTCTTTTATTCTCTGTGGAGAGCCTACTCTTCATGAACTCGATGGTGTATCGGAGTTCGGCCATGCTCTTTGAAAGCTCAGTGTCCCTAATTTTCTCCCACCCATCAATTGGTGGTTCTTCGGGCTGTTCTTCTTCAGAATCTTCTCTTTCCTCCATGGCTTGCTTTTCAGGGCAGAGGTTAAGGTCGACCCTCTTGGGTCTCTGCTTTTTCTCCTCCTTGCCCTTCTTCATTTTTTTAGGGCCTGCTACTTCTGGCTCCTTCCTCTTTTCCTTGGAGTTCTTCTTCCCCATTGTGGATATTCATGGCGACAGAGTTTTTGGCACAAAAGACTTCGATGCGAAGGATTTCGATGCGAAGGGCAGAAGAATTGTAGGGTAACAACGGGGCTCTTAATATTGCATGAACCAGTAGGCGAACAACCTTTTCACTGCTGAGGCTTGAGTTTTATAGCCTTAGAAGGCAACTACCTCTATTTATGGCTCCTGCCATAATTAAATTTACAAGTCTGATGGGGGAGGTTGCTTTGCCTTTTGATTGGCCTTTCGGCGGCATTGTACGTGGGTCCATGCGCTTCGATGATTATGCCCGGCATCGAAAACCTAACCTTCTGCCACCTCGTACCTAGGCGCGAGCTTTTCTCATAACCGAATCCTCTCGGGATGTGCTCCGCCACCTTTGCATTAAACTCACCCGCCTCGAATGTTTCCCTAGGTTGTCATCGACATGTTCTCCAAGGCACATTTTAAATGCTCCCACCTCGCACGCTGTTGATTTGGCGAAGTTGAAACCGATGCTAAAAATACTTCGTAGTGAACCTCCGATGTGAACTGATTTTCTATGCTTCGGGCCCGAAGTAGTTTTACCTTGCCGCATCACCACTTTGCTTCATGGAAGGCTGCCTCCGAAGCTCATTCCTTTTGAGAAATGGTTCGCTAGATTTTCTTTGAAAACTGCTTCGCTCATACTTCTTTTGTGAAGTACTTTTTATGCCTTCATCATGCTCTTGTTTGGTTCTTCGACGACTCCTTCCAGGCTAAAGTGCTTCGCTGCGAAGCATCTTGCATTAGTCGCTTCGCATCAAAAGTTCCCGAAGGAGATTCTGGCTAGGCTTAGCGAAGCTGGAGTTTGTCACTGTGACACTTAACCTCTCGGAGATCTTGAAACAGGGTATATATACAGAAATGAAAAATTACATACAAAAGTAAAATTTGAACATTTTTTTTTCAGTGATGGAAAGTCTTCAGATGAAGACCATTGATAGAAATTGGCAAGACTTGGCCATCTGCATCCTTGAGGATGAAAGAATTGGCTGAGTTTACCTTTACAATTTTGAACGGTCCATCCCAAAAAGCGTCCAACTTATCGTGATTCCCAGGCTTGGCCTTCCAGGAGTCCCACTTCCATACCAGATCTCCCACTTTGAACGTGCGGTCGGAGGATTTTTTCTTGAACCAGTCTTGGGTGATCTGAGCATGCTTAGCGAAGCTTTGGTAGGCCTTCTCATGATCTTCCTCTAGCTGCAGTAGTTGAGCCAACCTATTTTCCATAGGATTAACTTCTTCTTCCTCATCTAACAGTTGCAACGCAGGGATCTCTACATGGGTAGGTAAGATGGCCTCTTTGCCATACACCAGGGCGTAAGGTGACGTCTTGATTGACTTCTTGATAGAAATCCGATCGGCCCACAAGGCCCGATCTAGAAGGAGGTGCCAAGTTCTTTTGTTTTTCTCCATGAGCTTTCTTAGCACCCTTAACAGAGTCTTGTTAGTTGATTCCGCCAATCCGTTACCCTATGGATAGTAATTAGAGGAGACTTTATGATATATCCCATATTTGTAGAGGAACTCATTGATTTTGGCGCCTAAAAACCTGGGACCATTGTCCGTAATGATTGCTTCTGGGATGCCGAACCGGGTGATCAATCCCTCTAGGAAGGCGACGACGGTCTCCTGATCAGCATGCTTCATGGGTACTGCTTCGGCCCATCTGGTGAAGTAGTCGGTTGCGGTCAGGATGAACTTATGCCCTACAAAAGAGTTCGGTGATATAACCCCTATGAAATCCAACCCCCATTGTTGAAAGGGCGTTTCTACCTGTATCGGTCGGAGAGGCATAGGAGCACTTCTGCTTTGGCCAACAAACTTCTGACATTGCTCGCATTTGTGACAGACCGCAAAAGCATCGACGAAGAGTGTAGGCCAATAATAACCAACCTTAATTATCTTCAATGTCATTGTTCTTCCTACGAAGTGACCTCCAGATAATCCTGAATGGAATTCTCCCAGGACTCTCTTCTTATCGTCTTCTTTTATGCACCTGAGAAGAACGCCATCAATGTTTCTAAAAAATAGGCCTTCGGGGCGCAACGTATATCGGAGGGACCGCATCCTAAAGTGCCTTCATTGTGAAGCATTTAAATGTGAAGGACATCTACCGATGTTGAAATATTCAACTATCTCACCGACCCAATCCTTCTCATCCTCTTCTTGATTTGCGAAGCACCCGTCTGCTATCGAGTCATCCCATTGACAAGCTATCACTTCGGCCGCTACGCTCTTCGCAAGCTCTTGACATAGTGCGTGATCACGAACCAATTTTGTGGGTCTGATCTCGATGTCAAACTCCTGTATCTTGCTGACCCAACCGGCTCTTTTGCTACCCAATTCTCCTTGGATAATGAAGTTGCGTACATCGGGGTGTATGACAAAGACTGTAACCCGACTTTGGGAAATGAATTGCTTGAATTTCCTAAGAGATTTCATTATTGCATGCACCTGCCTTTCTATGAAATTGTATTTTTCTTCATGGGGGTGTATCACCTGGCTTAGAAACGTGATGGGGCGCTCTTCGCCATCTTCCCCCTTCTATGTCAGGACTGCAGCATAGCTCTCAGGTTCTCCTATGGCATATAGGATGAAATCCCGATTGTAGTCAGGGTTGGTCAGGACTGGTGCCTGAGCAATTCGGGCCTTGATTTCTTCAAATGCCTCTTTTCTCTCCTCCGTCCAGATGAATTCGGCGCCCTTCTTCAAAAGTTTGGACATTGGCTTGATGACCTGGGCGAAATCTGGGACAAACTTCCTTACGAAGTTGATCTGGCCAAAAAAATATTGAAGTCCTTTCTTATTCACTGGGAGTGGGAGCTTCAATAGAGCCTCAGCTCTATCAGGATCTACAGCGAGACCCTTCTCTGATATCACATGTCCCAATAACTTCCCTTCGCTGACTACGAATATGGACTTCTTTGGATTGATTGAAATGCCAAACTCTCGACATTTTTTGAATACCTGTTGTAGGTGAAAAGGATGATCCTCCCTTCTTTGGGAGAAGACGGTCATGTCATCCAAATAGATAACAATGACCTTATTCAAGAGTTTTCCAAAAGCTAAATCCATGGCCCTCTGAAAAGTGGCCCCCGCATTCGAAAGGCCGAATGGCATTCACTGGTAAGCAAATGTTCCCCACTTGGTAGTGAATGCGGTTTTATGCTGATCTTCATCCCTAACCCAGATCTGATTATATCCGGAGAAGCCATCGAGTAGGGAGAAGCACTGAGCCCCAGCCACTGAGTGCAAGATCTGATCTATCTACGGGAGAGGGTAATGATCTTTGAGAGAAGCCTGGTTCAGGTTGTGAAAGTCCACGCATAACCGTATATCTCCATTCTTCTTTCTAACAGGGACTAGATTCGCTACCCAAGAGGAATGCTTTATGGGATAAATTATCTTTGCCTCGAGCATCTTCAGGAGCTCGGCTTTCATCAGGACCTCGATCTTTGGATTTACAGGCCTTTGCTTCTATCGAAAGGGTTTGATCCCCTCCTGCAATTCGATTGTATGCTGGATCAGTTGTCGATCGTATCCTTTTAGGTCTTGATAAGACCACGCCACTATGTCGGGATACCTTCTACACAGAGATCGGATCTGTTCTAGCTCTTTCGAAGTGCAATCTGTTCCAACTTTTATTGCTTTTCCAGGTTCAAGCTCCAAATCCTGATATTGCTTCGCATTGACTTTGATCCTATGAGAAATTGCTCGATCATTTTGATCGAAGAGGCTTTCAAGAGTAATTAACCCTTTGGGAATGTGATTATTCTTCAATTGAACTAGCCCTTCATATTCCTCATCATCAGGGCTTCTTCTTTCAACTGTGGCTGCTTCTTGAATCATGAAATTCACAATCTACTCATCATTGTCAAAAACTTGCCAATGCAGATCTTTGTCTGGGATAGAGGGCCTATAAATCATCCTCACAGCTTTAGGCTTATGCACCATGTCTTCTGCTAGAGAGTACTTGGCTACGATGGATGCTAGAACATCGACATGTCGGTTCTTTTCTCGTGGAATGGACTGCAGATTGAGAGATTCGAACTGGTCAAACAAGTCCCATACCCTATTACGGTATGACTTGAGATAGTGTTTCTTTGAAATACACTTGTTTGTGACTTGATTGCATACCAATTCTGAATCTCCAAAGACTTGGAGATGCTTTATGCCCAATTTTTTTGCTTTCTTCAGTCCCAGGCATAAAGCTTCATATTCTGCTGCATTGTTGGTGCAGCTCCAAACCAACCGGTAGCAATATTCCTTTTGCTCCCCTGATGGTGACACTAAAAGAATTCCTGCCCCAGCGTCGTTCCTACATCGGGCGCCATCGAAGAACAATTTCCATAATTCTCCTTGGGCAGAGATCTTATCTTCTGACTTGGTGTGTTTCTGAGGCTTGGTGATGGCATAACATCCCATCTCCATTTCTATCATGGCATTAAAGTCTGCCAATGAAAACTCATCTTCACAACTTAACTGTGTAAGGGATTCTTCGATCAGGTCCACTTGCTCTATCTCTTCCACTATCGCATGCACGGGATCACCGCTCTCTTCTTCGGACATCTTCTGTACGAGGAAGGTAGAAGGTTTCTCATTATAGATTTTTACCTTCTTCCCTTTGAATGGAATCTCTAAGTGCGAGTAATCCATAGATAGATATCCTCCTAGCTTCGTCGTAAACTCCCTTGACAAGCACATACTGAAATATGGCTCAAGGTCGATGACCACCACCTCTTGTATAACCGTGATCTGAGGCATCTTGTGTAGTCGGATGGGTATATCTTTAATTACACCTATAGTCTTCATGGGAGTACCATCCAATTGGAGCATGCCATGACTACTTTGGGTGTACTCCATTCCTATTTCCTCACACACTACTTTGGGCATGACTGTCGTCACGGCCCCGAAGTCAATCATACAGTTGTGTACAACATACCCTTCCATTTGTAGAGATAGGTAGAATGGAGGTGGCCTATTCTTTCCTATGATGGATGTGGACAGGGTCTGCACTAGGGCGAGCGGTGCTGACTTTCTCACCTTGGTCATCTTCAATGATTCTTGCAACAAATCCACTTGTCTGGGTAGTTGCAGTGCGTCATACAGACTGATCTTGGTCGAAGTCTTCTTCAGCTCATCTACAATATTATATGCTAGGGATTTGGGCACCTCAGGTTCCCTTTTCACCTCATACCTAGTGCGATACTGCTTCATGGCCTTGACCCTTTGTCGCTTGGTCAGCGAAGGAAACTTGAGCTTCTCTCTAGCTTGTTCTTTAGTTTCCACCTGAGGTGGTTTTGCAGGGGCCTGTTGAGCCTTTTCTTTTACTAGGGGAAGCTGAGAAGCTTTGCTCAAGGCCTAGGGAAGTTGTTGTCCCTTCTCATGGTGAGCATGCACCTTTAAGGGAGCCATTTGATCAGCATCTACCTCTATTGACCTTTTTCCTCCTCTGGTGAGGACTGCAACTTGCTCTTCTTCGCCAATTACCAGGTTCTGATCCATTTGCCTGATAATGTTGACTTGACCACCATGACTACTGCTTGCCAACATTTGCACATAATGTTGGTGCAGCATACAAGTATTCTCTTCATGAGGGTCATTACACGTGGAGCACCAATGTATGTAATCGGAAGTGCTCGGAGCTTCATCGATCACGACATTTCTTGTCGATGCTCTCCCTTGCTGGACCGCTTGATCTTTAGTAAGCGCGGGTGTAGGATAAGACCTTCTTGGTAGAAACTCTTGTTGTGCTTGCTTCTTTTTCATAATGGTCATGTCATTGGATAGAGTTTGCACTGTGGAGTTCAGGGACTGAACTTCCTGTAGTATTTTGGCTTGCATATCATCGGCTTTGGGAATAGGTGGCAATGGAGCCATCGTTGGTATTGGAGGTAGGGCGGGGTGTTGAGGTGGTGCTGGCAATACAGGAAACACCGAAGAGATAGTGGGCTGTGATGCCGAGAATGTGGGAAAATGGATTTGCGGAGTAGCGATCTGGGATACAATGGGGTTCGGGTTCCAAGACGAGATCGGGTACGCGGGAGTTGTAGAAATCTACGAAGCGGCCGCATTCACATACTGAGATTGAGGGAAATCAAGAAGTATGGGCATCGACATCCTTTGGGGAAGCTTACCCATAGCTATTAGATCCATCTCCGCTCTTTGGGCTAACTCATACAACTCGAGGAAGGTATTGATGTTCGAATACCTTACCATTACACTGATATCAGGGTTGAAAGCCCTAAGGAAATAGTATGTTGCAGCTTTGCTAGTTGGCCAAAGTCCAACTGGTATCCTTTGCCAGGTTTGAGTGAACCTAACATTGAAATCAGTGATCTCTTCTTGTGGATGTCTCTGAATCATTGTGAACTGATGCAGGAGAGAGGATGGATCGACGGACTCATTGAAGCTTCTCATCAACTGTCTGGCTAACTGGTCCCATCCCGTTATAGTACCAGGTGGTAAATATCTATACCAGTAGAGGAGCTTTCCTCTCAAGAGATAGAACCAAAAGCTTTACCATAACTCGCTCCTCTGTGATGTCATGAATCACCGCCAGAGAAACTATGTCCTGGATGTGCTCTAGAGCAGTCTTCCTAGTTCCATCGAACGTTGGGATTTTCTTCATAGCAATAGGTAGAACTTGCCCTTGTCCCACTAGATTTAGCGGTCCAAAAGAATTCCATGTTGGGAATAGTCTGGGTGGTGGTTGCTACTACTACTGCTACATTTGTTGTTGTTGTTGTTGTTGCTGTTTTTGTGCCATATTTGCACCTAGATTCTAAGAAATAGGGATTCCCAAAGTTCCTCCTTGGTTGCTAACAGGATGACTAATAGGGATGGAAGCACTATGATGCTTCGGTGAGTTGGGAGGATTGGGAGGGAAGCTAGCTATTGTGCTATCTGAGGTTAGCCCTTGTTCGTCAAAAGTAGCCTCTTGCGAGGATGTTCCACGTAACAATGACTCGGGGGTGACCAACCTAGAGCGTTCCCCGAAGGCGTCAATATCAAGCTCAAAGAACTCAGTTTCCTCTCCTCTATTCCTAACTCTCCATATTGTTTGCATGAAGGCACAGACTTAAGTACCGGTCTCTATGACTTTAAGATTCTCAGGTTAAACAGAGTCACCAGATGCTAAGAGTCTTTCGACAATGAGATGAGCATCGATTCTCACTACCACTCACAAGGTGAGACTGATCGGGTCCCACCGAGCGTGCCAAAAACTGTTGGTCATCAAATCTGCCCAAGAAAGGATTTTGGGAAGTGTACGCGCCCTAGACCTGGACCAACATTGAAAGGCCAAGAGGAAGAGATGCCCCTCATGCCAATCTCCGAAGAAAGGTCGGCTCCTTTACTAAACTACTTGGTGTTTTGAGACAAGAGTGCAGGAAAGAGATAAAAATAGTAAGGGTGCAGGAAAGAAATAAAAAGAGTAAGGGTGCAGGAAAGAAATAAACAGGGTAAGGGAAGAAATGTCAATAGATTAAAGTGGGAAAGAACCAGTAGCATGATCGCTGGCTAGCAACTCGAAACAACAGCAAGGAATACCAAGAATAAAACAAAATGTACGCAATACTAGTCTTCCTATGTATCCTCTGGACGAGTTCCAGGATTACCCTCCCCCTTTCGTCGAAATCCAGGATTCAGAATTACGATGACTAGGAGATGAGTGAATATAACAGAAACACTATCCACAGGCAGCATACAAGAGAACTATTACAACGTTTTTCTCCCCTATGTATCCTTCGAGAAAATTCCAGGGTTCTATCCCCAATCGCACACCTAAATCCAGAATGCAGAATTACAGTATGCAAATGAAGAAAGAGATAACAAAAATAATCACAAAAGGAAACATACAAGAGAGAAATTAAGCCCGAAGCTCTTTAGTATTAATCACAGGGATTCAAGTTACAGCAGCTTTCTAGCAGAAAGTTCCCCCCCCTTTTACATTACACTGCCTGGGTTTTATAGAGGACCCGACCCTCTGAGCCATCAATGCACAAAATGGAGGAGTACATCCTCAAAAATCTGAGAAGTCGGCTCTCGCAGCTCCCGTGACTGAGCTCTCAAATCCTTTCCCATAACTGGCAACTGTGATCGGGTCAGCCGGGGAAACTCGCATTTATGAGCCGCCTGAACGTCCTTGGCCTCCGGGTGCGGAGCTCGAGTGGCCACCATGTCCGTCGGGCTCTCCTTCAGGGACTGATACTTCCTTTCCAATTGCCAAAAATGAGCAGCGAGTTCACCGGGCACGTAAAAACTCATTTATGAGGCACTTGATTGCCTCAAAAAAATACCCGGCTTGGAGTGCGTGCCTTTGAAGTGCTTCACTGAATTTTCGTTCGCAACTCCGCTTCGCGATGGATTTGAGCCGAAGCAGATCCTCCTTCTTGGTTATGCACTTCACATGAATGAGCTTCGCGAGACAGCTTTGGGGATGTGAAATGCCAAAGTAAGTATTCCTCCTCGAGATGGCTCTCAATTTCTTGCCGCTTCACTGGAAAGGCGTGTCAAAACTGCTTTGAGGTTCTCCGCCCGAAGTGGATGCTTCGCTAATGGGCCATCAAAATGCTTCGCCGCGATCCTCCCTCAAAACTATGGTTCGGGGTTTTTTGGGCCGAAGTGCATTCTTGCCTTGGAAAAATGTCTTGCTCTTTACGGGCCACTACCGCTTCGGGTGAAAGCGCTTCGCACGAAAGCTAGCCGAAGCAGATGCTTCGCGATGACTTTCGGCGAAGTGAGAATGGTTCACCGGTAGGGAGGCCCGAAGTGGATACTTCACCAATTTCTTAGCGAAGTAGTTTTCAATGTTTGCACTCCTTCAAATTCCGCTTCGCAAGATTTTCGCCCGAAGGAACTGCTTGAAATGCTTTGGGTGCGAAGCTCTTTTCACGCCTTAGCAATTGAGCCATGATCTAATATTTGCTTTCCTTCTTCGGCGAAGCTGTTCTTCTTTGTTTAGACTTCTTCGAATGCCGCTTCGCAAAACTTTCGCCCGAAGCATCTGTTTGGGTTGCTTCGGGTGCGAAGCTCTTTTTATTCTCTACTTCCTTTTTTTAGCGAAGCTATCTTCCTTTTCCTGCGAAGCTCTTTTCTTAGCTTTCTCAGTAAAGCTCTTTTCTTAGCTTGCTCAATAGCGAAGCTCTTGCATCTCCATTCTATATACAAAGGGGGTGGCAATGAAAGCCAAAATTGCTTGCAATACTTACAAATGTCTTCAAAAACAATAAAAATAAACACTTTACAAAAGAAACACTTTACAAAAATTTTGATTAAACTACCCCTCTAGGCAATGTGACAAAATTTTCAATAGGGACTTTTGGAATACCTTCAAGTGTTTCTAGATGATCCTCAAGTGTCGCAGTGCATTCGCATACCTCATGCAATTTTTTGCAACTCCTCAAAAACCCTAATAGGCAAAAAATGTGTGATTTGTGCTCTTGAAAATCTGCAAAATAAGACAACAAATAGCAAGTTAGAATTCAATATAAATCAAAACATGAAACCCTTAGGGGGTCCCACCGTGATTGCCATTTTTAGAGCTAAAAATACGACACCAAACAATGCTAAATAAAATAGAATTCAAATAAACTAGATATTGCACAACAAATGAGATTTATATTAAACAAGGGGGAGCCTAAAAACTCTATTGTTACAATAGTGGATTTAAGAATATTTTTTTATATAATTATTACAAATATTTCTAGGGTTCTCCAAAACCCTAGCCACAACAAATGGTGGTGTCTTCAGTTGCGTCTTTGCTTCCAACATGTGTGAGTGGGCTTCTGTGTATCCGATGTCGGGCCACTCCAGCTTAATCAGTTATCCAATTGTTCTGATATACTATCTACTATGCACATAAAGAAACACCAGAGAGTTAGTAATAATAATGAGGGCTCCACTGTGTGAGCCCTCAAAAATCACAACTAAAACCCTAGCTATAATAGTATGAATGTGAACATAATTAAACAATATGAAAATATGACAAAATAAAATAGATTTACCTTGCTCCTTGCTTGTTGTCTACTGATGGTTGGATTTGTTGTAGGTTGATGGTGAAGGTGTGCCCTAACAAAAATTGAGGTTTTTTCTTGCCATAATAATAAGGCTTTGAAATGCAATCGAGTGCTTGGGAGGTCTACAAAGAGCAGTAAGGCACTCGGGAGAATGACAGAGAGCAGTAGGGTTCTCGGGAATGTAGCAGAGAGCAGCAAGGTTCTCAGAAATGTGGTGGAGAGTAGTAGGACACTTGAGACTATGGTGAAGAGTAGTAGGGCACTCAAGAGGTCAGATCAGATCTAAAAAAGTAGATAAAATGAAGGCGATGGATGTGATGGCAGTGACGGTGAGTGAGGAAATAGGGAATATGATGGATGGAGTGGGGGTTAGAGCACAAATGCTAGGTTGGAACTCTAAGGTACTTTGAAAGCTTAAGGAACCTCAGGGAACTTAGGGTATTTTAAAAATCAGGATTCAAGCACTTAAGGCTTTCATAAACTCAGTGTTTGAGCCATCAACATGGCTCATATTTATAATCCAACCTAGGGCATGCTAGGATTTAAGTGACACTAATTGCATGGCTGAGATTAAAACATATCTAAGGGTGGATAATACATTTAGGGTGTGATATGGAATAATGGTAATGGACGGATGAGATTAAATAAAATCGGGTTGCTAGGATTAATTTATTTATATAAATATATATTTATTAAATATATATAAAATATTATTATTTAAATATATATAATAAATGTTAGGTTAGTAAATAACCAAATAATAATTTAGAAGCATTAACTTAAAAAGAGAGAGTAAATGAGGCTTGCTTAAGGTGACAAATTTGTTTCCCTTTACAATGTTGTTTTAGCCATGAGAACTTTGTGTGCTCTTTCTAAAACAGAATCATAATCATAATTAGACACTTCACTAGCAACATTGCCTTTGTTTTACTTTTGTGATGTCCCTTTGCCATTTTTGTTTTGCATATTTTTAAACCAACACCGATTAGTGTCATGGTTATCCTTTTTACAATGCGATAAAAACTTCTTTTGAGGTTTCTTTCCCTTACCTTTTGAATATGATCCTCCTTTTTGAAAGTTTCCTTTCTTCTTTTCACCTTGATTGTTCGAGTAAAGTGCATTGTTTGTCACTTCATCTCTTTGGATTTGATTTACTTCCTTTGGTTGATGGTGAAGGTGTGCCCTAACAAAACTTGAGGATTTTTCTTGCCATCATAATAAGGCTCTGAAATGCAATCGAGTGCTTGGGAGGTCTACAAATAGCAGCAAGGCACTCGAAAGAATTATAGAGAGTAGTAGGGTTCTCAGGAATGTAGCAAAGAGTAGCAAGGTTCTCAAGAATGTGGTTGAGAGCAGTAGGACACTTGATACTATGGTGAAGAGTAGTAGGGCACTTTGTAGGTCAGATCAGATCTACAAAAGTAGATAAAATAAATGTGAGGTATGCGATGGTAGTGACGGTGAGTGAGGAAATAGGGAATATGATGGATGGAGTGGGGGTTAGAGCACAAATGCTAAGTTGTAACTCTAAGGTACTTTGAAAGCTCAAGGAACCTCAGGGAACTTAGGGTATTCCAAAAATCAGGATTCAAGCACTTAAGGCTTTCATAAACTCAGGGGTTGAGCCATCAACATGGCTCCTATTTATAATCCAACCTAGGGCATGCTAGGATTTCAATGACACTAATCATGTGGCTGAGATTAAAACATATCTAAGGGTGGATAATAAATTTAGGGTGTGATATGGAATAATGGTAATGGATGGATGAGATTAAATAAAATCGGATTGCTAGGATTAATTTATTTATATAAATATATATTTATTAAATATATATAAAATATAATATATAAAATATTATTATTTAGAGAAAAAAAATTTCTTGTAGAGGCAAAAAATTAGAGAGGGGAGGGTCTTGATCCCTTCCCTGCTCCCCCTCCCCTGGTTCCTGCCCAGTCCTTGGCTCTTCCCAGGTCATCCTTCCTTGGGATTGTTTGTTGCATATGATCTCCTTAAGGGAGGTACTTCTCCTCTTTCTGCACCTCTCCCAGTCGGTCAGGGTTCCCTTGTTTGAGTTTTTGTCCTGGTGCTTCCCAGGGATCCTTGCTATTTTCGGGATCCCTTCCCTTTTTTTCCCTCAGGCTTTTCCCTGGGGTTTTCTATAGGTTTTTGGCATGGATCTGGTTCCCTACGGTTCTCTAGGTGGTGGGGGTGATTGGTTGGGTTTTTGATGGCTTCCTGGGGTTTCCTTTGAGGTCCTTACTACTTTTGGGGTGGTCTATGGGGGCCTCTTTCCCATTTTTGCTAGTGAATCCTCTCTGGGATACTGTGGCTATTGTTGGTCCCATCCCTGTGGGGAGGGCCCTCTTCGATTTCCCGCTTGGAGGCTTCTTCATGCTGGTTTTGCTCCTTGGTGGACACCCTGGGCATTTGTTTGGCCTTGGGGGGGGATTTTTCTCTGCCTGGGTTGTTCCCAGCCTCAGTCCCAGTTCCCTGAAGTTTCTCTTGTGCAAGGATGGGATTCTTGGCCCCTACTGTTGGGGTTCTTTGGGTTCTACTGCATTTTTCAAATCTTGGGGGGATCTGATCTATGCATGCAGACCCTAGATTCCCCAGGCTAGGCTCCCAAGGATCCCATATTTATGGTTGTTACCTCTTCCCGTCTGGGATCCCCAGTCCCTGTTTCCCTGGTCCCTTAACCTGTTGTATTTTCCTGATGGTTGTCCTGGGGGCAGGATTCTCTTGGTGGTGCTTTTTGGCTACTTCTCGATGGGCGGGATCTCCTCTTTGCTGGTTTTTAGCTACTTCCTACTGGGTGATATTCCCCATTTTTTTCTAGGCAGGATGGTTTCCCACTGGGCGGAATGGTTTCCCGCGGGGCAGGATTCACCAAAACTGATGGGTTTCCCGCTGGGCGGGTTTTTCTCATTTCCTGCTAGTTTTCTCGAGAGGCGGGATTCACTTGGTAGAGGTTTTTGCTACTTTTCGCTGGGCGAGATCTACACTGGGATGGATTTTTGTTGCTTCCTGTTGGGCGGGATTCACTCTTTGGTGGTTTTTCGACTGCTTCCCGCTAGGCGGGATTTATATTATAATGGTTTTTTGTTGCTTCCTGTTGGGTAGGATTTACACGATGGCAGTTTTCAGCTACTCCTCGCTGGGCGGGATCTTCAAACTTACCTTCCTTCAAAATTGGTGGTTTCTCGCTGGACGAGATTATTCAAATTTACCTATTCTCTCTAGGCGGGATTTTTATTTGTTTTTCATTTTTAGGGTATTGGTGCCTTGGGCCGAAAATTATGTTGTAATGGCTTATTATCGGCATGTTATTACCAACTCTTATGTAATCAGGTTTTGGGATCCTAGTTAAAACTCGTTGTAAATACAAACACTACTTAAAAAATATATATTATTATTTAAATATATATAATAAATGTTAGGTTAGTAAATAACCAAATAATAATTTAGAAGCATTAACCTAAAAAGAGAGAGAGAGTAAATGGGGCTTGCTTAAGGTGACAAATTTGTTTCTCTTTACAATGTTGTTTTAGCCATGAGCACTTTGTGTGCTCTTTCTGAAACAAAATCAAAATCATAATTAGACACTTCACTAGCAACGTTGCCTTTGTTTTACTTTTGTGATGTCCCTTTGCCATTTTTGTTTTGCTTATTTTTAAACGAACACCGATTGGTGTCATGGTTATCCTTTTTACAATAAGATAAAAACTTCTTTTGAGGTTTCTTTCCCTTACCTTTTGAAGATGATCCTCCTTTCTGAAAGTTTTTGTTCTTCTTTTCACCTTGATTGTTCAAGTAAAGTGCATTGTTTGTCACTTCATCGCTTTGCAGTTGATTTACTTCCTTTGGTTGATGGTGGAGGTGTGCCCTAACAAAACTTGAGGATCTTTCTTGCCATTAGAATATGGCTCTAAAATGTAATCGAGTGCTTGGGAGGTCTACAAAGAGCAGCAAGACACTCGGGAGAATGATAGAGAGCAGTAGGGTTCTCAGGAATGTAGTAGAGAGCAGCAAGGTTCTCAAGAATGTGATTGAGAGTAGTAGGACACTTGATACTATGGTGTAGAGTAGTAGGGCAATCAGTAGGTCAGATCAGATCTACAAAAGTAGATAAAATAAAGGTGAGGGATGCGATGGCAGTGATGATGAGTGAGGAAATAGGGAATATGATGGATGGAGTGGGGGTTAGAGCACAAATGCTAAGTTGGAACTCTAAGGTACTTTGAAAGCTCAAGGAACCTCAGGGAACTTAGGGTATTCTAAAAATCAAGATTCAAGCACTTAAGGCTTTCATAAACTCGAGGGTTGAGCCATCAACATGGCTCCTATTTATAATCCAACCTAGGGCATGCTAGGATTTCAATGACACTAATCGTGTGGCTGAGATTAAAACATATCTAAGGGTGGATAATAAATTTAGGGTGTGATATGGAATAATGGTAATGGATGGATGAGATTAAATAAAATCGGGTTGTTGGGATTAATTTATTTATATAAATATATATTTATTAAATCAATATAATATATAAAATATTATTATTTAGAGAAAAAAAATTCTTGTAGAGGCAAAAAATTAGAGAGGGGAGGGTCCTGATCCCTTCCCTGCTCCCCCTACCCTGGTTCCTGCCCAGTCCCTGGCTCTTCCCAGGTCATCCCTCCCTAGGATTGTTTGTTGCAGATGATCTCCTTGAGGGAGATCCTTCTCCTCTTTTTGCACCTCTCCCAGTCGGTCAGGGTTCCCTTGTTTGAGTTTTTGGCCTAGTGCTTCCCAGGGTTCCTTGCTATTTTTGGGATCCCTTCCCTTTTTTCTCTCAGGCTTCCCCTTGGGGTTTTCTATAGGTTTTTGGCATGGATCTGGTTCCCTACGGTTCTCTAGGTGGTGGGGGTGATTGGTTGGGTTTTTGATGGCTTCTTGGGGTTTCCTTTGAGGTCCTTACTGCTTTGGGGGTGGTCTAGGGGGCCTCTTTCCCCTTTTTGCTAGTGAATCCTCTCTGGGATATTGTGGTTGTTGTTGGTCCTATCCTTGTGTGGAGGGTCCTCTTTGATTTCCCACTTGGAGGCTTCTTCATGCTAGTTCTGCTCATTGGTGGACACCCTGGGCATTTTTTTGGCCTTGGGGGGACTTTTTGTCTGCCTGGGCTGTTCCCAGCCTTAGTCCCAGTTCCTTGAAGTTTCTCCTATGCAAGGATGGGATTCTTGGCCCCTACTATTGGGGTTCTCTGGGTTCTGCTACATTTTTCAAATCTTGGGGGGATCTGATCTATGCATGCAAACCCTGGATCCCCTAGGCTAGGCTCACAAGGATCCCATATTTGTGGCTATTACCTCTTCCCACCTGGGATCCCTAGTCCCTGTTTCCCTGGTCCCTTAACCTGTTGTCTTTTCCCGCTGGTTGTCCTGGGGGTCGGATTCTCTTGGTGGTGCTTTTTGGCTACGTCCCGATGGGTGGGATCTCCTCTTTGTTGGATTTTAACTGCTTCCTATAGGGCAGGATTCCTCTTTTTTCTATGTAGGATGGTTTCCCGTTGGGCGGGATGGTTTCCCACAGGGCGGGATTCTCCAAAATCGTTAGGTTTCCCATTGGGCGGGTTTTTCTCATTTCCTACTGGTTTTCTCGAGAGGCAGGATTCACTTGGTAGATTTTTTTGCTACTTTTTGCTGGGTGGGATCTATACTGGGATGGATTTTTGCTGCTTCTCGCTGGACGGGATTCACTTAGGTGGTTTTTTGACTGCTTCCCGCTA
The DNA here is from genome assembly GCA_028583015.1 of Wollemia nobilis. Lineage (NCBI taxonomy): Eukaryota > Viridiplantae > Streptophyta > Pinopsida > Araucariales > Araucariaceae > Wollemia > Wollemia nobilis. Next base: position 4,296,967 of record JAQPPZ010000613.1, on the reverse strand, counting down.
GGCGGGATTTATATTATAATGGTTTTTTGTTGCTTCCTGCTGGGCAGGATTTACACAATGGCAGTTTTCATCTGCTCCCCGTTGGGCGAGATCTTCAAAATTACCTTCCTTCAAAATTGGTGGTTTCCCACTGGGAGAGATTATTCAAATTTACCTGTTCCCACTGGGCGAGATTTCTATTTGTTTTTCATTTTTAGGGTATTTGTACCTTGGGCCCAGAATTTTCTTGTAATGGCTTATTCTAGGCATGTTATTACCAACTCTTATGTAATCAAGTTTTCGGATCCTAGTTAAAACCCATTGTAAATAAAAATGCTACTTAACAAAAAAAAAATATTATTATTTAAATATATATAATAAATGTTAGGTTAGTAAATAACCAAATAATAATTAAGAAGCATTAACCTAAAAAGAGAGAGAGTAAATGGGGCTTGCTTAAGGTGACAAATTTGTTTCCCTTTACAATGTAGTTTTAGCCATGAGAACTTTGTGTGCTCTTTCTAAAACAGAATCAGAATCATAATTAGACACTTCACTAGCAACATTGCCTTTGTTTTACTTTTGTGATGTCCCTTTGCCATTTTTTTTCTTATTTTTAAACCAACACCGATTGGTTTCATGGTTATACTTTTTACAATGCAATAAAAACTTCTTTTGAGGTTTCTTTCCCTTAACTTTTGAAGATGATCCTCCTTTCTAAAAGTTTCCTTTCTTCTTTTCACCTTGATTGTTTGAGTAAAGTGCATTGTTTGTCACTTCATCACTTTGGAGTTAATTTACTTCCTTATATTGATGGTGAAGATGTGCCCTAACAAAACTTGAGGATCATTATTGCCACCAAAATAAGGATCTAAAATGCAATCGTGTTCTTGGGAGGTCTACAAAGAGCAGCAAGGCACTTGGGAGAATGATAGAGAGCAGTAGGGTTCTCAGGAATGTAGCAGAGAGCAGCAAGGTACTTGAGAGAATGATAGAGAGTAGTAGGGTTCTCATGAATGTAGAGAGCAGCAAGGTTCTTAGGAATGTGGTGGAGAGTAGTAGGACACTTGAGACTATGGTGAAGAGTAGTAGGGCACTCAAGAGGTCAGATCAGATCTACAACAGTAGATAAAATGAAGGCGATGGATGTGATGGCAGTGACGGTGAGTGAGGAAATAGGTAATATGATGGATGAAGTGGGGGTTAGAACACAAATGCTAGGTTGGAACTCTAAGGTAATTTGAAAGCTCAAGGAACCTCAGGGAACTTAGGGTATTCTAAAAATTAGGATTCAAGCACTTAAGGCTTTCATAAACTCAGGGGTTGAGCCATCAACATGGCTGCTATTTATAATCCAACCTAGAGCATGCTAGGATTTCAATGACACTAATCGTGTGGTTGAGATTAAAACATATCTAAGGGTGGATAATAAATTTAGGGTGTGATATGGAATAATGGTAATGGACGGATGATATTAATTAAAATTGGGTTGTTGGGATTAATTTATTTATATAAATATATATTTATTAAATATATATAAAATATAATATATAAAATATTATTATTTAAATATATATAATAAATGTTAGGTTAGTAAATAACCAAATAATAATTCAGAAGCATTAACCATATATTTGATAATGAAAGGTTTAAATAGGACATAGGTAGCTAGGAATAGCATTAGGAATAATAATAAAATATTATCCCTAATTAACGCTAACAAACGTATTATAGTTTACCCCACCCTAAAGGTAGCTAACAACTAACCTACTAACCAAGATAAATATCCAGGTTAAAAGTAAATAGTAATAGTAATAGTAAAAAGTAACAAACTACTTTTTACCATGAGGTAAATAAAATCTACCTAGGTGAATCTTACAAATTACCAAATGAGGTAATAATTTATAGTTACTGTAGCATAGTAACTCTAACATCCCTCCTTATTACATTATTTGGGTAATGTATATAACTACCCTAATACAGTGGAAAAAGATGTTGATTTGTTGGTTCTTACTCTATCACAGTGCTTTGGTTGCTCCTAAGCAAAAAATGTGTCATTCCTCACTTTTTCTTCATATCAACGAATGTCCTTATTGTAATCTTGTCATCCAACCAGATTGCATGGGTAAATAGTTGTTGTAACTTCTATGTGTACAATAGTAGATCACTACATACAAGGTTCATTCGATTACAATATGATTTTGTAAAAGTTTTGATAAGGTAACTAAGGTGTCGGTCATTGCTGAAAATGCACCCTTATAAGTTTCCCCCCTTGTTGCAAAACATGTTGTAATGAAATTTTTGAAATAAGTGTGACTAAGGTGTCGGTCGCTGCCAAAAATGCACCCTTATAAGTCTTCTTCCATTTTTACAAAAATTGTATGAAATAAGAAAAAAATGTTTATCCCCCCTTAATTGCAAAATATGTGCAACTCATGAATCTTGTGTAAGGGAGTTACAAATATTACCTCCTAGGAAAATTTACACCAGAAAAATCCTCCCCTTTTGTTACAAGTACTTCAAACAAAGAGAGTTTGCTATTTATGAAGCCTAAAATAGGTACAATCACCCCTTTATTACAAGTACTTCAAACAAAAACCTATGCTATTTATGAAGCCTAAAAAGAGAGAGAGTAAATGGGGCTTGCTTAAGGTGAAAATTTTGTTTCCCTTTACAATGTTGTTTTAGCCATGAGCACTTTGTGTGCTCTTTCTAAAATAGAATCATAATCATAATTAGACACTTCACTAGAAACATTGCCTTTGTTTTACTTTTGTGATGTCCCTTTGCCATTTTTGTTTTGCTTATTTTAAACCAACACCGATTGGTGTCATGGTTATCCTTTTTACAATGCGATAAAAACTTCTTTTGAGGTTTCTTTCCCTTACCTTTTGAAGATGATCCTCCTTTCTGAAAGTTTTCTTTCTTATTTTCACCTTGTTGTTTGAGTAAAGAGCATTGTTTGTCACTTCATCGCTTTGGAGTTGATTTACTTCCTCCGTTTGAAGCAAATTGACTAACTCCACAAAGGTTAATATTCTTTGATATACATTAAGGGATGTTATTAACATCTTGTAGGATTCGAGAAGAGCCTTCAATATTACTAAATTTAGAATAGTATCTTCTACTTTGGCTCCTAAAGTATTTAGCTTTGACTTCAGTTCTACTACTCTACAGAGGAATAGTTCTACTGATTCTCCTGACTTCATATGGAGCGTATGAAGTTGTGTTTGAAGGTTTAGAATAGTCGATTGATTCTTGCCTTCAAAAATGGTACAAAGTGCATATCATGCATATTTACCATTTTTAGCTTCACTTATGTGAGGCTGGATCTCATAAGTAGTAGCTAGGAGGATCAACATGAGAATATGATTATTATTTTTATCCCATGCTTTTTGATTTTCTCCTGGTGATGTGGGTCTTGTTTCAGTGCCATCTACTAAATCCCATATTTCCTCTACAGTAAAAATGACTTTCATCTTAGTTTTCCATGCTGAATAGTTAGGACCTTTAAGCAATTGTGTATCATTTAGGTATTTTTTGACAGTTGTCATGATGAAGGTTCTAGAATTTGCACTAAGATGATATTTCTTTCACTCTTAAGTGGTACTTAATGGCACCTTCCTGAAAAATCTCTTTGAAGAAATATTATCAGTTTGAGGATATTTAAGCCAAACAAATATGAAGTGAAAGAGAGTTCACTCAAAAATATGTTTAATGGTACCTGGATAAAAATCCTCTTGAAGTGGAATAATCAATTTTGGGGATATTTGAGACAAACAAATAAGAGTGAATTTTAGGTTTTGTAAGGAGAGAATATCAATTTTACAAATGGCTTATACTTGTGCAAATGAATTACACAATTTATTGTGAAATTTTAGGGTTTTGAGTGCTCTTGATTTTGATGACTTATAATTGCAAAGAACAAGAAATTAAATGCAATAATAAATCAAAGAGTGCCCACAAAATTATTATCACTTAGGTGTTGGATGCAACCGAAAATGCACCTAATTTGTCAATTTGTAATAAAGGTGTCAAGTAAAATCGAAAATGCAACTTTATTATTATTTTTGCAACAAAATTTGGATTTGTGTTTTGCAAAAAAAATGATATGTTGTGTCCTCTTGTTTTTCAATTTTGCAAAGAATGTGGCATAAAACAATTGTCTTTCCTTTTTGTGTTGCAAAACTAACAAGTTTGATTTTTAAGTGCTCCTCACTTTGTGTTACAAGCTTGCAAAGAAATCCAATTTCTTGTCTTACCCCATTTGATTTGCAAATTGAACAAAGTAGTACTCCTTTCAATTCAATTCAATACATGACCTGCATTTGAAAGGCTTCCAGACCAGTTGACACACAACTTGGTTTTTATGGACCCAAGGTTTTTAATTTCTTCTTAATTTTGCAAAAAAAATAGAATGTGCAATTTCATGTATCCCCCATTGGAGAAAACAAATGCACACATTGCCTTTGAATTTTACAAAAAAAATTGTCTCCTTGTGTTATAATTTGGCAAAAAATAATTCAAGTTTGATCCTTTATTGATTGCAAAATAAACAAGGTTTTGAGAAGAGTTTTCTGAATATAAGGCCTTTTCCCCATGAGACAAAAAAAATTGGACTCCCTAAATTTAAAAAATTATTGGAGCTAAGTCTTATAAAATTTCAATGGTTTGCAAAAGGAATTGTGCTTTGAATTTTGTCTATGATCCCCCCTTTGATGTGGAGAAAACAAAAAAACAACAATTTTATACCTTTGCAAACAAAAATATCTCAAAAGGCCTTTAAATTTTAATTTTAATGCAAATTTCTAATTAATCTTAGCAAAATTTCATCAATAATAAAATAACATTGTTAAAATTATCTTAATCTTGAAAAAAAAATGATTTTATACAAGGAATAATAAATTATTAATAAATATAACTAAAAAATAATTTTTAAAAATACAAAAATTTAAAAAAATAATTGTTTTTCATATCAAAAAGGTTTATTTGTGCGCACGTGGGGTCCATATCGGGACCTTGTTCTCAAAAATGTGCGCACTAACCACTGCGGTATTGTGCTTCATTGGGAAGCAAGGAATTAATGCTTCATTTTATTTTGTTTTGGGCATGCTTAATATTTTTTAAAAACACTTGGGACTTTTGTCCCACATTCATCCCAAAGTGGATGAATGATGTGTATAAACTGAATGCACAAACCTTTCATAGTGATTACCTTCAAGAAATCGAGTAAACTATGGAGAGTCTTTTTCTGCCCAAGCCAACAAAACAAATATCACCATATTAGTGCATCAGAGGACCAATCATAGATCGCCACGTTAGGACATAGAAGGACCAATCATCGGATTGTGACATCAACTACCAACACTACCTCAAAATGTGCCTCTATCTAATCAATAGTTCTAGGTATCTCCTCAAAATTTGAGCCTATCCATATTAGCAATCACCAGGTGTCCACCATGTTAGTAGTTCAAAGGCCACCATGTGTTGCCTTGAAGAATGTACCATCAGTCTTAGTCCATGTGCAATTTTTTATCATGGGTTACGCATCAAAATGATATCACAGTGTGGCTCCATGTGCAAGTTTCAATCCAAGGTTTCCATGTTGATGTTAGATGGATCGTGCATAATCCAAGATTTGCATGCTTCAGTGTAGCTATTGGTCAGAGTTGTTGTCGGTTGATTTAAGTAGGCTACTTTTCATCGATTATGAGAGCAAAGGAGAATCATCATATTATCAAGGCTTCTAGTTAGTGACCGTGCCAATAGTTGGAGGGCCACCTAACCTCCAATGAAAATGTTTGGGTCTACAGGCACGTGGGTTGTCTGCCCTACATATTCCTATTAGGCTTGACAGGGCTGACAGCAAGTTGTTGTCAGATTTGCGATCCTACGAGCTAACACATTCAATCCAAAAATTCTATCCAATATTATGAAAATGCACCCAACACCATAAAACTTACAAGCATCTAGTCATACCTCGATTTCCATGCTAAGGGAGGTAAGGAGTTGTGTGCCTTGGGAAATGTGTCCCAACTAGGGGGTCCTGATTTGGGATTTGTGATCCATAGGTCCAATCTAAGAGCGATATAAATTTCACCTTCTCCTATCGAAGGTCAACTTTGTTCCCAAGGCTCTGATACCAATGTTAGGTTAGTAAATAACCAAATAATAATTCAAAAGCATTAACCATAAATTTGATAATGAAAGGTTTAAATAGGACATAGGTAGCTAGGAATAGCATTAGGAATAACAATAAAATATTATCCTTAATTAATTTTAACAAATGCGTTATAGTTTACCCCATTCTAAAGGTAGCTAACAACTAACCTACTAACCAAAATAAATATGCAGGTTAAAAGTAAATAGTAATAGTAATAGTAATAGTAAAAAGTAACAAACTACTTTTTACCATGTGGTAAATAAAATCTACCTAGGTGAATCTTACAAAATACCAAATGAGGTAATAATTTATAGTTACTGTAACATAGTAACTCTAACAATAAATATATATAAATATATAAATAATAGATAAAATGTGGGAAAGCTAGGATGGACGACAAGTGACTAGATTTTGGTGTATACAAGTACATCATCACGACTATTGAGTACTTCACTAAATGGGTCAAATCCATGACTTTAGCCTCAACCATTAGATTCCAAGTCTCCAATTTTATCCTCAACTATATTCTTTGTAGTTATGAAATTCCTTTCATGTTAATATTATACAAAGGAACACCTTTAAAGAACAAGGATATCCAAAAAAATAATGCTAAATACATGATTCAACACAAAAGGTTGATGTCTTATTATCCTCAAGGTAATAGCCAAGTTGAAAATTCTAATAAGACTCTTGCCAATATATTTAATAATTTTATCATCAACATTGGTCGAGATTGGCATCTTCAACTATATCCTTTCTTGTGGGCCTATGACTATAGTCTCAAAACTCCCATTATTGCAACATCCTATCTTGTGGTTTGTGCGACCAAAGTCATATTTCCTTTTGATATGGAGATCCATTCCTTGCACATTTTGTTGCAAGACTCTTCTATTGGAGACAAATACTATCTTACACATCTTAGCAAGTTGGAACTGCTTGACAAAAAGTGAAAACATATCCTAGATAACCTACAAGTCTACCAATAAAGGCTTAAATATGCTTATAGTAAGAAGTTATGATCTCAAATAATTTTAATAAGGATAGTGAAGAAACACTTTAGAAAATTGGGTGCTAGGGTGGAGAGGGAGATGGAGATCAAAGGAGCTCAAGAAATTTCAAGCAATAATGAGAATTTTATGGGAGGTACAGCATCTTGGGATCTTGAACTAGGTGAGATCATTGAATCTGTTGTAAGGAATGGTGTTGGGAGTTCAAACCCAGATCTGGAAGACAAAAAATCCCCTGGGAAGGAAAATTCTTAGGGAAAAGAGCCTTTGAATAACCTGATGGGAATACCAACAAAGATGGGGCTCTTCACAAACCTTTCCTATATGGATTATATGTTGAAAATGTCAAAGGAATCGACACCCAAATTACCCTCAAAGGATGTAGTCCCTTAATACCGATGGGAGAAGATCTAGTGATCCCAAAAACCCAAATGACTGATTACCTATCCTTGGAGAATCTTTGTCTGATCAAGAAATTTGTAGGAGGTAGATCATATATGGAGTCCATCCGAAGATGGGCCTCATCCAGATGGAAAACCTTATGGAACATTGAAATTATTGCCCACCCTTGAGGGTTTTTCTAGATCCAACTAAATAACCAAGAGGATGCAACCCACATCCTAATAGGGGGGCCATGGTTCTATGGAATAAAAAGCATGTTTATTCATAAATGGGGTGAGGACTTCAATGCTGAAACACAAAGCATCAACTTTGCACTGATGTGGGTCTGTCTTCCAGGCCTACCCAGCCAATTTTGGCATGAAGATATACTACATGGAATTGGAAGATACATAGAGGAAATGGTAGCCATTGATCCCACCACCAAAGGCCACACTCACATGATCTATGCTAGAATTTATGTTAATGCCAACCTGGATTCCTAGGTTCCAACTTAGATCAATCTCATCTATGGATCCTACCCAAGATGTTAGGTAATAGAATATGAATATAAACTTGCATTCTGTATTAAATTCCAAGCCCAAAGGTAACTCAAGACCTAATGCCCCTCTCTTAGGTAGTAGAAATAAATGGATAACAATAATCAAAGAAACAAAATCCAAGCTAGACAATAGACAGGCATACCCCACACTCAAAAGGGTAGACAAACAAATAATAGGAATCACAACCAGCAACCAAGCATCCAAAATATCCTATTCAAAGGGAATAAAATCATGAGCTTAGAACAACCAGGAGACCAATACAAGATAAAATCTATTTTTGCTCATCCCAATCATTTTTATATTCCTTCTGGATACACCAATCATGATTCTAAAATAAATGAATATTTTCTTACCCTCTTAAATGATGACATTTTGCCACTACAAATGAGATCCAAAACCCCCTATTGAAGAATATTTCCAACCCTTCCTCCCTTCACAGGTTGGTTTTCCCCCTTTTGATGGTATTTTTCCTCCCCTCTCCCCATCCCGATCGGGACCTTCTAACCCTCCCCCTGATCCCCTCCCTGGGCAAGAGTAGCCTGAAAACTCCCCCTTAGGCAAAGGTGATTTCAAACCCAAAAATACTCAGAGTTCCAAAAAATCATTGGTGGACTATGGATTAGACAAGAAAATTGGGAGACCATATCTACAGGAGAAAAACAAAAAAGAAACTTTAGAAGATATAGCAAACGGAGTTCAAAAAATCCTATTCCCAAAGTAATTCAGTCAGTCAAAAGATGATCCCAAACTATCCAAACATCCCTTGAAGCATACAAATGGCTTATCCCCAAATTCGAGATCTTTTCCTAGTTAGCTATCCAAAATAGAATCATGTCCACTGATAATCTTATCAAGAGAGGGATGATGGTTCCTAATAGATGTCATTTGTGTACCAAAGCTTGGGAATCTATCAATCATTTATTCACTAAGTGTGAGTTCTCCAACTCTATTCTGAGCCATGTTCTATCCACATTTCACATAAATTGGGTCCAACCCAATTCCCTAATAAATTTTTTCACTCAGTGGCCCAACCCTTTCAAAAATTCCTGCCTCCATGACTTGTGTAAAATCTATTTTCATCACTTTTTATGGCAGGCTTGGCTCAAAAGGAATAGCAGGGTTTTCTCTAATCCTCCCAAGGACCCCTTAACCATTTCCAACAAATCCATTTTTTTGTTGCAAAGAATTCTCATATTTTCCCTTCCTCAAACCCCTCAATATAGGAATAGAGAAAAAATTGTTTATCAGGCTAAACATTCCTTGGAAAAGCAATTTATCCCCTTCCATTCCCCATCCCAAGCAGTTTGATTCTTGGAAGCCCCCTTGAAGGTTGGCTCATCCAAAGTAAATTTATGAATAGTAGGTGTTGGAGGCCTTGTTAGAAACCACAGAGGAAAAATTTTGGTTGCCTTCATTGAAAACTTAGGAATTCAATCACATCATATTTTTGAAGCCCACATGTTATTGAGAGGACTCAGCATCATCCAAATGTATAATAGTAACCTTAAAATTGAAGGGGACTCCATCAATGTTACTAACTACATCAACAATAGCAAAATCCCATCATGGAGCATCAGGAATTCCATTCAAGAGGTCAAAATTCTAATCCAAAGTTAGCTCAGCATCACCTTCTACCACGTGTATCGAGAAGCCAACAAGATGGTTGACCTTATTACCAATAGAGGAGTTCATTGAAATTCTTTGATTGTTTGGGATAGGAACATTCCTCAAGATGTCATTAATGAAGCAAATAAGGATTCATCCAATCATGGGCACATCTGATTCTTACCCTCCCCCCATCCCATTGGGCCACATCACCACCCTTTTGGTCTTACCCATTCATTTAAACTGCCCCTAATCCATGTCAACGGGAGCATTTCTTTCAAAGGCATCTGCTTTCAATATGACTTTGGCCTAGTCTTAGAATTACTCATTTCTATTTATCTCACATTAAATTCTCCCATAATACGTAAATCAAGATCCTTTTCTTTGTATGTGCTCTGACTATTTCTAATGATGGTGGATTTCAAGAGGGATCGTCTCCTATTACCGTCTCTAGGTAAAATTATGCATTCTCCTTTGACAAATCTATAGAGAAACTTGTGCATGAGATTTTTTGATATGGGTCATTCAGAATCACTTCTAGCAAGTGGATCCACACAAGCAAGGTTCATTACTTCCAAATTAAGTGTGATATTGCCACCTCAATTGCCAATAATTATGGACCTTCCCAAATAAGACTTGTCCAATGCATTTAATGCCAATTGTATGATTTTCTAGGTCCTCGACCTCTGCAATACCCCTCCCCAAAAGTATTTAAATATCTTCTCTATCACTGGGCTCATGTCCTTTGATTATGATATCCTTACTGCTCAACTTCCCATCCCAATCCTTGTTGTATGCCCAGTCAAGCTCCTCCCAATGGCATTGTTAGAACCTTATGAGTTCCAAATTGAACCCTTAGCTCTATATTTCTTTGAATCCCAGGGATTCAAGGTAGACATAACCAATTACTTTGTGAATTCTTGGAACAATGGTAGTGTTAATGTTCAAAACCTTTATTTTTGTGTGATAGTGGAGATGCTTGCAGAGGTTATGGAGTTACTGACGGTTGGTCAAGTCGTTCATAGGGACAAGCACAACTGGGATCCATAGATCAAAGGTTTTCCAAACCACTTCAATATATTTAGGTGGAAAGGTATAGAACTCAAATATGAATCCCTCCCTCTCCCATGGTCCTCTATGTTAATTCTAATTTTATAGTATGTTATAGTTGACGATCCCTCCAAGCCTCTCCTAAGTTTTCACCTCGTATTGGTTAATAACTTGATAGGATTCAAACCCATCAACATCCTTGACTTCCTCTTTCACTCGATCAAGTTGTCCATCCACAATGATCACAAGAGGAAATCCTTGAACAATCCCACTCACCAAGGTTTTTTTGCCATTTTTTACTACCATGACCTAGCAAAACCCCCACCCATCACCATTCCCCCTCTAGTCAAATCCACCTTAGTCTCCCTCCATGCCAAGCCCCTCTTGCTCCTCCCCCCCTCGAGGATCCTATGGAGTCGGATGTGTCCCTGAAGTTTCAAACCTCGACCAGAAGTAGGGCCTCCCCTATTGCCTTTCCTAGGACCCTACCCTCCACAAGGAAAATCAAATTGGAGTAAAGCACCACTCATACTCACAAATTATATCACATCAAAAAAGTTAAGAAAGAAATGAGTGAAAACTCCTGGAGTGCATTTCTAATGACAACAGTGACAGCTCGAGTCACAACTCAAACATCAACCACAAAGTTTCTACCATCATCATTAGCAGCATTATCAACACCTTAAAGACCATTTATACGAACCTGAAGCAGTTGATTAAGAACGTTGTTGAAAGCAACTCAGCAAAGGAGGACTTAACCAATGCATGATGGGAAGGCTTGCATGGTTGGGTTTGTTTCTTCTATATTGGTTTTTTTTTGTTTTCAAACATTTTCATCCCCTGTATAGGGATTTGCCTATGTTTCTCCTTGGTTGGTGTTAATGGTTTCTATTTTTAGTGGTACATATAGTTTTTCATCCTCTTTGTAGTTCCAGTTTTCTCCCAGCACCGATTGCTATCTCTTTTTGTATATGAAGTTGTAGTCAATTTTGATAGAGGGTTTTGTAAGCACCAAAATGCATGGAATTTTAACAGTTATTTAGCTTTGGTTCTATCCCTATCTATATATTCCTTGCATGGTTTCCCTAATGGCTTAGTAGTTCATGGTTTCTATACTTTACTGATTAAAATTGATGTATATGATTCTAGGACCCAGTTAAAACCCACATAATACAAAACTCTAATTACCAAAAAAAAAGTTATGATCTCAATCCTTTGAATTTGGTGATATCGTTCTTAAAGAGAATCAAAATAACACTAATGTAAAAACCAAGCTCAAAGGTAAATTTGATCCAAATTGGTAGGATCCATACATCATAATTGCCAAGTATGGTTTAGGTGTCTATTACCTCACCATGCTTGATGAAAAAGAACTTAAAGAACCAATGAACATAATGCATCTTAAAATTATTACTTTTGAGTCTACATTATCTACCTATTTCTTTCAACTGCCTATTTCTACTTGCTTACATATTATTTGACTTCATATCTACTTGCATACATGTGCTTGTCTTTGTATATATTGCCTATTGCATCTCGAGTCAAGGATCCACAATGACATGCAAATGATGATCCTAGTTAGAATAGTTCATTTGCATACACTAGGTGACTCATGCAAGTGGATCCTCCTAGTCCCATATTTGCAAACCAAATCAAGGTTTGCATAACCATCTATCTCTATCATCAATCTAGTTTACCTCAAACCTTATCTCTATCAATTCTTCCAAACTATCAATCTCTTGTCATATGATGAAAACTATGGGATTCATAGGTATTCATGGTAAAAATATTCAAATTGAATTCTTTTATCTCATCAATCACTACGTGATAAACATTGTGAGGTTCAAAAGTGTTTACTGTAAGTTCAATATCATCATCTATTATTTCCCATGTATGACCATGAATGGGGGTAATTGATCAATAATTAAATTGTCTTCCCAATTGGAGGTATCATTTGTTTCTACACAAATCAATCATAAGTTCTTTATGACTCTTCTCTATGAGATAAATCAATCTAAGAAGAAGTCCTTTAAGCGCTTGTTTCAAGGAAAATCAAAATTCTTGTGGTAAAAGCTAAATCCAAAGTCTTACAGGTAAAGCATAAGTCGTTTATATATTTGTTTAAAGGTAAATTATTTTACTTTTCATGTTTTTAATCACAAAAACTAACGAGAAGTCCTCCAAGGAAATCTAATTAAAATTCCCCTAGGAAAATATCAAATCTAGCCAAAAGTCCTTTAAGCAAAGCTAACTAAAGTCCTCCTAGACAAATCTCAAAGCAAACCAGAAGTCCTCTAGGTAAAGCTAGCTAAATTCCCCATGGTCAAATCTTAAATATAACTAGAAGTCATCTTGGCAAAGCTAACTAAAGTCCCCCTTGGAAAATCTTAAGCTAACCAAAATTCCTATGGCCAAAGTTAAATAAAGTTCCCTTGGAAAAATTATTAAGCATATATCTTTGTGTATAATGTATATATTTGTATATTCTTGTAAATAGTTGTACTATAGTAATAAACTCTTAGTCACATAATGTATCTTTCACTTAGTATAGAAAAGTACTTAGGTTCATCAAGGTCGATCTCTACATATAAGTTTAGATTTGGTGGCTTTCCGAACTCTCTCTTCTATTTGAACCATTTGTACCATACCATCCCTATTGATATCCCTTGTTGTGCACCATACTGGGAGACCACCTCATCAAGATAGTGAAGCTCCCATTGTCCTACTTGCCACATAACTTTCCCCACATAAGCTATATGATAGGCATTCTTATACTAGTTAGGATGATGCCTACAGAGCTACTAGGTGATCTTCGTCATCTATAGATCATCGATAGCCCTCCATGCTACCACTAGTGCTCCCTTGTGAGGCCACCCCTACCCTACCTCTATTGGAGTATATTACATTATTTGCTACATGCTAACGTACCCCCATGGTACCTTCATGGTACATATGTAAATAATAGATTAGGTTTGAGTCATAGTGTAGAGTGTGAGTTATATTTTTGCTTTTTTGTAAGTGTGAATGTGCAGGATATGCACAAGTTTCATGTAAAGTTGTAATATGTGAGAAATGCACAAGTGTCATGTGAGTTATTGTGCAGTGTAAGTTGATTCTATGTTTAAAAGTGTATTATATGTAAGAGTGAAAATATGTAATGTAAATATGCACACAAGTGTTGTAGGTTAGATTGTGCAAGCTGTAGAAGTGTAAGAGTCATGTTTATGTGTGCATACAATATAGAGTCAAGTTTTCATCAAGTATGCAAGTGTCAAGTAGAGAAGCCAAGAGTCATGATATTTTGCAAATGGAAAGGAATATTTAAGCACCCAAATATTCATATTACTATGGCTATATTACGGATATAATACTCCATAAGCATATAATCACATTACAGAGACAAGAGGAAGTTCTTATCATATTTGTAAGAGAAAGTGGAGTAATAAAGATTACATACATTTTGAGCAATTAATATTGTAAGTTGTTTTATATGCTTAGTATATGTATGATTCAGGCTATTTACATTCATATTTTTGCTTATTAGTGAATTTTATTTGATATATTATTAGCCTTGATATACATATTAATTTTCTCATATTACTCTATTCATATTATTATCTTGACTTTATTGTATTACGGCTATATTATATTTGATCCTATGATATTTATGGTAGTTTTAAAGCTTAAAAATCCATCAGTGGTATTAGAAACACTACTAGACTCTTTCCAGGTTGATAGAGTTAATTTAGTCACTTACAAAAATTGATTTTATCTAGTTTGATAAAGTTGATTAAGAGTATGTCCACTTTGAATGCAATGTAACTCAAACTCTATTTGAAGTTCATATTGAGTAGATAGGCTAGAGTCTTTCCACGATTAAATAATAACCAATGAAGACTAGAAATGAATTATAGAGTCTTTCCATGGTTAAATAATAACTAATGAAGACCAGGACTCATCTAGAGAGTCTTTCCATGGTTGAATAATAACTAGTGAATACTATGACTCAACTACATTGGAAGGTGAAACAAATTGAATATATTTGATCATTCAACATCATATATAGGAACATTCAAGTCACCCTGATAGCATAGAAGAAATAATTGTAGTAGAGAAAGCAGCAAAAGTGTGAGAATATTCATACAACAAATAGATAATAATTTTATCTTCTAAGTGTAGATTATTACAATGAATTGAGAAGCATTCAGAGCTTCCTAAGAATAAGAATAGTAACAAATAATGGAAGTAGCATCTATAGAACATAATCGCTCAACCTAATAAAGCTCAAGCATAAGAGCATAATCAATAGAGCCTAATAAATTTATATCTCAAAGAAAACAAAATAGAAGTAAGAAGTTTATTTTTGGAGAAATATAAAGAAGCACCTAGATTACTTTGTATAGTTTTAAATTTAAATTTAGAGATATTGATAAGAGAAATATATTTTAGGTAATAGAGATATTGACCTTTACAAGAAGAAATATATTCAAGTCCTATAGAACTTAACATAAGGAAGAACATACAAGTCATCTAGATCTTGACATTAGAAGAAAGAGATAGAGATTTAGGTCATTCAAACCTTGACATTGGTAGTACGAAGATAAGGAAAATATTCAGGTCATATTGACCTTGATAGTGAAAGATATTGGAAGAAATAGATAGAGAATATTTAGGTCACATAGACCTTGACATTAGAGAATAGAGTCCTACATATTAAAGTAGAGAATAGAAGAAGAGGCCTGCATAATTATTGAAGAAAATAGAAGGCCATTATAAGTGAAAATAATATAGGCTTGAATACAAAAAATTGTTATCTAAATGCTAAAGGTCTAATCTGAAGGCAAAAACAAAGGGAATAGGAATTCATGCTAAGAAGAGCAACTCCCTGAGAAAGTTATCCTAAAAACAAGTGGTTGAAGCTTAGAGAAAGGTTTTGTAATACAGAGTTAGTATAACATAGAGGCCCGAGTAAAAATATTGCATTAGTTCTATGCCTAATGGAATGTAGCATTCTAATTAGGTGACTCATACTAAAAGTAAAAGGTAGCTTATATAAAATCCAAGTGGATCAGTTTGAAAGGCAGTGACAATTCATGTTAAAACAAGGTAGTGCATATTAGAACCACGTAGCTCATATTAGAACCAAGAGGTTCATTTTGGAAGGCAATAATAGCTCAAAATGAAAGGTGAGTCATCTTATAACAAATAAGAAGATAATAGTAGTTCATTTTAAGGCAACATTGATATTAGAACCATAAGAGGTTTACATAAAGGTTGTTTAAGATTTTTCCAATGCCTTGAGTCATCAAACTTGCAATGCACTAGAGAAAAAATAAGCAACATATTAGCATAAAGAATAACAAATTAAGGAAATAGAGCTCTACAAAGTTTACCAAGTTGATAGTGCAAAAAAGGCATGCAACATTTCGAATTATAGAAGAGAAAACTTAAGGAGACTAAATTTCAAGAAAGAGATCAACGTGAGAAGTCAAAGCATTGCATAATATTGATATTCAAGTACTAGAGTAACGCTTTGATGTTACACTTGAGAACAACACCTGAGAGTCACACAACATTACACTTAAGAGGAACATATAAGAGTCACACGTTGATTTGATGTTACACCTTAGATCTACTCAAGTTTACAGTTGAGAGCAACTTAGATTCGATTCCATTTGGTGTTGCATGAGATTTAGTAAATGCAATAAGGTTTGGAGTAGTGTAATGGAGGTTATATCAAAGACCAAAGTGTTAGCATACGAAATATTTCTTCTTCTCATGAAGCATACGAAATTTACAAGTGGAGGAAGGCAAATTACATCCTAAAATTTTGAAAGGAGCACAAGTCAAATTCAAATAATATCGATAACACAAGGAGCAAGAGCAAGAAGTTCAAGGTATTCACTCACAACATAGCAAAGGTTAGGTTTATCAAAATATTACTTAGAAGCATAAATTTTATAGGGTTACATTTTAGTTTACTTGTAGAGATGAGGAGTTATTAGATTTATTTATGTCTTTATTATTTAGAGAGATAATTTTAGGGTTTATTTAAGTTATATTTGAAGCATTTAAATTAGATGAAGTGATAACCTTAATAATTTGTTTCTTTAAGTATATTATAAAATATTAGGAGTAATAAGGTTTTATAAATATTTAGAGTTAATTTTGTGAGTTTGAAGTTTTAAAATTTAAAGTTTACTAGTTTGACTTGGTTTTATATTTTTGAAAAGAAAAGGAAAATTTTGAAATTATAAGTTTTTAATATTTACAAATTTATCTATTTGGGAGACAAAAGTATTTCAACTTCAAACATTAGGAAAATATAAATACGCAAAATTTTTTTTTTTATTTCTAAAACTAGGGAGACAATAATTAATACTTCATAGGAATTAAATTATAGATCTAATTTTTATTTTTTGAATCTAGGAGTTATAAGGTTTTCTCCTTCAAAGGAGAAGATTGTATATCATGGAAGAAAATATTTTAAATGCATTCAATGAGGATAGTGAAAAAATAATCCATAAACTTAAGTTTTATTCTCAAAATTTGATAGATAGCTTTGATAGAAAGAAATAAATGACTAATTATTTAAATGAGAAATGATCTTTGTTTCTTAAGGATGTAAAATATGAAAAAATTACCACTTATTAAGTTATCTTCATGAAAAAATCTTCATAATATGATGGAATTCACAACACACCATTATATTTTCTTCAGAATAATGTTTAATGATGAATTTATCATTAATTAGTTTTGAGTTTTTCAAGAAAAGAAGCAAGCAAAGAAAAATGATACATGTAATTTAAATAAATCTTATGTTAGCTTCAACGAGGAATCATTAACATAAAGGTTGTATTATTGTGATGATATACTAACTCAATGCTTAGAAGGTATATCACAAATGAAGGCACAGAAGTGAAGAAGAAGAAAGAAGAGAAGAAATAACATCAGGAAAGCTAATAGGAAATCTAAATTCAAAGACAAAGAGGAATCTCATATTGCAAGTTAAAACATTATTCTAAAAGAGGTAGATTGAAGATGAATATGAATACTATGATTGAAGAATAGAGTCTTCAAAAACCAAATAATGTAATACATGGGGTGTGGTGGAGTATATTACATTATTTGGTACATGCTAATGTACCCCCATGGTATCTTCATAGTACATATGTAAAAAATATATTAGGATTGAGTTACAGTTTAGGATTAAGTCTAGATTAGGATTAATAATATATAAATAAGTATTTTAGGAAAAACATAGGTGTTCTTCAAACTAATCCATCAAACACAAAGTACACACAAATTACCCCTAATTCTTAAGGTGACGTACTAAAGAGTGAAAGAGTGTTGCAAGGAGGCCCTTTACGATAACATTCCCTTTTCCCTCACCATAGTTTCAAATAGTGTATACAATATCTTTAAATATTTTAACGTAAGAAGGATTAGATCAAAAACCCAATCTCTTGAGATGTGATTGTTCAATAATGATCATCAAATTCTAATTTTAGTCTATGTGGCTCCAAGACCATTATTTATTCCAAATGGTTATGATATGATCGGATGAAACAAAATTTTAAGGATTATATATGTATATATTTCTTCAAAATTTGAAATATCTAAAGAAAAAATAAATATTCAGAATACCATATCTTTTGGCAACATATTTGAAGTAAAGGAGAAAATTGAATCCAAGCTCAAAAATTTGTAAGAGATAATTTAAATCAATAGAATGGATAAATATACCTATATGCAAGAAAAATAATTGTTTTATTATTATCATAATGTATTTAAAAAAATAATCATATGTTAGCTTTTGATGTAGCAAGCATGGAGAGATAGCAATCACAATATGCAGAATAATATGAAAGAAAGTAAATCTGTTATATGACTGAAATATAAAATATTACAATGTAGCTATGGAGGAAATGAACACTCCAATATAAAGCTACTGAACTACATTGTATCCATCACCAATGGATGGTGTCACACACTATGCTACACTATGTCGTCTGGCTGTTTATCTATGACTCTATCTATCACTCTATATCTATATATCTATGAGGCCATCCTTATATAGGTAAAATAGGATACTTAGCCAACACTCTATCTAGTTGTGCAAGGAACAACTTGCACATGTACAACTTGCACATTGACACTTGTGCATTTATTACATTACATAAAGTAACTAGATAACTTGCCCCTAAATTAATCTAAGTATGTACCTTGGAAGATACATTTACATAACCCAAATGATGGAATAGAATCTATTTCTAACACCTTCTGTATTACATTATTTGGGTATTGAAGACTTCAGTATTCAATATGGATCTTCTTCTTCTTCCTGAACTTTGTCTTCTATCTTTGCATTCTTTGTGTTCAGGTTCAATAGGTAATTTATGTCTTCATATGATGCAAAGTAAGTTGGAGCCGAGACTTATTCTTTTAATTGGTGGTTCATGACCTATTCAGATTCATCTTCCTTGTCTTCTATCCAACCACCTTTATAGTTCTCCTTGTAGGTATCTCCATATGGTTTTGGTTGTTGATGAATGATCAGGGAATGATGCAATTGTCCTCTCACCTTTTTTTTTTTGATCCTATGTGCTTACCTTTTTGGTGTATTGGTTCTTCATTTTATTCAACTTGTTTCTCTATAAATATGTTAGTATTTTTTGAAAAATCACAATGTCTTGTGAGGTTTCCATTGAGTATAGGATGTATGTATTTTCATGAATTGAACCTATTGCTTTTATGTCATATTTATTCATAATGAGACAAGTATTGATCCCATCCATATATCCAAAGTTAATCACATAGTTGTTTTCAACTAACTTGCTTACAGAGATGAGATTGAATGTTAATCCAAGAACATACAATACTTTCTATAGTAGAATATCTAGAAATGAAATGCTTGGTGTTACACATCCATATAAATGTATAGGATACATTTGTCTATCTAAAATTCTTATTCTATAACCTGTAGCAATTTCAAGATAATCAAACCATTGTATATTAAAGGTCATATAATGACTGCCTCCTGAGTCAATAGACCATGTTCATGATTATATGACATTCCTTTACCCATTTGAAGAAGAAATAAGATAGAATTTGTAGCTCCCTAATTGAATTATATAATTTTGATTTGATAAAACCTTTATTAGTCCTGTAGGATTCCTTATATCTCCTTAGTTATGAATGCCTAATTTTAGGTTTTTTAAGAAAATCTTATATCTTCACAACTTGACAATTTTTGAAGAATATTATTATCAAGTTTTGTAGAATTCCTTATGACTCCCTAGATATGTTTTGGAGTATTCTATAGTGCTTTTGTAAGATATAGTTCAATTTTTGGTTGATTTTGTACAAGTTTTGTAAGGATCAAAAATCAACTTCTTAATCTTCTTAATACTCCTATTGAACTAAGCACTTTTCAATTTTGAAGAGGTTTTAATGTTGGATTTCTTTTGTCCCTAAGGAGAAATTTTCTGAGACAAGAACATAAATTTCCAACTTTGAAAAAAGTTTTAATAACCCCTTTTGAAACCCTTAGGAATTTTATTTAAGTGTTTCTAATTTCCAAAAGACTAGTTGGAAGTTGTAACCCTTATCACTCCCAAATTTGGAAAACTAGAACACATTAATATTTGGAAATTTTAAATGGATTAATTCCAAGTAGAATCCCATATTGCTCCTAAATTATATTTTTGCAAATATTATATTAATTCCCTAAGTTTTGCTTTCAAACAAAGATTGATTTTAAATCATATATCAACCTTATCTTATAAGCTTATAACTCCCATTTTGAAATTGAAATCAAATAAGAAATTAAGGTTTTGTACCTTTATGATGTTGGGTGAATGTGGCTATAAACTCTCCTTCTTGAGCATGGATTCCCAAGGCTTTAATGCACTCCGTGAATGTTGGTTGACCAAGAGTTTTCCAACTATACCCATCTTTCTTAGGATCTCTGTCGAAAGCACACTCGAATTTGTGTTGAACGTATATCGTCACTCTGCCAAATTTCACCCAAATAGTTGTCGAGTGTGTGTCGTCAATCTATCGTGTAGTGACTAAACTCTTGTTAAGCATCTACTATTGATTTTTTGAGTAGCCTCCACTGACGCTCATGATGTTTTCAACTACTACACTTGATGTTTCCAACTACTGCGCTTCTATCTTGGTTGGTGGAGGTGTTGAACTCACTCCACTATTCATGACAAGTGTCACATTTGAGTTGAAAATTACTTTTTTATTCTTTCTTGAGTGCTATCCAAGTAATGCTCCTTCCTCAATGTCTTCAAGCTATATTTACTATAATGTATGTCAAGATGTATGTAACTCCATTATTTGGAGTATGGGTGCCAAGAAGTGTAATGTCTTCTTTGTGAGCATTATAGAATATCTTTCAAAAGATAACAAGTGGCAGTTGCATACCTTTATTTCTATCAACGCTTATATGAAGACTCTCCAATGTGTTTTCCACCTTAATCCTTGTTTTTTTACATAGATGTTGAAGTGTCTCCAACTAATGGTTGAGTTGTGGTGGAGATATGGCAGAGCTTTGGTGGAGATATGGAGTAGATTTGGTGGCCTTTAAATGGAGTTTAAATGGCAGTGCTTGGATGAAGACTCCTTGATGCTTTACTCCATTGTTAGCATTTACTAATGGTAGAAATGCTTTGATAAGAATACTCCTTTCCTTTGATGTTTGTTTGCTTTATCTTCTACTTTGTACACTACTTGATCTTCTTCTATGCTTTATCTTCTACTTTGTACACTGCTTGATCTTCTCTTATGTTGTGTTTTCTACAGGTTCAAGTTTCCATGATGAGCCCCTTTGAGTGGCTTCTATAGCTTGGGAAGAGTGCTTACATTTAGCCCTTTCTTGGTTGTTTTTCTTGTGTTTATTGTCCCTTTTTGGGCACATTCAAATATTTTTTTGGACTATAAAAACCAGATTTAAATGGTGCTATAATATGTATTATAGTGTGTATATAAATTTTCTTTGATGCACCTTCTTTTGCACTCTTATTTCAGATCAGAAAATCTGATTGTATGGCATATTTTTCTCCTGCAATACAAGGGTTTTGATGTTGTCTTTTATAAGTATACACCTTCCCCTTTTTTCTTGGACACTTAGATAACAATTCCAAGATTATGTAACACTGGATAGAAGCTTTTTATTTTCTGCAATTCTTTTCTTGCATTCAACTCTTTAATGCTTTTGGATTTGAGGCTCACCAAGTCTCATCCTTTAAATGTTCTATTTTTTTTTTTGGTTAGTTATGTTCTTCTCCAGGTTTTGGATGATTCTAACCTTTTGGGTGGCTTCATTAGGCCACTAAAAGTTGTAGATTCTTGTGCTCCAATAGTGTCTTTAGACACTTACTAAAAATCATATTTTGTGCCCTTCAAGAACACAAAACTAATTAATTTGAGTAGTGTAATAGTACAAGTTTTTTCACTTTTGATGCACTAAGATTACATTTATTACTCTAATCAACTCTCAAATTAATGCACTAAAAATTTACTGCAACTAATCAATAACAACCTAAAATGAATCTTTAAGAGATATTCTAAAATTTCACTACAACTAATATTGTAGAGCTTAGTCTTCTTTTTATTTTTCCAAAATAGGTATTTTATAGAAACTATTTTGAAATCTAGTCAACTCCTAATAAAAGTGCAAATGAACCTTAAAAAAAATTATTCTTTTTGCATTTTTGAAGATGGTAATCCAATTTTTTATTTGCAACTTTAATCCAAATGTGGGTGCATATAAAAAATCTAATAGGTATATGAATTAATAAACCTATTTGCACCAAAAAGTTGCATACCTTTTTGTAGTAGCTCTTTTATCACTTCTATAGAGGATGTAGATCTTGGTGTCTAGAATCACCAAGTTGCTACTACAAGAATGTCCTTGCAGCTCTTTGTATACTATCTTGAATAGCTCCTTCTTCACCAAATAATGGTCTCGACCTTTCTTTTATGAGCCTAGGATTTTATGGCTTTTTCTCCTCCTGATGCAAATTTAGAGAAGTCTTTGTCTCTAAAGCGATGCCTTCTTTTTGTGAGAGACAATCTTTAAATCTTCAAGATTTGGTGAGCTTCTTCTGTCTTCAAGTCATCTTGTTTATTTTTGACTTCAAGTAGGATTTTCTTTTGATATTTGGCACTCCTTACCAAATTATTCTTCATATATTTGGCACTCCTTGCCAAATTCTTCTTCTCTTGGGCTTGTTTTCATATGGTGATAATTATCCCAAGTCCTTCACTATCAGAGGCTTCTCCTTGATAGTGGATTTCTCCAATAATTTCTCCTTTGATAATATCTTTAGTAAGGCTCTCCTAGCCTTTTTTGGATTCTTGAAATGATCTTCTCAAGGTCTCTAATCTATCAGCTTTTGAAGATCTTCCTTGAGACATTTTCTTTAATCTTCTACTCTTGGAAGTGTTGGTGATGAGATCTTCCTCTAGATATCTAATTTTGCTACTTCTAGATTCGATCAGGACTCACCTAGTTCTTATTCTCTTTCTCCTTCCTTGACTACAATTTCTACAATGAGATATAATCTCTTTGATTTTGCTGCAGGTGCTGAATTAATTCTGAATAAGATACTCTTCCTATATTTCTTGTAGGAAGTTTCCCAACTCACTGAATCTTCTTTCCCTACAATAAAGTATGTGTACTAAAATCTTTAGTCTATCTCTAAATCATATATTCTCTTAAAATTCAAGATCAATATTTCTATGGCCTTTTTCAATACCAAGGCTACTTGTAGACACAAAAACAACACCAATCCGATTATGTAACGACAAGCACTGATCAAATTGACATACATAGCCCCTAGGGTAGCCCCGAGAGGTTAAATAATGGTCCTAACCACTCCCACAGTAGTTTTGGAAGGTCAGAGGTCAATTTGGCACCTTTTCAACACTTTGATCCCTACTCGTCCCACCCTGGGATGATTACAAACTGGTATTCATCCCACCTTGGGACGATTAGCAGTATTCGCTCCAGGGTGGGGCGAATAGCAGGTTTGATTGGCAAAAGTCAAACCTCGACAGATCCACCACTTAATTGCAACTTCAAGACATGCAATTGCGAGGAACAACTTCAAATCAGAGAGAGAGAGAGTTCAGTCATGCATACCTTGATTTTTCAATGCCTCATGCAAGAATACTCTAAATCAGGGAAGAATATTTTCTCCTAAAATAGGACAAGCAACTCAAGTGGAACCCTCGCATGCGCATTCAAAGAGAGATACCCTAGGTCTATAAATTGGTGAGTCTTCTCACCCAAAAAAATAGGAATGAAGAAGAGCATTTGGAGCAACGAAGTGCTACCAAATCAAACCCTTACCCTCATTGTGCTTTTACATCCTTGATCTCTCTTTTGGAAGGGAGGTTATTAGGTGATTATT
The DNA here is from genome assembly GCA_028583015.1 of Wollemia nobilis. Classification (NCBI taxonomy): domain Eukaryota; kingdom Viridiplantae; phylum Streptophyta; class Pinopsida; order Araucariales; family Araucariaceae; genus Wollemia; species Wollemia nobilis. The sequence continues at coordinate 4,272,792 of JAQPPZ010000613.1, read as the reverse complement.
GGAAGCGCAATCCGGACCCAAACCCAAACATTTGGCCATAATATCCCACCAAATTTGTTGAAACAACCCCATAATATGTTTTGGACCCATCCCAAGTGGATTGGTGCTGAAACCAAGTCCCAAACGACAGGCGTCCTGCCCCCGGGTGCCACCTGCACTATTGCAGTTCTAATCGCCCCACCCTAGAGTGATTAGAAATCTATGGCAAATTTCCTTGATTTTTATTTTGCATCTGATTCAAGGTTACTCACATATGCTATCATTTAAATTGCATGTAATTCTGACAAGTTTTTATCATGCTTTTGTTATTTCCTGCTTTCACTAACATGCAGGGAGCATCATCAGATTTTGGGTGATAGAGGCCAAATTAGAAAAATTCGACCATCTGGGTTGTCCCAAAATACCTTGTTTTACCTAACACCAACTTTTTAGGTGATTTGGAGGCCTCTAGATTAGACATTTAGGAGGTGGCTTTTGTATAGGTTATGACAGTCCTAATCGTCCCACCCTGGAGTGATTAGAAATCTATGCAATATTTCTAGACCGTTCCTTTTGCAGTGGCTTCCTGGTAATGTTTATTGCTTCTATAAAAATTTTAGCTCATTCTGATATGTTTTAGTTATCATTTTAATCATTTTATGCATGCACTGATTGCAGGCCTTGGGTATCACATGTTTCTCTCCATCCGTAGGTGCTACTAATCCTTTTCTATTTCTCTAAATGTAGGATCTCGACACCAGAGATGTATCAAGGAACCATAGACATATTCATGCAAGTGGTGGCAATGTTTGGTCCGCCCATTTTACATGTGGACACGCGAAAGAAAGCGTACCAATCCGTGGTGTAATAGAGCCCTACTTAATGCTTCTAGCCCCCAAAATGGGAGGAGACGCATTGTAATCCTATTTTAAAGTAAATTAATAAAAAGGGTTGTACTCGACATTTACTTTCCATCTTATTTCAATTCATTTATGTTTCTCTCCTTTCATGCATTTCAGTTCATAGGACTTAGCATTATGTTTCGCTTTTGCATACATCACACTTGGCACTTCCGTTTTGTTTTTGTATCCTCGTGATTTCAGTGGTGATCACGGTGGGACCACTTTCCCTTGAGTTTAAGATCAATTTTTTGATCATAAGTGTGTGTTTTTGCTTGCAAGTATCAATCTTTCAAGCACTGGACAGCTACTCGCTCCACCCTGTGGCGAATACAAAGTTGGAATTCGTGTCACCCAGAGACGAATAGGAATTTATCTCACCCTATGATGAATACAGATCTGTTATTCATCTCACACTGGGATGATTAGCTCTCTGTGCAATTTCAAAGCAGAAACTCAGAGGCATCCGGTTTGGGCAGAGAAGAGGTAGGGGTTCTGAGCATCCTCTGTCATTTTTTGTTTTTTGTCTCTGTCATTTCATATTTCTTTGCTTGCATAGGAAATTTTATTGCATGATTTCTTTCTTTTCACAAGTAAAAATAACCCCACACACCACGTGGTAATTTAAATAGCAAGGCATTGGTTGTAAAACCCCAACCCTTGATCAAGACCAACGGTGGATTTCATCACCACCTTGGCTTGAATTTTTTTTTGCATACATAACCTTGATCGCTACTATTGCTAGATGTATATCTTGATGAAAGCTAACCAAATGTAGTTGGGATGATTCCCAATGCATGAGGATAAGTCTTCTATAGTAGGTGTCATAAATAGAGTGATTCCCCTTTTGTATTGCCTATGTTCCACGTATTGTTCTGCTCTCACATACCAATAGTCTCCCTCACGTAAGGGCGAGTATATAGAGAGGTTCGGTATAACGGCCTAGCAGTGGTATATTGAAGGGGTGACCATTTTTGGGAGATATAAGAGCCCTCATATTGCATATACAACAAAAATTTCTTTACAAGGTTTTCAAAACAAACATCAAAACACACTGAACCAGATTTAGGGCACACTTTTAATCCATAAACAAGATAATCATTGCTTTGATTGTGTCTTTCCTTTTATTTAGTGTAGCATAAAAAATTGTAAAGAAGATAAAAACGTGCACATCTTTAGAAACACATCACCATGGTATACACTCGTAGCCAAGCCCAATCATGGGCAGAAGCTGTAGAAAGTGTACAAAGGGGCACAATTCACCTCCGATATACTCTCGAGGACTTGGTCATACCACCTTGGCGGCCTGACCCACAAGATAGTCCACATCATGCCATTACAGAATGGGACTATAGAGGAACCCCTTTGAGGGGTACTCCCACTCAGCATAGACCCTTTCAGGAGGAGGCCATACACGTGGCACTCAACATAGATGGGAGGGCTCCCTTAGATGCTCGTTATGAGTGGCCATCACATGATGAAGTGCTAGAGCAACATAAGGTCCATAAGGAGGGGTCACATGATTACGTCATCCCTCCTTTACCCCTTATTACTATAAAAAACAATAGGCCAAATCCATAGCATAAGGCTCTTTAGACATGGCAAGCCAATTCTACCTGCCCCTTTCACACATACAAAATGGAGTACGAGGAATACCACTACATTCCTCAAGAGAAATACACAATGCGGTAGCAATGCACCTCCGTGCCTGCTATGTATCAAGATCACCCACTGAGGCTAGAGCCTCGGGTGAATGCCGCTAACCTTGATAGAGGAAAGTGACCCATAGAGATCTCGGATCACCACAACTGAGATAGATAGGTATGAGAGGCATCTAGGCTTCCTAAACACAAGACGGTGGAACAAATTGACTTGGCATTTGCCAAACATACCACCCACAAAGCACAAATTATGCAGCTCAAGAAAGACCAACAACTGTTAGAGCACCTGTGCCGCCTTAGAAAAGAGCGCATTCGGCGTCAGACAGATGAATTGCTCCAGAACACTATGCCTAAGAGGGTCCCAACCCCTCACACACATAATATAGAGTTGTATGAGAGGCATAATCCCTTGGTGTGAGACAGGTCTCCATGACCTTATCAAATATTGCCTCCAAGACCTCCTAGACCTGAGTAGGAGGCCACTTCTAGAAACAATGATGGGCACCATTCATGGGCAACCACCCATGTTTATAGGTCTCACTCAGACACTCCTCAAGAATCCTATGAGGAGTATGAGCAAGAAGAAGAGCAGGATGAAACGCCCTACCAAGGTAGGGGGATGCTATCCGGCTACCCCTCCATAGGCCTCAAGTTCCCCGCAATCCACAACAGGAACAATCCAAGGAGGAAGAGATCAAATCCTCTGATGCATATAAATTGTTGTTAGAGTGCTTAGAGTCTTTTGAGACCAAGAATTTTAGGCCCCAAAAGCCCATTTTATGCCAGCTCTGTAGTCACCCTGTGCATCCGTCAGTGCTAGCACCCCCATACCCTGAACACTTTAAACTGCCCTAGTTGGCACTCTTTAGAGGGGAGGAGGATGCCCAAGAGCATGTGACTAGATTCCTAAGCCAATGCTTTAGCATTTAGGACAATTATGCTTTGCTACTAAGAAAATTTATAACCACGTTCACAGGCCCTACCTCAGATTGGTTGACTCGGTTGCCAAAACATAGCATCAGTAACTTGGATCAGCTAGTGGATGCGTTCCTCAAACGCTTCACATTCAACACCAAGAAAAAAGTGTCACTAAGCGACCTAGCTAGCCTTAGGCAATATGAGGAAGAAACCATGTTGGCCTATGGGAATTGATGGAGGACATTGCTTTCAAAGCTACCCTACCTCCCTCCTATGGTTGACCTTACCCAAATGTTCTCAAAGAGTTGTTTGAGATCGATCTCCATGCTATTGTAGCTGTAGAAATATGCCACTTTAGAGGAAGCTCTAGCATAATATAGAATTATTAAGGAGATCAAGATTCAGGATGGCCAGATTGCCAAGCCAAATAAGAAAGAGTGGCCTAAAAATGCCAAAACAGGGACCACACAATCGAAACCCATTGTGGTCAATCAGGTTGCTATAAACATGTCAAAGCCTGCACAAGCAACACAGCCCTCATAGGCTAACTATCAGGTAGTTCCTCTTGATATCTATGAGAAGGAAAATCATCAACAAGAGAAAAATTAGCAGCGTCACCCTAGGCAACAGTTCACACCCTTCACAGAGTCCAAAGACTCCTTGTTTGACCATTTGTCCATGGAAAACTTGATACACCTACCAAAAATTCAACCCATAGACCCCAATGCACCAAAACCTAAGGGCTATAGGGAAGACTTGTACTGTAGATTTCATAGGCAGAAATGACATGACCTTTACGCATGTTGGAAGTTCAAGAGCTTTGTGCAAGACCTAATAGACAACAAGACACTGGCAGTGGAAAACCTCATAATTCCAAACAACCAATAGATGGGAGTCTTCAAAGACCCCCTGCCTACCCATGATATGTAGGCAAATACCCTTCAAGTCAATGATGTGACACAGAACTGCCCCATGCAGGGGTATGTAGGGATGATAAACATAGTGACTAGGAATAAGAGGTACCTAGGAGCTGCCCCCACGGTAGCCATAAGAGAGGTTCCATCCATGTCACAACCTCAAAAAAACCCTATGCAACCTCCCCTACCTAGACTAGTGGCCATGATTCGAACTAGACATACCCAAAGTTTAAGGACCACGTCGGCTAGGCTCTCCATTTATGAGATCATTCAACAATCATCACCCCATTGGGAGGCTCTAATGGAGATATTAAAAGCCATCAAGTTGTATCCCCATGAAGCAAACTCTTTCAACAACTTTGTGAGACATGTAAAATAATGTACAGAACCATTCATCACCTTTAGAGAGGATGAACTGAAATCGATGACTGGTGATGTGGTGACCACCCCTGCACGTCATTACGTGGGTCAACAAGATTTCATATGAGGGTGTTGGTAGACACTGGCTCATCCAGTAATATAATTACAACAGTGACATTGAAACACCTGAAGTTGCCAGCATCTCACATCGTGACCTCCACATATACTCTTCGAGCATTCAATGATGCGATATACTCAACGGTTGGCACAATTGTCCTACCCATCCAAGTGGGACAAAAAACAATTCATATGTTGTGCCACATCTTAGAAGGTGAGATGGCCTATAATATCTTGCTGGGGTGGCCTTGGATCAGGGACATGAAGTGTGTCCCTTCGATAGTTCATCAGTTCCTAAAATACACATTCGAAGAGTAGGTGCATGTAGTCTCGATAGATTTAGAGCCCTTCAAGTATTGCAATACGGTGCAACTGATGCCATAGTCGACCCTTCCATCAACACATTTGGATTTTTCATTGAATCCATCTAACCAAGGTTTGATTCCGCATGTATCCCCACTGTTTAGTCCATTAAATTCCCAGTTGGGTCCATCTTCATCATCTGGTCATTTACCAACAACACCACCTATGATGGCCACACCAAAGGACAGGGGGAAGAAACCCCTAAAAGAGGCACTACCATCAGTCTCAACCATCTCTACCAAAGAGATGCCTAGCCGAATGGAAGTCAAGATGTCTAGTTCACCCTACATGGAGTGGACCCAAGAAGAACTCCCATTCCCTTCCCCTCCACCACCAACAATCACCATTGAGATGGCCAATACGGGCCTAGGGGAGTATCTAGTGCGGAACATTGTAGCAACACCTACACTTGAGTCCATGCAAGACATGGGGAGACCTCACCTCCCCATCGGCACTGTGGTTCCTCTAGGCTACCCACCAAATTAGATAAACTTTGTTTATGGGGGCCTCGATAATGGCATTGAACCTTACATGTAAGAAGAAGAAGATGAAGAACCCTTTACTGAGGATGTCAACTATTTGTCCAACCCAGACTTCACTTTGAGATATCTTGGCCAATGCAATTGGCATGGATATGAGTTAGGCAGATATGAGCAAGGAGTGCGCATTCTTTTCCAGCCAAGGCATTAAATGTCATATGACAAGTTAGGATTAGGTTTCAACCACCCCCTGCCCCTTGACATCTTGGTAGAGAACATGCAAGGCCTAGGGATAGGCAACAAGGATGGGTTAGAATTAGATCCATATGCCAATCCTAACATAACATATACATTGGGGGATTACCTCCCATTGCTAACAACCAACCTTGTTGACCTTAACACCCCTTTCCCTTCAATCAATAAGGGAGAAAGTTTGAGGACTCACCTACATGAGGGATATCGACAAGGCCAAAAAGGGTCTTTAGAATACGAGTTAGAGTATGAGGTGGCGCCTTGGGATCCTTTTGAGTCTGATAGCAATCATTCACAAGTGACCCCCATAGATGATTATCAGGAGAGCTTCATGACAATGTTCCCTTTGGATGCTCCAATCGAGCAAGTGCCACTTCAAGAGAATCAAGTCCTCCCATAGAGAGTGGAACAACCCTGATGGGACCAGATCAATTTGCTTGAGCAAGACAAGCCTCACATGTCACAAACAACTATCAGATCCAATGAAGGCCTTTGGATATCTGATAGCAATTATGAAGATGAGACTAAGATGGCATATCTCAATCATATGCAACAACAAAAATACCCCATGGACATTGACAACATGTTTGAACAGCTACACATGGGTCCAAGGCATAGGTGGCACCTAAACCTAGCACAGTTAGACCAACTTTTGCATCCAAAAATTTGGGCATATAGAGAGCACCTTCCGCCCAAAGATCCTATAGCGATATCAGTGCCAAGGGTAGACCCTATCCTCCTATCCACACATAGGGCTGATCCATTCATGCTAATACCTCTAGAGCTAGATCCGAAGCATAGAGATACCCAAGGATATCCGAGTCACCACACCCATGGTAATGGAGACCAAAATCATTTCATTAACATGATCTCCATTGACTTAACCACCCCCATCCATAATCCAGCTGACCCAACATAGTCATTACATCTAGACCTAGATGCTATAGACTGGGATCACGCTGACACACCACCATCCCCATAAGAGTACTGGCCTTGCAATGGGATGTTCCATTTCACCCCAGGACAGACCTAGGATGTCTTCCATGCTAAAGAGGAACCAGATGTTCTAAACGTAGATCTAAATTTAGCAAATGATATCCACCTAATCCCAACTCCACACCAGTTGGAGGATGGGTCCCACATGTTAGTCGAAGAGACGACTGACGTAGACATCGGCTCTGATCCAATGAATTTGCAAATCATCAAGCTCAAGGTAAGTCTATCCCCCAATGAGCAAGCCGACTACATTGCCCTTCTCAAGGAGAAGAAGGAGGTTTTTGCATGGTCCTACAAAGACATGTCGGGGCTAGACCCGTAGCTAGTCATGCATAATCTAACGCTTGATCTGACAGTCAAGCCAGTTAATCAAAAACTATGTAAGATTCACCCAAAAATGGCCTTAATGGTTAAAGATGAGCTACAAAATTTGTTGGATGCATAGTTTGTCATCTGCATGGATTACCCACCATGGTTGTCCAACATGGTGCCCATCAAAAATCCTGATGGAGGATTCGCATATGCACTAAGTTTCAAGATCTAAACAAAGAGACCAAGGATGATTTTCCCTTGCCTAGCATCAACGCATTGGTAGATGCTACAGTAGGCCACAAAATGCTTTATCTCATGGATGGTTTCTTGGGATACAACCAAATTCGTATCAATCCCGACGATCAACTCAAAATGGTGTTCACAATGCCCTGGGGGACATTTTATTATAATGTCATGCCCTTTGGCCTTAAAAATGTTGGTGCCACCTACCAACATGCCATGACAGACATCTTCCATGATCACATGCATAAAACTTTGGAATATTACATGGATGATTTGTTGGCCAAATCTCTTTCACACCCAAATCACCTTGATGACTTAAGCAAGATCCTCTATCACCTCATTGAACATAAAGTCAGACTAAACCCCAAGAAGTGCATATTTGGCATCACGTCTAGAAAAATCTTGGGTTTCATAGTCTCCAAATGAGGAATCAAGGTAGATCCAAACAAAGTCAAGGCAATCCTTGAAATGCTTCCCCCAACTACCATCAAGCAGCTCAGAATCCTGTAGGGAAAGGTCACGTCAATCAAGTGCTTCATAGCGCATCTATCTAACAAGTGCCGACCCATAAATAAATTTTTGCACAAGTGGGTAGCATTTCACTGGGATGACGAGTGCCAATCAGCCTTTAATGACATCAAACAATACTTGGCTTCATCGCTAGTATTGGCACCACCTAGACCAGGAGTGTCATTCTACCTATACATCTCAGCTATTGAGGTGGCACTGGGCACCATGCTAGCCCAGAAAAATGAACTACACAAAGAATAGGCTACTTAATATCTTAGCCGCACCCTGGTTAGTTATGAACTTAACTATGCATACATTGAAAAGCTATGCTTGGCAGTGGTATTTGCTACAAAAAATCCATGCCACTACATGCTAAGCAATACGACGTATGTTGTGTCTAAGGAGAATCCATTACGATACATGATGAGTCGTACTTATCATAGTAGCCACACGAAAAAATGGATCATGTTGTTGATGGAGTTTGACATCAAATTCATTGGAAAAAAGTCCATCAAAGGTCAATTCATCATTGATCAACTAGCAGAGGCTCCTCTCAAAGAATATCAGCCTCTGATCATAGAACTGCCAGATGATGGGGTCTTCCACATCTCAAAATTGCCAAATTTTGATGAGCCTGAGTCATAGGCTGACATAACCCTATTCTTCAACGGTTCTAAATGTGAGCAAGGGGGTGGCACGGGAATTGTATTCTTCACACTAAAATGGGATCCAATGCCTCTTTCATTTAAATTAGATTTCCCGTGCACCAACAACAATGCCGAATACGAAGCCTTGCTCATAGGTCTTTAGACAGTAATCACCATGAACATCAAACATTTAAACATCTTTGGTGATTCACTATTAATTGTCAACCAAGTTAAAGGGGTATTCCAATGTAAATGCCTAGTTTTGTAGGCCTACAAAGCCCTTGTGGAAAAATTCCTAGAAAATCTTGAATGGTACGACATCGAGGCACTCCCTCGATCATCGAATCATTTTGCGGATACTATGGCCTCCTTGGGGTCACTAATCCCGCAAGACCCTTCTGGTGAAATGACAACCATTCAAGTTAAAACATTATTGCAATCTGTGATGGAGCGTGAAAGATCTGACCTAACACCATGAATCCACCTAATCTAGATTGAACCATCTCAGGATAAGTTCTCTCAAATCCATGATTGTTTGAATCATGCCAACTGGGGGTCCTTGTTCTCCCCAACCCCTCTTAATAGCAACACCATGTTGTTCTTACAAGTTTTTTCCCACTCAGCTTTTTCTAGGGAAGAACTACAAGAGGGATTGGCCATTCATACCATCGAGGTTTCTGATCAGTAGGATTGGTACACACCCATAAGGGATTACCTCAAGTTAGGTAACCTCCCACTTGGATTGACAAACACTATGAAATGATCATTTAAACAGAAATTGGCAAAACATGTCTTGCTAGGAGACATTTTGTATCGTCGAAGCTATGAAGGAATCCTCCTCCGTTGCTTGGACCAGCAGGAGTCCTCTTGGGTGATCACCCAAGCGCACTATGGTACATGCGGTGGCCACTTCAGCGATATGGCCATCACAAAGTGCATTCTCCGCATGGGCTATTATTGGCCATCTTTAGAGCGAGATTGTTACGCATATGTAAATAAGTGTGTGAAGTGTCAACACCATGCCAATTTGACACACGTACCTTCTCAGGCCTTGCAACCGATCCAATCGACTTGGCCATTTTCACAATGGGGCTTAGATCTAATCAAAAATATCTCCCCTGTGTCATCAGGTCATCACACGTTCATCATAATGGCCACAGAGTACTTCACCAAGTGGGTGGAAGCAATTTTGCTTACCTCTACGACTGGAACCCGCATTGCAGAGTTTATTTTACATAACATCATATGTCATTTTGGTATTCCATCCAAGATCATCTCGAATAATGGGATGTCATTCAAGAATAAATATGTGCATGCTTTGACAACAAAGTACAAAATTTAGCACAATTTTTCAACACCCTATTATCCACAGGCAAATGGGCAAGCAGAGGCATCAAACAAAACGCTAGTTGCAATCCTCAAAAATATGATCATAGATAGTCATAAGGATTGGCACATTCAAATCCCGCTTGCCCTGTGGGCTTATTGCACTAGCATTCGGATGCCCACTGGGGCAACTCCATTTTTGTTGGTGTATGGCTCCGAGGCAGTCATGCCTCTCGAGTTGGAAGTCCCTTCCCTGCACATATCAATGCATGAGTTCATCAATGATGACACTACATGGTAGGCCCGATTAGATAAACTTAAATTGCTCGATGAACGACGTGTCAATGCTCTCAAGAATTTACGTATCTATCAAGAGCGACTTAAGAAAGCATACAACATGAAAGTTCACCTGAGGGACTTTCAGGTTGGTGACTTGGTCTTAAAAGAGAACTAGCAAAATTCTAACTTGCCGCCCCATCTAAGGGACAAATTCATGGCAAACTGGTTAGTTCCCTATGTAATTGACAGTAAAATAAGACCTGGAACATACCGGCTCGCCTCTCTTGAAGGAATCAAGGAACTAGAACCTTTGAACATCAGTCATTTGAGGCCATTCCACATTTAGAGAGCCATAGCCCACCCCAAAGCTCCAAGAATTCTCATAATCGCTTGGTCAAACCCAAAAAGCTCCAAGGATTCTCATAATCGCTTGGTCAAACCCAAAAAGCTCTAAGGATTCTCACAATCGCTTGGTCAAACCCAAAAAGCTCCAAGGATTCTCACAATCACTTGGTCAAACCTAAAAAGCTCCAAGGATTCTTACAATCACTTGGTCAACCTAAAAACACCCCAAAGGTATCAATAATCCCTTTGGTCAAACCAAAATGCTCCAAGGATTCCCATAATCGCTTGGTCAACCTAAAACACCCCAAAGGTATCCATAAACCCTTTGGTCAAACCAAAAGCTCCAAGGGTTCCCATAACCGCTTGGTCAAAAACAAATATTCAAAAACAAACAAAACAATAAAATAATCAAAAATCAAACAAAAACAAAATATAATCAAAAATCACCAAAAAGCTGCATCTCACTTCCATGCATACTCGTAAAAATCAAAATACAAAAAATCAGTTGCATTAGGCATCACATACATACATTGCATATTTGTTGGTCATACATGTCACAAACACCATAGACTGTAATTGCTAGGCAATTCCATCATTTTCCACATTCAATCCATTTTTTTAGAATAACATCATCCACATTTTTAACATAGTCAGTTGTCTCCTAATGTATTTAGGGTTTTCGTCATTCAGCTGTCTTTAAATTTCTAGCCAAAAATCGTACAAAGTCAAACAAATTTTACAAAGGTAGAGTTTTACTTGGATCACGCCTCGTTATGTAACATCCCTACACAAGTTAAAACACATAAAATACTTCCTAAGTTGTGTAAACGCAAGAGAAACCTACAAAAGTAGTTTAGGGTACCATAGGTGAAAGGTTATCCTATTCATCCCCCTATGCGAATGGTTCGAGAAGGCTGAGAATTGACAAAAGGACAAGCTATTCCACATCCATCCCCATAATCAACAGTGGTTTTCACCACTATCAATAATATCCCCAAAACACCTTTGGTCCCCAAAGTCGTAAGGATTCGTACTACATGCCCCTGATAAGGATGGGTAGTCGTCCCCAAGGCCTAAATGGATCAATGTCATTCAAAAGCAAAATCCCAACAATCCATCATCACGAACATCTCCAATAACATTTGGTCCCCAAAGTCATAAGGATTCATACTACATTCCCCTGACAAGGATGGGTAGTCATCCCCAAGGCCTAAAATATCAATACCCTTACATAATAATATCCCTAATCCCCTTTGGTCCCCAAAGTCGCAAGGATTCATACTACATGTCCCTGAACAGGATGGGTAGTCATCCCCAAGGCCAAAAGGATCAAGGCCATTCATACGTCAAAGCCCTACGAGCTCAAATTTGCAACCTAACAATGCAAAAATCAAATAATAGTGGTTATCACCACTATTCAAATCCCTTGCTCAAAAGGAGAAACAAAAATAGAAAAATAAATAGTGATTTTCATCACTATGTATGAGAGCAAGTATCCCAAAAATTTGAGCAAATAAAATACATCTGAGCTTGAATCCCTGGAATTCTTAGCATTTGGAAAACAATCTAAGTGATCCTCATTACGGGTTTGGTGGATAGCCTACCTAACAATGGTGGTATCTAAACGCATGACGATATGTCTATCACATTAACTTTGCGTGTGAGCAGACCAATGTTTGCATGTGGATGAGCTAGCTTATGGTACCTTAGATTGTCCAGTGGATTAATCTTACTAAATACAACAACGGAGTTAGTGGAGCTAATTAGGTGATCCTTAGTACAAGTTTGGTTGACAACCTATCTGGCACTGGCGGTATCCTAACAAATACCACATAAACGAACTCAATTGCACACACAGGGATGTGAAATAACTTGGTCAAACTCAAGTTTGATTTATACCTTGGTCAAAAGTCTTGTAAGATAAATGTAAAGTCTTGGCTAGTTAATTAACACATTTGAATCTCAGAAAATCTTAACTACATTTTAAAAAAAACAACTAGTACATTTCATTACTTACATCACCATAAAAAAATATGAAAAATACCAAAACAATATTATCACATGCAAAGTCATCCACAAAACACAGAAAGCCAGTACCTACTGTACAGTCTATGGTGTCATCGACAAGTTACCAACAAATCATTTCATTCATTCCATATGCATACATCATATCATTAGAGACATCGTATTTATATTAACACATGCATACATCATCATAAATAAATGTGCATAAACAAAAAAATAAATCATGACAAGTGTATAAACACAAAGAAACGTCATGTATATATATATCATCAAAATGCTTGTAGGCTATAATAAGTCGATCCTATGACCTAGCAAAACAAAGCAAAAACTCAAAAACCCCCAAGCCTAGGGCATCAGCCACCTTGATCACGTAGGATCGGTGCGACGAGAACTACTCCCCATGGTGTGGGTCCTATGGGACCTCTCGGTGTGGTTGCTGCTAGCCCCAGCATCACGTACACTAGCACCCCACTCATCTAGCTGCCTACACCAAGAAGATACTGATTGCTTAGTATCGTTGTCTCTCATTCGGCATGAAGACCCACCTCTAGGGAGCTCAAGTAACCGCCCATCGAAGCGAATAATCTCTACCTCCAAATCCATTCGATGCTGAAACTAATCTGTCTCTCGTCAACAATACGCAACCACTACATTATCGTGTTGCACCAACTGAGTTCATAGGATATCCCTCTCTCACACAGCATCTGTGTCCCCATCCTGTTGGTGGTACACAGCAAATGTGTTTTCCCACTCTGCAAACTGAGTTCGTAGGAGATCCCTCTCTTACAAAGCCTCCTCGAGCTCCTCGTCCCATATTCGAAGTAGATCCTCCATTCATGCTATCTCAGCATAATTCCTTGCCTCCACATCCTCTAGGATAGCCTAGTGCATAGGCATATCTGAGATTGCAGGCTGCTCCAGCTCCCACTGCTTTAAGACTTCCTATGTATTCGACTGCTCCAAAATACCAAAATCATCCCCCCAAATCTGTTAACCTCCACCATGTTCACATCCTTGAGCGGAGCCCCCCAACCCTCTTCTGATGCCTCTACACCCTCACCACCTACTACTGCCACATCCATGCCTCCTAGAGGCCCCTCAACATGCCATCATAATAATTTCCACCACTAGTCGTACTCAGCGGTCGCCCCAACATTGTCCACGTCAGGGACATCAATCACAAGATCTGACTCCTCACCAAGTGGCTCGATGATCAGCCAGGCCAAAGTCCTCTTGTCGCCCCAACACTGATAGATCAAGGGCTCACTAGGAAACCCTTTGATGAGGCCAAAAATTGCCTCATTATTGATTATTTTAGACATCCTTAATAGACCTTTTTGACATGTTTTGATGTTAATTCTACTGATGAAATACAATATTTACTACTATTTACATGTTTGACTGTTTAGAAGCATAATATTTTATTTTTACTAATTTTCTCGTATTTTTTGCATAAGTTTTGTTGATAAATAATGATTTATTGTGAAATGTGTTAGTGCAATCACGTGTGGGACATATAACATTCATATCATGCTCTCTAAGTTGTCAAATGCAAAAAATAGCACTAAAAACAGGACAAAACCGCAAGCTGTGCAAAACTATATTTTGACTGTTTTAACTTGGACAAATTCCAGCCAGATGTGCATGGCTTGGAATTTGGTCAAATTCAACTTAAAATAGCATGTGAATAGGTTTTTGAAAGACTTCCAAGTCTGATCCACCAAATTCTTAGCAAAAGAACCGCAAATTGTGTTGAAAACAGGCATTCTGGCGCTGCTCCAGAACAACAGAGATAATGCTCCGGAATAACAGGACTGCTCTGGAATAACCAAAAAAGCATAGTTTTGACCAGAACAGCTCAGGAAAGGCAGCAAAATTATAGGAGAGTTTTAAGGACGGTTATGTGAATCTGTTGTGCACCTTTTTCAATGCAAAAGACCTCTAGCAAATGTGCAACAAACAAATTTCATTCATGTAACCATATTCTGCATTTTAGGAATGCAGTTTCAACAGCATTCCTAAAATGCCTGAAATTAGAATCATTCCACACTTGATTTAGCATGTTTGTAAGATAAATAACCAGCTCCCATCTAGGTTGAGCTAAGGAGAATTAGGATTGCAATTAGGATAATTCTGAATATTGTGAGAAATCAGATTTCTGTAGCAGTAACATGCAAAAATTTTTTGCATGTTTTTGATTCAATAAAAAGTGCAATTTTTATCAGTTTTGCTTTATGATTGAAGGAGTGATTAAGTAGTAAACCAGAGCTACTTCTTCACCTTCTTCTAAACCAGGGAGCAAGGGCCACTTCCAAGAGTAGAAGAAGGTTTTTCACCAGGTTTTCTTGTTTAAATCTGTCTACAGCAGAATAAATAGGAAACCTGTCATTTTTCCTGCATTTCTTTATTTTGCTGAAATCATTTCCAGTTTTAGAGTTTGTAGTTTCATTATTATTTTTGAGTTATCATTTCTAAGTTTATTTTTAGTTCTGTTATTTTATTTTGCAAAGTTAGTTTACTTTCTGCAATTCTAAATTTCCTGCAACTTTCATTTCAGCAAGTTTAATTCAGTTTTTGAATGCATTTTCAGATTTAGCAAAAGTAAATAGATTTATTTGACAGTTATTTTATTTCTGTAATTTTATTTCAGCAAGCGTAATCTAGTTTCATTTCAGTTCATAGGGTTTAGAGTGACAGAAGAACCCCCAACAAACACTAACTGTTTTGCCATTAAAGCCATTTTCTGAATAGAATGTCTTACATCTACTTGAATTGACTATCATAAATAGCCTTAGGACACCTGCCCAGATTGATAAATAATGATTAAATGATTAACTAAATGACACTCATCATTTTTGGCATCGTTTCCGGGGAACAATGGTGTTGTTAGTCAAATTTAAGTAGGTCAAGAACTGTAGGCTGGATACAAAAAATAGTTCTTGCAAATTTTACAGTCTATTTAGTAAATGTGCATGAATGCATAGGCTAAGAGACGAAAGAGAGAGGTTTATTTGAAGTGGTTCTGAACCACCAAAGTGACCTACTCGGTCAGATGAAGAATTTTAAATCCTTAGGGAAGATAAGCCAGACATACCTTCTTCATCAGATGCATTTTTGGAAAAATTAGAAAAAGATCTTTTTGAAGCACTAGCTGCTAAACACTCCCCTCTAACTAGACTATTCCCATCATCCTTTAGAAGGAAAACAACTATGGCTGCAGCAGTAGCAGGTGGATATGATAATCCTGATGATCCTCCCAAGACTTTTGAGTATCCCATTCGGTTGGATCCACTTCTAGATGCCCCCATGAAAACAATCTCCCCATCCATATTGCCAATTTTTAGGGGAACTGTTTCAAAAGATCCTGATCAATTTCTATTTGAATTCAAAGTGTTATGTCAGACTTATGACTACATAAATGATAATCAAAAATTGAAATTGTTTCCTTCCACACTTAAGGATGCTACTCTCCGATGGTTCATGAGCAATCTTGAACCTAACTCAATCAGTACCTGGGATGAAATGGAGACTGCATTCTTAAATAAATATCAGGATTATTGTAGAGTAAGAAACAGAAAATATGAGTTTTTTAGGATCAAGCAAGAAGAATATGAGAGTCTAGAAGATTATCTTGATCGCTTTGCCTTTGTCCAAAAGAGGTGTGGTGTTGTAGAACCCAATTTCTTAAAGCCTATCTTCTTAAGAGGATTACAGGATGAATCTAGGGAAGTGTTAGATTTAATGGGAAAAGGAGACATAGATCAACTTGACCTTGAAGATATTGTGGAGTTATGTAAAAACTATTCTCGCACCACCGAAGAAATAAAAGGAATTCTGGCAATAATGGTATAAAAGAGTTGATGGAGGAAATGGCCAATTTAAAAACTGATATCCTTGTTCAACTTAATACTGCATTAGGTGAGAAAAACACAATATCTAATTCTACACCACCTTTAGCAATTTATTGCCCAAGGTGTAGGAGTAAGCATGCCTTGCAGTACTACCCCCTAAACAATACTTCTATTTGTGGAATTTGTTCCAAGGAAAATTCAACAGATAAATGCCCTTTGTTGCCTCATCTAAAATCTGTTTTGGGCACCCAAACATAAGAACTAAATGCTATTGGGCAGAGATCTGGTGGTGGTTATGCACAATATCCCAATGCTCCTAGATTTCCAAACTGGGGACAATCTCCTTGGAATATGAATATGCCATGGGGATAGATAGAAGTTTCTGCACAACCTTGGAACCAAACTTGGACGAGCTCCTCCAGATTGGTCACAATCTGGATGGATGAACCCACCTTGGCATACCATGCCTCCACAATGGACACAACAAGGACAAATATGGGGACAGCAATATCAACCCTATCAAGGACAGTAATATCAACCCCATCAAGGACAACAATATCAACCCCATCAAGGACAGCAAAGGTATTAAGGGCAAACTCAAAACTTGTTGTCAGCTCCTAATCCAAATTTTTAGGGAAGAACACAACATCAACAAGCACAACCAATAAAACAACCTCCACTCCTAGCTTAGCCTATGACTAACCCCAATAATGTCAGAAAAATAGCCCCTGTTTATGAGGTTGAGTCTGAGGGTACTACTTTTGTTCATGTACTTGACTGTGGTAACATCGAATTACGCTCAAGGAAGGTCTTTCCTGACCCTGCTCCACCTACAATTGAAGTAATTCCAAAAATTTCAAGTCCAAAAAAAAATACAATCAAAGCAAAAGGAAGAAAATGCAAAAAACTTACAAAGAAAATTTGAACGTGTCACATCAGATTTACCATTTCTTGAAAGGTTTGATCGCATAATCACTACCCCTAAATCAGAGTTAATCACAGAATTGAAGAAAATTTTAATTTCACTTCCTCTGTTGTATGCAATCAAGGATGTGCCATTGATTAAGAAAACCATTCAGGATTTATGCATAAGGAAACCTAGCAGGAAGAAGAAAGCCTTTCCACAAACTGTACAAGTAGATGGAAAGTTGGTCGATCTTCTCTCTCGGGAAATTAGTACCTCCAAAATATGGTGATCCAAGAAGTCCAAAGAATCACCATTACTGTAGGATTGATTCAAATTCCCAATGTGCTTATTGATTTAGGAGCTGCAATTAATGTCATGACCAAAGATATTATGCAAAAATTGTAGCTCACTGATTTGAGTCCTACAGTTATAGTTTTGGAAATGGCAGATAGGTCAATTGCCAAACCAGAAGGAATTTTAGAGGATGTTCCCATTGAAGTATCTTCTTGGGAGTACCCTATATATTTCCTAGTGTTGCAACCTAGGAGTATAGCTAATGGCTATCCTATCATCCTAGGACGACCTTGTCTTGCCACTGTAGCTGCTTTCATAAACTGTAGATCAGGGGAAATAACTATTTCAAATGGAGTAGATCTTAAGAAAATTTCTTTGTATCCACCTGCTCAACCATCATCGAAATTTTTTGGACAGTTATGGTATCCTGAGTTTGATGAAGAATAGGAGCCTCTTGTTACCCTTGCCACCATTGTAGTATAGGAACACATTGAAGAACTGAATTCACCAGAAAGAGAAATTTTTGAACATGAAACACTCTTGGTGAATACATCGCATGAAGAAGGCTTCAGGGATGATCAAGTTCTGGTCAATCGCCTATTATGGAAATATGATGAACAAATTGCTAAACATTTACCATCTATTCCACTTCAAGAAAGTTCCTTTACATTGCCACATGGATGGCATCATCATCTTTTGACTTCTTTCACTTGTCCTATGCCAATGCTTCCATCAGGTATTGCATTTAATACAGAATCAAGAGTATTTCATAATCTGCAACCACATCATTGTCCTTTAAATGCTTTGATCAGCAAATATGAACATGTTGACTCTGTTTATCTCGGAGTCAAGCAAATTGAAATTCAGCCAGGAAAACCTGTAAATATTAACAGCTGGTTGACTGACGATCAAGAAGCCAAACTATTTGTTGTTTTGCAAAAACATGTTCAAGATTTTTCTTGGAATTATACGGATATGGTTGGAATCCACCCTGATGTATGCACACATAGGATATACACTGAGGATGTCAAACCAGCTTAGACAACCGCAGAGACGTCTGAATCCTGCTTTGAAAGACATTGTTAAAGAAGAAATTGAAAAATTGTTGGAAGTAGGATTCATTTATCCAATTTTAGATAGTCAATGGGTTTCCCCATTAGTTATTGTGCCTAAGAAGAATGGAAATATGAGAGTGTGTGTGGATTACAGGGAATTAAAAAAAGTCACACACAAGGACCACTTTCCATTACCATTTATAGACCAAGTGCTGGACACTCTTGCTGGTAAGAAATTTTTCTATTTTCTAGATGGTTTTAGTGGGTATAACCAGATCCAAGTGGCACCAGAAGACCAGGAAAAAACAACCTTCACATGTCCTTGGGGGACATTTGCTTATAGATTATTACCCTTTGGATTATGTAATGCACCAGCAACATTTCAAAGAGTTGTCTTGGCCATTTTTTCTAATTTAACCAACGAGAGTGTAGAGATTTACATGGATGATTTCACAGTGTTTGGTGACACATTTGAATATACATTAGAGCAACTTGAAAAGGTTCTAATGTGCTGTGAAGCATATCATTTATCTCTTAATCTTGAAAAAAATTTCTTGATGATGGAGGAAGGAATTGTTTTAGGGCATCATATCTCTGCTCAAGGTATTAAGGTTGATCCTAAGAAAGTAGAGGTTATCAAGAGTCTTCCTCCTTCGAAATCTCAAACTGATGTCCATAGTTTCTTAGGACATATTGGCTTTTATCGTAGATTTATTACTGATTTCAGTACCATTGCTAATCCAATGTTTGCATTGTTAATGAAAGATTCTGAATTTGTATGGTCTGATGATTGCCACAAGTCCTTCGAAGTTTTGAAAGAAAATCTAACCAGTCCGCCACTACTAAGAGGCCCTAACTGGGAGCTGCCCTTTCATATTTAGACTAATGCCTCCAATACTACTATTGGAGACGCATTAGGGCAGATTAAAAATGGACAACACTATGTCATTTATTATATTAGCAAAAACTTGATAGGAGCTTAAAAGAATTACACTACAACTGAGAAGGAATTCTTAGCTATAGTATATGCCATTAACAAGTTTCGACACTATATCATAGGTTATCCTGTATTCATCCATACAGATCATGCTGCTATCAAATATTTGATGAATAAGCCTTTGGTTAGTGCACAAATTATTCGCTGGTTGATTTTACTGCAGGAATTTGATATTACTATAGTAAATAGACCAGGAAAGGTTAATGTAGTGGCAGATTTTTTTGTCAAGATTGCCAAATGCAGAAACTGAAGAACTTGTTGAAGATGCATTCCCTGATGTAAAATTGTTTGTTGTCTCTGTTCAAACTCCATGGTTTGTAGATATAGCTAATTATTTAGTTACAGGGAAGATTCCTTTTCATTTTACCTCAAAACAAAAAAAATAGTTAAGCAAGCAAAGTTCTTCTTTTGAATGGATAAAAGGAATATTGTTTAAATGCAGTCCTGATCATGTTTTACATAGGTGTGTTCGTAAGGATGAGATATATGACATCTTGAGAGCCTGTCATGATGAACCTTCAGGAGGGCATTATTTAGTAAAACATACCATTCAAAATATTTTGGGTGTTGGTTACTACTGGCCATCATTGCATAAAGATGTAAAAAGGTATATCAGAAATTGTGATGCATGTCAAAGAATGGGTAAGCCTACTTTCATAAATGAAATGCCTTTATAGCCTCAATTAGGTGTAGAACCATTTGAGAGGTGGGGGTTAGATTTTGTAGGACTTGTTGATCCACCCTCCCAAGGGAAGGTGCACATCCTGGTATGTGTTGACTATGTAACCAAATGGGCAGAAGCTCGTGCCTTTAAGCATGCTCGAGAAGACAAAATTGCTGATTTTCTGTATTCATAGATTTTTCTATGATTTGGAGCCCCACAGTCTATTACTTCTGATCAAAGACCTCAGTTTATTTCAAAGGTTGTTGAAGCCTTTGTAAAATTATATGAAATCAAGCACAGGAAGTCCTCTCCTTATCATCCACAGGCCAATGGTCAAGTTGAAGTGACAAATAGAGAATTAGAGAAAATATTAACCAAAACTATAGTAGTTCATAGAAGGAATTGGGTAGAAAAGTTACCTGAAGCAATTTGGGCTTATAACACTACTTAGAAATCCACTACTGGATTTACCCCTTTTGAATTGGTTTATGGTAAAAAACCCCTTTTACCCATTGAATTTGAATTAATAACTCTTCGAACTGCTTTGGAAGTTGGTATTGATTTGTCACAGGCACAAACGGATCGGATCCTGCAACTCAATGCACTGGATGAAATACGAAGAGACGCTTTGCATCAGAACAAGATGATCCAAGCACAACGTAAAATCTGGCATGATAGCCATATCCAAGAACAAAAATTCTAGCAAGGGGATTGGGCATTACTGTTTGACTCCCGCTATGAAGATTTTCCTGGGAAGTTGTAGACAAGATGGCTTGGACCATATCAAATTGAAGAGGTTTTCTCGAATGGAACAGTTTGTCTCTCACCAATTGATGATTCGCGAAGGAAGTTAGTGGTTAATGGACATCGTCTCTAGATTTACCATAAGCCACTAACTAAAAATGAATTTTTAAAACAAATAGAGCACTTGGATGTGCACATAATGGAAGAATTCCCTTCTTCCACTGAAGCAGCAGCAGTATAGTATAGTTTTTATCAAAAAAAAAAAATTGGCTTACATGAAAACCAGTTATCTGGCATGTTTACTGAGTTCCATTCCATCACCATCCATTCCATCACCATCCATTCCATCGCCATTCATTCCATCACCATCCATTCCATCACCATTCATTCCATCACCATCCATTCCATCACCATCCATTCCATCGCCATTCATTCCATCACCATCCATTCCATCGCCATTCATTCCATTACCATCCATTCCTTAGCATTATCATTTTTTTGCCATTGTCATTCACCACCATTGTCATTGCCATCACCCACATTGTTTGTGTTTTTCAGAATTATAGCACTGCACTTGTTAGAAGAAAAATATCAGCAAAACTAATCAATTGTACAAAATGTAGAAAGGTAGTCAAGACAGGTATGTGTTTCTTTACATTTTAAATATTGTAAATAGTTAAGGTATGTAGTGTATAGATTCACTTGATTAGCATTTAAAGCATTCATAAGGTTAAAATTGGGGATGTCTAAATTAGTCAATGAAATGGGGAATGACATATGCTCCGGAATGACATATGCTTCGAAATGAAATTTTCTTCCGAATAACCACTGCTTCAGAATAGAAGCGCTGGAGCTCCGAAACATCAAAAGATCTGTAACAATTGTGCTCCAAAATGGGTAATGACAGTTGTGCTCTGGAATGGGTAATGACAGTTGTGCTTCGGAATGGGTAATGACAGTTGTGCTCTGGAATAGGTATTGACAGATATGCTCCGGAATGAATAAATAATGACATTTGCTCCGGAATATCAGGGCTTCGGAATATGTTGACGTTTCTTGAAAAAATTCAGGCAGGAACACGTGGCAAGTGATTATGGAACACGTGATTTTTGAAATCCATGGATATTTAGATATCATGATTTCACGATTCGTGTAATCATGGCACATGCATCAAAGAACATTGAAAAATTCATAGCAAATTAATTGATGCCAACTCAGCAAATCGTGATCGTGTAATTTGCATTGGAACTAATTTTTCCTCATTTTCAGCATATTTCGTCGATTTTAAAAAAATGAATCAATAAGTTGATTTGACATGTTTTGTTCTGGTGCAAGAACCGTCATTCCAGTGCATGTGCCCTAGAACTGTCATTCCAGCATTTCAAAAAAATATTCACGAGCAGAACAAAAGAAAATGGGCGGCAGGAAAAACAAAAGTGAACCAAAAAATGCCAGCTTCATACTGGAAAATCTTGCACTGCTGCAAATTTTCACCGATGGAGGGTTTATGCCATTTTTGCAAAAATTTGATGGGAACTCCGAGGGATTGGCCGCAGAATTTGCACGGACCTTCAAAAATAACAAGGTCAACATCTACGGCATGATAATCCAGGTAACTTCAGATGTTTTGAGCCAAATTATTGAATTTCCTTTGCAAGGAATTAATCTTGGAAAAACAACTAGGAATACCCTAAATGAATTGGCCAACCAATTTAGGGCAGAAAATGATAAACCTATTGAGTATGTCATGAATAAAAATATTTGTAAAGGAGTTAAAAGGGCAAGTCTGGAATCTCCCTGGGATATAGGAGCCGAATGGATGATTAGGTTTATTACTTGTGAAGGCCAGTATGCTATTTTGTCAGGGCACCATATGAAAATTCTAACTCATTTGAGATATCACCACACAAACCCTAAATTCAAAGTTAATTTTCCCCTGTACTTTTATGAAAATTTAAAATCTATGGCCAAGAAATATCAGGAAGGAAAAGGAACCCCTAGGCATCATGGTTTGATTAAAATAATCTGTAAACATCACTTTAGGGGTAATTTGTAGAGCTTTGGTAGATTCTTTGCTCAGTGGGATGAAACTAGAAACCCTGTAGTTGCAGCTGGAGCAGAAGAAGATATTGAAAGCCCTAGATCTGTAGAACAAATTGAAAGCCCTAGATCTACAGAAAAAATTGGAAACCCTAGCATTAAAGAGGAGGAAATAGAAATACCTGAGCCAGTGGTTGAGACAAATTCTATCCAAGAAGAGGGTCCATCCTCTCCAAAGGGACTTCCATCTTCTAGGACTAGAAGACAAAGAGAAAGGCATGCTGGAATAGACTCTACTAAAAAATGTAGAAGGGTGTCATTTTCAATAGATGTGACTATTGTGCAGTCCAATAGCTCTGATGAAGCAAAACCAGGAGAATCTGCTCAAGAAATGCCCAGAACAAGAAAAAGAAAGACTCCTATTCAAATATTATGAAGGTCTGCAAGACTTCAATTGGGTGAAACATCATCTGACCAAGGAGGTCAAGAAGCAGTAGCAGCAGAGACAGACCCAGCAGAATCAACAGAACCTGTAGCCACAAACATAACAGAACCAACATCCAGCCCTGAAGTAGCCTTAGTAGATTATACAGATTCTGATTCTAAGGAGGAGTCAAAGGCAGAAGAAGAGGAAGAGGAAGAAGAAGATATCCAACTACAGTTATTTGTGGCAAGAAGTGTGGTGAAAACAGAAACAGGTTGGATAGAAAAGTGTCAAGCTTCTATTTTAGAAAAATATCAAATGATTGCAATTTTGTAGTAGGAAGTGGCAAGTTTAAAAGCTAAAATTGCATCTTTAGAGCCACAACCTGATGAAACTATGCATGACACTCAAATGGCTAACATTTTGTTAGAATTAGCAATAGCTGCACATGCAGCAGACTCACCAATCAGGGAGGAACCTGTAATTGATATTGAAGGAGAACAGGGACAGGAACAATTTCATATCTCCTCAATTCTTGCTATAGCTATTGAACCATATGTACCCCTCATAGTAACACAGGACATAGGAATTCAAACTGAATTACCTATGACAAAAATAGAGGAACAAGGGGTACAGGTCAACTTTCCTTTGGCAGAAATAGAAGAAAAGGAGATACAAACAGATTTTGTCAAGGTTGACATGACTGACAAAGAGGTGCAGGTTAATATTGTTCCTCAAATGCAGCAACCTGTCCGCAATCCCCTTATGGTTCCACTTGAGGAGTATAATACAGATTTATCAAAGTGGATGATGAAATGCCAAAAGTTGGAAGAAAAGGTTTTAGCTTTGAAACCTTTGGAAGAAAAATGTGAGGCTAAAGAGGCAGAAATAACCAAATTGAAGAACCAGGTGTAGGATCTCTGTCAGAATGCAGAGTGTTTAGTCCAATGCAGAAGACCTGCAAGGTTTTATACCTTAATCCTCAGAGAAAGGTTTATCCGTTGGCAAATTATGAGAATCCACTCTAATTTGCCATACAAATTGGAAGACCCTGAAGAATTTTTGGATGCCTACTTGCACAGCCCAACAGAACAAAAAAATTTGTTGTGTGAGTTATTCTTACATAACTTCTTTATGCCTGGTGATGACACATTCCTACCTCACATTTTTACAGGGGATATTCAGTTGAGAGCCTTCATGTCCACTCTGCAAAATCAGGAATATTGGGAACAACAAAAGCAGATGACTAAGGAAAATGAGGCAAATGTAGCACTATATTTGAGGCCAATTCATTGTAATTACAGGGCTGCAGCCAATCAACATTTTACTAAGATGAGGGAAGAAAAGGTGAGAAAAAATTATGAAACCAATCTTCAGGAATGCTTAGTCATTTTTTAGAATTTTACTCATCAGCATTTTAATAGTGCTTTAGCAGCCTATAAAAATCATTGGGGAGAGTTATCTATTTCTTTGCAGAAGAAAGAACCTATCTCCCCCAATAACTTGCAAGTGGTCAAAAAGAAGAGTCGAAGGTATCATGCAAGTTATTCAGGAGCTGCAACATCAGTGGATAGGATTAAGATACAGATTGCCCATTGTAATCACCCCTGTTCCATGGTTTTTTGATGATGACCCTCAGCCAGATGATCAGTTTTAGGCATGGCTCAAGTAGATAAAGGAAATCAGAGGTTTTTACAGGATTCTTGGTCCAAAGTTTA
Source organism: Wollemia nobilis (assembly GCA_028583015.1). Lineage (NCBI taxonomy): Eukaryota > Viridiplantae > Streptophyta > Pinopsida > Araucariales > Araucariaceae > Wollemia > Wollemia nobilis. Next base: position 4,247,470 of record JAQPPZ010000613.1, on the reverse strand, counting down.
GCTACCAAGAGAGAGTCTTGGACAAAGATCTCTACTCTATTGTAGCCTCACAGAATGCATGAGGACATGCATTAGAATAAGTTGGGGGGAATGATGAGGCCAAAAATTGCCTCATTATTGATTATTTTAGACATCCTTAATAGACCTTTTTGACATGTTTTGATGTTAATTCTACTGATGAAATACAATATTTACTACTATTTACATGTTTGACTGTTTAGAAGCATAATATTATGTTTTTACTAATTTTTTGTATTTTCTGCATAAGTTTTGTTGATAAATAATGATTTATTGTGAAATGTGTTAGTGCAATCATGTGTGGGACATATAACATTCATATCATGCTCTCTAAAGTTGTCAAATGTAGAAAATAGCACTAAAAATAGGACAAAACTGCAAGCTGTGCAAAACTATATTTTGACTATTTTAACTTGGACAAATTCCATCCAGATGTGCATGGCTTGGAATTTGGTCAAATTCAACTTAAAAGAGCATGTGAATAGGTTGTTGAAAGACTTCCAAGTATGATCCACCAAATGCTTGGCAAAAGAACTGCAAACTATGTTGAAAAAAGGCATTCTGGTGCTGCTCTGGAACAACAGAGATACTACTCCGGAATAACAGGATTGCTCCGGAATAATTGAAAAAGCATAGTTTTGACCAAAACAACTCAGGAAAGGCAAAAAAATTGTAGGAGAGTCTTAACGACGGTTATGTGAATCTGTTGTGCACCTTTTTCAATGCAAAAGACCTCCAGCAAATGTGCAACAAATAGATTTCATTCATGTAACCATATTCTGTATTTTAGGAATGTAGTTTCAATAGCATTCCTAAAATTCTTGAAATTAGAATCATTCCACACCTGATTTAGCATGTTTGTAATATAAATAACCAGCTCCCATCACTCATCACCCTTGGCACACCCCAAACTATCATGTCACTCGGACATACGAGAAGTACTCCTGCTTAGTCCTGTGTCGCCCTATCAGCCATCTCCCCCTGTGCACCTACCAAAGCCATTCTCCAGCCTCAGTCCAAGTTGGACATTCTAGGTATGGGTGCCAGAACACCTCCCTTGGAGAAAGCCGAACGAAGGCATCAGCATAGTGCTCTACGGCACCTGCCCACCGCCAACTCTACCCCTACTCCTCAGACTGCCGCCACAGAGCTACATACCCTATCTCCCTATTAACCATATCTACCTGAGTCATCCGTGGCAAACCCAATAGCCTCTCCATAGCTATGTGCTACCAAGACCAACACTACAATAGGTAACTACAACCAATACCCTTCTACCTTCGATAGCGGACCTCGTACAGTTCATCATAGAGCTGTGCCAGTAGTGTTTGACCCCACCTCATAATCAAGGGTGCCTCCGTCGGACACTCGACCAATCTAAATGCTACCTCTAGTAGGTTCCATGGGAACCTCATGCCTGAATATTTGAGCAGCAGCATGTTGGAGATGAGGGTCATCAGTAATGCATGCCTCACCCCCAACACACCCCTCTCTAGCCACCATCGAACCAAGATATTGCCAATTAGGCAATCTCCCTCTGCCCGCTCCACCAGACTATCCACCCCCATCTCCGCCCCATGCCTAAAGCACCGTGTTAGCATAGCCATCCACTGATCATGTGGTGTAGTCCGAATCGATAGCCCGCCTATCGAAATCTGCAAAATCTGATAGACATCATCTAGTGTCATCGTCATCTCCCCTATTGGGAGATGAAAGGTATTAGTCTAGGGATCCCACAAGTTGATCAGGGCCATCAGATAAGCATGATCCCCCACCACCGGCTCTAGCTAAGTCACCTGCTTGAGCCCAAGGGCATCAAGCCACTCCTAGTCAGCCATAGTCAGCGCCTCCCATGCTTTCAAAAATATCGTCGACACATGGTACTGGCTCTTCACAACCTGCACAAAAAACAAATCCAAAACATTAAAAAATGATAAAAACAAAATAAAATTGTACAACACTAAAACAATATACAGTAATGTATATAAATTGTACAGATCAATACAAACTATACAACAACTATAACATTGTACAGATAAACAAATCACAAACATTTTAACCTAGGGTTTTTCACTCTAGTTTAAACTTAAATAAAAACAAAATAACAGCAAACATTTAACCTAGGGTTTTCTTTTTAACTCTAGTGTAAACAAAAACAACAAGAAAAAATTCCAAAAACAAATTTGTTAGCTACTATTTTTAACTCTAGTTCAAACTGATAAATTAAAAACACAAAACAATAAAAAACATTTGTCAGTACCTAGGGTTTTAACTCTAGTTCAAACTAATAAATTATAAAACAAAATAGAAACATTCCAAAAAAAACATTTGTCAGTTCCTAGGGTTTTTTAAACTCTAGTTCAAACTGAATTATCAGTACCTAGGGTTTTAACTCTAGTTCAAACTGATAAATTAAAAACACAAAAACAATTCAAAAACAACTTTGTCAGTTCCTAGGGTTTTTTAACTCTAGTTCAAACTGATCAATTAAAAAATAAACAAAACATTTAAAAAGAAATTGTCAGTACCTAGGGTTTTAACTCTAATTCAAATTGATAAATTACAAACACAAAAAACAATTCAAAAACAAATTGTCAGTACCTAGGGTTTTAACTCTAGTATCACACTGACCAACAAATAAACCAAAATTAAACAGTTAACCTCGGGTTTTCATCCTAGTCTACACTGACCAACAAATAAACCAAAATTAAACAGTTAACCTAGGGTTTTCATCCTAGTCTACACTGACAAAAACAAAAAAAACAAAAAATTAAACAGTTAACCTAGGGTTTTCATCCTAGTTTAAGCTGACAAAAAACAAAATACAAAAATTAACAGTCTAACCTAGGGTTTATAATTCTAGTTTAAACTACAAAAAAATCAAACAAAATAACAACTAGGGTTTCTAACTCTAGTTAAACAGACATAAAAATTTACCCTAGGGTTTTCATTTTACTATCACACTAAAAATACAACACACAATAAAAGTTTTCAGTTTCTAAGGTTCAACATTCGTCTAAAACTGATAAACAACATACACAAAACACAAAAAAAAAAATACGCTAAGTTTTCAATCTTAGTTTAAACTAGGGTTTTCTTTTTTTAGCTTAAAACAACAAACAAATTCACACATAACAACACACATTTAACTAGGGTTTTAATTTTAAATTGAAAAACAAAATACAAAAGAACATAAACGAATTACGGTTTTAAAACTGTAACACAAACCAAAATACAGAGGAGGATCACTTACCGATCTTTATTTGGCTCTACCGCTTGATGTTATGATCTATGAACTCATGGTATCTAAGAAATTTGATAGCGCTCCGCTATGCAAACTCGAACTCCTCCTCACAGCTCCACAATGCCAAGAAAAACAAATGCAAATGAGCCCAAAACCTAGTTTTGGCCCTTAAATAGGCTTTTAGGCCTGTAATCATTCCCCCCTGGGATGAGCACTCTAGTTAGCACTTGTCCCACCCTAGGACGATTACTAAACTGGTATTCGTCCCACCCAAGGACGATTACAAAGAAAGAAATTCAAAAACAGCACCAAAATGCACAAAAAATAGCAATAAACTTGTCGATCAAAGGGGCCTTTGTGCCTATGATTATTAGCATTCAAAACCAATTTTGGGGTCACAAATTTTCACTATCCTACTCCCTAAGAAGGCTATCATAGCCGGACCGCTCCACGGGAGGACGGATTTTTGACAATTTCATCCCCAAACGGCGTCCCAAAAAGGGTCAAAACCCAACCAAAAATAGCAATAACATTACCAAACGAAGGTGCCTTTTCTCCTGACATTATTGGCATCCAAAATAGAAATCGGTGTCACAAATACTCACTATCCTACTCCCTAAGAAGGCTATCATAGCCATACCACTCCATGGGAGGACGGATTTTCGAGAATTTCATCCCCAAACGACATCCCAAAAAGGGTCAAAACCCAACCAAAAATAATAATAACATTGCCAAACAAAGGCGCCTTTGTGCCTAACATTCTTGGAATATAAAATAGATGTTGGGGTCACAAATTGTCATTATCCTACTCCCTAAGAAGGCTACCATAGCCTGACCGCTCCACGAGAGGATGAATTTTTGATAATTTTAGCTCCAAAATGTGTCACAAAAAGGGTTCAAACCCACCAAACACAGGTCAGAATGTTTAGAAACTGCATAAGCATTCAATGGAAAACAACTGAAGGCACCCTTACCTAAGTCATATTGGTTCAGGTGACTCATCACTTTTCTCATGTTGGTCATTCCCTCATCGATTCATCGCTTGAGGGGGTAGTCACACTTAGTCACCAATCAACAAAAATACACCCAATAAAGGAAATGGCACACATTTAAAGGATCGTTGACAAAGACAATCATGCTCCTGCTTGGGGTAGCAAACAAGCAATAATCATAGGCTGATCAAACACTTGGCATTATAGAATCATGAACTCAAGGTTTCAACAGACAAAAGGTTACGCCCTTTGCCTATTCATGACTGAACAATGTCTAAGATCAAGTAACACCTCATCGAAAAAGGTTAACACTTGAATTAAGCTCCTTAGCTCGTTAGAAGTAAGGATTCAAGAATATGTACCCTTTCCATACTTGGGGTATCAAGATTTGGTTAGGTTAGTAAGAAACCCTAATCATTAGTGCTTTGGTTATCTATTTTTGCTCAGCACTGCGTCATGCACAGTGCATCCCAAAAAGGGGCATCTGTAGACACCAAAACAACACCAATCTGATTATGTAATGACAAGCATTGATCGAATTGACATACATAGACCCTAGGACAACCCCCAGAGGTTAAACAGTGGTCCTAACCACTCCCATAGCAGTTTTGGAAGGTCAGAGGTCAATTTGGCACCTTTTCAGCACTTTGCTCCCTACTCGTCCCACCCTAAGATGATTACAAACTGGTATTCATCTCACTCTGGTATGATTAGCAGTATTCGCTCCAGGGTGGGGCGAATAGCAGGTTTGACTGGCAAAATTCAAACCTCGATAGGTCCACCACTTAACTGCAACTTTAGGACATGCAATTGCGAAGAACAGCTTCAAATCAAAGAGAGACTTCAGTCATGCATGCCTTGATTTTTGGAGGCCTCATGCAAGAAGACTCTAAATCAAGGAAGAATATTTTCTCCTAAAATATGACAAGCAACTCAAGTGGTGCCCTCACATGCGCATTCAAATAGAGAGACCCTAGGTCTATAAATTGGTGAGTCTTCTCACCCCAAAAAAGAGGAACGAAGAATAGCATTCGGAGCAATGAAGTGCTACCAAATCAAACCCTTACCCTCATTGTGCTTTTACATCCTTGATCTCTCTTTTGGAAGGGAGGTTATTGGGTGATTATTGGAAGTGCAATCCGGACCCAAACCCAAACATTTGGCCATAATATCCCACCAAATTTGTTGACACAACCCCATAAGAGGTTTTGGACCCATCCCAAGTGGATTGGTGCTGAAACCAAGTCCCAAACGATGGGCGTCTTGCCCCCGGTGCCCCCGCACTGTTGCAGTTCTAATCACCCCACCCCGAAGTGATTAGAAATCTATGGAAGATTTCCCTGATTTTTCTTTTGCATCTGATTCTAGGTTACTCACATATGCTGTCATTTAAATTTCATGTAATTCTGACAAGTTTTTATCATGCTTTTGTTATTTCTCACTTTCACTAACATGCAAGGAGCATCATCATATTCTAGGCAATAGAGGCCAAATTGGAAAAATCCGACCATCTAGGTCGTCACAAAATACCTCGTTTTACCTAACCCCAAATTTGCAGGTGATTTGGCGACCTCTGGACCAGACATTTAGGAGGTGGCTTTCGTACAGGTTATGACAGTCCTAATCGTCCCACCCCAGAGCGATTAGAAATCTGTGTAAGATTTCTAGACTGTTCCTTTTGTAATGGCTTCCTGGTAATGTTTTATTGCTTCTATAAAAATTTTAGCTCATTCTGATATGTTTCAGTTATTGTTTTAATCATTTTATGCATGCACTAACCGTAGGCCCTTGGGGATCGCATGTTTCTCTCCATCCGTAGGTGCTACTAATCCTTTTCTATTTCTCTGAATGTAGGATCTCGACACTAGAGAGGTAGCAAGGAACCATAGACATATTCACACAATCGGTGGTGATGTTTGGTCCGCCCATTTTACATGTGGGCACGCAAAAGAAAGTGTACCAATCCATGGTGTAATAGAGCCCTACTTAATGCTCCTAGCCCCCAAAAGGGGAGGAGATACATTGTAACGCGATTTTAAAGCAAATTAATAAAAAGGGATGTACTCGAAGTTTTCTTTCTATCTTTTTTCAATTCATTTATGTTTCTCTCCTTTCATGCATTTCAGTTTGTAGGACTTAGCGTTACATTTCGCTTTTGCATACATCGCACTTGGCACTTCCGTTTTGTTTTCGTATCCTTGTGCTTTCACTACTATGGTCTTTTTCAATGTCAAGGCTTCAATGGCTTTTTTCAGTACCAAGGCTCCTATGACCTTTTGGTATTAATAATTTTGTGGCTTCTCCTTCAAGGCTCTTGTGGCCTTTTCTTTAAGGCTACTATGGTCTTTTTATGTTAAGGCTTTTATGGATTTTTCTTCAACTTGTGAAGTTCTTTGATTCAAAAATTGAGATCTTCAGTCTCTTGACTTCACCATAACTCTTTACAGAAAATCTTCTTTTGTAGTATTCTTCTCTTACACAAAGAACCACTCTCTACACTATGAGGGTATGCCAACCTTAAGGCAATGAAGTTGGAGTCTCCTAGATTTTTGTCATAGGAGGAGTTCCAATATTCTGAGAGATAGTTTTCTACAATCAAAATAAAATTTAGGCACTAGTTAGAAAATTTCCAAATATCCTAGATAATCCTCACTGAATGATCTGTCAATCCAATGGCTTGAATCCTGAGTCATATTCTTCATGAGTTTTTTTACAAAACTCAATCTTAGTATTTCCTTGAACTGAGACTTATTTTAGTCCTCACTCATGACTCTCCCTTATTCTACCACCTAGATTCTTCTGAGTGTTTTTGACAGTGGTTGGCCCATCGGTGCATTAGTTTGTCAAAATGCTCAAGCTCAATGATAATGGTGGCTTTCCTATAGATATACATAACCTAGATCTACCATAGCATTGATACCACTGTTATCTTTTGATGTAGCAATCATGGAGAGATAGCAATCACAAGATGCAGAATAATATAAAAGAAAGTGTTGTGGCTAATCCACAACACACCCCAAAATTAGTGACCCACCTTTTTTGCATGCTTTCAAAGAAGACTGCAGTGACCCAGATGCTAAAATAATCAAGGAAAAAAAAACAAAATTTCACAAAAGGGAAAAAGTTGTCGCGATATCGCGACATGTTGCTCCGTCGCGGCCGAAAATAAAAAGTTATCGCGATATCGCGACATGTTGCTCCGTCGCAACCAAAAATAAAAAGTTGTTGTGATATTGTGACATGTTGCTCCGTCGCGATCGAAAATAAAAAGTTGTCGCGATATTGCGACATGTTGCTCCATCACGACCGAAAATAAAAACTTGTCGCGATATCGCGACATGTTGCTCCGTCGCGGCCAAAAATAAAAAGTTGTCGCGATATCGCGACGTGTTGCTCCGTCACGGCCAAAAATGAAAAGGTGTCACGATTTCATGACATGTCGCATTTTTGCAGCTAGGAGCAGCAGAATGCATCATGAAGAGAAAATGTCATGATATCGCGACGTGTTGTGAAATCGCGATGCAAGGCAGCAAGAGAAGAGTCAATGCAGAAGTTGTCGCAAAATCGTGACATGTCGCATTTTTGTGACCTAGGAGCAGCCAAAATGAACATAGAGAAAAGGCGTCACGATTTCGCGACAGAAAGTAGCGAGACAGTATGGAAGGAGAAGGTGTCACGATTTCGTGACATGTCACATTTTTGCGGCTAAGTGCAACAAAACACAGCGATAGAGAAAAACGTCGCGATTTTGTGACAGGTTGCATCTGCATAGCCCAAAGTAGAAAAATGTCGCGATATCGTGACATGTCTCATTTTCGTGATGTCAGAGGAAGGACAAGACTACTGGCAGAAAAATGTCGCGATATCGCGACATGTCTTATTTTTGCGATGAAAGAGGAAAAGCTAAGTTGCCGACATAAAAACGTCGTGATATCGCAACATGCTATTTTCTTTTGCGGGTCCCGACGAACCGTTACAGAACATGCAGAAAAGCGTAGAACACGTGGCATAAAGGTGTAAGGGTTACAGACACATTACAGTTAGCAAGAAGATCAAATGTTTTGACACTCGAACAAAAGTCAAAAATAATGCAAAGAGGCGGGAAGATGAAACGAAGAGACTTGGGAGATGAAGCAAAGTGTCATAGGGTGAAACAAAGAACCGAACTAGAAGGTTTAAAAGCAAAATCCAAAGGCAGATACGAAGGTCAGAAACTACTACGAGCAGAGTTGCAGTGTCGAAGGCGAGAAGCCATTCTGGGCCTGCTTTGAAGTGTTTTTCTTCCCCTTTTTCTGGTTTTGAGAAAACTAGAGATTCTGTTATTGTAAAATGATCAATCTTTAATACAAAAAATATAAAGAGTTAGCATCTCATTGACAAGAAAGAAGGATTCATTTTTTGCATGCAAGATTTAATTTTTTTATTTTCCCCTTTCAGATTTCTAGGCTTATAGGTGAAGTTTAATGCAAGTGCTCTTGGTTGCTTCATGTGAATGTCTAAATCTGAAAATTACAGTGAAAACCCTAGAAACCAGCACCTAGCTTATCTGGATTGTGCATGTTGCAGGTTCAATAGGTTAGGTTGTGTGCAGAAAACCTCATATCTTCGGTTTTGTCAAATAGGATCATAGCATCATACTGAATGCACTTTTTATTTTTCTTTCACATTTTATTTTCATTTTTTCTGCACTTTATTTTTACAGGCATTAAAATAATAAAAAATAAATAAAAAACTAAAAACTTTAAAATCTGAAAATAGAAAATTTCCATTTCAGGGCCAGAATTTCATTTTCAGTTTTGTTTTTCATTCATGAGCTGATGGTGACATTCCCTTCATGAAAATTCCATTTTCATTGAAGGATTTATATTTTATGACATTTCATCAATTTTCCATTTTGAAGTTACAGCATGGTCATATGAAGATCAAATCACATTTGCTTTATTCGGGTTCAATGAACAATCATTTACAGTTTCACAGTAAAATAAACCAACATTGCCCCTTGTTTTCAGTTACTTGCAACCACTGAGGTGTTCTAAGAATTGTTATTGAATATCTTTATTTGAGATTATTAATACACATATGTAAAATGCTAACATAGCGGAACCTTGGAGAAATTGTTTATTAAATTTCTTTGCAAGCAGAGGATTTAGAACCCAAATCCTATCGGAGAGTGTGTTTTCACAATCGGGTGAAAATACCACTCAACAGATTGGCACTAGAAGGAGGGCTGAAACGGTTTATTTTATTGTGATTTAAGTGCTACAGGAATTGCTATGCACTGTTCTTAATGCTTTGATTGTTCATACAGGAATAATATGATTTGATTTGATTTAAAAAATAAATAAAAATAAATCATTAAATAAATAAATAAATAAAATTGGGTATTAAAGTTATATTCTTTAAGATTCACTAATGGCTATGTTTACACAGTGGATGACAGGTAGCCCATTGAACATACCGGGAGTTCAACATTATTTGCCTATTGGTTTTGAGAGATGTCTTCCTCAATTTTTGTCTAATGGGACAAATATTGCAGAAGAACATATTCAAGCATTCAAATTTGTGGTAAATCACTTAACAAGTTGGTATGATGATGTTGCTTGTAAAATGTTCCTTTACACCTTGGACAAAGTGGCATATGATTGGTTTACAAGTCTACCATTAGGGTCTATCACTTCTTGGGCTCAACTAGAGGCAGCATTTCTTAATCAATTCAACAAAAAGCAAGTTGACCCAATCCTCATGTACAATCAGTTGGTCTATATTAGAAAAGAACCGAGTGAAAATGTGAAGTCATTTTCTGAAAGGTTCTTTGGATTATAGTGACATTTTATGCTCTTCGAGAAGAAATGGCTCTCCAAATATACATCAATGCTCTTGACCCACTCATTTCCACATATTTGCGAGGGATGCCTCAAATTACATCTTTGTCACAAGCCTATACTCAAGCAATGGCAATTGAGCAACAATTGAGTTGTCAAAATTATGGTGTGGGTTTTGGATCATGTAATCTTCAATCATTTAATACCTCTCTTACCCACCCAATGATTTATCCACCTCAACCGAGTTCAAGTTTGAATCAATTTCAGAATCAACAATCATTCCCAAGTTTCAATCAATTTCAAAATCCTCAACCTACTATGCAAGATCAACCATCTGTCTTAAGTATGAATCAACTTCAAAATGCTCACCTTGATTCAAAAGATGTTTCTAAAATCAATTTCAATGATTTTCATACGAATATGATTTTAGGCAAGGGAGGAGTACTAGATCCAACTAGTATGGAAACATGTGACAGATTGGAAACCCTTGACTCACCAAAAGATGAATTCTATGAGGATGAATCCGATTCGGATGACACATTGGATGACATTGTTGAAAGTAATGGCCCAAAAAATTCACACCTTCCAAATTATGTTAAACGTGAATCATGGGTTACACATGTGGATTATGATAACCTTATCAATTTGAGTACAAGTAATAACCCAATTTTGGAAGTAATTGAACCATCTAAGGAAGGAGAAAATAAATTTGATGAGAAACATGTTGATGAATTAAAATATGATGAAGAAATAGTTGAGCATCACAACTTGATTTTGAAATATGATCATTATGATTCTTGGGAAGAGTATGCTCACTCCAAACCTTCTGATGAAATTTGTGTGCCTATTGATATGCAGGATAATACAATTGCCCTTTCATGTGAGGATATTACAAGTCTTGTACAATCTGAGAATGTTTTGGAAGAAGGGTTGGAATCTCATCAAAGGTTGGAGAAGGATAATGATTTTACTACCATGGATGAATAAGGAGAATCAATTGTTTTTGTTCCCCTTGAGGGGCAAGAAATCAAAAATCTTGATCCACCTATTGTTTCTACAATGTCTATGCCATCTCAAAATGATGAAATTACAAAACCTAAGTGGTGTGGGTTGGATGCTATTGATGATCTTAATGAAAATATGGATTTTGAGGCAACTCAAGCCATTGATCGTGGAAAGGTGTCACGTGACACATATCTTGAAAAATTAGGCTCTTGTTTTGAAAAATATGGACGCATGTTTGATTGGGTGCCTAACTTTGGTGTTTTTGAACAGGTATTGGACGATGAAGAAGACAACGAGAAAAAAGAAAAGGCTACTAACACTCATCAAGTTATGGTAAATTTTAATCATGATGGGTTGAGTATGGATGACAAGGGGAAATCTTTACCTTTGGTAGTAGCTACAAAAATTTCAAGTGATAGGTTACATGATGTCCCTTTGGATGCTAACATCATTAATGAGGAAATGCCAAATTTTATTGATGCTTGTCAAGTTTTGAATGATTTTGATTGCTTTAAAATCTTGGAAAATGATTTGAATTCAAGATTTTTAGAAATAGGCTCTTGTTTGCAACATCTCACATTTGAAAAGGAAAGCCTACTTCTAAATCATTAATGGAATGATGAAACTTGCACTTTAAATAATAGACAAGATAAAATTGAATATCAACCATTGTCTAATAAATTTGATTTGAATCTCACCTATGATGTTGGTAATAGAACTAAATCAAATTGGTATGGCGAGCATGGCAAGTTGAAATTTGTTGCATTGCTTGGTTTGATCTTATTATTGTTGGATTCCTACAAAATTTGGCATGTGTATTGTGTCATATGTTTTTTGAATTGTTCTAATCATGTTTGGGATCCAGGAAAGTAATAGTCCAAGCTTGGCATCATCTTGTACAATAGTGTATATAATTTTTGGTTTTTGGTGTGGGCTTTCAAGTTTTCATTTTTGGGATTGTTTTTGGGTTTTGGTTTTGGTTTGTGTTTTTCAAATTTCATTTTTTGGATTGTTAGTTTAATCATGATTTAAGTTGTGTGTTTGATTTCATTTGACATGTTTAGTTTGTTTTTATATGTAAAAAAAAAAAAAAAAATTGAGATGTCAACTTATGCCTAAGATCAGGAGAGTATGAAACATTGGAATTGTGTTGTAGAAGCTCCACAAGTAGCATAAACATTTAAATAATATCGTTTGAATCTTGTGATGCATGAAGTTGTCAGTTTTGCAAATTATGGCAACATAGGTGGTATACTCCATCCACAATTCATAAAGCAATGCATATTACATTCCATTTTGCATATATATTCCATCTTAGTTGCATATCCATTTCCAATACAATCATTGAAAAATGTCAAATCCTCTTAGGATTATTCTATAACATGAAACATACTACATGTCCCTAGCAAGGATGGGTAGCCATCCCCAAGGTCCAAGAAGTAAAAAATTAATATTTCCCATTTCACCTCAATATTGGATTGGAAGGATCGTACTACATGTCCCTAGAAAGGATGGGTAGTCATCCTAAAGGTCCAAGAAATTAAAAAAAAAATGAATGAAGCCAAACCAGGGATTATGGGGTTAAGTATGCTCATGTGTGGCAACATGTCTTGTCTAAAAGCAAGACCACTGATTGCTCATATGGATAGACTAGCCTAACCATTTCATCCATAACAGGTTAAATTATTCTATTCAAGATGAGGTAATGAACTCCAAATCAGAATAGTAAGGATAGGGTTAAATTCCCATCTCGCTTAGGTTGGGAATCTGATTCCCCAAAACTCTGATTTCACTCACACTTGCACATGGGTTCAAGATGGTAGTGACACATAACCAACTTTGAGATCTAGTAAATTAATTCAGTATACATATATTTGGTCTTAAGAGGGTTTGATAGCTTTAATATGTTTGTTCATGATATTAGAAGGTTTGAGCCTTTGCAAAGCAGGTTGTTATATCTCTAGCATCTCCATCATACATCAAATCCTGCACAAATCATTCATAGCCTTGCATACAAATCATAAGTGAAACTGACAATGGAATGCTGATCAAATTCAAATGATAGGGAATGAAACACATTGCACATACCGAGCTGATACTTAATGATTTTGATGTTTTATATATTTTTGATCTGTCGGTATTTGTTTATCTCTTATGTGCTAATTCCTGTTTCTGAGTTTGTATACTTCCAAGTTGGGTTCTCACCAAAATGCTCAGGAGCATTTGACAGTAGAGTCACCATTTTTTGTGGCTGATCCACAACACACCCCAAAATTAGGGACCCACATTTTTTGCATGCTTTCAAAAAATACTACAGTGACCCAGATGCTAAAATAATCAAGGAAAAAAAAAAAAAAATTCACAAAAGGGAAAAAGTTGTCACGATATCGCAACATGTTGCTCCATCGCGGTCGAAAATAAAAAGTTGTCGCGATATCTTGACATGTTGCTCCGTCGCGGCCGAAAATAAAAAGTTGTCACGATATCACGACATGTTGCTCCATCGCGGCCGAAAATAAAAAGTTGTCACGATATTGCGACATGTTGCTCCGTCGCGACCGAAAATAAAAAGTTGTCGCGGTATCGCGACGTGTTGCCCCGTCACGGTCGAAAATAAAAAGTTGTCACGATTTCATGACATGTCATGTTTTTGCGGCTAGGAGCAGTAGAATGCATCATGAAGAGAAAATGTCGCGATATCATGACGTGTTGTGAAATCGCGGTGCAAAGCAGCAAGAGAAGAGTCAATGCAGAAGTTGTCATGAAATCGTGACATGTCACGTTTTCGCGACCTAGGAGCAGCCAAAGTGAACATAGAGAAAAGGCGTCATGATTTTGCGACAGAAAGCAGCGACACAGTACGAAAGAAGAAGGTGTCACGATTTCACGACATGTCACGTTTTTGCGGCTAAGTGCAACAAAACACAGCGATAGAGAAAAACATCATGATTTTGCGACAGGTTGCATCTGCACAGCCCGAAGTAGAAAAATGTCACGATATCGTGACATGTCTCATTTTCGTGATGTCAAAGGAAAGACAAGACTGCTGGTAGAAAAATGTCGTGATATCGCGACATGTCTTATTTTCGTGATGAAAGAGGAAAAGCTAAGTTGCTGACATAAAAACGTCGCGATATCGTGACATGCTATTTTCTTTTGCGGGTCCCGACGAACCATTACAGAACATGCAAAAAAGCGCAAAACACATGGCATAAAGGTGTAAGGGTTATAGACGCATTACAGTTAGCAAGAAGATCAAACGTTTCAACACTCAAACAAAAGTCAGAAATAATGCAAAGAGGCGAGAAGATGAAATGAAGAGACTTGGAAGATGAAGCGAAGCGTCATAGGGCGAAACAAAGAACCAGACTAGAAGGTTTAAAAGCAAAAGCCAAAGGCAGATACAGAGGTCAGAAACTGCTGCGAGCATAGTTGCAGTGCCGAAGGAGAGAAGCCATTCTGGGCCTGCTTTGAAGTGTTTTTCTTCCCCTTTTTTTGGTTTTGAGAAAACTAGAGATTCTGTTATTGTAAAATGATCAATCTTTAATACAGAAAATACAAAGAGTTAGCATCTCATTGACAAGAAAGGAGTCATTTTTTGCATGCAAGATTTAATTGTTTTATTTTCCCCTTTCATATTTCTAGGCTTATAGGTGAATTTTAATGCAAGTGCTCTTGGTTGCTTCATGCGAATGTCTAAATCTAAAAATTACAGTGAAAACCCTAGAAACCAGCACCTAGCTTATCTGGATTGTGCATGTTGCAGGTTCAATAGGTTAGGTTGTGTGCAGAAAACCTCATATCTTCGGTTTTGTCAAATAGGATCATAGCATCATACTGAATGCACTTTTTATTTTTCTTTCACATTTTATTTTTATTTTTTCTGCACTTTATTTTTACAGGCATTAAAATAATAAAAAATAAATAAAAAACTAAAAACTTTAAAATCCGAAAATAGAAAATTTCCATTTCGAGGCCGAATTTCATTTTCAGTTTTGTTTTTCATTCATGAGCTGATGGTGACATTCCCTTCATGAAAATTCCATTTTCATTGAAGGATTTATATTTTATGACATTTCATCAATTTTCCATTTTGAAGTTACAGCATGGTCATATGAAGATCAAATCACATTTGCTTTATTCGGGTTCAACGAACAATCATTTACAATTTCACAATAAAATAAACCAACATTGCCCCTTGTTTTCAGTTACTTGCAACCACTAAGGTGTTCCAAGCATTTTTATTGAATATCTTTATTTGAGATTATTAATACACGGATGTAAAATGCTAATATAGCAGAACCTTGGAGAAATTGTTTATTAAATTTCTTTGCAAGCAAAGTATTTTGAACCCAAATCCTATCGGAGAGTGTGTTTTCACAACTGGGTGAAAATACCACTCAACAGAAATTAAATCTGCTATATGACTAAAATATAAAATATTACAATGTAGCTATGGAGGAAATGAACACTCCAATATAAAGCTACTAAACTACATTGCATCCATCACCAATGGATGGTGTCACACACTATGCTACACTATGTCCCCCAACTCTCTATCTATGACTTTATCTATCACTCTATATCTATCTATCTATGAGGCCATCCTTATATAGGAAAAATAGGATACTTGGCCAACACTCTATCTAGTTATGTAAGGGATAACTTGCACATGTATAACTTGCACATTGACACTTGTGCACTTATTACATTGCATGAAGTAACTAGATAACTTGCCCCTAAAGTAATCTAAGTATGTGCCTTGGAATATACATTTAAATGACCCAAATGATGGAATATAACCTATTTTAAACATCATATTGGTCCCCAAAATAGAGGGAGATATGGATTAAGGAAGGGGATAGAATTACCAAATTCTTTCATGTTATAGCTAAAATAAATCTATTTTTATTACGTAAAAAATATTTCAACACCAAATGGAAGGAATATTTAGGAATAAAAATATATCAAGAAGGAACTAATTAATTATTTCAAAGATGTTTTGTTAAATGTTGAGAAATATTAGAAGGCTTAAGATAATATTTTTGCAAAATATTCCATCAATTATTACAAAAGAATAAAATAAAATCTTTATGAGAAATATCTCTATGGAGGAGTCGAATGTGGTTGTTTCTAATATGGCACCTTGCCCTAATGAATTGCTTGTAATTTTCTTTCAAAAATTTTGGGATTTATTGAAAAGTGATATGTTGGTTATAGTCAAAGAGTACAAGAAAAAGAATGCTACAATAGAAAAAGAATGCTACAATAAGTGAGATCATTGTTTCCTTTATTGCATTGGTTCCTAAGAAATTCAAGGCAAAATACTTTGATAATTGTTATCCAATAAGATTTTGTAATGTTATTTATAATATTATTTCAAAAATTATAAAAATAAATGTTACTTTAGAGGAACAAGGTGGTCTTGTTCATGGTAAACAAATTCTTGATCATGTAATCCTTTCATATGAGTTGATACATTATCTTTGTTGCATGAAAAATTCAAGTATGCTTAGGAAATTAGATATCAACAAAGCATATGCTAGGGTTTACTAGAGTTTTCTACGTGATATTCTTAGAAAACTTAGTTTTAATCAAGGTTGGTACAAATGGACTAGGTGTTGTTATAGCACTCTACTATATTCTATTTTGATTAGTGGATCCTTCTTTTGGATATTTTGAATCATCTTGTGGACTCTATTAGGGTGACACACTTTCTTATCTATTTATTATTTTTACAAAGGCACTAGGGAGAGATTTCTCAAAGGAAAAAATGAAAGGAAATATAAAAGGTATTCAAGCTGTAACAAATTATCCCTTTGAATATCATCTCTAATTTATTGATGATATTTGTTTTATCATACCTCAATCAATGAGGCTTTGGAATTTAAATTATTATTAACATGTCATGAGAAAGCTTCTAAACAATTGATTAACACTATAAAATCTAGGTTCTTTTTCAATAACGCTCCTCTAGATTTACAATGTACCATTATGGATATTTTAGGCTTTCAAGTTAGAAAATTTCCATCAACATATTTGGATATTTTTTTGTCTAATAAAGGAAAGAAGGAGGATATTTAGGACTCAACTTTGGATATAATGAAAATTGTTTAGTAGGTTGGAAAGGTAATTTCTTAATCTTGTATGGAAGACTACAACTCATAAAAACTACATTTCTATCCATCACTATATATGATATCACTTTTAAAATTTATAGCAAGTACAACATTTGAATTTAATTAAATTCAAAGATATTTTCTTTGAAAAGGATATGAGAAAAAATTTAGGCTTACTCTTTATAAGTTTGATATGGTTTGCAAAGGAAATAATATGGGAGGGATGGGCTTACAAAATTGTAGACTTATGAGTTTGGCATTAGGAGTAGAACCTATATGGATATTATTAAGAGATTGAGGATATAGTTAGGGCAAAAATGTCACTTCAAAAATGTATTGATTATCTTGATGCAATAAAAATTTTCATGAAACAAACACTACATAGAGGATTATGAACATGGAACTTCATATCAAATAGTTTACAATTGATTAAGAAATATATTAGATGGTCAATAAATGAGGGGCATTCTACAAATTTTTGGTCATATGCTTGGTTGAAGCAGCTATTGGTTCAATCATTCCTATATTGTAAAGGTCCAAAGGTCAAATATTATATTTATGTGAGAAATAACTTTAAATCATGGATTTTATTAATAATATGGTTGAAGGAGAAAAACTCAAACAAATAGCAGATAAGTTCTAAGACTTGATTCAAGAGTTCTATTAATTTATTTTAATGCTAAAGTATGAGTTGGTTTTAAATCTATCAAAATATGGTGGGTACTCAATCAAGTTGAGATATGAGTATTTAAAGTAATAAAAAATCCCTAGTCCAAATGATTTCCCTTGGAAGAATGTTTGGTCATTGAAGGCCCTCCCTAAGGCCTAAGAATTTATTTGGTTAGCAATCCCAAACAATATTATTATAGGAGAGAGTTTGCAAATATGTGGATATAATGTACCTTTCAAGTGTGCCTTGTGTGGGAAGGATCTAGAAACTTCAAATTATTTACTTATTCATTGTCATGTTTCTTACACCATTCAAGATTACTTTTTCAAAAATATGAGAATATATTGAGTAGCTTCATCAACATTGAAATAGTTAATTAAATGTTGGATTAATTATTTTTAAGTTAAAGCATTATGCATTCTATGGAGAATTGGGCTTACAACTTTTTATTAGCATTTATGTCTTGAAAGGAACAATTATTTTTAAAAATAAATCTCAAATTCATGCTCAAGTTTGAAACCATATTATTGCCTCTCTCACAAAATGTTTATAATAAGTCTCAACTATAATAAGAAGTGTGAGCCTATTGGTTACAAGATATGAATATAAACATAAGGGTCATTTACAATAATGGAGTGAACATAAATGATCTACTTTAATCTATGGAAAAATAGAAATTTTAAGAAATTGGATCTATTAGATATAGGTTTGATGGTACTTTCAAATAAAATCCAGGAAAAGCTAGTAGTGCTAGTGTTTTTTGAAATAATGAAGTCAAAATTCTTCTCACTTACTTATAATCATATAGAGCTTCAACTATTAACTATGTATATTCTAGTATACTTTTTACGGGGATCAAAATTAAGATTAAAAAATAATGAAAATACATTTCAATTGAGGGGGATTCACAAATTATGATTAATGTTATTAACAAAATTGGATGTGGATATTGAATTAAAAATTCAATTATTGTTTATGCTCATTAACTATTGTTGGAGGCAACTCATGTTGGAATTGAGTGTGATCTAAGAGTGAATACAAGCTAGGAGTGAGTGTGAGCCAGAAGTAAGCCTCATTTTTTCTTGTTTTAGATTTTTGGAGAAGAGTAGGGAGAGTGCAAATAAGGAGCCCTCATATTTTCTTGCTCTATAGTATTGGAAAAATTTATTAAGTAAAATATTAATATGATAAAAATCTGGTAGAATGGAAGGAAAGTCATATTTCAAATCCCTAATGGAAAGTATGGAAAACTAAGTTGGACATAAGAGAAATATCAAGTATATAAAAATTCTGGTCCAAAGAGTAGATGCTACACTAGAAGTGATTATCAAGGATAAGATGATTGAGAATGATATAATGGTTCTTAAGAGCAAAGGTTTAATATGTAAGTTCCATGAATATTGACTATGGCTTTTAGAGATTCAAAATTGGATCAAGTAACCTAGGTGTTGTAGGTGAGTTGGAGAGGAGAGGGCAATCCTCCAAGGGAGGTCTCAGGTTTGAATCTCCACCCTACCAAAAATCTGAATTGGGTATCCATAATCCAATTGATAATGTTGGTGCGGGTAGGGTCAGGTGCGACTCCCGGGTGACTTTGACGGTGTAGAACCCCCTGTTCGTGGTATCTCAGACCAAGGCAGCCCCGAAAGGGGTTTTTTGCTTAAAAAAAATTGGATCAAGTAGAAGTGGACATTGAATTCAAGTTACTCAATGACTTTTATTCTTGAAGGATTTTTATCATATTTTTAGGATAAAAAATTATAGATAAAATAATGGATAGTAGCCCATGGTTAAGAGGAGATATACTTTATATCTAATACCATGGATTGATATGTTATTTATTAAGATAGAAAATATTAAAAAGCTTCCAATGTGGGTTATATTTTTTGGATTTTCATATCAACTTATCAATACAGATGTTTTGAAAAATATTGGCAATACCCTAGGGAATTTCTCCAAGAGGGACCAAATACTAAGGAGAGAAATCATGCTATATATACTTGGATATGTATTTTTATGGATGTTTCAAAACCTTTACCACAATACGTTAAGATTAAATCTAAATCAAGATAATAGGAACAAGTAGATTATGAAAACATTGTTTTCCAATGCAAGTGTTAAAAGACTAGACACATGGAAAGAGATTACAAAATTAAAACAATCGAGAAAGAAAAATTGGTCATGTGATAAAATTCTAGAGGAAGTAAGGAGATCATACCATAGTGGAAGCTAGAGTAGATCAAGGATTTTCCACTCTTAAAAAAGTGGTAAAGAAATATTATCTACAGCATCAAATGATAAAAGTTGCCATAGTTCACACAAATCAACCAGTATAAGAGATAAAGAAGGATATAAGGGATGGGAAAGTGCATTGTGCAATTTTAAATTCAAAAGGAATTAAAGGTGCAAAGGAAAATATGGAAGAAAATTTTAAAATAAAGGATGCGAAAGAGGTCAAATTTATTCCAAGTAAATTGCTTTCATTTTCCTCTAGTATAAAATTCCATACAATAGAAATTAATATAATGTAAAGGTTATTCCTTGTACTTTAGGGTTTCAAGAGAAACATAATAAATAAATGAGCATGGATGGTATCCATAGTAATTTAGGATTTTTAGAGTAGCACAAGGAGGTAATTACAATGGAGGAACATCCTTGAACTTTAGGGGTTCTAGGGAATTACAAAGAAGAAAGTGTTTTTAAGGTCATTCCTTGCCTTTCATATATTTTAGAGTAAAGATAAACCTATAGATATTAGTCTCACTATGAATAGTATCAAAAAACTGAAGAGATTGATAAATATGAAAGTGTTGATGGAAATGAAAAAAGGAGATGAAGACCTAAGAAGCAAAATCAAAGAGAAAAGAAAACTTGGAGGTATATTAATACAGGAAAACAAAAGTAAATATCATAAATGTTTACAAGAAGTAGGGATAATCCCATCAAATAAAAATAAAAAGTGATACTAAAATTTTTATCTTTGAATATTAGGTATTGGAGAATTGATAGGTTGTTATAGCCAACATATTTATAGAAAAGAGACAAGTAGTAGATATCGTCTTGGCAAAAGTTTAATTTTAGAACGAAATTGGTCGAGTGATAATTTATCTATTAATGCAAATGATATATATGGGTTGATTGTAAAAACTTAATATTTTGAGTAAGATGAAGAATGTATAATATAAAGGTAAATGAATAATATATTTGAAATAAAGGCAAACAAAGAATATCATTGATAAAAAAGAGCAAGTTGGATATGGTCTAATTAACTTGACAACAATGTAAAGAAAGCAGTTTAATGTTTTGTTATTTTGATGGGAGTGGCCCCCAATAGGAGCCACATATAACTTATTAAAATATATATCTATTCCTAGAGGTAATATCTTGAATATATGAGCATATCTATAAAGAAGAAATTAAATAGCAAACAATTTGTCAATCATGGTGTTGATTTTAATTTTGGAAATTTTAAAATTTTAGAAGACAAGTGATCAAGATTTGATATCCTAATGAAAAAGGATGTCAAAGAGTTGAGTGTGGAAACATAAAATATTAAGAAAGATGAAGAATATATTTGATAGAAGGAGAAGTGAAGAATATGTATGATAAAGGGTAAGATGAATATCGTTTTTAATTGACCTAACAATAAATATTATTTTTTGTTATTTTGATATGATTTACTCCTAATGGAAGCCACATATATATATTAATAAAAAATAATAATAATAAGTTCATGAGGATGAAATAGTGGTTGGAATGGAAAAAATAGATTAGAATACCTTAAAGCAAGAACAAAGAGAAAAGGAAAGCATGTCAAAAATAAATATCATGAGTGTTAATTAGAATTAAGTTAAATCCCACAAATAAGAATAAAATCATGATAAAGATAATATTTTGGAATGTTAGGGTATGAATATAGCCCATCAAGAAAATAGTTAACCAAACATTAATAAGTTTTAATGGTATTAAATTTATTTCGATATAGAAAACAAAAATAGGTAGGAAGTATGCATTTAAGAACATTTAAAAGATGGAAGATTGTCTAGTGGTTTTACTATGGTAGATTTTAAATGTATTGCAATGGTATGGGTTATTTACAAAGGGCAAAAAAAAATTCTAGAAGCAAAAATTAATTGTGTTGCTTGTCCTTTTTTGAGGAAAGAGAAATATGAAATTTTAAGTCACAAATGTGTATAACCCAAATAAAGTTAATCTTCAAGATAGATATTGGAGGGACCTTTATCAATTCTATTAGGGTACCTAGGAATAGATATTTGGGGATATATTATTATATTGTATAAGGGTTGGCATGGGCTACACATAACCCAAGGTTGATTGTATTATAATATTATATTATATTATTTTAGTAGTAGGATCCTAAAAGTAGAATAAGAAGATGGATATATAAAGAAGATATATTTGTCATTGTAATCATTATTAAGATCAATCATATGTAATCGTCTTTGCCCACGAAGTGGCTTATGGGACTTTGCCCTCCTTAAGTGGCTCTCTCATCTTGGGAGATCTTGTGGAGTTATTCCTTCCTTAAGGATTATTTTTGGTGTTTTACTACCTTAAGGGTATTATCTATCTCTCTCATTTCTGGATTGTTATTATGGATAATTATTTATGGATTAATGATTTGATATTTCTGATAATGGTGAATGATTTTTGTTAATGATAATAAAGTTATTTAACAAATTCATATCACAATTGGGAAGACACCATTGGCAAAGTTATTAAAATAAGTCTCATTAGATATTGAACAAACGGGATTCAGTCATGGGCAAGAATTCCAACATATTGTTGGTCATGGTTTTGTCTATTTTAGGGGAAATTTTAGCTTCAATCTTTACATGACTATGTTTTCCTACCAACTTCTTCTATTAAGACGCATCCTAGTAGGTGGTCTCTCAACGGTACATAGGCATAGTTCCTCTAGTAAAGGATATTATGTTTATTTTTTCTTTTGGAAGATCAACTTACTTATTTCAATTTTCTAATCCAAAGTAGAAACCATTAACTTAGTCCTCTTTGGCTTATAGAGCTTTAAAAGTAAAAAATTGAATTGATGTGAGCAACAATTCTATAACTTGATCCTTTATTAGCAACATAGTTGAGATAAAAGGCCTTAAACAATCAAGGGATGAGCTTTAAAAAATGCTTCACAAGTTTTATTTATCAATTTTCTATAGAAGAATGAATTGGTATAGAATCTATCATAATATGATGAATACTCGATCAAAGTTTGGATGTACAACCATGGAAAAACTAGAATTCCCTACTAGTAATTTCCCTTGGAATAATGCTTAGCCACTTGAGGCCCTTCCTAAGACCTCAACATTCCTTTGGTTAGTAGTCCAAGGCAAGAAAATTATGAGTGGCACTATGTAGAAAGCAGGACATTCATGGAGTTTTTAGGTTTTCCTTGTGTAAGGAGAATCTAGAAACATTAAATCATCTACTTTTTCATTGTCCCTTTGCATACACCATTTGGAACTTTTTAAACATGCATAAACATACATGTAAAGTGTGTATACATAAAAATATAGATATATAGTGTGTATATGTGTGTATATACAGATATCGGATTGCTCCATCAGCATTGGAAGAGTTGATAAAATATTAAATTAGTTGTTTCAAATATTAATCATTAAAAAAAATTAAATTCACTTTGCCATTATTTGTTGGAATTTAAGGTTGAAAGAAAAATAGAATTTTTAAAAACAAATCTCAAAGTCATATCCAAGTTTAAATTTTTATCGTTACATCTCATGCATAATGATTTTAGGCATGATGCTCATCATGGGAAGTCTCATTTGTGGAAAGTGTTGTGATAGCCTCTTGGTTACAAGATTTGAATATACATACAAAGGTCATCTAAGTCAATGGATTCAGTGGAAAGGATCTACATCGATCTATGCTAAAAAAGAAAAATCCAAAAGGTGAGGTCATCAATGTTATTTTTTAAGATGACTTTGAAGGAAACCTTGGAAAAGTTATCATAGGTGGTGTTTTCAAAAATTATGAAGGCAGCATTCTCCTTAGCTACTCAAAATCTTATAGAACTTTAACAAATGATCATGCAATGGATAGGGTATTCCTTGTAGGGATCAATATTTTTATTTAAAAATAATGGACATACATTTTAATTAAGATGGATTCATATATTATTATTATTAACGATTATTAAGAATTATGGATGTGTAGATTTTAACAACAATAACATTATTTTAAGGCCATCAATTATAGATAGATGTAATATCTTAGAAATGATAACATATCTATAGATAAGAAAACAAGAAGGTAAATAATTTAGCCAATGACTATTGTTGATCTTTCTCTTAAAAAATTTTAAATTTTAGAAGGTAAATAGATGAAGGAGATTCCATCTCTTAATGAAAATGATATCAATGAGTTAATAGAGGAAAAGTAACAATTTGAGAGAGATTAAGAATATATTTGGTAAAAAGAAAGATATTATTCAATTAACTTACTGGCAAAATATAATATTTTGATATTTTGATAGTAGTGACCCCTAATAGAAGCCACACATATCTTATTAAAAGAAAAATAGGCTTATTTTAATATTATGACAATTTCATGCATGAATTAGAAATTTGTAACTTCAAAAACTGTAATGTGTTATATAGCAATTTCATTTATAGCTCAAGTGTCAATGTTTAAATGAGTTATTTGATGTTTCTAATGGTATTTTTGACCTATACTAAGGGTTTACTAGTGTAGTCTATATGTATGCCAAAATATGCTTAACAACATTTGCTTTTTAAGTTTTATTTACTTCGTGGGACAAATAATGATATGAAGGCTTTAGTTCATCTATAGAGCTTTTATTTTTTACAAAATGTTTTAATTATTCTAAACAAAGGACTATAGTTCTTATGTTTTAAAAAAATAATAATAATAAGCTATGTGTGGATTCTATTGGGGGCTACTCCTATCAAAGTAATAAAACATTACAATATTGTCAGGTCAATTAAATCATATCTAGTTTGTCTTTTTATTAAAGATATATTTCACTTGCCTCTTTATCAAATATATTCTCCATCTTCCTCAAACTACTATATTTCCACAATTAACTCCTTTGACATCATTTTAATTAAGATATATTGTCTCACTTGGTCAATTGACTCTAAAATTTGAATTTCACCAACATGTAGAGAAACATTGCAATTGGTTAAATTATATACTAACTAGTTTCCTTATATAAAGATATGCTTGTTGAAATATGTGGTGATTAAGATTCATTTGAGGCCATTATTGAATTATGTATTGTATTATATCTATAATCCCTATGGGGCCTTATAAACCTTGAAAAATATAATTTTATAATATTATATTATTCTAAACCTAAAAGTTGGTTACTTAACCTTTGACTTGAAGGTAACTTGTATATGGGTATCAATATTATCTATTGGAGTGTATTCTATTTTGCTATAGTGAGATTATTTGGTGTCCATGGACATCCAATATATCATGTGCATTACTTTGTATGTATTTAGTTTTTAGTGATATTGGATAATGTGTTGATTCCATTCATTTTAATAAATTGTTGTGAAATCCAACATGGTTTTAGAGCAAGTGCATATCGTCTTTACTCAATTGTCGATTATTATTAAATCAACTTTTAAGACATATCCCAAGGGAAAAAGTGTTTGGAGTAACTATAATATTTTTTGTAAGCTAACAAAAAATTTGGAAAAAGGATTTTTTGATAAAACCCGAGGTGGAATTGGATCATAAGAATCTCACTAGATTCAATAGATTTTATCCATGAGAAATATTCAATGATAAGTTATTTTCTTCCTCTCATTGGTACTTGATCCTTTTATTTTGTATCTCTAACTAGATGGATGTCCTAGTTTTAGGATTGAAGTTTTTGAGATTTTTTGAAAACCTCATTTATGTTTTATACATTATTTCAAAAAATCTATTTCCTTTTCTCTTTAATTTTTTTATGTCCAATAGTAGCACAAATGAGACAAACTACTTGGCTATCATAAAAGAAGAAACTAAGACTAAATATTTTTTGATAGACCTCTATTTTCAATAAAGTCATGAGTAGGCTTCCATGAATGACAAACACCTTTGAGCTATTTAACAGATTTGCTAAAATAGTCTAGCAAATATTTTATAGCATAGGCATGAGTGTATGTCCTCATTAATTACATTCAACAAAAAGGTTGTGTATAGTAAACCATGATAAATATAAATGAATTATCAGTGCTTATAAATTTTTTACAAAATTTTAGGGGGTCTCAACTCAACACTTTATCTCATTGTACCTCCACATACCTCTTTTTTGTGCTAAATTTTTTTATATGTTCCCTCCAAAAAATGAAATTTGAAATTTTCAAACAAGAAATATTCCTTGGCATGGCAGGTGCCAAAAGAAAAGTGCACATGTGATATTATTATGATGACACATACCTACATTATGCACACTATAAAAGGGGATAAGCTTGTCTTTGGTTATCATTTAATAATTGTGCTAGCTCTTTCTATACCAAAGTATGCCTTGGTGATAATAGCTAACAAGGCCCATGTGAGGGTGTTGGATATTCTAGATCTAGGGTTCAAACTTATCCTATGCACCCTTTTGTTAAAATAGGATGATGTTAGCATGACATATAATTATGATATGACATTGTATGATGACTTGGCACTTGATGATATCACCACTTTTTGGCCCATCTATCATATTTGGAACTTGGTGACATGGCACCTGATCACATAGTAGTATGTATAGATGGTGTGGAAATTTGTTTAGATGACATGGTGACTAACATGACAAGTGACATGGAAGTCTTTGCAAAAAACATGGCATGTCATACAACTAATGATAGGGAAAGCAAATAAATTAATAGTTAATATAATGTTTTTTATCATGTCCAACATATAATATAACATTAATATTATAGACCATATTTTCAAATATGCTTAATAGGTATTTAATCAAAAAGTTAGCCTCTATATGGGTTTTGACATTTGGGATGGCTTGCTGACTTATTTGTATTAAATTTGATTTTATCCAATGATTTGATCATATCTAATGATCTAGATTTCAAAAGGGTCTTAAGAGACGATGTATCTACCTATTTAAGTAAGTTTTTGGAATAAAATAAATTAGTTCTTAATTGCTAAATCTTTTTGTATCAGTTCCATATCATAGAAAAATGATTATGCTTATGAGGGGGAATTTTCTTGTTGGAAATTTCCCTCCTCTCTCCTGCCCATGTTAGTTTTTGTATATTTTATTGGATTCATTTCTCTCTAGAAGGACCGAACACTTCCTATGATATAACTAGTTTTTACATATAAGAGTAGTAAATATATGATTGTATGTTCCTACTCTAACATCATTGATTTGAGTGCAACATAAATTTTCATCTATATTTTTTCTTATCCTATCTAAGACCTACATACCTATTGTCACAAGTGTTATATTTTTCATAGATGTAGATAGAATCAATGTACTTGGGAATTATTATGGTCATGTGATGGTGAAAAATCATTGCTATAGAATTGGTTGATCCATGATGTTGTGACATCCTCCACATTGACATCCTCCTCCTTCTCCTCTTTGATATACATCAATGTCGCATTGGCTTTCCCCATTCTTTGGCCATTCCACATCAATTATGCAACCACATCCACATTTATCATGCCACCTTAGCTATGCAACCACATCCACATAATAACACGTAGCCTATGCCACCCTAGTGACATATGACCATGCACTTTTTGTGGCCACACTAGCTTGTTGTGATAAGAATTTTATTCCTATGCATCTATCACTCATGGCCTCTGAGCACCACCTCCTATGTGCACTAGCATCATCACCTGTGCCTAAAAACATTGTAAACAAATCAACAAGGCAACATTACCAACGATTATCAACAATATCTACAAGACCTATTATGACATCATCTTAATGTTGAATGCTATATATGTCATCTATTTTCCAATGATGAATGTTGGTGATCTTTCCTACTGTAACTTCTCCATCCTGAAGTCTTTCTATAACTACATAGTTTATTTAACCATGTGATGATCATTGCTATAAACAAGTTATCACTAACCCTTCTTAGGAAAATGATGTCAAGTTCAAAGAAGGAATCTGATAGAGTGCATATGTGGGAATAACTTGGAGATACATTTATCACTCAATTGTTGCATCAAAGCATTGTGTGGTTACATAAAATTTAGGTCAAAAACAAATGTGTGTCCCTGCCACATGTTTTTGAAATATTTATGTATAGTTCTCCTGCTATGACCACTCGCCATGGAAGCAAGAACACCATCAATCGTTTAGACTCCAAGGGTGTGTGCAACTTTATTGTTTGCACTTTATTTGTGATATTATACACCTTGTTTGTGCATTGAGTTGACCATTCTTAGGGTCAATTATTTACCAAGGTAAAATATTTACATACAAAGCTAACTTTCTTGCTTGATATACTAACACACAAAGTACATAATATCACCTTTATTTTAGGCTCAAATTACTACCTTTGAAATTGGCATAGAGCATACATGATTTTTTGCATGCAAATTGTCCTAGATATTAAACTTATATTTTGAAGGTTTTTGAAATTTTCATATTCTTATGGCCTTGGTCAAAATTTTCTACATGGTTCCCCTACACGACATAGTCATCGCATGGCTACCAATTTACCTTTGGCTAATAAAATGGCTGAAATAACTACCCTAGTAAATTCCTTGGTCAACAAAGTCAATCATGTTAAGATCCACTCTTCTCCACCTAATAGTCATTCTCATGCTAAATGTGAAGTCAAAATATATGATGGCTCTAGGAATCCTAAAGTCCTAAATAGTTGGATCCTAGACATGGAAACTTGGTTTTCTTATAGTCAATTATTTGATGATGATAAATTTTTCTTCAAATTGAAGCTTTTTGGCATGGCTAAGGATATGATCACCAAATTCCAAGGCACACAAAATCTCATCCATACTTAGGATTAATAGATTGTAATCCTAAAGGCTACCTTCTATCCATATAACTATGAAGATGATTTTCTCAATTAGTGGCTTCACTTGATGCAAGGAAGCTACACCTCTATGAAGGATTATATTTATCAATTTTATGGGTTGCAAATCTTGCTTTGTGTACCAAATCCTACACCCACTCTCATTGCAAAGTTCAAAATAAATCTTCAACCACATATGTATAGGGAGTTAAAATAAACTTTATACACAACACTTGATGCCATTTTCAACAAGGCATAACTTGTAGAGAAGAAGCTTACTTCCCAAATGATGGGGTCCTGACACTCTAACTCACCATGAGGTCTCAATTCACCACCCTATTAGCCATAGTAGGAACCAAAGATATATCCTTATTTCTCTCCCTCTTCTTCCTCCTCTCCCACTCCTCATTCCTTTTATTCTTGTAATCATTACCTTCCTTTCTCTTCTTCTCATGTAAATAAGTTTTAAAATTTTTGTAATCATTATAATAGGAAGTGACATAATAAATCTAAATATCACCAATTTAAGAATAAAAATTTTGTGGATGTTGTGAATATACTATGTAAGGTCTGAGGTGTAGACCAATTGGTTCATCCAAACCCCATAAGGGGGCGTAGGTCCAAGGTTCAAATCTTGGGCCTTGTCGGACTGAACACTTGTCCCTTTCTTGGTGCTTTTAGTGGTGTAAAAGGTTTAAAATGATTGTGGCATGGCAGTTATAGGGGCGGACTACATGAAGATCTGTGTGGTGGCTTTCGAGGTGGACAGCACAAAATACTATGGTAGCCATAAAATCTGGATAGTCTGCCCAGATTCATGACAGCTACCAATTCCACTATGTTCAAAAAAAAAAAAATTGCATGTACAGTCTGAAGAAGGAGGAACATTTCAAGACTCCATCAAGACTTAAGGAGAGGATAAGGCATATGAGGAGTTAAGAGGACAACCTAATAAATTCACTTTAATGAACCACCATTCAATAGTAGGAGATCTAGATAATTTCTTTATCATACGCACTCAAACTATAATTTTTTATTGATTATATCATCGATAATGGCTTGTAGAAAAACTTGATTGTGAAGTCCATTATCAATAAATTACAACTACTAAAAACACCACATCCTCATCCATACTCACTTGTATGGAAGGATAGTGACACTACCTCCCATATCACACACACTTGCACTATGGTTTTTGTTTTTGGTCCAAAATTTGTGGATAAGGTCACTTGTGATGTGACCCCTATGGATTGTTATGATTTATTTCTTGGAAAACCCTATCAATATGATAGGAAAGCTCACTATGATGCATACAACACTTACACACTACAACATGACAATAATACCTACCTCATCAAATGTACCAAGCACACCATAAACTTATTTCTTAGTTGTAGACAAGCAAGAAAAGCAATCAATCAAGCACAAGCACTTGCACTCATCTTCATATGACCATAGCATGAGCACTCACCATCCAAAATCACCAAGTCTACTCAGCCCGTTACACTTGACAAATTATTGAAAAACTACTCATGTGTATTTCAAGAGAACCTTATATTGCCCTTATATAGAGCAATTAATCATAGCATTGACATTGTTCTTGTTACACCTCTTTCTAATGATCTCATGTCCAGTCAACCCCATCCTTCAATATGATAAAATTAATAGGTAAACCTAGTACATCCCTTGTGCTCCATCCTTCAATATAGGTTCTATTAATAAAAGGGTTCATTAAACCTAGTACATCTCTTGTGCCTCCTCTATTTTTCTTGTACTAAAATTGAATGGCACTTGTCAGCTTTGCATTGATTTTAGGGCATTGAATAAAATAATAAAAAAAAATTGTAATCCACTTCCTTGCATTGATGATCTCTTAGATCAAATCCAAGGTACCAAATTCTTCACAAAGATTGATCTCAAAAGTGGATATCACTAGGTTTGGATTCAGGCCGAGGACACATGAAATATTACATTCAAAATCAATATGGGTCTCTTTGAATGGCTTATCATGCCTATCATCTTCACAAATTCTCTTAGCACCTTCATGATTCTCATGAATGAAATATTTAGGGACTATTTGGATATATTTTTAATCATATTCTTGTTTTTCTACTACTTGGAAGGTTCACCTTGAGCATCTAGATCAGGTTCTTTCCACCCTTCAAAATAATCAACTCTATATCAACCTTCCCAAGTGTTCTTTTTGGTAAACCTCTTTTTCCTACCTTGTCTTTGTAATCAATGAACATGGCATTTAGGTGGATCCAATTAAAGTTAACATTCTCCTCCACTGACCCACTATTGCTACTCTTACTAACTTATAAAGTTTTCTTTCACTTGCAAACTTCTATTACAAGTTCATTTCTAGTTATTCCACCATTGTTACCCCCTACACCAATTGACCAAAGCCAAATTTATATTCCACTGGAAACAAAACTATGCTTGTGCCTTTTCTACATTAAAGGAGAATCTATGTTCAATCCCTATTCTTATCATTACAAATCTCATGCAATCCTTTGAGATCAAAATAGATGCATCATAATTTTCCCAAGTTGTGTTGAAGCAAAAAGGCCATGTAGTAGCCTACCATTGAAAAACTTTCTCGACTGTAAATAGAACTATTCCACATATGATAGGGATTTTTATGCATTAGTCTAAGCTATAACGTACTAGAAACACTAACTTCTTAGCAAGAAAACCATTATTCACATCGATCACTTGCCTCTCCAGTATCTTCAATCATAAAACAAGATCGAAGAATCTTGTCACATGAAATGGAACTAATACTTAAAGTAGTTTTACTTAGTCATCAAGTACAAAAAAGATAGTAAAAACATAATAGTAGATTGCTTGAGTCGCCCTCCTATATCCCATGCCTTAACTATTGTAACCACTTCACACTTGGGTTTCTAGACTTGGCCTTCTTAGTATACTCATGATCCAAACTTTGCATAGGTTAACAAACACCTTCAACATCCTACCTCTTCTAATTTGAGCTCTTTTAAATATTATCACATCAAGGAAGGGTTACTCTATCGATTGGATAGACTTTGTGTACCTTGTGAGTATTGACTATCTCTTCTTAAGGAGGTAAGTTCTACACTTTATGGTGAAAATTTTAAAAAGCATAAAATCCTTCACCACTTGTTGCATTTGTTTTATTTTCTTCATATGCAATTAGATGTTCTCAGGTTCCTAATATAGTGTGTTGTATGTTGTCATTCCAAGCCAACCAATAAGAAGTTGAGCCTCAACATGTTGTTGTCCATTCCTTCTCATTCTTGGCAGAGCATCTCCATGGACTTAGTCAGTGTATTCCCCATGATAGTGCATCATCATGATTATATTTTTGTAGTTGTGGATCATTTTAGTAAAATGGCTAAGTTCATCCCATGCTGTAAGAATAGTTCTTTAGCAAACTTAGCCAAACTTTTCTTTGACTTTGTCTAGCATTCCTTTGGTATTTCCACCAGCATCATGTTTGATCATGCTTCTTTTTTTATAGATCATTTTTGGCATTCCTTGTGGAAACTTTTAAGCATATCTCTTAAATTATCCACTACCTTCCACCCACACTTTGATGGTCAAACCAAATTTTTCAATCACACCCTTGTCCATATTCTCTTCATATGCCATCACTCTTTTCCATCTACATGGGATCTAACCCTTACATATATTGAGCATACCTATAATAGAGTCATCTGTTATTCCATAATTCATTCTCTATTTGAATTCTATCTTGGTTTTCAGCCCCTACCTTTGTATGAGTTTTCCTTATTCCCTTCTACCACCATTCACTGTAAAAAGAACCATATAAAGCACATTCCTTCATCTAGCATTTTCAACAGCTTCAGTCCAAGGTTGTGAAAATTTTATAGAAGACCCAACAACAATAGAAGCAGGCCATGGATCAACATTGCATTCCTCATCATTTCCATGTTGTATACATAGTTTGGTTGTACCTCGATAGGCATCATTTTCCAAAGTAGGCATATATTAAGATTAAACCACTTCATTATGGGCCTTAAACTATCCTATAATAGATGTCTACCAATGCCTTTTATCTTGATCTTCCAACACATCTTAGCATCCATTATGTCATCAAAATTGATATTTTGAACTCATACCATGACTCTACAATGGACATCATACCATTCATTAGTTATACTATAGATGTAGTACCTAATTTTTAGCTTTTGTTGGAGTTCGATAAAATTTTCAACATGAAAACTTGTTAGACTTGTCAGGGATCTTCCACTTGCTACCTTGTTTTCAAATGAGGTTAGCTTCCACACCAGACATGATGATCTCTAACCATGATATGGATCATGATTTTCCTTCTCTTTTGTATGCATTAGAATCCAATGCTTGTATTATGGAGATAAATGATAGGGAAAGTAATTACATTAAAAATTGATGTAATGTTTTATGTCGTGGTCAGCACATTATATTACATTAAAATTATAGGCCACCTTTTCAAATATGCCTAACAGGTATTTAATCAAAAGTTTGCCTTTGAATGGTTTCTAACATTTGGGATGGCTTGTTGACACATTTGTATTAAATTTGATCCTATCTGGTGATTTGGTCCTATATAATGATCTAGGTTTTAGAAGGGTCTCAAGAGGTAGTCTATATAGATTTTAGAAGGGTTTGATGATCTGGTCTTTATATAAGTAAGTTTTTTAAATGAAAAAAATTAGTTCATTGCTAAATATTTTTTGTATCAACTGATGTGGTGACTGCCATGGTAGTCCATATAAGGGTTGATATAACAATTACCTATGTGGTAGGTAGATTTTCATGTGATAGGTATAAATATATGTTTGACCAATCACATTCTACCAACTCATTGAACCCAATGACTATATAATCACATAGTTAATAACATACTTGGTGAAGCATGAAAATTGAAGCAATTAAAAAATATGACAAGTAGTGCAATATGGTTTACGAATTGTAGAGTAGATCAAACCACAACAATTAGCACATTTTTGTTGGTTGATAGTGTTCTATACAGTCAATGAGTAGTTGGCAATCCCCTAATGGTGACAATTGGCATCACCTCATTCTTTGATATGCTACATAGTCAACACACAATTGGTTCCCCCTAGATACTCATGAAATGACACATGGTGGCCTCTCATTTGATATAAATTCTAAATTTTTCTATTGTAAAAATTTTTAAAGGTATTTTGTGTGATTTTGGACAATCTTCAAGGGTCCATAACATTTTCTTATGAAAGCATTTTGAGCTTATTTTTCAAACTGTATTTTTTTAAATCTATGTATTGGTGGTGTTGTTTATAGTCATAATTGCATGAAAAAAATTTCATTTTTATAGGATAGTTATGGATCAACATGTGCCCTTGTTGAATGGTCCAAACTATGCTACCTAGAAAATTAAGATTAAAGCTTTGCTCTAGAGTAAGGGGTTACTCAAATATGTGAATGAGGAACCTCATGCTATTGATTTTGAAGAAAGGAAACAACTCTATAGGAACAATATTGATGAAGCTCTTGTTATTATAGCTCTTCATGTTGACAAAATATATGACACTCATGTTAGCGACACCACAAGCCCCAAAGAACTAACTTGTAAGTTCTAAGGATAGTGTAATTACATTGATTCTACATAGATCATTAGGTTGGAGGTTGGGCTTGATACTTTGACTATGGACTCTTTTGATATTTTTTATGAGTGTATTAGTTATTTCAAGAAATTGCAAGATGATATTTGTATTTCTAGAAGAATTTTAAAGGTAATAGGAGAATTTTAGTAAGTATAGACTAGGAGGAGAATGTTGAATTGCTCAATATAGTTTTAAATAATGCTTTAGAGATGCTATATAGTTGTAGTTTTGTTTGATATACTTCATGTTTACTTTCTTAATTCTCCTACACCACCAATTTATAAAAAAACAAGTATGTTTTCATCACTAGACTAGAATACATAGGGATAAAGATCGTATTTTTCATCAACCAGACCCATCCAAGAGAAGCGATAGTCAAATATCAAAATGATAAGAAGCCCAAACATAAGGAAACAAAGCCCAAGAATACCTTAAAAATCTAACATATGGTTTTGCAAAAAGGAAGGACATAAAGCAAAATTTTGTCAAATTTGCATCAAGAAACTTGAGGAAGTAATGAAAAAGGAGGGTATTGATGTTGCTATATTGTATGAAAATGTGAAGATAATTTTGATGGATAAACCTCATAGGCACATGGAACTATTCATTTATCATATTTGACATCCACTTCTTATAAGTGGGTTGTAGATTCAAGAGCAACAAGGCACGTGACAAAGCACAAACATCTCCTATAGAGGTACAAGAATTCACATTTAGGGAAGAATGTTGTCATTGGATATGACTCTTATTTATAGGTAATAGGATGTGGAGATGTTAGTATTGTATATTATTTTGATGAAAAACTTTATGTTCCTAGTGTTGGACCCAATCTCTTATATATTTATTGCATTCCTCATAAAAACAAAAAGGTATAATTATGGATTTATTGTTAGGTAATTAAGGATATATACAATGGATTTAAGATCATTGCTTTTAGTTATTTTGACTAGTCATACCAAATGTATAATTTAGAAGAAAGGTGACTCCTTTTGTTTGTTCCTCTTGAAAGAAATAATTTGTGTCTATGGTTACTCATGAAAATAATGAGTTTTAGTGATGGTATCATAGGATTGGGTACCTCATTTATGGATTCTTGAGATATATGAGTTGTCACTAGATGGCCATTAGACTTCCTCATATTTCCCTCCAAGTTGTGCATACAAGGGATGTATCATTGGAAATAATCATAGGGTACCTTTCTAAAAGAGACAATGATATGTGCTACTTACCCCTTGGAGATCATTGACAATGATATATGTGCACTTATGGGCATATCCTTCATTTTTAATAATAGAAACTTCCTTATTTTTATTGATGATTTCTCTAGACATATGTGGTTTTTTTCTATTTACACCAAGGATGAGTTCTTTGAGATATTCAATGCATTCAAAGCTCTTGTAGAAAATTAGCTAGATAGGAAGATGAACTATCTCAAATTAGATAGAGGAGGTGGTTACATGAGCAATTATTTTTATGCTTTTTTGACTCTTTGTGGGATAGCATACCAAAGGAGTGTTCACTATACCCCTAAGTAGAAAAGAGTGGTTGAAAGGAATAATAGGGTGATCATGGGTATGACATGTATGATTCATGCCAAGGGTATGGAGCACAAATTCTATGGTGAGGCTATCACTTGTGCAACCTACTATAGTTATTTTGGGCATGACACCTCTTGAAGGGTTGACAGGAAATAAGCCTAATGTATCTTGATTTTGTATCTTTGGATCTTAAACATGGGCTTATATACCAAAAATATTTGGAAAAGAAGTCATCGAAGAGTCATAGATGTGTCTTTGTGGGGTATATGGATACCTCTACGGTATATAATCTCTATGATCCTTAAAGATATAATATTCTTATTTTAAAAAATATAATTTTTTATGAGATTCTTATAAGGACTCCATTTAGTCCATTCTCTAAGATTTTGATAGAAAATATTCCTTTCTATTTGATTTATTTAACAAATTCATTAGATATTCCTATAGGCTTCATTTCTATTAGAGGATATTTTTCATCTTGTAGTGGTGCTATTACACCTATAGATTTGATCCCCTAAAGGGCAACACCACCTAAAACACCTTAGATTTCATATTCAAGGTATGTTGAGCTTGACAAATTAGTTCTAAGTGCTTCAACTTTGCATGATGAGGTGAGTCATAAATTTTATTTTAATTCTTCATATTTGGCTTTTGATGTTAATTTGCCATAATGTACCTTGTTTTTATTTAATTCATCCAATACCTAAGTGGCTTTCAATATCTACAACATGCTCAGCCTATTCTATCTCTAGAGTGACAACAAAAGGCTGCTTCTTGAGAATTGCTCTCAAATGTTGAATATTTTAGATATCCTCTTATATATTCTTATGCTAAGGGTTGACTAGAGTGAAAAGATACTATGCTTGTGGAGTATGAGTCCTTAGTGAATAATAGGGTATGGGAGTTTATTCCTCTTCTATAAATGAAGAATGTGGTTGAATGCAAATGGGTTTATAGAACAAAATACACTTCAAATGGTCAGGTGGAAAAGTATGTGGTATGCCTTGTTACTAAGGGATTCTCTTAGTATAATGGAGTTGACTATTCAAAGATATTTGCTCCAATTACTAGGATAGATTCAATTAGGATGATTATTTTTATACAATCTCATTTGGTTGGAAGGTACATTATATGGATATGAAGAGGATCTTTCCACATGGTGAGCTTTAGGAAGATATACATGCAATAGCCACATAGATTTGATTTTGAGGGTCCCACTTACTTGGTTTTTCAATTGACTAGGTCCTTGTATGGGCTTAAATAGGCACCCTACACTTAGGATGATAAGATCCACTCTTTCTTCAGTGGTTGTAGGTTTTGATGATGTGAGGCTAAAAATAATATTTATATAAAACATGAGTATGGGAAGAACTTGATGATAATTATTTATGTGGATGATCTCATTATTGGAAACTCTCCTACCTTTATTAAGGATATGAAGCCATAACTTCATGTTTCCTTTAAGAAGATAAATTTGGGGCTCACCACTATTTTTTGGGATTCAGATTGATCAAAAAAATTTGGTATCTCTATTTCATAGCCCAAATATGCATTCGATCTTCTTCAATGCTTTGCAATGGAGGATTATAAGCTTTTTTAGATTCCTTTTTCTTTAGGACTAAATATTTAGTTTGATTGTATGAGTCCTTTGGTAGTTGCCACTTTATATTGGTCTCTTGTAGGAGGTCTCCTTTACCTTACATACAAATTGATATAAAATTTACTATCAACTATTGCTCTAGGTACATGCAGGCCCTCAAGAGATTCACTAGACTATAACCAAGAGGATTGTTATATATATAAATACTTATTATATGGGTATTCATTATTTAGTTGGTTTACCTTCAATTTTGATAGGATTTTTAGATGTTGATTAGGCTTATGATTTGGATAAGTAGTTGGCCACCAGAGGTTGTGTTCTTTTTGGGTTTCAACCTTGTTCCTATTAATAATTATTACATCATAGCCCATGTAACATGATTTTAGTATAACAACCCATCACAAGTACTATGCATATACTGGAAGACAAGGGTAGTTGTAGGAATGGTTAGAAGTTTGTTATGCCAAAAATGGGTATCCAATTGCATTTAAATATCCATCATTTCATAATGTAAATCATCAAAGCATTAGCAGTATTAGTGGTATTAGAGTAGGTGGAAAGAAGAGCAAACTCTCCCTATGATCCATTCTCTTTTCTTTGGTCTAGAGATGTTGTAAAAATACTCTATCTAAAGGTGGTTTAGTGATAGAAAAATATCCTACAAAATATTGATTAGGTTAAGCTCAATAAAAGAGGTAACCATCTTCTTTATAAATCAATACCATGGAAGACTTCAAATATAGACATATCAACAAGATAAAGCTAGTATAACGAAGCCAAGATGATTATCTAATGATGGGAGAAGGTGAAACTCCCAACTACAACAAATTGCTTTGCTACTTAGAAAAAAAATTAAAATTCTTGAGCACATAGTGACCATAAGAATGATATTGCTAGATAAAACAAGTAGCAACATTGCTAAAATCAATGTGAAAATGCCCACTCAACCCATATCATGGCATCAAGAAAAACATCCCATATGTAGCATAAAATTTGACATCCAAATGAGATCTAATGATGTTTGGAGATAAGTTTGTATTTAAATAAGCAAAGAATAATTTTTCACCAAAGTAATCTAGGAACTATCAAGGTAATCTCAATATTCACCAGGTCCAACTAGAGGACATTCTAGCCATAGGAGTTAATTGGAAAGACATCTCAACTAGCAAAAAGATGTCAAAGAATGTGTTATGTAGAATAGAAGATATCAAAGAGGAACTTCCAAAATTCCATCAAGGTGTGACATCAATTTTAACTAAAAGGTGTTAATTAGATAAAGAAGAAGCATCAAACATAAAAGCACCCAAATATTATCTCTTTGAGACATCTTAAGAAATATGTACAAGTCGATGAAATGGTACCAAATGGTTAAGCATATTGTTAATAGAAGCAAAAGATGTCAAACAAAAGCTACGCAGAATTAGGATGATACAAGCCTAAATAAATAAATGCCCAAAAATAAAAACAACCATTCAATTTTTTATACATGGATAGAAGAAAGTGGATGAAGGAAAAGTATTTGTGGATTTTCTCTATTAAATCCAACCACCAAAATCTTTGGACGAATATTGATTAAAGAATTTCTAAATTTCCCACATTGAGATTAGGAAATCTATTAAAGCAAATATATTATTGTTTTTCCTTTATTTAATTGTAGGTGAAAAGGAAAGGCACATATAATATTTTAAAACATGAGGAATATTCCATGGAATATTTTGTAGAGTAAGAATATTCCTTCTACTTAATATTTTGTTTGGCAAGACATTGTTTTTCTTGCCATTTGAGGCATCAATTAAATCACAAGTATATTCTTATATATACTCGTCGAAAAATAATTTTTGAGGCCAATTCAGTGGAAGAAATGTTTTCAAGTTTTTTGAAAGTTTGATATGGCTAGTAGTGTG
The DNA here is from genome assembly GCA_028583015.1 of Wollemia nobilis. NCBI lineage: Eukaryota > Viridiplantae > Streptophyta > Pinopsida > Araucariales > Araucariaceae > Wollemia > Wollemia nobilis. The sequence continues at coordinate 4,207,913 of JAQPPZ010000613.1, read as the reverse complement.
CCAAATTTCTTGTTGCCAAATTCCTAACTATTTAGGGAGAATAATTATGTTGTTTGGAAGACTAAACTTAGAATACAACTCAAGTTTTAAAAATTATGGGAAGTTGTATATGGGACCATTACCCATCCTAAAGCAAAAGGTGAAGATCAGATTAAATTTAATAAGGTGGATAGAAAAGCATGATTGGTCATCATGTTTGGAGTAGTTAATGGATTACAATCGTACATTTGAGATTCCACCATAGCCAAATATGTGTGGGAGAAACTTCAGATAGTATTCAAGGCAAGGAACCAAAATAAATTTCTATTTCTCTAGAGCCAACTACATTGCTTGAAAATGAAGAGTGGATAAAGACTTGAATAATTAAGAGAATTACTTAATTACGAGCATCACTACAAGCATTGGGAGAAAAGATATTTGATGAGACACTAGTTTCAATTATTTTAAGATCTCTTCCTTCTCAATATAATGTATTTGTGATAACATTAAATATCACTAAGCAAACACCAATGTTTGAAAAGTTGGTAAATCTACTTCAAAAAGTAGAGGCCTCACATACAACATAAGAAGAAGAGCAAGTACTTCTTATAAATAAAAATGGAAAGAAGCCATTCAAAAGAGACATAAGACCTCAAGAACAAAAAAATAATTTACAAGGATATTAGCAATAGAAAAATGATTCTCACATGCAAGGATATCAACAACAAAGAAATATTTTTCACACACAAAATATGTGTGAACTTTGTGGTAAGAGTGGCCACATAGTGAAGGAATGTTGGCATAATCTATTCATAAATTGATCACCTTCACTAGAGATACATCAGTAACAAAATGGGTCATCCTTAGATAACATAAATCTAATTTGGAAAAAGGTACAACAAAATAATGTAGTAGAAGATAACCAAGTTAAATAAGAAGAAGAATAATATGTATTTATTGCATAAGCACGACTAAGACAACATGATAATTTTTGGTATGAATCTGAAGCAACCAAACAAATATCAAGTCAAGAAAAATGGTTTCATCCAAATTGTTCCAATTATATAGTAAATAATGCATCCAATGACTTCAAAGCTCAATTTTTCATTCCAAGTTGTTGGAGAACCAATAGGATAGAAGACCATCAAGATACAAGGTGGACATAGCAAGCCCAAGCCATGGGATGCATCTAAAATTAATCATTGGAAATCCAAGAAGTACAATACTTCCTAGAATAAAGGCAAGTTGCTTAAAGTTAACTCTTTTACTACTCTCTTTCCCCAGTACAAAATAATATATTTGTAGAACACATGGCCTATCGTAATGCAATATCTAAAGAAGCATGACATAATTGGTGAACTCAATCTTGTTGAGAGAGTAATGTTTATTTTTATAGATTGTAAAACTAAGGATGCTTACATCATTATCAAAGCATAATATATTACAAAGCTTTTCCAAGGAGCATACTAGCGTCACAAGCCATCAAGATACTATATGATGAGATGTAATATGATATCATCAAAATTGATAACATAATCCAAAATAAAGGGATTTTTGTTAGACAATTTTAACAATTATTAGGCCCTAATGGTTCAATGTTAAAGGCTATTAAGCACTTGACAAGATGCTTCATTCATGTTCATGAAAAACAATGGCACCTATGGGATCATTTAAGTGACTAAAACAAGTACACATAATTGCTAAAGATTATATTCAAAACATACATGCTATTTATCATATCAAGGAACTCATGACAAAGTAGAAACTTGCAAAAGATAATTATGATGAAAATTATAAGAAGACTCAAATGAATTAGAAATGAAAACATGTCATTGTAGACACCTAAAAATGTCACATTCTAACTCATGCTACAATATTTAATGATCAAAGAACAAAACATTTGAAAATCAGTTCAATCACCCGAAACCCTAGGTAAAGTTAAATCTAAGCTAACCTAAACCCTAGTTTACCATAAACCCTATGTGGAATCCACTGTGCACCCCTCTACACTCTTCTCTAAGCACCCATACCCTTCACATAAAATCCACCCCTTTCCCCCTTTAAGGCTTTTAATGAAAATTAAATAAAAAGTGGATTTTCCCTTCCCTAGGCCTTTTGTTCTTCCCTAGGTGATTAATAGGTATGGAACACCCATACCTCACTTCAGACCCATAAGAGGAAAGCCTTACCCACTCACCTATCACATTTAAGGAGCCCTTCTCTCTCCTCCCTTTTCTCCTACCACATCATGTACCCCTCTTCTTAGGAACCCTATAAGTAAACCATGTTGCATATGGTTTTAGGAAGAGGATTGGATGCACCATTATGTTACCTGAATATAGACTGAAAACATTTCCAAACATCCTGAGAACTTAGCACTCCTCCCACATAGTTTTCTTGCAGGTTTATGGTGATTATAGAGGTAAAATAGACATCAACAACTTCTAGATCAACTCCAAACTCCATTAGTGGACTCTACAGTTGAAGGGAAGACCAATCCAAGTTAGAAACTATAAAATGTATGGACCCATACGATCACCTATAAAATGTAGAGACCCATATGATCACCTATAAAATGTACGGACCCATATATTTTCCATTCCAAAGTAGTCAAGCTAGCCTACTAGGTAACCCCTTTCTTCCCTATCATTTTTAGCTCATTTCCATACTTTCTTGATGTATTTTTGTTGTTTGATTTTTAGTCAGCATTTCTATGTTTACAGGAGGTCTGATCGAGATAGACCTCCAAATGATCTAATGTATTTTTTTATGGTTATGCAAGATTGAGGATCAGCATACCTAATGGTGGTATGCTTCATAAGCCCATCATCTTTTGAGGATATAAAGGAAGACACCCATAGTGCCACGTAGATATTTGATGCTAGGGTCCCTCCTTATTGAGTCCTCCTTTTGTAGCCCTCAGGGTAGATTGTAAAAGAATAATATCATTTCATATTTTAACACTTTTATGAAATATCAATGAAATGCAGCATGTTTTTCTTTATTCTAGTCATCAAAGCCATCAGCACAAAAAATATGTTAGCTCATGACAAATATCCTCTAAATAAATACATTAGAAGAGGCACACACTTCTTGCATTGAATATATAAGTATTAGATATTGAATAAATATTTATAATAAGCATGTTTTTGGAGTGCATCATCGATGGAACTCAAAACTCTAAGTATTATAGTACAATTTCTACATTGAGGGGGGGAATTATTCTCTTTCAAATTTCAACAACACCCTAAAACATTTCATCAAGTCAAAATCCAATAACCATAGTTGAAAGCCAAAAGTGAGATCCATAGTGAGATTTGAAGATAGAGCCATATCCAAAACTATGATGTAATAAGGGGAGGTATGTTAGGAATTATTACATCATAGGCCATGTGACATGGGTTTAGTATAACCATCCATCACAAGGACTATGCATCCACTAGAAGACAAGGGTAGTTGTAGGAATACTTAAGGTTTTTTATGCCAAATATGGGCATGCAAATGTATTTAAATGTCCATCATTTCATAATGCAAATTATTGAAGCATCTAAGCATTCGCAATATTAGTTCCATAGTGTTTTAGATGATATTTTACTATATTTTAATCTTCTATAGAGGTTAAATATTGTTTTGATAATTAGGTAGCTAAGAACCTTCAATGGATGCTCATGATTCTAAAGCAAGTAGGCATTCCTCAGACATATCAAGTCACTCTTTAGTGTGACAATTAGAGAACCATACAACTTATTTACAATCTAGTGTTTCATCAACAGACCAAGAACATTAAGATTTGGATGCATTATGTGAGATGGTTTTATGCCCATGGGATGCTTGATCTTATTTATGTATCATCAACATAGTTGGTTAGTTATATATTGTCCAAGGGTATGCTCAAGGATATTTTTATGCATATGCAGTAACTATTTAGTGTGGAAGAGTGTCTCTTAAGGGGGGATGACAAATTAGGGTCTCTCTTTGTCCCTCATTCAACTTAAAGAAGGATGTTGAAATATGTGTTGATTAAGCTTCACTTGAGGCCATGACCCACTTTTGTATCGTATTGTATGTATAAGCCCTTGGGGTGTTATAGACCTTGAAAAATATTATTTTTAATATTTTATTATTTTAAACCTAAAATGTTTGTTGCTAATTGTTAACCTAAAGGTAAATTGTATTTGGGTATACATTTCCCATTATACCTACCATTTTATTATCAATTTGAGGGTATTGTATTTTGTCCTATTGAGATTATTTGGTGTCCATGGACACCCCCATATATTGTATATTATTTTATATGTATTTTTTTAGCAATATTGAGTAATGTGTTGATTCCATTTGTTTTTAAACTACTATGAAATATAACATTGACATTTCCAACATACTACCTCCATTTTTATCCATTTACCACATCTATTTTTCTTGATTTCATTAATAATAATTTATGAATGCCTCTCTATTGAAATCTATTTTGATCCTTTGTTAATGGTAACTTTGATCCCTATAAGAAGTGCCCTAGATTTTATATAGTTGATAGGTAAATTTCCATACTATTATGAGTAGGTTTGTCTTGAGAAATTCATTTTTTGAATAAAATCTACCTATCCACCAATTATCAAATAGAGATAACTTATATACAAAAGTTAGGTTGGCATGTCATATCTCGATCGATTGATATAATTTTGCATGTACATTTCCATCATAATAATTTTTTCTAAAATATTATAAACTTATATGATTAGGAGATCAATCATCTATATACTTATAGACAATGATGTACATGATTGGTATAGTGATTAAAAATAATCATATGAGATTTAAAAAATGATCCATAAATAGGAGCACAATAAATAAATTAAAAATTAGTATGTGTTTGTCTAATGATATAGAGAAATGCTTCTCAAATTTTTTATAGTTCACTTTTATGTATAATTTCTCTCAAAATTTTCAATCATGCATTAGTTCAAGGAGAATTTGACCTTCATTATTTTTAAACACCACCTCCAACAACTTTCCATGAACTTCCTTTAGAAGCACTATCAAAATTAGTTTTAATAAAACCAATTTCTAGATATTTTCATTTTACCATAGATCAAAAAATATCTTTTGTGTTGACTCCATCATAATAGATGACCCATGTATATTCAAATAATGTAACCAAGATTATACCACTTCTTTTTCTACACTTGAGACTTTCTATGATGAGTATTGCGTATGTAAACCTCCTGCAAGAGAGAATAATAAAATTCCAAAAGAATATTATTTCCTTTCAAACCATAAATATTGTTAGATAATGGCAAGACCAATATCCATGGAATGCATAATGCTTTACATTTGAAAAAACTAACCTAAAATTTTATCAAATGTTTATGGGTCTACCCAATATATTCTCTATATTTTAAAAAAGTGACTCCAAATCGTATAACTAAAGGGGCAATGAATATTTGATGTTTCATTATCCTTCTTACACAAGGTGCACTTGAAAGGTCCATTATATTATCTTATTTGTATAATGTCACCTGTAAGAATATTTCTTTGGAATATTGACTAAAGGAATGTTGATGCTTTAAGGATGGCCTTTAGTGACCAAACATTCTTCCAAGGGAAATCATTGGGAGTAGGAAGTTCTGATTCCTTATATTTAAATTTGATTGAGTATTTGCCATCATTTTATAAATTCTAAATCAACTAATCCTTTTGCATAAAATATGTAAATAGAATTATTCAAGCATTTTTTAAGCTCATCCACTATTTGCTTTAGGTCTTCACCTTCAACCATGTTGCTAATAGCAATCCATGATGTAGCATTGTTGCTCACGTTAATATAAATTTTGATCTCTAAAATTTACAAGCTAAACATGCCTAAGCCTTTTGTTCCAATTTTGGATAAAAATAAGAGGATAAAATTTCAACCAAAGCATCAACCAAAAATTTATAGAATCACCTCATTGTCTGACCATCTAATATATTTCTTGATCAATTATAAACTATATGATAGAAATTTCTATGTTGTCGAGTCTCTAAGTATGGGTTGTTTCCTAAAAAAAATTATAGCATCAAAAAAAACTTAATATTTTTGCCCAACTCTTTCCTTTATCTTTGAATAATCTCCACCCAAGTTTTTCCCGTAATGCCAAACTCATAAGTTTACAATTTTTCCAGCATAACCCTTCAAGATTCCTTTCTAAACATATTCCACTTAAGAAGATGAAACCTTACTTTTCTTCACATCCATTCTAGAGGAAATATCCTTGAATTTTATTGAATTCAAATGATATACCCATTAGCAATATTGAAAGTGACATCATATAAAAGGATAGAATATATTGTAGTCTATGAGTTGTAGCCTTCCAATCATGGTTAATAAAATACATTTGCAACTTGCCAAATAAGATTTTATTCTATCCAAAATTGAGTCCCAAATATCTTTATCCTTTCCTTTTAAATGTTAATATTCACCCATGGGATTGGAACCTTAGTCTATGATGTGATTCTTAGCTCCTCATCCTTTTCCCTAATCCTTTGGGTGATTTTCCTATAAAAAAAAAAATTATATGGAAAGTAAATTCAATTTTAATCTAGGTTGTATGGGTGCATAGTTGTCGTGTTGTGTGGGGTGTAAGTATGAGGTAGTTGATGAAGGGCTCCAAATTTGGAGTATGTGGATGTGATAATATAGGGCTACATTAGATGCAAATATACAAGGATATTTAGTATGCAAGGTACATATTATTGTCAAAATATACTTGTATCTCATTGATGTATTTTTATGTATTCAATGCATCATTATGGTGCTATTAACATACCTAAACACTATATATGAGTATGTGCCTCTGGTGTGAACCTAAATTCATGGATATATACACCCAAATGAGATTAATTTCTATAGATTTACTTAATGAAATGAAGCTAAACTACATGGTTTTTTGAATATTTTATCAAAGTTTCCCTGTTCTTTACTTCAACATAAATGTACCTAGACCCTTTAGTTTTTACATATAATATTTTCTCTTATTATTTTCCCAAAGGCTCTCCAACCTTTGGTTGGAAGGTTATTATAAGCTTTACTTTCCAAACTTTCTGTTAAAATAAACTAAGATTCTAAGCATCCAATTTGGTGAGGCAATATGAAAGTGATGATAGATATATATAGCATAAATATGTTTATTTCCATGAACGTTTACTAGGATTGTTATTATAAGTTTTATTTTCCACCATGACCTTTTGTTAACACACATATTCTAAAATTCACATGTAATTTGGCAAGGTATTATAAAATAAAACAAATTATTTGTAATTCTATCCATGGAAGGCCTAATAGGATATATTGGAGAGAAGAGAGGAGAAAAATAGGTTAAATAAATAAGTTTTTTTCCTTTTTTTGGGCTCAATTGTTATTTGCTTCAATATTGTCACTACATTAATCTACAATAATATTGTTTGTCTTCATTTTATGATGTTTCAAATCCTCCTTAATATATCCACTAACTCTTATAGATGATAAATTTAATAATTTGTATAAGCTTCTAAAGTCATCATGTTGTAACAAGTACTTCTGTCTTAGATGTTGGTATGTAGAACATTGTAACATCACATGTTTCTTATTGTCAATTTCTCCTTGCTTGTAGAGTAAAAATATGTGTTCTTAAATATTATTTTTTCATCTTCCTATTTTAATTACAGGATAGTGAGAGCTTACTCTAAATTTATTGCTAATATATCTCATTTTGTATTGAAATATTCTCTTGGAGGTGATTTTATTCTTTGTAGGTGACTAGTGGATTTATCTCATAATTGTAAAAAAAAATTCTCACTAGCATCCTGCCAAAAAATATCTAATGTTTTTGTTTGTATGAAGTCTTGAGTTCTTGACGAGGAAAGCGAACGACTATGTGAGGGTTTCATTTTTATTGAGTGCGAGCAACTCCAAAGGTTGTTTTTTGGGGTCTTCGGGCCCTAACGAACAATATTTTTGTGGTTTTTTCAAGAATTTAGTGGTATATGTTGTAGGGGACCCAAGATGGGTTAGATATATCTCTTTTAGTAGAGCTTCATGCTACAAAATTGATTGAAAATGGCTTCCAATTTGTTGCACAAAATAAAAGTGAAAATCATACCTTTTCTTAGCATCCAAGGCATGGATTAAAGAGATCTCAAAATAAGTTTCAAGTAGTTGATCAAAAAATGGTTTAGATCTCAAGCAAATCTGGCCCTAAGGAGCACCCCCAAAATAAAACCACTATGAAAACCCCTTTCAAGGGCAAGAATTTTAAATACTCAACCTCAAAAATGAATTTTAGGGATGCCCTTTGTGGTGGACAACCTCAGCCTAATGCTAACATTAATCTTAGGGTTTCTTGTAAACCTTTGAGAATGCCTAAGATTGATCCTAGGAAAACTGAGTCAGGATGTCTTAGGGCAACTGATGAAACTCCAATTGTTAAGCTTGATATGGGCATCATTCAAACTAGCATAGAAGATCTAGAAAAAAGAGGACTAATTTATCATTTCTTGGATTTTTATTTAAGCCTATATGCTTTCATAGTTTAGGCTGCAAAAAACTAGAAAACAAAAGGTGGGTTACAGATATCTATCTATCTAAATGGTTGTTTTATTTTATTTGCTTATAATTAAGATTAAGAGAAAATATTTCAAGGGGGCCCCTGGTTCTTTAGAAGGGCGAGGCTTTTTATGAAGCCTTGGCATACTAAATTTAAAGTTGAAGAAGAGATGCCTTCTATAGGACCTGTGTGGGTTAGACTCTTTGGCCTCCCAGTTAAATTCTAGAATTTCAATTGGAAAATATTTAGGAACTTTTATGATGATTGTTGATTGTACTCAAAAATTTGAACATATTATTTGTGCTCATATTTGTGTTTTAATGTATTTTGACAAACCCCTACCCGAAAAGATCTCATTACAATTTAGGGAGAAAACTTGGGAGCAAGTGGTGGACTATGAGAACATTCCTTTTTGTTGTAAAATTTTCCATGAATATGGTCATTTGGCTAGTGTTTGCCTAAATAAAATTCTAGATCAAAAGAAAGAGGATACAAACTTAGTAAGTTTCCAAATGCCTAAGAAGAAGAACACTAAAAAAATAGTTATGAAGGATCAATTGAATTTATCACCTAATATGTTTAAAATTCTTTCCAAAAATGATGTCTCAGGTGAGGAAGAGGAAATAATGGAGACAAAAATCTTGGAAACGCAATTTAAAAGATGCAGGGAAGGACTCAAAGATAAATCAGCAAATTAAATATTTTTAACAGAAAAAAAAAAGGAGGAAATATACACAAGAAAAACAATATTTTAAATGTTGAGACTTCAAATAATATGGGTCCCAAGATAGACTCTACTGAACCTTCCAGTAACACTTTGGCTTTGTACACGCATTCTTCAAATTTAGAAGCCATACCAGATTCAATTGGGGTAAGTCAAGAAATAGGGAAGAAAACTAAAGATGGATTTCAACCAAAAGGTAGGTCATAAGACCAATCAATATCATATGGTAAAAGAAGGTGAAAATCTTATAGAGGAAGGTAATATTAATGCCCTTAACAATTTATTTATCCTTAGAATTAATTAAGATCATCACTTGGAATATTAGAGGAATCAAAGGGAGTCTTTCAAAATAAAACAAAATTAGAAGAATGATTTAGACAAACCATCCACATCTTGTTTTCCTTCAGGAAACAAAGATGTCAATAGAAGAAATGGATTCAATTGCTAGTAAAATATGGCCATCTAGAAAAGTTACTTTCCTTAGTTCCCATGAGACTTTTGATGGCATTGCTTGCCTTTGGGACCCAAAAGAGATAGTTATTCACCATATTGTTGGTAGTTGGGGTCTTTTGGCTATAGTTATTCAAAGTAGACATTCTAACCAAATTATTCTTTGCATAATTGTTTATGCTCCTACTACTTTGGAGGGAAAGAGAAGATAGTGGAAGGATATAATTTATATTATCTCTCATTTTCCTAAATCTTGAATCTTGATTGGAGGAGATTTCAATACCATCCTCTCTCTAGATGAGGAAATTGGGGGAAATAGAAATTTGGACAAAAGCATTAACCTCATGAGTGAATATATTGCAAACCTTCATCTTGTGGACATCCAACTAGATAATGGATTTATGACTTGGTCTAACAGAAGGTAAGGTTTAACTTGTATCATGGAGAGATTGGATAGGTTCTTGTTCTCTAACAATTTCTTAATCCATGATCACATTTCTAAGGTGAAGACTCTTAACAATGTTGGTTCGAATCATTGGATAGTCATGACGAAAATTTGAAAAACCAATGAGTTTCTCACCTTTTCAATTTTAGTTAATGTGGCTTAGATATAGTTCCTTCAAACCTCGAGTGTAGCAATGGTGGAAGGAAAGTAAACCAAGGTATGGGACTAAGATGTTTTTTTTTTTCAAAAGGTTGTAATACATTAAATCCAAAACCAAGATTTGGAATTGGAAGGAGTTTGGAGATGTTCAACAAAAAAACATGAAGTTATTGCTTAGTTTAAAAATTTGAATAAAAAAATTCATCTATATGGCCTTACAGAGAGTAGAAGTACAAATGAAATTAGACTCACAACTCAGTTAGAGGAATGAGAAAAAAGAGAACTCTTATGGAAGCAAAAATCTAGGATCCAATGGCTCAAAGAAGGAGATTGAAACACAAATTTATTCCACAAATCTCTTCTAGCTCGAATATCTCACAATATTATTTCTTCCCTAAATTTTGATTCTAGAGTTGTTGTCTACACTTGGAATGGCATAAACTATGTTGTTGTCAATTACTTTTCCAATCTATTTATTGTTGCACCTCTTGACTTGACTTCTCAACAAAATATTCTTCAAACGATCCCTACTATTATCAATTTTAAGGAGAACTATGTTTTGATTGCTCTAGTTACTATCAATAATCTTCAACAGGTGGTTTTTATAATACAAAAAGGAAAAACCCTAGGTCCTTATGTTTTTCTCATTGAGTTCTATCAAGAGTTTTGGGATATCCTTCATGATAATTTATTAGAGGTGGTGGAAGAATCCAGGAAAGCCAAAGAAATTTTGAAGGTTATCAATAAAACTTATATAGCTCTTATCCAAAAATCTCAAGAGGTAGATCATATCTCAGCTTTTAGACCTATATCTTTATGTAATGTTCTTCTCAAAATCATTATATATCATGGTATAAAGGTTGAAGCCTCTTTTGCATAAGATTATTTCCCCTAAACAAGGGGGTTATGTGGAAGGGCGTTAAATAGTGGATGACATTTTTCTTGCTCAGGAAGCCATCCATTCCATGGAAATGCAAAAATCTCCATATACATTCATTCATTTAGACTTATCTAAAGCTTATGACAAAGTGGATTGGCACTTCCTTATCAAATTTTTAAGGCAATTTGGCTTCTCTCAGGATTGGATGGATTGGATTATGGGATGTATCTCTTCGGTGTCCTACTCTATTCTTATCAATGGTAGGCCTTCTCAATTATTCCTTTCTTCTAGAGGTATTATGCAAGGTGACCCCCTCTCCCCTTATGTTTTTCATAATTCTTGTTGAATGCTTGGGTACGACTATAACCAAAAATAGAGAAAACAAAATCTTTGAAGGATTTATCATTGCTCATGGAGCTATGCCTATTTCTCATCTTCAATTTTTTGATGACACTACTCTATTAGGTAAAGCTACAATTAAGGAAGCTTCTAAAATTAAGCAAATCATTAGCTATTTTTCTAATATTACCGAGCAATTGATCAATGAAAATAAATCTAAAGTCATTTTATTTCATTGCTCTCCCACACAGGATTCCATGGTGTAGACACAAAAATCTAGGCATTTGCATTACACATTAAAATTTTGCATAATAATATATGCCTAGGTCTAAACTTAGGCATATAATTCCTGCACATTATTCATTGGCATTGCACATCACAATTTTGCATAATAATATATGCCTAAGTCTAAACTTAGGCATATAATTCCTGCACATTATTCATTCACATTGCACATTTTAGTTTTGCATAACATTATGTGCCTAAGTTTTGACTTAGGCATAAAATCCTGCACATAATTATATTTTCTAGATTTTATTAAATCTGGGAAATATCCTCCTAGGATACCCTCTCTCCTCACTTGACATGTGTCCTCGCCACATCACCATCACTCCTTTGCCACCTCTCATACACCCTTGTCCCCTTTGTCCCTTCACATGGGGTAGCCCTCCACACTTCACTCCACTTCCAACTACCCACTTGCCACATCTCACACCTCACTCCACACTTCACTCCACTTCCACCTACCCACTTGCCACATCTCACACCTCACTCCACACTTCACTCCACTTCCACCTACCCACTTGCCACATCTCACACCTCACTCCACACTTCACTCCACTTCCACCTACCCACTTGCCACATCTCACACCTCACTCCACACTTCACTCCACTTGCACCTACCCACTTGCCACATCTCCCTAGTTAAGTGAGACACTTCTAGTGACTCACTACAACTACCCAGGATAGGTGGCTACCTAATCCTTGCCACTTGGTAGCCCTGACTTGCCACCTATCCTTCCCTCAAAAACCCTCAAAGGCCTATAAAGGCACCATCACATGACCAAAAAAAAAAGGAGGGAGGGAAATGCTAATGTTATGCTACCCAAATTGTGCTATGTAACCCATATCCATTGTTCATCTTCTTCCATATTCATTTTATATTAGTCACAATAATCATACTTGTTTTCTATTTTCATTATGCATTAGTCATTTAGCCATATTCATTGTTCATCTTCTTCTATATTCATTTTACATTAGTCATTTTATTTATATTTATCATTATCATTGTGACAGGTGCTACTAAACCCTTGTTTATTTGCATGTGTGCAGATTTTAGGTTCAGGATTCAACAAGTTCAAGTCCAACATGGTGGTCACGAAAAACCCACCTCCCACATTGTTGTAGCATGAAGAAGCGAATGACACCATTTTTTTATTGTAAAATGGGATCACCCCCTTCGAGCATTTTTATTGTGAAGCACCCTACAAAGGGGCTTATTGTATCACAAAACTCATTTTACGAAATATAATGCAATGCTTCATTTTTATTGCAATGGTGTTCTTCTTTTATGCATACAAATTGGTGATCACGATCTTCTTACCCCTTTTCCATCTTCTTTTTTATTTTTAAAACTCTAACTTTGTATCTCTTTGTGTAATTGCAGGGTTTGTCAATCCATAACGCATCCTCATAAAGAGCAATACAAGGTCTGAATTTCGTATTGACAACTTCCTCAAGAGCGAGAAATCCAAGTAGGTGCTTTTAGCTCCAATTATTCTCCTTTTCTTTTTCCTTGAAATAAAAATAATAATAATGATTTTTTATATATAAAAAATAAATAAATAAATAAAAAGAAGATTAACATTTTTTATATAAAAAGAAAATTTCTTTTTAAATTTATATAAAAAAAAAGTTAAAAACAAATGGCCATTAGGCCTGTGTAGGTTGATGTAATCCTGCACAAGGCTCTGCATAGGCTGACATCAGCCTACGTAGGACCTACACAGGGCTAACATAAGCCTATGTAGACCTACATCAGCCCTACGTAGGGCTTGCGCAAGGCCTACATAGCTCCATGCAAGGCTTGCGCGGGGCATGCGCAGCTTTGCACAGGCCTATGCAGGCTCTATGCAGGCCTGCGCATGCCTACGTTAGCCCTGCATAGTGCCTGCACAACTCCACGCAAGGCTTGCAAAGTGCCTGCATATCTCCACACAGGGCTTGCGTGGGGCCTATGTAGCTCTACACAGGCCTATGCAGGCTCTGTGCATGTCTGCACAGACCTGGGCAAACCTACGTGAGTAGAGCCCATGCAAAATTAAAAATTAAAAAAAAGGGCATGCCCCTGCTTCATAATAAAAAAAAAAAAAAAAACATAAAACTTAAAAAAAAAAACTAATAAACATTACTAAAAAAATTTAAAAACTTTAAAAAATAAAAAGGTTTAAAAATTAAAATCAAACAAAAAAATTATTATTATTATAAACATTTGAAAAAAAAACAAAAAACAAAAATTCACAAAATCAAAAATAAAAATGCATTAGAAAAATATTTTAAACAACCCAAAAAAACAAAAACAAAAAAAAAAGAATTCACAACATCAACTACATTGCATTTTTCATCTTGAAAATATTTTAGGCATCATATTCGTTTGCACCGCACTTTGCATATTTAGCGTTCATTTTGCATTATACATTGTATTAAAACATAAACATCAACCACACAACAAAAAACAAAAACATGTTAATTTTTTTTTTTTTTCTTCAAAATAACAAAAAAAAAAATCAAGTCATTTTCCTTTTTAGTTTTTATCTTGTCAATAAAAACAAAAATTGTTCAAACAAATCAATCACACTTAACAAAAATAAAAATAAATCACAAACTTTCAAAAAAAAATCAATTTTGCACAAGATTTTTGCTTACTTGTGTAAATATTGTTTGCCCTTGTATTTTTTTATTTTCGCATTCATAAGCAATAAATGGAATTGCATACTAGTTTGCATCACACAATAGAAAATGAAAATCTTCACACACTTGCACGTTTCATAATAACATTGGTAGGTTGGATTTAATCACCAACCTCCAATTCAGACCGGTGACGTTGGAATTCATCTCCTTCCACCGGCTTGCCCCCTAGATATCCTTAGACAGAATAGGGAACTCCTTAAGTTGGTATAGGTCACTTGTGTTCAAGTTGTCTCCCACTATTGGAACGATTGTTGAATCAGAGTGGAAGAGCTAGGCGAACCCCCCATTGGGATTTAAGCGGTGTACCCTAGACTCTTTTGAGAAATCATGCTTGACACTAGTGTTCTTAATCACCATCTTAATCGAGTTCCTTTATTCTAATCCAAAAAAAAAATTCTTCAAAATTCCAACAACATCAAAACACACTGAAACTCAAAACAAAAAAATCAAAAACCTCAAAATTACAAAAAAAATCAAAAACTTCAAAAATCCAAAAACAATCAAAAGATCAAACATCGAAAACAAAATTTGAAAAAAACTTAGAAAACATTGTTTGTTTATTTGATTTATGTGTTATTCATTTATATTTCCATCACATTTTCACACACATACCTTCACATTCGCCACCTCATTTCACTTGAACCACCTTCCACATGCATATCAAAATTCAAAATGCAAAAAAAAAATCAAATCAAAAGGCTCCAAAGGAATAAAACCCCTTTGGTCAATTCAAATCAAAAGGCTCCAAAGGAGACACCCCTTTGGTCAAATCAAATCAAAATGCTCCAAGGGGGATACCCTTTGGTCAATACAATTCAAAACGCTCCAAAGGGGACACCCCTTTGGTCAAATCAAATCAAAAAGGCTCCAAAGGAACCTAACCCCTTTGGTCAAATTTCATTTCAAAATGCTCCAAGGGGAGACACCCCTTTGGTCAATTCAATTCAAAATGCTCCAAAGGGGACACCCCTTTGGTCAAATCAATCAAAAGGCTCCAAAGGAAACTAACCCTTTGGTCAAATTTCATTTCAAAATGCTCCAAGGGGGACACCCCTTTGGTCAATTCAATTCAAAATGCTCCAAAGGGGACACCCCTTTGGTCAAATCAAAAAGGCCCCAAAGGAACCTAACCCCTTTGGTCAAATTTCATTTCAAAATGCTCCAAGGGGGACACCCCTTTGGTCAATTCAATTCAAAATGCTCCAAAGGGGACACCCCTTTGGTCAAATCAATCATACAAGCCCCAAAGGAACTTAACCCCTTTGGTCAAATTTTATTTCAAAATGCTCCAAAGGGGACACCCCTTTGGTCAATTCAATTCAAAATGCTCCAAAGGGAACACCCCTTTGGTCAAATCAATCAAAAAGGCTCCAAAGGGGACACCCCTTTGGTCAAATAAATCAAAAAGGCTCCAAAGGGGACACCCCTTTGGTCAAATCAATTCAAAAGGCCCCAAAGGAACCTAACCCCTTTGGTCAAATCTCATTTCAAAATGCTCCAAGGGAGGCACTCCTTTGGTCAATTTCCATTCAAAAGGCTCCAAGGGAACCAACACTCCTTTGGTCACATGAAATTCAAAAAGCTCCAAAGGAACCAAACCCCTTTGGTCACATTTCATCTCAAAAACATCAAAAGACAAAAAAATAAAAACAATAATAAATATAAAACACAAAAACATTTTCATACACATTGCATTTTTAATAAATCACTTTCACAATCCATCTTCCATTGCATTCACACATTCCAACTTTCATAGCATTTGCACATTCATACCATTCGTATTCATTAAAATCAAGAATAATTGATAGTGCACTATGTCTTGTTGCCTTAATCAGGGGCACCTCACATCAAACATCACCAAAACCATCAACATAATAATCCATTGCTTCCTAAGCAAAATCCTAATGTTTTCAATCACTCAGCCACTCCTAGTGTTTTAAGCAACCTCCAAAAAATATGTCGAATTCTTTTAGGACCATTGCACATATATACACTAAGAAAATCTTGAGTATTGGGAATTGATCTCAAAAACATTCTCGAACCAAACACAATTTCACATCTTAAAAACATCTTGTGTCAAATAGGGATAACACCATACTTGGTAGGAACCTTGAGGTGAAAAGGGTCATCCTTGCTTGTCCCATTATGCAACATAGTCCATGACAATAGTGGTTTTCACTACTATCACAGTTGCTTCAAATTCAAAAGATAGAGTAGTAAGGATAGGGTACAATTCTCATCACACTTAGGTTGAGAATCCGATTCCCCAAAGCTCTAAATATTTTACATCACACACCACTGATTAATTGGGTTGTAAGGATCGTACTACATTTCCAGTCAGACGGTTAAGTAGTCATCCCCAAAATTCAAGAAATCAAAAACAAAAATCATGGACTATGGAGTTAGCCTCCACCGGAGCTATAGACGCTTGACTGGCAGTGGAGTACACTCATGCATGGTGACACGTCTCTTTTAAAGAGACCTCTAGCCGCACATACAAACAAGCTAGCTTCTTGGTTTTCATCCATAACAGGTTTACCCAATTTACTCAAGATGAGTTAATGAACTCAATTGCACACACACTAGTTCTTGATTGTCTCGGGTCATTACCATGCTCTTGATTCGGTAAATGAATTCACTGCACACACATTTGGTCCTAGAAGAATTAGGCAGTTTTAGTGAGTTTTTTTGGATCCACTAGGATGTTTGAGTCTTTGCAAAACAACTCTAGATCCTTTATCCCTAAGGACAAGAAAATCATAAGCAAGCCTCCATTCCATACCACCATCACATAGTCATAAATATCATAATCCATTTCATCCATGTGGTCATACTAGTAGTATCATATTGGTGCCCCTGATTAAGCAATAAAGGCAAAGTTTGCTAAATAATGGTTCAAAAACCTCTTTGAAAAATGATCAATAAAGCAATACCATTCATTCAAATGGTTCAAAATATCTTTGAACAATGATCAATAAAGCAACACCATTCATTCAAATGGTTCAAAATCTCTTTGAACAATGATCAATAAAGCAACACCATTCATTCAAATGGTTCAAAATCTCTTTGAACAATGATCAATAAAGCAACACCATTCATTCAAATGGTTTAAAATATCTTTGAACAACAATCAATAAAGCAACACCATTCATTCAAATGGTTCAAAATCTCTTTGAACAATGATTAATAAAGCAACACCCTTCATTCATTTGCATTCATTCATAACATGTACAAAAAAAACAATTTGAACAATCAATCATTACACATATACATAAACAATCACAAAACAACTTGGGGGAGTTCAAGGTCTCACACCTTCCCCATCAATCACATCAAACAATCAATCAAACAACTTGGGGGATTCAAGGTCTCACACCTACCCCAACAATCACATTAAACATTCACATTTCAAATAATCAAATTCAAAAAGCTCCAATGGAATCAAACCCTTTGGTCACATTCAATTAAAAAAAAAGCTCCAAAGGTAACACAATTTCTTTGGTCAAATTCAATCTCAACAAGGCTTTCAAAAATTGAAATGCTATAATCTCAACTCCCTAAGAAAGCCATGTGGCTGGACTGCTCCATGGGATAGAGATGTACATTTCCTTCTTTCACTTAGCCTTAAGTGATCCTTGTATCTAGTGATTTACTCTAGCACCCTAGCGGTTGTAGCGATTGGCTATCCATACAATCCGGTAGGAGAGTAGATTACCATAAGGACAATTATCATTAACACAATTCAAAAATCCCCAAAGGCATAAACCCCTTTGGTCAAATCAATCCAAAATGCTCTAAAGGTACTCAAATTCCTTTGGTAAAAAAAAAAGTCAATCATCAAAACATAAAAACACAAAAAAAAAAAACATCTTGTGCTTTCTTTCCATTTCAAAAACATCAAAAAAACAAAAATATTTCCATACATCTTTTGTCTTACAAAACCATAAAACAACAAAAACATTTCCATGAATATTTTTTCATATAAAACATAAAACACCAAAAACATTTCCATGCATCTTTTGTCATACAAAAACAAAACAAAAACACAAAACAATCATGCATTCTCAAAAACAAAACAAAAACTCCAAAGATATCTCAATTCCTTTGGTCAAAAACAAATTCAACAGGCTCTTGAAAGAATAGAAGTGTTCTCATCTCAACTCCCTAAGAAGGCCATGAGGCTGGACTGCTCCAAGGGATAGAGGTGTACATTTCCTTCTTCCACTTAGCCTCAAGTGATCCTCGTATACAGTAACTTATCCTATATACCTAGCGGTTGCAGCGACTAGCAATCCATGCAATTCGGTAGGATGGATAAGTTACCATAAGGCCCTTGAAAAGTGATTCACCTCATGCAAAAAAATGAATTGTTATCATCTCAATTCCCTAAGAAAGCCATACGGTTGGACTGCTCCAAGGGATAGAAGTGCACAATTATCAACAATGGTCAAAATCATAGTTGAAACAAAAACAAAAAACATCCATCTCATCAAACCATTATCATTTGTTTCATCGCTTTCATCATTTCATATCTTCTCCATCGACTCATCGCTTGAAGGGAAAGACAAAATCAACAAATTCAGTTTCATAATCAAAGTCAACACTCAAAACACTCAATCATGCAAATTACACTCATTAAAATGAGCATCTTTTCCATGATTGGGGCAACACAAGTTGACTTTTATTTGTGACCATCTTACACAACTCCCCTTCAAATGCAAATGGCTACAAAAACATTGTAAAACCCTCCAAATCATCATCTCACATCATCATCATCTCGAGTGAACCTTGTACCTAGTGATTTACTCTAGACACCTAGCGGTTGCAGCGATTGGTTGTCCATGCAATCTGGTAGGATGGATAAATTACCATAAGGACACTTATTCAAAATAATTTCACATCATCATGTTTGAAATTAAATCAGGTTGATCCTTCAATTTTTGAGTGACTTGCGTTCAAGCAGATTTGTCCAAGGTTGTCATTGACGCCTACTCCGTGGGGTTACAAAACATGGAAAACTTATACTTCATCATTTTGCATTAAGGAATTGCTAACAGTCACTAGGACAACGAGCCCCTAGGGTGATTGGTTCCTTTACCTCATCATCTTGCATGTCAATCAAACCAAAAGGTAAATTTGCGACAACATAAGTCCACCCCAAACTTGGGGCATCCAACTTGATATTGATTTCCAACATTTACATCAATCACATCATGCATTTTTACAAACATCATCATCATCATCATCACATCATTTAGTGAACCTTGTATCTAGTGGATTACCCTATACACCTAGTGGTTGCAGCGACTAGCAATCCATGCAATCCGGTCGGATGGGTAGCTCACCATAAGGAAACTCATTCAAACATTCAACATCAAATCACTATGGCATTAAATCAGCTAGGTCCCTAAATATTTGAGCTTGGATGTGTTCAAAACAGATTTGCACAAGGTTATCCTTCAACCCCTTTCGTTGGGTCAAAAGCTGAAAACAATCAAATCAAATTTGGTATTAATCAAAAATCACTCGAGTATCAAGGTCTTAGTGCGTTGGCTTCGATGCACAGGAGAGTGACATTTAACAATAGCGGGACTCACGAGCTCATAAACATGGTTGATGATTTTACCACAACATTTTGTGCATCAACGAAACCAAAGGCAAATTTGCAAGAACACAAATAATCCCAAACTTGGGGCATCAAGTTGATCAAAATGACATACATTTGCATCACATCCACATCATTCAATCAACCACCTCCTTTCATCATCCACATTTGGTCAATTGGCTCATGGGTTTCATCCTTTACCCATTCACCAATTGAGGGGGTAAGCAAACAAATCAAAAATTTCAAAAAAAGTCATTCATTCTTGTGCATCGAGAAGATTTGAGTCCATTCCTCCATCAAATAAAACCAGGTGTCTTTTGTTTTTGCACCACATTGTGTTTCACACAATACGGTACAAAAAGGGGCATCTGTAGACACCAAAATCTAGGCATTTGCATTACACATCACAATTTTGCATAATAATATATGCCTAAGTCTAAACTTAGGCATATAATTCCTGCACATTATTCATTGGCATTGCACATCACAATTTTGCATAATAATATATGCCTAAGTCTAAACTTAGGCATATAATTCCTACACATTATTCATCCACATTGCACATTTCAGTTTTGCATAACATTATGTGCCTAAGTTTTGACTTAGGCATAAAATCCTGCACATAATTATATTTTCTAGATTTTATTAAATCTAGGAAATATCCTCCTAGGATACCCTCTCTCCTCACTTGACATGTGTCCTGGCCACATCACCATCACTCCTTTGCCACCTCTCATACACCCTTGTCCCCTTTGTCCCTTCACATGGGGTAACCCTCCACACTTCACTCCACTTCCACCTACCCACTTGCCACATCTCACACCTCACTCCACATTTCACTCCACTTCCACCTACCCACTTGCCACATCTCACACCTCACTCCACACTTCACTCCACTTCCACCTACCCACTTGCCACATCTCACACCTCACTCCACACTTCACCACTTCCACCTACCCACTTGCCACATCTCCCTCCTCCACCCTTCCCTCCTCCTCCCCCCCCCGCCACCTCACTCCACTTGCACCTACCCACTTGCCACATCTCCCTAGTTAAGTGAGACACTTCTAGTGACTCACTACAACTACCCAGGATAGGTGGCTACCCAATCCCTACCACTTGGCAGCCTTGGCTTGCCACCTATCCTTCCCTCCAAAACCCTCAAAGGCCTATAAAGGCACCATCACATGACCAAAAAAAAAGGAGGAGAGGAGAATGCTAATGTTATGCTGCCCAAATTGTGCTATGTAAGCCATATTCATTGTTCATCTTCTTCTATATTCATTTTACATTAGTCATTTTATTTATATTTATCATTATCATTGTGACAAGTGCTACTAAACCCTTGTCTATTTGCATGTGTGCAGATTTCAGGTTCAGGATTCAACAAGCTCAAGTCCAACATGGTGGTCATGAAAAACCCACCTCCGACATTGTTGTAGCATGAAGAAGTGAATGACACCATTTTTTTATTGTAAAATGGGATCACACCCTTCGAGCATTTTTATTGTGAAGCACCCTACAAAGGGGCTTATTGTATCACAAAACTCATTTTACGAAATATAATGCAATGCTTCATTTTTAATTCAATGGTGTTCTTTTTATGTATACACATGGTATTGGATAAATTAATATATAAGAAGACATCCCTTTTGATCACTTATTTAGGCATTCTTATCAATATTCAAAGACAAAAAAAATACCGAAATTGATTATTGGATAGAGTCGAGAAGAAAATTAAAAAAAGACCAATAGGTGGCTTTCATTTGGGGGTAAAATTACCTTGGTAAAATCAATCCTTCAAGCTATACCTATTTATGTTTATGTTGTGTTGAATATCCCAAAGGCAATTCTTCAAGATTTGGATTAAATCAATCATGGGCTCCTATGGAATGGTACTAAGGAGAAAATAAAATGGGCCTTGGTGAAATGGGATACTTTATGTCTTCCCAAGAATGAAGGGGGGTTAGGTTTTTGGTATGTTATTAATAACAATAAGGCTTTAGTTGCTAAACTATATTGGAGGATTTTGCATAACCCCAATGCTCTTTGGGCCAATAATCTTCATGCTAAATATGTTGAGATTAAAAGTCCTAAAGACCTTGTTCACTATCAATTGCCTACTAAAGGTTCTCTTATTTTAGCGGTTCTTAAGACTAGTGAGGATTTGATTAAGAAATTTTATTTTGGATCATATATAATGGTCAACAGGTAAATTTTTGGATAGATTATCGGGATGGTCATCAGCCTTTGATAACCCAATTTCTTGATTGGAGGTCTTGGATGGAGGAGCTTCATCAAGTTAACTGGATAAATATTGCTAATTATTATCGATATCATATTGGTAACTCAAAGGTTGGTAGATATTGGATCTTTGTTGAGTACTAGCCTATTCAAATTCTAAATAAGGAGAAGAAAAGACATCCAAAGCATCCTTCATATGAGATCTCTCTCTTGGTCTCATGATATAGACCATTTTGGATGGAACAACACTACTAAGGGTGAGTATGTAGTTGCTCAATGTTATTTGTCCCTATGCCATAATAATCCCAACCAATCATATGATATATTTACTCAGTCATGGGCTCAAAATCTTTGGCCTAAGGTGAAGTTTTTTATATTACTTTTATTGCATCGCGGGCTGCTTACTGGTGAGCACGTTGTGAAACATGGTTTTCATGGCCCATTTAGATGCAAAATGTATGGAGAGAATGTGGAAACTCTTAGCCATATTTATATTGAATGTACCTTAGCCTCTAAGCTATGGAGGAGAATGGCCATCTTACTTGGCTTAAAATGGTCCAATTTTTTATTTTTTAATAGCTTTGAATTGATTGGCCTAATCAAGAAGGTGTTGATCATTTTATTAGGTAGCTTGTTTGGATGGGTTCTACCATTCGACCTTGGAATATATAGAAGGAAAGAAACAATCAAATTTTCAAAAAAAAATAGAAGTCTTGAATTCTTGATAAGTCTTTCGGTAAATCATTTTTATCTATTCCACAATTTTTAACCCATTTCATGTCATTTTGGTACCTACCTTTCTCTTGATTCTCAAACATTGCTTGATATAGTATTTTACTATTATCCATTTGGTTTTATATATCAAAATTCAACAGAATACTTTTCCTTCTAATGGTAGCATTCCTATTTTTTGCTAATATGATAGGGTAAGGAGTTTTGAAACTTAACCCCTAATTATTTAAGTAAAAAATATTTATAGCTACTCTCAACTTTTTTTAAGTTTCATATAGACTAAAATCTCAAAAAAAATAATCTTATTAAATCATTATATAAAACAGTTTAGAAAATATATTTTTTAGACTATAATTTCATATAACAATAATAATAAAATTACGTAACATTAATATATTTATCTCCACAAACCTCATGAAAGCTTATTGAAACGATTAAAAATTATAAAAAATCTTTAGATTGATTGAGTATTACATTAGATGAATCTAAAAAATCAATAATAATAAACTCTTCGTAAAACTATACATATTATCAAATTGCAATAGCTTTAGTTTCATCTTGAGTTTCTCAACTTTCAAGAAGAAGATTTAAGTTCAACATATTTTTCAAGATAGGTGGTCATTATGCAATAGTGAGGCTTGTTTCAATTCCATAAAAATATATGTTGTGGATATAAGTCTAAGCTAAATATTGAATAACTATAGTACACTATGAAAATTTAAAAAATAAAAATAAAAGTATTTGTTAATTATTTGAGACACTATAGTGATTTGGCTTTAAGCTCTGTTTTAAAAGATCAAAGTTCAAACCATAACAAAATGTATGTGCATGAATAAACTTCTTTAAAAAATATTATATATTTAATATGTATTTATCTAACTATGTTCAATTCCTATCAAAACTTTAAAAAAACGTTGGAAAGTAGTTTTTCAAATCCATAGGCGAAAAATGTTATTTATTAAATATGCATATATTCAACTATGTTCCCTTGAGATTGGATATCCATCCCATTATCAATGTGCAACCTTAATTCTTTTTGGATTTAAAACTTGCTATTTAAAGTTCCCAGATCTTTAGTATCAAAACCAATAAAATTGTATCAAATAATTGTATAGCATTGACTCTATTATTATTAATTAAGGTTAGTGTTAAAATTGTATCAAATAATTGTATAGCATTGATTCTATTATTATTAATTAAGGTTAGTGTGAGAAAATTTTACGAAGGACATCCTTATCTCAATCATGACTTTTAATAAAAGTGAGACTTGAGCTTATCAATAAGGGCCAAACACACAACCATACACACACCCACCCTCTCTCACACTTACCCATGTTGCGGTTTGAACCTTGAACCTCTCGAAGAAGAGTCAAAGCCCGAAACGTGCCCGTGAAACATTATTTTATATATTATTATTACCTTAGAGTCTCATTATTAAAAATATTTAAATTTTAAAAAATAAAATATTAGAGGTGGAAGGGCCACAAAAATGTTTGGATCATTTAAGACTATCAAAATTCAGAATTTTAAATATATTGATGTCATCCCTAAATTGAATAAAACTATTGTCTCTATTGTCTGTTGTCTCTTTTCAATGAGTTTACACATGTTTTTATTTACGAGGGGTTCCAATCCCTTCATTTTAAGTGAGGTTTGAACCTTGGATCTCTTAGATCTCTTAAAGAGAGGCCAAAACCATTACCATTGTATTAAGTTTACAATTACTAATCAAAATATTGTTATTTTATATATTTTTATCAAACTAGTATGTAATTGTTAAACACATAAGTTTAAACAAATAAAATGTTAGAAACTAAAAGTTTCTATTCCGAAGATAATAAATTTGACATAAAAATGTCTAAGATCATTTAAGAACATATATCAAAATTCTAGGGTTTACTTTGATGTCAAATTCCATTCTTAAATTGAACCAATTTTTGCTATCTCATATATTTTTATTAGCATACAATTATTAAAAATAATTAAATTTAAACAAAAAAAATTATTAAAATAAACTTTTAGAAAAAAAAAAAAAAAATTATTGCATGGAAAAAATTGATAACACCTCACAAAAAAATATATTTCATATTAAAGATATTTGGATTAAAATTCTATAAAAATTTGATTTTTTTTTATAAAAATAGTGATGTATGTGGTTTGAACCCTGAGCTTGTCAGATACTAAAAATAATGTAGTTATGACCAACTCTTTTATGTAACCAAAAAATTAAAAAAAAATATGATCTTAAAGAATTGTCATGCCAACAATAGAATTTTAAGTGCAGTGTTGAAAAAATTAGGTATCATGAGAAATAAATTGCTAGAGTTTGCGGGCTAGCTTCCAATTATCAGAATTCTTGCTCATCCTCAGTTCATCCACTAACCAATTCAAAATGGAAAAGGCGTCCAAGTGGATGGATAAAATTGAACATTGATGGAGCAACAAAAGGAAATCTTGGGAGTGTTGGAGCAGGAGGCATCTTTCGATGTCATTGGGGTAGACCACTCTTGGCCTATGCAGAGCCTCTAGGAGATCAAACAAGCCATGTTGTTGAAGCTAGAGCAACCTTTATGGGTGTGTCTGTTAGGATCATATCCTAACATTAATTAATAATAATAATAATAATAATAATAATAATATATTTTATCTTAAGTTTATAATAATAAAATAATATAATAATTAATTATATTAATTGTTATATTATTATAAGATTAAGGTTAAGAAGCATTGCAACCTTTCACCTATAACCCTAGAGTGGGTATAAAACACTATACAACTCTATCATTCGAAATATTCATGAAATATGATATAAAATATTTATTAAAACATTGAAGGGACTTCCCGACAATACAAAAGTGATTCTTTAGTTTTAGGTTATTTATTTATTATTTATTAATTCATTTGTGCTAGGAACCCTAGGTTCCTACCATCTGGTATCAGAGCCTTATTGATCCAACCATATGGGACATAAATGTCAAGGAAATGAAACATGATATCATAGAAATTATAAGAATAAATGAACAATACCATAATAAACAAATGGAATATTTTGATCATATTTTGAGCGATATAGAGTATTTAATAAAAATGCAAGAGGAGGAGACCATAGCCATGGAATCCCAGGTAGAGGAAGAGCCCATAGCCAGGGAATCCTAGAGGGTACTCATTGCACTCCCCAAGAAAGAAAAAATATTCCAAACCCTAAATTATTTTTTCTTTGGATGAGCCCAAAGCCATAAAGTTTAAAATGATACATAATACATTTCCTAAGAAAAAAATCTGCAATGCAAGGAAATTAGATCCATTGCTACTAATTTGAGCAAGGTTAAGTTAAAAAAAGGCAACATTGTTCTTCAACCTCCACCTCCTGCAATTTCGATTTTAGAGACTAATACTTCTCAGAAGCAGCAATATTCCAGAGAATATAGTTTTACTTCTTTTGCATCTTCACAACAAGGTGTTGGAATTTTATTTTTATTTCTAAAAAAAATTACTAAAAAAGGTGTAGTAAGCAATGGTGTAATAAATTTTTCTGCTGCTACTCGCCCTCCGCCTTGGCCACCACCATTTTTTGGAATAATAAACATCTCCCTTCAATAAGCACTACGTGACCTTCAATGAGTGACACCAATAAAGTAGGCGCAACTCCTCAAAATGCCCAAGTATTTAATAAGAATTTTATACTTCTGCTATTGTTGTTACTATTCATTTGAGGAATTCTTCAAGCAGGTTAATGGTCTTTAAATAAAAAAATTACAATAGCAACTGAGATGGAGACCACCGAGAATATCTAGAAAGGCAAGAAATTCCTGAAGCTTCTCATAGTATGTTTTTTGGAGGTCTATTAAAGAATGAATGAGTCCATCCATGAAAGTTTTGACTTTGAAGGAAATACCCAGCATGTCACATAATAAAAAAAAATTGTAGCTGCAAACTATTTTTTCTATTATTATAAGCAATGGTGAGCAAGAGTGCTTGATATCGGATATAATTTGTGGCTTTTACTTATTAACCAGAAGCACCCAATTAATGCATGAGCATTGTGAGTTTGTGGATTTGTAGGACTTACTCATTACATAGAGTTCTAACACTCGCTACCAGTTTCAAGAATTGAAAGAAATATTTAGACATTTCAAGAACCACATCAATCATAAATGCAATATCAAAATTTTATTAGGTTTTTCTGTTGAATACTGCCTTGGTTCATCTATTCTAAGGAAATTTTAACAAATTATTTATCAACTAGCAGGTAAGTCAGATTGTCTCCACCATGAGCACATGAACTATCAACCTTCAATCATAAGCTTGGACTTCATACTTGAATATTGGTTTACTACATTATATGCAAGTGCTAGTGACGTTAAACAGACAACTATGGGTAGCAACAATGAACACTGTGGTTTGTGCTGGTGATCATTGACTAAACAAAGAAACTCCATTAAATATTTTTACTGCCACTTTTACGAGCAATAGTTATATTGAAGTAGTACTATGAATCTTGCCAACTCAATTTTATTACAAATGAATTCATCAGTCCCTCAAAACTCCAAAATTCCATCTCAAATTCTCTGATATCTCTTGGATATTAAATTACTGAAATTAAGATTTATTCCCTCTGTGCACCAGGCCATTACTTTCGATTACTTTCGACTGCAACTACGCTAGGATTACTGTTGTTGTTGTTATCCGATGGTTATGCAAAAGAATTATGTAGAACACTAGTGGGGGGAGGCCATTCAGGGTTCTAGCATATACTCAAAAGATGGCCTTTGTAATTTCAAATAGTCTTTTTATCTCCGTCGTTACAATATCTTTGGTGCTTATCTTGCATCTTACAAAGTCTTCATTGGTGGATGTATAAAAAACTCAGAAACCCTTCTCTATGTAAATTTCTAGATCTAAAACCTTTCCTATGTTGGGGCTGCAAGTGCATGTCGTAGCCCAGAAACAAATATAGCAGGAATTAATATGTCTCTAAAATCTTGGATCCATTATTGTAGTGATTATGTTCCTCTCCATACAATGACTATGTTACGTCACCCAAGTATTTGAATCTCGTTTGGATCGGTGCAAACGGCGATAAAGCCTATCCAAACCGGTTCCCCACTTGACTTCTCTCCAAAGAAGGAGGTTAAGCTAGGCGTATTGGCGTATATATATGGTAAATTTATAGACACAGCTAGCCAAACCACTTTTAGTAACAATGACTTCTTGGTGTGCTTGCATGTGCCATAATTTTTGGAGTAAGTTTTATTATCAAAAGCGTCGTAGCATTTCTGTTTTGAGAGTAGGATTAATGAGATCAAACAGACCTTCCCAAAATTTTGTACCTTGGATATATCTCCATATGTTAGCAAGTTATTATCCGACCTCAACGATCCTAATATCACTTGTAGAAAATGAATTCTGTGATTATAAGCGAAACACGGTTATCCTCTCCATATTTTGAAAAACAGTGTGTCACGGATGTAATATGAGGAACTGGTTTTAAGAATGTAAAACAAAGGGACTATATAAATAGTTTTGAAGCAGCTATATTCGTTGATTCGAACAAATATATTGATTCACAACCCTATAATGTGGATAAAACCTATATGGTGTAAGTTCCAAAGTGTAAATATAATTGGGCCAATAACATAAAGTTAATAGTAACATATGACATTTCAATGGCAACTTTTAACAGTGAAAAAAATTGGGATGGCATAGAAAAATTTATGCTTAAAAATATGGCAGTAGTGAAGAAGTGAAATCATTGGCTGAAGACAACCACTCTCACTCGTATGAAGACTTCAGAAATTGTAAGTCATTCGATAGTGATGACATGGAACATACACGGACATTTGAAATAAAGCACACCATCTGAGTTTGAGGTGCCTGCAAAATTAGATGCCAAAGTTATCGTTGCTCACCCATCCATCGGAGGAATATTTTGGTAGATATGGCAATAGTAAAATATCAAGCGATTCACTCAATAAAATATCTACACATATTGGAATTGAAATACAACAGTTTCAGATTATGGTTACTCAAAGACAATGAGAGAATACGTATTTGGACGTTTCATTCTAGTTGACGTAGGTGAAACATATACAAGGTAACGACTATATTTGCAAGCTTGAAACTATCGAGGAGTCATGCGAATGGTTTGAAATAATCAAATAGGAGATACAAGGTTTTATACATTAGCTTACAAGGCCAGATGTTTGGAGAATTACACACTACAACTCCAAGCTTTGAGGACAAATCTTGTTTTAAGGAGGATGGAATGTTAGGATCCTATCCTAACATTAATTAATAATAATAATAATATATTTTATCCTAAGTTTATAATAATTAATTATATTAATTATTATATTATTATAAGATTAGGGTAAGGAAGCATTGCAACCTTTCACCTATAACCCTAGAGTGGGTATAAAAAACTATACAACTCTATCATTCTAAATATCCATGAAATATGATATAAAATATTTATTAAAACATTGAAGGGACTTCTCGACAATACAAAAGCAATTCTTTAGTTTTAGTTTATTTATTTATTATTTATCAATTCATTTGTGCTAGGAACCCCAGGTTCCTACCAGTGTCACCTCTTGGTAAGCTAATATAAGGAAATTAATAATAGAAGGAGATCCACAAAACATCATTAATATTTTGAAAGGAAAACACCCTCCAAGATGGAATATAATAGATATGATAACTGAGATTAACACTAAACTAGAGCTCCTTGAAGAAGTGCATATTATCCATGTCTACATAGAGGCTAATGGGGCAGTTGGCTATCTGGCAAGCATGGGTGTACCTTTGGATGAATTGCAATGTTGGGAGTTAATCTTCCCTCATAATGTTCAAGAAATTATTAATAGCAAAGCCAAGGATGATGAATAAAATGAGATCGAAGATTAAATTTGCTAGGGTTTTTTTAAGATTTTATTCATAAAGCTTTACTGTTCATCTGGAGGGAGGATTTTGAATATTTCTTATGCTACAAGTATAATATTAGGGATAAAGGAAAGAAAATATGACTTGATAGTGAGTCTCCAACAGTGGTGGATCCTTTATTTCGTAGTTGGATCATGTGTTATTGAGCGAACAAGATTTTGCCTTTGGTAAAATTCACTTTCGGGTTTGGTCTACTCTACTCTTGGTTTTTTTACTAATCATTATTTTATGAGCTAAAGGTTACATCTTGTTTCTCAATGGGACTGGAAATGGTATGTGGGGTTTCTCTAAGTCCCAATACTCATGTTTTTGAGTCCACCTAAAAAACATCAATCATTATTGTACCAGCAACCAAAGCATCAGAAGGAAATATGGCATGATTGATCCTGCTGAGTAATATGTTTCCACGAGTGTCTCATTGACTAGAGCCGTAAATAAGGGACTAGAACTGCATAGTGAAAGACCTGCATACTAAACTACGTCCTAAAAGATCTTTTTGACTCATCAAAATGTTTGCTTCATTTGTTCTTGGGAAAATAAAAGAAGCAAAAAATCACTTGGAGGACCTAAAAAGGAGGATCTTGATGCTCGAGGCCCAGCAAAAAGTTTAAGCTTTGTATGGGTTTGTTGATTGTTCATTGTCTGGTACATATTTTGTAATCTTAAATGATCTTGAAGTCAAAAACTTATATAGTATTTAGGTTGTTTGATCTTCTTGCGTAAGGTTTGAAACCTTATTTCTGGAACCATATTTGGAGTGTCAATCTTATTCTTTGATGTTTATTGTAAAAGGTTTGGGGTCCCTTTCAAAACCCCTTCTTCTACCTTAATCAAAAAAAAAATGTCATGCCAACGATAATGATCATTTGCATAAATTTTATTTTAATATTATACAAAACATCATCTTTTATTTTTATTTAAAAAATATTGATATCAAAATTTCATTAGTATAGACCAGGTTTCTTCATAAAAAAATTGTGTAAATTCATTGAAAAAGTAAATCATTCATAAATAATTGTTATAAATTGTCAATTATGATAATATTACATGTAAACTTACCCCCGAGGGCTAGGTGGATTGGTAAGTGCTTGTCTAGCTAGGCACTTATCAAGAAGACACCCAGGTTCAAACCTTAGGGGTAGCCTGTTTGCAAAGGTAGTAGTTTGATCTGAATTCTCTGAATGTGCATTAGATCGACGATGACAGTATGAATCTCGAGCTACCAGTGGTCCCCTTCACACCAGGTCAATAATAACGAAGTGGAATAAATTTAGTGGGAGCAACCCTATGGTTTGAACCCTGTGCTTGTAAATTACTAAAAATAGTGTGGTTGTGACCAATTCTCCTATGTAACCAAAAAAGAATATTACATGTAAACTTCATTATGATAGGAATACATCATCCTAAACTTTAATATTATGAAAATATATCATTCTCGCTATCCCCTCTCCTCACTTTGGAGTAAAATTTTACCAAGGTGGGGCGGGGGTTATAGTGGTAGCTTTCCGAGTTCAAACCGTGTACGCGAGGATAATATGGTGGAGACCGTTGTCAATTCTCTTATGTGGCAATAAATATATATATATATATATATATATATATATATATATATAATCCTCCAATTATATTTTCCAATTGCATCAGTGAAAATATATCAACCTCAAATTCTATTTTTTCACCTACATAAATGTGGTGGCTAGTGAATTAAAATAATTTTTAATGAAGTGATATGGGATAATTTAGTTGTTTAATATTTTTTTAAGTAGCCTTATCTTCTTTTTTGTTGGAGAATAGGGGATTATCCTTGGGTCTCTCACTCTTGACAAATAACAACTCTCTTCCTTAGATCTTGAGAATTTATAAACATATTCAATTCTCATCTTAATTGAGTTGCTATAGTTATATACTTACATCATTTTTTTATAAAATGTTTGAATTGTTGATTTTTTATTTGGATCTTTTTCAATTTTTTTTTTGAATACAAATATTTTAGAATTCAACATCCTTGATATTTTCCTATACAACCTTCACAATACCAACACTCCACCTCTACTATCTATGCATTGCATCTTAGTAGAGTAATATTTCCAAAACATCACACTATCATAGTCTGCTTTACTAGATTTGAATTGCTAGTTTCCTTCTTGAAGCATAAGTGCAACCACAAAAATTGTAATAAATAGTTTATATGAAAATATATTAATGTTATAATATAAAGCAAATATTACCAATAAAAAATATTAAAGTAAATTTTAATTATTATTTGATTCAGGCAATCAACATTTTCTTATCAACTTCAGCTAAACTTACTACTTCCTCTAACCATGGAAAAGAGAATTTAACGTCAAGATTTTCAATTAAAACCCCTATTGGCTAGCCTATTTTCATATATGTTTCCTTCCCTTAACGTATGTGTAAATCAAATTTCTTTAAACTCTGTAGCAAGGTTTTGAATTTCCACAATTATCTCTTCTATGTTCCATGGATCCTTTGTTTTCCTCAAAATTACATTTATTACTGAGTGAATCACCTTCCATCCATACTCTTCCATTTTATTTGTTTGCATATTTTTAACCCTTCCAAATCCACCCAAGCTTCAACTTCATTATTTATCTTAAATCCACTATTAAAAGTGTAATGAGAGAAAATTGCTCCTCTATAATTTCTAATTATTCCTCCTTCTGTTGGTCCTAGATTTCCCTTAGATGCTCCATCAAAATTCAATTTGACCAACTTCACATCTGGTGATTTCCACTTTATATTTTTTTTTCTTTTTGTTTCTCTTGTACCCACTATCATAATTCCATTTGATGACTTGACTCCATCTATCAAGGCTCTTTGCTTCCAAATTAGGGATTGGGTGAGTTGATAGGGTTGGTTTAGATTCCTTTATGGCTAAATAAATATTCATTTTCATTACCTCTAAATTGTTTTCCTTTCCTTTAAATATTCTTCCATTCCTTTCTAGAAATAGTCCAAAGTATTGTTACTTTTGATATATCCCAAATTGTCTATAAAGCCTCATTTTTAAAAGTATTTTTCCATTGCTTTAACCATTATTTAATTTTAGCATTCATCACCATGCATTTATCAAACATACTAAGAATCCATTGTCATAAATTCTAAACTATTGAGCAATGTCCCAATAAGTGATCTATATTCTTATTTTTATAAAGAACACATTATGAGAGGCTATGGAAACCCCTTTTCGTAAGGTTATCCTAGGATAAAATTCTTCTATAATCTACTAGCCAAACACACATTTTAGGTTTAGAAATGCTGGAGCTATCCCCAATATCTACCCATATTCTTGCAATATTCCTATTTTGCTTGTGCTTTACATTACATCCACTTCTTGTTGTATATTCTCTTGAGCTATTCAAGTCCCAAATCAACTTATTCTTGGCTCCCATTAGAATAATCATTGTTGTTATCATTCTACACAACTACCTCCTAGCATCAATGTCTTGTATACTTGTAAAAAAATCTTCTTTCCATTTGTATCTTCTTTCTTGATCCTTGTGCATAATGTTTGAAACCCTATCACCATATTTGTCTTGAAGTAATCTCATCCATGGTTTCAAAATTGAATTTATATTGAGTGGTTTTTTATCACATCAAGTATCCATCCAAATAAAAAAAAATCTTCAGTTTCCACCACTCATCTTAGACCTTTAATCACTAGATCAATTGATTTTTTTAAACTAGTCCATAGAGTAAAACCATTTGGTAGTAAGAAAGCAATAAATATTAAGCTTGGATTATTGGGATCAACATACTTAGAGGAATTATTTCCTATTTTCTTTGACTCTTTGTGTACAATCTCCATATTACTTTACTCCTAACAGCTAAGTTTACATTCGTAAGAAATCTTAAGCCAAAAAATCCCCTAGTTTTATCATCACACACCTTGCTCCACTTCACCAAAGAAAATTTCCTTTTATCGTGCAATCCTAACCATAAAAATATGATATAATATAGATTAATTTTTTCTATCAATTTTGGCATAGTATACAAGGACATATAATATGTTGGAATGGCCTGTAAGATTGTTTTGGTTATTGCACTCTTCTTACTAACAATAACCATCTATCTTTCCATGTTGGTAGTTTATTCTAAAATTTACTTATAATTGGATTCTATAATTCTATCCTCATTCTCCCCTCAAATAAGGGCATCCCTAGATAAGTTGTTGGTAAATTTGCCTCCTCCATTTGAAGTAACTTGCATATCCCTACTTTGATTCTAGTTGGGGTGTTTAGGAAGTAGATTTTTTATTTTATCCTATTAATTTTTTCCCCTAATGCTCTTTCATATTCCTTTAATAAGTTAGTCAAAACTCTGGCCTCGTTGATCTTTGCCCTCCTAAAAAGGGTTGTATCATCTATAAATTGTTGATGAATTATGTTATCGATGCTATTACTATCCTTAAGTCCACTTATAAGCCCATTTTTGTTAGCCTTATTCAAGTTCCTACCCAAAACCTCTACCATAATAATGAACAAATATGGTGATAGAGGATCTCCCTACCTAAGACCTCTCTTGTCTTTAAATGATTATGTTACTAACCCATTGACCAACACTAAATATGAAACTATAGAGACACAAGCTTTAATCCATTTGACTCATTTCTTACCAAATATAAACTTTTCTAATACTACAAAAATAAAATCCCATTTAACCCTATCATAAGCTTTACTCATAAATTTATAAGATCATTGCTCTCTTTTCTTGAATTTGTTGAATGCATAACTTCATGAGCCACTATGATACCATCCAAAATTTGTCTCCCTTTCACAAATCCTCCTTGCTCTTCTGAAATGATTTTGTCTAATAATGGTCTTAATAAACTTGTCATCACTTTGGATATAATCTTATATGCCATATTACATAGGCTTGTGGGCCTAAATGAATCGAACAATTTTGTATCCTTCTTTTTTTGAATTAGGGTAAGATATGTTGAATTTAATTTGTAAGGTATGTATTGTTTTACCCTAGATTGTTCCATTGCCACCAATAAAGAATCCTTCACTATATCTCAATTATTATGATAGAATGTTGTAGAGAGCTCATCAAGACCTAGGGATTTAACCTTATCAAAAGAGAAAAGAGCTAAAAAAACTTTCAGAGAAATTGGCTCCATCAATTTCCTATTGTCTTCATTTGTTATAATTGAAAGTACTTCTTGTAGCAGTTTATCATTAAAAAATTCAAACTCCTATGGTCCTAGAATATTATGGTAAAGAAACCTTACCTCCTTTATGATTTTACTTTGTTCTTCAATCCAAACACCTTTTGATGATTTAATTCTACTAATTTTGAAAGCTGATCTTTGTACTATTGCCATCCTATAAAAAAAAATTATATTTTTATCTCCTTTTAACCAAGTTTTTCTTGATTTTAATCTCTAAAATTTCTCTTCCTCACTAAAAATATTATGATATTCACTAAGCAACTCCCTTTCCTCTGATCTTGGATTATTATGATCACCTTTTTGAAATATTGAAAGTTTATCTTTTAGTTCTTCTTTCTTCTCAAAAATATTTCCACAAGTGCTCTTATTCCATTCTTTTAATCTACAATTCATTGGTTTAATTTGTTTAGGAAGTGAATATAGCCCACAATTTCCTAAATAATTCTATGTTTGTGCTATCATATCAAAAAATTGAGTATGGTCTTCCCACATTTGCTCATATTTAAAATATTTTCTTTTTTTGAATTCACCTACCACCATTTTAACTCTTATTGGCTAATGATCTGAATCAATCCTTGTCAAGGTATTAATTTTAGCACAAGTCCCTTCATATAGGCAATTACCTAAGAGTATGCATCTGTCTATTTTTTTTAGTATTACGTTTTGGCCTCTCCTGTTGGTGGTCCAAGTATAGTTTTTTTCTTCAAACTCAACCTCCCATAGATTATTGTTTTGAATAAAAGTTGAGAAGTCTCATATTTTGGGTTAATTTCTCCAAATTTTTTATCCATAATGGTTATGGTATTAAAATATCCTATGATCATGAACTGATATTCTTGGTCTTTACTTCTCATAAAGGCTTCAATCCCACTCTATACTTTTAATTTGTCTGACTGAGTTGTAGATCCATAGACATTGATAAAGATGAAATAAATATCTACAAAGTAACATGTGACTAAAGAGGTTATCTAATGCCTAGTTTTATGAATGGTTACACAAGAGTTTCTAATATGATTCTAATGTTATAACCCAATTTCTAACTACGCACTATGAAATTTTATTTTTTATTTTTATTTTTGAAACTTATATCTTTTACTAAGCTCGCCCATCACTACATCCTACATAGTTCCAGTTATGTAGATGTACTAGGTGGAGTCATTGTTTTACAAACCATCCTTCTCATCATCATTCAATGAACTAGTTTTTATTACCCTCTTCCATTCTTTCAGAAGGAGCACATTGTCCTTATCACACCACATAAATCCTTCTATGTTGGTGCTAAGAGTGTATGAGAATCGACTATCCCCTCATCTCCTTGATGAGCTAGTCGTTCCATTGTTAGACCTCATTACAATCTTAATTCATGAAAATAATAACTTAGGTAGTATTACTTATCATTATACCAAAGTTTTAGTCATCTATTCCTACATCCATTTAGAATATTCATGAGGATATTTGCAATAGCCTAACGCATTACAATTTCCTTGTACTATGTGAGTTAACTAGTTTGTGTTATTCTAGTCATTAACTAATTGAAGATATTATACCAAGTGAAATAAGCATTCATTACAAGTGCCCATTTTCCAATTTAATTTTCCTTTATAAAAAAATAGAAAGGTAACTATTCCACATAACTACAGAATTATAACATACAAGGATTGCAACCATACCATGAAATCCTTATCGGCTTTCATATTTACAAATATTCCAACGATAAATCTTACTAATCTACTTATTCTCTTAATATGGTCGAAAACATAACATAAACCAATTGCATAGTACATCACATTACCATAAAAATAGGACCACAACCAATCACATAACTCCATATTTACCCTAGGAGAAACCTCGAAGGGGAAACCTAACATTCAAACTCTCATTTATGTTACTTTCGTATAGAATTTAAATCATACATAGAGATTAGATAACTCACTATGTCATAATCTCCTATAAGGGTCATTATTTTTATCCCTTAGGTTCTACTCTATGAATTATTCCTCTTATCCATAATTTATAAATTCATCTCCATTAAATTGGAGCAACGTAGCAATATGCCTTCCTGTACACACGGATATCCATATTACCATCATAACATAGAAGAACGTTGTTTTTATAATACACAAACACATTTTGCAGCCCAACACTAAGCTCGTATTGTTGTAGTTATTTTATTCCATGAACAACACCACTACAACATTTACAAAAAATGTTCCCATATGTTGCTTCTGATATTAGAGATATTACAACCCACCCATAAATAGATACACCAAAATTTCCATACAACTTTTGGAAAATAATTATATTAAGTCCATTTATAACATTGCCTGGTCTTACAATCTCCACCATATAAAATCCATTGACTCACTATCAATATGGCCAATAGGTTCTCACGTTTCGTGAAACATGCTGCAATAATAGAAAGTATAACAGGTTTGGTGTCTTCAACAACCAAAATATTTTTTGTTTCACCTCCCCAATTAGAAATGGCACATTATTTTGTTTCCTTTCCCACAGAGTGACCACTCAAAAATTCACTCCATATCGCTTCCCTACCTTCGACCATGTCTTGACAAAAGGACATCACTACATTATCTATTAACTTCCTAAGCCAAAGAATCAATGATAATCAAAATATTATTAACTTTTAAACTCTTCTATAGTAACTAGTTTATCCTTTATTACATGGCCAATAATTTAACCCTCAACTCTTAGAATCTTCCACCCAATCAAACTAGGCCTCATAACTATTTCACCCAAGCCTAAATAAGTGTAACGTCACTCACAACTTCAACATCGTAGTACTAAATACCCAGCAATTGAAAGCATCTAAACTATATAGGTATGAGATGATCAAAATAAATAATAACAAAAATAAACATCTACATATCAAAACAACATTATAAGCTAAAACTCCTATAATCCTAGCAAGAAGTCCAACAATTCTTGTAACTACATTCACTACAGAGTAGCCTATTTGTCCTTCTATCATCCTAGAGATGTAGATCATTTATAAGGTCCCAACA
Source organism: Wollemia nobilis (assembly GCA_028583015.1). Taxonomy (NCBI): domain Eukaryota; kingdom Viridiplantae; phylum Streptophyta; class Pinopsida; order Araucariales; family Araucariaceae; genus Wollemia; species Wollemia nobilis. The sequence continues at coordinate 4,169,669 of JAQPPZ010000613.1, read as the reverse complement.
AAGTATATATAGAGACTCATAGTTTCAATAACCATAAACTAGAGATACTTGACTACTTACTTACTCACATCTCCCCCTCAGTTAACCTATCATCGTTGAACATATGGTCAAACAATAAAAAGAACCTATTCCTTTAAATTTTAAAACCAACCAAATGAAAACTTGCTACAAACATTGCATAAGCAAAGGCTAATCATTTTCAAAAAATATACAGTGGTAGAACACAAGAGCAAGATCAATTATTATAAGAAGGATCTACTTTTGGTACGCTTCTGTGATACTCCAACTATGTCTCTCAAATGAGATGACAATGCCTCAAGATGATCCAAAATTATCTCCAAGACAATCAACAATTAATTCGTTGATTGATCCAACAATACCTCAACAGGAAAAACCATCAATATCTCATCAAGAAAACCAACAATATTTCATCAGGCAAAAACCAACCCAAAAAAATGTCTGCCTATGAACCAGTACCTTTTTTTTTTAAATAATCTCCCCCCTATACCGCTCATTTTTTGCTCCCCATCATAATGAAAATATCCTTACCTTCTCTTCCACTATCGTCACGATGGAATCCAAAGCTTCAACTGTGCCACCACGTCTTGATACAAAACCAAAACCTTCTCTCAACGCAAAGTTGAGAATTTATTGTTTTTGTTTCCTTTTAACTAATAATTTGGTGGTGGGTTTAAACTCCAATTCAAGCGATAGGTCAACATTTTCACTTAATTATTTTATTCCGCATCCTCAAGTTCCCAATAAGATATATATATATATATTTCCCTAATTTACACAAGATAAGAGAAATATTACTTAACTTTTCATTTATTCTTGAAATGGATCCGCTAATTAACTTCACTACGAATATAATATTAGCATGCCATCCAAAATTTCATCTACTTAATATAATATTTTCATATAGTTTCTTATCATGCACTTGATAATTAAGGAACATAAAAACACAAAAAAAAATCAATCATCAAAACATAAAAACACAAAAAAAAACATCTTGTGCTTTCTTTCCATTTCAAAAATATCAAAAAAACAAAAATATTTCCATACATATTTTGTCTTATAAAACCATAAAACAACAAAAACATTACCATGAATATTTTGTCACATAAAACATAAAACACCAAAAACATTTCCACACATCTTTTGTGATGCAAAAACAAAACAAAAACACAAAATAATCATGCATTCTCCAAAACAAAAAAAATCCAAAGATATCTCAATTCCTTTGGTCAAAAACAAATTCAAAAGGCTCTCAAAAGAATAGAAGTGTTCTTATCTCAAATCCCTAAGAAGGCCATGAGGCTGGACTGCTCCAAGAGATAGAGGTGTACCTTTCCTTCTTCCACTTAGCCTCAAGCGATCCTCGTATACAGTAACTTATCTTATATACCTGGTGATTGTAGTGACTGGCAATCAATGCAATTTGATATGATGGATAAGTTGCCATAAGGCCCTTGAAAAGTGATTCACCTTATACAAAAATGAATTGTTATCATCTCAATTCCCTAAGAAAGCCATACGGTTGGATTGCTCCAAGGGATAGAAGTGCACAATTATCAATAATGGTCAAAATCACAGTTGAAACAAAAATAAAAATGTCCATCTCATCAAATCATTGTCATTTGTTTCATTGCTTTCATCATTTTATATCTTCTCCATCAACTCATCGCTTGAAGGGAAAGACAAAATCAACAAATTCAGTTTCATAATCAAAGTCAACACTCAAAACACTCAATCATGCAAATTACACTCACTAAAATTAGCATATTTTCCATGATTGGGGCAACACAAATTTACTTTTATCTATGACCATATTACACAAATCCCCTTCAAGTGCAAATGGCTACAAAAATATTGTAAAACCCTCCAAATCATCATCTTACATCATCATCATCTCAAGTGAACCTTCTACCTAGTGATTTACTCTAGACACCTGGCGGTTGTAGCGATTGGTTGTCCATGCAATTCGGTGGGATGAATAAATTACCATAAGGACACTTTATCATAATAATTTCACATCATCATGTTTGAAATTAAATTAGGTTGATCCTTCAATTTTTGAGTGACTTACGTTCAAGCATATTTGTCCAAGGTTGTCATTGACACCTACTCCATGGGGTTACAAAACATGGAAAACTTATACTTCATAATTTTGCAATAAGTAATTGCTAACAGTCACTAGGACAAGCCCCTATGTGATTGGTTCTTTTACCTCATCATCTTGCATGTCAATCAAACCAAAATGCAAATTTAGGACAGCATAAGTCCACCCCAAACTTTGGTCATCCAACTTCATATTGATTTCCAACATTTACATTAATCATATCATGCATTTTCACAAACATCATCATCATCATCACATCATTTAGTGAACCTTGTATCTAGTGGATTACCCTATACACCTGGTAGTTGCATCGACTAGCAATCCATACAATTCGATCAGATGGGTATATCACCATAAGAAAACTCATTCAAACATTCAACATCAAATCACTATGGTATTAAATCAACTAGGTCCCTCAATATTTGAGCTTGGTTGTGTAAATCAAATTTGTACAAGATTATCCTTAAACCCCTTTTGTCGGGTCAAAAGCGGAAAATAATCAAATCAAATTTGGTATTAATCAAAAATCACTTGAGTATCAAGGTCTTATGCATTGGCTTCGATGCACGAGAGTGACATTTAATAGTAGTGGGACTCACGAGCTCATAAACATGGTTTATGGTTTTACCACAACAATTGCCAACAATGAACCAAAAGCAAATTTGCAACAACACAAGCACCCCTCAAACTTGGGGCATCAAGTTGATCAAAATGACATACACTTGCATCACATCCATATCATTCAATCAACCACCTCCTTTCATCATCCAAATTTGGTCAATTGGCTCATGGGTTTCATCCTTTACCCATTCACCAATTGAATGGGTAAGCAAACAAATCAAATTTAAAAAAAAATTCATTCATTCTTGTGTGTCGAGAATATTTGAGTCCATTCCTCCATCAAATAAAACTAGGTGTCTTTTATTTTTGCACCATATTGTATTTCACACAATACGGTACAAAAAGGGGGCATCTGTAGACACCAAAATCTAGGCATTTGCATTACACATCACAATTTTGCATAATAATATATGGCTAGTTCTAAACTTAGGCATATAATTCTTGCACATTATTCATTGGCATTGCACATCACAATTTTACATAATAATATATGCCTAAGTCTAAACTTAGGCACATAACTCCTGCACATTATTCAATCACATTAGACATTTCAGTTTTACATAACATTATGTGCTTAAGTTTTGACTTAGGCATAAAATCCTGCACATAATTATATTTTCTAGATTTTATTAAATCTAGGAAATATCCTCCTAGGATACCCTCTCTCCTCACTTGACATGTGTCCTGGCCATATCACATCACTCCTTTGCCACCTCTCATACACCCTTGTCCCCTTTGTTCCTTCACATGGGGTAACCCTCCACACTTCACTCCACTTCCAACTACCCACTTGCCACATCTCACACCTCACTCCACATTTCACTCCACTTGCACCTACCCACTTGCCACATCTCACACCTCACTCCACACTTTACTCCACTTCCACCTACCCACTTGCCACATCTCACACCTCACTCCACACTTTACTCTACTTCCACATACCCACTTGCCACATCTCACACCTCACTCCACACTTTCCTCCACTTCCACCTACCCACTTGCCACATCTCACACCTCACTCTACACCTCACTCCACTTGCACCTACCCACTTGCCACATCTCCCTAGTTAAGTGAGACACTTCTAGTGACTCACTACAACTACTCAGGATAGGTGGCTACCCAATCCCTACCACTTGGCATCGCTGACTTGCCACTTATCCTTCCCTCCAAAACCCTCAAAAGCCTATAAAGGCACCATCACATGACCAAAAAAAAGGAGGGAGGAAATGCTAGTGTTATGTTGCCCAGATTGTGCTATGTAATCCATATCCATTGTTCATCTTCTTTCATATTCATTTTATATTAGTCTCAATAATCATACTTGTTTTATATTTCAATTATGCATTAGTCATTTAGTCATATTCATTATTCATCTTCTTCTATATTCATTTTATATTAGTCATTTTATTTATATTTATCATTATCATTGTGACAAGTGCTACTAAACCCTTGTTTATTTGCATGTGTACAGATTTCAGGTTTAGGATTCAACAAGTTCAAGTCCAGCATGGTGGTCACGAAAAACCCACATCCGAAATTGTTGTAGCATGAAGAAGTGAATGACATCATTTTTTTATTGTAAAAGGGACCCCCTTCGAGCATTTATATTGTGAAGCACCCTACAAATGGGATTATTGTATCACGAAACTCATTTTACAAAATATAATGCAATGCTTCATTTTTTGTGCAATGGTGTTCTTCTTTTATGTATGCACATGGTATTGGATAAATTAAGATATAAGAAGACATCCCTTTTGATCACTTATTTAGGCATTCCTATCAATATTGAAAGACAAAAAAAAAAAGACAGGAATTGATTATTGGATAGATTTCAGAAGGAAATTAAAAAGTGGACCAATAGGTGGCTTTCATTTAGGGGTAAAATTACCTTGGTAAAATCAATCCTTCAAGCTATTCCTATTTATGTTTATGTTGTGTTGAATATCCCAAAGGCAGTTCTTCAAGATTTGGATTAAATCAATCATGGGCTCCTCTGGAATGGTACTAAGGAGAAAAGAAATAGGCCTTGGTGAAATGGGACACTTTATGTCTTCCCAAGAATGAAGGGGTGTTAGGTTTTTGGTATGTTATTAATAACAATAAGGCTTTAGTTGCTAAACTATATTGGAGGATTTTGCATAACCCCAATGCTCTTTGGGCCAAGAATCTTCGTGCTAAATATGTTGAGATTAAAAGTCCTAAAGACCTTGTTCACTATCAATTGCCTACTAAAGGTTCTCTTGTTTTAGCGGTTCTTAAGACTAGTGAGGATTTGATTAAGAAAATTTATTTTGGATCATATATAATGGTCAACAGGTAAATTTTTGGATAGATTATTGGGATGGTCATCAGCCTTTGATAACCCAATTTCTTGATTGGAGGTCTTGAATGAAGGAGCTTCATCGAGTTAACTGGATAAAGGTTGCTAATTATTATTGATACCATATTGGTAATTCAAAGGTTGGTAGATATCAGATCTTTGTTGAGTACTAGCCTATTCAAATTCTATAAAGGAGAAGAAAAGACATCCAAAGCATCCTTCATATGGGATCTCTCTCTTGGTCTCATGATATAGACCATTTTGGATGGAACAACACTACTAAGGGTGAGTATGTAGTTGCTCAATGTTATTTGTCCTTATGCCATAATAATCCCAACCAATCATATGATATATTTACTCAATCATGGGCTCAAAATCTTTGGCCTAAGGTGAAGTTCTTTACATGACTTTTATTGCATCGCAGGCTGCTTACTGGTGAGCACGTTATGAAACATGGCTTTCGTGGCCCGTTTAGATGCAAAATGTATGGAGAGAATGTGGAAACTCAGCCATATTTATATTGAGTGTACCTTAGCCTCTAAGCTATGGAGGAGAATGGCCATCTTACTTGGCTGACAATGGTCCAATTTTTTATTTTTTAATAGCTTTGAATGGATTGGCCTAATCAAGAAGGTGTTGATCATTTTATTAGGTAGCTTGTTTGGATGGGTTCTACCATCCTACCTTGGAATATATAGAAGGAAAGAAACAATCAAATTTTCAAAAAAAAATAGAAGTCTTGAATTCTTGATAAGTATTTCGATAAATCATTTTTATCTATTCCACAATTTTTAACCCATTTCATGTCATTTTGGTACCTACCTTTCTCTTGATTCTCAAACATTGCTTGATATAGTATTTTACTATTATCCATTTGGTTTTATATATCAAAATTCAACACAATACTTTTCCTTCTAATGGTAGCATTCCTATTTTTTGCTAATATGATAGGGTAAGGAGTTTTGAAACTTAACCCCTAATTATTTAAGTAAAAATATTTATAGCTACTCTCAACTTTTTTTTAAGTTTCGTATAGACTAAAATCTCAAACAAAATAATCTTATTAAATCATTATATAAAACAGTTTAGAAAATATTTTTTTTAGACTATAATTTCATATAACAATAATAAAAAATTTACGTAAAATTAATATATTTATCTCCACAAACCTCATGAAAGCTTATTGAAACGATTTAAATTATAAAAAATCTTAAGATTGATTGAGTATTACATTAGATGAATCTAAAAAATCAATAATAATAAACTATTCATAAAACTATACATATTATCAAATTGCAATAGCTTTAGTTTCATCTTAAGTTTCTCAACTTTCAAGAAGAAGATTTAAGTTCAACATATTTTTCAAGCTAGGTGGTCATTATGCAATAGTGAGGCTTGTTTCAATTCCATAAAAATATATGTTGTGGATATAAGTCTAAGCTAAAAATGAATAACTATAGTACACTATCAAAATTTAAAAATAAAAAATAAAAGTATTTGTTAATTATTTGAGACACTACAGTGATTTGGCTTTAAGCTCTCTTTTAAAAGATCAAAGTTCAAACCATAACAAAATGTATGTGCATGAATAAACTTCTTTAAAAAATATTATATATTTAATATGTATTTATCTATGTTCAATTCCTATCAAAACTTTAAAAAAATGTTGGAAAGTAGTTTTTCAAATCCATAGGCGAAAAATGTTATTTATTAAATATGCATATATTCAACTATGTTCCCTTGAGATTGGATATACATCCCATTATCGAAGCACAATGTGCAACCTTAACTCTTTTTGGATTTAAAACTTGCTATTTAAAGTTCCCAAATCTTTAGTATCAAAACCAATAAAATTGTATCAAATAATTGTATAGCATTGATTCTATTATTATTAATTAAGGTTAGTGTTAAAATTGTATCAAATAATTGTATAGCATTGATTCTATTATTGTTAATTAATGTTAGTGTGAGAAAATTTTACAAAGGACATCCTTATCTCAATCATGACTTTTAATAAAAGTGAGACTTGAGCTTATCAATAGGGCCAAACACACAACCATACACACACCACCCTCTCTCACACTTGCCCATGTCGCGATTTGAACCTTAAACCTCCCGAAGAAGATTCAAAGCCCAAAACATGTCCGTGAGACATTATTTTATATATTATTATTACCTTAGAGTCTCATTATTAAAAATATTTAAATTTTAAAAAATAAAATATTAGAGGTGGAAGGGCCACAAAAATGTTTGGATCATTTAAGACTATCAAAATTCAGAATTTTAAATATGTTGATGTCATCCCTAAATTGAATCAAACTATTGTCTCTATTGTCTATTGTCTCTTTTCAATGATTTTACACGTGTTTTTATTTATGAGCGGTTCCAATCCCTTCATTTTAAGTAAGGTTTGAACCTTGGATCTCTTAAAGAGAGGCCAAAACCATTACCATTGTATTAAGTTTACAATTACTAATCAAACTATTGTTATTTTATATATTTTTATCAAACTAGTGTATCGCTCCAAATTTTTTGCATCCTTACCTTCAGGCTATAGGATCCACGCCTCAAACTGAGAGGCCCTTTGAAGGTCACGCCTCTCGGGGGAGGGGTATAAGGGTGAATTTTTTATGGATGGTGGGTTCACCAGGATACTTTGAGTGGCAGTTTCCATGCCTAGGTTGAGAATGGTTTTGGTGTGTTCATTTTATACTTGATCATTCATAATCCTAGGTTGGCCAGAATGAATCTAAGCTATTCTATATGAAAATATTGATTTATATGAATACAAAAAGCATGAATGAATCTTAAATATAAATATTATATGAAATGAGAAAGAATACACCTAATTTCGGATGTCTAATGAAGATTTTGAAGCTTGTAGGAGTCCAGATCATCCCGAATATGACAGGATCGTTTGCAATTATATAGAATCATCTCAGATCATAGGTGATCGTCTGAGATCAGACAAGATCATCGTCGATCTGACGAATTCGTCAGAAACCTGCAATCACAAAAACAGACACCAAAAAATAAAAATGCTACTGCTAGAATAATGTAAAATGATAGAAATGACAGTATAAATGCCTAACTGATAAATCTAGATAGCAGATTAAAGGAAATGCATTGTTTTAATGCCTTATTTTAACTTTATCATGCATTTATGCTGAATGAGGTGAACTCTAGGATGCAGAATGAAAATAAATCAAACTAATGCATAGTAAAATAAATAAGACAAATGAGGAATGCAAACTTAGGGCTCTAGTTGCTCCCAATCTGAACTACAGTCAAGATCACCTCCAATCATACGAGATCATCGTCGATCTACGACAGGATCGTCCGAAATTATCTGGAATCGCCTGCAACGATCCGAGCTTTCTCCAATTGAAGCATAGTGAAAACCTGTAATGAAAACTTAAAACTACGAGTGCAAACAATGGTGGATAGGACATCTTGACACAGCAAAACTAAATGGCAAGGAAAATCAATCAGGGAATCATGGGATCAGCCAACCAGGGGGATAAACTAAGAAAATCCCAGTTTATATAGGATTAGGGGGAGGTTAGGAGGTTGGGGATCATCCCAATCTAGGAGATCCTCAGCGAAGGAATCTCCAACTGCGTAGACATGCTTCTGCACAAGTTGAAGAGGCTGTTAAAACAGAATCTAATTATGAAAATTTGGTTTTGGGACAAAATCGTCTGGACATTCTATTCCAGACGAATTCGTCCGATCTGGGACGATTTCATCTGATCGACGACGATATCGTCCAACGGTCAAAACAACTCCTAAAAATGGCACAAAAAATGGGGTGAGCGGTTAACGGGCGGTTTCGGGGTTAAAATTCAAATTTTTATCTTTTTACTAAGGGTTTAACTGTGCCAATTTTAGGGTGCTACATTTTGCCCCCTCTTTAGCGAATTTTCTGAAGAAAATGCGTTAAAGATGAGTTCTTCCCATTTTACGAGAAAGCAAAAATTTACTCAATTTTCTAGACGACGATTCTAGGTCGAATCGTACAACTGCTTACTATGGTGCCCCCTCCGTGTTTTTACCCAAATCGAATGTTTGAGGTAAAAGCGCGAAAAAGCAAAATTTTTAAAAAATGTGTTGTTTTTAAATAAAATTAAGAAAAATAAGGTGAAACCCTAATTCATTTTTACTGATCATTTTCATTTTTTTTAGAGCTCTGTAGGCAAAATGGTAGAAACAGCGCACAAATCGACAGAGGTCCGACGTGGGTTGCGGGTAAGGATCTAAACCTAGTGAATTATGTTTTTAATTTGATTTGTGTAATTTTTGATTGAAATTTTAACTATTTTGGGGCATCACGGCCATTTTTAGGCCATCGACGATGTCGGGACGAAATCATCCCAATTTCGTTGAAATCGTCCCTATATCACTGATTTTGTCTAGGGGCAAAATCAGCGAAATAGGGACAATCCCGTCCAACAAGGGGCGATCCCCAAGTTGCGAAATCGAAGATGATTTCATCCTACCAAGGACGATTTGACCCAATTTAGGATGATATCATCCAATGGTGGATGATATCATCATTGTTTTTAGACGGAGCGAGACCGACTGGCAGAGGGCAAACTGCAGCATGTGGCAAAGATGCCATAAATATCAATAGGGCTACTGACAGCCCTAGTAGAGAGGTGGTATCCGAGGTTGTCATGTTTTTGGCTACCGATAGGGGAGATGGCTCCCACTCTAGAGGATGTATGGAGGATCTTGAGGATCCCCATACAAGGGCGATTTATGACTCCTACGGCCAATCAAGGCCATGCCATGATGCGCCTATGCGAAGATCCTAGCTTCACCCTAGAGAAGGGCGGGGTGAACATCGAGACATTATGGTAGATGCCTAGGGTGTCTCGATTGACTTAGGTTTTGGTAGGGGTAGTAGGTGGCTTACTACTATGCCACCAGAGCGGATGCAGGTTACCCTGGCTACTCTCAGATGTGGTCTGTGATATGAGAGACCACGACTACAGATTTGCTTGGGGCAGCTTTGTGCTATGCCGCTTGTATAGGATCCTGCATGGGGTCGTATACAAGGGAGGTCGATGTCTGGTTTTGACATCGCTGCTACAAGTTTGGTGCTGGGAGCACATTGCGATGCGGAGGCCGATAGGGCTTCCACTGATAGGGGTTGACCGGGAGAGACCCCGGGTTTTCTATTGGTGGCTCCAGAGAGGGTCACAGTGACGGATAGATCTGTCGATGTCCCGGAGGTTGCTAGATGACCTCATCCCTGACCAAATCACCTGGAGGCCATGGAGAGAGCATCCAGGGTGGGGAGAGGATGGATAGGAGTTGGCTCGCATCAGGCGAGTCTTCTAGCTAAGGATGGAGTGGGGAGAGGTAGAGCTCCACCGCTATGACCAATTTTTGTGGTAGTTCGGTCTACAGCAGGGGATCCCTTCTCTCAGGGATTATGAGTACTCCTAGACTGTTCGAGATAGTACTACACTAAGTGGGGCTCCAGATATGCAGCAATTCTAGAGTGAGGACATGGAAGATGCCCCCATTCAGCCAGTGGATGGGGATGATGTAGGGGTGGTAGATGGGTATGATGCCTGGTACGTAGGCATCCGCCCTCCTTAGATGATGAATGCACGTTGTGGTGCGATGGATGGGGAGGCGGTGCCAGGCTGCTATCGATGCAACGAGGGGTCACGGGGGGAGGGAGCAGCGACGGTCTCCTCAGGAGAGACACCAGAGAGTGCCACAGTCTTTGGAGAGACCGAAGCATCTTGAGAGGAGGGAGGAGGGACTCCCTTCTCAGCAGAGGGATAGGCCAGCATCGCCCGATAAGGGCAAGGGTATCGAGGTGGGGGAGAGCAGCGAGATGGCGGCTCTCCGGGATGAGAATGCCCGCCTACGAGCTCAGGTGTAGACTCTACAGGATGAGGCTACATGGCTCAGGGCTCGGAGCGGAGGGGTGAGCATTCAGGAGTTGGCGCGGTCTATTGCTCAGACCGCGTTCTATCAAGGAGCATACTTCCAGTGGGTTCCAGATGGCCAAAGGTTACAGCTTCCAGTCGGCATTGCGGAGCCGATCAGGATGGGGTCATCGAGGACATCCTCACGATCGACGTCGAGGACCCATGACATAGGATGAACTTCGATGGGGCCACCTCCTCCACCTCAGGGTGGGAGAGGAGATGAGGCTGAGAGCTCGAGGGCTTCTCGAGACTAGCTGCTATAGACTGGATTGTATATTTTTGAGAGGATTGAGTATGCCAGGGTATAGATTGTGGCATACCAATCCAGTTTTGATATGATGTACATATATTTTGATATATATATATATATATATGATATTTTTGTGATATGACTTGTCCACATGTTTTATGATGCTTCAATTTTGGATTTGTTGATTGATTATTCATGTAATTATGTCGTTTGGAAATAGTATAATTTTATGTCATGCTGTAAAATTTAAATGAAATAATCTGATGTAAACAAATTGGTTGTTTTGTGGTGTGATTTGATGAAAAATAAAGGGACTTCTAACAATAATTTCAAAGGACATTGTCGTTGTTATAGACCATTTCATGGAGTCGCCGCTCGCTAGGTCATCAAGCTAATCCCAGTATAGAAATATTGCTAAAAGTAAAAGAGTGCTTAAGAGACTGTCTTAAGACTTTGTGTTGTGATGATGAAAATGATGATGGTGATGATTTGTTTTCAGATTTTCATAAAAATATTATGCATGAAATATTAAAAATATGATTTTTGCTAGGCATAAAATTCCTAAGTGTGATAAAGTTTTGAACAATTCCTTAGGAATTATACCATGGTTGCAAAATGGAATGTTGACATAATGAAATGAAATAGAAAAATGTGTTCGTTCTTTTTAAAGCACAATTGTGTAACATAATGATATAAGCCATATGTTTTTATAAATAATAATGAATGGGAAATAAAATTAGAACAATGGTTTGCGCTAGGCATAGAATTATAGGTATAGACTTATACCATCATCGCGAAATCCAAAAAAATAATTTTATTGCATAATTGATTTTTGATTTTGAGATAAATAGAAAAAAATATATAAACGTGACTTTATTGCTAGATTTTTGAATATGTTGTTGAAAGAAATTTTGGATTTTTGAAAACAATGTATGTAATTGTTTGTATACGAAACAGATGTTCTTAAATAAGAAGATGAAATTATTCCAAAAAGAGTTGCAAAAATATTTTAAATTATCTCAAAGACAAAATGTAGATTTATAAGGAACCCTCATGTGCATATGTGAGTTCATTGCCGATCTTGATTTATCATAATGATACAAAATCTCTCAAATGCAAATGTGTGTGCAATTGTATTGTTCATTTACCAATTTTGAGCAAGATAATTTGATACAAGTAATTTGAATTAACCAAATGAATGTTCGTTGACCATGATTTATATGCATGTAACCGTACCAGACTACTATGTAAGTCGGGTCATCAAGAGCTAGCTGATCCATAAGTAGACATAGGTCTATACAAAAGAAGGTCGCTAATGTGACAGACATATCACCACGCTAGGGATTACCCAAGGCCAAGCGGGTTGGGCACAAACCACCTGTTATGGGGCTTACCTCACAGTTTTCGAATAATTGAAAATTCCAGGGATTCAAGCTCATTCACCCTTCTTTTCTTTTTCAAGGGGTAGGGAAAGGGATTTTATTGCTTTTTGCTTTTTCTTTTCTCTTTTTCTCTCTTTTTTTTTTGTATTTTTGCTTGGAACTGAGATAATGCTGAAATATTGTTGCGATGGTACAAAATAATATTTTTCTTTTTCTCATTTTCTTTGACTTTTCTTTTTCTTCCTATACTAGGGATACTTGCTCGGATTGGTCTGTAGAGCAAGGGATTTTTATTCTGGGCAGGGGTGAGCTTGTCCTTTTGTCAATTCTCAAAGATTCTAGACCATGTGCATGATAGGATAGCAGGGGAAACTTTTCGCTCAAGAAACCACTTCTACTATGTAGCATCATATTGAATTTGCAATGAAATCATTTTAATGTAAAGAGATATACTTGGTTCAAGTAAATAACAAGATCAATTCTCTATGCTCAAAACTTTATTTAATTCAACTGTGGACTTTGATATAAGAGAGATTAATAATCATACCAAATAAAATCAAGATATTTATGCATGTGAGTGTGAAAGTGCGGGATTCCAAATAAATGCTAATTTATCCAAAATAACTGAAAATATAACTGCAATACTTCAAGAATTGACAGGTACGAAAATAAAAGATGTTTTTGAAGATTTTGATGATTTTGATGTTTTTATATTTTGATTTTGATTGATGAATTGAGAAGATACACAATGTGATTGTTTTTGAAATTTTTATATGAATGACTAAAATGAAACAATATGCAAAATAACAATATATACAATGATGAAATGACCTGAATTTATGCATAATAGCGCTTAAGATGCATAATGTTCATAGGTTCTTTAAGATCTTTACCATCTAAGGTAGCTAATCGGTATGCTCCCGATCCAAATTTAGCAGTGATGATATACGGTCCAAGCCAGTTGGGCTCGAATTTACCTTTAAGATCTTTAGTTGCATTAGTATTTTTTTTATTTTCTTTCAAGACAAGGTCACCGATCTCAAAGGATCGATGATGAACTTTCTTGAGGTATGCTCGCTTGAGCTTGTTCTGATAGGCTCGAAGATGTTCCAAAGCATTGATGCGCTTCTCATCTAGGAGTTCCAACTGACTAAATCTGCCAACATGATATTCATCTCCTACTTCAGTATCTTGAAGTAGCAGAGCCAAAGAAGGAACTTCTAATTCAAAGGGAAAAACTGCTTCAGCGCCATAAACCAAAACAAAAGGTGAAGTGCCTGTGGGGGTACGAACGCTAGTTCGATAAGCCCACAAAGCAGGATATAGTTGAATGTGCCAATCTCGGCCAGATTTATTGACCAGTATTTTGAGGATTTTAATTAATGTTTTATTAGATGCTTCTGCTTGGCCATTACCCTGAGGATAATAGGGAGTGGACCAACGATGTTGAATTTTATATTTTTGACATAATTTTTTGACATCTTTATTTTTGAAACAAGTTCCATTATCTGAGATGAGATTTGCAAGAATTCCGAACCTACAAATAATTTGATTAAAAATAAATTTGGAAACTTGGGTTCCAGTGCAAGAAGCTAAGGGCATAGCTTCAACCCACTTCGTGAAATACTCGATGGCGGTTATGATGAATTTGTGTCCATCAGATGACACAGGGTTGATTTTTCCAATGATGTCTAAGCCCCATTTTGAAAAGGGCCAAGGAGATGAAATAGCCTGTAGCTCTTGTGCAGGCGCATGGACAAGGTCAGCATGTTTCTGGCACTTGTCGCAATGGCGCACATAATCATGTGCATCATTTTCCATGGTAGGCCAAAAATATCCTATCCTAAGGAGTTTCTTAGCAATGGCACTACCACTAAAATGTCCCCCACAAGATCCATCGTGGGCTTCACTCAAAGCTGATCTAGATTCTTCTAGATTCAAACATCTCAGTAGGATACCTTCGAAAGATCTCCTATATAACGTATTGCCAATTATTACGAAGCGACTTGCTCGTCTACGTAATAACCGACGTTGGTTTCTGTTAAAACCTTCAGGGAAGGTCCCATTTTGAAGAAAATTGAATATATCAGTGTACCAAAGTTCAGGAGTAGTTTCATTGATTAGAAACACATCCAAAGGTTCTAAGCATGATTTATTTGAAGTGGGTTCCTAGAGTCGATGAATAATGATGGTAGCATATTCATCCTCTAACTCCAGGGGTAAAAGAGATGCAGCTACAACCATAGCATCAGCCGCACGATTGCTAGTTCGAGGAATAGCTTCCAAGGTAACTTGATCAAATAAAGATAATAATTGTAATACATATGCTTTATATGGGCACAATTTATCATCTCTGGTCTGATAAACATCATTAATTTGATTTATGACAAGTTGAGAATCATCGAAAACTAATAGATTTTTAATTTTTAGTGCCAAGGCAGCTCGTAATCCAAGGATTAGAGCCTCATACTCAGCAGTGTTATTAGTACAAGCAAATGTTAATTTAAAGGATAGAGGGATAAGATGTTTCTATGGAGATATTAAAATAATACCTGCACCAGCCCCACTCATGCATCGGGCTCCGTCAAAGTATAAGGACCATTGCTCTGAATGATCTGCCTCTAGTTTAAGGCATTCATCAGGAAACTCAATGATGAGGGGATGGGTAGACTCTAAGGGTGCAGCAACTAATTGATCTGCTATGATTTGACCCTTAACAGACTTTTGTCCTATAAACATGAGTTCAAACTCACTTAGGGCAAGAACCCACTTTGTTGTGCGACTAGATAAGTACGGTCGACTCATGAGATACCGCAAAGGATCGGATTTAGCAATAACATAGGTTTTCTGACTGAGCATATAATGGCATAATTTTTGTGTAGAAAATACGACTGCTAGACATAACTTCTCTAATGTTGTGTAATGGGTTTCATAACTGATTAATGTTCTACTGATATAATAATTAGCACGTTCTTTCTTCTCATCATCAAGTTGAGCTAACATAGCTCCTAAGGCAAGATCTGAAGCAGAAATATATAAGATAAATGGGCGATCGGGTCTAGGTGGCGAAAGCACAGGTGGGTTAAGAAGATATTGTTTGAGGAGTTCAAATGCTTGCTGACATTCGTAGTCCCAATGGAAAAAGACATCCTTCTTAAGAAGCTTAAGAAAGGGTCCGGTTTTATCCGCCAACTTATCGATGAAGCGACGGATAGCTTGAAGCTTACCTTGTAAACTTCGTAATTCTGATATATTTGTGGGTGCGGGCATATCAGTGATAGCCACAATCTTGAGAGGGTCAATTTTGATGCCACGTAAAGAAACTATAACCCCCAATAATTTATCGGACTTAACTCCGAATATACATTTAGCTGGATTCAATCGGATAAGATATTCCCTTAACCGATTAAATACTTTTCTCAAATCATCTAAATGGTCATCTTCTTCAGTAGAACGAGCTATAATGTCATCTACATAATCATGTAGTATATCATGCATCATATCATGAAAGATGTAAGTCATGGCTCGTTGATAGGTTGCACCTGCATTCTTTAAACCGAATGGCATCACTTTCCAACAAAAGGTTCCCCAAGGGGTAATAAAGGTTGTTTTAGCCTGATCTTCAGGAGCTATCCTGATCTGATTATAACCAAAAAATCCATCCATTAAGGATATCATTCCACTCCCAGCAGTAAAATCAATGATCTGATCCATATTGGGAAGAGGAAAATCATCTTTAGGGCATGCAACATTAATATCTCTAAAGTCTGTGCAAACCCTAACCTTGGTAGCTTCTTTCTTAGTTACTTGGAACTACATTCGAGATCCATTCAGCATAATCAATGGCTTGTATAAAAATAACATTTAAGAGTTTTTCTAACTCCCCTTTGACCAGTAAGGCCACTTTAGGATGCATTTTTCTAAGTTTCTGTTTAACAGGTTTAGCATCTGGATGGACTACTAGGTGATGCATAACTACAGAAGGGTCTAATCCTGGCATATCTTCATATGTCCAAGCAAAGACATCTTCATATTCTTTAAGAAATGCAATATATTTATCCTATTTTTCTTGACTCAATTCTGATCCAATGTTGATTATGTGAGGATTACCCTCAGTTCCAATGTTAATTTTTATGACATTTTCTACTTCCATGTGTAGATTTTTCTCAAAATTAGGTGGGGCGGGTGAAACGCCCAATTCTTGTAATTCTTCCAAGGTTAGTTTGGATAATTCGTCTTGAGGAGTCGTGGCCTCAAGCTGGGCTATACTAGGTATAGAGCCATCAAAATAAAATTCATGATGTAATAATTCCTCAATGGAGACATCATGGAAGATATCTCCCTCCAACTCATCGTCGGATTCGACGATCATCTCAGGGTAGGCTATAGATAGCATATTACATGTAAGTGGCTTATTCATTAAATGCAAAGCATCACGTTGATCTAAATAATCTTGGTAACATATGAGATGGTCATCATCCTCAAATGGGAAGGGCTGACCTTTACTAGGAAATAGGCCCACACCACATCGGGCAGGCCATGGTTCTACCTCAAAGGGTTCTTTCATGCCATTTTGGAAAGGTCCCAAACCTTTCCCTTTATATCCCAATTTAAGCATTATAGATTTGGCTTTAATATACTCATTAGTAAAATAACATCGAGCATATCCATCATAATGAGTCTTGATGTTTCTGGGTATTCTACCCCAGTCATATCCCTTATAAATAAAAGCGCAACTCCCGACTTGGTAAATACTTCCCATAGGCTGTGGGAGACCCAAGGTATGAGGAGATGGTGGCAAATTATTTAAGATAAGGGAATCTTGCATAGCAACATTCGTTTGCTCTGATATAAGAATTTTAGATAAATCGGGTAAGAGCTCGTCAGTAAGAGCATAAGAGGTAGAAGGAACATTTCCTACATCTTCTGATGCGGAAACTATGCCTTTGGTGGATGTAGATGTTGTAGAGATGTCGATGGATGAGTCTATTATAGGGATAGAAGTGATAGGAGTAAAACAAGAAGCCTTGGTTGTGGGATTAGGATTTTTTTGAGGTCCTAATGTAGTTTGTTTAGAGGATGTTTGAGTTGTATGAAGGGGTGGAACTGATGTAGAAGGAGTAGATGGCATTGTGGGTGTGTGTTTCACACGTTTAGATGGATAATGAGAATTAGGATGTGTGGATGATAAAGCAGGGCAAAATTGAACTCCAACAGGTTCTGCCAAAGCACACATATCAAAGGGTCTAGGATCACCATGGATGGTAACCAACTGATTCTTAAATTCGAATTTAACACATTGATGTAAAGTTGAGGGAATGGCTCGCATTGCATTGATCCAAGGGTGACCCAAGAGTATATTGTATGATGCGGGGCAATGTACAATAAACACGGTCGTATCCAAGGTTCTCGGACCAATCTGCAATGGAATGGTAATAACTCCACACGTTTCTTGTGTTTCGTCATTGAAGGCTTTTATGATCATATCAGTTCTTTTCATTTCATCACTTCTAAACCCAAATATTTGGTAGAAGTCAAAAGTGCAGATGTTTAAAGATGAACCATTATCAATCAAGACTCGTTTAACTGCTACATCTCCAATTAAGGCGAGTAATATATAAGGGGTTATCCTTATGTAAACTATGTTGAGGTATGTCTCTATCCCGAAAGTCAATACAATCAACTTCACGAGTTATTATAGTATTAGCCATGGCTTCAGGTTGAATGTCTTGTGGTACCATCATCTGGCTTAATGTGAGCATTAATTCATCTCTATGTGTAGGAGAGGATCTTAAAAGGTCCAAAAGGGAAATTCTAGCTGTAATGTTTGATAGTTGCTCATTAATATTATAAGGAGGTTTAGGTTGCACATTAGGTGCCTGATTCCCTTTATTAGGAACTTTCAAAACAAATGGAGTTGATCCATCATTTTGCATTTGATCATGTTGAGAGTTTTGAGCCTGTTGTCTAGTAACAACTCCGATGGTACCCACAATATTATTCTACGGATGATGAATGGGTCTTGGTCTAGCATTTATGGCTTGCTCATTAGAAATTAATTGGTGAGACGATGGTCGAGTAGTGACTCTTCTTGGAAATGGTTCTTCTGGGACCATATGACTTGTGATAGGGAGAATAGGATCCGATTCATCTTCGAGCTATTCGATTGATTTGAGGTGATTTCCATATCACTCTTAGTCTCATATTCTGTATCACTAAGATCAGGTGTCTGAATATTATGTAGAGGCCTGGTTGTAACTACGGATAAAGTTGTGTCAAATATTTCCAAATCATGAACAGGTAAATGCCCACTAATAGTTCCTACATATCGGGTAGGAGGGGGAACATTATGATGTTCAATTTGATTAGTCACTTCCTTGCCATGCTTTGGTAAAGGATGTTGAAATATGTCCAATGACTGATTGGCATTCTGATTCTGGTTTTGAGGAATGTTCTTTTGAGTATTATTAGGAGGATTTTGCTTAGGTTGAAAGGCTTGCACCTCCATCTCATTGTTATCAATCAGGTCCTGTATTTTATGTTTTAATATTTTACAAGAGTTGGTAGTGTGTCCAGGTCCTCTATGGAAGTCACAGTGTAAATCAGCTCTGTATCCGGGTATAGTTGGATCAGGTTCCCGGATAGTTGGTAATTGAATCAAACCTCGTTCTAATAATTGCGGGAGAATGGTTGATAAAGGTTGATTTAACCTAGTAAATTCTCGAGGAGGTTTATCGGGAGGTTTCAGTATAAACTTCTCCGTTGTCTTCGCAACATTAACAGTAGCAATATTTCTACTATCAGTGACTCCATCACCCACAACTTGTTTATTTTTATATTGATTTCTGGATGTTTTCTCATCATCTTTCTTTTTAAGCTGACCTCTCCTAATGAGAGCATCTTCCACTCTTCGGGCTAAGTCTATAGCTCTGATCAAAGGTGGTCAAGGTAGCGATTGACAATTCATAAGATAGTTGGTCTTGTAAATTATTAATAAAGATGTCCAACATCTCCCTATAAGGTAACACAAAGTGCAATTTTCCTATCAACTGTCTCCACCTAGCTAGGAAATCGGCAAAACATTCATCTTTGTCTTGTTTTAAGTTGTACAAGTCTTTAATGGTCACATGCCTTTCGATGTAGGCACTAAATTGATGCACAAAAGACTCAGCGAGTCTCTTCAAAGTTCCTCAAAGAATTAGTGGGTAATTGATAATACCACTCTAATGCCATTCCTCCTAAACTTTTTGGGAACATTTTTAGCAATAATAAGTCATCATGCGATATATCATGACATGCTATCCTAAACATACGAAGATGCTCTATGGGATCTTCGGTTCCTTTATATATGGGCAAGACAGGCATAGGAAAATGTTTAGGATATGGTTGTGCTACAACTATAGGATCTAGAGGTTGACTACACATCTCTCGATAATTGTATGAGGGACGGTAGGGATCTATCTGATCCATGCGGGAAACTAACTGTTTCACCATGGTTTCAAGATTACTAGTTTGTCCACCATATTGGTTTGGTGGGACATAGGTATGGGATTTATGAGTGTATGACGGTGTGACATAAGGATTAGATGCTATATTGCTATTATGCAAAGCGTTGGTAGGAAGAGTATTATGAAGAGGATTTGTAGTAGTATTATGTTGTATTCCAGATTGTTGGTAATTGGTGTTTGGTTTTGTTTTGGGTTTTTGCTGATTTGAGGTATATTGCTCAATAGCTTGGCAAAATAGAGCAGTAAATGATGGTTTCTTTTGTGCAGGAATGACCCTAGGCTTGCTAACAGGCACTTTAGATGGTTGGGTAACCTGTTGTTGTTGCATGTTCTGGATTATAGCTGCCATATCCAAATTGGATGGTCCAGCTTGATCACTCTCTTGTTCAATAAAGGACAAGGGATTAGTGCGTGTGTGAAATACATCTTCTAGAGTTGCTTGAGTGTCACTAATTCGATCCTTGTCCATATAGACTGCTCTATTAAGCACACCAATATTAGTATTAAGGAACTTCCAGAATTGTTCCATGTTTTCAAAAGTAACAGCTCCTCCCGGAGACATTTTAGGGGATGAGGATCCTTCCTCTCTATTTTCTTCTTGTTCATTTCTTACAGCAAGCTCTTCTTCTTGCTGATCTAGGATTTCTTCTTCCTGAACTTGATCTTCAGGAAGGACATCCGGGTTATTTAATGGTTTTCCTAACCAATCTTCTTCTTCTTCAGTTTGTTTTCCATTCCTAAGTCTAGGCATTGTGCTTAAACTTAGATTTCAGCAAATATATATTTTATATATATATATATATATATATATATATATATATATATATATATGCGATAGGTTTGAGAGGTATATATTTTAATTATATACCTACTATAAAAAGGAAATGTTTTGATTTTTTGTTTCGTTTTTATATTGTTTTTGTGTTTTTGTGTTTTATAATATTATTATAAAGATAACAAATAGCATTCTAGTTGCAAAAGGAATAACAATAATAAAAGAATAACTTAGTTTTCTATAAATAATTTATGGATATCATTGATAGGATCAAGTTCATCAAGAGTCATGAAATGCTCCTCTTCAAATTGGAAATGGTTTTTCAAAAATTTGACAAAGTGTGCTATAGTAATATGATCTGTCTCAGATTCTGACCTGTAGAAATAAAGTTCATGGCAATATTCTCGATATAACACAGCTCTAGGAACTCTATTCCATATTTTTCTATCCGTAAGAACGACTTCTTGATCCTCTATATGAGATAGAAACTTATGTACTACAACTGCATTCTCAAGGTATTCTTCAAAGGTGTACAATTCAGAAGACACAAGTGCTCTTTTATCTGCTAACCACCTATGGCAAGCTCTCTGAAGTTCATGATATAAGGTTACTTGATCAGGATCCAGGATTCTATCTAGGACAAACCTCTTGATTTGCCTAAGTTCGGTTGATCTAGATGAAATAATATCCAATCTCCTATCAAGTTCGTCCCATAAAGGTTGGACTCTATTCGTTTGAGGTACTCTAAGCACAGACGTAATCTCTATGGTTGTTAATTGATTTTCAACATTAATGGTGACAGCTCGTCTTTTATTATAATCTACCATCTAAATATGATATGCAACTTTAATTGTTTGTCTGATGATTCTAGATGTTACTTAATAATAATTTTTTTTTTTTGGATTGTTTTCAAAAGGTTTTAGTTTCACGTCGGGTTCACCAAAATGTATCGCTCCAAATTTTTTGCATCCTTACCTTCAGGCTATAGGATCCGTGCCTGAAATGGGGATGCGAGAAGGATGGGACAATACCTCGGACTGAGAGGCCCTTTGAAGGTCGCGCCTCTCGGGGGAGGGGTATAAGGGTGAATTTTCGATGGATGGTGGGTTCACCAGGAAACTTTGAGTGGCAGTTTCCATGCCTAGGTTGAGAATGGTTTTGGTGTGTTCATTTTATACTCGATCATTCATAATCCTAGGTTGGCCATAATGAATCTAAGCTATTCTATATGAAAATGTTGATTTATATGAATACAGAAAGCAGGAATGAATCCTAAATGTAAAGATTATATGAAATGAGAAAGAATGCACCTGATTTCGGATGTCTGATGAAGATTCTGAAGCTTGTAGGAGTCCAGATCATCCCGAATATGATAGGATCATCTACAATTGTATAGAATCATCTCAGATCATAGGTGATCATCTGAGATCAGACAAGATCATCGTCGATCTGACGAATTCATCAAAAACCTGCAATCACAGAAATAGACACCAAAAAATAAAAATGCTACTGCTAGAATAATGCAAAATGATAGAAATGATAGTATAAATGCCTAACTGATAAATCTAGATAGCAAATTAAAGGAAATGCATTGTTTTAATAACTTATTTTAACTTTATCATGCATTTATGCTGAATGAGGTGAACTCCAGGATGCAGAATGAAAATAAATCAAACTAATGCATAGTAAAATAAAGAAGACAAATGAGGAATGCAAACTCAGGGCTCTGGTTGCCCCCAATCTGAACTACAGTCGAGATCACCTCCAATCGTACGAGATCATCGCCGATCTATGACAGGATCATCCGAAATCATCTGGAATCGCCTGCGACGATCCGAGCTTTCTCCAACTGAAGCACAGTGAAAACCTGCAATGAAAACTTAAAACTACGAGTGCAAACAATGGTGGATAGGACGTCTTGACACAACAAAACTAAATGGCAAGGAAAATCAATCAGGGAATCATGGGATCAGCCAACCAGGGGGATAAACTAAGAAAATCCCAGTTTATATAGGATTAGGGGGAGGTTAGGAGGTTGGGGATCATCCCAATCTGGGAGATCCTCAGCGGAGGAATCTCCAACTACGCAGACACGCTTCTGCCCAAGTTGGAGAGGCTGTTAAAATAGAAGCTAATTATGAAAATTTGGTTTTGGGACGAAATCGTCAGGACGTTCTGTTCCGAGACGAATTCGTCCGATCTGGGACGATTTCGTCTGATCGGCGACGATATCGTCCAACGGTCAAAACAACTCCTAAAAATGGCATGAAAAATGGGGTGAGCGGTTAACGGGCGGTTTCGGGGTTAAAATTCAAATTTTTATCTTTTTACTAAGGGTTTAACTGCGCCAATTTTAGGGTGCTACAACTAGTATGTAATTGTTAAACACATAAGTTTGAACAAATAAAATGTTAGAAACTAAAATTTTCTATTCCGAAGATAATAAATTTGACATAAAAATGTCTAAGATCATTTAAGAACATATATCAAAATTCTAGGGTTTACTTTGATGTTGAATTCCATTCTTAAATTGAACCAATTGTTGTTATCTCATATATTTTTATTAGCATACAATTATTAAAAATAATCAAATTTAAACAAAAACAAATTATTAAAATAAACTTTTAGAAAATATATATATTTTTATTGCATGGAAAAAATTGATAACACCTCACAAAAAAATATATTTCATATTAAAGATATTTGGATAAAAGTTCTATAAAAATTTAATTCTTTTTTATAAAAATAGTGATGTATGTGGTTTGAACCTTGAGCTTGTCAGATGCTAAAAATAATGTAGTTATGACCAACTCTTCTATGTAACCAAAAAATTAAAAAAAATATGATCTTAAAGAATTGTCATGCCAGCAATAGAATTTTAAGTGCAGTGTTGAAAAATTTAGGTATCATGAGAAATAAATTGCTAGAGTTTGCGGGCTAGCTTCCAATTATCAGAATTCCTGCTCATCCTCAATTCATCCACTAACCAATTCAAAATGGAAAAGGCCTTCAAGTGGATGGATAAAATTGAACATTGATGGAGCGACAAAAGGAAATCCTGGGAGTGTTGGAGCAGGAGGCATATTTCGATATCATTGGGGTAGACCACTCTTGGCCTATGCAGAGCCTCTAGGAGATCAAACAAGCCATGTTGTTGAAGCTAGAGCAACCTTTATGGGTGTGTCTGTTAAAATCCTATCCTAACATTAATTAATAATAATAATAATAATATATTTTATCCTAAGTTTATAATAATATAATAATAAATAATATAATAATTAATTATATTAATTATTATATTATTATAAGATTAGGGTTAGGAAGCATTGCAACCTTTCACCTATAACCCTAGAGTGGGTATAAAACACTATACAACTCTATCATTCGAAATATCCATGAAATATGATATAAAATATTTATTAAAAAATTGAAGGGACTTCCCGACAATACAAAAGCGATTCTTTAGTTTTAGGTTATTTATTTATTATTTATCAATTCATTTGTGCTAGGAACCCTAGGTTCCTACCATCTGGTATCAGAGCCTTATTGATCTAACCATATGGGACATAAATGTCAAGGAAATGAAAAATGATATCACAAAAATTATAAGAATAAATGAACAATGCCATAATAAACAAATGAAATGTTTTGATCGTATTTTGAGCGATATAGAGTATTTAATAAAAATGCAAGAGGAGGAGACCATAGCCATGGAATACCAGGTAGAGGAGGAGCCCATAGCCAGGGAATCCTAGAGGGTACTCATTGCACTTCCCAAGAAAGAAAAAATTATTTCAACCCCTACATTATTTTTTCTTTGGATGAGCCCAAAGCCATAAAGTTTAAAATGATACATAATGCATTTCCCAAGAAAAAAGATCTGCAATGCAAGGAAATTAGATCCATTGCTACTAATTTGAGCAAGGTTAAGTTGAAAAAGGGCAACATTGTTCTCCAACCTCCACCTCCTGCACCTTCGGTTTTAGAGACTAATACTTCTCAGAAGCAGCAATATTCCAGAGAATATAGTTTTACTTCTTTTGCATCTTCACAACAGGGTGTTGGAATTTTATTTTTATCTCTAAAACAACTTACTAAAAAGGAAGGTGTAGTAAGCAATGGTGTAATAAATTTTCCTGCTGCTACTCGCCTTCGCCTTGGCCACCACCATTTTTTGGAATAATAAACATCTCCCTTCAATAAGCACTGGGTGACCTTCAATGAGTGACACCAATAAAGTAGGTGCAACTCCTCAGAATGCCCAAGTATTTAATAAGAATTTTATACTGCTGCTATTGTTGTTACTGTTCATTTGAGGAATTCTTCAAGCAAGTTAATGGTCTTTAAATAAAAAAATTACGACAGTGACTGAGATGGAGACCATCAAGAATATCTAGAAAGGCAAGAAATGCCTGAAACTTCTCATAGCACGTTAGTTGGAGGTCTATTAAAGAATGAATGAGTCCATCGACAAAATTTCTAAATTTGAAGAAAATACCCAGCATGTCACATAATAAAAAAAAATTGTAGCTGCAAACTATTTTTTCTGTTATTATAAGCAATGGTGAGCAAAAGTGCTTGATATCGGATATAATTTGTGGCTTCCACTTATTGACCAGAAGCACCCAATTAATGCATGAGCATTGTGAGTTTGTGGAGTTGCAGGACTTACTCATTACATAGATTTCTAACACTCGCTACTAGTTTCAAGAATTGAAAGGAATCTTTAGACATTTCAAGAACCACATCAATCATAAATCCAATATCAAAATTTTATTAGGTTTTTTTGTTGAATACTGCCTTGGTTCATCTATTCCAAGTAAATTTTAACAAATTAGTTATCAACTAGCGGGTAAGTCAGATTGTCTTCACCATGAGCACATGAACTATCAGCCTTCAATCATAATCTTGGACTTCATACTTGAATATTGGTTTACTACATCATATGCAAGTGCTAGTGACGTTAAACAGACAACTGTGGGTAGCAACAATGAACACTGTGGTTTGTGCTGGTGATCATTGACTAAACAATGAAACTCCATTAAATATTTTTACTGACACTTTTACAAGCAATAGTGATATTGAAGTAGTACTATGAATCTTGCCAACTCAATTTTATTACAAATGAATTCATTAGTCCCTCAAAACTCCAAAATTCCATCTCAAATTCCCTGATATCTCTTGGATATTAAATTACTGAAATTAATATTTCTTCCCTCTGTGCACCAGGCCATTACTTTCGGTTACTTTCAGCTGCAGCTACACTAGGATTACTGTTGTTGTTGTTATCTGATGGTTATGCAAAAGACTTCTATAGAACGCCAGTGGGAGAAAGCCATTTAGGGTTCTAAAATATATTCAAAATATGGCATTTGTAATTTCAAATAGTATTTTTATCTTCTTCATTACAATATCTCTGGTGCTTAGCTTGCATCTTACAAAGTCTTCGTTGGTGGACGTATAAAAGACTCAGAAACCCTTTTCTATGTAAATTTCTAGATCTGAAACCTTTCCTATGTTGGGGCTGCAAGTGCATGTCGTAGCCCAAAAAAAAATATAGCAAGAACTAATATGTCTCTAAAATCTTGGATCCATTATTGTAGCGATTATGTTCCTCTCCATACAATAACTATGTTACATCACCCAAGTATTTGAATCTCGTCTGGATCAGTGAAAACAACTATAAAGCCTATCCAAACCAATTCCCCACTTGACTTCTCTCCAAAGAGTGAGGTTAAGCTAGGCGTATTGGCGTATATATATGGTAAATTTATAGACACAGCTACCCAAACTACTTTTTCCTAACAATGACTTCTTGGTGTGCTTGCATGTGCCATAATTCTTGAAGTAAGTTTTATTATCAAAAGCGTCGTACCAGTTCTATTTTGAGAGTAGGATTAATGGGAACAAATAGACCTTCCCAAAATTTTGTACCTTGGATATATCTCCATATGTCAGCAAGTTATTACCCACCCTCAACGATCCTAATACAACTTGTAGAAAATGAATTCTGTGATTGTAAGCAAAACACGGTCATCCTCTCCAAATTTTGAAAAACAGTGTGCCGCAGATGTAAGATGAGGAACTGGTTTTAAGAATGTAAAACAAAGGGACTATATAAATAGTTTTGAAGCAGTTATATTCATTTATTTGAACAAATATATTGATTCACAACCCTATAATGTGGATAAAACCTATATGGTGGAAGTTCCAGAGTGTAACGATAATTAGGCCGATAACATAAAGTTGACAGCAACAGATGACATTTCAATGGCAACTTTTTACAGCAAAAAATATTGGGATGGCATAGAAAAATTTATTCTTAAAAATATGGCAGTAGTGAAGAAGTGAAATCATTGGCTGAAGACAACCACTCTCACTCGTATGAAGACTTCAGACATTGTAAGTCATTCGACAATGATGACATGGAACATACACGGATGTTTGAAAGAAAGCACACCATCTGAGTTTGAGGTGCCTGCTAAATTAGATGCCAAAGTTATCGTTGCTCACCCATCCATCGGAGGAATATGTTGGTAGATTTTGCAATAGTAAAATATCAAGCGAATCACTCAACAAAATATTTACACAAATTGGAATTAAAATACAACAGTTTCAGATTATGGTTACTCAAAGACAACGAGAGAAGACGTATTTGGACGTTTCATTCTAGTTGACGTAGGTGAAACATATACAAGGTAACGACTATATTTGCAAGCTTGACACTATCGAGGAGTCATGCGAATGGTTTGAAATAATCAAATAGGAAATACAAGGTTTTATACATTAGCTTACAAAGCCAGAGGTTTGGAGAATTACACACTACAACTCCAAGCTTTGAGGACAAATCTTGTTTTAAGGAGGATGGAATGTTAGGATCCTATCCTAACATTAATTAATAATAATAATAATAATAATATATTTTATCCTAAGTTTATAATAATTAATTATATTAATTATTATATTATTATAAGATTAGGGTAATGAAGCACTACAACCTTTCACCTATAACCCTCGAGTGGGTATAAAACACTATACAAATCTATCATTCTAAATATCCATGAAATATGATATAAAATATTTATTAAAACATTGAAGGGACTTCTCGACAATACAAAAGCAATTCTTTACTTTTAGGTTATTTATTTATTATTTATCAATTCATTTGTGCTAGGAACCCTAGGTTCCTACCAGTGTCACTTCTTGGTAAGCTAAATATAAGGAAATTAATAATAGAAGGAGATTCACAAAACATCATTAATATTTTGAATGGAAAACATCCTCCAAGATGGAATATAATAGATATGATAACTGAGATTAACACTAAACTAGAGCTCCTTGAAGAAGTGCATATTATCCATGTCTACATAGAGGCTAATGGGGCAGCTGGCTATCTGGCAAGCATGGGTGTACCTTTGGATGAATTGCAGTGTTGGGAGTTAATCTTCCCTCATAGTTTTCAAGAAATTATTAATAGCAAAGCCAAGGATGATGAATAAAATGAGATCAGAGATAAAATTTGCTAGGGTTTTTTTTAATATTTTATGCGTAAAGCTTTACTGTTCATTTGGAGGGAGGATTTTGAACATTTCTTACTGCTACAAGTATAATATTAGGGATGAAGGAAAGAAAAGAGGACTTGATAGTGAGTCTCCAATAATGGTGGATCCTTTATTTCGTAGCTGGATCATGTGTTATTGAGCGAACAAGATTTTGCCTTTGGCAAACTTCACTTTCGGGTTTGGTCTACTCTACTCTTGGTTTTTTTACTAATCATTATTTTATGAGCTAAAGGTTACATCTTGTTTCTCAATGGGACTGGAGATGGTATGTGGGGCTTCTCTAAGTCCCAATACTCATGTTTTTGAGTCCACCTAAAAAACATCAATCATTATTGTACCAGCAACCAAAGCATCAGAAGGAAATATGACATGATTGATCATGCCGAGTAATATGTTTCCACGAGTGTCTCATTGACTAGAGCCATGAATAAGGGACTAGAACTGCATAGTGAAAGACTTGCATAATAAACTACGTCCTAAAAGATCTTTTTGACTCGTCAAAATGTTTGCTTCATTTGTTCTTGGGAAAATAAAAGAAGCAAAAAATCACTTGGAGGACCTAAAAAGGAGGATCTTGATGCTCGAGGCCCAGCAAAAAGTTTAAGCTTTGTATGGGTTTGTTGATTGTTCATTGTCTGTTACATATTTTGTAATATTAAATGATCTTGAAGTCAAAAACTTAGATAGTATTTAGGTTGTTTGATCTTCTTGCTTAAGGTTTGAAACCTTATTTCTGGAACCATATTTGGAGTGTAAATCTTATTCTTTGATGTTTATTGTAAAAGGTTTGGGGTCCCTTTCAAAACCCCTTCTTCTACCTTAATCAAAAAAATATCATGCCAACTATAATGATCATTTGCATAAATTTTATTTTAATATTATACAAAACATCATCTTTTATTTTTATTTTAAAAATATTGATATCAAAATTTCACTAGTATAGACCAGGTTTCTTCATAAAAAAATTGTGTAAATTCATTGAAAAAGTAAATCATTCATAAATAATTGTTATAAATTGTCAATTATGATAATATTACATGTAAAATTACCCCCGAGGGCTAGGTGGATTGGTAAGTGCTTGTCTGGCTAGGCACTTATCAAGAAGACCACCCAGGTTCAAACCTTAGGGGTGGCCTATTTGCAAAGGTGGTAGTTTGATCTGAATTCTCTGAATGTGCGTTAGACCGAAGATGATAGTATGAATCTCGAGCGACAAGTGGTCCCCTTCACACTAGGTCAACAATAACAAAGTGGAATAAATTTAGTGGGAGCAACCCTATGGTTTGAACCCTGCGCTTGTCAATTACTAAAAATAGTGTGGTTGTGACCAATTCTCCTATGTAACCAAAAAATAATATTACATGTAAACTTCATTATGATAGGAATATATCATCCTAAATTTTAATATTATGAAAATATATCATTCTCCCTAGCCCCTCTCCTCACTTTGGAGTAAAATTTTACCAAGGTGGGGTAGGGGTTATAGTGGTAACTTTCTGATTCAAACTGTGTACGCGAGGATAATATGATGGAGACCGTTGTCGATTCTTTTGTGTGGAAATATATATATATATATATATATATATATATATATATATATATATATATATATAATCCTCCAATTATATTTTCCAATTGCATCAGTGAAAATATATCAACCTCGAATTCTATTTTTTCATCTACATAAATGTGGTGGCTAGTGAATTAAAATAATTTTTAATGAAGTGATATGGGATAATGTAGTTTAATATTTTTTTATATAGCCTTATATTCTTCTTTTTTGTTGGAGAACAGGGGATTATACTTGGGTCTCTCACTCTTGAAAAATAACAACTCTCTTCCTTAGATCTTGAAATTTTATAAACATATTCAATTCTCATCTTAATTGAGTTGCTATAGTTATATACTTACATCATTTTTTATAAAATGTTTGAATTGTTGATTTTTTATTTGGATATTTTTCAATTTTTTTGTTTGAATACAAATATTTTAGAATTCAACATCCTTGATATTTTCCTATACAACCTTCACAATACCAACACTCCACCTCTACTATTTATTCATTGTATCTTAGTAGAGTAATATTTCCAAAACATCATACTATCATAGTCTGCTTTACTAGATTTAAATTGCTAGTTTCCTTCCTGAAGCATAAGTGCAACCACAAAAATTGTAATTAATAGTTTATATGAAAATATATTAATGTTATAATATAAAGCAAATATTACCAATAAAAAATATTAAAGTAAATTTTAATTATTATTTGATTCAGGCAGTCAACATTTTCTTATCAACTTCAGCTAAAATTACTACTTCCTCTAACCATGGAAAAGAGAATTTAACGTCAAGATTTTCAATTAAAACCCCTATTGGCTAGCCTATTTTTGTATATGTTTCCTTCCCTTAACGTATGTGTAAATCAAATTTCTTTAAACTCTGTAGCAAGGTTTTGAATTTCCACAATTATCTCTTCTATGTTCCATGGATCCTTTGTTTTCCTCAAAATTACATTTATTACTGAGTGAATCACCTTCCATCCATACTCTTCCATTTTATTTGTTTGCATATTTTTAACCCTTCCAAATCCACCCAAGATTCAACTTCATTATTTATCTTAAATCCACTATTAAAAGTGTAATGAGAGAAAATCGCTCCTCTATAATTTCTAATTATTCCTCCTCCTTTTGTTGGTCCTAGATTTCCTTTAGATGCTCCATAAAAATTCAATTTGACCAACTTCACATCTGGGGATTTCCACTTTATATTTTTTGCTTTCTTTTTGTTTCTCTTGTACCCACTATCATAATTCCATTTGATGACTTGACTCCATCTATCAAGGCCCTTTGCTTCCAAATTAGGGAATGGGTGAGTTGATAGGGTTGGTTTAGACTCCTTTATGGCTAAATAAATATTCATTTTCATTACCTCTAAATTGTTTTCCTTTCATTTAAATATTTTTCCATTCCTTTCTAGAAATATTCCAAAGTATTGTTACTTTTGATATATCCCAAATTGTCTATAAAGCCTCATTTTTAAAAGTATTTTTCCATTGCTTTAACCATTCTTTAATTCTAGCATTCATCACCATGCATTTATCAAACATACTAAGAATCCATTGTCATAGACTCTAAACTATTGAGCAATGTCCCAATAAGTGATCTATATTCTTCTTTTTACAAAGAACACATTATGAGAGGCTATGGAAACCCCTTTTCGTAAGGTTATCCTAGGATAAAATTCTTCTATAACCTACTAGCCAAACACACATTTTAACTTTAGAAATGCTGGAGCTATCCCCAATATCTACCCATATTCTTGCAATATTCCTATTTTGTTTGTGCTTTACATTACATCAACTTCTTGTTGTATATTCTCTTGAGCTATTAAAGTCCCAAATCAACTTATTCTTGGCTCCCATTAGAATAATCATTGTTGTTATCTTTCTACTCAACTACCTCCTAGCATCAATGTCTTGTATACTTGTAATAAAATCTTCTTTCCATTTGTATCTTCTTTCTTGATCCTTGTACATAATGTTTGAAACCCTATCACCATATTTTTCTTGAAGTAATCTCATCCATGGTTTCAAATTTGATTTTAGATTGAGTGGTTTTTATCACATCAAGTATCCATCCAAATAAAAAAACATCTTCAGTTTCCACCACTCATCTTAGACCTTTAATCACTAGATCTATTGAATTTTTTAAACCATTCCATAGAGTAAAACCATTTGGTAGTAAGAAAGCAATAAATATTAAGCTTGGGTTATTGGGCTCAACATACTTAGAGGAATTATTTCCTATTTTCTTTGACTCTTTGTGTACAATCTCCATATTACTTCACTCCTAAAAGCTAATTTTACATTTGTAAGAAATCTTAAGCCAAAAAATCCCCTAGTTTTATCATCACACACCTTGCTCCACTTCACCAAAGAAAATTTCCTTTTATCATGCAATCCTAACCATAAAAATATGATATAATATAGATTAACTTTTTCTATCAATTTTGGCATAGTATACAAGGACATATAATATGTTGGAATGGCCTGTAAGACTGTTTTGGTTATTGCACTCTTCTTACTAATAATAATCATCTATCTTTCCATGTTGGTAGTTTATTCTAAAATTTACTTATAATTGGATTCTATAATTCTATCCTTATTCTCCCCTCAAATAAGGGCATCCCTAGATAATTTGTTGGTAAATTTACCTCCTCCATTTGAAGTAACTTGCATATCCCTATTTTGACTCTGGTTGGGGTGTTTAGGAAGTAGATTTTGGATGTTATCCTATTAACTTTTTCCCCTAATGCTCTTTCATACTCCTTTAATAAGTTAGTCAAAACTCTGGCCTCGTTGATCCTTGCCCTCCTAAAAAGGGTTGTATCATCTACAAATTGTTGATGGATGATGTTATTGATGCTATTACTATCCTTAAGTCCACTTATAAGACCATTTTTGTTAGCCTTCTTCAAGTTCCTATCCAAAACCTCTGCCATAATAATGAACAAATATGGTGATAGAGGATCTCCCTACCTAAGACCTCTCTTGTCTTTCAATGATTATGTTACTAACCCATTGACCAACACTAAATATGAAACTATAGAGACACAAGCTTTAATCCATTTGACTCATTTCTTACCAAAAATAAACTTTTCTAATACTACAAAAATAAAATCCCATTTAACCCTATCATAAGCTTTACTCATAAATTTATAAGATCGTTGCTCTCTTTTCTTGAAGTTGTTGAATGCATAACTTCATAATCCACTATGATACCATCTAGAATTTTTCTCCCTTTCACAAATCCTCCTTGCTCTTCTGAAATGATTTTGTCTAATAATGGTCTTAATCAACTTGTCATCACTTTGGATATAATCTTATATGCCATATTACATAGGCTTGTGGGCCTAAATGAATCGAACAATTTTGTATCCTTCTTTTTTTGAATCAGGGTAAGATATGTTGAATTTAATTTGTAAGGTATGTATTGTTTTACCCTAGATTGTTCCATTGCTACCAATAAAGAATCCTTCACCATATCTCAATTATTATGATAGAATGTTGTAGAGAGCTCATCAATACCTAGGGATTTAACCTTATCAAAAGAGAAAAGAGCTAAAAAAACTTTTAGAGTAATTGGCTCCATCAATTTCCTATTGTCTTCATTTGTTATAATTGAAGGTACTTCTTGTAGCAGTTTATCATTAAAAAATTCAAACTCCTATGGTCCTAGAATATTATGGTAAAGAAACCTTACCTCCTTTATGATTTTACTTTGTTCTTCAATCCAAACACCTTTTGATGATTTAATTCTACTAATTTTGAAATCTGATCTTTGTACTATTGCCATCCTATAAAAAAATTATATTTTTATCTCCTTTTAACCAAGTTTGTCTTGATTTTAATCTCTAAAATTTCTCTTCCTTACTCAAAATATTATGATATTCACTAGGCAACTCCCTTTCCTTCGATCTTGTATTATTATGATCACATTTAAAGTTTATCTTTTAGTTCTTCTTTCTTCTCAAAAATATTTCCACAAGTGCTCTTATTCCATTCTTTTAATCTACAATTCATTGGTTTAATTTGTTTAGGAAGTGAATATAGCCCACAATTTCCTAAATAATTCTATGTTTGTGCTATCATATCAAAAAATTGAGTATGGTCTTCCCACATTTGCTCATATTTAAAATATTTTCTTTTTTTGAATTCACCTACCACCATTTTACCTCTTATTGGCCAATGATCTGAATCAATCCTTGTCAAGGTATTAATTTTAGCACAAGTCCCTTCATATAGGCAATTACCTAAGAGTATGCATCTGTCTATTTTTTTTAGTATTAGGTTTTGGCCTCTCCTATTGGAGGTCCAAGTATAGTTTTTTTCTTCAAACTCAACCTCCCATAGATTATTGTTTTGAATAAAAGTTGAGAAGTCTCATATTTTGGGTTAATTTCTCCAAAAAATTTATCCATATTGGTTATGGTATTAGAATATCCTATGATCATGAACTGATATTCTTGGTCTTTACTTCTCATAAAGGCTTCAATCCCACTCTATACTTTTAATTTGCTTGACTGAGTTGTAGATCTATAGACATTGATAAAGATTAAACAAATATCTACAAAGTAACATGTGACTAAAGAGGTTATCTAATGCCTAGTTTTATGAATGGTTACGTAAGAGGTTCTAATATGATTCCAATGGTATAACCCAATTTCTAACTACGCACTAATAAATTTTATTTTTTATTTTTATTTTTGAAACTTATATCTTTTACTAAGCTCGCCCATCACTACATCCTACATAGTTCTAGTTATGTAGATGTACTAGGTGGAGTCATTGTTTTACAAACCATCCTTCTCATCATCATTCAATGAGCTTGTTTTTATTACCCTCTTCCACTATTTCAGAAAGAGCACATTGTCCTTATCACACCACATAAATCCTTCTATGTTGGTGCTAAGAGTGTATGAGAATCAACTATGCCCTCATCTTCTTGATGAGTTACTCGTTCCATTGTTAGACCTCATTACAATCTTAATTCATGAAGATAATTACTTAGGTAGTCTTACTTATCATTATACCAAAGTTTGAGTCATCTATTCCTACATCCATTAAGAATCTTCATGAGGATATTTTCAATAGCCTAACGCATTACAATTTCCTTGTACTATGCGAGTTAACTAGTTTGTGTTATTCCAGTCATTAACTAATTGAAGATATTATACCAAGTAAAATAAGCATCCATTACAAGTGCCCATTTTCCAATTTAATTTTCCTTTATACAAAAATAGAAAGGTAACTATTCCACATAACTACAGAATTATAACATACAAGGATTGCAACCATAACATGAAATCCTTATCGGCTTCCATATTTACAAATAGTCCAACGATAAATCTTACTAATCTACTTATTCTCTTAATATGGTCGAAAACATAACATAAACCAATTGCATAGTACATCACATTACCATAAAAATAGGACCACAACCAATCACATAACTCCATATTTACCCTAGGAGAAACCTCGAAGGGGAAACCTAACATTCAAACTCTCATTTATGTTACTTTCGTATGGAATTTAAATCATACATAGAGATTAGATAACTCACTATGTCATAATCTCCTATAAGGGTCATTCTTTTTATCCCTTAGCTTCTACTCTATGAATTATTCCTCTTATCCATAATTTACAAATTCATCTCCATTAAATTGGAGCAACATAGCAATATGCCTTCTTGTACACACGGATATCCATATTACCATCATAACATAGAAGAACGTTGTTTTTATAATACACAAACACATTTTGCAGCCCAACACTAAGCTCGTATTGTTGTAGTTATTTTCTTCCATGAACAACACCACTACAAACTTTACAAACAATGTTCCCATGCGTTGCTTCTGGTATTAGAGATATTACAACCCACCCATAAATAGATACACCAAAATTTCCATACAACTTCTGGAAAACAATTACATTAAGTCCATTTATAACACGGGAGGGCAGGCGTACCCAAGATTATATGGGGGGGTGGATGGTGGGGACGGAGTTTTCAAATAAAAAACATTGCCTGGTCTTACAAGCTCCACCATATAAAATCCATTGACTCACTATCAATATGGCCAATAGGTTCTAACGTTTCATGAAACATTCCACAGTAATAGAAAGTATAACAGGTTTGGTGGCTTCAACAACCAAAAATAGTTTTTATTTCACCTCCCCAATTAGAAATGGCACATTATTTTGTTTCCTTTCCCATAGAGTGACCACTCAAAAATTCACTCCATATCGCTTCCGTACCTTTGACCATGTCTTGACAAAAGGACATCACTACATTATCTATTAACTTCTTAAGCCAAAGAGTCAACGATAATCAAAATATTATTAACTTTTAAACTCTTCTATAGTAACTAGTTTATCTTTATTACATGGCCAATAATTTAACCCTCAACTCTTAGAATCTTCCACCCAATCAAACTAGGCCGCATAACTATTTCACCCAAGCCTAAATAAGTGTAACGTCACTCACAACTTCAACATCGTAGTACTAAATACCCAGCACTTGAAAGCATCTAAACTATACAGGTATGAGATGATCAAAATAAATAATAACAAAAATAAACTTCTACATATCAAAACAACATTATAAGCTAAAACTCCTATAATCCTAGCAAGAAGGCCAACAACTCTTGTAACTACATTCACTACAGAGTAGCCTATTTGTCCTTCTATCATCCTAGAGATGTAGATCATTTATAAGGTCCCAACAAAGTATATATAGAGACTCATAGTTTCAATAACCATAAACTAGAGATACTCGGCTACTTACTTACTCGCATCTTCCCCTCAGTTAACCTATCATCTTTGAACATATGGCCAAATAATAAAAAGAATCTATTCCTTTAAATTTTAAAACCAACCAAATGAAAACTTGCTACAAACATTGCATAAGCAAAGGCTAATAATTTTCAAAAAACATACAGTGGTAGAACACAATAGCAAGACCAATTATTATAAGAAGGATCTACCTTTGGTACGCTTATGTGATGCTCCAACTACGTCTCTCAAATGAGCTGACAATACCTCGATATGATCCAACATTATCGCCAATACAATCAACAATTAATTCATTGATTGATCCAACAATACCTCAATAGGAAAAACCATCAATATCTCATCAAGAAAACCAACAATATTTCATCAGGCAAAAACCAACCCAAAAAAATGTCTGCCTATGAACCAGTACCTTTTTTTTTAAATAATCACCCCCCTATACCACTCATTTTTTGCTCCTTCATAATGAAAAGATCCTTACCTTCTCTTCCACTATCGTCATGATGGAATCCAAAGCTTCAACTGTGCCACCATGTCTTGCTACAAAACCAAAACCTTCTCTCAACGCAGAGTTGAGAATTTATTGTTTTTGTTTCCTTTTAACTAATAATTTGGTGGTGGGCTTAAACTCCAAGTCAAGCATTAGGTCAACATTTTCACTTAATTATTTTATTCTACATCCTCAAGTTCCTAATAAGATATATATATATATATATATATATATATATATATATATATATATATATATATATATATATATAATTCCCTAATTTACACAAGATAAGAGAAATCTTACATAACTTTTTATTTATTCTTGAAATGGATCCACTAATTAACTTCACTACGAATATAATATTAGCATGCCATCCAAAATTTCATCTACTTAATATAATATTTTCATATAGTTTCATATCATGCACTTTATAATTAAGGAACATCCTTTCTTGATACTCAAGTTAAATGATGAAATAGACGTCATGTCTTCCTTTTCTTATTATATTTCATTCTTGGTGGTTAGTATTTCTTCCCAACATGAGGAAAACATGTTCTTGAAATAATGTAATTCCATTAGTAGCATCATTTTCAGCATAATAATTATATTTGCAAGAACATTAAACATGAAATTAACCAACATCCCATTAGTAAATACACATATCACATTTTCCATAAAATACATGTGTTTTGCATAACTAAATTTGAGATAACCAAACATTCCATCAATAAAGCATCATAGCAAAACATAAGTCCATCCAAATGAAAATTCTACCAAGGGAGGATCATGACATCCTCCCCCTTAGGTTTAACACAGTCCTATGTGTTTTATCATAGTAAAAATATAAGACAATAACTATATTTCATTCAAACAAAAATGGATAATGTTTTATGTATGTCTACTACTTTCTCCCAAGTAGCATTTCTTTTGGAGTAGCAGTCCGACTGGACCTTGCATTGCTCCAAAGTCCTTTTCCTCATTGATTTTGAATGAAACTCAAGGATTTTTACTGGTCAAACATCTATAGCCTCCGGATCCACCATCTATAGTTTAGAAAAGTTCCACACATGATCAGTATTAGCTATATATTTTTAAGCAATGCTAAATGGAAGGTGTGATGAATCTTCGACATACTGGGTGGTAAGGCAAGTTGGTATGCCATAAGACTGATCTATTATGTGATCTCAAAAGATCCAACAAATCATGGATCAAGTTTTGTGGACTTAATAGCACTTTTTTTAGATCTCACCCTTAGAAACACTCTATCACCCACAACAAACTCCCTTGGCAACCTCTTAAGGTCGGCATAACTTTTCTAACGATCCACTACTTCTTTAAGCCTTTCTCTAATCATTCTTAATTGTTGCTCCATTTTTTTAACCATATCTAGTCCAAGAACAATATTTTCCTCTTGATTATCCCAAGACAATGGTGTCCTACACCTTCTGCCATATAGAGCTTCAAATGATGCCATACCCAAGGTCGAATGATGACCGTTATTATAGGTCAATTCTACCAAGTGCAAGAAATATTTCCATCGAGTCTTCATATCCATATAATACATGTGAAGCATATCCTTCTAATGAGTCCCAGAATTACCTATATTTTTGTATGAGTCTTAGCAGATATTATGTTTTTATCA
This sequence comes from Wollemia nobilis, assembly GCA_028583015.1. Classification (NCBI taxonomy): domain Eukaryota; kingdom Viridiplantae; phylum Streptophyta; class Pinopsida; order Araucariales; family Araucariaceae; genus Wollemia; species Wollemia nobilis. The sequence continues at coordinate 4,130,698 of JAQPPZ010000613.1, read as the reverse complement.
ATGATTATGTATTTATTTAATGAGATTATGTGTATTATCTGATTTGTGTGTTTTAGTGTGTTTCTGTGGAGATATTGTTGATTTTGTCAGATTTAATTAGTCGAGGTCTTTTTCATGGACCTGACACTTTTTTTATTATGGAATTGATGCATAATGGACAGGCGCCTTCCTCTTCCAGGAAGGTGCTAGAAGAATGTAGGCGACTTCCCCTTCCAGGAAGGCGCCAATTGAAGATAAGCACCTTCCTCTTCCAAGAAGGCATAATATAAGGTAGGCACCTTCCGTAAAGGAAGGCGCCTTTATTTTTGCACATTGACCAGATCAAACACGATGCGGGAGATAGTAAATGGTGCAGTTACAATTCCACACCACACAAGATATTTGCGGGAGTTGTGCCACCCATGCCAAGTGAAGCATGAGCCAATTATGGAACATGCCAATATTAGGAACAAAGCTAGTTTTCGGTAGACGACGGCTGAAGCTTACCATATTACCGTCGTCGAGTCTGGAATAGACCGATGGTTGTAACCGAGTTGTAACAGAAGACCTGTGTGTGTGCTATATAAACACACACAGACCTCTCTGAAGATATAGAATATAGAACATATAGCAATTGTATAGAAGATATAAAATACACATTGTAATCCTTTGATCACATAATAAAATCTACAGTTCCTAAAGCGTGTTCACGTTGGGAGGGATCTGCTGGAGCTTGGGCCCACTCCAAGACAGTATTCTTCCCCTTATTTTCTATGCTTTGTAGATTTCATGCTTTCATAGTTTCATTTCTTGTATTTATGTTTTATTATTGCAGTAGGTTTGATTATTTCTTAGATGCACGTATGAATGCTTTCTTTATGAAGATTTAATTGTTCATACGCATTTTATTGAGGAGTGCATGAGAGATTGACAACCTTTTGAACACCCCCCAATAGTAGAGTTAGAAGGACTCATCTCAAGGTGGTATTGTGAATGATCCTGTAAGAGATCCTTCGAAAGTTTACGAATCCCTGGTTGATAATTAATGATCGAGCAAGTGACAAAATAGATAGAAAGTTAACCTTGTTTGGCCCGCAACATTTTGGCATTGTTTTTGTCCAAACAAGGTTAACCAACCCATCGTGATGAAATGCCCCTCCAGCCTCAACTACACTTGGAACCCTTTGATAAGTGGGGTATGGATTTTTTAGGGCCAATTAACCCACCTTAAATAGTGAAGAGGTTTATCTTAGTCTGCACAGACTATGTCACCAAGTGGGTTGAAGTCCAGGCACTAAAAGATTCAAAATAAAGAACAGTTGCTGATTTTTGGTTTGCTCATATTTTTACATGGTTCGGGGTCCCCAAGGAAATAACAATGGACCAAGGACATCATTTCACTTCAAAGTTGGTTGAGGAGCTAATGGAGCAATACAAAATTTGGCACAATAATACTACACCCTACCATCCATAGGCAAACGGGTAAGTGGAAGTAACAAACAGGGAGATTGATAATATCCTGAAGAAGACCGTGCAGCAACATAGAAAGGATTGGGCTACATGGCTACCAGAGCGGTATGGGCATACAACACTACATGGAAGTCTACCACGGGTTTCACACCCTTCCTCTTCGGTCTACGGGAAGAATGCAATGATGCCCATTGAGTTTGAGATTAAGACGTTAAGAACAGCTTTAAAATTGAAATTGAGCCTGGATGACGCTCAAAAAGAAAGGATTCGACAGCTGGATCAGCTAGACAAAATTCGAATGGATGCTTTGCAGAAGACAAAAATCACACAGAAGAAAAGGAAACAGTAGCATGACTGCCACATCAAATTGAAGTAGTTCAAAGAAGGAGAATGGGTACTATTGTATGATTCTCGATTTCAGGAAAGGAAGGGAAAGCTTATGCAGAGATGGATGGGACCGTATGAGGTGGTAGAACTCATTAATAATGGAGTTGTGTGTGTTAGAACTATTGACGACAACAATGTTCTATTGACTGTCAATGGCCACCGACTGCATCCCTATAACACATCCGAAAATGTACTAGTGGGATCCAGAACAGGCATGGGGAGACCTCATCCCTGTGAATCTGGATCCAAAATATCAGTAAAACAGAATGGTGGGCATGAAAATGATCACCAAAAAAAAAATGTTACGGGCCAAACAAGGTTAACTTTCTATCTATTTTGTCACTTGCCCGATCATTAATTATCAACCAGGGATTCGTAAACTTTCGAAGGATCTCTTACAGGATCATTCACAATACCACCTTGAGATGAGTCCTTCTAACTCTACTATTGGGGGGTGTTCAAAAGGTTGTCAATCTCTCATGCACTCCTCAATAAAATGTGTATGAACAATTAAATCTTTAGAAAGAAAGCATTCATACGTGCATCTAAGAAATAATCAAACCTACTGCAATAATAAAACACAAATACAGGAAATGAAACTATGAAAGCATGAAATCTACAAAGCATAGAAAAGAAGGGGAAGAATACTGTCTTGGAGTGGGCCCAAGCTCCAGTAGATCCCTCCCAACGTGAACACGCTTTAGGAACTTGTAGACTTTATTATGCAATCAAAGGATTACAATGTGTATTCTATATCTTCTATACAATTGCTATATGTTCTATATTCTATATTCTATATTCTATATCTTCAGAGAGGTCTGTGTGTGTTTATATAGCACACGCATAGGTCTTCTATTACAACTCGGTTACAACCATCGGTCTATTCCAGACTCGACGATGGCAATCTGGTAAGCTTCGGCCATCGTCTACCAAAAACTGGCTTTGTTCCTAATATTGGCATGTTCCGTAATTGGCTCATGCTTCACTTGGCATGGGCGGCACAACTCCCGCAAATATCCTGTGTGGCGTGGAGTTGTAACTGCACCATTTATTATCGCCCGCGTCGTGTTTGATCTGGTCAACGTGCAAAAATAGAGGCACCTTCCTTTGCGGAAGGCGCCTACCTTCTATTGGTGCCTTCCTGGAAGAGGAAGGCGCCTATCTTCAATTGGCGCCTTCCTGGAAGGGGAAGGCGCCTACCTTCTTCTGGCGCCTTCCTAGAAGAGGAAGGTGCCTATCCATTATGCATCAGTTCCATAATAAACAAAGTGCCAGGTCCATGAAAAAGACCTCGATTGATTAAATTTGACAAAATCAACAATATCTCCACAAAAACACACTAAAACACACAAATCAGATAATACGCATAATCTCATTAAATAAATACATAATCATTGATAAAAACATACAATTCCTAATATATCACCGCATAATATCTGCTAAGACTCATACAAAAATATAGGCAATTCTGGGACTCATCATCCCCCCATGCCTAACATATGCCACGCCCTTGTGGCATCAAAACCGTAGGCACTCTGTCATCGCCTGTATCTGGACATTCCTGCTGCTGTTGATTTTTGCCGATCTGCTCTCCTTGTTCTGGCTGCTATTGGGACCAGCATGACTACTGTGGGTGTCCTTGCCTGAAATGTTGCTTCTATAGCCTGCCATAGGTCGGTTTCTTCGGTCCTGGGAACCGCAAGGGGGATATCTGAATCACTTCCCCTTTGACGAACCACCTGGGCCTTATATGTTCTGGCCTCCTCAGGATCAGGCCTTGGATCTTCCTCGGCCTTAGCTGCAGCCTCCGACTCTGGGCCGAATATCCCCCATCTCTCTAACCATTTCCTTATTTTTGAGGGTCGCCCTAGGGCTGAGCCGTAAATTTTCCAAAATTTACTCTTATGTGCTGGATCAATACTGATGCCAGAGGTTCCTCGGACCCTCGAAGAGGATTTTCTCCCCTGCTTAGCTGCCCTCACCTCTCTGCATAGCCGTTCAAACACTTTCTGCCTATCGACAAATGGATGCATATCCCAGTCATCATATTTCGGCTCTGTGACAGCCTCCTTGGCCTTCTTTCGAGCAGTCCTAGGCCTTTTGGCTGTGGCCTGTGCAGGAACTATGGCAGCTCGATCAGAGGGCTCTCTGGTGGCCATTCTTTCATTGTTGGGGACCTACTCTATTGTCCCCACTACTGCTGATGTTTTAGCTTCTTCTCCTGTAGGTTCAGCAGGTTCTTCCCTGAGTTCCAGCTCTATCTGCGAGGGCTGATCTGAGTCGGTTAGGTCAATAATAGGGGGCTCTACGGGGCTCTTGCGCTCCTGGCTCGTCGGAACCTCCATCGCCCAGTCAGTCTGGGTTGATGCGTCCTTCCTTTTCGCTCGCCCTACCTTCAATTCTTGATTTTATTTTTGTAGTTGTTGAATCAGCTGCTCGAGGTGGGCAATTTTCTTTGCCTGCTCTTCCAGCTCACCTCTCTGACTGCTTTGGCAATCCTCCAACATTTTCTAGGCCATCCAACAGTTGGTTTTCCAGTCTAATGCTTCCTCTAGGGCCACGTCAATCTCACTGTTGCCCCTGGGGGTTTCTCTTTCTCGTGGGTCCTAGCCCATCAATTCCTGCAGGGCCTATGCTGCAGCCCCGACCTCCGAGTCTTCTTCCTCTTCCTGTGAGGAGAGGAGGAGTCACCACAGGCGCTTTCTCCTGGGGGCCAATTCTGGCTGCTGCGACTCGGTCACGCTGTTGGCAAGTTGTGCCCCTGTATCTTCATGTTCGGGCACAGGGGAGTGTCCTCTCTCTTCTATGCATTCGAGCAGTGTTGGCGGCCTGATATCCCCTACTTCCCTTGCAGGGATTTCTTCTGCTTGCATTACGGGGCTCCCTACCACTTGAATTGTAGGGCTTTCTATTGCTTGCCCTACCTCGACAACTTCCATTGCCTAGCCTCCATCTTCTCCTGCATCAGGGTCCTGCCTCTGTGCCTCTGCGTGGCGGGCCAGTGCTGATATGAGCCCATGGTGGGCCAAAGTTGTAGGTGCTCCCTTCTGATATCATGTTGCTTCTTCCTTAAGGGTTTGCGCCAGGTAGAAGGGCACGTTAATTCTTCTCCCATGCACCAGGTGGTTCAAAAATTGCACATGGTGGACGTGCAGGTGGGTGTATTTCCTGGTGCAAGTGAAGAATCGAGCAACCTGCTCGAATATCTCCCATAAATTTATAGGGAGGGTGCTTTTGATCAGCCCATATCTATCTATCTATGGATTCTCTCTAGGCAGAAGCTGTTCGGCGTAGGATTTCAACGTCCCGCTCTTGTACACACATTCACCTATCAGGGGTAAGCCAGTCACCTCTGAGATGTATTCTGGGGTGACTGGAATTGCCATCCCCCGCACCTGAGTAGAATCTCCCCTTAAGGAGGTAGCAAACTCCCTTGCTGCCTCTGCATCCTGGTTCTGGCTAACCAGGGCACAGTATCCGAGCCATCCCTCTGCCTAAAATTGGGCTCTCACCACCCCCTTGATCCCATCTATGTTGCTCGACTCGTTCTTTTTTATCGAATGATTCTTTGATCGACCTCCCATGGTGCCTTCCTACAAGCTACTATTTCTCTTCTTTGCTTTCTCAGGGAGGCACCTTCCTTATAAGGAGGGTGTCGAATAGCTAACTCCCAATCCTTGCCAGGCATGCCTTTCGAGGTACACGTTGGCACGATCGGCCATGGGGGGTGTATGATTTTTTTTGTTTTATGGCGGTGATATTTTGGTACTCGCATATTTTAACAATGATTACATATAAATCTAAGTAGAGTATGCGCGTACCTGATTGGATGCCTCGTGTGTCGTGGGGATCATCGATTCGTCGATTCTTTATGGGGGATGGGTACCTTGTTGGTGCGGATTATGTTGTTGAGTTGCTTTGATGACAGGTGTTGAAGACAAACCAAAAAAATTGATTGCTGTTGGAACGTGCACCGATTTTGCCCCGTAATTCTCTGAGATTTGCTTTGATTGGGGCGGATTCTACTTACGTGCTCCTGGAGATAAATTTGTGCCATGTGTCGCGTGATGATTGAGGCACGTGTGAAACTTGATCGTTGGCTGCATACGAAAGGTGCCTGCTTCGGTACCTTCCCGATGCGGAAGGCGCCTGTTGTGGTGCCTTCCCGATGCGAAAGGCGCCTGATGGGCTACCTTCCCGATATAGTCATGGATGCGCCTTCCGATGAGGGAAGGCGCCTTTAATGAATGCGCCTTCCTGGAAGAGGAAGGCACCCTTAAGGACACGTGCGCCTTCCTGGGAGAGGAAGGTGCCCTTCTATATAAATGCGCCTTCCTGGTGTGGAAGGCGCCTGATGGACGGATGCGCCTTCCTGGTATGGAAGGCGCTTTGAAATGCATGCGCCTTCCTGGGTAAGGAAGGTGCCCTTGAGGCTCATGCACCCAAAAAGGAGGGTGCTCCGATTTGATTTTTTTTTTTTGTTGTAGGATGCGCCTTCCTGATGAGGAAGGCGCTCCCCTACTCTTTTTTTTTTTTAGGATGCGCCTTCCTGATGAGGAAGGCGCTCCCCTACTCTTTTTTTTTTTTAGCACATTCTTATTTCGACGGGGCGTCTTCCGGTAGTGGAAGGTGCCTTATTCACATGGGGCGCCTTCCTGGGAGAGGAAGGCGCCTTCTTTCGATGGGCGCCTTCTTGGTGGCTGAAGGCGCCTTATTGAGGGGCGCCTTCTGGCGGGGGAAGGCGCCTTATTTACATAGGGCGCCTTCTTGGAAGAGGAAGGTGCCTTATTTTATTGGCAGCCATGTCGTATTTGATCGGGAAAGGTGATCAGGCCTCCTCGGGTTGACTTCATGCCTGCTTTTATTCTATTAGTGTCGGCGTCGGGGTGCTGAGCCGAACCAGGCCTGGTGTCCCAGATGCCTATCCGTCGAACTATCAGTTCCTCCACCTACAAAAAGCAAACGAAAAAAAAGAAAAATACGGGCAGTTAGACGCATTTCGTGCCTGTTAGGCCCTATGGCTAGGATGCCTGCAGCTTGCATGCGGGCGTCGTCCCTACAAAATAAAACATGCTGTAAGAAAATTATTTACACCTATCTACTATTTTTTTTTTTTGGTGAGCATTTTCATGCCCACCGTTCTATTTTTCTAAGAGTTTGGATCCAGATTCATGGGGATGAGGTCTCCCCCATGCCTGTTCTGGATCCCACCAGTACATTTTTGGACGTGCTATAGGGACGCAGTCGGTGGCCATTGATAGTCAATAGAACATTGTTGTCGTCGATAGTTCTAACATGCACAACTCCATTCTTAATGAGTTCTACCACCTCATACGGTCCCATCCATCTTTGCATAAGCTTTCCCTTCCTTTCCTGGAACCGGGAATCATACAACAGTACCCATTCTCCTTCTTTGAACTGCTTCAGTTTGATGTGGCGGTCATGCCACCGTTTCCTTTGCTTCTGTGTGATTTTCGTCTTCTGCAAAGCATCCATTCAGATTTTGTCTAGCTGATCCAGCTATCGAATCCTTTCTTTTTGAGCGTCATCCAGGCTCAAATTCAATTCTAAAGTTGTTCTTAACGTCTTAATATCAAACTCAATGGGCATCATTGCATTCTTCCCGTAGACCAGTAGGAAGGGTGTGAAACCTGTGGTAGACTTCCATGTAGTGTTGTATGCCCATACTGCCTCTGGTAGCCGTGTAGCCCAATCCTTTCTATGTTGTTGCATGGTCTTCGTCAGGATATTCTCAATCTCCCTGTTTGTTACTTCCACTTGCCCATTTGCCTGCAGATGGTAGGGTGTAGTCTTATTGTGCCAAATTTTGTATTGCTCCATTAGCTCCTCAATCAACTTTGAAGTGAATTGAGGTCCCTGGTCCATTGTTATTTCCCTGGGGACCCCGAACCGTGTAAAAATGTGAGCAAACAAAAAATCGACAACTGTTCTTTCTTTTGAATCTTTTAGTGCCTGGACTTCAACCCACTTGGTGACATAGTCTGTGCAGACTAAGATAAACCTCTTCCCTATTGAAGGTGGGTTAATTGGCCCCACAAAATCCATACCCCACTTATCAAAGGGTTCTAGGTGTACTTGAGGCTAGAGGGGCATTTCATCACGATGGGTTGGTCTACCCATCCTTTGGCACTCATCGCACTTGCTGACATACGTGGCTGCATCTTTGAATAGGTTAGGCCAAAAATACCCAGCCTACAAAACTTTATATGCAGTCTGTTTCCCTGCAAAGTGTCCTCCGTAAGGTTCATCATGATAGGCTTTGAGTATCTCTGAGAATTCTTGCTCTGCCACGCACCTCCTTATGATTTGGTCATGTCCTATTTTGAACAGGAGGCCATCGATCCATAGGTAGGGTGCGCTCTTCTCTATCACCCCCTGCTTTTCCCGGTATGAGAGAGCAGGTGAGGTTCTACCAGTGGCCAAGTAATTGGCTATGTCTGCATACCATGGGATTTGCTCATCGATGGTAAATAAGTGTTCATCCAAAAACTGGTCTTCCACTATCGTATAGTCTACTGGTGTCAACCTGGATAGGAAGTCTGCTACCACGTTGTCCTTGCCCGGTTTGTCAACTATGGTGATATCAAATTCTTGCAACAGTAGGAGCCACCTAACCACTCTCCCACCAATATCCGACTTACTCATCAGGTATCTGATGGTTGCATGGTCCGTATGGATGAACACCTTATAGCCGATGATGTAATGGCAGAATTTTTTTATGGCGTGCACCACTGCAAGAAACTCCTTTTCTGTTATCGTATAATTGAGCTCGGCTCCTGCCAAGTTTTTACTGACGTAATAGATGGCGTAGAAATATTTGCCATATTTCTGTCCCAGGACCGATCCAATCGCATTATTGGATGCATCACAATAAATGTGGAAGGGTATGGCCCAATCTGGTCCTCTTAAAACTGGTGCAGTTATCAGCTTCTCCTTAAGCAATTGAAAAGCTTCTTCGCAGTCTTCCGTCCAGTTGAACTCTACGTCCTTAGACAATAGAGTGTGCAGTGGTTTTGCAATCTTGCTAAAATTGGCGATAAATCGTCGGTAGTACCCGACAGATCCGAGGAAACTCCTCACTTCTTTCTGCGTCCTGGGGCTGGGTAGGTCTTTGATGACCTCAATATTCCTTCTATCAACTTTTAGCCCTGCTACAGAGATATGGTGTCCCAGCACGATGCCTTCTTGCATCATCATGAAGCATTTTTCATTGCTCAGGGACAGATTGTTCTCCTCGCTTCTTTCGAGCACTTTCTCCAGGTTCAGCATTGCTTCTTCAAAGGTCTCTCCATAAACGATGAAGTCATCCATGTATACTTTGATCGCTTCTCCTATCATGTCCAAAAATATGCTAAGCACCGCCCTCTGAAAGGTGGTCGGTGCGTTGCATAACCCAAAGGGTAATACCTGGTAAGCAAATGTTCCCCATGGGCAGGTGAACATTGTTTTATCTTGATCCTCTCCTCCTATCTGGATCTGATTGTATCCACTAAACCCGTCTAGGAAGGAGAAGTACTTTCATCCCGAAAGTGTGTCCAAGACTTGATCAATGAATGGGAGTGGGAAGTGGTCTTTCTTAGTTGCTTTATTCAACGCTCTATAGTCCATGCAGATTCACCATTTCCCATTTTTCTTAGGGACTACCACAAGTGGTGACACCCACTCACTGTCAAAAATTGGATAGATGAATCCGATAGCCAAGAGTTTCTGTAACTCTGTTTTGACAATGTCCTTCATTGTCGGGTTCATTCTCCTCTGTGGTTGCCTACTTGGAGTCGCTTGCTCATCAAGGTATATTCTATGAGTGCATATTTTTGGGCGAATACCCTTCATGTCCGAGTAGTCCCATGCAAATGCCTGTTGGTGTCTTACCAGGAGTTCTACTTTTGCCAGTTGTGCAGGAGTCAACCCACTACTGACATTCAACGTCCTTCCTGGCCCAACAGTTATCTGTTGGACGTGATGATCATGAGCGCCAGCCAATGGCGATCCAGGTGTGCTAGTAGAGGACTCTCCATGGAGGAATTCTACAATAGCCCCGTCCTCATATTCTTCCTCTGCTAACTCATCTAACGCCATTACTGGCTGGATTATGGATAACTCCTGATAATTATGCCTGGGTAACGTAGCTTCTCCCAATGGGTTGACAGACTGTGCAAGGGGTGAAATGGTCAATCTCTTGACGTTTTGGCCATCGGAGATGGTCATCAGCCCATCCTGATAGCTGATGTAGGCATCGATTGTTGCCAGCCATGGTCTCCCCAAAATGAGTGGGTAGCCACCCAGCCTAGTCTTGGACTGCAAGACCAGGAAATCGGCTGGGTATTCCCACGTGCTAACTGTCACCGTTACATCCTCTAGCATTCCCTCTGGTGCTACTATCGATCGGTCAGCTAATTGTAGCACTATCATGGTGGGTCTCAGGTTCGTGAGTTGTAGCCTCTACATGGTTTCTTGAGGCATTACGTTGATGGCTGCTCCAAGATCGACCAACGTATTAAACAAGGAATGCCCTTTGATTTTTATAGTCAGTACTAGACTGCCTGGATCCGCGTACTTGGGATGACATATCTTGCCCATCATCAGGTCCACTAATTTACCCATGACATTGATAGTCTGGGTTGCTTTCTACCCTGGCTTCCTCAAGCACATTTCTCTTATTGCCTTGCTGTATATTGGAACATCTCGGATGGCTTGAAATAGTGGTATCATCATTGTGAGGTTCTTCAGACTCGATAGGATATCAAACTCCGGTTGCTTTTGTTTCTTCTATTCTTGTAGTCGATAAGGGAATGGAGCCTTTGCTCTCTCAGCTATTTCCTCTATCACCTCTTCCACAAGAGGTGTTTCTTCTTCTTCTTCCTCCTCTTCTACCAATGGAGGTGTTTCTACTCCTAACTGCCTACCTGACCTAAGTTGAATATTGTACATAGGATACATCTCACCTTCGACGTTGTATGCCGACTGATTTACTCTATTGTTTGGATTAGCCATCGGTTGTGCTGGTAGCTACGCAGGTCTCACTATTGGTAGAGCCAACAAGTTTTTATGGGGTTGAGTTGGCGCTACATTCTATGGGGCCGGATTCCATGGTGTGTGGCCTCTCCACTATTGCCCCGGATATTGGTACTGCATCCAGGGTTGTTGATTCATGAATGCCGCTCCTGGGGGTGCATTGGACCAAGGTGATGGCCCCCACCATCCCATGTTGGACGGTTGAGGTGGACCTTGTGGCATGTATGGCATTCCTCCGTATTGTGACATTCCAACTGGCATACTCCCCATAGGGGGTTGTGGCCAACTCTTTCGGTTACCTATGAAATAGGCTTTCGATGTCTCAGCCTCCTCCTGGTTGCTAGGAAACTTTGGGCACAATCGAGTCTTATGATTCAGTTTGCATACTACGCATACTCTAATCTTATTCTCCGGGCATGCATTCTTTGCATGCTTTCCTCTGCATTTTGGGCAGAAATAGGTTAATGTTGCCTCATTCTCTTGTTTCTTCTTCTCTAACAACAATGTGTCCATCTGCAATGCTAGAGAAGAGAGCATCTCGCTTTTCATATCTTCCAGCATATTGCCAAGTTCTGTCTTTGTCATCGAAGCAGTCGCTTTGATGCTTCTGGAAGTGGTCTTGCCTCTTCTTCTTGAGTAATTCCAGCAGAGTTGTCGGATATCTTCCATATCGTGTTGGTAGACATCGCCTCCAAAAATCATATTAAGAGCCTCTAATGATTCATTATTAAGTCCCCTCAAGAAGATGCTTTTGAGGGACTTATCGGACAACTTTGCATGGGGAGATCGTTGAAGATTAAAATTAAATCTCTCCTAGTACTCCTCGAGAGACTCATCCTCTTTTTGCGTCATGCTCAGGACTTCTTCTTTGGAATATCTTGCTCTCCCGAAATATTGGTATTGCTCTTGAAAGAGCTTCTTCATTTGATCCCATGTCACTATGTGCTTTTGTCCCGACCGATGAACCACTAGAAATGGATGCATGGTCCAAGTGTAGAAGGGAAGAGTTTCAGCTTCTGCGCTATCCGATTTGTAATTTCTTGTGTTCTTTGGTGCCGATAGACCCCACAAAACTTATCAAGACTTGAATAAGAACAGGATCATGTTGGTCTTCGGTCGATGTAGTCCTCTCAAAGGTAGGGAGATGAGCAGGGGATATGTTTTTCATCTTGGTGTCTCCTACTCCTTCGTCAATCAGGAAGCTAAATCTAGATAAGACTTCTTATGTGTCAGACATTTTTTTAGGAAATGTGGTCTCAAATGTAGCACTTATGGCCTTATGGTCGTTTAAAACTTTTTGAGTCAAAGCGCTAAGATTATCTGGAGTTATTGTCTGATCTTGCACAACTTTCCACAACATTGCTTCTTCTGAGGGGTGTGTGCTTTTATTTAACAATGAGTTCATAACTGTTGATTCTTCCCCATAGTAGGCACTATGGGTGAGTTTGGTGAGGGAGGAAGCACTTTGTTCAAAGTGTTGATCCTCGCTCCAGTGGATTTATGGTTACAAGTCATGCGACTCTAGTTCTAAAGAGATTTGTTTTATGAACTTACAGGATCATTCACAATACCACCTTGAGATGAGTCCTTCTAACTCTACTATTGGGGGGTGTTCAAAAGGTTGTCAATCTCTCATGCACTCCTCAATAAAATACGTATGAACAATTAAATATTCAGAAAGAAAGCATTCATACGTGCATCTAAGAAATAATCAAACCTACTACAATAATAAAACACAAATACAGGAAATGAAACTATGAAAGCATGAAATCTACAAAGCATAGAAAATAAGGGGAAGAATATTGTCTTGGAGTGGGCCCAAGCTCCAGCAGATCCCTCCCAACGTGAAAATGCTTTAGGAACTTATAGACTTTATTATGCAATCAAAGGATTACAATGTGTATTCTATATCTTCTATACAATTGCTATATGTTCTATATTCTATATTCTATATTCTTTAGAGAGGTATGTGTGTGTTTATATAGCACATGCACATGTCTTATGTTATAACTCGGTTACAACCATCGGTCTATTCCAAACTCAACGATGATAATCTGGTAAGCTTCGGTCATCGTCTACCGAAAATTGGCTTTGTTCCTAATATTGGCATGTTCCGTAATTGGCTCATGCTTCACTTGGCATGGGCGGCACAACTCCCACAAATATCTTGTGTGGCATGGAGTTGTAACTGCACCATTTATTATCACTCGCGTCGTGTTTGATCTGGTCAACATGCAAAAATAGAGGCGCCTTCCTTTGCAGAAGGCGCCTACCTTCTATTGGCGCCTTCCTGGAAGAGGAAGGCACCTATCTTCAATTGGTGCCTTCCTGGAAGGGGAAGGCGCCTACCTTCTTCTGGCGCCTTCCTGGAAGAGGAAGGTGCCTGTCCATTATGCATCAGTTCCATAGTAAACAAAGTGCCAGGTCCATGAAAAATACCTCGACTGATTAAATATGACAAAATCAACAATATCTCCATAGAAACACACTAAAACACACAAATCAGATAATACGCATAATCTCATTAAATAAATACATAATCATTGATAAAAACATACAATTCCTAATATATCACCGCATAATATCTGCTAAGACTCATACAAAAATATATGCAATTATGGGACTCATCACCTTCATCTTCTCATTATTTGTAGGCACATATTTTAGCAACTTGATAAATTTCTGGTAATATGCCTTCATCGTTTTATTTCCTTGTCTAATATTGGTGAACTCTTCAAATTTTTGGGTATAAAAATGTTTGGTGAGGAACCTCTCTTTAAAAATCCACTACGAAATCTTCCCATTTTAGATCAACTATAGCCTCAATACCCTTTTCCCCACTATATGTTTCCCACCAATCTAAGCCAACACCTTGTAAATGCAAAGTGGCATATGATGTTTGAGTCCCAATGGAATAATTCTTCATGTTGCATAAATTCTCTATCTTCTTCAGCCAAGCTTCAGTTGCATCACTACCTTCCCCTCCTTTGAACTTGAAATATTTAAGATGCTTTATATCCTTACCCAATTCTACCTCTAGTCGAACTTTGTCTTGTTGTACCTCTATAAGGGATTCATTATCTTGTCTTCCCCTAGATTTTTCAATTGGTGTTTCCTGATTCATCATGACTTCCAGTATTTGCTTCTGTGTTTTTACCTATTCTTGAAGCAAAGCTACTATAGTAGTGAGGTCTTCCCTCTCTTTACTATGATATTTTGAACCTACATCTGAGGTTTTGAACTCTACATTATTTTATCGTGTCTACCTTGTCGATGGGGCAACACTTCCTCTTATTCTCTTTGATGGATTATCCTTGGCCACACATAGGAGAGATAGTAGGAATCAATTCAAAATTATAGCTTTGAATTGTTTCTCCTACTAGAATCTATATTCCTAGTTATCCTAACTAGACATTCGAGGTCTACTTTTAATAGACACACTTTTCTTATAAGTATAGTCTTTTCATGGCGCTCATCCTATTGCACTCCATCTATTCTTGTGCAAGGAAACTTGTATCCCTATGAACCAAGTGCTTTGATACCAAATGGTATAACCCAATTTCTAACTACTCACTATATATTTTATTTTATTTTTTATTTTTTAAAACTTATATATTTTACAAAGCTCATCCATCACTACATCCTACATAGTTCTAGTTATATAGGTTTACTAGGTGGAGTCATTGTTTCACAAACCATCCTTCTCATTATCATTCAATGAACTGGTTTTTCTTACCCTCTTCCATTCTTTCGGAAGGAGCATGTTGTCCTTCTCACACCACATAAATCCTTCTATGTTGGTGCTAAGAGTGTATGAGAATCGACTATCCCCTCATCTCCTTGATGAGCTAGTCATTCCATTGTTAGACCTCATTACAATATTAATTCATGAAAATAATAACTTAGGTAGTCTTACTTATCATTACACCATAGTTTGAGTCATCTATTCCTACATCCATCAAGAATCTTCATGAGGATATTTGCAATAGCCTAACGCATTACAATTTCCTTGTACTATGTGAGTTAACTAGTTTGTGTTATTCTAGTCATTAACTAATGGAAGACATTACACCAAGTAAAATAAGCATCCATTACAAGTGCCCATTTTCCAATTTAATTTTCCTTTATACAAAAATAGAAAGGTAACTATTCCACATAATGACATAATTATAACATACAAGGATTGCAACCATACCATGAAATCCTTATCGGCTTCCATATTTACAAACAATCCAACGATAACTCATACTAATCTACTTATTCTCTTAAGATGGTCGAAAATATAACATAATCCAATTACATAGTACATCACATTACCATAAAAATAGGACCACAGCCAATCACATAACTCCATATTTATCCTAGGAGAAACCTCGAAGGGAAAAACTAACATTCAAACTCTCATTTATATTACTTTTATATGGAATTCAAATCATACATAGATATTAGACATCTCACTATGTCATAATCTCCTATAAGAGTCATTATGTTATCCCTTAGCTTCTACTCTATGAATTATTCCTCTTATCCATAATTTACAAATTTGTCTCCATTAAACTGGAGCAACATAGCAATATGCCTTCTTGTACACATGGAGATCCATATTACCATCATAACACAGAAGAACATTGTTTTTATAATATACAAACATATTTTGTAGCCCAACACTAAGCTCATCTTGTTGTAGTTATTTTCTCCCACGAACAACACCATTACAACCTTTACAAACAATGTTCCCATACGTTGCTTCTAGTATTTGAGACATTACAACCACCCATAAATAAATACACCAAAATTTCTATACAACTTCTGTAAAACAATTACATTAAGTCCATCTATAATAATGTCTGGTCTTACAAGCTCCACCATCTAAAATCCATCGACTCACTATCAATATGACCAATAGGTTCTCATGTTTCTTGAAACATGCTACAGTAATAGAAAGTATAACATGTTTGGTGGCTTCAACAACCAAAAATAGTTTTTATTTCACCTTCCCAATTAGAAATGGTATATTATTTTGTTTGCTTTCCCATAGAGTGACCACTCAATGATTCACTCCATACTGCTTCTTGTTGGGCAAAATATTGGTTAGTTTTTCTATAGTTCAATTAATTGCCTCCATTTAATTGTTAACCCATGGTAGCTCGTAGAATTGTGAGTATCACAACACAATATATGCCTATAGTGCGAGGAATGAGTCTCTATGTGCCTATTGGTTTGAGGGTGTTTAATGTTCATTGAATTTTTTATTCAAACCAATAATCTTATCCTACGTCTAAGAAAATAGGACTAAATGCGTTCATAAACTAAATTACTAACTTGCTAGAAATCACAAAAAATAGGGGAAATAATAGAGAAGCAAATTAATCTATGAAAATAAATACAGAAAGCAAGGTAAAAGGAGGATGAGTACTATTTAGAGTGGGCCAAAGCTCCAGTAGTCTTTCTTCTGATCAATTCATTCATCGAATACTAGTTTGACATTAATAAAAACACTCAAATTAATATATTACAGTTTCAAAAAATTACAGCAAATCTAAAATCTAGGATCGAGGATATCTTTCTCAGGGGTGGCATGCATATTTATAATATATGCAGCCATGCCCTGTTACATTTGAGAGCAAATAAATTCCTGATTTTTTGGTTACAACAAATATGTAGAAATAAGGAGACAAAGCAAAAATATTAATTCTGGACTAATTTAACGTATTCTGTTTTTATCAAAACAAAATACGTTTTAATAATATGCTTTATCTATTTACATTGTTGTTTACATATTGCTAAAAAATAGATAACACATGGTCTTTGATGTTGTCCTTCATCTTCATATTTGCTGAAATATCATCCGCATCCATCGCTGAAATATCTGTTCTATTCTGTCGACCATAGTAGTCATGCTGTCATTTTACGTCATGAAAGTTGAGCACCTTATTTTATATGGGAAGGAGGTGCCTTATTTTATATGGGAAGCAGACACCTTATTTTTTATGAGAAGCATGCACCTTATTTTGTATGGGAAGCAGGCGCCTTATTTTATATGGGAAGCAGACACCTTATTTTATATGGGAAGCAGGCGCCTAATGGGAAGCATGCGCCCATAAGTTAAGCATCAAATAGAAGTTGAGCGCTTCAAAGGGAATCAAGCGCTTGACTTAGCACTTCTCATCGATGTACTGTGGATGTTTTACCTTCGTTAAATTGACAGTGCTAGGTCCGAGTGGGATATTGACATAAACATGCTAAAATACTGTAAAAAACACTAAATATGCACACAATTCATTTAAAAACAAATATTAGATAATATACATAATTTACTATTAAATATATATAAAACTTCCATAAAACATGCATTCTATAATAATAATGTTGCATAATATATTAGAAATCCATGTATAAAAATGAGCATTTTTGGTACTCATCATCCCCCCATGCTTAAAAGAGTGGTGCGTCCTCATGACACCCCCCATGCTTAAAGAGTGGCATGCCTTTGTGACAGTTGGTGCTTATAATTTCTAGTTTTAGCAACGATTGTCCAATAAGCTATGTTTTTCTTTCTCCTCTTTCTCGTTGTGGCAGCTCATTTTTTTTAGCAAATGATTTGTGAATTTCCCCCATGGCCAATATCTTTGTTTTTTCCTTTTTTTGTGTATGGAAGTCAGGCACCTGTATATGGCCTATATATGGGAAGCAGGCACCTGTATATGGTCTATATATGGGAATCAAGCCTGTATATGGGAAGCATATGCCTGTATATGGGAAGTAGGCACCTGTATATGGGAAACAAGCCTGTATATGGGAATCAGGCTTGTATATGGAAAGAAGGTGCTTGTATATGGGAATCAAGCCTGTATACGGGAATCAAGCGCATGTATATGGGAATAATGCTTGTATATGGTAATCGGATGCTTGTGTATGGGAATTAGGCTTGTATATGGGAAGCAAACACCTGTATGTTATTTTTAAGATGATGATCATGAGTGTTCTCCCAACAAAATATTTGCATATGGACAAAATACCAAATGGGGCTAAATGGTTGGATGGATAAATTAATGGGGATTGTGCTATCACTATATTATAAAAACATATTTCTATAAAAATTATATATATACAAAACAAAAAATTAAGTACACACCTATATTATGTTTTGTGCATGTATAATGCACAAACGTTCATGGTGTACTTGTATTAGTTGTTTGATGATGACCATGTGTACTGGAACAAAGAACAACATGCTTATTTCCCATGTGGAAATTTTTTCTCCATATGACTGGTTCTTTATTACTGTAATTTATTCATTTGAGGTTTCCTGCACAAATTCAAGAAAATATTAGAAAATACATATCTTCATGGGACGACACACATCCCTTCCTTGAAAGTTGTTCATTGATGACCTTGGAACGTGCATAAATATCTAATGAAAAAAATAAGATAATTTTATCCATGAGAGGTTTTGACTTTATGCACATGGATGAGTTGTTGACGTGGCACGGGCCACTTCTCAATGCTGAATATTATTCACACAAGGCTCAAACAGGACGTAGGTGCCTTTTGCTGGCAATCAAGCATTGTATGTAAAGCAAACTTTATACAAATTTTTTTTTTACATGTTCGGAAGGCTTGGCGTCGGTTCTTTTTCATAAAACTAGAAGTTAGACACCCTCTTGGAGAGGCCAGGAATCAGGCGTTGGTCTACTGGAAGTTGAGAGGTGGGTGTCGTCTTCTTAACATGCTTGGAGTCAAGCGTCGTTTATCGTATAATGGGAATCAGGTGCCTACTACCGTAAAATGGAAGTAAGGTGCCTTATTCTGAAAAATGGAAATCAGGCCCCTTCTCTTTATTCAACGGGTTCTGGATTTTCCTCGGATGTGCGTTGTAAGGTTGATCAGGCCAGAAGTACTTTGGTTGAAGAATAGGGATAAAAAATTTGCATCCTCCCCTGAATCAGTAGTTAAGTGTTTTACTATCCATAAAGACCAGTCCAAACATTCTTGTGCAGATTCAGGTTTAGTATTCCCCTTAAATGAGGACTAACTTACTCCTACTGAAAGTAGAAATCTCCTAGAAAGCTGGGAAATTTCATGTTGCCTATGCTTGTTAAACCTAGGTTTTCCAAGCTACCTAATAGTTGCACCAAGATTATGTTCTTGCAAAATAAAAACACAAATAAAAGAAAATTTATGTTAAGCAAAATAGGTCCATGTCATCTTTTTTTTTAATGATGAAAACATGAACATTCGTCAAATGGCTGGTATGGATTTAAAAATATGGAGTCTCCCCCATGCTTGCGTTTGATTCCATCTCGCAAATGTGAGGTGCATGGCAAGGCTGTAAATGGAGCCCATTGACTATTACTCATGTTGTTTCATCATGTGTTGTTATGGACTCCTTGTAAAAACCCCTCACTTTGTAAAATCTTCATAGCCACATTTTTTTTATGAGCAAAGATGTGTTGCTCAATAGAGTATTGTGAACCATCTGAGCTCATATTTTTTCCACCATAATCGGTGCTGCCATGGCCGAATGTTGCACATCTGCGTATGGTGTCAACCCATATGCAACATATGTGTTTTATTGAGTGTCTGGTAGCAGATCCCATAAAAAATCTAAAGTTAAGCATTATGGCCTGGAGTATAACTGGGATGGGTGACCACTTGGGAAGTCCCGTGGACTGTACGCCCCTTTTTTTTTCAAAAATTTTCCAGATTCTAAAATTTCCACATTCTGGAATTTTCCAGAATTTTTTAGATTCTGGATTTTTTTTCCAGAATTTTTCATAATTGTCCATATTCTGTAATTTTGCAGAATTTTTTCAGTTTCTGGAATTTTCTAGAAATTTTCAGATTCTGGAATTTTCCAAAAAATTTAAATTATGGAATATTTTTTTTTCTTTTGGAAAAACAGAATGGAATGACACATGTTGGTAGGTCGGATTGCCTTGGATGCCTACAATCTGCACTGAGCCTCTTGTTGTCTACAAAACATAACAAAATAAAAAGAAAAACCTAAACTAATGGCATTAAAGAAAATTCTAATTAATTTTTTTTTAATTGAATGTTGTAACAACGTTCATCGTGTTGTGGGTGATAACATTGAATGTGGGGTCTCCCCCATGCTTGCAATTGAGCAAGCCTCTAAAATTTAGGGCTTGTGATAAGATCTTAATTTGTGTCTAAAATTTGATACAATTAAGACTTCATTTGTTCCATTCCCTTCTTTATAGCATGGGAAGAGAATATTCCTGGATGACCTCAAAATTAGACTCGTCCAACTCATTGGCAGATTGTGCAGGCAAGTGGATGACTATTGTTTTTACAATTTTTTCATTAATTATCATTTTTCTACTCTGCATATAATATCAACATTAAAGTTTACCAAAGTGTTAGGAAATGTTAAGCCTAAAATTTTTATCATTAAAGCTAGGATTTTGAGATAGGTTTTATCTAATATTAGATCAACATGTTGACCTATCACCTTCACTATTTTTTATTGTGGTTCCCATCTTGGTCTCTTGAGGTAAAAATCCCTAATGGCTTTAGTGTAAATAAGCATAGCCCTAATAGTTTGAGGAATGATATTAGTAAGATTTCTCAACTGATCCATAATATCAAACTTAGGTGGTGTCATTTCACTAGTTTTCCATAACCTTTTGGGATACGATGGAAGTCTTTCATTAGTTGATTGTTCAGCAACACAATTTATTTCTACACTATTATCGCACATTGGGTTTTTTCCCATAATTCCTTGGTCATCTAGAGAATTTAAATAGTTGCTACTAGGATGCAGCTCTGGTGGTGCTAGTAACTGTTTTGTCCTGGTAGAAGGTGAAACTGGTAAGTTGGGATTTTTTGATAGTTGTGTTTGTGGAGGTAGATCCACAAGGTAAGTTTCTATCTCCTATGGATTTTCTTTTATAACTTGTGGACACAACCTGGTCTGATGATTTAGGTGATAGTTTTCATTAACTTCTACTGTATTCTCCAGATATTTATTTTTTTCATGTTTTTCTCTACACCTTGAACAAAAAATACAAACATTGGTTCAAATTCTTGCTTTTTCTTCAATAATGTGTCTGATTGTAAAGCAAGAGATAAAATTTCACTCTTCACACCGTTAAACAATGCTCATATTTCTATTTTAATTATGGAGGCTATTCCTCGTATTGGCAGTTTTTCCTTTTTGCTGGAATACTTCTGAAATAATTGTTGAATTTTCCCCATCCTGGTCACTAAAATATTTCATATAATAAGTTTTTGTGATGACTCAAATGGATAGTATTTTATTTTTAATAACTATTTTTAGAATATCCTAAGCTTGAGGTGTTTTCTATTTTTTTCAATAAATGATCCATTGGATTTTTTAGGCTCTTGGTGGACTCATGCTTCATAGGTAGATGATCTACAGACAAAGAAATATGAAATTAATTTTCAAACTAACCTATGGATCATACACTATAGTTGTGACACTCCCCGACAACAACACCAAAATTTTGGGCAAAACATTGGTTAGTTTTTCTACAGTTCAATTAATTGCCTCCATTTAATTGTCAACCTGGGGTAGCTCGTAGAATTGTGAGTATCACAACACATTATATGCCTGTAGTGCGAGGAATGAGTCCCTATGTAACTATTGGTTTGGGGGGTGTTTAATGTTCATTAAATTTTTTATTCAAACCAATAATCTTATCCTACATCTAAGAAAACAGGACTGAATGCATTCATAAACTAAATTACTAACTTTCTGGAAATCACAAAAAATAAGGGAAATAATAGGGAGGCAAATTAATCTATGAAAATAAATATAGAAAGCAAGGTAAAAGTGGGAGGAGTACTGTTTAGAGTGGGCCCAAGCTCCAAAAGTCTTCCACCCGATCAATTCATTCACCAGATGCTAGTTTGAGATTAATAAACACTCAAATGAATATATTGTAATTTCAAAAAATTACAGCAAATCTGAAATCCAAGATCCAGGATATCTTTCTTACGGGTGGCCTGCATATTTATAATATATGCAACCATGCCCTGTTACATTTGAGAGCAAATAAATTCCTGATTTTCTGGTTACAACAAATACATAGAAATAGGGAGACAAAGCAAAAACATTAATTCTGGACTGATTTAACGTATTTTGTTTTTATCATAACAAAATATGTTTTAATAATATGCTTTATCTATTTACATTGTTGTTTACATATTGCTGAAAAATATATAACACATGGTCTTTGATGTTGTCCTTCGTCTTCATCTTTACTGAAATGTCATCTACATCCATCGTTGAAATATTTGTTCTATTCTTCCGACCATAAGAGTCATGATGTCATTTTACATCACGAAAGTCGGGCACCTTATTTTATATGGGAAGCAGGCACCTTATTTTGTATGGGAAGTAGGTACCTTATTTTGTATGGGAAGAAGGCACCTTATTTTATATGGGAAGTAGGTACCTAATGGGAAGCAGGCACCCATAAGTTAAGTGCCAAAAAAAATTTGAGCACTTCAAAGGAAATCAGACGCTTGACTTAGTAGTTCTCACCGATGTATTGTGAAAGTTTTGCCTTCATCAAATTGACAGTGCCAAGTTCGAGTGGGACCTTGACATAAACATGCTAAAATACAATAAAAACCACTAATTCTGCACATAATTCACTTAAAAAAAATATTAGATAATATACGTAATTTACTATTAAATATATATAAAACTTCCATAAAACATACATTCTATAATAATAATGCCGCATAATATATTAGAAATCCATGTATAAAAATGAGCATTTTTGGTGCTCATCACTTCCCTACCTTCAAATATGTCTTGACAAAAGGACATCACTGCATTCTCTCTTAACTTCCTAAGCCGGAGAGTCAACGATAATCAAAAGATTATTAACTTGTAAACTCTTCCATAGTAACTAGTTTATCCTTTATTACATGGCTAATAATTTAGCCCTCAACTCTTAGAATATTCCATCCAACCAAACTGGGTCACATAGCTATTTCATTCAAGCCTAAATAAGGGTAACATCACTCACAACTTCAAAGTCATAGCACTAAATACCTAGCACTTGAAAGCATCTGAACTATAAGGTATGAGATGATCAAAACATATAATAACGAAAATGAACTTCTACATATCAAAATGATGTCATAAGCTAAAACTCCTATAATCCTAGCAAGGAGGCCAACAACTCTTGTAACAACATTGACTGAAGAGTACCCTATATGTCCTTCCATCATCCTAGAGATGTAGATAGTTTATAAGGTCCCAACAAAGTATATATAGATACTCATAGTTTCAATAACCATCAACTAGAGATACTCGACTACTTACTTACTCACATCTCCCCCTCAGTTAGCCTAGCGTCTTTGAACAGATGGCCAAACAATAAAAATAACCTATTCCTTTAAAGTTTAAAACCAACCAAATGAAAACTTGCTACAAACATTACATAAGAAAAGGCTAATTATTTTTAAAAAATGTGCAATAGTAGAACACAAGAGCAAGACCAATTATTATAAGAAGGATCTACCTTTGGTATGCTTCAGTGATGCTCCAATGACGTCTCTCAATCCAGCCGACAATACCTCGAGACGATCCAATGCTATCTCTAAGACAACCAACTATAATTTGTCGATCGATCTGACAATACCTCAATAGGAAAAACTAGCAATATCTCACTGGGAAAACCAACAATATTTCATCAGATAAAAACTAGCCCCAAAAAATGTTTGTCCATGAACTAGTATTTTTTTTTTTTGAAAAAGCAATCTCCCTCCTATACCATTCATTTTTTGCTCCCCATCATAATGAAAAGATCCTTACCTTCTCTTCCACTTTCATCAGGATGGAATCCAAAGCTTCAGCTACGCCGCCACATATTGATACAAAACCAAAACCTTCTCTCAACACAAAGTTGAGAATTTATTATTTTTGTTTCCTTTTAATTAGTAATTTGGTGGTGGGCTTAGACTCCAAGTTAAGCGATAGTTCAAAATTTTCACTTAATTATTTTATTTCACATCCTCGAGTTCCCACTAAGATATATATATATATAATTTACACAATATAAGAGAAATCATACTTAACTTTTCATTTCTTCTTGAAATGGATCCGCTAATTAACTTCACTAACAATATAATATTAGCATGCCATCCAAAATTTCATCTACTTAATATAATATTTTCATATAGTTTCATATCATGAACTTTATAATTAAGAATCATTCTTTCTTGCTACTCGAGCTGAATGACAAAAAAAATGTCATGTCTTCCTTTTATTATTATATTTCATTCTTGGTGGTTAGTCTTTCTTCCCAATATGAGGAAAAATCGTTCCTAAAATAATGCAATTCCATTAGTAGCATAATTTTCAACATAACAATTATATTTGCAAGAAAATTAAACATAAAATTAACCAACATATCATTAGTAAATACACATATCACATTTTCCATAAATACATGTGTTTTGTATAACTAAATTTGAGATAACCAAATATTCCATCAATAAAGCATCATAACAAAATATAAGTCTATCCAAATGAAAAGTCTACCAAGGAAGGGTCATGACATCCAACATGTTAGAATTTCTCTCATTGCTCCTTCAAATACCACAACATCCCATTCACATCTTTCCCATACTACTTTCATAGTTTTGGACACTTCTTCCTTTGTCATTTTAGTTTCTTAGATGCAAAGAATATCAAACTTATTACCTAAACAAAGATCATTGATACAACTATGCTTTAAGGGGGCATTAACACCCCTTATATTCTATGATATGGTAATCATGTCTCATTAGGGACTACTGGCCCCACCTATGAATTACCAATATCATTTTGTTGTTTGGTAAATAGAAGTTCAACCAACTTAGTTTGTGTTTCTTTCTCTATTTTTCCTCTTCCTTTCCTAGATCTCACTTGATTATTTAAGGGTTTTCCTCTTTTTGCTTTGCACGTATCAAGAGTAGGTCTTATTATTCTATTCCTCTATATTCTTTCACAACTTTCTTTTTCATTATACTTATCTTCTCTTAGCTCTACCATGAAAGCTTTTGATTTGTCCTACTCATTTTTTGGTATTTCCTTATTAATGGTAGAGGTATTAACATCTAACACTATATTTCATCTACCAATTTGTTTCTCCTAAATTGTTCATGGAACTTCAAGGGAGTATTTAAAATCTAATGAGACACATTATTTAGGTTTATTGAGAATGTTCATCCCTAAATAAAGATCATACTAAATAAGCAGTTCCTTGTTAATAGTTTGAATCTATTTGTGTCATCTAAGCTATCATTTGCTTTTTCTTCATAGGATTAAACCTCAAAAGAATTGATATTTATTTCATTATTTTTCTTTACTGGTCTCCACTATTTATTTACTTTTACTTGTCTAGACCTCTTTTTTGGAAGTTGAAAACCATATTCATTTTTGTGAGTTTCTCTTGTGGTTTTCTACATATGTTTTTGCCATACTCTTCTTACGGCTTGATCTTTCAATATGCCCCACCTCAGGACATATTCTACATCTAAAAGATATGTTTTCATAATCTATGTTTTGGATCCATAACTTACCCTTGTACTTAAGAATGATTGATTCTCGTAAAGGTTTACTTATATCAATAATGACCAATATCCAAGCATAAATATCCAGGAATATATATTTTATAGTTTATGAAATCTCAAGGAATTCTCCTAGAGTGTTGCCTATTGCCTTGAAGGTATCCATTTTCTAAATTTCAACAGGAAACCCATACATCCTAAACCATATTAGTACTAGGGATAACTTTACATTTTCAGGTGCAAAGTCTCTATACTAGCAGGTAAGAAAGAGTCTTGTTCTTCCCATAAACCAAGGATCCCCTTTTAGGATTCTATCTCTTTCCTCCCTAGAACAAAACCTTTGGGAAGAAAGGATATGCTCACTCTTGGAGACTTCCCACTCTTATCAATCCATTTTCTCAAGGTGGAAGCCCCTGGCCAAGATCCATTAAATTGACCAAAAACTGCCCTATGTTTGAGAAACAAAGATTACTTCTCTATGAGGCACTCACTAACCTCTACTATTAGAAATGATTCTAAGTATTTAGCTATAAATTGGTCCATGGAAAGGAAATTAAAACTCAAAATCTACTAAACTTTACCAGAATATCCTATAACGATAATAATATATGATAAAAAACCTATAATAGTTTGCATGCAAAAATCATAAGATAAAGAAGGAAAAAAAATAAATTTAGTTGAAGAATTATATGCCCAGATAGAATGTCTTGCCTCACTGAAGCCCTAGCTCTTCATTTCTCCTCCCATCATCCAAACCCTGGATGACAAATATCTGTAATTTCATTTTTCATGACTCGAAATATTGTCACTGCCCTTGTTACAAAACTTCATAGGGTTGTATCTCCCTCAACATTGCTCAACTTCCTTCATATGACCACTCGTTTTAGATCTCTTTAAATTCCACACAAATTGGTCTAAGAATCTGCTGAATCGGATAAGCCTTCATGAAGATATGACTCCTAAAAGATGAAACATTTTTTAGAAAAAAATTGCCCTAATACTACCCTAGTTTCGAACGATTATCTTCACATGATCATATCTCCCTCAATAATGCTTGGATTCTTTCAAATGACCACTCATTTTAAAGTTTTTCAAAATCTACACAAAATAACACAATAATTGTCTGAGTCAAACAAATCTGTGCACAGATATGACTCCTAAAAAATTATTCATTTCTTGAAAAAAATTGCTTTAGCTCTATCGATTCATAATTTCTCAAAGCATCTCAATCTTAACCTTATCTTCTTGATTACATATATAATTTTTATATAAAATTTTAATAAACTAAATAATAATGTAATGTTTTTTTTTTTAAATAAGTTATATACTATCTGCTTGTGTAGCGCAATTGGTGAAAGTCTTGGGTGTTGGTAGAGGTTAACCCAGGTTCCATTCCCCCCGTGTCCACCTTGCAAATACAAGGTATAGCTAAGAATGTCTTATGTGTTGGTAGAGGCCGACAAAGCTTCATCCCCTATGCTCACTCTATTGATACTCAAATGGTTGTGTGTTATTCCCCTATTAACAATTGTAGCTCTCGACCTTATGAGAGATCATGGTTGGGAGGGGACTGCTCAACCCCTATGCATTGGTCGTAGGGATTTATCACACTAACCACACTTTTTTTTGTCCCAGGGGGATAGCCCAATATTTTAGGTTTTGGCTCTTTTTCGAGAGGTCCAAGGTTCAAACGGTAGCATGGGCAAGTGTGTGAGGGGGTGGGTGTGTGTTAAATTCTCTATTGATAAGCATAGCTCTCGACTTTACAAGGGATCATGGTTGGGGATAGCGCAACATTTCGGGCTTTAACTCTTCTTTGAGTGGTCCAAGGTTCAAACCGTGGCGTGGACGAGTGTGTGAAGGGGTGGATGTGTGGTAGTTGTGTGTTAAATTCTCTATTGATAAGCACAGCTCTTGACTTTACAAGGGGTCATGGTTGGGGAAGATTAAATTCTCTATTGATAAGCATAGCTCTCGGCTTTACAAGAGGTCACGGTTGGAGAAGATTGTTCAACCCTGTGCATTTAGTTTTTCACACTAACCAAATCTTAAAAAAATAAATAAAAAAAATTATGTGCAATTTTTAATAGATCATTTTTATTAAAATATCAATGCAACTTTTATTAGGTCACTTCTATTAAAATATCAAAAAAAAAAAAAAATTCATAAAAAAATTATTAAAAAATTATATAAATTAAATTGTATCACAATTTTATTTATTTATATTAAATATATTCTTCAATTTCTTTGAAGTGCTTTGTTTTTTGCAATTAACTTCTTAACATCACCTTGAGATAAAATCTCACTTAACAAGTCGTCTTCTAAAATATAAATTTATCTAAATGAAGATTCACAATATAATTAACTAATTATTTGCTATTTGATTTCTTCACATGCTTACACTTTTTAAAAAAAAATACCTCTAATAAAAAATTCTATTTCATTTTTGTTAAACAAAAAATATAATATTTAAATCTTAATAATATTTTATACCATAATTCGCAACCTACGTATGAATATTCAAACATTAAAGTTCAAGACCCCAAGACCCTATTTAAAGGTTGGCATTCACCTCTCTCTCCATTTAACGGAGGAGTGCCTGTTAAGAAAGAAATTCACGTTGAAGCCCGTTCAGGCCCGGGATTTGTAATCACTCTAGCTCAACCGTTCCAGATTGCCTGGTAAATGATTATTTTACACTGCAAAACCACGTTTGATCTCTCTTCTGCCATAGCAAGTATGAAATTCTCGAATATGAAATCCATCCGTGCACTATTTTCAGCATTTATGAACCACCTCGCTTTCATGCACAATAAACCCTACCTGTTTCCCAAACCCTGGGAGAGTACCAAATTGTCGCCATTTTCAACAACACTTTGCGAATTCTCTTCTACCAATCGCCACGGCATTCTCACCCCTGCCCGCGTATACAAATTAATTATTAAGCAGAGCGATCCCCTGCTGGCATTGGAGATCTTCGAAGTCGCATCGCGGCAGCCCGGTTTCAAGCACAACTATTCTACCTACCATGCCCTAATATGCAAATTAGGGCACGCCAGGCAGTTCAAAGCAATGGAGGACCTCCTCTACCAAACGAAGAAGGAGGTCTGCCCTTTGACCCCTGGCCTCTTTGCAGACATAATCGAAATCTATGGCCAGGCTGGCATGCCCAATCAGGCCCTCAAGATCTTCTATCAGATGTTAGATTTTGGTTGCAAGCCATCGGCAAAGCACTTCAATGTGCTTTTGAGTGTCCTTGTTGAACAGAAGCGCCTTGACACAGCCCTTTCTCTGTTCCAAGACTCAGGACTTGGAGTTACCCCAAACACTAAGACCTACAATATCCTTATGAGAGCGCAGTGCCACAGTGATAAACTGAGTCATGCCTATGCCCTGTTCAATCAGATGCACAAGCAGGGGTGCATTCCTGATGAGGAGACCTACAGCATTTTGATGCAAGGGCTTTGTAGGAAAAGCCAAGTTAAAACTGCGGTTAGTGTTCTGGAACAAATGCTGAACAAGGGCCATGTTCCAGATGTTCTCACCTACACCACACTCCTCAACAGTCTGTGTAGGAAAAGAGAATTGCAGGAAGCGTACAAACTTCTGAATAGGATGAAGGTCATGGGGTGCAATCCTGATGTGGTTAACTATAATACGGTTATTATTGGATTCTGCAGGGAAGGCAGGGCTCTTGAAGCCTGTGAGATATTGAGAGATATGCCTAAGAATGGGTGTCTTCCCAATGTGTTGTCTTATAGGACGTTGGTGAATGGGCTCTGTAGGGAAGGCAAGTTTAGCGCGGTCAAAGAGTTTTTGCATGAGATGATATCTAAGGGTTTTAGTCAGCATGTTTCTACTTTTCATGCATTGATAACTGGTTTGTGTAAGGAAGGTAAAGTTGAAGAAGCTTGTGCGGTTCTTGGCATGATGGAAGAGCAATGCCTGGCTCCACATGAGAGCACTTGGAATGTTCTCCTCACAATGGTCTGTGAGGATAGCGAAGCAAAAGCCAGAGAACTAGTTGATCAGCTAGCTGAGTATGATTGATGCTGGGGGAAATTGTGCAAGGAAGTTGGGTTCATTGGTGGACTGGGGACTTTATCAAGTAGGAAGGTTATTGAAGTTTTCATATTTCTGCAGTCCATAATTGTTTGAAGAACTTCTGGAAAAATCATGCATAAATTATTGATGAACCACCATGTTGGGTCTCACTTCTCGACCCATCATCAGGGAACGCCGAGTTACTGCGTGGTAAAACCTGATGATGAGATACATTAGCAAAAGATGCATATTTCATGCCAGGGATCTTGAAGTGGCAAAGCAGGATGAGACACAATATGTTAATGAAAAGAAAGCCGCTGATCTCAAATCTCGTACTCTGGTCATTTTTTTTTTAATGCAAGAAGACGCGGTTTGAATTGTCTGAAATGCATTAGATGCTGAGCCCTCGGGCAGTACGTTACAGAGTTTAAGGTGCTTACTACCTCTCATTGAGATATGTATATGGTAAATTATTTGCTCTTGCAAATGTAGGTTTGTCTTCCCTGCTTATGATGGCTGGTTCTTCTGTTTACATAATGGGGTTTAGTTGTTTTTTTTCTATTATTGGGACCACAGATCCGTTGGAAAAAAAACAGAAATAATGTATTCTTAAAAAGTATCTTATAATAGAATTGTGAATACTAAGCATGGTTGGCAGGTTACATATTGGTCACATGCATGACGTTTCCGGTGTCTTCTTTTCCATCATCTTTAACTTGCATATTAAAGGACCTTTTGCTTTTTAAAGTTTTACATGTTGAATCACACTTTTGCCCTTTTACATTTTGGCGTTGAAGGTCTATATCTCTTGCCTTGCAGGCTTAAAAATTCTTAATTCCATTTTAGCTAGAATCTAGATCCTACTATTTACTCTGCCATCTCTATGAAATTTGATGCATGCATTTTTTATTCATTTCCCGAATACCTAAATAGGTTGAGTATACCTTACCATGCATGGTTGTTAAATGTGGCAGTACTTTTTGTTTTATGATTGTAATTATTGCTTACTGCTGCTAATCTTTTTGGTTATTATGTTTGCTAATTTGAACTCTCTCCTGATCTTTCTTTTGTTTTTTTTTTAGTAACTTATGGTTGCATTTTCTCTTTTGCTCGTAGGTCTGTTTTTTAAATGTAAAAAGATTAAAAAATTAAATTAGTTGAAAATCAGATTACATCTCGTCTTTCCAAGATTGAAGGCTTTTAAGCCAAGTTTTAACAGAGGATGTGGGACTATTCTTCCTCACATCTAATCTACTACAGCTATTTATCAAAAAAAGCTATTTATCAAAAAAAGATTAACCATGTAAAGCAAACAAGGATATATAAATCTATATATATTAAGCAATACTAGCATCAATGATAAGAATGGAAAAAAAACCTTTCCTGGTCCGTTGAGGCCACCATCTGGGAGGATATCCATAGCAAGTGAAGTCTCTTTGATCAAGAGCCCAGTTAGCCATTGCATCTGCCACCCTGTTCTAATCTCTAAAGATTTGTATGAACTCCACTACTTCAAAGCGTTGTTGGGTTATCTGTATTTGCTCAAGTATTCTCCAATCTTTATTCTTTTGCTTGCTTAGCCTTTTAAGTGGTTAATCATAATTTGGGAGTCTGATTCCACTTGAACTTTCCTCCACCCCACCTTCAGAGCCTCCAGTAACCCCCTTAAGATGACGTATCCCTCTGCTAGGTTATTGCATAAGATACCAAGGTTTTTTGCAAAGATAAAAGCAGGGGCACCATTCGAAAGGCAGCCTATCCCCGATATTTGCTCTTCCTAGATTTTCCCTTGAGGGTCTATCCGTATTAATCTTACCTAGTCCCTTTGGAGGAGGTTTCCAATTCCTAGTTCTGATTACTTGTGCATGATTTGGGGTTACCCTGTTTGATGTGACCACTGTTGGAGACACTTGTAATCTAGATATTATCTGAATCCACTTTTGGTTAGGATTATGGGGCTTTTTTAACAAGTATTGGATTGACTCCCTCATATTGGCTATGATCCTTTGCCAGACAAAGTGGTTGTCTCTGTATTCTTGGTTGAAGATACGATTATTTATCTCCTTCCACAAATTCCACAGAAGGAGAGTCGTCCCCACCCAAAAATCTGTTGAGTGGGTTGGTCCATTTCCTCCCGTTTAGGTCACTCCCTCCAAAGTTGTTCTATAGAAGATATCTCAAACCAGCTGATACCTAGGATGCCTAGCAAAGTTGCCATCTGTTTCCATAGTATGATTGTGATGGGGCATTCTAGAAAAAGGTGAGAGATTGTTTCCTCATTCTCCCAACACATCCAACATCTGAAAGGCCCATACATCCTATCTTCATTAATTGTTCTCCTATTAGCACCCTTATATTACATGTTAATTTTACTTATTTTATAGTTTCAATGTCTACCTGATAGTTGACAATTGTGGCAGTTCCAAGCATTATGCTTTTCATTGGTGATGACCAAAACAATAGCAGCATGGCTAGGAGGTCTGACATTGGTTTATACTTGTCAATCTGAACATAAAATTGATATTGGATATTTTTTTCCATAAAAACTCCACCTAAGCTATCAATGAACCTCTCTCCTCAAGCCAAAAGATCGTTCTCAAACTTTACATATCTAGAAAAGAAGAGCAATAGCAAGCAATTATTCTGACTTCTGAAAAGGCACCTTATACATGTTACTGCATTTAAATCCATTTCCCTTTGTTTGAGAACTTGTCATAGGAAATGCAAATCTTTGAAACCCAACTATTTTATGGTAACAAACTATATCCATAAAACTTGAGAACTTGTTAGCTTGGACGCATAGGTTGGAGTTGGCCACTCATTTATTGTTGTCGTCTTTGTTGTATCTACCAAAATTCTATCTAATGCAATGTTATGACTAAGCTAATGAATTTCATTTATATAAAAGGAACACTTCAAAACTTTTCCTTGCAATTTTTTATAATTTATCCTTTTCTTTTAAAGATTCTCACACTGGTCTTAGATGAAACTTGCACTCTGTCACTGGTTTCCAATAAAACAGGATAGTCTAAATACACTTACAAAATCTTTGCTAAGTAGTCTTATACCACACTGCTTATCAAAACCATAATGTCCATACCTTATTTAGAAGTTGTTTTATGCACATCTTCTTCATTAATTATGAATTGGTGATATGGAAAGCGCAAAGCTATTTTAGAATATACCATTTATTCCTCATCTGATCAAACAGATCATCAATTCTCAGAAGCAAATATTTGTTTTGAATTATCATTTGCTTAAATTGTTTGTAGTCTATACCAAGGCAAAGGCTATTGTCCTCCTTTTTACACAGGTCACATGATCCCCACATAGAGGAATGCTTAATTTACTTGAATTCTTACCGAACAATTCCTTTCACTAAAATGCATGTTCCATTAAAGCTAATGTTCAACAAGGTGCATTTGATGTTGGCTCCACTCTAAAATGAACTTATCATATCATAATTGTAATGGGATGACGTGAGAATACAAAGCTTTCCACAAACCATTAACCTTTAAATGTTATTCTTGAAAATATGCTTAATATTTTGTTTCACTTTGGAATCTAACATTGCATCAAAGATTTTATTTTTCTACTATTCTAAACCATGTCTATCTAATGTAAAAGGATAATTTTTTTTTCTACTAATTCTAAACCATGTCTATCTATTGTAAAAGGAGAAAGAGAACTCACATTCACACTTGGACCTGTTTGAATTAAAATGTGAGTTTGGGTAAATTTATCTGGCATATTTATGAAGTTTGATGGGGACTCTGCTTGTCTGTTTCCTACTACTACATAGGCCCTATGTACTTGACCAAAGGCTTAAATCACAAGAAGTGTACATCGATGTCCCTATTCAATCTAATTTCCTTGTTTGCCTTGTTAAGTACTGCACTAACTATCTTCTTTCAGAGTATAAACCTTATAGGTGTGGTATCTACTTGTTGGCCATCCATGTGGCTTGCGTGGCCTACTCTGTCCGTACAATCAGATCAATTCTGACTGGTGATGTTAGTAGGACAGCTAGTAAGGAGTCCCCCTAGATGATTCAATTTCTAAGGGATTGGATCCTTCCCTCTAATTCTTCTTGTTGTTCTTATATCTCTCATGCCTTTTCTCTCTTCCCTTTTGCATGCTCTGCATATTTGGCCTTTCTTATTGCTTCATACCAGATATCATTGGTAGCTAGTACCATAATTTTGAGTTGACCTACGAATAATGTGATTAGTCTCCTACTCCATTATTTTCTTGTTTGTTAAGCAACTTATTAATTCAGTGAATTTAAGTTAATACTTTCGCAACAATGCATTCCTGATACACAATTCCTCTCTCCTCTTGTCATAGATATTTAACAACTTGTATTGAATGCCTTTGAAAATCTTCAAAAGCCAGTCTTCATTGGTCAACCTATCCAGACTCATATAATGCTCCAACTACAGGATCATTGTATAAATGATAAACTGTCATATTAATCTTCATGTTGCTAGAAAACTTGTAAGAATTGAGATACTTAAAATTCTAACCAAGTATGCATCTACTTGTGTCTTAGAGGATATATGTTACAATTAGGAAGCTTATTCTTCTTAAGTTCTTTGAAGGTATATCCGGAGATACGCTTTGGGGTCTGCCTCCAAGACTATCTGGTCCAGGAGGATGGTCCTTACAACTCTCTTTAGAATCATGAGATACTATGAATAAGGATGTACTCATGTTTCATAGTGGCTCTTCTCAAATGGTAATTTTTTTGAAGGTACATGCTCATGGGGCACATTGTGCAGGTGCACATAATTGTGAGGAATATTGTGGTTTCCTACATTTGGTATAAATTAATTCTGAGGCTAGGGCATAAACATCCTGTCTCCTTTAATGAACAAAATTTATATATGAAGGTGTTTGATAACTCCTTCACTAACTGGTCAATGTTTACACAAACTCATTTTTGTATTTGTTAAGGGTATTTCATTATCTGCTCAGCCAGATCTACCTCCCCTACCAAATTTCCCATGTACCACATTTTCAAGGGATTAGAACTTTTTTTACCAAGCTGATTATTAAGGTACCTGTGTTGTAATGGACAACGGATACATCTACATATGCACATGTAGATCCAGTTTACAAGAATATCAAAGATTGATTGCAAACTCTGTTTTCTTATGTACTTTGACCCTTCATCAAAATTCTAATTTTGAGGAAAATGGGATAATGGATGCACATCTTCTAGAGCAACCTCTTTATGGATATTGAGTAAACATTTGATGCTTATTTCTGATTATAGACCATGTTGGTGGAAAATGTGTAGCTTATGCATAGAATTTGAAGAGAATGTGTTGGTTTGTGTGTGTGTGTTTGCATCCCAAGGAGGGGTGGTTTAGTTTTGGATATATAGTCCATTTAACATGCTTTTCCATGAATATATCCTTCTAAAGTAACTCTGTAAGGGTGAAAGTTTTCATCATCTGGGTGTGGGTGCAACATGCTGTCTTATCCAATAAATACACGTGAACTGTGAACCATTTTCAGCCATGAAGACTTATTGATGAGATGCGAAGGGGATCTCTTTATATTTCTTTGTGAATACATTTTGTCTTATACTTGAATCCCCTCATGCATGTAAAAGATAATTTTTTTTTAATTCTAATTTAAAAGGGGCTGAGATGGGTTATTGAAGTTGATGCTTGCTATGTAAATCTCAAAGTGCTGAGTAGCTGCTTATCAAAATGGGGGAAATTAATGCTCCAAAGAAAGTTTGTTCTATCTCCACTCCATTTGTCATTTGATAGTCTCTGCAAATATGGTCAAGGCCAAGTTCAAGCTCATAGAGTGGGATGCAGCCCTGATGGGGATAATTGCTTCTCTTGCGATCCCCTCAGCGTGCAGATGATTGGCACTTGCAAGTTGTCTTGTATTTGGTGCAAGCCTGTTTGTATGGTTTCTTGTTTGTGGGGCAGTAATTCATCAGTCCTTACATTTTCATTTTGCTCTTTGGTGATATGAATGGCAGTGATATTTTGTTATGTGCGTCTTTGTTACAAAAATTATGGAGGAACAAGCATTGGTGGTTAAGTTGAATATTTATTTTCAGTGGAGAAACATTGGTTTATTATGCTGGCTATCAACTCTACATCATTGTAACTGAAGCTATTGGTCAACACAACTGCTTCCACACTGCATAGTGATCCTTGTTTGACCATTGAAAGAAATGACAGCTCTACTTTAGTGGCACACATTGCAGCTGGCAGGTATAAGAGTTATTTGCAGGGATGGAAGGCGTATCAATGAAGTGGTATGAGACCATGGATGAAATTAGCATGAAGCATCCTTAGCAGATTGGTAAAGTAAAATATGGATTTGTGCACACAGGAAAGAAGTGTATCACAAGGGCTTTGGTCATGCTTTTTCTAGGATTCCAGGTACTTAAAATGTTAATTTGTGGAACATGTAGGTTAATTATTTGTCTACTTGATGAAATGCTTGAACCAAATTTGTTTTTTGGGGACTCCCATCATTTCTTGGTTTTGGAATACATGGAATGTTTTTTCTTCAATGAGTTTACACAGGTTTTTATGAGGGGTCCCGGTCCCTTCATACTGAGGAGGGTTTGAACCTTGGACCTCTCAAAGAGAGGCCAAAGCCCTCACCACTATAGTAATGGAATGTTATTTCTGATGATTACATTGATTAAGTTGTTAGCACAACTAGACAAAAACATCTGTAAACATTAGCAAAATTTCTGTGTACCTAGCTATGCAAGATGATTGTATATTGCCGGAGTCATTTTGTGATATGCACAGGGGCTTGAAGGTTCAAAAGTAAAAAATGGTTTTGATCATAATTGCAAGTCTTGGACACAACTCCCTTGTCGGTTAAGGTTTCCTTTGCAGGGAATGTTGACCCTTGCTTGATACTATCTTACTTAGAACTAGTTGCCTTGCTTCTTGATAATATATGCGTTTTAAATTGGCTATATGGGATTGAGTCAGGGCCCACTCCTATTACATCATGACCATTTTACCATGGTATTTCAACAAACCACATTGTAATATTAGTATTACAATGACATTTTGGCATATATCGCTTGGCAAAATTTGAGCTTGGGTCTCCATCTTGAAAGTTGATGTATCTAACCATTTGAGCTCAAGCCATTTGATGAGAAAATATCTGATATTAGTACAGCTTTCTATAAATATATCCATTCACCTCTTTATTATCTTGTGTTTATGGTCGCCAGCCTTATTGCAATTATAGGAGTCAAGCTATTATTTTAGCAATATTGCTGTTGTTAAGCAATGCCATACTTTGAGTTGTTTCCTGCAGGTTAAAATTGTTTATACGTTAAGGTATATGCATGGATAAATCTATACATTCCAGAAATAAATTGGATTCTCATGGTTTTATGACTCCCAGTCACATTAAAGTTCAGAATATCACCATTATTAGCAATGCTTATGACATTGCTGCTATTGCTGTTATGGTTCTCGTGACTTGCCTTATGTCACTTGTTATAGTTGTCATAAGCTGAAACATATTCAGGACTATAGATAATTGCATAGATGTTGCAAGGTAGTATCACTGATCCTGAGGTATTGCTGCTGCTTGGAAAGGCTTATTTCTAACCTTACAGATTACAATTGATGCCTATTAGAAAGATTGAAGTTGGATCGTGAGCCTAGTGAATTGAAGAAAGAGTAAGCTTAAGAATTTTTTTGAAGTTCAACTTGTGAAAGATTACATGGCAGAAAAATCAGCTCAGAAAGAGGGCTTTGACTTTGCCTCTACCATCATGGTACCTAGCATGCCATCATGATCTTGAGACATTGCTGCTGATGAGAAAGGCCTATTATCAACCTTGCAGATCATGATTGTTGCCTTCTAAGAAGATTGCGTTTGGATCATGACCATAGTAGACTGAAGAAAGAATAAGCTTAAGAATTTTTCTAATTTCAACTTGTGAAGGATTATAGGGCAGCAAAATCAGGTAGGAAAGAGGGCCTTGACTTTGCCTTTACCATTATTGTACCTAGCACCAAGGAATTTTATGGCAGATTCCCCGAGGGGTCAAAATCATGCCACCAGAAATCATGCAATATTTTGATAGGAATATATATATATATATATGTGTGTGTGTGGAAGAATGCCTTAGATGCACATGGGAAAGATGAAAAAGGAAAGATGAAAAAGAAAAGATGGGATTTCTTTCTTTAAGGAATATATGTTTGCAGGAACTGTTGATGGGCAAAACATCAGGGTAACTGATTTGGCAGCAATTTCTGATGTAAGGATCTTGGAACTTCTCTTCAAAAAGATGTAGTTACCTCCACTCTAAGCTCTTTTCTTACCTTTGAAAAAGAACATGGGTGGTATGAACCTGCAGTAAAATTATAATAATGTAATGCACAACCTTCAATGTAAAATGCATAAAATGCAGATTGAGGAGCAAATAAAAAAAGATAGCTCCTAAAACGGATGATTTATACTCTTCATTGCAATGTATTAAATAGATATACGAGGATATAGACATGCCTTGTAACAACTCCAACTTAGCCATGTTGACTATCTTCATTATTATTGGCTCAGGTGCTAGCTTAAAGTAGTCAGCCCTTGAGCATTAGGGTTAGGGTTAATGCTGATTTAGTCTATAAATAGGGAAAGTAATGTTGTAGTCGGGATCACTTTCACATTTGAATATTAGTCCCCTGTACTGTGCATATTATTAGACTTTGCCCTCTCCAAGTGGCTAAGAGGCTTCGCCTTCTCTAAGTGGCTAGGATTTGTATTGATTTGGAATTTGGAATTTGTTAGTTGCATTTCTAATTTTTTGGCATTTAATCTGAATTATTGTTCTTAGTGATGTTTACTTTGTGCAATATTGGCTTGTCACCGCTATAATTGTATTTCTGGAAGTTGTTTCATTACAAGTGGTATAAGAGCATCGATCTTGGCTCCTCGTAGTGGTGCGAAAGTATGGTAGAAGGGTGTACGAACCATTCTAGAACCTCTAACGATTAGTTCTACTTCTTGTCACTTGGTAATTTGTCGTCAATTTTTCCAACTCAATCTTATAGCACATTTTTCTTTTGTAATATCGTGAGTAGTTGTTATTTTTTTTGTCGAACCCGGAGAAAAAGAAAAGAAAAGAAAAGGATCAAACACATCTCATTGCAATTGTCTCTTTGAGCTGATGAAAATGAGTTTCTCTAACAACACTTTGAGTAGATCAAAGTCCTAGGAAGCTCATCTAGTTCATGTGGACCAAGTTCTTCACCTCGTACAAAAGGTAAAACTCTTTGTCAATAGGTTCAAATGTTCCTTTGGGGTCCATGAGATAGAATACTTGGGTCATATAGTATCATAAGGAGTCAAGGTGGATCCTAACAAGATCAAAGCCATACAAGAATGGCCCTTTCCCAAATCCCTTAAGTAGCTTCATGGATTTTTAAGTCTCATAGGGTACTACAAGAAATTTATCCGCAACTATGGCAAGATAGTTGTTCCTCTCAC
This sequence comes from Wollemia nobilis, assembly GCA_028583015.1. Taxonomy (NCBI): domain Eukaryota; kingdom Viridiplantae; phylum Streptophyta; class Pinopsida; order Araucariales; family Araucariaceae; genus Wollemia; species Wollemia nobilis. The sequence continues at coordinate 4,091,725 of JAQPPZ010000613.1, read as the reverse complement.
TGTTCTCATTAAGGATGCCTTTGTTTGGTCCGAAACATACTTCTAAGTCTTCCATGCCCTAAAGGAGGCTATGTGTACCACTCTTGGTTTTGCCACTCCTAATTTTAGCAAACCCTTTGTCATTGAGTGTGATGCTTTAGGCATAGGTATTGGAGTTGTTTTGATGTAGGATGGACATCCATTGGCCTTTGAAAGCAAGCAACTCTTCGATAATAATCTAGGACGATCCACTTATGAGAAGAAAATGTTAGCTGTTCTACATGCCTTAGAGAAATGACAGCCTTATTTGTTGGGGCACCGCTTCATCATCAAGATGGATCATAGCAACCTTAAGCATTTCCTAGAATGACGTCTCTTATGCCTTGAACAAAATAAATGGTTTTTCAAGCTCTTGGGATTTGATTTTGTCATTGAATACAAGAAGGGGAAGGAGAATGTGGTGGCTGATGCTCTGTCTTGCAAACATGAAGATGTTGTAACTGTTAGTGCCATGTCTAGTTCTCTTCCACAACGGCTTTCCCAACTTTGAGAGAATCGAATTTCTGACCCAAAGACTGCTAGCACCATTTAGGAAGTGGAATTTGGCTCTTCACTACCTCCCTTTTTCTCATATGTTGATGGGGTTCTCCACAAGAATGATCACATTTATCTTCCTACATCCTTTGGTTGTTCCTCCAAGAATTGCATGCATCTCCTTTGGTTGGACTTTCTGCATTCTTAAAAACATACTAGTGGGTGAAGCGATCCTTTTCTTGAAAAGGATTAAGAACATATGTCAAGATCTTTTTGGCCAAATGCGAGTTATGTCAATGCAACAAAGGGGAAACTGTTAAATCTCTTAGTTTGTTGCAACCCTTGCCTATTCCTAATTGCCAATGAGAGCACATTTCTATGGATTTCATTGAGGGCCTTCCTAAATCTGAGGGCAAGATAATGATCTTTGTGGTAGTGGATTTCCTTCTCAAGTATGCTCATTTTTGCGCATTGTAGCATGCCTTCTTAGCCAACAAGGTTGCCAAGGTATTCCTCGATTTTGTTTTTAAATTGCATGGTATGCCCAAGTCCATTGTCAATGATTATGACCCTCTCTTCACCAATAATTTTTGAAGGAATTGTTTCGTCTTAGTTGACTTAGTCCTCTTCTTATCACCCTTAGTTGGATGACTAAACAAAGATTGTAAACAAATGTTTGGGTACTTACCTTTGTTGTTTTGTCTGTGTGAGTATATTACATCATTTGGGTTATGTAAATGTACCACCTTTGGTACATAACTAGGATAGGAGTTTACTTTAGAGTAAAGTTAGTTAGTTACTTCAAGTAATGTAATAAATGCACAAGTGTCAATGTGCAAGTTGTAAATGTGCATGTAGTCCATATGTACATGAGTCTTAGGTAGAATAAGGGCCAAGGAATCTATCTTCCTATATAAAGGGCTCATAGTGAGTGATTTAGGTAGTAGTAGTAAATATAGAGTAGAGTAGTAATATAGAGGGTGTGTGTTATAGTTTAGTAGTATGGTACAATGTACTTCTTTCATATCTATTTATGGAGTGTTCATGTCCTCCATTATATAGCATTGTACTATTTTCGTCACTTTCATTAATGGCATATTTCTGAGTTATTTACAGATGTTCATTTCATTATTTTCATGCATATTATTGTGCTATTAGTTTATAGATATCTCAGATTAGTTATCTTGCATCTTGTGGTTGTATTCCCTATACTACAGTCTCATAAAAAGCTAACATTGCCCAAGATAAGCAATATCACTGGGTTCATTGGCTCTTTTTAGCCAAATGGTGGTATAATGCTTCTTATCATTCCTCCCTTAAGATGTCCCCATTTGAGGCCTTGTATGGTCAAAAACCTCCATCAATGGCAGACTATGTTCCAAGATCCTCCAAGGTGGCTTTAGTGGATGATTTGTTGTAGCAACGATGACAACTTCTTAAAGATAATTTGATCAAGGCCAAAACTGCATGAAACAACAATAGTTTTACATTGTTTTGATTGGCAATTTGCTATGGGGGATATGGTCTTTTTGTGCCTCTAGCCCTATAGACAATTGTCCTTGAAGACCAAGTCTAGTCAAAAGTTGGCCCTTGATTTTGCGGTCCCTACGAGGTGCTTTATCGCATTGTTGAAGAGGCATATCAGTTGGAGCTTCCATCGTCCTCCCACATCTATCCTATCTGTCATGTTTCTTGTCTCAAATAGGTTATTGGCCAGAATGCGCAGTCCCAGACAGAGCTTCCAATACTTGACAAAGGTCAAATCACTTTCTAGCCAAAAACAATGTTGCGGTCTAGAGAATCTTCTACGATCTCGCTAGATTTAGGAGTTCCTCATCAAGTGGCAAAATATTTTAGAGGAAAGAAGATGCAACATGGGAGGTTGAGAGTATTTTCATGTATTTTCCAGCTTTAGGACAAAGCTTTCTAAGGGGGGAGCCATTTAATGACTCCAATATAGCCATGTCAACTATCTTTATCATTATTAGCTCGAGCCCTTAGGTTAGGGTAGTCGGCCCTTGAGCATTAGGGTTAGGGTTAATTTTGATTTAGTCTATGAATAGGAAGAGTTATAACTTATATTATAGTTGGGATCATCTTTCATATTTGAATCTTACATTTTTTGTGCATATGAGACTTCACCCTCTCTAAGTGGTTGAGAGACTTCGCTAGGATTTGTATTGATTTGGAATTTGTTACTTGCATTTTTTATATTTTGGCCTTGAATTTGAATTATGTTTTGAGTGGATGTTTACTTTTGCGCGTTATTGACTACTACCGTATTTTTGAAAGTTGTTCCATTAAATGCTTGGTGGATAAAGTAACAAGCACATGCAAAAGATAGTAATGAGAAAGATGCTCAATTGTAAATTAGGAAGATGTTAACTCATTGAATTTTATTTTTAGAAAGATGTTAATTATAACAAGTAAAATATAATAAGAAAGAATTCTATAAAGCATCAAACATTCTTAAATACAAATATAACAAGTAAAATTTATCTAATTTCATCAATTTTGCCTTGCTTATTGGAAGTTATTCCAAATTTCTATAATAGATGAAACTTTGTTGCAAGAGTCAATTCAGATAACCATTTGGCTTGCAATTAATTGCAAAGTACCTTTGTAGCCTACCAAGTAAGCAGTGATTTGCTTCTTGTGGTTGGTGGGAATATAGACATTGTGCAAAGTATCATCCACCAAAGGTTGTTGAAAACTTTGAATCAGATTTTTAGGATTAGTGACAAAAACTTCCTCCTTTAAGTCACATAGCTTATATCACTTTAGCTAGCTCACATTGGCAATCATGAATTCCAAGTTTAGCTAGGAGACCTAGATGAAAAACATTAGCAACCAGTTTTAAAAGAATTGTATATGGCCCATTTCTAATAAGCTTCCACTTGTGATGGTTGTGAAACATTTGCTTGTCTAAGTGAAGCCAAACATGGTCAACAAGTTGCAAAGAATGAGGGACTCGATAGCAATCTTAGGGTGCCTTGATTTTGGCTTTTGTTTGTTGAAGAATATCTTGACACCACATGCTACAAAGAGGAAGCTTTGTCTTGTTCCTTTTGTTCATGGAACAAATGTCAAACTAGAAGAGAAACATAAATCTCATAAGTGGTCAAGTTTGGAACCCATAACAAACTTCAAAAGGAGAATGGCTTGTAGAGTCATAAGTAGCCCAATTGTAACTATAGTGAAGAATGCATAAATATTTGTCCCATTGCTTGTTTTGTTAATGATACATGCGTAAAGCATGGACTAAGGTGTGATTAAAAACCTTAGTTTGGCCATCATTTTGTGGACGAAATGAAGTGACTAGAAGAGAAACATAAATCTCATAAGTGGTCAGGTTTGGAACCCATAACAAACTTCAAAAGGAGAATGGCTTGTAGAGTCACAAGTAGCCCAATTGTAACTATATTGAAGAATGCATAAATATTTGTCCCATTGCTTGTTTTGTTAATGATACATGCGTAAAGCATGGACTAAGGTGCGATTAAAAACCTTAGTTTGGCCATCATTTTATGGATGAAATGAAGTGAAGATTTGCAATTAACAATCAAGAAGGTTTCAAAATGATTTTTAAAAGAGACTCAAAAAATGCGAATCATGATCACAATAATACAAAGTCGTAGCCCAAAATTGCACCAAACATGTTTGAAAAACAATTCTAAAAGCAACTCAAGAAATGTGAGTCACAATTAAAAAAATAACAAGTGATATGCCAAAACTGCACCAAAAATGTTTGAAAAACAAGTCAGTTGCTTGGGGAGCAATAGTAAATTTGATGTTTGGCATAAAATTGGTATTTTGAGAAAATGACATACTACAATAAAAATGTAATTATGTTGATGTTGGATGGTAGGCAAACGAACAAGGCAAACCATATGTTGATGTTGATGTTTGAAAAACAAGTCAACTGCTTGGGGAGCATCAGTAAATTTGATGCTTGGCATAAAAATTGGTATTTTGAGAAAATGACATACCACAATAAAAATGCAATTATGTTGATGCAATTAAATTTATGAAAATATATTCCCATAGTTGAGAATGAACTACCAAAGACTAATACAATACAAGCTTCCAATTGGAAGGCTTAGATTGGCTATAAAATGAGCATCGGTGAATAAAAGCTTCAAACTCCTTGCTCAAAGAAAGTCATTAAAAGTATCATTAAAGATAATGCAAGGTGTTTTGCACACCAAAATGTCCTCCATAAGAAGATGAATGAGCCTCCTAGAGTAGTAGTTGATGAGAGGGGCTAGTAGGTAAGCAAGTCGGGTTGGCTTGCTTAATAACCCATCTCTCAAGCTATAGTCAAGGAAAGGTGTCTGATTTATTATTATTGGTTGCTACAAAGCAACATCAATTGGACCAAAGTGAGGATATGTGGAGTAGAGATATTTCTACCCATCATAAATTGCACAATAAGCGTCCAAGGTACTAATCATGAAAGGATGATAAGGACTAAGAAAGTTTACCACTTTGTTGGTGATGCCTTTCTTGTATTTGATAAATTGTTGTATGAAAGCGCCTATTTCAAATGACTATGTTGAATCTTTGATTATGAATTCAATGACTAAAAGGGTTGATGATCCATATTGTTAAGACTCATGTTAATATTATAAATAATTGTGGAGCCATGTGGTCCATGTTAATATTATTAATAATTGTTTAGTCATGTGGTACTTCGGGCACCTAGGCTTATGGGCCCATATGATGTAACCATTATTTATTATAAAAAGATGTTATTTAAAGATGTAACGATTATTATTTAGGAGTTACTAGCTTGGGCCCCCACTTGCACGTGGATGGGAACCCTTGAGCGTTAGGGTTAGGGTAGCCAAAGTCTATAAAAGAGCCAAGGGGGCAAGAGAAGAGACATCTCATATTTTGTTGTATTGAAGCTCTGCTTCTAAGGAGGTTGCCCCCTCGAAGAGGCTTGCGATTTTGTAATGTGTTCTTGTTTTCTACAATATAATTTGTTGCATTTCTATTTTGTATTGCAATATTGTTAATTTCAAGCTTATTTTATGTTATTATTGCAATATCGTGTGGATGTGCTTTTATTTTACTGCAAGGTTCCTAACAAGTGGTATCAGAGCGCTTTCTAGGGCCACATCCTGCTATAGTGCAAACAATTTGTGTCCTGCCATTTCGACCTGTTAGGTATAATTTTTCTTTGTTTTTTATTTTCTTGCTTATTACCCTATAAAGAAAAATCGAGCCATTTTTTTCTGTTTTAGTTTAATAGGTTAGAAACCCTATGCCGGGGGTTTTAAAATATCATGGAGGAGTTGTCATTATTGGCTAAGCTAGATTGCCCATAAAGCGTCTAGTGAAGTGAGGGGTGATCAAACTCCAATACCTAGGCCTCAAACAACACCCATATACAGACTTGAGCTCCCACGTACTTTCGGGTATATAGGGAGACCCCCTTAGGTTTAGGAGAGACCTTTAGCCATAGGAAGCTTTTTGACCATGTATCTATCCATAGTGCACCAAGCACAACACTCGGGAAGATTACCCTCCCGTATTGTCAGAGAGGCGAGTAGTGCGCTCAAGGGTATGTGTGGAACCCTCCTTGAGTAGTGGCCTAAAATATTGGTCTGAGCATTATTATTCATCATTGCGGTATAATAGAGGGCTATGGACAGTGCACACACCTTGGCCTAGAGTTACCCTGTTTTAGTCATATGTCAAATCCTAATACCGATTGTCAAACCTCCAAAACCCTAACCACAAATTTGAGCATACTAAGGAGACTACACCTATCACGAAATTGACCATACTGTAACAATTCTTGATTGACAAAGATAACTGTTGGGGTCAATAATAGTTGGGAATAGTGTCAGACAGGGCAGTTGTCAGTAACAGTCAATTGTGTCTACTAGGGCAATTATGGATAATAGTAAAAAACCGTATCAAATAGGGCAATTATCAATAATAGTAAAAAATCGTATCAAATAGGGCAGTTGTCAGTAACAATCAAAACAAAGTCTGTCAGGATAGTTGTCAGTAACAACATTAGAGGGGGTAGTGTCAATGATAGACAAGACAAAGTCTGACAAGGTAGTTGTTGATAACAGACCGAATAGTAACATATATGGCAATTGTCAGGGAACAGAGAAGAAAGCCATTTTTCTAGGTGAAGAAAAGCTTTAGGAGAAAAACAAACACTTGACTAAAAAAAGTTAGGGTGCCAAAAAACGTCATTTTGAGACCTAGTCCATTGTGATCATCTTTTCAAACTGATCGTTTTGATATACAACACCCATAAAAAATAAAAAAACCATTTTTTGAACCACTGAATAGAGGAGCAATGAGGGAGATGGAGCAAAACCAATTGAGTGAAAAAATAGGGTTATTAAGTCAACAACTTACTAACCTACAGAACCAATTTGGACAAGAAGTTAAACATTTGAAAGATCATATGCAACTCTTGAAATATTGAATAGATTAAAGTGAAAATGGGGATTGAGGAAAAATTCCATGAGGTTGAAGGGCATTTAAAAGGAGCCACTCATTTACACCAACAGATTAACAATGAAGGAATGGTTGGCAGTTCAGGAAATATGGATGAGGAAACACATCATGCTCTTTTTAATAATAATGCCCCATATAAAATGCCCAAATTAGACTTCCCCAAGTTTAATGGAAAGGACCTCGATGGTTGGTTGTGCCAAGCGGATTAGTTTTTCAAACTCCACAATGTACCTTGATACTTATGGATCACAATGGCATCCTTTAACTTTGAATCTGAAGCCCTTTAATGGTATCAGTGGGTGCAACATATGACTCCTAACCTTTCTTGGGAAGAATTTGAATCCCAATTACTCACTCGTTTTGGCCCCAATGAGTATGAGGACTTTACAAGAGCTTTAACAAAATTGAAATAGACCTCTACTGTTCATGAGTATTAGACTCAGTTTGAGAAGTTGGCTAATAGGACAAGGGGTTTGAGTGAAGGATTTTTTTAGAGTTGTTTTATCAATGGGTTGAAGGATGATATCAAGGTCAAGGTAAAAATGTTCAAACCACAATCCATGATGCAAGCAATAGGATTGGCTAGGCTAGTAGAGGAAAATTTTACTGCTTAGAGGCGTTCATCTAAATTTCCACAGGCCAAACCCTCATTTCCATCCAAGATCACATCAAATATAGGAAATAAATCTCCAACAATTAAGTGATTGACTAGGGAGGAAATGGATGCCCATAGAGCACAAGGGTTATGTTATAATTATGATGAGAAATATTCATTAGGGCATAAATGTGTACAACAGAAATTGTATCTGTTGGATGTGGATGATTCTGCAGTAAATGAAGTACATGAAGAAGTAGAACAATAGGAAGAAGAGCATCAGGATGAGGGTGAAGCACAAGAAGAACCACAACCAAAGATTTTAGTTCATGCACTTGTAGGAATCTCGACCCCTCAAACTATGAAGGTAGTAGGATATTTCAAGGGGTAAAGAATTATAATTCTTATTGATTCAGGTAGTACACATAATTTTATTGATCCCCAAGTAGCTAAGCAAGCAAACTACTACATACATTCTTGCAATTCTTTTGAAGTCATGGTGGAAAATGGAGGAACATTACCTTGTAAAGGAAAATGTCAAAATGTTAAGTTGAAGATAGGGGATTATGAACTTAAAACTGATATGTTTGCACTTCCATTAGGAGGATGTGATGTTGTGTTGGGGGCACAATGGCTTCGTACCTTGGGAACAATAGCCTGGAACTTTGCCGAACTTTGGATGCAATTCACTCATAATGGGAGGTCATACACTCTTCGTGGTTCACATGCGAGATCCTCGTAGGTTATCAGTTCAAGTCGAATGGAGAAATTATTAAAAAATCCTCACATGGGGTAGTAGCCCAATTGTTTGCAATCCAACCCCAAAATATTGAAGCAGCCGAACCACAAGGGGATTTGCAACTCATTTTGACTAAACATAATGTTGTTTTTGCAGAACCTACGGGATTACCTCCATGTCATTCCCATGACCATGCAATCTAGTTGGTACTAGGAAGCTTGCCACCTAACATCCAACCCTACAAATACCCCTATGCACTAAAATCAAAAATTGAGAAGTTGGTCCAAGAGTTATTGAAAATAGGGGTAATTCGACCCAGTAATAGTCCTTATTCTTCATCGGTACTATTGGTTAAAAAAATATGGGTCATGGTGGTTGTGTATAGACTTTTGTGAACTCAATAAACTCACCATTAAGGACAAATTTCCTATTCCTGTGATTGATGAGTTGTTGGATGAGTTACATGGCACCAAATTTTTCTCCAAGTTGGATCTTCGCTCTAGATACCATCAGATAAGGATCAAGGAAGAAGACATTCCAAAAATAACATTCAGAACTCATGAGGGCCATTATGAATTTTTGGTCATGCCTTTTGGCCTAACTAATGCACCTTCAACCTTCTAGAGCCTCATGAACAATGTCTTCCACCCATTCCTTTGCAAGTTTATTTTGGTCTTCTTCGATGACATTCTCATCTACAGTCACACTTGGGCAAAGCACCTGCAACATCTAGATCAAAGTTTGCAACTATTACAGGACCATCAATTATTTGTCAAATGATCCAAATGTTCCTTTGGAATGTAAGAGGTCGAATACTTGGGGCATATTGTTTCACAGGAGGGAGTTAAGGTTGACCTGAAGAAAATTGAAGCTATACAAAATTGGCCTAAGCCACAAACTCTCAAGGCGCTTCGAGGATTTTTGGGTCTCATTGGCTACTACCGATGATTTGTACAAGGTTATGGAAAAATAGCAACCCCACTTACTACCATGTTAAAAAAGAACTCATTTATGTGGACAGCTCCAACAGAAAAAGCTTTTGCAGATCTCAAGGAAGCCATGATTTTGACATCGGTGTTAGCCACTCCCGATTTTTCCAAACCATTTATAATTGAAAGTGATGCTTTGGGCCATGGCATTGGTGTCGTATTAATGCAAGAAGGGCGACCCCTAGCTTTCACTAGTAAGGCATTATCAGGGAAAAATTTGGGGAAGTCTACTTATGAAAAAGAAATGATGGTCATCCTCCATGTTGTTTTCTTTGGCCCCTTTTCTTTTTGGGTGGTTTTCTCTATAAAACAGACCATCAGAGTTTGAAATATTTTTTGGAACAGAGGGTATCTACTCCAGCACAATAGAAATGGGTTTCAAAATTGTTGGGGTATGATTATGACATTGTGTATAAGAAAGGGAAGGAAAATATTGTGGCAGATGCCCTCTCCCGTCAGTTTGAGGATCAGGTGACATTGTGTGCCCTCTCATCCCCACTTCCTCAATGGGTCTCCCAACTTCAAGAAGTAACCAAGGACCCACCCTTGCAAACTTTGTAGGAACAACTCCAAAGGGATCCCAATTCACACACTAGGTATTCATGGGATGGACAACTGTTAAGATACCAAGCTCGCATTGTGGTTCCTAAAACTTCATCGCTCCATGAGGACATCATGAGGGAAATGCATGCTTCACCCACCACAGGCCATTCAGGATTTTTGAAGACATATGAGCAAGCTAAATGATCATTCTATTGGGAGGGAATGAAAAAATATATCCAAACTTTTGTGGCAAAATATGAAATATGCCAATGGATGAAGGGAGAAACGGTTTGTACTCTAGGCACTCTACAACCGTTACCAATCCCAAAAAATGTATGGATTGATATCTCCATGGATTTTATTGAAGGGCTTCCTAAATTTGAGGGAAATTGATCATTCTTGTGGTGGTGGATCGTCTCTCGAAGTATGCTCATTTCTGTTCCCTTGCCCATCCTTACCATGCCTCCACCATTGCTCAAATATTCATGGACTCCATTTTTAAACTCCATGGTATGCCAAAATCCATTGTGTCTGACCGTGACCCCACCTTCACCAGTCATTTTTGGCAAGAATTGTTTAAACTATAGGGAACACAACTACGAATGAGCTCAGCCTACCATCCATAGATTGATGGGCAAACCGAAATTGTTAATAAATGCTTGGAAACCTACCTTTGTTGTTTTACCTCTAAGCACCCAACACAATGGGCTAAGTGGCTGCCATTGGCTGAATGGTGGTACAACATTCATTTCACATAGCCTCTAGAAATGACTCCTTTTGAGGCAATTTATGGGTACCCACCCTCGTCGCCCTCTTCATATGTTCTTGCAAACTCCAAAGTTCAAGTGGTGGATAACTCTTCAAAAGTGTACCCAACTTGAAAACTCCAAAGTTCGAGTGGTGGATGCAACTCTTCAAAAGTGTACCCAACTCTTATAATAGTTGAAGGAGAACTTGGTTATGGCTCAAAATTGGATGCGATAGCAGATTGATCAACATTATTTCGAGCACAGCTTCAATGTAGGCGATATGGTCTTCCTTCGACTCCAACCCTATAAGCAATCTTCAGTGCAACTTCGTGCTCATCAAAAGTTGGTTGCATGATTTTATGGACCCTAGGGTTGGACAAGTGGCCTATAAGCTCTCATTACCACCTTCTTCCAAGATCCATCCAATCTTCCATGTCTCTTATCTCAAGAAGGTACTCGGCAACCGCATTCAGGTCCAATCGACACTCCCTGAGTTGGATGATGAAGGCTCGATCATCTTGGAGCCTGACAACATTTTGGACCACAGAACCCACACTCTCCGTAACTGCACCATCATTGAATTCTTGGTCCAGAGGCAGAGTTTACAACAAGAAGATGCCACATGGGAGCCTCTTCAACAACTTTAACAACAATTTCCTCATCTCCAACTTTGAGGACAAAGATTTTTTGAAGGGGATGGGCATGTTAAGACCCATGCTAATATTATTAATAATTGTTTAGTCGTGTGGTACTTTAGATGCCTAGGTTTATGGGCCCATATGATGTAACCGTTATTTGTTATAAAAAAAGATGTTGTGTAAAAGATGTAACAATTATTCTTTAGGAGTTACTAGCTCGAGGCCCCCACTTGCATGTGGATGGAAACCTTTGAGCATTAGGGTTAGGGTAGTCAAAGTCTATAAAAGAGCCAAGGGGGCAAGAGAAGAGTCATCTCATATTTTGTTGTATCGAAGCTCTGCTTCTAAGGAGGTTTCCCCCTTGAAGAGGTTTGTGATTCTATAATGTGTTATTGTTTTCTACAATTTAATCTATTCCATTTTTATTTCGCATTGCAATATTGTTAATTTTAATTTTTTTTGTTTTGTTGTTATTGTAATAATATGTGGATGTGCCTTTATTTTACTACAAGGTTCTGAACACATGTAGAATGACCCCCTTATCAAGAGGATAATGAATGTCATTACTTGAGTGCTTGGACTTAGGCATAAAAAATTTGGTCACAAGTGGTATAATTAACTTGGCCTGTGACAAAGCCTCATATTGATAGGCCATTGAATGCCTTTCTTGCATTAGAACAACTCCTATGGCATTGAAAAGCATTAATGTCAAGATCAAGTGGTTGGTAGGACTCGGGAAAGACAAGCACAAGAGCAATGAGAACATATATGAGATGATTAATGCTCGATCAACTTGTGGACTCCAAGCAAGAGTTTTTGATGAGTGGGTGGTGAAGTGAGTGGTCAACATGTGAGTAGTTGTAAACAAAATTCCTATATAATTCATACTTACAAGATAAAATTTAGATTTGAAATGTTGGATGGAATTGGTCACTGAAATGTTGGATGGAATTGGTCACTCATAAAATATCTTCACTAAATTTGGATCCACATGTACCCCAATCTTATCAACAAGGAAGCCTAAGTACTTGATTGCAATTTCTCCAAAGAAGGATTTCTTCATTTTCACTTGGACTTAGTCATGGGGAAAAAGACCCAACACTAGCTCCAAGTGAAAATGAAGATATCCTTTAGATTGATAGGCCATTGAATGCCCTCCTTTGCTTTAGAACAACTATGGCATATTGACAAGCATCGGTGTCAAGATCAAAAGGTTGTTAGGACTCATGAAAGACAATCACAAGGGCAATGCAAAGCGCTTATAGAAATGATCAAATGCTCAATCATTGTGTGGACTCCAAGCAAGAGTTTTTTGATGAGTGGGTGATGAAGTGAGTGGGTAACATGTGAGTAGATGTAAACAAAATTTCTATAGAATTCATGCTCACAAGAAAAAAATTCAGATTTGAAATGTTGGATGGAATTGGTTGCTCATGAAGTTTTCTGAATTTATTTGGATCCACATGTACCTGAATCTTATCAATGAGGAATCCCAAGTACTTGATTGAAATTTTTCCAAAGAAGGATTTCTTCATTTTCACTTGGAACTGGTGATGGGAAAAATACCCAACACTGAGTTGAAATGGATCAAATCATCATCCCATTCTTGCTATAAATCAATATGTCATCAAGATAGATGGCAACAAAAGTGCCAAGATGTGGCCTAAAGACATCACTAATGATGCACATAATTATGGCATGTATATTCCATTAGTGAGATCAAAAGGCATGACCAACCAATTTTAAACTCTGAACTTGTTCTTGAAGACTATTTTCGAGACATTATAAGGCTCTCTGTTGACTTGGTGATATCTCAAAATTAGATTGAGATGAGTGAAGTGCTTAGCTCCTTGAAGCTGATCTAGAAGATCATCAATCCAATAAAACAAATAGTGGTTCTTCATAGGGATTTTATTGAAAGGTCAATAATCTTTGACTAATGCCACTTGTTAGGCTCTTTCTTTAGCACCACAAGAGCACGCTTGATCCAAGACTTAATGTATGAATTATGATACAATGGCTAACGAGGCGATTGAGATATTTGTACAAGTTCAATCGAATATTGAATCAACCTCAAATGGGAAGTTATTTATAATCCTTAAAACACCAAAGTACAAGAAATAGTAAGAGATTGGATTATTGATAGGCAGCTTGTTAGCATTGTCTTTTTTGGATTCTCTTATGATTCAAAGAGTCAAAAAATTGTGCAACTTGTTTAAATATAAATCTACCAAAAAGCAAAGCACTAACAAAAGGCAAAGTGAGTTTATACACTTTACTATCATTTTGGAGTTGGTAGGTTTTGTGAAAGCTAGCAAAACAACCTTTCAGTTACATTGATATGGTTCTCTAATGCAAAGACATTGCATATAACTGACTCGGAGTGTTTCAATGACAAATATCAAGTGACAAATGTTGGTTGCCCTCCTTCTTGACCCATCCCAAATGGAATGAATGTGGATGCTTTGTCATTGGCAAACAAAGAGCATCCATTAACTTTTGGAAAATCAGGTTTCTTTGACTAACATTATCATGAATCAACTTTGCCAATTTGTCCTTGATTTTGCAATTGTGTGAACAAAGCTTCCTAATTTCTTGCATAATAGTTATTGACCATGAGAACAAGTTGAGGATTAGAAGTGTCGAGATTTGTTGCCTCAACTATGGAAACACCATGTTATAGTTGTGGTTGTACCTTACTTTGAATGGCCTTAACCTATTTTGATTTCAAGACTCAAACATTCTTCTATAGAATGTTCAATGCGCTTATGATAAGCACAAAAGTTATTTTCATTGCTAAAACACTTGCAAATCCACCTTGGGAAGGATTTCGATTATTGGATAAGTGGGTAGGGTTTATGGAGTTTGGTGAGGTAGAAGTGCTCCTTTTTTTAGATACAAAATACCACATGATCTTTTTCTACCTTTCTTCCACCTTTAAAACAAGTTGGTGGGTGTGCTGTAATGAAGTAATGGTGATAAGCTCCATATTCCCTTAAAGATAAGAAAATAATCCAAAGATATTTGATGCGAAGAACATCATTAGGTTCACCCACATGCAACTTGGCATAGTCAATTAAACTCCTTAATGCACTACTTAATTGACCAACCTTTCAACGAAGATGAAATCAAAAGACTAGTAGGTCATTTGCGTGTCTGAGGGGTAAAGGTGCGCTTGAAGAGTTATTTTCAACACTTTCCACATCAATTTTTGGTTGCTATGTTGCAACTTGATATGGGATTGCCTCTATGTGAGGCCTCCGTTGTCCATATGGACCTTAGCAACCATGATTTTTTGTGCCTTCATGAGCTTGATTGCATCTTGAAATATGCCTCATATTGAAGTATCCATTTCATCACCATCAATTGTGCCATTGAAATGAGGAATGAATATCTTGGTGGCTAACTTGAATGAAGGGTGGGCAATAGGGACAATCGAAGATGTAGAAGTAGCAAGTTGTTGTCCCATGAGAAGTTGGAATATATATATGATATTTAATCCATGAGTTTCAGCTGAAACTCATTTTGTTATTGCTGTGATCATTCATATCTTAGGTTAGAAATTGAAGCAAGCTGAAGTTTCATGCAAAACCTCCTATCCTAGGCATCACAATTTTTTTTTTCCAAAAATAGAATATACCCCATGTGTGCTTAACCATGGTTATTACCACATGAATAAAGTTACCCTAGTTCAATTACTTAAATTTACCTTTCACATCATAAATAATCATTTGAGAGGAAGATAATAAGGTGAAAACAAATGTAGATAAACAAGCTCCTTAAAATAGTAATTTGTAAGAAGCAAATGGAAGAAATATTTCTATACTTAGTTGATCTGCTTTGGCAACAAGGGAACAATGTTGTTGTTGCAAGTGCCAAATATGGAACAAAAGTCCGAACAATTGTTTAGAATCGTATAAAGTAAGGCTTGTAGATTTTTTAGAGCAAAGAAAACTAGCTCAATAGGAGAATGTTGATTTTCTAGAGCAAAAATGAGCATTTGGGTGCAATAAATATAGAAACGACAAATAGTGTAATGGATTGACAACATGGAAAGAGGACAAAGGTGCTACATTAAAGCTCAAATTGAGGTTGTGGAAAATCATAATCAGCGTGGAGGAATCCCAAGTGATCAAAGAAGTATATTGGAGAACTAAAGAAGGCTATGATACCAAATGATTTGAACTCACAATAAAACTATAATAGGATAATGCACAAGATACAATGTAAAATTCAAAAAACACAAATTGAGGAGCAAATGAGACAAGATAACCACCAAAACCGATGATTTACGCTCTTAGTTGTAGTGTATTAAACAAATATTCAAGGATACAAATGTCCTTGGTGGATAATGTGGCAAAGCACATTCAAAAAATATTAACTGGATTATTTTTCTAATAAGAAAGATGTTAATTACACATATAGAAAGCATGCTACAAAAGCATTAAAACATTTAAATATATGACTAGAAATTAAAACACTCTAATCTCATCAATGGTGAAAAGAGAGAAGTTGCATTGGTATTATTCATTCCTTGACCGAGGAGAGTTTGCACGAGTGCAAAATTTGAGGAATGTTATTTTGCAAATCCTAGGTATTGGGATTCCAAGAGGTAGACTTTTCTTAACATCTCAGAGTGCAAATTGTTCTTGAAAATGTGTTTACGTCCAATCATCATCTCTCAAAATAATACAATTTTCAATAAGGTTATGTATACTTTAGTGCATTATGCCTACTTGTTGGCTATGGAGCTCTAGTACTATTTTGTTGAAGTGCACCTACCTTAAGAGTGATGACATTGTCATATTTGTTTTTGTATGTAGACTACAAAGTATTTAAAAGAGCAACAATGCATGTTAACTTATGTATCCATTGATATGCATGATATGAAATCACTCAAAATAAATCATCGAATAGATATTTTGGGAGTAAACTAACCAGTTTTTACAGTACCAAATGTAATAGCCGCTACTTATTTGTATAAACTAAACAAAATTAGGAAAAATAAACTATACCATGATTCATATCTGGAAATTAAACTCAAAAAAATTCAAACATCATGTAAAACAATTAGACCATATGCTTTTGAGTAGAAACTCTTTTGAGGAATATCACTCCTCAAGAGAGCATTAAGACTTAAAGAACAATGAAATCTATGTTGCAATTGAAGAAAATATACTTTACAATATATGCCCAAACAAGATTGGCATTTACTCGTTATGCCTTTTAATGTTCCATACGAGTTGTCTTCTTTGAAACTTGCCCCCAAAAAACTCAGTCATCTCTTCGAACTTGCAGTGCCATATATTTATGGTTCTGTAATGATTTTTCATTCTTCAAATGTAGATGAGAAGCCAAGTGTTAACATGATTGAATGCGCAACTATTTTTCTTTCTCATATCTCCATTTCTTCTCTCATGTCTTAAAATATTGTCATATTTGTAGACACAAAATTGTTAGGAAATTAAAAGCAAGCAAGCTAAACAACAATAAACAGTACACGAGATTTTACGTGGAAACCCTGCAGTGTGCAGGGAAAAACCACGGGGCAAAAGGCAGCTTTTCTCTTTTATTATTCTCAGCTAGCTTTCATACATTCGCACTTTGTTCAAATGCAAGGGGCATTCCCCTTTTTATAGAAATACAAAGGAAGATTCCAAAAAAGTCGTGGCACATTCCAGATAAAAGCGTTTTATTAAAAAACTGCTTTTATCAACTGCGTTTTATAACAAACGCGCTTTAAAAACAAAAGCAAAGCTTTAAAAGCAAAAGCAGCTTTAAAAGCAAAAGCACTTTAAAAGCTGCACCACCATGCACCACTCTGCTGAAGAACATCGGAGATCTGGATATTGACTTCACCTCCTAACATTCTCCCACTTGAAGTCGATATACAGGAATTCTTTGCCTTTGTTTTCCATCCAAGTGCCAATTGCCCAATGCTGCCCTTATCACGTTTTCAGCAAGCCCAGAGAAGTTTTGCACCACTCAAACTTCTCTCTCTTGACCGGCTTTGTAAGCATATCTGCAGGATTCACTTCAATATCAATCTTCTCCAATAGGATCCTACCTTCTTCCACCACATTTCTTATAAAATGGTACTGAACATCAATGTGTTTGGTGCGATCATGGAATGTTGGGTTCTTCACTAACTGAATAGCACTTTGACTATCACAATGCAATGCAATCTTCCCCTGCATTATCTTGAAGTCACTCAACAATCGCTCTAGCCAAATTGCCTCTTTGCTAGCATGAGTCGCTGCAATATATTCTGCTTCAGTGGTTGATAAAGCCACCACAGACTGCAACTTAGAAGTCCAACTCACAACTCCACCAACAAGAGTGAAAGTATATCCTGTAGTGGACTTTCGCCCATCTCTATCTCCTCCATAATCAGAATCCACAAAACCTTTAACTTGCAAATCTGCCGATCCAAAGTAAATGGCAACATCTGAAGTGCCTCTTAAATATCTAAATATCCACTTCATTGCATTCCAATGCTCCTTACCAGGATTCGCCATGTACCGGCTGACTACTCCCACTGCTTGGGCAATATCCGGTCTGGTGCTCACCATGGCGTACATGAGGCTTCCTACTGCTGATGAATACGGTACACGAGACATGCTTGTCTTCTCTGCTTCTGTTCTAGGACATTGTTCGGAAGACAATTTGAAGTGTGGAGGAAGCGGGGTACTGACTGGTTTTGCATTCTGCATATTGAAGCGCTGCAGAATCTTTTCTATATATGTCTTTTGACATAACCAGATCTTCCTTCCTGTTCTGTCCCTGTGTATCTTCATCCCTAAAATTTGGTTTGCTGCTCCTAAATCCTTCATATCAAACGTCCTAGCCATCTGAGCCTTAAGATCATTGATTTTCTTCATGCTAGGGCTTGCAACTAGCATATCATCAACATACAACAACAAGATAATAAAACTGCCATCATCAAACCTCTTATAGTATGCACAATGGTCAACTTCACTCCTACTGAAACCTTGGCTCTTCATGAAGGTGTCAAATTTTCTGTACCACATCCTTGGCGCTTGTTTCAATCCATACAAAGATTTCTTAAGTCTACAAACCAAATGCTCTTTGCCTCTTTCTTCATAGCCCTCAAGCTGATCCATATAAATCTCCTCCTCGAGATCACCATGCAAGAAAGCAGTTTTTACATCAAGCTGCTCCAGCTCTAAATCCTGTGCTGCCACAAGTGCAAGTAAAACTCTAACAGTAGTCAGCTTCACAACTGGAGAGAAGATTTCATTAAAGTCTATACCTGACTTCTGCACATAACCTTTTGCCACCAAGCGAGCTTTATATCGTTCCAACAGCCCATCATTGTTCTTCTTTACTTTGTACACCCACTTGTTACCAACAACCTTTCTTCCAGGTGGGAGATCCACAAGTTCCCACGTTTCATTCTTCCATAGTGATTCCATCTCCTCATCCATGGCTTTCCTCCACTTATCTGCATTCTCAGATTCTCCAGCTTCCTGAAACGAGCTAGGCTCACCATCATCAGTTAACAAAGCAAAAGAGGACTGAAAATCAGGAGAATACCTGTCCGGATGTTTTTGTGGACGTGTAGATCTTCTAACCCAATGTTCTGTTGGTTGTGGCTCTTGGTCTTGTGACTGTTCAGGCTGCTGAACTTGCTGATCTACATGCTGATCAAAAACTTCAACAACCTTATCTTCATTTTCAGCTTTGTTCATATCTACTTCAACAGGTACAACTTCAGGTGTTTGTTGTACCTCCTTCCTTTGCATGGATTTTTCATTAAAAATAACATCCCAACTAATAATTACCTTGTGGGCAGTAGGATCCCACAGTCTATACCCCTTCACTGTATCTCCATAGCCGAGAAAAACACATTTCCTTGACTTTGGGTCAAGTTTGGACCTGTTTTCTTTTGGCACATGGGCAAATGCATCACAACCAAAGGTACGCAAATGAGAGTAATTAATTGGCTTACCACACCAAACCTCCTCTGGAATTTGTCCATCCAATGCAGTTGTAGGTGACCTGTTAATAAGGTAAGCAGTTGTATTAACAACCTCTGCCTAGAACCTTTTCTCCAACCTAGATGTGTTGAGCATGCTTCTTGCACGTTCCATGATTGTGCGATTCATCCGCTCAGCCACACCATTTTGTTGTGGAGTATATGGCACAGTCTTCTGGTGCTTAATCCCTTCCTACGTACAAAATTGATCAAACTCCTTGGAGCAATATTCTCCCCCATTATCTGACCTGAGGCATAAAATAGGTTTGCCCAAACTTTTCTCTACTCTTGCCTTGAACTCTTTGAATTTTTCCAAAGCTTCCGACTTCTTTGTCAGAAAATAAACCCACACTCTTCTAGAATAATCATCTATAAATGTCAAGAAATATCTAGTACCTTTTAAGGACTGAGTGGGGACCGGTCCAAATATATCAGAATGTATAAGCTGCAAAAAATCAGAACTCTTACCAGGACTTGCAGTAAATCGAACCCTCTTTTGTTTGCCAAAAATACAGTGCTCACACAAGTCTAAATTGCAAGACTTAATCCCAGACAACATACCTCGGTCATGCAAAATTTTCAATCCTTTTTCACTCATATGCCCTAGGCGTTGATGCCATAGCATTACTCCATCCTGAGCATTGCCTGAAGTTGTTGCTGCTGCATGGTTTGTCACCGTATCACCACACAAACGATATAGGGTCCCATAAGGTTCTCCTTTTGCTACTACTAGGGATCCTCTGGTAATTTTGCAATAATTGTTACCAAAAGTAGTACAATACCCAAGCTTGTCCATCATCTTGATTGAGAGCAAATTCTTCCGCAAAGCAAGCACATGTCGTACATCACATAACATCCTTTCTCTACCATCGTCCAACCTGATCCTTATGTCCCCTCTTCCCACAATTTCTAAAGGATGATCATCACCCAAATAGACCATCCCTCCATTATAGGACTGATATTTGACAAACCAATCTCTATGTGGAGACATGTGGAAAGATGCACCCGAGTCCAAAACCCAGGTATATAAAATAGATCTGTTGCTACTGGTACAGAAGGCCTCACATGTTGCCATCTCTACTGCATCTCCAGTATTGGCCTCAGCTGATGGTTGATTTTGCTTTTCACCATTCTTCTCCTTTTTTAGATGCCAACAGTCCTTCGAGTGCCCTGGCTTCCCACAATGCCAACACCTCCCTTTCAACTTGCATCCTTTTGACTTAGACCTGGACTGTGATCTACCTTGTTGACTCCTTTCGTTAGATCGACCTCTCACAGCTAGGGCTTCATTGGTTGAGGGTTCCAAAGACGATTTTCGCCTCAACTCTTCTGCCAACAAAGCGGCTACGACATCATCAACTCTTAGAGCTCCAGATGATGCATTGCTGATGGTCATCACCAAATGATCCCAGGTGTCCGAAAGAGAACAAAGTAGGGTGATTGCTTTATCTTCATCCTCCATCTTCACATCAATAGAGACCAACTTACTGATTAGAGTATTAAACTCATTCAGATGATCTGCCACAGATGAACCCTCCTTCATCCTCAGGCTATAAAGCTGCTTTTTCAAGAAGACCTTATTTGTTGCTGATTTAGTCTCATATAACTTCTCAAGCTTTTCCCAGAGGGCTTCTGCGGACCTTTCTTCAACAACATTGAACAAGACAGAGTCTGCTAGGCAAAGACGAATTGTAGACATCGCCTTCCTGTCCAGCTTTAACCACTCCTCATCTGACATGCTGTCAGGTTTACCCGCGAGCCCTTCCAAGGCTAGGGCTTGGTCGTTTTGAACCAACAAATCCTCCACCTTCATCTTCCATAGGGCGAAGTTCTTACCATTAAACTTCTCAATCTTGAACTTGGTTACACCTCCTGTCATTGTTGCAGCTCCCACTCGCACAAAACCCTGACCAACGAGTTTTCAAAGAACCTCGCTCTGATACCAGATGTTAGGAAATTAAAAGCAAGCAAGCTAAACAACAATAAATAGTACACGAGATTTTACGTGGAAACCCTGCAGTGTGCAGGGAAAAACCACGGGGCAAAAGGCAACTTTTCTCTTTTATTATTCTCAGCTAGCTTTCATACATTCGCACTGTTCAAATGCAAGGGGCATTCCCCTTTTTATAGAAATACAAAGGAAGATTCCAAAAAATCCGTGGCACATTCCAGATAAAAGCGCTTTATTAAAAAACTGCTTTTATCAACTACGTTTTATAACAAAAGCAGCTTTTAAAAGCAAAAGCACTTTAAAAGCAAAAGCACTTTAAAAGCAAAAGCAGCTTTAAAAGCAAAAGCACTTTAAAAGCTGCACCACCATGCACCACTCTGATGAAGAACATCGGAGATCTGGATATTGACTTCACCTCCTAACAAAAATGTCGTATTTTCTGGTTGATGAAATATTTTGTCTTATTTGTAATAGAATATTGTGCCTTATTTATTGAGTGCTTATATGATCCATTTGGATAACACCTCCACCATAGGGTGGCTCTTGGCCCCTTAAGAAGTTACTAAGGAAAGAAAAGGGAAAAGACAATCTCCTCTATTCTTTTGTCTTTCCAAAAGAACATAGTAAGGTTTTTGCTTGTATTAGCTACTCTTTTAACTTGATTGGCTAAATTAAGATGACTCTTTTATCCCCATTTATGTGGGTAGAGTGGCATGTGGCTAGCCACACTGTTTGCTTGGAGTTAAAATTTTTCATGATAACAAATGCCAACATGTGTAATTCACTACATCAAGTTTATTAATGTTCATTACCAAATGGAGGTTAAAGAGAAGGGACATGTTATGCAACACCTCTTCCACTTGTCCATATCTGCTGTGCTCTACCTTCTTTTTCTGCAAGGTTCCTTAAATGTGTTTGCATATATGCCTATTTGGTGCCTCATTATTAATCGTTCAACATCATAAAAAAGGGAATGGTTGTGGTCTTTGGACATGTGGATTTGCATGTCCATATAAGCGAGAGCTCATGGAGGCCCCATGCTTAGCTAGCATAATAACAAGAGAATATAGGAATTTGTGTAGTGGAGTTTCAGATGGCCTCTTCTAGGTTGATCCCAATATTCTCCCCTCTTTTATAATCTTTCAGTTTCCAAAAAGACATGAAACCTTGAAGTGGAGAGCAATTGAAAAAGATGGTCAACAAGAGATTTTCTAACATAGGGCCCTCAAAAGCCTAGGAATACATGGAGGGTTTCAAGCATTATAGAGCTTCCTCATCCCAAGATAAAATTCAACATAGGAGAATATTTAGATTTATAAGTGAAGAGGATCGAGAGAACTAGGCAATAAGAAAGAAGTTGGATTGAAGAATAAAGAAGCAAATGTAAAAACTTAGAAATAAGGGGTAGTCCAAGTGGAAGCAACTTGAGTGGTAGCCAGAGGCCAATTGACAGCTAGTCACCGTGTTTCGAAGAGCAGTGGACATTATAGTGGAAGCAATGAGAGTGGTAGAGTTATAGTGACAATTGCTAATGTTGAACATGGAAATTGTAGGATACAATCACATAAAGTTATTGATTCCCTTGTATAACCAAAGGAAAAAAATTAAAAATAGGAAGACTGCTTCAAGGAAGATTTGTTGCACTCTCATCAAATGAACGAACTAAAGTGCTCTCGTTTCCGATGTGGAAGGCTGGTTTATCAACGACCTCCCCAAAAAGAGGTCCAAGATTAGAATGGATTGAAGAATGAAGAGGCTAATGTAAGAAATTATAAATAATGTCCGAAGGGTTAGACTAATTGGAAGCAACCTGAGTGTTAGCCAAATGTTAGTTGTCAGCTAGTCATTGTGTTTCTGATAGTGGTGGAGATTATAGTGGCAACAACGAGAGTGTTGGGGTTATCTTGACAATAGCCAGAGTTGAAATGAGACTAGTGGGATACAATCATGGGAAGTTATTGATTCCCCTGTATAACCAAGGAAAAAATAAAAAATAAAAGGACTGCCTTAAGGAATATTCATTGTCTGTCATTGAATGAATAACCTAAAGCGTTTGAGTTTCAGATGTGGAAGGGTTGGCTTATCAACGACCCTCCAAAAAGGGGTCTAGAATTAGAAAATGCTCTGTTGCAAAAAGTGAAGCAATTACCGAATGTAATGGTGGATTGTGTGGGTCAAATTTACTTTTAAGAAACTAGAGGTCCATTCATGCAAACACATTGTTTGGTTTTGCGTAACATCATACATGTGCAATAGAAAGTCGTCAAGAAAATTAAAAAACTTAATCCCAATTACATTCCCCCGTTCTGTTACAATCATCCGATGCAAAGACGATAAAATAGTACAGAGAGAGAGATGAGAATAAATGAACATAATACCTATTACTATCAGCCAATACAAAGAGAATAGATAAGACACATAAAGATGATAATTTTTAATTAACCTCTAAATTTTTAATTAAAAATTATCATCTTTATGTGTCTTATCTATTTCCTTGAGGCCAATACAAAAAAAAAAAAATTGAGGTTTGATGGTCTTTTTTTAGGATGGTTTATTCTGTCATAAGAAAGGTCAGTGCTTCAGAGCTTGGAGGGATATATATATATCACTTTTTTTTTAGGTTGGACAGGCTTTGATACAGTTCTTTTATTCAGTCATTAGATAGGACAGTGCTTCAGAGCTTAAGGGAACTGTTTGGGAATTTTTTTTACCCAGGGCAGGAGTGAGAGCCTTAAAATTGGTTTATTCTTAACCACTTAGTACTTTGTTGGCAATAGTTTCTTGATGGTACTAGGATTCTAATTTGTTATTCGGTTAGAGGGGACAGATCACTGTCTCTGAGTTTCTTTGTAATGTCTGGAGACATTTTCACTATGTAATCTTCTTTTTCACATGAAATAGAAATTATGATTTAAAAAAAAAAGAAAGATAATTTTTGATTAAAAAAAAAAAAACTAGTTCCCCCTTTCCACACAGATGAAACTAGACCCCATCAAGCGATATCGAAGAAATTGATTTATGCTTTAGTCAATGCATGCTATATAGGTGCTTTTTTAATCAACAAAACTGACAAGTATTGATTTTTTACAGTATATTCTAACGTTAAAACCTTGGCCATATTCCCCATCAAATATGTCCAAACCTTCATATGGGTCTCTATAATCAATGTACCTTCCAATGCCTAAGCAAAGAAATATTTTGATAGATTAAAATACATCTTAAGTCAAGCTTAGTACGAATTGTGTTATGAATCATTTTCCTTCCTTTCAAAGTAGCTTTTGTGAACAAAAAGCTTCTCTATAAATGTTTTATGCCTTTTGTAGAATATCAAATCCTTCTCTTAGAAAATCCTCTATAAATATAACGTGCAATAACATAAACCTGTTCTATCAAATGGTATTAGCTCAACCGGTTAAATTCCTCAACTTTGAAGGAGGAGACCAAGGTTCGAAGCTTGCCAAGTGATGCATGAATGATAGCCAAGCTGTTGTAATACAGCTATGTAGTTGTGACCTAATATAGGTGGGACCTGTTTTAATCCCATGTGATCATTTAAATAAATAAATAAAACATAAACCTGTTTTAGGATTTTGCTTCAAGCCAAGTGATTGATAACCTCTTTGGTCATTTATTTTATTAGCATATAGCAGTATCTCCTAAGCTTCACACATTACATCATCAACATTGTAGGTGTGGCATGGTGTAACTAGGTGTGCAAGTGTGTAGGAGTTGTAGGTATGCAGGAATGAAGCATTAGAGATGGACTACCGTAAAGAAATTTCATTTGAAGCATTAGAGATGGACTACCGTAAAGAAATTTCATTTGAAGCATTAGAGATCGACTACCGTAAAGAAATTTCATTTAGCATTATCTATTGGCAGGCCATTTTCAATACTAGATTGCTCCAAGGTAATCCTCTAAAAGGCTTCAAATATTTATTCAAATCATGTGTTTTGACATTTATTTAGGTGGTTGATCAAAATCACCCTTACTTTAGATTAATATCTAGGGAAAATTAATTTTCAATTCTAAAGCTAATATTAAGCCTCCGTGTGCTCTATCAAACAATGAATTCAAAAATTATATGGAAAAGAGGACTGAGAAACGTCCATGCCCTTTTAGGGAGCCCGACATAAACATTTATGTTGTATTATAACTATATTACTTTTGGAAGTGGCATAAGCTATGGATTGCTCTTGAAGCATTTTTATTCAATAATCTAATAACTTAAACGTTTTAAATAGGAACATAAAGAGCACATCCAGATTCAAATTTTCTCAATTTGTGCATAGTTAATCTCCATGGAGCTACAATGGCAAAAAATGTCTGCTATATTGATCCTCCTATGATGGAGGTTGCTGATTTAGCTAATGGAACACTCAAACTCAAATGGCGTGAAACAAGGATTACTTGTTTTTTTCAATTTGTAAGCCTCATGAACAAACTTTTGAGACTTTTTAAAACCAAATTCTATCAATAAAAACCTTGTTGGAGACCATAACGGGTATCACTATGTCTTAAAACATTTCCCACAACGACCAGTATCCTCAAAATGATTATGATAGACCTGCATCATAAAATGGTGGTAATGAACGACTAGGAAGAAATCATATGGAATGAAAACTGCAAATGATGTTAAAGACTGCATTGAAACACTTGCAGATAGAGTTGTACTTGTGTCTATGGTCTTTTGCAACTCTGAAATATTTAAGGGACTACAGGTAGTAGGTAACAACTTTCTCTCTTTGTCAAGGTTGCTTATCAGTGGCAAGATTGGCAGAAGTACACTCAAACAATGCCTTGAAAAGGAAACTAAAATGTAACTGTAGCTGCAGAGAAGAATGAGTCAAACCCAATGGATTCAATCATGTAAATAATAAAGAAATTATGAATCATATGCCAACTTACATCAGAAAATGTGCATTCCAAAGCCATGAGCATGAAATTTGATATACATTCAAGAGCTGCCCCCACACTTATTACATGTGCTTCATGAATCGTTCTAGCCATGAAGTTCTCTGGGGAGCTTTGGTCTTCTGGGAAGAGCAAATTGCCAACTACATTTTCTCTAAAGAGCAACAATTGATGCAGGTATTGTTCTCAGTCTGTCTTTCATGTTTTATAGGAGTAGAATTAGAAAGTTTATATTCCCTAAGGACTGCTGGAGTGTACAGCGGACTAGCAAACTACTTTGTTTGTTATGCTATCCCTTACAATCTGATTTTTCTGATCTAAGACTACCCAATAAAAACAGTTGTATAAAGGCAAAGGTATCACACTCAGAAATTTCAGGGACGTTTAGCAGAAATAAGGCTACATGTGTCTAAAATGTTTAACTTGAAAATCCAACGAGTATAAAGATAAAAATAGATCATAATGTGTGCTTGCTGTTTTAAACCGCCTCATTAATTCTGAGTCTGCAGGTTTTTTTGCCACGTATCTGCATAAATTCCACCTTCGGGTGGGGTTTGGTCCTTTTTAATGGACGTTGCTCATACGACAGCTTCAGTTGCTGTTGGAACTATCGGAGCGCAAAATGGTGGTCGAGAAACGTCCTCGCAGGATGGTAGTGAAAGTGTACCACGAGGTAATGACTTTGTCCCTCATGTTATCATTCCTGATGCTGAGTTTAACAAAGCCTGTGAGTGGTATGAGAACACCCATTTAGTGGGCTATTTCCTTGGACGTATTCCTAGCGAATCCTTGATTCGTCACTGGGTCCAGCAAGTCTGGAAACCCTATGGTATTCAATGTGTTAATGTGCAGAACCTCACCAAGGGTTTCTTCCTTTTTTGTTTTGCTGAAGCGGAGCATGCTAAGAAAGTGCTTAATAGAGGACCCTGGTCTGTCCTTAGCTCCCTGTTAGTCCTGCAACAATATTATCGTACCTTCTCCATCATCGAGGAAGCCTCACTGGAAGTCCCGGTTTGGGTTGAGTTTCCTGGTCTCCCCATTCCGTGTTGGCCTTTTTTGAAAACCCTAGCCGCTCCTTTGGGGAAATTTGTTTGCCTGGAATCTGATAAGTTTTTTTGTCCTCGTCCTACTAAGCGAGTTTGCATGAAAGTCGACCTTTCCAAGGATTTGGTTGAACATATTGATATCACGTTGGATGGGAAAACCTATCGACAACGTGTTGTGTATATCAACTTGCCCAATACCTGCTATCGGTGTCAGTCGTCTTCTCATAAAATTAGGGATTGCCCGCTTATGACCGATCGAGCTCAGACCCATATTTCGGCACCTCCTCCTCCTACCACCACCTCGATGGCGCAGCCTGAAGGGGCTAAGAGTGGAGAAGAGTGGGTTACTGTATCCCATAATCGGTGAAACAAGAACCCTAAGAATCAGGCACGACATGCAACAACTAGTTCTTCAGCTACGGCTCAAGGTCCTCAAGAACCCATGGTCATTCCGCAACCTCAACCTAATCCCACAACATGGATTGGGCCTTCCTTTACGGATGTAGTTTCGGTTACATATGCCCCCTCGGCTCCCCAAAATTCTTCCTCTCTAGAAGGCGCGGGTCCAGCAGGCTCTCAGACTTACAAGGCACGCCGCTCACGCAACCCTCCTCATGAAAGGGAGGAGTATAATGTTGATAAGAGGCACCAGACAGATGATGTGCATCGGTAGTTCACCGAGGAGTATAATGTTGATAAGAGGCACCACACAGATGATGTGCATCGATAGTTCACCGAGGCTCAGGGCCACCCAGAACGCTTCACCACAAATACATTTGGGGCTCTTGGGAAGCTCGGGGACTCCGAGGTTGTTGAGGATAGTATGCACCTCGATCGGGCTTAATGCTTTTTCTCTCATGGAATGTAAGAGGACTGACGGACCCAGTCTAAAAATACCTGGTCCGCGATGAGCTGACTAAGGTCTCTCACACGTTTGGTAATCTTGACTTTGTTTGTCTGCAAGAAGTTAAAATTTTTTATTTTAATCTAGATTGTACCTGTAATTTTTTGTGGCCGCGTGGTTGCTTTCATGCAACCCGTCATACTCATGGTAAGGGAGGAGTTGTTACTTTTGTCTCTTCCAAGTGGATGAGGAATGTGGTTTCTTGGGGGGTGGACCCCTCAAATCAAGTTGTCTGGACTCTGTTTGAGTTTCAAGGTCAACCTTTTGGAATAATTAATCTGTATGCATCTAATGATGCTTCTGATCGGTGTAGTTTGTGGCGGTGGCTGGCTTTTTCTCTGCCGCATGTTGTCTGGGTGCTTTGTGGTGACTTTAACATGATTGAGAAACCCCAGGATAAGGTTGGGCACATGCCAATATGATGGAATGTCGAGGAAAGAGAAGCATGGTTTTTCATGAAGAATAAACTAGGGTTGTCAGATCCTAATTACTGTTTCTCTCAGTCTGACTTCCCTGAGAATGTTTGGTTCACCTGGTCTAATTTCCAAATAGGATTTTTGAGGGTTTTGAATTGCCTGGACCGAGCAATGCTTACAGATTCCCACCACTTCTTCTTTAACAGGCTTTCTCCATCCTGCCCTTTTGTTCATGCCATTCTAGACACTACCCTCTCTGATCACTCCTCGATTATTTTTGACATTGCCACCCGGGCCTCTCCTCCTCGAAGCTTTCAATCACAATTTTACCTAAATGTTTCCTTTCTTCAAAATGATGCTATGAGGGCTCATATTACCCGATGCTAGAATCTTCTCCCAAGACCCTCTAGCTCGGTTGGCTGGATTGTTTGGTGGAATAAGGCCATTCGGTGTACGACTTCTATGCTTCGATCTCTTGGGGTTGAAGTTGCAAAGCGTAGGAGGGTTGCAAATTCTACCCTCAAAAAAGAATTATCAGAGGCCTCTGTGAGACTTGAGTCTTCCCCGTTCAACCAATATTTGCAAGCTCATGTTGCTATCATTCATCATGAGCTGAAGAAAGCAGAGCTTTATGAGGCCAGAGGAGCCCAACTTCGTGCCAGAATGCATTGGCTCAAGATTGGGGACAAGGTGTCTAAAGAATTCTTCAAACGGTTACGCCCCTCTTCGTCGATTGTGCAATTTCAAGCTCTTCAAATCGATGGGGGTAGACTCACTGAGCTTCCTGATATAATCTCTGCCTTTGTCCGCCATTATCAAAAAGTTTTTTCTTCTCAACCACTCACCCTCACCTAGCAACAGGCCTTGGCTGAGTGTTGTGCAGTGGTGCCAGAAAAGCTCTCTTCCGAGCAAAAATCCAGTTGTGAAGCCCCTCTGTCTCTTGAAAACCTTACTCAGGCTCTCTCTCAAATGAAGAATGATAAGGCCCCTGGGTTGGATGGATTCCCCTATGAATTCTTCAAAGAATTTTGGGATTTCATTGGCCCAAACTTGCTTAAGGTCTATCAAGAAGCAATGATCACAGGTTCCTTGGGTTCTCTAATAAATAAAGGTAATATTCGATTCATACCCAAGGTTGGGGACCCTAAAATTATTACCAATTGGAGGTCGATCACTCTTTTGAATGTCAGCTATAAGATCATTGCCAAAGCTCTGGCTTTAAAGTTACGCCCCATTCTACCTTTAATTATCAGGCCTAAACAAACTGGGTTTGTTCAAGGCCGATATATCCTGGATAATGTCCTGGCAGTATGGGAAGGTATGGAATGGGCTAGACAGTCTCAACAGGATGCTATATTCATCAAAATTGATTTTGAAAAATCTTATGATAAAATTGAGTGGAATTTTATTCTTACCATGTTACAAGCACTTGGCTTTGGGCCAAACTTTGTTAAGTCTATCAGTATGCTCTTCCAGGATGCTTCAGCTGTGCTCACTCTAAATAACACTCAATCTGATGTCCTGGGCCTATTCCGTTCGGTGAGGCAAGGCTGCCCGCTTGCTCCTTCTCTATTTATCCTAGCTGTAGAAGCCTTTGGATACCTCTTGGCTGCCCAAGTGTCTCAGGGAAACATTCGAGGAATTGCTCTTCCCAATTCGCCAGCTCAGTTGGTTAATGGGCACTTTGCTGATGATTCTTTCCTGACCATTAGGGAAGATCAACAATCTGTGTCCAATGCTTTGCATTGCCTTGATATCTTTTGTGCAGCTTCAGGCTCTAGCATTCAGTGGCATAAGACTGCCTACTTTCGATAGTCTGCTAATCCTTGCCCAGATTGGCTTTCTCAATATCCCTGGCAATGGATTCAATCTGGTAAAGTTTTTAAGTTTCTGGGCATTCCTTTTGCTTTTTAGAGTACCTCTGCTCAACTCTGGAATCATGTGCTCCAGAGAGTTGAGAAGAAGCTTTCTTATTGGATTACCAAGAAACTCTCCCTTGCAGGAAAATTCCAAGTTTACTCCAAGATTTTGGCTACCACTCATGTGTATTTTTCTTCCTATTGGACTCCATCTCGGGCCTGTTACCAAAATCTAGAGAAGTTGTTGCAAGATTTTCTTTGGGCTAGCTCTTCCCAGAAGAAGGGATTTCATAGAGTAGCCTAGGAAATTTGTTGTCTTCCCAAGTCCTCTGGCGGGATGGGTCTGTTTGACTGTCAATGCCAAGGATTTGCTCTGTGTGCAAAGTGGGTTGTTAGAGCTATTGATGACCCAAAAGCCTGGAAGGTCCTAATTCGACACTGTATTTCTACAGGCCTTCCTTTGGGTAAGAAATTTTGGTGGGGGATGTCTCTCCCCTCTATTGTTACAGCCCCTGTGTTTATTAAAATTCAAGGCTCCTTTGTGATGCAGAGCATTTGGCGAGCTTGGGAGGCTCTTAAACCCTGGCTCTGTTGGTCTGGTGATGGGCAAAAAAAGGGGCTTCCATAGCCTCTCTTAATGTGTGGTGGTCATCTGTCATTACTTACCAAGGCTCCCCTTTGGCCTCATTTCAATGGATTCATGCTCAACGGTTTTTCAAGAAGGGAATTGCTACCATTTCTGATTTCTTCTCTTCTCATACCAAATATTGGATTCCTTGGGAGGTTTTCAGATGACTTCATAATTTAAAACCAGAAGATAAGACCACGTATGATACTGTGTTAGATAGCATTCCCTTCTCTTTTTGGCCAAAAATTACTAGGCATTTCCAAAAACCTTGGTGGTCGGACTGGACCTGGCCGAAGAACATCCCGTTAATTCAGTACAAGGCCCGTTTGGGATATTCCTGGCTTTCTCCACACTTGCCCATGGTGGGTAAGTTGAACGAGCATTGGGACTTAATCTCCAGGCCTTCATAGTGGAAATTGCATTTTAACATGGTCTGGGCCTCTTATCTTGAGCCAAAGCTGGCTTTTCTTGCTTGGAGTCTGCTTTTTCAAGGTTTGCCTATGGGGCAATGACTGAAATACTTGGGCGTGGCTAATCCCAAATGCTATTTTTGCAATGAACCTGAAGATTGCACTCATGTTTTCTGGTCGTGCCGTAAAGCTCAAATGGCTTGGAAGTGGTTGGAATCTTTCTTTCGACCTTATATGGCCACTTCTTTTTCTTGGCACCATTCCCTGCTAGGCGATGCTCCTGATTTTTCTATTCCTCTTGTGCCTGTCTAGAATATTTTTAGAGTCAATATTCTTTTTCACTTATGGAAGACCAGAAACAATATAGCTTTTTCCAGAGACACAACTTCTGATTCCTTTTCTTTAGCTGATAAGTATGTTGTATTTTTTAACTCTTGGCTTCAGATACAGGTTCAAGTGGAAAAAATTCATATTGACATTCAGTACCTGAGGACTCTCTTGGACCATTGGGCCAATGCGTCATGCACTATCAGTCGGGTCCCCCCAGATTCGACGTCACAACACCGTGCTGGCTCTCATTCTCGATCTCGTCGGGGATGTAGGGCATTATCGTAGGCGAGGAGACACTGGTCTCAACCTCCATCGGTGACCAAACGTCGTTACTCTGATGGTGTTGGTAATTCGTGGTTGGTGAGTGGATGGGATGTTCATCCAGAACCTTCACACCAGGTTGCGGGTTGGGGAGATGCGGTCGTGGCGGTGCCAGTTAATGCTCTGGGCTGGCACGGTGATGGCCAAACCCCCGCCCCCAGGATATAAATGCACAAGAGGTTAATGACGTTGCTGATATGGGTGGTACTGACACTGATGATAATGGCTGGGATGCTCCTGTTGCCGCCTCTCCCTGGCGCCATGATGACAATGTGGACAATTTTGTCCCCCCGATGTCTGGAAATGATTTATGTTCTACGGATGCATGCTTTTCTTTGATTTTTGGCTAAGAGGATGATTTTAATTCCCTCTTTTTTGTGTTAGCCAACTAAAGTCTTTGTATTTGCTATTTGGTTTCTCCTAACCGTATGCGGTTAGTGTGATTTTTGGGACCCTACTGGGGTGTGCGTATCCACCCACTTTTTGTATGATTAAGTTGTATTTTTAATATAATATAGCTTATTTCATTAAAAAAAAAATAGATCATAGGTGAAGTTCCATCTGACATGAAAAATGTGTTAATGAATGCTTTCCTTTCCCAAATCCTACAACCCTCAGCATTGCAGGGGAAGATTCTAATTTTTCCCATAGCATTTTCTTCTTATTGCGTGAAGGAAAATTCTAATAGTGTAGCAAATGGCACCTGCAGGGCAGAGGGTTGGGCAGATGTTTTTTAAATTAAAAAAATAATAATAATTAAATTTGTTAAGTTTCATTTTTTAATATATCAAATTGAATAAAATATAATATAAATTGCAAGTCAAACTGTTTTTTTAGAATTAAAATCATAACATTTTACAATAAAAATTCCAGTGTTTCTGCTAAGAATGCATTGCAGTCTGCTCAATCTTTAGACAAATGGATTGCATGAGACCCCGGGCAACTATTCTTGAAGCTGTAGACCCATTATAGAACCCTTGCTTTATAGAAACACATTTGGAATCTCGTGATTGGGATCTGCTGCTGCATGACTGAAGGCTTCATCTTGAGTTTCTGCATGTCCTGGAGCATCTCTTCTGTGATGGCGTGGAAAAGGAACATGATACAGTGGAATACCATTTGGTGGAGAATAGGAGTATTCACACACTTCCACAGTGACGTAGTGCATGTCCTTGACATTCTCTTCCACAAAGCCACTCGTCCCTTTTCATTCAACTCTAATGCTGTGCCTCAAAAAGAGAGCGAGATTCTGTTATGCCAGAATGTTTCTGAACAGACAGGGCTGAGGATGGTGTCGTCTGGCCATTTGGCTCTGAAGTCTTAAGTATTTTCCCGCGGTTTATAGTGGCTGGTGGTCCTGAGATTAATGAGACCACCTGGAAGTGGAGGTAATTTGTTAATATTCCAAGAGTGGAGTGTAAGTTCAATTAGACCTTCTGGAAGTGGAGATAAGTCCTTGATATCCTCACACCACTCTAGTCTGAGTCTTCATAGAGAGATTGCATGCACTTCAATTCTGAAAGTTGAGCAAGACAATTGCATGAAGACATATGAAGAGTCTCCAACAGTATCATAGGAGACATGCTTAAATTTTTTTCCAGATTGTTGCAGTTTGTAACTTTGATATGAATGAGGCCTTATGGAAGTGGAGGCAATTCCACAAGACTTTCACAGTGTTTTTGTTTCAATTCTTTTAAAGATTGCATGCAGTTCAATCCTGGAAGTTGGGCCAGACAACCACATGAAGATACATGAAGAGTCTCTAACCTTTCCATATGAGACATACTGAAAAATATTTGCAGGTTGTGACAGCATTCAACTTCCATATGAATAAGACTTTTTGGAAGAGATGGCAATTCCTTAAGCTTGAAGCAGAAAGACAATTTAATAGTCTCCAATTTTATCATATGAGACTATTAAAGCACTCCTCCAATTCTGTACAGTGTTCAACACAGATATTAATAAGCCGTTTCAGAAGAGCTGGCAGTTTCTTAAGATTCTAACATGAATCTACATGTAGTTCTTTTAAAGAATGCATACCGGACATGCTACACAGTTTCAGCACTTCTCTTCCCACAATGTAACCATAATTTTGCTGCCAATAAAAACTTGCAGGAACCCCGTAGTCACTGAACGCAAGAAGTTTTAGATTGATAAGATTTCCAGCACTTTGAGGAAGCTGCCTTACAGAGCATCCAGTCATATATAGCTCTTCTAAAGAGTGAAGGTGTCCAACTTCATTGGGAAGATGCACGAGATAGTGTTACTCATATCAAGATAGCACAGAAACTTGAGTTGGCCTAATTTTGTCGGCAAACTAAAGTAACAGGGATGATCTCTGCAAGAACAAAATATTAAATATATACATATATCCCCTCGTTAAAAAAAAGTTTTTGAAGACTATGCATACACGCAAATGTTTCCTGAAATTTACCATTTTTTATTTCACTATTTTATTAGAAACAAATTAAATAGTGCCTACCTCTGGAAATGCTTCATTGACCTTTAATCGACAGGAAGATAAAACCAAATATCTTAAATTTTGAGGTAACATTGTTATCTACCTTTCTAAGCTTAGATTCCAACAGAACATAAATAGGCGTAGATTCCTACAGAACATAAATTTCAAATTGCCCATTAATGCCAAAACGTCTACCTCATGAAGTTTCAACTCTTTCAACATAATCCCTTGGACTAGTGGCATTTCCTGTTTATGATAAGAAACGTACTAGTAGGTTAGGCATTTTGTTACTTGAGATTTAAGTTGAATTTAACTAAACAAAATTCAAGTATTAAACAGCATTACCTGTGTCTGATCCATTATATTAGATATATACTTCTAGCACCATAGTCCACTGCGTTTGCTTGGGTTGTGCACAGACTCCTCTTCAACGACTTGTCTTCCTAAATCCCTTAAATGATCATGTATCCAAAATATGCATCCATGTTCATAAACAGTGCCAAACTCATCTATTCTAATAAGCGACTTTCCTTCAAGACTTCTAAGACTTGTAGATGGAGTCATGCATCCCACGACTTGCCAAAATTTTAGATCAAAATTCAAGCTGGAGAAGGTATTGGGGGTCACCATCACAAAGAAATATGCAATGTCTAATTGCTTCTCTTCACCACAAAGCGCATCATAACTGATTTTTAGGGATTGATACACTTCTTTATAAAACATTTTTGGGGCCTCTTCCAAATTCTAATGCTCATTTCACCGTATAGATGTCCCCCTAAAATTTCCAATGAGACCTTTGCAAGCTTTTACAATTTTCTCGGTCATATCTTCATAGCCGTCATGATGGCAGGTTCTCAAGAAGTCATAGCAACTAAATAATTTCACATCTTCATTGTGATTAAGTCCTTTCATGTGGTGAATCTTATCAACCTTCCCATGCTGCAATACTTTTTTGCTCTTCGTTGTAATGAAATTTTGCTACCCGGTTCATAGCAATCACCAATGAGGGCCTGTAACTGCTCCTCGTCATCAACATCATCTAAAATAACCAATACTTTTGTGCATGGCAAATGAGTGTTCATTTGCATTACTTTGTAAATCGACCAGGCCCTTAACAAACTCGCTTGCAGTGGCTCAAATAGTGGACACAAAACAAAACAAGATACTTGAAACAGATGATGAATATTATTATAAACAACTTTGGAGAGGGTGGTCTTATCCAAACCCCCCATACCCCAAATACCAGCGGTCAACATATGAATATCATTATCCATTTCTAACAATTTTGTCACCTCTTCATAGGATATGAAAACCCCACCGACATATGAATATCAATATCTATTTCTAACAATTTTGTCACCTCTTCCATAGGATCTGAAAACCCTAAAAAACCCCAAAACCACACCGACTGTTCGACAACATGCACCCAATCAATCTTTAGAGTTTGGAAAAGGTTCATCACAACATGCTTGACAAGCCTACCTTCGTAACTACACGATCTTCCAATTATCAGACACTATTAAACTTTCAATAGTAAAAGGGTTTTAAAAGTAAATTTTCACGTATCCACTTTTGGATTGTCAAGGTACCATAAGATGTGATTTATGTAAGAATAATTTTGAGTTCATTTCATCAAACTGCTTTGGTATGACTGCTCTAGTATGAGCAAGTTCCATACCAATTTCTAAGAATTATAGTCCATTACAGAATCCGTTGCATTTCAAAAACATGGAGTGCACTAGCACACAAAAGGATAAGGCAAAAGAAAACATGAAAGAGAAGCAATAGCAGCAACAATTTTACTCGATTGTGAGAGAGACCAGAGGAAAGGAGAGACACGTTATGCAACGACTTCTTTCTTTTGCTGAAAGTTCTGCAACACTTCCTTTCTTTTGCTGAAAGTTCCTTCAATGACTCTGCGTATAGGCCTATTTGATGCCTCACTGCGATGCCTCAATATCCTAAAACCAGTGATGCAAAACAAGGGGATGGTTGTAGTCTCTTAACAAAGTTCCTTCAATGACTCTGCGTATAGGCCTATCTAATGCCTCACTGCGATGCCTCAATATCCTAAAACAAGTGATGCAAAACAAGGGGATGATTGTAGTCTCTTGACACTAGGATGTATTTGCAAGTCTAGATAAGCGAGAGCTCATCTAACCACCACGCTGAGCTGCCATAATTAGAAGAAAATATAGGAATGTTTACTTTGGGGTCTCGAGTGGCCTCTTTTAGGCTGATCTCAATATTCTCTCCTTTGAGTCTCCAAAAAGACATGAAATCCTACAGTGCAGATGGATTGGAAGAGGTGATCAACAAGATATTGACGTCATAAAAAAAAAAAACAAGATATTGACGTCATAGCCTCGATAGCTGAGGAATACATGGTATCTTCTCCTTTGGACGGTATCTTGGGATGAGGAAGGTCTGCAATGTTTGAAACCCGCCATGTCTTCCTTTGAAAGAATTGTAACTTTTACCTTTTAGAGGTCCAAGAAATTCAAGACCATCAAAAGCTAGGACGAAGATGGAGAGAGAGGGGGGCAATAAGAAAGGTGGTGGAGTCAAATATATGAACTAAGAAATAATGATCAAATGTTTTCGAGTGAAGTCATAGTAGAATCGTCTCAAGGAAGATTAGTTGCATTCTCCTCCAGTGCCAGACGGGGAGGAAAGGCTAGGGAAATGCTCTCTTGTCCAAGAGCGAATCAATTGCAGAATTATCTGGCGACGATGGGTTAATGCTGCCTTGAAAGAAATACAAGGGTATTCGTAGATGCATTGTTTAGTTTCGTGCAAACCCTAGCACTCACATAGTGGGTAATGGGTATAATTTCTTTGACTTTCATCTTGACTTTTAAAAGTGCTATGCCATTGGATTCTTAGAACAGATGGATGTTTTTCGCAGGACTGCCCAAACTGTCGAACTTGTTTCGGCCATATTTCACTCATCCGGACTCGGATTGAGCTGAAATTTTGAGGGTAGATGCCTGAAAAACCCTAGAACATCTCCACCAATTTTCAGATCATTTGGAGCAACACAGATCCTAGCGCATCCCTATGTGTGAACGAGATTTTTGGCAAGCGATTGTGCGAGGGTTTCATCTGGGTTGAGTGCAAGCAGATCCAGAGGTTGGTTTTAGGGCCTTCGGGCCCTAGCGGCCAATATTTTTGTGGTTTATACTCAATATTTTAGCAGGATATGTTGCAAGGGATCCAAGATGGGTTAGAAATTTGTCTTTCAACAGATCATGTTGTGAACTTGAGTGACAACGACTTCCAATTTGTTGCACAAAATAAAAGTGAAAACCATACCTTTCCACGACGTCTAGGGCAAGGATCTAAAAAGATCAACAAAACAAGTTCAAAGATCTCAAGTGAATTTGGTGCTAAGGTGCACCCACAAAATAAATCTATTGTGCAAACCCCTGTCAAGGGTAAGAATTTTGAAGACTCAGCCCCAAAAATGAATTTTAGGGATGCCCTCCATGGTGGACAACCTCAGCCCAATGCTAATATTAATCTTAGGGCTTCCCATAAACCTCTAAGAATGCCCAAGATTGATCCCAGGAAAACAGAGTCAGGATGTCTTAAAGCAGTGATGGAACTCCTATTGTTAAGCTTGATATGGGTAACATTCATACTGACATTGAAGATCTGGAAAAAAGAGGACTAATTTGTCGGTTCGTGGGTTTTCGTCCGAGCCTACCTGCTTTCAAAGTCTGGGTTGCAAAAAGCTGGAAAACTAAAGGTGAGTTACAAATCTCTATTTATCCAAATGGTTATTTTCTTGTTTTATTTGCAAATAATGAAGATAGAGAGAAAACTTTTCAAGGGGGTCCCTGGTTTTTTGGAAGGGCGGGGCTTTTCATGAAGCCCTGGCATACTAAATTTAAAGCCGAAGAAGAGATGCCTTCTATAGCTCCCGTGTGGGTTAGACTCTTTGGCCTCCCTATTGAATTTTGGAATCCTACTATTTTTTCTTCAATTGGAAACTCTTTAGGAACTTTTATGATGTCTGCTGATTGTACTCAAAATTTTGAACATATTATTTATGCTCGGATTTGTGTTTTAATGGATTTTGACAAACCCCTACCTAAAAAGATCACATTACAATTTGGGGAAGACACTTGGGAGCAAGTAGTGGACTATGAGAACATTCCTTTTCGTTGTAGAATTTGCCATGAATATGGTCATTTGGCTAGTGCTTGCCCAAATAAAATTCTTGATCAAAAGAAAGAAGATATAAACTCAGCAGGTTTCCAACTGCCTAAGAAGAAGAACACTAAGAAAAAACCAGTTATGAAGGATCAATCAAAGTCATGTGCTAATATGTTTGAAATCCTTTCCACAAATGATGTCCCAAGTGAGGAAGGAGAAATAGTGGAAACAGAAATCTTAGAAACACAATATAAATATGAAGGGAAGAACTCAGAGATAAACCAACAAATCAAAGGTTTTCAACAGAAAAAAAGGAGAAAATTTACACAAGAAAAACAATCTTTTAAATGTCAAAACTTCAAATAATACGGGTCCCAATATAGACTCTGTTGAACCCTCTAGTAAAATTTTGGATGTGTACGAGCATTCTTCAAGGTTAGAAGCCATCTCAGATTCAATTGGAGTAAGTCAAGAAATATGGAAAAAAAATCTGAAGATGGATTCTAATCAAAAGGCAAGTCGCAAGACCAATCAATATCATATGGTAAAAGAAGGTGAAAAGCTTGTAGAGGAAGGTAAGATTAATGCCCTTCCCAACTTTTTTAGCACTGGTATTAATGAAGATCATCACTTGGAATATTAGAGGACTCAAAGGGAGTCTTTCAAAACAAAATGAAATTAGAAGAATGATTCAGATAAATCATCCACATCTTGTTTTCCTTCAAGAAACGAAGATGTCAATGGAGGATATGGACTCAATTGCTAGTAAAATTTGGCTAGCTGGAAAAGTGGTTTCCCTCAGTTCCCAGGGGACTTCTGGTGGCATTGCTTGTCTTTGGGACCCAAAAGAGGTAGTTATTCACCATATGATTGGCAGTTGGGGTATTTTGGCTATAGCTATTCAAAGTAGACATTCCAACCAAATTATGCTCTGCATTATTGTTTATGCTCCAACTGCTTTGGAGGAAAAAAGAAGACAGTGGAAGAATATAACTCATATTATCTCTCATTTTCCTGAAGCTTGGATCTTGATTGGAGGAGATTTCAATACCATCCTCTCTCTAGATGAGAAAATGGGAGGAAATAGAAATTTGGACAAAAGCACTGACCTCATGAGCGAATATATTTCAAACCTCCATCTTGTGGACATCCAACCAGATAATGGCCTTATGACTTGGTCTAACAGAAGGCAAGGCTTAGCGTGTATAATGGAGAGATTGGATAGGTTTTTGCTCTCTGAAAATTTCTTAATCCATGGTCACATTCCTAAAGTGAAGACTCTTAACAATGTTGGTTCGGATCACTGGCCAGTCATGGTGGAAATGTGGAAAACCAATGTGAGTTTCTCTCCTTTTCGTTTTCAATTAATGTGGCTTAGAGACAGTTCCTTTAGACCTCGTGTGCAACAATGGTGGAAGGAAGGTAAGCCTAGGTATGGGACTAAGATGTTCATTTTTGCCAAAATACTGCAATACATTAAATCCAAAATCAAGACTTGAAGCTGGAAGGAGTTTGGGGATGTTCATAAAAAAAACATGAAGTTATTGCTCAACTTGAAAATTTGAATAATAAAATCCGTTTAGATGGCCTCACAGAGAATAGAAGTGCGAGATGAAATTAAACTCACAACTCAGTTAGAGGAATGGGAAAAAAAGAGAACTCTTATGGAAGCAAAAATCTAGAATTCAATGGCTCAAAGAAGGAGATCGAAACACAAATTTCTTCCACAAATGTCTTCTTGCTCGCAGATCTCACAACTTTATTTCTTCCCTAAAATCAGATTCTGGAGATGTTGTCTATACTTGGGATGGCATGAGCTCTATTGTTGTCGATTACTTTTCCAATATTTTTCTTTGCTACTCCTCTTGACTCGGCTTCTCAACAAAATGTTCTTCAAGCAATCCCTTCTCTTATCACTTCTGAGGAGAACTCTATTTTGACTACTCCTATTACTATCAATGAGCTTCAACATGTAGTTTTTAAAATGCAAAAAGGAAAACCCCAGGTCTTGATGGTTTTCCCATTGAGTTCTACCAAGAGTTTTGGGATATCCTTCATGCTGATTTATTAGAGGTGGTGGAAGAAGCCAGGAAAGCCAAAGAAATTTTGAAGGTTATCAATAAAACTTATATTACTCTTGTTCCAAAAGCTCAAGAGGTTGATCACATCTCAGCTTTTAGACCTATTGCTTTATGTAATGTTCTCCTCAAAATCATTACTAAGATCATGGCAGAAAGGTTGAAGCCTCTTTTGCATAAGATTATTTCCCCTGAGCAAGGGGGTTATGTGGAAGGGCGTCAAATAGTAGATGAGATAGTTCTTGCTCAGGAAGCCATCCATTCCATGGATATGCAAAAATATCCTTCCATGTTCATTCGGTTAGACTTATCCAAAGCTTATGACAGAGTGGATTGGCACTTCCTTATCAAAGTTTTGAGGCAATTTGGTTTCTCTAAGGATTGGATGGATTGGATTATGGGATGTATCTCTTCAGTTTTCTACTTAGTTCTTATCAATGGCAGACCTTCTCAGTCGTTCCCAGCTTCCAGAGGTATTAGGCAAGGTGACCCGCTTTCCCCTTATTTATTCATCATTCTTGCTGAATGCTTGGGTAGGACTATAACCAAAAAGAGGGAAAACAAAACCCTTGAGGGAGTTACCATTGCTCATGGAGCTAGACCTATCTCTCATCTTCAATTTTTTGATGACTCTACTCTTTTAGGTAAAGCTACAATTAAGGAAGCTTCTAATATTAAGCAAATCATTAGCTATTTTTCTAAGGCTATTGGGCAGTTGATCAATGAAGACAAATCTAAAGTTATTTTCTTTCACTGCTCTGCCAGACAGGAATCCATGGTCTTGGATAAATTAAGATATAAGAAGTCCTCCCTTTCGATCACTTATTTAGGTATTCCCATCAATATTCAAAGGCAGAAAAAAAAATATTGGAATTGGTTGTTGGACAAAGTCAAGAAGAAAATTGGAAAGTGGACCAACAGGTGGCTTTCTTCTAGGGGTAGAATCACCTTGGTAAAATCAGTCCTTCAAGCTATTCCTATTTATGTTTCTTCCGTGTTGAATATCCCAAAGGTTGTTCTTCGAGAACTAGATCAAATCAGTCATCGATTCCTCTGGAGTGGTACTAAGGAGAAAAGAAAATGGGCCTTGGTGAAATGGGACACTTTATGTCTTCCTAAGAATGAAGGGGGGTTAGGATTCCGGTCTTCTATTAATAACAACAAAGCTTTAGCTGCTAAATTATATTGGAGGATGTTGCATAACCCCAATGCTCTTTGGGCCAATAATCTCCGTGCTAAATATGTTGAGAACAAAAGTCCTGAAGACCTTGTTCGCTATCATCTTCCTACCAAAGGTTCTTCCATTTTAGCAGTTCTTAAGATTGGTGAGGATTTGATAAAGAAAAATTTATTTTGGATCATTCATAATGGTCAACAGGCAAATTTTTGGACAGATTCTTGGGATGGTCACAAGCCTTTGATAACTCAGTTTCCCGATTGGAGGCCTTGGATGGAGGAGCTTCATCGAGCTAACTGGATAAAGGTGGCTAATTACTTGTCGGTACCATATTGGTAATTCAAAGGTTGGTAGATATTGGATCCCTATTGAGGATTGGCCTATTCAAATCCCAGAAAGGCAAAGACAAGATATCCAAGGCATCCTTCATATGAGGTCTCTCTCTTGGTCCCATGAAAAATATTGTTTTGGATGGAACAACACTACTAAGGGTGAGTATTCAGTTGCTCAAGGTTATTTGACCTTATGCCATAATAATCCCAACCAATCTTCTGACATATTTTCTCGGTTGTGGGCTCAAAAGCTCTGGCCTAAGGTGAGGTTCTTTATTTGGCTTTTATTGCATCGTAGGGTGCTTACTGGTGAGCAACTTATGAAGCGTGGTTTTCATGGCCCTTTTAGATGTGAAATGTGTGGAGAGAATGTAGAAACTCTCAGCCATATTTTTATTGAGTGTACTTTAGCCTCTGAGCTATGGAGGAGAATGGCCACTTTACTTGGCTTACAGTGGTCCAATTTTTTAACGTTTGAACAACTTTGGAGGGATTGGCCTAAACAAGAGGGTGTTGATCATTTTATTAGGCAATTAGTTTGGATGGGTTCTACCATTCTTCTTTGGAATATCTGGAATGAAAGGAACAATCAAATTTTTAATCAAGATAGGAAGGATATTCACTATATTTGGCAAAAGACCATAGCCAACTTAGTTGAATCAGTCCATCATCTCCTTAATCACCCCCAAAACTTCCACCAAAGATGGGATCAAGTGATGCAAAGATTGAAGATTAAATCTTCTAAGGGCAACCAACTTAAAGGGAATGTAAGTATTTGTAAGATGGATAGGACTAGAAATTGGCAACCTCCTCCTAAGGATTTTGGTAAAGTCAATACTGATGGAGCCTCTAGAGGGAACCCTGGAAAAGCTAGTGCGGGAGGAATTGGTAGACTTTCAGATGGCTCCCTGGTTTTTACTTTTGCTGAGAATTTGGGTATTCTTTCCAATAACCTTGTTGAGGGGTATGGTATCCTGAGAGGCCTTCAAGAGGCTACTAAGGTTGGATGGGAAAAGGTGTTAGTTGAGTCCGACTCTCAACTCATGATTAATATTTTGAAGAATCCTTCTAAGAATCATAAGGTTGATTGGAGAATAAAAAGAATTATTGAGAAGATTCAATTAATCCAGATGGGATTTTTGAAAGTTGATTACAATCATGTGGTC
Source organism: Wollemia nobilis (assembly GCA_028583015.1). Taxonomy (NCBI): domain Eukaryota; kingdom Viridiplantae; phylum Streptophyta; class Pinopsida; order Araucariales; family Araucariaceae; genus Wollemia; species Wollemia nobilis. The sequence continues at coordinate 4,048,316 of JAQPPZ010000613.1, read as the reverse complement.
AGAAATCAAAACAAGAGTGTTGATGCTTTAGCTAATTGGGCTTTGGACAAAGGTGATCTTACTTGTTATGGCCACCCTCCTAGATGGTGGGCTTCACAAATAAGGGAAGCTCTTCTTTCTATCATTTCTTTGGATGGCTCCAGTTCTGAAGGTTCCTAGTTTCTTCTTGCTTTATTTTTGCTTCTCTTTGGTTCGGTCAAGGTATTTTAGTTCCCTAGCTCAAACTATTCTTTCTTTTGTTTCCTCTGTTGATTCTTGCCTTAAAAGTCTTTTGGTCTAGAAAGGTCATTGTTATGTTCAATTTTTTTTTTTTGTTTAATTTTTTGTGGTGTATGTTTTTTTGTTTTGTTTTGTTTTTTTTGTTTTTTGTTGTTCTTATGTTTTTGTTGTTTTGTGTTTTTTGTTCTTGTTCTTGTGTTTATGTATGTTTGTGTTAATTCGTGTTTTTGTGTGTGAGTGTTTTCTATGTTTTTTGTTTTTTTATTGTCTATTGTTGGTTGTTTTTTTATATTTTTTTTGTTAATTTTTTAGGTTTTGGTTGTTTGTGTTTTTCATGTTTTTGTTGGTTATGTCTTTGTAGTGTTATGTTGTTTTTGTCATGTTTGTGTTTTGTTATGTTGTTCTTGTGTTTTTCTATGTGGTTCGTGTTGTGGTTTTTTTATCTTATTGTGTGTGTGCTTGGTTGTGCTTTTTCTTTTTGACACACTCAAGGAGCATGTTTTTTATTTTATTTTATTATTTTTATTTATTTTTTTATTTAAATCTTATTGTGTGTTTGTTTGCTCCTTGAGTATGTCAAAGGTGGTAGGCCAGGATCGTACCCTGGGCGATTTTGGCGGATTGGATACCCTTGCCTCCTTGGGTCTTACCCGAAAGTGGCATCCCTTTTGGGATGTTTTCCACAAAAAAAATGGCTATAATTTCTTTCAAATAATTCCACGCGAAGTTGCTTATCTGATTCTTTGAAAATGAAAATATATATCTATATATTTTTTTGATAGATAGGTAAATTAGTAACACCATTGGATACTACCTTTATAATAGTGGGTTGAGTAAAGTCAATGAAACTCCTATCCTTTAAGGCATGGGAAGTCAACCAACAAACACTCGAGGATTTAGCCTATCCCCTTACTTGAAAATAGAATTATTATAAAAATAAGGTTAAGAAGATATTTCCCTTAAAAAACATTTGGAGAGAACAACCAACATAATTACATAATATAAATATAAATTTAATTTTCTTTAAACTATATATATATATATATATATATATTTTTGGTTACATAAGAGAGTTGACACAACCACACTATTTTTAGTAAATGACAAGAGCAACGTTCAAACCATATGGGTTGCTCCCATAAAATATATTTCGCCTTGTTATTGTTGACCTGATGTGAAAGGGACCTCAAACCACATGGAATGCTCCCACAAAACCTATTTCGCCTTGTTATTGTTGATCCGACGTGAAGGGGACTATTGATCTCTTAGGATTCGTACTATCATCGTTGGTTTGGCGTGCACTTAAAGGATTCAAATTAGACTACTACCTTTGCAAACAGGTTGCCTCTCGAGGTTTGAACCTGAGTGTTATATATATATATATATATATATAGAAAGAGAGCGAAATCAATAACCATTCCTTGTATAAACCTTAGCTTGTAAGATAAAATGAAGTCAATGGAACTTGACCCTCAAGAGAATCAAACTGGAGCAGTCAATTGACAAACACTCGACTATTTACCATCAACCTATCATATTTTGGGCACGCTTTATCCTTGAAAGCGTTAAACTAGGGCAACCAACCGATAGACACTTGATTGTTTACCATTCAACATATCCCCTTATAAGTACGACATGGTTTGAACCTTGGACCTCCCCAAAGAAAGACCAAAGCCTTAAACAATGTTGTCCTTACTGACTTATATATATATTCCTATTTTTAATAGTTTTTAGGAAAAATTTAAATGAAAGGTGAAATGGTTGGATTAGTTTATCTTATGTGGTTTGTTAAATTAGATAGAATTTATTTTAATTTTATATAAGCTTATAACTAATTAAAATGATATATTATGTGATTTTTCATTGTAAAAAAGAGTCACTATGTCATTTATTAAATTATTATGATAAAAATTACAAATTAATATACATAAAAATCCAAATTTAAGAAAGTGGCCAACAAGAACATCTTCAAATAAAGATCCAAATGCAGAGAAGTGGGCAAGAAAAACATCTTCAAATAAGTAAAGGAAAGATGAGAGATCATGGTGGGATGAAGATGCCCAACCTTGAGCGTTGGTCATAAGGTTTTCTCAAACTAACCAAATATATTTTTGGATTTGAACCCATGAAGGGAAGTTATCAATTCTTCTATGTATTAAAAAAAACTAAAGGAAAAACAATAGGAAAACATTTATATGACAAAGAAAAATTAAAAACCTTCTAAAACATTTTTTTCCGGATACATAGGGGAGTTGGTTACATCCACACTATTTTTAGTAACTGCCAAGCGCAGGGTTCAAACCACAGGGGCTGCCCCTAACAAGCCTATACCACCTCGATATTTTATAACTTAGCATGAAGAGGACCACCAATCCCTCATGATTCATACCGTCGTTGTCGGTATGGAATGCACTCAAAGGATTCAGAAGAGACTACTACCTTTGCAAACAAGCATGCCCCTAAGGTTTGAACCTAGGTCTCTTATGGGTAAGTAAAACCTTTTAAAACATTACTCAAGCAAATAATGTAAAGAGAAGAAAGAAAGAAGATAATTATTTTTCAAACTTACCTTTTTGATAGGAGTAATGCAAAAAATTAAATCCCATGAAAGAAAACATGAAAGCTTCTCTCTAAATCCATGGTATGATGAAGAATGCAAAACAATAATGAGAACCTTGAAAAAACCAGACAGAGAAAACAAATAACAAGATATATAAACAACTATTGAAAACAAAAAAGGAAAAATACATAATAGCAAGATAAAAAGAGCAAAACATAGCCCAAGACAATTTTGGAAAGAGCTACAACAAAGCAAAAGACACAAAGAAAACAATATCACAAGCGAACAATGGTTACAGTATGCTAACCAATTATATGAGAGAAACCAAGAAAAATATATCCCTCCTATAATTAACACAACTGAGGAACATTTTTCCCAAAAAAAATGTGAAGGATGACATTAAGAAAATAACAATAGATAAAGCTCAGGATATAGATGGTTTGCAAGTTAAACATCTCAAGTGTGGGGTTGACATATTAACACCATACATACAAAATATTTTTAATGACATCATTAAAGGAGGTTTTCCATTGGAATGGATAATCAACCTAGTTATACCATTGCATAAAAATGGAGAAACCATTAATCCTTAAAATTACTACACCATCATTATTAATCATCTTTTTGCAAAATTGTTTGGCAGTATAATAGAAAGTAAAATTATTTTATGGGCATAAAATCAAGGAAATAGGGCAATAGCACAAGCAGGGTTTAGATCAAAGTACTCAACAATAAATCACTACATTACTTTAAGGTACATAACATAGAAAAAATAGAATGAAAAATGAGAAGTTTATTGTTGTTTTGTGAACTTTAAGAAGGCTTTTAACACAATACCTAAAGGTAAATTATGAAAAATAATGGAAGAAAATGGTGCACTAACCAACTACAGAACAACTATACACAAACATTATGAGCAGGTGGTGGCAAAACCCACGTTTTAATATTTGTGCTAACATTTTAGCCTCCAACTAACATTATTGTCATTTTTCTATGTTTCAAATGGCATAAAACTAGCACAAACCTCTCAAAACCCTAAATCAACAACTTAGGTCCAAGGCAAAAGCTTTGCTGCTCTACATGCTAGGAATGTATGGAGGGGTATGGTAAAACCATCCAGATAGGTCCATCTGGTTGAGCGAAGTGCTCAAGAAACTGGGTCCTTACCAACCAGATACCATTTGCTACACAACCTCCATAGTAGGGATCCATTTGATTAAATTTTGGACACAGTCTAAAGCCTGTCACACTTCTAGAAAACATTTGAAAAGCTTAGGACCATAGGTAAGTACTTCCAAAACCTTGTACCTCCAATTGTATTGCATTTTATCCTTCAAATTAAAAGCACCAAATCATTTGGTCACTTCCCAAATGGCCTCTGATTACTTTACGAAAGCCTGAAATTGCTTTGAACACTTTACATAACAATTTCAATTTACTTGTCTTTCTAAATGCACCAAAACCATTTTGGTCACCTATCGAATGGCTTTTAAGTTTGCTATTCATAAGCATTAATTTGTAGGCCTTTGTACTTGTCTTTTCACTAGTATAGGCTAAAGCACTTGCATAAGACATGAAGAAATCCGTAAATTTCTTTATATATTTTGAGTTGAGACAAATCTTGATCTATCTCATACATAAGGCTCTCATAAGACATCTGATCATAACCATAAAAGGTATATCTTGACCAGTGTAGATAGAGTCATGCTTAAGCGACTCTTAGCATAATTTTTTCTGAAAACAAGCTATCATTCCCTTTATGTCTTCAGCATAATCTATGCTTACACAAAGTGTTTTCATTGCTTTTTTAGTATAGACTTTGCTTTTCAAAAATGCACTTTATTTTTCAAAAAAAAATCAAAAGGCTTTCATTTCTTTCCTAGTCTTAGTTTCATTTTGCATCTAGCATTCTAAAAGTAAACCAAACACACACACCCACATGTTTTGCACACATTGGTGAAGTTGGATTTCATCACCAACCACCAATCAAGATCAATGATGTTGGCTTTCATCTCTAACCGTTGACTCACCCCTAGTCACCATAGTAGCCCCCACAAGCAGTATTTTGAACTTCATAACTAGAAAAATCCCTATTCTTGAGTATCTTAGGGTAGGTGAGAATAGATACTCCTACTCATAGGGATATACATAATTTGTAAGTGTACAGTTGTCATTTTTAACCGAGCCTACCCGAGGGTGAAGCGAAAGCTTGTTTGATCTACACAGATTTTAGACAACACAACCTCTTTCATAAGAGGTTTATATTCTCCCTTTTGGTTACCCTGAGTCATTTATATCATTAAAAACCATTGGCCTATTTGTCCATAGCCAATCCTTGCATGCCTTTGGGTATTGTGGGGGGTATGCATTAAAACACCCCTCATAGATCACATTCATCCATCCCTTTTACTTGTTTCTTAGTGGTATTTATACCTAAAAATACACAAAAATAACATAAACAATCAAACAAAATCAAAAACCAAAATCACACCTCTAATATCTATCTTTATATAACTTAATGCACATCTGCACACAAATACATGTTCAAACACTTCACTCACAAACTTGTTTGTTGTTTGCAACAATACTATATTGATTAATTAGTTCTTTTTGCTATAAAACTACCATAGACACAAAAATACATACATCAAAATAGCTCCCAAACTCTTAGTTTCTATTTTTCATAGCATTCTATCTTTGAAACCTACCTCTTTACAGAATCATATAGACATGTATGATCAAATATAATCATACAAACAAGTACAATTAAATTCTTGACCTCATAGATAGATACAATTACACCCATAGTTGCTCAACAACTATAATCCTTGATCCAAATAAGTTACAGCCTCCTTTCCATGCCATCTACTAATCCTTCACCGAAAGCCAATCTTGCAAGCAAGAGTGCCTAGCCATGGACCCTTCTAGGGTAATATACACTTCTTCGACCATCTTGTCAAGGTGCTTGAAGGAAACCACATCCACCCACTCTCAGAGTCGGTATGCCTCTTCTCATTACCCCTTCCCACGTGTCATACTGTTACATGGGCTATCATCTTATAACCAAGTTGTAACGTACCATGCCACTCACTTTTCTCCACCTTTGAGCCCTCATAAGGGGACCCCTTCCTCCTCATGCCAATCCACACCTTATCATCCACATTCTCTTCAAATGCCACCTCCTCCACCTCTTCTTTCATCACCCCATTTTCCATCCCAAATGGTTCAATCGGTTGGCATTTCATAGTCCCCTTGTCCCTCTTTTCCACCTCCTTCACCTTACCCATGCTCATAACCCCACCCATATCAATCGAAACTTGGCCTTATTTTCATCTATGTCAGACATGTCCTTTCGACCTCAACCCCTCCTTTGATTTACATGCAACACATCTTAGAGCACCTCAACAGCCTCAAGCTACAATTGGGCAATTACATGTGTTAAACACCCACCCATAACTTGACTATGAGGAGTCTTATAATAACTTCACCCCAATAGGTTCTTCAACCTTAATGATGAGGATATCCATAACCTGGGCAAGCAGTTGCTCCACTTCCACCTATCCAATCTCACACAAAACCTTAGTACCCTCGTCAACCACCTCATGCTGTGACTCCTCTTTTTGAACAATTAGCCAATCTCTTCCTAAAGTTGCACAATGTAGGGCATATAATTTTGATTAAAATTAGACTAGATGATCCCAATTGGCCAAAATCAAAATGGTACAATGAGCACCAATTTTATGTCTATCATTTCCAAAAAGGGCATAACATTAACACTTGGTATTTATTCAAACAATTAGTTCACAAAAAAATTGATCAAGAGAAAATACAATTTGATAATCCCATATCACCTTTATATCCCAACATTGGTATATGTACCAGACTGGAATAGGGCAGATGTTCCAGACGGTTTGGATGCTACAGGAACAGTTGGCATAGGTTCAAAACGAAATAGGCCAGGAGGGATCAGCTTATGTTGGAATATGCTAGATATTCCAGACGGTTGGGATGCTATGGGACCAGCTGGCATAGGTGCAGGCTAGAATAGGTCAGGTTGGATCAGCTGGTATAGGTGCAGGCTGGAATAGGCCAGGTTCTATTAGAAAGTACATGAGCGACGCATGCGACTATTTTGGACTTATCACGAGCTACGAATTAAAGGACTACAGATCATACCACAGATCATACATCTGAACCCATTGATAATGGGAAAGAAAGTGAGAAATTTGTTTCTTTGAGATATGAAGCCGTGTTTTTGCCCAAGATGTTAAAAAGAAACTCAACGAAGAAATGTTTGGAGTTCTGCAAATAGAAGATGCAGGTTTTTAAGTTATAATTTCAATTTAAAAAAAAAAAATTATTTAGCCAAAGATTCTAATAGATGATAACAAGATCATTATTTCATGGATTACCTAATGCTTTTACTTTCAAATAAGTTATTCAATATTTCATCAACTATTGCAATGTTGATAAAGAAAACATATTTTCATTTTATTAAGGAAACATATATAGGAGAAGCAAAAATACACTAATGAAGTAGAGGATATAATGTTTCTAGATCATTATCACACAAAAACACATCTCAATGGTCCATGATATCCTTACCTTTTACATATTATCATCCATTTTTTTGTGTGCTTTAGATTACTAACCAAAGAGATGTCAAGGCCTTAGAGAAGGATTCAAGTGACTAAATTGTCTTCCATGGGAAGTCCTTGGGAGCAGCAAACTCTGTTGTTGTAAGTCCTTATATTCCAAATTGACTAAGTATCCATCACATCTTAAAATTAGTAATATCTAATTTTATTTCAATGTTGTTTGTATTGTAGGTATTTGTTATAGTAAATTTTATTTTGCTTACTTTCAAACCTCTATGTGCTAAAGAGGTCTAGGCCAATGGTTTTCATTCTTATGGAAAAGAAAATCATATATCCCTATGGGGACATCATCTAAATTTAAATTAATTCATGATTTAGTAAATAAAATTAAATCTACTACAACAAAAAATAAAAATACAAACAACATTGAAATAAAACTAGATATAACTACTCTCAAGACCTCGTAGGTTTTTTCAAGTGGGCAACTCATCTTCCAAATTAACTTGGACTTCCAACTTTTCTTTTTACATCATTACATGGACATAGTTGCTAGTTAATCAAAACCTTGAATAAGATCTTAGTACTAGTCCTTTTTCACAACATGAATTGAAGAGTGCACATATTTATTCTTGGATATCTATGGGACACATGTACAAAGTTAAATCTCATTTTTATGCCATTTTAGTCATACATTTTGTATAGTCAAATAAAATATATTTGACCTTACAAGCCATGTTAAGCTAAAAATATTGACCTAAGAAAAGGATGGAGGTAGCATCATCCTACTATTCCAACTCCACTAGATCACCCCAATCACTATCAAAGCTTTGTTTAACCATAAGAAGCACCACTACTAACCTACTAGCTAGCCAGCTAGCCGGTCATGTGATATTTAAAAAGCCAACCAGCTAGCCAACCCCAAGTGTTCTAGGTGGGGCTTCTAGTCCTACTAAGTTTTATTTTTTAATTGCATGCCCTACCTAATTTTGTTTAAATTTGCTACTATATTGGTTGTCTGCATAGGTGATACAATGAGTTTTTACTTCTATGTTTGTTGTTTTCATGGATGAAATAATTGCTAGGTTAAAAAACTAAATAATTTGCTTGTTTTTTGCTAGAATCGTATAATTTTTTTAAATGTCAGTGTTTGCATGGTGAAACAATTATTAGGATGTTTAAATAAATTTAAAGAATTTACTTGTACTTCATTGCAATACTTGTTACTTGCCACAATTGTAATTATTTTTTTGTAAATATTTTAAAACAAATTACAAAATCATACTTTGTTAAAAAATAGATTACAATGGATGAAAAACTAAATAATTTTGTTTGAAACCCATCTAGATCATAAGGCACCTTGTCATGTAGAAGGAACTTTTTTTCTTGTTAACCAAACTCCATTCATATAAAATTTCCCTTACTTGCTTTTTTGTTGAGATTTTCATGGTATTATGGAGCTCAAATGTAGCTCTCCTTGACACAAAGAGAATGTTTTTGAACTTAAATTGACCTTCAATAGAGTAATTCTTGATATCCAATTGGATCTTGTAAGATAAAACATATTACTCCTTGGTAATTTCTTGTAGTGGGATTTTTTTTTTGTTAACCGGATTACATTCAAGCTTTATGGACTTTGTTTATTAATAAATCTTCATTCATGCTCTTCTAGTCAAAAATATTAACCACTCAAATAAGTTTTAGACCATCGTATTAAAGAGTTTATAGTTAATAGAGTGTGTGTATTTTAATACTTGGCTCTTATTTTTTTGTTTGGAGCATGTGATGTATGTGTACATTTAATACTTTCCTTCTTTGCTACTTTTTGAATTAATAAACATACATATCTTACAAAAACATATCAATTGTATCACACTTGGATACTAAATATCAATTAATTTTCATAATTCCAAATGTTAGTATTGATTTAGAATTGGTTGAAGAGATTTTTAATCTTTTAATTTATAGTTTTTTAATGCAAACCCTATTTAGAAGGAAATTGAAATTGAGTCTATTTCTAATACTTTGCAAATCCATATTGGATTACTGAATAGGGGTTATTTGATTCTATTGATACTTTTTTTTTTGAATTTAACCAACATGGACCTTAGTAAATAATTTTCGACTCTAACCTTTGCATAAGGTGAGTTAACCTTTTATATATTTGAGTTACACATTGTCCCTTAAGGGTTTTAGTTCAAGCTTCTACACTTTTTATGGGAAAACACTTGTGTAATCATTTTATGTCTTTTAAAAATTTGTTTTGTTTATTTATTTTGAAATACCATCCTAAAAGGTTTATTGAAGGTGTTATTTATCATGCCTTCACCTAATATTATGCTCCTTGGCTTCTCTATTTTCTTGGTTACAATTTCTCATTTTAAGCTTTTTGTGGGAAATTTTTTCATGTCATTTCTTCATCTATATTATTCCTATAGAGAGTGTCTATCAAACTAATAATAAACTATAATTTTTAACTTAAGTGACCCTCTTACCAAACTAATAATAAATTGAACTTTATAGGCTATATAGCCTCAATATATGCACTAATAGTCATTAGGATATGACAAAAGCATTTAAGGTTTTTTGTGTGATTTGAGTATGGATCTCTTCACAATAAACACCCTAACCTAGTACTCCACCCTCTTGTGTAAAGAAAACTTTTAATTGGTATTGTTTATGCAAAGTTTCAATCATTTAGTAAATCTAAAAATAATTGAGTCTTGTCAATTCATCTAAGATCAATATAATATATAATTCTTACATTATATAAACTCCTTAAAAGTAAGAAAACAATTTAAAAAATGTATTTTGTGATATCAAGGCAAGAGTTACAATCTTAGTAGTAATTTTATTTTTGCAAACTTCTTTATATCCTTTTTCCTTTAGATTATTCTTATAGAAATGGATAATTTTATTCTTGAATGTATGAAAAATATTAAGTTAGTAGTAAGTAATAATAGTAGCAATACTAAAATATATTACATTGTGAAGATTAAAAGAGACACCAAAGTATGACTTCCATTTATTCTTATATTTAAAATTAAAAAGGTTTTTGACTTGATTTTATTTATGTATGTTTGCTAAAAGTTATAATTGTATTTAATTTACAATCTTAAACTAAAATAAGAACATCTGCATAAATATTGCAATGAAAGTTGTAAATTAATAAAAGAACATAATATTGCAATATGAAATATAAATGCAAAAATCTCACAAATCACAATATAGAATCATGGGCCTCTTCGAGGGGGCAACCTCCTTCAATACTTTGATTTCAATTATGCAAAAATATACATCCATTCCTACCCCTCATATTTTTAAATACTCTTTATAACCCTACCTAATGCTCAAAGATAACTTACATGAAAAATTCCACCTAATCTAGAATCTCTACCAAACAATATAGTTAGATTCTTTATAAAAGTTACATAAAATAGTGTCACTTGTCTAAGCGACTCTGGTTCCACAAACTATCATAAAATATTACGTAATATCATTACAAAACGTTATAATGGGATTCCCACATTAAGAAGGAGGTTAGTACATAATAGTGTTAATATGGAGTCCTCACATGCTCTTCCCCTTCAAAAAGCTTTGCCCTTCAAGTTGAAGATGATGGAACTGCTGTTAAAGCTATTGGAGGGGCTCCCAAGTGGCCTATTTAGGTTGTAAACCATACAATTGATTAAGAACTTCAATTATGATATGGTGGTGAAGGATGCATGATCTCCCATCCAAAATTTTTTAAGGCTCAAGAATGATGGATCCTTCTTCATCCAACTCTGGTAATGTGGATTGCACATGTACCTTCTTTCCAACAACCTTCTTGATATAGGAGATATAAAATACTAGGTGAATCTTGGAAGTGGCCAAAATATCTAGTTTATAGATTATTGATCCAATATATTGTAACACCTTGTAGGGACCATAGTATTTGGCTACAAGTTTTTGACATCCACAAAGCTAGAGATATGACTATTTGTAGGGTTGTAGACAGATAAAAACCATGTCATTGAATTCAAAGCTATGCTCAGAGTGGTGTTGATCAACTTGTTGACACATATTGTAACAAACCTTCTCATACTACCATTGATTGCAAATGAATTGATGGATTATACGTACCTTTTATTCCTATAATATGGTACTATATTATGGTTGTTGTGCATGTAGGACAAGGTATATTACTTCGATAGATTAAAGAAGGTTGATGGGAAAAGGTAAGTGGAAAGTGATGATTAAGCTCATGAGTACATGGAAGCTCACCCAACTGCATCTCATATAGGAGCATGTAGAATATTTAACTTACATTGTGTGAATGTCTTGAATGGTGTGATACATGACCTTGCTTCTGATTAGCTAAATATTTGAATTTTGATGGCAATGAAGATGAAGGGTATGGGAGTCATTCTGATAGTTTACAATTAATTGATGCATATTGTTTTGATGTTTTGAATATATATAAGGTTTAATAAATATTAAAAAAATGATATTAAAATAAATAACAATGTAAATAAACAAATATACTTTATTTTAGATTTAATATAAAGTGAGCATAATGGAATTAGAATGAATGCTTTGAGTGGTGATAACCACATGTATTCTTCCATGATTATTTTTTTTAACCTCCTTGTGCTCTAGTAAGATAGGAAAAAAGAAGTGGGGTGGTGGAAGGGGGTTATATTTTATTTTTTTGCATTTTCAAGTATGGGGGGTGTAATGGACAAAATTTAGCTACAAGAAAATGCACAAAAAGAAAATATTTTTTTTTACTAAGGAGACGGATTCATAAACCTCCATTTAATACCTATTGATATTTTGTTCAAATCCCATAAGTTTCTTGGAGAGCTACATCTCACCAGATAACCTAACACAAATCCATATGTGTAGGCATACAATGTGTTACCACCAACAAGTTTATCCCTTTCATCACTCTTGATGAGCTAAACTTATCACCTTCAACCAATCGAAGGTATATGCCCATAACCATACCATACACACAATTTGTGTAGGCATGCTACTCGTATTGAAATTTAAGTTATCCATCTCATCTCCATGATGAGCTATACTAACTCAGATGTAGTATTCTTACTCAGTTATCATTCTTCCTAAGGGGTCTTAATCCCTTAGGTCCACTATGTTCACCCTAAGGGGATATCAATCCCTTAGGTCTCCCTCTAAGTTCACCCTATAACTCATTACTTAAGTTTCTATTGTTTTAGCAAGGAAAACAAGAATAATTCTAGATACTAAATCTAACAAAAGAGCATAATTCACAAGCATATAAAAGATACTAGAAAATAAGTGACATTCAAGAAGGTAACCTTAAGTAGAAAGAGAAGTTAAATACAAAATATAAGAAATTCATAGCAGTAAAGTAAAGGTACATATTCCAAATAATTAAATCATTATTACATCAAGTAATTATGGTAAATCCTCCACACTCTTAAAGAATAATATAATTACATCAATTTCATCAGGGAAATATCCCCATAATTCATATTTATTAAAGCATAAGTAAATCATTATAAGTAGAGTCAACTAACACATTGGTTCCAACTACCTCCTTGTCCTCCTCAGCTTCCATTGATCATTTGAGGATAGTAGGGGATTAGGGCACTCATGGTTCCATGATATACATGCTTCTAAATGCATCTACTATGCTTATTTCCAAATTGCAACTATACAAATCAAATCAAAGTATCTAACCATCTATTGCATAATGACATTATAAAAATCCCCATTTTTATATCCCCTCTCATTATCCCATGAGAGTATTTCAATACATGCAACTAGATCACAGGTCTAACTTTAATCAATTCCTTTCCAACCTTTATTCAACAATTAAAGTCCCATACCTTTAATTCCCAAATAGTTAGATTCCCTTTTACTTTCACTAATTAAAGCCCCATATCTTTAATTAACAAAAATAAATCACATTACTTTTATTTAACATAATCAAGTCTCATACCTCAATTATTTAAATAAATCCCATTATTTTTATTTAACATAATCAAGTCCCATACCTCAATTATTTAAATAAATCCCATTACTTTTATTTAACATAATCAAGTCCCATACCCCAATTATTTAAATAAATTCCATTACTTTTAGTAACCAAGGTCCTACAACTTTAATTAATAAAGCATAAAACTTTAATTAATAAAGCATACAACACATTTCATTTACCTTTACTAACCAAAGTCCTCTAACTTTAATTAATAAAATATAAACATATTTCATTTCCTTTTACTAACCAAAGTTCTCTAACTTTAATTAATAAAACATGCAATATATTTTATTTGCTTTTACTAACCAAAGTCCTCTAACTTTAATTAATAAAAAATAAACATATTTCATTTCCTTTTACTAACCAAAGTCCTCTAACTTTAATTAATAAAACATGCAATGTTTCATTTGCTTTCACTAACCAAAGTTCTCTAACTTTAATTAATAAAATATAAACATATATCATTTTATTTTACTAACCAAAGTCCTCTAACTTTAATTAATAAAACATGCAACATATTTCATTTGCTTTCACTAACCAAAGTTCTCTAACTTTAATTAATAAAATATACAATATAATTTATACAAATAAAATATGAGTTAATTCTTTAATAAGCCTTCAAGCCTCATGAGTTGCCCAAGATCGATACCCTAATCTAAGAGCATTCGGCCAACTAGAATACATGTCTAAATAGAAATCTAGTAATCTTCGAGTTATTCACAAGGTAAAGAGGTGAGATAAGGGTGAGTCTTGCATAATCGAGGAGGGAGACACCAACTACCCACATCATGTTGGGTGATGCATTACCCAAGGTCTTTTGGGTCCTATCCTAACAATGATAGAGAAGGCTACCTCGGTTACCTAGCGATAACAACGCTGGTCTCACACAAGATTACATAAGGTTATTCGCAGCTGGTTCACTTGAATAGCAAAATACCCCTCATGGAAGGTGATGATAGCAAATACCAGGGTGCAAGTTTTTGCCATGTATGACCAATCACAGAGTAAGGGTGATGATGCAAAAAACCATACATTGAATACAAGGAGGGAAGGCCATAGCTAGCAGGTAGGTAGTAGAAGTGAAGGACATCATTCGAAGGAGTTTTCCCCAGTATGGAGGGAGTGACCTTCCTTCGATTAAGATGACAACATCACCAAGGGTCACACTAAGCTTTAGGCTAAGGTGATGTATGATGCAACAAAATAAGCTTTGATAGGGGGATGATACCAGCCAACCAACAATGACCAAAGGAAATCCAAGGAAAACAATCCAGTCTAAGGGTTATCTAAAAGCATGAGTCTAGAATCTAGTTTCAACCGACGGTCCAATAGGAGGGCACTTTGAAACAAGGAACGAGCCAACTCGGCTAGAGGAAAACCAACAACCAAAATTATGAGAACCCATTGAAGAAGCTAGTTTCTAAATTAATCTTAGCCATACCAAAGAAGAAATAGGTTCTTTAAACCAACCTGGTTTCATAGCCTTCATTTCCCCTTGTTGGACTATATCTTCTTCCTCCAACATGTCGAATTTCTCTTGTTGTTCATTCTTCCTCTTGTTGTTTGCTTCTCCTCCCTCTCGCTCTTCTTTGTCATTTGCTTCTCTTCACTCTTTTTTCCCTTTTCTTTTCCAATTTTCATCCTTGCCCTCCCATATGGAACAAAGTCCACTTGTTTTCATCAACCATTCTCCAATCTCATAACTCCATGCCCATCCACCTTCAATACAACCTTATCACCTTGGCGGATGAGCAAGATCAAATCCCCTCTCTCTCTTGTTTTTAGTCCTTTATTTATTTTGAAAGGAGTCTATGCCATAATGGCGTCTCCTCCTCAGGTCGGTGGAGAGCTTTGACCAATTTTAAATAGAAGGGGGGGGGGGGGGGGGGGGGGGGGGGGGGGGGGGGGGGGGGGGGGGGGGGGGGAGAAGGGGGGGGGGGGGGGGGGGGGGGGGGGGAAAAAAAAAAAAAAAAAAAAAAAAAAAAAAAAAAAAAAAAAAAAAAAGAAGGAGAGAAAGGGGGGGGGACATTCTAATAAATAAGCTTTATTTATTCATTCTTTTTTTTATATAACATAACTTCTTTTTGATGGAAAGAAATAGATTGTCTATTATTTAGAGAATGAACATATTTTATCATTTAAAGAAATGATGAAACTATTTATTTAAAAGAAGTTCTATCATTCTTTAAAATAAAACCACTATTATTTGTAATTGAACTTCCATTATCAAATAAAACATCCATTTATTTTTAAATGAATTTATTTTATCAAATAAAAATAAAACATTTATTTATTTTTAAATGAAATTCTTTTATCAAATAAAAATAAAAACATCTATTTATTTTTAAATGAAATTCTTTTATCAAAATAAAAATAAAACATAAGCAAGGGTTCTTCTTGAACACTATCATTATGCCAAAGGATTTAAGTTATAGGAGTTCAAGAACAACCAAATTATGCATATTTTTTTTAATCCCTTGATGCAAATAGTGATGAAGTAAAAGATAAATCACACATATGCATTAGACAAAGAGGAAATATTTCCATCAACCTAGTCACCTATCTCAACCTCAAGAATTTATGATAGCTACTAGGCTATCAATATGAGGCTCAAGGTGGCTAGTTTTTGACGATTATCCCTAACCGAATGCATGCCTATATGAAGGTATCCATCAATGTTACCCCTGAGTTGCCTTAATCATCATTTCCCCAACCTCAAGTACCCCTACTTCTAGTGGATGATTCTACTTCCTCCACCTACGAGTGTACCTGATCCTACACACTTGGCAATATATTAGTAGTATCATGCTCTTCTAAATCAACTAAACATCACATAGTTGGTTCAATTTATCAAACTAGGTATTACAACATTATAGGTTAATACATTGTTTCTTTGTACCAAAAATTCCATCAAGGAGGGTCATGACATCCTCCCCCCTAGGACTAAACACCGTCCCGGGTGTTTTTAGTTTCAAAAAATAAAGTTATTACATTATATATTTTCAAACAAGAAAGGAAAATATTTTTGCATATCATCAAATTTTTCTCAAGTGACATTTCTATCAAAAATTGGTCCCACTGGACCTTACATTGCTCAAGATTTTGATTCCACATAGACTTAGAATGAAACTCAAGGATATTTACTAACATCACTTCAATAGCCTCTAGATTTACCATATGCAATTTAGAAACATCCCACACATGTTCAGGGTCAACAACATATTTTCTAAGCAAGGATATGTGGAAGGTGTCATGGATCTTGGATAGGTTAGGTGGTAAGATAAGTTGATATGCAATTGGACTAATCTTTTTAATGATTTCAAAGGGCCCCACAGATCATGGATCCAGATTTATGGATTTGATAGCACTCTTTATTGGTTTAACTTTTCTCCAACTGAGTAATCTCTTGGAGTTCTCTTGAGATCAACATAATTTTTCTTCCTATAAATAACTTCTTTAAGTTTACCTGATTACCTTCAGATGATCCTCCATCTATCTCACCATTTTTTGACCCAATCACAACTCGATCTTCTAGGTTATCCCAAGATAATGGTGTTCTACACTTTTTCCCATACAAGGCATCGAAAGGAGCTATTCCTAGAGAGGAATTATGTCCATTATTGTAGGTAAAATCTACGAGATGTAGATAGTCTTCCCAATGAGATTTATGATCCATGCAGTACATGTAAAGCATGTCCTATAGTACTTGGTTTACCCATTCAGTTTGACCATCTATTTTAGGGTGGTATGTTGAGCTCATATTCAGTTTTGTACCCACTACACGATGTAGGGACTTCTAGAATTTATAAGTGAACTTGGAATCCCTATTTGAAATGATCACCTCAGGAAATCCATATAATTGGAATACCTCTTTGGAAAATCTGTTAGCCACCACCTAAGCATCATCCTTGATGTTCCCGGGTATGAAATGTGCAACCTTAGTCAATCTATCAACTATTACAAGGATTGTATCATGTTGATACCTTGTCTTAGGTAATCCTACTATAAAATCCATAGATATAACCTACCATTTTTGCGTAGGTATATCATGTGGATAAAATTTTCCTATAGGATGCTTGCATTTTACCTTAATTTTATGATATTAAAGGCATCGAGCGATAAAATCGGTGATATCCTTCTTCATTCCTACCCATAAGAAGGTTATTTTCATGCTTTCCCATATTTTGGCTCCTCCTATATGAGCAGAATAAATAGATCTATGGGCTTCTTGTATTATCAATTTTTTTAAATCACCAATTTTTGGTATGATGACTCTACCTTTGTAACACAAAAGGTTATCCTTTATGCCAAATTACCTATTAAATTTAGGGTCTCTGTTCATCTTAACTTGAATTTCTTGGTAATAGTCATCCCGAGATTGCTCGTCTAACTTGATCCATCATATCTATGTGACTTCTATTTATGGTTACTATGTGTTTCCTTCTACTCAAGGCATCAAAAACCTTATTTTCTTTCCCTTTTATGTACTCAATCTCAAATTCATACTCAACAAGAAACTTAACCCATATTATCTATCTCACATTGAGTATAGGTTGGGTAAATATGTACCTCAGACTTTGATGGTGAGTCTATAATTCAAAGGGTCTTCCCACTAAGTAGTGGTGCCAGGCCTTTAGAGCATGCACCACTATAGCTAGATCTAAATCATGTGTAGCATAATTAACTTCATGCTTCTTGAGCTTCCTTGAAGTATATGCTACTACTAACTCTTATTGAGAGAATACTCCTCCTAAACCTTCCAATGATACATCTGTGCACACTAAAAACTTCCCTTAAGGGTTACGAATATTCAATATTGGTGCGGTGGTGAGTTTATGTTTCAGAAATGTGAAGGCAACTTTACACTTATCTGACTACTTGAATTACTTTCTCTTTTCTATAGGTTAGTTATTGTCACAATAATCTTGGAGTAATCCTTTATGTAACGTCTATAGTAGCCCATTAACCCCATGAAGCTTTGTAATTCAATCACATTAGTAGGGGTGGCCAATTTAGGATGGCCTCAATTTTCTCTGGATCCACAACAATTCCTTCTATTGATATGATATGTCCAAGATATCGTACCTCTAAAATGTAGAAATCACTTTTGGCTAGATTTCCATAGAGTTGATTTTCTCTCAACAACCATAACACGATCTTGAAATGGTTATCATGCTCTTATTTATTTCGATAGTATATTAAGATATCATCTAGGAATACAAGGACAAACTAGTCTAGGTGTCTTTTGAACACACTATTCATTAGATTCATGAATACATCTAGGACATTAGTCAACCCAAAGGGTAGGACTGTAAACTCATAATGCCCATATCTACTTTTAAATATCATCTTGTGAGTGTCCTCCTCACATATTCTTAACTAATGGTACCTAGATCTTATGTCGATCTTACTGAACACCATGACATATCTTAGATGATCAAATAAGTTTTTGATTCTAGGTAGGGTGTATCAATTCTTTATTGTGGCCTTATTTAGAATCTTGTAGTCAATACACAATATTAGAGAACCATCCTTCCTTTTTACAAATAAAACTAGTGCACCCTAAGGTGACACACTTGGTTTTATAAATACCTTTTCTAATAGCCCTTGTAGTTGAACCTTTAGTTCTTGCATCTTGATAGGGTTCATCATATACGAGGATCTATTAATAGGTTTTGCTCTTGGCATAAGATAAATTATAAAATCAAACTCCCATACAAGAGGGAGTCCAGGCAAGTCCTTTGGAAATACATCCTTAAAATTCTATAAAATTGGGTGCTTCTCTAGCACCTCTCTCTTCTTATCATCTCTTACTTTATTAAGTTTTACAACATACACTATCCCTCTTTTCTTGAGGGCTTTCTTCAATTGCATATCCGACAACATCTAGGGTTTGAATACCCCCTTTTCACTATCAATTTTTAGTCTTCCCTTACCTTTCTATGAATACTCAATCCATTTGTTTTGAAAATTGGTCAAGGATTTATGGGCTTGCAACTAATCCATCCCTAGGATCATATCACAGGCATGAAGTGGAGCTACATACAAGCAAATTTTGGTGGTACCACTAGCTAAACTAATTTTTGCCATTGGATAGCATTGGTTTACTGAGTAGGTTTACCTGGAACTATACTCTACCTTCCACCCATGGGCCACCTATCCTGGCATTTCCATCATGTTCCTTTCTAAAATAGAATAAATAAAACTATCAGTGGCCCTACTATCTATTAGAATATTTATTTTTTTATTAAAATATTATCTTTTACAAGTAATGGGGTAGTTTTCTCCTCTAACTTCTATTTCCCAGTTGCGACGTAGATCCGATGCTTTGGTTCCTTTCCTTTGGTGTTGTATGAACTCAGTATTGGTAGGTGTGGACACTAATTAGCATAATATGGACCTTTGCAATGGTAACACTCATCCTTGGCTCTTTGCTTCTTTTCTAGTTTCTATTCCCCTATCTTTCTCACTAGGGTTGAAGTTTACAGTTTCTAAGGGTGAGGTTTTACGTTGATTGGATTATTGTTGGTTTTATTTTGGAAATTTTTCTTGAACTTTTCCTTTTTATAATTATTCTTCTTAAAATATTGATGGTTTTTGCTCTTTTGATTCTTTTCATTTTCCAATTTCATGAATCCTTGACTATTTCTCTTTCTCAGTGCTTGTCAATCTTGCTGAGATAGGAGAACATAGTTAAATTGGAAATGCAACTCTTCTTTCTTCGCTAAGTCATATGCCTTTTATAGTGATTTAGGCTCATGCATGTTTACTTCATGCTTTATTCTAGATTCCAACCCATAGATAAGATTATGATCCCTTATTTTATCATAATAGGCAGGCACATACTTAAGTAACCGTACCAACTTCTTATAGTATGTCTCCACAATTTTGGTTCCTTGTCATAGGCTAGAAAATTCTTCAAATTTTAGTGCATAGAAATGCTCTATTAGGAACATTTTCTTGAAGATAACTATGAATTCTTTCCAAGGAATGTCAATAGGTTCAACCTTATTCTTCTCATAGTAGGTCCCCTACCAATCTAAAGCAGCCCCTTCTAAGTTGATTGTGGCCCAAACGATATGGGTTCCTAGGGGATAGCCTTTTACTATAAAATAAACCTCTAATTCTCTCAACCATGCTTCAATTTCATCTCCTTCACCTTCTCCATAAAACATAGAGATACAAATATTTTTTAGATCCCTAATCATTTCCATTTATAGAAGGGCTCTAGCTTATAACTGCTCTACAATTTTCCCATCAGCTTGGCCAACCTCTAAGCCTCTAGCTTGGAAGTTTTGATTCACAATTATTTCTAACACTTGTCTCATCTGATCCTGCATAGCATCAACCATAGAAGTGAGGTATTCTATCTCTCTATTGGGATTTGCTAGATCTTCCTCTTGGATATCTTCTTCAAGATTATTTTGTCAAGTTTTCCTAGGTGTAGTTTGTCCTTTTTTTCCTTAGATGATATTTTTAACCTGATTACAACCAAGAAAAACATTAGGTTACAGCTTCACCTTAAAATGTACCACTAATTCAATCCATAATATAAAGTTCTCTTGCTAAAAGCATCAATAATCTAAATAGGGTAGTATTCCAAGGTTATGATGTATCACTAATACTAAAGACCATACTAAGGTATCATAACATTCATTCACCCTTGAGATTATTTCGTATTAGATTCTAGCAAATACGACATTCTAGGTTATCCCAAATTTAGCATATACTTTAAGGAAGCCTTCCTTGGAGATATTCAAACCCCTTTAACACACAAGAAGCTCTATGTCCTCATACCTAGAACTCTAATACCAAATGTAATGACCCAAATTTAGCTACAAGAAAACACATCTAAAGAAAATCATTTTTTTGTTTACTACTAAGGAGAGGGATTCATAAACCCCAATACGATACCTATTGATATTTTGTTCAAATTTCTTAATTTTTTTGAAGAGCTACATCTCATCAAATACCTTAACAAAAAATCCATCTATGTGACATATAATATGTTATCGCCAATAAGTTTATCCCTCTTATAACTCTTGATGAGCTAAACTTATCACCTTCAGCCAATTTAAGGTATACACCCATCACCATACCATACACAAGTCAATTTATATAGGTATGCTACACGTATTGCAAGTTAAGTTATCCATAAAATCTCCATGATGAGCTATCTTAATTCATATGTAGTTTTCTTACTTAGTTAGGATCATTTACCATGGTAGGAACGATCGGAAGGCACAACACGTTTTTAGGGAAGCAAATAAAACTGATGATATCTTGGCCAATTTAGGGGTGGAAGCCATTGGGTTGGTCACTTGGAAACATGGTGTCCTAAGTGAAGTGGATAAAATAATTCAAAATGATCACCAATGATGGTGAAGTTGTGGGGATCAAAAAAGGGAGAGCAGTTCCAATGCAATTTTGTCAAGATTGCTTCGGTCCTTATTGTGATGGCTTTAGCTTTCTCTGCAATAGGGGAAGGATCTAGGTGGCTTCATTTTATGGGGTCAGGGGCAATGGCTAAGGCCAAAGACCGATGTCACGTTTTCAAGAATTGTTCAAGTTTCAGGAAAAACAATTTTCAGCAAGAAGGAAAAGTGCCGACTTTGCGACAGGTTAAGCAAGAAAGAAAAAGTGTCGCGATATCACGACATGTCGAGCGAGAAGGAAAAAAATTCACAATTTCATGACATGTTGAGCAAGAAAGGAAGAGTGTCATGATTTCGTGACATGTAGAGCAAGAAAGGAAAAGTGTAGCGATGCCACGACATGCTAGAAAGAGTGTCATGATTTTGCGACATGCTGAGCAAGAAGGAAAAAGTGTCACGATTTCACGACATGTCACGTTGTCGCGATCAAAAGAGAAGAGAAAAAGCAAGAGGGAAAAAATGTCGCGATATCGCGATCGGAATGAAAGAGTGCCGTGCTATCGATCCATGTTGAGCAAGAAGGAAAAAGTGACGCTTTTTGGCGATGTGTTGAGCATGAAGGAAGAAGTGTCGCGATATCGTGACATGTCGCATTTTTGTGACCAAAATAGAAGAGAAAGAGCAAGTGGAAAAATGTGTCACGATTTCGTGACATGTCGTGTTTTCGCGACTAAAAGAGAAGAGAAAGAGCAAGAAAGAAAAAGTGTCGTGATATCGCGACATGTCGTAGTGTCACGATCAAAAGAGAAGAGAAAAAGAAAAAAGGAAAAAGGGTCGCGATATCGCGACATGATGAGCAAGAATGAAAGAGTGTCACGGTTTTGTGACATATTGAGAAAGAAGGAAAATGTATTGCTTTTTAGCGAAATGTTGAGCATGAAGGAAGAAGTGTCATGATATCGCGACATGTTGCATTTTCACGACCAAAAAGAAGAGAAAGAGCAAGTGGGAAAAAGTGTCGCGATATCGCGACATGTCTTGGTTTCACGACTAAAAGAGAAGAGAAAAAGCAAGAAAGAAAAAGTGTCGCGATTTCACGACATGTCATCTTTTCGCGACCAAAAGAGAAGAATAAGAGCCAGAAGGAAAAGTGGTGCGATATCATGACATGTCACATTTTCACGACCAAAAAGAAGTGACAGAGAAGGAAGGAAAAAGTGTCATGATATCGCGACATGTTAGAAAAAGTGTCACAATTTTGCAACATGGGAAGTGTGTTGCGATATCACGACATGTCACATTTTCGTGACCAAAAAGAAGAGAAAGAGAAAGTGGGAAAAAGTGTCATGATTTCGCGACATGTCTTGGTTTCGCGACTAAAAGAGGAGAAAAAGCAAGATAGAAGAAGTGTCGTGATATCGCGACATGTCGCATTTTTGCGACCAAAAAGAAGAGAAAGAGCAAATGGGAAAAAGTGTCGCGATATCGCGACATGTCTTGGTTTCACGGCCAAAAGATAAGAGAAAGAGCAAGATGGAAAAAGTGTTGCGATTTCGCAACATGTCATTTTTTCACAACCAAAAGAGAAGAGAAAGAGTGAGAAGGAGATGTGTCGCGATATCGCTACATGTCACATTTTCACAAAAAAAAGAGAAGAGAAAGAGGACAAAAGAGAAAGTTTCATGATTTTGCGACATATTCAGAATGAAAGAAAGGGTGTAGCGATATCGCGACATGTCGCTTTTTCGTGACCAAAAGTGAAGAGAATAAGCAAGAGGGAAATGTGTCACGATTTCGCGACATGTCAAATTTTTACAACCAAAAGAGAAGAGTTAGAGAGGGAAGGAAAAGTGTCACGATTTCGCGACATGTCACTTTTTCACAAACAAAAGAGAAAAGAAACAGGAGGAAGGAAAAGTGTCGCAATTTCGCGACATGTCACTGTTTCATGACCAAAAGTGAAGAGAACAAGCAAGAAGGGAAAAGTGTCATGATTTCGTGACATGTCATATTTTTGTGACCAAAAGAGAAGAGAAAGAGCGAGAAGGAAAAGTGTCGTGATATCACGACATGTCGCTTTTTCATGACCAAAAGAGAAAAGAAAGAGAAGGAAAAGTGTCGCAATATCGCGACATGTCACATTATCATGACCAAAAGAGAAGAGAAAGTGTTAGGAGGCGAAATTGTAGACCGCCTGTGTTTTAAGGCGTGTGTAATCCTTTGTATGCTTGTTGCTCTTTGTTGGCTGTGTGGCCCTAGTAGGGGGCTAAGAACAGACTGTGTGGCTCTTTTTTATTCTGCTTAAGCTTTGTGTTGATTTTGTAATAGGTTTTGGGTCAACCTGTAAAACCCGGTAGTATTGAATTTGTAAATTATTTACCAAAAAACATTATTCTCCCTAAATGGTCTTAATACCTTAGGTCCACTATGTTCACCCTAAGGGGGTATCAATACCTTAGGTCCCCTTATAAGTTCACCCTATAACTCATTACTTAAGTTTCTATTGTTTTATCAAAGACAAAAAAATTCTAGATACTAAATCTAACAAAAGAGCATAATTCACAAGCATATAAAAGATACTGGAAAACAAGCAACATTCAAGAAGGTAACCTTAAGTAGAAAGAGAAGTTAAATACAAAATACAAGCAATTCATGGCTAAAAAGTAAAGGTACATCTTCCAGACAACTAAATCATTATTACATCAAGTAAGTATGGTAAATCCTCCATACTCTTAATGAGTAATATAATTACATCAATTTCATTAGGGA
The DNA here is from genome assembly GCA_028583015.1 of Wollemia nobilis. Classification (NCBI taxonomy): domain Eukaryota; kingdom Viridiplantae; phylum Streptophyta; class Pinopsida; order Araucariales; family Araucariaceae; genus Wollemia; species Wollemia nobilis. The sequence continues at coordinate 4,023,788 of JAQPPZ010000613.1, read as the reverse complement.
AATCTCCCCACAATTCATATCTATTACAACATAAGTAAATCATTATAAGTAGAGTCTTTTGTAGACACCAAATTACAACCATTAATCCTCCATCCTAACCATCCCACCACCCACTTGTCCACCATACACCTTTCCCACCATCCATTTAGCCACTTTTAGTCCTTCCCACCTTCAAAAGGCCCACTTTAGCCCTTTCTCGCCATTTCCTGACCCAATTGGGCTTATTTTAATATTATTTTATATTGAATATAATGTTTTATATTATATTATAATATATTTATTATAAAATATGTATTGATAAACCTAATTAACCACAACCATTCGATCCAATCTAATCTCCATTGTCCATCTTAATTAATTCATGCCACATCTAAAATGCAATCTCAGCCTTAGGATACGATTTAATATTAGCCACATGATTAAAAGTGTAAGGCTAAAACCCTAAGAAAACCCTAAGCTAGATTATAAAATAGGAGCATTCATAATGCTCAAAACCTTGGAATGTTCTGGTCCTGAAGAGATTGTTGAAGAAACCCATGTGAAGCAGAGGGATTGCAGAGCCATTGAAGATCCAAGCCCTAGCTTGCCATAGGACTTTCACCATTCCAACCATTTCCACATCCATCCTCCATTATCGTCATAATTCCCATTTATCCACTCTCTATCGCTGCCACCACATCATGATTTCCCCTTGCATCCTCATGATCTATTGTTGCAAATCAAACCCTAACCTCTAGGCTCACTACAGATCCTGCCATATCCTAGGCACCCTCTAACGCCTACCAAGATCACTATAGAGCCTGCTAGGCACCTGCCAGAGCCTGACATTTCATAGGCTCACTCCAGAGCCTGCCAAGATCATGCCAGAGCCTACCAAGATTGCACCAGAGCCTACCGTAATCATCAAACATGAACCAAAGTCTGCTGCGTCAAGTAATCCAATGTTGTTGGAGCACCTTGCCACTGAATCTACCATGAAGCAAAAAAGCATCAAGTCTAGCAAGGTAAATCATTATTCTATTGCATAATCTATAGGTTTTTGTATGAAGTTTCATTCATTAACAACTAATGTTTTATTGATATTGAGGGTATCACTCTGTGGAGCCCTCATAGATATTACTAACTCCTTATTTTATTTGTATGTGTGTAGATCTACAAGTTTCATTCATTATTGGATAGCTGCTGAAGTTGGAGTGGCCCGAAATTGGATACCAAAGCCCACTCAATATGTTGGGAGATGAACACACTGAAGACACTCAAATTTTTGTAGTTAGGGTTTCAGAGAACCCTGGAATTTATAATATCTATATCAAAAATAATTTTTTTGGATAGAATAGTTGTAACAAGGAGTTTCTCAGCTCCCCCTTTTATTATTGAATAGAATTATATTTTTTGCAACTATTGTCTCTTGATTTATTTAATTTTATATCTACATAGTGTCATGTTTTTAGATCTAAAAATGGTGATCACAGTGGGACCCCACAAAGGTTTCATTTATTAATCTGATTTACTTTGCTGATTTCATTTTGTTTCTGTTTGTTACAGGTTTTTCAAAAGAAAAAATTTGTTGATTTTGTCGATTAGGGTTTTTGAAGAATTATGCAATAGTTGTAGAAGTTACGCAGGAATTCTATAGAGACTATTGAACATCATAGGTGTACTTATATGCCTACATAGGCACCCTACTATACCTGGAAGGCACCCTGCTGTGCCTGGTGTTGACTAGAGGTGTTCAGTTGCGTTTTCCTACACAAACTACCCTCATGGTTTTGTCCATATATCACTCATGCGAAGTTGTATTGGGTTGAAATTTTGAGGGTAGGTTCTTGAAATGCCATAACACATCTCCATAAATTTTTAGGTCAATTAGAGCAGCAAATAACTTATAATGACTTCACAAAAATGCAAGATTCTCTGGTAGGCCCTACATCCATTCAACTTAAATTTTTGTGTTATTTATTTATTTACTTATTTGGTTTTCTATGTGTAATTTCTAGTTTTGGGCTAAAAATTAACCACATTAAATAAATATGGAAAAGCAATCATGATAAGTTGCATTTTCAAGTTAAATCTTGCATGTTAAAACATTTAGTTTTAAGTTTCTTGTTTAATGGTGTGACTGTTTGCATCCTTGTTTGCATTGAAATCAAAAAGATCATACCTAGTTGCATTATTAGGGTTAAAAGCTACTTGATTTATTTTTTTAAGCTGGAATAATGTGAACATACAAAAATTAGTCCTACTCTAGGGTGGCACCTTTAGCGAGGAAGTGGACGAACCCTCCGGTGCTCTTTTGATATCATTTGGTATCATTTGTAGGCAGGGGTTTCAAGAGGTGTAGTTCACTTCCATTGATGAAATTTGTATCTTTATGTTAGCTTCTAGTTTGAACTTAGGAATCTTGTTGCTTTTAATATTGCTTGGAACACAATAAACAACAAGAAATATAAAATTAACATCACACACTACACGTTGCACTTTTAAATAGTAATAGTTGGATTTCATCACCAACTATTTCTTGAGGTTTGGTGATGGTGGCATTCATATCCATCCACAAAATATCTACCCCTAGACACCTTAGGACATACCCCCGAGCAAACTTGTTGGAGGTCATTACCAACAAGAATCTCGTTGCCCTAGCCAGCCTTAGTTTTTACCATTATTTTACATTAAAAAAGATTAAGTAATCATCAAAACACACAAAACTATCACTTAAAAGGAACCACACATTAATAAAGAAAAATAACAAAACCTGAGGTAAGCCAGATGGTTCAAACTTAGGACAATTTTTTTATTTTATTTTAGTAATTTAAATTCTGCACAAGTGTTAAGTTTTGTGTTTACTTTGGCATATCTTTAGTAGTTTTGATTTTCATTAGATAAAAACAATTTAATGGAAAATAAAACAAACCCACTTGCTACTTCAATAGCCAACCCTTCCAATTCTGTCCAACCTATCTTGCCTAGCCAATCCTTAGCCATATCATCATTAACATGGCTCAACCTTAACCATTTCATCATTAAAATGGCTTAACCAATAGCTATTTCATAATTAATATGGCTTAACATTAGCCATTTCATCATTAACATGGCTTAACATTAGCCATTTCATCATTAACATGGCTTAACCAATAGCCATTTCATCATTAATATGGCTTAACCTTAGCCATTTTATAATTAACATGGCTTAACCTTAGCCATTTTATCATTAACATGGCTTAACCTTAGCCATTTCATCATTAACATGGCTTAACCTTAGCCATTTCATCATTAGCATGGCTTAACCAATAGCCATTTCATCATTAAAATGGCTTAACCATAGCCATTTCATCATTAACATGGCTTAACCAATAGCCATTTCATCATTAATATGGCTTAAACTTAGCCATTTCATCATTAACATGGCTTAACCTTAGCCATATCATCATTAACATGGCTCAACCTTAGCCATTTCATCATTAACATGGTTGAACCAATAGCCATTTTATCATTAATATGGCTTAACCTTAGCCATTCATCATTAACATGGCTTGACCTTAGCCATTTTATCATTAAAATGGCTTAACCTTAGCCATTTCATCATTAATATGGCTTAACCTTAGCCATTTCATCATTAACATGGCTTAACCAATAGCCATTTCATCATTAACATGGCTTAACCAATAACCATTTCATCATTAAAATGGCTTAACCAATAGCCATTTCATCATTAACATGGCTTAACCTCAACCATTTCATCATTAACATGGCTTAACCTTAGCCATTTCATCATTAAAATGGCTTAACCTTAGCCATTTCATCATTAAAATGGCTTAACCAATAACCATTTCATCATTAACATGGCTTAACCTTAGCCATTTCATCATTAATAGGGCTTAACCAATCGCTATTTTATCATTAACATGGCTTAACCTTAGCCATTTCATCATTAACATGGCTTAACCTTAGTCATTTCATCATTCACATTGCTTAACCAATAGCCATTTCATAATTAACATGGCTCAACATTAGCCATTTTATCATTAACATGGCTTAACCTTAGAAATTTCATCATTAACATGGCTTAACCTTAGCCATTTCATCACTAACATGGCTTAACCAATAGCCATTTCATCATTAACATGGCTTAACCTTAGCCATTTCATCATTAACATGAATTAACCAATAGTCCTTTCATCATTAATATGGCTTAACCTTAGCCATTTCATCATTAATATGGCTTAACCTTAACCATTTCATCAATAACATGGCTTAACCAATAGCCATTTCATCATTAACATGGCTTAAACTTAGCCATTTCATCATTAATAGGGCTTAACCAATAGCTATTTTATCATTAACATGGCTTAACCTTAGCCATTTCATTATTAACATGGCCTAACCTTAGTCATTTCATCATTCACATGGCTTAACCAATAGCCATTTCATAATTAACATGGCTCAACCTTAGCCATTTTATCATTAACATGACTTAACCTTAGAAATTTCATCATTAACATGGCTTAACCTTAGCCATTTCATCACTAAATGGCTTAAACAATAGCCATTTCATCATTAACATGGCTTAACCTTAGCCATTTCATCATTAACATGACTTAACCAATAGTCCTTTCATCATTAATATGGCTTAACCTTAGCCATTTCATCATTAATATGGCTTAACCTTAACCATTTCATCAATAACATGGCTTAACCAATAGCCATTTCATCATTAACATGACTTAACCTTAGCCATTTCATCATTCACATGGCTCAACCTTAGTCATTTCATCACTAACATGGCTTAACCTTAGCCATTTCATCACTAACAGGGATCAACCTTAGCCATCTTCATCACTAATAGGGCTCAACCTTAGCCATATTTATCACTAACATGGCTCAATACTTAGCCATTTCATCATTAACAAAGATGGGTAAGGTTGGCTAGACAAGCTAGGTTGGACAAAATTGGAATGGTACTCAACCCCTTTGGTAAAAGTTTAAAATAATAAAAAAACCTCAAAGGGAACTCAATCCCTTTGGTCACATTCCAATTTCATTTCATTTCCAAAAAGCCCCAAAGGTACTCAATCCCTTTGGTCACATCAAATTCTAAAATCAAAAAGCCCCAAAGGTACTCAATCCCTTTGGTCACATCAAATTCCAAAATCAAAAAGCCCCAAAGGTACTCAATCCCTTTGGTCACATCAAATTCAAAAATAAAAAATCCCCAAAGGTACTCAATCCCTTTGGTCACATAAAAATTCAAAATCAAAAAGCTCCAAAGGTACTCAATCCCTTTGGTCACATTCCAATTTCAAAAAGTTCCAGAGGTACCTAATCCCTTTGGTCACATTTCATTTCCAAAAAGCTCCAAAGGTATTTAACCCCTTTGGTCATCAACTTATCAGTATATGGGGTGTAAAACACCCTGAAACACTAAGCATCATACACTTGAAAAGCATTCCATGCTTAAAGTGATTGATATATGTGTATATATACATGGATTTTACAAAAAAAAAAAATCATTCACATAGGTATTCCCACATTGCATACATTCCATTTGCATTAAATTTAGGCATTTGACATGTATTTTTATTTTTGCATTCATGCATTGTTTCATTCACATACATTAAATCATACATATTCCATTGCATTGTACAATTTCCATTTACATATCAACACTCCATTGCATTAGGCATATACATTTGCATCCATCCCATCCCATGTTCAAAGATCATTTATAGTAATGATGATATGGCCATAAAACAAAAGTCAAGTTATAAAAATCAAGGGTACCTAGTTTGAAACAATCATACAACCCTCACAAAAGTCATATTTCAACCACATCATGTGTCAAAATTCATAAGGCCTAGATTTTCAATCACTCAGCCATTACTAGTGTAACAAAAAAACCTCCAAATGGATGTCCAATTTTCTTTAGGACAAAAAAAAAACACACTAAGAAAGTCTTGAGCATTGCTGATTGATTTCGAATACAATCCTGAACCAACCACATTTCCTCACATCTTAAGAACATTTTGAGTTAATGAGGGTTAGTACCATACTTGGGTAGCACCTTGAGGCAAAAAGGAGATACCCCTTGCTTGTCCCATCATGCAACATAGTCCAAAAATAGTGGTTCTCACCACTAACATCATTGCTATCCAAAATATAAACATAAAAACATAGAGTAGTAAGTATAGGGTCAAAATTCTCATCATAATTCAATTGAGAATCCGATTCCCCAAAGCTCTATACAAAATTAACAAATAAAATTACAAAGAACCATGATCCCTAAAGTTGTAAGGATCGTACTACATGTCCCTGATAAGGATGGGTAGTCATCCCCAAGACCTACAAGATCAATTCCATTGGACTATGGAGTGAATCCCCATCGTGGCTATAGATGCCTGACTTGCAGTGGAGTAAGCTCATGCGAGGTGACATTTCTCTCTTGCAAAAAGAGATATCTCTGACCGCACATAAGGACAGGCTAGCCTCTGGGTCATCTCCATAACAGGTCATGCCTAATTTAGTCATAATGGGTTAATTAAATTCACATGCACACACATTGGTTCTTGATTGGATAAGGTCATTTTCATGCTCAATATTTGGTACATGAACCTCACTTGCACACACATTGGTCCTAAATAAAGTTAGACAACCTTAGCGAGTTTGGTTGAAGACACTAGTATGTTTACGTCTTTGAAAATCCTGCAGTACTCATTATATATCAACATCCATATCTTTTTCCATATCAACATCCATATCTTCTTCCATATCAACATCCATATCTTCTTCCATGTCAACAACCATATCTCCATCGTAAGTAAAGTTGCATAACACAACCAAATTTGGTACCCCGATTTCCAAACAATGGACAACAAAAATGGCCAATAAAATTTCTAAACTATAAAATATCATTCGAACACCAGGTATTCCTCTTGATGGGGACCGGGAATTCACACAGTCAAAATATTCATGCTTTTCATTAAAATCTTCGAAAAATTATACACACATCAAAATAAAATAGCCTGCAGGCTTTACAATGACCAAGCTCGGCTTCGGTCTCTCTAACTGTACTACTTCTCCCCGTTCTTCGGTCCACCACCCCCAACTGTTACCAAAATTCCAGTTTTTAATGAGGTCTCGGTCCTCTAGGCAATTAATGCCCCCGCCTAAAACAAATTTCAAATTTGATTTTCCCCCTCGATCGAGTTTTCAAATTTGTCTGCCATAAATGGGCAACTGCCCGATCCACCATGAAGTTTACATTAATGGCCTCCCTTAACCTGCACCCGCCATTTTGTTCTGACTGTCCCTCAGGAACTACAACTATCACCTTGTTAGAAAAATCTCCTTAAGATAGTCATCCTTGTTTAATACACGCGGCTATTATCTCCATTTTAATATACATGGCCCTCATCTTTGTTTTAAATGCATGTAGCTGTCCACGTGTTTAATTTGACTATGCCTTCTTCTTGCCGCAATATATTTCATACACGTGCCCTTCACAACTGTTTTGATACACGTTGTTGTCCACGTGTCAAAATTTGGCCTTGCCTGGCTGTCTACCTGCTCACTTTAGCTATGCCTTCACTCGGTCGCGATATCATGACAGGTCGTGATATCGTGACCAAAATCGCCCTCACCTCGTCGAGCCCTTTGGGGTCACGATTTTGCGACCCCCTCCTACCTTCGCCTTGTCGAGCCTCTTGGGGTCGCGATTTCATGACATGTCATGAAATTGTGACATGTCACGATTTCACGACCCCCTCCCCTTGCCTACGCCTCGCTGTAGCCTCTAGCCTTGTCTTCCGCCTTGCCTTAGCAACACTACCATGTGGCAGCTTACCACTGGTCACGATATCGTGATGGGACTTCCCCCCTATGCCTTGCTCTGAAATAACATCGTGATATCGCGACATCGCGATATCGTGATGAAACTCGCCAATGTCTCATCGCTGCCTTTGAGGTCGCGATTTCGCGACATGTCGTGATTTCGCGACCCCTCCCCCCTTGCCTTACAAAACTTCCTCCTTGGGGAAAAAAAGTCAGAATGCAAAGTACTTCGAAAAATTTGAAATTTTTTTAGAAAATGCAAGATTGCTCTACTGTCGTCGGATGCTCCTGCATCAGACACCCGGGTAAAAAGGAGAAGTGACCTTCACTTCTATGCTATTCGGTCCGCGTCCTTTGTAATATCTTCGAACACTCATCAACCTTTACAACCTGCTCAAATCCTATTTCCTGGAAAAATTTTTTGCCTTCTACCAGACAAATTTTGGCATTGCTGCACACCTTCTCATCCACTATCTGTAATGGCTTCAACTTGTGCCGCACTCCATCTTTCATCAAGGAGTACGTATTTGCATGACCATCATGCACTGCACTCCGATCAAACTGCCATGGCCTTCCCAATAGCAAATGGCAAGCATCCATGGGGAAAACATCACACAGGACCTCATCCTGGTATCTCCCAATCTGGAATGTGACTAAACACTGTTCACGGACCCATGCTCTGTGGTCCTTCCACAACCACGCAATCCGGTATGGATGCGGGTGTCTCCTTCTCTCCAACTATAACTTAGCAACCATCTCCTCGGAGACTAAGTTATCTGTACTCCCATTGTCTATAATAACATTACAGACTTTGCCTACACTTTTGCACCGTGTGCGAAATAGGCTTCTCCTCTGCTCAGGTTTGTCTTCATCAATCAGCATGGTTCTCCTCACGATCATGGCTTCTCCCTTCTTAGCTTCTTCAGAATGTTCTGATTCAGCATCTTTCGTTGCCACAGCAACTCTGGCAGGACCCACTTGTTTCTTGTTCACTCTCTCGGGGTGCTAGGGACACTCATATGCCCGATGCCCCTCTTCTCCATAGTGGAAACATGTTCCCCGAAACACTCCTCTTCCATACCCGCATCCAGATCTACCTCTTCCTCTTGGGTAGCCATTGTTCTGAACTTGCGGTTTGGGTTCTTCATCTTCTTTCTGATTTTGGCTACTGCTAACCTCTTCTTTCTTCTCTTCCTTTCCTTCCTCTTTTCTTCCACCGGTCTTTCCTCCAGGCCCTCTTCCTTTTTGCTTGCTCTCAAACCTTCTGTTCAGTTTTTCTTCAACCTTCAGAGCAAACTGGTAAGCATCTTCAATGGTGCTCACCCGCACTAAGCTCAACTCTTCCTGGACACTGGGTCTCAACCCATTAATATAACGGGCCACCTTTTCTTTGCTTGCTTCTAAATGGCCGGTTCTGATGGAGATTTTATAAAATTCCTCCATATACTCTTGAACAGTTTTATTCATCTGTCTTAAACCCTGCATTTTTCTTAGCAGATCCAACTCATAATCTGTCGAAATAAACTGTCTCTTTAATTTTTCTACCATTCTGACCCATCTGGTTATCCGTTCTTTTCCTCTTCTATTCCGTTCCAGCTGTATCCCCTTCCACCATATGCTGGCATGACCTTTTAATTTGGTTTTGGCAAATCTGACCCGCTCGGGATCTTCAACTTCTTCATACTCGAAGTATTCTTCCAGGTCATTTATCCAATCAATCAATTCCTCCGGATTCAAGTTCCCAGAATACGTGGAAACTTCTATCTTCGGCCTCTTCCCGATCTGGGATATGGCTTTGTATAGTCTGGCTTGTGCCGGATCTATAGCTTCTTCTTCTTCTTCTTCAAACTGGTTTTCTTCTTCATCTACTTCATCTTCACTGTCTGCATCTCTTCTTGGTTCGTATCCTCTACGCAGTTCTTCTTGCAGGGCCTGAACTTGTCGCTGCAAAGCTTGGAAATCTATTGCTGCCATGCCTCTCCCACCAATGGGGTTTCTTCTCGGAGGCATCTTCTCACTTTCTCACGAGCCTTCCCATAGATCCTGGTGTAACTGCCTCACGTCCGACGATCTGTCACACACTCAAGAACTTTCGGCTCTGATACCACTGATGGGGACCGAGAATTCACACAGTCAAAATATTCATGCTTTTCATTAAAATCTTCTGAAAATTATACACACATCAAAATAAAATAGCCCGCAGGCTTTACAATGACCAAGCTCGGCTTCGGTCTCTCTAACTGTACTACTTCTCCCCGTTCTCCGGTCCACCACCCCCAACTGTTACCAAAATTCGAGTTTTTAATGAGGTCTCGGTCCTCTAGGCAATTAATGCCCCTGCCTAAAACAAATTTCAAATTTGATTTTCCCCCTCGGCCGAGTTTTCAAATTTGTCTGCCATAAATGGGCAACTGCCCGATCCGCCATGAAGTTTACATTAATGGCCTCCCTTAACCTGCACCCGCCATTTTGTTCTGACTGTCCCTCAGGAACTACAACTATCACCTTGTTAGAAAAATCTCCTTAAGATAGTCATCCTTGTTTAATACACGCGGCTATTATCTCCATTTTAATATACGTGGCCCTCATCTTTGTTTTAAATGCACGTAGTTGTCCGCGTGTTTAATTCGACTATGCCTTCTTCTTGTCGCAATATCTTTCATACACGTGCCCTTCACAACTGTTTTGATACACGTGGCTATCCACGTGTCAAAATTTGGCCTTGCCTGGCCGTCCGCCTGCTCACTTTAGCTATGCCTTCACTTGGCCGTGATATCGCGACAGGTCACGAAATCGCGACATGTCGTGATATCGCGACCAAAATCGCCCTCACCTCGCTGAGCCCTTTGGGGTCACGATTTCACGACATGTCATGAAATCGTGACATGTCATGATTTCACGACCCCCTCCTACCTTCGCCTTGCCGAGCCTCTTGGGGTCACGATTTCGTGACCCCCTCCCCTTGCCTACGCCTCGCTGTAGCCTCTAGCCTTGTCTTCCGCCTTGCCTTAGCAACACTGCCACGTGGCAGCTTACCACTGGTCACAATATCGTGACAGGTCGTGATATCGCGACCCGTCGCGATATCACGACGGGACTTCCCCCCTATGCCTTGCTCTGAAATAACGTCGCGATATCGCAACGAAACTCGCCAATGTCTCATCGCTGCCTTTGAGGTCGCGATTTCGTGACATGTCACGATTTCACGACCCCTCCCCCCTTGCCTTACAAAACTTCCTCCTTGGGGAAAAAAAGTCAGAATGCAAAGTACTTCGAAAAATTTGAATTTTTTTTAGAAAATGCAAGATTGCTCTACTGTCGTCGGATGCTCCTGCATCACCTCTCATATATTTTAGATTCATTATACATTTACTTGCATTAATCATCCATAACACATGTCATTTAGCTTGCATTAATCATCCATATAAACACCATTCATATACATGTCATTTTGCCTGCATTAATCATCCATATAAGCATTATGCATACACATCATGATTAGCATGCATTAATCATCAATAAGACATGCATAAAAACATTTGTTTAAACATGCATTCCACAAACGCATTCACTTAAAAACACAAAAATAAAAAGCCATGTATGTATATATATAACTTGCATATGAAGAGATCGATAGAAAGTGCAAACATCATCACAAACTTGGGTGTGTTCACGGTTTCACATATTTCCCCAAACCAAGAAAATAACATCAAAACTTGGGGGTGCTCAAGATATCACACCTTCCCCCCAATTCAATATACAATTCAATCATTCAATCACATCACATCATCAACAAATTCAATGGCCAGGTTCAAAAGGTTACATCCTTTTGTCAAAGGTTGCACCCTTTGCCTAGCATTCACATCATCCACATCAATTGCTAAGTTCAAAAGGTTGCGTCCTTTTGTCAAAGGTTGCGCCCTTTGCCTTGCACTCACACCATCATTCATCATAAAAAACTCTTTTATTTGTTAAGGGGAATGAACATACACAAATTATCTTATTTCAAAAACCCCTTTATCTATTAAGGGCAATGAACAAACACTTTTTCATTTTTTTTCAGCATCAAAAACTCCTTTATCTGTTAAGGGAAATGAACAAACACAAATCATTTCATTTTAAAAACCCCTTTATCTGTTAAGGGCAATGAACATACACTTTTTCATTTTTTTTCATCATCAAAAACCCCTTTATCTATTAAGGGCAATGAACAGGCACTTTTCATTTTTCTTTAATCATAAAAAACCCCTTTATCTATTAAGGGTAAAAAATAGACACATTTTATTTTTTCATCATCAAAACCCCCTTTATCTGTAAGGGCAAAGAACAAACACAAGTACAAGTGAGCCTTGTATTTAGTGGTTTACCCTATTTTACCTAGAGATTGCAGTGATTGGTTATCCATGCAATCTAGTAGGATGGATAGATCACCATAAGAACACTTACATCATCAAAAACCCCTTTATCTATTAAGGGTAATGAACAGACACAAATAATTTCATTTCAAAAACCCCTTCATCTGTTAGGGCAATAATAGATACATTTCATCACATTTCCAAATTGCAAAAATTCCTTCATCTATTGGGGTAAAAATAAAATCAATCATTGAATCCACATACATTGCATCCATCAACACATTTTTCATCACCATGTCTTCATGTCACCATATTTCAATCCATAAGTCATTTCATCCATCATTTTTCCAGTTCATTCAAGCGAACCTCGTATCTAGTGGTCTATTATATCTCCTTGGCGATTACAGCGATTTGCATCCATGTAATTTGGTAATATGAGAAAACCACCATAAGGACACTTCACCATGATCATCCTCACTTATCTCCTTGATAAAAATCACAATCACATTTGGCACCTCACATTTTGAGTGCAACCTTGCCAAGAATAATTTGCTCAAAGGCAGTCATTGATGCCCTTTTTTATGGGGCACGAAAACATGGATAATAAAAATCACAAAAACTCATTCATTTGACAACAGTCACAATACATGATAGATTGGTAGGTTGATTGGTTCCATTATGGAATTGGCAAAGAATTTTCCACAGTCACTACCCCACCCCTACGTTGACTTAGTCATCATGCATCTTCATACCTTGCATACTCAATGACACCACTGCAACATATTATTCAACAACATCGAATCATCCCAAATTTTGGGGCAACCACAATTTGATTATGATTTCCTACAATGGGATACATCTTACATGATCATGAAATTAGAGAAAACCCCCTTTTCAACCGTTAGGGCAAAAATGGTATCACATTTTACATCATTCATATTGTCCACAATCATATGGTATTCTACACCAACCTCCTTTTTCCACCGTTGGGGAAAAAAATATATCACATTTTACATCATTCATATCGTCCACAATCACATGGTATTTTAAACCAACCCCTTTCCACCGTTGGGGCAAAAATGGTATCACATTTTACATCATTCATATCGTCCACAATCACATTGTATTTCACACCATTCATTCATCAATTACACAAGTTCACCACATCATTCATCATTTGCACAATTTTTTCAATTGGCTTGTGAGATACATCCGCAACTCATTCATAAATTGATGGGGTAAGCTACAAAAATTCCAAAAATTCTTTATTCTTTTGTATTCAATATCAGTGCTCAAATCCAACAATAGAGAAGTTGCTTATGTGCCCATAGCCCAAGCAGGTGTCTCGTATTTTTGCACCATATTGTGTTTCACACAATATGGTACAAAAATGGGCATATGTAGACACCAAATTACAGCCATTAATCCTCCATCCTAACCTTACCACCACCCACTTGTCCACCATACACCTTTCCCACCATCCATTTAACCACTTTTAGTCTTCTTGCCTTCAAAAGGCCCACTTTAGCCCTTTCTCGCCATTTCTTGACCCAATTGGGCTTATTTTAATATTATTTTATATTATTTCATATTTAATATAATATTTTATATTATGTTATAATGTATTGATAAACCCAATTAACCACAGCTGTCCTATCCAATCTAATCTCCATCGTCTATCTTCATTAATCCATGCCACATCTAAAATGCAATCTTAGCCTTAGGATCCGATTTAATCTTAGCCACATGATTAAAAGTGTAAGGCTAAAACCCTAAGAAAATCCTAAGCTAGATTATAAAATAAGAGCATTCATAATGCTCAAAACCCTGGAATGTTTTGGTCCTGAAGAGATTGTTGAAGAAACCCGTGTGAAGCAAAGGGATTGTTGAGCCATTGAAGATCCAAGTCCTAGCTTGCCATAGGAATTTCACCATTCTAGCCATTTCCACATCCATCCTCCATTGCCATCATAATTCCCATTTATCCACTCTCTATCATCGCCACCACATCACTTTCGTTGTTCCCCTCGCATCCTCGTGATCTGCTATTGTAGATCAAACCCTAACCCGCGGGCTCGCTACAAAGCCTGCCATATCCTAGGCACCCTCTAGCACCTGCTAAACTCACTACAGATCTTTCCAGGTGCTCGTTAGAGCCTAACATTTTGCAATCTCACTCAAGAGCCTACCAAGCTCGCACCGAAGCCTACGAAGCTCACACCAAAGTTTGTTGTAATCATCAAACGTGAACTAGAGTCTGCTGCATCAAGTCATCAGGTGTTGTTGGAGCACCCTACCATCGAATCTATCATGAAGCAACAAAGCATCAAGTCTAGCAAGGTAAATCATTATTTTATTGCATAATCTGTAGGTTTTTGTATGTAGTTTCATTCATTAACAACTAGGGTTTTATTGATACTAAGGGTCTCACTCTGTGGAGCCCTCACAAATATTACTAACTCCTTATTTTGTTTGTATGTGTGCAGATCTACAGGTTTCATTCATTATTAGATAGTTGCTGAATCTAGAGTGGCCCGAAATTGGATACCAAAGCCCACTCAATATTTTGGGAGTAGAACACACTGAAGACACTCAAATCTATGTAGCTAGGATTTTGGAGAACCCTGGCATTTGTAATCTCTATATCAAAAATAATTTTGTTGGATAGAATAGTTGTAACAAGGAGTTTCTCAGCTCCCCCCTTTTATTATTGAATAAAATTATATTTTGTGCAACTATTGTCTCTTGAGTTATTTAATTTTATATCTACATAGTGTCGTGTTTTTAGCTCTACACAAAATACAAGCAATTCATGGAAGTAAAGTAAAGGTACATCTTCTAGACAACTCGATCATTATTACATCAAGTAAGTATGGTAAATCCTCCATACTCTTAAAGAATAATATAATTACATCAATTTCATTAGGGAAATCTCCCCATAATTCATATCTATTACAACATAAGTAAATCATTATAAGTAGAGTCAACCAACACATTGGTTCCAACTGCCTCCTTGTCCTTATCAACTTCCACCGATCATTTGAGCATATTCGGTGATCTAGGCGCTCATGGTTCCATTATAGATATGCTTCTAAATGCGTATATTATGCTTATTTCCAAATTGCAACTATACAAATCAAATCAAAGTATCTAACCATCTATTGCATAATGACATTATAAAAATACCCATTTTTATATCCCCTCTCATTATCCCATGCAAGTCTTTCAATACATGCAACTAGATCACAAGTCTAACTCTATTCAATTCCTTTCCAACCTTTATTCAACAATTAAAGTCCCATACCTTTAATTCTCAAATAGTTAGATTCCCTTTTACTTTCACTAATTAAATCCCCATATCTTTAATTAACAAAAATAAATTACATTACTTTTATTTAACATAATCAAGTCCCATACCTTAATTATTTAAATAAATCTCATTACTTTTTGTTAACATAATCAAGTCCCATATGTCAATTATTTAAATAAATCCCATTACTTTTATTTAATATAATCAAGTCCCATACCTCAATTATTTAAACAAATTCCATTACTTTTATTTAACATAATCAAGTCCCATACCCCAATTATTTAAATAAATCCCATTACTTTTACTAACCAAGGTCCTCCAACTTTAATTAATAAAGCATACAACACATTTCATTTACCTTTACTAACCAAATTCCTCTAACTTTAATTAATAAAATATACACATATTTCATTTCCTTTTACTAACCAAAGTCCTCTAACTTTAATTAATAAAACATGCAATATATTTCATTTGCTTTCACTAACCAAAGTTCTCTAAATTTAATTAATAAAACATAAACATATTTCATTTACTTTTACTAACCAAAGTCCTCTAACTTTAATTAATAACAAATGCAAGATTTCATTTGCTTTCACTAACCAAAGTTCTCTAACTTTAATTAATAAAACATAAACATATTTCATTTCCTTTTACTAACCAAAGTCCTCTAACTTTAATTAATAAAACATGCAATATATTTCATTTGCTTTCACTAACCAAAGTTATCTAACTTTAATTAATAAAACATAAACATATTTCATTTCCTTTTACTAACCAAAGTCCTTTAACTTTAATTAATAAAACATGCAATATTTCATTTGCTTTCACTAACCAAAGTTCTTTAACTTTAATTAATAAAACATACAATATAATTTATACAAGTAAAATATGAGTTAATTCTTTAACAAGCCTTCAAGCCTCATGAGATTCCCAAGCTAGATACCATAATCTAAGAGCATACGACCAATTATAATACGCACCCGAACTGAAATATAGTAACCTTCGGGTTATTCACAAGGTAAAGAGGTGATATAAGGGTGAGTCTTGCACAACCAAGGAGGGAGACACCAACCACCCATGTCATGATGGGTAACACATTACCCAAGGTCTTTCGACTCCTATCCTAACATTGGTAGACAAGGCTACCCGGGTTACCTAGCGACAACATCACAAGTCTCACATAAGATTACAAAGGGTTACCCAAAATTGGTTTACTTGAATAGCAAAAAATACCCTTAGTAAATACGACAACAACAACTACCAGGGCGCAAGGTTTTGTCATGGATGACCAATCATGGAGCAAGGGTGATGATGTAGATAACCATACACTGAACACAAGGATGGAAGGCCATAGCCAGCGGTTAGGTGGTAGAAGCAAAGGACATCATTTGAAGGAGTTTTCCCTAGTAAAGAGGGAGTGACCTTCCTTCAATTAATATGACAACATCACCAAGGATCATGCTAAAATTTAGGTTAAGGTGATGTATGACGTAGCAAAATAAACTTCGATAGGGGATGATACCAACCAGCCAATAGTGACCAAAGGAAACCCAAGAAAAATAATCTAGTCTAAGGGTTACCTAAAAGCACAAGTTTGGGATCTAGTTTCAACCGATGGTCCAACATGAGGGCATTTCGAAAAAAGGAATGATCCAACTTAGCAAAAGGAAAACTAACAACCAAAATTATGAGAACCAGTGAAGAAGCTAGTTTCGAAATTAATCTTAGCCATACCAAAGAAGTAGGTTCTTTAAATGAACCTGGTTTTGCAACCTTCATTTCCTCTTACTGGACTATATCTTCTTCCTTCAACACATTGAATTCCTCTTGTTGTTTGCTTCTCCTCCCTCTTGCTCTTCTTTACCGTTTGCTTCTCTTCGCTTTTTTTTCCCTTATTTTTTTCAAGTTTTGTCCTTGCCCTCCCATATGGGATGGAGTCCACTTGTCTTCGCCAATCGCTATCCAATCTCATAATTCCATGCCCATCCGCCTTAAGTACAAACTTATCACCTCGAAGGATGAGCAAGATCAAATCCTCTCTCTCTCTCTTATTTTTAGTCATTTCTTTACTTTCAAAGGAAGCTATACTATAAAGGCATCTCCTCCCTAGGTCGGTGGAGAGCTTGAACCAATTTTAAAATAGAAACATTTAATAAATAAGCTTTATTTATTCATTCTTTTTTTTATAACAAAACTTCTTTTTGATGGAAAGAAATAGATTGTCTATTATTTAGAGAATGAACATATTTTACCATTTAAAGAAATGATGAAACTATCTATTTAAAAGAAGTTCTCTCATTATTTAAAATAAAACCACTATTATTTGTAATTGAAATTCCATTAAATAAAACATCCATTTTGTAAATGAATTTATTTTATCAAATATAAATAAAACATTAATTTATTTTAAATGAAATTCTTTTATTAAATAAAAATAAAAGCATCTATTTATTTTTAAATATAATTCTTTTATCAATATTAAAAATAAAACATAAGCATGGGTTCTTCTTGAACACTATCATTATGCCAAAGGATTTAAGTTATACAAGGAGTTCAAGAACAACCAAATTATGCATGTTTTTTAGTCCCTTGATGCATATAGTGATGAAGTAAAATATAAATCACACATATGCATTAGACAAAGAGGGAATATTTCCATCAACCTAGTCACCTGTTAGCCTTGAGAATTTACGATATAATCTAGGCTATTAATATGGGGCTCAAGGTGGCTAGTTTTTGATGATTATCCCTAATCGAATGCATGCCTATATGAAGGTATCCATCAATGTTACCCCGAATTTGCCTTAATAATAATTTTACCAACCTTAAGTACCCCCATTTTTTGTGGATGATTCTACTTCCTCCACCTATGAGTGTACTTGATATTGCACACTTGGTACTATGTTAGCAGTATCATGCTCTTCTAAATCAACTAAACATCACATAGTTGGTTCAATTTCTTAAACTAGGTATTACAACATCATAGATTAATGCATTGTTCCTTTATGCCAAAAATTCCATCGAGGAGGGCCATGACATCCTCCCACCTAGGACTAAACACTATCCCAGGTGTTTCCAGTTTAAAAAAATAAAGTTATTACATTATATATTTTCAAACAAAAAAGGAATATGTTTTTGCATATCATCCACCTTTTTCCAAGTAGCATTTCTTTTAGAAAACCGGTCCCACTAGACCTTACATTTCTTGAGAGTGATTCCACATAGACTTAGAACAAAACTCAAGGATCTTTACCAGCATCACTTCAATAGCATCCAAATTTACCATCTGTAATTTAGAAACATCACACACATGTTCACAATCAACAACATATTTCCTAAGCAAGGATATGTGGAAGGTGTCATGGATCTTGGATAGGTTAGGTGGTAAGGCAAGTCGGTATGGAACCAGATTAATATTTTCAATAATTTCAAAGGTCCCCACAAACCATGGATCCAACTTTGTGGATTTGATAGCACTCTTCATTGGATTAAACCTTAAAAATACCTTATCTCCAACTAAGTACTCTCTTGGAGTTCTCTTGATATCAACATAACTTTTCTACATATCAGTAGCTTATTTAAGTCTTTTTTTGATTACCTTCAGCTTATCCTCCATATCTTTGACCATATCTAGCCCAATCATAACTCAATATTCTAGGTTATCCCAAGATAATGGTGTTCTACACTTTTACCCATACAAGACATCAAAAGGAGCCATTACTAGAGAGGAGTGATATCCATTGTTGTAGGTAAACTCTATGAGATGTAGATAGTATTCTCAATAGAATTTATGATCCATGAATTACATGTGAAGCATGTCCTCTAGTACTTGGTTTACCCGTTTAGCCATTTATTTTGAGGTGGTATGTTGAGCTCATATTTAATTTTCTATCCACTACACGATGTAGGGACTTCCAAAATTTAGAAGTTAACTTGGAATCCCTATCTGAAGTGATCATCTCAGGAAGTCCATGTAATTGGAATACCTCTGAAAAATTTGTTAGCCACCCTCTTAGCATCATCCTTGATATTCCTAGGTTTCAAATGTGTAACCTTAGTCAATGTATAAACTATTACAAGGATTACATCATGTTGAGACCTTGTCTTGGGTAACCCTACTATAAAATACATAGATATAACCTACCATTTTTGCATAGGTATATCATGCGGATACAATTTTCCTATAGAATGCTTGCATTCCGCCTTAACTTTTTTATATTCAAGGTATTGGATGATAAAATCGATGATATCCTTCTTCATTCCTACCTAGATTAAGGTTCTTTTCATGTTTTTCTACATTTTAGCTCCTCCTAAATGAGCAGAATAAGGAGAATTATAGGCTTCTTGCATTCTGTTTTCTTAAATCACCCATTTTTTGTATAATGACTCTACCTTTGTAAAATGTAGAAGGGCTATCATAGTGTTTTGGAAGTGAGTTTGGAGGAAAAAAAGGTTATCATTGTCACCTACTTTAATTGACCTTTATATTAACAAAATAGAGAAATGGTTAGAAAGGATGGGAGGAGAGGAAATACAATTGACTAATTGTAGTGAAACTTCTCTATGTTGATGACCTCATCTTGACTGGCAAGACACTTGAAAGTTTAAAAGAACATCTAAAAGCTTTAGAGTATTTTTGTAAATAATTTGGGATGCTGGTAAACACTACCAAGATAAATTATGGTCTTCTCTACTTTCAGAGAGCAAAAACAATCATATATTTATTCGAAATAAATCCTTTAGAGATAGTAACAAAATATAAAAATATTGGCTTAAATTTTCAAAGCAAATTCAATTGGAGAATATGCAAGATGAAACGAATACAAACAAGATGAAGGACACTCTACTCATTGCTAAATAGGGGTAGAAAAACAAAGTTGTGGGAATAGAAAATTGTTAGGATCCTTTTTGGGTTATTAGTTATTCCAATGGTGCTATATGGGTGTGAGGTGTGGGCTAGTAATACATTAAATTTTAAATGGAGATAAATAGAAAGAATTCAAAAGCGACTAATTACAAATAATTTTAGAATTAAAGCATTAGTCCCATATGAGATTTTACTTGTTGAAACAAATACTTTTCCACTAAAAGTCTAAGCTATGATAAGGTTATGGGTTACCTAAAAAAATACAAAGAATGGAAGATAGCAGGTTGTCAAAATAGGTAATCAAAGAAACATTGAATAGAAAAAAAGACACATGGATGAAACAAAACAACAAATGAAGTATTAAATTTCATGAGGTTCCAAAATCCAACAAAGAAATTAAACAATATGTGAGGGAAAAATTTAGACTTGTCATGTGGACTAAAATTTAGGAAGAATAAAATAGTTATACATCAATAAGTTCAACCCAAACTATGAACATAGCCAAAAGTACATATATGCAAAGATCAAGTAGAAGGAAAAATTGTTTATAGCCTTATTAAAAAAAAAAATCTAGTTTATACTATCTTAGATGCAAAAGTAGGAAATGGACAAATCCTTAGGAGGCATTGTTAGAACAAATGTGTCTTTTGCACAACATTAGTAGATACTGAAAAATATTATCATAAAATGTAAAGCCTACATAGATATTAGGATTGCATATTAGGACACTCTAAAAGTAAATTCACTAATGGAACTTTTTAAAGAATTTAAGGATAGAAAAAACAAGGAAACTTTTCATCAAAATTAACAAGAGAAGAAACACACTTTAAAATATGATAAGAGGATGTTGAACATTTTGACTTTGTTGAACATTTTTCCTTCTTGAATGTTGATAAACTTTGGAACTCTAAATAGGAAGTCAAAGGTTTGAATTCAAAAGGGAGTAGGGTTGTGCACCATACCCCATATTATATTAAAGATCTTGGTCCCATAAATTATTTTGGTCTCATGGATGTAATTACAATTATTTCATTTTATAGTGGGTTATTTGCAATGTTAAAAACATTGAGAACCTTTAGATGGTTGATTATCTAAATGACAAGTTCCTTCTTAGTTAGAAGTGAGTGGTCGACGACTTCCATTACCTTGTCCTCTATGTTGAGGTAACATCTACCAAAACAACTTTAATTAGTCAAGTCTACCAATTAAGGTCCAATTGTGTTGCAACTAGACTCTAATACCAAAGTGTGATGCCCACTTAGGATATCCAAGACACCACCCTAATAATTTGTGCTTACAACTGCAAATCTCTTCCCTAAAGATATGCATATATTGTTATCATCGTAAAATTAAACAAAAAAATTTGGATGTCAACAAGCAACTTGTCATAAACAAGATTTTGGGCTATGTTGATCTATATTTCATGCCTATTGTCAAGTAAACTACCTATTCAAGTTCTCTATTTGATAGGTCCATGATTAATTTTAAAAAATTCTTCTAGTAAACACTTGATCAATTCATTCAATGATTACTATTTTTCATTTGAGTTAACATATTTATTTTTTTGAATGGTCTAAAATAGACACTCATATTATATCTATGTCAAGCTCCTAATCATTCATTACTTAGATTTTCACTTCCATATACAAAATATCTCTTTATATATAATGCTTATTTTATTATACTTGTTTTTCATATATTAGAGGAGCATCTTCGTGGGTTTGAATCCTATTTCTTGTTGCCACTATAACCTCCAGTTTGTGTTGGTGATATTTTTAACATAGTCAATGACACTGGCACAACATGCCCTCTGGTTCTACAAAGCCTAAGGGATTCAAACCGTGGTGTCCACTCTTCCAAAAGAACACTTTCACCAACAAATTGAGGGCTTAGACCTTATTTTTATTGTACCTATTATTTTTTTATTAAATTAACGAAGGGATTTTGAAAGGGTCCTCGAACCTTTTACAAGGAGTTTTGGAAGGGTCCCCAAACCTAAACAAATCCATAAAATATATAGTAAGCATTGAAAAAGTACAGAGTCAATCCAATATTCCACAAAAAATCCTACAATTTAGATTGTACCTATTTAATTTTATTATTTTATAGTTATGTTAATATTTATTTTAAAAAATAGTTTATAGAAATCCAATGAATGAATGAATGTATATATATATATATATATAATCCTTAAAAATATGTCTTCTCTATTTGACTACCTCTTTTTAATTTCCATTGGTCGAGGGTGCACTTGGGCCACCAATGCCCACACCCCCATTTGGGGCATGCATGGGCCACTACTTCTATTGGTCCAGGGTGCACTTGGGCTGCCAATGCCCACACCCCAATTTGGGGCATGCATGGGCCACTAAGTAGTCATGGTCTATAACGCTCTTATGATGTGGTTTTTGTGCCACCTTTTTTTATTATTTTTCATTATTTATATATTTAAAACTCCATATCACTATTCTATTTTTTTAACTTATATATATATAGATATATGTACTAGAAGAAGTGCTAACCATAGCGTAGCTCATTTATCCTTTTTTGTGTATCCATCTCCTTTATATATTTTCTAAATTTATCTGTATGTTCTCCTAAAGATGTTTTTAATATTGTTTTTTATATCTATTTATTTCTTTCCTTGTTTTATTTTGTTCTTCTATTTAATATTACTTGTAATTCTTGTTCTTAAATGACCTTTATACGAGTCTTTTTGTTCATTGAATTTTCTTTCAGAGTAACGTAATTTAATTTCCATATATATGGTGTTGATAATGTCTTAGGTTTATTTTTTAAATGTTGATGTTCTTTATTCATATTTTTTAAATAATTTTTTTAGTTTGATTTGATGTGAATTTATATATCTTTAGTCATTTTTGGAAATTTCAATATATATCTACTTTTAGAAGGTAAGAAACTGATTTTACTTTGGAAAATAATTAATCTTATAAGTAATGCATCTAATTTTTTAATTAAAATTTAAATAAGTTATTCATATTTCCTTTTTAAGTATATAAAGATGCAACTACAAACATGAATCAAATACATAGAAGAATAAGATATAAAGAAATTCAAATATGGAAGTAGAAGGATTATTGAATTCCAACATACAAATAATATTTTCAGAGCACAATATTTTCATGATCAACATACAATGAATCTCAAATTTCTCTATGTTATGTTGTGCAACTATAGGAAGGGAATCACTTACAAGAATAGCCATGCAACTATAGTAAGGGAATCACATACAAGAAAAACCAAAATATATTTGTTCCATTATAGGGTACATTTGGATCACTGAATAATAAAACAACATTTCAAGTCATATTGTTTCATTACATGCATATCAAAAGCCATGAACTTTAATCTACTTCCTATGGGTGTTAGGTCAACTCTAGAGAGAAACCACCATGGGGAATGACTTATGCCACCCTTCCATCTACCAAACCTTGGATAGATATTTATATTGACTCTAGATTTGACTTGGGTTCAACACAAAAAACAAGTATTAGATATAGCCACATAGTATGATACAATAGCTCACGAGGGGATTGAGATCTTGGCACAAGTTCATTCAAATGTTGAATCAATCTCAAATAGGGAGCTCTTTATGATCCTAAAAAACATCAAAGTACAATAAATAGTAAGAGATTAGATTGTTGATAGGGCAACTTGTTAGCATTGTATTTTTTAGATTCTCTTATGATTAAAAGAGTCAACAAATTGTGCAACTTATTTAAATGTAGATCTACCAAAAAGCAACACTAACAAAAGACAAAGTAAGTTTATACACTTTACCATTATTTTTGAGTTGTTTAGTTTTGTGAAAGCTAGAAAAACAACTTTTCAATTATATTGATATGGTGCTCTAATGCAAAGATATTGCATATAATTGACTTGGAGTGTTTCAATGACAAATATCACAGAATAGTAGCAAGTGACAAATATTGGTTGCCCTCCTTAATCCATCCAAAATGGAATGAATGTTGATGCTTTGTCATTAGCAAACTGTAATAATTCAAAAGCTAACCAACCCAAGAGAGATTTTTTTTTAAAAGAACTCAATAAGGTTCACAAGAGTATCCATGGAATACATATATTGACTAGACATACCCACATTTTGAGTCTATCACACTATAGACGTCTCTTAAGTGGATAGGAGAGGCCAAGCTCTCATAGATACTGGGGTTTACCTTGTATACCTCCATGGTATAGAGGACACTTTTTAAAAGGTCACCCCATGTTTTTGGTATTCTCCAAGAATGTAGACTTCTTGACCTTAGCATTAGGATTATCCCTTCTTAGTCCTTAAATAAGGGAGACACCAATTCCTTCCACCACCCATAAGTCAGTCTATGTTGGGTCCTTTGGGCGTAATGCCTTGGTCTAGTTTAACTACACCTCCATGGTGATGCCTTAAACTTCATGCTTATCTTCCTCATCTTTGGGATGAGTGTGTAAGTATCAATCACTCCATGTGATTATCTTCTCATGGACATAGAAAACTAGGTGTTGCTACACCACAAAAACCCAAGTTGATAAGGAGAGTTTTAGACAAGGTTACCTTTAGAGCCCTTCCCAAATAAACCCTCAAGCCCAAATATTTAACTCTCTCTCTCTCTCTCTCTCTCTCATTGCAAGTATTAAAACATGAGAAACTTCTAGAAAGGAAGTAAAATACTTTCTCATATTAAACATACAAATAAATCTAATAAAATATCTAGATCAAAGCATTAGTTCTAACATCATGGATAAGAACCATAAAATCAATAATCAACATGGCACCATGTAATCATTCAATTAAATATTTAGATTATACATATGAATAGTATTTGCTTCTATTACAATAAATCCTCTTTCACCAAGAGTTATTTTGACTTATACCTCACAGGATTCCAAGAACAATTGAAGAATCTATTAACGTGATCTGCCATCTTCTTTCCTTGATCTACATAGCAGATTAATAGGAAGGTAGGGATCAGAAAAACTCGTTTGTAAGTATGAATGCATTTTCTATATGAGTAATTGCAATGATGCATAACAACCACAAGAAAAAAAATCCCATATTTCTTTCCAAAATATTTTCTACAAATATTTTAAATTATTTTTCTATATTAACCATGCATTTCTATATGATTCAATTCAATATAGCAAACACAACCATAAGAAGCCATACTTCTTTCCAAAATATTTTCCAACAAATATTAACAATTCAATTTCTATCTTAAACCAAGCATTTCTAATTGATTCAATTAAATATAGCAAACACAATTATAAGAAGCCCATACTTCTTTCCAAAATATTTTCCACAAATATTATCAATTCCTTTTCTATCTTAAACCATGCATTTCTAATTGATTCAATTCAATATAGCAAACACAACCATAAGAAGTCTATACTTATTTCCAAAATATTTTCCACAAATATTATCAATTCCTTTTCTATCATAAAGTAGTAACTAAAACTTTCAAGCATCAAATCAAGAATTCATAGGAACCCCTAAATTCCTATTACCAAAATAATGCAATTTCCAAGGAATCCCCATAAACTTCCTTTTTTCTTTGATTCCACCTTTCCCTAAGTTCCAAAATCAAAGCTCATAGCCATAAGCCTAGAATTACAAATTTAGTTTTACCAGAGGGACCAACTCATAATAAGACCATAAAAAAGTACAACATTCCAACTAAGTTCCCCATAGTTCAAGTTTCCCTTTAAAACAATATTGAGCATTAATCATAAATCCTCCATTTGCAAATGCAACATATAGTATTGAAATAGAAAAGCCAAGGTTAAACCAAACCCATCCTTTTAATTTTTCCATATAATAAGTAAACTGATCTTTCATAAATATGTGCAACAAGGTATTGAAAATAGAAGAATCAAGCATAAAGCAAATAGATCCTCCATTAATACGTGCAACATGGTATTTTAATAAAAGGATCAAAACATAGCAAACAAATCCTTCATTTAATACATGCAACAAGGTATTTAAATAAAAGGATCAAAGGTTAAACTAAGCTCATCCTTCACTTTTAATATACCTTCACAGCATCCAACAAAGGTAAAAGAGGGTAGTAAACCGACACATCCCTATAGGTAATCAATAACATACGAGATACAAAACCAAGCATGATCAACTAATGGAAAGGTTTGAAATAGCAAGCAAAAAAAAATTGACACATAAGGATTAGAAAATGACTTTATAACTTGATCAAGAAAGGTTGAAGCAACCAAGAATCACCATCGGGTTCAAGCTTATGAAAGGAAGAGGTTTATAATTCTCTAACCAAATATGCAACTTACTAGACCCAAGAAAAATAGGTGACAACGCTCACAAAAGCAACCCAAATATTAAATAACAATGAGCACGAACTCAATGACCAAGACCTATGATTCCAAGAGGGAATTTAGAATGTTAAAACAACCACATGCAAAGAATTTTAGATCCAGATAGCCTAGCCACTCAAACACACAAACAACCCAACTGAACAGAGCTACATACACAGGTCAAAAGTACAGATTCAAAGCAACATAACCTTAAGGGGAAAGGGTGCACCTTCAGCTACACTTGGGCAATGCTAAGAAAAACTAAAACATCAATCAACCAAAATTAATGGAGCAATACATATAGCAATGAACCAACAACCGAACATAAGATAAAAGTTGTAGGGATAAAGAGAGCACAACAATGAAAATATTCTATCATTAACAAGCCACCAACAAGAGCTAGCCAAGAGTTACCTGAAACAAACGTTAGCTCCACAACAAGGAGGTGTAGACATGATGTACTTACCTTTTCCTTCTTTGCTTTCACCCCCTTGGTTCATCTCCCAAGCTACATATCCTCCAAAACTCCCCACCTTCCCCTATTAAGAAAAGCTCCAAGGACCAACAAAACTACCCATCACTTCCAATGTTTCCTTATTCATTCCACATGAACACTCAAGAATACGAAGGGGGAGGTCTTACCATCATTACCCTCTCATGAAAAACCCACCACCTTCATTAATGAGAAGAGAGTCTCCCACTAAATAAAAAATCCCTTCTTAAAAGCTATGGAAAATGCTCAACCTCCTTGATTTAAAAGTTAACCATTAACAATTAAAACAATCAATTACTTGCTTACATGATCAAAGTAATTGATATAGAATTAAATGCTTCATAACTTACAAGTCAAAATATAAAGAGTCCTATAATTAGCTTCGAGTTATTAATAAAACTTAATCCAAACATTAGGACCAATTCCTTTGATTTAAGAACTATTCAACCAACTTCAAATTTTATTGAAGATTAGCAACACAAGCCAAGTATTGCTTCAAGAAAACAGAGATATAAGTCAATCTATATATAAACCATAAAAAAATAATTCCCTCAATGTTTCATGCCATCATTTTATCCTTAAGTGGGTGGCCCCTTTTTTAAGATAGACTATGCTATCATCGACTACTTTAAGGAGACTCATTGCAAGCAACTTCCTAGTCCAATGGTGCGAACATAAGCACAAAAAAAATGCAAACCATCTACTTGAAGGGTATCCATCCATGTTACCTTGATTTGTTGATGAACAAGTCATCCCACATCATTTTCCTTTTAATATGGTCTTTCATTCCTTGTGGCCAATTCTCTTGTCCACCCACGAGAGTACTTGATCCTACAACCATGCAGAGAATCAACAATACCATATCCTTATATAAAATAGACATACAACAACAACATTTATACATCAAAAGCAACAAGGCTAAGCATTAACATCATCTATCAATACATAGTTCATCTTATATAGCAATTCATTCCAAGGTGGGTCATGACACAAACAAAGAGCATGCATTAACTTTTGTGAAATCAAGTTTCTTTGACTAACATTATCATGAATAAGCTTTACCAATTTATCCTTGATTTTGCAATTGTGTGAACAAACCTTCCTAATTTCTTGCATAATAGTTATTGACCATGATAACAAGTTGAGGATTAGAAGTGTCAGGATCTATTGCATCAACTATGGAAAAGCCATGTTTTGGTTGTGTTTGTGTCTTACTTAGAATGGCCTTAACCTATTTTGATTTCAATATTCAACTATTATTCTATAGAATGTTCAATGTACTTATGATAAACACAAAAGTTATTTTCATTACCAAAACACTTAAAAAATCCACCTTGGGAAGGATTCCCATTCTTGGATAAATGGGTAGGGTTTCTAGAGTTTGGTCAGGTAAAAGTGCTCCTTTTTTAGATACAAAATACCACTTAGTCTTCTTTTTCTACCTTGCTTCTACTTTAAAAATAAGTTGGTGGGTGTGCTTTAATGAAGTAATGGTGATAAGCTCTATCTTCCCTTGAGGATAAGAAAATAATCAAAAGATATTTGATATGAAGTACATCATTAGGTTCAACCACATCAAACTTGGCATAGTAAATTAAACTCCTTAATACACTACTTAATTGGCCAACTTTTTAACAAATATGAATTCAAAAGACTAGTAGCTCATTTGCATGTCTAAGGTGTAAATGCGTGCTTGAAGAGTTGTTTTCAACACTTTCCACATCAATTTTTGGTTGCTATGTTATAGATTAGCATGGGATTACCTCTAAGTGAAGTATTTGTTATCCATATAGACCTTATCAACCATGATTTTTTATGCCTTCATGATCTTGATTGCATCTTGAAATATACCTCATATCGAAGTATCAATTTCATCACCATCAATTGTACCACTAAAAAGAGGAATGGATATCTTGGTGTCTAACGTGAATGAAGGTGGGCAATAGGTACAATTGAATATGTAGAAGTAGTAAGTTGTTGTCCCATGAGAAGTTGGAATATATATGCTATTTAATCCACAAGTTTCAGTTGAAACTCATTTTTTTGATGTTGTGATCATTCATTTCTTAGGTTAGAATTTGAAGCAAGCCAAAGTTTCCTGCAAAGCTTCCTATACTAGGCATCACAATTTGTATTTTCAAAAATAGAATATACCCCATGTGTGCTTATCTATGGTTATCACCACATGAATAAAGTTACCCCTAGTTAAATTACATAAATACATCATTTGAGAGGAAGATAATAAGGTGAAAAAATGGTAGATAAACAAGCTCCTTAAAATAGTAATTTGTAGGAAGCAAATGGAAGAAAGTTTTCTATACTTACTTGATCTGCTTTGAGCAACAAGGGAATAATGTTGTTGTCGCAAGTGGTAAATATAGAACAAAATTCCAAAAAATTAATTAGAATGGTACAAAGTAATGCTTGCAAATTTTTTAGAGTAAAGAAAACTAGCTCAATAGGAGAATGTTGGTTTACTAGAGTAAAAAAGAGCATTTGGGGGCAATAAATGTAGAAACAATGAATAGTGTAACGAATTGACAACATGGAAAGAGGACAAAGGTACTACAATGGATCTCAAGTTGAGGCTATGGAAAATCATAATTAGCATGGAGGAATCCTAGATGATAAAAGAATTATATTGGAGAACTAAAGAAGGCTATGATTCCAAATGATTTGACCTTACAATAAAACTATTATAAGATAATGCACAAGATACAATGTAAAATTCAAAAAAACATAAATTGAGGAGCAAATGAGACAAGATAACCACCAAAACTAATGATTTACGCTCTTAGTTGTAGTGTATTAAACAAATATTCAAGGATACAAATGTTCTTTGTGGATAATGTGGCAAAGCACATTCAAAAAATATTAACTAGAATGTTTTTCTAATAAGAAATATGCTAATTACACGGATAGAAATTACAAGGATAACACCTCCACCATAGGGAGGCTCTTGGACCCTTAAGAAGTTACTAAGGAAAGAAAAGGGAAAATAAAATCTTCTTTATTCTTTTGACTTTGCATAAGAACATAGTAAGTCTTTTTCTTGCATTAGCTACTCTTTAGCTTGATTGGCTAAATTAAGATGATTTTTTTATCCCCATTTTTGTGGGTAGAGTAGCATGTGGCTAGCCACATTGTTTGCTTAGATTTTCTTAAATATCTATACTTTATAATGTGAACAAAATTTTTCATGATAAAAAATTCCAACATGTGTAATTCATTGCATCAAGTTTATTAATGTTCTTTACCAAATGGTGGTTAAAGAGAAGGGATATGTTATGAAATGCCTCCTTCCACTTGCCCATATATGTGGTGTTCTACCTTCATTTTTGGCAAGGTTATGTAAATGTCTCTACATATATGCCTATCTGGTGCCTCACCATTAATTATTCAACATCATAAAACAAGGGAATGGTTGTGGTCTTTGGACATGTGGATTTGCAAGTCCATATAAGCAAGAGCTCATGGATACCCCATGCTTAGCTCACATAATTAGAAGAGAATATAGGAATATGTGTTGTGGATCCCAATATTGATCCCAATATTCTTCCCTCTTTTTCTAATCTTTTAGTGTCTAAAAAGACATGAAACCTTGAAGTGGAGAGCGATTGAAAATGATGATAAATAAGATATTTTCTAACATAGGGCCCTTAAAATCCAAGGAATGGATGGAGGTCTTCAAGAATTATAGGGCTTCCTCATCCCAAGATAAAATTCAACATAGGAGAATATTTGAATTGATAAGTTAAGAGGATCAAGAGAGCTAAACAATAAGAAAGAAGTTGGATTGAAGAATGAAGAAGCAAAAGTAAAATACTTAGAAATAATTTTTGAAGAGGTATTCCAATTGGAAGCAACTTGAGTGGTAGCCAAAGTCCATTTGGTAGCTAGTCATCGTGTTTTCAAGAGTGGTGGATATTATAGTGGCAGCAATGAGAGTTGTGGGATTATAGTGATAATTTCCAAAGTTGAACATGAAACTAGTAGGATACAATAATAGAAAGTTATTGATTCCCTTGTATAACCAAAGGAAAAAAAATAAAAAATAGGAAGAGTACCTCAAGGAAGATTTTTTGCATTCTCATAAAATGAACGAACTAGAGCAATCTCATTTCTGATGTGGAAGGTTGGTTTATCAACGAAATTTGTAAAAAGAGGTCCAGGATTAGAATGGATTGAATAATGAAGAGGCTAATGTAAGAACACATAAATGATGTCTAAAAGGTTAGACCAATTGGAAGCAACCTGAATGTTAGCCAAAGGTTAGTTGGCAGCTAGTCACCGTATTTTGATAGTAGTGGAGACAATAGTGGTAGCAACAAAAGTGATGGACATTATAGTGGTAAAAATGAGAGTGTTGGGGTTATAGTGATAATAGCCAAAGTTGAAAGTGATATACAATCATGAGAAGTTATTGATTCCCTTGTTTAACCAAGGAAAAAATAAATAATAAAATTATTACCTCAAGGAATATTTCTTGCCTATCATTGGATGAATAACCTAAAGCGCTTGAGTTTCAGATGTGTAAGGGTTGGCTTATCAATGACTCCCCAAAAAGGGATCTAGAAATAGAAAATGCTCTGTTGCAAATAGTGAAACAATTACCGAATGTAATGGTGGATTGTGTAGGTCAAATTTACTTTTAGAAAATAGAAGTCCATTCATGTAAACACATTGTTTGGTTTTGCATAACACCGTACATGTGCAATAGAAAGTCATCAAGAAATTTAAAAAAGTTAATCCCAATTACATTCCCTCCTTTTTGTTACAATCATCTAATGCAAATATGATAAAATAAAACACAGAGAGAGACTAGAATAAAAGTACATAATATCAATTACTATCAACTAATACAAAGAGAATAGATAAGACACATAAGGATGAGAATTTTTAATTAAAAACAAAAACTTGTTCCCCTTTCCACACAGATGAAATAAATAAGACCTAGACCCCATAAAATGATATCAAAGAAATTGATCTCTAGTCTTATGCTTTAGTAAGTTCATGCTATGTAGGTGCTTTTTTATCAAAAAAACTTGCAAGTATTCATTTTTTACAATATATTATAAAGTAATAGCCTTGGCCATATTCCCCATCAATTATGTCCAACACTTCATATGGGTCTCTATAATCAATGTACCTTACAATGCCTAAGAAAAGAAATATTTTGATAGATTAAAATATATCTTAAGTCAAGCTTAGTAAGAATTGTGTTATGAATTTCCTTCCTTTCAAGGTAGCCTTGGTGAACAAAAAGCTTCTTTATAAATGCTTTGTGCCTTTTGTATAAAAACAAATCCTTCTTTGTAGAAAATCCTCTATAAAGATAATCTGTAATAACATAAACCTATTCTAGCAAATGGTATTAGCTCAATTGGTTAAATTCCTCAAATTTGAAGGAAGAGACCAAGGTTCGAAGCTTGCCAAGTTATGCATTAATAATAGCCAAGCTATTGTAATGCAACTATGTAGTTGTGATGTAATACAGGTGGGACATGTTTTAATCCCATGTGATCATTTAAATAAATTAAAAAAATATAAACCTATTTTAGGATTTTGTTTCAAGCCAAGTGAATGATAACCTCCTTGGTCACATATTTTATTAGCATATAGCAGTACCTCCTAAGTTTTGTGGCTATTAGAAGTTGCAAGATAGATCCATGTAACTTCACACATTACATCATCAATATTGTAGTTGTGGCATGGTGTAACTAGGTGTGCAAGTGTGTATGAGTTGTAAGTATGCAAAAATGAAATATTAGAGATGGAATACCATAAAGAACATAAACCTATAGGTGTGGCATGGTGTAACTAGGTGTGCAAGTATGGAGGATTTGTAAGTATGTAGGAATGAAACATTAGAGATGGACTACCCTAAAGAACATAAACATGTTTTAGGATCTTGTTTCAATCCAAGTGATTGATAACCTCCCTGGTTATTTATTTTATTAGCATATAGTAGTACCTCCTAAGCTTTGTGGCTACTGGAAGTTGCAAGATAGATCGATGTAACTTCACAAATTACATCATCAACATTGTAGGTGTGGCATGGTGTGACTAGGTGTGCAAGTGTGTAGGAGTTGTAAGGATGCATGAATGAAACATTAGATATGGACTACCCTAAAGAAATTTTAGTTAGCATTAACTATTGACAGGCAATTTTTAATAGAATATTGCTCCAAGGTAATACTCTAAAAGGCTACAAATATTTATTCAAATCATGTGTTTTGAAATTTATTTAGGTGGTTGATCAAAATCACCCTTACTTTATATTAATATCTAGGGAAAATTAATTTTCATTCTAAAGCTAATATTAAGCCTCTATGTGCTCTATCAAACAAAGAATTCAAAAATTACATGGAAAAGAGGACTAAGAAAAGTCCATGCCCTTTTAGGGAGCCCAACATAAACATTTATGTTGTATTATAACTATACTATTCAATATTCAATATTCTACTAAGCATTTTTATTCAATATCTAATAACTAAATTATTTAAAATAGGAACATAAAGAGCACATCCGGATTCAAATTTTCTCATTTTATGCATTGTTAATCTCCATGGAGCTACAACGGAAAACAATGTTTGCTATATTTTTTGGCTTTTTAAGTAGACTAATTCACATAAATCTTTTTCCAGGATCAAGTATAAATCAAATATATGTCATTAATCAAACTAATAATATATCTCAATATTAGAATAACAACAATATCTCACAACTATAACTAAAATATACACAATATACAAGAATGATTCTTATTTATTAAATTGTTTCGAGAGATGTCTCCAATATATAATTTTACATTGCTCTCCTAAAACATCCAAGAGATGCATTTTTTCATATTCCTCTCATAAAGATAAAACTCTCATCTTGCTACATATCAATGTGACTCTTCATTCTCTATCTTGACACCTTGCACTTTCTCTCATATTGACACATACATTATATAAAATATAAATCAACTACTAAACTAATATTTATAATGGGGCCAAATAATGTAATACTTCCAACACCCTACAATATTATATTATTTGATAGGAAGACTTTTTGCCTTCATTCTATGATTCTTCTTTCTATTCATTCTTCAGCTCTAACTTTGACATGGATTTATATATGCAACCTTAATTAGGTATTATTTATAAATTATGTGTCTACCTATAGATCAATGTATCTAAGTTACCTCTAGGTCTCTACCTCTAGGTCACTTCCACTGGATCTACCTCTAGGTCACTACCTCTAGGTCTCTGCCTCTAGGTTACTACCACTAGATTATTACCACTAGATCACTACCTCTGGAACTTTACCTCTGGATCACATATGGATTATCATTGTCTTTGGATCATCCACTAGAACATTTATAAGATCATCATATTTTTGGGATCATCACTACAAATGATTTCACTATAGGCCATATTACAAGCTATGTTTGGGTCATAATCATTTATTTGTTTATGATAAGACACAACATTCTTAGCAAAATTTGATCATACTTGGTTTCATTTTATAGAAACAATATAACATTCATTTTATCTTATCCCATTTATTCATGTTTATCCATCTACAATCCGATTTTACTCTCTAATTTTTTTTTGTAGATAAAATATTTGTGAATGATTATGTCCTCCACAAGTTTCACATCTATGGAGATTCCAACATTTTTTTATCTTATGTCCATATCTTCCACAATGATTACATCTATTATCTGTTATAGAATTTCTTATTTTTCCTTCATTGTTGCTGATTCTATTAGTCCTTATCATATATTTAATGTCATTGTTTCTTGTCGTAAACTTAGTCCGTTGCTAATTTTTGCTATACTCAAACTCAAATGACATGAGTATCATTACTTGCATCACAATTAATATTTTATTTTTCATGAGAATCACAATATACATATTTTTTCTTTTGATTAATATCATAAGTATCACAACATGCGTCAGTCATAATGGAATCATTTGTATCACAAAAAAATCTTTCATCATTGGTTTGTTCCCTAATTCTTCAACATTTCCTTGCTTTCTTATATTGGAAACATTTAGAGTGATTATTTACTTGTAAATTGTTTTCCATAGACTAACAAGTACAGTAATAAAATTTTCATAACAATCATTAGCATCATTAAGTATACTTTGTATGCATTGTTGAAGCATTAGAAATTCTCCTTGTTCTACTTCACTAGTAATATCAACAAGCTTATTTTTCAAATGTTTAGTCATTTCCTCTTGTTTTCTATTATGGCCTTTGAGAACTTCATTAGAAAGTAATGCCATATATATTATATTTCCTAAATTATTAGGTAATGTAGAAACACCTTTAGAGTCTTCAATTGCTTCATCAAGCTTTGAGCTTAGATAATTTCCAAGCATTGAAATTTTTTCATCTTTGGCTTCTATCATGATTTATTGTAAGACTTTCATTTCCTTTATTGATGTATCATTTTGTCCTTCAATTTTTGCTATTATGTGTTGAGTACAATATTTTAGGTTTTGCAATATTTCCTTGGTCTCTCCTAGAGAGTCATCTTGACTGTATATTTGTTCTTCTTGAAAACATAAGTTTTCTTCTTCAATTGTTTTTGATAACTCATGTTTTTCTCTTTCTATTTTTGATCATTTATTTTTATTTTCACTTGTTTTTTCTTGCCATGTTCCTTTGAAATCGACAATCTTATGTCTCCCTAATAGTTAGAAACTAAGAAGAAATAAAAGTTTTTATAAATTTGATTTCCTAACTCTGATGTAAAACCTTTTTTGTCGAAAATTAATTTGCAAATCTTAAATGAAATAATTAATAACTTAGACATTTCTACTCCAACTTAATAAAAATCAAATATTAATCTATTTGTAACTCCAATACTAAATAATATTTATTAATATTTAACCTTCATAAAATGAAATATTAAATCCAATACCTTATTACTCCTTATAAAATTTAATCAAAATCTAAAATTTAAAGTTACCTCCTTGCCAGGCTCTGGAATATTTTGGACATTTCAATTTTATCTTCTTTAGATGACATTCAAACTGCATTGAAGTTGCTTCTATTACCTTCATGTGGACATCTCAATTAGGTGCTTCGTGAGGCATTTCATTTCAGGCTTCCATTAGATGCTTGGAATTCTCTATTTGAAATGTCAATTGATATAATTTAAATGTTACACTACCTTTTACCATAAACACATGGTCTTCTACCTGTGTTTCTCCAACTAGCTTCTATTTGCTCAATGTTAGCTATTGAATGAGCATTTATTATTGAGATTTGAATCTAACTGCTCATTCCTCTAACATTTCAATTTTACCTATTCTCTCTTATAGTGCTTGTTTGCATCTTGGTATTTCATTCTCAATCTTAGAAATAACAATGTTTCCACTTCATCTACATTGTTCAAAAATGCTTATAGAGTTGAATGCACCCTGGTTTGCTTCATTGTTCACTATGTTGAATGCTTCACTGACTGTGCCCTAAGTGACCTCTTCGATTTACCTTATCACTATCTTGGTTGGAATTAAATCTAGTTCACCTTTTTATATCATTGCTTGTGATTGTATCACTTTGACCATGACTGGTTTGACTTCCCTTTCTTTATTGGCTATTGTTGGATTTGAATACTATCTCAAATTTTGTATAGGCTTTATAGTTTCAATATTTCCCTTCAAAATCCTTAGTGTTCAAAACTTCCAAGGGCTAGGATTCAAACCTTCCCTAGCTTAAATATTCGAATGCAAATTTATTTCGATCAAAATATTTTACCTATGTCCTCCATGTTTCCTTCTTCTACCTAGCTCACTCAAATCAGTTTCAATTGTAGCATCAACCTCGAACCAAAAATAAAAAAACTAAATTGCTTTCTAGAAAATAAATTTTACCAAAATCCTTCACTTTTATAGATAAGAAGAAGAAGACTAGTCGTGAACACTTTCTCTCTTCTACTCATTGAACCTTCAGAACAAAAGGTTTCCAAACCAAGAAACAACACAATTCTTGCATTAAAAACATGTCAAGGATACCCTTGACTTGTTAAAACATGTCATAGCTCATGCCGATGACAAACACACAAAAACAATAGAATTTAGAGCCATGCGTAGTCAAAAACATGACTTGTACTCAAAAATTAAAATAATTTTTGAGCTTTTCTCGATTTAATAAAATACCATAAATACCAACCCCCTCAGTTGACCCCACGAGACATTTCCAAAGATTTTTTGGTCCATCTCAACACAAGCTCTAACAACCCCATCTAAAAACCTATGAATTCAATGTTGGTCTCTTCATTTACAAAATACCTAGCAATTAGACATAGAGTGGATTGGCACTTCATTGTTAGCATCAAAAATTCACCCAGAGTATGTGGCTACGACTTCACAATGGATTAATGAAGTTGGATATAATTGAACCCATGATTATTTCTCTACCACATGCAATATCAACCTAGTTTCACTCTCCTTATCTCCTGTAATCTTCCAACAAACCTTTCACTCTCTTTTCAAATCCTTTCTCTACCTTGGAAATAACAAAGATCAAGTGGCTCTTTGAACCAACCTTGCTTTGATACCACTATTGTATTTCCGAGTAGATTAATTCATAGAAATATTTTTCTAGGATCAAGTATAAATAAAATATATTCCATTAATCAAACTAACAATAAATATCAATATTAGAATAACAACAATATCTCACAACTATAACTCAAATATACACAATATACAAGAATGATTCTTATTGATTACATTGCTTGGAGAGATGTCTCCAATATATAATTTTATATTTCTCTCCTCAAACATCCGGGAGATGCATATTTTCATATTCCTCTCATAAAGACAAAACTCTCATCTTGCCACATATCAATGTAACTCTTCATTCTCTCTCTTAACACCTTGCGATTTCTCTCATATTAACACATACATTTTATAAAATATAAATCAACTACCAAACTAATATTAAAAAAGGGACAAATAATGTAATACTATTGATCGTGCTATGATGGAGGTTGCTAATTTAGCTAATGCAACACTCAAACTCAAATGGCATGAAACAAGGATTACTTGATTTTTCTATGTGTAAGCCTCAATAACAAACTTTTGAGACTTTTAAAAACCAAATTATATCTATAAAAACCTTTTTGGAGACCATAATGGATATCACATTATGTATTTAACCATTTCTCACAACTATTAGTATCCTTAAGATAATTATGATATACCTGCATCATAAAATGGTGGTAATGAACAACTAGGAAGAAAGCATATGGAATGATAATTGTAAATGATGTTAAATATTGCATTGAAACACTTAAATATAGATTTGCACTTGTGTCTATGGTATTTTGCAACTCTAAAATATTTAAGGAATACAGTTAATAGGTAACAATTTTCTTTCTTTGTCAAGGTTGCTTATCAGTGGCAATAATGATAGAAGTACATTCAAACAATGCCATGGAAAGGAAACTAAAATGTAATTGTAGATGCAGAGAAGAATGATTCAAACCCAATGGATTCAATCATGTAAATAATAAAGAGATTATTATTCATATACCAACTTACATCAGAAAGTGTGCATTCCAAATCCATGAGCATGAAATTTGATATACATCCAAGAGTTGCCTCCCAATTATTACATGTGCTCCATGAATGATTCTAGTAATGAAGTTCTTGGTCTTCTCAATGCTTTTCTATGATTCCCTACACTCTTGCATAATTTTGTGGACTAGCAAATTACCAACTATCATTTTCTCTAAAGAGCAACAATTGATGCAGGTAATGTTCTCGGTCTGTCTTTCATTTTTTATAGGAGTAGCATTAGAAATTTTATATTTCCTAAGGATTGTTGGAGCGTACAAAGGACTAGAAAACTATTTTGTTTGTATACGCTATCCCTTACAATCTAATTATTCTGATATATGACTACCCAACAAAAATAGTTATATAGAGGCAAATGGAGAAGTTCCATTAGTACTATTTGTTGCTTGACTGAGGAAAGTTTTCACAAGTGCAAAATTTGAGGAATACTATTTTTCAAATTCTAGGTATTGGTATTCCAAGAGGTAGAATTTGTTTAACATATAAGAGTGCAAGTTGTTATTGAAAATGTGTTTACATCTAATCAAAATCTCTCTTAATAACACAATTTCTAGTAAGGTTATATATACTTCACTGCACTGTGCCTACTTGTTTGCTATGGAGCTTTGGTGATATTTTGTTAAAGTGCACCCACCTTAAGAGTGATGACATTGTCATTTTTGTTTTTGCATGTGGACTAAAAATATTTAAAAGAGCAACAACACATGTTAACTTTTGTATCCATTGATATGCATGATATGGAATCACTCAAAAAAAATCATCAAATAGATATTTTGGGAGTAAACTAACCAGTTTTCATAGTACCAAATCTAATTGTTACTACTTATTTATATAAAATAAAAATATCTAGGAAAAGCAAAGTACACCATGCTTCATATCTAGAAATTAAACTCTAAAAATAAATATCAAACATCATGTAAAATAATTAGATCATATGTTTTTGAGTAGAAACTCTTTTGAGGAATATCACTCCTCAATAGAGCATTAAGACTTAAAGAACAATGAAATTTATGTTGCAATTGAAGAATATATACTTTACAATATATGCCCAAACCAAATTATCATTTACTCATTATGCCTTTTAATGTTCCATACAAGTTGTCTTCTATGAAACTTACCCCAAAAAATCTTTCAGTTACCTCTTCAAACTTGTAGTGCCATATATTTATGGTTTTGTAATGACTTTTAATTATTCAAATAGAGATGAGAAGCCAAGGGTTAACCTGATTGAGTGAGCATCTATTTTTTTCTCATATCTCCATTTCCTCTCTCATGTCTTATCTGCACGTAAAAATATAGTTCTATTTGGAGACACAAAATGTTATCTTTTCTGGTTGATGAAATATTTTATCTTATTTTTAATATAGTATTGTGTCTTATTTATTGAGTGCTTATATGATCCATTTGGATAACATCTCCACCATAGGGAGGATCTTGGCCCCTTAAGAAGTTACTAAGGAAAGAAAAAGGAAAAGACAATCTCCTCTGTTCTTTTGTCTTTGCAAAAGAACTTAGTAAGTCTTTTTCTTGTATTAGCTACTCCTTAACTTGATTGGCTAAATTAATATGATTTGTTTGTTCCCATTTATGTGGGCAGAGTGGCATGTGGTTAGACACACTATTTTCTTGGAATTTCTTCAATATCTATACAATGTGAACAAATTTTTGAATGATAACAAATGCCAACATGTGTAATTCATTGCATCAAGTTTATTAATGTTCATTACCAAATGGTGGTTAAAGAGAAGGGATATGTTATGCAATACCTCCTTCAACTTGTCCATCTTTGATGTGATCAACCTTCCTTTTCTGTAAGGTTCTATAAATATCTCTACATATATGCCTATTTTGTGCCTCACCATTAATCATTCAACATCGTAAAACAAGGGAATGGTTGTGGTCTTTGGACATGTGGATTTGCATGTCCATACATACAACTCATAGAGACCCCATGCTTAGCTAACATAATTATAATATAATATAGGAATGTGTGTTGTGCAGTTTCAAATGGCCTCTTCTAAGGTTGATCCCAATATTCTCCCCTCTTTTCAAATCTTTCAGTGTCCAAAAAGACATGAAACCTTGAAGTGTTGACCAATTGAAAAATATGATCAAAAAGATATTTTCTAACATAGGGTCCTCAAAATCCAAGGAATATATGGAGGGTTCAAGAATTATAGGGCTTCCTCATCTCAAGATAAAATTCAACATAGGAGAAGATTTGGATTGATAAGTGAAGAGGATCAAGAGAGCTAAGAAATAAGAAAGAAGTTGGATTGAAGAATGAAGAAGCAAAAGTAAAAACTTATAAATAATGTCTAAATGGGTAGTCCAATTGGAAGCAACTTGAGTGTTAGCCAGAGGTCAGTTGGTAGCTAGTCATCGCATTTTCAAAAGTGGTGGATATTATAGTGGAAGCAGTGAGAGTGGTAGGGTTATAGTGATAATTTCCAAAGTTAAACATGGAACTATTAGGATACAATCATATAAAGTTATTGATTCCCTTGTATAACCAAAGAAAAAAAAATAAAAAATAGGAAGAGTGCCTCAAGGAAGATTTCTTGCATTCTCATCAAATGAACGAACTAGAGCATTCTCATTTTCTATGTGGAAGGTTGGTTTATCAACAAAATCCCCAAAAAGAGGTCCAATATTAGAATGGTTTGAAGAATGAAGAGGCTAATGTAATAACATAGAAATGATGTTTGAAGGGTTAGACCAATTAGAAGCAACTTGAATGTTAGACAAAGGTTAGTTGGCAGCTAGTCACCGTGTTTTTGATAGTGGTGGAGACAATAGTGGTAGCAATGAGAGTGATGGAAATTAGTGGCAACAATGAGAGTATTGGGGTTAAAGTAACAATATCCAGAGTTGAAATGAGACTAGTGGTATACAATCATGGGAATTTATTGATTCCCTTGTATAACCAAGGAAAAAATAAATAATAAAATTATTACCTCAAGGAAGATTTCTTGCCTGTCATTGGATGAATAACCTAAAGTTTCAGATGTGGAAGTGTTGGTTTATCAATGACTCTCCAAAAAGGGGTCTAGAAATAGAAAATGCTCTATTGCAAATAGTGAAGCAATTATCGAATGTAATGGTGGATTATGTGGATCAAATTTACTTTTAGAAAATAGAAGTCCATTCATGCAAACACATTTTTTTGTTTTTCGTAACATCGTACATGTGCAATAGAAAGTCATCAAGAAATTTAAAAAATTTAATCCCAATTACATTCCCTCCTTTTTGCTACAATCATCTAATGCAAAGATAATAAAATAAGACACAGAGAGAGACTAGAATAAAAGTACATAATACCAATTACTATCAACTAATACAAATAGAATAGATAAGACACATAAGGATGAGAATTTTTAATTAAAAACAAAAACTTGTTTCCCCTTTCCACACAAATGAAATAAAGAATACCTAGACCTCATCAAGCGATATCAAAGATATTGATCTCTAGTCTAATGCTTTAGTAAATTCATGCTATGTAGGTGCTTTTTTTTATCAACAAAACTGACAAGTATTCATTTTTTATAATATATTCTAAAGTAATAGCCTTGGCCATATTCCCCATCAAAGATGTCCAAAACTTCATATGGGTCTCTATAATCAATGTACCTTACAATGCCTAAGTAAATAAATATTTTGATAGATTAAAATACATCTTAATTCATGCTTGGTAATAATTGTGTTATGAATCAATTTCCTTCCTTTCAAAGTAACCTTTGTGAACAAAAAGATTCTTTATAAATGCTTTCGGCCTATTGTATAATAATAAATCCTTATTTTTAGAAAATCCTCCGTAAATTTAATGTGCAATAAATAAACCT
Organism: Wollemia nobilis; assembly: GCA_028583015.1. Lineage (NCBI taxonomy): Eukaryota > Viridiplantae > Streptophyta > Pinopsida > Araucariales > Araucariaceae > Wollemia > Wollemia nobilis. The sequence goes on along the minus strand of JAQPPZ010000613.1, from coordinate 3,981,182 downwards.
GTTCTATCAAATGGTATTAGCTCAACTAGATAAATTCCTCAACTTTCAAGGAGGAGACAAAGGTTCAAAGCATGCCAAGTGATGCATGAATAATAGCCAAGTTGATGTAATACAACTATATAGTTGTGATGTAATACAAGTGAGACCTATTTTAATCCCATGTGATCATTCAAATAAATAAATAAAACATAAACCTGTTTCAGGATTTTGTTTCAAGCCAAGTGATTGATAAATTCCTTGGCCACTTATTTTATTAGCATATAGCAGTACCTCCTAAGCTTTGTGGCTATTGTAATTTGCAAGATAGATCCATATAACTTTACACATTACATCATCAACATTGTAGGTGTGGCATGGTGTAACTAGGTGTGCAAGTGTGTAGGAGTTGTAAGTATGAAAGATTGAAACATTAGATATGGACTACCCTAAAGAACATAAACCTATTTTAGAATTTTGTTTCAATCCAAGTGATTCATATCCTCCTTTATCATTTATTTTATTAGCATATACTAGTAGCTCCTAATCTTTATGGCTATTGGTAGTTGAAAGATAGATCCATGTAACTTCACACATTACATCGTCAACATTGTAGGTGTGGCATGGTGTGACTAGGTGTGCAAGTGTGTAGCAGTTGTAAGCATGTAAGAATGAAACATTAGAGATGGACTACCCTAAAGAAATTTTAGTTAGCATTATCTATTGGTAGGCCATTTTCAATAGTATATTACTCCAAGGTAATCCTCGAAAAGGCTATAGATATTTATTCAAATCATGTGTTTTGATATTTATTTAGGTGGTTGATCAAAATCACCCTTACTTTATATTAATATCTAGGGAAAATTAATTTGCATTCTAAAGTTAATATTAAGCCTCCATGTGCTCTATCAACCAACAAATTCAAAATTTACATGGAAAAGAGGACTGAGAAAAGTCCATACCCTTTTAGGGAGTTTGACATAAATATTTATGTTGTATTATAACTATATTACTTTTGGAAGTGGCAGAAGCTATGGATTACTTTTAAGTTTTTTTATTCAATATTATAATAGCTAAAAAAATTTAAATAGGAATATAAAGAGCACATCCATATCAAATTTTCTCTTTTTATGCATTGTTAATCTCCATAGAGCTATAATGGAAAAAAATATTTGCTATATTTGTTGGATTTCTAAGTAGACTAATTCACATAAATATTTTTCTAGGATCAAGTATAAATCAAATATATACCATTAATCAAACTAACAATATATCTCAATATTAGAATAACAACAATATATCACAACTATAACTCAAATATGCACAATATACAAAAATGATTCTTATTAATTACATTGCTTGGAGAGATATCTCTAATATATAATTTTACATTGCTCTCCTAAAATATCTGAGAGATGCATATTTTCATATTCCTTTCACAAAGACAAAACTCTCATCTTGCCACATATCAATGTGACTCTTCATTCTCTCTCTTGAAACCCTGTAGTTTCTCTCATATTGACACATACATTATATAAAATATAAATCAACTACCAAACTAATATTTACAAGGGGGCCAAATAATGTAATACTTCCAACACCCCTTAGTATTACATTATTTGGTAGGAATACTTTTTGCCTTCATTATCTAATTCTTCTCTCTATTCATTCTTCAAATCTAACTTTGGCATCGATGGATATATGCAACTTTAATTAGGTCTTCCTTTATAAATTATCTATTTCTACCTCTAGATCAATGTATCTAAGTCACCTCTGGGTCACTATCACTAGATATACCTTTAAATCACTGCCTCTAGGTCTTTACCTCTAGGTCACTACTACTAGATCATTGCCTCTGGGTCACTACCTTTGGGTTACATCGGGATTATCATTATCTTTGGATTATCCACTAGAAAATTTATAAGGTCATCATATTTGTGGGATTATCACTACAAATGATTTCAATATAATCCATCTTCCAAGCTATGTTTGGGTCATAATCATTTATTTATTCATTATAAGACTAAAAATATTCTTAGAAAACTTTGATTATTCTTGGTTTCCTTCTATAGAAACCATATAACATTCATTTTATCTTATCCTATTCATTCATTTTTATCCATCTACAATCCACTTTTACTCTGTAGTTTTTGTTTTTGTAGATAAAATATTTGTCAATGATTATGTCCTCCATAAATTTCACATATATGGAGATTCCAACATTCTTCTATCTTATTTCCATATCTACCACAATGATTTACATCTATTCCTTGTTATAGAATTTCTTATTTATCCTTCATTGTTACTGATTCTATTAGTCCTTTTCATATATTTGATGTTATTTTTTCCTATCACAAACTTAGTCCCTTGCTAATTACTACTAGTACGACCTGTATATCCAAGACCTTCATATTTTGGTCTTTTTTTGGACATGTTTTACCAAAATTGTCTTTGTATCCCATTTTATTTAACAATTTTAAACCAATTCCTTTAGTATACCTTTCAAAATAACCAAAAAAATCATCAAACTAATTCCTATCAACATCAACACAATTTTTAGCATCACTATCTCTGTCATCATTTAAATCCATGTTATCATCAATTTTTATAGCATAACATTTTTATGAACAATCATGAACTGTATTTAAATCCTTTGTCACATGTAACATCTTTTTTGTAACAGGTTCTTCTATCTTTGTCATGAATTCTAAGTCACAAGTATCATTTCCTGGATCACAAATTTTCTTTTCTTTTTTATGAGAATCATAATATACATCTTTTTCCTTTTGATAAAGATCATAAGTATCACAACATCTGTCATTCATCATGGAATAATTTGTATCACAACAAACATATTTCATCATTGGTTTGTTCCCTAATTCTTCAAATTTTCTTTGCTTTCTTATCTTGGATAAATTTAGAGTGATTATTCCCTTGTATATTTTTGTCCATGGACTAACAAGTACAGTAATAAAATTTTCATAACAATAATTAGCATAATTAAGTATAATTTGCATGCATTGTTGAAGCATTAGAAATTCTCCCTGTTGTGTTTACTAGTAATATCAATAAGCCTTTGAGAACTTCATTAGAAAGTAATTCCATATACATTATCTTTCCTACATCATTAGGTAATGTGAAAACACCTTTAGAGTCTTCAATTGCTTCATCGAGATTTGAACTTAGATAATTTCCAAGCATTGAAAATTTTTCATCTTTGGATTCTTTCATGATTGATTGTAAGACTCTCTTTTCCTTTATTGATGTATCCTTTTGTCCTTCAATTTTTGCTATCATGTATTGAGTACAACATTTTAAATTTTATAATATTTCCTTAGTCTCTTCTAGTGAGTCATCTTGAATGTATGATTTTTCTTATTGAAAACATAAGTTTTCTTCTTCAATTATTTTTGAACTCATGTTTTTCTATCTCTATTTTTTGATCATTTATTTTTCTTTTCACTTGTTTTCTCTTAACATATTTGTAACGACCCAAAAACACACAAACATAAAAATACAAAAATAGAATTTTTTTTTTTACTATGGAGAGAGGTACATGAACCCTTCATGGACCCCTAACCAAACTACTATTTACCTAAATTTTCAATCTCCTAAGTTTTCCTGAAAGCTACATCTCACGAGGTACCCTAACACAAGTTTGTCTATGTAGGTATATCATGTGTTACTGCAAATAAGTCCATCTATCCCATCATTCTTGATGAGCTAGACTTATCACCCTCCATCCATCGAAGGTATACATGCATATCCATACCATACACAAATAATTATGTGTAGGTATACTATGAGTATTACGAGTTAAGCTATCTATCTCGTCTCCATGACGAGCTATGTTAACTCAGATGTAGTCTCTCCACAACTTAGTCCTTTATCTCCCTAAGGGGTCTCAATTCCCTTAGGTCTCCTATGTTCACCCTAAGGGGTTCTCAATTCCCTTAGGTCACCTATATTCACCCTAAGGGGTTCTCAATTCCCTTAGGTCACCTCTGAGTTCACCCTAGAACTCTACACTTAGATTTCTATCATCAAGCAACCAAACAATGATACAACTAGATACTACCACATCAAGGAGTAATTACTAAGCATCCAAAAAATAAAGAAATATTAACACTAAAAGAGAATCAACTACATAATATAACCAAATACAGAAATAAAGTAAAAGTACCTTATTTAAACCAATAAACAATTATTGCATCAAAATTTGCATAGTAAATCCTTCTTACTTTAAGGAATATTACAGTAACTGCATTGGGGATATCTCCCCATAATTCTAGTCTATTTGAGCATAAGTAAAGCAACATAAAATACAATTACCTATACTTTGCTTCCATTGAACTCCTTGCTTCTCCTTGCTTCCCATTGATTCTTTGAGGGTAGTAGGGGATCAGGGTACTCATGGTTCAGGATAGGCATACCTTTAAATGCATCTATTCATTTACTTTGCCAAATTGCAACTATACAAAATTCAATTAAGTTTCCAACCGTCTAATGCATAATGGATATTATAAAATATCCTTTACTTTTATCTTCACCTCTCAAGTTCCCTTAGAGAGTCATCCAACATGTACTACTTAGATCATGGTCTAACTTTAATCAAATCCATTCATGTCTTAAAGCATTAAAGTCCCATACCTTTAACCTCTAAAACAATCCTTTCTTTTCATTCCCTAAATCAAAGCCCCATAACTTCAATTCAAAGAATAAATCCACATCCTTTTTAATTCACAAATTCCAATCAAATCAATTATTGTTTAAAGAATTAAAGTCACATCCCTTTAACCTTTAAACAATCATTCATTCATTCCCTAAATCAAAGCCCCATAACTTTAATTCAAAGTGCGACATCCCCCTCTTCCTTTGGACACAGAGGTTTAAGGCACACAACGCTCTCGAATTATCTCAACGCTCTCTAGACACACCTGACACTATTAGACTCACAACACTCTCAAAGCATTAACCAGGCTCTGGAAGGCACAACATCCTTCAAGCACTCACAATGCTTTATAAAACACTAACAGAGTCTTAAAATATAGTTCCTTCAAAACATACATAGGTGGTTTCTAAAAACACCAAAGGCTTCTCAAAATATAGTGCCTTCAAAACATACGCAAGTGGTTTCTAAAAACACCAAAGGCTTCTCAAAACATAGTGCCTTCAAAGCATATGCAAGTGGTTTCTAAAAACACCAAAGGCTTCTCAAAACACAATGCCTTCAAAGCATATGCAGGTGGTTTCTAAAAACACCAAAGGCTTCTCAAAATACAATGCCTTCAAAGCATACGTAGGTGGTTTCTAAAAACACCAAAGGCTTCTCAAAACACACTACAGGGAGTATAACCAAGCTTCGAACCATGATTTTCACCATAACAATGCATGTAAACAAAATAGGTTAAAGTCTAAAACACTCCAACCTCAATACTACTATGGAATGGGATTTGGTGGCATCTCGGCTGCCTCTCCCTTGCTTGCGATGCGTTCCTCTCCTTTTCCTCATCCCTGGTCTACGTTTTTCCTCCTCCTTCGTCCTCACGTCCTCTCCTCTGTCATTTCTTTTTTTCCCCCTTCTCTAGCACCATACGTGCTTTCTTCCTCTAGGTGGCCCGTCTGCCCTTCTCAAGCCTTGAGCCCTTCCTCGAGCCCCCTCTTCCTTCAATTCTTCATCCCTTCCTCTGGCGGAAAGGAATCCTTCTTCCGATAGTTTCCATATTTGGAAACTTAGTAGCCACCCTAGATTATTTTCATAGCTTACATGCTATAGGGGAATGGGATATTTATATATTTTATATTATCCCATTTTTTTAAAATAAGAATGGTATATTTTTAAACATATATCATTTATGTGATATTTATCACCATTAAAATATACTTCTTTTATTTAAACAATTTCATAATTGCTCTTTCTTTAAAATAAAAGACATCTATTTCTTAAATGGATTTTTTTTTGTTTATTTCAATTAATTAAAGTCTTTTAATGACTACTCCATTATCATTAAAATGAACACCTTTAATTAATTCAAAAGAACTCTCATTTATTAAATAAAATGAAGTTTACTAATGAGTTTAATTAAATCAATCATTATTTAATCAAAACTTCATTAATTCTTTTAAATGAATCTTCATTTAACATACAAATTTAATATGCTTTTCTTCATAAAAATGATGCTCTATCTTTACTTTAACAAGACAGTTAGCTTTATGCATCCACATACATTTTGCAATTGTTTTCCTATAGAAGTTCCAACATTATGCTATTCCAACCATGATGCAGCAGAGAGCAAACAAATTTATAAAGCAACAAAGAGGGAATATTTCCATCGACCTAGTCACCTATCTCAGCCAGAGATTTTACGATAGCTACTAGGCTATCAACTAAGGCTCAAGGTGATCAGTCATCGATGATTATCCCTTCTGACAATGCATGCCTATATGAAGGTATCTATCCATGTTACCTCTGAGTACCTTAATCATCATTTCCCCTGATCTTAGGTACCCTCATTTCTGGTGGATGTTTCTGCCTTCTCCACCTATGAGTGTACCTGATCCTGCACACTTGGCAATATGTTAGCGATAACATGCCCTTCTAAATCAACTAAACATCATATAGTTGGTTCAATTGTTCAAACTAAGTATCACCACACCATAGGTTAATACATTGTTTCTTTGTGCCATAAAGTCAGCTAGGGAGGGTCATGACATCCTCCCCCACTAGAATTAAACATCGTCCTCGGTGTTTCTAGTTTTCCTTTGTTTTTAACAAAAAAATAAAAGTTATTACATCACAAAGTTTCAAACAGAAAGGGAAAATGTTTTCGCATAACCTCCACTTTCTCCCAAGTGGCATTTTTCTCAGAGAACTGGTCCCATTGGACCTTACACTATTCGAGAGTCCGATTTCATAGAGACTTGGAATGAAACTCAAGAATATTCATCGGTAGTACTTCAATGGCCTTCGGATTTGCCATCTACAAATTAGAAACATCCCACACATGTTCAGGGTCAGCAACATATTTCCTAAGCAAGGATATGTGGAAGGTGTCATGGATTTTGGATAGATTAGGTGGTAATGCAAGTCGGTATGCAACCGAACTGATATTTTCTATGATCTCAAAGGGTCCCACAAAATGTGGATCCAACTTCATGGATTTGATAGCACTCTTCTTTGGCTTAACCCTTAAGAACACCTTATCTCCAATAGAATACTCTCTTGGAGTCCTTTTTAGATCTGCATAACTCTTCTGCCTATCCATAGCTTCTTTAAGCCTTTGCCTAATTTCCTTTAGCTGCTCTTCCATCACCCTGACCATTTCTGGACCAATCACAACTCGGTCCTCTAGGTTATCCCAAGACAATGGTGTTCTACACTTTCACCCATACAAGGCATCGAAAGGTGCCATTCCTAGCGAGGAGTGATGTCCATTATTGTAGGCAAACTCTACCAAAGGTAGAAAATCTTCCCAATGAGATTTGTGATCCATGCAGTACATGCAGAGCATGTCTTCCAAAACTTGGTTTACCCGCTCCGTTTGGCCATCTGTTTTAGGGTGGTATGCTGAACTCATATTCAATTTCATACCAACCACACTATGAAGGGATTTCCAAAATTCAGAAGTGAATTTGGAGTCTCTATCTGAGATGATTACCTTAAGAAATCCATGCAATCAGAATACCTCTTTGATGAATCTTCTAGCCACCACCTGAGCATCATCCTTGGTATTTCTGGGTATGAAATGGGTAACCTTAGTCAATTTTTTGACCACTACAAAGATGGCATCATGTTGGTACCGAGTCTTGGGTAAACCCACTATAAAATCCATGGATATAACCTACCATTTTTGCGTAGGTATATCATGCAGATATAGTTTTCCTATGGGATGTTGGCATTCTACCTTAAATTTTTGACATTTGAGGCATCGAGCAACAAAATCCATGATGTCCTTCTTCATTCCTACCCAAAAGAAGGTTCTCTTCATGTTTTCCCACATTTTGGCTCCTCTCGAATGAGCATAATAAGGAGATCTATGGGCTTCTTGCATTATCAAGTTCCTTAAATCACCCATATTTGGTATGATGACCCTTCCTTTATAACACATAAAGTCATCCTTCACACTAAATTCCTTATTTCCTTCAGGATCTCTATTCATCTTAACTCGAATTCCTTGGCAATACTCATCCTGAGATTGCTCCTGTCTTACTCGATCCATCAGGTCCATGTGGATTCTAGTTATGGCTGCTATATATCTTCTTCTACTTAAAGCATCAACCACTTTATTCTCTTTTCCTTTTATGTACTCAATCTCAAAATCATACTCAATGAGAAATTCCACCCATCTTCTCTGTCTTGCATTGAGTATTGGTTGGGTGAATATGTATCGTAGACTTTGATGGTCAGTTTTTAATTCAAAGGGTCTCCCCACCAAGTAGTGGCACCAAACCTTTAAAGCATGCACCACTACAGCTAGCTCTAAATCATGCATAGCATAATTAACTTCATGCTTTTTGAGCTTCCTTGAAGTATATGCCACTATTGAATCTTCTTGTGAGAGTACCCCACCCAACCCCTCTATTGATGCATCAGTGCACACTAAAAATTCCCCCTTGGGGATCGGGAACCTTTAGTATTGGTGTCGTAGTAAGCTTATGCTTTAGTAGTGCAAAGGCAGCCTCACACTTTTCTGACCACTTGAATTCTTTTCCCTTCTTTTGAAGGTTAGTTATGGGTCCAACAATCTTGGAGTAGTCCTTTATATAACGTCTATAGTAGCCCATTAATCCCATGAAACTTCGCACTTCAGTCACATTAGTAGGGGGTGGCCAATTTAGAATAGCCTCTATCTTCTCTAGATCCATAACAATCCCCTTTGTTGATATGATGTGCCCAAGATATCGTACCTCTAGAACATAGAATTCACTCTTAGCCAGATTTCCATAAAGTTGATTCTTCCTTAACAATTCTAACATGATCCTAAGATGCTTATCATGCTCTTCTCTATCTCGAGAGTATATAAGGATATCATCTAGGAATACCAAGACAAACTGGTCCAAGTGTCTTCTGAACACATTGTTCATTAAGTTCATGAAAGCAGCTGGGGCATTAGTCAGTCCAAAGGGTAGAACCGTAAACTCATAATGCCCATACCTAGTCTTAAATGTCATCTTGTGAGTGTCTTCCTCATGAATCCTTAATTGGTGATACCCTAACCTTAAATCGATCTTAGTAAACACCTTGGCATATTTTAATTGATCAAATAAATCTTCAATCCTAGGTAAAGGATACCGATTCTTGATTGTAGCTTTATTTAACATCCTGTAATCAATACACAATCATAGTGAACCATCCTTATTTTTCATGAACAATACCGATGCACCCCATGGTGACACACTTGGTTTTATCAAACCCTTTTCCAACAATCCTTGCAATTGAACCTTCAGTTCTTGCATTTCAATAGGATTCATCCTATACGAGGATCTATGAATAGGCTCGACTCCCATCATGAGTTCAATTATGAAGTCAAATTCCCATACAGGAGGTAGCCCAGGTAAGTCCTCTGGAAATACATCCTAAAAATCCTATAAGATCAGATGTTGTCTTAGTATTTCTCCTTTCTCAAAGTCTTCCACTTCATTAAGTTTTACTACATACACTATTCCTCCTCTCTTTAGGGCCTTTTTCAATTGCATAGCGGACAACATCTATGGTTCAAACACCCCTTGCTCACTATGAACTCTTAGTCTCCTTTCACCTTCTTCTAAATACTCAATCCATCGGTCTTGAAAATTGACCAAGGCTTTATGAGCCTGTAGCCAATCCATCCCTAGGATCACATCAAAGGCGTGTAAGGGAGCTACATATAAGCAACCTTTCGTAGTCCCACTAGATAGAGTGATTTCTGCCATAGGATAACACTGGTTCACCGAGTAGGTCTACCCAAAACCGTACTCAACCTTCCACCCTTGAGCCAAATATCTAGGCCTTTTCGACACAGTCCTTGCTAGACTAGATGAAATAAAACTATTAGTGGCTCCACTATCTATCAAAATGTTTACTTGCTTATTGAAAACCTTACCTTTCACAAGTAATGGGGTGGCTTGTCCCTCTAGCTTCTACTTCCTGATTGTGGCATAAATCCGATGTTTCGGTTCCTTCCCTTTTGCATTAGTTGTGCTAGTCCCTGCTCGATATGGACACTGATTGTAGTAATGAGATCCCCAAAAATTGTAGCACCCTTCCTTGGGTCCTTGCTATTTTTTAGGTTTCTCATTCCCACTTTTAACTATTGGAGTTGGAGCTTGCGACTTCTGTGGTTGAGGTTTCATGTTATTGGGTTTGTTATCCTTCTTACGAAAGTTCTTCTTGAACTTCTTCTGATTTCCATAAGGTTTCTTCTCAGGATTTTGGGGGTTCTTAGCTTTTCGCTCTTGATCAGACTCCCATTTTACAAACCCAACACTATTCCTCTTCTTTAGCTCCTACCGAGCTTGCTCGGGTAGAGTGTCATATTTATAATAGAAGTGTGACTCTACTTTCTTTGCTAAGTCATATGCCTTTTGTAGTGTTTTAGGTTCCTGCATGTCTACATCATGCTTTAACCTAGTCTCCAATCCTAGAGTAAACTTATGAACCCACATTTTCTCATTATAAATAGGTACATATTTAAACAATCTTACCAACTTCTTGTAGTACACCTCTACTATGTTGGTTCCTTGTCTCAGACTAGCAAATTCTTCAAACTTCAAGGTATAGAAATGCTCTGTTAGGAATCTCTTCTTAAATATGTTTATAAATTCTTCCCATGGGGTGTCAATGGGTTCAATCTTAGTTTCCTCATAGTGGGTCTCCCACCATTCCAGAGCAGCCCCTTCTAGGTTAATCATAGCCCAAAGTGTTCGGGTTCCTGATGAGTAGCCTTTTACCATAAAGTGAACCTCTGCTTCTCTCAGCCATGCTTCCGTTGCATCCCCATCACCTTCTCCATAAAACTTAGAGATACTGATGTTTTTCATGTCCCTAGCTATTTCCTTTTCTTCTAAGGCTCTGGCTTGTACTTGTTCTACAGTTAGTCCACTTTCTAGACCAATATCTGAACCTCGAACTTGTAAATTTTGATTCGTAACCATTTCTAGCAATTGTCTTATCTGATCCTGCATAGCAATGACCATAGCGGTGAGGTCTTCTACCTCCCTATTGGGGTTTTTTGGTTCCCCATCCTAGTTTTCCTCTTTGACATCACTTTGTCAAGTTTGTCTAGGTGTAGGCCTCCCTCTTCTGGTCTTAGGTGGCATCTTAACCTGATTCCATCCAAGAAAGAAGATTAGATTATAGTTTCATCTTAAGTTGTAACTCTAATTCAAGCCATAATACAGAGTTCTCTTGCTATATGCATTAAAAATCTAACTAGGGTAATATCCTAGGCTAGGATGTGTCACTGATACCAAAGCCCATACTAAGGTATCCTAACATCCATGCTCCCTTGGGGTTAATTCCTATCAGATCCTAGAAAATAGGGTATCCTAGATCATCCTAACTTTAGCCTTTACCTTAAGCAAGCCTTCATTGGATTCATCTAATTTCCCTTTAGCACACATAGAAGCTCTATACCCTCGTACCTAGAGCTCTGATACCAAATGTAATGACCCAAAAACACACAAACAAAAAAATACAAAAATAGAAAAAGTTTTTTTTTTTACTATGGAGAGAGGTACATGAACCCTTCATGGACCCCTAACCAAACTACTATTTACCTAAAGTTTCAATCTCCTAAGTTTTCCTGAAAGCTACATCTCATGAGGTACCCTAACACAAGTCCGTCTGTGTAGGCATATCATGTGTTACTACAAATAAGTCCATCTATCCCATCATTCTTGATGAGCTAGACTTATCACCCTCCATCCATCGAAGGTATACACGCATCTCCATACCATACACAAATCATTATGTGTAGGTATGCTACGAGTATTGTGAGTTAAGCTATCTATCTCATCTCCACGATGAGCTATCTTAACTCAGATGTAGTCTCTCCACAACTTAGTCCTTTATCTCCCTAAGGGGTCTCAATTCCCTTAGGTCTCCTATGTTCACCCTAAGGGGTTCTCAATTCCCTTAGGTCACCTATGTTCACCCTAAGGGGTTCTCAATTCCCTTAGGTCACCTCTGAGTTCACCCTAGAACTCTACACTTAGATTTCTATCATCAAGCAACCAAACAATGATACAACTAGATACTACCACATCAAGGAGTAATTACTAAGCATCCAAAAAATAAAGAAATATTAACACTAAAAGAGAATCAACTACATAATATAACCAAATACAGAAATAAAGTAAAAGTACCTTCTTTAAACCAATAAATAGTTATTGCATCATAATTTGCATAGTAAATCCTTCTTACTTTAAGGAATATTATAGTAACTACATTGGGGATATCTCCCCATAATTCTAGTCTATTTGAGCATAAGTAAAGCAACATAAAATACAATTACCTATACTTTTCTTCCATTGAACTCCTTGCTTCTCCTTGCTTCCCATTGATTCTTTGAGGGTAGTAGGGGATCAGGGTACTCATGGTTCAGGATAGGCATACCTTTAAATGCATCTATTCATTTACTTTTCCAAATTGCAACTATACAAAATTCAATTAAGTTTCCAACCGTCTAATGCATAATGGATATTATAAAAGATCCTTTACTTTTATCTTCACCTCTCAAGTTCCCTTAGAGAGTCATCCAACATGTACTACTTAGATCACAGTCTAACTTTAATCAAATCCATTCATGTCTTAAAGCATTAAAGTCCCATACCTTTAACCTCTAAAACAATCCTTTCTTTTCATTCCCTAAATCAAAGCCCCATAACTTCAATTCAAAGAATAAATCCACATCCTTTTTAATTCACAAATTCCAATCAAATCAATTATTGTTTAAAGCATTAAAGTCACATCCCTTTAACCTTTAAACAATCATTCATTCATTCCCTAAATCAAAGCCCCATAACTTTAATTCAAAGAATAAATCTACATCCTTTTTAATTTAAAAACCCCTAAGATAATCATCATAAATCAAAGGTTTCCTTTTTAATTAAAAGCCCTAAGATAATTAACATTAGTCAAAGGTTCTCCTTTTAATTAAAAGCCCTAATATAATTAACATTAGTCAAAGGTTCTCCTTTTAATTAAAAACCCTAATATAATTAATCATAAAACATAGGTTCTCTATTTAATTAAAATCCTAATATAATTAATCATAAATCATAGGTTCTCTATTTAATTAAAATCCTTCAATGTATTCCACATAAATCAAAGGTCTCTATTTAATTAAAATCCTTCAATGTATTCCACATAATCAAAGGTCTCTATTTAATTAATATCCTTCAATGTATTCCACATAATCAAAGGTCTCTATTTAATTAAAATCCTTCAATGTATTCCACATAATCAAAGGTCTCTATTTAATTAAAATCCTTCAATGTATTCCACATAATCAAAGGTCTCTATTTAATTAAAATCCTTCAATGTATTCCACATAATCAAAGGTTTCTATTTAATTAAAATTTCACAACGAACCTTTCCAATACATATTTAACCAAAGGCTAATGCCCTTCATGGAAAATACTGAACAACCTCTACAGCACGATTATGGAACAACCAAGTTAAGAGTTCAACAAGGTATAATAGGGTAAAATCAGGTGCTTTCTAGATGTAGCCTTTTCTCAAACCCATGGGTGGTTTTCTCTACTAGCGGTGCTCCCAAGCGTGACATCCCCCTCTTCCTTTGGACATGGAGGTCTAAGGCACACAACACTCTCAAATTCTCTCAGTGCTCTCTAGACACACCCGACACTCTTGAACTCACAATGCTCTCAAAGCATTAATCGGGCTCTGGAAGGCACAACGTCCTTCAGGCACTCACAGTGCTTTCTAAAACACTAACAAAGTCTTAAAATACAATACCTTCAAAACATATGCAGGTGGTTTCTAAAAACACCAAAGGCTTCTCAAAACACATCGCCTTCAAAACATACGTAGGTGGTTTCTAAAAATACCAAAGGCTTCTCAAAACATAGTGCCTTCAAAACATACGTAGGTGGTTTCTAAAAACACCAAAGGCTTCTCAAAACACAATGCCTTCAAAACATATGCAGGTGGTTTCTAAAAACACCAATAGGCTTCTCAAAACATAATGCCTTCAAAGCATACGCAGGTGGTTTCTAAAAACACCAAAGGCTTCTCAAAACATAGTGCCTTCAAAGCATATGCAGGTGGTTTCTAAAAACACCAAAGGCTTCTCAAAACACACTACAGGGAGTATAACCAAGCTTCGAACCATGATTTTCACCATAACAATGCATGTAAACAAAATAGGTTAAAGTCTAAAACACTCCAACCTCAATACTACTGTGGAATGGGATTTGGTGGCATCTCGGCTACCTCTCCCTTGCTTGTGGTGCGTTCCTCTCCTTTTCCCCATCCCTGGTCTGCGTTTTCCTCCTCCTTCGTCCTCACGTCCTCCCCTCTGTCGTTTCTTTTTTTTTTCTTCCCCCCTTCTCTAGCACCATACGTGCTTTCTTCCTCCAGGTGGCCCGTCCACCCTTCTCGAGCCTTGAGCCCTTCCTCGAGCCCCCTCTTCCTTCAATTCTTCGTCCCTTCCTCTGGTGGCAAGGAATCCTTCTTCCGATAGTTTCCATATTTGGAAACTTAGTAGCCACCCTAGATTATTTTCATAGCTTACACGCTATAGGGGAATGGGATATTTATATATTTTATATTATCCCTTTTTTATTAAATAAGAATGGTATCTTTTTAAACATATATCATTTATGTGATATTTATCACCATTAAAATATACTTCTTTTATTTAAACAATTTCATAATTGCTCTTTCTTTAAAATAAAAGACATCTATTTCTTAAATGGATTTTTTTTGTTTATTTCAATTAATTAAAGTCTTTTAATGACTACTCCATTATCATTAAAATGAACACCTTTAATTAATTCAAAAGAACTCTCATTTATTAAATAAAATGAAGTTTACTAATGAGTTTAATTAAATCAATCATTATTTAATCAAAACTTCATTAATTCTTTTAAATGAATCTTCATTTAACATACAAATTTAATATGTTTTTCTTCATAAAAATGATGCTCTATCTTTACTTTAACAAGACAATTAGCTTTATGCATCCACATACATTTTGCAATTGTTTTCCTATAGAAGTTCCAACATTATGCTATTCCAACCATGATGCAATAGAGAGCAAACAAATTTATAAAGCAACAAAGAGGGAATCTTTCCATCGACCCAGTCACCTATCTCAGCCAAAGATTTTATGATAGCTACTAGGCTATCAACTAAGGCTCAAGGCGATCAGTCATCGATGATTATCCCTTCCGATAATGCATGCCTATATGAAGGTATCTATCCATGTTACCTCCGAGTACCTTAATCATCATTTCCCCTGATCTTAGGTACCCTCATTTCTGGTGGATGTTTCTGCCTTCTCCACCTATGAGTGTACCTGATCCCGCACACTTGGCAATATGTTAGCGATAACATGCCCTTCTAAATCAACTAAACATCATATAGTTGGTTCAATTGTTCAAACTAAGTATCACCACACCATAGGTTAATACATTGTTTCTTTGTGCCATAAAGTCAGTTAGGGAGGGTCATGACAATGTTCCTTTTAAATCAACAACCTTATGTTTCCCTAATAGTTAGAAACTAAGAAGAAATAAAAGTTTTTACAAATTTGATTTCCTAAATTTGATGTTGAAAACCTTTTCTCTCCAAAAATAATTTGAAAATCTTAAATGAAATAATTAAATTTCAAAATTAAGAAATAATTAATAACATAGACATTATGACTCCAACTTAATAGAAAATCAAATATTAATCTACTTGTAACTCCAAAACTAAAGAATCTTTACTACTAATTAAATTCAATAATTAATCTTCATAAAATGAAATATTAAATCCAATACCTTATTGCTCCTTATAAACTTTAATCAAAACCCTAAAATTTAAAGTTACCTCCTTGCTAGGCTCTAGAATTGTTTGGATGTTTCAAGTTTATCTTCTTCAGATGGTATTCAAATTACATTGTAGTTTCTTTCATTCCCTTCATGTGGATGTCTCAATTAGGTGCTTATTGAGGCGTTTCATTTTAGGCTTCCATTAGATGCTTAACATTCTCCATTTGAAACATTAGTCGCAATAATTCAAATGTTACACTATATTTTGCCACAAACACATGGTATTCTACCTAAATGTCTACAACTGACTTTGCTTCACTATTCACTATGTTGAAGCTTCACTAACTGCACCCTGAGTGGCCTCTTCAATTTTCCTTATTACTATCTTTGTTGGTATTAATTATGGTTCACATTTTTACATCATTGCTTGTGATTGTATTACTTTGAGTTAGGTGACTGGTTCACCTTCCCTTTCCTAGCTAGCTATCACTAGCTTTGAATACTATATTATATTTTGTATAGGCTTTATAGATTCAATATTTCTCTTCAAAATCCTTAATCTTCAAAACTTCCAAGGGCTAGGATTCAAACCTTTCCTAACTTAAATGCCTAAATGCAAATTCTTTTGATCAAAATATTTTACCTCTGTCCTCTACGTTTTCTTATTCTACTTGACTCACTTAAATCACTCTCAATCGTAACATCAACCTTGAACCAAAAAGAAAAAAACTAAATTGCTTTCTAGAATATAATATTTTACCAAGATCCTTCACTTTTGTAGACAAGAAGAAGATGACTAGTCACACACACTTTCTCTCTTCTACTCATTAAACCTTTAGAAAAAAATATATTCAAACCAAGCAACAAGACAAGTATTGCATTCAAAACATGTCAAGAATACCCTTGATCGATTAAAACACGTTGTAGCTCATACCAACGGTGAACACACGAGAGTGAGAGCATTTAGAGTTATGCACAGGCAAACACATGACTTGTATTCAAAAGCTAAAACTATTTTTGAGATTTTCTCGATTTACTAAAATACCACAAAAATGGGCCCCCTCAGTTGGCCCGACAAGACATTTCCTAACCTTTTCTCAACATAAGCTCTAACAGCCCCATATAAAAACCTGTGAATTCAATGTGTGTCTCTTCATTTTCCAAATACCTAGTGATCATATATAGAGTGGCTTGGCAATTTGTTATCGGTGTCAACAAGTCAACCATAGTATGTGGCTACGACTTCATAATGGATTAATGCAGTTGGATGTAATTGAACCCATGATCATTTATTGATCACGTACAAGATCAACCTAGTTTCACTCTCCTTATCTCCCATAATCTTCTAGCAAACCTTTCACTCTCTTTTCAAATTCTTTATCTACCCTAAAAATAATAAATTTCAAGTGGCTCTTTGAACCAACCTTGCTCTGATACCATTGTTGGCTTTCTAAGTAGATTAATTCATAGAAATATTTCTCCAAGATCAAGTATAAATCGAATATAGGCCATTAATAAAACTAATAATATATCTCAATATTAGAATAATAATATCTCACAACTATAACTCAAAATACACAATTTACAAGAATGATTCTTATTTATTATATTGCTTGGATAGATGTCTCCAATATATAATTTTACACTGCTCTCCTAAAACATCCGAGAGATTAAATTTTTCATATTCCTCTCATAAAGACAAAACTCTTATTTTACCACATATCAATATGACTCTTCATTCTCTCTCTTAACACCTTACAATTTCTCTCATATTAACACATACATTATATAAAATATGAATCAACTACCAAATTAATATTTGCAAAGGGGCCAAATAATGTAATACTTCCAACAATATTAATCTTGCTATGATGGAGGTTGCTAATTTAGCTAATGCAACACTCAAACTCAAATGGCATGAAAAAAGGATTACTTGATTTTTCAATGTAGAAGCCTCATGAACAAACTTTTGAGACTTTGTAAACCCAAATTCTATCTATAAAAACCTTTTTTTAGATCATAATGGATATCACATTGTCTTTAAATATTTCTCAAAACTATCAGTATTCTCAAGATTATTATGATAGATCTGCATCATAAAATGGTGGTAATAAACGACTAGGAATAAAGCATATGGAATGAAAACTACAAATGATGTTAAATATTGCATCGAAATACTTATAGATAGAGTTGTACTTGTGTCTATGGTATTTTGAAACTCTGAAAGATTTAAGGGCATAAAGGTAGTAGGTAACAACTTTATCTCTTTATCAAGGGTGCTTATCAATGGTAAGATTGGCAGAAGTACATTCAAACAATGACTTGGAAAGAAAACTAAAATGTAACTTTAGCTGTAGAGAAGAATGAGTTAATCCCAATGGATTCAATCATTTAAATAATAAAGAGATTATGAGTCACATGCCAACTTAAATCAGAAAGTGTACATTCCAAAGCCATGAGCATGAAATTTGATGTACATCCAAGATCTACCCCTAACTTATTACATGTTCTCCATGAATCGTTCTAGTCATGAAGTTATTGGTCTTCTCAATGCTTGTCTGTTATTCCCTACACTCTTGCATAGTTTTTTGGAAGAGCAAATGTCAACTATAATTTTCTCTAAAGAGCAAAAATTGATGTAGGTAATGTTCTCAGCATGTCTTTTATGTTTTATATAAGTAGCATTAGAAATTTTATATTCCCTAAGGACTGTTGGAGTGAAGAGAGGACTAGCAAAAAACTTTGTTTGTATATGCTATCCCTTACAATCTAATTATTATGATCTATGAATACCCAACAAAAATAGTTCTATAAAGGAAAAGGGAGAAGTTGCTAAAAATGCTGAAAAGAGATTGTACACCTATGCAATGAAATAAAGAAGCAACTATATAGCAAATGATGTAACCATAATGACAAAACAAGATATGCAATAATGGTGCCCTTTTATTAATATCAATTCTTGTTTCTTCAATATAGGTTACAATGGGATCCCGTTGAGGGATTTGCTACCACTTTGATATAAATTTACAACAATAAAAGTGATCCAAGTTGTATCTCGCAGGATCTCCTTTGCATCTCATAAACTGATTGTTGATAGGTTTTGATGATTGTCGTGATGTATGATGGCAAGATGTGAATCTTTATGTCATTTTCTTCATGGTAAAGGCTTGTAATTCGCACAAAAGGAAATCTAAAGAGCGTCAAGAGAATATGAAGAGCCTTCCAAGATAAGGCCTGTAATGATGATAAAGAAAGCGATAAAAAAGCTAAATACGACAAATAAAATGCATGAAAATGAAATCTAATTATGCTAGGAAGAAATTGAAGTACTACTAAATATAATTAAAGCAAGAAAACAAGGAAAATAGATGTCTATTGAGAGGTTATCTCTGTGCGAGATAGTCTTGCTTGTTGGCCATCTTGAGGTGAGATGATTGTACTTGTGGGCCATCTCTAAGCGAAATGGCCACTAAAATATGAGCAAATTTCCTTGTGATAGATGTGAGGCGACATTGGATTTAATACATGGATGAGTTGACGTTCTTGGTGTGCTCGTGAGGAATAACTTAGGGGTGGAATCTACACCGAAGCAAGGGTGTTGGATGATGCAAGGAGTACAAATTTGATCTTCAACCTTTGAGATGATCCATTGGCATGCTTGGAAGCTTCATGGTTGAATTTCGATAGCACTTCATTGCTTTGATAATGAGAGCTCTTTGATTCTTCAGTTTGACAACACTTCGATGCATGAAATTGTGATATCTTCAATAAATGCTAAGAAACTTTAAATAAACTTCCAAAATAGGAGTTAGAAGCTTGTAAGATAATCCAATAAATGGTTGGGATCAAGAAACATAACTGCTTCTTGATAACCATCGTGCAACTTGACTCCATTCTACTGTTGTACCTAGTTGGTATGTGTAACCATTTGAACCATGGTAGGAACTTGCTTTTGGCATGACCATCTTGGGGTGATATGATCGTTACTACGGGCCATCTTGAAGTGTGATGGTAACATTTGGGGCATGTCTCGGGGTAAGATGGTCGTTGAGGAGGCTATCCTTTGGAGGGATGATCTTGGATACAAAGGGAAATTCCTCCCTATTTGAGTGGTGAAAACCACTTTTAAGTCCTAGGGCTACCCAAGGTAGATCATATGGCCTTAAATGGGTCCATATAGGTAGTCTCCTTAATATGATGTATTTTAGGTGTCTACAGATACCCCTTTTTGGGATGCATTGTGTGAAAGCACATCACAAAGCAAAAAATAGATGACCTAAAGTCAAATTGAGGGTTGATGGTGTTCATTGATCTAATCAATATTAGATGCCCCAATCATGGAAAGAGCATGTATCCTTAAATAATTGCTTCCAAATCATTAAATAAATTGGTCTTGGTTTCTCTTCAGCATCTAGGTAGGCTTAGGGGAATTAAAACCCTAGGCTTTGGAGAATACCAAGTACTTTTGGTAACCTTTGGGGTATACCAAACAGGCAGTTTTGGTTGTCCTATTATGTGTTTAGTTGAAATGTTTGCTTGTTATCTACCCCAAGCAAAATGGGAATGATGTCTTTGGCAATGATTCTTGAACAAACATAATTCACATGATTAAGTGTTTGATTATTGATTTGATTATGAATTCTATTATGTATGACTACCCCCTCAAGTGACAAGTCGATAAAGGAGATGGAAAGTGATGAAAGAAATGAGTCGCTTGATCAATATGACTTGTTTTGAGTTTGTAGGACCTTTATGAAAGTGGAAAGGGGAAAATCCTATTACAATTATGATTTTAACCATTATTGGTAATTGTACACCTCTATCCCTTAGAGCAGTCCAACCATATGGCTTTATTAAGGAGTTGAGATGATAACAATTTAATTCTTACAAGAGTTAAATCATTGTTCAAGTGGTCGTATGGTAACCTACCCATCCGATCGGATTGTATGGATAATTAGTTGTTGCAACCACCAGTTGTATAGGGTAAATCACTGTGTACAAGGATCACTTGAGGTTGAGTGGAAGAAGGAAATATACACCTCTATCCCATGGATCAATACAACCACATGGAATTCTTAGGGAGTTGAGATGATAGCACTTTGATTCTTTCATAAGCCTTTTGAAATGAATTTGACCAAAGGAATTGGGATACTTATGGAGCCTGTTGAAATTGACCAAAGGAATTTGGGTACCTTTGGATTTTTTTATTTTATTTTATTTTTGTGAGTGGCCTTATGGTAATGTACTCATCTTATCAGAATGCATGGATAATTGATCACTGCAACCACCAAGTGACTAAAGTAGATCACTAGATACGAGGTTCACTCAAGATATTTGACTTGAAATTTCCAAAGGGGTTAAGTGTCTTTGGAGCCTTTTGGATTGAATTGACCAAAGTTGTTAGGTGCCTTTGGAGCCTTTTGAAAGTGACCAAAGGAATTAGGTATCTTTGGAACTTTTTAAAATTTACCAAAGGGATTAGGCATCTTTGGAACTTTTTGGATTGAAATTTACCAAAGGCGTTAGATGGCTTTGGAGCCTTTTGAAAGTGACCAAAGGAATTTTGCATCTTTGGAACTTTTTGAAATTGACCAAAGGGATTAGGCATCTTTAGAAATTTTTGGATTGAATTGACTAAATGTGTAGGCACCTTTGGATATTTTTGAAATTGACCAAATAATTAGGCATATTTATAACCTTTTGGATTGATTTAGAAATAGTGAGGCAAAGGGCACAACCTTTGACAAGAGGATGTAAAATTTTGAACTTGGTAGTTGATTTGTTGATTGATGAGAATACGAGGTAAAGGGTGAACCTTTTAAACCTAGTAGTTGATGTGTTGATTGATGAGAATGCAAGGCAAATGGTACAACATTTTGAACCTAGAAGTTGATGTGTTGATTGATGAATGAATTGAATTATATTTTTGATAAGGAAGATGTGCTACCTTGATTGTCCCATGTTTAATTATTTGATTTATCATTGGGAAAGGTGTGATACCTTTGAACACCTCTAGGTAGATTGATGATTTGATTGATTGTATAAATTTAATCGACTGCAATAGAGGGGATTATTTGAGGAGGGACCTACTTAAGGCCCTAGTAGATAGCTCCCAGGTAGCGATTGATAGGGTGACAATAGAGTGAGATATTTTACAGACACAAATGGTGAGCAAGACAGTAGAGTGGGATGCTCTGCAAGCTCAAGTGGCAACCAGGATAGCAGAGCAGGATGATCTCCAGGTATATGTGGTAGCCTTAACCGTATCTTAGGGATAGGTAGGTATAGGCAGATAGGTCTTAGGTGATGTGGTCACACTACAGGTACAAGTGGCTCAATATATCTCTCTTCGATGGTCAGATCGAGCATACATTATAAGATTAGAGGACGAGTTAGAATGATGTGGAGGTATACTACCTACCCAATAATCATAAGGGGTATCACATCAGAGTCAGTGCACTGAGTTAGGGAAACTGTCAATGAGGCAACAAATACCTAGATTTTGATATCTTTCTTAGAGGTCAGAGGCTAGCGATTCTTCTCAGCCTTGTCGGGGTGGGGCTGAAGTTGGAGGTGAGAGCAATGTTGCAGGGCCAACCTGACTTATCTATGTATGCTCCTATTTTATAGAGTGTGATATCTAAGGACCCACTTTATTGTAGCTTATGGGTATTTTTGTATTATGATGTACCAGATTTTGATATATATATATGATATTTTATTATGGTTCATCATGTTTTTATTACATGTTTTTATTTTATGTATGGATGCAATGATGGATGTGATGCCTAGATTATGTGATGTATGAATGTGATACCTAGATTAGATGCATTATTAGATTTTTTTATTTGATTATGAATGTAAATTCATTGTTTTTGAGATGATAAATCTAATGCACATATGATATGTACTAATTTTTATATAGATGTTCTAATGCAGATTGTGGATGTATATTTTAATTGCTTAAAACATAATTATTGAATCTAAATGTATTTAACAAACTAATGGTAGACACCACAGAATGTATAAAAAGTCATGAATCAAAATATTAACCTTGTCACAAAAGTCATACATTTGGATGTGAATGCATGAGATGCGAAATGCATGGGATGTGGGGGATTTTCCTACGATCTTTTGTAAACTAAAATATATGCTTAAAATAGTCAATGGCCATCTAAATATCATTGTTGATATTCATTCAGTATCTAACCTATCTTACGAGGACCCCTTAATAAGCAAAATTTCATAAGGAAAACTACGAATGATGATGATATAGTTAGGTGCTATGAGAGAATTTTAAGGTTTTCCATGGGACTCAAACATCCTAGTTGATTGATAAAAATTTATATATTGGCTACACAAGACTTTGAAAGATATAAATCTGTTATAAAGACCCAAATATTCAATATTTCTGTGTGTGCAAAGTGAATATGATGGATGATACATAATACTACCTCATTACCAAGTGGGTTTCATGCAACCCATTGTTGTAATGAGGATCACCTTGTGATCATCTTATCCTAATTTTGGACATAGTTGGACTAGACTACTAGGCAATACAAGCCACCAAAATATAGCTCGACCATAGGCTAACATTGGTCTATATAAAATAATGTCGTTCATGTGATAGACATATCACCATGCGTAAGGCTACTCCATTTCCAGGCAGGTTTCATTCAACCCATTGTTGTAATGGAGGTTTCCCCATGGATTTTGAATAATTGAGGATTCCAAGGATTCAAGCTCATTACCCCCTTCTTTTCTTTTAATTGCTTGGGATACTTGCTCATTTTTTTTTCTTAGTGGTGAAAACCACTCTTTTTAGGAGTAAGATATTTTATTAGTGGTGAAAACCATTATTTTTTTTTTTTGGGGGGGGAACTTGATCATTTTATGGAAGAGCAAGGGGATTGCTTGGGTAGGGGGGAGCTTGTCCTTTTTTCAATTCTTAGCATCTTATACCATGCGCATAATAATATGAGCAAGGGAAACCTTTTGCTTAAGGGAGCAATGACTACGTTGTAGTGTCATCCTTCCTTGTTCAAAATCAGGTGTTAAATATGTAAAATTGTGTTGGGATTTTGATATATGCAAGGTACTATCAAAGCAAGACCTTACCTTCTAAAAGCCAAGATAGCTTTCTATAAAATCTGAAAAGAAAACTAGGAATGGTTGAATGATTGGAAACCCTAGTGAACACCCTATAGCAACTTATTGGTTGTGTTGAAAAATATAGTTATTCACAAAGGGGAATATAGATGGTAGTGATATATGTTATGTGGGGATTTTCCCCTATCCTATTTTGTAAACTAAAATGCGTGCATAAAATAGTCAATGGATTTCTAAATATCATTGTTGATATTCATCCAATATCTAACCTATCTTACGAGGACCCATTAATAAGAAAAAAATCATAAGGAAAACTACAAATGATGTTGATGGATAAGGTTGATTTAAGACTCATGAATGGCATACAAACATGGTGTTCCTCATAATAATGTAAAAATAACTTGTCCTAGTGCAAGTGCAATGGATGAATATGCTTAATGCAACTAATCAATGAATGCAATGAAATGCATGATGATGTAATGTAAATGTTTTTGTATTTTGATTTTTTGTATTGTTTTTTGTGTTTTTATGTTTTTAATTTTTTTTTTTGTGTGGGGGAATGTGTGATAACTTAAGCACCCCCAGAGTGTATGGTGATCGGTGAATTCTAGGAAGGTGTGATACCTTCATAATCTTCAACTTGCTTCATCAATTCTGATGTGGATGGTGGGAAAGGTGCGACACCTTGAGTTCCCCCAGTATACATTGTGCTTGATGTGACATGATTAGCTTGAGTGGGAGTAGTGATGAAAATTGATTGCCCCTATTGTGCCAAGGACTTTTTATCAGTGCTATTTTTCTAATGAGATGATGGAAGCAAACCATCCATTTGGATCTCATTTAATTCTATCATATCTTGCACAATATTTTTGAACAGATAGCAGGTTTGAATGTCGTGATCCTTCTGTATGTGGTAAACTCAGTAGAGATTTCCATTATGAGACCCAAGTTTAGGTCTACTTGGTTTTATTTCTAGTAATATGATTTCTTGTGCTTCATAAAGCATTTGAAATTGGGCTAAGAAAGGCATTGGAATTTTTGTGTAATGGCGAGGTAGCTTGTTGTGCTTACTGAGCTATGGTTGATATTTTATCGTAGACACGGTGGTGTGGTCTGAATTGTGGCTTGCAGAGGCAAGGTGAGTGGGTCATCTATGGGAAAGGTCTCCTTATCGATAAGATCTTGGACCACATTTTTTAATGTAACACAATCATTAATGTCATGACCCTTCTATCTATGGTAAAGACAAAACTGATCCACCCTATAATTATTAGACTTAGACCTTTTCAAGTTGAAAGGGTGTATGTCAGGTAAAACAATTGTTTTTTCCTCTTGCAACTTTTAAAAAATGGCCAATATGGGCTCGGATGATGGAGTCCAAGTATGAGGATGGCATATTGAATGAGGTAGATAAGGTGGATCATTTTGATGATATGGTAGGGTTGTGTTTATCTCATTCACTTGCCTAGGTTGCTCTTCTTGATTTATTGACGTAAGTAATGGATCATTAATTATACCTATTTTTTTATCATTGGTAGTGAGAGGGTTTTCAATTTGAAGTTGATTTCTCTCGAGCATGTCCTGCATTATGTTCTCAAATGAGTGACATGAATGAATGTCATGACCATTTTTTTATGATAAGGATAGTGCATATCCTCTCGATACCACTTAGGCTTCGATCGATTAGGATCCAAAGGGTGAATATTTGGTAAAGTTATAGCCTTTGATTTGTACAATCGATTAAAAATTGATGCCAAATATTCAAATAGTGGCATATAATCATGAGGCTGGTGATATTTTTTCCTTTACCCCTAATTCTATTGGGGTTTATTTGGTAATAGCATTAGGATCCTTACATGTTTGGCGATTGTTGTATTAACTTGTAGATGGATATTTTGGCTGATGTCATACGTAAAATTTGAGTAAGCCTACTTCTGATTATCACCACTGGTTAAGGTGATGGACCTTGGATAGGAGATTGAGGTGGAAAAGGTTGTGACGTAGAAGGAATATGGACTCTCCTACTAGGTCCCTTAGTGGGTGGATTATGTCTAGAAATAGTACAGGATTGGTTTTAATTAAGAAGTTTATCTTCTTGATCATATGGAGGACCCATAGATACCTCTTGGATCGGGGTATCTTGGAGTTTAGATCCCCTATAAATGGTGTCAACATTGCAAAGAAGGCCAAGATGCTATTTGGGAATGACCAAATCTTTAGGACTAAAATGGAGACATCATGTGCCTCCTTGTATGTTTTTAGCAACACTAGCTCATGAGTGAGCTCGGTTGCATGTAATTAATATGATATTTGATTACGTAAACAGTAAAGAAATAAATAAAGTATACAATGTGATTATCTATTTTATTTTTTCTTTGTGAATCCCTATACTATCTAGTGTGTTTTGATGTTGAAACCCCTAATCCTATGAAACTAAGGGTAAAAAAAATAGAAAAACTACTAAAATGTAGTTTAAGTACACTCCCCTATCGAATAATGTAACCCAATTAACAAAAAGTGATTTCCTCTAAGATATCGGATTAAGGTAAACCTAAGGAATCAAAATTAACCCCTCGAAGGAGGTCGTATTGTCTAAGTCCTTCTACTAGCCCAACCGAGAGTTCGCTTCACACTCAAGCATGCTTGGACAAAAATGATAGTTGTGTTCCATTGATTATTTCACCCCATGGTAAAAGGACACTACTAAACCTTCCTACCCTGGGCACACCCAAGAGTATGGGACCTTCCATTGATGAAATTCGAAAAGCCACTTGCTTTGATCACTAGGTATCTATGGTGAGAGCCAACGAATGGAGATGAAGCCCACCATCATTGGTCTTGATCAACAGTTGGTGATGAAGTCCAAATTGTTGATGTTAAAGTGGAACGTGGTATGTGGGGTTCCTTTTATTTTATGCAAAAGAAAGTAAAAGCAAGAAGCATTCCATGATATTTCACTAATGCATAAAAATAATGTTTGAAATTCATATTTCTGAAGAATGAACATTTAATTTTTAGAAACCTATCACATGCAGAAACCTACATGAGCAACCATTTAAATAAGTAATCAAACCACGAAAATAATCAAACAGAGGTTATCTCTATGAGGGATGGTCTATAGAAAGGGTTGTCTGACACAAATATGGCGAACAACAAAGACCATCTGGGATAGGGATGGCCACAAAAAGAGGTTGTCTAACCCAGAGATGGTCACAGACAAATAATTTTAAAACTTAAGAATCTTCTGTAATTTCTTTACTAAAGCATAAAAATTTTACTTTTCTTTATTGAAAACAATAAAGGAATGACAGAATAACTCACAAGTGTAGCCTAAGTCTACTATAGATGTTGCTTTCTACTAATTTTGTTCTTTGATTTGAGGCAGATGGTGATGCACTATTTGTAATGACATACATCCAAAAGGGTGGCATAGGGGGGTACCCCCCTATTCGACGTTTCGAGAGCAGAGCCTCTGAAGAAAAATTTCTTGCTCGTACGACCATCTTAGGTCAAAATGACTTCAAAAATGGGTCATTTCAAGTCAAGATGA
Organism: Wollemia nobilis; assembly: GCA_028583015.1. Taxonomy (NCBI): domain Eukaryota; kingdom Viridiplantae; phylum Streptophyta; class Pinopsida; order Araucariales; family Araucariaceae; genus Wollemia; species Wollemia nobilis. The sequence continues at coordinate 3,953,566 of JAQPPZ010000613.1, read as the reverse complement.
TTACAAAATGAGGTCGTCTCTATGGCAGATTATCAGGCTTACAAATTTTACTTCCTAGTCTGAGGTCATCTCTATCAGGGATGATTGCATCTGCTGATCATCTCTACAAGGGTCAATGGTACCTACAATTCAAAAATACAAAAAATAATAGCAATTAGCAATGAATTTGCTAAATGTGGACTAGGTACCATAGTGATCACCACTGAAAAATATTGAAAAGAGATCATACACCTATGCAATGAAATAGAGAACCAAATATATATCAAATGATGTAACCATAATGATAAAATAAGATATGCAATAATTGTCCCCTTTTATTAATATTGATTTTTGTTCCTTTAAGAGAGGTTACAATGGGATCATGTTGAGGGATTTGCAACCACTATGATACAAATTTACAACAAAAAAAGTAATCCAAGGTGTATCTTATAGGATATCCTTTGCATCTCACAAACTGATTATTGACAGGTTTTTGGTGACTATCGTGATGTATGATGGTGAGGTGTGAATCTTTATGCCATTTACTCCATGTTAAAGACATGTAATCTGCACACAAGGAAATCTAAAGAGCATCAAAAGCATATGAAGAGCCTTCCAAGATAAGGCCCATAATGATGATAAAGAAAGTGATAAAGAAGCTGAAATATGACAAATAAATGCATGAAAATGAAATCTAACTATGCTAGGAAGTAATTAAAATATTGCTAAATCTAATGAAAGCAAGAAAATAGGGAAAACAGATCTCTATTGAGAGATCATCTCTATGTGAGATAGTCTTGCCTGTTGTCCATATCAGGGTGATATGGTCATGCCTGCGGGTCGTCTCTGAGTGAGACGGTCATTAAACTACAAGTAAATTTCCTTGTGATCGATGTGAGGCAACGTCATGTTTGATTCATGGATGAGTTGACATTCTTGGTGTGCTCATGAGGAATAAATTAGAGGTGGAATCTACATCAAAACAAGGGTATTGGATGATGCAAGGAGTATGAATTTGATCTTCAACCTTTGATATGATCCATTGGCATGCTTGGAAGCTTCATGGTTGAATTTCAATAGCACTTCATTGCTTTGAGAATGAGAGCTCTTTGATTCTTTAGTTCGATAACACTTCGACGCATGAAATTGTGATATCTTTGATGAAGGCTAAACGCATTTAAATAGACTTCCAAAATGGGAGTCCAAAGCTTGAAAGAGAAGCTCAGAAAAGGTTGGGATCAAGAAATGTAACTACTTCTTGATAATCATCATGCAACTTGATTTTGTTGTATGATTATACCCATCTAGCATGTGTAACCATTTGAAAACGTAACTACTTGATAATCATCATGCAACTTGATTTCGTTGTACAATTATACCCATCTAGCATGTGTAATCGTTTGAATTGTGTAGGGAACTTGCTTCTAGCTCGATCATCTTGGGGTAAGACGGTCATGACTGTAGGTCATCTCAAGGTGATACGATCATGTTTGGGGTTCATCTTGGGGTAAGACGGTCACTAAGGAGGTCGTCCTTTGGAGGGATGGTCTTGGTTACAAAGGAAAATTCCTCCTTTTTTGAGTGGTGAAAACCACTGCTAAACCCTAGGGCTACCCAATGTGGGTCCATATAGGTAGTATCCTCGATATGACATGTTTTAGGTGTCTATGGTTGCATTGACTATTCGTTACTTGACTGAGGAAAGTTTTCACAAGTGCAAAATTTAAGGAATGTTATTTTGCAAATGCTAGATATTGAGATTCCAAAAGGCAGACTTTGCTTAACATCTAAGAGTGAAAGTTGTTCCTGAAAATGTGTTTACATCCAATCATCAGCTCTCTTAATAATACAACTTTTAGTAAGGTTATATATACTTCATTGCATTGTGGCTACTTGTTTTCTATGGAGCGTTTGTGCTATTTTGTTAAAGTGCAACCACCTTAAGAGTGATGACATTGTCATTTTTGTTTTTCATGTGGACTACAAAGTCTTTAAAAAGAAAAACAACACATGTTAACTTTTGTATCCATTGATATGCATGATATGGAATCACTAAAAAAACATCAAATAGATATTTTGGGAGTAAACTAACCAGTGTTTACAATACCAAATTTAATAGCTACTACTTATTTGTATAAACTAAACAAAATTAGGAAAAGCAAACTATACCATGCTTCATATCTAGAAATTAAACTCTAAAAAGAAATTTTAAACATCATGTAAAACAATTAGACCATATGCCTTCGAGTAAAAACACTTTTGAGGAATATCACTCCTCAACAAAGCATTAAGACTTAAAGAACAACAAAATTTATGTTGTCATTGAAAAAAATATACTTTACAGTATATGTGTAATAACCCAAAATATATATATATATATATATATATATATATATATATATATATATATATATATGTGTGTGTGTGTGTGTGTGTGTGTGTGTATCTTTCCATTGAATAAGTTTATACCCCAGTTTCCAAGGCCATGCACCACATAGGAATCAAATTGATCAGAGTTTATCTATGTGTAAGGGAGTGGCCAGTATCCCATAATGATTAACAAGAAATTTCTAGTTTGTTTCAACCAGAATGCTCATTTCCCTTTTTAAGTTTAACTCTAAGTTAAACTAGTTCCAACCATAGGTATCTTTCAACCTAGCTTTAAGTGTATGCCTTGATGACTATTCATTGTTTTCCAATGATATAATATTTTTAGGTGCAGTGCTTAACCATCCAACCACACCCCATATGGTTTGTTAAGGGAATCATCCAACCGATTCTCGTAGACATATGTTGTCTACAACTTTATACCATTGACTATTAACTGTTTATATCTCTCATTTTTATAATCTCTTATATGTTTATGTTCATCCTTTGTTTCCACATTTATACTTACATAATTATAAAGATCTAATTTAACCATTCATACTCAAAGAAACCACTTGAGAATTCAAGTAATATATATTAGATCAGGTAAACAATTTGTTTTTAGAACATAATACTTCAAAGAGGTTTACACTGATTATAGTCTATTCAATCAGATATTCGGAAGTTACATTATGAAACCTTTTTCAATGAATCATAAATTCCTACAAGCTATTACATCATTTATTTTTCAAAAAGCTCTTAATGTTACAACAATAGCCTCATTGAGTTGAATACAATAACAACTTCTTTTGGTCTTCAACTCTCTTTCAGGTTGATCAGGTTCTTCAGGAATATTTACCACAATCCAACCAGTACTAGGTGATAGGTTACTAGGAATCAAGACAATCTAAATTATGAACATGCATATCTAACTACAAAATACCATGCAACAATCATCCATGGAATGCATACAGTTTTTCAAATACCAAGCATCCAACACAGTTCAAGAGTAGAAAATCCCATACTTTCCTAAGAATGAACTTTTCCCATTTCTTTCAAGTTTCATCCCATATTTCTTCACACAAAAAATATGCTCTTAAATCTATACTAATTGCATTCATGGACATGGCTACGAAGAACCCCCATATGTTCCCAATAAATGCAACCCACTTACCCTTTCTCCCATATTAGACTATGCCATCATAATATTTTGTTTCTTAATTTAGCATGCATGATTGTGTAAACATGATTCTATTTGTACAATGCATTGGAATCACAGTATGGTAAAATGTGTCATTATACAATTTTGTTACCAAGACTCAAGAGACATAAGCACCCAAAAATAACATTTAAGCAATCTTGTTCATAACATAAAATCACAATGTCAAAAGAATCCACTACTAGCATCTTTTCTAGACTTGGCCAAAAACATCCATCATAATGAATCAAACTCTCTAAGAGTAGACCAAACTATGTTTACCTCATATGTTCAAAAAGGATTATTCCCTTTAATGTAAGTCACTCTAAGTGTCAACCTAGAAATAACTTCTTATATTGTGACATATACATATATATGTAGCATTGGATTTCATCAAACAATTTTGTATCATATTAATACTGTTCAGACTAGAGATAGCCATAGACTCACGAACATTTCAAAACTTTATACCATAAATGGACAAGCTACCCATATAAAGTTTCCTTGGGTAAACTTAAACTTTTTTTTTTCTTATTTAATAACAAATCCAAGTTTATTAAACTTCTAGTAATAGTTGTACATGTTTATTAAACAGTAAAGTTGTACATTAAACTAAATTTGTACATGTTTATTAAACATTAAAGATGTCCATTAAACTAAAGTTGTACATGTTTATTAAACATTAAAGCTTTAAATTAAACTAAAGCTGTAATTTACCAAAAATCAATGTCGTTTTAGGATTTTATAGGATAGCGACTGTGTACAATTTGCATCACGTAAAATTTCTCTCTAAAACCCAACCCAAGTTGAATTGGAATTCCCTTGCACTCATCAAACAGGACCAGGGTTTCAACGTTTGTCCAGAGGATGCATCGTGTCCCATCTGAAAGATGTAGTTCAAGAAATTTCTAAAGAAGGCACCGAAAAAAGCGTCTACGTTATTTTTGTTTTTTTATGACACATCCGCTCTAGATGGCAAACAAATCTAAACATCACCAATGACCTTCATATCTACAAATAGAGTGATTCTTGTCCCTCATCCCGTAACTAGATTGCTCGGTTTATGACATGGCTATCCAAAATGTACTACACAGGGCATGAGAGTCCTATAATGGGGTTTGAGCGTTCTTACCGAAGGTAAACCTGCACTCAAGATTGTGGAACAAGGCTTCTTATATATAAAACTTGATACCACTCTGTTTCTAACACATTCAAGAGTCACTCTTCTTTGTTTTATTTTTTTTTAGAATAAAACCTAGACTTAGCCCATGTTCCTACTATATGTAAGCTTCCACCTTATCCATACAAGCTCACACCAAGTCATATTCAATTTCGTAAGTTTCTTTATAAAATGGTCCAATAAAATTGGAACCTCTATATTAATTTAGAAGAACATTTTTATATAAAGCTAATGCAAACCATGTTTTTAGACAAGAATCCTCACAAATTGTAGAACAATAACAATCTTATACTCAAATCTTTTATGTATATTCCATTAAACCCTTTATCCCTTACAATAGTAAGGCTACTTCTATATTATCTCTTCATTCCTTAATCAAGCATACTTATTATCTATAGGGTATCTGGAATTTATAATCCTGACCTGGATCTTTCGTTTATTTCCTTTGTCCCAAGCTCTGGCAAGACCCCTAGTTCTTTGTCCCACACGACTTTTTTTTCTTCAAACAAAGTAATGAGGTGAGGAAAGCTAAGGTAAATCATGAGGCCCTTCTAGTTTATGATCCGAGTAAAACCCGAAGAGCATACTCCCTAGGAACCTCTAGATTTCCAAAACCAATTTGCAAAATATACGAGACTTTTGATTTCTGATCCAATTTCTATTGGACAGCATACTCCCTAGGAACCTCTCGATTTCCAAAACCAATTTGCAAAAAATACGAGACTTTTGGTTTCTGATCCAATTTCTATTGGAGAGCATACTCCCTGATCTCATTCTGCAAATATTGTTATGTCCATGCCTTCTCAAATACCTCTATTTATAATGGAACTCACCCTCCCCCCATAACCATTATTTTATTATTAAAAATTATTGAAGATGAGCCCATCATAAATGTTGTCTAGAAATTGGAGTTAGTTTGACTTTGAAAACAAGGTGGTCCAATCACAACCCAACACATACCAATTCTTCAACTAATATTTTCTTCATTGCTAAGTAACTAAGTAATTAACTTAATTAATCACAATTGACTTGTAACTAATTTAGGGACGGTTAGCACTATATTTAATGCTTCTTTAATGTTGTCCACTAATCAAGCTTCGCACAAATTAAAGATCTTAATTAACCAAGTAAATCAATCTTAGCAATTAATTTCTCAACTAACTAATGAGACAAAGAAACATTCAAGTAAATGTCTTAAATGCCACTAACAATTTATATTTAGCAACAAATTCTCCTAGTTTAGCCAAGCATACTTTATCTATTTTTATTTCATAATTACCTCCATGAAATCAAAACCTTGAACTATATAATGCAAACACAAAGTAGGGTAAAAATTGGGATGTTACAATATGCCAAAAATAGATTGTTAAATACTCATTATGCCTTTTAATGTTCCATATGAGCTGTCTTCTATGAAACTTACCCCAAAAAAGCTTTATATTACCTCTTCAAACTTGCAATGCCATATATTTATGGTTTTGTAATGATTTTTCATTCTTCAAATAGATATGAGAAGCCAAGGGTTAACTTGATTGAATGTGCATCTATTTGTCTTTCTCATCTCTTCATTTCTTCTTTCATGTCTTATTCACACGTAAAAAATATTGTCCTATTTGTAGATACAAAATGATGTTTTTTCTGGTTGATGAAATATTTTATCTTATTTTTAATAAAATATTGTGTCTTTTTAATGAGTGCTTATATGATCTATTTGGATAACACCTCCACCATAGGGAATCTCTTGGCCCCTTAAGAAGTTACTAAGGAAAGAAAATGGAAAATACAATCTCCTCTGTTCTTTTATCTTTGCGAAATAACATAGTACGTCTTTTGCTTGTATTAGATACTCTTTAGCTTGATTGGATAAATTAAGATGATTCTTTTGTTCCCATTTATGTGGATAGAGTGGCATGTGGCTAGCCACACTTTTTGCTTGGAGTTTCTTCACTATCTATACTTTACAATGTGAAAAAACCTCTTCATGATAACAAATGCCAACATGTGTAATTCACTACATCGATTTTATTAATGTTCATTACCAAATGGTGGTTAAGGATAAGGGACATGTTATGCAATACCTCCTTCCACTTGTCCGTCTTTGTTGTTCTCTACCTTCCTTTTCTGCAAGGTTATTTAAATGTCTCTACATATATGCCTATCTGGTGCCTCACCATTAATCTTTCAACATCGTAAAACAAGGGAATGGATGTGGTCTTTGTACATGTGGATTTACATGTCCATATAAGCAAGAGCTCATGGAAGACCCATGCTTAGCTAGCATAATTACAAGACAAAATAGGAATGTGTGTTGTGAAGTTTTAGATGGCCTCTTCTAAGGCTGATCCCAATATTCTCCCCTATTTTCAAATCTTTCAGTGTCCAAAAAGACATGAAACCTTGAAGTGGAGAATGATTGAAAAATATGATCAACAAGATATTTTCTAACATAGGGCCCTCAAAAACCAAGGAATAGATGGAGGGATTCAAGCATTATAAGGCTTCCTCATCCCAAGATAAAATTCAACATAGGAAAATATTTGGATTGATAAGTGAAGAGGATCAAGAGAACTAAGCAATAAAAAAGAAGTTGAATTGAAGAATGAAGAAGCAAAAGTAAAAACTTAGAAATAATGTCCGAAGGGGTAGTCCAATTGGAAGCAACTTGAGTGGTAGATAGAGGCCAATTGGCATATAATCATTGTGTTTTCAAGAGTGGTGGACATTATAGTGGCAGCAGTGAGAGTGGTGGAGTTATAGTGACTATTGATAAAGTTGAACATGGAACTAGTAGGATACAATCATAGAAAGTTATTGATTCCCTTGTATAACCAAAGGAAAAAAATAAAACAAATAGGAAGAGTACCTCGAGAAATATTTGTTACATTCTCATCAAATGAACGAACTAGAGCGCTCTCGTTTTCGATGTGGAAGGTTGGTTTATCAACGAAATCCCAAAAAAGAGGTCCAAGATTAGAATGGATTGAAGAATGAAGAGGCTAATGTAAGAATTTAGAAATAATGTCCAAAGGTTTAGACCAATTGAAAACAACCTGAATGTTAGCCAAAGGTTAGTTGGTGGCTAGTCACCATGTTTCTAATAGTGGTGGAGATTAAAGTGGAAACAATGAGAATGTTGGGGTTATAGTGATAGTATCTAGAGTTGAAATGAGACTAGTGGTATACAATCATGGGAAGTTATTGATTCCCTTGTATAACCAAGGAAAAAATAAAAATAAAAGGACTGCCTCAAGGATGATTCGTTGCTCGTCATTGAATGAATAACCTAAAAATGCTCGACTTTCAGATGTGGAAGGGTTGTCTTATCAATGACTCCCAAAAAGGGGTCTAGAATAATAAAATGCTCTATTGCAAATAGTGAAGCAATTACCGAATGTAATGGTGGATTGTGTGGGTCAAATTTACTTTTAGAAAATAGAGGTCCATTCATGCAAACACATTGTTTGGTTTTGTGTAACATCGTACATGTGCAATAGAAAGTCATCAAGAAAATTTAAAAACTTAATCCCAATTACATTCCCCCTTTCTGTTACAATCATCCAATGCAAATACAATAAAATAGGATAGAGAGAGAGACTAGAATAAAATAACATAATGCTAATTACTAACAGATACAAAGAGAATAGATAAGACACATAAGAATGAGAATTTTTAATTAAAAAAGAAAAAGAAAAATTAGTTCCTCCTTTCCGCACAAATGATATAAAGAAGACCTAGACCCCATCAAACGATACCGAAGAAATTGATGTCTAGTCTTATGCTTTAGTAAATGCATGCTATGTAGGTGCTTTTTTAATCAACAAAACTGACAAGTATTGAATTTTTACAATATATTCTAAAGTAATAGCCTTGGCCATATTCCCTATCAAATATGTCCAAAACTTCATACGGGTATTTATAATCAATGTACCTTACAATGCCTAAGCAAAGAAATATTTTCATAGATTAAAATACATCTTAATTCAAGTTTAGTAAGAAATGTGTTATGAATCAATTTTCTTCCTTTCAAAGTAGCCTTTGTGAACAAAAAGCTTCTTTATAAATGCTTTGTGCCTTTTGTAGAAAAACAAATCTTTCTTTGTAGAAAATCCTTTATAAATATAATGTGCAATAACATAAACCTATTCTATCAAATGGTACTAGCTCAACTGGTTAAATTCCTCAAATTCCAAGGAGGAGACCAAGGTTCGAAGCTTGTCAAGTGATGTATGAATAATAGCCAAGTTGTTGTAATAAACTATGTAGTTGTGATGTAATATAGGTAGGACTTGTTTTAATCCCATGTGATCGTTTAAATAAATTAAAAAATATATAAACCTATTTTAAGATTTTGTTTCAAGCCAAGTGATTCATAACCTCCTTGGCCACTTATTTTATTAGCATCTAGCAGTACCTCCTAAGCTTTGTGGTTATTAGAAGTTGCAAGATAGATTCATGTAACTTCACACATTACATCGTCAACATTGTAGGTGTGGCATGGTGTAACTATGTGTGCAGGTGTGTAGGAGTTGTAAGTATGCAGGAATAAAACATTAAAGATGGATTACCCTAAAGAACATAAACCTATAGGTGTAGCATGGTGTAACTAGGTGTGCAAGTGTGTAGGAGTTGTAAGTATGAAGGAATGAAACATTAGAGATGGACTATCCTAAATAACATAATCATGTTTCAAGCCAAGTGATTGATAACCTCCTTAATCATTTATTTTATTAGCATATAATAGTACCTCCTAAGATTTGTGGCTATTGACAGTTGCAAGATAGATCCATGCAACTTCACACATTACATCGTCAACATTATAGGTGGGGCATGGTGTAACTAGATGTGCAAGTGTGTAGGAGTTGTAAGGATGCATGAATGAAACATTAGAGATGGACTACCCTAAAGAAATTTTAGTTAGCATTATCTATTGGCATGTCGTTTTCAATAGTAGACTGCTCCAAGGTAATCCTCTAAAAGGCTACAAATATTTATTCAAATCATGTGTTTTGACATTTATTTAGGTGGTTGACCAAAATCACCCTTACTTTATATTAAAATCTAGGGAAAATTAATTTTCATTCTAAAGCTAATATTAAGCCTCCATGTGCTCTTTCAAACAATGAATTCAAAAATTACATGGAAAAGAGGACTGAGATAAGTCCTTGCCCTTTTAGGGAGCCGGACATAAACATTTATGTTTTATTATAACTATATTACTTTTGGAAGTGCTAGAAGCTATGGATTAATTTTAAGCATTTTTATTCAATATTCTAATAACTAAAATGTTTTAAATTGGAACATAAAGAGCACATTCGGATTCAAATTTTATCATTTTATGCATTGTTAATCTCCATGGAGCTAAAATGGCAGAAAATACTGTCTATATTTGTTGGTTTTCTAAGTAGACTAATTCACAGAAAGCTTTTTCTAGGATCAAGTATAAATCAAATATATATCATTAATTAAACTAACAATATATCTCAATATTAGAATAACAACAATATCTCACAACTATAACTCAAATATACACAATATACAAGAATTATTCTTATTGATTACATTGCTTGGAGAGATGTCTCCAATATATAATTTTACATTGCTCTCCTAAAACATCTGGGAGATGCATCTTTTCATATTCCTCTCACAAAGACAAAATTCTCATCTTACCACATATCAATGTGACTCTTCATTTTTTCTCTTGACACCTTGCAGTTTCTCTCGTATTGACACATACATTATATAAAATATAAATCAACTACCAAACTAATATTTACAAGGGGGTCAAATAATGTAATACTTCCAACGCCCCCCAATATTAAATTATTTGGTAGGAATACTTTTTGCATTCATTCTCTGATTCTTCTTTCTATTCATTCTTCAACTTTAACTTTGACATGGCTAGATATATGCAACCTTCATTAGGTCTTCCTTTATAAATTATTTGTGTCTGCCTCTGGATCAATGTATCTGAGTCACCTTTGGGTCTCTACCTATGGTTCACTTCCACTAAATTTACCTCTATATCACTGCCTCTAGGTCACTACCACTGGATCACCACCTTTGGGTCACCTCTGGAACTTTACATCTGGGTTACCTCTGGAGAATCACTCTCTGGATCATTCACTAGAACATTCACAAGATCATCATATTTGTGGGATCATCACTATAGATGATTTCACTATAGGCCATCTTCCAAGCTATGTTTGGGTCATAATATTATGTCCATATCTACCACAATGATTACATCTATTCTGTGTTATAGAATTTCTTATGTGTCCTTCATTGTTACTATTCTATCAGTCCTTGTCATAGATTTGATGTCATTGTTTCTTGTGACAAACTTTGTCCCTTGCAAATTACTGCTAGTATGACCTGTATATGCAAGACCTTCACATTTTTTGTACATATTTTCCCAAACCTATCTATGTATCCCATTTTATTTAACAATTTAAAACCAATTCCTTTAGTATGCCTTTCAAAATAACCAAAAAAATCGTTAGACTGATCCCTATCAACATCAACACAACTCTAAGCATCACTATCTTTGTTATCATTTGAATCCATGTTATCATCAATTATGATAGCATAAGCTTTTTTTTAACAATCATGATTGTATTTAAATCCTTTGTGTCACATGTAACATCTTTTTTGTAACACGTTCTTCTATTTTTGTCATGAATTTTAAGTCGAAAGTATCATTGCATGCATCACATAATTTCTTTTCTTTTTTATGAGAATCACAATATACATCTTTTTCCTTTTGATGAAGATAATAAGTATCACAAAAATGTGTTAGTCATCATGGAATCATTTGTATCACAACAAACATCTTTCATCATTGGTTTGTTCCTTAATTCTTCAACCTTTCCTTGCTTTCTTATCTTGGAAACATTTAGAGTGATTATTCCCTTGTAGATTGTTTTCCATAGACTAACAGGTACAGTAACAAAAATTTCATAACAATCATTAGCATCATTAAGTATACTTTGCATGCATTGTTGAAGCATTAGAAATTCTCCCTGTTTTGCTTCACTAGTAATATCAAGAAGCTTATTTTTCAAATGTTCAGTCATTTCCTTTTGTTTTCTATTATGGCATTTGAGAACTTCATTAGAAAGTAATGCCATATAAATTATTTTTCCTACATCATTAGGTAATATGAAAACCCCTTTAGAGTCTTCAATTGCTTCATCAAGCTTTGAACTTAGATAATTTTCAAGCATTGAAAAATTTTCATCTTTGGCTTCTCTCATGATTGATTGTAAGACTTTCCTTTCCTTTATTGATGTATCCTTTTGTCCTTCAATTTTTGCAATCATGTATTGGGTACAAAATTTTAAGTTTTGTGATATTTCCTTTAGTGAGTAATCTTGAATGTATATTTGATAAGTTTTCTTCTTCAACTAATGATTTTCTGCTTCTCTTTTTTGATCATTTATTTTTCTTTTCACTTGTTTTTTTCTTGCCATGTTCGTTTGAAGTCGACAATCTTATGTCTCCCTAATAGTTAGAAACTAAGAAGAAATACAAGTTTTTATAAATTTGACTTCCTAAATTTGATGTTGAAAACCTTTTCTCTCCAAAATTAATTTACAAATCTTAATTGAAATAATTAAATTTCAAAATTAAGAAATAAATAATAACTTCGACCTTATGACTCCAACTTAATAGAAAATCAAATAGTAATCTATTTGTAGCTCCAAAACTAAAGAATCTTTATTACTCTGTAAATTCAATATTTAACTTTCACCTTCATAAAATGAAATATTAAATCCAATACCTTATTACTCCTTATAAACTTTAATGAAAACCCTAAAATTTAAAGTTACCTCCTTGCTAGGCTCTGGAATTTTTTGGACATTTCAAGTTTGTCTTCTTCAGACGACATTCAAACTGCATTGTAGTTGCTTATATTCCCTTCTTGTGGATGTCTCAATTAGGCACTTCTTGAGGCGTTTCATTTCACGCTTCCATTAGACGCTTGGCATTCTCTATTTGAAACGTCAGTCGACATAATTCAAACGTTACACTACCTTTTGCCACAAACACATGGTCTTATGCCCGCGTTTCTCCAACTGACTTCTATTTGCTCAATGTTAGCTATCGAATGAGCGTTTCTTATTGAAATTTGAATCTATCGCTCATTCCTTTGACGTTTCAATTTTGCCTATTCTTTGCTTCAACGCTTGTGTGCCTCTTGGTGTTTCGTTCTCACTCTTGGAAATAGCAATGTTTCCACTTCGCTCTATGGCTTTGACGTTGTGTCTTTACTGTTCGATGACACTGACGGAGTTGAATGCTCCCTGGTTTGCTTCATTGTTTACCATGTTGAATGCTTAACTGAATGCGCCCTGGGTGACCTCTTCGATTTGCCTTATCACTGATTTGGTTTGCATTAACTCTGGTTCACCTTTTTACGTCATTGCTTGTGATTGTATTACTTTGAGTTAAGTGACTGGTTCGCCTTCCCTTTCCTAGCTGGCTATCGCTGGCTTTGAATACTATCTCAAATTTTGTATAGCCTTTATAGCTTTAATACTGCCCTTCAAATTCCTTAATCTTCGAAACTTCCAAGGGCTAGGATTCAAACCTTCCCTAACTTAAATGCCCGAATGCAAATTTGTTTTGATCAAAATATTTTGCCTCTGTCCTTTGTGTTTGACTCACTCAAATCGCTCTCAATTGTAGCATCGACCTTGAACCAAAAAGAAAAAAACTAAATTGCTTTCTAGAAGACAAGATTTTACCAAGATCCTTCACTTCTATAGACAAGAAGAAAATGACTAGTCACGCACACTTTCTCTCTTCTACTAGTTGAACCTTCAAAACAAAAGGTTTCTAAACCAAGCAACAACACAAGTCTTGCATTTGAAACACATCAAGGATGCCCTTGACCGGTTAAAACACACCGTAGCTCATGCCAATGGTGACCACACTTAGTAAGAGAATTTAGAGTCATGGATAGGCAAAAAACACTTGTACTCAAAAGCTAAAACTATTTTCGAGCTTTTCTCAATTTAATAAAATACCATAAAGATTGGCCCCCTCAACTGGCCCCACGAGACATTTCCAAAGCTTTTCCAGTGCATATCGACACAAGCTCTAAAGGCCCCATCCGAAAACCTGCGAATTCAATGTTGGTCTCTTCATTTGCCAAATACCTAGCGATCGGACATAGAGTGGCTTGACACTTCATTGTTGGCGTCAACAAGTTGACCAAAGTATGTGGCTACGACTTCACAATAGATTAATGCAACTGGATCTAATTGAACCCATGATCATTTCTCGACCACATGCAAGATCAACATGGATTCACTCTCCTTATCTCCTGTAATCTTCCAACAAACATTTCACTCTTTTCAAATCCTTTCTCTACCTTGGAAATAACAAAGCTCAAGTGGCTCTTTGAACCAACCTTGCTCTCATACCATTGTTGGCTTTCCAAGTAGATTAATTCACATAAAGCTTTTTCCAAGATCAAGTATAAATCGAATATATGTCATTAATCAAACAAACAATATATCTCAAAAAATATTAGAATATCGAATATATGTCATTAATCAAACTAACAATATATCTCAATATTAGAATAACAACAATATCTCACAACTATAACTCAAATATACACAATATACAAGAATGATTCTTATTGATTACATTGCTTGGAAAGATGTCTCCAGTATATTATTTTACATTGCTCTCCTCAAATATCCAGGAGATGCATTTTTTCCATATTCCTCTCATAAAGACAAAACTCTCATCTTGCCAAATATCAATGTGACTCCATTCTCTCTTTTAACACCTTGCAGTTTCTCTCATATTAACACATACATTATATAAAATATAAATCAACCACCAAACTAATATTTACAAAGGGGCCAAATAATGTAATACTTCCAACAATATTTATCTTGCTATGATGAAGGTTGCTAATTTAGCTAATGCAACACTCAAACTCAAATGGCATGAAATAAGGATTACTTGATTTTTCAATGTGTAAACCTTATGAAAAAACTTTTGACACTTTTTAAAACCAAATTCTATCTATAAAAACCTTGTTGGAGACCACAGATATCACATTATGTCTTTAAACATTTCTCACAACTATCAGTATCCTCAAGATGATTATGATAGACCTGCATCATAAATGGTGGTAATGAACGACTAGGAAGAAAGCATATGGAAAACTGCAAATGATGTTAAAGATTGCATTGAAACACTTACAGATAGAGTTGTACTTGTGTCTATGGTCTTTTGCAACTCTGAAAGATTTAAGGGAATACAGGTAGTACGTAACAACTTTCTCTCTTTGTCAAGGTTGCTTATCAGTGGTAAGATTGGCAGAAGTACATTCAAACAATGCCTTGGAAAGGAAACTGTTGTCACATTTTGCACGGGGTGCAATGTTTTCAAATTTTGTAAGAGAGCTGCTCTTCCCTCTCCCTCTTTCTCTCTTTCCCCTTCCTCTTCTCCCCCTTTCTCTCTCTTCCCTACATTCTCATTCTTCCCTCTTTCTCTTGAGCCCCTCAGTCAAATCTCAAAAATGACAGCAGTTGCCCTAAAAATGGCTAAGTGTCAGGGCGCAATCCAACTTCGCTGCGAAGTCGGAGTGCGCCCTCCAGTTGGAGCGTAGCAGGAGCGGCAAAGAGCATGCTGAGGTGTTCGGGTTTTCACGGGCCATAAACGGGGGCGATAAAATGGACAAAATGAGCTCCGGATATTTTATCATTGCAGATCTTCTCGCCGACTTTCCGACGATATATTATAATAGGCGATCGGGTTAGCGGATCAAAAGTTATGGCCCCGGGAAGCAGAACCAGGAAACCCAATTTTTGTGCGAAGTCCGATTGCGCCCAGTTTTTGTGCGAAGTCCGACTGCGCCCTTCTTCCTGAGCGCACTTGGAAACAGTCTGGCAGGGAAATTGACTAAGTGTTGGAGCGCAACCCGACTTCGCAGCGAAGTCAGACTGTGCTCCCTTGTCCGTGCGAAGTCCAAACGGCGGTGAGAATCAGCAAGTGCCGATGCGCAACCCGACTTCGCGACGAAGTCGGGCTGCGCCCTTTGACCGGTGCACAGTAGGGAAATAGGCCAACCCGATCGCGCTGTTTTTCACCTGTGCTACCCGATTGCGCTCTAATCCCGGGCGAAGTTGGATAGATTGCCTTTCAAGGCAGACACGTGTCAAGCATTATCATCCGACAAGTGTCCAACTTTGGGATCCGAGCCAAGACATGCCGAGCAAAAGGACAAGCATGGGTCGCACTAATTATGCCAGTTGCCTCATTTAAGGCTAATGTGATTTTCCACCGCCTCGCCTACCCGCATTCCTGTCAATGTGAAGTTCTACCTAGCGCGTTGCCACATAGCTGTTCAACCTTCAGGGAGACCATGCTGAGAGTACAGTCCAGCCCGACAGAAGTCAGCATCAGCAGTTCCGCGGCTGCTTTTGTCAGCTAATGTTTGACTGGGACTTTGTGCCCGTTAATGTAATCGAGGGGGTTCTCATGCTATAAATAGCCACCACGTTTTCATTGTAAAGTGGTGGAAGGGGAATGTCTGTTAGGGAATCATTGTAGCTGTGCTTCTGCCAGTTAATATAATACATACACTTGGTGCTGTTATACTGTTTTTATTTTGCATGCTGCCTCTCTTTTGCATTTCTGCCTTACGTTTTCCTGTGTCATGGCTTGTTGATTCATTTCGGCATTTGGTGGTCAGGTATGCCTAAGGCGCATAAATCAGAGGATATATAGGGCAAACGTTAGCGGCAGTTTTCTGGTTATGTTTTGTGTTATAGTGTTGTTAGTAGTGGTGATTGATGCGTTGCCGTCATCGTTAGTTCCTTAAAGGGAATGTCCGTTAGGGAACCATTGTAGTCGTAGCTTCGGCTCTTAACACAAAACGTATACCGGCTCTGTCCCATCGGCGAGTGACAGCATCTATAGTGGTGTGTTATTGTTATATTGGTGTTAGTAGTGGTGATTGATGCATTGTCGTACTGTTAGTTCCCCCCACCCAACTCCAATCTAATTTGGATCTCTTTATGTACTTTTATCTCTTTCCTTGCACTCTTATCTTGAACCTCAAAACCCCAAAGGAACCCGGCCTTCTCCGGAGATTGGCACGGAAGGCATTCCTTCCTTCCGGCCTTTCAATGTTGGTTTGCGGGTCCTAGGGCGCAACAACGACAAATCCTTTCCTCATGGCGGATTCGTGACCAACAGAAACTAAAATGTAACTGTAGCTGCAGTGAAGAATAAGTCAAACCCAATGGATTCAATCATGTAAATAATAAAGAGATTACGAGTCATATGCCAACTTACATCAGAAAGTGTGCATTCCAAAGCCATGAGCATGAAATTTGATATACATCCAAGAGCTGCCCCCCACTTATTACATGTGCTCCATGAATCGTTCTTGTCATGAAGTTCTTGGTCTTCTCAATGCCTGCCAGTGATTCCCTACCCTCTTGCACAGTTTTGTGGAAGAGCAAATTGCCAACTATCATTTTCTCTAAAGAGCAACAATTGATGCAGGTATGTTCTCAGTCTTTCATGTTTTACAGGAGTAGCATTAGAAAGTCTATATTCCCTAAGGACTGCTGGAGTGTACAGAAGAAGACTAGCAAACTACTTTGTTTGTATATGCTATCCCTTACAATCTGATTATTCTGATCTATGACTACCCAACAAAAACAGTTGTATAAAGGCAAGGGGATTAGGGGTCCCACGTGGGGAGAAACACTCAGAAATTTCAGGGACGTTTAGCAGATATATGGCTCCATGTATCTAAAATGTTTAAGTTGAAAATCCAACGAGTACAAGATAAAAATAGATCATAGGTGAAGTTCCATCTGACATAAAAAATGTGTTAACGAATGCTTTCCTTTCCCAAATTTACAGCCCTCTGCATCGCAGGGGAATATTCTAATTTTTCCCATATTTTTATTGCGTGAGGGAAAAGTCTAATAGTGTAGCAAATGGCACCTTCCGGGCAGAGGGTTAGGCAGATGTTTAAATTTCAAAAAAAAAAAAATTATTGTTAAGTTTCATTTTTTAATATATCAAATTGAATGAAATGAATAGAAAATTGTAAGTCAAACAGTTTCAGAATTAAAATCAAAACATTTTACAATAAAAATTCCAGTGTTTCTGCTAAGAATGCATTGCAGTTTGCTCAATCTTTTGACAAATGGATTGCATGAGACCCCGGGCAACTATTCTTGAAGCTGTAGACCCCTTATAGAACCCTTGCTTTATAGAAACACATCTGGAATCTCGTGATTGGGATATGCTGCTGCAGGACTGGAGGCTTCATCTTGAGTTTCTGCATGTCCTGGAGCATCTCTTCTGTGATGGCGTGGAAAAGGAACATGATACAGTGGAACACCACATGGTGGAGGATCGGAGTATTCACACACTTCCGTATTGATGTAGTGCATGTCCTTGACATTCTCTTCCACAAGGCCACTCATCCCTTTTTCATTCAACTCTGATGCTGTGCCTCAAAAAAAGCGAGGTTCTGTTATGCCAGGATGTTTCTGAACAGACAGGGCCGAGGATGGGGTCGTCTGGCCATTTGGCTCTGAAGTCGAAGTATTTTCCCGCGGTTTATAGCGGCTGGTGGTCCTGAGATTAATGAGACCACCTGGAAGTGGAGGTAATTTGTTGAGATTCCAAGAGTGGAGTGTAAGTTCAATTAGACCTTCTAGAAGTGTAGATAAGTCCTTGATATCCTCACACCACTCTAGTCTGAGTCTTCATAGAGATTGCATGCACTTCAATTCTGAAAGTTGAGCAAGACAATGGCATGAAGACACATGAAGAGTCTCCAACAGTATCATAGGAGACATGCTTTAGAGTTTTTCCAGATTGTTGCAATTTGTAACTTTGATATGAATGAGGCCTTCTGGAAGTGGAGGCAATTCCACAAGACTTTCACAGTGTTTTTGTGTCAATTCTTTTAAAGATTGTTTGCAGTTCAATCTTGGAAGTTGGGCCAGACAACCACATGAAGATACATGAAGAGTCTCTAACCTTTCCATTTGAGACTTACTGAAAAGTATTTGCATGTTGTGACAGCATTCACCTTCCATATGAATAAGACTTTTTGGAAGAGATGGCAATTCCTTAAGCTTGAAGCAGAAAGACAATTTAAGAGTCTCCAATTTTATCATTTAAGACTATTAAAACACTCCTTCAATTCTGTACGGTGTTCAACACAGATATTAACAAGTCGTTTCGGAAGAGCTGGCAATTTCTTAAGATTCTTACATGAATCTACATGTAGTTCTTTTAAAGAATGCATACTGGACATGCTACACAGTTTCAGACTTCTCTTCCTGCAATGTAACCATAATTTTGCTGCCAAAAAAAACTTGCAGGAACCCTGTAGCCACTGAATGCAAGAAGTTTTAGATTGATAAGATTTCCAGCACTTTCAGGAAGGTCCCTTACAGAGCATCCAGTCAAATATCGCTCTTCTAAAGAGTGAAGGTGTCCAACTTCATTGGGAAGATGCACAAGATAGTGTTACTTGTATCAAGATACCACAGAAACTTGAGTTGGCCTAATTTTGTCGGCAAACTAAAGTAACTACGGGATGATCTCTGCAAGAACAAAATATTTAACATATAAATATATTCCCTCATAAAAAAAGTTAAGAGTATGCATACAGGCAAATGTTTCCTGAAATTTACCCTCTTTTATTTTGCTATTTTATTAGAAACAAATTAAACAGTGCCTACCTCTGAAAATGCTTCATTGATCTTTAGTCCACAGGAGGACAAAACCAGATATCTTAGATTTTGAGGTAACATTGTTATCTACCTTTCTAGGCTTAGCTTCCAACAGAACATAAATTTCAAATTGCCCATTAATGCCAAAGCATCTACCTCATGATGTTTCAACTCCTTCAACATAATCCCTTGGACTAGTGGCATTTCCTGTTTATGATAAGAAACGTACTAGTAGGTTAGGCATTTTAAGATTTACATTGAATCTAACTAAACAAAATCCAATTATTACACAGGCGAATACATTACCTGTGTCTGATCCATTATACTAGCTATATACTTCTCGCACCATAGTCTACCGCATTTGCTTGGGTTGTGCACAGACTCACTCCTCTTCAACGACTTGTCTTCCTAAATCCCTTAAATGATCATGCATCCATGTTCATAAACAGTGCCAAAGTCATCTAATAAGCGACTTTCTTTCAAGACTTCTGAGACTTGTATATGGAGTCATGCATCCCACAGCTTGCCAGAATTTAAGATCAAAATTCAAGCTGGCTGATGCAGAGCATCAGCAGGGAAAGATTTGCAGCATTCGCCAACTCAACGCGGAGTAATCAGCGGAGTGGGATAAGCTTCCAATTTGGGGAAGTGATAAGATAAACTACGCCAAGCCAGCTGTTCATGGTTGTCCGTCCAGTTTGGAAACTTCCTTTGAAACAAAAGATAGAAATTAATTTAGTAAGGTAGAAGCTTAACCATAGGAAGTAGTGGACAGTAGATAAGATAAGGAAATTAGAAGTGATAAGAAAAAAAGGTGGCAGTTCGTGGGTTGAGAGATAAGATAGGAGAGAAGAAAAGATAGGGGAGAGAAAAAAAAACAAAGGAGGTGAAAATAAAAACTCGGGATGGTAATCACGCAGGGAAGCAGAGAAAAAATAATAAAGACTGTTATTTTTCAAAAGTCTGTTTTTTTGGTGATTTCTGTGAGCGAATTTTAATCCTTCTGCAAAACAGACTGTGGTGTTGTTTTTCTTTTATTTTACTGTGCAGATTGCAGGATTGCGGAGATGGAAAAATATTTTGACTTCGAGTCAATTGAAGACCCTAAACGAGTGAAATTTGCCTCCATAAGGTTAAAAGGGCATGCATCCTTATGATGGGATCATGTGCAGATGGAAAGACGAAAGAAAGGCAAGGAAAAGATCAAGTCATGGGAGAAAATGGTCACCAAACTGAAGGCCAAATTCTTGTCGTCAGATTACCAATTGGGTCTTCTAAAAAAATTGCAGAACCTGAGACAAAAGGAGTTGAGTGTGAAGGAGTACACAGAGGAGTTTTATAGGCTCACCATTCAAGCCAATCATGTGGAAGACAATGAGGAGGTGTCAAAGTACCTTAATGGACTACGACTATCCATACAAGATGAAGTTTTTATGCTAAGAATAAGGACAGTAGAAGAAACTTACCAATATGCCTTGGAGGCAGAAGAAAAGTTGTTGCGTAGGCAACAAAATAATACAAGAAGAAGAGGACAATCCTCTCAAGGAAGAGAACAATCAAACAATGGTAGTGGGCAACATTTGCAAGAAGGAGAAGCCAGTACTTCCCGTAGTGAGTTCAACCAGAACACCAGAGGAGGTGGAGACTCCTCACAAAGCAGAGGTGGTTTTGGTCGAGGAAGGGGAAGAGGATTCTCTGGATGATGTTTTCGATGTGAAGAAGAAGGTCATCGAGCTTATGAATGTCCAACTACGCAACAAAGTAACAACAAAGGAAAGGATATCAGAAACCACATCGTACAAGCAAAGGAAGAAAGCATTGTTACTTTCCCAAGGTATGTAGAACCTGAGCAAGGAGAATCTCTCATGATGAAAATAGTACTACTGAAGCCAGAGAAAAGAGAAAGTGAACCTCTTCAAAGAAGAAGCCTTTTCAAAACAATATGTAAATCAGGGGGAAAATGTTGTCAGGTCATAATAGATAGTGGAAGTACAAACAACCTAGTGTCTATTGAGATGGTGGAGAAATTGGGGTTGAGGAGGCTAGAGCATCCCAATCCGTACAAGATCTCTTGGTTGCAAAATGGACATCAAATCTTGGTAACTGAACAATGTATGATAGATCTCCATGTTGAGAAATGTAGCTCGGACAGGAACTTCTTGCACAGGCTTCAGTATGAATGTGCTAGAAGTGGTTCGAGACATTTCTAATTCTATTTTGAAAGTGATTTTCTATTTTTAAGTTCACTTAAGTGATTCTATTTTGTAATTCACTTAAGTGATTCTATTTTGATATTCACTTAAGTGATTTTCTATTTTTAACCTTACATCTCAAGATGAGATGAGATCTAATCTTAGGGTTAGAGAGATTAGGGTTACCTTTTTCAAAGATAAAAAGAGAAGATCAAGAGTGTTTTAGAGACACAGAAAAGAATGGGAGGAGAACATATTGTTGAAGGAAAAATACAAGCTTAGGAGGAGAAGAACAGTGCTTGCTGGCTAGAAAAGCAGCAAGAGAGCAGAAGTGTTCTGCTGTAGCTGTAGCCTCTTTTATTTGTAATATTTCAGGTTCAGAAATATATTTAACTTCAGTTGTTCACGCTGTTTATGTTTTCCAGCCATCTGTGTGACTGTTGCATGTTTGAATAAATTATTCTCAGATCTGATTTATTTTAAAAGAACATAGGACAGCAGTTATCTAGGGCTGGAAAATTTACACTCCAAACTGGCTCTTATAAGGATATGATTCTATGTGACATTATGCCAATGGATGTTTCTCATGTCTTGTTGGTAATACCATGGCAATTTGATAAAGGCAGTGCATGAAGGTAAGAAGAACACCTACACTATTGAGAAGGATGACCAGAAGTTTGCGTTGACTCCATTGAAGGACAAAGGGAAAGAAGTGGACACCAATCCTGCAGTGAGTCAGAATATGGAAAAGCAATCCTTGAAGGGAAAGAAGAAGGAAGCATGTTTTGCTTTCATCACTAAATCCACAGAAGAAGGGATAGGGAACAAGATGGATGAAACCCCACATGGCGCGAGGGATTTGATGGAAGAATACGCAGAAATGCTTTCAAATGATGGGTTTCCGGCAATAATGAGCATGGGTCATCACATGGATTCCAATCTCAGATCGAGCTTGCATGATAAGCCGACATCAATGGAGAATGAGGAAGAAAGGGTAGAGACAAGCAACCAGATAAGCATAGTAGAGAAGCAGTTGATCGAGATCACCAGTCGTAGTGATGATGAAGATGATGGTGCAACAATTCCTGTTGTAGATAAGGAGAAAGAGAAAAGAAGTGGTAAAGAGACAGTAGAGGAAGATGAACCTCATCAGGTCATTGATGGTCATGACAACGACCATATTGCTAGAGTTGATAGTGACAATGTTACTTCAAAGTGTGATGAAGGACATTGTGAGGATGATCGAGATCAAAGTGGGGATGAAGAGTTTGGGTGCTTTGAAAAGCACACAAGAGGCATTGGCTCCATGTTGATGAGAAGAATAGGGTACAATGGAGAAGGATTGGGAAGATATGGGCAAGGTTTGAAAATTTTCGTAATGCCAGAGATAAGGCCAAAGAATGAAGGCCTTGGATATGCAGGTCCGACAAGAAGTAGTGGGATAAAATTTGTGAGAAAAGAGAGTAGTACAGGGAATGCAGATTCAAGAGTGGGTTGTTGCAATCAGTGTGGAAGATCTGGACATGTAGCAACTAGGTGTTGGAACCTGCATCCTTGTGGGAATTGTGGAGGACAAAACCACTCCACCCGTGAGTGTTGGCATCGAGAGGAAGATGCCAACAAAGTGTATGTTGATTGTGGTTTAATGGATATGCCACAATGGGAGAAGGTAAAGAGAATGCTATGTACATTCTATGTGAGGAGGTTTGATCCTCAGAAGGCGGCCAACAAAGTGGCCCTGTGAAGACGACCAAGTTAAAAGACTGATAGCTTGAGGAACATGCGCGGAAGCTCATGAAACATTTTTGTTACCCGGGGAGTATGATGTGGAGCATCCAACAGGGAAAGATTCGCAGCATCCGCCAACGCAACGCGGAGTAATCAGCGGAGTGGGATAAGCTTCCAATTTGGGGAAGTGATAAGGTAAACTACGCCAAGCCAGCTATTCACAGTCGTTCATCCTGTTTGGAAATTTTATCTCCGCCAAGCCAGCTGTCCATTCAATTTGGAAATTTTATCTCCACCAAGCCAGCTATTCATGGTTGTCCGTCCAATTTGGAAACTTCCTTTGAAACAAACGATAGAAATTAATTTAGTAACGTAGAAGCTTAACCGTAGGAAGTAGTGGAAGTAGTGGACGGTAGAAAACTAGAAGTGATAAGAAAAAAAGGTGGCAGTTCGTGGGTTGAGAAATAAGAGCGGAGAATAGATAAGATAGGAGAGAAAAAAAAAAAGGGGAGAGGAAAAAAAAAACAAAGGAGGTGCAAATAAAAACTCAGGATGGTAATCACGCAGAGAAGCAGAGAAAAAATAAATACTGTTATTTTTCAAAAGTCTGTTTTTTTTGGTGATTTCTCTGAGCGAATTTAAATCCTTCTGCAAAACAGACCGTGGTGTTGTTTTTCTTTTATTTTACTGTGCAGATTGCAGATTCGAAGGTGGGATCAAATTTGGCGCTGCATTAAAGGCGAAGGTATTGGGGGTCACCATCACAGAGAAGCATGCAATGTCTAAGAATATTTGTTTCTCTTCATCACAAAGCACATCATAACTAATATTTAGGGATTGATACACTTTTTAATGAAACATTTTTACGGCCTCTTTCTAAATTCTAATGCTGATTTCACCATATAGATGTCCCCCTAAAATTTCCAATGACAGAGGAAGACCTTGGCAAGCTTTTACAATTTTTTCTGGGTCCTATCGTCATAGCCGTCATAATTTTTTCTGGGTTCTCAATGATGGCAACTAAATAATTTCACACCTTCATCGTGATTAGGTCCATTCATGTGGTGAATATTATAATCTTCCCACGCTGCAATACTTTTTTGCCCTTGGTTGTAATGATTATTTTGCTACCTGGTCCATAGCAATCACCAATGAGGGCCTCTTTTTGTTCCTCATCATCAACATCATCTAAAATGACCAATACTTTATCATCTAAAATGACCAATGCTTTTGTGCATACGCTATTCAGCTTTCTATTGAAATTCACCAATTCATCGAGAATCTGTCTTTGTAAATTGACCAGGCCCTTAACAGATACGATTGCAGTGGCTTGAATAGTAGATACAAAACAAGATGCTTGAAACAGATGATGAATATTATTATACACAGCTTTGGAGTGGGTGGTCTTACCTAAACCTTCCATAACCCAAATTCCACAAGTCAGCATATGAATATCATTATCCATTTCTAACAATTTTGTCACCTCTTCCATAGGATCTGAAAACCCCACCGGCTCCGGCTGTTCGGCAACACGCACCCAATCAATCTTTAGAGTTTGGAGAAGGTCCATCACAACATGCTTGACAAGCCTGCCTTCGTACCTGCAGTATCTTCCACTTACACTATTAAACTTTCAATGGTAAAAGGGTTTTAAAAGTAAATTTTCAGATCTCCACTTTTGGAGAGTCAAGGTACCATAAGATGTGATTTATGTAAGAATAATTATGAGTTCATTTCATCAAACTGCTCTGGTATGAGCAAGTTCCAGACCAATTTCTCAGAATTATAGCCCATTACAGAATCCGTTGCATTTCAAAAACATGGAGTGCAATAGCACACAAAGGATAAGGCCAAAGAAAACATGAAAGAAAAGCAATAGCATCAGCAATTTTACCTGATTTTATAGTCCATTACAGAATCCGTTGCATTTCAAAAACATGGAGTGCAATAGCACACAAAGGATAAGGCAAATGAAAACATAAAAGAAAAGCAATAGCATCAGCAATTTTACCCGAGAGAGCACCAGAGAAGAGACACGTTATGCAACGCCTCCTTCCACTTGTCCATCTCGGCTGTGTTGTGCCTTTCTTTTGCTGAAAGTCCAATGACTGCAATGGAACACATGGTATCTTCTCCTTGTTGGACGGTAGCTTGTGATAAAGAACGTCTGCAATGTTTGAAGCCCTCCATGTCTTCCTTTGAAAGAACTGTAACTTTTACCTTTGAGAGGCCCAAGAAATTCAAGACCATCAAAAGCTAGGACGAAGCTGGAGAGAGAGCGGGGCAATAAGAAACAAGGTGGAGTCAAGTATAAGAACTAAGAAATAATGATCAAATGTCATTCGAGCGAAGTCATAGGAGAATCGTCTCAACGAAGATTCGTTGCATTCTGCCAGGGGGAAAGCCCACGGCTTTCATAGAGGCATTGTTTAGTTTTGTGTAAAGCCTAGCCCTCACATAATGGGTAATGGGTATAATTTGTTTCAAATAATTCCAGGCGAAGTTGCTACCCAAGGGAAATATATATATTTGTTTGATACATAGGCAAATTGGTGGAAGGGCATTCATAGAGGCATTGTTTAGTTTCGTGTAACCCCTATCACTCACATAGCGGGTAATGGGTATAATTTCTTTCACATAATTCCACGCCAAGTTGCTACCCTCATTCCTTTGAAAATGGAATTGAGTTTTAGTATGGAAACCTACTAAGTGATAGCTTTGAAATTCAGGGAACTCAGGAGATTCAGAATGGGTAATTCTGAGTCAAATCGGTTTCTAGAGACAAAGTTTCTTTACTTAGAAAAGGATAGGCGGAAAGATTTAGCGAAAGTTATTTTAACAAACGAATATTATTTAACCTAACATTACTGGATATTGTTTTTATAATAGTCTGTTGGGTAAGAGGACCCATATCCTTTAAGGCATGGGCAGCTAAGTGGAAAGTCAACCAACAAACACTCTAAGATCCAACCTATCCCTTTTTGACTTGAAAATAGATATATTATAAAATTAATTTTAGGAAGAGATTTTCCTTAAAAAAAAAAAACATTTGGAGAATTAAGGAACATAATTATATATATTTTAACTTAATTTTATTTTTTATATATATAAATATAAGGGAATCAATAATACCATTCAATACTGTAAACATTAGTTTGCAAGGTAAAACGAAGTCAACGAGACCTAACCCTTGAGAGCATTAAACTGGAGCAATCAACTGACAAACACTTTCGATTGTTTACCATTCAACCTATCCTCTTTTGGATATCCCTTACTTTCGAAAGCATCAAACTAGGATAATCAACCAACAAACACTTGGTTGTTTACCATCTAACCTATCCCCTTATGGATACGACATGGTTTGAACCTTAGACCTCCCGAAAGAAAGGCCATAACCCTAACCAATGTTGTCCTTACAGACTAAAATATATTATTCTTATTTTTAATAGATTTTAGGGAAAATTTAAATGGAAGTTGAAGTGGTTGGATTAGTTGATCTTATGTGGTTTGTTAAATTAGATAGAATTTGTTTTAATTTTATATACGTTTAACACTAATTAAAAAATGATATATTATGTGATTTATCCCCGAGGGCTAGGTGGATTGGTAAGACGTTGGGCACTTACCAAGAGGAGACCAACGTTCAAACTTTGGGGGCATGCCCAATCTGGGCAAAGGTAGTAGTTTGACCTAAATTCGTTGAGTGTGCGTTAGATTGATGACGACAATACCAACCTCGAGCCACCGAGGATCTTCCTTACTCGGAGTCATTTTTACCGAAGCGAGATAGGGCTTATAGTGGTAACATTATAATTTGACAGTAAATCGAAGGTAATGCGACTTGACCATGTGACTAATTGTTAAAAAGGAAAGGTAGTTACTATTTTTTCTATGTATAAAAAAAAAGAATCGCTGCCATTTATTGAAATATTATGCTAAAGATTATAATTTATTATACATAAAAATCCAAATGCAAGAAAGTGGACAATAAAAACATCTTCAAATAAAGATCCAAATGCAAGAAAGTAGGCAAGAAAAATATCTTCAAGTAACTAAAGGAAAAATTGAGAGGTCATGGTGGTGCGATGGGGATGCCCAACCCTGGGCGTTGGTCATAAGGGTTTCTCACACTATCTAAATATATTTAGAGATTTGAACCCAGGTCTGGTAGTAGAAAATGAAGGGAAGTTATTGATTCTTCTATGTATAAAAAAACTAAAGGAAAAACAATATGAAACATTTTAAAAACCTTTTAAAACATTACTCAAGTAGATTATGCAAAGAGAAGAAAGAAAGAAGATAATTATTTTTCAAACTTACCCTTCTAATAGGAGCAATGCAAAAAATTAAATCCCATGAAACAAAACATGAAAGCTTTCCTCTAAATCTATAATATAATGAAGAATGTAAAACAATAAGAACTTTGAATGAACCAGACGAAGAGAAAACAAATAGCAATATATATAAACAACTATTGAAAACAAAAAAGGAAAAATACATAAGAGCAAGATAAAAAGAGTTTATATATTTTGCAAAGTATAGCCCAAGACGATTTTGGAAAAAGTTACAACAAAACAAAAGACACAAATAAACAATATCACAAGCGAACAATGGTTGCAACATGCTAACCAATTACAATAGAGAAACCAATATAAAGACACCCCTCCTATAATTAACACAATTGAGGAACATTGTTTTCTAAAAGATATGAAGGATGGCATTAAGAAAATAATAATAGATAAAGCTCAAAATATAGATGATTTGCAAGTTAAACATCTCAAGTGTGGTGTTGACATCTTAGCACCATGCATCCAAAAAAATTTAATGACATCATTAAAGGAGACTTTCCATTGGAATTAATCAACCTAGTTATACCATAGCATAAAAAATGGAGACACCGACAATACTTCAAATTACTACACCATCATTATTAATCCTCTTTTTGCAAAATTGTTTAGCAGCATAGTAGAAAGCAAAATCAAGAAAATAGGACAATAGGACCAGCAAGGTTTAGATCAAAGTACTCAACAATAGATCACTATATTACTTTAAGGTACCTAACATAGAGAAAATAGAAGGAAAAAGAAGAAGATTATTGTTGTTTTGTGGAATTTAAGAAGGCTTTTAACACAATACCTAAAAGTAAATTATGGAAAAGAATGAAAGAAATTGGTGCACTAACCAACTACAGAACAATTGTACACAAACTTTATGAGCAAGTGGTAGCAAAAATTAGAACTCTAGGAGGACTATCAAAGTATTTTAGAAGTGAGATTGGAGTGAAACAAGGTTATTATTGTCACCTACTTTATTGACCTTTATATTAACTAGTTAGAGGAATGGTTAGAAAGGATAGGAGAGGAGGAAATACAATTGACTAATTGTAGTGAAACTTCTCTATGTCGATGACCTCATCTTGATTGGCAAGACACTTGAAAGTTTAAAAGAACATCTAAAAGCTTTAGAGAATTTTTGTAAAGAAGTTGAGATGTTGGTAAACACTACCAAGATTAAAATTATGGCCTTCTCTACTCAAAGAGAGCAAAAACAACCATATATTTTATTTGAAAGAAATCCTTTAGAGGTAGTAAAAAAATACAAATACCTTGGCTTAGATTTTCAAAGCAAACTCAATTGGGAAATATGCACGATGAAACGAATACAAACAAGATGGAGGGCACTCTACTAATTGCTAAATAGGGGCAAAAAAATAAATTTGAGGGATTGGAAAACCGTTAGGGTCCTTTTTGGGTTATTAGTCATTCCAATGGTGCTATATGGGTGTGAGGTATGCACTAGTAATACATCAAATTTTAAATGGAGACAAATAGAAAGAATTCAAAAGCGATTAATTACAAATAATTTTAGAATTAAAGCATCAATCCCATATGAGATTTTACTTGCTGAAACAGAAACTTTTCCACTAAAATTCTAAGCTATGATAAGGTTACATGGTACCAAAAAAATACAAAGAATGAAAGATAACAGGTTGCCAAAACAAGTAATCAAAGAAACATTGAATAGAAAAAAAAAACATATGGATGAAAGAAAACAACAAATGGATGGACAAATGAAGTATTAAATTTTATGAGGTCCCAAAATCCAACAAAGAAATTAAATGGTATGTGACGGAAAATGTAGACTTGTCATTTGGACTAAAAATTTAGAAAGAAAAAAGCAAATACACATCAAGTTCAACCCAAACTTGAACATAGTAAAAAGTACATAGATGCAAAGATCGAGTAGAAGGAAAAATTGCTTATAGCCTGATTTAAAAAAAGAAAAAAGATCTAAGTTTATACTGTCTTAAATGCAAAACTGAAAAATGAACAAATCCTTAGGAGGCATGGTTAGAACAAATGTGTCTTTTGCACATCAGTAGTGGAGACTGAAAAATATTATCATAGAATGTAAAGCCTACATAGATATTAGGATTGCATATGAGGACATTTTAAAAGTAAATTCTCTAATGGAACTTTTGAAGAATTCAAGAATAGAAAAAATAAGGAAACTTTTCATCAATATTAACAAGAGAAGAGAAGAAACACACTTCAAAATATGATAAGAGGATGTTGAGCTTTTTGACTTTGTTGACATTTTTCCTTCTTGAATAAGAGGTTAAAGGTTTGAATTCAAAAGGGAGTGGAGTTGTACACCATACCCCATATTATATTAAAGGTCTTGGTCCCATAAACTGTTTTGGTCTCGTGGGTGTAATTACAATCATATCATTTTATTTTATAATAGGTTCTTTGCGATGCTCAAAACATTAAGAACCTTTAGATGGTTGATTATCTAAATGACAAGGCCCTTCTTAGCTAGAAGTGGGTGGCCAATGACTTCCATCACCTTGTCCCCTATGTTGAGGTAACATCTACCAAAAACAACTTTAATTAGTCAAGTCTACCCGTTAAGGTCCAATTGCATTGCAGCCAGACTCTAATACAAAGTGTGATGCCCACTTAGGATATCCAAGACACCACCCCACAAATTTGTGCTTACAACTCCAAATCCTCTTCCCTAAAGATATGCATATAACATACCATCGTAAAATTACACTAATTAACTTTAATGTCAACAAGCAACTTGTCATAAACAAGATGTTGAGCTATGTTGATCTAGATTTCATGTCTATTGTCAAGTAAATTACTTATTCAAGTTCTCTATTTGACAAGTCCATGATTAATTTTAAAGAATTCTTCTAGTAAACACTTGATCCATTTATTCAATGATTACTATTTTTCATTTGAGCTAACTTATTTATTTGTTTTGGTTGGTCTAAAATAAACACTCATATTATATTTATATCAAGCTCATAATCATTCATTACTTAGACTTTCACTTCCATCTACAAAATCTCTCTTTATATATATATATATATTAAAAGAGCCTTTTCGCGGGTTTGAATCCTGCTTCTTCCTACCACTATAACTTTCAGTTGTATTAATAAACTTTTTAACGTAATAGATGATGCTGACGTGATATGCCCTCTAATTCTACAAGACCTAATAAGGTAACATGCCCTCTAATTCTACAAGGACTAATAAATTATAACCGTAATCCCCACTATTCCAAAAAAAAAATATTTGACTAACAACCCTCAAACCTTATTTTTATTATACCTATTTAATTTTATTATTTTTTGTTTAATTATATTAATATTTATAAAAAGAATTTTTATTTTTTAATTTATAAAAACCCAATGAATGAATATTATATATATACTATCCGTAAAAAGACGTCTTCTCTTTTTTACTACCCTCTTTTTTATTTCCACCCGTCCACACTATTTAAATTTTCATCGGTCGAGGGTCGCCAATGCCCACACCCCTATTTGGGGCATCATTGGGCCACTAAGCAGTCATGCTCTATGACGTTATTTTATTATATTTTTTAATTTTGTTATTGTAAGAAATACCTTTCTTAAAAAGTTGAGAGCCCTACTTATTAACAAGGAGTTTCACACAAAGCCACGCACTATTATATTATATTATATTATATTATATTAATTATATATATATATATATATATATATATATATATATATATATATATATATATATATTTATTTATTTATTTATTAATTATCGAAACCCTATGACCGCAATTGTTGCTTTTAACAAGCTGCGGTTGCGATTGTTACTTCCCCCACCCAACCGCGAGTTGTTAAAAGCAACAATTGCGGTCATAGGGTTTCGATAATTAATAAATAAATAAATAAATATATATATATATATATATATATATATATATATATATATATATATATATATATATATATATTTATTTATTTATTAATTATCGAAACCCTATGACCGCAATTGTTGCTTTTAACAAGCTGCGGTTGCGGTTGTTACTTCCCCCACCCCCACCCTCAAATGAGGGTGGGGGTGGGGGAAGTAACAACTGCAACCGCAGTTGTTAAAAGCAACAATTGCAACCGCAGTTGTTAAAAGTAACAACTGCGGTTGCAATTGTTGCTTTTAACAACTGCGGTTGCAGTTGTTACTTCCCCCACCCCCACCCTCATTTGAGGGTGGAACAACTGCGGTTGCAATTGTTGCTTTTAACAACTGCTTGATGGAACAACTGCGGTTGCAATTGTTGCTTTTAACAATTGCTTGAGGGTGGGGGTGGGGGAAGTAACAACTGCAACCGCAGTTGTTAAAAGCAACAATTGCAACCGCGATTGTTACTTTTAACAAGCTGCGGTTGCAATTGTTGCTTTTAACAAGCTAGTGGTTGCGGTTAGTTACTTCCCCCACCCCCACCCTCATTTGAGGGTGGGGGTGGGGGAAGTAACAACTGCAACCGCAGTTGTTAAAAGTAACAACTGCAACCGCAGTTGTTAAAAGTAACAACTGCGGTTGCAATTGTTGCTTTTAACAAGCTACGGTTGCAGTTGTTACTTCCCCCACCCCCACCCTCATTTGAGGGTGGGGGGTGGGGGAAGTAATAATCTGCAACCACGGTTGTTAAAAGCAACAATTGCAACCGCGATTGTTACTTTTAACAACTGCGGTTGCAATTGTTGCTTTTAACAACTGCGATTTGAGGGTGGGGGTGGGGGAAGTAACAACTGCAACCGCAGTTGTTAAAAGCAACAATTGCAACCGCAGTTGTTAGGGTGGGGGAAGTAACAAGCGCAACCGCGATTGTTAAAGCAACAATTGCAACACGAGTTGTTACTTTTAACAACTGCGGTTGCAATTGTTGCTTTTAACAACTGCGGTTGCAGTTGTTACTTCCCCCACCCCCCACCCTCAAATAGCAACAATTGCGGTCGTACAGGGTTGAACAATCTTTTCCCAATCATGACCCTTCGTAAAATCGAGTTATCCTTATCAATAAAGAATTTAACACAACGCCACCACACAGCCACTCGCTCATACCATGGTTTAAACCTTGGACCTCCCGAAGAAGAACCAAAACCCGCACCATTAGGTTGCACCCCACATGTTATATTATATTGTATCATAAAAGTAGTACTTATTTTTTTTAATCCATATCTTTTATATGTTTTTTCAAATTTATGTGCATGTTTTCTTTATCTATATCTTTTATTTTTTACTCATTGAATTTTCTTTTGTAGTAACTTAATTTTTATATGTATGGTGTTGATAATGTTTTAAGTTTATTTTATTTATTTTTTGGAAAACATTTCAAAAAGGATGGGTAAAGATTCAAGGAGGCAAGGGTATCCATTCCGCCAAAATTGTCTAGGACTCGAACCTGGCTTACCACCTTTGACGTACTCAAAGAACAAACAAACACACAATAAATTTAAAAATAAAAATAAATAAATAAATAAAAATAATAAAATAAAATAAAAAACATGTTTCTTGAGTGTGTCAAACATATAAAGCTTTAAGTTTATTTTTAAATATTGAAGTTTTTTAATAATATTTTTTTAATAAGTTTTTTTTAGTTTGATTTCACATGATTTTATATATCTTAAATAATTTTTGAAAATTTTAATACATATTTACTTTTAAAATGTAAGAAACTAAGAAATTTATTTGTAACAATTCCACATCTACTTTGAAAAATAATTTATCTTATAAGTAATGCATCTATTTTTTAATTAAAAATTAAAGAAGATATTCATTTTTTTTAGGTATATAAAGATGCAACTACAAAGACGAATCAAATACATAAAAGAATAAGATATGAAGATATTAAAGATGGAAGTATAGAAAAGGGAAACACTTACAAGAATAACCATGCCACTATAGGAAAGGAATCACTTACAAGAATAACCAAAATATATTTGTTCCATTACAGGGTACATTTGGATCGATGAATAATACACTAACAATTAAAGTCCTATTGTTTCATTACATGCACATCAAAAGCCATGAACTTTAAATCTACCTCTTATGGGTGTTACGTCAACTCTAGCAAGCAACCACCATGGGAGAATGGCTTAGGCCACCCTTCCATTTGCTAAGCCCTGGATAGATATTTGTATTGATTATAGATTTGACTTGGGTGCAACACAAAAAAAGTATTACACATAGCCACATAGTATGATATAATGACTCACGAGGGGATTGAGATCTTGGCACAAGTTCAATCGAATGTTGAATCAACCTCAAATGGGGAGCCCTTTATGATCATCAAAAACACCAAAGTAAAAGGAACAGTAAGAGATTAGAATGTTGATAGGGCATCTTGTTAGCATTGTCTTTTTTGGATTCTCTTAAAATTCAAAGAGTCAAAAAATTGTGCAACTTGTTTTAATGTAGACTAAGAAAAACAAATCATCAAATAGATATTTTGGGAATAAACTAAACAGTTTTTACAGTACCAAATGTAAAATGTAATAACTGCTACTTATTTGTATAAACTAAACAAAATTAGGAAAAGCAAACTCTACCATGTTTCATATCTGGAAATTAAATTCTAAAAAGAAATTTCAAACATCATGTAAAACAATTAGACCATATGCTTTTGAGTAGAAACTCTTTTGAGGAATATCACTCCTCAAGAGAGCATTGAGACTTATAAAACAATGAAATTTATGTTGTAATTGAAGAAAATATACTTTACAGTATATGCCCAAACCACATTGTTGCTTACTCATTATGCCTTTCAATATTCCATACAAGTCTTCTATGAAACTTGCCCCAAAAAAAGCTTTCAATTCTCTCTTCAAACTTGCAATGTCATATATTTATGGTTGTGTAATGACTTTTCATTCTTCAAATACAGATGAGAAGCCAAGGGTTAACCTGATTGAATGCGCATCTATTTGTCTTTCTCATCTCTCCATTTCTTCTCTCATATCTTATTCACATGTAAAAACTAGTGTCCTGTTTGTAGACACAAAATATCATCTTTTCTAGTTGATAAAATATTTTGTCTTTTTTTATTTTTTTTTAACATGGTGGAATCGGTAGCCGCCACGAATCTGGGCAAGCTATCCAGCTTTTATGGCCGCCATAGTATTCTGCATTGTTCGCCTCGGAAGCCGCCACACAGATCTTCGTGCAGTCCACTCCTATAACCGCCATCCCACAATCATTTTAAACCTTTTATGTCGCTGAAAACACCAGGAAAGGGACAAGCGTTTAGTCCGACGAGGCCCGAGATTTGAACCTTGGACCTCCGCCCCCTTATGGGGTTTGGATGAACCAATTGGTCTACACCTCGGACCTTATTTTGTCTTATTTCTAATAGAACATTGTGCCTTATTTATTGAGTGCTTATATGATCCACTTGGATAACACCTCCACCATAGGGAGGCTCTTGGCCCCTTAAGAAGTTACTAAGGAAAGAAAAGGGAAAAGACAATCTCCTCTATTCTTGTCTTTCCAAAAGAGCATAGTAAGTTTTTTGCTTGCATTAGCTACTCTTTCAGCTTGATTAGCTAAATTAAGATGATTCTTTTGTCCCCATTTATGTGCAAAGTGGCATATGGCTAGCCAGATTGTTTGCTTGGAGTTTCTTCAATATCTATACTTTACAATGTGAACAAACTTTTTCATGATAACAAATGCCAACATGTATAATTCACTACATCAAGTTTATTAATGTTCATTACCAAATGGTGGTTAAAGAGAAGGGACATGTTATGCAATGCCTCCTTCCACTTGGCCATATTTGTTGTTCCCTACCTTCCTTTTCTGCAAGGTTCCTTAAATGTCTCTGAATATATGCATATCTGGTGCCTCACCATTACAAGGGAATGGTTGTGGTCTTTAGACATGTGGATTTGCATGTCCATATAAGCGAGAGCTCATGGAGGCCCCATGTTGAGCTAGCATAATTAGAAGAGAATATAGGAATGTGTGTTGTAGAGTTTCAAATGGCCTCTTCTAAGGTTGATCCCAATATTCTCCCCTATTTTCTAATCTTTCAATATCCAAAAAGACATGAAACCTTGAAGTGGAGAGCGATTGAAAAAGATGATCAAAAAGAGATTTTCTAACATAGGGCCCTCAAAAACTGAGGAATACATGGAGGGCTTCAAGCATTATAGAGCTTCCTCATCCCAAGATAAAATTCAACATAGAAGAAGATTTGGATTGATAAGTGAAGAGGATCGAAAGAACTAGACTATAAGAAAGAAGTTGGATTTAAGAATGAAGAAGCAAATGTAAAAATTTAGAAATAATGTCCGAAGGGATAGTCAAATTGGAAGCAACTTGAGTGGTAGCCAGAGACCAGTTGGAAGCTAGTCATCGTGTTCCCAAGAGTGGTGGACATTATAGTGGCAGTAGTGAGAGATGGGGTTATAGTGATAATTGCCAAAATTGAACATGGAAATAGTAGAATACAATCACAAAAAGTTACTGATTCCCTTGTATAACCAAAGGATAAAAATTAAAAAATAGAAAGACTGCCTTAAGGAAGGTTTGGTACATTCTTGTCAAATGAACGAACTAGAGTGCTCTTGTTCCCAATGTGGAAGGTTGTTTTATAAACAACCTCCCCAAAAAGAGGTCCTAGATTCGTTGAAGCTGACAATCATTATCTGAAGATTTACTATTAACTCTTTTAACACATCATCATTGATCGCTGGACGATTACTTTCTACTATGAAAAAGAAATGTTGGCTATATTACATGCAGTAGAAAAATGGAGGCATTAATCAATAGCCGTTTTATTATTAAAACCAATCATAGCAGTCTCAAACATTTTCTAGAACAGAGGTTCTCGTATCCCGAACAAAATAAGTGGTTGACTAAATTATTGAGATATGATTTTGTGATTGAATATAAGAAAGGGAAAGAAAATGCGGCAGCGGACGCATTATCTAGAAAATACAAAGATGAAGTAGTTATTAATGTCATTTCAGGACCATGTTCACAATGGGTGTCTCAGTTGCAGGCAGAATGGTTGTCCAATAGTGAAACAACTCAGATAATTCAAGAATTATCTATGGGCTCCTCTAAATACCCTCTTTTCACATATGATGACCAAATATTACGTAAGAAAAATCGCATTTACATCCCTCACAATTCACCAATCAAAGTACTGATTCTAGAGGAGTCACATGCTTCTCCTTCAACGGGACATTCGGGGTTTTTGAAAACTTACATGCGGGTTAAACAATCCTTTTGTTGGAAAGGATTAAAAGCAGAGGTTAAGCAATGGGTAGTTGAATGTGAAGTGTGTCAACACAATAAGGGAGAAACAGTCAGATCACCAGGATTGCTTCAACCATTACCTATTCTAGATCGCCAGTGGGAACAAATTTCCATGGATTTTATTGAAGGTCTTCCTAAGTTGGGAGGTAAAATAGTAATTTTCATGGTAGTTGATCGCCTTTCCAAATATGCTCATTTTCAGGCTTTACAACATCTATTTTCAGCAAGCAAAGTGGCCAAGGTATTTATGGATTCAATTTTTAAATTACATGGAATGCCCAAAAATATTGTAAGTGATCGTGATCCCATCTTTACTAGCAATTTTTGGAGATAATTGTTTCGACTTAGTGGTATCAAATTAAATGTCTTATGCATACCATCCACAAACATATAGTCAAATGGAGGTAGTTAACAAATGTTTGGGTACCTACTTAAAATGTTTTGTTCAAGATAAACAATATCAATGGAGTCAATGGTTGTCATTGGCGGAATGGTGGTACAATACTTCTTACCATTCTTCCACTAAGATGTCTCCTTTTGAAGCATTATATGGAACAAAGCCACCCACAATAGCCGATTATGTACCAGGATCTTCCATAGTGGCCCAAGTCGATGATTGGTTACAGAAGAGACAAGCAATGCTCGCTATCTTGAAAGATAATTTGGTCCAAGCACAAAATCGTATGAAGCAGCAACAAGACAAGCAACGTTCAGAAAGAACATTCAATATTGGTGATAGGGTATTCTTACGCCTTTAGCCCTACAAGCAGCTATCATTGAAGCTCAAATCCATTCAGAAGTTGGCCCCACGATTCTATGGTCCTTATAGAATTGTGCATCGCATTGGCGAGGTAGCATATCAACTAGAGTTACCCCAATCCTCTCGCATACATCCAGTATTTCATGTTTCCTATCTCAAAAAGGTGATTGGCTAGAAAGTGCATTCTCAATCGAAATTACCGGTGCTAGATGAAGAAGGGCGTATCTATTTAGAACTAGAAGGATCTAGGACATCCGTACTCCAATGATCAAAACTAGAAGGATTTGGTTGGGGCGGTTTCCTAGATGTGTTGAAGCTGGCAATCATTATTTGAAGATTTACTATTAACTCTTTTAACACCTCATCATTGATTGTTGGACAATTACTTTCTACTTGGGTGGTGTTCTCATGTGCGAAATCTGGAGAGGAATTGGATGCCATTGGGCTGACCACGGGATGACTCGGATTAAAACTACCAATTTCGGAAGGAGAAGGAGAATTTTTTGTACCTGGGCTTCGACGAGCTCTTCTTGTGTTGTTGTTGGGAGTCACCGAGCTTGATAGTCGACCGTCGGATCCTTTGATCCACTGTTTGTTCATGCACTTTCAAAATCTTGCTTAAAGAATTTTGGCTTCAATTTTTGCAATAATTTGATGAATTGTGCCAAAAATTGTTTGTTTTCCGCTTCAACTATCGCGCCAACTGCGATGCGGATTTGAATTTTGGCTTCGCCTCTTTGACAACTTTGAACAGTTCTTTGACAACTTTGGACTATTTCCTTGACAACTTTTCAATTTTCTTGACAACTTTTCAACACTTGTATTAACAAGTTGACACTTAACCTCGAATACGACACGCTAATTTGGGACCACCGTGGACTATGTAGAACCACGCAACCCAATACTAGACACGACGCAACTATGGACATGACGCGGGATGCGAGGAGGACAACTCAAACGAAATGCAACCCAATACTGGACACGACGCAAATGTGGACACGACGCGAACTGCGAAGGACTAGCTAGACTGCGGACAAGACAACGAATTTCCTTGACAACTATTCGATTTTCTTGACAACTTTTCAACACTTGTATTAACAAGTTGACACTTAACCTCGAATACAACACGCTAATTTGACCATCGTGGACTATGTAGAACCACGCGACCCAATACTAGACATGACGCAACTGTGGACACGACGCGGGATGCGAGGACAACTCAAACAAAACACAACCCAATACTGGACACGACGCAACTGTGGACACGACGTGGACTGCGAAGGACTAGCTGGACTGCGGACAAGACAACGAAGACGACAGCTGGACTGCGGACAAGACAACGAAGACGACAACGATTCGACACACGACACCACACAGGACAACTCAGACAAACGATGACTCGACACACGACACAACACAGCGAGGAGAAGGACCATGAGACCCGAGACGAAGATGGAAAGACACGACAACAACCAACAACGACTCGACACACGACACAACACAACAAGGAGAAGGACCACGAGACCCGAGACGGAGATGGAAAGACACGACAGCGACCAACAACAACTTGACACATGACACAACACAGCGAGGAGGACCACGAGACCCGAATTAACGTGGGACGTGACAACACTGGAGGAACCAACGACGACGCACGAGAGAAGCCACTAATGTGATTGAAGTCACTTCAATAGATGCGAACCGCGTCTTTTAAACCGCTCTATTGCCCCCCCCCACAATGAATGTGGGATAATTCCCTATATATATATATATATATATATATATATATTTGTACGCGAACCTTAGGTTTCCGTAAGAGTCGGGTTTTAATAATACGTTTTGTTTGGTTCGCGATCCTCGGGTGTTAAATGCACTATTCTGCAGCGAGTTTGGACGCGAAAGGCAATTTTGATCTTCGAAGTGGATGCAATACACGATCTTCGTGTTTTAAAAATAGCTACTGCAGCAGACGTAGTTGCCACGTTCATGGATCAGCTGGAAGTAATAGGTGTGACTCTGCAGCTAGGAGTAACAGGTGTGACTCTACGCCCGGAATTGTGTGTCAGTTTGAACAACGGAATGACTGTCTTCAAGAGCGAACTGGGTGATACCACTTGAAACAAAACGGAGGTTCTTATTAACAACAATCAAACTCTACCATTTATCAATGCGAATCTCAGAACCCGTAAACGAAGCAGTAGAAATATTATACATAAGAAGTAAATCAAAGTTGCGATAAATGAGTAAAATGTTTCACCACTCATGGAGGGCAGGTCCCTATCGTGAAGGCAATTGCGACAATCGCAGATGAAAGAATTCAAACGAAGATGAAAGATGATTTTTAATAAAAGAAAAGATCTAATCTAATAAACATGAATTATTTTCACATGGAAAACCTAGCCAACAGGCTAGGTTTGGTATGTAGCATGTAAAAACTTGGAAATAATGTCCGAAGGGGTAGTCCAATTAGAAGCAACTTGAGTGGTAGCCAGAGGCCAGTTGGCAGCTAGTCACCATGTTTCCAAGAGTGGTGGACATTATAGTGGCAGCAGTGAGAGGTGGGATTATAGTGACAATTGCCAAAGCTGAACATGGAAATAGTAGGATACAATCATATAAAGTTATTGATTCCCTTGTATAAGCAAAGGAAAAAAAAAAAATAGGAAGACTGCCTCAAGGAAGATTTGTTGCATTCTCGTCAAATGAACGAACTAGAGTTCTCTCATTCCCAATGTGGAAGGTTGTTTAATCAACAACCTCCCCAAAAAAAGGTCCAGGATTGGAATGAATTGAAGAATGAACAGGCTAATGTAAGAACTTATAAATAAGGGTTAGACCAATTGGAAGCAACCTGGGTGTTAACAAAAGGTTAGTTGGCAGTTAGTCATTGTGTTTCTGACAATGATGGAGATTATAGTGGTAGCAACGAGAGTGTTGGGGTTATAGTGACAATAGCCAAAGTTGAAATAAGACTAATGGAATACAATCATGGGAAGTTATTGATTCCCCTGTATAACCAAGGACAAAATTAAAAATAAAAGGACTGCCTCAAGAAAGACTCCTTGCCTGTCATTGGATGAATAACATAAAGCGCTTGAGTTTCAAATGTGGAAGGTTGGCTTGTCAACAACCCCCCAAACAAGGGTCTAGAATTAGAAAATGCTTTGTTGCAAAAAGTGAAGCAATAGAAAATTTACTTTTAAGAAAATAGAGGTCCAATCATGCAAACACATTGTTTGGTTTCACGTAACATCGTACATGTGCAATAAAAA
Organism: Wollemia nobilis; assembly: GCA_028583015.1. Taxonomy (NCBI): domain Eukaryota; kingdom Viridiplantae; phylum Streptophyta; class Pinopsida; order Araucariales; family Araucariaceae; genus Wollemia; species Wollemia nobilis. The sequence goes on along the minus strand of JAQPPZ010000613.1, from coordinate 3,912,557 downwards.
GTCATCAAGAAAATTGAAAAACTTAATCTCAATTACATTCCCCCTTTCTGTTACAATCATTCGATGCAAAGACAATAAAATAAGACACACAAAGAGACTAGAATAAAAGAACATAATACCAATTACTATCAGCCAATACAGAGAGAATAGATAAGACACATAGAGATGAGAATTTTTAATTAAAACAAAAGAAAAACTAGTTCCCCCTTTCCACACAGATGAAATAAAGAAGACGGAGACCCCATCAAGCAATATCGAAGAAATTGATCTCTAGTCTTATGCTTTAGTAAATGCATGCTATGAAGGTGGTTTTTTAATCAACAAAACTGACAAGTTTTGATTTATAACAAAATATTCTGAAGTAATAGCCTTGGCCATATTCCTCATCAAATATGTCCAAACTTCAAATGGGTCTCTATAATCAAAGTACCTTACAATGCCCAAGTAAAGAAATATTTTGATAGATTAAAATACATCTTAAGTTTAATAAGAATTGTGTGATGGATCAATTTCCTTCCTTTCAAAATAGCATTTGTGAACAAAAAGCTTCTTTATAAATGCTTTGTACCTTTTGTGGAAAAACAAATCCTTTCTTTGTAGAAAATCCTCTATAAATATAATGTGCAATACCATAAACCTGTTCTATCAAATGTTGTTAGCTCAACAGGTTAAATTCCTCAACTTTCAAGGAGGAGACCAAGGTTTGAAGCTTGCCAAGTGATGCATGAATAATAACCAAGTTGTTGTAATACAACTATGTAGTTGTGATGTAATACAGGTAGGGCTTGTTTTAATCCCATGTAATCATTTAAATGAAAAAAAAAATGAACTTGTTTTAGGATTCTGTTTCAAGCCAAGTGATTGATAGCCTCCTTGGTCAATTATTTTATTAACATATAGCACTACCTCCTCAGCTTTGTGGCTTTTGGTAGTTACTAGATAGATCCATGTAACTTCACACATTACATCGTCAACATTGTAGGTGTGGTATGGTGTAATGAGCTGTGCAAGTGTGTAGGAGTTGTAGGTATGCAGGAATGAAGCATTAGAGATGGACTACCCTCAAAAAATTTCAGATAGCTTTATCTATTAGCAGGCCATTTGCAATACTAAATTGCTCCAAGGTAATCCTCTAAAAAGCTTCAAATATTTATTCAAATCATGTGTTTTGACATTTATTTAGGTGGTTGATCAAAATCACCCTTACTTTAGATTAATATCTAGGGAAAATTTATTTTCATTCTAAAACAAATATTAAGCCGCCACGTGCTCTATCAAACAATGAATTCAAAAATTAAATGGAAAAGAGGACTGAGAAATGTCCATACCCTTTTAGGGAGCCTGTCATAAACATTTATGTTGTATTATAACTATATTACTTTAGGAAGTGGCAGAAGCTATGGATTACTCTTGAAGCATTCTTATTCAATATTCTAATAACTAAAATGTTTTAAATAGGAACATAAAGAGCACATCCAAATTCAAATTTTCTCATTTTATGCATTGTTAAATTCAATGGCAAAAAAAAGTATGCTATATTGATCCTGCTATGATGGAGGTTGCTAATTTAGCTAATGCAACACTCAAACTCAAATGGCATGAAACAAGGATAACTTGTTTTTTAAATGTGTAAGCCTCATGAACAAACTTTTGAGACTTTTTAAAACCAAATTCTATCTATAAAAACCTTGTTGCCTTGTTGGAGACCATAACAGATATCACATTATATCTTAAAACATTTCCCACAACTATAAGTATCCTCAAGATGATTATGATAGGCCTGCATCATAAAATGGTGGTAATGAACGACTAGGAAGAAAGCATATGGAATGAAAACTGCAAATGATGTTAAAGATTGCATTGAAACACTTACAGATAGAGTTGTACTTGTGTCTATGGTCTTTTGCAACTCTGAAAGATTTAAGGGAATACAGGTAGTAGGTAACAACTTTATCTCTTTGTCAAGGTTGCTTATCAGTGGCAAGATTGGCACTACACTCAAACAATGCCTTGGAAAGGAAACTAAAATGTAGCTGTAGCTGCAGAGAATAATGAGTCAAACCCAATGGATTCAATCATGTAAATAATCAAGAGATCATGAGTCATATGCCAACTTACATCAGAAAGTGTGCATTCCAAAGCCATTGAGCATGAAATTTGATATACATCCAAGAGTTTGCCCCCCACTTATTACATGTGCTCCATGAATCATTCTAGTCATGAAGTTCTCTGGGCAGCTTTGGTCTTCTCAATGCCTGCCAGTGCTTCCCTGCCCTCTTGCACAGTTTTATGGAAGAGCAAATTGCCAACTATCATTTTCTCTAAAGAGCAACAATTGATGCAGGTATTGTTCTCAGTCTGTCTGTCATGTTTTATAGGAGTAGCATAAGAAAGTTTATATTCCCTAAGGACTGCTGGAGTGTACAGAGGACCAGCAAACTACTTTTTTTGTATATGCTATCCCTTACAATCTGATTGTTCTGGTCTATGACTACCCAACAAAAACAGTAGTATAAAGACAAAGGGATTAGGGGTCCCATGTGGGGAGAAACACTCAAAAATTTCAGGCACATTTAGCAGAAATAAGGCTCCATGTATCTAAAATGTTTAACTTGAAAATCCAACAAGTATAAAGATAAAAATAAATCATAGGTGAAGTTCCATCTGACATGAAAAATGTGTTAATGAATGCTTCCCTTTCCCAAATTTAGAGCCCTCTGCATTGCAGGGGAAAATTCTAATTTTTCCCATATTCTTATTGCATGAAGGAAAAGTCTAATAGTGTAGCAAATGGCTCCTGCTGGGCAGAGGGTTGGGCAGATGTTTTTTTTATTTAAAAATTCAAAAAAATTAATTTAAATTTGTTAAGTTTCATTTTTTTATATATCAAATTGAATGAAATGAATAAAAAATTATAAGTCAAAACAGTTTTAGAATTGAAATCATAACATTTTACAATAAAAATTGTAAGTCAAACAGTTTCAGAATTAAAATCAAAACATTTTACAATAAAAATTCCAGTGTTTCTGCTAAGAATGCATTGCAGTTTGCTCAATCTTTTGACAAATGGATTGCATGAGACCCCGGGCAACTATTCTTGAAGCTGTAGACCCCTTATAGAACCCTGGCTTTATAGAAACACATTTGGAATCTCGTGATTGGGATCTGCTGCTGCAGGACTGGAGGCTTCATCTTGAGTTTCTGCATGTGCGGCAGCATCTTTCTGTGATGGCATGGAAAAGGAACATGACACAGTGGAACATCACATGGTGGAGGATCGGAGTATTCACACACTTCCGTAGTGATGTAGTGCATGTCCTTGACATTCTCTTCCACAAAGTCACTTGTCCCTTTTTCATTCAACTCTGATGCTGCGCCTCAAAAGAAGCAAGGTTCTGTTATGCCAGGATGTTTCTGAACAGACAGGCCTGAGGATGGGGTTGTCTGGAAATTTGGCTCTGAACTCGAAGTATTTTCCTGCGGTTTATAGCAGCTGGTGATCCTGAGATTAATGAGACCTTCTGGAAGTGGAGGTAATTTGTTGAGATTCCAAGAGTGGAGTGTAAATTCAATTAGACCTTCTGGAAGTGGAGATAAGTCCTTGATATCCTCACACCACTCTAGTCTGAGTTTTCATAGAGATTGCATGCACTTCAATTCTGAAAGTTGAGCAAGACAATGGCATGAAGACACATGAAGAGTCTCCAACAGTATCATAGGAGACATGCTTAAGAGTTTTTCCATATTGTTGCAGTTTGTAAGTTTGATATGACTGAGGCCTTCTGCAAGTGGAGGCAATTCCACAAGACTTTCACAGTGTTTTTGTGTCAATTCTTTTAAAGATTGCATGCAGTTCAATCCTGGAAGTTGGGCCAAACAGCCACATGAAGATACATGAAGAGTCTCTAACCTTTCCACTTGAGACACACTGAAAAGTATTTGCATGTTGTGACAGCATTCACCTTCCATATGAAAAAGACTTTTTGGAAGAGATAGCAATTCCTTAAGATTGAAGCAGAAAGACAATTTAAGAGTCTCAAATTTTATCATATAAGACTATTAAAGCACTCCAATTCTGTACGGTGTTCAACACAGATATTAACAAGCCGTTTCGGAAGAGCTGGCAATTTCTTAAGATTCTTACAGCAATCTACATGTAGTTCTTTTAGAGAATGCATACTGGACATGCTCCACAGTTTCAGCACTTCTCTTCCCGCAATGTAACCATAATTTTGCAGCCAATAAAAACTTGCAGGAACCCCGTAGTCATTGAATGCAAGAAGTTTTAGATTGATAAGATTGCCAGCACTTTGAGGAAGCTCCCTTACAGAGCATCCAGTCAAATATAGCTCTTCTAAAGAGTGAAGGTGTCCAACTTCATTGGGAAGATGCACAAGATAGTGTTACTCGTATCAAGATAGCACAGAAACTTGAGTTCGCCTAATTTTGTCGGCAAACTAAAGTAACTATGGGATGATCTCTGAGAACAAAATATTTAATATATACATATATTCCCTCATTAGAAAAAAAATTTAAGACTATGCATACACGCAAACATTTCCTGAAATTTACCCTTTTTTATTTCACTATTTTATTAGAAATAAATTTAACAGTGCCTACCTCTGGAAATGCTTCATTGAACTTTAATCAAAAGGAAGACAAAACCAGATATATCTTAGATTTTGAGGTAAATTTATTATCTACCTTTCTAGGCTTAGATTCCAGCAGAACATAAATTTCAAATTGCCCATTAATGCCAAAACGTCTACCTCATGAAGTTTAAACTCTTTCAACATAATCCCTTGGACTAGTGGCATTTCCTGTTTATGACAAGAAATGTACTAGTAGGTTAATCATTTTGTTACTTAAGATTTACATTGCGTTTAACTAAACAAAATCCAAGTATTAAACAGGCAAATACATTACCTGTGTCTGATCCATTATACTAGCTATATGCTTCTTGCACCATAGTCCACTACGTTTGCTTGGGTTGTGCAGAGACTCTTCTTCAACAAGTATAAAGATAAAAATAGATCATAGGTGAAGTTCCATCTGACATGAAAAATGTGTTAATGAATGCTTCCCTTCACAAATTTACAGCCCTCTGCATTGCAGGGAAGATTCTAATTTTTCCCATATTCTTATTGCATGAAGGAAAAGTCTAATAGTTTAGCAAATGGCTCCTGCCGGGCAGAGGGTTGGGCAGATGTTTTTTAATTTAAAAATTCAAAAAAAATAATTTAAATTCGTTAAGTTTCATTTTTTAATATATCAAATTGAATGGAATGAATAAATTGTAAGTCGAACAGTTTTAGAATTGAAATCATAACATTTTACAATAAAATTCCAGTGGTTCTGCTAAGAATGCATTGCAGTTTGCTCAATCTTTAGACAAATGGATTGCATGAGACCCCGGGTAACTATTCTTGAAGCTGTACACCCCTTATAGAACCCTTGCTTTATAGAAACACATTTGGAATCTCGTGATTGGGATCTGCTGCTGCAGGACTAGAGGCTTCACCTTGAGTTTCTGCATGTCCTGGAGCATCTTTCTGTGATGGCGTGGAAAAGGAACATACAGCGGAACATCACATGGTGGAGGATCGGAGTATTCACACACTTCCGTAATGATGTAGTGCATGTCCTTGACATTCTCTTCCACAAAGCCACTTGTCCCTTTTTAATTCAACTCTGATGCTGTGCCTCAAAAAAAGCAAGGTTTTGTTATGCCAGGATGTTTCTGAATAGACAGGCCTGAGGATGGGGTTGTCTGGAAATTTGGCTCTGAACTCGAAGTATTTTCCTGCGGTTTATAGCGGCTGGTGATCCTGAGATTAATGAGACCTTCTGGAAGTGGAGGTAAATTGTTGAGATTCCAAGAGTGGAGTGTAAATTCAATTAGACCTTCTGGAAGCGGAGATAAGTCCTTGATATCCTCACACCACTCTAGTCTGAGTTTTCATAGAGATCGCATGCACTTCAATTCTGCAAGTTGAGCAAGACAATGGCATGAAGACACATGAAGAGTCTCCAACTGTATCATAGGAGACATGCTTAAGAGTTTTTCCAGATTGTTGCAGTTTGTAAGTTTGATATGAATGAGGCCTTCTGGAAGTGGAAGCAATTCCACAAGACTTTCACAGTGTTTTTGTGTCAATTCTTTAAGTCACTAAATAAACCACCACATGAAGATACATGAAGAGTCTCTAACCTTTCCAGTTGAGACATATTGAAAAGTATTTGCATGTTGTGACAGCATTCCCTTGGACTAGTGGCATTTCCTGTTTATGATAAGAAACGTAACAGTAGGTTAGGCATTTTGTTACTTAAGATTTACATTGAATTTAAATAAACAAAATCCAAGGATTAAACAGGCGAATACATTACCTCTGTCTGATCCATTATACTAGCTATATACTTCTCGTACTATAGTCCACTACGTTTGCTTGGGTTGTGCAGAGACTCCTCTTCAACGACTTGTCTCCCTAAATCCCTTAAAAGATCATGCATCCATGTTCATAAACAGTGCCAAACTCATCTATTCAAGACTTCTGAGACTTGTATATGGAGTCATCGCACAGCACCATCACAAAGAAGCATGCAATGTCTAAGAATATTTGCTTCTCTTCATCACAAAGCGCCATAACTGATTTTTAAGGATTGATACACTTTTAAAAAAAAAACATTTTAGGGCCTCTTTCCAAATTTTAATGCTCATTTCACCATATATATGTCCCCCTCCTTGGCAAGCTTTTACAATTTTCTCGGGCATATCTTCATAGCCGTTAGGTTCTCAATGATGGCAACTAAATAATTTCGTCCTGCTGAATCTTATCAATCTTCCCACCTGCAATACTTTTTTGGCTTTGGTTGTAATGATAATTTTGCTACATCGTCCATAGCAATCACCAATGAGGGCCAATGAGGATTTTGCTACCTGGTCTATAGCAATCACCAATGAGGGCCAATGAGGATTTTGCTACCTGGTCCATAGCAATCACCAATGAGGGCCAACGAGAGGGCCTCTGTTCCTTGTTATCAACATCATCTAAAATGACCACTAAAATGACCACCAATACTTCTATGCATAGCAAATGAGTTTTCATTTGCATTATGTCGCCCTTCACAGACTCGCTTGCAGTGGCTCTAATATTGGACACAAGACAAGATGCTTGAAATAGATCACAAATATTATTATAAACAGCTTTGGATAGGTGGTTTTACTAGACCCGGATACCCCAAATACCAATAAGCCTATGAATATCATTATCCATTTCTAACAATTTTGTCACCCCTTCCATAGAATCTGAAAGCCCCACCAGATGTTTGGCAACATGCATCCAATCAGTTTGGAGATCACAACATGCTTGACAAGCCTACCGTTCGCACCTGCAAGATCTTCCAATTATCAAACACTATTAAACTTTATTAAACTTTCAATGGTAAAAGAGTTATAAAGGTAAATTTTCACATCTCCACCACTTTTGGAGAGTGAGGTACCATTAAGATGTGATTTATGTAAGAATAATTTTGAGTTCATTTCATCAAACTGCTCAGTTCCAGACCAATTTCTCAGAATTATAGTCCATTACAGAATCCGTTGCCATTCAAAAACATGGAGTGCAACACACACAAAGGATACGGCAAAAGAAAATATGAAAGAGAATCAATAGCAGCAGTAATTTTACCCCGATTGTTGTCTGTGAGAGACACCACTGGAGGAGAGACGTTATGCAACGCCTCCTTCCGCTTGTCCATCTCCGCCCTGCTATATCTTTCTTAGCGACTTCCCTTTTGTTGAAAGTTCTTTCAACGACTCTGCTTATACGCCTATCCCTCAATATGTTAAAACAAGGGAATGGTTGTAGAGTCTAGACACGTATTCTGCGGGGTCGCGAATGGCCTCTTCTAGGCTCATCCCAATATTCTGCCCCTTTGAATGTCCAAAAAGACATGAAATCCTGCAGGCGAGATGTATTGGAAGAGTTGATCAACAAAATATTGACGTCAGGGCCTCGATAGCTAAGCAATACATGGTATCTTCTCGTTTGATGGACGGTATCTTGAGATGAGAAAGGTCTGTAATGTTTGAAGCCCTCCATGTCTTCCTTTGAAAGAACTGTAACTACGAGAAAGGTCTGTAATGTTTGAAGCCCTCCGTGTCTTCCTTTGAAAGAACTGTAACTTTTACCTTTCAGAGGACCGTCAAAAGCTACCACGAAGATGGAAAGAGAGCGTGTCTTCCTTTGAAAGAACTGTAACTTTTACCTTTCAGAGGACCGTCAAAAGCTACGACGAAGATGGAAAGAGAGCGGGGCAATACGAAAGAAGGTGGAGTCAAATTTAAGAACTAAGAAATAACGATCAAATGTCAGGGAAGTCATAGTAGAATCGTCTCAAGGAAGATTCGTTGCATTCTCCTCGAGTCCCAGACGTGGAGGAAAGGCCAGGAAAATGCTCTGTGGTCCAAGAGCGAACCAATTGCAGAATGATCTGGCGACCGCCGTGGGTCAATGCTGCCTTAAAAGAAATACAAGGGCATTCATACAGGCATTGTTTAGTTTCGTGTAAACCCTAGAACTTACATAGCGGTTGGTCCAAGAGCGAACCAATTGCAGAATGATCTGGCGACCGCCGTGGGTCAATACTGCCTTAAAACAAATACAAGGGCATTCATACAGGCATTGTTTAGTTTCGTGTAAACCCTAGAACTTACACAGCGGTTGTTTAGTTTCGTGTAAACCCTAGCACTTACATAGCGGGCAATGTGTATAATTTCTTTCACATAATTACACGCGAAGTTGCTAGCGAAAATGGAAATATTTACATAGCGGGCAATGTGTAGAATTTCTTTCACATAATTACACGAAACTTCGCGAGAAATATATATATTTATTTGATACTTAGTAAATTTGTAATACCATTGGATGCTGTTTTTAATAAACTTCAGTCTTAGTTGGATGGTAAGACAAAGTGAATTGGATTCCGACCCTTTAAAGTATAGGCAACCAAGACAAAGTGAATTGGATTTCGACCCTTGAAAGTATAGGCAACCAACCAACAAACACAGGCTGCTACGCTCTAGCCTATTTCCTTCTGATTTGAAAATGGAAATTTTTAAAAATGGTTTTAAGATGAACTTTTCTCATCTAGCCTATCTAGTTCTGATTTGAAAATAAAAAATTTCAAAGATGGTTTTAAGAAAAACTTTCTCCTGAAAAAACAACAAACATAATTACATAATATATATTTTAACTTAATTAATTTTATTTAAAAAAATATATATATTTTTTATATTTTATATTTTATTGTTTCTATAAACCTTAGTTGGCACGACAAAACAAAGTCAACAAGACTTGGCCCTAGAGAGCATCAAAATGGGGTAGCTAGTTGATAAACACTTCGTCGTTTATTATCCAGCCTATTTTTTCTAGGTATGTCGTGGCTTGAACCCTGAACCTTTCCAAAGAAAAACCAAAGCCCTAATCAATGCTATCCTTGTGAACTAAAAAATATATATTCTTATTTGATCGTGTGGGGTAGTTGGAGGCAGTGGGTTGTGTAAAACTCTCGAGATAAGAGAGGTCCCAAGGTCAAATCTCTCCCTTCACATGCGGATATGACCCTATATATATATATATATATATATATATATATATATATATATATATATTCTTATTTTTAATAGTTTCAGGAGAAAATTTAAATGAAAGTTGAAGTGGTTGGATTAGTTGATTTTATATGGTTTGTTAAATTAGATAGAATTTGTGTTGATTTTATATACGTCTATAACTAATTAAAAAATGATATATTAAATGATTTGAAACTTTATATCAAGTAAAAGAGAATCTCTATGTTATTTATTGAAATATTACGCTAAAGATCACAATTTAATGCATAAAAATTCAAATGCAAGAAAGTGGACAAGAATATATATGGAAGAATGTCTTAGGTACACACGAGAAGGATGAAAAAGGAAAGATGGGATTTCTTTCTTCAAAGGAATATATGTTTGCAGGAATTGTTGATGGGTAAAACATTAGGTAACTGATTTGACAACAATTTTTCATGTAAGGATATTCGAACTTATCTTCAAAAAGATGTAATTACCTCCACTCTTCACAGTGAAATTATAATAATTAAATGCACAACCTTTAATGTAAAATGCAAAAAATACAAATTGATGATTTACACTCCTCATTGCAATGTATTAAATAGATATACGAGGGTATAGACATGCCTTGTAACAACTCCAATATAGCCATGTCCGTTGAAAAATAACATGGGTGGTATGAACTTGTAGTGAAATTATAATAATGAAATGCACAACCTTCAATGTAAAATATAGAAAATAAGGATTGATGATTTACACTTTTCATTGCAATGTATTAAATAGATATACGAGGATATAGACATGCCTTGTAATAACTCCAATATAGCCATATCGACTATCTTCATTATTATTAGCTTAGTCCCTAGGCTAAGGTAGTCAACCCTTGAGCATTAGGGTTAGAGTTAATGTTGATTTAGTTTATAAATAGGAAAAGCTATGTTGTAGTTGGGATCACTTTCATATTTGAATCTTAGTCCCTGTGCATACGAGGCTTCGTCCTCTCCAAGTGGCTAAGAGGCTTCACCCTCTCTAAATGGCTAGGATTTGTATTGATTTGGAATTTGGAATTTGGAATTTGGAATTTATTACTTGCATTTCTAATTTTGTGGCATTGAATTTGAATTATTGTTCTTAGTGATATTTACTTTTGTGCAATATTGGCTTATTACTGCTATAACTATATTTTTGGAAGTTGTTTCATTACAAGTGGTATCAGAGCATCGATCTTGGCTCCTTGTAGCGGTGCAAAAGTATGGTAGAACGGTGTACGAACCATTCCAAAATCTCTAATGATTAGTTCTACTTCTTGTCGCCTAGTAATTTTTAGTCAATTTTTTCGACTCAATCTTCTAGCACATTTTTCTTTTGTGATATCGTGAGTAGTTATTTCCTTTTTTGAATCTAAAGAAAATAAAATAAAATAAAAGGATTGAATATATCTCATTGCAATTGTCTCTTTGAGATGATCAAAATGAGTATCTCTAACAATACTTTGAGTCGATAAAAGTCCTAGGAAGTTCATCTAGTTCATGTGGACCAAGTTCTTCACCTCATACAAAAGGACAAACTCTTTGTCAATAAGTTCAAATGTTCCTTTGGGGTCCATGAGATAGAATACTTGGATCATATAGTAGCATAAAGAGTCAAGGTGGACCCTAACAAGATCAAAGTCATACAAGACTGACCCTTACCCAAATACCTTAAGTAGCTCCATGGATTTTTAAGTCTCATAGGTTACTACAGAAAATTTATCTGCAACTATGGCAAGATAGTTGTTCCTCTCACTATTCTCATTAAGGATGCCTTTGTTTGGTCTAAAAAAACTTCTAAGCCTTTCATGCCCTAAAGGAGGCTATGTATACCACTCTTATTTTTGCCACTCCTAATTTTAGCAAACCCTTTGTCATTGAGTGTGATGCTTAAGGCATAGGTATTGGAGTTGTTTTGACATAGGATGGACGTCCATTGGCCTTTGAAAGGAAGCAACTCTTCAACAATAATTTGGGGTGATCTACTTATGAGAAGAAAATGCTAGTTGTTCTACATGACCTAAAGAAATGGCAACCTTATTTTTTGGGGCATCGCTTCATCATCAAGACCGATCATAACAATCTTAAGCATTTTCTAGAATGACGTATCGTATACCTTGAACAAAATAAATGGTTGAGAAACCTCTTGGAATATGATTTTTTCATTGAATACAAGAAGGGGAAGAAGAATGTGGTGGTTGATGCTTTGTCTTACAAACATGAAGATGTTGTAGATGTTAGTTCCATCTCTAGTTCTCTTCCACAATGGCTTTTCCAACTTCGAGAGGATTGAATTTTTGATCCAAATATAGCTAGCATCATTCAAGAAGTGGAATCTAGCTCTTCACTACCTCCATTTTCTCATATGTTGGTGGGGTTCTCCACAAGAAGGATCACATTTAACTTCCTCCATCCTTGGTTGTTAAGACTAGTGTCCTCCAAGAGTTGCATGCATATCCTTTGGCTGGAATTTTTGTATTCTTAAAAACATACTAGTGGGTGAAGCAATCCTTTTCTTTAAAAGGACTAAAAACATATGTCAAGATCTTTGTGGCCAAATGCGAGGTATATCAATGCAACAAGGGGGAAACTATTAAATCTCCTAGTTTGTTGCAACCCTTGCCTATTCCTAAATGCCATTGGGAGCACATTTCTATGTATTTCAATGATGACCTTCTTAAATATGAGGGCAAGACAATGATATTTGTGATAGTGGATCGCCTTCCCAAGTACGCTTATTTTTGCGCACTCTAGCATGTCTTCTTAGCCAACAAGGTTGCCAAGGTATTCCTCGATTCTAATTTTAAATTGCATGGTATGCCCAAGTCCGTTGTTAATGATTATGACCCTCTCTTCACAAACATTTTTTTAAAGGAATTGTTTCATCTTAGTGGACTTAGTCTTCTTCTTATCACCCTTAGTCAAATGGCTAAACGAATATTGTAAATAAATGTTTGGGTACCTACCTTTGTTGTTTTTCCCAAGAAAAATAGTATCATTGGGTTCATTGGCTCTTTTTAGCCAAATGGTGGTACAATACTTCTTATCATTCTTCCCTTAAGATTTCCCCGTTTGAGTCCTTGTATGGTTAAAAACCTCCATCAGTGGTAGACTATGTTATGAGATCCTCCAAGGTGGCTTTAGTGGATGATTTATGTTATGAGATCCTCCAAGATGGCTTTAGTGGATGATTTATTGTAGCAACGCTAACAACTTCTTAAAAATAATTTGATCAAGGCCAAAATTACATAAAACAAAAACAATTTTGCATTGTTCTGAGTAGCAATTTGCTATGGGAGATATGGTATTATTGTGCCTCTAGCCCTATAGACAATTTTCCTTGAAGAAAAAGTCTAGTCAAAAGTTGGCTCTTGATTTTGCGACCCCTAAGAGGTGGTTTATTTCATTGTTGAAGAGGCATATTAGTTGGAGCTTCCATCGTCCTCCCAAATCTATCCTATCTTTCATGCTTCTTATCTCAAATAGTTTATTGGCCAAAAGGTGCAGTCCTAGACAAAGCTTCCAGTACTTGATGAAGGTCAAATCACTCTCCAACCAAAAGCAATGTTGCAGTCTAGAGTTTATCTTCTATGGTCTTGCTAGATTTAGGATTTTCTCATCAAGTGGCAAGATCTTTTAGAAGAAAGAAGATGCAACATGGGAGGCTAAAAGTATTTTCATGTCTTTTCCAACTTTGAGGATACAACTTTATGAGGGGGGAGCCATTTAACAACTCCATTATAGCCATGTCAACTATCTTTATTATTATTAGCTCAAGCCCTTAGGTTAGGGTAGTCGGACCTTGAGCATTAGGGTTAGGGTTAATTTTGATTTAGTGTATGAATAGGAAGAGTTATATTGTAGTTGTGATCATCTTTCATATTTGAATCTTACATCTGTTGTACATATGAGACTTCACCCTCTCTAAGTGGATGGGAGATTTTGCTAAGATTTGCATTGATTTAGAATCTAGAATCTGTTACTTCTATTTTTTATTTTATGGCCTTGAATTTGAGTTATTGTTCCTAGTGGATGTTTATTTTTGCGCATTATTGACTACTACCATATTTTTGAAAGTTTTTTCATTAAATGCTTGGTGGATAAGCTAACAAGCACATGCAAAAGATAGTAATGAGAAAGATACCCAATTAACTCATTGATTTTTTTAGAAAGATGTGAAATATAACAAGAAAAAATTCTATAAAGCATCAAACATTCTTAAATACAAATATAAAAAGTAAAATATATCTAATTTTATCAATTTTGCCTTAGTTATTGGAAGTTATTCCAAATTTATATAATAGAAGGAACATTGTTGCAAGAGTCAACTTAGAAAACTATTTGGCTTGCAATTGCAAAGTGCCTTTGCAACCTACCAAGTAAGTAGTGATTTGCTTCTTGTGGTTGGTGTGAATCTAGACATTGTGCAAAGTATCATTCAAAACTTTGAATCAGATATTTAGGATTAGTGACAAAAACTCCCTCCTTTAAGTCACATAGCTCATATCACTTTAGCTAGCTCACATTGACAATCATGAATTCCAAGTCTAGCTAGGATACATATATGAAAAATATTAGGTCCTATTTTTAAAAGAATTGTATATGGCCTTATATATAATAAGATTCCACTTGTGATGATTGTGAAACATTTTCTTATCTAAGTGAAACCAAACATGGTCAAGAAGTTGCAAAGAATGAGGGACTCGATAGCAATCTTAGAGTGCCTTGATTTTGGATTTTGCTTGTTAAAGAATATCTTGAGCTTTAGTGTGAATCTTAACCACATGCTCCAGATATGAAGCTTTGTTTTGTTCCTTTTATTCATGGAACAAATGTCAAACTAGAAGAGAAACATGAATCTCATAAGTGGTCAGGGTTGGAACCCATAATAAACTTCAAAAGGAGAATGCCTTGTAGAGTCATAAGTAGCCCAATTGTAACTATATTAAAGAATGCATAATTATTTTATCCCATTGCTTGTTTTTTAGATGATATATGCATAAAGCATGGACTAAGGTGTGATTAAAAACCTTAGTTTGGCCATCATTTTGTGGCCAAAATGAAGTGAATATGTGCAATTGACAATCAAGAAGTTTTCACAATGATTTTAAAAAGAGACTCAAAAAATGCAAGTCATGATCACAAATAATACGAAGTCATAGCCCAAAACTGCACCAAAATGTTTGAAAAACAACTCTAAAATAAACTCAAGAAATACGAGTCACAATTAAAAATAATAGGAAGTGGTATGCCAAAACTACACCAAAAATGTTTGAAAAACAAGTCAGCTGCTTGGGGACCAACGGTAAATTTGATGCTTGGCATAAAAATTGGCATTTTGAGAAAATGGCATACCACAATAAAAATACAATTATGTTGATGTTGGATGGTAGGTAAACCAACATGGAAAACCATTAGTTGATGTTTGAAAACAAGTTAGCTGCTTGGGGAGCATTAGTAAATTTGATGTTTGGCATAAAAATTGGTATTTTGAGAAAATGATATACCACAATAAAAATGCAATTATGTTGATGCAATTAAAAATATGAATATATATTCCCATAGTTGAAAATGAGCTACCAAAGAGTAATACAATCGAAGCTTCCAATTGGAAGGCTTAGATTGGCTACAAAGTGAGCATTGGTGAATGAAAGATTCAAACTTCTTCCTCATAGCAAGCCATTACAAGTATCATTAAAGATGATGCAAAGTGTTTTGCACACCAAAATGTCCTCCATAAGAAGATGAAGGAGCCTCCTAGAGTAGTAGTTGATGAGAGGGGCTAGTAGGTAAGCAAGTCAAGTTGGCTTGTTTAATAACCCATATCTCAAGCTATAGTTAAGGAAATGTGTCTGATTTATTAATTATTGGTTGCTACAAAGCAACATCAATTGGATCAAAGTGAGGATATGTGGAGTAGATATATTTTCACCCATCATAAATTTCATAATGAGTGTCCAAGGTACTAATCATAAAAAAATGATAAGGACTAAAAAAGTTTACCACTTTGTTGGTGATGCCTTTCTCGTATTTGATAAATTATTGCATGAAAGCTATCTATTTCAAATGAATATGTTCTTGAATCTTTGATTATGAATTCAAGGACTAAAAGGGTTGGTGATCCATATTGTTAAGACTCATGTTAATATTATAAATATTTGTGGAGACATGTGGTCCATGTTAATATTATTAATAATTATATAGTCATGTGGTACTTTGGGAACTTAGGCTTATGGGACCATATGATGTAACTGTTATTTGTTATAAAAAGATATTATTTAAAGATATAACGATTATTAGAGTTACTAGCTCGGGCCCCCACTTACACGTGGATGGGAACCCTTGAGCATTAGGGTTAGGGTAGCCAAGTCTATAAAAGAGCTAAGGGGGCAAGAGAAGAGTCATCTCAAATTTTGTTGTATCAAAGCTTTGCTTCTAAGGAGGTTGCCCCTCGAAGAGGCATACAATTTTGTAATGTGTTCTTGTTTTTTGCAATATAATTTGTTGAATTTCTATTTTGCATTGTAGTATTGTTTTTTTTTTTTAAGTTTATATGGTGGAATCGATAGCCGCCACAAATCTGGGCAAGTTGTCCGAATTTTATGGCCGCCACAGTATTTTGCATTGTCCACCCTAGAAGTTGCCAAACAGATCTTTGCGCAGTCCGTCCCTATAACCACCATGCCACGATCATTTTAAACCTTTTATGTTGTTGAAAGCACTAGGAAAGGGACAAGCGTTCAACCCAGCAATGCATTGTAGTATTGTTAATTTCAAGTTTATTTTATGTTATTATTGCAATATCATCTAGATGTGCCTTTTTTTATTTTAAGGTTCTTAACAAGTGGTATTAGAGCATTTTCCAGTCGCATCCTACTACAATGCAAACAATTTGTGTCCTGTTGTTTTGACATGTTAGGTATAATTTTTTCTTATTTTTTATTTTCCTACTTATTACCTATAAAGAAAAAATCAAGCCATTTTTTTTTATTTTAGTTCATTAGGTTAGAAACCCTATGTCAAGGGTTTTAAAATATCACGAAGAAGCTATCGTTATTGGCTAAGCCAGATTGCCCATAAAACGTCTAGTGAAGTGAGGAGTGATCAAACTTCAATATCCAGGTCTCAAACATCAACCATATATTGACTTGAGCTCCCACGTATTTTTGGGTATATATGGAGACCCCCCTAGGTTTAGGAGAGACCTTTAGACATAGGAAGCTTTTTGACCATGTATTTATCCATAGTGCACCAAGCACAACACTCACAGAGATTACGCTCTCATATTCTCAAATAGGTGAGTAATGCACTCAAGGGTATGTGTGGAACCCTCCTTGAGTAGTGGCATTTTGTCATTACGGTATACTAAAGGGCTATGGGCAGTGCACACACCTTGGCTTGGATTTACCCTATTTCAATCATATGTCAAATCCTAATATCGAGTGTCAAATCCTCAAAACCCTAACCATAGATTTGAGCATACTAAGGAGACTACACCTATCATAAAATTGACCATACTATAAAAAATTTTGGCTGACAAAGATAATTATTGGGATTAATAATAATTGGGAATAGTGGTAGATAAGGCAGTTGTCAGTAACAATCAAATAGTGTCTACTAGGGCAATTATTGATAATAGTAAAAAAAAATATCAAATAGGGTAATTGTCAGTAATAGTTAAAACAAAGTCTATTAGGATAGTTATCAGTAACAGTATTAGAGAGGTAGTGTTAATGATAGACGATAAAATCTGACAAGGTAGTTGTTGATAACAAACCAAATAGTAACAAGGGATGGCAACAGTTTTTGGAGGAGGTCTGAACAATTGGAGGAATGTTGTGATGGCATCGGGCCCATCACAGAGCGTGCATGCTAGCGATGTTTTTTCATCTAAAAATGATTGGAAGGAACAGGATTTCCCATTGCATGTCGAGAATCGCTTGTTAAAGAACAATGGATGTTTGGAACGATGTGAAGCCAGGCCGGTTCTAGTGGTTCAACCAGACTCGGTGGTGGAAGATGTGGAGTATTTAACCAAACATGCACTTATTGGCAAATTTATGGGCATCCAAATTTCTCTTCCCTTTGTGGAGGCTTGGGTTAGGAAGACTTGGAACCCTGAAGGTGACGTGGAGGTGATGTTGAGTGCGAATAGCTATTTTATGGTGGTTTTCTCTTGTCTTGCGGATCGTAACAAAGCATTTGAAGGGGGTCCCTATTTTTGTAACCAAGCGGGACTCTTTCTTAAACCCTGGCATGTGGGTTTCAACCCGTCAGAGGAGCGGCCATCGCGGGTTCCAGTGTGGGTTCGACTTTCGTGGCTCCCATTGGAATTTTGGAGAAATGACATCTTGCATATGATTGCCCTTCTTCTTGGGAAGTCGGTTGGACCATCACAACAGACGATGGATAAAAAGGTAATCTTTGTTGCTCGTATCTATGTTGAAATTGATTTAAACAATCCTATTCTAGATTCTGTTGAAATACAGTTTGGATCGACTACATGGGTTCAACAACTTGACTATGAAGCTCTTCCATTTCGTTGTCGGATCTACCATGAATACGACCACCTGCAAAGAAAATGCCCTAAGTTTGTCCTTCCCGTGGCTTCAAATCCTGGGCCCTCTCGGTCTGCACAAAATTTGGATAAAGGAAAAGCCTCGATAAAGGAAGGGGATCGGGATAAGGAAGGCTTTGTTCTGGTAAAACCCCAAAACAGAGGAAGAAGGGCAAAAAGAGACCTTAAGGATAGCCAACCAGATGCTCTGCTCAACCATTTTGAAATACTAGATGATCTTGATCAGTGCATGGAGATACCTGAAACATCGCTACCTGATGCAGATATAACAGGGCCGAATCAGATGTCTCTTCTTGAGGTGGAACCTAAGGAATCAGATCTAGGGGGTTTAAATGAAGAACAAAGGGCTTTGGTTCTGAGTATAGGTGATATGGTTGGCTCTAGCCCTGGAAGGGAAACTATTTTGGAAAGTGGCACAGATTTAGTTATGCCCTCTCCTACTCAGGCACTGATGCAGTCATCCTTGGACTGCAAAACTCCTACGGTGTTGGGATTGCAGCAGAAAATAATTAAAAAAGGTGCTTCGGATAAGAATATGAAGGTGGGTCGAAAGAAAGACCAGGATAAAATTAAGTTAATGGGGGAGACTTTGGTGGAGTCAGGCTTGGTGAGAACATTGGACTCCCATTTTTCTAACCCCCAAAAATGATTATCCTTTCATGGAATGTAAGGGGGTTGAACAACATCCCCAGACAAAAAGTTGTTCGTGATTTGGTTCGTGTTCATTCTCCGGATGTGGTGTTTATTCAGGAGACTAAATTGGCTACTGATAGTATGTTCAATATTGCTCCCAAGTTGTGGAGAAGGGGTCAATGCCAGTGTATTGGTGCATGTGGATATGTTGGTGGCATTGCTTGTTTATGGGATCCGGTTAAGATCTCTCCTCTTACTTGGATTTCTAGTAGATGGTCTATTTCGATGATCGAGCATGATAATGAATCTAGTGAAACCATCCTACTTACAAATGTGTATGCTCCTATTGATTACAATGGTAAAGTGAATTTGTGGGAGCACATTGGCTTTGTGAGAAGTCTGGCTCCCCTGTACCCATGGATTTTGGTTGGAGACTTCAACTCTATCACTTGTCTGGAGGAGAAACATGGTGGGGTTGATCATCTCGAGCCTTTTTCTTCTATCTTTAGTGCTCATATCCGGGCCCTGAACTTGGTTGACATCAAGTCGGATAATGGGATCTTTACCTAGCACAATAGAAGATGTGGGGAAGATTCCATCTCAGAGAGACTGGATAGGTTTCTGATCTCTAGTTTTTGGATTGGTAATAACAGAAGCGCTAGTTCTATGATTCTGGAGGGTAGGGGATCTGATCATTGGCCTATCAAACTCTCTGCTCTAGAGTTAGGGCTAAATAAGAATCCTTCCTTTAAGTTTCAACTTATGTGGCTTCGGGATCCTAAGCTTCATGATTTCATGCGAGGTTGGTGGACCAATGGCAAACCTCCTCATGGCACCGCTATGTATTCCTTTATGAAGCGACTACAATTTGTTAAGCATAAATTGAAGAGATGGAATAGACTAAATTTTGGGAACCTTTCCTTGGCTAAGTTGGTGGCTCTTAGGAGGGTGGAAGAAGCTTCAAGGAAGATTAGAGATCAGGGACTCACGGAGGAGCTTCTCATTGAGGAATCTGAGGTTACGAAAGACCTTGTTGAATGGGAACTGAGGGAAGAATTTTTTGGAAATAAAAAGCTCGAGTAGATTGGCTTCAGGAAGGGGATAGGAACATGACCTTCTTTTATAACTCAGTTAAGGCTCATCGTAATGGTAACCTGATTACCTCTCTTGTGAATTCTCAGGGTGCCCTGCTCTCTTCTTTCAAGGATATTTTAGAAGAGACTAGGAGGTATTTTTCCTCTCTCTTCAAGGAGGACTCCCTCTCAGATGATGAGGATGAAAAGCTTATTCTAAACTGTATTCCCTCGATTATTTCTAGAGATATGAATGAGCACTTGATGGGTCCAATTTCCCTTGAGGAGTTGGAAAATGTTGTATTCAAGATGAAAAAAGGAAAGCCCCAGGCCCGGATGGATTCTCGATTGAGTTTTATCAGGAGTTTTGGGAGTTAATCAAATTTGATCTTCTGGAGGTGGTCCATGAGTCCCAAAAGAACAAATAGATGCTAAGGGCCCTAAATGCTACCTTTGTGGTGCTTATTCCCAAAAAAGAGGGAGCGAATTCCCTGGATATGTTCAGGCCTATTGCTCTCTGCAATGTTGTGTATAAGATCATCACAAAAATTATTGTTGAGAGGTTGAAGATATGGTTGAGCAAAATCATCTTTGAGGAGCAAGGTGGGTTTGTTGTTGGTCGAAAAATCTTGGATGGGGTTGTTATTGCTACAGAAGCTATTCACTCGATGGAAACTTCTAAGGAGAAAACTATGTTCATTAAGTTGGACATGGCCAAAGCCTATGACCGGGTCAGATGGTCCTTTCTTCAGAAAGTTCTTGCTGCTTTTGGCTTTGAGGAGGAATGGATTAGATGGGTGATGAGTTGTGTTTCTTCTTCCTCGTTCTTCGTTCTTGTTAATAATGAGTCATCGGAGTTGTTTGAGGCCTCAAGGGGATTGAGGCAAGGAGATCCTTTATCTCCTTATTTGTTTATCATTATGGCGGAAGGGTTGGGAAGATTGCTCAAGTCTCAGGTTAGGCAGGGTCTCATTCAGGGGTGGAAGTGGGATAGTAGTTTGCCACCTCTTTCCCACCTTCAATTTGTTGATGATACTACTTTGTTGGGAGTTGCCACTATCAGGGAAGATGGCAACATTAGATGGTCTCTTGACATATATCTTGGTGCTTCTGGATAGTTGATTAATGAGGACAAGTCTTCTATTTTCTTCTTCAATACCCCTCCTCTTATTCAAGCTAGGATTGCTCGCATTCTAAGATTCCAGGTCGGGACTCCCCCTTCATTTATCTTGGTATTCTGATTTCATCTCATCCTCTACCTAGATCTTCTTGGTAGTCTATGCTTGATAAGTTTAGAAGGAAGGTGAATCATTGGACCATCATATGGCTATCCTCTGCAGGTAGAGTGTTGCTTTTAAAATCTGTTGTTCAAGCTTTACCCATTTATAGGTGTTTTGTGCAAACAACTCCCTCTCGTTTCATCAAGGACATGGATGCTTTGTCAAGATAGTTTTTGTGGTCTAGAAAACTTGATCAATCTAAATGGAGTTTGGTTAGGTGGGATTCTATTTGTAGGTCGGTTCAAGAGGGAGGCCTTGGGTTGCGATAGGTGGCTCTTTTTGGGTAGGCTTTGGCTGCGAAACTTTATTGGAGATGGTGTACCTCTCAAGATCAGATTTGGGCTAAAATATTATCTTGTAAATACTTGAGAGGTATTTCTGAGGTT
This sequence comes from Wollemia nobilis, assembly GCA_028583015.1. NCBI lineage: Eukaryota > Viridiplantae > Streptophyta > Pinopsida > Araucariales > Araucariaceae > Wollemia > Wollemia nobilis. Next base: position 3,890,965 of record JAQPPZ010000613.1, on the reverse strand, counting down.
GAGATCCCTAGAGTCAGCTTGGTTGGGAAAGGTTCAGTTATCTGGGACACTCTGAAAAGAGGAGCTAATTTAATTAAGCAGGGTTTGTTCTGGATTTGCAATCGGGGATCAGATGCTCTTTTTTGGGAGGATTCTTGGGATGGCCACCCTCCTATCTTGACTCAATATCCCAGGTTACGTTCCCTAAGTGTTTGTTTCTTGGAAGCGGGTTGGTCTCGTGTGGAGGACTTTAAAAAATCTAGTCTTTTGGAAATATGGAGATGTACAGGTGGAAAGATCTATAGGAATGGCCCTAAGGGGGATTGGTCGAGGATAAAGATGTGCTTGCTCTTATTCTTGTGGGGAGACCCTGTTCTTCATTGAGGGGTAAAGACATTCTGGCTTGGAACCCTGATCCCAAGGGAACCTACTCTGTAGCCTATGGTTATCAGGTTCTTGATAAGCAAAAGTTTGGGAGTCTCCCTATCACATGGTGGAAAAAGGTGTGGAACAGATTTGCTTGGCCGAAATGTAACTTCTTTCTCTAGCTGGTAGCTCGTAATAAATGCCTCACTTGGGATAACGTGAGGAAGAGGGGATTTCAGGGTCCCTCTTTTTGTGTCCTTTGCGGTAAGAATGAGGATGACTCTTCTCATTTATTTTTCCAATGCTCCCTTGCCAGAGACATTTGGCACCGTTGGTGGAGTGCTTGGAACCATCCTTGTTTTCATGTGCTCTCCCTGGTGGAGTTTTGGAGTAGTCTGGGCAGACCTCCGACCAAGGCCCCCTTCCTCCGGGTGGCTTGGAATTTGGGCCCTTCTTGCATCATCTGGCAGATTTGGCTCGAACAAAACCATCGCATATTTCAGGGTAGTCATTTGGTTGTTCAACAGATCTAGCAAAGGATCCTGTGTATGGTTCAGGAAACTATCCATAGCAAATGTGATGTGGACCCTCTTTTGGACTCTAGGGAGGAGAAGGTACGGTAGGCCCTTGGTCTCTTTGGGGTTGGTGCGAACTCTTCTAGCCCTAGCAGGGTTCCTCAGCTCAGCAAGAAGGTTAGGAGAGATGGTAGGTGGAGGCCACCCCCTAGAGGAGTTTTAAAAATTAATACTGATGGGTCATCCAGGGGCAATCCTGGACATGCTGGAATTGGCGGTGTTGGGAGAGATTCTACTGGCGTGGTCAGTTTTTCTTTTCCATTTATAAAGGTGTTCACTCCAACAATTTTATGGAAGCTCTTGCGATTCTCGAGGCCTTGCAGAGGGGGTTTTCTCTTGGCTGGCACAGGATTATCTACGAGTCCGACTCTCAAATTTTGGTTAATATTTTAAACAACAAAAGGGTGGAGGATGTTAATTGGCAGTTGGCCTCTGTGGCCGTTCAGATTCTCAGAATGAGTGAAGAGTTCGAATTTATATCCTTTGTGCACATTCCAAGGGAATGGAATGGGGTTGTTGATTACCTGGCCAAAAGGGCTTCTGAGTTGTTGGATCCTTGGATTATCGATAACTGGGAGAGTCTCCCATCTGGGGACTCTCAACGCCTCTGGGAGTTGATCCACAAGGATGTTCAGACTTAATGTGGTTTGTTCTTGTTGTCTTCTTCGGGTTTCGACCTTGTCTGGTGGTTTTAGCCTATTTTGTTGCTTATTTGAGTCCTGGTTGGGAGCTCAGTTGTACTCTGTAATCCAGACTTTTTATCAATAAATTTTTACCCCTTTATTTAAAAAAAAAAAACCAAATAGTAACAAATATGGCAGTTGTTGAGTAGAGAATAATTTTTTTTTCTAGGTGAAGAAAATCTTTAGGAGAAAAATAAACATTTCACTAAAAAAAAGTCCAAGGTACCAAAAAACGTCATATTGATACCTAGTCCATTATGATCATCTTTTCAAACTGACCGTTTTGATATATAGCACCCAAACACTTTTTTTGGACCATTATTAAAAATAGTAACTCCTAAAACATCACTCCTATTTTTAGTAAGGTAGTTAGGGTGGTCCAAATCACAAGTCCATGGCTAGAGGGACTACAGGAGAAATGAGGGAGTTGATCAAAACTAATTGAGTGAGGAAATATGGTTATTAAGTCAACAACTTACTAACCTACAAAATCAATTTGGACAAGTTAAAAATTTGAGAGATCACATGCAACTCTTGAAAATGAATAGATTAAAGTGAAATTGGGGATTGAGGAAAAATTCCATGAGTTAGAAGGGTGTTTAAAAGGAGCCACTCAATTACACCAACAAATTAACAATGAAGGAATGGTTGAAATTTCAAGAAATATGGATGAAGAAACACATCATACTCTTTTTTATATAAATACCTTGTATAAAATACCCAAATTAAACTTTCCCAAGTTTAATGGAAAGAACCCCAATGGTTGGTTGTGCCAAATGGATCAATTTTTCAAACTTCATAATGTATCCGAATACTTATGGATTATAATGGCATCCTTTAACTTTACCCTTTAGTGGTAGTAGTGGGTGTAACATATGAATCCCGACATTTCTAAGGAAGAATTTGAATTCTAATTACTCACTCATTTTAGTACCAATGAGTATGAGGACTTTACATGAGTGTTAAAAAAATTGAAATAGACGTCTTTTGTTCATGAGTATTAGACTCAATTTGAGAAGTTGGATAATAGGATAAGGGGTTTGAGTGAGTGATTTTTTAGAGTTATTTTTTATGGATTGAAGGACGATATCAAGGCTAAGGTAAAAATATTCAAACCATAATCCATGATGTAAGCCATAAGATTGGCTAAACTAGCGAAGGAAAAACTTACTACCTAGAGGCATTCATCTAAGTTTCCATAGGGTAAACCTAATTTCCATCCAAGACCACATCAAATATAGATAATAAATCTCCAACAATTAAGCGATTGACTAGGGAGGAAATGGATGCCCGAAGAGCATAAGGCTAATGTTATAATAGTGATAAGAAATATTCATCAAGGCATAAATGTGTAAAACACAAATTATATCTACTAGATGTGGATGACTATGCAGTAGATGAAATAACTGATAAAGAAGTAGAACCATAGGAGGAAGAGTAACAAGATGAGGGTGAAGCACAAGAGAAACCACAACCTAAGATTTTTGTTCTTTCACTTATAGGAATCTCAACCCCTCAAACTATGAAGGTAGTAGGATATTTCAAGGGGTAATTATAATTCTTATTGATTTAGGTAGTACTCATAATTCTATTAATCCTCGTGTAGCTAAGCAAGCAAACTACTACATACATTCTTCCAATTCTTTTGAAGTCATGGTGGAAAATGGAGGAACATTACCTTGTAAGGGAAAATACCAAAATGTTAAGTTGAAGATAGAGGATTATGAACTCAAAACTAATATGTTTGCACTTCCACTAGGAGGATGTGATGTGTTGGAGGCACAATGGCTTTGTACCCTAAGAACAGTAGCCTAGAACTTACCAAAATTGGGATGCAATTCTATCATAATGGGAGGTCATACACTCTTTGTGGTTCACACGTGACATCCTTGCAGGTTATCAGTTCAAGTCAGATGGAGAAATTGTTAAAAATTCCTCACATGGGATAGTAGCGCAATTGTTTACAATTCAACCTCAAATTATTGAAGCACTCAAACCACAAGGGGATTTGCAACTCATTTTGACTAAACATAATGTTATTTTTTAAAACCAATACGACTATCTCCACGTTGTTCACATGACCATGAAATACAGTTGGTTCTAGGTAGCTTGCCACCTAACATCAAACCCTACAAATATCCTTATGTGCTAAAATAAAAAAATTGAGAAAAGTTGTTGAAAAAAGAGGTAATTTGAACTAGTAAGAGTCCTTATTATTCATCGGTATTATTGGTAAAAAAAATATGGGTCATGGAGGTTGTGTATAGAATTTCGTGAGCTTAATAAACTAAGGATTAATGACACATTTTTATTCATGTGATTGATGTGTTGTTGGATGAGTTACATGGCACCAAGTTTTTCTCCAAGTTGGATCTTCACTCTAGATATCATTAGATAAGAATCAATGAAGAAGACATTCCAAAAATAACATTTCAAACTCTTGAGGGCTATTATAATTTTTTAGTCATTCCTTTTGGCCTAACCAATGCTCCTTCAACTTTCTAGAGCCTCATGAACAATATTTTCCACCTATTTCTTTGCAAGTTTATTTTGGCCTTATTTGATGATATTCTCATCTATAGTCACACTTGGGCAAAGCACCTACAACATCTGGATCAAAATTTACAACTATTACAGGACCATTAGTTATTTGTCAAATTATCCAAATGTTCCTTTGGAATATAAGAGGTTGAATATTTGGGATATATTGTTTCACAGGAGGGAGTTAAGGTGACCCAAAGGAAATTGAAGCTATACAAAATTTTCCTAAGCCATAAAATCTTAAGGAACTTTACGGTTTTTTGGGTCTCATTGGCTATTACCAACGATTTATACAATTTTATGGAAAAATAACAACCCCACTTATTGCCATGTTAAAAAAGAACTCATTTATGTGGTTAGCTCACGTAGAAAAAGCTTTTGCAAATCTCAAGGAAGCCATGATTTTGACATTGGTGTTAGCCACTCCCGATTTTTCCAAACCCTTTATAATTGAAAGTGATGCTTTGGGCCATGGAATTGGAATTATGTTAAGGCAAAAAGGAAAGCCCCTAGCTTTCACTAGTAAGGCATTGCTAGTGTAAGCATGAAAAATACACCTAACAATGAAAATGCAACTTGCAAATGAATTAAAATGAGGGACAAGCACTGCATATATATATATATATATATATATATATATATATATATATATAACAAGCAAATGAAAAGGTATTTTAGTACAACCAAGGCCTACCAAAAGGATCTTTTAAAATAGGATTATCTTTTGAATAAAAAAAAGGGGATGATCCATTTTACAACAAGCTATTAGGTGCAATTCTTCTTCATGCCACAATTGGAGATGTGGGCAGGTTTTGTGTGTGTGTAATGCTCAGACCGCTCGAATGCTATATCTGCTATTGTAAGAACTATAGGACCTACACATATGCAAACCAAATGGATTCAAAAGCATATGAAGGGCCTCCCTTGCATAATACCCTTAGCAATATAAAGATATGAAGCATTTACAAAAACCATTTAAAAATTTATAAAACCGTAGTAAAATATTACAAATCAAGAGATAAGATGTTTCATACCCTCATTTATCTATCTCATGTGTGCGTGCTCTATCTGATGTATCTCTAAATTACTACTTGGGACAATTGGATCTCAGTAACTATATGGAATGGTTGAGTCTGTGTGGTTGTCTAAGATTCCCCTACTAGGGGTATGCAGGTGGTCTCCAGGGTTCATTTGATGCTGATGAAGTTGTAGGAAGTTGATTGGTTCAAGGATTGTGGACGATCAAAGTATTAGTTGGACCATTCAAACTTCCTCCATGCTAACCATTATTGAGCTCTTCAAGGGGTAGGGTGGTGTCAAAGGGCTCTCCAAAGGCAAAAAATATGGTTGATTGAATTTTGGTAGCATAACAACATAGAAATTTATAGGATTTGAGGAAGGGGATGGGTAGGTGGCATGGAGGTGATGTGGTAATGATGTGGTAGGTGCAAGGGCCAAGGAAAATATGGAGGATTCCACTTGGTGGAATATGCAACCTCCACATTGAATGACCTTGGGTGGAGTGAGATCTCACCCACCCACATGCCATAAAGTGGCCTTGGATGAAGTGAGAGCCATGGGAGAGTGCATTCCTTGAGAGCTACTCATATGAATTTTAAATTGCCTAGGAATGTGACATGGTAGTTGAGGAGGACAAGATCATTAAACTTGCCAATTAACCCACTTTGACTTTAAGCTTTTCTTGTATTTTTAAATTGCACAATTTTGGAGAGAAGCATGAGTGAGGGGACCAAGTGGAATAAATGAGAATTGGTGGGTGAATATTTGGACAACCCTTTGGGATTTGAGGATATTTTTAAATTATTATGCACATTCCCTAGGGATTTGACCAAGGCTTAAGTTGGGATTAAATAATTAAAGATAGGCTAATGAAGGCTTAATGGAGGAATTAGGCAAATAAGAGGGATTATGAGAGATTTGAGGGGGAAGGGAGGAATAAATGAAGAAGATTAGGTGGAAATGAGAAATTAGGGAGAGGATAAGAATGATTAAGGAAATTAAACAAAGTAGGAGAAGATTAGGGAATATTGCAAAATTTTGGGAATTTAGGGAAAAAGAGAATTTAGAGGAAAATAAAGACCTTAGGGAAGACTTAGAAGAATTTAGGAAAATTAGAGGGAAATAGAATTAGGAAGGCTAGGGAAAATTTAGAGGAAATTAGGGAAATTAAGAAGGATGAGAGAGAAAGAGGGAAAATTAGAGGAATTTAGACAAAAGAGGAATTTGAGAAGAATTTGAAGGAAATAAACATGAAGAAGGAGACTTGAGGAAATTTAAGCAGAATTGGACAATATTGGACAAAATTGGGCACCTAATGGTAATTTTGTAATGATTTGGGGGATTTTGTGAATTTGTAATGACTTGAGAGATATTTTGGTGGTTTTGTGGAAATTCAATTGCAAATGACTAAAATTTGGTGTCTACAAATGCTCCTTTTTGTATTGCATTGCATGAAATACAATGTGGTGCAAAAATAGAAGATACTTGATTCAATGGATAAGCTTTTAGTTTGTTTCCTTAGAAAACGATGAATGATTTTCAAAATTAGAGTTTGCTTATCCCCTCAAGTAGCGAATGGGTGGAGGATGAAACAAATGACAACAATGAGCCAATTGATAAAAAGGTGAATGAAACATGCAATGGAGGGTAAGTGGTGAAGAGATAACCAAAAATATAGGGTGAGAGGAGGGTTTTTGGGTTGAAGTTGCAGGTTTTGTGATTGTCAGAAATGGTTGTTGATTGTTCGAGATGATTGTTGACCATCCAAAATGGTTGGGAGGGACCGTCAGAGACGGTTAAAGGTGCTTGTGATCGATATAGATGATTAGGGGTAGGAAAAATGATTGGTTTGGCCAATTAGAGGGCATATGGGCTATAAATAGGTATGAGAGGGGGGGTTGTCAAGGTCATTTGCATGCGATAGTTGAGGATAAAGGAGGAGCAAGGAGAAGAAGTGTAATGGAGGGAGAAAGCTCGACGATGGGAGTTGGAGGGAGTACAAAGAAGGTATGTTTCTAGGTGCCCTTTGTTTGGTAATTTTGGTTAGAAATGTTTAGTTGCTTTGGTATTTTTTTTGGTTTATTTATGTTTTTATTTTTTTTGAAGCAAAGGAAGGGAAGGTAGGAAACATAATTTTTTTTTGAAAGGAAAGATAAGGGGGAAGGCCAAAGTTTGTGTTGTTTTGTTTTGATTGATTTTTTTTAAAGAAGCAAAGGGAAGAGGGGAAGGTGAAAATATATTTTTTTTTTGGAAAAAAAGTAAAAGGGAGAAAGGAATTTTTTTTGAAGAGAAAAGAGAAGAAGGGAATGGAATAGGTGTTTTTTTTGTCCTTTTTTTTCTTGAAAGGTTGCGCATTATTTTGTGTTTGTTGTCATTGTTTGGGATGAGGGGTGAAAAGATGGTGGGATTGTTTGACATGTAAATTGGTGGTATGGTTGGGTGGATGTTTTTTTTGCTGTGTAGTTGAAGTTTTGACGACCACGACATCGATTCAGCCCAAAGTTCCCAAGGCATAAGGATCAATTGAATGAGGCTAATTGGAAGTGGCTGAGGTTGATTGTATTGAAGGGAGCAACATGGATAGAGCTCATACATGCAAATGGAGTATTTATCAACCCTCACAGAGCGATTGTATCTAGATAGAGGGACATTCCATGTCCTTACAAGAGATATTACAATGACAGTAGAGGACATATATTGCATATTTTGATTTCCAGGGGAGGATCTACCAATTTATGTGGCATGGGATGAAGAGGAGATGATGTCGTTGGTGTACGATGATAGATGTAGGGATGTGGAGGTAGGCCATAGATAAATTTTGTACCTAGATGATTACAAGTGGTGATGATTGGAGTTGAGACATGTAGTACTGATGTCTCTGATTTCTAGGATCATTTTGCCAGACTCGTCAAGTGTACGGTTCACACGGAACTTGATAGGAATGGTTTTTGATTTGGTGGATAGGTTAGTAGTGTATGCATGTGTGTCCAAATTACTAACATAAACATATGATGAGCTCTATAAGGTATGACGACAAGGATTAAAGGGCTTGAGGTGTAGCTTGCTTCTTTAGATATTCAATTGGTAGTATTTTAGTATAGGTTACCCTAGAGGGTTGCCACGCGAGAGGGCAATGGGGGAGCCTTACGCTATGTAGTTGTAAAAGGACAAGGAGGCACGATAGAGTCAACCATAATTAAAGGATGAGGAGCAGTCCAGGAAGTTGTGGGATAGATTGAAAATTGACTAGGTGGTATGGGGGTCATAGTGGGAGGCAAAGGCTTGAGATGAGGATGAGGTGCACCTGGCATGAGTGAGATGAGGATAATGGGTGCAGGGTCAACATTGGATGGATTACAAAATTATTCAGTTCTCACGCATTCAATGATAGTTTGGGCTAGTGCAGAGGGTACCAGACACACTTGTGATCTGTAGGAAGTAGGGTGATGAGCTAGTATTGGTAGTGCCACAAATGAGGCTGATGATAGAGGAGGTGGATGAGGTGATAGACGTACCAAACATGGGTGATGCAGAGACTACTATGGAGTATGATGCCTGGTGGACAACACAATCATGGCATTTACCAAGGAAGATGGATATCATAATAAGTAAATATGAAAGGGAAGTAGAGCTCAAATATGACAATGAGGTAAATCTCAAGGAGGTGGAGGATCCACTATGATGATAGGTGCATTGTAGGATAGACAGGGGAGCAAGGACCTTGATACAAGGTGAGGTAGAGACTAGGGTGATGGGGACCATGAGTGGTAAAATGGGCTTATAGGAGACCAACACCATGGAGGTGGGAGACAAGGTTGAGGTACCCACGAGAACCTGAGGGATGATGAGGATGGGGTGAGGAGAAGTAGGTGATGCTTTAAGTGAAGCAAGATAGCCTAGAGGTAAAGCAAGCACAACTGAGCGCTTGCTAGAGCAGATGTAGGAGGAGCACATGGTTAGGATGGTTGAGTGGGAGAACTTGCAATTGAGGATGGAGATATTGACATTAGAGAGGGACCGCATGTAGTGTGAGTAGGATGCAGGAGTGATAGAGAGGTATTATGCTTGATAGGAGTGAGATGTAGTGTATGTAAAGAGGAACGAGTTATAGCTAGAGGTGATCGACTGTAAAAGCTTACATTTAATTTTATCAATACGAGGGAAATCAAGGTTAGATTTAAAAAGTAGCAATCCCATATAGATTATATCGTAGGAGTTAATACTAAGTCTAGCTCAATTTCCTATCCAGAATTCATGTGTACACGTGCACAAAAATAAATATAAAAATTATGCAAGATATGGTAAATAAATGCAATCTAAATTTTACTAATGATGTAATTTACTAATGCATCTGATTATTTGCAATTAATTTATGATATGTTTTAATCTAAATGTAAAGAACTAATTTATGATATGAGGATCCTCGTGCAATTTATTTTATTTTATATAAATTAGAATGCAAATCTAACTAATCCTAATCTAATGCAGGGGCGAGAGAGCTTAGGGACTGTCTATTAGGAGTGGGCCCTACCTCCTAAAGTGGCAGTGTAAGTCTTTCTCCCCTAATTTACCTTATCAGTAACTAAGTTTTATGTTTCATATTAATATTTATGCATATTTTATGAATGCAGATAACAAGTCTACAATTTACAAAATAGAGATTAAAAAAACTACAAAGTTGATACAAAATACCATATTTGAAGAAAATGTTGTTTTATTGCTGGAACTTCAACTGTACATGCTTCCTCAGAACAAACTGTAATATGAAATAATGCTTTGTAAAATAATCCAGAACAAAGCGGAGTCGAGAGATCTCCCTCAAAGTTTTCTATGTATTTTTATACTAAGGCTAATACAATACGAACAATTTCTTCCATGTATTTGTCATACTTAATTTGTGGACTGGTGACTGTACATAATCTAAAACCTAATATAATCTTTATTTTGACTTGAAATTATAAATGTTCCTATTGATCCAAGTGGTAACTACACATAATCCTATAAAGATACTACCTATCTAACTAACTCGCAAGATAAAGACTTTATTTCCTTTATTCTAGGAAGTCTAACAATCTGTTGTGATTACATTTCAAATGTCCCAAAATAAACATATTACAAATCTTATAAAACTTTGTCAACTGGAGATATTCTCGTAGATAATTATGCGAGAAGCAAGGTAGGTTGAAAATATATTTGTTGCCATCCATTGTAATGTGTCATCCACTTGATTGTGCCATCCATGGTCAATAGTAATTGTTGGTAACATTCTCCAGTAATTACCTTCAGTAATTACTGTTAGTAGTTACCTTCAGTAGTTACCTTCAGTAACTACCTTCAGTAATTACCTTTAGTAATATACTTTAGTAATATAATTTAGTAATACTTCAGTAATATGCTTTAGTAAGATCAATTATTGTTGTTTCTCGAACTGCTATGGTTCTTCTTCTTGTTCGAGGTGCATTCCACAGGTTCTGTGATTCCTTTATCAATCATCCATGCTTTTTCTTGCATTTTTCTCAAAACTCAAAAAAATTTGATACAAATCAAATATAAATGTCAGATTACCATAATTAATCATTTTTACTAATAAATTACATTTTATTAATAATAAATTACATAAACATATAAATTATTCAGTTAAATGAAGTAATTCTGATACAAAAATCTGTGGTAAATAACCACTCATCATTCCCCCAAACTGAAGTCTATGCATGTCCCCATGCATACAAAAAAATTTAAATGAAAGGGAAATAATAGTTCTATGCATGCATTACATATTCAGAAAAATGACATTATAATCAGAATTCTAAATGAGTATTAGAATTTATAACACATACATTTTTGTGTCAGAATTTTCAAAATAGTTCACACACAGATAGATATATTTTATCAAAACTATAATAGTCTGAATATAAACATATATTTCAAATAAAACTATAGCAATCTAACAAAAATTAGAACTGTAACAATCTAACAAATATATTTTAATCAGAACTGTAACAATCTAACAAACATATATTTTAATCAAAACTGTAACAGTCTGCATAGATACAAAAAAAATTCTTTCTGAAAAAACATAAATACAAAGAACAAAAATAATCAGAAATGATAAAGTAAAAATGAAATGATATTTTTACAGATCATATATAATGCAATCTATAAATATTTTAATAGCAAAGAAAATATTTTTATCTTTTTGCAATACTAACTGTCCATCCACTTATATACAAATATACAAATAAAAATTGTCTTCAATACCATATAAAATAAAATATAAGTCTGAATAAAAGTTCTTTGTCACTGTTTTACTATTTTTGAGCCTGTTGCGATAAGAGTCTAGAAGAAATTCTAGAAGATCAGGGTCTTGCTCTCGGTAGTTTTTGTTCCTTTTTAACCTACTGTACCTGTCCCTTAGGTCGCTGGTCTGTAGCTGCTATAGTGGCTATAACTGGCATCTCCACCATAATCATCTTAATATGTTCGACCTCCTAAGCACTTCCCTTTTGCTCTACATCCTTTGCTGGTGAAGAATGGATTTCTTCATTATGTACCATCAGATCAACTTCCAAAGGCATCCCTACATTCAGGGCAAGGCCTTTTAATGCATTCCCTATATTAGCTGGCGAATTCAAATTTTTAGGTTGATTTAGTTGAGCAAAATTATGGATATGCTGGGAGCTATCTTCTTCAAGAACCTTAGAAAAGTCAATTATTTTATTAGTAGACATCTGCTTACTAAAATTGACCGATTTCTTAGGCTTTTTTTCGAAGGTAGAACTTTTAGGTGGGGAAGTTTCAATAGGTGGTGACCGGTTAACGAAGTTCATAGGTCTTGCAGTCTTATCCATAGAAAGTTGTTTAATTAATTCAAATTGAATAGAAAGGGCTCACTGAACAATTTTAGACTGTTATGTAAATTCTTCTCTGTCAATTTTTATTTGAAGTACTGTATTTTGTGCTTTAAGGTAGGACATGGTCTCTATAGCAGACTCGCTTACAGGTAGTTCTTGCCCTTGTTCATCCTCATAGTTTTCTACTATTTTCTTTTGCTTTCTGGGTTGGATTTTGACTTTCATATTTTTACATTTTTTCTTCAGATTTTCAGGTTCCTCATCCTGGCTATCAGAGTCATGTTCTTCCTCTGTAGGTTGTTCTTATTCAGATTCAGAGGATTATGAGTATTCAGGTACATTGGATTCTTCCACAATTCGGCTCCAAGGTGCCTTTACTTCATGAGCATTTTTCAAGATAATTAATTTAATCAGACCATGGTGAGAAATCAAGTGCAACTTAGGTTTTTCCTTAGGAGCTTTTGGTTTAACCCTTAGAACTGTTGATTTCAATGACTGAAACAAGAAATAGGGAAGATTAATAACACAATCATATTTGTCAAGATATTTCAAATTAAGCAACATCCGAATATGATAGACTAACAGAATGGACATTCGTCCTTCGACAGTGAAAAATTTGATGATGAGGATAACTGCCTCCTACCAAAGAAGGGGAAGTGTAGAGGTTGCAACTCCCTTGATTGACCCTTATTTATCCCTTAAAATTGTGCATTTCTCATCAAATTTATTTACCAAATGACTGACACTTTTTGAGTTTTTATAGAAGAGTGCACCAACCTCAGGTAAATTTAGAATTTTAGAAATCAGACTTGGGTTTAACGTTAATTGCAAACCTCCAACATGGGTGATCATCGTATCAGGATTACAATTTAAAATAAACTGTCTTGCTACCCCTATATCATGCCCTTTGAACTTAGTAAGTGCCTCCCACCATCGAGCGTTTTCGAATAATTCAATTACGAAATCGCTCGAACTTTGTGTATCAACAGACGATGGCTCACTATGCTTTTGGAACACAGGTTTAGGCATGATGATGGATGGTTGAGAGGAGTTGTTTTGAATAGAACACTGCAATGTTTATATAAACAAAATCCTTTTTAGAGGCCAGCAAAAAAAAAACTTAAAACATTTATTGGTTTTTTTATTTATTGTAGAAGATTTTCTTTATTATTATTTATTTATTTATTTTTTAACAAAAATACAAATATATCTTCAAACAGTTAAATACAACAAATATATATATATATATATATATATATATATATATATATATATATATATATATATATATATATATATATATATATATATATATATATATATATATATATATATATATACATATTTGTTTATTTAATTTCATAATAAAGACAAAACGTAAAGACTAATTTTTTTTTCTCTATATATTTATTTTATAATCCAAGAAAACAAATTTTTTACTAGGCCATCTAAATTCCACAGTATACATAATTGATACATAACATACTACTATAATAAAACAATATATATATATATATATATATATATATATATATATATATATATATATATATATAGCAAAAACGCCTTGCGGGACCACCTTGGTCTGAGAGACCACGAACAAGGGGTTCTACACCATCAAAGTCACCTAGGAGTCGCACTCGACCCTGCTCGCACCAACATTATCAATTGGATTTTGGATACCCAATTCAACTTTTTGGTAGGGTGGAGATTTGAACTTGGGACCTCCCTTGGAGGATTGCCCTCTCCTCTCCAACTCACTTACAACACCTAGGTTATATATATATATATATATATATATATATATATATATATATATGCTCAAAATTCATGTAATATTCATATTGCAGATAAGTACCCTAAATTCCTTAATTGCACAAATTTACCAATAGTCTGTAATTCACCAAACAGTCTATGTAATTTATCGAACAGTCTCTGTAATTTATCAAACAGTCTCTGTAATTTGACAAAATAAGATATTTCCTATAAAGAAACAATTTTGGTAACAAGAATTACTGCGATGTTAACATAATTTCGCCCTAAGAATAAAATTATATTATTTTCCCCAATTTTACCCTAAAATAAAATTGTGTCGTTCCCCAATTTTACCCTTAAGATACAGTCTCAAAATGAACATTATCGTAAAATTTTTGCCAAATTGTATCTGAAAACAGAATTTCATGACAAATTCTATCTATTTTTTAAAAAATGAATTTTTGTTCAATTTCCAGATACTATCCTAAAACAGACTTTTAGATTTGTCAAATTTTGAGCTTCAAAATGAAATTGCACAATTTGCCCTAATTCGAATTTCAAAATGAAATTTATCAATTATCCCTAATTTGAACTTAAAAACGAAATTTTACAATTTTTCCTAATGTGAATTTCAAAACAAAATTTCACAATTTGCCCTAATTCGAACTTAAAAATAAAATTTCACAATTTGCCCTGATTATCGTAAAGCTAAATTACAGAATTATGGCTAAATTTCTACCAATTTCCAGAAATTGGGCACTATGAGCTACATAATACCAAAATATAAGATATATTGCTTCATAAAAAAATATAAGATATATCAATGTATCCTATGTGCAGAAAAAAAAAAACAAAAAGGGAAAGGGAAAAAAGGTTACCTGTCGTTTTTGGTGTAATTCGGCCACATTTCGACATCGTCTATCAAACTTTGCCTACTGCCTTCAAAGATCGTCTGAATTCAACACACATATCACACAAAATTGCGTAGACAATACTTGGAAATATACAAATTCTTTCAATTTCTCTTTGTTTGTGATAAAATTCGATTGTCTGCGATGAAATTCGATATTGTGTTCTTCTTGCATGGCTGCATGCAGCGTCGACGGTGACAAATGGTCTTTCGTTCGTTTTCCTCAATGGTGGATGGTGGATGTATTTTACCCTACCCTAATCGACAGCGAAGAGAATTTACCCTACCCTCATCGACGACGAAGAGAGTTTTACCCTAATTTTATTGATGATGAATCGTTGATTTTGTTTAATCAACGGTGGTAAATATGCCTTGGTTTTTAATATACATTTAGGTCACACGAAGGTCACGTGTCAACAATCACAACAAGTTATAACTGTGTTTCTTTCCCTTTCATCGCAACCCTTGATCGAATACCAATCGACGATGGCTATTTGCAATCTGTTTCAACACGTTTAATTGGGTGGCCATCGTCACGTGTCTCGTAGATTTTGCTTGGAAAGTTCCTGAAGGTTGCGTGGGTCGTTAATCACCATTGATTATGTTTCAAAATCGACGGTTAAAAAAAAATGATCCGTGTAGTTATCCCTTATTTGCCATGCCTACCACGTGGCAAATGCAGGTGAGGTATCTGCTGCTTATATTTTAATCTTATTTTAATATAATAAAATCTTATTATATTATGTTTTAATATATTCTATTATATATTATAGTTTAAGTTTAATACTTTATTAAATATATATATATATATATATATATATATATATATATATATATATATATATATTTTCAAGATATATCGTAGATGAATAATATTATTTATTATTACTAATATATATATTAATTATTATATATAAATATATATATTAGATTTACGATTTTTATAGATGACAACTATAGAAGGGTATTACGGAATAGTATTACTGATGATAATATTACAGAATAAATTACGAAAAACTTATTTATAGAAGGTATCTATGAGATATACTTACGGAATATGCTTACGAAAGACGCTTATGAAAGCTGTTTACATAAGATGCTTACGAAAGACACTTACGAAAGGCACTTACGGAAGACACTTACGAAAGACACTATTAGGATTAGAGGAATACTTTACCTATATTTTTTTCTTCTTCCCCCAAACTATATTATAAGCTATGTATATCTTTATTTATCCTCCCCCCAAACTTTAATTTTGGCTATATAGCCAAAACAAAGGGAAAGGTACTTATTTATTTTATGGATAGTAATAATAATATTTTATATACGGGGGTTATTTATAATTTTTTTTTTTGAGATTGTGCTTCCTGTATGTCATTAAGAAGTTTATGATGTCAATCATCTAGGATATCTGAAAGTGAAATGAATATTAATATGGCTTTGTAAAGGATAAAATGTGATGGATATAAGCCATGTTTTTGTAGAGAATTTGAAATCATAGTACTGTCATAAGATTTTACTATTGATCTTTGCATATGATGTTTCTAGGTTGATTCTTCAAGGTTGTCAAACAACATTCTAGAAATGCTGAAACAAACTTCATTTACTTCTATCACAAATCAATTTAGTGTTAAAGTTGTCCTAGTATTTTCAAGTTTTCTTTCAAAACCAACTGTGTGTGCAGTGAAGGTTCATTCCCCATTATGAGTAAGGATTAAAAACAACAAGGATTATACATGCCAAAAGCTAGCTGATATTATAAGCATCTATAGGTATTTTCCAGACTTATTGCTAATACGTAAGGATACTTTAATAAAAATATCCCATGGTATTTGAAATACTAAGAATTCTATGGATTCAAGCTCTTTTTGCCCCTTTTTATTATGTTTTATTTGGGATACTTGCTTAGAAAGGGATTTTGTAGTGCTTTTTGAGGTTCTAAGAGAAGCAAGAATATATGTTTTTATTTTGAGGAGAAACAAGAATTTATGGGGATACTTGCTCGATTAGATGAGGAGCAAGGGAATTTTTTTTTTTTATGGAAGAGGGCGAGCTTGTCCTTTTTCCAATTCATTAGTAATCTAGACCATGCGTATAAATAGATAAGCAAGGGAAACTTTTTACTTATGGTAAATATAATACATGAGTTAATTTTTCAAAACTTCACAATGTTTTTTTTTAAATGTGTATGTGTGTGTGGTTAAAAGAGAAAACTTAATCATCTAGAAGTTACTCATAACATTTCAAAATATTTGTTCTATTTTCAATGAAATTTTTTTTCAACATACCAGATATAATTTGAGTATTTGGAAAATACCTAGATTTCATCTAGCAACAAGGTACTATATATTACGTGATCATCATTTCCCTACAAAGTTTGTAATAAGAAATTTTCTTTGAAAAACTTTGAAGACTGAAAAATAAAAAGAAAGTAGATACTTCATGATGAAATAAAGGAAGCATAATCATTTTTATTTTGATATAATAATTATATTATTATATATATGTATATGTATATATAGGTATATTTTTTTCAAAGAGAGTTTATTGAATAGTAGTTGATTGTAGTTCATAAATACACTGTAAATCAGTGTGCTGTCTAAACTGATGTATGAATTCTTCTTAGATAATGACTTCCTATAAAGTTTAAGCCTATGGCCATTTACTAATAATTTTCTTGTTGAATCATCTATAGGCTTAAGCTTAACTATACCGTTTCCAAATATTTCCTCAATTTCCAAGAATACTCTTTGGAGGTTGAAGAGTTTGAATAACTTGTATTTTCATAGGGTCTACGTTAACACCATATTGTGATATATAATGTACTAGAACAATGCCACCTCTCATCATCATAAAACACTTTTCATGACTTAGAGAGATATTTTGCTCTTGACATCTTATTAAAACTTTTTGCAATCCTGATAAAGTTTCTTCAAAAGTAGTACCATATATTGTGAAGTCATCCATATAAACTTCCACGCATTCATTTGTTAAATCAACAAATATTGCTAATACAACTCTTTGAAAAGTTGCAGGTGCATTACATAATCCAAAAGGAAGAACATTATAAGCATAAGTTCCTACAAGACATGTGAAAGTTGTTTTTTCTTGATCTTCCTTAGCTATGGAGATTTGATTATAACCACTAAAACCATCTAGAAAACAAAAATATTTCTTTCCAACCAAGGTATCTAGGACTTGATCAATAAATGGTAAGGGAAAAAAAACTTTCTTGGTTACTTTGTTCAATTCTCTATAATCAACGTAAATTCTCCATTTACCATTCTTTTTAGGGACTATCACCAAAGGTGATACCCATTGGCTATAAAAAATTGGGTATATAAATATTGCATTTAAGAGTTTAATGATTTCCTCTTTAACTATTTCTTTCATAGCTGGATTCAATCATCTTTGGGGTTGTCTTATAGGATTACAACCTTCTTGAATAAATATTCGATGAGTACATACATTCGGGTGGATACCCTTCATATCTTCATAGGTCCATGCAAATGTTGATTGATGCTTTTTAAGCACATCTACCAATTGTGATTCTTGTATGCTCATGAGTTCGTTACTGATGTTGAGAGTTTTCCCTGGTATAATATCTATTTGTTTACATTTTTCTGTATTTGCATCTATTCCATTTACTTCATGTTCAAAAATATTCAAATCATAGCCATATAATTCCATTTGAGATTGACTTGTGCTTACCTCATAAATGGAAGATTCAAATGAATAACTATTGTCTTGACCTTGATTTTCTAACAATAATGGTAAGGGTCCCTCAACTTCTTGTTCAAGTTCTTCGATTAGAACATTAACTGATAATTTGTGAATATCATCATATTCATGAGGAAAATCATACCACAACTGTTTTGGAAATTCTTCTTCTGTTGGTGATTTAGGGAATAAACTAAGATCTTTTGTATCCTTACCATTAGAAATAGTCACGTTTCTTGATCTACAACTAATGTAAGCATCAGCTGTTGCAAGCCATGGTCGTCCTAAAATTAAGGGATGTCCCCCTAATTTCTTTTTGGGTTGTAGGACTATAAAGTCTACAGGGTATTCCCATGAACTTACTGAGACCATAATGTCTTCTAATTTTCCTTCAGGCTTAATAGTAGATCTATCAGCGAGTTGAAGCACAATAGAAGTTAATTGTAGTTTATGCATCCCTAAGGATTCTATTGTTTCTTTGGTCATAACATTAATAGCGGCTCCTAAATCAACCAAAATATTTTGTAATGTTATGTTTTCAATATGCATAGTGAGTATAGGTATTCTAGGATCTGTATATTTGGGTACTAACCTATCTTCTATCATTATCTCAAATAATTGTCCAATGACTTGAATAGTTTGAAATTCATTCTTCTTTTTACTCTTTGAACATATATTTTTGATAAGTTTGGAATAGATGGGTATATCCTTGATATCTTGTAATAAATGAATTTTAATAGTAATGCCTTCTATTTCTTGAAGAAAATTAAAGGCTGGCTTTGATGGTTCTTTTGGTATTGCCAGTCTTTGAGGAAATGGTACTTCTATTTCCTTACTTGTTTGGATTTCTTGTTGTTTGGTTGGAATATTTTCTGGTTTGTCTTCTATTTTCTTGTTGTCATTTTCATTTTCAACCAAGTTTTCAATAGGATCATCAAATTTTGTAAGAGTGATATTATTTTCCAACACCTTTCCTGATCTTAATTGAATTTGTTGACATAGTGCTATAGATATAGAACATGTTTCATTTGTTTCATAGACTTCTTGGACATTTTTTTTGTTATTAGGGTTAGGAACTGGTTGATCTAGAAGAGGTAATTGCTTAGGAGGATTATTATTATTGTTTGGATGTGGTAGAAGTCTATTTTGAGGTGAGTTCTGAGTATTTTGTCCCCTAAATTGATTTTGAGAATTTTGTTGTTGCATTGTATTTGGAGACCAATTAGTGCCACCTTGATTATATTGGCCACTATTATTCCAACCAGTCATAATTTGAGCCCATGGGGGTATGTTCCAATATTGGTTGTAAGAATTCCAATTAGTCTAGTTTGGTGTATTGGACCATTGATTAGGCCTTTTTTGGTTGGGATAACTAGGGTTTGACCAATTTGATGGGCCATTAAATGGACCATTTCATCTTCGAGAAACAAAATAAACATCTTCTACCTCTTCTACTTCAGGTTCTTTTATGCCAACTTTAACAACAAAGATATACTTATATTTTCAGTTTTATGATCTTTATCACAAATTTGGCAACAAGCAAAAATATTGGACATATTTGTTATGTTGAGAGGACATTCTCTTGAATTGTGCTTTTTCCTACATCTATGGCAGTAAATTTCTTCACTATCCTTTGTATTTTTATCCATTAAATCCAAAGATGAGGTAAAAGTACTCAATGAATCAGTTTTTAAACCTTCCAACATATTTCCAATTTTGGCTCTTGTCACTCCTACTCCTGTAAAAATGTATTTATTACCTCTCAAAGGTTTATTTCTTGAATAGTTTCTACAAAGATTTATAATCTCCTCAAGTGATATGGAATGAATATCTCCTTTTGCCATAAGATTTAATATTTTAAGAACATCTTCCTTTAAACCTTTCAGAAAAAGTTCTTTTAGGATTTATTCTTCAAGATCTATATTTATTCTGGATCCTACAAAATAAAATCTCTCGAGATAATCTTCCAAAGATTCATCTTCTTTTTGATTCATACGAAAAAGCTCATCTTTCTTATCCCTAACTCTACAATAATCTTGATATCTTTCAAGGAATATTTGTTTTAATCCATTTTCTCCATCCCAATGATTACAAACTCCTTCTCCTAGACCCATAAACCATCTCAAAGCGACATCTTTAAGAGTAGAAGGAAATAATATTAACTTTTGCTCATTGGTAGTGTAAAAATAAGCTTGACATACTACTTCAAATTCAAAAAGAAAAGCATTAGGATCTTCATGGGGTTTTCCATGAAAAGTAGGCAATACAGAAATAGAGATTGATTTAGGTTCTCTTACTCCATCTTCTATATGTAAGATTGGAAAAGCAAATGTTTTTCTTTGTCTAATTTCCCCCTGATCTTGTCTTTGTCTCTTATTTTCACAGTTTTCTTTTTCTATTTCACTTTGTGCATCAGCCATTCCTGAATATAGGAATTCAAGAATTGGTTCAGGTATAGGTTCAGTAAGAATAGAAGAGGGATCTATATAGTTGTCAAATTTTGGATTGGACAATAAATATGTATTGGGATCTTGATCTAGGATTTCAGCTTGATTGGTTGATGATGTAGCCTCAGTTTTTACTATTTTAAAAATCCCAGGTTTTCTAAAGTCTCTTGGGGATTTTTCTATTTTATTAGTTTTTATAAATCTTCCTTTAGAGTCTCTAGGTCTGTTCATGTATGTTCTAAACCTATTATTATTATTATTTTTAAAAAAACTATGTCTAATCTTCTTTGAATAATTTATGTATATCATTGATTGGATCAAGTTGGTCTGGTGTCATAAAATGTTCCACTTCAAAGCTAAAACAATCTACCAACAATTGAATCAGTTGAACAAGATAAGCTTTAGTTGTGATAGGATCAGGACTTCCTAACTATAGCTCATAGTGTAATTCTTGACACAATTCTCTAAAACGTACAACTCTAGAAATTCTACAGTATCTCTTGTTGTATTGTAGGGCTAATTCTCTCCTTTCTATATTTGCAAGGAAGTTGTGGACAATGAGGGAATCCTCAAGGTATTGATTCCAAGGATAGATTACTAGATTTACTATTTTTCTCCTATCCCAAATCCAATTTTCACAACTTATTCCAAGGTTATCATAAGGTGTAGGATGATTTACCCTTAAAGTTTTTGCTATATTAATCCTTTTTATTTTCTTTAATTCTTTCGATCTTTCATTGATAGAGTCAACACGTTCACACAGTGCTTCCCATTTTGATTTGGTTGTTATGAAATTTTGGTCAACAAGAAGATTAACCTCTTTTTGTATCAAAAATTTTCTAAGGTCTATGAATTCAGTCTGACTGCTTTCAACCATTTGGCAATTTTTTTACTTTTTTATTTTTCTCTTTGAATTTTGTTTTTGTTTTATTATTATTATTTCTATTTGGATTTTGATTCTATTTTTTGTGTCAATCCTACTGTTTACTAAGCTTAAATTCATAATTTATAAATACTTTTAACATAATAGAAATATATATATATAATATTACTAAACAAACCTAATGCTGCTAAAATTAGATGCGATCCACGGTCTATAAAATCCATATAGCCAATTTTAGCATAATTAGAGAAAAATAAAAGTGCTTGGAAAATTGGCTTTGGACAGACGAGCAGAAGCAGCAGCCGCCATCAGTCGGAGAGGGGAGCAGCAGTCTCCCATCAAATTCGCCACTATAGCAGCCGACACTGTAGAAGCTCGCATACTCGTAGCAGCCCGCCACTTTAGCGATTCAGTGCACGGTAGCGGTCACAAAAATTTTGGCCCTAAAAAAAAAAAAAAAAAAAAAAAATGGCAGATTTTGGAGGCAACAAGTTGTGACGGATGGAGCAGCAAGGAGGAGGAGCGAGAGGTCTAGGGGCATCAAACCCTAGGTGTGGGACTTCGGAGGGTAGATCAGCAGACGCGAGCAGTGGGGGCTCCGGCGAGATAGCGAGGCCCCGGGCGGAGGATGTGGACAAGGAAGTTCTATTGGAACCGGTCCAAGGGCGTTGGGCGGATGCGGTTGAAGATTTCTCCGAGGGGGACCAGGACTCTATGCGTCGGGATCAAAGGAAGACCCAAGAAGGAGACAAAGAGAAACCTGGCAACCGGAGACCTTCATATCTTAATGCTCTTCGCGGTAAGCAAAAATTATCCGACTCTTGTTTTAATCTAAAATCGATCAATGGTAGGTTGCACGTCCCGGATTCCTTAGCTCGGCATGTGGCTATGGAGGGCGGAACATCTTTGGTGGCTAAATTTATGGGGGTGAGGCCGGACATGGAAGTCATAAGGAGATGGGCCATCCAAAAATGGCAGCCAAGGGCCGGTATGATGATTAAGGCTTTACCCAAGAGTTTTCTTTTGGTGACATTTCAATGTGAACAGGACATGGAAAGGACTCTCCAAGGAGGTCCTTGGTTTTTTGGGAAAAGGGGCTTGTATCTGAAGCGTTGGTCCCCCGATTTCAACCCCCAGACTCAGGTGCTGGATTTGGCTCCTATTTGGGTTAAGATGCCAGGATTACCTCTACTTTTTTGGAACGAACAAATATTGGCTGGGATAGCTACAGAGATTGGAGAACTAATAGCTATTGATCCTGCAACCTTGAGCAAAACAAGACTCCTGTCTGCTCGCATGTGTGTGTTGGCGGACCTGAGTAAAGAGCTCCCTAAATCCATTATTTTGTCGTCTATGTTTGGCCTTCATACTCGGGTATTTGAATATGAAAATATGTCTTTTAAGTGTAGTGTTTGTGGGAAGGTAGGGCACCGGGGTATCCACTTGCATTTCCAAGAACCGACCCCCACTCCAAAATACCGATCCTCAAACCCGGAATAATATCCCTCCCCCTGAGATCTCCATTCCTACCCAACCTGGGCCTCAAGGACGTGGAGCTCGAAATCCGAATATCAGAGACCCTGTTCGCCCTATTGTAAGCAAGAGGCAACGTTTTAACCCTCCTCCCAAAAATTCTATGCCCCAAAACCCTCTCACAAGGGAGCTGGTCCCTTTGATGGGAACCCTCAAGCTCAACCTGCTCCTAAGATGATACAGCAATCCTCAGAGCCAAATCACAAAGGAAAGAACCCCATAGATCAACGCCCTAGGGCAAGTAAGTTTGATTGGGTGATACGGGAGGCCTATGGAGGCTCGGTGGAAGTGGTCCCATGTACTGCAGAGGAATTTATGGGAAGAAATTCCAAGGAGATCAACATCCCAGTGGAGAACAGTTTTGATGCATTAAATCATTTGAAGGGAGATCAGATGGACAGCCAAGAAGTGGAATCTGAGGTAGAGGAGACTCAAGAGAAGGATTTAGAGGAGAAAAATCAGAGGAAGGAGCAGGAAACTAACAATACAGGCAAGGATACTCGGGAGGAAGAGGTGAACCACCAAGATCGGTGTAACCCCAAAGCGGGGAAAAAGAATCTACTAATCAAGAAGCTAAGAGCACGGAATCATCTCCATTGTCAAAAAGACCGGTTAACCTGGAAAGCAGTTATGTTACCCCAAATACCAAGACCGACCTACCCAAGATGGTTACTAGAAGCCAAGTGAATCCCAAGGAACTTCAACCTAGAGCGGATGTATGGGGATATGGTTCGGTAGGAAGAGGGAAACCTAGCAATGCTTCCTTAAGGCAGAAAGAAGCAGAGCGAGGAGTGGTTGATGGCACTCAAGCAGTATTGCTCTTTGGGGCAAAGGCTCGAGGATCCAAAGCCCATAAATGAAGATTCTTTCATGGAATATTCATGGGAGTAATCCTGCAAAAATAAGAGCTTTGTATGCTCTTAGACAAGAACACAAACCGGATATGATTTTACTGCAAGAAACTAAAATGGAGGAGAGTAGAGTTATTCCTTTTAAGAATAGGACTTGGCGAGAATCTGAAGTAGTAGGCCAAGAGGCCACTGGAACAGCAGGAGGGTTACTGGTTATGTGGAACAAAAATGTGATTGATAGTAGAGTGATTCTGATGTCTAGTTGGTTTATTTGTCTCTTATGTGTGGATAAAACCACGTAGGAAGAGTGGATCTTAACGAATGTATATGCTCCAGTTAGACAGGGATCGAGAAGGGTTCTTTGGAGTCAGCTAGCTAAATTGAGGGAGACGGTCCCCAACTACCCTTGGATTGTGGCGGGGGATTTCAATTGCTACCTTAATCCTGTAGATAAATTGGGGGGCTCTCAAAGAATAACTGTTGATATCTACGAGTTTAGAGATTTTGTTGAGCAACATGAGCTGATGGATGTGGAACTGCGTAGATTCTCCTATACATGGTCTAACAAAATATTGAAGGAAAACCAAATTCAGATAAGATTAGATAGGTTTCTTCTTTCTCAAGAATGCCTGGAGAGGTTTGGGGACTCTTCATTAACGACACTCCCAAGAATCGGGTCTGATCACAACCCAGTTCCGCGGGAAACGAGGGAGGACTCTAAGAAAAGATACATGAGACCCTTTCGATTCGAACTTATGTGGTTCCAACATCGGGATCTCAAGGATCCGGTTGCCCAATGGTGGGACAAAAAGTATAATGGTTCGAAACCGGCCCAAGTGGCATGTAAACTAAGGAATGTGAAGGCTAACATTAGAGAGTGGAACAAAAATTCCTTTGGCAATATTTTTGTTAAAAAGGCAGAACTAAAAGACAAGATCAATGAACTACAGGAGAAGTTGAAGTCGGAGCGACTTACGGAGGATCCGAGAAACCGGGAGAGGGAGGCGTTAGCCGAATACCACAAGATGCTAGGATTTGAAGAAACCTTTTGGAGGTAGAAATCCAGATCGCGTTGGTTAAAGGAGGGTGACAGAAATACAAAGTTCTTCCATGTCTCTACTCTTCGCCACAGGAGTACTAACAAAATTAAGGAGATCAAGATGGCCGATGGGTCTAACACCAAAGATATGGAAGACATAAGGAGGGAAGCGATTGAGTACTTTAAATCGTTGCTAGAAGATGTAAATCCGACTATTGAAGAAGAGGACTCTCTCGTTGGCAGCCATTCCACCCCTCGTAACTGATAATATTAATGGATTCTTACTTAGTCCTTTCACAAAGGAGGAAATCAAGAAGGTCATTTTTGACATGGATGGTAACAGCTCCCCAGGACTGGATGGCTTCCCTGCAGCTTTCTTCCAGAAGTTTTGGGATATCCTAGGCAATGATGTAGTGGAAGCTATAATTGAGGCTCAAAAGGACATGGAAATCCCAAAAGGAGTTAATGCTACTTTTTTAGTCCTCATCCCTAAACTAGTGGGAGCAATGGAATTTTCCAGTTTTTGCCCTATCAGTTTATGTAACACTCTGATGAAGATTCTCACAAAAATAATCGCCAATAGGCTGAAGGTTATCCTTCCTTTCATCATTGATATGAACCAAGGTGGCTTTGTGAAAGGGCGACAAATATTGGATGGTATCATCACAATTCATGAGGTTATTCATTCAATGGTGACTAGTAAGGAAGCGGGTATGTTACTAAAGCTTGATATGAATAAAGCCTACGACCGGGTCTCATGGCGGTTCCTCACCAAGATTTTGGGTAAGTTTGGTTTTCGTCCCCAGTGGATTAAGTTGATTTTTAGTTGTATCTCTACTACAAGATTTTCTGTCATGGTGAATGGGTCACCCTTCGGTTACTTTAAGAGTGAAAGGGGGGTTGCGACAAGGAGATCCTTTGTCTCCATACTTGTTTATTATTTTAGCGGAAGCATTGGGTAGGAACATTTCAGCAGCGGTGGCGGATGGTCAATTGGAAGGTTTTAAACCAGCCTCAACAACAGATACAGTGTCTCACCAACGGTTTGTGGATGATACAATCATTGTGTCCAAAGCCTCGATGCCTCAGGCTAGGAAGCTGAAGAGAATTCTAACCAAGTATGAGACAGAAGCAAGACAAGTACATAAACTATAAGAAGAGTAGCATCTATTTCTTTAACACGCCTGGTGGGAGGGAGGAAAGAATAGCTAACCTCTTCGGTTGTGGAAAGGAGCTTCTACAAGCAACTTATCTAGGCATGCCTATGTTCGAAGGAAGAATGAAGGCTACTTTGTGGAACTCGGTCATTGACAGGATCTCCAAAAAGTTAGCGAGGGTGGAAGGGCAACCTTCTCGGCTTCGCAAGAAAAGCCTTATTAGTTCAAACTACTTTACTGAGCATTCCAATTTATCGCATGTCTCTATTTAGAATGCCCGCAAAGGTTCGAGCTACATTGGAGCTAATTCAACGCAACTTCTTGTGGTCGGGTTCGAGGAGAGAAAGAGAATTTCGTTGGTAGCATGGAATCGGTGTGTGCAAGCAAGGATCGGGGGGCTCGGGGTTAAAGAGAATGAAAGAATTGAATCAAGCTCGATTGGCAAACGGGTATGGAGATTTATCAATAATGATCAATTGGGATGGGTAAAACTTCTTAAGGCAAAATATATCGAAATAATCGGGACTTCCCGAAAGTCGATAATCTTCCTAGAGGATCCTATTTTTGGAATTGTTTGCTCGAATGTCGGGAGGTAGTCAGGAAAGGCATCAGATGGAGAATTGGTAATGGAAGACAAGTGGACTTTTGGAAAGACCCATGGTTGGAAGAGGCCCCTCTGAAAGATAACTTAGACCTTCAGGTCCTCCAACATAAACTTTCGAAGGAAATGGGAGGAAAAGTAGGGGATTTTATTGTTGTAGCACGGAAACTTCTTCTTGGAAGAAAATCACGATTCATAATCTGTCAGAGCAAGAGAAGGTGGCCCTAACCAAACTCAATGATGCTTTAAGGGTGTTCCCGATCATTCCTGGGGGAGGAAGAGACAAGGCGATTTAGGGCAAAACTACAAGCTGGGATCTATTCGATAAAAGCTGCCTATAAGTTAATCCACTCAGGATTCAATGGTCGGACTCGACTTCTATTATTTGGTTAAATAATTTAACCCCAAAAATAGCTTTCTTCTTTTGGTTGGCGAGTTCAAAATAAGATCCCGACAACGAGATAATCTGCAAAGGAGAGGTTTCCAATTCATCAATCGATGTATCTTGTGTGAGAAAGCAATAGAATCAGTAAGTCATATATTTCTAACTTGTGATTTTTCTTGTACGATCTTCCAAATGATCCTGTCCAAATTTCATATAGATTGGGTCTGTCCAAATAGCATGTCCGACTTCGCATACGGTGGGCTTCCCCCTTCCGGGCAAAGCTTTTGACTTGGCTCGGAAGCTCGGCTTACCCCATTTTTTATGGGGGATATGGAATGAGAGAAATAAGAGAGTATTTAAAGGACGTAAGAAAGATCCCAGGTTATGTGGTAATAAAATAATCAGAGCTTTGAAAGAAAACTGGAAAATTTTCTTCTTCAAAAATGAGACCATGTCTCTAAGGGAAAGGAGGATTTTGCGAAATTGGGAAGAGGAACTTCCAGACCTAGACATTACAACCAACCCACGGGATGGTGTCAAGTGGATACCCCCACACAAAAGTGGGTTAAGTTTAATTTTGACGGGGCAGCTAAAGGAAATCCGGGGGCTGCAGGAGCAGGAGTTTTGAGAAATGAGGAAGGAAAAGTGGTCCTTGCCTTTCTCGAGCCTTTGGGAACTCAAACAAATCATTTTGTAGAAGCCCGAGCCTGCATGCAGGCAATGAGAATTTCTAGACTTGAGGGTTATAAGGAAGTTATCTTTGAAGGGGATTCGCTTAATATAATCAAGGCAATTAAGGAGGATAAAGACCCCACTTGGACCATATTGGAGCTTATCCTAGAAGCAAAGATTCATAAATCTCATTTGGTTAATGCCCGAATCCAACACACCTTCGAGAGAAGGGAACCGAGCGACGGATCTAATGGCAAATATTGCGGTTTACGTTGGGGAGATGCAAATTTGGAAGGATAACTTCCCTCAAGAACTATTGGTGTTGGTCGCTAGAGAAGAGCTAAGATCAAACCTGTTAGAGCATCAGGAGATCGGAGGGGCTGATGATGAGTAATCCGACGAGATGGAATTAGGCGGAAAAGGCATCCCATTTGTCGGGGCCCGGGAGGTGACAAGTGTACAGATACAGCAACCTATAGTGTTAGTAAGTGCTAGGTGTTGTTTGGTTTTTGTTTTATCTTGAATAGTCAAGCGACAAGTATAGGACTGTGGACTCTAAGTATGGATTAATGTGAGTCTTAGAAAGATCCATTTTGTATTTTGATTATACGGGCTTGATGCTAGAACCAGCCCATTTTGACTTTGTAAAAGGTTTGTGGACCTTATAACCACCTCTACCTTATACCAAAAAAAAAAAAAGTGCTTGGAAAATAAAGTTTTGCTGGAAATAAAATTGTTGAAATAAAAGGTAACTCTTATTGTTTCTTGAATATTAGGATGTTTTTCATTACAATTGTGTCACTCAACGTAACTATTTCCTATAAAACAAAAGTAGGGTCCTAATATCATTAGGTTGCTTTTGGTTCACCTACTTCCTACTTTTATTTATAGGTCCTAAACACAAAAATAGGGTCCTAAGATCATTAGGTTGCTTTCGGTTCACCTACTTCCTATTTTTATGTATAGGTCCTAAACCAAATTAACAATAGTAATTACCCAAAGCAAGGAAATTACTGAAATTAAAATTTGCAGGAATTGAAATTTAATCTATGAAAGCAGTAAAACATGAAATCCTTATGAAAAATGAACCTGGCAATGTCGTAAGGCGGGGCTCTTTGTAGCCTATCTACAGTAGGGAGGTCTCATGTGTACCATCTACGTAAATATCTACTCTAACTTGTATGCACACCAAGGCCTCCTATTTCCACAAGATCTCATGCGTACAAGTAAGTCAACTCGCTTTGCACTACCAAGCAATTTTTTTGACCAACTACTACGACGCTACTTTTCCCGACAATGACGCCAAAATGATCGGCTATAGAAGCTTACATTTAATTTTATCAATTTGAGGGAAATCAAGGTTAGATTTAAAAAGTTGCAATCCCGTATAGATTATATCGTAGGAGTTAATACTAAGTCTAGCTCAGTTTATTGTCCAGAATTCATGCGTACATGTGCACAAAAAGAAATATAAAAATTATGCAGAGATGAATTATGCAAGATATGGTAAATAAATGCAATCTAACTTTTACTAATGATGTAATTTACTAATGCATCTGATTACTTGCAACTAATTTATGATATATTTTAATCTAAGTGTGAGGAACTAATTTATGATATGAGGATCCTCGTGCAATTTATTCTATTTTATATAAATTAGAATGCAAATCTAACTAATCCTAATCTAATGCAGGGGCGAGAGAGCTCAGGGACTATCTATTAGGAGTGGGCCCTGCCTCCTAAAGTGGTAGTGTAAGTATTTCTCCCCTAATTTACCTTATCAGTAACTAAGTTTTATGTTTCATACTAATATTTATGCATATTTTATGAATGCAGGTAATAAGTCTACAATTTACAAAACAAAGATTAAACAAACTACAAAGTTGATACAGAATACCATATTTGAAGAAAATGTTGTTTTATTGCTGGAACTTCAACTGTACATGCTTCCTCAGAACAAACTATAATATGAAATAATGCTTTGTAAAATAATCCAGAATAGAGCGGAGTCGAGAGAGCTCCCTCAAGGTTTTCTATGTATTTTTATACTAAGGCTAATACAATATGAACAATTTCTTCCACGTATTTGTCATGCTTAATTTGTGGACTGGTGACTGTACATAATCTAAAACCTAATATAATATTTATTTTGACTTGGACTTATAAATGTTCCTATTGATCCAAGTGGCAACTACACATAATCCTATCAAGATACTACCTATCTAACTAACTCACAAGATAGAGACTTTATTTCCTTTATTCCAGGAAGTCTAACAATCTGTTGCGATTACATTTCAAATGTCCCAAAATAAACATATTATGAATCTTATAAAACTTTATCAACTGGAGATATTCTCGTAGATAATTATGCGAGAAGTAAGGTAGGTTGAAAAGATATCTATTGTCGTCCACTGTAATGTGCCATCCACAATCAATGGTAATTATTGGTAACATTCTCCAGTAATTACCTTCAGTAATTACTATTAGTAGTTACCTTCAGTAGTTACCTTCAGTAACTACCTTCAGTAATTACCTTTAGTAATATACTTTAGTAATATACTTCAGTAATATGCTTTAGTAATATGCTTTAGTAAGATCAATTACTATTGTTTCCCGAACTGCTATGGTTCTTCTTCTCGTCCGAGGTGCATTCCACAGGTTCTGTGATTCCTTTATCAATCATCCATGCTTTTTCCTACATTTTTCTCAAAACTCGGAAAAATTTGATACAAATCAAATATAAATGTCAGATTATCATAATTTATCATTTTTACTAATAAATTGTGTTTTATTAATAATAAATTACATAAAAATATCAATTATTGAGGTAAATGAAGTAATTCTAATACAAATATATGTGGTAAATGACCACTCATCAAGAGGTGGAGTTGCAAGAGCATATCAAGAATGGGGGAGAGTATGAGGCGATGATGATGACATTACGAGCAGAGGTGGCAATGACACAGGAACAGGTGATCATGATAAAGCATTGATTTTGGTAGGAGAGGGTGTACATGGAGGTCCTAGAGGATTGGTTGATGGAGTGACGCATACGAATACCTATGCAACCCTCTTTATCATGAGTAGAGGCTAGTTGATAAAGCATATGTTCAAGGGAGATGTCAGTGTAGCAGCCAGTGTTGCGTGCTAGGGAGACCACAACCTCACAGGCCTTAGGTGTTAGATCATCTCATGAGAGATTGAGGGAGCATCAAATCATGGGTGAGTAGTCACAATGCGAGAGTTCAGAGTGGAGCAATTATATGGGCAGTGAGTGATACAAATGATCTACATGTGGCTAGTGACAACAAGTATCACAATTTTGGATGTATAATTATGAAGAGACTCAGGGCTCAACTATATGTAGCTTGTGGTTGATGATGATGTACTAATATTTTATGGATACATATATATAGCTTTTGGTTTGTGATATATGTGTTATGTGTGAATGAATGAACACGATGTTGTTATGTGGATTAGTTGTAAAATTATGATGAGTGATGATAGTGTGTAAATTAGATAGTGTAGATGATATGTGTGAAAGTAGTGGAACACAAAAATGGATATACCATGTGGTTAATGATAAAATAACAACCACTTATACAAGTAGAGGTAAATTTGTGGCAACATGAAGTGCAAATGAGTGGCAACATGAAGCACAAATGATGGATATGATAGATAACAAGGCAAAATGAAAAATGGGAGCATGTGCCAATTTGGACATCTTATGGAGGAAGAATCTAGAGGTGAATTTAAAAGACTCAAACACCCTAGTGACCACAATCAAACTCATATAGTAATCAAACAGGTCCTCAAAGATACTAAGACCACCCTAGGGAGTCAAGTCTCTCAAATACCAACTGTGTATGCAGTGAATGTTCATTTCTTAATTTGGAGTAAGGTTAGATTGACCATTTGTAACTCAAGATATTATAAGCTAGCTCATCTACAAAAGGTAATATACTCCACTTCAAGTCAAGCATCTATAGATGGTGAGAAAAAAATGGTGTTCCTAAAAACAACTATTTTACTTTCATTTAATTTTATCAATTCGAGAGTTCATAAACTTGCTAAGTACCTATGCATAGTATATGCCTATAGTATTTGGAAGATGAGTCATATGTACCATATGGTTTGGGGGTTGTGTTGAGTTTGTTCATGTAGTTCATTTTATCCAAACCAATAAAAATTAAATGTAGAAATTAAAACACACAATTGAAAGAAATTGAAGGAAGTAATTTGCTAAAATTAAATTATTATTATCAAATACATGACTAAAAAGGAAATTATTGACATTAAACACATAAAATGAAATGAAATTGTAGAAAAGAAACACACTTGTAAAATTAAATAAAGTAGGAAATAACACACTTCAAAAATAAATAAAGGAGGAAAAATAACATGGGAGGATTATTTTCTAGAGTGGGCCCAAGATCCTGCAGACGTTCGCCCTGCTGGTTACACAACATTCACACTTTCGAATACACTCAAATGAAAAACACTCAAAAATTTATTTATAATTATGTACTACAAAATACCAATCATTTGCAAAAACCTTTGTGATCCTTGCTTTAGGGGTGGCTTGTGTTTTATACAAAACGTGGCCATCCCCTATTACAAATATAGGCGGTTCTAATTTGGTCACACAACACGATTTGTTATGCTAATTTGTGTACAGTTGTAATCAACATATAATAAAAGAGCAGCCATGCCTAATTTTAATCTTGAAATATAAATATAACACTTTCTAATTTTATAACAATTTATTTCTATTATTCGCATGGTCTTCTAATCAACCAATCAATGCACAAAATGAAGGTGCTTTATTCTCATTGAAGATACACATATTTTGGCTTGTCGTAGGAAGATAGGTGACTTTCGACTGCTGAAATATAGGCACAAAAAGATAGGTGCCTTTCGACTACTAGGATATAGACATCGAAAGATAGTCGTATTTTTGTTGTTGGGAGATAGTCACGTTCCTACTACCAAAATATAGGTACCATTCAACCTATTACTCAGATATAGACACCATATATCTTGCTACTAAAATATAGGCACCATCTATCCTATAATTGAGATATAGACACCATCCATCCTGCTATCAAAATATAGGCATCATCCATCCTATCATCAAGAGATAGGCATCGTCTATCTTGCTATCGAAAGATAAATACCTTTTGGCTTGTTACCGAGAGATAAGTATCATACCTTAGTAGGATTTACACACCTATTTTAGGCACCACAAAATCCTTCTAGTCGCTCATCATTCCTTCAACACATTACAATTTTTAAGCAATGCTAGGTCCATGTAGGACCTCGACTAAAAGATGTGAAAAAATAACAAAAATTTGCATCTACACACAATTTTTACTTAAAACATTGATTAAGCAATATACATCAATTTCCATTAAATATATGCGATGATTATACAAAAATACATTCCTAATGTTAAACATACCATACATAACCCCTCTTAAACATGAATAAAAATGAGTATTTTTGGTGCTTATCACCCCCCCATGCCTATGTATTAACATGTCCTCATGGCACTCTATACTGATAATTTTATGTTTTAGTAACTGCCTTCTAGTAATTCCTATTTTGGTGTATCCATGCTCAAGTTGTGGTCTTGTCCTTTTATTTGTCTCATTTACGTTTGCCATGTTTCTTGGGTTGGTTGGGTCCTGCCTCTGTCTCTGGTTTTCTCTTACACCAACCACTCTTACTTGTATCTTCCATTGTCAACCTAGTGAATGTAACTACAACGCATTCAAGGGAT
This sequence comes from Wollemia nobilis, assembly GCA_028583015.1. Lineage (NCBI taxonomy): Eukaryota > Viridiplantae > Streptophyta > Pinopsida > Araucariales > Araucariaceae > Wollemia > Wollemia nobilis. The sequence goes on along the minus strand of JAQPPZ010000613.1, from coordinate 3,857,215 downwards.
GGTGCAACTTTCTACCATAGAAAATTATGTGTGGGTAACCAAACTACTATTTTTATTGTTGGAGTATCCCATGACTAAAATCATGACGTAACAACCACTTGTGATTTTGGTAAAAGTGCCACCCGTGGGTCCCCTACTTTGTTGTTTGTAACATCCTTTTCATATTCAGATTGTAGAGGTTGACGTACTCTGATCAGTGCTGGAATTATGGGATCCTTGCAAAATAACTCCATCTATTGAAAATATTCTATCATTCATGATGGACGTCTACCAACAAAACCATATAGGGCCCAAAATTATAGTGGATGTGCAGGCCTGACATTGATGCTTGGCTCCCTGGTCATCCCTTTGTGGGCTTGTCATTCTTTCTGGGCCTTCTCCTTGAGCTCAGTGAACTCCTATCATTGATCAACAAAATATTCCAGTGATGGAACCCACTCTTCATCAGAGTTGGGATCATGCTGCTTTCTCTTCCTTCTCTATGGTGGTCGCTTTGTATTAGCCTTCTGCCTTTGTTTCTTTGTGGATTTTGGAGCCTCTACATCTGTTGGTGGTGCCATAAGATCAAGCATCACTTCTCTCCTTGGAGGTGGTTTTTCTTGAACATTCGATGGCTTTGTCTTCGATGTGCATTGGTCCATCGGTACACCATCAAGGGGTTCAATTTTTGATTGATCACCACATTGGCTAGTCATGGTGTGGTCCATCTCTAGTTGACCAGATGACTGGGTATCTAGTGAAGGCTTTGTAGACTCCTGTACTAATTGTGCCATGTCACCCTATTTAGCCAATCCCCCATTGATTGGTTAGCATTGTCTCATGCAGGTGACTCTCTAGTTGACTAGGTAACATCCACTTGTGCCTCTGATTTCCCAACTAACTAGGCATTCTTTGGGCGGTTAATTTTAAGTTGACCAATTTATGGGGTAGCCTTAGAGGTTTTGCCTAACTCACTAGCTAAATGGGCTATCTCATCTTCCTCACTGTCTGATATTTCAACAAAAAGAGGTCCACTCTACAAAATAGGGCTCCCTTGTTCCTATAAAGTATCTACCATAGGGGCTGTTGATTGGTCCCCGACGTCTAACATTTGGTCATATGATGCATTCCTAGCATCAAAATGGTATGCCCCTATGGATGCTACCTTCTCCAATTCGATGGAGGAAATGGCTAGGTCCATGCCCTATTCCATCTGTACAATATCAACTCGATATGCTTTTATGGTGAGAAATTGTTGCACAATATTCTCCATCTATTGTACTGTGTCTTGCAACTACTGCACAAGGTTGTTAAATTAGTGTTGTTTGGTTGCAGTAGCCCTTCAAAACTCCTAGAATTCAACATGTACGACATTGAATTTCCCTCCAAATTGGAGACTTGCTCTTTCATGTCCCTCAATTGGTCCTAGAGATCATCCTCTAAAGAGTCGTTGCAAGACACTATGATTAATACCAAATCCTACAACACCTGGAAAACTTGTTTGTCCTCCATCATATGATATTCATTATCATTTGATTAATTGTAGTCGATCAGAGTATCCACCTCTACTTCGACCTTGGTTGTGGTTAGTGATAGTGTCCAAAATAGGCTTAATTTGAGTTGTCCTACCTCCCCTTCTGAATGACTATGTTGAGAGGTAGGCACCCCTATTTCCTCGTTCTTATCCTCTGCACCCTACTCACCAATCAATTTAAATGTAGCTTCTTTTGCTATAGTGGTTGATAGTGGTGATGTAGCCCTATACACCTCAACATGCTAGATTAATATTGAAATCAGTCCATGATGTGCTAGCACTGCTGTTGTTCCCACCTGATATCTATCAGCTTCATCCCTTAAGGCACACATCAAATTATATGGGATATTTATATGATCCCCATGCAACAGATGATTCATAACTTATAGGTGATTGGCATTCAACCTAGAGTATTTACCTATGCAGGTGAAGAATCTTGCCAACTGCTCGAACACCTACCACCATATCTTTGGGACATACTATTTTGGTAACCTCAACTGCATCAACTACATCATGGGTTACACAAAAAATCATTGAGCGCATTGCTCGATGCTATCCCCCTTGTATTGTGGTTTCTTATGCATGGGAGAGTAGTGACTTCTACGATATACTCCTCCATTATTGGTAGCATAAGTCCTCTCATACACACAACTCCATCGACCATCAAAGGTATAAATACTTATTCTATTGCAAAGTCTTGACCCTAACTGACAAGGCAATAATAATCCTTCCAACCCGCAGCTTCAAACTGTTCACAAGCAAATCCTATAATGCCCAAGAGATATATGGGCTCATATTTTCTCTATATCTGGTTGTGCGAAGGTCCTCCCATGGCATCTGTGCTATTTTATTTAGCCTTTTTGATTATGCAATGAGCTTTTATCTTCGTATTTACATATCTAAGCATGCGACTGTATCCATGCATATAGTGGGCACCCATCTCCTCGTAATTAATAATAATTATGAAAATTGGGTAATTAACTTTGAAGCATGTGCTCGGATACAGTTGGAGATAGTCGTAACGCCCCCATGCCTGATTGGTACCACATGGTAGATTGCTAATATGGAATTGCATGATTGGACAATAAAATATTGGGGTATGTACTGGTACATAACACAAATATGATTTTCATGATAACTATGCACATAGATAATGGAAAAATTAGTACATACCTAGGTGAATTTTTGTGAAGCTTGATGTGTAGATGCCTAGTGGTGCGATTTGATTGATCAAACGATGATTACAGTGTATCGGGATGAATCTGCAACTTGCATTTTTTTGTGTGGGGCGATCATGTCAAAGTAATGTTATTGGGTATTACATTTTTATTAGTTTTAAGGTTTCATAATGAAAATACAAACTATAATTATTTACTATGGGACGATGCACTTCTACATTGAAATTCAAAATAAGTGTGCCCTATTTTCAATGTCTTGGGATTAAGCATACTCTGGTGTTGATGATTGGGAAGTAAACATATACATCATCAAAAAGTTAACTTCATTTATTTGCGTGTGGATATAGGTGCTGCTTGCTCTGGATTTGAAGATAGGTGCCTTTACGTCTCTGGTTTTGAAGATAGGCACCTATGTTGCTCTGGTTCAAAAGATAGGTGTCGAATATAGGCACTGAAGATAGGTACCTCCACTACTTTGGTTCAAAATATAGGCATCGAAGATAGGCACCTTCATTGTGCACCATGTTACTCTGAATATAGGCACCTGTGTCCTAGATATAGGTGTTTGTGTTCTACCTCAGAAGATAGGCATGGGATATAGGTGCCCTTGTCTTGATCCGGATATAGATGCTTCCCTTCGAATGGAAGATAGGTGCCTCTATGGTGGCTCGAATATAGGCACTGCCCTCCTAGTGGGAAGTAGGTGCTCATTTTCTCTTTTTGTGTGTGTGTGTTTTTTAACCCAGATACACACCCAGATACACGTGTCACCCTCTTGACTATTAAAATGATGCCACGAGGTGCATGGTACGATCGTAAGTGGTGGTCATTGACTATTAAAATGATGCCACTACCATCAATGGTTTTAACATGGACAACACTGATATTAATTACTTCAACCACCTCATACGGACCCATCCACCTTTGAATGAGTTTTTCCTTGTGCTCCTAGAACTAAGAATTATAAAGTAATACCAAATATCCTTCTTTAAATTGTTTTACCTATATGTGATGGTCATGCCACATGGTCCTCTTTTTTTCCATAATTTTTGTGCACTAGAATGCATCTTTGTCTATATTCATCCAACTGATTCAACTGGTGAATACACTCTTTTTATGCAATGCTTAGATCCATATTAAGCTCCATGGTAGTACACAAAGTCTTAATCTTAAATTCGATTGGCATCATTGCATTCTTCCTATACACCAACTAAAATGATTTAAACTCGATTGTTGATTTCCATGTGGTTTGATATGCCCGAACTACTTTCAAGAGGTATTTCACCATGTCCTTTTTGTTTTGTTGCACTATCTTTGTTAGAATGTTCTCCAACTCCTTGTTTGTAACCTCCACCTGCCCATTTGCTTATGGATGGTATGGGGTGGTTTTGTTGTTCCTGATTTAGTATTATTGCATTAGTTCCTAGATCATTTTTGAGGTGAACTACATCCCCTAATCAGTGGTAATTTTCCTAACTACACTACAATGTCTTCTTTTTCACTCTATAGTGCCTACACTTCAACCCACTTAGTAACATAGTCAGTACATATTAAAATATACCGTTTTTGTTAGATTGTGGATTAATTGGATTTGTTCATCAAGAGCGAAGAGATGCTTATCTGTATATCGGTCTTCAGTGGCAGTGTTGTCTTGAGATATTAGCCTAGAGAGAAAATCTACCACAATGTTATCTTTATAGGGTTTGTCTACTATGGTCACATCAAATTCCTACAGAAGTAGTAGCCATCTAATAATTCTACCATTTACCTTGGGCTTGTTCATCAGATAACTAATGGTTGTATGATCAATGTGTACAAATATTTTGTAGGCCATAATATAATGGTAAAATTTAAATATAGCATGTACAACTACCAAGAATTGTTTCTTTGTGACAATGTTATTGAACTCAACGCCCGTAATATTCTTATTGACATTGTAAATGGCATAAAATTTATTTTCATCTTTCTATTCTAGTGTTGACCCTATGGCATTATTGGATGCATCTATATAAATGTGGAAGGGGAGGTTCCAATTTGGACCTCTCAACACGGGAGCAATTGCCAATTTTTCTTTCAAGGTCTGGAACGCTTGTTCACACTCACTAGTCTAGATAAATTTGACATCCTTGGTTAATAGTGTGTATAGTGGTTTGGCAGTTTTGCTAAAATATTGAATAAATTGTCGATAGTATCCAATAGAGCCTAATAAACTACGAACATCTCTTTGTGTTTGGGGAGTAGGTAAAGTTTTAATCACTTTGATTTTTTCATCTACCTTGATCCCTCGGTAGAGATATGGTGTTCTAAAACTATCCCTTCTTGCATTAACATAAAGTATTTTTCATTACTGAGGGACATGTTTGTTTCTTGATAGTGCTGGAGTATTTTCTCTAGATTAATTATAACTTCTCCAAAGGTTTCATCGTATACAGTGAAATCATCCATATAGACTTCTATAGTCTCTCCTCATATCTAAAAAAATGTTAAGAACTACCCTCTAGAAAGTGGAAGGTGTGTTACATAACCCAAATGGTAAGACTCGGTAGGGAAAGGTGCCCCAAGGATAAGTAAATATGGTCTTTTTATTATCCTCGTCCCCTATTTGGATTTGATTATATCCATTATACCCATTGAGGGATAAAAAATATTTTGATCCTACCAAAGTATCGAGGACTTGTTCTATAGTCCTTTTTAGTGGCTTTGTTTAACATTATTTAATCCACACAAATTTGCCACTTGCCATTTTTCTTGGGCACTACCACCAAAGGTGAAACCCATTGACTACCCGAAATGGGATAGATGAATCTAGTTGATAAAATTTTTTATAGTTCAACTTTCACTATTTCCTTCATTGTTGGATTCATCCTCCTTTGAGGTTGTCTTGTTGATCTTGCATTATCTTCCAAATAAATTTTGTGCGTGCAGACTTTGGGTGTAATACCCTCATGTATTTATACTCGCCCTCTTAAAAAATTGATAATGTATTGTCAATGTTCAAATTTCTACCAAGTTCGATCTCTATCTAATTAACATGATTTTCCTTGTTGCCTACAACTAGGGATTCTATAGGAGGTTGTGAAGATTCTCCTTGGAAGAATTTTGTTATGAATATATCTTAATCGGTTTCATATTCTACCTCATATAGGTCCATCACTTGTTGTAGCATTGGCAAGGCATAAAATTTTAGAACTTTAAATTTTGGTTCTCCCAATTCGTCGGTGGATTGTGCAGGAGGATAAATGACTAGGTTTTTAATATTTTATCCATTCAAAATTGTCATTTGTCTAGTACTATAACTTATGTAGGCATCAGTTGTTGCCAGCCAAGCACATTCTAATATGAGTGGATAACCACCAAATCATGATCTAGATTTTAGAACTAGAAAGTCTATTGGATATTCCCATGCATCTATAGTTACAATCATGTCTTCTAGCATTCCCTTGGGAGTACTGTAGACTGATCAACCAATTGTAAAATTGCTTTAATTGGCCTCATATATGTTAGTTGTAGTTTTTACATGGTTTCTTTGGGCATGATATTTATAGCTGCTCCTAAATCTACCAAAGTGTTGGGTAACCTCAAGCATGTGATTTGAATTATCAAGATCAAGCTTCTTGGAACATAGTACTTTGGGTGGTAGGTGTTTCCTAACATTAAGTCAGCTAATTAACATACCACATTCACTATTTTTGATGATTATTTTCATCCTGTTGTCTTAAGACATAATTCTCTAATGGCATCTGTGTAAATTGTCATGTCTGTTATGGCTTGATAAAGGAGAATTATGACGGTTAGTTTTTTCAACCCTTCTATTATGTCAAATTCTAGTTGCACTTTTTTCCTGGGTTCCTGTAACCTTTTGGGGAAGGTTGGAACCCCTTCATCATTGGTTTGTTCAACAATCAAATTTTTTTCCACCCCCTCTATTGGAGGTGTTTGTTCTTCTACTTCTACTTCTATTTCCTCTTTCTCTACCATTGAAGGTGTGGAAACTAATCATAATTCTCTACCTAATCTAATATGTACAGGATTATAATCTACATGTTCTATGTTAATATGGTACATAAGGTACGCTCTTATGTCTACCTAATATGTGGGCTACTTTATCTTATTATTTGGATTTTGGGTTGGTTGTGCTGGTAGTTTTTGTGGCCTAGAAGAAGGTGGTACCAACAAACTAGGTAGCAATGGTGTTTGTATTGTGTTTTATGGAGGTGGAGTCCATGTATTATAAATTTTCCACTATGTTCCAGCTTGCTGGTATGGCATCCATGGATAAGGTGTGTAGGGAGTAGACCCTTGGATGGCATTCATCCAAGGTGGCTGACCCCACCATCCCATATTGGTTGGTTGAGGTTGACCTTGGCTCACAAAATTGGATCCCCCATATTGTGGTCCTACTCTTGGTATACTGTCTCCCATAGGAAACTATTGCCAATTTCTCCTATTACCAATGAAGTAAGTTTCTGCTACTTCTGGTTCCTCTTTCATATTTTCTAACCGTGGATATAACTTCGTTTTATGATTCATTTGACAAATGGTACACACTATGACCTTGTTTTACAGACACTCATTCTTGGGGTATTTTCTTCTACATTTTGGATAGAAAAAGGCTAGTGCTGCTTTAGCTTCCTACTTATTTTTTTGAATCTAGAATGTGTCTAATTTAAGTGCAAGAGATGATAGAATATCACTCTTCATGTCTTCCAACAAATTGCCTATTTTTTCCTTGGTTATAGAGGCTATGGTTTTTGTTCCTCGGTTGATGGGTTTACCCTTTCTTCTAGAATACTTTTGATAAAACTGTTGAATATCTGACATTTAACTTTGGTAAATATCACCTCCCACTAACAAGTTTAATGCTCTTAAGGATTTATTCATGAGACCCATTAAGAATATGCTTCTCAAGGATTTCTCATCCAGTTTTGCATGGGGTGAACATTGAATATTGAAATTAAATCTCTCCCAGTAATCTTCCAATGACTCTTCCTCCCTTTGCATCATATCTAGGACTTCTTCCCTAGTATCTCGTGTGCTACCAAAATCCTGGTATTTTTCTAGAAATATTATCATCATGTCTTCCCAGGTGGCAATTTATTTGTTTTCTAGATTGATAAACTAGCGTAATGTTGAATTATCTAACATAAAGGGAAACAATTTCAGTTTTTGGGCATCAATTTTATATTCCACTGATCTATAAACTACATGAAATTTGAAAAGAAACAAATCAAGTTTCTCAGTTGATAGTATTCTAAAAGTAGGAAGGTGTGTAGGGGAGATATATTTCATTTTAGTTTCTCGTCTTGATTCCTCATTTTTAGCCATATTTTCAAATAATGTAGGTTCTACATCAACTACTTTCAAATATTCTAGCAAAGCGTTACACTCATTTCATTTGTATTCCAATAATATTCCTCAGTCCAAATTTGAGATAGTTCCCTCTTCAACTTCTCTCCACTGTTGGGTATTCAATAGATATTTAGATATTGTCCTCCTTGGTTCTTTAGTTTTATCTAAATTTTATCCAAATATTGGATTTATGCCAAGGTGTCTTTGGTGAAGATGATGGTGCAACTTTGGTAAGTGTTTTAGATTATTTAGAAGATATCTCAAAAGGTTTTTCAAGTATTTTTAGAGTGGTTTCTTCTTTTCTAATAAAACATTCCTCCAGTCCTCTTAGTCTTGGAGGACTCATGCACTCTCAGGTAGGGGATCTATGGGTAAGATAGTATAAATAATTATTTTCAATCTAACTAACATACAGATCCTAAAATACTATAATTGGCACTCCCTGTCAATGATGCCAAAATGATGAGAAAAAAATGGTGTTCCTAAAAATAGTTATTTTCCTTCCATTTAATTTTATCAATCTGGGAGTTTGTAAACTTGCTAAGTACCTATGCACAATATATGCCTATAGTATTTGGGATATGAGTCCTATCTACCATTTGGTTTTGGAGGTTATGTTGAGTTTGTTTGTGTAGTTCATTTTATCCAAACCAATAAAAATTAAATGCAGAAATTAAAACATAATTGAAATAAAATGCAGGAAGTAAATTGCTGAAATTAAATAATTATTATTATCAAACACATGACTAAAAGGGAAATTGCTGACATTAAACACACAAAATGAAATAAAATTACAAAAAAGAAACACACTTGCAAAATTAAATAAAGCAGGAAATAACAGGCTTCAAAAATAAAGAAAGCAGGAAAAATAACAAGGGAGGATTACTATCTAGAGTGGGCCCAAGCTCCTGCAGACATCTGCCCATCTGGTTACGCAACATTCATCCTTTTGAATAAACACAAATGAAAATCACTCAAAATTTTATTTATAATTATGCAGTACAAAATAATAAAGCTTTGTGGAAAAAATCGAGATCCTTGCTTCAGGGGTGGCCTACATTTTATATAGAACGCGACCATCCCTTATTACAAAAATAGGCAGTTCTAATGTAATCATGCAAATCGATTCACTACAATCGATTCGTGCATAGTTGTAATCAACATCTAATAAAAGAGTGGCCATATCTAATTTTAATCTTGAAATATAAATATAGCGCTTCCTAAGTTTATAGCAATTTATTTCTATTATTTGTGCGGTCATCCAATCAACCAGTCAACGCGTAAAATGAAGGTGTTTTTTTCCCGTTGAATATAGGTACCTTCTGACCTATCACTGAGAGATAGACACCTTTTAGGAGCCAAAATATAGGCATCAAAATATAGGTACCTTTCGACCATCAAGATATAGGCATCGAAAGTTAGTCGTATTTCTATCACCAGGAGATAGTTACGTTCCTACTACTAGAGGATAGGCATTGTTTGACCTATAACTGGGAGATAGGCATCATCCATACTTCTATCAAAAGATATGCACCATCCATACTGTCATAAAGATTAGGCAACTTACATCTTTCTACTGGAAGATAGACACCATCCATTTTGTCATCAGGAGATAGGCATCGTCTATCCTGCTATTGAAAGATTGGTGCCTTTCGACCTGTTATCGGGAGATAGGAACCATCCCTTAGTAGGATTTAAGCACCAATTTTAAGAACCACAAACTCCTTCCAATCTCTCATCGTTCCTTCAACACATTACAATTTTTGCACAATGCCAGGTCCATATGGGACCTTGACTAAGAGATGTAAAAAAGCAACGAAAATTTGCATCTACACATAATTTCCACTAAAAACATTGGTCAAGCAATATACATCAATTTCCATTAAATATATGTGATAATTAGACAAAAATACATTCTTAATGTTAAACATGCCATACATAACCCCTCTTAAACATGCATAAAAATGAGCATTTTTGGTGCTCATCAGTAGCCTTGATGGATATAGCCCCATAGTACTTCAACGTTACTCCACTACCAATCAAGAATATACAGCCCCAATGGAGACGTCTAAAATACCAAAGGATCCATGATGAGTGATAAAAGTGACTTTTGTACTTGTTTTTTCTTTTTGCTTTTTTTGACATGGATCCTAAGGTTCAGATTATGCATATGACAAGATGATCATGGGAAACCATTCACTTTATGGAAAGAGCCACAAATGGCCTTATCTTCCCTAAGTACCAAAATGTAATTAATGTGTGATATATGTGCATGGTCCAAAAGGAAACCTAAGTTAACTAGAAATGCCCTATATCTCTCAAAGACTAGCTAATGTTTGATTAAGGTTGATTTAAACACTAGGAATGGTTGATTGATTAAAATAACCTAGAGATTTTTTGAATCAAAGACATCAAAAGAGACAAGAGGTCATAGGGTAATGTGGGAATGTATAGTGAGGGTGATGGTCAAGTGTGAGTGAAATGAGTGGGAAGGGCCAAGACAACTACGACAAAGAATATGCCCTTTATTAACACAATAACAACTATTGCCATGACAAAAAATAAAAGGGACGTGAAAATCAAAATTTTTTTGGAAGCGAAAAGGAGATGAAACTATTGTGAGAGAAAAGACAAAAAAAAATGAAGAAGATAGAAGAAAACAAGGGAAAAGAGGAGGAAAGAAAAGAGAGGGAGAATAGAAAGAAGGGAGAAATACAAGAAATACACAATGGTCCAAGGTATGTAGCCACTTGAAGCATGACCATACAAGGAGTGATGTACAAGGAGAAAAACAAGAAGAGGATAAAAAATATGGAACGACAAGTCGAGGGAAGAAAGAATGAATATGAAACTAATACAAGCAAAAAATTAGAGATTAGTATGTGCATTATGGTATGATAATGATAATCGATGGTTTTTATTTTGGAAGGTCAACCTAAAGTCCTCATTTTCACCTGACCATTTCTAAATGTTGACTAGAGTATGTTGTAAAATATTCGAGTAAGTGTGGTGATTGACATCCAATTGCTAGTTGTTACCTTGGAAGACTTTAAGGAATGGTTAGATGAAAATGAGGAGCGATAGTGATGAGGGATGATGGGTAAATGTAGGTGAGCTATGAAAGTGCATAAAATGGTGGATGATGATGTGAGTGGACTAAAATTCCATACATTCATCCTACCACTACTCAACATCCCCTAGTATATGAATGATAGTTGGGTATTTTTGTCTTTCGATGTTCGATCGATCTATGCGCTATAGGATGTTGAGGAATGGTTGGATGAAAATGGAGCATGATAGTGGAAGGAGGTAGAAAGAACAAGAGTCAATGGGTATCTTTCATGTTCAGCCAACTAAGCTACAACATCTATCAATGCTCATGTATGTGACTCTAATATGATGTTGTTTATGAAAGATATTGAAGATGGTTGAACAAAAGGGTAATGAAGCCTTTGTGCTATGTGGAATATTACATGCGAATGGATGGGGGTCAATTATGTACAACTTGGGAATGATTTGTTGTGTTTTTTTTACATTAGGCATAAAAGACTTTGAGATGTATGATATTAATGGGGCTCAGGCTCCTCAAATCCCTCGAGGTTAGCAAGTTTATAATTTTTGGTTTGAAGCTTTTGCTTAATAATAAATAGTTTGAGCCAGTTAGCAGCAAATTTATCTTGTAGATATGAAGGTAAGTGAGAATTTTGCTGATTTTTCTTGAGGACAAGATATCCTACTTGGAACTCTCATGGATGGACTTTAGAATTATAAGCTTTTTTGACTTGATCCTGATAGACACGAAGATTATTTAAGGTATTTATTCATTTTTCATCAAGGATATTTAATTATTCGAGTCATGCCTATCGGGTAGTGTCATCATCGATAAATTCTTGTAAAGAGACACACAAGGATGGGACTTCAAGCTCAAAAGTTATGATCGTCTCATCCCCATAGTGTAGACACCTAAAATATGTCATATTGAGGAGACTCCTAGAATACCTCCTTTCTAACTTGCACAACCCACCTTGGGTAGCCTTAGGGATAATTTAGTGGTTTTCACCACCAATCGGTACTTTTCCCCATGGGAAGTCTAATCGTCTCAACTCAAGATAGTCTCAATGTCGTGATTGTCTTGACCCAAGACGATCACAAAAAAATAAAAATAAAATATAATTGGCAACCGAAGCTACCAGTTAACACTGCACATGATCTCACACTGACATTAGATGCCCTACATGAGGTAAATTCAATTAATCATATGCAATCAATTACTTTGGGGTATGCATCTATTTTTAATGAAAGCTACCCTTAACTGACACTTACCATATTTGGCCTCTGACCAAGAGATCTATAAATTGGTACTACCCCTCAATTTTAAAGATTTCTCTTTTGAGTTTTCATGCCACGAAGTGCTGTCAAAATCAATATGTTAGGTTTTACCACTACTAAGACCATGCTACTGGATTGTCATACATGATTGAACATTGCGCTTCCCTACCTTGCATAAAAATTACCCTCATTCCAATGACTTCTTGAGCCTGCTAAGTCACCTCCCTATCGTGATAATCCATCGATAATACATACCTAGGGTATCTTAAACATCACTCAAACCTAGTCACATAGAAAAGTAAGCCCACAACAATGACCGTCTCACCCCAAGACGATCTGTAGATGAAATCATCTCGACCTGAGATGATCTTGATTAAACCAACTATTTTTTCTATTTTATTTAAGCTTAGCTTAGATTAGCTTATTTCATTGTTCTGCATCAGTTTAGATCTCATTTATCACATACATGCACTCACTTTTTCTTCATTTCATGCTCTTCGATTGAATATGGGTCCAAATTCGATGGGCCCCACGCATGCTATTGATTTGTTGTTATTCCTTTGTATGTAGGTTATAGGTACAAGGACAACAAAATATTCTGGATACTACTCTCATACGACGGTCTTGAAAAACCTGCTTCCCCATGAATTATGCTAGTACAAAGATTTTTGATATTACACCTAGAGACCTCATTTTGATTTATATTGTAATAATTGTATCATTGGTAGCATCCCCTAAGAAGGGATCTTATTGTAACACCTTGAAAATATGAGCATAAATATATTAAAGGATCCATTTTATCTCATATTGTTTAAATCATTATGTTTCATTATTGCTTTTCCTTTTTATGGTGCAAATTTTAGGCTTTCAGATGGCAATCACGGTGGGACCTAGTCCCTATTTTTCTAATGCAATTTTTTTGACTAATTGTTGATTATTCTAGTGATTGTAGGTACTCAAGATTAATCGTCTCTACCTGAGATGGTATCTTTTTTGAAATCATCTTTACACGAGATGGTCCCTATTTTGAAATCGTATCACCTTGAGATGGTTGCTAATTAGAGATAACTTCTTATACTTTGTAGACACCAAATTACAACCATTAATCCTCCATCCTAACCATCCCACCATCCACTTGTTCACCATACACCTTTCCCACCATCCATTTAACCATTTCAAGCCATTCTCGCCTTCAAAAGACCCACTTTAGCCCTTTTCATCTCCAAAAAGTCCACTTTAGCCCTTTCTCACCACTTTTCGACCCCTTTGGACTTAATTTATATGTATTTTATATTAATTATATTTAATATAATATTTTATTATTATATTTTAATATATTTATTATAATATATATTTAAACCCAATAAACCTCAACCATTAGATCTTATCTAATCTCAACCGTCCATCTGCATCAATCCATGCCACACCTAAAGTACAATCTCAGCCCTAGGATCTTATTTAATCTTAGCCACACGATTAAAAGTGTTAAGCTAAAACCATAAGAAAAACCTAAGCTGGATTATAAATAAGGGCATTTGTAAATGCTCAACCCTTGATATAGGTGTGCCCTGGAATGTTCTTGCCCTTGGAGATATTGTTGAAGAAGCCCTTGTGAAGCAGAAGGATTTCAAATCCATTGAAGATCCAAGATCTAGCTTGCCATAGGAATTCCACCATTCCAACCATTCCCCACATCCATCCTCCATTGCCATCATAATTCACCATCCATATTCTGTCGCCACCGTCATATCCCATCTATCGCTTTCCTCGCATCAAATCATCAGGTGTTGTTGGAGCGCTCTACCACCAAATCTGTAATGAAGCAATGGATCATCAAAAGCAAGGTAAATCTAAATTTCTATTTTTGTTATTATTTTTTGTTATTGTATTTTATGCATTCAACTTACATAGATCTAGGGTTTTATTTTTCATCTATGAGGGTTCACAATATGGAACCCTCCTTTTGTTTACTAATAACTTTATTGTTTGTTGTGCGTGTAGGGTTGGATAACATAAATCAAAAGAACATTGGATAGCTGCTGAAGCTAGAGTGGCCCAAAATTGGATACCAACAAAGCCCACTCAATCTATTGGGAGGGTAGGTTTCTAACACATCATAGAACATGTCCACCAATTTTTAGATAAATTGGAGTAGCAGAGACCATAGAAACGTCTCACCAAAATGTAGGCTTTTATGTAAGTCATTTATCCATTTTTTGCTCATTTTGCTTTACATTTTTTGGAGTTTTCTACTGTGTTTTTCAGATTATGGATATAAAAGGAATATACATTAATAAATCTGGAAAATAAATCATAGTAGATTGCATCTAGGGTATTTTGTGCATACATTCACATATTTTAAATTTCCTATTTTAAAATCTGTAAATTCGAGTGATTGCTTGCATATTTTGTTTGCATTTGAAACTAAAGAGCATCCTTAGAAGCTGCATTTTTAGGAGTTAGATATTGCTTTATTTTATACATCTAAATAGGAATAGTACTCAGACGTAAAAATTAATCCTGCCCTAGGCTAGCTCCTTTGGCAGAGAGGTGGACGAACCCTCTGGTTGCTCATTTGATATCATTTGGTATCATTTGTAGGTAGGGGGTTTTGAGTGGTGTACTCCACGCTCTTTAGGTGAAATTTACATCCTGATATTGGCTTATGATTTAGATGAGTAAAATTGGTAATCTTTAGCATTGTTTGAACACAATAAAGAACAAAAAACTTTAAAATTAATCACACACTATACGTTTTACTCAAAAATAGTAGTGGCTGGATTTCATCACCAGCCATTGCTTGAGATTTGGTGATGGTGTCCGTAATTTCCATCCACCAATCTCTGCCCTAGACACTATAGGATTACCCCTAAGCAAACTTGTTGGAGGTCATTTCCAACAAGAATCTCGTTGTCCTTGCCAGCCATAGTTTTCACCTTTTTTTCTTAAGCAAGATTAGAACATCAAAACACACACAACTATCACTCTAAAAGGAATACACATTAATAAAAATAATAATTAATGTATGAAGGTAAGCCACACAAGGTAACAACTTAGCATTGATTGTTTCTTTCATTTTAAATTCTGTACAAGTTTTAGTTTTTGTGTTCATTTTGATAGTTCTAAGTTTTGATTTAGTTACTTTATGGTATTAACATGAAATCAGAAGAAAGTAATAAATCAAAATAACTTAATGGAAACCACATCCATTCCATCATTAACCTGGCTAAACAACAACTATTTATCATTAACATAGCTTAACATTAGCTATTTCATCATTAACATGGCTTATCTTAGCCAATTCATCATTAACATGGCTTAACCTTAGCCATTTCAACATTTACATGGCTTAAACCAACAACCATCTCATCATTAACATGGCTCAACTTTAGCCATCTCATCATTAACATGGCTCAAAATTAGCCATTTTATCATTAACATGGCTCAACCTTTGCCATTTCATCATTAATATGGCTCCACAATAGCCATTCATCATTAACCTGGCTAAACAACAACTATTTATCATTAACATGGCTTGACCAATAGCCATTTCATCATTAATATGACTTAACCTTAGCCATTTCATCATTAACATGGCTCAAAATTAGCCATTTCATCATTAACATAACTCAACCTTAGCCATTTCATCATTAACATGGCTCAACCATAGCCATTTTATCAATAACATAGTTCCACAATAACCATTCATCATTAACCTGGCTAAATAACAACTATTTATCATTAACATAGCTTAACCTTAGACATTTCATCATTAAAATGGCTTATCTTAGCCAATTCATCATTTTTTTTTGGTAATTAAGAATATTTTCATTAATATTGGGTTTTACAAGTTGACCCCAAACCTTGTACAAAAAATCGCCTTATGCTAGAATATGGATCCTTGCCTTACTGAGGATGTCCTGTCCTCTACTACTACTAGCCATATCAAGACCTTAGGTGAACCAACCCAAGAACTGAGGTGTACCAACCCACTTTCCCATACAAAAAGAGACCCACATATCAAACTTCAAAGGTTTCATATGGGAGAGACTCCAAGGACACTTCCTTGACAGACCATACTAGTATCGACAAACGAAAGTAACAAAAAGGAAACCATCCTCTGTATAGTTACAAGACCAAAATTTTTCTAAGACTTTGACCATAACACACTGACCAAAATAAAAAGTAATATGTATAGAGACCACCCTGAGGGAACTAGGTCTCCTCCTCCTCTTCGTTAGGGTGCTCGACCTTGTCATCCTCTTCTTCATCCGAGTCCTGAACGACCACAATCGACTTGTTGCTCTAGAAGCCCTTGTTGAAGAACACCTTGGTGAGCGTCTCCTGGAACTCATGCATCTGTTGAATTATATTAGCCGAGGTTTTTAACACAAAATGTTTGAGAACCATGATGGAGGGGTCAGGTTCCTAATCCTCAGTGTCATTGGCTATGGCCTTTCCTTTACTCAGAATATGTTTGTTCCTCAACCTTGAAGAAGATATGGTGGGGGTTTCATCAATTCTCAAATTTTTCCTGGTCAGGCCTCCTATAGAGGCAGAGGAGGGTTTAATAGGGCTCGGAGACACCCTAGCCCTAGAGCTCTCGGCTGTTGGCCTAGCTAGGGATTCCTCAATCACTGGAGGAGCGACTTGAGGAGCCATGGCCATAACCCATTTGTATATGACCTTGAATAATCCTTGGTGCATGGGCTTAGCTAAGCTCCTCTTGCTTCGAAATGAGTTAATGGTATAGTTCATTGAGTTCATCAGAAACTGAGGAATGTTGATTGGGATGACGTCCCAGAAGTTCACAAAGGCACAGTGAAAGCTCAAAAAAGTCTTACTACGATCCTCTGTCGTAATGAATTCTATCACGTTTTTCATTACACCATTCCAAGGGGTGGGAAGGTTTGTCCTTGTCAACCCCGATTTTACCTCCTTGAAAAAATTAGGATTATCCTGAAAATCCTTCAGCTCCACCTCCCAGTGATGTTTTTGTCTATGTATGGACCTCTCTTTGACAGTTTGCCTAGTTATGGTGGCGATCAAGGTTACATCGATTACAATCTCATGCCCACAAATCTCAACTCTGTCATCCTCCTAAGTGTCCATCACCACCTGTGTGATTTTCTTGTCAACCCTAGAGAACATATCAAAGAATTGCGTGAACCTCCTCTTTGTCAGAATGGCCTGGGAAAAAGGTTCCATTATGACCATACTAGGCTCAATGTACATCATTTTCACTGATCTCTCAGCATCCTGCTCCTCAGAAACTTCAGACTTGATCGACATAGCAATCTACGTCAAATCAGGTTTTGAAGCATTTTGGTGGTGGTAGTTGTTTTGAGCCTTCTCGAAGCAAGAGGAAACTTCCTTATTAAGGGTGCCTTTGTAACCACACCTCCAATTTTTGTCCTCCACCTAGAACCTGCTCCACTTGGCCTCATCAGATAGTTGGATCCGTGTGCCAAATTTCCCCTCTCTAAGTTCCCTTGTCCTCGTAATCATGTCGAGGCTTGACATGCTACCTTGGTTAAAAAAAACATGGTCACTATATTATCGGGGTCATATCCAAATTTGTGTTGTGTCTTGGGTCTATAACTCCTTCGTCAAGTCTTTTATTGCGACCACCCATTTTTGCCATGTTAACTGTGCCCAAGATTTCCATTTGTCTTGAGGTTCTGCCCAATCCCCATCGCCATTGGTCCTTGATAGAAATGGTCGCAAAGTAGCCACTTTGGAATCATAACCTCTTCCTCAATATTCCCATGGCCAGGTCTTTCTCATAACTAATTTTTTTGATCTCCCAAATTACCAAGTTTTTTGTCCCCATCATTAAAATCCGATTAGGTTGACAGGTTAGAATTTTGTTGCTAAAATTATTTAAAAAAAAAGGGCAGGATCGCCTATAGCACATGTTATTGGGGCCCACCTGCCTTCTTCGCATATCTCAGAAGTCATTGGCAGTCGTTCTGGAGGAGTTCGTCCATGTCACTCGGGACCCACAATGGCCATGTGACAAGTCCCTCGATGTTAACCCCATGGTTGGTCAGCTTGTCTGCTATTTGGTTTGCTTCATGGTAAACATGTTAGGCAATCCTATCATGCCTGGCATCAAAAAGGATCCTTGATTCATTGATGAAAGGTTCGATCCACCAAGGAGGTTTTTTGTTGTTCGTTAATAAGTTTATAGTGTTCAGAGAGTCACCTTCGACAATCAGTCTATCATGGATCTCTTGTGATAACTTCAGCCCTCACCATAAGGCTCTTGCTTCTACTTCATTGTTAGTATTTATTCCTAGCTATTCAAAAAAATCCAACACTACGTTACCTTGGCTGTCCCACACCACACCTCTAGCTCTTGCCTTTCTAGGATTGTCCTTAGCTGGCCCGTCGATGTTGAGTTTGAGCCATTCAGTGGGGGAGGAATCCATTTAACCTTAAGTCTAGGATTAGGCTTGATGGATAAGGTTTTCCCTGCAAGGATGATGTTTATGGAGTTGGCAAGGTTAAATTCCCAAAGGGGAATTTTATGGGCTTCAATGGGAGTAATGCTGACATTTTCAATCGCGAAAGCCAAAATTTTGTTGGTGATAGACTTGAGGTCATGATTGAATTCATTGAAACCTCTATGATTTCTTTCTAGCCATATCTACCATAGGAAATTATGGAGGTAGATCTTCCAAAAAACCTAAGCCTAAAGCTAACAAAGGGGTTAGGCCATTGTTGGAATAGGTCGAGGATGGAATCCGGTATTACCCAAGAAATGCTAACAGCTTGGAACAAGTCATTGAGGATACTGATGGAAACCGGGCATTCAAGGAAAAGGTGGTGAATAGACTCCCAGCTAGCTCTGCACAAGTGACAATGGTTAACAATAATAATGCCTTTCCTTAACAAGTTGTCCAAGGTTAGAATCTTTCCTTGGATTACCAACCAAGAAAAAAAGGAGATTTTGGGAATGATATTTTTAACCCACACCAGCTGGGTCTATAATTTGGGATCCTCGAAACTTAACAAAAGACTATAAGTAGACTTCACTAAAAATTTCCCGCTCTTTGTCACTACCCAGGCTAAGTGATCAACGGCTAACCTTGAAGGAATGATTTTTTGAGACAACATGTTTCGAATTTTTGTAGTTTTGACTTCGAGTCCTAGAATTAAAATTTGTTTCCACCTAACTCTGCCTCTATCCCTGCTAATGAAGTCTATGAATTTTTCCCCTAAGAATTCATTAGTATGATCTTTCACCCTGGCTAGGTTAAGGAACTGGGACAAAACCTCCTCTCTGACCCATTTGTCTTCCCAGAATCTGATCTTATGCCCATTTCCAAGGATCCACCTCATCCCTTTTTTGATAATATCTCTACTAGTTAGGATAGCTTTCCAGAAGGTAGACCCTCTGCTATGGGTAATATCTTTTAAGAAGTCTATACCTTGGAGATATTTTCTTTTTATTATGGCAATCCACTCAATTTCTTCATTGGTCAAGAGGCGCCACACTTGCTTAGCTAAAAGTGCAATATTTAGGTGGAAAAATCTTCGCAGGTTAAGGCCTCCCTTCTCTTTGGGTCTACACACCTTGATCCAACCTACCAGGTGAATCCTCACCTTCTCTTCGGATCCTGACCATAAGAAGTTCTTTTGGAGTTGTTCAATTTTTTGGTATACCCTGGTTGGGGCTTTGAAAATTGAGAGGAAATAAACTAGGATACTCTGAAGGGATGCCATAGTTAAGATGGCTTTCCCTTCTTGAGATAACATGTGACATTTCCATCGTGTAAGCTTTTTTTGAATTCTTTCTACCACATTGTTCCACATGGACTCAACTGGGGAGCCCGAGAAGAGAGGAAGTTCGAGGTAGGAAGTAGGGAGGTTGGCAATGGAACATCCCAAGATTTGGGTTATTTTGGTTTGCCTAGGGATGAGGGTTTTAAGGAAGTAGATTTTTCTCTTGCTAAAGTTCACCTTTTGCCCTGCAACTTCCTCATACAACTTAATAATTTCCTTGATTCTTCTGGCCTCCACCATCGAGGACTGGGTTAGGACAAGGGTATCATCCACAAATTATTGGTGGGAGACTGGATTGGTAAGGGAGGTGACTTTTATCCTAGAAATTAATCCTGACTGGCAAGATGCTTTGATCATTCTCCCTATGACTTCAGCCACAATGATGAAAAGCATTGGGGTAATAGGATACCCCTGTTGGAGTCCTCTACTGCTCTGGAAATATTCTACAGCTGAACCATTAACCAAGATCGATAACCAAGGCTTGGATATACAACCTTTGATCAAATTGACCCACTATGGATGGAACCCAAATTTGATTAACATTGCTAACATGAATTCCTAGTTGATTCGATCGAAAGATTTGTTCATGTCGAGCTTTAGGGCAAAGGAGGTCTTCTTGGTCTGACTTGCTGAGTGGAGGGCTTCATGGACTGTGATGATGCCATCTAAGATTGATCTTCCTTGAATCAAAATCCCTTGACACGAGTCAATGATTAGGGGTAGGATTTCTTTGATGCATTTGGATAGGACTTTGGTGAGGATTTTGTAGGCCGCGTTGCATAAAATTACTAACCTGAAGTTAGCCATAGTTTTGGGGTCCTAGCTTTTGGGAATCAAAGTAAGGAATATGGATTTGAACCCCTTGGGAATGTGTTTTGAGGCTTGAAGCTCCATCAAAGTAGACATAACATCATTTCCCACTATATCCTAGAAGACTTAGTAGAAGCGAGGAGGGAACCCGTCGGGCATCGAGGCCTTATTCGGATCCATGCTAAACAGGGCATATATGATTTCCTCATCGATAAAAGGGGCCAGGAGTTTATCATTGGTGGTGTCATCTATAACCTAATGTATGAATTGTATGAGAGCTGCTTTGGATGTATCTTGACACTGAGAATCCTCTCCCAAGAAGGACCTAAAGTAAGAAATGGCTTCCTCTATAATCTTCGTGATGTCTTAGGTTGAGGAGCCACCTGCTTTGGTTAGCTCTATGATTTTGTTATTACTTCTGTTCCTTAGAGTTGTGACATGAAAAAAAATTGAATTAGAATCATCATCCTTTAGCCATAAAGCTCTAGACTTCTGCCTCCAGTACATCTCCTCACTGGCTAGGATGTTATGATATTATGTCAAAGTGACTTTTTCCTCTGATCTATTTGCCTCATCACACAACCCATTCTGAATATTAATATCTATGGTCTTGAATATTTTTGCTACTATTTTTTTTTTCAAAAATATTTCCAAAGACCTCTTTATTCCAAAGTTTGAGGTTGTCTTTTACTTTCTTCAATTTTTGGGTTAGTTTGAAAGCAGAACTTCCTTGACAGGGTTGTTTCCACCAACTTTCATTATTTTCTCTTAAGGCTGGGTTTTTAATCCACATAGGTTGAAATCGAAAGGGTTTTCCATCAGGATCGAGTTGTGGTCAGATGCCAATTCATAATTAACATGGCTTAACCAACAACCATTTCAACATTTACATGGCTTAAACCAACAACCATCTCATCATTAACATGGCTTAACCAACATCCATTTCATCATTAACATGGCTTAACCTTAGCTATTTCATCATTAACATGGCTCAACCTTAGCCATTTCATCATTAACATGGCTCAACCTTAGATATTTCATCATTAACATGGCTTAACCTCAACCATTTCATCATTAACATGGCTTAACCTTAGCCATTTCACATTAACATGGCTTAAACTTAGACATTTCACATTAAAATGGCTTAACCTTAGCCATTTCATCATTAACATGGCTCAACCTTAGCCATTTCATCATCAACATGGCTTGACCAATAGCCATTTCATCATTAACATGGCTTAACCTTAGCCATTTCATCATTAACATGGCTCAACCTTAGCCATTTTATCATTAACATGGCTTAACCTCAGCCATTTCATCATTAACATGGCTTAAACTTAGTCATTTCACATTAATATGGCTTAACCTTAGCCATTTCACATTAACATGACTTAAACTTAGCCATTTCATCATTAACATGGCTCAACCTTAGTCATTTCATCATCAACATGGCTTGACCAATAGCCATTTCATCATTAAGTAGTGGGTGGGTTTGATGTGTTTTCCATTAAGTTGTTTTGACTTATTACTTTCGTTTGATTTTGAGTTAGTACCATAACGTAAGTAAATAAAAAGATGCTAGAAAAAGATATATATATATATATATATATATATATATATATATATATATATATATATATATATATATATATATATATATATATATATATATCAATAATAATAATAATAATAATAATAATAATGTATGAGGTAAGCCCCACATGGTGAAAACCTAGCATTTTTTGGTTTCTTTTATTTTAAATCAGTTCATCACAATCACATTCACTTACATTCATAATCATTTCATTTCAATTCCAAAAATCCCCAAAGGTCTTAATCCCTTTGGTCACATTTCAATTTCAAAAATCCCCAAAGGCTCCTAATCCCTTTGGTCACACATCAATTTCAAAAATCCCCAAAGGTCCTAATCCCTTTGGTCACATCTCAATTTCAAAAAGCCCCAAAGGTCCTAAGCCCTTTGGTCACATATCATTCCAATTTCAAAAAGCCCCAAAGGCACTTAATCCCTTTGGTCACATTCCAATTTCAAAAAGCCCCAAAGGCCTTAATCCCTTTGGTCACATTCAATTTCAAAAAGCCCCAAAGGTCTTAACCCCTTTGGTCACATTCAATTTCAAAAATCCCCAAAGGCCTTAACCCCTTTGGTCACATTCAATTCTAAAAAAAAAGCCCCAAAGGGTCTTAATCCCTTTGGTCACATTCAATTTCAAAAAGCCCCAAAGGCCTTAACCCCTTTGGTCACATTCAATTTCAAAAAGCCCCAAAGGCCTTAATCCCTTTGGTCACATTTCAATGTCAAAAAGCTCCAAAGGCCTTAATCCCTTTGGTCACATTTCAATGTCAAAAATCTCCAAAGGTCCTAATCCCTTTGGTCACATTTCAATTTCAAAAATCTCCAAAGGTCTTAACCCCTTTGGTCACATTCAATTTCAAAAAGCTCCAAAGGTCTTAACCCCTTTGGTCACATTTCAATATCAAAAAGCTCCAAAGGACTTAATCCCTTTGGTCACATTCAATTTCAAAAATCTCCAAAGGTCTTAACCCCCTTTGGTCACATTCAATTTCAAAAAGCCCCAAAGGTACCCAATTCCTTTGGTCATAAGCTTACTAGGTTAGGGGGAGTAGAAAAACCCGAGCCAATGAACATCATACACTTGAAAGCGTTCCATGCTTACTGTGATTACTATATATGTATATATATACATGGCTAAAAAAATAAAAATAAAAAACAACAAAAACAAATTGCATTTACATAGGCATGCTTTCATATAGGAATATTTACATGCATTTTTCACGTTGGCATTCATACATATAGGTATTTTTACATACATACTTGCATTCATTACATTTCACATGCATTCCACTATATTCATTCATTGTACAAATTGCATTCATCCCATCCCATGTTCAATGATCTTGCATAGTAATGATGATATGGCCATAAACAAAAAAGTCAAGTTATAACAATTGGGGGTACCTAGTTTAAAGCAATCATGCGACTTTCACAAAAGACATAAGCCAACAATACCATATGTCAAAATCACAAAGCCTAGATTTTCAGTCACTCAACCATTACTAGTGTAGCAAGCAACCTCCAAATGGATGTCCGATTTTCTTTAGGACCAAAAACACACTTTACACACTAAGAAAGTCTTGAGCATTATCGATTGATTTCGAATACAATCCTAAACCAACCACATTTCCTCACATCTTAAGAACATTTTGAGTTAAGGAGGGTTAGTACCATACTTGGGTAGCACCTTGAGGCAAAAAGGAGATATCCCTCGCTTGTCCCATCATGCAACATAGTCCAAAAATAGTGGTTTTCACCACTACCACAATTGTTCTCCAAACATAAACATAAAAACATAGAGTAGTAAGGATAGGGTCAACATTCTCATCACACTTCGGTTGAGAATCCGATTCCCCAAAGCTCTATACAAAATTAACAAATTAAATCCAAAACACCCTTGATCCCTAAAGTTGTAAGGATCGTACTACACGTCCCCTGAGAAGGATGGGTAGTCATCCCCAAGACCTAAAAGATCAATCCCATTGGACTATGGAGTGAATCTCCACCAGGGCTATAGATGCCTGACTGGTAGTGGAGTAAGCTCATGTGAGGCGACATGTCTCTCTCGCAAAAAGAGAGACCTCTGACCGCACATAAGGACAGGCTAGCCTCTGGGTCATCTCCATAATAGGTCATGCCTAATTTACTCATAATGGGTTAATGAACTTCACATGCACACACACTGGTGCTTGATTGGATAGGGTCATTGTCACGCTCAAGATTTGGTACATGAACCTCACTTGCACACACATTGGTCCTAAAGAAAGTTAGACAACCTTAGTGAGTTTGGTTGAGGACACTAGTATGTTTGAGTCTTTGAAAATCCTGCAGTACTCATTCCATATCAACATCCATATATTTTTCCATATCAACATCCATATCTTCTTCCATATCAACATCCATATCTTCTTTCATGTCAACATCCATGTCTTCCATAGTCAAGTTGCATAACACCACCAAATTTGGTACCCCCGATGGCTAAAAAATGGACAACAAAAATGGCCAAGAAAAATTCTGAACTATAAAAGATCATACGAACAACATGCATTCCTATCATATAAGTTTGCATTCATTTACCATTAGCTTGCATTAATCAGCCATATAAGCATTTGCCATTGCATTTATATTCACCATGTAGCTTGCCTTAGTCATCCATATAAACATTTCGCATGCACATCATATTTAGCTTACATTAATATAAGCATGTCGCTACATTAATCATCCATAAAACATGCATAAAACATTCATAAAATAGGTATTGCATTCACACAAAAATACAACACAAAAATCAAAGCCATGTATATATATATATATATATATATATATATATATATATCTAACTCGCATATGCAAAGATCGCTAGAAAGTTCAAACATCATCACAACTAGGGGGTGCTCAAGGTTTCACACCTTTCCCCTAATCAAACATCATCACAACTAGGGGGTGCTCAAGGTTTCACACCTTTCCCCCAATCAAGCAAACATCAACACAACTTGGGGGTGTTCAAGGTTTCACACCTTCCCCACCAATGCAATAAACAATTCAATCATGCAATCACATCACATCATCAACAAGTCAATCATTCAATCACATCACATCATCAACAAGTCAATTGCCAGGTTCAAAAGACTACGTGCTTTTGTTAAAGGTTGCACCCTTTGCCTTGCAAATCACATCATCAACAAGTCAATTGCCAGGTTCAAAAGACTACGTTATTTTGTCAAAGGTTGCGCCCTTTACCTTGCATTCAAATCATCCACATCACTTGCTAGGTTCAAAAGACTGCATTCTTTTGTCAAAGGTTGTGCCCTTTACCTTGCATTCACATCATCCTAATAGCAAAAATCCCTTCATCTGTTAGGGCAAAAATAGATAACACTTACATTTAACATCATCTATTCATTTATCATTATGCAACATTCATAAGTGAACCTTGTATTTAGTGGTTTATCCTAGAAACGGTGTTAATGGTTATCCATGCAATCCGATAGGATGGATAGATTACCATAAGGACACTTACATCATCAAAAATCCCTTTATCTATTAAGGGCAAAGAACAGACATAATCATTTCATTTTTCATCATCAAAAATCCCTTTATCTATTAAGGGCAAAGAACAGACACAAATCATCTTATTTTCATCATCAAAAACCCCTTTATCTGTTAGGGAAAAAATAGATACATTCATCACGTTTACACATTTCAAAAACCCCTTCATCTGTTAGGGCAAAAATAGATACACTTATCACATATTACAAATTGCAAAAATCCCTTCATCTGTTGGGGCAAAAATAGATAACATTTACATTTAACATCATCTATTCATTTATCATTATGCAACATTCATAAGTGAACCTTGTATTTAGTGGTTTATCCTAGAAACCTAGCGGTTGCAGCGACTGGTTATCCATGCAATCCGGTAGGATGGATAGATTACCATAAGGACACTTACATCATCAAAAATCCCTTTATCTATTAGGGCAAAAATATATACATTCATTTAAAAATTTCATTTATCTCTTTTCATCATAAAAACCCCTTTATCTGTTAAGGGAAAAGAACATACACAAATCATCTTATTTTCATCATCAAAAACCCCTTTATCTGTTAGGGAAAAAATAGATACATTCATCACGTTTACACATTTCAAAAACCCCTTCATCTGTTAGGGCAAAAATAGATACACTCATCACATATTACAAATTGCAAAAATCCCTTCATCTATTGGGGCAAAAATAGATCACATTTACATTCATTTATCATTATGCAACATTCATAAGTGAACCTTGTATTTAGTGGTTTATCCTAGAAACCTGGCGGTTGCAGCGACTGGTTATCCATGCAATCCGGTAGGATGGATAGATTACCATAAGGACACTTACATCATCAAAAAAATCCCTTTATCTGTTAAGGGCAAAGAACATACATAATCATTTCATTTTCATCATCAAAAATCCCTTTATCTGTTAAGGTCAAAGAACAGACACAATCATTTCATTTTTCATCATCAAAAACCCTTATCTATTAATAAACCCCTTTATATGTTAAGGGCAAAGAACAGACACAATCATTTCATTTTTCATCATCAAAAATCCCTTCATCTGTTAGGGCAAAAATAGATACACTCATCACATCTTCTAAATTGCAAAAATCCCTTCATCTGTTGGGGCAAAATAGATACATTCACTTCATCTGCGGTCACCATTCAAAACCCCTTCATATGTTAGGGCAAAAACAATTATATCCATCACATTTTCCAAATTGCAAAAATCCCTTCATCTATTGGGACAAAAACAGATCACATTTACATTCAACATTATCTATTCATAAGTGAACTCTACATTGAGCAAAATCTTTGCATTTCTTCATCCAACATTCTTCCATCACCATATTTCATCAATCATAAAATTTGTCAAGTTCAAGTAGCATGCAAGTGAACCTTGTATCTAGTGGGTTATTCTACAAACTCGGTGATTGCAGCGATGGGAATCCATGCAATTCGGTAAGATGAATAGCCTACCATAAGGACACTTGACCATGGTCATCATCAATTATCTCATTGTCCAAGATCACAATCACATTGGGCACTTCACATTTTGGAGTGAAACCTTACCAAGAACAATTTGCACAACTGTTGTCATTGATGGCCTAGTTCGTGAGGCTTAACACATGAACAAAAACTCAAATTTCATCATTTTTCTTCAAAAACCTAATGATAGGCACTAGCTAGGATGATTAGTTCCAATTGTGAGAATAGTCACCAACAGGCTATCCACGGTTCTTTTTTCTTTTTATCTGCATCATCATACTTGCATATCAATGGCATCAGAGAGCACACTATTCAACAACATCGAATCACCCCCAAATTTGGGGCAACCACAATTTAATATTGATCCTTCCACAATGGGATACATCTTACATGATCATGACATCTACACTTGACAAAATCCCCTTTCAACCGTTGGGGCAAAAATGGTATCACATCATTCATATTGTCCACAATCACATGGTATTTTACACCAACCCCTTTCCACCATTGGGGCAAAAACAATATCACATTTTACATCATTCATATCATCCACAATCACATTGCATTTCACACCATCCATTCATCACTTGCACATATTCACCACATCATTCATCATTTGCACAAATTTTTCAATTGGCTCGTGAGATACATCCACAACTCATTCGCCAATTGAGGGGGTAAGCTACGCAAATTCCAAAAATTCTTTATTCTTTTGTCTTCAACATCAGTGCTCAAATCCAACAACAAAGAGAAGCTGCTTCCACGCCCATAGCCCACGCAGGTGTCTCGTATTTTTGCACCATATTGTGTTTCACGCAACATGGTACAAAAAGGGGCATCTGTAGACACCAAATCACAGCCATTAATCCTCCATCCTAACCATCCCACCACCCACTTGTCCACCATCCACCTTTCCCACCATCCATTTAACCACTTTCATGCCTTTCCCGCCTTCAAAAGGCCCACTTTAGCCCTTTCCATCTCAAAAAAACCCACTTTAGCCCTTTCTCACCACTTTCCGACCCCTTTGGACTTAATTTATATGTATTTTATATTATTTATATTTAATATAATATTTTATTATTATATTTTAATATATTTATTATAAAATATATATATTTAAACCCAATTAACCTCAGCCATTAGATTTAATCTAATCTCAGCCATCCATCTTCATTAATCCATGCCACATCTAAAGTATAATCTCAGCCCTAGGATCTGATTTAATCTTAGCCACACGATTAAAAGTGTTAAGCTAAAACCCTAAGAAAACCCTAGGCTGGATTATAAATAAGAGCATTTGCAAATGCTCAACCCTGGAATAGTTGTGCCCTGGAATGTTCTCACCCTTGGAGATATTGTTGAAGAAGCCCTTGTGAAGCAGAAGGATTGCAGAGCCATTGAAGATCCAAGCCCTAGCTTGCCATAGGACTTCCACCATTCCAGCCATTCCCCACATCCATCCTCCATTGCCATCATAATTCACCATCCATCTTCTGTCACCATCGTCATATCCCATCCGTCACTTTCCTCGCATCAAATCATCATGTGTTGTTGGAGCACTTTGCCACCACAT
Organism: Wollemia nobilis; assembly: GCA_028583015.1. Taxonomy (NCBI): domain Eukaryota; kingdom Viridiplantae; phylum Streptophyta; class Pinopsida; order Araucariales; family Araucariaceae; genus Wollemia; species Wollemia nobilis. The sequence continues at coordinate 3,828,046 of JAQPPZ010000613.1, read as the reverse complement.
ATGTAATGAAGCAATGGATCATCAAAAGCAAGGTAAATCTAAATTTCTATTTTTGTTATTATTTGTTGTTATTGTACTTTACGCATTCAGCTTACATAGATCTAGGGTTTTAGTTTTCATCTCTAAGGGTTCACAATGTGGAACCCTCCTTTTGTTTACTAACAACTTTATTGTTTGTTGTGTGTGTAGGGTTGGATAACATCAATCAAAAGAACATTGGATAGCTGCTGAAGCTGGAGTGGCCCAAAATCGGATACCAACAAAGCCCACTCAATCTGTTGGGAGCGGAACACACTGAAGACACTCAAATATGTATAGCTAGGGTTTCAAAGAACCCTAGAATTTGTAATATTTGTATCAAAAATAATTTTGTTGGACAAAATAGTTGTAACAAGGAGTTTCTCAGCTCCCCCCTTTATTATTGAATAAAATAATATCTTGTGCAATTTCTGTCTTCCTTGAGTTATTTGCTTTTATATCTGCATAGTGTCATGTTTTTAGCTTCTCATACTTAACTACACCACCATTCACCTCTCTACTGAAGAACATTGGAGATCAACACCGAATCAAACTTAGGCCTTCACAGTCGAGAGGATATCTGATCAGAGGTAGAATAATCATGCATAGAAAAACTATATCTAACTAAAGGATTTCAAGGTTAGAGGTTTTTCACTTCTTTGTCTTTTCTTTTCCTGCTTTTGAAAAGAAAACAAATATGCATAGGTAGCCTAGTTGTAGACAATTTAGTCTTAGGTCAGTTAGATTGTGATCATCTTAAGTCGATATGGTCTCTGTCTACGATCATATCAGGTCGAGATGATCCCTTTTTTATGATTGTCTTAGAGAGATATGGTCTCTATATGCTACTTTTTGGTTTAGGTGCATTACTGCCCGCTAAAGGGTAGAACCTTATTTAGGGAATATTGTATTTTTTTACATTTTTGTATTAGTTAAAGTCATCACATGCTGTTTGATTTGATTTTATTTTTTACAAAAATAAAAGAAACCACACACACCCACGAGGCACATTAAACATTGGTTAGTTGGATTTCATCACCAATGATTGATAGCAATCACGTGACGTGGGTTTTCATCTCCCACCGTGGATTGGCCCCCTACACAACATAGTAGCCCTCATGAGTAGCTTTTCAAACTTAACCAAAAAGTCCCCTACTTTTGGGTGTGTCCCAAAGTAGGTTAGGTTTAGACACCCTTTTACCATGAGGCTTAATAATTTGTGGAATGCAAATATCATTTGTATCCAAGAACGCTCAACTATGAAGTAAAAGCTCGAATGGGCACGTAGCAAGATTTAGACAGTGTGACCCCTTTTTAAGGGGTACATTGCTTCCTTAAGGATACCTGTTACCCATCAACTAGCATAGAAAGTCTTTTTTTTATTTGTGTCACATTCCTCGATAGTGATTTTATGAAAAATACCTTTATGTAGTATTCATTTCATTTACCTATCTTTTAGGAATAGAATTCCAAAGAAAACACACCAAAAATAAAAAAAATCAAAACTTAGAAGAACACATTGCTTATTTGATTTTGTTTGCTTTGTGTGTATAATTTAGAACATGCAATCCATTTGCCTAAACTTATGGAAGTGACATGCAGTCAAGCTCAATCATGAGCAAACACTGCTAAACCAATACAAAGTCATGAATCATTTTCAAGCTGATCAACAAGATCTTGCCATACTTGAGTGGCAATGCATCTGCCATGACTCTAATATCATCCATCATCCCATGGACCCCACCATGTCGGGTGTTCCCATTTCGAATCAACTCACATCGCCTAGAAATTAAAATGTTGACTATCTAAATATTACCACATTATGTGCCTACTATAAGAACACATATTTTCACACTGAATCACATAGAAGGTCGTTACCTTTCATCCACAGTACATATCGCTTGATATCTCTACTAAATCAAGAACAAGTGTACACACTACACCAATATAGGGATACTAAAGCTATCGTAGCTGAGTGCCTTGAGTTGCTGACTCTAACAGACCTAAACCCAAGTCGTATAGGGAAGATCGCTATTGTATCTATCATCAACAAATGGGCCACAAAATCAATAATTACTTCATATTTAAAAGTGTGGTCATAGATATTTTTGACAGGGGGCCCTTGCCATAGATAGTCCACTCATCCAATCTAATCAAAATCCTAGTATCTATTAGAACCGTAGTGGGGACACTCACAGTATCACACCATCCCTGTCAACCTCATCACAAACATAATTTTTTTTTGGGGATAATCAATGTATCACACCTCCCCCCCACACACAAAATACAATAATAATAATAATAATAATAATAATAATTAATTAATTACAAAAAAAACCAAAAAAAAAAACAAAAAAAAATCATTCAAAATTTCAAAAAATTATAAAATCATAAAAATCGCAAAAAAATCAAAACTAATAATAATAAATCATACTCTGCTCCAAAGCGCATTACATTTGAACACACATCTTAATTCACATCATCACCATTAATGCTTTGGTTATTGTTCTATGCATGCTTTTATTTGTTTTATAAGATTGTTGTTGTCACATTAATCAAGGGTATTTTTTGTATGGTATTTATCCTACATTATACCCCATTGCATATATTTTTTGCTACATCATCCACCAAAAACCACTTCATTCAACCACAACAAAATCCTATGACAAGTTGTCTTTTTCAAGTTTCATGGTTTGGACAACCTTTAGGTTCTTTTGGTTGCTCAACTATACCCAGTGTCTCCTTCAACCTACATTGAACATCATTAGCCCTTGAGTGCTATAAGTCTTCCTAATTACCTTAAGTTTTCTCATCAACCATGCATATGTATCACACATTAATATAAAATTTTGGTACCTAGAAAATATAAACTCACGAGTCACTATCGCCATAAAGTTAATGGTTTCCCCTACTCATCCTATCATGCACATGGTCTAACCCTAAGAATTGACAAAAGGACAAGCTCCCCCTTACCACCCCAAAAAATAAATCCCTTGCTCCTATAAAAAATGAGCAAGTATCCCCCCCCCAAAAAGTAAAAATCTCCTTCCTCCTCTACAAAATTAGAAAGTCCCAAAAAACAAAAAAAATTCCTTGCTCCTCTCTAAAATGAGCAAGTATCCCACAAAGTCCAAAAAAAGAGAAGAGGAAGAGATTGAATCCTTGGAATTCTTAGGTCCTTAGATCATGGGCTTAACCTCCATCAAGGATATAGATCCCTAACTGGCAGTGGAGTATACCTTGCATGGTGACACATTTACCACATTATCGACCTTTCATACATATCTATGTTTGCTCTCAAATGAGCTAGCTTATTGGCATAAGTCACAAATGATGAGTCCAACCTCGCCTAAAATAAGAAATGAACAATCATTGCACACACAATTGGTCTTTGTGAAACTTGAATAACTTGGTTGGTCTTAGTATCTTCAAGTGCCTACTTGATCAATAGATGAGTTTGATTGATGTCACTAGGGTGTTTGAACTTCCTGAAAGCATTTTTAGATTCTTCTTTCCTAAGACAAGAGAATGAACAAGTCATGTCATTTAGCCTCCATAGTATATATATCCCGTGCATCCATTGTGTCCCATCCATTCACATCCATTTCACATGTATGTCAGTCCCATTGGTTCAATGGCTTTGATTAATTTATTAAAGTCATTAATAATGATACGAGTCTAAGAATATTTTGAATGATAATCAAACATAAATCACATGTAATCATTTCACATATTATTTCCTCACATCACAAGAACATACACATCACAACCATCCATAACCTTTAGGGAAATAAAGGTATCACACCTTCCCACCAACAATCAATTAAACAAGCAATCATCAATGCAATTGCGGGTGTTCAAAGTAATGCACCATCTCCCATCAAATCAAATCAAATCAAATAAAATCAAATAAAATCACATCAATCATCAAACCACTTGGGGGTGTTCTAGATAACACATCTTCCACAATAATCCATAAATAAATCAAGCACTCTGCCTCACCATCAAGACTTTGTTGTGGTTTTTTTGATGCTAGAAAATGTCCAATCAACATCAACTACCAGGTTCAAAAGGTTGTGTCCTTTTATCAAAGGTTGCATCCTTTGCCTCACATTAAAATTTCACAACACATCAATTACCAAGTTCAAAAGGTTGTGTCCTTTTGTTAAAGGTTACACCCTTTACCTCATATTCACAAACACAACACATTTGATTTAAAATCTTCAAAGGTGCCTAACTGTTTTGGTCAAAATTTTCTCAAGCAAACCTTGTATCTAGTAATCTACTCTAGTCACCTAGCAGTTGCAACGACTGGTTATCCATGCAATCAGATAGGATGAGTAGATTACTGTAGCACCCTAAAATTGGCGCAGTAAAACTTAGTAAATAATTAAAATTACCTTAGTAATAATTCAAATTCAAATTTCAAACCCAAAATCGCTCCCAAACGGCCTACTACTCATTTCCTTGTTTTTCGTGCCATTTTTAGAGTTGGTTTTGTTCATTGGACGATATCGTCTCCGATTAGACGATATCACCTCAAATCAGACGATTTCTTCTGGAGCAGAACGTCCAGACGATTTTGTCCCAAAACTAATTTTCAAAATTAGCTTCTGTTTCAACATCTTCTCTAACTCGGGCAGAGACGCGTCTGCACCGTTAGAGTCTCCCCCCATTGGAGATATCCCAAAATGGGATGATATCCAACCTCCCAACCTCTTTCCTATGCCTATTTAATATTAGGCCCTCCCCTTGACATTCCCATGGATGAATTTTTTTGTACTTTAAGTTTTACATGCTTCAGGATATCCTAGATTATTGTTCGCCTTTGTCCTTTTTTAAATTTTCTTGTAGGAACTTTGTTATTATTCAGCCAGAGCAAAGCCCAGATCATCGCAGATGATCTTGTCCAATTCGAGATGATTTTGTACCAATCCGAGATGATTTTGACTGCAATCAACATTGGGGGCAATCAATGCCCAAAGTTTGCATTTCTTTACTCTTTTTGTTGTTTTGCTTTGCATTAGTTAAGCTTATTATTGCTTTGCATCTTGGAGTTCACCTCATGTAGCCTAGATGCATAATAAAGTCAAATTTAGTCATTAAAACCATGCATTTTACTTAATTTGTTATCTAAAGTTGTCATTCTAGCATTCATACTTTCATTTCTATCATTTTCCCTTGCTTTTGCAATTGTAGTTTTTGTTCTTGGTATCCATTTATGCAATTGCAGGTCTCCGACGAATTCGTCTGACGAATTCATCAGATATCAGATGATCCTGTCATATCAGAGATGATCATGTCAAATTCCAGATGATCTAGACTACTTCAAAAATCAAAATCTCCATCAGACATCCGGATCAGGTATGGCTCTTTAATCTAGCTTATTCTCTCTATTTTTTGTTTAGATCAGTTTTTTGTATTCATATAATCAGCATTTCATATAGCTTAGTTTAGATTCATTTGGCCAAACCTAGGATTTGGATGTTTAAAACTAAAATTGAACACATTAAACTCATTCCCAACCTAGGCGTGGAAACTGCCACTAAACGTTTCTTGGTGAACCCCACCATCCGTCGAAAAATCACCTTAATACCCCTCCCCCGAGATGCGGGACCTTCAAAGGGCCTCTCAGTCCGAGGTACCATCCCATTCTTTTCCCATCCTCCTTTCGGGAATGGATCCTTTAGCCTGAAGGTAAGGATGTAAAAAATTTGGAGCGATACATTTTGGTGAACCCGACGTGAAACTAAAACCTTTTGAAAAAAAAAAAAAAAAACAAAAACAAAACATAGATGCATTTCAAATCATTAGAAAAATACTAAGTTGCATATCATGTCTAGATGGTAGCTCCTAAGAAAAGATTAGCAGTTACTATAAACGTTGAAAATCAATTAGCATCCATAGAAGTTAATTCTGTGCTTAGTGTGCCTGAAATAGATAGAAACCAACTTCTGTGGAAAGAACTGGATAGGAGTGTATCGCTCCAAATTTTTCGCATCCTTACCTTCAGGCTATAGGATCCGTGCCCAGAAAGAGGATGGGAAAAGGATGTCGCGGTACCTCGGATTGAGAGGACTTTGCGAAGGTCCCGCCTCTCAAGGGAGGTGTATATTGGTGATTTTTTGATGGATGGTGGGTTCACCAAGAAACATTTAATGGCAGTTTCCACACCTAGGTTTGGAATGTGTTTTTATGTGTTCGTTTTTAGCCTTAAACATTCAAAATCCTAGGTTTGGCCAAATGAGTCTAAATTAATCTATATGAAAATGCAGATTTAATGAATACAGAGAACAAATTTAAGATAGAAAAACAGAGAAATTAAGGAAGAATAAGAAGAATACCTGATCCGGATGTCTGATGGAGATTCTGATGTTTGAAGTAGTCAGGATCGTATGAAATTCGACAGAATCGTCTGAGATCAGACAAGATCATCTGAGATCTACTGAATTCGTTAGACGAATTCATCAGAGACCTGCAAACAGAAGAACAAATGTAAAATATAGAGAATACTACTGTGCTAATAGGGGGAAACAACACAAAATGATAGTATGAATACTAAAAAATAATTATGAACAGAAATTCAAATAAATTATGATGTTCTAATGATAAATTATGATCTTATCATGCAAGTTAAGCTATATGGGTGAACTCCAAATGCAAAATAGTAAGCAATAAGGATAAACTAACTAAAATGCAGAATAAAACAATGAAAGGAATAAGAGAAAGTGCAAACTCTGGGCACTGATTGCCCCCAATGCAAATTGCAGTCGAAATCATCTGGAAGTAATGAAATCGTCTCGAATTACGACAAGATCGTTCGATATTTGAACGAGATCGTCTGCGATGATCTGAGCTTGCTCCGGCTGAAGATCAATGAGATCCCTGCAAGAAAACTTCAAAATAACAAAGGCAAAATAATGTTCTAGGTATTCTGATGCATACAAAATCAAGTTACGAGGAAATTCAGCCAGGGGTTGGGAAGGGAAGGTCCTAATGATTAAATAGGCTTAGGGGAGTAGTTAGGAGGTTGGAGATCATCCCTATTTGGGAGATCTCCAATGGGGGAGGGTCTCTAACGACACAGACACGCTTCTGATCGGATTAAAGGCTTGTTGGAACAAAAGCTAATTGTGAACAATCGATTTTGCGACAAGATCGTCTGGACGTCCTAGCCCAGACGAAATCATCAGATCTGGGGCGATATTGTCTGATCGGCGACGATATCGTCAAACGGTCAAAACAACCTCCAAAAATGACATGGAAAAAGGGGAAACAGATTACCCGACAGTTAACGGGCAGTTTGGGAGGTTAAATTTGAATTTAAATTATTTACTAAGGTGAATGTAATTATTACAATTTTACTGCGTCAATTTTAGGGTGCTACATTTTGCCCCCTCTTTAGCGAATTTTTTGAAGAAAATGCGTTAAAGATGAGTTCTTCTCGATCTACAAGAAAGCAAAAAATTATTCCCATTTTACCCAAATCGTACGACAGCTTACTATGGTGCCCCCTCCGTGTTTTTACCCAAATCGAATGTTTGAGGTAAAAACGCGAAAAAGCAAAATTATTTTTGAATAAAATTAAAAAATAGGGTAAAACCCTAATTCATTTTTTTTACTGTTCATTTTTTGGTTTTTAGAGCTCTGAAGCAAAAATGGTGGAGACGACGCACAGATCAATAGAGGTTCGGTGCAGTCTACGGGTAAGAGTATAGACTTAACTAGAATGATTTAATTTGATTTTACATGCTTTTTAGGTAGATTTTAGATGAATTTTGAGCATCGCGACCGTTTTTGGGCCGTTGACGTCGTCGGGACGAAATCATCCTGATTTCGATGAAATCATCTCAATTTTGTCAATTTCGTCTAAGGACGAAATCGACGAAATGGGGATGATTTCGTCAAATTAGAGACGATTTCGGCTTGCAAAATCGGAGATGATTCTGCTCAAATTTGGGACGATATCGTCCAATAGTGGGTGATATCATCAATTGCATAAAATTGAACTTTAATTTGCATTATTAATTATTTGAATTATTTATTAATGATTGTTTGTTGTTTTGTTGTTTATGTTGCAGAGAGGTTTGCTAAAGAGCAAGAAATGGAAGTATGGAGGTTTGAGGGATGACTTGGCCGCTCTCACATAGGCAGAGCGAGATCAGCTGGCACATGTCGGATTGCAGCATGTGGCAGAGATGCCACAGGTGTCTATGGATATGGGGCTACTGACGGCCCTAGCAGAGAGATGGTATCTGAGTTCCTCATGTTTACGGCTACCAACAGGGGAGATGACTCCCACTCTAGAAGATGTATGGAGGATTCTAAGAATCCCCATACAAGGACGATTGATCACTCCTGTGGCCAATCAGGGCCACGCTATGGGATGACTGTGTGGTGACCCGAGCTTCGCACTAGAGAAGGGCGAAGTGAACATCGAGGCACTGCACCAGATGCCTAGGGCATCTAGACTCACATGGGTTCTAGCTGAAGTGGTTGGTGGACTTTTGCTGTGCCACTAGAGCGAGTGCAGGGTGCCGTGGATGCTCGCAGATGTGATCTGCGACATGCGGGACCATGGCTACAGGTTCTCTTGGGGTAGTTTCGTACTATGTCGGTTGTACAGGATCCTGTATGGGGTCATGTACAAGGGCGATCGATGTCTGGTGATGACATCGCTCCTATAGGTTTGGTGCTGGGAGCACATTATAGTGCGGAGGTCGGTAGGGCTTCCTTTGACAGGAGTTGACGGGGAGAGGCCCCGAGTCTTCTATTGGTGGCTTCGGAGAGGGTCACAGTGGCGGATCGACCTTCCTATGTCCCAGAGACTATTAGATGACTTAGTCTCAGACCAGATTACTTGGAGGCCATAGAGGGAGCATCCAGGGTGGGCCGAGGACGGACAGGAGTTGGCTCGTGTCAGGCAAGTTTGCTGGCTACAGATGGAGAGGGGAGAGGTGGAGCTCCACCGCTACGATCGAGTTTTGCATTAGTTCGGTCTACAGCAGGGGATCCCATCTTTGAGGGATTACGAGTTTTTCTAAACTATCCAGGATAACACCACAGTTAGCGGGGCTCCAGACATGCAGCGGTTTTGGAGTTAGGACGTGGATGATGCCCCCATCCAGCCAGTAGATGGTGACAACGCAAGGGTAGCCGATGGCTACGATGCCTGGTACTCAGGCATCTGCCCTCCTCGGATGACGAGGGTGTAGGGTTCGATACATGAAGTTGTGCATCGAATAGGGAGGCGACACCAGGCGGCTATGGAGGCGGCCTAGGGTCATGACGGGAGAGAGGCGAGGAGGCCACAGGCACAGGAGAGGCCGTGGCAAAGGGAGAGGAGGGAGGCGAGACCCCCATCTCCATAGAGGGAGAGGCCACCATCGCCCGATAAGGGCAAGGGTGTTGACACGGGGGAGAGTAGCGAGACCGCTACTCTTCGAGCGGAGAGAGATCGTCTCTAGGCATAGGTGCAGACTCTACAGGATGAGGCTGCATGCCACCAAGCTGAGGTGACAGCTTCGAGACGAGATTGCATGCCTCAAGGCACGGGGCGGAGGGGCGAGCACTAGGGAGCTGACATGGGCTATTGCCCAACTTACTTTCTACCAAAATTTGTACTATCAGTTGGTGCCAGAGGTGGATAGACTACCCTTGCCAGCCAACATCGCAGATCCGATCAGGATCGGGTCATCGAGGACCTCGTCCCGATCGAGGACTAGGACTCACGGTACTACTCGGATCGCGATGGGGCCACCTCATCCACCTCGGGGTGGGGGAAGAGATGAGGCAGAGAGCTCAAGGGGTTCTCGAGGCTAGAGGACTACATAGCTTTGTACAGATTGACATGATAGCATTGTATTATTATTTTTTTGTTGATAGAGGATTGAGTATGCTGAGGTACAAATTGTGGCATACCAATCCAGTTTTGATGATGTATATATACTATTGACATATATATGATATGTTTTTGATCATATGACTTGTGTTATGTGTATGCTTATGATGCTTTTATGTTTGATTGATTGATTTGATAATTGGATTGAGGATTCATGAAATTATGTCGTTTTGAAAATTTATACTTTTGATGTCATGCGGTAATATTTTAAATAAAATAATCTGATGTAACAAATTGATTGTTTGTAATGTGATGTAATAAAAAATAAAAAGAGGCTTCTAACAATAATTTCAAAGGACATTGTCGCTATTATAGACCATTTCATGGAGTCGTTGCTCACTCGGTTGTCAAGCTAATCCCAAGATAGAAATATTGTTAAAAGTAAAAGAGTGCTTAAGAGACTGTCTTAAGACTTTGGTGCAATAGTGAAAATGATGGTGATGATGGTTTGTTTTTCAGATTTTCATGGAAATAGTATGCATGAAATAATGTTAAAATGATTTTTGCTAGGCATAAATTCCTAAGTGTGATAAATTTTTTGGATAATTCTTTAGAAATTATACCATCATTGCAAAATTGAAGGTTGACATAATGACATGAAATAATGAAAATGTGTTTGCTTTTAAAAGCATAATTTGTGTAACATAATGAATTAAGTCATATGGTTTTCATGATTTTTAATAAATGGGGAATAAAAATTGTTACAATGATTTGCGCTAGGCATAGAATATGTAGGTATAGACTTATACCATCATTGCGAAAAGCAAAAAGAGATAGTTTTATTGCATGGTTGATTTTTTAATAAACAGAAAATAAGAAAATGAGGACTTGCGCTAGGCATAAAATTCCAATTTTGGTTTTGGAACTATACCATCGTCGCGAAAGTCAACCAGATATATATGTTTTGATTGTATATTTTGAATTTTTTTTTTGATTTTTCTATTATATAGTTGTCTTTATGGTAAGCAACTGTACTTGATTTATTCCAAACAAGTTGCAAAAAGAATATTTCAAAGTATTTTGAAGACAAAATTTAGATTTATAAGGAATCCCATGTGCATATGTGAATTCATTTCCGATCTTGATTTATCATAATGATACACAAAATCTCTCAAATACAAATGTGTGTGCAATTGCTTTGTGCATTTACCAGTTTTGAGCAAGATAATATGATACAAGTGATTTGAAGAAACCAAATAAGTGTTCATTAACCATGATGTAGATGCATATAACCATACTAGACTACTATGTAGGTCGGATTATCAAGAGCTAGCTAATCCATAAGCAGACATAGGTCTCAGTACACAAGAAGGTCGCTAATGTGACAGTACATATCACCACGCTAGGAGTTACCCAAGGCCAAGCAGGTTGGGCACAAACCAATTGTTATGGGGCTTACCTCACAGTTTTTGAATAATTGAGAATTCCAGGGATTCAAGCTCATCAACCCTTATTTTCTTTTCAAAGGGTAGGGAAAGGGATTTTATTGCACTCTTGCTTTTTGTTTTATTTTGAACTTTGCTTCTTTTTCTTTTTGTATTTTTGTTTGCTTGATTTTTGAGATAGTGCTTGAAATATTGCTGTAATGATATAAAAGAACATTTTTCTTTTCTCTTTTTCTTGACCTTTTCTTTTCTTTTTCTTTGCTAGGGATACTTGCTCGGATTAGCTGTAGAACAAGGGATTTTTATTCTGGGTAGGGGTGAGCTTGTCCTTTTGCCAATTCTCAAAGATTCTAGACCATGTGCATGATAGGAAAGCAGGGAAAACTTTTCGCTCAAGAAATCACTTCTACTATGTAGCAAAACATGGAAATTATAAATATAATCATTTTATTGTGAAAATATGTGCTTGGTTTAAGTAAATAACAAGATCAATTCTCTATGCTCAAACTTTATTTAATTGAATTTTGTGAACTTTGATATAAGAGAGATTAGTAATCATGCCAGATAAAATCAAGATATTTATTGTTGTGAGTGTGCAAGTGAGGGATTCCAAATAAATGCTAATTTATCCAAATAATTTGAAACATATAACTGCAATAATTGTAAGAAAATATATATAAACACTTTTGAGAAGTTTTGAGAATGTTGACTCTCTCTTTCTTCTTTATATTGTTTTGGTTTCGAAAGAGTCAAATATTGCTGTTTTGATTTTTATTCTTTATTTTGTTTTTAAAAATGTAACAAGTGCCATAAATAAATGCAACAAATAGTTTTGAAGATTTTGATGATTATGAATGTTTTTGATGTTTTTGGATTTTATAAATTTGAAAGAAATACAAGATAGTGATTTTGAAATATTTTAAAGAAATATATACAAGGATGAAATGACCAAATTTATACATAGTAACGTTTAAGATGCAAAATATTCATAGGCTCTTTAAGTTCTTTACCATCTAAGGTAGATAATTTGTATGCTTTTGATTCAAATTTAGCAGTAATAATATATGGTCCAAGCCAGTTGGGCTCAAATTTACCTTTAAGGTCCTTAGTTGCATTTGTATTTTTTTGATTTTCTTTTAAAACAAGGTCGCCGATCTCAAAGGATCGATGATGAACTTTTTTAGCATATGATATTTTAAGCTTGTTTTGGTAGGCACAGAGATGCTCCAAAGCATTGATGCATTTTTCATCTAGGAGTTCCAGCTGATCGAGTCTGCCAACACGATATTCATCTCCTACTTCGGTATCTTGAAGTAGCAGAGCCAAAGAAGGAACTTCCAATTCAAATGAAAAACTGCTTCAAAGACCGTAAACCAAAACAAATGGTGAAGTTCCAGTGGGGGTTCGAACACTAGTTCGATAGGCCCACAAGGTCGGATATAACTCGGATGTGCCGCCACGGCCAATTTTATTGACCAATCTTTTGAGAATTTTGATTAAGGTTTTGTTAGATGCTTCGCTTGACCATTACCCCGAGGATAATAGGGAGTGGACCAGCGATGTTGAATCTTATATTTTTGGCATAATTTTTTAACATCTTTATTTTTGAAACAAGTTCCATTGTCGGAGATGAGATTTGCAAGAATTTCGAACTCGTAAATGATTTGATTAAAAATAAATTTAGATACTTGTGTGCCAAGGCAGGAAGCTAAAGGCATAGCTTCGACCCACTTCGTGAAATACTCAGTGGCGGTTATGATGAATTTGTGTCCATCAGATGACACATGATTGATTTTGCCAATAATATCCAAGCCCCATTGAGAAAAGGGCCAAGGAGATGAAATAGCCTATAGCTCTTGTGCAGGTGCATGGACAAGGTCAGCATGTTTCTGGCACTTGTCGCAATGGCACACATACTCATGTGCATCCGTTTCCATGGTAGGCCAAAAATATCCTATCCGAAGGAGCTTTTTAGCAATGACGCTACCACTAAAGTGTCCTCCACAAGATCCATCGTGGGCTTCACTCAAGGCTGATTTAGACTCTTCTAAGTTTAAACATCTTAATAGGATACCTTCAAAAGATCTCCTATATAAAGTATTGCCAATTATTACAAATCGACTTGCTCGTCGATGTAATAACCGACACTGGTTGCTATTAGAATTGGCAGGGAAAGTCCCATTTTGGAGAAAATCAAATATGTCGGTATACCAAGGTTCAGGAGTAGTTTCATTAATTAGAAACACATCCAAAGGCTCTAAGCATGACTTATTTGAAGCAGGTTCCTAGAGTCGATGAATAATGATAGTGGCATATTCGTCATCTAACTCCAAGGGCAGGAGAGATGCAGCTGCGACCATAGCATCAGCTACACGGTTGCTAGTTCGAGGAATAGCTTCTAAGGTAACTTGATCAAATAGAGACATTAATTGTAAAACATAGGCCTTATATGGGCGTAGTTTATCATCTCTGGTCTGATAAAATTCATTAATTTGGTTTATAACCAGTTGAGAATCACCAAAAACTAATAGATGTTTAATTTTTAGCGCCAGGGCAGCTTGTAATCCAAGGATTAGAGCTTCATACTCAGCAGTATTGTTGGTGCAAGCAAATGTCAATTTGAAGGATAGAGGAATAAGATGTTTTTGCGAGGATATTAAAATAATACCCGCACCAGCCCCACTCATGCATCGGGCTCCGTCAAAGTATAAGGACCATTGTTCAATATGGTCTGCCTCTAATTGAAGGCATTCATCTAAAAACTCAATGATGAGGGGATGGGTAGACTCTAAGGGTGCAAGCAACTAATTGATCTCGCTATGATTTGACCCTTAATAGACTTCGTCCTATGAATGTGAGATCAAACTCGCTTAGAGCAAGAACCCATTTGGCTGTGTGACCCGATAAATAAGGTCGACTCATGAGATACCTTAAGGGATCGTATTTGGCAATGACATAAGTTTTTTGACTAAGCATATAGTGTCGTAATTTTTGCATAGAAAACACGACTGCTAGACATAGTTTTTCTAATGTTGTATAGCGGGTTTCATAACTGATGAAGGTTCGACTAATGTAATAATTAGCACGTTCTCTCTTTTCATCATCAAGCTGAGCTAACATAGCCCCTAAGGCGTAATCGAAGCTAAAATATATAGGAGGAATGGGCGATTAGGTTTAGGTGGTGAAAGCACAGGTGGATTAAGGAGGTATTGTTTGAGAAGTTCAAAAGCTTCTCTACATTCGGTGTCCCAATTAAAAGGGACATCCTTCTTAAGGAGTTTAAGAAAGGGACCAGTTTTGTTTGCCAGCTTATCAATGAAGTGAAAAATAGCTTGAAGTTTACCTTGTAAACTTCGTAACTCAGATATATTAGTAGGTGCGGGCATATCAGTGATGGCCGCAATCTTGAGAGGGTCGATTTCAATACCACGTAAAGAAACTAAAACCCCTAATAGTTTACCAGACTTAACTCCGAATATACATTTTGTCTGGATTTAATTGAATAAGATATTCTCGTAATCGATTAAAAACTTTTCTCAAATTATCTAAATGGTTATCTTCAATAATAGAGCGAGCTATAATATCATCTACATAATCATGTAGGATATCATGCATCATATCATGAAAAATATAGGTCATAGCTCATTGATAAGTTGCACCTGTGTTCTTTAAGCCAAATGGCATCACTTTCTAGCAAAAGGTACCCCAGGGGGTGATAAAGGCTATTTTAGCCTGATCTTCAGGAGCTATCCTGATCTGATTATAACCGGAGAATCCATCCATTAAGGAAATCATCCCACTCATGACAGTAAAGTCAATGATTTGATCCATGTTTGGAAGAGGAAAGTCATCTTTAGGGCATGCAGTGTTAATATCTCTAAAATCTATGCAAACCCTAACTTTGGTAGCTTCTTTCTTGGTGACTTGAACTACATTTGAGATCCATTCAAGATAATCAATAGCTTGTATAAAGATAACATTCAGGAGTTTTTCTAACTCCCCTTTGACTAGCAGAGCCACTTTGGGATGCATTTTTCTAAGTTTTTGTTTAATAGGTTTAGCATCCGGATGGACCACTAGATGATGCATGACTACATAAGGGTCTAGACCTGGCATATCTTCATATGTCCAAGCGAAGACATCTTCATACTCTTTAAGGAATGCAATGTATTGTTCTTGTTTTTCTTGACTTAATTCTGATCCAATATTGATTATGTGAGGATTATCCTCAGTTCCAATGTTAATTTTAATGACATTTTCTACCTCCATGTGTAGATCTCTTTCAAAATTAGGTGGGGCGGGTGAAACACCCAATTCTTGTAATTCTTGTAAGGTTAATTTAGATAATTCATCTTGAGGATTAGTGGCCTCAAGTTGGGCTATAGTTGGTATGGAACCATCAAAATAAAATCCATTGTGTAACATCTCTTCAACGAGACATCATGGAAGATATCTCCTTCCAACTCTTCATCAGGAGTCAACAATCATTTCAGGGTAAGCTATGGATAGCATGTTGCATGAAAACGACTGATTTTTAAGAGGCAAATCAACATGCCTATCCAAATAATCTTGATAACATATGAGATAATCATCATCCTCAAAAGGAAAGGGTTGACCCTTACTAGGAAATAGGCCCACACCATGGTTCTACCTCGAAAGGTTCTTTCATGCCATTTTGGAAAGGTCCCAAGCCTTTCCCTTTATATCCCATTTTAAGCATCATGGGTTTAGCTTTAATATAATCATTGGTAAAATAACACCGAGCGTATACCTCATGATGAGTTTTGATATTCTGAGGGATTCTTCCCTAGTCATATCCTTTATAAATGAAGGCACAAGTCCCGACTTGGTAAGTACTTCCCATAGGTTGTGGGAGGCCCAAAGTACGAGGAGATGGCGATAAATTATTCAAAATAATTGAATCTTGCATGAAAGCATTTGTTTTTTCTGATATTAAGGTTGTGGATAAATATGGTAAAAGTTCATCAGAAAGGGCATAAGATGTAGAAGGCTTATTACCTATATCTTGAGATGTGGAAGGTATGATTGATGTTTCTGTAGGTTTTGAATTTATAGGGATAGAACTTGAAGGATTGGTTGTAGATTTAAGATCTTTTTGAGGTTCTAAAATGATTTTTTTAGAGGGTTGTCGATCTATATAGGAGGATGAAATTAATGGAGGGGAAATAGGTGAAGTTATGGGTGTGTGTTTCACAGTTTTAAATGAAAAATAAGAACTAGGATGTGTGGATGACAGAGCAGGGCAAAATTGCACTCCAACGGGTTCTGCCAAAGCACACATATCAAAGGGTCTAGGGTCACCATGGATAGTGACCAACTGATTTTTAAACTCAAATTTAACACATTGGTGTAAGGTTGATGGGACCGCTCGCATGGCATTGATCTAAGGGCGACCTAAAAGTATATTGTACGATGCAGGGCAATGTACAATAAACACGGTTGTTTCTAGGGTTCTAGGACCAAATTGCAATGGGAGGGTAATAACTCCACATGTTTCTTGTGTTTCGTCATTAAAAGCTTTGATAATCATGTCAGTTTTATTCATTTCATCACTTCTAAAGCCAAATCGTTGGTAGAAGTCAAAAGTGCAATTGTTTAGAGATGAGCCATTATCAATCAAGACTCGTTTGACAACTACATCCCCAATTAAAGCAGTAATGTATAAGGGATTATCCTTATGTAAACTGTGTTGTGGGATATCTTTATCCCGAAAGTCAATACAATCAATCTCTCGAGTGATGATAGTATTGGCCATAGCTTCAGGTTGAATGTTTTGAGGTACCATCATTTGGCTTAATGTAAGCATCAACTCATCCCTATGGGTAGGAGAGGATCTTAATAAATCCAAAAGGGAAATTCTGGCTGTAGTATTGGACAATTGCTCATTAATATTGTAAGGGGGTTTAGGTTGAACATTAGGAGCATGATTCCCTTTATTGGGGTTTTCCAGAATAAATGGAGCTGATCCATCGTTTTGGTTTGGTTCTTGTTGGGAATTTTGAGCTTGTTTTCAGGTGACGACTCCGATGGTACCTACAATGTTATAGTGAAGATGCTGAACTGGTCTCGGTTGAGCATTGATGGCTTGTTCATTAGAAAGGAATATATTAGAAGAAGGTCGAGTAGTAACTCGTCTAGGAAATGGTTCTTCTGGAACCATAGCATCTATGACGGGTTGAATAGGATCTGATTCATTTTTAGAACTATTCGATTGGTTTGAAGTAATGTCTACTTCACTTTCAAGATCCGATTCTATATCACTAGAATCAGAAGTTTGAAAATTATGTAAGGTCCTGGTCGTAACCAAGGATAAGGTTGTGTCAAATATTTGAGGATCCTGAACAGGTAATTGTCTGCTAATGGTTCCTACATATCGGGTAGAAGGGGGAACATTATGATGTTCGATTTGATTGGCTACCTCTTTACCATGTCTTGGTAAAGGGTGTTGAAATATGTCTAATGTTTGATTAGCATTTTGATTTTGATTTTGGGGAACGGTCTTTTGAGTATTATTAGGAGGGTTTTGTTTAGGTTGGAAGGATTGCACTTCCATT
The DNA here is from genome assembly GCA_028583015.1 of Wollemia nobilis. Lineage (NCBI taxonomy): Eukaryota > Viridiplantae > Streptophyta > Pinopsida > Araucariales > Araucariaceae > Wollemia > Wollemia nobilis. Next base: position 3,810,167 of record JAQPPZ010000613.1, on the reverse strand, counting down.
TCATTATTATCAATCAAATCTTGTATTTTATGTTTCAACCTTTTACAAGCATTGGTAGAATGTCCAGGTCCTCTATGGAAATCACAGTGTAAGTCACACTCTATATCCGGGTATAGTTGGATCAGGTTCCCGAATAGTCGGTAATTGGATCAAACCTCTTTCGAGTAATTGAGGTAAAATAGTTGATAAGGGTTGATTTAATCTAGTGAATTCTCGAGGAGGCTTATCAGGAGGTTTCAATATAAATTTTTTTGTTGTCTTTGTTGCATTGATATTAGCAACATTTTTGTTGTCAGTGACTCCGTCACCAACAACTTGTTTGTTTTTATATTGATTTCTAGATGTTTTCTCATCATCATTCTTCCTAAGTTGGCCTCTCCTAATGAGGGCATCTTCTACTCTTCGAGCTAAATCTATCGCTTGATCGAAGGTAGTTAAGGTAGCAATTGATAGCTCATAAGATATTTGTTCTTGCAAATTATTGATAAAAATGTCCAACATTTCCCTATAAGGTAGCACAAAGTGTAGTTTTCCTGTCAATTGCCTCCATCTAGCTAAGAAATCGACAAAACATTCATCTTTGTCTTGTTTTAAATTGTATAAATCTTTAATAGTTACATGCCTCTCGATGTAGGCACTAAATTGATGGACAAATGATTCAGCTGTTTCTTTGAAGTTTCTCAAAGAATGAGTGGGCAATTGATAGTACCACTCTAGTGCCATTCCACCTAAAATTTTTGGGAACATTTTTAATAATAGCAAGTCATCATGTGATATGTCATGACATGCTATCCTAAACATGCGAAGATGCTCTATGGGATCTTCGGTTCCTTTATATATAGGCAGGATGGGCATGGGAAAATGCTTAGGGTATGGTTGAGCTACAACTATGGGATCCAAAGGTTGACTACATATCTCTCGATAATTATACAAGGGGCGGTAGGGATCTATCTGGTCCATACGTGAAGCTAACTGTTTCACCATGGCTTCCAGATTACTAGTTTGCCCACCATATTGGTTTGGTAGGGCATTGACATGGGTTTTACGGGCATATGATGGAGGAACATGAAGATTAGATGCCATGTTACTATTGTGTAAATTGTTGGTAGGAAAAGTGTTATGAAGGAACTTTGAAGTGGTATTATGTTGTATTCCAGATTGTTGAAAATTGGTGTTTGGCTTCGTTTTAGGTTTTTGTTTACTTGAAGCATATTGCTCAATAGTTTGGTGAAATAACGTAATGAAGGAAGGTTTATTTTGTGGGGGGATGATTTTAGGTTGAATAATAGGTTCCTTAGGAGGTTGGGTAACCTGTTGTTTTGACATGTTTTGCATCATAGTGACCATGTCTGTATTGGATGGCCCAACCTTGTCACTTTCTTGATCAATGAAAGACAAGGGATTAATGCGCACATCATACATATGTTCCATGGTTGCCTGAGTGTCACTAATTTGCCCTTTATCAATACAAACTACCACATTAATGGCATCAATGTTATCATCAAGAAATTTCTTGAAATGATCTATGTTGTCAAAAGCAATAGTTCCATCTGGAGCTACTCTAGGGGATGAGGATCCATCCTCTTTAACACTTCCTTCTTGTTCATTATCTTCACCTAGGTCATCTTCTAGTTGAGCTAGAGTTTTTCCTTTCGAAGTTGGATCTTCAGGAAGGACATTTGGGTCTCTAGTTGTATCTTGTAACCAATATTCTTCTTCTCCTAAAGTTTCTTTACCATTCCTATGTTTAGACATGGTGCTAAATTTTGATTTCAGCAAATATATATATATATATATATATATATATATATATATATATATATATATGCAACAAGATTAAGAGGTATATATTTACTATATACCTACTACAATATTTGAAATGAAATGTTTAAGTTTTTGCTATGTTTTTTAGTTTTTTAGTGACGGGGCACCGGGAACCCACACTTCACGCCCACAATGCAAAACCGAACATTTTCATTAATAATCGGAAAATATTTACATGCATTTAAAATGAAATAGCACGCAGGCTTACAATGGCCGGTCTCGGCTTCAGCTCTGATACCACTGACGGGGCACCGGGAACCCACACTTCACGCCCACAATGCAAAACCGAACATTTTCATTAATAATCGAAAAATATTTACATGCATTTAAAATGAAATAGCCCGTAGGCTTACAATGGCCGGTCTCGACTTCGGCTCTGTTCTCCCCTCTCTGTTCTACTTCCTCCTCTGTTCTCCGATCCGTCGTCCTCACAAATACAATAAAAATGGGTTTTTATAGAGGTCCCGACCCTATCAAAAGACTTTCGAAAATGGGTTCACCAACCCAAATTAAATTTCCCTCCAATACATTCTTCACGTAAATCGGGACACCAACCCGATTAAATTCTCGCACTCCGCACGGTCCCTGCCACTGCTGACTTGGTCAGTAAACCCTGCGCGCCCCTTGCTTCTCGTCTTTCGCGCTCTTGGAATTCCTCGCTTTATCTTTAGCTTCTGCCACGTGTCAAATTTGAACAGTCCTCGAAATAACCGTTCCCGCCATCTTTTTCTCTTCCTCCCGCGCCATTTTCTCTCTTCGTCACGATATCGTGACATGTCACGATATCGCGACGATTCTGGCTCCTTGAGCTTGCTTCTCATTTTGGTCGCGATATCCCGACATGTCACGATATCGCGACCATTTTGCCTCCTGCCCCTCCGCTGAGAAACTCGTCGCAATTTCGCGATGTCGCGATATCGCGACGTTTCTGGCTCTCTGCACTTGCTTCTCATTTTGGTCGTGATATCGCGACATGTCACGATATCGCGACCATTTTTCCTTCGCACCCGCTTGTCCAATTTACGTCACGATATTGCGACGTCGCGATATCGCGACCGTTTTCTCGTTCTCTCCTCTGCTCTGCAACCTGTCGCGATTTCGCGACATGTTGCAAAATCGCGAGTCACGATTTCGCGACATGTCGCGAAATTGCGCCCCCTTCTGCTGCATCTTCTTCCTCCTTGCCTTGACGTCGCGATTTCGCGACGTCAAGAAATCGCGACGTCACGATTTTGCTACACCTTTTTGCCTCTTCGTCCGCTTCCAAAAGCCGTCGCGATTTTGTGACATGTCGCAAAATCGCGGGTCACGATTTCGTGACATGTCGCGAAATTGCGCCCCCTTCTACGCCTTCGTCCCTCTCCGACAAACTGTCACGATTTCGTGACATGTCACGAAATCGCGCCCCTTCTGCTGCACTTCCTCATTGCCAATTTCGTCATGATTTCGCGACATGTCGCGAAATCGTGATGCTTTCTTGACTTGGCCATTTTTTCTTCCTTCTTGCTTCCTGCTTCTTCTTCTCCCGACTCTTCAGCATGATTTTTCCTGAACTTTGCTGCTTCTACTGCTGGTGCTATCGGATGCTCCTGCATCAGACACCCGGGGTAAGTGAAGAAGTGATCTTCACTTCTGCTGGGTCCGGTTGCTGCCTCCCGCAACACTTTCAGACTCATCTCTGTCTCTGCAAACTGCTTCGACCTCGGCTCCGGGCCCACACTTCTGTCTTCAATCAGACAGATTTCTCCACTGCTGCAAACTTCTGCTGCAGCCGGTTTTAACTCTTCCTCTTACACAGAATAATCTGTGCTTTCTTCCGAGCAAGTCCCGGTACTGCTGCTCTCTTCCTCTACAGCCTCCTTCATCTTCTCTTCTCTCTTTCTCTGTCGCTCTTCCCGCCTTCTTTGCCGCTCTTCCTTCTCCCGTAATTTCATTACGGACCATTCCTTTTGCAAGGCCTTTAATTGCCATTGCAAAGCCATGTATTCTTCTTCCGTAACCACATCTTCCTCCTTGTCCCGTATCCTTCGGGAATGCATTCTTCTTGCTTGCTTTTCTCACAAACGTAAACTGATCCCGGTGTAGCTGCCTCACGTCCGGTGGTCTGCTAATACGCCCGGGAATCTCAACTCTCTCTCAAAACCTCCCGCAGGTCCTGGTGCAATTGCCTCACCTTCGGCAGATCTGCTGCACACTCAGGAACTACATCTCTGATACCACTGACGGGGCACCGGGAACCCACACTTCACGCCCACAATGCAAAATCGAACATTTTCATTAATAATCGGAAAATATTTACATGCATTTAAAATGAAATAGCCCGTAGGCTTACAATGGCCGATCCCGGCTTCGGCTCTGATACCACTGATGGGGCACCGGGAACCCACACTTCACGCCCACAATGCAAAACCGAACATTTTCATTAATAATCGAAAAATATTTACATGCATTTAAAATGAAATAGCCCGCAGGCTTACAATGGCCGGTCTCGGCTTCGGCTCTGTTCTCCCCTCTCTGTTCTACTTCCTCCTCTGTTCTCCGGTCCGCCGTCCTCACAAATACAATAAAAATGGGTTTTTATAGAGGTCCCGACCCTCTCAAACGACTTTCGAAAATGGGTTCACCAACCCAAATTAAATTTCCCTCCAATACATTCTTCACGTAAATCGGGACACCAACCCAATTAAATTCCCGCACTCTGCACGGTCCCTGCCACTGCTGACTTGGTCAGTAAACCTTGTGCGCCCCTTGCTTCTCGTCCTTCGCGCTCCTGAAATTCCTCGCTTTATCTTCAGCTTTTGCCATGTGTCAAATTTGAACAGTCCTCGAAATAACCGTTCCCGCCATCTTTTTCTCTTCCTCCCGCGCCATTTTCTCTCTCCGTCGTGATATCGCGACGTTTCTGGCTCCTTGAGCTTGCTTCTCATTTTGGTCGCGATATCGCGACCATTTTGCCTCCTACCCCTCCGCTGAGAAACTCGTCGCGATTTCGTGACGTCGCGATATCGCGACGTTTCTGGCTCTCTGCACTTGCTTCTCATTTTGGTCGCGATATCGTGACCATTTTTCCTCCGCACCCGCTTGTCCAATTTGCGTCACGATTTCGCGACGTCACGATATCGTGACGTCGCGATATCGTGACCGTTTTCTCGTTCTCTCCTCTGCTCTGCAACCTGTCGCGATTTCGCGACATGTTGCAAAATCGTGAGTCGCGATTTCACGACATGTCACGAAATCGCGTCCCCTTCTGCTGCATCTTCTTCCTCCCTGCCTTGACATCACGATTTCGCGACGTCGGCTACACCTTTCCGCCTCTTTGTTCGCTTCCGAAATCTGTCACGATTTCGTGACATGTCACAAAATCGCGAGTCGTGATTTCGCGACATTTCGCGAAATTGCGCCCCCTTCTGTGCCTTCGTCCCTCTCCGACAAACTGTCATGATTTCGCGACACGTTGCGAAATCGTGGCCCCTTCTGCTGCACTTCCTCCTTGCCAATTTCTGTCGCGATTTTGCGACATGTCGCAAATCGCGACAATTTTCTGACTTGGCCATTTTTTCTTGCTTCTTGCTTCCTGCTTCTTCTTCTCCCGACTCTTTAGCACAATTTTTTCTGAACTTTGCTGCTTCTGCTGCTGGTGCTGCCGGATGCTCCTGCATCATTTAGTTTTTAATTTTTTAGTTTTTCTTTGTTTTTGAAATAATATAATAAAGACAACAAATAACACAATAAATGAAAGAAATAAGACTGAAAGTAATAATCTAGTTTTCTATAAATAATTTATAAATATCATTAATAGGCTCGAGTTGTTTAGGAGTCATGAAGTGTTCTTCAAATTGAAAGTTTTCTTTTAAAAATTTGATGAAAAGAGCTATAGTGATATTATCTGTCTCAAATGTTGGTTGATAGAAGTAAAGTTCATGGCAATACTCTCGATATAACACAGCTCGAGGAACTCTATTCCATCTTTCCCTATCTGTAAGAACAACCTCTTGGTCTTCTACACAACCTAGGAACTGGTGTACAATGGCTACGTTCTCGAGGTATTCCTCAAAGGTGAATAATTCTAAAGATACTAAAGATCTACTATAAGCTAACCATATATGGCAGGCTCTCTAAAGTTCATGATAAAAGACAAGTTGATGAGGATCCAGGATTCTATCCAGGACTAGCCTCTTGAGCTATTTAAGTTGTGTTGACCTAGATGAGATGACACTAAGTCTTCTATAAAGTTCGTCCCACAAGAGTTGATTTCTATTTGTTTCAGGCACACTAAGTATAGAGTTGATTTCTATGGCTGCCAATTGGTTTTCTACATTTATAGTAACTGCTAATCTTTTCTTAGGAGCTACCATCTAAACATGATATTAAACTTAAATGTTTTAAAATGCATCTATGTTTTAGTTGTTCTATTTTGTTTTTGTTTTATTTTTGTTTTTTGTTTTCAAAAGGTTATGATGCATTCACGTTGGGTTCACCAAAATGTATCGCTCCAAATTTTTTGCATCCTTACCTTCAGGCTATAGGATCCATGCCCGGAAGGAGGATGGAAAAAGGATGTCGCGGTACCTCGGACTGAGAGGACTTTGCGAAGGTCCCACCTCTCAAGGGAGGTGTATATTGGTGATTTTTCGATGGATGGTGGGTTCACCAGGAAACATTTAATGGCAGTTTCCACACCTAGGTTTGGAATGTGTTTTTATGTGTTCGTTTTTAGCCTTAAACATTCAAAATCCTAGGTTTGGCCAAATGAGTCTAAATTAATCTATATGAAAATGCAGATTTAATGAATACAGAGAACAAATTTAAGACAAAAAAATAGAGAAATTAAGGAAGAATAAGAAGAATACCTGATCCGGATGTCTAATGGAGATTTTGATGTTTGAAGTAGTCAGGATCGTCTGGAATTCGACAGAATCGTCTGAGATCAGACAAGATCGTCTGAGATAATTCATCAGAGACCTGCAAACAGAATAACAGATGCAAAATACAGAGAATACTACTGTGCTAATAGGGGGAAACAACACAAAATGATCGTATGAATACTAAAAAATAATTATGAACATAAATTCAAATAAATTATGATGTTCTAATGATAAATTATGATCTTATCATGCAAGTTAAGATATATGGGTGAACTCCAAATGCAAAATAGTAAACAATAAGGATAAACTAACTAAAATGCAGAATAAAACAGTGAAAGAAATAAGAGAAAGTGCAAACTCTGGGCACTGATTTCCCCCAATGCAAATTGTAGTCAAAATCATCTGGAAGTAATGAAATCATCTCGAATTACGACAGGATCATCTGAGATTTGAACGAGATCATCTGAGACGATTTGAGCTTGCTCCGGCTGAAGATCAATGAGATCCCTGCAAGAAAACTTCAAAATAACAAAGGCAAAATAATGTTCTAGGTATTCTAATGCATACAAAATCAAGTTACACGGAAATTCAGCCAGGGGTTGGGAAGGGAAGGTCCTAAGGATTAAATAGGCTTAGGGGAGTAGTTAGGAGGTTGGAGATCATCCCTATTTGGGAGATTTCCAATGGGGGAGGGTCTCTAACGACGCAGACATGCTTCTACCTGGATTAGAGGCCTGTTGGAACAAAAGCTAATTGTGAACAATTAATTTTATGACAAGATCGTCTGGACGTCCTAGCCTAGATGAAATCGTTAGATTTGGGGCGATATCGTCTAATCGGCGATGATATCGTCAAACGATCAAAACAACCTCTAAAAATGGTGCAAAAAAGGAGGAAATAGATTACCTGGCGGTTAACGGGCGATTTGGAAGGTTAAATTTGAATTTAAATTATTTACTAAGGTGAATGTAATTATTACAATTTTACTGCACCAATTTTAGGGTGCTACAAGGAGGCTAGGTGTCATTTCATCTAGATCAACCAAACTTAGACAAATCAAGAGGTTTGCCCTAGATAGGATCCTGGATCCTCATCAACTCATTGTTTATCATGAACTTCAGAGAGCCTGCCATAGGTGGTTAGCTTATAGGAGAGCTCTTGTGTCTTCAAAATTGTTCACCTTCGAGGAATACCTCGAGAACGTAGTTGTTATACACCAATTCCTAGGTCATGTAGAAGATCAAGAGGTCATTCTTATGGATAGGGAAATATGGAATAGAGTTCCTAGGGCTATGTTATATCGAGAGTATTGCCACGAACTTTATTTCTACCAACCAGAATCTGAGACAGATAATATCACTATAGCACTTTTTGTTAAATTCTTGAAAGAAAATTTTCAATTTGAAGAAGAACACTTCATGACTCTCGAAGAACTCGAGCCCATTAATGATATTTATAAATTGTTTATAGAAAACTAGATCATTGCTTTCATTATTATTATTTCTTGCATTTAGTGTTCTGTTTGTTATCTTTATAATATTGTTACAAAAACAAGAAAAACCAAAACATAACAAAAACCAAAAACATTTTATTTCAAATACTATAGTAGGTATATAATTAAAATATATACCTCTTAAGCTTGTTGCATATATATATATATATATATATTTTGCTGAAATCTAAATTTAAGCACAATGCCTAAACTTAGGAATGGTAAACAAACTGAACAAGAAGGAGAAGATTGGTTAGAAGACAAAACAAGAAACCCAAATGTCCTTCCCGAGGAATCAATTTCGGAAGGAGAAACTCTAGAACAGCCAGAAGATGACCTGGTGAAGAAAATGAACAACAAGAAAATCTTAAAGAGGAAGGATCCTCATCCCCTAGAATAGCTCCAGATGGAACTATTGCTTTTGATAACTTAGATCATTTCTGGAAATTTTTCAATAATAACATTGGTGCTCTTAATATGGCAGTTCGTATTGATAAAGGGCAAATTAGTGACACTCAAGCAGCCATGGAACATATGTTTGACATACACACTAATCCCTTGTCTTTCATTGATCAAGAAAGTGATAAAGCTGGACCATCCAATAGAGATATGGTCACTATGATTCAGAACATGCCAAAACAACAGGTTACCCAACCCCCTAAGGAACTTGTTATTGAGCCTAAAATCATTCCCACACAAAAGAAACCTTCCTTCACTGCTTTACTTCGCCAAACTATTGATCAATATGCTTCAAGTAGACAAAAACCTAAAATGAAGCCAAACACCAATTTTCAACAATCGGGCATACAACATAATACAACTTCAAAATTTCTTCATAACACCCTTCCTACCAACAATTTACACAATAGCAATATAGCATCTAATCTCCATGTCCCTCCATCATATGCTCACAAATCCCATATTAATGCCCTATCGAACCAATATGGTGGGCAAACCAGTAATCTGGAAGCCATGGTGAAACAATTAGCTTCGCGCATGGACCAGATAGATCCCTACCGTCCCTCGTACAATTATCGAGAGATATGTAGTCAACCTCTGGATCCCATAGTTGTAGCACAACCATACCCTAAACACTTTCCCATGCTCGTCCCACCTATATATAAATGAACTGAAGATCCCATAGAGCATCTTCTGCATGTTTAGGATAGCATGTCATGATATATCACATGATGACTTGCTATTACTAAAAATGTTCCCAAAAAGTTTAGGAGGAATGGCATTAGAGTGGTACTATCAATTGCCCACTCATTCTTTGAGAAATTTTGAAGAAACAACTGAATCGTTTGTCCATCAATTTAGTGCCTACATCGAGAGGCATGTCACCATTAAAGATTTGTACAACTTAAAACAAGACAAAGATGAATGTTTTGCTGATTTCTTAGCTAGATGGAGGCAGTTGACAGGAAAACTGCACTTTGTGCTACCTTATAGGGAAATGTTGGACATTTTTATTAATAATTTACAAGAACAAATATCTTATGAGTTATCAATTGCTACCTTAACTACCTTCGATCAAGCTATAGACTTAGCTCGAAGGGTAGAAGATGCTCTCATTAGAAGAGGTCAGCTCAAAAAGAAAGATGATGAGAAAACATCCAGAAATCAGTATAAAAACAAACAAGTTGTAGGTGACGGAGTCATTGATAGTAGAAACGTTGCTAATATCAATACAACGAAGACAACAGAAAAATTTATATTAAAACCTCCCGATAAACCTCCTCGAGAATTTACTAGATTGAATCAACCTTTATCAACCATTCTTCCTCAATTATTAGCACGAGGCTTGATTCAATTACCAGCTATCCAGGAACCTTATCCAACTATACCCGGATACAGAGCTGATTTACATTGTGACTTTCATAGAGGACCTGGACATGCTACAAATTCTTGCAAAATATTGAAACATAAAATACAAGACTTGATTGATAATAATGAAATGGAGGTGCAAGCTTTCCAACCTAAACAAAATGCTCCTAATAATGCTCAAAATACCATTCCCCAAAATCAAAATCAAAATGCTAATCAATCATTGGATATATTTCAACATCCTTTACCAAACCATGGTAAAGAAGTGGCCAATCAAATCGAACATCATAATGTTCCCCCTCCTACCCGATATGTAGGGACTATTAGCGGACAATTATCCTGTTCAGGATCCTCAAATATTTGGCACAACCTTATCCCTGGTCACGACCAGACCCCTACATAATATTCAAACTCCCGATCCTAGTGATGTAGAATCAGATACTGAAAGTGAAATAGACATCACCTCAAACCAATCGAATAGTTCTAAAAATGAATCAGATCCTATTCAACCCATCACAGATGCTATGGTTCCAGAAGAACCATTTCCTAGAAGAGTTACTACTCGACCCTCTTCTAATCAGTTCCTTCCTAATGAACAAGCCATAAACGCTCAACCAAGACCAGTTCAACGTCTTCAATATAACATTGTGGGTACCATCGGAGTCGTTACCAGACAATAGGCTCAAAACTCTCAACAAGATCAAACTCAGAATGATGGATCAGCTCCATTTATTTTGAAAAATCCCAATAAAGGGAATCATATGTCTAATGTTCAACCAAAACCTCCTTACAATATTAATGAACAATTATCCAATACTACAGCCATAATTTCCCTTTTGGACTTGTTAAGATCTTCTCCTACCCATAGGGATGAGTTAATGCTTACATTAAGCCAAATGATGGTACCTCAAAATATTCAACCCGAAGCCATGTCCAATACTATCATCACTCGAGAAGTTGATTGTATTGACTTTCGGGATAAAGATATCCCACAACATAGTTTACATAAGGATAACCCCTTATATATTACTACTCTAATTGGAGATGTAGCTGTTAAAAGAGTCTTGATTGATAATGGTTCATCTCTAAACATTTGCACTTTTGACTTCTACCAAAGATTTGGCTTTAGAAGTGATGAAATGAAGAAAACTGACATGATTATCAAAGCTTTCAATGACGAGACACAAGAAACGTGTGGAGTCATTACCTTACCCTTGCAAGTTGGTCCTAGAACCCTAGATACAACCGTGTTTATTGTACATTGCCCAACATCATACAATATACTTTTGGGTCACCCTTGGATCAATGCGATGCGAGCGGTTCCCTCCACTTTACATCAATGTGTTAAATTTGAATTTAAAAATCAGTTGGTCACTATCCATGGTGACCCTAGACCCTTTGATATGTGTGCTTTGGCAGAACCTGTTGGAGTGCAATTTTGCCCCGCTCTGTCATCCACACATCCTAATTCTTATTTTTCATCTAAACGTGTGAAAAACACACACATAACATCATCTACTCCATCAACTACACCTATACATTTAACTCAACCATCTTCTGAACAAACCACACTAAAACCTCAAAAATATCTTAAATCCACAACCAATCCTTCATGTTCCATCCCTATAATTTCAAAACCTATAGACCCATTTATTGACACTTCCACATTATCAACATCTATCATACCTTCCACATCTAAAGATATAGGGAATGATCCTTCTACATCTTATGCTCTTTCTGATGAACTTTTACCGGATTTATCCACAATCTTAATATCAGAAAAAACAAATGCTTTTATGCAAGATTCAATTCTTTTAAATAACTTGCCACCATCTCCTCATACTTTGGGCCTCCCACAACCTATGGGAAGTACTTACCAAGTCGGGAGTTGTGCTTTTATTTATAAAGGATATGATTGGGGAAGAATACCTCGAAATATCAAAACTCATCATGAGGGATATGCCCGATGTTATTTTGCTAATGAATATATTAAAGCTAAGCCCATAATGCTTAAAATGGGCTATAAAGGGAAAGGCTTGGGACCTTTCCAAAATGGTATGAAAGAACCTATTGAGGTAGAGCCATGGCCCGCCCGATGTGGTGTGGGCCTATTTCCTAGTAAGGGTCAACCCTTCCCTTTTGAAGATGATGATCAACTCATATGTTATCAAGATTATCTAGATAAACAAGATTCTTTGTGTTCAAAGAATAATCCCTTTACCTGCAACATGCTATCCATAGCTTACCCTGAATTGATTGCTGAATCCGATGAGGAGTTGGAAGGAGATATTTTCCATGATGTCTCCGTTGAAGAGTTGTTACACAATGGTTTTTATTTTGATGGTTCTATACCAACTATAGCCCAACTTGAGGCCACCACTCATCAAGAGAAATTATCCAACTTAACCTTACAATAATTACAAGAATTGGGTGTTTCACCTACCAATTTATCTAGTATGAAGTTTAAAGTTAAGATTGAAGCCATCCGTCGCTATCATTGATAAGTCAGGAGAACAAAATCATTCCATTTCTTAAGTCCTTATGAAGGATGTCCCTTATAATCGGGACAATGAATGTATATAAGCTTTTGAACTTCTCAAACAATACCTCCTTAATCCACCTGATGCTTTCATCGCCTAGACCTGATCGCCCGTTTCTCTTGTATATTTTAGCTTCATATTTTGCTTTAGGAGCTATGTTAGCTCAGCTTGATGATGAGAAGAAAGAACGTGCTAATTATTACATTAGCCGAACTTTAATTAGTTATGAAACTCGTTATACATCATTAGAAAAACTATGTCTAGTAGTCATATTTTCTATGCAAAAATTATGCCATTATATGCTTAGTCAAAAAACATGTCATTGCTAAATATGATCCCTTACGGTATCTTATGAGTCGACCTTATTTATCGGGTTGCACAGCCAAGTGGGTTCTTGCTCTCAGCGAGTTTGAACTCACATTCATAGGACAAAAGTTTGTTAAGGGTCAAATCATAGCAGATCAGTTAGTCGTCGCACCCTTAGAGTCTACCCATCCCCTCATCATTGAGTTTCCCGATGAATGCCTTCAATTAGAGGTAGACCATGTTGAACAATGGTCCTTATACTTTGATGGAGCCCGATGCATGAGTGGGGCTGATGCGGGTATTATTTTAATATCCCCACAAAAACACTATACCTTTGTCCTTTAAATTAACATTTGCTTGCACCAATAATACTGCCGAATATGAGGCTCTAATCCTTGGATTACGAGCTGCCTTGGCATTAAAAATCAAACATCTGCTAGTTTTTGGTGATTCTCAACTTGTCATAAATCAAATTAATGAAGTTTATCAGACCAAAGATGATAAATTGCGCCCATATAAAGCATATGTTTTGCAATTGTTATCCTTGTTTGATAAAGTTACTTTGGAAGCTATTCCGTGAACTAGCAACCGTGCGGCTGACGCTATGGCCGCAGTCGCATCTCTTCTGCCCTTGGAGTTAGATGACGAATATGCCACCATCATTATTCGTCGACTCCAGGAACCCGCTTCAAATAAGTCATGTTTAGAACCTTTGGATGTGTTTCTAATCAATGAAACTACTCCTGACCCTTGGTATACGGATATAGTTGATTTTCTTCAAAATGGGACTTTCCCTGCCAATTCTAATAGAAACCAACATCGGTTATTACGTAGACGAGCAAGTCGATTTGTAATAATTGGCAATACTTTATATAGGAGATCTTTTGAAGGTATCCTATTGAGATGTTTGAATCTAGAAGAATCCAAATCAGCTTTAAGTGAAGTCCACGATGGATCTTGTGGAGGACACTTCAGTGGTAGTGTCATTGCTAAAAAGCTCCTTAGGATAGGCTACTTTTGGCCTACCATGGAAAAGGATGCACATGATTATGTGCGCCATTGCGACAAGTGCCGGAAACATGCCGACCTTGTCCATGCGCCCGCACAAGAGCTGCAGGCTATTTCATCTCCTTGGCCCTTTTCAAAATGGGGCTTAGACATTATTGGCAAAATTAATCCTGTGTCATCTGATGGACACAAATTCATCATAACCGCCATCGAGTATTTCACGAAGTGGGTTGAAGCTATGCCTTTAGCTTCCCCGCACTCGGAACACAAGTCTCTAAATTTATTTTTAATCAAATCATTTGTAGGTTCGGAATTCCTGCAAATCTCATCTCAGACAATGGAACTTGTTTCAAAAATAAAGATGTCAAGAAATTATGCCAAAAATATAAGATTCAACATCGCTGGTCCACTCCCTATTATCCTCAGGGTAATGGCCAAGCAGAAGCATCTAACAAAACCTTAATCAAAATTCTTAAAATATTGGTCAATAAATCTGGCCACGACTGGCACATTCAATTATATCCAGCTTTGTGGGCCTATCGAACTAGTGTTCGAACTCCCACTGGAACTTCACCTTTTGTCTTGGTTTATGGCGCTGAAGCCGTTTTTCCTTTTGAATTAGAAGTTCCTTCTTTGGCTCTACTACTTCAAGATACCGAAGTAGGAGATGAATATCGAGCTGGTAGACTCAGTCAGCTGGAACTTCTAGATGAAAAGTGCATCAATGCTTTGGAGCATCTTCGTGCTTACCAAAACAAGCTTAAAAGATCATATGCCAAGAAAGTTCGTCATCGATCCTTTGAGGTCGACGACCTTGTTTTAAAAGAAAATCAAAAAAATACTAATGCAACTAAAGACCTTAAAGGTAAATTTGAGCCCAACTGGCTTGGACCATATATTATCACTGCTAAATTTGAATCAAGAGCATACAAATTAGCTACCTTAGATGGTAAAGATTTAAAAGAACCTATGAATATTATGCATCTTAAGCGATATTACGCATAAAATTTGGTCATTTCATCATTTGTACATATTTTGCATGTTGTCTCATTTTAAAAATACATATAAAACTCTTTAAACAAAAAAAATAATAATAATAATAATAAAAGTCAAAAACAACAATATTATTGACTCTTTTCAAAACCAAAAATAAAAAATAAAGAAGAAAGAGAGAGTCAAAATCATCAAACTCCTCAAAAATATTTGTTGTATATATTTCTTCTTCAAGTATTGCAGTTATATTTTCAAGTTATTTTGGATAAATTAGCATTTATTTGGAATCCCCCACTATCACAAACACACAAAAATAAATATCTTGATTTTATCTGGCATGATTACTAATCTCTCTTATATCAAAGTCCACAAAATTCAATTAAATAAAGTTTGAGCATAGAGAATTGATCTTGTTATTTACTTAAACCAAGCATATCCTTTCACAATAAAATGATTATATTTGTAATTTCCATGCTATGCTACATAGTAGAAGTGGTTTCTTGAGCAAAAAGTTTCCCTTGCTATCCTATCATGCACATGGTCTAGAATCTTTGAGAATTGGCAAAAGGACAAGCTCACCCCTACCCGAAATAAAAATCCCTTGCTCTACAGCTAATCCGAGCAAGTATCCCTAGCATAGGAAGAAAAGAAAAGTTCAAGAAAAAGAGAAAAAGAAACAAGTTATTTCAGCATTATCTCAAATATCAAGCCAAAATACAAAAATACAAAAAAAAAAAAAGAAAAAAAAAGAAAAGCAAAGAAAAAGAAACAAGCAAAAGCAAAAGCAATAAAATCCCTTTCCCTACCCATTGAAAAGAAAAGAAGGGTTGATGAGCTTGAATCCCCGGAATTCTCAATTATTCGAAAACTATGAGGTAAGCCCCATAACAGGTGGTTTGTGCCCAACCCGCTTGGCCTTGGGTAACTCCTAGCGTGGTGATATGTCCGTCACATTAGCGACCTTCTTTTGTACAGACCTATGTCTGCTTATGGATTAGCTAGCTCTTGATAACCCGACCTACATAGTAGTCCTGGTATGGTTATATGCATCTAAATCATGGTTAATGAACACTTATTTGGTTAATTCAAATCACTTGTATCATAGTATCTTGCTCAAACCTGGTAAATGAACAATGCAATTGCACACACATTTTGTATTTGAGAGATTTTGTGTATCATTATGATAAATCAAGATTGGTAATGAACTCACCTACGCACATGGGATTCCTTATAAATCTAACTTTTGTCTTTAAGATACTTTGAAATATTTTTGCAAATTGTTTGGAATAAATTCATTTTCTTCTTTGAAAGAACAGTTGTTTAGTATAAAGACAACTATATGCATTATCAAAAAATCAAAATCATTTTCCAAAACATGCAATCAAGTTACATTTATATATAACTTTTGACTTTCGTGACGATGGTATAGTTCCAAAACCAAAATTGGAATTTTATGCCTAGCGCAAGTCCTCATCTTCATATTTTCTGACTATTTTCAAAAATTAAAAAATCAACCATGCAATAAAACTATTATATTATTTTCTTCTTTGGATTTCACGATGATGGTATAAGTCTATACCTAAATATTCTATGCCTAGCGCAAACCATTGTACCAATTTTATTTTCCATTTATTCAAAATCATAAAAACATATGACTTAAATCATTATGTTACACAATTATGCTTTAAAACAAAACAAACACTTACTCTATTTTCATGTCATTATGTCAAACTTCAATTTTGCAATGATGGTATAATTCCTAGGGAATTATCCAAAAAATTTATCACACTTAGGAATTTATGCCTAGCAAAAGTCATTTTAAAATATTTCATGCATAATATTTTCATGGAAATCTGAAAACAAATCATCATCATCATCATCATTTGCATCATCACAACAAAGTCTTAAGACAGTCTCTTAAGCACTCTTTTACTTTTAACAATATTTCTATACTGGGATTAGCTTGACGACCGAGTGAGCGGCGACTCCATGAAATGGTCTATAATAGCGACAATGTCCTTTGAAATTATTGTTAGAAGTCCCTTTTCTTTTTTATCAAATTATCACATCACAAACAACCAATTTGTTTACATCAGATTATTTCATTTAAATTTTAAAAAAACATGACATTCAAACCATAATATTTTCAAACGACATAATTACATGAATCATCAAATCAATCACACCACAACAATAAAGCATCATACAAACACATAAGACAAGTCATATGATCAAAAATATCATATATATATATATATATATCTCAACAATATATGTACATCATATCAAAACTGGATTGGTATGCCACAATCTACATCTTGGCATACTCAATCCTCTCAAAATCATATAATCAGTCTGTATAGTGCAAGTAGCCTAGCCTCGAGAACCCCTCGAGCTCTCAGCCTCATCTCCTCCCCCACCCTGAGGTGGACGAGGTGGCCCCATCGCAGTATGTGTGGTACTGCGAGTCCTAGTCATCGATCGAGATGAAGTCCTCGATGACCCAACCCTGATCGGATCCGCAATGTCGGCTGGTAGTTGTACCCTCTGGCCCTCTGGCACCATCTGGAAGTAGATACCCTGATAGAATGCGGTTTGAGCAATCGACCGTGCCAGCTCCTGAGCGCTCGCTCCTCTGCTCCGTGCTCTGAGGCGTGCAACCTCATCTCTGAGCTGTGTAGCCTCAGCTCGATGGTGTGCAGCCTCATCCTATAGAGTCTGCACCTGTGCCTGGAGATGGACAGTCTCCACCCAGAGAGTAGCCATCTCACTACTCTCTCTTATGTCCACACCCTTGCCCTTATCGAGCGATGGTGGTCTCTCTCTCTGTGGAGAAGGGGGTCTCTCCTCCCTCCTCTCCCGCTGTCGTGGCCTCTGTTGAGCCTATGGTCTCCTCTGCTCTCTCCCTCCATGACCCTATGCCGCCTCAATGGCCGCCTGGTGCCGCCTCCCCATCCGATGCACAACTGCGTGAATCAGACCCTGAGCCCTCATCATCCGAGGAGGGTGGATGCCTGCGTACCAGGCATCGTAGCCGTCGGCTACCCCTACGTCATCCCCATCCACTAGCTGAATGGGGGCATCATCTGTGTCCTAACTCTAGAAGCGCTGCATATCTGGAGCCCCACTAACTGTAGTGTTATCCCGGATAGTCCAAGAAAACTCGTAGTCTCTGAGAGATGGGATCCCCTGCTGTAGACCGAACTGCCTCAAAACTCGGTCGTAGCGATGGAGCTCCACCTCTCCCCTCTCCATCCTCAGCTAGCAGGTTCGCCTAACATGAGCTAGCTCTTGTCCATCCTCGGCCCACCTTGGATGATCTCTCCAAGGCTGCCAGGTGATCTGGTCAGAGACAAGGTCGTCAAGTAGTCTCCGGGACATTGGCAGATCTATCCGCCATCGTGACCCTCTTCGAAGCCACCGGTAGAAAGCTCGGGGCCTCTCCCCGTCAATCCCTGTCAGTGGGAGCCCTATCGGCCTCCACACCGCAATGTGCTCCCAGCACCAAACCTGTAGTAGTGATGTCATAACCAGACATCGACCGCCCTTGTATACGACCCCATGCAAGATCCTATACAATCGACATAGTACATAACTCCCCCAAGCAAACTTGTATCCGTGGTCTCTCATGTCGTAGACCACATCTAGCCATGGTACTCTGCATCCACTCTGATGGCATAGCAATAGACCACCTACAACCCCAGCCAAAACCTATGTCAGTCTAGATGCCCCAGGCATCTGGCGTAGCGACTCGATGTTCACTTCGCCCTTCTCCAGGGTGAAGCTCGGATCTTCGCACAGTCGCATCATCGCGTGGCCCTGATTGGCCATGGGAGTTATTAACCATCCTTGTATGGGGATCCTCAAAATCCTCCATACATCCTCTAGTGTGGGAGTCATCTCCCCTATCGGTAACCAAAAATAGGAAGAACCCGGATACCACCTCTCTGCTAGGGATGTCAATAGCCCCATATCTGTAGAAACTTGTGGCATCTCTGCCACATGCGGTAAGCCGACTTGTGCCAACTGATCTCGCTCTACCTGAGATAGAGTGGCCAAGTCATCCCTCAACCCGTCGTATTTCCATTCTCTGCTCTTTAGTAATCCTCTCTACAACATAAACAACAAAACAATAAAAATCATTAATAAAACAAGTGATTAAAAATGCAAGTAAAGCAAGTTCAATTTCATCAATGATGATATCGTCCACTATTGGACGATATCGTCCCCAATTTGAGCAAATTCGTCTCCGATTTCGCAAGCCGAAATCGTCCCCTTTTTGATGAAATCGTCCCCATTTTTGTCGATTTCGCCCTTGGACGAAATCGGCGATATCGAGACGATTTCGACGAAATCGAGACAATGCTCAAAAATCATCAAAATTTAATCTAAAAAGCATAGAAAATCAAATTTCAAGCATTCTAAACTAAGTTTAGACCCTTACCCGTAGCCCACGTCGGACCTCTGTCGATCTGTGCACTGTCTCGACCATCTTGTCTGTAGAGCTCTAGAAAACAGTAAAAATGAACAGTAACAATGAATTAGGGTTTTTCCCTATTTTTCTTAATTTTATTCAAAAAACAATTAAAAACATTTTAATTTTGCTTTTCTGCATTTTTACCTCAAACGTTCGATTTGGGTAAAAACACGGAGGGGGCATCATAGTAAGCTGTCGTACGATTCGACCAAGAATCGTCGCCTAAAAATGGGAATAATTTTTGCTTTCTCATAAGTCGAGAAGAACTCATCTTTAACGCATTTTCTTCAAAAAATTTGCTAAAGAGGGGGCAAAATGTAGCACCCTAAAATTGGCATAGTAAAACTTAGCAAATAATTAAAATTACCTTAGTAATAATTCAAATTCAAATTTCAACCCCAAAACCGCTCCCAAACCGCTTGCTACCCGTTTCCTCATTTTTCACACCATTTTTAGAGTTTGTTTTGTCCGTTGGACGATATCGTCTCCGATCAGACGATATCGCCTCAGATCGGACGATTTCGTCTGGAGCTAGGACGTCCAGACGATCTCGTCCCAAAACTGATTTTTCATAATTAGCTTTTGTTTCAACAACTTCTCTAACTCGGGCAGAGATGCGTCTGCACCGTTAGAGACCTCCCCCGTTGGAGATCTTCCAAATTAGGATGATCTCCAACCTCCCAACCTCCCTCCTAAGCCTATTTAATCTTAGGCCCTCCCCTTGACATTCCCCTGGCTGAATTTTTCTATACTTGAAGTTTTACATGCTTCAGAACACCCTAGATTACCATTCGCCTTTGTCCCTTCTCGAATTTTGTTGCAGGAACCTTGTTATTCTTCAGCCGGAGCAAGCTCAGATCGTCGCAGACGATCCTATCCAATTCGAGATGATTTCATACCAATCCGAGATGATTTCGACTACAGTCAACATTGGGGGCAATCAGTGCCCAAAGTTTGCGTTTCTTTACTCTTTGTTTGTTACTTTACTCTGCATTTAGTTAATTCTTATTACTATTTCGCTTTGCATCTTGGAGTTCACCCATGTAGCTTAAGTGCATAATAAAGTCATAATTAGTCATTAAAACGCATGCACTTTACTTACATTTGGGTTATCTGTTGTCATCCTCTAGCATTCATATTGTCATTTCTACCCATTTTCCCTTGCTTTAGCAATGTGTAATTTTTGTTCTTTGTATCTATTTCTCTCATTTGTAGGTCTCTGACGAATTCGTCGGATCTCAGACGATCCTGTCAGATCATAGATGATCCTGTCAAATTCTAGACGATCCGGTCTGCTTCAAAAATTAGAATCTCCATCGGACATCCGGATCGGTATGGCTCTTTAATTTAGCTTATTCTCTCTATTTTTTGTTCAAATCTATTTTTTGTTTTCATATAATCTGCATTTCATATAGAATAACTTAGATTCATCTGGCCAAACCTAGGACTTGGATGTTTAAAGCTAAAACTGAACACATTAAACTCATTCCCAACCTAGGCGTGGAAACTGCCACTAAACGTTTCCTGGTGAACCCCACCATCCATCGAAAAATCACCTTAATACCCCTCCCCCGAGAGGCGGGACCTTCAAAGGGCCTCTCAGTCCGAGGTATTGTCCCATCCTTTTCCCATCCTCCTTCCGGGCACGGATCCTTTAGCTTGAAGGTAAGGATGCAAAAAATTTGGAGCGATACAATTACCATAAGGACACTTGTTTTGATTATCATCCATAATGTCAAGATCCAATTTCATTCCAAATGCTCCAAAGGCACCTAACCCCTCTGGTCAAATCAATTTAGAAAGATCTAAAGGTACCCAAACCCCTTTGGTTACTTTAAGTTCAAAGTGCTCCAAAGGTACCCAAACCCCTTTGGTCACTTTTAGTGCTCCAAAGGTACTTAAACCTCTTTGGTCAATTTTAGATGTTTAGTTCAAAGTTCTCCAAAGGTACCCAAACCTCTTTGGTCACTTTCATTACAAAAAGTCCCAAAGGCACCTAACTCCTTTGGTCACATTTCACTTCCAAAAGGCTCAAAAGGCACCTCACCTCTTTGGTCACATTTCAATTCAAAATACCCCAAAGGTACCTAACTCCTTTGGTCAAAAGAGTCTCAAGTAAACCTCGTATCTAGTGATTTACCCTAATTACCTAGTGGTTGCAGTGACTGGTGTAATGACCCTCCTCGCATGATTAATAAAAAATAATAAAATATGTTAATAATTACCTTTTCTTGTGGGACAAGGTACTGCTGATGGCTTCTTTGAGTGCAGGTTAGTCGCAAGAAGGCAATGAAGGGAAGCAAGTCAGTGGAAAATATAAAAGGGGAAGTGATGATTCGGCTCGCGAGCACATGGAAACTCATGTTTGCATATCATTTAGGTGCATTATTGCATGAGTTAATTTGGTTTGAATATTGCATGCTGGCAATGAATGAGAAATATTTTGTGGTGGCGATGATGATGGGAGCCACTAGTTTGAATAGTCATGTGATTGTTTGCTATTGATGCATGAGTGTGTATGTCTAATTTATGAAATGCTCTATTGTTGGCTTGTGTGATTAAAGGTGGTAAAGAAGATGTTTTAGTCTTGGAAAAATTACCTTTAATTGGTTTGGGTAAAGTTTACCTTTATATTGTCATTACTTTAGGGAAAGGTGATTTTTACAAAGAAGAATAATTACTTTATTCCTTACCTTTCAAAAAAGAAACGTTAAGCAAGGTGTGGTGGATGTGTTGTTTTGTTCGCATCTTTGCATTTAAATATTTATAAGGTTGTGGAAAACAATGGATAACGAGAAGTGGGGCTCCACGCAAGGCTTTGATGGTTGACAACATGGGCGGTTGGAAGACTGAAATTTCCTCCACAAAGAGGGTAGTGTTGTTCCAACTTAGATGCCTGGTGGAGAGCAAAAAACATAAGGTTGTTTTTTTCATTGCTTATGCATAGGAGGATGAACTCCGTACTAATGAGAAGTACGTTATAGTTATTTTGTTAATGGAAAATGTGGTGAGCGAGAACATGGGAGGTAACCATGATGTTTCATTAATGGCATTCAGTTGAGGACAATATGGAGAGGAGAAGAAGGGAGAGGAGAGAGAGTATTATGGGCATTCGAATTGCAGGTACAAGTAGAAAGTGGAAGGTGATCTTCAGAGTAGGGAAGCAAACTTTACAGGTCGGTAAAATTGCTTAGTTCTATGTGAAAATATTTTAGATTTCTTTTATGAAAGAAAAATAAAGCCACTGGTGTGAGAAACGAAACCTTGGTTTGAAAATGGAAATTTGTTGGTTGTATGAATTGTTCTATGTATGATGAACTGTGTTCATTTGAATGTGTGGACGTAGAATAGTTGCTAAGTTCATTGTTATGAATATTAAAATATGAAAGTAATGAAAAACAAATGATGGTTTTACTATTTCAAAAAACTTGACTATTGGATAATGTAATGTTTGCTTGTATATACTTTGGTAGTGCTATGGATAGCCGATGTGGGCTGGATTGTAGCAGCAAAATAAAGTATTTTATTTAAAATGATTGTTGTAGACGTTGTTATGACACCGTCGTGTAGATTGCAACAAAAGGAATATAAATGTCTAACTTGTTTAGAGTAAATTGAATATGTGGAATGGCTTTGTTATATTTTAAAAAATGGAGAAGGCTTCTGTGATATCTGGTGTGAGAAGATTTGGGAAGCCCAATACATTCTTGTGTGTGTATTCTAGTTAAATCTTAGATTGCATGTTAGTTGCATGTTTAAATTGAGTCGTATCTGATCCTCGATGGATAGCTCAAACTCTGGTGAGAGTTTTGAAATGCTCAGAATAGTGGGCATCGTGATGAAGATTCATGATTGGTAGTGGAAACTTGCATTGAGGATTTAATGAAACTTTGAGCATGCATTGAATTCCTTCCTGTTGGATAGGAAAATTATTATGTTGTATAGAGGTCCACTAGGTAGAAGCCTATATAGTTGTTTTGCACTACAACAATAGAGTTCATTTTGAAACAAAGCTTGTTGGAAAAACAATATGTAAATTGAGAATCTCTCTATTCGCTTATGGAAAGTAACTGAGTGTTGAGGTCTTTATATTGTTAATGGATATTAAAATATCTTGTAATATGGAAATTGTGACTATTGATGGATACTTGATGAATTTTGTTTATGCACCAAAATGAATTGCTTTGTGTAATAAGTAATTCAGTAAATTGCTATTGAAAATGTATTATCTTGTCTTTTCTATTTCTTTGTTATTCTTCATTTATGTTATGGAGAAAACCATGTTAAACAGTTGGTTATAAATTCTAATATTTTCTTTAAAAATTGAGAAGGCAAGGAGCACCCAAAAAGGGTTGTAGATGTTTGTCTTGTTGAGTAGATAGTTGGTGATGATAGAGTAGGGTGTTTACCTAGATTTGGTCTAGCTCAAAGTTATACCTAAGTATATGCACATGAATGTTCTCAAAAATGATTTGCATCAGTTTAATATTTTCAACCTCATAGCAAGAATGAATATTGCTAGTGTTGGTAGCAATCCATTTATAATTATATTTTAACAAAAACTAAGATTAAAGGATAACAAAAACAACTGTGGACACCTGAAAAGTTTAAATATTCTAATAAAATGATTTTTGGTAATACTTATAAGAGTAGTAGATCCTTGTGTTAAGGATACCTTAAATGGTACTATATTATAGACCTCATTAGAAAAGATAACCATCATGTTGTAATAAAATGTAGTTGTTTCTAGAGAAGGGAGTACCACAATAGGTTGACTTTGATACTCTTTAGAACATGAATATTAGAAGAAGTATCGAGTTCAAAGAAAAATAGACCTAAAATTTAAACAAATATTCATCTAGGTAAAATTAGAGTGTGGGTAGGCATAAAGATAATTCGGGATAGTTATCGACTGAAGGGAATGATCTTAAAGGGATTTGGTCAGATCAGAATGAGAAAGTGGTATGGGACACTTTTCTAGGTTGGTTTCGAAGAACACTATGATAAGTTCCATACTAATCAAACTTTTCCATGAATGGACATAGGGTTTGGTATGGGACAAGCCTCTGTGAGTTGCGATGGTATTAGGTAATGAAGATCAAGGTCCGGGAATGGACATGGCACTAGCTACTTCTAGAAAAGGGAATACCAGTTAGTCACAAAGGCATGATTATGTTGAGTGCTTCCACATTGGGTATAAGCAAGTCGATTGGTTCGACAAAGATACAATGTGTGGAGGTTAGGGAAAGAAAGCGTCCCCCTCTAGGTGTTATGGGCCCTAGAGGATAACCCTCATCATGGTTCGGTCCTCATGCTGGAATATGTGGATGATAAATGAGTTAACCGTTACCACTGAATGGTATGTTTACGAGATTTAGCTAATCTCATCCACTTGGGAGACTGGTTGCAGTAGTCTTGAACCCAAAAGTGGTATGTTGTGCTTGTGTTGAACTATTTGTTAGTAAAAAAAAGAGATGAACATAATACAAGGGATGATATCTGATGTAAATAATTTTATTATTATCTTGTTTGTTAGGAAAACATTTATATTCAGAATAGTTGAACTAAAAAAAGTTATTGGTTTCTGATTACCTTTATTTTGGACAACTAGGTGAGTGGGTTGTTACATATGGTATCAGAGCAGAATTGATTCTAAAGTTGTAGAACTCTGTGTGTAAAATAGAATAGTTATCAAAAAACTAATTAACTACCTCTTTCACTTATAGGACAATGGCACGAATGTTACGAGGTGGGTCCTCACGGGAGGAGGAAAGCACCGAAAGGCCTGTAAGAGGACCACATACAAATTTAAGTAAAGAAGGTCCTCAATGTGAAAGGAGGTAGAAAAGAGTTCACGAGATCCCTATGAATGAAACTGGTGGGGAAGGGGGAAACCTTGCAAAAATGGTTAAATTATTGCAAGTACAAATGGAAAATCAAAGGGAAGAAATGACCCAATAGAAAACTCACATGGCCCAACAATAAGAACTTATTGCCCAACAACAATGAGTCATAGATGACTTAGCAAGAAATAGGGAAACTGGATTAGGTAGGACAATGGAAGTGCTAGGGGAACCTAAAGGATCCAGTGCTGGAAGGGCATGAGTGAGTAAGGAATTGGATAGAAATTTAAAGAAAGTTGTAATAACCAAGTTTAATGGAAGAGATGATGGAGAGTCAGCTGAAAATTGGTTAAGTGAACTAGAGTCCTACTTCTCTCTGGTAGTTCTATCTTTTGAATCCAAAATAACCTTGGTAGTTATGAACATGATCAAAATTTCTCTGTACTGGTGGAAAACTTATAAGAAGGGGCATGAGGTGGAGAATGTTGATCTCAAGTAGGAGGAGTTCATCAAAGAATTTAGAGATAGATTTTTGACAAGACAATATTATGTGGAAAAGTTTGGGGAATTCTCAAATTTGAGATAGGAAAATATGTCGATCCTAAGAATATCACCAAAATTTCATTCAACTATTGAAGTATGTGACTCAATATGAACGCAATGAGGAAATGAAAACTTAGAAGTTCATTCTGGGATTGCATCCTAGAATTATGATGGTGGTAAATATGCATAATCTCATCAATTTACCTTCTGCTTTTGATTTAGCAAGAAAAGAGGAATCTAATCAGGAAATAAGAAAAGCATATTTCAATTATCAAAAGCTATCAGAGAAGGAGAAAGATGAGCTTAGAAAGTGAAAAAGTGTTGGTTTCATGAAATGGGAAAAGGAGCAGAATAAGAAACCTAAAGGGGAGATCAGATTAAACAAGGGGGAAAAAATAAACCTAGTTACCAAGGAGGTAAATTCAGGAAGGATGTTAAAGAGTTTCCCAAAATATAGGACCAAAAAATAGTGGGTCAAGGAAAGGAAAGGGAAACTACATCCATGAATAGAAATGTAAACATCAACAAAATCAATAGAGCTCCATCGGGTGGATGTTGGGTGTGCAAAGGGGCTCATTATGCCAACAAATATCCACATAGAGCTGATCTACCACCAAAAACTCTAGAAGAAGCCAACCACAAGATTTATGCGGCCATAGGTAGCTCTAAACTCAATGGATAAATTACTCCTTTTTTATTAAATGGAATTTTTTGGTAAAAGCATGCAAATTTTGATTGATAGTGGGTCAACTGATAGTTTTATATCAACTAGTTTAGTACGAGATTCACCTGTTAGACCTAGATTCTTGGCAAATGGTTGGAAGGTAGAGTATGGATCAGGGTAATCTCACCATGTTAATCAGTGTCTCTTTGATTCCCACATTGCTTTACCACAAGGAAGGATCAATTGGCATCTATATGTGGCACCTTTGCATGCGTTTGATATTATTTTGGGAGTTGATTGGTTAAAAGCTCACAAGGCCCTTTTGAACTTTGAAGAAATATGGGTGGAATTTGTGGATGGATCTTCTCAAAGGATTAGAATTAATTGTGGGTGAGGGGAAGTAAAACCCCATCTATTGTCTGCAATGCAACTTAAAAAGGTTATTAAGAAGAAGGGTATGATCTTTATAGTAAATATGAATAGAAGAGAAGAGTCTGGGGATGAGATCAATATTTTCTAGAAACATCCAGTATTAGGTGCATTCAAAGATGTATTTCCTGAGGAACTACCAGGATTACCTCCTTAGAGGGAATTTGATTTTTTGATTGAGTTGTTGCCTAATGCAACACCAATTTCCAGGTCACCTTACAGGATGACTCCTATAGAGTTGCAAGAGTTAAAGATGCAACTACAGGATTTTCTTGAAAAGGGGTTGATTAAACCTAGTGTGTCACCCTAGGGAGCTCCTATTCTTTTTGTTAAAAATAAATATGGTACCCTAAGAATGTGCATAGACTATAGAATGTTGAATAAGGTTACTATCAAAAATAGGTATTCATTACCAAGAATTGATGATTTATTTGATCAACTAAGAGGAGCAACTACCTTTTCAAAAATTGATTTGAGATCTGGATATCATCAATTAAGAATCTGGGAAGAAGATACTTCTAAAACAACATTTAGAACAAGATATGGGTATTTTGAGTTTACAGTTTTACCTTTTGGGTTAACTAATGCCCCAACCGCATTCATGAACCTCATGAATAATATTTTTAGAGAGCAATTGGATAAGTTTGTACTAGTATTTTTGGATGATATTTTAGTTTATTCCAAAAATAAAGAAGAGCATGATCGACACTTGGGAATAGTGCTTGAGATTCTTAGGAAGAATCAATTGTATGGGAAATTGTCAAAGTGTGAGTTTTATACTCCACAAGTGCAATATCTTGGGCATATAGTCTCTGTTGAAGGAATAGTAGTAGATCCCAAGAAAATAGAAGCAATTATGGATTGGCCAACACCTACTAATGTTATAGAGGTGCAAAGTTTTATGGGACTTGTAGGATATTATAGGCAATTTGTAAAAGGGTTTTTGAGAATTGCCCAACCTATTACAAACCTTCAGAGAAAAGAGAAAATCTTCAAGTGGATAGAGCAGTGTGAGGAGGCTTTTCAAGTTTTGAAAGAAAGGTTGACAATTACACCAATCCTGTAGTTACCTGATCCTAATAAGAAATTTATAGTCTGTACAGATGCATCAATCAAAGGGTTAGGTGGGATTTTGACCCAAGGTGATGCAGTAATTGCTTATGAGTCTAGGAAGCTCAAAAGACATGAAGTCAATTATGCCACTCATGATTTAGAGTTGGTAGTGGTGGTACATGCTTTGAAATTTTGGCAACATTACCTTCTAGGAAAACCATTTGAGTTAAAGTTAGATCATCAGAGTTTGAAGTATATATTTACTCAACCCTTGCTAAATGCTAGACAATGATGTTGGCTAGAGTTCTTAGTGGAATATGATTTTGGGATTGAGTACATAAAGGGTAAAGAAAATAAGGTCGTTGATGCTTTGAGTTGAAGAGGGTGTATAACCATAATGACAAAATGCCAATATGATCTATTAGAGAAAATTAAGATAGGGTAAGCAAAGGATGACTTTTGCCAATCATGTATAGGAGCAAATGAATAGGAAGTAGATAAGGTTACAGATTATGCTTGGAAATATGGTTTACTTTATTTTAGAAATAGGTTGGTGGTACCCAACCCTAGAGGATTGAGAGAAACAATCCTTAGGGAGGCTCATAACACTCCCTACTCCACGCATCCAGGAAGTGCAAAGATGTGAGAGAATCTAAAGAAGGCATATTTTTGGCTTGGTATGAAAAAATATATTACCAATTATGTGGCCAAATGCTTGGAATGTCAAAAGGTGAAGGTGGAACACCTACATCCAATAGGAAAACTATATCCACATGAGATACCCACATAGAAGTGGCAAGTAGTGTCAATGGATTTTATAGTGGGATTACCTAAAACAAGGTTCAGGCATGATGCAATTATGGTAATTGTGGATAAACTAACTAAGGTTGCACATTTTATACCCGATAATGTGCAAGATGATGCAATAGTTGTAGCAAGTAAGTTTGCCAAGGAAGTGGTAAGACTCTACGACTTTCCAAAAGTTATAATTTCTGATAGAGACTCTCATTTCACCTCTAAATTTTGGTAAGCATTGCATCGAGCATTAGGGACTAGACTGAATATTAGTATTGCTTATCACCCAAAAATAGATGGTTAGACTGAGAGGGTGAACCAAGTGCTTGAGGATATGTTATGAATGTACTACATGGATCAACATACTAAGTGGGAAGACTACTTATACTTAGTAGAATTTGCATATAACAATAGTTATCATGCTTCACTGGGTATGGCACCCTTTGAAGCCTTGTATGGGAGAAGGTGCATAATTCCCTTATCTTGGGATAATCTAGAGGATCGGGTAGTGATCGGCCTAAAAATGATAAAAGAAATGGAAGAGCAATTGAAAAGAATTTAGTAGAAGTTGAAAGAGGTTATAGATCACTAGAAGAGCTATGTGGACCTCAAATGAACATCGAGGGAATACTTAGTGGGAGACCGAGTATTCTTAAGGGTAAAGCCAACAAAAAGTTTAATTAAATCTTCCAAACTTGACTCTCGTTATGTGGGTCCATTTGAGATCACAGATAAGATAAGCCCTATTGCATACAGATTAGCTCTACCACCAAGCTTATCCAAGATCCATAATGTCTTTCATGTGTCTCTCCTTAGAAAATATATTTTTGATCCTACTCATGTTTTGGATGTTTCCAATCTATAGATGACATATCCATTAAGGATTGAGGTGCGACCTGTTCGCCTACTTGGTTTTTGAACCAAGAATTTGAGAAAATAAAATATAGAACAATGTCGAGTCCAATGGGACCACTACTCAGACCAAAATGCTACATGGGAAGACGTAGCAAAAATGCAGTAACAATTTCCTTATTTGTTTGAGTAGATAAAGACTTTTTCATAAAACTATGATAAAATTTTGGGACTATATGTATAAAACATATTTGATGAACTACAAGGTAGAGTAGATTTTGACTATTTTGGTATTGATGTGGTTCATGTATGGGCTACAATGGAAATATGTATTTGATTTCCTTTATGACATAATCAATGATGTGATTATATGGTGACCATAAATGAAATGATGTATTTTTTTATGATGATAAATATGTTGGCAATATTTGGAATCAAATGGCAAAGTGAAGTTTGATTTAGTGATATTACATGAAAGTAAAAGTTAAAGAATGTTCATATGTTTCTTTTCTTTTGCTTCACTTAATTTTAAACATAGGGACTATGTTTATCTCTAGTAGGGGAGGATGTAATGACCCTCCTCACATGATTAATAAAAAAGAATAAAATATGTTAATAATTACCTTTTCTTGTGGGACAAGGTACTGCTGATGGCTTCTTTGAGTGCAGGTTAGTCAGAGAAAGGCAATGAAGAGAAGCAAGTTAGTGGAAAATATAAAAAGGGAAATGATGATTCAGCTCATGAGCACATGGAAACTCGCATTTGCATATCATTTAGGTGCATTATTGCATGAGTTAATTTGGTTTGAATAGTGCATGCTAGCAATGAATGAGAAATATTTTGAGGTGGCGATGATGATGGGAGCCACTAGTTTGAATAGTCATGTGATTGTGTGCTATTGATGCATGAGTGTGTATGACTAATTTATGAAATGCTCTATTGTTGGCTTGAATGATTAAAAGTGGTAAAGAAGATGTTTTAGTCTTGGAAAAATTATCTTTAATTTGATTTGAGTAAAGCTTATCCTTCTATTGTCATTACTTTAGGGAAAGGTGATTTTTACAAAGAAGAATAATTACTTTATTCCTTACCTTTCAAAAAAAGAAACGTTAAGCAAAGTGTGGTGGATGTGTTGTTTTGTTCACATCTTTGTTTTTAAATACTTATAAGGGTGTGGAAAAATAATGGATAAAGGGAAGTGAAGCTCCACGCAAGGCATTGATGGTGGACAACATGGGCGGTTGGAAGACCGAGTTTTCCTCCACAAAGAAAGTAGTGTTGTTCCAACGAAGATGCTTAGTGGGAAAGCAAAAAAAAAAAGGTTATTTTTATTCATTACTTGTTGTTGATGGGAGGAAGAACTTCGTACTAGCAGGGAGTACGTGATGGTTATTTTGTTAATGAAAATGTGGAGTGCGAAAACATGGGGGGAGCCATAATGTTGGATGAATGACATTGAGTTGAGAGGAGATGGGGAAAGGAGAAAAAAAAAGGAGAACGATGGAGGATTGAGGGCATTCGATTGGCGAGCACGAAAGAAAGTGGATGTGATCTTCAGAGTAGGGAAGTGAACTTACAGGTTGGTAAAAATTACCTTGTTTTATGTGCAAACATTTTAGATTTCTTTTGTGAAAGAAAAATAAAGCCACTGGTATGAGAAACAAAACCTAGGTTGAAAATGGAAATTTGTTGGTTGTGTGAATTATTCCATGTATGATGAACTGTGTTCATCTGAATGTGTGGATGTAGAATAGTTGCTAAGTTCACTGTTATGAATACCAAAATATGAAAGCAATGAAAAACAAAATATGGTTTTACTATTTTGAAAAACTTGACTATTGGATAATGTAATGTTTGCTTGTATATACTTTGGTAGTGCTATGGATAGCCGGTGTGGGCTGGATTGTAGCAGCAAAAACAAAGTATTTTATTTAAAATGATTGTTGTAGATGCTATTATGACATCGTCATGTAGATTGCATTAAAAGGAATATAAATGTCTAACTTGTTTAGAGTAAATTGAATATGTGGAATGGCTTTGTTATATTTAAAAAATGGAGAAGGCTTATGTGATATCTGGTGTGAGAAGATTTGGGAAGCCCAATGCATTCTTGTGTGTGTATTCTAGTTAAATCTTAGATTGCATGTTAGTTGCATGTTTAAATTGAGCCGTATCTGATCCCCGATGGATAGCCCAAACTTTGGTGAGAGTTTTGAACGGCGTAGAATAGTGGGTATATGATGAGATGACAGGATTGGCAGTGGAAACTTGCACTAAGGATTTAATGAAACTTTGAGGCTCGCACTGAATTCCTTTCCTGTTTGGATGGGAAAAATTATTATGTTGTATAGAGGTCCACTGGGTAGAAACCTATATAGTTGTTTTGCACTACAGCAATAGAGTTCATTGTGAAACAAGGCTTGCTGGAGAAACAATATGTAAACTGAGAATTTCTCTATGTGCTTACGGAAAGTAACTGAGTGTTGAGGTCTTTAATTTGTTAATGGATATTAAAATATCTTGTAATGTGGAAATCATGACTATTGATGAATACTTGATGAATTTTGTATATGCACCAAAATGAATTGCTTGTGTGTTGAGTAATTCGGTAAATTGCTATTGAAATGTATTATCTTGTATTTTCTATTTCTTTGTTATGCTTCATTTATGTTATGGAGAAAACCATGTTAAAAAGTTGGTTATAAATTCTAATATTTTATTTAAAAAGTTGAGAAGGCAAGGAGCACCCAAAAAGGGTTGTAGATGTTTGATCTATCGAGTAGATAGTTGGTGGTGATTAAAAAGGGTGTTTACCTAGCTTTGGTCTAGCTCAAAGATATACCTTTGCAAAGCCCATGAAAGTTCTCAAAAATGAAAAGCATCAGTTTAATGTTTTCAACCTCATAGCAAGAAAGAATATTGCTAGTGTTGGTAGCAATCCATATTTGAATATGCTTTAATTTAGAGAAAAGCTAAGACTAAAGGGAAACGAAAACAACCGTGGACAACTAAAATAGTTTAAATGTTCTAGCAAAATGATTTTTGGGATTAAATGGTAAATTTAATACCTTATAGGAATAGTAGATCCTTGTGTTAAGGATACCTTTAGTTGGTACTATATATAGACCTCTTTAGAAAAGATATTCACCATGTTGTAATAAAATGAAGTTGTTTCTAGAGAAGGTAGTACCACAGCTAGTTGACTTGGATACTCTCTAGAACATGAATGTTAGAAGAAGTATCGGGTTCAAAGAAAAATAGACCTAAACTTTAAATAGATATTCATCCGAGTAAAATTAGGGTGCGAGCAGGCACAAAGATAATTCGGGACAACTACCGATTGAAGGGAATGACCTCAAAGGGATTTGGTCAGATCAGAATGAGAAAGTGGTATGGGACACTTTTCTAGGCTGGTTCTAAGGAACACTGTGATAAGTTCCATACTAATCAAACTTTGCCATGAATGGACATAGGGTTTGGTATGGGATAAGCCTCTGTGAGTTGCGATGGTATTAGGTAATGAAGACCAAGGTCCGGGAATGGACATGGCACTAGCTGCTTCCAAAAAAGGGAATACCAGTTAGTCACAAGGGCACGATTACGCTGAGTGCTTCCACATTGGGTATAAACAAATCGACGGGTTCGACAAAGATACAGTGTGTGGAGGTTAGGGAAAGAAAGCGTCCCCCTCTAGGTGTTATGGGCCCTAGAGGATAACCCTCATCGTGGTTCGATCCTCATGCTAGAATATGTGGATGATAAATGAGTTAACCGATACCACTGAATGGCATATTTTATGAGATTTAGCTAATCTCGTCCACTTGGGAGACTAGCTGCAGCAGTCTTGAACCCAAAAGTGGTATGTTGTGCTTGTGTTGAACTATTTGTAAGTAAACAAAAAGATATGAACATAATACAAGGGATGATTTCTGATGTAAACAATTTTATTAACATCCTGTTTGATAGGGAAAACAATTATAGTCAGAATAGTTGAACTAAAAAAAAAGTTATTGGTTTTTGATTGCCTTTATTTTGGAAAACCAGGTGAGTGGGTTGTTAGAACTGGTTATCTGTGCAATCCAATAGGATGGGTAGATTACCATAAGGACACTTGGGTATTTTTCATGCAATTTAGTTCAAAAATCTCCAAAGGTACCCAAACCCCTTTGGTCACTTTTAGTTCAAAGTGCTCCAAAGGTACCCAAACCCCTTTGGTCACTTTTCATTCAAAAGGCTCCAAAGGCACCTAACCCATTTGGTCAAATCAATTCAAAAGGCTCCAAAGGCACCTAACCCATTTGGTCAAATCAATTCAAAAGGCTCCAAAGGCACCTAACCTAAAGTAACCCTTTTGGTCCAATCAATTCAAAAATCTCCAAAGGTACCCAAAACCCTTTGGTCACTTTCCATTTAAAAGGATCCAAGGGCACCTAACCTCTTTAGTCAAATCAATTCAAAAGACTCCAAAGAGAACTGATCCCTTTGGTCACTTTCGATTCAAAAAGCTCTAGAGACACCAAATCCCTCTAGTCAACATCTAGAATAGCTTTTTCTTTCTTGCAATAACTTAGGACTTGCTTTTTGGTTGTCAATTAGAGTCTTGAGTGAACCTCGTATCTAGTGATTTAATCTAGCCATCTAGTGGTTGCAAGGATTGGTTATCCATACAAATCGGTAGGATGGGTAGATTACCATAAGGCCACTTGTTAAAAAATAAAATTAAAATAAATCATCTTGGATCACAAGAGTCTCAAAAATTCACTTTTTCCCAACACACCTAAGCTAATAAACTCTTTCTGCTCAAATGACTCGTTGCTATCATAATTTCACATCTCCTTCATCGAATTATCACTTGAGGGGGTAGTTAATACCTTCAAAATTCTCATCTCAAATCAAGTAAATACTCAAAGACTCAATATAGGAAATTGTGCACATCCAAGAATCATTACCAAAGAAAATCATAAGCCATTTTTGTTGGAGAAAACAACAAGCAAAAATTTAAATCAAACAAACACATGGTAAGCCCAAAGCCTCAAGCCTGTAGACTAAAAATTTCTACCTGTGGATGAAAGGTTTACTAAAAAAACTTGGTATACTCAAAGCCTAATTCCCGTAGACTAATAATGTCTATCCATGGTGAAAAAGTTTACCAAAATTAATTTCTTCAATTTAATGAAAGTAATGATTCGATGATGTGTGTCCTTTCCATGATTCGGGTATCCCATATTGGATTTTATTTTTGACCATCTTCCACCACTCGCCTTTGAGCTCATTTTCATCATTCATCATCAATTCAACCATTTTAGATCATCTATTTTTGCTTTGCATTGTGTTTACGCACAAAGCATTCCAAAAAGGGTTATCTGTAGATACCTAAAATGCATCATATTGAGGAGACTCTCAAAATGCCTCCTTTATAACTCATGCAACCCACCTTGGGTAGCCTTAGGGCTAATTCAGTAGTTTTCACCACCAATCAATACTTTTATCCATGGGAAGCCTAATCTTCTCGATCCAAGACGATCTTAGGATCACGATCATCTCAACTCGAGATGATTGTGAAAAACAAAAAGAAAAAGAAAATAAAATATAACTGGTAGCCAAAGCTACTAGTTAACACTATGCATGATATCACATCAATATTAGATGTCCTACATGAGGTAAATTCAATTAATCATATACAATCAGTTATTTTGTGGCATGCATCTGCTTTTTCATGTAGACTGCCCCTCTGATTTTTTATGCAAGTTGCCCTTAACTAGAACTTACCATATTTAGCATATGGCCAAGAGGTCTATAAATTGGCACTCACCCCTCAGTTTTAAATATATTGATTGAGTTTTCATGCCAGGAAGTGCTACTAAAATCAATATGCCAGGTTTTCGTGCAACTAAGACCATGCTGCTGGACTACCATACAAGATTGAATGTTGTGCTTCCCTACCTCACATAACAAATACCATCATTTCAATGACTACTCAAGCTTGGTAATTCCATCGACAATACATCCCTATGTCATATTAAATGCATCCCATACCTAGTCACACAGAAAAGTAGGCCTGCAACAACGACCGTCTCACCCTGATATGATCTGCAGATGAAACCGTCTTGACCCAAAACGGTCTTGATCAGACCAAATAATTTTTTGTTTTCTTTTAGTTTTTCTTAGATATGTTTATTTCATTGCTTTGCATTAATTTAGATATCATTTATCACATACATGCATTCACTTTTTATTCATTTCATGCTCTTTGATTGAATACGAATCCAAATTTTGTGGGCCTCACACATGCTATTGATTTGTTGTTATTCCTTTATGTGCAGGTTATAGGTACAAGGACAATAAAAGATTCTTGATACAACTCTCACTTGATGGCCCTAAAAAACCCACTCCCCCACGAATTGTGCTAGCATGGAGATTTTTTATATTGCACTTGTAGACCTAATTTTGATATATATTGTAATCATTATATTGTTGGTAGCATCCCCTAAGAGGGGATCTTATTGTAACACCTTGAAAATATGAGCATAAATATATAAAAGGATCCATTTTATCTTATCTTATTCAAATCATTGTGTTTCATTGTTGCTTTCATTTTTATGGTGCAAATTTTTGGCTTTCACATAGACCAAGGAAAAATGAGTTACCCCAGTAGGTGTGTGAATGCTAGTTCGATAAACGCACAATACCAAGGGAATTTGAATATGCCAGTATTTATGATTTTCTTGAACAATTTTCTTGAGGATGGCAATGATAGTCTTGTTGGTAGCCTCAACTTTTCCATTACATTGAGGGTAATAAGGTGTCGATAAACTATGTTGAATATGATACTTATCACAAAAATATTGAACATCCTTATTCTTAAAAGAAGGATCATTGTTGGAAATGATCTTGGAAGGAATGCCAAAGCAATAGATAATGTGATGGAGTATAAACCCTATAAATTGAGGACCTATCATGTTGATAAGAGGGATTAATTCAACCCATTTAGTAAAATATTCAATGGTGGTGATAATGAATGTGTGACTCCTCAAGGAGGGAGGCGATATTTTACTAATAAGGTCTAGGTCCCATTGGGAAAAGAGCCACATTGCTTGAATGGGTTGCAAAGCCTAAGAGGGTAGATGCATTAGGTTGGCATGATGTTGGCACTTCTTCACATGTGTAAAATAGTCATGCTCCATTATAGACCAAAAGTATCCCATTGTAATGGCCACCATAGGTGCCATTGTGTGATTGAGAGATTGCCCAACTAGCCACCATCAAGATAATGAAGGAGAATTCCATCATAGCCTTTGTGATAAAGGATATCCCCTAAGATAACAAACAGAGTTACCTTTTGTTTGAATGTTTGTTTGGTAGTGAAGGGCAAGTCTACAGAAAGAGAGCTAAACCTAAGAAAATCATGCATG
Organism: Wollemia nobilis; assembly: GCA_028583015.1. Taxonomy (NCBI): domain Eukaryota; kingdom Viridiplantae; phylum Streptophyta; class Pinopsida; order Araucariales; family Araucariaceae; genus Wollemia; species Wollemia nobilis. Next base: position 3,773,243 of record JAQPPZ010000613.1, on the reverse strand, counting down.
TTAGAGAACCAGTTATGGTATGATTTTGTTTGAACAAAATGAATATTCCATTTGTTTGAAGAAGTATCAAAGGAAAGAAAAGATCAAGAAAGTCTCATAACGTACACAAGGTAACATTGTCAAAGGGATTTTGTAGAATCAGTGACCCTAGAGAAGCCATGATGTCGACAAAATGACTGGTTAAGTGTGGTGCAGTATCAATATCATACCAATAAAAAATAGTGAGGATTTTATTGACTATCTCCTTGTAAAATTTTAAAATTGAGCATTTGCATTGGTAATTCCCTTGAAACTTATTAACAATAAGTTGAGAATCACCTATGATTCGAATGTGTTTAATGCACATAACTAGTATGGTTTGGAGTCAAAGGATTAGGGCTTCGTACTCTGCATTGTTGTTGGTGCAAGGAAAATCAAGTTTGAAATAAAAGTGGATAGGAACCCCTTGTGGTGTGAAAAAGACTCCCAATCATTCCCTTGTTCGCACTTAGATCTATCAAAGAAGATGATGATATCAACATCGTCTTCAGGTTCAATAGGTTCTTCTTGTTCAGTAATGGTGAAGATAAAATCATCAAGAAGCTCGACTATGAGAGGTATGTTAGTAGGAAGGGGAGATTCAACAAGCTAGTTGGATATGACTTGACTCTTAATGGAATTTTGATTAATAAATTCAAGTTCAAATTCAATTATGAGCATTATTCATTTAGCAGTTCTTTTATTGGTGTATATACAACTCATCATATAGCGCAACGGGTTTTCCTGAGCAATGACATAAGTTGTATGATTGAGCATGTAGTGGCAAAGTTTCTTAGTGGCAAAGACCATAACAAGAAAAAGCTTCTCCACATAAGCATATCCAATTTCATAGCTCACCAAGGTATGGCTGATGTAATAGACTTCCTGCTTGTGATTATTGTTCTTGTTCTTTTAGGCCAACATGGTCCCAAGAGAAAAATCAGTAGCAAAAAATTATAGAAGGAAAGGAATGCTTAGACGAGGTAATGATAAAATAGGTGGAGATGCTAAATATTTTCTTACAACATCAAAAGGTTGCTAACATTTGTGGGTCCACTTAAAAGTGATCCACTTTTGTAGAAGATGATTAAGCGACTTAAATTTGTCTGATATTTGTGTGATAAAGAGACGAATTGCTTGAATCTTTCCTTGTAAGCTACACAATTATTTAAGGTTCTTGGGAGGAGGTATTTCAATGATGGCCTTGACCTTGTTAGAGTCCACTTAAATACCTTAATTGGAGACAATAAACCCTAAGAGTTTACTAGAATTAACTTTAAATACACAATTCTTAGGATTAAGTCATATGTTGTGCTCTACAAGCCAATCAAAAATATTGCATAGCACATCAAGGTGCCCAAAATGAGTTTTGTATTTTACCAAAATATCATCTACGTAGTCTTCATTGATCTTGTGCATGTAATCATGAAAATATATGTCATGGCACATTGATAAGTAGCTCCTGCATTTTTAAGACTGAATGGTATAACTTTGTAACAAAATGTCCACCAAGGTGTTGTGAAAGATGTATTGTGTTGATCAGCTGGGCTGACATGGATTTGATTATAGCCTAAAAAACTATCCATAAGAGAGAGAATATTGTGGCTAGTAGTAGAGTCTACAAGTGTATAAATATTAGGAAAAGGAAAGTCATATTTAGGACATACTTTATTCAAGTCGTAAAAACTAGTGCATACACGAATACTCCCATTGGGTTTACTAACGGATACCAAGTTTTAGAGTCACTTTGGGTAGTCAATATGTTGAATGAAACCCACATCTAATAGCATTTATAATTCTTCATTGACCATGAGGGTGATAGTGGGATGAAGTTTTCATAATTTTTGTTTAATTGGCTTGGCATCAGGATGCAAGGTAAGATTATGGACCCCTAAATTAGGGTCTAGACCAGACATGTCCTTATAGGACCAAGAAAATACCTACTTGTAGTCAGTTAACAAGACTATGAATTGTTCCATTTCTTCAACCAAAAGGCCTTGGTCAAGCTTAATGATCTAATGATTCTAGAGATCAATGCTAAGGTCAATTTTGATGGTATCCTCAATGAGAATATGTGAACCTTCTTCTACCTGATGTAGATTGGGAATAAGTTGTATGTCATCAACAAGATTAACAGGGATAGATGAGGTTTAATCATTGATAATATTAATTTGATAAACAAATGCATCAACAGGAAATGGAGGAATGTATAAGCTGGCATCACAATGAGCTAATCAGAGGGAAGGAAATCAGACATGGAAGGAGGCGAGGAAAGGTGATTAAAGTCGATGGGGCTAGGATTGATGTGAATGGGGTAGAAGGTAAATTTGGATTGTGAAGTGGAGCAATAGATCAATGGAGATCATGTTGACTTGTGGGAACAAGTAAGGGGATGAATTAGAATTTGGGTTCCCATGCTCACGAGGGAGGAGTTGTGCTATGATGGAGGGTTGATGGTAAGGTGGAGTTGGAAATAGTTGAACAGGGTGATTAGTGCACTCCAAAGGAAGAAGGACAAGAATGATGGGGTGAGGAACAAAAAATAGATATAGGTAGACAAAAATGCTTATTTTTTCTATACTTTAATAGCACAATTGTGCTATATATTATATTAGAAATGCATCTTTTATGAAAATTTTGTATATATTTAATGGAAAATGACATATTATGCTTAATGTGTGTTTTGAGTGAAAATTGTGTGTAGATGTAGTACATTTTATCTTTTTTGCACCTTTTAAGTCAAGGTCCCATGCGGACCTAACATTTGATATTTTCATAAAGTGATTAAGGAAGGATTGGTGAGTAAATGGTGATAGTAGCAAAGGAGTAAGGCTCTCTAAAATATGCTAAGGTACAATGCCTGTCTCCCAACCATAAGCCAAAAGGTGTCTATCTCCCAGAAAAAAGGAAGTGTCTATCTCCTGGTACAAAGGACAATGCTTATCTCCTTACTGCAGGTTGGAAAGTGCCTATCTCCCATACACAAGACGACAATTATCTCCTGACCACAAGCTAGATGACGCCTATCTCCTGACAATAGAAAAAAAGTGTGCACTATTTGATGCTCGAAAACCAATGATGATCTTCAATGAATAGAAGTAGGTTAAATACGGTGCTTGTATCCCAACAATAGGTTAGAAAGGTGCATGTTTTCTAGCAACGAGTCGAATAGTGCATGCACTAGACAGAATAAAAACATGCATGTTGATCGTGAAAATTGAAGACCATGAATAATTAGACACATTTGGTTAAACATAGGAAACACTATAATTATTTCGAAAGGGTTAATTTTAGAGTGATTTCTCTATTTTTAGATGTATAATCAATTTATGCGCATTCATTGTAGCAAATTTGCACGTCTAAAATTGTAAATAGGGGATGACTGCGTTCTGTATAAAACGCAGGTCGCCCCTGAAGAAATTGTTTGAACTTGCTCTGTAAAAATTAGTACTACATAATGAAAATCTCAAAGTTTTTGATCAATTTCTTGAGTTCGAAGAGTGACTGCGTAGCTTGGGTCCACTCCAGGAAGTATTACTCCCTTATTTTATTCTGATTTCATTAATTAGTTTCTATTATTTATTTCCTACAGTGTGTCTAGTTCTGTATTTCTCTATTTTATTTAATTCTTGCAAGAGTGTTTGCTTTCCTACACTTTACTTTTTTGCATATCTCCTTTTAGTCACATGTTTGACATTTTAATTTAGTCTTTCTACAAGTTCCTGTAGAATTTATTTTCCTGTAATTTAATTCTACTAGTTTGGCTGAACTTCAACTATAACAATAGCCATCCCCCAAACCAAATTGACATAGAGGACTCATCTTTAGACCACTACAGGCATATACTTTGCAGTGGTACTCACAATTCTATGAACTATCAGATTGATAATTAATGGATAGGAAATGATTGATTTCATAACATAATTTTTGCTCACCATTTTGGCACCATTGCTGAGAAGTGCCAACTATAGTAGTCAAATCTATAGGACAGTCAACCCTGAAATTACAGTTTAGATTAGTTTGCCCATAGATTTTCTACCTTATATTGTATGAGTCCACCAATATTAGAGGATCAGATGGTCATTTTTTGAAAAAAAAGATTTTACTTCACAAATACCTAAAAAACCTTATGGAATTCCTTCCAAAACATCTGAAACAAATCCTAAAATTGAGTTACCATCTCCTCCAGCAGCACATTGGCATAGTCATCCAATCTTTGAACAAAGCCCTTCTTAACCATTAAAGCAATTATCTTTTGATGAAGGAATAGTTTCAAATTTTGGTTTAGGACATCTATTTGAGAGAACCCAATATGAGGAATTGAACATTCAACGGTGGAAAGTAGTTGAAGAGGGAACCGTTTCAAATGTTAACTTAGGAATACTTTTGGAAGACAAACAAAATGAGTGTGAAGCCTTGAAATTTGTTCTAGAAGCAGTAGGTGTAGAACCTACATTACTTTAAAATGTGGCTAAAATTGAAGAAACTTCAACCAACTTTAACTTCCAAATTAAGGAGGCAAGGGGAGAAACAAAGATGAAAAATACATCTCTCATTCATCTTCCTATATTTAGGGGATTTACAACTGAAGACCCTGACCTGTTCCTTTTTAAATTTGATGTATTATGCAAGTCAGTGGATTACAAATCAAATGCCCAAAAACTAAAATTATTTCCCTCCACTTCATATGATTCAACGTTACGCTGGTTCATCAGTTTGGGAAATAAAAACATTGCAACTTGGGAAGAAATGAAAAATATCTTCCTAGACCAATACAAAAACTTTGTGAGAGCACGAGATGTTAGGGAAGAAGTCTTGGATATGACTCAAAAAGAGGAAGAAAATTGGAATACTATTGGGATAGATTTAGCTTTAATTTGCAAAGATCACCCCATGTAAGGTTGGGTGAGAAGTCCTTAATAAGTATTTTCTTGAGGGGTCTCACGAATGAGTCTCTAGAATATTTGAATCTAATATCGAGGGGGGGGAGAGGGGGGATATTTACCAAAATTATATGTAAAACATCAGATAATTGTGTCAGAATTATTCTTGTAGAAAAGGTAAACCAACCTCCCAAATCACAAAAACTAAAGCCTCAATAAATAAGGCTGAAATAGGTAACATGCTGGATGATATGAAGAGTGATATGCTCTCATCTCTTGCACTTCAACTGGATACACTCTTGCTCTAGAAAAATAACTAGGAAATTGAAGCAGGATTAGCCTACTTTTACCCAAAATGTAGGAGAAAGCATCCAAAAAATAAGTGTTTGTAAAACAAAGTTAGAGTGTGTGCAATCTGTCAAAGGGATCATAAAACTAGGTTGTGTCCATGAATAGAGAATGTCAAAGAGGAACCTAAAGTAGCAAAAACCTATTTCATGGGTAATAGAAGAAACTGGCAACAATTTTCTATGGGAAATAATACGCTAGGAGGAATGCCACCTTATGGGGGAAGTAATTATATGAACCAAGGTAAGACTAAACCACCCAACATTAGATGGTGGGGTCAACCTCCTTGGATGAATGCCACCCAGGGGTCTACTTCTTATAACCCATATCCATGGATGCCTTATCAACAAAATGGATAGTAGTGGATGAACCACAATGCATGGACTTCCCTTCAAATACAACTCAAACTCCACTGTAGCCCAACTTACTTGTACCTCCTACTTCAAGACCAATTCATCTACCTACACAACCAACTCCAAATCCCAATAATAGGTCAAATAAGCCCACCTATCAGGTAGACACAGAGGTGTTTCCAATGTATAATATTAGAGTAGATTGTAGCCCTATACAGCTTAGGTCATGTAGACAATTAGGAGTAGAACCAACTCCTCCTATAGTGGAGGAAGATGATGTAGAGTTAGAAGTAGAAGAGCCACCTTTGGTAGAAGAGGTGGTAGAAAAGAAACTGTTCAGAAAAATAGAAATGAAGGGGTTCCACCTTTTCCAAAAATATTACAAGAACCTAAGAAGCCAACATAGCCAAAATTTGATATTATGGAAGGCTTAAAAAACCTGACAGTCACAATTCCCCTCTTTTAGGCCATTAGAGATGTTCCCATTTATAAGAAGGCCATAAGAGAACTATGTTTAAAAAAGTCAGGAAGAAAATCATCAAAAGTAGTAAATATGGTAGGACAATTGGCTGATCTCATGTTAGGCAATACCTACCATCCTATATACATTGATCCAGGAAGCCCAGTTCTAATCGTTAAAATTGCAGGCTTCCCATTACCCAACACATTAGTAGATCTAGGGGCTGCCATAAACATCATGCCCGAAGAAACCATGTAGAAAATACAACTCACGGATATGAGGCCAACTAAAACTATCCTTCAATTAGTTGATCGATCCATAGTACTACCTAAGGGAATACTGAAAGATGTTGTCACAGTAGATGCAGAGGAGTATCCGATAGATTTTCTAGTGTTGCAATCTAGATCTGACTTGGGTGGCTATCCACTTATATTAGGTAGGCCTTGGTTGGCCATAGTATATGCTTTTATAATTTGCAATATAGGATGATGATCTCAGACAAAAAAATATCCAAAATTGGATCATTTATCCACCTGCACAGTCCATTTATTTGTTGGGAGAACCAAACTATGAAGCCTTAAATGACGATGCCTTGTCAATGTTTCAATCTACAATGGCTCTAGATGAGATTGAGGATGATAATGATGAAGAACAAGTCATCACACACTTTTTACAAGGGGAATCTTCTCATCCTCCTCTATAATCCTCACTTGCAGGAAGCAAATATAACCATGTAAAACAAATAGAGGTAGCACTTGACAGGGTATTGAATATTGATAATGAGTTGTCAATTATTCAAGAGGATAAATTAAAGGAAATACTTGTCAAATACCAAATTTATTTTGTGTGGGATTATACAGACATGAGAGGGATTGCACCCAAAGTCTATACTCAAAGGATATATTTGGAAGATGATATGAGACTGGTAAGATAGCCCCAGAGGAGAATTAATCCAACCATGAAAGAAATTAACAAATATGAACTACAAAAACTTTTGTGAGTTGGGTTTATTTATTCAATATCGGATTGTCGATGGGTATCACCTTAAGTGATGATGCCTAAGGAAAATGACAAGTGACACATTTGTGTTGATTATAGGATGGTCAATAAAGCCACTAGAAAAGACCATTTCCCCTTACCCTTTATTGACCAAGTCCTTGATACCTTGGAAGGAAGAATTTTTTTTTCATTCCTAAATGGGTTTAGTGAATACAATCAAATACAAATAGGGGAAGAAGACTAGGAAAAAACCACATTTACTTGTCCATGGAGGACTTTTTCTTATCGGGTCTTACCATTTGGGTTGTGTAACACACCTGCCATCTTTCAAGGGGCAGTGCTTAGTATATTTTTGAACATGGTTGGAGAAACTGTAGAAGTATATATGGATGATTTTATTGTTTACGATGAGACTTTTGAGAAATCTACAACCAATTTGGAGAAAGTACTCCAACGATGTCAAGAAACAAACCTGTCCCTTAGTAACAAAAAGTGTTTTATGTTAATGCAAGAAGGGATAGTGTTAGGACATCATATATCTCTGAGAGGGTATTAAAGTAGATAAATGAAAATTTGAAGTAATTAAAAATCTACCAATTACCCAAACATAGAGAGATGTCCATAGTTTCCTAGGTTTCACTGGATACTATAGGCGGTTTATCCAATACTTTAGCAAGACTACCAAACCTTTGCACACATTATTATCTAAAAACATTGAGTTTGTCTGGAATAGTGAGTGCGAACAAGCATTTCAAATTTTAAAAGAAAGACTAACCACAACTCCGATGCTAAGAGGTCCAAATTGGACTCTCCCCTTTCACATTTACACTGATGCATCTAACAATGCGATAGGGGCTACATTAGGACAAAAATATGGAGATGAGTCTTACGTCATATACTATGTCAGTAAAAATATTATAGGTGCTGAGTTCAACTATACTATCACAAAGAAAGAATTCCTTGTAGTAGTGCACGTTATTAATAAATTCCACCATTACATTATAGGTTATAAAAATTTTGTGCATACAATCATGCAACCATCAGGTACCTAATGAATAAACCTACAGTGAGAGCTAGAATTATTAGGTGGCTTTTACTATTACAAGAATTTGATGTAACCATTATTGACAAACCTAGTAGGGATAATGTTGTTGCAGATTTTCTCTCCAGGTTAATTTCTCAGGACCATATAGCCACTAAGGATCAATTTCCAGATGAGCATATTTTTTTTCTAGATGAACAAATTTCATGGTATGTAGATATGGCTAATTACTTATCCACTCGTAAGTATCTCCTACACTCTCACACCAAGAAGCTAAAACATTAATAGAAAAGAGTGTAGAATTTTCATGGATTGATGGATGCCTATTTAAAATTGGGCCTGATCAAATCATGAGAATGTGTGTTGTAGAAAATGAAACCACAAAAATCCTCAAGGATTGCTATGATGAACCATGTGGTGGTAATTTTGCAGGAAAATGACCGCATTTAAAGTTTTGTAGGCTAGATATTTTTGGCCTTCTTTATTTAAAGATGTAGTCAAGCATGTGAACCAATGTGATCAATGTTAACGAATGGGCAGACCAACTCTCCAAGATGAGATGCCACTTCAGTCCCATGTGCACATTGAATATTTTGACAAATGGAGGATGGACTTTGTGGGTCCCATTAATCCATAGTTAGGAAAAAAAGGTATATTCTTATTTTTACTGACTGTGATGAAATGGGTTGAAGTGCAGGCACTACGAGATTTAAAGGAAAATATTGTAGTCAATTTCTCGTACGAATATAATTTTATTATATTTGGGGTTCCTAGAGAAATCACCACTGATCACGGACCTCAATTCACCTCGAAAGTGATTCAAGAGCTGATGCAACAATATCGAATCCGACACATTAAAACTACCCCTATCATCTACAAGCAAACAAGCAAGTGGAAGTCACAAATTGGGAGCTGTAAAACATTCTTACCAAGATGGTACAACAACATTGGAAATATTGGACAATTCGTTTATCGGAGGCAATGTGGATATATCGCACTACCTAGCAGACTACCACTGGATTTACACCATTTCAATTGGTGTACGAGAAAAATACCATGATGCCCATTGAATTCAAAATCAAAACCCTATGGACTACTATAGCATTAAATTTAACTTTGGATGCTGCACAAAATGACCGAATACAACAACTCAACCAGCTGGATGAATACCAGTAGGAAGCTTTACAATGAATAGAAATCATGTAGAAGCATAGGGTCCAGTGGCATGACCACCACACTCGACCAAAATAGTTCAATGTGTCTAATTCTGTATTTCCCTATTTTATTTAATTTTAAAAGTCTCAATAGGCTATTGCAGCAAGACAACAAGAAGTGAATGACACTCTAAGGCAGTTACAAGAAAAAGTGCAGCAATTAGAAAATAGGTTCTAGTAGCTGCAAGCCGTCAAATTGGATAAGGGGGATGCTGCCATACAAAAATATTGGGCCATGGATGCAATATTTTATTTTTTGGACTTAGAGAAAATTGCATCCACAAGGGCATTTCATTATGATACTAAAAGGGCATCAGACAGTAAAAAGGTTAAAATTTGAGATCAATCAGAGGTCCCCATGCAGACTACTTCCTAGGAACAGGGGAGCCTTGTGCAAAAAAATCCCTTGTAGTAGAAATCAATAATAGTGAGGCTGATAAGTCAGTCAGAATACCTAATGTTGCCCAATAAAATGGTCAAACACCAAATAACCAAGCTAGAATTGCCAAGTCAGCTGGGGGTCTCAGGCACAACTGAATGCTACTCAACCAGTTGCAGACACGCAAAAATTTGACTTTGCTATCCAGTCAAAAGTAGGGAAAGGGCAAGAACATGAAATAGATCACCCATAATCCCATGGAGGCTGCACAATCAACTGGTCTACCATTGGTTGACCAAACCATGATTGGTCAAGTTGGCAAACATATCATGACTGGACCAACTAGGAACACATCAGGGGACCAAGATAAGCAAGATACATAGTCCTCTAAGTTCTAAGAAATACCACCTCCATAGAAGGTAGAGGAGCTTGGTCCTTCAACATCCATAGTTGGTGTAGCATCACTTGGATCATCTAAGAAATTATGACCCAAAAGAAAAGCAAAGAGAGCATTGTAGAAAAGGTGAAAGACAAGGGCCAAGACAATGAAACATGGAAAATAGAAAGCACCCCAACAAAAGCTAAAGGTACAACCAGACCCGAACTCAGATGAAAAGTGGGTTGCATCCATTAAAGCCTTCACCAATCAGAAAGAACAGTTTTAAGACCTCCAAAAGAACTTGAAGGAGGCTAAGGAGCTAAAGGTTTACAAAATAATGGCTAGAGAGCTAGGTGTTTTTGTTAACCCTACCTAGCTAAACAATTTTTGGAACCTATATGGCTCGATTGATGGTAACCCCTGAAGGATGAGGGAATATCTAGACAAGATGGGAATATTTAGAAAGGAACCAATGATGCCATCACCAATTCGATCAGTTGAGTCTCTGCCACCTGAAGATGCAGAGGAAAATAATATAGAAGACACAACACTCGACCCGATGGTGGCAGAATTACCAAAGGCCCATGTGCATGATACATCCCAATATCCACCATGGGACAAGCCTAATTTTTTAATTATAGATTAGCTTCCCCCAAATCATCAATACTGGAAGTAAGATGAGCCTGCATTCCAGAAGGATGCAACTACATTTATAGGATTCTACATGAAGGAAGTTACAGGCAAGAAGAGGTGGAGCAAAACAAAGCAGAATACAGGAGTAGGGCCTAGCCAACCCTTACGACATAATAAATGCCATAATGTACCAGATATAGAAGAAGGCCACACTCAACCAAAATAGGGTGGCAAATGAAAACGTAACAAGGAACGAGATATAACCATAACTAGGGAAAGAAAACATAGAAACAAAGCATACTAGTAGGTTTTTGACAAAACAGGGGATTACCGAAAGAAGGTGCCATGAGGGCATGAAAATAGTTAGGCATGGGAGGATGATGAGCACAAAAAATGCTCATTTTTTGTATACTTTAATAACATAATTGTGTAACATATTATATTAAAAATGGATATTTTATGAGATTTTTGTATATATTTAATGGAAAATGACGTATTATGCCTAATGTGTGTTTTGAGTGAAAATTGTGTGTAGATGCAGTACATTTTGTCTTTTTTGCACCTTTTGAGTCAAGGTCCCATGCGGACCTAGCATTTGATATTTTCATAAAGCGATTAAGGAAGGATTGGTGAGTAAACGACGATAGTAGAAAAGGATTAAGGCACTCCAAAATACACTAAGGTATGGTGCCTATCTCCCGATCATAAGCTGAAAGGCACCTATCTCTCGATCATAAGCTAGAAGGCACCTATCTCCTGGGGAAAAGGAAGCGCATGTATCTCGATACAAAGTATAGTGCCTGCCTCTTGATTGTAGGTTGGAAGGAACCTATCTCCCATACATAGGATGATGCCTATCTCCCAACCATAGGTTGGACGACATTTGTCTCCTAACAACAAAATAAAAGTGTGCACTATTTGATGCCAAAAACTAGTGATGATTTTCAATAAACAGAAGTAGATTAAATATAGTTCCTATATCCCGATGATAGGCTGGAAAGGCACCTATTTTCTAGTAATGGATTGAACAGTGCATGCACTGGACAAAATAAAAACATGTTGATGGGGAGCCAAAATTTTGCTCACACCAAATTCTCAATTCTCATTCAAAACTTTGGAAAAATTTACAAAAATGGCAACAGTCTACCAAATAAACTCCTTTATTCCAAAAGATAGTTTATTTTTCTTTTATTTTATAGCATTTCCAACCCTGGAAGAAAAACAACCCAAACAGGTCCAGAATGGCCCTCTTGCCTTCATGTCTGCAACTCTGTCTCAGCAGTTTCCAACCCTTGTGCATGCCTTTACTTCCCCTTTTAAAATCTTTGGCGTGACTCTCCGTTTCCATTTTTTGACCCTTCGTTTCATTTCCCGTGCCTCTTCATTGTCTTGGCTTTTGAAATGTCTTTCTTTTCGACTCTTGATCTTTGTCTGCTTTCACTGCACCTTGGTGCCACGTACTGTAGACTCTATCCGCCTATCAACCAATGATGACGTTCGATATACCCACCGCTCGATAATTTCCTTTGTAACGGTCCCTGTAACCGCCTGCCCTTTTTCTTTTCTTTGGTCGCGAAAATGTGACATGTCGCAATATCATGACACTTTTGGCTTCTTTGCCTTCCTACCTTTTTTGCGTCGCAAAAATGTGACATGTCGCGATATCACGACACTTTTGCTTTTCTGCCATCCTACCCTTTTTGAGTCATGAAAATGCGACATGTCGAGATATCGCAACACTTTTCTCTCTTGCCCTTCTCTTGTCTTTTGGTCATGAAAATGCGACATGTCGCGATATCGGGACACTTTTCTCTCTCGCGCCTCCTCTCGTCTTTTGGTCGTGAAAATGTGACATGTCGTGATATCGCAACACTTTTTCTCTCCTGTGCCTCCTCTCGTATTTTGGTCGTGAAAATGTGACATGTCGCGATATCGCGACACTTTTTCTCCTTGTGCCTCCTCTCGTATTTTTGGTCGCGAAAATGCGACATGTCGCGATATCGTGACACTTCTCCTCCCTTGCACCTTCTCTCGTCCTTTGGTCGTGAAAATGCGACATGTCACGATATCGTGACACTTCTCCTCCCTTGCACCTTCTTTCGTCCTTTGGTCACGAAAATGCGACATGTCACGATATCGCGACACTTTTCTCTCTGGCGCCTTCTCTCGCCTTTTGGTCATGAAAATGTGACATGTCGCGATATCGCGACATACTTTTCTCTCTCTGTCGACATGTCGCAATATGATGACACTTTTCCTTCTTTGCCAACATGTCGCGATATCGCGACACTTTTCTTCTTTGCAGTATTTTGCCTTTCGTTGGATGCTCCTGCATCAAACAACTGGGGTGGATTGAGAAGTGACCTTCACTTCTGTACTGTTCTGTCACCTTCTTTTTAACTGGAGCTGTACAAGCTCTCCAAGCTTTAGCAAAATCTAGGTCTTTAGGGTACAAACCATTATGGGTCTTCAATTTTCATGGTCTTCAATCTTCAAGGTAGATTGAGGATAATGTGGGTATCATCAAGAATGGAGGAATGTAAAGAAAAAATGTTTGGAGGAGGTGGAGAGTCAGGTTGAGTGGAAGGGGAATGGTTGGGGAAACTAAGAGGGATGAGGAGGTGGTAGCTGCTAGGGGAGATACCATGGTAAACTATTCATAAATTGATAGGAGAGTGGTATCTAGTTGTGTGAAAAAAGGGATGACTTTTTATGGCATCACTATGGTATGAGCAGTGGCAAGGGCTAAGGGTTTGGTAGCGATGTGCATGCTTGTGGATGACTAGGATGTGGATCTCAAATGGACAAGTCTAGGGAACCAAGGTTGTTTGTCTAGGATGAGGGGATGTAAGAAAAGTGGTAGGATTTTATGAAGGATAATATTCCATAGGTAAGAAGAAGGAGATGTTAGATGCAGTTCCAATGGTAGCAACAAAGGCAAAAGAGGGATTAAAGTTGGTCGAAAGAAGTTGGGATGATGAAGGTTGTCTAGGATAAAAGGATTGAGATAAATAGGAAGAATTATGGTAATGCAACAAGGGTTAGTAAGGAGATGCATGAGTGGAGATCAAAGAAGAGGCATAGGAGGTTTACAAAGGGACATGATGGGTTTGAGATGCTAAAGGTGAAGGATCATAAGGTTAAGGATGGAAAGAGGAGGAAGGAGTTGATGGAGGATTGGATTAGATTGCTTGTACATGGGGTTGAGTAGACTGGGTAATTGAGTAAATAGTATGTTAGTGGGTCACCAAAGTGACGATCAAGTGGGTGGAAGGAAGGGGGAATCATATGGATTGGATATTAGGTTACAATACTTGAATGGTTTGTCGTTAGTGGGGATACAATGGATACGACCCTAATAAACATATTTAAGACAATGGTGTAATGTGGAGGGAATGCATCACATGTCCTTGATCCATGGTCTATTGAGGAGTACATTACATTACATTTATCCTTCAAGGATATGGAGGAGGGTGTAGATGATTTTTATATTGACTTGAATGGACAAAACCACCATTCCAAGCGTCGAGCACAAGGTGTCATTGAAAGCTCAAAGGGTGAAGGTAGAAGCCACAACATGGGAGGGTGGTAGGTTAATGTACTGAAGAGCAATGGAGGTGATAATATTGATAGAGGATCTAGTGTCAACTAACACACATTTGAAAGGCTTGCGATCTATGTGAGCCACTATATGCAAAGGAGGATTGGATAACTCGATTGGCATGGACTTAATTTCATAGTCATAAAAAATGATTGAGGATTTCATGCAATTTTGGATGCTCCCCACAAATTTGATGAAGGTATTCAGGTCTTGTGCTTGGAGTTCAATAGACTTAAGGATATTTATAAACACCCCGCAATGTGGAGGAGACTATTGAATAAGCTCATAGATCAAGATCCTGGCAAATGCCAATTTGAGGATATGGGTGAGATGATGCCTTAATGAAATGACTGATCACAAATGGGAGGTGGTGTAGGTTACACTAGTGGTGATGTTGGTTGGGCTGGAGGCATATTACAAGGGCCATTGGACTGTTGTGGTTGATCAGCATATCGTTGATTATGAGTGACCAAGTGAATCATACCAACAAAACCTTGGTAGTGTGGGATATTATTAATGTGATTCACTTGGTTGGATGGCATGATAGAGGTTGAAGACCCACTAATTTATTGTACTACCCCATGCTAGGGCACAGGGGTTTGATAAATATCAAGATTTTTATTTGTTGGGACGATAGGGTTGTCGAGTTGGATAGTCCTCATTTCGATTAAGTCTTGCACCAAGTGTTTAAATTGTATGTAATCATTGATGTCGTGGCCTTCTCTAACGATGGAAGACACAAAAGTGATGTTCCTTGTAATATATTCCTTTAGGCTTGTTAGTATCCTTTGGTTGCACTCATGGTAAGGTTATTGCTTGTGCCTCAAAGCCTTTGTAAAATGGTTAAAAGTGGCTCAGTGAGGGGGGTGAAATTGCAAGGGGACCATGGGTTAGAGCATCTAGTACAGTTTTTTGGTTGATTGGAATTTTGGATTTGGGATAGAGGTCGTATAGCTTGGTATGTTTGCTGAGATGGTGGATATGAAGTTTTTAGAGGGGGATACTACTACGGAGTTTGTTTTTGCAAGGGTTGAGATTGTGGTCGTTATGGAGGTGGACATTGAGGTTGTGGTTGTGGAGGAGCTTTTGTGATCAACACCAATAGGTTGACTTGGGTAGGTTTTGATTGATTGTTGAAATTTCCCTTAGAATTCTTGCTAGGTCACTCTTCCTTCTTGAGGTTAATCTCGCCTTCTTGAATTTTGATATCTTCAATAATCTTAGCCTAAGTTAAAGCTTCCTCAAGTGTTCGATATTGTTGAAGTTGCAATAGTAAAGAGATGGGATTAAAGAAGCTCCTTGTAAACATTCGAGTGATATCAGTCATAGGAAAGGTGAAGGAAAATTTGGTTATTACAGTTCTCCATCGAGTACCATAATCTAGGATAGGCTCATCTTTGAATTGACAAAGATTATATAGATCAGTTAATGTGGTCTTCTTAACATTAAGCGAGAAGCACTTTAGAAAGAGATTGGCTAATTGTTCAAAAGTAAATATGCTATGAATGGGAAAGTGATTGTACTAATCCAGGGTGACTCACCCAAGGGTTTGAGGGAAAGTGCAGAGCATGAGAGGATCATTGTCTTGAATTACAAAATAGGAGTTCATAAAAGTGCTTACATGTTCTTGAGGATCCTCTTCTCCTTTGATTTTTTCAAGCTTGGGCACTTCAAAACTAGGAGGATACTACAGTGAAGGTATGGAGGGATGAATTGGGTGGTTTATGAATTGATAGAGGGTAGGCTTTTGATATCCAATATCAGTAGACTATAGCTTTAAGCTATTGACCTGATTGGCCAACAATTGGAATCATCTGAAGATGGTTGAGGGTGAGGGTAAGATGGTAGAATATATGACTCCATAAGGGACTGAGTAAGTGGGGTTGGTTTGGATATGTGGTGGGTTCTTGGTAAGATGATGGGTAGGTGTTGTATTGGGATTGGTAAGATGTAGGTTTTTGGTAAGTGGAGGTTGGTTGCACCTACTACGATTGGGTTTGATATGATGCCTGAGTAGGCTATTGGTATGAAGGTGGTTGGGACTGATACTGTGAGTAGGCCCCATATGGATCGAGTGGAGGGTTTTGGTATTGTTGGTATTGTGCATATATTTTGTAGTTAGGAAGTGGTTACATGTAAGTGGAATATGCATGAGGGGGGTTTAGTGGACGTTGGTACTAGTGATGATGTGGTTGTTGTTGGTTGGAAGGTTGTTGCTGATAATGCATTAGAGGTATATTTTGAAGCTGCATCAGTGGCCCCTAATAGGTACTTTGATATGGAAGTGTCACTGCTTGGACAGTTAGTGGACGAGAGGTCCATGATGGACCTTGGGTGAAGAAGGCACTTTGAGTTGACGTGGGAGTAGGTTTTTGGTAAGTAGCACTCACAATCACTTGTTGCATAGAAGAATAACCCTAAGAGAGAGGATATTGGTCTTGATAACCTTGTTAAATAATAATTGAAACATTAGGATGAGGATTAGAAGAAGAATATGGGGTGTTGTGAAACATGTGTGTCAGTGGGTTGAATGATGGTCGGTAAAGGAGGGTAGGTTGCAAATGTAATTAAAGTGGGTGTTTGGGAGACAACATTGACTTGACCTAAGTGATATTGATTAGGCTCAAGATGGGTGTAGGATGAGGATGTTGGGATATGGTGCATTTGTGATGGGTGAACTTAATTAGATGAGGAGGGTTGATTTGGATTAAAGGCCACCGACTTGCTAGTCGTAAAAGGATGGGTAATATGGGATTGAGGTGCTTGGGTTGGATAGACATCATAAAAGGGTGTTGGCTAAGGGATCTCAGTGGAAGTAGTTGCAATCTCAAATATGGGGTTGGTAAGACCGGGTGTGCCATTTTGCAAGCATGAAAAATACACCTAACAATGAAAATGTAGCTTGCTAGCCCCCAAACACTAACCATATTTTCTAGTGTTTTGTGAAGCTATTTTGCATATTTAGAAGTTATTGGATATTCTAGATGAAATACAAAGCTTGAATCAAACACCAAAATTAGATAAGTGCCCTTGATAAAGTTAGATTGTGTGTTGTTTTCTTTTATCATTTATGTTCACAACTTAGATTTAGTAAAAGAAAAATATCTAATTGCTTTCTAGGCATTTGAAAGGACAAGAGCATATAGTGTTCATATAGGGTTTTAGCCTTGTTTGCGCATTTCACTTGTGACCTTTACTAAAAGAGAAGAAATTTCAATTCTTCCACCCAAGGTTAGGGGTCATTGAATCTAAGAATCATACTAGGGTTAGACATTGTCTTCTTGCATTTTGTGTGTTTTGCATTGTTCTTTCGTTTCTCACAGTTTAGTTTAGAGAGGTCAAACAATAGGTGTACACTTCATTGACACATCAAATATATCCACTTGGAATTGGATTGAGTTCTAAAACTGTTTCTAGTGAACCCATCCTTTTGTGTCCCTAAGTGTAGAGAATATAACACACCCCCATGGTTCAACTCGACTCCTAGCGGATCTAGTCGAGAATCGTACATGGTAGAGTAGTTTCCCCCCTCTACATATTTGGTGAACTCGACATGAACACACATCTTAAAAGACAAGATAGGAAGCCTCTTCCTTTGCTTTTCTCTTTAAAACTTCAATAAGACCACTAATTATGTTTGTTTAGATAAAAAACATTTAAAAACATCTTAAAAATATTTGTGTGTTTCACTAGCTCTTCTACTTTTCTACTCTATCCTTTCTCTTTCTCCTAATGGCTTCCAACATTAGGGGTAAGCAAAGGCTTTTAGAGTCTGATGATATTTTTTCAAGAAGATGATAAGATTGATAGAGAAAACCATAATCTAGAAGAGGAAGAAAATGAAGAAGTTGGTAATGATCTTTAGTTTACTAAGGGGCCTAATGGGAACCTTACCTTTAAATAATTTTATTACATATGGAACTGCTACAAGTGTTACAAAGATGACTTGAATAAGGTTATGGATGAGGAAGCCCAACTCAAGAAAGTTGTAACATCGAATCATCAAATTATTTCTCCTTAAAATGTTCACAATAATTCATTGTTCGAATCTTCACATCATGTTAATCCTTGTCTTAAACCAACATATGCTACTTCTAAAATCACCAACATTGGGAGGATTTTGCAAGTCCCTCCAACTAGTAGAGCATATCAAGATTATTTTCAATCTCCTCTTCATTCTACTCATCTCAACATCTATGCTTCTCTCCCACTAAATTTTAGTTATCCTCCACAACAAGATACCACATAACCTCCAACATGATCCAAATTCCCTTTCAATAGACCCCTCCCCTAGGAAACCTAAGGATATTGCATAACAACAATATCGAGATGTAAAGTTTAACCAACATGGTGAAACAATTGGTTTCCAAATTGGCTATGATTTAGCCACCAAGTTTCACCTACAACTACACAGAAATATGCAATCAGCCCTTAGACCCTATCATTACCTCTAGACCCTACCCTAAGCATTTTCCAATGCCGATTTTGCCTATCTATAAGGGAAAGGATGATACAATTGAGCATTTAAGAATATTTAGGACATGTCATGATATTATATATGATGACATGTTGTTACTAAATATGTTTCCTAATAGCCTTAGTGGTATGGCATTAGAGTGGTATTATCAACTACCTAATCATTCTTTGAGGAATTTTGAAGAGACAACTAAATTTTTTGTTCAAAAATTTGGTGCTTATGTTGAAAATAATGTGACTATGAAATAAGTCTAATATTAAAAATAAAGTGAAGATGAAAGTTTTTCATAATTTTTGTCTCGTTGGAGGGGCATAGTTGGACGTTTGAGATATACCCTACCTCCTCAAGACATGCTTAAGATATTTATAGGGAACTTACAAGAACAAATCTCTTATGAATTGGAAACTACAATTATCACATCTTTCGATCAAGCTATAGATCTAGCAAGAAGGGTAGAGTAAGCCCTCATCATAAGAGGCCAACTTAAGATAAAAGAGGACATGACCACTAAAACTCAATATAAGAACAAGCATGTTGTTGGTGATCGGGTAACAAATAGTAGGCCTATTAACAGTGTTGTTAACACCTTACAAAAGATGGTGCCTAGCCAACCTCAAAAACCTCAACAAAGGAACTTCACAAGACTCAACACACCTATGATAGTGGTCCTAAAGAAACTTCTGGAAGCTAACATGATTGAGTTACCACCTATAAAACAATCTAATACCATAACTGATTGGTATAAGCATGGTCAACATTGCGAGTATCATAGAGTGGAGGGGCACATTACAAATGGATGTAAGAGGTTAAAACATGTGGCCCAAGACCTAAGTGATGAAGGACACCTTGATATAAAATATTATTGACCCAATCCCCCAACAAACAATCAACCTCCTAATTAACAAGCACCCACAACAAATAAAGACATGGGGATTTTCCAAGATCCCCATCCTAAGCATGGTCAGTAGGAAGCTAATCAAGTGTCAAATCAAAATGTGCCACCTCTCCATGATAATATGGTTGGTATGATAGTAGTAACTACAAGGCAGTAAGTGCAAAATCAACCAAATCAACATCTTCAATAGGAGATGAGTTCTTTATCCAACCCACCTTCAAAACCCACCTTAGTTTTGAAAGATACCAAAAAAGGGAGCACAATAATATAAAAATTCACCTTTAGTGTTAAAGCCACAACCTAAAGTATCCTTTGACATTCAATAGTAGTTAGCTAGTACCCCGACCAAGATCTTTCTCTTAGAGCTTTTGCAAACTTCTCCTATTCATAGGGAAACTTTGTTGAAACTCCTAAGACAACAATTTGTTCCTTAAGATATTTCCCTGGTGCTATAGTTGATGTTGTAAGTTCTCTTGGGATACATCACATTACATTTTTGAATGATGATATGCCTTCCTCAGACTTACGAGGGGATTCTTCCCTTTACATCATTGCATTTATTGGGGAAAAATTTATCAAGCAGATTTTGATTGATAATGGTTCTTCCCTCAATTTATGCACTTATCAATTCTTCCAAAAGTTTGTATTAAAAGAGAAAGACTTAACCAAATCCAACATCATCATCAAAGCTTTCAAAAATGAGTCCCAAAAGGCTTGTGGCATTGTATCTCTCCCTCTTAGGGTTGGACCTAAGATCTTAGATACCTTGTTTTATGTGGTCTCTTGACCTGCATCTTTTAATTTGCTTCTTGGACGCCCTTGGATTCATGTGATGAGGGTTGTCCCTTCTAATTTTCACCAATGTTTGAAGTTCAAATTTAAGGATCAAATTTTCACCATTTTGGGCAATCCTCACCCATTGAATGTTGTTCACTAGTTGAACAAACTCAATCTGATCTTTATTTATGTCCATAAGTTTCCTCATCTCACATAACTAAGCAATTTGAAAATCTAAACATGAGTGATGAAACATTAATCAAATTTTCATCACATGATCAAGTCAATCCTTCTCTTCAAGAGCCTCTTCCGAAGATATATCATCAAGGTTTGGAGTGGAGTGATGAGGATGAGGGATCATATTATCCCACTAACATGTTGTTCTACAATGTGGTAACTTTGGTGCACCCTAAGTTGGTGCCCCCTTAGATGGTAAAGAACTTAAATAACCAATGAATATAATGCATCTAAAGAGATACTATGCATAACTTGGCACTCTGCATCTTCATATTGCATTTAGCTTAGTTTTCATACTACATTTGGTTTGCCTTTTCATACTGCATGACTACCTATCATATTTTACATGTTTTTCCTAACATTATGTTCCATGCATTTTGTTTGTCATACAATTGCACTACTACTTGCTCATATTTTTATGATTCCTTGATCATATAAATTCTTGGAGATTTCGTGACAATGGCAAGTGATGACACCAAGTTAGGTCATAGCTCACACGCATTGTACTCACACTGGGGCTCTGATGCTTAGAAAGTCCCCAACCCAGGGTTCATCTCATCTTCTCTCATTTATTCTTCTATTGTATCCCTTGACCTTGGAATTTTTAGTTCTTCTATCTTCCCAATTCAAGGAATATAATCATTTTTTGGTATGTCCTTATCCTTTACATATTTTCTTTCATTTCTTCATCAAGATAGGGATATACGTCCTCTTTCTCTTTTCTCTCTTCTTCTAACACATGTACACACAGGTTATGCCTTGCTTTGATCACTCATATTTTTGCACACACCACACTCATATCTAGTACTATTCAATTTGGTAAATTAATCATATCATTTCATCACCTCATTACAGATAGCTTCATGGTAATGAGCAAGGGGTAGCCTTCATTCGACTATTTACAAGCACACATCGTAGTGGGTATATCTCTCTTTCTCTCTGGCCATCACTGAGAACTACACCCATAGTGGGTACCACTCCACCTAGCCATATCTAGGAGCATAACACCCTTATATGATAGCTTCATGGTCACTACTAAGGGGCAGTATCCATTCAGACATTTGCGAGCATACATCCTCACAAGGTTCTGCTTTGTTTCCTTTTATTTTATTTTTGATCTTTTGGAGCTTTTGCTTTCTTCTTCTTCTTCCCTTCTTCTCTCTTCTTTCTTTCCACATTTTCTTCTTTCCATCCGCTCATCCATGCATTCCACCTTGCATTCATTTTAGCCTACATTGCATTTAGTTAGCTTCACTCATGCATTTTAGTCAGGATCATTTTTTTTGCATTTCATTCATTATGTTTGTGATTATCTTGCTCAAATAATAATAATATATATATATATATATATATATATATATATATATATATATATATATATATATATATATATATAAATAATATTTTTTTTTCAAGTTTGCCCTTATCTCTCCTTTTGGTCTTCCCTCCTTCCTTTTAGTGCCTTTCCTTTTGTTGTTTACCACTTTCTTTTCTTCTAAGTCTGCCATTTCAAGTTTCCTTAGAAATTTTTACAATCCTTTTGAAACTCGAGGGGGAACCCTAGCCTAAGAGGTATTAATGTCCCTAATACCTCAATTTATGTGTAAATATTAAAAGTGTTTGGAATAACACTATTTTTTTGCACCACCCTTTCTTCCAAACCAACCATCCCTTTCTCTCTTGCGTTTGTAATTATTTTCACCCACAAGGGTCTACATATTTCTTTGATGCATTTATTAGGCCATAAATGCATCAAAGAGGGGGAAATGTAGAAACAAAAAATTGACCCACCCAAGTTAGCCATATTTCCTTAGAATCCTTTAAAAGGACATCAAGCTTGCTAGGGTCAAGTTTGGCCTCTTTTCCCTTATTTTTGTTTTCTTTTTTCATAACCTTTACCAAATCCATGCATGGTAAGTTACGGGATGCGAATTTGACAAATTTAGGGTTTTAGACCAACCCTTTAGGGCATCGACTCAATCAAGGTTAGATATTTATTTTTCCCCACATTTTGTCCTCTAATTCCTCTATAAATAAAGGTATTGGATCCCCTTATTCCCACCCCAATTCTCTAAGTGCTCCAAGCAATCCTAAGTGCTCTTACAATCAAGATATTAAAAGTTCATTAGAATTCTCTTTCATTCTTGCGCTCTTGGTGCTTTGGTGTTCTATTGTTGGTGTGTACCTTGTGATTTTGCAAGTGGAAGAGATCTTGATGAAAATTTATCTTCTTGAAAGAGGAGAGGTCTTCCACCTTTGCCCTTGCCTCTTCCACAAGATCACCAGGTTGTTTATTTCATTTATTAGATTACTTACTTCATTTTATTTTGTGTTTTTATCATTTTGGGATCTATATAGGGTTTTAGACCCTATTGTGTGAATCCACACCCCGTCTGCTACAAGGTACGAATTCAAAAAAAGCCTTACTTTCACCCATCGGATGCTCTGCATTAATTTCAGCTTGGTTACTGAATTCATGATTCATATCCTATAGGGCATGGATTCAGTTTGGCTAGGTTTTAGGGCAGCTGCTTGACCTAAAACCTAAGGGCTTCACTTTGCGTGCCCTTTGCATTTTGTCTTGGCTTCGTCTATGTCCGTTTTGGGTTATTATCATTCTATTTCACTTCTATTTCATATCAATTTAGCTTGGGGGGCAATTATTTGTCCCAAAACCATACCTCTCAAAATTGTATTTTTGTTCAAGTATTGCATCCATTTGTTTTCACTTTATTTGTTGTTTCATGTTTTCATATTTCATTGTGTTTATTCTAAAGGTCAAAACTCATTTTACTATGAATGGTCAACTAAAAGGACCAAGGGGGCTTGATTGCTATGCCTCCAAGCTCAATCTTATAGCAACCTAAGCAATCTCCCAAATATTGACCATATTTTCTAGTGTTTTGTGAAGCTATTTGGCAGATTTAGAAGTTGTTGGATATTCTATATGAAAGACAAATCTTGAATCAAACACCAAAATCAAATAAGTGCCCTTGATAAAGTTGTTATGTTGTGTGTTGTTCACTTTATCATTTCTGTTTACAACATAGATTTAGTAAAAGATACATATCTAATTGCTTTCTAGGCATTTGAAAGGACAAGAGTATATAGTGTGCATCTAGGGTTTTAGTCTTGTTTGTGCATTTCACTTGTGCCCTTGCCTAAAAGAGAAAAGAAATTTTATTTCTTGCAACCCAGGGTAAGGAATCATTGAATCTAAGAATTATCCTAGGGTTAGACATTGTCTTCTTGCATTTTGTGTGTTTTGTATTGTTCTTTTATTTCTCATAGTTTAGAATAGAAAGGACAAACAATAGATGTATGCTTAATTGACACATCAAATATTTCCACCTTGAACTTGGAGCGAGTCCTAAAATTGTTCTTGGTGAAACCATCCTTTCATATCTCTCAGTGTAGAGAATATAATACACACTCGCGGTTCACCTCGAATCCCAATGGATCCAGCCGAGAATCATATGTGGCAGGGCAGTTTTCCCCCTCTATAGAGAGAAGCATGAGTGATGGGACCAAGTGGAATAAATGAGAATTGGTGGGTGAATATCTAGATGACCCTTTGGGATTTTAGGATATTTTAAAGTTATTATGCATATTCCCTAAGGATTTGACCAAGGCTTAAGCTGGGATTAAATAATTAGAGTATAATAAAGGCTTGATAGGGTAATTAGGAAAATAAGAGGGATTATGAGAAATTTGAGGGGGAAGGGAAGAATAAATAAAGGAGATTAGGTGCAAATGAGAAATTAAGGAGAGGATAAGAATGATTAATGATGAGCACCAAAAATGCTCATTTTATATACACCATTAAGGGGCATCATCACTGGTTTAATTAGCATTAAAAATGTATTTTTATTGAACTTATGCATATAATTGATAGAAAATCTGATATTATGCTTGTAAGTGAAAGAAAATAATAATTGCATTGAACATAACAAATAAATAATACATGCTATGCCTAATTAGTCCGTAGAAACCGGATCTAACACACCCACAATAGTAGGCAGTTCGAACAGTAGCTAACAGTTCGAACAGTAATACTAACAACTAACTTAATAATGTAACAATAGATAGTACATACGCTAACAATGCTTAATGAGTGTTTTTAGTGGAAATTGTGTATAAGTGCAGGATTTACTGCTAATACAGTGTTTTCCAGTCTACACCCCACTTGGAACTGGCAGTGTGCAAGAAGGAGCCTTACTGCGACACCTTACTCTGGTGGCACGGTGCCTTACTCTGGTGGCATGACACCTTAGTGAAATGAGTAAGGCACCTTATTGAAGTAGTTGCCTTACTGAGTAAGGTGCCTTACTAAAGTAGGCACCTTACTGAGTAAGGAGTCTTACTAAAAGTAGGCACCTTATTGAGGTGCCTTACTTTGACCCAGTCAAACAGGTAGGCACCTACTTGCGGAGCCTTGATCCGAGATGCTTTGACCTTGCTGCCAAGTGGGACCATGTTGACCATAGATGGTTGTTGACTCCACATCATATACACCAAGTTTGGATAGCTACCAAAGCACATGAGCTATCTCATTTACATAGGAGGAAACAACATGACTACTGGCTGAAGTAGAATGCGAACTACTGGCTAAAGCAGAACACGAACCATTGGTTGAAGTAGAATACGAGTGATAAATGAGCTGGACCAGTTGACCAAGGGGCTATGGAGATTGTTGCACGTGAAGACAAAGGAGATATTTTAATTATGCAATATTATTAAAATAGAATAAAGCATCTATTATTTTTTGATTGGGCGGTTCACTTTGTAAGGTGAGCATTTCTTCTCACGCTCACGAACCAATCAACGTAGTGATTTTTCGATAAATGATATGCGTAATAGACAACGGGACAAACCAGATCCATTAGTCACTGAGAAGGACTACCATTTGAATGGATTTATTGTTGCCAAACATATTTTGTTCTGATAAAACATAACACTATTGATTTATCCTACAAGGGGGTAAAATTAGTGTGTGACTATTTTAATTAATATATGATTGTTATAATTGAACGACTACAATATTCATTGCATATCTATTGTAACGACAAGTCTGGAATAGACTTGCCTAAATTTGTAATAAAGGAAGGTTGTGCATTGTATAAATGCATAAGTCTTCCCTGAAGGGGGGATAAATAATGATTAATTTTTACACAGAGATTATTTTATTTCATTCCTTTGTCTAAATTATTGATTGCAAATCCTCTTATTCAAGCAAGCTCTACATAGCTAGTTGGGCGGACTATCTGTGGGAGCTTGGGCCCACTCCCTGCAGTAGTCCTCCCCTGTTTAATTTATGTTATTTATTTTTTGTAGATTAGATTTATTATTTTAATTGCTACTTTATTTAATTTAGTTATGTGTGTTTATTTTTCCTGTACATTTATTTTTGTACTTTATTTTTAATTTACTTGTAATTTATTTATTTAATTTTTCGCACTTAGTTTTATTTAGTTTGGCTGAAATTGAAAAGCACGATCATCCCCCACCAAACTAAATTAGGTACAGACGAATTCATTCCCCAACACTGCAGGCATATACTATGCGTGAAACTCATAAATTTATGGACTTACCGGATTGATAATTTATGGAAGAGAAATGATTATTTTTTGAGACATAATTTTTGCTCACCATTTTGGCGCCTATGTCGGGGAGTGTCAAAACTGTAGTGTTTTGATTTACAGGTCAGATAAAAAGTCATTTAAAATTACCTATAGATCTTTTACCTGAGAAGTGTGAGTCCACCAAGGGCCTTTTTATAAGGTCAAAAATAGTTGCCAACATAGTCAGAGCCAAATTCCATAGGCAACAGTTTAAATTTACCAGCTTCTTAGGTAAATACGGGAATGAACTTGATGTACCATAATTAAGTGTAGAAGTAGAAATAAAATGTGTTGTTGAAATTTTTTTAGAAAATCAGGCAATGAAGGATTTCCATCATGTTCTAAATGGTTTCAAAAAATCAAAAGAAATAACACAACTCAGGTCTGATTAAATTTTTTTACGGATGTGTTTTATACAGAAACCATTGGGGAATTATGCCTCCAAAAGCTTAGTTTTAATGATTGAAAATTTTTACAAGCTTAACGCTTTGCAACATATTGGCAAATTCTTTTAATGATGCAGGGAAAATGATAGAGTTGAATTTAAAAGAACATGTTGTTATGGAGTATGCTCTTCACTTGCACTTAAGGTGACTTGGTGAATCAGAAACAAGCACGTGTTTTTAAAATATTGCTACGCCCTATTTTCTTCAGGATGCTATCCCACAGAGAGTCATTTGCCGGTCTGCACATTCTTGTCGTAATGTTGAAAGAGTTTGGTTAAGAGGCCATGAAGGAAAATACTCTTCTCATGCCACAATGCATCAAACTAGTTGATCAGGAAGGAGATGATTTTGAGAAGACTAGTTTAGATGTAGGCATGGGGGAGACCCCACCTTCATCAATGTCGTCAACAACACAATGAACGTTGGTCATAGTGTTCATGGAAAAAACATTATCTTATGGTGAAAAGGCTCCAAAGTTAAGAGCAAATAAAAAACAGAGTTTTTTTTGCTACCCGTTGGAAGAGAGTATCCTCTTTCCCGAGGACCAACTTGGTCCACAAGAGAAATGAGAAATCTCCAACCGGTAGCTAAAAAAAAAATAGGGGAGGAGCCTAGAAGAAATTAGATGTCTGCACGAAGTCCCCATGGTGTCTGAGCACGATAAAAAATTATGAATGGAGCTCATAGTGGTTGGAAAAAAAAATAGCACATAGATCTCAACATTGTGTCTCATAAAAACGTCACACCTGAACACCCAACAGATGTTGCGGATGATGATGGATAAAATTATTTTTATCTTACTCCAAGAAATAAAAACAAAGGATCATAGTGCTGTTTCAATTATGCCTGCGAAGGACATAATTCAGAGTGGAAGATCATTTGATTTGGGCATATGCGTATCAGGACAATATAAAGGACATATTTAGAAGGACACAATGAGGAAATAAGGCACACAGGTTAATCCCTACGACACAGCTAAAGAGTTAGCGCTCTTAAGAAAAGTCAAAAGTTGGATTAAAATAATTTTAGATGTGTTGCTGATGAGGAGCTTGGTGTTTCAAACATTTAGAGTTGTTGGCTGTCATAAATCCTTTAATAGCGGCATAAGGGACGTAAAATTCTGCACACCAGGCTACATAGTTACCTGGCTTGCACGACCTCTACTTATTAATGCACCGTGCCAATATTATAGGTTTTATGGTAGCATTTTAGTCTGTGGAGAAAAGAAAAAAAATCATCGGCTCACATTTGTGTAGTTAACATTCCGTTCTTCAATGCAGATGATGATAAAAAAATGATGATACAAGATCTGTTCTGGTCATGGTAGAATAGACGAAAAGAAAAAAAAATAAAAATAAAATACCTTTAGTTTATTTTTTATGTTTTGCAAGGCAACATGAAGTGTGATATAGATAAATAAGGAAATGTCAGATTTAGTGAAGAGAGATTTTTACGTGAAGTGACATCGACAGTTTTTAGGTAGGCACCTTACTAAGGTAGGTGCCTTACTGAAGTAGGTGCCTTACTGAGGTAGGCACCTTAATTAGGTAGGCACCTTACTCAGGAAGGTGCCTTAAGTAGGCATATTACTCAGGTAGGCGCCTTACTGAAGTAGGCGTCTTACTAAAGTAGGCGCCTACTCAGGCAGGTGCCAAGCAGGCATCTCACTCAAGTAGGCGCCAAGCAGGCACCAAGATCCTCAAGTAGCACCTCAATGTCCATCAGCGGAGGCACCTAATCACAAAAAAAAAGGACAAGCACCTTGATGTCATGCGTCAAGGGTGCCTTGATTATTATTAAAAAAAAAGTGAAAAATAAAAAAGTTGCACATCATCTATCCTAATCAGCATAAAATTTCTTTTACTGCTTTCGTGTGTTGTAGGGAAATTTCCCGCATGCAATTTGCAGGTATCCTAAGAGTTAGAGCCTAATAGGCACGGATTGCACTGAACTGCATTTTAGTTTTCTTAGTTTATTCTTTTACAGGGGAAATGACCTGATTGTACGAAAAATATGCATCTTGAGAGACAAGGCCTATACCGGCTTAGCATTCATGAACCTGCATGTTTTTTAGGGAGGTAGAAATTCGACTATTTCCATCCAGATGAGGTAGTCCCCATCTGGGCATGGACATGGATGTTAATTCCCTGAAAAGAGAAAAGATACCCATCTCTATGCTTGGATAAAGTAGATCCTGATGCAGCACGAGAAAAGTATTGGAGAGCCTGATCAACTTTGCAATAGTAGATGCATCAACAACTGTTGACTTCTCAACAGTAAGAAGGTGCCATGATGCTCATTGCTAAAAACACATTTTTGTGAGAAGCCATTTAAAAAAAAGAGAATCGGATGGCTAGGAAATAGAAGAGTACTAAAAAAAATTGTAGCTCTTCCTAGAGAAGAGAACTGCAGATCCACTTTATCCCAGCAGTGCTCAACTTCTTCTCCCTATATTGGGGGTTCCTATTGCTTAGTGTGGGACCTAATGTTCAGAGGGTTGCAGACCTATTGCATAGAGGGACATGTTATCGGTGATGAGGGCGTCAACAATTTAAAGTGGGGGAGATGATGGGTGAACCTGAATCTCTAACAAGAAAAAAAACACTATGATGTTGGGCTTGTTAAAGTCCACACCTATAGAAGAACACCTCAATGGGAAAGGTAGTGTATGACCCATGCAGAATAGCTGGATCTCGTGCTCATGGAAAATAATATCTTCACAGATCATTAGGGGCTATTGAGTTCAGTTTATATTCTATTTTGAGTTGAGTAAATTGTTTGCAGTGAGGGGACCCCGTGGGTGTAGTATGATGAACCACAAACACCATTGCACAACACTACCATCATAGATTTCAATCAATGCTCAGAGGAAGAACAACAAAGATGATTAGCAGTGTGGAAGATGAAGGCAGCCAGAAAAAAATAAAATAAAAATTCTCCAGGAGCACCAATGTCACAACAATCTCATTTGCTAGTACACCATGGTTACAGGCAGCATGAAGACATATTGCACAATTGACATCATACACTTCTATGAAATTCACCCAAGTTTGTACTGATTTTTTTGTTAATTATATGTACAGTTATTTTAAAAATAATTTCTCTGCTAATATCAGTAGATACCTCCATAAATTCTTCATCAAAATCTCCCAGTAGACTTCAGTCACATGACATGCCTCAGATATGAAAATTTCATTACCCCAAAATGATTAAAAAAAATGATTGAAGATTTTATCAAGACAAAGAAATAGGTGCGGACAATATTCTGCTTCAGTTAACACAGGAGGAGGCATAGACTCGAAATCCAGAGAAATAGATGGAGCTACAAGGAAGTGAGAGCGGAATGCAATCTGCTAGGAAAATAGATGGAGGTTGGAGCATAATAAGGACGTTTAGTTCTAATCCGACAACAGATTCATAGAGGAACAAAAGAAGAACACTCATTCCACTCTAGAGAAATTATAGTAGAAATTATAGTTTATCTTGCAACACTTCTCTTCAGGCCACAATTCTTGACAGGGATGGGAATCCATGAAAGTCTTACACAGTTGTGGGAGCGGAATGGAATTTGATACCCAGGAACGATTAAAAAAAATAAGCTATGGAGTTTACATGAATAGAATTGGCCCTGTTTCATTATTGCATTCTAAGAAATACGTCAGGAGGAGTGCCAAAGAAAAAAAAACAATGTTGGTGTAAAACAAAAGAAAAAAATCAATGCAATGCAACGCTCAATGGAAAATAAAAAAATAGAGTAGCAATCCATTGAAAATATCCCAAGAAAGGAAATACTTCACATTGATGAGCCAAACCAGAGCACAGAAAACTCCAATAATGGTAGTGAATTTGGCTGTTGTTGCCATACCTGAAGGCTTGCCTACAGTTATTACTACATGTTTGGTGCTTGGCACTAGAAAAATGGCCCAGAGAAAAAAAAACAATTGTGCATAAACTACCGAGTGTGGAGACTCTAGGTTGCACTACTGTAACCTGTTCTGATAAAAACATAACAATGAAAGGAGGCCACGATGATCGAGATCATTCTGGGTGGTGATGGAGCTGATCCGCGATCGTTTGGATGAACGCGCGTTGGGAGAATGACATGTTTGGAGAATGGAGAAGTTCATTGCAAATAACGCCTAGTGACATGCAAAATGTATTTTTCTCCAGCATTGCATGGCTTAAATGCCACTTCATGGGACCGTTACTCAACAAAAGATAAATAATAATGCTCAAAGAAAAATAGTAGCGCTTAATGAAATGACAATGCTCAATAGAAGAAAAATAGCCGCACTCAAAGGAAAAAAATAGAGCAATCCTCAATGAAAAAAAATTATTATTTCGGGGGCTGTTGTCATGAGGACGTGACAATATTTAGGCATGGGGGGATGATGAGCATCATAAATGTTTATTTTATATACACTGTTAAGGGGCATCATCACTGGTTTAATTAGCATTAGAAATGTATTTTTACTTAACTTATGCATATAATTGATATAAAATTCGGTATTATGCTTAATGGGTGTTTTTAGTGGAAACTATGTATAAGTGTAGGATTTACTGCTAATACGGTGTTTCCCATTCTACACCCCACTTGGACTTGGCAATGTGCAAGAAGGAGCCAAACTGTGATGCCTTACTCTAGTGGTATGGTGCCTTACTCTAGTGGTATGGTGCCTTACTTTGGTGGCATGGTGCCTTACTAAAGTAGGCACCTTATTGAACTGAGTAAGGTGCCTTATTGAAGTAGACGGTTTATTGAAGTAGGCGCCTACTTGCAGATCCGAGATGCTTTGACCTTGCTGCCAAGTGAGACCATGTTGACCATAGATGGTTGTTGAATCCACGTCATATACACCAAGTTTGGATAGCTACCAAAGCACGTGAGCTATCTCATTTGCGTAGGAGGAAACAACATGACTACTGGTTGAAGCAGAACATGAACTACTGGCTAAAGCAAAACACAAACCATTGGTTGAAGCAGAATGCAAACGATAAATGAGCTGGACCAGTTGACCAAGTGGCTACGGATATTGTTGCACGTGAAGACAAAGGAGATATTTTAATTCTGCAATATTATTAAAATAGAATAAAGCATCTATTATTTTTTGATTGGGCGGTTCACTTTGTAAGGTGAGCATTTCTTCTCACGGTCATGAACCAATCAACGTAGTGATTTACCGATAAATGATATGCGTAATAGACAGCGGGACAAACCAGATCCGTTAGTCACTGAGAAGGACAACCACTTGAATGGATTTATTGTTTCCAGACATATTTTGTTTTGATAAAACAGAAAATGCCTGAATTATCCTGCAAGGGGGTAAAATTAGTGTGTGACTGTTTTAATTAATATATGATTGTTATAATTGAACGGCTGCAATATTCATTGCATATCTATTGTAACCGCAAGTCTGGAATAGGCTTACCTAAATTTGTAATAGAGGAAGGTTGTGCATTGTATAAATGCATAGGTCTTCCCTGGAGGGGGGATAATCAATGATTAATTTTTACACACAAATTATTTTATTTTATTCCTTTGTCTAAATTATTAAGAGTGCAAATCCTCTTATTCGAGCAAGCTCTACGTAGCTAGTCGGGCGGACTATCTACGGGAGCTTGGGCCCACTCCCTGCAATAGTCCTCCCCTGTTTAATTTATGTTATTTATTTTATGTAGATTAGATTTATTATTTTAATTGTTGCTTTATTTAATTTAGTCCTGTACATTTATTTTCGTACTTTATTTTCAGCACTTTAATTTAGTTGTAATTTATTTATTTAATTTCCCGCACTTAGTTTTATTTAGTTTGGCTGAAATTGAAATTCATGATCATCCCACACCAAACTAAATTAGGTACAGACAGATTCATTCCCCAACACTGCAGGTATATATTGTGCGTCACACTCATAAGTTTATGTACTTACCAGATTGATAATTTATGAAAGAGAAATGATTGTTTTTTTGAGACATAATTTCTACTCACCAATTAAGGGAATTAAACAAAGTAGGAGAATATTAGGAGAAAATTAGGAAATATTGCAAAATTTTGGGAATTTAGGGAAAAAGAGAATTTAGAGGAAAATAAAAACCTTAGGGAAGACTTAGAAGAATTTAAGAAAATTAGAGGGAAATAGAATTAGGAAGGCTAGGAAAAATTTAGAGGAAATTAGGGAAATTAGGGAGGATGAGAGAGAAAGAGGGGAAATTAGAGGAATTTAGACAAAAGGGGAATTTGAGAAGAATTTGGAGGAAATAGACACATAGAAGGAGACTTGAGGAAATTTAAGCAGAATTGGACAAGATTGGGAAAAATTGGGCACCTAACAATAATTTTGTAATGATTTGGGGGCTTTTGTGAATTTGCAATGACTTGAGAGATATTTTGGTGGTTTTGTGGAAATTTGATTGCAAATGACTAAAATTTGGTATCTATAGTTAGGAATTTTTTGGGGAATTCTACTTATGAAAAAGAAATGATGGCCATCCTCCATGTTATCAATCATTGGTGATTGTATCTCATTGGGAGGTATTTCTTCGTCAATATAGACCATCGGAGTTTGAAATATTTTTTGGAAGAGAGGGTATCTACTCCATCACAATAGAAATGGGTTTCAAAATTGTTAGGATATAATTATGACATAAGAAGGGGAAGGAAAATATTTTGGACAATGCCCTATCATGTTAGTTTGAGGATTAGACAACATTGTGTGCCCTTTCATCCCCACTTCCTCAATGGATCTTCTAACTGCAAGAAGTAGCAATGATCCACCATTGTAAACTTTGGAGGAACAACTCCAAAGTGATCCCAATTCACACATTGGGTATTTATGGGATGGACAACTGTTAAGATACCAAGCTTGCATTATGGTTCCTAAAACCTCATCGCTCCATGAGGGTATCATGAGGGAAATGTATGCTTCACCCATCACAAGCCATTCAAAAGTTTTGAAGACATGAGCAAGCTAAATGATCATATATTGGGAGGGAATGAAAAAGATATCCAAAAATTTGTGGCAAAATGTGAAATCTACCAACGAATGGAGGGATAAATGTTTTGTACTTGAGGCATTCTGCAACCATTACCAATTTCCAAAAAATGTATGGATTGATATCTCCATGTATTTTATTGAAGGTCTTCCTAAACCTGAGGGAAAATTGGTCATTCTTGTGGTGATGGATTATCTCTTGAAGTATTCTTATTTTTGTTCCATTGCCCATCCTTACCATAGCTCCACCATTGCTCAAATATTCATGGACTCCATTTCAAAACTCCATTGTATGTCAAAATCCATTGTGTTTGACTATGACCCCACCTTTACTAGTCATTTTTGGCAAGAAGTTTTTAAACAATAGGGAACACAATTGCTAATGAGCTTAGCCTACCATCCATAGACTGATGGAAAAAACTGAGATTGTCAATAAATGCTTGGAAATCTACCTTTGTTCTTTTACCTTTGAGCACCCAACATAGTGGGGTAAGTGGTTTTCATTAGCTGAATGGTGGTACAACACTGTTTCATACAAATTCTAAGATGCTCCTTTTAAGGTAGTTTATGGGTACCCATCCTCATCACCCTCTTATTATGTTCTTGAAAACTCTAAAGTTTAAGTGGTGGATGCAACACTTCAAGAGCGTACCCAACTTTTATATTAGTTGAAATAGAACTTGGTTATGGCTCAAAATCATGCGTGATAGCAAACTGATCAACATCATTTTGAGCACATACTCAATGTAGGTGATATGGTCTTCTTTCAACCCCAACCCTATAGGCAATCTTTAGTGCAACTTCATTCCCATTAAAAGTTTGTAGCATAGTTTTATGAACCCTACCAAGTATTGCAGCGGATTAGAAAAGTAACCTATAATCTCTCATTACCACTTTCTTCCAAGATCCATCCAATTTCCATGTCTCTTCTCTCAAGAAGGTACTCAACAACCACATTCAGGTCTAAATAATACTCCTTGAGTTGGATGATGAAGGCTCGATCATATTGGAGCCTGATAACATTTTGGATCGAAGAACCCACACTCTTTGTAACTGCATCTTACAATTAGAAGATGCCACATGGGAGCCTCTCCAACACCTCTCCAACACCTTCAACAACAATTTCCTTATCTCCAACTTTGAGGACAACGATTTTTTGAAGGGGATGGGCATGCTAAGACCCATTTTAATATTATTAATAACTATGTAGTCATGTGGTACTTTAGGTGCCTAGGTCTATGGGATCATATGACGTAACTATTATTGGTTATTTAAAGATATAACAATTATTCTTTAGGAGTTACGAGCTCAAGCCCCCACTTGGTAAAATTGTTAGCCACCATAGTTATCCATGTTGTATGCCCATATAACCACCATAACGCATAATTTTAAACCTTTTACGCCACTGAAATCACTAGGAATACGGACAACCATTCAATCCAACAAGGCCCGAGATTTGAACCTTGGATGTTCATCCCCTTTATGGGGTTTTGCCGAACCAATTGGTCTACACCTCATACCTACATTGCAATATTGTTAATTTCAAACTTATTTTTTGTTATTATTGCAATAATATGTGGATGTGCCTTTATTTTACTATAAGGTTCTTAGCACATATGTAGAATGACCCCCTTACCAAGAGGATAATGAATGCCATTGCTTGAGTGCTTGGACTTAGACATAAAATATTTGGTCTTAAGTGGCATATTTAACTTGGCCTATGACAAAGCCTCATATTGATAGGCCATTGAATGCTCTTCTTGCATTAGAACAACTCCTATGGCATTGACAAGCATTAATGTCAAGATCAAATGGTCGGTAGGACTTAGGAAAGATAAGCACAAGAGCAATGCAAAAAGCATATATGAGATGATTAAATGCTTAATAAAACTGTCCACTCCAAGCAAGAGTTTTTGATGAGTGGGTGGTGAAGTGAGTGGTCAACATGTGAGTAGTTGTAAACAAAATTCCTATAGAATTCATACTCACAAGAAAAATAATTAGTTTTGAAATGTTGGATGAAATTGGTCACTCATAAAATATCTTGAATTTATTTGGATGCACATGTATCCCAATCTTATCAACAAGGAAGCCCAAGTACTTGATTGTAATTTCTCCAAAGAAGGATTTCTTCATTTTCACTTGGACTTGATCATGGGAAAAAAGACCCAACACTAGCTCCAAGTGAAAATGAAAATATCCTTTAGATTTATAGGCCATTGAATTCCCTCCTTGCTTTAGAACAACTATGGGATATTGACAAGCATCGGTGTCAAGATCAAATGGTTGTTAGGACTCATGAAAGACAAACATAAGGGCAATGCAAAGAGCATATAGAAATGATCAAATGCTCAATCAATGTGTGGACTCCAAGCAAGAGTTTTTTGATAAGTGGGTGATGAAGTGAGTGGGTAACATGTGAGTAGATGTAAACAAAATTCCTATAGAATTCTGATTACAAGAAATTTTTTAGAATTTAAATGTTGGATGGAATTTGTCACTTATGAAGTATCTTGAATATATCCGGATCCACATGTACCTGAATCTTATCAACAAGGAATCCCAAGTACTTGATCGTAATTTTTCCAAAGAAGGATTTCTTCATTTTCAGTTGGATTTGGTGGTGAGGAAAAAGACCCAACACTGAGTTGACATGGATCAAATCATCATCTCATTCTTGTTATAAATCAAGATGTCATCAAGATATATGGCAGTAAAATTGCCAAGATGTGGCCTAAAGACATCACTAATGATGCACATAATTTTGGCATGTACATTCCATTAGTGAGATCAAAAGTCATGACCAGATAATTTTAAACTTTGAAATTGGTCTTGAAGACTATTTTCCAAACATTATAAGGCTCCATGTTGACTTGGTGATATCTTGAAGTTAGATTGAGATGAGTGAAGTACTTAGTTACTTGAAGCTGATATAAAAGATCATCAATCCAATAAAGCAAATAGTGGTTCTTCATAGTGATTTTATTGAGAGGTCAATAATCTTTGAATAATCCCACTCCTTATGCTCTTTATTTAGCACCACAAGAGCACGCTTGATCCAAGACTCTTAATATATGAATTATAATACAATGGCTAACAGGGTAGTTGAGATCTTGGCACAAGTTCAATTGAATGGTAAATCAACCTCAAATGAGAAGCCCTTTATGATCCTCAAAAACACCAAAGTACAAGCAACAATAAGAGATTGATTGTTGATAGGGAAACTTGTTAGCATTGCCTTTTTTGGATTCTCTTATGATTCAAAGAGTCAAAAAATTGTGCAACTAGTTTAAATGTAGATCTACCAAAAATCAAAGCACTAACAAAAGGCAAAGTGACTTTATACACTTTACTATCATTTTGGAGTTGGTAGGTTTTGTGAAAGCTAGCAAAACAACCTTTCAGTTATATTGATATGGTGATCTAATGCAAAGACATTGCATATAACTGAATTGGAGTGTTTTAATGACAAATATCATAGAACACCTTTAAGTGACAAATGTTGGCTGCCCTCATTCTTGACCCATCCCAAATGGAATGAATGTGTATGCTTTGTCATTGGCAAACAAAGAGCATCCATTAACTTTTGTGAAATCAGGTTTCTTTGACTAACATTATCATGAATAAGATTTACCAATTTGTTATTGATTTTGCAATTGTGTGAACAAAGCTTCCCAATGTCTTGCATAATAGTTATTGACCATGAAAACAAGTTGAGGATTAGAAGTGTTGATATTTTTTGCCTCAACTATGGAAACACCATGTTATGGTTGTGGTTGTGCCTTACTTAGAATGGCCTTAACCTGTTTTGATTTCAAGACTCAAACATTCTTCTATAGAATGTTCAATGTGCTTATGATAAGCACAAAAGTTCTTTTCATTGACAAAACACTTAAGGATTCTCATTCTTGTATAAGTGGGGAAGGTTTCTAGAGTTTGGTGAGGTAGAAGTGCTCCTTTTTTAAGATACAAAAGACCATTTGGTCTTCTTTTGCTATCTTGCTTCCACTTTTAAAAAAAGTTGGTGGGTGTGCTCTAATGAAGTAATGGTGATAAGCTCTATCTTCCCTTTAAGATAAGAAAATAATCCAAAGACATTTGATGTGAAGTACATCATTAGGATCAACCACATCCAACTTGGCATAGTCAATTAAACTCCTTAATGCACTACTTAATTGGCCAGCTTTTCCAAAAAGATGAAGTCAAAAGACTAGTAGCTCATTTGTGTGTGTGAGGGGTAAAGGTGTGCATGAAGAGTGATATTTCAACACTTTCCACATTAATTTTTGGTTGCTATGTTATAGCTTGACATGGGATTGCATTTAAGTGAGGCCTTGGTTGTCTATATGGACCTTAGCAACCATGATTTTTTGTGCCTTCATGAGCTTAATTTTATCTTGAAATATGCCTCACATTGAAGTATCCATTTCATCACCCTCAATTGTGCCACTAAAATGAGAATGGATATCTTGGTGTCTAACTTGAATGAAGGGTGGGGCAATAGGGACAATCAAAGATGTAGAAGTAGCAAGTTGTTGTCGCATGAGAAGTTGGAATATATATGATATTTAATCCACGAGTTTCAGCTGAAACTCATTTTGTTGTTGAGGTGATCATTCATATATTAGGTTAGAAATTGAAGCAAGCCAAAGTTTTATGCAAAGCCTCCTATCCTAGGCATCACAAACTTTTTCTTTCCAAAAATAGAATATACCCCATGTTTGCTCTTCTATGGTTATCACCACATGAATAAATTTACCCTAACTCAACTACTTAAATTTATCTTTCACATCATAAATAATCATTTGAGGGAAGATAATAAGGTGAAAAAAATATTGATAAACAAGCTCCTTAAAGTAGTAAGCTGCAGGAAGCAAATGGAAGAAATTTTTCTATACTTAATTGATTTGCTTTGAGCAACAAGGGAACAATGTTGTTGTTGCAAGTGCCAAATATGGAATAAAAGGCCAAACAATTGTTCAAAAAGGTAGTAAGGCTTGTATAATTTTTAGAGCAAAGAAAAATAGCTCAATAGGAGAATGTTGGTTTGCTAGAGCAAAAATGAGCATTTGGGGACAATAACTATAGAAACGACAAATAATGTAATGGATTGACAACATGGCAAGAGGACAAAGGTGCTACAACAAAGCTCAAGTTGAGGTTGTGGAAAATCATAACCAGTGTGGAGGAATTCCAAGTGATCAAAGAAGTATATTGGAGAACTAAAGAAGGCTATGATACCAAATGATTTGAACTTAAAATAAAACTATAATAGGATAATGCACAACATCCAATGTAAAATTAAAAAAACATAAATTGAGGAGCAAATGAACCAAGATAACCACCAAAATTGATGATTTATGCTCTTAGTTGTAGTGTATTAAAAAAATATTCAAGGATACAAATGTCCTTTGTGGATAATGTGACAAAGCACATTGAAAAAATATTAACTAGATTTTTTTTCTAATAAGAAGATGTTAATTACACGGATAGAAAGTATGCTACAAAAGCATTAAAACATTTAAATATATGACTAGAAATTAAAACACTCAAATCTCATCAATGGTGAAAAGAAAGAAGTTGCATTGGTACGATTGGTTGCTTGACTGAGGAAAGTTTGCACAAGTGCAAAATTTGAGGAATGCTAATTTGCAAATGCTAGGTATTGGGATTCCTAGAGGCAGAATTTGCTTAACATCTCAGAGTGCAATTTGTTCTTGAAAATGTGTTTATGTCCAATCATCATCTCTCTTAATAATACAATTTTCAATAAGGTTATGTATACTTCACTGCATTATGCCTACTTGTTGGCTATGGAGCTTTGGTTCTATTTTGTTGAGGTGCACCCACCTTAAGAATGATGGCATTCTCAATTTTGTTTTTGCATGTGGATTACAAAGTATTTAAAAGAGCAACAATGCATATTAACTTATGTATCCATTGATATGCATGATATGAAATCACTCAAAAAAAATCATTAAATAGATAGTTTGGGAGTAAACTAACCAGCTTTTACAGGGAGTAAACTAATTATTTATAAAAACTAAACAAAATTAGGAAAAGTAAACTATACCATGCTTCATATCTGGAAATTAAACTCTAAAAAGAAAATTTAAACATCAATTAGACCATATGCTTTTTAGTAAAAACTCTTTTGAGGAATATCACTCCTCTAGAGAGCATTAAGACTTAAAGAACAATAACATTTATGTTGCAATTGAAGAAAAGATTGTCAGATTTGCTCGTTAAGACTTAATGAGCATCATGTTGAATTTTATGTTGCAATTGAACAATGAAAGTTTATGCCCAAACAAGATTATCAGTTACTCATTATGCCTTTTAATGTTCTATGCGAGTTGTCTTCTATGAAACTTACCCCAAAAAAAACTTTATGTTATCTCTTCGAACTTGTAGTGCCATATATTTATGATTTTGTAATGATTTTTCATTCTTCAAATAGAGATGAGAAGCCAAAGGTTAACCTGATTGAGTGCACATCTATTTGTCTTTCTCATCTCTCAATTTCTTCTCTCATGTCTTATTCACATGTAAAAAATATTGTTCTATTTGTAGACACAAAATGTCGTCTTTTTATTTTTTGGTTGATGAAATATTGTCTTATTTATAATAGAATATTGTGCTTTATTTATTGAGTGCTTAAATTATCCATTTGGATAACACCTCCACCATAGGGTGGCTCTTGGCCCCTTAAGAAGTTTATAAGGAAAGAAAAGGGAAAAGACAATCTCCTTTGTTCCTTTGTCTTTCCAAAAGCTTGCATTAGCTACTCTTTTAGCTTGATTGGCTAAATTAAGATGATTCTTTTGTCCCCATTTATGTGGCTTAGAGTTTCTTCAACATCTATAATTTACAATGTGAACAAAATTTTTCATGATAACAAATGCCAACATGTGTAATTCACTACATCAAGTTTATTAATGTTCATTACCAAATGGTGGTTAAAGAGAAGGGACATGTTATGCAACACTTCCTTCCACTTGTCCATCTCTACTGTGCTCAACCCTCCTTTTCTACAAGGGTCCTTAAATGTCTCTACATATATGCCTATCTCGTGCCTCATTATTAATCATTCAACATCGTAGAACAAAGGAATGATTGTGGTCTTTGGACATGTGGAGTTGAATGTCCATATAAGTGAGAGCTCATGGAAGCCCTATGCTTAGTTGGCATAATTACAAGAGAATTTAGGAATGAGTGTTGTGGAGTTTCATATGGCCTTTATTAGGCCGATCCCAATATTCTCCCCTCTTTTATAATCTTTCAGTGTCTAAAAATACATGAAACCTTGAAGTGGAGAGCGATTGAAAAAGATGATCAACAAGAGACTTTCTAACATAGGGCCCTCAAAAACCAAGGAATACATGGAGGGCTTCAAGCATTATAGAGCTTCTTCATCCCAAGATAAAATTCAACATAGGAGAAGATTTGGATTGATAAGTGAAGAGGATCCAGAGAACTAGGCAATAAGAAAGAAGTTGGATTAAAAAATGACAAAGCAAATGTAAAAATTTAGAAATAATGTTTGAAAGGGTAGTCCAATTGGAAGCAACTTGAGTGGTAGCCAAAGGCTAGTTGGCAGCTAGTCACTATGTTTCCAAGAGTGGTGGACATTATAGTGGCAGTAGTTAGAGTGGTAGGGTTATAGTGAAAATTGCCAGAGTTGAACATGGAACTAGTAGGATACAATCACAGAAAGTTATTGATTCCCTTGTATAACCAAAGGAAAAAAATAAAAAATAAAAAATAGGAAGACTGCCTCAAGGAAAATTTGTTGCATTCTTGTCAAATGAACGAACTAGATCGCTCTTGCTTTCAACGTGGGAGGTTAGTTTATCAACGACCTCCCCAAAAAGAGGTCCAATATTAGAATGGATTGAAGAATGAAGAGGCTAGTGTAAGAAATTATAAATAATGTCCAAAGGGTTAGACCAACTGAAAGCAACTTGAGTTTAGCCAAAGGTTAGTTGGCAACTAGTCACTGTGTTTTTGATAGTGGTGGAGATTATGGTGTTAGCAACGAGTGGTGGAGATTATGGTGGCAGCAATGAGTGGTGGATATTATAGTGGCAACAACTAGAGTGTTGCGATTATAGTGACAATAGCCAGAGTTGAAATGAGACTAGTAGGATACAATCATGGGAAGTTACTAATTCCCCTGTATAGCCAAGGAAAAAATAACAGATAAAAGGACTACCTCAAGGAAGATTCGTTGTCTGTCATTGAATGAATAACCTAGAGTGTTTGAGTTTTAGATGTGGAAGGATTGGCTTATCAACGACCCCCAAAAAGGGGTCTAGAATTAAAAAATGCTCCGCTGCAAAAAGTAAAGCAATTACCGAATGTAATGGTGGATTGTGTGGGGTAAATTTACTTTTAAGAAAATAGAGGTCCACAAACACATTGTTTGGTTTTGCGTAAGATCGTACATGTGCAATAGAAAGTCATCAATAAAATTAAACAACTTAATCCCAGTTACATTCTTCCTTTAAGTTGGCCAGCTCTTGCATGTATATCAAATTTCATGCTCATGGCTTTGGAATGCACACTTTCTGATGTAAGTTGGCATATGACTCATGATCTCTTTATTATTTACATGATTGAATCCATTGGGTTTGACTCATTATTTTGTGCAGCTACAGTTAGAAATTTCAGGGACGTTTAGCAGAAATAAGGCTCCATGTATCTAAAATGTTTAACTTGAAAATCCAACATAGCTCACAGGTCATAGATCATAAAGAAAAAAATAGATCATAGGTGAAGTTCCATCTGACATGAAAAATGTGTTAATGAATGCTTCCCTTTCCCAAATTTACAGCCCTCTGCGCTGCAGGGAAGATTCTAATTTTTCCCATATTCTTATTGCATGAAGGAAAAGTCTAGTAGTGTAGCAAATGGCTCCTGCCGGGCAGAGGGTTGGGCAGATGTTTTTTTAATTTAAAAATTAAAAAAAAACAATTTAAATTTGTTAAGTTTCATTTTTTAATATATCAAATTGAATGGAATGAATAAAAAATTGTAAGTCAAAACAGTTTTAGAATTGAAATCATAACATTTTACAATAAAATTCCAGTGGTTCTGCTGAGAATGCATTACAGTTTGCTCAATCTTTAGACAAATGGATTGCTTGAGACCCCGGGCAACTATTCTTGAAGCTGTAGACCCCTTATAGAACCCTGGCTTTATAGAAACACATTTGGAATCTCGTGATTGGGATCTGCTGCTGCAGGACTGGAGGCTTCATCTTGAGTTTCTGCATGTCCTGGAGCATCTTTCTGTGATGGCGTGGAAAAGGAACATGATACAGTGGAACATCACATGGTGGAGGATCGGAGTATTCACACACTTCCGTAGTGATGTAGTATATGTCCTTGAAATTCTCTTCCACAAATCCACTCGTCCCTTTTTCATTCAACTCTGATGCTGTGCCTCAAAAAAACCAAGGTTCTGTTAAGCCAGGATAATTCTGAACAGACAGGCCTGAGGATGGGGTCGTCTGGAAATTTGGCTCTGAACTCGAAGTATTTTCCTGCAGTTTATAGCGGCTAGTGATCCTAAGATTAATGAGACCTGGAAGTGGAGGTAATTTGTTGAGATTCCAAGAGTGCAGTGTAAATTCAATTAGACCTTCTGGAAGTGGAGATAAGTCCTTGATATCCTCACACCACACTAGTCTGAGTTTTC
Source organism: Wollemia nobilis (assembly GCA_028583015.1). Lineage (NCBI taxonomy): Eukaryota > Viridiplantae > Streptophyta > Pinopsida > Araucariales > Araucariaceae > Wollemia > Wollemia nobilis. The sequence continues at coordinate 3,729,790 of JAQPPZ010000613.1, read as the reverse complement.
ATAGAGATTGCATGCACTTCAATTCTGAAAGTTGAGCAAGACAATGGCATGAAGACACATGAAGAGTCTAGAACAGTATCATAGGAGACATGCTTAAGAGTTTTTCCAGATTGTTGCAGTTTGTAACTTTGATAGGAATGAGGCCTTCTGGAAGTGGAGGCAATTCCACAAGACTTTCACATGCAGTTCAATCCTGGAAGTTGGGCCAAACAGCCACATGAAGATACATGAAGAGTCTCTAACCTTTCCACTTGAGACACACTGAAAAGTATTTGCATGTTGTGACAGCATTCACCTTCCATATGAATAAGACTTTTTGGAAGAGATGGCAATTAGAAGCAGAAAGACAATTTAAGAGTCTCCAATTTTATCATAAAGACTATTAAAGCACTCCTCTAATTCTGTACGGTGTTCAACACAGATATTAACAAGCCTTTTTGGAAGAGCTGGCAATTTCTTAAGATTCTTACATGAATCTACATGTAGTTCTTTTAAAGAAAGCATAATGGACATGCTCCACAGTTTAACACTTCTCTTCCCGCAATGTAACCATAATTTTGCTGCCAATAAAAACTTGCAGGAACCCGTAGTCATTGAATGCAAGAAGTTTTAGATTGATAAGATTGCCAGCACTTTGAGGAAGCTCCCTTACAGAGCATCCAGTCAAATATGGCTCTTCTAAAGAGTGAAGGTGTCCAACTTCATTGGGAAGATGCACAAGATAGTGTTACTTGTATCAATATAGCACAGAAACTTGAGTTGGCCTAATCTTGTCGGCAAACTAAAGTAACTATGGGATGATCTCTGCAAGGACAAAATTTTTAACATATACATATATTACCTCATAAAACAAAGTTTTTGAAGACTATGCATACAGGCAAATGTTTCCTGAAATTTACCCTTTTTTATATTACTATTTTATTATAAACAAATTAAACAGTGCCTACCTCTGAAAATGCTTCATTGACCTTTAGTCAAGAGGAAGACAAAACCAGATATCTTAGTTTTTGAGGTAACATTGTTATCTACCAGTGTTACCTACCTTTCTAGGCTTAGATTCCAACAGAACATAAATTTCAAAGTGCCCATTAATGCCAAAGCATCTACCTCATGGAGTTTCAACTCTTTCAACATAATCCCTTGGGCTAATGGCATTTCCTGTTTATGATAAGAAACGTAATAGTAGGTTAGGCATTTTGTTAATTAAGATTTACATTGAATTTAACTAAACCAAATCCAAGTATTAAACAGGCGAATACATTACCTCTGTCTGATCCATTATACTAGCTATATACTTCTCGCACCATAGTCCACTACGTTTGCTTGGGTTGTGCAGAGACTCGTCTTCAACGACTTGTCTCCCTAAATCCCTTAAAAGATCATGCATCCATGTTCATAAAAACAGTGCCAAACTCATCTATTCAAGACTTCTAAGACTTGTATATGGAGTCCATCACAAAAAAACATGCAATGTCTAAGAATATTTGTTTCTGTTCATCACAAAGCGCCATAACTGATTTTTAGAGATTGATACACTTTTTTATAAAACATTTTTAGGGCCTCTTGTCAAATTCTAATCCTCATTTCACCATACAGATGTCCCCCTAAAATTACCAATGACAGAGGAAGACCTTGGCAAGCTTTTACAATTTTCTCGGTCATATCTTCATATCCTCATATCCGTCATCAAGGCAGGTTCTCAATGATGGCAACTAAATAATTTCACACCTTCATGGTGATTAAGTCCTTTCATGTGGTGAATCTTATCAATCTTCCCACCTGCAATACTTTTTTGCCCTTGGTTGTAATGATAATTTTGCTACCTGGTCCATAGCAATCACCAATGAGGGCCAATGAGGGTCTCTAACTGTTTCTCGTTATCAACATCATCTAAAATGACCAATACTTTTGTGCATAGCAAATGAGTTTTCATTTGCATTAAGGTCGCTTGTATATTATTATAAACAGTTTTGGAGAGGCGGTCTTACTAGACCCCCATACCCCAAATACCCAAATACCAACAGTCAGCCTATGAATACCATTATCCATTTCTAACAATTTTGTCACCCCTTCCATAGGATCTAAAGCCCCACCTGACAACATGCGTCCAATCAATCTTTAGAGTTTGGAGAAGGTCCATCACAATGCTTGACAAGTATGCCTTTGCACCGGCAAGAGCTTCCAATTATCAAACACTATTAAACTTTCAATAGTAAAAGAGTTACAAAAGTCAAGGTACCATTAAGATGTGATCTATGCAAGAATAATTTTGAGTTCACTTCATCAGACTGCTCTGATATGAGCAAGTTCCAGACCAATTTCTCAGAAATATAGTTCATTACAGAATCCGTTGCCTTTCAAAAACATTGAGTGCAACAGCAGACAAAGGATACGGCAAAAGAAAACATGAAAAAGAAGTAATAGCAGCAGCAATTTTACCCGATTGTTGTCCGTGAGAGAGACCACGAGACCACGGGGAGAGAAGAGACTTTATGCAACGCCTCCTTCCACTTGTCCATCTCCGTTGTGCTATGCCTTTCTTTTCTTGACAGTTTCTTCAATGACTATGCGCCTACGTGGTGTCTCGCCTATGTGGTGCCTCACCGCGGATGCCTTCGATGCCTCAACGCCTCCGATGCCTTTAAACCAAGGGAATGGTTGTAGAGTCTACATACGTATTCTGTGGGGTTTCGAATGGCCTCTTCTAGGCTGATCCAATATTCTCCGCCTTTGAGTGTACAAAAAGACATGAAATCCTGCAGTGGAGATGGATTGGAAGAGTTGATCAACAAAATATTGATGTCAGGGCCTCGATAGCTGAGGAATACATGGTATCTTCTCGTTTCATGGACGGTATCTTGGGATGAGGAAGGTCTGTAATGTTTGAAGCCTTCCATGTCTTCGTAGTTTTTTTTATATTGAATATGTACAAAATCGACCTCACAACCACATGGATAATAATAACTAGACAACTGTCGTTACACCAAATATCACTCGGCAAAGAGGCCCAAGAAATTCAAGACCATCAAAAGCTAGGACGCAGATGGAAAGAGAGCGGGGCAATAAGAAAGAAGGTGGAGTCAAATAAAAGAACTAAGAAATAACGATCAAATGTCATTCGAGGGAAGTCATAGAAGAATCGTCTCAAGGAAGATTCGTTGCATTCTCCTCGAGTGCCAGACGGGGAGGAAAGGCCAGCAAAATGCTCTCTTGCCCAAGAGCGAACCAATTGCAGAATGATCTGGTGACCGTGTGTCAATGCTGCCTTAAAAGAAATACAAGGGCATTCATACATGCATTGTTTCGTGTAAACCCTAGCAAGCAATGTGTATAATTTATTTCACGTAATTCCACGCGAAGTCGAAAATGGAAATATATATATTTGTTTGATACATAGTACATTTGTAATATCATTGGATGTTGTTTTAGTCTTGGGTTGTTGGTAAGATAAAGTGAATTGGACCCGACCCTCTAAGGCATAGGTAACCAACCAGCAAATACAAGCTGCTATCATCTAGCCTATCTCCTGGTTTGAAAATAGAAATTCTAAAAAATGATTTTAGTATAAACTTTCTTCATTGTCATCTAGTCTATTCTGATTTGAAAATAAAAAATTTTAAAAATGGTTTTAAGAAGAACTTTCCCCTTAAAAAACATATGAAGAAAACAACAAACATAATTACATAATATATATTTTAACTTAATTTTATTTAAACTATAAATAATTAAAAAAACATTTGAAGAAAACACTAAACATAATTTTTTTTTAATACATAGAGGAATCGACAACTACCTTTTTTTTTTTTTTTGAACAACTGGTCACATGGTCAAGTCGCATTGCCTCCGATCGTAGCGTCAAGTCATGGTGCTACCACTATATCTGCTACCTCACCTCGGTAAACATGACAAAGAGTGAGAGAGACCCCAAATGGCTCGGGGTTGGTATTGTCGTCATCAAGTTGACGCACACTTAACAGAATCAGGTCAGACTACTATCTTTGTCCAAATTGAACATGCCTGCAAGGTTTGAACCTAGGTCTCTTCCTAATAAATGCCCAACTTGTTACCAATCCACCTAGCCCAAACATAATTATAATTACATAATATATATATTATAGAGGCCTAGGTCTCTTCTGATAAGTGCCCAACTTGTTACCAATCCACCTAGCCTAAACATAATTATAATTACATAATATATATATTATAGAGGAGTTGACAACTACCTTTCCTTTTTGAACAATGGATTGTAGGGTCAAGTTGCATTACCTCCATTTGTAACGTTAAATCATGGTGCTACCATTATAACCGCTACCTTGCCTCGGTAAACACGGTCCGGAGTGAGGGAGACCCCAGTGGCTTAGGGTTGGTATCGTTGTCATCAAGTTGGTGCATACTCAACGGACTCAGGTCAGACTACTACCTTTGCCCATATTGGACATGCCTATAAGGTTTGAACATAGGTCTCCTCCTAGTAAGTGCTCAACTTGTTACCAATCCACCTAGCCCTCGCTGACCTAATTTTAACTTAATTTTATTTAAACTATATATATATATATTTATTTATTTATTTATTTGGTTAGTGTGAGAAATTCTTACAACCAACGCATAGGGTTGAGCAGTCTCCTCCCAACCATGAACCCTCGTAAAGTCGAGAGCTATACTTATCAATATGGAATTTAACACACACCCACCACCTCACGGGAAAATCAATAACACCATTTGATATTGCCTTTATAAATCAGTTTGCATGAAAAAACAAAGTCAACAAGACTTGGCCCTCGAAAGCATCAAAATGGAATAGTCAGTCGATAAACACTTGATCGTTTACCATCCAACCGACCCTTTCTGGATATGTTGTGGTTTGAACCTTGGACCTCCCAAAAGAAAAACCAAAGCCCTAACCAACGTTGTCCTTGTGGACTAAAATATATATGTTCTTATTTTTAATAGTTGCAGGAGAAAATTTAAATGGAAGTCGAAGTGGTTGGATTAGTTGATCTTATGTGGTTTGTTAAACTAAATAAAATTTGTGTTGATTTTATATACGTTTATAACTAACTAAAAAATATATATAAAGTGATTTGAAACTTTATAACAAGTAAAAGAGAATCATTAACTTCCTTAAAGAGAAACCAAAGCCCTAACCAACCCTGTCCTTGTGGACTAAACAATATATGTTCTTATTTTTAATAGTTTTAGGAGAAAATTTAAATGAAAGTTGAAGTGGTTGGATTAGTTGATTTTAGGTGGTTTGTTAAACTAGATAAAATTTGTGTTGATTTAATATACGTTTATAACTAACTAAAAAAGGATATATAAAGTGATTTGAAACTTTATAACAAGTAAAAGAGAATCATTATGTTATTTATTGAAATATTATAATAAAGATCATAATTTAATATGCATAAAAATTCAAATGCAAGAAAGTGGATAAGAAGAACACCTTCAAATAAAGATCCAAATGCAAAATAGTGGGCAAGAAAAATATCTTCAGATAACTAAAAGAAAGACAATAGGAAAACATCTATATGACAAAGAAAATTTGAAAACCTTTTAAAACATTACTTAAGTAGATTATGCATAGAGAAGAAAAAAATACAACATTTTCAAACTTACTGTATAGGAGTAATGTACAAATTTAAATCTTATGAAAAGAAAACAAGAAAGCTTCCCTATAAATCCATGGTATAGTGAAGAATGCAAAACAATAAGGAGAACCTTGAAACACCTAGACAAAGAGAAAACAAATAGCAAGATATATAAACAATTATTGAAAACAAAAAAGGAAAAGTACATAAGAACGAGATAAAGAGTTTATATATTTTGCAAAGCATAGCCCAAGATAATTTTGAAAAGAGCTACAACAAAGCAAAAGACACATAAAAAACAATATCACAAGCAAACAATGGTTGCAACATGCTAACCAATTACATGAGAGAAACAAAAAAAATACCCCTCTTATAATTAACACAATTGAGTAATATTTTTCTCTAAAAGATGTGAAGGATGGCATTAAGAAAACAACAATAGATAAAGATCAAGATATAGATGATTTGCAAGTTAAACATCTCAAGTGTGGGGTTGACATCTTAGCACCACACATCCAAAATATTTTTAATGGCATCATTAAAGGAGACTTTCCATTGAAATGGATAATCAACCTAGTTATACCATTGCATAAAAAATGGAGACATCAACAATACTTCAAATTACTACACCATCATTATAGATCATCTTTTTGCAAAATTGTTTGGAAATATAGTAGAAAGAAAAATAAATTAGTGGGCAAAAAATCAAGGAAAGAGGGCAATAGAACAAGCAGGGTTTAGATCAAAGTATTTAACAATAGATCACGACAATACTTTAATTTACCTGACATAGATAAACTGGATCCTCTGCGTGTTGCACCTGACTGATGACAACAATCTGTTTCCTGCTTTTTCGAAGGTCCCCTTCATGCCATGTGTTGAACCAGACTGGCAAAGACGATGCGAACCCTGTGCGTCTAATGGTCCCCATCTCACATTGGGTTACCATTAACAAGACGGTGGATGTGTTGGAAGCCTTCATTGATAGTTTGAACCCTGCCAGCTGCACTGGCAACTACTAAAAATTTGTGAGTGTAACCAATTCATCTATGTAACCAAAAAAAATGAGAAGATTATTGTTTTTTTGTGGACTTTAACAAGATTATTGTTGTTTTGTGGACTTTAGAAGATTATTGTTGTTTTGACTTTACCATCATGGTACCTAGCATGTTATCATGATCTTGAGACATTATTCCTGATGGGAAATTCCTATTACTAATCTTGCAGATCATGATTATTTCCTTTTAAAAAGATTGCATTGGATTAATGCCATAGTAAACTGAAGAAAGAATAAGCTTAAGAATTTTTCTAATTTCAAATTGTGAAGGATTATAGGGTAGCAAAATCAAGTAGGAAAGAGGAATTTGACTTTGCATTTACCATTATGGTACCTACCACCAAGGAATTTTATGGCATATTCCCTGAAGGGTATTCATGCCACCAAAAATCATGCTATATATATATATATATATAATGCACATGGGAAGTATGGAAAAGGAAAGATGGGATTTATTTCTTCAAGGAATATATGTTTGCGGGAACTGTTGATGGGTAAAACTTCAGGGTAACTGATTTGGCAGCAATTTTTGATGTAAGGATCTTGGGACTTATCTTCAAAAATATGTAGTTACCTCCACTCTCTGCTCTTTAACATTGAAAAAGAACATGGGTGGTATGAACCTATAGTGAAATTATAATAATTAAATGCACAATCTTCAATGTAAAATGTAAAAAATACAGATTGATGATTTACACTCTTCATTGCAATGTATTAAATAGATATACGAGGATATAGACATGCCTTGTAACAACTCCAATATATCCATGTCCATTGAAAAATAACATGGGTGGTATGAACTTGTAGTGAAATTATAATAAGGAAATGCATAACCTTCAATGTAAAATATAGAAAATGCAGATTGATGATTCACACTTTTCATTGCAATGTATTAAATAAATATACGAGGATATAGACATGCCTTGTAATAAATCCAATATAGCGATGTCGACTATATTCATTATTATTAGCTTAGGCCCTAGGTTAAGGTAGTCAACCCTTGAGCAATAGGGTTAGATTTAATGTTGATTTACTCTATAAATAGGAAAATTTATGTTGTAGTTGGGATCGCTTTCACATTTGAATCTTAGTCCCCTATGCATATGAGACTTTGCTCTCTCCAAGTGGCTAAGAGGATTCACCCTCTCTAAGTGTAACAACCCCAGTTTAACTACTCACATGGTTTCACTCTCCAAGTGGCTAAGAGGCTTCACCCTCTCTAAGTGTAACAACCCCAGTATAACTACTCACCTAGTTGCATGAAGAAAAGATCAAACAAGAAGCCAAGATATATTTTTAAAAAAGTTTACTACTTAGCCCTAAAAATATTTTCCTATATTTCAAAGTTTGGTTTCAAGCTAACATCATTTTGGATCACCCAATGATTTTTAAAACGTATATAGACAATATAGCATGGGCATAACAAACCACATTTGGGTTCAAGAATGCTGCAACTAGCCACTTAAGTGGATGAGATTGACTAAATTGCATTGGGATGCCATTATGTGGATTCGGTTGCCCTCATTTACATCCACGTATTCTAGCATGATGATCAAACCACAAGGGTTGTCCTCTAGGGACCATAACACCTAGAGGACCAATAACACCTACAGCTAGTTTGTACACTACATGGCTTATCTTAACTACAATCTCAAATGGACCCACATATCTAGAGTCAAGCTTGGAATATTTTATGGAACTTTTAGTCAACTTCACCATTAAGAATACTCTATCTCCCATAGAATACTCCCTCAGTGATCTTTTGAGGTCTGCATAGCTCTTTTGATGATCTATGACCTCTTTCAGATTTTGCTGAATTCTCTTTAATTTCTCTTCCATTTATTTTACCATTTTTGGTCTGATCACTACATGATATTTCATATTATCCCAAGATAAGGGAATTCTGCACCATCTCCCATATAGAGCTTTGAAAGGTGCCATACCTAGCGATGCATGGTAACTATTGTTATATGCAAATTCCACTAGGTATAAGTAGTCTTCCCACTTTGTGTGTTGATCCATGCAATACATTCTCAACATATCCTCAAGCACTTGATTCACCCTCTCAGTATGTCCATTTGCCTCTTGGTGATAAGCAGTATTGATATTCAATTTGGTCCCTAATGCTTGATGTAATACTTGCCAAAATTTAGAAGTAAAACGAGAATCTCTATCAGATATTATAACTTTTGGAAACCCATGTAGCCTTACCACTTACCTAGCAAACTTACTTACTACCGCGGTTGCATCATCTTGCACATTTCCTGGTATAAAATGTGCGACTTTGGTTAATTTATCCATAATTATGAAAATTGCATCATGCCTAAATCTTGTTTTAGGCAATCCCACTATAAAATCCATTGATACTACTTGCCATTTTTATGCGGGTATCTCATGTGGGTACAACTTTCCAACTAGATGCAGATGTTCTGCTTTCACTCTTTGGCACTCCAAACATTTGGCCACATAATTGGTAATATTTTTTTCATTCCTAGCCAATAATAAGCTTTTTTCAAATTTTCGTGCATTTTTGCCCCTCCTGGGTGCGCAAAATAAGGAGTATTGTGTGCCTCCTTAAGGATTGTTTCTCTCAATCCTCCTAAATTAGGGACTACCAACCTATTCTTAAAAAATAATAGATCACCTCTGTAAACATATTCTGCATCCTTGCCAGGTTTTTGCCCAACCTGATCAATACAAGATTGATAGAATTCATCTTTTTCTTACCATATTTTAATTTGATCTAACAGATCATATTGACATTTTTCCATTGTAGTAATATGCCCTCTCCTACTTAGAGCATCGATGACCTTATTCTCCTTACCCTTAATGTACTCAATGCTAAAATCGTACTCTGCTAAGAATTCTATCCAGCATCGTTGTCTGGCATTCAATAAGGGTTGGGTAAATATATACTTTAGACTTTGGTGGTCTGTCTTCAAATCAAATGGTTTTCCTAGTAAATAATATCACAAAATTTTAGGGCATGTACCATCGCTACCAACTCTAAATTGTGAGTGGCATAATTAACCTTGTGCCTTTTAAGATTTCTAGACTCGAGTAATAATCACATTATCTTGGGTCAAAACCCCACCTAACCCTTTAATTGATGTGTTCGTACAAACTGTAAACTGCTTATTAAGATCAGGTAGTTGCAGGATCGATGCAGTTGTCAATATTTCTTTCAAAATCTGAAAAGCCTCTTCACACTACTTTGTCCACTTGAAGCCTTTCCCTTTTCTTTGAAGGTTTGTAATGGGTTGAGAAATTCTTGAAAACCCTCTAACAAACCATCTATAGTATCCTACAATTCCCATAAAAATTTGCACCTTTGTAACATTAGTAGGTGCTTGGCCAATCAATAATTGCTTCAATATTCTTGGGATCTACTACAATCCCTTCAACAGAGACAATATGTCCAAGATACTGCACTTGTGGAGTATAAAACTCACATTTGGTTAACTTTCCATATAATTAATTCTTTCTAATAATCTCAAGAACAATTCTCATATGTTGATCATGCTCCTCTTTTCTCTTGGAGTAGATCAAAATATCATCCAAAAATATGAGTACAAACTTGTCCAATTGTTCTCTAAAAATGCTATTCATGAGGTTCATGAATGTGATTGGGGCATTGGTTAGCCCAAAAGGTAAGACAATAAATTCAAAATATCCATACCTTGTTCTAAATGTTATTTTAGAAGTGTCTTCCTCATGAATCCTCAACTGATGATAACCATATCTCAAGTCTATATTAGAAAATATGGTTGCTCCTTTCAATTGATCAAATAAATCATCAATTCTTGGTAATGAGTACCTATTTTTGATAGTAACCTTATTAAACATCCAATAGTCTATGCACATCCTTAAGGTACCATCTTTATTTTTAACAAACAAGATAGGAGCTCCCCAGGGTGACACACTTGGTTTGATTAGCCCTTTTTCTAGCAAATCTTAGAGTTGCATTTTGAGCTCTTGTAGCTCTATGGGTTTCATCTTATATGGTGACCTTGCAATTGGTGTGATACCTGGTAATAACTCAATTGAAAATTAAAATTCCCTCTAAGGAGGTAACCCCGATAGATCCTCAAGGAATACATATTTGAATGCACCTAACATCAGGTGTTTTTGGAAGAGGTCAAATTTATTTTCAAACTCTTCTTTCCTATTTAACTTAACTATGAAGATCATACCTCTCTTCCTAATAACCCTTTTGATATACGTTGCAGTCAATAAGTGTGGTTTAGCTTCTCTTTGACCATAATTAACTCTAATCCTTTGATCATATTCATCCAAGAATTCCACCCATCTCTCCTCAAAATTTAGAAGAGCCTTATGCACCTTTAACCAATCAACTCCCAAAATGATATCAAATGCATGCAAAGGCACCACATACAGATGCCAATTAGTCTTTCCTTATGGCAAGGAGATGTGGGGGTCAAACAGACATTGGTTAACATGGTAGGTTTACCCTGATCCATACTCTACCTTCCAACCATTGGCAAAGAATATAGGTCTAACAGGAAAATCCCTCACTAATCTAGATGAGATAAAGCTATCAGTTGACCCACTATCAATCAAAATTTGCACATTTTTATCAAAAAATTTACCATTCATTAAGAAAGGAGTAATTTGACCATTGAGTTTAGAACTACTTGTGGTTGCATAGATCTCGTGGCTAGCCTCTTCTGGGGCTTTTGGTGGTCAATCAGCTCTGAGGAGGCATTTATTGGCATAATGAGCTCCTTGACATACGTAGCATCCATTTGGTGGAGCTCTATTTCCTCTATTATTATTCTCATTTCTGTTCATAGATGTAGTTTCCCTAGTCCTTTCTTGACCTACTGGTTTTTAGTCCTGTCTTATGGGAAACTCTTTAACATATTTCTTGAATCTACCACCTTGGTAATTGAGTTTATTTTTCCACTTTTCTTATTATGATCTCCTCCTTTGGGTTTCTTATTTTGTTCCTTATCCCACCTCATAAAGCCAACACTTTTCTATTTTTTGAGTTTATTTTTCCTTTTTATATAACTTTTGATAGTTAAAATATGCCTTTCTTTTTCTTGATTAGCTTCCTCTTTTCTTGCCAAATCAAATGCAGTAGGTAGATTGATAGGATTGTGCATATTTACCACCGTCATGATTCTAGGATGTAATCCTAGAATGAATTTTTGAGTTTTCATTTCTTCGTTGCTTTCATATTGGGATGCATATTTTAACAGTTGAATAAAATTTTGGTGGTAATCACATACTGACATGCTTTCCTGTCACAAATTTGAGAATTCTCCAAATTTTTCTATGTAATATTGCCTTGTCAAGAATCTATCTCTAAATTCCTTGACAAACTCTTCCCATTTAAGGTCAACAGCTTCTACTTCATGCCCTTTCTTATAAGATTTCCACCAGTCCAGGGCTATTTTAGTCATATTCATAACTGCCAAAGCAGTCTTGGATTCAGAGGATAAAACCACTAGAGAAAAGTAGGACTCTAGTTCACTTAACCAGTTTTTAGCTGATTCTCCATCACCCTTTCCATTAAAATTGGATATTACAACCTTTTTTAGGTTCATGTCCAACTCCTTGCTCACACTGGCCCTTCTAGCACTGGATCTCTCAAGTCCTCTTGGTGCATCCCCTACCTTGTCTAATCCAATTTCTCTTTCCCTAGCTAGGTATTTAGAGAAATAAATTCTTGTTGTTGGGCCATGTGGGTTTTTTTTTGGGCCATCTCTTCCCTTTGATATTCCATATGTGTTTACAATAATTGCACCACCTTTGCTAGGTTCCCTTCCTCCACACCATTCTCATTCTCATTCTGAGGAATCTCATTAACCCTTTTTAGCCTTCTTTCACATTGAGGACCTTCTCACCTTAAACTCGTTCTTGGTCCCCTTATAAGTCTTTCAGTGACTTCCTCCTCCCTACCTCTCACAAGATTTCTCGAGGACCCACCTTGCAACATTTGTGTCATTTAACCTATAGGTGAAAGAGGTTACTATATTAGTTTATATTGACTAATATATTTCACATTCAGAGACTACAACTTAGAATCATTTCTGATATGATACCATATGTAACAACCCAGGTCTAACTACTCACTTGGTTGCACGGAGAAAAGATCAAACAAAAATCCAAGATATTTTTTTCAAAAAGTTTACTGCTTAGCCCTAAAAATGTTTTCCTAGATTTCAAAGTTTGGTTTTAGGCTAACATCATTTTGGATCACCCAATGATTTTTAAAATGTATATAGACAATATAGCACAGGCATAACAAACCACATTTGGGTTCAAGACTATTGCAGCCAACCACCCAAGTGGACGAGATCGGCCAAATCCCATTGAGATGTCATTCTGTGGATTCGGTTGCCCTCATTTACATCCATATATTCTAGCATGAGGATCAAACCACGAAAAGGGTTGTCCTCTAGGGCCCATAACACCTAGAGAGTGGATGTTTTCTTCCCTTTCCTCATCATACTAAACCTTCGACTATCTAGTCGACTCGTTCTGAAACCAGTATGGATGAGAATAGCATATTTATGCCCTCGTGACTAACTAGTGATTCCATTTTCCTAGAGTTAGTTAGTGCCATGTCAATATCCTGACCTTGGAATTCATCACACATACTCATTATAACCCATAGTGGTTCATCCCATACCAAACCCCATGGTCGTTCCAGCTAAGTTCAATGAGTATGGAATTTATCACAGTGCTCTTCGAGCGACAACCTAGAAAAGGTGTCCTATACCACCCTCTCGTACTAGATCTGACCAAGTCATATTTTATGACCAATTCTATTAGTCAAAAGTTTCCCCAAAGCTTGTTGTGTGCATACCCACACCTCAACAATATTGGGTGTTTTTATTATTTTTCTGAGTCATAACCTCCCGATGACTTCATTTAAAATTGTTAGTCTATTCCTTCCCTTAGGAAGCATACATTTTTTTCTCAAGTTTAGGGGTTTTTATTTTAAAAGAAACATTTTGAAAACAAGAGAAACTAAATTAAATATCTAACTAGGTTAATATTGTTATGATAGAGGTACTCCAATCCCCAAGGTTTAGAAGTACTTTTTGCTCATTTACTCTACTTTATTAATTTTCCAAAACATAACCTTATAAGAAAACCCTATGTTTAAGAGCTTAAGAGAGTTATATTGCTGACATAAACAAGGATAGGTTGACTTGTTTGTTTTTTTATTTTTATTTTAAAAAGAAAACTACTCGGGCTACTAATTTCATTTGCTTTAGATTCAAATTCTACAAAATGACAAATGACCTGCAACAGCTTTAGTTTGCAGATGGGTTCCACTTTCTACAAATTAAAGGTTTCTATTCAATTAAAGCTTATTGAACTTGAATCTACTAACTTGGTAGCATTCAAACATATTTCATACCCAATCGGGCTTCACACAGAAGAGTTTATTTTTCGTCATTGGACCCGATGGGAATTCATTATCATGCAAAACCTGACCCCATTTCAATCTACAAGTCCAAACTTTAAGTGTTGCTATTAAATTCAGTTTCCCCTTTTGTTTTAAAAGGAAACAAAGTTTGGAATAGATATTTTGGTGATTCACTATAACACTTCCCACATTTGAGCTATTATTTATAGCTTTCATTAAAATAAAATAACTAGATTGCATTCAACGACTGCTACTCAATCCTGCACTCTAGGTTTTATAAAATCATTATTTACCAAATCTCATTGAGGCAACTAGCTATGCTTTAACAAAACAAAAATTGCATTATAATTATTTCAAACTGTTTAGGGCCGAAGTTGAGTCTACATTTGATGGTTATCAACAACAACAATTTGGAACAATACAAAGAATACCTCAATATCAAGTTTTCTATTAGTAAAGGATGACTTCACAGTTGATCTCTTATTTTCTATATATTTTCAATATACAACTCTGACAATATTTTCAATGTTAGTTCTATTTACACATCACAACCAGAGAGAACAAAGTTTACAAGTGGGCCTTACCCTTCATTTTCATACATAAGGATACTCCTTATCTTTTACAGGTATACAAACTACCTTTCGACCATGGTTTGGTCTATGTACTACTCCGAATACTTTGCTATGAATCCTAAGCTATTCCCAGACCCAAAGACAACCATGCATTAGTTACTCTTAACTGCAGTCTTAGATATTGAAGACTGTTCACGACATGCACTCTCTATCTGCCACCACCCGCCTACGAACACTTTGGCACTACCATTTTCATTTGCACAACTCTTGCACACAGGTTACCCAATATGGCAACTATCCAAGCAATCGGTTCTTGATCCGCTCAGGGGAAGTCATAAGGTGTCGTCAGGGATCAGATACGACTCAAAGTAAATGATTATGCATTCTACCATGCATATGCACAATCTATTCTATAATAGAATCCAACAAAATATTATAATCTCCCTGCCCGAGATATAGCTCAAAGATTTCAAACAAAATTCTTTCTTTTAATCTACCCATAATTCCATAGGCAAAACTTTCATAAAATCCTCTTGCACAACCAAAATTGTTTTCGGCAATCAAACAATAAGGAAATCATAAATAATTTTCTTTTCTTTTAACCCAAACAATATGCCTACAATAACATGGCAACGCTCTACCCAACATATTATTGTTCTCATCACATAAAATAAATTTCTCAATTTCCTTTCACTTCAGCACAGATAAAATAGTGAGGTACAATTCATCAAAATCAAAGAGAAACAAACATATTTTCCTCATGTTAAATCATGGAAGACATATTCTTCACAGGGAAACATTTACAAAACACCCAACCTGTAGCTATGCGCTTCCCAATCCTCCTTTCGCATCTCCTCTTCTCATTTTTCCTTGTCATTGTCCCGTCTAGTAAGCATATCAATCCCTTTTTTTTTACTTCACCTAGACTTATGGCCCGCTTCCTTCCTCCCATCCTTCCACTAGATGGAGAATTCGATGAGTTTGTTCCTTCATCACCCATGCACAATGCTAGATAAACAAGACACTCCTTCTCACCACTCCACACGCACAACTTGCTATCATAGCCATTCCAACAAAATTTGGTATTCTTGCCTAAGCTATCAACAACCTATGAGGAGTACGTCTTCACATGCATGCTTTATGAGATTAAGTCTTAACAATATTCAAACCTTATGCTCAATTATTATTCTTAGATCTTAAGCATCACAATAATAATAATATATGCTTCAATACAAGGAAACCTACTATTATATATTTTATATAGAAATAATATTAATATTATAGTCTTCAACACATGAAAAACCTTCTTTTAATTAAAAATAAAATTTTAAACACACACACAAGCCTAAACAAGAAAGTGGCTCCCATCATCATTGCCACTTAAAAAGCATATCTTATTCCATGCCAACAAGCAACATTCATACAAACATAACTCATGCAAGGATGCAATTTTGCAATGCACCTAAATGATATGCAAAGCACGAGTTTCCATGTGCTCGCGAGCTGAATCATCACTTCCCTTTCTTACCTTTTTTCGCTGACTAACTCCCTTTCATTGATATCTTGCAACTGTCCTGCACTCACAAAGACCATCAATAGTACCATGTTTCACAAGAAAAAGGTAAGTTTACTATTTCTTTATTTTCTTCCATTAATCGTGTGAGGAGGGTCATTACACTAAGTGGATAGGATTTGTATTTATTTTGAATTTGGAATTTGTTACTTGCATTTCTAATGTTTTGACATTGAGTTTGAATTATTATTCTTAGTGATGTTTACTTTTGTGCAATATTGACTTGTTACTACTATAACTATATTTTTGGAAGTCATTTCATTACAAGTGGTATCAGAGCATCAATATTGGCTCCCTGTAGCGATACAAAAGTATGATAGAAGGGTGTACAAACCATTCCAAAATCTCTAATGATTAGTTCTACTTCTTATCGCCTAGTAATTTATAGTTAATTTTTTTGGCTCAATCTTGTAGCACATTTTTCTTTTGTAAGATCATAGTAGTTATTATTTCCTTTTTCCAAACCCGAAGAAAAAAGGAAAAGAATAGGATTGAAAAATCTCATTGCAATTGTGTCTTTGAGCCGATCAAAATGAGTATATCTAACAACACTTTGAGTCTATCAAAGTTCTAGGAAACACTTATAGTTCATGTGGACCAAGTTCTTCACCTCATACAAAAGGAAAAAATCTTTGTCAATAGGTTCAAATGTTCCTTTATGGTCCATGAGATAGAATACTTGGGTCATATAGTATCACAAGGAATCAAGGTGGATTCTAATAAGATCAAAGTCATACAAGACTGACCCTTACCCAAATCCCTTAAGTAGTTTCATGGATTTTTAAGTCTCATAGGGTACTATAGGAAATTTATCTGCAACTATTGCAAGATAGTTGTTCCTCTCACTATTCTTATTAAGGACACCTTTGTTTGGTTCAAAAAAACCTTCTAAGTCTTTCATTCCCTAAATAAGACTATATATACCACTCTTATTTTTTCCACTCCTAATTTTAGCAAGTCCTTTGTCATTGAGTGTGATGCTTAAGGCATAGGTATTGGAGTTGTTTTGATGTAGGATGGACATCCATTGGCCTTTGAAAGCAAGCAATTCTTCAATAATAATTTGGGTTGATCTACTTATGAGAATAAAATATTAGTTGTTCTACATGCCTTAAAGAAATTATGGCCTTATTTGTTGGGACATCGCTTCATCATCAAGACCGATCATAGCAATATTAAGCATTTCCTATAATGACAACACTTATACCTTGAACAAAATAAACGGTTGAGAAATATCTTGGAATATGATTTTATCATTGAATATAAGAAGGAGAAGGAGAATGTGGTGGTTGATGCTCTGTCTTGCAAATATGAAGATGTTGTTGTTGTTAGTGCCATCTATAGTTCTCTTCCACAATGGATTTTCCAACTTCAAGAGGATTAAATTTTTGATCCAAAGATAGCTAGCATCATTCAAGAAGTGGAATTTGGCTCTTCGCTACCTCCATTTTTCTCATATGTTTATAGGGTTATCCATAAGAAGGATCACATTTATCTTCCTCCATACTTGGTTGTTAAGACTAGTGTCCTCCAAGAATTGCTTGCATCTCCTTTGGATGGATTTTCTACATTCTTGAAACCATACTAGTGGGTGAAGCAATCATTTTCTTAAAAAAATAGAAGCATATGTCAAGATATTTATGGCCAAATGGGAGGTATGTCAATGCAACAAGGGGGAAACTATTAAATCTCCTAGTTTGTTGTAACCCTTGCCTATTCCTAAATGCCAATGGGAGCACATTTCTATGCATTTCAATGATGACCTTCTTAAATATGAGGGAAATACAATGATCTTTGTGATAGTGGACCACCTTCCCAAGTATGCTCATTTTTGCGCACTCTAGCATACCTTCTTAGCTAACAAGGTTGCCAAGGTATTCCTCAATTTTGTTTTTAAATTGCATGGTATGCCCAAGTCCATTATTAATAATTATTACCCTCTCTTCAAAAATATTTTTTAAAGGAATTGTTTCATCTTAGGGCACTCAATATTCTTCTTATCACCCTTAGTCGTATGGCTAAAAAAATATTGTAAACAAATGTTTAGGTGCTTACCTTTGTTGTTTTTCCCAAGACAAATAGTATCATTGGGTTCATTGACTCTTTTTAGCCAAATGGTGGTACAATACTTCTTATCATTCTTCCATTAGTATGTCCCCATTTGAGTCCTTGTATGGTTAAAAACCTCCATCAGTGGTAGACTATGGTATGAGACACACCAAGGTGGCTTTAATAGATGATTGGTTGTAGCAATGCTGACAACTTCTTAAAGATAATTTGATCAAGGTCAAAAATGCATAAAACAATAATAGTTTTGCATTATTCTAAGCGATAATTTGCTATGGGGATATGGCATTTTTGTGCATCTAGCCCTATAGAATATTTTCCTTTAAGACCAAGTCTAGTCAAAAGTTGACCCTTGATTTTATGGCCCCTGCGAGCTGGTTTATCGCATTGTTGAAGAGGAATATTAGTTGGAGCCTCTATCGTCCTCCTACATCTATCCTATCTTTCATGTTTCTTGTCTCAAATAGGTTATTTGCTAGAAGGTGCAGTCCTAGACAAATCTTCCATTACTTAATGAAGGTCAAATCACTCTCCAACCAAAAGCAATCTTGTAGTCTAGAGTTTATCTTCTATGGTCTTGCTAGATTTAGGAGTTTCTCATCAAGTGGTAGGATCTTTTTAGAAGAAATAAGATGCAACATGGGAGGTTGAGAGTATTTTCATGTCTTTTCCAGATTCGAGGACAAATATTTCTGATGGTGGGAGTCATTTAACAACTCCAATATAGCCATTTCAACTATCTTTATTATTATTAGCTCAAGCCCTTAAGTTAGGGTAGTCGGCCCTTGAGAATTAGGGTTAATTTTGATTTATTGTATGAATAGGAAGAGTGATATTGTAGTTGGGATCATATTTCATATTTGAATCTTACATATGTTTTTCATATGAGACTTCACCCTCTCTAAGTGGATGAGAGACTTCACTAGGATTTGTATTGATTTAGAATATGGAATCTGTTACTTTCATTTTTTTATTTTGTGGCTTTGAATTTGAGTTATTATTTCGAGTGGATGTTTATTTTTGTGTATTATTGACTACTACCATACTTTTAGAAGTTGTTTCATTAAATTCTTGGTGGATAAGATAACAAGCACATGCAAAATATAGTAATGATAAAGATGCCCAATTGTCAATTAGAAGTTAACTCATTGATTTTTTTAGAAAGATGTTAAATATAACAAGAAATAATTCTATAAAGCATCAAACATTCCTAAATACAAATATAACGAGTAAAATATATCTAATTTCATCAATTTTGCCTTAGTTATTGGAAGTTATTCCAAATTTCTATAATAGATGAAACTTTGTTACAATAGTCAACTTAGAGTACCATTTGACTTGCAATTGCAAAGTGCCTTTGTAGCCTACCAAGTAAGTAGTGATTTACTTCTTGTGGTTGGTGGGAATCTAGACATTATGCAAAGTATCATCCAAAACTTTGAATAATATCTTTAGAATTAGTGACAAAAACTTCCTCCTTTAAGTCACATATCTCATATCACTTTAGCTAGCTCACATTGTCAATTATGAATTCCAATTTTAGCTAGGAGACCTATATGAAAAATATTAGGTTCCATTTTTATAAGAATTGTATATGGCCTATATATGATAAGCTTCCACTTGTGACGATTGTGAAACATTTGCTTGTCTAAGTGAAGCGAAACATGGTTAACAAGTTGCAAAGAATGAGGGACTCAATAAAAATCTTAGAGTGCCTTGATTTTGGCTTTTGCTTGTTGAAGAATATCTTGAACTTTAGAGTGAATCTTAACCACATTCTCCAAAGACGAAGCTTTGTCTTGTTCCTTTTGTTCATGGAATAAATTTCAAACTAGAAGAGAAACATGAATCTCATAAGTGGTCAGGGTTGGAACCCATAACAAAATTAAAAAGAATGCCTTGTAGAGTCATAAGTAGCCCAAATGTAACTATATTGAAGAATGCATAAAAAATTTGTCCCATTGCTTGTTTTTTCAGGTATATGCATAAAACATGGACTAAGGTGTGATTAAAAACCTTAGTCTGGCCATCATTTTATGGCCCAAATGAAGTGAAGATGTGCAATTGACAATCAAGAATTTTTCACAATGATTTTAAAAAGAGACTCAAAAATGCAAGTCATGATCACAAATAATATGAAGTCCAAAAGTACACCAAAATGTTTGAAAAATAATTCTAAAATAAACTCAAGATATATGAGTCAATAAAAAAATAACAGGAAGTGGTATCCCAAAACTACACCAAATTTTTTTGAAAAACAAGTCAGTTTCTTGGGGAGCAACGGTAAATTTGATGCTTGGCATAAAAATTGATATTTTGAGAAAATAACATACCACAATAAAAATACAATTATGTTGATGTTGGATGGTAGGTAAACCAACATGGAAAACTATATATTTATGTTAATTTTGATGTTTGAAAACAAGTTAGCCGCTTGGGGAGCATTAGTAAATTTGATGCTTGGCATTAAAATTGGTATTTTGAGAAAATTGTATACCACAATAAAAATGTAATTATGTTGATGTAATTAAATATATGAAAATATATTCCCATACTTGAAAATGAACTACCAAAGAGTAATGCAATCCACACTTCCAATTAGAAGGCTTAGATTGGCTACAAAGTGAGCATCGATGAATAAAAGCTTCCAACTTCTTGCTCATAGAAAGTCATTACAAGTATCATTAAAGATGATGCAATATGTTTTGCATGCCAAAATGTCCTCCATAAGAAGATGAATGAGCCTCCTAATGTAGTAGTTGATGAAAAGGGCTAGTAGGTAAGCAAGTCGAGTTGGCTTATTTAATAACCCATCTCTCAAGCTATAGTCAAGGAAAGGTGTTTGATTTATTATTATTGGTTGCTATTGGACCAAAGTGAGGATATGTGGAGTAGAGATATTTCCACCCATCATAAATTGCATAATGAGCATCCAAGGTACTAATCATGAAAATATGATAAGGACTAAGAAATTTTATCACTTTGTTGGTGATGCCTTTCTTGTATTTGATAAATTGTTGCATGAAAGTTGCCTATTTCAAATGACTATGTTCTTGAATCTTTGATTATGAATTCAGGGACTAAAAGGATTGGTGATGCATATTGTTAATACTCATGTTAATATTATTAATATTTGTGGAGCCATGTGGTCCATGTTAATATTATTAGTAATTATGTAGTAGTGCGCTCAAGGGTATGTGTGGAACTCTCCTTGAGTAGTGCCCTTTCGTCATTACAGTATAATAAAGAGCTATGGGCAGTGCACACACCTTGGCTTGGCTTTACCATGTTTCAATCATATATCAAATCCTAATACCGAGTGTCAAATACCCAAAATCCTAACCACAAATTTGAGCATACTATGGAGAATACACCTATCATAAAATTGACCATACGATAAAAATTCTTGGCTAACAAAGATAACTATTGCGATCAATAATAATTGGAAATAATGGTAGACAAGGCAATTGTTAGTAACAATAAAATACTGTCTACTAGGAAAATTATCGATAATAGTAAAAAAACCATATCAAATAGGGTAGTTATCAATAATAATAAAATCAAAGTCTATCAGGATAGTTGTCAGTAACAATATTAGAGGGGTAGTGTGAATGATAGACAAGACAAAATCTGATAAGGTAGTTGTTGATAACAAACTAAATAGTAACAAATATGGTAGTTTTCAACGAGCAGAGAAAAAAACCATTTTCTAGGTGAAGAAAAGCTTTAGGAGAAAAACAAACATTTCACTAAAAAAAATAAATCCAATGTGTCAAAATATCATTTTGAGACCTAGTCCATTATGATCGTCTTTTCAAACTGATCATTTTGATGTATAGCACCCAAACACTTTTTTGGACCATTATTAAAAATAGT
This sequence comes from Wollemia nobilis, assembly GCA_028583015.1. NCBI lineage: Eukaryota > Viridiplantae > Streptophyta > Pinopsida > Araucariales > Araucariaceae > Wollemia > Wollemia nobilis. Next base: position 3,707,649 of record JAQPPZ010000613.1, on the reverse strand, counting down.
AACTCCTAAAACATCACTTCTATTTTTAGTAAGGTAGTTAGGGTGGTCCAAATAACAATTCCATGGTTAGATGGATTAGAGGAGCAATGAGGTAGCTGAGGAAAACTAATTGAGTGAGAAAATAGGGTTATTAATTCAACAACTTACTAACCTACAAAACCAATTTGGACAAGTTAAAAATTTGAGAGATCACATGCAACTCTTGAAAATGAACAGATTAAAGTGAAATTGGGGATTGAGAAAAACTTCCATGAGTTAGAAAGGTGTTTAAAAGGAGCCACTCTCTTACACCAATAAATTAATAATGAAGGAAGTGTTGGTAGTTTAGAAAATATGGATGAGGAAACACGTCATGCTTTTTTTAATATAAATACCCTATATAAAATGCCCACATTAAACTTCCCCAAGTTTAATGAAAATAACCCCAATGGTTGGTTGTGCTAACTAGATCAATTTTTCAAACTCCATAATGTACTCGACTACTTATGGATTACAATGACATTCTTCAACTTTGAATCTAAATCCCTTTAGTGGTAGTAGTGGGTGCAACATATGACTCCTGACCTTTCTTGGGAAGATTTTAAATTCTTATTACTCACTCATTTTGGCCCCAATGAGTATGAGTACTTTACATGAGCATTGAAAAACATTGAAATAGGCATCTTCTATTTGTGAGTATTATACTCAATTTGAGAAGTTGGCTAACAGGACAAGGGGTTTGAGTGAATGCTTTTTAAGATTTATTTTATTCATGGATTGAAAGATGATATCATGGCTGAGGTAAAAATGTTCAAACCATAATCCATGGTGCAAGCCATAAGATTGTCTAAACTAGTGAAGTAAAAGCTTTCTACCTAGAGGTATTCATCTAAATTCCCATAGACCAAACCTTCATTTCCATTCACGACCACATCAAATATGGACAATAAATCTCCAAAAATTAAGTGATTGACTAGGGAGGAAATGGATGCCCGAAGAGCATCAGGCTTATGTTATAATTGTGATAAGAAATATTCATCGAGGCATAAATATGTAAAAAATAAATTGAATCTACTAGATGTGGATGACTCTGTAGTAAATAAAATAACCAACAAAGAAGTAGAACCATAGGAGGAAGAGCATCAAGATAAGGTTGAAGCACAAGAGAAACCACAACCTGAGATTTTTGTTCATTCACTTGTAGAAATATCAACTTCTTAAACTATGAAGGTAGTAGTATATTTCAAGGGGCAATTAATTATAATTCTTATTGATTTAGGCAGTACTCATAATTTTGTTAATCCCCAAGTAGCTAAGCAAGCAAACTGCTACATACATTTTTACAATTCTTTTAAAGTCATGGTGGAAAATGGAGGAACATTTCCTTGAAAGGGAAGCCAAAATATTAAGTTGAATATAGGGGATAATGAATTCAAAACTGATATGTTTGCACTTCCACTAGGATTATGTGATGTGTTGGAGGTACAATGGCTTCGTACCCTATGAACAACAACCTGCAATTTACCAAAATTTGGATGCAATTATCTCATAATGGTAGGTCATACACTCTTTGTGGTTCACACGTGATATCCTTGCAGGTTATCAGTTCAAGTCAAATGGATAAATTGTTAAAAAAGTCCTCACATGGCATAGAAGCCCAATTGTTTGCAATTTAAACTCAAACTACTGAAGTAGTCAAACCACAAGGGGATTTGCAACTCATTTTGACTAAACATAATGTTATTTTTTCAAAACCAATAGGACTACCTCCATGTTGTTCACATGACCATGCAATACATTTGATTTTAGGTAGATTACCACCTAACATCAAACCCTACAAATATCCCTATGCACTAAAATAAAAATTTGAGAAATAGGTCCAAGAGTTGTTGAAAATAATAGTCCTCATTCTTCATCGGTATTATTGGTAAAAAAAAATATGGGTTGTGGAGGTTGTGTATACAATTTCGTGAGCTTAATAAACTAAGAATTAAGGATACATTTTTTATTCATGTGATTGATATCTTGTTGGATGAGTTACATGGCACCAAGTTTTCTCCAAGTTGAGTCTTCACTCTGGATATCATTAAATAAGGATCAAGGAAGAAGACATTCCAAAAATAATATTTCAAACTCTTCAGGACCATTATGAATTTTTGATCATGCCTTTTGGCCTAATTAATGCCCCTTCAAATTTTTAGAGCCTTATGAACAATATATTCCACCTATTTCTTTGCAAGTTTATTTTGGTTTTCTTTGATGTTATTCTCATATATAGTCACACTTGGGCAGAGCACATGCAACATTTGGATCAAAGTTTGCAACTATTACAGGACCATTAGTTATTTGTCAAATGATCCAAATGTTCCTTTAGAATACAAGAGGTTGAATATTTGGGACATATTGTTTCACACGAGGGATTTAAGGTGATCCAAAGGAAATTGAAGCTATACAAAATTTGCCTAAGCCACAAACTCTTAAGGAACTTTGAGGATTTTTGGGTCTCATTGGCTACTACCAATGATTTACACAAGGTTATGGAAAAATAACAACCCCACTTATTTCCATGTTAAAAAAAAAACTTATTTATGTGGTTAGATCCCGTAGAAAAAGCTTTTGCAAATCTCAAGGATGCTATAATTTTGACATTGGTGTTAGCCACTCCTGATTTTTCCAAACCCTTTATAATTTAAAATGATGCTTCGGGCCATGGCATTGGAATTATGTTAATGTAAAAAGGAAAACTCCTAGCTTTCACTAGTAAGGCATTATAGTGTAAGCATGAAAAATACACCTAACAATGAAAATGCAACTTGCAAATGAATTGAAAGGAGGGACAAGCACTGCATATATATATATATATATATATATATATATATATATATATATAACAAGAAAATGAAAAGGTCTTTTAGTACAACCAAGCCCTACCAAAGGGGCTTTTAAAATATGATTGTATTTTGAATAAAAAAGGGGGATGACCCATTTTACAACAAGCTATCAGGTGTAATTCTTCTTCATGCCACAATCGGAGATGTGAGCAAGTTTTGTGTGTGTGATGCTCAGACTGCCTAAGTGCTATATTTGTTGTTATAAGAACTATAGGACCTGCACATATGCAAACCAAGTGGATTCAGAAGCATATGAAGGGCCTCCCTTGCATGAGGCCCCTAGCAATATAAAGATATGAAAGCATTTACAAAAACCATTTAAACATTTACAAAACTATAGTAAAAGCTTACAAATCAAGAGACAAGATATTTCATACCCTTATTTACCCGTATCATGTATGTGTGCACTTTATCTGATGTATCTTTAAATAACTGCCTGGGATGATCAACTCTCGATAAATGTATAGAATGGTTGAGTATATATGGTTGTCTAAAATGGTTGAGTCCAAGTTGTATATGGAGTAGGTGCCCCTACTAGGGGATGTAGGTGGTCTCTGGGGTTCGTCTGATATCGATGAAGTTGGAGGAAGTTGAATGGTTCAAGGATGGTGGATAGTCAAAGAATTAGTTGGACCCTTCAAACATCCTCCATGGCATCCATTGTTGATCTCTTAAAGAGGTAGGGTGGTGGTATAGGGCTCTCCAAAGGCATCAAAGGTAGCTGATCGAATTTTGGTAACATAACAACATAGAAATTTTAACTCTCCTTATAAATTATGGAAGGAGGGAATTTATAGGATTTTAGCAAGGGGAAAGGTAGGTGGCATGGAGGTGATGTGTAAATGGTGTGGTAGGTGCAAGGGATAAGGCAAATATAGAGGACTTGGTGGAATGTGCAACCTCCACATTGAATGACCTTGGGTGGAGTGAGCTCTCACCCACCCACATGCCATAAAGTGGCCTTGGATGAAGTGAGGGCCATGGGAGAATACATTCCTTAGGAGCTGTTCATATGAATTTTAAATTGCCTAGGAATGTGACATGGTAGCTAAGGAGGACAAGGTCATTAAACTTGCCAATTAACCCACTTTGACTTTAAGCTTTTCTTGCATTTTTAAATTGCACAATTTTGGAGAGAAGCATGAGTGAGGGGACCAAGTGGAATAAATGAGAATTGGTGGGTGAATATTTGGATAGCCCTTTGGGATTTGAGGATATTTTTAAATTATTATGCACATTCCCTAGGGATTTGACCAAGGCTTAAGTTGGGATTAAATAATTAAAGAGAAGCTAATGAAGGCTTAATGGGGTAGTTAGGCAAATAAGAGGGATTATGAGAGATTTTAGGGAGAAGGAAGGAATAAATTAAGGATATTATGTGGAAATGTGAAATTAAGGAGAGGATAATAATGTTTAAGGGAATTGAACAAAGTAGGAGAAGATTAGGATAAAATAAGGAAATATTGCAAAAGTTTGGGAATTTAGGAAAAATGAAAATTTAGAAGGTATGTAGCTAGGTACCCTTTGTTTGGTAATTTTGGTTAGAAATTTTTAGGTGTTGTGGTGTTTTTATTTTCATTTATTTTTGTTGTTTTTGTTTATTTTAAGCAAAGGGAGGAAAGGTAGGAAAAAGATTTCTTTTTTGAAAGGAAAGAGAAGGGGAAGGGAAAAGTTTGTGTTGTTTTGTTTTGATTGATTTTTCTTTTTAAAGAAGCAAAGGGAGGAGGGTAATGTGAAAATATGTTTTCTTTTTTTGAAAAAAAGTAAAGGGGAGGAAGGAAATTTATTGTTTGAAGAGAAAAAAGAATAATGAAAGGGAAGAAATGTTTTTTTTTTGTCCTTTTTTCTTAAAAGGTTGTGCATTGTTTTATGTTTGTTGTCATTGTTTGGGATGGAGGATGAAAAAATGGTGGGATTGTTTGACATGTGAACTGATGGTATGGTTGGGTGGATGATTTTTTTGCTGTGTTGTTGAAGTTGTTATGACCACAACATTGATTCAATCCAAATTTCCTGATGCTTAAGGATCATTTGAATGATGCTGATTAGAAGTGGTTGAGATCGATTGGCTTGGAGGAAGTAGCATGTATAGAGCTCATCTATGTATATGGAGCATTTATTAGCCCTCATAGAGTGATGGGATCTAGATAGATGGAAATTCTACCTCCTTACAAGGGATGTTACAATAACACTAGAGGACATATATTACATATTTTGATTTCCAATGGAGGGTCTACTGATTTATGTGGCATGGGACAAGGAGGAGGTGATGTTGTTGGTGTACAATGATAGATGGATGAAATTGGAGGTATGCCATGGAGGTATTTTGTACCTAGATGATTAGGAGTGGTGAAGATTAGATTTGAGACATGTAGTACTGATGTCTCTTATTTCTAGGGTCATTTTGCCAAACTTGTCAAGTGTACGGTTCACATGGAACCTGATAGGACTAGTTTTCAATCTGGTGAAGAGGCTAGTAGTGTATGCATGGGCACCCACATTGTTGGAATAAACATATGATAAGCTCTATGAGGTATGATGATAGGGGTAAAAAATATTTATGTGTAGCTTTCTTCTATAGATATTAGGTTGGGAGCATTTTAGTATAAGTTACCCCAATGGGTTTCCATATGAGAGGGCAATGGGAGAACCTTACGCTATGTAGTGGTGAAATGACATGGAGGCATGATAGAGTTGACTACGATGAAAGGATGAGAAGCAAACCAAGAAGTTGTGGGTTAGATTGATAGTTGACTAGGTGGTATGGAGGCCATGGTGAGAGGTAGAGGCTTGAGATGAGGATGAGGTGCACCTAGCATGAGTGAGAAGAGGACAATGGGTGCAAGATAGATACTGGATGGATTGTGAAATTATTCAGTTCTCACATGTTCAATGATAGTTTGGGCTAGTGTAGGGGGTACCAAACCCACCTGTAATCTATAGGAGATAGGGTGATGAGCTAGCCTTGGTAGTTCCACAAATGAAGTTGATGGTAGAGGAGGTGGATGAGGTGATAGATGTACCAAACATGGGCAATGTAGGGACTACTACAAAGTATGATGCCTGGTGGGAAACACAATAATGGTAGTAATTTAGAGAAATTGATACAATAATAGGTGGAGATGAAGGTAAAGTAGGGCTTGAAAATGATAATGAGGTAAATCTTGAGGAGGTGGAGTATCCACTACGATGATAGGTGCATCATAGGATAAATAGGGGAACAAGGACCTTAATACAAGGTGAGGTAGAGACTAGGGTGATAGGTACCATGGATGGCAAGATGAGCATAGAGGAGGCCAATATAATGGATGTGGGAGACAAGATTGAGGTACCCATGGGGGAACCTGAGGGATGATGAGGATGGAATGAGGAGTGGGCGACACTTCAGGTGGAGTGAGATAGTCTAGAGGTAAAATGGGCATAATTGATGCACTTTCTAGAGCATATGTAGGAGGAGCACATGGTTAGGATGGTCGAGTAGGATAACTTGCAATAAGGGATGGAAACATTGATAGTAGAGAGGGGTTACATACAATGTGAGTAGGATGCAACAGTGATGGAGAGATATTATGCTTGATAGGAGTGAGATGTAGGGTATGTAGCGAGGGACAAGTTGTAGCTAGAGGTGGAGGAGTTGTGAGAGTAGCTTAAGGATGGAGGAGGGTAAAATGTGATGATGATAACATTACGAGCAAAGGTGGCAGTGATACAAGAGCAGACAATCATGATAAAGCATTAATTTTGATAGGAGAGGGTGTATGTGGAGGTCCTAGAGGACTGGTTTATGGAGAGAGGCATATGAATACTTGTGTAACACTCTTTATCATGATCAGAGTCTATTCAATGTAGTAGATGTTCAAGGGATATGTCTGTGCACTAGCTAGTGTTGCATTCTAAGGAGACCATAACCTCATAGGCCTTAGGTGTCAGATCATCTCATGAGATATCGAGAGAGCATCAAAGCATGTGCGAGAAGTCATGATGTGAGAGGTCAGAGTGGAGCAATTATATGAGCAACGAGTGACACAACTGAGTGACATGTGGCTAGTGATAACAAGTGTCATAGTTTTGGATGTATTGTGATGAAGAGACTTAAGGCTCAACTATATAGCTTGTGGAGGATGATGATGTACTTATATTTCATGGATACATATATATATATATATATATATATATATATATATATATATATATATATATATATATATATATATATATATATATAGATTTTGGTTTGTGACATGTGTGTTACATGTGAATGAATGGACACGATGTTGTGATGTGGATTAGTTGTAACATTATGATGAGTGATGATAGTGAATAAATTAGATAGTATAGATGATATGTATGAAAGTAGTGGAACATAACAAGGAAAAATGAAAAATAGGAGCATGTACCAATTTGGACATCTTAGGGAGGAAGAATATAGAGGTGATTTCAAAAGACTCAAACACCCTAGTGACTGCAATAAAACTCATCTAGTAATCAAACAGGTCCTCAAAGATACTAAGACCACCCTAGGGAGTCAAGTCTCTCAAGGACCACTTGTGTATGTAGTGAATGTTCATTTCCTAATTTAGAGCAAGGTTAGATTGACCATTTGTAACTCAAGCCATTATAAGCTAGATCATCTACAAAGGGTAATATACTCCACTTTAAGTCAAGCATCTATAGTTGGTGAGCATAAAATAGTGTTCCTAAAAATAACTATTTTTCTTCCATTTAATTTTATCAATCTAAGAGTTCATAAACTTGCTAAGTACCTATGCATGGTATATGCCTATAGTATTTGGGAGATGAGTCCTATCTATCATTTGGTTTGGGGGGTTATGTTGAGTTTGTTCGTGTAGTTCATTTTATCCAAAACAATAAAAATTAAATGTAAAATTTAAAACACACTATTGAAAGATATTGAAGGAAGAAAATTGTTGAAATTAAATAATTATTATCAAACACATGACTGAAGAAGAAATTGCTGACATTAAACACACAAACTGAAATGAAATTGCAGAAAAGAAACACACTTGCAAAATTAAATAAAGTAGGAAAGAACACACTTCAAAATAAATAAAGAAGGAAAAATAATATGGGAGGATTACTGCCTAGAGTGGTCCCAAGCTCCTGCAGACGTCCACCCTATTGGTTACACAACACCCACTCTTTTGAATACAATCAAATGAAAAACACTCAAAAATTTATTTATAATTATGCAGTAAAAAATAACAATGCTTTGCGAAAACATTTAGGATTTTTGCTTTAGGGGTAGCCTACATTTTATACAAAACGGGGTCATCCTTTGTTATAAATATAGGCAGTTCTAATTTAATCATACGACATGATTTTCTATGGTAAGTTCTTGCATAGTTGTAATCAACATCTAATAAAATAACAACCATCTCTAATTTTAATCTTGAAATATAATCATAGCGCTTCCTAAGTTTATAACATTTTTTTTCTATTATTCGCACAGTCTTCCGATCAACTAGTCAATGCACAAAATGAATGTGCTTTATTTCCCTTGAAGATAGGCATCTTTCAGCTTATCATCAGAAGATAAGTGTCTTTCGACTGCTAAAATATAGGCACCAAAAGATAGGTGCCTTTCGACCACCAGGATATAGGCATCGAAAGATAGTCATATTTTTGTCATTAAGAGATAGGCACATTCCTACTGCCAAAATATAGGCACCATTCAACCTATCATTAGGAGATAGGCACCATATATCCTGTGACTAGAAGATAGGCATTGTTTTTCCTATCACAAGAAGATAGACACCATTCATATTGTTGTTAGAAGATAGACATCATTCGTCCTATCATCGGGATACATGCATCATCCATATTGCTACTAAAATATAGGCATATTTTGGCTTATTTTCAAGAGATAGGTGGCATACCTTATTAGTATTTACATGCCCATTTTAGGCACCATAAAATCCTTCTAATTTCTCATCGTTCCTTCAACACATTTCAATTTTTAAACAATGCCAGGTCCATGTGGGACCTCAACTAAAAGATGTGAAAAAATAACAAAAATCTGCATCTACACACAATTTCCACTAAAAACATTGATCAAGCAATATACATCAATTTTCATTAAATATATGCAATAATTATACAAAAATAGATTCTTAATGTTAAACATGCCATACATAACCCCTCTTAAACATGCATAAAAATGAGCATTTTTGGTGCTCATCATCCCCCCATGCCTATGTATTGACATGTCCTCATGGCACTCTATGCTAATAATTGCCTATTTTAGCAACTAACTTCCATTAATTCCTATTTCGGTGTCTCTATGCTCGAGCCATGACATTGTCCTTTTCTTTGTCTTGTTTGTGTTTGCCAGGTTTCTTGGTTTGATTAGGTCCTACCTTTGTCTCTGGTTTTATCTTACGCTGACCACTCTTACTTGTATCCTCCATTGTGAACCTAGTGAATATAACTGCATCACATTCAAGGGTTGGTGCAACTTGCTACCATAGAAAATGATGTTTAGGCAACCACACTATTGTTTTGATTGTTAGAGTATCCCATGGATAAAATCATAATGTATCAACCACTTATGCTTTTGATAGAAGTGCCACCCGTGGATCCCCTACTTTGTTGTCTATAATGTCCTCTTTATCTTCAAAATTTAGAGGTTGATGTGCTCTGATAGGTGATGGTATTATGGGATCCTTGCCAAAAAACCCTATCTACTAAAAATATTCCATAATTCATGATGGACATCTTACAAAAAAACCATATAGGGCCCAAAATTACATCAGATGTGCAGGCTTGACATTGATGTTTAGCTCCTTGTTCATTTGTTTGTGGTCTTGTCATTCTTTCCTATCCTTATTCAATTTCTCCTTGAGCTCAATGAAATCCTATCGTTGGTCGATAAAATATTTTAATGATGCAACCCACTCTTTATTAGAGTTGGGATCACATTGCTTTCTCTTCCTTCTCTGCGGTGGCCACTTTATCTTAGCCTTCTACCTTTGTTTCTTTATGGGTTTTAGGGTCTCTACATATATTGGCAGTGCCATGAGAGCAAGCACCACTTCTCCACTTAGAGGTGGTATTTATTGAACATTCAGTGGATCTATCTTTGATGTGCATTGGTCCATCAATACACCATCAATAGGTTCAAATTTTGATTTATTTCCACACTGGCCATCCATGGTGTGGTCCATCATATCTGGTTAACCAGATACCTAGGTAGCTAGTGAAGGCTCTATAGACTCCTCTACTGATTGTGCCATGTCATCCTATTTAGTCAATCTTCTAGTTGAATGGTCAACATTATCTCATGCAGGTGACTCCTCAACTAACTAGGTAACATCCACATGTGCCTTTGATTTTATAGCTAACTGGGCATTCTTCGAGCGGTCAATTTTAAGTTGACTAGTTGATGGGGTAACTTTAGAGATTTTGGTTGACTCACCATCCAATTGGGTAGTCTTGCATTCCTCACTAATCTAATATTTCAACAAAAAAGGACCCACTCTATAGAATAGGGCTCCCCTATTCCTAGAAAGTATCTACCATAGGGATACTGATTGGTCCCTTGTGTCTGACATTTGGCCATATGATGCCCTCCTTGAATTATAATGGTATACCCTGGTGGATGCTACCTTCTCCTCCAAGTCGATGGAGGAAATGGCTAGGTCCATGACCTAGTCTGTATGTACAACAATATCAACTCAATATGCTTTTACGATGAGCAATTGTTACATAGTGTTCTCTAGCTATTGTATTGTGTATTGCAATATCACACAATATTGTTAGATTCATGTTGTTTGGTTGCGATATCCCTGCAAAACTCTTGGAATTGAATTTATATTGAATTGATTTTTCCTCCCAATTGGAGTCTTACTCTTTCATGTTCCTCAATTGGCCATGGATATCATCGTTTAAAGAGACATTCCAGGGCACTATCACTAATGCCAAACCTTACAACACCTAGATGTCTTGTTCATCCTTCGTTATATGATCTTCACTATCCTTGAACAAACTGTAGTCGATCGAATTATCCACCTCTACTTCGGTCCTAGTTGTGGGTGGTGATAGTGCCTAGAATGGGCTTAATTCAAGTTGTCCTACCTCCCCTTCCAAATGACTGTGTTGGGAGGTAGGTGCCCCTATTTACTCCTTATCCTCTAAATCCTACTCATCGATCAATTTAAATGTAAATTATTTTACTGTAATGGCTAATAGTGGTGGTGTAGCCCTCTATACCTCAACATATTGGATTAAGGCTAAAATAAGCCCATGATGTGCTAGTGTTGTTGTTGTGTCCACCTGATATCTACTAGCTTCGTCCCTCAGGGCACACATAAAATAATATGGGATATTTACATGATCCCCATGCAGTAGATGATTCAAAAATCATAGGTTATTAGCATTCAACCTAGAGTATTTACCTATGTAGGTGAAGAATCTTGCCAAATTATCGAACACCTACCACCATATATTTGGGATATATTATTTTTATTACCTCAATCTGATCAACTACATCGTGGATTACCCAAAAAATTATTGAGCGCATTGCTCAATGCTATCCCCCTTGTATGTGTGGTCCCCTATGCATGGGATTCTAGTGACTTCTACGATGTACTCCTTCGTTACTGGTATTACCAGTCCTCTCATTCACACAACTCCATAAGCCATCAAAGCTACAAATTACTACACTACTACAATATCTTGATCCTGACTATCTATAATTCTATGCTACGCTAAGGCAGAAATAATCCATCCACCCTGCAGTTTCAAACTAGTCATGATCAAAGCCTATAATACTTGAGATATTTTTGGGCTCATATTTTCTCTATGCTTGGTTGTGCAAAGGTCCTCCCATGGTGTCTATGCTATTTTCTTTAGCCTTTTCAGTTGTGCAATAAGATTTTATCTTTGTATTTACATGTTGAAGCATGTGATTGTATCCATGCATATAGTGGGCACCTAACTCCTTGTAATTAACAATAATTATTAAATTCAGATAATTAACTTTGAATAATACACTCGGATACGGTTGGAGATAGTCATAATGCCCCCCATGCCTAATTATTGCCACATGGTGTATTTTGGACCTAAAATTGCATGATTTGACAATAAAATTATGGGGTATGTGTTGGCACGTAACACAAAAATCCTTTTTGTGATAACTATGAACATAGATAATGGAAAAACCAGTATATACCTAGGTGAATTTTTGCAAAGCTTGATGTGTAGATGCTTGGTGGTGTAATTTTATTAATTGATTTATGATTACACTATACCAATATAAATTTGCAATTTCCATTTTTTTGTGTGGGTGATCATGTCAAAGTAACGTTATTAGGTACTATATTTTTATTAGTTTTGAGGTTTCATGCTGAAAATACATACTATAATTATTTACTATGGGATGATGCACTTCTACATTGGAATTCAAAAGAAGTGTGCCCTATTGTCAACATCTCAGGAGTAAGCATTCTCTGGTGCTGATGATTGAAAAGTAGGCATATCTATCATAAAAAAGTTGACTTTGTTTATTTACATATGGATATAGGCATAACTTGTTCTGGATATGAAGATAGGGCCTTTACGTATTTGGTTTTGAAGATAGGCATCTTCGCGATTCTAGTTCAGAATATATACATTGAAGATAGTCACATTTACTTCTTTGATTTTGAAGATAGGCATCTTCGTTGCTCTAGTTCAAAATATAGGTATTGAAGATAGGTGCCTTCACTACTTTGGTTCAAAATATAAGTATCGAAGATAGGTGCCTTCGATGCTCTACTTATGAATATAGGTGCCTTCATTGTGCACCTTGTTACTATGAATATAGGTCCTTGTGTCCTAGATATAGGCATTTGTGTTCTACCTCAGAAGATAGGTGTCAAATATATGCTCCCTTGTCTTGGTCTGGATATAGGTGCTTCCCTTTGAATGGAATATAGGTGCTTTTATGGTGGTATGAATATAGGCACCGTCCTCCTAGTGGGAAGTAGGTGCTCGTTTTCTCTTTTTTATTGTTGTGTTTTTTAACCCAAACACACATGTCGCCCTCTTGGTGGAAAATAGACATGTGTGACCTGGTTCGGATATAGGTGTCTACTATTACTGGGATATAGGTACCTATTCATGAATGCATTGGCATTCGTTAAACTACTAAATTGTTTGAATCAAATGGAATCTCCCCCATGCCTACATTTGAGTCGATCGTGTGTACTAGAGGTGCATGGTACTATCATAAGTGGTGGTTGTTGACTGTTAAATAGATGCTACTATCATCAATGGTTTTAACACGGAGAACATCATTATTAATTATTTCAACCACCTCGTACGGACCCATCCACCTTTGAATGAGTTTTTCCTTGTGCTCCTAGAATCAAGAATCATAAAGTAATGCCCAATATCCTTATTTAAATTGTTTTGCCCATATGTGGTGGTCATGCCACATGGTCCTCTACTTCTGCATAATTTTTGTGCACTTTAATGCATCTTTTCTATATTCATCCAACTGATTCAGCTGGTGAATACACTCTTTTTGTGTAATGCTTAGATACATATTAAGCTCCATGGCAGTATGTAGAGTCTTAATCTCAAATTCGATTGGCATAATTACATTCTTTCTATACACCAATTGAAATTATGTAAATCTGGTTGTTGATTTCCATATGGTTTGATATGCCCAAACTGCTTTTGAGAGGCATTTCACCCAATCCTTTTTTTGTTATTGTACTGTATTTATTAGAATGTTCTTCAAATCCTTATTTGTAACCTCCACTCGCTCATTTTCTTGTGGATGGTATGGGGTGGTTTTGTTGTACCTGATTTGGTACTGTTGCTTCAGTTCCTAGATCATTTTTGAGGTAAACTGTGTAACTTAATCAGTGGTAATTTACCTAAGAAAACCAAACCTAGTGAAAATGAATTCATACAAGAACTACACTACAATGTCCTCTTTTAAACTATGTAGTATTTACACTTCAACCCACTTAGTAACATAGTCAGTACATACTAAAATATACCATTTTCCATTAGATTGTGGATTAATTGGCCCAACAAAATCCATCCCCCATTTATCAAATGGCTCAATATGCACATGAGTATGAAGAGACATTTCATCTCGTGGAGTTGGTCTACCCATTCTCTAACATTGATCACAATGGCTGACATATTTTATTGCATATTTAAATAATGTAGGCCAAAAATACCCTATTTACAAAACTTTAATTGTAGTTATTTTATCTACAAAATATCCACCACAAGGTTCGCCATAATAGGATTTTAATATTTTTATGGTTTCATTTTTTACAACACATCTCATGATTTGATTGGGACCACTTTTATACATACATCTATCAATCCATGAAAAGGTTGTACTCTTTTCAATTAATTTTTTATCTTCTCTAGGAGTGAGTGCAAGGGATATTTTTCTAGTCGTTAGGTAATTTGCCATATCAACATACCAAGGAATTTTTCATCAAGAGTGAAGATATGCTCATCCAAAAATTAGTCATCAGTGGCAGTGTTATCTTGAGAGATTAACCTAGAGAGAAAGTCTACTACAATGTTATCCTCACCAGGTTTATCTACAATGATCACACCAAATTCTTGCAAAAGTAATAGCCATATAATAGTTCTACCACTTTTTTTTATTTGTGGAAAACATCCCAAATGGGATGCCACTTTTAGGTAAGTCCCAAGGAGGTAGAGGTATCTATTCCATAAAAAATGCCCAGGGCTCACACCTAGCCTACCCCCTTTGACACAATCGATGAGCATACCTAAAGCAACAAAAATAAGAAAAAACAAACACAAAAAAACACAAAAAACTCAAAAAAAAAAAACAAAGACAAACAAACAGACCAAAAAACACAAAACAAACAAAACAACATAAAAGCATAAAAACAACAATAAAAAACTTAAAAAAAACCAACAACAAAACACAAAACACAAAACACAAAACACCTCAAAAATATATAAAAACAATAAAACAACACACAAAAACAAAAAACAAAAACACAAAACATAAAAAATAAAAATACATAAAAACAAAAACACAAAGAAACACAAAACAATAAAAACATAAGAACAAAAAAAAGCAACACAAAAACAAAACAACACAAAAAACAAAAAAACATAGTCACATACCTCAAAAAACTAAACAAAAAAGAAAAAAGAAAAAATAGAACATAACAATGATCTTTCTAGACCAAAATACTTAAAAGGCAAGAATCAATAGAGGAAACAAAAGAAAGATTTTTTTTGAGCTAGGGAACTAAAATACTCTGATCGAATCAAAGAGACGCAAAAATAAAGCAAGAAGGAACTAGGTATCTCTAGAACTAGAGCCATCCAAATAAATGATAGAAAGAAGAGCTTCCCTTATTTGTGAAGCCCACCATCTAGGAGGGTGGCCATAGTAAATAATATCACCTTTGTCCAATGCCTTATTAGCTAAAGTATCAGCACTCTTGTTCTGATCTTTGACCACATAATTGTAATCAAATTTCAAAAATCCTTTTTGGATTAACTAAATCTTCTCAATAATTCTTTTTATTATCCAATCAACCTTATGATTATTAGAAGGAGTCTTCAAAATATTAATCATGAGTTGAGAGTCAGAATCAACTAGCACATTTTCCCATCCAACCTTAGTAGCCTCTTGAAGGTCTCTAAGGATACCATACCCCTCAACAAGATTATTGGATAGAATACCCAAATTCTCAACAAAATTAAAAACCAGGGAACCATATGAAAGTCTACCAATTCCTCCCACACTAGCTTTTCCAAGGTTCCCCCTAGAGGCTCCATCAATATTGACTTTTCTAAAATCCTTAGGAGGAGGTTGCCAATTCCTTGTTCTATCCATATTATAATTACTCACATTCCCTTTAAGTTAATTGCCCTTAGAAGAGTTAATATTCAATCTTTGTATCACTTAATCCCATATCTGGTGGGAGTTTTAGGGGTGGTTAAGGAGCCGTTGGACTATCTCAACTAAGTTGGCAATGGTATTTTGCTAGATATAGTGAATATCCTTCCTTTATTGATTAAATTTTTTTTTTTTTCTTTCATTCTAAATATTCCAAAGAAGAATGGTAGAACCCATCCAAACTAACTGCCTAATAAAATGATCAACACCCTCTTTCTTAGGCTAGTTCCTCCAGAGTTATTCAAAAGTAAAAATAATGGACCACTATAAGCCAAGTAAAGTGGCCATTCTCCTCCATAACTCAAAGGCTAAAGTACACTTAATAAAAACATTGCTAAGAGTTTCCACATTTTCTCCACATATTTCACATCTAAAAGGGCCATGAAAACCATGCTTCATAAGTTGCTCACTAGTAAGCACCTTGAAATGTAATAAAAGCCAAGTAAAGAACCTCACCTTAGGCCAGAACATTTTAGCCCACAACTGAGAAAATATCTCATAATATTGGTTGGGATTATTATGGCATAATGCCAAATAACCTTGAGCAATTGAATACTCACCCTTATTAGTGTTGTTCCATCCAAAACAATCTTTATCATAGGACCAAGAGAGAGATCTCATATGAAGGATGCATTGGATGTCTTTTATTTGTCATTTTGGGATTTGAATAGGTCAATCTTCAATAGGGATCCAATAGCTACCAACATCTACATTACCAGTGTGGCACCGATAGTAATTAGCCATATTTATCCAGTTAGCTCGGTGAAGCTCCTCCATCCAAGGCCTCCATGCAGGAAACTAAGTTATCAGAGGCTTGTGACCATCCAAAGAATTTGTCCAAAAATTTACCTATTGACCATTATGAATGATCCAAAATAATTTTCTATTTATTAAAATCTCATCAGTCTTAAAAACTATTAAAATTGGAGAACCTTTGGTAGGCAATTGATAGCAAACAAGGTCTTCAAGATTTTTTTTCTTAGCATATTTAGCACAAAGATTTTTGGTCCAAAGAGCATTGGGGTTATGCAAAATCCTCCAATACAATTTAGTAGCTAAAGCTTTGTTGTTATTAATAGCATACTGGAATCCTAACCCCCATTCATTCTTAGGAAGACATAAAGTGTCCCATTTCACCAAGGCCCATTTTCTTTTCTCCTTAGTACCACTCTAGAGGAACCGATGACTAATATGATCTATTTCTCTAAGAATAGCCTTTGGGATACTCAACATGGTAGAAAAATAAATAGGAATAGCTTGAAGGACTTATTTTACCATGGTGATTCTACCCCCGTAAGAAAGCCACTTATTGGTCCACTTTCTAATTTTCTTCTTGACTTTGTCCAACAACCAATTCCAATATTTTTTTTATATCTTTGAATATTTATGGGAATACCTAAATAAGTGATCAGAAGGAAGGTCTTATTATATCTTAATTTATCCAAGACCATGGATTCTTGTCTGATAGAGCAGTGAAAGAAAATGAATTTAGATTTGTCTTCATTGATCAATTTCTCGGCAGCCGTAGAAAAACAACTAATGATTTGCTTAATTTTAGAAGCTTCCTAAACTATAGCTTTACCTAAGAGAATAGATTCATCAAAAAATTGAATATGAGAGATAGGTCTAGCTCCAGAGCAATGGTAACCCCCTCAAGTATTTTTTTTCTCTCTTTTTGGTTATAGTCCTACCCAATCATTCAACAAGAATGATGAATAAATAAGGGGATAGGGGGTCACCTTGCCTAATACCTTTGGAAGCTAGGAACAACTGAGAAGGCCTACCATTGATAAGAACTAAGTATAAAAATCAAGAGATACATCCCATAATCCAATCCATACAATACTGAGAGAAACCACATTGCCTCAAAACTTTGATAAGGAAGTGCCAATTCACTCTATCATAAGCTTTGGATAAGTCTAATTGAATGAACATGGAAGGAGATTTTTGTATATCCATGGAATGGATGGCTTTTTGAAAAAGAACTATCTCATCCACTATTTTATGCCTTTACATATAACACCTTGTTTAGAGGATATAATCTTATGCAAAAGAGGCTTCAACCTTTCTGCATGATCTTAGTAGTAATTTTGAGAACATTACATAAAGCAATAGGTTCGAAAGTTGAGATATGTTCAACCTCTTGAGCTTTTGGAACAAGATTAATATAAGTTGTATTGATAACCTTCAAAATTTATTTGGATTTCCTAGCTTCTTACACCACCTCTAATAAATCAGCATGAAGGATATCCCAAAACTCTTGGTAGAACTCAATGGGAAAACCATAAGGACCTGGGGTTTTCTCTTTTTGTATTTTAAAAACTACCTGTTGAAGCTCATTGATAGTAATAAAAGTAGTAAAATAGAGTTCTTATTAGAAGTGATAAGAGAAGGGATTTCTTGAAAAATATTTTGTTGAGAAGCTGAGTCAAGAGGATTAGCAGCAAAAATATTGGAAAATTAATTAACAACAATAGAGTTCATGCCATCACAAGTGTAGATAACATCTCTAGAATCTGATTTCAAGGAAGAAATAAAGTTGTGAGATCTTTTATCTAGAAGATATTTGTGGAAGAAATTTGTGCTTCGATCTCCTTCTTTGAGCCATTGAATTCTAGATTTTTGCTTCCATAAGAGTTCTTGTATTTTTTTCCATTCCTCTAACCGAGGTGCGATTTTAATTTCATATGCACTTCTACTCTCTGTGAGGCCATCTAAATGGATTTTTTTATTCAAATTTTCAATATAAGCAATAAATTTATGTTTTTTTTATGAACATCCCCAAACTCCTTCAAGTTCCAAGTCTTGATTTTGGATTTTATGTATTGCAATATTTTGGCAAAACATAACATCTTAGTCTCATACCTAGGTTTACCTTCCTTCCACCATTATTGCACTTGAGGTCTAAAGGAACTTTCTCTAAGCCACATTAACTAAAATTAAAAAGGAGAGAAACTCACATTGGTTTTCCACATTTCCACCATGACTGGCTAGTGATCCGAACCAATATTATTAAGAGTCTTCACTTTAGGAATGTGACCATGGATTAAGAAATTATTAGAGAGCAAGAACCTATCCAATCTCTCCATTATATAAGCTAAGCCTTACCTTTTGTTAGACCATGTCATAAGGCCATTATCTGGTTGGATGTCCACATGATGGAGGTTTGTAATATATTCTCTCATGAGGTCAGTGCTCCTATCCAAATTTATATTTCTTCCTATTTTCTTATCCAAAGAGATGATGTTATTGAAATATCCTCCAATCAAGATCCAAGCTTTAGGAAAATGAGAAATAATATAAGTTATATCCTTCCACTATCTTCTTTTTTCCTCCAAAGTAGTTGGAGCATACATAGTAATGTAGAGCATAATTTGGTTGGAATATCTACTTTGAATAGCTACAGCCAAAATATCCCAAATGCCAACCATATGGTGAATAACTACCTCTTTTGGGTCCCAAAGGTAAGCAATGCCACCAGAAGTCCCATGGGAACTAAGGGAAATCACTTTTACAACTCGCCAAATTTTACTAGCAATTGAATCCATATCCTCTATTGACATCTTCATTTCTTGAAGGAAAACAAGATGTGGATGATTTATCTGAATCATTCTTCTAATTTCATTTTGTTTTGAAAGACTTCCTTTGAGTCCTCTAATATTCCAAGTGATGATATTCGTTAATACCAGGGCTAACAAATTTGGGAAGGGCATTAATCTTACCTTCCTTTACAAGATTTTCACCTTCTTTTAACATATGATGTTGATTGGTCTTGTGACCTGCCCTTTGATTAGAATCCATCTTCAGTTTTTTTCTTGTTTCTTGACTTACTCCAATTGAATCTGAGATGGCTTCTAACCTTTAATAATGCTTGTACACAACCAAAGTGTTACCATAAGTTTCAATAGAGTTTATATTGGGACCTGTATTATTTGAAGTTTTAACATTTAAAAGATTATTTTTCTTGTGTATATTTTCTCCCTTTTTTATGTTGAAAACCTTTGATTTGTTGGTTTGTCTCTAAGTTCTTCTCTTCATATTTAAATTATGTTTCTAAGATTTATATTTCCATTTTTTCATCTTCCTCAATTGGGACATCATTTATGGAAAGAATTTCAAATATATTAGCTAATAATTTTGATTGATCCATCATAACTAGTTTTTTCTTAGTGTTCTTCTTAGGCATTTGGAAACCTGCAGAGTTTATATCTTCTTTCTTTTGATTTAGAATTTTATTTGGGAAAACACTATCCAAATGACCATATTCATGGCAAATTCTACAACAAAAAGGAATGTTCTCATAGTCTACTACTTTCTCCCAAGTGTCCTCCCCAAATTGTAATGTAATTTTGTTAGGTAGGGGTTTGTCAAAATCCATTAAAACACAAATGTGAGCATAAATAATATGTTCAATTTTTTTAGCACAATCAACAATCATCATAAAATTTCATAAAGAGTTTCCAATTGAAGAAAAACAATTGGATTCCAGAATTCAATTGGGAGGATAAAGATACTAACCAACAAGGGAGCTATAGAAGGTATCTCTTCTTCAACTTTAAATTTAGTATGCCAAGGCTTCATGAAAAAACCTGCCCTTCCAAAGAACTAAGGACCCCCTTGAAAATTTTTCTTTCTATCTTCATTATTAGCAAATAAAACAAGAAAAAAATAATTTGGATAAATAGATATTTGTAACTCACCTTTAGTTTTTTAGCTTTTTTTAGGCCAAAATTTGAAAGCAGATAGGCTCAAATGAAAACCCACCAATGTGAGTCTGAATGTCACCCATATCAATCTGAACAATAGGAGTTCCATCGATTGCTTTAAGACATCCTGACTTTGTTTTCCTAGGATAAATCTTAGGTATTCTTAGATGTTTGCAGGAAGCCCTGAGATTAATATTAGCATTAGGATGAGCCTATCCACCATGAAGGACATCCCTAAAATTTATTTTTGGCATTGAGTCTTTGAAATTCTTACCCTTCATAGGGGTTTCCATAGTAGATTTATTTTGTGGGTGCACCTTAACACCAGATTCACTTGAGATCTGAGCCATTTTTTAATTATTTTCTTGAAACTTGTTTTGTGATCTCTTTAATCCATGCCCTAGATGTTGTCGAAAGGTATGATTTTCACTTTTCTTTTATGCAGCAAGCTAGAAGCTATTGTCAATCAATTTCATCTCATGGAGATATTTTGAAATATTTCTAACCCATATTGGATCCCATGCAACATATCCTACTAAAATTTTGAGCATAAACCACAAAAATATTGGTCTCTAGGGCCTTAAGTCCTCGAAAACCAACCTCTAGAGCTGCTTGCACTCAACCTAGATGAAACCCTCACAGAGTCTCTTTCCAAAAATATTTTTCACACATAGGTATGCACTAGGATATGTGTTGCTCTAAATGATCTAAAAATTGGTGATGTTATAGGGTTTGTCATACATCTACCCTCAAAATTTCAGCTCAATTTGAGTTCGAATGAGTGAAATATGGTCAAAAGAAGTTTGGCAGTTTGGGCAATCCTACAAAAAATGTTCCCTCACAACATTTCTTCAAAAAAACTTAAATGCATTGCCTTCGATCAACACCACAATTTGCTAAATAATAATTCCACCACTTACCATTGGCTTGTCCATCATATATCTGATGGTTGTATGATTAGTGTGTAGAAATATTGTGTAGCCCATGATATAATGATAAAATTAATTAATGGTATGTACAACTACCAAGAATTCTTTCTCATGACAATGTATTTGAACTCAATTCCCGTAAGATTCTTACTAACATAGTAAATGGCATAAAATTCATTTTCATATTTCTACCCTAGTACTGTCCTTATGGCATTATTGGATGCATCTGTATAAATGTGGAGGGGAGATTCCAATTTGGACCTCTCAACACGAGAGCAATTGCCAGTTTTTATTTCAAGGTTTGGAATGCTTGTTCACACTCACTATTCCAAAAAAATTTAGCATCCTTGGTTAATAGTGTGTGCAATGGTTTGGCGGTTTTGCTAAAATATTAAATAAACCACTGATAGTATCCAATAAAGTCTAAGAAAATGTGAACGTATCTTTGTGTTTGGGGAGTAGGTAAAGTTTTAATTACTTTGATTTTTTTATCTACCTTGATCCCCTTAATAGAGATATGCTATCCTAAAAATATCCCTTCTTGCATTAACATAAAATATTTTTTATTACTGAGGGATAGATTTGTTTCTTAACAACACTAAAGTACTTTCTCTAGATTAGCGATAACTTCTTTAAATATTTCTTTGTATACAGTGAAATCATCCATATAGACTTCTACAGTCTCTCCTACCATATTTGAAAAAATGCTAACTACCCTTTGGAAAGTGGTAGGTACGTTACATAACCCAAATGGTAATACTTGGTAGGAAAAGGTACCCCAAGGAAAGTTAAATGTGGTATTTTCCTAATCCTCATCCCCTATTTGGATTTTATTATATCCATTATATCCATGAGGAACAAAAAAAAAAGTTGTCCTACCAAAGTATTGAGGACTTGGTATATAAAAGGTAGGGGAAAATGGTCTTTTCTAGTGGCTTTTTTTTTAATTCTATAATCCACACAAATCTACCACTTGCCATTTTTCTTGGGTGCTACCACCAAAGGTGAAACCCATTGACTACCCAAAATGGGATAGATGAATCCAATTGATAAAAAATTTTGTAGTTCAACTTTCACTATTTCCTTCATTGTTGGAATCATCCTCCTTTGAGGTTGTCTTACTAATCTTGCCTTATCTTCCAAATAAATTTTGTGCATACAAAATTTGGGTGCAATAAACCTCGTATCTTTATACTTTCCATCTTGAATAGTTGACAATGCATTGTCAATATTCAGTGTTTTGCTAGGTTCAATCTCTATCTATTTAACATGATTTTCCTTGTTGCCTACAACTAGGGATTCTATAGGAGGTTGTGAATATTATCCTTGGAAGAAGTTTGTTATGACTACATCTTCATCGATTTCATCTTCTACCTCATCTAGGGACATCACTAGTTGTAGCATTGGCAAGGCATCAATATTTAGAACTTCAAAATTTGGTTCTCCCAATTCGTTGGTGGATTGTGCAAGAGGATAAATGACTAGGTTTGTAATGTTTTATCCATTCAAAATTATCATTTGTCCAGTCCTACAACTTATGTAGGCATCAGATATTTCCAACAAGGATGTCCTAATATGAGTGGATAACCATCCAATCCTGATCTGGACTATAGAACTAGAAATTTTGTCGGATATTCCCATGCATCTACAGTTACAATCATGCCTTATAGCATTCCCTCAGGAGTACTGTAGACCAATCAACCAATTGTAAAACTATTTTGGTTGGCCTCATATCTATTAGTTATATTTTTTGCATGGTTTCTTTGGGTATGCCATTTATAGCTGCTCCTAAATCTACCAAAGTGTTGGGTAATCTTAAGCCTACGATTTGAATTGTCAAGATTAGACTTCTTGGATTAGAGTACTTTGAGTGGTAGGTGTTTCCTAACATTAAGTTAGCTAACTGACCTATCACATTTACTATTTTTTTATGATTTTTTTCATCCTAGTTTCTTAAGACATAATTCTCTAATGACCTTTGTATAAATTGACATGTCTCTTATGGCCTGATAGAGGAGAATTGTGATGGTCAAGTTTTTCAACCCTTCCATTATGTCAAATTCTGGTTGCACTTTTTTCCTAGGTTCCTATAACCTTTTTGGGAAGGGTGGAACCTCTTCATTATTGGTTTGTTCAACAATCACATTTTATTCCACCCCCTCTATTGGATATGTTTTTTCTTCTACTTATACTTCTATTTCCTCTTCCTCCACTATTGGAGGTGTGGGAACTACTCCTAATTGTTTACCTGATCTAATATGTATAGGATTATAATCTACATATTCTATACTAATATGGTACATAAGGTACATTTTCATGTATACCTAATATGTGGGTTGATTTGTCTTATATTTAGATTTGGGATTGGTTGTGGTGGTAGCTATTGTGGCCTAAAAGTATATGGTTCCAGAAAACTAGGTAGCAATGGTGTTTGTGTTGTGTTTTATGGAGGTGGAGTCCATGTATTATAATTTTTCCACTGTGTTCTAGCTTGTTGGTATGGAATCCATGGATAAGGTGTGTAGGGAGTAGAACCTTGGATGGCATTCATCCAAGGTGACTAACCCCACCATCCCATATTAGGTGGTTGAGGTTGACCTTGGTTCACAAAATTGGATTCCCCATATTATGGTCCTACTCTTGGCATACCATCTCCCATAGGAAACCATTGCCAATTTCTCCTATTACCCATGAAGTAAGTTTTTGTTGCTTCTGGTTCCTCTTTCCTATTTTCTAACCATGGACACAACTTCATTTTATGATTCATTTGAAAAATAGTACACACTCTGACCTTTTTTTCCAGACACTCATTCTTGGGTTGATTTCTACTACATTTTGGGCATAAAAATGCTAGTGTTGCTTCAGTTTCCTAATTCGTTTTTTGAAGCTGGAATGTGTCTAATTAAAGTGCAAGAGATGATAGAATATCAATATTCATGTCTTCCAAAAAATTATCTATTTTTGCCTTGGTTACAGAGGTTGTGGTTTTTGTTCCTCAGTTGATGGGTTTACCCTTTATTCTAGAATAATTTTGATAAAACTATTGAATATCTAATATTTTGATTTGGGAAATATCACCCCCCGCTAACAATTTTAAGGATTCTAAGGATTCATTCGTGAGGCCCCTTAATAATATGTTTCCAAAGGATTTCTCACCCAGTTTTGCATGGGGTCAACATTGAAGATTGAAATTAAATCTCCCCCAGTAATCTTCCAATGACTCTTCCTCCCTTTGCATCATATCTAGGACTTCTTCCCTAGCATCTTGTGCCCTACCAAAATCTTAGTATTGTTCTAGGAATATTTTATTCATGTCTTCCTAGGTGGCAATTTATTTGTTCCCTAGATTGATAAACTAGCGTAATGTTGAATCATCTAATGTAGAGGGAAACAATTTTAGTTTTTGGACATCATTTTTATATTCCACTTATCTACAAAGTACATAAAATTTGAAAATAAATAGATCAGGATCCTCAGTTGGTAGTCCTTTAAAAGTAGTAAGGTGTGCACGAGAGATATGTTTCATTTTGGTTTCTCCTCTTGATTCCTCAATTGGAAAGTCAAAATTGATGGAAGCCTCTTCATTTTCAGCTATATTTTCAAATAATGTAGGTTCTACATTGACTACCTTCAAATCTTCTATAAAAGCATTACACTCATTTCACTTGTCTTCCAATAATATTCCTAATTCTAAATTTGATATAGTTCCCTTTTTAACTTCTCTCCACCATTGGGTATTCAATAGATATTCAAATATTGTCCTCATTGGCTATTTAGTTTTATCTAAAGTTTATCCAAATATTGGATTAATATGCCAAGATGTCTCTGGTGGATATGATGGTGCAACTTTGAGAAGTGTTTTAGATTCCTTAGAAGATATTTTGAAATATTTTTCAAGTATTTTTTGAGTGATTTATTCTTTTCTAATAAAGCATTTGTTTTGTCCTCTTAGTCTTGGACGACTAATGCACTCTCAAGTAGGGGATCTATGGGTAAGATAGTCTGAATGGTTATTTTAAGGATAACTAACATACATATCCTAAAATACTACAATTGGCACTACCCAGTAACGATGCCAAAATGGTGAGCAAAAAATGGTGTTTCTAAAAATAGTTATGTTCCTTCCATTTAAGTTTATCAATCTAGGAGTTCATAAACTTTTTGAGTAACCATGCACAGTATATGCCTGTATTATTTGGGATATGAGTCCTATCTATCATTTGGTTTGGGAGGTTGTGTTGAGTTTGTTCGTGTAGTATCCAAACCAATAAAAATTAAATGCATAAATAAAAACACAACTGAAAGAAACTACAGAAAGTAAATTGCTGAAATTAAATTATTATTATCAAACACATGATTGAAAGGGAAATTGTTGACATTAAACATACAAATTGTAATAAAATTTAAGAAATTAAACACACTTGTTGAATTAAATAAAGAAAGAAATAACACGCTTCAAAAATAAATAAAAAAATAGGAAAAATAACAAGGGAGGATTACTATCTAGAGTGGGTGCAAGCTCCTACAGATGTTCGTCTCGCTGGTTATGAAACATTCACTCTTTCAAAACACACAAATGAAAAACACTCAAAATTTTATTTATAATTATGCAATACAAAATAACAACACTTTGCATAAAAATTTAGGATTTTTGCTTCAAGGGTGGCCTACGTTTTATACAAAATATGGTCATCCCCTATTATTAAAATAGGTGGTTCTAATTTAATAATGCAATGTTATTTGGTACGACCAGTTTGTGCATAGTTGTAATCGACATCTAATAAAAAAGTGGCCATGTCTAATTTTAATATTGAAAGATAAACATAGCACTTCCTAAGTTTTTAACAATTTATTTCTATTATTCGTGCAGTCTTTCGATCAACCGATCAACATGCAAAATGAAGGTGCTTTATTCCCATAAAATATAGGTACCTTCCGACCTATCACTGGGAGATAGGTGCCTTTCGACTACCAAAATATAGGCACCAAAAAACTGGTACCTTTTGACCATTGGGATATAGGCATCAAAAAATAGTCGTATTTCTATCACTATGAGATAGTCACATTCCTACTACCAGAAGATAGATGTCATCTGCTCTATTACTAGGAGATAGGCATTGTCCATCCTGCTACTGAAATATAGGTGTCCTCATCCTATCATCAAAATATAGGCACCATTTTTCCTACTGCTAGAAGATAGGAACCATCCATCTTGCTGCAAGGAGATAGGCATCATCCATCCTGCTACTGAAATATAGACACCTTCTAACCTATTTTCAGGATCTAGGCATCATCCCTTACCAGGATTTAGGCACCACAAACTGCTTCAATTCGTTCATCATTCCTTCAGCACATTATAATTTTTACACAATGCCAGGTCCATGTGGGACCTTTACTAAAAGACATGAAAAAGCAACAATTTTTTTTATCTACACATAATTTCCACTAAAAACATTGGTCAAGCAATACACATCAATTTCCATTAAATATATGTGATAATTATACAAAAATACATTCTTAATTTTAAACATGTCATACATAACCCCTCTTAAACATGTATAAAAATGAGCAATTTTGGTGCTCATAAATAGCCATGATGGAGATAGTCCCTTAGTCCTTCAACATTTCTCCACTACCAGTCAGGAATCTATAGCCTCAATGGAGATGTCTAAAATGCCAAAAGATCCATGATGAGCGATAAAAGTGATTTTTTCTACTTGCTTTTTCTTTTTTCTCTTTTTTTGACATGGATCTTAAGGTTTAGATTATGCATATGATAATATGAGCAGGGGAAACCATTCACTTTATGGCAAGAGCCATAATGACCTCATATTCCCTAAGTACCAAAATGTAATTAATGTGTGATATATGTGCATGGTCCAAAAGGAAATCTAAGTTAACCAAGAATGACCTGTAGCTCTCAAAGACTAGCTGATGTTTGATTAAGGTTAATTGTGACACTAGGAATGGTTGATTGATCAAAAGAACCTAGATATCCTTTAAATAAAAGACATTGAAAGAGACAAGAGGTCATAGGGTAATGTGGAAATGTATAGTGATGGTGATGGTCAAGTGTGAGTGAAATGAGTGGGGTGGTGATCAAAATTAGAAAGGGCTAAGACAACTACGACAAATAAGATGCCCTCAATTAACATGACAACAACTAGTGCCATGAAAAAAAATAAAAGGGATGTGGAAATAAAAATTATTTTGGAAGCGAAAAGGAGACAAAATTACTATGATAGAAAATGAAGGAAAAAATGAAGAAGATGAAAGAAAATAAGAAGGGAAAAGAGAAGGAGAAAAAAGAGAGGGAGAACAACAACGTTCCAAGGTATGTAGCCGCTCAAAGCATGATCATACAAAAAGGAGTGATGTGCAAGGAGGAAAACAAGAAGAGGAGAAAGAATATGGCAGACAAGTTGAGGGGAGAAAGAATGCATATCAAACTAATACAAGTCAAAAATTAGATATTGGTATGTGCATTATGGTATGATAATGATAATTGATGATGATTTTTCTTTTGGAAGGTCAACTTATAATTCTCACTTTCACCTGACTATTTCTCAACATTGACTACAATATATTGTGAAATCTTCAAGTAAGTACGGTGATTGACATCCAATTGCTAGTTGTTACCTTGGAAGACTTTGAGGAATGGTTAGATGAAAATGAGGAGCGATAGTTATGAGGTATGATGGGTAAATGTAGGTGGGCTATGAAAGTGCATAAAATGGTGGAGGATGGTGTGAGTGGATTGACATTCCACATGTTTATCCTACCACTGCTCAACATCCTCTAGTATATGAATGATAGTTGGGCATTTTTGTCTTTTGATGTTTGATCGATCCATGTGTTGTAGGATGTTGAGGAATTGTTGGATGAAAATGGAGCATGATACTGGAATGAAGTATAAAGGACAAGAGTCAATGGGTATCTTTCATATTCAGCCAAATAAGCTACAACATCTATCAATGCTCATGTGCGTGACTCCAATATGATGTTTTTTAAAGATATTGAATATGGCTAAACACAAAGGATAATGAAGCCTTTGTGCTAGGTGGAATATTACATGTAAATGGATGGGGTTCAATGATGTACAACATGGGAATGATTTGTTGTGTTTTTTTTTGTATTAGGCATAAAATGCTCTAAGATGTAGTGTATTAATGGGCTCAAGCTCCTCAACTCCCTCAAGGTTAGCAAGTTTGTAATTTTTGGTTTGAAGCTTTTGCTTAATAATAAATGGTTTAAGCTAATTAACAAAAAATATTTCTTGCAAATGTGAAGGTAAGTGAGAATTTTGCTGATTTTCCTTGAGGACAAGATCTCCTACTTGGAACTCTCGTAGATGGAATTTAGAAGTATAAGCTTGTTTGACTTGATCCTGATAGACGTGAATATGCTTTAATGTATTTATTATTTTCTCATCAAGGATATTTATTTGATCGAGTCATGCCTGTCGGGTAGTGTCAGCATCGATAAATTCTTACAAAGAGACATGCAAGGATGGGAATTCAAGCTCGAAAGGCATGATCACCTAGATCCCATAATGTAGAAAACTAAAATGTGTCATATTGAGAAGACTACTAGAATACCTCCTTTCTAACTTGCACAACCCATCTTGGGTAGCCTTAGGGCTAATTTAGTGGTTTTCACCACCAATCTATATTCTTTCCTACGGTAAGCCTAATCGTCTCAACTCGAGACAATCTCATGGTCATAATCGTCTCAACCCAAGCAAATCATAGATAAATAAAAATAAGATATAACTAGTAGTTGATGCTACCAGTTAACACCACACATGATCTTTCACCAACATTAGATGCCCTGCATGAGGTAAATTTAATTTATCTCATGCAATCAGTTATTTTGGGTTATGCATCTGCTTTTCATGCAAGTTATCCTTAACTGACACTTGACATATTTAAGCTCTAGCTAAGAGGTCTATAAATTGGCACTACCCTTCAATTTTAAAAATCTTCCTTTAAATTTTTCATGCCATGAATTGATGTCAAAATCAATATGCTAGGTTTTCCCACTACTAAGACCATGTTGTTGGATTTCCATACAGGATTGAATGTTGCACTTCCCTACCTTGCATAATAATTACCCTCATTCCAATGACTTCTCGAGCCTGTTAATTCACCTCCTCATCATGAGAATCCATCGATAATAAATCCTTAGGTCATATTAAATTCCACTCGGATCTGGTCATGTAGAAAATCAAGCCCACAATAGCGGTTGTCTCACCCCAAGATGGTCAGCAGAGGAAATTGTCTTGACCCAAGATGGTCTTGATAAAACCACCTATTTTTCTATTTTCTTTGAGCTTAGCTTAAGTTTACTTATTTTATTATTCTACATTAGTTTAGATCTGATTTATCACATACATGCACTCACTTTTTCTTCATTTCATGCTCTTCAATTGAATACGGATCCAACTTTGGTGGGCCCTGCACATGCTATTGATTTGTTGTTATTCCTTTGTGTGCAAGTTATAGGTTGTTAGGATTCTACTCCTAACCACCATACTAATCACATTATTTTTTAATTATTTAATCACTCTCTCTTTCACAAAGGTTGTGACCTTTGATCACACCTTCAAAATCGTAGAAATAGGCATTTCATTTGGTATAGTTGAGGCATCAAAGAATATAATTATTAATTAATTATTGGGTTCCCCATACAATACAACAGTGATTCCTTAATAAAAGCGATTCCTTTTTATTATTCTAGCATTATAATCAATCTTTATCTATT
This sequence comes from Wollemia nobilis, assembly GCA_028583015.1. Lineage (NCBI taxonomy): Eukaryota > Viridiplantae > Streptophyta > Pinopsida > Araucariales > Araucariaceae > Wollemia > Wollemia nobilis. The sequence continues at coordinate 3,677,462 of JAQPPZ010000613.1, read as the reverse complement.
GGGTTCACTACATCTGGTATCAGAGCTAGTTCAATCCAATTTTTTTTCCCCACAAAGCCATCGTCTCCACTTTACGTGCCACCTTGTCATAAGTGAGTATGATTCTGCCTCACAGCACTGTATTCATCTATGATAACACAGACCAACAGTGGAATAAAAAATAGAGCTCCACCATAATATAAATTGTCGACATCGGCTATGAGTTTTGACGCAGCGATAGTGCAATAAGCGGACATAAACTCCAAAAAAAAAATTTACAGTGAACGAACAGGCTGTCATTGTCTCTTCGAAGTCTACCTCACCAAAAGGAAAAAATAGTAACCCAATCCGGCAAAAAAGAAAAGTGAGAAGTTATAAAAAATTTGGAAGTATGGTTGTTGAAGACTAGCAGAGTGATTTGACCAAGCACAGATTAAAATATATATATATACATCAAATCTGAAGAAATCACAAAAAAAATTGGTCGCTTGCAGAGTTTTTTGGCAAAGACATAGGTTAACGGTGGAATCGTATAAAATTAAGGTCTAAAATAAATTTTACCCACCGACGGCTACTATTCACGTCATTGGAAAACTTCGACATCGAAGAAAGGACAAAGGTCACAAGAAGTGGCAAAGGATATTGCGAAAGAGGTTTCAAATGAAATGAAATAAGTGATGCAAGAAATGGCCGATGGAAGAATATATCACGACCCCAACCTACTTTTGCTACTTAATCTTGCCCACCTACGTCAAATCACATCAGTGAGGGTATATAAAATTTAGTTCCAAGATATCGCCAATCGCATCACAAGGTTGGATGAATCAGTCCTCATAAGTGGGTTCATCAATGGATTGAAAGAAGAAATTAGAGTGAATATCATGATGTACACTCCTCGCACCCTACAGGAAGCCATTGGATTAGCCTTATTAGCCGACGATACATTCAATGTTCAACGTCAACATGGGGAGCAACCTATTGATAAATCAACATTCACGCACACTATTCCAAAACACAAACCCTTTCCAGTTAAGTACCTTAGCCTACAATAAATGGAGGAGCGATGAGCGAACGACCTCTGCTATACTTGTGATGAGCAATTTGGGTCCCTTCATTGTTGTGCTACACAAACATTGTATTTATTGAATAGTTGATCCCTATCACTCCATAGAGGAAGAAGATGAGGAAGATATGCACGACATGACCAAAGCACTTGATCATAACAATGAAGGAAATGAGGTCGATGTGCAAGAAGTGCTCGATGCACCACAAAAATATGAGGTAGACATCCATGTAGTAAACAATGAAGGCAAGACATACACTCTCAAAGAACTACACACAAGTTCATCATCAATAGTGAGTTCTCATCGTATAGGCAGCATGATTCAGAAAGGAGGCAAAAGAGTGAGTGCAACTTTATTTTCCCTTCATTCTAAAAAGGAAGATTCGGCTAAAGCAGAAGCCTACCGTCAACACAATTCTCCTAAGGAAGATTCTACTATTCTTTCTAGCAACCCCCCACTAAGACCTTCAATATATCCTTGCCTTCGAAAAAGTGACATTAAAATAGTACAAGAACTTGCACAAATCCAACTGGGAAAACAAGCAACGAAGCTCCTTACTTTGAGATTTGAGGACAAAGCTCTTTCTAAGGAAGGTGGCATGTTAGGATTCTACTCCTAACCACCATACTAATCACATTATTAGTTAATTATTTAATCACTCTCTCTTTCACAAAGGTTGTGACCTTTGATCACACCTTCACACTCGTAGAAATAGGCATTTCATTTGGTATAGTTGAGGCATCGAAGAATATAATTATTAATTAATTGTTGGGTTCCCCATACAATACAATAGCGATTCCTTAATAAAAGTGTGACCTTTTTATTTTTCTAGCATTATAATCAATCTTTCTCTATTGGGTTCACTACACAGGTACAAGAAAAACAAAAGATCCTAGATATAAATCTCACCCGACGATCCCAAAAAAACCGTTATCCCATGAACTACGCTAGCACAAATATTTTTTATATTGCACTTGGAGACCTAATTTTGATATATATTGTAATCATTAGACCATTGGTAGCATCCCCTAAGAGGGGATCTTATTATAACACCTTGAAAATATGATCATAAATATATAAAGGGATCCATTTTATCTCATCTTGTTTAAATCAATGTGTTTCATTGTTGCTTTTCCTTTTTATGGTGCAAATTTTAGGCTTTCAGACGTCAATCATGGTGGGACCTAGTCCCTATTTTTCTAATGCAAGTTTTTGAATAATTATTGTTTTTTTTCTGGTGATTGTAGGTACTCAAACTTAATCATATCTGCTTGAGACAGTCTCTATTTTGAAACCATATTTGCACAAGATGATCCCTATTTTGAAACCGTATCACCCTAAGATGATCACTAATCAGAGATAGCTTCTTGTATTAAACTGCACCACAATTCACCTCTCTACAGAAGAACATTGGAGATCAACAATAAATCAAACGTAGGCCTTCACAGTCAAGAGGATCTCTGATAAGAGGTAGAATAATCATGCATCGATAAACTATATCGAATGAAATGCTTCCAAGGTTAAAGTTTTTTTTGCTTTTGAAAAGAAAGAAAAATATAAATATGTAGCCTAGTTGCAGATAATTTAGTTTTAGTTCAGTCATACTGTGATCATATTAAGTCAAGATGATCTCTATCTGTGATCGTCTCAGGTCGTGATAGTCCCTTTTTGTGATTTTCTTAGAGAGATGGTATTTGTATGCTGCTTTCTATTTTGTTTGCATTACTACTTGCTAAACGATGGAACCTCATTTAGGGAGTACTGCATTTTTTTACATTTTTTCATTAGTGAAAGTCATCGCATGTTTGATTTTATTTTATTTTATGCAAAAATAAAAATAACCCACACACACTCATGAGGCACATTAAACATTGGTTAGTTGGATTTCTTCACCAATGATCAATAGCAATCATGCGGCGTGGGTTTTCATCTCCCACCGTGGATTGGCACCCTACACACCATAGTAGCCCTCACAAGTGGCTTTTCAAACTTCATCATCAAAAAATCCCCTACTTTTGGGTGTGTCCCAAAGTAGGCTAGGTTTAGATGCCCTTTTACCACGGAGCTTAATAATTTATGAAATGTAATTATCATTTGTATCCAAGCATGCTCGAGTGTGAAGCAAAATATTAATTGGGAAAGTAGAAGGATTTAGACAGTGTGACCCCTTATTTGAGGGGGTGCATTGCTTCCTTAAGGATACCTATTACCCATCAACTAGCATAGAAAGTCATTTTTGTTGTTTGTGTTACATTCATCGACAAGGATTGTGTGCAAACTACCTTTATGTAGTATTCATTTCATTTACCTTAATCTTTTAGGAATAGAATTTCAAAGAAAATACACCCAAAAAAAATCAAAACTCAAAATAACACATTGCTTATTTGCTTTTTTTTGCTTTGTGTGTATAGTTTAGAACATGTACTCCATTTACCTAAACTTATGGAAGTGACACGCAGTCAAGCTCAATCATGAGAAACTCTATTGAAACAACACAAAGAGTCATGAATCACTTTCAAGCTGATCAACAAGATATTGCTATACCTGAGTGGTAAAGCGTCCGCCATGACTCTAATATCATCCATCATCCCATATACCCCACCATGTCAGGTGTCTCTATTTCAAATCAACTCACATTGCCTATTAATTAAGATGTAGACTATCTGAATATTACCATCTTATGTGCCTATTATAAGAACACATATTTTTACATTGAATCACATAGAAGGTCATTACCTCGCATCCACATTCCATCTTTCCCGACATCTCCAATGAATGAAGAATAGGTGTACACACTACACCAAGATAGGGATACTAAAGCTACCAAAATTGAGCACCCTAAGTTGCAAACCCTAAAAGAACTAAATCCAAGTCGTATAGGTAAGATCACTATTGTCTCTATAATCAAAAAGCGGGCCACAATATTAAAAATTGCTTCACAAATAAATATGTGGTCATAGATATTTTTGATAGGGATACCTTCCCATACACATTCCACTCACCCCATCCAATCAAAATCCTAGTATATGTCAGAACCGTAGTGGGGACACTCACGGTATCACACCGTCCCTATAAACCTCATCACAAACATAAAAAAAAATTGGAGATACTCAATATATCGCACCTTCCCCACACACCAAATACAAAAAAACTAATAATAATTAATTACAAAAAAAATCCAAAAAAATAAAAACAAAAACAAATAAAATCATTCAAAAAATCAAAACATCATAAAATTATCAAATCACAAAAAAAAATTAAACTAATCACAATTACTCACACGTTGCTCCAACACATGTTGCATTCACACACATCTCAGTCCACATCATCACCATTAATTCTTTGGTTATCATTCGATGCATAATTTTATTATTTTATAGGATTGTTGTTATCACATTAATAAAGGGCATTTTATGTATGGTATTTATCCTATATTATACCCTATTGTATGTATTTTCACTACATCATCCACCAAATACCACTTCATTTAGCCACAAAAACCCTATGACAACTTGTCTTTTCAAGTCTCTGGTTTGGATAATATTTAGGTTCTTTTGGTTGCTCAACCATACCTAGTGTCTCCTTCAGCCTACATTGAACATCATTAGCCCTTGAGTGCTATAGGTCTTCCTAGTTACCTCAAGTTTTCTCATCAACCACACACATGTATCACATATTAACATAAAAATTTTGTGCCTAGGAAAGATAAACTCATGAGTCATTATCACCATAAAATGAATGGTTTCCCCTGCTCATACTATCATGCACATGGTCTAACCCTAAGAATTGATAAAAGAACAAGCTCCCCCTTCCCCCCAAAAAAACAAATCCCTTGGTCCTCTACAAAATGTGCAAGTATCCCCCCCCCAAAAAAAAAAGAAAAAATCCCCTTGCTCTACAAAATGAGCAAGTCCCAAAAAACAAAAAAAAAATCCCTTACTCCTCTCCAAAATGAACAAGTATCCCACAAAGTCCAAAAAAAAGAAGAGGAAGAGCTTGAATCCTTGGAATTCTCAAGTCCTTTAATCATGGTGTTAACCTCCATTGGGGATATATATGTCTGACTAGTAGTGGAGTACATCTTGCATGATGACACATCTATCACATTAGCGACCTTTTGTACAAATCTATGTTCACTCTCAGATGAGCTCACTTATTGGCGTAAGTCACAAATAACGAGTCCAACTTTACCTAAAATCAGAAATGAATAATCACTGCACACATAGATTATCTTTGTGAAACTTGGATAACTTGGTTGGTTTTAGTATCTTCAAGTGCCTACTTTATCAATAGATGAGTTTGATTGATGTAACTAGGATGTTTGAACTTCTTGAAAGCATTTTCAGATTCTTCTTTTGTAGGACAAGAGAAAGAACAAGTCATGTCATTTACCCTCCATAGTATATACATCTTGTGCATCCATTGTGTCCCATCCATTCACATCCATTTCACATGTATGTCAGTATTATTGGGTCGATTCCCTTGATTAATTGATTAAAGTCATGAATAATGATACAAGTTTAAGCATTTTCTAAATGATAATAAAACATAAATCACATGTAATCATTTCACACATTATATCCTCACATCACAAGCATATACACATCACAACCATCCATCAAATTTAGGGCAATCAAGGTATTGCACATTCCCACCAACAATCAATGAAATAAGAAATCATCAATGCACTTGGGGGTGTTCAAAGTAATGCACCATCCCCCATCAAATAAAATCAATCACATCAATCATCAAACCACTTGGGGGTGTCCTAGAAAAAACATATTCCACAAAAATCCATCAATAAATCAAGCACTCTACCTCACCATCAAGACTTTGGCATAGCTTTGTCAATGCTAGCAAACATTCAATCAACATCAACTGCCAAGTTCAAAAGGTTGTGTTATTTTATCAAAGGTTGCACCCTTTACCTCGTATTCACATTTTACAACACATAAATTACCAATTTTAAAAGGTTGCACCCTTTACCTCGTATTCATAGACACAACATAGTTGATTCAAAAGTGCCAAAGGCATCTAACCCCTTTGGTCAAAATATTCTCAAGTGAACCTTGTATCTAGTAATCTACTCTAGTCACCTGGTGGTTGCAACGACTGGTTATCCATGTAATTTGATAGGATGAGTAGATTACCATAAGGACACTTGTTTTAATTATTATCCATAATGTCAATATCCAATTTCATTCCAAAGGCTCCAAAGGTACCTAACCCCTTTGGTTAAATCAATTTAGAAAGCTCCAAAGGTATCGAAATCCCTTTGGTTACTTTCAGTTCAATGTGCTCCAAATATACCCAAACCCCTTTGGTCACTTTTAGTTCAAAGTGATCCAAAGGTACCTAAACCCCTTTGGTCACTTTCAATGCTCCAAATGTACCTAAATTCCTTTGGTCACTTTCAATGCTCCAAAGGTACCTAAACCCCTTTGGCCACTTTTAGATTTTTAGGTTAAAGTGCTCCAAAGGTACCCAAACCTCTTTGGTCACTTTCAATTCAAAAATCCCCAAAGGTACCCTTTGGTCACATTTCACTTCCAAAAGGCTCCAAAGGCACCTCACCTCTTTGGACACATTTCAATTTAAAATGCTCCAAAGGTACCTAAACCCTTTGGTCAAAAGAGTCTCAAGTGAACCTCGTATATAGTGATTTACCCTAATCACCTAGCAGTTTCAGTGACTGGTTATCCATGCAATCTGATAGGGTGCATAGATTATCATAAGAACACTTGAGTATATCTCCTGCAATTTAGTTCAAAAATCTCCAAAGGTACCCAAAATCCTTCGGTCACTTCTAGTTCAAAGTGCTCCAAAGGTACCCAAACCTCTTTGGGAACTTTTCATTCAAAAGGCTCCAAGGGCACCTAACCCCTTTGGTCAAATCAATTCAAAAGGTTCCAAGGGAACCTAACCCTGTTTGTCCAATCAATTCAAAAAGCTCCAAAGGTACCTGTAGGCCTAAAATTACCACATACTTAGAAAAAGTTTGAATTTTTTTACCTAAGGCATGAAGTTCTCATTTCGCACACATTTCAATGTATATTGTAGCGGATCCACAACAAAGGTTCTCAATTTGCCCAAAACTTAGTGTATTTTCACACTAGGAGTAATTATGCATAGTTTCTAATGTTTTTGGCTCTGAACTGAAAACACGTCCCGAATCTACAAAATTTTTTGGGGAAATATGACATCAGCATAGGTGCAGATTGGTGAGAACTTTGTATTTTAACATCTTCTAAGTAGCTAAGTGTTAGAGAGCCCGATTTTGGGAAGCACATAGAATATTTTTTCCTAGAATAGTGACTGGAGGTGAAAAGCAAAACAAAGGCATTCAGATTCATGACAAAGGTCATTTTGAGTAACTTTGTTCCAGATTGGTGACAAGCAGTGTTGTATACTAATGTCAGTGCAAAATGAAGGAAGAGTTACCTTTACACTACGGTGGGTTCGAAATGGTGTTTTGAGTTAATACACTTGCTTGGGTATGGAATAGAATCCACAATTTTTTTTAATAAAATATGATTTCATCAATGTTTTTGTGTGGATTTGTGAATCCTTCATCGTCAATAAAGAAAAATAAAGGATAAGGAGCGAATTTCATCCCACTTCACTTTTAGTGAGTTTTTGTATCATATTGGTGTTCCATAGGTCTTGAGGCATAAAATATGATGTCATTAATTTTAAAAGTGGAATGGTGTTTTGGTTCTTCCCTACCATTGTTCCAAGTATATTCCTTATCAAATTATAGTCGTGCGATGGGGGAAGATCTACGATCAAGATTTTGTCAATAATTCTAAAGTATATTAAGGTGATTTCTTGTCGAATTTAAAACACAGTCAATTGAAGGAGGAAGCTGAAGCATCGAGGGTTTCAAGAAAATAGGAACCATAGATGGTTGCAAATCAATGGTTACTAGGGTCTTCCAAGAAATATTAACAATGTAGATGCAGTATCCAGTGGCCAAAACTTCAGTTGACACCGAATAACCAGCAAGTTGTAGAGGCTCTAAGTTGCCATGGATATCCACTTGTAGTGGATTTTGCAGAGGATGAACCAGTAAGGAAATGCCAGCTAGAACTCTTTGCTAAGCTGTAAATGATAAATATTTATAATGTTTCTTAATATTTTTAATTCTGCAAACTATAAATAGAGGTTGAACCCTCATTTTTAAGGGTTGGCTCTAGTGTGTTTGCCTGCACTACTATAAATATTCCCAAGAGCTAATGAAAGGAGCATTGCATTGATTTTTACCTCAAAATTTGTCTTCATGATTCGATATCAGAGGTTTAAATTCTTAAGTTGTATTTCTATAAATACTTTAATGGTTAGTTTGTGCTAGATTAATGGATTAGTAACTGCTAGGGTAATTTAAATCTACTTCCGAATTAGATCTTTGTTGTTAGGGAGTGTATTTCTATAAAATCTAGATATTGATTAATTTTACTATTTGGATTGCCATTGTTTGGATATTGAAATTGTTGTCTGCAATATTTCTTTGTTGTTCTTTAATGAATGAAGATTCATATGATTTGAGATAATTTTGATCTGAGTAATGTACCTCTAAAATGGTTTATGGGAGCTTTTTGTTGTAGTGACAATGTTGTTAGCCTATCTGTCCACTATTGTTCACATTTTCTAACCCTAATATTTTCTTACCCTAATATCTAAAACCCTAAGTGAGCATAATTGTGTCAACACCCTATTTAAGTTGATAAGGAACCATCCTACTATGGAGGTTGGATTTGAAACCCTTTTTTTAGTCCATCTAATATTGAGTACTGATTTGTAGCTATCGGGTGCATGCCTGGATAGAAAGTAGGAAGATAGACAGTTACGATGTTGAGTAAATCTTGATGCAATTCAGTGTCCAACAATGTTTTGCACACCCGATGGGACCAATTCAAAAGGAAAATAAAAACCCATCATATGAGTTATTGTTTTATCTCTACCCAAATGAATCAAGATTTGGTGAATTATCTTGACCTTGTAAGCAGAGAATAGCAAATTCACCTGATGACTCCCTGGTCCTTGAAACCAAAAAATAACTTCAACCCTCCTATAGACCAGTGTTCTTTCATGTATACCAGGTCTTTCAAAAGGAATAACCCTAAATTATATTTCTATTGTGAATTACCTTATAGAGGGTCTACTGTTATTAGAAGTTTAGATCAATATTTCCTCTCAAAAGAAGAGCTTCCTAAGAAAAATACTACAATTAATCCAACATTCCCTCCAACAAGATCTACACCTAGAAATATGGCACAAAATATGGCTCCTAATAAGCCATTATAGAAGTACCCTAGTTGGAACATAGCTATTCCATTGAGGTTAGCCCATATGAATACCATTCCCTAGGCTGTGTCCAAGGCTATCCCCACTTATGATGGATCTAGGAAGACAACATATGAGCACTCTTAGGATATTTTAAATTTGGTAGTAATTCATAACATAAAAAATGAGGATATTATTGTAAGAATATTTTGCATTGGTTTAGAACTCTGGAAGATAACACCATTACTTAATGGCAAGCATTGGCTGAGTCTTTTATGGAAGAATTTAATGAATCTATTGATCCTTTCTCCCTGCTTAATCAATTACTTCAATGCAAAAATCCCAACAAGAAACTGTCTCAGATTTTAATTTGAGGTTTAGCAGAACATGGAAGAGAATTCCCCCTGCAACTAGACCAGTTGTATATTTGGCCTATATGTGTTATATCAAATCTCTTGGATCCGATCTAGGCTTGCAAACAAAAAAATATGGAGTAGAAACCTTCCCCCAAGTTTATAATCCAGTAGTTCATGCTGAGAATATCCTAATTAATGTGGGGAGATTACCCCCAAAAACTGTGCTTCCTTATAACTTAGAAGCCACTAATGGCCAAATCCAAGCTCCAAAACCATCTTACATGGATCTCCTTTCCTTATCATCCTCATTTCCATAAATGAATGCAATCCCTCAATCGAAACCATCATCGACTATAGTTCCTTTCCGTACCCTTCCTTCTCAACCATCTCAAGAGTTTTCTACTATTCTTGATATACAAAATACTCTAAAAACTCTGACTAACAGAATGAATTCAATGGAAAAGAGAGACCAAGAAAGATCACAACAAAGGAGATTTCCCTATGTGAACAAAGTTTAGAGACCTGGTCCTAGTAACAATACTGGGTCAAGGTGAATGCAACATATGAAGAGCCTAAGTATTTTTTAAATACTACTCTTGCAAATATCTTATGTCTGGTATGTAATGATACCCATGATTCACAGTCTTGTATCATGCACCAATACCATGTTCAACAAGATATGGATCAAGTCGAAAGAAATAAAAAGGGAAGAGTAAACATGTTATGGCAATCTGACCAAATCATGGTTGGGAAATAGTTGGATGAGGACAGCCCAATTGTTGTTATGACAAGGTCATGAAGAAAACCTTGCAAGTAGATCCCCAAAATATGGGGCAATTCCAAGTCCCTTCTCAAAAAAAAATGACCCACTTCCCCAAAGCGGTGATACTTTTCCCATTCCTCAGGCTAAAGGGAAATATAAGACAGACAGTTTTCCTAAGAGACTGGAAAAGGAAACTAAATGAGATCGGATGAGATATAAAGATGAGGATCAAGAAAGGCTTAGATTCCCCTCTATCACCAAAAGGCAAATAATAGAAGCCACACAACAGTATAAAAGAAAATATGGTGAGCCAGAAAGAAGGCCTGAAAGACCTACCCTAGCTAGGTCTGAGTAGAATATTGTTTGAAAAGATGAAAAATATTCCATCAAAAGCCAGTTTGTATGACACTCTATTAATTCTTGGTCAAAAATATCTGCTTAAGGCATCCCTCAATAAGTATCCACAAGATAAGCAAGCCACTACAATCCTTAGTATGCCATTAGAAAAGAAAGAAATGTCCCCTACTATTTTAAATAATAATCCCCCTCCTTTCTATATCTCTCTATGGAGGGAATGTTGGGTAGTCCAAAATTGTATAATAAATTTAGGAGCATCAACTACAGTTATGCCTAAAGAAGTATGTGAAGAGATGAGCATGGAGTATACCCGATCTTGTCCTAGAGTATTACAATTGGATGGAACACCTATTAAGACAATGGGAGTAATAAAGGATGTTTTAATGAGGCTGCATAGAGCCCTTGAGGTGACAATAGTACAATAAATAGTAGTGGTTGACCTAGAGCCCTACTTTGGATGATGCATTTCAAGGGAGTTTGCTGCAAAACTGGGTGTATGTATGTACATGGATTATTCTAGTATGGTAATCCCTTTCAAAGGAAAGAGAATAAGGATAACACATGAAAATCTAGTATCTTACCATATTGAAAATATTGAGGAATAAATGTGCAATCTTAATCCCATGGAGCAATTTGATCTGGTTGATAATTTTGAGGAATTAGATATAGAGGATGAATTTCCCTTTAGAGAGGATTACAGTCAGTTTGGAACTGGTATGGGGACATATAGTATTTCAGCTAAATCAGAGAAGAAAATCGTTGCTATATCCAATCACTCTCTAAGAGAAAATGAAACATGGATCATGCACTTTGACGATGCTAAATGCATAAATGGTGTAGGAGTTGGTGTGGTACTACAGTCCCAATCAAATGGAACAAAGAGTTTTGCCTATAGACTAACATGTTCATGTACAAATAATGATACAAAATATGACGTCCTATGTCTTGTACTGATACAAGCAAAAAATATGGGCATTAAGATTTTAAACATATATGGTGACTCTAAGTTAATCGTCCATAAGGTAAGAAAAATGTGCAGTAGCAAAGCACCATTATCTAAAAGCATACAGAAATAGGGTATGGGATCTAATAGAATATTTTGATGCCCTAAATATAAATTTTCCTCCCAAAGAAAAAAATACCCTGGCAGATTCATTAACAATGAAGGGATCTAACTTCAACCTTTCTATAGAATTTGGAATCAAGAAAGCCAAGGGAATCAAAATGATTTTTAGACCTGCAGTACAAGATATGCATATTTTTTGGCAGTTTTTTGAAAGTGATGAGAAGATAATTGACTTTTTGGTAAGGAAAGCATGTCTCTCCACCATCCAAGAAGAGAACCTATAATAAATTGATCAACAAGATATTATTCAATTGAGTAACAATCACATTCCTAGAGGGTTGGTCACTCTAGAGAGATTGTTTGACAATGAGGACAGAAAAAAGACCAGAGCCATGAAATTCAATAAAAAAATTTATAAAGAAGTTGAATTCGGTACTAAAAAGAAGCTCAATGTTGGAGTTCGATGTTCACCAGAGGAAGCATAAGATATCAAAACTTTATGCTTAAAATACCAAGACATCGTGGCTTGGTCATATGAAGATATCGTGGCTTGGTCATATGAAGACCTCAAGGAATATGACAAGAAGGTTATACAACATACTATTGAGCTAGAGCCTGATGCAAAGCCTTTTAGGTAGAAGCAAAGGCCTGTAAATACAAGGATCAAGACCATTATGAGATAGAAGCTCTTAAAGTTATTAAAGGCCAAGATCATATATCCAATAAAATATTCAACTTGGGTAGCCAAATTGGTACCAGTGAGAAAAAGAATGGTGATGTTTTTTTATATGTAGATTTTAGAAATCTTAACCAAGCATCCCTTAAGGATCACTATCCCCTCCCATAGATCGATCAAATTTTATAGATAGTGACAGGGACAAAGAGGTTCTCATTACTAGATGGCTACTCTAGGTACAATCAGATTTGGGTGAAGGATGAAGATTTGTATAAAACAACATTCACCAAAAAATAGGGTACATTCACCTAGCAGATAATGCCCTTTGGGTTGTTCAATGCGGAAGCCACATTTTAGAGAGCCATAGATTATGCCTTTGGGGCATTGATCAACAAAGTCATTCTGATCTATTTGGATGATATGACCGTGTTTTCCCATGATAAGCATGACCACCTATCATACCTTGAGCTTTTTCAAAAGTGTAGAGAATTTGGTATTTCACTCAATCCTAAGAAATCATTCTTTGCAGTCCATGAAGGAAAAATTTTGGGCCATGTGGTCTCAAAAGAAGGTATGGCCATAGATCTAGACAGAATTAAGTCCATTCTTGCTCTCACATTGCCTACAAACAAGGTCTTACAATCCTTTTTGGATCAAATAAACTGTGTGAATAAATTCATTTCTGAATTTGCACAAAAAGTAAGGCCCATATATGAACTACTCAAGAAGAATACCAAGTTTAAGTGGACTGAAGTTAGGAAATAATCTTTTAAGATTATCAAGCAGTCCATTGCAATGGCCCCAGTACTGGTGAATCCAAATTTTAGTAAGGATTTTATCCTTTATACTTATAGAGTTGAAGAGAGTTATGCCTCAGTGCTCACTCAAAAATATGATCAAGGTGAGGAACATCCTCTATTATTTTGGATATATACACTCTATGACTACTAGTTCAAATATAAATTTATATAAAGACAAGTATTTTTCGTAAATGAAGTCACTAAATAAATTTAGGTAGTACTTGGTCCAGAGTAAAACCCTAGTATATTTTGTTCATCTAGATGTAAGAAGCATCATTCTACAAGGAGAACTGGGAGATAAAAGGGCTAGTTGGATTACTAAAATCTAAGAATATGATGTAGAAATACATCCCACCAAGTTGGTGAGAGGCAGGGCCCTGTGCCAAGGTCTAACAGAGGTAGTAGCATTAGCAGAAGTAATAGCTTACCAGATAGCAAAAGAGTATCAAGTTGAAGAAATGCAGCCAGTAGAATCTAATTGGGTTGATCAAATGATAAAATACTTTCAAACTAGAGTATGCCCTCCTAATCTGAATACATCCTAAATGAGAAGATATAGGTTGTAGGCTTTGAAATATGTATTGCTTTCAAAAGTCCTGTACAAAATAAACTTGGATGGAGTTCTTCTTAAATGCTTGAAAGAGGACCAAAAATAGAGAATTATTGAAGAGTTCCATAGAGGACCAGCTGGAGGGCACTGCTCAGGTAGAGTTATAGCTTTGAAAATCATAAGAGCATGATATTATTGGCCTGCTGTATTTGCTAATACTTTCAGGGTTACTAGGGCCTATGACAAATGTCAGCGACATGTTGGAAGAATAAGGAATGCTTCATTTCCCCTTAAGCCAATACAAGTTGAAGAGCCCTTTCAACAATGGGGGTTGGAATTCATAGAGATCATCAATCCTAATTACTCAATAGAGCATAAGTTTATCCTAACTACCACATATTACCTTACCATATGGGTAGAGGCTATTCCTACCAAGAAATCAGATCAAGAAGTTGTGATTAATTTTATGGAAAATTATATTTCAAGGTTTGGAGTTCCAGAAGCCTTGGTGAGTGATAACGACCCAGATTTCATAGGATCCAAGTATATTGAGTTTTCTAGCAAGTATGGTATCACTCTAAAGAATAATTCAAATTATTACCCACATGATAATGGACTTGCTAAATCTACCAAGAAAAACTTGTTAGGGATTTTGAGGAAATCACTTTAAGGGAATAAAATAAGTTGGCACTTGTTGCTAGACCAAGCTTTATGGGCCGACAGGATTACTATAAATAATTCCATTATAACTTCTCCTTATGCTCTGGTGTATGGCAAAGAGGCAGTGTTACCTATCCATTTGAAAATTCTAGCACTCAAGCTGGTAAATACAGAGGAGTCAGAGGAAAATCCAGTAAAAACTAGGTTGACCCACTTACTATAACTCAAAGAGAATAGACCTCATGCATATGATAATTTTCAAAGGCATTCCTTAGATATCAAGGCATGGTTTGATAAGAATACCAGATTCAAAAAATTGAAGTTTAGAGATTTAGTTCTCAGGTGGAATGTTGATAGAGCAAAATTGGGAAAACATGAAAAGTTTGACTCTTTTTTAGATGGCCCTTTCAAAATAGTGGAGGCCAAGGAGTCCAATGTGTTCCAGCTTGAAGATCTAGAGGGGAACATACAACCGATTCTAGTGAATTTTTTTATCTCAAACTCTACTATGTTTGAAACATGAGCTCATTGTAACATATGTATATACATTGTATTATATTTACCTTTCTTTCTACACTTTGTATTCATTTTTTTCTTTAACATTTTGAAAAGAGAAAAATATTCGCAAAAATGGCTAAGTGTTGACAAAGGATTCAATGAGGTTCCATTATGCACACAAATACACATAAATTATAGTGAAATGGTGAACATCTCTAATCGACATTGAAATGCACGAAGATCTCAGTGGAACAAAACCAATGTTATTGTCCACGCATTAAATTAATTAAGTGTCAAAAAATTAAACACGTCTTCAATCCACCAATTTCAATACTAAGGTGAAGTAGAATGATGATTTTGCAATTAGGCCACATGGAGAGGAAGGAGAGAGCCCACATTTAATTCTAAAATATCCCACGCTCAAACCAAAGAGTAGCCAAAATGATGCCACAAAGTGGCAACTCAAGTTTGAATTTTTGGCCAATGAGATATCAAAATGCCACCTTCGAGCCGCCAAAAAGAATGAGTGGGAATTGGAAAGCATGCCAAAAATTAGATTGTGTAGTAGCCACATTAATGTTGGAATATATGCATGCACCAGGAAATAAAAGTGGTGAAGCATGAGCTACATTCATTTGGAGACATATTGTGTTCATAGAGGAGAAAAGAGTGAAACAGTACTCATAAACATTCACTATGAATATCATAGAGAATGTAGTGTTGTTGTTGGAAAATGGCTTTTGAAGATACCCAAGAAGCTGAAACCTCAGAGAAGATGGAAGTGGGTCCATACATCGATAAAGTAGAAGTTGTGGCAGATACCAAGTTGGTCCTCACAAAAATAACAAGGCTCAGGAGGAATGTGAATGATAGATTCAATAAAAGAGCTGCTTTATCGATGGAAGGTATATGTGTTGTGCTCTCTTACCTATATTTTTATATTTGTGATTATGTTCACCCTTGTCCGAAATTGATAGCTACAATAGTTAAATTTTATGACCCCATGGCCACTACAGTGAAAAATGCTAAAGGCAAAACCCTATTTAGCATCATCGCTACATTCTATCATGAAATCTTCCCTTTAGGGTTAGAACCATCTATAAGACCGAAATATTTTAAAGTGACCACCCAAGCCATGTATTACTCTCTAGAGAAGCAAGCTAATGGTAGTGAATCTTTCAAGAGATGGGTTTATAAACAACTCAATACCAAGCCTAACGAAGAAGTTACCTGAAGTCCCAATTCCCATTAAAAAATTTGTAAACCCTATGTTGTTTTTAATGTTGGCTTGCATGGAGATTTTAGACTCTGGCAGAATATTGCATGGCTATAAAATTACCGCAACCTATTGTATTTCAAATGAAAGAATGTATGAGGAAGGTGCAAAGGAAAAAGGGACTAGGGTTATCTTTTTTGACTAGCCAACCTTCCTTGCCCAAAGGATACATGAAAAATTGGTTAGAATGAAAAGGGGCTGTGATGCACCTAGTTTTAGGCATTGCTCAATCCTGGTATGGATGTTCTATGCAGCTATTAAGGATAAGATGCTTTTGATTCTGGTTAGGGATAAAACCGATGATGGGGAACCCTTGTTGATCTATTATTGAATAAGTCATTTAAGGAGTAGTGAGTCTTTCTACATATTCAACCTAGAATTCCCAGGACCTGCATTAAAAATAATGTATGGAGAGTGTCCTAGACTGCCACCTGTGGCTAAGAAAATTTTGAGAACAGAGGATGCTGAAGAAGGAGACTGGTATCTTTTGATTGAGGGCACCATAATCAACTTATATGGATTCATGGGTAAACCTCTTCTCCTACCCCATTTCATTATAGATATGAATAGAATTATTCTAACTTATTCTAGAATAATAGTGCAAAAACAAAATGATACAGAATAAAAATAACAACTCACAATATACATGCACATAGAACACAAGATATTTACCTTGGTTCACCCAATATGGGCTAATCCAGCAAAATAAGAGCCACACCTCCTCTAATATTATTTTCACTCCTTGCCTAAAATGGAACATTATAATCAATATAAAGGAAACTCTTACAACCCTAAACTACAATGTGGTACTAGAATACTGTGGGCACAATACCATGGGCTAAAACTACCCAAACCCACCAACTTCAAGAATCTTGGAAACCTCTTTGCAAATTGCTCCAAAAAAGGGGACAATTTTTGGGGGAGGCTAAGCCCCCATTGAACCCCCTGGGAGGGCTTTGCCCTTCTCCAAGGGGATACACCCCCCTCGGACCCCCTCAAGAGGGCTTCTTCATCGCCTCGAGGCTTTGCCCCCACCTTAGGCCTTGGGCTGCCCATCGACGAGAAAGACCACCAAAATGCAGGTCTACTGTACAGTGCTTCCTCTGCAAAGGATGAGACACATCCAACAAGATAGGATATTTGCCTTGGGATATTTGAGGTAGGTAGAATACATTGATTCAAATTATGGTTCTGGAAGAAAGATAAAATCTTTGCTAACCTACCACACTATGGATGATATAACTATCACAAAGAAGGGGTAGAGTGAGCAAATTGACCAATACCTAGACAGGTTAGGTCTATTTTATATTCCTCAAATATGGAGTTATGATCTTGATGACATTTTCACCAAAAGGAATGTAGCCCTAAATGGAGACAAAGCTTATAAATTTGATAAGAGGTCTAGATCCCATTTTGAACAGGGCAAAAATAATGATGAGACCACTCTTTTGGAGTGGAATGTTTCAAAAATGGATCAACTACCTCCATGGCTAGATTTTTAGGAGCATATTATGGATTTTGATCCAGATAATAAGAAGAAGCATCGGCTAACAGAGGCCATCATTCATGATATTGAAGAGAAAATTGAAAAGAAAAAGGACCTTCAACCTGATGAGGACACTGTTGAAGAAGTGGAAAAAGGAGAATAGTGGAATGTAGCAAATATATCATATTGGTGGAGAATGAGAAATGTAATTGAAAAACCTAAGTCCAGGTTTGGCATGAAGATTGATAATGAGTTTTCTAAAAAAAATGATGAAAATATCAAAACCTAGAAGCAAAAGGACATTAGAAACATGGTGTTAACTTATGAGAAGTCCCAGGCTGGTTCAAAATCTCTCTCTCCACCCATAGATCAAGAAGCTCCAATAGAAGAGCATGAAACTCCTTTGATAGAAGTTGAGGTCTTGAAAATGTTTCTCCCCACCACTGAACAAGTGGAAAAATTTCCTAAGGGAGCACAACTTTTGAGAAAAATGCAATATTCAAGTGAAAAGGCTATTAGTACTCTAGTCATAGAGGTAATGACTAGGCCTAAATTCTTAGCTTTGGGGGGACAACCTCTAGATACAGATATTGACTAGAAAAAAAATGATGAAAGCTTCAGATTTACACCCGTCACTTTCACTACTGCATCATCAGTAGAACTACATCCCATTTTTGAGCAAGTATTGCTTGAAGAAACATCACAAGAAGTATCTGAGGAAATATACAAAGAGTGAGTTGGATACCTTTCAATTGATTCACAAAAGAGCTAAAAGAGCTCCAAAAATGGAATAGAAAGAGGTTTCTAAGAAACAAAGGATGGACAAAGGAGAGGTTGTTAAAGAGGTAGTTGTTTTAGCTACACAAGAATTGATACAACAAGAGCAGCAGCAAGATGCAGGGATAGAACAAGAATGCCCTACACCTGTAGGTGAAGGTATGGTCTTTAATACCTCTTCTCCTCTTCCTCCTACTGAATCCCCAAGGAATTCTCCCTCCCCTTCTGGTCAAGAAAATGTTACAACAATGCATTCCCCTCTCATAGTCCATCTCATGTTTCATTAGTTACCACTAAGGTGCAGGTTGTCCCTTCTCCCCAAAGTCACCCCATATTCCACCTTTATCATCTGAGGTTCCTACTTCATCATCTCCCATAATTCACCTTCACCATTACAATCACCACCATAAAAGGAGAAAATTGTTCCAAGCACCCCCATTCATCCAGTTGTTAGTCTTGCTTCAATTTCTATGAGTTTACCAGTAGCAACCACAACAGTAGTTATCGAGTCTATTGTTTTTATAGAAACTACCATAACTATTTCCACACCACCATTGTCAATGGTTGAGTCTGCCCTTGCCTTCCTAGTGTCTTCATCTCCCCTAATTTATAGTTATTCAAGTCATGTATCTTGTCAAAGGAGCAGCCAACCACACAAAAAATAAATGATTTCTAGGCAGAGAAGCTATCTAAACCTTCCAACAGGATGGTTGTAAGAAGAAGGAGCATGTATGTTGATCCGGTCTCAAGGAAAAGGATATCCAGGTCCATGTTCCCCCTTGTAAATAAGCCTTATACTGAGATGACGGTCTAATATTATCGAGTTGAAGAAGTAACATGGGACATTGAGAAGCTTCCAAAAGAAGATGAGCTGGTAATGGCCAGATCCCACTTAGAGACCTTCTATGTGAAGAATGATATATTCAAAGAGAAGGTGGGTAAACTTGAGAAGTAGATTGAAAAGCTTCAAAATACTGTGAACAATCAAAATGAGGTGGAAAAGGCTCTAAAAAAAGAGGCCAAGGGCTGGTAGGAAAAGTTCCAAGAAGCCAATAAGCTCAAAGATCAACTAGGAGAGAAAAAGAAGCTGAATGAAGAACAAGAAAAATAAATTCAAATTTTGAAACAACAACTTTAAATTGAGAAAGCTAAGTCTTTTGGATTTTCTAAAGTTGGACTAAAGAATATTAGAAAATAATTACTCTTCGAGGTCCAAGAGAAATGTTCAAGGCTTCAACTTATCATTGACTACCTAGATGATGTCAGTCGCTTACTCCAGAATGTGCAAAAGGATTTAGATCAAATCACTAGAGAGCTACAACCTATGGTGATTCCAGTAGAGCAAATGTACAAGCTAATTGATAGCAGACTCAGTGATTCTGCTAAGCCAATTCCCAATAAAGAATGAAATCTTGCTATATTTTTTTCTAGAATTGTGGTCAAGAAGCACTGGGTACTTTAGAAATCCTAGTTAATATTTGATAGAATTGAAAGAGTGATTAAGGATGTTGTGGATGTAAACAAATAAATGATGCAAGTTGGATTTAGAGGTTTGTGGGAGGAATATCATAGCTTGCTATCATTGGAAGAGATTCAGAAGAGCACTAATGAAAATATGCAAGATGAATCTGATATTGACTCTCTTGAACAACCACTAAACCAAGAGCAAGCCACTCAATTGATCATTGATTTTACCAGGCTGAGAGATCTTATGGAGGATCTGGTAAACAGAGGTAATGTTGCTAACTATGAGGATATTGGAGAGTTGTAGTATATTTACAAGCAGCTGAAAGAGACATCAAACCCCTCTAAAGTAGCCTAGAATCAAGCTTTGCAAACCCTAAAGTTTATGGTTCAATTGTTTGGTAATGATTCTGGAGGAAGAAATAAAAAACAATCTTCTCTATAAGAAGGAAATGAAGAAGAAGAAAAAGAAGAGGAGGCCAAAGAAGAGGCCCATAAATAATAAGAGTAGGATGGAACCACAACAAGCCCGTAAGGGGCACAAAATTAAGTTGTTTTTTGTTTTGTACATACACACAAGTTTTGTATTTTTATTTTTTGTTCTGACATTGTCAAAAATAAACAATAAAGGCATGAGCCTAGAGGGGCACATTGAGTAGCAAATTTTGTGTGAAGGCATTTTTGTAAAGAGTCCTTATAAGAAGGGGAGAGTTGTATTTTTTAAGAACAGTGAAGCAATTTTGCTATAAGGGCACAAAGACAGATTTTGGAAACAACGATGGAGGAACATGTGTCTATTGCATAGTCTCCATATGAGTAGTTATCCTCTGTGTTGCTTGAAGCATGGTCTCGATGTGAACTTCTACTCTATAATTTTTAGAGGGTAGTATTCATATGGAAACTATTATTTAAAGTATATTTTTGAACATGAGCATTTTTTGACTCTCGAGATCCAATGGATAAGACTCTGAGTTCTATGGCTTTGCAAGCAAATCCACCTGATACTTAGGAAATTTTTTTTTTACCTAAGGCATGAAGTTCCCATTCTGCACATGTTTTAGTGTATGTCAGAGTGGATCCACAACAAAGGTTCTCAATATACCCAACACTTAGTGTATTTTTGCACTAGGAGCAATTCTGCATAGTTTCTAATATTTTTGGCTTCGGACTGGTGACACGTCCCGAATTCGCAAAAGTTTTTGGGGAAAGATTATGTCAGCATAAAAAATGTGTAGATTGGTGACCACTTTGTATTTTTAACATATTTTGAGTGGCTAAGTGTTGGAGAGCCCGATTTCGAGGAGCACATAGAACATTTTTGCCCAAAATGGTGATAAGATGTGAAAAGAAAAACAAAGGCATGTGGATTCATGACAAAGGTCATTTTGACTAACTTTCTTCTAGATTGGTGACAAGTAGCATTGTATACTAATGTTAGTGCGAAATGAAAGAAGAGTTACCTTTACAATGTGGCGGGTCCGAAATGGTGTTCTAAGTTGATACACTTGCTTGGGTTCGGAATAGAAGATGCAAACGTTTTGAAGAAAATATGATGTCATCAAATTTTTTTTGTGTATTTTTGAATGTTGCATCGCCAATAAAGGAAAACAAAGGATAAGGAGCGAATTTCATCCCACTTCACTTTTAGTGAGTTTTTGTGCTGGATTGGCATTCCACAGGTTCTGAGGCATAAAAGGTGATGTCATTAATTTTAAAAGCAGAATGGTGTTTTGGTTCTTCCCCACCATTTTTCCAAGTATATTCCTTATCAAATCATAGTCATGCGATGGGGGAAGATCTACGGTCGAGATTTTATCAATAATTTTGAAGTATATTAAGGTGATTTCTCATCGGATTCAAAATATAGTTAGTTGGAGGAGGAAGTTGAAGCATCGAGGGTTTCAAGAAAACAAGAACTAGATACGATTGCAGATCAATGATTACTAGGGGCTTCCAAGAAACATTAATGATGTAGATGTAATATCCAGTGGCCTGAACTTTAGTTGATTCCAAATAACCAACAAATTATAGAGGCTCTAAGCTGCCATGGCGGTCCACTTATAGAAGATTTCATGAAGGATGAACCAGTAAGGAAATGCTAGCTAGAACTCTCTACTGAGTTGTAAATGATAAATATTTGTAATGTTTCTTAATATTTTTAATTCTACAAACTATAAATAGAGGTTGAACCCTCATTTTTAAGGGTCAGCTCTAGTGTGTTTTCTTGCACTACTGTAAATATTCCCAAGAGCTAATGAAAGGAGCATTGCATTGTTTTTTGCCTCAAATTTTGTGTCTTCGTGATTTGATATTAGAGGTTCAAATTATTAAGCTATATTTCTATAAATACTTGAATGGTTAGTTTGTGCTAGATTAATGGATTTACTAATCGCTAGGGTAGTTAAAATCTGCTTCTAAATTATATCTTTATTGTTAGGGAGTGTATTTCTGTAAAATCTAGATATTGATTAATTCTACTATTTGGATTGTCATTGTTTAGATATTGAAAGTGCTATCTGTAATATTTCTTTGTTGTTCTTTAATGAATGAAGGTTCATATAATTTGAGATAATGTTGATCTGAGTAGTGTGCCTCTAAAATGGTTTATGGGAGATTTTTGTGGTAGTGAAACTGTTGTTAGCCTATTTGTCCACTATTGTTCAAATTTTCTAACCCTAATATTTTCTTACCCTAATATTTAAAACCCTAAATGAGCATAATTGTATCAATATCCTGTTTAAGTTGACAAGGAACCTACCTACTCTGGAGGTTGGATTTGAAACCCCTATTTTAGTCCATCCAATGTTGAGTGTTGAGTTGTACCTATTGGGTGCATGCCTGTATAGAAAGTAGGAAGATAAACAGCTACAATGTTGAGTAAAGCTTGATGCAATTCAGTTCCCAATAGTATCCAAATTCCTTTGGTCAATTTTGTTCAAAAGGCTCCAAGGGCACCTAACTCATTTATTCAAATAAATTCAAAAGGCTCCAAATAGAACCAACCCCTTTGGTCACTTTCAGTTCAAAAATCTCTAGAGGCACCAAATCCCTCTCGTCAACATCTAGAATAGCTTTTTCTTTCCTATAGTAACTTAGGACTTTCTTTTTGGTCGTCGATTAGAGTCTCAAGTGAACCTCGTATCTAGGGATTTAATCTAGTCACCTAGTGGATACAACAATTGGTTATCCATGCAACTCGGTAGGATGGGTAGATTACCATAAGACCACTCATTCAAAAAAAATTAAATGAAACCTTCTCGGGTCAAGATAGTCTCAAATTTTCACTTTTTCCCAAGGCACCCAAGCTAATCAACTCTTTCTAGTCAAGTGACTCATCTATCATCATTTCAAATCTCCTCCATCGACTCATCACTTGAGGGGGTAGTCAATACCTTCAAAATTCTCATCTCAAATCAAGTCAATACTCAAAAACTCAATACTGGAAATTGCACACATCCAAGAATCATTACCAAATACTATCATAAGCACTTTTTCTTGGGGAAAAAAAGCAAACATTTAAACTAAATAAAAACTTGGTAAGCCCAAAACCTCAAGCATGTAGACTAATATTATCTACCTGTGGTTGAAATTTTTACTAAAAAAAACCTAGCATACTCAAATCCTAGAACCTGTAGACTAATAATGTCTACCCATGGCAAAAACATTTACCAAAATTAAGTTCTTCAATTTATTGACAGTAATGATTCAACATGTATATTTTCCATGATTGGGGCATCCCACATTGGCTTTTAATTTTAAATTATCTTCCACCACTCTCCTTCAAGTTCATTTTCATAATTCATCATCAGTTCAACCATTTTAGATCATATATTTGTGCTTCACATTGTGCTTACACACAAAGCATCCCAAAAAGGGGCATCTATAGACACCTAAAATGCATCATATTGAGGAGACTCTCAAAATGTCTCCTTTCTAACTCGCACAACCCACCTTGGGCATCCTTAGGGTTAATTTAATGGTTTTCACCACCAATCGACACTTTTCTCCATGGTAAGCCTAATCATCTTGACCCGAGATGATCTTAGGGTCGTGACCATATTGACTTGATATAATCATGAAAAAATAAAAACAAAAAGAAAATAAAATATAACTGGTAGCCAAACTTGCTAGTTAACACCGTGCATGATCTCACATCGATATTAGATACCCTACATGAGGTAAATTCAATTAATCATATACAATCAATTATTTTGGGACATGCATCTACTTTTTCATGTAGACTACCCCTCTACTTTTTTATGCAAGCTACCCTTAACTGGAACTTACCATATTTAGAATATGGCCAAGAGGTCTAAAAATTGACACTCACCCCTTAGTTTTAAAGATCTTACTTTTGAGTTTTTGTGCCATGAAATGCTACCAAAATCAATATGCTAGGTTTTCCTACTACTAAGACTATGTCGTTGGACTACCATACAAGGATGAATGTTGTGCTTCCCTACCTCACAAAAAAAAACTCGCTTTGATGATTTCTCAAGCTCGCTAATTTGCCTCACCACCATGAAAATCCATCGACAATACATCCCTATGCCATCTTAAACACCTCCAAAATCTGGTCATGCAAAAAAGTAGACCCACAATAGCTACTGTCTCACCATGAGACGATCCGTATATGAAACCGTCTTGACCCAAAATGGTCTCGATCAGACCAACTATTTTTTTTTTCTTTTAGCTTAGCTTAGATCTACTTATTTTATTTTTTTGCATCAATTTAGATCTTATTTATAACATACATGCACTCACTTTTTATTTATTTCATGCTCTTTGATTGAATACTGGTCCAATTTTAGTGGGCCCCGCACATGCTATTGATTTGTTGTTATTCCTTTATGTGTAGGTTATAGGTACAAGGAAAATGAAATATTTTGGATACAACTCTCACATGAAGACCCCAAAAAATCCACTCCTCGATGAATTGTGCTAGCATGAAGATTTTTGATATTGCACCTAGAGACCTCATTTTGATATATATTGTAATAATTGTATCATTGGTAGCATCCCCTAAGAGGGGATCGTATTGTAACACCTTGAAAAGATGAGCATAAATATATAAAATAATCCATTTTATCTTATCTTTTTCAGATTATAGTTTTTCATTTTTGCTTTTATTTTTTATGATGCAAACTGTTGGCTTTCACATAGACCAAGGAAAAATGAGTTGCCATAGTAGGTGTGTGAATGCTATTTCGATAAGCCCACAATGCCAAGGGGATTTGAATATGCCAATATTAATGATTTTCTTGAATAATTTTCTTGAGGATGGAAATGATAGTCTTGTTGGTAGCCTCATATTGTCCATTGCTTTGAGGGTAATAAGGTATCAAGAAACTATGTTTAATATGATACTTATCACAAAGAGCTCGAACATCCTTATTCTTAAAAGGACCACTATTTGAAATGATATTGGAAGGAATTCCAAAGTGATAAATAATGTGATGGAGTATTAAATATATGATTCGAGGACCTGTTGTGTTGGCAAGAGGGATTGCTTCAACCCATTTGGTGAAATATTCAATGCCAATGATAATGAATGTGTGACGTCCCGAGGAAGGAGACAATATTTTACTAATAAGATCTAGGCCCCATTGGGAAAAGGGTCATATTGCTTGAATGGGTTGCAAATCCTATGAGGGTATATGTGTTAGGTTGGAATGATGTTGGAACTTGAGGCACTTCTTCACATATACACAATAATCATGCTCCATTATAGACCAAAAGTATCTTATATGCAAGATGCATTTTACGATGGCCTTCCCATTGTAATGGACACCATAGGTACCATCGTGTGATTGAGATATTTCTCAACTAGCCACCATCAAGATAGTGAAGGAGAATGCCATCATAGCCTCTATGATAAAGGATATCCCCTAGGAGAACAAATTGAGCTACCTTTTGTTTGAATGTTTGTTTGGTAGTGAAGGGCAAGTCTGGATGAAGAGAGCCAAACTTGAGAAAGCCATGCAAAGACTATCATAAGCACTTTTTCTTGGGGAAAACAAGCAAAAATTTAAACCAAAAAAACACTTGGTAAGCTCAAAACCTCATGCATGTAGACTAATATTGTCTACTTGTGGTTGAAATTTTTACTAAAAAAAACCTAGTATAATCAAAGCCTAAAGCCCTTAGACTAATAATGTTTACCCATGGCAAAAAAATTTACCAAAATTAAGTTCTTCAATTTATTGAAAGTAATGATTCAATGACATGTATATTTTCCATGATTGGGGCATCCCACATTGGCTTTTACTTTTGACCATCTTCCACCACTCTCCTTCAAGTTCATTTTCATCATTCATAATCAGTTCAACCATTTTAGATCATATATTTTTGCTTCACATTGTGCTTACACACAAAGCATCCCAAAAAGGGGTATCTATAGACACCTAAAATGCATCATATTTAGGAGACTCTCAAAATGTCTCCTTTATAACTCGCACAACCCACCTTGGGCATCCTTAGGGCTAATTCAATGGTTTTCACCACCAATCGACACTTTTCTCCATGGTAAGCCTAATCATCTTGACCGAAGATGATCTTAGGGTCGTGATTGTCTTGACCTGAGATGATCATGAAAAAACAAAAAGAAAAAGAAAATAAAATATAATTGGCAGCCAAAGTTACTAGTTAACACTGTGCATGATCTCACATCGACATTAGACACCCTACATGAGGTAAATTCAATTAATCATATACAATCAATTATTTTGGGACATGCATCTACTTTTTCATGTAGACTACCCCTCTAATTTTTTATGCAAGCTACCCTTAACTAGAACTTACCATATTTAGCATATGGCCAAGAGGTCTAAAAATTGACACTCACCCCTTAGTTTTAAAGATCCTACTTTTGAGTTTTTGTGCCACAAAGTGCTACCAAAATCAATATGCTAGGTTTTCCTGGTACTAAAACCATGTTGTTGGACTACCATATAAGATTGAATGTTGTGCTTCCCTACCTCACATAAAAATAACCTTGCTTTGATGATTTCTCAAGCTCACTAATTTGCCTCACCACCATGAAAATCCATCGACAATACATCCCTATGTCATCTTAAACACCTCCCAAACTTGGCCATGCAAAAAAGCAGACCCACAACAGCAACTGTCTCACCATGAGACGATCCGTATATGAAACTGTCTTGACCCAAAATGGTCTCGATTAGACCAACTATTTTTGTGTTTTCTTTTAGCTTAGCTTAGATCTACTTATTTTATTGTTCTACATCAATTTAGATCTTATTTATCACATACATGCACTCACTTTTTATTCATTTCATGCTCTTTGATTGAATATTGGTCCAAATTTAGTGGGCCCCGCACATGCTACTGATTTTTTGTTATTCCTTTGTGTGTAGGTTATAGGTACAAGGAAAATGAAATATTTTGGATACAACTCTCACATGAAGACCCCAAAAATTCCACTCCCTGATGAATTGTGCTAGCACGGAGATTTTTGATATTGCACCTAGAGACTTCTTTTTAATAAATATTGTGATCATTGTATCGTTGGTAGCATCCCCTAAGAGGGGATCTTATTGTAACACCTTGAAAATATGAGAATAAATATATAAAATAATCCATTTTATCTTATCTTTTTCATATTATAGTGTTTCATTGTTGCTTTTATTTTTTATGATGCAAATTTTTGGCTTTCACATAGACCAAGGAAAAATGAGTTACCCCAATAGGTGTGTGAATGCTAGTTCGATAAGCCCACAATGCCAAGGGGATTTGAATATGCCAATCTTAATGATTTCCTTGAATAATTTTCTTGAGGATGGCAATGATAGTCTTGTTGGTAGCCTCAGCTTATCCATTGCTTTGAGGGTAATAAGGTATCAAGAAACTATGTTGAATATGATACTTATCACAAAGAGATCAAACATCCTTATTCTTAAAAGGACCATTATTGGAAATTATCTTGGAAGGAATGCCAAAGAGACAAATAATGTGATGAAGTATTAACTCTACGATTCAAGGACCTGTTGTGTTGGCAAGAGGGATTTTTTCAACCCATTTGGTGAAATATTCAATGGTAGTGATAATGAATGTGTGATGCCCTAAGGAGGGAGGTAATATTTTACTAATAAGGTCTAGGTCCCATTGGGAAAATGGCCATATTTCTTGAATGGTTGCAAATCCTATGATGGTAGATGTTTTAGGTTGGAATGATGTTGGAACTTGAGGCACCTATTCACATATGCACAACAGTCATGCTCCATTATAGACCAAAAGTATCCCATATGTAAGATGAATTTTACGATGGCCATCCCATTGTCATGGGCACCATAGGTACCATCATGTGATTGAGAGATTTCTCAACTAGCCACCATCAAGATAATGAAGGAGAATACCATCATAGCCTCTGTGATAAAGGATATCCCCTAGGAGAACAAAAAGATCTACTTTTTTTTTGAATGTTTGTTTGGAAGTGAAGGGCAAGTCTAGATGAAGAGAGCCAAACTTGAGAAATTCATGCATGTGAGAGAACCAGTTGTGGTATAATTTTGTTTGAACAAAGTGAATATCCCATTCATTCAAATAAGTATCACAGGAAAGAACAAATCAATAAAGTCTCATAACACATACAAGGTAACATTTTTAAAGGGATTTTATGGAATAAGCAACCCTAGAGAGGTCATAATATCGATGAAATTATTGTTTAAGTGTGGTGCAATATCAATATCATACCAGTAAAAAGTAGTGAGGAGTTTATTGACTATCTTCTTGTAAAATTTTAAAACTAAGCATTGACATTGGTAAGTCCCTTGAACTTGATTAACAATAAGTTGAGAATCATATATTATTAAAATGTATTTAATACACATCACCATGATGGTTTGGATTCAAAGGATTAGGTCTTTGTACTCTACATTGTTGTTGGTGCAAGGGAATTCAAGTTTGAAGTAAAAAGGGATAAGAACCCCTTATGGTGTGAAAAATACCATCCCAGCATCATTCCCTTGTTTGCACTTAGATCCATCAAAGAAGAGGATGAGATCAACATCTTCTTTAGGTTCAATAGGTTCTTCTTGTTTAGTTTTTGTGAAGACATAATCATCATGGAGCTCGACTATGAGAGGTGTGTCAGTAGAAAGGAGAGATTCAATGAGTTGGTTAGTGATGACCTGACCCTTAATGAATTTTTTATCGATAAATTCAAGGTTAAATTCAATTAGGAACATTACACATTTAGCAGTTCTTCTATTGGTGTATGTACGACTCATCATATAATGTAATGGGTTTTCCTGAGCAATGACATAATTTGTATGATTGAGTATGTAGTGACAAATTTTCTTAGTGGTAAATGCTACAACAAGACAAAGCTTATCCACATAAGCATATCCGATTTCATAGCTCACCAAGGTATGGTTGATGTAATATATTGCCTACTCATGATTGTTCTCATTCTTTTGGGTCAACATAGTCCCAAGAGAAAAAATCAATAGCAAATATGTATAGAATGAAAGGAATGCCTAGATGAGACAATGATAAAATAGGTGATGTTAAATATTATTTTATGACAAAAAAATATTGTTGACATTTGTGGGTCCATGTAAAAGTGACCCGATTTTACAGAAGATGATTAAATGACTTGCATTTGTCTAATAGTTGTGTGATAAAGAGATGAATCACTTGAATCTTTCCTTGCAAGCTACACAATTCTTTAAGGTTCTTTGGGGGAGGTATTTCAATTATGGCCTTGACCTTGTTAGGGTCCACTTAAATACCTTACTTGGAGCTAATAAACCCTAAGAGTTTACCAGAAGTAACATTGAAGACACACTTCTTAGGATTAAGTCATGCGTTGTGCTCTAGGAGTCGATTGAAAACATCGTGTAGCACATCAAGGTACCCAAGATAAGTTTTGAATTTTACCAAAGGATCATCCATGTAGTCTTTGTTCATATTGTGCATGTAATCATGGAATATATATGTCATGGCACATTGATAAGTAGATCTTGTATTTTAAGACCAAATGGTATAACTTTGTAATAAAATATCCCCCAAGGCATTGTGAAAGATATTTTGTTTTGATCAGCTAGGCTGACATGGATTTGATTATAGCCCAAAAACCATCCATAAGAGAGAGCATCTCATATCAGTGGTAGTTTATACAAGTGTATAGATGTTGGAAAAAGGAAAGTCATCTTTGGTACATGCTTTATTCAAGTTGCAAAAATTAGTGCATACATGAATCCTCCCATTGGATTTACTAATGAGCACCATGTTTGACAGTCACTCTCGATAGTCAATGGGTTGAATAAAAACCACATCTAATAGTTATAATAATTCATCCTTGACCATGAGGGTGATAGTGGGATGAAGTTCTCGTAATTTTTGTTTAATTGGCTTAGCATAAGGATGCAATGTAAGATCGTGGACCTTTAAATTGGAATCTAGGCTAGGCATGTCCTTATAGGACCAAGAAAAGACTTGATTGGAGTCAGTTAACAAGACTATGAATTGTTTCCTTTATTCAACCGAAAGGCCTTGGTCAAGCTTGACGATCTAAGGATTTTTGAGATCAATGAAAAGGTAGATGTTAATGGTATCCTCAATGAGCATATGAGAACCTTCTTCTAGCTGATGCAAAGTGATAATAATTTGTATGTCATCAACAAGATTAACATGGATAGACAAGGGTTCATCCTTGATAATGTCAATTTTATAAACAAATGCATCACAAGGAGCTGATAAGAGGGAAGGAAATAAAACAAGAAATGAGGTGAGGAAAGGTGATTAAATTTGATGAGGCTAGGATCAATGTGAATGAGATAGAAAGGGAATTTATATTATGAAGTGGAGTAATAGATTAGTGGAGATCATATTGATTTGTGGGAATAGGTAAGGGGATGAATTAGAATTTGGGTTCCCATGCTCACGAGGGATGATATGTGCTATGATGGAGGGATGAGGGTAAGGTGGAGTTGGCAATAGTTGGATAGGGAGAGTAGTGCACTCCAAAGGAAGGAGGATAAAAATGATTGTGTGAGGAATAGGAAATAGATATAGGTAGACATTACCATCATCCATGGGATCTATGATGGGGACAACGAGGGATGAGTCCTCTTCAAAATTATTAGAAGAAATTGAAAGTTGCTTGAATAGTTCCTCAAGTTTGTCTTCCAAGGAATCAAGTGGTAATGTATCAATGGTGGAAACTTGGGGAGGATCATCAGGCAAAAGTTGCATGGATTCGGGGCCGATGCAATCATCATCGATGTCCTCCTAGAGAACAAGGGTAACACATTGAAGCTCATATATGAGAAGATTGAGGGAAGGGGAATGATTATACCCTAGACCAACTATATCAGTAGGTAGTTGATGATGGGGATCAATAATGTTGTGAGTGCATTGCTCGTAATATCCAAGTCCATAGCCATACCAGTTGAAATAATGAAGGTATCACAAGGTAAAATAAATATTTGACAAGTATCCTGTATTACCACAAAAAGGTGGTTCAGATTCTCTATCAAGTGGTTGATTCATGCTATTTTCAAGTACCCCACATATAAAGATAATGTTATTAGGGAAAGAAACCATAGGATAGACCACACCTATGGCTAGGGGAGGATCCCATGGGTAGTAGTAATATCTAATAGACTTGATGATTGGCAGTGTAAAGATGACAGTTTGAACAAAATGCTTGCTTATACCAAGATTAGTCATGTGAACTACAACTTGAGTGAGGGATGAGTTGGATGACAAAGGAGATCTCATGTCATCGATAACCTAGGGTTATGGTTTATATGTAGAAGGAAAAAAAAGCATGAGGACAATGTGGGTATCATCAACAATGGAGGGATGTATAGAAAAGGTGTTTGGAGGAGGTGGAGAGTCAAGTTGAGTGAAAGAAAAAATGGTTGGGGAAACTAGGAGGAATGAGGAGGTGGTAGGTGATGGAGGAGGTACCATTGTAACCTATTCAACAACTTATATGAGAGTGGTATATGGTTGTGCGATAGAAGGTATTAATTTTTATGGTGTCACTATGGTATGAGCAGTGACAAGGGCCAAGGGTGTGGTAGCGATGTGCATGCTTGTGGATGACTAGGGAGTGGATACCAAATGGAAAAGTCTAGGGCACCAATAAATTGAGGTTGTTGGTCTAGGATGAGGCGGCATAAGAAAAATGGTAGGATGAGATGGAGGATAAGGTACCATAGGTAAGAGGGAGGAGATGTTAGATGTGGGTCTAATAGCATAAATAGAGGGAAAAGAGGGATTAGAGTTGGTCGAAAGAAGTTGAGATGATGAAGGTTGGATAGGATAAAGGGATTGAGCTAAATAGGGAGAATTATGGTAATACAATGAGGGTTTGTAAGGAGATCCTAATTATGGACCTATGATTGTAAAATTTAGAGGAATAACTCCAAAGGGATCCTAATTCACACGTTGGTTATTTATGGTATGGATAATTGTGAAGATACCAAGATTGCATTATGGTTCCTAAAACCTCATCGCTCCATGAGGGCATCATGATGGAAATGCATGATTCACCAATCATAAGTCATTCAAAAATTTTGAAGACATGAGCAAGCTAAATGATCATTAAATTGGGAGGAAATGAAAAATATATCCAAACTTTTGTGGAAAAATATGAAATCTACCAATGGATGGAGGGATAAACTTTTTGTACTTAAGATATTCTGCAACCATTACCAATCCCAAAAAATGTAAGGATTGACATATTCATAGATTTTATCAAATTTCTTCCTAAACCTGAGGAAAAATTGGTCATTCTTGTGGTGATGGATTACCTCTCAAAGTATTCTTATTTCTGCTCCTTTTCCCATCCTTACCATACCTCCACCATTGCTCAAATATTCATGGAATCTATTTTAAAACTCCATGGTATGTTAAAATCCATTGTGTTTGATTGTGACCCCACCTTCACCAGTTGTTTTTGGCAAGAATTTTTCAAATAGCAAGGAACGTAATTGCGAATGAGCTTAGCCTACCATCCACAAACTGATGGACAAACTGAGAATGTTAATAAATGCTTGGAAACCTACCTTTATTCTAATACCTTTGAGTACCCAACATAGTGGGGTAAGTGCTTGTCATTAGCTGAATGGTAGTACAACATCGTTACATATGACTTCTAAGATACTCCTTTTAAGGTATTTTGTGGGTACCCACCCTCATCACCCTCTTCTTATGTTCTTGAAAACTCTAAAGTTCAAGTGGTGGATGCAACACTTCAAGAGCATGCCCAAATTTTGTAGTAGTTGAAAGAGAACTTGGTTATGGCTCAAAAAACTTTATGATAGTAGATTGATCAACATTGTTCTGAGCACATCCTCAATGTAGACGATATGGTCTTCTTTTGACTCTAGCCCTATAGGTAATATTTAGTGAAACTTCATTCTCATTAAAAGTTGGTAGCATAGTTTTATGGACCCTACCAAGTATTGAAATGGATTAGAAAATTAACCTATAATATTTCATTACCATCTTCTTACAAGATCCATCCAATTTCCATATCTCTTCTCTCAAGAAGGTACTCAACAATCGTATTTAGGTCTAATTGACATTCCTTGAGCTGGATGATGAAGGCTCGATCATCTTGGAGCCTAATAAAATTTTGGATCGAAGAACCCACACTCTTTTTAACTACATCATCATTGAATTCTTGGTCCAGAGATAGGGTTTACAACTAGAATATGCCACATGGGATCCTCTCCAACACCTCTCTAACAACTTCAGCAACAATTTCCTTATCTCCAACTACGAGGATAAATATTTTTTAAAGGGGATGGGCACATTAAGACCCATGTTAATATTATTAATAATTATGTAGTCATGTGGTACTTTAGGTGCCTAGGTTTATGGGATCATATGAAGTAACCATTATTTGTTATTTAAATATGTAACAATTATTCTTTAGGAGTTACTAGATCAGGCCCCCATTTGCACATCGATGGGAAATTTTGAGTGTTAAGGTTAGGGTAGTCAAGTCTAGTAAAGAGCCAAGGGGGCAAGAGAAGATTCATCTCATATTTTGTTGTATCGAAGCTCTGATTCTAAGGAGGTTCTCCTTAAAGAGGCTTATGATTTTATAATGTGTTATTGTTTTCTTCAATATAATCTATTGTATTTCTATTTTGCATTGCAATATATATATATATATATATATATATATATATATATATATATATGTCCATTTTTTCCATCCCTATAACCACCATGTCGCATCATTTTAAACCTTTTACACTATTGAAAGCACTAGGAATACAAACAACCGTTCATTCCGATGAAGTCCAAGATTTGAACCTTGGATGTTCGTCTCCCTTATGGGATTTCACTGAACCAATTGGTCTACACCTCATACCTACATTACAATATTGTTAATTTCAAACTTATTTTTTGTTATTATTACAATAATATGTGGATGTGTCATTATTTTACTACAAGGTTCTTAGCACATATGTAGAATGACCCCCTTACCAAGAGGATAACGAATGTTGTTGCTTGAGTGCTTGGACTTACATAATAATATATTTGGTCTTAAGTGGTATAATAAAGCCTCATATTGATAGACCATTGAATGCTCTTCTTGCATTAGAACAACTCCTATGTCATTGACAAGCATTAATGTCAAGATAAAATGGTTGGTAGGACTTGGGAAAGACAAGCACAAGATAAATGCAAAAAGCATATATGAGATGATTAAATGCCCGATCAACCTGTGGACTCCAAGCAAGATTTTTTGATGAGTGGGTGGTGAAGTGAGTGGTCAACATGTGAGTAGTTGTAAATAAAATTCATGTAGAATTCATACTCACAAGAAAAAAAATAGTTTTGAAATATTTGATGAAGTTGGTCACTCATGAAATATCTCGATTTTATTTGGATGCACATGTACCCCAATCTTATCAACAAGGAATCCCAATTAATTGATTGCAATTTCTCCAAATAAGAATTTCTTCATTTTCACTTGGACTTGGTCATGAAAAAAAATACCCAACACTAGCTTCAAGTAAAAATGAAAATATCCTTCATGAACCAAAATATTAGTGTAAATTGGTGACGGATGGAGCAGCAAGGAGGAGGAGCGAGAGGTCTAGGGGCATCAAACCCTAGGTGTGGGACTTCAGAGGGCAGATCAGAAGACGCGGCAGGTGGGGGCTCTGGCGAGATAGCAGGCCCCCAGGCAGAGGATGTGGACAAGGAAGTTCTATTGGAACCGGTCCAAGGGCGTTGGGCGGATGCGGTTGAAGATTTCTCTGAGGGGGACCAGGACTCTATGCGTCAGGATCAAAGGAAGACCCAAGAAGGAGACAAAGAGAAACCTGGCAACTGGAGACCTTCATATCTTAATGCTCTTCGCGGTAAGCAAAAATTATCCGACTCTTGTTTTAATCTAAAATCTGTCAATGGTAGGTTGCACGTCCCGCATTCCTTAGCTCAGCATGTGGCTATGGAGGGCATAACATCTTTGGTGGCTAAATTTATGGGGGTGAGGCCAGACATGGAAGTCATAAGGAGATGGGCCATCCAAAAATGGCAGCCAAGGGCCGGTATGATGATTAAGGCTTTACCCAAGAGTTTTCTTTTGGTGACATTTCAATGTGAACAGGACATGGAAAGGACTCTCCAAGGAGGTCCTTGGTTTTTTGGGAAAAGGGGCTTGTATCTGAAGCGTTGGTCCCCCGATTTCAACCCCCGCACTCAGTGCCGGATTTGGCTCCTATTTGGGTTAAGATGCCAGGATTACCTCTCGCTTTTTGGAACGAACAAATATTGGTTGGGATAGCTACGTAGATTGGAGAACTAATAGCTATTGATCCCGCAACCTTGAGCAAAACAAGACTCCTGTCTCGCTCGCATGTGTGTGTTGGCGGACCCGAGTAAAGAGCTCCCTAAATCCATTATTTTGTCGTCTATGTTTGGCCTTCATACTCATGTATTTGAATATGAAAATATGTCTTTTAAGTGTAGTGTTTGTGGGAAGGTAGGGCACCAGGGTATCCACTGCATTTCCAAGAACCAACCCCCACTCCAAAATACTGATCCTCAAACCCATAATAATATCCCTCCCCCGCAGATCTCCATTCCTACCCAACCTCGGGCCTCAAGGACGTGGAGCTCGAAATCCGAATATCGTAGACCCCGTTCGCCCTATTGTAAGCAAGAGGCAACGTTTTAACCCTCCTCCCAAAAATTCCTATGCCCCAAAACCCTCTCACAGGGGAGCCGGTCCCTTTGATGGGAACCCTCAAGCTCAACCTCGCTCCTAAGATGATACAAGAAGCCTCGTAGCCAAATCACAAAGGAAAGAACCCCATAGATCAACGCCCCGGGGCAAGTAAGTTTGATTGGGTGATACGGGAGGCCTATGGAGGCTCTGGTGGAAGTGGTCCCATGTACCGCAGAGGAATTTATGGGAAGAAATTCCAAGGAGATCAACATCCCAATGGAGAACAGTTTTGATGCATTAAATCATTTGAAGGGAGATCAGATGGACAACCAAGAAGTGGAATCTGAGGTAGAGGAGACTCAAGAGAAGGATTTAGAGGAGAAAAATCAGAGGAAGGAGCAGGAAACTAATAATACAGGCAAGGATACTCAGGAGGAAGAGGTGAACCACCAAGATCACTGTAACCCCAAAGCAGGGAAAAAAGAATCTACTAATCAAGAAGCTAAGAGCACGGAATCATCTCCACTGTCAAAAAGACCAGTTAACCTGGAAAGCCGATTGTTACCCCAAATACCAAGACCGACCTACCCAAGATGGTTACTAGAAGCCAAGTGAATCCCAAGGAACTTCAACCTAGAGCGGATGTATGGGGATATGGTTCGGTAGGAAGAGGGAAACCTAGCAATGCCGCCTTAAGGCGTAAAGAAGCGGAGCGAGGAGTGGCCGATGGCACTCAAGAAGTATTGCTCTTTGGGGCGAAGGCTCGAGGATCCAAAGCCCATAAATGAAGATCCTTTCATGGAATATTCGTGGGAGTAATCCCGCAAAAATAAGAGCTTTGTATGCTCTTAGACAAGAACACAAACCGGATATGATTTTACCGCAAGAAACTAAAATGGAGGAGAGTAGAGTTATTCCTTTTAAGAATAGGACTTGGCGAGAAGTCGAAGTAGTAGGCCAAGAGGCCACCGGAACAGCAGGAGGGTTACCGGTTATGTGGAACAAAAATGTGATTGATAGTAGAGTGATTCCGATGTCTAGTTGGTTTATTTGTCTCTTATGTGTGGATAAAACCACACAGAAGAGTGGATCTTAACGAATGTATATGCTCCAGCTTAGACAGTGGACCGAGAAGGGTTCTTTGGAGTCACCTAGCTGAATTGAGGGAGACGGTCCCCAACTACCCTTGGATTGTGGCGGGGGATTTCAATTGCTACCTTAATCCCGTAGATAAATTGGGGGGCTCTCAAAGAATAACCGCTGATATCTACGAGTTTAGAGATTTTGTTGAGCAACATGAGCCGATGGATGTGGACCTGCGTAGATTCTCCTATACATGGTCTAACAAAAGATTGAAGGAAAACCAAATTCGGATAAGATTAGATAGGTTTCTTCTTTCTCAAGAATGCCTCGGAGAGGTTTGGGGACTCTTCATTAACGGCACTCCCAAGAATCGGGTCCGATCACAACCCAATTCTCGTGGGAAACAGGGAGGACTCTAAGAAAAGATACATCGCACCCTTTCGATTCGAACTTATGTGGTTCCAACATCAGGATCTCAAGGATCTCGGTTGCCCAATGGTGGGATAAAAAGTATAATGGTTTGAAACCGGCCCAAGTGGCGTGTAAAATGAGGAATGCGAAGGCTAACATTAGAGAGTGGAACAAAACTTACTTTGGCAATATTTTTTCAAAAAATGCGTAACTAAAAGACAAGATCAATGAACTATAGGAGAAGTTGAAGTCGGAGCAACTTACGGAGGATCCGAGAAACCAGGAGAGGGAGCCGTTAGCCGAATACCACACGATGCTAGGATTTGAAGAAACCTTTTGGAGGCAGAAATCCAGATTGCGTTGGTTAAAGGAGGGTGACAGAAATACAAAGTTCTTCCATGTCTCTACTCTTCGCCACAGGAGTACTAACAAAATTAAGGAGATCAAGATGGCCGATGGGTCTAACACCAAAGATATGGAAGACATAAGGAGGGAAGCGGTTGAGTACTTTAAATCGTTGCTAGAAGATGTAAATCCGACTATTGAAGAAGAGGACTCTCTCGTTGGCAGCCATTCCACCCCTCAGTAATCGATAATCTTAATGGATTCTTACTTAGTCCTTTCACAAAGGAGGAAATCAAGAAGGTCGTTTTTGACATGGATGGTAACGACTCCCCAGACCGGATGGCTTCCCCGCAGCCTTTCTTCCGTAAGTTTTGGGATATCCTAGGCAATGATGTAGTGGAAGCTATAATTGAGGCTCAAAAGGACATGGAAATCCCATAAGGAGTTAATGCTACTTTTTTAGTTCTCATCCCTAAACTAGTGGGAGCAATGGAATTTTCCAGCTTTCGCCCTATCGCTTTATGTAACACTCGATGAAGATTCTCACAAAAACAATCGCCAATAGGTCGAAGGTTATCCTTCCTTTCATCATTGATATGAACCAAGGTGGCTTTGTGAAAGGGCGACAAATATTGGATGGTATCATCACAATTCATGAGGTTATTCATTCAATGGTGACTAGTAAGGAAGCGGGTATGTTACTAAAGCTTGATATGAATAAAGCCTACGACCGGGTCTCATGGCGGTTCCTCACCAAGATTTTGGGTAAGTTTGGTTTCTGTCCCAAATGGATTAAGTTGATTTTTAGTTGTATCTCTACTACAAGATTTTCTCGTCATGGTGAATGGGTCACCCTCCGGTTACTTTAAGAGTGAAAGGGGGTTGCGACAAGGAGATCCTTTGTCTCCATACTTGTTTATTATTTTAGCGGAAGCATTGGGTAGGAACATTTCAGCAGTGGTGGCAGATGGTCAATTGGAAGGTTTTAAACCAGCCTCAACAAGCAGGCCGTTGTCTCACCAACAGCTTTGTGGATGATACAATCATTGTGTCCAAAGCCTCCGTGCCTCAAGCTAGGAAGTTGAAGAGAATTCTAACCAAGTATGAGACAGAAGCAGACAAGACATAAACTATAAGAAGAGTAGCATCTATTTCTTTAACACGCCCGGTGGGAGGGAGGAAAGAATAGCTAACCTCTTCGGTTGTGGAAAGGAGCTTCTACCAAAGAACTTATCTAGGTATGCCTATGTTCGAAGGAAGAATGAAGGCTACTTTGTGGAACTCAGTCATTGACAGGATCTCCAAAAAGTTAGCAGGGTGGAAGGGCAGCCTTCTCAGCTCCGCAGGAAAAGCCTTATTAGTTCAAACTACTTTACAGAGCATTCCAATTTATTGCATGTCTCTATTTAGAATGCCTGCAAAGGTCCGAGCTACATTGGAGCTAATTCAACGCAACTTCTTGTGGTCAGGTTCGGAGGAGAGAAAGAGAATTTCGTTGGTAGCATGGAATCAGGTGTGTGTGCAAGCAAGGATCGTGGGGCCTCGGGGTTAAAGAGAATGAAAGAATTGAATCAAGCTCGATTGGCAAACAGTATGGAGATTTATCAATAATGATCAATTGGGATGGGTAAAACTTCTTAAGGCAAAATATATCGTAAATAATCGGGACTTCCCGAAAGCCGATAATCTTCCTAGAGGATCCTATTTTTGGAATTGTTTGCTCGAATGTCGGGAGGTAGTCGGAAAGGCATCGATGGAGAATTGGTAATGGAAGACAAGTGGACTTTTGGAAAGACCCGTGGTTGGAAGAGGCCCCTCCGAAAGATAACTTAGACCTTCATGTCCTCCAACATAAACTTTCGAAGGAAATGGGAGGAAAAGTAGGGGATTTTATTGTCGTAGCACAGAAACTTCTTCTTGGAAGAAAATCACAGCTCATAATCCGTCGAGCAAGAGAAGGTGGCCCTAACCAAACTCAATGATGCTTTAAGGGTGTTCCCGATCATTCCCCGGGGGAGGAAGAGACAAGGCGATTTGGGGCAAAACTACAAGTGGGATCTATTCAAGAAAAACTGCCTATAAGTTAATCCACTCAGGATTCAATGGCTGGACTCCGACTTCGTTATTTGGTTAAATAATTTAACCCCAAAAATAGCTTTCTTCTTTTGGTTGGCGCTCAAAATAAGATCCCGACAAATGTATAATCCGCAAAGGAGAGGTTTCCAATTCATCAATCGATGTATCTTGTGTGAGAAAGCAATAGAATCTGTAAGTCATATATTTCTAACTTGTGATTTTTCTTGTACAGCCTTCCAAATGATCCCGTCCAAATTTCATATAGATTGGGTCTCGTCCAAATAGCATGTCCGACTTCGCATACAAGGGCTTCCCCTTCCGGGCAAAGCTTTTGACTTGGCTCGGAAGCTCGACTTACCCCATTTTTTATGGGGGATATGGAATGAGAGAAATAAGAGAGTATTTAAAGGACGTAAGAAAGATCCCGTGTTATGTGGTAATAAAATAATCGTAGCTTTGAAAGAAAACTCGGAAAACTTTCTTCTTCAAAAATGAGACCATGTCTCTAAGGGAAAGGAGGATTTTGCGGAACTCGGGGAGAGGAAATTCCAGACCTAGACATTACAACCAACCCACGGGATGGTGTCAAGTGGATACCCCCCACACAAAAGTGGGTTAAGTTTAATTTTGACGGGGCAGCTAAAGGAAATCCGGGGCCTGCAGGAGCAGGAGGAGTTTTGAGAAATGAGGAAGGAAAAGTGGTCCTTGCCTTTGCAGAGCCTTTGGGAACTCAAACAAATCATTTTGCGTAAGCCCGAGCTCGCATGCGAGCAATGAGAATTGCCGCACTTGAGGGTTATAAGGAAGTTATCTTTGAAGGGGATTCGCTTAATATAATCAAGGCAATTAAGGAGGATAAAGACCCCAACTGGACCATATTGGAGCTTATCCTAGAAGCAAAGATTCATAAATCTCATTTGGTTAATGCCCGAATCCAACACACCTTCGGAGAAGGGAACCAAAGCGGCGGATCTAATGGCAAATATTGCAGTTTTCGTTGGGGAGATGCAAATTTGGAAGGATAACTTCCCTCAAGAACTATTGGTGTTGGTCGCTAGAGAAGAGCTAAGATCAAACCCGTTAGAGCATCGGGAGATCGGAGGGGCTGATGATGAGTAATCCGACAGTATGGAATTAGGCAGAAAAGGCATCCCATTTGTCGGGGCCTCGGGAGGTGACAAGTGTACAAGACAAAGCAACCTAGTGTTAGTAAGTGCTAGGTGTTGTTTGGTTTTTGTTTTATCCCGAATAGTCAAGCGACAAGTATAGGACCGTGGACTCTAAGTATGGCTTAATGTGAGTCTTAGAAAGATCCATTTTGTATTTTGATTATACGGGCTTGATGCTAGAACCAGCCCATTTTGACTTTGTAAAAGGTTTGTGGACCTTATAACCACCTCTACCTTATACCAAAAAAAAAAAATGAAAATATCCTTTATATTGATAGGCCATTGAATGCCCTCCTTGCTTTAGAATAACTATGGCATATTAACAAGCATCGGTGTCAAGATCAAATGGTTGTTAGGACTCAAGAAAGACAAACATAAGGGCAATGCAAAGAGCATATAGAAATGATAAAATTATCAATCAATGTGTGGACTCCAAGCAAGAGATTTTTGATGAGTGGGTGATGAAGTGAGCGGGTAAATGTGATTAGATGTAAATAAAATTCCTATAGATTTCATGCTCACAAGAAAAATTTTCAAATTTGAAATGTTGGATGAAATTTTTCGCTCATGAAGTATCTTGAATTTATTTGGATCCACATGTACTTGAATCTTATCAACAAAGAATCCAAATTACTTGATCACAATTTTTCCAAAAAAGGATTTCTTCCTTTTTTAGTTGGAACTGGTGGTGAGGAAAAAGACCCAACACTGAGTTGACATGGATCAAATCATCATACCATTCTTGCTATAAATCAAGATGTCATCAAGATAGATGGAAATAAAATTACCAAGATGTGGCCTAAATACATCACTAACGATGCACATAATTTTGGCATTTACATTCCATTAGTGAGATCAAACGTCATGACCAATAAATTTTAAACTCTAAACTTGGTCTTGAAGACTATTTTCCAAACATTATAAGGCTCCATGTTGACTTGGTGATATCTCAAAGTTAGATTGATATGAGTGAAGTACTTAGCTCCTTGAGTCTGATCTAGAAGATCATCAATCCAATAAAGAAAATAGTGGTTCTTTATAGTGATTTTATTGAGAGGTCAATAATATTTGAATAATGCCACTCCTTATGCTCTTTCTTTAGCACCACAAGAGCACACTTGATCCAATACTCTTAATGTATGAATTATGATACAATGGCTAACAAGGTAGTTGAGATATTAGCACAAGTTCAATCAAATCCTGAATCAATATCAAATGAGAAGCCCTTTATGATCCTTAAAAATACCAAAGTATAAGCAACAGTAAGAGATTAGATTTTTGATAGGGTAACTTGTTAGCATTACCTTTTTTGGATTCTCTTATGATTCTAAGAGTCAAAATATTGTGCAATTTGTTTAAATGTAGATCTACCAAAAAAGCAAATCATTAACAAAAGGCAAAGTGAGTTTATACACTTTACTATCATTTTGGAGTTGGTAGGTTTTTTGAAAGCTAGCAAAACAACCTTTCAAATATATTGATATGGTGCTCTAATGCAAAGATATTGCATATAATTAACTTGGAGTGTTTTAATGAAAAATGTCATAGAACACTTTGAAGTGATAAATGTTGGTTGCCCTCCTTCTTGAACCATCCCAAATGGAATGAATGTGTATGCTTTGTAATTGGTAAACAAAGAGCATCCATTAACTTTTGTGAAATTGGGTTTCTTTGACTAACATTATTATGAATAAGCTTTGCCAATTTGTCCTTGATTTTGTAATTGTGTAAATAAAGCTTTCCAATTTCTTGCATAATAGTTATTGACCATGAGAACAAGTTGAGGATTATAAGTATTGAGATTTTTTACCTCAACTATGGAAATGCCATGTTATGGTTGTGGTTGTGCTTTACTTAGAATGGCCTTAATATTTTAATTTCAAGACTCAAACATTATTCTATAGAATGTTCAATGTGCTTATGATAAGCACAAAATTTTTTTTCATTTCCAAAACACTTAAGGATTTCCATTCTTGGATAAGTGAGTAGGGTTTCTAGAGTTTGGTGAGGTAGAAGTGCTCCTTTTTTTAGATACAAAAGACCACTTGGTCTTATTTTGCTACCTTGCTTCCAATTTTAAAACAAGTTGGTGGGTGTGCTCTAATGAAGTAATGGTGATAAGCACTATCTTCCCTTAAATATAAGAAAATAATCCAAATATATTTGATGTGAAGTACATCATTAGGATTAACCACACCCAACTTGGCATAGTCAATTCAACTCCTTAATGCACTACTTAATTGGCCAATTTTTCAATGAAGATGAAGTCAAAATACTAGTAGCTCATTTGTGTGTCTGATGGGTAAAGGTTTGCTTGAAGAGTTATTTTCAACACTTTCCACATCAATTTTTGGTTGCTATGTTATAGCTTGACATGGGATTGCCTCTAAGTGAGGCATTGGTTTTCCATATGGACCTTAGAAACCATGATATTTCGTACCTTCATGAGCTTTATTGCATCTTGAAATATACCTCATATTGAAGTATCCATTTCATCACCCTCAATTGTGCCATTGAAATGAGAATGGATATCTTGGTGTCTAACTTGAATGAAGGGTGGGAAATAGGGACAATCGAATATGTATAAGTAGCAAGTTGTTATCCCATGAGCGATGTTAGAAATAGAGTATATTACATCATTTGGGTCATGTAAATGTATCTTCCAAGGTACATACTTAGGACATTAGATTACTTTAGGGGAAAGTTATCTAGTTACTTCATGCAATGTAATAAATGCACAAGTGTCAATGTGCAAGTTGTATATGTGTAAGTTATCCCTTGCACAACTAGGTAGAGTGTTGGCCAAGTAACCTATTTTACCTATATAAGGAAGGCCTCATTGTTAGATAGATATAGAGTCGGGGGACATAGTCAGATAGTGTAGCTTAGAGCATAGTACAGTTTTGTGTAGATCACCATCCATTGGTGATGGGTGCAATGTAGTTCAGTAGCTTTATTAATGGAGTGTTCATTTCCTCCATAGCTACATTGTATTCTTTTATGTCATTTCTATTTACAGCATATTTCAGTCATCTAGTAGATTTACTTTCTTTCATATTATTCTGCATCTTGTGATTGCTATCTCCCAGTGCTCGTTACATCAAAATCTAACAGTGGTATCAGAGCCATGGTAGATCTAGCCAT
This sequence comes from Wollemia nobilis, assembly GCA_028583015.1. Classification (NCBI taxonomy): domain Eukaryota; kingdom Viridiplantae; phylum Streptophyta; class Pinopsida; order Araucariales; family Araucariaceae; genus Wollemia; species Wollemia nobilis. The sequence continues at coordinate 3,633,011 of JAQPPZ010000613.1, read as the reverse complement.
AGTAGGTCAATAGGAAAACCACCATTATTATTGAGCCTAAGTTTTTTTGTCAACTTGATGCGTCATTGGACCAATCACTGTCAAAAACTCTTAGAAGAGTCTAGGTGGTAGAATTAGGGAGAGCCCAAGTGAGGACTAAAAAAAATCTCAGTTCCAAAAATACTGATATTATATTTGACTAGAGTCTTTTCCACAGAGTTGCAAGAAAAACTCGTGAAGACTAGGACTCAACATTCAATCCACTAGATTGAAAAATCATCTAGTGAAGATCATCTAGGATATCTGGAATTTGCTAACTATTACCTAAAGTTTCTTTTGTTGTAAAAAATTAATTCTCAGAGGATTGGGACTCCTACAATAGAAATCTAGGAGACTCCAACTTCGTTGCCCGAAGGTCGATGTACCTTCATAGTGTAGATATTAGTTCCTTGTGCAAGAGAAGAATACTGGGAAGAAGACTTCTAGTGAAGGGTCATGGTGAAGTCAGGAGACTGAAGATCTCCATTGTTGGATTGAAGAACTTCACAGTTGAAGAACAAGACCATAGAAGCCTTGAAGGAGAAGCCACAGAAGTCTTGATACTAGAAAGGCCATAGAAGCCTTGATACTGAAAAAGACCATAGAAGCCTTGGTACTGAAAAAGGCCACAAAAGCCTTGATACTGAAAAAGGCCATAGAAGCCTTGGTACTGAAAAAGGGCCATAGAAGCCTTGATACTAAAAAAGGCCATAGTAGCCTTGATACTAAAAAGGCCACAAAAGCCTTGATCCTGAAGAAGAATTCGAAGAGAATATCTGATTCAAAAGTAGATTAAATATTTTAGTACTAATATTTTGTTGTAGGGAAAGAATATTCAGTGAGTTGGAAAACTTCCTACAAGAAAGTTAGGAAGAGTATCTTCTTCACAATCAACTTAGCACCTGAAGCAAAATCAAAGAGATCAAGAGAAGATCTCATTGAAGAACTTCCAATCTTGGAAGAAGAATAAGGACTAGGAGAGTCCTTCTCGCATTCAGAAGCAAAAAAATCAGAGATCCAAAGAAGATCTCACCACCAACACTTCCAGGAGTAGAAGGTTGAAGAAAAGGTCTCAAGGAAGACTAGCATAAGCTGCCAGATCAAAGACCTTGGGAAGGTCTCAATGAGCATCCAGTAAAAGGCTAGGAGAGCCTTACTAAAGAAATCATCAAAGGAGAACTCACTGGAGAAATCCACTACCAAGGAGAAGCCCCTGATAGTGAAGGACTTGGGACAATTATCACCATCCGACAACAAGCCCAAGAGAAGAAGAATTTGGCAAGGAGTGCCAAATCCTAGAAGAAGAATCTAGTGAAGACCTCAAGACATTCAGAATCTTGAGAAGAAGATCCTACTTGAAGTCAGAATTTGACAAGAAGACTTGAAGATAGAAGAAGCTCACCAAATCTAGGAGATTTGAAGATTACCTCTCACAACAAGAAGGCATCGCTTCAGAGACAAAGACTTCTCCAAATCTATAGCAGAAGGAGGAGATCACAAGAGGAGAACAAGCCACTAAATCCTAGGCTCATGAAAGAAAGTTTGAGACCATCATTTGGTGAAGAAGGAGTTGTTCAGGATAGTCTACAAAGAGCTGCAAGATCCTACTCAAAGCAACAACTTGGTGATCTTAGACACCAAGATTCACATCCTCTATAGAAGCGATAAAAGAGCTACGAAAGCTTTAAAAAGGTAAGCAAATTTTGGTGCAAATAAACTCGTTAATTGGATTACTTATCAGATTTGTTAAAGCACCTTATTTTAGATTAAAGTTGCAAGAAGAAGAAAAATTGGATTATAGTCTTCAAAAGTGCAAAAAGAGAGAGTTCTTTTTAAGGTTCATTTGCACATTAATTAGGATTTGATTAGATTTCAATATTACATCTATCAACTACCTATCATCTACTTTGGAAAAATAAAAAGAAGACTAAGTCCTACAATACTAAATTGTAGTGAAATTGTAGAATAACTCTTGAAGATTCATTTCAGATTATTCTTGATTAGTTGCAGTAAATTGATTAAGTGCATTAATTTGAGAGTTGATTGGAGTGATAAGGTGTAATTATTAGTGCATTAAAAGTGAAATATTATTAGATTCATTTGCACTATTATACTACTCTCAAAAGAAATTAGTTTTGTGTTTTTGAAGGGCACAAAATCTGATTTGTATCAAGTGTCTAAAGACACTATTAAAGCACAAAAATCTACAACACATTGTGGCCAAGTGAAGCCACCAAAACAGGTTAGAATCCTCCAAAACTTGGAGAAGAATACAACTAACCAAAATAATAAATAGAAGCTTCAAATATTGAGACTTGGTGAGTCTCAAATCCAAAGCATTACAGGGTTAGTTGCAAGGAGAAAAGTGCAGAAAATTGCATCATATAAGGAGCTTCTATCTACTTCTATCTAAGATTGGATTTGTCATCATAATATCCAAGCAAAAGGGGAAGGTGTCTAAGCAAAGAGACAACCTCAAAACCCCTACACTGCATTCAAAAATTCTGCCATATAAATCAGAATATTAGACTTGCAAAAAGGAGTGCAAGAAAGGGTGCAAAAGGCATCTTATTTACAAATATTGTTACATTGGATTGCATTTCTCTAACTCATTCTATGCAGGAAAAATGCAGATTGGAAAGTGCCTCAAAGGCACAATATTAGCAGGTTGAACCAACCAAAGGTGGTCGAAAGCTAGCATTCTCCCAAGCATAGCAAAGAGCCACTCATATAGGCTCATCTTCTATGTATCTTGGATGGCCAAACCTACAAAATATAAGGCACAAAGCTAGGGAGAAATTAAGTAGTGTAGAAGAAAAGGAAATCAAAGCAAGTAAAGTGGAACTACACATCCAAATCAAGGAGCATTCAATACCTAAGTGGAGCATCATGGAGTCTTCATCTAAGCACTGCCATTCGGACTCCATTCAAGGGCCACCAAAGCTCCTCCATATCTCCACCACAACTCCACCATAAGCATTGCTTGGCTGGAGATATTTCAACATCTATGTAGAACAACAAAGAACAAGGTGGAAAAATACGTTGGAAGGCCTTCAAGAAAGCATTGATAAAGACAAGGGCATGCAGATGCCACTTGTCATTCTCCAAAATAACTCTAAATAATGCTCACAAAGAAGATATTACAATACTATCTTGGCACCCATACTCCATGTAGAAGAGGAGTTACGTACAACTAGAAGCTTGATATACATCCGTTACAACAAGGAAGTCTCATAGACGTTGAAGAAGAAACGTTTCTTGGACAATGCTCGAAGGGGAATAAAAACATCTCAACTAAAGGTGACATTTGTCACAAGCAATGGAGTAAGTTTGGCATCTCCACCAAACAGTCGAAGCATCTATGGAGCATTAAAAATCCTACCATGACACTTGTCACTCAATTGACCACCTATTAAAGGCACCTTGGACCTTGGAAAAAGTAGCAATTTGGTAGCAGTTTGACAATATTTTGATAGAAGTTCGATAGTAGTTCGGTGATGATCCGACAACGATTTGAAGCAAGTCGAGAGTATTCGAAAGCACTCTCGGTCAACCAACATTAAAGGATAGCATTGAAGCCAAAGCACACGTTGGAGAATTCATGCTCAAGAAGGACATATTACTACCATATTCATCCGGCTTCATAAAGGTACAAAGCCTTATTAAGGTAAAATTTCCTCATCTAATTTGCTTTCATTCAAAAAATGGAGTTATAAGGTTATATGTTAAGGTTGAGATATTAAATGAAATCAATCTTTATTTGAAAGCAAAACTTAGGGAAATTAATATAATATTTGCAAAACACAACTTAGGAGAAATAAGGGATACTACTTGGAATTAATCCATTTAATGTTTGCAAATATTAATGTGTTCTAATTTTCCAAATTTGGGAGTGATAAGGGTTACAACATCAAACTAGGTTATTGGAAATTAGAAACACTTGAATAAAATCCTAAGGGTTACAAAAGGGGTTATTAAGATCTTTTGTTAAAGTTGGAAATTTATAATATTCTTGTCTCAAAAATTTCTCAAAAGGGACAAAAGAAATCCAACATTAAAACCTCTTCAAAAATTGAAAAGTGCTTAGTTCAATAGGAGTAATAAGGTGTTAGAAAATTTGATTTTTGATCTTTACAAAACTTGTACAAAATCAACCAAAATTGAACTATATTTTACAAAAGCACTATATCATACTCCAAAATCATTAGGGAGTCATAAGGCATTCTACAAAACTTGATAATAATAATATCCATCAAATATTATCAAGTTGGGAAGATATAAGATTTCTTCAAAAACCTAAAATTAGGTATTCATATCTAGGGAGACATAAGGAAGTCTACAAACCTAAGGATTAATAAAGGTTTTATCAAATCAAGCTTATATACTTCAATAAGAGATCATATACATGTAGCTATAAAGTAGACTACTCTATCTCAAAGAATTCAGGTTATACAAATGACTACTAGCATGCTAAGCAACACTCTTAGAAGTGGAATAAGAAAAATACCAATATGGATTAAAAACCTGATGAACTACAATGATGGAAAGGACAAAGAAGAATCAACACAATGCGAAATAAGTTCTGAAATCAACAGCTATGTTAAGGAAGATTCATCCAGTGAATCTAATGACCAAAAATAGGAAAAGGTTGATCAACAAGATTTTATTCAAAAAGGAATAGCTTCAATTGTGCACATATGGTTAGAAGGTCTTATCAAGGAAATAGACAAATATGATATTCCTAAGATAGATTGCAAAATTATTAGATCATCTCTACTGTGCACTTATTGCAATCAATATGGTCATGAAAAGACCAATTGTTGGAGTTTCCATCCATGTAAATATTGTGATGGAACAAATCACTCATCTTTCTCTTGTCACTTCAAATACAGGTACTATCAAGATTATGAAAGAAGGTTACTTCAAAGAATAAACTATTATCTTCAGAAACTTATTTTAGATGGATCTACTAACATTGAGCTCAAGGTTGATATTTATGAAGGACAGAGAAACAGGTCTTACATAGATACAAAGGAAAGAAGAAGAACCAATTCAGATCCACTCAAGACATGCAATATCATGAGAACAATGGTCCATCAAAGACATCTAACATCAAGGAATAAAGAATGGAAAAGGACAAGAGGCCATGACATGAAGACTGAAGCAGCAGAAGAGGAACTAGATCAAGACTGCTCTGAACAAGCCAAAGATCATCCAATAAAGGAGGAATACAATGCAAAGCCAATTGAAAGAAGAAGCTTTAGCTACAACTTACTCTGCATCATATGAAGACACAGATTACCTACTGAACTTGAACACAAAGAATGTAGAGGAAGAGTACAAAGTTTAGGATGAAGAAGAAGAAGATCCATATTGAAGACTAAAGTCTTCAATACCCAAATAATGTAATACAAGGGGTGTTAGAAATAGAGTATATTACATCATTTGGGTCATTTAAATGTATCTTCCAAGGTACATACTTAGGACATTAGATTACTTTAGGGGGAAGTTATCTAGTTACTTCATGCAATGTAATAAATGCACAAGTGTCAATGTGCAAGTTGTCCCTTGCACAACTAGGTAGAGTGTTGGCCAAGTAACCTATTTTACCTATATAAGGAAGGCCTCATTGTTAGATAGATATAGAGTCGAGGGACATAGTCAAATAGTGTAGCTTAGAGCATAGTACAATTTTGTGTAGATCACCATCCATTGGTGATGGGTGCAATGTAGTTCAATAGCTTTATTAATGGAGTGTTCATTTCCTCCATAGCTACATTGTATTCTTTTATATCATTTCTATTTACTGCATATTTCAATCATCTAGCAGATTTACTTTCTTTCATATTATTCTACATCTTGTGATTGCTATCTCCCAGTGCTCGTTACATCAAAAGCTAACAATAAGTTGGAATATATATGATATTTAATCCATGAGTTTCAGCTCAAACTCATTTTTTTGTTGATGTGATCATTCATATATTAGGTTAGAAACTGAAGCAAGTCAAAGTTTCATACAAAGCCTCCTATCCTAGGCATCACAAACATTTTCTTTTTAAAAATATAATATACCCCATGTGTGCTCTTCTATGGCTATCACCACATGAATAAAGTTACCCTAGTTCAATTACTTAAATTTACCTTTCACATCATAAATAATCATCTGAGACGAAGATAATAAAGTGAAAAAATATTGATAAACAAGCTCCTTAAAATAGTAATTTGCAGGAGGCAAATGGAATAAATTTTTCTATACTTAGTTGATATGATCTGGGCAACAAGGGAACAATGTTGTTGTTGCAGGTGCCAAATATGGAATAAAAGGTCGAACAATTGTTTAAAATGGTATAAAGTGAGGCTTGCAGATTTTTTAGAGCAAAGAAAACTAGCTCAATAGGAGAATGTTGGTTTGCTAGAGCAAAAAAGAGCATTTGGGACAATAACTATAGAAACGACAAATAATGTAACGAATTAACAACATGGAAAGAGGACAAAGGTGCTACAACAAAGCTCAAGTTGAGGTTGTGGAAAATCATAACCAGTGTAGAGGAATACCAAGTGATCAAAGAAGTATATTGGAGAACTAAAGAAGGCTATGATACCAAATGATCTGAACTTACAATAAAACTATAATAGGATAATGCACAAGATACAATTGTAAAATTTGAAAAACACAAATTAAGGAGCAAATGAACCAAGATAACCACCAAAATTGATGATTTATGCTCTTAGTTATAGTGTATTCAAAAATTATTCAAGGATATAAATGTCCTTTGTGGATAATGTGGCAAAGCACATTCAAAAAATATTAACTAGATTTTTTTCTAATAAGAAAGATGTTAATCACACGAATAGAAAGTATGCTACAAAAGCATTAAAATGTTTAACTATATTACTAGAAATTAAAACACTCTAATATCATCAATGGTGAAAAGAGAGAAGTTGCATTGGTACTATTGGTTGCTTGATCGAGGAAAGTTTGCACAAGTGCAAAATTTGAGGAATATTATTTTGCAAATGCTAGGTATTGGGATTCCAAGAGGCAGACTTTGCTTAACATCTTAGAGTGCAATTTTTTCTTTAAAATGTGTTTACATCCAATCATCATCTCTCTTAATAATACAGTTTTCAATAAGGTTATGTATACTTCACTGCATTATGCCTACTTGTTGTCTATGGAGCTCTTGTTCTATTTTGTTGAAGTGCACCCACATTAAGAATGATGGCATTGTCAATTTTATTTTTGCATGTGGACTACAAATTCTTTAAAAGAACAACAATGCATGTTAACTTATGTATCCATTGATATGCATGATATGAAATCACTCAAAAAAATCATCAAATAGATATTTTGGGAGTAAACTAACCAATTTTTACAAGGAGTAAACTACTTATTTTTATAAACTAAACAAAATTAGGAAAAGTAAACTATACCATCCTTCTTATCTGAAAATTAAACTCTAAAAAGAAAATTCAAACATCATCAAAAATAATTAGACCAATTTTTTTGAGTAGAAACTCTTTTGAGGAATATCACTCCTCAAGAGAGCATTAAGACTTAAAGAACAATGAAATTTATATTGCAATTGAGGAAAATATTGTCAGGTTTACTCATTAATACTTAAATAACATCATGTTGAACTTTATGTTGCAATTGAACAATGAAATTATACGCCCAAACAAGATTATTTTTTCCTAGACGAGTTGTCTTCTATGAAACTTATCCCAAAAAAATTTATGTTATCTCTTCGAACTTGTAGTGCCATATATTTATGATTTTGTAATGATTTTTCATTCTTCAAATAGAGATGAGAAGACAAAGGTTAACATAATTGAGTTTGCATCTATTTGTCTTTCTCATCTCTCCATTTCTTCTCTCATGTCTTATTCGCATGTAAAAAATATTGTCCTATTTGTAGACACAAAATGTTGTCTTTTCTGGTTGATAAAATATTGTCTTATTTCTAATAGAATATTGTGCCTTATTTATTGAGTGCTTAAATAATCCATTTGGATAACACCTCCACCATAGGGTGGCTCTTGGCCCCTTAAGAAGTTATTAAGGAAAGAAAGGGGAAAAGACAATCTCCTTTGTTCTTTTGTCTTTCCAAAAGAACATAGTAAGTTTTTTTATTGCATTAGCTACTCTTTTAGCTTGATTGGCTAAATTAAGATGATTCTTTTATCCTCTTATGTGGGTAAAGTTGCATGTGGCTAGCCACACTGTTTTCTTGGATTTTCTTCAACATCTATAATTTACAATGTGAACAAACTTTTTCATGATAATAAATGCCAACATGTGTAATTCACTACATCCAGTTTATTAATGTTCATTACCAAATGGTGGTTAAAGAGAAGGAACATGTTATGCAACACCTCCTTCCACTTGTACATCTCTACTGTGCTTTACCCTCCTTTTCTGTAAGGTTCCTTAAATGTCTCTACATATATGGCTATCTGGTGCCTCATTATTAATCGTTCAACATCGTAAAACAAAGGAATGATTGTGGTCTTTGGACATGTGGATTTTAATGTCCATATAAGTGATAAGTCATGGAAGTCCCATGCTTAACTGGCATAATTACAAGAGAATATAGGAATGAGTGTTGTAGATTTTGTAGATGGCCTCTTTTAGGTTGATCCCAATATTCTCCCCTCTTTTCTAATCTTTCAGTGTCCAAAAAGATATGAAACCTTGAAGTAGAGAGTGATTGAACAAGGTGATCAACAAGAGACTTTCTAATAGAGGGTCCTCAAAAGCCAAGGAATACATGGAGGGTTTAAAGCATTATAGAGCTTCTTCATCCCAAGATAAAATTCAACATAGGAGAAGATTTGGATTGATAAGTGAAGAGTATCGATAGAACTAGACAATAAGAAAGAAGTTGGATTAAAGAATGAAGAAGCAAATATAAAAACTTAGAAATAATGTTCGAAAGGGTAGTCCAATTGAAAGCAACTTGAATGGTAGCCAAAGGCTAGTTGGCAACTAGTCACTGTGTTTCCAAGAGTGGTGGACATTATAGTGGCAGTAGTGAGAGTGGTGGGGTTATAGTGACAATTGCCAAAGTTGAACATGTAACTAGTAGGATACAATCACATAAAGTTATTGATTCCTGTTGGCATTTTTGCCACATTGTTTTTTTTGTTTTTGTTCATGCAAAAGAATGCACAAATTGTAGAGATACTCACTCCTCTGTTTGTCCCTCCAAGCACTTCGAAAGGGAAAATACAAAAATCTCTACAAGTTTTGTGTTAAAGCAAAGTAAGTATAAGATGTCGCGATATCGCGACATGTCACGTTTTTGCGACGTTCGATGCAGAAAAGATCTAAGCATAGAAAATGTCGCGATATCGCGACATGTCGCATTTTCACGACCTGTCACGTTTTCACGCTAGGAAACAACAAAGGAGGCAGTAACGAAAAAATTGTCGCGACATCGCGACATGTCACGACATCGCGACCATGTCGCATTTTCGCGACTTGTTGCGGTGAGGGAGCAGTAAAGTGAAAGTTGTCGCGATTTCGCGACATGTCGCATTTTTGCGACTTGCAGTGGCAACTAAGCAAAGTGATAGGAAAATGTCACGATATCGCGACATACAACAGCAAAGGGGAGCGCCAAGGAAAATTGTCGCGATATCGCGACATGTCGCATTTTCGCGACAAGAAGCGGCAACGAAGGAGAAGACAGGAAACATGTCGCGATTTCGTGACATGTCACGTTTTCATGGGGCGAAAGCAGAAAGGATAGCGCCAAGTACGGAATGTCGTGATTTCGCGACATGTCACATTTTCGTGACTTGGAGCAGCAAAGGAATGAAACGGAGAAAGATGTCACGATTTCATGACATGTCGTGGAGAAGAAGCTAAAGGGAGAAACATGTCATGATTTCGCGACATTTTTGGAAACAGAGTCAGGCAGGAGAAAAATGTCACGATTTCGCGACATGTCGCGATTTCACGACTTGTCACACTTTCGTGAGGAAAGCGAGGAAGGAGCAAGATGAGAAAATTGTCACGATTTCGTGACATGTCACGTTTTCGTGATGATAAAGCAGAAAAGTACAAGAAGAGAGAAAATGTCACGATTTCGTGACATGTCTTGTTTTTGCGATGAGAAAGCGCTAAAGGAGCAAAATGGTACGGACTGTCGCGATTTCGCGGCATGTTGCGTTTTCACGGAGGCAAGAAGGAGAAAGCCAAACGAAGGGAGAATGTCACGATTTCGCGACATGGTACATTTTTTTGGAAGTGAAAGAAGAGAAGAGCCAACAGAGAGGAGGATGTCGCGATTTCGTGACATGTCTTGTTTTCGCGATGGAAGGCGACGAAAGGGCAAAGTGAGAGAAAATGTCACGATTTCGTGACATGTCACATTTTCGCGACTGGTGGCAACAGGAGAAAGCAGTAAGTTGAAAATGTCATGATTTCGCGACATGTCGCATTTTCGCGACCTGTCACATTTTCGTGACAGAAGCAACAACAAAGGCCCAATAAAGTTTTGTCCGCATTTTTCTTCATATTGCATAGGAGAACGTGAGGAGAAGATAAGGATCGAACAAAGTAATGTTTTAAAATCTCTCCAACTGATTTTGAGATCAAGGTCAAAGAGGCTCCAAGATTAAATGTTTTGCTGTTTACCTATGTGCGCAAGATGGGAGAACGTGTTAAATCAGTTTGTTCTCGAAGCCACCAAAATTAAAGATGCCTCCGGTATTAAAAGCTCTTGTTCATGATCTCCTAACAACTTCAAGCATGCCCCGAGAACAGTCATTTAATGAAGAAATCTGGTCCCTTGTTTCCGTTCGATTTTCAATTTTGATCCATAAAAGCAGGGAATGTGATTTCTCCGAGGGGGATTGTTTCTCTTTTCAAGTGCATATTTTGTGGATCTCCTCTTCAAAATCTGTTTTATGTTTTAAATGTTGTGATGCGAAAGGGAGAGGGAAGACCTCTATAAATACTAATGTATATCTCAAGAAAAGGAGGAGGACCTTTTTGCAAAAATTGAAGCAGAAATCCTAAGTGCATTTTGCTCTATTCTTAGAGTCTTTTGAGTTGGTGATCCAAATTGTTGTTCATGTGATGCTTTCTATGTGATTCACTTCTGTTTAGTCCAGTGTTAAAATATGAGTTGAATTCTATTGTTCTGAATTTGGCTATGTTTTCATTTGAACATTTGAAGTATAATTGAAGGCAAACTTATGGTCAATGTTTGATCCAATTTCTGTATGTGCATTCTAAGAATTAGTTGTTGCTTATCTTTAGGATCTAGTTGAGGTTATTTGCTATCTGAGGTTGTTCTCCCTATCAACTATCGACTTCGGCCATATTTCCATCTCTTTCTGTTATTTCCCTCTCTTTTCATTTTCCATTTCTTTCCCCACCCTTATCTTCAAACCAGTTTAGATTAGTTTGGGAGCCAGCCCTCTCTGGAGATTGGCCCGGGAGACTTCTCTTTCTCTCGGCCTTTCAATGTTGGCCGGGTCTAGGGCGCATTTTATATGACTAGGCGGATTCATGACCAACAGTTTTTGGCATGCCCGATGGGACATACTATTTTTGTCTCAATAAGATCCATAATCGGGGGGACAAGTACTATTCCAAGTTGACAAACCCCTCTGCCAACAGTTTTTGGCACTCACAAGTCCCATATTTTGACACCCGAAGGAATCAAGATTTTGATGAACTGTCTTGACCTCAAAGCGGAGATTGTAAGTTCATCTGGTGACTCTGCTGAGGGTGACTGTATAGTACCTAGAAATCTCCAATCGTGAAGCTGGTGAAAATATTTGCTTCATGATCACGAGATCAAGAGCCAAAGAATCGAAAGATCCAGTCGAATTCTTCGAGATCGATGTTCAAAACTGGAGGGAGCGCTCAAGATTGGTAAGTCCTATGAACCCATCATTTGCTATCTCTTCGTAGGCGATGGGTCAGTTTGTGCCATCTCTGACTCCTCCCAGTACTGCTACGAGCTTGCTAGCACATCCAGATCCAGCGGTGCAAATGGTTGGTCAACAACCTCCTCCATGTCGATTTCTTGCTTGGAACCATTCGGGAGCGTTGGACCTGCCTTTTCAAAATCCAGTTCCTACTGCAGCATTAAAGGCTTTGCCTACATACGATGGGACTGGAAAGACCATGTATGAGCATGTTTCAGATGTGGCATCCTTGGCTACAATTCATAATATCATAGACGAAGATGTCATGATCAAATTGCTCGTGTTGTCACTCAGAGGTAAGTTATTGTGCTGGTATAGATCCTTGTCTCCCAACTCCATAAATTCATGGGATCAATTAGCAGAGATGCTGATCCAAGGGTTCAATGAGCAAGCAGACCCATTTTCTTTGTTGCATCAATTTACTAATATCAAGAGGCATCCTCAAGAGGAGATAGTGGATTTCAATGTTAGGTTTTCCCAAACTTGGCAGAGAGTTCCTGATGGTCTCCGCCCTACTAATGACCAAGCTGCATTTTACTTTCTTAGGGCTTTCCACTCAGATATTAGTATGAACATTAGGATGTCCAATGTTCAAACCTTTCTTGCACTATATTCCCAGGCATAGAAGGTTGAGGCCGATCTGATTGCCATTGGGAAATTGCCTCCAAAAATGACTATGCCCATTTTTCTCGAGCTTCCGCAATACCAACATACAGGTGCAACCTCCACATCTTACACTGCTCCATCCATGTACCCTTCATCTTCATGGAATCCTCCCACAACTTTGGTACCTATGATTCCCATTCCATAGTTAACCTCTCCAGTTCCAACTCCTGCATTACCTTCTCCACCAGTTCCATTACCTCTATCGGCACCGCCTGTGTCCTCAAGCCCAGATCCTCAATTGGCTATTTTGCAAGAAATTCAGTCGGCCATGAGAGCCCTCACTAACAAGGTGACATCTATGGAGTGGAGAGAGGCGGAAAGGAACTATCAGCCACGAAGATTTATTCCGACGGTAACTAGAGAGCAAGTTGCTCCTAGCAAGGCTATAGAGAAAGTACCTGAGAGGAACTCAACGATCCTGGTAAGTGAAGAGGTTGGCCCCTCTGAAGTTTCACATGAGCCATCTTACTGGTGTTCTTCATGCAATGACCCACATGATGAGTCCACTTGCATGGTCCACCAAAATTATTTACAAGTTCTTATGGGGAGCCGTATAAACATGATTCGAGAGGTGGATCATAATTCGTGATGTCTCCTGAGGAACACATTGCAGTCTTGACACGCAACGGCAAGAAACCAATGGTGGTAGATCCGGCTAAGATGGAGCCATTGAAAGTGCCTCCTGCACAAGCAACAAAGCAACAAATACCTGCAAAGACTCATGATCCTCCAGCCCAGCAACAAGACCCACCTATTTTGTCGAAGGATTTGCTTCCACCACAAGCAAAAGAGAGGTTGCCAGCTAAGGCTTCTACCTCCCAACCGCAAGCAAAAACAAAGGAACAAGCTAGAGAGACGTTGCGGTATCCATCATTGACTAAACGACAGTGAGTGGAGGCCACCCAACAATATAGAAGCAGATTTGAATCTGCTAGTGGAGGGAGAGAGCCGATTTCGATGGAGTACAACATCGTCGAAGAACTCAAAAGGATACCAGCCAAGGTAAGTCTGTATGACACCTTGCAGCTGCCTGGACAGGTGAATCTCTTACAGGAATCCTTGAAGACCACACAAAGTAAGGGGAAGGCTCCAGCCCAGGTAGTTATGTCTCAAACTCTGACCTCTTCAGTCATCGAAAAAAATAGACCACCACCTTTTTATCTTTCATTGAGAATGGAGGGACATGTGGTGCATAATTGCCTCATTGACTCAGGAGCAGCTACTACTGTCATGCCTAAGGCAGTATGTGATGTCATAGGCATGGAATATACAAGGACTAGCATGGGAGTTTTGCAGCTAGATGGTACCTCAGTAAAGACGGTGGGCGTAATTAAGGATGTTCCTATCTCCCTGCATGCCATGCCTCAGATTACTATGATCCAGGAGATCATAGTAGTGGACCTAGAGCCATGTTTTGGTATGTGTCTCTCCCGAGAGTTCATGGCTAAACTCGGGGGTTACCTTTCTTTGGATTTTACTCATTTGGAGGTGATCCATAAAGGTAAAAAGGTGAAAATTTTCAATGAGAAGCCTTCCACATTTCATGTGGAGAGAATAGATGAAATGGACAGGTTAGCAAATTCAGTGCACATGATGTCTGAAGAATTTGGTGAGCTTGACTTAATGGAAGAAGCTTTGGAAGAGCTCCACCTAGAAAATGAATTTTCCATGGCCAATTTCATAATGTGAAAACACAGTGTTACCTTGTACATATATAATAAAAAAAGAAAAAAAAAAAAAAAAAAAAAAAAAAGCACTACTTGTAGGAGTTGTCCTTTGTACAGAATAAATCAACTTCGGCTCCTTTTGCACACGAGCCCGCAGGTATGTCTATTTCTCTCTCTTTTTCTTTTCCTTCCCAGCAGGTAGTGGCTTCCATCTCCTTCTTTCTTCCACTTCCTTATTTTCATTCCCTTCCTCTCCCACTCCTTCTTCCACTGTACATAATCAAGCCACTACTATTGTTTCTACTCCCCTCTCTGATGTTCCCATTTCTTCTTCCCCTTTCTTCTAACCCTTTGTCTTTTGAGCACTTCTCCATAGTTCCCACCACTTTCTCCATCCCATCCACTTCCATTTCATTATCTATTTTCATGGAATCCCAATAGCTGGTAGCACAGTAGCACCCTCTTCAGTTGTTGTATCTACCGCTTCTACTCCTCCATCTTCCACCATTCCATCATTCACCATTCCCGTTCCATGGCCTGCACATCTATCGGTCATCACCCCATTCATTCCCATTTTTGCAATCTAGGTGCTTCTCACCACTACCATGGAGATCCTTTCACAGCACTTGGTGATTACCCAGCTCAACCGAGCTAGGCAAAATGCAGTAGTTAAAGGAATAAGGGAAGTTCTGCTATTCCACAAATTTCTGTTGAAGGTCCTATTTTAAGTGTCGAGCGCCAACAAGAGCTTGTTGCAGCAGCCCGCAGAAACGTCCAACATCAACCAGCACTCACTTCTTCTGCTCCTCCAGCTTCTTGACTCTGTTGCCCAATGGATAAAGGCCTGAGGTTCGTGCATACAGCAGAACTGTATACCCCGAGAGCCACCAAGAATGTTGGCATTTTTGCCACATTGTTTTTGTTGTTGTTGTTCATGCAAAAGAATGCACAAATTGTGAGAGATCTTTCCTCAACCTAGGTTCAAGTTTTGTGTTAAAGCAAAGTAAGTGAAATGTTGATATCGCGATTCGTTTTGTCGATGGAAAAGAGCTAAGCATAGAAAATGTCACGATATCGCGACATGTCGCATTTTATCGACTGTCATTTTCGCTAGGAAATAGCAAAGGAAGTGTGTATGTATTTTGTGTGAGGGGCTAAAGTGAAAGTTGTCGCGATTTCGCGACATGTCGCATTTTCATGACTTGTAGTGGCAACTAAGCAAAGTGATAGGAAAATGTCACGATATCGCGATAGGCAGGAAAATGTCATGATATCGCGACATGTCAATTTTGTGAAGAAGCAATGAAGGAGAAGAGAAAATGTCACGATTTCGTGACATGTCGCGTTTTAAAAGAAAATGTCAAATTTTGTGAAATGTGCGATTTGTAGTAGCAAAGAGGAAAATGTCACGATTTCACGATATGGTGGAGAAGAAGCTAAAGGAGAAAATGTCACGAATTTCGTGAATTTTTGGAAAGAGGGAGGAGAAATGGAGGAATGTCATCGATTTGCGATGTAGAAAGCGAGAAGGAGCAAGATGAGAAAATTGTCACGATTTCGTGACATGTCACGTTTGATGAGAAAGCGAAAAAAAGAAGAAAAATGTCACGATTTCGACATGTTATCGAGAAAGAAAAGACAAAAAATGTCACGATTTTGCGACATGTTATGGAAAGGAAGGAGAAGCAAGGACGAGAGGGAGAGAAATGTCACGATTTCGCGACATGTTGGGAAATTTTGGAAGAGAAGAGCCACAAGAGGAGGATGTCTTTGAAAAAAATGTCGCGATTTCCATCGACATGTCGCATTTTCTTGACTGGTGGCAATAGGAGAAAGCAATAAGTTGAAAATGTCGCGATTTCGCGACATGTCGCATTTTCGCGACCTGTCACATTTTCGCGATGAAGCAACAACAAAGGCCCAATAAAGTTTTGTCCGCATTTTTCTTCATATTGCATAGGAGAACGTGAGGAGAAGATAAGGATCGAACAAAGTAATGTTTTAAAAGCTCTCCAACTGATTTTGAGATCAAGGTCAAAGAGGCTCCAAGATTAAATGTTTTGTTGTTTACCTATGTGCGCAAGATGGGAGAACGTGTTAAATCAGTTTGTTCTCAAAGCCACCAAAATTAAAGATGCCTCCGGTATTAAAAGCTCTTGTTCGTGATCTCCTAACACTTCAAGCATGCCCCGAGAATAGTCATTTAATGAAGAAATCTGGTCCCTTGTTTTCGTTCGATTTTCAGTTTTGATCCATAAAAGCAGGGAATGTGATTTCTCCGAGGCAGATTTAGGGGGATTGTTTCTCTTTTCAAGTGCATATTTTGTGGATCTCCTCTTCAAAATATGTTTTATGTTTTAAATGTTGTGATGCGAAAGAGAGAGGGAAGACCTCTATAAATACCAATGTATATCTCAAGAAAAGGGGGAGGACCTTTTTGCAAAAATTGAAGCAGAAATCCTAAGTGCATTTTGCTCTATTCTTAGAGTCTTTTGAGTTGGTGATCCAAACTGTTGTTCATGTGATGCTTTCTGTGTGATTCACTTCTGCTTAGTCCAGTGTTAAAATATGAGTTGAATTCTGTTGTTCTGAATTTGGCTATGTTTTCATTTGAACATTTGAAGTATAATTGAAGGCAAAATTATAGTCAATGTTTGATCCAATCTCTGTATGTGCATTCTAAGAATTAGTTGCTGCTTATCTTCAGGATTTAGTTGAGGTTATTTGCTATCTGAGGTTGTTCTCCCTATCAACTGTCGGCTTCGGCCATATTTCCATCTCTTTCTGTTATTTCCCTTTCTTTCTACATTTTCCATTTCTTTCCCGCACCCTTATCTTCAAACAAGTTTAGATTAGTTTGGGAGCCAGCCCTCTCTGGAGATTGGCCCGGGAGACTTCTCTTTCTCTCGGCCTTTCAATGTTGGCCGGGTCTAGGGCGCATTTTATATGACTAGGCGGATTCGTGACCAACAATTCCCTTGTATAACAAAAGGGAAAAATAAAAAATAGGAATATTGTCTCAAGGAATATTTGTTGCATTCTCGTCATATGAATGAACTAGACCACTCTCATTTTCGACGTGGAAGGTTGTTTTATCACTAACCTCCCCAAAAAGAGGCCCATGATTAGAATGGATTGAATAATGAAGAGGCTAGTGTAAGAAATTATAAATAATTTCCAAAGGGTTAGACCAACTGAAAGCAACCTGGGTGTTAGCCAAAGGTTAGTTGGTAGCTAGTCACTGTGTTTCTAATAGTGATGGAGATTATGGTGGCAGCAACAAGTGGTGGAGATTATAGTGGCAACAACTAGAGTGTTGGGGTTATAGTGACAATAGCCAGAGTTGAAATGAGACTAGTGGGATATAAACATGGGAAGTTACTTATTCCCCTATATAACTAAGGAAAAATAAAAAATAGAAGGACTGCCTCAAGGAAGATCCATTGGTTGTCCCTGAATGAATAACATAAAGCATTTGAGTTTTAGATGTGAAAGGGTTGGCTTATCGACCCCCCAAAAAGGGGTCTAGAATTAGAAAATGCTTTGTTGTAAAAAGTGAAGAAATTACCAAATGTAATGGTGGATTGTGTGGGGCAAATTTACTTTTAATAAAATAGAGGTCCATTAATGCAAACACATTGTTTGGTTTTGCATAACATCGTACATGTGCAATATAAAGTCATCAATAAAATTAAAGAACTTAATCCCAATTACTTTCTCCCTTTTTGTTACAATCATATGATGCAAAGACGATAAGATAAGACAAAAAGAGATGAGAATAAAAGAACATTATACCAATTAATATCAGCCAATACAAAGAGAATAGATAATACACAAAGATGAGAATTTTTAATTAAAAAAAAAAAACTAGTTCCCCTTAATGAAATAAAGAAGACCTAGACCCCATCAAGCAATATCGAAGAAATTGATCTATGGTCTTATGCTTTAGTAAATGAATGTTATGTAGGTGTTTTTTAATTGTTAATAAATTTTGAGCCTCCTACCCAAATTTATTAACTATGTGGATAAAAAATGCTTTGGAAAGTTCGGCAATCCAGGGATTTCTGCAAAGGATTTTATTGTAAAATTATTTCAGTACGCCCCTTTATTCTGAAATTTTGATATTTAAATATGTGCGGGAATTCAGGTATTTTGTGGATAATTATGATAAATTCGAGCAGCGTGTAAAAGGAGATATGCAGGATGGATTTGAGGCTCCCCCCAAGGTCGAGGCTGGTCCATTCTTGCAAAGTAATATTTCAATATTTTCATATTCCAGTTGGAGGATTTATCCAAAGATGTTAAAATATTTAAAAGATTTTTACGGATGTCAAAAGGGCAGATATTTTCAGAAATGCAAATATCTGTTAAAGTCAAAGTTGGATATTTTGAGAAAGGATTGAGATATTTTGTAAAAGATCTCTCTATATTTTATTCTATCTTAAGAAAAGAAAAAAGGACTCTTGGAATTGCTCGTCTATAAAAGAGAATTCCTAACTCATTGTAAAAGGTTGTTGATTATCTACCTACTTGCAGACCTCTGTAGAAAAAACTCAGGAATTAATACAAAATTTGTTGCAGCTGCACTTGCGTATTCTAATTGGAATTTCATTGCATGTGGCATTGGCCCTTGGTGTGATTTTATCTTACCTCTTGCATTGTTTCAGGACTTGCGTAAGGTTTTGTGTGATTTTCTTTGTGTTGATTAAGTGTATGTGGATTTAATTGGCTACCAGGTTTAATTCGGTTCTTACTTCTATGTTGGTTATTTTGATATTTGTCAGTGTTTTGTGTATATCAAGGTTGTATTAACTATTCTTATTTTGGTGTATCACCTCCCTTTCCCTATTTTCAGTTATTTGTTTTTCCTTCTCTTTTTCTTTGCAATTTTATGAGAACCAGCTCACTCTAGAGGTCTTCTTCTCTTAGGCGGTCTCACATAAGAGAAGAATTCCTATTTTAGTGGATGACAACAAGCGCAAATGTTATCATACATTTTCAACCATTAACATTAATCAACAAAACTAACAATTTCTTATTTTTTACAATATATTCTAAAGTAATAGCCTTGGTCATATTCCCCATCAAACATGTCCAAAACTTCATATGGGTCTCAATAATCAAAGTACCTTATATTGCCTAAGCAAAAGAATATTTTTTTATGCTATATAAGCTTTCAGGTGGCCTTCCGGGTCCGATTTGGAAATACTGGAGGTGGAATTATGGGAAGCCAATTTGGTGCTTTAAGGCTTCTAAAATTTATCAGGTGATGCTTCCTATTATCCCTCTTGGGGACATATTGAATGGTAGATGGGGTCTGAATTGTACATGCAAGAAATGGAAGAAATAGTTGTCTGGAGTTTGGAAATTCAGCGTCTCAATGCAGTTAAAGGTTTTTGCTTGGTTGGTGATGATGCAAGGTCTACAAAGTAAAATTCGATTAGCCAAGTGGATGCGTATTTCTGATTCTTGCGCTAGTTGTGGTCGGAGTGAAACTATTAAGCACATCTTTTGGGAATGCACAAGAACAAGGAAGGTTTTGAGAGCAACGGCCTGGCTTTATGGCAGTGTTTCTCAAGGACATCTTAGGTGGAAGAAGGTTGTTTTTGGTGACTCCCTTGATTGTGCACCTCATAGAAGGGTGTTTTGGCATGTTATCAGGATCTCTATTCTTTTCAACATTTGGAACGATAGATGCAGCTTGGTTTTCGAAAACGAGGAGGCCCTTGTTGATGCTACTATTGGCAGAGCAGCTAGTTTTGTTTCTAGTCAAATTAAGGTTTTTAGGGATGAAATTTTAAAAGACTGCCTTCGAATAGATAAAAGTGCTAGATATGATTGCTTGCTTTTATTTCGCAAGCTGATGTAATGGCTCTTTGTTTTCTGCTGATGTATTTTTTATCCTTTCTTTAATAAGAAGTATTTATTCAATAATATATATATATATATATATATATTGATAGATTAAAATACATCCTAAGTCAAGCTTAGTAAGAATTGTGTTATGAATTAGTTTCCTTCCTTTCAAAATAGTCTGTGTGAACAAAAAGCTTCTTTATAAATGCTTTGTGCCTTTTGTAGAAAATCAAATCCTTCTCTATAGAAAATCCTCTATAAATATAAGGTGCAATAACATAAGCATGTTCTATCTAAATGGTATTAGCTTAACTGGTTAAATTCCACAACTTTCAAGGAGGAGACCAAGGTTCGAAGCTTTCCAAGTGATGCATGAATAATAGCCAAGCTATTGTAATACAACTATGTAGTTGTGATGTAATTCAGGTAGGGCTTGTTTTAATCCCATGTAATCATTTAAATGATAAGGTCCGAGGTGTAGACCAATTGGTTCATCCAAACCCCATAAGGGGGCGGAGGTCCAAGGTTCAAATCTCGGGCCTCACCGAACTGAACGCTTGTCCCTTTCCTGGTGCTTTCAGCGGCGTAAAAGGTTTAAAATGATTGTGGCATGCTAGTTATAGGGGCGGACTGCGCAAAGATCTGTGTGGCAGCTTCTGGGGCGGACTGCGCAAAGATCTGTGGCGGCCATAAAAGCTGGACAGCCTGCCCGGATTCATGGTGGCTACCGATTCCACCATGTAAATTCAAAAAAAAAAAAAAACTATGTAGTTGTGATGTAATATAGGTGGGATCTGTTTGAATCCCATGTGATCATTTAAAAAAAAAAACATAAACCTGTTTTAGGATTTGCTTCAAGCCGAGTGAGTGATAACCTCCTTGGTCAATTATTTTATTAGTATATAGCACTACCTCCTAAGCTTTATGGCTATTGGCAATTGCAAGATAGAGATCCATGTAACTTCACACATTACATCATCAACATTGTAGGTGTAGCATGGCGTAACTAGATGTGCAAGTGTTTAGGAGTTGTAGGTATGCAGAAATGAAACATTAGAGATGGACTACCCTAAAGAAATTTCATTTAGCATTATCTATTGGCAGACCATTTTCAATATAGATTGCTCCAAGGTAATCCTCTAAAAAGCTTCAAATATTTATTCAAATCATGTGTTGTGACCTTTCTTTTGGTGGTTGATCAAAATCACCCTTACTTTATATTAATATCTAAGGAAAATTAATTTTCATTTTAAAGCTAATATTAAGCCTTTGTGTGTTCTATCAAAAAAGAATTCAAAGATTACATGGAAAAGAGGACTGAGAAAAGTCCATGCCCTTTTAGGGAGCCTGACATAAACATTTATGTTGTATTATAACTATATTACTTTTGGAAGTGGCAAGAGCTATGGATTACTCAAATTTTCTCTTTTGTGCATTGTTAATCTCCATGGAGCTACAATGTCAAAAAATGTTTGCTATATTGATCCTACTATGATGGAGGTTGAATTAGCTAATGCAACACTCAAACTCTCAAACGGCATGAAACAAGGATTACTTGCTTTTTCAATGTGTAAGCCTCATGAACAAACATTTGAGACTTTTTAAAACCGAATTCTATCTATAAAAACCTTATTGGAAACCATAACGGATATCACATTATGTCTTAAAACATTTCCCACAACTATGAGTATCCTCAAGATGATTATGAAAAACCTGCATCATAAAATGGTGGTAATGAACGACTAGGAAGTAAGCATACGGAATGAAAACTATGAATGATGTAAAAGATTGCGTTGAAACACTTACAGATAGAGTTGTACTTGTGTCTATCGTCTTTTGCAACCCTGAAAGATTTAATGAATAAAGGGAATATATACAGTAGTAGTACGTAACAACTTTATCTCTTTGTCAAGGTTGGTTATCAGTGGCAAGATTGGCAGAAGTACACTCAAACAATGCCTTGGAAAGGAAACTACAATGTAACTGTAGCTGCAGAGAAGAATGAGTCAAACCCAATGGATTCTATCATGTAAATAATAAAGAGATTATGAATCATATGCCAACTTACATCAGAAAGTGTGCATTCCAAAGCCATGAGCATGAAATTTGATATACATCCAAGAGCTGCTGCCCCCCACTTATTACATGTGCTCCATGACTCGTTCTAGTCATGAAGTTCTCTGGGCAGCTTTGGTATTCTCAATTCTTTGGTCTTCTGGGAAGAGCAAATTGCCAACTACATTTTCTCTAAAGAGCAACAATAGATGCAGGTATTGTTCTAAGTCTGTCTTTCATGTTTTATAGGAATAGCATTAGAAAGTTTATATTCCCTAAGGACTGCTGGAGTGTACAGAGGACTAGCAAACTACTTTGTTTGCTATGCAATCCCTTACAATCTGATTGTTCTAATCTATGACTACCCAACAAAAACAGTTGTATAAAAGCAAAGGGATTAGGGGTCCCATGTGGGAAGAAACACTAAGAAATTTCATGGACGTTTAGCAGAAATAAGGCTCCATGTATCTAAAATGTTTAACTTGAAAATCCAAAAATGGCTTCATGTATCTAAAATGTTTAACTTGAAAATCCAACAAGTATAAAGATAAAAATAGATCATAAGTGAAGTTCCATCTGATATGAAAAACGTGTTAATGAATGCTTTCCTTCCCCAAATTTACAGCCCTCTGCATTGCAGGGGAAGATTCTAATTTTTCCCATATTCTTATTGCCTGAGGGAAAAATGTAATAATGTAGCAAATGGCACCTGCCGGGCAGAGGGTTGGGCAGAGAACTTTTTAATTTTAAAATTAAAAAAAAAAATTAAATTTGTCAAGTTTCATTTTTTAATATATCAAATCTCAAACAGTTTTAGAATTGAAATCATAACATTTTACGATTAAAATTCCAGTGCTTCTGCTAAGAATGCATTGCAGTTTGCTCAATCTTTAGACAAATGGATTGCATGAGACCCCAGGCAACTATTCTTGAAGCTGTAGACCCCTTATAGAATCCTTTCTTTATAGAAACACATTTGGAATCTCGTGATGGGGATCTGCTGCTGCAGGACTGGAGGCCTCATCTTGAGTTTCTGCATGTCCTGGAGCATCTCTTCTGTGATGGCGTGGAAAAGGAACATGATGCAGTGGAATACTACATGGTGGAGGATTGGAGTATTCACACACTTGCATAGTGATGTAGTGCATGTCCTTGACATTCTCTTCCCCAAAGCCACTCGTCCCTTTTTCAACTCTGATGCTGTGCCTCTAAAAAAGCAAGGTTCTGTTATGCCAGGATGTTTCTGAACAGACAGACCTGAGAAAGGGGTCGTCTGGCCATTTGGTTTTGAAGTCTAAGTATTTTCTTGTGGTTTATAGCGGCTGGTGGTCCTGAGATTAATGAGACCTTCTGGAAGTAAGGTAATTTGTTGAGATTCCAAGAGTGGAGTGTAAGTTCAATTAGACCTTCTAGAAGTGGAGATAAGTCCTTGATAGTCTGAGTTTTCATAGAGATTGCATGCACTTCAATTCTGAAAGTTGAGCAAGACAATGGCATGAAGACACATGAAGAATCTCCAACAGTATCATAGGAGACATGCTTAAGAGTTTTTCCATATTGTTGCAGTTTGTAAGTTTGATATGAATGAGGCCTTCTAGAAGTGGAAGCAATTCCACAAGACTTTCACAGTGTTTTTGTGTCAATTCTTTAAGTCACTAAATAAACAGCCACATGAAGATAAGTCCTTGATAAGTGGAGATAAGTCCTTGATATCCTCACATCACTCTAGTCTGAGTTTTCATAGAGATTGCATGCACTTCAATTCTGAAAGTTGAGCAAGACAATGGCATGAAGACACATGAAGAGTCTCCAACAGTATCATAGTAGACATGCTTAAGAGTTTTTCCAGATTGTTGCAGTTTGTAAATTTGATATGAATGAGGCCTTCTAGAAGTGGAGGCAATTCCACAAGACTTTCACAGTGTTTTTGTGTCAATTCGTTTAAAGATTGCATGCAGTTCAATCCTGCAAGTTGGGCCAGACAACCACATGAAGATACATGAAGAGTCTCTAACCTTTCCATATGAGACATACTGAAAAGTATTTGCATGTTGTGACAGCATTCAACTTCCATATGAATAAGACTTTTTGGAAGAGATGGCAATTCCTTAAGCTTGAATCAGAAATACAATTTAAGAGTCTCAAATTTTATCATATGAGACTATTAAAGCACTCCTCCAATTTTGTACGGTGTCCAACACAGATATTAATAAGCAGTTTCAGAAAAGCTGGCAGTTTCTTAAGATTCTTACATGAATCTACATGTAGTTATTTTAAAGAATGCATACTGGACATGCTACACAGTTTCAGCACTTCTCTTCCCGCAATGTAACCATAATTTTGCTGCCAATAAAAACTTGCAGGAACCCCGTAGTCACCGAATGCAAGAAGTTTTAGATTGATAAGATTTTTAGCACTTTGAGGAAGGTCCCTTACAGAGCATCCAGTCAAATATAGCTCTTCTGAAGAGTGAAGGTGTCCAACTTCATTGGGAAGATGCACAAGAGAGCACAGAAACTTGAGTTGGCCTAATTTTGTCAGCAAACTAAAGTAACTAAAGTAACTACGGGATGATCTCTGCAAGAACAAAATATTTAATATATACATATATTCCCTCATTTAAAAAAATTCTTAAGACTATGCATACACGCAAATATTTCCTGAAATTTACCCTTTTATTTCACTATTTTATTAGAAACAAATTAAATAGTGCAAACCTCTGGAAATGCTTCATTGAACTTTAATCGACAGGAAGACAAAACCAGATATATCTTAGATTTTGAGGTAAATTTATCAGCTACCTTTCTAGGCTTAGATTCCAACAGAACATAAATATCAAATTGCCCATTAATGCCAACACGTCTACCTCATGAAGTTTCAACTCTTTCAACATAATCCCTTGGACTAGTGGCATTTCCTGTTTATGACAAGAAACGTACTAGTAAGTTAAGCATTTTGTTACTTAAGATTTACATTGCATTTAACTAAACAAAATCCAAGTATTAAACAGGTGAATACATTACTTGTGTCTGATCCATTGTACTAGCTATATACTTCTTGCACCATAGTCCACTGCGTTTGCTTGGGTTGTGTAGAGACTCCTCTTCAACGAGTTGTCTTCCTAAATCCCTTAAACGACCATGCATCCAAAATATGCATCCATGTTCATAAACAGTGCCAAACTCATCTATTCTAATAAGCGACTTTCCTTCAAGACTTCTGAGACTTGTATCTGAAGTCATGCATCCCACAGCTTGCCATAATTTAAGATTAAAATTCAAGCTGGAGAAGGTATTGGGGGTCACCATCACAAAGAAGCATGCAATGTCTAAGAATATTTGCTTCTTTCACCACAAAGCGCATCATAACTAATTTTTTAGGGATCCATACATTTTTTTTGTAAAGCATTTTTAGGACCTCTTCCAAATTCTAATGCTCATTTCACCATATAGATGTCCCCCTAAAATTTCCAATGACAGAGGAATGCAAGCTTTTACAATTTCCTCAGTCATATCTTCATAGCCGTCATCAGGGAAAGAAGTCATGGCAACTAAATAATTTCACAACTTCATCTAGATTAAGTCCTTTCATGTGGTGAATCTTATCAACCTTCCCATGCTGCACTGCTTTTTTGCCCTTGGTTGTAATGATAATTTTGCTACCTGGTCCATAGCAATCACCAATGAGGCCTCTAACTGTTCCTCGTCATCAACATCATCTAAAATGACCAATACTTTTGTGAACCAGGCCCTTAACAGATAGTGAATAGTAGACACAAAACAAGATTCTTGAAACAGATGATGAATATTAGTATAGACAGCTTTAGAGAGGGTGGTCTTATCCAAACCCCCCATAACCCAAATACCAAGTCCCATATGAATATCATAATCCATTTCTAACAATTTTGTCACCTCTTCCATAGGATCTGAAAACCCCACCGGCTGTTCGGCAACATGCATCCAATAAATCTTTAGAGTTTGCAGAAGGTCCATCACAACATGGTTCACAAGCCTGCCTTCGTACCTGCGGTATCTTCCAATTATCAGACACTATTGAACTTTCAATGGTAAAAGGGTTTTAAAAGTAAATTTTCACATCTCTACTTTTGGAGAGTCAAGGTACCGTAAGATGTGATTTATGTAAGAATAATTCTGAGTTCATTTCATCAAACTGATCTGGTATGAGAAAGGTCCAAACCAATATCTGAGAATTATAGTCCATTACAGAATCCGTTGCATTTCAAAAACATGAAGCGCAATAGCAGACAAAGGGTAAGGCAAAAGAAAACACGAAAGAAAAGCAATAGCATCACAAATTTACCCGATTGTGAGAAAGAGCACCAGGAGAGAAGAGACACATTATGCAACGCATCCTTCCACTTGTCCCTCTCGACTGTGATGTGCCTTTCTTTTGCTGAAAGTTCCTTCAATGACTCTGCGTATACGCCTATGTGATGCCTCACTGCGGATGTCTATCGTAAAACAAGGGGATGATTGTAGTCTTTGGACACGGCGATGGATTTGCAACTCCAGAAAAGCGAGAGCTCATGCAAGCATCACGCTGAGCTGCCATAAATAGAGGAAAATATAGGGATGTGTATTGTGGTGTCTAGAATGGCCTCTTTTAGGCAGCTCTCAATGTTCTCTCCATTTGAGTGTTCAAAAAGACATGAAATCCTCCAGGGGAGATGGATTGGAAGAGGTGATCAAAAAGATATTGACGTCAAGGCCTCGATAGCTGAGGAATACATGGTATCTTCTCCTTTGCTGGACGGTATCTTGGGATGAGGAAGGTCTGTAATGTTTGAAGCCCTTCATGTCTTCGAAATAACTGTAACTTTTACCTTTGAGAGGCCCAAGAAATTTAAGACCATCAACAGCTAGGACGAAGATGGAGAGAGAGCGGGGCAATAAGAAAGAAGGCAGAGTCAAATATAAGAACTAAGAAATAACGATCAAATGTCAGTCGAGGGAAGTCTGTAGAATCGTCTCAAAGAAGGTTCGTTGCATTCTCCTCCAGTGCCAGACGGGGAGAAAAAGCCAAGAAATGCTCTCTTGTCCAAGAGCGAACCAATTGCAGAATGATCTGGCGACCGTGGATCAATGCTGCCTGAAAAGAAATACAAGGGCATTGCATTTAGTCTCGTGGAAACCCTAGCACTCCTAGCATTGTCGACAATGGGTATAATTTCTTTCAAAAAATTCCATGCGAATCGGCTATCCTGATTCCAAGAAAATGGAAATATAAATATCTATATATTTGTTTGATATAGACAAATTCGTAAGATTATTGAATGTTTTTTTCTTAGCAGTGTAAGAGAAAGTTAATAGGCCTCTTATTTTTAAAGGCATAGTCAAGGGAAAAACCAAACAGCAAATACTCTAGAATCTAGCCTACCCTCTTTTAACTTGAAAATAGAATTATTATAAAATTAGTTTTAGGAAGAACTTTTCCTTAAAAAAATATATATTTGGAGAGCGCAACCAACATAATTATATATATATATATATATATTTTATTTGGTTAGTGTGAGAAATCCCTACAACCAATGCATTCCCTCACACACTCATCTACGTTGCAGTTTGAACTTTGGATCTCTCGAAGAAGAGCTAAAACCCAAAACCCAAACCGTTGTGTATATATATATATATATAACGAATATAAACTTTTTTTTGTTAAGTTCGAAAAGTGCATTTTTGAAAGGAATGTTAACCTTTTACATCAACAGATATGGCCAATCACTGTCCATTTCACCACGAAGGATTTCCCACTGGAATAAAGCCTATACCAATCGTGTAATAACAAACACACTTCACTAACCACATTCAAAACTAGAAGACCAGCACACACCATACATATCTAAATATCATATATTCTATGCTTTCTTGGCAGCCTCTTCCTACTGACCCCATTGTCAATTCCTATGGCATTATTATTGTCAACTAAATTATTTATGTGCGCTAGGATATCATTCCCCTATTCCTTTCTAGTATCTACCATAACTCCTTCGTTACTAAGACCATTTGCTACCTTATTGGCTTCTCTATAAATATGATTAATAGACACATTCTCAAGTCTATTCAAAAGTGCTCGAGCTTCCACCATCATTAATTCAATAGTCCAGGTGGTTGTTTGTCCTCCCTTTAAGATGGTCACAATATTTTGTGAGTCTCCTTCAACCATGAACTTATTTAGATTGCAATTGATAGCCAAAGAAATTCCCACATTAGTTGTTCTTGCTTCAGCAAAATGACTTGCATGTTCACCCAGTGGTTCAGCAAAGGCTTTGATTACCTAACCCAGATGATTCTAAATCACTCCTCCAGTTCTCACCAGCCCAAGATTACCTTTCGAGGCTCAATCAAAATTTAATTTAAACCATCCAACCGACGGTGATATCTACTTTGCATGAGTTCTAGGATGAACTCGGGGTATTGGTAATTTCTCTCTAACTCCCCAGCATTCCAATAGATGTCTTTCCTGCTCTGATTCACATCCCTCCTTGAAGTGGATAGTGTTAAAATTCTCCATCAGGAGACTTCTTGCTCGGTTCCAAATCACTTCCCAGTCCATCTTCAAGTCCTCAAAGATTTTGTGGTTTCTTTCATTCCAAACTCTCCACCATATATGTGGAAGGATTAGAAGCCACAACCTCCTGATTCTTTTACATTTAAAAGGAGGCTCCATGTAACAACCCACTCACTTGGTTTCCCGATAAAAAAACAGTCAGAATCTAATAAACTTTTTTTTAAGGTTTTACTAATCTAACTATCAATGTTTTCCTATCAAACAAGTTTGATTGTAAGGTTAACAACATGAGAAATCATTCCTTATGTATTTTCATATTTATAAATAGTATAACATAGGTACAACATACCACTTTTATGTTCAAGACTGCTACAACTAGTCTTCCAAGTGGACGAGATTAGCTACATCCCGTGAACATGTCATTAAGTGGTAAAATTTATCTCATTTGTTGTCTGTATATACCAGCATGAGGACCAAACCACGATGAGGGTTATCCTTTAGGGCCCATAACACCTATAGGGGAACGCTTTCTTTCCCTAGTCTTCATACATTGTATCTTTGATAAACCAGTCAACATGTTTATATCCAATGTGGAAGTGATCAGCGTAATCATGCCTTTGTGACTAACTGGTATTCCCCTTTCCTCGAAAGCAATTAGCGCCATGTCCATTCTCGGATCTTGATCTTCATTACTTGATACCATCGTGACTCATAGAGGTTTATCCCATACCAAACCCTATGACCATTCTTAGTAAAGTTTGACTAGTATGGTACTTATCACAGTGCACTTTGGATCCAACCTAGAAAAAGTGTCCCATACCACTTTTTTGTTCTAACCTGACCAAGTCTTTTATTGACCATTCACGTCATTTGACAACTGCCTTGAACTAATTTTATGCCTATCCACACCCCAATTTACCTGGATGAATATTTGATTAAAGCTTGGGTCCAGTCTTTTCTAGAAGACTCAAAACTTCATTCAACATCCACATGATCTAACAAGTATTTATGTTAACTTGTAATGGTACTAACTCCTTTAGAAACAACTTTGTCTTATAAAAACATGGTGAATATCTCTTCTAAAGGGGTTTGCTATATAGTACCATCTAAAGGCATCTTTTAAAAGCAAAGAGCTATATTTTTCTACGGTTTAGAATTGCCTTTAATTCCAAGATAGTTTTTGTTATAATTAATAATCTATTTTTAATATTTGAGGTCACTTTGGGTCTTAAACTTTTCTTTAAAATGAACAGACTCCAACACAAACCTATTCTCTCTTACTAAAATATAGATACGTCTATCTAGCACACAATTTTTTTCTACACATCCAAGAGCTTCTTCTTTCGTTTAAGATAAAGCATGACCAGTTTCAGGTAGACACCCATACCCAGCGTCACCAACCAAACTACTAATAACATTAATACAACACCCTCGACATTCTTTGCCTACTTAATTTTTTTTTTAAATTATAATCAAACAAATTCCCAAACTTCCTCATATAATCATTTACACAATAACATGGAAATAGGGATTATTTGATAATACGTTTTGAAGTAGCAATGTATAGAATACATCTTAAGAAAATAGAATGAACTACAACATAATCATAAATATGTTCTCAAGCGTCATCAAATTATAACTCTGTCATAATATATTATATTCCATTTCATAGATGGTTTCAGAAACACAAAGGACTCTACCTCCATTTTTTCTTTTCATAAAAATGGAAGAGTTAAACTTGCATTACTCTGTCAATTATTTACAATATGCTTTGCTTCACAAAATGAGCACTAGTGTTGCAATGCAATAACCAACTATGCAACTCCTTACAAGTGGTCCTCTATACAAATAAAACATGCTACACATTCCTCAAAAGAGTTATGTACAAATTTTAAGGTTCCATTGCTTCCACATTGTGGATTCAAATTGCCACTCTACATACAAGACTTTCCTATGATGCCCACTGTTCTTTGCAGCTTTAGAACTCACACCGAAACCAAACGGAGACATCAGATATCATATACGACTCTTAATATGTTCAAGCAGCTAACATACACTCATAAATTGAACTAATTCTATATATAAATGCATTGGAGCTTCACCAATTCCCTCACTCGAGATCAACACAGAAGTTTCCATACATTCATTTATAAAACAACTGTTGCAAGTGTGAATAGGACTTAGCTTGAATCAGGCTTAGAAAAATCTAGTTTTTCTAAGCACAGTGTGAACACACTTACCTTTTGTCGGCTAATTTTGTCGGATGGTCGGCATGATTTTTCCTTCTCCCTTTCCTTCATTTTCTCCTTATCCCTCCATTCACCTCCCTCCTTTCTTGCCGTCCATTTTCCCTTATCACTCCACTCCCTTCCTCTCCCCACGCTCGCTGCCACCTCCCACTCCACTTCCTACTCCTTCGTTCTCTCTAAACTCCCCGATCTTCCTCCACCTTCCCTTCCCTACTTTAGCGCATGTTCTAAGCCTATATAAGGTTTAAGTTAATGTATGTTTCATCTGGTTATTTTAATGAATGTTTACGGCTTTAATTATTCGTGTCATTTTATTACCTTTGGCCTAATGTTAATCTAAGGTTAATTGAAACTTAGACTCACACTGGTATCAGAGCTCAGGGGGCACGGATCTCGAGGGCCGAGGTAAGGCACGAAAGCCGAAGCGCACGGATCTCGAGGAGCGATGGAGAAGCTATCGCACGGATCCCGAGGAGCGGTGGAGAAGCTATCGCATGGATCTCGAGGAGCGACGGAGTGGTTGTCGCACGGATCTCGAGGAGCGCACGGATCTCGAGGATCTGACTAGACGCTGACAGCAGGCGACGTGGCGACGGAGCTGGTAGCACGTGGATCGAGGTTGACATGGTGGTAAAGCTGGCAGCACGTGGATCGAGGCTGACGTGGTGTTGGAGCTGATAGCACGTGGATTGAGGCTGATGTGGCAGTGCTGACTGGACGTTGACGTGGTTGGTTGACGTGGAAAAGTGACGTGGCAGTGCTGACTGGACGTTGACATGGCTGGATGACATGGACGACTGTGGACGTGGCAGGCTGACATGGACGAGAGCTCGGTGTGTGCCACGTGGCGGCGTTTGATTGGTCGTCTGACGGGCAAAAGGTTGGTGGATCGATTGCCCGAAGGCAATCGAACTAACAGCGTTCGCAGGCTTTGATAAAGCCTTGCAAAGCTAGTCGCCCACTCAATGTGGGACTAATTTGTTTTAAAAAAAATGTTTTAAGCCGATGATGTTAAATATAGTCTAAGTCCTCCTTTTCCCGTCCGGCTACAGTGCTCTAGCGGTGAAAGTCCTCGCCTTGCAGAGCAGAGACCTGGGGTCGAATCCCGTCGGGGTAAAAAAATTTTTTGTCTTTGCGAATTATGGAGGTTTAAATAGTTTTTTTTGTTTCCTTGCTACCATCCGAAGCTGCGTGGTGCAGCGGCTAAGATCGCCGGGTAGACAGCGGAGGTTACCGGTTCGAATCCCAGCGGGGGTTTCCAAAAAAAAAAAGGTTAAATTTTTTAATTAAATTTTTTATTATTTGTTTTTTTTTTAAGTTTAAAAAAAAAATTATAATTTCTATATATAGTTTTTGATTATTGTTTTTTAAATATCCATTTCATTTAAAAATAATAATTAAAAATATATATAGGAAATTGTTATTTATTTTTTAAAAGTCTTTATTAAAACAAATTTTAGAATTTAATTTTAAAAAATAAAAGGGTGCAAAGATATTTTGATATAAAAGTTTTTTTTGGCATCATACTAAGTTGTAACCCAGTTCATACGGTGTGATTCTGGGTAGATGATCCGGTCAACCGGATGCTATAATGCATTACTCTCTTTGTTGAGAAGAGAGACTCTTGATTCCTTTGACGGGAAAGTCCAGCGGTATGGACTTCATACAGTGTTTTGCCAATTAGAGAATCAAGTGATTGCTCATCCGAGGAAACCAGATTCTGGCTACGAGGCGGATTCTGAAGATAATATCTTCGGGCAAAGGATAGTTGAATCCGAGACGGTTGAAATAGTACCTAAAGGACAGTCAAGTGACAGTTATACACTTGCAGTGCCTGAAGTAGAAACAAGTGAGAGCTATACACCACACTCTCCTGATTCAGAACAAGAAGAAGAAGAAGAAGAAGAAGAACCAGTGGAGGTGAAACCTGCAACTAAAGAACGAAATGTTCTCAAAAGAAGTTATGAACCAGCAGCAGCACCTGAAGTCATTATAATTAGTGATGACGAAGCAGACAATTTCACCTTTCCAGTTTTGGGTGATCCTCGAGAAGAAGAATGCCAAATCAGTGAGCATATTAAGAAAGCTAGATTTGATTTAAATCAATAAATCAGTGATCTATTTTGTACTTCTTTGTACTACTTGTTTGAAGTTGCAATAAAGTTTGCTTTCTAATATGGCTTCCAATACTAGTCTACCAATCCCCGAGTTCAATGGTGGTGATTACGAGTATTGGTCAATTAAAATGAAAACTCTTTTGATAGGCAAAGGTCTTTGGGATGTGATTGAAGAGGGATATACTGAACCTACTGCTGCTGAATGGGCAGCTTTGAATGTGGTTGATAAAAGGGCTAGAAAGGAAGCACAGAAGAATAATTCTTTCGCCCTTTATCATATCCAAGCCGCCCTTGATAGAAGTATTTTCCCTAGAATAGCTTCTTTTATAACTGCTGAATCTGCTTGGAATGCTTTAAAAGAAAGTTATAGGGGTAGTGACCAAGTCAAACAAGTTAAACTACAAACCTTGAAACGAGAGTTTGAGACTCTTAAAATGCAAGAGAGTGAAAAGGTTGGTGATTACTGCGTGCATGTGAAAGCCGTAGTAGATAAGATGGTCACTTTAGGAGAAGATGTAAAGCCTGAAGTTATAGTGAAGAAAGTGTTGAGGACACTTCTTCCTAAGTGGAATTCAGTTGCCATAATTATAGAAGAATCCAAAGACCTAACTTCTCTGTCTTTTGAATCCCTAATTGGCTCACTTCTCTCACATGAAGAGAGGTTACAACAAACTCCTTCCACAAGTTACGGAGGAGATGATAAAGCCTTTGCTTCACAAGAAGGCAGAGGTAGAGGCCATGGCGAGAGGATAGAATAGAGGTAGAGGCAAAAATAATCGAGAGAGGTGGAACTCCTAACGAGAGGAGGAAATCAAAACAGAGGAGGATTCTCAAACAGAGGTGAACAACAGAATAGAGGAGGACAACAAAATAGAGGAAAACAATCAGGCAGAGGCAAAGGAGGAGATAAGTCAAAACAATCTTGCTACAACTATGGCAAACTTGGCCATTATGCTCGTGATTGTTGGACAAAGACTTCACAAGGAACTAGTAGCATCCAGAGCAGTCAGTTTAGAAATTTTGGAGAAGAGGAAGAGGCCACAAATCTCTTTCTCTCTTATGGTCAGGCGAGATCGAACATGAATGATACATGGATCTTGGACACTGGGTGTTCAAACCATATGAGTGGCAAAGAAGGGCTCTTTGCTACTCTAAACTCCTCATACAAATCCAGCATCAAATTAGGAGATGATAAATCATTGGCAATTGAAGGCATTGGAGCAATGGCGGTTCCAACTAAAGAAGGCATCAAACATGTAAGTGATATCTATTACACACCCCATATTCAACACAATATTTTAAGTGTTGGTCAAATGTTAGAAAAGAACTACAAGTTGCTTTTTGATGAGGGTAAATGCACTATTTTTGATAAAAATAATAGTAATAGAATCATTACACAAGTGCCAATGTCCAAGAATAGATTGTTTCCTTTAAAGTTTGGCCAACCAGGGGGAGATAAGTTAGCAAATGTTGCTATTTCCAATCCAAGTGTCCTATGGCACTTGAGATATGGTCATTTGAATTCAGCTAGTTTGAAAATGCTAACTTCACAAGCGATGGTAACCGGACTTCCTAAGGTTCAGGATAGTAAGGAAGTCTGTGAAGGGTGTGCTCTTGGGAAGCATGCCAGATCAAAATTTCCTCATGGACAAGCATGGCGGGCCAGCTATCCACTCCAGCTAGTGCATACAGACATCTGTGGTCCGATGCAGACCAAGAGTCTTGGTAACAACTCTTACTTCCTACTCTTCATTGATGATTTTACTAGAATGTGTTGGATATATTTTTTGAAATATAAGGATGAAGCATTTGAATGCTTTGTCGATTTCAAAACAAGAGTTGAAAGTGAGAGTAGATATTTTGTAAAATGTCTTAGATCAGATAGGGGAGGAGAATACTCCTCTAATGAGTTCTTGAATTTTTGTAAGCAACATGGCATTAAGAGGCAGTTCACGGCTGCCTACACTCCACGACGAGAATGGTGTCGCGAGAGGAAGAATCGCACCATTGTGGAGATGGCAAGGTCTATGCTTCGAGACAAAGCATTTGACTAATTCATATTGGGCGAGATGCAACCAGGACCAGCGTACATATCTTGAATAGAAGTCCTACTACAAGTTTGGAAGGACAGACACCTTACCAAGCTTGGTATGGTAAAAAGCCAAATGTTAAGTATTTTAGAGTGTTTGGCTCACTGGCATATTCTCACATTCTCGATGAGCTAAGAAAGAAGCTCGATCCAAAGAGTCAAGCATGCATCTTTGTAGGATATTGTGAGAATACAAAAGCTTACAGACTCTACAATCCCAAGACTAGAAATTTTGTGCTTTCCGGGGATGTGATTTTTGATGAAGGGGGAGAATGGGGTAAGCCCCAGATTTTTAGTGATGATGAATCTAGTGATGTAGGTTCTAAGCGGGTGCAACAACAGACACCACAAAAAAGTAAGCAGTCTCCTCCCAGAGATCCAGGTTCATCTTTTGATTCCACTTCTTCACCAAGTCCTTCTCCCGAGAGATCGGTAAGTTCCTCACCAATGGACATCGATTCTCCATCCAGAGGTAAGAGAACTCTACTGAATCATCCATCATATCAGATGTTGGATAAGAATTTTTCAAAAAGATACACTAGGAGTCAAGCTAGTGAAATGAATTATGTTCTACAAAGATTAGAAAATATGCACTTGTATGGTGATGATGTTTCCCAGCGGGAACCTAGGGGAGATTTAGTTAACTATGCTTTGTTAACTAATACACAACTTGAACCTTCTAGTTATGAGAAGGCTTGTACTCAAAATATTTGGCAAGATGCCATGAAAGAGGAGATCACCTCTATAAAAAACAACGACACTTGGGAGCTGGTGAAGCTTCCTAAAGGAAAGAAACGTGTTGGATGTAAGTGGGTCTACAAGACCAAGTTTAATGCTGATGGTAGCATTCGAGAGGCACAAGGCGAGATTAGTTGCAAAGGGATTTACTCGAAAATATGGAATTGATTATGAAGAGACTTTTGCTCCTGTAGCCAGACAGGAGACTATCGAAACAGTTCTTGCCTTAGCTGCACACAAGGGATGACAAGTCCAACACATGGATGTAAAGAGTGCATTTCTAAATGGTTACTTGACAGAAGAAGTGTATGTTGAGCAACCACGGGGATTTGAAGAGAAAGACAAGGAACATCTTGTTTACAAACTGAAGAAGGCTCTTTATGGCCTCAAGCGAGCACCGAGAGCTTGGTACTCACGCATTGATGGGTACTTTAAAGATTATGGGTTCATCGAAAGCAAAAATGAACCCACGCTCTACTACCCGAATCAAGGAAATGACATCCTCATAGTTTGTTTGTATGTGGATGATCTCATTTTTATGGGTAGTAATGAAAAAGTTAACATGGAGTTCAAGCACTCCATGATGCAGAAATTTGAGATGAAGGATCTTAACTTGATGAAATACTTTCTTGGAATGGAAGTACATCGGACAGATTCGGGGATCTTCATCTGTCAACTTAAGTATGCTCGTGATATGATTCAAAAGTTTGCTATGGAGCAATGCAAATCGAGTTGCAACTCCAATTGGACATGGGATCCAATTAAGCAAGGATGATGGAGCACCGAAAGTTGATGTGACCACTTTCAAAAGCATTGTTGGGAGTTTGATGTTTCTCACCAACACCAGACCAGACATTCAGTATGTTGTATCTCTTGTTTCTAGATTTATGTCTAATCCATCTAAGCTGCATTTGCAGGCAGCTAAAAGGATTTTGAGATATGTGAAGGGTACATTGGATTTTGGAATCCAATACTACAAAAGTGATACTATCAAGCTTGAAGGCTTTAGTGATAGTGATTGGGGCAGCAATATTGATGATAGAAAATCCACATCGGGTAACTGTTTTAGTCTTGGTTCAGGCCTAATAACTTGGAGTTCCAAGAAGTAGACAGTAGTAGCACTATCTTCAATAGAAGCTGAGTATATAGCGGTGACTCATGCTAGTACTCAAGCTCTATGGCTCTGAAAGGTATTAGAAGAGATTGGAGAGCAGAAAAGTGGTCCAAATCGAATATTCTGTGACAACATCAGTGCCATTCAGTTGGCATACAATCTTGTCCACCATAGTAGATCAAAGCATTTTGATATGAAGTACCACTTCATCCGAGATATGGTGGAAACTGATATTGTTGAGCTTCACTATTGCCACACTTTGGAGAACGTCGCTGACATCTTCACCAAGGCATTGGCTAAAGCTCAATTTGTAAAGTTGAGAGACTGTATAGTCAGTTCTCTCAACTTTAAGGGGGAGAATGTTGCAAGTGTGAATAGGACTTAGCTTGAATCAGGCTTAGAAAAATCTAGTTTTTCTAAGCACAGTGTGAACACACTTACCTTTTGTCGGCTAATTTTGTCGGATGGTCGGCATGATTTTTCCTTCTCCCTTTCCTTCATTTTCTCCTTATCCCTCCATTCACCTCCCTCCTTTCTTGCCATCCATTTTCCCTTATCACTCCACTCCCTTCCTCTCCCCACGCTCATTGCCACCTCCCACTCCACTTCCTACTCCTCCGTTCTCTCTAAACTCCCCGATCTTCCTCCACCTTCCCTTCCCTACTTTAGCGCATGTTCTAAGCCTATATAAGGTTTAAGTTAATGTATGTTTAATCTGGTTATTTTAATGAATGTTTATGGCTTTAATTATTCATGTCATTTTATTACCTTTGGCCTAATGTTAATCTAAGGTTAATTGAAGCTTAGAATCACAACAACAATAGGTTACGTTTCAAATTTTTTCTAAGAAAAGGTTTAATATTTCATATTTTGCCAACCGCGAATCTACTCTACAGTGTCATAGCAGTATTTATAATTATATTTCTCTAAAATTATTGTATAATACCGCAACAACCAACCTATATTGGCTATCCATTGCACTCAATATAAAACACATAAGCAGAGCAATTTGCTACAACACAACAAAGTTTTTAATAAGAAAATATCGAGTTTTCCATTGCTTTCATTTCCGTTATGCATGATCGCAAATTTTAACAGATCATTCTATGTTCCCACAAACATTTAACACATATTTCCTTTCCTATAACAACACATTCACACTAGCAGTTTCATTTTCATAAACCAATGGTTTCGTTTTCACATGCTAGTGAACACACTCAATCATAATAGTAATATCAAAATATCTCTACACAGCATAGTATATTATTACCAACCTATAGATTCGCTTCCCCAGACTAGCAACAATTTTTAGTCTTGAAAAGCCTCTTCCTTATTTTTCCATCCACTCTGTTTTCTGAATTCCTTCTCTTCTCCGATGCATGCTCTTTTCTTTTTGCTATGCTTCCTATTTTCTCTCCCCTCTACTCCTCAAATGAATGCACTTAATGATCCATTATGGATATTTCCTTTATTCTCGGTATACCACCATATCCATTAATAATAATCACATACATTCCACCAAAATGGAGTTAATCATCTTAAGAAGTTCCCAATAACATCATTCTTTTTTGATATATTACCAAAACATCAAGCAATTAAAACAAAATACTTTTCCCTTTCACCTATGCAGCAAGGTTAGGAAGTATTATTATTTAATCACCACACATATATATCTTTTTTTTTTAAACGCGAACAGATCAAAAAAACCATTATACATTTGCATAATGTTTCTTTTTATTTTTAAAGGTAAGAGATAAAATAATTATCTTCCTTTATATTTCTCTTTTTCCTTTATAAAAATCATCTTTCCTAGGAATCATGAAAATATAAAAGTAAACATTTTTAAAGCTCTATTCAAACCATTAAAGGTAATTCTCAAGACTTAAACATCTTCTTTACCACCTTTAATCACACAAGCCAACAATAGAGTATTTCAACAATTAGACATACACACACATGCATCAAAAGTGAACAATCACATGCTAGTGGCTCCCATCATCATTGCCACCATAAAATATTTCTCATTCATTACCAACATGCAATATTCAAACCAATTTGAGTAGTTGCTGGGTAGTGGATGATTCATTGGGATGAACTTTTTTTTGAGCTCTGGCGATTTGGCGGGAATCCTTCTGCACTGTCGACGGCCGTGGCTCTAGGGTTTCAGTTCGGAAACCTCCTCCAGCGTGTTTGGGGTTTGTTGCAGGCTTCTGGTCTAGGATCTTTCGGTGTCCCGGGAGGGCCCAATGGGGTCTCTTCCTGGTTCTCGCGAGGGAAAAAAGACCTCTTATGCGGAGATTCTACGAGAAAATCCTGCGTCTTCCTCTGCTGATGCTCAACGCAGTGCCTTCCATCTGCTAGCCAAGAATGCGGGCAAGGGCTCTCCTGGGCACAGAATCAATGGATGTCTCCCGCAATCTGCATCAAGACCGAAAATAGTCATCGAACCAGAGCTGGTTGAAGACACGATAAACTACCGGGCCACTCATGATCTGATTTGCAAGTTCATGGGCATTCGACCCACCCTGCACTTTTTGCATTCCTGGGTGAGACAAAACTGGGAGCCAATCGGTGAGTACTCCTTATGGCCCATTAGCAATGGGTATTTCATTATTAGTTTTTCTTCCCTAATGGATAGAAACAGAGCATTTGAATCGAGAGAAGAGGAGCCATGGCCGGCGGGGTTATTTGTCCGGCCGTGGAGAGCGGGTTTCGACCCTCGCATTGAACCCACGGCTGTCCCGGTTTGGATCCGGCTGTATGCTCTCCCGATGGAGTTTTGGGGTGAGCGGATTCTTGAATTGATAGGCAACTCTCTAGGTAGATTTTTGGGAGTTTCTAAGGATACCATTGAAGGAAATACTGCCGTTTATGCAAGAATCTGTGTAGAATTGGATATTAGTCAACCGCTACCGGTGAGATGGAATTGGAGCTAGCAGGACAATCTTGGGTACAGCAGTTAGACTATGAAGCCCTACCTTTCCGTTGTAGAGTCTGTCATTTGCATGGCCATTTGGCAAGGTTACGTCCAAATATCTTGAGCACCAATGCGGATGCTACACAGGGAATGTCAAATCGCTCCCGAGGAGGTAAGTCCACTTCGGCCAAGGAACCACCTGTCATTCCCACTGGGTCTGAGGGCCAGAATGATGGCTTTGAACAGCAGAAGAGGAGAAGAAACAAAAAGAGAAATGGTAAGGAGCAAGCTCTTCCCAAGCCAACAAATCGGTATGAAATCTTCAAATCTCTTGTGGATCAAGAAGACCAACCTATGGAAGGAGCAGATGGGATCCTTGAGGATAATATCATCCTTACTCATGCTCCTCCTTCCTCAACCCCTGTCCTTGAACAGGCGATTGACTCCTCTGAGACTTTGCATCATGAAAACCTCGGGACTCTGGTTATCCACTCCCCAGCCCAGCCCGTTATTAAAGATGTTTCCATGGGAATTGCAGAAAAGCTCAGAGAAAGACCAGCTCTTGGAATTTACCAGGTGGAGAAGAGGTCGAAAAATAGTAATTCCCAAGGGGTGGGCGGGGAAATCCAATAAGGATCTAATTGCGGTGCAAGGGGATAAGCTAATCAATGGAGGATTGGCAAGAACAATTGATTCGTATTGCTCCCAAGGTTTCCAATGATTATACAATCTTGGAATGTGAGGGGTTTAAACAGTAGAACCCATCAATCTGTTGTTCAAAGACTTTTAGAAAGAAGTAAAACAGACTTTCTGCTCATTCAGGAAACAAAAATGTCATTAGACCTCATGAGTAAAACTGTCGGCCGAATCTGGAGGGGTGCTGGCCATATGGCAGTGGCTGCTCTTGGTGCCTCGGGAGGGATTGCTACTCTTTGGAATCCTTTGGCGTGGATAGCAATAGATCATATAGCCTGGAGAGGGGTCCTAACATCTCTTTTCAAGAATATAGTTACAGCTGAACAAGTCTTAATTACAAATTTCTATGGGGCTCAGAATACCGAAGGTCAGCGGTTTCAATGGAAAGCTGTTCAAAACATGAGGTCCTCCCGGGAAGATCTTGATTGGATTTTAGTTGGGGACTTCAATGCTAAATTATCTGCTAGAGATCGGGGAAGGTGGCATCCCTGTTACGGATACGGGGGATCGGCTGTTTATTGCCCACGTCCAGGCCTTTAACCTTGTTGACATCAAAGGCCCTGGTACAAACTTTACCTGGACTAATAAGAGAAGAGAGCCATACAGTAGGAGGGTTAAGCTTGATGGGTTTTTGGTCTCGGAGGAAGCTTATGTTAGATGGAATATCAAATTCCAGATCTTGGAGGGCCCGGTTTACGATCACTCTCCCATTTTCTTGGAGGGAGGGACTATGTCGGGGAAAGTATTACAAACCTTTTAAATTTGAAAATTTTTGGTTGCAAAAAGAGGACCTACGAAGGAAAATTCCACGAGTGGTGGGAAGAAGGCCGTCCCCCTTTTGGAACGGCTATGTTCAAATTTCATAAACGACTTCTCTATGTTAAGAGTAAAGCTGAAGCAGTGGAAGCAAACTAACAAATCTGATTTCCGGCTCCAACGGGCTCCCTTGCTTGGACGAGATGGAATGAGGTGCAAAAACAATTCGAGAGAAGGAATTATTTACGAGCATCTTAAATTTGAGGATGACGCTTTACGCAAAGCGGTTGAGGACATTGATAATCAAGAAGAGATCTCTTGGAGGCAGAGAGCTAGAAATACTTGGCTATTAGAAGGAGGCAGAAATACTAAATTTTTCCATCGCTCTTCCTGTGCTAGAAGGCAATTGAATAACATGGAGTTCCTTCAAGATGAGTTTGGAAACTCTTTTGACACTCTTCCTGATATGCATTCCCTATCTATGGAGTACTTCTCAAACCTCTTCAAGGAAAGTATGCAGCATGATGTGGAAGCTCAAAATGAAGTCATTGAGGGAATTCCCTCTATTATTTCTCATGAAGAGAATCGAGTCCCTTCTTAAGCCCATTGATCGTGATGAACTCAAGAAGGTGGTCTTTGGGATGTGCACGGGAAAGTCGCACTGGTCCGGACGGTTTCCCTATTGAGTTCTTTCGGGCCTTATGGGATATCTTGGAGGAGGACGTGTTGGCTGTCATTGAGGAATCCCGAATTAACAAAAGAATGCTCAAGGCTCTAAATCACACCTTTATCACTTTAATTCCTAAAGGAGAGGGGGGGCTCACATTTCTGATTTCAGACCTATTGCTTTATGTAATGTGATCTACAAAATTATCACTAAACTTATGGCTGAAAGACTAAAACCCCTTCTTCAAAATTTAATTTCCCCTGAGCAAGGGGGTTTTGTTGAAGGAAGACGGATCTTGGATGGAGTGATCTTGGCTCGGGAGGCTATCCATTCTATGCATAATTCGGGTAACAAGGGAATGTTCATCAAATTGGATATGTCTAAGGCTTATGACGAGTAGAGTGGGGTTTCTTGGTCAAGATGTTGGCGGCCTTTGGTTTTTCTCGGGATTTGGATTGCCTGGGTCATGAGTTGTATCTCTACGCCTTCATACTCTGTTTTAATTAAGGGGCTTCCCTCGCCACCTTTTGGAGCCTCTCGGGGTCTCCGTCAAGGAGATCCCTGCTCTCCATATCTCTTTCTTATCTTGGCTGAAGGTTTAGGCAGACTCCTCCTGAGAAGAAGACGTCAAGGACAGATTACAGGAATTAAAATCGGAGCCGAAGTTTTGACTCATTTACAGTTTGTGGATGATACGGGCTTGGTGGGAGTTGCCAGCCTCAGAGAAGCAAGAGGAATCAAAGATACTCTTAACGTCTACCTTCGGGCTTCTAATCAAGTCATCAATGATTCAAAATCAAAAGTGGTCTTCTTCAACCTTGATCAAAGGTCGCAAGAGAGAGTTATGGAGATTCCGGGTTTCACTCGGACCTCCCTTCCTGTTGTTTTTTTGGGGGTTCCTATGCATTACAAAAAACTGACAGCTGATTTATGGAAGGACCTGCTAGATGGCATCAAAGAGAGAATGAATCATTGGTCTCATAGATGGTTAAGCTATGGGGGCCGACTAACTTTTCTGAAGTCTGTTATTCAGGCCATGCCTATTTACAAATTCTCAATTATGGCCGCCCCTCCCTCAATCTGGAAAGAGTTGGACAAAGCGGCTAGAAGTTTTCTTTAGGAAGGTGCCAATGGAGAGAGGAAATGGGCCTTGGTTGGTTGGGATAAGGTCACCCGGCCCAAGGAAAAAGGTGAGGTTGGGCTTAAGAAGTTCCAAGTTTAACAATCGGGCCCTGGCTGGGAAACTGTATTGGAGGTGGATTTCCCAGCCTTCGTCCCTCTGCAACAGAATCCTTTCTAGCAAATACTTGGGTCTTGTTCCTCCCAACGACTTGGGCCGCTATCCTCTGGAAGGTAATGGTTCTCTTGTGTGGCGGGCGCTCAAGCTTGGATCTTGCATTATCAAAGATCAATTGTTATGGAAAGTTGGGAGAGGGGAGAAGGCCCGGTTTTGGACTGACTCTTGGGATCAGCATCCTCCTATCCTTGTTGTGTTTCCTGATTTGCTTCCGTTAAAAATAGCTCTTGAAGATAAAGGTTGGATTAATATTCAGAGCTACTTCACTACCAGCCAATTGGGGGAGTATAAGGTTAAAAAATTTAAGCGGCTGGGTGAATGG
Organism: Wollemia nobilis; assembly: GCA_028583015.1. NCBI lineage: Eukaryota > Viridiplantae > Streptophyta > Pinopsida > Araucariales > Araucariaceae > Wollemia > Wollemia nobilis. The sequence continues at coordinate 3,589,310 of JAQPPZ010000613.1, read as the reverse complement.
CCTATTCCAATCCCTCCGGAGCAGGCCCCAACTCTGGAAAAACTTTTGGCTGAAAGGTTTCTATCTGGGAGAGATGAGGAGGATGAGCTTGCTTGGGGCTTTGGGAACCTTGGGGTTTATTATGTGAAGGAGGGCTATGCTTCGATCCTACAGAGCCCCCCCACACTCTTTTCCTGTTCATGAATGGAGGAAGATATGGCATCCCAAGGGCTGGCCGAAAGTGAACTTCTTTGCTTGGCAAATGATGCATAATGGTATCTTGACCTTTGACAACCTCAGAATTAGAGGCATCATTGGCCCTTCCCAGTGTGTTTTATGTTATAGGAATGAGGAAACTGTGGATCATCTTCGTTTGATTGCTCTTTCACACGACAGATTTGGCACCGTTGGTTCTCCCACTTTAAACTTCAGGTGCTTGGAGATTTGTCCCGGACCAATTTATGGGAAAGCTGGAAGAGAGGTAGATTTATATCTAAAGCTCTTCGTACTGGCTGGGAGCTCGGTTTCCTTTTTATTTGGTGGCAGGTTTGGTTGGAAAGAAATGCTCGTATTTTTCGTGAAACCTTCTCTTCGGTGGATGGGATTTGGCAGGTCATCCGGAGCAAAGTTGTGGAAACCGTTGCCATCTATCTTTGAGAAGGAAAACCGGTCGGCTTCTAAGCCTTTGAGTGGGAGAGGTGCTGCTCTTGAGAGATAGGTAAGAAGTTGTTGGAAACCTCCCCCAGAAGGCTGGGTCAAAATCAATGCTGATGGAGCTGCTAAAGGTAATCCGAGCAATGCTGGCAGTGGTGTTATCTGCCGTGATCATCTTTGGGACTGTGCTATATTAGGAATTGCAAGGTCCGGGATATGCCACAAACAATGAGGCTGAGGCCTTTGCTATTAAATCTGCCTCCATCCGGGCCGTCAAACATGGTCACAGAAAGATAATCATTGAGTCTGATTCCCAAATCTTGGTTGGTGCTCTTGATTGCCTGAGGAACTTTGCCTTAAAAGCTTGGAGGCTCCGGATTTTGGTTTCCCAAATTTTAGAGCTTTGGAAGGAAATTGAGGATGTGATTCCTGTTTATGCTAGTAGATCTCTCAATAAAGCGGCTGATTTCCTTGCTAAGTTGGGTGCTGAGAGAGAGGTTGGGATTCATCTGCATAGCAATTTGTCTGTGGAGAATGCCGAGATCAGACAAGGCCTTGAACAATTTCTGAAATAATGTGCAAAGTTTTTTTGCTAAGGGTCCTTTTTGTCGCGATATCGCGACATGTTGTCCTGTCGCGGCCGTTGGCTGGTTACTGTCGCGATATCGCGACAGGTTGAGCCTCTGCAGTCTCCGGCTGGTTTCTGTCGCGATATCGCGACATGTCGCGTTATCGCGACATGTCGCGATATCGCGTGACGCGATTCCGCGTCTTGTCGCGATATCGCGACATGTCGCGATATCGCGACATGTCGCGTTTTCGCGACTCGCGATTCCGCGACATGTTGCGATATCGCGACAGGTCCCGCTTTCTAGGTTCGATTGGTGTTTTTACCGCGCTCTCATTCCCTTCTTGAAGTTGAATAGCAATGTAAATATTTCGTCGCGTTTTCGTGACAAGTTTGAGTTTTGGAAGCTGCATGGTTCTTCTGTCGCGATTTCGCGACACTTTTGGCACTTAGGCGGCTGGGTGGAAAATTGTCGCGATATCGCGACCTGTAGCGATGATGCGACAACGAGCTGGTTTTTGTCGCGATTTCGCGACAGGTTGTGCCTTCCTGGCCTCTGGCGTATTTCTTGCGCGATTTCGCGGCATGTTTGGCTCCTTTGCGACTGGGTGGTTTTCCGTCGCGATATCGCGACCTTCATGAGGCTTGACTGCTGTTTTCTGTTTCTGTCGCGCTTTCGCGACGCTTTCTGCGGGTGGCTGTCGAGGGCCCTTCCTGTCGCGATTTCGCGACATGTCGCGTTATCGCGCCTGTTGGTGCCGAAGTGGCCGTGACGGGTTTTCCTGTCGCGATTTCGCGACATGTCGCGTTTTCGCGACATGTCGTTGTTTCGTGCCGTCCGTTCTCTGTGCCTTGTGGATCCTAGCGTTGCCTTTGTGCGCTTTCCTTGCTGTTTTGCTAGTGGCTCTGGCTCGGGATGTGTTCTCTCCCGCTTGTATCTGGTTCTTGTATTAATACAAGTTTTCATTTTTTCAAAAAAAAAAAATATTCAAACCAATTTAACTCATGCAATAATGCACCTAAATGATATGCATATGCGAGTTTCCATGTGCTCGTGAGCCGAATCATCACTTCCCCTTTTTATATTTTCCACTGACTTGCTTCCCTTCATTGCCTTTCTGCGACTAACCTGCACTCATAGAAGCTATCAACAGTACCTTGTCTCACAAGAAAAGGTAATTATTTACATATTTTATTCTTTTTCATTAATCATGCGAGGAGGGTCATTACATCCTTCCCCGCTAGTGATAAACACAGTCCCTATGTTTAAAGCTAAGTGAAGTAAAAGAAAATCTTATGAATATTCTTTAACTTCTATTTATATGCAATAACACTAAATCAAATTTCACTTTTCCATTTGATCCTAATTATTGCCAATATATTTATCATCATAAAGAGAAACACATCATTTCATTTATGATCACCATATAATCACATCATTGATTATGTCATAAAGGAAATCAAATACACATTTCCATTGAAGTCCAAAACATGTATCATAGCAATACCAAAACATTCATAGGCTACTCTACCCAGTAACTCAACAAACATGTTTTATACACATATCTCAAAATTTATCAAAGTTTATGAAAAAGTCTCTATCTACTCAAACAAATAAGGAAATTGTCGTTGCATATCTGCTACATCTTCCCACATAGAATTTTGGTCTGAGTAGTGGTCCCATTGGACTCGACATTGCTCTATATTTCATTTTCTCAAATTCTTGGTTCAAAAACCAAGTAGGCGAATAGGTCGCACCTCAATCCTTAATGGATCGGTCATCTACAAATTGGAAACATCCAAAACATGAGTAGGATCAAAAATATATTTTCTAAAGAGAGACACATGAAAGACATTATGGATCTTGGATAAGCTTGGTGGTAGAGCTAATCTATATGCAACAGGGCTTATCTTATCTATGATCTCAAATGGACCCACATATCGAGAGTCAAGTTTGGAAGATTTGATTGAACTTTTTGTTGGCTTTACCCTTAAGAATACTTGGTCTCCCACTGAGTATTCCCTCGGTGTTCTTTTGAGGTCCGCGTAGCTCTTCTGGTGATCTATGACCTCTTTCAGCTTCTACTAAATTCTTTTCAATTGCTCTTCCATTTCTCTTATCATTTTTGGGCCGATCACTACCCGATCCTCTAGATTATCCCAAGATAAGGGAATTATGCACCTTCTCCCATATAGGGCTTCGAAGGGTGCCATACCTAGTGAAGCATGGTAACTATTGTTATAAGCAAATTCTACTAGGTATAAGTAGTCTTCCCACTTAGTATGTTGATCCATGCAGTACATTCACAACATATCCTCAAGCACTTGGTTCACCCTCTCAGTCTGACCATCCATTTCTGGGTGATAAGTTGTACTGATATTTAGTTTGGTCCCTAATGCTCAATGCAATGCTTGCCAAAATTTAGAAGTGAAATGAGAATCTCTATCTGAGATTATAACTTTTGGAAAGCCATAAAGTCTTACCACTTCCCTAGAAAACTTACTTGCTACAACAATTGCATCATCTTGCACATTACCAGGTATAAAATGTGCGACTTTAGTTAATTTATCCACAATTACTATAATTGCATCATGCCTGAATCTTGTTTTAGGCAACCCCACTATAAAATCCATTGACACTACTTGCCACTTCTGTGTGGGTATCTCATGTGGATATAGTTTTCCAGCTGGATGTAGGTGTTCCACTTTCACCTTTTGACATTCCAAGCATTTGGCCACATAATTGGTAATATATTTTTTCATACTAGGCCAAAAATATGCTTTCTTTAGATTCTCTCACATATTTGCACTTCTTAGATGCATAGAGTAGGGAGTGTTATGAGCCTCCCTAAGGATTGTTTCCCTCAATCCTCCTAGGTTGGGTACCACCAACCTATTCCTAAAATAAAGTAGATCATCCCTCCAAACAAAATCTGTATCCTTATTTGCTTTCTATCCATATGCTCCTATATATGATTGGCAAAAGTCATATTTTCCTTACCATATCTTAATTTGATCTAATAGATCATATTGACATTTTGTCATTGTGGTTATACACCCTCTTCGACTCAAAGCATCAATGACCTTATTCTCTTTACCCTTAATATACTCAATCCCAAAATCATATTCCACTAAGAACTCTAGCCAACATCATTGTCTGGCATTTAATAAGGGTTGAGTAAATATATACTTTAGACTTTGATGGTCTATCTTTAACTCAAATGGTTTTCCCATAAGATAATATCACCAAAATTTTAGAGCATGTACTACCACTACCAACTCTAAATCATGAGTGGCATAATTGACTTCGTGCCTCTTGAGTTTCCTAGACTCATAAGCAATTACTACATCACCTTGGGTCAAAATCCCACCTAACCCTTCGATCGATGCATCTGTACAAACTATAAATTGCTTATTAGGATCAGGTAATTGCAGGATTGGTGCAGTCATCAACCTTTCTTTCAAAACTTGAAAAGCCTCCTCACATTGCTCTATCCACTTGAAGCTTTTCCCTTTTCTCTGAAGGTTTGTAATAGGTTGAGCAATTCTTGAAAACCCTTTGATAAATCACCTATAATATCTTGCAAGTCCCATAAAACTTCACACTTTTGTGACATTAGTAGGAGTTGGCCAATCAATGATTACCTCTATTTTCTTGGGGTCTACTACAATTCCTTCAATAGAGACAATATGTCCAAGGTATTGCACTTGTGGAGTATAAAACTCACATTTTGACAATTTTCCAAACAATTGATTCTTTCTAAGAATTCCAAGCACTATTCTCAGGTGTTGATCATGCTCTTCTTTATTTTTGGAATAAACCAAAATATCATCCAAAAATACTAGTACAAACTTATCTAGTTGTTCTCTAAAAATGTTGTTCATGAGGTTCATGAATGTGATTGGGGCATTGGTTAACCCAAAAGGTAAGATTGTAAACTCAAAATACCCATACCTTGTTCTAAATGTTGTTTTAGAAGTATCTTCTTCCCGAATTCTTAATTGATGATATCCAGATCTCAAATCTATTTTTGAAAATATGGTTGCTCCTCTTAGTTGATCAAATAAATCATCAATTCTTGGTAATGAATATCTATTTTTGATAGTAACCTTATTCAACATTCTATAATCTATGCACATTCTTAAGGTACCATCTTTCTTTTTAACAAAAATAATAGGAGCTCCCTAGGGTGACACACTAGGTTTGATTAACCCCTTTTCAAGCAAATCTTGTAGTTGCATTTTTAACTCTTGCAACTCTATAGGAGTCATCCTATAAGGTGACCTTGCAATTGGTGCTGCATTTGGTAATAACTCAATTGAGAAATCAAATTCCCTTTGAGGAGGTAACCCTGGTAGTTCCTCAGGAAATACATCCTTGAATGCACCTATCACCGGATGTTTCTGGAAGAGATCAGACTCCTTCTTAGACTCTTCTCTTCTATTCATCTTCACTATGAAGACCATACCCTTCTTCTTAATAATATTTTTAAGTTGCATTGCGGACAATAGATGGGGTTTTACTTCTTTTCACCCATAATTAATTCTAATCCTTTGAGTAGATTCATCCACAAATTCCACCCATATTTCTTCAAAGTTCAAAAGGGCCTTGTGCACTTTTAACCAATCAACTCCCAAAATAATGTCAAACGCATGCAAAGGTGCCACATATAGATGCCAATTGATCCTTCCTTGTGGCAAAACAATGTGGGAATCAAAGAGACACTAGTTAACATGGTGAGTTTACCCTGATCCATACTCTACCTTCCAACCATTTTCCAAGAATCCAGGTCTAACAGGCGAATCCCTCATTAATCTAGTTGATATAAAACTATCAGTTGACCCACTATCAATCAAAATTTGCACATTTTTACCAAAAAATTTACCATTTAATAAGAAAGGAGTAATTTGTCCATTGAGTTCAGAGCTACCTGTGGCCGCATAAATCCTGTGGCTGGCTTCTTCTGGAGCCTTTGGTGGTAGATCAACTCTATGAGGGCATTTTTTGGCATAATGAGCCCCTTTGCACACCCAAAATCCTCTCGGTGGAGCTCTATTGCCTCTATATTGTTTTCATTTCTATTCATAGATGCAGTTTCCCTTTCCCTTCCTTGGCCCACTATTTTCTGGTCCTATCTTTTGGGAAACTCTTTAACATATTTCTTGAATTTACCACCTTGGTAACTAGATTTATTTTTGCCACCTTGTTTACTCTGATCTCCCCCTTTAGGTTTCTTATTTTGTTCCTTTTCCCATTTCATGAAACCAACACTTTTCCATTTTCTGAGCTCATATTTCTCCTTTTCGGATAGCTTTTGATAATTGAAATATGCTTTTCTCATTTCCTGATTAGCTTCCTCCTTCCTTGCTAAATCAAAAGCAGAAGGTAAATTGATGGGATTATGCATATTTACCACCATCATAATTCTAGGATGTAATCCCAGAATGAATTTTTGAGTTTTCATTTCCTCATTGCTTTCATATTGAGTTGCATACTTCAATAGTTGTATGAAATTTTGGTGATATTCTCGAACTGACATATTTTCCTACCTCAAATTTGAGAATTCCCCAAACTTTTCCACATAATATTGTCTCGTCAAGAATCTATCTCTGAATTCTTTAATGAACTCCTCCCACTTGAGGTCAATAGCCTCTACCTCATGCCCTTTCTTGTATGATTTCCACCAGTCCAGAGCAATTTCAGTCATATTCATAACTACCAAGGTAGTTTTGGATTCAGAAGATAGAACCACCAGAGAGAAGTAGGATTCTAATTCACTTAACCAATTTTCAGCCGACTCTCCATCATCCCTTCCATTAAACTTGGTTATTACAACTTTTTTTAAATTTCTATCCAATTCCTTACTCACTCTTGCCCTTCCAGCACTGGATCCCTCAGGTTCCCCTAGCACTTCCACTATCCTTCCTAATCCAGTTTCCCTATCTCTCGCTAAGTCTTCTATGACTCGTTGTTGCTGGGCAATAAGTTCCTGTTGCTGGGCCATGTGAGTTTTCTGTTGGGCCATCTCTTCCCTTTGATTTTCCATTTGTACTTGCAATAATTTAACCATATTTGCAAGGTTTCCCCCTTCCTCACTAGTTTCATTCAAAGGAATCTCATGAACTCTTTTTTGCCTCCTTTCACGTTGAGGACCTTATTTCCTTAAATTTGTATGTGGTCCTCTTACAAGTATTTCAGTGATTTCCTCCTCCCTACCTCCCGTAGGATTTCTTGAGGACCCACCTCGCAGCATTCATGCCATTTATCCTGTAAGTGAAAGAGGTAGTAAATTAGTTTTCGATAACTATTCTAATTTACACATAGAGTTCTACAACTTTAGAATCAATTCTGCTCTGATACCATATGTAACAACCCACTCACCTGGTTGCCCAATAAAAGAACAATCAGAATCCAATCAATTTTTTTAAAGGTTTTACTACTCTGACTATAAATGTTTTCCTATCAAACAAGTTTGATCTTAAGGTTACCAACATCAGAAATCATCCCTTGAATCTTTTCACATTTACAAATAGTATAGCACAAGCACAACATACCACTTTTGGGTTCAAGACTGCTACAATTAGTCTCCCAAGTGGACAAGATTAGCTAAATCTCGTGAACATGCCATTCAGTGGTAACGACTATCTCATTTATCATCCGCATATACTAGCATGAGGACTGAACCACGATGAGGGTTATCCTCTAGGGCCCATAACACCTAGAGGGGAACACTTTTTTCCCTAACCTTCATACACTATACCTTCAACAAACCAATCAACATTGATGTTGCACTCGTGTCAAACCTCACCTGCAATCTAAAATCTGCATAGGAAAATAAAAGAAAAAAAAACCACAGTCTATTTCATAGAGGAATTAAATTTGCTCACCATAGTCATAAAAAAACAACAGACTCTTGAAACATAACAATTTATATTTTATTTCTCAGCCTTGAGCGATCACAGCCCACTGTTACTTTTTTTCCTATTTCTCCTATCTCTTCCTTCACTGCGAACTGCTTTCTCCTTTTTTCTCCCCTTGTCTTATCTTTATCTATTTTGCCTACCATTAAACTACTGCCTTATTAATTTATTTCTATATTTCAACAAAGAAAGTTTCTAAACTAGATGGACAACCGTGACTAGCTGGCTAGGCGGACATAAAATTTCCAAATTGGATAGACAACTATGAACAACTGACTTGGTAGAGATAAAATTTCCAATTGGAACGAATGGCTGTGAATAGCTGGCTAGCTATGGTTAATCTTATCTCTTTCCCTAAATTAGAAACTTATACCCTTCGTTGAATACTCTGCGCTGAGTTGGTGGATGTTGTGGATTTTTCTCTGTTGGATGCTCCGCATCATACTCCTCGGGTAACAAAAGTGTTTCATGAGCTCCCACTCCTGTTCTTCCAAGTTATCAATCTTTAAACTTGGTCATCTTCACAAGGCCGCTTTGTTATCTTGTTTTGGCCATACTTTGAAGACCAAATCTCCTCACATAGAATGCACTCAATATTTTCTTCACCTTTTCCCATTGCAACATATCCATCCAACCACAATCAACATACACTTTGTTGGTGTCTTCCTGTCGGTGCCAACACTCATGAGTGGAGTGATTTCATCCTCCATAATTCCCACAAGGATGCAAGTTCCAACACCTAGTTGCTACATGTCCAAATATTCCACACTGACTGCAACAACCCATTCTTGAATCTGCATTCCCTGTGCTCTCTTTTCTCACAAATTTTGTCCCATTGCTTCTTGTCGGACCTGCATATCCAAGGCCTTCATTCTTTGGCCTTATCTCTGGCAGTATGGGCATTTTCATACCTTGCCCACATCTTCCCAATCCTTCACCATTGTACCCCATTCTTCTCATCAACATGGAGCCAATGCCTCTTGTGTGCTTTTCAAAGCACCCAAACTCTCCATCACCACTCTGATCTTGATCATCCTCACAATGTCCTTCATCACACTTTGAAGTAACATTGTCACTATTAGCTCTAAAAATATGGTCATTGTCTTGACCATCAATGACTTGATGAGGTTCATCTTCCTCTATTGTCCCCTTACCACTTCTCTCTTTCTCCTTATCTATTGTAGCAATTGCTACATTATCTTCTTTGTCATCACTACTATTGCTGACTTGGACCATCGATCTCTTTCCCATACCCTTTCTTTGACTTGCCTCTATCCTTTGCTCCTCATTCTCCATTGTTGATGGCTTACCCTTTAAGCCCAATTCGAGACTAGAATCTATATCATCACCAATACTCCTTACTGGTGGCAACCCATCATTTGAAAGCATTTCTGCGTATTCTTCCATCAAATCCCTCACACCATGTGGGGTTTTATCCATATTTTCCATTGTCTCATTTTTTGTGGGTTCAAAAATGAAAGCAAAACATGCTTCCTTCTTCTTCTTTCCCTTCAAGGATTGCTTTTCCATATCCTGACTCACTATAGGACTGGTGTCCACTTCTTTCCCTTTGTCCTTCAATGGAGTCAACACAAAATTTTGACCATCCTTCTCAATAGTGTAGGTGTTCTCCCTACCTTCATGCACTACCTTTTTATCAAATTGCCATGGTCTTCCCAACAAGACATGACAAGCATCCATTGGCATAATGTCACATAGAATGGCATCCTTATAAGAGCCAATTTGGAGATCTACCATACATTGTTCAGTCACCAAGATTTGATGGCCCTTTTGCAACCAAGAGACCTTGTACGGATTGGGATGCTCTATCCTCCTCAACCCCAATTTCTCCACCATCTCAATAGACACTAGGTTGTCTGTACTCCCACTATCTACTATGACTTGACAACATTTTCCCCCTAATTTACATATTGTTCTAAAAAGGCTTCTTCTTTGAACAAGTTCACTTTCTCTTTTCTCTGGCTTTAGTAGTACTCTCTTCATCATGAGAGATTCTCCTTGTTCAGGTTCTACATACTTTGGAGAAGCAACACTTTCTTCCTCTACTTGTGCAATGTTGTTTCTGATCTCCTTTCCTTTGTTGTTACTTTGTTGTGTGGTTGGACATTCATAAGCTTGATGACCATCTTCTCCGCATCGAAAACATTGTCTAGAGAATCCTCTACCCCTTCCTCGACCAAAACCACCTCTACCTCATGAGGAATCTCCACCTCCTCTGGTGTTCTGGTTGAGATCACTATGGGAAGTACTGGATTCTCCTTCCTACAAATATTATTTGCTACCATTGTTTGATTGTTCTTTTCCTTGAGAGGATTTTCCTCTTCTTCTTGTATTATTTTGTTGCCTTCGCAACAACTTTTCTTCTACCTTCAAGGCATATTGGTAGGCTTCTTCTACCATCCTTATTCTTAGCATACTAACTTCATCTTGTATGGATAGTCGTAATCCATTGAGGTACTTTGACACCTTCTCCTCATTATCTTCCACATGACCGGCCCGAATGGTGAGCCTATAAAATTCCTCTGTGTACTCCTTCACACTCAACTCTTTTTTTCTGAGATTCTGCAATTTCCTAAAGAGATCCAATTGGTAATCTTTTGGCAAGAATTTGGCTTTTAGTTTGGTGACCATCTTCTCCCATGACTTGATATTTTCCTTACCTTCCCTTTGTCTTTTTATCTGCACATGATCCCATCACAAGGATGCATGTCCCTTTAACTTTGTGGAGGTAAATTTCACTCGTTTAGGGTCTTCAATTGACTCGAAGTCAAAATATTTTTCCATCTCCACAATCCAGTCTATGAGCTCCTCTGGATTTAGGCTCCCATTGTATGATGAAGTCTCTATCTTGGGTTTTTTTACCCATATTTGAAATTGCTCGAATCAATCGTTCATCCGCTTCTCCCTCTCGCTCTTCATCATAATTTTATTCATGATCTATCTCCTCTTCTTTACTGTCACTAACCGTCTCAAGATGAATGCCTCTTCTTTGAGTCATTTCGATTGCTTCGAGTTGAGCAATAATTCCCCTTAACATCTCTACTATATTTGCGGCATAAGGGCCTCGCGGTCTTCTTCTTCCCCATTGTGCCATTTTTTCCTTCAACACGTACTCAACGATCTTCGGATATGATACCAAAAATGATGTCGCACTCGTGTCGAACCTCACCTACAATCTAAAATCTGCATAGGAAAATAAAAGAAAAAAACACCATAGTCTATTTCGTAGAGGAATTAAACTTGCTCACCATAGTCGTAAAAAAAAAAATAGACTCTTGAAACATAACAATTTATATTTTATTTCTCAGCCCTGAGCGATTACAGTCTATTGTTACTTTTTTTCCTATTTCTCCTGTCTCTTCCTTCACTGCGAACTGCCTCCTTTTTTTCTCCCCTTGTCTTATATTTATCTATTTTGCCTACCATTAAACTACTGCCTTATTAATTTATTTCTATATTTCAACAAAGAAAGTTTCTAAACTAGATGGACAATCATGACTAGCTGGCTAGGTGGACATAAAATTTCCAAATTGGATAGACAACTATGAACAGCTGACTTGGCAGAGATAAAATTTCCAACTGGAACGAATGGTTGTGAACAACTGGCTAGGCATGGTTGATCTTATCTCTTTCCCTGAATTGGAAACTTATCCCCTTCATTTAATACTCTGCGCTGAGTTGGTGGATGTTGTGGATTTTTCCCTGGTGGATGCTCCACATCAAACATGTTTATATCCAATGTAGAAGTCGTCAGCGTAATCATACCTTTGTGACTAATTGGTATTCCCATTTCCTCGAAAGTAGCTAGTGCCATGTCCATTCCTGGATCTTGATCTTCATTACTCAATACCATTGCAACTCAGAGGTTTATCCCATACCAAACCCTGTGACCATTCTTGTCAAAGTTCAACTAGTATGGTACTTATCACAGTGCACTTTGGATCTAGCCTAGAAAAAGTATCCCATACCACTTTTTTGTTCTGACCTGACCAAGTCTTTTATTGACCATTCCTTTCAGTCGAAAACTACCCCAAACTAATTTTGTTCCTACTCGCACCCAAATTTACCCGGATGAATATCTGATTAAATTTTGGGTCCAGTATTTTCTATAAGACTCTAAACTTCATTCAACATCCACATGATATAATAAGTATTTAGGTTAACTTGTAATGATACTAACTCCTCTAGAAACAAATTTGTCTTATAAAAATATGGTGAATATCTCTTCTAAAAGGGTCTGCTATATATACCATATAAAGGCATCTTTTAAAAGCAAAGAGCTATATTTTTCTATGGTTTAGAATTACCTTTAATTCCAAGATAGTTTTGGTTATAACAAATAATCCATTTTGAATATCCAAGGTCGCTTTGGGTCTTAAACTTATTTTTTAAAATGAACAAACTCCAACACAAACCTATTCTCTCTTACTAAAATATAGATATGTCTAGCTAGCACACAACTTTTTTCTACACACCCAAGAGTTTCTTCTTTAGTTTAAGATAAAACATGACCAGTTTTAGGTAAACACCCATACCTGATGTCACCAGCCAAACTACTCATAACATCAATACAACACCCTCAACATTATTTGCCTACTTAATTTTTTTTTAAATTATAATCAAACAAATTCCCAAAATTCCTCATATAATCATTTACATAATAACATGGAAATTATTTGATAATACGTTTTCAAGAAGCAATGTATGGAATACATCTTAAGAAAACAAAATGAACTACAACATAATCATAAATACGTTCTCAAGCATCATCAAATTATAACTCTGTTGTAATATATTATATTCCATTTCACAAATGGTTTCAAAAACACAAAGGACTCTGCCTCTAATTTTTCCTTTCATAAATATGGAAGAGTTAAACTTGCATTACTCTATCATTTATTTATAATATGCTTTGCTTCACAAAATGAGCACTAGTATTGCAGTGCAATAACCAACTATGCAACTCCTAACAAGTGGTCCTCTATACAAATAAAATATGCTAGTCATTCCTCAAAATAATTATGTGCAAATTTTAAGGTTCCATTGATTCCACAGTGCGGATTCAATCTGCCACTTTACGTACAAGACTTTCCTATGATACCAACTGTTCTTTGTAGCTTCAAAACTCACACCAAAATCAAACGGAGCCGCCGGAGATTAGATACGACTCTTAAGATGTTCATGCAACTAACATGCACTCATAAATTGAACTAATTCTACATAGAAATGCATTGGAGCTTCACCAATCCCCTCACTCAAGATCAACACAAAAGTTTCCATACATTCATTTATAAAACAACAATAGGCTATGTTTCCAGTTTGTTCTAAGAAAAGGTTTAATATTTCATATTCTGTCAACCGCGAATCTACGCTACAACGTCATAACAATATTTATAATTATATTTCTCTAAAATTATTGCATAATACTACAACCAGCCTATACCAGCTATCCATTGCACTCAATATAAAAAATACAGAGCAGAGCAATTTTCTACAACACAACAAAGTTTTTAATAAGTAAATGTCAACTTTTCCATTATGCATGACCACAAATTTTAATAGACCATTCTATGTTTACATAAAAAAATTAGCACATATTTTCTTTCCTAGAACATCACATTCAAACCAACAGTTTCATTTTCACAAACCAATGGTTTCGTTTTCCACACTAGTGAACACACTCAATCATAATAGTAATATTAAAATATCTCTACACAGCATAGTATTTTATTACCAACCTGTAGATTCGCTTCCCTAGACCAGCACCAATTTTTAGTCTTGAAAAGCCTCTTCCTTTTTTCGTCCACTCTGTTTGCTGAATTCATTCTCTTCTTTGTTGCTCACTCTTTTCTTTTTGCTGTGCTTCCTATTTTCTCTCCCCTCTACTCTTCAACTGAATGCACTTAATGATCCATTATGGATATTTCATTTATTCCCGGTATACCACCATAGACATTAATAATAATCACATACGTTCCGCCAGCATAGAGTTAATTGTCTTAAGAAGTTCCCAATAACATTATTATTTTTTGATATATTACCAAAACATCAAGTGTTGGAAGTTAAAATGGTAAAATGGTAAAATGGTAAAAAATTTGTTTCAACTGTAAGTTTTGACCTTACCCTTTTACCTCATTGGACGACAACCAAGTCAGCAAGATTGGACGGCATGGACTGCAAGAAGAGTTTGACTCCTAATTATTTTTTCCTTTACTCCCTATTTCTTCTCTCTCAAATATCTCTCAAAAACTATATGGACACTATATAATACTTTGTAATTTCAACTTTGATAGAATGAATAGTGAATTTTTACATATTGATTTGTGATTACAATATCTGGTATCCGAGCGAAGGTTGTCTAGGGTTTCGAGGCAAGCTAGGCACGGATCCTAAGCCTGAGGAGACCCACAGGCAAGGCACGAATCTCAAGGAGGTTGAGGAGGCCCACATGAGTGAGCCCACAGGAGGCACAATTCTCGAGGAGTTTGAGAGGGCCCATAGAGCACGCACCAAGGTGAGGTCAAAAGGAGGCTCGTAGAGAGCATGCGATTCGAGGTTGACCAACTAACCAAAGGATACCAGAGGTGGACACGTATTATCAAATAATTTCCAGCTTTATGGCAAAAAGGATTAATATGTCTTTTCGACCTCGACCTCATGCCAACATAATAAAAAATTAAATCACGTTGGGTTTTGAACCCGTGAATTCCCCTCTGCATAATAGCACGCTCACCAAGTGCGCTACAAGATTCTTTAGGCTTTAAACTGATGGGTGTAGTATTTAAACCGACGGGCAACAATTTTAAACAAAAAAAAATATAGTTTCTTTATCCTACATGTAGCAGGTATTGGGATGCGAAGGGGTTTAAGAGTACAAGGGATCACAAGGGTATTTGATTGCCTTCAGGTAATCAGACCTTACCCTTTTGCTCTTCATTGGGAAAATGCCCTTCTGCCACGTCGCCACCTCACGTTCGCTTGCCACGTGTCCTGCTTACTGTGTTCGCCATGTCACCTCCTTGCCATGTGTCTGCCTCTGGTCAACTCGCCATGTGTCCGCCTCTGGTTAGCTCACCACGTGTCCACCTCTGGTTAGCTCGCCAACACAAGGCCTGATATTCAATATATTATTTCTCTAGTTTCAAGGTTTATGGCAAGTCCATCTGAGCTGCATCTACAAGCAACTAAAAGAATCTTAAGATATTTAAAAGGTACATTGGATTTTGGAATCCATTACCACAAACGTAATTCTGTGAAATTAGTTGGCTTCACTGACAGTGATTGGGGCAGAAATATAGATGATGGGAAATCTACATCAGGGAACTGTTTGTCTAGGACCAGGACTAATCACATGGAGTTCCAAGAAGCAAACTATTGTAGCATTGTCATCTACTAAGGCTGAATATATAGCTATCACACATGCTAGTACTCAAGCCCTATGGTTGAGAAAAATCCTTGAAGAGATTGGAGAAATTCAAAATGGTCCAACTCGACTGTATTATGATAACATAAGTGCCATTTAGTTGGCATACAATCCAATCCACCATAGCAGATCAAAGCATTTCGATATGAAGTATCACTTCATCCGAGACATGGTGGAGCAGTAAATAGTTGAGTTTAAATATTACAGCACTTTGGACAACATTGCAAATATCTTCACCAAAGGCATGGCTAAAGCTCAATATATAAAGCTGAGAGACTGTATAATCAGTACTCTCAACTTTAAGGGGAGAATGTTGGAAGTTAAAATGGTAAAATGGTAAAAATTTTGTTTTAACTGTAAGTTTTGACCTTACCCTTGTACCTCATTGGATGGCAACCAAGTCAGAAGGATTGGACGGAATGGACGGCAGGAAGAGTTTGAATCCTAGTTCTTTTTTCCTTTCCTCCTTATTTCTTCTCTCCCAAATATCTCTCAACAACTATATAGACACTATATAATACTTTGTAATTTCGATTTTGATAGAATGAATAGTGAATTTTTGCATATTGAATTGTGATTACAATATCATCAAGCAATGAAAACGAAATACTTTTCCATTTCACCCATGTAGCAAGGTTAGGAAGTAATATGTTTTACATGGAGGAAGTTTCAGCCATCAACTCATGCATGTCACTCGCCATCGAGACCATGCGCGGAGGACTCACTTCCCATTATCATTTAATCACCACAAACGAGATATATATATATATATATATATATGTATATATATATATATATATATATATATATATGTATATATACATATATATATATATATATATATATATATATATATATACATATATATATATATATATATATATATATGTATATACATATATATATATATATGTATATACATATATATATATATATGTATATACATATATATATATATATGTATATATATATATATATATATATATATATATATATATATGCAAATAGATCAAAACAACCATTATACATTTGCATAATGTTTCTTTTTCTTTTTAAAGGTAAGAGATAAAATAATTATCTTCCTTTATATTTATCTTTTTCTTTTATAAAAATCATCTTTCCTAGAAATCATGAAAATATAAAAGTAAACATTTTTAAAGCTCTATTCAAACCATTAAAGGTAATTCTCAAGACTTAAACATCTTCTTTACCACATTTAATCACACAAGACAACAATAAAGCATTTTACCAATTAGACATACACACATGCATCAAAAGCGAACAATCACATGCCTTTTCAAACTAGTGGCTCCCATCATCATCGCCACCATAAAACATTTCTCATTCATTGCCAACATGCAATATTCAAACCAATTTAACTCACACAATAATGCACCTAAATGATATGCAAACGCAAGTTTCCATGTGCTCGCGAGTCAAATCATCACTTCCCCTGTTATATTTTCCACTGACTTGCTTCCCTTCATTGCCTTCCTGCAATTGACCTGCACTCATAGAATCTATCAGCAGTACCTTTTCTCATAAGAAAAGGTAAATATTTACATATTTTATTCTTTTTCATTAATCGTGTGAGGAGGGTTGTTACACTCCCATTGCAAGTTCAAGTTTGAGATAGTTCTAGGGAAAACCCACTAAACTTGGAATTCAATACAAAGCTGATCAAACAAGTTTTTGGTAAAGGAGCACTTAAGAAGTAGATGATCAATACTTTTCTTCTCTTTTTCACACAAAACACATCTATTTGGTAAGGAGAAACCACATTTTTTCAAATTATCCTGGGTCAAAATTTTATTATGCATAACAAACCACTAAAAAGTAGTAATCTTAGGAATGAGATCTTTATACCATACCTTTACATGGGGCCACACTACCCCTAGACCTTCATCCAAGTTATAACCAACGTTCACAAAGTAATATTTGCTCTTTATTTTCATCCAGATAAATATATCATTTTATTGCTAGTGACTAAGGATGTAGGCATTAAGACATCTATTAAGACTTTCTAGGTGTGGATGCAAGTCCTCATTGATGTTCTTAGCATAAATTCGCTTCCATCTCTTGATGTCATTTTCTTCCACCATATAATCCCAAACCAACAACTCATAAATAGGAGTCATGATTGTACTTAAGTTTAAAAACCTTGGGATATCACAAAGGGGAGAGTTAAAGAGCCAAGTGTCGTACCAAAATCTCATGTTAGCATCATCTCCAATCTATCATCTTCAACCCTATTGGACTAGAGGACTTACTTGTTGAAGGCTATTCCAAAAACTAGAGCCCTTAGGGGGGTTGAGGTTTTCCAGGAAGGAGGAATTATGTAAATACTTAGATTTTACAATTTTGACCCAGGGAGTGTCTTCTTCCTTTGCCAACTTCCAACCCAACTTTCCCATTAGAGCTTTATTCATTTTTGGAAGAGTTCTCAGTCCCAATCCCCCAAATTTTTTAGAGATACATAATTTATTCCAAGCAAGTAAAGATATCCTCTTATTTTCCTCAGCCCTAGACCATAGAAAAATCCTTTGGATCTGTTCAATATTTTTGTAAACCGATATTGGTATTTTAAAAATTAACATGAAGTAAATAGGTATACTTTGAAGGTAAGATTTCACAAGTTGGGCATTTCCTACCTGACTAAGAAGAGAGCCTTTCCAGGAATATTGTTTCTTTGTAACACGTTCAATGATCGGATCCCACAAGGCTTCCTTCATACTCCCACGGAATAAAGGTATCCCTAGATAGGTTGTTGGAAAATCACCTATGCCACAATTGGAGATTCTTACTATCTACAGTTGGAGAGCTCTGGAGGTATTCATGATAAAAATATTATTTTTATTAAAATTTATCTTTTGGCCTGTTATAAGCTCATAGAAATGTAAAATCATCTTAATATGTCTTGCTTGTGGAAGAAATAATCCTGTCGATATTAGATTATCATCCACAAACTACTAAAAAGAGACTGGTTCTAGAGTAAAATTTGACCTAATACCTTCTATGTCTCCTCTATCTATGGTTGTTGTAAAGGCTCTACCCATAGCTTCAGCTAAAATAATAAATAGATAAGGGGAAATGAGTCCCCTTATCTCAACCCCCTCTTGCTAGGAAAATAACCCATTGTAGACCCATTAACCAAGATGGAGATCATCACTGTGGAGATGCAGTTTTTTGCGTAGAGATCCAATCCTCATGAAAATTAAAATGTTGGAGCACTTTGTTCAGGAAATCCCAAGAAATTTTTTCATATGCTTTATTCATATCCAGTTTAAGAAATATACCTTCCTTTTTTGATTTAGAGACAGAGTGCATGATCTCATGGATCAAAATGATCCCATCAAGAATCTGTCATCCTTGAACAAAACCCCTTTGGTGTTTGTCAATGACAAAAGGGAGAGCCATCTTCAACTGGTTTGCAAGGACTTTGGACATAATTTTGTAGATAGTATTACATAGGCTAATTGGGTGGTAATTTACAAAATATATAGCACATGCAATCTTTGGGATGAGGGCTAAGAACGTATAGTTCACATCAAAAGGGATCCTTTTAGAGGTCTAAAACCCCTTGAATACCAAGGTGACCTCATTTCCAATGATGTGCCAAAAATTGTGATAAAAGAGCATAAAAAACCCTTTTGGGCTAGAATATTTGTCTCCCTTCATGGAGAAGACCACCTCTTTAATTTTCCCATCCGTAAAGGGGCTAAGAAGATAGTTATTTATTCGATTTATAATATTTAAAGGAATATGGCCTAACAATAGGTTCATCATCTCTTCATCGAGCTCTGAATCCACTCCTAACATGTCTTGGAAAAATTGAACTTCCCCTTTAATTTGGAAAGGATCCCTTATAGAAGAACCATCAACAATCTTGATCTCCTAGACTTTATTAAAAATTTTGTGCCTGAGAGTTGAAACATGGAAAACCTAGTATTCATGTACCATTCCTTTAAACATAAAGCTCTTCATTTCTACTATCAGAAAGCCTCCTCACATGCTAGAATATTGTGCCAATCACATAAAAGATCATTTTCTCTAGTTCGAACTTCCTCCGAATATTCCCCAAAACACAAGTTTTCTAACTCCATGAGTTGTTGTTGTAAAGCTAAATTTTTAACCATAATGTCTCCAAACACCTCTTTATTCCATAGTTTTAAATTTCGTAGTCTCAGTTTCTTTGCTGCTTGAGTCAATCTATCCTTGGAAAAATCTTGCTACCACCAAGATTGAATCATGCTCTCTAAATCATATTGAAGGATCCACATCTTTTCAAACCAAAAATGGGTAGCAAAGAGCCTTCTACTATTCGATGTTTCCCAAATCAAAGGATTATGGTCTGACTCTATTTTTGGGAGGGTTGTGAGAGTAGTGTCCCCAAACAACACTAATATCTCTTGAGAAATCAACACCCTATCCATTCTAATCTGAATCAATTGACTTCCCAGCCGCCTATTTGTCTAAGTAAACTTTGCTTGTCTAAGCTCCAAGTCCATCAAAGCATTTGAATTTATAAAATTACCAAACTCAGTCATACTCTCTGAGTATCCATCAATACCCCCATTTTTATCAGATGGATACAGAGGGATATTGAATTCCCCTGCAATGATCCATGGGATGCCTACAAAGACATGCCTAAATTCACTCAATTCCCTCCATAACCTTCATCTTCTAGCCACAGTAGTGGATGCATAAATATTTGTAATGATCCAATAGGAATTATCCTCCTTCAAAAAGAAGTGGATAGCACAAAATATATCATTTGAGATAATTTTTTTCCTTTCAATTTATTTGGGTCCAAAATACGCATCATTTCTCCTGAGGAGCTCATTGAGGGTTGAGCAACAAGGTATGCTCTTCTCCAAATATTGTATTTAATTATTGTTAAGTTTACTTCTACCACCTTTGTCTCTTGTAATAGCAAAATATCTAGGTGATTATCTCTTCTCAATGTTTGTACTGATCTATGTCTTCTAGTCCCATTGAGACCTCGTACATTCCATGAAAAAACCTTCATTTTTTAGAATTAGCTGATTTATTTCCTCCCCCACCTAGATTGAGGATGGTTTGAGTTCCTTTAGCTATCTCTACTGATGCTTCCCTCTTCCTTACCTCCATTAAATGGGGTCTACCTACAATGTGTTCATTTCCAACATCCAAGGGAGTTCTCTTTATTTTATTATTAGTCACCCTTGAGAGCATCATCGAAACCTCCTTTGAACCAAAATTCTCCTGTGTTGGAGCTACAGGCTTCACCTCTATCATTTTTAGGATCTACTTATCTTCCCTTAATGTTTTTCCAACTTCATCATGCCTGTCTTGATTTGTAAGAATCATGTCAATAGGTTTAACCTCTACATTTTCTTCTAGAGGTATTACATTCTCTTGTTGTACCCCCTCATGGTTCACCCATTGTGTCTTCTCCATAAATTCCACAACTTCAACTAGGTCTCCCATTTCATCCTCTTCAACTCCTATCAAGGAAGCAAAAAAGTTAGGGTTTGCAAAGTTAGGGGGTTCCACAGCTCCAAGGGGGTTGGACTACCACAACTCCATAGGAGGGATATTCCATGTGTTTCTCTTCAGCCATCGTAGTCAGCTGGTGTGAGGTACTTTCTTCCTTTTGGTTATACACCATGAGATCCATACCTTTATCCTACTCTACATATTTACTCTCATTTTAACAAACTTTCTTATTGGGAGCTTTCTTCTTCTTTGGGCAAAAGCTTGAGATATGACCTCTCTCTTTACAAAGATCACAAAGGGGTGGAATATTTTCATACTTCAGCCTCTGAGTCCAGGTACCCACTAGGGATGTTAGATATATTATTTTCATAATCTTGTTATCTCAATATTAACACAAATTTGAGCAAAAACCATACGAAACTTTAGCCTGGTTACCCTATCAGTGGTAACAGAGGTACCAATACCATTTGCAATAGCCATTAAAAATTCATTGTGCCAATATTGAAAGGGAAGGTGAGGTAGTCTTATCCAAACAATATTTGTGTTGAGACTTTGGGTGTGAGGATTAAAATCCACATCCCATTTTCTGAGAAATAGGCTACGCTTCCCCATTGTCCATGGTCTTCTACCTAGAATTTTTTGCATGTCACTTACCACAGTAAGTTTGATCATGAAGAACCCATTTGGGAGTGCCACAATATCCATGCAGCCCACTGGTTTCCATTTAGCGAAGACCCACTTATAATAGTGTCTATATCTGGATTTGCCTCAAAAAACTTGCCCACCAAATTGTGTTCCCCTTTCGCCTTCATGTTCAAAATTATCTTTGAGGGAATGTTGAGAATGCCATATTTAACTCTCAAGTTTAAGTGGCTTACCAACAAAGGAAGAGTAGTAGAAGGTTTAGAACCATGTACCACCTGGGCCCAAGAGCGTTTATATCCTACTTCTGGGGCCCGATTCTCCTGATCATTTTTTGCCTCTGATTCATCCTGCCCCTTATCTAGGACTGCTTTGTCAGGAGGTTCTTGGATTTTTCTTCCAAAAAATCCATTCTCCAGCTCTTCGTCCAAGGCCCCATCCATTGATGTACCTTCCAAGGCACCATTCTGGCCCTACCCTACTCCAATTCATGTGCCAACCGATTCCCATCCATCTTCGACCACTCCAAACCCTGGTCCATCCGCTCCCTATCCCGCTCATTTCATTTTTTTATATAACAAACATAATTACATATATTTTTAAACTTAATTTTATTTAAACTAAATATTTTTTTATACTTAAGGGAATCAATAACACCATTCAATACTCCTTGTGTAAACCTTAGCTTGCAGGGTAAAACAAAGTTAATGGGACCTGATGCTCAAGAGCATCAAACTAGGGAAATCAACTAACAAACACTCAACTGTTTACCATTAAACTTCTCCTCTTCTGGATATGGCTTACCCTCAACAGCATCAAACTAGGGCAACCAACCGACAAACACCTAGTTGTTTACCATCCAACCTATCCCCTTATGGGTACAACATGGTTTGAACCTTGGACCTCCCCAAAGAGAGGTCAAAATCCTAACCAATGTTGTCCTTACATGCTAAAATATATATATTCTTATTTTTAATAGTTTTTAAGGAAAATTTAAATGGAAGTTAAAGTGGTTGGATTAGTTGATCTTATGTGGTTTGTTAAATTAGATAGAATTTATTTTAATTTTATATATGTTTAACACTAATTAAAAAATGATATATTATGTGATTTGTCCTCGAGGGCTAGGTGGGTTGGTAAGATGTTGGGCACTTACCAAGAGGAGACCTAGCTTCAAACCTCAAGGGCATTCCCAATTTGGACAAATATAGTAGTTTGACCTGAGTACGCTGAGTGTACGCTAGCTTGATGATGACGGTACCAACCTCGAGCCACCGAGAGGTCTCCCTCACTTCGTATCGTGTTTACCAAGGTGACATAGGGGTTATAGTGGTAGCACCATGATTTAATGCTACAATCGGAGGCAATGCAACTTGACCCTGTGACCAGTTGTTAAAAAGGAAAGGTAGTTACCAATTCCTTTATGTATAAAAAAATAGAATCACTATAATTTATTGTAATATTACGTTAAAAATTATAATTTAATATACATAAAAATCCAAACACAAGAAAGTGGGCAGTAAGAACATCTTCAATAAAGATACAAATGCAAGAAAGTAGGCAAGAAAAGTATCTTCAAGTAACTAAAGTAAATATTGAGAGGTCATGGTGGTGGGATGGGGATGCCCAACCTTGGGCGTCGGTCATAGGGGTTTCTCACACTAACCAAATATAATTTTGGATTTGAACCCAGGTTTGGTAGTAGAAAATGAAGGGAAGTTACTGATTCTCCTATTATAAAAAAATTAAAGAAAAAACAATAGGAAAACATCTATATGACAAGAAAAATTAAAAACCTTTTAAAACATTACTCAAGTATATTATGCAAAGAGGAAAGAAAGAAGACAATTAATTTTCAAACTTACCCTTTGATAGGAGTAATGCAAAAAAAACAATCCCATGAGATAAAATATGAAAGCTTCCCTCTAAATCCATGGTATGATGAAGAATGTAAAATAATAAGGAGAACCTTGAAAGAACCAGACAAAGAGAAAACAAATAACAAGATATATAAACAACTAGTGAAAACAAAAAAGGAAAAATACATAAGAGCGAGACAAAAATAGTTCGTATATTTTGCAAAGCATAGCCCAAGATAATTTTGGAAAGATGGAAAGAGCTACAACAAAGCAAAAGACACAAAAAAATAATATCACAAGCGAACAATGGTTGCAACATGCTAACCAATTACATGAGAGAAACCAAGAAAAAAAATATCCCTCTTATAATTAACACAACTAAGGAACATTTTTTTTCTAAAATATGTGAAGGATGGCATTAATAAAACAACAATAGATAAAGCTCAAGATATAGATGATCTGCAAGTCAAACATCTCAAGTGTGGGGTTGACATCTTAGCACCACTCATCCAAAATAATTTTAATGATATCATTAAAGGAGATTTTCCATTGGAACAAATAATCAACCTAGTTATACTATTGCATAAAAAATGGAGACATCAACAATCCTTCAAATTACTACATCATTATTAATCCTATTTTTACAAAATTGTTTGGCAACATAGTAGAAAGCAAAATCAATTAGTGGGAAGAAAATCAAGGAAAGAGGGCAATAGAACAAGCAAGGTTTAGATCAAAATACTCAACAATAGATCACTACATTACTTTAAGGTACCTGACATAGAGAAAATGGAATGAAAAAGGAGAAGATTATTGTTGTTTTGTGGAATTTAAGAAGGATTTTAACACAATACCTAGAGGTAAATTATGGAAAAGAATGGAAGAAATTGGTGCACTAACAAACTATAGAACAACTGTACACAAACTTTATGAGTAGGTGGTAGCAAAAATTAGAACTCTAGGAGGACTATCAGAGTGTTTTGAGAGTGAGATTAGTGAAACAAGGTTATCATTGTCACCTACTTTATTGACCTTTATATTAATAAATTAGAGGAATGGTTAGAAAGGATGGGAGGAGAGGAAATACAATTGACTAATTGTAGTGACACTTCTCTATGTGGATGACCTCATCTTGATTGACAAGACACTTGAATTTTTAAAAGAACATCTAAAAGCTTTAAAGCATTTTTGTAAAGAAGTTGGGAAACACTACCAAGATTAAAATTATGGCCTTCTCTACTCAGAGAGAGCAAAAATGACTATATATTTTATTTTAAATAAATCGTTTAGAGGTAGTAACAAAATACCAAAACCTTGGCTTAGATTTTCAAAGCAAACTCAATTGGGGTATATGAAGGATGAAAGGAATACAAACAAGATGGAGGCACTCTAATCATTGTTAAATAGGGGTAAAAAAACAAAGTTGTGGGATTGAAAAACTGTTAGGGTCCTTTTTGGGTTATTAGTCATTCCAATAGTGCTATATGGGTGTGAGGTCTGGGCTAGTAATACATCAAATTTTAAATGGAGACAAATAGAAAGAATTCAAAAGCGATTAATTATAAATAATTTTAGAATTAAAGCATCAATCCCATATGAGATTTTACTTGATGAAACAAAGATTTTTTCACTAAAAGTCTAAGCTATAATAAGGTTATGGGGTACCCAAAAAAAACAAAGAATGGAAGATAACACGTTGTCAAAACAAGTAATCAAAGAAACATTGAATAGAAAAAAGACATGGATGAAACAAAACAACAAATGGATGGAAAAATAGAGTATTAAATTGTATGAGGTCCCAAAATCCAACAAAGAAATTAATCGGTATGTGAGGAAAAAATGTAGACTTGTCATGTGGACTAAAACATTAAGAAGAAAAAAACAGTTATACATCAACAAGTTCAACCCAAAATATGAACATAGCCAAAAATAACTTGATTAAAAAAAGAAAAAGAAAAAAAAAATTGCTTATACTGTCTTAGATGCAAAACTAGAAAATGGACAAATACTTAGGAGACATGGTTAGAACAAATGCGTATTTTGCACAAGAGTAGCGGAGACTAAAAAATATTATCATAAAATGTAAAGCCCGCATAGATATTAGGATTGTATATGAGGACACTCTAAAAGTAAATTCATTAATGGAACTTTTTGAAGAATTTAAGAATAGAAAAAACAAGGAAAGTTTTCATTAAAATTATCAAAAGAAGAAATACACTCCAAAAGATGATAAGAGGATGTTGAGCTTCTTGACTTTGTTGAACAATTTTCCCTCTTGAATGTTGATAAACTTTGGAACTTTGGAGGTCAAAGTTTTGAATTCAAAATGGAGTAGGGTTGTACAACATACCCCATATTATATTAAAGATCTTGGTCCCATAAACTGTTTTGGTCTCGTGGACGCAATTACAATCATTTCAATTTATTTAATTATGGGTTCTTTGTGATGCTCAAAACATTGAGAACCTTTAGGTGGTTGATTATCTAAATGATAAGGCCCTTCTTAGCTAGAAGTGCATCGCCTATGACTTCCATCACCTTGTCCCTTACGGCCCTTCTTAGCTAGAAGTGCTTCGCCTATGACTTCCATCACCTTGTCCCTTGTGTAGAGGTAACATCTACCAAAACAACTTCAATTAGTCAAGTCTACCATTAAGGTCCAATTGTGTTGCAACCAAACTCTAATACCAAAGTGTGATGCCCACTTAGGATATCCAAGACACCAACCAGAAATTTGTGGTTACAACTCCAAATCCTCTTCCCTAAAGATACATGCATATAACATTATCATTTTAAACTTACACTAATTCATTTTACCCCCAAGGGCTAGATGGATTGGTAAGTGCTAGTCTGGTTGGGCACTAACCAAGAAGAGACCCAGATTCAAACCTTGAGGGAAGCTTGTTGCAAAGGTAGTAGTCTGATCCGAATCCTTTGAATGCGCGCCAAAATGATGATGATGGTATGAATCCCGAGCACTTGGTGGTCCATTTCATGCCAAGCTATAAAACAATGAAGTGGAATAGGTTTGGTAGATGCAACCCCTGTGTTTTGAACACTGCGCTTGCCGACTACTAAAAATAGTGTGGTTGTAACCAACTCTCCTATCAAGCGAAAAAAAAAAAACTTACACTATTTAATTTTGATATCAACAAGCAACTTGTCATAAACAAGATTTCGGGCTATGTTGATCTAGATTTAATGTTTGTTGTCAAATAAATTACTTATTCAAGTTCTCTATTTAATAAGTCCATAATTAATTTTAAAGAATTTTCCTAGTGAACACTTTCAATTCATTCAATGATTACTATTTTTTTTTGTTATGTACAATCGAACACACACATACCCACCCCTCACACACTCACCCGTGTTGTGGTGATTACTATTTTTCACTTGAGCTAACTCATTTATTTTTTTTGGATGGTTTAAAATAAACACTTATATTATATCTATGTCAAGCTCCTAATCATTCGTTACTTAGACTTTCACTTCCATCGACAACGCTACGCGGCATGTCCTCTAGATTTACTAGGCTTAAGAGATTTGAACCGTGATCTTCACTCTTCCCAAAAGAACGCTTTAACTAACAACCATAGAACCTTACTTTTATTGTATCAAGCTTTATTATTTTTGTTTAATTATATTAATATTTATAATTTTTTTTTTTTTTTTAAGTTTATAGAAACCCCATGAATGAATATATATATTTTACCCGTAAAAATACGTCTTCTATTTTTTACTACCCTCTTTTTTATTTCCACCGGTCGACGCTAATTTTATTTCCATTGGTCCAGGCTGCACTTGGGCCGCCAAAGCCCACACCCCTATTTGGGGCACGATTGGGCCACTAAGCAGTCATGCTCTATGACGTTCTCTTATGAGGTGGGTTTTGTGCCACCCCTTTTTATTCTTTTTCATTATTCATATATTTAAAATTTTATATTACTATTTTTTAAACTTATATAGATATATATATCTTAGAAGAAGTACAAAGCATAGCGTTTGTAGCCATTTTTTTCCTAAATCCATATCTTTTATATGCTTTCTAAATTTATGTGTATGTTTTTTCTATTTTTTTAAAATCTATATCTTTTGCTCATTGAATTTTGATAATGTTTTAGGCTTATTATTTAAATATTGAGTTTTTTAATAAATTTTTTTAGTTTGATTTCACTTGATTTCATATATTTTAAATTATTTTTGGAAAGTTTAATATATATCTACTTTTAAAAGGTAAGAAACTTGTATATTTTACATTTATTTTGGAAAATAATTTTTCTTATAAGTAATGCATATATTTTTTTGAATTAAAAATTAAAGAAGATATTATTATTTTAAGGTATATAAAGATGCAATTGCAAAGAATGATCAAATACATAGAAGAATAAGATTATGAAGAAATTAAAGATGAAAGTAGAAAGATTATTGAATTCTAGCATATAAATGATATTTTCAAAGCATAATTTTTTCATGATCAACATACAATGAATCTCAAATTTCTCTATGTTATGTTGTGCAACTATAGGAAGGGAATCACTTACAAGAATAACCATGCGACTATAGGAAATGAATCACTTACAAGAATAACTAGAATATATTTGTTCCATTATAGGGTACGTTGGATCAATGAATATCAATGAATAATACAACAACGATTCAAGTCCGATTGTGTCCGATTGTTTCATTACATGCACATCAAAAGCCATGAACTTTAAATCTACCTCCTATGGGTGTTAGGTCAACTCTAGCAGGCAACCACTATTGGGGAATGGCTTATGCTACCCTTCCATCAGATTTGACTTGGGTGCAACACAAAAATAATTATTACACATAACCACATAGTATGATACGATGACTCACGAGGGGATTGAGATCTTAGCACAAGTTCAATTGAATGTTGAATCAACCTCAAATGGGGAGCCCTTTATGATCCTCAAAACACCAAAGTACAAGCAACAATAAGAGATTGGATTGTTGATAGGGCATCTTGTTAGCATTATTTTTTTTAGATTCTCTTATGATTCAAAGAGTCAAAAAATTGTGCAACTTGTTTTAATGTAGACTAAGAGTTAAAAAAAAAATCATCAAATAGATATTTTGGGAATAAATTAAACAATTTTTACAATACCAAATGTAATAGTTGCTACTTATTTGTATAAACTAAACAAAATTAGGAAAAATAAACTATACCATGCTTCATATCTGGAAATTAAACTTAAAAAAAAAATTCAAACAACATGTAAAACAATTAGACCATATGTTTTTGAGTAGAAACTCTTTTGAGGAATATCACTCAAGAGAGCATTAAGACTTAAAGAACAATGAAATTTATGTTGCAATTGAAGAAAATATACTTTACAGTATATGCCCAAACCACATTGTCGTTTACTCATTATGCCTTTTAATATTCCATATGAGTTGTCTTCTATGAAACTTGCCCCAAAAAAACTTTCAATTATCGCTTCAAACTTGCAATACCATGTATTTATGGGTTTGTAATGAATTTTCATTCTTCAAATAGATATGAGAAGCCAAGGGTTAACCTTGATTAAATGTGAATCTATTTGTATTTCTCATCTCTTCATTTCTTCTCTTTTGTCTTATTCACATATAAAAAATATTGTCCTATTTCTAGACACAAAATGTCGTCTTTTCTGGTTGATGAAATATTTTGTCTTATTTCTAATAGAATATTGAAACTTATTTATTGAGTGCTTATATGATCCATTTGGATAACATCTCCACCATAGGGAGGATCTTGGCCCCTTAATAAGTTACTAAGGAAAGAAAGGGGAAATACAATATCCTCTATTCTTTTGTCTTTCCAAAAGAACATAGTAATTTTTTTGCTTGCATTAGCTACTCTTTTAGCTTGATTGGCTAAATTAAGATGATTCTTTTATCCTCATTTATGTGGGTAAAGTGGCATATGGCTAGCCACACAGTTTTCTTGGATTTTCTTCAATATCTATACTTTAGAATGTGAACAAACATTTTCATGATAACAAATGCCAACATTTATAACTCACGACATCAAGTTTATTAATGTTCATTACCAAATGGTGGTTAAATAGGAGGGACATGTTATGCAATGCCTCCTTCCACTTGTCCATCTCTATTGATCTCTACCTTCCTTTTTTGCAAGGTTCCTTAAATGTCTCTACATATATGCCTATATGGTTCCTCACCATTACAAGGGAATGGTTGTGGTCTTTAGACATGTGGATTTGCATGTCCATATAAGAGAGAGCTCATGGAGGCCCCATGTTGAGATGGCATAATTAGAATAGAATATAGGAATGTGTGTTATGGAGTTTTAGATGACATCTTCTAACGTTGACCCTAATATTCTCCCCTCTTTTCTTTCAGTTTCTAAGAAGACATGAAACCTTGAAGTGGAGAGCGATTGAAAAAGATGATCAACAAGATATTTTTTAACATAGGGCCCTCAAAAGCTGAGGAATACATGGAGGGATTCAAGCATTATATAACTTCCTCATCCCAAGATAAGATTCAACATAGGAGAATATTTGGATTGATAAGTGAAGAGGATCAAGAGAACTAGGCAATAAGAAAGAATTTGGATTGAAGAATGAAGAAACAAATGTAAAAATTTAGAAATAATGTCCAAAGGGATAGTCCAGTTGGAAGCAACTTGAGTGGTAGCTAGAGACCAGTTGGAAGCTAGCCATCATGTTTCCAAGAGTGGTGGAAATTATAGTGGCAGTAGTGAGATGTGGGGTTATAGTGATAATTTCCAAAATTGAACATAGAAATAGTAGGATACAATCACAAAAAGTTACTGATTCCCTTGTATAACCAAAGGATAAAAAATAAAAAATAGAAATACTGCCTTAAGGAAGGTTTGTTACATTCTCCTCAAATGAACGGACTAGAGTGCTCTTGTTCCCAATGTGGAAGGTTGTTTTATAAACAACCTCCCCAAAAAGAGGTCCAATATTAGAATGGATTGAAGAATGAAGAGGCTAATGTAAGAAATTATAAATAATGTCTAAAGGGTTAGACTAATTGGAAGCAACCAAAGTGTTAGCAAAATGTTAGTTGATAGCTAGTCACTATGTTTTTGACAATGGTGGAGATTATAGTGGCAACAACAAGAGTGTTGTGGTTATAATGACAATAGACAAATTTAAAATGAGACTAGTGGAATCCAATCATGGAAAGTTATTGATTCCCATGTATAACCAAGGAATAAATAAAAAATAAAAGGATTACCTCAAGAAATATTTGTTGCCTATCATTGGATGAATAACCTAAAGTGCTTGAGTTTCATATGTGGAGAGTTGGCTTGTCAATGACCCCCTAAATAAGGGTCTACAATTAGAAAATGCTATGCTACAAAAAGTGAAGCAATTACCGAATGTAATGGTGGATTGTGTGGGTCAAATTTATTTTTAAGAAAATAGAGGTCCAATCATGCAAACACATTGTTTGGTTTCATGTAACATCAAACATGTGCAATATAAATTCATTGAGAAAATTAAAAAACTTAATCCCAATTACATTCCCATTTCTATTACAATCATCTGATGCAAATACAATAAAATAAGACACACAGAGAGACTAGAATAAAAGAACATAATACCAATTACTATCAGCCAATACAGAGAGAATAGATAAGACATATAAAGATGAGAATTTTTAATTAAAACAAAAGAACATACATATGAAATAAAGAATATGTAGACCCCATCATGTAGACCCCATAAAGAGATATCAAATAAATTGATCTCTGGTATTATGCTTTAGTAAATGCATGCTATGTAGGTGGTTTTTTAATCAACAAAATTGACAAGTTTTGATTTTTTACATATATTCTAAAGTAATAGCGTTGGCCATATTCCCCATCAAATATGTCCAAAAATTCAAATGGGTCTCTATAATCAAAGTACCTTACAATGCCTAAGCAAAGAAATATTTTGATAGATTATAATTCATCTTAAGTTAAGCTTAGTAAGAATTGTGTTGGGGTTATAGTGACAGTAGTCAGAGTTGAAATGAGACTAGTGGAATACAATCACGAGAAGTTACTGATCCATCCCCCTGTATAACCAAGAAAAAAATAAAAAATAAAAGGATAATCTCAAGAAAGATTTGTTGCCTATCATTGGATGAATAACCTAAAGCGTTTGAGTTTTCAATGTGGAAGTTTGGCTTGTCAATGACCCCCCAAACAAGGATCAAGAATTATAAAATGCTCTATTGCAAAAAGTGAAGCAATTATTGAATTTAATGGTGGATTGTGTGGATCAAAATTACTTTTAATAAAATAGAAGTCCAATCATGCAAACACATTATTTGGTGTCACGTAACATTGTACATGTGTGTTGGAAATTTGAGCAATTTTTGTTGTCATTGATGTCAAAAGGTTTGGTGTCTAGTTTCGTCATCATTAATATCATCAGGTTGTTTTTCCAAAAGGCAAGGAAGTGTTTAAAAAGAATAGGATATAATATTTATTTTAAATATTATATTCCTAAAGAGGCCTAAAATATTATACCCAAGGAAGGAGAAGCAAGTTTAAAAGGAAATAATAATATTATACTATTTAATATTATAATATTTTGGGCAAAAGGTTGAGGTGAAGAAAAACGAGGCCCAGGGAGTCATTAAGAAATAAATCCTTGAATAATCAAAGGTGATGAGTGATGGCGAGCGAATATTCAAATTGTGAGGTAGGCAGGAAGCAAAGAAGTGGGAATAGGAGCTCGGGGAGCGATACGATAGCGAGTGGCGAGTCCATCGGCCACCACACAGAGAGTGAAATAGCAAACAAGACATATCTAGGCATGATAGATGACCAAAATGGAGACATCAGGGGAAAAGACCCACCGGATAAAACATCAGATGGCAACAAGAGGACCAGCCAGGTTTCATTCATGAAAGTCCTCCAAGGGAAACCTAAACCCTCGATTACTGCATCAAACACCTTTGTAGCCCAGGGTAGTGACGTTTTTTATCCACAACAAGTCATGGAAGGGTATGCGACCCTAGATTCATTTTCCCTGGTAGGGAAGTTCGTCGGAGGACGCCCAGATATGGATTCAATCCGGTGCTAGGTGAAAACTAAATGGAAAACTCGAGGGTGTCTGGAACTATCTGCAATGTCCAGGGGGTTTTTCATGGTCCGCCTCAACACGCAGGAGGATGCAGACCGCATTTTATCAGGGGGCCCATGGTTCTTCGGAAGAAGAAGCCTCTTCCTCCGCAAATGGGAAGTCGAGTTTGACCCAGAATCACAGAGCATTAACTATGCTCCCATTTGGGTTCGACTCCCAAACTTGCCTGCACATTTCTTCCATGAAGATGCGCTCCAAGGGATAGCCCAAGCAATCAGGGAATTGGTCACCATTGACCCAGCTACTCATGCCCGGACTCACCTAACGCAAGCCCGCATATGCATCAATGTCAATCTGGAAACTCAGCTCCCTGACCATCTTAACCTAATTTATGGATCATACCACTGAAGCCAACCGCTGGAATATGAAAACAAACCTATATTTTGCTCTGATTGCCAAACCCAAGGGCATCTTCCATCCTAGTGCCCGAATCGTAAAGGAGCATAGATCGACTCCCAGACTTTGACCCACCCAGTCCATGGAGAAAATTAGAAGATGAAATCTAGAATGGGACAAAGCCAGAACCATAGGGGCAAGCAACAGGCCCTACCTCCTTCAAATGATGATACACAAAAGGCAAGTAGTCTGTTCACTATCTCTAACAAGTTCAATTTACTCAACAATTTTGGTCTCTTTGATAAAATAAATGATGAGGAGCTCCCTGGAAAGGATCTCCCTATCCCAAACCCACTCCCCCAACCATGCCCCAAGGCCAAACCCCCCTAGAAAACCCCTTCCCCACCTCCTCACCCATGCCCTCTATCCCCACCCATCATCGACATCGATTCCCTGAGCTCTCCTCCCAAACCCTCTCAGTCCCCCAATCCTCTACCCACATCTTCCCCACCCACTAGGAATGGGTCGCCCCTCTCCCCATCTAAACCCCGTAATTCCAAAATTGACAATGATGATTCATCCCAAGAATCCCTAGAACCATGGAGTCCAAAATAAACTAGGAGTTTCAAAAAGTCCCAGATGGATGTAGGAGGTGATAGGAAAAAGGGCAGGCCTTCAGGCGCTGAACTGAGAAACCATGATACAACTGAAGATATAGCCAATGGCACCCAAAAAACCCTTTTCCAGGAACTCAAAAGTGCCAACAGGGAAGAAACCAAGAGATCCAAACCCCCATGCAGCAAGGCAAAGGGGGCAAAAAACCCTCCAAGAGTTCCAAATGAAAGTCCTCTCCTAGAATGCGAGAGGGTTAAATGGGGTAGCCAAACAAATACTGGTTGCTGCCATGTGAAAATATTATAATCCCACCATATTTCTTATCCAAGAAACCAAATTAGGTGAACACTGGTCACCGAGAGTTGCCAAGACCATTTGGAGAAAATGTGAATATGCCTACACACCGACTTATGGTACCTCAGGTAGACTCCTCTGTCTATGGGACCCTACCAAAGTAGAAGGTAGAGTCATCTCAGGTGAAGGACGCTTGTCCAATATCTACTTCCATGACCCCAACACCCAACTCTCCTGGGTAATGACAAATGTTTATGCCCCTAACACATAGTAGGGTAGACTGATCTTGTGGAACAACCTCACTCAGATGAGGCAAGCATTTAGCAATGTCCCATGGATCCTAGCAGGGGACTTCAATACCCCCCTGCATTATTCAGAGAAAAGAGGGGGGAATGACATAACCCCCAAAACCACAAATGACTTCGCGTAGTTTGTAGATTCAAATGAACTCATGGACGTTCAGTTGAGGGGGTCCCAGTTCACGTGGAGCAATAGATGGAGGGGCGAAGACCTTATCCAAGAATGTTTGGACCATTTTCTATTGTCCCAAGAAGCGCTCCCCCTCTTTGGTGATGCCAGCCTTTAAGCACTCCCAAAAATTGGGTCCGATCACAACCCCCTTATTTTTGAAACTGTAAGTAGATCTCAGTTCAAGACCCCCTTCCGATTTGAATCAATGTGGACTCAACACCCAGATCTCAAAAGTCAGATTGTTGAATGGTGGGGGAAAAGTTCCCTAGGACTGTCATAAACTAGGTAATGTAGAAACTTCGATCGATTAAAATAAAATTGAAGGTGTGGAACAGAGAGACATTCAAGAATATCTTTGAAAATAAGAATAACATCAAAAGCAAGCTCGAACAGATTGAGGATAGGTTCCAATAGGGGTAGGGGGATGACAATCTCAAAGCTGAAGAGCGGGTCCTACTTTCAGAATACCATAATACCCTATGAAAGGAAGAAATGTTCTGGCACCAAAAATCGAGACAACTTTGGCTCAAGGAAGGAGACTCCAACTCCAAATTTTTCCACATTTCCACCCTCAGGCATAGGGGAGCTAACAGGATTAAGAGCCTCACCAGGCAATATGGGTCTTTCACCTCTGACATCCACCAGATTCGGGATGAAGTTATTTCCCACTTTGAATCCCTCCTAGGCTCCCACCCCTCTCCCTCCGGTCAGGCCATGGACACCCTTCTCGAGAAAATTCCTAGTACCATATCCGAAGCCATGAATGACCTTCTCCTCAGCCCTCTGACCCCTAAAGAAATCCACCAGGCCTTGTTTTCCATGCAGCCAGACAAAGCCCCTGGCCCCGATGGGTTCTCCCCTAGGTTCTTCCAAACCTACTGGGACATCGTTGGCCCCGACCTCTGCCTAGCTATTTTTGAAATGCAGCTCACTAGAACCATTCCCAGGGATGTCAATTCCACTTTCCTTGCTCTCATTCCCAAGGGGCCCAATTCCCAGTCCCTATCTGATTACCGCCCCATTAGCCTTTGCAATGTCATTTATAAAATCCTATCCAAAGCTATGGCCAATAGACTCATAGGCATCCTCCCTTCCATCATCGATCCCTACCAAGGGAGTACCATCAAGGGGTGAAACATTGTTGATGGTGTCATCACAGTTCATGAGCTTATCCACTCAACCCATATCTCCAACAAGTCTGCCTTCTTCCTGAAGCTTGATATGAATAAGGCCTTTGATAGAGTGGACCGAGAGTTTTTGACCAAAGTCCTCCTCAAGTTTGGCTTCCATGAGAACTGGGTCAATTTGATCTCAAACTGCATCTCCTCTTCTTGGTTCTCCATCCTTGTCAATGGGTCAACAACAGGGTATTTTCCTAGTACCAGAGGTCTAAGACAAGGGGACCCCCTCTCCCCCATTCTCTTCATCATTCTGGCTGAGATCCTAGGGAGGGCCATCAAATCTTCCTGCTCTAGAAGATTGATATCCGGTATTAAGGCTACCTCCAACCTCTAGCCTTCAACTCACCAATAGTTTGTCGATGACACCCTACTGGCCACTTCAGCCTCTAGTGGCTGAAGCCAAAATCATTAAGTCTATTCTCAATCTCTATGAGGAAGCTGTTGGTCAGAGGATCAATTTCACCAAGAGAAAACTCTACTTCATCAACACCCCCATCAAGCGATAGGTCAAAATTATAGGTATTTTGGGATGCACCATTGTTGATTTCCCAACCACATACTTGGGCCTCCCAATGTTTCGAGGGAGACCAACCAAGACTATGTGGAACAATGTCACTGAAAGAATTCATAGGAAATTGGTAGGCTGGAAAGGGGCTCTCCTCTCCCAAGCGGGCAAAGCAACCTTGGTCAAGTCTGTCCTCCAAAGCATCTCGATGTACTTTCTATCAGTCTTCAAAATCCTAGTGGTTGTGGGAGAAGCTATAGAGAAGATCCAAAAATGCTTCCTATGGGTAGGGTCTGATAACCAATGGAAGTTTCACCTGATGGCCTGGGATAAAGTGTGCACTCCAAAAGATAGAGGTGGGCTTGGGTTGCATAGGATCAGTCTCATGAACCAGGCCCTTTTGGCCAAATAGGCATGGAAGGTTGTCACCAATGCCAATTTGGAGTGGGTGTCTATTGTCAAACAAAAATATTTGCAACAACATTATTTTAGGGATGAAGGGATTCCCAACAATGGTTCTCACTTTTGGCAATCCATAACCCACACCAAGCACCTTCTTCAATAAGGGATAAGATGGCAGCTTGGGGATGGCAAAGATATTAACTTCTGGCATGAACCATGGGCTAGGGACGAGCCCCTTGTCAAAGACCCCGACATTGTTACAATCAAACACCTCACTGATAACAAATTTGGTCCCAAAGTTGTTGACTTCATCACTATTGACCAAGATAGCCACAGATGGAAACAGATTCAGTTCAGAGTCAGAAATGCTATCATTGACAAAGCCATGGTGTCCCTATAGGCTATCCTTAGGGTAACTTTCATCCCCTAGACTCAGGTGGTAGATAAAATTTGCTAGAAAGGCACCAATGATGGCCTTTTCTCTATAAAATCTACTTTCCAATTGGTAGATAGGCCTCCTAAGCATCCCAACACCATTGACAACCCGACCACTGCCAGGTCCATTTGGCTCAAGCACTTGGTCCCGAAGGTGGCTCATTTCTGCTGGCTCGCAATCCACAATAAAATCTTGACCATGGATAACTTGATCAGAAGGGGTGTAATTATCCCCAATAGATGCTATCTTTGCACTCAAGCATGGGAGTCCACCCAACATCTCCTCCTCGAATGCCCCTTCGCCTGGGATGTTTTCTCTTCCCTGATCAATAGGTTCCACATCAAATGGGTGTGGCCCAAGTCTATCCTAGACTTGTTCCCCCAGTGGCCCAGTGTCTTTAGGAATACCAGGCTCAACTTCCTATGGAAAGCCCTACTGCACCATGCGATTTGGCAAATCTGGTTGGAGTGGAATAATCACATCTTCAATGATAGCCCCAAAAATCTTGAAATAGTGGCTATTAGAGCGTTATCCTTTGCTATTGAAAACTCCAACCTCATCCCTTGCACAGACATCCCAACTTCTGGGATAGAGTCTCTTCTATTCAAATCTTTGGGGATTTCCATCGAGTGCACCAAAACTCAGAATCCCTCCTAGTACCAGGAGTAATGTCAAGTGGAATCCCCCACCCCTAGGTTGGCTTAAGGCCAATTTCGATGGATCATCCAAAGGAAATCCGAGGGATGCTAGGGTCGATGGTGTCATCAGGGACCATGCTGGCAATATCATTATGGCTTTCACTAAAAACTTAGGGGTCCAAACTAACAACTACATGGAAGCCTGAGCTCTCTGGAGGAGCATTGAGGTCAGCAAATCTTTGACTAATCCTATCATGTTCGAAGGTGATTCATCTATAGTAGTTAGTCATATGAACAACAACAACAACAAAAATGGAGTTTGGAATATCCATAACATAATTCAGGAGTGTCAAACCTCCCTAAGTCAATGCCCTCAAAGCATGATACATCATGTGTTTAGAGAAGCGAACAAGGTGGTAGACCTTCTGGCCAATAGAGCGGCCAACCAAACCAACCTGATCATCTGGGAAGATGACTTCCCCCAGGATGTCCTCACGACAACCAATCATGATGTGGAGTGCAGTCAAAAAGAGCAGTGCTAGCTGCCATGATGGTGTTTTTTCAACACCAAAGGTGTTTTCGGTCAACACCAATCTTAAATGGAAAAAATCACAAATTGCAGCTCTTGCTACCACAAAGGTGTTTTTTCAACACCAAAGGTGTTTTCCCTCAACACCACGGATCTTTGGGACTTAGCTCTCTGCATCATTTTTTGGAGCTTTGTTAGTACATCCATTTTTATGGAATGCCCTACTCATGCCAATGTGCCCTGTCAACCCTTTTGGCCCTCGCTTTCTCTGTGCCTCCACCCTTTCACCCTCATTTTCCCCCATGTCTCATCACCCATTCGCCACCCCCCCCCTTTTCTCCTTCACTCGCTCCTTACATCGCCTGGTCCATCCGCCTCACCACTTCCTTCCATTTTGGTCCTCCCCCCACGTGCCTTGTTAAGGTCAGTTTTCTCACTTGTTGTTCCCAATTATGCATCGATATTATCATGATGATCGATTGCCTCTCTCACCTAAGTCCCCAACCTCTTAATCCCTTCCCTGTCCTTTTGATGAGTATTCGCTTGAGGCTTTCCGCCCAGTTTGATAGAAGCTTTCTTAGCAGCTTTGTTTACCCTAGTTTCAATGGCACGATGGCCTTGACTGAGCCTACAAACCTCCTGCTCGAGCTAGTGATTGAAGCCCTACTCGATGCCAAGAGATTCATCCCTTTCTTCAAGATTTTCATTGGAATGGATGATGAGGTGACCAACGACTTCGTCCACTCTTGGAATGAAGGCGAAGTTCAGGTTTGAGGGTTGCGCTTTGAGGTAAGCATCCACACTATTGCTAAAGTTTTTGGTTTACCGCCTATAGGCAGGGCCATCCGTAGGGATAGGCACAATTTCAAGGATGAGACAGACCATTTCCCTGACAAGGGGAAGGATTTGGTGTGGGAGAAAAAGGGTGTGCTTCATTCGTCTCTACCCCATCCTTGGGACACCGTAGTCATCCCTGTCATCCAGTACATCACTGTCGATGACCCCAATAGTCCCTTGCATGCTTACCACCTCGCTTTCATTAACCATCTCCATGATGTCAAGTCCAATCAACATTCCCGACTTCCTCTTTCATTCCATCAACATTACTATTACAAATTTTAGGGAGCGCAAGTCCTCAAAACCCCCTCATCACCAAGGATTGTTCTCTATCCTTTACAGGCATGCCCTGGTGCACCAGGCTTCCAGTGGTCTCCCTACCCGCTCCCCCAGCCTCGAGCCCTCATCCGCATCCACCCACAAGGTTGAGGTGAGCCCCTCCCCTTCCCCCTCTCCTGCTGAGACCCCCCCATTATCTGAGACTCCCGTCGGTCCCCCCGAACAAGTCCAACCCTGTCCAAACCAATGGTAAGAAAGAAGCCTCCCCTGCCCCCACACCCAAGGACTCTGTCCCTTCGAACCCTCACCCTCCTAGAAAGCCTCTGAGAAGTAAGCGTAAAGTTGTCCGCCCAACCTAGAAGAGCAGGAAATCCCACAGGCTAAAGTCTCAGAATGCGAGTGCTCAACGCCCATCACCAGAGGTCATCAACGATGAAGATGAGGTAACGATCAGTAATGCCGAAGATATGTTGCACACCGCCACCCTCAATCACATCAACAAAGTGGTAGAACACTTGAAGTCGACCACCAATATCATCCGGGAGGTCGGTTCCTTCCTATCCAATGCCATTACTAAAATACAGGAGCTCCCTGTTGTGCTCAAGGTCCTCTGGACTTATGATCAGAAAGACAATGTTGAGCAGGAAGACAAAAAGGAATCCCAGTAGCTCTAGGAAGGTGACTACAGGCAGTTGGACTGCCTCTGTGTGTTTTGATTTCATCTCAATTATGTTTGTGATGTCTGTGGCCATGGTTTGGCTAGTCCACAGGGGGTCAGACCCCCAGACTATTTTTGTCAGACTTTGTCAATTTTGTACTGTCGGCACTGTTCATGCCCATTGTAATAGGGACGGGACCCTTTAACCCGATCTGTAAATAAAATATTTTACCTACCAAAAAAAAAAATAAATCCTTGAAAAGACCTATTATGCAGATGTTAAATATTATTATTTAATTTATTTAAATTAAAATATTTTAACCATAGGTTAAA
Source organism: Wollemia nobilis (assembly GCA_028583015.1). Lineage (NCBI taxonomy): Eukaryota > Viridiplantae > Streptophyta > Pinopsida > Araucariales > Araucariaceae > Wollemia > Wollemia nobilis. Next base: position 3,549,111 of record JAQPPZ010000613.1, on the reverse strand, counting down.
ATTTTAATTTATATAAATATTAAGGCACCAAAAGGTTTAAGTTTTTTTTTTTTGTTAATTATAGTGTTTGTATTTATAGCGGGTTTTAACAAGGATCCCAAAACCTAATTACATAATAAATGGGCCTGGGGCATCAATCCCTTGAAACTGAACACCAAAAGCAAATCCGCTCGAGCGGTAATAGTAAGCATGAAACAATCCCTCTCAGCGGGAAACAAACAAATAAGAAAGAAAGTAGTTTTGGAGATCCCGCCCAGCGGGGAGTAGCCAAAAACCACCATCGAGAAGATCCCGCCCAGCAGGAAGCAAAAAAAAAAAAAAAAAAACCGTTACAATAAAATCCCGCCTCGCGAGAAGCAGTCAAAAGGTTTAAGTTTTAAATTCGAATTAAAAATCGAATTTACTAAAAGCCGACGTGTTTGAGTGCAAAGACAAGGTATAAAAGGAGGCAATGATTTTGTTTTAAATTATCCATGCAATTCGTATGCCCAAAGTGAAAAGAAAATCGTGCGCTGCATTAAGAGAAGAAAAAAGAATTCGCATGTGTTAAAATTTAAAAGGGCAGACTTCATATTAAGGTTGAGTGGAGTGCCAAACTAATCCCAAAGCACTATGTAGTGCAATCGGTGAGCAGAGGCTGGTTAAGACGTTTGTGCGCAGTAGGTTAGGGGTTCGATTTGCGTCCCCTTCATTTTAAATGCAGTAAAGGATTTTGATTAATTTCAAAAATTTTGAAAGCAAGGAAGAAAATGCGGATCATGCACCTTGTGTTTTGTGTTGGGTGTGTAGCCCAATGACAGCCTAGCCTTGGGCTAAGGTGCTATGGTGGTGGTAGGTTACGGGTTCGAGTTTGGGCATAGTCATTGAGGGCGCAAAATTTTTGAAGATGTGGGCCATCACATAAGGTAAGCGCTCGATTTAATTTTTGCCAAGGTTTTTGAATAGCGCTAGGGGCCACGTGATAGTTTTGAAGGCGCTTGAGGCCACATGATTATTTTTGCTAAGGTGAAAGATAGGGAGTCATAAGGTTGATTAATATTTTAATTTTTTAATTAGAATTATAAATAAATATTGGAGATATAAGGTGTTAGAAAGGAAATTAATTGTGTTGAATGTTATTGTGTGAAGATTGGAGTTAAAAGTGTTAAAACAAAGGAATTAATTTTTATTTTTCTAAGTGTGAATATTGGGTTTATAAAGTGTTATCAAAGGAGTTTGATTGTTTATGAATTGAATATTATTTTTGTGAAGTTTGGAGATTATAAGGTGTACTTGAGACTTGATATTTTTGTATGGTGAAATAATTATTGAGGGAAATATTTGAGTGGAGATTTTGAGATAGATTGTTACTATCTAACCTTGAAATTGGCAAAGAGGATTTGATTGTGATTGAGATAGGTTTTGAAGACATATCTCCATCAAAACAAAAGGTATGGGCACATCTTCCTTATGAGTGAAATATTGTTGGTTTGAATGTTGTGAAATGCAAAGGTGGAGTGAAAAGGATTGATGAGTATTGTTGGAAATGTTGAGTGAGTTTTCATATGCATGATTTGTGTTTGAAATGTTTGGGTTTGTGAAGAATCATTGTGTAGTGTGAGATTGAGAACTATCTTGAGCTAGGGTTTGTGAAAGAACATGAGTATCATTGTTATGTGACATTGGAATCATCTTGAGTCAAGGTTTGAGTTTCATAGTGTGAGTTGTTGGAAGTATAGTGAAACACTTGGTTAGGGTTTGTAAGCAAGTTGTGTTTCATTGAGTGAATGGTTGAATGAAGTTGGTTGAGCATTATTGATTGAAAGTATTGGAGTGATAGTTCAAGTTTTGTGAAACAAATTATACTTTATTCTAAATTGATTTGAAAGAGAGTTTGAAAGTGATTGAGTGATTTGTGAGTGTGAAACATATTGAGTCTCTAATCATTCTCTATATGTTTCTATGGTTAAACAAGATTCTGAGTGAAACTTGTTTGTGTGATTGAAGAGGTTTTTCTGTAAGAGATTAAGTTGAGTTTTGTATGCAAGTTTTGCAATTGATTTGAATAAGCTTTTGTGAAATCTTAAGGATAGATTTATGTGAGATTTTGTGAAATCTTGTGAGCATATTTGAGTAAGTCCTAGAGGGGACTTAAGAATAGAGTTAAGTAAGCTTTTGTGAAATCTTGTGGACATATTTGAGGTAAGTCTTGGTGAAGACTTGTTGAGCTTATTTGAGGTAAGTCTTGGTGAAGACTTATTGAGAAGATTTGTGATAGAGCAGAGACAAATTTGTGACAGAGCAGAGATAGATTTGAGAATTTTTTTATGATAGATCAGATTTAAATTTGTGAGTAGATTTGTGCTAGATCGAGGATAGTGTTTAGTGCATATTTGAGATAGAGATTGAGTAGAGTTGAGAGTAAGCTTTGGAGGTGATAGAGTAGAGGATAGTAGTCTCTAGTGGATAGAGATCCATTAGCTAGGGTAGTGAGGATAGAGGTCTTCTGAGTGAGGACAGAGGTATTAGTGGAGAGAGATCCACAAGCTAGTGCAGTGGAGGCAGTAGTCTTCTAGAAGATCACTAGCCCAGTAGAGGAGAAAGAGTTCTCCTATGGATAGAGATCCATGAACTTGATTAGGGGATTGGTGTCTCCTTTGGATAGAGGTCCATAAACATTGTAATAGGGAAGGATTCCCAAGAGATTTGTTGAGAAAATTTTAGTGAAATATTTTCTCCATGGAGTAGCCCACATTGGGTGAACCACGTTAAATTGGTGTCTCTATTGTGTGTGATGATTTGTGCATTGCTTTGATTACTATTTTTGATATTGCCATTGATTATATTGGATAATATTGTTTGGGAAAGAAAAGTAAAAATTGGTCTTATACTGTTCACCCCCCTCTCAGTATAAGCTTGTGTTCTTCAATTGGTATCAGAGCGGGTTCCTTCGAAGAGTTTAACAACTTGAAGGAAAATCTTACAGGAACACAGATGGATTCTCAGAGTGGATCTTCAGGAAATAAGGCACCATTGTTCGATGGGAACAATTATGCATTTTGGAGTGTAAGAATGAAGATTTACCTAATGGCACAAGGAAATGATATATGGCAAGCAATTGAGGATGGGTACATATCGCCAACTACTCCACCTATAGATAAATATGGTAAGCTCCTACAATTGAATAATTCAAAGGCAATGAATGGAATCTTAAATGGTTTACGTGAAACAAAGTTTGTAAAAGTTATGCATTGCACATCAACAAAAGAGATTTGGGAAAAGTTGAAAAATATATATGAGGGAGACAAAAAGGTCAAGATGGCAAAATTGCAAAATCACAAGAAAACATTTGAAGACCTAAAGATGAAGGATGAGGAAGACATTGCTACATACTTACTTCATGTGGATGAGGTTGTTAACTCCATGCAAGGACTTGGGTTTAAAGTTGAAGAAATAGATGTTTGTCAAAATATTTTAAGGTCACTCCCTAAGAGGTATAGTGAAAAGGTTTTAGCCATAGAAGAAACAAAAGATATTGAAACTTTGACAAGGGATGAGTTACATGGAACTCTCACAACTTTTGAGATGAGAATAAAAGAGGAGCCTATCCCCCAGAAAGAAGCAACCTTCAAAGTTACAAAGAAGACAAAGGATAAGAAGTCAGATTCAAGTAATGAGTTATCCAGTGATGAAGAAGCAAACTATGGTAGAAGGAACAAGGACACAAGAAAGTATAAAGGTACAAAAATAGTTAAGTGTTTCAATTGTGGTAAATATGGTCACTATGCATCTGATTGTCCAGAAGCTGGAAGTAGCAATGATGAAGAGAAACAGGATCATAAGAATAGGGAAGCAAGAAAATACAGGTATCAAAAGAAAAGTAGGGATGGACAAGGCAAGCAAGGAAAGAAGTTTTTCCAAAGGCATAAGAAGAGTTTTTATGTAGATAAGATAGGTAAGAGTTCAAGTGATAGTGATGGAAGGTCCTCAGATAATGAAGAAGAAGAAATTCTATTTTTGACAATAGAAAAAGAAGATGTTAAGAAAAAGGTAAAAAGGGAACCAATAATTCTCAAGTGTTTTAGGTGTGGTAACTTTGGTCATCTTGAAGATCATTGCACAAGGAATGGGTTCAGTTTTAGTGAAGATGAATATGAAGATGCTCTTGAAGGTCTAGAAGAAGAAAGTCTTCTTATGGCAATAGAAGAAGAAGGAAGTGCTCCTATTGAAGATAAATAAGAAAGGAATGAAGATGATCTTAAAGACAAAGGAATAGAGGAAGAATCAGAGGAAGGAGAAGTTGATCTTGAGGGTGAGCTTATTTCTGCTCTTAAGGAATTAAGGAAGGTAAGAAAGCAGAACTCAAAACTCAAGCTTCAATTTCAAGAATGTGATGAAGAGAAAGGAAAGCTTATAGAAGATCTAACCAACTCAATAGCTAAGACAAGGAGATTTAAAGAGAGGTTAGAGGCAAAGGTTTTAGAATGTGAAATATTAGAGCATGAGGTAGCTTCACTAAGGAAGGAAGTAAAAGAGTCTAAAAACAAGCTACACAGGTTTGGGAGAAGCTCAAAGACCTTGGATAAGATTATCAAGGTACAAAGATCTTCATCAAACAAGATAGGACTTGGTTTTGAATAGGAACATAGAGAACAAGGAGAGGAGTCAATCTCAAGCTCCAAAGAAGAAGAAGCTTTAGAAGAAGAGAGTGTAAGAGAGAGTGAGACTTCTAAGGATAAGTTGGAAAATAGAAAGTTCAACAAGGAAAGGAACAATGCACAAATAAGGAACATATGGAACAGGAAACATCATAGGGAAGAAGAGACTAAGAGACCAATGGGGTCAAGGCAAGGTTTCTTCAATGGATGTTGCTTCTCATGTCACAGGTTTGGTCACAAGGCTACGTAGTGCAGGACACATGAAATACAGGGTTATGGTTTCACCAATAGAAATTTTAGAAATGGGCATCTCTTTCAAGGGTATTGCTACTCTTGTAATCAGTTTGGTCATAAGGCAGTAAATTGTAGGGTTCATGATAGGAATGGATATGGCTTCACCAGGAGGAACTTCAAGATATTTGCACCTTCAAGGAACCACAACATTAAGTGTTATAAGTGCAATAATGTTGGGCATATGGCTAAGTGGTGTAGAAAAAAATTTCTAGAGACAAGCAGGAATAGGAATATTCAGAGGAATCAGAAGGATCAGTTGAGGAAGAAGGTGGACAAAGGAAAAGATCAGTGTATGCTAGGAGTAGAGATACTCCCACCCCAAAATTAACCACCTCAAGAAGAGGAGGTGGGGAGGGGGCTGAGCTAAGAGTCTTATCTTTAGCCCCAAGCCCCAAAGGTGGCCCTTTGCCATTGATGTCAAAGGGGGAGAGATTTGAGTTAGGGGAGAGCATTCAGTTAGGGGAGCAGTTTCTCAGGGGAGCAAAACTGAAAAAGGTAAAAAAAATGGTTAAAGGAAAAAGGGTTGCCATCAATGACAAAGGGGGAGATTGTTGGAAATTTGAGCAAGTTTTGTTGTCATTGATGTCAAAAGGTTTGGTGTCCAGTTTTGTCATCATTAATGTCATCAGGTTGTTTTTCCAAAAGGCAAGGAAGTGTTTAAAAGGAATAGGATATAATATTTATTTTAAATATTATATGCCTAAAGAGGCCTAAAATATTGAAGACCCAAGGAAGGAGAAGCAGGTTTAAAAGGAAATAATAATATTATAATATTTTGGGAAAAAGGTTGAGGTGAAGAAAAATGAGGTCCAAGGAGTCATTAAGAAATAAATCCTTGAAAAGACCCATTAAGCAGATGTTAAAGATTATTATTTAATTTATTTAAATTAAAATATTTTAACCATAGGTTAAAATTTTAATTTAAATAAATATTAAGGCGCCAAAAGGTTTAAGTTTAAAATTCGAATTAAAAATCAAATTTACTAAAATCCGACGTGTTTGAGTGCAAAGTACAAGGTATAAAAGGAGGCAATGATTTTATTTTAAATTATCCATGCAATTCGTATGCCCAAAGTGAAAAGAAAATCGTGTGCTGCATTAAGAGAAGAGAAAGGAATTCACATGTGTTAAAATTTAAAAGGGCAGACTTCATATTAAGGTTGAGTGGAGCACCAAACTAATCCCAAAGTGTTGTGTAGCGCAACCGATGAGCAAAGGTTGGTTAAGACATTCGTGCAAGGTAGGTTAGGGGTTCGATTCACGTCCCCTTCATTTTGAATGTAGCAAAGGATTTTGATTAATTTCGAAATCATCGAAAGCAAGGAAGAAAAGGTGGATCATGCACCTTGTGTTTTGTGTTGGGCATGTAGCCCAACGACAGCCTAGCCTTGGGCTAAGGCACTACGATGATGGTAGGTTATGGGTTTGAGTTTGGGCACATTCATTGAGGGTACAAATTTTTGAAGATGTGGGCCATCACATAAGGTAAGCACTCGATTTAATTTTTGCCAAGGTTTTTGAATAGCGCTAGGGGCCACGTGATAGTTTTGAAGGCGCTTGAGGCCACGTGATTATTTTTTCTAAGGTGAAAGATAGGGAGTCATAAGGTTGATTAATATTTTAATTTTTAATTAGAATTATAAATAAATATTGGAGATATAAGGTGTTAGAAAGGAAATTAATTGTGTTGAATGTTATTGTGTGAAGATTGGAGTTAAAAGTGTTAAAACAAAGGAATTAATTTTTATTTTTCTAAGTGTGAATATTGGGTTTATAAAGTGTTATCAAAGGAGTTTGATTGTTTATGAATTGAATATTATTTTTGTGAAGTTTGGAGATTATAAGGTGTACTTGAGACTTGATATTTTTGTATGGTGAAATAATTATTGAGGGAAATATTTGAGTGGAGATTTTGAGATAGATTGTTACTATCTAACCTTGAAATTGGCAAAGAGGATTTGATTGTGATTGAGACAGGTTTTGAAGATATATCTCCATCAAAACAAAAGGTATGGGCACATCTTCCTTATGAGTGAAATATTGTTGGTTTGAATGTTGTGAAATGCAAAGTTGGAGTGAAAAGGATTGTTTGATAAGTATTGTTGGAAATGTTGAGTGAGTTTTCATATGCATGATTTGTGTTTGTTTGATGAAAGACAGAATCATCATTTGTTATGTGAGATTGAGAACTATCTTGAGCTAGGGTTTGTGAAAGAACATGAGTATCATTGTTATGTGAATTTGGAATCATCTTGAGTCAAGGTTTGAGATTCATAGTGTGAGTTGTTGGAAGTATAGTGAAACACTTGGTTAGGGTTTGTAAGCAAGTTGTGTTTCATTGAGTGAATGGTTGAATGAAGTTGGTTGAGCATTATTGATTGAAAGTATTGGAGTGATAGTTCAAGTTGTGTGAAACAAATTATACTTTATTCTAAATTGATTTGAAAGAGAGTTTGAAAGTGATTGAGTGTTTTGTGAGTGTGAAACATATTGAGTCTTTAATCATTCTCTATATGTTTCTATGGTTAAACAAGATTCTGAGTGAAACTTGTTTGTGGGATTGAAGAGGTTTTTCTGTAAGAGATTAAGTTGAGTTTTGTATGCAAGTTTTGCAATTGATTTGAATAAGCTTTTGTGAAAGCTTAAGGATAAATTTGTGTGTTTTGTGAAAGCTTGTGAGCAGATTTGAGTAAGTCCTAGAGGGGACTTAAGGATAGAGTTAAGCAAGATTTTGTGAGAGCTTGTGGACAGATTTGAGGTAAGTCTTGGTGAAGACTTTTTGGATAGATTTGTGATAGAGAAGAGATATATTTGAGAATAGATTTGTGATAGAGCAGAGATAGATTTGAGAACAGAGCAAAGATATATTTATGAGTAGATTTGTGCTAGACCAAGGATAGTATTTAGTACAGATTTGAGATAGAGATTGAGTAGAGTTGAGAACAGGCTTTGGAGGTGACAGAACAGAGGATAGTAGTCTCTAGTGGATAGAGATCCATTAGCCAGGGCAGTGAGGACATAGGTCTTCTAAGTGAGGATAAAGGTCTTCTATGGAGAGAGATCCACAAGCCATTGTAGTGGAGGTAGTAGTCTTCTAGAAGATCACCAACCAGCAGAGGAGAAAGAGTTCTCCTGTGGATAGAGATCCATGAAATTGATTAGGGGATTGGTGTCTCCTTTGGACAGAGGTCCATAAACATTGTAATAGGGAAGGATTCCCAAGAGATTTGTTGAGAAAATTTTAGTGAAATATTTTCTTCGTGGAGTAGCCCACATTGGGTGAACCACGTTAAATTGGTGTCTCTATTGTGTGTGATGATTTGTGCATTGCTTTGATTACTACTGTTGATATTACCATTGATTATATTGGATAATATTGTTTGGGAAAGAAAAGTAAAAATGATCTTATACTGTTCACCATCCCTCTCAGTATAAGCTTGTGTTCTTCAATGTGCAATAGAAAGTCATCAAGAAAATTAAAAAACTTAATCCCAATTGCATTCCATATTTCTATTACAATAATTCAATGCAAAGACAATAAAATAGGACACACAAAGAGACAAGAATAAAATAACATAATACCAATTACTATCAGCCAATTCAAATAGAATAGATAAGACACATAAAGATGATAATTTTTAATTAAAACAAAAGAAAAACTAGTTCCCCATTTTTACATAGATGAAATAAAGAAGACGTAGACCCAATCAAGCGATATTGAAGAAATTTATCTCTGGTCTTATGGTTTAGTAAATGCATGCTATGTAGGTGGTTTTTAATCAACAAAACTGACAAGTTTTGATTATTTACAGAATATTCTAAAGTAGTAGTCTTGGCCATATTCCCCATCAAATATATCCAAAACTTCAAATGGGTCTCTCTAATAAAAGTACCTTACAATTCCTAAGTAAGAATTGTGTTATGAATCAATTTCCTTCCATTTAAACCTTGAGGGAAGCCTGTTGCAAAGGTAGTATTTTGATTCGAATCCTCTAAGTGCACGCTAGACTGATGATGATGGTACGAATCCCGAGCACCTGGTGGTCCATTTCACATCGGGCTATAAAACAACAATGTGGAATAGGTTTTGTAGATGCAAACCCTGTGGTTTGAACCATGTAGTTGCCAACTACTAAAAATGGAATGGTTGTAACAAAATCTCCTATCAAGCAAAACAAAAACTTACACTAATTAATTTTGATGTCAACAAGCAACTTGTCATAAACAAGATTTTGGGTTATGTTGATCTAGATTTCATAGTTATTGTCAAGTAAATTACTTATTCATGTTCTCTATTTGACAAGTCCATGATTAATTTTAAAAAATTCTTCTAGTGAACACTTGATCAATTCATTCAATGATTACTATTTTCCATATGGGCTAGCTCATTTATTTATTTGGGTGGTCTAAAATAGACACTCATATTATATCTATGTCAAGCTCCTAAACATTCATTACTTAGACTCTCACTTCCATTTGCAAAATATCTCTTTATATATATAATGCTTATTCTATTGTACCTAATTTTTTATTTTTAGTTTTGCATACTAGAGGAATCCGTAACTTGTTATGTTTTCCATTACATCTTTGTGGGTTTGAATCCTATTCCTTATTACCACTATAACCTCCAGTTTTGTCAAGTAAAATTTTTAATATAGTCGTTGGCATTGGCAATACATGCCCCTTTTAATATAACCATTAGCATTGGTATGACACGTCCTCTGATTCTATGAGGCTTGAAGATTTCGAACTGTGGTCTTCACCTTCCAAAAATAGTGCTTTCACTAATGCGTCAGACCCTCATGCCTTATTTTTATTGTACCTATTTAACTTTATTATTTTTGTTTAATTATATTAATTTTTATTAAAAATTTAATTTTTAAGTTTAAAGAAACCTAATGAATTAATATGTATATTTTATTGTCTTGGGGGGACAACACAACAATTTGAACTTTGACTCTTCTTTGAGAGTTCAGAGGTTCAAACCACAACGTGTGTATGACTGTGTTAAATTCCCTATTGATAAGCTCAGCTCTCCCCATTATGAAAGGTCATGGTGGGATGGAGATGCCCAACCCTAAACGTTGATCATAAATATTTCTTACACCTAACCAAATATATATATATATATATTATCCTTAAAAACACTCCCATTTTTTACCACCCTCTTTTTTTTTATTTGGGTAGGGTGAGAAACCCCTACGACCAATGCACAAGGCTAGGCATGCTCCTCCCAACCATGATCCCTCCTAAATCCAAGAGCTATGCTTATCAATAGGTAATTTAACACACAACCACCACATAGCCACCCCTCACACACTCATCCACACTGTGATTTGAACCTTAGACCTACCAAAGAAGAGCCAAAGCTCGAACCATTGCATTGTCTCCCATGGGACTTTACAACCCTCTTTTTAATTTCCACTCATCCACCCTCTTTTTAATTTCCATTGGTCCAAGGTGCACTTGGGTCGCCAATGTCCATAGTCCTATTTGGGGTATGCATGGACCACTAAGCAGTCATGCTCTATGATGCTCTTATGAGGTGGGCTTTGTGCCACCTCTTTTTTATTCTTTTTTACTATTCATATATTTAGCTCCTAAGGGCTAGGTGGATTGGTAATTTTTTGGCTGGCCAGACACTTACCAAGAAGAGACCTAGGTTCAAACCCTGGGGGCATACCTGTTGCAAAGGTAGTAGTCTGGTTTGAATCTTGAGTGTGTGTTAGATCGACGACAACGATACGAATCCTAAGCAATTGGCGGTCCCCTCACATAGGGTCATTAAAAATGAGGTGGTATAGTCTTGTTGAGAGCCGCCCCTGTGGTTTGAACCTTGCACTTGACAATTACTAAAATAGTGTACATATAACCAACTCCCTATGTATAAAAAAAAATTATTCATATATTTAAAATTTCATATTACTATGCTCTTTTTAAACTTATATATGTATTAGAAAAAGTATGAAGTTTAGCGTAGCCCATTTATTTTTGTGTATCCCTATCCTTTATATATTTTCCAAACTTATTTGTATGTTCTCCCATAATTTTTTTTTAAATATATGTTTTTTCTATTTGCTTATTTCCTTGTTTTATTTTGTTCTTCTATTTAACCTTACTATATGTAATTGTTGTTCTTAAATTACCTTTATACGATTCTTTTTGTTCATTTATTTTTCTTTTAAAGTAACTTAATTTCCATACATATGATGTTGATAATGTTTTAGATTTATTTTTGGTAGTGGTGACAAAAAAAGGGTTTTGTATGGGTCCCAAACCTGTTATAGAATTACGTCATCCAAGGTTACAAGATAAACATCAACCTCCTTCCTGGATAACATGAGACAAAAGCAAAGTTGCAACAAAAATCCCAGAATAAAAACAAACAAAAAACAACACTTTGACTAATATTAAAATCTATTTCTAGCAAGGGAGCAAAGGTTGACATGACTATTGTTTATTCCTCCCTTCCACACCAACAGTAGTAGCAGTCACTCCAATTCTCAATAATAGGTAACATAAGTAGCAACAACAAAAGCAAAATCACATTATAGTAGCATTCGCTAGAACTACAACTATTGTAATAGCAACAACATACAATCACATGAGTAGCACCAAAAGATCCCAAAAGCAACAACAATACCGATAGCATCAAAAGATAACACCCCGTGGAATATAATTTTCTTTTACCTTTGATGAGGTAATCTTTTAAAGAGAAAGGAAAATTATTTTCCCACATCTTCCTCTAATCAAAATGAACTTCAATGTTTTCCAAACAATCAATTGTAGCTTTTCCTTCTTGATATATGTAATATCTTCACCTCTGCCATTTATTTTAATAGAGATGTGGTATCCTTAATTTAAATTGACACCTACTACTTATCAACTTTTCCTTTCTTAATATCCTTGAGAATATTCATAGAGTCCATTTCTATGATGGCCTTCCTTACACTCTTTTATCTCAACAACATAACACTAGAGTATAGGGCTTTAGCTTCCGCATAGTGATTGCTTTGTATCTGATAAATTTCTGCATAAGCCCATAACACTTCACTTTTCTCATTTCAAATGACAACTCCTCCCCTAGCTCTATCTAGGTTACCTTTTGCAGCTCCATCAAAGCTTAAATTTACCCAATTATCCTATGGTTTTAGCCATCTAGTGTTTGCTCTTTTCAAACTAATTGGAAAAGGTGCTACTCTAGGTTCTCCCAAGTGTCATTCACTAGTGATCCTATTTTCCAAATTATTATCAAAGTCCACACTGATATCAAAGGCAAGCAATTTCTCCCTCATTGTAGTTTTAATTTTGTTAGACACTAAAATTTCATCCTTACTTTCTCCCCTGAATACTTTCTGATTTATTTCCCACCACACACCCCACAAAAATGAGGTAATAGTAAATTCCAGAGTTTTGATAACCTACTATTGCTAAAAGGGCATCTCCATTGATTAAAAATTTGTCTAAAAGTACTAGGGACCACCCAAGAGTAAAACATAACTTCCATTGGATTATTAAGTACCTTACTTGCAAAATCACAATGAATAAACAAATGGTCAACTGATTCAACATCCTTCATGCAAAGAGAACATATATTTATAATTTGAAAACCTCTCTTAGGTTATATAGAGTTAAAAATCTATTTTTTTAAGCATAACCAAAGAAAGAAATTCAATTTAGGGCTTAACTCATTCTTCCAAACTTTATTTACTGGAGAGTCCCCCTCCACACCTTCGAATTACAAGGTATAAGTTGATTTCATAGAGAATTCCCTCGAGAAATTAGGAAAATAGATCAAAGAGTCCTTATCTTCAAATTGATATAAGTGGTATTGTTACAACAACCTATTAAGATTTAGCAAAGATTGTTGTAGTTTCGAATCAACAAATTCCAAAGTCAACTCTTTCCAAAACCTCTGACCTTCCCCAAATTCTATGTAATCTTTGACTAGAAGTCTATATTTTAAAATCAAGGGATATTTTAGTCTTTTGAACTCCTGCATCTGTTGTAAAGGACTATCTACAATTCAAGTGTCCTCCCCAAAAAATATTTCCTTGCCTTATCCTACCATCCATATTAGACGAATTCTTAACAATTTCCTAGATTTTGAAACTCCATTCCAAATTACTGATCAATTAGGAGGGTATGAACTTCTAAAGAAGGGTAAGAAACCTTCCATGTACTTACCTTTAAGAATACTAGCCCAAAGCAAATCTTGTTCCTTGGTCAATCTCCAACTTGTTTTAGTTAGCAATACTTTATTGAACTGCTGCAACTTTCTTATCCCAAGACCACCTTCCCTCTATGAAGAGAAAAATCTATCCCATGATACCAAAGCAGGCCTTTGTTTTTCTTCTACCCCTACCCAAAGAATTTTTTTGAATATTTGCTCTATTCTATTTTTGACCTTGTAGGGGATTTTGAAAAGTGACATGTAGTAAATTGGGATGCTTTATAATGTTACCTTTAGAAGCTATAATTTCCCAGCTTGAGATAGCATATTACCCTTCCACCCCACCAACTTTCTTTGAATTCGGTTTTATGACTGGAGCCCACATTTCTTCTTTCATTATGCCTATGAAAAGAGGTAATCCAAGGTAGGTAGTTGGAAATTCTGCTATGTTGCATCCCTAAATCCTAGATATTCTCTATTGCACCTATCTAGCTATGTTGAAAAAATAAACATGATTTTTTCTAAAATTGACACTTTGATTGGAAGCTCTTTCATAAAGATGTAGGATATTTAGTATCTCATTCGCTTCTGTTATTGAGGCTTCACCCAATATGATAGTGTCATCCACGAATTACTGGTAAGACACTGCTGCAACATTACCTGCAATTTTAATCCCTCTTATATTTTCTATGGTAGTGGTTTCTCCCAAATTTCTACCTAAAGCTTCAACCATGATGATGAACAAATATGGTGATATAGGATCTCCTTGTCTTAGACCTCGCTACCCCCTAAAAAAAAATGTTGATCTACCATTAACTATGATAATTTTTTTTTTGAAGAGACATATTTTTATACACTGCCTCCACTTAAAATCAAAACCAAATTTTTGCATTACCCTATCCAAGAAAATCCATGACACTCGATCATTATCTAGTTTAAATAGTATACTTGCAACACCCCTCTTATCCATCGAATGCAATGCTTTATGTATTGTTATTACTCCATCTATTATTTGTTTCTCTTGAAAAAAACCTCCCTGCATAGAAGAGATGATCGTTGGAAGTACCTTATTGAGTCTATTGGCCAATGTCTTAGTGAGGATTTTGTATATGGAGTTACATGGGCTAATAGGTCTAGACTCTTTTAGGGAAGAGGCTCCATGATTCTTTGTGATCAAAACCAGAAAAATATTATTCCAATCCTGAAGTAATAAATTAGAGACTTGAAATTATCTTATTGCCTCTACAACATATTTTCCTATTATATGATAAAATATCTGGAAGAAGCTAGTCAAAAAACCATCCGAATATAGTGCCTTATCTTTTACCATATCAAACACATTTTTCTTGACATATTCTTCCAAGAAGGGAGTAAGTAATAGGCTGTTCATTTATTCTAAAATCAATGAGGGAATGTTTCCAAGAAGGGAGTCCATTGTTGCCTCATCTTCATCCTTATTTTTAGAAAATAGAGTCTAGAAAAAATTTACTATTGTTGTTACTATTTCCTCCTCCTTTTTAAGGTCCTTTATCCTGTTGGTACTCCTATGCCTTATGGTTGAGAGATGGAAGAACTTTGTGTTACAATCTTCTTCCTTTATCCATGTTGCCCTTGATTTCTACTTCCAATGAGTTTCCTCCTTTGCTAAAACATTATGAAACTCTGCAAGAACCTCTCTTTCTCTTTTATCTAGCTCCAAAGTTCTTCCTTCCCATTGAAGCTTCAACTCCACTTCCTTTAGGTTATTTAAAAGCTCATGCTTTTTCTAGAAAAAATTTCCAAATACATCTCGGTTCCATTTCTTGAGATTTGCCTTTATGATTTTTATTTTTTAGACAACTTGGAACATTTTAGCTCCATACACATTTTTGTTCTCCTAATATCTGATCCTATCCTTAATTTGAGGATGCTTCAACCACATCATATCAAATCGAAAAGAAAATCCTTTTGTCTTTTTTTCCTTAGAAAACTCTAAAAGAAGCAGGCTATGGTTAGAGGCAATTTTTGGTAAAGATCTCAAAGAACAAAATTGAAAAGTTCCATACCAATCAATAGAAGCTACTATTCTATCAATCCTATATTGGATGAGACCCCCTCCTATTCTTTGATTTGTACAAGTGAACTTGACCCCTTGCAAATCCACATCAATTAAGTCCAAAGAAGAGAGAAACTTACCAAAATCATCCATACTTTTTGTGAAGTTAGCTACTCCTCCTTGCCTCTGACTTGGTAGGAGAGTAGTGTTGGAGTCTCCCACTATCATCCAAGGAAGACTAACTAAAGCACCAAATTTATTTTTTAAATATTGATGTTATTTAATTATATATTTTCATATGATGATTTTTAGTTTGATTTGACATGATTTCATATATCATAAGTTATTTTTGAAAAGTTTAATACATATCTACTTTTAGAAGGTAATAAAATCATTTTTAACAATTTCACATCTACTTTAGAAAATAATTTATCTTATAGGTAATGCATTTATTTTTTTGAATTAGAAATTGAAGAAGCTATTCAATTTTTTTTTAAGGTATATAAATATACAACTACAAAGAAGAATCAAACACATAAAAGAATAAGACATGACAAAATTCAAATATGGAAGTAGAAGGATTATTTAATTCCAACAGAGAAATGATATTTTTAGAGCACAATATTTTTATGATCAACATACAATGAATCCCAAAATTTTCTATGTTATGTTGTGCATCTATAGGAAGGGAATAACTTACAAGAATAATCATATGACTATAGGAAGGGAATCACGTACAAGAATAACAATATGACTACAAGAAGGGAATCACTTACAAGAATAACCAAAATATATTTGTTCTATTATAACGTACATTTGGATCAATGAATAATACAACAATTCAAGTTCTATTGTTTTATTACATACACATCAAAATCCATGAACTTTAAATCTACTTATGGGTGTTATATCAACTCTAGCGGGAAACCACCATGGGGGAATGTCTTAATGCACCCTTCCATTTGTGAAGCCTTGGATAGATATTTGTATTGACTCTAGATTTGACTTGGGTTCAACACAAAAACAAATATTATACATAGCCACATAGTATGATACAATGGCTAATGGGGTGATTGAGATATTAGCACAAGTTCAATCGAATGTTGAATCAACCTCAAATGGGGAACCCTTTATGATCCTCAAAAAAACCAAGTACAAGTAATAGTAAGAGATTTAATTGTTGATAGGGCAACTTGTTAGCATTTTTTTTTTTGGATTTTCTTATGATTCAAGGAGTCAAAAAATTGTGCAACTTGTTTAAATGTAGATCTACCAAAAATAAAAACACTAACAAAAGACAAAGTGAGTTTATACACTTTACTATCATTTTGGAGTTGGTATATTTTGTGAAAGCTATCAAAACAACCTTTCGGTTATATTGATATGTTGCTCTAATGCAAAGACATTGTAAATAATTGACTTGGAGTGTTTCAATAAAAAATATCATAGAACACTAGCAAGTGACAAATTGACGGGGCACCGGTAAACAGACACAGACTCACACTCCCGATTTCCCAAAATTTTCTCTTTGCATTAATCTGGAAAATCACATTACAAACGGCCCGCAGGCTTACAAATGACCAGCGCTCGGCTTGGTCGTCTCACTTCCACACTCTGCATCTATTTCCCGATCCACCGTCCCGACAAATACAATAAAATGGGTTTTTATAGAGGCCCCGACCCTCTCAAACAACTTTTGAAAATGGGTTCACCAACCCAAATTAAATTTCCCTCCAATACATTCTTCACGTAAATCGGGACACCAACCCGATTAAATTCCCGCACTCCACATGGTCCCTGCCACTGCTGACTTGGTCAGTAAACCCTGCGTGCCCCTTGCTTCTCGTCTTTCGTGCTCCTGGAATTCCCCGCTTTATCTTCAGCTTCTGCCACGTGTCAAATTTGAACAGTCCTCGAAATAACCGTTCCCGCCATCTTTTTCTCTTCCCGCGCCATTTTCTCTCTCCATCGCGATATCGCGACGTTTCTGGCTCTCTGCACTTGCTTCTCATTTTGGTCGCGATATCGCGACATGTCGCGATATCGCGACCATTTTGCCTCCTGCCCCTCCGTTGAGAAACTCGTCGCGATATCGCGACGTCACGATATCGCGACCATTCTGCCATTTTGGTCGCAATATCGCGACATGTCACGATATCGCGACCATTTTTCCTTCGCACCCGCTTGTCCAATTTGCGTCACGATTTCGCGACGTCACGATATCGCGACCGTTTTGTCGCTCTCTCCTCTGCTCCGAAACCTGTCACGATTTTGTGACATGTAGCAAAATCGCGGGTCGCGATTTCGTGACATGTCACGAAATCGTGCCCCCTTCTGTGCCTTCGTCCCTCTCCGGCAAACTGTCGTGATTTCGCGACACGTCGTGAAATCGCGGGTCGCGATTTCGTGACACGTCACGAAATCACGGCCCCTTCTGCTGCACTTCCTCCTTGCCAATTTTTGTCATGATTTCGCGACACGTCGCGAAATCACGACGGTTTTCTGTCTTTGCCGCTTTTTCTTCCTGTGCCGACTCTTCAGCACTATTTTTCCCGACACTTGACACCTCGGTTGCTGGTGCCACCGGATGCTCCTGCATCAGACACCCGGGGTAAGTGAAGAAGTGATCTTCACTTCTGCTGGGTCCGGTTGCTGCCTCCCGCAACACTTTCGGACTCATCTCTGCCTTTACAGTCTGCTCTAACCCCGGCTCCGGGTCCACACTTCTATCTTCCACCGGACAGATTTCTCCACTGCTGCAAACTTCTTCTGCAGCCTGCTGTATTTCCTCCTTTTGCACAGAAAAATTTGTGCCTTCTTTCGGGCAGGTCCCGGTACCGCTGTACTCTTCCTCACATGCGGTTTTCTTTAATTTTTCTTCTTTCTTCCTCTTTCTTTCTTCCCGTCTTCTTTGCCTTTCCTCTTGCTCCCGTAACTTTATCCCGAGCCATTCTTTTTGCAATGCTTTTACTTCTTCCTCCGAAACCATATCCTCCATGCTGTCCCGTCTTCTTCGGGGATGCATTCTTCTCTCTTCTTTTTTTTTTTTACCGGGTCTTGGCGTAAACTGCCTCCCGCTCGGCGAATCTACTTACGCACTTAAAGACCAAACTCACTCTCTCTCAGAACTCTCCTGCAGGTCCTGGTGCAACTGCCTCACCTTCGGCGGATTTGCTGCACACTCAGGAACCACTGCTCTGATACCACTGATGGGGCACCGATAAACAGACACAGACTCACACTCCCGATTTCTCAAATTTTTCTCTTTGCATTAATCTGGAAAATCACATTACAAACGGCCCGCAGGCTTACAAATGACCAGCGCTCGGCTTGGTCGTCTCACTTCCACACTCTGCATCTATTTCCCGATCCACCGTCCGACAAATACAATAAAATGGGTTTTTATAAAGGCCCCGACCCTCTCAAACAACTTTCGAAAATGGGTTCACCAACCCAAATTAAATTTCCCTCCAATACATTCTTCACGTAAATCGGGACACCAACCCGATTAAATTCCCGCACTCCGCATGGTCCCTGCCACTGCTGACTTGGTCAGTAAACCCTGCGCGCCCCTTGCTTCTCGTCTTTCACACTCCTGGAATTCCCCACTTTATCTTCAGCTTCTACCACGTGTCAAATTTGAACAGTCCTCGAAATAACCGTTCCCGCCATCTTTTTCTCTTCCCGCGCCATTTTCTCTCTTCCCGCGCCATTTTCTCTCTCCATCGTGATATCGTGACATGTCGCGATATCACGACATTTCTGGCTCTCTACACTTGCTTCTCATTTTGGTCGCGAATCGCGACCATTTTGCCTCCTGCCTCTCCGCTGAGAAACTCGTCGCGATATCACGACGTCGCGATATCGCAACCATTCTGCCATTTTGGTTGCGATCGCGACCATTTTTCCTCCGCACCCGCTTGTCCAATTTGTGTCGCGATATCACGACGTTGCGATATCGTGACCGTTTTGTCACTCTCTCCTCTGCTCCGAAACCTGTCGCGATTTCGCGACATGTAGCAAAATCGTGGGTCGCGACGTCACGAAATCGCGATCGTTTTGTCGCTCTCTCCTCTGCTCCGAAACCTGTCACGATTTCGTGACATGTAGCAAAATCACGGGTCACGATTTCGCGACATGTCATGAAATCGCGCCCCCTTCTACGCCTTCGTCCCTCTCCGGCAAACTGTCACGATTTTGCGACACATCACGAAATCGTGGCCCCTTCTGCTGCACTTCCTCCTTGCCAATTTCTGTCGCGATTTCACGACACGTCGCGAAATCAGGTTTTTTTGACTAACATTATCATGAATAAGTTCTACCAATTTGTCCTTGATTTGGCAATTTTGTGTGAACAAAGCTTCCTAATTTATTGCACAATAGTTATTGACCATGAGAACAAGTTGAGGATTAAAAGTGTCGGGATTTGTTGTATCAACTATGGAAATGCCATGTTATGGTTGTGGTTGTGTCTTACTTAGAATGACCTTAACCTATTTTGATTTCAAGACTCAAACATTCTTCAATAGAATTTTCAGTGTGCTTATGATAAGCACACAAGTTCTTTTCATTGCCAAAACACTTAACAAATCCACTTAGGGAAGGATTCCTATTCTTAGATAAGTGGGTAGGGTTTCTCGAGTTTGGTGAGGTAGAAGTGCTCTTTTTTTGAGATACAAAAGATCACTTGGTCTTCTTTTGCTATCTTGCTTCCACATTTAAAACAAGTTGGTGGGTGTGCTCTAATGAAGTAATGGTGATAAGATTTATGTAACAATCCTTCTCATATGACTATTGATTTTAGATGATTTGATGGATTATACTTGCCATGTAACAACCCAAGTCTACTCACTTGGCTGTACCATTCATACTAGATCATATGCACAAGAATTTTTTTCAATAGTCATATCGGGTCGATCAACTTCTCATGCAATCTACAAGTCAATCCGCGTAGTGAAAGGTCATAGATCACCTGGGTCTAAGCAACAAGTGTAGGTACGAGGCGTGAGGTATAGTCCAGCCTCATGGTCACACTGTTACACTCTACCTTCCCTTGAAGATAAGAAAATAATCCAAAGACATTTAATGCAAAGTACATCATTAGGTTCAACCGCATCCAATTTGGCATAGTCAATTAAACTCCTTAATGCACGACTTAATTAGCCAATTTTCAAAAACGATGAAGTCAAACTACTAGTAGCTCATTTGCGTGTCTAACGGGTAAAGGTGCACTTGAAGAGTTGTTTTCAACACTTTCCACATCATTTTTTGGTTGCTATGTTGCAGCTTGGCATGGGATTGCCTCTAAGTGAGGCCTTGGTTGTCCATATGGACCTTAGCAACCATGATTTTTTGTGCCTTCATAAGCTCGATTGCATCTTGAAATATGCCTCATATCGAAACATCCATTTCATCACCATCAATTGTGCCATTGAAATGAGGAATGCATATCTTGGTGTCTAACTTGAATGAAGTGTGGGCAATAGGGACAATCAAAGATGTAGAAGTAGCAAGTTATTGTCCCATGAGAAGTTAGAATATATATGCTATTTAATCCATGATTTTTAGTTGAAACTCATTTTGTTGAAGTTGTGATCATTCATATCTTAGGTTGGAAATTGAAGCAAGTCGAAGTTTCATGCAAAGCTTCCTATACTAGGCATCACAATTTTTTTTCCAAAAATAGAATATACCCTATGTGTGCTTATCTATGGTTATTACCACATGAATAAAGTTACCCCTAGTTCAATTAATAAAATTTACCTTTCACATCATAAATAATCATTTGAGAGGAAGATAATAAGGTGAAAAAATGTTGATAAATAGGCTCCTTAAAATAGTAATTTGTAGGAATCAAATGGAAGAATTTTTTTTATACTTAGTTGATCTACTTTGAGCAACAAGGGAACGATGTTGTTGCAAGTGCCAAATATGGAACAAAAGGCTGAACAATTGTTCAAAATGGTATAAAGTAAGGATTTTAGATTTTTTAGAGCAAATAAAACTAGCTCAATAGGAGAATGTTGGTTTGCTAGAGCAAAAAAGAGCATTTGGGGACAAGAAATGTAGAAACAACAAATAGTCTAATGGATTGACAACATGGCAAGAGAACAAAGATGCTACAACAAAGCTCAAGTTGAGGTTGTGGAAAATCATAATCAACGTGGAGGAATCCCAAGTGATCAAAGAAGTATATTGGAGAACTAAAGAAGGCTATGATTCCAAATGAAATGAACTTACATTAAAACTATAATAGGATAAAGCACAAGATACAATGTAAAACTTAAAAAACACAAATTGAGGAGCAAATGAGACAAGAGAACCACAAAAACTGATTATTTATACTTTTAGTTTTAGTGTATTTAAGAAATATTCAAGGACACAAATGTCCTTTGTGGATAATATGGCAAAGCACATTAAACAAATATTAACTAAATTTTTTTATTACACAGATAGAAAGTATGCTACAAAAGCATTAAAACATTTAAATATATGACTAGAAATTAAAATATTCTAATCTCATCAATGGTGAAAAGAGAGAAGTTGCATTGGTACTATTGGTTGCTTGATAGAGAAAAGTTTGCACAAGTGCAAAATTTGAGGAATGTTATTTTGCAAATGCTAGGTATTGGGATTCCAGAAGGCAGACTTTGCTTAATATCTTAGAGTGCAAATTTTTCTTGAAAATGTGTTTACATCCAATCATCATATCTCTTAATAATACAATTTTTAGTAATGCTATTTATATTTCATTGTATTGTGCCTACTTGTTGGCTATGGAGCTCTGGTGCTCTTTTGTTAAAGTGCACCCACCTTAAGAGTGATGCCATTGTCATTTTTGTTTTTGCATGTGGACTACAATATCTTTAAAAGAGCAACAGTACACGTTAACTTTTATATCCATTGATATGCATGATATGAAATCACTAAAAAAAATCATCAAATAGATATTTTGGAAGTAAACTAACCAGTTTTTACAATACCAAATGTAATAGTTGCTACTTATTTGTATAAACTAAACAAAATTAGAAAAAACAAACTATACCATGCTTCACATATGGAAATTAAACTCTAAAAAGAAATTTTAAACATCATGTAAAACAATTAAGCCATATGCTTTTGAGTAGAAGCTCTTTTGAGGAATATCACTCCTCAAGAGAGCATTACGACTTAAAGAACAATGAAATTTATGTTGCAATTGAAAATTGAAAGTATATGCCCAAACCACATTGTTGTTTACTCATTATGCCTTTTAATATTCCATATGAGTTGTCTTCTATGAAACTTGCCCCAAAAAAGCTTTCAATTATCTCTTCGAACTTGCGGTGCCATATATTTATGGTTCTGTAATGACTTTTCATTATTCAAATAGAGATGAGAAGCCAAGTGTTAACCTGATTGAATGCACATCTATTTGCTTTCTCATATCTCCATTTATTCTCTCATGTCTTATTCGCACGTAAAAAATACTATCCTATTTGTAGACACAGAATATCGTATTTTCTAGTTGATGAAATATTTTGTCTTATTTATAATAGAATATTGTGCCTTATTTATTGAGTGCTTATATGATCCATTTGGACAACACCTCCACCATAGGGAGGCTCTTGGTCCCTTAAGAAGTTACTAAGGATAGAAAAGGGAAAAGACAATCTCCTCTATTTTTTTGTCTTTCCAAAAGAACATAGTAAGTTTTTTTCTTGCATTAACTACCCTTTTAGCTTGATTGGCTAAATTAAGATTATTCGTTTGTCCTAATTTATGTGGGTAGAGTGGCATGTAGCTTAGCCACATTATTTCCTTGAAGTTTCTTCGATATCTATACTTTACAATGTGAACAAACTTTTTCATGATAATAAATGCCAACATGTGCAATTCACTGCATCAAGTTTATTAATGTTCATTACCAAATGGTGGTTAAAGAGAAGGTATATGTTATGCAACGTCTCCTTTCACTTATCCATATTTATTGTGCTCTGCCTTCCTTTTATGCAAGGTTCCTTAAATGTCTCTACATATATGCCTATCTGGTGCCTCATCATTAATCGTTCAACATAGTAAAACAAGGGAATGGTTGTGGTCTTTGGACATGTAGATTTGCATGTCCATATAAGTGAGAGCTCATGGAGGCCCCATGCTGAGCTGGCATAATTATAAGAGAATATAGAAATGTTTTTTAGGAGTTTCAGATGGCCTCTTCTAAGGCTGATACTAATATTCTCCCCTCTTTTCTAATATTTTAGTTTCCAAAAAGACATGAAACCTTGAAGTGGAGAGCGATTGAAAATATGATCAACAAGAGACTTTATAACAACCCTCAAAAGCCAAGGAATACATGGAGGGCTTCAAGAATTATAGAGCTTCCTCATCCCAAGATAAAATTCAACATAGGAGAAGATTTGTATTGATAAATGAAGAGGATCAAGAGAACTAGGCAATAAGAAAGAAGTTGGATTGAAGAATGAAGAATCAAATGTAATAACTTAGAAATAATGTTTGAAGGGGTAGTCTAATTGGAAGCAACTTGAGTGGTAGCTAGAGGCTAGTTGGCAACTAGTCACTGTGTTTGCAAGAGTGGTGGACATTATAGTGGTAGTAATGAGAGTGGTGGGGTTATAGTGACAATTTCCAAAGTTGAACATGGAACTAGTAAGATACAATCATAGAAAGTTATTTTTTTCCTTATATAACCAAAGGAAAACAATAAAAAATAAAAAATAGGAAGATTGCTTCAAGGAAGATTTGTTGCATTCTCATAAAATGAACAAACTAGAACACTCTTGTTTTTTATTTGGAATGCTAGTTTATAAATGAACTCCCCAAAAAGAGATCCAAGACTGGAATGGATTGAAGAATGAAGAGGCTAATGTAAGAACTTAGAAATAATGTCCTAACGTTTAGACCAATTGGAAGCAACCTGAGTGTTAGCCAAAGGTTAGTTGGCAGCTAGTCACTATGTTTCTGACAATGGTGGAGATTATAGTGGCATCAACGAGAGTGGTGCATATTATAGTGGTAGCAACGAGAGTGTTGGGGTTATAGTGTCAAGAGCCAGAGTTGAAATGAGACTAATGGGACACAATCATGGGAAGTTCATGATTCCCCTATATAACCAAGGAAAAAATAAAAATAAAAGGATTGCCTTAAGGAAGATTTGTTGTCTATCATTGAATGAATAACCTAAAGCGCTTGAGTTTTAGATGTGGAAGGTTGGCTTATCAACTACCCCCCAAAAAGGGGTATGGAATTAGAAAATGCTCTATTGCAAAAAGTGAAGCAATTACCAATGTAATGGTGAATTGTGTGGGTCAAGTTTACTTTCAAGAAAACAGAGGTCCATTTTTGTGTAACATCAGACATGTGCAATAGAAGGTCATCAAGAAAATTTAAGAACCTAATAATCCCTTACAATTAAAAAACATTACCCCCTTACTGTTACAATCATCCAATGCGAAGACAATAAAATAAGACACATAGAGATACTAGAATAAAAGAACATAATACCAATTACTATCATCGAATATAGAGAATAGAT
Organism: Wollemia nobilis; assembly: GCA_028583015.1. NCBI lineage: Eukaryota > Viridiplantae > Streptophyta > Pinopsida > Araucariales > Araucariaceae > Wollemia > Wollemia nobilis. Next base: position 3,524,437 of record JAQPPZ010000613.1, on the reverse strand, counting down.
AAGTCACATAAATATGAGAATTTTTAATTAAAAAAAAAAACTAGTTCTCCCTTCCCACATAGATGAACTAAAGAAGACCTAGACCCATCAAGCAATTTCAAAGAAATTGATCTCTGGTCTTATGCTTTAGTAAATGCATGCTATGTAGGTGGTTTTTTAATCAACAAAATTGACAAATTTTGATTTATTACAGTACAATCTAAAGTAATAGCCTTGGCCACATTCCCCATAAAATATGTCCAAAACTTCAAATGGGTCTCTATAATCAAAGTACCTTACAATGCCTAAGAAAAAAAATATTTTGATAGATTAAAATACATCTTAAGTCAAGCTTAGTAACAATTGTGTTATGAATCAATTTTCTTCCTTTCAAAGTAGCCTTTGTGAACAAAAAAATTCTTTATAAATGCTTTGTGCCTTTTGTAGAAAAACAAATCCTTCTTTGTAGAAAATCCTCTAAATATAACGTGCAATAACATAAACCTGTTCTATCAAATGGTATTAGTTCAACTTGTTAATTTCCTCAACTTCCAAGGAGGAGACCAAGGTTCGAAGCTTTCCAAGTGATGCATGAATAATAGCCAAGTTGTTGTAATACAACTATGTAGATGTGGAGTACTACATGTGGGACTTGTTTTAATTCAATGTGATCATTAAATTAAAAAAAAAACATAAAACTATTTTAGGATTTTGCTTCAATCCAAGTGATTGATACCCTCCTTGGTCAATTATATTATTAGCATATAACGCTACCTCCTAAGTTTTGTGTCTATTGACAGTTGCAAGATAGATCCATGCAACTTCACACATTACATTGTTAACATTGTAGGTGTGGCATGGTGTAACTAGGTGTGCAGGAGTTGTGAAGTACTACAAGTGGGACCTGCTTAATTCCATGCGATCATTAAATTAAAAAAAACATAAACCTATTTTAGGATTTTGTTTCAATCCAAGTGATTGATACCCTCCTTGGTCAATTATTTTATTAGCATATAACACTACCTCGTAAGTTTTGTGGCTATTGACAATTGCAAGATAGATCCATGCAACTTCACATATTACATCATTAACATTGTAGGTGTGGCATGGTGTAACTAGGTGTGCAAGTGTGCAGGAGTTGTAGGTATGCATGATCATATATTAACAGCCATTATCTATACTATAGTATCGGTAAATAAATTTAAGTTAGCATTATCTATTGACAAGCCATTTTTAATACGAGATTGCTGTAAGGTAGTCCTCTAAAAGGCTACAAATATTTATTCAAATCATGTGTTTTGACATTTAATTAGGTGGTTGATCAAAATCACCCTTTAGATTAATATATAGGGAAAATTAATTTTCATTCTAAAGCTAATATTAAGCCTCCATGTGCTCTATGAAACAATGAATTCAAAAATTACATGGAAAAGAGAATCGAGAAAAGTCCATGCCCTTTTAGGGAGCCCGACATAAACATTTATGTTGTATTATAACTATATTACTTTTGGAAGTGGCAGAAGCTATGGATTACTCTTGATGCATATTTATTCAATATTCTAATAACCAAAATGTTTTAAATAGGAACATAAAGAGCACATTCAGATTCAAAATCTCATTTTATGCATTGTTAATCTCCATGGAGCTACAATGGCAAAAAATATTGCTATATTTGTTGGCTTTCTGAGTAGATTAATTTAGAGAAAGCTTTTTCCAAGATCAAATATAAATAAAATATGTCATTAATGAAACTAACAATATATCTCAATATTAGAATAACAACAATATCTCACAACTATAACTCAACTATACACAATATATAAGAATTCTTTTTATTGATTGCATTGCTTGGAGAGATGTCTCCAATATATAATTACATTGCTTTCTTCAAACATCCAGGAGATGCATCTTTTCATATTCCTCTCATAAAGATAAAACTCTCATCTTGCCACATATCAATGTGACTCTTCATTCTCTCTCTTGACACCTTGCACTTTCTCTTATATTGACACATACATTATATAAAATATAAATCAACTACCAAAATAATATTTATAAGGGGGTCAAATAATGTAATACTTCCAACACCCCCTTGTATTATATTATTTTGTAGGAAGGATTTTTGCCTTCATTATCTGATTCTTTTTTCTCTTTATTTTTCAGCTTTGACTTTGGCATGGCTAGATATATGCAACCTTCATTAGGTCTTCTTTTCTAAATTATTTATGTCCAACTCTAGTTCCAAATGTATTTGAGTCACCTCTAGGTCATTGCCATTGGATATGCCTCTAGGTCACTGCCTTTGGATCACTCTTACTCGATCACTGCCTTTGGATCACTCTCACTCGATCACTGCCTTTGGAACTTTACCTCTAGATCGCCTTTGGATTATCATTGTCTCTGGGTCATCCACTAGAACATTCATAAGATCATCATATATGTAGGATCATTACTACAGATTATTTCACTAGAGGCCATCTTTCAAGCTATGCTTGGGTCATAATAATTTATTTCTTTATGATAAGACTGACAATATTCTCAACAAACTTTGATCATACTTGGTTTCCTTCTATAGAAACCATATAACATTCTTTTTATCTTATCTCATTCATTCATGTTTATCCATCCACAATCCACTTTTACTCTGTAGTATTTCTTTTCTTTTTGTAGATAAAATATTTGTGAATGATTGTCCTCCACAAATTTCACAACTATGGGGATTTCAACATTTCTTTATCTTATGTCCATATTTACCATAATGATTACATCTATTCTTTGTTATAGAATTTCTTGTTTGTCCTTCATTGTTACTAATTCTATTAGTTATTGTTATAGATTTGATGTCATTGTTTCCTGTCATAAACTTAGTCCCTTGCTCATTACTGCTAGTCTGACCTATATATCCAAGACCTTCACTTTTTGGTCTTATATTTGGTACAATTGGCTCTTTCATTCCTTATCCAAGTTTTCCCAAACCTGTGTCTTTGTATCCCATTTAATTTAACTATTTTGAACCAATTCCTTTAGTATGTCCTTCAAAATAACCAAAAAGATCATCAAACTGATTTCTATCAACATCAACGCAACTCTAAGCACCACTATCTCTGACATTATTTGAATCAATGCTATCATTAATTCTGATAGCATAAGCTTTTTCTAAACAATCATGAACTGTATTAAAATATTGTGTATCACATGTAGCATCTATTTTTGTAGTAGAATCTTCTATCTTTGTCATGAATTCTAAGTCATAAGCATCATTGCTTGCATCACAAAATTTCTTTTCTTTTTGATGAGAATCATAATATAAATTTTATTCTTTTGATGAAGATCATAAGTATCACAACATGCATTAGTCATCATAGACTTTAAATAATTTGTATCACAACAAACATCTTTCATCATTGGTTTGTTTCCTAATTCTTCAACCTTTCCTTGCTTTCTTATCTTGGAAACATTTAGAGTGATTATTCCCTTGTAGATTGTTTTCCATAGACTAACAAGTACAATAACAAAATTTTCATAACAATCATTAACATCATTAAGTATACTTTGTATGCATTGTTGAAGCATTAGAAATTCTCCCTATTCTACTTCACTAGTAATATCAACAAGCTTATTTTTTAAATGTTTAGTCATTTCCTCTTGTTTTCTATTTTGGCCTTTGAAAACTTCATTAGAAAGTAATGCCATATACATTATCTTTCCTATATCATTAGGTAATGTGAAAACACCTTTAGAGTCTTCAACTGCTTCATCAAGCTTTGAACTTAGATAATTTCCAAGCATTGAAAATTTTTCATCTTTGGCTTCTCACATGATTGATTGTAAGACTCCACTTTCCTTTTTTGAAGTATCATTTTGTTCTTCAATTTTTGCTATCATGTATTGAGTACAACATTTTAGATTTGCAATATTTCTTTACTCTCTTCTAGTGAGTCATCTTGAATGTATATTTGTTTTTCTTAAAAAAATAAGTTTTCTTCTTCAATTGTTTTCGATAACTCATGTTTTAGTGTTTATAGTTTTTGATTATTTATTTTTCTTTTCACTTGCTTTTTTCTTGCCATGTTCCTTTGAAGTCGACAACCTTATGTCTCCCTAATAATTAGAGACTAGGAAGAAATAAAAGTTTTTATAAATTTGATTTCTTAAATTTGATGTTGAAAACTTTTTCTCTCCAAAATTAATTTGCAAATCTTAAATGAAATAATTAAATTTCAAAATTAAGAAATAATTAATAACTTAGACCTTATTACTCCAACTTAATAGAAAATCATATATTAATCTACTTGTAACTCCAAAACTAAAGAATCCTTATTACTCCTTAAATTCAATAATTAACCTTCATAAAATGAAATATTATCCAATACCTTAATACTCCTTATAAACTTTAATCAAGAGCCTAAAATTTAAAGTTACCTGCTTGCTAGGCATGCTCTGGAATTTTTCGGTCATCTCAAGTTTGTCTTCTTCAGACGACATTCAAACTGCATGGTAGTTGCTTCTATTCCCTTCATTTGGACGTCTCAATTAGGCGCTTCTTGAGGTGTTTCATTTCAAGCTTCCATTAGACGCTTGACATTATCCATTTGAAACATCAGTTGACATAATTCAAACGTTACACTACCTTCTGCCACAAACACATGGTCTTTTGCCTGTTTTTCTCTAGTTGGCTTCTATTTGCTCATCATTAGCTATCGAATAAGTGTTTCTTATTGAGATTTGAATCTAACCACGCGTTCCTTTAACGTTCCAATTCTTCCTATTCTCTCCTTCATCGCTTGTGTGCCTCTTGGTGTTTCGTTCTGACTCATGGAAATAGCAACATTCCACTTTGCTCTATGGCTTTGATGTTGCATATTCATTGTTTGGCGACGCTTACGGAGCTGAATGCACCTTGGTTTGCTTCATTGTTCACTATGTTGCATGCTTCATTGAGTGCGGCCTAGGTGGCCTCTTCGATTTGCCTTATCACTATATTGGTTGACGTTAACTCGGGTTTGCCTTTTTACGTCATTGCTTGTGATTGTATCACTCTGAGTTAGGCGACCGATTTACCTTCCCTTTCCTCGTTGGCTGTCGTTGGCTTTGAATACTATCTCAGATTTTCTATAGGTTTTATAGCTTCAATACTGCCCTTCAATAAGGGCCAGGATTCAAACCTTTCCCAACTTAAATGCTCAAACACAAATTTGTTTCGATCAAAATATTCTACCTTTGTCCTCTGCGTTTCCTTCTTCTACCCAACTCACTCAAATCGCTCTCAATCGCAACATCAATCTCGAACTAAAAATACAAGATTTTACCAAGATCCTTCACTTTTATACATAAGAAGAAGACGACTAGTCGCGAACGCTTTCTCTCTCTTCTACTGGTCGAACCTTTAAAACAAAAGGTTTCCAAACCAAGCAACAACACAAGTCTTGCATTCGAAATGCGTCGAGGATGGCCTTGACCGGTTAAAACTCGTCGTAGCTCACGATGGCGATGAACACATGAAAGCAAGAGAATTCATAGCTCACGATGGCGATGAACACATGAAAGCAAGAGAATTCAGAGCCATTCATAGGCAAAAACACGACTCGTACTCGAAAGCTAGGACTATTTTTGAGCTTTCCTTGGTTTAATAAAATACCATAAAGACCGGTCCCCTCAGTTGGTCCCACGAGACATTTCCAAAGCTTTTTCGGTCCATCTTGACACAAGCTCTGACGACCCCATCCGAAAACCTGCGAATTCAATGTCTATCTCTACATAGAGTGGCTTGGCACTTTGTTGTTGGCGTCGAAAAGTCAACTAGAGTATGTGGCTACGACTTCACAATGGATTAATGCAACTGAATCTAATTGAACCCATGATCGTTTCTTGACCACATGCAAGATCAACCCGGTTTCACTCTTCTTATCTCTTGTAATCTTCCAACAAACCTTTCACTCTCTTTTCAAATCCTTTCTCTACCCTAGAAATAACGAAGTTCAAGTGGTTATTTGAACCAACCTTGCTCTATACCATTGTTGGCATTTTGAGTAGATTAATTTACAATAAACTTTTTCTAGAATCAAGAATAAATCAAATATATGCCATTAATCAAACTAACAATATATCTCAATATTAGAATAACAAAAATATCTCACAATTATAACTCAAATATACACAATATACAATAATAATTCTTATTAATTATATTGCTTGGAGAGATATCTCTAATATATAATTTTATATTGCTCTCCTCAAACATTCGGAAAATACATCTTTTCATATTCCTCTCATAAAGACAAAATTCTCATTTTGCCACATATCAACGTGACTTCATTATCTCTCTTGACACCTTGCAGTTTCTCTCATATTGACACATACATTATATAAAATATAAATGAACTACCAAACTAATATTTACAAGGGGGCCAAATAATGTAATACTTCCAACAATATTGATTCTGCTATGGAGGTTACTAATTTAGCTAATGCAACACTCAAACTCAAATGGCATGAAACAATGATTACTTGTTTTTTCAATACGTAAGCCTCGTGAATAAACTTTTGAGGCTTTTTAAAACCAAATTCTATCTATAAAAACCTTGTTGGAGACCATAACGGATATCACATTATGTCTTAAAACATTTTTCACAACTATCAGTATATGATTATGATAGACCTGCATCATAAAATGGTGGTAATGAACGACTAGGAAGAAAGCATATGGAATGAAAACTGCAAATGATGTTAAAGATTGCATTGAAACACTTATTGAGAGAGTTGTACTTGTGTCTATGGTCTTTTGCAACTCTGAAAGATTTAAGGGAATACAGGTAGTAGGTAACAACTTTATCTCTTTGTCAAGGTTGCTTATCAGTGGCAAGATTGGCAGAAGTACACTCAAAGAATGCCTTGGAAAGGAAACTAAAATGTAACTGTAGCTGCAGAGAAGAATAAGTCAAACCCAAAAGATTCAATCATGTAAATAATAAAGAGATTATGAGTCATATGCCATCTTATATCAGAAAGCGTGCATAAAGCCTTGAGCATGAAATTTGATGTACATCCAAGAGCTGCCCCCCAACTTATTACATGTGCTCCATGAATCGTTCTAATCATGAAGTTCTCTGGGCGGTTTTGGTCTTCTCAATGGCTGCTAGTGATTCCCTGCCCTCTTGCACAGTTTTGTGAAAGAGCAAATTGCCAACTATCATTTTCTCTAAAGAGCAACAATTGATGCAGGTATTGTTCTCAGTCTGTCTTTCATGTTTTATACGAGTAGTATTAGAAAGTTTATATTCCCTAAGGACTGGTGGAGTGTACAGAGGACTAGCAAACTACTTTGTTTGTATATGCTATCCCTTACAATCTGGTTATTCTGATCTATGACTACCCAACAAAAACAGTTGTATAAAGGCAAAGGGATTAGGGGTCCCATGTGGGGAGAAACACTCAGAAATTCCAGGGACATTTAGCAGAAATAAGGCTCCATGTATCTAAAATGTTTAACTTGAAAAGCCAACAAGTATAAAGATAAAAATAGATCATAGGTGAAGTTCCATCTGACATGAAAAATGTGTTAATGAATGCTTCCCTTTCCCAAATATACAGCTCTCTGCATTGCAGGAGAAGATTCTAATTTTTCCCATATTCTTATTGCATGAGGGAAAAGTCTAATAGTGTAGCAAATGGCTCCTGCCGGGCAGAGGGTTGGGCAGATGTTTATTTAATTAATTTAAAATAGTAAAGTTTCATTTTTTAATATATCAAATTGAATGAAATGAATAAAAAATTGTAAATCAAACAGCTTTAGAATTGAAATCATAACATTTTACAATAAAAATTCCAGTGGTTCTGCTAAGAATGCATTGCAGTTTGCTCAATCTTTAGATAAATGGATTGCATGAGACCCCGGGCAACTATTCTTGAAGCTGTAGACCCCATATAGAACCCTTGCTTTGTAGAAACACATTTGGAATCTCGTGATTGGGATCTGCTGCTGTAGGACTGGAGGCTTCATCTTGTTTCTGCATGTCCTGGAGCATCTCTTCTGTGATGGCGTGGAAAAGGAACATGATACAGTGGAACATCACATGGTGGAGGATCGGAGTATTCACACACTTCCGTAGTGATGTAGTGCATGTCCTTGACATTCTCTTCCACAAAGCCACTTTTCCCTTTTTCATTCAACTCTGATGTTGTGCCTCAAAAAAAGCAAGGTTCTGTTATGCCAGGATGTTTCTGAACGGACAGGCCTGAGGATGGGGTGGTCTGGAAATTTGGCTCTGAACAGTATTTTCCTGTGGTTTATAGCGGCTGGTGATCCTGAGATTAATGAGACCTTCTGGAAGTGGAGGTAATTTGTTGAGATTCCAAGAGTGGAGTGTAAATTTAATTAGACCTTCTGGAAGTGGAGATAAGTCCTTGATATCCTCAAACCACTCTAGTCTGAGTTTTCATAGAGATTGCATGCAATTCAATTCCGAAAGTTGAGCAAGACAATGGCATGAAGACACATGAAGAGTCTCCAACAGTATCATAGGAGACATGCTTAAGAGTTTTTCCAGATTGTTGCAGTTTGTAACTTTGATATGAATGAGGCCTTCTGGAAGTGGAGGCAATTCCACAAGACTTTCACAGTGTTTTTGTGTCAATTCTTTTAAAGATTGCATGCAGTTCAATCCTGGAAGTTGGGCCAAACAGCCACACGAAGATACATGAAGAGTCTCTAACCTTTCCACTTGAGACATACTGAAAAGTATTTGCATGTTGTGACAGCATTCACCTTCCATATGACTTTTTGGAAGAGATGGCAATTCCTTAAGCTTGAAGCAGAAAGACAATTTAAGAATCTCCCATTTTATCATATAAGAGTATTAAAGCACTCCTCCAATTCTGTACAGTGTTCAACACAGATATTAACAAGTCGTTTCGGAAGAGCTGGCAATTTCTTAAGATTCTTACATGAATGTACGGGAAGTCTTTTAAAGAATGCATATTGGACATGCTCCACGGTTTCAGCATTTCTCTTCCCGCAATGTAACCATAATTTTGCTACCAATAAAAACTTGCACGAAATCCGTAGTCACCGAATGCAAGAAGTTTTAGATTGATTAGATTTCCAGCACTTTGAGGAAGGTCCCTTACAGAGCATCCAGTCAAATATAGCTCTTCTAAAGAGTGAAGGTGTCCAACTTCATTGGGAAGATGTACAAGATAATGTTCCTCGTATCAATGGCCTAATTTTGTCGGCAAACTAAAGTAACTACGGGATGATCTCTGCGAGAACAAATTTTTTAACATTTACATATATCCCCTCGTAAAAAAAAGTTTTTCAAGACTCTCCATACACGCAAATGTTTCCTGAAATTTACCCTTTTTTATTTTACTATTTTATTAGAAACAAATTAAACAGTGCCTACCTCTGAAAATGCTTCATTGACCTTTAGTCGACCGGAAGACAAAACCAGATATCTTAGATTTTGAGGTAACATTGTTATCTACCTTTCTAGGCTTGGGTTCCAATAGAACATAAATTTCAAATTGCCCATTAATGTCAATTCATCTACCTCATGGAGTTTCAACTCTTTCAACATAATCCCTTGGACAAGTGGCATTTCCTGTTTATGATAAGAAACGTAATAGTAGCTTAGACATTTTGTTACTTAAGATTTACATTGAATTTAACTAAACAAATTACCTCTGTCTGATCCATTATACTAGCTATATATTTCTCCCACCATAGTCCACAACGTTTGCTTGGGTTGTACAGAGACTCCTCTTCAATGACTTGTCTCCCTAAATCCCTTAAATGATCATGCATCCATGTTCATAAACAGTGCCAAATTCATTTATTCTAATAAGCGACTTTCCTTTAAGACTTCTGAGACTTGTATATGGAGTCATCCCGCAGCACCATCTAATGCACATTTCACCGTATAGATGTCCCCCTAAAACTTGTATATGGAGTCATCCCACAGCACAGTCACAAAGAAGCATGCAATGCCCAAGAATATTTGCTTCTCTTCATCACAAAGCCCATCATAACTGATTTTTAGGGATCGATACACTTTTTAATAAAACATTTTTAGGGCCTATTTCCAAATTCTAATGCACATTTCACCATATAGATGTTCCCCTAAAATTTCCAATGACAAAGGAAGACCTTCGCAAGCTTTTACAATTTTTTCGGTTATATCTTCATAGCCGTCATCAGGGCAGGTTCTCAATGATGGCAACTAAATAATTTCACACTTTCATGGTCCATAGCAATCACCAATGAGGGCCTCTAAGTTCTTCGTTATCAACATAATCTAAAATGACCAATACTTTTTGTGCATAGCAAATGAGTTTTCATTTGCATTATGTCCTGAGCTTTCTATTGAAATTCACCAAATCATGGAGAATCTGTCTTTGTAAATTGACCAGGCCCTTAACAGACTCGCTTGCAGTGGCTCGAATATTGGATACAAAACAAGATAAACAGACTCGCTTGCAGTGGCTCGAATATTGGACACAAAACAAGATAAACAGATCACGAATATTATTATAAACAGCTTTGGAGAGGGTGGTCTTGCTAGACCCTCATACCCCAAATACCAACAGCTCAGCGCTTATGAATATCATTATGCATTTCTAACAATTTTGTCATCTTTTCCATAGGATCTGAAAGCCCCGCCCGATGTTTCAAACAATCTTTAGAGTTTGGAGAAGGTCCATCACAACGTGCTTGGCTGCCTTTGTACCTGCAAGATCTTCCAATTATCAAACACTATTAAACTTTCAATGGTAAACGAGTTTTAAAAGTAAATTTTCACGTCTCCACCACTTTTGGAGAGTCAAGGTACCATTAAGATGTGATTTATGTAAGAATAATTTTTAGTTCATTTTATCAAACTGCTCTTCCAATTATCAAACACTATTAAACTTTCAATGGTAAACGAGTTTTAAAAGTAAATTTTCACGTCTCCACCACTTTTGGAGAGTCAAGGTACCACTAAGATGTGATTTATGTAAGAATAATTTTGAGATGTGATTTATGTAAGAATAATTTTGAGTTTATTTCATCAAACTGCTCTGGTACGAGCAAGTTCCAGACCAATTTCTCAGAATTATAGTCCATTACAGAATCCGTTGCATTTCAAAAACATGGAGTGCAACAGCACAGAAAGGATAAGGCAAAAGAAAACATGAAAGAGAAGCAATAGCAGCAGAAATTTTACCCGATTGCTCTCGGAGAGAGAGACCACCCAGAGAGAAGAGAAGAGAGACGTTATGCAGCGCCTCCTTCTATTTGTTGTGCTATGCCTTTCTTTTGCTGAAAGTTCTTTCAATGACTCTGTGTATATGCCTGATTCCTCACGAAGAATGACTCAACATCGTAAAACAAGGGGATGGTTGTAGTCTCAGGGGATTTGCAAGTTCAGATAAGCGAGAGCTCATGGAAACACTAAGCTAAGCTGGCATAATTAGTGTATTGAGGGGTCTCGAATAGCCTCTTTTAGGTTGATCCCAATATTCTCCCCCTTTCAGTGTCCAAAAAGACATGAAATTCTGCAGCACAGAGGGATCGGAAGAGGTGATCAACAAGAGATTGACGTCAGGGCCTCGATAGTTGAGGAATACATGGTATCTTCTCCTTTGCTGGACGGTATCTTGGGATGAGGAAGGTCTGTAATGTTTGAAGCCCTCCATGCCTTACCTTTCAAAGGCCAAAGAAATTCAACCCTATCAAAAGCTAGGACGAAGATGGAGAGAGGGCGGGGCAATAAGGTGGAGTCAAATATACGAACTAAGAAATAATTGATCAAATGTCAGGGAAGTCATGGTAGAATCGTCTCAAGAAAGATTCGTCGCATTCTCCACGAGTGCCAGACTGGGAGGAAAGGGCAGGGGAATTGCAAAATGATCTGGCGACCGTGGGTCAATGTTGCCTTAAAACAAATATAAGGGCATTCATACAAGCATTGTTTAGTTTCGTGTAAACCCTAGCACTCACGTAGTGGGTAATGGGTAATTAGTTGTATATTTTCTCCCAAATAATTCCACACGAAGTTGCTAACCTAGTTCCTTTAAAATGGAAATATATATATTTATATGCATTTGTTTGATACATAGTAAAGTTGGAACATCATTGGATACTTCTTCTGTAAACCTTAGTCTAGTTCAATGTCTTAGTTCATTGGTAAGACATTGGTAAGACAAAGTCAATGAACAACCAACCAGGCCCCTTTAGCTTGAAAATGGAAATTCCTAAAGATGGTTTCAAGAACTTTCCTTACAAAAACATTTGGAAAAAACAACAAGCATAATTATATAATTTATCACTTAACTTAATTTTATTTAAACTATATATATATATATATATATATATATATATATATATATATATATATATTTTATTTATTTATTGGTACATAAAAATCAATAACACTATTCAATATTGCTTTTATAAACTTTAGCTTGGAGGGTAAAACAAGAGAGCATCAAAATGAGGCAACTAATCATCAAACACATGATCTTTTACCATTCAACCTATCCTTTTTGAGTATGTCATGGTTTGAACCTTGGACCTTCCCAAAACAAGGCCAAAGCCCTACCCATCATTGTTCTTACAGGACTAAAAAAATATATATTCTTATTTTTAATAGTTTCACAAGAAAATTTAAATGCAAGTGGTTGGATTAGTTGATCTTATGTGGTTTGTTAAATTAGAGAGAATTTGTGTTAATTTTATATATGTTTATAACTAATTAAAAAATGACATATTATGTGATTTGTCACTTTATAACAAGTAAAAGAGAGTAAATATTATGATAAAGATTACAATTTAATATGCATAAAGATTTAGATGCAAGAAAGTGGGTAAGAAGAATAGTTTCAAATAAAGATCCAAATGCTAAAAAGTGGGTAAGAAAAACACCTACAAGTAATTAAAGAAAAGACAATATCAAAACGGGTAGGGTTTTAAATTTCGTGAAGGATTAGGGCATTTTTTTCTAAAAAAACATCTCATCTTTTAGGAGCCATATCTTCGCAAAGGATTATTTGATTCAACTGATTTTGGACCAATTTGTACAAAATTTGAATAACTTTAAAATGAGTGGTCATATGAAAGAATCCAAGCAATATTGAGGGAGATACAACCTTGTGAAGTCAACCATATGGAACAAGGGCAGTGATGATTTTTCAACTTGCGAAAAACAAAATTGCAAATATTTGTTAGTTAGGCTTTGGACTTCAGTAAGGTAAGACATCCTATCTGGACATAGAATTTTTTAGCTAAGTTTTTTTTCCCTTCTTTATCTTCAAAATTTTGCATGCAAATTATTATAAGAAACCTTTATGACCAACGCATAGGGCTGAGTAGTCTCCTCCCAACCATGACCCCTCATAAATTCGAGAGCTATACTTATCAATAGAGAATTTAACACAAAGCCATCACACACCCACCCCCTCACACACTCGCCCACACCACGGTTTGAACCTTGTTATCAAATATTATTTTTACTATAGGATATTTTGATAAATTTCAATAGATTTTAAGTTTAAGTTTTCTTTGCATGGACTGATTTAAAGTTAAATTCTTAGAATCATCTCTAGTGGTAGAGGTTAGTGAGCGTACCTCAAAGAGATCCTTGTTTCTCCAAGATAGGGTTGTTTTTGATAAATTTAATGGGTATTGGCCAAGGGCTTCAACCTTGAGAAAATGGATTGATAGAAGTTGGAAGTCTCTAAGAGTGATTCTATCCTTTCTTCCCAAAGGTTTCTTCCTAGCCATTTTTTGTTTTAGGAAAGAAAGAGAAAAATTCTAAAAGAGGATCCTTGGTGTATGGGAAGAGCAAGACTCTTCCTTACCCATTGGTATGAAGGCTTTTCACCTGAAAATATAAATTTATCCCTAGTACCAATATGGGTTAGAATGTTTGGGTTACACAATTTATTTTGAGAAATAGATACCTTCAAGGCTATAGGTAATACTCTAGGATAATTCCTTGAGATTTTAGATACTACGAAAGATGGATTCTTGGCTCTTTATGCTTGGATATTGGTCATGATTGATATAAGTAAAGCTTTACCAAATTCAATTAATCTTAAGTATGGGCATAAGTTGTGGATCCAAACCATAGATTATGAAAACATATCTTTTAGATGTAGAAGATGTCATGATGTCACAACCTTGTTTTAACAACTCAAAATGTACATGATTTTTTTTTTACATTATCAATACTTGCTTTTAATCCCAGAAAGATGTTAGTTCAAGCATATTAATTTCACACTTCAAGATTTTTCACCACTACAGCTGGTGTCTTAAGTTTTCGGGACTTGCCACATCTCGCAAGTCGTCGTGTAGGATTCTGACTCCTCCATGAGTCTTTCTGGAATTCGGTGAAGGGTTGTCCTTTCAGGGCCCATATCTCCTGAAAGGAGAATGTTATCTCCCTTGTCCAAAGCTATAAGATTCACAATATTTAGAGTCCTTGAATAAGTTGCTATGGAACCAGCGTCAATATGCCAGTGCTAGAATGTGACCCTCTACTAAGGTTTGGATAGAGTCCACCATCACATGGCTTAAAAACTAGGCAATCCGGACCCATCTCAGGTTGACGGTAATGTTACCCATACCATCTACCGCTGGATTTTCCAACAACATGGTTAGCTCTCTAACCATGCATCCCATTGGCACCTCCCCAACCTGAGTGGAATATCGTATACCTTCACTTTCTAACTGACTACCCACTTGGAGAGACGTCCCATACCGCCGCTTTTTACACTCGACAGCTTGGACCCCTATCCTTGAGTAGTTAGAGTACGGTGGCACAATCTCATGTAAGTCACCTCATGGCTTGATGTGGTTGGGTAGAGTAAGTCCTTACTCGACATACTCAATTCAAGTAATTTTATCAAGTATTTAGCTGAGTTTTTAGTCCTTTTAAGTTTGGAGGTACTTGGTTTGTAAATTATGCAAGTTAACCACTATATAAACTAAGTTTTAACATATGATTATAACATAATTGCTTTAATAAAATCCTTTATATTTCTAGATAACTAAACTATAATGGAAATAACAAATCATATTATCAATAACAACTAATAACAAATCAAATTTTTAACAAATCAACTTAATTAAATAATAACAATTCAACTTTGTAGAAGTTAACTTTATAAAATCATAATAACATTAACTTTATAACAAATCAACTTAATTAAACAATAACAATTCAACTTTATAAAAGTCAACTTTATAAAATCATAATAACAAATCATTTGTTTTAATTATATTCTTCCAACAAAGAGTTTTTAACAAATCATAATCTATGAAACCTCTATTTTAAAAGACACTTATAAAATTCCTACGAACATAACAACTATTTGACCATCTTAACCTATCCTAAGTACATATTAAAAAAAATATAAAATCGAAGGAAAACACTTTATTAAAGACAACACCATATACATTATAACCATAATCCAAAACTATTGTACAACTGTGCTATTCCATTCGTTCATTAAATCCTATATTAAAGGAATGCATTCTTAAATATAACAATTACACATTTCTCCATAGAATAACCTAAAAACATTTAAAATGACAAGTCTTTCAATTCGAAAGAGAACACTGGAGAGTTTAAAAAAAAAATGGCAGACAACATAATTAATGTACAACAAAGGTAATATTGAAGAGATTTCTTAGAAGGCTATGTTCACTTGGCATTTAGCCTTCAAGACTTGTTGAGCAACCTTACTCGTTCGCCATCCACCCTAGCCACATATTGGAGGCATTTTACAGACAACACTTGAAATTGAATCGCCATAATGGGAGAATGGAGCACTTTCCCATATAGACCACAACACAAGATTGGAGGCTAGAGTTGGGTCAGTGTGGCCCTTGAATCCTATATGACATTCATTCATGAACAGACAGACAAACATAGAACGGATGCAAATACCATATCTCACACAAATGCACACCTTTAAAACTATACAGAGGAGAGTCATTATTATTCTCAAGATATTGTTCATTCAATTTAGAGAACATACAAGCATTTCACGTTTTACAAGATATGGAAAATTATCTGCAGTTTAACGAGACCAACCGAAGCAAATGGAATTTTTGTCTCAAGCTAGATTGGGTATTGTTGAGTGATAATTTTGCCCAATTGCAAAATTACACTAACAGTTAGGGAATTGGTGAAAGTTTCCCTCTCTTGCAAAGAAATTCAATATTTCTCCAAGGTTCCGCATTAAAGCAATGCACATGTAAAGAATTAAGATGACGTTAATCCAAAATAGTGCTGAAATGAATTCATGGATGCAAGTGAATGTAAACAAGGGGCCTGTGGTGAATTATTGTCCTAGTGGAATTGAAATGTGCCACTACTAATTTTCCTTGATTATCTAGCATTAATGTGATCTCCCTGAACCCTGTTAGTCCAATTTATTTATCTTGAAATTTAATGATCAAAACAAATGAGGAAAATGTTGTGGATATGCCACTTCCTTTTAGAAACCGTGCCTTTATGTGAGATTGATTTTTAAAGTCAGTAGGTTCATTTTATCTGAGATTTAAGTGTCCTACTGAAGTTAAATTAGTGGGGTTAGTAAAGTTAGCATGGTTAGTAAAGTTAGCCTGGTTAGCATTTCTTTATTATCTGACCTTAATGTGAGATTGTAGGTCAGTTGTTAGCAAGTTCTTTTTATCTTGAGATTCCAAATGAAGAAATAGAAAGAAAATGCTGTGGTTGCCCACTTCCTTTTAGTCTGGAAATTTATGTGCTTTGAAGTTAGAAACCCTTCCCAAAATAAATTTTATCTTTGGTTATTCAAATTTGTGCTTTGTGGGCCCTTTCTTTACTTGTAAAGATTTTCCAAACAACATATTAAAACCAAAAAATAATAGTCACTCTTTGCCATCCAAAAATTTGTGCACTCCAAAATTTGAGGTTAATCTTATAGAAAAGAACCTTTCTAATTTTGAGTCCGAAATTTTAATGTTTTGCAGAAAATAAAATGAAAGCAGAACATAAATCTGAAAAGTAAAACTCAAAACATGAAAACTAACTAATACTGGACAATGAATGTAAAGTCTCAAATCTATGCTACCCCACCCAACAATTCCGGATTTAGTAAGGTCTACCAGGAAATAACCCGCCTTGATTAAACCTGCAAACACACAATTTAAAGCAAAGCAAGTGCTAGCTTCTAGGAATTATATAAAATTTGCATCTCCTAACATTCATGTAATTTTAACCCTGTTACAGCATCAAAATCAGATATAAGTCAAAAAATATGCAATGTAAAAAGATATTTCATTAAAATCCTATTCCCTGCAACCTCTTCTAGAAGTGCTCACAAGGTGCACACTTTGAGCTATTACATTCACAAAACCCTAAACAAAAATGGCAGCCTTTCGGTCCTCTGGTTTCCAGCCCCTTTTTCGTGTTTGCATGGCTTATTTAAAATTTCTTGTTCTAAGTTTTTTTGTTCATGACCATTCGTTTCTGTTTTTGAAAATCCTTTCAACTTCCCTTCACAGGCGTTACCACCCACATTCTTTGTGTAACCTATATTTTATTTTGGTAGGCTACGTGCCATCTTAATGATAGGAGTTCTGAAGTGATTTTCATTTTTGTCCTTATCCCATATGTAAACTAATGCAACACGATGGTGAAAATTCTACACCCTATGAACAATCGACGGGCAGGCAGAAACTAGTATAATGAAACATCCTTCATGGTCATAGAGCTTCTGCTACACATATGAGTCCAGTCTTATCCACCTCTACTGTGCTGGGAAGCCTCAGTATTGTGCCACGTCTACACTGCATGTCTCGTTGTTGATTTAGAAACTATTCTCATTTCACCGTTGAAGATACCATCTGATGTGTTTCTGTCTGTACTACATGAATGCGATGAGAGATTCATTCTCATCCTACGTGGCTTCTTCGTTTCACTTAGCTTTGTAGTGTAGTAGTTGTAAACAAGGCTTTACATTCACAATAATAAAGCAAAACAATGACTCCTGCCTAGTCGCCCGAGCATCAAAGTATTCAAGCAATGTATTTGATCTTCCTATGGATATTGGCGATACCATGTTTTAATAATCTTCCATGGTGTGAATCGATCATGCTGCGAGGGTCATTTGGCGTTGGTCGAATGGCTGTGCACACTTCGGGAAACCTCACTGTGCTACCTCATTCATGCATTATTTGGCTTGCTGTGAAATGCTACCCGGTGCTTGTCATGACATTGTCTTTGCTTGCTACTATCTCGTGGATCGCTGTCGATGTGTACCGCTCGTGAGCCTTGTATCGTTGTTATTCGAAACAAAAATCGGTGATTTGGCATCTACCCATGTGCTATCATTTCTCCATGAGACGTCAGACTTAAATGCCCATCCTCGTGAACATCATTCTAGATAGACTTTCCCACCATGTCTATACGATTGTCGTATTTAATTCCGAAACCCTCATCGTTGGTTTTCTATTGATGCCATGCCTTTGGGCTGTCAGCAAACTCCACCATCAATGCTGCTGCACGATCCTTTTTTTTTTTGCTTGTCGTAGGTCGCCACCCAAATCATTGTCGTCTTCCTGGTGATGTCGAAACCCCACTCCACTTGACCAACAATCCATGTCGATGCTTCGATGTGGTTTAGGTTATCCTATCTCACGTCATCGTCCAGGGGTCCCTCATGGAGTCCACGTATTCTGGTTGCCCCACTGTACTAAATGGCTACGTCAGGTTCGGGTCTCCAGGATGCCGCAAGTTGCTTCGTCAACATCGTAAAACCCTATCCATTGTGTTGTATTTGAACCAACTCCCATCTAAACATATGATGCTCAAATATCGTGTGGGCCCTTGTAGAAATCCAATCGATATTATTTATGCATATTATGTAATGTATTTCTCATTTGTCCATCTCCATGGCTAACTGGATTATCCACATGGGCATCCCCAGATCTGTGTCATGATTCATCTATGCTGGCCGTCAGTGTCCACTAGTTGAGTCTCAGAGTCTTGGAATTAGGAAGTGTGGGCCCAACTATGCCCACGTAGACCATAAACCCTCAAAAATCATCGATCCTTGTTGTCCCTCTCGTCGCCACCTGCAAGAAAGTAAACCCAAAATTAAACCATAGCACAAAGTATCATTAATTTATTAAAATATTTAAAATTTCAACACAAAACAATACACTCTAAACTAAACTCCTACCATCGGCACTTATAGTCAAAAGAATCCATTCCTTTCAAATGAAAAGAAAGCCATGTGGCTTCTTTTATATTTATAAATTTTCTTTTTACTATCCCTTTTATTTTTATTTTTATTTTTGTTTTTATATAATATAATATATATTATATTATATTATATATAATATATATTAGATTATATTCTTTTATTATTTTTTTTTATTTTAAATTTGTAATTTTTATTATTTATTTTTTTATTGTTTTCATTATCCGAACCACCCATGACAAGAAACACCAACACTCGACAATAAACTTGCTAAAAACAAAAAAATGACGACAAAGTTGTCATAAACAAAAATGACGATAAAAGTTGTCGACAACAAAAATTATGACAAAAAGTCGTCGATAACAATAAAAAAAAACGTCGACAAGAAAATATTGTCGACAATTAAAAAATCATCGACAAGAAATTGACGACAAAAGTCATCGACAAGAAAAAATCATCGACAAGAAAATATTGTCGACAAAAATCAATGACAACAATTTGGCAAAAAAACCCACAACGAAAGCAAGAACTAACAAACAATCTGAAAACATGAAAATGAAAAGGTGGGTCCCCAATTTTTGGGGTACGTTGTGGAGCGACCACAACAAATGGCGACTCTGTTGGGAAATGCTCCTGAGCATTTCGGTGAGAACCCAACCTGAAAACCTTCAAAACTCAAACACAAGCGTCAACAAATATCCAAAGAATGAAACTAGACGAGAAATACATGAAGCATTAGAATTATTCAGCGTCAGCTCAATGTGTGCGGTGTGATTCATTCCTTATCATTTGAAATTGATCAACATTCCATCATCTGTTTCACTTATGATTCGTGCATATGAGAAGTTATGGATGATTCCTATAGGATTTAATGTATGGTGAAGATGCTAGAGATATAACAACCTGCTTTGCAAAGGCTCAAACTTTCTAGTACCATGAACAAGCATATTAAAAATGTCAAACCCTCTTAGGATCAAATATGTGTACTGGGTTCATTTACCAGATCCCAAAGTTGGTTATGTGTCACTATCATCTTGAACCAGTGCATGTGTAAGTGGAATCAGAGCTTTGGGGTATAGGATTCTCAACCTAAGTATGATGAGAATTTAACCCTAACCTTACTACTCTAATTCAAAGTTCATTACCTCATCTTAATCAAAATGATTTAACCTGTTATGGATGAAACTGTCAGGCTAGCCTGTCCGTGTGAGCGGTCAGAGGTCTTGCTTTTAAACAAGACATGTCGCCACGCATGAGCCTACTCCACTGCCAATCAGGCGTCTATAGCCCCGGTGGAGATCAACACCATAGTCCGAGCTTTGGCTTTGGCTTTCTTGGATTATAGGGATGATTACCCATCCTTGTGAGGGACACGTAGTACGATCCTTCCAATCCAAATGGTGTGATGGAGGTGAAGTAAAAAATGGCTTGCTTGAACTTTAGGGATGACTACCCATCCTTACCAGGGACATGTAGTACGATCCTTCCAATCCAAATGATGTGATGGAGGTGGAGGAATAATGTTTGCTTTAGGTTCTTTGAATCTTAGGGATGACTACCCATCCTTGTGAGGGACACGTAGTACGATCCTTCCAATCCAAATGATGTGATGGAGGTGGAGAAATAGGAGTGGTGAAAACCACTGTTTTCATGGCCTATGTTTTGCATGATGGGACAGACAAGAAACACTCCTTTCGCCTCACCTTTTCTTCCAAGTATGGTTTTGACCATTTTGTTCAAGATGCCCTTTAAATCTGTGTAGAACGTGTTTGGTTCAAGATAGTTCGGGCATCAGTTTCCAACCTCAAGATCTATTTAATAGATGTTATGTAATGACCCTAAGAGGATTTGACACCTTTTCAATGATTGTCTTTGAAATGTAGATGCAATTGAGATGTAATGTTTATGCAATATGGAATGTAACATGAGATATGGATGAATGCATTGCTCTTCTTGAAATTCGGATGGAGTATACCACCTACTTTGCCATAATTTGCAAAACTGACAACTTCATGCATCACAAGTTTCAAACGATATTCTTTAATGTGTTTGCGATACTCGCGGAGCTTTCTGCAATAAAATTCTGATGTTTCATATTCTCTTTATCTTAGTCAACATTCATAAGGACATAAGCTGACATCTCGCTTTTTTTTTTTTCAAAACAAACCAAAAATGTCCAAAGGACCAACACACAAAACTTAAAACCAAAACTGAAATGCAAACCCAACATCAAAAACCAAAAAATTATATACAAATGTACAATATGATACAAATCTCACATGACTTAAGGGCTAAAATAATGCTTTAGAACTTGCCCATTAACCGGTAACATCAAATCTTTCCCATCCAAAGTTCTTAGTCTGAAAGTATTTTCCCCTAGGATTTCGGAAATTTGATAAGGGCCTAACCAAAGACAATCAAACTTTTTGTGATCCCCTTTCTCCTCATGTTTTTTATCCCACAATAAAACCAAGTCCAAAATCCTAAAAGACTTAATTTTGGCTCTTTTATCAAACCATATTTTAACCACATCTTGATGTTTGCTCATGTGGAGCATGGCTTCTTCTCTTTTTTCATCAAGGTGCATTAGATGACTTAATCTAGCCTCAATGTGATTATCAGTTCCAAGGTATTCTTGTGTGAAACGAAGGGTTTGAAGCTTCAAATTTGCAGGAAAATTTGGATCTTGCCCATAAACTAGATGATAAGGTGTATTCCCTATTGATTCTTTTTCTCTAGTCCTATCTGCCCAAAGAGCAAATTTTAATTGGTTGTGCCAATCCCGAGGATTCTTTTCCAATAACTTCTTAATGATGGTTAACAAATTTTTATTTGAATATTCTTGCCAAACCATTGCCTTGAGGGTAATAGTTAGACGAAAACTTTAAACTCACCTTATTATCATATGCCCAATTTGCAAATTGAGTGGAAACAAAAGCCTTACCATTATCACTTACAATAGAATCGGGCATTCCAAACCTTGTTACGATGTGATCTTCGAGGAACTTTATTACCACATCCGTAGTGGAATGCTTCGTAGGAATTGCTTCTGCCCACCTAGTGCAATAATCTATAGCTGTGAGTATGAATTTATGGGAATCTGAAGAATTTGGGTTAATAACCCCAATGAAGTCTAATCCCCATTGTGCAAATGGTCTCATCTCAACTACAAGTTGCAATGGCATAGCTGCATTCCTTTCTCTATTGGCAGCCACTTGACAAATATGGCAAGATCGCACGTGTGCATGTGCATCTTTAAAAATGTGGGGCCAATAATATCCCACTCTTAAGATTTGATGTGCTGTTGAATTTGTCGAACCATGGCCAGTTCCGTATTTACCATGAAACTCTTGCAAAACATTGGTAGCTTCTTCTTGATTTAAGCATCGTAGGTAAATTCCCTCATGATTTTTCCTGTAAAGAGCACCAGACCTAATAAGATAATTGGCAGTATTTAAGTCTCAAGGCTCTTCTTTGAGTAGAATTAAGATGTGATGGACACTTACCATTTAGCAAAAAATACACAATATCAACATACCAATCATCTTTGGAAATGTGCTCTACATTTAAATATTGGCACGTGATTTGGGGATTGTTCTCAGCAATTGTTTTCACAAGTCCTTGTCCACGAACTAGTTTCATGGGTTGAATTTCAAGATCAAATTCTTGAATGGTAGAAATCCATTTACCTCTTCTCTCACCTAGCTCATTTTGTACAAACATGGTTTTGACAACAGGGTCAGGCACAATGGCAAAGACCCTACTATGCACAATGTAATGTCTGAATTTTTTTACTATTTTGAAAAGTGCATACATTTGCTTATCGAGAATGGAATACCTCAATTGAGCATCCTTCAAAGGAGCACTTAGAAAAGCTATGGGATTTTCTGTGTTATCTTCACCTTTCTGAGTCAAGACACTCGCAAAAGAGTGTTCAGATGCAAAAGCATAAATAAAGAAAGGCTTAGAATAATCTGGACTTATAAGGACAGGGGCTCTAGAAATAGCATCCTTGATGCTTTGAAGGGCAACCCTACTTTCTTCATTCCATCTGACATTCACATCCTTTTTAAGCATCTCATTCGGTGGTTTAGCTATCTCAACGAAGCCAGAAATAAACTTCCTCACAAAATTGATTTTCCCAAAGAAAGATCTCAATTCCTTTTTGCTACCTGGGAGAGGCAGGTTTTGGATAGCTTCTATCCTTTTCGGAT
The DNA here is from genome assembly GCA_028583015.1 of Wollemia nobilis. Taxonomy (NCBI): domain Eukaryota; kingdom Viridiplantae; phylum Streptophyta; class Pinopsida; order Araucariales; family Araucariaceae; genus Wollemia; species Wollemia nobilis. The sequence continues at coordinate 3,501,029 of JAQPPZ010000613.1, read as the reverse complement.
CAATGGAGATACCTTCTTTTGAAATGATATGGCCAAGAAATCTTCCTTCTGTCACTCCAAAGATGCATTTTTTGGGATTTAAAGAAATTTCGTGTTCTCTACACCTTTGGAGAACTTTCCTCAAATCTTTCACATGGTCTTCTCTTTTCTTTGAAAACATAGGAATGTCATCCACATACACAATGATACATTTACCTATGAGCCCTTTAAACGCATAATCCATGGCACGTTGAAATGTTGCGCCTGCATTTAATAATCCGAAAGGCATTCTTCTATAGGCAAATGTTCCCCATTTGGTTGTGAAGGCCGTCTTCATCCTGTCATTGGGATGAATAAGAATCTGATTGTATCCAGAATACCCATCGAGAAAGGACATCATTTCAGACCCATTCACCATTTGCAAGATTTCATCAATTGATGGCAGTGGGTAATTATCCTTTTGTGAGGCTTTGTTGAGATTTCTAAAATCTATGCATAGCCTTATCTCTCCATTCTTCTTTCTCATCGAAACAAGATTAGCGACCCAAGTTGAGTGCCTAACGGGAAATATTATCTTTGCGTCCAACAATCGCTTGACCTCTTTCTCTATCAAGGGCTCAAGTAATGGGTTAACAGGTCATTGTCTTTGTCTAAAGGGTTTGGAATCCGGTTTTAAAGGGATGGTGTGCATAATAACGTTTTGATCATACGTTTTCAACTCATTGTAATTCCAAGCAATGCAATCCATGTAATACTTTAATGCACGTATTATATTTTCTCTCTCATAAGTTGTACATGCCTTTGCAATGTACACTTCACGCGGATTATCTACACTCCCTATATTGATCAGGTCACAAGCGTCTTTAGGAAGTGGAACCCTTTTTCCTTTTCTAGCTTTATATCCAATATCAAACATCTTCTCCAATGAAACAATGTTCTTAGGTATCTTGTTGGATTGAAATGTAGCTTCGCTTTCTTCTTCTATTTCTTCTTGCCACCTTTGATCTTCATCAATCACTTGGTCCTCAAAAATACCCGAATTGGTGACAAATTTGAAAATGTGTCTATCATTCTCAAAAACTTGCAAGTTTCTGACGTTATCAGGTATCGATGGGCAAGGGACTAACTCAATGGAAAACTTCTTGCATTTTTTTATGTCAACCGGATTTAGCATGCCTGCAGCGACTGCAAGAGAATCAGCTATACGATTTCCTTTCCTAGAAATAAGGGATATATTAAAAGCATCAAATTCCTCAATGAGGTCCCTCACCCTAGTTCTATAAAGGCTCAATCTCTTGTCGCGGCAGGTATATTGTCCTTTAACTTGTTTGACCACCAACTCCAAATCTCCCAATACTTTCAAACACTTAACCTTCTTGCTCAAAGCCAATTGTAATCCAAAGATAAGGGCTTCATATTCTGCCACGTTGTTAGTGCAAGGAAATTGCAATCTATAGGCAAAAAACAATGGTTTACTTCCTGGACAAGTGAGTTCAACTCCAACTCCTGCCCCTTGTTTTGACTTAGATCCATCAAACTTGAGTAACCACACGAGATTATCTTCTTCAAAAGAGCTACAAGAAAATGTTTCTTTTTGAGGTTCTTCGGTAGCTCTTTCAACATCAAAAGCATAGACTCCTAACTCAGGTTCAAAAAATTGAACTTCATTTGGCTTGTTGAATTTCGTGATGATTTCCTTAAGCCTTGGCTCATTTTCCACTCTAATTTGATTAGCAATTCCCTTCCAGGGTAGCCACATGTGTGAGCAATCAGTGGAGAAATAACCATTCAAACTTCTCATCCAATCCCTAGCAAGTAGCATTCCATATCGACTTGGGATATTGACAACCAAAATATCAACCACCTGTTGGACCCTAGGTTCAGAATTGAGTTGGATCTTAACATCGTAGAGGGTCCCTACCACGTTTACCTCGGACCGATCCAATTGCAAAACCTTGCATTTAGAAGAAACAGGCTCTAGGCCTAGCATTTGACAAATTTTTGAAGGCATGAGGTTACTTGTGGCACCTGTGTCCACCAAACAATTGTGCAAATTTTTGCCAGCAATCCTCACAGTCAATAAAAAAGGAGGGACATCTCGTCTTTCCTTTCGTAAAACCATGTGAGATTCAACTTCCTTTCCTTCCTGTATTTGACTAGGTGAGTTCAAAGCCTTTATCAATGCTTCCTTTTGGCCAGGCAACCTAGCCGCCTCTAAAAATGAAAGGCTAGACTTGGACTTCCTTAAATCCTCCACTATGTCATAAGTTGACTTCTCAAGCTTCAATGTTTTTTGCATGGCCTTAGATGTTTCTCTTCCAGATGGAGGAGGGGGATTATTATCAGCCTTAGTATCAGGAGGAAGGATAGAGTTGTTTGGTGGAGTTGAGGATGTTTTAGGGGTTTTGGACTTACTCCTCAAATGGTATCCATGGTTCCCCTTTCTAAATTCTCTAAAAGCTTGCACTTCCTGTTCCAAGATTTCATCCTCTTCTTCCTCATCCTCACTTTCTTGACGATATAGAGTTTCCACCACCAAAATGTTGTCATCTCCTTGTTGATGTTGGGGTGGACCCTCATTTGGCACAAGTTCCAAATCATCCACTTGAGCTTGAAGACAATGGGTATACCTAGCGATTTCGGGACAATTCCTTTCATTGTGCTCCTTTGTATTATGCAATCTACACCCCTTTTCCCATGCAAAATCAAAAATATTAAGAATGGAACTAGAGTGACTTGGTCCTGTAGAAGTATCTATCTGATTAGCGATAGGGGAAGGCACACCCCCATTGTTTGGCTTCGTATTCCACTGTCTCCCTCTATTGTTGAAATTTCGATTTGGGTGAGGGGCATGGGATTCATACTTCTATTTTTGAACCAAATCATTACTCAATTTGTGAACCATATTTTTGAGCTCTTCAACCTCTGAATAAATCTCTTTTGGTTGAGCTATGTTATTGCTAGTTCCAGTAGGGTTTGCATAATTGGTGAGATCTTGACTTAACATTTGAGTTGGATTTTGAGCAACTTGATTTGCGTAGGGATTCACACTTTGAATTGGAATTGGATTGGGGAAAGGAACTATAGCCTGAGAATTAACCGGACTAGTTCCTTGCATAGTCTGTTGACTATTTTGCAAAAATGAAGGAATGGGGGGAATGGATGTGATTGGTTGAATTGGAATGGGTGTGTAAGCGGGTGTTGATGAATATGGTTGTTGATAAGGCAAAGCATTCATGCCTAGCATTTGTGGTGCCATGATCTGATTCATCATAGGAGCTTGACCATATGGACCATATTGTCCTACCATAGGCATCTAGGGAAACCCATAACCCTGTGGTGTCATTTGTTGTTCAATGGTCATAGCTTCATTGTAGGCTAGAGCAAGCGTGGTAACTTGAGGATTTCTCCTTGCAAACATTGTCGTCATAGGATCCAATGCCCCAAAATATATTTGCAAAGCTACTACGGGATCAATGGCAAAATGCCGAATTGCTCTATTATAGCACTTCTGAAATCTCTGATTAAAAGTTTGAATTGGCTCACCCTGGCCTCTTTTGCATGTAATGAACTGATTGTAGATGATTGTGGGATCTAATGGTGACCTGAATTGGTTGACAAAAGCATTCTCCATTTGCGTCCATGACGTAATGGAACCAATAGGTAAGCAAATATACCATTCGTAGGCCACTTGGTCTAGGCTCATGGGGAAGAGTCTACAAGCCACATCTTCATGTTGAACTTGCAATCTTATCAAAACATCCCTATAGGCCTGAATATGTTCTTCTACGGTCCTTGGGCCATCCGGTTTGTATTTGGGCAAAAATCTCTCTATATTCTTAGGGATATCATGAATATCCCCTACGATATTCAAAGGAATGTTATGGGCTCCGTACCAAGGAGCTGGTGGAGGTTGGGCCATTTGATTCAAAATCGATGATGATAACCCTACAAGAACCGTGGAAATGGTACCGATAATTGGTACACTAGTGGCAATTGACACCACCGATGCAAGTCCGCTAGATGCACCTGAAACAGAAGGATCTTCTGTAACAAGGGTATCCGATGGGATCACAATTTGTTGGGTTTTATTCCTTGGATTCCTATGAGTGGGTGAGAGGCTTTGGAATATGGTTTCCTCGGTTGTTTTGGACCTAGTTGCGATGCGATGTGGTGGGTCCAGTTTGTAAATGAAACTACCCTACGAAACCTGACAAAACTCTCAACACCTCAAAGAAAACCTGCGACACAAAGAAAATCCTGCAACAAAGCACAGTTGAAACAACAAAGTTGCACATTAATCATTAGAAACTGGAAATAAATTTCTGCATTAACATCAACATTAATTTGAGTAGCATTCTACAGAAATTTGAAAGCAATGAAATAGGCCCTCCTTCTAGCGCCAAATCTGTTGAGTGATAATTTTGCCCAATTGCAAAATTACACTAACAGTTAGGGAATTAGTGAAACCTTCCCTCTCTTGCAAAGAAATTCAATATTTCTCCAATGTTCCACGTTAAAGCAATGCACATGTAAAGAATTAAGATGACGTTAATCCAAAATAGTGCTGAAATGAACTCATGGATGCAAGTGAATGTAAACAAGGGGCCTGTGGTGAATTATTGTCCTAGTGGAATTGAAATGTGCCACTACTGATTTTCCTTGATTATCTAGCATTAATGTGATCTCCCTGAACCCTGTTAGTCCAATTTATTTATCTTGAAATTTAATGATCAAAACAAATGAGGAAAATGTTGTGGATATGCCACTTCCTTTTAGAAACCGTGCCTTTATGTGAGATTGATTTTTAAAGTCAGTAGGTTCATTTTATCTGAGATTTAAGTATCCTACTGAAGTTAAGTTAGTGGGGTTAGTAAAGTTAGCATGGTTAGTAAAGTTAGCCTGGTTAGCATTTCTTTGTTATCTGACCTTAATGTGAGATTGTAGGTCAGTTGTTAGCAAGTTCTTTTTATCTTGAGATTCTAAATGAAGAAACAGAAAGAAAATGTTGTGGTTGCCCACTTCCTTTTAGTCTAGAAATTTATGTGCTTTGAAGTTAGAAACCCTTCCCAAAATAAATTTTATCTTTGGTTATTCAAATCTGTGCTTTGTGGGCCCTTTCTTTACTTGTAAATATTTTCCAAACAACATATTAAAACCAAAAAATAATAATCACTCTTTGCCATCCGGAAATTTGTGCACTCCAAAATCCGAGGTTAATCTTATAGAAAAGAAGAACCTTTCTGATTTTGAGTCCGAAATTTTAATGTTTTGCAGAAAATGAAATGAAAGCAGAACATAAATCTGAAAAGTAAAACTCAAAACATGAAAACTAACTAATACTGGACAATGAATGTAAAGTCTCAAATCTATGCTACCCCACCCAACAATTCCGGATTTAGTAAGGTCTACCAGGAAATAACCCACCTTGATTAAACCTGCAAACGCACAATTTAAAGCAAAGCAAGTGCTAGCTTCTAGGAATTATATAAAATTTGCATTTCCTAACATTCACGTAATTTTAACCCTGTTACAACATCAAAATCAGATATAAGTCAGAAAATATGCAATGTAAAAAGATATTTAATTAAAATCCTATTCCCTGCAACCTCTTCTAGAAGTGCTCACAAGGTGCACACTTTGAGCTATTACATTCACAAAACCCAAAACAAAAATGGCAGCCTTTCGGTCCTCTGGTTTCCAGCCCCTTTTCCATGTTTGCATGGCTTATTTAAAATTTCCTGTTCTAAGTTTTTTTCTTTTTCTTTATGACCAGTCGTTTCTATTTTTGAAAATCCTTTCAAATTCCTTTCACAAGAATTACCACCCACCTTCTTTGTGTAACCTATATTTTATTTTGGTAGGCTACATGCCATCTTAATGATAGGAGTTCTGAAGTGATTTTCATTTTTGTCCTTATCCCATATGTAAACTAATGCAACATGATGGTGAAAATTCTACACCCTGCGAACGACCGATGGGCGGGTGGAAACTAGTATAATGAAACATCCTTCATGGTCATAGAGCTTTCGCTGCACGTATGAGTCCAGTTTTATCCACCTCTACTGTGCTGGGAAGCCTCAGTATCGTGCCACATCTACACTGCATGTCTCGTTGTTGATTTAGAAACTGTTCTCATTTCATCATTGAAGATACCATCCGAGGTGTTTTTGTCTATACTACACGAATGTGATGAGGGATTCATTCTAATCCTACGTGGCTTCTTCGTTTCACTTAGCTTTGTAATGTAGTAGTTATAAACAAGGCTTTACATTCACAATAATAAAATAAAACAATGACTCCTGCCTAGTCACCCGAGCATCAAAGTCTTCCAGCAATGTATTTGATCTTCCTATGGATATTGGTGATACCATGTTTTAATAATCTTCCATGGTGTGAATCGATCATGCTGCCAGGGTCATCTGGCGTTGGTCGAATGGCTATGCACACTTCGAGAAACCTCACTACTCTAACTCATTCATGCATTATTTGGCTTGCTGTGAAATGTTGCCTAATGCTTGTCATGTCGTTGTCTTCACTTGCTACTGTCCCATGGATCGCTGTCGATGTGTACCGCTCGTGAGCCTTGTATCGCTGTTATTCGAAATAATACTCGGTGATTTGGCATCTAACCATGTGCTATCATTTCTCCATGAGACGTCAGACTTAAGTGCCCATCCTCATGAACATCATTCCAGCTAGACTTTCCCACCATGTCTATACGATTGTCATCTTTAATGTCGAAACCCTTGTCGTTGGTTTTCGATTGATGCCATGCCTTTGGGTTGTCAGCAAACTACGCCATAAACACTGTTGTGCGATCCTTTTTTTTTTTGCTTGTCGTAGGTCACCACCTGAATCATTGTCGTCTTCTCGATAATGTCGAAACCCCACTCCGCTTGACTAGCAGTCCATGTCGGTGCTCCGGCGTGGTCTAGGTTATCCTGTCTCACGTCATCATCCAGGGGTCCCTCATGGAGTCCACGTATTCTGGTTGCCCCAATGTACTAAATGGCTACATCAGGTTTGGGTCTTCAGGATGCCGCAAGTTGCTTCGTCAACATCATAAAACCCTATCTATCCATCGTGTCGTATTTGAACCAACTCCCATCTAAACGTATGGTGCTCAAATATCGTGTGGGCCCAAGTAGAAACCCAATCGATATCATTTATGCATATTATGTAATGTATTTCTCATTTGTCCATCTCCATGGCTAACTGGATTATCCACATGGGCATCCCTAGATCTGTGTCATGATTCATCCACGCTGGCCTTCGGTGTCCACTAGTTGAGTCTCAGAGTCTTGGAATTAGGAAGTGTGGGCCCAACTATGCCCATGTAGACCATAAACCCTCAGAAATACTCGATCCTTGTTGTCCGTCTCGTCGCCACCTGCAAGAAAGAAAACCCAAAATTAAACCATAGCACAAAGTATCATTAATTTATTAAAATATTTAAAATTTCGACACAAAACAATACACTCTAAACTAAACTCGTACCATCGGTATTTATAGTCAAAAGAATCCATTCCTTTCAAATGAAAAGAAAACCATGTGGCTTCTTTTATATTTATAAATTTTATTTTTTACTATCCCTTTTATTTTTATTTTTGTTTTTATATAATATAATATATAAGTATAATAATATATATTAGATTATATTCTTTTATTATTTTTTATTATTTTAAATTTGTAATTTTTATTATTTATTTTTTTATTGTTTTCATTATCTGAACCACCCATGACAAGAAACACCAACACTCGACAATAAACTTGCTAAAAACAAAAAAAATGACGACAAAGTTGTCATAAACAAAAATGACGATAAAAGTTGTCGACAACAAAAATGATGACAAAAAGTCATCGACAACAATAAAACAAAAAAAAAAAACGTCGACAATAAAATATTGTCGACAAGAAAAAGTCATCGACAAGAAAATGACGACAAAAGTCATCGACGAGAAAAAATCATCGACAATAAAATATTGTCGACAAGAACTGACAACAATTGCAAAACCCACGACGAAACGAACTACAAACATCGAACTTTCAAAGCAAAAAGGTGGGTCCCCAATTTTTTGGGGTACGTTGTGGAGCGGCCACAACAGGTATTTTCAATTGTAAATTAAAGATAAATAGCAGAGGATAATCTTTAAAGAGCACATTTAGTTTCATATGAAAACAACAGTGTTTTTTGGTTTAAAAATTAATTTTTTGTTTTCTTATGGATCGTTGCCTCTCAAACTCTAAAGTTTTCAGCGAAGAATATATACACCTCATGGCTTTGTTTAAAAATTCCCAGGTAGAGACAACTATACACACCATAAAAATAATAAAACAAAATTCTTTCACGTTAAAACAAAGCACATTATAAATAAATTTTTAGATAATGCATCAACAACCATCAAGCTTATGCGAAGAATGTAAATATTAAAATATCGAACGCCTAATTTCGCTTAATGTAATAACTAGGTAAGACATCATTAATTAAAAACAATGTTAGAACACCCAAGCTACCAGACTAGACAGATGTATGGGAAAAATCTGACCTCCTCATAGTGCAACTATCGAAGTCGTCTGCCTCTCTGCTCAGCTCTGTCCAATCCAAAAGAAAAAATAGTTGTTTCAATCAGCCAACCCGCTTCCATTTAAAAGGACAAACATGCAATGGGTAATTGACACCTCATATTAGCTTGCTAGGTTTAGCAACAATAATATCTCTAAGTGGTGGATGTTTAGACTTCCATATGGTTTTATAACATAACCTTTTCCGAGTTCCCCTACGTTCTTCCTTAATGCATATTTATAATCTTTAAATGTTTCAAACTTGTGGCCTTCTATGACGTAGGCCCTTTACTTAATCCCTTTGCCTTTAACATGAATATCTTAGGCATTGTCTCAAGTATTATAGAGGTAATGTTTTAATGACATTAGTCTTAAATAATTTATCTCTTTTTTATATATTTATATATTTTTATATTATATATTTTTATTTTTTTATTTATTATTTTTTTTATTTTTTTTTATTTTTATTTATCATTATATAATAATTATATAATTATTTATATATATATATATATATAAATGTAATTTATATATATATATATATTTAATTTTATATTTATATATTTTTATATATTTATATATATTTAAATTAATATTTTAAATAGCGACAAGCAACAAGCGTCAATCTGGAGAAAAACAAATAACAACTTGCAAACATTCAATCAACCATGTCAGGCAGAATGCAATGCAGATGCAAATTCTACGGTGGGCTTCCATGTACCCACGGACCAAGGTGCACGAGGCACGACATCATATCCCGCTTACCTGGCGTTTCCAATCTATTGCCCTGGTCAAGGGGGTGGGTGCTCTCTTCTGTTTCTGGCTCGGAGTCCTGCACCTGCACCACAAAAACTAAACGCAGGATCACATTCTTCCAAGTAAATTAATCACAAGTAGTGGGGATGTGACATACTCCCCCCTTAGATTTAACATAGTCCTTGTGTTAGCTCAAGAATACACAAATTAGCAATCACATTTGCTAAATATCCAACTAAATAGAGTATTTGCACAAAACATAATAGTTATGTCTAGCATATATAGCAAATCACATTATGGCATTTTACAAAAGAGAGTTTATATATCAAAACATCTGATATACACAAGTTCCATCACATCATTACAAAGAAAAATAGAAGTTTTCATCTTAACAACAGTTTGTTTTTGGTATCAATTTTCAAACAAGTAAGGAAACTGATTTCTCATGCTAGATACATCTTCCCAGGTGGCATTTCTTTCAGAGTACTGATCCCACTGTACTCGACATTGCTCCACAGATCTTTTCCTCAGTTGTTTGGTTCTAAAGCCCAAAATTTTGACTGGTCGCACCTCAATGAGTTGTGGGTCCGACATCTGCAAATGGGTTGTATCCAAGATATGGGATGGGTCAGCAACATATCTACGTAGAAGGGATACATGAAAAACACTATGGATTTTTGACAAATTGGGTGGCAGTGCAAGTTTGTAGGCGACAGGACTGATTTTGGCAGTTATCTCAAATGGACCAACAAACCTAGGACTTAGTTTGGTGGATTTAATAGAGCTTTTGGTAGGCTTGACTCTAAGGAAAACCTTATCTCCTACGACAAATTCATGGGGTGTTCTTTTAAGATCAGCATAGCTTTTCTATCGATCAACGACTTCACGTAGTCGTTGGAGAATTTCTTTAAGTTGGTTTTCCATTTGCTTTACAACATCAGGACCGATCACCTCTCGATCATCCAAGTTATCCCATGTTAATGGTGTCTTGCACCTACACCCATATAGAGCCTCAAAAGGGGCCATGCCCAACGTGGTATGATAGCTATTATTGTAAGCAAATTCCACCAGGAAGAGATAATCTTCCCATTTGCTTTGGTGGTCCATACAATACATGCACAGCATGTCCTCAAGCACTTGATTGACCCTCTCGGTCTGTCCATCCGTCTCTGGATGATAAGCAGTGCTAATATTGAGCCTTGTTCCCCAGGCTCGATGCAAAGCTTGCCAAAACTCAGAGGTGAATCGTGAATCTCTATCAGATATAATTACTTCAAGGAATCCATGTAGCCTCACAATTTCTCATGCAAATTTCTGTGCTATAACCGAAGCATCATCATGTACACTGCCTGGTATGAAATGCGCCACTTTGGTTAACTTATCCACTACTACAAATATTGCATCATGCTAGAAATGGGTTTTTGGAAGTCCCACAATGAAATCCATGGATATGACTTGCCATTTATGTTCTGGTACTTCAAACAGATATAATTTCCCTCCAGGATGTTGATGTTCTGCCTTGAATTTTTGGCATTCGAGGCATTTTGCAACAAATTGAACTATATCTCTTTTCATTCCAGGCCAAAAATAGTCCTTCTTCAAATTTTCTCTCATCTTGACTACCCCTGGATGTGCAGAATAAGGTGCATAATGAGCTTCTTGCAGAATAGTTCTTTTAAGTTCTTCATTATTGGGCACTACTATTCTATTCTGAAAGTAGATTAGATTTTCCTTAATACCATAGTCCCTGTGTCGATCGGGTTCTTGCTCAACCTTACTACGACATGATTTGCAAAACTCATCAATCTTTTGCAGTTCTACGATCTGATCCTTCAGTTCATACTGACACCTTGTGAAAGCAGTTATGTGTCTTCTCCTACTAAGAGCATCTGCCAATTTATTCTCCTTTCCCTTGATATACTCAATACCAAAATCATATTCAACCAAAAACTCCATCCATCTTCATTGTCGGGCGTTCAACAATGGCTGTGTAAATATGTATCTTAGACTCTGATGATCAGTCTTAAGCTCAAAAGGTTTTCCTAGCAGATAATGTCTCCAAATTTTAAGAGCATGAACTACAGCTGCTAGTTCTAAGTCATGAGTGGCATAATTTATCTCATGTTTCTTGAGTTTTCTGGACTCATATGCCACTACAACTTCCTCCTGCATCAATATGCCTCCTAATCCTTCCATTGAGGCATCGGTACAAACTATGAATGGTTTGTTTAGATCAGGTATCCTCAGTATCGGTGCAGTTGTCAATTTCTCTTTGAGAGTTTTGAAGGCTTCTTCACACTGATTTGTCCATTTAAATGCTTTCCCCTTCCTTTGCAGATTAGTTATGGGGTATGCAACTTTTGAAAACCCTTTCACAAATCTCCGATAGTAGCCAGCCATTCCCATAAAACTTCTTACTTCTGACACATTGGTTGGAGCTGGCCAATCTATTATAGCCTCAATATTTTTGGGATCTACGACTATACCTTCAGCTGAAACAATATGTCCCAAATACTGCACTTGTGGTGTATAAAATTCACATTTGGACAACTTTCCATATAATTGGTTTTTCTTGAGGATCCCTAGCACTATCCTCATGTGCTCATCGTGTTCCTCTTTATTTCGAGAATAAATCAGTATATCATCTAAGAATATGAGCACGAATCGATCTAACTATTCTCGAAACACACTATTCATCAGGTTCATAAATGTAGTTGGTGCATTAGTTAGACCAAATGGTAATACTGTGAACTCATAATGCCCATACCGTGTTCTAAAAGCAGTTTTATAGGTATCCTCTTCCTGAATTCTTAATTGGTGATAACCTGACCTAAGATCAATTTTAGAAAAGATGGTGGCTCCTCTTAGTTGGTCAAATAAATCATCAATTCTAGGCAATGGATACTTATTTTTAATAGTCATCTTATTAAGCATCCTATAATCAATGCATAATCTTAGGGAACCATATTTCTTTTTAACAAATAGAATCGGTGCTCCCCAAGGTGACACACTGGGTTTGATGTGCCCTTTTTCTAATAAATCTTGTAGTTGCATCTTAAGTTCTTGTAGTTCAAGTGGTGTCATACGGTATGGAGTTTGAACTACTGGGGTTGCTCCTGGCACAAGTTCTATTGAAAAGTCAAACTCTCTTTTTGGTGGTAATCCTGGTAGATCTTCAGGAAAAACATCTCTAAATTCACCCAGTACCGGATATTGTTGAAACAATGCTGAACTTGAGTCTGTTTCTTCCTTTTTGTTCATTTTTATCACATATAACTTGCATCCTTTCCTCCAGGCTCTCTTGGCTTGCATACTACTTATCATATGGGGCTCAAAGGATGTTCTACTGCATTGAATGTGGATTCTTTGATTGGCATTATCGGTAAAGTCCATCCATCTCTCCTCAAAATTTAATATAGCTTTATGAGCCTTAAGCCAATCTATCCCTAAAATTATGTCAAATGCATGTAAGGGAGCTACATATAGATGCCAGTTGATCTTTCCTTGGGGTATTTCTATTGGTGACTCAAATAGACATTGGTTAACTAGATAAGTTTATCCTGAGCCATACTCTACTTGCCACCCTTTTGCCAAAACCCTAGGTTTAACAGGTATATCCCTCAAAATATTATTGGAAATAAAACTATCGGTAGCACCACTATCAATTAAAATATTCACATTTCTTTTGCCTATTCTTCCTTTAATTAAAAATGGAGTGGTTTGTCCCACAAGGTTAGGGTTACCTATGGCTGCAAATATTCTGTGGGGTGCTTCTTCAGTGGGGTTCCTACGATCGGCTCTTTTTGGGCATTGCCTAGCAAAGTGGTCCAGAGCTCCACATGTAAAACAGGCATTGGGACCATCATTCTTTTGTTTGTCATTTTCCTTGCTTTGGTTCCCATTTTTGCCTTGCTCTCTATTATTTTTCCTCTCCTAGAAATTCCTTTGATCAGATTGCCCCTTGTGCCCCTAGTTTTTGCCCCTGTTTCTATTATCATTTCTATTATGACCCCTATCTCTGTATCTATGGTTCTGATCCATACCACGATTCTGCTCAGGGTACCTTCTTTTCTTTGAATTATCTCTTTCTTGTTGGTAGAAGGCTTTTACTTCTTTTTGGCTTGTTTCCTCGTATCGAGCTGCATCATAAGCAATGGATAGGGTCTGAGGTAACTTCCCTCCTACAGGTTGACTAATCTTTGGATGTAGTCCCATGACAAATTTGTGTGCCTTAAACTTCTCTTGCCCTTCAAACTCTAGGGCATACTTTAGTAGTTGCACAAACTTTTGGTAATACTCAACTACTGTCATGTTGCCTTGATGCAAATTTGTAAATTCCCCATGCTTCTCAATATAAAATTGCTCTGTAAGGAAATGAATTTTGAATTCCCTTACAAATTCCTCCCAAGGTATGTCTGTTGCCTCCTTTTGAGTAGCTTTCTTGTATGTGGTCCACCAGGTTTTGGCAGGACCTTCCAAATGAGCAACTGCCCATGTAGTTTTTACCTCAGAACAAAGGGGTTGGATGGCAAAATACCCTTCAGCTTCACTAAGCCAATTAACGACGATTTCCCCATCGCCACATCCATCAAACTTAGAAATATCTAATTTCTTTAATTCTTTTTGCAGTTCCTCACCCACTTGTCTCCTTGAGGATCCTTCTGGAAATTGACTCACATTACTTTTTGTCTTCTTCTGAGTCAGGTTTTCAATAACTTTTTGTTGTTGGGTGATAAGTTCCTATTGTTGGGCCATCTATGCCTATTGTTGATCCATATGCTCACTCATCTGAGCCCTCTGGATCTCCATATGCTCATGTTGTTGGTTTAATTGATCTTGCATGAGCTGGATCATACGAGCCATGTTCTCATCATTGTGGGTAGCCCTTGTCGCTACAGGCTCTTTTTCTTTTCTTACCACACACCATGGTGTTTCAGTAGTTTGCACCCTCTCTGACTCCTTTATGAGTCATCTTGGTCCTTTCCTTGGGACCTCTGCAATCTCCTCTTGCATATTTAAGCTAGCCCTCCGCGAGGTACCTACCATATCTGGCATCAAAGAATTTTGTTAGAATAACTATGTTAGCTAGGGTTTCATAAACCTAGGCTCTGATACCAACTGTCACAACCCTATTTTTTCAACTCAAAATGTACATGAAATTTTTGTTTTACAACATCAATACTTTGCTTTTAATCCCAACATGATGTTAGTTCAGGCATATTAATTTCACACTTCAAGAATATTCACCACTACAGCTGGTGTCTTAAGTGCTCGGGATTGGCCACATCCCACAAGTGTCACCATGTAGGATTCTGACTCCTCTCATGAGTCAATCTAGAATCTAATGAAGGGTTGTCCTTTCAGGGCCCATATCACCTGAAAGGAGAATGCTATCTCCCTTGTCCAAAGCTATAATATTCACAATCTTTAGAGTCCTCGACTCAATTTCTATGGAACCAACGTCAATATGCCAGTGCTAGCCCTTGACCCTCTACTAAGGTTTGGCTAGAGTCCACCATCGCATGGCTTAAGGACTAGATATTCAGGACCCATCTCAGGTTGATGGTAATGCTACCCATACCATCTACCGTTGGATCTTCCAACAACATGATTAGCTCTCTAACCATGCATCTTGTTGGCACCTCCCCAACCTGAGTGGAATGTTGAATACCTTCACTCTCTAACTGATTGCCCACCTGGAGCGACGTCCCATACCGCCGCTCTTTACACTCAATAGCTTGGACCCCTGTCCTTGAGTAGCTGGAGTACAGTGGCACAATCACACATAAGTCACCTCGTGACTTAGTGTGGTTGGGTAGAGTAAGTCCTTACTCGACATACTCATTTCAAGTATTTTTATCAAGTCTTTAGCTGAGTTTTTAGTGCTTTTAATTTTGGAGATAATTGGTTTGTAAGTTATGCAAGTTAATCAATGATTAAAAATGTGAACTATAGAAACTAAGTCTTTCACATATGATTATAACATAATTTCTTTAATAAAATCATTTATATTTCTAGATAACTAAACTATAATGGAAATAACAAATCATATTATCAATAACAATTAATAACAAATCAACTTTATAACAAATCAACTTAATTAAATAATAACAATTCCACTTTATAGAAGTCAACTTTATAAAATCATAATAACATTAAATTTATAACAAATCAGCTTAATTAAATAATAACAATTCAACTTTATAAAATCATAATAACAAATCATTTGTTTTTATTATATTCTTCCAACAAAGAGTTTTTAACAAATCATAATCTATGAAACCTCTATTTTAAAAGACACTTATAAAAATCATACGAACATAAAAACTATTAGACCATCTTAACCTATCCTAAGTGCATATTAAAAAAAAAAAAATCAAAGGAAAATGTTTTATTAAAGACAACACCATATACATTATAAGAATAATCCAAAACTATTGTACAATTGTGCTATTCCATTCGTTCATTAAATCCCATTTTAAAGGAATGCATTATTAAATATAACGATTACACATTTCTCCATAGAATAACCTAAAAACATTTAAAAGGATGTCTTTCAATTCGAAAGAGGATGTTGGTAAGTTATAAAAAAAAATGACATACAATAGAATTAATGTATAGAAAAGGTAATATTGAAGAGCTTTCTTAGAAGGCTATGTTCACTTGGCATTTAGCCTTCAAGACTTGTTGAGCAACCTTACTCATTCGCCATCCGTCCCGGCCACACATTGGAGGTGTTTTCTAGACAACACTTGAAATTGAATCGCCAGAATGGGAGAATGGAGCTTCCCCATACAAACCACGACACGATATTGGAGGCTAGAGTTGGGTCAGTGTGGCCCTTGACTCCTATATGACATTCATTCACGAACAGGCAGACAAACATAGAACGAATGCAAATACCATATCTCACATGAATGCACAAATTTAAAACTATATAGAGGAGAGTCATTATTATTCTCAAGGTACTGTTCATTCAATTCAGAGAACATATAAGCATTTCACATTTTACAAGACATGGATAATTATCTGCAGTTTAACCAGACCAACCGGAGCAAATGGAATTTTCGTCTCAAGCTAGACTAGGTATTTTCAATTGTAAATTAAAGATAAATAGCAGAGGATAATCTTTAAAGAGCACATTTAGTTTCATATGAAAACAACAATGTTTTCTGGTTTAAAAATTAATTTTCATTTTATTATGGATCATTGCCTTTCAAACTCTAAAGTTTTTAGTGAAGAATATATACACCTCATGGCTTTGTTTAAAAATTTCTAGGCAAAGACAACTATACACACCATAAGCATAACAAAAAAAAGTCTTTCACGTTAAAACAAAGCACATTATAAATCAGTTTTTAGACAATGCATCAACAACCATCAAGCTTATGCGAAGAATGTAAATATTAAAATATCGAACGCCTAATTTTGCTTAATGTAATAACTAGGTAACACAACATTAATTAAAAACAATGTTAGAACACCCAAACTACCAGACTAGACAAATGTATGAAAAAAATCTGACCTCCTCATAGTGTAACTATCGAACTCATCCACCTCTTTGCTCAACTCTACCCTATTTAGAAGGAAAAATAGTTGCTTCAACCAGCCAACCCGCTTCCATTTAAAAGGAAAGACATGTAATGGGTAATTGACACCTCATATTAGCTTGACAAGTTTAGCAACAATAATGTCTCCAAGTGGTGGACGTTTAGACTTCCATATGGTTTTATAACATAACCTTTTCTGAGTTCCCCTACGTTATTCCTTAATGCATATTTAGAATATTTAAAGTTTCAAACTTGTGGCCTTGTGTGACGTAGGCCTTTTCCTTAATACCTTTGCATTTAACATGAATATAGAGGTAATATTTTAATGACATTAGTCTTAAATATTTTTTTTTTTTTCATATTTATATATTTTCTTATATATATTTTTATTTTATTTATTTACTATTTTGTTTATTATTTTATTATTTTTATTTATCATTATATGCAATTCATATATATATTTTTTCAATTTTATATTTATATATTTTTACATTTTTGTTATATATATATATATTAATAAAAATAATATTTTATCTACGTGATGTGATCTACCGGTAAGGACACCACTTGCATTATCGGTGATGTGACACGGGTTCAACCCCCACATCGGATATGTATATGTATAAGAAGTATTTACTCAATAAAAATAAAAATAATATTTTATATAACAATAAGCAACAAGCGACAAGCTGAAGAAAATAAATAACAACTTGCAAACATTCAATTAACCATGTCAGGCAGAATGTAATGCAAATGCAAATTCTACGGTGGGCTTCCATGTACCGATGGACCCGATGCACGAGGCACGACATCATATCCCGCTTACCTAGCTCTTCCAATTTGTTGCCCTGGTCAAGGGGTGGGTGCTCTCTTCTGCTTTTGGCTCAGAGTCCTGCACCTGCACCACAAAACTAAACACATGATCATACTCTTCCAAGTAAATTAACCACAAGTTAGCATTCATATTTTATGAATATCCAACTGAATAAAGCATTAGCACAAAACATAATAGTTATGTCTAGCATATATATAACAAATCACATTATTTTTTTTTTACAAAAGAGAGATTATATATCATTATGTTTGATATACATAAGTTCCATCACATCATTACAAGAAAAATTAAAAGTTTTCATCTTAACAATAGTTTGTTTTTGGTATCAATTTTCAAACAAGTAAGGAAACTGATTTCTCATGGTAGATACATTTTCCCATGTGGCATTTCGTTCAGAATACTGATCTCATTGTACTCGACATTGTTCCATAGATATTTTCCTTAATTGTTTGGTTTTGAAGCCAAAATTTTGACCGGTTGTACCTCAATGAGCTTCGAGTTCGACATCTACAAATGGGTTGTATCCAAGATATGGGATGGGTTAGCAACATATCTACGTAGAAGAGATATATGAAAAACAATGTGGATTTTTGACAAATTGGGTGACAGTACAAGTTTGTAGGCGACAAGAATAATTTTGGCAGTTATGTCAAATGGACCAACAAACCTAGGACTTAGTTTGGTGGATTTAATAGAGCTCTTTGTAGGCTTGACTCTAAAGAAAACTTTATCTCCTAAGGCAAATTCACGAGGTGTTCTTTTATGATTAGCATAACTTTTTTGTTGATCAGCGGCTTCACGTAGTCGCTGGAGAATTTATTTAAGTTGGTTTTCCATTTGCTTTACAACATTAGGACCGATCATCTCTCGATCGTCCAAGTTATACCACGTTAACGGTGTCTTGCACCTACGCCCATATAGAGCCTCAAAAGGGGCCATGCCCAACGTGGTATGATAGATATTATTGTAAGCAAATTCCACCAAGAAGAGATAATATTTCCATTTGCTTTGGTGGTCCATACAATACACACGCAACATGTCCTCAAGAACTTGGTTGACCCTCTCGATTTGTCCATCCATATTTGGATGACAAGCAGTGCTAATATTGAGCCTTGTTCCCTAGGCTCGGTGCAAAGCTTACCAAAAATTAGAGGTGAATCGTGAAACTCTATCAGATATAATTACTTTAGGAAATCCATGTAGCCTCACAATGTCCCTTGCAAACTTCTACGCTATAATCAAAGCATCATCTCGAACACTACCTAGTATGAAATGCGCTACTTTGGTCAACTTATCCACTACCACAAATATTGCATCATGCTGGAATTGGGTTTTTGGAAGTTCCACAATGAAATCCATGGTTATAACTTGCCATTTGTGTTTTGATACTTCAAATAGATACATTTTTCCTCTAGGATGTTGATGTTTTACATTGACTTTCTGGTATTCAAGGTATTTTGCCACAAACTGTACTGTCTCTTTTCGTTCCAAGCTAAAAATAATCCTTCAAATTTTATCTCATCTTGACTACTCCTGGATGTGCAAAATAAGGTGCATAATGAGCTTATTTAAGAATAACTCTTAACTTCTACATATTTGGGCACTACTATTTTGTTCTGGAAGTAGATTAGTTTTTCCTTTATACTATAGTCCCTATATCGACCGGGTAATATTTTAATGACATTAGTATTCAATAATTTCTCTTTTTTTTTCATATTTAATATTTTCTTATATATATTTTTATTTTCTTTATTTACTATTTTGTTTATTATTTTATTATTTTTATTTATCATTATATGCAATTCATATATATATTTTTTCAATTTTATATTTATATATTTTTACATTTTTGTTATATATATATATATTTTAATAAAAATAATATTTTATTCGTGTGATGTGGTCTACCGACAAGGACACCACTTGCATTATCGATTATGTGACCCGGGTTCAACCCCCACGTCAGATATGTATATGTATAAGAAGTATTTACTCAATAAAAATTAAAATAATATTTTATATAACAAGCAACAAGCTGAAGAAAACAAATCACAACTTGCAAACATTCAATCAACCATGCCAGGCAGAATGCAATGTAGATGCAAATTCTACGATGGGCTTCCATGTACCACGGACCCTAGTGCATGAGGCACGACATCATATCCTACTTACCTGTCTCTTCCAATTTGTTGCCCTGGTCAAGGGGTGGGTGCTCTCTTTTACTTCTGGCTCGGAGTCCTACACCTGCACCACAAAACTAAACACAGGATCATACTCTTCCAAGTAAATTAACCACAAGTGGTGGGGATGTGACATACTCCCCCTTATATTTAACACAGTCCCTGTGTTAGCTCATAAATACATAAGTTAGCAATCATATTTGCTGAATATCCAACTGAATAAAGCATTAGCACAATGGTTTATCCATAATTGTCACATCAAATTCCTATAAAAGTTAGCCATATGATAATTTTACCACTAATACCAGGTTTTTTTTATCAAGTATCTAATAGCTAAATCATTAATATGCACAAAAACCTGATAACCTATAATATAGTGGTGGAATTTTTTATGAGTGTGTATGACTGCAAGGAGTTTCTTTTTTGTGATAGTATAATTGAACTCAACATCTGTAATATGTTTACTAACATAATAGATGGCATAAAAATCACCACCATATCTCTATCCCGAAATTGACCCTATTGCATTATTGGATGCATCTATAAATATGTGAAAGGAAATGGTCCAATTTGGACCCCTTAGAACTAGAGCAAAAGTCATTTTTTCTTTCAAAATGTTAAATGCCTATTCACATTCATTTTTCTAGAAAAACTCTATATATTTTGATAAAAATGTGCTTAGGGGTTTAGCAGTTTTGCTAAAGTTTTCTATAAACCTCCTATAGTAACCAACTCATCCAAGGAAACTCTAGATATCTTTCTAAGTTTTAGGAGTGGGTAGATTTTGGATTACCTCTATCTTCTTTCTATCTACCTTGATCTCATATACAAAAATATGATGTCCTAATACTATCCCCTCCTGCATTAACATATAATATTTCTCATTGCTTAGGGATAGATTGGTTTCCTCACACCGTTGGAGTGTTCTTTCCAAATTTTCTATGGCTTCTTTAAAAGTTTCACCATAAACAATGAAATCATCCATGTATACTTCCATATTTTCTCCAATCATATCAAATAAGATGCTCAAAATTACCCTTTGAAATGTGGTAGGTGCATTGCACAAACCAAAGGGTAAAAATCCATAAGCGAAGGTTCTCCATGGACAAGTGAATGTAGTCTTATCTTGATCCTCTTTCCCAATCTAAATATGATTATATCTATTGAACCCATCCAAGAAAGAAAAGTATTTCTTATCTTCTAAGGTTTCAAGGATATGATCTATGAAAGGTAAGGGAAAGTGGTCCTTTTTATGGCCTTGTTGAGTGATCTGTAGTTAACATAGATATGCCACTTGCCATTTTTCTTGGGCACCACCACCAAGGGTGATACCCACTCACTATCTAAAATAGGTTAGATAAGTCCAATTGTCAAAATTTTCTACAATTTTGTTTTAACAATCTCCTTCGTAGTTGGATTCATTCTACGCTATGTTTGTCTTACCAATTTTACTTCATCTTCCAGATATATGTGATGAGTACAAGTTTTAAGAGCTATTTCTCTCATTTTTGAATACTCCCAAGCAAAGGCACCTTGATGTTTGACTAATATTTCTTTCAGTTTAATCTTCTGATCAATTATCAACTCATCATCTATGTTTAATACCCTCCCAAGTGTAACCTCTATTTGCTTAATATGGTGATTTTTACCTCCAACAAGTGGTAATTCTGGAGGACATGAGGATTCTTCTTAGAAATTTTTTGATATAACTCTTTCCTAATCACTATCATCCTTAAATTTATAAAGTGTCATGATGGGTTGAGTCATTGATAAACCACTCATATTTTGGTTTCCACATTCAGGTTCCCCCAACAAATCTACAGATTGTGCAAGTGGATTCAGGTTTTTCACAATCCGACCATCAAAAATAGTCATTTGGCCATTTTTGCAACTTATGTAGGCATCATCTATTGCAGCCAAGACCTACCTAATATCAATGGATAACCACCCAATCCATACTTGGATTGTAACACTAGAAAATATTTTGGGTATTTCCATGCATCTATAGTGATTGTAATGTCTTCTAGCATTCCCTCGAGGAGCACTATAGATCTGTTTGCCAACTAAAGGATAGTTTTGGTTGGCTTCAGGTTGGTTAGTCTAAGTTTTTGCATGGTATCCTTGTGCATGACATCATTGGAAGCCCCCATATCTACTAATGTATTGGGTAAAACATAGCCTCCAATTTTTACAATTAAAATAGGGCTTCTTAGGTCTAAATATTTTTGGTTGTGGGTGTTTCCTAGCATAATATCAGCTACCTGGCCTACTAAATTGATTGCTTGTGCTGGTTTTCTTAGACACAATTCTCTTATGGTCTTGCTATATATGGGAATGTCTCTTATGGTCTGAAAAAGAGGGATTGTGATTATCAAATTTTGGTTGTATTGGTTTTTTGGGTTCTTGAAATTTTTTTGGGAAAGGTGGAACCTCTTCTCTAGCATTTATAGCTACTGGTTCATATTCTATTTCTTCTATAAGAGGTGATTACTCTTTTTCTAAATCTACCTCTTCCTCATTTTCTAAAAAAGGAGCTATTTCTACACCTACCTGTTTACCTTATCTCAATTGTATTGTATTGCAATCTACTTTAATATTATACATGGGGTACATCTCATTCTCCATATGGTATGTTGGCTGTATTTTATTATTTGGATTATATGTAGGTTGTGCTATAAGTTGAGGATATCTCAAAGTAGGGGAATATGGCAAAATTGGCTGTAGTGGGACTTGACCTACATGTTGTGGAGTTGGACTCCAAGCATTGGGATTTCTCCACTATGGTCCAGGCTATTGGTATGGCATCCATGGGTAAGTATTATAAGTATTTGCTCCTTGAGGGGTATGTATCCAAGGTTGTTGTCCCCACCAACCCATATTGGGTGGCTGAACTTGACCTTGGTGCTAAAAATTACTGCCCCCATAGGATGGCATTCTTATTGGCATGTTGTTTTCCATAGGAGACTGTTGCCAATTTTTCCTATTGCCCATGAAGTATGCTTTCGTTACTTCAAGATCTTATCTATATTTTGATAATTATGGACACAATTTAGTTTTATGATATTTTTGACACATAGTGCACACTCTAACTTTGTTTTCAGGACATTTGTTTCTAGGGTGCTTTCCCCTACATTTAGGATAAAAATATGCTAATGTTACCTCATTCTCATGATTTTTTCTCTAAAATATAAGAGTTTCCATTTGAAGCACAAGAGATGACAACATCTCACTCTTGAGGTCTTCTTGCATATTTTCCATCTCCATTTTTGTGACTGTAGTTAATTGTTTGACATTTCTAGAATTTAATTTACCCTTCCTTCTTGAATAGTTTTGGCATAAATATCGAATATCAAACATTTGGTATTGATAAATATCCTCTCTATAAATCATGTTTAATGCATCAAGAGATTCATTCATAAGCCCCTTTAAGAAGATGCTTCTCAAGTACCTATATCCTAGTCTTGCCTGGGGAGATATTTGTAGATTAAATCTAAACCTATCCCAATACTCCTCTAATGACTCACCTTCATTCTGTGTCATATCCATGACTTATTCTTCAGAATCTCATGCCCTACCAAAGCCTTGATAATAATTTAGGAATATTTTTTTCATGTATTCCCAGGTAGTTATGTATCTATGTCCTAAAATTATGAACCAATGTAGAGTTGAATCATCTAGAGTTGAAGGAAACAACTTTAATTTCTAAGCATTGATTTTATAATCTATCAACCTATATAGAACATCAAACTTAAAAAGAAACAAGTCATGATATTTTGATTGAAATCCTCTAAATATTTGAAGGTGGGTAGGAGAGATATGTTTCATCTTGTGGTCTTCTCTTACCTCTTCTATAAGGAAGTTAAAACTAGTGGATGCTTCTTCTACATCAGCCATCTTATCTATAAATAGGGTTTCTACACTTGCTATTTTTAGGGTATCTTTAAAGGCTTCTAATTCATTTCTTTTATCCTTTAGAGGGATTGCTAAATTAGTATTTGAAATAGTCCTATCTTCAACTTCTTACCAACATTGAATGTTTAGTAAGTCTTGCTCAGATTGAACTCTTTCTACCACTGATCCTTCCCTAATATTTTGGTGGTCTGATTCAGAAGTATCCTATGCAAAAAGTGGATTTTGACTCCAATGCATAGGTGGAGATGGTGGTGGGAAGATATCATCGTCAGGATTTGGCACAACTAAAATAGAGGTTTCTAGAGAAACAAAATTTTTGCTCTTGATGAAACGATCATCTGGTCCTCTACCTCTATGTGGACTCATACAAAATTAGAATGTAGTTATGCAAAAAGTAACCTAAACTACTTCAAAACCACTTTATTTAGAACATGATTTTAAAGTTGGTTTTTCCTTGGAAATAGTGCCAAAATGTTGGGCAAAACATTGGCTAAGTTTCTAGAGTTAATTTCATTGTCTCCATTTAATTGTCAATCCAGGATAGCTTGTAAATTTATGAAAAACTATGCATAGTATATGTCTATAATCTCCTTAGTAAGATGAGTCCCTTATATTATATGGTTTGGGTGGGGGGGGTGTTGTTGCATTGGATTTTTTGTTTGTATTATAAACCATTAACCTATTTTATTTTATCAAAGACATGATCGAAATAAACTTACAAAAATTAAAACGCATGTTTTACTGAAAAAATTACAAAAATAGGGGAAGCTATAGAATTACACTAACTCATAGAAAATACGGTAAAAATAGGAAATAAATGAAATAACAAAAATTAGAGAAAAAGTGGGAGAAATATTGTTGAGAGTGGACCCAAGCTTCTAGCATATTCCACCCGAGTCAATTCATTCACCGGATGCTAGTTTGAGATTAATAGAACACTCAAATATATTGTATTATATGCAGCTTCTAAAAATTTATAGAGAAAATCTAGGATCTGGTTCTCAAGGGTGGCTTGCATATTTATAAGATATGCAACCATACCCTGTTACATTTGGAGGTAAATTATTTTCAATTTTTTTGTTACAACAAATACATAGAAATAGGGAGGATAAAGCGAATATACAATTAATTTCATCTATTACCAGATTAATTAAGCATATTTTGTTTTTATCAAAACATAATATATCTGATATCATGTTTATCGATTTACATTGATATTTATGTATTTGCTAAAAAATAGATGACATATACTTTATGACATTGTCCTTCATCCACATCCATCACAGAAATCACATCTACATCCATCGCTAAAATCACTATTCTGTTCTACCGACAATAGGGATTGTGATGTACTTTTGCTTCAATGGGAGTCAGGCACCAAATGGGATTTAGGCATCAAATGGGATTCAAGAACCAAATGAAAGTCAAACACCAAACCAGAAGTCAGGCATCGAAACAAGAGTCGGGCACCAAAATGGGAGTTGAGCACCAGACTTAGCATCATTACTTTATTTATTGTGCTTATTTTTACTTTGATTTTCTATCATAAAATAGAAAGTGCTAGGTTCAAATGGGACCTTGACGTAAGCATGCTAAAAGGCAGTAAAAATCACTGAATCTACACACAATTCACTTAAAAACAAACATTAAAAAATATACATAATTTGCTATTATATATATAACTTTCATAAAACATACATTCTATAATAACAATGCCACATTATATATGAAAAGTTTATACAAAAATATGAGCATTTTCAAGGCTCGTCAGTTAGATATCTAATCAGAATAGTCAATAGATTAAATGAAATTGACATCTAAAAGATTTTGTAATTCCTCTTTAACCAACAAGGCTATTTTAGGATGTATTTTTCTAAGTTTTTTTTACAAATTTTGTGTTAGGATGAATCACAAAATGATGCATGACTACATAAGGATACAAGCTGGGCATATCTGCATATTTCCATGCAAATAAGTTAGGGTATTCTACAAGAAGTTTTATATATCTAATTTGTTCTTCTTTGTCCAAAGCAACTCCTATTTTAACCATGTGAGGATTGGTTTCTATTTCGATGTTAATTTTGAAAATATATTTTACCACAATGCTCAATTCCCTTTTGAAGTTGAGAGGGACAGGTGAAACACCCATTTCTTGAAGTTCTTCTAGGGATAGTTTGGCTAGTTCATCTTGTGTAGTTGTTGTCTGAACATGTGTTATACATGGAATGGACCCATAAAAGAAGAAACTATTTTGTATGATTTCTTCATGAGATATATCATAAAAGACATCTCCTTCTACACATTCATCTAGAGCAGAAATTATTTTTGGATGGATCACTGAAAACATATTGCAAGAGAAAATATGAGATTTCTTTCTCTTTTTAATATCTGTCAAATGCTTTTGATTTTCTAAATATTCACCATATGTGATTAGGTGATCATCCTGATCGAAGGGTAAAGGCTGATATTTTGTATATATGTAGCTTATACCACATTGGGAAGGTCGTTCCTCAACCTCAAAAGGTTTACGTATGTCATTTTTGAAATAACCTAAACCTTTACCTTTATACCCCATGTCACACATAATTTTCTTAGATTTTATATATATGTTTGAGAAATAACATTGAGAAAAATTATTTTCATCAGAGGTAAAGCTTATTTGCTTAATGTTAATTTTGTCTGGGGAACATCTGACAGAAATAAAGGTATAATTTCCAACATGATATATATTCCCTTGTTTGCGTAAAACAAAATTACCATGTTCAATTGATGCTAATATATTGGATAAATATGGTAGAAATTCATCTATAAGAGGGTATGATGTAGAAGGATCATTTACGCTAGAAGGTATAGGTTTGTCAAAAGAAGATGGTTGATCAAGTGTTGGTAGAGAAGACTTAGGAGAGATAGGTGCTAATGATGATAGGTCTAGACAAAATGGAACATTAATGGGTTCTATCATTGCACACATGTCAAAAGGTCTAGGATGTCCATGAATAATGACCAATTGATTTTTAAATTTAAATTTTACATATTGATGTAAGGTAGATGGGACTGCCCTTATTACATTGATCCAAAGATGTCCTAGAAGAATGTTATATGATGCTGAGCAAGATACAACAAAAATGGATGCATCCAAAATCTTAGGACCAACTTGTAATGGAATGGACATTACACCACAAGCTTCTTGGGTCTCATCATTAAAGGATTTAATAATCATTTTAGTTTTTCTTAGATCTTCATTTCTGAATCCAAACCTCTTAAAAAAGTCATAAGTGCAAATGTTCAAAGATGAACCATTATCAACAAACACTCTTTTAACACACACATCTCCAATTAATATTGTTATATATAGGTGATTATCCCTATGAATACTCTGAGGAGGAATATCTTTATCATGAAAATCAATGTAGTCAATTCCATGAGAGGCCACAACATTAACTATCACAGTTAGCTCTATATCCTAATGTACCATCATTTTACTTAGGGTATTAATTAAATATTCCCTATGAATATATTAAGTCCTAAGGAGATCAATAAGAGAAATTCTAGTTGTTGTATTAGCTATTTGTTCATTGATATCAAAATGAATTTTTTGTTGAGGCCAAACTAAATTATTCCCCTTATGTGGTGGTTTTAGAAAAAAAGGTGGTTGAGCCATATCATTTGGTTGAGTTATAGATAGTTGAGGTTGAGAAGCTTGGGCTTGAGCCTATTGCCTAGAGATGGCTCCAATTGTACCTACAATGTTGCTTAATTGATGTGGTGATTGTGGGATGATGAATGGATTGGATGAATTAAACTTCATGGGGTGAGATTTGGTAGTTGATGTTTATTCCATAGAAAGTAGTTGTTGTGAAGAAGGATGAGTTGTTAACATTCTCGAAAATGATTCTTCTAGAACTAACAATTTCATAATGGGTAGGATTGATTCTATTTCATCTTCTAAACTATTGGAATGAAGAGAACTAATATTTATTTTTTATTTTGATTCACTTTCTATGTGTTCCAAAGATAAATATTGTAACTCTTTTCCTTGAAATTTCTCAATTGTAACTATGGATTGAGTAGGCACAAATACATTTTGTGGAAGTTGTGATGGTAGGTGATTACTAACCATTCCCACATAATGTGTTGGATGAGGCACATTCTTATAATCTAGTTGATTCACAAATTCCTTGCCACGATTGGATAATGGGTTTTGGAAGATGTATAGATTTTGATTAACATTTTGTGCCTGATGTTTTTGTGTAATTTGCTGGAGGATTGGGGTTTTGTGGAGGACTTTCCACTTCTAGATTTCCATTGTCAATTAGGTATTGCACCAAATATTTTAGTCTTCTATAAGTTTTTGTTGGATGACCGTTGACTTGATGGAAATCATAATGTTGGTCTGGTCTATTCCAAGGTTGGGAGGTGTCTAGTTGTTGTATCTCTAGAAATTTTATCAAACCTATTTCCACCAATTGTGGAAAGACCATAGTCAACGGTTGATTAAACTTCTTGAAATTCAATTTTAGAGGTTTTTTTGGTGATTTTAATACAAAATTATTTGTGGTCTTCATGGTATTAAAATTTGGAGGAGTTCTATTATCTGTGATCCCATCGTCTACCACATGCTTGTTCTTATATTTATTTTTAGATGATTTATCCTCATCTTTCCTTTTAATTTGTCTTCTTCTGATAAGGGCTTCTTCTACCCTTCTTTCTAAATTGATAGCTTGATCAAAAGAGGTTATAGTGGTAGTGGCCAACTCATAGGAAAATTGTTCTTATAAGTTTCCAATGAAGATTTCTAGCATTTCTCTTGGAGGTAGAGCAAAATGTAATTTGCCCAAGAGTTTTCTCCATTGGGCTAGAAATTCTACGAAACCTTCTTCTTTTCCTTGTTTTAAGTTGTACAAGTCTTTAATTGTGACATGCATTTCTATGTAGGCACAAAATTGATGCACAAATAACTTTGCAGTTTCTTCAAAGTTTCTTAAGGAGTGTGTTGGTAGTTGATAATACCATTCCAAAGCCATACCTCCTAAGCTTTTTAAAAATATTTTTAAAAACAACATATCATCATATAAAATTTCATTACAAACTATCCTAAACATATGAATATGTTTGTTCGGATATTCAATCTCCTTATACCCATTGTGCCTATTTTGTGCCATTATGTTTGCATAAGGAGGATAATATGTGGTTTGTGTTGTTGAATAAGGAGTTGGGATGGTAATACTATTGTGCATAGTTTTGAAAGTAGTAGGATTGGTGTACCTACAAGGAAATGTATTTCATTGAGAGGTTTTTTGAGAAGAAGTAGGAATTTGCAAATGTATATTCTAATTTTTTTGAGTCATAGAATCTTGGGAAAATTGGTTGTTGAAATATTGAGAAAGAAATTTATTGTTGGCGGAGGAAGAAGGTTGTTTTTTAGTGGAAGTAGTTGTAGTGGCAACAAAAATAGGTTTGTGTTGTGGTGCCACAGATGCTTGAATTTGAGAGTGAATATCTTGAGAGGGTGTAATTTGGGTGGTACCAAAGGAATGATCATTATGGATGGCTTGTTGTAATGGAGAGGTATTATTTGAAGTATCACTAGCATATGTCTCTAGTTGTGGGCAACGTTGAAAAGCTTCTTCCAAAGCTGCTTCAATTGAAAAATCATCCCTCTTAAGTTGATATATTTCAAAGACATTAGCGAGAGTAGGTCGACTATATCCCATTTTAGGCTCAAAAGGATCAATTGTTTCTTCTTCTTCATTTTGTTCTACTTGTGCTATTTGTTCCTCTTGAGTTTCTTCTATCTCTATTTTAGCATTAGGATTTTCAGTATCTGACTCCCCTTCGGAGCCGATTGCCACATGTTTACCATTCCTTAAAGTTTTAGGCATATTTTATCGATGCTAATCCTAAGTTTTTTTTAGATTAAATTGAAAATATTTCTTACTAAATATTTACAAAATATTCAAATAATGAAGCTAGGTGATTTACTCTTCTCGAAAGAGTTTATGGATGTCGTTGATAGGCTCTAAGTATTATGGGTTCATAAAAAGTTCTTCAAAAACAAAATATTTTTTTTTCAAAAGGTGAATGAAATGAACAAGAGTAAGATTATTAGTTCTAGAAGTAGGGGGTTGGAATTGAAGTTTGTGGCAAAAATATCGAAAGAGAACTACTCTAGGTGCCTTATGATATCGTCTGTTTTTCTTGAAGGTTACTTCCTTGTCTTCTAGGTATGCTAGAAATTTGTGAACAATTAATGACTCTTCAAAATAACTTTCCCAAGGGTAAACTATTGAATGAACACTAGCCCTCTTGTTTTCTAACCAACGCTCACAACTTCTTTTAATATCAAATTAAGGGGAGTAATAATATATACCTAAGGCTTTCATTATATCAATCCTCTTGATTTTTTTTAATTCTTCAGACCTTCTCTTAACGAGATCAAGGTTATGCCACAAATCACCCCAATGTTCTTTGTCATTTCTGTAAAGAATATCAACTTCTTATTCTATGAATGTCTTCCTAAGGTCTATAAGTGCGGAATCCCTAGTACTATTATCCATAATTTAATTTTAGTTATATATATATTTTTTTTTAACTTAGAAAAAACAAAGTAAAAAAAATGAAAAAAGATAAAAAAATCAAAGCAAAATAAACAATTTTTTTCTAACTAGAGGTTTCTTTCGAACCGTTTTGAAATTTGTAGGCCAAAGTTATATTTTTTCAATTAGAATTTCACCTGGATTCCCGCATGCAGATTCTTGGTGATGAATTCCAAGCCATGATGAAGCCCAGGTCCTACCAGTCCTCACCTAGTTCATCGTGGGCAGTGATACACCTTAGAGAGATGCATGCTATTTTCCATGGCTATGAAGATTGTTGGACCGATTGAATTTTAAAATCTTGATTAGAGTTTTAAGTTTTTTGGGTACAGGTGAAATGATAATCCCTTTTTGAAGGTTCGTAAGCCTTCAATGTATGTCCCATTATGTCTAAACTAGTCGAAGTTGTGGAAAAACATATCGTATGTGATTCTTTTTAGGACAATGATGTGAAATAAAAATAAAAGAGTGTGATTCGGTTCAATTGAAAATTTATATTTTTATATGACTTAATATAAGACACACAAGTTTTAAATGATCTTTTTAGTTTTTTTTTTTTAAACAAAGAAAAGCAATAAAATCAAAGTGATGGTGTGGTTCACATCGGGTTCATCAAAGAATGTAGACCCAAAATTTTTGTACCCCTTTCCTTCAGGTTGATGGATCTATGCCTAAAAGGGGGAGGGAAAATAAAGTGCCTACACCTTAGATGAGAAGCACTTGAGTTGTGCTCTCCTTGGTGTTTGTCGATGAATTTGGTGGGGTTCACCAAGAAACACTTTGTGGTGGTTTCCATGCCTAGGTAAGGTGGGAGTTTAGTGGATTCTTTGATTGACATGCACCTAGGGTTTTGGCAAAATTACAAATATACCCTAACTATATGCACTTTTTCTTTTATGAACACATCAATGAACAATGAGACTAATGTAAACTATTGAAAATTGCATATCTATTTATTTATTTTATTTTTTCTTTGCAAATAATGAAACTAATGCAAGCTAATATATGTAATTATGCATTTCTATTATTTTCTTTTCTTTTTGTATTTTCTTTTATGAAGATGCTTATAAAGTAGGAAAGTACAAAATTGAGATATGATAGTCTAATAAAACTAAAATGAATAAAAAATCAGACCCTTACCTGATCCAGATGGTTGATATCAAGCGAATTCAAATCTATTAGAGTGAATTTGAAAACACAAACGAATTCATATTTATGTAAACAAATTCAAAAATACCCTACAACTTTCTGAATTTGTTTAAAACCTACAATTTCACAAATGGGACACTAAAAATTGTGATTAGTGATGAGGGATCTTCTTGAGCCACTACAAGTTTGATCCTTAGTGACATGGCAGTCAGATCTCATCGGTTCTTTTAGTAAATTGTAAGTAAAATGATTGATTTCTAGATCTAGTGCAAGCATATATGTTCAAAAAGAAATAGTGAAACAATATGGAATTCATAAAGTAATAAATTTTATAATGACCAATATGTAAAGTATGAGATATTATGATAAACCTGAGAACAATATTTTACCCCCAACATGTGTTTGCATAAATTCAAATGGTTTTAGTGAATTCAAAAATATCTTGAAGTTTTCTAAATTAATTCAAATTTGCAATGGTCAAATTTAGAAAGTTTGTAGAGCTATTTCAAAAACTCTTTAGCAAATTTGGATGACCATAATAGTCTTTTAAATTCATTTTAAACCTATAGTTTGACAAATCTATGCTAAATATTTGTACTCAAAAGATATCAGGATTAAGAGTACACATTGTTAGGATTATCACAAGGCAAGAAATTTGTCTCTTGGGTATGTCTATGCAAATTCAAAACTTACAGAGCAAATTCAAAAATATTTTAAAACTTCTAAATTCATTAAAAACAAGTAAAACTTTGATCTACTAATGCAAAATGATAAAATTTGAATACTAAATCAAGGTATATGGACTGATTGTACCAATTTTCATCTTATATGATCACTAGAATGGCAATATAATGGTAATATCTCCCATCAAATCTATGACAAGACGTGTGAAAAAGCTTCTCTCCACTTCAATCTTCTGCAAAATCACCATAGTTTTCTCTGAAGGTAGCCTGCAAATTTTTAAAACTAGAGTAGCTCAAAAAATATCTAGGAGAATGAATATGGGTGGGGTTTGTTAGAGGAAATTAGCAAATTTTCCAATTTTAGGTAAATTTGAAAAATTCTAAATTCGCTAAAAATCCTAGTTTTCCTAGATTTGAGGCAAATCTAAATGATATGTTAACCATTTTTAGGTGCACATTTGATTTTAACAAATTTAGATGTCTAAATTTTATTTTGTCATCTAAATTTGCTAAAAGGAGAGAAAAATACATGAATAGGTTTTAACAAACATGAGAAACGAGGTGGATGACTAAGGGGGGAAGATACATTACTAAGGGGATATATGTTGTTAGGAAGACTAGGAATGTTTAGGTGAGTCAAAATTCCATGGCTACACAATGGAATTGCCAATGAAATGGCCTCCACATAAACCTTCATGAGCCTCACTAAGATCTAGTCAGGCTTTATTAGTGTTAAGGCATTGCAAGAGGATACCTTCAAAAGAATGTTGATATAAAGTATTTCCAATTATATTTGAATCAACACAATATTTTGAATAAAATATTACATTGATTATGATCTAAACCATCTAGAATAAAACCATATATAAGTAAATTAAAGATGTTGATATACCATGGCTCAGATGAGAAAGCTCAATTGGTCAAAACATCTAATGAAACAAGACTAGAACCAAGCGACAGGGGCTCCTAGAGTTGTTTAATGATAATATATACTTGATCATATTACAACTCCAAATAAAGAAAGAATGCAACAACAACCATGTCATCCACATAGCAGTTAGAGGATCTAGGGATCGACTCTATGGTTACTTGATCAAACATGAACAAAATTTTGGTGATAATATATTTGTAAGGTTTTAGCTTATTATCCTGAGTCTGATAAATATTGTTAATCTAATTGACCATAATTTGAGAGTCATCAAAGATCAAAAGAACACTAACCTTCAAGGC
This sequence comes from Wollemia nobilis, assembly GCA_028583015.1. Classification (NCBI taxonomy): domain Eukaryota; kingdom Viridiplantae; phylum Streptophyta; class Pinopsida; order Araucariales; family Araucariaceae; genus Wollemia; species Wollemia nobilis. The sequence goes on along the minus strand of JAQPPZ010000613.1, from coordinate 3,467,594 downwards.
TAAGGCTTCTCTAAGACCAAGGATCAAAGCTTCATACTTTGTAGTATTTTTAATGCAAGAGAAATGAAGCTTGAAGGAAATGGGGATGAGCTATTTTTATGGGACAACTAGAACAATTCCAACACTAGCATCCTTTAAGCATCAGGGTCCATCAAAAAATAAAGTCTAAGACTTTGGCTCTTTAGCTTTTATGCTAAGGCACTCATCAAGAAAATCAATGACTAAAGGATGGGAAACTTCTAGGGGAGTGAATACCAACTAATTACTAATCACCTGATCCTTGATAGCCTTCTCACCTATGAATGTTAGGTTGAACTCACTAATGGATAAAACCCACTTAGCGATGTAAACTAAAAAGTGGGGCTTAGATATTAAGTAGCACAAAGGATCAAAATTTGCAACTATCGATATCTTATGGTTGATTATGTAGTGCCTTAGATCCTATGAAGTAAACACTATGGCAAGGTAAATATTCTCTAAGGGAGTGTACTAGGTTTCATAGCTAACCAAGGTTATACTGATATAGTAGATAGCTTACTCTTTTTTTTTATCATCATGTTGAGCCAACAAGACTCCCAAAGCATGAGTTGTGGTTGCTATGCAAAGTATCAAATGCTTATCTGGTCTAGGAAGAGATAATATAGTTGGAGAAGTGAGATGCCTTTTGAGTTTATCAAAAGCTTGTTGACACTTGGAATCCCATTGGAACATGACATATTTCTTAAGGATCTTAATAAAGGGCTAACACTTATCTATTAACTAAGCTATGAATTGATGGAGAGCTTAAAGTCTACCTTGCAAGATACACAATTTGGTTAGGGGACAAAGAGGAGGTATTTCAATGATAGCCGCTATCTTAGTGGGGTCCACTTAAATTCCTCACTTAGAAATGATAAAACCTAATTACTTGCTATATGTGACTCCAAACATAAACTTGGAAGGCTTAATATGAACCCTAAATTGTTGAAGTCTTTCAAAAGTTTGTCTTAGATCATGAACATAATATTTTCGATGTATGGAATGACCCAAAAAATCATCCACATAGTCCTCTATAATATCATGCATAATATCATGAAAAATATAAGTCATAGCCCTATGATGTGTGGCACCAACATTATTTAAACCAAAAGGTATAATTTTATAACAGAAGGTGCCCCATGGTGTGATGAAAGCTATCTTGTCTTGGTCCTTAGGGGTAACCATGATTTTTTTATATCCTAAGAAACCATCCATGTTCAAAAGCATGCCCTAGTGGTGAAATCTATGATCATATCTATGTTTGGGAGAGGAAAATCATCCTTGGGACATGCTAAGTTAATGTCTCTAAAGTTGGTACATATTATAATTTTTCTTACCTTCTTAGCCACAAGAACAATGTTGAAGATCCAATCAGAATAGTTGATAGCCTTGACAAAACCAATGTCAAGAAGTTTTTAGAGCTCCTACTTGAGTAAAATGGTGACCTTAGAATGCATCTTCCTAAGTTTCTGCTTAACTGGCTTAGCACTAGGCTTCAATACCATATGATGCATAACAAGGTGGGGATCAAGCCCTGGCATGTCAGCATATGACCAAGCAAAAATATCATGAAATTCCTTCGAAAAATTGGTCAGTTGATCCTACTTGTCCATGGACAAGGCTTTACATAACTTAAGGATTATAGGGCTTTCCTTAGAACCTTGTTGGGTCCTCAAAATCCAACTTGATTTTGCCCTTGTTTTTTAAATTTTTGTTGCCCTATGGAGTCCTTGGTATAGGTTGTTTTTTTTTATATATCTAGGTCAATATTGGCTTCTCTTATTTTTTGTGGTCCAACCAAAATTTGCAATAATGCCCTAGTTAATCTTCTTTAAAATTATCCTTTTTTCTTTGGTCCTTTTCAATTATTGCAAATTTTTGGTCTTTTTGTGTCCTATCTCACCCTTCAAGAGCAATGAAAATTTTTGTGTCATTAGGGTTCAAGGTATATTTTTCTTAGGCCCAAATAGGGGTCTTTTTATTTCACCCCCATTGTCTTCCTAAGGTTTAAATAAATTATTTTTGGCCCTCAAGGCCCTAAATTCTATTTAAATTCCCCCCTTTATTTTTTCTAGCCATTAACCCTTATCCACTAACCATTATAACTCCCCCCAAATCCTAAGTCCCTAAGCCATGTGATCTAACACCTATCATCCCTCTCCATGCAACCCCCCTTTTTTTTTTCTTCCTTGACATGTCCTTCCCTCAAAATTATTTCCCCCCCTTTCTTTTCCCTAAGATTAGGTTGGGGTCTTCTTCTCCAAGTCTAAGGTGAGGCATCTAACCCATATTTTTTTTCTAAAAATCAAATGACATCGCTTGTACCCCACCAAGGGGGAGAAAATAAAACTCATAGGAAGGTGCATAGATTGAATGGCTCAAATAAGAGTACATAGATATGGCAGTGCATGAGAGGGCACATGAATAAAAGCCCTTCAACCTCATGGTAGCACATGGTGATAGGATTTTAGGCAGATCTAACGGTGTAAAATAGGGTGTGTGAATCAATCGTGCAAAGGGTAGTGGGGTTCTCAATTTCTCCGATCTAGGCACACCATGTAGTAGCATGTGATAGACTAGTACAAGCATAGGACATCCAACGGTGCACACAAAGGCATGTGAATCACTAGGGCAAAGGGTAGTGAGGGTTTCAAAGCATTCCAATCCAAGTGTACCATGTGGAATCATGTGGGTGGAAAGTTCTAGCATAGAAGGGGTGGATGCAACATTTCCTTTTTCTTTTCTAGTTTCCTTTATCCCACATTTAGCATGGGCTGATCCTTATAGGGTTTAAATCCATAAAGGCACCCATAATAGTTTGACCACCTCATAGTGGTTAGAGAAAACTATCATACAGGGACTACCCAAGCGAGGTAGCCTAAGAGACACCAATTTGTGGCACCAGTGCAGGAGACCACCTAAGCAACCCAAGAACCCACTAGTGTCATTTGAAGAGGTGCTTTGACTAGTGTAAAATATTTTTAGCATGAGGCCAAAAGGCTGAAGTTTATTTTTTTACTATTATTTTTAAATGGATAGCAAGGGTTAGGTTCCCTTAACAACTATCTATGATCTTAAGGATTTATTTTTGAGTTAATTAAAAAAATGAGGGCTAAGGTTTTAATTTAAATGACTATTTAATGGTCCAAATTTATTATAGTAGAAGCATATGGAGGTTGGTATAGCTCTTGATAATGAGAATCCTTGACATAAAATGGAATATAGAAGCAATTGAAATTATGACCATTATCAAGCTTTAATTAGAGGTAATTTTAACCAATTTAGACCACTATCAAGCTGCAAACAAGAGCCACAATAAATACAATCAATAGGGTGGATGAAATATGGAGGTGGTTATAGTAGTTATGGGCCATCATAGAGGCAATGGTAGTTTTAGCAATTATGGGCCATCATCAATCTTTGAATGAGATCAATAATCAAGCTATATGAAATAGGTGGTGCTACATGATATTAAGCCTTATCCTTACCTTACTCAGTCTGTCTAGAATCTTAGGATAATTTTTTCTTGAGTCAAAGAGGTGTATCCACTAGATTCCACAGTGCTAATTGGATAAGGGAAACTCTTGCAGTGTGAAAAATATCCAAGGGTGCAAGAATATCCTCCAACAAACCTATGTTAACATTTATGGTCTCATAAATGAGTATATGAAACTCATCCTCATAAGGAGGTGGGGAAGGGATCACTCCTAGTTTCTCAAGGTCCTTAAAATACATAGAACCAAAGTCCTATTGAGAACTAGAAGACTCGACATGTGTGACACAAGGGACTGACCCATCAAATAAGAAATTGTTTCAGAGGACATCCTCATGATCCATGTCACAAAGAGTGTCCCCTGCAACATACTTACCTGGGATCATAACTAACTTAGGATGCACCAAAGTTACCACATTGTAAAATAGAATGTTCATGGGATAATATGGTCCCTTATCCTCATCATTCCACTCCAAGCCTTGATGATCTAAATATTCAGCATAAGTAAAAAGGTGATCATCATTATCAAATTATAAATGTTGAGTTTTATTGGGTATGTAGCCTACACCACATCTCCTTAGCCAAAGCTCAACTTCTAAAGGCTCTTGAATTCCTTTCTATTGTGGCCTCAAACCTTTACCTATATATCCCATATTATATAGGATTTATTTGAGAAGTGGGTAGTCATTGGACAAGTAACAATGGGCAAAAGAATGCTCTATAGGAAGATGGTTGCTACCATATATATTTTCTTTGAGGGCCATACCCACAAATATAAATGTACACATGCCAATGTGTATAATTTTATATTTCTTATAAGGTAAACCCATAGTCCTTGATGAAGGTGGTAGCTTGGCAAGATCTAGAAGAGGTTATTGAAGAAACAGATTGACCTGATATTATGATGAAACATTGATTAATGGTTCCTCAATCACATTTAAATTTTCAAGTTGCTTAATGATGTGAGATGAAGAAACTAATGGGTATAAATTGAGATCAGATTGAGCTTGCTCAACCATTGAAAAATATTGAAATGGATGAGGATCACCCAGAATGGTGATAAGTTGATCTTTGAACTTGAGTTATAAACATTGATGAAAAGTATAAGGGATAATTCATAGCCCTCTGATATGTAGCACCAATATTCTTCAAGACAAAAGGCATGACATTATAACAAAAGGTATCATGTGGTGTGATGAAAGTTATCTTAGCCTAGTGAAAGCATGTCATATTTGGCGGTGAAGTATATGATCATATTTATGTTGGGGAGAGGCAAATAATCCTTAGGATATGCTAATTTAATGTCCCTGTTGGACATTTTGAGTCCCTAATCTAAAAGTTATCATTTATTTCAAAAGTAACTATGTAAGGAAGCACTATGATTTTGCTCCACAAAGAGCTTCATGAGAAGCCAAGGTTTTGATCAAAGGTTCTAGAAGGGATGAATAGCATTTGGTTCCAAAAGGAGCTTCAAGGTAAGCTTAGCAAAAGGTTTTAATGAAAACCAAGGAAGGCAAGGAAATGTTTTATTTAAAAACAATGGATGGTATATTTGAAATGGGTTTTTCTTAAAACCCAAGTTGGCTTTTCGTTTCATCGAAAAAGGTGTCCCGGTGATGGAGAAATTTAATTTTAAAGGTTTAGTTTAAATTTTAATTTATTTAAAATTTAAATTTAAATTTTAAAATTAAATAAAATGTTTTTCCCTCCTTTCTTATTGGCGTCACCGAAGTCATGAGGGAAATGTTAAAAGGGCTAACGTATTCACATTAATGGCTTATATAAATAAAGTGAAGGTTTTCCATTTAATAAACCTAAGTTGTGTTGTATTATTTTTGAAAACCTAAAGTATTTCTGCATTCGAATATTGCGTAGCAAATTTCATGGAGTGTGACATGGGCAGTCAAGTCATGGACGGTCAAATTTTTTGTGCCTTGTGAGGAAAGCACACATGGCTTAAGGAAGAGAGTGCCCAAGGCACTCACGTGGATAGTGTTAGCTCATGTGGCTTAGTTGTCGCTTGACAACACAGTGGGCAGAGGTTCGAAACGCCAAAGCCCTTCAAGGGATCCTTTGAGGTATGCACTCTGACTCCGATATTTGCAGGGATAAATATTTTAATTAAAATATTTTCTTGCTAAGGTCTGATTATGATTTTTGTGGGAGATATAAGGTTGAGCAAGCTTTAATATTTTAATAAGGTTTGATATTTGATTAATGTGAGATATTGCCTAAGAAAGCTTTGTGATTATTTTTGAGTGCAAAAGTGTTGAAAGGAAGGATATAAAATATTTGATTTATTTTATGGTATAAGTGGTTTTTGGAGTGACAAGGTTATGCAATGTTTTGATTTATTGTATTTTATGGTACAAGTGGTTTTAGGAGTGATAAGGAAGTTGTGCATTAATTCTTAAGAAGGTTTTCTAATTAAAAGCCTTGGTAAATATTATTGTGAAGTGGAGTAATGTTGATTATTTTGTGATCTTCTAACCCTTGTGAAGATTGGTAAAAGAATATTGTGATTGTGGTAGATTTCCAAAGAGGCTTATTCATATTCATAAAAGGTATGGGCACATTCTCCTATTGATTGATTATGGTGGTTGATTTCTGAAAATATCTTTGGAGTGAAAAGGATTGATTGTGGTTTCATTTTTGAAAGTGATTGGTTTAATGCTTCAAGGTTTTCTAGATTGAGATTTGTGATTAAACCTTGTTTTATAAGCATTGTTGTTGGAGCCCATTGGTTGTGCAAATAACTTGAACTTGAGTTAGAAGATAACATGAGTATCATTGTTATGTGATATTTGTTGTTGAGCATTATTGGAAATATTTTGAGTTGAATGATACATGCTTGGACTATGGTTTGTAAGAAAGGGTTGTTCATTGATGTGTTTGGTTGAGTTGAGTTGATTGAGCCTATTCAAGTGGATGCACGTGGTTGTTCAAGTTCCATAAAACAAAATATTATATATTCTTTATTTGGGTTGAGATTGAGATTTGAGAATAGAACATATAGAGTCTCTAACAATTATCTTTATGCTTCTATGAGATTTATTTGATTTGAGATTGGGATTTGAGTATAGAACATATAGAGTCTCTAACAATTATCTTTATGCTTCTATGATATTGATTTGAGTTGAGATTGGTATTTGAGTATAGAACATATTGAGTCTCTAACAATTCTCTTTATGCTTCTATGATATTGAGTTGAGATATTGATTGAGCATTAAGTATAGAACATATTGAGTCTCTAAAAATTCTCTTTATGATTCTATGAGATTAGACAAGTTTTGTGTGAGCTTGTTAAGCATATTTGAGACAAGTCTTTGAGAAGGCTTATGGACTGATTTTGAGTAAGATTTTGTGGAATCTTGCTATGAATATTTGAGCAAGTCCTAGAGAGGACTTATTGAGTAGATTTGAGCAAGTCCTAGAGAGGCCTTGTTGAGCAGATTTGGACAAGTTTTGTGTGGACTTTTTGAGTAGATTTGGATAGGTTTTTTGTGGACCTGTTGAGAAGATTTACACAATTTTTGTGTGGACCTATTGAGCATATTTGGATAAGTTCTGAGTGAGATTTTTGAGAATATTTGGATAGGTTCTGTGTGGACCTGTTGAGCATATTTGAGCAGGTTCTATGTGGACCTGTTGAGTAGATTTGGACAAGTTCTGAGTGAGCTTGTTGAGAAGATTTGAGAAGGTTTTGAGTGAACTTATTGAGACAAATCTTTGGAGGTGATAGAGTATAGAGGATAGATTCTTAGTGGATAGAGATCCATCAGCCAATAAAATTGAAGATAGATCTAAGTGAGGAGTCTTCAAGTGGAGATAGATCTACCAGTTAGTGCAACAGAGAGACAGAGTCTTCTAGAAGATCACTAGCTAGAGAAGAAGGGGAAAGAGTTATCCTATGGAAGAGATCAATGAACTTGAGATTAGGGGATCATCATATCCTTTGGACAGATGTCCATAAACATTGTAATTGAGAAGGATTCCCAAAGATATTGATTGAGAAAATTTTAGTAAAATATTTTCTCCATGGACTAGCCCACATTGGGTGAACCACATAAATTATGGTGTCTCTATTGTGTATGGTGTTTTGTGCATTGCTTTGATTACTGCTATTGATGCTGCTATCTATACACTACATAATATTGAATTGAAAGAAAAAGTAAAAAGGGGTCTTATACTGTTCACCCCCATCTTAGTATAAGATTGTGTTCTTCAGTCCCTAAAGTTGATACATATTTTGATTGTTCCTACCTTCTTAGCTATAGGTATGATGTTGGATATCCAATCATAATAGTCAATAGCTTATAAAAATTTGATGTTAAGGAGATTTTGGATCTCCTCCTTGACTAAAAGGGTGACCTTAGGATGCATCTTTGAAATTTTTTCTTAACAGGATTCACACTAGGATTCACTACCAGATGATCCATAATAAGGGAGGGGTCAAGCCCTGGCATGTCGATGTATGACCAACCAAAAATATCATGTAACTCTTTCAAAAAATTGGGTGATTGCTCTTGCTCATCCATGGACAAGGCTTTACCTAACTTAAGGATTCTAGGGCTCTCCTTAGAACCTAAGTTAACATATATGGTCTCCTCAATGAGAATCTAAGACTCATCCTTATAAGGAGGTAGGGCAAGGATCACTCCTAGTTGCTCAAGATCCTTGGGAGACATAGAATCAAAGTCCTCTTGAGAACTAGAAGACTCGATATGTGTGATACAAATGACTAACTCATTAAAAAAGAAGTTATTTTGAAGGATATCCTCATGATTCATGTCACAAAGAGTATCCCCTTCAGCATACTCCCCAGGGGTTGCAACTAACTCAAGATGAAACAAAGTTACCACATTGTAGAACATAATGTCAGTGGGATAAGATAGTCCCTTATCCTCATCACTCCACTCCAAGCCTTCATGATCTAAGTATTTAGCATAAGTAATAAGGTGATAATCATTATCAAAGAGTAAAGGTAGGTTTATATTAAAGATGTAGCCTATGCAATATCTCCCAAACCAAAGCTCAACTTCCAAAGGCTCTTGAATACCTTTATATTGTGGCCTTAAACCTTTACCTACATATCCCATGCTATATAGGATTTTCTTAGTAAGTTTGTAGTCATTGGATAGGTATCAATGGGCAAAAGAACACTCTATAGAAAGAGGGTTGCTATCATGGATATTTTATTCAAGGGCCGTACCCACAAAGATAAAGATATGCGTGCCATTGTGTATGAATTTACCTTTCTTATAGGGTAAAACCATAGTCCTAAATGAAGGTGGTAGTTTGGAAATATTTATAAGAGGCTCTTGAATAAAAGGATTGACTTGATCCTATGATGAAACATCGATTAACAATTCCTCATTCACATTTATATTTTCAAGTTGCTTGGTGATGTGAGATGAAGAAACTAATGGGCATAAATTGAGATCATATTGATCTTGCTCAACCATTTAACAATATTGAAATGGATGAGGGTCACCTAGAATGGTGACAAGTTGATATTTGAATTCAAACTTCAAATATTAATGAAAATTAAAAGGGACAACCCTCATTGCATGAATCCAAGGGCATCCAAGAAGAAGATTAAAAGATGTAGTGCAAGACACTACATAGAACAAGGTATCTAAGATCTTAATTTTTACTCTAATGGGGAGAGATATAATGCTACAAGCCTCTTAGGACTCATTTTTGAAAGCTTTGATGATGATATTGAATTTAGTTAAATCTTCCTCTTTTAATCCAAACTTTTAGAAAATTTGATAAGTGCATAGATTGAGGGAAGAATGATTATCTATCAAAATCCACTTCATAAATGTTTTCCCAATAAATGCAGTAGTATAGAGGGAAGAATCCCCTCAAAATTGTGAGAAAATAATGTTATCATCCAAAAATGTGAGATGATGTATGCCAAGGAAACCTACAACATCAACTATAGCACTAGGGGACTAGCTAATTATTGTTGAATGTCAAAGGAGACTTTAGGTTGTGGCTTCAAAACTAAAGGTGGGTTTTATACTCTTGTGCTCACTTTTTGGATACTCTTCAAAACTAAGGGAGGTATTGAAGGTTGATTGGATGTAGAAATTATCTCCTACTGATATTGTTGAATCGGTTGTGCTTAAACTTGTTGCCTTGTAGTTATTGCTATCATACCGACCATATTATTGTAGGGATGTGGCACATTACGATATGATACTTGATTAGTTGCTTTTTGCCCATGCTTAGATAGAGGGTCTTGGAAGATCTCTATTTTTTGATTAGTTATAGGTGCTTGTTGAGTAGGAGGTTGATTGTTTGTTGGAGGATTAGGTTGAGGACCCTCTATAAAAAGATGACCTTCATAAATTGAGTCCTGAACCACATGTTTCAACCTCTTACATGAATTTTTCATGTGCTCCTCCACTTTATGATACTCACAATATTGACCAAGCTTATACCAATTAGCCATAGTGTCAGGTTGCCTTATGGGAGGTAACTCAATCATATTGTATTTAAAAATTTGTTTTAGGACCATGTTCATAGGTGTATTGAGTCTTGTAAAATTCCTTGGTGAGGTTTTTTGAGGTTGGCTAAGCACCATCTTTTCTAGGTTGTTAACAACACTGTTAACAGGTCTACTATCTGTTACCTCATCACCAAATACATGCTTGTTCTTATATTGATTTTTTATGGTCCTATATTCTTCTCTCTTTGGATTAATTTAACCTCTTCAAATAAGGGCTTTTTTTACCCTTCTTTCCAAATCTATTACTTGGTCAAAAGAGGTGATAGTCATTGTTTCCAATTCATATGATATTTGCTCTTGTAAATTTCCAATAAATATCTCAAGCTTGTCTCAAGGAGGTAAGGTATATCTTAATCATTCAAATAGACTCCTCCAATGATACAAAAATTCTAATAAGCTTTCATATTTACCTTTCTTAAACATATAAACATCTTTCATAGTCATATTTTTCTCAACATAAGCTACAAATTGTTGAACAAACAATTTTGTTGTCTCTTTAAAATTCCTCAAACAATGATGAGGCAGTTGATAATACCATTACAACTCCATACCACCAAGGCTATTAGGGAATTTCTTTAGTAACAACATTTCATCATATATAATATCATGGCATGTTGTCCTAAACATACTTAGATGTTCAATTGGGTATTCAATTCCCTTATAAATACATATGGTAGGGCCTAGAAGTGACAACAGGATCTAAGGTTGATTGCACATTTTCATGTAGTTATAGGTGAAACATGGAGGTTAGCTCATATCCACTTGTAGACATGGAAAATTGATCCACTTTGAGTGGGCAATGTTCCTTAGTACCCCTAAGAGACCCCCAACCCCTACCAAGAGTAAGGGAAGACATATTTGCCTCCATTTTTTAATTTGTTTATCTTTTAGTGAAATTGCACCCCATCTCTACGAGGCATGAATTCGTGCCAGCAATATCATGCCCTGTTAGGATGAGACACGACTTCACTATTTTAACCTTTATTTTTCATTTAATTTTTATTTTATTCTTTTGAGCCTGCTTAGACCTAGGTTTAAACCCTACAATGAATTTTGGCATCGACTTTGGATTTATTTTGCTTGTCTTTTTCCCTCCGCTTTCATCTATAAAAGGAAGGGTATTCTTGCTGAATCATATATGTGATATACAAGTTTTTTTGATGTATGATCTTAGTGTGAATTTTTTATTATTGATTAGGCATAAAATATTTATGATAGTTCATTCTTCTTCCTTTTTTTTCTCTTCTACAAGCTAACCCTAAAGTACAAATTTTTGATTTGATCTTCTATTGCATGGATTGGATTGATTTGTTGTGTGAATTTGTGGATCCATGGTGTAGTTCAGGGAAATAAAGTGCCTGCTCGAATACTTCAATCTTCTCTACATACTCCTGCGATGTCCATTAGAGTATGCTCACTTTATTTTTAGCATCTATTTCATATTTTGCACTCACTTTTTATTTTTCATTAGTTTGTAGCGATATCGCACTTGACATCAGTGAGGCATGACTTTGCCTACCCTAATTAGGGTAAATTAGCCTACATAAGTGAAATCATGCCCCATCCAAGCAGGGTGTAACTTTGCTACTATGTTATCATGCCTGCTCCAGGTGAGATATGATTTTACCCTAGGGTACATCAAGGGTAATTTCTAGATTCTATTTTTACTATTGCATTCCATTCTACTTCTATATCATACTGTTATATTTTGTTTTATGTTCTCTATTACTGTATTTTTGTTTTATGATTAATTCTCCAAAGGTAAATTTTTGCTTTTGTATTAAAAGGTCATCTAAAAGGACCTAGGGGGCTTGATTGTTGCACATTTAAGATATGTTACACAATGGCCTAAGCAGCCCCCCTAATTCTAATTTTATTTTTTAGTGTTTCATGAGTGATCTTGTAGAAACAAGTATTCTTGGTATCATTGGACAAGAGGTAGAAAAATCTAAATCAATCATCGGTCTAGATAAATGCTCTAATTATTCTATTGGTTGAAAATATAATTTAATTATTTATTCTTAGGCATATGAAACTGAAAGACATTTAGTTTGCATCTAGGAATAATTTTCGTGCATCTATTTTACATATTTTTGCTTTAAAGACTTTTTGAAATAAAAACCTAGGTTAATGAGCATCCAAAATAAAGAATCATTCTTAGGCTAGCTCTTATATGCTTGGATTCTATTTTTTCATTTTCCCTTATCTTTTCTAGCTTAGATCTAGAAAAGCCAAACTTAGGTGTTTGTCTTGAAACTGAATACATCAAACTATCCCAAATATCCTGAGAACTTGTAGTAAGTCCTTAAACCATTCCTGGTGAACCCTTCCCCCTAGCACCGAGTGTGAAGTACAACACACCCCCGTGGTTCACCCCACAAAAGGTTCCCTCTTTGTGAATCTAGCCTTTTGTTTGGGAATTATACACGGTAGGGCAATTTTACCCCTCTACATATTTGGTGAACCTAATGTGAACACCTCCTTTTCTTTTTAAATACTAAGCAAGATCATTAATTCTATTTGGAAAATTCTTTAAGTAATTAAGAATTTGCTTGTTAGTGTTTTCCTCTATTTGTTTTTCACTACTTCTAATGGCTCCTTTCCTTAGAAGTCAGAGGAAACAATTAGAGTCTAATTATGTTCCTTCAGAAGATGATTAGATTGATAGGGAAAACCCTAATGTATATCCAGAAGGGCAAGAAGAGGTAGACATGAAAATTGAGACTAATCCTGATCTTTTTGTTGGACCTAATGGAAGTTATGTCTTTTCATAATTTGATCACATTTGGGAATTCATGAAAGCTCATAAGGAAAAACTATTAGAATATGTGGAACAAGAAGCTCGTCTTGATAAAGAGGATGATACTCCATCTTCACCCAATAGGTGTCTTTTGCTTCACCATGGTATTCCTACATCTCAATACTTGCATCAAAACAATTTTAAGAACCAAGTGACTTGTGCCAATACTAATACCACCAATATTTGAGGGAATCTGCAAGTCCCTCTAACTAGTTGTGTACCAAAATTTTATTCTCAATTTCCTCCATCCTCTAAATTCAATAATATTGCTTCTATCCCACCAAATTTTAGCTATCCACAAAGTGCCACATACAACCAAAGTATCCAAAGTTTGAATCCAACATCAGGTTTTCAACATACATACATTCCTCCTTTGGGAAGTCTAGGAAACATACATAGTAATCCAAAAATGTAAAAATTGACAAGTGTTGTGAATCAATTGGTTTCAAGAATGGATATGATTCAACATTCAAGGTTTACATATAGCTATAAAGAAATGTGTATTCAGCTATTGGATCCTATTGTTGGTATGGTTTGGATAACTACAAGGAAACATGCTTAGAATCAGCAACATCATCAATGATAGAGTTCAATATCTCAACTCATATTAGTTTTAAAGGAGAATCAAATAATAAATTCAGCTACAATAATTCCACCTATAGTATTGAGGCCACAGTTATAGGTTTCATTTGATATCCAGAACCAGTTAGCTAGTACGCCAACAAAGATATCAGTGTTAGAACTTTTTTAAACTTCTCCTAATCATAGAAATGCTTTAATGAAATTTTTACAACAACAATATATTTTCCTAGACATCCCTCCTGATGCCATAGTTGACACCATTGGTTCTTTTGGGATACATCATGTCTCATTCTCAGATGATGATAAAACTTCCTCAAAATTACATGGATATTCATCACTTTACATCACCACACTTATTGGGGATACCCTTATCAAGCGATTTTTGATTGATAATGGTTCATCCCTCAATTTGTGTACATATCAATTCTTTCAAAATTTTGGATTAAAATAGGAAGATTTAACAAAAAATGATATCATCATTAAAGCTTTCAACAATGAGTCCCAAGAGGCCTATGGTGTCATATCTCTTCCCTTAAAAGTGGGGCCAAGGATATTGGATACTTTGTTTTATGTGGTACATTGTCCTGCATATTTTAATCTTCTTCTTGGGTGACCTTGGATCCATGCTATGAAGGTTGTCCCTTCTACTTTTCATCAATGTCTCAAGTTTGAATTCAAGAATCAAGTTATCACCATTCTAGGCGACCCTCAACCATTTGAATTATGTTCAAATATAGAGTTAGCTCAAATAGATTCTTATTCTTGTCCTTCTATTTCTTCAACAATTTCCCCATGTTCCTCATCACAAATTTTTGAGCATTTTCAAAGTTTAAAAGTGAGTGAGGAACATAAGACCCATTATTTCTCCTCGGATCATGATAATCAGTTTCTTCAAGAGCCTCTTCTAGATCTAGCCAAGCTACCACCTTCACCTCGAACTATGGGCTTGCCTCATAAGAAGGGTGATGTTGTACACATTGGCATGTGTGCTTTTATCTTCGGAGGTATGGCTTCTGAAGAGAAGCTTCATGGTAGCAACCCATCTCTCAATGAGTGCTCTTTTGCTCAATGCTATCTCACTAATGACTATCCCCTTCCTAAGAAGATCCTATCCGAGTATGGGATATGCAAGTAAAGGATTGGGACCACAACAAAAGGGTATTCAAGAACCCTTGGATGTTGATATTTGGCCTAGGAGATGTGGTATAGGTTTTATACCTAATAAGAATGAACCTTTGCCTTTTGAGGATGATGACCATCTTATGACTTATGCAAAATACATGGAATATCAAAAGTTGTCAATAGATGATAATAAAAGTGCTAATTTTTCTTTTCCTTCAAAGATAATGTCTTGTAATATGATTGGCTCTATCTGTTCTAAAGATAACTTTGCTTCTATGCTAGAGAATGAGGAATATTTGTATGATGACTTTTATGTTAAAAGGAATGGTGCTATTAGAAAATGTTGTGATTATCATGCCATGAATGTTGAACGAAGAGCCTTAAAAGAGCTTCTCCATGATTTTGAGGATGTCTTCGATCCAACACCTCATGGCACACCCATTTATTTTGATAAGATGTATGGTGCATTTAGGCTTTGCATTGATTTTAACTCTCCATAAATAAAATAAAACAAAAAAACTTTCATATAGTTGCATTTTCATTTTCCATTGCATTTTTGCTTGCTCATATTGCATTATTTTCTTGTCATCCTTGCATGGTTTCTTGACATCTAAACAAACACCTTGCATGTCTTCCTGTCATAAATGCATGATTGATTGTTCATGACTGCTTGCTCATATAGATTTTGGGGATCTTGTGACAATGGCATGTGATGATACCTAGTTAGGTCATAGCTCACATGCATTGCACTTTTCACTAGGACTCTGATGCCTAGCAAGATCCCCCCTAGGGATTCTTTCCTTCTTCTTCTTTTATTCTTATGATCGCTTATTCTCCTTTTCTCGATTTCTTCATGATGTTGTACAAAATATTTCTCAAAGTCCCACTCTGGGATAGCACTTGCATAATATTTTTACACATATTACACCCCATATGGGATACTTATACATCCTAGTGGGTATTGCACTATTCATGATCTTCTATCGGGTCATACTCTCTTTTGACTCAGTAGGCTCAACACCCCATTACAGGATAAGCTCCTTGGTCATTTTTAGTAGACCTCGACATACATCCTAGCGGGTAATCGCCTCACAATAGTCAATAAGGGAGCAACCACCCATAGTGGGTCAAACCTCCACACACTTTTTCACATTGATGCAAGTACTACACCCATAGTGGGTCTAGCTACCTCATTTATCCGATCCATAGTGTCTGGCTACACTGGTTCACTGCAACCTACGCTAGCCTTATACTTTGGATCATTCATTCTTCTCCTTTTTTGATGGTTGACCTTTGGACCTCCCTATTTTCTCTTCTTTTTCTTCCCTCTCTTCTTCCTCTCTTTCTCTCTCTCTTTTTCTTCTCTTCCTTTTCTTCCTTTCTTCCTTCTCTATTTCTTTTTCTCTTCTTCTTTCTTTCTCTTGTTTTTTTCTTGCTTGATCTCGTTTCTCCTTCCTTCTTCTCCTTGTTCTTATTTTTGCATTCATTCATCCTTCATGTAGTGTGCATTAGGATAGTTTACATACATAAAAACACTTAAAATAAACAAGCAAAACATATAAAAACATGCATTAAAACATTACACATAGAACACATAAAATCACAATAAATCCATAGCTATGTATTACTCATAGGAAAAAGAGTACATCATGTGAGGTTGGTGTACCACAATCTAGACTCGGTACACTCAACCTAGGGATGCACACCACAATAAAAAATTGGTGCATCATCCCGATCCCTAGCCTATCCTATCCTAGCTCTAAGAGCCAGCTCCCTCTGGCCCTCCCTAGGGTGGAGGTAATCTCAGTTGTGCCACCGACTGCTGAGATGTCATCGATGCCCATGATTGGGATCATGACCTACTCACTGATTGAAGGGATGGAGGAGGCTCCATCCTCCACTCTAGAGGGATAGTTGTGCAGTAAGCCATCTCAAAAAATATGGCTCTCTAAATGGTTATCTCCAACCTATCATTGGTACATCGTAACTCTACCTAAAGGAGCTGCACCACATCCCCTACTTGGTTTCTCCCAATAATAGCCATCCCCTCAGCCCTAGCCTATTGGTACTCTCCATCCATCTGGGTCACCTCTCCCTACAGTCGGGTAACCTCTACCAGTGCAGTGTCCCTCTCAGCCTATAGTTGGGCCATCTATGTCTGTAGAGAAGCTAGTTGTACCCGTAGCTCCTCTATCCCCTAGCTTTGGCCTCCCACTATTGCTGATGTGGATGCCTCCCTAGGGTCTCTGACCTATGGCCCCTCTGCCTATGTGGGGGTATCTCCCATCTCTCCCTCTCTGGTCCCTACTCCTAGGATGGTCTCCTCTACCACCCAGATCTAGACCTATGTTAGCCTCTATCTCAGCACAACAGGAGCCTATTATGCCCTCTCTATGGCCCTATGAGCTACCTCTCAGAATGCTCTCTACATGCCTAGGTCCATCACCTGGTACCTCTATACTAGTACGGGTGGGGAGATCCTCTAGGGTGCAACTCCTTTGTACCACCACCTATACCCGATGGCCACCCCTGCATCACCTACCCCTAGGTCGATGTAAGGAGGATTATCCTAATCCTCCTCGGCCCATCTAGTGAGGTTTGGCTCACCTCCAACCCCTATTGGGTCTCGAGTCACCCTTCGGTACCAGTAGTCCCCTAGGTCTGGGATTCCCTGTAAGATCCCGAACTACCACAGGACTCGATCAAACCTAAGCACCTCTGGCTCTCCCCTCTCTGATCATAGCCATCTGATCCTCCTCACCCTCGCCGTATCTATCCTATCATCTACCTAGCCAGGGTGAAGCCTCCATGGTCACCAGATGAGTTGTGTATCCTGCAACTCATCGATCACCCACCTCGCTAGTGGCAGGTTCCCTACATAGGCCCTCGTGGTCCTCTCTAGGGATCTTGGCCATCTGTATGTTGTTGGCCACTCTAATTTGGGTGATGGTCCTAGTAGTTCTAACGGTCTCTACACCGTGATGTGCTCCCAACACCACACCTGGAGCAACGTCATACACACCAGTCCTATACACCACTTATACACGATGTTGTACAACGTCTTGTATAGGCGAGCCAACACATAAGGGCCCCATGCGAATCTGAACTCCTACTACCACATGTCTACCACTACTCCTACTAGTTCCCATGGCAAGTATCATCTACTAGTGTGGTAGGTCAAGAGACCAACCACAACCCCTGAGAGGACTATGGTCAGAGGGTCCACTTCGTAGCGATCGACCAGGTCATCAACTGCTATGGTGCCCTCTCACACCTAGCGGGTGAAACCTATGGAAAACCATTGTAGAGTAGTTACCTTCCCATGGGCCCTATAAACCTTGTTCCCCTTGATGGGGATCCTCAAGATCCGCCACACATCCTCTAGTGTGATGGTCATCTCCCCTATCGATAGCCGGAACGTAGAAGTCTCTGGATACCACCGCTCTGCTAGGGCGGTCAGCATAGCCCTGTCTATCTCGATCCGTGGCATCCTCACCATGTGGTCCAGCCCAACCACCTCCAGTCTAGCCCTCTCCATCATCCCTAGAGCATCTAGCTCTGCCAAAGCCCCTGCTCACCACTCTCGACTCTCGAGAATACCTAGTTGCACTCAACAAACAAAATAAAATTTAATCAGTTCCATCATAAAGTCAAATTAATTAAAATTAATTCAGCATAAGGAAATTACAATTCACAATTTACACTTCGGGATTTACTTGTTTGCTTTCTTTTCTTCCTTTTTATCTTTTTCTTTTGATTTTCTTCTTTTTTCCTTATTTTTCGTGAAATCGCATCCCCTTTTTAAGGTGCACGACTTCGCTTTCGCGAAATTGCACTTGCTATTTTTTGGGCGTGACTTCATGAAGTCACACCGAGTTTCTGCCAAGCACAATTTCACTGCATTTCACCCAAGGCAAAATCTTGCCCGGGCCACAAAGTCATGCCTAGGTCATGGTGCATGAAATTCATCGATTTTTACGATGATTTTCCCTAAAAAATCCTAAAACCCTAATCAAATTATGCAAAACGAGAAGAAAAATAAAGCAAAAGGAGGGTCACAAGCAATCCTTACCCATTCTTGAGCCCCAACCTCACCTCTCGCAGTCGTCGCTCGGTGAACTAGAAGCGCCATTGCCTTTTCTCCCAGAGCTCTATTTTCTCTCCTCCTCGTAGTAAAAATGAATTAGGGTTTTACCCCTGTTTACCTTTTTAACCCTATTTTTTGTTTTTCTCTCTCCCCTTTTTCTTCGCTCGATTGTCGCTCTTTCTCTCTCTTTCTTCTACGTCAGTTCTTTTGAGTTTTTATGAAACATCACTTTTTCATAAAAACTCGAGGGGGCACCCCAACCTATAGAGGCATTAATGTCCCTAATGCCTCGATTTGCATGTAAATTAAAAAGTGTCTAGAATGACACCATTTTTGCACCACTCCTTTCTTCTAACCTAGCCACCCCATTTTCGCTTGTTTTTTTTCCTAGTGTGTGCCTACATCCTTTCTTTGACGCATTTAATAGGCCATAAATGCATCAAAGAGGGGGTAAAATGTAGACACAAAAAATTGACCCACTTTGAGTGGGCAATCTTCCTTAGTGCCCCTAAGAGGCCCTCAACCCCTGCCAAGAGCAAGGGAAGACCTCTTTGCCTCCCTTTTTTAATTTGTTTATCTTTTAGCAAAATCACGCCCCATCTTTATGAGGCGCGACTTTGTGCCAACGATATCGCGCCCCATTAGGACGGGGCACAACTTCACTGTTTTAACCTATCTTTTTAATTTAATTTTTATTTTATTCTTTTGAGCCCGCTTAGACCTAGGTTTAAACCCTCTAGGGCATGTTTTGGCATCGGATTTGAGTTTATTTTTCCCACCTTTTTCCCTCCACTTTCGTCTATAAAAGGAAGGATATTCTTGCTAAATCATATATGCAATATACAAGTTTTTGATGTGCGATCTTAGTGCAAATTTTTTATTATTGATTAAGCTCAAAATATTTATGATAGTTCATTCTTCTTCCTTTGTTTTCTCTATTGCAAGCTAACCTCGAAGTGCGAATTTTGGATTTGATCTTCTATTGCATGGATTGGATTGATTTGTTGTGTGACTTGGTGGATCCGTGGTGTAGTTCAGAGAGATAGAGTGCCCACTCGGATACTTCAATATTCTCTGCCTACTTCTGCAATGTCCATTAGGGTTTTCTTACTTTGTTTTTGGCATTTATTTCATCTTCTACACTCGCTTTTTATTTTTCATTAGTCTGCAGCGATATCGCACTCGACATTAGTGAGGCATGACTTCGCCTACCCTAATTAGGGTAAATTAGTCTACAGAAGTGAAATCACACCCCATCTAGGCAGGGCATGACTTTGTTGTTGCATTATCGTGCCCACTCCAGGCGAGGCACGATTTTTCCCTAGGGCACACCGGGGGAAATTTCTAGATTCTATTTTCACTATTGCATTCCATTCTGCTTCTAGATCATACTATTGCATTTTATTTTTTGTTCTCTGTTATTGTATTTCTATTTTATGATTAATTCTCCAAAGGTCAATTTTTACTTTTGTATTAAAAGGTCATCTAAAAGGACCTAGGGGGCTTGATTGTTGCACCTCCAAGATCTGTTACACAACAACCTAAGTAAGCCCCCTAATGCTAATTCTATTTTTCAATGTTTCATGAGTGATCTTGTAGAAATAGGTATTCTTGATATCATTGGACAAGAGGCAGAAAAAGCTAAATCAACCACCGGTCTAGATAAGTGCTCTAATCATTCTATTGGTTGAAAATCTGATTTAATTATTGATTCTTAGGCATCTAAAAGTGAAAGGCATTTAGTTTGCATCTAGGGATAATTTTTGTGCATCTATTTTGTATATCTCTGCTTTAAAGGTTTTCTGAAATAAAACCCTAGGTTAGTGAGCATCCAAAATAAAGAATCATTCTTAGGCTAGCTCTTGTATGCTTGCATTCTATTTTCAACTGCATTATTTTTTTGCATTGTCCTTTATCTTTTCTAGCTTAGATCTAGAAAGGCCAAACTTAGGTGTTTGTCTTGAAACTGAATACATCAAACTATCTCGAATATCTTGAGGACTTGGAGTGAGTCCTTAAACCATTCCTGGTGAACCCTTCCCCCTAGCACCGAGTGTAGAGTACAACATACCCCCGTGGTTCACCCCACAAAAGGTTCCCTCCTTGTGGATCTAGCCTTTTATTTGGGAATTGTACGCGGTAGGGCAATTTTCCCCCTCTAAACCACTCTTGAAACCAATTGTTTCACCACACTTGTAAAACTGTGTATATCAAGATTATTGTTGTGCAATACCCCTAGGTTATCTAGGGGAGGGGTATAGGTAGGTTTTTGAAAGGGAACTTGGCTAATTTTGGAGGTATTGACAATGTTATGGTGTGGGTCATGATATGTATTATCTTGTTATATAGGATAACTCATTTGGTGGAACTAAAACATGAATGGTGAGATGAGTAGAATGAGGAGGAAATTAAGCATAATTTTGAGATGCACTACCGTTTGGAGGAGCTTGTGGAGTTACTCCAACATTGGTGGTCATGGTAGTAACATATGTTGGTTTATGAAAAGGATTAACATGAAGTGAAGATTTAAACAAAGGATTGTTATGAACATTCCTAGGAGATATGGTTGGAGGAGGAGGCATCCCACCTCTTTCAAGTTAGACTTTATCTTCCATAGCTTTACCCAAAGCCTCCTTATGGTGGTTTATAAAATCCCATATGTGATCAAATGATAAGAAATTTAAGCCTCTATTAGGCCTCTCAAAAGGATCAAAGTTAGTATTAGTTTCTTCAAGTTCTACCTCTTTTGCATCTAGATTGGGATTCTCCCTATAAACCTAATCATCTTATCAAGGAATTTGATCAAATTTTAAAATATTTCGTGTACTTCTAAGGGTGGGAGACACTAGAAAAAAGAGAAAGGATAGATGAGAACACTAGTAAAAGACACACAAAGAGATTTTAAGAAGTTTTTAATATTTTATAATTCTAAGAAAACAAGATTAGTGGTCTTGCTTAAAGTTTTCAAAAGAAAAAAAAGGAAGAGGCTTCCTATATTTACCACTAATATGTGTTTTCACATTGGGTTCACCAAATATGTGGAGGGGGAAAACTCCCATGTCATGTATGATTCTCAGCTTGATCTACTAGGAGTCGAGGTGACCGTGAGGGTGTGTTATATTCTCTATACTTAGGGGATAGGGGATCGAAGGGTTCACCAAGAATGATTTAAGGACTTACTCCAAGTCTAGGGGGATATGTTTGATGCATATATTGAACAAACACCTATATTTAGCCTTTCTAAAATCTAAGATAAATAAATAAAGGAATAATGCAAGACAAACAAATATGCAAGAAGACAAGAAACCAACCCTAGAATCATTCTTGTTTTGGATGATGACTAAACCCTAACTTGTAGTTAAATAAATATTTTTTTTAATCAACGGTTTAAGAGAATGCACAAATAAAATTAACCCTAATATGCAAACTATATGTTTTCACTCTTTCAAATGCCTAGAAATAAAAAATCAAGTATTTTCTTTTCTTTTATGATAAAAATCTAAAATAGGAAAGTACAAAATACACTCATCAAATAACCTAAATATATACTAGATAATTTACCTAATATGATGGTTGATCCCACCTTTAACTTGCATCCAAAATATCCAAACAACTTCAACATGTGAAATAGCTTACAAAACCTTAGAAAATTTTATCAATGTTTGGGGGTCTACTTAGGCCTCTATATGACTTAGCTTGGAGGTGTAGCATTCAAGAACCCTTGGTAATTTTAGTTGAACATTCAAAAATAAAATGATATTTGACCTTTGAAACAAGTAAAATCAAGATGGGTCGTCCAGGGGCAATCCTGGACATGCTGGAATTGGTGGTGTTGGGAGAGATTCTACTGGCGTGGTCAGTTTTTTCTTTTCCATTTATAAAGGTGTTCACTCCAACAATATTATGGAAGCTCTGGCGATACTTGAGGCCTTGCAAAGGGGGTTTTCTCTTGGCTGGCGCAGGATTCTTTGTGAGTCTGACTCTCAAATTTTGGTTAATCTTTTAAACAGCAAAAGAGTGGAGGATGTTAATTGGCGGTTGGCCTCTGTGACCATTCGATTCTCGGAATGAGTGAAGAGTTCGAATTTATATCCTTTGTGCACATTCCAAGGGAATGGAATGGGGTTGCTGATTACCTGGCCAAAAGGGCTTCTGAGCTATTGGATACTCAGAGTATTGATAACCGGGAGAGTCTCCCATCTAGGGATTCTCAACACCTACGGGAGTTGATCCATAAGGATGTTCAGACTTAATGTGGTTTGTTTTTTTTTTGGTTTTCTTTGGGAGTTGACCTTGTCTGGTGATTTAGCCTGTCTTGTTGCTTATTTGAGTCCTGGGTGGGGGCTCAATTGTACTTTGTAATCCAAAATTTTTATCAATAAATTTTTACCCCTTTATTTAAAAAAAATAAAATAAAATCAAGATGAAATAAACTTGCAACAGTGAAATGAGATGGAATATAATACAAATTATAGAAAGTTAAAATGCTAGTAGTAAACTAGGGTTTTGGGAAGAAAAATTTTGTTCCCAAGCCCTAATTAACCAAATTTGTACCCTATAATTAGGTGGTATAAATATAGATTTCCAGATTTGCACCCTATACAAGCAGGACACAAATTTGGTTCAAATGCACTTTTCAAGTCCCAAAATGCCAAAAAATACGATGCAAAATAGCAAAAGATAGAGCTAATGACTAATAATAAAAGTAAATAACTTGGTTAGCTAATGGAGGAAATAATGAGCAATGAGAATATGAAGTAAGCACTCCAAAATGGTAGACTTCTCCACTTAATTCCCAAGGGTAGCCAACACCACAGTAGGAAAAATAGCAAAACACAAACCATAGTAGAAGAGCACTTTGTTAGAAAATCAAGATAAGGGTTCTCGACGGGATTTCATTATCTAGATCTATATGGGGTAAAATAGGGAGTTCAATCCCCTATTTATAAAAGGTTTGGAGTGCTAAAGGATAGGAAAATAAAAGTTCGTTGTGGGTAAGGGTCAATACCAAAATGGGTTGACAAGGGGCGAGGTTTTGAGAGAAAAAAACCTTAGAACGCCATATTTGCACCCAGTAATTATAGGGCATGAATTTGGCAAGCCAAATTCATACCCCATATGGACTTAACACAAATTTGGTAAGGCTAGGGAAAAATAACAAAGGAAGAATGGAAAATGGCCCCAAATATGCATTTTACAAGTTTGGGTGGCTTCCTAAGGATCTAAGGAAATATTGACTCATTTTTATGGGTCAATTTTCCATACCTACAATGTGAAATCATACAATTATACAAAACCAACAAGAAATACACTATGTATATAAAGTTATTGATGATTTGAAAGATTCAAATCCAATCTGTGATATTTATATCATGAAAATTGATGATATGTAGGGCCATCATCAATTACACTTCATATTTTCTTGATTTAGTAAAAGGTAATGGTTATATGGTATTCCTAGTTGAGTCTTATACAAGATAGGATTTTTAATCTAATTATAAAATATCATTAGGTGTTCTAAACACTTTATCAATTATTGGTTGGTGTCATTTCATTCATCCATTTTAGGTATAATGATAATTAAAAAGTTGAATTTATGATAAACCCTCATATAAAGTAAGAAGTTTTTATAGAATCATTCATCCCTCATTGGGAATATAAGAGTGCTAATGCTTTTCAGATGTTGAATGATTCTATCCATCCTTCTATCTAGATAAAATCATGAATCACAAATTGATTAGATTATTTATAAATAGATTTGTCATATTGAAGATATTTATGTTGGTTATTATTTTTAGATATATGGACCATTATATAGAAGAAGAAAGTTTGATAGAGGCACTCCTCACTCGTTAGTCGTATAGGTATACTAATTCTTAGCAAGTTATGAATGATTATATTAAATCTTTTATTTGGAATCTTATATCCATTCTTGATGAATATGGTGTTTGAAAAGCAATGTTTGACATGTTGATGAAATTGAGGTTTTTGATAGATCCATATACAAAGGAAAGGCATTTGATAGGATTACTTAATGCTAACAAAAAAATTTCTTTTTAAACATTCATAAATCATGGAATAATCCGATCACTTTTTTTTCCTAGGTATAGGGTTAAGTCAAAAGATATTTTGATATAAGAGGTAAGAAATAAGTTAGCTTAAAATGAGGCTTGATAGCTTAGGTTTATCTTTTTATATGCCACCCTCAACTTGGCATTGTAGTATCAATAACATAATTGAGTACTAACACGTTAAAAAATAATATGAGAAGAGATAAGATAAATATTATGTTTGAAGAAATGATAAGTTATCTATCGTGAAAATATTTATCAGTGAGATTCACTACCTTAGATACCTAACTAAGATGCAAATCTATAATGTGATCTATCCTAACTAGGATCATCATCGGTCATGACGAGTCATCTCAAATCCATATGCAAACAACAAGCATATGAACACAAATAAGTGAAATTATTATTAGATTATGCAATAAGCAAACACATGATCAAGTAAGTCAATGCATGCAAGTCCTCTAGAAATTTTAGAATCTAGAAGAAGAAGCCAAATCATTGATTTGTAGTTTCATCATGACTAACAAATTCTATATACCATCATGGCTTAATATTCCTTTTCAAAAATCAAAATATCAAAAGGACTAGAGAGGATTTTGGGGAAGTTGTTGAAGAGATCCACTCGCTCACTAACCTACTACAAGTGCAATGCAAGTGACACTATTTGCTGGCTAGGATTATCATCACTTCATTGCAATATTCCCCCTCATGAATTTATGGTGATGAATAGGTAAAAATGGCTAAACATGAAATTAGGTATATGAAAGTACACAAAAATTTCTTGTAGGAAATCATGCATACAATAAACCATGCAATAAAACACATGAATAGACAAACATGCATATTCAAGCATAATATCTCTTTAAATGCATGATATTGATAGGTTATCTATGTTCCTTACCATCCGATTTGTCCAAGAGATATGCTTTTGATCTATACTTTGTTGTTATTATGAAGGGGCCTAACTATCTAGGATCAAATTTACCCTTAAGGTCTCCCTTTGGGTTATTTTTTTTTGTTTTTATTAATAAATAAGTCTCCTACTTTGAAGGAATGAGGTCAAACTCTTTTCTCATAAGCTTTCTTAAGTCTTTGATGATACATAAGGCAAGAGTTTACTTTTCACTAAGCAACTTGATTTGGCTAAGTCATGTGTGGTGATACTCATCACCAATTTTCATATCCTTTAGAAGGATTCTAAGGGATGGAACTTCCAATTCAAATGGAAACATGACTTCAGTCCCATAGACCAAAGCATAGGGCATAGCTCTAGTTGGAGTTCTCATGTGGGTGCAATATGCCCATAAAGTGGGATATAGTTATAAATATCAATCTCTATCAGTTTTGCCTATAAGCTTATTTAAAAAATTAATTAACCTCTTGTTAGTGACCTCAACCTAAATATTACCCTATGGATAACATGGTTTCAACCATTTATGTTGAATTTTGAACTTAGCATAGATTTTGGATACATCCATATTTTTAAATGGAGAGCCATTTTTTAGATAAGTGTGTTAGGAATGCCATGTCATGATAAGATTTGGTTCGGGATGAATTTGGAAACTTGAACACTAGTATAAGAGGATAAGGGCATGGCCTCTACCCACTTGGTAAAGTATTCAATTGCAATAATGATGAAATTATGTCCATCTAATGACATCGAATTTATTTTCCTAATAATTTCCAACCCCAAGTAGAAAATGGCCAAAGAGATGTGATTGACTAAAGCTCTTGATATGGTGTATGAATGAGGTTATCATGCTTTTAACACTTGTAACATTTTCATACATGATTATGAGTGTCTCTTTCCATAGTCATCCAATAATAGCCCATACGAATGATCTTCTTAGCAATGGAACTTCCATTGAAGTTTCCACCACATGCCCCCTCATGGGCCTCTTGAATGATTATTTTATCTTTGTCTAAATTTAGGAATCTTAGAAGAATGCCATAAAATGTTTGCCTATATAGGATGTATCCAATTATTACATATCAAAAAGTGTGGTCCATGAGATCCTTTTAGTCATTGCAATTTAGTCCTTTAGGCAAGACACTACTTGTAAGAAAATTATGTGTTTTCTTGTACCAAGAATCAATCGCTAGTGTTTGTTCTATGCCAAAACTAGTTTGTTTTTCTTTACTATATTGTAAGGTTGTAGGTTTTTTTATCTAATGGATAATAATTGTTGTTTTTCATCCTCTAACTTTAGAGGCATAAGTAACGCAGTGGAATCTTAGAGCATGGAATAGTTTCAATGTTTATTATTTCAAAAGAAGCCATCAATTTATGCACAATGTCTATGTATAGTTTACCTTTATCATCTTTAGTCTAATAAAATCTATTAATTTGGTTGAATATTAATTGGGAATCCCCAAATATGGAGATGCTAATGACTTTTAGATCCAGGGTTACTTGTATCCCAAGGACAAGTGATTCATATTCAGCCATGTTATTAGTACACAAGAATTAAAGCTTGAAATACAAGGGAATTATGATTTTCTATAGTGATACTAGGATGATTCTTGCCCTTGTTTCATTAATGCATCTCACACCATCGAAAAAAGATTCTAGGAATCATATTTTTATGCCTTGAGAGTACACACAATCCCATCGGGGCACTCGATCTCTAAGGGATGATTGGTTTGAAAAGACATTGGTACTAGCTTATTAGCTGTCACTTATCCCTTAATCAATTTTTGACTAATGAATTCAAGATCAAATCTATTAAGTTCCATAACCTTTTAGCTATCCTAATTGAAAGGTAGGGTTTAGAAATAAGTTATTTTAGTGGATCAACTTTAGCTATAACATATGTTTTGTGACTTAGCATGTAATATCTCAATGTTTGAGAAGCAAAGACAATTGCTAAGTACATATTTTACAAAGGGGCATACCTAATTTTGTAACTAATGAGGGTTCTATTAATATAGTAAATGACTATTTCTCTATGTTGCTCATTGTATTATGCCAACATGGAACCTAAATCATAAACCATCACAATAATGTATAGCAAAAATGGTCAAAGGGTATTGGGCAGAATGAGGACTGGTGGAGATAGTAGGTATGTTTTTAAAGTATCAAAATATTTTCGACATTCCTCATCCCAATTGAATTCAATCCCTTTCCATAATAATCTAGAAAAAGGTTGACATTTATCTACTAGTTGGGATATAAACCTTCAAATTGCTTGAATTTTGCCTTGTAGACTTCTAAGTTTCATTAAGTTTCAAGGTGATGGCATGTTGGTTATCGCTGCTATTTTATCAGGGTCTACCTTAATGCCTTGCATAGATACAATAAATCCTAATATTTTCAAATGTTACCCTAAATATACATTTGGAGGGTTTAAGACAAACCTTGTACTCCATGATACGATCTTTTATTTTCATTGACCATTTGAGAAGATCATTAACATAATATTTGATAATATTGTGCATCATGTCATGAAAAATATATGTCATGGCACATTGATACGTTACATCGACATTCTTCAATCCAAATGTTATAACTTCATAGCAGAAGGTACCCCAAGGGGTATTAAATGTTGTTTTAAAATTAATCTGTTGGTGCTATGCGAATTTGATTGTAAACCAAGCATAACATTCCACAACCAAAAATAAAAATAAACTATCATATCTATATTTAAAAAAGAAAACCATCCTTATGACAAACTTTGTTGATGTCTCAAAAGTCTATCCATACTAGCATAATAAATTATTTCTTAGAGATTGGGACTATGTTTGAGATCCAATCAGAATAGTCAATAGCTTTGATAAATTTAACCTCCAAAAGCTTTTGGATATTCTCTTTGATAGTTGAGCAACTTTGGGGTGCATTTTCAACATTTTTGTTTCATTGTCTTAGTGTCAGGCTTGACTACTAAGTGGTGAACTACTAAATATGGATCTAATTTACGCATTTTCGTGTAAGCCCATGTGAAGATATCACAATAAATTGCTAAGAGATTTGTATACTCTTATATTTATTCTAAAGTTAGGATATTTCTTAACTTTATCATCCTTGGATTTCCATTTGACCCTATGTTTATGTCTACGGTCTCTTCTATTAAGATGTTGGATTCATACTCATAATATGGAGAAGCGGGTATGATCCCTAGACTTTGAAGTTAATCGATCTGTAAAGTCCATTGCTCCAAATTAAATTATTGTGAGGGATGTGTATCTAAATAAATAGTTCCTTCAATAAGAATATCACCAAAAGAAGAGATGTTATTTTTTTATCCCTAAGAGGAGACTAACGTAACATTTTCACTTCACAATCATTTATGTGTAATGTTGATACAATATTTGCCATTGATTGATATGTCATATTGTTATATTATTGTAACAAATATGATATTTGCTCATTATTGAGGCTATCATTAGACACCTGTCTGATCTCCTCAATAGACTCAATGCTTATGGTGTTAATTTATATGCATTATGAAAAGAGATCAAAGAAGGGTAAAGGAAGAGGTTCACTATTCTCATCTTCATCCTAGTCTATAAATGTTGTTAAATTTGCTTCTCCTTGAGGTTCAAATGAGAAAAAACAAACAACATCATCATTAATTTCAAAATAAGAGAAATATATCATTTTATTATGGTTGTGAAAATACCTCAACCTATGAAATATGGCCAAAGTACCCTCGTGAGCCTCGAGCAAAGCCTTGGGAGCGATTCTAGAGTTGTTTGTCCCCCCCTACTTTTTAAAAGTAAATATACCAATGAGGTGACCTAGCATGATGGAGTAGACCTTGAGGTAGTCGTTGAGAGCTTTCCCATAGACAACAAAAAAACATTTGAGAGAGAGGACACTACATATTTGAATAAAGATGTCAAAATCATCAAATACTTAGATCAAGATAGGATCGACTTCCAGAGGTAATCTAAATGCCTACAAATTTAGGCAGAGAAGAGGAGTTTCTCTCCAATCCAAGTTACTTTGGAATAAAATTTTGAATATTCTTGGGACTCCACCCCCATCCCTTGGTCTGTCAAGCATATAATATTTGCTTACCTACATACTCCCTCCTAAAAGGTGTCTATGTAGAGCAGTGTCCCCTCTACCTTGAAATCTCCTCTATAGAGATTTATCATCCTATTTTCTAGCCAATAGGGTTATCTCCAGTCTGTGACTGATCTCATCAACTCATTTTATAGAGTGGGGAAGATGACCATCACCTATACTAAAGAAGTGACCATCCTCTTGGAGGATTACAAAAATAAATACGATGATGTTGATCATAATAACATGATGGATGCCCTTGTTGTTGGTATTTATTATGCCTAACATTGGGTATCTTACCCTATTTTTAGACCCTAGTTCTCTTTTGCTATCTCTCTTTTAGTTGGATCCTGAAGGATCTTATCTTTGTATATTTTTGGATGCTCTTCAATAACTCTCTTCTTGAGGATCTTTCTCATTTGTAAAATGTTTGGAAACCATTTCAAAACCCCCTCTTTCAATAAAAAAAAAATATATCCAACCTATAATGTTCGAGCTAGGTTTCAGTTTATAAAGACCTTGTAATGCCTTGTTCTTGAAGCCCTAGGTCTTTTCCCTTGTAGCCAAAATTAGAAAATATTTGTTTAGGGATAGGTTAATGGTTGAAAAGAAAACATGAAGTGTATTTCTACTCTATTGGTTGTAAATTAGTTTCATGTATTCTCTCTTCATTTGTCATTCCTATAAATACAAAGGTATAAATTCCTATTTGCACAATCATTCCTCGTTTAGAAGGTAATCTAAAAGCACAAGAAAATAAGAGTATCCTAACCAATTCTAAGGCTAATAGATTATGGTATTTATCATTAAGGTTTATATTTTTGACATCCTCAATATGTTTTTACCCTTTTCCATGGCTTAACTAGTGGTTCCTTCTTCGTGATGGATGCTTGTTTCCTTAGGTGAATCGAACCTTAAGGTATTGTCAATTAAGGGATGAGAAGAATTAAATGAAGGTAAAAGTCAAGCCTTTAGGTTTTTTGATTGGATATTTTGGCAATAGGCAAAAGGATCATGGTCAGCTACTATATTATACAACTTATCCTTATATTAAAATTTGACACACTTATGGTAAGTTGAGGGGAAAACCTACATCATATGGATCCAAGGTCATCCCAAAAGAAGATTATAGTTCAACTCACATGGTAACACATAAAACAATGTGTTTAAAATGTGAGGTCCTAATTTTATAGGTAAAATTATGGTTTCAACAGCTTCTCATTCTTTATTGTCATAAAGCCTATATGTCCATGTTAAACTCTTCTAAGTCTTCCTCATTGAGCCCTATCATATGGATAAATATAATTCTATAAATATTGATTGACAAACCATTACATATGAAAACCCCTTTTCTGGATTGCTCACCAATATTGCTAGTGATATAGAAGGGAATATCCCCAAGTAATAAGGTAGGTGGAATATCATCCCTAAAGAAGGATATAATAAATTAAAAGAGACCCTACTACATTAGCCATATAATTAGGTTTAACATTTTTAGTTATCAAATGCTCACTTAGAAGCCTGAACAAGTTTTTCTATGACCAGAAGAGGCTCACAATAATTCAAGTATAGAGATTTTAGCTAGTGTATCCTCTAATTATTTTTGAAGGTTAATTTTTTTCTTGAGGTTCTAGAACTAGAAATGGTTCTTTAGGATCAGTGTCATGTCTAGGCTACAAAATTAGGGGAGGTTCAAGAGGGGGTATAGAGGTTTGTCCCTTCTCTTTGGATTATTTTCTAGTCATAGTACAAAAATAAAGCATCCCTACCATGTTCTGATCTGGTGGATATTCTTATATTGCACTTGGTTGATGACATGTTGTCCATGTTTAGATAGGGGATACTATAATATCCATAAATTTGGGTTGGAAGATGTCACTTTTTTAGGATCGTCGACCACTAAACAACCTTGATCAATAAGATCTTGTACCATATTTTTAAGGGTGATACACTTGTTTGTATTATGACCATTAATGTGATGGAAGGTGTATTGTTGGTTATCCTTGAACAAAGAAAGCTTATCCCTCTTGGGGTCATGTTGTCTTATAAAAGGTGGTTCTATCATCTTAGCATCAAGTAGTTATGTTAGCACAAAGGATAGAGGTTGGTTTAATCAGATAAATGTTTTGGGAGTTTTTATTTTAGTTTATTTAATGCTATTGTCGTACTATCATTACCTATTTAAGGATTAGTGTTAGGGTGAAAATTAGTTATATCATCACCCACAACATGTTTATTTTATATTGTCATTTAGTGTTAGAATGGGATGGTTTCTCATCCTCCTTATTAGTCTTTAGTTGCCCTCTATGTTGAAGAGTAGCTTCCATTTATTTTGTAAGATCAATTGCATCAATGAAAGACATGACACGAGTCATATCTAAAGGATATGATAAATTTTCTTGAAAATTACGTATGAAAATATGTAATAGTTCCCTAGGTAGTGGAGCTAAAGGTAGTTTTATAACTAACACTCACCATAAAGGTAAGATTTCATTGATAATTTTATTTTTTCCTTATTTCAATTGATATAGGTCATCAACTACATGCCTTTCTATTATATAAGCAACAAAATTTTGAATAAACATTTTGGCTAAATTGAAAATTTCCTAACCAACTTATGAGGTAATTGATAAAACCATTTCAAGGCCTCACCACCAATACTTATGGGAAAGAGCTTCAATGACAACATTTCATCATACTTGATGTCATGGAATGCAACTCTAAAAATTTCAAGGTGCTATATAGGATCACCTTCTCCCTTATATAGCAAAAACTTCAGCAACACAAAGCTTAAAGGATGAGGTATATTTTTCAAATTAGGGTCTATTGGTTCATTGTAGCAACTTTGTAAAAATACTTTTTAGGTGTGCATCCTTAAATAAAGGCTAATTGTTGTTTGAAATCAGAGTTTTCTTTTTCTAATTATTCTATCCTAGAATTAATATCCTAGAATATAGGACAAGGTGTTTATGGTACTATAGGTTGAGATTGGGGGTTGACTAAAGGGTAGTACTAAGCACTTAAATAGGATGATCCAAAATGGATCACCATATTATTAATTCCAAGATTACCTTGAAAAATCATGTTAGTAGGAGGAATGTTAGTTGAAATAGGTATGTTATAGAATGGGTTAGAAGAAAACACATTTGAAACATGAGGTATACTAGGAAGGACATCCACATGTTAGACTTATGGATGAATTAGGTGTGGAAATACTGGAGGGTTTAATTCTTTGAGGAATATGAGATACTTAGTGACCTCCCTCTTAAAGTTGTGGTGACAATCAAGTCTCACTATTGACCACTCATGGGATTTGATCCAAATTGATGGAAAAGTTCTAAAAAGGATTCTTCCATGGAAAAATGAAGCATTTATTTTGTCCTGAAAGCATATTTCATGTTTTATTTATTTCCTCATAGGAAAGTAGAAATATGATCCATGGATTTGAAAACCACCTCTCCTTGTTCATTATGAATAGGAGAGAGGGTTTTGGAAGGAGGAGCTTCTTCCTCTTCTTCCTCATAGATTGGGTTTTTGATCAAGGGTTGCTTCTCTCGAAGATCAAATGAAGCACTTAGATTTTGCACCATTTATCATACAATATTTTGAGTGGTATATTGGGGTTAAGGTATGTCAATAAGAGGATTTAAATTTATTAAGTTTTATTTTGAGATTTCTTATAGCAAATAATAAGAAGATGTTTGATATCCTTATGTCACCTTGAAAAACAACACTCCTTATGACTCTCACTAACCCCCTATAATATAGTAGCCAAGGGAGATAACCCCAAAGGTTTGTACAATGGTTTAATCAAGGGGCCATTAACCTTCCTCTATTAGGACTAAAAATTGGTTATGTTCTTGTTATCTTAATTTAATCTAATTTATCTAAGAAAATAAGATTAAGTGATCTTGATTAAAGTGTGATTTATTTTATCTTGATTAAGGATAAGGTGCTAATTCAAAGGTCTTTGGATAAGAACCTATGTTATGTGCTCATGTCAGGTTCACAAAAAATGTGGGACACCAAAAAAGTGCACAAAGGTGTTGACCTTGAATGTGTTCCTTCTGAGGTTGTCTATACTTAGGTAGGAGAGTGTTGCTATTAACCCATCATTATTACTACACTTTATGTAGTGTTTTATCTTTGGTAAAAAGATTTGGGTTCACCAAGGGTTTATATATTCCCTAATCTAATTTTATGTGTTAAATTTAGCAAACTCCTAGATTTTGTTCTATCTTTGAAGCTATTGTACAAGATGAAAATGCAATGCTCTATGAAGACAAAGTTGCATAAGAAAAGGAAAATCATGTATGCAAATGTTGACTCAATGAATTCTAACTAAGATAGAAGTTACAAGAAATATTTATTTTTATTCTCTTAAAGTTAAAGGTGCAAGAGGGATGCAAACATGTATATTATCCTCATGCAAAACTACATGCAATATATGTTTTGGATGCCTAAGAAACTGAAGCAAGTGCCTATTCTAGGGTTCTTGTTGTAATTTCTTCTTATACATGTATTGAAAATATTAAATAGCAAGAAAATTAGAAACAAAATAGTTTATGTTGTAAACTAAAAGGTGGAGGATCAAAGGTACTTACCTATTTAAGAATCAATTGCAAATACACGATTTGAATGTTAATTTGTGACTTGGGTGAATGCATAATCTAGAAACCCTTTAGCTTGTAGATTCTTGTAAACCTACAAAATAGACAAAAAAAAGAGAAATATTAAGATTTGGGGGTATACCAAATAATAAAAAGGTTTTAACTTCCTAATTGGCATAGTCAAGCTCCCTAATTATGAGAAAACTTAAGTTGTCCTACCTTGGATATGGATGTTGAATAATAGATGGTGAATATGTTAGCTAGAAGTGCTCTAGATGGTGAATTCACAAATTTTACTAAACTAACTTAAGAAAAAATATATTAAAAAATAAAGACCTAATATATTGTTAAAAAAAAACAAAGAAGTGGATCTGATCAAGTTGGATATTGGGATGATTGGAAATCTAAGGCTTCTTATATATTTGGTGAAGACACCATCTTATAATGCTATATCTAGTATATTTATTATGACAAAGAAAATGGATTGATGATGAATGAGACAAAGGATAGGGGATAATAAGGTTTTTAATACAATAGGTAGAGTTGAAACTTGTTGGGCTAGATGTTAGATGCCATAGGGATCTAATATCCTTCATATGTGTTGTGAATACACCTCCTAGAATTATTTTGGGTGATGTATTCGCTTCTAAATCTAGAAAGGATAAAATGATGTTACACCTCCAAAATAAGGGACCTGACTATCTATAGTGAATATGTCTCCTAAATCAGGTATAGGTGGTGGATTCATTCATTCCAATAGCCATATAATAAATCTAGTTGTGGGGAGGATATGAGTGTCTTCTACTAGTGTAGTAAGGGTCCTAGAAACTATTTTATTTTGTGCAAAATCTTCTAGAATGTCTATGGAACCGACAAAGGAGAATTTTTGAAAAACAATCATAATTAGATCTGAAGGAAGAGAATATACACATTCATTATATAGATTTAGATCAAAATATATCAATAGCAATTAAAGAAAAATTGTAATACGTTATGGAAGGATATCACCAAATTTCAAGTGTGAAATAATTTCTTTCCTCCCTTCAAAGTAAAATTGTTTGACATATCCCTACGGAGCTTTTGATAGCACTTTGTTATATTTGGACCGATTTTTATTTTGGTAGAGTTTTTTCATGATAGCACATGTTAAAATGTTACCCCAAAGGGTTAATTTATAAAAATTGGCCCTCCTAGGGTTTCCAAAGTGGGAGGGGCAAGGTGGTTGGCATGCGGGTTGGTTTGACTAGTGGCAAGGCCAAGGAAATCCACCACTTTCCTTCCCTACCTATCGATCACCCATAGTTGTAGAAGGGTAATCAGGTGAGATTTGTGCCCTAGCAGGTTACTGCAGACACAATTTAGGCTTTCATTATTTAAAAGTGAATATGCCACCTGGGTGAATATACGTCCAATGTATTCATATCTCAACACATTTGCAAATATGATCATTAGAAGTTAAATTTGGTAGTGTTGGGGATTTGAACTGGTTGCGAATATGCCAAATTAAAAATATATTTTATTTCTAACAAATTTTCTCTAAGGTAGCAAAGTTGTTATTGGTGGGTTCTATTTGTAATTGTTATGGTTAATTTACTTCTATTGTAGAATTAGATCAAATATCGATTTAAATGGGGTGGCCCAATTTTAAGTATCTATAATAATTAATTACTATGTATGTTAATATTTTCAAAGAAAAATAAACCAACCTCTTTTAATAATTATAATTGTAAAAATATTTCCTTTGGGGCCAATCCACTCAGGGTAATGTAGTGATTAGGGCTTTGGCCTCTCTTTGGCAAGGTCTAAGGTTTAAACTATGTTATATCCAAAAAGGATAGGTTGGATAGTAGTAGTTGAGTGTTTATTGATAGATTACCCTAGTTTGATGTTGTCCTAATTTGATACACCCAATGGATTTTGTTACAAAAAAATTCAATTGGGATCCACATCATGTGGTTCTTGAATGAAATTTTAAACATCTTATTTTTTCCTTCTATCATTCTTTATTCCTTACATTGACATCATTTTTTGCTTCTTATTTATTCCTTGCATCCACCTTATAATATGCAATTTATTTTCTATTTAAGGAATTAGTGGAAACCACTTGAAGCACAAAATAGTAATGATAATTAATTTTAAATATTCTTTAATATTGTTTGATGGAAGGTACTATATTGAAAACTTGGGCTATGTCCCTATGGGGGCACCGTAATGGTATGTCACTAGCATTTCATCTTTGTGACTTCATTGAATCATAGGGAGGTAGGCCTCTATTGTTATGCCCTCGGGGAGTGTGGCCCCTAGTTGTACCACCTATTGTACTTTGCATTACTTAAAACAAAAACTTGGGCTCCATCAAGTGTTTGTGTTTGTTAATGTGTCATAAATAAATTATGCTAAAAAAATGATTTTTAATTTATACAATTTAAACTTTTGAATATGTAGTTTATATATATATATATATATATATATATATATATATATATATATATAGCAAAGTGTTATTTTTAAAAATTATATGTTTTTTAGATCAATTTATAATTTTATTTTTAAATGAAGTTTGAAAATTTTTTATAATGTAATAATATAAAATATTTTTTATGAAGTTGAAAGACTTTTATATTTGATACAATTGAAATTACATAAGCTTCTTGATAATTGCCTTAGTCAATACTATTTTATATTATTATTGTTTATCAAATTCTTCAAGACTTAGGCCACATCTATTCAGAATTTTATATATTTATTTGAGTACTTGCATCTATATTAACAAGGCTTTGATATCTATATTAAAATTGTTTTAGCAATGAATTAATTAATTGGCAAGTTTGTTATAAAATCTGTTGAGGCTTGAGCTTTATGACAATATGTACAATGATATTGTAACATGAATAATATATGATAGTATAGGTGCATGTATATGTTGCTTCTTATTCAAATCTAGTATTATAGTAGGTAGCCCCTAGTTCATCCTAAATTTCTTATTACAAAATATGTTAAACTTACATTAATGATGAGTAAATTGAGTGGCATAGATTCACCAAATTTTACCTAGGTTTTGATTTTTTTTTTATTAGTTAGAGGAAGGGGTTTTGAAAGTATCCCCAAAAATTGTACAACAAAAAGAAACACAAGGGAGGCTATATCCCATATACAAAAAGAGAGAATTTAGAAATAAAAATAAGAGAGACAATCTCTAAGAGAAAAACAACAGCAAGATCATAAAAGAGAGGGTCTCCTTAACAAGCAAAGAGATGATCGCAAAATCAATATATGTTGATTCATCACCTTCGAACTGGCTATGGAATTCTTCTAGGATGACAATCTCATGTTCCAACAAAGATGCATTCATTTTTGTAGATCTTGACATCTTGCTCATGAGACCATCCAGTTCCTACATGTAGCCCTTCTTGGTGATGAAGGGAACACATGTATGCTATTGGTTGTAATTGGATGGGTTGGAGGATCCACACAGGGGAGCTCCTTTTTTATAGGAGGCCCACATTGGAGCATCCTCATGCTTGACTTTGTGAATCCAAGTGGGAGAGTCCTCAAAATATTTGGGCTCTTACTCCAATATTATGTGAGACTTACACTTCTCAATTCGAGAATTATTGTGGGTTGAGTGGCATTGGGATTTAGATTTCATATTTGGAGGAGTATCATGAGCATCATCGTCAAAATCTAGCATTTGACTAGTCTTAGGAGAGGTTGAATTTGGAGTAGCATCTTTGAGAGAAACAAGGGGATGGATTTCACTTGACACTTGGGAAGGAGATGAGGGGCTACCAATATAAGGTGGATGACCTAGTGGATAAGAAAGGAATAAGTTCCTTTCTTAACATTGTCGATGGACCGCTTGATAGATCTGAAAAGTTACTCCACATTTTTTATGAATTTGTTGCCTTAGATATGATTCAGAAAGGCAAGATGAAAACTCCAAATAATTGAATTAGGGTCATCCACTATAAAGTATTGAATAACAGGCACCATGACCCTATTTCAAGGCTTGTGAAGAGACTCTTTGATAATGCCACCATTTTATTTGTCGATCCTTCTCCTTTTTCAGTGAAGAAGGATAATTCACTGACAAGGGAGTGTTTATCACGTTGCAAAAATTTTCTATCATTGGGTTCCCAAAATTTTTTGCCAACAAGTTAATGGTTATGATGAATCTGATCCCTCTGATAGATACTACACCATATTCCCATGATTGGGCTAACTCTTAGAAAATATCCATATAATTTCCTTTGAACTTTTATAGAAATAGGAGGATCCCATGGTCTTTGAAGATTTCCTCCACAGTAGCATCCAACTGAAGAGTCTTAGGATCGAACATGTAATCATCCATGGCCATATGAGGGGAAGACAAAGAAAATAAAGGGATATGGATAGGGCCATGTAGAGGATGGTTACAGGGGGATGGGAGTGGTGACCAAGACCAACAACACATCTCTCCACAAACCACGAGGGTAGAAATTAAATATAGCCAGTAAATAGGAAACTAATAGGGTAAAATCATCTATAACAAGATATGTTGAGAGTCTAGGCTTAAAGTATTCTTAAAATATTGTCATTTTTGGGAGCTAAAAGAATTGGGAATAATACATTGCACATACCAATGCTCCCAAGATCAAAGTGGTTTTGTAACCATTGATGATCTTCATGCTACAAATTTCTCTTCATCTTAGACACCCACATTCGAAATGAGGAAGAGGTGGACTTCATATTGTGGTAGCCAATAATAGACGTGCCAATCACGAATAGTTTCGTAATATTTTATACACTCATGCACACTAGGATGACATGGGAATGCCATGAAAAGGCTTGATGGGGGTAATTGAAGATATTGATGCATAATTAGAAATGATTACCAAGTGGTTGGTGGTGTATTACGAAGGCCCAAGCACAAATATAATGTGAAAATCCACCAATGATGAGGAGGAAAATTCTAGCATGGGTAATACTTGAAAACCATCGACTAGGATTAGCACCCCACAACAAGCTTCTATTATCGTGTGGTAGAGAAGTACAACAAGGAGTAAAAGTAGGACACATGACAAGGGGATGATTACCTTCCAACTTGGGATTGGGAAAGAACATGGGGGACCAAAAATTCAACTGAGTGACATGGATCGAAGAGGGGATAACCCATTGACTAAGCAAAGGTAAAATGAACCACAACATTAGGTGTAAAGAGTGGATCTACATTATGATAGCAATGAGACTTCTAGTGAGAATGGAAACCCAATCCATATCATAGGGGATTAAAGTAGAAAGTGAATCCTATTGGGATAGTCCCTAATCAGATATTGGGGAAATTTGTTGTGCCATATATGAATATTATCTTGGGACAAGTGCAAATTGGCCATGACATTTACATCTTGATTGCCTTGACAATAGATGTGTTGAGTGACATGGTTGCTTAGTTTTTGTAAGGATTTTTTATATTTCTCAATGATATTATGGACACTCTAAGAGGGAGGTGGGTTAAATTAAGTTAATTAATTATGTTCATGTAGTTTCCATCATGAGATTTGTTAAGGGGAGGTTATTGAGAAGACACAATCCTTGGTAGAAGGCCTTTGCTTTAGCAAAAGTATTGGTTTGAATTCCAATATTTTTAGCATAGGTGAGGAGAATTTTACCTTGATTATCTCTGAAGACACCAGTAGCTTCGATGCATATTAGGTTAGCTTTGGATGCTCCATAAAAATTAATTTTGATCCATCCCACCAAGGGAGGAGTCCACATGAATTTGGATCTATCAACAAAGGGTCCAGTGGGGGGAATGAGGGGATGGGAGGGACCTAAGAAAGTAGCTAATCTAGCCTCCACATTGGGATTATGAGAGTTAGAAGAGGGGACCAAGAGATAATTTTCTTTTGTAGTAGAGAGAACAAGCCAAAAAGGGTCCTAATTGAAGATGAATCTTTATAGACAATGTGAAAGGCTGTAAAGTTTCTCTCTCTACACTTCCTAGAGAAAATGAGGGAGGCAAAAGGACCAAAAAGACTTGATATGAGGACAAAAAAAAGGTGAGGGCAACTAAAAATAAAGGTCAAATATAGAGTTGGGGTGGGCCCAAACAATCCCAAAAATAGATAAGATGTATTGGAGGACACTCAAAGAAAAGGGGCAATCAAGGAAGAGGTGATGGACATATTTAGAACTCGAATTGCAAAGATAACATCTATTGGATATGGTCATTCATTTTTAAAAAAAAGTTATCAATGGTGAGAATTTTGTTCTTAGCCACCAACCAAAAGAAGAAAGCAACTTTGGGGGTAAAATGTTTAAGCCATATGAGACTATTTGGGTACCAATAATCTTTGTGATCCTCCAATATGTAGTAGGTCATCTTAACTGAAAATCAACCATCATCATTGGATTTCTAGATTGGATAATCTTCACAATTGTCACTTGGAATGACATAGGTCCTTAGCATATTTGAAATATCATTAGCATCTCTCACCTGTTCTTCATTAATATTGTTGAGGGGAATGCTTTTCTAGAATTTTCTCTCTTGATTATTATCCATGAAGTTGTAAACTTTATTTCCAAAGATATTGTTAGTAAAAGGTTTTAGAATGACTAGATTCATATGTTCTAAAAGGGGAGAGTCCAAAATCCATAGGTCTTTCCAAAATTCGATGCTTCTACCACTACCAATATTTTATATAACCCCTTTCTAAATGAGGCATCTAGACTTTATGATAGAGTTCCAGAAGGTTGAACCTTCAAGAAAGGTGCTATCACCTAGTAGATTATTATTTTGGTAAATTTATTTTCCCTTGATGATTTCAATCCAGTCGACTTTCTCATTGGTGAGGAGTCTCCATCCTTGCTTTGCTACGAGATCCAAATTCATGTACTTGAATTTTCTAAATCCTAGTACTCCATGCTCTTTTTTGGAGCATGCTTTGTCCTAGGCAACTAAGGGAAATATTATGTGGGCCTCAATCCCTGACCATAGGAAATATCTTTGGATTTGCTCAATTTTGTGTTAAATGGTCAAGGGAGCTTTAAAAAAGGAAAGGAAAAAGACAGGGATGCTTTGGAGGTAAGCTTCGACTAGAGTGGTTTTTTTGGCATGACTGAGAAGAGCCCCTTTCTAACATTCCTACTTTTTGCATAATAATTCGATAGCATTGGTCCAAAGGTTGTTCAAGACATACCCAAAGAAAAGTGGTAGGCCAAGATAGGTGGAAGGAAGATTTAAAATGGTGCAACTAAGAATACAGTCTATCTTGAGTTGTTTGCCAATAGGGGTATTGAGTAAGAAAAGCTTACTTTTGAGGAAGTTGATGTTTTGCCTAGCCACTTCTTCATAAAGATTAAGAATAGATTTTATGGCTTTAGCTTGGGGATTAGAGGACAAGGTGGAAAGGATAATGTCATCGATAAATTATTGATGTGAAATGGGGTTGATAAAAGAGTTTGCTTTGATTCTAGAGATGGATCCATGGAGACAAATCACCTTAAGAGATCTTCCCAAAGCTTCAAAAATAATTATGAAAATAAAAGGTGAAATGGGGTCTCCTTGCCTAAGACCATGGCCACTCTTAAAATAGCCAAGCACTGATCCATTGACTATGATGAAGAAACTAGAAAAAGAGATGTATTCTTTGATGAGCTCAATCTAATAAAGGTGAAAGCCAAACTTGGATAGGATAGAGAGAAGGAACTCCCATGACACCTTGTCAAAGGCTTTGTTCATGTCTAGTTTTTAAAGAAACCCTGCTTTCCCACTCTTAGAAACTGAGTGGATGAGTTCATGAATCGAGGTGATTCTATTCATGATGAGTCTTCCTTGGACATAGCTTCCTTGGTAAGGGTGAATTATGAGGGAGAGAAGCCTTGTCATTCTTTTTACAATGACTTTGGAGAGAATATTTTAAATGACATTACACAAACTGATAAGTCCAAAATTTAAAAGAGACTTCACACCAGGGATTTTGGGTATGAGAACTAAAAAGGTGGAATTTATGTCTTTAGGAATATGTATGCTTATTTAGACTTCCTAGATGGAAGCAAAAATATCAAGGCCAACGATATTCCAAAATTTGAAGAATAGAGCAAAGAATCCATCACGGCCCAGGGCCTTGTCTCCAACCATAGAAAAATAACCTTTTTGATTTCTTCATGGGATGAGGGACGTTATAAAAGGAAATTATCTTAAGAAGAAATAAAATTGAGAATGTTGTTTAAAATTTTTTTAGACATCGAAGAAGCACATGAATTGTCTGAATTAAGGAGGCTTTCAAAGTGAGCAACAACTTCATATTTGATCTCCAAAAATTTTGTAGTCATCAAACCATTAACCTTAGATAATTATCTAATATTGTTGAAAATTCGATGCTTGAGAGTGGTTGCATAGAAAAAATTAGTGCTAGAGTCCCCCTCTTTTAGCCAGGTTGCTCTAGACTTTTGCCTCTAGAAGACTTCTTCATAGACTAGAATGTTGTGAAATTCAGATAGGAGTTCCTTTTCAACACTTCTTATACCTAATGAAGAATTTTCATTTTGGATAGCCTCTTCTATAAAAGTTAATTACCTTTGAATATCTTGATTTTTATCAACTATGTTGTCAAAAACTTTCTTGTTCCATTACTTGAGATTGGATTTTATAAATCAAAGATTTTTGGCAACCTAGGTAATGAGTGGGCTAGTAAAACTCTTGTTTCACCATTCAATGATGAGATTTATGAGGTCATGATGATGGAGCCACATAGCCTCAAACCTGGAATAATTTTTGAAGGATGAAGCTGG
This sequence comes from Wollemia nobilis, assembly GCA_028583015.1. Classification (NCBI taxonomy): domain Eukaryota; kingdom Viridiplantae; phylum Streptophyta; class Pinopsida; order Araucariales; family Araucariaceae; genus Wollemia; species Wollemia nobilis. Next base: position 3,424,511 of record JAQPPZ010000613.1, on the reverse strand, counting down.
TTGTAGACCTTCAAGAACGAGAGGATTATGGTTGGAGCCAATTTTGAGAAGGGAATGAAGAGTGACATAACCAAAGAGATAGATTGTATTTTTAGATAGGAGGACTCTATCAATCCTAAGTTGAATGATCTAATTTCCAAATCTTTCGTTGCTCCAGGTGAACTTCGTTCCTCTAAAATAAATATCCATTAGTTCATTGTTATGCACAAAATTTGTAAATTCTTCATAAAATTTAGGCATGATGGTTGCTCCTCCTCATTTGTTAGAAGGGAAGAGAGGAGATACAAAGTCACCAGCTAACATCCAAGATTCATTGGAGAATATGCTTCTCATCTGACTCAAGATGTTCCAAAGGGTAGTTTGTCCTGAAGGTGTGTTCAAAGCATATACATTTATAAGAACCCAACTAACTTTGGTGTCTTTGCAATAGAATAATTCAATATGACAAAGAGAGGAGTCTTCCTTAGCTTTGGATGGATCCCACATGCAGAGAAAACCTCCATAGGCTCCTTGGACTAGGCTAGCAAGACATTCATTGTTCCTCGATAAAAATTTGATACTTTTTCAATATTGTAGGATTCAATTTTGATTTCTTGAAGAAGGATTATGGTGGGTTTCAAATATTTCCTCATGGATGCAACTAGACGTTTTTTGGAGTGCCCATTGAGGCCTCTCACATCCCATGAGAGGATCTTAATTTATTACTTTTGGAAGAATATTTCTTCCCCCTACCATGGGATGAGGAGGGTTTGGTTCAGTAATCATTTTATTGAGTTTGTTTTAAAGGATATTCTCCTTTTGAGATAAACATAGGGTGGATTGAGTTCCATTAGCTATATCTTCTTTAAATTTATTATATTTGATGTCTTGAATGAAAGGTTGTCCTCTCTTCTTGTCACTATCGATATCAATTGAACATTTATTTTGATTCGTGATCACCAATTAAGGAAATATTAATGTAGAACCACTTGGTTGAGGACTGGGGATAGGAGCACCCTTGGGAGAGTGGCTCTCTGTTAGGGGAAGGTCACAACCTAGCAATGAGATAAACTCATTGGAAAATGAGAGAATAATTTTAGACCACAATTGAATCTGGTTCAAGGAGATCATCATAGGAGGGGATAGCTTCCTAAGTGAGAGAAACCTCATTCAAGAGACAAACAAAGTGGTTTTGGTCAGTGAGGAGAGGACATACTTAGGATAATGTGCCAATACCAAAGTTAGGAAGTGGTTCCTTACCTTTAGACACCACTGCTTCGCTACCAGGCTCTTCGAGAAAATCATCCTTATTTCAGGGGTCAGCCTTCTGGAGAGTTGATGTAGATTTCTTGGGCTAGGATCGAACCCATTATTTCTAGGATTCCTTGGATTTATCATCCATAGTTCGCTTCAGAGAAGGGTATTATAATTTGAGGTGGTTTTTTTTTTCACTTCATGTAGAAGGGCGATTTATTTTCATATTCAATGGGTTGGTGTCTACTCCTCCTATTCGAGATAATATTAATGAAAGTGGGTAGTTCAAACTCTAGATTGGATTTGATGCACATACGAGCATAGACCATCCAAGATTTGGCTTTAGTTATTGGATCAAAAACTACAAGTTCTTTAATAGCCTGAGCAATTTCCCATAAGATGTTCTTGTGCTAGAACTCGATGGGAAGGCCTAGAAGCTTGACCCAAATCATAGTGAGTTAATGCTTTGTGAATTAGTTTTTGTGAATCAAGATCAAATTTTGGTGCCTATTTCCTGAGGAAAAGGCTATGCCACCTAACAAACCAAGGTTCTCCAATGAGAATACGACTCGAGTCTTCCATGTTATTCAACCTAATGAGAAAGAAAACTTTGGAAATCATGATCAGTTCCATATGGCCTTGGGGATGCCACTTGGTGAAAGCCCATTTCCTAATGGACTCGATATTAAGTTTAAACCCAAGAAATTTCTTGATGAGGGAGAATGAATCCTAGGACATGTTCAAATCCATGAGCTGGTTAGGAATCGATAGGGTTCCTTGGCTCGGGATCAGAACATTGGAGCCATAGGAAGAGAGAGAATAGCTGGTGAATTTATGGACTATCTCCATGAAGGAGACAGGATGAGTCATCTAAGATAAAGAGGGTCGTTTGAGGTTGGGAGGAGGGTCCCCACCAACATCCATGAATTCTACTCCTCCTGCCAGACCATCCTGGTCACCATGCTTGTGATCAACAATGCCACCACAGTCATCTCGAATTCCCACCATGAGAAATTCAAAAACCTAAGGAGAGTCGTTCGCCATGAGAAGGTTACTGATTGATTAAATATCATATTCCTATTCTAGGTTTTGAATGATTATGATTACTCTTGTGCAATATATAATTTTGATGTGACTAATTATTTTTTCCATCCCAAGCATTGCCTTCATTTTATTAATACTTCCCTTATTTGGGTATTTGGGATCTGAGGTGTAATAATTGCTTGTTAACTCTTACACCTTTGGAAAAGAATGTCTTCATATGGGTTTGGAAGTCTTATAATCCTTCGAAGTGGGCATTCTCCATTAGATAAACATTAATAAATCATCTCAACCATCTTATTTCCTTCCATGTATCATTTTGTGGAAAGAGAATTGTTATTTGTTTCCCCTAGAAAAATCAATCATATAACTACATGCAAATCTTGATAGAAAGGTAGCTAGAAAGGAAATTACCTATATTTTATTAGATCCATTTTGGGCAATAATAACAGGCTTTAATAAAGTGTTATAGCTCTACTAAAATTATGCCAGAGCACATTAAAAATTATGAATGACATTGGTTTTTTTTTAGTTCTTAAGATCTAAATATGTGAACTCATATTATTTATGTGAGGCTTAGTGGAAGAATTATAGGAAAATATGGGAGTGAGATTAGTTAGGACCTTGAGGGATCACCTTATTACAAATTAGACTTGGTAATAGACCTAAGATGGATTTCAATAATAGATAGGAATAATGGCTTCATAAATTCTAAGATTAACAAGGAAAATAACACTGTAGAATAGAGATTTTAAATTAGGTGGATGTTGAGTTAGAGGTGATAGTATAAACCTAAGTCGAGGATTCTTAAAGTATGAATAGATCAATCCAAATGACAGTGATGTATAAAGGTAAAGGAAGTGGTTGTCCGTTCAAGTAAGAGAAAGGATGCTAGAATTGTTTAGGCCACTAATTAGTGGATGCATGAATATTATTCATGAAGCTTCCAAATTGCCTTCCTAGAACCTAATAAAGCCAACATAATTTTGATTAGGAAATAATTTTTTGTAAACAAAGAAAAATGAAGTAGTTTCCTATAACTCACACTTAAAGAAAAACATAATTAAATTTGTAGGCAAAAACATGTCTTACAACCACCATAATGCAATGACTTAACTTTTAAAAATTTTAAATGACAAATAATATCGATATTATATGAAAAAAATTAAAACAACTTACAACTGAAAAAATATATAAAAATAAATAAAATAAAATAAATCTCTTTAGTTATTGTTTGAACCATTGCAATTGAGGCTCGAAATATAATAACATAAACCCTTTAAAAAAAACACTGTTATTTTATCAGTAACAACAGACATATAGGTAAAAAAAAAAGAATCTTCTGAATTTCGTTAACAACAAACATATAGGTAAAAAAAAAGAATCTTCTGAATTTCGTTCTTTCAGAATAATTTTTTTTTAATTGATCATAGTTCGCTCTAGAAAAATAATCTTCAATACCTCTTTCATGTGAGGTCCTGGTTTTGGTTTTAAAAGTCGTTCTTCCAAAGAAAAAAAAATTAATTGATCGTTGTTCGCTCTAGAAAAAGAATCTTCGTTCTTTGGTTTTTTGGAGTGGAGTTTCCTCGTAAAAACACAAAAAGTGTTAAGGCGCATTATTATTAAAAAAATAGTTTTCTTTTTGGAGTGGAGTTTCCTTGTAAAAACACAAAAAATGTTAAGGCGCATTCTTATTAAAAAAATAGTTTTCTTTTCTCCATGTGGCGCCCTGGTTTTGAAAGTCGTTCTTCCAAAGAAAATTGAAAGAATTTTCCCAGAGGCGGCTATTTACTCATCTGTACATTTGACTCTTCAATCTGCTTCTTCTTCGCTGCTTATTTCTCTAGAGCCCTCCTCTTCGCTATTGGTACTCAGGGCGTCTGTATTCTTCACACAAACAGAGAAAGAAAGAATTACCGTGCTTTCAAAAGGAAGACATGGAGGGCTTCAATCATTACAGACCTTCCTCATCTCAAGATACCGTCCAGCACAGAAGAAGATACCACGTATACCTCAACTTTCGGGGCGACGACACCAGAAAATCTCTTGTTGATCACCTCTTCCAATCCCTCTCCGCTGCAGGATTTCATGTGTTTTTGGACACTGAGAGATTAGAAAAGGGGGAGAATATTGGGATCAGCCTCGAAGAGGCCATTCGAGACTCCACAGTACACATTCCTATATTCTCCTCTAATTATGCCAGCTCAGCGTGGTGCCTCCGCGAGCTCTCGCTTATCTGGACTTGCAAATCCACGTGTCCAGAGACTACAACCATCCCCTTGTTTTACGATGTCGAGCCATCGGTGGTGAGGCATCAGATAGGCAAATACGAAGAGTCATTGAAGGAACTTTCAGCAAAAGGAAGGTATAGCACAACGGAGATGGACAAGTGGAAGGAGGCGTTGCATAACGTCTCTCTTCTCTCCGGCTGGTCTCTCTCACTCACTGCAAACGGGTAAAATTGTTGCTACCATTGCTTCTCTTTCATGTTTTCTTCAACCTTTCCTTTGTGTTTAGTTGCCTTCCATGTTTTTAAATGTAATGAATTTTATAGTCTCTAGTTCAGCTTAAAGTTCTAGAATATATTGAACTTATATTAAGATATCTAAGTTGAGTGGCATAGGTTCACTAAAACTTAAATTTAATGAATTTTATAGTCTTTAGTTCAGCTTAAAGTTCTTGTTGTGGAATATATTGAACTTGAGATAACTAAGCTAAGTAGTATAGGTTAACTTAAACTTTTGTAAGGTTTGACTTTACTAAGATGATTATGTGTGATATAAGTTTTGATTTAAAATTACGATTTTATTTATTTGGATATTTGGGATATGAGGTGTAATAATTGTTTGTTAGTTTTTACATTTTTGAAAAAGAATGTCTTGATAGGTCTGAAAGTCTTTTAATTCTTAGGAGTGGGCATTCTTCATTAAAGAAATATTAATCAACCATCATATTTGCTTTAATGCATCATTTTGTGGAAAGAGAATTGTTGTTTGTTTCCCTAGCAAAATCAATCATAGTATTGATAGAAAGGTAGTTAAAAAGAAAAATTGCCTAGATTTATTTTGAGCAATAATAACAAGCTTTAATGAAGTGTTATGCATCTACTAAATATATGTTAGAGCATATTAATTATTATGAATGACATTGGTTTTGTCTAGTTCTTAAAATCTAAATATGTGAACTCATATATTATTATTTATGTGAGGCTTAGTGAAGGAATGATAAGAATATATGGGAATGAGATTAGTTAGGACTTTGAGGGATCATCTTATTAATAATTAGACTTTGGTAATAGACCTAAGATGGATTTCAATATAGATATGAATGATGACTTCATAAATTTTAAGATCAACAAGAAAGATGACATTGTAGAATGGAGATTATAAATTAGGTGGATGTTGAGGTAAAGGTGATAGCATAAAACTAAGTTGACGATTTTTAAAGTATGAATAAATCAATCCAAATGTCAGTGATATATAAAGGTAAGTTAGCCTGTAAAATAGTTCAAAGAGGAATTAGAAGAGTATTATTTTAGTAGATTATTTTTGAAGGACCTATTTGTTGAACCCATTGCTTAAAGTGGTTGTTCTTGCAAATAAGAGAAAAGATGCTAAAATTGTTTAAGCTGCTAATTAGTGAAGACATGAACATTATTCATAAGAAGATCGTTATTATTCCAAAGTGCCTTCTTAGAACCTAAGAAAACTAACATAATACCTATTAAGAAATAGATTTTTTTAAACATGAGAAAGTGAAGTACTTTGTCATGACTCACACTCAAGGGCCTTAAGAACCTCATGTAATGAAGGCACAATTATTGCATATGCAATCCGAAAAATATAGTTTGAGTTTACGAGCAACAACGTTTCTTACAACCATTTTTAAAAAATTTAAGTAACAAGTGATATTTATACTATGTTGAAAAGAAAAAAATTAAAACAACTTATAACTGAAAAATGTAAAAATAAAAAAAAAAAATCTGCAATTGAGGTTCAAAATATAATAACATAAACCTTTTTAAAACAACTTTGTTTTTCATGTTTTATCACTGATAACAAACATACAGGTAAAACAAATTTAGTAATATCATGGTTCGCTCTAGAAAAAGAATCTTCGTTCTTTGTTTTTTTTTAAAGTGGAGTTTCTTGGTAAAAACACAAAAAGTGTGGAGGCGTAGCATTATTTAAAAAGTAGTTTTCTTTTCTTCGTGTGGGGCCCTGGTTTTAAGTCGTTATTTCAAAGAAAATTCAAGTCGAATTTTCCTGGAGGCGGCCCTTTACTCCTCTGTACGTTCGACTCTTCAATCTGCTTCTTCTTCCGTGCTTATTTCTCTATAGCCCTCCTCTTCGCTATTGGTACTCAGGGCGTCTGTATTCTTCACACAAACAAAGGAAGGAAGAATTACAATGCTTTCAAAGGAAGACATGAAGGGCTTCAATCTTCAATCACTACAGACCTTCCTCATCTCAGAATACCGTCCACCATAGACGAGGATACCATGTATTCCTCACCTTTCGAGGCGACGACACCAGAAAATCTCTTGTTGATCACCTCTTCAAATCCCTCTCCGATGCAGGAGTTCATCAGCCTCAAAGAGGCCATTCGAGACTCAGTACACATTCCTATATTCTCTACTTATGCCACTTCAGCGTGGTGACTCCGCGCGCTCTCCCTTATCTGGACTTGCAAATCCACGTGGCTGGAGACTACAACCATCCCCTTGTTTCACGATGTCAAGCCATCGGTGGTGAGGCATCAGATAGGCAAATACGAAGAGTCATTGAAGGAACTTTCAGCAAAATTGCATAGAATTAAACGACTCACTGTAAACAGGGAAAATTGTTGCTACTATTATATCTGTTTCCTGTTTTCTTCTGCCTTTCTTTGTGTGTTGTTGTCTTCCATGTTTTGGGAATGCAATGAATTTTATAGCTTAAAAGTTTTTGTTATAAAATATGTTTGAACTTATATTTACATTAACGTTGGGAATGCAATGAATTTTATAGCTTAAAAGTTTTTGTTATAAAATATGTTTGAACTTATATTTACATTAACGATGACTAAATTTAGTGGCATAGGTTCATTAAAAGTTATTTAGGTTTTGATTTTATTTGATTTTACTACGACGATTTTTAGTGGTTTTAGGTTTTGATTTTATTTGACTTTATTATGATGATTTTTATGTAATATATTTTTTTGATGTGATAAATTATCATTTTTATTTTAAGCATTGATTTTGTTTTTTATTGAGTTAATATTATATATATATTCACCGTGGGGTTGTATCAAGGTCACATCACCAATAATGTAAGTGGCGTCCTTGCCAGCCCTTGCCAATAAATCACAAAAAGTGGATACATTACCTTTGTTGAATTAATACTTCACTTGACATCTCTGGATAAATTAATTAGTCAGAGAAATTAATTAGTTGTTAATTCTTACACCTTTGAGAAAGAATGTCTTGGAAGTTTTTTAATCCTTGTGGAATGCAATGAATTTTATAGCTTAAAAGTTTTTGTTATAAAATATGTTTGAACCTATATTTACATTAACGATCATTAAATTTACTGGCATAGGTTCATTAAAAGTTATTTAGGTTTTGATTTTATTTGACTTTACTATGATGATTTTTAGTTGTTTTAGGTTTTGATTTTATTTGACTTTATTATGATGATTTTTGTGCAATATATTTTTTTGATGTGATAAATTATCATTTTTTATCTTAAGCATTGATTATATATATATATATATATATATATATATATATATATATATATATATATATATCCAAAGTGGAGTTGAATCGGGGTCACATCATCAATCATATAAGTGGCGTCCTTGCCAGTAATTGAATTAATACTTCACTTGACATCTGGGATAAATTAATTGCTTGTTAATTCTTACACCTTTGAAAAAGAATGTCCTGGAAGTTTTTTTAATAGTGAATATTTTTCATTATAAAAATATTAATCAATCATCTTAACCATCTTATTTCCTTCTATATATCATTTTCTATGTTTAAGAAGGTACTTGATCTTGTATCCACACATACAGTACAATGTTTTATGTTTAAAGAAAGTAATCATTTCATTATTTAATCATTATTAAAAGAAACTACACCATTACATAATCACAATAAAATATAGTTTATTTTCTATAAAAATTCTACCAAGGAGAAGTGTTACAATTATAATAATAAAAAGAAATCATCAAACAACTATAAAAATTAAAAAAAAAAAAAAAAACTAAACTAAAAACACCATGGTAATTATAGCAAAACTAAAAACACCTTTGAGAAAGAATGTCTTGGTAGTTTTTTAATCCTTAAGAGTGAGCATTTTTCATTAGAAAAATATTAATCAATCATCTTAACCATCTTATTTTCTTTCATGTATCATTTTGTGGAAAGAGAATTGATATTTATTTCCACCTTTGTAGCACAAGTGGAAAAGGTGAGCTTGGTCCCGTTGAATGGGAGGTACACGGTTCAACATCTGCGATGTGAAGGGAGACACAAAAAAATCTCTTGTGGCTTCCCTCTAAATAGTGGTATACTTGAGTGGGACGACACCATCGACCACCTAAGAGCGACTCTTAGGGTTTTCTTTCTACCCTAAGAGTTTCTAGCCTCAAGGGCTAGGTGGATTGGTAATTTTTTGTTTGACCAGGCACTTACCAAGAAGAGACTTAGGTTCAAACCTAGGGGGCATGCATGTTGCAAAGGTAGTAGTCTGATTTGAATCCTCTAAGTGTGCGCCAGACCGACGATGACTATACAAATATCGAGTGATCGATGGTTCCCCTTACATCGCATCATCAACAACAAGGTGGTATAGGCTTGTTAGAAACAACCCTTGTGGTTTGAACCCTGCACTCAACACTTACTAAAAATAGTGTGGATGTAACTAACTCCCCTATGTATAAAAAAATCATATAACTACATGTAAATCTTGATAAAAAGGCAGTCAAAAAGGAATTTGGATTGCTATATTTCATTAAATCTATTTTGGGCAATAATAATAAACTTTAAGTCCATGGGTCTAGGTGGATTGGTAAGTTGGGGCGCTTACCGAGAGGAGACCTAGGTTCCAATCCCATGGGTGTGCCCATGCATAGCCAGTAGCCCGATCTGACTCCTTTGTGTGTTGCACTTGACTGATGACGACGATCTGTTTCTTGCTTGTCCGGCGGTCCCCTTCATGCCACGTGTTGAACTAGACTGACGAAGACGGTGCAAACCCTGTGCGTCCGGCGGTCCCCATCTCACATCGGGTTACCATTAACGAGACAATGGATGTGTTGGAAGCCTTTGTTGATAGTTTGAACCCTACCAATTACGCTGACAATTACTAAAAATTGTGATTGTAACCAATTCATCTATGTAACCAAAAATAATAATAACAAAATTTAATGAAGTATTATAGATCTACTAAAAATATATTAGAGCACATTAAAAATTATGAATGACATTGGTTTTTGTCTAGTACTTAAAATCTAAATATGTGAATTCATATATTATTATTTATGTGAAGCTTAGCAGAAGAATGATAAGAATATATGTGAGTGAGATTAGTTAGGACCTTGAAGGGTGACCTTATTATAAATTAGATTTATGAATGACATTGGTTTTTGTCTAGTTCTTAAAATCTAAATATGTGAATTCATATATTATTATTTATGTGAAGCTTAGCAGAAGAATGATAAGAATATATGAGAGTGAGATTAGTTAGGACCTTGAGGAGTGACCTTATTATAAATTAGATTTGGTAATATAGATAAAATGATGGATTCATAAATTCTAAGATCAATAAGAAAAATGATATTAAAAAATGGAGATTATAAATTAGTGGATGTTGAGGTAGAGATGGTGGTATAAAATTAAGTTGAGGATTCTTAAAATATGAATAAATTGATCCAAATGATCATAGTGTTCAAAATAACGTGTAAAGTAGTTCAAAAAGCAATCGATTGGGTCAACCTAAAAATTGGAAGAGTTTATGGTTTTATTGGATTTTATTTAAAAACCTATTGCTTGAAATAATTGTTCGTGCATGTAAAAGAAAGGATGCTAGATTTGTTTAAACTACTAATTAATGGAAGCATATACATTATTCATAAAGTGTTTGTTATTATTTTGAAGTGCCTTCATAAACCTAACAAAACTAAAAAAAACTAAAGTAACTTTGATTAAGAAATATAATTTTTTAAACAAGGAAAAATGGAGTAGTTTGTCACGACTCTTAAAGGAAAGAGCCTCACATAATAAAGGGACAATTATTATATAGATAATTTAACGTTGATTAAGAAGTCAAATTTTTTAAACAAGGAAAAGTGAAAAGTTTGTTACGACTGCAAAAGAAAAAACCTCACATAATGAAAGCACAATTATTATATATATAATTTATGTTATGAACAACAAAGTTGAATATGTGAGCAAAAATCACATCCTAGAACCACCATGTGCAATGGCTTCATTTTTAGAAAATTTAAGTGAAGAGTAGCATTTATATTATATGGTATGAAAAAATTAAAATAACTCAGTAAGTTTTAAAAAAAAAATCTTTCACAATAGTAAGATATAGTTATAGTTTTTTTTAATATTAATTTATAAATGTTTTACTGTAACCTATCTTATTTAAATAATACTACTACCAAAAAAATATTATAATATTTTGATTGATAAATAAATATAATCTAACTTTTAAAAAAAAATCTCTCACCAAAAAAATAATAACATAGACCCTCTAAAAAACAACACCGTTTTTCATATTTTATCACTGATTACAAACATACATAAAATTATAAAGCTAATTTTTTTAGTAATTAAATAAATTCATTTGCCGTGCTGTCATCAAAATATTTTTTAGAATAAAATAAAAAAGATTGTAATTTCTTTCTTCATGGTTCGCTCTAGAAAAATTTAAGTATCTTCGTTCTTTGTTTTTTTAAGTGGAGTTTCCACACAAAGTGTAACAGCTTAGAATTCAAAAAAACAGTTCTCTGTTCTCCGTGTGGGTCCTGGTTTTAAGTCGGTCTTTCAAAGAATGAAAGCGGATCGAAGAAAGCCTTTTTAAAAAGAGAGAGGCTCTTGAAATTAGAACTTCGGGAGATTTTTTTTAAAAGCTCTCTTGAGGATGAGGATGAGCTGAGATGAGGTTCTTGGCAGTTTTGAGGCCGGTTAGGGAGTAGCGATTCATTGATCTTTCTTTCTGGGTCTTCGATCCTACACACAAGTACTGGCTCAATTCATGATTCGACTGCGCGCTTCCCCACAACTAAAGAGACCCAGTCCTTCAATCTATCCGCGTTATTCCGTAGATCGATCCGCGCTCGATTCACCCGTGTCATTCTTTAGGCTGGGCCAGGGGGAATTCAATAGCCGTTAATCCTAAAAGGTTAAAAATAGTTTGTTTATCTAAAAAGAAGAACAACAGATCCTTAGCTCTTTAAAACTTCAAGGAGAGCGTTGATATCTCTGTCGTTCTTCTCCTTCAAACTGGTCTATAGTGACTGACGTTGCAACCCGGTCCCTTATAGTTCAAACTGATCTATAGTGACTGACGTTGCAACCAGGTCCCTTATAGTAACTTTTGAATAAACAATGGTGCCGAGAATGTTCTTCGTATATGACTTCCAAGTCCAAGATCATTCCCATGGTTCTCAGTACGACCTTGTCCCGTGGGTGATGGTCGGAGCCCCCTTATAATTATAATACCGGGAATTGGAAGGAACCGAGGGCACGACCTGAGTGGCGGCTGCCCCTTCTCCATTCCCGAGAAGTAGTGAGCTTTTTAAAGAGGCCTTTGCAGCTTTTTAAAGAGGCCTGCTTTTCTTTTCAAAGAGGATCAAGATAGCTTTCTTCTCTTTAAAGGGAGGGATAGTTTTTTTAAAGAGCGAACCACCCGAATGCCTGCTGAAGATGGGAAGGAAGCGTGAAATGCCCTACGCCCTATTAGGACCTATGCGATTCACCGATCGAAGCAGCTCCGGTGTGTGCCCGAATTATGAGCCTTTTTTCAGAATTCTTTCTCACCCCTCCCTAAAGCCCATACATGGTTTTCTGTACCTACTGGTCCGTGGAATCCTTAAAAGCTATCCCCTCTCTATTTTAAGGAGCGTGCCCGCCCCCTTTGAAAATAGAGAGCATATTCTGAGGGAAAGGGAAAATTTAATGGAGTGGGAACGGGGACGGCGCCAGCTATATCGGAATCGATTTCGCTATTGGAGAATCGGGTCATCGACCACCGGAGCACCCATAACAGCATTCAGCATTTTAAAAGTTCGAGGGATTGCAACCCACATTCTTTGGAGACGCCTCCACTTAACCCGCTTCCTACCTCGACTCCCTCCTTAAAAGAACTCTCTCTCTACGAAATGTGGATTTTAACGCGGGAGAGATCAAGACTTCCAGATGATGACTGACATATAGCATATATGCAGGGGGGCAGGTAGAGGTAGAAAAAGGAGGAGGCGGGAGGGGGTTATCAGAATCGAAAGATGAACCCCCTTGTTCTTCAAAGGCTCGTTATAAAAGTGTTACCCAGCGAAAAAAGAGATCTATTTCCCAAGCGGATAGCTTGGGTTTCTTCCCTGTTGCCTGGAGCCTATTCTATCAATGCGATAAAAAGAATCTCTCTTTAATAACAAGCCCGCCTCCCCCTTTTAAAATAGAGAGGCCGAATTTTCCCGGAGGGCAGCCCTTTACTCCTGTGTATATTTGACTCTCCAATCTCTGCGTCTTCTTCCGTGCTTATTTGTCTATAGCCCTCCTCTTCGCTATTGGTACTCGGCGTCTGTATTCTTCACACAAACAAAGAAAGAAAGAATTGCAATGCCTTCAAAGGAAGACATTGAGGGCTTCAATCATTAGAGACCTTCCTCGTCTCAAGATACCGTCCACCACAGTAGAGGATACCATGTATTCCTCAGCTTTCGAGGCGACGACACCAAAAAATCTCTTGTTGATCACCTCTTCCAATCCCTTTCGGAGGAGTTCATTTCTTTTTGGACACTAAAAGATAAGAAAGGGGGAAGATATTGGGATCAGCCTCGAAGAGGCCATTTGAGATTTCACAGTACACATTCCTATATTCTCCTCTTACTATGCCAGTTCAGCGTGGTGCCTCCGTGAGCTCTCGCTTATCTGGGCTTGCAAATCCGGTTGTCTAGAGACTAAAACCATCCCCTTGTTTTACGATTTCGAGCCATCTGTGGTGAGGCATCAAATAGGCAAATACGAAGATTCATACAAGGAACTTTCAGCAAAAGAAGGTATAGCACAGCGGAGATGGACAAGTGGAAGGAAGCGTTGCATATCGTCTTTCTTCTTCTCTCTCACTTACTGCAAACACGTAAAATTGCTACTACTATTGCTTCTCTTTCATGTTTTCTTTTGCCTTTCCTTTGTATGTTGTTGCCTTCCATCTTTTCGAAATGTAAAAAAAATTGTAACGGACTATAATTTTGAAAAATTGGCCAGAAACTTGCTAGTAATCGAGCAGTTTGATGAAGTGAAGTGAAAGTTATTCTTACATAGATTACATCTTATGGTACCTTGACTCTTGAAGAGTAGATAAGATGGGATATTTTGTTTCTAAAACTCTTTACTATTGGAAGCTCGTGTCTGATAATTGGAAGATCGTGCAGATATGAAGGCAAGCTTGTCAAGCATGTTGTGACTGACCTTCTCCAAACTCTAAAGATTGATTGGTTGCATGTTGCCAAACATCCGGTGAGGCTTTCAGATCCTGTAGAAGAGGTTACAAAATTGTTAGAAATGAATAATTATATTCAGCGGTTGACTGTTGGTATTTGGGGTATGGGGGGTATTGGTAAGACCACCCTCTCAGAAGTTCTTTATAATAATGTTCGTCATCAGTTCCAAGCATCTTGTTTTGTATCCAACATTCGAGCCACTGCAAGCGAGTCTGTTAAAGGCCTGGCTAATTTACAAAGACAAATTCTCCGTGATTTGCTGCATGTCCACACAAAGGTGAACAGAGTTGATCAGGGTATAACGCAAATGAATACTTATTTGGCATCCAAAAAAGTACTGGTCATTTTAGATGATGTTGATGACAAGAAACAATTAGATGCGCTAGTTGGCGATTGCTATGGACCAGGTAGCAAAATTGTCATCACAACTAGGGATAAAAAAGTATTGCACCTTGGAAAGATTGATAAGATTCACCGCATGAAAGGGCTTAGTCAGGATGAAGGTGTGCAATTATTTAGTTGGCATGCCTTCTTGAGAGCCTGCCCTGAGAACGGCTATGAAGATATGACAGAGAAAATTGTAAATGCTTGTCAAGGTGTTCCTCTGTCATTGGAAGTTTTAGGGGCACACCTATATGGTGAAAGAAGCATGAGAATTTGGAGCGAGGCCCTTAAAAAAATTCATGAAAAAGTGTATCAGTCTCTCAAAATCAGTTATGATGCACTTAGTCATGAAGAGCAGCAAATGTTTTTAGACATTGCATGCTTCTTCGTCATTATATCCAACGAATATTTATATAAAACTTTGACTTTTTATCTTGATTTCTGGGAAGCCTTAGGGTGTAAGACTGTATATACAAGTCTTAGAAGTCTCGAAGAGAAGTCACTTATTATAATAGATGACCATGAAGGTGAGTGCAGATTTTGGATGCATGACCATGTAAGGGATTTAGGGAGACAAATTGTTGAAGATGAGTCCCCGCATGACCCGAGCAAACGGAGTAGACTATGGTGCGAGAAGGATATACTTAGTGTACTAGAACATCCAGAGGTAATGTGTTCACCTTATGGAACGTTCAAATTTTTTGTTTAATTAAATTCAATAGAAATTTCAAATAACAATATTTCTAAGGTGATTTATTATCATGAACAGGAAATGCCAAAAGTCAGAGGCCTTATGTTGTCAAAGTTGGAACTTCACCAGATGGTCTAATATAATTATAATCTGGCCTTAATGCCCAATCTGAAATTTTTGTTTTGTAATTGTCTACATCTTAAGAGGAAGATAACAATGTTACCTAGAGATCTAAGATATTTGGTTTTGTCTTCTTGTCGCGTGGTAGGTAGTTTTTAATTTGTTTGGAATAATTAAGTGTTTAAAAATATTTTTATTACGCACATACATTTTAAATACTTTGTTCTTGCAGACTGATGGATCATCAGGCGACTACTTTAGTTTGCCGACAACATTAGGTCAACTCCAGTTTCTTTGCTACTTTGATATTCTAGCCACTGAGCTTGTTGGTGAAGTTGGACACCTTCACTCTCTAAAAGAGCTGCATATTACAGAATGCCGTCTACGGGAGTTTCCTGCAGTTGGACACTTTCACTCTTTAAGAGGGCTGCATATTGCAAAATGCTCTCTAGGGGAGTTTCCTGCTCTTCCGGAAAGACTTGTTAGTCTCAGTGTTCGCCATTGTAAGAAGAAAATGTTTTTTAATATGTCTCATATGAAAAAATTGGAGAATCTGCAACTATCATTCTGCATGGAGGTTGAAGAATTGCCTCCATTTCCAGAAAGTCTTGTTCATATCAAGCTGGAACGCTGCGACAGACTGGAAAAACTATACAGTATGTCTCACATGATTAAGTTAGAGACTCTTCCTGTGTCTTCATGTTATTCTCTTTCTCAGCTTCCAGAATTGAACATGGTGCAATCTCTAAAAGAATTCACTCTATCTTACTGTGAGAATCTCAAGGAATTGACTCTTCCAGAAAGTCTCGTTCATATCAAGGTGGAAAAAGACCGTGGCAGCCTGCAAAAATTATCCAGTTTGTCTCACATGATTAAGTTAGAGACTCTTAATGTTTCTACATGTCATTTTCTTGCTCAACTTCCAGAATTGAACTGGATGCAATCTCTAAGAGAACTAGCACTATCTTTCTGTGAGAATCTCGAGGAATTGCCTCCATTTCCAGAAAATCTCATTCATATAGAGGTGGAATACTGCCCCAAACTGCAAAAACTATCCAGTATGTCTGACATGATTAAGTTAGAGTCTCTTCATGTGTCTTCATGTTATTCTCTTGCTCAATTTCCAGAATTGAACTGGATGCAATCTCTAAGAGAACTCACAGTGTCTTACTGTGAGAAAATCAAGGAATTGCCTCTACTTCCAAAAGGTCTTCTAAAACTCACACTAGACGGTTGTGAGAATCTCAAGGAATTGCCTCCACTTCCTGAAGGTTTCACTAATCTCAGCATCTTAGGCTGCCACCAACTGCGGATAAATGCTTCCCAGCCGAGCACCAGAGACAAAGGAAAGCACATGACTTCAGAGCCAAATAACGAGACAGACCCATCCGCCATGCGGTACTTTCCGAAACGTTCTCGCACTATGGAGCCATCACCCTGCTTTTCTGTGCAGAATTTCTTTATGGAACAGGGCGAATCCTCCGTTCCTCCTCCGGCAGATCCAGATTATGAGATTCCACATAATGTAGACACTGCCCTATCCTTAGCCCAACCTGTTCCTGACTGTCCACCAATGACAGAAGCATCACCCTGCTGTGTGCAGAGCATCTATATAGAACAAGATGAGGTAGCAGAAGATCTCCATTATGAGATTCCATACATGTTTTTGTAAGGCACCAAAGTGCAATGAACCTCTTCTCCTCGTGGGAATATTTTACCTCAAATTTTTTAGTGTGAAGTTGAACTCACATAAGAAATTTATTTCTAAAATAATTATAATTATAATTAATAGAATATTAAAAAAAACAACATAAATAGTATATATCCAATTAGAGTAGCATTTATGAATTGTGTTGGCTTTTAAGCGTAACTACCTCAAAATATCATAGGTATAATATAAATAAATCAGAATATTATAGGTGGAAATATCAATATCATAAGTAAAATTATTTGTGAGTAATCAAATATATATATCCAAGTCAATATAATAATAAAATAACATTCACTTATAATATCATATATGAATGTAAATGACCAAAATCATTCATACACATGCATGAATAATATTTGCAATATAATTTGATCAAAATCTATATACAAGCTTTATTATCAATGTTTGCTATGTGTTGATTGTTATAGATCATTTTGCCTTACATTGTATGGAGCTTTGTCTCCATAATATAGCTATAGTAATATGACTCTTCAATTCTTGTCTATTGTACTCCTCACGTATCTAGGAGATGCGATCTTTCCTATTCTTGACCGTTGGCTTCTTATCTTGCCACTTTTATACTAGACTCTTCACCCTCTTCTTATATGTATACTTGACTCTATGACACTTGCACACTTCTACATGACTCTTACTCTCCTACATTCATTCCTAATACAAGACACTTGTGCACATCCTCTCTTTACATACTTGCACACTTACATACATGACACTTGTTCACATTCTCGCAATACACATTTAAACTCTTACTTACATGACACTTGTGCATATCCTGCACATTACACTTTTACATGACACTTGTGCATTTCCTGCACATTGACACTTACATGAAAGAGGAAATATAAATCACTCATATAAACTAAAGACTCAACCCTAATCTATTACATATTTACATTTGTACCATGAAGGCACCATGGGGGTACATTGCATGTACCAAATAATGTAATATTCTATAGCAAATTGAAATATGAAAACATAAAGAATAGTAATTGCAGGAATTTAGAATGAGAAATATTGCTATCATGAGCCACTTCAAGGGGGCAACCTCCTTACAAAATATATAAATTCTTCTCCAGCCCGTGAGGGTTACATCCTTCTAATTTTATAATATTTACAAGAATATTTCCTAACATTTTATGACAATGTTGTATGACATCTTGCCATGATAATATTCTATAGCAATATTTCCAACTTACCTAATTTATGATAGCCACATTCATATTACCAATGGTTACATTCATGATTCTATGACAATAAAGAGATTCTATGACAAAGTAGTTATATACATCAGTGTATGACAACACACTCTCCTAACTTATCACAAGGCCCACTCCTAACTAGATATGGTCCACTTTATTTATAATAACATATGCACCGATGTGTTACAAGTGTCAGGTATGTAACATGCCACCCCCTTAAATAAGCTTTGCCCTCAAAGCGAAAAAGTGAAAAATTCTTCTAAAAGTCTTGAAATAGGTCATAGATGGCATATTTTGGTGGTAACCTTGCCACTACAACAACACTTCAATAATATTCCATGAGTGGAGGTGTTGGATTTGGTGATACAAAATGGTTGTAGGCTCTAAAAGAATGAATCCCTCTTCTATACTTTAGTATGCATGCCTACTACTTTCTTCAAGCAAGATACATAAAAAATTAGGTGAATCTTGGAAGTGGTCGACAAATTTAACTTATAAGCAACCTCTCTTATCCATCACAGTATCCTATATGGCCCATAAAACTTGGGTGTCAGCTTACATCGACCCTTTTGTTTGAGGGGCATTTATTTATAAGGTTGAAGATGAAGGAAGACCATGTCACCCCCAATAAATTCCCTCTTAGTTTTATGTTTGTATTTTTGTTTCATATGATTCTTGGTGGTAGCCAGATATTGCTTGAGGGCTACTAAGACTTCTTGTCTGTGACTAAGGAATGTATCCACTACATCTACCTTTAAGCTACCTGGCAAGTGATAAGTGAGTGTTGGGGGTGGTTGACCATACACAACTTCATATGGTGTCATATTGATAGCTATGTGAAAAGTGTTATTGTACCACCATTTGCCTAAGGGAATCTATTAATTCCATTTGGATGGATTATTTAAAATAAAACATTGAAGATAGGTCTCAAGACATTTATTTACCATTTTTTTCTAGCCATATGTTTATGGGTGATATGACTTGCTTCTTTTCAAATGGGTCCCCTAAATGTGATGTAACTCATATCAAAATTTACTAGTCATTATCTTATCACAATCATTGACTATGGAATGTGAGCACCCATGAAGTCCAAAGATATGATCCATGAAAATATATGCCACTATTTTAGAAATATAGGGATGACTTATGGACAAGAAATAAGCACATTTGGTCAATCAATCCATGATTACCATTATAACTTATTTATTTCCTAATAGAGGAAGCCCTTTAATTAAGTCCATGGAGATGTCTGTCCATGGGGACATTAGAATGGGTAAAGGTTGAAGTAATCTTGGTATACTAACTATTTTTACCTTTTGGTGATGACAAATACCATAAATATCCACAAACTGCTTGATATCAAATTTCAACCTTAACCAATAGAAACTAAGATTTACTTGTTCATAGGTTTATAAGAAACCTATGTGTCCCCCTCTTGGAGATGAGTGAAGCTCCTAGAGAATCTTATATTTAAGTTGGGAGGAGGGTGAAACAACAACTTGATGTTTATAACATAGCTCCCTTGCTTCCAAGAATAATTGGGATGGTCCTTTGTTGTTGTCTACAAGTCCTGAATGATCTTTGCAAGTTTGGGGTTTACCTACCATTCAAACTAAAGTGTATCTAACCAGTTAGCCTTAAGGATGGATACTACATATAGAATATCTTGTGTTTTAGGCAACCTAGAAAGAGCATCAATGACCACATTTTATTTCCCCTTGTGATAGACTATCTCATAGTCATATCCTAAGAGCTTAGTGACCCATTTTTGTTGCTTAAGAAAAGAGATTCTATGTTCCAGTAGATACTTAAGGTTGCGATGATTATCTTGATGATGAAATATTGTCATAAAAATTATGATTTCCAATGGAGGATGACAAAGACAATGGCCATAATCTCCTTCTTATAAGTTGATTTGGTAAGATTTTTTCTTGAGAGAGCCTTGCTTATGATAGCAAGTGGTCAAACTTCTTGTATAAGTACTACCCCCAATCCAACTCCTAAGGCAACACTTTCAAAGGTAAATATTTTGGAAAAATCATGAATGGCTAAGACTGGTGCACGACACAACATCCTTCAAAGTCAAAAAAACCTACTTAATTACATTGCTCCATGAGAATGCATCCTTCCTAAGCATTTCTATCAAAGGGACTATCTTCTCGTAGTCCTTAACAAACTTTTGATAATATATTGTAAGGTTGAGGAATACCTAAAGGCTCATCAATATTTTGGGTTTGGGACACTCCATGGCCATAATATTCATTGGATCTACTTAGACACCATCTTTGGCCACAATGTACCCTAATTACTTTGACTGACCCAAAGGTGCATTTATATTGCTTGATATACAACTGGTTTTATTGTAGAAGCTTCAAATCCTAATCAACATGTTAGAGGTGCTCTTCCCACGTTCTTTTGTAGACTAGTATGTCATAAAAAAAGACCAATGTAAAATTTTGCAAGTAGGGTTTTAAAATCCTATTCATAAAGCCTTGGAAATTTGATGGTGCTTTCGTGAGGCTAAAATGCATGACCAAGAACTCATAATGCCCCTCATGGATCCTAGAAGTTATTTTGTGAATGTCATCCTTGTGAACTTGAATTTGGTAATAGCCTAACTTGAGGTTAAATTTGGTAAAATACTGAGCACCATGCAACTAATCCAACAAATCATCAATCACTGGAAAGGGAAACTTATTGTTGATGGTGATATTATTGATTTTATGGAAATCCATACACATTCTTCATGATCCATCATTCTTCTTGACCAGTAAGACGAGAGTTGAAAAATAACTTGTGATTGGATGGACGAGTCCTACATCCAGTAGTTCCTTTACCAATTGCTCAATCTCATTCTTTTAGTGATAAGGGTACCTATATAGCCAAATATTTGAAAGTTGACTCCTAAGAATTAAATTGATTTTGTGATCTTCTAGCTGATTGGGTGGTATTTGTTTGGGTTCAAGGAAGACCTGTTGATTCTTGGTTAAGACCACTAACAATTTTGAGAGCACCTACTTATTCTAGATAACACACAACTACATCTGGAAAATATTTCCACAATTGTCTAGTGATCTTTATTAATTAATGTCTACATCTAGTGGGATGTTACAATCTTGGGCTTATCAAATTTTATGTCATAAATGGTGTAGGTTTTGTTATTGAAAGAGAATTGCAGCCAAAGTTCTAAAAAATTATAGGACATCATTCCCAATGTTCAAAGTCAAGGGTAAACTAAAATAATATCTACTCCCCACAATGGAACTGCATAGATATCAGTTTGACAATGATAGTTACCAATTGATAGGTAAGAATTTTGACACCTCCTAGTGCAAGTCATGATATCTCCATTAGCAATTTTCATTTGGACTTTTTCATGATAATAAATGAAGCAATCTACCCTTTTTGAAATATTAAGGTCAAAACAATTATCAGTGCTATGAGAGTCCAATAGGATCAAAACTTTGTGATCTTTGAGAAATCCTTTGATTGTCATGCACTATGGGGTAGATATTCTTGCGATGGAATTCAAAGAAACGCTGGGAATCTCTTCTTCCTAGCTATCATTTGAAGGTTCTACATCCACTTGATATGGATATTCTTCCACTAAATCCATAAATTCTTCTTCTATATTGATAGAATAAGATAAATTATTGCTCATATCCAAGAGGTAAAGGCATTGGGATTTAAATGTGTCCCATGGACCATTTTTCATCATAATTATAGCAGAATCCCTTGGCTCTACAATTGGCCATCTCCTTTGGTATTAACCTCTTAACCATTGGAGATTTTGGATCATTATTATTGGTGAATGAAAAATTTCTATTTTAAAATTTAGGAGGTCTAGAAGCCTTCCTTTGAGCATTCCATTTACTCTCTGCAAATTTATTGAGCCTTTTGGTTGTCATGTAAGTGGTTGGTTTAAGTATTTACACCTCAATCCTTATCTCTTCCTTAAGGACACTAATAAAGTAAATATTAAAAAATTCATTAGGGAGAGCTTTAGTTCTATTGACCAACTTTTAAAAAGTAGTGATATACTTGGGCATAATGCTTGTTTGTCTCATCTTAGGGAGTTCTCTAGTAAAGTATGCAAACTTGAATGACCCTAACTGACTAAGGAGTTCTCTTTTGCACTGTGACCACCCAATATTGAAAACTTGTTTTCTCAACCAATGGTACCAATGCAATGCTTCCAAATAAAAATGAACTGCAACTATTAAGATCCTTTGGTCAAAGGGAGTTTCATGTATCCCATACCATTTATCAACCTTAATCAACCAACTTTGTGGCTCTATTCCATCAAACCTTAAAAAATCTATCTTAGGGAGTCATGAAGTCATACCTCTATTATTCACATGTTGATGAGTGTTCTCCTCAAAGACTCTAAAAAAATTTGGTTGGTCAATAGTTTCCACCCTTTGAGAATCTAGGCTATTCTTAGCATACCCATAAAAATTTAGATTTTTAATCTCAAGAACCTTGATGTCCTGACTCATCTGATCCTTATTATGTCGATAATCTACTATCATGGTGATAATAGAATATATTTGACCCTTGAGTTCTAATAGAGTATATAGTTTGGAAAGTTGTTCCTCCATCTTGTTCATTCTAGCATCCATTGCTTGATAACAGGTCTCAAGGGGTATTTGCTAAAAATAGAAACGTTCTTTTTAGCATTTACTATTTTTAGTAAGGTTTGCAAAAAATTGTATGGGTGTTATATACCAATACTATAAAATTGATGAGATGATTGTAATGGGCTACATACCAAGAGAACATTTTTTAGAAATCTAGACTACTAAAATTAGTAAGGGTCCTAAAAACGTGTATGGATGCTAAATACCAAAACAATTAACTGAGTGAGAGGATATCAATGAGTTATATCCTAAAATGACCTTATATATATGTGTGTGTGTGTGTGTGCGTATAAAATCAAGGTTTTCAGATTGTATATCTATGTCTAAACTCTCTAAATTTTACCTTTTATGTCTTGTGAACTCTACTTTTGATAAGATAAGCATGGAAGATAATGATTCTAGATAAGTATTTGTGTACTGTCCATGCCCCTCTATAATATCACAATGATAATTGATAATGCTCGGACCAATATTTGAAGCCACTACTTAAGGAGGGTTCCATACATACCTTTGAGTGCACCACCTACCTCTCTGACAGTATGGGTGGGTAATATTCCCAAGTGTTGTGGTCAATGCACTATGGATTTTACATGGCTGATTGGTTCCCTATATATGAAGGTTTGGCTAGGGGTTCCTAAAGAGGTATCCTAATATATGTGAGGTACATGGGAGCTCAAATCCATGTATGGGTGTTGTCTAAGTCCTAAGTATTGGAGCTTGATTCCCCATCATTTCACTAGATACTTTATGAGCAATCTTGCATAGCCAATAAGGATAACTCCTCCATATTATTTTAAAACAACTAAAACATCATTTCTAACTTACAGACCTAGGATTAACATAAAAAAAATTGCTCACAACAAAAGCTTACCATGCCCTGAAAAGGGCTTCAATACCACTTGCAATGAAACTCTTCTCGTACGAATATTTCACCTCAAAATTCTTAGTGCAAAGTTGAATTGAGATAAGAAATTCAATGCCAAATATAAATTTTTACTATAATCACACAAAGTATTAATAAAAAAAACACTAATAGCATATATACAACTACAAGAACATTTATGAATTGAAACATGGAAACATAAAGAATACTAATTGCAAGAATTTGGAATGAGAAATATTACTATCCCAGACCACTTCTAGGGGGAAATCTCTTTACAAAATATGCAAATTATTCTTTAGCCCATGAGGGTTATATCCTTCTCATTTTATAATATTTATAGGAATATTTCTTGACATTTTATGAAAATATTCTATGGCATCTTACTATGACATTATTCAATGACAATATCCCTAACTTAATTTATGACAGTTACATTCATATTGCTAGTGTTTACATTCATAATTCTATGATAATAAAGAGATTCTATGACAAAGCAATTATATACATGATTATATGAAATCAAATTCTCCTAAGTTAATATGTGGCCCACTTCTAACTAAATATATGGTCCACTTTATTTACAATAACATATGCCTCAATGTGTTACAAGTGTCAGGTATGTAACACAAAGACTCCCAAAGTGGTTGGATGAGGAACCTTGGAACCTTTCTCTAAAATGTAGAGCAAAGTCTGGATAGAAAATCTTCAACTGCTACTCAAGAAGAGGTCTATATTTTTATCAATAGAGAATACTTTTAGGCCTCTTCACTGCTGGTCCATATTGCTCTCTATACTTGTTGGACTTTCTAGTTTTTTTTAGATGTGTCACAAAAGCAAAATATTTTAAAAACATGGAACCATATCCTTGCTAAATATTTATGAGCATGTGATAAATGGGACCAACGTTTATATGTATATCTAATTTTATGCTTATGGCTTTGGAATGCATACTTTCTAATGCTACAAATGTGTAAGTCAGCCTATGCCTCATAATCTATGTTTTATTTGCATGATTGAGCCTATTGGGTTTCACTCATTCATTTTTATAATTGCAGTCACATTATGGTTTTCTCTTAAAGGTATTCTCAAATGCATATTTTCTAATATTGTAAATCATACTTGACAATGAGATAATGTTGTTACCTACTCATGTTCATGTGCCTCTTATATGTAGCAATGACTAGTATTCATTAGACCTTGAGTGAACTCAGGTTTGTAAAAGACCATGGATATTAGTGCAACTCTATTTGTAAAGTGTTATGAGGTTGTTTTTTACATCATTTGGAATTTAATTTCTATATATTTTTCTCGGTTGTTCACTACCATCATGTTTTGATGTAGGTCTATTATATACTTTACCTAATAAAAAATATCATCTTTGGTAATTATCTTGACTATCTTAATCTGATATGTATGAGAAATGTTATGAGAGACACATATGATTTCTATTATAGTACTTGAACATAGATAAAATAATATTTAAAAAAATTAGAAAAGGTTGTTCATGAGGCTTAAACATAAAATAATTAAATAATACTTGTTTGACATCATTTTGGTCTAGGTATTGCATGAGCTAAATCAATAACCTCTTTGTTTCATAGTATTATAGTCTAGATGTCATATTAGATAAATCAATAACCTTTTTACCAAAAGTATATCAAAAAAATATTTGTCCATTGTACCACCATAAATATTAATAATGGACAAATGAGAAAAATTGCATCCAGGTGTTTACTTTATATTTCCATTTAAAACTTTAGTTCTTAGAATATAATAATAGAAGCTCCAAAAGTAATCTATACTTCCTACCACTTCCAGAAATAATATGGTTATAAGAGAATAAAAATATTTTACAAGTTTAGACATGTCAAGTCCTCTAAAGCATGGGCTTTTCTCAAGCTTGGAATTGCCTGGATGTACTATATAGAACATTTGGAGGTTTCCTTCTAACTTTGGAATGAGAATTAATCTTCCCAAGATACTAATTTAAAGTATATTTTTTCCATGACTTGAAAGAAATATTAAACCACTTGAGTTGAATGTTTTTAAAAATCTTTTTATAGGAATCTTGGACCAATATACTCATTCTTGAAAATGGCTTGCCAATAAACATTGCTAGTTAAAATTTCTTTTTGTTGTTCCATTCCTAATTTTTCATTCCCACATACCTACAAATTCTACACTCTTGTACACCTAATTAAACTGTCTTACCTACAATGTCGATGTTGTGATATGTAGAGTTACATAGGTCCATCTTACAACCCTCATTGATAGGTACAAAGCTTAGCATGAGGTGCTTAGTGGTAGTAAAATAAGTGATCAATGGAGGTTATCAATCACTTTGCCTAAAACAAAAATTCCAAAGCAGGCTTAAGTCATTGCACAAAGCATTCATAGAGTATTTTCTACAAAAGACAAAAACATTTACAAAGAAGCTTTTTATTCATAGAAGATGCATTGAAGGAAGTAAATTGATTCATTACTTATAAGGTAATTCCTACTGAATTTGTCGTAGACTGCATTTTAATCTATGAAATTCTAATTCCCGTCCTAGGTATTATAAGATACTTTGATAATGCAAATAGCCATTTGAAGTTTTGGACATATATATTTAGAAATATGGTTATTGCTTTAGAGATACTACAAAAGCTCAAAAGCTTTTCAATTTTATTGATTATAAAGTTGATATGACAAACTATTTTGAGGTAAGAAAATATTTATATCTAATATTTTTTTGATTTTAATACATATCTTCAAGTGAATGTGATTAAGTAAACCATTGCTTATACATATAATTTTTTTGTAATCTATGAATTTTATTTGCAATGGGTATATCATCAAACTTATTTGAGGATCCTAGGACTTAAATACCTAGACACTTTGGCAGAGGCATTAATATATTTTATATGAGTTCAATTAAGAATACGTTTACAACCATTGGTGTTTATCACCCCCCTCCCTAAAAAAAAGAAGGCAAAGGGATTGGAACAACTTCCACATGTATTACATCATGACTACTAATACTATTATATTATTTTTGGCAACTAAGCATGTATTTATGAACAAGGTTTGGACCTAGACCTCCTCATTAAAATTTGAGAAATTTAATTGATTGTTGTTATACCATTTAACACGATTGGTGTTCTTTTAAGTGCTAGTATTTTTCTATTCTATTGGTAAAACCTACAAATTCTTTAAAGTTATTTATAGCACCCCTCATGGTCTTAGGTCCCGGTGTGCATGCATGACATCATCCCCCAAAAAGAAATTTTAACATGATTTATCCCTTAGTACACTTAAATAGGTGATTATTTATGGCCTCGTCTTATCAATAAAAATCAACCAAAAATATTGTCATATTAGTTCTTATTTATCTTCAATGGACTTCTAAAGTAGTTAGTGGATTTGATAGCTTGAAGAATGAGTCATCCCAAGATCCTAGTTTTATTACTAAATCATGCAAAATATTTGTTAATTATAGAAGATTGGTATAATGTAAATCACTCGGTAAAGCCTAAACTTACCCCATGTTTATCATCATTACTTCATTCTTTTTCAATAACTTTACCATTAATTTTGTATCCTTAAAGAAAAATACATGATAGTCTTAATTGTTGGTTTGATTCATGGGCTTATCCATAAGTGATTATGACCTAATTTGTATATATTTTACTATAGGTTAAGGTAATTTAAACTCTAATGTTAAGCAACATGATGTACCATTATTACAAATTGATGATTCTCAAAATATATAAGTTGAAATTTTGAATTTGTATTTTTGATAGCAAAAAAAACCATGCACCATACAACTAAATAAATATATCAATATACAACTATAAACACAATGATAAGATAATGAAATATGGGGCCCTTTTTGTATTAAATATTCATTTTTCAATGTGTTGCAATCAAGTCCCTTCTGAGGAGATGCTACCCATTATATAATGAATACAAATAAATTATCAAGGTGCACTTGAACAATCTTTTCACAATCACAAATCATTTGGGGGTGGGTTTTCCATGACTATCATAGTGAGTTTGATGTAGATCTTGTGCTCCTTTATCGTATGTTGGATCCTATAATCTGCACACAAAGAAACTAGAAACAAATCAAAAGCATATGCGTGATAAATGAAATCGAATGCAATGAAATAAGATAAACCATATCGAAGCATGTGAAATTTAAAATTTGAAATCTACATAAATGCAAGAATGATAGAATAATCCTAATCTAAACTATGATAAAGAAAATAGTAAAAACCAGAATTTTATCAGAGGCCATCTCAG
The DNA here is from genome assembly GCA_028583015.1 of Wollemia nobilis. Classification (NCBI taxonomy): domain Eukaryota; kingdom Viridiplantae; phylum Streptophyta; class Pinopsida; order Araucariales; family Araucariaceae; genus Wollemia; species Wollemia nobilis. The sequence goes on along the minus strand of JAQPPZ010000613.1, from coordinate 3,396,586 downwards.
GGTTAGACAACATTTCTTGTGGGCCATCTTAGGGTGAGACAGTCATTGTTGATGGACTATATTTTCTCAAAACTAGTCCCAGGAGGTATGCAAGATGTCTTGGATGTGTTTTCAATGGATTGTGCATAGTGAGAGTAACTTTATGGGTTGGATTGATCACCAAGGCAAAGATATTCTATTACACAAAATATGGGAGTGCAACTTCCTATCCTTTCAGTATTTTGACAAAATGGCTTTAAGTAGTGGGATGACTTGGAGGATGTAAAGGGCAGTACTTTGTTGCTCAAAGTTAGAGATTGAATTTAGTAGCACTTCATTGCACAAATTCAAAAGCTATTAGATCTTTAATTTCATAAGAGCTCAAGGGATTAAGTTTGCAAGAAAGCTAGGGTTTAAAATTAGAGGGGTGAGTGCCAATTTATAGACTTCTCGAAGGGAAGCGAAAATTGGTGAAAAACATGAAAAATTAAAGAGGAAGTTCACATTAAAAAAAGTGAATACCTATCTTTAAAATTCATGTGATTGATTATTGCATGCATTTTTTATTTTGGCCCATGCAGGGGGTTTAATGCCTTTCTCAGAATCATGCATGGTATTAATTGATAATTTTAGTTGCCAGTTGCATGCCTTTTTATTTTAATCTTGCTTTTCATGACCGTCTCAAGTCAAGATGGCCATGGTCTGGTGGTCATCTCAAGGTGAGATAGCCACGGTTTAGCTATCATATACGGGTGAGACAACCATAGTTTATGGGAAACTATACCCATTTAAGTGGTGAAAACCAGAATACCCAAGGTGGGTTAGGTGGTCTAAAAAGAGCCCATTTAGATAGTCTTTTCAATATGACGTGTTTTAGGTGTCTATGAATGTCCCTTTTTGTGATTCTTTGTGCGAAAATACAATGTAGAGCAAAACTAAAGAACCTAAAATGGTTGATTTGATGGTTAATTATATCCATTAAACAAATCAATGCAAGATACCCTAATCATGAAAAGAACATACACTTTTAAATCATTTCTTTGAACTCATTGATGGATTTGGTTTTAGTAAACTTTTCAACCATTAGCGAAGATTATGATACAAGTTCACACTTTAGGCTTTGAGTATACTAAGATTTTGGTAACCTTTGGGGTATTGGAAAATAAACTTTAGTCTAAAATTTAGCCTTTGGGGCATTGGAAGACAAGCTTGAGTCTACACTTTAGTCTTTGGGGCATTGGAAGACAACTTGAGTCTACACTTTAGCCTTTGGGGCATTGGAAGAGAAGCTTGAGTCTACACTTTAGCCTTTGGGGTATTGGAAGACAAGCTTAAGTTTACACTTTAACCTTTGGGGCATTGGAAGACAAGCTTGAGTCTATAATTTAGCCTTTGGGGCATTGGAAGACAACTTGAGTCTACAATTTAGCCTTTGGGATATTGGAAGACAAGCTTGAGTCTACACTTTAGCCTTTGGGGTATTGGAAGATAACTTGAGTCTACACTTTAGCCTTTGGGGATACCAATTAGGTAGTTTAGCTACCTAGTTTGTTTGAGTTTGTTTTTTGTTTGTTTACCCTAAGAAAGAAGGGTGTATGATTGTATTTGGCAATGATTCTTGAGCGAACACAATTTGTATTATTGAATGTTTGATTATTGATGTGATTATAAATTTTGTAATTATATGACTACCCCCTTAAGCAATGAGTCGATAGAGAAGATGGGACATGATGAAAGTGACAAGTTTCTTGACCATAATGGTGTGATACCTTGAGTATCCCAAGTAGATTTGTGATTATGTAATTGATTGGGGGAAGGTATGATACCTTGAATGCCCCAAGTTGATTGATGATTATGTGATTGATTGAGAGAAGGTATGATACCTTGAACACCCCCAAGTAGATTGATTGCTTGCTTGATTGATTGTTGGGGAAGGTGTGATACCTTTATTACCCCAAGTAGATTGAGTGGTTGATGTGATTATTTGGAAAAGTGTAAGACCTTGAACCCACCCAATTGGTGTTGATGATGATGCATGTATGTTAGATGAATGTTTTTTTGATATGATAGAGCTATAATGCATGCATGGAACTATGCATGCATATGATGCACTAATGTCATGATGCAAAATATGAACATAATGAATGAATCTAAGATGGAAAATCAACCTAAGCGTAAGCACCACTAAATGTATAAAAGTCATGAATCAAAATGTTAACCTTTTCATGAAAGACATGCATTTGAAGGTGAACTCAATGGGATAAAATGTAAATGATTTATGGAGACCAGTGAGATGGTATGAGGGAACAACAAGATTTTCATGAGACTCAAACACCCTAGTTGACCAGTCAAAAGTTGTATACTGACTATACATGACTCTAAAAGATAAAAATCTACTAGGAAGACCCATATATTCAATATCCCTATGTGTGCATAGTGAAGTTAATTAATGTGATGCATAAGACTACCCCATTTATAGGTCAAAATTTATAGCCCATTGATGTAAAGAGGATCATCCTATGGTCATCATTATTTTGATTTTGTACTTGGTTTGGCTCAACTACTTTGTAATGCAAGACCTCAAAAGATAGTGAGTCCTTATGTGCCATGTATGAGCATAGTCCAATGCTAGGGTATTCAAGCTTTGAGGAGTCAAATTCTCAACCACTCGAATCAAGTCTTGATGAGAATGAAACCCTATCCTTACTACTTGAAGCCTCATTATTATTATGTGTTTATAAATAAAGTTAGAGCTTTGGGGAATTTGATTCTCAACCATTCGTCTTGATGAGAATTTAGCCCTTACCCTTACTGCTCATTTCATGATTGTTTTATTTTTGTGATAAGAATTAGAGCTTTAGGAAATTAGATTCTCAACCACTCGAATCAAGTCCTGATGAGAATGTTACCTTCATCCTTACTACTCTTTCTATTGTTGTAATATTTTGCAAAGATGTATATTTTAAGTGGTGAAAACCACTATTTTTATTGTGATTTTGGACTATGTGCATAATAGGACAACAAGGGAAACCTTTTGCTTAAAAGGCCATGAAAATTTCATAGTTACATATTTCCTTGTGCTAAAACATTTTATGATGTGAAAATGTGTTTGGTATTTTGAGATATACAAGGGATAATCAAAGAAATACCCTACCTTCAAAAATAAAGATAGCTTTCTACAAAATCTAAAAATAAAAATATGAATGGCTGAATGATCGGAAGACCCTATTGAACACCCTATAACAACTTACTAGGTGACGGGAAATACACAAACACCTAGGATGGGAATATGGGTGTATATGATCTGTGGATGTGTGGTTTCCTTATGATCATTTTAAAACTAAGAGGTGTGCATAAAATAGTCAGTGGTTGTATGAACATCATTGATGATGGTCATCTGGTATCTACCCTATGTCACGAGGACCCCTTAATGATGAAAATATCACAAGAAAAGTGTAAATTATGACAAGAGAAAAAAGGTTTAATTAAGACTCATGATAGTCATACAAGCATGGTGCTCTACAAAATGCAAGAAAAAATAGGTGATTGCAAGTGCAGTGAAGGAATATTACTAATGCAATTAACCAATGAAATGCAATAATGTTTAATGCATGATGATGTATGCAATACAATGTTTTTGTGATTTTTGTTATTTTGTTATTTTTTATTTTTTGTGTGGAGGAAGGTGCAATACCTTGAGAACCCCCAAATTGCTTTATTTTTGTGATGTAATTGATGGGGACTGTGTGATACCATGATTATCCCCACTACGGTTTTGATGGCGATCAAGATTCTGATTGGATGGAGTGAGCAAACCATCTATGGAAAAGGTTCCCTTGTCAATAAGATCTTGGACAACATTTTTAAATGCCATGCAAATATTGATGTCATGGCCCGCTAGCTGATGATAAAGGTAAAAGTGATATCCCCTATATAACCTGGACTTAGGTTGGTTGGGGTTTCTTTGTCTTATTTTTGGTAATATAATCACTTTGGCTTCATAAATATTTTGATTTATGGCTAAATAGAACTCTAAAAGTGGTGTGCGATCACGAGGGAGGCTTGTAGGATGCATGGTACATTTGTTTGATTACGATTGATTTTGATTTTATGGTAGAGGTAGTGTAACATGGGATGTGGATTATGGATATGGATGTTGAAATTACTGGGGTAGTTGATATGGAGGCTAATGAGGTTGATGATGACTGAACTATAGCTCAATGTTTGTAAGTCGAGTTAAAATTTGTTTTAGAATTGGAGTGTGTCGGTAATTTGATTGTAGTTCAATGTCAGCTAGCTGATGTAAGATATGTTGTAAGCCTAGTGGAGGTGGCTACTATTATTGTTGAGGGGGTTGTTGATGTTGCAGAGGTTAATTGGGTGCAGGTTCCAGGAGACAATTAAGCAAATATGGATCATAAGTCCTCAACATATGAGCAAATATGGATTGTTCATGATGATCTTGTCTAGTGGGTATGTCCACATGCTTATGTTTTTTATTTAGCTTAAAAAATTTAGTTGTGGTAGCTAGACTATCCCTATTTTGGTATTGTATGTACATTTGTTCTTGATTCTATGGAGATATCAGCTTAGATGGAGTAGGTGTGACTTGATTCGGTGGTAATAGTACTTGGGGTATGAAGGAAAAGTTGGATGAAGCTATAGGTTGTATAAATTTATTTGGGTATTCTTGGTCCTTTGTCACAACAATGATCATTCCAAAAAAATATTGGTGAGGTGGATTGGCAAGCACCTGATTCACCTATTCTGCTTGGTTGGTAGATGTTGTGTTTGTTTCATGTGTGGGCAAAGGGTATTTGAAGACTCCAATGTTTTGATTATTTAGATCAAGAGGATTGTCAATCTAAATCTCTTGCCTCTAGATCATATCTTATATGAAGAACACAAGCTTATACTGAGAGGGGGGGGATGAACAGTATAAGACCTATTTTTACTTTTTCCTTTATACTTCAAAATAGTAAAGCAATATACCCAAAGCAATATCAAAACAATGCACAATATCATCCACAAAGTGACACCAATTTTAACATGGTTCACCCAGAATGGCTGGGCTACGTCCACAAAAATTTTCTCAAAAAGTTATCTCAAAGTTCTTTGGGAAACCTTCCCAATTACAATGTTTATGAGCCTCGGCCCAAAGGAGATACCTTCCCCCAATCAAAATTTATGAGCCTCTGCTCAAAGGAGATACCTTCCCCTCAATCTAAATTTATGAGCCTCTGCTCAAAGGAGATACCTTCCCCTCTGCTCTGGAAATGATCCCTCAGAAGATCAACTGCCTCTACCTCTTGCTAGCATGTGGAACTCCTTTCCACCGAAGACCTCCTGTCCTCAATGCTTAGCCTAAGAGACCTCTGCCTTCTATGATCACGTCCACAGTAGCTCAACAACCTGTACCAAACACAGTCAGTCGGTCTAGTACAAGTCTTCCTCTATCTATCAGATCTGTCCAACTCTTGAACAAATCAATCCTCTACACACAAGCCTTCTCAAAGACTTGCCAAATCTATCCTCAGGTTCTTCTCAAAGAACAATTGCTCCTCTATCCTCAAGTTCTTTGATAGAACTCTCAAAAACCAGCTCACAAGTCCTCTGCTAGGACCTATCCAAATCTTCTCACAAGTCCCCACCGAAACATGTCCAAAAACTGCTCACAAGTCCCCACCGGAACCTATCCAAAACTTCTCACAAGTCCCCATTGGAACCTGTCCAAAAATTGCTCACGAGTCCCCACCGAAACCTGTCCAAAACCTGCTCACAAGTCCCCACCGAAACCTGTCCAAATCAGCTCACAAGTTCATCAAGAAAAACTTGCTTAGCATGAACCCACAAAGAGAATTGTTAGAGACCCAATGTGATTCATCAACCTCATAGAAGCATAAAGAGAATTGTTAGAGACTCAATATGTTCTATACTTAACTCCCAATCTCAATCTCAAATCCCATAGAAACATAAAGAGAATTGTTAGAGACTCAATATGTTCTATACTTAACTCCCAATATCAATCTCAACTCAATCTCAATCTCAAAATAATAAGATAGATGTAGTATGCTTTTCTCAAGAACATGAAACACAACCCAACAATTGCCAACCATGCAATATCTCATATAACAATGATACTCATGTTCTTTCCACAACCAATATCTTTTCTCAACCAATTAGGGCTTTAACAACAATGCTTATAGACAAGGTTTAACCAACCAACACCATTCAACTCAACATCAACCTTGAAGCATTCAACCAATCATCACAAGAAAAGGAAACAAGTAGAAATCCTTTTCCCTCCAAAGATATTTGAACAAAATAGCCACCAACACAATATCACCAAATGCAAAGAATAACTTGCTCAAATCAACTCAATGGAGTAAGCCCAATATCATGAATCAAGTAAAGCAATAACTTGATCAAACAACCTCTATGGAAGCAACTCAACCATCAAACTCAAAACATCCAACCAAGGGTTCCACCAACTCAATGCAAGTAGCTAGACTCACAAATATAAACCCTAGTGCACAAAGCTTCCACTATCTCAAACCAAAAATTATGCATTCACCAAAAACTCTCCTTAAGGATAACAATGCATAAGTAGTCTTCAACAAACCAGAAAATAGGATTTACACCCAACCAAAGGAAACCTAGTTGAAAACCTTTTCACTCCACCCTTATTTCAGAAAAACATACACCAATCATACTCATAAGAAAAATGTGCCCATACTCTTTTTGAAGATGAATAAGCCCTTGAAAATCTACCACAATTAATAATTTTGATCTTCCCTAAAAATTATTAACCCAACATTGGCATGTCAAAAATAACTCAACCACCATGGCAATTATTTCCCCTTTAATTTTCAATCCAACTATAGCAAAAATATTAAGCTTGCATTCCTTATACCTCCCAAAGCTAACTTTATAAAACCTTAGCAAGCAAAATATTAAAATTTAATTGCCACTCTTTCTGCAAAAATTGGAGCGCATACCTTTGGTAAATATCCCATGAATTTCGAAGTGCATACACTACCCTCAAAAGGGTCTTCGACGATTCGAACCGCCGACCACCATGCTACTAAGTCCTTTGGCCACGCCGCATGAGCTAGGAGAGCCCACGTGAGGGAGAAGGGAATTCTCCATTCTTATCACCGCGTGCGCCTCCTCCTTGGTGCCAAGACCAACCCGTCACACCTTTGACCATGCAACGCTTGTCTTCCTCCTTCGCTGGTGCAGGGGCTTCGATGTCGAAAACAAAATGCTCAGGGATTAATATCGAACTCTTGGCCAAACATAAATGAATTCATTTGCCTCATTTTATATGCACTTTGATGCATTTCCAAACACGTCGGTTGAATTCAAAAAGTAATTTCGAATTTAATCGAAATTGCTTTCGATCCCTTAATTAATTAAATAATTAAAACCTTGAAGGGTTTTAAATAATAATTAAATAAATAATAAAGAGAACCTCCCTTGGTTTTAATAAAAACCATTTAACTTGGTTTTAATGAAAAACCCTTGCCAATGGAATCTCTCCGGATTCTCTTGGAATCTTCCACCTTTGAAGCCAACACATCCTCTTAACATTAATGCCATTTCCTTTTGACATCAATGACAACTCATAGACAAGAAGCTAGGATCTCAAACCCAAAATTGCCAACAATCTCCCCCTTTGTCATTGATGGCAAACCATGCTTCTCAACAACACAGAAACTCAACATAAACAGCTCCCCCTGTCTTGAGGCTCTCCCCCTTACTCAAATATCTCCCCCTTTGTCATCAATGGCAAAGGGTCACCTTTGGGGCTTGGGACTAAGAATGAGCCTCTTAGCTTAGTCCCTCCCCCACCTCCTGATGAGGTGATTAATTCTTGGGTGGGAGTAAAACTCCCATTAGGCACTGATCATCATCAGCATCTATAACTTCCTTGTTGGGCCTTCTCTTGAACTCTTTGTCCATATTCTTGTTCCTGTTCCTATCATTCTTGTTCTTAACCATGCCTTGATCCTTGGACCTTTCTCCACTTGTTCTCATTGTTCTTGTTCTTAACCATGCCTTGATCCTTGGACCTTTTCATACCACTGTTTCTGTTCCTGTACCTTGGAAGTTCAGCTCTACACTGTCTAGCTATGTGACCTTCATTGTTGCACTTATAACAAGTAACAATGTTATTTCTTTGAGGCATACCTATTCTTTGAATCCACCTGTTCTGACTAACCCTGTTCTGGCCAAACCTGTTCTGGCCAAACCTATTCTGACCAAACCTGTTCCTATTATTTGCCTTGCAATGAATTGCCTTGTGCCCAAACTGTTGACAAGCAAAACATATGCCTTGAAACTTTCCTTTAATTGACCTCTTAGGTTCTGAAAACTTCTTCTTCTCATTCTGAATTCTGTTTTCTGTTCCTGTGCATCTATCATTCAAGAACTCATGATCTGAAATACTTTCCTCATCAGAACTCTCTTCCTTTTGGAGTCTCTTACTAGACTCTCCAACTTGTTCCTTGTGTGGCTTAACAAAACCAAGGCCTGTTTTATCTGTTGTCTTTCTTTGACCTTTGATGAGTGACTTAACCTTTTTGGAGCTATCTTGAAACCTGTAAAGCTTATCCTTGTACTCTTTAGTTTCCTCTTTCAAAGAAGCCATTTTCTGTTCTAACTCACTATACTCAAGAACCTTAGACTCTAACTCATCCTTGAGTTCTTGTGTCTTAGCTATAGAGAAGTCAAGACTTTCTATAAGATCATCTCTCTCCATACAACATTCATCTAACTTATCCTTGAGTCTAGCATTCTTCTTTCTTTCCTTTTCCAAAACACTAAGAGCACTAATAAGTTCACTTTCAAGATCCTTTATTTGTTTGCTTTTTGAATCATCAAAGCCTTTTTCAGATTTCTTATCACTAGAGGTGCTACCCTTTTCAAAAACCATACATGCATCTTCCTTATAGTTTTATGAAGCATCCTCATACATACTAGAAACCAAATCATTATTTGTGCAATCATCCTCAAGGTGACCAAAATTTCCACATCTAAGACATTTCATGATAATGAATCTATGTTTCGGTTCTTCCTCCTTTTCTGATATGAACAACATCTCATTTTCATTATCACTTGAAGAACTTTCACTATCACTACTAGAACACTTACTTGCTTTGTCTAGGTAGAAACTCTTCTTGTGCTTGTGAGAATACCTCTTTCCTTGATTGTTGTGCTCATATTTGTTCTTCCCGTGATGCTTGTGTTTTTAGAATCCTTGCTCTTAGAATCCTGTTTATCTTCATCACTTTCATTCTTGGGAATAGTACGATCAATAGCATAATGACCAAACTTTCCACAATTGAAACATCTTATATTTTTCATACTTTTGTGCTTTCTAGAGAACTTGCCTTTCTTGCTGTAATATGCCTCTTCGTCACTAGAAGACTCATCACTATCTTGAAGCTGTTTACCCTTGGATTCATTGGTAGCCTCGAAAGCTGCATTACTACTTGAATGATCCATTGTGTTCTTTACTAGCTTTTCCTTCAAGCTGTTAAACTTTTTGAAGGCACCTGCTCTGATACCAATTGAAGAACACAAGCTTATACTTGAGAGGGGGGGTGAACAGTATAAGACCTCTTTTTACTTTTTCCTTTATACTTCAAAATAGTAAAGCAATATACCCAAAGCAATATCAAAACAATGCACAATATCATCCACAAAGTGACACCAATTTTAACGTGGTTCACCCAGAATGCTTGGGCTACGTCCACAAAACTTTTCTCTAAAAGTTATCTCAAAGTTCTTTGGGAAACCTTCCCAATTACAATGTTTATGAGCCTCGGCCCAAAGGAGATACCTTCCCCCAATCTGAATTTATGAGCCTCTGCTCAAAGGAGATACCTTCCCCTCTATCTAAATTTATGAGCCTCTACTCAAAGGAGATACCTTACCCTCTGCTCTGGAAATGATCCCTCAGAAGATCAACTGCCTCTACCTCTTGCCAACACATGGAACTCCTTTCCATCGAAGACCTCCTATCCTCAATTCTTAGCCTAAGAGACCTTTGCCTTCTATGATCACGTCCACAGTAGCTCAACAACCTGTACCAAACATAGTCAGTCGATCTAGTACAAGTCTTCCTCTATCTGTCGGATCTATCCAACTCTTGAACAAATCGATCCTCTGCACATAAGCCTTCTCAAAGACTTGCCAAATCTGTCCTCGGGTTCTTCTCAAAGAACCAATGCTCCTCTATCCTCAAGTTCTCTGATAGAACTCTCAAAAACTAGCTCACAAGTCCTCTGCTAGGACTCGTCCAAATCTGCTCACAAGTCCCCACCGAACCTGTCCAAAAACTACTCAAAGTCCCCACCGGACTTGTCCAAAACACTCACAAGTCCCCACTAGACCTATCCAAATCTGCTCACAAGTCCCCACCAAACCTGTCCAAAACCTGCTCACAAGTCCCCACCGAAACCTATCCAAATCAGCTCACAAGTTCATCAAGAAAAACTTGCTTAGCATGAACCCACAAAGAGAATTTTTAGAGACCCAATGTGATTCATCAACCTCATAGAAGCATAAAGAGAATTGTTAGAGACTCAATATGTTCTATACTTAACTCCCAATATCAATCTCAACTCTCAAAAAGGTTTTTGAGCTCTTGTTCTTCTTCTCCCATTCAATCTCAATCTCAAAAGAATAAGATAGATGTAGTATGCTTTTCTCAAGAACATGAAACACAACCCAACAATTGCCAACCATGCAATATCTCATATAACAATGATACTCATGTTCTTTCCACAACCAATATCTTTTCTCAACCAATTAGGGCTTTAACAACAATGCTTATAGACAAGGTTTAACCAACCAACACCATTCAACTCAACATCAACCTTGAAGCATTCAACCAATCATCACAAGAAAAGGAAACAAGTAGAAATCCTTTTCCCTCCAAAGATATTTGAACAAAACAGCCACCAACACAATATCACCAAATGCAAAGAATAACTTGCTCAAATCAACTCAATGGAGTAAGCCCAATATCATGAATCAAGTAAAGCAATAACTTGATCAAACAACCTCTATGGAAGCAACTCAACCATCAAACTCAAAATAGCCAACCAAGGGTTCCACCAACTCAATGCAAGTAGCTAGACTCACAAATATAAACCCTAGTGCACAAAGCTTCCACTATCTCAAACCAAAAATTATGCATTCACCAAAAACTCTCCTTAAGGATAACAATGCATAAGTAGTCTTCAAAAAACCAGAAAATAGGATTTACACCCAACCAAAGGAAACCTAGTTGAAAACCTTTTCACTCCACCTTTATTTCAGAGAAACATACACCAATCATACTCATAAGAAAAATGTGCCCATACCCTTTTTGAAGATGAATAAGCCCTTGAAAATCTACCACAATTAATAATTTTGATCTTCCCTAAAAATTATTAACCCAACATAGGCATGTCAAAATAACTCAACCACCATGGCAATTATTTCCCCTTTAATTTTCAATCCAACTATAGCAAAAATATTAAGCTTGCATTCCTTATACCTCCCAAAGCTAACTTTATAAAACCTTAGCAAGCAAAATATTAAAATTTAATTGCCACTCTTTCTGCAAAAATTGGAGCGCATACCTTTGGTAAATATCCCATGAATTTCGGAGTGCATACACTACCCTCAAAAGGGTCTTCGACGATTCGAACCGCCAACCACCATGCTACTAAGTCCTTTGGCCATGCCGCATGAGCTAGGAGAGCCCATGTGAGGGAGAAGGGAATTCTCCATTCTTATCACCGTGTGCGCCTCCTCCTTGGCGCCAAGACCAACCCATCACACCTTTGACCACGCAACGCTTGTCTTCCTCCTTCGCTGGCGTAGGGGCTTCGATGTCAAAAATGAAATGCTCAGGGATTAATCTCGAACTCTTGGCCAAACATAAATGAATTCATTTGCCTCATTTTATATGCACTTTGATGCATTTCCAAACACGTCGACTGAATTCAAAAAGTAATTTTGAATTTAATCGAAATTGCTTTCTAAAGGGTTTAAAAACCCTTAAGATTTTTAATAAATTAAAAATCATTTCTCCCTTAATTAATTAAATAATTAATTAATTAAAACCTTGAAGGGTTTTAAATAATAATTAAATAAATAATAAAGAGAACCTCCCTTGGTTTTAATAAAAACCATTTAACTTGGTTTTAATGAAAAACCCTTGCCAATGGAATCTCTTCGGATTCTCTTGGAATCTTCCACCTATGAAGCCAACACATCCTCTTAACATTAATGCCATTTCCTTTTGACATCAATGACAACTCATAGACAAGAAGCTAGGATCTCAAACCCAAAATTGCCAACATTATAATAAATATTTAAAGGGGTAACATGCCTGGATGTCATGACCCCTTTTTTGATGGTAAGCACACTATAGATCCTCCCTATGAGTTTTAAATTTAGGTTGATTGGGATCTAGTGGATGGACCTCAAGGAGATTAATTATGTGCATCGTAGATAATCGATTGAAAATTGATGTTAATGTTTTTGGTAAAGGAATATATTATTGTGGTGGCTTGCACTATTGACCTTATTTTTGGTTTTGTTATGGATGATATTGGATCATTGGAGGCTAAGCCTAGTAATTAGGTTGAGATGGTGGTTGAGGTGGTGCGGCCTGGTTTGAGGATCCATAAATACTCAAAACAACTTGATTTACTAAGACCACCCTCTATTGCATGTTGCCACCTTTAGTATTCTTGTTTTGACATTAATTTTTGTGGGGCTTAATATCACCCTCCTAGACCTTAATATCCTTGATGACCTTAGCCTATGCTAAGGCATCCTCAAATATCTGATACTGCTAAAGTTGTAAGAAAAGCAAGAATTACTTCAAACAACTTCTAGTGAAAATCTAAGTAAGCTCTATGATGGGTAAGGTGAAGGGTAATTTTGACATAACCTTTCTCCACCTATTGTCATACTCCATGATTGGCTCATAATAAAATTAACGAAGGCTAAGTCATCCAAGTTTACCATTTTTCTAATGTTATATACAAAATTTTCCAAAAACACATTCGCTAATTTCTCAAAGGTGTATATGATATGGCATGGTAGATGGTTATACCATTCCAAAGCACCCCCAGCCAATGTTATGAGGAATATACTCAACATAAAGAAGTCATTCTCTTGAATATGAAAGCACATATTGATGAAGCTTATTATGTGCTCTTGTGCATATTCATCACCTTTAAACTTCTTGAGTTTAGGTATCTCAAAATGCGATGGGTACAATGGTGATGACACTGATGGATGTAGAGGTTGATTGCTAAGCTACCTGAGGGTGGGTTTTTTATAACCTGACCCTTGATATTGTTTCTCTAATAAATTTATATGATCAGTTAGCACTTTGTATGCCTCTGGTGAAATGATATCATCTACTTGTCGTCACCCTTGATTAGATAAAGGGGGTCAATTTTTGATGTTGAAGTGGGCGATAGGTATGGTCATTAGGTACCCCACTATAAATGGATTTAGGGTAGGTATCAACTTGTTCTTAATGTCCCCGTTGGGGTTCTTATAATTCCTCCTCCTATTGATATTGGTATTGTTGAGGAGTATGAAGTTATTGATGGTAATAAAGTAGTAGCATTTTATGTCAAATGCAATTTTGGTGCGATAGAGGGGGAAGATTTTGATACTGTATTGGATGCCTTACGTGTTGTTGCATCCTATGGGTGCTAGATGTAGAAGTCACTTTGTGCAATGCCTTTGGAAATTGCTCTTGTTGTATCCTTTTTTGTTGTTATTATATCCTCTATTGATACAACCTTTGTAGGTATGCCCATTGTGGGTCCACCCATTGTTGATTTAATTATTGTTGGTCCAGCTTAAGTTGATCTAATTGTTTTTTTCTATTAAGGTTTGATGAATATGATTTAGTTGCTCATTTGTGTATGGTCTGTTTATCCTCGTATCCAAAATACGAATGGGTTTATCTTATCTTTCATCCTAGGTAAGATCTACAACCTATTTTCCTTGATACTTAAAGGTTGCATTTATCTGATATCCAGGTTTGAATGTAAGCTCTGTATAATCGAGTGGTGTATAAACATAATGCTCTTAAATGAACAACCTCTATTAGAATATATGAGGTTTGGTTCATCCTCATCTATAACAAATACGAGAGCTGACATAGGTTGTTTATGAGGATAATAGTTAACATGTGTATCCTCTTGGTCATGTTCTTGATGTATGGATATATGCTCAGTTGGGGTGTCCTAATAGTAGTCATCTTGGTATGGGATATAATATTGTGTTGATTCTAATGGTTCTTTATGGTGAGCCGATACACAAATGTGCAATGTTGCTCTACTAGGCCCCTCAGTGGGTGGATGGTTCTTTTTATAGAAATTAAATAATGTGTCTAGGTCATGAAAGTCTCATTTAGGACCTACGGGTGCTTCCCTAATAGGGACTTCTTGGAGGTCATATTCCCTATATAAAAGATTCACATGATAGCTTGTACCAGGGTGCTAATTAGGAATGATAAGGTCCTCTATACTATATTAGATATGTTCCATGTCTCCTTATGGGTGTTTAGCAGTATTAGCTCTTTATTGATCCTGACTATGTATTGTTACCATAATTCTAAACTATGCAAGAAATAAATAAACAAAAAAGCAAGAAAACAATGTTTTTGTGTTTTGATTTTTATGATTTTTTTTGTTGATGATATTTTTGAATTTTGTTTTGGTCTTTGGTGTGTTTGATTTAAAACCTAATATTATGACTATATATGAGGTGAAAAATAGCCAAGTTTGTTGATGTCCACCTCTTTGATGAGAAGCAATACAATAATGACCAAAATGGATTCCTACATCTATCCTACTTGAGGATGTACTCAAAAGTAGGGGACTTTTCAATGATGAAATCCAAAAAGCTACTCATGAGGCTACTAAGGTGTCTAAGGGGTCAATCCATGGTGGGAGATAAATGCCCACATCACATGATTCCTATCGGTCATTGGTGATGTAATCCAACTAGCCGATGTTATATATACTTCGTGAATGTGTGTGTAGGTTGCTTTTATTTTTTGCAAAAATAAAATCAAACAATAATCGATGATTTTTCACCAATGCAAATTTAAAATCCTAGAATTTAATATTTCCTAGATAATGATCAACCTTTTAGGAGGTCACAACATAAGCAAACTAGAAAATTTTGGTGCGATCGAGGCAGAAGGTTTTTATACTGTATTGGATGCCTTACGCATTATTGTATCCTATGGGTGCTAGATGTAGGAGTAACTTTGGTCATTGCTACTAAATTTTTGAAGAAAATGGAGGAGACCATGATCTCTAAATATATCCTCAATAAGTGCATCTAGTTGGAGTATGACTGGTTCAAATTTGTAGTCATGTTCAACCATAATTTGACAAGGGGGGTGAGGCAAAAGGGGAGAGGAGAAAAGGGGTATGGATAAGGCTAAGGTGGGCAAATCCACACACCAAGGAAACATAGGAAGAAGGATATCAGTGTTGAAAGAGATATCTAAAAAGTTTAGAGTGTTTCAAATGACATAGGCCTAGAGAATAAATAACCACTCATTACTTATAGCATTGAGAAGATTCAAGAATTCATTGATCCAAATTCCAATTAACTTGATATGGGTAGGATTACAAAGGGTAAATATACTCTAAATAAAGTCATAATGGAAATTTAGGGCCAAAGGAAAACACAGAGGACCGTGAGGAAAAACATGGTAGAAAATAGGATTAGAGGCCACCAACTTTGAGATATGATGACATAAATACTAAGGCTAAAACCAAAAATTGGGCTTTTAGAAATAATTTGGGTGGCCAAATGAATAAAAGTCCAAAGAGTTATAGCCAAAATGTAGAATCAATATGTTGGAATAGATCTAACCATGAGAGCCAAAAAATAACCTTTGCAACTCAATAGGCCAAAGAAAATAGAGTAAACACAAACCTAGGATTAAAGCAATGAATGAATTCTAGGACAAGCATGACCAAATAAATAGTGAGGGAATTCATTACGCCATATTAAGATGTTTTCTTGATGCAACCCCAAATTGGCCACGATGTCTTCTACTCGATTACCCTCTTGGTAGACATGTTGGATGATGAGATTATTGACATTACAAAGGAATATTCTAGACTATTAAATGATATTTTGGACACTCCAATAAGGGGTTGAGATCATTTCAAGTAATTTATTATGTTTAAATAATCACCTTCGATGATGAGATAATCTATGGGGAGGTTTTACAACATGGTTAGCCCTTGGAAGAGGGTTGTGTCCTTAGAAAAATTATTGGTTTGGATTCTAAAATTTTTCATAGCCAAGAAGAATTCTACCTTGGTCATATTTGAAGATGTTGCCCACTCCAACAAGTCTAGGGTTTCCTTTGGCAATAGTATCAAAATTTAGCTTGATAAAACCTTTTGAATGTGGAGACCAAATTATTTTGGATCTATCAATAGGAGAAGAGGGAGTGACAAGGAGGGAGAGGGGGAGGTCTAGATAAACTACAAGCCTAAGCTCTTCTAAAGATTCATGAGGGCCATATGGGGGAACCAATGAAATATTTTATTTACCAATAGAAATAATCTTGGCTTCCACTGATGATGACTTTTTAGAAATATTGTGGAAGGCTCTATTGTTTATTTCTCTCCAAATTTCCCAAACATAGTGGATAAGGCAGAATGACTATAGGGATTTAAGGCATTGACTCTAGAAGGGGAAAAAACATTGAAATCAAAGGTCCATGAGAGAACTAGGAGGGTCCCAAACAATCCCAAATGTTTAAAAATAGACTAGAGGACTCTAAGGGAGAAGGAGCAAGAAAGAAAGAGGTTATGGGTGGATTCAGAATTGGAAAGATAAAGATAACAATGATTTGGAATGGTCAAACCTCTAGAGTGGATGTTATCATTGGCGAGAATTTTATTTTGTATGGATAACTATGAAAGAAGGTGAATTTGGGAATAAGGGGTTCGAGCCAAATGAGATTGACAAGAAACCAATTGTCTCTAAATATTTTACTAATGTAGTACCTATATTTGACTGTGTAGATACCATTCTCACTAGATTTTTATATTAGAGAATATTTTGATGTGGTATTTGGCATAAAAAAGGTCATTAAAAGATTAGATATATCGTTTTATGCTCTTGATAATATTTTGCTTAAATTGGTATGGGGAATGGTTTCCCAAATGTTTTTGTTATGAATAATTTCTATGAAATTGCAAACTCTACCTCCAAAGAGATGATTGGTGATGGACTTTAAGGTTCCAAATTATGGATGTTAATAAGGGAGTGTCTAGAATCCAAGGTTTCTTCCAAAATTTAATGCCTACACTATTACCAAGCTTCCACCTAGTTCATTTTTGTGTTAGGTGCCTAAATTTTAAAATAGAGTCCCAAATAGCCAACCCTGCAAGGGGGTGGGATCATCCAAAAATATAGAATTTTGCTATAAATATTTAGCTTTGATGATATTGATCCAACAATATTTCTTATTGTGCAAGAGCCTCAATACCTTCTTGGCTATGAGATCCATGTTCATCTACTTGACCTTTCTGAATAATAATCCTCCTTGCCCTATTTTGGAATAGATTTTATCCAAAGCAACCAACAAACACCTTCGATAGCTCTCAAAACCAAACCATAAAAAGTTTTTTTGAATTTGCTCAAATTTATGGTAAATGAATGAAGGGGCTTTAAATATTGATAGGAAGAAAACTAGGATGCTTTGAAGAGAATATTTGACAAGAATGGATTTTCTAGAGTGACTTAAGAGAGTACCTTTCTACCCTACAAGCCTTTTGTGCAATCTTTCTAAGATGTTCCAAAGGTTTCCAAATGCAATTCTAGAGAATAGAGGAAGACCTAGATAAGTGGAAGAGAAATTTGAAGTGGAGCATCCAAGGATGTTAGAAATTTTTAGTTGCCTTATAATGAGGGTATTAATGAAGAAAAATTTACTGTTATGGTAATTCACTTTATTCTCAATAGTTTCCTCGAAG
Organism: Wollemia nobilis; assembly: GCA_028583015.1. NCBI lineage: Eukaryota > Viridiplantae > Streptophyta > Pinopsida > Araucariales > Araucariaceae > Wollemia > Wollemia nobilis. The sequence continues at coordinate 3,378,560 of JAQPPZ010000613.1, read as the reverse complement.
AGTAGAAGAATGGATTTTATGACTCTAACTTGGGTAATAGAATAATAAGTGGCCAAGAAGGTGTCATCAATGAATTATTGATGTGATATGGGATTAAGAGTGGAGGAAAATTTAATTCTAGAGATGAATCCTTGATTGTAAGCTTATTTAAGGGTTCTTCCCAATGCTTCAACAAGGATGATAAAGATAAAGGGTGAGAAAGGATATCCCTATCTAATTTGTCTATATATTTTGAAGTAACCAGTAGCAGAACCATTTTTAAAGACTAAAAAACTAGTAGAGGTGATGCATTATTTAGTAAGTTTAATCTAGTCAACATGGAACCCAAAATTAGAAATAATTGGAAAGAGGAAATTTCAATACACTCTATCAAAATCTTCATATTAAGTTTAAAAAACAATCCTCATTGGTCTACCTTTTCCAGATCAGGGGCCCAGCTAACGCGTGAAACACTCCGCCTGGGGAGTACGGTCGCAAGACTGAAACTCAAAGGAATTGACGGGGGCCTGCACAAGCGGTGGAGCATGTGGTTTAATTCGATACAACGCGCAGAACCTTACCAGCCCTTGACATATGAACAAGTGTGCCTGTCCTTAACAGGATGGTGTGAAAAATTCATACAGGTGCTGCATGAAAATAGAGAGGGCCTTTTTTTAGCCTTTTTTTAAAACAGAGAGGAGAGCTCTTTTATCTTTTAAAGGGGAATCTTTAAGCTCTCCTCTCCTCTCTATATAAAGGTAAGGTAAGGTAAGGCTCGCATTCGATGGGGATAATAACGAGCTTGACCAACTATCTCAAAAGGTCGCTCACCCATAAACTCTTCTCGACCGGAAGAAATATCTCAACCATCTATTATATACGGCTATCTTCTCAATAGGACTGAGGGGAATAAGAGGATCCAACTTCCTTAGCTGTTCTTTAGTTTAGGGAGATAGTTTAGGGAGAGTTTAGGGAGACTTTCACCTGCCATCAAAAGATATTCCTTCGCCATCTTTAATATTAATACTTGGGTTCCCCTTTAAAATAAGAGCTTGTCCGGGCCCCATGTTTTAAAAAGGAGAGGGGCCTTTGCCTTTAAAATAGTTCCGTTCCGTTCCCCCTCCCCTCGGCTTTTAAAAGCTAAAAGCCGGTTTTATAAAGAATAACAATGAAAGAATGGGCCTGGGCTCGGGTTCTCTCACTGCCTCTCTTCTAGCAATGACTGGATATGGGTAGGACTTGCCTTGGGGTCAAACAGCCCATTCACTCTTTATAAGGTCTCCGGGGCAAGCCAAGTATTAATGTCAAAGGTGGGAGTTTTATGTATCCATGACCGATAAGAGAGAGGTGGATCAGGAGGGGGATCGATCTGGATGAAGGTGGGTTATAGAAGTGGGCTTCTTCTACCAATTTAAGGAGGTGCCCCACTCATAAAAGCGTTCTGCTGAAGAACCGGAGGGGGAGTACCTCTGATGGCGCTCGATAAAGGTTGCGGCGCACATCGATGAAACCACAAGCTATTTATATATAGAGTTACGATAAAAAGGGTTTCAAGTTTGGTAACCGCAAATATCTACTGGGAGCAAACAAACCTGGGACCCGTGACACCTCCCTCTCTTTTTAAAAAGGACAAGCGCTTATCTAAGGGTTTCAAATGTGTATATGATGTCGCCTCGCGTCAACCCCGTCTCATGATCTGACGAAAACGAGGCCATGATCGATATAACGTATAGATGTGAATGGGTAGGCCAATTCAGTATCAAATCTCTCCCATGATCAAGCTATAAAACGCCATGGATCGGGGCACCGATCGATTCACAAAACCGATCAAGTCGAGTCAGTCATATTACATATAGAATCTCTGTGACCGGGGGGAGAGAATTCAACCAAGCGCGTTCATTCACCCTTTAAATTAAAATAGAGAGCGGTCCGGTCATATTAAGGGCGTATATAATATCTCTCCATAACTGGTTAATGGTTTCGGAATGAAGTGCCCTTGAAAAGAGGACTATTCATCCACTTAAAAGGTAAGGGGCCCACCTTATATAAGAGGAAACAAATCGATTCATCACCCCGTTGCGGTGTGATAAAGAATGGGAAAAGCGAAGGATCTCTTGCCCTAATTTGATTCTTAGAATACCCATAAAAGGTATTCTACATAGAAATAACATTTTTGCTATTTTGAATGACCCTCAATACATAATTGACAGTTCAGGAACGATCAAATATGGGGAGATCATCAGGGAGAATTCAATTAGTGAAAAATGGAATTCTCTTGAAAATCAATTAGCAGCAGGACCCAACCCAAAAATAAAAGAGGCTTATGCTTCTCTTATTTCAGTAAGAACAAAGAAAATGGTTATAAATATGATTCAAATTAGCTTGATGAGATACCCCTTTTTTATCATGGAAAAAAAATAAAATATAACAAGTTCCAAATATTGTTCCAAATTTCTGTTTAATAACAGATTAGACTGCACTAATCCTTTTTCTTCCAACGATAAAAATCAATTACTTAATAAGCATCAAGGGACTATTCATTCATTATCTAATCAGAACAAAAGAGGTGAATCTTTTATGGTTCTTTCACCATCTGACTATTTACAAATCGTTCTATTCAATGATTCAAAATGTTTTTATACGGTAAAGAAATCAATTCAAGAGGATCCAATTATACAAATCATTGAATTGTCAGGTCTCTTGGGTCATTTACATAGTATCGCTAACCGTTTTTCATACTCCCATTTCATCACTTATAATAAAGTCTTGTTAAAGAAACGTTCAATTTCAGACAATTACTTGAATACTTTCCAAGTACCTAAATGCTATTTTATGGATGAAAATACGGGAATTTATAAATTCGATCCATGCAGGAGCATCATTTCCAAGCTCTTCAATTCTAATTGGTGCTCTTCCTTATCCCAATTTTTGTAACATTGTGAATGAGCTCATGGATAGTGATGATGTCATTTGTAATGAGCCTACCTTGAACCTTGGCATTGATCAATAATGAGGAGGAGAATTTGTTTCACCCTCTTAGCCATGGCCTTGGTAAGGATCTTGAAGATCACATTGCAAAGACTAATGTACCTATAATCAAGAAGAGTTTTGGCATCAATATATTTGTGTATGAGGGCAAGGAATGTGGAATTGACATCTCTAGAAATATGTTTATATTTTTAATTTTTTGGATGGAAGCAACCAAGTTAGGTCCAATAATATTCTAAAATGTTGAAATAAGAGAGCTAGAAAACCATCAAGACCTTGGGCTTTATCACCATGCATAGAGAAGATTGCACTCTTAACATCCTCATGAGAAAAAGGTTGGAATAGAAATGAATTGAGATTAGGAGTGATCAAAGAGGGAATGTTGGCAAGTAAATTGCTGGACACGATGGGATCATAGGGGTTACAAGGACCAAGGAGGTTTTCAAAGAAGGTAATAGCTTTAGCTCTAATATCTATAATATCCCATGTTGATGACCATCAACCTTAGGTTTACTCTAATTTTTTTATAGCTTCAGGATTTGGGAGTGGTGGCATGTCTTTTTTTTTTTGTATTAGAGTCTCTTTCTTTAAGCCAGGATGCTTGAGATTTTTGCTTCCAAAAGACTTCTTCATAGGAAATTATGTTGTGGAACTAAAAATAAGAGCCATTTTAGAATATCTCAAATTTAAATATGAGTCCCCATTCTAGATAGCTTCTTCAATGCATGTAAATTGGTATCGAATATCTTGTTTCTTGGATAAAATTTTACCAAAAACTTATTTATTCCATTGCTTGAGATTGGTTTTAATGTATCAAAGTTGTTTGGAAACCTAAGATATGAGTGGCCCTAAAAATATTTTTGTCCACCATTTTGCAATAAGATATTTTATGTCATTATGTTGGAGTCAAATAGATTCAAACCTAAATGGGTTTTTAAAAGAAGATGCTGGTTCAAAACACTCAAGAAGGAGAGGATTATGGTTTGATTCTATTTTAGGAAGAGAGTGGAGAATGGCATCACCAAAGAGATATATGACCTCTTGGGAAAGGAGAACTATATCATGCCTCATCTAGATGAGTTAATTACCAATCCATTTATTGATCCATGTAAACTTTGTACCTCTTAGCTAAACGTACATAAATTGGTTGTTATCTACAAAATTAGAAAAATATTCATAAGGGTGTGATTTTAGAACCTCCTCATTTATCATAAGGAAAAAGGGGAGATTTGAAATCACATGCTAACATCCAAGCCTTAATAGTGAATATGCTTCTCATCTGAGTAAGAGTATTCCATAAGCCAATTCATCCGTAGGGGGTGTTTGGGGTAAGATATTCAATAAAACCCATCTAACTTCGAAGTCTTTACAATAGAATAATATATTTGTAATTTGGTCTAAGGAATATAGATTCTTCCTTCAATATTGTATGGGTTCCATAGGCAAAGAAGACCACCAAAAACTCTATTAGTTGGGCTACCTAGGAATTCGATATTCTTCCCCATTCCTTTGAAGACTTTTCCATGTTACAAGCCTTAATTTTGGTTTATTGGAGGACTATAGAGGGTTTTAAATCCTTCCTCATGGACCTAACTAGTTGTTTTTTGGTGAGTCAATTAAGGCCTCTCATATTCCATGATAGGATATTCATTTATGACCTTTGGATGAATATTTATTCCTCCTACAATGAGCTAATGGGGTTTGGGTTCTAAGTTCATTTTTAGAGGCGTGCCCTAAGGGAAGATTCTCCTTATAGGATAAAAAGGGCAGCCTAAGTCCCATTGGAAATATATTCTTAAGATTCCTTGCACTTGAGGTCTTGAATGGAAGTCAACCTCTTTTCATGTCATTGTTAACATTAGCCAAGTTTTTCTTCTTATTTCTTATCATCAAATGATGAGGACATAGGGAAGGGACACTAGGAAGGGGAGGGGTAGGATTAGGTTGGGACAAAAAATCCAAAGTGGGTTCCAATGCATAGGGATGGCCTATATATGGAATACCAATGTGAGATTGATCCTTGAAAGGAATGATTGGAGGGGGTAATGGGAGAGATTGATTGAGGAAATATAAGGTTTTCTTGGTAGGGATATTAAAAAGAGAGGATCCAAATATGGTTTTATACAATAGGGGAAGGCTCTATAATGAGGAAGTAGCCTCTTCAATTGAGCACATGGAATACATGGAGAGAAGGGCCTCATTCACAAGAAGAGAAAAGGGATTAGGATTAGGGATAATAGAGCATACATGAGCTAAGGTGCCACACATAGATTTAGAGAGATAATTTTTACCTTTAAACTCTAGAGTGTCACTCCAAAAGCATTCATTCTTGGGTTTTTATTTTGTGATTCATCCTTCCATGGATTTGATGAAGTTTTTTTTCGTTTGGGAGCATAGCCATTCCTTTTTGGTATCCTTATCCTTGGGCTCAACCATAGGATTTAATAATGAAAACTAAGTCTTGAAATGACCTTGCTTCTTACACTTCAAGTAGAAAGTTGTTTTTTCTCGCACTCTATGGGCTATTTGTGTAGATACAATCTAAAATAATATCGATGGATATGGTCAACTTAAACTCAAGGCTGGTATTTATGCACATCCAGGCATAAATCATGCAATATTTTTTCTTGGTTGTTGGGACCAATGCAACTAGATATCCAATGGTCCATGTGATTCCCCGTAGAACATCATCATGCCAAAATTGAATTGGGACACCCAAAATTTTGACCCATATTGGGGTTGTTGTAATACTTTGTGTTTTAGGGTCAAAAAATATTCCCTATTTCTTGAGGAGGTTTCATCTCCCAAAAACCAAGGACCACTAGGGACAATGTACCGTGAGTCTACAACATTATTCATCCTAATGAAAAATGCCACATGGGATAACAACCAACTCCATGTGACCTTGAGGCCACCATTTAGTGAAGTCCCATTTACTAATGGATTCAATATCTAGACTAAAGCATATGAATTTACCAATGAGAGAATAGGTATCTTAATATATGTTAGAAGACATGAGTAAAGAAGAAACCTATAGAGAAGGAACTTGCAAAGTTCATTGGCTAGGGAGAAAAAAAAAATATCCACTTTAAGTGAAAAATAATTTGGATTTTCTTTTGAGTGTTTTTACAAAGGAGAAAATTTACATCTTCATTGTTGCCACAATCCCCATTGGAGTTCTTGCCAGAACTAGATTTAAATTTCTAATCATCACCACTCATTATTTTGCAATTAATTTTGAATTTAAGCTTATTTACAACTTAAATTTTTTTTGATAAGTTTAAAATATTATTCAAAATGGGTTTTAATAGGGTCCCAAAACTTGAATACATCAGTAGCACCAGAATAGAGCAAATAGACAAAATGAAAAAAAGGAGAGGGGGACGTAGCCCCACAATAGTAAGACCACCTAAAAAATAGTAAGGATGGGCAAAGGAATGGAAGCCCTAAACCAGAAAAAAAAAAACACCAATGAGGCAATTAGGCCTACTCTCTGGCTTCAATATCTGCATCTTTAAGCTCATCCTTCAGCTCATCCTCACCATCATCCTCATCATTAACCAAAGTAGCATGGTCCCCATCAGCATCCTTAGCAACATCCATGATAGTATCCTTACCTCCATCCTTAGAAAACTTCTTGTTGAAGAACAATAGGTTTAAGGTATTACAGAGGTCTATGAATTGAGAAATGCAGTTGGTGATGGAATTAATGATATACTACTTCAGACATAGGTTAGGAGCATCATTGTCTTCCTCCTCAAATTTAATGATGAGGGTTTTCTTCTAATGCAATCAAATAACTAAAAGGCCAAGGTTTAAAAAATATCATATATTATGAAGGTCCCTAGAATCAAGAGGGCACGAATAATGGTGAGGACCAACCGAAAGAGAAATAAAACAAAAAAAAAAATATTGGGTGGCATCACTAGTTAAAATTCAATATCTTGTTCCATGATGTCTATAATTTCCTGTGGTAAGCCCCTTGTCCACACATTCAGACTTGTGGTGTTGACACCAAAAATAGCGAGTTTATCAATAAACTCGCTGCTTTCCCTAAATGCATATTGGAAGATAATATCTTGCTAGCTTTGGCTTAGAATTCTAGCTTCCTCTATACAATCCTTGATCCTCCAAGAAGGATTTTAGTTGTTCTTCAAGTAGTTGATGGTATTAAGAGAATATCCCTCAACCATGAGCCTTCTAGGATAAGATTTTGCAAGAAGCAAGCCTCTCCACATAGCTTTAGCTTCTGCCACCTGATTAGACTAGATTCCTAGGGGTTCTACAAAAGCAAGGATGACAATTCCTCTATGGTATCTTAGAACACCACCAACACCTACTTTACCAGGGTTACCCTTGGAAACCCTATCAAAATTCAATTTAAACCAACCTTGAGGGGGGGTCCAAGAGGACTGGGTCCTTATATTAGGGGTAGGCTAGGAGAGGTTTTTCACAATAGGTAAATTCAAAGATCTGCTCAAGGAGGCCTCAAAGCTAGAAGCAAGATGGTCAGAGAGAGGAATTAGGATAACATTTTCAACATAAAAGCTTAGAATTTTATAGGCAATATGGTTAGGATTCAATATTTTATCAGAAAATTTTTTATAATTTCTTTTGAGCCATATTTACCAAAAAAATTATGAAGATAGATTTGCTAGAGGAATTTGAGGTGAGGATTATGGAAAGGGTTGGGCCACTAAAGAAAGAGCTTAGAAATAGAGCAAGGTCTGGCCCAAAGGATATGGAAGGTTTGGAAGATCTTTTTGAGGATGGTGGAAGAAAAAGGACAAGAAAGGAAAAGGTGGTGAGGGGATTCCCAATCAGCTAGGCAAAGATAACATCTATTAGGAAAACACAACCTTTTTTAAGTAGGTTGTCAGTAGTGAGGATTTTCTCTTGAATGGTTATCCAAGCAAAGAAGGTAATTTTGGGGATGAGAGATTTGGGCCAAACAAGGTGGCAAGGGAATGAAGGTTCTTCAGGAGGAAGGAGCAGACTATAGGTAGACTTGACAGAGAACTCTCCACTTTCTATGAATTCCCAAAAGACCTGATCCTTAGCATTACCTAAAGGAATAATTATGGAATTCAAGAGGAATTACAGCTTTCTGGATTCATCAGGTTGAATGATACTACTGATAGCCTTCCATATTTTTCTACCATTGAGAGAGCACAAAAAGTCTGACACTTTCGGGCCAAAAGTGCTATCAGTGACCACTTTCAAACCTACTAGATCAGGATCATTGATAAGAGGTTCACTTCTGATCCATTTGTCATTCCATAATTCAATCCTAAGACCATCACCTAATCTCCATCATAATCCTTTTTTGACTAGAGCTTTGGTGTTTAGAATTGACTTCCAGAAGGCCGATCCTATATGTGGTACCATCTCATTAAGAAATTTTGTTGCCTATAAATATTTTCTTTTTACAATGGGAACCCAATAATTTTCCACATTAATAATTAATCACCAAGCTTGTTTAGCCATGAGGGCAATATTAAGTAGGTGGAATCTTCTGAGGTCGATACCTCCCTTAGGATTTGGTTTACAAACTTTTTTCTAGGCCACTAAGTGAAAACGGTGCTTGGAATCAGATCTAGACCATAGATTTTTTTTGGATTTGCTCGATTCTAAAACAAACATCTGTAAGAACCTTGAATATAGACATAAAATAGAATGGGATGCTCTAGAGGGAAGCCAAAGTAAGAGTGGCTTTAGCAGCTTGTGATAACAAATTTCCTTTCCATCCTGCCAATTTTTTTTTGGATTCTTTCTATCACATTGTTCCACATTGATACGGAAGGTTTTCCAATGAATAGAGGGAGGCCTAGGTAGGTGGAGGGAAGGGAAGACACAGAGAACTCAAATATTCCAACTTATTAATATTATTTTAACAATGGGTTTGTTAATTTTTAATCAATATTAATTTATTTATATAAGTCAATTGTTAATATTAATTAATATTAGTTGAAGATTGAAACTATTAATTAATATTAATAGATGATTGAAAATCCTTATCTTATTGATGTTGATTAAATAATATGTTTGTTTATTGATGAATGTGACCTAACCACGGAGCGTGCACCTAGCTACTGTATTGATCTATACCATCATAAAAGCATAAAGATTCACACAAGTACATAAATTGAACAAAAACAACGTATGTAAGGTTTCTTGTATTAATATTTGAATGAGCTTTGATTACAAAAATGCCCTCTTAGGGTCACTTGAAAGATGATACTGATATTACAATTGCCAATGCCCTCAATAGGGTAGGCGCACTTGTAGTGCTCTATTGATTAGTCACAAACTGCCTTGGGGTGGAGCTAACCCCCTTCTTCGTGATGTGGAAGGATTATGACATAAGCTCCTCTTGTACCTGTCTCCCTACGAACAAGAAACAACAACACATGATTAAAAATATTGATAGCCTCTCGTGATGAGGCCCTTTAAGGGAATATGTATGCAAATGCCATTAAACTAGTAAAACAAGAAAGCATAAAGAAAGACTTTAAACTATTCTAATTAAATCAAGAATTATACTACAACATGAAGGACATGAATAAGCAAATGATGCATGGATCAAATATCAAGTTAGGAACAATAAAGTGCATAAAAGATCCAATATACTCCTACTTAATACAATGCATGAAACAACTAATTCCTACGGTCAGAGTTTCTCTAAAATGCAATTAAACCTTATGAAAAGACTAATATGACTAATCTATGTGGTCAAAAGCAAAGCAAGTAAGGTGATCAGTAACCTATTGCAAACCATAGCTATGATGGGCGGTCTACACTATGAACCATGGTTGACAACCACGGTTTGACCTCTGATAGGTTTACCCTCAGAATTAGGGGTAGTGGGCTTGACCTCCTTATCCAAATTGATGTTCAAGGGTCGCCTTTGTTGTCCTCTGATAGATTTGGTGGTCAAATCACTGTGAAGGGCCTTCGTTTGCCCGGATTTGTGTTTCTTGAATCTCCTAGGCACCTAGGGCATCCATGGCTAATTGGTCTTTAGGTGAATAGCAAAGGGGCTCTCAAATGCACAGATTCAGTATGCAATTTGATAGGGCTTCACTGCTCTCTTGATCAATTAACTCTCTCTCGATAATTTTAGCACTTCGCTATACAAATCATCTCTCTCCCTTCTCCCCATTTGGAGGGGGGTATTTATAGCATGCCCCCTAGGGCTAGGGGTGGCTTCATGGAGAAGCCAAGACCAAGAAGGGTGGTTAGGACAGTTGGGATGGAAGCCTCTGGAATATTTCATCCTTCAACTACCTCCTTCTAGATCTTTTGGCCATTCCAACCGATTTGGCTCGGATGGAAGGCCTAACTGAACTTCAGTTAAGACCACAGGTCACAGTTGCGGTCCAGACTACAGACCATAGGTGTCAACCATGGTTTAGACTGGAGACCATAGGTCTGGGCTACGGTTCAGACTGCTTAGGCCAAAATGCCTAAATTGAGTGGTTAGAACCACTGCTCTATCTTGGAGTCTGTCCAAGATCCTCCATATGGTTTTGTAGCATGTCCATATGAGTAGTCACCCTCGACATGACATGTTTTAGGTGTCTACAGATGCCCCTTTTGAGATGCATTGTGAGATCGAACAATGCTGAGCAAAAATATACATCCTAAAATGATGTCGAAGGTTCTATGATGATCATTAGTCTGATCAACATTAGATGCCCCAGGTCCAACAAAAGGATGTGCATCCTAGAATCATTGCTTCCAACTTGGAAAGGCTTACATTTGAAAAGTCTGCACTCACCATCAGACGTTCGGGTAGCTTTGGTGCTACAATAGGAGTTAGGCCTATATAACCGAAGGATGAGAGTTACAAACAAAATTTCATATTTGCTATTTACCCCAAGCAAAGGGGGAAGCTTATGATAGTTGTTAGCAATGATTCACAAGAATGAGCACAATTTTGACAAGATCAAGGGATCTACGATCTCCGGGATCTTCTATTGATTTTGATTATGACATGAAATTATGACTACCCCCTCAAGCGATGAGTCGATGAGGGTAATGACAATGTATGAAGCGACGAAATCGCTTGACCATAATGAATGATCCTGAACAACTTTAGATTCGAGCCTTTTAATGCCTTGGCTAGGCCTTGTTCAGCTTATGATTGCAACTCTTAGTAGTATTTGCACATCTCTATCCCATGGAGCAGTCAAGCTACGATAGCCATCTTAGGGAATCAAAATAATACAAATGCAATTAGACTTGTGTTGAATCATATTGTCGATGATTTGCTGAAAGATGTCATAAAAGAAATGACAAGTTTACCCCAAATGTCCTTATGGTGATTTACTCATCTTGTCGGATTGCATGGATCGCAAGTCACTGCAACCACCAATTTTATAGGATAAATCACTGAATACGAGGCGCATTTGGTTTTTTAATTATTTGATTTTTTTGTTTAATTTTGCATTTATTTGATTGATCCTGGTGCTTTTAACATCACCAAATTTGCAATTTTGATCATTGATTTTGAATTTTTGTCCAATGGAAGTCATTAATTTATCTTTTTAGACCTTCCCACGATGGGTTTTGAGTGCATTTATTGCTAGTTACGGACCGTAGGTACGGTCTATGGTTTACATTTCCAAATTTTGGGAACCGTAGGTCAGACCTACGGGTAGAAAACCCTAGTTTCAGAACCGTAGGTGTCAGCTACGGTCCGTAGAGACTAGGAGGACCTATAAATTGAATTCCCATTTGAAAATTTTCATTATTTTCTTGCAACTACTAGCAATTTGAGAGCTCTGAGAGAGAGAGAACATTCTTTGATATGGAACATTGCCAAAATCTATCACAATTACACTCATCTATCTCGATGGTGGATCCTGATCAGCCATCTACTAGCTAAGGGCAGGGTGCGGGCAAGGTAACTCGAAACTGAGACCACGCACTCAATACTAGTAAAATGAACCACACTAAGAAATGCAAAAAATTAACCTCACTAAACTGTTGGTAATGAACCCCACTAGTCTAGGTTAGCTTAGTGTTTAATTTTTATGCCTTAGTGGTCTAGGAGGGTACCCAAAATGGGTGCCGCTCCTAAACCATAGCTGGTAGCTACGGTTCCTAGTTGGCAAATTGGGAACCACAGGTTTCATGGTTCCAATTTAAATTGGGACGAGGTTTTAGTTGCGGTTCCCAATTTGCAAATTGGGGACGAGGTTTCAGTTGCGGTTCCCAATTTGCAAATTGGGGACCGCAGGTTTCAGTTGCGGTTTGCGATTGCTATTTTTTTTTTACTCTAGGTTGTCTAATTAAGAAATTTTTAATTTTCTTTAGCTCTGCTTAGCTAGATTTAGCTTACATTATGCTTTTTGCTTTTTAAAAGTTAACTTCTAGAGCGTGGGAGCCTGACCTTATGAAGACTCTCTACGAGGCCTTATCGGATGATGATCGAGAGTGGTTTCGAGCCATCGGGTTTGGTTACATCATGGATCTACCCACCATTAGGGTAGATCAAGCCTATCTTATTACATTGGCCCGATGCTGGAATGCATGGACCAACACATTCCACCTTCCTCCTGGTGAGATGACTATCACTCTAGAGGATGTCTATAGGATCTTCAGGATCCCCATCGATGGTGAGGCTATCATCTCCTCTGCCTCCATGACAAAGGATGTTATCTTTGATGCCATCTTCGATGACCAGAGCATCGATGCATAGGATGATGCTGACCATGGAGGGGTGCACATCGGTGACTGGTACCATGATGATGTCTTCTCTATTCGAGAGGCCCTCTTCATGCATCTCATTGTGTAGATTGTCCTTCCAGACTCCTCGGGCATGAGGATTCCCTAGAACATGTTAGCCACTACTTGGTGGGTGCTTCAGAGCTCGATAGAGGAGCCACTACTATTAGCTTGGGGGAGCACCCTATTATGCTAGCTCTATAGGGAGCTATACTAGATCATAGAGCGTAGTCGTAAGGGCATCAGCTATAGTATTTTGTTATAGATCTGGGGGTGGTAGCACATCTAGATCGAGCATCCTATGGAGCTACCACTATGCATCACCACCATAGATGTTGACCATCAGTGTTATGTCACATGTTGGCCTCATGTTGAGGAGGGTATCCATAGTAGGGCTCATGCTGGGAACACTAAGCACTATATTATTAAGTTTGCATCACTTGGGTTGGGGGACATTGTTTGGCGCCCCTACATGGATTGCCCTACATGGCTTGAGGTGGACGAGTGGCTATGATGGGCCCATCAAGATAGATGGCTTATCTAGCATAAGCTAGAGGTTCGAGAGTATCAGTTCTTCTCTCGTGTCCTATGATAGTTTGGCATGGTGTAGGACATACTAGAGATGCCATTGAGGTATAGATGCCTAGCTCTAGAGAGGGATCTCTCATTGATAGTTCCTCCACCACTAGGAGATGCACTCGATGACTTCCAAGAGTCAAGGGTTGAGATAGCTAGGACCATGCCAGACTATGATGGGTGGTGGTCCTTATTCATATGGCATGGGATAGGGCCTCTGGGTCGAGAGCCAACTGAGGTAGAGGTAGAGGTAGATCTTGATGGGCGTAGGGTGCGCTAGTGTACTAAGGGTGGTTGGGGCATAGAGGCCACCATTGAGGATATTTTAGAGATTGACCCTAAGGAGGATGCTCCAGAGGAGGGTGAGGTCCCTCTTGATAGTGTAGAGGGATGGCTATTGGCTCAGGTTGCTGACTTGCAGAGTCATATCGAGTGGTTTCACACATAATAGCTCGAGAGAGACACTACCATCACCACTCTAGAGGTGAAGGTGGCTGATAAGGAGCGATGCCTAACTGAGGTGCATAGGACTAGGTATAGGAGCTCATGACTCGAGCTACAGATGTAGAGGCCTAGGTGTAGAGACTATAGACTACCTTAGAGTTAGCATAGGCACAATAGACTATAGTAGAGGTAGAGCGAGATCTTGCTCGAGCATCGAGGGGGCTATGCTACCTCCTCAAGCTACTATGGGGCCTCTTACAACACCAATAGTAGGTACAATAGCTGCACAGGATCCGACTACTAAGGTAGAGTGACTATGTGGTATGGTCATGAGGACCAATGAGATGCATGTAGCCTGACTTGCTCACGTTGATCAGCTAGTCGGGTACATAGAGATGCATGGGCTACAGGTTCTAGAGGATCCTTTCTCCTTAGAGTCATAGCGTACCAGGTCTAGGACCTCAGGGCAGTCTACAATGAGCTCGAGTCATAGGACTCACAGGACTGAGAGGATGCACAGGTCCTCTAGCACACACACAATGAGGTCGTAGGCTAGGACTAGAGATCCAGGGTAGACATCAGGGGCCTCCAGTCAGAGGACTAGCCTACTATAGTTACCAGTTTCCCATGTGTTGGGTGCTTTAGGCTTTGGAGGTAGGCAGGATCCATAGTAGGATCCACCATAGGTGCCAGGTCAGCCAGGAGAGCAGGCTCTAGAGCACAGTGTGGAGGGAGGCGGTGAGAGCTCCAGTATAGGGGGAGCAGCCTAGATCTGAGTTATAGCAGTTGTCGACTATAGTTTTGATATATTATTTTGTGTGTAAGGTCGAGGACCTACACAGTTGTAGCCTACGGGCATTTTGTACTCCCTATGTACTCTTTTGGACACATATATATGATATGATCTTTTATGGCTCATTATGTGTACATGTTTATTTATTATTTTGATTTTATGTTTATTTGATGCACATGGATGCAAAGCTTATGTAAATGCTATGTTTATATGATGCGATGTATGGATGACATGCACTAGATAGCTATTCCACTTTATGATGATGATATGCAGTGATCTAGATGATTAGATGTGCGATATATGATGTATGTATATGGATGCAGTGATCAGTGTTTATTTTTAAACGCATATTTATTTGTGGGCATGCATTTATTTTATGCAGTTTATGGTATGCTATGCAATGTATGGTAATGCATTATGTACATAATCATAATCTAATGGAAATGAACTTGTATGCTTTAATCACTTAAAACATAAGGAATGAATGTAAACTGTGTATATCAATTTTTAAAATATGACACCACAGAATGTATAACAATCATGCAAAATAATTGATAATTCTCATTACAAGAACTTAATCAATTAATCACCCATATATGAAATGCAATGAAATGGATTGGTATGATGCTAATGAATGATTATGTCATTTTGTATATTTCTTCTTTGTTGCACTATATAGTCAGTGGTCGTCTAAACATCATTTCTGATATTCATGCGGTATCTATCCTATATGTTTGATTGTGCTTTGTAAAATGCATTCTGATGAATGAATGACTCATATTTCTGAAGTCTAATGATATTTGGTATCTTGTTGCTATTGGAGAACTTTTTGGGGTTTTCCTTGAGACTCAAACACCCTAGTAGACTTCTCCAAAAATCACATACTAACTGTACAAGGCTTATATTGGACAAGGCTTTTGCCGTGATAGACCCAACTATTCATTATCCCTGTGTGTGCATGTGAGTATTTTTAGATAGATCATAAGCATACCCCGTATGTCAATCGGGACTCTTTCAACCCATATGTGAGATAGGGTTCCTCATACGATCGTACCATCCTTGTTTCAGCTTTGATTAGACTTATACAACTAGACAATCCTAGGTACCTAGAGCTAGCTCATCTTGCAAATTGATCAGGGCTACCCCTCCAAATGCAGGCGGGACTCTTTCAACCCATTGCTATGTTTGGGGATCACCCAATAGAACTACCCCTCCGATTGCAGGTGGGACTCTTCCAACCCATTGCTGCGATCGGGGATCACTCTATGGTTTTCAAAAGGTGGACAATCTAGGGATTCAAGTTCTCACCCTTCTTACTTGCTCATATGTAGTGATAAAAATCATTGTTAGTCCACGTGTTACCATTTTCTTTGAGCAAGGGATTTTTATAGTGCTTTTGATTCACTATGTCACTTTACATTTTGAACTTGAAATTTGTACTTTTGCACTTTGTAACTTGGGATTTAAACTTTGTGACTTTGGGATTTATAGGGGAAATTCTTGTCCTTTTTCCAAAGTACACCTTTCTAGACCGACTATTTGCAAGATAAGCATGTCATGAAACCCATCTCTCTAGATACCTAAGACTGCTTTCACAACTTTCATCCTCTCTCGTCTTAGCAGGATTTTATATTGTTTTGCTTAGTGATGGGATTATGATATGTTGAAGCACTATCCCAACTAATGACCTTGTCTATAACAACAAAGCAAGCTTTCTACAATACCTGAAGAACCCACTAGGTATGGTTGAGTGACTGGAAAACTTAATATACATACATATTTCTCCGCAACAAGTATCGTGTATGAATGCAATGGATTATGATAAATGCAAGGGTGCATGATTGAAACACAAACGTGTGATCATTTGTAAGATTTTGATATACACATTACACTCTACTATGGAATGCAATGGATGAAAAATGCCTAAATGCAATATGATGATGTGAATGCATGTATGAAAATGCAAACTACAAAAGCAAATGTTTTTGGATTTTATGCTTTGCCAATTTTTTTTGGATTTAATTTTTTTTTATGGGTTTTTATATATTTTAAAATTTTTATACATTTTTGAGCTTTCATATTTGACCAAATGATGAGTACATGTCCTTGGAGCTTTTAAGGATGACCAAATGGTGAGGAACTACCTTTGGAGCTTTTACTTGACCAAGCTACTCAATAGAGAGCTTGGGGCATTTTGGGATGACCGAGCGGTTGAGACAAAACCCTCGAAGCTTTTGGGTTGACCAAAGGGCTTACAGATGCCTTTGGTGCATTTACTTGACCAAGCTTCTTAATTCGAGAACTTGGAGCCTTTTGGGATGACCGAGCGGTTGTGGACAAACCCTCGAAGCTTTTGGGTTGACCAAAGGGCTTACAGATGCCTTTGGTGCCTTTACTACACTCTCAAGCATAGAATGCCTTAAGATGGATGATATTGAGAGGCTCAAGCTCTTCCACACCCTCTAGCGATGTTAGGTGATAGGTACCTAGACCAATATTTTTAGATATGATGTAAGGCCCTAGCCAATTAGCCATGAATTTGTCTCGCATATCAAGCGGCAAATTCGAGTTCTGTTGGTTCTCTTTCAGCACAAGATCCCCAACTTCAAAGTCTCTCTGGTGGACTTTGACATTGTAAGCTCATTTTAATCACTCCTGATAAACATGGAGATGCTCGAGGGCATTCACGCGATGTTCATCGAGCAACGTCAATTGATCGAGGTGAGCTTGTCATGCGGTGTCATCATCGATGAACTCTTTCAATGCGATGCACAGCATTGGAATTTCCAACTCTAAGGGCATAATGGCCTCAATGCCATATACTAGTGAAAATGGCGTTGCCCCAATGGGCATCCGAATGCTAGTCCTGTAAGCCCATAATGCAAGGGGCAACTGTATATGCCAATCCTTGTGGTGTTCTTGCACTATCTTTTTCAAGATGGCTACCACAGTCTTGTTTGAGGCCTCAGCTTGCCCGTTTGCTTGCGGATAGTATGGAGTTGCAAAACTATGTTTAATGCGGTATTTAGACGTTAAAGCCCACACAGTTTTGTTCTTAAAAGAAGTTCCATTATCCAAAATTATTTTGGATGGTATCCCAAAATGACATATGATATGCTCGAGAATAAATTCTGCGATGCGAGCTCTAGTGGTCATTGTAAGGGGAATGGCTTCCACCCACTTTGTAAAATACTCAGTAGCCATGATAATGAATGTATGTCGGCTCTGACGATGGAGGAGAAATCTTGCCAATAAGATCTAGTCCCCACTGAGCAAATGGCCAAGCCGCCTGAATGGGTTGTAAGGCCTGTGATGGCAAGTGCGTAAGATTAGCATGATGCTGACATTTAACGCATTTCTTGACATACACATTGCAATCCTTCTCCATAGTGGGCCAATAATAACCCATGCGAAGGATGCATTTGATGATAGCCATGCCGCTGAAATGGCCATCGCACGTACCATCGTGAGCTTCTAAAATTGCCCAAGATGACTCTTGGGGCTCAAGACATCGAAGGAGAACTCCTTCGTGGCTACGTCGGTACAAAATATCTCCTATCAAGACATACTTAGTCACTTTCTATTTGAATGTGCATCTTGCGGCACGCGACAATCCCTCTGGGATCATACCAAGTTTTAGGAAATCTTGGATTTGCAACATCCAGCTTTGACAAGCCTCAGCTTCGATTGCTAAGATGACTTGCTCCCCCTGCGTATTTAACTTTGCAAATGCAGACTAGGAAACAACCTTATGGTGAATGGTAGTACCACTCCCCGTAGGACTCTGAGAAGTCAATGACTCCCAGGGTGCCTTCTTAAGAAAGTCTTCCGCTCTACGAAACCAATCAGCTGTTGGTTCCACAACAATCATGTTGACTGACTCTTTGTTATCAAAGGCTGCACGCTCCATTGCTGGGTGCGAGAGCGTTCTAACATGGATGGTAGTAAAATCGATAGACGGATTCTGAGGGATCAAGGACCCCAAAGATGCCATGGTGTCTACGAATCTATTTGATGAATGAGGGATTGCCTCAATGTCATACCATTCCAATTTAGCCAGATAAGTGGCAACAAGATCTTTGTAGGCTTTCAGTATGGGACATCGACACTGAAAGAGCCCCTTAACCTGGTTAACTATGAGCAGAGAATCACCAAAAATGTTCAATATTTTAATACCCATGGTGATGGCTGCATGGAGGCCCAAAAGTAGGGCTTCATACTCAGCATTATTGTTGGTGCACGAAAAGTCTAACTTGAATGACAAGGGCATTGGAGCTCCTTGTGGCATGAAAAACACTATTCCTACACCACCCCCTTGCTCACACTTTGAACCATCGAAGAACAATGTCATATCAGCATTATTCTCTGGTTCTTCGGGTTTGGGAGCTTCAGATATTATGAAGACCGCATCATCTGGAAGCTCAATGGTTAGAGGCCTACTGTTGGATAGTGGTGCCTCAGCTAGTTGATCAGCTATGACTTGTCCCTTGATGGAATTTTGGCTGATGAATTGCAAATCAAATTCTATCAATAGCATGATCCACTTTGCAATACGTGTGTTATGATATGTCTTGCTCATCATATACTGCAAAGGATTCTATTTTGATATAACATATGTCGTATGACTTAGCATGTAATACCACAATTTCTTGGTAGCGAACACCACTGCTAAACAAAGCTTCTCAACATATGCATATCCTGACTCATAACTCACCAAGGTGCGACTGATGTAATATACGACTTGCTCTTTGCCTTGCATGTTCTTTTGGGCTAACATGGTCCCTAATGCAAAGTTGGTTGTCGATATATATAGCAGAAAAGGCACATCTGGCCTTGGTGGAGCTAGTACTGGCGGCGTTGCTAGGTATTGCTTAATCTCAGCAAAGGCTACTTGGTAGTCCTCATCCCAATCAAATGGGACCCCCTTGTGTAGCAGTCGATTCATGGGTCAACATTTATCTGATAATTGAGTGATGAATCACTTTATGGATGCTACTTTGCCCTGAAGGCTTCTTAGTTCTTTGATATTAGTGGGAGGATGCATCTCTAGAATAGCCTTGACCTTTGTTGGGTCTACTTCGATGCCTCATTTAGAAATGATGAATCCCAAGAGTTTACCTGAAGTTATGCCAAATACGCACTTCTTAGGATTCAACCTGACATTATGCTCTATCAAGCGATCGAAGACCTTCCTTAAGACCTCCGCATGCTCTGCTCACAACAACGACTTAGCTAGTAAGTCATCGATATAATATTCTAAGATTTTATGCATGTAGTCATGAAAGATATATGTCATAGCCCACTGATATGTGGCACCAACATTTTTAAGACCGAATGGCATAACTTTGTAGCAAAATGTCCCCCATGGCGTTATAAACATGGTTTTATGCTGATCTTCGGGTTTAATCTGAATCTGATTGTATCCAAAAAAACCATCCATAAGGGAGAGCATTTCATGACCTACAGTAGCATCTACCAGAGCATCGATATTTGGCAATGGAAATGAATCTTTGGGTGTTGCCTTATTGAGATCTCTAAAATCTATACAAATACGGACCCTTCCATCTGGCTTTCCTACGGGCACCATATTGGACACCCATTCTGGATAGTCGATGGAGATGACGAACTCTACGTCCAACAACTTTTGCAACTCGTCTTTCACCATTAAGGCTACTTTTGGATGCATTTTTTTGAGTTTTTGCTTGATTGGCTTCTTCGATAGATCTAGCGAAAGGTTATGAGTAACCAATTTTGGATCTAGACCCGACATGTCTTTGTAAGTCCAAGCAAAGAGATCAGGTCTCTCTTTCAGTAGAGGGATGATGCTATCATGCTCATCCAGAGTGAGACTCTCCCCAAATCTAACCTTCTTTGGATTGGTGGGATCTTTACTGATATCCACATCGAAGGTTTTCTCTACTGACATATGTGATCCCTCCTCAAGCTGGTGAGGCGTAGGAATCAGATGGATGTCATCAGTCGGGTTCACATGTTCCTCATGGGAAGCACCCTCAGCATGATAAACATCATAAGCATAGCCTGGCACAAAATGAAATGGTTGCAGCATTTCTTCATTAGGGAAGAAATCTTCAAGTTGGACCGATGAGTCAGCATGATCCCAATCGATAGCATCCATGTTCAGATGCAGTGGTTTGGATGGATCTGTCTGGATTGTGGAGTGGAGTGGTCAAATCAATGGAGACCATATTGATGGAATGGAATTGATCTCCGAAACCACATGGACAAAACTCTATATCTGAAGCGTAGCTTCTGTACCCAAGATCTAGTTCGGATGGTATGGGCACAAATGGATCCTCTCTATGGGATGCCCGTATAACTGGATCCTCCTGATGCACTAGCTACAAAATGGGATCTCTCGGCTCAAGGAGCTCCACGTACGTAGGCGGATGGGGAAAGAGTTCCTGATACCTCTCTTCGAGCTCTCTTCTTTCCCTCAGGTTACGATGGAGATTGATCTCCCGATGCAAACCTGTAGCTGTAATAGGTGGGGGACCTCGAGGTGGAGGCCTATTACGTAAGTGATGAGGTCCCAAATAGGCCATCTCCAATGAATCCTCATCATCACTGTACAAATACAATCCATCACTTCCCCCCTCTTCTAAGGGGTGATCTGCCAGATGTGGCCCCATGTATCTGATTCTACGGTCACTATCATCACTATCCAGATAAATCTGATAGAATGATCGTATATATGATACTACCATGTAAACTGGTGCTACTTCTTCCTCAGAGCGCTCAGTGTTGGGAGGGACTTCCTCCATAACATGCTCCGATTCCCTAGGCAATAGATATTATGGATACATAAGCCTAGAATCGGTCCTCTCATCTACATCACTATGGTCACTACCATGGATGGACCACTCTATTGTGTCTATGCATAGTGGGAGATTAGCTGGGTGAGGCTTTAAGTAGGCCTCCTCTATTTCATCTTTATAATCACTATCGACTATGAAGCGCTCATTCATCTCTTCCACTTGTTCCATAGGTAGCAGATGGCGTATAAATGCTAGACCTAGAAAGGTCGGCTCGATTTCCTCCTCAGATTGATCATCATTTGAGGACTCATCATCTGCATCATAACTAGGTCCAATCATTTTGGAGGTGGACTCCTCTCCATCATCATCACAAATATCTCCTAACTTGAGATTGCCTATAGTAGTGGGGTTATGCCCCTGCATACCAGTGTCATCGGTAGCACTACGGATTTGGTTACCCAGGTTGCCTCTAGGGTTGTCCTCTAAGGGCCCATCATGATATGAATCGGGTGGCCCTATGGTAACAAATGATACCATCTGGTGAGTCCTCCAATAGCTGGAAGGATTAGGGTGATATGGATTAAAATCCACATCATCCCCTGGACTCAGGTACATGCGATCTAAGGATGCGGTAAGCAAATCATCATGATCCTGTACCTATAACCCTAACTCGAACCTATCAGTAGCTAACTGATAATGAGGTTCGAGCGGAGTCCTACGTCCTTGTTCAAAAATACCAAGGCCGTGTCCATGCCAATGATACGACTCAAAAATGTGCATGGCATATTTTGGGTTGGATAGATAGCACACATTCATAGTGAATGGCTCATCATCATCCTCATCTATGGACATTCTGGTGGGTGCTTGATCTAGCCCTACGTAGATGAAGTTTGTTTGGTTGGGTGGCTCACCCAATGACACTACAGATCCAATCAAAAATCGATGGGCGTGCGGTCGGCCCATCTCTTGTGCAGTTTTTAGGATAGGTCCAAAAGTAACATTTTGCACAAGATACTCACCCAACCCTATGCTAGCTATATGAATGGTCACCTATGGTGCAGATGACCCTGTTGAAGATGCGGGTGAAGCAGGCTGAGGTGCCTCCTCGGCTTTGTCTTGAGGTTCTTCCACATCCATGGGAGTGGGAGTCTCATTGGCGACTGGTCTAGGCATATGATCTCCTACTTTCTCACCCAATTTTACCTTTAGCTTCTCGCCTTGTCGATGCATTGCCGATGCAATCAGTTTTAGAGAAGTTGCAGTCGTATGCTCAGATCTATGTGACACAGATGTCGATGGTTGAGCATGGGCTGCTGGTTTACCTCTTGGAATCTTAACCGACGAAGCAGGCCGGATATCCAAGTGCATCGATGGGAGTACAAAACCCTCAGGCAAATCTGCTAGGTTCATGAACTTGAATGGTTCTTCATCCGAGGACACTACGTGAACCTGTCCCTCATGAATGTACTTCATGCATTGATGCAAGATAGAGGGGATGCAATGCATTTCATGAATCCAAGGCCTTTCGAGTAGAATGTTGTATTGCATGGCACCCTCTATCATGTGACACATCATAGAGATGGTCTTGAGTCCCACCTGAATAGGTAGAACAATTGTACCAACCATCGAGCATAGTGCATCGTTAAATGCTCTCAACGTAAAGGTGGTAGGCACAATGTGTGATTTGGGTAACTTGAGATGGCTCAATGCCTTGGTCATAATTATATTGATCGAGGACCCAGTGTCGATCAAGACCCTTTTGAAAGGCATGTGGTTAACACACATGATAATATGCAATGGTGGGTCAGCCATAATAGTAGGAACCATCTTCACTTCATGATCATAAAATTGTATCATGGGTTCCTGACACTATTGTACATGTCCCACAAAATTTGTAAATGCATGCGCATCTTGGGACTGTACCTCAATGGACCTCAGAATGTCCATAAGAGTCTCCCTGTGTCTAGGGGACTACTGAATAAGCTCATATATTGACAACTTCATAGGAGTTGTCTACAGGTTCTGAACTAACCTGCTCCTTATGGTCACCACCGGTCTAGTTGGTGGGCCTGGAATGTTCTGAGCTGGTCGTTGATCCGACGTAGCTTGTATTCTAATGGGAGCATGAGGTTGATTCGGTTGATCGTACCTCTCATGTCTAGTAACAACATTGACCATGCCTACGAACCCCTGGGTAGGTGGTTCGATTCTCACTTGATTGACCTGGTCGATGTTGTTACGAGGTACCTCATGATTAGGTAGTGGATTCTTGAAAATCCCCATGTTTCTATTGTCGGGCGCCTATGGATTTCCTGGTACTACAAGCTCTCCTTTTTCTATCATGTTTTGCACAATGTGTTTGAAGGACCAACATGTCTCGATGTCATGGCCTTTCACTCTATGGAATATGTAGAATAGATCGTCTTGATGCCACTTCGACTTTGGCACATTCGGATCTACTAATTTGACCTCGAGCAATCGTATGGCCTTGGCCTCGCATAGTTGATGGAAAATCAAAGTCATCGATTCCGTCAGAGGTGTGAACTGGCGAGGTGGGTGCTCTTCTCTATTTTTGCCCTTATAGTTGTTTTTGCATGTCTCATAACGCGCAGGAGGAGGTTGGGCCTGATAATTAGGCTTTTGTTGTCCCTTGTCCTCTCCTCCAAGATTTAGTACTACTTGATTCACGTGGGCCTGCTTGCCCTGTTGCTTCGTAGTACTCTTTTTAAACCCTTCTTTCCTGGTCTTGAGCTTCAAGTTGCCTTCTTGCAACTTGATGTCCTCGATCACCTCGGCTTGCACCATAGCTTCCTCGAATGTAGCGTACTGTTGCAGCTGCAATAGTAGTGAGATGTGCTTGGCACAACTCTTTGTAAACATTCGGGTCAATTCAGCTGTAGGAATAGGGAATGGTAGCTTTACCATTATTCTATGCCATCTCTTTCCGTATTGCTCGATGGGCTCATCGTCGTGCTGAGCTAGCATAACCAAATCGAAAAGGTTGGCCTATTTCTTGATGCCAAATGAATAGCATTCAAGAAATGCATCAACTAACTACTCAAAACTAGTAATACTATGTTTCTTCAGTTAGTTGAACCACTCTCGAGCTGGGCCGAAGAGTGTCATAATGAAGGTGCGCAACAACAAGGCATCATGACTCTTTATCTAGAAACAAGCATCCAAAAAACTCGTAACATGCTCTTGGGCATCCTCATCACCCTTGAATTTTTCTAACCTGGGCATATCAAAATGCTCAGGATATGGAGGCATAGGCACCGAGGGGTCTAGAGGTTCATTGTGTATCTTCCTCAGTGTCGGCTTTTGAATAGCCATGCCTTGCCTCTCTATTGCTTTGACCTTATCGACCAAAACCTTGTACGCCTCAGAAGATAAAAAGTCCTCCTCCCTAAGCTATCGTGGAGGCGGTTTAGGAGGTAATGTCTTCTTTGAGGGAGGTGGAGGACATGGCTCTTCCTCCTCCTCAACTCGGTAACTCTCAGGATACTCCTGATCGTATCCATCTACATCTACATGTTCATGCTACCTCTGTCTAAGATCATTGAGTGATGGCAGTCGCTCCCTCTGTTGGGCACTGACATGAGTACGAGCGTCTCTGCGCTCCTCATGCATATCGGCTAGGGACACAACCCTCCTATGCACATGCTCTCTATGCTCCTCGAGAGGGTATAGGCCAGCCCTGGCTAGCCGATCCTCCTACTCTATGCGCTCCTTCTGAGCTAGAATACGCTCCTCGCGCATGCGCTGCTCATATAATCTCTATCGTAGGAGCCTTTGCGCTTGAATATTTTCATCTTCAATATGTTGCCTCTCTAGGCGAGCATCATCCAATTGATCTTGGAGGAGTTGACATCTTTGCTCAGACACCAGTCTATGTGATCTGTCGATCTGGTCGGCCATGGGAGGCCTCCGATGTGTATGCTCTATGCGAGCTACCTTATGGGTTCTGTACCCATCGAACAAATGTGTTGATGGTGGACGTGTGACATGAGGGCGCTTAGAAGCCTCTCCATGCTCTCTAGTGATCTTGATACAACTATCGCTATGCTCACTCGGAGCATGAGTGGGTGGAGCTGTAGGCTTGCAGCCTAGCTACTCAAGAACACTACCTAGACCATCTAACTATCTAGACCTCCACCGCTCATGCGGTGGTGTTCCATTAGCTCCCACCTTTGATATATCAATGGTGATCTTGCATGGTGGGCCACGCATGGGAGTATGGGTGGACCTATGCTCGAAAGTGAGCCTATCCTCTTGCCCCTGGATGGGTGGATCTCCGGTCCATCTATACTCTGACTATGGAGGGTTAGAACCTCCTGTGGACCTAGTACGTATGGGAACCAACTTGGTCCCCTGCACAACATATTCCTCGATCGATCCCATGGATGCGCATGTAGTGCGGTCTCGGTAATGGCTTTGGAGTAGAGCATCCTCATGCTGAGAAGCTCCATGCTCAGTCCTATGCCTAGAGGAGTGTAATGAAGCTCCTCTATCGGGGGTCCACTCAATGGGATCTCCCCATGTCGAGTTGTCACCTCTAATGCTCGTCGAACGTCATTCGGTTCGCTCATGTGTATGAGGACTCGACACATGCTGCTGTGAACCAGTTGGGGGTTGATCATGGGCATCGGTCCTAGACCTTTTCCGATCACCCCGTGTGTTCACCATTTGTGTACCTAACGTCTAGATGTGTTTTATTATGCAAACAAGGTATACAAATGATGATTATCTCCTTTTAAATTTTTATTGTGAGCCCTAAACTGTTTGATGTTGTTTTTAGATGTGTTGTATCAGTGTTAGAAACTCTCACATGTTTTGAAAGATTATTGGATTTTATACTCAGTTAAATTGGCTTTCACCTGTATACCCACAGCTCGACAACTTGGCGATGAAACCCAAGTCACGTAAACCAACCTATAATGTGTGGAAGTGAAGCCCACACACGGTCAAGGGGTACAGGTCCTCCCAGTTCCTCACCCATTTTCCCCCAATCAGCGTCATACCCTCTCGAAGAGGAGTATATGCAAATTTTTTAGGGTACGAAAGGATCTTGGACCCGGTATGGTCTAGTAACACAAGGTACGTGGGATTTGGGCCAACGGATGGAAGTTACGCCCACCGTCGTTGAACCCTACTAGTGGTTGGAGATGAAGCCCAACTCACTAGCGTTTAAGTGCCAGGTGGTGTGTGTGGTTCCTTTTACTTTGCAAAAATGACAAATGCATAAAGGAGCATAATGATCATTCCTACATGATATGCATGAAAAGAAAGGAACATTTCAAATTCAGAAAGAATGCATGCTAATGTCCTATATGATATTTTGATGATGCAATTACAATGACATGGCCACTAATTGGGCCTCAAGCATGCAAACGACACACAATATCTATCAAGGTCATTGTATTTAGGGGTGGACTGCACTCAGAGGTCCGCTATTCCCAACAACACCTCTCTAATGAAAGGAAAATGGAAATAAACTAAGACTTGTTCATTGACTATTTTTTACTTAAGTTCCTAGTTTGCAATAGTTCAATGCTTTCTAGAAAAATACAGAGCAAAAAATTCAAAATAGATAGTGAAATTGGGGCCTACCTTAGCTCCTACTCTGCTGCCCACTGAGTTTCCTATTGTCTACCTTTTCCTCTATTAACCGTAGGTCCGATCTATGGGCTGTAGTGGTGACCACAGGTTACAGCCATGGGCCAAAAAATAACCATAGTTGTTAGCTACGGTTAGCACCTGAGATAAAAAAACAAAGATGTCAATACTCAGGGGCTAGAAATGTGGAGTTCCATCGTGATCACCATCTGACCTAACCATGGAGCATGCACCTAGCTACTGTATTGATCTATACCATCATGAAAGCATAAATATTCACACAAGTACATAAATTGAACAAAAACAACGTATGTAAGGTTTCTTGTATTAATCTTTGAATGAGCTTTGATTACAAAAATGCCCTCTTAGGGTCACTTGAAAGATGATACTGATATTACAATTGCCAATGCCCTCAATAGGGTAGGCGCACTTGTAGTGCTCTATTGATTAGTCACAAACTGCCTTGGGGTGGAGCTAACCCCCTTCTTCGCGATGTGGAAGGATTATGACATAAGCTCCTCTTGTACCTGTCTCCCTGCGAACAAGAAACAACAACACATGATTAAAAATATTGATAGCCTCTCGTGATGAGGCCCTTTAAGGGAATATGTATGCAAATGCCATTAAACTAGTAAAACAAGAAAGCATAAAGAAAGACTTTAAACTATTCTAATTAAATCAAGAATTATACTACAACATGAAGGACATGAATAAGCAAATGATGCATGGATCAAATATCAAGTTAGGAACAATAAAGTGCATAAAATATCCAATATACTCCTACTTAATACAATGCATGAAATAACTAATTCCTACGGTCAGAGTTTCTCTAAAATGCAATTAAACCTTATGAAAAGACTAATATGACTAATCTATGCGGTCAAAAGCAAAGCAAGTAAGGTGATCAGTCACCTATTGCAAACCACAGCTATGGTGGGTGGTCTGCACTGTGAACCATGGCTGACAGCCATGGTTTGACCTCTGATAGGTTTACCCTCAGAATTAGGGGCAGTGGGCTTGACCTCCTTATCCAAATTGATGTTCAAGGGTCGCCTTTGTTGTCCTCTGATAGATTTGGTGGTCAAATCACTGTGAAGGGCCTTCGTTTGCCCGGATTTGTGTTTCTTGAATCTCCTAGGCACCTAGGGCATCCATGGCTAATTGGTCTTTAGGTGAATAGCAAAGGGGCTCTCAAATGCACAGATTCAGTATGCAATTTGATAGGGCTTCGCTGCTCTCTTGATCAATTAACTCTCTCTCGATAATTCACCAACACTTCGCTATACAAATCATCTCTCTCCCTTCTCCCCATTTGGAGGGGGTATTTATAGCATGCCCCCTAGGGCTAGGGGTGGCTTCATGGAGAAGCCAAGACCAAGAAGGGTGGTTAGGACAGTTGGGATGGAAGCCTCTGGAATCTTCCGTCCTTCAACTGCCTCCTTCTAGATCTTTTGGCCATTCCAACCGATTTGGCTCGGATGGAAGGCCTAACTGAACTTCAGTTAAGACCGTAGGTCACAGTTGTGGTCCAGACTACAGACCGTAGGTGTCAACCATGGTTTAGACTGGAGACCATAGGTCCGGGCTACGGTTCGGACTGCTTAGGCCAAAATGCCTAAATTGAGTGGTTAGAACCACTGCTCTATCTTGGAGTCTGTCCAAGATCCTCCATATGGTTTTGTAGCATGTCCATATGAGTAGTCACCCTCGACATGACGCGTTTTAGGTGTCTACATAATAATTCTAGTAATTAATTAATTAATAGTTTTACTAAGTCATAGGGTAAAATTTTTAATTAATAAAAGGTTGAATACTTTTTCATATTAATATTGATTGAGTAGTGTGTTTGATTAAATATAAATATTAATTTATTATAGTTGGGTTTATTAGGAGAGTAATAAACCCATGTTATAAAAGAAGTTTGTAAGTATTATGAACAAAGAAAATGTATTAAAAATTAATTCTATAGCTAAGAAATAAGAGAATTAATATTTACACTCAAGGTTTAGTAGTAGATTTATCCAAGGGGATAGTTGTGGCTTGTATAACAAAAGATACATAATTGAGTGAGAGAAGTATGGGATTCTCTCGTTTATGACTAATAAGCATTGGGAGAATGTTTTATATGTTTTTGCATTCTTTTGAATGTTTTACTTGCATAATGCATGTTAGGCTTGCATATACATTCAAAGAGTTGTCTTGATCCCTAAACTTACATTCAAAAATTCAATGAAGAAGACCCATCAAGAAGAAGAATTTGAAAAGAATATGAGACTGATGACCATTATATATGTTAAAATGTAATATTGTATTTGGATATGATAAATACTTAAAAAGTATCATGTTTCTAAGTTATGCTACGAAATGATTATGATGGAGTGGATATCCTTGTAAACATTCTTGTTGTATTCTCATGAATTATATTCAAAAGATAAAATATAAATTATTACTTTCCTTTTATGTTAAGGTTCTTTGGAAATAAAATTTTGATAGCAAGATAGATAAATTATATTTTTTTTAATAGGATGATGGAATAATAGGGAAATTACTTGATGAAACATGGTTATAATTATTCTAGATGTTGATTAATACCTTTCATGTAAATAACATAAATGCCTAATTCTAGTGTTATGATTGAAAGAAGTACCTAAATTACTTAGTCTTTATCAATATGTTTTTTTTTTATTAGTAATGGGTTTTAAAAGGGACCCAAAACCTTAACATTATGCAAGGAGGATCCTGTGAAGGTTCAACTCCCTACAGAACAAGCTAAAATTGGACCATTCGTAGAATCCATAAACTAAAACAGTCTAAACTATTACAAACATACTACCCATGGGCACAAATAGAAAACAAAAACAATATAGATATTGCAGTGACCTTACCAAACAATCGCATACAAAGAGATAGAGAGAGCACAAAGACCATCTCAGGAAACAAAAGGGGATAGTCTCGTTCAAGACCAACTGTTTTACTCTAGGATGTAGTCCTTGTCATCTTTGGGATCATATATAAATACATTAATCATGGTATTAATCATCATTGGTAGTGACAAGTTCACTACAAGAATCAATAACAAATTAGGGAAGATTCCCCTGCCACGTTGAAAAATATTGAACAGTTAAGCCAAAGTTTGCCATTGTATTTACCACCCGATTTCCTTCCTGATACACATGTTGAATACACCTATTATTTATCACCCTTAGTTGGACAATGGACTCTTAAATGGTTGGTCACACATTCCAGGGAGGATTCGAGACCCCCTTAAAATAGTTTATGGTGTTTAAGGAGTCTCCTTCGACTACCAGGTACTAGATATTGAGATCGATGGCCATTTGGATGCCTCGAAAAGCTACACAAGCCTCAACAAAATTATTAGATTGGACTCCAATTTTTTTTGTATACACCAAAATGAGTCGATCTCTATCATCTCGAATCACTCCTCCACAAATCGCAGTGCCAGGATTTCCTTTTGAAGCACCATAAAAATTTAGCTTGAACCAATGAGAAGGAGGGGAAACCCATGAAACCAGGAATCTATCCACAACAACTTGGGGATGACCAAAAACCTAAAAATATATGTTAGAAGAATGTGCCACTTGAATCTCAAACGAGGATGAAGGACAATTATTCGAAGGAATGAGATTAGAATTTTCTGAGGCAAACATGACAACTCTCAAAGAAACTGACTCCGGGTTAAGGCATGAATATCGAAAAGCATGATTGTTCCTTTCCAGCAAAATTTACCACATAAACTGAGGGAGAATGATCACCCACCAAAACTTTAGATCTTAGAAATATTTTTGTGGGTTATTAAATTATCGGTGGTTAATAGCCTATTTTTTTTGCCAATCAATAAAAGTGAGAAATCTTAGAAATAAGATTTTTGATCCATATACTCTTGGAGGGGAGCCAATCATCTTCAAATTCAGTCATAGCCATATATATGATTTTGACTGAGAAATTCCCAAACTGGATAAGTTGCAAGAAGATAACATCAGGTGGCCTAGTGCTTGGAATCACATGAGTTCAAAGAAGCTCAGATAGGTGGATGCAGGCAGAGTGAAGCTTGGGAGAATCTAGATCAGCAGGGATGTCAACCCAACAGGGAACCACTACTTCATTATTAATAAAATTATCAACTTTGGGGCTAAAAAATATATCAATGAAAGGTTTAAGAATACTTACAGACTGATCATGGATGAGGGATTGAGTCATAATCCATGGGTACTCCTAGAATCTAATTTGTGATCCATATCCAAGCTTCTAGTGTCCACCATTTTGAATGATAGATCGGGTTTGACACACTGAGTTCTAGAATGCAAACTCAACAGGCATAAGGGAATTGTCCATCAGAGACCATTGCCTGAGGTATTTGGTCTTAACAATATCAACCCACTGAGTTGGGTAGTTAGACACAATCTTCCATACCTGCTTTGGAATTATGGCCATATTCATCTAGTGAACTCTCCTCAAACCTAATCCTCCCCTATGGTTTGGAAGGCAGACCTTATCCCATGCAACAAGGGAAAATATGCTTTTATTCTTCGTTCCTGACCATAGGAAATTATGCTGAAGTTGTTCCAATTTATTACAAATAGTTATCAAAGTTTTAAATAAGGACATAAAGTATATTGGTATACTCTGAAGACTTAAGTTGATGTTAGTATTGAATTTTGGTATGATTTTTTGGAACACACTATTTTTGTAAGTTAGACAAAAATGTTTGATTAGGAACCTTGGGTTAAGAGGGATTTTTTTTTGTAAGTTTAAATTTCATTAAAAAAGGGTTTTGAAAGGGTCCCAAAACCTTTTTACAATACGTCACCAGGCCAAAAAAAAATCCACAGGATAAGCCAAAGGATAGGCCAAAGGATAGGCCAAATGATAGGCCCAATGATAGGCCAAATGATAGGCCAAAGGAAAGGCCAAAGGATATCCTAAAGGAAAATCATGTGAAAACATGACCGAAGTAGGAAAAAAAGTAACTCCCACCAAAGTGAAAAATTTTTAAAAATCCCATCCAACATGAAAATTGAAAATCCCACCCAACAGGAAATTTGAAAATTTCTACCAAAGCAGGAATAATACAATTTTGAAAAATCCTGTGCAGGAGAGAAACCAGAAACCATTTAAGAGGGATTTTTTGGGCATTATTGTTAGTGCCATATTAGAAATTATTAGATTTTAGCTGCACCCAATCCTAGTTGCATTTGTGGGCAGACAAATCAAATAGGTAATTTTAGTGAATGATAAATCCTAGTGGTAAGGCTTGGTCGATTGCTAGTGATGATGCTTTGGTAATCTTAATGGTAGATTGGTATGGGACAATCCACTAGATAATTCACACTAACCAAGGTAGTATAGTTATGGTACCTTATGGGTAGGCAAGCATGACCATGATCAGTATTAAGTGAATGGTAATGGTCTTAGTTAGCTTCATGGGTATATGGAATTAACTAATTACTAAGGCATTATACCATAATAATCCTACATATATGCTAGTATGTAGGGTTAAGAAATAGGTATCACCTTTGAGTGATATGGGTCTTAAAGGATAATACCTACACTGTGGTCAAGTTATCTCATACAAGTAGTGTAGGGAAATGGGACGACCACTAATGGTATTTTTTCTAATGGTGAGGTTAGAAGAGTGAACCCTAGGAAATTATGAGAAGTTGTCAATTCCTATCCACTTGAGTGTTTTTTGTGAGTATAATGAATGCAAGATGGTTATGCCTTAATACTAATGAAAATAGTGGATCTTCTTAGTGAGTTAATTAATTCTTGTAGAATTAAAAAAATTAGCTCTCCCTTGGATTGACAAAGTATGTTGCTATAGTTGGTATCAGAGCCTAGGTCATAGGACTCAATGCTTACTTGAAAGAGAACCAATATGGAATTCTCATTGTTGTATTGATGTTAAGAAAGCTAAAATTTCTAGGGACCTTAAATTTATATAGGACAAGTAGGTGCTACACATCATCTTGATCGATCATAAGGAGTAAAAATTCTATAAATTACTTCGTATTGGGAATAATAACATAACATAGCTCCTTTTTGTGACTAGGAAATGACACTTGTTTTGAGAGAGGAATCTTCTAAGAAGCTGAGGCCAACTATGTAGGAAGAATTTGTAGCTTGTCCCCAAAAGGAATCTAAAAGTTTAGGTAATGCCAACAAAAGGATGGAAAATATTACATCACTAGTTAGGTTGCTACAAGATAAGATGTAACAACAATATAAAATATTGTAAACACTTCTTAAATGAGAATCCAAGTAACTAGGATTTAGAGGGTAGACAAGAAGAAAATCTTGCTAGAGAGGTCAAAGGGGGTGGATCTTAAATTTAAGCTAAGCTTTCCAAGGACTTGAAGAATGTTAGGGTAACTAAATATAGTGGGAAATAAGGAGGTGATGCAGCTAAATTCTAGTTGAATTAATTAGAGACCTACGTTTCCCTTGAAGAGTCACTCACCTAAAACATAAACTATTGGGCCACCCTTCATATACAAGATTCCACCCTGGAATGGTGGAATACATTCAAGGTGGGTAGAGAAATTAAAGTGATGGATTTGAAATATAATTAATTTGTAATGGTATTCAAGAAAATATTCCTAATAGAACAAATATATGTAGAAATTTGAGGAATTTTCTACATTTCAACAAGCTACCATGATTGTAGAATCTTATTATAAAAAATTATCAAAATTTTTAAATATGTTTCTAAATATGAGACTAAGGAACATTTGAAAGTTCAAAAGTACATCTTAGTATTAGATCCTAAAATCCAAACAATAATAAATTTGCTTAAGCCAAAAGCTCTACATAAAGCATATGATTTGACTCAATAGGTGGAGATAAATAAACACACTAAAAAGACCTTAAATTATGAAGAATTGAAATAAGAAGAGTGATAGCAACTCAGAAAGGGAAAAAGTGTTGGGTTTACAATATGTTCTAATGAATAAAATAGGAAAAGCAAAGAAAAACCAATATAGGGGCCAAAGTTTGAGAATATGAACAATGAAAACAAGGACAATTACAAGAATTTTTAGAGAAAGGACAATCTAAAACCTTGTCCTCAAAAATATAATGATTCAACATAGAAGGAGGATACAAGGGATAGAAGACAAGATAAGTATCATGCACCCAACATAGGTTTTTTTATTGGCAAATGTCCTTATTATGCAAACAAGTATCCCCAACAGGAAGATCAAAGTAATAAAGTAGAAGAGCAATCTAATCAAATTTATGCAGCAATAGGAAATCAGAGCTTGGATGGCCAAGAAATTCTTATGGTGTTAAATGGTAAATTATTTAATAGAAATGTAAATGTTTTAATTGCTTGTGGATCCACAAATATTTTTATTTCTACTAGTATTATTAGGGATATGTGAAAAAAAAAACTTGGAATTTTGGCACAAGTATGGAAAGTTGAGTATGGATTTGAGTAAATATACTTAGTAAGCCCATGCTTGTCCAATGTCAAAAAATTCCTTACCCAATGTATCAACTATTTGGAACTTACATGTAGCACTTCTAAATACCTTTGATATAATTTTAGGGATGGATTGGTTGAGAGCCCATAGTGCCCTAATCAAGTTTCAAGAAATGTGGATGGATTATACTGATAAAGATAAGAAAATATTAATGGTTTAAAGCAAGAAAGGGTCTTTCCAACCCCATTTATTGTTAGATATGCAACTTAAGAAGGAAATTAAAAGAGGTGGAATATTGTATATTGATATGGATTAGTAGCACATGTTTAAATAAGTTTGTTATATTAGGATAATGTTTTTTTGAACACCAGGACCTCCACACCAATCCTTCATGGATGTTCCATCTACCTCTTCTATGTAGTTTTTGCATGAACATTCATCATAAGACCCTCGATAATACCAAATTTTTAATGAACCACCTTGGCAAGAGATGCAATACAGTTGGTTGTGCAGCTTGCATTAAAAACAATACTCATCTCAGGATTATAGGTTCCTTCATTGACACCAACTACAAACATTGGTGCATCAGCCGATGGAGCAAAAATCACCACCTTTTTAGCTCCACCCTTAAGATGTGCATATGCCTTGACAGTTATCGTTAAAACTCCAGATGATTCTACAACATAATAAGCTCCAAAATAAAAGAACACTCAAGAGGTAAACATGAGAATGGTACAATGAAAAATTGTTAATTGCATTCAACAAAAACATATTTATAGGCATGTCTACCTTTACAAGGAGACATTTAATATGCATGATCCGTGTCAATATTAAATGTAATACATGATTTGTGTCAATATTAAATGCAATACAATACTAATCCCTATCATTCCTCCCCACTGAGGAAGCATTGGTCCCCAATGCGTACAAGTGTGGAAGAGAAAGAGGAAAAGCAAAGGAGTGTTGGGTACAACCAAAAATGCACTCTTGTACAAAAAGAGAAAGACCAATGATGAACTGGAGCAAGTCTTTAGAAAACAAAAAATAGATGCTGGCACTGAGTCAAGCTCGAAAGAACCTTTCCAATGACTGTAAACATTGCTATGCTGGCGGATGGTTGAAGAGTCCCTCGATTCGACAGGAGAAGAAAACAATAGGTGATGTGGTGAAAAAAATATCAGTGTGGAAATTAAGTGCAATGGAGCGGAAGCCGAGGCAATGGGTAATACAAAAATCCAAGGGCAATGGTCAACATGGGGTGTGAAAATCAATGAAGGAAGTTATGGATTATATTAAATTAAATAAAATTTAATTATGGGTTATAGATGATTGGATTAAATTTTTTTAAATGAAATTTAATTTAATTTAATTATGGGTTTATGGATGATGTGAATGGGTAAAAATCAATGGAGACATGAGTGATGGATTAAATAAAATAAAATAAAATTTTAATTTAATTTAATTATGGGTTTATGGATGATGTGAATGGGCAACGATCAATGGAGAATATTTAATTTAATGCATAATTATGGTATTTAAAAATAAGTGCGATATTAAATATTATAATTTTAAATTAAATTAAATTAAATTTAAAAATTTCTCCAAGGAAAAGGAAAAATTTCTCCAAGGGAAAGGGAGCAACAACTATTATGGAATGACAATGACTAATTTGATGGCAACACGGGAAAGTGGCAAGTGGTAGGCATGTTTGACCGATGATAACAACTAGCAACCAACATAGGATGAGAGGGGGAGGCCATGGGGGTGCACAAGTTGGGGGAGGCATATTGAAAACCCAATGAAAACCAATGGCTAGAAGGATGGAAATGGGGCCTAAAAATGGGTAGTTGGTGCTGAAAATAAAAATCCATTGCCAGAATGTAGGAAATACAAATGAGTGCCATGAGGAAGGATCTTGATACTATGGAATCTTGTCAAAAAATAATAGATCGATGGAATCTTGAGAACAGTGCTGAAAATGCAGATCCGGAGACCAAACAGGAGATGCATCGAGAGCAACAACGATGGCTGGAGCTTCGTTGTCCAAAAACTTTTGTGATTGTGGTGGCAAAATATTATTTTCTTCTTCATCATAGAGATGCTAAAAACTTTCAACATGTTCTTCTTCCAAGAGATCAACAATAGACAAAAATTCAATATTATGAGCAACATCATCTAAAATTCAAACAAGTTTTCCTTCAGAAATTATTTGAACAATATCTTCTTTCACAACAAGAACATTAACAGTAGTGGCCATTTTGGTGAGTCTAGCAACTTGGATCTGCTGAATTTCAATAGTGAGATCTCTTAGCTAGTGTGCTTTATCGGCAAGAAGAATTTTATTAGCAATAGTCATGGAAAGAAGAATTTTAGCTTGGATCTATTGTATTTCTACAAAGAGATCCCTAAGTTGATGAGAGACCTCATTGAGCAAAATCTCGAGGTTTGACATCATGGTGTCGAATGCAGATTAGATCGAGTGAAATCAGAAATCTGCACAACAATGTGATATGAGGGTCGATGATCAAACATACCCTGGCTATGAACAGGATCAAGTACACAAGTTGAGCATAGATGTGGATAGCAATACCTGTGGAAAGTAAACAATGGGAAGATTGGCCTCACTTGTGTTGGAAACTACAAAAAGAAATATAGATCAGACTGAACAAAATAAAAAAGACTACACTACAATGTGAGCTAAGGGTTGGGAGTTAGAGGGACCCAAACTAGCTAAGGATCAAGAGTCAGAGGGACCTAAGCTAATATTTTTCTAAATATGAGTGCTTGAAAGTGTTAAGGTAAGGGAAAGAGCGTTCACCCATCAAGATTTAGCGGTTGGATTTATCATTTATTTTTTAACCAATCTAGTCTCAAGAAGAGGATACTTTCCAAAACCCTTGCACCTTGATCTGATACGAATGATGAGGAATCAATTGCAATAGACACGAGAAATGAATGGCAATCCAAAAAAATGTTAATTACATTCAACAAAAACTTATTTATAGGCATGTCTGTGTTTACAAGGAGGCATTTAATATGCACGATTCGTGTCAATATTAAATGCAAACAATAATCTATCAATATTAAATGAAATACAATACTAATACCTATCATATGTGGTCAAAATAAATAGAAAGGAAGCAAGTAATGGAGATTCAAAACTATTTAAGAAACATCTAATCTTGCATGAATTTAAGGATGTGTTTTAAAAATATCTTTCAAGTCTTCCACCTTGATATGAATTTGATTTACTTTTGAATTAATACTTGGATATAAACCTATTGCTAGGTCATCCTTTAGAATTACCATTATTGAGTTACAAGAGTTAAAGGTGCAAATCCTAAATTTATTGAAAAAAACTTTGATTAAACCTAGTATGTTGCCCTAGTGTGCTCCAGTGTTATTAATAAAAGATAAGAATTGGTCCTTAAGACTATGTATAGATTATATAATTTTGAATAAGGTGACTGTCAAGAACAAGTATCCCTTACCAAAAATTAATGATTTTTTTGATCAATTAAAATATGCCATCATTTTCTCAAATATTGACCTAATATCAGGATACCATCAATTGAGAATCCGTGAGAAAGGCACTCTCAAAACAACTTTCAAGACAAGATATGGACTCCATGAATCTATGGTTCTACCATTTGGATTGACAAATGCACCAATGGCCTTTTTGAACCTAATAAATAGTGTGTTCAGAAAATATCTAGACCATTTTGTTTTAATATTTCTAGACGATATATTGATATATTCCCACACCAAATAAGAACATGACCAACATTTGAGATTGGTTTTAGAAGTGTTAAGAAAGAATTAAATTTATGGAAAGTTGTCAAAGTGTGACTTATATGTTTCACAAGTATAGTATTTAGGGTATTAGAAGGGATTTTTGTTTATCCAAAGAAAATTGAATCCATACTAAGCTATCCTACACCTACGAATGTGTCCAAAAGTTGAAGTTTCATGTGAATGACTAGTTATAGTTACTATAGGAAATTTGTGGAAAATTTCTCAAGGATTGCATACTTTATTACTAGAAAGGAAAATATTTCAAATGGATGTAGAAGTGTGAGGATGAATTTGTTTACACTATGTACATATGCTTCTTTAAAAGGGTTGGGAGGAGTTTTATTTTTAAATGAAGCTATAGTAGCCTATGAATCTAGGAAAATTAAGAAACATGAGTTGAAATATGCTACATATGACCTGAAGCTAGCAACGATTGTCCATGCTCTTAATATTTGGAGGCATTACTTTTCGGGAAAACCTTTTGAGCTAAGGATAAATCACCAAAGCCTACGGTACATCTTTAGCCAACTAATGTTGAATGCAATTTAAAGAAGGTGGATAGAGTTCTTAGCTAAGTATGAATTTGGTATAGAGTATATTAAAAGAAATGAAAATAAGGTGGCTAATACCTTTACTAGAAGGACACATATAATAGCTTTAACTTAGATTCATGTTGGCTTGATTGAAAAATTTAGAAATATGTATTTATAGGACCCATATTGCATTGAAAATTGAACTAAATTTTAGGCAAATCTGGAGGAAAGTGGGGATTTTAATATAAAATATTATATTTTGTGTTTCAAATATAGGGTTGTTATATAAATATTGAATATTTAAGGGGAATTATTATGCAAGAGGCACATTGTTCTCCATATTTTGATCATCTAAGACGTGTCAAGATGAGACAAAATATGAAAATGACCTTTTATTGACCTAGAATAAAATGAGATGTCAATGGTTTCAATGTTATATATTTGGAATGTTAGAAAGTAAAGGCAAAACATCAACATCCAATGGGGAAACTATATCCAAATGATATACCCACTCAAAAGTTGAAGGTCATATTGATGGATTTTATTGTGGGTTTACTTAGAACTAGTTACCAACATGATGCAATCCTTGTGGTGGTGGTGAAGTTGATAAAGGTTGTACTCTTCATACTAGTGAACATTAAGGATGATGCACCAATAGTGGCAAATAGGTTTTCTAATAATATAATCCAATTGTATGGTTTACCTGAAGTAATTATCTTAGATAGAGACTTCATATTTACATAAATTTTTTGACAAGCTCTTCATCGTGCCTTGGGCACTAAATTGAATATCAATTCTACTTACCATATAGAAATTGATGGAAAAATAGAGAGGGTAAACCAAGCCCTCAAATACATGATATGGTTTTATTTCATAGATCAAAATTTTAAGTGGGAAGACTTTTTGCATTTATTAGAATTTACATATAATAATGGATACCATGCATCCTTGGGAATGGTTCCATTCAAGACCTTGTATGGAAGAAGGTGCAAAATACCTCTATATTGGCATAATCTAGAAGATCGGATAATGATCAGACTAGACACCATGAAGGATATGGAGGAAAATCTCAGGGTGATTAGACAAAGGCTCAAGGAAGTAGTTGATCACCAAAAGAGCTATGCAGATTTTAAAAGGTCACTAAGAGAATTTTTTGTGAGAGATAAAGTTTTCTTAAGGGTGTGACCTAAGAAAAGTTCCATCAAGTCAACTAAGTTGGATCCTCAATTTTTGGGTCCATTTAAAATAATTAATAAGATTAGTCTAGTAGCCTATTGACTATCCTTACCACCCAACATATCAAAAATCCATGACACTTTCCACATATCCCTACTTAGAAAATATGTTGTTGATCCCTCTCATGTTTAGAATATATATAAATTATAGATGGTATATCCCATGACTATTGAGGTGCAACCTATCAAGATTCTAGATTTTTTCTCTAAAAACCTGAGAAACTATACCTTAGATCAATGCAAGGTCTACTGGGACCATGTTTCTATCAATTGTGCTACTTCAGAAAATGTTGAT
Source organism: Wollemia nobilis (assembly GCA_028583015.1). NCBI lineage: Eukaryota > Viridiplantae > Streptophyta > Pinopsida > Araucariales > Araucariaceae > Wollemia > Wollemia nobilis. Next base: position 3,338,356 of record JAQPPZ010000613.1, on the reverse strand, counting down.
ATAATGAGAAAGAAATTCTTATTTTTGTTTGAATAAAATATATTGTTTTCAAAAAACACAAGGGATTGTATTTATTCCTAGGGAGGAGCATGTAGTGACCCACCTTGGTAGGCCCTTCCATTGTTATTTGATTGTTGTACCAATGTGTTGATAATTAATGATTAATACTATTTATTCTGTCAAGTTGAGTTTATAGTTGTACTTTATGCTTTCTAGCATTGGATTATGTTATTTTTAGGATATGGTACTACTAATGGATTGTATGGTTGCAATACTAGGTACGCTCATGGGTGGATTGGTATGGGACAACCACCAAAATTGAGAGAAATATAAAATGGGAAAAGGACATTTAGTTGAAAGACCATAGGGGTAAAAAAACCATGTAAAAGCATTTGCATGTGCATGTGTGATTAAATGCATCATCAGGCAAGGATATTTATATAAAAGCAAAATATCCCTTACCCCTATGCTTATATATCTTTCGTAGGTGGTTGATAAACTTGTAATTATCATAATTTCTCTTGCTTAGGGAATAGTATTATTTGTGCATATTAGTGGTTATTGTTGATTGCATCTTGGTCCGAGAAAGGATAAATTTTAGCAAGAGCCCTTGTGTTGCTTAGGCTCTTATTTTATCAATAGGATGCATTAATGCATGTGTTTCAAAGTATAGAACTTAATTAGTTAGGCATTTTATAAGTAAGGTATTAATAATAATGTTAGCATTATTAATACTTAAAATATTAAATACCAATGTTAATAATTAATATTAACATTTAGTATTAATTAAGTTAATTCTATGAAGTGAGTAATTAATTTAATTATTATTACCTTGTTTAAAAAGTATTATTTAACTCTTGGCTCAACTTGATATTCATAAGATAGTAGTTGAGGGTGACTCCCTTAATATCATTAACTACTTTCTTGGAAAGGGAGAACCAACCTGGATTGTACAAGGAATCATAAGAGAGTATAATATTGCTTCAATATTTTCAAGAGGTGAAAATCATGCATAATTTCAGGGAAGAGAATAAAGTTGTTGATTATTTGGCTAATCTAGGAGTAAAAAATTACAAATGAGACATATGGGTGGACTCATATCCACCTCATGTGCTTTCAAATTTAGGTCTAGATAATCAGGATCATCCAACCTCTTGAGCTTGAATGGATTTTCTTTGAGCTATAACTTTTGTGTTGAATTTTTTGTTGTTTTTGGTGTTGTTTTTATGTTGTATCTTCTAGTGGTTCAAATAAAGAAGGATGAATACATGGAATTTATTGTATCTTGTCCAAAATTAAGTAGAGAAATCAGGATCATTCAATCTCTTGATTTTGAATATAAATAAGAACATTGAAGACATGGAAATTATTGTTATCCTATCCAAAATGAAGTAGAGCAATTAGGTTAATCACACCTCTTGATTTAAATGTAGTTTCTTTGAGTTATAACTTTTATACAAGATTTTTATCAATTTCCTATGTTGTTTATATATTATATCTTCTATCTAAGTTTGTTGTATTTTGTTGCCCTTGGGATTTTATTTTCCACTTTGCTAAATGGATTTGGTTCCTTGTATAAAGGGTTGGGTCCCTTTTAAAAATATCTATTTTCACTACTATAATAATAATAATAAAGTATTAGCTAATTAAAAATTAATCTTACTAAGTTATACTTTTAAAGGGGGGATCAGGAATGAGTGATCAGAGGTTTAGCGGGTGCGGCGGGAGTGAGGGTTTGAATTTTTTGGGCAGGAATCTCAACCAAGGTGGTAGAGGTAGAGCAAGTATGGAAGGGGTGGGTGGGAACATCGAGCATGGATCAAGCGAGGATATAGAGGAATGTGGTCAGGCTACGGTATATTTGGAGGTGGGCATCACGTGGGGGCCCAACCCTCCTTAGAAATACACCGACAAAAAAGATACGAAGGACAATGCAGGGTCCAAGAAGTGGTTGTCTTTTGATGAGAATATTAGAGGAAAAATAAAGGAGGTTCTCTCTCTTTCGCCCCTAGTTCTAGTAAATAATAAAATTTTGGCCCCGACAAGTTCCATGAGCCCTTTTATTTTAATGGAAGAATTCTCCCTGGTAGGCAAGTTTTTGGGAGGTAGGTCGAACATGGAGACTATCAGGGCTTGGGCAATGGATAAATGGTGACCAATAGGTAGCTTGGAGTTGGTAGCCCTAACTCAAGGGTTCTTCATTATCCATTTTAACAATATGGAGGATTCTAACCATATTTTAACAGGAGATCCTTGGTTTTTGGGCAAGAGGAGCCTTTTTATCATACGATGGGGTGAATATTTTGACCCTGAAAAGCAAAATATTAACATTAACCCTATTTGGGTTTGTCTCTCAAGTCTACCTGCCTAGTTCTTCAATGAATATTGGTTGCAGGGCATAGCCAGAACTATAGAGGACCTGATCTCCATTGACCATGTGACATTGGCTAGGACAAGGATGACTCATGCATGAATCTGCATAAATGCTAATTTAGATAATGAATTTCCAAGGTTTGTTGAGCTAGAGTATGGAGAATACTATCAAAAAAAATTGTTAGAATATGATAATAGATCGATATTCTATGTAGAATGTAAAAATCAAGGACATCTATGCAATCAATGCCCTAACCTGGCAATGAATAGAGAAAAATAGAAGCAAGGAATGCTAGACAAAGGAAATTTGAGGAGTTTCCCTGATAGAGGTGATTTCAATCAGTCAAACTATGTCTACCAAAAAAATAAAAGAGAGGGTGCAGGGTCCTAACAAGACAAAGAAAAAATAGGTTGTTGGCAACCAAAATACTCAGGTAAGTTCCAATCCTCTAGTTTCAAATAAATTTTCAATTCTATCCAATATGGGAGTAGGAGGATTATCGAAAGACATGGAAGCCTAGAACTTTCAGGCTAACCTTTCTGACTCTCTAGAATCCCCATCCAAGTCAGGATCCTCAAACCCTAATTCTAAAATTACTGTAAACCTCCAGGGCATCACAAATCCAAACCCTAATTCCCAATCTCTATAATCCCCATCCAAGTCAGGATCCTTAAACCCCAATGCTGAAAAATACTTCAAGCCCAATGGGCATCCAAAAAACCAACCCTAATGTTGAAGAACTTATGAAAAAAGTTAAGGCATTGGAAAATAAAAAATCTCATCTCCCTAACATCATCACTAGAATCCAGGTGAATCCTACTGAGGGGCCGTCCCGCAGACCAGGGGAATACAGGAAAAAAGGAGAAGATTTGGATGTAGTGGTGGAGATATGTGAAACTCTTCAGACTGAGGAATATGACAGTTTAGTTCTAGGATAAATTACCTCCTCCCAGTTTAGTCCTAAACAAACCAAGAGCACTATGAAGTCTCCTATAGATTTTGGCAGTGAAAAAAGAAGAGGGAGAATATCAAATGCTGAGCATCAAAAAATTAAAACTGATAATGACATTGCCAATGGAAAATAAAAGAACCTTGTTTCAATAGGTTATTTTGAGTTCTGAAGACAAAAAATTAGGAAAACCCCCTCAAGTGAGGTGGAGAGGAATAAATCCCAAATAATATAAATGAAGTTCCTCTCATGGAATGTGAGATGCCTCAATGGCCTGCCCAAACATAGGGAAGTAAGTGCAATTAGAAATCAAGTGAATCCAATTATTATCATGTTGCAAGAAAGAAAAACTGATGAGATTCAGTCAAAAAAAGTAGCAAAAAAATCTAGAATCAAGGGGAGATGGTTTGTAAATCATCTAGAGGAGCGTCTGGAGGCCTTATGACTTTGTGGGATCCCCGGATAGTAGAAGGCACCATTATTCAAAAATATGATAGGGTTCTTAGTATTTTATTTAAGGAAATAAACAAGTCATGGATCCTTTCAAATATTTATGCCCCGACTTCAATTCAAGGGAGAGCTCTACTATGGGAGTACTTAGGAAATTTGAGTGAAATCTTCCATAATGTCCCCTGGATTATGGCTAGGGATTTTAACACTCCTCTTTACCCTTCAGACAAAATGGGTGGAAATGGACCACCTATCAGGAGCATGGATGAGTTCAATGACTTTGTGAACTCCAACATGTTGATGGATGTAAAACTTAGAGGAGTGAATTATACCTAGAGAAATTAGCAGATAGGGTGTCATCTCATTCAAGAAAGGCTTGATAGGTTTTTTCTATTAAAGGAGGCTACAACTCTATTCGGTGATTCTACCCTACAAGCCCTTCCTAAAGTTACCTCTGATAATAATCCCATTTTGTTGGATATCCCTAACTCTCTATCCTTCAAGAAATATTTTAGATTTCAATCTATATGGATCAAACATTCTAGTTTCAGAGATAACTTAATTCAGTGGTGGCAGCAGCCTATTAGGGGTAGTGAAGATTTTAAACTTGCTAGAAAATTAAAGTTTGTTAAGGAAAAGCTTCGAACTTGAAACAAATAGGTCTTTGGGAACCTCTTTGAAAATAACAATTAGGTTGTTGAAATTTTGAAGATAATTGATCAGAGGATTCAACATGGTGATGCTGATGAAACTACTAGGTAGGAGGAACGAACAAAACTAGTAGAGTTTCATAACATTTTGGCCTATGAGGAAATATACTGGAGGCAAAAATAGAGGGCTCTTTGGTTGAAATATGGAGATTCAAATTCCAATTTTTTTCATATCACCACACTTAGAAACATAAGCAATAACAAGATAAAAATTAAAAAAAAAAACAAATGGTTTTATTACTTAGGACTTAACAGAAATCAGAAAGGATGCAATAACTTATTTCAATTCTATCCTTAGTCAGTAATCGCAGTGCAATGAGGAGGCCAAAGATATTCTTTTGCAATCCATTCCTAGCATAATAAATGAGGATATAAACCTTAAGCTTCTATCTCCCTTTTCTTATGAGGAAATTAAGGAAGCCTTGTTTAGCATGGACCCAGACAAAGCCCCAGGACCTGATGAATTCCCCCCTAGTTTCTATCAATATTTTTGGGACATCATAAGTGATGATGTAATTTCTACTATTATATAATTCCAAGCAAGCAATCATATCCCAAAAGGTCTCAACTCTACTTTTATTTCTCTAATTCCTAAGAAGCAAACCCCTGAATCTATGGTTGACTTCAGGCCAATCAATCTGTGTAATGTTTCTTACAATATCCTAACTAAAGCCATTACAAATAGAATGAGAGATGTTCTACCCCACTTCATAGATACATTCCAGGGAAGCACTATCTAGGGCAGGTCAATATTGGATGGAGTTATCACAATTCATGAAGCTCTGCATTCTGCTCATAAGACTAATTGGTCTATTTTTGCCCTTAATATTAATATGAACAAAGCATTTGACAGGCTAAATTGGGACTTTCTAATTGCTATCCTCCTTAAGTTTGGTTTTCACCACCAATGGGTTAATTTTATCAAAGAATGCATTTCTAAAGCATGGTTATCGATTCTGGTTAATGGAACAACTGCTAGTTACTTTCAAAGTCATAGAGGAATTCGGTAGGGGGACCCTATCAACCCCATGTTATTCATCATTGTGGTAGAAGTTTTAGGCATAACCATCAAAAATGCTTGCAATTCAAGGCTAATATCAGGAATCAAGGCAACATCTCTCACTAGGGATTTTTCTCACCAATAATTTGTCTATGATACCCTTCTATTAACTAAGGCATCGGTGGTTGAGGCCAAAATAATTTAATACATCCTACAAATCTATGAGGACGTTGTTCAGAAAGTTAATTTCAGTAAAAGCAAGATATATTTCTTGAACACCCTCATTCAGAGGTAAGGAAGGATTGCAAAAATTTTAGGGTGTGATTTAGCAAAGCTCCCCACTTCGTATCTTGGTCTCCCTCTTTTCATTGGTTCTACGAGAGAGTCAATGTGGGAAAATTTTAATAAAATAATTCAAAAAAAACTTTTTGGATGGAAAGGTCATCTTCTATATCAAGCAAGAAAATTGGCCCTCACTAAGGCCTCTCTTCATATCATTCCAATCTGTTTCCTCTCTGTTTTCAAAGCCCCTATGAAGGTTTTCTAGAAACTTGAGAAACTCCAAAAAGAATTTTTATGTACTAGATCAGAGGAGAAAAAAATAATACACCTTGTAGGATGGACCAAAGTGTGCAGACCCAGGGAAAATGGGGGCTTAGGTTTTAGGAGAATTGCTCATATGAATTTAGCTTTACTAGCTAAGTAGGTGTGGCACCTCATTTTTGGTAAAGAAAATGAATGGACAGCTATCATCAAACAAAAATATCTTCAAAATATGGAATTTCTAAGTGACTCAGTTCTAATAAGAGGTTATGCTTTTTGGAAATCAATTCTCAATTGTAAGGAAATCATAAAAAAAGGTTTAATATGGGTTTTAGGCAATGGTGAGAGGATAAATTGCTAGAATGATAGGTGGGATAAGTACGAACCACTGACACAATATCCTAACTTAGCCCAAATTAGAGATATCATGGAAGAACTCATTGGCAAAAAAATATCTAATTATATGGTTGAGGACAAATGCAAAATGAAGTGCAAACAAATAAGGATTTAGGGATTTCAAGCAGAACCAAATGAACTTTGTAACATTCTCGGGCAACAGTTTATCCCCATGAGACCCAAGGAAGATCAAGTCACCTGGGCTCCTATGAAAAAGGTAGTTCACTATTAAATAAGCTTATAAGCTTTAGCTTGATGATGAGGATTTTGTCCTCCAAAAGGACTTAGTTTGGATAAAAAATTTAATTCCAAAAATTCTAGTCTTTTCATTGCTGGTTATCCAAGGAAGAATTCTAACCATTGATAATATGATGCATAAAGGTATTTGTATCACTAATCACTGTTATATTGCAGGGCTAATTGAGAGACCATTTATCACATTTTACTTGAGTGCCCTTTTTCCTTGACTGTCCTAAGTGGGATTTTTAGGCCTTCAATATTTCCTGGGTTAAACCAGCCATCGTACTTGATTTTTTCATCTAGTGGCCTTGCCTCTTTTCAAGCCAAAGACTTAGATACATGTGGAAAATTTTTCTCAATAACTATATTTTGTAGGTGTGGTTAGAAAGGAACCATAGAGTCTTTAATGACTCTATCCATTATAATCAAACTATCATTGCCAGGATCCTATGTTTTTCCAATGAGAATGTGAACCTTATCCCTTTTGATAGCCGTAAACCTCATCTTCAGGAGACCACGACTACTCAATATTTAAGCTTAACCTTGTTAGATGAGTCTGTGCCTAGGGTAGTCAACCCCAGAGACAATATTAAGTGGTCCCCACCTCCTACGGGTTGGTTTAAGCTTAATTTTTATGGAACAGCTAAGGACAATCTTGGAAGAGCAAGCGCTGGCGGTATTGTACGAGATCATAATGGGAATATGATGCTTGTGTTTTTTTAATATTTGGGAACAAGGATGAACAACGAAGCTAAAGCTAGATCTAGAAGTTCTTGATCTTCTAGAATCCCCAATAATTGATCATAGAAGGAGACTTTATGCATGTTATAAATTTCCTCAATAATTGGAAAACACCTCCTTGGAGGATTAAAACAATTGTTGAAGAGGCTAGGATCCTTTTCCAAGGAATACATGATAGAAATTCGAACATGTTTTTCGAGAAGCTAACAAATTTGCTAATAAGCTGACCAATTTGGGTGTCGATGGTGACATACTTTTCAAATGGGAACATGGTGTCCCGAGTGAAGTAGAGGAGCTTATTCAACAAGAATTCCAAGAATGATAGTCGAATTTACAAATAGGGAAGGCACTGTAAGTTCGAAGGCTATGATTATTACCATATATTTTTTGAAATGGACTCACAATAATAATTATCTGAGTTGTCAGTCTTGGTGGATGTTTCTTGGAAATACCACAAAAACTAATGGGGACAATCACATGTCAGATAACATGGTTTCTAGTCATCTTAGTAATTTGAGGTTGGTTGATAATCTTAGGGCAGGAAAGACATGGTAATATAAGACTTCTAACCAAAGCCACGTGGACCACCAGATAGCCACCACCATAAATCTAGCCAGCAGATTCACTTATCCAAGGCTGATTGGCCAAGACGGGATGTGGTCCCAAAGCATGTCATATACGAAAAAAAGAAATTACCAAAAAATTATTAAGAGTAACTGTCAATACAGAGCTTGTGGGAGTTTTTTTTAGTACTTTGCTATGTGTGTCTGCAACTTTTCATTTCTCCACTATTTCAAGGAAGGGATTTGTGTTTGTTTCTTTTTTTTGTAATTATGATGCAGGTGTGTTTTCTCGGGGTATACCCAAAATGTTTTATGGGAAGTTTCTTTTTGATAACAGGCTATGTGCCTTACCGGATGTAATGGCTTTGGCGACATGTAGATTTTACATATATAGGATCCTTAGTAAGGACATGTTCATCAACAACCCTGGGTGGATTTTTGTAAAATATTTTGTGTCAACCTGTAAAACCCGGTATTAATGCTATAGTATCTTATCTACCAAAAAAACTTTTAAAGGGGGCATATTTTATAAAATTTATTTTAAATTTAAATTTTAACTAATGTAAAGAGCATTGGAAATTAATATTTGTGGAATATAGCAATTTAGAAAGGGTGGATTATTAAGAAATTTGAAATAGACAAGAAATAAAATGAAGAGGGAGTTACCTGATGCTTTAGTTTCATATTCCTTAATATCCTTATCCTCTACAAATACTATTTGAATATTCTAGCTACATGAGCTTTTGGAGGAATAAAATGTTGGTCTTTCTAGGAGGAAGTCCCAAGGCATGAAGAATTGAGGAGAATAGTTCAATTTTTTTAAGTTCCAAAAATGCTTCACTCTATAATGGAGTTATTAAAATACATTTTCCATGTTTATAATGAAATTGTTAGCTTTATGAAAAAAAACATAGGAAATAAAATAATGAAAAGTAGAAAAAATTTGAAAATGTCACGAGCGGGAACGGGAGCGGGAACGGGAGCGGGAGCGTCTGTGGACGATGGCGATGGCGATGACGGGAATGGAGGGTCGACGGGGATTGCAGCTTTGTCCTCGGGCCCTACAGCTGGTGTTGGGCCTACTGCAGGCCCACTCAGCTTTTGTCATGGTGAAGACCCTAACGACGTGGTGAAAATGGCGTCTGGTAACGGTAGGGTTTCAACCTCCTCTCCCTCCAAAGCGCGACCTTGGTCTTTGTCCTTTGCGGATAAAGTCAGGTCCTCGACTGGAGCTTTCTCTTTTCAAACTCCTTTGCCTTTCTCTATTTTGGGCACTGAAGTTTCGTTTCCAAGCGAGGCTATGGAGCCACTAATCTTTCAAGAGTCCCTCTCTCTGGTTGGGAAATTTGTCGGTGCCCGACCCGATATGGAAACTATCCGCGAATGGGCCCTTTCCAAATGGCGGCTGTCTGGAAGCATGGAGCTCGTGGCCTTTCCTAGGGGGTTCTTTATGATAAGGCTAAACAATGCCCTCGACACCCAACGCATTCTCACTGGTGGACCTTGGTTTTTTGGTCGTCGAAGCTTGTTTCTACGGAGATGGGGGGAAGATTTCGACCCTGAAACTCAGTCTATCAACATCGCTCCGATTTGGATCAAACTCCATGGGCTTCCCCCATAGTTTTTCTATAATGATGCTCTCAAAGGCATCACTCAACCGATTGGAGATTTAGTTGCCATCGACCCTGCTACCAGAGCAAGAACCAGAATGACCTATGCCCGTGTCTGTGTCATGGCTAATCTGGATTCGGTTCTGCCTACCTGCATCGGCATCAACGTCGAAAGCTTCAGAAGGCGTCAAGGAGTTGAGTACGAGAACAAGCCCACTTTTTGTTTGGAGTGCAACACTCAGGGTCACTTGGCTTCTCAATGCCCTTCCCAGAAAAAAGATATTCCCAGTGATTCTGGCAGGAAGAAGGATTCCCAGATTCCCAACGTTCAGAAAAAGGCTCCTGGCAGGGGCCGTGGCCGTTCTGTAGGCCCCCCTAAATCATCTGCTCCCAACAACGTAAGTGCTCTGCCTTCTCGTACCAATCATTTTGCTCCTCTAAATAATCTTCCAACTAATGAGGACATCTCCAATGACCTTCCCATAGATCCAATCATCTCATCCACACCCACTGCGTTTCAGTCTCCCTTGTCCAAGGGTAAGGCTGCAATGACCTCCCCGAACTCACCCTCAGATTCTGGTCCCTCTCACCTTCCTCTTCCCTTCCCACCCCTTCCCTCGACTCAAAACCGTCCTCTTACCCTCTCCCCTGAGTCTGTTGCCCTGTGCCAGTCTCCCCGCTCTCCATCCCCCCATAGGCCTATTCCTGGGACCAACACCACCGTCATTCTTCAATCTTCCAGCCCTCTGAAATCTCCCATTTCTGCCCCCAAAGCTGATGTCAACAAAGAGCAGAGAAGGGGAAGACCGTCCAATGCAGAAAAGCTTGCCAAAGCAGCTGAGCTTGAAGCGGCTGATGGATCTGTGCCTACCTCCTTGGGCCCTACTTCCGAACAACCCATTCATCAAGATTTGGATGAGGTTAGACCTAAACTTACTCCGTCTCAAGGGAGAGGCAGAGGTCGCAAAGCAAATCCCAAGTCAAATCGATGAAGTTTGTCTCCTGGAATGTCAGAGGCCTCAACGGAACTGCCAAACAGAGGACTGTCAAGTCGGTGAGAAAAAACCTAAAACCAAATATCATGTTTCTTCAAGAATCTAAACTGGATGAGAACAGCAGCAATCAAGTTTGCAAGCTAATCTGGGAAAATAGCAATTTCGCCTCTTGCCCCTCCTCAGGGGCCTCCGGGGGTCTCCTTTGTTTGTGGGATCCGACAACTATTGAGGGGAGAGTCCTTTCAGTCTCTGACAGAACCATCAACATTTTGTTCACTAACAAAGTCACCAACCTTCAATGGATTGCCACCAATGTCTATGGACCAAACAGTCCTGTCAACAGAAGATTGTTGTGGGATAACATTACCGCAATGCGCAACAACTTTCCTGACTTTCCTTGGATGCTCTGTGGTGACTTCAATACTCCCCTTCACCTGTTTGACAAGCAAGGAGGCAATCCGATCACTAGCCACTGCATTGAAGATTTCAGCGATTTTGTCAACCTTAATGAGCTTATGGACTTACCGCTCCAAGGATCCAACTATACATGGAGCAACAGACGGGCGGGCATTCATCACATCCAAATTTGGCTTGACAGATTTCTCTTGTCCAAAGAACTCATTCCTATTTTTGGCGATGCCAGGCTGCATAGCCACCCAAAAATTGGATCTGATCACAACCCTATAATTATGGATTGTTCCCGACCCCAGAAAACCTTTAAAACCCCTTTCAGGTTTGAAAATATGTGGCTCACTCATCCAGATTTAGGTCGGTGTATTCGACAATGGTGGCAGCAAAACCTTTGTCCAAACCCTCTCTTGAATCTGTTCCTCAAACTCAAAGCAGTCAAACTCAAGCTGAAATGCTTTGGAACAGGGAGGTTTTCGGCAACCTTTTTAGTGAAAAAAAGCTTCTGCTTGGATGAGCTCAAAAGGGTGGAAAATCTGATTCAGGAAGGGGATCAGAGGGTTGAAACTTTCATGGAAGAAAAATGCCTCCTTTCAAACCTTCACAATGTTTTGGCTAAGGAAGAGTCCTACTGGAGACAAAAATCCAGAAGCCTCTGGCTCAAAGAAGGAGACACCAACACGAAGTTTTTCCATGCTTCCACCTTGCGCCACAGAGGTTCAAATAAAATCTCAGAGTTGACCAAGGCTGATGGTACCATTGTCTCTGATATCCATGCCATCAGACAGGAAGCTGTGCACCACTTCCAGGAAATCTTAGGTCCAAGTGTTGACTGCCACCCCCGCACAACAAGTTCTCTGCTTCAGAACATTCCAATGTTGGTGTCTAACGATGATAATGAGAAACTGCTCCAATCCTACACTGAAGAGGAGATCAAAGATGCTCTGTTTGCAATGGAACCTGACAAGGCTCCTGGTCCTGATGGCTTTCCACCCCGGTTTTTTCAACACTTTTGGGATATCGTGGGCCCTGATGTTGTTGCTGCGGTTAAATTCTTCCAGAGAGCCAAAAATATGCCGAGAGAAGCCAATTCCACCTTCATTGTTTTAATTCCCAAGTCTAATGAGCGTGCTTCCCTCTCCGACTTCAGACCTATAAGTCTCTGTAGTGTCATCTACAAACTTATCACCAAAGTTATGGCAAACAGGCTGAAAGACATCCTTCCCTCCATCATCGACCAGTGCCAAGGCAGCTCGGTCAAAGGCAGATTCATTGCTGATGGAGTGATAACCGTCCACGAGTTGGCTCATTCGGCATATAAAAACAAAAAACCCAGTATGTTCCTTAAGCTTGACATGAACAAGGCTTTTGATCGGGTTTCATGGAAATTCTTGTTCGAGGTCCTTGAGAAGTTTGGGTTTCACAAAGAATGGGTTAAGATGGTTCGAGAATGTATCTCTACTGCTTGGTTCTCTGTTCTTATCAATGGTTCACCTGCTGGCTTCTTTCCAAGTTTTAAAGGCATTCGCCAAGGGGACCCCCTGTCACCCTTCCTCTTCATCATTTTGGCCGAAACTCTTGGAAGAACCCTTACTGCTACCTGCAATAGTGGACTCGTCTCTGGGATCAAACCTGCCTCAACTACCAAGGCCATTTCCCATCAACAGTTTGTGGATGATACTATTCTTTCCTCTCATGCTTCTGTCCCCGAAGCAAAAATCATTAAGAGCATCCTTGACTCTTATGAAGAGGCGGCTGGCCAGAAAGTCAATTACCGCAAAAGCAAGCTATACTTCCTCAATACTCCCATCCACGAGGCAAAACAGGATTGCTGAGATCCTTGGGTGTATCATTGGGAGCCTTCCAACTACTTATCTCGGATTACCGCTTTTCCATGGCAAATCGGTCTCGGCTATGTGGAACCCTGTTCTAGATCGTCTCAACAAGAAACTTGCAGGCTGGAAAAGTTCAATGCTCAATCAAGCAACCAAAGCCACTCTGGTCCAGGCTTGCCTGCAAAGTATTCCTATTTTTTTCTTATCTATCTTCAAAGCTCCAGCTTCCATCTGCCAAAGAATTGAGCAAATTCAACGTAGATTCCTTTGGGCGGGAAACGAAAACAAGAACAAATTTTCCCTTGTTGCCTGGGACAAGGTTTGTTCCAAGAAAAAGGATGGAGGTCTCGGCTTTAGGGACATCAAGCGGATGAACATGGCTCTCATTGCCAAGCAGTCCTGGAGACTTACCATCAATGAAAAAGCCACCTGGATTGACATCATCAAAGCTAAGTACCTTCATCAGGTTCCCTTTCTTGGAGAGCACAACCTTCCTAGCGGATCTCATTTCTGGAATGGTGTCACTAAAACAAGGAAGATCATCATGGAAGGTTTAAGGTGGTGTCTTGGAAATGGATTGACCATTCATTTTTGGGATGACCCTTGGATCCGTGACAAACCTCTCAGTCAAGATCCTCATCTTGCTATGCTCAAGACGGTGACCGAAGCTACCTTTGGAGATAAGGTGTGTCATTTCATTAACCCAGGTACTACAAGACCCGAATGGAAACAACTGGCTCTGAATGGGCCTAGACATATCACCGAGGCGCTTAGGCGGCTTCAAAACTTACTGAGGAGCTGCATAATCCCCAGCTCTCACAAAGAAGACTCCATGGTTTGGAACCTTGAAGATTCTGGGCAGTTCACTGTTAAATCTGCCTACTACAGCCAAGAAGCTCCCAGTGATGGCCGTGACTCCTCTAATCTGGTCTGGGTTCCCAAGATCATTCCCAAGGTCAAATTCTTCTGTTGGTTGGCCATCCAAAATAGAATCCTCACCACTGACAATCTGATAAACAGAGGGCTTCTCATCCCCAATTGGTGCATCCTGTGTAAAAACGCTTGTGAGTCTACTGAGCATGTTTTTCTGGAATGTCCCTTCTCCCTTGCAGTGCTCAACCAGGTTTTCAACACTTTTGCCATCTCCGTAGCCCTCCCTCATTCCATTCCCCTCCTTTTTCAATAGTGGCCCCGGCCTTTCAAAAGCAGTCAACTCAAATTCATGTGGCAAGCTTGCCTTCACATTTTCCTGTGGCAGATTTGGCTTGAGAGAAATGCCAAAATTTTTCAAAACCTTGTCAAGGATAAGAAGATTGTTGTTGCCAAAATCTTGGCCCTTGCTACGGAGAATGCCTCTCTCGTCTCATCGTCCAAACCCCCCCTCCTGGACTTGAATTGGATCTAGCAAATCATTTCAATCTTCTCAATTTTTCTGCAACACCCCGCACTTCTGTTGACAGGTCTGTTATCAAGTGGGTCTTACCTCCTTCTGGGTGGCACAAGCTTAACTTCGATGGCGCAGCCAAAGGCAACCCTGGAGCGGCTGGCGGAGGTGGAATTCTCAGAAATCATAGAGGAGAAATAATTTTGGCCTTTGCTCAGAACTTAGGAATTCAGTCTAACAATATGGCCGAGGCTCGGGCCTTGTTCCAAAGCTTGATTCTCTTGGAAGGCTTGACTATCAATAAACTCATCATAGAAGGAGACTCATTGCATTGCATCAACTGGCTCAAAGGAACCTCTGTGCCTCCCTGGGCCCTTGTTTCCATCTTCGATGAATGCAAGACACTAATTGGTGTTTATCCAGAATTAATCATTCAACATCAATACCGGGAAGGAAACAAAGCTATGGACTGGCTTGCTAATAAGGGAGTTGACGCAACAGACATTCAGGTTTGGAGAGATTCCTTCCCAATCGGCCTAAGGGACGTTTCTTCAAGTTCCAATGTTTGCACAATGTGAGTGGGTTACTGGTCTTCGGGTTTTTCGGCTGCGTTTTGGCATCTTGGAGCGTTTTCGCGTCATTTTTCTAAGTTGGTTGCAAAATCTCAGCTTGTCGCGTTATCACGAAATTTCCTTTTTGCTCAGGCCGCGAGGTTGCTTCTTGTCACGATATCGTGACACCTTTCTCTCCCTCTGGTGCGGTCTTCCAACTTGTCGCGATATCGCGACACTTTTTCTCTCCGGGTGCTTTTTTGCAAACTTGTCGCGATATCGCGACACTTTTTCCCTTCGGGTGCTTTTTCGCAAACTTGTCGCGATATCGCGACACTTTTGGCCTTCAGGCGCGGTCTTGCTTTTTGTCACGATTTCGCGACACCTTTTCTCTCTCCAATGGTGGTCTTCCATTCGGTCGCGATATCGCGACAAGTTTTCTCTCCAATGGCGGTCTTCCATTCTATCGCGATATCGCGACACTTTTTCTCTCCGGGTGCCTTTGCGCAAACTTGTCGCGATATCGCGACATTTTTTCTCTCCAAAGGCGGTCTTCATTTTTGTCGCGATATCGCGACGCTTTTTCTCTCTCCAACGGCGGTCTTCAGTCTGTCGCGATATCGCGACCTTTTTTCTCTCCAACGGCGGACTTCCATTTTGTCGCGATATCGCGACATTTTTTCTCTCCAACGGCGGTCTTCCTTTTTGTCACGATTTCGTGACACTTTTTCTTCTTGGCAGCAGGCTTCCACTTTCGTCGCGATTTCGGGGCTCATTTTCTATTTCGGCTGCGGTCTTCATTCTTGTCGCGATTTCGCGACACCTTTTCTCTTCGGCAGCGTTCTCACTTCTTGTAGCGATTTCGCGACTCCTTTTTCTTGTCGCGATTTCGCGACTCTTCTTCTCGACCGGCTCCAACCCTGCAACTTGTCGCGATATCGCGACACTTTGCAACATGTCGCGATATCGCGACTTCTTCCCTTCTTCGGCTCCGATGGCGATTCTTGTCACGATTTCGCGACTTCTTTTCTTCCTTTGGCTTCAACGGCGCATCTTGTCGCGATTTCGCGACATCACCATTTTGGTCGCGATTTCGCGACACCTTCCCTAGTGTGGAGGTTTGCCAGCTTTCTATTCCTTTCTTCTTGGACCACCTCGGTCGATATGGATTTATTGTAATCTCTCTTGTACAAGGTTCAGGGACCTTTCAAAACCCTTTCTACCAATCAAAAAAAAATTGTTAGCTTTATGTTTTGCATTAAAATCTTCACCCCATAAGGTTTTTATCACAGAGACCATGTCCTAAATCCTATTTGATCAAGTCTCATTTTTTTAGAGTATGATATTGCTATGTTCTAAGTCTTGGGGATGTTTTTCCAATATCTAGATTGATGTTTGTCTTTCCTTATATATGTGATGTTTTTATTTATGGGATTTTATAATGGAAACCTCATTCTAAAAACTAGGTAGGTTGAGTAGCTTATTTTCCTAAATGTTATACTTTCTTGGGGTTTTGATTTTATGATGACCTATTAGTGGGAGACCTAATATTTTGAGATTGCATGTTTTGTTGAAGAAACTTGATGCCAAAACTCTATTTTCACTCCAACATGAATGGGATGTTTCTATAGATTTCATGATGGTTCTTTGGCAATAATACAAAAGGAATTTATGTTTTTAGAATGTTTCCTTAGCAATTTGGTTTACTCTTGTTGGTTAAGAGGTCAACATAGAGCTTTAAGTCATAATAATCTGATATTAGAGTCCGTCAACTTCTTAGGTTTATGGAGATTGATTTTTTAGATATAGTGTTTCCATAGTGTTGAGTGATGGTTTTTTACCCATTTGAAAAGAAAAAATATGGACTATGGTAGGAGCGGTTTATATTGATGGTTTTCAATTTTCCAGCCATATGCATTTTATACAATGACTTTTGACATTGAGCTTATTTTCTTTATCAATATTAATTTATTCATATGTCAATATTTAATATTAATCAATATTAGTTGAATATCGAAGCTATTAATTAATATTAACAAATGATTAAAAATCCTTATATTATTGATGTTAATTAAACAATATGTTTTTTATTAATCAACATGATTCTAGTTTATTTATTAATTAATCGTTTTACTAGGTCATAGAATGAAATTTTTAATTTATAAAAGATTGAAGTCTTTGTCATATTAATATCAATTTTTTTCTCTTGAGGTTTTTGGAATGAGAACCAAGAATGTAGAATTTACCCCAAATGGGATTCGGTTAGAACTTTGGGCCTTTCTTATTACCTCATAGATATCAGTCCTAATAATGTGCCAAAAATTCTAAAATAAAAGGGGAGGAAAGCTATACGGACTAGGTGCTTTC
Organism: Wollemia nobilis; assembly: GCA_028583015.1. Taxonomy (NCBI): domain Eukaryota; kingdom Viridiplantae; phylum Streptophyta; class Pinopsida; order Araucariales; family Araucariaceae; genus Wollemia; species Wollemia nobilis. The sequence continues at coordinate 3,321,240 of JAQPPZ010000613.1, read as the reverse complement.
AGTGCTCTCATTCCAAACACTATTTTTTTAATATCATAATCATATAATGGACCTTCAAGGCTCAAATTCATCTCCCTTGAGACTAATCGAGGAATAGACCTTAGAAGTATGTCTTCAATATCTCTATCTTTACCACTTCTAGAGTCTAAAATGGAGCTAAATAATGCTACTTACTCAATTCAGTATCATGTATGTTAGTAAAACTTGAGCCATTCTCTCTAAAAAATTTCTAAATTCCATAAAATCTCCTATTCCTTAGAGTTAATGTGTGGAAATACTTGGTGTTTCAGTCTCCTTTGAGAAAATAGCTCTACATTTCTATTTCCCAAAAAAATCTTCCCTAGCTAGGGTGTTATGGACATCTACCAACAAGACCACATATTTGATCCTAATGTCAACTAGGAGTCCTCTCTCTTCAATTTCTATATATACCTCTTTTTTCTAATTCTTGAGAGATTCTTTCTGTCTGAGAATGTTCCCAAAAACCTCTTTATTCCAACTTCAACCTTACCTTAATCATCTATAAACTATTTTCTATACTAATCAAGCTTTCCTCCAAACTAGGCACAACCCACCATTTCTAAATCCTTACCTCTAGTTTGATGTGGGAACACCACATTGCTTCAAACCAAAGAGGCCTTGGGAAGAATTCATATTATTTAGGGGTTTCAATAGAACCCGCTTTAGGAAAGGAAATCAATTATGCATCCCTCCAAAATGGTAGACCTTGTTTGGATATCAACACCTTATTGAGCCTAATTAAAATTAGCTAGTAACCTAGCCATCTATTACTCTATGTGAATATAGGGTCTTTTAGGTCTAAATCCATTAGTTCCCCATGACTAACAAAGTTTGTAAAATTATCCATACTTCTAGTGCAAGGGAAGTTGCCACCTATTTTATTAGAATGATATAAAAGATAGTTAAATTTCCCAACTAAGTAAGGTTTCTTCCTTAAAAATCTCCCTCATATTAAGAAAATAAGAACAAAAGAATTTTCTACTAGATCTTGAGTTTGGAGCATAGATGTTAGACATGACCCATATTTTGTTGGAAAATTTGTAGAAGAACAAAATATTGATGACTCAATCAAAGGATAAAATAACATGACCAAAAAATTTTGAGGGATCCCAAAATCAAAATAATCCCCTGAAAGTACCATTAGCAAGACTAGATACAAAACATGCTTGTTTCTAGATAGCATTCTTAATAGGCTCAATATTATACAAATCTATCTTGGATTCTTGAATGAAAATAATGTTCAAAGCTTCTTCAACCTGAATAAAGGAAATTAAATGCCACTTAGAGGACCTATTAAGTCCCCAAATATTCCAAGAGAGAAATTTCATTTGTGGTGTTTGGTGAGAGTTTATTCTCGCCAACCCTTGGTTGGGCAGTAGATCTAAAGATATCCAACTTCAACTATCTATTTGTCACTTAGATTTTTCCATATTTAAAGTATCTTGGGAGCCATTGGAAATCCCATACTTCACTTCCTTTTTATGCAAATAATTATTATATGGTTTACCCACTTTCTTTTCAATACCAATATCCACCTGACCTTTACAGTAGCTTCTAGTTTTAAGGCCCAGAGAATCTTTTTCTAGAATTGGTCTAGGAGGGGGTTTGTTTATTTTTTAAAAAAATTTATTGAATCATAGGTTCATCCCCCTTGAGGCCCTAAAAGGAATTATGGATAATAATATATTTTAAGCTTACCTCATCCAGAGAATTTCTATGATTGAATGAGGTATCTGGTCCTAGATTCTTGAGGGAATCATCTTCATGAGTCCTTGAATCCATCTCCTTCTATCCAACCTCAAAATATATATCCTTATCCATCAGGGGTGCTTCAATAGCAACAACTATATTTATTGATGGAGGAATAGGGGGAATATTTGATCCTAGGACTCGGTCCTTTTTTTTGAATTAATAACTTCTTCGGTTTTGGAATTCTTTGAGACCCAAATTTTCTTACTAGTATTTTTTCCTTTAGTTGCTACGTTTTAATGCTGAGATGGATAACATCCTACCAAATGACCATATTTACCATAGCCTAGACACAACCCCAATATATTCTCATATTCTATCCTTTGAATCCAATATTCCTCCCTAGAAATAAATTCTATAGAATCTAGGAGGTCAGTCTCTAGGTTAGCCATAGCACAAATCCATGCATGGACCATTCAGTTCTTTTACAAAGTCACTACATCAATACACACTAAATCACTGATGTATTTAGCTACTCCTCTGAGGACATCATGATACCATAAATGTAAAGGTAAACCTGACAATATTACCCATAACAAAACTAGATTAACCTTTTTGGAGTAAGAACTAAAATTTATTCTCCACCTATGAAGAAACAAGCTTTGTTGACCAAAGAACCATGGTTTCCCTTCTAATATTCACTTGGAATCCTCATAACAATTGAGTTTAATAAGAAAAAGACTCTGGGTATGGTCACAATATCAAGAGAGCCTAGGGGATTCCATTATGCCATGGCTGCAACACCTTATATAATAGTCTCTACAAATCATTAGCTAGCAGGTTGAAACCACTGATGCCTCTTCTCATTGAGAAATACTAGAGTGGATTTTTGGTTGATAGATAGACTCTAGGTATTATTCTAGAATTTCATATAATTATGCATTTGATGCATAAAAGTGGTAGGTTTGGCCTTTTTATTAAAATATATATGAGCAAGGCTTATTTCAGAGTTTTCTAGAAGTTTTTGGAGAAAGTACTACTAAAATTTGGTTTCAAACAAAGTTGGATCATTATCTTGAAAGCGTATTTCTCTTCTATTAAATTTTGAGTTATATTCAATGGTTCCCCCACTATCTACTTCTAAATTTCTAGAGGTATCCATCAAGGAGACTCTCTTTCACCATATCTTTTCATTTTTATGGTTGAAGCCTTGGGCAAATTCTTTCAAATGGATAACACCAATGAAGGACTCAAGCCTACCATCTAGGTCTCTCCAAATACTCATCACTATTTTATGGATGACATACTCCTATAATTTCTAGCTTCCATGGTTTAGGCCAAGAAAATTAAGATATTCTCATGTCTTTTAAGAAAGTGGATGGCCAAAAGATCAATTATTTGAAGAGCATGTTGTATTTCTTGAACACTCCCTTAGCCAAACATAGGAAGATAGCTAAAATTTTAGGTTGTGGCATAGTAGATTTTCCAAACATGTACTTGGAGTTACCTTTATTTACTGGTAGAATGAAGGATCACCTTTGGGACCCAGTGATTAAGATATTGCAAAAGATACTTGCCAGCTGGAAAGGTGCACTACTGAGCCAAGCAGGAAAATCTTTTGTTCAAATCAATTTTCCAAAGTATCCAAATATATTTAATATCCATATTCAAGCTTCTTACCAGAATCATTTCTAAGTTGGGATGTATTAAAAAATTCTTCCTTTGGACTAGAGATGATGATCAAAATAAATTTCATCTGGTGTCTTGGGACCAAGATTATTCCAAAAAGAAGTGCAAGGGCTTGGGTATCTAGAATCTAAGATTCATGAGTGAAGCACTGGTGATGAAGAATGATTAGAAACTTTTGAATAATGAGGCCTTATAATGTAACAATATCATAACAACCAAATATCTAAACCAATAAAGGAGCTTGTTGAAGTACCCCCTACCTATAGAAGACTCTACCTTCTGGTAGGTTTTATGCAAATTTGGAGAAAATCTTGTCAAAGGAATTTTTTAGACCCTGGTAAATGGTAAGTCCATTTATTTCTAACATGATATTTGGCTTCTGGATCACCCCTTATCGTAGGACCCTATTTTGAATCTGGTAGCTTCTCTTACTAGGATAATCAGTTGGTCCAAAGTTATATACTTCATTGAATTTGGTGAGGGTAGTAGAGTCTAGAAATGTATACCTTCTACCAGTAGCAGAGAAGATTTGATAGCTTGGAGTGTTGGAAATTTGAGTTAATTTGAGGTATTTTGTGTTTTCATTGATGTCGCATGGATCACATTTGGTTTTTGTGGCCAAAATATTTCATAAATAAACATTTATGATATTTTGGAGAGCATGGATATATACATGGTTTATATGAAAACCAAGGTAGGCAAAATAAAAGTTTTTATTTAAAGCTATGGTGGGCTTATATGGAAAGGGATTTTCTTAAAATCCAAGGTGGAATTTTGTTTCATCGAAAAAGGACCTCCGGTGATGAAGATATTAAAGTTTAAAGTTTAAGTTTAAATTAATGGAGGGCCGACCTATGTGCAATTAATGGAGGTTGGCATATATATATATATATAAAGGTTTCAATTTATTTTGGAAAGGGGTCATATTATATATCGTCGGAAAGCTTATTTTGAGGGCTATTTGACCAAATTATTTATAAGGAGAAATAATATGTGTATAAAGAGATATTTCTGATTTTGCAAAAGGGTTCCAAAAGTGAAGTTTACCTTGTTCTTTTAAAGAGGATTAATTCTTTCATGAGGTGACAAGGTATGCAATATTGTTATTTATATTATTTTATGGTATAAGTGGTTTTGGGAGTGAAAAGGTTATGCAATGTTTTGATTTATTTTATTTTATGGTACAAGTGGTTTTAGGAGATATAAGGAAGTTATGCAATTAAATGCCTTGGTGATGATTATTGAAAAATAGAGTAATGTTGATTATTTTGTGATCTACTAACCCTTGTGAAGATTGGAAAAAGAATTTTGTGATTTTTTATGGACACATTATCCTATTGATTGTTTATGGTGGTTGATTTATGAAATATAATTTAAGGAAAAAGGATTGTTTGTGGTTTTCTTTTCGAAAGTGGTTGGTTGAATGCTTGAAGGTTTTCTGAATTGAGAGTTGTGTTTAAACCTTTTGTTATAAGTATAGTGGTTGAAGCCCATTGGTTGCAAAAGAACTTGAGTTATAAAATAACATGAGTCTCATTGTTATGTGATATTTGTGGTTGAGCATTGTTGGAAATATTTGAGTTGGTTGATACATACTTGGACTACGGTTGTGTGAGAAAGAGTTATCCCTTGTGATGACTGGTTGAGTTGAGTTGATTGAGCCTAGTCAAGTTATGTGTGAAGTGATCTTCAAGTTCTATGAAACAAACTATTCCATAATTCTATATTGATTTGATATTAAGGTTAGAATATATTGAGTCTCTAACAATTCTCTTTATGGTTCTATAAGACTTGAGTTGATTTGAGGTTAACTTGAATTGAGTTGAGGTTGATTTGATTTGAGAGTGAGATTAGAACATATTTAGTCTCTAAAAATTCTCTTTATGCTTCTATGAGTTGATTTTAGTTGAGTTGAGATTGATTTGGGTTGAGGGTGAGTTTACAACATATTGAGTCTCTAGCAATTATCTTTATGCTTCTATGAGTTGAGTTGATTTGAGATCATTGTAGATCATTGTTGTCATCAATTGAAGAGTACATTGCCATTCATTGTTGAGTTCATATTTGAGCTTTGCCTTGATAGATTTTTGGATGATATTTGAGTGCTACTTGAGCATGATTGATTGAGCCTTTGAGAAGGCATTTGGGATAAATTTGAGGACAATGTTGGGACAGATTTGAGGATAGTGTTGGGACAGATTTGTGGAAATTTTTGGGCAAGTTCTTGGTGAGCTTGCTAGAGTAGATTTGGATAGGTTCTATGTGAAATTGTTATTCAGCATTGGACAGGTTCTGTGTGAGCTTGTTATTCAGTTTTGGATAAGTTTTGTGTGAGCTTGTTAAGTAGGTTCTATGTGAACCTATTGAGCAAGTTCTTAGTGAGCCTATTTATAGAGCTTTGGAGGTGATAGAGTATAGAGGACAAAGTCTCAATGGATAGATATCCAACAACCAGCACAGTTGAAGATAGATCTGAGTGAGGAGTATTCAAGTGGAGAGAGGTCCACCAATCAGTGCAGTAGAGAGACAGAGTGTTCTAGAAGATCACATAGTCAGAGCATAAGGTAAAATAGTTGTATGGAAGAGATCCACAAAATTGATATTAGGGTATTAGCATCTCCTTTGGACAAATATCCATAAACATTATAATTGGGAGTGATTCCCAAAGAGATTTATTAAGAAAGTTTTAGTAAAATATTTTCTCCGTGGAGTAGCCCACATTGGGTGAACCATGTAAATTGTGGTGTCTCTATTGTGTATGCTTTCTATGCATTGATTTGATTACTGCTATTGATATTGTTATCTTTACACAACATAATATTGAATTGGAAGAAAAGTAAAAAGTGATATTCTACTATTCACCCCCCATCTCAGTATAAGTGTGTGTTCTTCAATTGGTATCAAAGCGGGTTCCTTCAAAAAGGCTAACAACTTGAGGGAAAATTATACAAAGAACACAGATGGCTTTATAGAAAGGATTATCTTCAAATAAGGCTCCATTGTTTGATGGTAACAATTATGCTTTTTGGAGCATGAGAATGAAGAACTACTTGATATCACAATGATATGAGGTATGGCAGATGGTTGAAAAAGAGTATAAGGTTGAAGGTGATCCTAAGGAAGATAAGACTACTAGGAAATTGGTTGAGATCAATGTAAGAGCAATGAATTATATTTTGAGTGGGCTACATGAGATAGATTTTGCAAAGGCCATGGTATGTACTTCAGTTGATGAGATGTGGACCAAGTTGAGGAATACTTATGAAAGAGATTCCAAGGTAAATTTGGAAAAACTACAAACTCATAGAAACATATTTGAGGAGTTGAAAATGGAATATTTTGAAGATATTTCAAAGTTCTTACTTCAAGTTGATGAGATTACTAACACTATGAGAGTCCTAGGTTTTGAGATGAAAGAATCAGAAGTTACTCAAAAGGTTTTGAGATCACTTCCCATGAAATATGATGCAAAGGTTTCAGCAATAGAAGAAACAATGGATATCAACAAGTTAACAATGGAAGAATTGCAAGGTACTCTCACAACTTATGAGATGAGGGTAAGTAAGCATCAATCTCCAATAAAAGATATTGCATTCAAGGCTTCAAAAAAAAGAGAAAGGGAAAGTTTCAAAAATAGATAGAGTTTTAGAAAATTATGAGGAAGCTAACTTCATAAAAAAGAATAAGGACTCGAGGAATTTTAGAGATATAAGGAAATTCAGGTGCTACAAGTGTGGTGATCTTGGTCACTATGCATACAAGTGTCCACATGAAGAAATCAGTGATGATGAAAAATAGGTTCATAGAAGAAAATAATATGGAAAACATAAGCATGACAAAGATGATAGATTCAAGAAAAACAGGTATGAGAAGAAGAAATTTTTTTGTAAGGTAAAGAAATCTTACTACATTATAGAAGAAAGTGATAGCTCATATCACAGTGATAGAGACAATTCAGATGATGAAAAGGAAGAACAATTATTCCTAGGAATATAAGGTGAAAGAGAACAATGTTTTATGTGTGGTCAAAGAGATCATAGATCAGGATATTGCAATGGTTTCAGTGATAGTGAAGATGAGATGACACATCAAGGAAATAGGCATGGTCAAAGAAATCTTGAGAGTTTGTTTGCTATAGAAGATTATAATGATATTAGTTATAGTGAATATGAATAATTTTTTTATATGGAATAATAGAAGTAGAAGAAGAACATTCACTCCAAACATAAGAAGTTAAACAAGAGGATAATGTCTCAGTTGATCTAAAGGAAGACTTCAATGTTATCCATGAGCAAGCAGATAGGTACAAGAAAGGTCTAAGGATACTAAAATGCTTCATATGTGGGGAATTTGGGCATATAGATGATGATTGCACATACTACAATAATTACAACAAGGAAAGTGTATTTGAAAAAGAAAGTAGTAGTTCTAGTGACAATTCCAATAGTAGTGAAAACAAAGAAGTCTTATTTTTGGTAATAGAAAAGGAAGAGGATACCCAAGTGTTGTAGGTGAATTGGAGAGGAGAGGGAAATCCTCCAAGGGAGATCCCAGGTTCAAATCTCCACCCTACCAAAAAGTTGAATTGGATACCCAAAATCCAATTGATAATGTTGGTGTGGGCAGGGCCGGGTGCAACTCCCGAGTGACTTTGACAGTGTAGAACCCCCTGTTCATGGTCTCTCAAACCAAAGTGGCCCCATAAGGGGTTTTTCACTTAAAAAAAAAATGAAGAGGATGAACCAAGTAAACAAAAATCCAAAATCAAAAGGCTAAAAGAAGAATACAGGAATCTTGAAAATAAGATTCGAATAGATGTCAAAATCAGAGAAGAACTACTTCAAAAAATTAGTAATCTCGGAGAAGAGCTTCAAAATGTAAAAAGGATAGAATAAAGGTTGAATGAATAACTAAGGGTAACCATGACAAGACACGATACATTATATGAAAATATTCAAAAAGGAATGGAAACTTATTTTAAGGTTGTATCTTCTAAAAAATGAAAGCAAAGAAGCACCTAAGATTTGTGAGGAAAGTTCCAAAGTTATTATGGCTCCAAATATTCAGTTTGGTTCTTATTTTGAGATAGGTGAATCAAGATCAAAGGGAAAAGAAATTTTTGAAGAGAAAGGCAAGGAAGAAACTAAGGAAGAGGTTTTAGATGCTACAAAGAAGGTTCAAGAATGCAATGCACAATTTGAATATGATCATAAGGATAATGGTAAAAAAAGGTATGAGGAACCAAGGCATGAACAAAGAGCTTTTAAAGGACATTGTTTTTCTTGTAATGGATTTGGACACAGGGCTATACATTGCAGGATCCATGGATCAAAGAAGTTTGATTTTTCTAGAAGAAAATTCAAGGGAAGAAGGTATGGTTTTCAGGGACATTGCTTCTCATGCAACAAGATTGGTCATAGATATTTTTAGTGCAAATAAAATGAGCAACATGGTTTTGGTTTTAGAGCTACACAATTCAGAAGTTATGGTTATAATTGTCATGAAAACAAAGCTACACAATACAAGGTTCAGGAAAGGTATGGATATGGAAATTATTCAAGAATAATTTTAGGACATGGGCACCAACCAAAGGCTACAATATCAAGTGTTTTAGTTGTAATAACTTTGGGCATATTTCAATATGGTGTAGGACTCAATTCCAAATAGGTTCAAGGCAAGAAATTCAAATAGGTTCTAGACAATAAGATCAAGTAAGTCATCAAGAGAAGGATATCAGAAAAATATGGAAGGAAGTTTATAGAGGAAAGAAACAAAGTGATATGGGAGTAAAAATACTCCCACCCCAAAATTAATCACCTCAAAATAAATATGGGTTGAGGGGGGCTAAGCTTAAGAGTTATATATTTTAGCCCCATAGATGTCCCTTTTGCCATTGATGTCAAAAGGGGATAGATTTGAGTAAGGGGGAGAGCATTGAGTTAGGGGGAACAGACTCCAAAGAGAGCATTGAGTTAGGGGGAGAAGCCTCCAAAGAGAGTATTTAGTTAGGGGGAGCAGCCTCCATAGAGAGTATTGAGTCAGGGGGAGCAACTTTGATTCTCAGAGATGGTTTTTGCAGTGATTGTGGTGTTTGCATTAGAGGTGTTACCATCAATGACAAAGGGGGATATTTTTGGAAATTTGAGTTAATTTGAGACATTTTGTGTTGTCATTGATGTCACATTTATCATTGATGTCACATGATCACATTTGGTTTTGGTGGCCAAAATATTTCATAAATAAGCATTTATGATATTTTGGAGAGCATGGATATATACAGGGTTTTTATGAAAACCAAGGTAGACAAAATAAAAGGTTTTATTTAAAACCATGGTGGGATTATGTGGAAAGGAATTTTCTTAAAATCCAAGGTGGAATTTTGTTTCATCGAAAAAGGACCTCCGGTGATGAAGATATTAAAGTTTAATGTTTAAGTTTAAATTAATAGAGGGCCGACCTATGTGCAATTAATGGAGGTTGGCATATATATACATATATATATATATATATATATATATATATATATATATATATATATATATATATATATATATATATATATATATATATATATATATATATATATATATATAAAGGTTTCAATTTATTTCGAAAGGTGGCATATTATATATCGTCGAAAAGCTTATTTTGAGGGCTATATGAATAACATATTTAGAAGGAGAAATAAGGTGTGTGCAAAGAGATATTTATGATTTTGCAAAGGGATTCCGAAAGTGAAGTTTACCTTGTTCTTTTCAAGAGGATTAATTCTTTCATGAGGTGACAAGATATGCAATATTGTGATTTATATTATTTTATGGTATAAGTGGTTTTGGGAGTGAAAAGGTTATGCAATGTTTTGATTTATTTTATTTTATGGTACAAGTGGTTTTAGGAGAGATAAGGAAGTTGTGCAAAAAAATGCCTTAGTGATGATTATTGAAAAGTGGAGTAATGTTGATTATTTTGTGATCTACTAACCCTTGTGAAGATTGGCAAAAGAATTTTGTGATTATGGCAGATTTACAAAGAGGTTTTTTCATGTTCATAAAAGGTATGGACACATTATCATATTGATTTTTTATGGTGGTTGATTTATGAAATATCATTGGAGGGAAAATGATTGTTTGTGGTTTCCTTTTTGAAAGTGGTTGGTTGAATGCTTCAAGGTTTTATGAATTGAGAGTCGTGTTTAAACCTTTTGTTATAAGAATAGTGGTTGAAGCCCATTGGTTGTGAAAGAACTTGAGTTAGAAAAGAACATGAGTATCATTGTTATGTGATATTTGTGGTTGAGCATTGTTGGAAACATTTGAGTTGGTTGATACATACTTGGACTAGGGTTGTGTGAGAAAGATTTGTACCTTGTGATGATTGGTTGAGTTGAGTTGATTGAGCCTAGTAAGTGATGTGTGAAGTGATGTTCAAGTTCTATGAAATAAACTATTCCATCATTCTATGTTGATTTGAGATTAAGGTTAGAACATATTGAGTCTAACAATTATATTTATGGTTCTATAAGACTTGAGTTGAGTTGAGGTTGACTTAAATTGAGTTGAGGTTGATTTGAGTTGAGAGTGAGATTATAACATATTGAGTCTCTAACAATTCTATTTATGCTTCTATGAGTTGATTTTAGTTGAGTTGAGATTCATTTGGGTTGAGAGGGAGTTTAGAACATATTGAGTCTCTAAAAATTCTCTTTATACTTCTATGAGTTGATTGAGTTGAGATCATTATGGATCATTGTTGTCATCCATTGAAGAGTACATTGCCATTAATTTTTGAGTTCATATTTGAGCTTTGCCTTGATATATTTGTGGATGAGATTTGAGTGCTACTTGAGCATGATTGATTGAGCCTTTGAGAAGGCCTTTGGGACATATTTGAGGACAGTGTTGGGAAAATTTTGAGGACAGTGTTGGGACAAATTTGTGGATATTTTTGGACAATTTCTTGGTGAGCTTGCTAGAGCAGATTTGGGCAAGTTCTTGGTGAGTTTGCTAGAGAAGATTTGGATAGGTTCTATGTGAACTTGTTATTTAGCATTGGAAAGGTTTTGTGTGAGCTTGTTAAGTAGGTTCTGTGTGAACCTATTGAGCAGGTTCTTACTAAGCCTATTGATAGAGCTTTGGAGGTGAAAAAGTACAGATGATAGAGTCTCAGTGGATAGAGATCCAATAGCTAGCATAGTTGAAGATAGATCTGAGTGAGGAGTCTTCAAGTGGAGAGAGTTCCACCAGTTAGTGCATTAGAGAGACAGAGTCTTCTAGAAGATCACATAGTCAGAGCAGAAGGGGAAAGAGTTCTCCTATGGAAGAGATCCATGAACTTGAGATTAGGGGATTAGCATCTCCTTTGGACAAAGATCCATAAAAATTATAATTGGGAGTTATTCCCAAAGATATTTATTGAGAAAGTTTTAGTAAAATATTTTCTCCATGGAGTAGCCCACATTGGGTGAACCACATAAATTGTGGTGTCTCTATTGTGTATGGTTTTTGTGCATTGCTTTGATTAATGCTATTAATACTACTATCTTTACATAACATAATATTGAATTGGAATAAAAAGTAAAAAGTGGTCTTATACTGTTCACCCATCCTCTCAGTATAAGCTTATGTTCTTCTTGGAGTTCAATTTCTAATATTCTCAAGCTCCAAGTTCTAAAGACTCAACAATCAAAGGATATTTTAATTTGAAAAGGTGAGAGTTTTGGTATATTTTCAATAAAATTAGCCTATCCTCTACCTAACTCTCATACTCCACTCTAGAATCCTCCTTGTAAAGTCTGGTTCAAACATCTAAATCCAAAGATAAATATTTTTTATTGGTTGACCTTTCAAAACAAATGTCTTACTATTGAGAACTTGCATAAAAAATATATGGTTCTACCCAATAGGTGCTATCTTTGTGAGTCAACTGAGGAATTGACTTCTCACCTCTTTACCTAATGGTAGTTTTTGAGGTTGATTATGGAGTTCATTACCATGCTTTGGGGGTCAATTAGATTTTTCATCACTCAATTCTTGACCTATGTACTCAATGGGTCCCTCATTTCATATCCCAACATCTTCTATAGCTCTAGATATTCTTCCTTACTCACTCCTTTTGGGGTATTTTGTGGGAACATAATAAAAGGGCTTTAAAAAATCTAAAAGGGACCTAAAATTAGTTGGTCTAAAGATTATTGGTAGTGCTATTGAGAATATTTCTTTCTATTTATCGGATTTGGAGGACGGTAGGGGGATGGAAGATATTTTGGAACTCCATATTGGTTTCCCTCCCAAGAAAATACCTTTAGAAGCTCCCTATCCTACTCTAATGTATTCAGTGAGATGGGTCCCACCCCATGTTGGCTGGGTCAAGCTAAAATTTTTTGGTGCATCAAAATGAAACCTAGTTCTTGCTAGTGCTAGTGGGGTAATTCAAAATAATAGACGGAATTGATTATTGCTTATGTGGAGTTCTTATCCATCCAATATTCTCATTTTTTAGATGCTATAGCCTTGCTTCAAGGCCTTATGTTAATCAATTCCTTGGGTCTCATGAAAGTGGTAGTGGAAGATGATTCACTCAATATAATTAATTTATTCAATATCCGAAGACCTCAACCTAAAAGATATACAATCTAATTCATGAAGCTATCAAGACTTCATTCTAGAGAGGAAGTACACATCCAACATGTTTTCAAATAGGGTAATCAAGAAACAAACTTAATGGCCAACATGGAGATCTCCCAACAAGATCTTAAGGTTTGGGTCATGGATTTCCTCAAAGTCTTTAGAATATAATTTACAATGACTTTGGATATGCCTAGTCTTCAGGTTGATAAAAGGTGTAGTTTTTATCCCCCCATCCACATACCTCTCCTTTTCTTGGTACTGAGTAGAGGTTGGGATTGTCCTCCAAATTTGGTGGTTGTCTCTTCAATGCCAACATAATTGGGTAATGTCCTCTCATAAATTTTAGAAGCTACATGATGCTTAATTTACTTGATGACTAAAGGTGATGGCATACCTTTACCATGCACACATGGAGTATCTTAATCATTTTTCTTTTTGGAAGTCCATATTTCTGTAGGTCAAGGGATCATGGGACTGGTGACTTCCTTATGTTTTTTAGGTGGGGTCCATCAACACTCATGTGCCAATCATTCCAATATCGTTATGGTTATCCAAATTTAGATCTACCATCTATATTGAAGGTCTACCACCTTATAAGTTACCCTCATGGAAGTTTGATCTTTGACCATATTTTACTTTTGTTTGTATCTATTTATTGGGTGATTCACCATAGTTTTCCAAGGATCCCTTTCCTAGACATCCTAATGTCTTCTTTGGTAGTTATGGTCATTTTGGAAACTACCTTTTTCCCTCATGCCACAAATCTAGGAAAAGACCCCCCATTCAGATGTGTTGTTTGATTCATGATTTCAATATTGAGAAACTTGGATAGATGAGGGACATAATTTCTAGGCCTGTATATCTTTGTAATCCTAAGATAACTCACATTGTTTTGTGGTTTTGTGTCACTTGGAAATTTTTTCAATGACATTAATTTTCATTGTTAGAGGTAGTTCAAAACCTTTCTATTTAGCTATGTTTAGGCTCTTTTAGGTTTGGTGTATGAGTGGGGATTGCCATTTGATACTTATATTTTTGTGATCTAGTTATTTATCATGGGATATACATCTTCTCATAAGGATTTCAAGGTCCCTATTGAGTCGAGTGTCTTGGAGCTTGATGAGGAAGTAAGTAGAATCATGCAAAATGGTGGTTTATTGAATTATTTGCAAGCCTTTCATGGCTACCATATATGTGGAAATAATGTACACCTAGGATATTTGTCGCTTACCTCAACATCCTATAAAATATGTGAGCCCCAAGTAATATCTTAAGGCCCTATGTTCTTCTCTTCGTGGATTCCTATCTAGTTTGTCTAGTTGAAAAATTTTGGCTTGTTTAGGTTTTATTTATCTCAGATATTATTATCTTTATTAGTATTAGTCTGTAGTTGGTTCTTTTAGCTCTAGTTTGTTTCATAGGTGAGAATTTGTTGTTCTAAACTAGTTTGAGCTTAATTGTGTGACCTTGAGCTCTTGATGATCCTTTTTGTCACAAGGTTTGGGGTCCTTTCAAAACCGCTCTTATAATATGATAAATAAATAAATAAATATTTGATTGAGTAATGTGTTTGATTAAACATCAATATTAATTTATTATAGTTGGGTTTATTAGGAGAGTAATAAACCCATGTTATAAAATACATTTGCAAGTACTATGAACAAAGAAAATGTATTGAAAATTAACTCTATTACTAAGGAATGAGAAAATTAATATTTACACTCAAAGGTTGAGTAGTAAATTTATCCAAGGGGATAGTTGTGGCCTGTATAACAAAATAGCCATAACTGAGTGAGAGAAGTATGTGATTATCTCATTTATGACTAATAAGCATTGAAAGAATATTTTTTTTTTTATGTTATTGCATTATTTTGAATGTTTTTACTTGCATAATGCATGTTAGACTTGCATATACATTCAAAGATCTATCTTGATCCTTAAAATTACATTCAAGATTTTGATGAAGAATACCTATCAAGAAGAAGACTTTGAGAAAGAATATGAGACTAATGACCATTATATATGTTGAAATGTAATATTGTATTTGGAGATAAATAATTAAAAAGTATCATATGTAGAAGTTATGCTATGCAATGACTATGATGAAGGAATGAATATCCTTGTAAACATTCTTGTTGTATTGTCATGAATTTTGTTCAAAATATAAAAGATAGATTATTGAATTCATTATATGTTAAGGTTCTTTGGAAATAAATTGTTAATAGCAATATGGATAAGTTGCATTTATTGAAGATGATGATGAGATAATAGGGAAAGTAATTGATAAAATATGGTTATGATTTTTCTAGATGTTGATTACTTACTTTCATGTAAATAAAGGAAATGCCTAATTCTAGTGCTATGATTGAAAGAAGTACCTAAATTATTTAGTCTTTATCAATATGTTATGTTGATGTTAATACCGAATTTTGGGTATGATTTATTATAGCACTCTATTTTTGTGAGATAGATAAAAAAAATTATGAGTAACCTTGGGTTAAGAGAGGAGTTTTATGGGCATGATTGTTAGTGCCAATTAGAAATCCCTAGAGCTAAGTTGCACCCAATACTATTTGTATTTGTGGGTAGGCAAACCAACTAGATAATTTTAGTATGATAAACCCTAGTAGTGAGGCTTGGGTGATTCCTAGTAACAAATCTTGGAAAATCCTAGTGGTGGATCGGTATGGGATTATCCATTGGATAATTCACACTAACCAAGGTAGTATAGTTATGATCCCTTGCAGGTAGGTAAGCTTGACCATGATCATTATCAAGTGAGTGGTAATGGGATTAGTTTATTTCATGGGTAGATGTAATTAACTAATCACTAAGGCATTATGTTAGGACCCTAATCCTAACATTAATATTATTAACTTATTTATTATTATTATTATTATTATTATTATTATTATTATTATTATTATTATTATTATTATTATAATATTTGAATAATCATGACCCTTCATTCGTAACCCTAGGAGAATATAAATAATAGGAAAAAGGCATAAAATTGATTATCCAAGAACATTATTAAATACATCTCTTTGAGAGCATTTGGTAGGGAAATCCTCCATTTGAAATAGCGATTCTAACAAATGTGATTGACAAGTTTACTTGTTACATTCATTTCCATTCCTTTTGCATTGAAATCCAACTTCTAGGAACTAGGTTCCTACCATCTGGTATCAGAGCGTTCGTAGTCCTGTGTCTTCTTTCTCTCCATCCACTCCCTTCTACATCGCAACACACCATACAACAACAATGTTCAAATTTTTATTTTTGTTGTGATTAAATAACAAGAATGATTCACATTATAAAAATAGGATAAATCCATCTCTAGCTACGACATCCTAGCATTCTTCATCACAAAACCAAACATCAAACAAACGTTTGTATCATCGGACCTATTTTGAAATCTTTAAACTACAAGATCACAGGTTTCTCAGTGGATCGAAACATGGAAATCATATTTGGGAGGAAGTGGATAAATTTTGAATGTAGTGTGAAGACAAACATTCAAAAACAAGGGCAGAACAATCCATTTTGGCAAGCAAACAAATCGTATAAGGTTAACATCATCACCGTAAATTCACTAAAACAATTGCATCGTCATCGAAACCCAATATCACAATCAAATTGGGAACAAAAATTTGAGTGTAACTGGTAAACTATTTAAACCCCGAGTATACATAGTCAAAAATGTGAATATGAGTGGAAAAAAATTAAAAACAAATTCGGTGAAATTCCAACTGGAAGAAGTTAAAAATAGTCGTTGCGTCATTTTCGGCGAGAATGTACAAAAAAATGACAATTTTTTTTTTTTAAAATCTAAGGTTTAATGTTATATTATTAACCAGTGATGAATTCTCGACGACATCGACAAATCCGACAAAGGAAATAAAATTCAAATAAAAAATTTACTAAGGTTAAAATTTTTATCGACATTGGAAAAATAACGACGACGTCGTCAATTTTTTTTTAAGAGATAAAACGTTTTATCCCACATTGCTCTTGTTAAAATAGTAGGTGGGTTTAAAACTAAAATTGGGCACATAAGCAAGTGCCTAGTCATCTAGGAACTCATGCTCACCCATGGAAAAACATTCGCTTGATCGCCCAATCATAGTCTCCCTCAAGAAACACATCAATAATTGATTGCTGGTTGACTACCCCTACCCAGCTACACCCTACTTTTGTCATTGCCCCACTTGTTCCCTATTACCGCTTGGCCCGCTGCTCGAGCTTTGCCTTTCCTCCTCTCTCACTGCTCACCTCCTCCCTTGTGCTTGTCGTTGCCTACTTTCCCCTACTTACCTTGATTGGCGTGCCCCCCTTCATGCCTATTGAGTTGTCTTCTCCTCATCCTCATCTATCATTCGCCTTAATTTTTGTTCCCTTAATATGTCACTATCATCCGCCTTGATTTTCGTACCCTGAGCCTATCACTATTGTTGCCTCGACTGCTATGAGGTTTTTGCATACCTTCACGCAAGTCCTCCCCAAAAATTTGACAAACAAATTTTAAGAAGCAAAGCAAATCCTCCCCAAAAAAGTTGACAAACAAAATTTTTAGAAGCAAATTGAAAAATAAATAAATAAATAAATAAAAATTGTCAAGAAGCGAAAAATTGAAAAAGTTGTCAAAACAACTTTGAAAACCAAATTTTTGACAACAAACAAAACGTTGAAAAAAAAATAAAAAATAAAAAAATTGTTGCTTGGATGAAAATTAAAACGTCGATACAAAATATTTTGACGTGACAACAACTTTTGCAAAAATTGTGACAACATTTTTTGCAACAATTATTGACGATTTATGCTACAACATTTGATGATAAATTTTTGACGATTTTCCTTGTTGTGAAAACTGACAAATTTTAGCAACTTCTGTCGATGACTTTTTACAACAATTTTGGCGATGATTTTTTAGCAATTTTTTGTGACACCTCTTTTCACCAAATGACTATGCAAATGGCCAATGAAGGAATATCTCATGACCCCAACCTACTTTTGCTGCTTAATCTCGCCCACCTACGTCAAATCACATCAGTGCATGCATATAAAATTTAGTTCCAAGATATCACTAGTCGCATCATAGGGTTGGATGAATCAGTTCTCATAAGCGGTTTCATCAATGGATTAAAAGAAGAAATTAGAGTGGTGGTCATGATGTACACTCCTCGCACCCTACAAGAAGCCATTGGATTAGCCTTGTTAGCTAAAGATAAATTTAATGTTCAATGACGACATAGGGAGCAATGTATTGACAAATCATCATTCTCGCCCGCTATCCCAAAACCTAAACCCTTTCCAGTTAAGTACCTCAGCCTACAAGAAATGGAGGAACGATGAGCGAAAGACCTCTGTTGTACTTGTGATGAGCAATCTGAGCCTCATCATCATTGCACTATACCAAAATTATATTTATTAATTTTAGATGATCCTTATCCCTCCACAGGACCAAAGATGAGGTAGATGTACAATTTTTGAATTTATTTGATCCCTGTCTCTTCGTAGAGCAAGCAGATGAGGTAATTATGATCGAAGCGGCCAGTGCACCTACTCACCACAATAAATACAATGAGGTCGATGTGCAAGAAGTGATCAATGGACCAATCAAGGATGAGGTAAACATCCACACAGTGAACAATGAATGTCAGACATACACTCTAAAAATACTACCCTCAAGTTCCTCACAAATAGTGAGTTCTCACCACATGGTAAAACCTATCAAAAAACAAAGCAAAAAGGTCACTACACACTCATTTTCCATTGACTCTCCCAAGAAACAATAGGAAGATACAAAAGTATTACCACCACTTTTAATGCATTATTTTGAAGTGTTTAAGGAACCCCATAGGTTGTCCTCCCATCGTCATCACAATTATCCTAAGGAATATTCTCCTATTTCTCTTGGAAATCCACCACTAATGATTCCCCCTTCCCGATATCCTTGCTTACGGAAAAAAGACATTAAAGTTGTGCAAGAACATGAGCAAATGCATCTTGGAAAACAAAGGACGAAGCTCCTCCCTTTGAGATTTGAGGACAAAGCTCTTTTTAAGGAGGGTGGCATGTTAGGACCCTAATCCTAACATTAATATTATTAACTTATTTATTATTATTATTATTATATTTGAATAATCATGACCCTTCATTCGTAACCCTAGGAGAATATAAATAATAGGAGAAAGGCATAGAATTGATTATCTACGAACATTATTAAATACATCTCTTTGAGAGCATTTGGGAGGGAAATCCTCCATTTGAAACATTGATTCTAACAAAGGTGATTGACAAGTTTACTTGTTACATTCATTTCCATTCCTTTTGCATTGAAATCCAACTGCTAGGAACTAGGTTCCTACCACATTATGCCACAATAATACTACACATATTCTAGTATTTAGAGTTAGGGAATTATAATCACCTTTAAATGATAAGGGCATTAAAGGGTAATCCCTACATAATGGTCAAGTTGTCTTATACAGGTTAGTGTAGGGAAATAAGGGGACCACTAATGGAATATTTTCTAATATTGAGGTTAGAAGAGTGATCCCTAGGAAATTACACAAATTTGGTAACTCCTATCCACTTGAGTGGCATCTCAAGTGACAATGGAATCAGGATGGTTATGCCTTAAAACTAATAAAAATATTGGGTCTTCTTAGCGAGTTGATTAATTCTTGTAGAAAAAAAATAGTTCTCTCCCTTGGGTTGAGAAAATGGGTCATTACATATACTATGTACAATATTATCATGTTACAATAATTATGATTTTATTTTAACACTCTTTTCCTCTTTTAATATTAAAATGCAATTCCACTATCTCACTTAAAACTAGATAAGTATACAAATTTAAAAATAATAGTATGAGTTATTAAATAATAAAGATATTTGAAATTTATTCCATGTGCATTGTAATTTTATAATTTTGATACTAAATGGTAATATTGACATTCTAAGTATACTATTTTAGTCAATAAATTATATGCTATATAAAATTATAGTCATAATATTACTACTAATATTATGTATACAACTTAGATTACCAAACTACAAATACATTTCATGGCCAATACCTTTTCTTTGTAGTTAAGACTTTTTATTATTATGATTATGCATTCATGAAGTGTAACTAACAAAATAAATAATTAGAGCCTCTAGTCTCTACACTATAATACATAAATTATTCTCAAATGAGAGCATAATGCTTTTTATGATTTAAAGTCAACCAATGTACAATAATATTAATTTTTTTGCACGTTTTCCTTCCACACCTCTTCAAATATTTTTTGTCTCCAATGAGGAACATTATGCTAGCTAGATGAAGAATACCAATCATGAACTCCCATGGATAATAACCCAAAGTGACAAAGACTCATTTTCTTAGGTATCATCTTTAACTAAATAAGGTTTATATACCTTATTCATAATTTCATGTCCTTCACCTATATAACCCATCCTTGTATGAGAAACATCCATAATAAATATGAGTATGAGCTCCAAAAGCTAACAACTAAATTAAGAGCATATTATGTAAGTTACAATCTAGTTGAGAAAACTATAGTATGGGGAGCTACTCAATAAGGGTCAGTCATTGTTAAATCAGCCTATGATCTTTCACATGCAATTCTTGAGGGATCCTTAAATGAGACCAATTATTGGGAAGGAAAGTCATTCTAAATATAGAAATTTTTCTTTGGCTAACATTCCAAAACAACATTTTAACAATAGACAACCTTCACATGAGGGATTTTTAATTCCCTAATAAATTTTACCTTTTTGAATATCATGAGGAGTCAATAAATCACATATGATTAGAATGTAATTACTCAACTAAAATATTATATGTTATAATAAATAATATGGGTATGGTGTGGGTGATGCCTATTAACATGGTAGGATGGATAGAATAATGGAAGAAGGCTTTTAAAATCCCAAGATTGAATCAAAGTTAGAATCTTATTTCCTTTCATTATGCATGGAGAATTTGGTTGGAGATAAATAGGACTTTCAGAGGGGAGAAGACATCTACAAAAAGGAATAGAGAACACATCATGGTGGTCATAGTGAATAATATTAAAATAGTTGAAGTGCATGATATTATAGAGTCATTGGAGGGGACTAAAATAAGTGTAAACTAGAACCTAAGCCCAATCAAGGGGAATGACAATCCTCAAGGAGTCTTGAGGCACTTGACCATGTGAAAACTACAAAAAAAAAGTTTTCTAAAATGAAATTTTGATGGGGCTTCTAAATAATATCTAGGGAAGGTTGAAGGAGGAGCAGTGCTAAGGGATAATTAAGGAATGGTGATCAAAGTTATGAGTGAGTACTTTGGAATTATTACTAGCCATTTGGATGAAGCAAGAGTAGTATTAGTAGGAGTAAATTTGGTGGTTCATCTAGGGGATAAGAGATTAATAACTAAGGAAGATTAATTGAATATCATTAATTGCCTTTAAAAATTTAATGAAGAGTTGGAGAGTAACAAACATAAATGTTCAAAATTTTAAGTGGTCCATGTCTATGGAGAAGAAAATGGGGTGGTTGATTGATTAGCCATCTAGGGATATCTCAAATAATAAGATAAAATATGGATACATCCAAATGTACTAAATTTAGTTTTAAAGGAGGGAGGACACTTAAAAAGTCAATCCAATTGGTGAAAGTCCTAATGTTGAGAATGTCAATGGTAAATTATTTTTGGAGATTGGAGAATTACATACTGCAAGGCCATGTCCTTTGGAGATATTTGGGATTTTCCAGCTTGTAGCTATAAGAATTCTAAGATATTTGTCTAATGAGGGTTCAATGTTTTAAATATTTATGTATGTGGATGGACCATTTCTCTAGTGATCTGAGGATTTGTCTATGGAGGGCTCCTATTTTGAAGAGTTATGGATTTGTATATGGGCTCCATATTCTAGATATCTTTGGACCTATCTAATGAAGGTTAAATATTCTAAAAATATTTAGACCTATCTATTGAGGGTGCCATTTTCTAGAGATGTGTGGACTTATGAGTTTTTGGAAGCATTGTGAGACTTCAAATGAGAAGGGTTCCATTTTTTGGAACATCTATGTATCTATCTACTTAGGATTTTATTTTTTGAAGATTTATGAATTTGTGTACTAAGGGATCCATTTTATAAAGAAATGTGAACTTGTTTATTGAGGGTTACATATTTTATATCTTATAAATGTAATAAGATTAGATTTTTTTGTTGTGTTAGAGTATTCTGCATGTTTATGCACTAGAATAATCTAAATATCTAGTGCAACAAACACAACGAATTTTAGCAGTTTAGATGTAGTTGTGATAAAAGGAATAATAGTAGTGGATGTTATTCTAAGAATGTATTTGAATATTTCAATGTGTATTGAATTTTTTGGGAAGAGAAAAATTTGAATGCAATACTGGATAGACCAGTATAGGCTTGTAAAAGGATTTGGCCCCTTTCAAAAATATTATTTTATGAATAATAGAAAAATAAATAGGGAGAAGTAACCTTATCACTAACAATAGGTATGTCACTGTTGAAACAAATGTACATGGTAATGATAATTAAGAGCATTATAAATAAAAGGAGAGGAATAACACCACTTAAAGTATACATAGTTGCTTGATATATTTACCTCTAATACATGATTAAAATTATTAAAGCATCAAGTGATCCATTTTTATGAATGAAATCATGCGTATGCTTCAATCATTTGTCAACTTAATAAATTATTATAGATTCATTTCATCAAAAGATTACAATATTCATTTTTTTATTCATTTTGAGCAATTGAATCTTTAATTTAGTAATCTCTTTACAAGGTCCACTATTTATTTTCTCAATCAAAGACTCAATATTATTCTTGTATAATGAGATAATACCCCTATTATAACTCTTGGTATGCTTTATGCCATTTTAATTCAGAAATATCTCTTATATTATTTTTAAGATATTATTTGTATCTTTCTTTATAAAAACATAAATTCATGAATTACATATTTTTTCTTCTATTATATGGTCCTCTTCTAACTAGATGTGTTAAAAACACTAATGTGTATTAAGCTTTAGATATGAACAACTACTTGTCATGACAATCGAATGATTCAATGCCAAGTCCATTATCCTTCAACTAAAATTGAAAATAATGTTAATAGTTGGATAAAATATACTACAGTAAAAAAATAATTAAAACAATATATTTAAAAAATAGATCAAATAAAATTACTCTTTTATATGACCAATTTGACAAAAAATTATTACAAATATAGGGTTAAAATAACTTATCAAAAAAATATAAAATTGTAAGCCATTTTATTTTTTTGGACAATATTACATTATTTGGTACATGTGAATGTACCCTCATGGTACCTTTACAATAAAAGTATAATATATTAAGGCTTGATTCTATAGTTTAGGTGAATGCTTTATATTTTTCCGTTATGTAATTTTATGAGTGCAAGATATGCACAAGTGTCATGAAAGTAAGAGTGCAAGTTTGTAATGTGTAGGATATGCATGTAACACCCCAAAAACATGAAACAAAAAAATACACGAACGAAAGAAAAGTTTACTTATATATTTTTTTTTACTGAGGAGAAGGAATCATAAATCTTGAACCAAAATTAGACCAACTTAATGTTTGACATCCCTTAAGTTTCTCAAAAACTATACCACACAATATTCCCTTCACACAAGTCCCATCTATGTAAGCCTATCTTATGTTATGCACATAAGTCCATACCTCTCATCAGTATTTATGAGCTAGAGTTACTACCTCCAATTTTTAGAAGGTGTAAACACATATCCATATCCACACAAGCCATTATGTGGGGGCATGCTACGAGTATTGTGAGTTAAGCTATCAATCTTGTCCACTGACAAGCTATCTTAACTTTGGTAGAATCTTTCAAACCTAGTTACCAAACTTCCTAAGAGAGTATCAAGCCCTTAGTATATCCTCTAAGTTCACCTAGAACTTACTAATGCTTCATTCTTTTAACATCATAAGAGCATAAAATATCTAGATACTAAATCTAACAAAAATGAATTTACCATAAAAAAGAATAATCAAGCGCAAGAACAATCATCATTCAAACATAAATTAAAAGAATCAAATGCAAGAAACTAAATAAGTATTTACTAAAGGTATTAGTTACAATGTTCATTTAGATACATGAGTAAGCATGGTACACCCATACTTTCCACAATACTTTACATCCATTTCATTGGGTAAATCTCCCCACAATCTAATATTTTTATAATTAACAAGATGTAAGGTAGAGAGAAAACTTGTGAATTGGTCCATATCATGAATTTGGCCTTCCCGCTCTTCCATCTATCAAGTGAGGATAGAATGGGATCAGGTTACTCATGGATACGTATAGACATGCTTCTAAATACATTTAATTCATTGCCAAATTGCAACTATACAAATAACCCAAGCAATTCTACTTACTAATACATAATATTGATCATATAAAGTACCTTTTCCATTTTCCCTCTCATCCAACTTGAGAGAGTCAATCAACCATGCATTAGATCATGTGCTCTATTTGCAATAAAAGAATTAACCTTCTCAACAATTAAATTCCCATAACTTTAATTGCTAAGAAACTAGGTTCATACATTTCAATACCTAAAGCAACTACTTTAATTACCAATAAACCTTTTTCTTCATTTCATAACATAAGGTCCCATACCCTTAAAATACAAAATAATCTTCATTCTATTTCATTTCATAACATAAGGTCCCATACCCTTAAATTATAAAATAATCACCATTCCATTTAATTTCATAACATACGGTCTCATACCCTTAAAATAAAAAGTAATCATCATTCCATTTAATTTCATAACATAAGGTCCCATAACCTTAAATTACAAAATAACCATTATTCCTTTTTTATTTCATAATGCAAGGTCCCATACCCTTAAATTACAAAATAACCATCATTCCATTTTATTTCATAACATAAGGTCCCATACCCTTAAATTAAAAAATAACCATTATTCCTTTTTATTTCATAATGTAAGGTCCCATACCCTTAGATTACAAATTAACCATCATTCCATTTTATTTCATCACATAAGGTCCCATACCCTTAAATTTTAAAATAACCATTATTATTTTTTTATTTCATAATGTAAGGTCCCATACCCTTAAATTACAAAATAAACATCATTCCATTTTATTTCATAACATAAGGTCCCATACCATTAAATTATAAAATAACCATTATTCCTTTTTTATTTCACAAGATAAGGTCCCATACCCTTAAATTACAAAATAACCATTATTCCATCTAATTTCCCTAAAATCTACCATCTTAGTTAATGGACAAGGAGTAGAGCTTTCACACAACCATTACATAAAATATATATTTTAAATAATGAGCAACATTGAAAGCTTCTACACATCATTAATCTAAACCTCTCATTTTAAATAATAAGCAAAAAATTAAAGCTTATATACTTTCGTGGACAGGAATATGACCAGCCTCCAACAGATGGCTAGTGCATTCCACATTATGAGAGAAGGTACAGGGTGGCTAAAGTTTATCAAAAATGACTTCCACCTAGATAGCTCAAATGTTTTATGACACTCATGTACACGTGATGTCATTAGTTTCCATGACACAATAAATTATCCTTGGTGCTGATGGTATTCGAGATACTTACATACCAAGTTGTGACTAAAATAAAGGGTTTACCTATGGTACTACTTGAATAGCTTCCTCCTAATACATCTAGATGACTACCCACAGTAGTGGTAAGGCATTGACACCATTGCATATATCCTCCCTAGAGAAGAACATAGACCACATTGCCAAGTAGTGGCTATACAACACAAGAAATGTAGCTCATACTACCAATGCAATGGATACACAATACAAGGATGTGGCTCACACTGCCAATGTAGTGGCTACATAGTACACAAGAAACATAGCTCACACTACCAATGTAGTGGCTAAATAGCACACAAGGATGTAGCTCACACTACCAAAGTAGTGGCTACATAGCACAAGGATGTAGTTCATACTACCAACATAGTGGCTACACAACACACAAGGATGTAGCTCACACTACCAACATAGTGGCTACACAACACAAGGAAGTATCTCATACTGCCAACATAGTAGCTACACAACATACAATATAGCTTCACATTTCCAACATAGTAGATACACAACATATAAGGATGTATCTTTACACTACCAGCATAGTGGCTACATATCACACAAGGATGTAGATTCACACTACCAATGTAGTGGCTACACAACACACAAGGATAAAGACAACATCAGTTTTTGATGAACCAACCTAGACCACATACATTTCTTGCATGGAGGCTTACCATCAACTAATCTTTAATCCTTG
Organism: Wollemia nobilis; assembly: GCA_028583015.1. NCBI lineage: Eukaryota > Viridiplantae > Streptophyta > Pinopsida > Araucariales > Araucariaceae > Wollemia > Wollemia nobilis. Next base: position 3,294,827 of record JAQPPZ010000613.1, on the reverse strand, counting down.
AGCTCTTCCTCTCTACATTCTCCTCTGCTCCTTCACACCTCCTTGCTCCTTTATTTTCCTTTTTTCTAACTAGGTTCTCCTTCTCCTTCCATTTTTTTGGTACGTGTCTTCTTTTCTCCTTGGTCCACATCCTCGCCTACCCACCATTACTTCCTTGACCACATTTTATAGGAATTAGGGTGGACATGCATCTCCCCCTCTTCCCTAGGTGATCACCATAAAGAGCTTCCCCTTCATGTCTGGGGAGATTCGTGCAACTAACCCAATCGAGTCTTCAAAGGGCAACCCAATCCATTTTACTGAATTTCATCTTATCGCATTTACTCCTTAGGGTCAAACATTGGGTGAGTGAAAACTTCCTAGACACACCATGGCAAAGACTAAGACTTGGGGCTTCAAAAGAATTATTTTTATTTTCTTATTTTTATATTTCAAGGAAATTTCCCCAATAACAATCATTTGGCAAATGATTAATTCTTTGCTTACTAGATCTATTAAATAAATCAATTATTTTGTTACTAATAGAATATAACAACATTATTTTAAATGATTGACTGCTCATTTCTAATGATATATTTTCTTAAAATAATTATTTATTTAAACAATATCTTCTTGTTTTTTAAATAAATCAAATATTTATTTAAACAATATCCTTTTTGCTTTTTAAATAAATAAAAAAATTTGTTAAACAATATCTGTTTTGCTTTTTAGATAAATTAAACATTTATTTAAACAATATATCTTTTTTTCTTTTTAAATAAATCAAACATTTATTTAAAACAATATTCTTTTTGTTTTTTAAATAAATCAAACATTTATTTAAACAAGCACACGTAAAGTCATGAAGGCAAAATATTTACTCCATGCTTACTAGTTATCAAGGTTAATAATGTTGAAGTAAAAGACAATCATGCAAGTGCATCAAACAAAGAGGGATTCTTTCTATCAATCTAATCACCTATCTCAGCCTCTAGAACTTACAATAGCTACTAGGCCATCAGTCTAGGGCTCAATGTGGTTATATATTAATGATTATCGTTAACTAAATGCATGCCTATATGAAGGTATCTATCCATGTTATCTTTGATTTTCCTTATCATCATTTCCCCCTCCTTAGGTACTCTCATCTCTGGTGGATGACTCAATTCCTTCCACTCTTGAGCACACCTGATCCTACATATTGGAAATTCATAAGTAGTATCATATCTTTCGCTATCTATTTATTATTGTGAGGCTACTTAATTATACAAAATCTTGTATTAGTCACATTTGTTAATGGATTGTTTTTCCATGTTCAAAGGTCCATTTGGGAGGGTCATGACATCCTCCCCCACTAGGACTAACACCGTTCTTAGTGTTACTTAGTTTCAAATAGCATAAAAAATCAATCATTTTATTACAAAATATTAAATTTCATCAAACAAGAAAGGAAAGTATTTTTGCATATCCACCACTTTCTCCCACGTGGAATTTCATTCCAAGAAACAGTCCCACTACACATTACACTACTCAAGGGTCTGATTCTGCATAGTCTTAGAGCAGAATTTGAGGATCCTTATTGGTATTACTTCGATTGCATCCAAATTTACCATCTACAAGATAGAGACATCCTACACATGTTCAGTTTTAGTAATATATTTTCTAAGAAAATATATGTGGAAGGTTTCATGGATTTTTGACAAGTTAGGAGGTAAGGCGAGTTGGTATGCAACCGGGCTAATATTTTTAGTGATTTCAAAGGGCCCTACAAACTATGGATCTATTTTTATGGACTTGATCACACTTTTCATTGGTTTGACCCTTACAAACACTTTATCTCCCACTAAGTATTCTCTGGGAGTTTTTTTTAAATTGGCATAGCTCTTTTGCCTATCAACGACCTCCTTGATTATTTTACTGATTACCTTGATTTGCTCTTCCATTTCCCTAACCATTTTTGGTCCAATCATCACTCTATCCTCTAGGTTATCCCATGACAGTGGTGTTTTACACCTCCATCCATACAATGCATCAAAAGGTACTATCCCTAAAGAGGAATGATATCCATTATTGTAGACAAATTCCACCAATGACAGATAGTCTTTCCATCGAGACATGTGTTCCATGCAATACATGCAAAGCAAATCTTTCAGAACTTGGTTTACATGCTCTATCTGACCATCTATTTTAGGGTGGTACATTGAACTCAAATGGAACTTTGTACCTATTATCTAATGTACGGCTCTCCAAAATTTTGAAGTAAACTTGGAATCCCTATCAGATATAATTACCTCTGGGAATCCATGTAGTCTGAAAAATTATTTAATAAACCTATTAGCCACCACTTGAGCATCATCCTTGGTGCTCCTAGGTATGAAGTGTGCAACCTTGGTCAATTTGTCGACCACAAAAAATATTGCATCATGCTAGTACCTAGTCTTAGGTAAGCCTACAATAAAATTCATTGATATGACTTGCAATTTCTTAGTAGGTATATTATGAGGATACAAATATCCTGTGGGATTCTTGCATTTTGACTTGACCTTCTAGTATTCAAAACATCAGGCCACAAAATCTGTAATGTCCTTCATCCCCACCCATAAAAAGGTACTTTTTAGATTTTCTCTCATTTTTACCCCTCTAAGGTGATCCACATAAGGATATCTATGGACATCTTGCATCACTATATTCCTTAAATTCTATGATTTTGGTATGATGATTCTTCCTTTGTAGCATAAAATGTCATAAATTACCCTAAACTCCTTATTGCTCTCTACGTCTTCTCTTAACTTGGCTCAAATTTCTTGATAATATTCATCTTAATATTTGTCTTTTCTTACTTGGTCCATGAGCTTTATGTGGCTCTTGGTTATGGTTGATCTGTGTCTCCTCCTACTTAAAGAATCTATAAAATTATTTTATTTTCCTTTAATGTACTTAATTTCAAAATTTTACTTAGAGAGGAACTCAACCCACCTTCTCTGCCTTGCATTAAGTATTGGTTGAGCAAATATGTACTTCAGAATCTAATGGTCTGATTTTAACTCGAGGGGTCTTCCTACCAGATAATGGCACCAGACCTTCAAAGCATGAACTACAATGGGTAACTATAAATCATGAGTAGCATAGTTAACTCATGATTTTTAAGCTTCCTTGAAGTATAAGCTACTAATGACTCTCCTTGCATGAGCACTACCCCTAGCCCTTCCAATGATGCATCAGTGCCTACTATGAAGTCTCCTTGAGGATCTAGAATTTTTAGTATTGGTGCAGTAGTAAATTTTTGCTTCAACATGGTGAAAGAAGCCTTTCACTTCTCCATCCATTTGAATTATTTCCCCTTCTTCTAGAGCTTAGTTATCGTCGAGCCAATTTTGAGAAATCCTTTATGTGACATCGGTAATAGCTCATAAACCCCATGAAGCTTCCTACTTTAGTAACATTTGTAGGGGGCAGCCAATTTATCATGGCCTCAATTTTCTCTGGATCCACCGTGATCCCCTTAGTTGATATGATATTCCCTAAATAGCACACCTCCAAAATATAGAAATCGCTCTTGGCTAGATTTCCATAAAGTTGATTTTTCCTTAGCATTTACAACATGATATTGAGATGTTTATCATGATCTTCCTTGTGCTGTGAGTATATTAGGATTTCATCAAGAAATACAAGGATAAATTGATGCATATACCTTCTAAACACATTGTTCATTAAATTCATGAAGGTGATGGGACCATTCATCAGCCCAAAATGTAGGACAATGAACTTCTAATGCCCATACCTTATCTTAAATGTTGTTTTTGAGTGTCTTCCTCCTGAATCCTCATATGGTGATACCTTAACCTTAGGTATATCTTGGTAAATACCATGGCATCTCTTATCTAGTCAAATAAATCCTCGATCCTGGGTATGGGTACCAGTTCTTGATTGTAGCTTTATTCAGCCTCCTATAGTCAATACACAATATTAGAGATCCATCATTTTTAACTAATAAAATGGGTGCACCCCATGGTGACACACTTAGTTTTATCAAACCCTTTTCTAGTAACCCCTATAATTGTACCTTCAACTCTTGCATATCAATAGGTAACATCCTATACATAGATTGGTGGATGGGTTTCACTCCTAGTATAATATTGATAGTGAAATCAAATTCTCACAGGATGAAGCCCTGGTAGTTCCTTTGGAAATACATCCTAAAAATATTATAGAATTGGGTGTGCTTATCCTTGGCCAATACGAGCATTTATTAGCATAGTGCATCTCTTTGCAATGGTAACATCCATACTTGGGCCTTTGTCTCTTTTCTATTTTTTGCTCTTCATTCTTAATCATTTGTACTAGATTTGATGGCTTCTGCGGGGGAGGTTTAGCATTATTGGGTTTTTTTCCTTTCTTAAAGAAGTTCTTATTGAATTTATTTTTTCTTACATTGAATTTATTCTTTGGATTATAGGGGTTCTTAGCCTTTCATTATTTTTGTGCCTCCCATTTTATAACCCCATTGCTATTCCTCTTCTTTAGTTCCTAATGTTCTTGTTCGATCAGGTTTTCATACTTATAGCAAAAATGTGACCTTGCTTTCTTTGTTAAATCATAAGAATTTTGCAAGGACTTAGGCTCCTGCATCTCTACGTCATGCTTTATCATAGATTGCAATACATGGATAAACTTATGAATCCACATCTTCTCATTATAGGAAGGTACATACTTCAACAACATTACCAAATTTTTGTAGTATACCTCCACTAAGTTACTCCCTTGTCTTAGGCTGGCAAACTCTTTAAACTTCAATGCATAGAAGTGCTACATGAGGAATCTCTTCTTCAATATGAATATAAACTCCTTCAATGGAATGTCTATCGGTTCAATCTTAGTTTCTTCATAGTAAGTCTTCCACCAATCCAGGGCATCTTCTTCAAGGTAAATGATAGCCCAAACCATTCGAGTACTTGATGAATACCCCTTTATTATGAAGAAGACTTCTAGATCTCTTATCCAAGCTTCAGCTGCATTGCCCTCCCCTTCTCCATCAAACTTGGAGATACATATATTATTTATGTCTCCCACCATATATTTTTATAAGAGGGTTCTTGCTAGATGTTGCTCCTTCTTCAACCCTTCAACTTTGTTGACCTATGAATATCTAGCCTACAAATTTTTATTTGCCATAGTTTCCAATACTTGTCTTAATTGATCTTGTAACTCTACAATTGTAGTAGTAAGCTCCTCTATTCTTGCATTGGGAACCTTTGGATCCTCATTCTATATCTCCTCTTTGATATTACTTTGTTGAGTTTGTCTAGGTGGAGGTCTTCTCGTCCTGGCCTTGGATGGCATCTTGATCTAGTTTTCACCAAAAAAGAGTTAGGTTATAGTTATCTCTTAACTATATCACTAACTTGACCATAATACAGAGTCCTTTCACTAATAATTAGAGGTCTAAGTAGGATGAGTTTCTAATATAAGGATATATCATCAATACCAAATCCCATACTAAGGTATCTTTAATATTCATCCTTTCTCAGAATCAATTCCATTAGAACCTAATAAGTAGAGACTCTAGGTTACTCTGGATTTCAACTTATTCCCAAGTGAACCTCTATTGGAGATACTTGATTCTTTTTTATAGCATAGATGATTCTCTATACCCTTGAATCTAGAGTTCTGACACAAAATGTAACATCCCAAAAACATGAAACAAGAAAATACACAAACAAAAGAAAAGTTTACTTATATATTTTTTTGACTAAGTATAAGGATTCATAAATCCTCAACCAACCTTAGACCAACATAATGTTTGACATACCCTAATTTTCTCAAGAACTATACCACACAATATTTGCTTCATGCAAGTCCCATCTGTGTAAGCCTATATTATGTTATGCACATAATTCCATCCCTCTCATCAGTTTTGATGATCTAGACTTACCACCTCCAATTTTTAGAAGGTGTACATGCATATCCATATCCACACAAGTTGTTATGTGTTAGCATGCTATGTATACTATGAGTTAAGCTATCAATCTTGTCCACTAACAAGCTATATTAACTCTGGTACAATATGCCAAACCTAGTTACCAACATCCCTAATGGGGTCTCAAGCCCTTAGGGTATCATCTAATTTCACCTATAACTTACTAATATTTCATTCTTTTTACATCAAAAGAGCATAAAATATCTAGATACTAAATCTAACAAAAATGAATTCACCATAAGCAAGAATAATCAAGCGCAAGAACAATCAACATTCAAACATACATTAAAATAATTCAATGCAAGAGACTAAATAAAGAAGTACTAAATGTAGTATTTACAATGTTAATTTAGATACATGAGTAATCATGGTACATCCCATACTTTAAACAATACTTTGCATCCATTTTATTAGGGAAATATCCCCACAATCTAATCTATTGCATAAATAACAAGATGTAAGGTAGAGATAAAACTTGTGAATTGGTCCATATCATGACTTTCGTCTTCCCGCTCTTCCATAAATCAAGTGAGGATAGTAGGGTATTAGTACACTCATGGATCGGGATATACATGCTTCTAAATGCACTTACTTAATTCATTACCAAATTGCAAATATACAAATAACCCAAGCAATTCAACTTACTAATGCATAGCACTGATCATAGAAAGTACCCTTTCAATTTTCCCTCTCATCCAACTTGAGGGAATCAATCAACCATGCATTAGCTCATGCGCTCTCAAACTGAACTAACCTTCTCAACAATTAAATTCCCATACCCTTAATTTCTAAGCAAGTAGATTTACACATTTCAATACTTAAAACAACTACTTTAATTCCCAATAAAACATTTTCTTCATTTCATAACATAAGGTCCCATACCCTTAAATTACAAAATAATCATCATTGCATTTCATTTCATAGCATAAGATCCCATACCCTTAAATTACAAAATAATCACCATTCCATTTCATTTCATAACATAGGGTCCTATACCCTTAAATTAAAAAATAATCATCATTCCATTTTATTTCATAACATAAGGTCCCATACCCTTAAATTACAAAATAACCATTATTCTTTTTTATTTCATAACGTAAGGTCCCATACCCTTAAATTACAAAATAACCATAATTCCATTTTATTTCATAACATAAGATCCCATACCCTTGAATTACAAAATAATAATTATTCCTTTTTATTTCATAACATAAGGTCCCATACCCTTAAATTACATAAAAAAACATCATTCCATTTTATTTCATAACATAAGGTCCCATACCCTTAAATTAGAAAATAACCATTATTTATTTATATTTCATAACGTAAGGTCTCATACCCTTAAATTATAACATAACCATCATTCCATTTTATTTTATAACATAAGGTCCCATACCATTAAATTATAAAATAACCATTATTCCTTTATAATTCATAATTTAAGGTCCCATACCCTTAAATTACAAAATAACCATTATTCCATTTTATTTTCTTAAAATCTACCATCTTAGTTAATGGACAAGGAGTAGACCTTTCAAATAGCCATTACATAAAATATATATTTTAAATAATGAGTAGCACTTAAAGCTTCTACACATCATTAATATGAAATCTATCATTTTAAATAATAATTACCACTTAAAGCTTCTATAATTTTATAGACATGAATATGACCGGCCTCCAATAGATGGCTAGCACATTCCACATCGTGAGATAAGGCACGAGGTGGCTAAAGTTTAATAGAAGTGTCTTCCATCTTGGTAGCTCAAAGGGTTTATGTCACTTATGTACCTAAAATATCATTATTTTCCATGATACAACAGATCATCCTTGATGTTGATGACATCTGAGGTACTTCCAAATTGAACTATGACTAAAATGAAGGGTTTACTTATGATGCTACTTGACTAGCTTCCTCCTAATATATTTAGTTGATTATCTTGATGAGGCCCAAAAATAACTCATTATTGCACAATGTTTGACTACCATATGATAAGTTAATTTTCAAATAGTTGACTAAAATATACTATTTGTTAAGTGTTTGCATGATTTTATGTTAGGAATACTATATCTCTGTTTTTGACTATTTTCAACATTTTGTGACTGATTTTGCTTGATTAAGTAGCAAGTAAAAACATGCATTTAAATTAACAAAATGTGGTATGATGATATACATTAACTTATAAATATTTTTTGAATGTTTTCCTGCCCTTCAACTTGTTTCAGATCCACATTGAAGCCAAAATTTTAGGACTGTCATAAATCTAAAAATCTGAAAAAACAACAATATAAAAATCAGCAAGCTATCACTTTATAGGAACACCTTGAAGTTGTCAATAAAAGCATGAGGATATGGATAGAATGAGTTCAGAAGGACTGTAGAAGACATATGACCTATTTAGAAGTATTCCCACATGGTCTAAATAGGCAGCAATAGTGTATAACAGAGCAAGGACAATTGTGCAGCATTGTTGCACTATTTCAGCATGGTTACTTGGTGAATGAAGTGTATAAATTCAGTAGCAACTTGATGTACTCCTTCATGTTGATATTTGAATAATTTTTCCATGTTCTAATTTTTTTGAATTTGCAATAAATACCAATATTTTACAACTGTGCAGTAGAGCTGAAAAATGCAGTAATTTACCATGTAAATTCCAGCAAGCTACCAATGAATGGCAAGGCATGGAATTCACACATGGAGAGGAATGAAGGCTATTGCAATCTTATACTAAGGGCTAATACACCTAAGAAATATAGCTAAAATCACTTGAAGAGCACACAGTTGTTCATTCTGAAGATCTTCGGAATGAACAGACATCTTCGGAATGAGAAATACAGTCTCTTCGAAATGAGCCACTTATCTTTGGAATGAGAACAGAAAGTGATTTTTGACTTGTTGAATAATTTTTTATGATGGAAAAATGGAAAGAAGGTTCAAAATATTAAAGGAAAATATCTCCCATCTGACTTTGTCATCGTTGCCATCCAAAGCCACCTATAATGAAAAAGATCAATTTTGATCCTCTTCCAGGATAAACACAGAAATAACTACAGCATAATAGGAAATTGTTTGCAAGATAGAAATGGCATATTATGAAGTGAAAAAATATGTGTGAGATATTTATAGACTTCTCCCACATACTACCACCACTGAAGATGCTTTCTAAGGGCCAATGACTACTACTGCAACATAAATTGTCCATATTTACATTTATTTCAGATCCAAAATTATTGGAAAATCATTGTAAACCAGCACATAGGATGATTTAAGCATGGGATATGTTGTAAATATTTATATAAATAACACAGCTCCCTCCTTGGTTGAGCCAGTTAGGAATTAGAATAGAGGAGAGTTATCAATAGCAGTAATTATGATTGTACAGTGATTTTCTGTAACAATTTTTAGCATGTTTTGTCATCAATAAAAGTGCAGTTATTTTATCATTTTTTTTTTTGAGTGTTAATTAGTTAATAAGTGCTTTTCACCTCCTTCTATATCAGGAAGTATGGGCCCACTTTCAGATCTAGAAGGAGGGATTTTATGGCAGGTTTTAATCTATAATTTTGTTGTAGCAGAATTAATAGATTGCTTGCCAGATTTTATTTTCTTGTTTTTATTTTGTGTTATGTGATTTATGTTTTCTATTATGTTTGTGTAAATTATTTATGTGTGTGTCAGCTGAAAAACTAGATTAAACATTTATTTCTTGTTTCCTTTGCTTTCCATGTTCTATTATTTTTATGTTTCAGCAGCTTTCAATTTCCAACAGATTTCATTTTGTTGTCAATTCCTATAGTAGAAGCTGGACAAACTTTTGTGGTAGGGCATTGACAAGTGTTTCATTTCCAAGCATCACTTCCATTCTACAAGAGTAAAATAGGTTTCAATTTTGCAAGTGTAATTTAGGATTTCATTTTAGCAACATTTCAATTTAGCAATTTCAATTATGTCATTTCAATTCTGTAAAAGTAGATTAGATTTCAATTCAGCAATTTCAATTCATACATTTGTAGTTAATTGTTAAATTCTGCAATTTAGATTTAGTTTTCAATTCCTGTAATTTATTTTAGTTTCCATTTTGCAGACTAGGTTTAGTGTGATACCAAAAAGGCTAAACCAAAATCTGCTTCACCAATAAATGCTTGAAATTGGAATGCTTGAATTGTACTCTACCCTAGCCTTCTATCGTAGATAGCCTTGGACACCATCTCGAATTGATAAGATCTTTGAGATTTAATGATGTTCTTAATGACAACACATAATTTTGGCATTGTTACCGAGGATCATGGTGTTGTTAGAGGGTAAAAGCAATCAAATAATTATTATTGTGCTAAGTTATGAAGTTCAGAGTAAAATCTGAATGTAATAGCTGGTATAAATAATAATTATTGATAGTTGCATTTCAGTCCATTTAGAAAACAAGCAACCATAGGGAGGTGATCTTCACACTTGGGGGTTAAATTGCCTATGTTTGAAATTCTTGATAAAATTTGAAAGAATTCATCATCCTCATTATCAAGAAACATAAGATCTCTTAAAAAAAAAATTAGAAGAGCCATCTACTAGTACTTCCCTTTTTATATCCATATCATCAGGGTAGTATAAACAAATTTGTACTAGGTGTTGAAAAGATATCATGGTAGATATACAAGACTATCCCTTTAGAAAAATAGCCATATCTGCTACCTGTAGCATTTTTTCATAAGGACATATCATTGATGAATGCCATTTACTTCCACAACTCAGAGATACAAAATTTGTTGCCTAATCTGAATTCTTCTCAAAGAGAGATCCCAACAACAAAAAATAGGTTAAGTAAATCAACCACCACCTTCAGCCCAACCTATGGTCAATATGAATAATACAGGATAGGTAACCCCTGTTTATGTAAGCTGAGTCAGTTTTAAAAAAATCACAAAAATTTTTGCATAATCAAAATAGAAGTTTATAGCTTAACAGTGATCCCAAAGTTTTGCCATTATTTCTTAAATATTGTTAGGGTTTTATCGTGCTAAACCACAACCTAACAATTCTTAGCCTACATTGACAATAGTTGATCTCATTATAGGTGATCCTACCTGACAAGTAGTTGATCTGCTAAAGTTGTACACTTCTTGTATTATTGTGCAAACCAAAAATATTTCTTTTTTATCCCAACCTGTGATCAATCTGAATAATACAGGATAGGCAACCTCTGTCTATGTAGCTGAATTTGGTATATATAAAAAAAAACTGCAAGAAATGTTATTGACTGCAGCAAAATCCAACTGTGCTCAAACAAGAACTTACCTGAGCTTGAAGAGACAAAAATAAATGGAGATACACAGAAAACCTTTAGTCCAAACACACATAAATTAACCTTGGATAAATGAGAAAAAATAGAAAAACTGCACATAGAAAATTTGCTTCCATTGAACTCCTTAGTAAGAAATTACAAAGGGGTAAATTCTGTCCTCCTAAGAATGAAACAAATTGAAATGAAGCCAAAAAAATTCTTGAACATTATTAGCTGGCTGACTTATAAACAAAAAGCAAAATTGTTGCTATTTTGAAACAATATTTCAATTCCTTTTACATGGAATTACAAGGGTATATCAAGATTTTATCTTGATGTAAGCACTTAACATATTTTAGGAATTGGTATTTAATTGTTTCAAGAACAAATTGACAAGTTTTTGCAGACTAGGAGGCATGGAAAACACTTAATTGAAGAAGTTTTCATATATGGAGCAGTGATTTTTTCTCCCATTGGTAATTCATGGAGGATGTTAGTGATGAATGGGCATTGCCTTTGGGTATACCATGAACCATTAACTAAGGAGGAGTTCTTGAAGGATATTCCATTGGATGTACACATAATGGAAGAGAATTTCTCTTCAATATCAGATTCAAAGTGATGATAAAAATTTTGGCAAAAAAAAAATACAAGAAAAACAAAAATAAGAATAGTCTTGTTTGTGAAATTCCTTCTTGGGTACAAGCAAGATAAGAAAAATTGAAAAAAAAAAAAAAGAGAAAGAGAGAAAAAAATTGCAACAAAGGCATGTCCCACAAAATGGGGATATATGAGGACAAACATCAATTTCAGCAAGGAAGAGGAACAATGGAGCCAATACTTCATTTCCAGTAATAAGGAGGCAATTATGATGTTAGAATATTCTTACTGCTCATCTATAAAGGAAGGTTGCATTAATGTTGCAAGTTTCAACAGAAATAGATGGTTTTTTCATACAACAATTGACATGTTTTTGCAGAATAAGGATTGGTCTTATCCAAATAAGAGTGAAAGATGATCTCTCTCATTGAAGCATTTGAAAAAAAAAAGGGATAGAAGTTGGTTGAAAACCAAAAATGGCAGCCTCTTCTGATGAAAAAAATGAAAAAAAAAAGGAGATGAAAAAGAAAAAAATGAATAATTCAATAGTGAAAACCTTCTTGGAGGCGCTACTGAGTTGGCTTGCATGAAAACCAATTTTTTGGCATGCATTGCCTTGTTGATCTACCCATCATTTTTCCACCATTGTACAAATCTCACACTGCACATGTGTTATGTTTATGTTTTCGTGATAGCCTACTAACAATCATCAAAAGCGACTTGTAAGGTGCATGACCAATTTTCAGGACGATGAAGGTATGTGTTTCTTGCATTTAATTCATAGTAAAATTTTAGCATTTAGTGTATGATAATCGTTATTTGGCATAAACTATTCATACAATATTGGCAAGTTGAAAATGGAACATGTTCAAGATGTCAATAAACACCCCCTTATGCCCTTAATTGCATGGAAATTCCAAAACTGTGTAAAAACTTGATTTTGGGACAGACATGGCAACAATTCTATTTCAATTTGTAGGGCAAATTTCAGAAGGAGAACTGCAAGTTTATATCTCACAATTGTCTGATAAATTGGTAAGACCCCAAGGTCTTACTATAAAATTATTAACAAATTAATATAAATGTAATCGCAGGCCACTCAAAGGGGGCTCCCTTGTAATCGCTTTGCCACTATAGGGGGCTCCCTCATTTAGAATCTACGATTCTTATTCTTATTCTTCTTCTTGGATGATTTGATATGGATGGCCAACTTAATATATATATATATATATATATATATATATATATATATATATATATATATATATATATATATATATATATATATATATATATATATATATATATATATATATATATATATATATATATATATATATATATATATATACCCTAAAGCTACGTTGGTGAAGAGATGTGATGGTTCATGTTATGAAGAGACATGATGGTTCACGTTATGAGTTAATACTATTATAATTAAATGATTAATAATACTAACTAATACTAACTAATAATGTTAGGATTGAGGATCCTAACATGCCACCCTCCTTAAAAAGAGCTTTTTCCTCAAAGCTCAAAGTGAGAAGCTTTGTCCTTTGTTTTCCAAGAAGGATTTGTGTAAGTTCTTGGACTCTTTTAATGGCATCCTTTCGTAGGCAAGGATATCGAGAAGGATGAAGCATTAGCGAGGGGTTGCCAAGAACAATAGTAGAATCTCCCTTAGTAAAATCATGATGACGATGGGAGGGAAACCCTTGGGGTTCCTCAAATACTTCAGAATGATGCATCAAAAGTGATGGTAATGACTTCATATCCTTTTTTGGTTCCTTGGTAGAGCCAACGGAGAAGGAGTGTGTAGTCACTCTGCGTTGGTTCCCAATAGGTTTGGTCATATGGCAAGAACTCACAATTGGTGAGGAAGGTATGTGTAGGTCTTGTAGAGTGCATGTTTGTCTAGCATTGATCACTTTGGGTATGTCTACCTCATCCTTGCTTGGTACATCAATCAATTCTTGCACATCAACCTCATTGTCTTCATTGTGGTGAGTAGGTGCACTGGTTGCTTCAAACACAACTACCTCATCTGCTTGCTCTATGGAGATACATGGATCAACTTCCTTCAATAAATACAATGTTAGTGTAGCACATTTATGATGGGGTTCAAATTTTTCATCACAATTATCATAGAGTCCTTTTGCTCATCGTTCCTTCATCTCATCAAAGCTAAGATGTTTAATTTGTAAAGTTCAGTTAGATTTTGGAGTTGTGTAAGTGCTTTGTGCCCTTCCATTATGCATAGGTTTGGGAGCGATGTAAGTGGTCGACAATTTTTCCATAAGTGGTTTCCCTAATCGTTGTTATGCATTGATTTTATCTTTGGCTAATTTTGCCAATCCATAGGTCTGCATCATGGTATAGGGATTGAACCTTGTCACCTCCATTCTAATTTTCTCTTTTAATCCCCTAATGAAGACATTGATGAGAATTGATTCATCCAAACTTGTGTTGTGTTTGGTGATATTCTCAAACCGAGTTTGATACTCACTCACAGAAGTGATTTGATGAAGATCTTTGAGCAATTCCCACATGACTGGGTCCCACATGGCTCTAATACCAAATGGTAATACCCCAAGGTCTTACTATAAAATTATTAACAAATTAATGTAAATGTAATCGCAGGCCACTCAAAGGGGGCTCCCTTGTAATCGCTTTGCCACTATAGGGGGCTCCCTCCTTTAGAATTGTTGTGGCTGATCCACAACACACCCCAAAATTGGGGACCCACCTTTTTTGCATGCTTTCAAAGAAGATCTCAGTGACCCAGATGCTAAAAATCAAGAAAAGGGCAAAATTGCACAAGGATGGAAAAGTGTCACGAAATCGCGACATGTTGCTCCGTCGCGGCCAAAAATGAAAAAGTGTCACGAAATCGCGACATGTTGCTCCATCGCGGCCGAAAATGAAAAAGTGTCACGAAATCGCGACATGTTGCTCCGTCACGGCCGAAAATGAAAAAGTGTCACGAAATCACGACATGTTGCTCCGTCGCGGCCGAAAATGAAAAAGTGTCACGAAATCGCGACATGTTGCTCCGTCGCGGCCCAGAGAGGAGAGAGAAAGATAGAATGGAAAAGCGTAGCATGAAATCACGACATGTCACAAAATCATGGTCAAAACAGTCAAATAGGGCAAGGCAGTAAAAGCGTAGCGATATCGCGACAGAAAGCAGCGAAAGGGCACGAAGCGAAAAAACGTCGCGATATCGCGACAGAAAGCAGCGAAAGGGCACGAAGCGAAAAAATGTCGTGATATCGCGACAAAAAGTAGCGAAAGGGCACGAAGCGAAAAAACGTCACGATATCGTGACAAAAAGCAGCGAAAGGGCACGAAGTGAAAAACATCGCGATTTTGCGACAGGTTGCGGCCAAAGGCGTACGAAGATGAAAAGCGTCATGATTTCATGACAGGTTGCACCCACACGGCTCGATAGCAAAAAAGTGTCACGATTTCGTGACATGTCGCATTTTCATTGGGCATGATGGCAGACAAGGTTGTTGGCAAGAAAATGTCACGATATCGCGACATGTCGCATTTTTGCGGTGAAAGCGAAGGAACAAAGCTGCATGCATAAAGACGTCACGATTTACATGGGGCCGTTATAGAATGTGCATAGGAAGCACGAAACACGTGGCATACAGGTGTCAGAGTTGCAGAAGCGTTACATGTAAACAAAAAATATCGAACGTTTCAGCATCGAGCATAAATTCAAAAGCAACGAAAAGGTGAGAATACGAAACGATGCATTCTGGGAGGTGAAACGAAGCGACGCAGGGCGAAACAAAGAGCCGTATCAATTAGTATAAAAGCAGAAGGGCAGATTGATACGAGGGTTGGAAATTGCTGCTAGCAGTGTTGCAGAGCCAAAGGCGACCAGCCATTCTGGGCCTGCTGTTGGAGCAATTTCCTTCACTTGTTCTGGATTTGTTAAACCTGGAACATTCTATCATTGTAACTGATATATTATTTAATACAGAAATACAGAGAGTTGACATCTCATTGATAAGAAAGAAGGAGTCATTTTGCATGCAAGATTTAATGTTTTATCTTTCCCTTTCAGATTTCTAGGCTTCTAGGTGAAGTTTAATGCAAATGTTTTTGGTTGCTTCATGCGAATGCCTAAAATCTGAAATTACAGTAAAAACCCCAAAAACCCGCACCTAGCTTATCAGGATTGTGCGAATTTGCAGATTCAATAGGTTAGGTTGCATGCAAAAAACCTCATTATCTTCGGTTTTGTCAAATCGAGATGGCAGCATTCTGGACGTAGTTTAGTTCATATACTTTGCATTTTCTTTTATTCTCAATTCTTTATTTTATTTTCTGCATTTTAATTACTGTCATTTAAATAAACAACTAAAAATCCATCAAAACTCGAGATTCAAATAGATTCATCTCTTAGATTAATTTGCTTCGAGTCCATTGCAATTTCAAATTAAAATAAACCATAGTGCCCCTTGTTAACATCCACTTGCAACCCTAAGGTATTCCCAACATTTAAATTGAACAAGCATCATTGGTAAACAAAGAGCCAGCATAACAGGAACCTTGGAGAAATTATTCTGTTATAATTTCTTTGCAAGCAAAGGATTTTGGGACTCAGATCCTACCGGAGAGTGTGCTTTCACAACTGGGTGAAAACACCACTCAATAGATTGGCGCTAGAAGGAGGGCCTGATTGGTTTACTTTATTTTGATTTTCATACATAAGTAATATCTTTTTGATTTGATTTTGAAATCATCTCTTAAATCTCACAAACGGCTAAACTGCAGCATTTGTTTTTTTGTTGCAGGTTTTCTTGGAGATAACCGAGAGTTTCATCAGGCAGGCTGGACCCACCACGTCGTATTGCGACTAGGTCCCAAACAACCGGGGAAACCATATTCCATGACCTTACACTCACTGGTACTCCCAAGAATAAAACCAAGCAAGTTGTAAGCTTACCAGTCACAAAAGACCTTTTTGCTCCAGGAACATCGAGTGGACCTACACCAGTAATATCAGTTGCCACTAGTGTACCTATTGTCAGTAATATTTCCACTGCTCTTGTAGGGTTGTCTTCATCGATTTTGAGTCAAATGGCTCAACCTCCAGTAGCTCCTTGGTATGGAGCTAATAATATTCCTTTGAACATTGCAGGGGATATCCATGAAATCCCTAAGAACATAGAAAGATTTTTGCCCAAATACAAACCAGATGGCCCAAGAACTGCAGAAGAACATATCCAAGCCTATAGGGATGTTTTAATAAGGCTGCAAGTCCAACATGAGGATGTGGCTTGCAGACTTTTCCCCATGAGCTTAGATCCAATAGCATATGAATGGTATATATGCTTACCAACTGGTTCAATCACTTCATGGGCACAAATGGAGAACGCCTTTGTTAATCAATTTAGGTCACCTTTGGATCCCACAACCATTTACAATCAATTCATTACATGCAAAAGGGGCCAGGGTGAACCTATCAGAACATTTAATCAAAAATTCCAAAAGTGCTATAATAGAGCAGTTCGACATTTTGCCATAGATCCTGCAGTGGCCTTGCAAATATATTTTGGGGCATTGGATCCCATGACAGCCATGTTTGCAAGATGAAATCCTCAAGTCACCACGCTCGCGTTAGCCTACAATGAAGCCATGACCATCGAGCAGCAAATGACACCACAGGGCTATGGATTTCCCCAGATGCCTATGATGGGACAATATGCTCCATATGGTCAAGCTCCCTTGGCAAATCAGATCATGGCACCACAAATGCCAAGCATGAATGCCTTCCCATATCAACAACCGTATCCACCAGCACCTGCGTATGCACCCATTCCAATCCAACCAATCACATCCATTCCACCTGTTCTCGCATTTTTGCAGAATAGTCAATCGACTATGCAAGGAACCAGCCAAGTTAATTCTCAGGCTATAGTTCCTTTCCCAAATCCAACTCCGATTCAAAGTGTCAATCCATACGGGAATCAAATTCCTCAAAACCCGACCCAAATGTTGAATCAAGACCCCACCAATTATGCAAATCCAACGGGGGTTAACAACAATGTGATTCCACCGAAGGAGATTTATTCGGAGGTCGAAGAGCTCAAGAAGATAGTCCATAAACCGAGCAATGACATGGTTCAAAAATAGAAGTATGAATCCCATGCCCCTCACTCAAATCAAAATTTTAACAATAGAGGGAGACATTGGAACACAAAGCCAAACAATGGGGGAGTACCCGCCCCCATTGCTAATCAACTAGATACTTCTACAGGACCTAGTCAATCCAATTCCCTTTTGAATCTTTTCGATTTGGCATGGGAAAAGGGGTGTAGGTTGCACAACACAAAAGAACACAATGAGAGGAATTGTCCTGAAATTGCTAGATACACTCATTGTCTTCAGGCCCAAGTTGATGATTTGGAACTGGTGTCAAATGAGGGTCCATCGCAACATCAGGATGATAACATTATGGTGGTGGAAACTTTGTATCATCAAGAAGGTGAGAGTGAGGAAGAAGAAGATGAAATTTTGGAACAGGAGGTGCAAGCTTTTCGAGATTTTAGAAAGGGGAATCATGGATACCATTTGAGAAGTAAATCTAAAGCCCCTAAAACCTCATCAACACCACCAAACAACTCCATTCTTCCTCCGGATACTAAGGCAGATAATAATCCTCCTCCTCCACTTAGAAGAGAAATGTCTAATGACGTGCAGAAGACAGTCAAATTCGAAAAACCAAACTATGACATAGTGGAGGATCTAAAGAAGTCCAAATCTAGCCTTTCGTTCTTAGACGCGGCTAGATTGCCTGGCCAAAAGGAGGCGTTGATAAAGGCTCTGAACTCACCTGATCAAATGTGGAAGGGAAAAGGAGTTGAGTCCCATCTGATTTTATGAAAGGAGAGACGGGATGTCCCGCCATTCTTATTGACTCTGAGAATTGCGGGTAAGAATTTGCATAACTGTTTGGTGGACACGGGTGCCACGAGCAACCTCATGCCTTCGAAGATATGTCAAATGCTAGGTCTGCAACCTGTTTCATCCAAATGCAAGGTCCTGCAATTGGACCGATCAGAGGTAAATGTGGTAGGGACCCTATATGATGTCAAAATTCAATTAAATTCTGAACCCAGGGTCCAACAGGTTGTCGACATTCTGGTTGTTAATATCCCAAGTAGATATGGAATGCTACTTGCAAGGGATTGGATGAAAACTCTGAATGGCTATTTTTCAACAGACTGCTCACATATGTGGCTACCCTGGAAAGGAATTGCAAATCAAATCAGAGTGGAAAATGAACCGAGGCTCAAAGAAATCATAACAGAATTTAACAAGCCGAATGAAGTTCAGTTTTCTGAGCCAGAACTGGGGGTCTATGCACTTGATGTTGAGGAAGCTACTGAAGAGCCTAAAAAGGAAACATGTCATGGTGGCTCTTTTGAGGAAAATGATTTCACATGGTTGCTCAGGTTTGATGGATCCAAATCTAGACAGGGAGCAGGAGCTGGAGTCGAGCTCACTGGTCCAGGAGGTAAACCATTATTGGCTGCCTATAGATTGCAATTTCCTTGCACGAACAATGTGGCAGAATACGAAGCACTGATCTTTGGTTTACGTCTAGCATTGAGCAAACAAGTTAAATGCTTGAAAGTATTGGGAGATTCTGAACTAGTTGTCAAGCAGATTAAAGGACAGTATACATGTCGTGACAGGAGACTGAGCCTTTATAGAACTAGGGTTATGGACCTCATTGAGGAATTCGATGCATTCAATATAGCCCTTATTTCTAGAAAAGGAAACCGAATAGCAGACTCTCTTGCAGTCGCCACGGGCATGTTAAATCCAGTGGACATAAAAAGGTGTAAAAAGTTCTCCATTGAATTGGTTCCTTGTCCATCAATACCCGATAATGTCAAGAATTTTCAGGTTTTTGAAAATGACAGACACATCTTCAAATTTGTCATGAACTCGGGTATTTTTGAGAATCAGGTGATTGATGAGGAGCAAAGATGGCAAGATGAAACAGAAAATGAAATTGAAACTGCGTATCAATCCAACAAAATACCTAAAGACGTGGTTTCATTGGAAAAAATGTTCGACATGGGATACAAGACCAAGAAAGGAAAAAGGGTCCCACTCCCCAAAGATGCGTGTGATCTAATTAATCTGGGGAGTACAGACAATCCATGAGAAGTGTACATTGCCAAGGCATGTACAGCTGAAGAAAGGAGCAACATAATACAGGCATTGAAGCATTATATAGATTGCATTGCTTGGAATTACAATGAGCTGAAAACATACAACCAAGACATCATCACACATACCATCCCTCTAAAGCCGGACTCCAAGCCTTTTAGGCAAAGACAGTGAGTTGTTAACCCGCTATTGGAGCCCTTAATAGAAAAGGAGGTCAAAATATTATTGGAAGCGAAGATCATATTTCCTGTTAGGCACTCAACCTGGGTTGCTAACCTCGTTCCAGTAAGAAAAAAGAGTGGAGAGATTAGGCTGTGCATAGATTTTCGAAATCTTAATAAAGCCTCTCAAAAGGATAATTATCCATTGCCATCAATTGATGAAATTCTACAAATGGTAAATGGATCTGAAATGATGTCTTTTCTTGATGGGTATTCTGGATACAACCAAATTCTTATACATCCAAATGACAGGATGAAAACAGCCTTCACCACCAAGTGGGGGACATTTGCATATAAGAGAATGTCGTTTGGACTGTTAAATGCTTGGTGCAACATTTCAACGCGCCATGGACTATGCATTCAAAGGGCTTATAGGCAAATGTATCATCGTGTATGTGGATGATATTCCAAGTATTCTCAAAGAAAAGAGAAGACCATGTCAAAGATTTGAAGAAAGTGCTCCAAAGATGCGAGAGAACATGGAATTTCCTTAAATCCCAAAAAGTGCATTTTCGGAGTAACAGAAGGAAAATTGCTTGGTCACATCATTTCAAAAGAGGGCATATCCATTGACCCAGAAAGGATACAAGCTATCCAAAACTTACCTCTCCCGGGTAGTAAAAAAGAATTGAGATCTTTCTTTGGGCAGGTTAATTTTGTGAGGAAGTTTATCTCAAGCTTTGCTGAGATAGCCAAACCTCTGAACAAGATGCTCAAGAAGGATGTAGATGTCAAATGGAACGAGGAAAGTAGGGTGGCCTTTCAGAACATCAAAGATGCCATTTCCAGAGCCCTTGTCCTCATAAGTCCAGACTATTCTAAGCCTTTCTATATTTATGCTTTCGCATCAGAACACTCTTTTGCGAGTGTCTTGACCCAAAAAGGTGAGGATAGTGCAGAAAACCCCATAGCATTTTTAAGTGCCCCTTTAAAAGATGCTCAATTAAGGTATTCCATCCTTGATAAGCAGATGTACGCACTTTTTAAAATGGTAAAAAAATTTAGACATTACATTGTGCAAAGCAGAGTTATTGCCATCGTGCCTGACCCTGTCGTTAAGACCATGTTTTTACAGTAATGAACTAGGTGAGAAAAGAGGGAAATGGATTTCCACCATCCAAGAATTTGATCTCGAAATCCAACCTATGAAACTAGTTCGAGGACAGGGATTGGTGAAGGCGATCGCTGAAAATAATCCGCAAATGACATGCCAATATTCGAATACAGAATACATTTCTAAGGATGACTGGTATGTTGATATTGTGCAATTTTTATTGAATGGTAAGTGTCCTTCTAATCTGAATTCAACTCAGAGAAGAGCTTTAAGGCTTAAGTCTATCAATTATCTGATGAAATCTGGTGTTCTTTACAGGAAAAATCATGAAGGGATCTACTTGAGATGCCTGAACAAAGAAGAAGCTGCTAAGGTGTTGCAAGAATTTCATGGGAAACATGGAACTGGTCATGGTGCGGCAAATGCTACAACGCATCAAATCCTAAGAGCAGGATACTACTGGCCCCACATTTTCAAAGATGCACATGCCCATGTACGATCATGTCACATTTGTCAAGTGGCCGCCAATAGAGAAAGAAATGCAGCCATGCCATTACAACCTGTAGTTGAAATGAGACCATTTGCACAATGGGGACTAGATTTCATTGGGGTTATTAACCCAAATTCTTCTGATTCTCATAAATTCATACTAACAGC
The DNA here is from genome assembly GCA_028583015.1 of Wollemia nobilis. Taxonomy (NCBI): domain Eukaryota; kingdom Viridiplantae; phylum Streptophyta; class Pinopsida; order Araucariales; family Araucariaceae; genus Wollemia; species Wollemia nobilis. Next base: position 3,272,858 of record JAQPPZ010000613.1, on the reverse strand, counting down.
TACAGATTACTGTACAAGGTGGATAGAAGCAATTCCTACTAAACATGCCACCACAGACGTTGTAATAAAATTCCTTGAGGACCACATTATAACAAGATTTGGAATGCCCGATTCTATTGTCAGTGACAATGGTAAAGCTTTTATTTCTACACAATTTGCAGATTGGGCATATGACAACAAAGTGAGCTTAAAGTTTGCATCTAATTATTACCCTCAAGGAAATGGTTTGGCCGAATCTTCAAATAAAAATTTGTTGAACATCATTAAGAAATTGCTGGAAAAGAACCCTCGGGATTGGCACAGCCAATTGAAGTTTGCCCTTTGGGCAGATAGGACCAGAGTAAAAGAATCCATAGGGAATACTCCCTATCATTTGGTCTATGGGCAAGACCCGATATTTCCTGCAAATTTGAAGTTGCAAACCTTGCATTTCATACAAGAGTACTTGGGGACAGATGATCAAGTTGAAGCCAGGTTAAGTCATTTGCTGCACCTTGATGAAAAGAGGGAAGAAGCCATGAATCACATGAATAAACACCAGGAAGTTATCAAGAGATGGTTTGACAGAAGGGCTAAAATTAAGTCCTTCAGAATTTCAGATTTGGTATTACTATGGGACAAAAGACATGAGGAAAAAGGGAATCATCAAAAGTTTGATTGTCTTTGGTTAGGCCCCTATCAGATTTCAGAAATTCTCGGGAAAAATACCTTCAGGCTAAAAACTTTAGAAGGGAAAGATTTTATGTTACCGGTTAATGGGCAGATTTTAAAGCATTATTTTAGCCCTTAGGTTGTAAGAGTTTGATGTTATTCTTTTCGGTTTTGGTGGAGATTTTCAGATTTTGTTTTCATTTTTTTTAGGATTGTTAGTCTAGTTAGGATTTAGGTTGTGGGTTTGATTTCAATTGACATGTTTTGTTTATTTTTATAAAAAAAAAAAAAAAAAAATTGAGATGTCAACTTATGCTTAAGACTAGGAGAATATGAAACATTGGAATTGTCTTGTAAAAGCTCCACAAGTAACACAAACATTTTAAGTTATATCGTTTGAAACTTGTGATGCATGAAGTAGTCAGTTTTGTATGGCAAATATTTCATCTGCAATTCAAGAGATAATGCATTCATGTTACATCTCACTTTACATATACATTCCATCTTAGTTGCATATGCATCTTAGGTACAAATCATTAAAGTGTGTCAAATCCTCTTAGGGTTGTGCTATAACATAAATGTGAAAAAAATCCTAAGGTTGGAAACTGAGCCTCATGATATCTAGAACTAAGCACATCTTATACATTAAAAAGGATCTTGAGCAAAATGATCAAAACCTAACTTGGAAGAAAAGGTTGGGCGAAAGAAGTATTTCAGGTCTATCCTATTATGCAACATGATCCTTAAAACAATGGTTTTGACCACTTCCATAAAGCTTAAAGCCTAAAATCAGAGTAGTAAGGATAGGGTTAAATCCTCATCGAACTTAGGTTGAGGATCCAATTCCCCAAAGCTTTGATTTGACCTACATGGAGTAGTAAGGATAGGGCATAAATTCTCATCTCGCTTAGGTTGAGAATCCGATTCCCCAAAGCTCCTATGTCTCATTTCATAATAAATCTTGGATTGGAAGGATCGTACTACTTGTCCTCTGCAAAGGATGGGTAGTCATCCCCAAGGTCTAAGCAATAAAATTAATATTTTCCATTTTTATCCAAAGCTTGGATTGGAAGGATCGTACTACATGTCCCTAGCAAGGATGGGTAGTCATCCCCAAGGTCCAAGAAGTAAAAAGATTAATTTTTCCCATCTCATATTTATATTGGATTGGAAGGATCGTACTACTTGTCCTTTGCAAAGGATGGGTAGTCATCCCCAAGGTCCAAAGAAATGAAGGTAAGTCTTGGATTATGGGGTTAGGTATGCCCATGCATGGCAACATGTCTTGTCTAAAAAACAAGACCACTGTTTGTTCAAAGGGTTAGACTAGCATGACCATTTCTTCCATAATTGGTTAAATTATTTTGCTCAAAGTGAGGTAATGAATTCCAAATCAGAATAGTAAGGATAGGGTTAACCTCCCATCTCGGTTAGGTTGGGAGTCCGATTCCCCAAAGTTCTGATTTCACGTTCACTTGCACATGGGTTCAAGATAGTAGGGACTCATAACCAACTTTGGGATATAATAAAGCAATTCATTAGTGGATCCTAAGAGGGTTTGGTAATCTTGAATGTTTGTGCATGACACTAGAAAGTTTAGGCCTTTACAAGGGCAAGATCTCTAAGCATAGTCATCAGGTTACATAAGTCATTCACAATCTCACATATGCACTCATGTAAAACTGACAATGGAATGTTGATCAATTTCAAACGATAGGGAATGAAATACATTGCACACACCGAGCTAATACTTGATGATTCTGATGATTCATGTACTTTTGATCTTTGGGCATTTGTTTATATTGCTTATGTGCTAACACATGTTTTCATGTTGTATACTTTCAGGTAGGGTTCTCACTAAAATGCTCAAGAGCATTTGACAACAGAGTCACCATTTGTTGTGGCTGATCCACAACACACCCCAAAATTGGGGACCCACCTTTTTTGCATGCTTTCAAAGAAGATCTCAGTGACCCAGATGCTAAAAATCAAGAAAAAGGCAAAATTGCACAAGGATGGAAAAGTGTCGCGAAATCGCGACATGTTGCTCCGTCGCGGCCGAAAATGAAAAAGTGTCACGAAATCGCGACATGTTGCTCCATCACGGCCGAAAATGAAAAAGTGTCACGAAATCGCGACATGTTGCTCCGTCGCGGCCGAAAATGAAAAAGTGTCACGAAATCGCGACATGTTGCTCCGTCGCGGCCGAAAATGAAAAAGTGTCGCGAAATCGCGACATGTTGCTCCGTCGCGGCTGAAAATGAAAAAGTGTCACGAAATCGCGACATGTTGCTCCATCGTGGCCTAGAGAGGAGAGAGAAATATAGAATGGAAAATATCGCGACATGTCGCAAAATCATGATATGTCGCAAAATCGTGATCAAAACAGTCAAACAGGGCAAGGCACTATAAGCGTAGTGATATCGCGACAGAAAGCAGCGAAAGGGCATGAAGCAAAAAAATGTCGCGATATCGCGACAAAAAGTAGTGAAAGGGCACGAAGCGAAAAAACGTCACGATATCACGACAAAAAGCAACAAAAGGGCATGAAGTGAAAAAATGTCGCGATATCGTGACAAAAAGCAGTGAAAGGGCACAAAGCAAAAAAAACATCGCGATTTCATGATAGGTTGCGGAGGCATACGGAGATGAAAAGCGTCACGATTTCATGACAGGTTGCACCCAAACAGACTGATAGAAAAAGTGTCACGATTTCGTGACATGTCGCGTTTTCGCTGGGCATGATGGCAGACAAGGCTATTGGCAAGAAAATGTCACGATATCGCGACATGTCACGTTTTCACGGTGAAAGCAAAGGAACAAAGCTGCATGCATAAAGACGTCATGATTTACATGGGGCCATTACAGAATGTGCATAGGAAGCGTGAAACACGTGGCATACAGGTGTCAGAGTTGCAGAAGCGTTACATGTAAACAGAAAATATCGAACGTTTCGGCATCGAGCATAAATTCAAAAGCAACGAAAAGGCGGGAATACGAAACGATGCATTCTGGGAGGTGAAACGAAGCGACGCAGGGCGAAACAAAGAGCCGTATCAGTTAGTATAAAAGCAGAAGGGCAGATTGATACGAGGGTTGGAAATTGTTGCTAGCAGAGTTGCAGAGCCAAAGGCGACCAGCCATTCTGGGCCTGCTGTTGGAGCAATTTCCTTCACTTGTTCTGGATTTGTTAAACCTGGAACATTCTGTCATTGTAACTGATATATCATTTTAATACAAAAATACAGAGAGTTGACATCTCATTGATAAGAAAGAAGGAGTCATTTTGCATGCAAGATTTAATGTTTTATCTTCCCTTTCAGATTTCTAGGCTTCTAGGTGAAGTTTAATGCAAATGTTTTTGGTTGCTTCATGCGAATGCCTAAAATCTGAAATTACAGTAAAAACCCCAGAAACCCGCACCTAGCTTATCAAGATTGTGCGAATTTGCAGATTCAATAGGTTAGGTTGCATGCAGAAAACCTCATTATCTTCGGTTTTGTCAAATCGAGATGGCAGCATTCTGGACGTAGTTTAGTTCATCTACTTTGCATTTTCTTTTATTCTCAATTCTTTATTTTATTTTCTGCATTTTAATTACCGTCATTTAAATAAACAACTGAAAATCCATCAAAGCTCGAGATTCAAATAGATTCATCTCTTAGATTAATTTGCTTCGAGTCCATTGCAATTTCAAATTAAAATAAACCATAGTGCCCCTTGTTAACATCCACTTGCAACCCTAAGGTATTCCCAGCATTTAAATTGAACAAGCATCATTGGTAAACAAAGAGCCAGCATAACAGGAACCTTGGAGAAATTATTCTGTTATAATTTCTTTGCAAGCAGAGGATTTTGGGACTCAGATCCTACCGGAGAGTGTGCTTTCACAACTGGGTGAAAACACCACTCAACAAGAATCTACGATTCTTATTCTTATTCTTCTTCTTGGATGATTTGATATGGATGGCCAACCTAATATATATATCTACCCTAAAGCTATATTGGTGAAGAGATGTGATGGTTCATGTTATGAAGAGACGTGATGGTTCACGTTATGAGTTAATAATATAATAATTAAATGATTAATAATACTAACTAATACTAACTAATAATGTTAGGATTGAGGATCCTAACATAAATTGAAGGAGGATAATCAACAAAATGCACCTGAAGGTTCTATTTTAGTACTACTAGAATAAAACAAAAATATACAAAACAAATAATAGCATCTAAACAAAAGGATGAAGAAGAGATTTTTGATGTTATGGAAGGCTTATACATCTAGATATGGGCCCACGAGAGAATTTATAGCTAAATTTTGCATAGGAGGTCATTTCTACATTTTTTTGAAGATCTTCGAAATGAACAAACATCTTTGGAATGAGAAATACAGTCTCTTCAAAATGAGCGAACATATTCGAAATGAGAAATACAGTCTCTTCGAAATGAGCAGGATATCTTCGGAATGAGCAGAAACTGTACTAGAATTGTTGAAAATGCTACAAAATAGCAAAAAGAGTATGGTACATCAAATATTGAGGTTTATAAGGCTCTACCACAAGTAAGTACATCCCTCAAGCATTTCAAATCCAAAAATTTTATCAATTTTTTTCAAAATGTGCAAACAACAAAAATAAGCATTTAACCTGAAATGTTGTTAAGAACAGAAAATTCCATCAGTAGTAGTGCATCTGCCAAATACGGTTCCACAATAAGACTATTACAAGATGAATCACATGATATCAAGCCTTTAAGAGGTACCTTGCAACACTAAAACTTGTAGAAATATAGAAAAAGAATCATACATGTGCTTAATTGTAAAATACTTGATATAGTGTAGCAAGGAGGAATTTCTCAGTTAGCAGGTAGCAAAGGATATTGTTCACAAGAATAAAACCTGCATATTACTATGGCCTACTAAGATGCATGAGGGCATGAATCAGTTCAAGTTGGGGGGGATGATGAGGCCCAAAAATACCTCATTATTACACAGTGTTTGACTACCATATGATAAGGTAATTGCCAAATAGTTGACTAAAATATACTATTTGTTAAGTGTTTGCATGATTTTATGTTAGGAATACTATATCTCTATTTTTGACTATTTTTAGCATTTTGTGACTGATTTTGCTTGATTAAGTAGCAAGTAAAAACATACATTTCAATTAAAAAAATGTGGTATGATGATATCCATTAAATTCTCAATGGTTTTTGAATGTTTTCCTACCCTTCAATTTGTTTCAGATCTACATTGAAGCCAAAATTTTAGGACTGTCATAAATCTAAAAATCTAAAAAAACAGCCATATAAAAATCAACAAGCTGTCACTTTATAGGAACACCTTGAATTTGTCAATAAAAGCATGAGGATATGGATAGAATGAGTTTAGAAGGACTACATAAGACATCTGACCTATTTAAAAGCATTCCCACATGGTCTAAATAGGCAGCAATAGGGTATAACAGAGCAAGGACAATTGTGCAGCACTATTGCGCTATTTCAGCATGGTTACTTGGTGAATGAAGTGTATAAATTCAGTAGAAACTTGATGTACTCCTTCATGTTGATATTTGAATAATTTTTCCATGTTCTAATTTGTTTGAATTTACAAGAAATGCCAATATTTTACAACTGTGCAGCAGAGCTGAAAAATGCAGTAATTTACCATGTAAATCCTAGCAAGCTACCAATGAATGGTAAGGCATTGAATTCACACATGGAGAGGAATGAAGGCTATTGCAATCTGATCCTGAGGGCTAATCCACTTGATAAATACAGCTAAAATCACTTTAAGAGCACATAGTTGTTCATTCTGAAGATCTTCGGAATGAACAGACATCTTCGAAATGAGAAATATAGTCTCTTCGGAATGAGCCACTTATCTTCGGAATGAGAACATAAAGTGCTTTTTGACTTGTTGACTGATTTTTGATGATGGAAAAAGGGAAAGAAAGTTGAAAATGTTAAAGGAAAATATCTCCCATCTGACTTTGTCGTCCTTGCCATCCAAAGCCACCATTCATGGAAAAGATCAATTTTGATCCTCTTCTAATATAAACACAGAAATAACTACAGCATAATAGAAAATTGTTTACAATATAGAAATGGCATATTATGAAGTGAAGAAATATGTGTGAGATATTTCTAGACTTCTCCCACATACTCCCACCACTGAAGATGCTTTCTAAGGGCCAATGACTACTACTGCAACATAAACTATCCAGATTTACATTTATTTCAAATCCAAAATTATTGGCAAATCATTGTAAAGCAGCACATAGGCTGATTTGAGCATGGGATATGTTGTAAATATTTATATAAACAACACATCTCCCTCCTTGGTTGAGCCAGTTAGGAATTAGAATAGAGGAGAGTTTTCAATAGCAGCAATTAGGACTGTACAATGCTTTTTTCTAATAGTTTTCAGCATGTTTTGTCATCAATAAAAGTGCAGTTATTTTATCATTTTCTATTCTGAGTGTTAATTATTTAAGGAGTGCTTTTCACATCCTTCTAGATCAATAATTATGGGCCCACTTTTAGATCTAGAAGGAGGGATTTTATGGCAGGTTTTAATCTGTAATTTTGCTACAGCAGAATTAATAGATTGCTTGCTAGATTTTATTTTCTTGTTTTTATTTTATATTATGTGATTGATGTTTTCTATTATGTTTGTGTACAATTTTTATGTGTGTGTCAGCTGAAAAACTAGATTAAATATTTATTTCTTGTTTCCTTTGCTTTCCATGTTCTGTTATTTTTATGTTTCAGCAGCTTTCAATTTTCAACAGATTTCATTTTGCTATCAATTCCTATAGCAGAAGCTTGACGACCTTTTGTGGCAGGGCATTAACAGGTGTTTCATTTCCAAGCATCACTTCCATTTTGTAAGAGTAAAATAGGTTTCAATTTTGCAAGTGTAATTTAGGATTTCATTTCAGCAACATTTTAATTTAGCAATTTCAATTTTGTCATTTCAATTTTGCAAAAGTAGATTAGATTTCAATTTAGCAATTTCAATTCATGCAATTGTAGTTAATTGTTAAATTCTGCAATTTAGATTTAGTTTTCAATTTTTGTAATTTATTTTAGTTTCCATTCTATAGACTAGGTTTAGTGTGACACCAAAAAGGCTAAACTAAAATTTGCTTCACCAATAAATGCTTGAAATCTAAATGCTTGAATCGTACTCTACCTATCCTTCTATCATAGATAGCCTTGGACACCACCTCGGATTGATAAGATCTTTGAGATTTCATGATGTTATTAATGACAAAAATTCATACCCATGGTAGTGGTAAGGTATTGACACCATTGCATCTATCCTTATTAGAGAAGGATGTAGACCACACTATCAATCAATGGCTACACAACACAATAAAAGTAGCTCATACTATCAATCAATGTCTACAAAGCACAAGTATGTGGCTCACACTTCCAACACAGTTGATGAGGATTGATGTTTGATCCTTCATATGACCCCTCTAGTAGTACCTAGCTAGGAACTACTAGAGGGGTCATATGAAGAATCAAACATCAATCCTCATCAACAGTGGATATAAAGCACAAGGATATCGCTCACACTGCCAACATAGTGGCTATACAACATACAATAAATGTAGCTCACACTACCAACATAGTGGCTATACAACACACAAGGATGTAGCTCACACTACCAATGTAGTGGCTACACAGCACAAGGATGTATCTCATACTACCAATGTAGTGGCTACACAACACACATGTATGTAGTTCACACTACCAATATAGTGGCTACACAAAACAAGGATGTAGCTCATACTACCAATGTAGTAGCTACACAACACATAAGAATATAGCTTCATACTACCAACGTAGTAGCTATACAACACACAAGGACGTAGCTTTATACCACAAACATAGTGGCTACACAGAACACAAGGATGTAGCTTCACACTACTAATGCAGTGGCTACACAACACACAATAATTAATACAATACCAATTTATGATGAACCAACCTAGACCACCTACACTACTAGCATGTATGCTCATCGTTATATACTCTTCACTCCCTGAGATCTTCCTCTCTTCATTCTCCTCTGTTCCTTCATGCCAACTCGCTCCTTTATTTTCCTTCCTTCTACCCAACTCCTCCTTCTCCTCCCACTTTTCCCATACATGCCTTCTTTTCTCCTTGGTCCACATCCCTACCTACCTACCATTACTTCCTCAACCACCTATGATAGGTGGTAGGATGGACATACCTCTCCCTCTCTTCCTTAGTCGATTACGATTAAGATCTTTCCATTCACATTAGGGGAGATTCACGCAAATGACCCAATAAGATAGTCAAAGGGCAACCCGACCCATTCTTCTGAATGCCATCTTGTCATATTTACTCCTTGGGGTCGAACATCGGGTGAGCAATGACTTCCTATACATACCATGATAAATACTAAGCCTTGGGGCTTCAAAAGAATTGTTTTTATTTTCTTATTTTTATATTTCAAGGAAATTTTCCCAATAAAAATTATTTGGCAAATGATTACTTCTTTACTTACTAGAGCTATTATATAAATCAATCATTTTTTTACTAATAACATCTACCAACATCATTTTAAATGATCGACTACTCATTTATAATGAGATCTATGCTTAAAATAATTATTTATTTAAACAATATCTTCCCATTTTTTAAATAAATCAAATATTTATTTAAACAATATTCTTTTTGCTTTTAAAACAAATCAAACATTTATTTAAACAATATAATTTTTTATTTTCAAATAAATCAAACATTTATTTAAACAATATCCTTTTTGCTTTTTGAATAAATCAAATATTTGTTTAAACAATATCCTTTTTGTTTTTTTAATAAATCAAAAATTTATTTAAACAAGCACACGTGAAGTCGTGGAGGCAAAATATTTACTCCATGCTTACTAGTTATCAAGGTTAATAATGCTGAAGTAAAGTACAATCATGCAATAGGGAGTCTTTCCATCAATCTAATCTCTTGTCTCAGCCTCTAGAACTTACAATAGCTACTAGGCCATCATTATAGGGCTCAAGGTGGTTATATATTGACGATTATCCCTAATAGAATGCATGCCTATATGAAGGTATCTATTTGTTCTACCTTTGAGTTGCCTTATCATAATTTCCCCCTTCTCATGTAATATCATCTCTAGTGGATGAATCAATTCCTTCAATTCTCGAACACACCTGATCCTACACATTAGCCATTCATTAGTATCATATACTTCACTACCTATTTATTATTATGAGGTTGTTGAATTGCACAAAATAGAGTATTAGTCATATTTGTTAATATATTATTTTTCCATGTTCAAAAGTCCATCTGGGAGGATCATAAAAATGCGCAAGTATCATGTATATAAGAGTGCAAGTGTGTAATAAGATAAAGTACACAAGTGTCATGTATGTAAGTATGCAAATATGTAATGTGTGGACGTGCATAAGTGCCATGTATTAGGATTGCTTATAGGAGAATAAGTGTCATGTAGAAGTGTTTAGGTGTTATAGAGTTAAGTATGCATGTAAGTAGAGAGTTAAGAGTTTTGAATACAAGTGGTAAGATGAGAAGACAAAGGACATGAGAGTCTTATATTATGTAAATAATAGAAAAGGATATGAAAAATCCAAAGCAAGGAATATTGTGATCTGAAGTAGATAGAGCAACCTAAAGGTAAACATGACCAAAAGAGGATCTATATGAGTAAATACTAGACCAAAATTATCTCACAGAGATGACCAAAGAATATATATTTAAGTAAAGAGTAGACTATAATCATCTCATAGAGATGACTAAAATGTATAAGAATCTATCTTAGTAAAGAGCAGACCTAAACAACCTCACAAAGATGATCAGAAGGAATTAGGATCTATTTTTGTAAAGAACAGACTTGAACCATCTCACAAAGATGACCAAAAGATATAAGAAGTTTTCCAAGTAAAGGGTAGACTTGAATTACCTCACAAAGATGCCCATAAGGTATAGGGACTTATCCACATAAAGAAAATATCAAGTCAACTCATAAAGACAACCAAAAAGAAAGAATGTTCATCTATGTTAAATAAGAATGCCATATCATCGATATTGTGACAATAAGAAGTAAGAAGACATTATGTGCATGAAATTGTAGATCTAAATCACTAGAAGAGTCTTGAAATATAGTAGCTATTGTGTGGGTTACCAAGCATATGGAAGAGAAAAAAAAACTACAACATAAACATTTTAAAAGGCTTGGAAAGAGGGCCAACATATTCATTCTATTGTAATAGTCTAGAGAGTAATGCACATTGAAAGCAATATTTTATGCATAAGCATTACAATAGTATAATGTTTGAAATCAGCCATAATCACATGAATGCATCATGAGGCTATTTTCACATATTTTCTAAGTGGAGGTTAAAGGTAAGCATTACCTTGATTAATTATTTGATTATGTTGTAATTTATGGATTATTGAAAGCATTAAAACTTAGGATTAATAATTAAAGAGGGAGATAAAATGTTTTCAACTGTATGCTATTATTTAGGTGGGAGTTATAAGTGTTTCTACCATATTTTGAAATTGAAAGTTATTTTACAAGTAGTTTTTTTGCAATTTATTTTTAAAAAATATAAATTAATAATTTGGAGAGATAAGGTTTTCTACTCCAAACTAAATTTTGAAGCTTTTAGATATTTTTGAATTTGAAATTTTTTAAAAATTAGAAGATTTGAAATTTGATTTTTGAATTGAAGATTTAAGAACTTGAAGATTAAATTTATAAATTTATAAAACTTTGAAAGATTTGAAAAATTGAAGGATTTTTTAAATTTAGAATTTACAAATTTAATTAGTAGGGAGAGAAAAGTTTTTCTACTTCAATGGATTTGAAAATTTAAATCTGTAATTTTACCTTTGATAGTTCTGAAAAAGAAATTTGGGTTTTTAGTGTAAAAAGGATTAATAAACGTAAAGGAATTGAAATTGTAATTGATTAACGTTGGAGTAATAAGGTATTCTATTTCAAAATATTTTTTGATGGATAAATGGCATTGGAAAATAGGATCATTACATCATAGGAGAAATTCTTAAAGTACAAGACCATACTTCATGATAGGAAGATTTTAAAAATGAAGAGTTTTATCAAAAATAATATTTTGAATTCAAAGGGTCCAATCATAGCAAATTTTGTAAAAATTCTTATCATAGTTGTACATCATGTGAATATCTTAGATCTACCTCAAATTTCTTTGAGGTAGATAATCTACAAAAAGGGACATACCTTTGGAATAGTCTTAAAACAACTAAGCCATTTTTACAAGGAAAACACTGGCAGATTGGTGATGGATCTCAAGTTCATTTTTTGAATGATAAATGGATTTAAAGTATTCCTCTCAGTGAGGATCCAGATTTTGTAGGGTTAAAACCTTTTGTTGAGGTTTTTTATGGGGACCTAGTCAAAGATTATATAATCAATGAGGAAAATAGTAAGAAATGGAAACATTTATAGGTGGATAATCTTAATGACAAAAATCAATAAAAGCTAAGGAAGATAAATATTCTTCTACATGTCTATTTATTGAACAATTCTAGATCTTCATACTCTTATTTGGATGAGCCAAAGGGAAGGAACATACTCGGTAAAATCAGGTTATTATCTCCTTGAAGGGGAGGGCTTTGGATGGATACCAATAGCTAATATTTGGATCAAATATCTCATTACCAAGATAGCACACTTATATTAGCTAGTAGTCCCAAATAAGGTCTTAACCATGGATAATTTACATAAAAGAGACTTCACATTCCCAAATAGGTGTGTTCTCTATGAAATGAGTGAGGAAGATACTGGTCATCTGTTTTGTACCTTCCCTTTTATAGTTGACCTACTAAATAATATTTTGAATAACTTCCAGGTAGAGTGGGTCTTCCCCAAGTCTCTCTTTGATATCTATCTTCAATGCTAGTTCCCCTTTAAAAATAAAAGGTTGCAAATGTTATGGAGGTTAAGTCTTACACATGTTCTATGGAGGGTTTGGAAAGAAAGAAACCATCAGATCTTCAAAGATAAGAAGAGAAAATGCACATCAGTGGCAAATAGAATTTTAAGTGCAATGTTGGAAAATTTAGGTATCATGAAGTTCAACCATAATTTTGAACCAGGCCCAAAGAATGAAATTGCTAGAGTTTGGGGGTTAGCTTCCAATTATCATAAATCCTGCTCATCGTCAATTCATCCATGAACCAATTCAAAATGGAAAATGCCTACATGTGGATGGATAAAATTAAAATTTTATGGAGAGAAAAAAGGAAATCCTAGGAGTGCTGGAGTAGGAGGTATCTTTTGAGATCATTGGGGTAGACCACTCTTGGCCTATGCAAAGCCTCTAGGAGATCAAACAAGCCATGTTGTTGAAGCTAGAGCAACCTTTATGGGTGTGTCACTTCTGGGTAAGCTAAATATAAGGAAATTAATAATTGAAGGAGATTCATAAAATATCATTAATATTTTGAATGGAAAATGCCTTCTAGGATGGAATATAACATATATGATAAATGAGATTAACACTAAACAAGAGCTCCTTGAAGAAGTACATATTATCCATGTCTATAGAGAGGCTAATGAGGGTAGATGACTATTTGGAAAATATGGGTGTACCTTTGGATGAATTGCAATATGGGGAGTTAATATTCCCTCATAGTTTTTAATAAATTATTAATAGCGAAGCCAAGGATGATGATAAAATGAGATCAAAGATTAAATTTGCTAAGGGGATTTTAAATATTTTATGCATAAAGCTTTACTGTTCATTTGGAGGGAGCAGTTTGAACATTCTTGACTGATACAAGTATAATATTAGGGATGAAGGAAATAAAATAGGATGATAATGAGTCTCCAATAGTGGTGGATCCTTTATTTTATAGTCGGATCATGTGTTATTGAGTTAAAAAGTTTCTACCTCTGGCAAACTCCACTTTCGAGTTTGGTCTAATCTACTCTTGGTTTTTTATTAATCATTATTTTGTGAGATACAAGTTGCATCTTATTTCTAAATGGGACTAGAGCTGGTATATGGGGATTCTCTATGTCACAATACTCATGTTTGAGTCCACCTAAAAAATTTAGTCATTATATGTACTAGCAATTGGAGCATCAGAAGGAAATATGACATGATTGATCATGCTAATTAATATATCTCCATGAGTGTCTCATTGACTAGAGCCATGAATAAGGGACTAGAACTACATACTAAAAGACCTGCATACTAAAATACTTCTTAAAACACCTTTTTGACTTGTCAAAATGTTTGCTTCAATTGTTTTTGGAAAAATAAAATAAGTAAAAAATCACTTGGAGGACCTAAAAAGGAGGATCTTTATGCTCAAGGTTTGAAAAAAATGTTAAGATTTGTATGGTTTTGTTTATTGGTCATTGTGTGTTATATATTTTGTAATATTAAATGATATTTAAGTCAAAAACATAGATAGTATTTAGGTTGTTTGATCTTCTTGTTTAAGGTTTGAAACCTTATTTCTGGAACCATATTTGGAGTGTAAATCTTATTATTTGATGTTTATTGTAAAAATTTTGGTGTCCCTTTCAAAACCACTTCTTATACCTTCATAAAAAATATATATATCATTTGAATCTATCAAAAAATACAAAAAAAAAAGATTTTTGGTATATAGATTTAGGTGCTAGTCATCATATGACTAAAAATTTACATTGGTTTGAATCCTTGGAAATCAAAATTAATATTCCACTAAAAATTGTAGATGATATGCTTTATCATATTCAAGGAGCTAGAAAAGTAATACCTAACTTGGAAATCTTGGATTTTGTGCTAGAATAGGTTTTATATGTTCCTGGATTATCAAATAATATTATATTAGATGCTTAGTTAGTTGGAAAAATGAATGTAGAAAATATATTATCAAGAACTAAAACAAAAATGAAGTTAAAGGTTCCATAAAGAATAAAATGTTTTCTTTAGACAATTGGATTATCTAAAGAAATCATTGAGCATTTTTTACCTCAATATTAGATTAATGATAAATTCCTTGATTTCTTAGAAAGACAGTAAATAGGAAGATGAATCAGACATAGTCCAAGGTTACCATACAATACATCAAAAGGTACTATCCCTAAAGAGGGATGATATCCATTATTATAGGAAAATTCCACCAATGACAGATAGTCTTCCCATCGAGACTTGTGGTCCATGCAATACATGCAAATCATATCTTCCAAAACTTGGTTTACTTGCTCTATCTGACCATCTATTTTAGGGTGGTACGTTGAACTCAAAAGGAGCTTTGTGCCTATTGTATGATGTAAGGCTCTCCAAAATTTTGAAGTAAACTTGGAATCCCTATCAGATATAATTACCTCTGGGAATCCATGTAGTCTTAACACTTCTTTAAAAAACCTATTAGCCACCACTTGAGCATCGTCCTTGGTGCTCTTAGGTATGAAGTGTGCAACCTTTGTCAATTTGTTGACCACAACAAAGATTGCATCATGCTGGTACCTGGTATTAGGTAAGCCTACAATAAAATCCATCGATATGACTTGCAATTTCTTAGTAGGTATATTATGAGGATACAAATATCTTGTGGGATGCTTGCATTTTTCCTTGACCTTCTGGTATTCAAGACATCAGGCCACAAAATATGTAATGTCCTTCATCCCCACCCAAAAAAAGGTCCTTTTTAGATTTTCTCTTGTTTTTACTCTGAGGTAATACATAATGAAAAGTTACATGATTGAAGATGAAGACAAATATTGAAGACTAAAGTCATAAATAACCAAAGAATATAACATATGGGTGTGTTGGAGAATATTACATTATTTGGCACATGCTAATGCACCCCCATGGTACATTTATGGTACACATATAATATATTAGGGTTTTAATAAATAGTTTAGGTGAGTGATTTATATTTCCCCTTTATGTAAGTGTCTATGTGCAGGATATGCACAAGTTTCATGTATATAAGAGTGCAAGTGTGTAATGAGATAAAGTACACAAGTGTCATGTATGTAAGTGTGCAAATATGTAATGTGAGGATGTACACAAGTGTCATGTATTAGGAGTACATGTAGGAGAGGGAGTATCATGTAGAAGTGTGCAAGTGTCATAGATTAAAGTGTGCATGTAATTAGAGAGTGAATATTCTTATATACAAGTGGTAAGAGAAGCCAAAGGATATGGGAGTGTTGTCTCATGTAAAGAATAGGAAAGGTTGCAACTATCGGATATGTGAGGAGTGCAATAGTCAAGTATTTAAGAGTCATATTTCTAAGTCTATATAATGGAAATAAAGCTCCATATATTGTATTGGAAAACAATCTAAAAGAAGATCACCAACAAGTATTGATAATAAATATTTAATATATATTTTTGAGCAATCTTATTATAAGTATTATTCATGTTATTACATGATTGATTTTGGTCATATTTGATGTTATTTTTAATGTTATTATACATTATATTGGCCAACATATATTTTTATTTTTTTTATATTTGATTCTATACATGATTAATTATACTAGGACCTAAGATAATTTTTCTTAAAAACCAACACATTTCACATATATTTGTAGTTGATCCTTAGAAAATAATCTAGGTTGTAAAATGTCCATCTTTTCATAAAATTGGAAATTTCAAAATATCTATAGAACCCTAAGAAGTTTCAAGTATTTATACTTTAGCTTCAATTTTATTATTATCACATATAATAGATTGGATATATATATTAAAAACCCTATATTTGGTCTTCTTATTTGGTAATATCTTGCATCATATTTTTCAATTTAAATTATCATTAATACTTTGAGAGAATTTATTTTTACTTCATTGAAAGTCTTTCATAAGTTATTGAAAAGACAAATAAGATAAATTTTTGGGATTTATTTTTTCTAATAAGTTACATGTGACTTCTATTAGAGGCCATTCACATCACAACACCAAATATTGCATTTGTTGTTAGGTCAATTAAAATATATCTACCTTTCCCTTTTATCAAAGATATTATTTATTTCATTTCCTATCAAATATATTCATCTTCCTCAAAGTGCCATGTTTTTACAATGAGATCCTTGAAATCATTTTCATTAAGAGATAAAATCTCACTCAACCAGTTGCCTTCTAAAACATGAGTATTTTCAAAATATATCAACACTATGATTGGTAAATCATCTATTAACTAATTTTCTCTCTCTATAGATATGTTGATATTTCCAAGACTGATTCCAATAATAGATGAAGAACATCAACAATAATATTATTTTTTAGTAGTGATAAAGTCAAATTATTTTGGTAGGAAATAACTTCATTTTGATTTATATTTTTATTCTCACAAGTTGTGGATTTTGAGTGAAATTATTAGCATGGCTAAAGAAGAAGGTGCTTGGGACTTGGTTGGTAAACTCCAAGGTAGTAGACTAGACCTGGACTTGATCCAGAAGTGGGCCATGGTGAAATGGAAACCTTTGGTTTCCCTTGATACTGTGACCATATCCAAAGTCTTTTTGTTATCAAGCTCAACTAAGGAGGATTCCAGGCATATTTTAGAAAGGGGTCCCTAGTTTTTTGGTCAATGAAGCTCGTTATTTTATAGATGGGGAATAAATTTCAATCCTTATACTTAGAAGGTGAATATTATCCTGATCTAGGTAAAACTATTGAGTCTACCTTTGCATTTCTGGTATCATGATGTCCTAATAGGAGTATAAAAATATATCAAATATTTGGTTTCCATAGATGTAGTGACAATGGCAAAGAGTCAGATGGTTTTCATGAGGCTCTATATTATGGTCAATCTCAAGGCTGACCTCCCAAATTCTATTGAGCTAATATCTAACCTTGGTACTTAGGTTCAATTAATAGAATATGAAAATAGGCTAGGGTTGTATCTAGGTTGTGGTAAACAAGTTCATGTCTTAAGCCATTTATTGAACCAATGCTCACAGGTGGTAGCTAAAGGGAAAAAGAACAAGAAAAATATGGGTCCCAAAGAATTTTGGAATCAAGAAAGTAGTTGATAATTTAAAAAGGGGACACTACCCCAAGTGCAGATAATGAGCCTCTTATTTTTATATTTGAAATGATAGATGATATTTAGGCACCCTTGAAAGATAATAAATTAGATTCTGAGTCTAGCCAAAAGAAGTTGGAGTTAGAGATCCCTAAAAATAATATCCTTAGGATGCCAGGAAAAAACTAGTTCATACAACAATCTACTTTGGCTTGAAACTCCTCAGCAATCATAATTCTTCCCCAATCCATTTCATTTTGAAGCCATGTGGTGTTCCCACCCTAAGTTGGAAGCAAATATTAAGGAATGGTGGGCTTTACCTATGTTGGGTGAAGGAATGATCAATATTTCTAATAAACAAAAATTTATTAAAGGTAGATTGAATTATTGAAATAAGGAGGTTTTTGGGGATATCCTCAAGTTAAAATATTCTCTCAAAATTCACTTAAAAGAGTAATATCTTGCAATTTAATAAGGTTACCAAAATATCAAATATTTACACACATAAATTTTGAGGGATAGAAGTTTTAACAAGATTCATAAAATTATTAGAGAAGATGGTTAAAGATCTATAACTTTTAGGACATCTAAGCTTAGGTAGTGGTTTTTTTAGCTATTTTTTAGGTTCTAAAAGTGGTAGAGATAGAGAATCTAAATATGTTCTTTAAGGACTATCCCTAGATTAGTCTTAAGAGAAATGAATTTGAGCCTTGAAGCCCCATTATCAAATGATGAGATCAAAGTGGTGATGTTTAATATGGTGGACCTGAAGGCACCTAGTCCAGATAGCTTTCCCTTCCTATTTTTCTAGAAATTTTAGCACATCATTAGCATTGATATCTATGATATGATGAGAAAAGGCCAAAGATCTAACCTGATCCCTTTTGGGGTGAACTCCACATTTTTGGCTCTTATTCCAAAATCTATAAGTGCTAACTAATTTAGTGAATTCATTCCAATTAGCCTTTGCAATATGTTATATAAGATCCTCCCCAAATCATTAGGCAATAGGCTAAAGACATTGTTTCATCTCCTCATTGATAAAGCTTAGAGTAGATTTGTGGTTGGAAGACAAATCTTGGATGGTGTTCTTATGGTACATGAAATTATTCATTCTATTCAAAAGAGTGGTAGATCAGGCCTCTTTTTGAAACTGGATATGAGAAATTCATATGATAGAGTTTCCTGAGATTTTTTAGAGGAAGTCTTGTTAAAATTAAAATTTAACCATAGTTGAACTAAGCTTATGAGAGCATATTTCTCCATTGTTAATTTTTGAATGCTAGTGAAGGGTTCTCTCATGGGCTACTTCCAAAGCTCTAGAGGTATCTATCAAGGAGATCTTCTTTTGCCTTATCTCTTCATTCTTTTGGCTAAAGCTTTGGGTAGATCTATTCTAATGGATTCCACCATTTAAGACCTCAAGCTTACCTTCACAATCTCCCCAATAATGTACCACTAGTTTGTAGATGATACGTTGCTATACTTTTTAGCCTCGATGGTTTATACTAAAAAAATCAACAATATCCTCATGTTGTTTGAAAGATCTCTAGGTTAAATGATCAATTATCTAAAGAGCATGTTGTATTTCTTAAACAATCCCTTAGCTAGACAGAGGAAGATAGCTAAAATTCTAGATTGTGGCATATCAGATTTCCTGACCACCTACTTGGGTTTACCTTTGTTTTCTAGTAGAATGCAAGAGAGCCTTTGGAATCCAATGGTAGAAATATTGCATAGGATAATGGCAATTTGGAAAGGTGCATTTCTAAGTTGAGCAGGAAATACTATTCTGGTCAAGGCTATTCTCCAAAGTATTTTTGTTTATTTAATGTTCATATTAAAGATCCCTATTAAAACCCTCTCCAAGATGGAATGTATTCAAAATCCTTTATATGGGTAAGGGCTGATGACCAGAGGAAATTCCATTTGGTGTCTCAAAACTAAGTTTATTTTAGAAATAATTACATAGATTTGGGTATCAAGAATCTCAGGCTTATGAATGAGGTGTTGGTTTTGGAGGGCTGGAAAATTTTGAAGAAGGATGATATAGAATACACAAATATCATTACCACAAAATACTTGAATCAATCAGGGAGCTTATTGGTGGACCCCCTTCCTGTAGAGGATTTTACCTTTTATAAGAGTTCGCACAATTCTAGAGAATTTAATCAATGGAATCCAGTGGATCCTAGGTAATGGAAGGTCCATTTATTTTTGGAATGATGCTTGCATTTTTTATCACCCTATTTTACAGGACCCTAGTCTGGCACCAATTGTAACTCTTACTAGGAGACTTGGCTAGTCCAAATTTGCAAAATTTATTGAAAATTTTGAGGGTAGAAGAATCTAGAAATGAATTCCTTATTCCACTAGTAGTAGAGAAGAAATTATTGCATAGAGTTCTATATTTAATCTTCTCAAGCTACAAGTTTTAAAAATACAAGAAATAAAGGATTGTTTAATTTGGAAGGGTGAGAGTTCTAGGTCGTTCTTAGTTAAATCATATTATTCTCTCTTCGAATCCCACACTCCACTATGGAATCATCCCTATAAAGTTTAGTTTAAACACCTGAATCTAAAGGTCAATGGTTTTTATTGGTTATCCATCTAAAACAAATGAATCACTATTGATAATTTGTGCAAAAGAGGAATGATTCTCCCCAATAGATGTTACCTTTGTGAGTCCTCTAAGGAATCAACTTCTCACTTCTTTTCTCAATTCCATTTATCAGTGTTTATTATGGATCACATTATTCACATTGTGGGCATCCAATAGGTTTTTACTTTCTTAATTCTTGACTTGTGCTCATAATGGCTCCCTCCATTCAAATCACAACATCTTACTTGGATTTGGATATTTTTGCTTCCTCATGCCTTTTGGTAAATATGGTGGGAATGAAATAAAAGGACTTTCAGGGACTCTAAAAGGGATCTAGAATTGATCTACTTGAAGGTTATTAGGAGTGCAATTGAGAATGTAGTCTCCTATCTACTAGATTTGGAGGGTGGTAGAAATGATGAAGAAAATTTGTAGCTCCTTCTTGGTTTCCCTCTAAAGAAAAGTCCTATGGGTCATACTAATCTAAAATATTATATGAGATAGGCCCCACCCCATTATGGATGGTTGAAGCTCAATTTTTATGGTGCCTCAAAAGGGAACCTTGAGCATACTAGAGCTGGTGGAGTAATTAGATATGATAGATGGAAATTGGTTGTAGCGTATAAAAAGCTATTATATATCCAAAATTCCTCACTTTCTAGAGGCTAGAGCCTTGTTACAAGACCTCTTGTTAGTCAATTCACTAGAACTCCAAAAAAAAATTATGGAAGGCAATTCGCTCAATATAATCAGTTTATGGAATTCCTTTAGTCCCTCAAGTTGGATAATTTCTAATTTGATATTCAAGGCTAATAGGATTCTCCATTCTAGAGAGGAAGTGCACATCTAGCATATTTATAGAGAAGGAAATAAAGTGATAGACTTAATGGCTAACATGGGTCTCTCCCTACAAGAGCTAAAGGTTTGGAACTCAAACTTCCCTCAAAGCCTCTAGAGTTTAATTATCAATGACCTTGGATGTGTCCAATTTTTGGATGACTAAAAAAAATTATGTTATGTATTTCCTCCTCTTCCCTCCCCCTTGGTTTTTAAATATCTTTGAATCATGTTTTTCTAGGAATAGCAAAGGTTTGGGTTGGCATTTTCATGGCTCTTTCAAATTTGAATGTGCTTAGTTTAGTACCAAAGCAACTAGATTTAATTCTTCCATGGTGGATAAAAAATACACTATGTATTTCTCCTTCAAAAGGTTTAGGTGGTGCCACATTTATCATTTTCCATGTGGATTTATTTCATCATACATTTTAGTGGTAGCATGTCGTTTAGCTACTCAAGGGACCTTGGGACTGGTGCCTTCCTTCTAGTTGGTTGGTGGGGTCCAATTGTAATCATAGAATAGTTTGATAAAGTATTTAGTATATTGTATCTCACGTTCGAATAGCCAATAGGTTTGAGGGTTTGCCACCTCAAAAGTTACTTTTGTGGAAATATTGTTACCTACCTTATTCCCCTACTTTTATTTATCTCTTGTTCCATGCAGATCCTCATAGTTTTTCAAGGATATACTTTCCTAGATGATTCAGTGATAACTCTGCTAACCATGGTTGGTTTAGAAACTATCAATTACTCCCATGGTACTCATAAAGGATATGAATCTCCATCCATGTATGCTTATCAAATCATGATGATAGACTCAAGATCATTAGGTTGATAAGTGAGCTCTATTTTTATCTTGATTGACATTGTAATATTGAATGAGCTTGCTCCTTTTTGAGGTGTTGCATCCCTTAGTAATTTTTTCAACCTCTCATTGAAACTTGTTGCCAGAGTTTAGGACTTTATGCTTGCTTTTTAATCTCGAGAGGTCATTCTTCAGGTTGAAGTGTAGTTAGTGAATGCCATATAATTTTGGTTTTCTTGTTAAACTATGTTGCATCATGGGATGAAGATTTGCGTAGAAGGATTTCAAGGTTCCTCTTGAGCCTAGTGTCCTAGAGGTTTATGATGAAGTTAGAAAAATAATATATAAATGTGGGTTGTTGGATTATCTTTAAATACCTTCATGGATACCATAGAGGCCTCTCTAGGATATTAGCGCACTCATGGAGGAAAGGGTGGGTTAAGGTTGGTAATATAGAATTTCAATTCTTAGTGGATTTAATGGGTAAGGTGATAGGCCTTCTTGTAGATGACGTGAGTCACAGTCACAAAAAATATTAACTCAAGAGATAATGGATTTTTTTCAAGAAGTTGGAGAATATCTATCAAATTTGTAAAATAGATATGATGCTAAAACTCTTAAAGCACCCTAGAATTGTGTCATCTTGGTTATAATGGATTACTTAACTTTGGATATGAAAAGGGAGGCATTACATAATGATATGGGAAACACTCTAATATAGACACAAGAATTAGCATGAATGAAAAATTATCCTTACATTAATCCCAAAAACATATTTAGAAGCATGTCCACCTTTACAAATGGATAATGATGCATTTAATATGCCCAATCTGTGGTAGTATTAAATATCAATCCCTATAATTTCTTTGAACTGAGGAATAATTTATCCCCAATGCGTACAGGGATATAGAGAAATAAATAAAATAGTGAGGAGTATCGGGTACAACCGAAAATGTACTTTTGTTACAAAACATGAAGAGCAAAATGACAAATATGTATATTTTTGTAAAAAATAAAAATTGTATATTGGATGTGGAACAAACTCGAAAAATGCTCTTTGATGACTATAAATACTGCTATTCTAGCAGATAGCGAAAATTGGTCCCTCAAAATTATAGAAGGCAACAGCAACTGGTGGATAAAAAATAACTGCCTTAAAATATGTGCAAAAACTCAAGAATTTAAAAGAAGGCATTGATGTGGCAATTATGATAAATAAATGTAAAAAATTGGCATTTATTACGCATTAATAAATGTGATTAATAAAAAAAAATTGCATTAATAAATGCGATTAATAAAACGCATTAATAAATGCGATTGAATTAAATATTGTGCATTAATAAATGTGATTGACCGACGTGAAAAAGACTGAATGTGGGAATATTAAATCATATTTAAAAAATAATATAATTTAATTTATGGCCATTGGAGGATGTGTTGAGTGTATATTTTTCCCAATTGCAAAATACCACCACATGCAGAGTATTGAATAGAAACTCTCTCTTGAAAAGAAACCAAATGACAAACATTCAACTTCTCCAAGGTTCTGGTAAAATATCTAAAAGATTACAATAGTGCCATAAATAATTCAATAATACCTGTGACCATAAACAAGGGGCCTTTACTGGTTCTAAACAATGCTTAGTTATTTGAAAAATCTAACTAAAAATAAAAGCAATTATTTTTAGGGTTTTTTTAAATTGGTGCTACCCTGAATCCCTGTTAGTAGAGTATTTTATCTTCATTTAAAAGGTTTCAAATGATAAAATGTGGGATTGTCCACCTCATTTTAATGCTCGTGCCTTTAAGATGAAGTAAATTTTAGATAGTTGGATTCATTTTATCTTCCTTATGTTGATGCCACTACCCTAATAGTGTTTAGTATAAGTTAGCATGTTAGCAATGTTAGCAAAGTTAGCAAAGATAGCTTTCATTTTTTATCTTAGTTTAATGTGAAATAGTAGGTTAGTATCCCTCCTAAACCATGTGTTTTATCTAAAATCTTTAGATTAATGAAACTTGGAGGTGCAAAAATTTTGGAAAATGACCAGAATGGAAATAACTTGAAAGCTTAACAATTCTGGAAATGGACCACAAAAAATGAAACTAACAAGAAATTAGCAGAAATTCTGGAAGAGGAACAGAATGGAAATGAAAGAAACTAAAATTCTAGATGGACCAGAATGGAATGCTTGAATTCTTGAAATAAAATAAACTTTGAGAACAAGAAATGAAATATACATGTAAATTTGGTTATCTAAAAAAGTTAAATTTTGAATTAGTTTAGCAAGTTCCTCCCTGCAAAATCCCAAGTTATGAGGTAATCATAAAACAACCTAAATCAATGGACCTGCAACATAAGCACAATACCATTAAATCAAGTGCAAGACTCAAAGGAAACATAAAGAAACTATATAATCTTGACCTTCGCCTATTGCAACCCATTTCATGGCATAAGAAAATGGATAGAAGTCACTAACATGCAGAAATGATAAGACACTAAAAACGTTATTTTTATAATAAAAACCCTCCTTTTGATTTTTCTCACAGAAGTTTGCTATCCTCTCAAAATCTAAAAAATGCTCTTTCTTTATTGCTTTCTCGAAATGTTACATCATTTCCATCCCCCCTTGAAAAGGTAGGATATCAAGGTATAAATAATGCTTATAAGTCCTTTCGCTTCATATTCTATCACAACCAAAATAATGAATGGATATAAGAAAATAATCCATCATCATTTTCTATGATTTAATAAACATAACACTTCTAAACATTATTTAAAAAAAAACTAACAACAAAAACATAACCCTACATGACTCCTTATTGTAGACACCTAAAACATGTCATGTCGAGGGTGACTACTCATATGGACATGCTACAAGACCATATGGAGGATCTTAGACAGACTCCAAGATAGAGCAGTGGTTCTAACCACTCAATTTAGGCATTTTGGCCTAAGCAGTCTGAACCGTATCTTAGACCTGCGGTCTCTAGTCTAAATCGTAATTGACACCTACAGTCTGCGGTCTAGACAGCAACTATGACCTGCAGTCTTAACTAAAGTTCAGTTAGGCATTCCATCCAAGCCAAATCGGTTGAAACAACCAAGAGATATAGAAGGAGGTAGTTGAAGGACGAAAGATTCTAGAGGCTTCCATACCAACTTTCCTAACCAACCTTCTTGGTCTTGGCTTCTCCATGAAGCCACCCCTAGCCATAGGGGCATGCTATAAATACACCCTCCAAATGGGGAGAAAAAAGGAGTAAGCATTGGATATTTGAGCAGTGAAGCCCTAGTGAATTGTATACTCAAATTGAGCATACTAAGAGATAGAGCTATTACACTTAATTCTTGACCCTTTTGCCACCATTCATGATGAATTACATTATGGATGCCCTAGGTGCTTAGGAGGATCAAGAAATACAAATCCAGGCAAACAAAGGCCCTTCACATTGAATTGACCACAAAATCAGTCTAAGGACAATGAAGGTGACCCTTGAACATCAATTTGGACAAGGATATTGAGCCCACTGCCCCTAATTTTGAGGGTAAACTCATCAGAGTTAAAACCGTGATTGTCAGCCACGGTTCATAGTGCAGACCGCTCACTAGAGTTGTGGTTTGCAATAGGTGATAGATCACCTTACTCTTTTCTTTTTTGTCCATCTAGTTAGGTTAGATTAGCCATTTTGTTGATTTAATAATGTTTTAGATGACTTCTGACCGTAGAACTAGGCTATATTCACATTTTATGCTTATGTTTCAATTAGGATTAGAATGCTTTCTTTATGCATATTTATGCTTCATTTCCTATATTTGATCCATGCATAGTGTAGATGCTATTTTACTTTAGGCTATTACATGAATCTTGATTCGCTTTGCATAGTTTAACATCTTTCTTTATGCTTTCTTGATTATGCATGTTAATGGTGTCATTATACATTTTACCTAAAAGGGCCTCATCATGAGAGGTTGCCTATATTTTTGATATTCTTGTTGTTTCTTGACTGCAAGAAATAGTTCTAAATGAGAGATAAAGCATCCAACCCCTTCCCCATTGTGAATAAGAGGGTCATCGACACCCTAGAGCAATTCGTGTCACCCTGAGGGGCATTTTGATCACACCTACCCTTGATAGGGATTAAACACTGTTGTAATTAATGTATCAAATGGGTATTCCTAAGAGGGATGAATATGTAATTTGATTTCATCAAAAATAATAAAGAATTCCTTATATTCACTTTATTTCTTGTTATCAAATTATGCATGCATATTTGTGTGTTTCCCTTTGATTGCAATAGTTATAGCGGGTGAGAGCTTCCTTGGTGGTCACAGATTGCGGTCATGGTGGAACTTTGTTTTTCTAGCCCCTGAGTACTGATATTTTTGGTTTTTTTCATCTCAGGTGCTAACCACAGCTAATAGCTGTGGTTATTTTTTGGCTCACGGTTGTCACCTGCGGTTTACACTACAACCCACAAACTAGAGTTGCGGTTTACAGCAGAAGTAATAGATAATAGAGAAACCACTTGATAGTAGAGCAGGAGTTGAGGTAGGTTCTATTTCCATCCTATATTCTGTATTTCTCCTATGTATTCTTACAGTAAGTAGTAAATAAATGGAAAATTAGGAACATTAAAGTAAAAGGATCAATGAATAAATCCTAATTTGCTTTTGCATTCTTTCCATTAGAAAGGCGTTTCTAGGAATAGCATACCTTTGATTGCATTTCGCCCTAGAATACAATGACCTTGATAAATTGTGTGGTCATTTGCATGCGTGAGGCCCAATTAGAGGCCATGTCATCGTAATTGCATTATCATAGCATCATTTAGGGCATAGCATGCATACCTTTGTGAATTTGAAACGTCCCTTCTTATGCATATCATGTAGGAATGATCATATAAATGCTCTTTTATGCATTTGTCTTTATGCAAAGTAAAACAAACCACACACACCATGTTTTATTGTAAACATCAGTGGCATTAGGCTCTCACATATAAACCATTTGATTGATACCAATAGTGGATGTCATTACCGATTGGTTGGCTCATTTGAAATTGAATTATCGGGACCCGCTCATTGCCAAGGATGACCCAAGAACTGTCTTATCCATGCAAAATAGCACACACTCATATTCAAAAGGGTGTATCGCTACACACGGTGTGCTAGGTGAGGGTTGGTAGTACCTATGCTACTTTGTTGAGTATGGACTTCATTACCATATTCGGCTTGTGCGAGTATATAGGTGAAAGCCAATTAAACTGAGAATAAAATCCAACAATTTTATAAAACACATGAGAGTTTCTCATACTGATACAATACATCTTGTAACAACATCAAACAGTTTAGGGCTCATTGTAAAATTTAAAAATAAGATAAACATAATTGTATATCTTGTTTGATAATAAAAGATACATCTAGATGTTAGGTATACTATGGTGGATACATGGGGTGGTCAACAAAGGTGCAAGCCTGAGGTCGATGACTAAACCCAATCGATTCACAATTACATGTGCCTAGTCGTCAATCACATGAGCAAATCGAATGACGTTCGATGAGCATTAGAGGAGATAACTCAACACAAGGGGATTCCATTGAGTGTACCCCAGATATACTAGCATTAGTGCATATTGTTAGACATATATTAGAGCATGGTGCTTCTCAGCGTAAGGGTGTTCCACTCGAAAGCTATTACGAGACTGTTGTGCACACGCATCCATGGGATCGATCGAAGAGTATGTTGTGTAGGGGACCAGATTGGTACCCATCTGCACTAAGTCTATAGGGTGTACTATACCCCCATCTTTTGAGTATAGAAGGAATAGAGGTCCGCCCATTCAGGGGCAAGTAGACGGGCTCCCTGCTGAGCGTAAGTCTACACATATTCCCACGCATACTATAGCATGCAAGATCACCATCAATATGTCAAAGGTGGGGGCTAATGAAACACCACCCCATGAGAGGTGGAGTTCTAGATAACTAGACGGTCTAGGTATTGTGCTAAAGCATCTAGGCTACAAACCTTTAGCTCTGCCCACTCGTGCTTTGAGTGAGCATAGTGGGAGCACCATTAGAACTACTAGAGAGCATGGAGAGGCTTCTAAGCTCCCTCATGTCTCACGTCCACCATCCATGCATGGTGGCACATAGCACAAGATACAACATGATATTGATACCATCTTCATAGATAGAGGTAAAAGCACAACACATCATTCTGATGGGTACAAAACCCATAAGGTCGCTCGTACTGAACAAGCATACCAAAGGCCTCTAATGGTTGACTAGGTTGAAAGATCATATCGATCGACCTATGAGTAAAAATTTAAACTCCTCTAAGATCAATTATAGGATGCTCACCTAGATAGGTAGCGCATCGAAGATGAAGATCTTCAGGTGCAGAGGCTTACTAGACAAAGGTTGTATAAGCAATGCTTGCATGAGGAGCACATCCTTATCCATAAGGAGCATGTAGAGTGGGAAGATATATTGGCTAGGGCTAGCCTATACTCTCAAGATATGCACAAAAATTAGGTGCACAGTAAGGCTTTTTTGCAATTTAACATGTACCATGAGCGTGCAAGCATTCATACTCATAGCACTACCCATCACAGAGAGCGACCGCCCTTAGTTGAAAATTAGAGGTAGCAAAATTATGAGGAGTAAGAGGGGAACAGATGCAACCAAGAGTATCCTGAGAGTTATCGAGTTGAGGAGGAGGAAGAGCAATGCCCTCCACCTTGATAGAAGAGGAATTTACCTCCCAGACCACCTTCATGCTGACTTAGGAATGAGGACTTTCTATCTTCTCAGGCTTACAAAGCTTTTGCTGAGAAGGTCAAGGCAATTGAGAGATAGGGCATGGCTGTCCAAAAGTCGATGCTAAGGAAAATTCACAATGAACCTTTAGATCCATCAGTACCTACGCTCCCATACCCAGAGCATTTTGAGATGCCCAGGTTGGACAAATTTAAGGGTGATGAAGAGGCGCAAGAACATGTCACAGGATTTCTAGATTCTTACTTCCAGATAGATAACGATGATGTACTATTATTGCATAGGTTTATCCTGACACTCTCTAGGCCAGCCTAAGAGTGGTTTAATCAGCTAAAGAAGCACAACATAACAAATTTTGAGCAGTTAGCTGATGCATTTATTGAACGCTATTCCTTCGGTATCAAGAAATAAACCAATTAGAATGTTTACAAAGAGTTATGCCAAGCACATCTCACTACTATTACAGCTATAGTAGTATGCCACATTTGAAGAAGCTTGGGCACAAGAAAAGGCAATTGAGGATATCAAGTTGTAGGAAGGCAAATTGAAGCTAAAAACCAAGAAAGAGGGATATAAGAAGAGTACCTCAAAGCAACAGGGCAAGCAGGCCCATGTGAATCAAGTGGTACTAAATCTCCAAAATGAGGATAATGGGCAAAAGAAACAAAATTATCAAGCCCATCCCCCTCCTGCGTAATATGACCAGCATAAAAATAACTATAAGGGAAAGAACAAAGAGCAACACCCACCTTGCATATTTACGCCATTGATGGAATCAATGACGTCGATCTTTCAATAGCTCTATGAGTCCAAGGCAATAAGATTACCCAAAGTCATAATGGTTGATCCAAATTAGCCCAAGCCCAAAGACTATCAAGAAGAGTTGTTTTGCATATTTCATAGAGCGAAAGGCCATGACATCGAGGTGTGTTGGTCCTTAAAACACATTATACAAAATATGATAGACAAGGGAGAGCTTTTAGTACCAGGCAATCCCCAGGTGCCAAACAACCAAAACATGGAGATTTTCAAAAATCCATTACCAAACCATGAGGCACCCCATAACCACATTGGACATGTTAATAAAGTATGAGTCAAACCACCTACCCAAGGGTTCATTAGAATGGTCAATGTTGTTAGCATATATGGGAGGTACGAACAACCGAATCAACCTCATGCTCCCATTCAAATATAGGCCACGCCCCAGTAGTGGCAGACAAAATATTTTAGGCCCACCAACGAGACCGGTGGTGACCATTAGGAGCAGGTTGGTTCAAAACCTATATATGACTCCTATCAATTTGTCGATATATGAGCTTATACAATAGTACCATAGGCACAAGGAGACTCTTATGGACATTCAAAGGTCCATTGAGGTACAATCACAAGATGCACATGCATTCATGAACTTCGTGGGGCACGTACAATAGTTTCAGGAACCAATGATCCAATTCTATGATCCCAAAGTGAAAGTGGTTTCTGCAAGCGTGGCTAACCCACCACTACATATCATTGCATGTTTTATCCATGTGTCATTTAAAAGGTTCTTTATTGACACTAGTTCATCGATCAATATAATCATGACTAAGGCACTGCACCATTTGAAATTGCCTAAATCACTCATCGTACCAACCACCTTTACATTGTGAGTGTTTAATTACGCACTATGCTTTATGGTTGGCATGATTGTCCTACCTATTTAGGTGGGACTAAATACCATTCCTATAATGTGTCACATGATAGAGGGTGCCTTGCAATATAACATCCTACTAGGGAGGCCTTGGATTTGTGAAATACATTGTGTTCCCTCGATATTGCATTAGTGTGTCAAGTATGTACACAAGGGACAAGTTCACGTGGTTGCATCAGATGAAGAACCATTCAAGTTCATGAACTTAGCAGATTTTCCAGGGAGTTTCATGATCCCATCAATGCACTTGGACATATGACCCACATCACCGGTGAGGGTTCCAAGAGGTAAACAAGTAGTGCATGTTCAACCATTGGTATCTATATCAAATATATCTGAACATACCACTACCACTTCTCTGAGACCGAGTGCATCGACAATACGTCAAAACAATGAGAAATTAAAGGTAAAATTGCATAGGAAAGAAGCAAAGAGTGCACCCAAACTAGTAACCACTGAGGCTTCCACTCCCATGGAGGTGGAGGAAGCCCATGATCAAGTTGAGGAGGCACCTTAGCCTACTTCACCTACTTCATCAGTAGGATCATCTACACCCTAGGTGTCTGTTCACCTAGCTAGCATAGGTCTGGGTGAATATCTTGTGTAAAATGTGACCTTCGGTCCTATTTTAAAGACTACATGAGACATGGGCCTATCAATAGCTCATCGATACCCAGTTGGATCCGTAGTACCATTGGGTGAGCCACCCAACCAAACAAACTTCATTTATGTTAGGTTGGATAAAGTTCCAATGCAGGCACTCATGGAGGTGGATGACGACAAACAGTTCATGGTGAACGCTCGATATTTGTCCAATATAGAGTATGCCATGCATATTTTTGAGATTTATCATTGGCATGGATACGACTTGGGTCTTTTCAAACAAGGACAAATAACCCCTCTTGAACCACATTATTATTTGGAAACTGATAGGTTTGGATTGGTATTGCAGATTCAGGGACATGATGATTTACTCGTTGCGTTATTGGATCATTTGTACCTGGGTCTGGGGGATGACGTGGATTTTAATCCATATCATCCTAACATGTCTAGAATTTAGGGAAACAACCCAATGGTGTCAGTCATCACCATTGAGAGATCAGATATTGAACATGAAGAGTTCTCGAAGAAGAACCCCAGAGGCAGCTTGGGTCATCAAAACTATATCACAATCGACGATACCAGTATGTAGGGGTACAACCCCATCATTCTAGGCAACCTCGATTTAGGAGATCTTTGTAGTGAAGATGTAGAGGATTCCACCTCTAAAATTATTAGACCAAGTTATCATGCATATGGTGAGTCCTCAAATGATGATCAATCCAAAGAGGGAATTAACTAAGCCTTCGTGGTTTCAGTGTTTCTACGCCATTTGCTACCTAGAGAGCAATTAGATGATATATAAGAGTATTTCATGGTCGATAGTTATTATTAAGATGAGATAGATTAGGCCTACTTAAGGCCTCATCTAGCTAATCTCCCAATATTCATGGACATGATAAAGTGCCCTGCTCATAGTAGCAATCATAGCGATGAGGTTGAGATGACCAATCCAAGGCTAGTATATCTGCTACATCTATTACTTGTAGAGTCGAAGTATGTTATAGAAGAGGGTCTTCCTAACACATATAGCTCTAAAGAGGAAGTAGAACTAGTTTTTGCTACGGTGTTGTATATACAATTATTTTATCCGGTCTATCTAGATAGTGATGATAGCAACCACAAAATCAGGTACATGGGGCCACATCTGGCAGATCGTCCCTTGCATATGGGGGAAGTGAAAGATTATATCTTTATAGTGATGATGAGGATTCATTGGAGATGGCCTATTTGGGGCCCCATCACCTGCATAATCAGAATCCACCTCGAGGTCTGCCACCTACAGTTGTGGGTTTGCATCAAGAGATAAATCTCCAGTGCCGCCTCAAGGAAAGAATAAATCTGGAAGAGGAATATCAAAGGCTCTTTCCACAACCATCTACTTATGTTGATCTGATTGAGCTGAGAGATCCCATTTTGTAGTCAGTGCACATAGAGGATCCAGTTGTCTGGGTGTCCCATAAGGAGGACCCTTTCGTCCCTATGCCATCCAAGCCATATCTTGGATACGAAAGCTACACATATGATGTAGAGTTCAATATGTGTGGTCTTGGAGATCAATTTCATTCCATAAACATGGTCTCCATTAATTTGACCACTCCGCTCCACAATATAGTAGATCCATCCAAGCCATTGCATCTAAACATGGATGCTATCGATTGGGATCACACTAATTTGCTAGTAGAGCCTGAATATTTCTTCCCGAATGAAGAGATGCTGCAACCATTTCATTTTGGACCAGGTTGCACTTATGATGTCTATCACACTGAAAATGCTTCCAACAAAGAACATATAAATCTAGCTGATGACATCCATTTGATCCCTACACCTCATCAGCTTGAGGAGGGATCCCATATGTTAGTAGAGGAAACCTTCAAAGTGGATATCGATAACGACCCCACCAATCCAAAGAAGGTCAAATTTGGAATGAGTCTCACTCCAAATGAGCGCGCTAGCATCATCCCTCTATTGAAAGAGAGACCTGACCTTTTTTCTTGGACATACAAAGATATGCCCAGTCTAGACCCAAAGTTGGTTACTCATAACCTTTTGCTATATCCATACAAGAAACCCATTAAGTAGAAGCTTAGAAATATGCATCCAAAAGTAGCCTTAATGGTGAAAGATGAATTGCAAAAATTGTTGCATGTAGAATTTTTCATTTCCATCGACTATCTAGAATGGGTATCCGACATGGTGCCTGTAGGAAAACGGATGGAAGGATCGATATTTGTATGGATTTTAGAGATCTCAACAAGGCAACACCCAAATATTCATTTCCATTGCTCAATATCGATGCTCTAGTAGATTCCACTGCTGGTCACGAAATGCTCTCCCTAATGGATGGTTTTTCTGGTTATAATGAAATTTAGATTAATCCCAAAGACCAACACAAAACTACATTTATAACACCATGGGGAACATTTTGATACAAAGTTATACCATTTGGTCTCAAAAATGCTAGTGCTACATAACAACGGGCCATGACATACATTTTTCATGACTATATGCACTCAATTTTGGAAGATTATATCGATGATTTGCTAGCCAAGTATTTGCTACCAGAAGAGCATGCAGAGGTCTTGAGAAAAATCTTCAATCGCTTGATAGAGCACAATGTTAGGCTGAATCCTAAAAAGTGCATATTTGGCGTAACTTCTAGAAAGTTGTTAGGGTTCATTATATCTAAGAGAGGCATTGAAGTAGACCCAGTGAAGGTCAAGGCCATTTTGGAAATGCATCCTCCCACAAATATTAAGGAATTAAGGAGCCTCCAAGGTAAGGTATCTTTGATAAAGTGATTTATCACCCAACTATTGGATAAATGTCGACCCATGAATTGACTGCTATATAAGGGTGTCCCATTCAACTGGGACGAGGACTGTAAGGTAGCATTCGCTGAGATAAAGCAATACCTAGTGATGCTACCAGTGTTAGTTCCATCAAGGCCAGAAGGGCCTTTTCTTCTATATATATTAGCAACAGACTTTATGTTAGTGACCATGTTGGCCCAAAAGAATGTACAAGGCAAAGAACAAGCCATATATTACATTAGCCAAACCTCGTTGAGTTATGAGCTAGGATATGCATATGTGTAAAAGCTATGTTTAGCAGTAGTGTTCGCTACCAAGAAATTGTGGCACTACATGTTAAGTCACATGACATATGTGATATCAAAACAAAATCCTTTGAAGTATATGATGAGCAAGACATATCATAATACACGTACTGCAAAGTGGATCATGTTATTGATATAATTTGACCTAGAATTTGTAAGCCAAAAGTCCATTAAGGGACAGGTCATAGCAGATCAATTAGTTGAGGTGCCACTGTCCAACAATAGTCCTCTGACAATTGAACTTCTATATGATGTAGTTTTTGTAATATCCGAAGCTCTTGAACTCGAAAAGCTAGAAAACAATGTTGATATGACTCTGTTCTTTGATGGTTCAAAGTACAAGCAAGGATCTGGTGCAAGGATAGTGTTTTTCACACTACAAGAAGCTCCAATGTCCTTATCATTCAAACTAGACTTCTCGTGCACCAACAATAATGTTGAATATGAAGCCCTACTTTTGGGCCTTCATACAACCGTCGCCATGAATATCAAGAGACTAAATATCTTTGGTGATTCTCTACTCATAATTAACCAAGTGAAGGGACTATTTTAGTGTCAATGTCCAGTACTGAAAGCCTATAAATATCTTGTTGCCACATATCTGGCTAAACTAGAATGGTACGACATCGAGGCAATCCCTCGTTCATCAAATAGATTTATGAACACCATGGCTTCTTTGAGATCTTTAATCCCTTAGAATATTTCTACTAACTTAACTACCATCCATGTCAAGACGCTCTCGCATCCTGCAACAAAGTGTGTAGCCTTTTATAACAAATAATTAGTCAAAATGATTAGTATGGAACCAAAAGTTGATTGGTTCTACAAAGCTGAAGACTGTCTCAAGAAAGCACCCTAGGGGTCCTTAACCTCCCAAAGTCCTGCGGAGCGTGGTACCACCATTCACCACAAGGCTATATCCTAGTATACATTTGCAAATGTAAATACATAAGAGGTACAGGTTGTCTTAGCAGTCAACGCTAAGGCTCATCAGAATTGGATGTCACAAATTCAAGACTTCCTAATACTTGGTTTTATTTCAAAGGGATTGTCACATACCGCAATACACACATTTAAATAGAAAGTGACTAAATTTATCTTTATGGGAGATATTTTGTATCGCCAAAGTTACGATGGAGTTCTCCTTCATTGTCTTGAGCCCCAAGAGTCATCTTGGGAAATTTCAAAAGCTCATAACGGTACATGTGGTGGCCATTTCAGCAACATGGCCATCATCAAGCACATACTTTAAATGGGTTATTATTGGCCCACTATGGATAAATATTGCAATGTGTATGTCAGGAAGTGCATCAAATGTCAACATCATGCTAATATTACGCACCTGCTATCATAGACCTTGCAGCCCATCCAATCGGCTTAGCCATTTGCTTAGTGGGGGTTTGATCTAATTGGCAAGATCTCTCCTTTGTCATCATCCTGACATACATTCATCACTATGGCTACTGAGTATTTTACAAAGTGGGTGGAAGACATTCCCTTAACAACAACCATAAGACCTCGCATAGCTGAGTTCATAATGGAGCATATCATAAGTCATTTTGGGGTGCCATCCAAAATATTTTTGGATAATAGAACTTCTTTTAAGAATAAAATTGTGTGATCCTTAACTTCTAAGTACTGCATAAAACACAAATTTGCATCTCCATATTATCCATAGGCAAATGGGCAAGTTGAGGCCTCAAACAAGATTGTGGTAGCCATATTGAAAAATACAATGCAAGAACACCACAAGGATTGGTATACACAGCTACCCCTTGCATTATGGGCTTATAGAACTAGCATTCAGACTCCCACTGGGGCAAATCCATTTTTACTAGTATATGGCATTGAGGCCATTATGCCCTTATATTTGGAAATTCCAATGCTGCACATCACATTGAAAGAGCTCATCGATGATGAGACCATGCAACAAGATCACCTAGATCAACTGATGTTACTCGATGAACGTCGCATGAATACCCTTGAGCATCTTTGTGTTTATCAGGAGTGACTCAAATAAGCTTACAATATCAAAGTCCACCAGAGAGACTTTGAAGTTGGGGATATTGTGATAAAAGAAAACCAACATAACTCAAATTTTCTGCCCGATATGTGAGACAAATTTGCGGCTAATTGGTTAGGACCCTATATCATATCTAAAAATATTGGTCTAGGTACCTATCGCTTGATGTCGCTAGGGTGTGTTCTCAAAATCATCCATCTTAAGGTGTTCTATGCTTAGAGAGCATATCAAAAAAAGCTCCAAAGGATTCTATAAGCCCTTTGGTCAGTCAAAAGGCTCCAAGTATTTCTAAAAATTGCTTGGTCAACCCAAAGGCTCCGAGAGTTCCTATAACTACTCAATCATCCCAAGAGGCTCCAAGCTCTCATTCGAGTGATTTGGTCATGTCAAAAAAATCTCCAAAGGCATCTGTAAGCCCTTTGGTCTCCCAAAAGGCACCAAGGATTTCTAAAAATCGCTTGGTCAACCCAAAGGCTCTGAGGGTTGCTTAAAGCCACTCGGTCATCCCAAAAGGCACCAAGGATTTCTAAAAATTTCTTGGTCAACCCAAAGGCTCCGAGAGTTCCTATAGCTTCTCGGTCATCCTAAAAGGCTCCACGCCCTCTTTTTGAGATTTTGGTCAACTAAAAGGTTCCAAAGGCGACTGTAAGACCTTTGGTCAATTGAAAAGGCTCCAAGTATTTCTAAAAATCATTTGGTCAACCCTAAAAAGCTCCAAAGGCATATATACTCATCGTTTGGTCAAATATGAAAGCTCAAAAATGTATAAAAATTTGAAAATATATAAAATTCCAAAAAAAATAGTAAATCATAAAATCCAAAAACATTTGCTTTTGCAGTTTACATTTTCATACATGCATTCACCTCATCATATTGCATTTAGTCATTTGTCATCCATTGCATTCCAAAGTAGAGTATAGTGTGTCTATCAAAATCTTACAAACGATCGCATGTTTGTGTTTCAATCATGCACTCTTGTATTTATCATAATTCATTGCATTCATACACGATACCTGTTGCAGAGAAACACATATGTATATTAAGTTTTCCAGTCACTTAACCATACCTAGTGGGTTCTTCAGATATTGTAGAAATCTTACATTGCAATTATAGACAAGGTCATTAGTTGGGATAGTGCTTCAACATATCAGAATCCCGTCACTAAGCAAAACAATATAAAATCCTACTAATACAAGAGATGATGAAAGCTGCGAAAGCAATCTTAAGTATTTAAGAGAGATGAGTTCCACGACCTGCTTATCTTGCAAATAGTCAATTTAGAAAGGTGTACTTTGTAAAAAGGACAATAATTTCCCCTATAAATCCCAAGGTCACAAATTTTAAATCCCAAGTTACAAAGTGCAAAAGTACAAATTTCAAGTTCAAAATGTAAAGTGACATAGTGAATCAAAAGCACTATAAAAATCCCTTGCTCAAAGAAAATGGTAACACATGGACTAACAGTGATTTTCATCACTACATATGAGCAAGTAAGAAGGGTGAGAACTTGAATCCCTGGATTTTCCACCTTTTGAAAGCCATAGAGTGATCCCCAATCATAGAAATGGGTTGGAAGAGTCCCGCCTACAATCAAAGGGGTAGTTCTATTGGGTGATCCCCAAACATAGCAATGGGTTGAAAGAGTCTCGCCTACATTTGGAGGGGTAGCCCTGATCAATTTGCAAGATGAGCTAGCTCTAGGTACCTAGGATTGTCTAGTTGTATAAGTCTAATCAAAGCTGAAACAAGTATGGTACGATCGTATGAGGAACCCTATCTCACATATGGGTTGAAAGAGTCTCGACTAACATACGGGATATGCTTATGATCTATCTAAAAGTACTCACATGCACACACAAGGATGATGAATAGTTATGTCTGTCACGGAAAAATCCTTGTCCAATAAAAGCCTCGTACAGTTAGTATGTGATTTTTGGAGAACTCTACTAGGGTGTTTTAGTTTCAAGGAAAACCCCCCCCAAAAAAAAATTCTCCAATAGCAACAAGATACCAAATATCATTAAACATCAAAAATACTAGTCATTAATTCATCATAATGCATTTTATAAAGCACAATCAAACATATAGGATAGATACCACATGGATATTAGAAATGATGTTTAGACAACCATTGACTATATAGTGCAACAAAGAAATATACAGAATTATCATTATACCAATTCATTTCATTAGCATTATACCAATTCATTTCATTGCATTTCATATATGGGTGATTAATTGATTAAGTTCTTGTAATGAGAATTATCAATTATCTTGCATGATTGTCATACATTTTGTGGTGTCGCAGTTTAAAATTGATATACATAGTTACATTTATTCTTTATGTTTTAAGTGATTAAAGCATATAGGTTCATTCCCATTAGATTATGATTATGCACATAATGCATTACCATACATTGCATAGCATGCCATAACTTCATAAAAATAAACGCATTCCCACAAAGCAAAAATAAATATGCGTTCAAAATAAATACTACATCCATTTTCATCCAGTATATAAAGCACATCTAATCATATAGATCATTGTGTATCGCTCCAAATTTTTTGCATCCTTACCCTCAAGCTATAGGATCCATGCTCGGAAGGAGGATGCGAGAAGGATGGGACAATACCTCGGACTGAGAGGCCCTTTGAAGGTCCCGCCTCTCGGGGAGGGGGTATAAGGGTGAATTTTTGACGGATGGTGGGTTCACCAGGAAAATTTTGAGTGGCAGTTTCCACGCCTAGGTTGATAGTGAGTTTGATGTGTTCATTTTGCACTTTAATCATTCAACTCCTAGGTTTGGCCAAGATGAATCTAAACTATTCTATATGCCAATGCTGATTTAAATGAATACAAAAAATAGGAATGAATGCTGACCATAGAGAATATACTAGCTAGAACATAACATACCCGATTCTCGGATGTCTGATGAAGATTCTAAGTTTTGTAACAGTCCAGATCGCCTCAATTCGTACGTAATCATCTGATATTTCACAGGATCATCTCAAATCGTAGATGGTCATCTGAGATCAGATAGAATCATCTGAAATCTAATGAATTCATGAGATGAATTCGTCAGAAACCTACAATCACAAAAATAGATACAAAATACCAAATATGCAACTGCATAAGCAAAGGAAAATGATAGCAATAACAACAAACATGCCTAAATCATGGATTCAAATAACAAAATAAGGAAAATGCAGTAGATTTAATGATTGATCTTAACTTTATCATGCGGTTATGCTAAATGAGGTGAACTCCAAGATGCATAAATATAATAATTTAAGATAGTACAAAAATATAATAGGAAAATGCAGATAAAAAAACTAAGGAAATGCAAACTCTGGGCTCTGATTGCCCCCAATCTGGACTATAGTCAAGATCACCTCCAATCGTACGAGATCATCTGCAATCCTCGACAAGATCATCCAAAATAGTATGGAATCGCTTGCGATGATCCAAGCTAGCTTCGACTGAAAAATAGTAAATTTCCTACAAGAAAACATGAAATACATAATGCAAATGATGGTGTGGGGATGCTCTGAGGTGCGTGGAAGTGCAGGGGGTTTAAGTAGAGTTTCAGGCAGAGAGTCAGGGGGATAAACTAAGAAAATCTTAGTTTATATAGGATTAGGGAGAGGTTAGGAGGTTGGGGATCATCCCAATATGGGAGATCTCCAACGAGGGAATCTCCAACTGTGCACGCGCTTTTGCCCAAGTTGGAGAGGCTATTGAAATAGAAGCTAATTATGAAAATTTGGTTTTGGGATGAAATCGTCTGGACGTTCTGTTCCAAATGAATTTGTCAGATCTGGGATGATTTCGTCTAATCTACGATGATATCGTCCAACGGTCAAAACAAATCCTAAAAATGGCATGCAAAAAATGGGGAAAGCGGGTAACAGGTGGTTAATGGGCAATTTGGGGTTAAAATTCAAATTTTTTATCTTTTTACTAAGGTTTAACCGTGCCAATTTTAGGGTGCTACATTTTGCCCCCTCTTTAGCGAATTTTCCAAAGAAAATGCATTAAAGACGAGTTTTTCCCATTTTACGAGAAAGCAAAAATGTACTCAATTTTTTAGATGACGATTCTAGGTCGAATCGTACGACTGCTGGCTATGGTGCCCCCTCCGTGTTTTTACCCAAATCGAATGTTTGAGGAAAAAATGCAAAAAAGCAAAATTAAAATGTTGCTGGTTTTGAATAAAATTAAGAAAAAATAGGGAAAACCCTAATTCATTTTTTACTATTCATTTTGACTGTTCCAGAGCTCTGTAGAGAGAAAATATGGTGGAGACAGTGCACAGAGCGACAGAGGTCCGGTGCAGGCTACGTGTAAGGATCTAATCCTAGTAGATTAGGTTTGAATTAACTTTGTATAATTTTTGGATTTAAATTTTGATTGTTTGGGGCATCACGGCCATTTTTAGGCCATCGACGACGTCGGGATGAAATCGTCCCTATTTCATCGAAATCATCCCTAGATCGTCGATTTCGTTCAAGGGTGAAATCGACGATATAGGGGCGATCCCATCCAACAAGGGGCGATCCCCAAGTTGCAAAATCGGAGATGATTTCATCCTAACAAAGGATGATGTTGCCCAATTTGGGATGATATCATCCAATGGTGGATGATATCATCTTTAAGCTTGATTAAAATGTGTTTAATTTGATTGCAATGATTGGTTTATTAATGAAATTTTGTTGTTTTATTGTTTGTTTTGTAGAAAGGATTACTAAAGAGCCAAGAATGGAAATACGATGGGCTAAGAGACGACTTGGCCGCTCTCGACCAGGTAGAGCATGACCAACTAGCATAGGTCAGGCTACGGCATGTGGCAGAGATGCCACAAGTACCGACAGATATGGGGCTACTAACAGCCCTAGTAGAGAGGTGGTATCCGGGGTCATCCTATTTTTAGCTATCGATAGGGGAGATGGCTCCCACTCTAGAGGACATATGGAGGATCATGAGGATCCCCATACAGGGATGGCTGATGATGCCTACGGCCAATCAGGGCCAAGCTATGATGAGATTGACAGGAGACCCAAGCTTCACCCTGGAGAAGGGCGGGGTGAACATTGAGTCTCTGCGATAGATGCCTGGGGCATCTAGGCTGACTCGGGTTTTGGTAGGGGTGGTAGGTGGCTTACTACTGTGCCACCAGAGTAGGTGTAGACTACCATGGCTCCTATCAGATGTGGTCTGTGACATGAGAGACCACGGGTACAGGTTTGCATGGGGCAACTTTATACTATGCCGCTTGTATAGGATCCTGCATGGGGTCGTATACAAGGGAGGTCGATGTGTGGTCTTGACATCGCTGCTACAGGTTTGGTGCTGGGAGCACATTGCGATGCAGAGGTCGATAGGGCTCCCATTGACATGGGTTGATCGGGAGAGGCCCCAAGTTTTCTACTGGTGGCTACAGAGGGGGTCACAACGATGGATAGATCTGTCGATGTCATGGAGGTTGCTGGACGACCTCATCCCTGACCAGATCACCTAGAGGCCATGGCGAGAGCACCCTAGGTGGGTAGAGGATGGGCAGGAGCTGGCTCGCATTAGGTGAGTCTGTTGTCTAAGGATGGAGTGGGGAGAGGTAGAGCTCCACCGCTACGATCGGGTACTATGGTAGTTTGGTCTTCAGTAGGGGATCCCTTCTCTCAGGGATTACGAGTACTCCCAGACTATTTAGGATAGTACTACACTGAGCGGGGCTCCAGACATGCAATGGTTTTGGAGCTAGGACACTGACGATGCCACCATCCATCCAGTGGATGGTGACGACGTTGGGGTGACTGATGGATATGATGCCTGGTATGCAGGCATCCGCCCTCTTCGAATGATGAGGGCATAGGGTCCAGTGCATGCCGTGGTGCGCCGGATGGGGAGGCGGCATCAGGCTATGATTGAGGCAGTACGAGGTAGAGTAGTGACGGTCTCCGTAGGAGAGATGCCAGAGGATGGCACGGGCTCCCTAGAGACCATAACAGCCAGGGAGGAGGGAGGAGGGACTGCCTCCTCAGCAGGGGGAGAGACCACCATCACTCGATAAGGGCAAGGGTGTCGAGGTAGGGGAGAGTAGTGAGATGGTGGCTCTTTGGGCTAAGGTTGCCCGCCTCCGAGCTTAGGTGTAGACGCTATAGGATGAGGCTACATGGCTCAGAGCTCGAGGTGGGGGAGCGAGCACTCAGGATCTGGTGCGGTCTATTGCTCAGACCACATTCTACCAGGGGCTATACTATCACATGGTTCCAGAGAACCAGAGGGTACCACTTCCAGCCCCTATTATGGAGTCGATCATGATGGGATCATCGAGGACATCCTCACGATCGACGACGAGGACTCGAGACACAGCTCGGACCTCTATGGGACCACCTCCTCCATGTCAGGGCGAGGGAGTAGATGAGGCTGAGAGCTCGAGGGCTTCTCAAGGATAGCTGCTATAGATGGATTGTATATGTATCTTTGAGAGGATTGAGTATGCCAGGATATAGATTGTGGCATACCAATCCAATTGTGATATGATGTACAGATATTTTTGAGATATATATATGATATTTTTGTAATATAACTTGTCCATATGTTTTTATGATGCTTCAATGTTTGAATTGTTTGTTTGTTGATTGATGATTCATGTAATTATGTCATTTTTAGAAATATTATAATGTTGTATGTCATGTTGTAAAATTTAAATGAAATAATCTGATGTAAACAATTGGTTGGTTTTGGTGTGATTTGATGAAAAAAATAAAAGGGACTTCTAACAATAATTTCAAAGGACATTGTCGTTGTTATAGACCACTTCATGGAGTCACCGCTCGCTCGGTCATCAAGCTAATCCCAGTATAGAAATATTGCTAAAAGTAAAAGAATGCTTAAGAGACTATCTTAAGACTTTGTGATGATGATGATGATGATGATGATTGCATATTTTTCATAAAAATAAATTATGCATGAAATATATTTAAAAAGTGATATTTTCTAGGCATAAATTCCTAAGTGTGATAAAATTTTTGAACAATTCCTTAGAAATTATACCATGGTTGCAAAATTGAATGTTGACATAATGACATGAAATATAATAAGTGTTCATTTGTTTTAAAGCATAATTGTGTAACATAATGATGCAAGTCATATGTTTGTATGAATTTGTTTAAAATAAATGGAAAATAAAATTAGAACAATGGTTTGCGCTAGGCATAGAATTATAGGTATAGACTTATACCATCATCGTGAAATCCAAAGAAGAAATTGATATTTTGGTTTTATTGCATGATTGATTTTTTATTTTTGATAAAAAAATAATAATAATATAAACTTGACTTTATTTTGCTAGATTTTGTAATAGGTTGTGTAAAATAATTTTGGATTTTTGAAAACAATGTATGTAATTGTGTTTATACTAAACAGATGTTCTGAAATAAGAATAAAATTTATTCCAAAAGAGTTGCAGAAATATTTTAAATTATCTCAAAGAAAAATGTAGATTTATAAGGAACCCTCATGTGCATATGTGAGTTCATTGCCGATCTTGATTTATCATAATGATAGAGAATCTCTCAAATACAAATGTGTGTGCAATTGTATTGTTCATTCACCAATTTTGAGCAAGATAATTTGATACAAGTAATTTGAATTAACCAAATGAATGTTCGTTGACCATGATTTATATGCATGTAACCATACCAGACTACTGTGTAAGTTAGGTTATCAAGAGCTAGCTAATCCATAAGCCGACATAGGTCTGTACAAAAGAAGGTCGCTAATGTGACAGACATATCACCACGCTAGGGATTACCCAAGGCCAAGCGGGTTGGGCACAAACCACCTGTTATGGGGCTTACCTCACAGTTTTCGAATAATTGAGAATTCCAGGGATTCAAGCTCATTCACCCTTCTTTTCTTTTCAAGGGGTAGGGAAAGGATTTTATTGCATTTTTCTTTTGCTTTTCTCGTGTTTGCTTCTTCTTTTCTTTCTTTCTTTTTTTGTATTTTTTTGTATTTTTGCTTGATATTTGAGATAATGCTGAAATATTGTCGTGATGATACAAAATAACATTTTTCTTTTTCTCCTTTTCTTTGAATTTTTCTTTTCTTCCTATGCTAGGGATACTTGCTCGGATTAGTCGTAGAGCAAGGGATTTTTATTCTGGGTAGGGGTGAGCTTGTCCTTTTGTCAATTCTCAAAGATCCTAGACCATGTGCATGATAGGATAGCAGGGAAAATTTTCGCTCAAGAAACCATTTCTACGATGTAGCATCATATTGAATTTGCAATGAAATCATTTTAGTGTGAAGAGATATACTTGGTTCAAGTAAATAACAAGATCAATTCTCTATGCTCAAAACTTCATTTAATTCAACCGTGGACTTTGATATAAGAGATATTAATAATCAAAATAAAATCAAGATATTTATTCATGTGAATGTGAAAGTGTGGGATTCCAAATAAATGCTAATTTGTCCAAAATAATTGAAAATATAACTGCAACACTTTCAAGAATTGACAAGTACGAAAATAAAATATGTGTTTGAATATTTTGATTTTGATGTTTTATATTTTTATATTTTGATTTTGATTGATGAATTACAAGAAGAAATACTATTACTATTTTTGAAAAATATTTTGATAGAAATGGCAAAAATGAAACAATATGCAAAAATACAATATATACAAATGACAAAATGACCCAATGTTATGCATAATAACGCTTAAGATGCATAATGTTCATAGGTTCTTTAAGATCTTTACCGTCTAAGGTAGCTAATCGATATGCGCCCGATCCAAATTTAGCAGTGATGACATATGGTCCGAGC
This sequence comes from Wollemia nobilis, assembly GCA_028583015.1. Taxonomy (NCBI): domain Eukaryota; kingdom Viridiplantae; phylum Streptophyta; class Pinopsida; order Araucariales; family Araucariaceae; genus Wollemia; species Wollemia nobilis. The sequence goes on along the minus strand of JAQPPZ010000613.1, from coordinate 3,227,884 downwards.
CGCTTGGGCTCAAACTTACCTTTAAGGTCTTTAGTTGCATTAGTATTTTTTTGATTTTCTTTTAAGACAAGGTCGCCGATCTCAAAGGATCGCTGATGAACTTTCTTGAGGTATGCTCGTTTAAGCTTGTTTTGGTAGGCACGAAGATGCTCCAAAGCATTGATGTGCTTTTCATCTAGAAGTTCTAGCTGACTAAGTCTGCCAGCACGATATTCATCTCCTACTTCAGTATCTTGAAGTAGTAGAGCTAAAGAAGGAACTTCTAATTCAAAGGGAAAAATGGCTTCAGCACCATAAACCAAAACAAAAGGTGAAGTGCCTATGGGGGTACGAACGCTAGTTCGATAAGCCCACAAAGTAGGATATAATTGGATGTGCCAATCTTGACCAGATTTATTGACCAGTTTTTTGAGGATTTTGATTAATGTTTTATTAGAGGCTTCTGCTTGGCCATTACCCTGAGGATAATAGGGAGTGGACCAATGATGTTGAATTTTATATTTTTGACATAATTTCTTAACATCTTTATTTTTAAAACAAGTTCCATTATCTGAAATGAGATTTGCAGGAATTCCAAACCTACAAATAATTTGATTAAAAATAAACTTGGAAACTTGGGTTCTAGTGCAAGAAGCTAATGGCATAGCTTCAACCCACTTCGTGAAATACTCAATGGCGGTTATGATGAATTTGTGTCCATCGGATGACATAGGGTTGATTTTTCCAATGATGTCTAAGCCCCATTTTGAAAAGGGCCAAGGAGATGAAATAGCCTGTAGTTCTTGTGTAGGTGCATGGACAAGGTCAGCATGTTTCTAGAATTTGTCGTAATGTCACACATAATTATGTGCATCAGTCTCCATGGTAGGCCAAAAATATCCTATCCGAAGGAGTTTCTTAGCAATGGCGCTACCACTAAAATGTCCCCCACAAGATCCATTGTGGGCTTCATTCAAAGCTGATCTAGATTATTCTAGATTCAAACATCATAGTAAAATGCCTTCAAAAGATCTCCTATACAAGGTATTACCAATAATCATGAAGTGACTTGCTCGTCTACGTAATAACCTGCGCTGGTTGCTAGTACAACCATCAAGGAAGGTCCCATTTTGAAGAAAATTAAAGATATTCGTGTACCAATGTTCAGGAGTAGTTTCATTGATTAGAAACACATCCAAAGGTTCTAGGCATGATTTGCTTGAAGTGGGTTCCTGGAGTCAACGAATAATGATGGTAGCATATTCATCATCTAACTCCAAGGGCAAAAGAGATGCGGCTATAGCCATAGCGTCAGCCGCACGATTGCTAGTTCGAGGAATAGCTTCCAAGGTAACTTGATCAAACAAGGATAATAATTGTAAAACATATGCTTTATATGGGCGTAATTTATCATCTCTGGTCTGATAAAAATCATTGATTTGATTTATGACAAGTTGAGAATCACCAAAAACCAATAAATTTTTAATTTTTAGGGCCAAGGCAACTCGTAATCCAAGGATAAGAGCTTCATATTCAGCAGTGTTATTGGTGCAAGCAAATGTTAATTTGAAGGACAGAGGTATAAGATGTTTCTATGGAGATATTAAAATAATACCTACACCAGCCCCACTCATACATCGGGCTCCGTCAAAGTATAGGGACCATTGCTCTAGATGGTTTGCCTCTAGTTTAAGGCATTCATCAAGAAACTCAATGATGAGGGGATGGGTAGACTCCAAGGGTGCAGAAGCTAATTGATCTGCTATGATTTGACCTTTAACATACTTTTTTCCTATAAATGTGAGTTCAAACTCGCTTAGTGCAAGAACCCACTTTGTTGTACAACTAGATAAGTACGGTCGACTCATGAGATATCGTAAAGGGTCGAATTTGGCAATAACATACGTTTTCTGACTGAGCATATAATGTCATAGTTTTTGTGTAGAAAATACGACTGCTAGACATAATTTCTCTAATATGGTATAGCAAGTTTCATAACTGATTAAGGTCTTGCTAATGTAATAATTAGCACGTTCTTTCTTCTCATCGTCAAGCTGAGCTAACATAGCTCCTAAAGCAAAATCAAAAGCAAAAATGTACAAAATAAATGGACGATCAGATTTAGGTGGGGAAAGCATCGATGGTTTAAGGAGATATTGCTTAAGGAGTTCAAATGCTTCCTGAAATTCATCATCCCAATGAAAAGAGATGTCTTTCTTAAGAAGCTTAAGAAAGGGTCCGGTTTTGTCTGCCAACTTGTCGATGAAGCGATGAATAGCTTGAAGCTTACCTTGTAAACTTCGTAATTCTAATATATTTGTGGGTGTGGGCATATCAATGATAGCCACGATCTTGAGAGGGTCAATTTCAATGCCACGTAAAGAAACTATAACCCCCAATAATTTATCGGACTTAACTCCAAATATGCATTTGGCTGGATTTAGTCGGATAAGATATTCCCTTAACCGATCAAATACTTTTCTCAAGTCATTTAAATGATCATCTTCTTTGATGGAACGAGCTATAATATCATCTACATAATCATGTAGAATATCATGCATCATATCGTGAAAGATATAAGTCATGGCTCGTTGATAGGTTGCACCCGCATTCTTTAAACCAAATGGCATCACTTTCCAACAAAAGGTTCCCCAAGGGGTAATAAAGGTTGTTTTAGCCTGATCTTCAGGAGCTATCCTGATCTGATTATAACTAGAAAATCCATCCATTAGGGATATCATTCCACTTCCAACTAGTAAAGTCAATGATCTGATCCATGTTGGGAAGAGGAAAATCATCTTTAGGGCATGCAAGCATTAATATCTCTGAAGTCTGTGCAAACCCTAACTTTAGTGGCTTCTTTCTTAGTTACTAGAACTACATTTGAAATCCATTCAGCATAATCAATGGCTTGTATAAAAATAACATTTAAGAGTTTTTCTAATTCCCCTTTGACTAGTAAGGCCACTTTAGGATGCATTTTTCTAAGTTTTTGTTTAACAAGTTTAGCATCTGGATGGACTACTAGGTGATGCATAACTACAAAAGGGTCTAATCCTGGCATATCTTCATATGTCCAAGCAAAGACGTCTTCATATTGTTTAAGGAATGCAATATATTTATCTTGTTTTTCCTGACTCAATTCTAATCCAATGTTGATTATGTGAGGGTTGTCTTTGGTTCCAATGTTAATTTTTATGATGTTTTCTACTTCCATATGTAGATCTCTCTCAAAATTAGGTGGGGCGGGTGAAACGCCTAATTCTTGTAATTCTTCCAAGGTTAGCTTGGATAATTCGTCTTGAGGAGTCGTGGCCTCAAGTTGGGCTATACTAGGTATAGAGCCATCGAAATAAAATCTGTTATATAACAATTCCTCAATGGAGACATCATGAAAGATATCCCCCTCCAACTCATCGTCGGATTTGAAAATCATCTCAAGGTAAGCTATGGATAGCATATTGCATGTAAGAGGCTTATTCATTAAATGCAAGACATCTCGTTTATCCAAATAATCTTGGTAACATACAAGATGGTCATCATCCTCAAATGGGAAGGGCTGAACTTTACTAGGAAATAGGCCCACACCACATCGAGCAGGCCATGGTTCTACCTCAAAATGTTCTTTCATACCATTCTGGAAAGGTCCCAAACCTTTCCCTTTATATCCCAATTTAAGCATTATAGGCTTAGCTTTAATATACTCATTAGCAAAATAGCATCTAGCATATCCATCACAATGTGTCTTGATGTTTCTAGGTATTCTTCCCCAATCATATCCCTTATAAATAAAAGCACAACTCCCGACTTGGTAGATACTCCCCATAGGCTATGGGAGGCCCAAGGTACGAGGAGAGGGTGGGATTTTATTTAAAATAAGGGAAGCTTGCATGGCAGTGTTGGTTTCTTCTGATATAAGAATTTTAGATAAATCGGGTAAGAGCTCATCAATAAGAGCATAAGAGGTAGAAGGAACATTTCCTACATCGTCGGATGTGGAAAGGATGCCTATAGTGGATGTAGATGTTATAGAGATATCGATGGGTGAGTCTGTAGGTATGGAAGTGATAGGAGTAAAACAAGAAGCATTGGTTGTAGTTTTAGGATCTTTTCGAGGTCCTAATGTGGTTTGTTCAGAAGATGGTTGAGCTATATGTAGAGGTGTAGTTGAAAGAGTAGATGATGTTATGGGTGTGTGTTTCACACGTTTGGGTAGATGATGAGAATTAGGATGTGTGGATGAGAGTGAAGGGAAAAATTGAACTCCAACAGGTTCTGCCAAAGCACACATATCAAAGGGTCTAGGATCACCATGAATGGTAACCAACTAATTTTTAAATTTGAATTTAACACACTGATGTAAAGTGGATGGAACAACTCGCATCGCATTGATCCAAGGGCGACCCAAAAGTATATTGTATGATGTTGGGCAATGTACAATAAACACGGTCGTGTCTAAGGTTCTAGGACCAACTTGCAAGGGGATAGTAATAACTCCACACATTTCTTGTGTTTCATCATTGAAGGCTTTTATAATCATATCAATTCTTTTCATTTCATCACTTCTAAACCCAAATATTTGGTAGAAGTCAAAAGTGCATATGTTTAAAGATGAACCATTATCAATCAAGACTCGTTTAACCGCTACATCCCCAATTAGGGCAGTAATATATAAGGGGTTATCCTTATGTAGACTATGTTGTGGTATATCTCTATCTCGAAAGTCAATACAATCAACTTCTCGAGTTATGATAGTATTGGACATGGCTTCAGGTTGAATATTTTGTGGTACCATCATTTGGCTTAATGTGAGCATTAATTCATCCCTATGGGTAGGAGAAGATCTTAAGAGATCCAAAAGGGAAATTCTAGCTATAGTATTTGATAATTGTTCATTAATATTATAGGGAGGCTTATGTTGAACATTAGGCGCATAATTCCCTTTATTGGGATTTTTCAAAACAAATGGAGCTGATCCATCGTTTTGAGTTTGATCCTGTTGAGAGTTTTGAGCCTATTTTCTGGTAACGGCTTCGATGGTTCCTACAATATTATTTTGCGGATGATGAATAGGTCTTGGTCTAGCTTTTATGACTTGTTCATTAGAAAGTATTTGGTGAGAAGATGGTCTAGTAGTGACTCTTCTAGGAAATGGTTCTTCTGGAACCATAGAACTTGTGATGGGTTGAACAAGATCCGATTCATCTTCAGAACTATTCGATTGATTTGAGGTGATTTCCATGTCACTTTCAGCCTCATATTCGGTATCACTAAGATCAAGTGTCCGAATATTATGTAGAGGTCTGGCCATAACCATGGATAAAGTTGTGTCAAAGACTTGCGGATCGTGAACAGGTAATTGTCCACTAATAGTTCCTACATATCGGGTAGGAGGGGGAACATTATGATGCTCAATTTGATTAGCCACCTCTTTACCATGCTTTGGTAAAGGATGTTGAAATATGTCCAATGATTGATTGGCATTCTGATTCTGATTTTGGGGGATGTTCTTTTGAGCATTATTAGAAGGATTTTGTTTAGGTTGAAAGGCTTGCACCTCCATCTCATTGTTATCAATCAGGTCTTGTATTTTATGTTTTAATATTTTACAAGAGTTGGTAGCGTGTCCAGGTCCTCTATGGAAATCACAATGTAAATCAGCTCTATATCCGGGTATGGTTGGATCAGGTTCCCGGATGTTCGATAATTGGATCAAACCTCATGCTAATAGTTGCGGGAGAATAGTTGATAAAGGTTGATTTAACCTAGTAAATTCTTGGGGTGGTTTATCAGGAGGTTTTAGTATAAACTTCTCTGTTGTTTTCACAGTATTAACATTGGCAATGTTTCTGCTATCAATGACTCCATCACCCACAACTTGTTTATTTTTATATTGATTTCTGGATGTTTTCTCATCATCTTTCTTTTTGAGCTGACCTCTTCTAATGAGAGCATCTTCCACCCTTAGAGCTAAATCTATAGCTTGATCGAAGGTGGTCAAGGTAGCAATTGATAATTCATAGGATAGTTGTTCTTGTAAATTATTGATAAAAATATCCAACATTTCCCGATAAGGTAACACAAAGTGTAATTTTCCTATCAACTGCCTCCATCGAGCTAAGAAGTCAGCAAAACACTCATCTTTGTCTTGTTTTAGGTTGTACAAATCTTTAATGGTTACATGCCTTTCGATATAGGCACTAAATTGATGCACAAAAGATTCGGCGGTTTCTTCAAAATTCCTCAAAGAATGAGTGGGTAGTTGATAATACCACTCCAATGCCATCCCTCCTAAACTTTTTGGGAACATTTTTAGTAATAACAAGTCATCATGTGATATATCATGACATGCTATCCTAAACATACGAAGATGCTCTATGGGATCTTCGGTTCCTTTGTATATAGGTAGGACAGGCATAGGAAAGTGTTTGGGATATGGTTGTGCTACAACTATAGGATCTAGAGGCTGACTACACATCTCTCGATAATTGTACGAGGGACGGTAGGGATCTATCTGGTCCATGCGGGAGACTAACTATTTCACCATGGCTTCCAGATTACCAGTTTGTCCACCATATTGGTTCGATGGTACATGAGTATGGGATTTGTGAGCGTAGGATGGCATGATGTAAGGATTAGATGCTATATTGTTGTTATGCAAATGGTTGGTAGGAAGAGTATTATGAAGAATATTTGTTGTAGCATTATGTTGTATCCTCGATTGTTGGAAATTGGTATTTGGTTTTGTTTTAGGCTTTTTTTGATTTGAGGTATATTGATCAATAGCTTGGAAAAATAGAGTAGTGAATGAAGGTTTCTTTTGTGTGGGGATAACCCTTGGCTTGGTAACAGGCACTCTAGGTGGTTGGGTAACCTGTTGTTGTTGCATGTTTTGGATTACAGCGGCCATATCCAAATTGGATGGTCCAGCTTGATCACTTTCTTGATCAATGAAGGACAAGGGATTAGTGCGTGTGTGATATATTTCTTCTAGGGTTGCTTGAGTGTCACTAATTTGATCCTTGTCCATATGGACTGCTCTATTAAGAGTGCCAATATTAGTATTGAGGAACTTCCAAAAATGTTCCATGTTCTCAAAAGTAATAGCTCCTTCCTGGAGATATTTTAGGGGATGAGGATCCTTCCTCTCTATCATTTTCTTTTTGTTCATTTCCTACAACAAATTCTTCTTCTTGTTGGTCGAAGGTTCCTTCTTCCTGAATTGGGTCTTCAGGAAGGACATCTGGTTTATTTATGGTTTTTCCTAACCAATCTTCTTCTACTTCAGTTTGTTTTCCATTCCTGAGTCTAGTCATTATGTCTAAATTTATATTTTAGCAAATATATATTAATATATTTGCAACATATTTGGGAGGTATATACTTTAATTATATACCTACTATAATGCTTAAAAGAAAAATGTTTTTGTTATGATTTTGTTTTATTTTTGTTTTTTTTGTTATTTTATTTTTATGCTTATAAAGACAATAAACAGCACACTAAATGCAAGAACATAACAATAATAAAAGAATAGCTTAGTTTTCTATAAATAGTTTATAGATATCATTGATAGGATCAAGTTCATCAAGAGTCATGAAATGTTCCTCTTCAAATTGGAAATGGTTTTTCAAGAACTTGATAAAGTGTGCTATAGTGATATTATCTGTTTCAGACTCTGTCTTGTAAAAATAAATCTCATGGCAATACTCTCGATATAACACAGCTCTAGGAACTCTATTCCATCTTTGTCTATCCATAAGAATGACCTCTTGGTCCTCTATACGAGACAGAAATTTATGTACTATAACTGCATTATCAAGGTATTCCTCAAAGGTATACAATTCAGAAGACACAAGGGCTCTTTTATCTGCTAACCACCTATGGCAAGCTCTCTAAAGCTCATGATACAAAGTCACTTGATCGAGATCTAGGATTCTATCTAGGACAAACCTCTTGATTTGCCTAAGTTCGGTTGCTCTAGATGAAATGAGATTCAATCTCCTATTAAGCTCATCCCATAAAGGTGGGACTCTATATGTTGGAGCTACTCTAAGTAAAGAATTAATTTCTATGGCTGCTAATTGATTCTGAACATTAATGGTGATAGCTCATCTTTTATTATAATCTACCATCTAAATATAATATGCAATCATTGATTCTAAATGCATTTATGTTTTTTTTTTTTTTTGGATTGTTTTCAAAAGGTTTTTAGTTTTCACGTCGGGTTCACCAAAATGTATCGCTCCAAATTTTTCACATCCTTACCCTCAGGCTATAGGATCCGTGCCCGAAAGGAGGATGCGAGAAGGATGGGACAATACCTCGGACTGAGAGGCCCTTTGAAGGTCCCGCCTCTCGGGGAGGGGTATAAGGGTGAATTTTCGATGGATGGTGGGTTCACCAGGAAACTTTTGAGTGGCGCTTCCACGCCTAGGTTGATAGTGAGTTTGATGTGTTCATTTTGCACTTTAATCATTCAACTCCTAGGTTTGGCCAAGATGAATCTAAACTATTCTATATGCCAATGCTGATTTAAATGAATACAAAAAATAGGAATGAATGCTGACCATAGAGAATATACTAGCTAGAACATAACATACCTGATTTTGGATGTCTGATGAAGATTCTGAGTTTTGTAACAGTCTAGATCGCCTCAATTCGTACGTAATCATCTGATATTTCATAGGATCATCTCAAATCACAGACAGTCATCTAAGATCAGACAGAATCATCTGAAATCTAACGAATTCGTGAGACGAATTCGTCAGAAACCTGCAATCACAGAAATAGATACAAAATACCAAATATGCAACTGTAGAAGCAAAGGAAAATGATAGCAATAATAACAAACATGCCTAAATCATTGATTCAAATAACAAAATAAGGAAAATGTAGTAGATTTAATGATTGATCTTAACTTTATCATGCGGTTATGCTAAATGAGGTGAACTCCAAGATGCATAAATATAATAATTTAAGATAGTACAAAAATATAATAGGAAAATGTAGATAAAAAACTAAGGAAATGCAAACTCTGGGCTCTGATTGCCCCCAATCTGGACTACAATCAGGATCGCCTCCAATCATACGAGATCGTCTGCAATCCTCGACAAGATCATCCAAAATAGTATGGAATCGCTTGCGATGATCCAAGCTAGCTTCGACTGAAAAAAAGTAAAGTTCCTGCAAGAAAACATGAAATATAGAATGCAAATGATGGTGTGGGGATGCTCTGAGGTGCGTGGAAGTGTAGGGGGTTTAAGCAGAGTTTCAGGAAGAGAGTCAGGGGGATAAACTAAGAAAATCTCAGTTTATATAGGATTAGGGAGAGGTTAGGAGGTTGGGGATCATCCCAATCTGGGAGATCTCCAATGGGGGAATCTCCAACTGCGCAGACGCGCTTCTGCCCAAGTTGGAGAGGTTGTTGAAACAGAAGCTAATTATGAAAATTTGGTTTTGGGACGAAATCGTCTAGACGTTCTATTCCAGATGAATTCGTCAGATCTGGGATGATTTCGTCTAATCTGCGATGATATCGTCCAACGGTCAAAACAAATCCTAAAAATGGCACGAAAAATGGGGAAAGCGGGTAACAGGCGGTTAACGGATAGTTTGGGGTTAAAATTCAATTTTTTTATCTTTTTACTAAGGTTTAACCATGCCAATTTTAGGGTGCTACATTTTGTCCCCTCTTTAGCGAATTTTCCGAAGAAAATGCATTAAAGACGAGTTTTTCCCATTTTACGAGAAAGCAAAAATGTACTCAGTTTTTTTAGACAACGATTCTAGGTCAAATCGTACGACTGCTAGCTATGGTTCCCCCTTCGTGTTTTTACCCAAATCGAATGTTTGAGGAAAAAACACGAAAAAGAAAAATTAAAATGTTGCTGGTTTTGAATAAAATTAAGAAAAAATAGGGAAAACCCTAATTCTTTTTTTTTTTTTACTATTCATTTTGACTATTCTAGAGCTCTGTAGAGAGAAAATATGGTGGAGACGATGCACAGAGCGACAGAGGTCCGGTGCGGGCTACGGGTAAGGATATAATCCTAGTAGATTAGGTTTGAATTAACTTTGTATAATTTTTGGATTTAAATTTTGATTGTTTGGGGCATCACGGCCATTTTTAGGCCATCGACGACATCGAGATAAAATCATCCCTATTTCGTCCAAATTGTCCCTAAATCATCGATTTCATCTGAGGGCTAAATCGACGATATAGGGGCGATCTCGTCCAACAAGGGGCGAATTCCAAGTTGTGAAATTGGAAATTATTTCATCCTAACAAAGGATGATGTTGCCCAATTTGGGATGATATCATCCAATGGTGGACGATATCATCTTTAAGTTTGATTAAAATGTGTCTAATTTGATTGCAATGATTGGTTTATTAATGAAATTTTGTTGTTTTATTGTTTATTTTGCAGAAAGGATTACTAAAGATCCAAGAATGGAAATACGACAGGCTGAGAGATGACTTGGCCACTCTCTATAACATCATCATCATAAAATAGATAGCTATCTAGTGCATGTCATCCATACATTGCATCATATCAACATAGCATCACACAAGCATTGCATCCATGTGCATCAAATAAATAAAAAATTGAACATAAGATACACATAATGAGCCGAAATGATCAAGTCATATATATATATATGTCCAATAGAGTACATAGGTAGTGCATCAATATTCCCGTAGGCTACAAAGCATGTAGGTCCTTGATCTTACACTCAAAATGAGTACAACATAGCAAAAGTATAGTCTACATCTAGTAGAGCCCAGGTCTAGGATACTCCCCCTGTACCGAAACTCTCATTACCTCCCTCAACACTATGCTCTAGAGCCTGCTCTCCTATCTACACTGACACCTATGGTGGATCCTACTGTGGGTCATGCCTACCTCCAAATACTAAGGCACCCAACACATGAGAAACTGGTAACTATAGGAGGCTAGTCCCCTGACTGGCGGTCCCTAAAGTCTACCCTATTTCCCTAGGTCTGACATGCGATGTTGCCCCATGTGTGCTAGAGGACCTATGTGTCTTCTCAGTCCTATGATTCCTATGACTTGAGCTCACCATAGACTACCATGAGGTCCTAGACCTGGTATGTTATGACTCTAAGGAGAAAGGATCCTCAAGAACCTGTAGCCCATGCATATCTATATAACTAACTAGCTGATCAATGTGAGCAAGCTGAGATGCATACATCTCATTGGTCCTCATGATCATACCATGCAGTCTCTCTACCTCAGTCATTAAATCTTGTGAAGCTGCTAGTGCTACCGTTGGTGCTATCAGAGGCCATATAGTAGCCTAAGGAGGTGGCATACCCCCCTTGATACCCGAAGGAGATCTCTCTCTACCTCTATTGTAGTTTGCTATGTCTATGTTAACTCTAGAGTAGTTTGCAATATCTATGTCTAGGCCTCTGCATATGTGGCCCTCATAGTCAGACCCTATATCTGATCTTGCACCTCAATAAGGTACCTATCCCTGTCAGCTACTCTCACCTCTAGAGTGGTGGTATTAGTGTCTCGCTCTAGCTGCTGCATGTGGAATCACCATAGCTAACTCTATAAGTCAGCCACCTAAGCTAATAGCTAACCCTCTGCATTATTAGGAGGGATCTCACCCTCCTTTGGAGCCTCCTCATCGGGGTTAACCTTACGATCCTCCTTGGTGGTGCTTGATGTGCCTCAACCACCCTTTGTCCACTGGCGCACCCTACGCCCACCAGGATCTACCTCTACCTCTGCATGGTTTGGATCTTGGCCTAGAGGCCCTATGCTATACCATATAAACATGGACCACAACATATCATACTCTAGAGTGGTCCTAGTAGTCTCAACTCCAGTCTCCTGGTTGTCATCAGCAGCATCTCCCAAAGGCTCCGAAATGACCCGATGTACATCATGCTCTACAACCAAGCATTGATACCTAAGGGAGATATCTCAAATATTTTGCATGACATGACATCGATATTTGAGTAGCCTTACAGTCGATCAACCATCTGTCATGACATGCCTATCTCAGCCACTAGCCCTCCTTTGGCCATGCTGGACAATCCATATAGAGCTTCCACTAAACATCATTTGGGCCAAGTATCACAAACTGAGTAATGTAGTGTTGAATGTCACCATCATGGATCTTGTTGTGGTTACCCTACTCCTCATGAGGCTAGTAGGTAGTATAGCACTGATGATCATTAGCAATAGCAGTGATCCATAGGGGAAGATCTGAAGGATGCTTAATTCGAATGTGCTACCACCCCCAGATCTATAAAAAAAGACTACAACTGAGGCCCTTATAACTACACTCTATAATATGGTATAGCTCCCTATAGAGATGACATAGCAGGGTGCTCCCCAAGCTAGAAGTAGAGGTACCTCTATAGAGATCTATAGCACCCTCTAGGGGATGGACATGAGGTTCCAAGGAATCCTCACACCCGAGGAGTCTAGAAGCATAATATGAACTATGAGGTGCATAAAGAGGGCTTCCTATGCAGATAAGACATCCTCATGGTACCACTAACCAATGTGTACCCCACCATGGTCTATCACATCCTAAGCATCCTTGCTCTGGTCATCGAAGATAGTGTTAAAAACAACCTCCTTTAACCTAGAGGTAGAGGAGATGATGGCCTCACCATCAATAGGGATCTTGAAGATCCTCTAAACGTCCTCTAGAGTCACAGTAATTTCACCTATAGGAAAGTGAAATGTGTTGGTCTGCGCATTCCAGCGTTGGGCCAACATAGTCAGTTAGGCTTGATCTACCCTAATAGTGGATAGATCCATGATGCATCTAAACTCAACAGCTCGACACCAATCTCGATCAGCATAAGATAAAGCCTTGTGGAGAGTCTTCAGAATATCTTGCTTCTGGGCTCTAGAATTCAATCTCTGGAATAACAAGTACAATTCAAGACAAAATCTAGCTAACTAGAGCTTAAAAAAAAAATAGCAACAACAAACCGCAACTGAAACCTGCGGTCCCCAATTTGCAAATTGGGAACTACAGCTTAAACCTATGGTCCCCAATTTTCCAACTGGGAACCACAGCTACCAGCTGCATTTTAGGAGTGGCACCCATTTTGGGTACCCTCCTAGACCACTAAGTCATAAAATTAAAATCCTAAAGGTATCCTAAACTAGTGGGGTTCATTACCAGCAGTTTAGTGAGGTTCATTTTTTGCATTACTTAATGTAGTTCATTTTATTGGTATTGAGTGCATGGTATCAGTTTTGAGTTACCTTGCCCACACCCTATCCTCGACTAGTAGATGGTTGATCAGGATCCACCATTGATGTTGAGGAGTGTAATCAAGATAGAGTGTGGTAGCATTTTTTGATCAAGAAGGGTCTTCTCACTCTCAGAATTCTCATATTGCTAGTGTTTTCCAGGAAAAAATGAAAAATTTCAAAGGAGAATTCAATTTATAGGTTTTCCTAGTCTTGGCGAACTGTAGCTGACACTTGCGATTTCAAAACTAGGGTTTTTGCCTATAGGTATAACCCACAGTTCCAAAAATTTGGAAATATAAACTGCATACCATACTTGTGGTCTGCAACTAGCATTACATGCACTCAAAACCCATAGTGGGAAGGTTTAAAAGAGCAAATTACTGACTTCCACTGGAAAAAAAATCAAAATCAATTATTAAAATTGCAAATTCGGTGATGTTAAAAGCACCAGGATCAATCAAATACATGCAAAATTAAAACAAAAAAACACAAAAAAAACAAATAATTAAAAAACCAAATGCACCTCATATTCAGTGAATTATCCTATACACTTTGCGGTTGCATCGAGTTACGATCCATGCAATATGGCAAGATGAGTAAATCACCATAAGGACATTTGGGGTAAAATTATCATTTATTTTATGATATCTTTCAACAAATCATTGAAAAATATGATTCAACACAAGTCTAATTGCATTTGTATCATTTTGATTCCTTAAGACGACTATTGTAATTTGACTACTCCAGGGGATAGAAATGTGCCAACACTACTAAGAGTTGTAATCATAAGTTGAATTAGGCCTAGCTAAGGCATTAAAAGGCTTGAATCTTAATTTTTTCAGGATCATTCATTATGGTCACATGATTTTATCACTTCATACATTGTCATTACCCTCATCAACTCGTCACTTGAGGGGGTAGTTATAATTTCATAATCATAATCAAAGTCAATAGAAGATCCCTGAGATCGTAGATCCCTTGATCTTGTCAAAATTGAATTCATTCTTACAAATCATTGTCAAAAGCTATCATAAGCTTCCTCTTTTTCTTGGGGTAAACAACAAATATGATAATTGGTTTGCAACTCTCATCCTTCGGATTTATGGGTCAGAAGATACCCATACTTGGCATTGGTACTATCTAAACATCTGATGATGAGGGTAGACTTGTCAAAATGTAAGCCTTTCACAAGCTGGAAGCAATGATTCCAAGGTGCACATCCTTTTGCTAGACCTAGGGCATATAATGTTGATCTAACTAATGATCACCATAGAACCTTAGACATCATTTTAGGATGTATATTTTTGCTCAGTGTTGTTCAATCTCACAACGCATCTCAAAAAGGGCATCTGTAGACACCTACAATACATCATGTCAAGGGTGACTACTCATATGGACATGCTGCAAGACCATATGGAGGATCCTAGATAGACTCCAAGATAGATCAGTGGTTCTAACCACTCAATTTAGGCATTTTGGCCTAAGTAGTCTGAACCATAGCTCAGACCTACATTCTCTAGTCTAAACTATAGTTGACACCTACGGTCTGTAGTCTGGACCACAACTATGACCTACGATCTTAACTGAAGTTCAGTTAGGCCTTCCATCTGAGCCAAATCAATTGGAACAGCCAAGAGATCTAGAAGGAGAAAGTTGAAGGATAAAATATTCCAGAGGCTTCCATCCCAAATGTCCTAACCAACCTTATTGGTCTTGGATTCTCCATGAAGCCACCCCTAGCCCTAGGATCATGATATAAATATCCCCTCCAAATGGGGAGAAAAAAGGAGCAAGCATTGGATACTTGAGTAGCGAAGCCCTGGAAAATTGTATACTCAAATTGAGCATACTAAGAGATAGAGCTATTGCACTTAATTCTAGACCCTTTTGCCACCATTCATGAGGAATTGCATTATGGATGCCCTAGGTGATTAGGAGGATCAAGAAACATAAATTTGAGAAAACGAAGGCCCTTCACATCGAATTGACCACCAAATAAGTCTAAGGATAATGAAGGCGACCCTTGAACATCAATTTGTACAAGGATATTGAGCCCACTACCCCTGATTTTGAGGGTAAACTCATCATAGGTCAAACCGTGGTTGTCAGTCATGTTTCACAGTGCAAACAGGTCACCAGAGCTATAGTTTGCAACAAGTGATAGATCACCTTACTCTTTTCTTTTTTGTCTAGCTAGTTAGGTTAGATTAGCTATTTTTTTGAATTAATAGCATTTTAGAAGACTTATGACCATAGAACTAGGCTAGATTCACATTTTATGCTTATTTTTCAATTAGGATTAGAATGCTTTCTTTATGCATGCTTATGCTTCATTTCCTATATTTGATCAACATAGTGTAGATGTTATTTTACTTTAGGCTATTACATGAATCTTGATTCTCTTTGCATAGTTTAACAACTTTATTTATGCTTTCTTTATTATGCATTTTAATGGTTTCATTATACATTTTACCTAAAAGGGCCTCATCATGAGAGGTTGCCTATCTTTTTGAAATTCTTGTTGTTTCTTGATCGTAGGAAACAGTTCTAAAGGAGAGATAAATCATCCAACCCCTTCCCCATTGCGAAGAAGAGGGTAATCAACACCCTAGAGCAATTCATGTCACCCTAAGGGGTATTTTGATCACACCTACCCTTGATAGGGATTAAACACTATTGTAATTAATGTATCAAATGGGTATCCCTAAGAGGGACGAATCTGTAATTTGATTTCATCAAAAATAATAAAGAATTCCTTATATTCATTTTATTTCTTTTTATCAAATTATGCATGCCTATTTGTGTTTTTCCCTTCGATTGCAATAGTTAGAGCGAGTGTGAGCTTCCTTGGTGGTCACACTTATATCTCCCCTTTTTCTTATAAAAATTATACCCAAGAATACCCCTTTACATCCATAAAATGAATGATAAAAGCATTAACTATACCTTATAACCCCTATGATTTTAGACCTCCTTTAAAACATTAAACGTGATCAAACCACATTCACATTAACTAAAATAATACAAGCCAATATTATTCAGTGAAACTTTTGTTGTCACTTTTTGAGGTCGAGACCCGATGGTATTTCTCCTAAGCCATACCAATGTGCCCAAGGAATGGGATGGCATTACCCCATTCTGGACACTTTGGTTTTCATGTAACCAAACAAAACCATCACACTACCTACACAGCCATGGCATTATCCAACTTACGCAGCCATAGTGCTACCAAGACTACGCAGCCATAGCATTGCCATCGACCTCATGTCACTACCAAACCTATGCAACCATGGCGATTCCAAGACTATACAACCATAGTGCTTCCATAATTGCCATGGCACTGCCAAACCTATGTAGCCATCGATGTTGCCATCGATGTCGTGGTGCTACCAAACCTATGCAGCCATCAACGTTGCCATCAATGTCATGGTGCTGCCAAACCTACATAGCCATGGCATTGTTCAACTCCCTACTCTCACACTCACACTACCATAGCGTAATGAAACAGATGCAACACTAAAACCTTCCATTCTCTTCAAGGCTGACCTTTAACTCTGTTAATTGGCATCACAGGTTGCCCTAATAATGCTTATTCCTTCCTTGTTCGATGACATGCCTCTACCTCTTGACCGTTTCACTAACAACTCTGACACCTTTCTTTTTGTTCCTATGAAACCCTAACGCCATCTTGGATTGCCTCTTCTTTTTCAAAATTTCTCCATGAAGATTTGTTGCCATAGCGTTGAACGTTCTTGGACTAGCCACTCATGTCTTCAAATTTTTTAGAATAGCCACCATCGCCTTATCTTCAATCAAACGAAACGAGGTTAAAATTTATATTATCGTAAATATTATTATCACGTCTTTTGTAAAGTACCTTATAATAATATTATTATATACAACATAATAATATTATTATAATAATAACATTTTAGAAGAATATAATCACAAAAATATTATTATAATAATAGCATTATAATATAATCATAATAATATTATTATAATGATAACATTTTAGAACCTTATAACATAATATTAAAAATATTACTACTATGTACATAATATAGTTAATGCAATTATATTAGGTAGATAATAGCATATTGGCTTCTCTCTCAATTTCTTTGTACCTTTTGTATCCTCTTTTTGTTTCAGGTCAGGCCTTGCTTTGTTAAACACATTCCATAACCTTAGATAGTATGAATAACATTAAACTCCTATTCATCAAAATGGATTTTAATTAATATAAGCATTAATGCCTAGATTAATTAATAATTAAATATCAAATAATCAAAACAATTAAAATCATTAAAATAAAATGGTCAAACATCCCTATTCTTACAAACCAAAGAAAACCAAAAACCTTTCATATCAAAATATGACAAGTGGGTCCCCAAGAATTTTGGGGTGGTTGTGGAAACTCCACAACAAATGGTGACTCTTCTAGGAAATGATCCTGAGCATTTCGATGAGAACCCAAAAATAAAATCTGAAAACACACTCCAAACCAGAAAGCAGCAAGCATATAAAAATGCATGAATAATGTCAATAGACTTATAAGAATAGTAAAATATTAGAATCATGCAATATTAGCTCTAGGTGCATGTAGCACTCCACACCTTATTTTTTTGTAAAGTTTTTGCATTGCATCATCAATTTTACCTAACTAGAACTATGGCAATGGATATGGAGAGCTTTGAGGGTAAAAAATTTTATAGCATGAGCAACACATTCTATGGTGGCTTGAGCAAACACCTCAAAAATGTCTAGCCATATTAGGATCAACTATGTGTGTGATGAATTCATTGACTAGATCTAGGGCTTGGTTATGAGCCATCATCATCAAGGACCAATGTGTGCAAGTATACCTTAGAGCTTTGGGGAATCAGATTCTTAACCAAGGTGTGATGAGAATATAGCCCTATCCTTTACTGCTCTCATATTTGACCAAAATAATTAAACCGATTATGGATGAGGTCATTAGACTGATCTATCCTCATGGCGACCATAAATCTCAACCTTACAGGAGTCATGTCACCAAGAATGAGTGTACTCCACTACCAGTCAAGCGTCTATAGCCCCGATGGAGGTTAAATCCATAGTCCATGATTTTTCTCTTGACTTATTTAATCTTGGGATGACTACCCATCCTTCTGAGGGACACGTAGTACGATACTTACAACCCAATAGTCAATGGTGTGATGGAAATGGAGGGGTGAAAATTTTTCTTTGGATTTCTTGAATCTTGGGATGACTACCCATCCTTCTAATGGATACATAGTATGATCCTTACAACCCAATGATCCGTGGTGTGATGGAGGCAAAATAAAAGCTTTTGGTAATTAGATTCTCAACCTAAGCATGATGATAATTTGACCCTATCCTTACTACTCTGATTTTGGGCTTTCAAGTATTACAAAAGTGGTAAAAACCACAGTTTTATGGACTATGTGTAGGGCATGATAGACCAAAATTATCTTTTTGCCTCACATCCCCATCCAAGTATGGTTTCATATTATTTTACCCAAGATGTTGGACATGGACAAAAATGTGATAGACCTACAACAACTTCGGAAACAACTTCCAAACCTAAGATCTTCTTAGTGTTCTTTGTGCCTTTGATCCCAAGATAATTGGAAATCACTTTCAATGTTTGGGGGTAGCATATGATGTTTATGTAATAATAATGTGCCTTTGAGACATGGGTGGATGATATGCAAGATCAACGACTTCATGCTTCATGAGCTTCAAACAATATTTCACATGTTCAAGCCTTTTGCCATATGATTCCAATTTTTCACATCCTTTTAGTCTTGGTTGACATTCGTATACAAATAGGCTGACCTCTTACTCCTACAATCAAATCCAAAACTGGACCACTTTGACATACTAAAAAATTTTGAAATCAAAGAAACAAGATCAAATAAACAGGAAATAAAACTGATAAGACAAACAATTAAGCAAGCTGATTAGTGTACATATAATACAATGACTCTACCCTTAGGCCTGAAAATAATGCTTTAAATGAAGTCCATTGATGGGTAAGGCCAAATATTTCCCATCCAAGGTTTTTAATCTGAAAATATTTTCACCTAGGACTTCAGATATTAGATAGGGTTCCAGCCACAAGCAATCAAACTTTTCATGTTCTCCTTTTTTTTCATGCCTTTTATCCCACAACAAAACTAAATTTGAAACTTTAAAGACCTTAATTTTGGACCATTTATCAAACCACATTTTGATTATGTCTTGATGTTTGCTGAAATGAAGCATGGTTTCCTCCCTTTTCTCATCAAGATGCATTAATTGGGTTAATCTGGTTTCAATTTTATCATCAGTCCCAACATAGTCTTTTATAAAATGTAAAGTTTGTAATTTTAGATTAGTAGGAAAAATAGGGTCTTTCCCATAGACTAAATGATAAGGAGATGTCCCAATTGACTCCTTTATTCTGGTCCTATCTGCCCAAAGGGCAAATTTTAACTTACTATGCCAATCTCTAGGGTTCTTTTCAAGTAATTTTTTAATTATGCATAATAATTTTTTATTTTATGATTCTACCAAACCATTGCCTTGGGGGTAATAATTGGAAAAGAAATTTAGACTCACCTTATTTTCATACACCCAATTTGCAAATTTTAAAGAGGAAAAGGCAGAACCGTTGTCACTTACTATGGAGTTAGGCATTCCAAAATGAGTGACTATGTTTTCCTCTAGAAATCTAATCACAACCTCAGAGGTGGCATTCTTACTACGTATAGCCTCTATCCACCTTGTGCAGTAATCAATAGCAGTGAGGATGAACTTATGGGAATCGTACGAGTTAGGATTTATCACCCCAAAAAAGTATAATACCCATTGTGTAAATGGTCTTGTCTCTACCACTGATTGCAATGACATTGCTGCATTCCGCTCTTTTTTGGCTGCCACTTGGCATATGTGACATGTTCTTACATGTGCATGTGTGTATTTAAACAAGTGGGGCTAATAATACCCAACTCTAAGAATATGGTGTGTTGTCACGTTTGTTGACCCATGTCCAATTCCATACTTACCATGGAAGTCTTTGAGTACTTGGGTTGCTTCCTCTTGAGTAATGCAACGAAGGAAAATTCCTTTGTGATTCTTCCTATACAACACACCAAATTTAATAAAAAATCTAGCTGATTTTAAATGCAGTGCCCTACGTTGAGTGGAATTTAAATGAGAAGGGCACTTACCATGCAATAAAAAATATACAATATCTACATACCATTCCTCTGTAGTGATATCATTAACCTCATAATTTTGGCACATTATTAAAGGGTCAATTTCTGTGATAGCCTTGACAAAACCTTGTCCATGAACTTTCTTCATGGGTTTTATCTCTAAGTCAAATTATTGAAGGGTGGAAAGCCATTTCCCCCTTCTTTCACTTAGCTCACTCTGTAAGAACAAGGATTTTACTGTTGGTTCAGGAACTATAGCAAAAAAATTACTATGCACAATGTAATGCTTGAATTTTTTTTATAGTTTTAAAAAAGGCATACATTTGGTTGTCTAGGATAGAATACCTCAATTTCGCGTCCTTCAAAGGAGAACTCAGAAAGGCTATAGGATTTTCAATGCTATCTTCACTTTTCTCAGTTAACACACTTGCAAAAGAATGATCTGAAGCAAATATGTAAATAAAAAATGGTTTGGCATAGTCTAGAGTAATGAGAATAGGGACTTTGGAAATAGCATCCTTGATGCTTGTGAAGGCATCCCTATTCTCATTGGTCCACTTAATCTGAACATATTTTTTTAGCATGTCATTTAGGGGCTTGGTGATTTTAGCAAAACTTGAAATGAATTTTCTCACAAAGTTAATCTTATCAAAAAATGACCTAAGCTCATTTTTGCTATTGGGATGAGGAATATCCCAGATAGTAGATATCCTCTCTGGGTCTATAGCAATCCCATATTTCGAAATGACATGTCCTAACAGCTTACCATTCGTTACTGCAAAAATGCACTTTTTTGGATTTAGGGAAATATCATGTTCCCTGCACCTTTGGAGCACTTTACTCAAGTCTCTAACATGATCTTCCCTCTTCTTGGAGAAGACATGAATATCATCCACATAGACAATAATGCACTTACCACTGAGCCCCTTGAATGCAAAATCCATGGATCTTTGGAAAGTGGCTCCAGTGTTCAACTATCATATAAAAAATTTGTGTCCTAACCAATTTTGTGATGCAAGATATAGAATGAGTTACTTGAATATTAATGAAAATTAATATTGGTATTAGCACCAAATGACTTTAATTGTCAAATCAGTTGTAGTGTTAGAATTATATAGCCTAAAGTAAATAAGATTAAGCATGAAGAAGAAATAAATCATCATTAGATGAACCCAACACTAAAATAAAATGATAAATCTTCTTGTGTCAACCTGATGAAGGCAAGTATGCCCAAATAAGGTGAAAATATGGGGACACAAATCTAGAAAGGGAACATTTAATGAATATGTGTGCCTCTACCTCAAAAAATGTTATAAAAAGAAACTACCGTGCACACTAATTATTCACCATTATAAATACTTTTATAATACTCTATCCTATATAGATAAGGGCTAATTTTATGGGTTTGATTTATTTTATGAGTAAAATATCCCTATGATCCACCAAAGTTGTAGTGAGATCCCACTACAACCTAGCCAAGAAATAGCAACTATAACCAAAGCTAGATTGAATTCATAAGTATAATGAAAATTCCTAGACCCATTGTTTCTCTCTAGGATTCCCATGTTGAAGAATCATAAATCATTCATCACCAAAAGAGGATAATCATACAAATTGAACAAATTGACTTCATAATAAACAAACCATAGTAGGGTTTTCATAGCCCTTTGATAGCTGATTCTAACCTTACCATTGGTAGCAATACATAAGTATTTTTTGTTATAACTAAGAAGACTCTAATAATGAATAAGGTTGAACCCAAAAAAAAATTGGGAGGGATCTAATAAACCTTGCTATCATCCAAACTTATTTAGGATCATGGTATTTGACTTCTCATGTGTCATTTTGGTAAGACCCTAAGGTCTTACTATAAAAATTATTAACAAATTAATGTAAATGTAATCGCAGGCCACTCAAAGGGGGCTCCCTTGTAATCGCTTTGCCACTATAGGGGGCTCCCTCCTTTAGAATCTATATTCTTATTCTTCTTCTTGGATGATTTGATATGGATGGCCAACCTAATATATATATCTAACCTAAAGCTACGATGGTGAAGAGACATGATGGTTCACATATGAAGAGACGTGATGGTTCACGCTATGAAGGGTTGTGATGGTTCACTTTATAAGTTAATAATATAATAATTAAATGATTAATAATACTAACTAATACTAACTAATCATGTTAGGATTGAGGATCCTAACATGCAACCCTCCTTAAATAGAGCTTGGTCCTCAAAGCTCAAAGTGAGAAGCTTTGTCCTTTGTTTTCCAATAAGGATTTGTGTAAGTTCTTGGACTCTTTTAATGGCATCCTTTCGTAGGTAGGGATATCGATAAGGATGAAGCATTAGTGGGGGGTTGCCAAGAACAATAGTAGAATCTTCCTTAGGAAAATCATGATGACAATGGGAGGGCAACCCTTGGGGTTCCTCAAATACTTTAGAATGATGCATCAAAAGTGATGGTAATTATTTCATATCCTTTTTTGGTTCCTTGGTAGAGCTAACGGAGAAGGAGTATGTAGTCACTCTGCGTTGGTTCTAAATAGGTTTGGTCATATGGCAAGAACTCACTATTGGTGAGGAAGGTATGTGTAGGTCTTTTAGAGTGTATGTTTGGCTAGAATTGATCACTTTGGGTATGTCTACCTCATCCTTTCTTGGTACATCAATCACTTCTTTGACATCGACCTCATTGTCTTCATTGTGGTGAGTAGATGCACTGGTCGCTTCGGACACAACTACCTCATCTGCTTGCTCTATGGAGAGATAGGGATCAACTTCCTTCAATAAATACAATGTTAGTGTAGCACATTTATGGTGGGGTCCAAATTGTTCATCACAATTATCATAGAGTCCTTTTGCTCGTCGTTCCTTCATCTCCTCAAAGCTAATATGTTTAATTCGTAAAGTTCGATTAGATTTGGGGGTTGTGTAAGTGCTTTGTGCCGTTCCATTATGCATAGGTTTGGGAGCGATGTAAGTGATCGATGATTTTTCCATAAGTAGTTTCCCTAATCGTTGTTGTGCATTGATTTTATCTTCAGCTAATTTTTCCAATCCATAGGTCTGCATCATGGTATAGGGATTGAACCTTGTCACATCCATTCTAATTTCCTCTTTTAATCCCCTAATGAAGCCATTGATGAGAATTGATTCATCCAATCTTGTGTTGTGTTTGGTGATATCCTCAAACCGAGTTTGATACTCATGCACGGAAGTGATTTGACAAAGTTCCTTGAGCAAATCCCACATGGTTGGGTCCCACATGGCTCTGATACCAAATGGTAAGACCCCAAGGTCTTACTATAAAAATTATTAACAAATTAATGTAAATGTAATCGCAGGCCACTCAAAGGGGGCTCCCTTGTAATCACTTTGCCACTATAGGGGGATCCCTCCTTTAGAATCTATATTCTTATTCTTCTTCTTGGATGATTTGATATGGATGGCCAACCTAATATATATATCTAACCTAAAGCTACGTTGGTGAAGAGACATGATGGTTCACGTATGAAGATATGTGATAGTTCACGTTATGAAGGGTTGTGATGGTTCACTTTATAAGTTAATAATATAATAATTAAATTATTAATAATACTAACTAATACTAACTAATAATGTTAGGATTGAGGATCCTAACACATTTCTCCACTACACACAGGACACATTTTTTTGGAAGAAACAACTAAGAAAATATCAACAACAATGGAAGAAGAGGAAGACTGGTAAGAGGTCATCATCATGAAATCTTGTGAGACATCTACTTCCCCTACATTTAGTCAAGGATATCACTTGGTTTGGTGCCTCTACACTATTGAATAAAGTAGAAATATCAACAAGATAGCAGAGACACAAAAGTAACATAAATATTCCATGTTGGGGATTTTACATATAGAAAATGACACCATCTACAGTTTGTATCATTAAGAAGGGGACCTATGACAAACTTACCTCAAAATAATTTGAGAAGAAAAATTTAAGACTGATGGGAATCAAAAGAAACTTATAACTTACAAGGTCAATAAAATATCTTGGCATAAAAAACACTATTGTAGATAGGTCATGCTCATAATTTCAATATGGCTAGAAAATATAAGGAGAAATAAGGGACTAGAATATCAATGTTTCAAGGAGATTCATTTATTAGGAAATTTTTTATAACTTGCATAGTCCTAGGGGGTTCCATAAAAGAAGGATTGTGACAAAAAAATTCTAAAGAAAATTGGTAAAAAATTGGAACTTTTGGAAACTCTAGAAGGAGAATATGATAAAAATGACAAGGGCATGGCAAATAAAATCCCCAATATCTAGAGTAGCCAAAAGTATCAATAAAGTGGTAACTTTGGAGGTTATTCAAAAACCTAACACAAATAGAAGAGAGAAGTTTAAACAACTAGCGCTATATCAAGTCATAACACAATAATAATGATGTACAACCTCCAAAAAGAAACATATGAGGTAAGTTAATATAGAATGATGATAAATCACCTACTAAGATAATTTTAATACATAAATTTGAGGTAGTGTAGGTAAACTATTAAAACAAATATATGGCATCCACATTGGTGACAATCTAGAATTGATAGAAGTAATGGTGAGAATAATCCCATTTTAGTTTTAGAATACCCAAAAGAGATAAATAATATTGTCAAGATATCCTATATATATTGGAGAGAAAATTCTCTTAATAATAATCTATAAATAGAAGTTAGTTTAGCATTACAAATAATCAACAAGATTTTTTTAAGTTTATGCATTTACAGTTTGTATAAGATTTCCCTTCATTTTCTTTTGTATAAAAGTACACAAAGTTTTGAGATGTCTTAAGGGTAATTGAACCTCTACTCTTAGAATAATATTTTGTAATACTTTTTGAATACATACATACATACATACATACATACATATATATATATATAGATAGATAGATAGATAGATACTAGAGGTCAATGTGTCTACTTTGATTCTATCTATAGATCTCATATTCTAACTCATTTCTTTTATGTGTGTTTATTTGCATTTATATGTTTTTATGCTTTTAATATTTTGAGGAGAGGAAGTGTTCATGACAACACATTATATTCATATTTATTGTGTAGGGGAATCATATTTGATCTTTGGATCATCACTACCTTGTTAGTTTAGGTTTTTCCTTTCTATTGCATTTGTTTTTATTTATCTAAACCTTTCCCCTCCAAGCTAATAGACTAAAAAAGTGTGTCCAAGATCACATCTTATAAAGGAGTTGACCTTTATCAAAATATCAAAGACCCCTAACTGAGCTAAATCCTACACTCTCAAGATAGGCTCTATTGTGTCATTATGTGTGAGACATGATCTACCCCATCCACTTGATCCACCCTACATTTTATGGCTAGGATAATAATAGAGGACAAGAATGGCTAACTAACTAGATGCAAAATTTGGCTCAATGGATTTTCTTATGTTCCTTATGCTCCTATTTGACTAGCCAATAATTACAAGTTTTTGGCAATACCTTAGATCTAGGTAGAAATATTTTTTTTTATCCTCAATTGTTTACATTGGATGGAATAGAATTTCCTAATAATAAAGTTGCTATAGTATATATTTCATATTATTGACTAGGCCTAGGTGGCATTGGGATAAACTTATGTTTATGGGAGGATTGGTTTTGGCATTAGAATCTAGATATTGACTTAGATTATTTGTGTTGTTTGACATCACTAGAAATTGGTTATTTAAAATATTGATTATATTAATCAATGAAATATCATATAAAGGATTAGTGTGAGTCATGATGGGTCTTGTATTGGCCTAGACTTGATTAGAAATAATGAAGATGTAATTATAATAGAATCTAGAAAATACATTCTCTTGGGATAAAATATTTTGACTTGTTTTATCTATATTAAACCCTTTCATTTCAACTAAATTGGATTTGGCATAAAATCATCTTCAATCTCATCATATTGATGCAACCATGTGATAATTTGTATTTTTCTTTTCCCTTCCTTCCATATTCATTTGGTATGCAATTAATTCCATTTATTAAAACTCTTTTCCTGATCACTATACTTTTAGCACATATTCATAAGCATGTGTTTCCTCATGTATGTACATTGGACGAACAAAATTCCAAGGTCAATTTTCAAGATTTTTGAAATTTTGACTTACAAATTAAATCACTTCCTAACTAGAGTGAATTGCTTCTAGAGACGTGACTTAGGAAAATAGGCAAAATGAAGGCTAACTGAATCACTTCAATTCCAAGGTGAATCCTTCCCTTGGAAGAGTTAGGAATATTTCTTGACCTTCTGAACAAGTTGATCCTTAGAGTCTAGGTGATTTTCTATTTAGATTCTATTCGGATGAATTTTACTTTCATAGAGTGAATCACTAATAGATGAGATCAAATTAATCCTTCGATTGAACTTGGATAGATTTTAAAATTTTCCATGCAAATTACCTCAAACAAAGCAAATCACTCTATGTTTAAAGCAAATTATTTT
Organism: Wollemia nobilis; assembly: GCA_028583015.1. Classification (NCBI taxonomy): domain Eukaryota; kingdom Viridiplantae; phylum Streptophyta; class Pinopsida; order Araucariales; family Araucariaceae; genus Wollemia; species Wollemia nobilis. The sequence continues at coordinate 3,200,952 of JAQPPZ010000613.1, read as the reverse complement.
ATAACTGAGGACTTGGTAAAAATATCCAATTTTGATCCAACTACTTTTTGCATATGGCAAGTGCAAATTTGGAACCAAAAATAATAAAATTATTGATTGTGGGCCACCTTGCTTACGTACTTTATGAAAATTTTAGATTTTTGAAGTTCATAATGGAGACACCATTTGTAAAGCACCTACAAAATTGAACACAAGCAATAAATTGTTTGTGAAATTAAAGTTCAATTTAGGATAAAGGTTGATGGATAAATTCTATGGTTCCTATTGGGTATGCTAGAATCAAATGTTAAACTCATGTGTGATGGATTTTTCTTTTTGAGGTGAATAATAAGTTTTACCCCACAAGGAATTCTAAAAATAATGTTGATTTCGTATGTGGTGGTATTTTTTTGGTGGGCCACATAATCAAATTCATCCCATCGGGCATGCTAAAAATAATGTTAAACTATGAAAAGATCTAACTTCTAATGTTCCCACAATTCTATTTTAACAACTTGGAAGTAAGGGAAAATACATCTTCCAACCTCTAGATTTAGGTTGGCTCCATACTATACTTGCCAAAATCTAACTAATTTAAACTAATTTCATGAAATTAAATGCAAAAAATTACGATGCCAAAGGTAGGTATAGAAATTAAAATACCTAAAAATTAAATATAATTATAATTGCAGCTATGAGAGTGCTTGCTCATTCAAATAATGAGGAAATAAAATAACAAAAATGGAATCCTATGTACATGAAATAAAATTAACAAGGAATGACGAGAAAAAAAGGAAAATGCCACAATCCTCACATATTCCATAATCTAAGAGGACAATACCACTAATGGAAAGCAAAAGTCACATCAATCTATTACCAATATTAGGAAGAAGCAAGTATAGTGTGGGTCTCACAAACTAGAGCTATAACTTCCTCAAGGAAAAAATATATTTACAATGGATCCCATGGATCCTATTTATATAAAGCATTCACCTTGAGGTGCTTTTGGTGACAAATTATTACCACCTACTAAAAGTAAATTTTTGGGATATTTTTAATAAAATTATGCTCTCCCAATTGTTACATGCTTTACTTACATTCCTAAATAATTTAGAAGTCATCTAAAGTGCTTGTTGGTGCTATTGCATGTTAAAATATTGCTTTCAAAATATTTTCCTTGGGATCCATACATATTTTTACTCCTTTTCCTATCATGTGTGATCCACTCAAAGATATGAGTGAATTACTCCAAATTATGAGTGCTTAACTCTTGTGAGCCATTGGATTCCAAAATTCTAGTGTTTCACTTATATGAGCCAATCATTTCCTCTTTATCAAACTAGTCCTCTGGTCTTCACTTAGCAAACATTTAGGTTTTGGAGGCCTTAATTAACTTATTCAAAAGGTTTTATACCCACCAAAAATGGCAAAAATCCCAAGATAGTATCTTGTCACATAAATAGCTCCTACTCACTCCATGCATTGTATCGGAGTGTTGTAATTATTATCCATAGATTATACAATAATTATTTATGGTGCTCAAGAGTACCCACCAATTTTGTGTATTTTGCTCTCTATTTCATTTTGTTATGCCTTCTATATAACATTTGAGTGAATATATTACTTTTGTCCATTCCTAGAATAGGTGTGAAATCCTACAAATATTACTTTTGACAACTAACTAAATGAATGTTGAGGCCTTGGGGAGAACCTATTGTGACCAAAAATTATTCCAAGAAAATATTTAGGAGTAGTATATTTTGATTGCTCTAAATCCTCATATCCCAACTTGATTGAGTATCAGCCATATTTGATAGATTCTAAATTAAATCATTCTTTCAAGTAAAAATATGTACATAAAGCTCTTGAAGCATCTTTTATCGCTAATTTTCTAGTTGTTTAAGTTCCCCTCCTTTAACTAGGTTACTAATATAAATTTATGATTTTGATTTGTTTCTCATATTAATATAATCTTTGACCTTTAAAAATTTTAAAGCTACACATGCTAGCCAATGTTTGTCATTTTGAAAAAAAATTAAGAAAAAATGCTTCAACCAAGCATGAGATAAAAAAGTCTTAGTCCCCATTATTCATTGATAATATAATATGTTTCTTGATCAATTATAAACTATCTGACATGAAGTTTCATATTGGTGATTATTTGGGTAGGGTTTGTTCCTGAATATTTTCATTGCATGAAGAGAACCGATATATATTTCTTGATCTTTGAATAATCCCTAGCCAAGTTACCCCCCCAAAAGTAATTCTCATAAGTCTACAATTATGCAAGTTTTCCCTCCAATATTTCTTCTTCACAAACATTATTCCACATGCAAATAAAAAGCCTATTTTTTTGTCACATCTTTTCCAAAGAAATTTCCTTTAAACTTTTTCAATTTCTAATGCTCTACTTGCTTGTAATATTGAATGTGACATCAAATAAATAGGGATGGATTGCAATTTAATATATGAGTTTTAGCCTTCTTTCCATGGATGAGAACTTTATTTTCCATCCTTCCAAAAAATATTTTATTCTAACCAAATATGATTCCCAAAGCTCCTTTTTATTTCCTTTATAAGACAAATATTGAAGGGGGAGGAAGAAAAATAAAACCCCCAAATGCAATGGTTAAAAATTAAACTTAATAAAAATATTAATTGTGCAATAAAAATATATTTTACAAGCATAAATAACATAAATCTAAAATAATTAAACTTAAAATAATTTAAATATAAGATCAAGATCATCAAACTATAACACAATAATTTATGTGGAAATGTAGTGAAAGGAAAAACCATGGCCAAAAGTATCTTCTCTTTGTATTCTTCTCAGCAAACGTATATTTTAATAGCATCCATGGAATTCAAAAAACCTTTAAAAGACTTAGAAGAATAAAATAATTGACATCACATAATATTATGCAATACTCCCCCTTGAGGGCAATTCTTTTAGACCTAGTTTACTTCTAAGGTAAGAAAAATTAGATTCTACTAATGGTTTTGTGAAAATACTAGAAATATTCTAATTCATGGAGTAATATATTAATTAATTGTCCCATATAATACTTTCTTCCTAACGAAATGTACTTGAATCTCAATGTGTCTTGTCCTTTTATGCATAACAAAATTCTTTACTAAAGCTATTGAATATTGGTTATCTAGAAATTATCGTGTTAGATTTATTGTTGTTAAATCCAATTTTCGTTAGTAGTATTTGAACCCAAATGGCTTCTTGACATGCTAGAGTAGCACTTCTATACTCAATATCAGTTTAGGAGAGTGCTATAGTTGATTGTTTCTTACTACACCAAGAGATCACACCTAATCCCAAGGAGAAACAATATCCACTTGTGGATTTTATTTCAACACTATCTATAACATAGTCACTATCACAATAGCCAAATAAATTTACATGAGAATTACTTAAATATTCCAAATCTAAATTAAAAATTCCACTTAGATATTTAAGTATTATGTAAACAACATTAATATGAACATCATAAGGCTTATGCATAAATATAACCATTACATTAACAACATAAGTAATATCAGGTCTAATAAGATAGAGTAAAATACCTATAAGTCACATATATTGAGATTTATCTACAAGCTTGAAGTCTATTAATTTCAAAATTACTAGAAACCATAGGAGTAGAGACACATTTGCAATCTTTCATTTTAAACCTTTGCTAGATTTCCAATATATACTTAGATTGAGAAATCATAATGTTATGGAATTGTTGGTAAATTTGCAAGAATAAATAGTAATGCAATAAACCCATGTTAGTCATTTAAAATCTATTAAGTAATTTATTTTTATATATTTCAATCATGCATTCATTATTTCTTGTCATCTACATATAAAACAATGATAGTAATGCTATTATTTTTCCTAGAAATGTACAAATCTAGATCATAATAACACTTATTAAAACCAATTAAAAAAAATAGTTGGAAACCTTTTCATTCCAAGCTCTTGGAGCTTGCTTATCCATATAAGTATTTCTTTAGTCTACCAACATTATTATTTTCTAGGTTCTCAAATCCTTAAGGTTGTTCCATATTCCTTAGATTTAAAAAAATAAAAATTGTACACAATTTTAATGGAAATTTATTGCCTAAAAATGTCTTAAGAATTAAAAAAAAACATTTTATTTTTATTTTTTATTTATTTTTTAAAATACCAGAAAATAGTGAAAGGGTATCTACTACTAAAATGTAGTTTAAATAAAAAATCTAAGTTATCACAGTGTTAAAAAAAATTTAAAAATCATTTTTTTTTAAATGATATTTTTTTATGAAAATACTAGCTTAGAAATGAAAGTAGATCTACTAATAAAATGTAGTTTAAATAATAGATCTAAGTTGTCACATGGAGCTAAAAAGAAATTAATTATTTTTAAATAATTTTCAAAAAATAAAAATAAAAACTTAGTTTTTTTTTTAAATATTTTTTTCTAATAAAAATACTAGCAGAGAAATGAAAGTAGATCTACTACTAAAAATAGTTTAAACAAATAGATATGGATTATGACAAAGTGTTGTAAAAAATTAATAATTTTTTTTTTTTTTTAAATTGGTAGGTTATATTAAAAGTGGGTTTTTATCAAGAGCCCCAAAACCTGATTACAAAGGATCAAATTACAATACGGTACATCAGAATGTAACAAAAGGTAAAACTAGAGGAACACAAAAAAGAAAATAGATGCACCATCCTAAATGCCAGAGGAAGGTACAATCCTTTATGCTAGAGGAAGACGACTTCCTATGCACCAAAGAAAAAATAGGCAAGAAGGGAGAGCCTGCCAAAGAACCAAATTTGAATCAAAGGGTGCAAAATAAGTATTTGAAGCAAACAAAGGGTGGGAGAAAGTGCCAAATCGCCCCATCCACTAAAAACCATTTTGAAACTTTTCCAAGGGCGGGAAAAGGAAACAAAGCTAGGATTTTAAATTTTGAAACAACCCAAGGGAAGGAAAACCAGAAACCACCCTTGGGAAACAAGCCTGAGAGAGAAAGAAAATTCCCAAGTAAGGGAAAACTAGAAAGAAATCAAAAATCCACCTTTAACCAAAGGATGGATCAATGAAGCAGAAATAATCATACATGGATAGTGCACGAATATGAAAACTAAAGAGACCACTCCCTGAAAGCCTAAAAAAATGAATCAACATAAAGAGGAAAATCGTAGGCTATGAAATCCTCATGCAGTGGAACAACAACTTGGAGGATGGTGCATCAGTGGAATAGGAACAAGAGGAACTTCCCAGGAAATGAAGTCCTCAAGAAGGAAAAAGGAAGTCTTCGAGAAACAATGACCCAACATAGGAAATAGTAGTAGTGGAACAACACGTCAAAAGAAAAGGTAGGAAAGTGCCACAGGAATCCAAGAAGGAGTCACGAGGAGGCATGAATGCAAAAAAAAGATCCCAAAATGAAAGGAAGCAGCCAAGCATCATAGAAAACCTTCAACACCAGAGATTCAAAGATGTAGAGAAGGAGAACCTACAAGGAATTAGCAGCAAGAAAAGCAGAGGCCCATTCCAGAAGCTACAAAAGGAACTGATAACCTGTAGGAACAAACACCACGAACCCAAAGAGCAGTCACAGTAGGAAGCACACGGTAACCCCTGAAATCGATAGGATGTTGTGCAAAACTTCTCATGAAGCTAATATTCCTCAGACCCACCAACAAACAGCTTCAAGAAAACAAAAAATGAAGTCCTAAAAGGATTCAGTAGCAAGAATAATAGAGGTCTGCCTGAAGCCACGAAAGAAGTTGAAATCCTTGAAGAGCCACCACTTCAGATCTAAGGAGCAGAGCCACAAGTATAAAGCACATGGTCCCTCAAACAAAAATGATGCTATGAAATACTCCTCATGAAGCAAAAAATCCTAAGACCCATCAAACCACAACTAAATCAACCCAAAGGACAATCGAGAGGAAGACTTCCAAAAACAACCTGAGAAAAACCCCAGGAAAAGTCCTAGGGAAAAACCTGAACACAACCCAGAACCCCGGCACCAAAGGATGGAACAGTGGAATAGAAAATGGGATAATATTTCCCACATTAGGGCAAGGAAAGGGGCAAAACAATGGATCAAGGATCTCCCCCCCAAAGGAGATCGTCTGCAACACCTACTTTTCTTAAAGTAGGTGCAAAACAATGGATCAAGGATCTCCCCCAAAAGGAGATCGTCTGCAACACCTTCCTTTCTTAAAGGATGGGAAAGGTGCCAAGGAAGCTAGGAAAGGAACATGATCCTAGGACAAGGACAAGGAAAGGATGCAGGTAAGAGGAACAGGACTTCCATGGGAAGTCGCCCTACAAAGCCTCCCTCGCAAGCAGTATTTGGTCTTGCAGGACCATAAAAATGAGTGCAATTGCTTAATAATTTTTTAAATGATTTTTAAATAAAAATAGGAATTTTTAATGAACTTAAAAAAATAATCATATTTTTTTTTTGGTAAATAAAAGTCTTCATTAATTACCGGTTTTTGCAGGTTAACCCAAAACCTATTACAATATCCAACCTTCTGCTGAGATTCTAGATCTTAGTCATCCTTGAAACTTTCTTACCAGAAATTGTGTTGAATCCCCTACAACACCTTACTAACAAAGCACACCCATACCTAAACATAACTATAAACATTACTTACATTGACAATAATTGAAGTTTGGAACTTTGCACTTGTGAAACCTGTTGCTTGCCCATTTCCTATTCTCTATCAGCATATTCCAAGGCTTACACACAGTTGCCTTCATTTCCAATTTGGTATGATTTAGATGGAAACCCCATAGTTATTACTAGCTCCATGGGGAAAGAACACTCATTCATCTTTCTCCTTAATGGGTAGGTTTCTTTTCATGACTAATAATGTTTTACACTTCACGTGGCACGCCTTGTGTCCATGTCACCAAACTACCAACATCAACACCTATTTTGACTAATTTTTTAGCTGACCTGTTGGCCTCATGGTACACGTGACGAGCCCTCCTTTTCTGTCTTGCCGCAAAAAGGATCCTCACTTCATTGATGACTCCCTCGATTCTCCATGGAGGTTTTTTGCCATTGGTTAACAGGTTGATGATGTTCATACAATCACCTTCAATCATCAAGTTACATTGAGTTGCTTGGGCTACTTGCAACCCTCTCCAAAGGGCTCTAGCTTCTACTTCGTTTTTAGTTCTGATTCCCAATGGTTCAGCAAAGGCCTTGACCAGATTTCCTTGATGATCCTTGATTATTCCTCTAGCTCCAGCTCTTCCCGGGTTCTCCTTGGCTGCACCATCAAAATTTAGTTTAAACCAACCCTGGGGGGGTGGCTCCCAAGAAATCCCATTTCTAGGATTGGGCAAAGGAATGGAAGGTTTGTCCTCAATACCTAAGGCCCGAGCTAATTGTTTTTCTTGGGGAATAATTGAGTGGTTCTCATCCACTAAGGTGCTAAGGTTTTCTTTCGCAAAGAAAATAATCCTATTGAGGATGGTTTTTGGGTTGTGAATGGTATCCTTAAAGGCTCTATGGTTCCTTTCTAGCCAAATCTTCCAGAGAAAATGATGCCAACAGATTTTCCATAGGTACTTAAGTTTTATGCTAATAAAGGGTTGAGGCCATTGATGGAACACTTCGGATATAAGAGCAGGCTTAACCCACGAGATCCTAAAGGCTTGGAAAAGTTCATCCAGGATAGACTCTAGAAACAAGTGTTGGGTTGTCTCCCATCCTGCCCTGCACATGTAGCAATGGTTAGCAATAACCATACCTTTGGATAACATCTTGTCCATAGTGAGGATTTTACCTTGAATCACCAGCCATAAAAAAAAGGATATTTTAGAAACTAAGCCTTTGATCCAAACCAAAATCGATTGAAATTGTTGACCTTCCACATTGAGAAGCAAATTATAGACAGACTTAACTGTGAAGTCACCACTTTCAGTCTCAACCCAAACAATGTGATCTTCATCCTCTCCAGAGGGAATAATTTGTTGAGTTAAAATGTTATAAAGCTCTTCAGACTCCGCTTCAAAACCCTAATATTTTATTTTTAAGAAACTAAAATAAAATTTTAAAAATATCAAGGATAGATTTTATCAAGGATTTTACACCAAACTGGACCCTATAGGTCCTTACATGCCCGTACACAAGCTGTACGACCTCGGGATTTGTGCCCAAAAAATTTATCAATTTTTTTTTTTCTAAAAATTTTATTGGATAGATCTTGATAAACCTATTTAGGATCTAAAATTATTTTTTAAAAATAGTTAGTATAAAAAACAATAAAATTAAAAAATAAAACTAGGGTTTTAGAGGGCTGAATCATGTCTTTGCTTGTAACTTTTGAAATTTGCCATTAAATTCTACAAAATTAGTCTTAAAAGAATGGCATGGAGGAGACAATTATGTTAGTAAAAATAAATTTTAAAAACTGATGGAGATTTAATTTTTTAAGCAAAAAAGTAAATTTAGGCTATCGATATTCAATGGCAATTTTGACCGCTAAAACATAAAAATTTGAATTTATGCCTTTACAAATAGAAGATGTACAAATCCAACCTATTCCAACTAAGCAATTTTCAACAAATTCTGAGATTTTTTTTTTGTTAGATGAAAAAAGCTATTTACATTAAATTAAGATAACAACCTTTACAATAAAAAAAATTGGGTGGGTTAACACACCCCATAGGGAATCAAACTAACCCTCATTGACAAGGGTTAGGAAACAAAACCACCAAAAAAACACAATTTTACCATTCATCATTGATTAAATAAAGCATATCAAATGGAATACTATATCATCTTGCATAAACTTCTAGTGATTATGGGATGGGAATCCACCCCTTCACATCATGATTCTCATTAAGGCCTTTAGTTCTTATGTCGTTCCAACCAACAACTGGCCCATGTGAAACTAGTTGAACATCATTCCATATTCCAACCTAGAGGTGTGAACATGTAATATCAATATTAGGCCTGACTGGTAAGGGCTGGGACTAGTGCCTATTTGCGGGAACACTTCTTGCATATGATGGAGGTCGATGATGAGAGCAGGATCAAAAATGCTCCTAAGAAGAGCGTTCTAGGGGGATCCATTTGACTGTAAATGGAGCATTGGTCAGTGTGCTTGAAGAAATTGTAGGTGATCCAACTCCATAGCAACTTTGTTGGCTTGAGTACATATCTTTAGCCACATGTCATTAAAAAATTTTAATTTATCTGCATGGGTAGAAGTGACAGAAGGTGTATACTATTTAAAAACAATTACATTATATGCCTTCCAAATATGAAAGAGAATTCTAATCCTAAAAACCTACCATACCTCAAAAAATGGGACAAACAAAGTAAAAGAGTCCCCAAAAAGAGCTTGGGGCCAAGAAACTCTTGCACCAATAAAGGGGAAAAAAAAGGAAATAACCCATTCCCAAGATTACCTAGATCTTTTGCAGTACCAAAAGAGGTGAATAAAAGACCTGGGTACACCACAAAAAGGACATTTAGGATAAATAATTCCAAGGTACTTCAAATGTCCCCCCAATAGGATACCTTGACATAGTAAGCTCCACACAAAAGAAAAATTCTTGGCCTCAACATAAGCAACCAAAACATTCTAAAATATAGAATTCCATATAATCCTTGTAGAGAAGAATTTCCAATGCTTATTGAGCTTAGGTACCATATAAATATGAGGAGATAACCATTTATACCCCAAATGAGCCTTATAATTAAGTAAAGGAGTGTCAAAATGCCATCTCCAGTCTGACCACCAAGGACGCAGTGAGCGCCCACCAATCTTGTGCAACATATAAAAAGGAGTGAGAGTAATAACATCATAAGTATATTTATCTACACCATTCATCCTAAAGGTGTGTTTAAAATAATTCCATGGGATCCAATCCCTAGTCTAGTGAGAAAATATATCAGTCATTGTAACAATACCCTTTTTAAAAACCATTGAGCATGAATCCATTGCACCAAAGCTAAGGGAGAAACTTGATGAAGAATCATGGAGGACCACCTAATATTCATAGAATTGATGGATCAGCCTTTACAAAAGCTATATCCTTTCCAAAAAATCCAAGGAGTGAGATGCTACCAAGATTTCTATATAATTTTAATAACAAAGGAGTCAGGAATCTTGACAAAAAGTAGAGCAACAATGAGAGAGGGAAAATACAACCCTCTCCATTCTCTACAATTTAAGGGAATACCAAAGGAAATGAAATTTTGAACCATAACTTTCCAATTTTTAGCTCCCCTCAAAGCCTTAACCACTCACTTAGCACACAGAGCAATACCTTACCATTTATAGTCCAACAGACCCATTCCACCAAACTCTCTGGGAAGACAACAAATATCCCAGACAACTCTATGGAATATCTTTATTTTAGAATAATTAATCCAAATAAAAAATTGAAGGATTTTCTCAAGATTATTATAGAATTTCTATGAAGGAACCCAAGAAGAGGAGTATTATACATGATTGGCAGCTAAAAATTTAGAGCAAATCTAAAGTTTATTTGCTAATGGCAACTTCTTAGTAAGCCAAAATTCAAGTTTCTTTTCAAATATTTGAAACACATAATTCTAAAGCTGAGCAGGGGAGCCTTGAAAGGCAAAAGTAATACCAAGAAACTTAAAAAAATTTCCAAGAGGGATCCAATTCCAATGAAACCCTTGAATCCAAAGTGGAATAGGCAAGGGAGACTGTATGAAGCATAAGGTCTTCATCCATTGTATGCTAAAACCAGAGGCTTTGCAAAATGTGTTTAGACAATATAGAGAATTAGAAATAGATTGCTCCTCTTCCCTTACAGTAAGAAAGGAGTCATCAAAAAAGTGATTATTAACAAATTTTTCTTGATCATTTGGAAGAGCAATTCCTTTAATAAGACCTACAAAATCTTAAGCAGCTAAAATATAGTCGAAGGCTTCAACAATAACCACATATAAAGAGGAAGCAATAGGACACCCTTTTTGAATAGACCTAAAAAGACCCACTACTTCAAACTATGAATTCATCAGATTGAGAATAGCTAAAGCATCTCTAAATAGCATAGCAATTATTTGAATGAAAAATGGCATTAATCCTAAATATTTGAGCATAGTAAGAATGAATCTTCATTCAATGTGGTCATAAGCTTTATCAAAATCAATCTTGGTAAAAAGCATGTTCTGGTTTGACATTCGAGCCCAATCCATGCCCTCCTATATAGCCAAAATATTTTTAAGTATGTACCTCACTTGAATAAAGCTAGTTTTCTTTTATCTGACTAAAAAATGAAGAGGCCTAAGGTGAAGATACAAATATTTTGCAATGATATTTTAGCTAACATTCAATAAATTAATAGGCCTCCTATTAGTAATAAACTTTGGGTCTCCTTACTTGGATATGAATTCGATATTGCCCCTATAAATAATTTCTCCTAAAGATCCTACTCGAAGAGCCTCTAGATAAACTTTATGCAAATAAGGACCAACTAAGTCCAAAAGGCCTTTGTATAACTCATAGGAATAGCCATCCAGACCTGGTGCTTTGTCATTTTCCATTTGAGACAATGCATCCTCTAGATATTGAAAGGAGAGAAGTTTATCACACCCTACTCTTTGAGACTCCAAAACCTTAACTGGTACAAGCGGCATACAAGCTGTTAGTGCTTGCTCTTGTTCAAGGGAATAAGCTTGAGTGGTAAAAATATTAGTATAGTGCTTTAAAAAAGCATCAATCATATCAAGAAGAGCAGTAACCCTTATTCCATTATCTTGAATGGCCTTGAATTGAGTAGCTTACCTAGGAGGACAAAGCCTTTGAAAATATTCTTTGGTGACCCTATAACAAAATTTAATCCAATGAATATGGGTTTTAATTTGATCTCCCCAAGCCTCATAAAGTTTAAAAAGTTTAATTTCATGTCTCAGCTAAGAAACATGGGACTGAAGTTTAGGATTAAAAGGATGGGCCTCAATATTGAGAGAAGCTTTGGCAAGATCATCATGAAGGAAAACATTGAAATATCTTCTAAACTATACTACATTTTTCTCCAAAATGTGGAGCAAGATAGTTGTATGAAAAATAATATCATTCCACCATTCTATCCAACCTAACTCTCTCGTAGGTCTATAAACTAGATTCTAAACTCTACGGATATGATAGACCATGGAAGGGTACTAAAGAAAGGAAGTATTGAAAAACAATTGTGGCTTGTAGTGTATTTGAGGTAAGGATTTCATCAACACATTAAACATTATGGGTGAATGGTCAAACTTAGTGGTACCAAAAATGGTTTCCACAAAAGAAGCTCAAGCATTTATCGTATGAAAGAAAAAATACACATGAACTGAAAGCATGGCTCTGTCCAGTCTTCTCATAATTTTTGCATGGCCAACTTGGAAACTATACCATGAATTTTAAAGAAAATATTAGGGATAAAAACAAGAATTGGGGTTTCACAAACCCAATTTTTTTTCATGAAGTACCAGGTCTCTCTTTCCCTAGTAGCCCATCACTTGGAAAGTTGTTCTATCTTGTCTACAAGATTTTCAATCATATTAAAATCTTTGTACATAACCCAAATAATAAGTGGTAAATAGAAATCACACCACCGCCAAAGGCTACAATGCTCAAGATATTCATTAGAGGTATAAACATTAATAATGTCAAAATACAACCCACCAACCTCAAGTAAAACCTAAACTACTTGATTGGAGGGGTCCACACCCCATGATATCAAACTATCTTTCCACCTAGATGCTAAAATAATGACAACTCCTTATCTGCTAGGGCGATGACTGGTGGCATAAAAAAAGCTACCTAGAAAAATAAAAGGACAAATACATTGCAGAATAAAGTCAAAAATATTAATCTCTTGAAGACAAAGAAAGTCAAGATTACCATAAAACTTGGAGCATAAAGCAATATCATATCGGATTAAGTATTTGCAAACTAGGTTCGTCAGCCCTCATGTTAAAAAAATCATGAAAATCGATCAAGAATCATATGTCCTACAACTTCAATGTCTTCAATGTTTGAAAGGGAATCATAAATATTACTGTGAAAATACTCCTGATTTGCTTTCCAAAGCTCTATTCGATGCCTTTTGTCATGGTAAACCAGGGACACCTCGAGGTGGGCTATAAGAACTTCGACCATTGATAGAAGCCCATTCAGGTTCCATGAAGCTAGAGGAAGACTATCCATTGACATGTAGAACTGGAGAATTTGAAGACTAAGTAGAAGTAGAAGTAATAATTTTGAAAAAGGAAGCAATAGTTGGTGGTACATTAGAAACCATATATGAAGCCCTAGAAATAGGTATCATCATTTACATGGTATGTTACTCTATCATCACACCATGCTCAGCTCAGGCAGAAGATATAGGGGGTTGAGGTGAGCTTCAGGGAGCAACCATATGGTTTATGTTTTTCCAATTCTTACCCTTCTTCTAGAATATATTCCATTCATATTGCCCCCTTTTGGAATCAAGTAAAGAGCTAGTAGTAAGAGGAGCCACAATCATCTCCTTAGATTTAATATTTTCTACCATTAAAGGATAATATTTTATATTATGGTTAGTTGATTGGTAATTATAACAAGTGCTAGGTAGGTTTACGTAAAAAATACGTTGCTTGAACCTATAGTCACCAAATTGGTTATCAACAGTCTCCTAGAGGTCTTTAGAAAGATCGAACTTGACAAAAAATATTTTTGAGAGCGTGAGGCATAAAATTTGTTCATTTCACAATAGATAAATTCACCAATGGAGATCACAAGATTCTAATAGTAAGGCTAGAGTGACAGAGGAAGACCAGGGAATTCAACCCAAACCGGAACCCACAAAGAAACATCATTAGTGATAAAAAAATCCTTGGTCCAGGGTTGAAAAATCAACAAGGAGCTACAAATAGACCAATGCCCATGAATTAGGACTAATTTAGTCTAAGTAGGGTCAAAAAAATAAAACAAAAGAACCCTTTGGTGAGGTTCTCGATACCATTAACTTTGAGACCACATCAAGCTTGTTGAATCCAATTTTGAAGGAGGGTTTTGCCAGAGATGCAACCTAGAAAATACCCTACCAGTATATGGCTTTCAAGCCAAGAAAAGTAGTATTAAACTCACTCAACATGATAACCACATTTGAAGGAGAAATATTACCTCATGATAAACTTTGAGAATGAACTTTCACAGTTGCTTGTTCACCTTGGAAACTCTGGATCCCTTCTGTAGCTTGAGCATAATTTGGAGCTGCTGATTGAGATCCAACCACAAAAAAGAGGTTCAATCCACCAAACGATGAAGTTAAGTTTGTGATAGTAGCAAAAAATGCCCTAAGATGTGTCCCACACACATTCTAGAGTGGAGAAGCGATATAGCACCAAGAGCCCGAAACCCTAATGCATCCATCCTATGTGACATAGAGAAGACCCAAAGTTTTTATTTTATAATAATACTAATAATAAATGTACAATTTGTACCAAAAAACTACAAATAACATTAGGAATTAATCCTAAGTTCTAGGATTTTAAACGAACTATGTTTCAATAAATTATGAGAAAATTTTATTTTTTATTTTATTATTTTTAATAAAAAATAATTTGTGCAATCTGTACACAAAAGAAAAAATACATAAAACTGCAAATAGCCTTAGAAATTAATCCTAAGCTTTAGGAATCAAACCTAAGCTCTTGATATCAAATGAAGGGGGAGGAAGAAAAATAAAATTCCCAAATGCAACGGTTAAAAATTAAACTTCATAAAAATAAAATTGTGCAATAAAAATATATTTTACAAGCATAAATAACATAAATTTATTGTCGCGACTGGACAAAAAAGGTGTCGTGAAATCGCGACACTTTTTCTCTTCGGCTGTGGTCTTCCACCTTGTCATGATATCGCGACATCTTTTCTCTTTGGCAGCGATCTTCCTTATTGTCACGATATCGTGACACTTTTTCTCTTTGGTAGTAGTCTTCCATATTGTCGCGATTTCGCGACACCCTTTCTCTTTGGCAGCGGTCTTCCATAAATGTCGTGATATCGCGACAATTTTTCTCTTCAGCTACGGTCTTCCTTCTTGTTGCGATTTTGCGACACCTCTTCTCTTCGACAGCGGTCTTACTTCTTGTCGTGATTTCACGACACCTTTTCTGTCCGGTCGTGGTTTTCCTTCATGTCACGATTTTGCGACTCTTCTTCTCTTCCGGCTCCAACCTAGCAACATGTCGTGATATCGCGACACTTCCTCTCTTCTAGCAGCAACCTTGCAACATGTCGCGATATCACGACTTCTTCCCTCCTTCGGCTCTGATGGAACTTCTTGTCGCGATTTCGTGACATCCTTTCTTCTCTTGGCAGCAACGGTGCAACTTGTCATGATTTCACGACATCACCAATTTGGTCATGATTTTGCGACACCTTTCCTTGTGTGGAGGTTTGCTCGCCTTTTGATATTTATTTCTTGGACCACCTCGGTCGATCTGGAATTCATGTAATTCCTCTTGTACAAGGTTCAAGGACCTTTCAACACCCTTTCAACCAATAAAAAAAAAACATAAATTTAAAACAATTAAAATTAAAAGAATTTAAATATAATATCAGTATCATCAAACCATAACACAATAGTTTACGTAGAAACCTAGTGAAGGGAAAAACCACAACCAAAAGTATATCCTCTTTGTATTCTTATCAAAAAAATTATACAAGCCCTTTTCTCATAGTTGATCAAGAAACTTCAGTAACCTTTTCCAACAGTGCCAACAATATCCATCTATTTTCAACAATCTCCAATAATATCCAACTATTTCCATAAAATAGTAAAAGTTTGTTAGGATTCTTCTCCTAACACTCATATTAATTAATCACTTATTATATATAATTCATTAACATAGGTTGTGACCCTTGATCACACCTTTTAGAAACATAGAAATAGGCAATTGCATTGGGTGTAATTGGCATCTAGAATATATTATTATTCTATTATTTTGGGTTATCCAACAATCTAAAGGGGATTCCAATTTAAAAGTGATTCAGTCTCTTGTCTTTCTGCTTAACTTTTCAATTTAATTCATAGGTAAGTGGTATCACTCCAACTAGAGTTAGATCTAAGTTTGGAGGAATATTTTTTTCCCTTCTCATTTTAAGGATCCAGGAGATAGCAAGTGAAAGAAATTGAATATTGGGTAGCATCGAGTTACATACATCACAGGTGTCCATCGACAACTATGTCAAAATGTTATCACCCCAACAACATTAAAATATTTATCCCAACCATAAACCTATTCATTTGAATGCTAGGTTGAAGCACTCGCTGACGGGTTCTGTGTGAACAACATTGAGAAGGTTTTGTGTGAACAACATTTTCTGATTACATTAAGAATCCAAAGAACAAATCCAAAAATGATCAAAAGTATTAGATCAAATAGTAGTTTTAAATTACATACACCAACGATCAATGACATCAGATCAAATTTATAAAAAAAAAAAACATAGGGACATTTCCCGGATAAGTTTCGACATTCTATAATTTTTTCAGTGCAAAAATTAAATTGCAAACCTTATTAAACCTAAGGTTTAAATTTTTTTATAGGAAATTTTGGTGTCAGGGGGTATCGTTAAGTTTAAACAATGTTAATGTTTATCCCACACACAATGGGTAAGGAGACTTTAACCTCCTTGTCATCGTGTAAAGGTATAAAGACTTTTGTGACTTCGGTCACATAGGCCAAGCCACCCACATGCACTGAAGCCACTAAGACTCTACTAGCTGGGACCCACTCACTTCGTTATATCTCCACTCGAGTCTGCCATACCTTCACCTCAGCTCCACCCTCCCTTCACCTCAGCTCTGCTCAGCCCTCCACCTTGGCTCCGCCCTCCCTTCGCCTCAGCTTTGCTCAAATACTGCCTCGACATATCTCTACTTTTCCTCCACTATAGATGTTTCTTTGCCTACCGCTAGTAAAAAATAAAGTTGCACAACAATTTTGGGGGTAAATATTGAAAATTATTTTTTTTTGTAAACCTGTTGACAAATTTTTGCAAATTTTGTAAAAAGTTGTTTTACAATTTTTAGGCAAATTATGACAATTTTTTTTGCAAGAACACAATAGACTGTAAAATTACCAAGAATTCAGAAACCTACGATGGTAGAAGGACAAACATCATAAGACATGGCAAAGTATATTGCAAAATATGTATCGAAAGAGATTTCAAAAGAAATGAAAAAAGTGATGCAAGGAATGCTAATTTGGAAAGATAATTTAGAGGATAAGATCGTTGTAAGAATAGCAGACCTACCTATGAGGATCAACAATTATAATACAAAGTTATCAAGTAAGTTAGATGCTACAAATCACTCCATGAACTTGCTACACCAAAAATTGACGTGAATACACAATGGATAGCAAAACACTACACTATCACAACAAAAATTAATAGGGGGACTACATACATCAATCCTCCATTGTACCACAAAGTTTAATTTTCTAAAATTTGATGGAGGTGACCCCACAAACTAGATATATGGGGCAGACTAATATTTCACCTTAAATCAAATTCCAGAGACCCAAAAATTTTGTATCACATCATTTCATTTAGAACAAATTGCTACACAATGGTACCAATGATGTGAAAAACAAAAGGTACTCCCACATGGTCTGAATTCACAAAAAATCTAATTTTACTATTTGGCCCTACCAAATTTGAATATTCCATAGGAGCCCTCACCAAACTTCACCAAACATCCACTGTAATAGAATACCAAGCGCAATTTGAGAAGTTAGCAAACCTTACATCAGGGCTCGATGCATCATTTTTTCAAATCGATTTCATCAGTGGCCTAAAATAAGACATTTGATTGGAAGTACAAATACAAAACCCTATCGATATGATGCATGTAGTGGCATTAGAAAAAATGATAGAAGAGAATATCAATAACCAATGACGAATAGGGAGAGTTTCAACAGGAAAACCACCAAATACCTACACCAGCCAAAAATTGAATAAAGTCATGCCAATTAAACAAATTAGCCAATAGGAAATGAAAGAAATACTAGAAAAGGGTCTCTATTTCCATTGTGAAAAAAAATTAAACCCCAATCACAAATGCATTTCACCAAAATTATATATTTTGGACATAATTTATTGCACCCCCAAAGAAGAGGATGACATTGAATTTGAAGTCATAACGAATACTCTAGAAGAAAATCAAGAGGATAAAACAAAAATATCCTTTAATGCCCTTGCAGGATATTTAGCCCCACAAACTATGAAGGTTAAAGGGTATTTTTAGAAATAAAACCCTATTATGCTCTTAGACTCTGGCAGCACTCACAATTTTATAGACCCCAGGTTGACCAAACAAGCTAATTATTTTATATATCCTCATAATAACTTCTAAGTCATGATTGGCGATGGCAGAAAAATTGCATTCAAAGGCAAATTCCATAATATCAAACTCACTATGGGAGATTATAACATGAAAGCGGATATGTATGTACTACCATTGGGAGGATGTGACATCATTTTGGGAGTACAATGGCTACGAACACTCAGTAAAATTCAATGGGACTTTGAAGAATTATGGATTCAATTCATACAAAACAACCATTTTTGTTAGATAGGGATAACAAATGACATCAAGAGATTCATCAATGAATGTGAAACATGCTAAATAAATATAGATGAAACAGTGGCGACACCAAGCCTTCTTCAACCTCTTCCCATACCAACAAAAACATGGGTGGATATTTCAATGGATTTCATTGAAGGTATTTCAAAGTTTATAGGAAAAACAACCATCCTAGTTTTGGTCGATAATTTATCTAAGTACACCCATTTTTTTCCAATAGCTCACCCCTATACCGCTAGTACTATTACCCAAATTTTCCTTAACAATATCTTCAAATTACATGGCATGCCTTCTACTAGAGTTAGTGATCGTGATCTCACTTTCACTAGTATTTTTTAGAAAGAATTATATAAAATCCAAGGTACTCAACTTAGGATGAGCTTTGCTTACCACCCCAAAATGATGGTCAAACTAAAGTTGTAAATAAATGCTTAGAAACTTATCTCTGATGTTTAATTTCTATAAAACTCCTTCACTGGGTTAAATGGCTTCCACTAGTTTAATGGTGGTATAATACCACATATCACACAACCATTAAAATAACCCCTTTTGAAGCACTATATGGCCAATCACCCCCATCCCTAACCTCCTACCTTCTAGGAAATACAAACTGCTAGTCGTAGAGATGGAGCTTGTTACTCAAGATAATATTATTCATACTTTGAAAGATAATCTACACATCACCCAACATTGCATGAATCAACATAAAATCAAGATGATTTTTCAAGAAGAGGATATGGTATTTCTTCACCTTCAACCATATTGTCAAAATTCCTTAAAAATCAAAGGGTTTCAAAAGTTAGCACCCAAATTTTATGGCCCTTATAAAATTCTATAGTGTATTGGACCAGTTGCATATAAGCTTGAGTTACCAGAATCCTCCAAAATCAAACCTGTATTCCATGTTTCTTATCTTAAGGGCATAATAGGCACTCACATCACTACTAAAACTCAACTTCCATAGTTTTTTGACAATGGGACCTTCATGGTTGAACAAAAATTATCCTAAACCACCACATGCTCCACATCTGCAATCACACCATCACCAAAGTATTGATTTAATGGAAAGGCCTACCTTCAGAAGATGCTACATGGGAGATGCTCCATCATATTCAACAACAATTTCCTCAATTCTAGTTTTGAGGATAAAGATCATTTTAAGGAGGGTGGCATGTTAGGATTCTGCTCCTAACACTCATATTAATTACTCACTTATTATATATAATTCATTAACCATTCATTAACATAGGTTGTGACCCTTGATCACATATTTTAGAAACATAAAGGCAATTGCATTGGGTGTAATTGGCATCCAAAAACATATATTATTCTATTGTTTGGGTTTATCCAACTATCTAAAGGTGATTCAAATTTAAAAGTGATTTAGTCTCTTGTCTTTTTGCATTTAACTATTCAATTCAATTCACAGGTAAGTGGTATCATTATAACATCTTTCCAAAAAAATCCAACCATGTAAAAGTATTGCCAACAATATTAAAAGCAAGGAGATAGCCCAATTATATAATTTGGGCTATCCTCCCATTGGAAGATAATCATGGAGGAAAAAATTGACAATGTGGAGTGTATGAGACAAGTGTCTCATGAAACTCCACTTCTATACCACCACTCAAGGTTGAGGCCACATGTCCTCATCCAAACCTTTGTGTGTGCCACCACACTTATGCCACATGCCACCACTTTATACCACATGTCATTATGTGCCCAACACATGCCACCACATTCAAGTCTCATGCCATGTCACTTTTGACCTTGAGTTGACTAGAATAAAATAAATATGTATATATTTATTTAATTTATATACCTTAATATATATTAGTCTAACCTAGGTATATTAAATATAAATTAAATACTTATCTATTTAATTTATATTTTAAGCCTAGATGCCTAATTTTATTATTCACCTTTATACTTAGGTTAATTTACAATATAATCCTAAAATTGGATTATTTGTTCCAACAAATACATACCCAACTAGTTGTATGGAAGTTTTTTAATTTTAAACCTTAAAATATCCATAATAATTTGTTTTAAATCTAGGGCAACATTAATGAAAATTTTATTGGATTTTA
Source organism: Wollemia nobilis (assembly GCA_028583015.1). Classification (NCBI taxonomy): domain Eukaryota; kingdom Viridiplantae; phylum Streptophyta; class Pinopsida; order Araucariales; family Araucariaceae; genus Wollemia; species Wollemia nobilis. Next base: position 3,180,254 of record JAQPPZ010000613.1, on the reverse strand, counting down.
TAGTAATAAAAAACTATTCTATAGCATTATCATAACATGATAATATGGATTTAAACCCAATGGACTTACTAAACAAATATCATTAATAAATTGGAAATGACATTTGAACGAATTATTTTTTACAACTTGAATATTTGGTTTTTTTCTTCTATTTTTTCCTTTGAGAAAGCTCTCCTTGATGCCTCTATAAGAATAATAAATATAAAAGATAATAGTAGATAACTTGGCAAAATACATCATATAAGTTAAAGTATACAACAATGAAACAATTGTTAAAAATGGAATATTTTAAAGTTCCATAACAACATCTAATCCATTCACACAATCCTTGATCAAAACCAAACGTTTTGAGAATATCACGTAGAAAAACTCAACCAACCATATTATGTGCTTTGGTCATATCTAATTTTATAAGCAACCCTAGTATTTTTATGGAATGAAGAGAATGCATAGCCTCCTATGCAATGATTACACCATCATGTATTTATTTACCATGACCAAAACCATCTTGGTCGTCTTAGATAACATGATCTAGAATGCTTTTGAATTTGTTTGCCATGATTTTTGAAATGAAATTTTAGTTGACACAAATTGTCAAAATATTTTTCCTTTTCTTTCTTGTAAACCAATATAATAATTGTGGCATTGACCTCACTTATTTCAGTTTTTCTTTTTGGCCTTTTCAACCATAGACTATTGGATTTCATAGTAGTTTTCAAAAATAAATGGAATCAAACATTACCTAGTATTTCTTAATAAAAAATACATGGAATGAAAAATAAATGTATAATATGATAGGGTGTCCATAGAAACCAAATAATATCACCAAATAGAATTAAAATTACACTCCAAATGATCAACCAAATGTTATGTATGAAGGAGTATTTTTATAAAAATACATGATGCCTTTGGATCAAGGTTGTGAGACAATACTTAAAAATAAAATATTATAAACATTTACAAAAGCACTTATTTCAAGGTTTACATGGGCCCAAAGGACAAATATGATAAATACGAATATAAAAGTGGGTCATGGAATAAATAGAAGCTTAACCACCACATATTCCGAATTCCTCCCTTAAGATAATGGAGAACATGATGAGAGATCCTTACTTTGCATATCCTATTAAGGGACATTATTCAACTCTAAGAAGCTTCAACACACACATAAAAGTGACTTTAAACATGAAATTGATCAATATATACATTTCTTACTTTGGTGAAGGCATAAATACTAGATTGAGTAGCTCATGAGCATAAAGCTATCTCACAAAGTGCATCCATATCTCTCTATACTTTATCCATTGATGGGACACTAGATTATGGACAAGCTAGATAGTGTTGTGATTGTTGCATCGAAGGGTGATTAAAAAGATTTAAGGAATACCATTATCCTCTAAAATAATGAGCATCCACTTGATATGCTTAGCTATCTCATTGGAAGCACAATATTCAACCTCCATGGAGGATTGAGAAATAGTGGATTGGTGTCTAGAGTACAATAAAACTAGGTCAAATCCTAAAAAGAACACAAAATCTATGGTGGATCACTGCTCATCCAAGTTACCTGCCCAATTAGAATCTTAAAAAAAATTGAAAATGAGAAGGGATCTAATGGATTAGTGAGAACTGATATGATAGGTCCCTCTATTATATTGGAGAATCCTCTTACTTGTTTAGTGACTCTCCCAAGGTGCTTGTATGTATCTAAAATAATAGTTAACAAGGGCTATACCCAATAAGTTTTAGTAAGAAACATATATCCTCTCACAAGAGATTGATACAATATGGCATCAACTAAAGGTTTGGTCAAATTAGTTTAAATTTTTAGGCTTGAGGCAAAAGGAGTTTGAGCGGGTTTACACTCTTCCATATTGAAACATTTAAGGAGATCGAAATAATATTTGGTCTAATAAATGGTGATGCTAGAATATATTTAATCAATTTGAATACTCAAAAAGTAGTGCATATGCCCTAAATTTATTATCTCAAAAGTAGATTGAAGTCATGAATTCATGTCCTATATGAAAGTAGAGGATTTATTGATAATGAGAAGATCATAAACATACAATATAATCACAAAAGTTTCCCCATCGTAATGTATGATGTAAACATGATATTCAAACTCACATAGCTAAAATTCATAACTAAGAAAAAATAATGGATCTTCTCATTCCATGCATGAGAAGCCTACTTAAATCCGTACAAGGACTTGGCTAGATGAAAAAATATTGAAATGGTCCCCCAAGCTCAAAATTGGGTGGTTGTTGCATGTAGATTTCCTCTTGAAGCTACCATATAAAAATGTACTCTTTGCATCCATTTAATATACCTTCTATCTATATGAGGCAACAATGGAGAGAATCATTCTAACTGATTCCATCCTAGCCACAAGTGCAAAATTATTAGAATATTGTGATCCCTCCTATTGAGAGAACCCCTTAGAAAAAATGTATACCTTTTGCTTCTCTACCTAACCACTTTATGTGTATTTGATCTTATAGACCTATTTGTATCCAATAATATTTCCCTTCTCAAAGGGGACTAGCTCCCAAATTCTCTTCTTCATTATTGCCTCATAGTCTACCAACACAACACCTTACTATTCTAAGTTTCCCTTAACCTAAGAATGTGGTAAATTCAAAATCAATGATTGGAAATGAGCCTTTGAATCTTGCTTAAGATATAGAACAGGCTAAATCATTTAGAAGTATCTAAACCAAATTAGGTGTTGGATAAATAAAATAATCATGTGTATCTTGTGATAGCTCAACATAAGAAGTTTAAACTAAATAATCCAACTCATCCCCACTTACCTTATCATACAATATTGAATTATTCTAAATTGATGTGTCTAGCTCATTCTCTCTTTATCTTGGAGAATAAAGTGTTATATGTGGCACTTCTTGTAAAGGGGTAAAATTAATAGGAAAAGAATAATCACTCAAGGAATATGAAAAAATAAGATGAATTATAAGCTCTAGTAGGAGAGCCAACCAAAATTTTATATGAACCAAATAAATCAAATATAGTCAAAGGATTAGAAGAATTAGTAGCCAAAAGTTGAGGTGGTGGGGTGGAAGGAGTACCTAGAAGAACTTCATTAAATATATCATCTCTTTGGATCAAAAAATCATACCCCTAAGGATCATAAAGGTGACATACCTTTGATGTATCCTATAAAATACACCTATGACTCTTTGGTGTCTCATTTAAAAGATATTTGGGTGTGTGAACCCATGTTGAAGACCTAAATATACAAAATTAAGACACATTAGGATTGTACACTATAAATCTCTCAAGAGGTGTCATTCCTTCTAATACCCTAGTAGGAACTTTTTTGATGATGTGTGTTGTACAAGTGACATGATCACCCTAGAACTTAAGATCCATATCTTTGGCATGAATATACATTGTGCCATATCCATAATCACCTTGTTTCTTATCTTATCCATACCATTATTTTTAGGAGTATAGTAAACAATAATTTGATATGTAATCTCACAAGAAAGCATACAATCATGAAAAACATAGCTTACACATTCACCACATCTATATATCCTTAGACATTTGATTCTCCTATCTCGTTGATTTTCAAAAAGGGCCTTGAATGTATTAAACCTATCAAAAACCTCATAATTAGTGTGAATGGTGTACAACCATATATACTAATGAAATCATCAATAAAAAGAAGGAAATACTTATTTTCCTGAGAGGTGGCCAGTTTCGAGCACTTAAGACACCAGCTGCAGTGGTGGCCATTCTTGAAGTGTGTATTTTGTATGCCTGAGCTAACATTACGATGGGTTACAAGCAAAGTATCCATGTTTTAAAGAAAATTTTTAGTGAAATGTTGTGTTGTGACAGTTGGTATCAGAGCCTAGGTTTGTGAAACCCTGGCCGACATACCTATTCTAACAAAAATTGTGATGTCAATTATGGGAAGTACCTCGTGGGAGGACTAGCCTGAATCTGCAAGAGGAAATTGCAGAGGTCCCAAGAAAAGGACCTAGAAGACTCATAAGGGAGTCAGAAAGAGTACAAACTGTTGAAACACCACGACGGGTGGTTAGAAAGGATAAAGAGCCTTTAGCTGCAAAAGCAACCTCCGGTGATGGGAGTATGGCTCGCATGATCCAACTCATGCAGGAACAACTTAATCAGCAAAGAGAGTTTATGGAGAGCCAGAGGGCTCAAATGAATGAACATATGGATCAACAACGGGCATAGATGGCCCAACAACAGGAACTCATTACTCAATAGCAAAAATTTATTGAGAACTTGACACAAAAGAAGCAGTAAAGTAAGTCAGTTGCCTGAGGGATCTACCAGAAGAACTGTAGGGGAGGAATTGCAAAAATAATTAAAGAAACTGGATATTTCCAAATTTGATGGGTGTGGTGATGGTGAGGCAGCTTTAAACTGGCTAAGTGAGGCAGAAGGTTATTTTGCCATTCAACCCCTTAGTTCGGAAGGGAAGACTACATGGGCAGTGGCTCATCTGGAGGGTCCTACCAAAATATGGTGGACCACTTATAAGAAAGTCGCACAGAAAGAGGCAGCAGACATACCATGGGAAGTATTTGTAAGAGACTTCAAAATTCACTTTCTTACTGAGCAGTTTTTTATTGAGAAACATGCAGAGTTTACAAATCTATGACAGGGTAATATGACGGTAGTTGAGTACTATCAAAAATTTGTGCAGTTACAAAAATATGCCCCAAAATTTGATGATCAAGAAAAATTCAAAGCACACAAGTTTATTTTGGGTTTGCACCCAAAACTCAGTCAACCTGTAGGAGGAAAGACACCCCAGACTTTGACAACTGCTTATGATGTTGCCCAATATTTTGAATCGAGTCAGAAGGAGATAAAGGCTTTTTATCAATAAGAGAAGGATAATTCAAGGAAAAGGAAGAATCCTGAGCAGAGTCACGGTACAGATCAAAACCGTAGATATGGTGACAAGGGTCGAAGTAGAAATGACAATAGAAATAGAAACAGAAATCAGGGGTATAAGGGGCAGCCAGATCAAAGGAAAATCCAAGAGAGGAAAATCACCTACAAAGAGCAAGGTAAAAATGAGAATCAAGGCAAAGAATATGATAAACAAAAGAATACTGGTCCCAATGCATGTTTTGTATGTGGAGCACAAGATCATTATGCTAGACAATGTCCGAAAAGAGCTGATCGTGGAAATCCATCTGGAGAATCAACTCACAAAATTTTTGCAGCCACAGGTAACCCTAATCTTGTGGGGCAAAGCACTCCATTTTTTATTAAAGGAAGAATAGGCATGAGAAATGTGAATATTTTAATTGATAGTGGTGCTACTGATAGTTTCATTTCTAATAATGTTTTGAGGGATATACCTGTAAGACCCGGGATCATGGCAAAGGGGTGGCAAGTGGAATATGGCTCGAGACAAACCTATTTAGTTAACCAATGTTTATTTGAGTCACAAATAGAAATACCCCAAGGGAAGATCAACTGGCATTTATATGTAGCTCCCTTGCATGCATTTGACATAATCCTAGGGATAGATTGGCTTAAGGCTCATAAGGCTATACTAAATTTTGAGGAGAGATGGATGGATTATACTAGTGACACTAATCAACGAATCCGCATTCACTGTAATAGAACATCTTTTGAGCCCCATATGATAAGTAGTATGCAAGCCAAAAGGGCCTGGAAGAAAGGATGCAAATTATATATAATAAAAATGAACAAAAAGGAAGAAACTGACTCAAGCTCAGCATTGTTTCAACAGTATCCGGTTCTAGGAGAATTTAGAGATGTATTTCCTGAAGATTTACCTGGATTGCCACCTAAGAGAGAGTTTGATTTTTCTATTGAACTGGTGCCAGGAGCAACCCCAGTAGTCCAAACACCCTACCGAATGACACCACTTGAATTGCAAGAGCTCAAAACACAACTACAGGATTTATTGGAAAAAGGACATATTAAACCCAGTGTGTCACCCTGGGGAGCACCTGTGTTGTTTGTCAAAAAGAAGGATGGAACCTTAAGACTGTGCATCAATTATAGAATGCTCAATAAGATGACAATAAAAAATAAGTATCCATTGCCAAGAATTGATGATTTGTTTGATCAACTTAAGGGAGCCACTATCTTTTCTAAAATTGACCTTAGGTCAGGATATCATCAGTTAAGAATCAGAGAAGAGGATACCCATAAAACTACTTTTAGAACAAGATATGGGCATTATGAGTTCACGGTCTTACCATTTGGTTTGACTAATGCACTAGCAACCTTTATGAATTTGATGAATAGCGTGTTTCGGGAACAATTGGATCGATTCGTGCTCATATTCCTAGATGATATACTAATTTACTCATGGAATAAAGAGGAGCACGATGAGCACATGAGAATAGTGCTTGAGATACTCAGAAAACATCAGTTGTACGGGAAATTGTCTAAGTGTGAATTTTATACACCTCAGGTACAATATTTGGGACATATAGTTTCAGTAGAAGGTATAGTTGTAGATCCTAAAATATTGAAGCTATAGTTGATTGGCCAGCTCCAACTAATGTATTTGAAGTAAGAAGTTTTATGGGCATGGTCGGTTATTATCGAAGGTTCGTAAAAGGATTTTCCAAAGTGGCTTATCCCATAACTAATTTGCAAAGAAAAGGAAAAGTATTTAAGTGGACAAAACAATGTGAGGAAGCTTTCAGAACACTTAAGGAAAAATTGACCACTGCACCAATACTAAAAATACCGGATCTGCATAAACCATTCACTGTATGCACTGATGCATCAATGGAAGGGTTAGGAGGTATTATGTTACAAGAAGAAGCTATGGTGGCTTATGAGTCCAAAAACTCAAGAAGCATGAAATAAATTATGCCACTCATGACTTAGAGTTAGCAGTTGTGGTTCATGCTCTCAAAATTTGGAGACATTATCTGATGGGAAAACCTTTTGAGCTGAAAACTGATCATCAAAGCCTAAGATACATATTTACTCAGCCTTTGTTAAACGCCCGACAGTGAAGATGGATGGAATTTCTAGCTGAATATGACTTTGGCATAGAATATATCAAAGGAAAGGAGAATAAACTGGCAGATGCACTTAGTAGGAGAAGGCACATAGCTGCCATCACAAGCTGTCAGTATGAGCTTAAGAAACATATTGCGGAGTTACAAGGGACTGATGAGTTTTGCAAGACCTGTCGTGAAAAGATCAAGCTAGGGTCCAGTCAGCATAAGGATTATAGCATTGAAGGGAATTTGGTATACTTTCGTAATAGGGTTGTAGTACCCAATAATGAAGAACTTAAATGAAGTATTCTACAAGAAGCTCATTATGCTCCCTCTTCTGCACATCCAGGAGTAGTCAAGATGAGAGAGAATCTAAAGAAAGACTATTTTTGGCCCAGAATGAAGAAGGATATTGTGCAATTTTTTGCTAGATGTCTTGAATGCCAGAAGGTTAAGGTTGAACATCAACATCCGAGAGGAAGACTATATTTATATGAGGTACTCGATCATAAATGGCAGGTTATAACTGTTGCCACATTTTGTATGGGGTGCCATGTTTTCAAATTTTGTAAGTATGCTGCTCTTCCTTCCCTCCATCTCCTTTCCCTTTCTCCATTGTTATTTTTCTCCCCTTGTATCAGTTGCATTCCTCCCTTTTCCCCTCATTCTTTCTTCAAATAGAACAAAGCAAACACTCCCTAAAAAATTATAAGACTGAGAGCGCAACCCGACTTCGCAGTGAAGTCAAGGTGTGCCCTTAAGTTCGAACGCACTAGGGAATGTGAAGTGCGGAAGCAGACTAAAAACAAGAAGAATTTGGCTAAGTATGGGAAAGCAACCCGAATTCACAATGAATTCGGGGTGCGCTCCTCGTCCTGTGCATAGTTGGGAGCAGTGTCTCCAGAAATCAGCTAAGTGCCAGAGCACAACCCAACTTCACAGCAAAGTCAGGGTGCGCTCCCCTTCTTGAGCATAGTTTGAGCAGCATTCAAATCGACTAAGTACTAGAGTGTGCAACTCGAATTCACAGCAAATTTAGGCTACGCCCTCTAACTTGTGCGCAGTTGGGAAATACCTCTCAAGCAGCCCAAAATAGACTAAGGCATGGAGGCCTCCCCAACTGCGTTGTTCCTCACTTGCGCTACCCAGTTGCGCTCCATTTCCAGGCAAAGTAGGACACAAGAGAGAAGTTGTCTTCCAAGGCAGATGCACCCCCGTCAGAAGTTGACAAGTGTCCAACCTCGGGATCCGAGCTGAGATGTGATGGGAAAAAGGGACAAGCATGGGCCAAATCACCTCCACCAGCTGCCTCCATTCATGCTGACACAGAGTTCTATCTACTGCAGCTACCCGCATTCATGCTGACACAAAGTCTCATCAACCACACTGCCATGTAGCTGCCCAGTTTTCAGGTGAACCTTGCTGCCAGTACAGTCCCTATCTATAGGAGTCAACATCAGTAGCTCTTTGGCCTCTTTTGTCAGCTATTGTCTGGTTTGGGACTTTGTGCCCATAATTATAATCAGGTGGAATTGCGTTATAAATAGTCGCACCACTTCATTTTAAAGGGTGGAAGGGGGATATCCTGCTAGGGAACCATTGTAGCTATATGTTTGCTTATGAATGCAAGACACACACTTGGCTCTATTTTTTTGTTATCATTCTTTATGCTGCCTGTACTTGTCATTTATGCCTCATGTTTCTTATTTCATTGCTTATTGTTTTTCTGAATTCTAGATTTCGATATTTGATGATTAAGTATTCCTAGAATGCATAGATAGAGGATACATAGGGTGCATGACAGTGGTAGTTTATATTGTGTGTTATGTATTGGATTGTTGTTAGTAGTGGTGATTGATTGTTATCGTTCTGCTTATTCCCCCACCCAACTCAAATCACATTTGAATCTCTTTTCGCATTTTTATCTCTTTCTTGTAGTCTTAGCTAAAATAATTGAAAAAACTCATAGGAAGTTAGACTTCTCCAGATATTGGCATGGAAGGCATTCCTTCCTTCTGGCCTTTCAATCTTGCAGGCGAATCTAGGGTGCATTTAACTAAATCCTTTCCTCATGGCAGATTCGTAACCAATAGTTTCTCTGGCACGCCCGGTGGGACATGGAAGTTTCCCATCCAAAAACAAAATTGAAGCACTGGTGTTTGCTTCATTGCTATTAGAATCAGAACACCTGGCGACTCTGCAAGTTCTTGAATATTCTCTAAGTCCATAAAGACCGGTCCGAGCGCATTCATGCATACAAGAAGGTGGAGAGCAAGGAATCTAGGAAACCAGCCTGACCTTTACGAAATTGACAATACCGCTCCAGGAGACCAAGCTTGCATAGACGAATCCAAGATCGAAATCAAAGAGGTCGAGGCTGAAGAGCAATCTACATCATTGGATGATACAGATATTGAGTACATTATCGAAGGAGAGAAAGAAATGGTTTCTCAGTAGAATTATGATGATGTCTTCCCGACAGTAGACTCCACGGGGCCCTTGGCCCTAGTTGGACAACAAGTTGTGCCCTCGACTGCCCTAAAGTCCATCCCTACTTATTATGGCTATGGAAAAACTGTGTACGAGCACATTCAGGACATTCTGGCCTTGGCTGCGCTACATTCCATCATAGACGAGAGTGTCAAGACCCACCTACTGGATCTTTCCCTAAGGGGAAAACTTCTCTACTAGTGGAGATCTCTGCTAGAAGGATCTATCATGGGGTGGCGCTAGTTGGCTGGCAGGCTTGTAAAAGGATGCAATGAGTCTATTGATCCCTCTTCGCTGTTGCATCAGTTCCAAAGCATCCAGCGACACCCCCAAGAGGAGGTGTCGAACTTCAACATAAGGTTTGCGAGGTCTTGGAAATGAGTACCTCATGAACTACAACCTTCAACAGGTCAGGCTGTGCACTACTTCTTGAGTTCATTCAACTCTGACATCTACCTACTGCTAAAGATAGCTCGAGTCGTTCATTCCCTACCCTGTACTAAGTTGCCCAACAAGCTGAAATGGATATAATCTCCATAGGCAGGCTCCCGCATAGGGTACAACCACCCATTTACCCTAACTTTTCTCAATCCCAGTACCCATCAGCCTCTAGTGTGATGCCATCATCTTCAGGTCAGCACCCCCAGCAGCCATGGAATCCAACACCAGTCGTAAACCCTTACGGCCCACCACAAATTCATTATCCTAACCCGTTGCCTCCTCCTCCGTAGTATCCCGCACTCCCAACTCCCTCTTAGTATGTGCAGTATTTTGCACCCCCGCCATTGGCTGCATTACCTCTGGTAGCTTAGTTGCCACCTACAGATAATGATATCCAAAACAAAATCCTCCAATAGGTACAGGCTCTGGCATCTGGATACCATACCATGTCAAATGACATGACTGTACTAAAGAAGAAGCAAGCCCAGATGGAGTTTATTCCAAGGAGGCCATATCCTCCTCCGAAACTGATAAAATATCAAGCCACAGAACGGAAAGTTCAAATGCACCCCCCTGCAAGAAATGTGGCCATTGAGGATCAACCTGGCACTTTTGACCAAGTTAACTAGTGCTCCATGTGCAACGACCCGCATTCAGAAGAAGATTACACGCTGCATCAGCATTACCTACAGACCCTGGCAGGCAGTGCCATAGAATAGGATGAACTTTACATGATTATGGATGATGAAGGCAACTTTGTCATCCCAAAAGAAGATCCAGCATTGCTCCCTACCAAGGAGGACAAAAATCCTGTTGAAGATGTTGCGGCCCAAGCAAAGCCATTGAAGGTATATGCCAGAAGAGAAAAGACGCAACCTGCTAGGCTACCATCGAAAAAAATGTTGTGGCATCTTACAGCCGAAGAAAAATTTCTTGCACTCGAGCCTCCCACAACGAAAGCTCTCATAGCTCCGTATCTAGCTGAAACAAAAGAACAAGCTCAAGAGAAGCTGAGATATCCATCTCTGACAAAGAGACAGAGAGTCGAAGCCATGCAGCAATACCGGACCAAGTATGAGCCTACGAAAGAAACGGAGGGAGCTAGCACTTCAGGCTATAGCATAGTGGATGAGCTAAAGAGGACTCCCGCAAGGATAAGTATGTATGATGCTCTTCAGCTCCCAGGTCAAGTTGATCTGCTATAGGAATATTTGAAGAGCATAAAACATGTCAAGCAAATACAGCCTGCTATTTTGGTTCAACCCTTGACAGTCTTCACCATTGGAAAGAACAGACCACGTCCCTTCTATCTATCATTGTGGATGCAAGGGTATATAGTACACAACTGTATGGTGTATTATGGTGCATCCATGGCTATTATGCCAAGAGCCATCTGTGATGAGATCGGAATGGAGTATACAAGGAGTAGCCAAGGTGTGCTATAGCTAGACGACACCCCTGTCAAGATAGTTGGTGTTATCAAATATATCACAATCTGGCTGCACAAATATCTTGACATAGTGGTTATTCAGGAGGTCGTGGTTGTCGACTTGGAACCTTACTTCGACATGTGTCTCTCTAGGGAGTTCACTGCGAATCTGGGTGGGTATCTATCTCTGGATTACTCACATATGAAAGTGCCCTTCAAAGGAACGAGACTGAATATCTACAACGAAAATCCTTCCACATTTCTAGTAGAGAAGATACCCAGAGAAGAGTCACAAGACTGCATGGTTCAGCTGACAGAAGAAGAACTGGTGGTGGTAGACATGACAGAGCAAGCTCTTGAGATGTTGCAAGTAGAGGATGTGTTCTCCTTGCTAGACTTCAATGCCATGATCGATACTGAGCAAGGCTGCTACACCATCACTCAATCTGAGAGACTTGACCAGTCAGCCAAGAAAGAGGTAGGACCTGCACTAGAAAAGCTATGGAAGATTTTCTTTGATGGTGCCCGATGCAAAAATGGCATCGGCACAGGCGTACTCTTGGTTTCCCCATCCAGGATCCAGAAGGACTACACCTACATACTGGCTTGGAGCTGTACTAACAACGCGATGGAGTATGAAGCCCTGTGCTTGGGTTTGAGAAAAGCGGAGAGGCTGGGGATAAAACATTTGCAAATATTTGGTGACTCAGAGATGGTGTGCAACCAGATTATGAATAAATGCACCTCCAAGAAGCATTACCTCAAGGCGTATCGTAATCATGTCTAGGACCTAATGGAGTCATTTGACTCGTTGAATGTCAAAGCCATATCATGTGAGAAGAACAAGCACACTAACATTCTGGTGTCTGTTGGAGCCAGGTATGTTTCGGCTGATGACACTGTCCAGAAGCCAAAGCCGGTTCATACCATCTATAGGCCTTCTGTGCCTTATAAGGACACCCACTGGTAGGTGTTTGACTATGACGAGGAAATCATCATTTTTTTTGTTACTATTGGTCATAAAATCTACCCAGGAAAGGATTTTAGGAAGTGTACGCACCCTAGACCTGGACCAACATTGAAAGGCCGAGAGGAAGAGATGCCCCTCATGCCAATCTCTGGAGAAAGTCCGGCTCCTTTACTAAACTACTTGGTATTTTGAGACAAGAGTGCAAGAAAGAGATAAAAATAGTAAAGGTGCAGGAAAGAGATAAAAATAGTAAGGGTGCAGGAAATAAATAAATAGTGTAAGGGAAGAAATATTGGTGAATTAGAGTGGGAAAGAACCAGCAGCATGATTACTTGCTAATAGCCCGAAACAGCAGCAACACATTCCAAGAATAAAATGAAATGAATGCAATACTAGTCCTCCTATGTATCCTCTAGACGAGTTCCAGGATTACCCTCCCCCTTACGTCGAAATCCAAAATTTAGAATTACAGCGACTAGGAAGTGAGTGAATATAACAGAAACACTATCCACAGGTAGCATACAAGAGAACTATTACAGCGTTTTTCTCCCCTATGTATCCTTTGAAAAAATTCCAGGGTTCTACCCCCAATCACACACCTAAATCCAGAATGCAGAATTACAGCATGCAAATGAAGAAAGAAATAGCAACAATAATCACAGAAGGCAGCATACAATAGAGAAATTAAGCCCGAAGCTCTTTAGTATTAATATCAGGTATTCAAGTTACAGTAGCTTTCAAGAAGAAAGTTCCCCCCCTTTTTTCATTACAATGCCTAGGTTTTTATAGAGGACCCGACCCTCTGAGCCATCAATGCACAAAATGGAGTACATTCTCAAAAATCTGAGAAGTCGACTCCTGCAGCTCTCGTGACTGAGCTCTCAAATCCTTTTCTAAAACTAGCAGCTACGACTGGGTCATCCGAGAAAACTCACATTTATGAGCCACATGACTTGTCCTAGGCTTCTGGGTGCAAAGTTCGAGTGGCCGCCATGTCCGTCGGGCTCTGCTTCTGAGACCGATACCTCTTTTCAGATTGCTAAAAATGAGCGGTGAGTTCCCTGGGCACGTAAAAATTCATTTATGATGCACTTGATTGCCTCAAAAAAATACCTGACTTGGAGTGCATGCCTTTGAAGTGCTTCGTCGATTTCTATTTCATGATATTACTTCGTAATGGATGTAAGCCGAAGCAGATCGTCTTCTTTGGGAAGGCATGTCAAAATTTGCTTCGCAAGGTTCTCTGCTCGAAGTGGATGCTTCATTGATGGGTTTGTCAAAACGCTTCACCGTGAACCTTCTTCAAAATTGCGGTTCAGGAGGTTTTTGGCCGAAGTGCAATCCTGCCTTGGAAAAACATTCTACTCTTTACATACCGCTACTACTTCGGGTGAAAGTGCCTCGCATGAAAGCTATCTGAAGCAGATGCTTCGCGGCAACTTTGGGTGAAGTAAAAATGGTTCACAAGTAGGGAGGCCCGAAGTGGGTGCTTCGCCAATTATTTAGAGAAGCATTTTTCAATGTTTGGAATTCTTCGAATCCCGCTTCACAAAACTTTGGCTCGAAGCATTAGTTTGGGCTGCTTCGGGTGCAAAGCTCTTTTCATGCCTTGGCGAAGCTCCTAAACTCCCTTGCTTTCCTTCTCTTGGCGAAGCTGTCCTTCCTTTTCTGCGAAGCTCTTAAACTTAGCTTGCTCAGTAGCAAAGCTATTCTATTTACAAGGGGGATGGCAATGAAATCCAAAATTGCTGCAAATGCTTAAAAATGTTGTTTTTTTAAAAAAACAAGGGAACAAATTGTTAGTCCGAGGTCAAATGCAATTAGGAACAAGACAAAAATTTAATTGCAGCGGGAAATAAAAACTTTATTATTTAATTGAACCCCTCTTCAACCTCATTACATTGCAAATTATGGGGAATATATAATGTAGATTATGGGGAGAAGTCGGCGAAGGAAGTTGGAGGGATAAGGGGAAAGGGAGTTGGAGGGATAAGGGGGGGAAGAAGGAATAACGGAGGGATAAGGAGGAAATGGAGGGATAAGGAGGGAATATAGGAGAAGGATAGGAGGGGAGTTAGGAAGAAGGAATTTGCCGACAACTGCTGCCGACAAAACAAAAGTAGTTTCACACTTAGGCTTAGAAAAGATTTTTCTAAGCCACTTTCGAAGCAACCCTATTCACACTTGCAACATTCTCCCCCTTAAAGTTGAGAGGACTGACTACACAGTCTCTCAGCTTTACAAATTGAGCTTTAGTCATCGCCTTGGTGAAGATGTCCGCGACATTCTCCAAAGTGTGACAATATTGAAGCTCAACAATTTCATGTTCCACCATATCTCTGATGAAGTGATACTTCATATCAAAATGCTTCGTTCTGCTATGGTGGACAGGATTATATGCCAACTGAATGGCACTGATGTTGTCGCAGTAGATTCTGGTCGGACCACTTTGCTATTCTCCAATCTCTTCTAGTACTTTCCTTAGCCACAAGGCTTGAGTACTTGCATAAGTAACCGCTATATATTCAGCTTCTGTTGAAGATAGCGCTACTACTATCTGCTTTTTGGAACTCTAAGTTATTAGTCCCGATCCAAGACTAAAATAGTTTCCTTATGTTGACTTCCTGTCATCAATATTGCTACCCCAATCACTATCATTGAAGCCTACAAGCTTGATAGTGTTACATTTATGGTACTGGATTCCAAAATCCAATGTACCTTTCACATATCTCAAAATTCTTTTAGCTGCCTGCAAATGCAGCTAATATGGGTTAGACATAAATCTAGAAACAAGAGATACAACATACTGAATATCTGGTATGATGTTGGCGAGAATCATCAAACTCCCAACCATGCTTTCGAAAGTGGTCACGTCAACTTTTGGTGCTCCATCATCTTTGCTTAATTGGATCCCATGTCCAACTGGAGTTGCAACTGGTTTGCAATGCTCCATAGCAAACTTCTTGATCATATCCTGAGCATACTTATGTTGACAGATGAAGATCCCTGTATCTGACTGATGAACCTCCATTCCAAGGTAGTAGTGCATTAATCCAAGATCCTTCATCTCAAACTGTGTCATCATGGAGTGTTTGAACTCCATATTCATTTTCTCATTACTACCCATAAAAATAAGATCATCCACATACAAGAAAACTATGAGGATGTCATTACCTTGTTTTAGGTAGTAAAGTGTGGGTTCATTTTTGCTCCTAGTGAACCCATATTCTTTGAAGTACCCATCAATACGTGAGTACCAAGCTCTTGGTGCCTGTTTAAGACCATAGAGTGCCTTCTTCAATCTGTAAACAAGGTGTTCCTTACCTTGCACTTCAAATCCCTATGGTTTCTCAACGTACACTTCTTCTGTCAAGTAACCATTGAGAAATGCACTCTTGACATCCATATGTTGGACTTTCCATCCTTTGTGTGCAGCTAGGGCAAGAACTGTTCTGATAGTCTCCTGTCTAGCTACAGGAGCAAAAGTCTCTTCATAATCTATTCCATATTTCTGAGTAAAACCCTTTGCTACTAATCTTGCCTTGTGCTTCTCAATGCTTCCATCAGCATTAAACTTGGTCTTGAAGATCCATTTACAGCCAACACATTTCTTTCCTTTAGGAAGCTTCACGAGCTCCCAAGTGTCGTTGTTTTTTTATAGAGGTTATCTCCTCTTTCATGGCATCTTGCCATATTTTTTGAGTACATGCCTTCTCATAACTAGAAGGTTCAAGCTATGCACTAGTTAACAAAGCATAGTTAACTTGATCTCCCCTAGGTTCCTGTTGGGATTCATCATCACCATACAAGTGCATACTTTCTAATCTGTGTAAAACAGATTCCATTTCACTAGCTTGACTCCTAGTGTATCTTCTTGAAAAAATTTTATCCAACATCTGAGATGATGGATGATACTGTAGAGTTCTCTTACCTTTGGATGGAACATCAATGTCCATTGGTGAGGAACTTACTGATCTCTGTGGAGAAGGACTTGGTGAAGAATTTGAATCAGAAGATGGACTTGGAGGATGTGTGGGAGGAGACTGCTTTCCTTTCTGTGGGAGTTGTGGTTGCACCTGCTGAGCAACTATATCAGTGGCTTCAACATCACTGAATATTTGGGGCTTACCCCACTCTCCCCCTTCATCAAAAATCACATCCCTTGAAATCACTATCTTTCAAGTTGTAGGATTGTAGAGTCTATAACCCTTTGTGTTTTCACAGTATCCTACAAAAATGCATGCCTGACTCTTTGGATCAAGCTTCTTTCTCAGCTCATCAGGAATGTGAGCATATGCCAATGAACCAAATACTCTGAAATACTTCACATTTGGTTTCTTACCATACCGAGCTTGGTAAGGTGTCTTTCCTTTCAAACTTGAAGTTGGACTTCTGTTCAAGATGTGAACACTAGTCCTTGTTGCATCTCCCCAATATGAATTACTCAAATGCTTTGTCTGAAGCATTGATCTTGCCATCTCCACAATGGTGCGATTCTTTCTTTCTGCTACACCATTTTGTTGTGGAGTGTAGGCAGTTGTGAACCGCCTCTTGATGCCATGATGTTTACAAAAATTCAAAAACCGATTAGAAGAGTATTCTCCTCCTTTATCTGATCTAAGACATTTTACAGAATATCCACTCTCACTTTCAACTTTTGCTTTAAAATCAACAAAGCATGCAAATGCTTCATCCTTATGCTTCAAAAAATATATCCAACACATTCTTATGTAATAAAAAGTAGGAAGTAAGAGTGATTACCTAGACTCTTGGTCTGCATCGGACCACAGATGTCTGAATGCACTAACTGAAGTGGATAGCTAGCCCTCCATGCTTGTCCATGAGGAAATTTTGATCTGGCATGCTTGCCCAAGGCACACCCTTCACAGACTTCCTTACTATCTTGAATTTTGGGAAGTCTAGTTACCATTGATTGTGAAGTTAGCATTTTCAAACTTGCTGAATTCAAATTACCATATCTCAAGTGCCATAGAACACTTGGATTGGTAATAGCAACATTTGCTAACTTATTTCCTCCTGGCTGGCTAAACTTCAAAGGGAATAATCTATTCTTTGACATCGGCACTTGTGTAATGATTCTATTACTATTGTTCTTGTCAAAAATGGTGCATTTACCCTCATCAAAAATCAACTTGTAATTATTTTCAAGCATTTGACCAACACTTAAGAGATTGTGTTGAAGATGAGGAGTGTAATAGATATCACTTACTTGCTTGATGCCTTCTTTCGTTGGAACCTCCATAGCTCCAATGCCTTCAACTGCCAATGACTTGTCATCTCCCAATCGGATGCTAGATTTATATGAGGAGTCTAAAGTAGCAAAGAGTTCTTCTTTGCCACTCATGTGATTTGAACACCCAGTGTCCAAAATCCATGTATCATTCATATTTTTCTCTGTCTGGCCATAAGAAAGAAAGATATTTGAGGACTCTTCCTCTTCTCCAAAATTCCCAAACTGACTGCTCTGGTTGCTGCTGCTTCCTTGCAAAGTCTTTGACCAACAATCTCGAGCATAATGGCCAGGTTTGCCACAATTGTAGCAAACTTGTTTTGATTTATCTCCTCCTTTTCCTTTGCCGGATTGTTTCCCTCTATATTGTTGTTGTCCTCCTCTATTCTGATTTCCACCTTTGTTGGATGATCCTCCTCTGTTAGGAGTTCCTCCTCTTTGATTATTCCTACCGCTGCCTCTTTGTTGTCCTCTGCCATGGCCTCTACCTCTTCCTTCATGTGTGGCAAAAGCTTTATCATCTCCTCCATAACTGGTGGTAGGAGTTTCCTGTAACCTCTCTTCATGTGAGAGAAGTGAACCAGTTAGTGCATCAAAAGACAATGAGGTTAAGTCTTTGGATTCTTCAATAATTATTGCAACTGAATTCCACTTTGGAAGAAGTGTTCTCAACACTTTCTTCACCATAACCTCTGGCTTAATATCTTCCCCTAGTGTGACCATTTTATCAACTACGGCTTTCACTCGCACACAGTAATCTCCCACTTTTTCATTTTCTTGCATCTTGATATTTTCAAAATCTCGTTTCAATGTTTGCAACTTTACCTGCTTTACTTGGTCACTACCTCTATAACTTTCTTTTAGGGCATTCCAGGCATCTTGTGCAATTACATAAGAGGCAACTCTAGGGAAGATACTTTTATCTAGGACAACATGTATGTGATAAAGGGCAAAAGCATTATTTTTCTGTGCTTATTTTCTAGCCTTTTTATCAGCATTAGAAAAAGTTGCCCATTCAGCAGCAGTAGGTTCATTATAGCCTTCTTCGACTACATCCCATAAACCTTTTCCTATCAAAAGAGTTTTCATTTTAATAGACCAATATTCATAGTCTCCTCCATTGAACTCAGGAATCGGAAGACTAGTATTGGATGCCATTGCAGAATAAAAACAAACTTTATTTGAAGTAAACAAGTACTAGAAAGCAGTACAAAGAGATTAATGATTCAAATCAAATCTCGCCTTTTTAGTACATTCAGGTTCTGCTTCGGAACTGCTGCTGATGACAATGACCTCAGGTTCTTCAGGATCCACTTCTTCTAGATCTTCTTCTTCTTCTTCTTCGTCTTCTTCTTCTTCGTCTTCTTCTTCTTCTGCTACTTCTGGTTCAGGAGAGCGTGGTGAATAGCTCTCACTTGATTCTGCTACCCGTACACTAGGTGTATAATTGGCACTTGCTTGGTCCTCTGGTTCAATTTCCTCTGGTACAAATTCCATAGTCTCGGACTCTTCAATTCTTTGTCCGAAAATGTTGTCTTTTGAATCTGCCTCGTATCCGAAATTCGGCTTCCTCAGATGATCAATCAACTGATTTTCCAACTAACAAAACACTGTACGGAGACTTGTTTGTCGAACCCTTTCATCAAAGGATTCCGGTGTCTCTCGTCTCAAAATCGAGAGAAGTGCATTATAACACCCCTCAGACCGGATCATCTAACATTTCACGGGCAGATTAATTCGTTTTTTTCAAAAAAGGCTCTTCAAACAAGGTTTTTAAAATTTTTATAAAGTCTTAAAAAAAATTTAATAAATTTTTATATTTTTTTAAATTACCTTTTAAATTAATTTATTAAAAAGATAATTTTAAATAAAATATAATTTAAATTTATTAAATAATTTTTAAAAACTTAAATAAAAAAATTTAAAACCTTTAATATTTTTTAAAATAAAAAATTTTACCTTTTGCGGGCGGGCGATTCGACCCCGCGACCTCCTAAGCACCGCAGGCGGACTTTGCCGCTACACCACGCGGCCGGATGAAACCAACCAGGGCTTCCGCCTTTTTAACCTTGATGACAGTGGATTTTTAAAAAAAAAAATTGTGCGACCAGCGAGATTCAATCCTAGGTCGTCTGCGGGCTAGCGGACCGCCTTGTCCGCTGGGCTACGTCCCTTGGACGAGTCTCAAAGGTGAGACAGGGTAAATTTAAAGACGGGGGCGACACAATTTTTTTTTTTTTAAATCTTTGTTTTAATCCCACATGCGCTGTGTGGGAGCGCTTGTGGGGTTTTTAAACCCGAAAACGTAGGAGTATAATCGACTGCCTTCGAGAAGTCAACCGAGCTCTTTTGTCGAAAACGTAGCCAATCACAAACCGCCACGTTGACCAATGCACACTTGCCACTTGTCGCCACGTGGCACACTTTTCGACAAATCGCACGCCGCCACGTCAGCTCGATCGTCGCCACGTCAGCCAATCACACGCTGCCATGCACGCTGCCATGTCACTCGCTGCCTCGATCCACATGCCGTCAACTACCAATCGATTGTCACCACATCAACTATTGCCTCGATCTACGTGCTGTCTAGTCAGCACATCGCTTGCCGCCACGTGTCACCTCAAAATTTGTGTCGCTACCACGTGTCACCTCGGTATTCATGTCGAGCCTATGCACGATCTGCCTCGAGATCCATGCCCGATCCTGCTCGCGATCCGCCTCAGGATCCGAGCCCTGCTTACGACTCTTGCCTCGGGATGCATGCCCGCCTGGCCTCGCCTCGGGAACCATGTCCGGGTTGACTGGCTCTGATACCAGTGTTAGTTCGAGGTCAAATGCAGTTAGGAACAAGACGAAAATTTAATTGCAGCGGGAAATAAAAACTTTATTATTTAATTGAACCCCTCTTCAACCTCATTACATTGCAAATTATGGGGAATATATAATGTAGATTATGGGGAGAAGTCGGTGAAGGAAGTTGGAGGGATAAGGGGAAAGGGAGTTGGAGGGATAAGGGGGGGAAGAAGGAACAACAAAGGGATAAGGAGGAAATGGAGGGATAAGGAGGGAATATAGGAGAAGGATAGGAGGGGAGTTAGGAAGAAGGAATTTGCCGACAACTCTTGTCGACAAAACAGAAGTAGTTTCACACTTAGGCTTAGAAAAAGATTTTTCTAAGCCACTTTCGAAGCAACCCTATTCACACTTGCAACACAAATTCATGAAATTAAAAGAAACACTTTACAAAATTTTTGATTTTTTTCTACCCCTCTAGGCAATGTGACAAAATTGTCAACATTCTTGGTGGCTCGCGGGGCAACGAGCTCACCTCGATGTAAGAACCCTCAGCCTTAATCCATTGGGCCAGAGTTACCTCCAGACCCTTCTCCCTTTTCTCTTTCTCGGGGTGCTTCCATAGCTTCTTCTTCTTCTTCTCCTTCTTCTTCCTCTTCTGGCGAGGCTTCCTATTGTGGCGGTGGGGGAAGGCGATCACGGATGTGTTCTATGGTTTGGCGAACATGAGCCCAGACGCCTTTCTGGAAATGCTCTCGATCTTGTAGTGGTTTGACCAGAACATGGAACCGATCAATTTGCCCTATGTCGGCATGTTTTGCTCTTGTGCTCATATCATTCTGGCTGGCCGCAATTTTGCAATGTCTTAGGATGAAATCTGTGACTTGCCCTTCTATAATTGGCTCCTCCCACTCGTCTATCTTTGAGACGTCGCCTTCAAAATGGAGCCAAGCCGGCTTGAGTTCTTCCTTAGTCAAAAGGTTCTCATCCTCATCCATGAAACTTGGGAAACCTAATGAAGAGAGATCTTCGAAATACCCCAGTGATGTGTGTTGCTCGTGTTCAAACACATCCAAGAGGTCCTTCACCTTCTGTGCTTTCCTCACCTTGGAGAAGAAGACGCGGACCATGGCTTGGGCTGTGGACCAATATCTGGTTGTTCAGCTCATCGCAACGACCTGCAGGTCCTGATATTTGGTACTTTGGACCTCAAAAGCCAGTTTGAGTCGGCCTCTAATTTTTTGGATGATCTCATCTACTATTGGCCCTTCTTGAGCAACGACATACTGGGCTTCGATAATATAGGTTAAAATTGACAAGGCACTGCAGGCCCGAGATCTGAAGTTTTTGAGCAGGTGCAAGTAGATTTCCTTTATTCTGCCTCTATCAAATAGCTCCAGGCTCTCTTTTTCGTACAACTGTTGCTGCATCTACAAGATTTTGCTTTCAAATTCTTTGGCCTTCAGATCAGCCTCAGCTTGTATCTTGCTTTGATTTGCAATCGTACCCTGTAGTTGTTCTACTTGCTATTTTAGGGCGTCTACTTCCTTTTTCATCATCTCGCACTGCTTCTTCGCATCTTCTATCTTGGAGTGGGTCTTGGCTAGCTCCTCCTCCAACTTGATGTTGGTGCTCTCTGCTTCAAATCGACGCTGATTGGCGATATTTGCATGCACGTGGAATGTTTCTATTCTCACATGCATTGATTCGGATTCATTGTCCACATTCAAGTGTTCTAGGTCCTTGGACTTCTCCTAATAGTCATAATCTACTGGAGTCATCTTGTCCAGAGGTTTCTAGACCTTGGGGACCTTTTTCACCTTATGCAAATTTTTGCCTTTCAATTCAAAGACAGTGCATTTTTCTACTCTTACCAGAGAGCGCCCCCTCTTTTTCTTGGCTTCCTTTAGCATCTTGTCAATGTTTTGTCGAGCCTAGAGAAACTTCTCAGGTAGAGGACATTCCTTAATCATGGACAACTCTATTTCAAATGAGGTTGGGTCTCCAACCAAAGGGGTAAACAAATATAATGAGTGTACAGGGGATGCCTCACCAGTGGGTTCTTCGACGGGTGTGGTGGGAGCTTCGACGAGAGACAACGCTGTGCGTGACGAGGGAGAGGGAGGTGGGGTTCGGATTTGGAGTACTACCTTCACCCTGACTTAGAACCAAGGGAATGATGGCATGGGTGAGCGAAGTAGTATCGACAAACTTGTCCCGACCTGACGACTCGAACGGGGTAGATATGCTTGTGGGGCTAACGGGATCACAAGGTAAACTTGAGGTGGTAAAGGGTAACATGTGATAGGGTGACCGAACTTCAGAGAGAGAGAGAGACTTATGAGGACCTTCGATCGGGACCATGGTGGACATACCTTGAGAAACCAAGGTGAAGGGTGAGGAGTGTGTACCTGCATGCTCCTCTGATAGAGAGAAAGTAGTGGTTTCCTGCATGATCGGCTCTTGTTCCTTTCCAGATTTTGCACTTTTGACTTCCAGGACTTCTTCTTCAAGGGCTCATTTTTTTTGGAGGATTTCCTCCACATCGTGTAATGTCCCCATTCTTGGTCACTTTAGCACTGTGGTTGACCCTAGCTCTCTTGGAGTCCGTCAAACGTGTCAGAGGGGATTTCTGATGATGGCATTGAGCTCAGGTGGTCTAGAGGACCCCGATGACACTTTTCGAGGTTGTACCCAACTTCTAGTTTGTTCTCCAATATTCTTGGAGAGAGCGTCTATTTATAGTAAGTCACCCAGTTAGGTCCGTTCATCATTATTCATCATCGGTATCACTCCTGTGCAGTCGGTTTTCGATTCCGATGCTTTCCGACCGTTTCCGTAATTTGGGTGTTAATACGAGCTATATTTAATTATTTTCTTCTAAGGTTGCCATTTTAATTAAATAATTTAATGGGCGCCTAAGTGTTATAGCTCGTTGGGAAGGGAATTAAAAGTTTTAAATCATAGACGCTTTATTTTGGAGCCTTGCACATCAGATATCTATATTTTTAATTAAAAAGGGGTTTTTTTGGAGCAAAAAGGAGTTTTAATTATAAAGTGACTTTATAAGGTGACTTTATGTTTTATCCCACATTGAGCCCACAGGAGGAAACTTCTCAATGAGGAGTCTATTTATTTGATTGCTTGCTCTCATATTGATATGCTTGGATATATTTTATTTGGCTTCTCTTGGAGAGAAAACTTGCAGGGCATTTTGCAAGGGTTTGAGCTTGTTTGGAGACGAAATCCTCCGGCAGGAACATCATCTTCGGAGTTGAAAGATACTCTCAGGGTGATTTTGAGCATCTTCAGCACGAGAGGGTGCATAGAGCTTCATTGTTTTCAGAAATCGGTGGGTTTTTGGAGGTGATTGTGGTATTATTTGTTGATATTATATTATATTCACTCTCCAGCATAGGCCGTACCATTCTGGGCCTCTATATTTCAGAGTTTGTGGCATCTTCAGTGAGGGTTTGATATTCCAGGGTTTGCACAATCACTTTCTATGCATAGCGACCATATTGAGGAGAGTTTCCCGGGATTTAGTGTTCAGATTGTGGTTTTTCAGGCTGGTCGTACAACTCCAGCACTTGGCCGTACCTGTGCTTGCCTGGCGTGGGTTTAGATAATTCAGTCTCTTGCATTTTGGTTAGTTTGTTGTGTGTAGCAGGTGCGCCCAACTCCATTATATCATTTTGTATCAATTTCATGGTGGAGAAAGCGATGTAATTGAAGATATCAATGAAAATCAAATTTTTGGGTTGCTGATAACCAGTGTTATTTTCTGTCAACTTCAAAAAATCGTATCTTCCGGGTATGATCGTAATTTGACATTTCCTTTGGTAGAAGTTTAGATAAAGGTGTTATCTTGTTATTTCCAAGTTTATAGAATTTTTCTTCTATTTGTTTAAAAGTTGTTCAAGTGCAAAGTTAGGGGTTTTGAAACTGTTAAAACTCAGAAAATACAAAAAAATCAGAAAAATACGAAAAAACCCAAAAACAGTGCAAATCATCAAAACTCAGTTTGGGGAGGGTCATTACAGTGGTATCAGAGCACAGCCTATTCTGCCATCCTGTTGGGTAACTCAGAGAATTGAAATTTCAGTTATGTAGCATGGCATCAAATAGTGAAGAAGAGTTGGTCAATAGATTTTTTTATGCAAGGGTTAAGCTTGGGCACCTATCTCAGCCCAAGGATGTTCTTCTCAGCACTTTGAGAGAAGTGGAGGATTGTCTACACATGGTAAATCAGTCACCTTCTAAGGTGATACAAACAGCTATAGCTCCTATAGTGACTTCCTTAAAACAACATGAATGGTTGAGACATACAGATAAGGAGGTAAGACTCATGGTCACTTCTTGCTTGAGTGAAATTTTGAGAATTTCAGCTCCTAAAGCTCCTTATGATGATAACACTTTGAGGAAGATAATGCAGCGGTTAGTTGATAGTTTCCGAAATTTGGGAAAGGTCAAAAGCTCCCATTTTGCTAGGAGAGTTACTATACTTGAGACTTTTGCAAGAACTAGATTAGGTAACATCATGTTAGACTTGAGCTTGGATGATTTGATTTACCAAATGTTTCATCATTTTATTGCTACAGCTAGATCAAAACATACTGATAATGTTATTGCAGCCATGAGAGATATTATGGTTTTGATCATCAATGAAAGTGACGAAATTCTTCAACCACTTTGGACTATGTTAGTGGTTGTTTGGAGGCGATATTTGGTTGCTTCACCTGTTGCTCATGAATTATTTGATAGTGTTGTGAGAAGATGTGAGAAGAAGTTGAGGCCATTTTTGGACAGCGAAGAAGATGGAAAGGAAGAGGAGATCAAAACAGAAAATTTGTGTGAAGACAATGACACTTTTTATGTGGTATGTATGAATGAGTCTCAGATTGGTTCATTTGACTTGCATGCACCTAATGAAAACATTATACCAGCAACATTGGATGTGGTTGTGGAACAAATTATTGAAGACTCCATGGTTAGTAATTGTTTTGATGACAAAAGTGTTGAAGGCGCTAATAGTATTGCAGGAAAAGAGCATGATGGGATTGTTTCAAATTTCAAGGCAGCCCCTGTTTATGAGTTCACAAATGATTTTTTAGATGCTAAACATGTTGAACATAAAACAGATTTTCAATTAGTATATGATACTATTTCATCATCACATTCTAGTAATGAAGACACATGTGGATTTGGGTTTGGTATCCCAGCTGAACCTAATGTAATAAATGTTCCGAATAGCTTCATTTTCTTTGGTGATTTACAGAGTGAACTACATACAGAGACAGACATGCATGGTAGGAAAAAAGAACTTGTTGGGGCAGAATTAAGTAATCAGCTCTTCAGTCCTTGGGATCCGGGTGTGTTGGCACCTAAATTTGATGAAGACCTTGGGTGGGGTGATTACAAAATTTTTGATAACCCACTCTTTGATATGGGTGAAGTTGTGACATTTGATAACCCACTTTATGAGGTGGACTTTCATGATACACACGAGAGGGATGCTTCACTTGGCACTTGTGATGAACTTGTGGATCATTCTGATGACAATTTTTCAGTTGATGAGCGGAGTGTTTCATTTCATGAAACATACAGGGACGACATGCAGAGAAGACATGATGTGGAGTATGCATTTGAGCATAATGTTGGGATGGAGCTTGCTGCAATTTTCAGACCAGCAACTAAAGGTAGACAATTTGATCATTTGTTGGCCTATAATCCCTTGCATAGAGGTATGATGCTTTGTTCTTCATCCATACAAGATTGTTTTAATCAATTGAGGCATCATAAGAAGGGTGAAGGAATACATGCATATCATCACATAAGAATTTGGGATCCAGGTGCTCCATTCAGTTTTTGGGCAACATGGAATAAGAGTTGTCTTCCTTGCACGAGTCTTTATTTGCAGAACAAAACAGTAGTTGTCCTCTCATCTTGTCATGACATTGATGATGTTTTGGATCAACTTTTTATGATGTGTGATGTTACTCTTGGAAATACCTTGAATCATATGCATGTGCTTCTAGACATGAAGGATGATGGGAGAAGGATACCTTGGAGGATTGTTGATCAATGGAGTGGGAGGTTTACTGCTGTATACTCCTTGAGCAGCCATGTTACAACTCCATTTGTGTTCATACAAGTGGATTGGAGAGAGATCCTGAACCAGGACTGGAGGTTTGCAGACTTGTTGACTTATTGGGAGGTAATTTCAGCTTGGGATGTGTTTAGATTTTATATTTTGACCATCATATTTCATATTTTTGGCATATGTACTCCTTATACAATGCTGATTTATCAAAAATCAGATTATGTGATGATGATTTCAGTCTTGGACAGCGGTATGTTACCTCATATTCAGACTGTTCAGTTTGTTGGAGAGGTTAGTTATTGGTTTTCCTTGAAAGCAACAAGTGTTGCAGCTGACCTGTTTCATTATTGGATGGTTATATGGGCATTTCGAGAGTGTGTTAGTTGTCATTTCATATTGAAGATTGATATATTTCCTGATGAGACTCTCATAATTTCTGCTGAGTGGGAGTGTTTGAATCCATGGGATGATTTTTTGGACACTTGGAGTTTAAGTGTCACTAGGGTGTTTCCAGCTTTGGGCAGCGGAAGCATTCCCAGGATGGTCATTTTCAGAGTTGACATTGCCGCCCTCTTCTATATCAGCCACTTTTCAGGGGCTAACCGACATTATTATGGAGTCACCATGGCGAGTTATACGGAGTATAATGCTTATTTGTTGAGCAGTATACTTTTTCAGGGGTTCGAGATCATGTTGGATGGTTGGTCTACTGCAGTTTATCAGTTTTTTTGTTGCTGCCCTCACTTTCTAGTGATGAGTTTATTCAAATCTGTCTCCGAGCAAATAGTTTTTTATCCATACTTGGCTGGTGGGCAGCCGGTTGTGAGTGATTCTTCAGGAATCATGCAGTTAATTTTATGCTCAACATGGTTGTTTGGTGATCATTGCGGTCTCTTCTTGATGTTGGTAGTTATTATGCCAAAGGATACCTTGATGATTGTAGATGGAAGTAGTACCTGGAATCAACCGAGTTATACCCGATGGATTGAGAGAATGTTTGGGTTGGTTTCTCAATTTCATTTTTGGTTGGGTGTTCATGCACTTAACTATGGAGACGTTACTAGCACTCATGGTAGGGACTTTGTGCCAGGGGTCAGAGATTTGGGTGTTAGTTTCTGCCCCAACATTTTTGTGTTGAGTATGGTGACATTAGATGATGGTCAATTGCAGATTTCTTACCAGCAGTTTGTGGGAAACCTTTGGGGTATTGAGCAGATAGTCTATTTCTCTACTTGGGTGATTGATGATTACTGTAGATTTTCCATATTGCTGGCAATAATACTTTCAGGTGATGCTTTGATGATGACAGTGGATTGGTGTGCTTGGGATTGCTCAATAGACACTAGGAGGTTTAGTGTCAATGAGAGGATACTAGCTCCCGATTGCAAAGTCACTTTCAGGATAGGTACTGTTATTGCTTCTCATGATTGCCTCTTGACCGAGTCTTTTCTTCATTACTATGGGGACTTCATGATGAGATATGTGGAGAACTTCGTTCTCCTATTGAGTAGATTGTCTTTCTTTTGGCCCATGGTGGAGACTAGTAGTGAGATACTGATGATATTCTTGCTAATATGACTTGGCAAGAGATATTTCATTCCAGCGTAGACAGGCATATCAGTTTCAGATTGGAGGGTGATCATATTATGGAGCTGCAGTTTAGTCTTGAGCTAATTGAGCACAGTGGATTTCCTGTTGTGATCAGAGTGGCGCAGCGTCAGCATGGTGGTTTCTTTCTAAGGAGGACATGGGACCTTGGGATAACAGTTGGTTGCAAACTGGTTCAGACTGTTGATTTTGATGTTGTGTTGGTATTGCTTGAGGACAAGCAATCTTTGGGAAGGGAGGACTGTAATGTCCCCATTCTTGGTCACTTTAGCACTGTGGTTGACCCTAGCTCTCTTGGAGTCCGTCAAACTTGTCAGATGGGATTTCTGATGATGGCATTGAGCTCAGGTGGTCTAGAGGACCCCGATGACACTTTTCGAGGTTGTACCCAACTTCTAGTTTGTTCTCCAATATTCTTGGAGAGAGCGTCTATTTATAGTAAGTCACCCAGTTAGGTCCGTTCATCATTATTCATCATCGGTATCACTCCTGTGCAGTCGGTTTTCGATTCCGATGCTTTTCGACCGTTTCCGTAATTTGGGTGTTAATACGAGCTATATTTAATTATTTTCTTCTAAGGTTGCCATTTTAATTAAATAATTTAATGGGCGCCTAAGTGTTATAGCTCGTTGGGAAGGGAATTAAAAGTTTTAAATCATAGACGCTTTATTTTGGAGCCTTGCACATCAGATATCTATATTTTTAATTAAAAAGGGGTTTTTTTGGAGCAAAAAGGAGTTTTAATTATAAAGTGACTTTATAAGGTGACTTTATGTTTTATCCCACATTGAGCCCACAGGAGGAAACTTCTCAATGAGGAGTCTATTTATTTGATTGCTTGCTCTCATATTGATATGCTTGGATATATTTTATTTGGCTTCTCTTGGAGAGAAAACTTGCAGGGCATTTTGCAAGGGTTTGAGCTTGTTTGGAGACGAAATCCTCCGGCAGGAACATCATCTTCGGAGTTGAAAGATACTCTCAGGGTGATTTTGAGCATCTTCAGCACAGAGGGTGCATAGAGCTTCATTGTTTTCAGAAATCAGTGGGTTTTTGGAGGTGATTGTGGTATTATTTGTTGATATTATATTATATTCACTCTCCAGCATAGGCCGTACCATTATGGGCCTCTATATTTCAGAGTTTGTGGCATCTTCAGTGAGGGTTTGATATTCCAGGGTTTGCACAATCACTTTCTATGCATAGCGACCATATTGAGGAGAGTTTCCCGGGATTTAGTGTTCAGATTGTGGTTTTTCAGGCTGGTCGTACAACTCCAGCACTTGGCCGTACTTGTGCTTGCCTGGCGTGGGTTTAGATAATTCAGTCTCTTGCATTTTGGTTAGTTTGTTGTGTGTAGCAGGGGCGCCCAACTCCATTATATCATTTTGTATCAATTTCATGGTGGAGAAAGCGATGTAATTGAAGATATCAATGAAAATCAAATTTTTGGGTTGCTGATAACCAGTGTTATTTTCTGTCAACTTCAAAAAATCGTATCTTTCGGGTATGATCGTAATTTGACATTTCCTTTGGTAGAAGTTTAGATAAAGGTGTTATCTTGTTATTTCCAAGTTTATAGAATTTTTCTTCTATTTGTTTAAAAGTTGTTCAAGTGCAAAGTTAGGGGTTTTGAAACTGTTAAAACTCAGAAAATACAAAAAAATCAGAAAAATACGAAAAAACCCAAAAACAGTGCAAATCATCAAAACTCAGTTTGGGGAGGGTCATTACACATCAATGACATCTATCTCTGATACTTCCTCAGCCCTTTGTGATGTTGTTTCATCAACATTACCTTCAGCTAGGCCCGCTACAGGTTGTTCGCCAGACGCACTTGGAGGTTTGGTACGCGACCGCTTCAGATGAGTCAGGGGTACTTGGACTTGTTCTGATTTCTTTCTTTTTCTTTTCTCTTCCTCCTGAGGCAACTCTTGTGGCATCGCCTCTGCCTCCTCCTCTTTCTCTTGTTCCAAAGCATCATCGGTTCTCCTTAGGCTTTTGCTCAAACCTGGGGCACTAGGGTGGATGAAGTCGGCGAAGGATATGGGCTTCCAAGACCCAACGTTGGCCTCGTAGCAAATTACGAAGTCTCTGTCTGTCTCCAAGAGTCTATATGATTTCATCTTTTGACAGTGGACTCTCATTATCCACCACTCCTTCAATTTTTCTTTTCCCCAACCCTTTAATTCTTCCCTCAATTCATCCTTCATCTTTCTCCAAAATGTGGAGTCTGGGCCTGGGAAGGGGTGCCAAACTGGATCATACTCAACCTCCATAGGGTAAAACTCATGCCAAGGAGGTAAGGTCTTCATTTTTTCTAGATGCCACTCCAAATCCCTCCCATTGGGGTTATTCCTTTGCTCTATGATTTCTAGGTGAGAGCATACATGAAAATTTTTGAAACAGAGGTGATCCCTCATCATCCCCAAGGGGTTGTAACAACACCGTTGAGGAATCTGGAGCAAACCGAAGTCGGAAAGATTCTCCTCCAAGAATACATGCTACTTTAGGGAAAACACCTCAATTACCCCCATTTTGAAAAGGAATTCGCATGTGTGCACCAATTTTCGGCCGTGGTCGTAGATAACATTCGTCACGTCGCTCTATCGAGCGACCTCCAATGCGAACTAATATTCAGAGGGGTATACGGGTAGCAGGAAGGGTTTCCTGGTGAACCTGAACAAGTGAATCACGAGCCCTTGCATCAATTGAAATAAGCCTCCCTTTTCCTCCACCACTTTGTGTAATATCCCCCCCTGTTCTAATATTTTAATATTTGGGACACTATACTGTTTCTTAAAATCAAAAAATACAACTCCAAGAAACAGGAAATAACTAACAATTATATTTTTCAAATTTCTTTCAAAATAGGGTTCAGCTTATAATATTTTAAAAATATAATATTTCCACAATATGTCTGCAAACCCTTGAAATATACTAAATCAGCAAATACCAAAGTACCTCTGAAATCGTTGAAGCACCAAAGTGTGAATCCTATGTGAATTCACGAATAGAGAACTGGGGTTTCATCCAACTCCAAAAATCTGAGGGGTTTCGTCCTCAGCCACACCGTTGGGGTTTTTGTCCCTTCGGAGAAGAAGTCTCAGCCACTGGCCTCAAACTCTAGAGGAATAACTAAAATCTAGAAATATATAAAATGAGACCAAGTCACTGAATAAATAGGCTCCTCCTTGGCAAACTCTCTTTTTCGCGCTCAATGTGGGATAAACATATTTCTTCCCCTTTAATTATAATATAAATTTTTAACTTTATAAAATGAATTTAATAATTCACTTAATAAAGCCAAGCTTTGCGCTTTAAAAAATCTGCCTTATGAAACTTCGAATGACCAACTGAAACCTGTTTCGGATACCCATTTCGTTGTAGAACAACATCCCCCTATCCGCTCGGCAAGAAACCCTAAAACCCAACACTACTAAAAATAGCAATTCTAGCATCCTAGCTTCGTTTGACCTTGAATGACCACCAAAACTAAGCTCTAAGAATCCAAAAGTTGTCTCAAATATCTCCAAAGGCTTTCATCCATATGACATAGCCTACGGGAACCCGTGTATAGGCTAGTCTCTATGTGCCCCCACTAGTTGATTAGAAGGGAACATTATAATCCGCCATTCCCAAATATTGCTTGTCCTCAAGCAATATGATCTGTATGCCAAGATCCCAAATAAATCTGAAGAATGTCTCATGATGAAGACACTGCCCTGAACTGTCATCCCAGAAACTGAAAACACTGTCAAGCTCTGTCACCAAACTGATATCACTAAAGATGGCAACACTAACAAACTCTGTCATCAATCCGATACAACCGGCCCCGGTAACTCTATCGAGCTCTGCCACTCTATAAAACAATCCATACCTCAGAGGAATTCTTGGATCCCATAGCCAAATAGGGATTTTGTAATTCCCGAAATTTGATAATTTATGTTGTGCCACTCTGACTACAACTGAATTATTCTGCAGCTCAAAGGAGAACCCATTCCGGACTGACAAATGAGGAACCCAACAAGAAACCGATTCTACAACTATAGGGAAGAGCACCTCATGCCAAGGTGATACATATAACACCTTATACCAACCCTTATTCCCATTCATATATGACATGGTCAAATCATTAACATGTGGACTGAAAGAAAAACTATGACCATACCTCGCTATACAGTCCATCGGAACTTCACCAACCGGTTTCGTGGAAGGGTCTATACAATCACATGTGCTACAAATCTCAAAATTATGCATACAAATGTTAGGAGATGTTTCACCAATAATAACACAAGGAAATGAACCTGCATCAGCATCATACTCGGTTTGTTCCTTCTGAGTGGTTGTAACAGTTGACCAATTTTCTTCTTTGTGAACAAAACTTAACTCAAGGTTAAGTTTGTTAATTATCTTCTCCTTTTTGGTGAGTTCTTGGTACATATTTTCTGCAGTTTGGATAGCCAAATCCCTATCAAATAACAATTGCAAGTAATCAGATTTTATTTTCTCCAAAGCATGCTTGATAGTTTCTACCTTAATAGTTTTCACACTTTCAGCAGAGGAGACATCAATCAACTCTATCTGCCTATCTTTGAGCTGAGCTGTCCACAGAAGATATTCAACAAAGTTGTGTGTGCTATCCAAATGGGTTAATGTTTGGACAATCTTCTCTTCTGTAACCTGCAACTTATCCTTCCAAATTTGCATTGTATCAAGTTTTGGATTGTGATCAGCAACACACAATAAAGTTTTTGATTTACCATCTTTGGCATAATGATCAGAATCAGCATTCCTTTTGACACTACACTCTCCAACTTCATGCACTGAAGTTAGGACTGACTCATGCTCAACCCAAGAATTATCAACTGCATGCACATCCTCACTAGCTGCTGATTTAACAATGTCAGAATCAGCATGCTCTATGATCTCACCACTATCATTAAATTCATTATGCACCTCACCAAAATTAGATCCACAAGATGAATTAACTTCATCTTCATCAATTTTGCCCTCCTGTACTTCCACACAAGTTTCTTGAAGAGGTGGCATGTTTATATTTTGAATTTCAGCAATCTGAATGTTCAGGTCAGCACCCTGATCAAAAGGAAATTTGTCTTTATCAATCTTCTCATTTACTTCATCAACATAACTCTCCAACTCATCAAGAAAACCACCATCCAACCACTTGTTGGTCTGTTCTGTTTCTAACTTTAACCAGGAGACATCTTCATCGACATCGATCTCCTCATCAAATTTGGAGTCTTCACCATGAAAAAAAACACCATGTAACAATGAATTGTTGCCAGGAAAAATGCAATGCTCATCATACATTATGTCCAAGGTCTCATAGACCTCACTGGATTGCTCTGGAAGCAATTCCACAATTGCTATCCTATCATTACCCTTGATACTATAGTTGTCTTGGGACTTATGGGTTATGGACCCACATATATGTCCAAGTGACCACTCTTCTTGGCAAGTGAAGCAACATTGTTTTCTTCTCAACTGATTCTTACTTTTGAGAGGTAGTCCCAGAATCTGTAATTCACTTGGTCTCTTTTCCTTCTCCTGTTCCTCCTGTACCAAGAGATGTTTTAGCTTCTTCTCACACTGCTTGGAAACATTGTCAACTAATTTATGTGCAGTTGAAGAGGTAATTTGTCCTTGCCTCAAAACAACCATCAACTTGGGCAAGATGGGCTGGGTAAAGTCATCACTTTCCTCAATGATGCGTACCATGATGGTTTGCATGTAAGAGGATATAATGTCTTCATGATATTCACTGATAGAAGCCATAAAATGTTGAAACATCTGGAGACTAAGATCAGCACAATCTAAATCAAGAAAAAAGACATATATTCTAATTTTTTCCATCACTTCCAAAATTATAACCTTCTTACCATAGGATTGGTCCCTAATGTTATTCAAACCATGAAAACCATCAACCATTAGCTGTAATCCCTCCTTCATGATGTCATCATTGTAGGGTGCTTTCGGAGCTATAATCCTTATGATCTCACTGAGACAAGAGGTGACTGCAACTCTCACGTCCCTGTCTGCATGTCTCATAATCCAATGTTGGCCTAATGCAACTATAGGTACTTTCGCTGCCCAATTCAAAACCTCACGATCAAATTGATCTAGTTCAACTAGACATGTATCCATTTCCTTTAGACTGTCAAGAAGAACATCTTTTGACAATTTTTGGGACTCAAGTTGTTTCCCCAAAGCATAGAGCTTACAACTTACATCCATTCTTTTACTGAAATTTTCTATAGATTGAATCTGTTTTCTGTTATTGGATGTGTGATGCTCAACCTTAGCCTTAGAGGGAACCATAGGTGTTGATTTAGGTGACATAGCTACTGTCAACTGCTTTTCCAACTTTTCTGGGACAGCGAGCTCAACTTTATTAGCTGCAATATTAGCTACAATTTTAGGATCTTGTAAAGTATTTTGTTCAAATCCAACTTTCTTCGGCAACTTTATGAATGAAAAATCAACCTTATCTTGAGGAAAAACTGAAGGTAGAGAAATTTGCATCATTGCAGTTAATTTTTTGAGGGACTGTATTATCTCATGATGGGTATTACCCCACTCACGTTGTCTCTTAGTCCAGTCATTGATAGACGCCATGAATTTGAAATTAATTTGAGGCTTCCAAAGGCTGATAGGAATGACCGGCTCTGAATTAACAATACCCAAAACTCTTAAAGCCCAAAACAACCAAATGGGTATTCAAATCACCAATACCCAGAAACTAAAAACCCTAGATTTGAAAATGGCAACCAAACCCTAACTTCTACTAATATTCTATACTCCACAAATTTTCAAGCAA
Organism: Wollemia nobilis; assembly: GCA_028583015.1. NCBI lineage: Eukaryota > Viridiplantae > Streptophyta > Pinopsida > Araucariales > Araucariaceae > Wollemia > Wollemia nobilis. The sequence continues at coordinate 3,145,321 of JAQPPZ010000613.1, read as the reverse complement.
TATAATTTTAGACAAATAATTATTTCCACCAAATCAAACCTAAGAATTTTGTCTTCGATAGAAGACTTCACAAAATTCGCAATGAAACCCTGAACAGGGTGGCAAGAAAAACTAGCTCTGATACCATTGTAATGTCCCTCCCTCTTCTGATATTTTAATATCTGGGACACTATACTGTTTCTTAAAATCAAAAAATACAACTCCAAGAAACAGGAAATAACTAACAATTTTATTTTTCAAATTTCTTTCAAAATAGGGTTCAGCTTACAATATTTTAAAAATATAATCTTTCCACAATATGTCTGCAAACCCTTGAAATATACTAAATCAGTAAATACCAAAGTACCTCTGAAATCGTTGAAGCACCAAAGTGTGAATATTGTGTGAATTCACCAACAGAGAACTGGGGTTTCATCCAGCTCCAAAAATCTGAGGGGTTTCGTCCTCAGCCACACCGTTGGAGTTTTCATCTCTTCGGAGAAGAAGTCTCAACCACTAGCCTCAAACTCTAGAGGAAATAACTAAAATCCAAAAATATCTAAAATGAGACCAAGTCACTGAATAAATAGGATCCTCCTTGGCAAACTCTCTTTTTCGTGCTCAATGTGGGATAAACATATTTCTTCCCCTTTAATTATAATATAAAGTTTTAACTTTATAAAATGAATTTAATAATTCACTTAATAAAGCCAAGCTTTGTGCTTTAAAAACTCTGCCTTATGAAACTCCGAATGACCAACTGAAACCTTTTCTAGATACCCATTTCGTTGTAGAAAAACATCCCCCTATCCGCTCGGCAAGAAACCCTAAAACCCGACACTGCTAAAAATAGTAATTCTAGCATCCTAGCTTCGTTTGACCCCGAATGACCACCAAAACTGAGCTCTAAGAATCCAAAATTTTTCTCAAATATCTCCAAAGGTTTTCATCCATATGACATAGCCTACGGGAATCCATGTATAGGCTAGTATCTATGTGCTCCCACTAGCTGATTAGAAGGGAACATTACACTTTATCCCTTAGACTGATAGGCACTCGAGGGAAAGAACCCTTCAACAAATGAATAGAAGGTCCTAGAAACTTCTGATTAAAAAAATAATATGACTTCATCCTCGCCAGGAGGGGAGTCCACTGGTATACCGACAGAGGAGTTCCATCCTTGCCGCTCGAAGAAATGGCAATGTGGGGAAAATTATTATGTACATGATAGAAAAACAACCAGACTAGGAAAGAGCAAGGTTCGAAGTACTGGCCTGTCCCAGAATTCTTCATGCTGGTTAGCCGCGTGTGCAAGGTCCGAGCCATCCATTCTACCCAGTCAAAGAAGACCGGGTTTGTGTTTGGCCTTGACGAATCTGGGGCATAAAACTCCCCTCGCGAAATACATTCGACTAATGACACTTGCCAGGGGTGCACCGAAGCATCGATTGACAGGCCCACGACCCATGCAATGATGGAGAAGATGTCTGTGCTCTTGAAATCCATCAAGGGGCGAGGCATCTGAGGAAGCTTGCCCGAAGGGAGCCCGTCCTTGAGGTTCTCGCTCAAAAATTTCAAAATATAGGTGGAAGAGGTGAACCTCTCCATTTGTTTGCTCAGGATGACATTGCAAACTGAACAAAATTTGGGCGGCCCTTGCTGAGGCACGAAAGCTCCTTGCACATCTTCTTTTAAAATTGAAAACAATTTATGGCCCACGGCGTCCAACACTTGTTTGGAGGAGGGCTGGTAGTTTTGTGCGATGGCACAAATTAATTCGGTACAATGGTGCATGGGCGGGGTCAGATACCAGTAAATCTATGAATATAGGCGGTGGCTCTCTTGTTCTCCACGGAGAGTCTGCTTTTCATGAACTCAATAGTGTATCTGAGCTCGGCCATGCTCTTTGAAATTTCAGTGTCCCTTATTTTCTCCCACCCATCAATTGGTGGCTCTTCAAGTTGCTCCTTGTCCGAATCCTCTCTCTCATCTATGGCTTGTTTGTTGAGGCGGAGGTTGAGGTTGACCTTCTTAGGTCTCTACTTTTTCTCTTCTTTTCCCTTCTTTGTTTTCTCTGGGCCAGCTACCTCAGGCTCCTTCCCCTTCTCCTTAGAATTCTTCTTCCCCATTCTGGATATAGGCAACAACAGAGTTTTTGATGCAAAAGGCTTCAACGTGAAGAACGGGGGAAATGCAGGCTATTAGCGAGGGCTCTTAATATTGCATTAACAGTTGGCGAACACCCCTTTTACTGTTAAGGCTCACGATTTATAGCCTTAAAATGCAACTACCTCAATTTATGGCGCCTACAAAAATTAAATTCGTAACTCGAATGAAGGAGGTCATTTTGCCATTTGATTGGCTTCACGGAGGCATGGTACGTGGGCCCATGTGTTTCAATGATTGGCCTAGCATTGGAAACTCAACCCTCTGCCACCTCGTACCTCAGCACGAGCTTTTCTTGTAACCGAATCCTCTCGGGATGTGCCCCGCCACATTTGCATTAAAATCACCTGCCCCGAATGTTCCCCTAGGTTGTCGTCGGTGCGTCTCTCAAGACACGTTTTAAATGCTCCCCACCTTGTGCATTGTTGGTTTGGTGAAGTGGGAGCCAGCACTAAAGATACTTCGCGATGAACCTTCGGTGTGATCTGATCTTCTATGCTTCGGGCCTGAAGTAGTTTTACTTTGTCGCATCACTGCTTTGTTTCACGAAAGGTTAGCTCTGAAGCTTGTTCCTTTTGAAACATGGTTCGCTAATTTTCCTTTGAAAACTGCTTCGCTCAAACTCCCTTTTGCAAAGTATTCCTCATGCCTTCATTTTGATGTCGTTTGGTCTTCCGAGGACTCTTTCTTGGCCTAAGTGCTTTGCTGTGAAGCATCTTGCATCAGTCACTTTGCACATAAAGTTCTCGAAGGAGTTTCTCGCTAAGTCCAGCAAAGCTGGGGCTTTTCACTGTGGTAGTGTGAAGTTGAACTTTCTGGTGATCTTGAAACAGGGTATTTACAAAGATAAACAAAATCTTTCATACAAAAGTAAAAACTTGATTTTTTTTTTTTGTTTTGTTTCAGCGATGAAAAGTCTTCAAATGAAGACCATTGATAGAAATCGGCAAGATCTGGCCATCTACATCCTTGAGAATGAAATAATTGGCTGAGTTTACCTTCACAATTTCGAATAGTCCATCCCAGAAAGCGTCCAATTTATCAAGATTCCCAGGCTTGGCCTTCCAAGAGTCCCACTTCCATACTAGATCACCCACTCTGAAAGTACGGTCGGAGGACTTTTTCTTGAACCAATCTCGGGTGACCTGGGCATGCTTCGAAAAGCTTTGGTAAGCCTTCTCATGGTCTTACTCCAGCTGTAGTAGCTGATCCAGCCTGTTCTCCATAGGACTAGATTCTTCTTCCTCATCCAACAACTGCAATGCAAGGATCTCTACATGGGTTGGTAGGATGGCCTCCTTGCCATACACCAGGGCGTAAGGTGATGTTTTGATTGACTTCTTGACAGAAATTCGATCAGCCCACAAAGCCCGATCTAGAAGGAGGTGCCAAGTTCTTTTGTTTTTCTCCATGAATAGAGTCTTATTAGTTGATTCTGCAAATCCGTTACCTTGTAGATAGTAATTGGAAGAGACCTTATGATATATCCCATATTTGTAGAGGAACTCGTTGATCTTGGCTCCTAAAAACCCGAGACCATTGTCCGTTACGATTGCTTCTGGGATGCCGAACCGGGTGATCAAACCTTCTAGGAAAGCAATGACGGTCTCCTGATCGGCATGCTTCATGGGTACTGCTTCGGCCCATCTGGTGAAGTAATCGGTTGCAGTCAGGACAAACTTATGCCCTACAGAGGAGTTTGGCGATATAACCCCTATGAAATCCAACCCCCATTATTGAAAGGGTGTTTCTACCTATATCGATCGGAGGGGCATAGGAGCACTTCTGCTTCGGCCGACAAACTTCTGACATTGCTCGCATTTGCGATAGACTACAAAAGTATCGACGAAGAGTGTAGGCCAATAATAACCCGCCTTAATTATCTTCAATGCCATTGTTCTTCCTGCGAAGTGGCCATCGGACAACCCTGAATGAAATTCTCCCAGGACTCTCTTCTTATCATCTTCTCTTATGCACCTGAGAAGAACGCCATCGATGTTCCTAAAGAATAGGCCTTCGGGCACAACGTATATCGGAGGGACCGCATCCTAAAGTGTCTTCGCTGTGAAGCATTCAAATGTAGAGGACATCTCCCGGTGTTGAAATATTCAACTATCTCACCGACCCAATCCTTCTCATCCTCTTCTTGATTTGCGAAGCATCCTTCTACTGCTAAGTCATCCCACTGACAAGCTATTACTTCGGCCGCTACGCTCTTTGCAAGCTCTTGACATAGTGCGCGACCACAAACCAATTTTGTGGGTTTGATTTCAATATCAAACTCCTGTATTTTGCTGACCCAATCGGCTCTTTTGCTACCCAATTCTCCCTGAATAATGAAGTTGCGCACATCGGGATGAATGATGAACACTGTAACCCAACTTTGAGAAATGAAGTGCTTGAATTTCCTCAAGGATTTCATTACTGCATGCACTTGTCTCTCTATGAAATTGTATTTCTCTTCATGAGGGTGTATCACTTGGCTTAGAAACGCGATAGGGCGTTCTTCGCCGTCTTCCCCTTTTTGCGTCAAGACTACAGCATAGCTTTCAGGTTCTCCTATAGCATATAGGATGAAATCTCGATTGTAGTCAGGGTTGGTCAAGACTGGAGCCTAAGCAATTCGGGCCTTGATCTCTTCAAATGCTTCTTTCCTTTCATCTGTCCAGATGAATTCAATGCCCTTCTTCAAAAGTTTGGACATCGGCTTGATGACTTGGGCAAAATCTGGAACAAACTTCCTTACGAAGTTGATCTAGCCAAAAAAATATTGCAGTCCTTTCTTATTCGTCAAGAGTGGGAGCTTCAAGAGAGCCTCAGCTCTATCAGGATCTACGGTGAGACCCTTCTCTGATATCGCATGTCCCAATAACTTTCCCTCATTGACTACGAATATGGACTTCTTAGGATTGATTGAAATGCCAAACTCTCGACACTTTTCGAATATCTGTTGTAGGTGAAAAGGATGGTCCTCCCTTCTTCGGGAGAAAATGGTCATGTCATCCAAATAGATAACAATGACCTTATTCAAGAGTTCGCCAAAAGCTAAATCCATGGCCCTCTAAAAAGTGGCCCCTGCATTCGAAAGGCCGAATGGCATTCGCTGGTAAGCGAATGTTCCCCACTTGGTAGTGAATGCAGTTTTATGCTGGTCTTCATCCCTAACCCATATCTGATTATATCCTGAGAAGCCATCGAGTAGGGAGAAGCATTGAGCCCCAGCCACTAAGTGCAAGATCTGATCAATCTACGAGAGAGGGTAATGATCCTTGAGTGAAGCCTGATTCAGGTTACAAAAATCCATGCATAGTCATATATCTCCATTCTTATTTCTAATAGGGACTAGATTCGCTACCCAAGAGGAATGCTTTATGGGATAAATTATCTTTGCCTCAAGCATTTTTAGGAGCTCGGCTTTCATCAAGACCTCGATCTTTGGGTTAACAGGCCTTTGCCTCTATCGAAAGGGTTTGATCCCCTCCTGCAACTCAATTGTATGTTGGATCAGTTGTCGATCGTATCCCTTTAGGTCTTGATAAGACCATGCCACTATGTCAGGATACCTTCTGCACAGAGATCGGATCTGTTCTAGCTCTTTCGAAGTGCAATCTGTTCCAACTTTTATTGCTTTTCCAGGTTCAAGCTCCAAATCCTGATATTGCTTCGCATTGACTTTGATCCTATGAGAAACTGCTCGATCATTTTGATCGAAGAGGCTTTCAAGAGTAATTAATCCCTTGGGAACATGGTTATTCTTCAATTGAACTAGCCCTTCATACTCCTCATCATCTGGGCTTCTTCTTTCAATTGTTGTTGCTTCTTGAATCATAAAATTCACAATCTGCTCATCACTGTCAAAAACTTGCCAATGGAGATCTCTGTCTGGGACAGAGGGCCTATAAATCATCCTCATAGCTTTAGGTTTATGCACCATGTCTTCTGCTGGAGAGTACCTAGCTGCGATGGATGCTAAGACATCAGCATGTCGATTCTTTTCATGGGGAATGGACTACAGATTGAGAGACTCGAATTGGTCAAACAAGTCCCATACCCTGTTACGGTATGCCTTGAGATAGTGCTTCTTTGAAATGCACTTGTTTGTGACTTGATTGCATATCAATTCTGAATCTCCAAAGACTTGGAGATGCTTTATGCCTAACTTTTCTGCTTTCTTGAGTCCTAGGCATAATGCTTCGTATTCTACTGCATTGTTGGTGCAGCTCCAAACCAACTGGTAACAATATTCCTTCTGCTCTCCAGATGGTGATACTAAAAGAATCCCTACCCCAACACCGTTCTTGCATCGGGCGCCATCGAAGAACAATTTCCATAATTCTCCTTGGGCAGAGATCTTATCTTCTGACTTGGTGTGTTTCTCAGGCTTGGTGATGGCATAACATCCCATCTCTGTCTCTATCATGGCATTAAAATCTGCCAATGAAAACTCATCTTCACAACTTAACTGTGCAAGGGATTCCTCGACCAGGTCCACTTGCTCTATTCCTTCCACTATCGCATGCACAGGATCACTGCTCTCTTCTTCGGACATCTTCTGTACGAGGAAGGTAGAAGGTTTCTCATTGTAGATTTTTACCTTCTTCCCTTTGAATGGAATCTCTAAGTGCGAGTAATCCATAGATAGATATCCTCCCAGCTTCGCTGTAAACTCTCTTGACAAGCACATACTAAAATATGGCTCAAGGTCGACGACCACCACCTCTTGTATAACCGTGATCTGAGGCATCTTGTGTAGTCGGATAGGTATATCTTTAATTACACCCATAGTCTTCATAGGAGTACCATCCAGTTGGAGCACGCCATGGTTGCTTCGGGTGTACTCCATTCCTATTTCCTTGCACACTGCTTTGGGCATGACTATCGTCGTGGCCCCGGAGTCAATCATATAGTTGTGTACAACATACCCTTCCATTTGTAGAGATAGGTAGAATGGAGGAGGTCTATTATTTCCTATAATGGATGTGGATAGGGTCTATACTAGGGCGAGCGATGCTGACTTTCTTGCCTTAGTTGTCTTCAACGATTCTTGCAGCAAGTCCACTTGTTCGGGTAACTGCAATGCGTCATATAGACTAATCTTGGCCGAAGTCTTCTTCAGCTCATCTACAATATTGTAAACTAGGGAGTTGGGCACCTCAGATTCCCTTTTCGCCTCATACTTGGTGCGATACTGCTTCGTGGCTTCGACCCTTTGTCGCTTGGTCAGCGAAGGAAGCTTGAGCTTCTCTCTAGCTTGTTCTTTAGTTTCCACCTGAGGTGGATTTGCAGGGGCCTATTGAGCCTTTTCTTTTACTGGTGGAAGCTAAGAAGCTTCGCTCGGGGGCTGAGAAGGTTGTTGTCCCTTCTCATGGTGAGTACACACCTTCAAAGGAGCCATTTGATCAGCGTCTACCTCCATCGACCTTTTTCCTCCTCTGGTGAGGACTGCAACTTGCTCTTCTTCGCCAATTACCAGGTTCTGATCCATTTGTCTGATAATGTTGACCTGACCACCATGACTACTGCTCGCCAGCATTTGCACATAATGTTGGTGCAGCATACAAGTATTCTCTTCGTGAGGATCATTACATGTGGAGCACCAATGTATGTAATCGAAAGTGCTCGGAGCTTCATCAATCATGACATTTCTTGCCGATGCTCTCCCTTGCTGGACCGCTTGATCTTTAGTAAGCGCGGGTGTAGGATAAGACCTTCTTGGTAGAAACTCTTGTTGCGCTTGCTTCTTTTTCATAATGGTCATGTCATTGGATAGATTTTGCACTGTGGAGTTCAGGGACTGAACTTCCTGTAGTATTTTGGCTTGCATATCATCGGCTTTGGGAATAGGTGGCAATGGAGCCATCGTTGGTATTGGAGGTAGGGCGGGGTGTTGAGGTGGTGTTGGAAATACAGGAAATGTCGAAGAGACAGTGGGCTATGATGCCGAGAATGTGGGAAAATGGATCTGCGGAGTAGCGATCTGAGATACAATGGGATTCGGGTTCCAAGACGAGATCGGGTATGCAGGGGTTGCAAAGATCTACGAAGCGATCGCATTCGCATACTGGGATTGAGGGAAATCGAGAAGTATGGGCATCGACATCCTTTGGGGAAGCTTACCCATAGCTATTAGATCCATCTCCACTCTCTGGGCTAACTCATACAACTCGAGGAAGGTATTGATATTCAAATACCTTACCATTACACTGATATCAGGGTTGAAAGCCCTAAGGAAATAGTATGTTGCAGCTTCGCTAGTTGGCCGAAGTCCAACTGGTATCCTTTGCCAGGTTCGAGCGAACCTAACATTGAAGTCAACGATCTCTTCTTGTGGATGTCTCTGGATCATTGTGAACTGATGCAGAAGAGAAGATGGATCGACGGACTCATTGAAGCTTCTCATCAATTGTCTAGCTAACTGGTCCCATCCCGTTATAGTATCGGGTGGTAAAGATCTATACCAATAGAGGAGCTTCCCTCTAAGAGATAGAACCAAAAGCTTTACCATGACTCTCCTCTGTGATGTCATGAATTGCCGCCAAAGAAACTATGTCCTGGATGTGCTCCAGAGCAGTCTTCCCAGTTCCATCGAACGTTGGGATTTTCTTCATAGCAGCAGGTGAAACTTGCCCTTGTCCCGCTAGATTTAGTGGTCCAAAAGAATTCCATGCTGGGAACAGTCTGGGCGGTAGTTGCTGCTACATTTTGTTGTTGTTGTTGTTTTTGTTGTGCCATATTTGCGCCTGGATTCTGAGAAACAGGGATTCCCAAAGTTCCTCTTTGATTGCTAACAGGATGACTAATAGGAATGGAGGCGCTAGGATGCTTTGGTGAGTTGGGAGGATTGGGAGGAAAGCTAGCTGCTGTGCTATCTGAGGTTAGTCCTTGTTCGTCAAAAGCAGCCTCTTGCGAGGATGTTCCACGTAACAATGACTCAGGGGTGACCAACCTAGAGCATTCCCCGAAGGCATCAATATCAAGCTCAAAGAACTCAGTCTCCTCTCCTCTATTCCTAACTCTCCATCTTGTTTGCATGAAGGCATAGACTTAAGTACCGATCTCTTACGACTTTAAGATTCTCGGGTTGAACAGAGTCGCTAGATGCTAGAGTCTTTTGGCAATGAGACGAGCATCGATTCTCACTACCACTCACAAGGTGAGACTGATCGGGTCCCATCGGGCGTGCCAAAAACTGTTGGTCATCAAATCTGCCCAGGAAAGGATTTTGGGAAGTGTATGCACCCTAGACCTGGACCAACATTGAAAGGCCGAGAGGAAGAGATGCCCCTCGTGCCAATCTCCGAAGAAAGGTCGGCTCCTTTACTAAACTACTTGGTGTTTTTGAGACAAGAGTGCAGGAAAGAGATAAAAATAGTAAGGGTGCAGGAAAGAGATAAAAATAGTAAGGGTGCAGGAAAGAAATAAATAGTGTAAGGGAAGAAATATTGGTGAATTAAAGTGGGAAAGAACCAGCAGCACGATTACTGGCTAATAGCCCGAAATAGTAGCAATAAATACCAAGAATAAAATGAAATGAACGCAATACTAGTCCTCCTATGTATCCTCTGGACGAGTTCTAGGATTACCCTCCCCCTTACGTCGAAATCCAGAATTCAGAATTACGACGACTAGGAAATGAGTGAATATAACAGAAACACTATCCACAGGCAGCATACAAGAGAACTATTACAACATTTTTCTCCCCTATGTATCCTTCGAGAAAATTCCAGGGTTCTATCCCCAATCGCACACCTAAATCTAGAATGCAGAATTACAATATGCAAATGAAGAAAGAAATAACAGAAATAATCACAGAAGGCAGCATACAAGAGAGAAATTAAGCCCGAAGCTCTTTAGTATTAATCGTAGGGATTCAAGTTACAGCAGCTTTCTAGCAGAAAGTTCCCCCCCTTTTTTCATTACAATGCCTGGGTTTTTATAGAGGACCCAACCCTCTAAGCCATCAATGCACAAAATGGAGGAGTACATCCTCGAAAATCTAAGAAGTCGGCTCCCGCAGCTCCCGTGACTGAGCTCTCAAATCCTTTTCTAAAACTAGCAGCTACGATCGGGTCAGCTGGGAAACTCACATTTATGAGCCGCCTGACTCGTCCTAGGCTTCTGGGTGCGGAGCTCGAGTGGCCGCCATGTCCATCGGGCTCTCCTTCTGAGATCGATACCTCTTTTTAGATTGCTAAAAATGAGCAACGAGTTCATCGGGCACGTAAAAATTCATTTATGAGGCACTTGATTGCCTCAAAAAAATACCCGGCTTGGAGTGCGTGCCCTTGAAGTGCTTCGTCGATTTCTAGTTCGCGACCCTGCTTCGCAATGGATGTAAGCCGAAGCAGATCATCTCCCTTGGTTATGTACTTCACATGAAGGAGCTTCGCAAAACCGCTTCGGGGATGTAAAATGCCGAAGTAGATTTCTCTCCTCAAGACGGGGCTCTCCATCTCTTGCTGCTTCACCGGGAAGGCATGTCAAAATTTGCTTCACGAGGTTCTCTACCCGAAGTGGATGCTTCACTGATGGGCTTGTCAAAATGCTTCGCCGTGAACCTTCTTCAAAACTGCGGTTCGGGAGGTTTTTGGCCGAAGTGCAATTCTGCCTTGGAAAAATGTTCTACTCTTTACGGACCGCTACTGCTTCGGGTGAAAGCGCCTCGCACGAAATCTATCCGAAGTAGATGCTTCGCGATGACTTTGGGTGAAGTAAAAATGGTTCGCCAGTAGGGAGGCCCAAAGTGGGTGCTTCGCTAATTTTTTAGCGAAGCATTTTTTAGTGCTTGAACTTTTTGAATCCTGCTTCGCAAAACTTTTGCCCGAAGCATCTGTTTGGGCTGCTTCGGGTGCGAAGCTCTTTTCATGCCTTGGCAAAGCTCCTAAACTTCCTTGCTTTCCTTCTCTTGGCGAAGCTGTCCTTCCTTTTCTGCGAAGCTCTTAAACTTAGCTTGCTCAGTAGCGAAGCTATTCTATGTACAAGGGGGATGGCAATGAAAGCCAAAATTGTTGCAAATGCTTAAAAATGTTGTTTCTAAAAAAAACAAGGGAACAAATTCATGAAATTAAAAGAAACACTTTACAAAATTTTTGATTTTTTCTACCCCTCTAGGCAATGTGACAAAATTGTCAACAGTTACCGAAGCATGTACAATCAAAGTTAGAGACCCTAATGACGAGCAATACGAGGGGTTGATACAATTGAAGAATAATCATGTCCCAAAAGGACTGATTACATTATAGAGTCTCTTTTATCATAACAATAGAGCAATATCCCACAAGATCAAAGTAGACCCCAAGCAGTACGTCGACTTGGAGGTCGAACCTAGAAAAACAATCAAGGTCGGGACGGACTGCACTGAAGAGGAACTCGGGCAGATCAGATCATTATGCAAAGAGTTCCCCGATATTGTAGCCTAGTGCTACCAGGACTTGAATGGGTATGACAAACAAATGATCCAGCATACCATAGAGCTAGAAGATGGTGTGAAACCTTTTCGACAAAAGCAGAGGGCTGTAAACCCGAATATTGAATCCATGATGAAAGTTGAGCTCTTGAAAATGTTGGAAGCCAAGATCATCTACCCCATCAAGAATTCATCTTGGGTTGTGAATCTAGTTCCTGTGAGGAAGAAGAATGGAGACATCTGTCTCTACATGGATTTCATAAATCTGAATCAGGCCTCACTGAAGGACCATTACCCGTTGCCCCAGATCGATCAGATCCTCCACATGGTTGCTGGAGCACAGAGATTCTCCCTCTTAGATGGATTCTTTGGGTACAACCAGATATGGGTGAAAGACGAAGACCAGCATAAGACAACGTTCACCACAAAATGAGGAAAGTTTGCTTATCAACGCATGCCCTTCGGTTTGTCTAATGTTGGCGCTACAATTCATAGAGCCATGGACCTAGCCTTTCGAGAGCTGCTTAATAAGATAATTGTCATCTACTTGGATGACATGACTGTATTCTCTCACATGAGAGAGGACCATGCCTCCCACCTATGACAGATATTTGAGAGATGTCATGAATTCGACATCTCCATTAACCCGAAGAATTCAGTCTTTGCGGTAAAATAAGGTAAGTTGTTGGGACATGTCATCTTCGAGAAAGGCCTTGTAGTGGATCCTGACAAAGTAGAAGCCCTCCTCCGCTTGCCCATCCCAGTCGACAAGAAGGGGCTACAGTCCTTCGGCAAAATCAACTTCATGAGGAAGCTCATAATGGACTTCGCACAAGTGATTAAGCCCATGGTCGAACTGTTGAAAAAGAATGTCGAATTCTTATGGACTGACGAAAGAAGGCAGGCCTTTGAGAAGATCAAGGCCAGAATTGCATAGGCTCTGCTGTTGATAAACTCGGATTATTCCAAGGATTTCATCCTGTACGTGGTGGGAGAACCCGAGAGTTACACCGCAGTCCTGACACAGAAGGGAGACGATGGCAAAGAGCGCCCCATAGCATTCTTAAGCCAAGTAATCCAGTTGCATGAAGAGAAGTACAATTTTATTGAGCGACAGGTTCATGCAGTCATGAAATCCCTCCAAAATTTCAGGCACTTCATCTCCCAGAGCTGGATAACAGTCTTCGTGATACATCCGGATGTCAGGAACTTCATCATACAAGGAGAGCCTGGCCACAAGAGGGTAGGATGGATTGCCAAAATCCAAGAGTTTGACATCGAGGTACGACCAACAAAGCTGATCAGAGGCCAAGACTTGTGCCAAGAGCTAGCCCGAAGCGCTGCAGCTGAAGCCTCCGCCTGCAAGTGGAAATATCCGATAGCAACCACCAACCTAGCCAACTCCTTATCAAAGGAAAGTGATTGGACAAATGACCTGGTGTAGTATTTCAGCACTGAAATATGCCCAGATCACCTCAATGCCTCACAAAGAAGGAGGTTTCAGCTAAACACCTTGAAATACATTCTTCGCCCCAAGGGACTGTATTTCAAAAACATTGACGACATCCTATTGCGATGCGTCAGAGATACTGACAAACCTAGGGTCTCAGAGAGTTTCACTCTGGTATTCCTGGGGGACATCATTTTGGAAGGCCTACGGCCTTGAAAATCATCAGAGCTGGGTACTATTGGCCCACTCTCTTCATAGACGCACATGCGGTCTGTGTCAAATGTGATAAATGCTAGAGGTTTGCTAGCAAAAACAGAAAAGCACCCCTGCCCCTCCAGCCAATTCAAGTTGAGACTCCGTTCCAACAGTGGGGTCTAGACTTCATTGGGGTCATCATGCCTAACTCTACAGCGGGGCACAAGTTTATCCTTATCGCCACCGATTACTTCACCCAGTGGGCAGAGGCGATCCCCACTAAGAATGCGAACCAAGAGACGGTCATCGGGTTCCTCGAGAGCCTCATCACCCGTTTCTTGGTCCCAGAGTCAATAGTGACAAACAACGGTCTAGGGTTTGCAGGCGTTGTACTCACAGAGTACACCAGCAAATACGGCATCTATCACAACATGTCTTCTAACTACTACCCGCAAGGGAATGGCTTGGCCGAGTCCACCAACAAGAATTTACTGAAAATTGTCAGAAGAACAGTAGAGAGAAACAAGAGGACATGGCACCTACTCCTGAATCGAGCGTTGTGGGTAGATCGCATATCATTCAAGAAGTCTATCAAGACATACCCTTACGCACTTGTGTATGGCAAGGAGGTAGTTCTACCTACCCACATAGAGATACCCACGCTCTGGATTTTGGATGAAGAAAGAGGCAATAGGGATCCAGTGGATGCCAGACTATGCCAACTGCTGCAGTTAGAAGAAGAAAGAGAAAAAGCATACCAGGCCTTTACTAAGCATGTTGAAACACCCAAGGCTGGTTTGCGAAAGGCACCACTACCCAAGTTTTCAAAATTGAGGACCTAGTGCTGAAGTGGGACTCACTGAAGGCAAATCTGAGAAATCATGGTAAATTTGATGCCCTCTACGAAGGTCCCTATTAGATAGCTCGGGTGAATCAATTTAATGCATTCGTGCTCCGAGACATAGAGGGACAGCTTCTCCCCATTGTCGTCAACGGGTTCCACCTGAAGATTTACCATCGCTAAAGGCACCCCAATGGGTCCTTCTTTGTACAGATTTCCTTTCTGCATTTTAGTTTATCAATGTACATATTTATTTCAGCATCTAGCTTTTAGTTTTCAAGAGCCTAAGTGAAGCTTGGAGCAAACCCCGACTTCGCAGCGAAGTCGGGCATCGCTCTCGAAACAAATACGACATCGGGAGTTTGAAAGAAAGCAGCTGACAAAAAGCCCAAAATTTGACTAAGTGTTGGGTGCGCAACCCGACTTCGCAGCGAAGTCGGGCTGCGCACCGTCTTGGGAGCGCAGTCGGGAAGCATGAAGCAAAAAAATGGCTAAGTGTCCTGTTGCCACATTTGGCACGGGGTGCCATGTTTTCAGTTTTGTAAGTGACCTGCTCTTTTCCTTCCTTCCTCTCTTTCCCTTTCTTCATTTCTCCCTTTCTCCCTCTTCTTTGCAGTCTTATTCCTCCCTCTTCCCCTTAAACTTCCCCCAGCAAAGTTTCCAGCAAGTGTTCCCTGAAAATGGTTAAGTGTCAGGGCGCACCCCGACTTCGCAGCGAAGTCGGAGTGCGCCCTCCAGTTGGAGCGCAGTAGGGACAGTGCAAAGTGCGACAGAACAGGAAAATGAGCAAAATTTGACTAAGTGTTGGGGCGCAACCCGACTTCGCAGCGAAGTCGGGGTGCGCCCTTCTTCCTGGGCGCACTAGGGAAGCAGTGCAGCAGAAAATCAGCTAAGTGTTGGGGCGCAACCCGACTTCGCAGCGAAGTCGGGGTGCGCCCCCCTTTTGGTGCGCAGTCCGAACAACAGAGAAGACAACAAAGTACCGGTGCGCAACCCGACTTCGCAGCGAAGTCGGGGTGCGCCCTCTGACCGGTGCGCAGTTGGGCAAGCAAGTCCAGAAATTGACTAAGGCACAGAGGCCTCCCCAACTGCGCTGTTTTCCACCTGCGCAACCCGACAACGCTCTGATCCTGGGCGAAGTTGGATAAACTGCCTTTCAAGGCAACATGTGTCACTCATCAACATCCGACAAGTGTCCAACTTCGGGATTCGAGCCAAGACATGACCGGGAAAAGGACAAAGCATGGGCTGCACTATCTACGCCAGCTGCTATCATTTAAGGCTGATAAGAAGTTCCATCCGCCACAACTACCCGCACTCCTGCTGACCAAGGGTTTGACCCGACACACCGCCACGTAGCTGTACATCTTTCAGGGAGACCATGCCGCAAGTACAGTCCTCGCCCGACGAAGTCAGCATCGCAGCCTCCTCGACCGCTTGTGTCGCCTAATGTTTAGTCCTGGGACTTTGTGCCCGAGAATGTAATCGGGGGAACTTGAGGCTATAAATAGCCATGCAATTCATTGTAAAAGGGGGAAGGGGAATATATTGCTAGGGAACCATTGTAGCCGTGCGTTTGCCTCTAATACAAGCATATACTTGGCTCTCGCTTATCGTCTTTTATCTTGTATGCCGCCTCTCCTTGTCATTTCTGCCTCATGTTTCTTGTATCATTGCTTACCGTTGTACTCGAACTCGGACTCGGTATTTGATGATCAAGTATTCCTGGAATGCATAGATAGAGGATACATAGGATTAATGATAGCTGTAGTTTCAATGTGTGCTTTGTAAAGGAATGTTGTTAGTAGCGGTGATTGATCGTTGTCGTGCTGCTTATTCCCCCCACCCAACTCCAATCACATTTGGATTCTCTTTCCGCACTTTTATCTCTTTCCCCGCACTCTTATCTTAACACTAAAAACCCCACAGAAGCCGGCCTTCTCCGAAGATTGGCACGGAAGGCATTCCTTCCTTCCGGCCTTTCAATCTGGTGGGCGAATCTGGGCGCAATAACAACAAATCCTTTCCTCATGGCAGATTCGTAACCAACAGTTTCTCTGGCACGCCCGGTGGGACATGGTAGTTTCCCACCCCCAAACAGAATCGAAGCACGAGTGCTCGCTTCATTGCTGTTAAAAATCAGAGCACCTGGCGACTCTGCACGATATCTGAATACTCTCTGAGTCCGTGAAGACCGGTCCTAACGCCTTCATGCAAACAAGAAGGTGGCGAGCAAGGAATCCGGGAAACCCGCCTGACTTTTACGAAATTGACATTGACGCTCCAGGCGAGCGCGTCAGGCTGGCTGATCACCAAGCTCGCGTAGAAGAAGCCGAGGCTGAAATTCAAGAGGCCGAGGCTGAAATCGAAGAAGTCGAGGCTGAGGAAGAATCCACATCCTCGGACGGTTCTGACACCGAGTACACCACCGGAGGGGAAGAAGACATGGCTGCCCAGCAGAACGATGATGACCTCTTCCCGGCGGTGGACTCCACGGGGCCCTTGGCCCTAGTCGGACAGCAAGCTGTGCCCCCGCTGCCTTAAAGTCTATCCCTACGTATGACGGCTACGGCAAGACGGCGTATGAACACATCCAGGACATTCTGGCCCTGGCTGCGCTACATTCCATCACTGACGAAGGTGTGAAGACCCGTCTGCTGGCCCTTTCCCTAAGGGGAAAGCTTCTCTACTGGTGGAGATCACTGCCAGAGGGATCTATCACGGGGTGGCGACAGCTAGCCGGTCAGGCTCGTGAAAGGATGCAACGAGTCTGCTGATCCCTCTTCTTTGCTGCATCAATTTCAAAGTATACAACGACACCCCCAAGAGGAGGTGTCAGACTTCAACATCAGGTTTGCGAGGTCTTGGAAACGAGTACCTCGCGAACTCCGACCTTCAGCGGGTCAGGCCGCCTACTACTACCTGAGGTCCTTCAACTCAGACATTTGCCTGCTGCTGAAGGTAGCCAGAATCGACTCGTTCCCTGCTCTGTATGAGGCTGCCCAACAAGCTGAAATGGATATCATTTCCATCGGCAGACTCCCGCACAGGGTACAGCCGCCTATTTACCCCGACTTTCCCCGATCTCAGTACCCATCAGCTTCTGGTCCAGTGCCGTCCACTTCAGGACAGCAACCCCAGCAGCAATGGAATCCGGCGCCGGTCGTGAATCCTTACGGCCCGCCACAAATTCATTATCCGCCTCCTCCTCCTCCGCATTATCCAGCACTCCCTGCTCCCCCGCAGTATGCACAATATTCCACACCTCCTCCATTGGCTGCATTACCTCCCCCAGCTCAGTTGCCGCCTCCTGACAATGATATTCAGAATAAAATCCTCCAGGAGGTACGAGCTTTGGCCTCCGGATATCACACCATGTCCAACGACATGACCGTTCTAAAGAAAAAACAGGCCCAGATGGACCTTGTTCCAAGGAGGCCATATCCGCCCCCGACACTGACAAAAGATCAAGCCCCAGAACGGCGAGATCAAAGGCGGCCCCCTCCGAGAAATGCTGCCATTGAAGACCAACCTGGTACCTCTGACCAGATCAACTGGTGCACCACGTGCAACGACCCGCATTCTGAGGATGACTGCACACTGCACCAACACTACCTCCAGACCTTGGCCGGCAGCGCCATAGAGGACGAAGAACTCTACATGATCCTGGGCGACGAAGGCAACTTTGCCGTCCCAGAGGAAGATCCGTTGCCGCCTCCCGCCAAGGAAAACAGAAAGTCTGCCGAAGCCGCTGTAAAGCCCTTGAAGGTATACGCCCGAAGAGATAAGGCCCAACCTGCTGGGCTACCACCTGACAAGAGGCTGTGGCCCTACACAGCCAAAGAGAAGACTCCTCCAGCAAAGGCTCCCGCAGTCAAGCCTCCCGTAGTGAAAGCTCCCGCGCCTAAAGCTCCCGCTGCTCAGCCTCCAGCTGAAACCAAAGAACAAGCTCAGGAGAAGCTGAGATATCCGTCTCTGACCAAGAGACAGAGAGTTGAGGCCACTCAACAGTACCGGACGAAGTATGAGCCGGCAAAAGAAGCGGAAGGAGCTAGCACCTCGGGCTACAGCATAGTAGACGAGCTGAAGAGGACCCCCGCAAGAATCAGCATGTATGATGCTCTTTAGCTCCCAGGCCAGGTTGATCTGCTGCAAGAATCTCTGAAAAGCATGAAGAATGGCAAGCAGATACAACCCGCTGTTCTGGTGCAACCCCTAACAGTCTCAGCCACTGGGAAGAACAGACCACCTCCCTTCTATCTGTCATTACGGATGCAAGGGTACATAGTGCACAACTGTATGGTGGACTCTGGTGCTTCCACGACCGTAATGCCGAGAGCCGTCTGCGACGAGATCGGGATGGAGTACACAAGGAGCAGCCAAGGCGTGCTGCAACTGGACGGCACCCTCGTCAAGACAGTCGGTGTCATTAAAGACATCCCTATTCGGCTGCACAAAGCTCTCGACATCGTGGTCATCCAAGAGGTCGTGGTCGTCGACTTGGAACCCTACTTCGGCATGTGCCTCTCCAGGGAGTTCACTGCGAAGTTGGGAGGGTATCTGTCTCTAGACTACTCACACATGGAAGTGCCCTTCAAAGGAAGGAGACTGAAGATCTACAACGAGAAGCCTTCCACTTTCTTAGTAGAGAAGATACCCGGAGAAGAGTCGCAGGACTGCATGGTTCAGCTGACGGAGGAAGAACTGGTGGTGGTGGACATGACAGAGCAAGCTCTTGAGCTGCTGCAAGTAGAAGATGAATTCTCCTTGCGGGACTTCAACGCCGTGATTGAAACTGAGCAAGGCTGCTACACTGTTGTTCAGCCTGAGAGGCTTGACAAGTCGGCCAAGAGAGAAGTGGGACCTGCACCCGAAAAGCTGTGGAAGCTTTTCTTTGACGGCGCACGATGCAAAAATGGCGCCGGTGCTGGTGTACTTTTGGTTTCCCCAACCGGGATCCAGAAGGACTACACCTACAGGCTGGCCTGGAGCTGTACCAACAACGCGGCGGAGTACGAAGCCCTGTGCTTAGGCTTGCGGAAAGCGGAGAGGCTGGGGATTAAGCATCTGCAGATCTTTGGCGACTCAGAGTTGGTGTGCCACCAGATTACGAACAAGTGCGCCTCCAAGAAGCACTATCTCAAGGCGTACCGTAATCGGGTCTGGGATCTGATGGAGTCTTTTGACTCGTTGAATGTCAAGGCTATATCACGCGAGAAAAACAAGCATGCTGACATTCTCGCGTCTGTTGGAGCCGGTACGTTCCGGCTGATGACACTGTCCAGGAGCCGAAGCCGGTTCGTACCATTTACGGGCCTTCGTGCTCGATAAGGACACCCACCGGCAGGTGTTTGACTGTGACGAGGAGATCGTCACATTTTTGGTTAACGAAGCGTGTTCAATCGAAGGTAGAGACCCTGATGACGAGCAATATGAGGGGTTGATACAACTGAAAAATAATCATGTCCCAAAAGGACTGATTACACTTGAGAGTCTATTTGATCAAAATGACAGAGCAATATCACACCGGATCAAAGTAGACCCGAAGCAGTACGCCGACCTGGAGCTCGAACCTGGAAAAACAATTAAGGTCGGGACAGACTGCACCACAGAGGAACTTGAGCAAATCAGAACATTGTGCCGAGAGTTCCCTGACATAGTAGCCTGGTGCTACCAGGACTTGAAGGGGTATGACAGAAATATAATCCAGCATACCATTGAGCTAGAAGATGGCGCCAAGCCATTCCGGCAGAAGCAGAGGGCTGTAAATCCGAAGATCGAGGCCATGATGAAAGCCGAGCTCCTGAAGATGCTGGAAGCCAAGATCATCTACCCCATCAAGCATTCATCCTGGGTTGCGAACTTGGTTCCCGTGAGGAAGAAGAACGGAGACATTCGTCTCTGTGTGGACTTCAGAAATCTGAATCAGGCCTCCCTCAAGGACCATTATCCGCTTCCCCAAATCGATCAGATCCTCCATATAGTTGCTGGAGCACAAAGATTCTCCCTCCTAGACGGCTTTTCTGGGTACAACCAGATATGGGTCAAGGATGAGGACCAGCATAAGACGGCGTTCACCACCAAATGGGGAACGTTCGCCTATCAGCGCATGCCTTTCGGCTTATCCAATGCTGGCGCCACATTCCAGAGAGCCATGGACCCGGCCTTCCGAGAGCTGCTCAACAAGGTCATTGTCATCTACTTGGATGACATGACTGTATTCTCTCACAAGAGAGAGGACCATGTTCCCCACTTGCGGCAAATATTTGAGAGGTGTCGTGAATTCGGCATTTCCATAAACCCGAAGAAATCTGTCTTCGCGGTAAAAGAAGGTAAGTTGCTGGGGCATGTCATCTCCGAGAAAGGCCTAGCCGTGGACCCTGATAGAGCAGAAGCCCTCCTCCGTTTGCCCGCTCCAGTTGACAAGAAGGGGCTGCAGTCCTTCTTCGGCCAAATCAACTTCGTGCGGAAGTTCATACCGGACTTCGCACAGGTAATCAAGCCCATGGCCGAATTGCTGAAAAAGAATGCTGAATTCTTATGGACTGATGAGAGGAGGCAGGCCTTCGAGGAAATCAAGGCCCGAATTGCACAAGCTCCGGTGTTGATAAACCCGGACTACTCCAAGGACTTCATCCTGTACGCGGTGGGAGAACCCGAGAGTTACGCCGCAGTCCTGACCCAAAAGGGAGACGATGGCGAGGAGCGCCCCATAGCGTTCCTGAGCCAAGTGATTCAGCCGCATGAAGAAAAGTACAACTTTATAGAGCGGCGAGTTCACGCAGTCATGAAGTCTCTCCGAAAGTTTAGGCACTTCGTCTCCCAGAGCCGAACAACCGTCTTTGTGATACACCCGGACGTCCGAAGCTTCATCATACAAGGAGAGCCGGGTCACAAGAGAGCAGGATGGATTGCTAAAATCCAGGAGTTCGACATCGAAGTGCGGCCAACCAAGCTTATCAAAGGCCGAGCCTTGTGCCAGGAGCTGGCCCGAAGCGCAGCAGCCCAGATATCCGCCTGTAAGTGGGAGGATCCAGCAACAAACACCAACCTAGCCAACTCCTTACCCGAGGAGAGTGACTGGACAGATGACCTGGTGAAGTATTTCTGCACCGGGAGATGTCCAGACCACCTGAATGCCTCACAAAGAAGGAGGTTTCGGCTAGGTGCACTGAAATACACTCTTCGCCCCGAGGGGCTGTACTTTAAGAACATTGACGGCATCCTGTTGCGGTGCGTCAAGAAAGCAGACCAGCCCAGGGTCCTCGGAGAATTCCACTCCGGGATGCCTGGGGGTCACCATTCTGCAAGGCCTACGGCCTTGAAAATAATCAGAGCTGGGTACTATTGGCCCACTCTCTTTACAGACGCGCATGCGGTCTGTACAAAATGTGATCAATGCCAGAGATTTGTCTGCGTAAATAGAAAAGCACCCCTGCCCCTTCAACCGATCCAAGCCGAGACTCCGTTTCAGCAATGGGGTCTGGACTTTATTGGGGTTATTACGCCGAACTCTGCAGCAGGGCACAAGTTCATTCTTACCGCCACCGACTACTTCACGCGGTGGGCAGAGGCGATCCCCACAAAGAATGCGGACCAGGAGACGGTCATCAGGTTCCTCGAGAGCCTCATTACCCGCTTCGGTGTCCCTGAGTCAATAGTGACGGACAATGGTCCGGGGTTCGCAGGCGCCGTACTCACGGAGTACACCGGCAAATACGGCATTTATCACAAAATGTCTTCCAATTACTACCCGCAGGGGAACGGTCTCGCCGAGTCCACCAACAAGAATCTGCTGAAAATCATCAGGAGGACAGTAGAGAAAAACAAGAGGACTTGGCACCTACTCCTGGATCGGGCGCTGTGGGCGGATAGGATATCCTTCAAGAAGTCCATTAAAACGTCCCCCTATGCGCTCGTATACGGCAAAGAAGCAGTCTTGCCGACCCACATCGAAATTCCCGCTCTCTGGATGCTTGATGAAGAGAGAGGCAGCGGGGATCCGGTAGATGACAGACTTTGCCAGCTGCTGCAGTTAGAGGAAGACAGAGAAAAAGCGTACCAGGCCTTCACCAAACACGCTGAAGCAACACAAGGCTGGTTCGCAAAAGGTACCACTGCCCGAGTTTTCAAAATCGGGGACCTGGTGCTGAAGTGGGACTCGTTGAAGGCGAAGCCGGGTAACCACGGCAAGTTTGATGCCCTATGGGAGGGCCCCTATCAGATTGCCCGGGTAAATCAGTTTAATGCATTTGTGCTCCGGGACATGGAGGGACAACTTCTCCCCATTCCCGTCAACGGGTTCCACCTCAAAATTTACCGCCACTGAAGGCGCCCAAATGGGCCCTTCCTTGTACAGATTTCCCTTCTGCATTTTAGTTTTCAGAATGTATATATTTCAGCATTCAGTTTTTTTTTTTTAATTTAATTTTTTAAGAAAAAGGCCCAAGTAAGACCTAGGGCAAACCCCGACTTCGCAGCGAAGTCGGGTAGCGCTCCTTGGACAGTGCGAAGTACGGAGCAAGGCAGCTGAAAAGAGGAGCTAAAATGACTAAGTATGGGTGCGCAACCCGACTTCGCAGCGAAGTCGGGCTGCGCCCCCTCCAAAGGGCGCAGTTGGGAAACAGACAGCGACAAAACGGCTAAGTGTCAGACTGCGCAAGCAAATTTGGGCGAAGTCGGAGTGCGCCCATTTTCCGGGCGAAGTCCGAGTGCGCCCCGAATTTCGGGCGAAGTCCGAATAACCCACCACGGAAAACATGAAAAATTCTAAGTGTGGGCCCAGGGCGAAGTACGGCACAGGGCGAAGTTGGGTCAACGGGCCAGAAATTCTCTCTTGTAAAGTGTGCCCAGGCGGCAGCGATGACGTCAGCAATGGCACGATGCCCAAGGAGGTTTAATGATTGCACATCTTTCAAGAATGATGCATTAAAAAAGCAAGGTGCGTTTTGGACCAACGGCTACTAGGGTGCGCTTTTCAAAAATAAACCCATGCACAACCGCCAAAAAATCATAACGCCTCCACCAACTCCAAGTTAACTGCCCTAACTCCCTCCCTCGCGCCATTAATGTTGCAGTCATTGTCTACAAAAGGGGCCCTGGCGCAACCAGAAAATTCAAATCGTTCAAGCTGATTCCCTGACTGCAAGGAATAAAGCTGACAAACTCAGAAGCCGTAATTCCTGCCTCTGCTGTTTCGAAAAGGATGGACAAGGGGAAAGCGCCCGTACAGGCGCAATCCAGTGAAGAACGGCGCGAAGCTGAGGAATCACCAGAGTCAAGCGCTCATGAGAGCGAAGCGCCTCAGGACCAGAAAAGAAAATCCCGGACAAAGAGGCGCGTAGCTGGGCGAACTCCGCCGCCACCAGTTAATCGCCTGTCCGGGTACAAGGACGGCTCTTTCTCCATCAGCCTCACCAAACTGCGGCTAAACATTGCAAAGTGGGTAGACAAGGTTTCGCCCTCACATCATGTCGGCGCTGCGTATAAATCGAACCTATACTGGTTCTTGTGCCCTCCTACTCACCAGTGCCCGGAGCTGATTGAAGCAATTGCAGAATATTACAAACCAGCTGCCCGACAAGTCTGCGACAACAAGGGAAAAGTGTTGTTCACACTCTTCCGGGAGAGCGTCCAGCCAGCGTTCGCCCCGGGGCTGCAGTATGAGCCCGGCGCAATTGTCAGAAGGGTGAATCTGGATGAGCAGACCGGCAGATTTACGCAGACAAAGCGGATGAGAGAGTTTCTTGATTCGGAGCTGAAGACTCCGTTGGCAGCCGGACAGTGGCCGACTGGCCCCATACCCTTGGACAGATTTGAGAATAAATACATCTACATCATCCTGGCGTGGGTCCTAGGCTGTGACTCTGACAAAGTAGTACGGCCGTACCAGCTGGCGCTGGCAGAATGTCTCCTACACGGAGAATTTTATGACTCTACAGCGCAAAAAAGTGGAAAGCGCCCTATTTTCTTCGACTGGGCGGACTGGCTGGCATACGCAATACATTCAAGTCTGGTTAGGCTGCAGCAGAAGCAGTCAACAGATTTCCGGTTTTGTTCCTTCCTCGCATGGTTGTGCCTGTATCACATGCATTACCGGATGAACGTTCCTGACCTGAGGAAAATAAATGAAAAAGGAGAGCCGCTGCCCGTGTACGAATGGACTGAGATTCTGTACAGAAAAGGCTCATTCTACGAATTTAATCTCAAATTTCTGTGCCAGGTCATGGGGTTGTTCAACCGTAAGGCATGTCGCCCACCGGAAGTCATGACAAAATACCTGTGGAAGAATGAGTACGGGGACACCTTCCGGCTGACTCAGGGCATCATAGTTAGAATCTACGGGTTCAAGGGGCAGCCGTTCCTGCTGCCCTACTTCTGCACTGACCACCAGTTCGGGATGGAAATTGCGCGGCAGATGGACTACGTTGAAGAAGAATTCGGCCAAGGCAAAAAGAAAGGCCATATATTTCAGTATCCCATGACCTGGGCGAATACCCAAGTGTACGAAATCGGGCAGCACGTCTACCTCGAGCGGGAACTCATTGATATGGGTCTAATAATGCTGCCTCAACGCTGGAAGTACGACCCAATTGGGGTCAAAGGTAAATTCACGCACATCTATCCCCGAGCCGAGATCATGCAGGAAAGAAGGAACAGGACAGGTGCAGACCTAGAATGGCACATCGAGCAGATGAAATCATGGCCCCCATGGCATGAGTTTTACTGCGAAGAGGTGACGTACGATCCCGAGCAAAACCCGGATCACCGGATGGAGTCTGCGGGCTTCAGAAAATTCCTCGCCAAGGTGTCGCCCCTCAACTGGCATAAAGACAAAATCATTGAATGCTGGAAGATGAGGTGTCGCACACAGCATGATAAATCCAACCGGAGGAATCTGGCCGTTGACGACGAATTTTCGGCATTATATGACCAGCATGTTGCCACATGGCAACCTTTCGAATTCCGCAATTGCGTTCCCCGAGGCGCTAAGAAAAGGTATATAAGGAGGCCCTCGTCCCAGCAATCGTCAACTCCGGCAACTTCCAGCGCAACTCCGACGAGTAGTCAAGTGGGCCCAATGCAGCCAGCAGCTTCTGAGACAGTGCCCGAAAAGGCGCAAAATTCAGAGAAGTCAACCCCTGAGGTGGCCCCTCCAGCAGAAAAAGTGCCTGCGCTGCCAGCTAGCAGATCGGCTACGGCGAGCATTCTTCCAGCCAGACCCAGGTACAAGTTTACCGTGGGAACGTCAGCGCCTGCCGCCCCGACATTATCTCTTTCCTCTGGACCAGCCACGGCGCTAGAAGAAAAGAAGAGGAAGAGAGTTGAAAAGACAAAGCGGCCTAAAGAGCCTGTACAACAGACAGCCGCGGCACAGACAGGGGCAACAACGCCAGAAGTTGTCTCTTTGGACAGCCCTGAACCCGAAGCAGACACCCGGGCTGCAAGCGTCCCTCCAACAACGGCTCAGGCGGAGCCCGCAGGTACGTCCACTGTTTCTCTTCCCCAAGTCTCAGTCAGCCCTGCCAAAGCCCCATCTCCCATCTCATCAGGGCAAGCCGTAGCCGCGTCTCCCTCTTCCCAAACTACCCAGCCCTCTAGCGGCCCACATTCCTTTGACCAGTTTGCTCAGGATCCTAACGCCTTCCAATCACTGAGTCAAACCCTAGAACCCTCTCCCGCAGCCAGTGCTGAAGTTGCTCCTTCACCGCCGCGTTCCTCACCCCAGCCGTCCAAAACCCTACCAGCACCATCCACTCAGCCGCCCGTTTCCCCTAGGACCCGGTCGCCCTCAAAAGCGGCCACCCCTTCTGGAATACCTCCCGCGTCACTGTTTGCAGGAAAAATGCCGCGGCAAAATCCAATGCTGGAGGATCTGGACTTCATGGGCGAACTACAGAGCGCCGATGACCTGCCTTTGGCAGTAAGCGCCTCAGGATGTTCCGCCTCCTTTCTCCAGGGCGTGAAACGAAGGAGAGCCGAAGAGATAGCTGCCCCGGTAAAGCGCACGAAGTTCGACCTAGACAGGAGAGTGCTGACAACCGAGAAATTGATCCCGAAAGTAAAGAAGCCTCTCCGGGAGATGACCGAGGCAGACTACGAGCTTCAAAGGAAGGAGAAAAGCTTTGACGACATCAACGAGGAATACGAAATTCGTGGTATTCGTCGTAGGACAGACAATCTCCTCGTCAAACATCTTGAGACCCAGGAAGCGCTGTTCCAGATGCAAAATAACACAAGGCAGCTTGAGGAGGACCTAGCTAGGGCTACTGCGCAGCTGGGATCAGCGCAGCAAGAGATAGATGAGCTTAAGGCCCAGCTGGCCGCCTCTCAGCAGGAGGCCACAACGCAGAAACAGACAGCCGAGCAGCTGTCAGAAGAGAAAAGAGCGGCGCTGGAGCAGGTTTCACAGCTTCAGAATTCGCTGAAACAGGCGCAGTCGCAACTCATAGAGAAAACATCACAAGCGGCGGCCTTTTCAAAGAGCAAAGCCAAGGAGATGCGGGCTAGTCTGCTACAAGGTTGCAAGCCCAACCTTGTCAAGTCCTTGTCAGTTCTGGACTTCGTGTCCAGGATTGAAGAAGTATCTGCCCAGGGAAAGCCTGTGGTAGAGGAAGCCGAACACCAGGCGAGGCAATGGCTAGACCTGGCTATAAAACTTGAGGAGTTTGAGCGCAAAGGCTTCCAATTTGCCCCTATGTCCCAACTTGCCTCAGAGTGGGCAGATGCAAGGGTAACCTTGCATATTTATTTTGACAAGACAGAGAGGATTAGAACTGCCAGGAAGGCGCTGGACGCCCTAGAACATGAAAGGAACATTCTCCTGGCCCCCTTTCACACTCTGTCCGAACACGGGTGCCCGAGCTACGTCAAAGATGGCGAGTTTCTGACCCTTGAGCAGGTTAAGCAGAATTGGCTGTCCTTCGAGACAGATACAGCAGAAATTGATAGCTGGGCAGAGCCAATTCAAGAAGCTCAGGTCACCCAGATGGTGTCGAAATACTGTAAAATCAACTCCTCCCTAAAGGAGTTGGGAAGAAGATATAACACCATCGACCTGCACGCGGTCGCTGCATTCCACGCAGCACTAAGAGAGATCAGCGACCTTGCTCCCTTCCAAGCAGCAGTCTGGGACCAAGCCAAGGCTGCATACCAACGCATCAGCGAATGGGAGGCTGACAGTGGAGAACATTCAGGTTCAGAAGGAGAGACTGAGGAGGCAACTGCCGAAAGTGATCAAGAAGAAGAACAGTTTGCCGGAATGAAGCGGTCAGAGCAGCAGAAGGCAGGGGAAGGAAGTTCCTCTGCACCCAATGGATGAAGGCATGGTTCTTTGCGTCGAGGCGAGCTCGACACCCCGCGAGCCGCCAAGAATGTTGCCACATTTGGCACGGGGTGCCATGTTTTCAGTTTTGTAAGTGACCTGCTCTTTTCCTTCCTTCCTCTCTTTCCCTTTCTTCATTTCTCTCTTTCTCCCTCTTCTTTGCAGTCTTATTCCTCCCTCTTCCCCTTAAACTTCCCCCAGCAAAGTTTCCAGAAGTGTTCCCTGAAAATGGTTAAGTGTCAGGGCACACCCCGACTTCGCAGCGAAGTCGGAGTGCGCCCTCCAGTTGGAGCGCAGTAGGGACAGTGCGAAGTGCGACAGAACAAGAAAATGAGCGAAATTTGACTAAGTGCTGGGGCGCAACCCGACTTCGCAGCGAAGTCGGGGTGCGCCCTTCTTCCTGGGCGCACTAGGGAAGCAGTGCAGCAGAAAATCAGCTAAGTGTTGGGGCGCAACCCGACTTCGCAGCGAAGTCGGGGTGCGCCCCCCTTTTGGTGCGCAGTCCGAACGGCAGAGAAGACAGCAAAGTACCGGTGCGCAACCCGACTTCGCAGCGAAGTCGGGTGCGCCCTCCGACCGGTGCGCAGTTGGGCAAGCAAGTCCAGAAATTGACTAAGGCACGGAGGCCTCCCCAACTGCGCTGTTTTCCACCTGCGCAATCCGACAACGCTCTGATCCCGGGCGAAGTTGGATAAACTGCCTTTCAAGGCAGCATGTGTCACTCATCAACATCTGACAAGTGTCCAACTTCGAGATTCGAGCCAAGACATGACCGGGAAAAGGACAAAGCATGGGCTGCACTATCTACGCCAGCTGCCATCATTTAAGGCTGATAAGAAGTTCCATCCGCCACAACTACCCGCACTCCTGCTGACCAAAGGTTTGACCCGACACACCGCCACGTAGCTGTACATCTTTCAGGGAGACCATGCCGCAAGTACAGTCCTGCCCGACAGAAGTCAGCATCAGCAGCTCCTCAGCCGCTTGTGTCAGCTAATGTTTAGTCTGGGACTTTGTGCCCGAGAATGTAATCGGGGGGAACTTGAGGCTATAAATAGCCATGCAATTCATTGTAAAAGGGGGAAGGGGAATATATTGCTAGGGAACCATTGTAGCTGTGCGTTTGCCTCTAATACAAGCATATACTTGGCTCTGCTTCTCGTCTTTTATCTTGTATGCTGCCTCTCCTTGTCATTTCTGCCTCATGTTTCTTGTATCATTGCTTATTGTTGTACTGAACTCGGACTCCGGTATTTGATGATCAAGTATTCCCGGAATGCATAGATAGAGGATACATAGGATTAATGATAGCTGTAGTTTCAATGTGTGCTTTGTAAAGGAATGTTGTTAGTAGCGGTGATTGATCGTTGTCGTGCTGCTTATTCCCCCCACCCAACTCCAATCACATTTGGATTCTCTTTCCGCACTTTTATCTCTTTCCCTGCACTCTTATCTTAACACTAAAAACCCCACAGGAAGCCGGCCTTCTCCGGAGATTGGCACGGAAGGCATTCCTTCCTTCCGGCCTTTCAATCTGGTGGGCGAATCTGGGCGCAATAACAACAAATCCTTTCCTCATGGCAGATTCGTAACCAACATGTCCAAATCAGACTGCACAATTTTTCTAGGCGAAGTTGGAGTGCACCCGTTTTCTGGGCAAAGTTCGAGTGCGCCCTCAATTTCGGGCGCACCCTGGATAACCTGTCGTGGGAAACAAAGAAAAATGATAAAATGTTTCTAAGTGCGGGCCCAGACAGCGCAGTTTGGCATAGTGCAAAGTTGGGTTGCATTCCTTAAAACCCTAGGCCCAAAGTCATCCCTCGAAATGGGTTCCCGGGGGGTGGATATGATGTCATCAAAAGCACGAAGTTTGAAGAATGTTTAATAATTATTGTGCGACTTTCAAAAGGAACGTCATTAAGAAAGCAAGGCGCATTAGGACCAACCACGACCAGGGTACGATTTCCAAGGATAAACCCACACATGGCCGCCAAAGAATCATAACGCTTCTACCAACTCCAGGAAAACCACCTTAACCCTTCCTCCTGTGCCATTAATGTTGTTTCCCTTGCCTAAGAAAATGAGGCTCTGGCATACTCAGAACATCCAAATTGTCAATCTAACTTTGAGCTGCAAGGTCTAGAATTAAGCAATCAGTAGCCAAAATCCCTGTCTCTGCCACTTCGAACAGAAAAAAAAAAAGAAATGGACAAGGGGAAAGCGACGGTGCAGGCACAATCCAGCGACACAGAGCGCGAAGTTGAAGAACAGACAGATTCCAGCGCTCATGAGAGCGAAGTGCCACAAGAGCAAAAAAGGAAAACCTGAGCGAAGAGAAGTCGAGGGCAAGCTCCAGCGCCGCCCATTGATCACCTGGCCGGGTATAGAGATGACCCGTTCTCTATCAGCCTCACCAGGTTACGGCCGAACATAGCAAGGTGGGCTGACAAAGTTTTGCCCTCACACCATGTCGGGGCTGCATATAAATCGAACCTGTACTAGTTCTTGTGCCCTCCTGTCCACCAATGCCCAGAGTTGATTGAATCCATTGCGGCATATTACAAGCCAGCTGCCCAGCAAGTCTACGTAAACAAGGGAAGAGTCTTGTTCACACTCTTCAGGGAGAGCGTCTAGCCAGCTTTCGCCTCGGGGCTCCAGTACAACCCCAGCGCAATTTTCAGAAGGATCAACCTGGACGAACAGACGGCCAAATTCACCCAGACCAAGTGGATGATAGAATTCCTTGACTCAGAACTGAAGACTCCGCTTCCAACCGAACAATGGCCGACAGGCCCAATACCCCTGGACAGATTCGAAAACAAATATATATACATCATCCTGGCATGGGTACTCGGATGCGATTCTGACAAAGTGGTGCACCCGTACCAGCTAGCGCTGATAGAATGCATCTTGCATGGGGAATTTTATGACTCCACGACGCAAAGGAGTGGAAAGCGCTCTATTTTCTTTGACTGGGCAGATTGGCTGGCATACGCCATACATTCCAACTTGGTCAGGTTGAAGCAGACAACAGAGTTTCGACTCTGCTCGTTCCTCACATGGTTGTGCCTATACCACACGCACTACCGGATCAGAGTTCCTGACTTGAAGAAGGTAAATGAAAAAGGAGAGTTGCTTCCTATGTACGAATGGACCGAGGCCCTATACAGAAAAGGGTCGTACTATGAATTTAACTTTAAATTTTTGGGTATGGTTTTAGCATTGTTCAATGGTGAGGGATCCCGCCCACCAAAGGCCATGACGAGCTATCTGAGAAAATACAAGCATGGGGATACCTTTCGGTTGACACAGGGAATTATGGTAAGAATCTACGGATTCAAAGGGAAGTTGTTCTTATTGCCCTACTTTTGCACTGACCACCAGTTCGAGATGGAGATTTCACGACAGATGGACTATGTTGAGGAAGATTTCGGCCAGGGAAAAAATAAAGGCCATATTTTTCAGTATCCTATTTTCTCGGCGAACATTCAAGTACACGAGATTGGACAGCATGTCTACCTCGAGCAAAAACTCATCGACATGGGCCTGATACAACTTCCTCAGCGCTGGAAGTATGACCCGATTGGGGTCAGAGGTAAATTTGCGCACATCTGCCCCTGAGCAAAGATCGTACAGGAAAGGTGCAATAGAACGGATGCAGACCTGGAATGGCGCATTGAGCAGTTGCAATCATGGCCTCCATGGCATGATTTTTACTATGAGGAGGTGACATATGATCCAGTGCAAAACCCGGATCACCGGTTAGATTCGACGAGCTTCAAGAAATTCCTCTCCAAGGTGGCGCCCCTCAACTGGCAAAAGGACAAAATCTTTGAATGCTGGAAGATGAGATGTTGCACGCAGCATGATAAATCCAACCAAAAAATGTTGGTCATTGATGACGAGTTTTTGGCCCTATATGATTAATACGCTGACATGTGGTAGCCTTTCGCATTTCGAGATTACGTTCCCCAAGGCGCTAGGAAAAGGTACACAAGGAAGTCCCCATCCCAGCAATCATCTACTCCCGGTACTTCCAGCACAACGCCAACGAGCAGCCAAGTGGGCTCAATGTTGCCTCCAGCTCCTGAAGCATTACCCGAAAGGGCGCAAGGGCCAGAAAATTCAACTCTAGAGGTGGCCCCCCAAGTGGAAAAAGCGCCAGAACAGCCAGCTAGTACAGCGGTCGCGGCAAACATACTCCTTGCTAGACCCAGGTACAAGTTTACCGTGGGCACATCGCAACCTGTCGCCCCAACCTCCTCTCTCGCCTTTGAGCAAGCTGCAGCACCAGAAGAAAATAAAAGGAAGAGGAGCGAAAAGGCCAAGCGGCCTAGGGAGCCTGCACAGCAAACGGCCACAGCATGGACAAGGACAACTGCACCAAAAATCGTCTCGCTGGACAGCCCTGAAATAGAAGCAGAAACTTGGGCTGCAGACATCCTTCAAATAGCGGCTCAGGTGGAGCCCGCAGGTACGTCCACTTCCCTGCTTCCCCAAATCCCAGTCGGCCCTGCCATAACGCCATCCCCCATTTTATCAGGGCAAGCCATAGTTCCATCCTCTTCATCTCAGGCCACCCAACCCTCACACAACCCCCATTCCTTCGACCAGTTCGCCCAAGACCCGAATGCTTTCCAGTCCCTCATCCAAGCCCTGGAACCCTCGCCTCCGGCCAGTGTCGAAGCTACGCATACATCGCCACGTCACTCACCTCCATTTTTCAAGACCCCGTCTATGCCTTCCACTCAGTCGCTCGCCTACCCTAGGACCCAGTTGCCCTTAAAAGTGACCACGGCTTCTGGAATACCTCCTGCTTCGCTGTTTGCAGGAAAAATGCCGCAGCAAGACCCAATGCTGAAAGACCTTGACTTCATGCAGATCACAGACGATCATCCCCTGGCAACAAATGTCGCAGGGTGTTCCGCCTATTTCCTCCAGGGCATCAAACGGAGAAGAGTCGAGGAGATAGTTGCCCCGGTGAAGCGCATCAAGTACGACTTGGACAGGAGAGTGCTGAGAACTAAAAATTTAATTCCAAAAGTGAAGAAGCCTCTCCAAGAAATGACCGAGGTAGACTATGAGCACCAAGTCAAGGAGAAGAGCTTTGATGACATAAATGAAGAATAAGAAATCAACGATATTTGTCATAGAACACATAATCTCCTTGTCAAGCAGCTCGAAAGTCAGGAGGCACTATTTCAGCTACAAAATAACTCGAGGCAGCTGGAGGAAAATCTGGCTAGGACCATCGCACAACTGGAGTCTGCTCAGCAGGAGATCAACGACCTAAAAATCCATCTTGCCGCCTCTCAGTAGCAGGCCACAGCGCAAAGACAGACAACCGAACAGCTGTCAGAGGATAAAAGGGCAGCGCTGGAGTAGGTCTCTCAACTCCAGGATTCGTTAAGGCAGGCTAAATCTCAGCTTGAGGAGAAAACATCCCAGATGGTGGCCTTCTCGAAGAATAAGGTTAAAGTGATGCGGGCCAGTATGTTGCAGGGATGCAAGGCCAATGTTGTCAGATCCATATCGGTCCTGGATTTCACATCCAGGATCCAAGAAGTATCTGCCCAAGGAAAGCCTGTGGTAGAGGAGGTCGAACACCAAGCGAGGCAGTGGCTAGACTTGGCAATGAAACTTGAGGAGTACGAGCGCAAGGGCCTTCGATTTCCCCCTATGTCCCGAATTACCCTAGAATGGGCAGATGCAAGGGTAACCTTGCATAATTATTTTGAAAAAGTAGAGAAAATAAGGGCCGCCAGGAAAATGTTGGACGCATTAGACCATGAAATGAACATTTGCCTGGCCCCCTTCAACGCTCTTTCTGAGCACGGTTGCCCGAGCTTCATCAAGGATGGAGAATTTCTGACCCTTGAGCAGGTGAATATGAATTGGTTGTCTTTTGAGGCAGACACGTCAAAAATTGACGGCTAGGCTGAGCCAGTCCAGGAAGCTCAGGTCACCCAGATGGTGTCGAGATACTGCAAGATCAACACCTCCCTTAAGGATTTGGGAG
This sequence comes from Wollemia nobilis, assembly GCA_028583015.1. Classification (NCBI taxonomy): domain Eukaryota; kingdom Viridiplantae; phylum Streptophyta; class Pinopsida; order Araucariales; family Araucariaceae; genus Wollemia; species Wollemia nobilis. The sequence continues at coordinate 3,111,941 of JAQPPZ010000613.1, read as the reverse complement.
AAAGATACCACACCATCGACATGCATGTGGTCGCAACGTTCAGAGCAGTGCTGAAAGATGTCAGCGACTTAGGGCCATTTCAGGCAACAGCCTGGGACCAGGCTAGGACCGCATACAACCTTGTCCGTGAGCAGGAGCAACCGGTCGAGCAAGAAGGTGACAGCGGCGATCATTCAGGTTCAAAAGGAGGAGAAACATAAGAAGCAACTATCGAAAGCAGATCTGAAGTGGAGCAGTTGCCCAAGAAGAAGGCAGGGGAAGGGAGTTCCTCTGCGCCCAAAGGATGAAGGCCTGGTTCTTTGCGTCGAGGCGAGCTCAACACCTCGCGAGCCGCCAGGAATGTTGCCACATTTTGCACGAGGTGCCATGTTTTCAAATTTTGTAAGTATGCTGCTCTTCCTTCCCTCCATCTCCTTTCCCTTTCTCCACTGTTCCTTTTCTCCCCTTGTATCAGTTGCATTCCTCCCTTTTCCCCTCATTCTTTCTTTGGCCAAAATAGAGCAAACACTCCCTAAAAAATTCTAAGTCTGGGAGCGCAACCCGACTTCGCAGTGAAGTCGGGGTGCGCCCTTAAGTATGAGCGCACTAGGGAATGTGAAGTGCGGAAGCAGACTGAAAATGAGCAAAATTTGGCTAAGTATGGGAGCGCAACCCGACTTCGCAGCGAAGTCGGGGTGCGCTCCCCGTCTTGTGCGCAGTTGGGAGCAATGTCTCCAGAAATCAGCTAAGTTTCGGAGTGCAACCCGACTTCGCAGCGAAGTCGGGGTGCGCTCCCTTTCTTGAGCGCAGTTCAAGCAGCAGCCAAATTGACTAAGTGCTGGAGTGCGCAACCCGACTTTGCAGCGAAGTCGGGCTGCGCCCTCTAACCTGTGCGTAGTTGGGAAATATCTCTCAAGCAGCCCAAAATAGACTAAGGCACGGAGGCCTCCCCAACTGCGTTGTTCCCCGCTTGCGCTACCCAGTTGCGCTCCGTTTCCAGGCGAAGTAGGACACAAGAGAGAAGTTGTCTTCCAAGGCAGATGCACCCCCGTCAAAATTTGACAAGTGTCCAGCCTCGGGGTCTGAGCCAAGATGTGATGGGAAAAAGGGACAAGCATGGACCAAATCACCTCCACCAACTGCCTCCATTCATGCTGACACAAAGTTCTATCTACCGCAGCTACCCGCATTCATGCTGACGCGAAGTCTCATCAACCGTACTGCCACGTAGCTGCCCAATTTTCAGGTGAACCTTGCTGCCAGTACAGTCCCTGTCTGTAGGAGTCAACATCAGCAGCTCTTTGGCCGCTTTTGTTAGCTTTTGTCAGCTATTATATGATTTGGGACTTTGTGCCCATAATTGTAATTGGGGGGAATTGCGCTATAAATAGCCACACCACTTCATTGTAAAGGGTGGAAGGGGGATATCCTACTAGGGAACCATTGTAGCTATATGTTTGCTTCTGAATGCAAGACACACACTTGGCTCTATTTTGCTGTTATCATTCTTTATGCTGCCTGTACTTGTCATTTCTGCCTCATGTTTCTTATTTCATTGCTTACTGTTATTTAGAATTCTGGATTCCGATATTTGATGATTAAGTATTCCTAGAATGCATAGATAGAGGATACATAGGGTGCATGATAGTGGTAGTTTCTATTGTGTGTTCTGTATTGGATTGTTGTTAGTAGTGGTGATTGATCGTTATCGTGCTGCTTATTCCCCCCACCCAACTCAAATCACATTTGAATCTCTTTTCGCATTTTTATCTCTTTCTTGTACTCTTAGCTAAAACAATTGAAAAAACCCATAGGAAGTCGGCCTTCTCCGAAGATTGACACGGAAGGCATTCCTTCCTTTCGGCATTTCAATCTGGTGCGCGAATCTGGGCCGCATTTAACCAAATCCTTTCCTCATGGCAGATTCATAACCAACAATAACTATGGATTTCATTGTGAGACTTTCGAAAACCCGTTTCTAGCATGATGCCATATTTGTGGTAGTGGACAAGTTAACCAAGGTGGCACATTTCATAGCAGGCAATGTTCATGATGATGCTTCAGCTATTGCTCAGAAGTTTGCACGGGAAATTGTAAGGTTACATGGTTTTCCTGAAGTGATAATATCTGACAAGGATTCATGTTTTACATCTGAGTTTTGGCAAGCCTTGCATCGATCTTGGGGAACAAGGCTCAGTATTAGCACTACAATCAAGTGCTTGAGGACATGCTACGCATGTATTGTATGGACCATCAAAGCAAATGGGAAGATTATCTCTTCCTGGTGGAATTTGCTTATAACAATAGCTATCATACCACATTGGGCATGGCCCCATTTGAGGCTCTATATGGGCATAGGTGCAAGACACCATTAACGTGGGATAACTTGGACGATTGAGAGATGATCGAACCAGAAGCTGTCAAGCAAATGGAAAACCAACTGAAATAAATTCGTTAGCGACTGCGTGAAGCCACTGACCGGCAAAAAATTAATGCTGATCTGAAGAGAACACCCCATGAATTTTTTGTAGGAGACAGTTTTCCTTAGAGTCAAACCCACCAAGAGCTCTATCAAGTCCACCAAACTAAGTCCTAGGTTTGTCAGACCGTTTGAAATAACTACCAAAATCAGTCTCGTTGCCTATAAACTTGCGCTGTCGCCCAATTTGTCCAAAATCCATAGTGTCTTTCATGTCTTCCTTCTTCGTAAATATGTTGCTGACCCTTCTCACATTTTGGATACCACCCGTTTACAGATGTCAAACCCGCAGCTCATTGAGGTGCAACCAGTAAAAATTTTGGGGTTTAGGACCAAGCAGCTCCGAAAAAGAACTGTGGACCAGTGCAGAGTCCAGTGGGATCAGTATTTCGAAAGGAATGCTACTTGGGAAAATGTCTCCAATATGTTGAAACACGATGAAAAATAGTGTTATATTTTGAAAAGAACTATATTATGATGTAATTATGCATGTTGATTTGGTTGTTGAACCATTTATGTTGAAATGAAATGATGATGGAAACTGTTGGTTACGAATCTGCCATGAGGAAAGGATTTTGTGTTAACGCGCCCAAATTCGCCCACCAGATTGAAAGGCCGGAAGGAAGGAATGCCTTCCGTGCCAATCTCCGGAGAAGGCCGGCTTCCTGTGGGGTTTTATGGTTTAAGATGAGAGTGCAGGAAAGAGATAAAAATGCGGAAAGAATTTACAGATGTGATTGGAGTTGGGTGGGGGGAACTAACAGTACAGCAACACATCAATCACCACTACTTACTGCAACATAAATACAAAGCATAACCAGAAACTGCCAAATCTAAGTATACTTTTTATATAAAGAAGTGTACGCACAACTACAATGGTTCCCTAACAGACATTCCCTACAAGGAACTAACAGTACGGCAACGCATCAATCACCACTACGGACAACAACATAAATACAAAACGTAACCAAGAAATGTCAGATCCAAGTATATGTGTTATGCAGAGAAGTGTACGCACAGCTACAATGGTCCCCTAATGTACATTCCCTCCAAGGAACTAACAAAGACGGCAACGCATCAATCACCACTACGGAAAGCAACATAAACATAACACACAATTGAAGGAACTTGCTACCTAATTTATTCTATGTATCCTCTGATCTATGAAGTCCAGGAGTACTTGGCCATCAAATGCTGGAGTTCAGAGTTCAGCACAACAGCGAGCAATGACACAAGAAATATGACAAAAGAGAGGCAGCATAAAAAATAAAAGTAGTAGAACAGAGCCAGGTATATACTTTATATTAAGAAGCAGAAGCACAGCTACAATGGTTCCCTAACAGACATTCCCCTTCCACCACCTTTACAATGAAAACGTGGTGGGTATTTATAGCCCGAGTCCCTCCCGATTACATTAATGGGCACAAAGTCCCAGTCAAACATTAGCTGACAAAAGCGGCCATGGAGCTGCTGATGCTGACCTTTGTCGGGCAGACTCGTACTCGCAGCATGGTCTCCCTGAAGACCGTACAGATACGTGGCAGCGCGTTAGGTAGAACTTCTCATCGGCAGGAATGCGGGTAGTTGGAGCGGTAGAACCTCCAATCAGCTTTAAATGAGGCAACTGGCATAAGTAGTGCAGCCCATGCTTGTCCTTTTGCTCGGCACGTCTTGGCTCGGATCCCAAAGTTGGACACTTGTCGGATGATGCTGCTTGACACGTGTCTGCCTTGAAAGGCAGTTTATCCAACTTCGCCCAGGATCAGAGCGCCATCGGGTTGCGCAGGTAGAAAACAGCATAGTCGGGAAGGCCTTCATGCCTTGGGTGCATTTCTGAGTTTATTCCCCTACTGCGCACCTGTCAAAGGGCGCACTCCGACTTCGCCGCGAAGTCGGGTTGCGCACAGTGAAAGCTGATTTCTACCGCCGTACGGACTTCGCTCTGGAAAGGGGCGCACCCGACTTCGCCGCGAAGTCGGGTTGCGCCCAAAGACTTAGTCATTTTTCCCGCCGCACCGCTACCAAGTGCGCCCAGAAAGCAGGGCGCACTCCGACTTCGCTGCGAAGTCGGGTTGCGCCCATAACACTTGTTCTTCTGGTTGATTCTGTCGCACTGCGCACTTTGCACTCCTGCTGCGCTCCAACTGGAGGGCGCACTCCGACTTCGCCGCGAGTCGGATTGCGCCCTGACACTTAGCCATTTTTCAGGGCAACTGCCGTCATTTTTGAGATTTGACTGAGGGGCTCAAGAGAAAGAGGGAAGAATGAGAATGTAGGGAAGAGAGAGAAAGGGGGAGAAGAGGAAGGGGAAAGAGAGGAAGAGGGAAAGGGAAGAGCAGCTCTCTTACAAAAATTGAAAACATTGCACCCCGTGCAAAATGTGGCAACATTTCCGGCGGCTCGCGGGTGTCGAGCTCGCCTCGGCGCAAAGAATCCATGCCTTCATCCATTGGGTGCAGAGGAACTTACTTCCCCTGCCTTCGCTGCTCTAGCCGTTCCCCTCGCGGCAACTGTTCTTCGTATCCACTTCCGGCAGCTGCCTCCTCGGATTCGCCTTCCGAATGCTCTCCAGCGCTGGCTTTTGCCTCGCAGATGCGCTTGTATGCGGCCTGGGCTTGGCCCCAGGCTTCTGCTTCGAAGGGTCGGCGGTCAGCAACTTCTTCTAATGCTGCGTGGAATGCAGCGACCGCGTGCAAGTCGATGGTGAGGTATCTTTTCCCACCTCCCGGAAGTAGGAGCTGATCTTGCAAAGACTTGGACACCATCTGGGTGACCTGACTTTCTTGAATTGGCTCGGTCCAGCCTATCGATTTCAGCCGTATCCGCCTCAAAGGACAGCCAATTCTTTTTCACCCGCTCATGGGTGAGAAACTCACCATTCTCAACATAGCCCGGCACCCTAGTTCGTAGAGAGCGTGAAGGGGAGCCATACAAATGTCTCTTTCATGTTCGAATGCATCCAAGCATTCGTCCGGCAACTCTCACCTCTTCTCGTTTTCTTAAAATATTTATGCAAGGTTACCCTTGCATCCGCCCATTCTCGCAGCGAATGAGGACATGGGGGAGAATTGGAGGCCATCGCGCCGTGTTCTTGAAGTTTTATCGCCAGGTCCAGCCATTGCTTCCCCTGGCGTTCGGCCTCCTCTACCACAGGCTTTCCCTGGGCAGAAACTTCTTGGATCCTGGATGCGAAATCCAGGACCGACATGGCTTTACACATGTGGGGCTTGCATCCCCGCAGCAGATCAGCCCGCATCTCCTTAACTTTGCTCTTTGAAAAGACCGTCGCTTGAGATGCTTTCTCTGCAGATTGCGACTGCGCCTGCTTCAAAGACTCCTGGAGCTGAGAAATCTGCTCCAGGGCTGCCTGGTTTTCCGTTGCGGCTTCTTGCCGAGAAGCGGCCAGCCGGGCTTTTAACTCATCTATTTCTCGTCGCGCCGATTCCAGCTGCTCGCTGGACCTAGACAGTCCTCTTCAAGCTGTCTTGTTTTGTCCCGCAACCGGAAAAGCTCTTCCCTGTTCCTCCGCATTTTTGACAAGGAGATTATCCGCTTTACGAAGGATTCCATGAATCTCGTATTGCCGGTGGATATCGTCAAAGCTCTTCTCCTTTCTCTCGAAGCTCGTAGTCCGCCCCTGGTCATTTCCCGGAGAGGCTTCTTCACTTTTGGAGTTATCTTTTCTGTCGTGAGCACTCTCCTCTCGAAGTCAAACTTGGTGCGCTTTATCGGGGCGGCAATCTCTTCAGGTCTCCTCCGCTTCAAGTTTTGGAGGAAAGAGATAGGATATTCTACGGCTCTTGTTGCCAGAGGCAAATCGTCCGTGTTCGGAGATCGTCCATGAAGTCCGGTTCCCCAGCCCTAGGGTTCTGCTATGACGTCTCTCCTGCGAACAGGGAAATAGGAGAAACCGGAAGGACTTTGGAAGGAGCGGCCGCTTTTGAGGGCGACCGGGGAGCGGAGAGCGGAGCGGTTGATGCTGGAAGGGTTTCAAGCGGCTGAGGCGATGGATGCAGCGGTGAACGCGCAGCTTTCAAGCACTAACCACGGGTGAAGGGTTTGGGGTTTGACTCAGGGATAGGAAGGCGTTGGGGTCCTGAGCAAACTGGTCGAAAGAATGGTGGCCGCTAGAAGGCTGTGGAGATGGGGAGGAAGATGCGGCCATGGCTTGCTCGGATTGAGCGGGAGATGGAGTCGGAGTAGGGCCAGATGAGATCTGAGGGAGCGGGGCAGCGGACGTACCTGCGGGCTCCGCCTGAGCCGATGCTGGATGAATGTCTGCGGTTCTGGTTCCGGCGGCTGGCTCAGGACTATCCAGAGAAACAACCTCTGGAGCGGCTGGACGCGGCCGCGGTCTCGCGATCGATCGCCGCACCGTCGAGCTAGGGTCGCCTGACCCTCTCAACTCTCTTCCTCTTTTTCTTTTCTGGAGCAATGGCTGGTTCGGAAGAAGGAGATGAAGTAGGTGCAGCGGGCGCTGATGTTCCCACGGTAAACTTGTACCGGGGTTTGACTTGCAGAAGACCTGCCGCGGCCGGTCCGCTCGCTGGCGGCGCTGGCGTCTTTTGTGCCTGAGGAGCCACCTCGGGCGTTGACTTGACTGATTTTTTCGCCTTTTCGGGCGCCACCTTGGAAGCAACAGGCTGCATTGGGTCCACTTGGATATCTCGCTGGCCCGCACCGGCAGCTTGCAAAAGTGTACAACTGCTGGGAGGAAGATCCCCCTTATAACCCTCGAAGGGACCTCGGGGAACGTAATCTCGAAATGCGAAAGGCCGCCACCGTCAATGTGCTGGTCATATAGAGCTGAAAAATCATCATCAACGGCCAGATTCCTTCCCGATGGATTTATCGTGCTGCGTGCGGCACCTCATCTTCCAACATTCAACAACTTTTTCTTTTGGCCAGTTAAGGCCTGCCAGCTTGGTGATGAGTTTCTTAAATCCCGGAGAAGTGAACTTGTGGTCCGGGTTTCGCTCGGGGTCATATGCTACCTCCTCGCAGTAAAACTCCTGCCACGGAGGCCATGCTTCCATCGAGTCAATCTCCCAGTCGAGGTCAACATGGACCACATCGCATCTGTCTTCGATTATATCCGCCCGGGGGCAGATATGTGCAAACTTTCCCCTTATCCCGAATGGGTCGTACTTCCAGCGCTGCGGCAGCAGAATCAAGCCAATGTCAAAGAGCTCCCGCTCGAGATAGACATGCTGTCCTATCTCTGATATTTCGATGTTCGCCCAAGAAAGAGGATATTGAAAGATATGGCCCTTTTTCTTTCCCCGGCCGAACTCCTCTTCAACGTAATCCATCTGCCGCGCAACCTCCATCCCAAACTGATGATCCGTGCACCCGCAGGGGCAGCAGATGAGGCTTGCCCTTGAATCCGTAGATTCCGACCACGATCCCCCGCGTCGCCTAAAAACGTCCCCGAGCTTGTGATTCAACAAATAGTTTGTCATTTCCTCGGGGGGGCGAGGGATCTCACCATCGCTGAAGACTGACATGACCAAGCCCATAAAGTTGAAGTTGAACTTGTAATAAGACCCTTTCCGGTATAGGTCATCCGTCCATTCATAGACGGGCTGTGGCTCTCCCTTCTCATTTACCTTCTTCAGGGTTAGGGATCGGCATACGGGAGTGCAAGTGATACAAACATAGCCAAGCCAAGAAGGAACTGAATCGAAATTCAGTTGACTGCTTTTTCTGTAGCTTCACCAGGCTGGAGTGAATGGCGTATGCAAGCCAGTCCGCCCAGTCGAAGAAGATAGGGCGCTTCCCACTTTTTGCGCTGCCGGTTCATAAGATTCTCCGCATAGGAGACATTCTGCCAGCGCTAGCTGGTACGGCCGTACCAACTCGTCAGAGTCGCAGCCGAGGACCCACGCCAGGATGGTGTATATGTATTTACTTTGAAACCTTTCCAGGGGTATGGGGCCGGTTGGCCATTGTCCAGCTGCGAGCGGGGCGTTCAGCTCTGAATTGAGGAAATCCCTCATCCTTTTTGTATGCGTAAAGCGTCCCGCTTGCTCGCCAAGATTTATCTTTCTGACAATCGTGCTGGAGTCATACTGCAACCCTGGGGCGAAGGCCGGCTGGACAGTCTCTTTGCGAAGTGTGAACAAGGGTTTTCCGCTGGAGTTGCAAATTTGTCGGGTAGCTGGTCTGTAATGTCTGACAATTAGGTCGACCAGCTCCGAGCATTGATGGACAGGAGGGCACAAGAACCGATAAAGGTTCGACTTGTACGCCGCCCCGAAATGGTGAGAGGGCGAAACTTTATCAGCCCAACTTTCCACATTTATCCGCAGTTTAGTAAGGCTCATGGAAAACGAGCCGTCCTTGTACCCAGACAGGTAATTAATCGGTGGTGGTGGGGCTTGCCCACGCCGTACTTTCTTTGGCCGGGATTTTGACTTTTGATCCTGCGGCGTCTCACTCCCGAAAGCACTTGACCGCGGTAAATCTCCCGCTCGCGCCCTTCGCTGGATTGCGCTGGCATTGGCAACTTTCCTTTGTCCATTCCTTCGAAACAAGAATAATTATGACCTCTGGACGTCTGCACAAGATTTCGCAGTCACAGGAATAATCTGCACGATTTGGCATGTCTGGGTGCACCAGACCTCCTTTTCTAGATAATGACAGCGTCATTAATGGTGCGCAGGAGGGGGTAGGTCGGCCGGCTAGTGAAGACGTTATGTTTTTTGGTGGCCGCACAGGAGAACGTCTTGAAAGATGTACCCTGGTTACCGCGCCATGCTTCCTTGATTGCGTTTTCCTTGAAGGTTGCGCAATCATTAAATTTGACTTTGAACGCTGCGCCATGGCTGACGTCACTGCCACAATCTGGGCACACTGCTCAAGGAAAACCCTTTTGGTTCGGAAACCCAACCTTCACAGCCACAATGTGCCCTGGGCCCACACTTGGAGTATTAAATTTTTTATTTATTTTTTATAAACCATCCAAGCCGCGCCCAGAAACAGGGCGATCGGACTTCGCCCAAAATTGGGGATCGCCCAAAATTGGGCGCAGTCCGAACCGACACTTGCTTCTTTTCTGTTGCTGCCTTCACTTCCCAACTGCGCCCTTTGGCTGGGCGCAACCGGACTTCGCAATTTTTTGGACGAGGCTTTGGGCCCACTTAGGTTTATTTGCCTTTTTCGTGATGGACCACTCGAGCTGCGCCCGGAAAACGGGGCGCGCTCGGACTTCGCCCGAAGATCGGGCGCACCTCGCACTTCGCGCGAAAGCCGGGTGTATTCGGACTTCGCGCGCGAAGTCAGACTTCGCCTTGAAAGTCAGCGCAGTCCGAACACTTAACTCCCTTTTGATGCTTCTTCTCCAACCGCGCCCTTTGGGCGGTGCGCAGCCCGACTTCGCTGCGAAGTCGGGTAGCGCACCGCCACTTAGCCGTTTTTACTGCTTTCTCAGGCAGCTCCCTTCTACGAACTTCGCTCTTTCTGAGGGGCGACACCAGACTTCGCCGCGAAGTCTGTGTCTTCTCCTTTTGTCCTACTTGGGCTCTTAACAAATGGAAAAACTGAAAGCTGGAAAACTGTACATGCTGAAAAGTAAAATGCATAAGGGAAATTTGTACAAGGAAGGGCCCGATTGGGCACCTTCAACAACGGTAAATTTTTAAGTGGAACCCGTTAACGGGAATAGGGAGGAGCTGACCCTCCATATCCCGAAGTATGTAAGCGTTGAGCCGGTTCACCCGGCAATCCGATAAGGGCCCTCCCGCAGGGCATCGAACTTCCCGTGGTTGCTCGGCTTCGCCTTCAATGAGTCCCACTTCAGCACTAGGTCCCCGATTTCAAAAACTCGGGCAGTGGTGCCTTTCGCAAACCAGCCTTGAGTGGCTTCAACATGCTTGGTGAAGGCCTGGTATGCTTTTTCCCTGTCTTCTTCCAACTGCAGAAGTTGGCACAGTCTGTCATCCACCGGGTCTCCACTGCTCCTGTCTTCGTCCAACATCCATAGGGCAGGGATTTCGATGTGGGCTGGCATGACAGCCTCTTTACCATAGACGAGCGCATAAGGGGACGTTCTGATGGATTTCTTGAATGAAACTCTGTCCGCCCACAGCGCCCGGTTCAGGAGTGAATGCCAAGTCCGCTTGTTCCTGTCAATGGTCCTTCTGATGATCTTCAGGAGGTTCTTGTTAGTAGACTCAGCAAGGCCATTCCCTCGCGGGTAGTAATTAGAAGACATTTTGTGATAAATGCCAAGTTTGCCAGTGTACTCCGTGAGTACAGCGCCCGCGAACCCCGGACCATTGTCCGTTACAATTGACTCTGGAACCCCGAAGCGGGTAATCAAGCTTTCAAGGAACCCGATGACCGTTTCTTGGTCCGCGTTTTTGGTTGGGATCGCCTCTGCCCACCGTGTGAAGTAATCGGTGGCTGTAAGAATAAACTTGTGTCCGGCAGAGGAATTAGGCGAAATCACCCCAATGAAGTCTAGACCCCATTGCTGGAACGGAGTCTCGGCCTGAATCGGTTGAAGGGGCAGGGGTGCTTTTCTGTTTCGCCAGACAAACCTCTGGCATTGATCACACTTGGAACAGACCGCATAAGCGTCTGTAAATAGAGTGGGCCAATAGTACCCGACTCTAATTATTTTCAAGGCCGTAGGCCTTGCAGAATGATGACCTCCAGGCATCCCGGAATGAAAATCTCCGAGGACCCTGGACTGGTCTGATTTCATGACGCACCGCAACAGGATGCCGTCAATATTTTTGAAGTAAAGCCCCTCGGGGCGAAGAGTGTACTTGAGTGCACCTAGCCGAAATCTCCTTCGTTGTGAGGCGTTCAGTGATCTGGACATCTTCCGGTGCAGAAATATCTCACCAGTTCATCTGTCCAATCACTCTCCTCCGATAAGGAGTTGGCTAGGTTGATGCTTGTTGCTGTGTCCTCCCACTTACAGGCGGAGATGCCGGCTACAGCGCTTCGGGCCAGCTCCTGACACAAGGCTCGGCCTCTGATAAGCTTGGTGGGCCGCACTTCGATGTCGAACTCCTGGATTTTTGCAATCCATCCCGCTCTCTTGTGACCCGGCTCTCCTTGTATGATGAAGCTTCGAACGTCCGAGTGAATCACAAAGACGGTTGTTTTGCTCTGGGAGACAAAATGCCTGAACTTTCGGAGGGATTTCATGACCGCGTGAACCTGCCGCTCTATAAAGTTGTACTTTTCTTCATGCGGCTGAATCACTTGGCTCAGGAACGCTATGGGGCGCTCCTCGCCATCGTCTCCTTTTTGAGTTAGGATTGCGGCGTAACTTTCCGGTTCTCCCACCGCGTAGAGGATGAAGTCCTTGGAGTAGTCCGGGTTTATCAACACCGGAGCTTGCGCAATTCGAGCCTTAATTTCCTCGAAGGCTTGCTCTCTCTCATCACCCATTCGTAAGTTGTATCTTTTTTCAGCAGCTCGGCCATAGGCTTGATCACCCGTGCGAAGTCCGGGATGAACTTCCGCACGAAGTTAATCTGATCGAAGAAGGACCGCAGCCCTTTTTTATCAATTGGGGCCGGCAAGCGAAGGAGGGCTTCGCTCCGTCAGTGGTCAATGGCGAGGCCTCTCTCGGAGATGACATGTCCCAAGCAGCTTACCTTCTTTTACCGCGAAGACAGACTTCTTCGGGTTTATAGAAATGCCGAATTCTCGACACCTCTCAAATATTTGCCGCAGGTGGGAAACATGATCCCCTCTTTGGTGAGAGAAAATAGTCATGTCATCAAGGTAGATGACAATGATCTTATTGAGCAGCTCTCCGAAGGCCAGGTCCATGGCCCTTTGGAATGTGGCACCAAGGATTGGATAAGCCGAAAGGCATGCGCCGATAGGCGAACGTCCCCCATTTGGTGGTGAACGCCGTTTTATGCCGGTCCTCATCCCCCGACCCAAACTCGTTGTAGCCGGAAAATCCATCTAGAAGTGAGAATCTCTGGGCTCCAAAGAACGATGTGTAGAATTTGATCAATTTGGGGAAGCGGATAGTGGTCCTTGAGGGAGGCCTGATTCAAGTTTCTGAAATCGACACACAGACGGATGTCGCCATTCTTCTTCCTCACAAGCACCAAATTCGCAACCCAGGATGAATGCTTGATGGGGTAGATGATTTTGGCCTCCAAAGATCTTCAAGAGCTCGGCTTTCATCATGGCCTCAATTTTCGGATTTACGGCCCTCTCGTCTCGTCGGAATGGCTTGGCGCCATCCTCTAGCTCAATGGTATGTCGGATTACATCTCTCGTCATACCCCTTCAAATCCTCGTAGCACCAGTGCCACGATGTCGTGGAACTCTCGGCACGCTGATCTGATCTCGCTCAAGTTCCTCCGAAGTGGCCTGTCCCGACCTTGATAGTTTTACCAGTTCAAGTTCCAGGTCGGCATACTGCTTCGGGTCTACTTTGATCTTATGAGATATAGCTCTGTCATTCTGATCAAATAGACTTTCCAATGTAATCAATCCTTTTGGGACATGATTATTTTTCAACTGTATCAACCCCTCATATTGCTCGTCATCGTGGTCTCTACTCTCGATTGAACATACTTCATTTACCAAAAATGTGACGATCTCCTCGTCACAATCGAACACCCGCCAGTGGGTGTCCTTATCAGGCACATAAGGCCTGTAGATAGTGCGAACCGGCTTCGGTTTCTGGACAACGTCGTCACCGGAACGCACTGCTCCAACAGACGCCGTAATGTCGCCGTGTTTGTTTTTCTCACGCGATATCGCCTTGACATTCAACGAGTCAAACGACTCCATCAAGTCCCACACCCGGTTGCGGTACGCCTTGAGATAGTGCTTTTTGGAGGCGCACTTGTTCGTAACCTGGTGACACACCAGCTCTGAATCTCCAAAGATCTGCAGGTGTTTAATCCCCAGCCTCTCCGCCTTTCGCAAACCCAAGCACAGGGCTTCGTACTCCGCCGAGTTGTTAGTGCAACTCCAGGCCAACCTGTAGGTATAGTCCTTCTGGATCCCGGTCGGAGAAACCAAAGCACCCCCGCACCGGCGCCATTTTTGCATCGCGCGCCGTCAAAGAAAAGCTTCCACAGCCTTCTCGTGCAGGTCCCACTTCCTTTTCAGCCGACTTGTCAAGCCTCTCTGGCCGTACAACGGTGTAACAGCCCTCGCTCTGTCTCAATTACGGCATTGAAATCCCGCAAAGAGAACTCATCTTTGAGCTGTAGCACTTCGAGGGCTTGCTCCGTCAGCTCTACCGTCACCAGTTCTTCCTCCGTCAGCTGGACCATGCAGTCCGACTCTTCTCCGGGTATCTTCTCTACTAGGAAGGTGGAAGGCTTCTCATTGAAGATTTTCAGTCTCCTTCCTTTGAAGGGCACTTCCATGTGTGAGTAGTCTAGAGACAAGTACTCGCCCAGCTTCGCAGTGAACTCCCGGGAGAGACACATGCCGAAGTAGGGAGCCAAGTCAACAACCACGACTTCTTGAATGACCACGATGTCGAGAGCCTTATGCAACCGAATAGGGATGTCCTTTATGACACCAACTGTCTTGACAGGGGTGCCGTCCAATTGCAGCACGCCTTGGCTGCTCCTTGTGTACTCCATCCCGATCTCGTCGCAGACGGCTTTCGGCATAACAGTCGTGGAAGCGCCAGAGTCCACCATGCAGTTGTGTACTATGTGCCCTTGCATCCGTAAAGACAGATAGAAGGGAGGCGGTCTGTTCTTCCCAATGGCTGAGACTCGTCGTAGGTTGAACCAGGACAGCGGGCCGTATCCGCTTGCCGTTCTTCATGTTTTTCGTAGATTCCCGCAGCAGATCCACCCGGCCTCGGGAGCGTAAGAGCATCGTACATGCCGATTCTAGCGGGTGTTCTTTTCAACTCGTCTACTATGTCGTAGCCCGAGGTGCTAGCTCCTTCTCGCTTCTTTTGCCGGCTCATACTTCGTCCAGTACTGCTGGGTGGCCTCAACTCTCTGTCTCTTGGTCAGAGACGGGTACTTCAGCTTCTCCTGTGCTTGTTCTTTGGTTTCAGCTGGAGGCTGAGGTACGGGAGCTTTAGCCGGAACTAGAGCTGGAGCCGCCCTAGCTATGGGGGGCTTGGCTGGAATAGGGGTTGCCTTTACCGGAGGAGGCTTGGCTGGAGCTTTGTCTTTGGATGCCTTCTCCTGGGCTGTGTAGGGCCACAGCCGCTTGTATGGTGGCAGCCCACCGGGCTGCGCCTTTTCTCTTCTCGGCATACACCTGCAAGGGCTTGGCAAGGATCTCGCAGCTTTCTTTTCTTCCTTGGCGGGCGGCACTAGATTCTCCTCTGGGAGGGCAAAGTTGGCTTCGCCGTCCAGGATCATGTAGAGTTCATCGTCCTCTATGGCGCCGCCGGCCAAAGTCTGGATGTAGTGCTGGTGCAATGTGCAGTCATCCTCCGAATGCGGGTCATTGCACGTAGTGCACCAGCTAACCTCGGTCGAAGGACCAGGTTGGTCTTCTATAGCAAGCATTTCTGGAGGCGGACGCCTCTCGCAGCCGTTGTTCTGGAGGTCCGTCTTTTGTCGGCGTCGGGGCGGATATGGCCTCCTAGGAGCGAGGTCCATCTCGGGCTCGCTTCTTCTTCAAAGCGGTCATGTCATTGGACATGGCATGATAACCTGAGGCCAAAGCCCGTACCTCCTGGAGGATTGTATTCTGAATGTTATTGTCAGGAGGCGGCAATTGTGCCGGTGGAGGCAATGCGGCTAATGGAGGAGGATTGGAATAAGGTGCGTACTGCGGGGGAGCAGGGAGTGCTGGAAAATGCGGAGGAGGAGGCGGGTGAGGATAATGCAATTGCGGCGGGCCGTAAGGAGTTACGACCGGCGCCGGATTCCATTGCTGCTGGGGTTGCTGCCCTGATGTGGACGGCGCACCACCAGAAGCTGATGGATACTGGGATCTGGGGAAGTCGGGATGAATGGGTTCCTGCACCCGGACGGGAGTCTCGCCGATGGAAATGATATCCGCTTCAGCTTGCCGGGCAGCATCGTACAGAGCAGAAACGAGTCTATTCTCGGCAATCTTCAGAGCAGTGCATATGTCCGAGTTGAAGGATCTCGGTAGTAGTGAGCAGCCATGCCAGCCGAAGGCCGAAGTTCACGAGGTACCCGTTTCCAGGATCTCGCAAACCTCGATGTTAAAGTCGACACCTCCTCTTGAGGGTGTCTCTCGGATACTTTGGAACCGATGCAAAGAAAGAAGTGGGGTCGCAGACTCGTTGCATCCTTTCACGAGCCTTCCGGCGAGTCAGGGCCACCCCGTGATAGATCCCTCTCGGCAGCGATCTCCACCAAGAGAGAAGCTTTCCCCTTAGGGAAAGGGCCAGCAGACGGGTCTTCACACTCTCGTCGCAATGGAGTGCAATGCAGCCGGGGCAAGGATGTCCTGGATGTGCTCGTACGCCGTCTTGCCGTAGCCGTCGTACGTAGGGATGGACTTTAAGGCAGCAAGGGGCACAACTTGCTGTCCGACCAGGGCCAAGGGCCCCGTAGAGTCCACCGCCGGGAAGAGATCATCATCATTCTGCTGCTGGGCAGCCATTTCTTCTTCTTCTCCTCCGTCGGTTGTATACTCTGTGTCGGTACCTTCCGAGGATGTAGATTATTCTTCTTCCTCGGCCTCTTCTATTTCGTTCTCAGCTCCTCCGACCTCGGCTTCGGCTTCTTCTTGGATTTCAGCCTCGGCTTCGTCGACACGAGCTTGTTGATCAGCCACCTCGACAATTTCGCCTCGAGCGTTGATGTCTAGTTCGTAAAAGGCAAGCGGGTTTCTCGGATCCCTTGCTCGCCACCTTCTTGTTTGCATGAAGGTGCTAGGACCGGTCTTTCGGACTCGGAGGATATGTTCGTGCAGTAGTCGCCAGTGTTCCGATTTTGAACAAGAATGAAGTGAACACCGGTGCTTCGATTCTGTTTGGGGGTGGGAAACTTCCTTGCCCCACCGAGTGCTCGTAATGAACTGTCATCCCGAGTGAAGACGAGCTTGAGATTTTTCAAATGTGGGACTCTTGTCCCACCGGGCGTGCCGCAGAAACTGTTGGTTACGAATCTGCCATGAGGAAAGGATTTTGTGTTAACGCGCCCGCATTCGCCCACCGCATTGAAAGGCCGGAAGGAAGGAATGCCTTCCGTGCCAATCTCCGGAGAAGGCCGGCTTCCTGTGGGGTTTTATGGTTTAAGATGAGAGTGCAGGAAAGAGATAAAAATGCGGAAAGAATTTACAGATGTGATTGGAGTTGGGTGGGGGGAACTAACAGTACAGCAACACATCAATCACCACTACTTACTGCAACATAAATACAAAGCATAACCGTGAAACTGCCAAATCTAAGTATACTTTTTATATAAAGAAGTGTACGCACAGCTACAATGATTCCCTAACAAAAATTCCCTACAAGGAACTAACAAAGATGGCAACGCATCAATCACCACTACGGACAACAACATAAATACAAAACGTAACCAAGAAATGTCAGATCCAAGTATATGTGTTATGCAGAGAAGTGTACGCACAGCTACAATGGTCCCCTAATAGACATTCCCTCCAAGGAACTAACAGTACGGCAACGCATCAATCACCACTACGGACAACAACATAAACATAACACACAACTGAAGGAACTGCTACCTAATTTATTCTATGTATCCTCTGATCTATGAAGTCCAGGAGTACTTGGCCATCAAATGCTGGAGTTCAGAGTTCAGCACAACAGCGAGCCATGACACAAGAAATATGACAAAAGAGAGGCAGCATAAAAAATAATACTAGAACAAAGCTAGGTATATACTTTATATTAAGAAGCGTAGCACGGCTACAATGGTTCCCTAACAGACATTCCCCTTCCACCACTTTACAATGAAAATGTGGTGGGTATTTATAGCCCGAGTCCCTCCCGATTACATTAATGGGCACAAAGTCCCAGTCAAACATTAGCTGACAAAAGCAGCCATGGAGCTGTCGATGCTGACCTTTGTCTGGCAGACCGGACTCGCAGATGGTCTCCCCGAAGGCCGTACGGATACGTGGCAGCGCGTTAGGTAGAACTTCTCATCGGCAGAATGCGGGTAGCTGAAGCTGTAGAACCTCCAATCACCTTTAAATGAGGCAACTGGCATAAGTAGTGCAGCCCATGCTTGTCCTTTTGCTCGGCACGTCTTGGCTCGGATCCCAAAGTTGGACACTTGTCGGATGATGCTGCTTGACACGTGTCTGCCTTGAAAGGCAGTTTATCCAACTTCGCCCAGGATCAGAGCGCCATCGGGTTGCGCAGGTAGAAAACAGCGTAGTCGGGAAGGCCTTCATGCCTTGGGTGCATTTCTGAGTTTATTCCCCTACTGCGCACCTGTCAAAGGGCGCACTCCGACTTCGCCGCGAAGTCGGGTTGCGCACAGGTGAAAGCTGATTTCTGCCGCCGTACGGACTTCGCCTCGGAAAGGGCGCACTCCGACTTCGCCGCGAAGTCGGATTGCGCCCAAGCACTTAGTCATTTTTCCCGCCACCGCTACCAAGTGCGCTCAGAGAGGGCGCACTCCGACTTCGCTGCGAAGTCGGGTTGCGCCCAGAACACTTGTTCTTCTGGTTGATTCTGTCGCACTGCGCACTTTGCACTCCTGCTGCGCTCCAACTGGAGGGCGCACTCCGACTTCGCTGCGAAGTCGGATTGCGCCCTGACACTTAGCCATTTTTCAGGGCAACTGCTGTCATTTTTGAGATTTGATTGAGGGGCTCAAGAGAAAGAGGGAAGAATGAGAATGTAGGGAAGAGAGAGAAAGGGGGAGAAGAGGAAGGGGAAAGAGAGGAAGAGGGAAAGGGAAGAGCAGCTCTCTTACAAAAATTGAAAACATTGCACCCCGTGCAAAATGTGGCAATAGAAACATTGTGATATTTTGTATATATTTAATCTATGAGATTATGTTTTTGATGTTTTGTAGCTAACACAGGGACTGTGTTAATTCTAAGGGGGAAGTATGTCACATCCCCACTGTTGGTGATTAACATCCCCACTGTTGGTGATTAATTTTCTTGGAAGAATGTGATTCTACGATTAGTGTTTGTGGTGCAGGTGCAGGACTCAAGACAAAAAGCACCCACCCCATTGACCGAGGCAGCAGATCGGAAACGCCGGGTAAGTGGTTATGATGTTGTGCCCCGAGCACCTTGGTCCGTGGGTACATGGAAGCCCACCGTAGGTTGCATTGCATTGCATTTTTCCTGTCATAGTTGCGTTCGTTGGTTTGTTGTTCTTTGACTGCTATCTTTTAAAAATGATAATTTTAAAAATATATATTAAAAAATAATAATGTATATGGATATACTTGTTTAGAAGTAAATTTTAAAAAATTGTAATTATTTAAAAATCCATAACCATGGCATTATCTATTAAAATAATAATATTTGTAAAGATTAAAAAATAATAATAAATATAAATACTAATAATTAAAATAAAGTACATGTAATTATATAAAATAAATAACCCAGGTGTTGTAGGTGAGTTGGAGAGGAGAGGACAATCCTCCAAGGAGGTCCCAGGTTCGAATCTCCACCCTACCAAAAAGCTGAATTGGGTACCCAAAATCCAATTGATAATGTTGGTACAGAGCAGGCTGGGTGCGACCCTGGGTGACTTTGACGGTGTAGAACCCCCTGTTCGTGGTCTCTTAGACCGCGGCCCCGCAAGGGGTTTTTCTCTTTAAAAAAAAAAAAAATTATATAAAATAAATAAGATATTAAATATTGATGTAAGCCTTTTATTTTTACATTATGGAGAATACACCTACGTGCTATTCGTATAAACGGGATAAAACTATAAAGAAAAAAGACCACTAAAACTTTAAGTCAAATTTAACTAAGTATGATCTGAGCTTAAGTAAAATAATAAAATTAAATTAGTTCAAATACTCATACATGGAGGACGACTGCACGTTTTACCTGGCAAAAGTTCATGATGTGTCCTCTTTCTGTTAATCACCTTCTCCTATAAATTAAGACGAGCTAGTTAGAGGGAGGGGTGTGGAGTCCTCACGGAGCCAAGCAAAAAAAAAGAGACGGAGTACATCTGTTGAAGAGGAGTTGCATAAATAATGAGTCAGAGCCCTCTTAATATAATAAGTGTTGTGCTATTTTAAAACAATTCTGAGAAATATTCATCTCTGGTTGATTGAATTATGTATGTGTTTTTGAATGCTTTTTCTTTACCTGTTTACATAACCGAGTAGTTAATTTCTCGTAATGTATAACTCGTTATCCCGGATGCGTTGTTGTATGTGTATTATTTTAAGACTGTGAATAGCAAGGGAAGTCTTCTGTTGGATTAAATTACATATGTATTCCTTTTAAGAAACTATATAATTCTTAAAACCACAGAACAAAGAGAAAAATTTAAGTAATTATTGACGCTGGAATACCTGAACGATATAATGTTTTACCAGTATTGTTTGGACATATTATGCCTATGCTGTCGTGATTGATTTGTTGTTTTTCTACTTGATAGTTATTGTAGTATCCATCTTATCTGCATTGTGTATGGTTGCGTGAAGATGCTGCGTCTGTGGTTAATTCTTTAACAATGCATGTTTGTGAATGGACTGAGCATGTCATGTTGTTTTTGGACCAAGTCTGAGCCAAAATCCCTAAGTTTCTTTTCACATCTGGTCATGTGGATGGGCGCTGAAGGCGTGGTAAATTTCGTGAAGGTGGAATGTGTGTTGAAAGTAGACCTACTAGTATGTCGAACCGAATTGGCGCCGTAGAACAGAGACTGTGTAAGCGTGGCATAGAGATGTTTCCTTAATTCCGCTGTGGAGTTAGTATGTCAGTGTTATACAACATATATGTCTTGGAATGTTAGTGTATAAGCCATAGTAATTTGATAATGTTGGTGTTTGGTATTCCCGTCAATATTTCACAAATGTTGGTATAAGATAGCTCTTAACATTATGTAAAATGAGGAAAAGATTGTCTGGAAAATGTTACGTATTTCTTGATTTACTCTTTAAACTCCGATTTAACCTCAATATTTAGCTGTCTTTGGGAAATGTGTTTAAAAGATAATCTTTCATTTGGCTCCAAGTTGTTTTCGTACGATTACATTTCATGGAATGAAGTCAGTATTAGCTTATTTCCATTAGCACTATTATTGGGTTATACAATGGTTAATCAAACGTTTTAGAAAGAGAACACGTTTCATATATTTGATTGGATATATATATACACAGGTCTTGGGAGACGTGACTCCAGAAATGCTGTGTGTTAAGCTTCAATTTAGGAAGTGAACTTATTTCATGTTTTATATTTGATTTATATTTTCATGACTCTAGAATGCTATATGTTAGACTTAGTTGAATATTAGAAATTTACTTTGAAAACCTAGTCTAAACCAAGAATGGTTATACTTTGTATTTATGTGAAAGTGTTTGAAAAGTTATATAATTAAATTGTATGTGTTAGTTACTCGAACAAACAAAGCACGTTTACTTTCCATAAGCGCTTGAGTTTAAGCTAAAAACATTATTTTAGCTGCAATTTTTATATTTTGATATAAAGGGAAATATTATCTTGATTTTATTATTATGGAAACTGTGATAGTATGTAAATGTATAAGGGTTTTATAATCACTATATAAGAGTAGAAAGGTGGTAAACAATGAAGTCATCCCCCTGTAAAACCCATTACCACTTGCTAAAAAATCATTTTTGCTTCTATACTGAAAAAGTCGAGAAAGGACTTTTTTCACCCATCCGCAATAAGTCACGAGGTGACTTTTGCGACTTTTGCGTGATTGAGTCACTGTACTCCGGCTAATTATGGGATAGGGCTAATTATGGGATAGGGATCTTAGCCGTCGAGTGTAACGAGCGGCGGTATGGGAGGTCACTCTAGGTGATCAGTCAATTAGTGGTGGTGATAATCATCAGTGGTGATAATCATCATTTCACTCGGACTGAGGAGAAGCCTACATTAAGCATGGTTAGAGGGCCACTCATGCTAATGGCATGTCTAGCGGCAGATGGTTATGGGCAGCATTGTCGTCATTCCGAGAAATAATATGATTTTCTAGTCCACATGCCAAGCGATGGCGGGCTCTAGTCAAACCTTAATAGAAGGCCATGTCGTCATTCCGAGAAATAATATGATTTTCTAGTCCACATGCCAAGCGATGGAGGGCTCTAGTCAAACCTTAACAAAAGGCCATTGACTAGCACCGACATAAATGAATTGAACACTCGAAGAGCTACGAGTTCTTTTGTCTTTGGACAAGGGAAAATAGCGTACCCCGTTCAGGTGATATGGGCCCTGAGCGGAAAACCCTTCACTGGATTTTGAGAAGACTCATGTGAGGAGTCAGAATCCTACATGGCGAATCGCGGGATGTGGCTAGTTCCGAGCACTTAAGACACCAGCTGCAGTGGTGGCTATTCTTGAAGTGTGTCTTTTATATGCCTGGGCTAACATTACGATGGGTTATAAGCTAGTTTCTATATTTTAAAGAAAAAATTTAGTGATAAAATGTTGGGTTGTGACATTTTTCACAAAGAGAGATGACACTTGCAAACTAATCATTGGCCTATAACTCAAATCCCCTACTTCTAGAATATATAAAATCTAATTATTGAAAATACTCTTCCCAAAGGGTTGGCAACCCATACTCGAAGGATGGTGTTAATTCTTATAACAACCTATACTTGAAGAAGGATGGTGTGAATATGACAAGTATTTAGGGGGCAACCTTCATAATGACGAGTAATGACCTATGTCTTAAATTTGAGGAACAACCCTTACTCAATTTCTTTCTTCTACATCATCTTGAGTGCAAACATGGCTAGTTGTTATATTTTCCCCCCTCCCCAATAGGTTGATGAACGATGGCCTCTTTTTAGATAATTGCCTCGAGATAACTTTGGTTCAAGGAATGAATGCGGTAGCTTCCTCTTAATTTCCCTTCATCTTGTTGTAGGGTTTTGATCACTTAAACAACTCTCCAAATCATGACATTGGCATAGAAAGGAAACGGGCACTAGTTGTAATTTATGGCGTGATGCTAGGAATTCATGTCGACCCCTATACATTATAGACAATGTTTAGACTAGATCCTTCCAAAATATATACAACGTTCAAACTAGACTAGATGACATTGGTAAGGTAGCATGGATATTGAGCAACGTTCACCATACAATGGTAAAACTTTCCCTTGTCACATGTTAACTGCAAACCGACCTTCATGGGCCCTTAGGCACATCAAGTGGCATTTATCTATTGTATAGTTTAGATGATATTTGCTCTGATATCATAGTATGTAGTTCAAATGACATTCTCCCCTAACTCCCCCTTGCACTTCCTAGATGGCAACATAAACAATAGTTTAGATGGCATTCAATGCAACCTTGATAATATGATCTTAGGTTTATTACACTTAATCCTCTTGGTTTACCACCTCTCTTAAACTAGTTTGATGGCTTCTCTAGTTGGTTGACAAACAAATTCAACATTCAATTGTAGGATCGAACAAACTCTATCCCACTTTGCTTTGTTCTATATTTTTTTGTAATGACCTCATATTCATTGTGCAACAATTAAAATTCATTCTTGAAGACCTCAACTCCTTCCAAATTACGTACTTGCCCTCTAGGAATTTCATATACTAGTCTATTGAATTTCATATACTAGTCTATTGTGGTTCAATGCAATGTCCCAAGGAATAGCCTCCAATTTACCTCATTCATTTGTTCATTGGCCTTCTAAATCATGATGCAACTTTTCCAATGTTTGAATGGGTCTTCTCTTTCACCACCATGAAAATTGAGACACTCTATCACCCATACATTGGTTGTTTTGTTGACCAATTGATTCAGCAACAATCACTCTCATGGTAGACTCACATCATACACACTATCAAATGCACCAACATGCACTTTGCTCTCATGTTCATCATGCACATAATTGAATACACTAAACTACAATTGAGCATGTCAAACTCCTATCTCATGTGTTATCAAATGGATAATTATGTGTTTGCTTTTATGTTGGACTCTTGTTCCATGCATTGTTGGATGCACAACCGATGTCAATCACATCTAGGAGTATCATCCTTTCTTGTCAAATCACATTTCTGTCTTTATATTTGCTATCACTTGGACCTCCATCTACATTGGCAAAATGTCTACATCGATATCAATTTATGTTTCCCATTTTCCCTCATCTTGAAGAGGAAGAGGTATGAGTGGATTATGATGCTTGTCAACCATACTCTACTCTTCCCATAATTGTTGCTTATATTTCAAAGTGAGATCCTCTTTGTAACCATGCCACTAACTTCAACTCAACTATGTACAAGGGATGACCCCAAGATATGGCATGTGGGAGTACTCTAGTCTTGCATATATCTATACGATACAACATGCTACAATACAAATCCATATCTAATAGAGAAGCACAATGAAAAAAACTCATAGATACATGTACACAGGATGACTCCAAATTTCAATCATTTGCAATAGATTATGGCATGGTCAAGCTTGAAATATTCCTATAATCATCGCACCTTGATCATCATCTAACAACCAAATACATGCTCCATGCTTTTATAGACCACACAACTACACCTCTCTCTCTCCCACACACACCCACCTACCCACACAAATTCACACTTCAACACACACCCACCTACCCACACAAATTCACACTTCAACAAAGATAGATAGAGCATACATTTAGGTATCACAAGAATTGGTAGGCAGCTGCCATCTACCCTACATACCTAACTACATATGCACATAAAAACATAAAACATACCCTATAACATTAAACATAACAACATATGATACACTGTACAACACGACATAGGACATGAATATATACAATAGATTCAATAGTTCATGCACTCACAACATTTATGATTATGTGGATGCTCATGTGTTCATGCATTCATGCACCAACTCATCCACCTATGACATACCATCATAGTGAACTTTATTTGATGTGGATAGATTTAAAAGGGTTTCTATTTCAAGCTATATTTAATATTTTATTATTGCTTTCGTATGGTTATCAAAGCAATTTCAAACTAATCACACTAATCACCCTAGTATGGGAACAAAGAGATAATAACAAGGTATGGGCTCCATATAGATGCCTCATCCATACCTCATCACTTGTCTAGTATTAGTGGACCAAACATTCAATTATGCCACCTGACATCGAATGACTAATGCACTTGGGCAAGGTGGAAGACGATGAGGGGCAATGAGGTGCACCCATGCAGGTCAATACTTAATAAGCCTAGGTAAACCAAACTTTCTGGCACTCGTCTTACAATGAAATTTAGCATTGAATATTTGATACCATCTCTAGAAAATGGCAGGTGATTATTGAACATAAAAAAAAAATCTCTCATGCACACTTAGTGATCGATGATAGTTCTGAAGTCGATGAATGGTCCATATTCCAAGAACCAATTTCAAAGAGAAGTTTACATTAAAATAAAATTAAAAAACTACCAAAAATCTCAAGTTGAAAGAGAAAATGCCTTAGCGAATGGTATTAAACATCTTTTGCAAGTTATTATGCTCTGATGTTGCAAAAAAGCTGGATCCTCTAATACAAAATAGAGGTCAGATTTTTAGAACACAGACATGATTTTTGGCAACAACACAGGTAGAAGTCACTAAGAAGAGAACCAGGAAGAAAAGAAGGCTTTAATGCCAAGTGGTGTGACAACAATAGGTATTTCTGAATAGGAATTCACTGAGGTGTAATGGAGAAACAAATATTAGATAGTTTAATAATACTTAAGAGGCAGAGGTAGTGATTGATAACTTACACACCAAACAGAGGATGGTTTGTAAAGAGGGAGACCACAATACTCAAGTCCCATACTTGTAGGAATTACAAATCAACCAACCCTTAAGTTTTGTATAAGATGTTATTAAACATGTAATATATGTTACAAGAATGACAAATCACAATAAAATATGAAATACAAGGTGCTGATCAATCCAGGCTTTACACTTGACACATTAGACATTACACATATATAATGAGATGCTGTGGAAGCTTCTAGTGGGAGAGCTTTATACATTACCGAGACTAGGTAAACTGCCGAGTGGCAAAATTAAAGAGAATCATAGTACTTTACAGACTTACTCCAACATCATCATCAAGAATCAGCTTGGCCCTTCTCCCCTTTTCTTTAGGTTAGTTGACTATTGTGATCTTTTCCTCCAATGCCAGGCTCATTTCCCATGTCGATGAATTGTCATTATGCTTGGTTAATGAGTTCTTGGCATTCTCTGCTGAAAGCTGCCAGTCTTTGATATATCCAGGCCGAGATCCCGGTGAATTAATTTCTATAGAACCTTCTAGCATGGCAACTACCTGGGACATGGAAGGTCTTTGTGTGGGAGTTGCCTGTGTACATAAGAGTGCTACATGAATGACTCTCATCACTTCTTCCAAAAAGTAGGTAGAAAGAATGCTTCTATTGACCAAATCTAGAAGTTGGTTCTCCTCATACAATTGCCAAGCCTGCAGTTCATTGGTAGACAATAAACAACATTGTTTTGAGAAAACACATAAATGGCAATTTGCACTTTGATATATGCTCCATATTTGGTTCTCTGTCAGATGATTTTAATTTGACAATACAAACAAGTTATGCTATAAATTAAGAAATCATTGTTACCCAATCAAGAAGATAGACCCTCTCATCTGGCAAGCTCCTGTCTTCATGACTTCTGCTGCTGACAACTTCGAGAGCAACTACTCCAAAGCTAAAAACATCAGCTTTCTCTGTGAGATGTCCACGCAAAGCATATTCTGGAGCTAGATACCAACTGGAAGCAGCACATATTTAAACTGATGTTATACATTTGTAAGATAAGTGTTGACACTCATTTCAAGCTCTATTAGTTTCTGTGTTATGGTGCTTGCAGTATAACATTGAAATCTAAAATGAACTCCTGTAAATGAGAAATAACATGCATTTGTAATTGACTGAATCCTGTTAAATATAATGAGCTGTGCTAGACATATATTGCCTTTATCATGATATGTCCAGTTCTACAACTGCTATGACTGGAAACGACTTATGCCGATTAACCTTTCTGCATTGTGATCTAGAACATTAAATTATTCTATCCATCTCTCTATCTATCTATATACACACTATTCAGCCAAACAATAAAAGAACAAAAATAATCTCTATAGGAAATTGCAAGATATAGTATCTTATATTACATTGTTCCTGCCACTCTAGTACTGATGTGTGTCTTTTCAGCTTCATATAGCTTTGCCAATCCAAAATCAGCTATTTTTGGATTTAGATATTTGTCTAGAAGAATGTTATTTGGCTTTATGTCTCGATGTATAATTCTGATTCGAGATTCTTCATGAAGATATGCTAGGCCGCGTGCAACTTCAAGGCAAATGTTATACCGTGTAGGCCAATCAAGGTTGAGCCTAGAGTTATCAGAGCCTGCAGTTTAAAATAAGAAATAATAAGAAGTAAATATTTTTAGATAAGAACAAAAATGGATTCCTGAGCTTGCAGTTTAGCATTAAGAAATATAAGATTGTACCAAATAAAGCACGACCCAAACTGTTGTTGGGCAAATATTCATAAACCAGGAGACGCTCTTCTTCCTCGACACAACAACCATAGAGTCTGACAAGATTACGATGTTGCACAGCAGATATTGTGGCAACTTCATTTAAGAATTCTCGTTTTCCTTGACTGGACCTGGATGACAGCTTCTTTACTGCTACAAGATTTCCATCTTGTAGTATACCCTAAAATTGAAAAATCATCCAATGTAACAAACATCTCAAAATTTTCATTTTTGATTTATCCATTTCATGCACTCAAAACGTAAATCATATTTTAAATACAATAACAGGGTCCATTTCAATGTACCTTGTAAACAGCTCCAAACCCACCCTCTCCTATCTTATTTTCAATATCAAAGTCTCTTGTAGCTGTTTTCAATTCTGTTAAACTAAAAATATGTGGTTTTCCAGTAATATTCTTCAAGTCTGACAAAACAAAACAGAAGATAACAGTAAGATCCATGTTCAAGGAAATTCATTTATCAATACTATTTTGACTTACAAAAAAGATGGTCAAAGTGAGCAAACATTATGAGTCTGATCCCAGAAAGGATGGAGTTCAGTCCAAATCTTAGAAACATGCATTCTCACCTTCACTATCATCGGCCGATGAGATTCTTCCCTTCCTTCTTTTTCTTAAACCCACTAAGGAAATGCATAGAAGAATGCCTAAGCCAGCTATTACTCCAACAATAATTCCAACTTTTCTACCTTTGCTTTGCTTGTTGGCACTTCCACTTGCAATAGTTGGCTTGAATTCTGCAACAACAAAGATAAAGGAATTTTGCATTTTTAAAAGCATTCTCGATTTTCTATATAGACAAAATAAGCAAATGTATTTATCTTCATAGCCAATGTCTTAATATTGAGAACCAGATAATCATAAATTATATTGATTACCAGGAGTAACTCTAATTGCTGATACTAAAGGTCCATGTGTCTGCTCAGATGGTATGCAGCAAGTTCCCTTCCCAGCCCCAAAAAAGTGCACCTCGAGGAAGTTTTCAGTAACGTTTATAGTATAGTTTTTAACAATTGGCACATTTGAGCCTCCAGCCACCTCCTTGATATTGAAATCTCTTAATACTCGAATTCCCTGCACAAAAAAAATCTCTTAATACTCGAATTCCCTACACAAAAAAGTGTTGTAAAAGGGACAAATATGTGGAAGCATAAAAGAAATAGTGATATTTTAGGGAGTCAAATAGATATTCCAGTGTCTGTCAAAACTCAAAAATCATGCATGCAATATAAGAGGACTCATACAAATAAATCTTTGCTAGTCAGTAAATACAGAAGGGCATCACAAATGATGGTCCCTCTGTCTACTTCCTTAACAACAACACAAATTCCATTTTATGGCATCCAAGAATGTAATAATGAATGAATTTTGTTCTTAATATTTGTCAAGATTTTAGTTCATCAATCTCAACCTTGCTACAACTTAATCAAGTATCCATGAAAGTTTTTTATTAAGATCTAAACATGGAACATTTCATTCTTGTGGATATGGATCCCTGCCCCCCAAAAAAACTGATTGGTATCTGTGGATATGATATTGTATAGTATATTGGTGTTACAGAGTAGTTACCCAAGGTATACTGTATTTAAGATATATTGTAATAATGAATGAGCTAAGGCTAGAGTTAAATACCAATACCCTCCCCTCACGTCAATCATCAAATACTGGTTTGCAATCATCTTCTCTGACAGAGACTCTCTCCTAACTTAAAAGTATTCTCTATATTCATATCCTGTGTTGATTTATTGGTTTTGCCCTAACTTAAAAGTATTCTCTATATTCATATCCTGTGTTGATTTGATACATTTTGGATGATTTATTTGTTAACTGTATGGTAATGTATTTTATAGGTATCAAATTTCATAACAAAAACAAACATGACTTTGGAATATTATATGGTTTGATACATAGACATTTATGTGTTGCTTATATAGATGTTACTTTAGGACAAAAGATTAGTCCATGATTTAGCATATAAAATCAACTCTCCAGATTAATTCACCTATTATGGAAAAATTTAAACCTTCTATGGAATTCTTCATATGTGTAATTCTCATCATTTCAAAATCAAAATGTGATTTATGGATCCTTGCCCTTATAATATCAAAAATATAACAGTGTATATAAGCTTTGTAGCTCTTTAGTGATACATGTGCTTAAAAAAATTCTTCATCATATAACAACCTTGTGTGTTTGAACCTTATATTCAAATATTATAATATGAATGGGACAAGGAAGCTATTTGAATGTCTTGATAGTCATGTTGCATGATTTTGAGGTCTATATACTAGGTGATTAGATAGTTAATAAGGTAATTCAACCTAGTAGCTCATGGTGAAAGCGATTGGGCATATATGAGACATAAACTTGATTCTAGTGTTAGCAAGCACATCTACATTCATGAAAAGTATATATATAAAGGGTTTCAAACTTTCAAGTAGATATATAAGGGGTTTTGACAGTACTTCCATTGGCAAATAAATCATTAAAAAGAAGAGACAAGAAACAAGAAATCAAGCATTGATAAATCTAAACTATAAAACAAATAAATAATAATAATCTTGATATTTAATAAGAAACAAATTTGTGATACCATCGTAACATGGCCATGATGTAACAGGTGGGGCCTGTTTCAATCCCATATAACAAATAATAATAATAATGATGATGATGATGAAGAAGAAGAAAAATATAAAACATATTTGCTGTCAACCATGGCATGGGTTAGAGGAATTGCTACGAGGATCCAAGAAAGGACTTAGAAGGCCTGCAATTCAATAAACCATGTCAAAATTAAGGGATGGAAACCCTTAACACATACATCATTCTCTCACATTCATAGCCCATCCATAGACATCTCTTCTCTTATATTTAAAAAGTTGTTATTAAGGATATGTTGATGATTCAATTCTCTTGTGAAACATTATGGTATATGGTTGATACTTTATGGACCTAGACCCTTCATTAAGAAAGTGATATCAACATCACACCAAGCAAAGATCTGAAAAAAGGAAAATTTACATGGAGGATGAGACAAAGAACAAAAAATGTGTGAAGGGAAAATATTCGTTAAGGATCTTTTTGCAACATTTGTCGTGTCTATACTATTTGGAAGGATGCCATTTTGATGTCAACAACCTTTTATCCAATGGCCTTTGTGATATATATAAATACATGTGTATGCACATGTGTGTATTCTCCATGCGTTTTTCAAGCAAATAAATTTGACACGATTTTTCTCCTCTTTGAGTGCACATAAAAAAGGAAATTTTGAAAAATTTATGCCCTAATAAATAAAGAATTTCAACATCGAATTATAACATGCTTATTTTCAACAAGCTCCTCAAATGAGAAAAAACTCCATTCATATTATTTACTCAGTGCTTCATGCTCTGTTCACTTCCATGGATCTGTGTACAAAAATTGAATTGTTTTCAGCAATTTATTCATACTTGGATCTGTGACATCAATGCTGGTATAAGTCATACAATTAGTTATATAAAGTAATTTAAGATATCAGGGGCAATCTTCTCTCTTACCTGTTCTGACGGAACCAGTCAGGTTCTCTTACCTGTTCAGACGGAACCAGTCAGGTAGAACATAGGTTTGAGAATTGTAATAGTGAATTGCCACATGCTACAACACATGAAGTTAAAGCATTGTTAACATTCCAAAATATGATTTAATGCTCTTGTCAAATGTTGCAAGTGCCAACATAAACAGGTTTGTTTCTTTGTAATAGTGAAATGCCACATGCTCCAACATATGATGTTAAGGCATGTTAACATTCCAAAATATGATTTAATGTTCTTGTCAAATATTGCAAGTGCTGACAACATAAATAGGTTTCTTTGTAATAGTGAATTGCCACATGCTCCTGTTGGTCACGGATCCACCACCAAGAAAGGATTTTGTCTAAGTATGCGCCCTAGACCCGGACCACAGATTGAAAGGCCGGAGGGAAGAGATGCCCTCCGTGCCAATCTCGGGAGAAGGCCGACTCCTTTTCTAAACTGGGTTTTAAGACAAAAGTGCAGGAAAGAGATTGAAAAAGTGCAGAAAGAAATGTAAATGATAATTAATAGCAGTGGGAAAGAATGAGCAGCACGATTACCAACTAAGGCTTAAACCAATAGCAATCAAAACAAAACACGCAACAGAAACTAATGCTGCAATTCCCTCCTATGTATCCTTCAGCAAGAATTACAGATTCACTCAATGTCCAATGCAATAATCCAGAGCGCAGAATTACAGCAACCAGAAAAATAAATGAATGTAAACAGATATACTTGTAGAAGGCATCATAAAAGGACACAAGAATTAGAACCAAGGATGTTCTATCATTGATGCAAAGAGTTTGAGCATAGTAGTTCCCTAGCAATTCATTCCCCCCTTTTACAATGTTTGAGCATAGTAGTTCCCTAGCAATTCATTCCCCCCCTTTTACAATGAATATTGACTGCCTTATATAGCAGAGTTTTCCCTCCCAATTATATTAAAGCACAGATCTCAAAGCACAGATCTCAAAACTGCCGAGGCAGCTGAGATTTGACCCCTGACAACCGCCAGTGTACCTGAAAGGCGGCTTTCCCATGTCTGGAACTGAACTGTCAGTCGAGAAGGCGTGTTTCATCAATGCACCTGGTACGTCTTGCCCTTTGGGGTTTTCCTGGGGTCGGAAACTCGTGCGACATTAACTCTTCAAATGCCCACCTACCCTGCTTCTTTAAGTTCACCTGCGGTTACTCCGGGAAGCACAAATCTCGAGGAATTTCTCGCCTTTACTTCTATCCGGCTTCTGCTGCAGGGCACGTGCGAAGCTGAGGGTCGCAAGGTGGATGAGCGAACCTGGGCGGCTTGAAAAGACTAGGGGGGCTAGCTGGAGGATCGCCCGAAATGGAGGAATGTTCCCGAGAATCGCCCAAAACCGGAGCGAATCCTGGGAATCGCTCCATGATGGAGCGAACTGTAGGATGAGCTGCCCTGCCTGACTAACCTGTTTTCTTCATGTGACTGACAATTCGCGGGCAGGTGAGATGTTTCCAGAGATCGTCGAGAAGTGGCCGTGATTCCTGGGAATCGCCCAAGGCGGAGCAAACTACGGGCGGCTCCGGACTTGGAAAAAATTTCGGCATTTCATCCGCTCGCTGGTCATTGGCAATCCCAGCGACTCCCGAGAATCGCTGTGCTGAGGGGCGAATTCTGGGAATCGCTCCAATGGGGAGCGAACTCCGGGAAACAGGGAGGACTTAGCTGTTTTTCGATTTTAGCCTGCTAATCGCAAGCAACTGGAGAGAATCCCGAGAGTCGCCCTACTGGAGAGCGAACTCCGGGATGAATAGAACTTAGACAAATTTTCAGATTTTGTGGGCCGCAAAGAGCCCGAATGCTGGTAGACCATGGGGACGACGATGGAGAGGGACGACTTAGAGGCTGCCTGGGCTGCGATCTCTGGAAATCAGCGAGAGGAGGAGGAAGGAATCTAGAAACAGAAAACTGTAGCAGTCTTTCAAAATTTTACCCCGTGTCAAAATGTGGCAACATTCCTGGCGGCTCGCGGGGTATCGAGCTTGCCTCGATGCAAGGACCCATGCCTTCATCCTTTGGGCTCGGAGTCACCCCCGGCCCCTCCTTGCTGCACTGCTTCCTGCTGTACTTCTTGTTGTGCCACACCACTATCATCCGTGAATTCTTCTTTTGTTTCTTCCTCTTCCTCTGATTCTTCTTCCGATTGCTCCCCTTCTCCTCCTTCCTCATGTTCTCGATTGGTCTCCGAGGAGGTCAGACGATCGCGAATGAGCCGGTAGGTGGTCTGGACCTGGGTCCAGGCCTCTTCCTGGAAGGGTTCTAGATCGCGGAGCTCTTTTACCATGCGATTGAAAGTTGTGACCTAGAGCATATCCGTCTGATGAACTTTCTGGCTTAGGTCACCCAGGCAGGCGCTAATTTGGCAGAACCTTGATATTAACTGTGTCACCTGCGCCTCTAGAATCGGTTCTGCCCATCCATCAATTTCTGAGGTATCATTTCTAAAATTGTCCCATATCGGCTTCAATTCCTCTTTGGGAAGACAATTTCCATCAACATCGGTAAAACTGGGAAATCCAATGAACGTGAGGGTCTGAAAGTGGGCCAAGCAGGCACTTCTCTCCTTTTCCAAGGCATCAAGCAAGGCTCTGGCCCTTCTGAATCTTTCCAATTTTTCGAAGAAGGCGTGCAGAGTCGATCTGGCCGTGGCCCAATATAGGGCGAGCTGGGTCATCGTGGGCACCTGGAGGTCCTTGCGTTCATAGGGCTCGACCTTGATGGCTAGGCTAAGCCAACGTTCTGCTGCTTGCTCAGCTTCTTCTACCATGGGCCTACCTTGGGCGGATGCCCTCGTTGCCTCCCATACAAACATGCGAACAGTCAGAGTCCTTGAGGTCCTAGTCCGAAAGCTTTTCAATAACACAGCGCGAATCTCTTTGACTCGGTCTTTAGAGAAGACCTCAACCTGCGTCGCTCGGTCTTCTAGTTGTTGTACTTCCTAGACTTGGGCCTTCAGCTGGCTTATTTGCGCCTGTGCTTCTTTCTCCTTGGTGCAGCAGTCTACGACTTCCTTCTGCTCAGCCCTCTCTTTCTCTAGGGAGGCCACTTGTTGTTTCAGCTGCTCTGACTCCTTTTGGGAGGCATCCAGCTGGGCATGCATCTTGGCAATGGTCTCTTGCAGTTGTGTGTTCTCATTCTCGACCCTGTAGTACTGCTCCTTCAGCTGGCGATGGAGTACATCCAATGTACTTGCTCCGAGTTGGATCTCCCCCACTTCATACTCTACGCTAGTTTTGCTCAGGTCTTTATCCTTCCTCTGGTGTTCATAATCATCAGGTGTCATATCCTTCAGATATTTTCGAACTTTGGGGATTTTCTTCTCGGTGTGCAGCACCATCTTGTCCATGTCAAACTTGGTGCGCTTCTCTATTCCAGCAAGCTATTCCGCTCTCCTTTTCTTGAGATCTGTGAACCATCTGTAAGAACTTTGCTCGACCCGCGCCAAGCTCTCCGTTGCAGGGTAGCTTCCTGCCATCTCTAACTCTGGTTGGGCAAGCTCCATCCCACTAAACAACGGCGCTACCAGCGGCAAGTCCTACTGGGACTTGAACTCTTCTATAAAGTGGTGAGGGGAGGTGGAAATGGAAAGGTCGGCCGCTATTGGGGATACAACAGTCTGAACAGCGGGATGGGCACTATCATGGCCCAAGGGTGGACTTTCAGTGGGTGCTCCCGATGAAGAGGATGGACCCGGAGGGGCGGCACCTGGCTTAACGGGGGCGAGGGATTGAAATGCGTTAGGATCAGAAGCGAACCGGCTAAATGCTTGCTAGCTAGGGGGTTCTAGACTAGTGGAGGTTTGCGGATGGGGTTCAACGACGGCAAAATGGTGGACCGTGAGGGAGACAGCCGAAGCTGGCTCACTGGCTAGCAGCAAAGCTGTGAGGACTGGCTCAAGGGCAACGGAAGAAGGTGCAGCAGACGATTGCTCGTGAGACTGGAGTGGGGAAAGAAGGTGCGTACCTGCGTGCTCTGAACGAGCTGGCGTGTTGAATAGTTGGGTCATCCACTCATCCTTGTCCAGTGAGGTGTCGTCGTCTACGTCGACTACCTCCCTGTGGAGGACCACGGGAGTAGTCTTCCTCTGTTGCACCGCCTCTGTTTTCTTCTTCGGCTCGGCCTTCTTCTCTTTCTTTGGTGTGGCCTCCTCTTTTGAGATGACGGTCGGAATGGAGGCACTTGGGCTTGGGCCGGTAGCCTTCTCTGAAGGGGCTCCTGATGATTTTACCTTGACCTTGAGCCTCTTCTTTTTTGGAGGCGATGGGGCTACTTGTGCAGCTTCGGCAAGCCGCTTTGACGAGCCTTCGTGTTTTTCAGCGACTGGTTGTCTCTTAGGCTCAGTCGCCTGGATTTTCTCCACCCCACTACTAGATCCTCCGCCCAATGTGAGTGGCAGCTTAGGTGGGGCATGTGCCTTTTGTAGGCCCAGGGTGCCTAGAGGCACGAGATCCTTGAAAATGATGGGCCGCTGCGTGGCATAATTGTCATTGTAAAGCGCAGAGAACTGGTGGTCTCCAGCCAGCTCTTTTTTCGATGTTTCCTTCTTTGTGTGGATTCTCATAATCCACCACTCTGCAATTTTCTCGGGACTCCAACCCATCTTTGCCAATTTGGGTGCCATTTTCTTGAAGCTTTTGGCCTCGTGGCGGTGGGCTGCGTTCTTCTCTGGGTCATACTCCACTTCGACCTGGTACTAGTCGTGCCATGGAGGGAAGTACCACATTTTCTCTATATGCCACTCGAGGTTCTGCCCTATCGCATTGTTGCGTTCTACCATGATCTCTATGCGGGGACAAGCATGGAAACTCTTCATCCCGGTAGCCTCTACCCATGCCGCTGCAGCCGATTTTTTGTTGATGTTTTGAAAAATCGCCAATGCCGATTATTTTCAAAAAATTGGCAATAAGTCGGCAATGAAACGTTAGTTTGCAGATTGAATCAACCAGCGAAAGAGTCACAATTGATTCGCAGTTCCGCCGATTTTTTTGCAATTTTCTCAACAAGGTTTCCAACATACCGTTTTCGATCCTTCTTGGGAAGATTTTGAATCCCAACTACTCACTCGCTTTGGCCCTAGTGAGTATGATGATTTCCAAGGAGCACTAACCAAGTTGAGACAAACTTCTACAGTTCGAGATTACCAGGCCCAATTTGAAAAATTGGTTAACCAAACCAAGGGGTTGAATAAAGGGTTTTTTATGAGTCGTTTCATCAGTGGCTTAAAGGATGACCTTCAAGCTGAAGTTAAGATGTTCAAATCGCAAACAATGATGCAGGCCATAAGCTTAGACCGGCTGGCTAAATCAAAATTTTCAGCTCAAAGGAGGACACCTAAATTTCAATCAACCAAACCCTCTTTTCCTCCCAAGTTCACAAGCAATCATGAAAATAAATCTATCCCCTCAAAACGCTTGACCACCGAGGAAATGGATGCTCGACAAGCCCAAGGGTTGTGCTACAATTGTGATGAAAAATATGTTAGAGGCAGGGTTCCACAAGGACACGTCCCCCCGTCCTCTGTGTCCTTGGTACCAGGGGACGACGGGGAAACGTCCCCGGGATGCCAGAGGCCTACAACCAACTATCCCCGAGACATCCCCTATGAGGGGACATCCCCAAGAACGACTAGGTGTCTTTGGGGACGCTCGGGTCATCCCCAGGGATAGTTCGTTGTCCCCGAGGACAGCCTGAGCGTCTCCAAAGACACCCAGCCGTCCTCGAGGACAACCCGAGTGTCCCCAAAGACACCCAACCATCCCCGAGGATGGCCCGAGCATCCCCAAAGACGCCCAGTCGTCCCCCATGGCTAGGCATCTCAAGCAAAAGTTAAAACATAAAAAAAGTTAGCATATTAAATTTAAAAAAAAAAAAAAGGTAGGGGGTGGGACCCATGAAAGTCTCACCCCAAAACCCTAAAAACTAAAAGAAACTAACACTATAAAGTAAAAAGAAAAACTTAAAAAGTTAAAAGTTAAAACAAACACACTCATTCAGGCTTTCAGCAGTGAGGAAGAAGAAGAGCAGGGATAGCAACAGGAGGCAGCAACAACAACAACAAGCAACAACAGCAGGGATAGCAACAGCAAGGACAGCAATAGCAGGGGCAGAAAAAACAAGTAGCAAGAGAAGGGATAGCACCAACAAGGACAGCAACAGCAGGCAACAACAGCAGGGAGCAAAAATCCAAGTTTGTTTTGAAGTTTTCTAATTTTCATTGCCTCATTAAGTCTCTTTTTGAAATTTTCATATTTTTCTTTCAACATTCAAGATGAACAGCAGTGAATTGGACTCATTTAACATTCAAATGGAGGGAAAAAACCACAGTGAAAATCAAAACCAAAATATTCATGCTGCTAGAGATTTTGCCTCTACCATCCAACCTCAAACTTCCAAAGGGGACAGCACTGCTTCTAGTACTCGTTTTGATTGTCCATCACCATTATTAAAAGAATATGCCAAGGGTCCATTCAATATTAAAAAACCCCTGCTGCAATTTGTAACCAACTGTGATCAAGGGAAAAAAATTATGGGGGCTCAAGAACATGGTTGTGTAATTTTTGTAAAACTGAGTTTAAGGGCAACTATACTAGGGTTGAATCTCATCTCACTGATAAAACAGGAACAGGGGTTAGGGCTTGCAAAAAATGACTCGGGTACAAGTGTCTGAAGCCAATAAGCTTGTACAAGAGCCCAAATTTAAAAGTTTAGGCATGCCTTTCCCTATAGCTGGCCAATCATTTAGAGGTGACTTTGGAGCATCATCAAAACAGCCATAAGAATCAACCCAAACCTCTAGTATGCCACCGCTGCCCTCAAAGAAAAAGGGAAATGTAAGTGGGATGTTTAACGTGCAAGCAAGAGAGGAAGCAGAAAGTGTTGTAGCACAATTATTTTTTGCACATGGGCTTCCTTTCCATATTGCACATTCCCCCTATTTCAAGGAAGCATTAAAAAAAATAGCCAAGGCAGGGACTTCATATCCAACACCTGGAGAAACTAAGCTTCGTACATCTCTCTTGGACAAACAATATTCCAAATGCAATTTGGCTATGGAGCAGATGAGGAAATTTTTCTAAGAATCTAATGGCTTCTAAGTTCTAAATATTTTTTTTGTAGACTATTTTTATTGTAAACTATTAGTATTTAGTATTTTTTATTTTTGTTGTGTAGAATTTGTAGATTATTCTAAATTTTTAAAAAAAATCATACTATTATACCAGCCGTCCCCTAAAATCGGCCTGCTGTCCCCCGCCATCCCCGAAACTCGTCCCCCCATCCCCCAGGCTCATGGAACCTTGATAGCAAGTAATTGAATAAATTTTTTTAAAAAAGGATATTCTTCACTTTGCATAAAAGATATAAATGCATCTCTTTCTTCCATACAGCCTACCAAATGGTCGCCCTGCACAATCAAGTCCATGATGGTGGAATCTCATTAAAGTCACCTAATAAGAATGAAACCATGATACAGTACCCTATCATTTTACTTGGTGATGCACTATGTCATATTAGAGAGGAGGAACTTAATGGGTAGTTTGAGGATGTTGTCACAGGTTGAGCAAGTTGAGGAGGTTACTGTTGGTTACGAATCTGCCACTAGGAAAGGATTTGGTCTTTTGCGCCCTAGACCCGCCCAACAGATTGAAAGGCCGGAAGGAAGGGATGCCTTCCGTGCCAATCTCCGGAGAAGGCCGGCTCCTATACTACACTAACTGGGGTTTGAGATAAGGGAACTGGAAAGAGATTGAAAAATGCAGAAAGAAATGTAAATGGCATTGCAATAGTGGTGGGGAAGAACAAGCAGCACAATCACTAACTAATACCCAAACCAACAACAATCAAAACAAAGCATGTAACAGAAACTAACACTGCGATTCCTTCCTATGTATCCTTCAGCCAGAATTCCAGATTCACTTAATGTCCAATGCCCTAATCCAGAGTGCAGAATTACAGCAATCAGAAAAATAAATGAACATGAAGCAGAAATACTTGCAGAAGGCAGCATAAAAGAAAGAGACAAGAGTTAGAGCCAAGGATCCTTTGTATTGAAGCAAGTGTTTGTTTACAGCAGCTCTTTTAGCAATATGTTCCCCCCCTTTTACAATGAAAGTCCACTGCTATTTATAGCAGAATTTTCCCCCCAAATTACATTGAAGCACAGAATCCCAAAACTGCGACAACTGCTGAGATTTGACCCTTGCTGGCCGTGAGCGTACCTGCAACACGATTCTCCTGAGTTTGGTACGGTTCCGGACAGATCTGGTTGTTGAGAAGGCACGTCTCTTCAATGCCGCAGGTACGATCTGCCCCTTGGGATGTTTAAGGGCTCTGACAAGATGTCTTGGGGGTGAAAACTGAGTTGGCGCTCCATTAATGCAGTCTGACAGGCCACCTACCTCTGCTTCCTTGTCCGCTTGAAAAACTGCTAAGAGTCGCAAAACCCTATGCTGGAGCTGAAAATCGCAGACGAAGGAAGCGACGCTGAGAATCGCTCAGTGTTTGAGCGAATTCGGGGAAGCCAAGATGGGGGAACGCTTTGGAAAACATGCCGAGGTTCGCCGGGTTGCATGAGCGACGACGGGAGTCGCTCCTGGATGGAGCGAACCCGAGAGTCGCACCAAAAGAGGAGCGATCCCGGGAGTCGCTGTTGGGTGGAGCGAACTCCGGCGCGGCTCATGCCTTAGACAAATTTCATCTTCCAACCGGCCGGCGATCGTAGGAAGGTGGGGCGAAGCTGGGAGTCGCCGAGCTGTCGTGGCGACGACGGGAGTCGCTCCGGGATGGAGCGAACTCGGGCTTCTTCAACTTAGAAAATTTTTCCCTCCCTCTGCTGCCGTTCGCCAGAAAATGATGCGATGACAGGAGTCGCTGGGCAGATGGAGCGAACCTCGGGAAGTGTCGATTCTTCAACCTGCTGGCGATCGCCGGGACTTGAGGCGAAGCTGGGGGTCGCACAGAAAATGAAGCGATGTCGGGAATCGCTCCTAGGCTAAGCGAGGATGGGGGTCGCCGGAGAGCAGGAGCGAACTTGGGCGGGCTCCATGCCTTAGCCATTTTTTCACTTTTTTAACTCGTCAGCGGTCGCTGAAGATGGAGTGATGATGGCGGTCGTTGGAGGGGTGCGGCGAGGACGGGAATCGCTCCAGAATGGAGCGACTTGCAGGAGAGCCCTGCCTTAGAAATTTTTCTTCTTTTGTGCTACCGCTCGCCGCCACCGAGCGATGACGGGAGTCGCCTGGGAACAGGGCGAAGCTGGGAATCGCCGCAGAAGTGGAGCGACTCCCGGAATCGCTCAAAAAGGGTGCGACCCGGGAGTGCCCATGCCTTAGAATTTTTTGGCCTTTTCCCAGACTTCGCCGGAGTTTGCTGAAAACTAAAAACTTGAACCTGATGGCACCTGAAAATGCAATCCCGAGGATCGCCTGGACTGATAGCTTGGAAAGGAGGAAAGGAGAGGATCTGGTCCTAAAAATGCAACAGTTTTTCAAATTTTCAAAATTTTACCCCTTAGCAAAATGTGGCAACATTCCTGGCGGCTCGCGGGGTATCGAGCTCGCCTCGATGCAAGGACCCATGCCTTCATCCTTTGGGCCCGGAGTCACCCCCGGTCTCTGCTTCTCCTTGCTGCTCTTCTTTCTGCTGCTCTGCTTCACCGCTGCCATCAGCAGATTCCTCCTCTGTTTCTTCTCCTTCCTCCGTTTCCTCTTCAGACTGCTCCTCGCCTTCTTCCTCTCCTTCTTGCTCTGGGTTAGTGTCTGGGGAAGCAAGGCGATCGCAAATGCGTTCATATGTAGCCTGAACCTGAGTCCAAGCTTCCTCCTGGAAGGGCTCGAGATCGCGAATATCCTTTATCAGGCGCCTGAAGGTCTCTATTTGGAGCATATCTGTCTGGTCGACCCTCTGGCTCAAATCCGTCAGGCAGGCGCTGATCTGGCAAAACCTGGATATGAGCTGCGTCACTTGTGCCTCCAGAATCGGGTCCGCCCAGTTATCAATCTCCGTTGTATCCTCCTTGAAGGCGTCCCAGGCCAGCTTCAATTCTTCCCTAGGGAGGCAGTTTCCATTATCGTCCGTGAAGCTGGGGAATCCAAGCGACGTAAGGGTCTGGAAAGGCGCCAGGCAGATGCTTCTTTCTTGCTCAAGTGCATCCAACAATCTCCTGGCTCTCCGAATTTTTTCCAATTTTTCAAAGAAAGAATGCAAGGTTGCCCTTGCAGTGGCCCAATCACGGGCAATCTGAGTCATGGGGGGTACTTCGAGGTCTTTGCGCTCATAAGCCTCGACCTGAATGGCCAAGGTGAGCCAACGCTCTGATTGGCGTTCTGCCTCTTCTACCACAGGCTTACCCTGGGCAGACACTTCCTTAACTTCGCATACAAACATAAGAACCGAAAGGGACCTGGAGGTTCGGGTTCGGAAATTTTTCAACAGGCCAGCGCGGATCTCCTTGACTCGGTCCCTGGAGAAAACCTCCACTTGTGCTGCCCTTTCTTCCAGCTGCTGCTGGGCTTCCTAAAGCCGGGCCTCCAATTCGACTATCCTGGCCTGTGCCTCCTCACCCTCCCTGGTGCGGCGATCTGCAGCTTCTTTCTGATCAGCAACTTGTTTCTCCAAAGCTGCCATCTGCTGCCTCAGCTGCTCAGATTCATTCTTGGAGTCGTCCAGCTGGGCTTGCATTTTTGCCATGTCTTCTTGCAACTTCAGCTTCTCGTTCTCCACGGCATAGAAGCGCTCCTTGAGTTGGTGATGATGCACATAGAGCGTGTCTGCTCTCAGATGAATGGCCCCCACTTCATTTTCCACGCTGATTGTGTTCAGATCCTTGGCTACACGGTGGTAGGTGTAGTCTTCGGGCGTCATGTCCTTCAGAGGCTTCTTGACCTTAGGGACTCTCTTCTCCTTGTGCAACACCATGTTTTCCAGGTCAAACCTGGCGCGCTTCTCCACTCCGGCAGGCTCCTCGGCCTTTCTCTTCTTGAGGCTCTGGATCCACCTGAAGGAGCTCTGCTCAGCCTGAGCCAGGCTGTCTGCTTTGGAGTGGCCCTCCACCATTTCCAGTTCTTGCTCAATGAGTTCCATGCCTCCAAACATGGGCTTGATCAGAGACAGATCTTGCTGAGGCATTTGTTCTCCTGCAAACAGATGAGGGGAAGCGGAGCTTGGGAACTCAGTCGCCTTTGGGGATGACACAGTTTGGACAGAGGCGGGAGGGTTATCAAAACTCGAGGACGGATTTTCAACTAGTGCCTCGGTTGAAGAGGATGGGCCTGTGGGAGCAACACCTGATTGAATGTGGGCAAGGGCTTCAAATGCATTGGGGTCTGAGGAAAATAGGCCAAACGCCTGCTGGTTGTGTTGGGTGGCGGTGGAAGGCTGGGCTTCTTCAAGAACAGGGTGAGATATTGCAAGGGGGATGGCGGA
The DNA here is from genome assembly GCA_028583015.1 of Wollemia nobilis. Classification (NCBI taxonomy): domain Eukaryota; kingdom Viridiplantae; phylum Streptophyta; class Pinopsida; order Araucariales; family Araucariaceae; genus Wollemia; species Wollemia nobilis. Next base: position 3,069,840 of record JAQPPZ010000613.1, on the reverse strand, counting down.
CGCCGGTTCGCTGCCTAAAGGAACGACAGTGAGGATGGGCTCAGCAGCGGTGGTGGATGGTGCCGCGGGCAACGGTTCAGAAGATTGAGGGAGGAAAAGAGAATGCGTACCTGCGTGCTCGGCTCGAGCTGGCGTGTTGAATATTTGAGTCACCCACGCATCCTCCTCCGGTGGGGTGTCTTCTTCTACGGTGATAACTTCCTTGAGGGGGACTGTGGGAGCAACCTCCTTCTGTGGTGCAACCTCTGCCTGTTGCACAACCTCTTTCTTTGGCACAGCTTTCTTCTCCTTTGGTTGTGCAGCCTCCTTTTTCTTCTGGGGCGTGGCCTCCTTTTTCTGGACAACGGCTGGGATGGGTGTACTAGGGATCGGGCCTGCGGCCTTCTCCGAAGGAGCCTTGGGCGATTTTATCGTAACTTTTATCTTTTTCTTCGGAGGCGTCGGAGTCGCCTGCGCCGCTTCAGCCGGCCGTTTCGATGATCCTTGCTTTTCAGAGGGCTGTTGTGCCTTGTGCTCGGCCGCTTGACTCTTCTTTGCCCCACTGCTAGATCCTCCGCCCAGTGTAAGTGGCTGCTTGGGTGGGGCCTGTGCCTTTTGTAGGTCCTGGGTGCCTCGAGGCACGAGGTCCCTGAATATGATAGGCCGCCACGTGGCATGGTGCTTATCGTAAAGCGCGGAGAACTGATGGTCGCCAGCAAGGACTTTCTCTGACGTCTCCTTCTTTGTATGGGCCCTCATGACCCACCATTCAGCAATCTTCTCCGGCTTCCATCCCATCTTCTGCAATTTGGGCAGCATCCTTTTGTAGGCTTTGGATTCCTTAGAATGGGTTGCGTTATTATCCGGGTCATATTCCGCCTCCACCTGATAGAAGTCGTGCCATGGCGGAAAAGACCGCATCTCCTCTATGTTCCATTCAAGGTCTCCTCCCGACGGATTGTTGCGTTCTCCCATGATCTCCAGGCGGGGACAGGCGTGGAAATTCTTCATCTCTGTGAACCCCTTCACTACGTCCAGGGGATCATATCTCCATCGCTGGGGAAGCTCGACTAAGCCGAAGCTCAGGAGCGTTGCCGCGAGGTATTCGTTTTGTCCGGTGAAGTTGACCTCGATTTCTCCCCATCTGATCGGGAACTCAAAAATGTGTCCCCATTTCCTCCCCTGGCCGTAATTCTGGTCAGTGTAATCCGTCTGCCGCGACACCTCCAAGGCGAACAGGTACTCTGTGGCGTAATAGGGCAAGAGGAAGGGTTTGCCTGTGAACCCAAAAATTCTGATGACGAACCCCTGCGTTAATTGGAAAGTGTCGCCCATATTACGCCGTATCACCTTGTCTCTCATCTGGCGGGGGACACGCGGGCAAGAGCCATGAAGGAGCGCTAAGGCAGGGCCCAGGAATGCTTGATTAAACTTGTAGTAGGACTCCCTCTTCAACAGCATCTGGGTCCACTGGTATACTGGGAGTCGCGCGCCTCTCTCGTCGGTGCGCTGGACAGGAATTAACTTCAATTTGGTGTGCATATGGAACAGAAAGAGCCAGGCCAGGAATGAACACTGCCTGAAGGATTGGGCTTTCTCCTCTATCAGGTCCTGCAGGCGCGAATGTATACCGCGCGCTATACAATCTGCCCAGTCAAAGAACACCGGCTTAGTTTTTGGTCCCATGGCGCTGGGGTCGTAGAATTCCCCGTGCAAAATACATTCTGCAATGGCAACTTGGTAGGGGAAGACCACAACGTCTGTGCCAATGCCCAAGACCCAGGCCAACATAGTATAAATGCCCGTGCTCTTGAAGTTCCTTAGGGGCATAGGCAGCGTTGGCAAATGCTTGGGCGGTATCGGGTCTTGCAGCTGGGACTCCATGAAGAGCCGCATCTTTGGGTTGTCCGTATACCTGTCAGCCTGTTCGTTGAGATTGATGTACCTGATGGTATAGTCTCTGTCTGGCAACTGATTAGGCGCGAAGGCCATCTGGACAGTGTCAGAGAAAAGTGAGAACAGGACGTTTCCCCCATGGTCCCGGACTTGTCTGGTCTTCGGGTTGTAGTACTGGGCAATGGCCGCTACTAGCTCTGGACAATTGTGCACCGGCGGGCATAAGAACCAGTACAGGTGAGAGTGGTAAGCTGCAGCGTAGGGATTTGAGGCAGGAACTTTCCCTCGCCTGTCATCAATAGCTTGCCGTAGCTGCTCGATGCTTTGGGAGTAGGTGTCGTCCCTGTATTTTATCCAATTATCTACAGGCGGTTGGACGACCACCTTTGCTGACCCTGTCGTTGCATCTGGCGCCTGCGCTTTCCCTTTATCTTTCCTTTCTTTTCCAGCTTCGGCCCTCTTTTTCCCACTTTCTGGTGTGCCCGAAGTTGTTTCTCTGGGTGCCTTACCCTTCTCCTCTGTGCTTTTCTTGCCCATGGTGATTTACGAAAGAATTCGGGTGAGCTGTTGTGTGCGGATGAAATACTCTGAATTCGGCTTCTGGTGCAGCTCAGAGTGAGTTCAAGTTTAACTGATAGAGCGAACTGAGTGACTGCGCTTTTTATGGGAGTGGGCATGAGGTTAGCCATTAATGGCGAGTGCCTGAGTTTAATGTCGGGAGCACGGAGTTGGTGGGCGCAGCCGTTATCCCTTGGTGGTCGTGCGTAGGATCTTCTTTGGAGGCGCAACTCCTCGATTGCCGATCCCAAGGCTCGTCTTTCCCTCAAAGATCTGCTTAGAAATGCGTGCAGATGCCCTCCTTTATAACGTGCACCTTGAAATTCTAACCCGCCGCCACTTTTTCACGCATCCCAGGTTCGCTTTGGCCAGTTTGTGCAGTGGACGAGGTTCGCTCGAAACTAAGCGATTCCTATTCTGGAAATTGAGCGATCCGGGGTGTGGGCTCCTTGGCGGCGACCGATGTCTGGGAGACTTGTTTACTTTACCCGGGGGTTCGCTCGAAAGCTGAGCGATCCCCGTTATCGCTGGAAAGCATGGGCGATTCCCGGAATCGCTCGTAGGTGGAGCGACTCTTGGCGCCATCTTTAGACTTAGAAAATTTTGAGCGCTTTTGGGCCTGGCCGGATCTCGCTTCAAAGCGGGGCGAACCTCGGGTCTTCATCAAACCTTAACATCTTTTGTAGTTCGCTCGAGAGTTGAGCGATTCTTGTTCTCGTTGAAAGGTGCAAGCGATCCCCGGGGTCGCTCCAAATCTGAGCGACTTTTGGCACTGCTTTGTGACTTAGTAAATTTTTTGCTCCTGGAATTTGGCTGTCCCTCGCTTGCGGGCTGGGCGATTCCGGGTCTCGCTCAAGAGTTTGGGCGATTCTCGGGGTCGCTGAAAATCTGAGCGACCTTTGGCACTGTGGGAGTTAGAAAATTTTTCACCATTTCGTCCTCGCGCCTTGCAAGGCCCTTCTTCGCTCTAAAACTTGTGCGATTCCTGGAGTCGCTCAAAAGTTGAGCGACCCTTATCCTGATTTTTCAACTTATGCTTGAGCTTAGTGATTGATTGTTTTTGGCGGGAACCCTAGTAGATTGGAGACCTTGGCTTTCTGAACACATCCGGAGTTTGCCTAAACTTGCTGCGAACCTCGTTATCGCTGCCATACTTGGGCGAACCTCAACAGATTTCACCGTAAAGGGACTTAGTGAAATTTTCAATTTTTTTTGACCTTCCGTCCCTTGCATCACGCGCAGCCCTTCTGATCGCCCTTTTTCATGAGCGACACTCGCCTTCGCCTTAGGAACCTGCGAACCTCGTTTTCTGAACTGCTAACAGGGGCTATCTTCTGCGTGAGAAACTTGGCTCTGCATTTTCTAGGACAAAACTGCTCGACTTGAAAGCCGAAAGCCTGAGCTTAAAGCAGAAACTGCATCTACTGGAAAGCATATTTACATTCAGAAAAACAAAATAAAACTGCAGAAATAAAACTATGTACACAGGGGAACCTCATGATGCCTCTTAGTGGTGATAGGCCTTCAGATGAAGGTCGTTGACTGGTATGGGGAGAATCTGGCCCTCCATGTCTCGCAATACAAATGAGTTGAACTGGTTAACCCGGGCAACCTGAAAGGGGCCTTCCCAGAAGGCATCAAACTTGTCGTGGTTCCCTGGTTTTGCCTTCCATGAATCCCATTTCAGCACTAGATCCCCGACCTTGAAGACCCTGGTTGTAGTCCCTTTTGCAAACCAATTTCGGGTAGTCTCTGTGTGCTTCATGAAAGCTTCATAAGCTTTTTCTCGTTCTTCTTCTAGCTGCAACAGCTGAGCTAGCCTAGCATCAATGGGATCCAGGTTACCTTTTTCATCGTCTAGCAACCAAAGTGCGGGCATCTCGACATGGGTGGGCAAAACAGCCTCCTTCCCGTAGACCAGCGCGTATGGCGATGTTCTGATAGATTTTTTAACAGAGATGCGGTCTGCCCATAGTGCTTGGTCCAGGTGCAAGTGCCAGGATCTTTTGTTCCTCTCCAGGGTCCTCTTTATGATCTTCATCAGATTCTTATTTGTTGATTCGGCTAGGCCGTTTCCCTGCGGGTAGTAATTGGAGGACGCCTTAAGGTAGATTCCATATTTGTAAGCGAACTCAGTGAGTTTGGCACCCACGAACCCCGGACCATTGTCTGTCACGATTGCTTCTGGGATCCCGAAGCGGGTTATCAAGCTCTCCAAGAAGGCGATGACTGTCTCCTGGTCGGCATGCTTTGTAGGCACTGCTTCGGCCCACCGGGTGAAATAATCCATGGCAGTCAAAATATACTTATGCCCCGCCGAGGAATTTGGCGATATCACTCCGATAAAGTCTAACCCCCATTGCTGGAAGGGAGCTTCAACTTGGATCGGTTGGAGGGGCATTGGTGCGTTCTTATTTCGGCCAGCGAATCTCTGACATTTCTCGCACTTCTGGCAGACTGCAAAAGCATCAGCAAAAATAGTGGGCCAATAGTAGCCCGCTCTAATCATTTTCAAGGCCGTAGGCCTTCCTGAAAGGTGTCCTCCCGACATTCCGGAATGGAATTCGTCAAGGACCTTTTGCTTCTCTGTTCCCTTGACGCATCGCAAGAGAACACCGTCAACATTCTTGAAAAATAGCCCCTCGGGGCGCAGCACATACTTCTGAGACTGGAGCCTGAATCTCCTCCTTTGTGAGGCATTAAGACGATCTGGACATCTCCCAGTGTTGAAATACCAAATTATCTCATCGGTCCAGTCGCTGTCCTCTGCCGAAGAATTGGCGAAGTTGCCTTCTAGTATCGGGTCTTCCCACTGACAGGCGGCTACTTCCGCGGCAACACTTCTTGCTAGCTCTTGGCACAGTGCCCGACCTCGGATTAGCTTGGTGGGTCGAACCTCTATGTCAAACTCCTGTATCTTGGCGATCCAGCCAACCCTCTTGTTACCCAGTTCTCCCTGGATGATAAAACTCCTGACATCTGGGTGCACCACGAACACTGTCTCTTGGAGATAAAGTGCCTAAACTTCTTCAAGGACCTCATGACTGCGTGTACTTGGCGCTCAATGAAGTTGTATCTTTCCTCGTATGGCTGGATTACCTGGCTCAAGAAGGCTATCGGCCGCTCTTCCCATCATCTTCCTTTTGTGTTAGGACTGTTGCATAGCTTTCAGGTTCCCCAACTGCATATAGGATGAAATCTTTAGAATAGTCTGGGTTAACCAACACAGGCGCTTGGGCGATCCTAGCCTTGATCTCCTCAAATGCCTTCTTTCTCTCCTCAGTCCAGACGAACTCGGCATCCTTCTTCAAAAGTTCGGCCATTGGCTTAATGACTTGAGCAAAATCGGGCACGAACTTTCTTACAAAGTTGATCTGGCCGAAGAAGGACTGCAGCCCTTTCTTGTTTACTGGGATTGGAAGTTTAAGAAGAGCCTCTGCTCTGTCAGGGTCAACTGCAAGCCCCTTTTCAGAGATGACATGGCCTAGCAGTTTCCCTTCCTTCACTGCAAAGACAGACTTTTTCGGATTGATGGATATGCCGAAATCCCGACATCTCTCAAACACTTGCTGCAAATGAGAGGCATGTTCTTCTCTCCTGTGTGAAAACACAGTCATGTCATCTAAATAGATGACAATAATTTTGTTCAACAACTCACGGAACGCAATATCCATGGCTCTCTGGAATGTGGCCCCCGCATTGGACAGGCCGAAGGGCATACGTTGGTAGGCGAACGTCCCCCATTTGGTGGTGAACGCCGTCTTGTGCTGGTCCTCATCCTTCACCCAGATCTGGTTGTATCCAGAGAAACCGTCTAGGAGAGAGAAGCGTTGTGCTCCTGCGACCACATGAAGGATCTGATCAATTTGCGGGAGCGGGTAATGGTCCTTCAGCGAGGCCTGATTCAGATTGCGGAAATCAACGCACAGGCGGATATCCCCGTTCTTCTTCCTGACAGGGACCAGATTTGCGACCCAAGAAGAATGCTTGATGGGGTAGATGATTTTTGCCTCTAGCATCTTCAAGAGTTCGGCTCTCATCAGAACCTCTATTTTCGGGTTGACTGGCCTCTGTTTCTGCCTGCAGGGTCTGACCCCTTCCTCCAGCTCTATGGTATGCTGGATGATTTCTCTGTCGTACCCCTTCAGGTCCTGATAACACCAAGCGACGATATCAGGGTACTTTCTGCACAAAGCCCGAATCTGCTCCAACTCTTCTGGGGTGCAGTCGGTTCCAACTTTGATCACCTTTCCGGGCTCAAGCTCCAGATCCTTATACTGCTTGGCGTCTACTTTGATCCGGTGAGATATCGCTCTATCGTTCTGATCAAATAGACTCTCCAGAGTGATTAGCCCCTTAGGGACATGGTTGTTTTTCAGCTGTATCAACCCCTCATACTCCTCGTCATCAGGGTCTCTACCTTCTATAGTACTTGCTTCATGGACTAAAAAATTGACGATTTGCTCGTCACAGTCGAACACCTGCCAGTGGGTGTCCCTATCAGGCACAAAAGGCCTGTAAATGGTTCTTACCGCCTTAGGCTTCTGCATCATGTCATCAGCCGGGGAGTATCTGGCTCCGATAGACGCTAAGACGTCTGCGTGTTTGTTTTTCTCGCGGGAGATGGCTTGTACATTAAGGGCCTCGAATGATTCCAACAAGTCCCAGACCCTATTGCGGTACGCCTTGAGATAGTGCTTCTTTGAGACGCACTTGTTGGTAATTTGCTTGCAGACCAGCTACGAATCTCCAAAGATTTGCAGCTGCTTGATTCCCAACTTCTCTGCCTTTTTCAACCCTAGACACAGGGCTTCGTACTCTGCCGCATTGTTGGTGCAACTCCAGGCCAGCCTGTAGCAATAATCCTTCTGCTCTCCCGAGGGTGAAACTAGAAGAACCCCCGCCCGGCGCCGTTTTTGCATCGGGCGCCATCAAAGTACAGCTTCCAAAGCTCGTTCGGGGCAGGGTCTTTGTCTTCTTTTACTGTCTCCTTTGGCTTCTCAGGCTGGGTGATAGAATAGCAGCCTATATCTGATTCAATCATGGCGTTAAAATCAAGCAAGGAGAACTCATCTTCCGCCCGCAACTCTTCTATGGTTTCCTCCACTATGTCTACTTCTTCCAACTGTTCCGTCATTAGGTGCACCGATTCATCCTGCTGCCCTTCCTCAGGGATCTTCTCGACAAGGAAGGTGGAGGGTTTTTCATTGTAGATTTTCACTTTCCTCCCCTTGAAGGGGACCTCCATATGTGAGTAGTCGAGAGAAAGATAACCGCCTAGCTTGGCGGTGAACTCCCTTGAGAGGCACATGCCGAAGTAAGGCTCCAGGTCCACGACCACAACCTCCTGTATCACGACGATCTGAGGCGCCTTGTGCAGCTGGATGGGGATATCTTTAATGACGCCCACTGTTTTCACAGGAGTGCCATCTAGTTGGAGAACACCTTGGCTGCTTCGCGTGTATTCCATGCCTATCTCCTCGCAAACAGCCCTTGGCATTACGGTAGTCGATGCGCCGGAATCAATCATGCAATTGTGCACCACACACCCCTCCATCCGCAGAGACAAGTAGAACGGCGGCAGTATGTTCTTTCCCGTGACCGAAGTAGTCAGGGGCTGAGCTAACACAGGTTGTGTCGGCTTTCCTCCTTTGACAGATTTCAGCGATTCCTGCAGCAGATCTACCTGCCCGGGGAGTTGCAGGGCGTCGTACATGCTTATCTTGTCTGGGGTCCTCTTGAGTTCATCAACAATGTTGTAGGCCGAAGAAGTGGGCACCTCCGTTTCTTTCGCAGCCTCGTACTTGGTGCGGTACTGCTGCGTGGCCTCAACCCTTTGCCGCTTTGTCAACGACGGGTACTTGAGCTTCTCCCTTGCCTGCTCCTTGGTTTCGACTTGAGGTTGCATCACGGGAGCCTTCGTCGGCGGTGGTTTCTCTTTCGCTGGCGGGGGCAAGGGAACTTTGTCAGGAGCTTTTGCTGGAGGCTGCTCCTTTTCTCGTCGAGTGTACACCTTCAAAGGCTCCATCTGGGCCGCATCCACCTCGATCGGTTTCTTGCCATCCTTGGTCAGAATCGAAACTTGCTCTTCCTCAGGGACCACGAGGTTACGGTCCTCCTCTCTAATCAGGTTGACTTGGCCGCTGGAAGAGCTACCGGCCAGTGTTTGAATATAGTGTTGGTGTACCATACAGGTATCTTCCCCATGCGGGTCATTGCAGGTCGAACACCAATGCACGTAATCCGAAGTGCTCGGCTCTTCATTGATGGCAGCATTCCTCGCCGGAGGTCTACCGGCTTGAGCGGCTTGCTCCCTTATGGCTTGGTCTCTCGTAAGCGCCGGAGGAGGATATGGCCTTCTTGGCAGGAATTCCTGCTGAGCCTGCTTCTTCTTCATCACTGCCATGTCGTTGGACAGTGTTCTCACAGTAGAGTTAAGCGACTCTAGCTCCTTTAGAACCCTCATCTGAGGGTCAACCGTCGGAGGGGCAGGTAATGGCAATGGCGCTATTGGCGGAGGCAAGGCCGGGTATTGCGGTGGCGGAGGAAGTTGTGGGGCTTGAGGAGCTGGGACCTGCGGATAACTGGGCGTTTGGCTTGGGTTCCATGAGGGAACCGGATACATGGAAGAGGCAGCCGGGAACTGCGTGGAAGATGCAGCCGGGTACTGAGTGGATGTACTGGGGTATTGGTATTGAGGCAAATCCGGGAAAATTGGCATTGTCGGCTTTGGCGGAAGTTTGCCAATGGCAATCAGATCGGCCTCGGCCTTCTGCGCTTTACCGGGAAAGTGTTGACGCCAGAATACCGGATACTCATACTGAGGTCGGAGTGGAATGCTCTGAGGTAATAAAATGCAGCTTGGTCAGGAGTCGGTCGCAAGCCATCGGGGACCCTCTGCCAGGTCCGAGTAAATCTGACGTTGAAGTCGGGGATCTCCTCCTGCGGGTGTCTCTGGATGGTTGTGAACTGATGGAGCAGAGAGTAAGGGTCCGCCGACTCATTGAACCCTTGTATCAGTAGGCCTGCTAACTGGTCCCAAGTAGTAATAGTGTCGGGTGGTAATGCTCTGTACCAGTACAGGAGCTTCCCCCTGAGGGACAGGACTAGCAACCTCACCATGATATTCTCTTCTGTGATACCGTGAATGGTGGCCAAAGCTGCAACATCTTGGATATGTTCCTGCGCCGTCTTTCCCGTGCCGTCATAGGTAGGGATGGCCTTAAGCGCTGCAGAGGGGATGGCGGCTGGTGCTGCCAGGTTCAACGGCCCCGCATGATTCCAAGCTGGGAACAACCTGGGCGGCGGATTTGGCGGTTGGTTTTGTTGTTGATTCTGCTGCTGATTCTGGTTCGGTTGTGGGTTCGCCATGTTCGCGCTCGGATTCGACTGATTGGGAGGCGGCAATGGCGGCAGCAGCAGCTGGGTTGGCTGGACAGGAGCCCCTTGATGGTCCGGAGAGTTCGGAGGATTTGGAGGATAGCTGGTTGCAGTACTATCGGATGTTGGATCTTGCTCATCAACTACGGCCTCCTGCGATGGCGCTTCGTCCAGAGGAATATTCGGCCTGATCAGCCTAGGACGCTCTCCGAAGGCACTGATGTCAAGCTCGTAGTACTCAGGATCTTCTTCAGCGTTTCTAACTCTCCATCTCGTACGCATGAAGACAGGATTTTCTTGGACTGGTCTTCGAGATTTGGAGGGTATCCGAGTTCAACAGAGTCGCCAGATGTTCAGATTCGACAGCACTGAAGCGAACATCATTTCTTCAATACTGCTTATGAGGTGGAACGTCTTTGTCCCACCGGGCGTGCCAGAGAAACTGTTGGTTACGAATCTGCCACTAGGAAAGGATTTGGTCTTTTGCGCCCTAGACCCGCCCAACAGATTGAAATGCCGGAAGGAAGGGATGCCTTCCGTGCCAATCTCCGGAGAAGGCCGGCTCCTATACTACACTACTTGGGGTTTGAGATAAGGGAACTGGAAAGAGATTGAAAAATGCAGAAAGAAATGTAAATGGCATTGCAATAGTGGTGGGGAAGAACAAGCAACACAATCACTAACTAATACCCAAACCAACAACAATCAAAACAAAGCATGTAACAGAAACTAACACTGCGATTCCTTCCTATGTATCCTTCAGCCAGAATTCCAGATTCACTTAATGTCCAATGCCCTAATCCAAAGTGCAGAATTACAGCAATCAGAAAAATAAATGAACATGAAGCAGAAATACTTGCAGAAGGCAGCATAAAAGAAAGAGACAAGAGTTAGAGCCAAGGATCCTTTGTATTGAAGCAAATGTTTGTTTACAATAGCTCTTTTAGCAATATGTTCCCCCCTTTTACAATGAAAGTCCACTGCTATTTATAGCAGAATTTTCCCCCCAAATTACATTGAAGCACAGAACCCCAAAACTGCGACAGTTGCTGAGATTTGACCTTTGCTGGCCGTGAGCGTACCTGCAACACGATTCTCCTGAGTTTGGTACGGTTCCGGACAGATCTGGTTGTTGAGAAGGCACGTCTCTTCAATGCCGCAGGTACGATCTGCCCCTTGGGATGTTTAAGGGCTCTGACAAGATGTCCTGGGGGTGAAAACTGAGTTGGCGCTCCATTAATGCAGTTTGACAGGCCACCTACCTCTGCTTCCTTGTCTGCTTAAAAAACTGCTAAGAGTCGCAAAACCCTATGCTGGAGCTGAAAATCGCAGACGCCAAGGAGCGACGCTGAGAATCGCTCAGGGTTTGAGCGAATTCGGGGAAGCCAAGATGGGGGGAAGCTTTGGAAAAATGCCGAGGTTCGCCAGGCTGCATGAGCGACGACGGGAGTCGCTCCTGGATGGAGCGAACCCGGGAGTCGCACCAAAAGAGGAGCGATCCCGGGAGTCGCTGCTGGGTGGAGCGAACTTCGGCGCGGCTCCTGCCTTAGACAAATTTCATCCTTCAACCGGTCGGTGATCGCAAGAAGGCGGGGCGAAGCTGGGAGTCGCCGAGCTGCCGTGGCGACGACGGGAGTCGCTCCGGGATGGAGCGAACTCGGGCTTCTTCGACTTAGAAAATTTTTCATCCCCTGCTGCGGTTCGCCAGAAAATGATGCGACGCCGGGAGTCGCTCGGCAGAAGGAGCGAACTTCGGCGAGCTGGCGATCGCCGGGACTTGAGGCGAAGCTGGGGGTCGCACAGAAAATGAAGCGATGCCGGGAATCGCTGCTAGGCTGAGCGAGGACGGGGGTCGCCGGAGAGCAGGAGCGAACTTGGGCGGGGTCCATGCCTTAGCCATTTTTTCATTTTTTTTCAAACTTGCCGGCGGTCGCTGGGGGAGTGCGGCGAGGACGGGAATCGCTCCAGAATGGAGCGACTTGCGGGAGAGCCCTGCCTTAAGATTTTTTCCTTCTTTTCGTGCTACCGCTCGCCGCCACCGAGCGATGACGGGAGTCGCCTGGGAACGAGGCGAAGCTGGGAATCGCCGCAGAAGTGGAGCGACTCCCGGAATCGCTCAAAAAGGGTGCGACCCGGGAGTGCCCATGCCTTAGAATTTTTTGGCCTTTTCCCAGACTTCGCCGGAGTTTGCTGAAAACTGAAAACTTGAACCTGATGGCACCTGAAAATGCAATCCCGAGGATCGCCTGGACTGATAGCTTGGAAAGGAGGAAAGGAGAGGATCTGGTCCTAAAAATGCAGCAGTTTTTTCAATTTTTCAAAATTTTTACCCCTTAGCAAAATGTGGCAACAGTTACCTTTCAACATACGATATAGTAATTATGAGAATTAACCCTTTGTAACAGCTGGAATCCTCTATTTAGAACTTTCCACTCAAATTAAACCCTAGACCCTCTAGCAAGTGCTGTAACATGCATCAGGTCCGAAGGAATGGACATATACCAAGAGAAGTGAAAGAGTCTACTAAGGTAGTGCTAATTGTGGTCCTAGATGATGGGAATCTTCTCTGTTGCATTATATCTTTTTGCAGGTACATAGAATATGCAACTCACATGGGTGAACTTAATGAAGATTGTGGGAAGACTTCTTTTGTGCATTATATCAATGAGTGAAATGTAATTTGATTGGCATAAGGAAATTCAAATGTATTGGCTCAGCAATTTAATTAAAAATGTATTTTGAATATTGAATTAATGTAATGGTTATTAGTGGCAATGTAATATGATGTACATGCTTTGAAAAATGATTAATTGTAATAAATGTAGCTCATGCTTGCTTATGATGTAAAATAGCTTCTGCTTTACAGAGATTATATTGTGAAGTTTTGTTTTGTTAAAAAATGCACCAAATTTTGTGGTTCAAAATTATGGGTTATGTCAAAAACAGACCAAGTAGTGACCCGTAACAAGCATACAGCACACGGAATGAGTATGCCCCCATAATATGCTTAAGGCCAAACAAAAATGTGTACACATGGTCCATGGGGTCAGGGTCAGCAAACAACAACTTTCAGGTCTTCCTAACTACCCAACTACATAAGCATATAAAAAGAACATTAAGATTACCCATGACAATAAATACATCACATGCTATTATTACATCAAAAAATTTCAACACAGCATAACATCACATCAAAAATAATAAAACATACGCATGACTATGTACAACTCATATGAACTTGTTTAGCTCATGCAGACTAACTTGTCCACCTATAGGCATTACCATAAAATAAAACTTATAAAAAAAAAGATAAGGAACTGATTCATTAGCCATTTCACAGAGTTACATGTCCTATATTTTATAGATAGCCGCTATCTTTGCTTTTCCTTAGAGTTAATATTATCAATAATAAATAGAATCCTCTCAGTTTTCTCATCGAACCCTCCAATGCTAACATTTTCCACTGAGACAAAATGTTTATTCTTTTAAGATGTAAGAATTTATGCTTTTCATTTTTTCTGCATGTATTTCACATGCTTGCAATCTACATATTTTAAACTTCTATTCAAGTATCATATTTTTGGATTCATTAATGAGTTTGCTAGTAAGGGAAAACAGATGTTGTTTCACTTTAAATAACTCACATTCACGTCCCATAATTAGATTTATTATTTGGTCCACTCAGTTTCATTACAACTGAGAGAAGTGATTTTTCTATAATAATTAATAAACACGGTGTGATCAAGCCAAAGTAAATAGACAAAGCACCATCATGTCAACTAAATTAAGATGATGTAAAATCCACTTTGAGAGTAAACACAGTCCTTAATTCCTTGCTTTTCTGAATTTTATGCTCTAATGACAAAGCAAACTACATCATTAACAAAATGCACTATATGTATGATGCAATTTTAATCCATACAGGTACAAACAGAATTGCACCACCAATATGGTACATCTATTCATTTTCATTTTCCTTTTTTCAGTGATCACTTTGACTTGTTTCTTGCAACATGGATAAAAGTTGGAGATGATTTTAGAAAAACAGCTTCGTTCTTAAAGCCTAACAATCAAGAAAAGGGACTGTTCTACAACATAAAAGTATAAAAACTTTCTATTGGTTAGGGCCATGACAAGTACAACTATTTTCTTGTTATTTCTAGATTTCTATTCTTCAATATGTATTATTTTCTAAAACTGGTGGCTTGATTGGAGTGCACACCTAAATATCAAGGGGTGTTATCCTATATTAAAAGGTGATCCATATTTCCTATTCTCTTGCTCAAACCTTTAAGCACTCTTTCTTTTAAGATAATAATATAGTGTGTAAATAGTAAAAGTAGTACAAGATGCTCCATTGAAATTTGTCTTACCAAAAGGGATATTAACATCAAAATCTCTCTAGTCCTCTAGATGCAGAGAACAAAAAGAATGCTATTACTGTGCATGGTACCATATATATATATATATGAACACGTGTGTGGATTTCCTTGTGACCCTTGAATTTGTCTTTGTAATGATATTAAAGATTAATACCTGTACATAGGCATCAAAAAATCGCAACCCAAGACTTTGCCATGTTGTGCTACCTGGAATCTGTATTTCCTCAAAGTGGAGTTCTACCCTGTATGGACCATTCTCAAGACCAAGCCCATAATATCTTAGGGAAATAGGGGAAATACGTGCTGTTTGATATATCAATTGGTCTGCACTTGTACTTAATTGAGACGATTGTATTGCATATTGAGTATTGCTTTCAATGCTTGATCCTGAGGAACTCACAAAAAATCCAACTGTACTAACTCCCCAGTTCTCTGCAGAACTCATGTAGAATGATGCAGCACTTAACAATTCATTGTCCCTCTCAAACATGGCTCTATTTGAAGAATCAGTCAGCTGTGGACCTCCACAATTGATGGCCAAAGAAGAAACTGACAAGAAAGATATCAAGAGTTGGATTAGGTATTAAACAGAGGCACCAATGAACAGTTCAGTAATCATAGTTTAAGGTCAAATAATTGCACACGACAAGAAACTGATAGTTGATATGATTTGGTTAATATATCATGCAATCCAAATGAAAATTAGAAAATGCATTATAATAATCTGTGTTTAAAAATTTAATATTAAGTTCTTGCAGACTTACATTCTGAAATGAACTTCGTTCTTTAAAATTCCTACTATGGTTGATGTTAGTGACATAAAACTTATATGTGCATATCTGGCTGGTCTATTGGGCCCTTAATTGCTACTTATCGTGTCGTTGTTGGGTTAGATAGAGAAAGGAAAGATATCATTTTATTTTAAAGCATGAACTAACAATCTATAATCAAGCCAAAACATAATCAGGGATGCAAAGCAGGAAAGATGTCATTACACGTTAAAAATGAATACAAATATTGCAATATCCAGGGTGGGATGTGGACATACTTGAAATTTCAACTATTGCATTGGCTTCTACTGACTTATCCTAAAACTTTGTTTGTCAAATTGGACTGTAGTTTGCATGATTGTGGAGTTTGATGTCATCTTTCACATTAAGCCAATATGATGATTTTCCCATCTTGTTCTTACTACTTTCAATAAAAAGTTTTGACCTAAAGTTTTCCAGATTTGCAAAAGTTTTTTCTTGTTAAAACAAATCAAACATTATTCATCATAGGATTTTCATTGAATGTATAATGCTTTTACTCCCTATTGAAGCTTTGTAGAAATGGAATACAACATACTGCAACACAATTCCATTAGCATTTAACTGAACAAAATATACAATGTGAAAAACTTACAATTGCAATGTATACCGTGCACACACAACATATATCAGACTGCCCGGCACAACATTCAGACAGCCTAGCTAAGCAGTTCAGATAGCTCGGCAAAGTAGTTCAGATGGCACAGCACAACAGTTCAGATGGCGCGGCACAACATCTCAGACTGCCTGACACAACAGTTCAGACTGCTTGGCATAGCAATCAGACAGCCCGGCACAACAATTCAGATAGCTTGGCAAAGCAGTTCAAATGACCCGCCACAATAGTTCAAACAGCCCAGCACAGCATCACAAACTGCTTGGCATAATAGTTCAAACGACCCGACACAGCATTCAAACAGCATGATACAACACTTCAATACCATGCCAACCTTGATACCCACATACCATACCAACCTTTCCTTCCATGCCAACAACACAAATGAATGAGGGAAGGGTCTTATTTATACAACTAAGGAGGTAGTTGCATCCTCCAACTTACTAACTACCTAACACCTCATCATTTTATTAAATTACATTTGACATGCATTGACTTACATTTACATTTCATTTCATGACTCACTTTATGACTAATGACTTATCCGTACATAACTAATACTTCACTTAACATGACACATTGTCACATACAATATTACATCACAACTTTTAACATCAAATATGTCCAAACTCATAAAGTGCACATACTTGAATTCTAACACACTTAATCAATGTGCCTCCTTACATCTATCCCCTCCCCCAGATTTGTCGGCATCCTCAATGACACATGAGCTAAACACTAGGGATAGAAGCAATGAACGCCATACTGGAATCTCTTGTCGTGCTCCTTCTGCTTTCTCCTATTCTAGACAACTTTTACAACATACTTCACTTCAAACAGCTTCCAACAATACATTGTTCTACAATTGCTCACTCCACTTTCTGCAATTAGTCACATCATCAAAATGATCAACATGACCAACATGACGAGCAACACTCGTCACCACCTTTTGTCCACCATTGATACCCTCATTGTCTGAACTGAATTTTTCTCCTCATCTACATTTTTGTAGTCTTCACTCGGCTCACTTAAACAACTTCCCCTTTGCTTCAAATTACTTTTCTCTGGCTCCAAACTACTTCTTGGCTTTTAATGGCCCTTAGCCTCTGATAGACATCCCTTGATCTCAGACAACTAATTTCCTAGCCTGGACGACCCATCCCCTAAGTCAAACAACCCTAGGCTAAATGGCCTACTTTTTGCGCCATATGGTTTGACTCCAGATGGCCAGCTTCCAAATGGTCCTGCCTTAGACGACCCAACTCCGTACGACTTGCTTTTGGATGGCCCAACTCTGAATGGCATACTCTTTTGCTCGGACAACTCGCACAGACTTCCATACAATCTTCATATCCTATCAAACAATCCATACCACACATTCTTCCGATTAGACTAACTCCTTGCCTCAAACTTTATTCCACTTCATTCTCTTCCTCAAACGGTTTTGCATGATCTTCAGACAGCTCAGCGTCATTGTCCTTCCAAACTTGCAATACAGATGACCCTACATGAGTACCAGACGGTCGTGATCTATCTTCGGAAAACTCGAGGTGTTTGTTTGATGGCCTAGGGGCAATCTGAGGCTCAGACAGCCTAGGGAGGGTCCAGACGGCCCAAAGGTCACCCAATGACCTTTTGTCCCCATTAAACAACCAAGGTCCCAAATTAGATGGCCTAGGATTAGACAACCTAAGCTTTGATTATCCAAGTTTGGGTCCAGATGACCCAAGTCCAAATGGCCAGAAGGCCCTAGTGGATGGCCAGACAACAAACAACCTATCTTTGTCGTCTATATCAATCATATCACTCACTTTGTCGTCTACATCAACCACTTGTGCAGCTTCAACTATTTGCTCTATCTCCACCTCTTCAATTGTAATCAAGTTCACCTCCTCAATTGCAATTAGGTTTATTAAGTTCACCTCCTCTACTTCTTGGTTAGGGCTATGACTTCTCCAGCGCTTTGAACTCTCTACACATCACTTGTTCATCTTGACTAGTAGCACTTTGACATTCACATACGAAGTGCCCCCACAAATGGCATCACCAACATTGTATAATGGGTTTGCCCTCAATATCATACTAAATTTTGTCTTCTAGTTCTCTGGCAGTTGTCACATACCGCATCACCAATGGCATCTCCCCTGGGCCCTTGGTATATTCTCCCTTTGCGTTGCATATTCATGTAGCAATGGTCTTGCACTCTCTGAGTCACAATCATCCTCAAAGTCATCGTTCTTCTCTTCGGAGTCACTTCACCAACTTCTCAACCCCAACACTTGGACAATGAATTACTCTCGTTGTCAAAATCATCACTCTCATTGTCAAAGTCACTCTCAACATCAAAATTACTTTCATCTTTAGGATCACTATCATCTGCAATTAACATGATCCCAACACTTTAATGATAACTTTGTATCACTTTCCAAGATCAAGGCTTGCTCCAAGGTCTCTTGATATGATTTCAAAGGGACCACCCTGATCTTCTTTTGATACGTAGGAAGAAGTCCCTCCACAAACCACCTCTTCTTCAATGTATTTGATGAATCTTCCTCCATATGGGTAAACAACCCACTCAACCTCCAGTTGTGCGAACGAATAGGATCTTTCTCACCTTGTTCCATTCTATAAATTTCAATAATGACCTCATTGTCATTGTGGAGAAACCAAAATTCCTTCATGAATGCTTCATGCAACTCATCCCACGTCTGGTACTTACCCTCTGGCAATCTCGTGTACTAGTCCATTGTGATTCCACAAAATGTCGCAAAGAATAACCTCCTCCAATCTGCATCATTATTCTGCCCATTCACTTTCCACATCATGAGGTAGATTTTCCAATGCCTGACTGGGTCTTCTATTTTTCCTCCATGAAACATTAGACACTTACATAATATCCCAAAATTGATCTTTGTTTTGATAAGTTGACTTGACATTGTCATCGGTTGTTCACATGCCTCTCCTTCACACACGTCATCAGGCGCACAACACCACAATAGCTCTTGTTGGACTCCTCTCCCTTGCACAATGAAACATGTCAGCCTACAATTGCTTCAATGTCGAACTCCTGTCTCGCTCACCATAGAACACACCAACTTGTAATTGCTCTAGTGCTAGACTCCCATCTCATGCATTGTTGGACACACCATCTTGCATTTCCACCGATGTCGGAATCCCATCCTACTCACCATCAGGCACATCAACTTCTGATTGCTCCAATGGCATAAATTCTTTGTTGCCATGCAATTCCTCATCATCGTGTAACTCGCTTTCAAGTGAATCTCCACCGCTATTAGGCAACTCTCCATCGTCATCACGTAATTCATCGCCACCGACATGTAACTCAAGGTGCGCAGCCAGTGCAAAGACGGCCATACAAAATGAACCCAAAGTATGCAGCCCTAATGAATGTAGAAATTGAGAAGATGTTGGACACAGGCATAATCTTCAATGTGACAATCAGTGAGTGGGTGTCACCTATAGTAATCATTTTGAAGGAGGCAAACCGAATCCGTATTTGCATAAATTTTTGGAGTTTGGATGCCATAACCTGTTGCCATTCTTGCCACATTTTGTTAAAAGTTTGTGTTGTTGCAGTTTTTGAGACTTAATCATTGTATAACTTCTCTTTTTCCATGAAAAATGGTCAAGACGTTGTTATGTTGTTGTGTTTTCACCAGCTGTCTCTTTTACTTAAAACTGTATTATTTCACATTCTGTGGTTTCTTTGCTTTTTCTGCACTTTTCCTGTCGTTGCATGCAAAATTGTGAAACATTTTAGCATGGGCGATGTTGTGAAATGCGTTTTCTTCCTTCTAGCCATCTTTCTGCAAGTTCTTTACAAATCTGCGCATGTGGTAATAATTTCCACCACTTAGGCGTTTTTTAGAGCATGTTTTCCGGTTAAACGCAATACAAAGCAAATAGTTCAAGTCCTGGCAGTCAAAGGCCCTATCGCTCCACCAGTGGAGCGATAGGCCTGTCGCTCCACTAGTGGAGCGAAAGGCCAGAGGGGCTTAAAGATAAGCAAATGTGACTAAGAGCGCAAAGTTAGGCACTTGCCAAAGTCAAAGCCCAATCAAAGCGGGAAGCGCTCCACCTATGGAGCGAATCTCCCGGTCACTCCACCACTGGAGCGAAAACCAAGCAAAGACAAGTGTTGAAACTAAGTGCAAAAGAAAAAGTCAAAACGGTCAAAGTTGTAGTCGCTCCACTGGTGGAGCGAAACTCCCTGTCGCTCCACCAGTGGAGCAACACTCTGGAAAGGCGCAAAGTGTGCCAAGGATTAAAATAAAGTCAAACTTTTTGGTCAAGGGTCCTATCGCTCCCCCAATGGAGTGAAAGGCCCTGTCACTCCACTAGTGGAGTGAATCTCTGGAAGGGCGCAAAGTTAAAACATTTGGCAAAACTGAAGGCAAGTGCGAATTCAAATTGGTCAAAGGCCCTTTTGCTCCACCAGTGGAGCGACAGACTCCGTCACTCCACCCAAGGAGCGACAAGCTTAACAGAGAGGTCAACCTGCCGGTCAAAGTGCCTGTCGCTCCACCAATGGAGCGAACCTTCCAGTCGCTCCACCACCAGTGGAGCGACAGACTCCGTCACTCCACCCAGGGAGCGACAAGCTTAACAAAGAGGTCAACTTGCCGGTCAAAGTGCTTGTCGCTCCACCAGTGGAGCGAACCTTCCAGTCGCTCCACTAGTGGAGCGACTGGAAGGTTCGCTCCATTGGTGGAGCGAAAGACTCTGTCGCTCCACCCAAGGAGCGACACCCAATGCAAAAGCTCAGAAAAGTTTCTAAGGCATGGAGAAGGTTGTTTTCGCTCCACTTCTAGAGTGACAGTGCAAGTACGGAGCGAAGCTCCAGGCGGGCCCAAGCACAACGCAAGCTACCCAGAACCGCCATGAATTGCCCGAAATTGTCAGGGACTGCCCAAGATCGCCATTCACCCATTAAACTGACCCAAAGCTGCGCTCTAAGCCATCCGGTCATGGTAGATCGTCGGAATCTTCTAACTTCAATGTTGAGTTATCTGTAAGGATGAATTAAATGTTGTAAGTCGGTTCTAGATCAAATCTGCCTGTCACTATTGAGGAAGTGGTTGGGCATTAATGTTTTAGGAAGTCAAATCCTCTATAAAAGCTACTCTTTCTATGTAACTAAGGATGGACAATCTCTGCTAGAAAAGCAACTGTACGCTTTGAAATCTGCTTTCGAAATACGGACTTCTGGCTCCGGATTTGAATCTTCTATCTCTGTGTATGACTTCTATCATGTTATTTCTGTTAAATTAGCCTCTTTATCATATAGCTTGAAATCTGTTATCCGGATTTAGCTGTCAGTAAAGGATGAATCCCTGGAATACCCCTGGAGTTTATGCAGTTCTGAAGATTTAACGTTGGTTTCTATTAAAGGTCTATTTTTTTTATTGTTGTTGTTCAAGTGTTAAGTTGTCTATCGTGCTTCCTGTCCATCACCCCGTATTTCAGGCTTTTAGCCTTTTCCCATTCCTTTCAATCATTTCATTCCTTTCAGCATCTTCCTAACCCTTATCTCAAAAAACCAATTTTACTTTCGAAACCAGCCCTACTGGAGATTGTCACGGAGGACATTCCTTTCCTTCGGACATTCAATGGTGGGCAGCGGGTCTAGGGCGCTGTAGACTTAGAAAATCTGCATCTAGGCCGATTCGATCGCCAACAGTTTCTAGCACGCCCGGTGGGACTCGAACGTTCCATGTTAAAGCAGTATTAAGAAGTGATTTTCATCTTATTGCTGTCAAATCTGAACATCTGGCGACTCAATTGAACTCAAACACCTCCGAATCTCGAAGACCAGTTTAAAATCCCGCCTTCATGCACACGAGATGGAGAGCTAGAAATACATAAGAAGATATCGAGTTCTTCGAGCTTGACATTGACGCTCTGGGAGAGCATCCAAGGGTGGTCAAGCCGAATATCCCACTAGACGGGACATCATCGCAAGAAGTTGTTGCTTCACGGACTCCAACTCCCGATAGCACGGCAACTAGCTTGCCCCCGAATCCTCTAAATTCTCCGAACCATCAGAATCCTCCGATTCAACCGAACGTTCAACCAAGTGTTCCGACTGTTCTGGTACAGCAAGTTCTACCAACTCCTCCAGCTCAAACAACTCCGCCAACCCAGATGGCACAGCAAGCTTCTCCCAGGCTTTTCCTCCCATGGAATCATTCAGGGCCTCTAGCTTTGGCTGCTCAAAATCAAGTACCGCCCACAACACTGAAAGCTTTACCCACGTACGATGGTACCGGAAAGACGGCGCACAAGCATATCCAAGACGTAGCCGGACTAGCAACAATTCACCAAATCACTGAAGAAGACGTCATGGTGAAGCTGCTGGTGCTTTCTCTGAGAGGTAAGCTCCTTTACGGGTACCGGTCGCTCCCGTCCGGCACCATCACTTCATGGGATCAACCGGCAGAACAATTAATAAGGGGCTTCAATGAACGAGACAACCCCTTCTCGTTGTTGCACCGGTTTACCACCATCCAGAGGCACCCTCAGGAGGAAGTAGCCTACTTCAATGTCAGGTTCGCCCGAACCTAGCAGAGAGTCACTACCGGCCTTCGATCCACCCCGGAGCAGGCGGCGTTCTATTACCTGAGGGCTTTTCATTCTGATATTAGCATGAGCATCCGGCATGCTAATGTCAATACATTCCCTGAATTGTACTAGCAAGTGCAGAAGGCGGAAGCCGACCTGATAGCTATCAGGAAGTTGCCTCCCAAGGTGACGACTCCAATTTACCCGAACTTTTCGCAAAATATGTACCCGAGCGCATCTGCTCCGCCTACATCCCAGATGTATCCTAGTCAACCATGGAATCCAACCCCTCAGTGTCAAACGGAACCCACGCTGCCGTATCAAGTGCCCGCCATTCCTCAGCTCCCATCTCCCGTCCAACATCTGGCATTACCTACGTCGTTGGCTCCATTGCCATTACCTGCAAATTAGGCAGTTGCCAATCAAGCAGCCACAATTGCGGACTAGACCAAAGAGTTGCAAGAATTACGGGCATACATGAAGACAATGGCGAATCAAATGATCGTCATGAGGAGGCAAGATGACCAAAGTTTCCAACAAAGGAGATTCCCTCCTCCCTCGATCATAAGAGAACAAGCATTTTCCGACGCTCACAGGCCTCCCGAAAGAAATTCAGCTATGATGAGCAGCGAAGAGGCCAGCACTTCCGATCCGGCGTATTGGTGTACCACGTGCAATGACCCGCACAGCGAAGAAACCTGCACGGTGCACCTTAATTATGTTCACACACTGTCCAGCGGCGCTTACGAGCAACTCAATATGATCAAGGAAGCTGGTCATAATTTCATGATGTCTTCCACCGAGGAAATCTCAGTCCTCACCAAGGCTAGGAAGAAGCCTATCGAGGTAGACCCAACCCAAATGGATCCATTGAAAGTGCCTGCTGCACCCAAGCCATAGACCCAAAATGCCCATTCATCGACAAAAGCTCCCAATCCAATAGCAACATCGGAGCAGTCCGACTTGCTGAAAGACCACGTCTCGCGCTAGAGAAAAGGTGCTCCAACCCAAAGCTTCGACTTCTTAGCCGCAAGCTGAGACGTGAGACCAGGCCAGGGAGAAGCTCCGATACCCCTCACTGACCAAGCGTCAAAGGGTGGATTCCACCCAGCAGTACTGGAAAATTTATGCATCTGAAAAGGGAGTTGAAGATCCTGGCACTTCAGCATATAGCATTGTCAAAGAGATGAAGAAGGCACCTGCCAAGGTAAGCCTTTACGACGCTCACCAATTTCGGTGGTCAAGTTGACCTTTTGCAGGAATCTCTCAAGTCTGCTAAAGACAAGGAGAGTAGGCCGACGCAGTCGGTGTTCGCACAACCGCTGACGACTTTGGCCACAGGTAAGAATAGGCCCCCGCCATTCTACCTTTCCCTTCGGATGGAACGATAGCAGTACTGGAAAATTTATGCATCTGAAAAGGGAGTTGAAGATCCTGGCACTTCAGCATATAGCATTGTCAAAGAGATGAAGAAGGCACCTGCCAAGGTAAGCCTTTACGACGCTCACCAATTTCGGTGGTCAAGTTGACCTTTTGCAGGAATCTCTCAAGTCTGCTAAAGACAAGGAGAGTAGGCCGACGCAGTCGGTGTTCGCACAACCGCTGACGACTTCGGCCACAGGTAAGAATAGGCCCCCGCCATTCTACCTTTCCCTTCGGATGGAACGACGGATCGTGCATAACTGCATGATCGATTCTGGCGCTGCAACAATAGTCATGCCCAAAGCAGTATGTGAAATTATGGGCATGGAGTATACCCGGAGCAGCCCTGGAGTGTTGCAGCTATACGGGAATCCCGTGAAGATGGTGGGAGTGATCAAGGACGTTCCGATCCAACTCCACAAAATGTCGCAGTTCATGGTCATCCAAGAGATCGTGGTGGTCGACTTAGAGCCATACTTCAGTATGTGCCTCTCGCGAGAATTCACAGCTAAGTTGGGAGGCTATCTCTCCCTCGACTACTCACACTTGGAGATTCCCATCACAAACATTCAAAGGCACAACATTGCACAAAACATCATCTTTGAAGGGTTTTATGGCATAAGAGGGGATGCATTATTGAGTGACAAGAAAGTCTCTCCCTTGTTGTATCCATCCAACATTATATAGTTTTGGGTGTGGCATGACAGACAAATTCAAATCCTTTACAATCTAAGTAGAAATCAGATTCTTTTGACTACCAATATCAACATCGAAATGCAATGGCTTACCCTTGACCCACATTTCTTAGTGAAACAAGCATTCCTGCTCTTGTGACTCCTTTTGTGCAATGTGGGTGGTGGCAATGATCATATTTGGTTCAGCTTCCACGATCAGCTTTTCTCTATCCTCAGTTTGTGGATGTGGATGCGGTGGTGAATTGGATGTAAAGGGTTGCGGAATAGCAAACAATGACTAAATTGCTCAACAATCCTCCCTTGAATGTTGATTTGCTCTTGTGATAATCACAGCATTTGGCAGTCTTGGCCTTCAGGAGATTCTTTTCTTGGGAACATTTTTTTGCTTCCAATTCTGATTTTGGAGCTGACTCTTTTTGTCCCGATTTTTTGGAGTCATTACTGCCTTTCTTGGCTGGTACTTAGTGTTCTTGTTTCTTATTTACTCCTTTTCTATTTTTTTTTTGTGCTTCTGCTCGGGTTTGACAATGAATTTGTATGCCTCTCTCTATGTCTTGAATTTGAAGAAGTCCATGTCCTCTCAGATGTACCATTGAAGCCTACTACGGTATTTGAGGATTTGATGCCTTTCGTTATCTTGAATAGCTAGTTTTGCTGCCATGGAATAGAAAGCATCAGTATAATCTTGAACAAAGTGGTCTTTACCTTTACGCAATTGTTGTTATCGCATTCATTCTTCTTCATAGGCTCCCACAGGATAATATTCTTCCTTGACAGCCTCCATGAAATAATCCCATGTGAACATTATGTCTTCATCTTCATTCTCCTCCTTGACCCTGTTATAATATGCTTCCCACCAATTTTGAACATGTAATGAAGCTTTCAAAAATGCAAACGAGATTTTCTCATTGTTGATGAATTTATTTACAGAGAAGTAGGAAAATAATTGATCCAACCAATTTTCTATGGCATCAACATTAATTTTTCCTTCAAAAGTAGGAATATCAAAATTCACCTGCACCTTAAAAGGTGTGAGAGCACTAAATGGTGCTAGGGCAACGAGAGGTTGTGCGGAGGAGGTTGCAGAATCTGCAACAGGAAGCTGTTGAAGAATTTGAGCAAATCGATCCATCATCTCATTTCTCTATTTCACAAGGTCTTCATTCAACATCTCCTTAAAAGGATCAATTGTCTCAATTTTGTCCTTTCTATTTCCCATCTAAGATTATTTGGAATGACAACAGAGGTGATCAGAGGGATCTTGTGTCTGATACCCAAACTTTTGATATCCTGATCTAGTGTTTATGGACATACACTCAAAAGACAAACCACTCTAATAACATTGATCCAAAACTCAAAATTCTGAGTTTTGGATCACCAATAAAGATCCATAGCTCAAAAAAAGTGGTAAAGGGGAGCCACTCTATAAATCTATGCATGCATTCTTGTTAAAGGTTTTGGCATGATCCTCGGAGTGAAATAGTTAGATATATTTCAACATTTTTACCATGAGCGTATAGCACTAATTTATCTGATATATTTATATAGTCAACAATAAAGTATCATCAAATCTTCTCATCATGTCCAATCCACCGTCTCTTATAGACAAGAACATAAGATTTATGTTTTGGTCTAAAAAGAACTTGCATGTGATCCTAGCTCTTCATCATCAAGCCATATATCAAAAACAACATCATAAGCGTAAGTATAAAGAATCATAAATAATAATTATAAAGAGGGGACATGACTATCCTTTTTATATAGTATGTCTCTTCAATAACTATTACTATAACATTATAGGTTGACTTGTCATTTTTCTTAATCAATCAACTAGTCTTGATCCTTAATTTCTCAAGCCAATTTTACTTCCACAAAGCTAGTCTCAAGGATCAATGATAGGGATAACGTCTATCCAATTTTCATATACAAAGGCCCCTTCTTGACTAACTAAAAAGGTAAGATAAAGGCATTGAGAACTTTTAGTAGATTCCAGCAGTCATTAAGAAATCACTTCCTGAGTAAATTGGAGGTATAGATATTTTTTTCAAAAATTTTCTTTGATGACGATTTTATACTACATAATTTTATTAATATAGATGAAGCATCTTAATGAAAAGAAATATAACATTTCAGGTCACCTATCATGAATAGAACTTGCTATTTAAGCTTCTGATATAATGGGTAAGAACCAAAACCAGAACTAAAATTAATAGACTACCAAATAAATGTTTTATTTTAACATAAAATGCATTTTATAATTGCATTGCACATTTTTTAACTTAATATGCATAGAAGCTCCTATTAACATGTATTAAAATCCTCTAAAACAATAGGCTATAGCGAAAAAACTTACTCCGTGGTTTTCCTTTGTGGCATGGAAAGTTTCGTTGGAGACATATCAATGCTCTAAAAGAAAGATAAATAAGAGATTAAGAGTTTTCTTTGAAAATTACCAATTGAGGTAAGAAATGTGAATTTATCTTCGTATTTTCTAATAGAATATAGTATACGGTTGACAAATCTTAAAATATGGATGGTACAGAGTGAAACGAAGTAATTAGATACATTACAAGTGTACCTTTGATTTGTTGTATTGCTCTCCAAGAAATTCCCAATCAAGTTTCTATAAGTGGGATGAGAAATAATTAATTTGATCATAGAATCACAAATTTGCACATCTAAGAACCAGAAGAAAATTCCTACTATAATTCCATAAAAAAAGGAACTATGGCTTCATTTAATGCTAGGGAAAAACTTATAAAGAAGTATAGATATATAAGAGAAAAATAGAAGTCATCAGCCTTTACTTCTTCAGAAAAGATGTGTAAAAGTTAAGCAGAAAATCTTACATGTTTAAATTCTGCCCCTTGAACCACGTTGGAATTAGTCCTGAAAAGTTGTTATAGGACAAATCTCTGGAAGAAAATAAAACACATCAATCGATATAAAAGAAATTATATCAATGTCCTTGAATGACTGAAGGAGGACAATGGATTTGAAACAATAACAGATAACCAATTACAACAGTAAGGGGATCCCAAAATAAAGACCTCCAAATTCTAAAAGAAAGACTATAAGTTGCAATCTAAAGCATAATTACAACCAAAAAGAAAAAATACACTTTACTTCAAATGGTGAATCCTAAACAATAAAATTTTAAAATATTAGAAAAGGTTAATATCGCGTAGTATAGATATTACAATAAATATGCAAAGAAAGACCTATTGCCAAAGAAGATGACAAAGAAGACAAAGTTAGTGACGACCATAGCCGGAGATAATGTCGCCCTTAATCTGTATCAGCATGTAGAGTACAACAGATTGGTATGATAGTCAATCACCATGACAGAACCAATACAAGATCTAAAAATTTGCTTGTGAAAGTAATCTACTCCCAAGTGGGCTTGGCTAAGCAACCTTAGAAGAGATCAAGGAATTTTTTCAAAAACTTAATGTACCACTCAAGGTTGATGTTAGTCAAAAGCAGAAAATAAGTTGGAAATGCATGCTTGCATGGATTATCTAAACTATGGGCAAGAAGGGATAGCCAACAACAGATCAGATTTGTCTGGCATGAGAAAAAGGAGGAAGATGTAGGTTCCCCGTTCCTCAATGGCTTCTTGCAGAACAGGTTGCAGTCTTTTCAACATATCACCATATGTATGGATAATTACAGTATACCAAGGATCCTTAGTTCCTCCAACAACTAGTATAGGATAAAAAAAGGCCATTTACCTAGTATTCTCAGGGTACCCATGCAAAACATAAGGTCTGAAACCAAATGCTTCTTTTAAGGTAAAAGGCACAATGTAGGTGTTCAATTTGGTGCACATGAATCCACATTAGTTGTAGATAATCAAGTATATGTCATGTTCTAATGTTGTGATGGGAATAAAAGATCTAACAATGGCATATGCTGTACTAGGTTGCATTTAAGAGTACATTTAACTTTGCAAGTGTGCAGACAGGCGAGATGGTTGCACTTTGCCACCCTCCACCCACACAACTGTATGTATACCTTGTTGTCTAGTCTAGAGAACCATCAATTTATGCTCAACTAGGCTATTTCGAGGATTGAATTGGAGACTTGTAAGGAATAATACTGAATTATGCCTTGATTTGTCTTGGCTGCATACTGCATACTTTGTTATGTCTATCAATGAAAATTTATTGAGTTTTCTTCATTTCTATTGTATACTATTTGATTATAAATCATTTTATTGCATTTATGTATTGCATGGTATGATGTCATGCTCCATGACTTAAATATTTATCTGTACTACTCTTTTGATGTCATTGTCAACATGGATTTAGGTCAGTGATTAGGTGAACTTGTTGAGCAAGATTCCACATGAGCACCTCCCACCAATACAGAGACAACGACAACAATGGAGAGTCCATCCACAAGAAGATCAGAGAGAATCATGAGTCAAACATGCAATCTCCGTTGCAAGATTTGGCAACTTTTATCAAGAATGTCCAAATTTTGGGGATTTGCTACCTTAGGTGAACAAATTCAACAAAAATGTTTGATCAAACAACAGTCCATGAAATTCAATATATATAAAACTTTAAATGTTTCTCATTTGTGTCTTTCACTTGAACATCTACTTGATTCGATTCTACATCAATAAAACATAAAGGTTAAAACAAAACAATTAAAAAAAAAAGGCAAGGCAAAATGATTTTAAGGCAACTCATTCCTAGATTAATTTGCAAGTCAGTATCGTTTTGCGTAAAATGTGAAGTTTTTTGTGAATATTTATATTTATTTTAGATGTTTACCTTGATAAAAATATAATTTCTCTTTTTTAAACATCATAACAAATTTTATAGCTAATATTTTTCAATAATGATATTTGTCTTTGTCAAACTCGAACACAAACCTGAACTTGGTAACATGGCATGCAATCAAGATGTGGCCAATAACAAAGCACATGAAGATAACTATATAGCATTATCAAAGACTATGGGAGAAGTGAGAACATGCCACAAGTGTTTCCCATTCCCCAATCGAAAGGAAATGTGGAAGTTGTTTCATGTACAATGCCCCCATTAGGATAACGGAAATCAAGTTATGCCTCCTTTAAGGCAGTTTCTAAACAAAAGAAAGGTTATGTAGACACATTTGCCCGCTCAATGGGAGCAAAGATAGTAGGAAAGTGAGATAGATAGCCTAGAACCGAAAGACATTGTATTGGTAGAATGTGTTTGGGAGCAGGATGACGGTAGTCGTTTCCCAAAGATATAATGTTTTTGGCTTCTTCACAACAAGGCACGCTGTTTCCCAGAACATAAGCCTCCAAAAGACTTATGCTAGTTGAATCCAATTCGATTAGAGAGGTTATTGTTGATGAAAGACCAATAAGAACAAAAATTCGAAAGTAAGCATCAAAGATTGCCAAGGTGTCCTAGGTGACATGAGTTATGTCTATCATACTTGGAGGAGTCCAAAATGGAAGCAATTGCATAGTGATGCATCCAATAATGCACAAGACAGGAGTAAGACACAAAAGCAACTACACAAGACTGCCTTCGGCAATGCATAGAGTGGAAGTCTGACACTAGAACAGTTACATGTGTACAAGAAGAGAAAGCTAAGGGATCATGGCAATGAGGCTGATATCAACAGACGTAAGGAAACTAGAGAGAGACAAACATCTACAAGGTAGACTACCCTCTCCCCTCGAAGGACAACTTCTGTGAAGCTGACACTGTCATCATTGAATTAGATAACAAAAACAATGGCAACATCAAAGAAGCAGAATGACCAAAATTTCATGGCAATGGAAACAAAGATCTAATACAATATTGTGGGACACGTATTATGATCTAGAAAGTTTGGGATGTGGTGGTACTCAAAATCAGAAATTAACACAACATAGGAAAAAATGAACACAAAAAGAATTTGCACAAGAAACACCAGGAAAAAAAATTCTATGCTTCAAATCTTCACATACAACTTCAACACAATGCACTATACTTATATAATAAAATTATACAACTTCAATTAAATGCACTATAGTTATATAATAGAATATCTCTTGGCTGTCTCGAGACTGTTGCGCCTTCACATTCTATCCAAACCCAAGTGAGAACAATTTTTTTTTCTTTCTTTTAAATTTTCTATTGTAACTCCAATTTTGTCCTATTCTGATTTCTGTCACATTCGTTATTGTTGGTCACAAATCTGCCACAGGAAAGGATTTTGGTATGTATATGCGCCCTAGACCTGGACCAACATTGAAAGGCCGGAGGGAAGAGATGCCCTCCGTGCCAATCTCCGGAGAAGGCCGGCTCCTTTACTAAACTACTAAGGTTTTAAGCTAAGAGTGCAGGAAAGAGATAAAAGAGGATAGGGAAAGAAATGTGAATGATTCAGTGGGAAAGAACCAGCAACACGATTACTAGCTAATAACTTAAAGTAGCAGCAATAAATACAAAGAATAAAACATAAATGAACACCACGCTAACTTCCCTATGTATCCTCTGGAGGATTTCCAGGATTCAACCACTTTCCTACGCCTAAATCCAGATTTCAGAATTACAACAATTAGGAAAATAAATGAACGTAGCAGAAACCACTAACCAGAGGCAGCATACAAAGAATTTAACGCAGTATTTTCCCCCCTATGTATCCTTCAGGAGAATTCCAGGGTCCAACCCCCAATCACACACCTAAATCCAGGATGCAGAATTACAGTATGCAAATGAAGAAATGGAATAACAGAAATTATCACAGAAGGCAGCATACAAAAGAGAAATTGAGCCCAAAGTCTTTAATATCGATTGCAAAAATCAAGTTACAGCAGCTTTCTAGCAAAAGTTCCCCCCTTTTTCATTACAATGTGTGGGTTTTTATAGAGGACCCGACCCTCTGAGCCATTAATGAACTGGGTTTACAAGGACGCTCCGGCGGCCGAAAAAATCGCGCTCGCTTCCTTATGCAAATGAGATTTCACATCCCATTTCTATAACTAGTTGTCGGGCCGCGTTAGACGGGGAAATTTGCATTTATAAGCCGCAGACCTGTCCTGGGCGCTCCGGGGGAATGCTCAAGTGGCTTCAAAAGTTGCGCTGGCCATACTCTGCGACTGATACCTCCCATCCTATTACCTCAAATAGATACCGGGTCTTTCGGGGCAGAAAAACTGCATTTATGTGCTGCAGAAATACCTCGGATAAATACCTGGTCTCTGAATGCGTGCCCCTCGGGAGAAGCACCGTTGTCAGAAGCGCCCTGGGTGAAGCTTCGTTGCAGTCCGCCCCCGGAGCTGAGGTTCGCAAGTGATTCGGACGAATTTGAGCATTTTTGGCCGACATAAAGGGTTTTGGCCGACATTGAGATTCTAGCCGACATTGAGATTCTAGCCGACATTGGAATTCTGGCCGACGTTGGAATTCGTTCCTGGCCGACGTGGAGGTTCGCGGCCGACATTGCACTTCGGGGGCCGACTTGAGCTTCGCGATCGACTTTGCATTTTTGGCCGACGTTGGACGTTTTGGCCGACATGAACTTCGCGGCCGACATGAGCTTCGGGGCCGACATGGAGCTTCGCTGGCGAAGTAGAGTTTTCTGGCCGACTTAGACGTTTTGGCCGACATGAACTTCGCGGCCGACATGAGCTTCGGGGCCGACATGGAGCTTCGCTGGCGAAGTGGAGTTTTCTGGCCGACTTAGACATTTTGGCCGACATGAACTTCGTGGCCGACATGAGCTTCGGGGCCGACATGGAGCTTCGCTGGCGAAGTGGAGTTTTCTGGCCGACTTAGACGTTTTGGCCGACATGAACTTTGCGGCCGACATGAGCTTCGACGCCGACATGGAGCTTCGCTGAAGTGGAGGCCTGAAGTGGCAGTTTAGCCAAATTCTGGGCGAAGTGCCCCTTTTGCCTTAAAGAATTTTCTACCAACTGGATGGAGGTTCGCTCAAACTGTGGCCGAAGTGGATGCTTCGCTAGGCTCAAGCCCGAAGTGGCAACTTCGGCAACATTCTGGGCGAAGTGCCCCTCATGCCTTAGAATTTTTTTCAAGCCCGAAGTGGACTTTTGTTGGCTTTGCTTCCGGGGTCATAACTTTTGATCTGCTGACCTGATCACCTATTGTAATATATTGCCGGAAAGCTAGCGAAAAGATCTGCAATAATGAGACAACAAAATATCAATTCGTCCACTTTATCATCTTCTTTTAGGGCCCGCGAAAATGCCAATGCTTCTGCGTGTGATTTGTCGATTTAAAGCTCCATACTTGGGCAAAAGTTGTCAAAAAATTTAATGTGGCAAAAATGCCAACAGTTATGACAACTTCCAACATTTTCTCCATAAAGACTGAATTGGGGATATTTCCATTTTATCTTTGAGTGAACTGATTCTTTGCCACTACCTTTTTAAAAATGGTTGCATACTGATCTTTTGACTTGCACCATTTCATTTCAATTTCCTTTTCCTAAACTCAGTCTCTTATAAAAAGATGCCTCAACTCAGTGCACTTTGATGTTTTTTTTTATCTTCTATGAAAAACAAGACTTTTAGTCATTTGACTTACGCTCATGTTGTCACAAAATGGTAGCTGGTTTTTCTTGCTTTTCAGCCAAGTCTTCTACTCAGATGGCACTCCTTGGACAACATTTACTCGGATGGTGGTACTGGCTCCACACAATCAAACAACATTCTCCTTGTCCTGGATGACATTGTTTATGATAATACTGCTCCCTTATAAGAAAAATTCTCATTTTTTCCAAGTGGTGTACTACTTCTTGGCATATGATCCCATTTAGGTAGCATTCTTCATCTACTTACCCTAGTTCACACTACCGATGTTGTTCTTGATGACATTCTAGTCCTCCCAAATAGTGTTGCTAATTCGCATATTCCCTTAGAGGTCACTCAACACATCCCAAACTGTATTTAGCGAGCGTCAAACATTATAGTCCAAGCATCACATGGCATTCATAGTGTGTATGACTTTTTGGATAAAGTTTCGAATTTGCCCAATTGCTTCGATGTTTTGTTAAGTCTACACAACTTCTCTAGTTGTAGTAGCTTGCTACTACCATCACACTCCAAACGCAAATTTGTCATGCAAGGTGAAATAGAAGACAGAGCAAAGAATGAACCAGAGGAAACTTACCAAGGCACCAATGCACCCCACTCCACTTGTGTGCACCTCGCTCTAACTAGACTATACCTCACCCAACTCTAAGGCAATAGTGTGTCCTATTACTTGTTGGTGTGTCCCGCTCCACCAGATATCCACCCCAGTTTGCTAGATGCACACGCTACTTCACTCATTGTGCACCCTGTTCCATCATGAAAGGATGATAGTGATGTTTTGGCATGTAGTGCAAACCACTTTTGATATCTTAGGAGTGGAGTAGACTAGCTTTCATCTATATATAACAGTTTCATACTCATTATAGGAGTCCTTTGGCATCTTCAATAGAGCTAGAGCCGCTCTTTGCAAATCACTTGCTATTTGTACATTGTAATCAAACTTCAATTAATGAGAAGGAGAAGCTTGGCATTTATGAATCAACTACGTCACATGACCTCTTGTTCATGGATGTTTGATGTTTGGCATTGCTCTCTCATCTTCCAGTTAGACTTCACTCTCATTAATTGCAGGTATTTTCATGTTTTGATTCAATTGACGTTATTCAACTTATGCTTGAGATTTCATTGGGCCACTCTAATCGTGGCTACAACTCGAGCTATATTTACTTTACGCATTTGCTCATTTCTCTTGCAGTCTTTTCCTCACAAAAGTAGATTAGATTTACTTGTTTTAGATATATGTTATTTAAAATTAGAGTAATAGGGAACTTGCCCAAATCCAAAGGTCAAGAAGAGTGGTTTGAACTATGATCGCAGGCCCAAATCTTCATTCCACAATTTCTGAATTCAATGGTTCTTGGCACGCACAATAAAATCCACAAGCATGATTTCTTCATGAAATCAATCATACCCTACTTGCATCTATTTTCTCAAATCTACACAAACATACTCTAAATTTCTTAAGATCTGTTAAAGGATTTGTTTATCACATCGAAACACACATAACTCAAAAATTCAATCAGATTTGTCCGTTTGGCTCCAGATTTTATTCTTTTTGCATGAAACTTTGCAAGTTGCAATTTTTCCTTTGTTAAAATCTTTTCGATTTGTGATGTTTGTGCAATGGCAACTCATTTTTTGAGCTAAACCAAAATTTTGACCAACTTTGCAAATTCATCATTGAAATCAATATTGTTGCTCGATAGATCCGCTTTGTCTTTCAAAATATGTGTTTTCAAGGAGCAATCGAAGCTAAGACTTCATGGCAGCGAATTGCGAAGTGTTCGGTGTGCCCTGCTTCGGTAAATGTATGATTGCACCCCATTCCACAAAAGTGTGCCTTCCCGGTCAAACATATGCCTCTTTTCCTGGCTAAGTGTCGAAGCGCACCCCACTTCAAAGCAGTGTGCCTTGTTCCATGAGCTTTGTAGTCATGAATTCTTCCAAGGTAAGAGTGCCTAGCACTACACGACAATGTGCCCTGCTTTGAAATAGGTGAACTCTGCTTTGAACTCCTCTTTTTCAACCAGTTTTACGAAGTTTTTGGATTCATTTATAAAAATGAGGTATAAATTACAGTTTATTGGGAAACAAATTATACTTAGTAAACTCCTTCCTTACTAGAAAAAGGGTTCCAAAGGGAAGAAAATGACCACAACCATGTGGATAAACGAGCCATAAAGTCCATCTATAGATCCCCAAATTGAAGGCACTAACCAAGACCAAGACCTACATCAAGATACTCCCCATTCAAACATGATTCCTCCTATAGTAAACATGTTACAACAACTTGATTCCTCACCTCCCATACAACAAGTGCAACCTTACCCCCCCAGATAGGACAACCTAGTGGATCAAAAAATATATCATCTAACCCAATAACAGTTCAAACACATTCTGGACTTCCTCCTAATCTATCAAGGACACCTACCACCAGTGGCCAACAATAGCAAACCATGCAACCATCCCAACCTACCCTTAATCCCCAACAAATGGCACAAGGTGCATAAGCTATGCTAAACCAACCACAATCCCTTCAAAACTCCCAGTTGCAGTAACGACAAGCACAAGTAGTTTAAAATCCCTAGAGTTCCCAGTTGAGTAGGGCAAAACCCTCAAAAACCCCAATTGCAACTAATGGGCCCTTCATATGCCCCACCCTATGCCTTGTTTTGACCATGTTATACCTGATTTTGTTAGCGTTTATAATGTGTATGCCTGAAATATTTATGAAAATATTCCTGAGTGAATGTATATTGTAATTATAATGTTAATTGGTTAGGAATCATATTAGTTGTCAATAATAACACGACATTGGTGGCTAAGTTATATTGGAGATTGCTAAAATCCCCTAAGGAATTATGGGCTCAAATTTTGATGGCCAAATATGCAAATAATAAAACCCCTGTAATATCCCCCTTAGTTGGGACTGTTAAAATTTCTGATCTAAATCTTATTGCGGATATAAAACTTGAAGAACAGGAACAAATTCCAACAATATAACCCAAATTGCAAAATATACAAAATGCATTGATTGAGAAATAACTTGCAATTTCATTTCAGATTTTATTCTAGGGCACAAATTACAATGTTTTCAAGATCAACAATCTTTCCACAAATCCTTATGCAATCTGATTTTTAAAACCCTTGAAATACTTTATCAGCAAACACCAAAGTACCTCTGAAATCGTTGAAGCTCCAAGTGTGAATCCTGTGTGAATTCACCAACAGAGAACTGGGGTTTCGTCCAGCTCCAAAAATCTGAGGGGTTTCGTCCTCAGCCACACCGTTGGGGTTTCCGTCCCTTCGGAGAAGAAGTCTCAGCCACTGGCCTCAAACTCTAGAGAAAATAACCAAAATCCAGAATGACATGAAATGAGACCAAGCCACCGAATAAATAGACTCCTCCACAACAAACTCCTTTTGCACGCTCAATGTGGGATAAATCATGAAACATAACTCTTTTTTAAGTCCCACGTCCCCTTTTTATAAAATAAGGTTTTAAACTATATAAAGTATTTAAATAATTTTACTTTATATAATTAAACCTTCGCACATTAAAAACTTGGCCTTCTGATTATCCGATCCGCAAACTGAGGATAGATACGGACACCCATTTCGGTGAAGAATATCACTGCACCGTCCGTTTTGCCCGAAACCCTAAAAACTAACTTACTAAAAATAGTAAGTCAAGGCTCTGTCCATCCGATTCAACATCTGAGAGTGGATTCGAATACCCATTTCGCTCAATTATCCGCTCCCGGAACTCCAGTTAGGCTCCCCTGCAATCTGCCCTAGCCTACGGGAACCCGTGAGTAGGCTAAACCACTGCATCTAACTAACTGCTCAGAAAGGGGACATTACAGTCCGCCCTTCCCAAAGATTGCTTGTCCTCAAGCAATGCTCATGAATATCCCAATCAACTGAAAATTCCTGGTTGTCGTCAATGAAAATACCAGGATCCCAAACAAACTTGATGAATGTCCCATGACAGTGACACAACCACCAACTGCCACCACAAGAACTGACAAAGCTGGTAACCCCTGTCATCCATCTGAATCTGCTAAAGCTGACAACTCTCCCAGACTCCGTCACTAAACTGAAAAATGATCCATCGTTGAAATCAAGTAGATTCCCGGGGTCCCAAACCAGTATCATGTCAGCATCACCATGCTGACGCTGCGTCACTCTGATCATAACTGTAGAGTCCATGTGCCTCAACTGAACTAGCCTCACCAATAACTCGGTAATGAATCCATCATAACCATCCAAGCTGCAATCCCTGTGAGAACCGGAATCTGAAACATGAAAATCCCCTGCCATGGCACCACTGTACAATCGACATCTGTAATCTCTCCTGGATCCCATATCCATATTCTATCACCAGTGTTGCTCCTTGGGCCAACGAGTGTCTTCCAATCCCTCATAGACACTCCTAAATAACCAGGACCAATAGGGAATCTGAAATTCCCACTACCCGAAGAATACCGATGGGCTAACCTGCACATAGGTGGAATATTGTTCGGCCACAATTCCTTTCCTGCATAAAATCCATTGCTATCTCTGCAAAAATCCAATTTTCCTTCTGACGAAGGGGGTAACCCATAGCCAAGTGAAGTATGAAGTCTATCAAAACAGTCTTCCGGCTCACTACTATGCGTCATCAAAAACATGGTCCACTCATCTATAAGAGGGCTGAAATCAAAATGATGTACATACCTCACAATACCGTCCATATGAACTTCACCAACTAAAACCCTCGTGAAGCTCTGAACAATCCTCTTTCTCTTTGAGTTATAGAAAGGCCTTACCTACAAACTGTAAGGCTTGATCCCTGTCGGATAGCAACCTCAAATAATCAGATTTTATCACCTCTAATGCCTGCTTGATAGCCTGCAAATCGGTAACAGTAGCTCCAACTGTCAACTTCTGTCTCTCCCCAAGCTGGGCTGCTTGAAAGAGGCACTCGACAAACTCGTGTGTCCTATCCAAGTGAGTTAATGTCTGAACAATCTGCTCCTCTGTGACCTGTAATTGGTCCTTCCAACCTTGCAATGGATTGGAATCAGCATCACACAACAAACTTTCAGATTTGCTATCCCACGCACAATGATCAAAATCAGCCTCCTTCACAATACTGCACTCCCCAATTACATGCTCCGAAGTTATGACAGACCTGTCCTCATCCTCAGAATCAACAACTGCATGAATACTATCATTTGTTGCTGATTTGACAATATCAAAATCAGCATGCTCACCATCTTTTTGATGACCAATGCCTAATTCTCCATTCGTCAAAGCACAGGATGAATTAACTTCATCTTCATTATTTTTGTCCTTCTGTTCTTCCCTGCAAGTTTCTTGACTAGAAGGCATGATCATAATCTGATTTTTACTCATCTCATCGACTAGGTCAGTCTCATGCTCAAGTGGAAATTCATCAACAGTCGCATCTTCTTCTAAATCTGCCATAGTCTCCAACTCCTCGGAGAAATCACCATCCAACAGTCTGTTAATTCTTTCCATTTCGGTTTTCAGCGAAGAATCCTCTTCATTCATAATCATTTCCTCATCAAATATGGGATCTACGGACACTTCATTATGAAAGATGCCATCATGCATTAATGAATTGATGATAGGAAAATCACAAGATTCATCATACCTTATATTAAAGATTTCACAATCCACACTAGATTGTTCTAAGTGCATATCCAAAACTGTTGTGTTGTCTTCCTCATCATCACCAACATCATTCTGGTTCCCTGTTATGCATGATTCCTGATATGAAGCATCTTTCCCAAACTCTAAGATTTCAACTTTACTGCTGTCCTCTTCTGCACTTGGCTGCCTTAAGTCATTCTCTTTATCGTCTTCGCAATTGTGACCAAGTGACCATTCCCTTTTGCAAGTGAAACATCGCCCTTCTCTCCTCAACTGATTTTTGCTTCCGTGAGGAAGTCCTGTAACCTGCAGATCACTCGGTTTCCTTTCCTTTCCTGTTAACTGTTGTTTACCCTTGTCAATCTTCTTTGGGACAGCAAACTCAACTTTATTAGCCGCAATATTAGCTGCAGTTTTAGGATCTTGTAAAGTATTTTGTTCAACTTCTTTCTTCGGCAACTTTATGAATGAAAAATCAACCTTATCCTGAGGAAAAACTGAAGGTAGAGAAATTTGCATCATTGCAGTTAATTGACTGATGGATTTTTGTATCTCACTCTGAGTCCTATCCCAATCACGTTGTCTCCTAGACCAATCATTATAAGACTCCATGAATCTGAAATTTAATTAGGCTTCCACAGGTGGCAGAATAAGTTGAGCTCTGAATTAACAATACCTAGAACTCTTAAAGCCCAAATCAACCAAATGGGTATTCAAATCACCAATACCCAAAAACTAGAAACCCTAGATTTGAAAACGGCAACCAAACCCTAACTTCCAAGTCTGAAAAATACTCATGGTTGTTGAATTTTTTTTCACACAATACTGAAATCATTTCTGAAATTTTCAGCAAACCCTGAACAGGCTAGCAGGAAAAACCAGCTCTGATACCACTGTAATGTCCCCCTTGGTTGGGACTGTTAAAAAATTTCTGATCTAAATCTTATTGCGGATATAAAACTTGAAGAACAGGAACAAATTCCAACAATATAACCCAAATTGCAAAATATACAAAATGCATTGATTGAGAAATAACTTGCAATTTTATTTCAGATTTTATTCTAGGGCACAAATTACAATGTTTTCAAGATCAACAATCTTTCCACAAATCCTTATGCAATCTGATTTTTAAAACCCTTGAAATACTTTATCAGCAAACACCAAAGTACCTCTAAAATCGTTGAAGCACCAAGCGTGAATCCTGTGTGAATTCACCAACAGAGAACTGGGGTTTCGTCCAGCTCCAAAAATTTGAGGGGTTTCGTCCTCAGCCACACCGTTGGGGTTTCCGTCCCTTCGGAGAAGAAGTCTCAGCCACTGGCCTCAAACTCTAGAGAAAATAACTAAAATCCAGAATGACATGAAATGAGACCAAGCCACCGAATAAATAGACTCCTCCACAACAAACTCCTTTTGCACGCTCAATGTGGGATAAATCATGAAACATAACTCTTTTTTAAGTCCCACGTCCCCTTTTTATAAAATAAGGTTTTAAACTATATAAAGTATTTAAATAATTTTACTTTATATAATTAAACCTTCGCACATTAAAAACTTGGCCTTCTGATTATCCGATCCGCAAACTGAGGATAGATACGGACACCCATTTCAGTGAAGAATATCACTGCACCATCCGTTTTTCCTGAAACCCTAAAAACTAACTTACTAAAAATAGTAAGTCAAGGCTCTGTCCATCCGATTCAACATCTGAGAGTGGATTCGAATACCCATTTCGCTCAATTATCCGCTCCCAGAACTCCGGTTAGGCTCCCCTGCAATCTGCCCTAGCCTACGGGAACCCGTGAGTAGGCTAAACCACTGCATCTAACTAACTGCTCAGAAAGGGGACATTACAACCCCGACAGAGCTTATCCAGTTTTCACTTCCTGGCAAAGGATCTCCCATCTTAATGGGACTTAGAACAAGAGAGGATATGCTCAAGGAAAGATTGTTTTGGATTATCCATAATGGACAGAAGGCTAAATTTTGGATAGATTAGTGGGATGGCCATCATCCTCTAATAACTCAATTCCCAACTTGGAGATCGTTGATGGAGAATCTTCATAGAAACATTTGGATTAAGGTAGCCCAATACTCTAAGCCTCAAAGAAATAGCTGAGAGATAGGAAGGCAATGGATCCGAATAGAGGAGTGGCCAATCCAAATTCCAAAGGATCAAAGAAAAGAAATCTATAGGACCATCCAAACGAGACCACTCTCATGGTCTAAAGAGGAGGATACTCTTGGCTGGGCCAGGAAAAATCAAAGTGAACATACAGTTGCCTCTGATACTTAGCCCATTAAGTGATATTTTCACACAATTGTGGGCACAGAACCTTTGGCCCAAAGTTAGATTCTTCATTTGGCTTCTACTTCATAGAAGGGTGCTAACAGGGGAACAATTGATGAAAAGAGGGATGCATGGGCCTTTCAGATGTGATATGTGTTGGAAGAATGAGGAAATGATCTCTCGCATTTTTATAGAATGCCCCATCATAATTAAACTATGGAAACAAATGGCAACTTTGTTAGGCATCCACTAGTCTAAGATATCTTCTATAGAACAACTTTGGAGGGAGTGGCCTAAATAGGAGGAAATGGACCAACCCACTCAACAAATTTTTTGGGTGGGGACGACTCTCCTTCTATGGAATTTGTGGAAGGAGAGAAATAATTGCATATTCAACCAAGAATACAGAGATAGCCACTTTGTCTGGCAAAGGATCACAGCCAATATGAGGGAGTCAATCCAATACCTGTTAAAAGAGCCCCAGAATCCTAGGCAAAAGTGAATTTAGATAATATCCAAATTACAAATGTCTCCAATGGTGGTCACATCAAAAAGGGTAACCTCAAATCATGTACAAGTAATGAGAACTGGAAATTGAAAACCTCCTCCAAAGGGGCTAGGTAATATTAATATGGATGGAGCCTTCAGGGGAAATCCAGAAAGAGAGTATGGGGGGAATAGGCCGCCTCTTGAATGACACCCCTACTTTTATATTCACAAAAAACCTTGGTATCTTATCCAATAACTTGGCAAAGGGATATGCCATTTTAAGGGGATTACAAGAGGCTCTAAAGATGGGGTGGAGGAAAATTCAAGTGGAATCAGACTCCGAAATTATGATTAACTACGTAAAAGGACCAGGAAAGCAAAAAAATAAAGACTAGAGAATATAGAGAATACTTGAGCAAAGACAGATGACCCAACAACGCTTTGAGGCAGTGGAGTGCATACACATCTTTAGAGATCAGAACAAGGTGAGAGATGCAATGGCTAATTGGGCTCTTGATGAAGAAGACTTCCCTTGCTATGAATATCCTCCAAATGGTGGCCTCAGCAAACCGAGGAAGCTCTTTTTTCCAATGTTACAATTGATGATAATAATGCTTGTTGTATCTAGATTTATATATCCTTGCTTTACATGGTTACTCTTTTTTTGCATAGATAGTTGTAGTAGATTAGATGTGAGGGAGAATAGTCCCACATCCTTTGTTAAAACTTGGCTTAAAAGCCTTCAATCCTGGAAAGGCAGGAGATGTAATATGATTTTCAATTAATTTAATATATTAATCCTTTTTACTGGGAAAAAAAATGATACCGTTAATCTAATGATTTTGGATAAAATTGCCTCTATTTGAACTCAATCTCTATTGTTTTGATCTTTTTTGTAGAAAATGGAGACTGTTTCCATTTAGTGCAGGAAAAGAAAATGGCTAACAGTACAGACACTCTAATACCAGCGATGTAGATGTTGAGGAAGTGCAATAGAAATTGGCAGATGAGGATTTTGCTTTTCGATCTTGTCACTATTTGGTTCAACCGCCTACAGAATCTGCGGCCTCTATAGAAAGCATGCTTATAAATGGATAAACCGGTATACAGGTGCTTGGATCTAACAACGAGACTATGCTTCATGGGACCCAAGGGAAATAGTCACTCTAATTGTATTGGAGTCCAAATTTGGAGGAAGATTTTCATTATGTTCAAGAATGGATTCAATTCACTGAAATTACCTCTCATACTATTCTCTGCACCGGCAGATTACTGGTTCTTGTAACTAGAAAATCTGTATGTTTCAGAATAGGTTAGCTAGAAATTCTCAGGCTTAGATTAGCATTTTCAGCTATTATAAATTAG
Organism: Wollemia nobilis; assembly: GCA_028583015.1. Taxonomy (NCBI): domain Eukaryota; kingdom Viridiplantae; phylum Streptophyta; class Pinopsida; order Araucariales; family Araucariaceae; genus Wollemia; species Wollemia nobilis. The sequence continues at coordinate 3,027,165 of JAQPPZ010000613.1, read as the reverse complement.
ATAAATTTTCCAAGAAATTTCTCAGAAGAAAAACTCTATAATCCGAGATTGTCCTGAGTTTGTTGTTGTAAGCTATAGACAAACGATAATCTAAATTTCAATATTTAGAACTATATCTCTGCAATTATATTTGTGGTTTTATTGTGATTATTTTATTCTGAGTTTCCTTCTGCGAGAGGGCATGCCTATGCCTTGGACAAAGTGCCCACTGCAAGGGCTGGGCCAGTTGGAGCTCCTGTAGTCCCTTAATTGTAGGTAACTATCTGTAGTAAATTTAGTTTGTGTGTTTTCTTGTAGAATTAATCGTTACTTATTTCTTTAAATATGTTGTAGAAGTAACTACACTTGCAACCATTAACTTCACTACCGTTTGTCTTGATATTTTATAAGTTCTCGAACCCATAGTATTTGTTTTCTATGTGTTCTTTAGTAACAAAAAACTTTTCTATAGTAATATGATTTATGTAGTTTCCTACTGTATAGTCTTCCGTAGAGAATTCCAGTAAAGCTGATCAACCCTCACTCCCTTGAAAGTCAAACATCAAGATAGGACAAAAATAGGACATGCACCTTTGTGATGCACAAGCAATGCCTAGTACCTCAAAGTCTACAAATCTTGGATTGATAATTAAAGAGGATTCTCATGCAATCTGAAGATGTTGAGTGATTAGAAAATATAATGTATAAGCCCATCATTTTTGGCATCATTGGGGATATGCTAAAACCACAAGAATAGATTTTGTACACTGCAAGCAGAGGAGTTGTTGAAGATCGACATTTAGCAAGTCCCTCTCTTGCATAGTGTTTTTCTTCTCTTTGAGTAGCCACATCTTTTTTTTTCATTTAGACATGTATGTCTCAACCCAGGGACGATAAAGACAGATTCCTACAAAATACAATGAGGGTTCATATAGGGAAGGCAGGTAATAGAAGAATCAAATTTCTATTTTATCTTGAATACCAACTTACAACCTGTAATGTCCCCATTCTTGGTCACTTTAGCACTGTGGTTGACCCTGGCTCTCTTGGAGTCCGTCAAACGTGTTAGGGGGGATTTCTGATGATGGCATTGATCTCAGGTGGTCTAGAGGACCTCGATGATACTTTCCGAGGTTGTACCCAGCTTCTAGTTTGTTCTCCAAGATTCTTGGAGAGAGAGTCTATTTATAGTAAGTCACCCAGCCAAGTCCGTTCATCATTATTCATCATCAGTATCACTCTTGTGCAGTCGATTTTCGATTCCAATGCTTTTCGACCGTTTCCATAATTTGGGTGTTAATACGAGCTATATTTAATTATTTTTTTCTAAGGTTGCCATTTTAATTAAATAATTTAATGGGCGCCTAAGTGTTATAGCTCGTTGGGAAGGGAATTAAAAGTTTTAAATCATAGACTCTTTATTTTGGAGTCTTGCACATCAGATATCTATATTTATAATTAAAATGGGGTTTTTTTGGAGCAAAAAGGAGTTTTAATAATAAAGTGACTTTAAAAGGTGATTTTATGTTTTATCCCACATTGAGCCCACAGGAGGAAACTTCTCAATGAAGAGTCTATTTATTTGATTGCTTGCTCTCATATTGATATGCTTGGATATATTTTATTTGGCTTCTCTTGGAGAGAAAACTTGCAGGGCATTTTGCAAGGGTTTGAGCTTGTTTGGAGAAGAAATCCTCCGGCGGCAACATCATCTTCGAAGTTGAAATATACTCTCAAGGTGATTTTGAGCATCTTCAGCACAGAGGGTGCATAGAGCTTCATTGTTTTCAGAAATCAGCGGGTTTTTGGAGGTGATTGTGGTTTTATTTGTTGATATTATATTATATTCACTCTCCAACATAGGTCGTAGCATTATGGGCCTCTATATTTCAGAGTTTGTGGCATCTTCAGTGAGGGTTTGATATTCCAGAGTTTGCATAGTCACTTTCTATGCATAGCGACCATATTGAGGAGAGTGTTCCGGGATTTAGTGTTCAGATTGTGGTATTTCAGGTTGGTCGTACAACTCCAGCACTTGGCCGTACCTGTGCTTGCCTAGCGTGGGTTTAGATAATTCAGTCTCTTGCATTTTGGTTAGTTTGTTGTGTGTAGCAAGGGCGCCCAGCTCCATTATATCATTTTGTATCAATTTCATGGTGGAGAAAGCGATGTAATTGAAGATATCAATGAAAATTAAATTTCTGGGTTGCTGATAACCAATGTTATTTTCTGTCAACTTCAAAAAATCGTATCTTTCGGGTATGATCGTAATTTGACATTTCTTTTGGTAGAAGTTTAGATAAAGGTGTTATCTTGTTATTTCCAAGTTTATAGAATTTTTCTTCTATTTGTTTAAAAGTTGTTCAAGTGAAAAGTTAGGGGTTTTGAAACTATTAAAACTCAGAAAATACAAAAAAATCAGAAAAATACGAAAAAACCCAAAAACAGTGCAAATCATCAAAACTCAGTTTGGGGAGGGTCATTACAGTGGTATCAGAGCCGGTCATTCCTGCCAGCCTGTGGAAGCCTCAAATTAATTTCAGATTCATGGCATCTATTAATGACTGGACTAAGAGACAACATGAGTGGGGTAAGACCCAGCATGAGATAGAACAGTCCCTCAAAAATTTAGCTACAATGATGAAAATTTCTCTACCAACAGGTGCTCCTCCGATCAAGATTGAACCTTTATACACTGAGTTGCCAATACAAGTTGGAATTAAAAGAGATGAGCTTGTTGTCCCAGCAAGAAATGACAAAGGAAAACAGAATTTGGTAGGTAAAACAGTGGCTTCTGAAGTTTCACAGGATAGAGGACCTCCTCGTATAAGCAGGAACCAGTTGAGGAGAGAGAACAGGTGTCTCACATGTCACCAGACTTGGACATTTGGTCATGTTTGTGGAACCAGTAATGTTAGTAATTTATTGCAGCCACACATAGTTCAGGACAGCAAAACAATTGAATTTATAATAGATGCTTCATCTCAGGAGGAAAGCAGGATAGAGACTCAAAATGATTTGGGTGTTGATAGTGTTGTGAGAAGATGTGAGAAGAAGTTGAGGCCATTTTTGGACAGCGAAGAATATGGAAAGGAAGAGGAGATCAAAACAGAAAATTTGTGTGAATATGTGAGAAGAAGTTGAGGGTAATCTTTCAACCCCGAAGTCAATGTCCCTGTAAGAGGTTACCGACTCTCACAAGCTCCAGAATCTCTACAATGTCTCTGCTAGAGAGTTCTCCAAAAACCCAGAGGGAAGGAAGAAAAAATAATCCACGCATAATCCAAAATGATCTCCCAAAAGCCTTTTTAATATTTCCTTAGGGTTCTACCAAATTTAGGCAAAATTAGGGTTGTGCACACAAAATAATTTAATTTCTAATTTTCTCTTATTTTCCCTCAACAAGCCCCCTTGTGCACTAGGTTCAACCACTTAAAGTTATTTTATAAAGTGGCCCCCTTTTTACAATGTTATAAGTGACCCTTTATAATATAAAGTACAAACTTTATAAATATTAAAATAATGTCACTTAATGAAATTAACTTCGGCCATTAAAATACTGGACCTCCGCTTGTCAGAATGAAAAACTGTGAACAGTTCTGGATACCCTAATTCGCCGAAGTGTAATCCTGCAGTTGACCCGTTGACCGAAACCCTAAAAACAGCCACTGCCAAAAATAGAAATCCCATCAAACGACCTCCGAACGAGCCCAAACGACAGTCAATCAAGAGCTCTCTGGGTTCTGTCAAAGATTCTGATATCTCCAAAGGCTCCCCTACATCCGATTTAGCCTACGGGAGCTCATGTATAGGCTAATCTTCTCTGCATACTGACTGCCTAGAAAAGGGGACATTATATGATTACAAAATTTTTGATAACCCACTCTTTGATATGGGTGAAGTTGTGACATTTGATAACCCACTTTATGAGGTGGACTTTCATGATACACATGAGAGGGATGCTTCACTTGGTACTTGTGATGAACTTGTGGATAATTCTGATGACAATTTTTCAGTTGATAAGCGGAGTGTTTCATTTCATGAAACATACAGGGACCATGCAGAGAAGACATGATGTGGAGTATGCATTTGAGCATAATGTTGGGATGAAGCTTGTTGCAATTTTTAGACCAGCAACTAACGGTAGACAATTTGATCATTTGTTGGCCTATAATCCCTTGCATAGAGGTATGATGCTTTGTTCTTCATCCATACAAGATTGTTTTAATCAAATGAGGCATCATAAGAAGGGTGAAGGAATACATGCATATCATCACATAAGAATTTGGGATCCAGGTGCTCCATTCAGTTTTTGGGCAACATGGAATAAGAGTTGTCTTCCTTGCACGAGTCTTTATTTGCAGAACAAAACAGTAGTTGTCCTCTCATCTTGTCATGACATTGATGATTTTTTCGATCAACTTTTTATGATGTGTGATGTTACTCTTGGAAATACCTTGAATCATATGCATGTGCTTCTAGACATGAAGGATGATGGGAGAAGGATACCTAGGAGGATTGTTGATCAATGGAGTGGGAGGTTTACTGCTGTATACTCCTTGAGCAGACATGTTACAACTCCATTTGTGTTCATACAAGTGGATTGGAGAGAGATCCTGAGCTAAGACTGGAGGTTTGCAGACTTGTTGACTTATTGGGAGGTAATTTCAGCTTGGGATGTGTTTAGATTTTATATTTTGACCGTCATATTTCATATTTTTGGCATATGTACTCCTTATACAATGCTGATTTATCAAAAATCAGATTATGTGATGATGATTTCAGTCTTGGACAACGGTATGTTGCTTTATTTTCAGACCATTCAGCTTGATGAAGGGGTTAATTTTGAGTCTAATATGAGGTCAACAAGATTTGCAGCTTACATGATCCATTATTGGATGGATTTATGGGCATTCCGAGTATGTGTTAGTTGTCATTTCATATTGAAGATTGATATATTTCCTGATGAGACTCATAATTTCTGCTGAGTGGGAGTGTTTGAATCCATGGGATGATTTTTTGGACACTTGGAGTTTAAGTGTCACTAGGGTGTTTCCAGCTTTGGGCAGCAGAAGCATTCCCAGGATGGTCATTTTCAGAGTTGACATTGCCGCCCTCTTCTATATCAGCCACTTTTCAGGGGCTAACCGACATTATTATGGAGTCACCATGGTGAGTTATACTGAGTATAATGCTTATTTGCTGAGCAGTATACTTTTTTAGGGGTTCGAGATCATGTTGGATGGTTGGTCTACTGCAGTTTATCAGTTTTTTTGTTGCTGCCCTCACTTTCTAGTGATGAGTTTATTGAAATCTGTCTCTGAGCAAATAGTTTTTTATCCATACTTGGCTGGTGGGCAGCCGGTTGTGAGTGATTCTTCAGGAATCATGCAGTTAATTTTATGCTCAACATGGTTGTTTGGTGATCATTGCGGTCTCTTCTTGATGCTGATAGTTAATATGCCAAAGGATACCTTGATGATTGTAGATGGAAGTAGTACCTGGAATCAACCAAGTTATACCCGATGGATTATGAGAATGTTTGGGTTGGTTTCTCAATTTCATTTTTGGTTGGGTGTTCATGCACTTAACTATGGAGACGTTACTAGCACTCATGGTAGGGACTTTGTGCCAGGGGTCAGAGATTTGGGTGTTAGTTTCTGCCCCAACATTTTTGTGCTGGGTATGGTGACATTAGATGATGGTCAATTGCAGATTTCTTACCAGCAGTTTGTGGGAAACCTTTGGGGTATAGAGCAGATAGTCTTGTTGGTTACGAAACTGCCATGAGGAAAGGATTTGTTGTTATTGCGCCCAGATTCGCCCTCCAGATTGAAAGGCCGGAAGGAAGGAATGCCTTCCGTGCCAATCTCCGGAGAAGGCCGGCTTCCTGTGGGGTTTTTAGTGTTAAGATAAGAGTGCAGGGAAAGAGATAAAAGTACGGAAAGAGAATCCAAATGTGATTGGAGTTGGGTGGGGGGAATAAGCAGCACGGCAACGATCAATCACCGCTACTAACAACATTCCTTTACAAAGCACACATTGAAACTACAACTATCATTAATCCTATGTATCCTCTATCTATGCATTCCAGGAATACTTGATCATCAAATATCAGAGTCCGAGTTCGAGTACAACGATAAGCAATGATACAAGAAACATGAGGCAGAAATGACAAGGAGAGGCAGCATACAAGATAAAAGACAATAAGCGAGCCAAGTATATGCTTGTATTAGAGGCAAACGCACGACTACAATGGTTCCCTAGCAATATATTCCCCTTCCCCCTTTTACAATGAATTGCATGGCTATTTATAGCCTCAAGTTCCCCCCGATTACATTCTCGGGCACAAAGTCCCGGGCCAGACAATAGCTGACAAAAGCGGCCAAGGAGCTGCTGATGCTGACTTCTGTCGGGTAGGACTGTACTTGCGGCATGGTCTCCCTGAAAGCTGTACAGCCACGTGGCGATGTGTCGGGTCAAACCTTTGGTCAGCAGGAGTGCGGGTAGCTATGGCGGATGGAACTTCACATCAGCCTTAAATGATAGCAGCTGGCATAGATAGTGCAGCCCATGCTTTGTCCTTTTCCCGGTCATGTCTTGGCTCGAATCCCGAAGTTGGACACTTGTCGGATGCAGATGAGTGACACATGTTGCCTTGAAAGGCAGTTTATCCAACTTCGCCTAGGATCAGAGCGTTATCGGGTTGCGCAGACGGAAAACAGCGCAGTTGGGGAGGCCTCCGTGCCTTAGTCAATTTCTGGGTTTGCTTGCCCAACTGCGCACCGGTCAGAGGGCGCACCCCGACTTCGCTGCGAAGTCGGGTTGCGCACCGGCACTTTGTTGTTTTACTGTCATTCGGACTACGCACCAAAAGGGGGGGCGCACCCCGACTTCGCTGCGACGTCGGGTTGCGCCCCAACACGTAGCTAATTTTTTGCCACACTGCTCTCCAAGTGCACCCAGGAAGAAGGGCGCACCTCGACTTCGCAGCGAAGTTGGGTTGCGCCCTAACACTTAGTCAAATTTTGCCTGTTTCTGTCTTCCTGTGCACTTCGCATTCCCTGCTGCGCTCCAACTGGAGGGCGCACTCCGACTTCGCTGCGAAGTCGGGGTGCGCCCTAACACTTAAACCATTTTCAGAGAACACTTGCTGGAAACTTTGCTGGGGGAAGTTAAATGGGAAGAGGGAGGAATGAGACTGCCAAGAAGAGGGAGAAAGACAGAAATGAAGGGAAAGAGAGGAAGGAAGGAAAAGAGCAGGTCACAAAAACTGAAAACATGGCACCCCGTGCCAAATGTGGCAACATTCTTGGTGGCTCGCGGGGTGTCGAGCTCGTCTCGACGCAAAGAACCATGCCTTCATCCATTGGGTGCAGAGGAACTTCCTTCCCCTGCTTTCTGCTACTCCGACCACTTCATTCCGGGAAACTGTTCTTCTTCAGGATAACTTCCGGCAGTTGCCTCCTCAGTCTCTCCTTCTGAACCTGAATGTTCTCCACTGTCAGCCTCCCACTCGCTGATGCGTTGGTATGCAGCCTTGGCTTGGTCCCAGACTGCTGCTTGGAAGGGCCCAAGGTCGTTGACTTCTCTCAGTGCTGCGTGGAATGCAGCAACTGCATGCAGGTCGATGGTGTTATATCTTCTTCCCAATTCCTTTAGGGAGGAGTTGATTTTACAGTATTTAGACACCATCTGGGTGACCTGAGCTTCCTGAATCGGCTCTGCCCAGCTATCAATCTCCGTTGTGTCTGCCTCAAAAGACAGCCAATTCTGCTTAACCTGGTCCAGGGTCAGAAATTCGCCATACTTGACGAAGCTCGGGCATCCGTGCTCAGACACAGTGTGAAAAGGGGCCAGGAGAATGTTCCTTTCACGTTCTAGGGCATCCAGCGTCCTCCTGACCATTCTAATTTTCTCTGTCTTATCAAAATAAATATGCAAGGTTACCCTTGCATCTGCCCACTCTGAGGCAAGTTGGGACATAGGGGCAAATTGGAGGCCTTTGCGCTCAAACTGCTCAAGTTTCATAGCCAGGTCTAGCCATTGCTTCGCCTGGTGTTCGGCCTCCTCTACCACAGGCTTTCCCTGGGCAGATACTTCTTCAATCCTGGACACGAAGTCCAGAACTGACAAGGACTTGACAAGGTTGGGCTTGCAACCTTGTAGCAGACTAGCCCGCATCTCCTTGGCTTTGCTCTTTGAAAAGACCGCCGCTTGTGATGTTTTCTCTACAAGCCGCGATTGCGCCTATTTCAGCAAATCTTGAAGCTGCGAAACCTGCTTCAGCGCAACTCTTTTCTCTTCTGACAGCTGCTCAGCTGTCTGTCTCTGTGTTGTGGCCTCCTGCTGAGAGGCGGCTAGTTGAGACTTAAGCTCATCTATCTCCTGTTGTGCTGACCCTAGCTGCGCGGTGGCCCTAGCCAGGTCCTCCTCAAGCTGCCTTGTGTTATTCTGCATCTGGAACAGCGCTTCCTGGGTCTCAAGATGTTTGACGAGGAGATTGTCTGTCCTACGATGAATACCACGAATTTCATTTTCCTCATTGATGTCGTCAAAGCTTTTCTCCTTCCTTTGAAGTTCGCAGTCTGCCTCGGTCATCTCCAGGAGAGGCTTCTTTACTTTCGGGATCAATTTCTCGGTTGTCAGCACTCTCCTGTCTAGGTCGAACTTCATGCGTTTTACCGGGGCAGGTATCTCTTCGGTTCTCCTTCGTTTCACGCCCTGGAGAAAGGAGGCGGAACATCCTGAGGCGCTTACTGCCAAAGGCAGGTCGTCAGCGCTCTGTAGTTCGCCCATGAAGTTCAGATTCTCCAGCATTGGATTTTGCCGCGGCATTTTTCCCGCAAACAGTGACGCGGGAGGTATTCTAGAAGGAGTGGCCGCTTTTGAGGGCGACCGGGTCCTAGGGGAAACGGGCGGCTGAGTGGATGGTGCTGGTACGGTTTTGGACAGCTAGGGTGAGGAGCGCGATGGCGAAGGAGCAACTTCAGCACTGGCTGCGAGGGAGGATTCTAGGGTTTGACTCAGTGATTGGAAGGCGTTAGGATCTTGAGCAAACTGGTCGAAGGAATGTGAGCCGCTAGAGGGCTGGGTAGCTTGGGAGGAAGAAGACGCGGCTAAGGCTTGCCCTGATGAAATGGGAGAGGGAGCTTTGGCAGGGCCGACTGGGACTTGGGGAAGAGAAGCAGTGGACGTACCTGCGGGCTCCGCCTGAGCCGCTGTTGGAGGGACGCTTGCAGCCCGAGTGTCTGCCTCTGGTTCAGGGCTGTCCAAAGAGACAACTTCTGGCGCTGTTGCTCCCGACTGCTCTGCGACTGATTGTTGCACAGGCTCTTTAGGCCGCTTTGTCTTTTCAACTCTCTTCCTCTTCTTTTCTTCTAGCGCCGTGGCTGGTCCAGAGGAAAGAGATAATGTCGGGGCGGCAGGCGCTGACGTTCCCACGGTAAACTTCTACCTGGGTCTGGCTGGAAGAATTCTCGCCGTAGCCGATCTGCTAGCTGGCAGCGCAGGCACTTTTTCTACTGGAGGGGCCACCTCAGGGGTTGACTTCTCAAAATTTTGCGCCTTTTCGGGCACTATCTCAGAAGCTGCAGGCTGCATCGGGCCCACTTGACTCCTCGCCGGAGTTGCGCTGGAAGTTGCCGGAGTTGACGATTGCTGGGACGGGGGCCTCTTTATATACCTTTTCTTTGCTCCTCGAGGAACGCAATTGCGGAATTCGAAAGGTTTCCAGGTGGCAACATGCTGGTCATATAGTGTCGAAAATTCGTTGTCAACGGCCAGATTCCTCCGGTTGGATTTATCGTGCTGTGTGCGACACCTCATCTTCCAGCATTCAATGATTTTGTCTTTATGCCAGTTGAGGGGCGACACCTTGGCGAGGAATTTTCTGAAGCCCGCAGACTCCATCTGGTGATCCGGGTTTTGCTCGAGGTCGTACGTCACCTCTTTGCAGTAAAACTCATGCCATGGGGGCCATGATTTCATCTGCTCGATGTGCCATTCCAGGTCTGTGCCCGTCCTGTTCCTTCTTTCCTACATGATCTCGGCTCGGGGACAGATGTGCGTGAATTTACCTCTGACCCCAATTGGGTCGTACTTCCAGCGCTGAGGCAGCATTATTAGACCCATATCAACGAGTTCCCGCTCGAGGTAGACGTGCTGCCCGATTTCGTACACTTGGGTATTCGCCCAGGTCATGGGATACTGAAATATATGGCCTTTCTTTTTGCCCTGGCCAAATTCTTCTTCAACATAGTCCATCTGCCGCGCAATTTCCATCCCAAACTGGTGGTCAGTGCAGAAGTAGGGCAGCAGGAACGGCTGCCCCTTGAACCCGTAGATTCTAACTATGATGCCCTGAGTCAACCGGAAGGTGTCCCCTTACTCATTCTTCCACAAGTATTTTGTCATGACTTCCGGTGGGCGACATGCCTTACGGTTGAACAACCCCATGACCTGGCACAGAAATTTGAGATTAAATTCGTAGAATGAGCCTTTTCTGTACAGAATCTCAGTCCATTCGTACACAGGCAGCGGCTTTCCTTTTTCATTTATTTTCTTCAAGTCAGGAACGTTCATCCGGTAATGCATGTGATACAGGCACAGCCATGCGAGGAAGGAACAAAACCGGAAATCTTTTGTCTGCTTTTGCTGCAACCTAACCAGACTTGAATGTATTGCGTATGCCAGCCAGTCCGCCCAGTCGAAGAAAATAGGGTGCTTTCCACTCTTCTACATTGTAGAGTCATAAAATTCTCCGTGTAGGAGACATTCTCGGCGCCATCACCGTCTTTGTCGAGTCACGACCTAGGACCCACGCCAGGATGATGTAGATGTATTTATTCTCAAATCTGTCCAAGGGTATGGGGCCTGTCGGCCACTGTCCGGCTGCCAACGGAGTCTTCAGCTCCGAATCAAGAAACTCTCTCATCCGCTTTGTCTGCGTAAATCTACCGGTCTGCTCATCCAGATTCACCCTTCTGACAATTGCGTCGGGCTCGTACTGCAGCCCCGGGGCGAACGCTGGCTGGATGCTCTCCCGGAAGAGTGTGAACAGCACTTTTCCCTTGTTGTCGCAGACTTGCCGGGCAGCTGGTTTGTAATATTCTGCAATTGCTTCAATCAGCTCCGGGCACTGGTGAGTAGGAGGGCACAAGAACCAATATAGGTTCGATTTATACGCAGCGCCGACATGATGTGAGGGCGAAACCTTGTCTACCCACTTTGCAATGTTTAGCCGCGGTTTGGTGAGGCTGATGGAGAAAGAGCCGTCCTTGTACCCGGACAGGCGATTAACTGGTGGCGGCGGAGTCTGCCCAACTACGCGCCTCTTTGTCCGAGATTTTCTTTTCTGGTCCTTCTGCGGCGCTTCGCTCTCATGAGCGCTTGACTCTGGTGATTCCTCAGCTTCGCGTCGTTCTCCACTGAATTGCGCTTGTACAAGCGCTTTCCCCTTGTCCATCCTTTTCGAAACAGCAGAAGCAGGAATTACGACTTCTGAGTTTGTCAGCTTTATTCCTTGCAGTCAGGAAGTCAGCTCGAACGTTTTGAATTTTCTGGTTGCGCCAGGGGCCTTTTTGTAGACAACGACTGCAACATTAAGGGCGCGAGGGAGGGAGTTAGGGCAATTAACTTGGAGTTGGTGGAGGCGTTATAATTTTTTGGCGGCTGTGCATGGGTTTATTTTTGAAAAGCGCACCCTAGTAGCCGTTGGTCCAAAACGCACCTTGCTTTTTTAATGCATCATTCTTGAAAGATGTGCAATCATTAAACCTCCTTGGGCATCGTGCCATTGCTGACGTCATCGCTGCCGCCTGGGCACACTTTACAAGAGAGAATTTCTGGCCCGTTGACCCAACTTCGCCCTGTGCCGTACTTCACCCTGGGCCCACACTTAGAATTTTTCATGTTTGCCGTGGTGGGTTATTCGGACTTCGCCCGAAATTCAGGGCGCATTCGGACTTCGCCCGAAAAATGGGCGCACTCCGACTTCGCCCAAATTTGCTTGCGATATCTGACACTTAGCCGTTTTGTCATTGTCTGTTTCCCAACTGCGCCCTTTGGAGGGCGCAGCCCGACTTCGCTGCGAAGTCCGGTTGCGCACCCAGACTTAGTTAATTTAGCTTCTCTTTTCAGCTGCCTTGCTCCGTACTTCGCACTGCCCAAGGAGCGCTACCCGACTTCACTGCGAAGTCGGGGTTTGCCCTAGGTCTTACTTGGGCCCTTTGAAGGATTAAAAACTGAAAAACTAAATGCTGAAATATATACATTCTGAAAACTAAAAAATGCAGAAGGGAAATTTGTACAAGGAAGGACCCATCTGGGCGCCTTCAGTGGTGGTAAATTTTGAGGTGGAACCCGTTGACGGGAATGGGGAGAGTCTGTCCCTCCATGTCCCGGAGCACAAATGCATTAAACTGATTTACCCGGGAAATCTGATAGGGGCCCTCCCATAGGGCATCAAACTTGTCGTGGTTACCCGGCTTCGTCTTCAACGAGTCCCACTTCAGCACCAGGTCCCCGATTTTGAAATCTCAGGCAGTGGTACCTTTTGCGAACCAGCCTTGTGTTGCTTCAACGTGTTTGGTGAAGGCCTGGTACGCTTTTTCTCTGTCTTCCTCAAACTGCAGCAGCTGGCAAAGTCTGTCATCTACCGGATCCCCGCTACCTCTCTCTTCATCAAGCATCCACAGAGCGGGAATTTCGATGTGGGTCGGCAAGACTGCTTCTTTGCCGTATACGAGCGCATAGGGGGACGTTTTAATGGACTTCTTGAAGGATATCCTATCCGCCCACAGCGCCCGATCCAAGAGTAGGTGCCAAGTCCTCTTGTTTTTCTCTACTATTCTCCTAATGATTTTCAGCAGATTCTTATTGATGGACTCGGCAAGACTTTTTCCCTTTGGGTAGTAATTGGAAGACATTTTGTGATAAATGTCGTATTTTCCTGTGTACTCCGTGAGTACAGCACCTGCGAACCCCGGACCATTGTCCGTCACTATTGACTCAGGGACACCGAAGCGGGTAATGAGGCTCTCGAGGAACCTGATGACCGTCTCCTGGTCCGCATTCTTTGTGGGGATCGCCTCTGCCCACCGCGTGAAGTAGTCGGTGGCGGTAAGAATGAACTTCTACCCCGCTGCAGAGTTCGGCGTAATAACCCCAATAAAGTCCAGACCCCATTGCTGAAACAGAGTCTCGGCTTGGATCGGCTGAAGGGGCAGGGGTGCTTTTCTATTTCTGCCAACAAATCTCTGACATCGATCACATTTTGTACAGACTGCATGCACGTCTGTGAAGAGAGTGGGCCAGTAGTACCCAGCTCTGATTATTTTCAAGGTCGTGGGCCTTGCAGAATGGTGACCCCCAGGCATCCCGGAGTGGAATTCTCCGAGGACTCTGAGTTGGTCTGCTTTCTTGACGCACTGCAACAGGATGCCATCAATGTTCTTAAAGTACAGCCCCTCGGGGCGAAGAGTGTATTTCAGTGCACCTAGCCGAAACCTCCTCCTTTGTGAGGCATTCAGGTGGTTTGGACATCTCCCGGTGCAGAAATACTTCACCAGGTTATCTGTCCAGTCCACTCTCCTCGGGTAAGGAGTTGGCTAGGTTGGTGGTTGTTGCTGGATCCTCCCACTTACGAGGCGGATATCCGGGGCTGCTGCGCTTCGGGCCAGCTCCTGGCACAAGGCTCGGCCTCTGATAAGCTTGGTTGGCCGCACTTCGATGTCAAACTCTTGGATTTTAGCAATCCATCCTGCTCTCTTGTGACCCGGCTCTCCTTGTATGATGAAGCTTCGGACGTCTGGGAGTATCACGAAGACAGTAGTTCTGCTCTGGGAGACGAAGTGCCTGAACTTTCGGAGAGACTTCATGACTGCATGAACCTGCCGCTCTATAAAGTTGTACTTTTCTTCATGCGGCTGAATCACTTGGCTCAGGAACGCTATGGGGCGCTCCTCGCCATCGTCTCCCTTTTGGGTCAGGACTGCGGCGTAACTCTCGGGTTCTCCCACCGCGTATAGGATGAAGTCCTTGGAGTAGTCCGGGTTTATCAACACCGGAGCCTGTGCAATTCAGGCCTTGATCTCCTCGAAGGCCTGCCTCCTCTCATCAGTCCATAAGAACTCAGCGTTCTTTTTCAGCAATTCGTCCATGGGCTTGATTACCTGTGCGAAGTCCGGTATAAACTTCCGCACGAAGTTGATTTGGCCGAAAAGGACTGCAGCCCCTTCTTGTCGACTGGAGCGGGTAAGCGGAAGAGGGCTTCTGCTCTATCGAGGTCCACGGCTAGGGTAAGCAATGATACAAGAAACATGAGGCAGAAATGACAAGGAGAGGCAGCATACAAGATAAAAGACAGTAAGCAAAGCCAAGTATATGCTTGTATTAGAGGCAAACGCACAGCTACAATGGTTCCCTAGCAATATATTCCCTTCCCCCTTTTACAATGAATTGCATGGCTATTTATAGCCTCAAGTTCCCCCCAATTACATTCTCGGGCACAAAGTCCCGGGCCAGACAATAGTTGACAAAAGCAGCCGAGGAGCTGTTGATGCTGACTTCTGTCGGGTAGGACTGTACTTGCGGCATGGTCTCCCTGAAAGCTGTATAGCCACGTGGCGGTGTGTCGAGTCAAACCTTTGGTCAGAAGGAGTGCGGGTAGCTAAGGCGGATGGAACTTCACATCAGCCTTAAATGATAGCAGCCAGTGTAGATAGTGCAGCCCATGCTTTGTCCTTTTCCCGGTCATGTCTTGGCTCGAATCCCGAAGTTGGACACTTGTCGGATGCGGATGAGTGACACATGCTGCCTTGAAAGGCAGTTTATCCAACTTCGCCTAGGATCAGAGCGCTGTCGGGTTGCGCAGGCAGAAAACAGCGCAGTTGGGGAGGCCTCCGTGCCTTAGTCAATTTTTGGGTTTGCTTGCCCAACTGCGCACCGGTCAGAGGGCGCACCCCAACTTCGCTGCGAAGTCGGGTTGCGCATCGGCACTTTGTTGTTTTACTGTCATTCGGACTGCGCACCAAAAGGAGGGGAGCACCCCGACTTCGCTGCGAATTCGGGTTGCGCCCCAACTGTTAGCTGATTTTTTGCCACACTGCTCTCCAAGTGCGCCCAGTAAGAAGGGCGCACCTCGAATTTGCAGCGAAGTCGGGTTGCGCCCTGACACTTAGTCAAATTTTGCCTGTTTCTGTCTTCCTGCGCACTTCGCATTCCCTACTCGCGCTCCAAGCGGAGGCGCACTCCGACTTCGCTGCGAAGTCGGGGTGCGCCCTGACACTTAAACCATTTTCAGAGAACACTTGCTGGAAACTTTGTTGGGGGAAGTTAAAGGGGAAGAGGGAGGAATGAGACTGCCAAGAAGAGCGAGAAAGAGAGAAATGAAGCAAGGGAAAGAGAGGAAGGAAGGAAAAGAGCAAGTCACTTACAAAAACTGAAAACCTGGCACCCCGTGCCAAATGTGGCAACAAGTCTATTTCTCTACTTGGGTGATTGATGATTACTATAGATTTTCCATATTGCTGGCAATAATACTTCCAGGTGATGCTTTGATGATGACAGTGGATTGGTGTGCTTGAGATTGCTCAGTAGGCACTAGGAGGTTTAGTGTCAATGAGAGGATACTAGCTCCCGATTGCAAAGTCACTTTCAGGATAGGTATTGTTGTTGCTTCTCATGATTGCCTCTTGACTGAGTCTTTTCTTCATTACTATGGGGACTTCATGATGAGATATGTGGAGAACTTCGTTCTCCTATTGAGTAGATTGTCTTTCTTTTGGCCCATGGTGGAGACTAGTAGTGAGATACCTGATGATATTCTTGCTAATATGACTTGGAAAGAGATATTTCATTCCAACGTAGATAGGCATATCAGTTTCAGATTGGAGGGTGATCATATTATGGAGCTGTAGTTTAGTCTTGAGCTAATTGAGCACAGTGGATTTCTTGTTGTGATCAGAGTGGCACAGCATCAGCATGGTGGTTTCTTTCTAAGGAGGACATGGGACCCTGGGATAACAGTTGGTTGCCAACTGGTTCAGACTGTTGATTTTGATGTTGTGCTGGTATTGCTTGAGGACAAGCAATCTTTGGGAAGGGAGGACTGTAATGTCCCCATTCTTGGTCACTTTAGCACTGTGGTTGACCCTAGCTCTCTTGGAGTCCATCAAACGTGTCAGAGGGGATTTCTGATGATGGCATTGAGCTCAGGTTGTCTAGAGGACCCCGATGATACTTTTCAAGGTTGTACCCAACTTCTAGTTTGTTCTCCGAGATTCTTGGAGAGAGCGTCTATTTATAGTAAGTCACCCAGTCAGGTCCGTTCATCATTATTCATCATCGGTATCACTCCAATGTAGTCGGTTTTTGATTCCGATGCTTTCCGACCGTTTCCGTAATTTGGGTGTTAATACGAGCTATATTTAATTATTTTCTTCTAAGGTTGCCATTTTAATTAAATAATTTAATGGGTGCCTAAGTGTTATAGCTCGTTGGGAAGGAAATTAAAAGAATTAAATCATAGACGCTTTATTTTGGAGTCTTGCACATCATATATCTATATTTTTAATTAAAAAGGGGTTTTTTTTGAGCAAAAAGGAGTTTTAATAATAAAGTGACTTTATAAGGTGACTTTATATTTTATCCCACATTGAGCCCACAGGAGGAAACTTCTCAATGAGGAGTCTATTTATTTGATTGCTTGCTCTCATATTGATATGCTTGGATATATTTTATTTGGCTTCTCTTGGAGAGAAAACTTGCAAGGCATTTTGCAAGGGTTTGAGCTTGTTTGTAGACGAAATCCTCCAACAGGAACATCATCTTCGGAGTTGAAAGATAGTCTCAGGGTGATTTTGAGCATCTTCAGCACAAAGGGTGCATAGAGCTTCATTGTTTTCAAAAATCAGTGGGTTTTTGGAGGTGATTGTGGTTATTTGTTGATATTATATTATATTCACTCTCCAACATAGGCCGTACCATTATGGACCTCTATATTTCAGAGTTTGTGGCATCTTCAGTGAGGGTTTGATATTCCAGGGTTTGCACAGTCACTTTCTATGCATAGCGACCATATTGAGGAGAGTTTCCCGGGATTTAGTGTTCAGATTGTGGTATTTCAGGCTGGTCATACAACTCCAGCACTTGGTCGTACCTGTGCTTGCCTGGCGTGGGTTTAGATAATTCAGTCTCTTGCATTTTGGTTAGTTTGTTGTGTGTAGCAGGGGCGCCCAGCTCCATTATATCATTTTGTATCAATTTCATGGTGGATAAAGCGATGTAATTGAAGATATCAATGAAAATCAAATTTATGGGTTGCTGATAACCAGTGTTATTTTCTGTCAACTTCAAAAAATCGTATCTTCCGGGTATGATCGTAAGTTGACATTTCCTTTGGTAGAAGTTTAGATAAAGGTGTTATCTTGTTATTTCCAAGTTTATAGAATTTTTCTTCTATTTGTTTAAAATTTGTTCAAATGCAAAGTTAGGGGTTTTGAAACTGTTAAAACTCAGAAAATACAAAAAAATCGAAAAATACGAAACAACCCAAAAACAGTGCAAATCATCAAAACTCAGTTTGGGGAGGGTCATTACACAACCAATGGGTTTTTTTCAATGTGGAAGATCAACAAGTTGCCACATCTTGTTCTTCATCAATGCTTGATATTCAACATGTAGCACGGTAGTGGTATTCCGCCCCTAGAGGAACAAATTGAATTGACATATTTAATGATCCGGTTTATGACTGCTTTAATCTATGTTTCAGACAATTCAGTCTAAAAATAGGGCGGCCCACCCTTTTCCAGACTGCTAACATTCACTATACGGCCTGAAATCTCCACTGTACAGCCTAAAGTCTCCATTGTACGACACATCAACTTCATTTTATGGCGTTGGCAATTCACTCTACAACATTCAACAACTCACTATACGGCATTCACTATATAGCAATTTACTATACAATGTTCTATGACTCACTGTATGGCGTTCACTATATGACATTCTACAACAAACTTGGAAAGAATACAACTAACAAAATGAAACTAAACTACTACATCAATCACTAATAACAACACATGCAATGAACATACAAAGGCAAGAACAGAAGATGAATGAGTATGAATAGATCTTGCATTACCAATAGCTTGTACAATGGAACTGTTGCCACATTTTGCATGGGGTGCCATGTCTTCATTTTTCTTGTAAGGATGCTGCTCTCCCTTCCCTCCTCCTCCTTTCCCTTTCTCCACTATCCCCTTTCTTCCCTTCCATCAGTTTCATTCCCTTCATTCCCCCCCTTTCCTCCTTTACTTTTTTCTGTCAATTTCCCCAAAAGAGCAAAAGGCCCCTAAAAAATTCTAAGTATTAGAGTGCGCAACCCGACTTCGCAGCGAAGTCGGGCTGCGCCCTTGAGTTTGAGCGCACTTGGGGAGCCGAAGTGCGGAGAGATGATCAGAATTTTGCTAAGTATAAGAGCGCAACCCGACTTCGCAGCGAAGTCGGGGTGCGCTCTCATTTCTGTGCGCACCTGGGCATCAGTGGAGCCCTGAAATTTCTAAGTATTGAGTGCGCAACCCAACTTTGCAGCGAAGTCGGGGTGCGCTCTCATGTTCATGCGCAGTCGGGACGATATGACCGAAAAAGTGGCTAAGTGTTGGGTGCGCAACCCGACTTCGCAGCGAAGTCGGGCTGCGCCCGCTTACTTGTGCGCACTCGGGCAGAATGTTGAAGACAGCCCGAAAATTTTCTAAGGCACGGAGGCCTCCCCAACTGCGCTACTTCCCCTTTGCGCTGTCTGATTGCGCTCCAATCCCGGGCGAGGTCGGGCAAGAAAGAGAGGAGATCCCAAGGCAGATTTGTCTCTTATCAGATGCTGACAGGTGTCCAGCCTCGGGATTTGTGTCGGAGATGTGACGGGTGGTGAGCGAGCATGAATTGGATTATTGTACTTAAGCTGCCCTCAGTCAAACTGACTCGGAACACCATCCCCTCACCGCTACGTAGCTGCAAATCCTTCAGGTGGACCTTACCGCAAGCACATTCCATGCTGGTAGAGGTCAACATCAGCCGCTTTTTTCCGCTTTTGTCAGCTTTGTTAGCTTCTTCGGTTGATTGTCAGGTCTGGGATCCTGTGCCCAAGGATGTAATGGGGGGAAATTTGCGCTATAAATAGCTGGGCAATATCATTGTAAAGTGGAAAAAGGGGGATATATTGCTAGGGAACAATTGTAGCTGTGCGTTTGCTTCTGAATACAAAATACACTTGGCTCTATTGACTGTTCTTGTTCTATATGCTGCCTTTATTTAGCATTTTTGCCTCATGTTGCTTATGTTATTGCTTACTGCTATTCTGCTATCTGGATATTGGTATTTGATAGTTAAGTATTCGTAGAATGCAAAGCTAAAGGATACATAGGATGAATGACATTGATAGTTTCTGCAACGTATTCTGTATTTAATTGTTGTTAGTAGTGGTGATTGATAGTTGTTGTGCTGCTTATATACCCCACCCCATATGAATACATTTATATTTCTTTCTGCACTTCTAATTTCTTTCCTGCACTCTAAGCTGATAAACAACTGAGAAAACATAGGAAGCCGGCCTCCTCCGGAGATTGGCACGGAAGGCATTCCTTCCTTCCGGCCTTTCAATCTGTTGGGCGAATCTAGGGCGCATTACACTAAATCCTATCCTAGTGGCAAATTCGTAACCAACAGTTTCTTTGGCACGCCCGGTGGGACACGGGAGTTTCCCACCCAAAACAGAATCGAAGCATTGGTGTTCACTTCATTGCTGTTAAATCAGAACACCTGGCGACTCTGCAAGTACCTGAATATCCTCTGAGTCCGTGAGACCGGTCCAAGTGCCTTCATGCATACAAGAAGGTGGAGAGCAAGGAATCCGGGAAACCAGCCTGATCTCTACGAAATTGACATCAACACTCCTGGAGAGCGCGTAAGGCTGGCTGACTACCAAGCTCACATAGACGAATTCGAAGCCGAGATCGAAGAAGCTGAAGTCGAAGAGGCCGAAATTGAAGAGCAACCTACAACTTCGGACAGCACTGATACCGAGTACACGACCGGAGAGGAAGAAGACATTGTTGTCTAGCAAAATGATGACGACCTCTTCCCAGCGGTTGACTCCATAGGGCCCTTGGCTCTAGTCGGACAAGAGGCTGTGCCCCCCACTGCCTTGAAATCCATCCCTACTTACGATGGCTCCGGGAAAACGGCATATGAGCACATCCAAGACATTCTGGCCTTGGCTGCACTGCACTTTATTACGAGTGAGAGTGTCAAGACCCGTCTATTGGCCCTTTCTCTAAGGGGGAAGCTTCTCTACTGGTGGAGATGTTTTCCAGAAGGAGCTATCACGGGGTGGCCTCAGTTGGCAGGCAGGCTCGTAAAAGGATGCAATGAGTCTGCCGACCCCTCTTCATTGTTGCATCAGTTTCAGAGTATCCAACGCCACCCGCAAGAGGAGATATCAGACTTCAACATAAGGTTTGCGAGGTCCTGGAAGAGAGTACCTCGTGAACTGCGACCTCCGGCGGGTCAAGCTGCACACTATTACCTAAGGTATTTCAATTTGGATATTTGCCTACTTCTCAAGATAGTCGGGGTCGATACTTTCCCTGCCCTATACTCTGGGAAGATTCTATCATTAATCCTATGTATCCTCTATCTATGCATTCCAGGAATACTTGATCATCAAATACCAGAGTCCAGAGTTCAGTACAACAGTAAGCAATGATACAAGAAACATGAGGCAGAAATGACAAGGAGAGGCAGCATACAAGATAAAAGACAGTAAGCAAAGCCAAGTATATGCTTGTATTAGAGGCAAACGCACAGCTACAATGGTTCCCTAGCAGTATATTCCCCTTCCCCCTTTTTACAATGAATTACATGGCTATTTATAGCCTCAAGTTCCCTCCGATTACATTCTCGGGCACAAAGTCCCAAACTAAACATTAGCTCACACAACCGGCTAAGGAGCTGCCGATGCTGACTTCTATCGGGCAGGACTGTACTTGCGGCATGGCTTCCCTGAAAGATGTACAGCCACGTGGCGGTGTGTCGGGTCAAACCCTTGGTCAGCAGGAGTGCGGGTAGTTGTGGCGGATGGAACTTCTTATCAGCCTTAAATGATAGCAGCTGGCGTAGATAGTGCAGCCCATGCTTTGTCCTTTTCCGGGTCATGTCTCGGCTCGAATCTCGAAGTTGGACACTTGTCAGATGTTGATGAGTGACACATGCTGCCTTGAAAGGCAGTTTATCCAACTTCGCCCGGGATCAGAGCGCTGTCGGATTGCGCAGGTGGAAAACAGAGCAGTTGGGGAGGCCTCCGTGCCTTAGTCAATTCCTGGATTTGCTTGCCCAACTGCGCACCGATCAGAGGGCGCACCCCGACTTCGCTGCGAAGTCGGGTTGCGCACCGGCGCTTTGCTGTCTTCTCCGCTGTTCGGACTGCGCACCAAAAGGGGGGCGCACCCCGACTTCGCTGCGAAGTCGGGTTGCGCCCCAACACTTAGCTGATTTTTTGCTGCACTGCTCATTTTCCTGTTCTGTCGCACTTCGCACTGTCCCTACTGCACTCCAACTGGAGGGCGCACTCCGACTTCGCTGCGAAGTTGGGGTGCGCCCTGACACTTAACCATTTTCAGGGAACACTTCTGGAAACTTTGTTGGGGGAAGTTTAAGGGGAAGAGGGAGGAATAAGACTGCAAAGAAGAGGGAGAAAGAGAGAAATGAAGAAAGGGAAAGAGAGGAAGGAAGGAAAAGAGCAGGTCACTTACAAAACATGGCACCCCGTGCCAAATGTGGCAACAGGTCCTTATATGGGAAGACACAAGAACATTTGAAGTCACTGGAGGAATGCATGAGCTTGTGTAGGCGAGCTCGGATATCGTTGAATCCAAGCAAATTTGTCTTGATGGTACCATACGGGAAGCTACTAGGGCATATTGTATGCCAAGAGGGTCTCAATCCCAACCCAGATAAGATTCGGGTAATACTGCTGATGGAGGAACCATATGATGTAAGCTCGGTGAAAACCTTCTTGGGAACAGTGGGATACTACAAAAGGTTCATTCGCAACTATGCATTAACTTCTCATCCACTAGACGCCCTTACACGTAAGGGTATTCCTTTCCATTGGACAAAAGAGCACCAAGGAGCTTTTGAGAACTTGAAAGCACATCTGTTGAAGGCACCTATCCTGGTTTTCCCAAACTGGGAGAAGGAGTTTCATGTGCATGTTGATGCTTCAAATTATGCTATTGGATGCGCATTGGCTCAGGAAGGTCAATTTGGGTTGGATCAACCCATCTACTTTGCAAGTCGATTGTTGTCTCGAGCCGAGAAGAACTATAGTACAACGGAGCACGAAGCACTAGGGATGGTGTATGCAGTACAGAAGTACCGACACTATTTGTTGGCTAACCCTTTTGCTTTCTATGTGGATCATCAAGCGCTATTGTACTTAATCAACAAGCCAACAATCTATGGACGAGTGAGTCGATGGCTCGTCACTTTGCAGGAATTCGTGTTTCGAGTGGTAGTGAGACCAGGAAAGAAGCACGTAATTGCGGACCAACTGTCAAGGATTCGCTCAGGAGAACCTACAGAAGGAGGAATACCAGATGAATTCCCCGACGCACAGTTGTTCATGATAAGTGCGATACCTACATGGTATAAACATATTGGGGATTACCTATCGACAGGAGAGCTACCAAAGGAGATGACAATAGCTGAACAACGAAAGGTGATTACGAAATCTGCACCCTTTACCTTGATTGCAGGATTGCTATACAAGATGGGGGAGGACCACATTCTAAGACGATGTGTGATGGAGGATGAAGTACAGCAGACCCTAAAGGAGGCACACGAAGGATTGGCCGGAGGACATATGGGACCTGACGCAACAACAAGGAAAGTGTTGTTGGCGGGCCTATGGTGGCCTACTCTGTTTCACGATGCCAAGAACTTTGTTAAGGCATGTGATACGTGTCAAAGAATAGGGAAGCCAGTGAAAAGAGACTTCATGCCACTGCATCCATCGCAACCTCAAGAACTTTTTGAAAGATGGGGTTTGGATTTTGTAGGTCCATTGAGAACAAGCCATAAGAGAAAGTGCAGATACATCGTAGTTGCAACTGAGTACTTAACGAAATGGGTCGAAGCAAGGGCACTACCTGATAATTCGGCAAGAAGCACGACTCGCTTTTTGTACGAACAGGTTATCACACGATTCGGCATACCTCTTCAACTGACAAGTGATAGAGGAGGTCATTTCGTTAATGAAATTATTCAGAATTTGACGAAGGAATTCAGGATCTTTCATTCCTTGTCAAGTCCGTATTACCCCAAAGCAAATGGGTAGGCGAAGGCGACAAATAAGATCTTGGTTTCTGTTCTGTACAAAACATGTGCAATTGAAGGCGCAGATTGGGAAGAGCGCTTATCAACAGTTTTGTGGGCATACAGAACTACCTTCAAACCGACCACAAACCACACACCCTTCCAATTGATGTATGGACAGGAGGCGGTAGTACCAATAGAATTCCTGGTACCCAGCTTGAGAGTAGTTGTTGATACCCGCCTAAATGATGACGAAAGCATGGAGGAAAGACTCGCAGCACTGGTACAACTAGGCGAGAAAAGGGTGTTGGCACAATGGGCAACGGAGATTGCTCAGCAACGTCGGAAATATTGGCATGATAAGCATCTTCAGAAAATGAACCTAAAGGCTGGTGATTTGGTTCTCAAGTACAATGGCAAAAGGGAGATCAAGCCAGGGAAGTTGAAGACCCTATGGCTTGGACCCTTTCAGGTAGAAGAGGTATTGGATAATGGGGTTGTTCGATTGAAGAAGTTGGATGGAACAACTTGCCCCGAAGCAGTAAATGGCTCCAAGTTGAAAGTATATAAAGCACAAGCACAGATCAATATGATCAACTTGGAATTTAAGGAGGACACCTCTGGTAACCCAAATGAAGAAGAGCAACCAGGTATACGATCCTACGAACACGGTGGACCAAGTAACACTGTTCGAGAGGATGAACCATCCAACCTGGAATGGTTGTTTGGAAGAGAAGAAGAACCAGTAATAGAACAAAGGGAGTCGGAACCTAATGTATGAGTTCTAGAAAGCGAAGTAGAAAATCGGCTTCAAAACATTGCGTACTTAGCTTCACAAGGGCAAATACCAGAAGTGGAGGATTATGAAGGACAAGGAGCTGAAATCCTGCAACGAATGGCATTGGAAACGCAACGATTGCAGGAGTATGAGACTCTTCGTCGGTATAATGCACAGTTGAGGGAACAAGTTATTCAGGAACTGGATGGAACTATGCAGCAGATGCAGCAACGACAGGATGCACGTAGAGCGGAATGGGCTGAAAGAGATCAAGATGATTTCAGAAGGAGCCCGAATGGTAACTCGCCAGATAGTAGTGTATTCTCGGTGGCTCTAGACCACTCAGCACCAAACCGCCCTCAGAATCGAAGGTTGCAGGTAGGTGGATTGGAAATAAGAGAAAATACAGGGAACAATGCAGTTTCCTCAACTAATTCAGATAGTTCATCCACAACAACACTAAGAATCATCCTGAATACAGACGATTCCTCAAAAGCAACTTCACCATTGATTAGGCATCCTCGACGACATGGAAAATCACCAAAAAAGAGTAAAGCAAGGAAATCACAGCAGAACTTGGCTTCTAGTAGCGCATATCGGATAAGTCGAGAAGAAGCAACCGAGATTCTGTGGCGAGATGTCAAGGAAGTAACCAAACGACCAAAGTATGATGGATGGTCGGAAGACTCAAGTGAGGATGAGAATCAGCCTCGAGACCCTGACATACCACATGCCAGTCCTAACCCAAACCGTCGGAGACAAAGAGATGAAATCCGCAGCCAACGAGCAGGGGTTAGATTCCTTGAAACTGCACAGGTGATTGAAGATGATGAGTCTCTAAGCCCACAAGACGAGTACAATGGAGGAGTAAATGAAAATACGATACCTGAATGGCCGGAACCACACGGATGGAGAACACCATATGCAGGAGCCATGAGACGCCCGACGGAACGCGAAGAAGTGGCTAGGTATCGTATGGCGGCTCTCGATTTGCGACAACACCGAAGAGAAGTTAGAAGATTGCAGCAGCGAGTCCAAGAAACCTCTGAATGGCCAATGAATACGGTAGGAGAGGGAAATGACTCAAGTACGGATTCAGCTTTCTCGGACGAGTACCAAGAATCCCTAACTCATTGTGCACTGCAACGACACTTTGAGGAAACGAGATGGCGAAGGCGATTGATAAGGGCTGACAGGAGATTGAGAATCCTGCACCAACTGACACCTGCAAGTCAGCAACACCCACCAGAAACACGCGCACAACTGATACACCAGGCCAGAAATAGAGACAACCTGGGCAATCCCGGGAGTTCGTCAGGACTTCCGAGATTGCCTGACCAAGGGAGGAGCGTGGTTGACCTCCATCCCGGTAGCTCGAGAGGAAGAAATTCCCCTCCGACTACCCATAGGTCGACTAGTCCACGGATTGGGCCGCAAGGACCATCTGAGGACTTAGTCCAAGCCAACCCATCACTACGTGCTCCTAAGAATAGACCTTCGGGTCTGCCTCAGCGAGCTCGTGGGAACCAAAGACGTCGTCAAGAACGACCGAGGGACCGACCGAATCTCGGGCAGCTGGGAGTATGGCAGCCCCACATTAGGGAGATTCGACCGGCAAGAGGAAGAGGACGAGTCACACCAACTCGTGGAAGACAAGGACCCCGAAATAGGAATTCCTACCAGGACCGGGTAGACCAAGGATGGGCAGTCGTCCATCGTCAGATCGATAGACTTCGAGGCCGAGGCCATGGAATGGGAAGGTTCTATCGTAACATTGGACAGAGGGAGAATCAACCTTCCAATGATCGGGCAACCAACCATCAAGAGCAAGGGAGAACGGTGGTCCACTATCTTGATGGTTGTGTGATAATTCAGTAGGGAGACGGGAGCACGGAACGAATTTGTCAACAAGAAGAATCAACCCGTCTGGACCCTGGTAGCAGTCGTCTGGATGACGCAGCCACACGTCTGGATGGAGAATACCGTTTGGCAGGAAAACAGTCGTATGGAAAACGTATGGCAGGAAAACAACCGTCTAGCAAACGTTTGGCAAGAAAATAGTCGTCTGGCAGAGGGGGCAAGACGGGATGACGTCACAAGAAGCAGACATCTGGGAGAAACTGGTCAGACGTCTAGACAGGAATCACGTCATCAGCCGACGGAAGAGGAACAACCAGACTGGCAAGTTATTCCACGAAGACTGAGAAGACGTGATGAACAGTCTCTGACGGAAACTCCCCGAAGCCAGAATAATCGCCGCAGTTGTCAGCAGACGGAGGAACAGGAAAATGGCGATGGTTTCAGCAGTTTTGAAACTGGCAGTCGTCACCAGGAAGATAGCGCGTCGGATACCCTGGAAGTACGCATCGGCATTGCCGTGCGCTTCACCCGACGACGTTAAAATTGCAAGACGCAGTTTTGAAAAATAAAAAAATAAAAAGAAAAAGACAAAAATAGAAAAAGACAAAAACAGAGAAAAAGACAAAATAGCAAAAAGACGAAATAAGGTAAAAGACGTTAGACGTCTTGTCCATGCAAAATTGGTGACGTGGCAAGCATGCAGACGACTGGGAGTTAGGTGGCAGTTGAACAAGTAGTTATCAGGGCGGCAACATTCCTATAAATTGGAAGCGTTGGGCATTGTTTGTTTCATTGCTTTCAGTTTATGCAGGAGCGCAGGAGGAGAGACGAAGTTGGGTGATAGGCGCACCAAGGATTTATGCAAGACGAAGCATAAGACGTCATCTACATTGGCAGTCGCAAGCTTCGTGGAGGATTTTTATCTTTTCAGTGCAAGTGCAAAACCCTACCTTCGTAAAAGTGCTTAGCCCAGTCCTGGAGGAAGCCCAGCCGTCCAATCGCGTCGCAATCGTCTGAAGGGAGAAGCGTCCGACGGAAGGGAGAGGCGAGTTTTTAGCCGTCTGACCAAAGACGTCGTCTAGGAGGGAGACGTCCAGCCGACAGGTCTAGACGTCTAGCCGTCCAGCCCAGACGACCAGCCGATCGCCTCAGACGTCTAGCCGTCCAGCCCAGACGGCCAAGCCGATCGCCTCAGACGTCTGGTCGTCCAACCCAGACGACCAATCTTCTGTCTCAGACGTCAGCTCACACAGCCGACTAGCCGTCAGATTTAGACGTCTAGCCAGGACATTTTGACGTCTAAGCAAAAGTAGTCACCAGAAGCCGAGACGTCTAGCAGGATTGAGCCGTCTGAAGTGCAGGAGACGTCCAGAAAGGAGAGTATGAGCCATCAGAAGCCTGGACAACCTCCAATGCAATCCGAAGTAGGACCCGAGTCCGTTGTGGCGAAAAGACTTCGACATCAGCAAGAAACGATGCGCGGACAAGTGCCAAGCCCAGACAAGGGGCAGACTCGAGCAAAACGAGAAGCAACAGTATAAGCAAAGTCCAAATAAGTAACAAGGAACAAATTTTGATTGAGGAAATCACATGGACTTGCCCTACGGGTGAGTTTTGCCGACAATGGTGGGAAGCAACACCAACAAAGAGTCCGGTAAAGAAGAATATGTTGGCAGCCGGAGTAAGTTTCATTCTGCAGATACCCAGTTTCGACAAAGAATTTTTCAAGAGGTATCTGGTGCAGATGTTGCAGACATATAACCCAACTCGGAATACCAGCATGGTACAGGTTGTTGATCGGACAATAGAAGTGGACTTTTCTCCTGACGCATTCAGGCAAACTTTTGGACTCCCCAGGAAGGGCAAACCGGTAATCAATGAACGGGGAGATCCCAAGAAGACTCGGCAGTTGATATTGGGAGTTACTAACCTCACAGAGGAGGCGGTGGAAAATATGTTAGCAACTCACGGCGACAGAGGAGTAAAACAGTCCCAACTGAAGAATAATGAGTTGGAATGCATCATGAATGTTCTAATGGCCAAACTGTCAGGGGAACAACGAAGTTCAGATCTCCCCATCTGGCTGATTCCATACTTGCTCGGGATACAACAGGGAACACAATATGACTGGGCAACTCATTTGGCGATTCGTATTCAGAATTTTCTGATGCGAACAACGAAGAATTTTTCGATGGCATTTCACGCCATAGGATTACTTTTGGACGCAGTTTCAAAGGCAGATGTATCGATTGCAGACTTTGATTTACCTCAGCAGATTCCAAATTTGGCCCCAACTATCTTGCGGTGGAGGAATGCCAAACCACAGGTAAAGAAGTCGACACCGGTGAAGAAGCAACGGGTGAAATAGATCTCCCACAAGCCGTCACGACAGGAGAAGACAGTGACCGATTCAGAAGGGGAGGATACAACAACACCTGTGGCTGAGGTGAAACAACCCGAAAAGCAAGTCACTGCACCCAAACCAAAAAGGAAGAGGAGGCGATTTGAATCTCCACCCCCTTCATCTATTCCAGATTCGGTGCAAGGGATTGTCGCGGAACAGATTGCTCGCAGTAAGGAGGTAGCTCGAAGACTGGTACAACAGATGACAGTACCCTGGGAAAAGGTCAGCTTTGACATTCCTCAGACCTTGCAAAATACAACAGTAGGAACAAGTGCTGGGAATATAGGACCTAAGGACTATTTGACGGAAGCTCATGTTCGGGCTCAAAGAACAGTGCCAGACCTGTCCGTTCCACCTATAGTTACAACAACTTCCTTTGCAGCTTCTCTGCGAGTTGTGTCCTTTGCAGATATTATCGCAGCTGAAGAAGCCAGAGCAGCAATACCCATGGAGATTCCAGCTGAACCTGTAATCAGCAGAACAGAGGAAGCTTTACCTTCTTTGAATATAGACAATCCAGCACCTGGGACAGAGCAACATCCCATCGCAGTAGATGAGGTAGTCTCATTGGAACAGGAGACTAATATAGAAGAGGGAGAGCAGCTACAGACAGACGTGTCTCAACAAGTGGTTGGAACAAAAGGTGACAACAGTAAGGCTGTAGTAACAGAAGGCAAGGCAACCAAAAAGACCATTGATCTCTCCGAAAAAGGGAAAGAGACATTACAGGAGGAGGAACAGGAGGAACAAGAGGAACGAACTCAAGATGCATGGTCTGAATGTTTTCTAGTACAACTACCCAATCTCATGGATCCTTTGGATGATATGGACGAGCGAGCGGTAGAATGTTTTACAAAGTTAACAAAAATAATGGAAAATTTGCAGTTGCAATTTAACATAGCCTGTGTTGGTCAATGGAAGAAGTGGCAGTCTATGGCGGAAGAAGAATTGAACAGATTGGTAAAATGGGCCACACAAGGTCCTTGGCGAGCAGAGATTTCTAGCATCAATCAGACCCAACCTTGGACAATGCCCACCGCACACTTGTCAACAATGGAGGGAGTTGAACAATTGATCGAGAAGATGCCAACCCTCTACTTGGAATCTGGACAAGTGTACGTTTGTGGCCACAACACTGATCCTTCTTCCCAGCAGTCCGTAGAGCAAGGATCGCAGGTGAAGTTAGCACCTGAATTACTGCCTATGTATCGACAATACAATTTCTTAGCCCACTTGTTATGTTGGCTAGCAGAAGGTATTAAGTACTTGCATTCAACCAAGCAAATGGTGGATAGTGAATTGCAAGAGGCACAGGAAGATGTGCAACGCAAAGATAAAACACTTGAAGAAGGGAAGGCTCGTATGGAGGCTGTCATTCAGGAGATCCAAAAATCATCACGAGAACTGGAGAGCCTTCATACTCAGTTAGAAGAAAAAGCGCAACAGATTACCACTCTAGAAAAGGAGGTGTCACAGCAAAAACAGGCTAAAGAATTGTTGGTTAAGCAAACTGAAGCATTAGCAGCTCAGAAAAATCAGAGTGAGCTAGCCTGGCAGCACGAGAGGAGCCAGCGTGAAGAGACTTGGCAGAAACAGTTGGCAGCGGTACAGGAAGAATTGCGGCAAGCACAGCAGCATGAGGCAGCTTTGAAACAAGAAATGACATCAAAGGCCTCATCTTCGTCCACAATTTCAGTTCCACGGCTGAGAGAACTTTTCATACAACGGGAGATTGAATTGTTGAACAGGCTTGAGGAAACAGAAAATCGCGCCAATGCCCTAGGAGTGGAATGGGGTAAATACTTCAATTATGCCAAGCAACTTAAGGCTGATAACGAGGCTCTACAGATGCAATTGGATGAAACCTTACCAGCTACGACTCACAAAGATGTTGAGACTCCTCAGAGTGAGTGGAGAAAGTCGCTGAGGACATCGACTTCTTCGAAGGGGAGGATAGATGTAGACAGCAGTTCCAAGCAGAAATAAACTATGAGGCTGTCTGACATAAATGTCCTATGAAGATCCACAATTTTGATTATGTATAGCAATTTTGATAATGTATGAATCATGGAAATGACAAGTTGCAATGTAAAATCAGCCAATCAAATGAATATGGCTTGATTAATAAGTATGCACTAAAGGACAAACGCAGTCGTCTGTGTGTTAAGACGTCTGGATTAGTTAGACGTCTGGATTAGACGTCCAACCTAACTAATCAGACGTTTGGTTGTTGTTAGACGTCTGGCTGTGTTAGACGTCTGAAACTGTCAGTTAGACAGTAAACGCAAGTGTTAAGACTAATAGGCGGTTGGGACGGTTGAGACGGGTTGGTTGCACTAACTACCCGATCTCACCTATAAATACCCCCCTATTTCATTTTGTAATCTATCCATACTTGTCTATAATGCAGAGACGTTGTGCAGCAATTGTTAGTCTGGAATGTGTGTTGTACGAGATTGCATCTGTGTTGTAGTGTTGTGTTGCAGGTATTGATCATAGCTTGGTACGAGAGCATGTATTGTTGTATGTTGTTTTCCTGTTGCAGGGCAAAGGAACGTGTAGTGGAAGACGTCTAGACCCTGGAAGATCGACCCTTGTGCGTGCCAATCTAGTCGTATGGTTTCGTCGTTAACTGTTCAGTTGTCTATTCTTAACGTCTAGTCGATCGTCCAACCCAGACGTCTAGCCGTCCAATCCAAACGTCTAGTCCAGATGTCCAACCATCCAGTCCTGACGTCTAGCCATCTAGTCCAAACGTCTATCCATCTAGCCAGCTGCCCAGTCCACACGTCTAGCCGACCAGTCCACACGTCTAGCTGACTAGTCCAGACGTCTAGCCGTCTATCCCTAACATCCAGCCCAGACACCTAGTCGTCCGTCTCAGACGTCTAGTATTCAAAGCATCTGTCAAGACTTGTCGACTCATATTTGCAAGACATGATGACTGGTGTACCTTGGCCTATCATCCCCTCCTAGTTTATCGTCATTCCCTCGTCTCGGGAAGTATCTTACCCTTGTCTACATTCACTTCCAATGCACTTATTGACTTGTCTATTTCTTTGGCTAAGGTGGCACGTTAGAACTACCACCTACATCTGCCCTCCCCTCTAAATTGGTCAACATCCTTGTCAACGACTGTTGCTTCTTTTGAGAACTTTAGCTCTATTGAGGTTGAGGCATAGGAACAAGTACTCCTCCAAGCTCTTGGATTTGCAACTTTAAAGCTTCAATCTCTTCCTTCAACCGCTTTGCATAGACTTGGTAACGAGCCCATCGGAAGTCATAATAATTTGTTTTTTTCTCGAATTCAGCTAGCCTAGCCTTCAAATAAGCCTCGTTGCTTCAGCAACTCTCCTCGTTGCTATTGCTAGTTGCTCATCATGTTCGAAAATCAATTGATCTCGATGGGTGATCTTTGCCTCGAAATTTTGCTCCCTCACTGCACACTCTGACTTTAGCTAACCAATCGATTGATCTTGTTATTCCTGCACTTGCCTCAAAGCCTCTACCTCTTTCCTCAACTCCACAAGTTTTGTTTCGCCATCCTGTTGCACTTGCCAAAGTTGTCCTCCCATCGTCCGCACTTGGTTAGCCAACTCTTCCTCCTTCAACTTCTGGTTACAAACCATTTTTTGAAACTTCTCCAATCCTATTGCTAACCACTAAATGAGATATGCCAAAAAGTTCATTCTAAAATATGACTTTACTTGTTCAAGTGCGAGCTTCACATACTTGACACTTGATTCTTGTTTAGGATGGAGTGTCAGATTTCCTTCATCAATGACTCGTACTAGATGTCAATAGACTCCTAGAGTACTTGAGTTCCTTCTAGCAGATTCTTAATTCCTAGCATCGATTTGACACTACCAGCGTTTGATGAATTTATGCAAACTACTTCATGCAGTCATCATCACGAGCCAATGCACTAGTTTTCCCAATTCAATCTCCATTCTTAGCTACCATAGTCGCCAGTCTCCCACATATCCAGCTTTGAACTCACTGCATACTCTATTTGTAGCATGGTGGTTGTAGACACCTAAAAATGCCTCAAATAATCCTTTTGCAGCAAAAATCAATTCAAAAGAACAAATCAATGCAAAACAATTTCAAAAGGGGCAAAAACAAGTCCAAAACCCTAAAATCAATTCAAAACCATTAGGAGGCAAGGAAATTAGAAACGCCTTCTCCCCATCCAACATAGGCACCCCTCACACCCCCCTCATGTGCTTTCCAAAGCATCCACTTTTACCCTTTTTCAAAAACCACCCACCCTTCATAAAGAGCATTCAAAGCAAAAGGTTGAAAAAAGGGTCTTTCACTTCTCCCTAAGTCTTACATGGGCATGGAGCATCCATTCTCACCAAATGCACTTAGGTGGAAAGTCTTACCCACCTCTTAGGCCTTAAAGAGGGGTCTCCTCTCTCCTCCACATCATCCCCCCCTCGCTTAGAAAATCTATAAATAGGAGAACTTGTCTATGAATTCAAGAAGGCTGAAAATAGTATTGTTATGCTACCAAAATACAGTCTGAAGCATTCCTAACCCCTTTTGGCATGTGAGCTTCCTTTTCTACATCTTCTTTGAATGTTTTTAGGGCTTTACATGGCAAAACAGGTGTCTTCGACTTCCAAACCAGCACAGAGCCTCCCTAGGAGGCTCCACACAGGATATTCCGACAAATCCCAGAAACATAACTCAAAACACACCCCGAGGTGCGTTTTCCATTTTCTGACCATCAGATTGGTTTGCAAGGTAACAAAGTACTCTATTTTCAGTTTCAGGTCATTTTGAATCTATGTTATGCACTTTTTATCAGATTTTGTGTCTATTTGTCTTCTTTCCAGGAGGCATGATTGAGACAGACCTCCAAATGGTCTAACATCTTTTGTAGGGTTATGTAGGATTGAAGATCAAGTGTAGCTCGTAGAGGCATGCATCATAAGCCCACTCCAAACTTGAGGAATTAAAAGAAGATGGTTGTGGTGCTGCAAAACTTGTTCCATGCTTGGATTCCTCTTCGTGAGTAGCACTTTTGTAACCCTAGGGGGTGTTTTGTAAAAGGATATCACATCCTTATTGTAACTTCATTTACAATCAATTAATATGAAGCAGCATGTTTTTCTTTCATTTCATTTTGGCAATCACAGTTATATATGATTGTGTTAGTTTGATAGATGTCTAACAACTTTTGTGGTCTTGTTATCGTTACAGGTATTACAAAACCGGGCATGGACTCTCCCGAGTCCAACACCCTAAGAGACATTATAGGCTCCATATCAATGACCTCGTGTTTTGCTTTGTTTCACTTTTTTGTATTTTGCATAGAAAATAGGTTTTCTTCAATTTAGTAAAATTCTGACATTTTTTGGCAAAATTACAGGTATAGAGCAGAAAAACACCTGGTTGTTGTCTTTCAAACCTGCTACAAGTCCAAAACCGGCCAAAACACCTCTTTTGGGGGAAAACACACCCCAAGGTACATTCTGGACTGAATACGCACCCCGAGGTGTGTTTTGCATATTAACACCTATGGCGGACTCTGACAGACCACAGAAGCAATCCAAAAGATGGAAAACAAAGGTAGACCGTTCCAGGTCCTCAAAATCACCTGTTTTTGCTTGCTTTTGCATATCAAATCATCAATTGCACTTTACTTTTCAAAATGCACCTAGAACATTAGGTCATCTTGCAACTTAGTTTAGATTTTCTTCCAAATCGCACCATAATCGTATGGTCAATTTTCAAGTTAGCTTAGTTTTCTTTTCACATGCATCTGAATTAGACATTCTACATCAAGTAGAGTTAACTCAACTACATACGGTGTGAAGAGCCCCCATAATCTCTTCATCTCCATGAGCTAAGAGCAATATTCTGATCCTCTGCCTCATATGTAAACCTCTTAGAGACATCTAGCCATAACCTTAACAGGCATATCCTGGCTAGTGTACACAGATTTGCGCCCATGCAAATCTTAGATCAATTCGTTGAAATCAACCGACTCTTATTATTGCTTCTTAGCATAGCATTGCTTTCTTCGTTCCAAAACATTCTTTGCTGAATTTTCTTGCATTTCTTGCTTTTCAAAAGCACATTTCCTTTGTTTTCAAAATCCAAAATCTAAAAAAAAAGTGCATTTCTTTTCCTTCGAGTAGTCCATTTCAGCATTTACCGCTTTCTTAAACATAGCATACACACACACGCATGCAAGGCATAAACATTGGTTTGTGTTGGATTTCATCACCAACCACCAATCGAGACCATCGACGTTGGGCTTCATCTCCAACCGTTGGCTCGCCCCCTAAACACCTTAGTGCCCCCCCGCGAGTGGTTTTTCGGACTTCATCACCGAAAAGCCCCCTACTTTTGGGTGCATCCCGAAGTAGGCAAGTTTAGATGCCCCTTAACTACAAGGCTTAATAATTAGTAGGTGCAGTTATCGCTTTTTGTCCAAGCTCACACGAGGATGAAGCGAAAGTCCAATTGAGCCGGTAGCAGGACATTAGACAGCGCGGCCCCTCTGAGGGGTAATTTTTCCATAAGGCTACCTATACACCATTCATCATCCTAGAAACCATTCACCCGTTTTTGCCTTCTCACTCCTTGCGTACTTTCGAGTATAGCAAGATAGGTGTGCATTAACATACCTTTTCTAGAAATCATTCACATACCTTCAATTTGTAGAGGTCTTCTACATCACAACACACAAAACCTAAAAATCAAGAAAATCTCACACCAACTTCAAGCTAAAACGTACTTTGTTGTTTACACCTTACAAAATCTGGTTACAAAACCTCACAAAACAGTTACAAAATCTCACAAAAAGGTTACACAATCTCTCAAAACACCACCAAAACTGTTAACAACTGCACCAATCTAGTTTCAGAGACCTCCAAAATCAGTCTTACCACTTTCTGGACACCAAACACCTGTTTTTCATGAAAACGCAGGTCGAGGTACGTTCTAACATAAAAACGCACCCCGAGGTGCGTTTTCCAGAAAAACGCCCGAGTGAACCCTTTATTTGAACACCAAGGAGCGTCATCCCAGCAAGAGCATCCGGGTGAGATGCAAACTTCATTGTCCTTGATTAGCATCACTCAAAATCCTCTCCTTTACCATCAACACATTCTTCAGACCTAACCACCAGTCGTCTCTCAACTTGACATGCCAAGCTTTGGCATTCATTTCCTGCCAAGATCCTCATCCGTTCCTTCTAATCATAATCCATTTGGTTCCACACCAAGCTCCTCCACCTTCGTATTCTCTAGTCCCCCAATACTACATCCCAATAAGCTTCTTCTTCGGGTATTCCAACCTCCATTCCTCCTTCTAGCCTTCCACCATCCACAACCATGGTCTTTACATTTCCTCCCGCTCAATCTAACACCATTCCCCCTCGCCCTCAACCACAAACCCAAATCAATGCCTTCACATCATTGGCCCCTACTCAATCCCTCTTCCATCAACCGTCTTCTTCTCAACAAACTACAACCCAGTTCTTCACTGCTCCACCTTCTTGGACATCCACTCCTTCCATGACCTCTCTTGGACACACTATCTATTCATCGGTCGCAAAAGGATTTTCTCAACTATATATGCAAAATCAAATGCCCAATCAGGGGCTCAATCAACAAGGGTTTTCTCAAATCCCTTTGAACAATCAAGTGCCCAATCAAGGGCTCAATCAACAAGGGCATACTCAAATCCCTTTCGATACTCAAATGCCAAATTAGGGGCTCAATCAACAAGGATTTCCTCAAATCCCTTTACAAAATCAAGTGCCCAATCAAGGGCTCAATCAACAAGGGTTTCCTCAAATCCCTTTACAAAATCAAATGCCCAATCAAGGGCTCAATCAACAAGGGTTTCCTCAAATCCCTTTGCACAATCAAATGCCCAATCAAGGGCTCAATCAACAAGGGAATACTCAAATCCCTTTCAACACTCAAATGCGCAATCAGGGGCTCAATCAACAAGGGTTTACTCAAATCCCTTTGCAAAATCGATTGCCCAATTAGGGGCTCAATCAACAAGGGTTTTCTCGAAACCCTTTCAACAATCAAATGCTCAATCAAGGGCTCAATCAACAAGGGTTTTCTCGAAACCCTTTCAACAATCAAGTGCCCAATCATGGGCTCATTTTATAGGGGTATCCTCAAATTCCCCTCCAATAGCAAATGCCCAATCAAGGGCTCAATCAAACAGGGTATGTTCAATACCCTTACAACAACAAGCGCCCAATCAGGGGCTTACTCACTCAAGACCTAATCAAACGCATCAGCACCAACAAATGCCCAATCAAGGTCTAAATCAATCAAGGTATGTTCAAATGCCCTTACAATAGCAAGTGCCCAATCGGGGGCTTACTCAATCAAGATATAATCCAACACATCCACAACACCAAATGCCCAACCAGGGGCTTCATCAAGCAAGGTATGTTCAGATGCCCTCACAACAACAAATGGTAGTTCAAGGACTATCCTAACACAGGTATACCCAACAGGACCTTAATTCACAATCATTTCCTCCCATGGAAAATCAACGAGTGCCTAATCCTGAGTGGTATACATAAACACCCCACCACAACACACAATTTCAGGTACCCACACAAACTCAGTATTATGAGGGGCCTGACCACATCTATCAACAAGAGACCATTCCTATGGTCAATCAAACCACACATCAGAATGTGAATCCACATTTGAATCAAAACCTCATCATTCCTCATCAAACGTCACCTTCCAACTATCACACACTCCACCACAACCATCCGGAGCACTCCTTGGTCACCGCCATAGTTGGTTCCAACCTCATCATGCCAGTTTTTCCACAAGCCATTCAAACAATGTAAGATCAGATCAAACAGTTGAAAACACGTTCAAATAGTTATGGGTGTACCAAACCCACTTATAGTGAGTTGTGTTCAAAACCCATCCATCCGTCTGTACACATGCCAACCTACCCCTCCAAGTTTGATCTTCAATTTGATAAATTTAGACATAGGGAGGACCCTTGGGAACATTTGACCAATTATCGATTTGCATGCTACAGCATCAGTGATTATGACGCTCTCATCCACACCTGGGAAATGCTTTTCCCCCACCATCGCAGCCTAACCCGCAAGCCCCCCAATGTCCTTCTGCTCGCCCACCTCGCACGTGGACCCCATTGAACGAACCCATGGGGAGCTTCTTCCAACGATTGCTAACTGCTGGTCATCTGGTCTTACCCCAAGTTCAACCAAAAGATCCCACCCTACCAAAACCAAAAGGGTACAATGAATATGCTCATTGTGACTATCATCGTTGCAAAGGGCATGAATCAGTAATTGCTACAAGTTTTGGCATCTCGTCCAAGATCTCATTAATAAGGGCGCCATTAGGGTTGACAATCCCCTAGCTCCCTCCAACCAAAACTTGGATGTGTTCCGGAATACTCTTCCGCAGCATAATACCACCCAAACGCAAGCTTCAACATCCAATGCACAACCACGGCATCCTCAAGTCAATCAGGTCAATCGCGTACCTGATCAACAAGGCTTTTTCGGGATGATCAACATCGTCACGCAGAATAACAAATATCCCACTTGATCTAATCCAAAACAGGCGCCAGTGCCTCCCTCACCATCTTCCACACCTCCACAGGCCCAAGGTCCACCTCCACCACCGAGGCCAATCATCACCATTCGAAACAGTCTCACCCATCAGCTTCAAACCATTTCTACCAAGCTATGTATCTACAACCTCCTATAGCAGTCACAACCTCATCGCGAGGCATTAAACGACATACTGAGGTCCATTGATCTTCAAACAAATGATAGCAATGCTTTTGCTAACTTTGTTGGCAATGTGCTTACCAGTATGGAACCATCCATTGTGTTCTACGATCATGAGATCACAACTGTCGTAGGCCCTGGGTCGGATCCTCCCATGCACATAATGGCAGAAGTTGATGGTACCACCTATAAGAGGGTGTTGATTGATATTGGATCTTCTATAAACATCATCACATCCCCCGCCCTCAATCATCTCAACATTTGGCCCAAGTATCGAACTGCCCCCGTCATGGACTTACGATCTTTCAATGGTACATTATGTCAAACATTGGGTACAATCGTCCTACTAATCAAGGTAGGCGCCAAAATTATCTCCACCCTTCGCCACATCATTGAGGTTGAAATGCAATACAACCTTCTCCTCGGCAGACCATGGATCCGAGAAATGCAATGTGTTCCCTCGACCATTCATCATTGTCTCAAATACCTACATGTAGGAGCGATACATCGCATCCCGATCGATGATGACCCATTCCAATTTTGCAATTTAATTTCCCTATTGCCTGCTACCACCCTTTCTTCCACTCACCTTGCCACCACACCCATCAGATCTTCAACAACCAATCCAACAGCAACAACAAAGCATCCACATCCTCCACCCCTCCTCCAATCACCCAAACTCATCCTCCCCCGCGACCACCTCGTCCACCTCCTTCTAATACATCCAATTCCCATTCTCTACCTTCGCCACCATCCACAACCAATTTTCCACCACCATCTTTCACCACTCACATGCCACCTCGTCCACCTCCTAATACATCCAATTCTCATTCTCCGTCTCCCCCACCATCTACAACCATGTTTCCAACTCCTTCACCTTTCAAGCGCAACCACGTCCATCTCCATCTTCCACTCCCTCCACTTATTGTCCACATCCTAGACCTATTACTCTTCCACCTCTCATCTCCCCCTCACCCATCACTCTTTTGCCTAAATCCCAAGCATCTTCATCTACCTCACCATCACCAAATTTTAGATCCTTAATGTCTCAAATGCATCCTGAGACACCACATGTCTCAGTACTTATGACAAGTCCAAGACCTGGAGAATATGTGGTACATAATGCTCGCCTCATTCCACCTAGCATCCAATCAACACAAGATTTTGGCCGTCCTCATAATGCACCTCTAACTATCGGTGTTGTCATTCCAATGGGGGTTCCCACGCATCAAACAAACTTCGTCTACGGAGGTATCGACACCTCCTTACGATCAATCGCTCCCCCCCGAACCTAGGTTTCAATTTTCTACGAATCTTAATTAGTTATCTAATCCAAATTTCACATTACGTTATTTCCAACAACACAACTGGTAGGGGTATGGTTTGGGTCGCCATGAACAAGGGCAGCGTAACCTCATCGATCCTACTTTCCTACAACCCAATGATAGATCGGGTATCAAAAATCAAAGCACAAATCAAGAGGGCTTAACATGTCAATTTGAACACTCCAACATCACAATCACAGATTCTGACGAAGACACCTCTACAATTTTCGATTGCACATACAACAACAGAATCAATGAACGTCAGTTTGAAGTCGGCGATTTGGTACTAAAAGAGAACCAATAAAACCCCAACAAGCCACGCCATCTGCGCGACAAATTTGCTCCTAATAGGTTGGGTCCATTCATTATAACTCATAAATATGGTTCAAGGGCATATCAACTTGCCAACCTCGAAGGAATAGCAAAACCTGAGCCTCTCAACATCATTCATCTCCGTGCATTTTACGCCTAATTCCATGAACAAAGATTGACACATTCTTGTACATTCTCTTTAAAAAAAAAAAAAAAACCCAAAAATACAAAAACAACCAAAATACAAAACAAACTATTTTGCAACACAACGCAACACTTACTCCAAGCATCTTTCTTCTTCTTTTCCCCTCTTACTTATCTCCCCTATCCTCGTTGTATGGTCACGCTTCGAGCGGCTACATACCCAGGGCAAGTTTCCCCTATTCCTCTTTCCTCTTCTCTCTTTCTTCTTCCTCCTATCTCTGTTGTATGATCATGCTTAGAGCGGCTACATACCTGAGATAGGTTCCTTCTTCTCTCCCCTCTCCTTCTTTCTTCTTTCTTCTTCTTCTTCTTCTTCTTCTTCTTCTTATTCGTTTTCCTTTTTTGCACCAATCACGCATGCTAATATCACTAAAAATTCACAAATACATTACTCATTGCATCCATGCATATATCATCTTATAAGACTTCTATGACGTTATAATCTCCCTTTAGGGATATGCAAATATATGTTACACACCCACACATGGTCCACTTACTCAATGACAAAGTTCATCTTGCATATCATTATAAATAAGCATCACCTTATTATGCATTTCATCCGTGTCTGCATTCTCACATCATTTTGTACATTTACTCCCATCTAGGCATTTTTCACTACATACACCATCATACACTAGTCATAACAACTAGCATAATGTCATGTTTTATCTTATGCATAGGTTGCTTAGTAATAGAAGTCTTTTCTATTAGTCAAGCACTTTAGTTAACCTCATCAAGCTTTATCCAACGTCATTGGATTCTAATGCAACTTTAGACTTCCCCTGCATGACTAGAGTCCCTTCATGGATACAAACACATGTGCACACTTACAAAATTTTGAGTCTAGGGAAAACACCTTACGTATACTAGCCCTTGAGAGAAAGGTTTCCCCTATTTATCTTATCATGCGCATGGTTTAAAAATCTGAGAATTGACAAAAGGACAAGCTATTCAAAACAAAATAGAAAAGGCAAAAAACAAAAGCAAACGCCTAGAAGAGCACTACCAAAGAAAATCAAAAAGAGAAACAAAAAAACATCATCAAAAATCTTGAATCCTTGGAATTCTCAGTTTTCAACAACCATTGGGCGATCTCCATCGCTAGTGGAGTATCCTTACGCATGGCGACACGTCTGTCACATTAGCGACCTTCTTTTGTGCAGACCAATGTTTGCTTATGGATGAGCTAGCTCAACAAGCTAAGTTTACAATTGGTTAGTCCAACCTCACTCAAAATCAGTAAATGAACTGAATCACTCTATACACACACAGATCCATGATCAGCTCAACCTTAGTCAGGATGGTCTAAGTTTCAGCAGAATATCAGTTGACTAATAGACAAGTTTGATGACAAAACTCGAATATTTGACTCTCTAGAAATCATTTCTACAATCTGAAACACCTTTGCAGAAGAAACAAACATACATGTTGCTTAGTTGTAGAACTAGCAAGTTGTCAATACATTAGGCATTATCTGCAAGTCAGTCAGTCACGCATCATCATAAACAATTGCATCCACATCATGATTAGATTTGCATTATCATATGCATTACATATTCATTGTCTCATTGTTTATTTTCAAATGTCAAATGCGACTGTCACATTGTCATTGCTTACTTCTACCATTCATGGTTGCACAAATCAAATACACACATCCAAAAAGCTTGATTATACACATCATTGCAAGTCTCAAAATCCATAGCATGTTCCATCTCATTCATAAACATTCACAAATAACATCGCATACATATCAAATCAAACACATCCATCATTACCATAATCAAAGGTACACAACACAACAAATCATCATGTGTACATCATCCTCATCTCATCAAAACAATACTACAAAAATCATGGCACACCTACCACACCAAAAACAATTGCTACAATACATACATCATACACCGTTGCTAATTCATGGGACTCTATCCATTCCCCTTCTATCCACCATCTTTGTGGACACTTCAAGTTGAACTGCTTTGCATCAACCATCATCAATTCACCATCAAACATTGGCTCTCTAAGCAACGAAGCAAAAATTTCCACTTCAAAAACTCAAAATTGAGCATTCATCGCTTCAAAAAGTAGGGTCATATTTGACCCAACTTTTGCCCTATCAATTCTTCTCCAAATTTCCCAAAACCATCACCATTGGATTGGGCTCGAAAAGAGCTTTCCAACGGTATAATTTTTGTCCAATTCTAACATCGTTTGGTCCCCCAAACTGCAGAAAAACCACAAGGAGGTTGGAAAAACAAAAAACGTACACCGAGGTACGTTTTTGTACGGTGCATGCACCCCAAGGTGCGTTTTAAAAAAAAAGGGCAATTTTGGATACTCGTTTGGTCCAAACCTCCAAAAATAAGAGAATCTTTGCAAAACTCATAATAAAATCATACAAAATGCCAATTTCCATCATTTTACCCGTCTAATCACATCCACTTCATTCTATCAAGCGATTCGCCGCCACCTTCACGTTCTTTACCCGCCAACTCATCGCTTGAGGGGGTAGATATCATATACAAAAGCCACCTTGTGCATGATCAATACTCAAACACTCAATCTTGGAAAGTGCATTTTCCCAAGAACCTTTGCCTAAGACCATCATACGCCCTCATTTGTTGGGGCAAACAAAAAGCAAAATTTCTCTTCTCAACAAAATTCCAATTCTCTTCTCAATCAAACTCCAACCCAATCAAATTTGGCACGGTGTATGTCATGGACTCTAGGTTTGCTCATGCATATACGCTTCATCAAGGTGCACGATCAAGTCCACCGAAGCAATCATGGGCATACCTACATATGACTGACTAGTCTACCAACCCAAATGATCTCATCAATCTATCAAAGGCAAAGTTTCAAAGACATGCATCCCTTCCACAATTGGGGCATCTTACATTGATCACAACTCAAGATGATCTTACATCTACTCCTCTCAAGACAAATCGCTTGTCATCACCTGCTAATCCATGCTATCTCGCAATCAATCACCAAACAAGTGTCATAAGTTTTTGCACTACATCATGTCCTCACACAACGCAGTACAAAAAGGGGCAAAATGTAGACACCTAAAAATGCCTCAAATAATCCTTTTACAGCCAAAATCAATTCAAACGAACAAATCAATGCAAACCAATTCCAAAAGGGGCAAAAACAATTCCAAAACCCTAAAATCAATTCAAAACCATTAGGAGGCAAGGAAATAAGAAAAGTCTTCTCTCCATCCAACGTAGGCACCCCTCACACCCCCCTCATGCACTTTCCAAAGCATCCACTTTTACCCTTTTTCAAAAACCACCCACCCTTCATAAAGAGCATTCAAAGCAAAAGGTTGAAAAAAGGGTCTTT
This sequence comes from Wollemia nobilis, assembly GCA_028583015.1. Lineage (NCBI taxonomy): Eukaryota > Viridiplantae > Streptophyta > Pinopsida > Araucariales > Araucariaceae > Wollemia > Wollemia nobilis. The sequence goes on along the minus strand of JAQPPZ010000613.1, from coordinate 2,983,807 downwards.
CACTTCTCCCTAAGTCTTACATGGGCATGGAGCGCCCATTCTCACTAAATGCACTTAAGTGGAAAGTCTTACCCACCTCTTAGGCCTTAAAGAGGGGTCTTCTCTCTCCTCCACATCACCCCCCCTTCACTTGCTTAGAAAATCTATAAATAGAACTTGTCTACGAATTCAAGGAGGCTGAAAATAGTATTGTTATGCTGCCAAAATACAATCTCAAGCGTTCCTAACCCTTTTTGGCACGTGAGCTTCCTTTTCTACCTCTTCTTTGCATGTTTTTAGTGCTTTACAGGGCAGAACAAGTGTCTTCGGCTTTAAAACCAGCACAGAACCACACCGGGAGGTTCCACTCAGGATTTTCCGACAAATCCCAGAAACAGAAACCAAAACAGACCCCAAGATGTGTTTTCCACTTTCTGGCCATCAGATTGGCCTAACAGGTAACACAGTGCTCTATTTTCAGTTTCAGGTCATTTTGAATCTCTGTTGTTCACTTTTTATCAGATTTTGTGTCTATATGTCTTCTTTAAAGGAGGCCTGAGTGAGACTGGCCTCCAAACGGTCTAACATCTTTTGTAGGGTTATACAGGATTGAAGATCAGGTGTAACTCGTAGTGGCATGCGTCATAATCCCACAAGACGACTGTGGTGCTGCGAAATTTGTTCCATGCTTGGGTCCCTCTCAAGGTTCCACGGGGATGCATCCCCCCCGTAAGGGATGCGTCCCCAGTTTCCCGCGTCCCCCAGCACGGGGGGACAATATTGGGGACGATTCCCCGCCATCCCCGAGCCGGCAGAGACTTGCGGCCTTCTGTCCCCGAGACGTCCCCTATTTTGGGGCATCCTCGAGGACACCCAACCGTCCTCGGGAACGGCTGGGCAACTTTGGAGACCAGCGGGTCGTCCCCGTGAAAAACAAGTGCAGGATATTACTTCCAGATGACAGGGATAAATCGAACGTTGATTTCTCACTTTTGAAATTCGTCGAATGTTGATTTCTCACTTCTGAAATTCGTCGAATGTTGATTTCTCACTTCTGAAATTCGTTGCGCAGCGCCAATTCATCGATTACAGAAAGAAACGGGGTAGCCTTTGCCATTGATTTCTTTCAAAATGCCCTAACTTTGCTTTCCATATTGCCAAACGTTAGTCCATCCCAGACAAAAATTTAATATATTATTAAGGAACTGGAACATTTAATAATTTGTTGGAAGAGAGGTCGATTGCTTGTACCATTTGCATTCCTCCGAGCAGACCAAGCACGTGTCCGGTTAACTTATTATTCGACAGATTGAAATATAACTGCAAATTCCGAAGACTTGCAACTTCCAAAGGTATGGTTCCTGTGAGCTGGTTATATGATACATCCACAAGTTCAAGATTTGCACAACGCCCAAGTTCCTGCGGTATCTCTCCTTGCAACTTGTTGATGCCCAAATCCAGTTGCCTTAGCTGAAGATTTCCCAAAGTTTTGGGGATTTCTCCAGATAGCTTATTTTTATACAGAATAATAAATTCCAAGCTTTCCATCCTACCCAGTTCTATCGGAAGCGGGCCTTGCAAGCTGTTACAACTCAGGTTTAACACACACAGCTTAGAAAGGCTTGCTATTGTAGAGGGAATAGTGCCTTCAAAGGAATTGTTGGACAAATACAATTCTTTAATATCCATTTAGTATATTCTTATAAAACAAGCGTAAGCTTAGGGTAAAATCGTTTTTTTTTTCTCTTTAATATTTAATGAAGTAGTTCTAAGTCTATGTAAATTTTATTATAAAATTTAAATTAATACCAGTTAGTAAGCTTATGGTAATTTTTTTTTCCCTCTTTTTAATATTCAATGAAATAGTTTTAAGTCCATGTAGAAGTGATAGTTCTAAGTCTATGTAAATTAATACCCATTAGAAGTGATAGTTCTAAGTTTATGTAAATTTTATTATAAAATTTAAATTAATACCAGTTAGAGTGATAATTCTAAGTCTATGTAAATTTTATTATAAAATTTAAATTAATACCAGTTAGTAAGCTTAGGGTAAAATCGTTTTTTTTTTCCTCTCTTTAATATTTAATGAAGTAGTTTTAAGTCTATGTAAATTTTATTATAAATTAATACCCGTTAGGAGTGATAGTTCTAAGTCTATGTAAATTTTATTATAAAATTTAAATTAATACCAGTTAGGAGTGATAGTTCTAAGTCTATGTAAATTTTATTATAAATTAATACCACATGGGAAATGCTTAGTAGGCGCAGCTATCGTTAATGACTTATCTCCTTCATTGGTGTCACTAGTGGTTAGTTTCTTTAACTTTTTTTCTTTGAGAAGTCACTTTTGTCTGGTCTTCCTCAATTCTTCTATAATTACATAGTGTGCTTCCTGCCATCTCTCCTCTATGGCAAGGTTGGGGTACCGGTCCGCTTTGATTCTTTGTGATTATAAGCACATTGTTCCCCTTTTGTTGCCAACTTGTTTGAGGCTCTTTAATGTTAAGAAAATTGACATTTTGTGGGTTACTTGAACTTGCCTTCTTTGGGCAATTTGCCTCCTTATTATTGCTCGGTCCACACCAATGACACATCAAGGTATTATTTCCAAAGTTGTCTCCAACTGGTTGGTTCTAGAAATTACATGAAATTACATGCGAAGTGCCCCCACTCTTGGCATCTTTAACACTGGATATTTGGTCTACCATCTACATCATATTGCAATCGACTTTGACCTCCTTGTCGATTGCCTTGTTGCAATTGTCTCCCACCTCAATGGCTATTTTTGTATTTGCCACTCGTTGTTTGTCCATTCTTCGATGTACTCCGTTTTTCACCCTTTGCTTCTTATTGCACCAACAACGTTTAATGTCTCAAACATTTGTGTAATGTCCCAAAAATAAATAGTTTTTGTAAATGTCTCCTACACTTAATTATAAAAGTGAAAAAAGGGGTTCATGTAATGAGCTACCCTGTTCTATGTTTGGTGCTTTTGCAATAACTATGGATTAATTTGAACATGCAATAATACCCAAATGAAAGAAGCCAATAACAGCAGCATGCAATGATACCCAGATGGATTTAACACTGAATAATCGATTTTTATGCAGAACCCATAATCAAAATAGCTTATTAATTCATATCAACAAATTAACAACAATGTTTAGAAATTCCGGATGGATAAATGTCTTCAGAATATCATTATCAAAATACCAATTTGCTATTATCTCCAACCGATGGACTATAAACCTCCGAATCTTTGATTGAATTACATAAGCGTGAATCCTGAGTGAATTCACCAGCCAAGAACTGGGTTTTCGTCCAGCTCCCTTCTCCAATACCGAGGGTTTCCGTCCTCAGAACTTCAACAATATTCACACTGTCGATCCCTGAAATGGAACCGATCTGCCCTTCAAGGTTTCGTCCGTCGGGTTATTGATTGGGGTTTGCGTCCCTTTCAATGAAGAAATATTAATCTCCAAGAGAAGAAATAACATAAAACAGCATGTCTGAAATGAGACCAAGCCACCGAATAAATTGGCTCCTCCTTGGCAAACTCTTTTTTGTGTGCTCAATGTGGGATAAACATATTTCTTTCCCTTTAATTATAATATAAAGTTTTAACTTTATAAACTGAATTTAATAATTCACTTAATAAAGCCAAGCTTTGCGCTTTAAAAACTCTACCTTATGAAACTCCGAATAACCAACTGAAACCTGTTCTGGATACCCATTTCGTTGTAGAACAACATCCCCCTGTCCGCTCGACAAGAAACCCTAAAACCCGACACTGCTAAAAATAGCAATTCCAGCATCCTAGCTCCGTTTGATCCCGAACGACCACCAAAACTAAGCTCTAAGAATCCAAAAGTTGTCTCAAATATCTCCAAAGGCTCTCATCCATATGACATAGCCTACGGGAACCCGTGTATAGGCTAGTCTCAATGTGCTCCCACTAGCTGATTAGAAGGGGACATTACAATTCATGTGACTAGGAGACATAACTTAAGTTGTGTTTATTTATGTTTTATGTTTTTATGTTGTAATAAGGCACTTTAAGTGATTTTAGGGTTGGGAGATGTCAACTCCAAATTAGAACCTCAGCCTATATAAGGGAGTGAGACGTCCCATTTTGGGCATGTTATGTTGATATCAGAATTGAATATTGAAACCCTAGAGGTTCCATGAGTTGAGATTGCAAGTCTTGCTCATTCCCATAGTGCATTGGAGGTGCATGGTTGGGGTCTTGGCAATATCATTGCAGGTGTTATTGCCCTAAAATATCAAAAATACAAAAAGAGGCATCTTTGAGGAGTTCGTGGCATTTTTGCGAGCATTTGTGTCATGTGTTTCAGATCTGTTGGCAGCCCCAAACCCTACGCTTGTATTTGGGGTCATTTTTGAGGAGTTTTTGCATCTGTTCAGCCTTGGGGTTAGTTCGTCCCACTTGTGGGAGTTTGTATCTGCATTTTGAGTTCCTTGAGGATCCATTTGTCCATTCCAGCTGTTATATTGTTTTGGCAATATTTAATATATGATACTGGTTGATTTCTCCTCATACTTGTGTTATTTTATGAGCAATTTCTGAGTTATTTCCTTGTACTTAATTTCTGCATTTTCGTAGTAAGGGTTTGTTGTTCCTAAAAAAGGGACATTACAAGTGGTATCAGAGCTGGAATCTTGCCAGCTTGTGATTCGTGGTGATAAGTGTGTTTTTGTGGTGAAAAGTTGTGCCCTAGTGAAAATCGCGGATTTTTAGGGGATTCGCGGATTTTTAGGGATTTTTTTTCAGAAAATAAAAATTGCAGATTTGGATACCCTTTTGACCAATTTGCAGTTCTGTGGTTTCAAAAAAAAAATTTGGTGGTCAAAATTTTCAGAATTTCAAATTTCCATCTTTTTAGGGTTTGATAGGCTTTTATGCATCGTCCTCCTGTTCATCAGTATTTACTAGGAGAAACAGACTCGCTTTGGAAATGTCAAACAGGGAAGAGGTTGAGGAGCCTCAAAGGCCAGTTGATAGGACTGAGCAAAAATTCGATGCCCTACTTGACATGCTACAAAGAATGGTGTCCTTACAAGAGACAAATCAGCAAGAATTGAGGGCAGCTTTGGGCAACCCAAATGGCACAAGGAGGGAAGGAGAAAGGGGAGGCAACAACAATGGGCATGAGTCATCATCTAACTCACACCCTCCCTTGCCTAGGTCATCCAAGCCTATGTTCCTTGTTCCACCACCTCCATCGGAGGAAAATGAGGTAACTGATGAATTAGATGAATGGTTTGTTGCTTATAGTAATAAATCTGAGGGTTTTAGGGCAGCAGTTTCTTTTGATAAATATTTGAAGATTGTGGGTAAATCTGTTGTTGAGGCTAAAAAAGAGAAAAATAAGCCCTTTTTGCATCAAAAGGTGACCATTCCCTCATTTAATGGTCAAGATGGTCTTATAGCTAGGGCATGGCTTCAAAAATTGCAGACTTATTTTACCTTGGAGCCTATTTTTGAAGCTGATGCAGTTCAGATTGCTACACTCCACCTTGAGGGTAGTGCTTACTCATGGTGGCATCATGGGTTAGTAACCCAAGGGCATGGTGATATTGATACATTTGATGAATTTTGTACCAGGGTTTTGAACAGGTTTGAAAGGAGGAATGTGGAAGAGTATTTCAAGGAGCTTGCCACTTTGAAGCAAACTTCATCCATTCATGCCTATGTGGAGGAGTTTGAACAACTTTCAGTTCAGGTACAAAATATTTCACCCAAGAGGGTAATTTTTCTTTTTATGGATGGTTTGTTGAAACCCGTGAAGGGATTAGTTAAAGCTTTTGAACCAGCCACTCTTGAAGATGCCATTAAGAGAGCTTTAAGCTTAGAATCTGTTTTACCTCCTAGACAGAAATATTTTGCACATAATCCACCTGCTAGACCACCTTTTGCAGCCAGAAAAACAATTTTTGGACAGCAGTATGGGCAGCAAGGAAACCTCACGCAGCAAGGTGGAAATGAGAGATATTTTTATGGCAGGAATCCCACGCATGGAGAAGGTTTCAGATCTGGTTTTCAGCCACCTAATAAGCCCCCAAATGGCCCACGCTTGACACAAGAAGAGAAAGATGAGCTAAGGAAACAAAACAAGTGTCTCATTTGCAAGTCTCCTTGGCAAAGAGGTCATAAATGCAAAGAAGGAGGTATGAAAATCATTGAATTACATTCTGATTCTGATTCCGATAATCCTGATTTTTATGAGGCAGATAAGACACCCTTGGAAGAGGAAGCACAAAGGGAGTATGAGGAAGTTCCTGAAGGTTCCCTAGCCACTTTAAGTGGGCTGAATCAGTTTCGCACTATTAAGGTACCAGGTAGATCTTTTGATGAAAAGGTTATTGTTTTAATAGATGGTGGTGCTACTTACAATTTTGTTGATGAGAAGTTTGCCACTAGAAAGAATCTTCCTACAGCTATCATTCCTGGTTTTAGTGTTGCTATTGGCAATGGTGATCTTATCACATGCAACAAAGTGGTAAGAAACATAAAAATTAATTTTGGCAACATGGAAGTAGATGAGCAATTCTTTGTTTTTCCCTTAGGAGGTATTCCACATATGGTTTTGGGTGTGCAATGGTTGTATTCACTTGGTGATTATGTTACTAATTATCAGAAATTAGAACTGAAATTTGTGCTTGAAGGGAAAGATGTGGTGTTGCAAGGAATCAAGGAAAATGGGTCAAAAGATTCTTGCAAAATTTTGGAGGTTTCATACAAAAGAATGGAGAAGATGATAAGGCATAAGGACGTTGAGTGGGCAGCTGTAATTTTTAGTTCAGAAGGGAAAAAATCAGCCACCTATCATCCTCAAATTCAAGGTTTACTACAAAAACATCTTAAGGTATTTTCTGACCTACCTAAAGGTTTGCCACCTAGTAGAGGTTTTCAGCGTGTTATTGAATTGGAAGCAAATAGTAAACCTGTCATAATTAAACCTTATAGGCATCCTAAGGTTTTCAAAGATGAGATTGAAAAGACCATTGCTGATTTACTTGAGAGTGGGCACATTATTTGCAAAGATGTGGTGAAGGTTGATCAAACTAAAGTTTCAGCTGTACAAAGATGGCCTATACCATCCAACCTAACGGAATTGAGGGGTTTTGTGGGTTTATTCAGTTACTACAGGAGGTTCATTAAGGGGTTTTCTTCTTTGGCTGCCCCCTTACTGAATTAACTAAGAAAGGGGCCTTTTCATGGTCCAATGAGGCTCTTTTAGCTTTTCTAAAGCTGAAAGATGTAATGACTTCCACTCCTTTACTTGCTATTCCTGATTTTTCTATTGCTTTTACTATTGCTTGTGATGCTTCAGGTGTTGGAGTTGGAGCTGTACTTATGCAACAAGGACGCCTCATTGCTTATGAGAGTAGAAAGCTCTCAAATGTGGAGAAAACTTTCAGCATCTATGATAAAGAGATGCTAGCTATCATGCATGCCTCGACCAAATTCAAGCAATACTTAGTGTGTGGCAAGTTTGTGGTCAAAACTGATCATAACAGTTTGAAATACTTCTTGGGGCAAGTTGAACTGAATGAAAGACAGCAGAAATGGGTAACAAAGTTGCAATCATATGATTTTGAAATTGAGTTTGTAATGGGTAAGAAGAATTCAGCTGCTGATGCACTTTCTAGGCACCCTACTTTTCATTCTCTTTCCATTATTTCTGCTGATTGGAAGGTGAAAATTATGGCTGAATATGCAAAGAATGATTTTTGTTCTAAACTAATAAATGGGCAAGTTGAAGATGACAGGTTCAGCCATAAAGAAGGACTGATTTTTTGTAAGGGAAGAGTGTTTTTAGTACCTGAATCGAAGCTGAAACAAGCTTTAATTACAGCCATGCATGATGCTCCACTTGTAGGCCATCCAGGTTTCTACAAGACTTACAAACAGGTTAGAGAAAGATTCTATTGGAAGGGTTTGAAAAGGGATGTCTTCTTGCATGTTCGGGAATGTGTTATTTGCCAAGAAAACAAGGGGGAACATGAATTTGCAGCTGGTTTACTTCAACCACTTCCTATTCCCAATCAGAAATGGGAAAGTATCTCCATGGACTTCATTACTGGTTTGCCCAAGGTATACATGAAGGATTGCATATTTGTTGTTGTTGATAGATTGACAAAATTTTCTCATTTCTATGTCATTTCAACAACTTGTACAGCCATACAAGTTGCTGATTTGTTTTTTAAAGAAGTTTTCAGATTGCATGGTTTGCCTAAATCCCGGTGTTCCACGGGGACGCGTCCCCCCGTTTCCTGCGTCCCCCAGCACGGGGGACGGCAAGGGGGACATTTCCCCCGTCCCCCTTTTTGGGGGACGGCTGGGAAACGTCCCCGGGACGGCTGAGGCCTATGGCCTCCCGTCCCCGGGACGTCCCCTTTTTTGGGGCGTCCCCGGGGACGGCTGGGCCCCATTGGGGACGCTCAGACCGTCCCCGGGGACGGCTGGGCGGCTGGGCAAAGATGCCCAACCGTCCCCGGGGACGGTCTGAGCGTCCCCAATGGGACCCAGCCGTCCCCCACAGCTGGGTGTCCTCACCCAAAAAAAAAAAAAAAAAAAATTTAATAAAAAAAAAGGTAAGGGGTCATTGCTTTTATCCCCTCTTGAAACTGTTAGTGAAATACATAAATTTAAGTACATGCAACTTTACCCTAATTGTGGATGTTTCCAGTAAATCACTTTTTGGGGCCAATTATATGGTAAGTTGTTATTTTCAATTTCACCATCTGGCTTTATGTAGTAGATTGAACTATTTGTATCAAACGATCAGTTGCTTTTAAGTATGAAAATATTTAAGACGTTCCTCAAAAGTATTCATATGCTAAAATTCAGCATATTACCCACTGTTATTGTTTAAAGTGGATTCTGGGCAAATCAATAATTATAAGAGATTAATTCAGCTTGGTACGCTGCCTAGTGCTTATTGTAGGCACATCAAGAACTAGCAGAGATTAATTCAGCATTATACATCACCAGCTTTGCGATTAGTCCCTCAAACAATGGGAGGGGTGAGACAATCTTTGTTTGAACATTGGTGGCTGAAAAGGTGATGACTGTTATTACTTAAAATGATGACTGTTTGAACATTTTTTGCACTTGATATCCTTGGCTGAACCTTCAAGTTATAGTTGTTGAACTTGAAACAATTAAATGGCTGCACTTAGTAACTAATATGAATATCCTAATACCACTTATGTGTTAGTAACTAATATGAATATGAATGGCTGCGCTTACATAATTGATTACTAATATGAAATAACATTTTTGTTTGGTGTAGAATTCTGAATGTGTAGATTATTCTAAATTTCTAAAAAATTTCAATTTTTATAGTATTATACCAGCCGTCCCCCCCAGCCGTCCCCGAGCCGTCCCCTAAAATCGGCCTGCCGTTCCCCGCCGTCCCCGTCCCCCCGTCCCCCAGGCTCGTGGAACCTTGCTAAATCCATTGTGAGTGATAGGGACAGCAGATTTTTGAGCATGTTTTGGCAAGAATTGTTTAAGCTATGTGGTACTAAATTGACTCCTAGTACTAGCTACCATCTCCAAACCGATGGGCAAACTGAAATTGTTAACAAATGGCTTGAAGGATATTTGAGAAATTATGTTTCAGGTCAACAAAAGGCATGGGTTAAATGGCTGCACCTTGGTGAATATTGCTACAATTCTACTTATCATATGTCCATAAAAATTTCTCCATTCAAGGCACTTTATGGTTATGATGCCCTACACTTTTCAGATCTGATTTTTGGTGATTCAAGGGTCCAAAAAGCTAGAGACTTTGCAGCAGAAAACCAAGATATTCTTAATGCTTTGAAGGACAATATTCTTACGGCACAAAATCAACAGAAGAAGTATGCAGATCAGCAGCGTAGTGAGCGCTCGTTTGAGGTGGGAGACTTGGTTTATGTTAGGTTGCAGCCCTAGAAACAGTCTGCATTGAAAAGAAGTGGAGCAGCAAAACTCAAACCCAAAGTTTATGGACCTTACAAGGTGTTGAGTAAGGTTGGACAGGTTGCATATGCTTTGGAACTTCCAAGTGGAAGTAAAATACATAATGTCTTCCATGTTTCTTGTTTGAAGAAGGCCTTGGGCCAACTTATTCAGCCATCTTCAGATTTGCCACCCCTTGATGATGAAGGAAAGCTCATTCTTGAACCTGAATTGATCCTTGAGACAAGGGAGAGAAAGCTTAGGAGTAGGACTGTCAAAGAATATCTTGTGAAGTGGAAGGACTTGCCCATGGAGGATGCTACTTGGGAAGGTGCAGAAATTTTAGATGCTCCAGCTTTGACTTTGCTTGAGGACAAGCAATTTGAGGAGGGTGGACTTGTAATGTCCCAAAAATAAATATTTTTTGTAAATGTCTCCTACACTTAATTATAAAAGTGAAAAAAGGGGTTCATGTGACTAGGAGACATAACTTAAGTTGTGTTTATTTATGTTTTATGTTTTTATGTTGTAATAAGGCACTTTAAGTGATTTTAGGGTTGGGAGATGTCAACTCCAAATTAGAACCTCAGCCTATATAAGGGAGTGAGACGTCCCATTTTGGGCATGTTATGTGGATATCATAATTGAATATTGAAACCCTAAAGGTTCCATGAGTTGAGATTGCAAGTATTGCTCATTCCCATAGTGCATTGGAGGTGTATGGTTGGGGTCTTGGCAATATCATTGCAGGTGTTATTGCCCTAAAATATCAAAAATACAAAAAGAGGCATCTTTGAGAAGTTCGTGGCATTTTTGGGAGCATTTGTGTCATGTGTTTCAGATCTGTTGGCAGACCCAAACCCTACACTTGTATTTGGGGTCATTTTTGAGGAGTTTTTGCATCTGTTCAGCCTTGGGGTTAGTTCGTCCCACTTGTGGGAGTTTGTATCTGCATTTTGAGTTCCTTGAGGACCCATTTGTCCATTCCAGCTGTTATATTGGTTTGGCAATATTTAATATATGATACTGGCTGATTTCTCCTCATACTTGTGTTATTTTATGAGCAATTTCTGAGTTATTTCCTTGCTGTACTTAATTTCTGCATTTTCCTAGTAAGGGTTTGCTGTTCCTAAAAAAGGGACATTACAATTTGATATTGAATGGACAATCACCAACAGCATGTCCTTTCACTTCACAAATGTTGCAATAGGCGTTCTTTGGACAAGTAAGCTTTGTGTGTCCCTCTATTTTACAATCAAAACACCAAATATCTTCTCTCTCTCTCTCCTTTTTATCTATTGCATCTCAAGCCATCCTTTCTAGGTCCTTCATGTAGATTATCGCAATTAATCCACTAGAACGGCGTGCTCAACACCACTAGAATGGCAACCTCAATAGTTCCACTTGTATGACGTTCTAGACTAAACTTCCTGTTCCACACTCAAACTTCAACAATTATCCCTGCACACAAAATCCTACACACAACTACAAACTACCAATGGCAATCATACTTGTACATAGATTATACACACATCATGAACAGAAGATGAGTCATTTGCATTACTCAAGAGTACGGTATCTCGTACAATGCATACACAATCCCTCTCCTATGCTCTACACACATTTGTATACATGCTACACTGTCTACACATATGATCTGCCAATGCACAGCTCTGGTCTCTACCTAGACACATAAACAAATATCCTCCATGCATACCATAGCTAGCTTTTTTCAAACGAAGGAGAGGGCTCTGTTTATGCTTGTATCCTAGCCATTGCCAACAACGGCTTCAAGGACAGTGCACCACCCAACCATCTCACCATTCAAACGTTCACATATTACCCTTAATGAAACTATAGTCTAATGTAATTTATTAAATCACATAATTAAATTGCATTACAAGAACATTTCATTTTCATTTGCATTTTATTACATATACATTTGACTCACATTTACATTCATTTTATTACAATTATCCACACTTAAGGCATTTTCACTACTTTTTCTTGTGAGGTCAGTACTAGTGCCTACACTATCCAACACTCCTATTAGCTTGTCAATGAATGTTTCAACCTGCTCATTGATATTTTCTCCCAGAACTAGTGGTCTCCTCAAATTTAGCACTTTGATGATGAAATGCTCGCTTGTCTCCTCTACCAATTCCATATCAGTGTCATCTCCAGTGGTAGTTTCCTCTACATCCTCCCCACCATGGCCTCTAAGGTTGATCTTTTGTTTGGTTGCCTTCCCCTCCTAAATATTCTCTCCTGCATTAGTAGTCTTCTTTGATAATTCTACCATCTCATGTCTCCACTTAGGTTCTTCCTCAGACAATTGGCTATTTTGGCCTTAGTGCCAACAACTATACACTGACGCATCTTGTTTCCCCTCATCTCTCCTCTCCTCCAACACAGATGAAACAGGTGTCGTAGCTTGTGTAGTTGTAGATGTGAACTCCATCAGTGGCCCCTCCTCCAAGGGAGACAATCCACATTGATCCACAGCATCTGTAAACTATCTCAGCAGTGTTGTGTTGCAACTCTCCAGTGTAACAACATTATCTACCTATACTGGAACATCACCAACAAAATATCCTCTTAGTGCTTAATCCAATGGGGGTGATGCTCCCACCGATTCAACTACAATCTGAACTTCCTCATCTACATCTACAACTATTACCATCTCCTATGTGTGTTATTGCAGAGTTCTTCCTTTAGACTATTGCACTGTCTTCTCTACACGCTATACGTCCTGCGCAATAGGCTCCCTCAACTCTAGTTGTCTACCCACAACAGCCCTACCTGAACCAACTCCTCTAGTACCCACACTAGTACCTGCAATGCCTCCTTGCACGGCCTGACTTCCTGGTTGTGTTAGAGTTTCCCTTACATAGCCTACTACAACGTTCCATGCTTCTTTCTCTAACCCTCCACCACCTTGTGTACATTGCCACCATTTGTCTTTCTTGTTTTGGCCTGTTGTGGGGGTCAACTTTCTGCCTGTTGTTGTTGTTGTTGTTGATGTCGAGGTTGTTGTTGCAGCAATTGGGCTCCTATCTATTGCCACTGCTACTCCAACTTTTTTCACCTTTTTTCTGACGTGACATGTGGCAGCTGCTCCTCAATTCCATCTGATTCCCCATCTCTTGATGTTTCTTGTGATTTTCTCTCCTTCATGGCACTCTTCTTCTTTCCTGAAGTATCTACCCGCATTAATGTTACCACATTTATCCACCTGAATATTGTTGGTGCAAGCTCCATAATAGTTTGAGGATTCGGTCCTAGGAACTAAAGCTTCTCTTGTGACAGCATCCAACATCAAAGCCATGGTGTGGAAAGCCATTGAAAAATTCCTTTCATGTATGGTATGATCCAAGTGGGCATCTCCAAGGCTCTTTGATCACTGGACAATCTTGACATGATCACATTCATTATGCATTGTAGCTCTTTAGACTTTAATTGTTGCATCTTCAGTCCACGACTCTCATGCTTCATCAATGTAGCCACCTCTTGCGGATTAAGATTGGTAACTTTATCCACAAAATTCTTCCACCAGTAATGATCCAATCCTTTCTTCTTCATCAGACGAGGAAGTGAATGCAGCATTGAAAGAAGCTCATGAGGGGCTGGCAGGAGGGCATATAGGACCAGACGTGACCACAAGGAAGGTGCTTCTAGCAGGGCTGTGGTGGCCCATGCTCTATCGTGATGCGAATGAATTTGTGACTACATGCAATACATGCCAAAGAGTTGGAAAGCCCCTGAGGAGGGACTTCATGCCATTGCACCCGTCATAGCCACAAGAATTGTTTGAGAGATGGGATATGAATTTTGTGGGGCTATTGCTAATTAACAGATGAAAATGCAGATACATTATGGTAGCTACATATTTGACAAAGTTGGTCGAAGCAAGGGCGTTACCTGACAATTCTGCAAAGAGCACTACGCGCTTCTTGTACAAGAAGGTGATTACAAGATTCGACATACCTCCTCAATTGACAAGTGATCATAGAGGTCACTTTGTCAATGAAATCATTTAGAAGCTGACCACAAAATTTAAGATCTTGCATTCACTGTCTAGTCCATATTACCCCAAAGCAAATGGAAGCAATGAATAAGGTCTTACTTTCAATAATGTATGAAACATATGGAATTGAAGATAATGATTGGGAGGAGAAATTGCCAGCAGTTCTATGGGTGTACAAGACTACGTTTAAGCCAATGACGAACCACACTCCGTTCTAGTTGATGTATGGTCAGGAAGCAGTTGTGTCGATGGAGTTTCTGGTACCAAGTCTGAGAGTGGCGGTACAAGACAGTCTAGGTGACCAAGAAAGCCTAGAGGAAAGGCTAATGACACTCATCAAACTGGACAAAAAGAGAGTGATGGCTCAATGGGCAATGGAGATTGCCCAACGTCATAGGAAATTGTGGCATGACAAGCACCTGAGGAAGATGGATTTGAAGTCAAGTGACTAGGTCTCGAAGTAAAATGGCAAAAGAGAGATCAAGCCAAGGAAGCTGAAGACTTTGTGGCTTGGACCCTTCCAAGTACAAGAGATGATGAATAATGGCACGGTCATATTGAAGAAACTAGACAAGACATTGTGCCCTGAAGTTAATAGTTCAAAGTTGAAACGATATAAGATGAAAGCACAAATATGGTAAATTTTGAACCAACTAGAGAAGGAACAAGTATAGAAAGGAAAATGGAATAATACCAATGCCATTAAATTAACTCAGCTGGCTTTCAATTTTCAGCACTCTCCCTTCTTTGCGATTAACACGTCCACAAAAAAGTGCAAATTTCCTCTTAAGAACATGCTTTCTAGCATGTGGGATTCAATCTAGAGCTACATCAACCTTGAAAAGTTGTCACCGCTAAATTTGTCTTTCGCTCCAACCAAATGATTCCCATTAACCAATTCAAGATTGCAGCAAAAAATTTCTCTAGTCAGACCTTAATAAAACACATGCCACAGATAATAATGCTTTCTAGCAATATAGTGTAGAGAAGAATTAGCAAATAGATAATTATAGGATTGCTTAAAACAATAAACCATAACCAAATCCTTTTGTCCTTAACTTTGTAGTCTAACACTGTGTTTCTCATCATCCTGCCCAGAATATAGAATGTTCAGTTTACAGTGGTCTTGCTGAACAAGAACACACATTCCCTAATTTAGTGATAAGAGCATAATAATTTAAAATACCAAATATAAGACACTTCTTTTCTAGTAAAGTTCTAGAATAGATAGAAGGGCAAATTTTTAATGCTAATGATCCCATCAGTCAAAGAATTAGGCACAATTCAATTGGTTGGTCATAAGATATTGCCTATTTTCGATTCCCAAATTCTTGTCAATAGGGATCCCAAGTTCAAATGAAAGTTTTGGATATTTCTTTGACTTTCAGTAAGTTGCTACACAAATGAATTTGAAGAACATATCTTCCTGCACGCATTCCCATAGTAAAAATAATACGTTAGAGCATAAACAATAATTAAAAGGGAAGTTTTTTATGGTTCAATGTGGATTTTGAGTCTATTACAGTTTTTCATGGTAAGGAAGCTCATATTATAGTCCTAAAAATTGCTTATGGAGTTTCTTCACTTCATAGTCAAAACATGCAAAAGTATTCCACAGATCTCTTTCCCCTCATATCCAATACATATTGGTCTTCAATTTCTTATTTTTGCTAGACGAAGTTTCAGGTTCTTGAATATATTCAAGTTTCTATAGTTATGTTGAGACCATTTGTATAATCCGATCAACATGGCATGAACAAAAGAACTTAAAAGTTTATAAATATTCTTGAGAAAGGAATGATAATACATAATTTACTTGTTTTAACTTTTACTCCTCTCTCACTAGTAGATATCATTTTTATTATTAGCTTATTTGATTGTATTTTCAGATATGAAATTCACTAAAATATGCACTAAGAGGCACATAAAAATATTACTTACACTTTCTTGCCTGATTCACTTAGCCATGAAGGGAGTGATCCTGTCAAATAATTGCTACCCAGGAACCTGAAACATAAATATACTACTCATCAATATTTCCTTCCACTATTCTTCGATAACTGAAACAATGAAATCAATGGTATACTTTACACGGCCCTCATTTCCAAATGATTTTCTCTTCTGCATTGCTTACAAGTATTTCAAAGATCTCAAATTTCTCAAGGAATCTGGTATTTTTCCTGTCAAATTATTGAAGCTCAAATCCCTGCCACATGAAAAGGTCAAAGCATTTAAAGTTGTGAACAATTTCAATACTTAAAATTATGCACATATCAGAAAAGCATATCCTCTATCTCAATATTGCACACATTCACAAGCATTTGCATGTCTTTCTTGTGTTTTGAATTATTTTGGGGTTCATGTTTCAGAACCATTTTAAATTGACACTCTGCAAGTGTTGTAAACGTTTAAATAAACAACACTCTATTCGATGTTTCTTGTTGATGAGAACTTATAATGCATTTTGTGCATCAAGAAGCTCAGAATAGGCATCTTCTGAAATTGCTCAATTATTAAGTGCATCTTCTACATTAGTAAAACATAGTCCTGTAGGGCTTTGTTACTCGTGTATGTGAAGCCATGCACAAGATACAGATTGATTAACTTACTTTCATAAGAAATGCTTCTCTTTGGCAGATAAATATCAAGAGAGATATAAGCTTAACTGGTTAAATTCCTCAACTTTCAATGAGGAGAGCGAAATTTGAATCTTGCCAAGCATGATACATGCGTAATGGCCAAGCTGTTGTACTACCACTATGTGGTCATGATGTAATACGAGTGAGGCTTGTTTCAATCCCATATTTTAAAAGAATATCAAGAGAGATAGAGTCGCTTGGTTAAAATTGTTCAAAAATCATATGTTCTAGGGTTCTAAATATAACCCTTTTGAAATTTTAGCATCCCTATTTTTTCCACATATCCTTATAGTAAATCTTTAGGTAATTAGTTGTACACTGTTATAGAAAATCCTTAGGGCAATGTTGTCCTTGTAATTGCATTACAAAGTAGTTGTAATTCTCATGTTCTCAGTTGAAATACAAGATGCATTTCTTCAAAAATAGAGACTATTTCATCAGTCAGTGAGCTTTAACAAAAGGTTTCTCCCACACAAGTGTTTAATTATTCAAGACCTATCAGCTTGCAGGATTAACTTACAGCATCTGGAGTTCATCTAATTCTCCAATGTACTCAGGGATTTTCCCAGAGAACATGTTGTTTCTTAAAAATCTGTCAAGATTAGGCAAGAAAATCATCATAAGTGAAAAATGAAGTAAATTAAAAGATTCAAAATCCAAAATTTCAAATCAAGAACATGGACTTCATAACCATATTTCAGTAAATATAATAACATTTGCTTTTCACTCACAATGTAGTGATATTCTTCATGTTCTGTAAGAATGAAAGGGATGAGCCACCATGCAGTAAATCACATATGGCACTGTTTAATCAGAACAAACAAAGGCCATCCAAATTAAAGATATTAAACAAATATGAACCAAAAAATGACAATTTTCTCAAAAACAGGAAAATCCTATGAAGGAGTGACCACTAAAAATAGGAAGAGAAAATACAGTGTTTGCTTTAGGCTGTTAAGACATAGCTCCAGCAGATCATAAATCAGATGAAATAAGAAATGTTTGCAGTAGGAAGTGAGCAGGAAAGCTGAAAGCTGAAAGGATGGCAATGCTTACAGGCTTTTCAGTTCAGTCAAATTTGAAATACTTGAAGGAATCGGTCCTTCAAAAGAAGTTCCTTCCAGCTTCCTACAATTAGAAACACATTCTTTCAAACATGCAGATTGAAAAAGGGAAATACAAACTCCTATCTGTATACAAGTAAACCACATATGAACACTAGGTCACACATCAGTAATCTCACAAGTCCTTGAGTTGGGTCCAGTTTCCAATAAGATCTGGAAGTTTTCCAGTGAAATTGTTGCTAGATGCCCAGCTGCGCAACAAAAACAAATTACATGTTTCTGCAGACATGATTGAGGTCGTATGCAGATTGAACAACATTTCCCTTGCCTTCAAAACACAAAATGTAGAAGAAATCAACAATTACTTACAAAATTTTCAAATTCTTTAAATTGGCAAATGTTGAAGGTATCGTTCCACTGAATTGATTACTTCGAATATAACTGCCAAGAAAAAAAAACCAAAAATTTTGTCATCTGTGTTGATTACTGATTCTTAATCAAATTTAGTGAACTATGCCAAGGCTATACTCATCACCAATCCATATTAGTTTAGATAGCAACTGATGCAGCCATATATCTCCTATGGTTCTCATACCAGCCATAAGAAATAAAAGTCCAGAATGTCCATGGACAATTCATCTACTAATAACAAAAGCATACTATATTTAGTTTTATGATTAGAATAAACACACAATAAAGCCTCTTGGAAAATTTGAGCCTTAGAAACATTCCCTGAAAAAACAAATGCAAAGAATTATAAAACTCCGTCTACTTTCAGAAGAGATTTTCCATGCAGCCTCCATTTACACACAAATATTGTTTTTCTTTTAATTGATAATCATGAGTTCAGGTTTTAGCATATGTTTTAATTAATAGATTTTACTATATTAATTAAATTGCTTAAGTCAGCCATTATATGCTATTCCTTATTTTATTTTATTTTAAGTTATCCTTAAAAATTCAATTATTCCATGGTCATATGAATATCAGCTCTTTCATTTCAAAGATACATCATTTTCAATCTGTCCGGAAACCTGTAAACATACAGTGAAGACAAATGTAATTACGATATGTTAGCAATAGGGAAAAATTGCATAGATTATTCCACCAAACATTCATATCATATCCTTGTGAAGGATATCTATAGATAATCCTTCATCATTGCTCATATTCTCAGAGCTGCTCGTTGATCAACCCTGTCCTCCTTCCAACATCTTGTACTTACTTTCCAAGTTCATAGCTCAATCAAAAGCTTTAGATATGATGTCCAGGAAACAAACTTCATCTTTATACTAAATTTAGGAAGGTCTTTTATCAACCATCATTTCTTCAATCCATCTATTGGTTCCTTTTCCAACTTGTTAACCAGCTACTTCAATTTTCTTTTATAAGAGCAGGTAATTTCATTTAATATCATAAATCTCTGTGACAATCCCATTGTCATTACATAGCAGACTAAACTCCTTCACAAAAAATTCCTGCAAGTCTATCCAAGTTGTAAACTGGTTTAGTAACTCCATATACCCGTCTAATGCAGCTTCGTTTAATTTCATGGAAAACATGATCGTCTAGTTTGCTTCATCAATCTGATCATTCGCTTTCCAAATTGTAATACACATTCTACAATGTCCTACAAGATCATCTTTTTTGCCATGAAATTTTGGACAATTTTCCCTCTTGCCTACTGTTGACAATTCTGTCACATTGCTTGAGGGGGTAGTGAACATAAATATTTTGTAAAGTATTCTCTTAGTTTTCATGAATTTGTTCCCTTGCTTTTATATATTTTCAAGTATTGCAGCAATTTTGGCTTTCATTTTTTATCCCCTTTGTACATAAGCCATATGTGTAAGAACTTCGCCCACAAGGCAAACCAAGTTGAAAAGCTTCGTAGGAGAAAGAAGGATAGCTTCGCAAAGAAAAAATAGGAGAGTTCAGATAGAAGCCCAAAATTTTCTAAGGCATAGGAGGAGCTTAGCTGGCGAAGTTGCCAAAACAGTCACTTCGGGTGAAAATTTTGCAAAGCGGCGAGAGCAAAATGCTAAAATTTGTCAAGTGTATGAAAGTGCTTCGCTAAAATTTTGGCGAAGCACCCGCTTCGGCCTCTCCTCTGGCGAACCAGTTTTCCGATAAATTCCACTTTGCCCCAAGCTGTTGCGAAGCATCTGCTTCGGCCATCTTTTGTGCAAAGCTTCCACATCCGAGGCCTTGCTTTCCCCGAAAGGCTAAAGAAATATTCTAAGGCAGGAATCAGCTTGGGCCGAAACCCTTCCGAACGATTGTTGTTAAAGTAGTTCGCAGAGAAGTAATTTGTGGTCCATTGGCAATCATCCGCAGCTTCGGACAAAATCTTTTGCGAAGCGGCATTCAATGTACATCTCGGACGAAGTAATAAAAGGGTAGAAGCCATGCTTTTGCAGGAGACATCTGCTTCGGCATATGGTCTTTGCAAAGCAGTTTTTTAGGGGCCCTTCGGGCGAAGCATTCATACATGGTTATCCTCCCTACTTCGGCCAACACCTGTTGCGAAGCAAAGCCCCGAACCAGAATCTGGCGAAGCACCTTCTAGGGCTCAAGCGACGAAGGGCACTTTCTTTGAAGGCACACATCCCAAGGCCGGGTATCTTTCCAAGGCATTTGAGTGTTTCATAAATGCATTCTTCCTTGACCAAAATGTAATGTCCTACCCCTTTCGAAGGCAAATAAATTTGCTAGCCAAAGATCCAGGTTTCGATCTTGGGTTCCAAACTGAAAACTTGAATGTCTTATTTGCTGATTGCTTTGATATCACGTGATTTATGCAAATATAAATTTTTTATACTTTTTGCAATAATACAAATTCTGGAAATAAAAATAGCAGCAAAGTAGAAATGTTTGTATCTTAAAAACTACTCCAATGACTACGAAATTTAAGCACAAACTTCTTCTAATGATATTGAGCAAACCCAATAAAGGAAATTGTACAATGATAAGTGTACCCGGAGATCTAAAGGCCTGATATAATTCTGGAAGTTAACACCAGCAACAGCAAACTTATATATTCATTAAATATGCTTGTAATACAATTTCTCCAGCATACTAATTGTTTTTTGGCTGTCCAACAAAGAGAAGACCTCATACAACACAATGAATACTCCAAATGGCCTCAATAAGTGCACGCCCTTCACTGCAACTGGTACGGCATGTTAAAAACCCTTCACAAATGACATAGATCCCTTCCAAACTACTGAAGTGTACGGTTGATAAGCTGATCAAAAACTATGAATAATCAGCAATACAAGCTTCTTCAAAACCCAAGCAATCTAATTCAAAATAGCCACTAATGGTTTGGCCTCACTGGAAACATCTACAATCTGAAGTAACTCTAAAAAAGGCACCAAGTGCACCCCAAAACTCATCAACAACCTGCCACTTTGAAGCTCAAATCATTCCTGTTGCCACATTTTGCACGGGGTGCCATGTTTTCAAAATTTGTAAGTATGCTGCTCTTCCTTCCCTCCATCTCCTTTCCCTTTCTCCACTGTTCCCTTTCTCCCCTTGTATCAGTTGCATTCCTCCCTTTTTCCCCCGGTTCTTTCTGCAGTCAGAATTCCCAAAACAGATCTCACATTCCCTGAAAAATTCTAAGTCTAAGAGCGCAACCCGACTTCGCAGCGAAGTCGGGGTGCGCCCTTAAGTACGAGCGCACTAGGGAATGCGAAGTGCGGAAGCAGGCTGGAAATGAGCAGAATTTGGCTAAGTATGGGAGCGCAACCCAACTTCGCAGCGAAGTCGGGGTGCGCTCCTCTTCCTGTGCGCTTGGGAAGCAATGTCTCCAGAAATCAGCTAAGTGTCGGAGCGCAACCCGACTTCGCAGCGAAGTCGGGGTGCGCTCCCCTTCTTGCGCGCAGTCCGAGCAGCAGCTAAATTGACTAAGTGCTGGAGTGCGCAACCCGACTTCGCAGCGAAGTCGGGATGCACCTTCTGACCTGTGCTTGGGCAAGATCCATCAAGCAGCCCAAAAACAGACTAAGGCACGGAGGCCTCCCCAACTGCGCTGTTCCCCGCTTGCGCTACCCAGTTGCGCTCTGTTTCCAGGCGAAGTAGGACACAAGAGAGAAGCTGTCTTCCAAGGCAGATGCACCCCCGTCAGAAGTTGACAAGTGTCCAGCCTCGGGATCCGAGCTGATATGCGGTGGGAAAAAGGACAAGCATGGCCCAAATCACCTCCTCCAGCTACCTCCATTCATGCTGACACAAAGTTCTATCTACCGCAGCTACCCGCATTCATGCTGACGCGAAGTCTCATCAACCGCACTGCCACGTAGCTGCCCAGTTTTCAGGTGAACCTTGCTGCCAGTACAGTCCCTGTCTGCAGGAGTCAACATCAGCAGCTCTTCACTTTTGTCAGCTTTTGTCAGCTATTGTCTGGTCTGGGACTTTGTGCCCATAATTGTAATCGGGGGGAATTGCGCTATAAATAGCTGCACTACTTCATTGTAAAAGGTGGAAGGGGGATATCTTGCTAGGGAACCATTGTAGCTATACGTTTGCCTCTGAATGCAAGACACACACTTGGCTCTATTTTGCTGTTATCATTCTTTATGCTGCCTTTACTTGTCATTTCTGCCTCATGTTGCTTATTTCATTGCTTACTGTTATACTGAATTCTGGATTCCGGTATTTGATGATTAAGTATTCCTGGAATGCATAGATAGAGGATACATAGGGTGCATGATAGCGGTAGTTTCTATTGTGTGTTTTGTATTGGATTGTTGTTAGTAGTGGGTGATTGATCGTTGTCGTGCTGCTTATTCCCCCCACCCAACTCAAATCACATTTGAATCTCTTTCCGCATTTTTATCTCTTTCCTGTACTCTTAGCTAAAACAACTGAGAAAACCCATAGGAAGCCGGCCTTCTCCGGAGATTGGCACGGAAGGCATTCCTTCCTTCCGGCCTTTCAATCTGGTGGGCGAATCTGGGCGCATTTAACCAAATCCTTTCCTAATGGCAGATTCGTAACCAACAGTTTCTCTGGCACGCCCGGTGGGACATGGAAGTTTCCCACCCCAAAACAGAATCGAAGCACTGGTGTTCGCTTCATTGTTGTTAGAATCAGAACACCTGGTGACTCTGCAAGTACCTGAATATTCTTTGAGTCCGTGAAGACCGGTCCGAGCGCCTTCATGCATACAAGAAGGTGGAGAGCAAGGAATCCGGGAAACCAGCCTGATCTTTACGAAATTGACATTGCCGCTCCAGGAGAGCGCGTCAGGCTGGCTGACCACCAAGCTCGCATAGACGAATCCGAGCCCGAAATCGAAGAGGCCGAGGCTGAAGAGCAATCTACATCCTCGGACGGTACCGATACCGAGTACACTACCGAAGGAGAGGAAGAAATGGCTGCTCAGCAGAATGATGACGATCTCTTCCCGACGGTAGACTCCACGGGGCCCTTGGCCCTAGTCGGACAACAAGCTGTGCCCCCCGCTGCCCTAAAGTCCATCCCTACTTACGATGGCTACGGCAAAACGGCGTACGAGCACATCCAGGACATTCTGGCCTTGGCTACGCTACATTCCATCACAGACGAGAGTGTCAAGACCCGCCTACTGGCTCTTTCCCTAAGGGGAAAACTTCTCTACTGGTGGAGATCTCTGCCAGAGGGATCTATCACGGGGTGGCGCCAGCTGGCTAGCAGGCTTGTAAAAGGATGCAACGAGTCTGCTGATCCCTCTTCGTTGTTGCATCAGTTCCAAAGCATCCAGCGACACCCCCAAGAGGAGGTGTCGGACTTCAACATAAGGTTTGCGAGGTCTTGGAAACGAGTACCTCGCGAACTGCGACCTTCAGCGGGTCAGGCTGCGCACTACTACTTGAGATCATTCAACTCTGACATCTGCCTGCTGTTGAAGATAGCCCGAGTTGATTCATTCCCTGCCCTATACGAAGCTGCCCAACAAGCCGAAATGGATATAATCTCCATAGGCAGGCTCCCGCATAGGGTACAGTCACCCATTTACCCTGACTTTCCTCAGTCCCAGTACCCATCGGCCTCTGGTGTGATGTCGTCATCTTCAAGTCAGCATCCTCAACAGCCATGGAATCCGGCGCCAGTCGTCAACCCTTACGGCCCGCCAAAAATTCATTATCCTAACCTGCCACCTCCTCCGTAGTATGCCGCACTCCCAGCTCCCCCTCAGTACGCGCAGTATTCTGCACCTCCACCATTGGCTGCATTACCTCCGCCAGCTCAGTTGCCACCTGCGGATAATGATATTCAAAACAAAATCCTCCAAGAGGTATGGGCTCTGGCATCTGGATACCATACCATGTCAAATGACATGACTATACTGAAGAAGAAACAGGCCCAGATGGAGTTTGTTCCAAGGAGGCCATATCCTCCTCCGGCACTGACAAAAGATCAAGCCGCAGAACGGCAAGTTCAAAGGCACCCCCCTGCAAGAAATGCGGCCATTGAGGATCAACCTGGCACTTCCGACCAGGTTAACTGGTGCTCCACATGCAACGACCAACATTCAGAAGAAGATTGCACGCTGCATCAGCACTACCTCCAGACCCTGGCAGGCAACACCATAGAAGAGGATGAACTTTACATGATTCTGGACGATGAGGGCAACTTTGCCATCCTTGAAGAAGATCCGGCATTGCTCCCCGCCAAGGAGGACAGAAAGCCTGTTGAAGCTGCTGCTGCCCAAGCAAAGCCATTGAAGGTATACGCCAGAAGAGAAAAGGCGCAACCTGCTGGGCTACCACCGGACAAAAGGCTATGGCATCCCGCAGCCAAAGAAAAATTTCCTGCACTCAAGCCTCCCGCAGCGAAAGCTCCCGCAGCTCCGTCTCCAGCTGAAACAAAAGAACAAGCCCAGGAGAAGCTGAAATATCCGTCTCTGACAAAGAGACAGAGAGTCGAAGCCACGCAGCAATACCGGACCAAGTATGAGCCTGCGAAAGAAACGGAGGGAGCTAGCACTTCAGGCTACAGCATAGTGGATGAGCTAAAGAGGACTCCCGCAAGGATAAGTATGTATGATGCTCTTCTGCTCCCAGGTCAAGTTGATCTGCTGCAGGAATCTTTGAAGAGCATAAAACATGGCAAGCGAGACGCAGCCTGCTGTTTTGGTTCAACCCCTGATAGTCTCCGCCACTGGAAAGAACATACCACCTCCCTTCTATCTGTCATTGCGGATGCAAGGGTATATAGTACACAACTGTATGGTGGATTCTGGTGCCTCCACGACTGTTATGCCGAGAGCCGTCTATGACGAGATCAGAATGGAGTATACAAGGAGTAGCCAAGGTGTGCTACAGCTAGACGACACCCCTGTCAAGACAGTTGGTGTCATCAAAGATATTCCGATCCGGCTGCACAAAGCTCTTGACATAGTGGTCATTCAGGAAGTTGTGGTTGTTGACTTGGAACCCTACTTCGGCATGTGTCTCTCCAGGGAGTTCACTGCGAAGCTGGGTGGGTATCTGTCTCTGGATTACTCACATATGGAAGTGCCCTTCAAAGGAAGGAGACTGAAGATCTACAACGAAAAGCCTTCCACATTTCTAGTAGAGAAGATACCCGGAGAAGAGTCACAAAACTGCATGGTTCAGTGATGACAGAAGAAGTGGTGGTGGTAGACATGACAGAGCAGGCTCTTGAGCTGTTGCAAGTAGAAGATGAGTTCTCCTTGCTGGACTTCAACGCCATGATCGAGACCGAGCAAGGCTGCTACACCGTCACTCAGCCTAAGAGACTTGACCAGTCAGCCAAGAAAGAGGTAGGACCTGCACCAGAAAAGCTATGGAAGCTTTTCTTTGATGGCGCCCGATGCAAAAATGGCGCCGGCGCAAGCGTACTCTTGGTTTCCCCGTCCGGGATCCAGAAGGACTACACCTACAGACTGGCTTGGAGCTGTACTAACGCGACGTTGTATGAAGCCCTGTGCTTGGGTTTGAAGAAAGCGGAGAGACTGGGGATAAAGCATTTCCAGATCTTTGGAGACTTAGAGCTGGTGTGCAACCAGATTACGAATAAGTGCGCCTCCAAGAAGCATTATCTCAAGGCGTATCGTAATCGTGTCTGGGACCTGATGGAGTCATTCGACTCGTTGAATGTCAAAGCCATATCACGTGAAAAGAACAAGCACGATGACATTCTGGCATCTGTTGGAGCCAGGTACGTTCCGGCTGATGACACTGTCCAGAAGCCGAAGCCGGTTCGTACCATCTACAGGCCTTCTGTGCCTGATAAGGACACCCACTGGCAGGTGCTTGACTGTGACAAGGAGATCACTTTTTTGGTTACCGAAGCATGTACAATCGAAGGTAGAGACCCTGATGACGAGCAATACGAGGGGTTGATACAATTGAAGAATAATCATGTCCCAAAAGGACTGATTACATTAGAGAGTCTCTTTGATCAAAACGACAGAGCAATATCCCACAGGATCAAAGTAGACCCCAAGCAGTACGTCAACCCTGGAGCTTGAACCTCGAAAAACAATCAAGGTCGGGACGGACTGCACTGAAGAGGAACTCGGGCAGATCAGATCATTATGCAGAGAGTTCCCCGATATTGTAGCCTGGTGCTACCAGGACTTGAAGGGGTATGACAGACAGATGATCCAGCATACCATAGAGCTAGAAGATGGTGCGAAACCTTTCCGGCAGAAGCAGAGGGTTGTAAACCCGAAGATTGAAGCCATGATGAAAGTCGAGCTCCTGAAAATGCTGGAAGCCAAGATCATCTACCCCATCAAGCATTCATCTTGGGTTGCGAATCTGGTTCTTGTGAGGAAGAAGAACGGAGACATCCGTCTTTGCGTGGATTTCAGAAATCTGAATCAGGCCTCGTCGAAGGACCATTACCCGCTTTCCCAAATCGATCAGATCCTCCACATAGTTGCTAGAGCGCAGAGATTCTCCCTCTTAGACGGATTCTCTGGGTACAACCAGATATGGGTGAAAGACGAAGACCAGCATAAGACAGCGTTCACCACCAAATGGGGAACGTTTGCATATCAGCGCATGCCCTTCGGCCTGTCCAATGCCGGCGCTACATTCCAGAGAGCCATGGACCTGGCCTTCCGAGAGCTGCTTAAAAAGATCATTGTCATCTACTTGGACGACATGATTGTATTCTCTCACAGGAGAGAGGACCATGCTTCCCACCTGCGGCAGATATTTGAGAGATGTCGTGAATTCGGCATTTCCATTAACCCGAAGAAGTCAGTCTTCGCAATAAAAGAAGGTAAGCTGCTGGGACATGTCACCTCCGAGAAAGGCCTTGCAGTGGATCCTAACAGAGCATAAGCCCTCCTCCACTTGCTCGTCCCAGTCGACAAGAAGGGGCTACAGTCCTTCGACCAAATCAACTTCGTGAGGAAGTTCATACTGGACTTCGCACAAGTGATTAAGCCCATGGCCGAGCTGTTGAAAAAGAATGTCGAATTCTTATGGACTGACGAAAGAAGGCAAGCCTTAGAGGAGATCAAGGCCAGAATTGCACAAGCTCCAGAAAAGATCACTATCCCCTCCCGCAGATTGATCAAATCTTGCATTCAGTAGTCGAGGCTCAGTGTTTTTCTTTACTTGATGGTTTTTCAGGGTATAACCAAATCTGGGTTAGAGATGAGGACCAACACAAAACGGCGTTCACCACCAAGTGGGGAACATTTGCTTACCAACGGATGCCATTTGGTCTTTCAAACGCTGGAGCTACCTTCCAAAGAGCTATGGATCTAGCGTTCGGCGAACTGCTAAACAAGATCATAGTCATCTATTTAGATGACATGACTGTCTTTTCCCGAAAAAGGGAGGACCACACTTCACACTTACAACAGATATTTGAAAAATGCAGAGAATTCGGTGTTTCAATCAACCCGAAGAAATCCATATTTGCAGTAAATGAAGAGAAAATACTGGGACATGTCATATCAGAAAAAGGGCTCGCCGTAGATCTTGATAGAGTCAAGGCTCTCCTAAAGCTCCCACTCCCGATGAATAAGAAAGGGCTACAGTCTTTTTTCGGTCAAATTAACTTCGTAAGGAAGTTCGTTCCGGACTTCGCTCAAGTCATTAAGCCAATGTCTGAGCTCTTGAAGAAAGACGCTGAATTTGTCTGGACTGATGATAGAAAGAGAGCATTTGGGGAGGTCAAAGCCCGAATCGCTCAGGCCCCGGTACTAACCAACCCTGATTACAGCCAAGACTTCATTTTGTATGCCATAGGGGAACCTGAAAGTTACGCCGCAGTCCTAACACAAAAGGGAGAAGATGGCAAGGAACGCCCCATCGCATTCTTAAGTCAAGTAATACAGCCCCATGAAGAAAAATACAACTTCATAGAACGTCAAGTGCATGCGGTTATGAAATCCTTGAGGAAATTCAGGCACTTCATCTCCCAAAGCCGAGTCACAGTGTTTGTTATCCACCCAGACGTTCGAAACTTCATTTTCCAGGGAGAGATGGGCAGCAAAAGGGCTGGTTGGGTAAACAACATACAAGAGTTCGATATTAAAATTCGACCCACAAAATTAGTTGCGGTCGTGCGCTATGTCAGGAGCTTGCAAAGAGCGTTGCCGCCGAAGTAACAGCCTGCCAATGGGATGACCCAATAGCAGAAGGGAGCTTCGCAAATCAGGAAGCTGATGAAGAAGACTGGGTTAGTGAAATAATTGAATATTTCAACACTGGGAGATGACCCCAGCATTTGAATGCTTCGTAGCGAAGGCGCTTCAGGATACGATCCCTCCGTTACATCTTACACCCCGAAGGCCTATTCTTTAGAAATATTGGTGTTCTCCTAAGATGCATAAGAGAAGATGATAAGAAAAGGGTCCTTAGTGAGTTTCACTCCGGGTTATCAGGGGGCCACTTTGCAGGATGGACAACAGCTTTAAAAATAATCAGGGCAGGCTACTACTGGCCCACCCTCTTCGCTGATGCCTTTGTAGTCTTCCGAAAAGGCAAGCAATGTCAAAAGTTTGTTGGCCGAAGCAAGAATGCTCCCATGCCCCTCCAACCGATACAGGTAGAAACACCGTTCCAACAGTGGGGATTAGATTTCATGGGAGTCATCTCGCCAAATTCATCAGCAAGACATAAGTTTATTTTGACTGCAACTGACTATTACACCAGATGGGTTGAATTAGTACCCACAAAACACGCCGACCAAGAAACGGTTATTACGTTCCTGGAAAGTTTGATCACCAGGTTCAGCGTCCCTGAAGCGATAGTAACAGATAATGGTCCCGGATTCATTGGTGCTAAGATCAATGAATTCGCCTACAGGTATGGGATATACCTCAAGGTCACTTCCAACTATTATCCACAAGGTAATGGGAATAAGACCTTGTTGAGATTAATAAGGAAGCTCGTAGAAAAGAACAAGAGGACTTGGCACCTCCTCTTGGATCAAGCCCTGTGGGCTGATCGGATCTCTATCAAAAGATCAATCAAAACCTCACCTTACGCCCTAGTGTACGGCAAAGAAGCTATCTTACCAACCCATATAGAAATTCCCGCCTTGTGGATGATAAATGATGAGAAAGAGGAATCTGGTCCCATGGAGGCTAGACTAGCTCAATTGTTGCAGCTGGAGGAGGACCGAGAAAAAGCTTATGAGAACTTCGCAAAGCATGCGCAAATCACCCAAAACTGGTTCAAGAAGAAGTCCTTTGCCCGTACATTCAAGGTGGGAGACTTGGTATGGAAGTGGAACTCATGGAAGGCTAAGCCTGGAAACCATGATAAGCTCGACGCATTCTAGGAAGGACCGTTCGAAATTGCAAAAGTGAATTCGGCTAACTCCTTTATCCTTAAGGATGTGGTCGGCCAGACCCTGCCGATCCCTGTAAACGGTCTTCATTTGAAGACCTTTCATCATTAAAAGGTACCTCAAAAACCTTTGTTCTTGTATATAGCTTTCTTTCATTTACACCTGTATATACCTTGTTTCAAGGCCTTTTAGAGTTAGAAATGTAGTTAGAAAAGGATCGCGGCCTCATGCCGCAGTAACAGCTGGTGGAGATGCGGGGTACGGCTTCACCAAGTCTAGTGAAACTCCTTCGCAAAAATTTTGTTGAGAGTTAGTTCATCGCGAGGTGTCCCAACATCGAAGGGTGGAATGGCATGAAGGAGGTTCCTCCAAGACCAAACAACGTCATAGAGAAGCTCGCGACCAAAGTACAACGCTTCGCCAACAAAATCAATGACAAGGGGTGGTTCATAAAGCCCAGGGCCGGAGGGAGAAAGCAGATACGAATAGCTTCGCCCAGGAGCAAGTTCCGCCAAAGGGACAGATAACCGCTTCAAAGCCTCCGATTGACTAAGGCATGAAAGACGCTTCGCACAAAAGGACCTGGCGAAGCAATATTTTGATAACAATCTAGCGAATCATTCCCCAAGTCCGTAAAAACAAAGTTGGAAGGACACACAAAGTAAATGCTTCGCCCAAAAAGCAACCGACCCTCCACTTCGGAGCTAGTTCCTTGCGAAGCAGTCATAGAGATAGCAAGATAACTTAATGCCATGAAGAAAACAGCTTCGGGTCCAAGACGTAGCGAACCTATGGATCGCTCAAGGCTCCAGCGAAGTGCCTTTCGCTCAGATCCACCTCGCTAAACTATAGGCGCAAAATTCACTTCAGGAAAAAAGCTTGCCCAACTCCCGAATCGCTGCCAAATTTTGCGAAGCAGCAAAATGAAATAAAAACGCATTTAAATTGTGTCTCGATGCATGTGCCAGTAGCGGTCTAGGGAAACGTTCAGAACGTGCGGAGTTAAGGTGAAGGTGGCGGAGCGTATCCTAAGGGAATTTAGTTATGATTAAAAGTCGTGCCTAGGTACGAGGTGGCAGGGAGTTAGATTTTCAAAACATGGTCAGACCTTCGAAGTACATTGGCCCGCGTGCACCAGCGCCGCAAAACCAATCAAAGGGCGGGACGATCTCCTCGGCCCGATTTGTGAATTTAATTTTGGCAGGTACCATAAATGGTGGTAGTTTGAATCCGCATCTATAAAAGCCGAGCTCTATCAGCAAAAGGCTATTTACCCGCTGATAATTTCGAGTGTGGAGCTAGAAGGAAGGAGCCCTGACAGAACTCTGCCGAATTCTCAGCACTCTGCCTCAAAATTCCGCCGCCCCTTGTGAACCAGAATGGGGAAGAAGAATTCAAAGGAGAAGAGAGAAGAACCTGAGATAAAGGGCCCAGAAAAAACTAAAAAGACTAAGAAGGAAAGAAGGCACAGACCTAAGAGGGTCGACCTTAATCTTTGCCCTGAAAAGCAGGTCATGGAAGAGGGGGAAGATTCTGAAGAAGAGCAACCTGTGGAACCACCCATTGATGGGTGGGACAAGATAAGGGACACTGAGCTTTCTAAGAGTATAGCCGAGCTCCGGTATACTATCGATTTCATGAGAGCCCGTTTGTCTGCGGAGAACAAAAGGGTCGCTGCCTATTATTCCCATATGTACTGGTACCTGAATCCACCAGCACACCACTGTCCCAAATTAGTTCATGCCATCGCGCAGAACTATCAACCCTCTACCAGGCAGGTCCTGGACGCGGCAGGCAACAAACTATTCACAATCTTCAAGGAGGATGTGCAGGAGGCTTTCGCTCCTCTGCAAGGGCCGCCCAAGGGGTATACCGTTCGGAGCGTCAGCTTGAACGAACAAATGGGGAGGTTCACCCCCTCTGACCGCATCATTAAATTCTTGAGCGACAATTTGAAGGATGGGCCCCCTTCAAGCAAGATGCCACAAATGCCTCGCCCCCTTAGTGACTTTAAGCATACCGATATCTTCTCTATTATTGCGTGGGTGGCGGGCCTATCTACTGATGTTGTTGTGCATCCTTGGCAAGTGGTACTGGCCGAATGTATTTCGTGCGGACAATTTTACTCCCTAGACCCGTCGAGGCCGAACACTAATCCGGTGTTCTTTGACTGGGCAGAATGGGTAGCCCGAACCCTACACACGCGGCTGGCCAGTATGAAGAATTCTGGGACAGATCAGTATTTCGGGCCTTGCTCCTTTCTAATTTGGCTCTTTTTCTACCATACTCAGAAGCATTTCCCCCACATTGTTGTTACTACAATGGACAAAGATGGAGTCCCCCAGCCGGTGTATCAGTGGACCCCACTCCTAGCGAGGACGGGGTCGTACTATGTTTTCAATCTACAGTTCTTAGGACCTGCCATGCAGCTCATGAGAGGAACCTGCCCTCGGGTGCCCACGATACTCAAGGATAAGGTCGTCATTGAAAAGAAGGGCAATGTTTTCCAGTTCAAACAGGGGCTTGTTGTCCGCCTATTCGGGTTTACAGGAAAACCCTTCCTGCTGCCATTTTATCCTTTTGAATACCAATTTGCATTCGTGGTCACTTGCCAGAGCGATGTGACGAATACAGTTTACGGCCATGGCCGAAAGTGGGCACCAACTTGCGATTTCCCCTTCAAAATGGGAGTCGTTGAGGTTTTTGCCCTCAAACAATATGTTTACCTGGAAGATAAGCTCACCGACTTCGGCCTGTTGCAGATTCCACAGCGGTGGTGCTATGACCCCTTGGGGGTGATGAGGGACCACCTCAGATTCAAAAATTTCCATGTTTGCCCCCGCCCGGAGATAGTGGAGCAACGGAATAACCCCACCGGGAGGGACCTGGAATGGCACCTTGAGAGAATGAAAACATTGCCCCCGTGGCATGAATTTTATACCATGGAAGTTGAATATGATCCCATTCGACACCCTTTTCCGGGACCAGACTCTGCATTCTGGAAAAAGATGAAGGACGATCTGAGGGAAGAGCTGAAAGGTTGGCGCGAAGATCAGCTAAGAGAATGGTGGATAATGAGAGTTCACCGGCGAAAGCAAATATCATACGGTCTTCTAGAGATGGACGAAGATTTTAGCGTTTTTTATGAAGCCAACGTTGGGTCCTGGCAGCCCATCTCCTTCGCCGACTTCATTCCTCCTAGTACCCCGGACTCGGGTGAAAGCCCGAAGAGAATTGAAAGTGTTTTTGAGCAGGAAGAGAAAGAAGAGACGGTAGCAACTCAGCAAGAGCTACCAAACGAGCCTGTTGGAGGTTCTTATATAGATGTCGGGAGAACGATGCAATGGCAAGAAAAGGAGGAAAAGAAGAAGAGGAAGAGACCTGACCAAGTTCAAATGCCTCCCCCGCACCCAAAACGACCTCGTAGCAGACCCTCCGGTGTTTCTGGCGAGCAGCCTATAGCAAGCTCAGGCAAGTTGAATGTTGGAGAAACAGTGCTCGAACCACCACTGCAGGGAGAAGGGGAGATTACCGAAGTTGATATCATCAATGTGGAGGAATACCTCCAAAGAGAAGAAAATGTTGGGGAAGAGAAAACTGAGAATGTCGAAGGAGCGGAAGCTGGAGGTAGACGCGAACCTGGTACGCAGGATTTTGCCGCTTCTGCTCTATTTCTAGAGCACGCAGGTACGCATCCCTTGTCCCCTACTCCTGTTTCCCAAGTCACGTTTGTAGTAGCCCCGGCCGAGGGTTCCCCAATATCTTCTATCCCTTCAGATAAATCTCCCCGAAGCACTTTTCACATTGTACAGTCACCCATTTGCACGGTCTCATTTGCTATAGCAAACCCGTCCTATAACCCCACCGGTCTCACAAACGTTTCCACTTCATCCGAGTCATTAGACCATGACGCTTCACTTCCAAAACCCGACACCCACTCCACAGTTTCCCACCCCATCGCTTCACCCACTAAAATCCCCACCACACCTATCACCGAACCCACTGGCGAAGCATCGTCCATACAATCATTATATTTGTTCACACCCTTGGCTGGTAACCCAGCCTCATTTGAAAAGGATTTGGCAATGATCAAAGAGCGTCCTCTAGCAGAAAAATTACTCCAGGCCCGTCAGAATACTGACAAAATGCTCAAAGAGGCAAGGAGAAGAAGGGGGCGGTCTCTGGCAAAAGAAGAGAAATGCTCTGTGTTTGATTTGAAAAACGGGAAGCTCCACAAGGTAAAGAAGATACCTAAGGTCCAGAAGCCCCTAGATGAGATGACCCCTGCTGACTACGAATATCAAGAGAAGGTCAAGGACCTAGAGCATATGGATGTCGATGATGAGTCTGAATCCATGCATGTAAGAATAGAAGTACTTCGCGCACACGCGAGGATTGCCAACCAGCGCCGTTATGAAGCAGAGAACGCAAACGTCAAGCTAGAGGAGGATCTAGCCAGAACTCGCTCACAACTTGAAGATGCTCAGAAGCAGTGCGAGCAGGTAAAGAAGGAGATGAATGCCCTAAAACAACAAGTAGATCAACTGCAAGCCGCAGCAGGAAATCAAAGCAAGGTACAGGCCGAATCTGAAGCAAGGGCCAAGGAATTTGAGGCTCGAATCCTGCAGATGCAGCATCAATTGTACGAGAAAGAGAACTTGGAACAGTTCGATAGGGGCAAGATTAAAGACATTCGTTCGCACTTGCTTAGAAACTTCAGATCCCGGGCCTCCAGCGCCCTGTCAATACTATCCTATATCACAGAAGCCCAGTATGCCGCTGCACAGAAGGGACCAATAGTAGATGAAATCATACAGGAGATAAGGAGCCGACTCAATTTGGCCTTTGAGGTACAAAGCATCAAATACCAAGACTTGCAGGTAGCTGCCATGAGTCGGATAGCAAGGGATTGGTCCACTTTCCAGGCCACAGTCCGCGCCTTCTTCTCCAAGGTGAGGAAATATCAGAAGGCTAAAAATATCATGGACATGTTCGAGCAGGAGCAGCGCACTTCACTGAGGTATTTCCAGGACCTCTCAGCATTGGGTTTCCCGAGTTTCACCGACGATGACGGGAACCTTTTAACCAAAGAAGAACTCAAGCCAGCTTGGCTCAGGTTTGAAAGTGATGTTTCAGAAATAGACGACTGGAATGAGCCAGTCACGGAAAGGCAGGTCACGGAGTTCATTTTTAAGTATTGCCAAATTGCGGCTTGTTTGAATGATTTGAGTGCACGAGTCGAATATGCCGATATAGGGCAAATTGATCGGTTCCATATCCTTGTCAAGGCGCTGCAAGATCGTGAACCATTTCAAAAGGGTGCCTGGGCTCATGTTCGCCGAACTATGGAACGTATCCGTGATCGCCTTCCCCCGTCACCACAACTAGAACAAGCACCTGAAGAAGAAGAACAGGAAAAAGGAAAAGAGGTAGTTGCAGAGGCACTCTCAAAGGAAAAGAAGCAGAAAGAAGAAGGGTCTGGAGGCAACTCTGGCCCAATGGATCAAGGCTGAGGGTCCTTGCATCGAGGCGAGCTCGTTGCCCCGCGAGCCGCCAGGAATGTTGACAATTCTGTCACATTGCTTGAAGGGGTAGTGAACATAAATATTTTGTAAAGTATTCTCTTAATTTTCATGAATTTGTTCCCTTGCTTTTATATATTTTCAAGTATTGCAGCAATTTTGGCGTTCATTTTTAATCCCCTTTGTACATAAGCCATATGTGTAAGAGCTTCGCCCACAAGGCAAACCAGGTTGAAAAGCTTCGCAGGAGAAAGGAGGATAGCTTCGCAAAGAAAAAACAGGAGAGCCCAAATAGAAGCCCAAAATTTTCTAAGGCATAGGAGGAGCTTCGCTGGCGAAGCTGCCAAAACAGTCACTTCGGGTGAAAATTTT
The DNA here is from genome assembly GCA_028583015.1 of Wollemia nobilis. NCBI lineage: Eukaryota > Viridiplantae > Streptophyta > Pinopsida > Araucariales > Araucariaceae > Wollemia > Wollemia nobilis. Next base: position 2,948,456 of record JAQPPZ010000613.1, on the reverse strand, counting down.
GCGAAGCGGCGAGAGCAAAATGCTAAAATTTGTCGTGTATGAAAGTGCTTCACTAAAATTTTGGCGAAGCACCCACTTTGGCCTCTCCTCTGGCGAACCAGTTCTCCGGTAAATTCCACTTCGCCCCAAGCTGTTGCGAAGCTGCTTCGGCCATCTTTTGTGCGAAGCTTCCACATCCGAGGCCTTGCTTTCCCCGTAAGGCTAAAGAAATATTCCAAGGCAGGAATCAGCTTCGGCCGAAACCCTTCCGAACGACTGTTGTTGAAGTAGTTCGCGACGAAGTAGTTTGTAGTCCATCGGCAATCATCCGCCGCTTCGGACAAAATCTTTTGCGAAGCGGCATTCAACCTACATCTCGGGCGAAGTAATAAAAGGGTAGAAGCCATGCTTTTGCAGGAGACATCTGCTTCGGCATATGGTCTTTGCGAAGCAGTTTTTTAGGGGCCCTTCGGGCGAAGCATTCATACATGGTTATCCTCCCTACTTCGGCCAACACCTGTTGCGAAGCAAAGCCCCGAACCATAATCTGGTGAAGCACCTTCTAGGGCTCAACCGACAAAGGGCGCTTTCTTCGAAGGCACACATCCCAAGGTCGGGTATCTTTCCAAGGCATTTGAGTGTTTCATAAATGCATTCTTTCTTGACTGAAAGACCCGGTGCCCATTTGTGGCAATAGGAAAAGAGCTATCAGTTGCAGAAGAGAAGCCAGGGCAACTTGTAAACCCACTCGAGAACCTCACCCGGAGAAGCCTAGGATAACCCACAAATTTCCTAGGAGGTAATTGTTGATCCACAAAATTGTCTGATACAATTATGTGCCTGCGAGGTTGTAATTAAACATAGAAAGGGGATTGGATTATCCCCAATCTCTATATTGAAGGGCAGGCTCCCACTAAATCTTGTTAATCTAAGCTAGTCTAAGCAAATTTGGAGGAAATGAGATGTGAGAAGATAAAGCAAAATGCAATAACCAATATCAAATGGCATTAGCTCAACTGGTTAAATTCCTCAACTTTCAAGAAGGAGACCCAAGTTCAAATCTTGCCAAGTGATACATGCATAATTATTAAGTTGTAATATCACTATGTGGTCATGATGTAATACACGTTGGGCCCATTTCAATCCAATATGACCGATTAAAAAAATGCAATAAAACAATTACGATCATGTAACCATAGCAAGATGAGCATTGATCTAATTGAAATCTTCGGAAGGGACCAAATAACTTCAGTGCAATGAGATCTGCAAAAACCCTATGACATTGAAGCAAGAGGACTAAAAGGAGATGGTAAGGCGAAGCCACAAGGATCATACATCCATGAACAAAGAGGTCAAAGGACACAATTAATCCATAGAAGCCATGCACAATCTCTTCATTAATTGCAATTCAGATCACAATTACAAATCTGATCAGAAGGGATACCTAGAGTGTTCTCAAAATAGCAAAAGGACCCTTTACAATAAGCATCAAGCTCTTATTGATAAAGTGTAGCTAACTCTACTTCTAACTACAATAAATAAAACTTTAACTCCTAGTTAAATGAAATTAGCAAAATCTTAAAATCAGATGACAAAAGGCTGAGCATTCAGCCAAATTTGGCACTAAAATCCATTCTAAGAACTTTAGCAGCTCCATTTCCTCCACTAATCTGTTTGGATACCGAACATCGCCATCAAAACCGTTGCCTTGGTTTTCATGCTTCAAAATCTGCACCACCATATGGCCGGAGGACATATGGGACATGACGCAACAGCAAGAAAAGTACTGTTGGTGGGTCTATGGTGGCCTACTCGTTTTTACGATGCCAAGAACTTTGTTAAGGCATGTGATGTGTCAAAGAACAAGGAAGCCATTGAAACGGGACTTCATGCCGCTGCATCCATCGCAACCTCAAGAAATATTTGAAAGATGGGGGTTGGATTTTGTGGGTCCACTCAGAACAAGTCATAAAAGGAAGTGCAGGTACATTGTAGTCGCAACAAAATACTTAACAAAATGGGTCGAAGAAAGGGCTTTACCTAATAATTCTGCAAGAAGCATGGCTCGCTTTTTGTATGAACAGATTATCACATGATTCGGCCTACCTATTCAATTGACAAGTGACAGGGGAGGTCATTTCATTAATGGGATTATCCAAAATCTAATGAAGGAATTCAGGATCTTTCACTCCTTGTCAAGTCCGTACTACCCGAGAGCAAATGGACAAGTAGAGGCGACAAACAAAGTTCTGGTTTCGATCATGTATAAAACCTGTGTGATTGAAGGCGCAGACTGGGAGGAACGTCTACCAGTGGTTCTATGGGCATACAGAACTACCTTCAAACCAACCACAAACCACACACCCTTTCAATTGATGTATGGATAGGAGGCGGTAGTACCGGTAGAATTTCTGGTACCTAGCTTGAGGGTAGCTGTTGAAACCCGCTTGAATGAAGAAGAAAGCATAGAGGAAAGACTCGCAGCACTGGTACAGTTAGGCGAGAAAAGGGTGTTAGCACAATGGGCAACGGAGGTTGCACAGCAATGACGGAAGTACTGGCATGACAAGCATCTCTGGAAGATGAACTTGAAGGCTGGTGACTTAGTGCTCAAATACAACAGGAAAAGAGAAATCAAGCCAGGAAATCTGAAGACCCTATGGCTTGGACCGTTCCAAGTGGAGGAAGTTGTGGACAACGAGGTTGTTCGATTACAGAAACTCGATGGAACAAGTTGCCTCGAAGCGGTTAATGGCTCTAAGTTGAAAGTGTACAAAGCACAGGCACAGATCAATATGATCAACTTAGAAATTAAGGAAGTTCTGGTAATTCAAACAAAGAAGCACAGACAGGTATACGATCTTTCGAACACGGTGGGCCAAGTAATGTTTATTCAGGAGGAGGAACCCACCCACCTGGAATGGTTGTTTGAAGAAGAACATGTAGCTGAACAAAGGGAGTCGGAACCTAATGTACGAATTCTAGAAAACGAAGTAGAAAATCGGCTTTGGAACATTTCGTACTTAGCTTCACAAGGGAAAATACCAAAAATGGAGGAGAATGAAGGTCAAGGAGCAGAAATTCTGTAGAGAATGGCTTTGGAAACGCAATGATTACAAGAGGAGTATGAAACTCTCCGCCAGTATAATGCACGGTTGAGAGAATAGGTCATTCAAGAACTGGATGGAGCTATGCAACAAATGCAACAACGGCAGGAAGCACGCAGAGCAGAATGGGCTGAAAGAGATCAGGGTGATTTCAGAGGGAGCCCAGATGGTAATTCACCAGAAAATAGTTTATTCTCGATGGCTCTAGATCATTCAGCACAACGATGCCCTCAAAGGAAAGAGGATCGAAGGCTGCAACAATGTGGATTAGAAATAAGGGAGAATGTAGGGAACAACATAATTTCCTAAGAAGACTCGGATAGTTCATCTATAGCTACATTGAGAATCATCCTGAATACGAACGACTCCTCAAAAGCAACTTAACCATTAAGTAAGTATCCTCGACGATGCGGAAAATCACCAAAAAAGAGTAAAGGAAATTGCATTAGAATTTGGCTACTAGTAGTGCATATCAGATGAGTCGAGAAGAAGCAGCACGATTCTGTGGCGAGATGTCAGGGAAGTACCTGAACGACCAAAGTATGATGGGTGGCCGAAAGATTCAATTTAAGACGAGAATCAACCTCGAGATCCTGATATACCACACGCCAGTCCTAACCCAGACCGTCGGAGACAAAGGGGTGAAATCCGAAGTCGGCAAGCAAGGGTTAGATTCCTTGAAACTGCACAAGTGATTGAAGATGATGAGTCTCTAAGCCCACAAGATGAGTATAATGGAGGAATAAATATTCAGTCGGATAATGAAGACGTGATACCTGGAAGAACAACACCACACGAGTGGAGAACACCATATGCAAAAGCTATGAGACGTCCGACTGAATGTGAAGAAGTGGCTAGGTATCGTATGGCAGCCCTCGACTTACGACAACACTGAAGAGAAGTAAAACAATTGCAGCAACGCGTTCAAGAAACCTCAATATGGCCAATGAACATTGTTAGAGAGGGAAATGACTCAAGTACATATTCGGCTTTCCCATACCAGTACCAACAAGCCCTAACTCACTGTGCACCGCAGCGACACTTTGAAGAAGCAAGGTGACGACGACGATTGATAAGGGCTGATAGGAGATTGAGAATTTTGCACCAACTGACACCTGCCGATCAACAACATGCACTAGAGACATGAGCACAATTGATAAACCAGGCCCAAAATAGAGGTAACTTGGGCAATTCCGGGAGTTCGTCAAGATTTTCGGGTAATCCAAGTTTGCCTGACCAAGGGAGGAGCATGGTTGGCCTCCATCCCGGTAGTTTGAGAGGAAGAAATTCCCCTCCTGCTACCCGTAGGTCGACTGGTCCACAGACTGGACCGCAAGGACCATCTGAGGACATAGCCCAAGTCAACCCATCACTACGTGTTCCTAAGAATAGACCTTCGAGTCTTGTTGGTCAAAGACCTGCCTTAGGTAAGGATTTTTCTATTCGTGCGCCTTAGACACAACCAACATTGAAAGGCCGAGAGGAAGAAATGCCTCCCGTGCCAATCTCTAGAGAGGGTATGGTTCCCTTGCTATTCTAACTGGGGGGTTTAAAGATTAAGGAACTAGAAAGGAATGGGAAATGACTGAAAGGGATGGGAAATATGGCCACAGGCCAGATAGAACAGGGGTGATGGACTAACAACACGATAACTCTATTGCACGTCGAATCAAATAGCCCTCAAATACAGAAAACTAACAAAAATTAAAACTAAACATCTAACATGCGTAATCTCCAGGGCTACTCCAGGGTTCCCGTTTTATCAAAAGCTAAATCCATATACTAGAATTCAAGCCTACAGATAAAGCAAAGAATTAATAGAAGATAAGTAATAGAAGACATACACACAAAATAGAAGTCCAAAGTTAGAGCCAGACATCAGCTATATTGATAGCAGAATTCGGATTACATCAAGCTTCTAGCAAACATCCATCCTTTTTACAATAAAAGAGTTAGCTTATATAGCGAATTCTGCCGCCTGAAATATTAAATGCACACCTACAAAACATGGCGGTGGCAGCCAAGATAAGAGTTACAAGAGAGTACAGTCATGAAATAGTAATTAGGCATGGTCGAGACTGATGACTCCTTGAAAATGCAATTGTACTCCTTCAATGCCTTGACAAGCTTGGCTTGCTGGCGCTGCCTCCTCACTTGCGGGGACCGCTTTCGTGGAAGATAGGCTTGAAATCCCAGAACGTCCAATCTGGAAACTTCTCAGATCGACAGTTCTTGGATGGATAAGGATACACCTATGGGGAGCACTTCTGAGAAATTCTGAGGAAAAGGCGCTAGATGCAAGCCCCAGTCGCTACACTCTGTTGTTTCCTGGCCCGGAATGGGCCTGCGCTTAGAAAAACTGCAGCAAGAATATCCCTTTGCCTGGGAACCAACGCAGAGTTGAAAGGTCACAAAGCGAAGCGCGGCTAACTCAGTGCGCATCTGCCTGGCGCTCGAGAATGGAGCGCAAGTCCCTGGCGCACAGGAAGCGGTGCTCATGTTGACTGGTAAACCGATGAAGCGCACATGCCTTGCTACGAATCTATTAGGTGCATGACGAACGGAGCGCAACCTCTTGAAACCGTTATGGTAGCGTTGGCGTTGATAAGTCAACGGCCAAAGCGCATGGGGGTGCAGCGCAAGTGCCTTGCGCTTGAGACGCAATGCGCATCAGCTTGCTGTCTCGGGAGTGGTGCAGGCGTTGAAAAGTCAGCAGGCATTGCGCTGCTGCCCGGTTGCACATTTGTCTTGCGCCTGCGAAGTGGTGCGCAATAACCTGAAGCCTTGGAAACAGTGCCTGCGTTGAAAAGTCAATAAGCAAAGCGCAATGGAGTGAAGCGCAAATGCCTCGCACTTGGATTGTAGTGCACAACTGCCTGGGGCCTCGGGAATGATGCCAAGTTGGAATAGTCAACAGGCCTTGCGCTCTGTCCTTGCCTTGCACTCGAAATGCAGTGCGCAACGTCTTTGACTTGGGAGATGTGCCAAGTTGGAATAGTCAATAGACGAAGCGCAGGCGCTGGGTGCGAAATGGCCTTGCGCACGAAATGTGGTGCGCGATAGCCCTACCAACTGCGCTTTCACTGGTCAACAACCCTTGCGCACGAAATATGTTGCGCAACAACTTTGCGCTTGGAGAACCTTGCACAACATCTTTATCAATACTTAGTCATTTTCCGCCAAAACAAGGTGTTGCGCGTTGACTAGTCAATCTACTGTGCTTCCTTCAGGCAGAGCTTAAGGGCACTACGCTGGCCATTGATGCGCTTTGACCAGTCAATAAGGGTTGCGCTCCTCAGGAAGAGCACAAGGGCATTGCGCAGGCTATCGCTGTGCTTAGACTTAGCCTGGCCAGCAAGGGGACTTGCGCATCAGGGGTTCGCTGTGTTCTGGGTCGACATGGACCTGGGCTCTTGTTACTCCTCTGATTTGGCTCATGCCTGGGGACAGTAAGCTATCTTCGCCTTCAAAAAAGGTGTGTACCCTGCATGACAAGTTAACAGAAAAACTGCACAGTACTTCAGGCGCAGCCAAGAGAACTTTTACAAGAAAACTTAGGAGAGAGAACAATGCATTTTGAATGATGAAAAAGAGTTTCTGGGAAAAGAAATTACTGGACAGCAAAATATACACCATGTTGCGGAAATGATATCTCTGGCGGCTCGCAGGGAAATTGAGCTCGCCTCAATCTCGAAATCCCAGGCCTTATCCGTTGGGTTCAGAGTCATCATCACTATCACTTTCTGAATGCTCACTAGTAGCAGCAGACTCTTCTCCCAACTCTTCTCTTCTTGTTTCCTCCTCTTGGTGCTCACTATGCTGCTCTTGATCGCGCCCTGGCACCTCGTCTTGGCGTTCATCTCCCTCATCCTGAGGCTCTTGGCCTGTGTCTTGTTGGGGTTCATGACTTTCGCCTTGGCCTTCTTCCTGAGCGTGAACCTCCTCCTGCGCATGAATTTCTTCCTGCGCCTAAACTTCTCCTTGCACTTGGATTTCTCCTTGTGCTTGGGTTTCTTCTTGCTGTTGAGGAGGCTCAGATGGCATGAGCTCATCCTGAATGTGGTTATAAGTGGCTTGGACCAGGCCCCAGTCGTCTTCGTGCATTGCGTCGCACTTCTAGAGTTCCCAAATCAAGTACCCGAACCTTTCAAGATGGCGAACATCAGCATAATTAAACCTCTCGCTAAGGTCCACAAGACAAGCTTCCATCAGCGCGCATCTGGTCGTATACTGCATCACTTGAAGCTCAGTAATGGGCTCCTCCCAACTGGCAGTCTCTGAAGTATCGTTTTCAAAGGAGTCCCGGACTGATTGCATCTCTTGATCTGACAAAATACGGTTTGTCTCATCAGTGAAGCCCGGGAAACCGTTTTGCGCCAGAGTCTCGAAGTACATTAATGAAAGCTTTCTTTCCCTCTCAAACATGTCCATCAGATCTCGGGCCTTTCGGGTTGCCTTGGCCTTTTTGAAGAAAGACCTCAGCATTATGCATGCAGTCGCCCATGACCAAGCAAGGTCACACATCGGGGCAAGCCGGATGCCCGATCTGTCTAGGGTTTGCGCCTTCATGGCCAGCTCCAGCCATTGGTCAGTGTCCGCCTCGGCCTCCTCTACAATGGAAGTGCCATGGGAAACCAATGCTTGCCCCCCCCAGAGGAACGTCAGGAGTGTCGCTGCCCTACGCGCCCTAACTTTGAAGTTGCCCAGGAAGCGACTGCGCACCTCCTTGACACGATCCTTTCATAGGACCTCTGTGGGCTCTGCTTTTGTTGCTATTCTGGCCTATAGCTCTTAAATCTGAGCATCCAAAACTTGCAACTGGCCTTTTGCCTCTTCCTAAACCTTGAGGCATTCTTGAAAATCTTTCTTGCAGTTTACCACCTCTTGCTCCAGATTGATTACCCGCTGCTGCAATTGCTTCACTTTGGATTGCTCCTCCTCAAGCTGCCCCCTCGTGAGCGCCAGGGTCTCTTCAAATTATATATATTTGGCCTCAACCTCATAGCAGCAATTCTTGAAATGCTCCACCTGGAGGTAGAGGGATGTTGCCTCAGCATGGATATTCCCAGCTTTCTCCGCGAGGTCAGCAGTCTTCAAATCTTCCACCGTATGACGATAAGAATAATCTGTTGGCGTCATCTCTTCCAACGGCTTCTGGACCTTGGGTGCTTTCTCCATTCTATGGAGCTACATATTCTGAGGATCAAACACGGCCCTTTTTTCTGGTCGGGCCAGCGCTCACACATTCTTTCGTATCTGGCCTTTGAGCCAGGTTGAGGAATTTTGTTGCGCCTTGCGAATACTTTCTACCATTGGGCCCTCCTGGCAGAATTCCAGCTCCATAGGTTCCTGTACTCCAAAGAGAGGGGTAAAGGGGAACAGAGCCCGTTGAGGGCTCGATTCAACAGACGGGTCTGGAAAAACTGGGGCGGCGACTGCAATGACCTTGGGAGGCGCTGGGGTTTGCACGGTTATGACCGGAATGTTGGGATCAAGGGTAGGAGTCTCCATGGAGGTTACTGCTGAAATGACTGAGTAGGCGAGGACAGGCGAAGGCTGACCAAGACTCACTATGGCAGCGGATGTTGCAGCTGAATGCACTAAACCCTAGGGAGTAGGGACGGAAGTTACCGGGAAGGTGAAGTCGTTGGAGACTGTCGCGAAAGTTTCAAACGACCGAGAAACTGTGGGCAGGGAAGAATGAAACTGCGACTGAAACAGGGGGTTTGGAATGACTACAGCAAGGGCGCCGAATGATATGTGGGTAGATAATAAGGTTTCGGCGCAAGGAAGTGGGGTTTATAGAGGGGCGGATGAGAGAGAGGAACAGAAGACGCACCTACGGGCTCGGACGTCTCCAGAGCCGACGTGGTGAACTGCTGCGTTATCGGACTTGCTTCTCCCTCTTTGTCTGATGCCTCATCCTCCAGATTGATGAATGGGACTTTGAGTTGCGCCTGCTGGATATGCTGCACCTACTGCGCCAGAATGGAAACTCCCGAAGCGCCCTCTCCTATGGCTGTTGATGCTGCCGGAGGGTTACCGCCAGGGGGGCAGATCGTTATAGTCCGAGGCTTCTTTGCAACGTTCTGGGGCACAGATGTAGCAGGAGCGTTCTTTTTCTTCGGAGCGGCCTTTTCTTCTAGAAATGGCTGCTTACCCTGCCCTCGACAAGTGGCGCCTGACTAGCCCATTGCTCTGGTACCGCCGACGCTTCTTCAACCCTGCTAGGACTCTCAGTACGTCTGGGCACGATGTTGTCGAAGAAGACGGGCTGGTAGGAATCATAATATTTGTCTAATAGCGTGGAGAATTTCTGATCTATTTGCAGCGTTGGGTCAGATGCTCCTTTTCTATTGTGGACTCTCATGATCCACCAGTTCGCAATCTTCTCATCTAACCAGTTTAGCACTTTACTCTTCACTACCTGGAACACTCGGTTGTCGGGGTCTTGCGCCGGATACTGCTTAGGGTTGTAATCGGCCTCCATGATGTAGAAGTCATGCCACGGGGGGAAGGAGACCATCCTTTCTATGTGCCATTCTAGATCCAGCCCGAAAGGGTTATTACGTTGCTTCTCGATGTCTGGGCGAGGACAACGGTAGAATTTGCTCACTGATATTTTGTCCCTAAAAACATTTAGCGGGTCATATTTCCACCGTTGGGGTAGGTCAATCAGACCAAACTCGTACAGAGTAAACGCCAAATAGGCATTCTATTTGTTCTTTGACACTTTGTTCTCTGTACGAGTTTGGTCAATCAGACCAAACTCGTACAGAGTAAACGCCAAATAGGCATTCTATTTGTTCTTTGACACTTTGATGCAGCCGAGCTCAAAAGGCCAGGGGCAAGTGTGTTGCCTTTTCCGTCCCTTGCCCTACATATCGTCTGCGAAGTCAAACTGGAGGGCGACTTCGAGGGCAAATAGGTACTCGGTCATGTAGTACGGCAACAAGAAGGGTTTGCTAAAAAACCCAAAGATTCATACCACAAGCCCCTGCGTCAGCTGAAAAACATCGCCAAGTTGCTCCTATACCACATAGTCCCTCATAGCCCTTGGCACTCGCTCATAGACACCATATATGATTTCCAGTTCCGGACCAAGAAAAATTTGGTTAAAGTTATAGTAGGACTCGCGCCTTAACAAGCTCGTAGTCCACTGGTACACAAGGAGCGCCTTGCCCTTCTGGTCCGTGCGGCTTGTAGCAATAAAGGCGAAATGGCGGTGCGAGTATAAGTGGTAGAAGAAATAACACGCCAAGAACAAGCAGCTTTGGAACGCTATGTTTCCATCTTGCATCCCGCATAGCTGGATATGCTGCTGCCGGGACACCCAGTCTGCCCAGTCGAAAAAGAAAGGCTTTATTCCCTGCGACATAGCATCAGGGGCGTAGAATTCTCCATGGGACACACACTCGGCAATTCCCGCCTGCCAGGCATTCACTTGGGCATCTGAGGCGAGCCCGGTGATCCATGCCAGCAGGGAGAAGAGCTCGGAATTTTTGAATCTCCTCAAGGACAAGGGGAGTTGTGGCAAGGTTCCGGACGCAAACTTCTCCGTTAGCTGAGCCTCCATAAACCGCCTCATTGGCTCCGTGTTGGTATATCTTTCATTCTGCTCCTTGCTGTTAATTTTTCTGATGATAACTTCACCAGAAGGTCCTTGCCCACAAGCGAAAGCTTCGCGGATTTTTTCAGCAGAGATGGAGAACAACCTTTTTTCATTTGCGTCCTGGACCGACCTAGTCTTGGGGTCGTAAAATTGGGCAATTGCGCAAATCAATTCCAGGAAGGGGTGCACAGGCGTGCATAGGTACCAGTACAAGTAGGAGTGGTAGGCGAGCGGATACTTTAGTTATTATGAGATCGATATCTCCGCGGAGCTTCTCTATGCTTGTCCTGGTGAGGACACAATCCCAAACTTTAATCAACTTGTCTTCAGGCGGAGGTAGCAGGGGCTTTTCCTTCTTTTGCTTTTGCTCACCCTCTGTAGATTGTGAGACCTTCTCCTTTTTCTGCTTGGGATCCCCTTTCTTACCCATCTCCACTGGTCAATCGTCCGAGCACACTGGGAATGACAGCGTCCAAGTGCAGCTTGCCTGGGCTGTGCCTTAGAAATAATTCACTCGCCCTAGAACCGCACAGCGCTCCACTGATGCTCTCCGCCTCTTACCAGCAGCAACCGCTCTCTGAAACTTGGCAATGGCGAATGGCGCGACAACGTAAGGGTTTCTTTAGGCGTATTTGTTGCGCAGTGCACCTTCTTATAGCCCAGGTATGCACCCACCTGCATTAATGTCGTTTCGGTGGAGTAAATGCCTAGAGCGATTTGGGAATGTTGTGGAAGATCTCCTGCGCAACAAACAATGGCGAAGCACACATACCAATGCCAATTAACAGAGTGGGGCGCAATCCTGTTTGAAAGACGAGACGTGCCACACCTGTTGCATTTATTTCTTGATATGTCCCGCTTTGGACAGTGCGCCCGAGATGTTAGAGAAAAGTGCCCGACGTATGGGGGATAGCGAAAGCCCTTCGCCTCAAACATGCTTTCATCGTTTTCTAGGCCGATAACGACTTCCACCTAGAAACTGGAGCACGGGGTTCGTTCTTGGAAATCTCGAAATCGGGTTGCGCCCTCAAACCGGAGCTAAACGACCTCCTCGGGATTGGCACCAAGGTCAAAAAAATTAAACGCGAATGCGCCTTCCTTGGTTCCATCTTTGACTTGCGCAACGAGACCCGAGAGCAACTTGGCACCCGAAATCGAAGCACAACGCTCTGGAGCACTCGAGACCGTACGCAACACTTTGGCACATAAAGCTGGTGCGCAACGCCTTAGCACACTCGAGGCCGTGCGCAATATCTCGGAGCACTTAAACCTTTTCTTGAAATCAGCGCTGCGCGTTGAAAATTCAACAAGCCTTGCGCTCTGTCCTTGCCTTGCGCTCGAAATGCAGTGCGGAACGTCTTTAACTTGGGAGATGTGCCAAGTTGGAATAGTCAACAGACGAAGCGCAGGCGCTGGGTGCGAAATGGCCTTGTGCACGAAATGTGGTGCGCGATAGCCCTACCAATTGCGCTTTCACTGGTCAACAACCCTTGCGCACGAAATATGTTGCGCAGCAGCTTTGCGCTTGGAGAACCTTGCGCAACATCTTTATCAGTACTTAGTCATTTTCCGCCGAAACAAGGTGTTGCGCATTGACTGGTCAATTTGTTGTGCACCCTTCAGGTAAAGCGCAAGGGCATTGATGCGCTTTGACCAATCAATATGGGTTACGCTCCTCAGGAAGAGCGCAAGGGCATTGCGCAGGCTATCGCTGCGCTTAGACTTAGCCTGGCCAGCAAGGGAACTTGTGCATCAGGGGTTCGCTACGTTCTGGGTTGACATGGACCTGCGCTCTTGTTACTCCTCCAATTTGGCTCGTGCCTGGGGACAATAAGCTATCTTTGCCTTCAAAAAAGGTGTGCACCCTGCAAAACAAGTTAACAGAAAAATTGCACAGTACTTCAAGCGCAGCCAAGAGAACTTTTAAAGGAAAACTTAGGAGAGAGAACAATGCATTCTGAATGATGAAAAAGAGTTTCTGGGGAGCAGAAACTACTGGACAACAAAATATACACCATGTTGCAGAAATAACAACAGGTCTACCTCAGCGAACTCGTAGGAACCGAAGATGTCGTCAAGAACGACCGAAGGACCGATCGAATCTCGGGCAGCTGGGAGTACGGCAACCCCACATCAGGGAGATTCGACCAGCAAGAGGAAGAGGACGAGTCACACCGGCTCGCGGAAGACAAAGATAGCAAAGTAGAAACCCCTATCAGGACCAAGTATACCAAGGATGGGCAATCGTTCGTCGTCAGAGAAATAGACTTCGTGGCCGAGGCCATGGCATGGGAAGACTCTATCACAACATTGGACAAAGGGGGAATAATCCTTCCAATGATCGGATGACCAACCGTCAAGAGCAAGAACGAACTGTGGTCCATTACCTTGATTGCGTGATAATCCAGCAAGGAGACGAAAGAACTGAACGAGTATAGGAAGAGGATTCAACCCGTCTGGACCCTGGTAGCACTCGTCTGGATGATGCAGCCACACGTCTAGATGATGGAGGAAGCCGTCTAGGAGGAAAGCCCACGTTTGTCAACTGCGACAAGTACGGATGATGTCAAAAGAAGCAGACGTCATGCAGAAAATATTCAGACGTCTAGACAGGAAACATGTCATCAGCCAACAGAGGAGCATCCAGACTAGTGAGTTATTCCACGAAGTATGAGAAGACAGGACGAACAGTCTCAGACGAAACCCCCCCATAGCCAGAGTAATCGTCACAGTCGTCAATAAACAGAGGAATAGGAAACCGACGACAATTTCAGTAGTTATGGAACTGGCAGTCATCATCCGAAAGATAGCGTGTCAGACACTTTTGAAGTACGCATCGGCATTGCCATAAAAGTACAGTTTTGAAAGGTACAGTTTTGAAAAAATAATAAAATAAAAGTAAAAATAAAAAAACAAAAATGGAAAAGGACAAAATAAAGATAAAGACATTAGACGTCTTGTCCATGCAAAAAGGGCGACGTGGCAAACATGCAGACGACTGGGAGTTAGGTGGCAGATAAACAGGTAGTTACATGGACGACAGCATTCCTATAAATTGGAAGCGTTGGGCATTCTTTGTTCAATTGCTTTCAGTTTGTGCAGGAGAAAGGAGCGTAGGAGATTTGGAGACAAAGTAGGGTTGACAGCGTACCAAAGTTTATTCAAGACGAAGCAGAGACGTCATTCAGCATTGGCAGTCACACGCTTCGTAGAAAAATTCCCTTTTTCAGTGCAAGTGCAAAAACCCTCTCTTCACAAATTCGCAAGCAAACATAGAGACGTCAAAGTTTGTTGCGAGATATCCAAAATTATCACGACCGGCTAGGGCATCTGTTTGGATAAACTACAGTCAAAGTTGCCAAACCAGCAAACGTCCGGAGAAAGGAGTAGACGTCTTGGAGAAAGCAGCACAGTCGTCTAGCATGGAGTAGTCATCTGAAGGGAGAAAAGTCTGGCAAATTGAACGAAGGAAGCAGAAGTGTCGTCCACCTCAGACGTCTACCAACCCAGACGTCCAGACATCCATCTCAAACGTCTACGAGTCCAGACGTCCAGCCGTCAATCTCAGACGTCTACCAACCCAAACGTCCAGAAATCCGTCTCGGATGTCTACCAATCCAGACGTCCAGCCGTCCGTCTCATATGTCTACCAGCCTAGACGTCCAATCGTCCGTCTGAGACGTCTAGCCATCAGATTCAGACGTCTAGACCAAAAAAATTCGACGTCTAAGCAATAACGCTCGTATGGAACCCTAACGTCTGGCAGGATTGAGCCGTCTAAAGAAGTTTGTCGTCTGAGTGCAAAAGGCGTTTAGAAGCGAAAATATGAGTCATCAGAAGTTTGGACAACCTCCAATCCAACCCGAAGCAAGACCCGAGTCGATTGTGGCAAAAAGACTTTGTCATCATCAGGAACATAGTACATTGCATGGACAAGTGCCAAGCCTAGACAAGGAGACTCGAGGAAAACGGGAGGCGGTACAAGCAGAAGAATCTGCTCCGGTAGGCAGGGAAGTCCAACCAAGTAACAAGGATCAGATCCCGATCAATGAAATCACTTGGATGTGTTCTACGGGTGATTTTTTTCAGCAATGGTGGGAAGCAACACCAACAAACAACCTAGTAAAGAAGAACACCTAGTCCGCAAGAGTAAATTTTATCTTGCAGATTCCAAGTTTCGACAAGGAGTTTTTCAAGAGGTACCTGGTGCAGATTTTTCAGACTTATAACGCTCCTCGGAATACCAGCACTGTACATGTTGGTGATCGGAACTTGGTGGTCGAATTTTTCCTGACACATTCAAACGAACTTTCCTTCCAATAAAGGGCATACCTGTAATCAATGAACGAGCGGATCCCAAGAAAACGCGGCAGTTGATATATTAGGAATCACTACGCTAACAGAGGAGGATGTGGAGAAAATGTTAGCAGTCCACGACGGCAGGGGAGTGAAACACCCCTAACTGAGGAATAACGAGTTGGAGTGTATTATGAATGTTCTAATGGTCAGGCTGTCAGGAGAACAACGCAACTCTAATCTTCCTATCTGGATGATCCCATACTTGCAAGGGATAGAACAAGGAGTGGTGTATGATTGGGCAACCCATTTGTCGCTTCGTATCCAAAATTTTCTTATGCAAACCACGAAGAATTTTTCGATGGCATTTCATGACATTGGATTATTGTTGGATGCAGCTTCCAAGGCACAAGTGCAAATTCCAGACTTTGACCCACCTCAGCAAATTTCGGATTTGGCACCAACCATTTTGTGCTGGAAAAATGACAAACCACAGATGAAGAAGTCCACACCAGTAAAGAAACAACGGGTGAAATAGGTATCCCATAAACCATCCCGTCCTGAGAAAGTGGTGACCGATTCAGAAGGGGAGGATACAACACCACCCTTGGCTGAGGTGAAAGAACCCGAAAAGCAAGTTGCTACGCCATCACCAAAAGAGCCCAAGCCAAAGAGGAAGAGGCGACAATTTGAGTCTCCACTCCCTTCATCTACTCCAGATTCGGTACAGGGGATTGCAGCAGAGAAGATTGCTCGTAGTCAAGAAGTAGCACAACGTCTAGAGCAGCAGATGAAAGTGCCCAGGGAAGTGGTTAACTTTGAAATTCCCTCGGCTTTGCAAAATACTGCAGCTGGGACAAGTACTGCTGGGTTTGTAGGACCTAAGGAATATTTGACGGAAGCTCATGTTCAGGCCCAAACGACATTACCAGACGTATCTCTAGAGCCCGTATTTACAACAACTTCCTTTGCAACTTCGCTGTAGGTTGTTTCCTTCAAGGATATTCTCGCAGCTGAAGAGGCTAGAACAGCAGTACCCACGGATATTCCAGCTAAACCCGTCATCAGGAGGGTAGAGGAAGTTTTACCTTCTACTATTGACAATCCAGCACCTGGGACAAAACAACATCCCATTACAGTAGATGCAACAATCTCTCTGGAACATGAGACCAATGTAGAAAAAGGAGAGCAACCTCCACAGACAGAAGTGTCTCAACAAACAGTTGGGAAAAAATGTGACAGCAGTTAGGTTGTAGTAACAGAAGGGAAGGCAACCAAAAATCCCATTGACCTCTCCGGGATGGGGAAGGAGACATTGCAAGAAGAAGAACAATAGGAAAAACCTGAGGATGCATGGTCCGAATGTTTTCTGGTGCAACTACCCAACCTCATGGATCCATCAGATAACATGGATCAGCAAGCGGTAGAATGTTTCTCCAAGTTAACCAAGATAATGAAAAATTTGCGGTTGCAGTTTGATATAGCTTGCGTTGGCCAATGGAAGAAGTGGCAGTCTACAACCCAATGGCAACACCAATGGAAACCGGTCTTCAGTTATCACGATATGACAAATCACCTCAGGTAGATGCTACTCTCTATCGTCAGCTGATTGGGAGTCTCATATATCTGACCAACACTAGGCCGGATATCGTATTTGTTGTCAATTATCTTTTGAGGTTCATGCAAGAACCTAAGACTACACATTGGAAAGCAACAAAGCGAGTTCTTCACTATGTCCGTGGCACAATGGAATATGGCCTAGAATACAAGAAGAACAACAAATTCTTCTTGCGAGGATACACGGACTCCGACTATGCCGGATCATTTGATGTCGTCAATCAACTTCAGGATATTTGTTTCATCTTGGATCTCGGTCCTCGTCTCTTGGCACAGAAGAAGCAATAGGTGGTTGCTATCTCATCAACGTAGGCAGAGTATCGCGCCACACGTGAAGCTGTGTGCGAAGTGATATGGTTGCGTCCCATCTTGACAAGTATGGGTCTTCCATCAAAATCTCCAAACACTTGTTCTGCGACAACATGGGTGTTTTGAACCTTGTTAATAATCCAGTGCATCATGAAAAAACCAAACACATTGATACACAATGCCACTTTATTCGAGACGAAGTACCAAGGCACCACATCAGCTTCAATACATCTCCACCCATGATCAGGTTGCAGACATATTCACTAAGGCACTTGCACGTGTCAAATTTGAATTGTTTCGCAATTATCTATGTATTTCATATTTGACGGAAGCTCATGTTCAGGCCCAAACGACATTACCAGACGTATCTCTAGAGCCCGTATTTACAACAACTTCCTTTGCAACTTCGCTGTAGGTTGTTTCCTTCAAGGATATTCTCGCAGCTGAAGAGGCTAGAACAGCAGTACCCACGGATATTCCAGCTAAACCCGTCATCAGGAGGGTAGAGGAAGTTTTACCTTCTACTATTGACAATCCAGCACCTGGGACAAAACAACATCCCATTACAGTAGATGCAACAATCTCTCTGGAACATGAGACCAATGTAGAAAAAGGAGAGCAACCTCCACAGACAGAAGTGTCTCAACAAACAGTTGGGACAAAATGTGACAGCAGTTAGGTTGTAGTAACAGAAGGGAAGGCAACCAAAAATCCCATTGACCTCTCCGGGATGGGGAAGGAGACATTGCAAGAAGAAGAACAATAGGAAAAACCTGAGGATGCATGGTCCGAATGTTTTCTGGTGCAACTACCCAACCTCATGGATCCATCAGATAACATGGATCAGCAAGCGGTAGAATGTTTCTCCAAGTTAACCAAGATAATGAAAAATTTGCGGTTGCAGTTTGATATAGCTTGCGTTGGCCAATGGAAGAAGTGGCAGTTGACTACAACCCAATGGCAACACCAATGGAAACCGGTCTTCAGTTATCACGATATGACAAATCACCTCAGGTAGATGCTACTCTCTATCGTCAGCTGATTGGGAGTCTCATATATCTGACCAACACTAGGCCAGATATCGTATTTGTTGTCAATTATCTTTCGAGGTTCATGCAAGAACCTAAGACTACACATTGGAAAGCAGCAAAGCGAGTTCTTCACTATGTCCGTGGCACAATGGAATATGGCCTAGAATACAAGAAGAACAACAAATTCTTCTTACAAGGATACACGGACTCCGACTATGCCGGATCATTTGATGATCGTAAATCAACTTCAGGATATTTGTTTCATCTTGGATCTGGTCCTGTCTCTTGGCACAACAAGAAGCAATAGGTGGTTGCTATCTCATCAACAGAGGCAGAGTATCGCGCCACACGTGAAGCTGTGTGCGAAGTGATATGGTTGCGTCCCATCTTGACAAGTATGGGTCTTCCATCAAAATCTCCAAACACTTGTTCTGCGACAACATGGGTGTTTTGAACCTTGTTAATAATCCAGTGCATCATGAAAAAACCAAACACATTGATACACAATGCCACTTTATTCGAGACGAAGTACCAAGGCACCACATCAGCTTCAATACATCTCCACCCATGATCAGGTTGCAGACATATTCACTAAGGCACTTGCACGTGTCAAATTTGAATTGTTTCGCAATTCTCTATGTATTTCAAAATAATGGGGGGATGCTAGTATAGCTAATAGTTATATGTTTCCTGAAATATTGTAATAAGGGGGGATGTTAGAATATATTTCAATATTTCCTTTATTAATTAATTCAATCGTAACAATCTTATATTGTTAGATTGATTAATTTAGGCTAGTTGTTATTTGTTACAACTCCGCCTATATTGGTCTCGGGTGGTTCCACAACCTCCGGACTAATCCTGGCCCTAATGAATTATTTATACTTCGTCAAATTAATCAAATGTTGTTCCGCTTATCACAATCTTCAACATTGGATGTTTGGCCTTTCATCTGAATCATATTGCAATTGACCTTGTCCTCCCACTGGTCGATTTCCTTGTTGTGGTTGTCTTCTACCTTAGCGTTTGTTCCTATATTCACCACTCATTTCTTATTGTTCGCTCGTCAAAGTACTTGGCTTATCTTCCTTGGTCTCCTTTTGCACCATCAACATATGATGTCGGGTGCTTCTGAGATTAAATGGATAGTCAACAACGGCATGCCCCACAAATTCACATATATTACAAAATACATTTTTTGGACATTTAATATCAGTGTGCCCTTCTAATTTAAAGTCGGAACACCATATGTCCTTTTCCTTCTTTTCTGCCTTCACATCATTTATTTTACATTCCAAGTTCTTTCTCATGGCCTGAATTATGGCACTCAAGTCATTTTTGTCACTATCTGAATCATTATTTTAATAGTGGATTGCACATCCTCCTCTTGTCGTAATTGTCTTTATTTCACTTTGCAAATTGAGGACTCTATCAAAAGCCTCTTGATAGGTAGTTGGTGGGACTACCTTCATCTTCTTATATTGCGGCAACAATCCATCTAGGAACCATCGTTTCTGCAGCCTATCCGTTGGTTTTGCTTCCATCTTATTGATGAGTTCCTTTAAGCATCGATTATATGACTTAATATTTTCATCCTTTCTTTGCTTCGTTGAATATATTTCACCAATGTTCTCCGTATAATTACGAAGCAATCTAAATTCCTTTCTGAATTCAACCTTCAATTCCTCCCATGTTGGGCTAGCTTTGCTTCCATTTTATTGATGAGTTCCTTCAAGCATCGATTATATGACTTGATATTTTCATCCTTTTACTTCGTTGAATATATTTCACCGACGATCTTCATATCATCATGAAGCAATGTGAATTCCTTGCTGAATTCAATCTTCAATTCGTCCCACGTTGTGAAGGGATGTGCTTTTTCCAAATATTAATCCATTGCAATTCCACACAATGTCAAGAATAATCTTAACCATCCTTCATCATCCACTTTGTTCTCTTGCCATATTGTTTCACAAGTTCCAATATGGCATTTTGGGTCCTTATTGTAACCTAGATTTCAGGCACTTCTGCTTGCCCGCAACTACAACAATATTTAACATAGGAGGTTGTTCTTCATCCCTTGACAATTCTATACTTGCAAAAAATCGTCAACCGCTACCTTGTGCACCTACATTTTGCGACCTCCTTTGCGAATACACAAGCGTCAATTGTAATCTCCTAAGCAAACTCTCTTACGGTTGCCCTTGTGCTCGACTATCGTCCTCCGCACCTCTAGGCACTCTCCCTCGCAGTTGTGTTGGTATCACCAAGTGTTCCACCTCGTCTCCTCATGCACGCTCCACGTTTTCGTGTTCTTCACAACTTGCACAAATGTTCTCCTCCGCTCGAACCACATTTGCTTGATGCGCCTCCACTTGCAACTCTTCCTTCGTTGTTAAAAACAACATTTGCCACCTCTCAATTTCTTTGTTCAAATTATTCTCCAAATGAGGATTCCAAGCTCGTTCAACTTCTGGTTCTTCAAGTTCTATCAACAATCTTTCATTAGCAACATGCAAGTCTTCAATATGCTCAACACTTCGGCGTTGTTGTGTAATTCTCTTACTTCTTTGTATTAGCTGATCTTTGATTCTTCCGTGTCCATGTCTTCCACGTCCTTACGACAAGTTATTTGTAATTCACCTCTCCAAGCTTCACATATTGCTGGTTTGAACTTCAAAACGACGACGACACCAAATGTCGCGTGGTGGTGGTATTCCACCCTTGGAGGAACAATTTGAATTTGACAAATTGATCAGCTTTATAACTGCTTTAATCTTAGCTTCAAACAACTCAATCTGCGAATAGGACAGTCTGCTCTTTTCTAGACTGCTAACACTTCACCAAATAGCCCAAACTCTCCAATGAACAACACAACAACTTCATTGTATGACATTTGGCATTCACTGTAAGGCAATTGACACTGCACGCCATTCAGCACTCATTGTACGGTGTTTGATACTCATTGTATAGCATTCCAACTCATTGTACGACAACTTTGCTATATGGCATAAAGTCTCCACTAAATGGCACGAACTCTCCACTATACAGCACAACAACTTCACTCTACAGCTAGTACAACCCTATGCAACAAAACTTGAAAGAATACAACTAATAGATCGAAACGAAACTACTGCAGCAATATACAATTAATACAATGACAATAGCAAATGATGAATGAATATAAGTAGATATTGCATTAACAATGGCTTGTACGATGAATAACTTACGATACTATCTTAATATGTAGTTTGTGTTCCTGTGCAGAGTATCCCCCTCAATGCAATATCTATGCAAACGTATCTACTCTCTCTTGTGTGGATATGTCCACAATACCCTGTATCCTCCTATGCAATGGTATGATGTACAAGGTACCCACTCAATTAAATGAGGAGGCCTATTTATCTTTGGGGGCTGGTAGTTAACAAGAAGTACCACGACTAACACCTCACTTCTAATTAGGTGATAACTACCCTATGTTCGCACATAACTCATGATCACATGCATCACATCATACGACTTTATTCAAATTTACAAGACTTTGGAATATCAAAATTATTACGTCACAACTTATGACATCAAAACCTATGACACCAAAATTACATTGTACACGTCTTTGACTTCCAACACACTTATTTCTTTTGCTGACTTTTCTACTTCTTCGATTGAGGTGGCATGTCAAAACTAGCACCTACAGTACAACCTAAAACCTTAGGTGTGTAGAAATGAAATTTAACTTGCTACACACAGTTCCATTTCCAAAATAATAATGCACAGAAATCTGCAACAACAATAATAGCAGCAATAGCAATGGTAGATAACAGTAATTACAGGCAGTTTTATATTAACAATGGCATTTATGATACAACATTACAGTTTCAGCATTACAATCTACAGCCTGCAAACCCTAGGCTGAATATCCTTCATGGCTGCATACAATATTGGACTGCATCAATCCCTTCACCTGCATGACTCTCCTCAATGCCTGAACAACTTCTATGGGTGAACCCCTTGAATGAATGAGGGGAGGGCTTATTTATACACCCAAAAAGTAGTTACCCTCCAACTACCTTGTAACTTCCCTCAAATTACATTTCATATGCATTTGCTCTTGCATTACTTGACATTTCCCACTACAGGACAAAATAGTAATTTATCCGACATAGTTGACTTAACGACTTTACATGACTTTATTCTTGCGTACAATATTAAATTGCACTTTACAACATAATTAAATATATGTATGCACATTTCGTCAAATACTTTTCGTACATTCACAAAATAACACATAATACCAAAACTGATTCAGCAATTAAGGACATCAATTTGCCTGTCTACAAGGTGATACAAGAACATTATAATATAGTACCATACGAATAGCCATGTACAAGTATGGTACAAATGTAATGCAAATAGTCATGTATGAGAGAGATCCATTATTGAAGAAAATGATCAAGTTGATCAAGATCATTCCTAGAAGTTAGAACTAGTGCTTGTGAGTATCAGTTAGTAAATGGTCGACAATATGAGCATATCACTAGGAAGGATTCAATGCAATATCTGATGATATTCATGGGAGAGTGGCTTGGACTAAGAGGGCTAGGCTGAGCAATTATGGGAAGGCATTGTCCAGGTCATAATATCCAAGGTGATGATGTAGAAGTACCCATTATTGCCATTTATCTACACTTTTTATAGTATAAGCCTAATTTGTAGTTGGAGAGGGGGGGTGAGTAGGAGGTAGTTGACTCTTTATGTTGAAGGGTAGTACAAATATCCTACATCTAAAATGTGAAGAGGAAGAGTAAGGTCCCTAAGTATTGTTCCTAAGGAAAATACTACCTCACAAATCTAACATCATTTTTTGAGTTAGGCATATTATCCAACGACTATTTATGGCCTCCAACTGTTGGAAGAGAAAAGAGCAAAGTTATTATATTACTAGTTTTTGAGGGCCCATTTCGGACCTAACATCTAAAACTAATTGCTCTATAGATGTATAGACAAAAATATTTCTAGTCATAGCAATGAAAAAAGAAGGTAAGTGGCCTCCCTCAACCCTAAATAGGCAAGAATAACTTGCTTTGATGTCATAATACATAGGGCACTTGATTCCATTTCCACCTCTTGGTGCTGCAAAGGCGACAAATCCACTCATATCTAGAAATGTGTCATTCAGGTTCAATTTGTAACTATTGTCGTCTTAGAGTGTCCCGATCGTCCATGACAGAGGCCCGACTCGCCTAGACACCCACACCTCACTTTGAGCGACACAGCGGGAAGGTGTAAGAGCTTGCAAGGCAACCTCTAGGGCTTTTATTGAGGCTGGCTCCTCGTCATATGTGATCTTCGTGCACCTTCCTAGGCTCTTCATTATCCTAATTGCAATGTGCTAGGGAGAAATGGGAGAGAGAATGCAAGAAAATAAAACCTAAGATACCGACGCGATGCGCCAAGATCTAGAACCCTTATATGCATAATGAATTAAGTGAACACATTCATCGCATGCTAACAGCTAGAAATTGAACACGGTTTCAGTCTATACCCAAGCAATCAAACATACGTAAAGGACAAGACAAAGCAAAATTAGTCACAACTCTTTATATATATCAAGAAATTAAAAAGGCATGAGACCAAAAGAGGTTCAATGTTCTTTAACAATGCAACTCAAGGCTCAAGTCCAGCTTATACACAAAAAGGGGGTGAAAGGAAGAGTATACAAGGCTAGGTGTTAGGCATGAGCAAGTAGCTCCCAATGCCTTAAATGAAAATCACATGCCTATTTATCGTTAAGATCGGGGAACTTCTCCCTCTAAAATCTCATGGAGGAGATCCAAAACGCCATCTCTGATTCATGCCTGGGATCCCTCTGCATGCAATAGTTGACAACTTCGAAGTCTTTGGATCTAGGACCATTAATGCTAAAGGCCTTTGAGTCTTTGGATGGGAAACTATTCCGACCATCGCCAACCGCCTCTTCTAGGGATTCCCCCAGTGAGTGTGTGGGGAGTCCTCTGCAATTAATTTTGCATGGTTTGATGTTCTAGGGATTCGAACTCTTTTGGCTACGACCTGCTCTTTCGGAACGACATGCCTTGCAGTAATGTCGCTCACTTGGCCTAAGGAGTTCCTTGCAACAAAAGGTATAGGTTGGCAATGAACCTACCTAGATGTTGTCATCACCGAGATGGCCTCTCTTACTTGGATGGCTAGTAGGGCTCCTCGAGTCCGCTCCTAATTGGTGCAAGTCATCAAGGTAGGCTTGTCTGTGTGGAGGGCGGCTGGTTCAGTCACCACGTGTGTAGTTGCAACAGGCCTATGCGGGAGGGGAGTATGCATTAGTCAACTTTTGCGCCCTCTTTTAATGAATGGCAAAGCTTCTTGTATCGCTTCTCTACTTTGCCACTTCCCTTCACGAGTGATCATTGCGCTTACCACATGTCTGGACTTTGATCGTCCACAAGGTTTTTTTCCTTTGCGTTGACTTCCCATTATGAGAAGAAGTGTAGGCCGTCAAATGAAGAACCAAGGGCCTGCACGACTTTATCACCCCTTGGCTAGTTTCTTTGGACGTAAAAGAAGCGTTGACCGTTGATGGAGGATTGGACAGCTAACGTGGCTCCAATGCTTGCCCTTTCACCTAAAAGTGAGTAGCACCCTCCCGCCTCCGCTTTTGTTGGCCTCTTTCTGCCGAGGTGGCTTTTTGCTTGATCTAAGCAAGGCGAAGTGTAGGGAAGCCAACAATAACCAACAGGAGCATACCTTCATATGCCTAAATGGTATCTTAAGGCCATGGATCCAATGATGCCAAATATGGTTGGACAAGTAGTGGTACCATCAACAATATGCAGGAAATGCTCAACATAGGAAGCTCTATCAGAATCAAAAAGTTGATTTGAGGAGAAATCCAAGTGACTTGAGTGTATTATTTACAGTCAAAAACATCTTTTCTAATTGATTTATTGTTCACTCCCCTTTAAAGAAGCAAGCAAGGGGAAGCATTCAAGTAGTATCTATTTTTTTTGGGGGGGGGATTATACTTCTCATACACATCCACCGTGGGGATGGAACCCCAATTACTAGCCTTTGACCATGAGTATTAATGGAAGCAACCTATCGTGTAGAGGAAAGTGCTAAACACAAATCTTTGCAAACCTAATGCACAATCTCTCATGGACTTGAGTTCATGGAGATGGAAGGTGAGTTTGAAGATCCTCTTGAGATGGCGAGGTTGGGCTACAGGCAAAGTCTAAACAATGTGTTGAGGGACCATTCACTCATAATGGACCATATACTATAACACAATGGTCTAAAATCTCTTAGTGCATATCCATTATCCAATCAATTTATCCTGGGCTTGTCCTCAAATCTCAAATGTGTTAAGGACTGCCAATTTAATAATCCAATCAAAGAGTTGTACCTTCAAGGGGATGTCTTAAAAGTTTATCTCAGAGCATGGGCATTCGAAGAAGGAAAAGTAGACATACTTCTTAGTAAGTCATAACTACGACAAGAGCTTTAAAGATGGACCTATAAATAGAACTCCCAAATATGTATTCATTATAACAATCTCAACGTGTTCTCTTTTGTAGGGAAACATAAACTTGAAAATGAAATTTTCTATGGAAGAGGTCTAGCTGAGTTAGTATATTGGCTCATCGAGAAGGCATTCTTGCCTTTCACCAAGGATTATATTTATCACTGCACCGTTCAGGGGATTGACTTCAAGAATTGAAGTCTATGAAAACAAAAAATTGAAGACATTAAAAATCATAACCTTAATGTTACTGAAGTTGATCTCAAATTTTCGAGACCCACAAAAAGCAGAAACATCTACTTACCTATGCAAATCCGAGTGACAATGAAAGAGAAAAACCACAATCCAAAAGACAATATAACAATTATAAGTGTATTGTTGATGAAATAATTGTAACATTATAAAAGCAATACAGGGGAGTTCTACAAATACACAATTGTACGTTTATTTCAACTAGTAATAGTAAACAATACTCTCTTTCCTCTCTGATAAACGACAAAAATAGGTGCGATTAGGTCAGCTTGACAGACATAGAGACATGCTATCACTCCAAAGTCATTCGGGTCATAATAAGATTTCTTCGTTATCCGCTTCAGAAACTCGGAAGTCGTTAAAATAAGACGGCCCGGGGCCATTGGAGTTGGAGGTATAGTGGTCAAGTTGGAATTTGGAATCCCGTCGGACCTAACCAAAATATAAAATATGGGGGATAGGCAGGGAAGGCAGAAACACAAACATACAATTTTTCCAACTTTGTCAAATTCCCAAGCTCCGGCGGAAGCGTCCCTGATAATCTGTTCGATGCGAAACTTCTGCACAATATCCACACATAACACATTCATTTTCCCGCTGCAACTTAAATTCACAGACTCTATTGAATGTTCACCGAGCAGAGAGAGAAAATTACAGAGATATCAAATTACTGAGGTTCCCCAACTCTTTTGGAATTTCACCAGTCAGTTGATTTGTTCCTACAGATCTGCAACAGAACACAAATCCTCACTCGAACGGATTAAAATAATAATTGAAAGTTTTATACATAAAGAAGCCTTTTCTTGCTTACAGCCATTTCATCCGCGTTAAGGAGCCCAACGATGCAGGAACCGATCCACTCAGAAAATTATATCTCAAGTCTCTGGCGTACAATCATAAAACACAATTAAATACACCTCATTTTTATTTATTTATTACTCCAACCAATAAATCCCAAACCAAACAAATAATAAACTGAGGAATGTTTCACATGTTCTCCAAGTAGGTTAGGTTAGCCAGCTCCGGCGCAACGACCCCTGTCATCTCTTCATATTGCAATTTTCTGCAATACAAGAAGAAATATGCGCATAAATACACATGTATGTGAATGTTTACATGGAGTTCGAATGTAAGCGGAACTTACAGCTCAATAACATGGCACGTAGTATTTTTGTTATAAGAACACTTGCAGACAACCCCGAGCTCTCCATCCGTGTCATTGATACTATACCACGAGGGATCTTGGCTGCAGGGATCCATACTGAAGTTCCATCTCCTATTCCCCATTTTGGTGGCTATCGCCCTCAGGGTAGCAACTATTAGCAACACAAATATATGTCATCGTTACAGGCACTAATGAATCTGAAATTTACTCCAAATTTAAAATTTAATTTTCAGTCCACTGTGTGTGCTTAGTAGTTTCACCTTCTGTGGGATCTGTGGTTTTAGCTTGGGTATGTTGAGGAAAACAGCAACAGCACAAGTACACCATAACAACGGAATAAATCACTGTGGAAGACTCCCGCAAATTATGTTGCCTCTGAATGTGCATGGCAGATGAAGACGCTGAAATTCTCTCTCTCGTACTCATACTTGGCTGCTGCACAATATCCAACTCTCCAAATCGAAATGGACTCGGGTGGCTGTGGCGCCGCCAGGAGACTAAAACTGCGAGTTAAAAAGGGGCGCCAGTCAAAGTCGACACGAAAATAAAATTCTTATTAAACCTTCTTATATGTTTGACCACCAACCATTTCTGTTTGACCGCCAACCATTTCGAAACAAGATGCAATAACAGTGATTTTTTAAATTATGTATAGCGTTTAATTTTGGAAGAAGAGAAACAACTAGTGACGGAAAACTATTAACTATTATGAAATTATTATTTTCAAGAATATATTTAATGTAATAAGGAGTAAAATTCATTTAAATTTAATATATTGATTTTTTAATTGTAAAATTATTCATCTTCATAAATGCAGAACAGGGGCAGTAGAGACGAGGAACACTTCATTTATAAATGTCCGAGTTTTTCAGATATCCGTGAGAAATACAAAGAAACACTTGGGAACGAGTTTATGGCATATTTATTTGAAGACAGTAAAATAAAAAAGGTTGGGAAATTGCTAACACAAATCAGCAGGAGAAGGAACAACCTTCTCAAAGATATTAAAGATCATATGATATGATTTGAATAATTGTACTTCCATATTTGAGGTCCCATAGACCATATTTGGTCTCGCGGACGTAATTAAAACCTTTCATTTCATTTCATAATTTTATTAAAAAATAAATATATTATTTTTAAAATTAAAGTACATTTTATTTTTATTTATTAAAAAATAAATATTAATAAGAATTTATAGTTACTATTTTTTTGGTTAGGGTAGTGTGATAAACCCTTACTATGAACGTTGATAGGGTTGGGTTCCCACCCCAACCATGGTACCTTGTAAGGTTGAGAGCTAAGCTTATTAATAGGAGCTAAACACATAGCCAAAGGGTTGGGCATTCTCATCTCAACCATGACCCCATTGTAAGGCTGAGAGCTAAGCTTATTAATAGGGGCTAAACACACAACCATATACAAATTCAATTTTTTTTTTTTAGATCTATAGGGGAGTTGGTTACATCCGCGGTCCTTTTCTACTATCAAGCAAGTTTCAAATCATGGGGTTGCCTCCAACAACACATATTCCACCTCATTGTTTTATAACCTAAAGTAAAGAGGATCATCAATTGCTTGGGATTGGTATAGGTCAGACTACTACCCTTGTAAACAGGCATGTCTTAGGGTTTGAACCTAGGTCTCTTTTTGGTAAGCAGTAGAACTTACCAATTCACCTAGTCAATGGGGACCATTGTAAGTTCTATATGGTTAATATAATTTTTTATTTTAGGCTATATTGCATTGTTTATATTTTATTTTTTTGTAAAATAAAGTTCTAAATTTTCTTTTTTTTTTTGGATGAAAAAGTCATTATATTAATAAAATAATGTTTAATCATATAAAAAAGGGTGGGTGGGATTAGCACACCCCGTAAACCAATACATTAACCATTATGGTTAAGAGTATACAAGAGTGTCAGAAACTTGACCCACAAGCGCCAATAACAATCGCCAAAACGAGTATTAAATATGCATTCAAAAGGAAAGAAGCGAGAAATTACTGCTACCGGAAGGGGAAGGAAGAGGTACATGACTCATAACACGGGGTGTATTCCCTCAATGATTCATGAGGGTACGTAAGTACTACGACTCCACCTATACTTTTTTAACCTGTACTTGAATCTGTAACTCGCAATCAAAGAATATATCATATTTATCAGCAACAGAGAAGACATGTTCGACATCTTGCTAAGAAAAAATAGCTCTATTTCGGGACTTCCATAGATAAAACAAGGTACCAATTCTAAAAATATTCCAAACAACATCCAAGTTGAAGGAAAAAGCAATAGGGTCACCCAAAATAGCATGCACCCAAGTAAAATCCTCCTGCATAAAAGGTCTGAAAATTTCAAGAAGCCACTCCCAAGCTGACCGAGCCCGATCACAAGACCAAAAAACATGCAGTAAATCTTTCGCTTGTCCACAAACCGGGCAAATGAGATTATGAACACCCAAATGCTTGAGCCTATTGCCAACAGGTAACCCTTGATGTAAGAGACTCCAAGCAAAAAAACTTTGTTTAGGTTCAATATAAGTAGCCCAAGCAATTCGAAACCTCTTATTCCATTGGGAGGGAAGAGAGACTAAATTCCATCTCAGAGTGAGCTTATCAACCATTGGAACTTGTGGGGTGAGCCATTTGCAACCAAGATGAGCTTTTATATTGCAGAACAGGAAGCTCCCCAGGCCAACACCAATTTGACCACCAGGGTTTTTGAAAATGCTTATGTAGTTTGCTCCAAATAGAAAACATAATACTATCAATAACCACCTCATAAGTGTCTCTATCACCAGGATTTAAATTGTGAATTTGACGAAAACTTTCCCAGGGTATCCAACACCTGGCATGTCGGGAGAAGAAATAAAAAATGAAAGTAATACCACGCTTATAGAACCTCTGCGCTCTGACCCACTGCACCAGAGCTAAGGGAGAACCTTGCCAAGTGATAAGAGGAGACCACCAAATATTCATGGAAGACAAAGAGGCACTTGCTTTGCGAAAACTCCCTTTCCAACTAAGCCAGGGTTTGAAGGCCTCCCAGGCTTTCCAAATACTCTGAATGACAAAAGAACCTTTAACTTTAGGGACAACGACAGTAAGAATGGATTGCAATCCCACCCCTTTCCAAATTTTCTTCCCCTGAAGCAAACCAGAAGAAATGCAATGCACGACCGACACTTTCCAAGATTCATCCCCAATTAAAAATCGGGTGATCCATTTAGCACAAAGGGCAAGACCTTGTTGGTGACAATCAAACAAACCCATGCCTCCACAATCCTTGGGCAAACAACAAATTTCCCAGGCTACTCGATGAAAACCTTGCTTGACAGAGTCTTTGGCCCATAAGAAGTCTCTCAAAAGCTTATCTAGTTTTTTATAACAAGATTTGGATGGAACCCAACAAGATGAATAATAGACATGGGTAGTGGCTAAAACCTTAGAACAAATCTGAAATTTTCCTGTTAGAGAAAGTTTCTTACTAGTCCAGTAAGAAAGCTTATTTTCCACTTTATCAATAACATACTGCCACAATTGAGAAGAGGAACCATGAAATGCAAAAGGAATTCCAAGAAATTTAAACACCTCACCTGGATGAATCCAAGTCCATTGGAATTGATGTAATCAGTGTGGCAGTTGAGATTGAGATCGTCGAAAATAGAATGTTTTTTTCCATTGTATAGAAGAACCAAAGGCTAAACAGAACACCTCTAAGCAACTAATAGCCGAGGAAAGGGATTGCTCATCTTCTTGAAGCATTAAGAAGGAATCATCTGCAAAATGACCATTGACCAAACTGACGATCAAAATTAGGGAGAGCAATACCCTTGATTCATCCTTGATCCATCTTATGGGCCAACAAATAGCCAAAAGACTTTGTAGCAAGAATGAAAATAGATGGAGCAAGAGGGCACCCCTATCTCACAGAGCGACCAAGAGAAATTGACTGAGATTGACTATTATTCAAGGTAAGAACAGGTGAAGCATCTTGAAATAACATAAGAATGGTGCTCACAAATACTGGCCCAAAACCTAGAGCCTGAAGCATGGCAGTTATGAAGTACCACTCCATATTATCATAGGCTTTCTCAAAGTCTATCTTAATGAATAAAGCATCTTGTTCGGAATTTCTTGCCCACTCCATACCTTCCCAAATAGCAAGAACATTATCAAGAATGTATCTTCCCTTAACAAAGCCAGTTTGTTCAGGTCTGACAATCAAAGGCAAAATAGATTTAAGCTTTAGCGCAAGGGCTTTAGCAATAATCTTATAGCTCACATTAAGCAGGGCGATCGGCCTCCAATTGGTGATAAGCTCAGGATCTCTAGACTTAGGAATAAATTTGACATTGCCTTTGTTAATAATGGAACCCAGTGAACCACATTGCAGGGCTTCAAGATAAACTTTGTGGAGATCAGAGCCAAGCATATCCTAAAATTCTTTATAGAATTCGCATGGGAAGCCATCAAGCCCGGTGCCTTATCATTGGCCATAAGTGACAAGGCGGCTTTTAGATCTTCCGAGAGAAAGGAGTGTCACAAAATAACATTTGCTCGGAGAAAGCTTATTGGGGACAACAACGGTACAATCAGCAAGAGCTTGCCTTCTAGCATCATCATGGGGTTGAGAAGCAAAAACACCTTGATAATGTGAAACAAATACTTTGACAATGTCTGAAATATCTGTAAATCTCTGCCCATCAACTTGAATGGCTTGAAACTGAGAATGTTGAGCAGGAAGTCTGAGGCGCTGAAAAAATTCTTTGGTCACTCTGTCCCCCACTTTGAGCCAATGCATTCGAGCACATAATTGAGCCCCCTTTGCTTCATACAAATCAACCTTTTTTAGCTCATGCTGAATGGAAGAAACTTGGGATTGAGCAGCAGAGTTGAAAGGAGAGGCTTCAAGCCTAAGACAAGCTTTGGATAGCTCATTTTGCAAGGCAGACTTAGCCTGTTTTCATCGTTTT
Organism: Wollemia nobilis; assembly: GCA_028583015.1. NCBI lineage: Eukaryota > Viridiplantae > Streptophyta > Pinopsida > Araucariales > Araucariaceae > Wollemia > Wollemia nobilis. Next base: position 2,916,578 of record JAQPPZ010000613.1, on the reverse strand, counting down.
GCAACTTCAACACCCAAAGTTCGCAACACATTAGTGGTTCGTTGAATGACAGCATTCCACAATTCAATCCTTCCAAAAATACCATCAGGTCTAGAAATCAAATTCCAAATGCGGCATATATGAGCTTTCATGCTAAAGTTATGCAAAAAATAAACATTTAGGTAAAATTGTGAAGAATGCACTCTAGGTTGAAAGTTTAACATTGCCATCGAGAATAAAATAGGTGAATGATCAGACAGTGTAGTACCAAGCAAAGTCAACACATACGGTGAAGAAGGCAAAATACGGGAGAACTAAAAGTTGTCACACTCGAAATCATGGCTCTGTCCAATATTACCAAAACCCTAGAAGAAGCGACCTAAAAATTGGACCAGGTGTACCAAAGAGCCTGCGGCAAGTCAGAAGGCGAGAAGCAGGAATTAGGGTCATAAAGGCGAAGCTTGTTTTTCATAAAAAACCAAGCTTCTCTTTCATCTAAACACCATCGCATCGGGACATGACTGACCTTATCAGAAGATTTCTCCACCATATTAAAATATCCATAGAGCACCCAAGTGGTAAATGGCAGATTCATGGTAAGCCATCTCCACAACTTGCATCTGTCAGAAGTGACATTTGAGGCATACACATTAACCGCCCCAAGCAGTTTTCCACATATGTTGAGCAAAATCTAGATAGCTTGATTGGATGGTTCAACACCCCAAGTCACAACATTCTTCTGTAATCGAGGCCCAAGGATAGTGACGACTCCTCCTTTTCTCGAGGAATGCTTTATGGCAAAAGAGGTACTTCGTGGCCACAAAAAATCACATGTACACTGCATATTGAAATCAGAAATCTTAACTTCTTGTAGACATAAAATATCGAGGCTTCCATGCATTCAAGAAACATTTGACATCTCATTTCGGACCAAATATTTTTTGATCGGGTTCGTCAGTCCTCGAACATTCCATGATAAAAAAATCATTGGGATTTGTCGAGATGCATGATCTCCATGACATCCTCTGCATCACCCAAACCTGTAAGTGGGCCAAAATAGTTGGAGGTCACATGGAAAGCATCATTGTTTAGTTTTCGACGTTTATCATTTCGAATAGGGCTATGAGAGCGACGAACCTTCAAGGCTCGACCCTCCTCCACTGAAGAATTATCTGGAGCTGCCACCACTGAGGCCAAAGAAGGGCCCAACCAAAGAAGTTGAGACACTAGTGGAATTGGGGGTTGCATGTCAACAACCGGAGGGGTCGTATCAACAGGATTCTGAACAACTTCAGCAAAAGCTTGCATGTCTTGAGAAGGAGAAGGGGCAGGTTGTGCAGCAGAAATCGAAGCTTCTTGTTGCTTAGTACCACGAGATTTCTTGCTAGAGACAGTAGTCCATTCTTCAATGTTTCCCCGCAAGCCATTAGCAAGAGCCGCAGGAGTGGGCGAGGGATTTGCCTTATATTTCCATTCCATCAAAGGGCACTCCCAAATTTTGTGAGCTACAGATTGACACTAATTACAGGTATTGGGTAAATTGATATAGGCAACTCTTTGCCTTATGGATTGGTCCTCGATTTTAATATCAATAAACTCCTGCAAATACTTAGTAAGGTCAACTTTGATACAAACCCTTCTAGTGGGTCGAGCAGAGAAAAAAAAATTTGGCTCAAGGCAAAAAAACTTACCTAAGGGGGCAACTAAAGTCTACAAAAAACCCCAAAGAGGAACAGGAAGACCGGGGAATTCAACCCACACCAGGACTTCTAGTGCAGCTTGATCACTGACTTGGAAATTTTGAGAGTAGGGTTGCAAAATCAACAGAGAATTATGGACAGTCCATGGACCCCTAGACAAAATCTTACGTGCTTGAGTTTGGATCTGAAAAGCGAAAAAGGAAATACCCTTTTGTAAGGTTTTGTACATTCTCCACTTTGACTCCATATGGGCCCCAAATTTGCTGGACCCATGAATGAATAAGGGTATCATATGGGATACGACCCAAAAATAACCCACCAGGGTATGACTCTCAAACCATTCACAAGTTGTATGGAATTCATGCAAAGTAATAACGACTCAGGGACAGGGCCTTTACCTCGTGATACATTGTCAGAATGAACTTGCACAGACGCTTCCCCAGTACCATTGAGCTCTCCAACAGACTCAGAATAAATGGAGCCGACTGCATGAGCGGTAACCATTATACACAAATTTTAACAGAGTATAATAACAATCAGAGTATGTTTGGAAAAACCATATTCCTTGTGCACTATCAACTATAATGCATGTGTTCATTCAACTTATCATGAAAAAAGAAGTTTAAGACCTTCACTAGATCATCTCCTTAGAAGTAGATTTGTTTTACCTGTTATTTTCTTTTGACCATTCTTAAATTATTTTTTATCCTTATAGGTGTATTAATTCTAAAATCATTTGTATTTTTTAAATTTAATTTCACAAAAAATATCAATATATTTTATATTTTACCTCTTACTTTTAACTAGCTTGTTGTTATACATGATAGATTGAAATCAAACTATTATTTTGGAACTACATGATACATTGATGCAAGATTCACAATTAATAAATTTATAAAAGTTATCCTTAAAAAATATGTATAATATCAACATATGCACAAAGGATAGTTAAATTGGCTTCAAAACACTTGACAAATTACAAATCTATCACAAAGTTAGTTATGATTTTGTCAAAACAAAAATTGAAGGATGAAATAATTAATCGTATTGAAATAAAAGGTATAGGCTACCAACCAATTCCACTTTGTGTAGCACCTCAAAAACCCAAGTAAAATTACTTCAGATAAGTTTTAGAGTGTTTCAGGTCACTTCCATCATACTTAACTTTGTTTGTGCTTTCTCTAAATTGGTAGAACACACTATCTCTAGATTTAAAAGTGGCATCCCCTTGTCTTTTCAATCATAGGCATGCACACCATCTTTATCAATAGTGATCTTGACTGTGAAATAAATGTCATTTGAAATCTCTAATCCACTTTCTTAAGCAAGTCATGATCATGATGTTGCATTTCACATCTATTTCTAACCAATAATAGAAGCAATTTATTTACATGTATGTTATACAAAAAGCAAAAAGCCTAAAAAGATGAATGATAAAGCGAAAGACATAATTTGTAGGTGCCCTTGGGCACCATAAATAATCATTGTATTATTTATGAATAAGAATCACAACACTCTAATTTTATGGATGGGGTAGATGAAGGGTATTTATACTATTCCTAAAAACCTCAATTACATAGTCATGTTAACTTAAGCTAACATAACAAGTGGTTTTTAGGCTAATTATAAGTTACAAGTTAAGTTTATTTGTAACAAGGTTAACCATGGTCCATAGGGTTTACATAAATAAATAACAATCAAATATATTCTACAATGATTGTCCCTATGCCTATACAATATTATATCATACAATGTCAACCTTGGCCATAATTTATATTACACTTTCAACGCTCCCTCATATTTTAAGCTAAGGGATCAAGGAGAGAAGACATTAGTGACAATTGATATTGCCAATGCTTACATGATTTGATTAGTTGCATTATAGAATGAAGAGCATTTAAATACAATACATTGCTCATATTTAGCGTAACAAACTATAACCAACCTACAACAACCCCTTAATCTCTAGTGGACATCAAGGACCATATGTTGAGTGGTTTCGCTCAACTAATAATTCACTCAAACTATGAGGGTAATAATTCCTAATATTCCCCCTTATTACATCCTAGTCTGGAGTTTCTTTGAGAGAAAATTATGAAATACTTCATACTTAGTTTGTCCAAGTGGCTTGGTGAAGATGTCTACACGTTTTTTAATAGAACACAAGTTGAGTTGAATGTTGTGTTGTTGAACATGTTCACATATGAAGTGGCACTAAATGTCAATATGCTTTGTTCGCTCATGGAATACTAGATTACAAATGAGTTTTAACACACCTTGATTGTCACAGTACATGGTTGTTAGTTTTTCTAAGATATACCCATACTTGCTAGCATATGTTTCAACCATATTGCTTCACAAATAACACTTCTTGCAACATGATATTCTACTTTGGTGGATGATCAAGCAATTGCTTGTTGTTTCATGCTTCTTCAATCTTGAGTATCCTTAAGGTAACCTTTTCATCTCACCGGACTGCGTGGATAACTAGTTGCTACACTTGCTAGATCGAGGTTCACTTTATTGTTTCCACATCAAGTAATACTATCAATATTCTATCACTTTGTGCTTATGTAGTATCATAGAGCTAATTGGCACACTGAATGTTGGGAATTCCTCCCTTCCCAATGTGAAATTTGCATTTATTAAAATATTAGGAGCATCAGGTACCACTAATCATGCACTTCAAATAGCCTCTTATGAATAAGAACATACATATCTATTCATAAGATTCAGATTTGGATTAGTTAATAAATATATTCTTCCTCACTAACATTGTGAAGAGGATCTTTATCATGTGTTAGCATGCAACCTGTGTTGGTTGTTGAAATGACTTATCCCCATTTCTTATCTTGAACATAGCTTGTTGGAATAAGATCAATCATCTTCTAGTTTCTCTTTTATATCTTGGATTTGTTCACCTAAATAAGTTGCTACTTGTGTTAAGCAATATATTCATGCTTCTTTTATATAGCATGGTATGTTGTTGATGAAAGCAATTGATTGTTAAGTCCCTTATTCAAGAATGACTTGTCTTTGTTACTATCCTCTATATCTCTCATCCACTATTGAAGAGGAATCAAATTTAGAATGGACTTCCTCAACTTCAAGTTATTCCATTTTCTTATTTACGGGAAAAGTGACTATAGTTATGTCATCCATATAATTCATCTGTTGGTTCTCTTACTGATTGAGATAATCGATTGAAGTTTATTTTGCATTGTTCCATGTGACTCTTCTAAGAGTTGACTAGCCCTTGGCTCCAATGATTGTTGTTGCTACTCATGTAGCCATTGTAGAAAATTTAATATATTGTTGTAGGTAAAAATGGACTTTTCCATCATGACTATTGCTCCTATATCACAATAATGAACATAAAACTCAAAATATTTTATTCAAATATCTACTATAACAATCCATAAATGCAATGTTATTTTGAATATATATTATAGAGCTTCGTCTTCAATATAAACATGAGACTCTTTATATTAAATAACTTTTTACCTTTGCTCTCCTCAAACTCACAGAACCAACTTTTCATAATTATCTCTTATATAATAAACCTCACATATTACATAAAAAAAAGGCTCTTAAGCTTGCATATAACTTCTCACTTCTAAACTTGACACTTCACACATATATTTCTCACTTATTAACTTGACACCTCACATACATAACTTATTATATAAATGATACATACTCAAACCTAATAACTTGACACATACTATAGACTCAAATATTAAACACAATTCCTAATCTAATTTACTTACAAAGATACCAAATAATATAATACCTCCAACACCTTCGTATTTCATTATTTGGCATGAAAGCCTTTCATCTTTATGTATTCTTTGTCTTTGATTATTTTTTGGCTTGTTTGTACTAAATTTGATTCAAGTTTTAACTTTGTCCCTTTAAACTATTACCTACATTATTATGTTCTTTTAGTATAAAAATTGTGTTCAATGTAATACTTATTCTAATGTTGTTCTTGTGGCAAAAGTTGATCCAAATGTTTCTGTAAATTTTTTGTCATATCCAAAATGAGTATGTCACTCCTATAGGATCCATTGGCTTCAATTTTATTTAGTATTTTAATAAGACATCTCTTATTGTCATTAATGTTTTTGAATTCTATCATTCTTCCTTTATCCAACAATTGTGATATTGAAATAAGATTATTTGTTATACCAAGAACATAAAGCACATTTTCAAATGTACATTTAGAATACAGTAGGCTAAGGGCAGCATTCCCTAATTTTTGTACATGATAAATTTTATCATTTTTTATCTTGATTGGTATACTTGGTTTTACTTGGATAGAATCAAACTAATACAAGTTTCTAGTCATATAATGACTAGCTCCTGATTCAATGTACCAAGAATTATCTTCATATTCAATTCTTGGTTTTGCTTGAATTTTTGGTGCCTTATTGTATCATAGAATAAATTTGTGATAATATCCTTTTTACCTTTGAACATATGTGACTCTAAAAACCATGTCTTTGATGCACTCAATTTTTTCTTTCACGGATTTCTAAATTTATTATTTTGTTTCCTTTGATGTGGAATTCCTTATAACTCCAAAATTAATATTCAAACAATTTTCTTCAATTTTCAATAATTTTTCCCCTCAAATAAGTAGAAAATCTTTTATCTCCCAAATCAATTAATTTCTTCCTCCAAATATCTTTAATTTACTATTCTTCACTTCCAAATATTTCAAATTTCACTTCAAATTAATTCAATAAATTTTCACTTCTTATTATTCTTATGTCTTTTTCAAATAATAAATTTGTTAACTCTTAATATTTCTCTTCTTCATATATTTCTAATATCTTCATATTTATCCTTAAATTCAATCTTATTCTTCTTCAAATTTTTTTCTCCAATCTTTAATTTAAATTCTTCAAATTTTTTATTCTTCTTCAATCTTTTCCATTTTATCTTTCTTCAATCTCTGTAATATCAAATTTCAATTTTTCGTTAATTCTTCTTCAATTTATTCTTTTAACTCCCATTAAATTAATTAATTTCTTCTTTCAATTTCTATCTGCCTTTTAAATATTTAATCTTCTTACATATCCTATCACTAAACTATCAAATTGATTATTCTTTTAAATATTATTCACTTTCTTCTCATAACTCCTAAAAATGATATCAGTTCTTCCTTTCTCCAAATATGTATTTCTCCTTCCAACTATTAATATCAAGCTCAATAATATTTCATGAAAAATATTACATAAACCAAAGATGTACCTTATTTTTCTAGTTTCTACCACAAGTACTTCTTCCTTAAATGATGTTTAATTTCTCCAAAGTTAATATATCTCCACACTTCTTAAACCTTTATACTTTCATAAATATTCTTCTCGCATTCTTTGTTGATATTCTCTCCTTGTTGACACTCAAACATTTATTTGCTTGAACGTTTCAATTCCAACTTGTTTTCAGCTAGCTCAATGTTGCATGCAACTACTTATGTTGAATATTCATAGACTCTAGACAACATGATTTCCTTATTTATTTTCTAGGTATTCACTATATATTTCTCTTATGTTGGATGTCTCTTCATTAGACTCTAGATACTTCCTTTCTTCCTCTTGATGCTCACTGCTTCATCTTTACAACCTTTTCTTATTTCCCTCCTCCTATGCAACACTCTGGTGTAGACACTTGTTATCACTTGACTTGTTCACGTGTTTGCTTGTCACCTCAACTAACTTTCCACCTTCAAAAAATCCTTCCTTTGGCACTTTCTCTTGCTATCTTCCTTCAACAAAATATCCTTCAAACTTATTTCTTCAATGCATTTTTAGAGGTGCCTATTCTTCCTCCAAAACTTGCACACACATCTCCTTCAATGTAGATTCCCTCTTTGCCTTGATTCTCTTCTCTCTAATTGTTGATCTCCATCACTCTTCTCCTTTCTCCTCCACCATTGTTCATCTGACGTGGATCTATATAAGCTCACATAAGGTGGCTTTGATAACACTATGAGCAAAACTTTACAATTCTCACAAGATCTTAATCACAAAAACTCTCACAATATTTCAAACATAAACCTCACAATAATGAACATGAGAATCATAATATTTTATTCAAAATATCTACTATAACAATGCATAAATGCAATGCTATTTTGAATACGTATTATAGAGCTTTGTCTTCAATATATACATGCACGAGACTCTTCATATTATATGACTCTTAACCTTTACTCTCCTCAAACTCACAAGAGAACCAACTATTCATAATTATCTCTTACATAATAAACCTCACATGTTTCATAAATGCAAAGTGTCTCATGATTGCGCATAACTCCTCGCTTCTAAACTTGACACTTCACATATATAACTCTCACTCATTAACTTGATATCTCACACATGTAACTCCTTACTTATATACATGATACATACTCACACTTACTAACTTGACACATACTACAGACTCAAATATTAAACACACACTCTAATATAATTTATTTACAAAGGTACCAATTAATGTAATACCTCCAATAATTATTAGTAGAGCCTTTCTATTTTCCTTGTCAGGTTTTATTTGTTCTTCTTTGTTTGTGTTAGAACGGGTAATGGACCCATCTACAACTTTCCAAACTTCTTTAAACTCAAGTTGAGTTCAGAGTTTGGTTTTCTAGATAGCATAATTATTCCCTTGCAAAAGTTAGAAATTGGGAAACAAGAACTTTGGTTCATCACTAAACATTTTAATTCTTCACAAAATTAGAAGATTTCAATTCTACTAGATCAACCTCAAAAATACTTTCCAACAAGTATATATAATCTTATACTCATATGTTGATTGATGCCTTGAATTGAGAGAAATCAATATCTCTTTAGGTAAAAATAATAGGTAGAGAGAATTTCTTCCTCAATTATATTCTTGAGGGAATATTCTTTGGATTTTGATTCTTTAAAATTTTATATGTTGCTTATTCTTTTCACCTACATCAAACAAAAAGAAAGAGATTGATATTATAAGCTATAATGTAATGTCCCCTTTCTGAGTAGTCAGTCAGTTGTGGTAATTTAGCCTATTCCTAGGTTCCCATAGGCTAAACTGAGGTGATTGGGAACCCTATTTGAGTTGTTCCCTGGTGATCAGTGCTTTTGCTAGGGGATTCATCCGTTCATGGGGGTTACTATTTATAGATATTGCTATTTTTAGCAGTGTGGGCCCGATGCAGTTCTTCCAATTTCGCAGAGTCATTTATTTTGTGGATGGAATATTTGCCCAAGTCTAAGTTGGCGTCCCCTTGGTGAGTAAATAAATTAATAAATTCAAGTTATATTATTAAGTCATAAAGTGACTTTAAAAAGGGACATAAAAGGGCCCTCTTTTAAAAACAACGTTATATCAACTAGGATGGGGTACAAGTTGGGCCCCCACTCCAAGGAGAGATAAGGAAATAAAACAATATTAAATTTTATGCTTTTTGGTTCCAAATCCAAGATGGGCGTAGCTTTCTTAAAAAGGAGTTTTTTGGGGTTTTTGGATTCATTCACATCTTTGCTATCTTGGAGAAACTCTGCCAGTTTTCATGGAGAAAATTGCAGCTTGAGGCTTGTGGAGACGACAACCTTCATGAGTAGCTCTGATTTCGTGGGTGGAAGATCTCACCTAGTCAGATTATTGGAGTTCTTACACAGAGGGCTCATTTGGGCATCACAGATTCAGTAGTAGGGTTTGAGGATTTTCGAAGTTTGGGTTCCAGGCAAAGTGATCATCTGGGTTTTTTAGTTTTTGGCCATCTTCATCTGGGTAGAAGTTAGTTTCGCATCCTAAGGAGTAAATTTGCATTTCTGGGTCAGATCGAACTGCTGCTTGGAGGGCTTTGGAAAGTGTGTTTGGTTCATAACTCATTATTCAGCAAGGGTTTCAATCTGGGTTTTTTATCACACCTTCCTCATGCTTGGGCGACCCCTTTAGGGGTGATTTCAGGGTTTGTAAGTGCAGCCATTAACTTCTTTTGCTGACTGTACCATCCAGGGAGACCGTACAACTGCCCAAGGAAGCGTGCAACAGGAAAACAGTCATAAAATTTTGATGTTACTACCCAGATCTGATCAACAAGTAAATACGAGCTCATTGCACTTTACGGGAGGCGATTCGGAGTCCGATTGAAGAAGTTACAAGCATTTTAATGATTTCCAGTTGTGCATTGTACAATTTCAGTCTTTAATACCAGATCTGTGCTTGCAATTTCAGGTCAAAATTTTTAATAAAATATTGTTATTTAGTGTGCAGTTTCATTTGGGTTCCTTTTCAGTTCGAGTGTGGCATTTTCGAAGTTATTTCATGCATAGCATTTTCCTTTCAAAGCATAAAAAAAATAATACAAAAAAATCAGGAAAAACACAAAAAAAAAAAGAGTAAAACAGAGTACATTCGGAACAGCAGTTAAGGGGTGTACATTGCAGTGGTATCAGAGCTCATGTTAACCCCTGCCAGCCTGTTGGGTCATTAATGCATACACATCAGTATTATTTACGGAGAAATAAATCCAAACCAGAGTTTAATCAGCAGGAGGATATTTTGGAACAGCGGTAGGAACAGGGTAGTTTGTCCCATAGGTCAGGTGACAATGGGTCTACGAGAATCTAATTCATAGGGAGTATGGGTGACAGGCAGAAAGGTAGACAAGATTCAGTTAGTCCCAATACCAGGGGTGAGAGGCAGTTTACTTTGATGATGGACATGATGTCACAATTGTTGGGGAAGTTTCAGCAGGGAATACCCATCCAACAGGTACAGGGTACAGGTCTTACAGAGCATAATGGTGCTCATACAACAGAGACTAGTCATGCTAATCAGCATACTAGCCGCACAGTCTTTTCCTCTAGACCGTTACAGCCTACATTTGCTCCTCGGGTTGAGACACCAGTAGTGCAGACTCCTCCACTTTCTATAGCAGATGAGTATAGGGAGGCTTATGTGGAGTATGAGACCCTTCTTGATGAGATTAAGGCACTCACCACATTTAATGACTTTGTGCGTGAGAAGAGATCAAGGGGCAACTTCCACAGACAGGATCAGCGTGGGCCACCTCCTCAGCGTGAGGTGCATCATGCATTGAGCAAGGTGACATTACCCCACTTTGATGGTAGTGGGAGGACCACAACACGAGCATGGGTTGATAAGTTAGATACATTTGTCACTCTCCGATCTATTCCTGAGGACGAGGCGATTAAATTCGCTACACTACATTTAGATGGAGCAGCACACGATTGGTGGTACCATGGTCTCACTACATTGGGGCATAGATATATCACATCTTATGCAGTGTTCACGGAGAAGCTCATAGACAGGTTCGACAAGAAGGATCCAGAATTACATTTTAGAGAGCTTGCTCAATTGAGGCAGTATGGGTCATTGGAGGCTTACATCTCCGAGTTTCAACGTTTGTCAGTGATGGTGGTAGACATCTCAGATAGGAGATTGACCGTACTATTTATGGAGGGACTTACAGAGCCTATCCGTGGTTGGGTCAAAGCATTTGATCCACCTTCCCTAGAGGATGCTATGAAGAAGGCACGTAGTTTGGAGTTGGCTGCCCCTAAAGCAAAATTTCAGTCAAAGCATTTTCCAAGCAAGGATAGTAAAAAGCCATTCCAAAAAACATTTGATCAGCCCAAACATACCTTTAAGAAACTTGATGAAGACACACTCAATGACCTTAGGAAGAAGAACTTGTGCTTCAAATGTCAAAAACCTTGGAAACCGGGGCATAAGTGTGAAGCCAAGGGTACATTGCAGCTCATTGAGTATCATTCTGCAGATGAATCCATTGCTGATGATTCTGAACAGCAATCTGAATTGGAGGACAGCGATGAAGAACTCCCTTATTTTGAGCCAAATAAAGAAGAAAAACATGAGGAGAAGCAAGAAGAAAAGGGGGATGAAAATAAGAAGGGTATGTTGGCCCAATTGCATAGTTTTCAGAGCTCACAGTCACTGAGGATACGTGGTGTGTTACAGGGACAGCGTGTGGTTGCATTGATTGATACAGGTGCAACTCACAACTTTGTTGATGAGGAATTGGTTGCACGAAGAGGACTGAAAATAGAAGATATAGACAACTTTCAGGTGATGGTAGCAGATGGATTTACTATTACATGTTCTAAAATGGTGCCACAGTTGAAGATGAAAGTGGGTAACCATGAGATTTGCGATGATTTTTATGTGGTCAGCATAGGAGAGCTTGATTTGATTTTGGGACTCCAGTGGCTCCGATCATTGGGTGATCTTATCATGATGTTGCAATTGAGACTTGTGCAGTTCTGGCACAGTGTTTTCTTTGTTGTGATCAGAGTGGTGCAGCATCAGCGTGGTGGAATTTTCCTGAGGATGTTATGGGATCCTGGTATCACTTGTGACTGTAGCCAGGAGCTGACGGATGACTGGAGTATGATTTGGTATTGCTTGAGGACAAGCAATCTTTGGGAAGGGCGGACTGTAATGTCCCCTTTCTGAGTAGTCAGTCAGTTGTGGTAATTTAGCCTATTCCTAGGTTCCCATAGGCTAAACTGAGGTGATTGGGAACCCTATTTGAGTTGTTCCCTGGTGATCAGTGCTTTTGCTAGGGGATTCATCCGTTCATGGGGGTTACTATTTATAGATATTGCAATTTTTAGCGGTGTGGGCCCGATGCAGTTCTTCCAATTTCGCAGAGTCATTTATTTTGTGGATGGAATATTTGCCCAAGTCTAAGTTGGCGTCCCCTTGGTGAGTAAATAAATTAATAAATTCAAGTTATATTATTAAGTCATAAAGTGACTTTAAAAAGGGACATAAAAGGGCCCTCTTTTAAAAACAACGTTATATCAACTAGGATGGGGTACAAGTTGGGCCCCCACTCCAAGGAGAGATAAGGAAATAAAACAATATTAAATTTTATGCTTTTTGGTTCCAAATCCAAGATGGGCGTAGCTTTCATAAAAAGGAGGAGTTTTTGGGGTTTTTGGATTCATTCACATCTTTGCTATCTTGGAGAAACTCTGCCAGTTTTCATGGAGAAAATTGCAGCTTGAGGCTTGTGGAGACGACAACCTTCATGAGTAGCTCTGATTTCGTGGGTGGAAGATCTCACCTAGTCAGATTATTGGAGTTCTTACACAGAGGGCTCAATTGGGCATCACAGATTCAGCAGTAGGGTTTGAGGATTTTCGAAGTTTGGGTTCCAGGCAAAGTGATCATCTGGGTTTTTCAGTTTTTGGCCATCTTCATCTGGGTAGAAGTTAGTTTCGCATCCTAAGGAGTAAATTTGCATTTCTGGGTCAGATCGAACTGCTGCTTGGAGGGCTTTGGAAAGTGTGTTTGGTTCATAACTCATTATTCAGCAAGGGTTTCAATCTGGGTTTTTTATCACACCTTCCTCATGCTTGGGCGACCCCTTTAGGGGTGATTTCAGGGTTTGTAAGTGCAGCCATTAACTTCTTTTGCTGACTGTACCATCCAGGGAGACCGTACAGCTGCCCAGGGAAGCGTGCAGCAGGAAAACAGTCATAAAATTTTGATGTTACTGCCCAGATCTGATCAGCAAGTAAATACGAGCTCATTGCACTTTACGGGAGGCGATTCGGAGTCCGATTGAAGAAGTTACAAGCATTTTAATGATTTCCAGTTGTGCATTGTACAATTTCAGTCTTTAATACCAGATCTGTGCTTGCAATTTCAGGTCAAAATTTTTAATAAAATATTGTTATTTAGTGTGCAGTTTCATTTGGGTTCCTTTTCAGTTCGAGTGTGGCATTTTTGAAGTTATTTCATGCATAGCATTTTCCTTTCAAAGCATAAAAAAAATAATACAAAAAAAATCAGGAAAAACACAAATCAGAAAAAAAAAAGAGAGTAAAACAGAGTACATTCGGAACAGCAGTTAAGGGGTGTACATTGCATATAATAAGCCTATCCATAATTTATGTGGGATAAATAAACAAGATGTTGACGACCAAATATTTTTATCTTGATTAATTTGACAAAGAAGGCATCCTAATGTTTTTTCAACGAAACTTTGATAATTCACTTTTGACCCTAACCTATTTCCAAAGCACTTATATTGTCGATATGTGAATTTGGCCACTCAATTTTAATTTTTATTGAATTTTATAAATTGGGGATAATGAAATTGGAAGAGGTATATGGGGCCTTACTAAGCATAGAATAGAATCTTAAGAAACTAAGAATGTTAACGATGAATCTAGTAGAAGGGGACAAGCTTTGGTGATGAAAGGGAAATAGAGACATCTAAGGGAAAAAATACATCCAAATCAACACAAGTAGAAGATCTATAGTATAATAAACCATATTATAGGCAAGGAAGACAACAAAATTGCAAGAAAGAAACTTCAAATTAAGGAATAATAATAATAAGGCATACCTTTAAGGTAACTTGCTATAAGTATAGGAAAGAAGGGAATAAAATAGATAAATATTATAAAAATAAGGAAAATCGAAAAACTATTGTAGCTAAAAAATCAATCAAACCTTGTCCTAGAGATGTAAGTTCAAAAAATATTCTACTCCTTTTGTAATATGTGGAATCTCCAAAGATACTTGGTATATTGATTTAGGTGTAAGTCAACATATGGCTTGTTATAAAAGGTATTTTGATTCTTTATAGAAGAAAAATAGCTCCCACAAAGTTATTTTAGGTGATGATGTCTCACTTAGTATTGAAGGTGTTGGCACAATTTATGTGAAGAATAATAATGGATAGAAGTGGAAAAGTACTCATGTATTTAGTACACCAAATTTGAGTAATCTTATCAAAGTGAATAAAAAATAAAACATGGTTATGAGGTAGAACTTTATCAGAACAAGTATTTGATTAAGAATTTAAGAGATGGATACAAAGTCGTGGTAGTAGAAATGGTATAAAATGAGATATATAATAACATTATTTGGTGCATGCAAACAAGGCCAATTATATGATAATGCATGATTTTGTTAATGAATTGTGGCACCAAAGGTTTGGGCTTTTAAATTATCAGAGTTTTTCTACATTTTCAAAGAATCATAGAGTGTATGACCTCCCTTAAATGAAATCAAACATAAGGATTTATGAAATTTGCATGGTTGGAAACTAACGTAAAGACCCATTTGAATGGACTGCACCAAGAACAAGAGAACAACTTGAAATAGTCAATAATGACTTGTGTTGGCCCATAAATCCACAACCATAAGGAGGAGCAAAATATATATTAAAATTTCTAGATGATGTTTCAAAAAAGGCTTGGATATACTTGAAGACCAAGAATGAAGTGTTAAAAAACGTTTAAAATTTTAAAGGTCCTAGTGAAAAATCAAAGTAATAAAAGAATCAAAAGGATATGGATAGATAATGAAGGAGAATATGTTAATTCTAGTTTCAAAGAACTTTGTAAAAAAGTACACCCTACAATGGATATTCTTAGATTTTGGACCACGAAGAGATATATGAATATATAATTATTACAATGCTAATAATAGTATATATTCGCCACCAACTAACATTGTTCTATTTTTCTAAGTTCTTTTTTAATTTTTCTAATTTATTTTACTTTTCAATAAGAAAATTCTTCCTTTTGTCTATTTAACATTAAACATTACTTTCTCCAACATTATTCTCTCATCATCTTGTTGTATGTTTATCTTCTTGTTGTTGTGCATATACCTTCGCATATCTTCAAATTCTTCCTTGATACTTATTTTAATTTTTTATTTTTTTAAACAAAATTCTCTCATCATCTTGTCGTATGTTTATCTTCTTGTTGTTGTGCATATACCTTCGCATATCTTCAAATTCCCTATTTGATTGTTTGTCCAACTTTCTTTGTTGAACAACTTGCTTGATCACTCATCTAATTCCTAACTTATTTTCTTCTTTAGCATGGGTGTGACCCTATCGATAACCAACAACTACAACTCCCAAGTGCAATAGAGTAGGTTATTGTGTATGAGATTCACTATGTCGCTTCACATCTTCATTTCTCTTGTTGTTTGTTGCAACATAGTTTTTATTGCTTGACATCTTCAACTTTCTGTTAATATTATTATTTTCTCATATTCTCATATTTCTTCTTTTATATGTGGAGCCTTTCTTATACCAAATATAACATTCATTCAATAATTCCCATCACTACCCCCTTTCTCTTTTGAAGATACTCTTTTTTTTTTGTGTGGAAAACATCCCAAAAGGGATGCCACTTTTGGGTAAGACCCAAGGAGGCAGGGGTATCCATTCCGCAAAAAATGCCCAAGATTTGGACCTGGCCTACCACCTTTGACATACTCAAGGAGCAAACAAACACACAAAACCAATTTAAAAATAAGTAAATAACAACAAAAATAATAAGATAAAATAAAAAACATGCTCCTTGAGTGTGTCAAAAACAAAAGCACAACCAAACACACACAATAAGATAAAAGAAACCACAACACAAACCACATAGAAAACACAAGAACCACATAACAAAACACAAACAAGACAAAAACAATAGAACACTACAAAGACATAACCCAAAAAAACATGAAAAATAAACACAACCAAAACCTAAAAAATTAAAAAAATAAGAATAAAAAACAACCAACAACAGACAATAAACAAAAACAAAATACATAGAAAACACTCACACATAAAAACACGAAATAACACAAACAAAGAGAAACCCAAGAACAAGAACAAAAAAACACAAGAACAATAACAAAAAATATTAAAAAAAAAAAAACAACAACAAAAACACAAGAACAACAAAAAAACAAAACAAAACAAAAGAACCCACCCACCTTAAAAAACTAAACAAAAAAAACAAAAAAGAAAAAGAAAAAAATGAACAAAACAATGACCTATCTAGACCAGAATACTATTAAGGCAAGAATCAACAGAGGAAATAAAATAAATAATAGAATGAGCTAGGGAACTAAAAAAAACTGAATGAACCAAAGAGAAGCAAAAAAAAAACAAGAAGAAACTAGGTACCTTCAGAACTGGAGCCATCCAAAGAAATGATAGAAAGAAGAGCTTCCCTAATTTGAGAAGCCCACCATATAGGAGGGTGGCCATAACAAGTAAGATCACCTTTGTCCAAATACCAATTAGCTAAAGCATCAACACTCTTGTTTTGATCTCTAACCACATGATTGTAATCAACTTTCAAAAATCCCATCTAGATTAACTGAATCTTCTCAATAATTCTTTTTATTCTCCAATTCACCTTATGATTCTTATGAGTCTTCAAGAGATTAATCATAAGTTGAGAGTCAGACTCAACTAACACCTTTTCCCATCCAACCTTGGCAGCCTCCTGAAGACCTTTGAGGATACCATACCCCTCAGCAAGGTTATTGGAAAGAATACCCAAATTCTCAGCAAAAGTAAAAACCAGGGAGCCATATGAAAGTCTACCAATTCCTCCCACACTGGCTTTTCTAGGGTTCCCTCTAGAGGCTCCGTCAGTATTGAATTTTCCAAAATCCTTAGGAGGAGGTTGCCAATTTCTAGTCCTATCCATCTTACTAATACTCACATTCTCTTTAAGTTGGTTGCCATTAGAAGGTTTAATCTTCAATATTTGCATCACTTGATCCTATCTTTGGTGGGAGTTTTGGGGGTGATTAAGGAGTTGATGGACTGATTCAACTAAGTTGGCTATGGTCTTTTGCCAAATATAGTGAATATCCTTCCTATCTTGATTAAAAATTTGGTTGTTCATTTCATTCCAAATATTCCAAAGAATAATGGTAGAACCCATCCAAACTAATCGCCCAATAAAATGATCAACACCCTCTTGATTAGGCCAATCCCTCCAAAGTTGTTCAAAAGTAAAAAAATTGGACCACTGTAAGCCAAGTACAACGACCATTCTCCTCCATAGCTCAGAGGCTAAATTACACTCAATAAAAAGATGGTTGATATTTTCTACATCCTCTTCACACATTTCACATCTAAAAGGGCCATGAAAACCACGCTTCATAAGTTGCTCACCAGTAAGCACCCTACGATGCAATAAAAGCCAATTAAAGAATCTCACCTTAGGCTAGAGCTTTTGAGCCCACAATCAAGAAAATATATCAGAAGAATGGTTGGGATTATTATGGTATAAGGTCAAATAACCTTGAGCAACTGAATACTCACCCTTAGTAGTGTTGTTCCATCCAAAACAATCTTTTTCATGGGACCAAGAGAGGGATCTCATATGAAGGATGCCTTGGATATCTTGTCTTTGCCTTTCTAGGATTTGAATAGGCCAGTCCTCAATAGGGATCCAATATCTACCAAAATTTGAATTACCAGTATGGTATCGACAATAATTAGCCACCTTTATCCAATTAGCTCGGTGAAGCTCCTCCATCCAAGGCATCCAATCAGAAAACTGAGTTATCAAAGGCTTGTGACCATCCCAAGAATTTGTCCAAAAATTTGCATGTTAACCATTATGAATGATCCAAAATAATTTTTTCTTTATCAAATCCTCACCAGTCTTAAGAACTGCTAAAATGGGATAACCTTTGGTAGGAAGTTGATAGCGAACAAGGTCTTCAGGACTTTTGTTCTCAGCATATTTATCACGAAGATTATTGGCCCAAAGAGCATTGGGGTTATGCAACATCCTCCAATATAATTTAGTAGCTAAAGATTTGTTTTTGTTAATTGTAGCACCCTAAAATTGGTGCAGTAAACCTTAGCAAATAATTAAAATTACCTTAGTAATAATTCAAATTCAAATTTTCAACCCCGAACCACCTATTAAACTGCTTTCCTCATTTATCGTGCCATTTTTAGGATTTGTTGTGACCGTTGGACGATATCGTCGTCGATCAGACTATATTGCCTCATATCGAACGAATTCATCTGGAGCAAAATGTCCAGACAATTTCGTCCCAAAACTAATTTTTCATAATTAGCTTATGTTTCAACGACGTCTCTAACCTGGGCAAAAGCGTGGCTGTGCGGTTAGAGACCTCCCCCGTTGGAGATCTCCCAAATTGGGATGATCTCCAGCCTCCCAACCTCCTTCCTGTGCCTATTTAACCTTAAGATTTTCCCCTGACCTTCCCCTAACTGAATTTTCTTGTAACACGAGTTCTATTTGCATTAGACCATCTTAAATCACTATTTGCCTTCGTATTTTTCCAAGTTTGTTTGCAGGAACTTCATTGTTTTTCAGCTGGAGCAAGCTCAGATCGTCGTAGATGATCCTGTTCAATCTCGGACGATCTCGCACCAATTCGAGACGATTTCAACTGCAGTCAACATTGGGGGCAATCAGTGCCCTGAGTTTGCATTCTTTCTCCACTATCTACTATTTTGCTTTGCATTAGTTAGACTTATTACTATTTTGCATCCTGGAGTTCACCCATATAGTTTTAATGCATGATAAAATCATAATTTGTCATTAAATCATTGTAATGCACTCATGTTTTGTTTATAATTATCAGTTTAATATTATTGTTGTCATTCTACATCATTACCCTCTGTTGGAATAGTTGCATTTTCTATATTTTGTATCTATTTCTCTGATTGCAGGTCTCTGACGGATTCGTCAGACGAATCCGTCAGATCTCAGACGATCTTGTCTGATCGCAGATGATCCTGTCATATCAAAGGCGATCTTGACTGCTTCAAAAATTAGAACCTCCATCAGACATCCGAATCAGATATGGCTTTTTAATCTAGCTTATTCTCTGTGTTTTCTGTTCAAATCTGTTTTATGTATGCATTTAAATCTGCATTTCATATAGAACAGTTTAGATTCATTTGGCCAAACATGGGATTTGAATGATCAAAGATAAAATTGAACACATCAAACACATTCCCAACCTAGGCATGGAAATTGCCATTCAAAAGTTTCCTGGTGAACCCACCATCCGTCGAAAAATCACCTTAATACACCTCCCTCGAGAGGCGGGACCTTCACAAGGCCTCTTAGTCCGAGGTATTGTCCCATCCTTCCTGCATCCCCCTTCCGAGCACGGATCCTTTAGCCTGAAGGTAAGGGTGCAGAAAATTTGGAACGATACATTTTGGTGAACCCGACGTGAAACTAAAACCTTTTGAAAACAAAAAAAGAAACAAAAACAAAAACATAGATTCATTTAAAACCATTAGAAAACTACTAAGTTACATATCATGTTTAGATGGTAGCTCCTAAGAAAAGACAAGCAGTTACTATAAATGTTAAAAATCAATTAATAGCCATAGAGATTGATTCTTTGTCTAGAACATCTCAAACATACAGAGTCCCGCATTTGTGGGATGAACTTAATAGGAGACTAGGTATCATTTCATCTAGGTCAACATAACTTAAACAAATCAAGAGGCTTGTCCTAGATAGAATCCTGGATCCTCATCAACTCATTTTTTATCATGAACTTTAGAGAGCTTGCCATAGGTGGTTAGCTTATAGGAGAGCTCTTGTGTCTTCAAAATTGTTCACCTTCGAGGAATACCTCGAGAATGCAGTCACTATACACCAATTCCTAGGTCATGTAGAAGACCAAGAGGTCATTCTTATGGACAGGGAAATATGGAGGAGAGTTCCTAGAGCTGTGTTATATCAAGAGTATTGCCACGAGCTTTACTTTTACAAAACAGAATACGAAACGAGATAATATCACTATAGCACTTTTTGTCAAATTTTTGAAAGAAAATTTTCAATTTGAAGAAGAACATTTCATGACTCTTGAAGAACTCGAGCCCATTAATGATATTTATAAATTGTTTATAGAAAAATAGATCATTGCTTTCATTATTATTATTTCTTGTGTTTTGTGTGCTGTTTGTTATCTTTATAATATTGTTATAAAAAACAAGAAAAAAACCAAAAACATAACAAAAACCAAAACATTTTATTTTAAATATTATAGTAGGTATATAATTAAAATATATACCTCTTAAGCTTGTTGCATATATATATATATATATATATATATATATATATATTTGCTAAAATCTAAGTTTAAGCACAATGACTAGACTTAGGAATGGTAAACAAACTGAAGAAGAAGAAGAAGAAGATTGGTTAGGCAAGAAAAACAAAAATTTAAATGCCCTTCCTGAGGATCCAATTCCAGAAGGAGAAACTCTAGAACAACCAAAAGATGACCTGGTTGAAGAAAATGAACAACAAGAAAATGTTAGAGAGGAAGGATCCTCATCCCCTAGAATGGCTCCAGATCAAACTGTTACTTTTGATAACATAGATCATTTTGGAAATTCTTCAATAATAATATTGGTGCTCTTAATATGGCAGTTCGTATTGATAGGGGACAAATTAGTGACACTCAAGCAGCCATGGAACATATGTTTAACATACACACTAATCCCTTGTCTTTCGTTGATCAAGAAAGTGATAAAGTTGGACCATCCAATATGGATATGGCCGCTATAATTCAGAACATGCAAAAACAACAGGTTACCCAACCTCCTAAGGAACTCGTTATTGAGCCTAAAACCATTCCCACACAAAAGAGACCTTCATTCACTGCTTTATTTCGCCAAACTATTGATCATTATGCTTCAAATCGACAAAAACCTAAAATGAAGCCAAACACCAATTTTCAACAATCTGGGATACAACATAATACAACTTCAAAACTTCTTCATAACACCCTTCCTATCAACACTTTACACAATAGCAATATAGCATCTAATCTTCATGTCCCTCCATCATATGCTCATCAATCCCATACTAATGCCCTACCAAACCAATATGGTGGGAAAACCAGTAATCTGGAAGCCATGGTGAAACAGTTAGCTTCCTGCATGGACTAGATAGATCCCTACTGTCCCTCGTACAATTATCGAGAGATGTGTAGTCAACCTCTAGATCCTATGGTTGTAGCACAACCATACCCTAAACACTTTCCCATGTCCGTCCTGCCTATATATAAAGGAACTGAAGATCCCATAGAGCATCTTCGCATGTTTAGGATAGTGTGTCATGATATAACACATGATGACTTGCTATTACTAAAAATGTTCCCAAAAATTTTAGGAGGAATGGCATTGGAGTGGTACTATCAATTGCCCACTCATTATTTGAGAAATTTTGAAGAGACCACTGAATCTTTTGTGCATCAATTTAGTGCCTATATCGAAATGCATGTAACCATTAAAGATTTGTACAACTTAAAACAAGACAAAGATGAATGTTTTGATGATTTCTTAGCTAGATGGAGGCGATTGACAGGAAAGCGCACTTTGTGCTACCTTATAGGGAAATGTTGGACATTTTTATTAATAATTTGCAAGAACAAATATCTTATGAGTTATCAATTGCTACCTTAACTACCTTCGATCAGGCTAGACTTAGCTTGAAGAGTAGAAGATGCTCTCATTAGGAGAGGCCAGCTTAGGAAGAAAGATGATGAGAAAACATCCATAAATCAATATAAAAACAAACAAGTTGTAGGTGACGGAGTCACTGATAGCAGAAATGTTGCTAATATCAATACAACGAAGACAACAAAAAAATTTATATTGAAACCTCCTGATAAACCTCCTCGAGAGTTTACTAGATTGAATCAACCATTATCAACTATTCTACCCCAATTACTCGAAAGAGGTTTGATTCAATTACCAGCTATTCGGGAACCTGATCCAACCATACCTGGATACAGAGCCGATTTACACTGTGATTTCCATAGAGGGCCTGGACACTCTACCAACTCTTATAAAAGGTTAAAACATAAAATACAAGATCTGATTGATAATAATGAGATGGAGGTGCAAGCCTTCCAACCTAAACAAAATGCTCCTAATAATGCTCAAAATAACATTCCCCAAAATCAAAATCAAAATGCTAATCAATCATTAGATATATTTCAACATCCTTTACCAAGACATGGTAAAGAGGTGGCCAATAAAATTGAGCATCATAATGTCCCTCCTTCTACCCGATATGTAGGAACTATTAGCGTACATTTACCTAATCATGATTTACAAAAATTTGACACAACTTTATCCATGGTCACAACTAGGCCCCTACATAATATTGAAACATCGGATCTCAATGATGTAGAATCAGATACTAAAATTGAAATAGACATCACCTCAAATAAATCGAATAGTTCTGCAAATGAATTAGATCCTATTCAACCTATCACAGATTCTATGGTTTCGAAAGAACCATTTCCTAGAAGAGTTACTACTCGACCCTCTTCTAATTAGTTCCTTCCTAATGAACAAGCTATAAATGCTAGACCAAGACCTATTCAGCATCCTCAATATAACATTGTAGGTACCATCGGAGTTGTTACCAGACAACAAGCTCAAAATCTTCAACAAGAACCAAATCAGAGCGATGGATCAACTCCATTTGTTTTGAAATTTCCCAATAAAGGGAATCATGCTCCTAATGTTCAACCTAAACCTCCTTACAACATTAATGAACAATTATCCAATACTACAGCCATAATTTCCCTTTTGGACTTATTAAGATCTTCTCCTACCCATAGATATGAATTGATGCTCACATTAAGCCAAATGATGGTACCACAAAACATTCAACCTGAAGCCATGGCCAATACTATCATCACTAGAGAAGTCGATTGTATTGACTTTCAAGATAAAGATATACCACAACATAGTTTACATAAGGATAACCCCTTATATATTACTGCCCTAATTGGAGATGTAGCAGTCAAAAGGGTCTTGATTGATAATGGTTCATCTCTAAATATTTGCACTTTTGACTTCTACCAAAGATTTGGGTTTAGAAGTGATGAAATGAAGAAAAATAACATGATCATAAAAGCTTTCAATGACGAAACACAAGAAACGTGTGGAGTTATCACCATCCCATTGCAAGTTGGTCCTAGAACCCTAGATACGACCGTGTTTATTGTACATTGCCCCGCATCATACAATATACTCTTGGGTCGATCCTTGGATAAATGCAATGCAGGTTGTCCCATCAACTTTACACCAATGTGTTAAATTCGAATTTAAAAATCAGTTGGTCACTATCCATGGTGATCCTAGACCCTTTGATATGTGTGCTTTGGCAGAACCTGTTGGAGTTCAATTTTTCCTTGCTCTGTCATCCACACATCCTAATTCTTATTTTTCATCTAAACCTGTGAAACACACACCCATAACTTCATCTATTTCTCCTCCATTAATTTCACCCTCATATATAGATCAACAATCTTCTAAACAAACCACACTAGAACCTCAAAAAGATCTTAAATCCACAACCAATCCTTCATGTTCCATCCCTATAATTTCAAAACCTATAGACCCATTTATTAAAACCCCCACATCATCTACATCTATCATACCTTCTACATCTAAAGATATAGGGAATGATCCTTCTACATCTTATGCTATTTCTGATGAACTCTTACCTGATTTATCTAACATTCTTATATCAGAAAAAACAAATGCTTCTATGCAAAATTCCATTATCTTAAGTAATTTTCCGCCATCTCCTCGTACTTTGGGCCTCCCACAACCTATGGGAAGTACTTACCAAGTCAGGATTTGTGCCTTCATTTATAAGGGATATGACTGGGAAGAATACCCGGGGAACATCAAAACTCATCATGAGGGATATGCTCGATGTTATTTTACTAATGAGTATATTAAAGCTAAACCTATAATGCTTAAAATGGGATATAAAGGGAAAGGTTTGGGACCTTTCCAAGATGGTATGAAAGAACCTTTTGAGGTAGAACCATGGCCCTCCCGATGTGGTGTGGGCCTATTTCCTAGTAAGGGTCAACCCTTCCCTTTTGAAGATGATGATCAACTCATATGTTATCAAGATTATTTGGATGGGCGTGATGATTTGCCTCTAAAAAATCAACCATTTACATGCAATATGCTATCCATAGCTTATCCTAAAATGATTGTTGAATCCGATGATGAGTTGGAAGGTGATATTTTCCATGATGTCTCCGTTGAAGAGATGTTACACAATGGTTTTTATTTTGATGGTTCTATACCTACTATAGCCTAGCTTGAGGTCACGACTCCTCAAGATGAATTATCCAAGTTAACCTTAAAATAATTACAAGAATTGGGCGTTTCACCCACCTCGCCTAATTTTGAAAGAGATCTACACATGGAAGTAGAAAACATCATTAAAGTTAACATTGGAGCTGAGGATAATCCCCACATAATCAATATTGGATCAGAATTAAGTCAAGAAAAACAAGAGCAATACATTGCATTCCTTAAAATAATATGAAGATGTCTTCGCTTGGACATATGAAGATATGCCGAGTTTAGACCCTTACGTAGTCATGCATCACCTAGTAGTCCATCCGGATGCTAAACCCGTTAAACGAAACTTAGAAAAATGCATCCCAGAGTGGCCTTGCTATTCAAAGGGGAGTTAGAAAAACTCCTGAATGTTGTTTTTATAAAAACTATTGATTATGCTTTGAATGGATATCGAATGTAGTTCTAGTCACCAAGAAAGAAGCTACCAAAGTTAGGGTTTGCACAGACTTTAGAGATATTAACGTTGCATGCCCTAAAGATGATTTTCCTCTTCCAAACATGGATCAAATCATTGATTTTATTGCTGGGAGTGGAATGATGTCCCTAATGGATGGATTTTTTAGTTATAATCAGATCAAGATAGCTCCTGAAGATCAGGCTAAAACAACCTTTATTACCCCCTGGGGTACCTTTTGTTGGAAAGTGATGCCATTCGGCCTAAAGAACGCAGGTGCAACCTATCAACGAGCTATGACTTATATTTTTCATGACATGATGCATGATATCCTACATGATTACGTAGATGATATCATAGCTCGTTCCATCAAAGAAGATGATCATTTAAATGACTTAAGGACAGTGTTTGATCGGTTAAGGGAATATCTTATCCGACTAAATCTTGCTAAATGCATATTCGAAGTTAAGTCCGGTAAACTATTAGGGGTTATAGTTTCTTTACGTGGCATCAAAATCAACCCTCTCAAGATTGCGGCTATCACTAATATGCCCACACCTACCAATATATTTGAGTTACGAAGTTTACAAGGTAAGCTTCAAGCTATCCGTCGCTTCATCGATAAGCTGGCAGACAAAACCGGTCCCTTTCTTAAGCTTCTTAAGAAGGATGTCCCTTTTAATTGGGATGATGAATGTAAGGAAGCTTTTGAACTTCTTAAACAATACCTCCTTAACCCACCTATGCTTTCACTGCCTAGACCTGATTGCCCATTTATCCTATATATTTCAGCTTTAGATTTTGCTTTAGGAGCTATGTTAGCTCAACTTGATGATGAGAAAAGAGAACGTGCTAATTATTATATTAGCTGAAATTTAATTAGTTATGAAACCCGCTACACAGCATTAGAAAAACTATGTCTAGCAGATTTTCTACGCAAAAATTACGCCATTATATGCTCAGTCAAAAAAACATGTCATTGCTAAATATGATCCCTTGCAGTATCTCATGAGTCGACCTTATTTATCGGGTCGCACAACAAAGTGGGTTCTTGCTTTAAGCGAGTTTGAATTCACGTTTATAGGACAGAAGTCTGTTAAGGGTCAAATCATAGTAGATCAATTAGTTGCTGCACCCTTAAAGTCTACCCATCCCCTCATCATTGAGTTTTTGATGAATGCCTTCAATTAGAGGCAGACCATGTTGAACAATGGTCCTTATACTTTGATGGAGCCCGATGCATGAGTGGTGCTGGTGCGGGTATTATTTTAATATCTCCACAAAAACACATTATACCTTTGTCCTTTAAATTAACATTTGCTTGCACCAATAATACTGCTGAATATGAAGCTCTAATCCTTGGATTACGAGCTGCCTTGGAGCTAAAAATTAAACATCTGCTAGTTTTTGGTGATTCTCAACTTGTTATAAACCAAATTAATAAAGTTTATCAGAACAAAGATGATAAATTGCGCCCATATAAAGCATATGTTTAACAATTAATATCTCTATTTGATCAAGTTACCTTGGAAGCTATTCCTCGAACTAGCAACCGTGCGAATGACGCTATGGCCGCAACTGCATCTCTTCTGCCCTTGGAGTTAGATGACGAATATGCCACCATCATTATTCATCGACTCTAGGAACACGCTTCAAATAAGTCATGCTTAGAACCTTTGGATGTGTTCCTAATCAATGAAACTACTCTCGAACCTTGGTATATGGATATATTTGATTTTCTTCACAATGGGACTTTCCCTGCCAGTTCTAATAGAAAACAACGTCGGTTATTACGTAGACGAGCAAGTCAATTTGTAATAATTGGCAATACTTTATATAGGAGATCTTTTGAAGGTATCCTATTGAAATGTTTGAATTTAGAAGAATCCATATCAGCTTTGAGTGAAGCCCACGATGGATCTTGTGGAGGACACTTCAATGGTAGTGTCATTGCTAAAAAGCTCCTTAGGATGGGATACTTTTGGCCTACCATGGAGAATGATGCACATGATTATGTGTGCCATTATGAAAAGTGCTAGAAACATGCTGACCTTGTCCATGCCCCTGCACAAGAACTGCAGGCTATTTCATCTCCTTGGCCCTTTTCAAAATGGGGCTTAGACATTATTGGCAAAATTAATCCTGTGTCATATGATGGACACAAATTCATCATAACTGCCATCGAGTATTTTACGAAGTGGGTTGAAGCTATGCCTTTAGCTTCCTGCACTGAAACACAAGTCTCTAAATTTATTTTTAATCAAATCATTTGTAGGTTCGGAATTCCTACAAATCTCATCTCAGACAATGGAACTTGTTTCAAAAATAAAGATGTTAAAAAATTATGTCAAAAATATAAGATTCAACATCGCTGGTCCACTCCCTATTATCCTCAGGGTAAAGGCCAAGCAGAAGCTTCTAACAAAACCTTAAACAAAATTCTTAAAAAAATGGTCAATAAATCTGGCCACGACTGGTACACTCAATTATATCCTGCTTTGTGGGCATATCGCACTAGCGTTCGTACTCCCACAGGTACTTCACCTTTTGTTTTGGTTTATGGCACTGAAGCCATTTTTCCCTTTGAATTAGAAGTTCCTCCTTTGGCTCTACTACTTCAAGATACCGAAGTAGGAGATGAATATCGAGCTAGCAGACTCAGTAAGCTGGAACTCTTAGATGAAAAGTGCATCAATGCTTTGGAGCATCTTTGTGCCTACCAAAACAAACTTAAAATATCATATGCTAAGAAAGTTCCTCATCGATCCTTTGAGGTCGACGACCTTGTTTTAAAAGAAAATAAAAAAAATACTAATGCAACTAAAGACCTTAAAGGTAAATTTGAGCCCAACTGGCTTGGACCATATATTAGCACTGCTAAATTTGAATCGGGAGCATACAAATTAGCTACCTTGGATGATAAAGATTTAAAAGAACCCATGAACATTTTGCATCTTAAACGTTATTACACATAAAAAATTGGTCATTTCATCATTGTATATATTTGTTTAAAATATTTCAAAAAAACACTATCTTGTATTTCTTTCAATTTATAAACTTAAAAATATAAAACACCAAAAACATCCAAATCATCAAAATCTTCAAAACCATATTTTATCTTTGTACCTCTCAATTTGTGATTTATTGCAGTTATATTTTCAAATTATTTTGGATAAATTAGCATTTATTTGGAATCCCGCACTTTCACATTCACATGAATAAATATCTTGATTTATTTGGCATGATTACTAATCTCTCTTATATCAAATTCTACAAAATTCAATTAAATAAAGTTTGAGCATAGAGAATTGATCTTGTTATTTACTTAAACCAAGCATATCCTTTCATAATAAAATGATTATATTTGTAATGTCCATGCTATGCTACATAGTAGAAGTGGTTTCTTGAGCGAAAATTTTCCCCTGCTATCCTATCATGCACATGGTCTAGAATCTTTGAGAATTGACAAAAGGACAAGCTCACCCCTACCCAGAATAAAAATCCCTTGCTCTACAGCTAATCCGAGCAAGTATCCCTAGCATAGGAAGAAAATAAAAGTTCAAGAAAAAGAGAAACAGAAAAAGGTTATTTCAGCATTATCTCAAATATCAAAGCACAAAAATACAAAAGATACAAAAAAAAAAAAGCAAAGAAAGCAAAACAAGCAAAAGCAAAAGCAATAAAATCCCTTTCCCCACCCCTTGAAAAGAAAATAAGGGTTGATGAGCTTGAATCCCTGGAATTCTCAATTATTCAAAAATTGTGAGGTAAGCCCCATAACAGGTGGTTTGTGCCCAACCCACTTGGCCTTGGGTAACTCCTAGTGTGGTGATATGTCTGTCACATTAGCGACCTTCTTTTGTACGAGACCTATGTCTGCTTATGGATTAGCTAGCTCTTGATAACCCGACTTACATAGTAGTCTAGTACGGTTATATGCATCTAAATCATGGTTAATGAACACTTATTTGGTTAATTCAAATCACTTGTATCAAATTATCTTGCTCAAAACTGGTAAATGAACAATACAATCGCACACACATTTGTATTTGAGAGATTTTGTGTATCATTATGATAAATCAAGATTGGAAATGAACTCACATACGCACATGGGATTCCTTATAAATCTAACTTTTGTCTTTAAGATACTTTGAAATATTTTTGCACATTGTCTCAAATAATTTCATTTTCTTCTCTGAGAACAGTTGTTTAGTATGAAGACAACTACATGCCTTACCAAAAAATTCAAAATCATTTGTAAACACATGCAATAAAGTTACATTTATATATAACTTTTGACTTTCGCGACGATGGTATAGTTCCAAAACCAAAATTGGAATTTTATGCCTAGCACAAGTCCTCATCTTCATATTTTCTGTTTATTTTCAAAAATTAAAAATCAATCATGCAATAAAACTACAATATCAATTTCTTCTTCGGATTTCGCGATGATGGTATAAGTTTTTATCTATAATTCTATGCCTAGCGCAAACCATCGAACTAATTTTATTTCTCATTTATTTCAAATCATAAAAACATATGACTTAAATCATTATGTTAAACAATTATGCTTCAAACAAATGAGCACTTATTCTCTTTCATGACATTATGTTCAAATTCAATATTGCAACCATGGTATAAATTCTAAGGAATTATTCAAAATTTTCTCACACTTAGGAATTTATGCCTAGCAAAAATCATTTTAAATTATTTCATGCATACTATTTTTATGCAAATCTGAAAACAAATCATCAAACCATCATTATTTTCATCATCACAACAAAGTCTTAAGACAGTCTCTTAAGCACTCTTTTACTTTTAACAATATTTCTATACGAGGATTAGCTTGACGACCAAGTGAGCGGCGACTCCATGAAATGGTCTATAATAGCAACAATGTCCTTTGAAATTATTGTTAGAAGTCCCTTTTTTCTTTTATCAAATCACACCACCACAACCAATTGTTTACATCAGATTATTTCATTTAAAATCTTACAACATGACATCAAAATTATAATATTTCAAAACGACATAATTACATGAATCATCAAATCAATCACACCAAAACATTAAAGCATCATACAAACACATAAGACAAGTCATATGATAAAAAATATCTCATCTATATATATATCAACAATATATACATCATCTCAAAACTGGATCGGTATGCCATAATATGTACCTCGGCATACTCAATCCTCTATCAAAAATAATAAACACTAATATCTTTGAACATATTTGAACAAAGAAGACCAGTAATATCTTGCTCTCATAATTTTGTTTGCAGTTGCTTTTTGGGCAAAGTGACCCCACAGAATCCATCATGAAATTCTTTTATTACCTCAAAGGTTTATTTTTTAAATAGGTAGAGCAATAGTACTCCATTCAGATGCTTCCAATAGAGTTTACCTTCTTGTGTGTAATATTTTTGAGCTTGTTGCTAAAATTATCTCATTTTATTTAAAGACATACCTCTGGGGAAATATAGGGTTTGAAGATACGTTAAGATATCATCATACCATTTACATTCGATATTATCTGTTCTTTTGATTTCATACATATCATCAACTGTGATGATGTTATGCATGTCTTCCCTTCTTTGTTGGCTAGATACTTAGATAAATCTTATCCTTTAATAATTTTTACAGCCTTAAATTCCACATCATATTGTAGTAACTTGACCATACACCTAGCAGGACTACCTATCGGTTCTGGTTGGGTGAAAACATATTTTATTGCAATGAATGGAATACAACATATAACCTTGTTTGAATAAAAAATACCTTTAAAGTATTTAAGTGCTTGTATTACAACATAACCTTATTTTTCAATCATTTTGAATCTTATTTGTGGTCCTTTAAGCCTTGTAATCATGAATGCTATTGGTATTTCATTTTTTTCACCATCCTTTTGGGAAAGGACTGCAACAATGGTGTGTTCAAAAGCAAATGAGTATATTCTAAATCTCTTAGAGTAGTCAGGACAGTTCAACACTAGGGAAGTGGTTATGACATCTTTATTTTTTTGAAAAGTTCCAAGATTCTCCTCCATCCATTTGATGTCAACATTCTTTTTAATCATGCTGTTAATGGGTTGGACTATCTCAATGAAATTTGGCAACAAAAATTATTATAAAGTTAATTTTACCAAATAATGATCTAACTCCTTTCAGGTTTTAGGGGAGGTATCTTGGTAATAGTTTCTACTCTTGAAGGATCAATGCTTATTCCTTTTTATGATACTATATGATCTAGTAGTTTACCTTGCGTTGCTTTGAATATACACTTTTTCGGGTTTAAGGATATCCCATATTCTTTGCATCTAGCAAATATTGTGGCTAGATGTTTAAGATGATATTTGAGGTTATTTGAAAACACTGTTATATCACCTAAATAAACAACAATTATTTTGAGCATTAGACCCTTAAAAGCAAATTCCATGGCTCTTTGAAATGTTGCTCTTGCATTCATTAATCCAAATGGAATCCTCATGTATTCAAAGGTTTCCCAAGGGGTAGTGAAGGTAATTTTAAGTCTGTCTTCAGGATTTACCTAAATCTAGTTATATCCTGAGAATCCGTCTAGTAATGACATTATAGATAAGTCTACTATAGCCTACAATAATTGTTCCATGTTGGGTAAAGGGTAATTATACTTGAGTGAACTTTTATTCAGGTTTTGAAAGTCAACAAAAAGTCTAATTTCTCCATTTTTCTTCCTTACTAGTACTAAATTTGTTATTCAAGAAGAAAATAATACTTTTCTTATCTAATAGTTTTTGGACTTCTTTTTGCATAACTGGATGTAATATAGGGTTAAATTTCCTCTGCTTTTTCCTAAATGGGGTTAGCCTCCTCTTTGAGGGGAATGATATGAGTCATAACATCGGTTTTGAACATCTTTAGATCTTCATAACTCCATGCAAAAGATTCTTTATTTTTCTTCAGAAAGCTAATATACTATTCTTTTTCTTATTTTGGTAAAGCCTTATCGATTTTAACTAATCTAGGCTCCTCTTTTATTCCAATATTTATGTTATCGACTTTTATTTCTTTGAGGAGTGGTTTGTATGCCTTATGAAAGTCATCAAATAGGATTTATAAAGAAATTAACCCCTTTGGGATTCTATTTTTTTAAGTTGTATTGCTTCTATAGGTTCCCCAATTATATTTTAAACTTTTTTCATCCTCCTCCTCACATAGAACATCTAAATACATATTATAGAGGGTCATTAAATCCCTAATATATACATAATCTGAAACACTTGTAGTATACAACAATATTAGGTACAAAAGGATTGTAAATAGAGATAGTTGGAAATATTTCCATATATTTTGTGTCAATTTTTGGGTAGTCTGCACCTGAAGCATTGTTTTCTAATAGGTTCGCAATATGGTTTTGTTCTCTAGGAATGTAAGAAATATTAAAGGCTAAAAATTTATCAATTTCAGCCAAGACTACAGATTTGTACTGCTTTAATTTAGATGTTTAGTTTGATACTTACCTTTGACTATTGGATAATCAATTTTGCATCTCTAGTGACAGTAAGATAATTTATGTCTAATTATTTAGCTTTCCTCAATCCTAATAGTAAGGCTTCATATTCAACAACATTTTTGGTGCATGGGAACTCTAATATATAAGGGATTCCTACATAGTTACCATTAATGTTTGTTAAATATACACCAACACCTGCTCTTGTTTGATATTTTACCCCATAAAAGGACATAGTAAATTCCACATTTTTGGTTTTACTGCCTAAATTACCGAGTTCCAAAGGATTTATAGATTTCAGGTCGATTAGTCTGTGTAATACGATTTTCAAAATTTTGAATAAATCCATGGCCAATAGAATTAAAATTTTTCTCCCTTAGATCATTGATGCTCCGTAGAGTGGTTTCATACTGCAACGGTAGATTTTGGATGGTGTTATTGTTGTTCATGAGATCATCCACTCTACTGATAAAAGTGGGAGGCTCGGGACTCTTCTCAAGTTAGACATGAACAAGGCATATAACAGAGTGGCTTAGGATTTTCTTCTTAGGGTCCTTGACATGTTTGGATTTGCCTAGTGCTAGTTGAGACTGATTAAATAAAGTATATATTTAGCCATGTTTCTAGTAATTATTAATGGATATTCGACGGGCTACTTTCATAGCAATAGATGTCTGCATTAGGGAGACCCTTTATCACCCTATTTTTTTATTCTTATGGCAGAGGTGTTGGGTAGGTCCATCAAAGCTAATCAGGTTATTCAAGGTTTGAAGCCATTCCAATTGATAGATCCCATACCCCATCATCAATTTGTTGATGACACTATTCTTTGCTTCATGGCATCAATACCTCAGGCTAAAGCAGTTAAATCAATTTTGGTGGATTTTGAGAATGCGGGCAGGTCAGAAGGTGAATTTCATAAAAAAAAAAAATTCTTTCACACCTTGGTTGATATGTAGAGGAAGATAGTAGATATTATATGGTACAACATTGGTTCCCTTCCCTCAGTTTACCTTGGGATGCCACTGTTCAAAGGTGCATTAAAACCATCATTATGGGATTCAATAGTTGAAAGAGTTTAGAAGAAGTTAGAGGGGTGGAAAGGTGCCATTTTAAGTCAAGCGAGGTCAAAGCCACTTTACAAAGCATCTCGGTGTACTTCCTCTCCTTGTTCAAGATTTCAAGAAAAGTTATCGATAAGTTGGAGCAAATCTAGTGATCCTTCTTATGGTCAGGGGCTGAAGAGAAGAAGAGATTCCACTTGGTGGCATGGGATCAAGTCTATAGTAGGAGATAAGGAGGCTTAGGTTTGAGAAGGTTGAGAACGTTGAACAGATCCTTGATTGCGAAACAACCTTAGAAATTAGTTTAGGATGAAAATGTCAGTTGGGTTAAGATTGTGAAGGCTAAGTATCTTGACGATGACAACAATTTCCTGAAATGCCAAGCTCTTCCAATGGGGTCTCCTTTTTGGTTCAACATAGTTGGTAGTCAGGCATATGTGCATAAAGGCCTTCGTTGGGTGGTGGGGGATGGTTATTCCATTGATTTTTGGGGAGATTATTGGACCTTGCCATTCCCTCTTGAAGATTGCTTGACCTTTGCATGTTTGAAGACAATCACAAATAGGTTCTTTGGTCCCAAAGTTTAAGACTTTTTAGAATTATTCAATGGTCATATTTTGTGGAAGTACTTTGACTTCCCAAATATTTCTCAGGAGGAGAAACTTGCTTTTATATATTTAAAAAAATCTATAAAATGGTTCTTAACCTCGAGTATTGGTCTTCACGATAGGCTGGTTTTGGGTCTTGAGAAAGATGGCTAGTTTTTAGTTAAGTTTGCTTATGGATTTGGACTATGATTCAGATCCTTGGTTCTCGATGAATCAAGTTTGGATTAAAGGCCTGATGCCTAAAGTCAATGTGTTCTTCTGGTTAGCAGTTCAGGGAAAGTGTCTTATTCTTAATAATATTCAAAAATAGGGAATGATTTTCCCTAATATGTGCTTCCTATGCGACAGGGCTTTCGAATCACATTTCCACTTATTTTCCCATTGTGCCTATACCCTTGAAGTCTTCCATTAGTTATTTTTGGAGCTGGGTGTTGCTTGGGTTCTTCCAAACTTATTGGAGGACCTGGCTATTCAATGGGTATCCCCCTTCTCCTCTACCCACCTACTTCAGTTTTAGAAAGTTAGGGTACCCCATATTTTGTCGTGGGTGTGGAAGGAAAGGAATTCCAACGCCTTTAAAAATATTTGCCATCCTGATTCATTGATATCCTCGAGGACCATTGTAGATACAGTGAAAAATGTGAAAGCTTTAGAACTGGATTCGATAACTTGTGAAGGGGAGATCGATTTGGAGAGATCATTGGGTTTTTAACTCAGCCTTAAAATCAATGAGCAAGGTGAGTCAGGACAGGGCTAGCATGATTTGGGAACCCCCTCCATCGGGTTGGTTGAAATTCAACTTGATAGAGATTCTAAAGGAAACCCGGGTCCAACGGTTGTAGGGGTTTGTTTAGAAACTCAGAGGGAAAAATAATTCTTGCCTTTGATGAAAAATTGGGTCACCAAACCAGCCATTTTGCTAAAGCTCAAAAATTATTTTAGGGTGTTTCCCAACTGAACTAGGTGAATTGCAGGAAACTAATCATAGAAGGAGATTCACTCAATGTTATCAACATGATTAATGGCAACCAACATCCCTCCTGTACTATTGCAAATTTTATAATTGAAGCCAGGAGAATGATTCAAAATTTAGAAGTCCAATTCAAGCACCGATTTAGGAAAGGTAACAAAGTTACGGACTTCCTGGCTAATCAAGGTCTTACGCAGTAAGATCTCCACATTTTAACAGGTAATTTCCTAGATGGCCTTAGATAGTTGGACCATAAATTCATAGAAATGTCAAACTCAAGTCAGAATACTGAGGGCGAGTGGTTGGAACCCTCCCCATTGGATGTTGCTTTTTTAATGTTTTGGTAGGGCCCACGTGTCTGTTGGTCAAAAATCTGCCTTAGGTATGAAATGTGTCATTCATGCACCCTAGACCCGACCAAAATTAAAATTCTAAGAGGAAGAAATACCTCCCGTGCCAATCTCTAGAGATGGGATGGTTCCCTTTCTATTCTAACTAGGGGGATTTAGATTAGAGAATAGGAGATAAATTAAAAAATGATTGAAAGGAATGGGAAATATGGCCACATGCCAAATAGAATAGGGGTGATGAACTAACAACACGATAACTTAACCATATGTCAAATCAATAGAACTCAAAACAAAAAACTAACATAAATTAAAACCATGCATCCAACATGTGTAATATCCATGACTATTCCAGAGTTCACCCTCTATCAGGAGTCAAATCCAGACATAGAATAATAACTCACATACACAGTGGAGAATTTAATAGAAAATAAGCAATAGAAGACATACACATGAACAAAATTTTAGAGTTATAGCCCAACATTATTTGTATTGATAGCAGAATTCAAGTTACAACAAGCTTCTAGCAAACATCCATCATCTTACAATAAAATTGCCAAATTATATAGAGAATTTCATTGCTTAAAATATTTAATGCACACCTACAAAACATGGTAGTGGTAGCCAAGATAAGATTTGCAAGGAAAAAAACTCATGAAACAGTAACTAGGCATGGGCTGGAACTGATGACTCCCCAAAATGCAACTACACCCCTTCAATGCTCTAACAGGTTCAACTAGTGGTGTCGTCTCCTTGCTTTTTGGAACCGTCTTGATGAAAGATAAGATTATGAATCCTAGGATTGTTAAATCTGGAATCTTCTCAAATCGACTACATTTAGATGGATAAGGATGCACTTTGTTCATCTAATGAGAAGCGCTTCTAAGGAATTTTGGCTGAGGCAAGGGGGCTAGATAGAAATAGGTGCTAGATGCAAGCCTTAGTTTCTATGTTTTGTTGTTTCCTGGCCTAGAATGGTCTCATGCTTAAAATATTGCAACAAAACAACTTGTTGTCTTGAAAACGTTGCAAGCACTAAAAATTCAAGGGGTAAAGTGTTGCTCCTTAGGTCAAATTTTCTTTACACTCAAAAAATATAGTGAAACATCCTACTGCATTGGAAGGGATACCAGGGTTGAATGGTCAAAAGGCAGAGTGCTGCTAGCTTACCTCGAATCTGCCTTGCGCTTAAAAATAGAGCACAACTACCTGGCACCTTGAAGACATCACTGGCGTTGAAAAGTCAACAACCAAAGTGCAGTGGAGTGGATCGCAAATGCCTTACACCTAAAAAGTGGAGCGCAATATCCTGGGACCTTGGGAGGTGCACTAGCATTGAAAAGTCAACAACCAAAGTGCAGCTAACTTGGAGCATAAGTGCCTTGCACTAGAAAGTGGAGCATAATGCATTTTGTAGTCTTGGGAGGGGTGCAAGTGTGGAAAAGTCAATAGGCATTGTGTTGCTCCCTTATTTGAAAATGCCTTGCGCTCAAAAGCTAGAGCAAAACTACCTGGCCTAAGGAGATGCGGTAGCACTAAAAGGTCAAATTTTATTACGCTCTCACTTGGTGTGAAATGGCCTTGCGCCTGAAAAGTGGAGCGCAACAAGCCTGGCAACACTTAGCATTTTTCATTAAAACTGTTGCTGCACTTTGAAAAGTCAACAGACGTTGCGCTCCTGGAAGACTCCAAAATTGCCTTGTTCTCACCCATAGGTGTGAAACAGATTGGGCCCCACACTTGTGCTAAAATAGACTTTATCAATGTTTGAACAATTTGAGAGTGCTTTTGCCCATTTTAGACCTTGAAAAGGGATTGCACCTTAAATACATGGCATACACAACTAGGGCACGCTTACGTTTTCTCCTCCAAAGGTGGGTTTTGCTATTGGTCAACCAAAAATGAGCTTACATATTAAATTTGCTCTGAAACTAACCTACGCCTTCTAAAAGATGAATGTCCTGCATGATGGATGAATAAAAAAACTGTACCTTCTCTTGGGCATAACTGAAAAATCTTGACAGAGAAAGTAGGAAAGAGAAAAATACACTATACAAGGAAGAGAGCTTCAGGGAAGGAGAAATTACAGATAAGAAAAATTTACACCATGTTGCAAAAATACCAACATCTTCGACGACTCAAAGGAATTGAGATCACCTCAATGTTGAACTCCTAGGCCTTATCTATTGGGCTCAGAGTCATTATCACTATCCTCCTCTGAGTGCTCACTATTGGTGCTAGACTCTTCCTCGAACCTCTCCCTTTCTACTTCTTCCTATTATTTTTTAGGCTCACAACCCTCATCTTCTTCTTAGCTTCCTTCCTCTTCTTAATCTACATGCTATTAAGGAGGCTCTGCTTCCTGGAGACACTCATGGATTGAGTTGTAGGTGGCTTCGACCATGGCCTAGGCTTCTTCTTGTAATGGAGTGTGGTATTGGAGCTCCTTAAACAGGTACTCGAAAGCTTCTAGTTGGTTTACATCAGTGAAGTGAGCCCTCTGGATGAGGTCCACCAAATAGGACTCAATTCGTGCAAACCTTACCATTGGCTGGATTACCTGCTCTTTTGTAATAGGCTCACTCCAACCGTTGACCTTCGAAGTATTACCCTCAAAGGTATCCCACACTGGCCTAAGATATTTATTTTTCAACACAATCCCATCCTCGCTAGTGAAGCTAGGGAAACCAAATCGTTTGAGAGTGTTGAAATACATCAAGGAGATGCGCCTTTTTAGCTCGAACACATCTAACTACTTCCTCTCCGTTCGATCTCTTTTTTTCTTCGTGAATAAGGCTCGTAGTGTTATATTTGCTGCTACCCATGATCGAGCAACCAGGGACATAGGGGTAAGCTGGAAGTCCATTTTTTCTAGGGCATGTGCCTTTATTACCAGCTCCAGCCAATGCTCAATGTGCCTCTCGGTATCCTCCATGATGGGACCACCTTTAGAAATATTCTGCTTGGCCTCCTCAATGAATGTGAGGACTGCTATCGCCTTGCATGCCCTTACTCTAAAATTGGTCAAGAAGTGATATCAAATCTCTTTGATGCGGTCCTTTGTGAAGACCTCTGTTTGTGTTGTCCTTTTCACTAACTGGGCCCACAACTCCTAGAGCTAAAAATTTGAAACCTGCAACTAGCTTTCTATTTCTTCCTGAGATTGCAGGCATAGGTCATATTTATTTTTGTAAGTCTCCACATCTTACTCCAGACTAGCCACATGCTATTGCAACTGCTCAGATTTAGCTTGGGCCTCTTCTAGTTGCATCCTCATGTGCACCAAATTCTCCTCAAGCTCTACTTTTTTAGACTCAATCTCGTAGAAACGAGTCTTGTAGTTCTTAATGTGAAAGTAAATGGTGCCCATATCAACCCCAATGTTCTAAATATTATCGACTATACTGATGGTTTTCATGTCTTCAACTGTATACTAGAAGGTATAGTCCACCAGGGCCATTTCCTCTAGGGGATTTTGCACCTTGGGAACCTTCTCCATTATGTGGAGCCTCATGTTTTTTAGATCAAATATGGCCCCTTTCTATCTGGGTTGGAGCGTGTGCTTTTCTTATTTTATGACTCTTGAGCCAATATGAGGAGCTCTATTACACCAGGCGTAGGCTTTCTACCATTGGGTCCTCCTGAATAACCTCTAGTTCCATCTTCATTGGTTCCTCTACGCCAAAAAGCAACACGAAAGGAACAAAGCTTGTTGTAGAGTAGCTTTCAAAGGGGACTGAAGGAAAATTGGGGAGGCAACTATGGCAACCTTGGGGGACATCGAGTTTTATACAGTGGGGACTAAAGCACTAGGATTCGAGGCTAAGAAATCAAGAGGTACCATTTTTGCTATTGAGGAGGTACACGGGGGTGAAAATAGGCTAAGATTGATTGCAACAATTGACACAAAAATCGGATGGACAAAATCTTCAGGGACAGGAGCAGAAGATACAAGAAATTCAAATGCATTGGACACATACACAAAAGCATCAAATTTCTAAGAAACAAGGGGTAAATATGAGGGGGCCAACGACTGTGACTCTAGGTGAGGAGCGAATGAGATAGGAACATCGAATGAGACTTGGGTGAAAATTGGGGTTTCGTCATTAAAAGGGAAAGTCGCTAGAGGAATAGAAGAGAGAGGGAGAGTGAGAGAGCACACCTATAGGCTCGATAAACACCAGAGCCAAAGTGGTGAATTGCTACATGATTAGATTCATTTCTCTCTCTTTATCTGATGCTTCTGCCTCCAGGTCAATGAACATGATCTCCTGCTACTCCTATTGTGCCTACTATGCCTGCATAATTGGTTGCACATGCTGCATCGACACAGGAAATCCTAAAGTGCTCTCTCCCATAGTTGTTGATGTTGTAGGGATTTTGCACCAAAGGGATGGGCTACACCAGTTTGCGACTTCTTTATGATGTTGGTGGGAAAAAGCGTTGTAATAACACTCTTCTTTTTGGAGTGACTTCTTCTTCAGGGAGTGACTACTTGCCCCTCCTGACAAGTGGGTCTTGCTATGTATGCTGCTGTTGTACCTTTGTTGTGCCCTCCACCCTACTGGGGCTTTGTGTACTCCTAAGTGCGATGTTAGCAAATAGGATAGGTTGCCAAGTGTTGCAATTTTCATCGTATTCCTGGGAGAATATCTCATCTATTACAAGACCTAGATTGGATGTCTCTTTTTTATTGTGGACCCTCATGATCCACCAATTGGAAATTTTTCTTATGACCAATAGGGTCGTTTGCCTTTCACTACTTCGAACAACTCATCATAAGGGTCATGCTTTGGATTTTATGAGGGATCATACTCTGTTCCCATTATATAAAATTCATCCCACAAGGGGAATGACATCATTCTCTCCATGTGCCACTCCAAATTGAGTCCTAACGAATTGTTACACTAGGCCTCAATATCTGGGTGCGAACAGTCGTGAAAGATCTTTTCCCCAAATTCTCCTTGAAAATTTTGCATGGGTCGTAATTATAGCACTGAGAAAGCTCAACCAAGCAAAAATTGTACAATGTTGCAGCTAGAAAAGCATTTTTCCTGTTATTTATGACCTTGATATCATCAAGATATAAGGGCCAAGGGCAGGTGTGTGGCTTCTTCCATTCCCATACGTGTCATTAGCGAAATCACACTATCAGGCGACTTTGAGGGTAAACAAGTATTTCATCGTATAGTATGGCAGTAGGAAGGGTTTTCCAGTGAACCCATAGATTCTAACAACAAGGTCTTGGGTGAGCTAGAAAATGTCACCGAGGTCAACTTGCACTACTTGATTTCTCATCTATCTTGGCACTCGATTTTAGGTGTCATAAATAAGCTCTAGGGCTGGACTGAGGAACATCCTGTTGAAGTTATAATAGGACTTGCATCTTGATAGACTTTGAGTCCATTGATAAACAGGGAGCACCTTACCTTCTGCATTTGTGCGGGTAGTGTCAATGAAAGTGAATTTGCTGTGCATGTGGTAGAAGAAATACCACGCCAAAAAAGAGTAGGGTCAAAATTTTATGTCTCTTCCACTTTGTACATCTTTTAGCTAGAAGTGTATTAGTCGTGCCACCCATTCCTTCTAGTCGAAATATATAGGCTTGGTACCCGACTTCATAGTGGCAGGCGTGTAGAACTCACCATGTGAAATACATTCAGTAAGTGAAACCTACCACTTATACACTATCGCATCTATAGCCAGCCCCATAATCCATGCCAACATTGAGTATAGGCTAGGGTGCTTGAATTCCCTTAAGGGTGCAGGTAGGTCGGGTAATACTATAGGAAATTTTGGTTTTTCCCTTAGTTGTGATTCCATGAACTGGTGTATTTATTATGTATTGGTGTATCTCTCTGTATGCTTGGTACAACTGATTATTCTGATGATGTAGTACTTAGGGAGATTTTACCCACAGGAGAAAGCCTCCTGGATATCCTTGGTAGATATAGAGAAAAACTCATATTTCACAATATTTCAAACCATTATAGTCATAGGGTCATAGAACTTGGTGATGGTATTGATTAACTTCAGGTA
Organism: Wollemia nobilis; assembly: GCA_028583015.1. NCBI lineage: Eukaryota > Viridiplantae > Streptophyta > Pinopsida > Araucariales > Araucariaceae > Wollemia > Wollemia nobilis. The sequence continues at coordinate 2,874,970 of JAQPPZ010000613.1, read as the reverse complement.
GTGGTGCACATGTGTGCACAGGTACCAGTATAAATGGGAATAATAAGTAGCTCTTCACTTATTTTTAGTAGATACCTTTGTGAGCATGAGTTAAACATTTTCGTGCAACTTCTCCACGTTTGTTCTGGTGAGAACGCAGTACCAAATTTTGCTTAGTCTATCTTTAGGTGGAGACGGTGATGCTTTCTCCTTCTCAATTTTCTCACCCTCCGCTATCTTTAGGGCCCTTTCTTTCTTCTTGGCCCATTCTTTCTTTGGCTTGACACTTTTTTTTCCTATCCTAACCTATTACTTTACCCAAATGCTCACCCTTAAAGACGACAGAAGCAATGCCTCACTACTGCTTAATCAGACTACATTTTATCAGAAATTCTCTCACTCTAATCCAGGTAATTAATGTTGTAGCAGACTTTGGTAACTTCTTTGAGTTAAAATGAGACGCAGTGATGGCCCTGCTCTTTTATATCCCAACCATTTACCTCCCAAATTAATGGTGTTGAGGGTGAGTAAATGCTGGGGGCGATTGCGACGTAGTGGGAGATCTCCTATGTGTTGCTTAGTGTGCTTAGCGCACCTCCCAATGATGAATTAATACACAGGGTTGAAATCTTCCTTGGAAAACATAAAGTGCTACCCTTTTTTAAATCCCCATGCATAATTTATAGGCTTAATGACTTTCCTCAGGGTGTGTGCTTGTTGGGCACTATCTTGGACTGTGGGCTCGTACCATTGGAGAGAACACACCTTACCCTCACTTTAAACATGTTTTTCTCATTGCCTAGGAGTGCAACAATTGCCTTGGGATTGATTCCAAGGTGAGAAAAGTCAACGAGAATTTCTCCCTTAGGAAACACAAAATTAACTTGTGCTTGGCAAACTGGGGCAAAATAGGGGATGGGGCCCACATATATTTTACCTTTTCGGGTGCACTATTGAAAACGTCAATAGTTGTTTCACCCTATTAAACCCTTGTAAAGGTTTTGTGTTGCAAAACATGGGCGAAATAGCCTTGGGCCCCATTGTACTAGGAGTTGTGCGATGGTTTAAAAGTCAAAATTCTAGGCACTCTTGCTTAACCCAAAAATGCTTTTCACTCTCCCATCGAGGCAAAATAGCTTGTAGCCTTGGGAGGTAAGCTGGCGTCTAGAAAGTTAAATGCCAAAGCATTACCACCTTGGAGCAAAAATGCCTTGCATTCGAAAGTGGAGTGCAATGCCTGTTTCAAAACTTAGGAATTTTCTTCTCATTTTATGGGTTACGCCATTGAAAAGTCAAAGGCCAATTCGCCTTCTCCATCTCTGAAATGGAATCGCGTTGGCATACTGAGTATGAAAATTTTTTTGGTTTTGACTTGGTTTCACATCTGTATTTTGTTTTTATTCCTTAGAGCATTGAACTGCAGATCTAATTTTATGAGAGAGGTAAAATCCCTCCTACCAGATGGTAGGGCATTTGTTTCTAGCATTAAAGTTCTTTTGCCAGGTGGTAATAATCTTGCAAACATGCCATTCCATAGCTAAATTTTTTGGTGCTTGAAACTGCTACTTCCCCTTTTCCTTGGCTCACACGAACCATATTGAAATAAAAAAACTTACAAGATCCTTGAAAGCACTCCCTACTAGCTAGAATTTTGACTCAAAACTATGCTAATGATAGCATGAGAGGGGGTGAAGAGACTTATACTTTGAAAAAATAAATATGCATAAGCAAACAAGGAAACTAGTAATATGTACAGTTGTTAAAACTTTTCTTACTACCTATCACTAGTAGTACACCTTCAGATGAAGGCCATTAACTGATAATAGAAGATTAAACCCATTCAGATCTTGAAGGGTGAAGGAATTAATGTGATGGACCTCGAAGATTCAAAATAGATCCTACCAGAATGCATCAAATTTATCATGATTTTTGGGCTTGGACTTTTTCTCATTCCATTTAGCACTAACTCGTCGACCTGGAAGGTCTGGTTAGAGGTCCTTTTACTAAACTAATTCTTCATGGTAACGACATGTTTCATTAAAGCATCATAGTATTTTTCTCTTTCCTCCTCCAACTGCAACAGTTGGACTATTCTGATGTTGATAGGGTCAAACCCTTCATCCCCACCATCGAGCGATCGAAGAGACTCCAATGTGGACAATTCAATGTGCATGGGGAAAACTACTTCCTTCCCATACACCAAGGAATATGGGGACATCTTGATTAATTTCTTGATAGAAATGCGGTCAGCCCATAACGCAAAGTCCAGGAGCTTAAGCCAGCTCAAGTTGTTGTCTTCTAATGTCCTTTTCAGGATCTTAAGCAAGTTTTTAGCGCCAAAAAATTACCCTGTGGGTATTAATTAGATGAAGTTTTTAGGTAAATATCGTACTTACTAGCGAATGCACACATTTTGGATCTTGTAAAATGGGATCCGTTGTCAGTTACTATCGCATCCATTATCCCAAAATGGGTTATCAGCCCCTCTAGAAAGGTGATGACCACGTACTGGTTAGCCTGCTTGGTGGGCACTACTTCTACCCACCGAGTAAAGTAGTATGTGGCCGTCAGGATATACTTATACCCTATGGAAGAATTGGGATATATCACCCCAATGAAGTCTAAACCCCACTGCTGAAATGGAGCCTTGACCTGAATTGGGTGCAACGGTAGAGAAGTATTCTTAGTGTGGTCGACATACCTTTTATATTTGTCACACTTTTGGCTAACACTAAAGGTATCAACAAAAATTGTAGGCTAATAATAGCTTTCTTTTATTATTTTCAAGGCCATATGCCTTCCCAAAAAATGGTCCCTAGAAATTCCAGAATGGAACTCATCTAGGATTTTCTCTTTTTCTATCCCCTTGACACATATCAGGAGGACACAATCAATATTTTGATAGAAAAACCCACTTGGCAACATCATATGTCTACAGGCCTGAAGCTTGAACCTTCTCCTCTGTGAAGCATTAAGGTCAAAAGGGCACCATCCAGTACTGAAGTACTCCATTAGGTCTTCTATCCAATATCTACCATGTGTAGACCGATTTACAAGATTGCTCTCTTACACTGGATCATCCCACTAGCAAGTCATCTCTTATGCGGCACTCTAGGAAAGTTCTTAGCATAAGGCTCGACCATGGACTAGCTTAGTGGGTCAAACCTCTATGTCAAACTATTAGATCTTGGAGACCCAACCTTCCCTCCTATTGTCGAGTTCACCTTGGATGATGAAGTTTCTAACGTTCGGGTGTACCACGTACACTATCATCTTACTCTGGGAGATGAAATAATGAAACTTCTTTAGTGATCACATCATCACATGGACTTGTCTTTCAATGAAGTTGTACTTTTGCTCATGTGGGTGAATAACTTGACTGAGGAATGCTATCAGGCGCTTATCCCCGTCCTTGTTTTTCTGGGTAAGGACAACTACGTAGCTCTTCGATTCTTCGACAACGTAAAGGATAAAATACTTGGAGTATTCAGGGTTCACCAAAAATGGGATCCTAGGCAATTATATCTTTTATCTCTTTCAATGCCCATCTTCTATCCTCTGTCCATTGGAACTCAACATCCTTCTTTAGGAGCTCCATAATCGACTTTACTACCTGGGTGAAGCTAGAAATGAATTTATGAACAAAATTAATTTTCTCAAAGAAGGATTGGAGGCCTTTCTTGCTTGTTGGTAGAGGTAGGTTGTGGAGGATTTCCACCCTGGAAGGTTCTACAACTAGTCCCTTATTTGATATCACGTGACCCAAGAGTTTGCCTTCTTTGACCATAAAAATGGATTTTTTTGGGTTGATGAAAATTTTGAACTCCTGATATTTCTCAAATACCTATCACAAATGTAGACCGTGTTCCTCCCTTTTATGGGAGAAAATATTCATATCATCAAGATAAATCACGATGATGTGATTTAGTAACTCACCAAAGGCTAAGTCTATCGCTCTCTGGAAAGTTGCCCCAACGTTTGAGAGGTCGAACGACATGCGCTGGTAGGTGAAAGTTCCCCACTTGGTCATGAAGGTTGTATTTAACTGTCTTCATCTTTGACCCATATATGATTGTACCCTAAGAATTCATCTAATAGAGATAACCTCTACAATCCCATCACTACGTGGAGAATATGGTCGATTTGGGGCAGCGGCTAGTGGTACTTCAACGATATCTGGTTGAGATTATGGAAGTCGACACACAGGCGAATGTCTCCATTCTTCTTGCGTACCTGGACCAGGTTGGGCACCTAGGAAGACTGCTTGATTGGGTATGTGATTTTGGCCTCCAACATTTTTAAGAGTTTGGCTTTCATCAAGACTTCTATTTTTAGGTTGACAGGCCTTTGCTTCTGTCAGACAAGTTTGACCCCTTCTTGCGGTTCAATGGTATGTTGGAAGATGGACTTGTCATACCCTTTCAATTTATGGTAGCTCCAGGTGACGATATCCTGATATTCTCTATAGAGAGTTCTGATTTTCTCAATTTCCAATGGGGTGAAATCAATTTCTACCTTGATAGTTTTCCCGAATTCTAGCTCTAGCTCTTTGTATTCTCTTGCGTCCACCTTAATATTTTGGGAGAGGGACCTGTCGTCCTGATAAAACAAGCTTTCAAGGGTGATTAAACCCTTGGGGATGTGGTTGTTCTTCAACTAAATTAATCCCTCATATATTTCATTATCAAGGGTTCAGTATTCGATGTTGCCTACTTCATATATTAGAAAATTGGTGATCTGCTCGTCACTGTCAAAAACCCACCAATGGATGTCTTTGTCAGGTACCGAAGGCCAAAAAATAATCCTCACTACCTTTGGATTTTACATTACATTCTTGATAGGGAAGCATCTGGCTCCAATGGATGCTAGGACATCTTCGTGCTTGTTCTGCTCCTACAAAATAAACTGGATGTTCAGAGCTGAGAAATAATCTATGTAATGTCCCCATTCTTGGTCACTTTAGCACTTTGGTTGACCCTAGCTCTCTTGGAGTCCATCAAACATGTCAGATGGGATTTCTGATGATGGCATTGAGCTCAAGTGGTCTAGAGGACCTCGATGACACTTTTCGAGGTTGTACCCAGCTTCTAGTTTGATCTCAAATATTCTTGGAGAGAGCGTCTATTTATAGCAAGTCACCCAGTTAGGTCCGTTCATCATTATTCATCATCGATATCACTCCTGTGTAGTCAGTTTTCGATTCTAATGCTTTTCGACCGTTTTCGTAATTTGGGTGTTAATACGAGCTATATTTAATTATTTTCTTCTAAGGTTGCCATTTTAATTAAATAATTTAATGGGAACCTAAGTGTTATAGCTCATTGGAAAGGGAATTAAAAGTTTTAAATCATAGACGCTTTATTTTGGAGTCTTGCACATCAGATATCTATATTTTTAATTAAAAAGGGTTTTTTTGGAGCAAAAAGGAGTTTTAATTATAAAGTGACTTTCTAAGGTGACTTTGTGTTTTATCCCACATTGATCCCACAGGAGGAAACTTCTCAATGAGGAGTCTATTTATTGATTGCTTGCTCTCATATTGATATATGCTTGGATATATTTTATTTGGCTTCTCTTGGAGAGAAAACTTGCAGGGCATTTTGCAAGGGTTTGAGCTTGTTTGGAGACGAAATCCTCCTGCAGGAACATCATCTTCAGAGTTGAAAGATACTCTCAGGGTGATTTTGAGCATCTTCAGCACAGAGGGTGCATAAAGCTTCATTATTTTCAGAAGTCAATGGGTTTTTGGAGGTGATTGTGGTATTATTTGTTGATATTATATTATATTCACTCTCCAGCATAGCCTGTACCATTTTGGGCCTCTATATTTCAAAGTTTGTGGCATCTTCAGTTAGGGTTTGCACAATCACTTTCTATGCATAGCGACCATATTGAGGAGACTTTCCTAGGATTTAGTGTTCAAATTGTGGTTTTTCAGGCTGGTCGTATAACTTGAGCACTTAGCCGTACATGTGCTTGCCTAGCGTGGGTTTAGATAATTTAGTCTCTTGCATTTTGGTTAGTTTGTTGTGTGTAGCAGGGGCACCCAACTCCATTATATCATTTTGTATCAATTTCATGGTGGATAAAGCGATGTAATAGAAGATATCAATGAAAATCAAATTTTTGGGTTGCTGATAACCAGTGTTATTTTCTATCAACTTCAAAAAATCGTATCTTCCGGGTATGATCGTAATTTGACATTTCCTTTGGTAGAAGTTTAGATAAAGGTGTTATCTTGTTATTTCCAAGTTTATAGAATTTTTCTTCTATTTTTTTAAAAGTTGTTCAAGTGCAAAGTTAGGTGTTTTGAAACTGTTAAAACTCAGAAAATACATATAAATCAGAAAAATATGAAAAAACCCAAAAATAGTACAAATCATCAAAACTCAGTCTGGGGAGGGTCTTTACAGTAGGTCCCATACCTTATTATAATATACCTTTAGATAGTGTTGCTTTGCAACACACTTATTAGTTTTCTGGTTACAAATCAACTCTAAATTGCCAACTATCTACAATTGTTTTATTCCAAGTTTCTTCCCCTTTCATAACCCCAAAAATAGGGCTTCATACTCAGTGGCATTGTTTTTACAACTCCATGTGAGCCTATACGAGTAAGCATTTTAATTTTTGAAAGGATAGATGAGGACAAATCTTGCTCCAACACCGTTCTTGCATCGAGAACCATCGAAGAAGAGCTTCCACAGTTGATCAACCATGGGATATTGATCGCTCAGTACCTTAGCCTTTTTAGGCTTGGTAATTGAGTAACACCCGATGTAATATTTGATCATGGTGTTAAAATCATGCATAGAGAACTCATCCACTATGTGAAGCTCATCCAAAGCTTCCTCCATCAACTCTACCTTTTCTTCTTCTTCCTCTACCTCATCGACGATGTTGACTGAGTCCATTGGATTTTTTGCATATTGGATCCTTTCAATGTGAAATATGGAAGGCTTATAATTAAAATTTTTGATCCTCCTTCCTTTGAAGGGGATCTCCAAGTGTGAATAGTCCAGAGATAGATAACCTCCAAGCTTGGCAGTGAACTCCCTTGATAAGCACATGCTAAAATAGGGCTCTAGATCTACTACCATAACTTCTTGAATTACTGTGATCTGTGACATCTTGTATAACATGATCGAGATGTCCTTTATGACCCACACTATTTTAACTGGAGTCCCATCCAGTTGTAGCACTCTAGGATTGCTCCTGGTGTACTCCATGCCCATGATTCTGCACACCACCTTGGGCATCACAGTTGTAGCAACACCAGAATCTACCATGTAGTTATGCACAACCCATCCTTCCATCCTGAGAGACAGATATAATGAAATGACCTATTATTCTCGATCGTTAAGGTAGTTAATGATTATGTCAAGACAGTCTGAGTTGGCCTCCCCTTGCCCTTGACGAACTTGAGAGATTCCTGCAACAAGTCAACTTGACCAAGTAGTTGAAGCGCATTGAAGAGGCTTACCTTTGTTGAAGTCTTCTTTAGTTCTTCAATGATGTTGTACACTCCCATACCTAACTTGCCCCCCCTCCTTGGTAGTTTTGTATTAGGTCTGGTACTGCTGCATCGCCTCAACTCTCTAGCATTTGGTCAATAAGGGGTTGTTAGCATATATGTCTTACATTATTGAAGCAAAAGGGTAGTGCATGTAGGTGCTCTCTAGGTTGGTTTAATAACCACCAAGTTGGTTTCATAAACCAAATTATTGTAACCACATTGTAATCTTTATAATTGATATCAATCGGAATGAATCAATGCTTCGTGAAACTCTACATGGTATCAGAGCATGGAAGATCGCAGGCAAGCGTTAGGCGAACGCAGATAAGAAGACGAGCCATGAGCCAACCACTAACGTGCAAGACACAAGACATAAATAGAGCCAAGAGACAACCATTGACGAACGCAACACGCAGGACACAAATAGAGCCAACCACTGGCGGATGCGACATGTAGGACACAAACAGAGCCAACCACTGGCGGATGCGACACGCAGGACACAAATAGAGCCAACCATTGACGGACACGACACGCAGGTATGAGGACACGCAGACAACAAGCAGAGGATACTGGAAGGCAACTACGGAGGCAAAATGGGTGGGGTGGTTACCCAAAGGCAACCAAAACATCATATGGCCTTCGTTATTTTTAAACAATCCTATAATGGCAGCATAGGCCATGTGGGATTATTGTTTTTTAAAACAAAATCCTTTGCACTCGACGTGATAAGACCCACTATTTTCATAGAGGTTCTCGTCGGGCCCTCTAGCTCACATGGTTTGTGCTGTGCATGACCGCCGCGAGGTCGCGGGTTCCATTCGCTGCGGGGAGGTATAAGGTTTTAAAAAAAAAATTCCTTTCTTCTCTCCATTGTTGAAGGTATAAGATTTGTTCGATTCTTGTTTGATCTTGTCGGGCCTTCCGGCTCATGTGGTTTGTGTTGTGCTTGATCATCGTGAGGTCGCGGGTTCCATTCGTTGCGCATGTATTGACGGGTGGTAGTGTTGTTTGACACCCTATTTTTTTCGACGACGATGGAAATTTGTTGACAGTGGGTGGGGTTCTTTTGATGCCCCAAGCTATTCAATTGACTCTTCTCCTGCAATTGACGCCTATGCTGTCCAAAATTGACACCTTAAAAGGCTTCCATAAATTTTTTTTGGAGTTAAGGTACAATTTTTTTTTTCCTTCTCTATTTTCCCAAACGAAAGGGGGACAATCTTCACATGATTCATTTGCAAAATTGTCAGATAAAGGGGGGAAATCAAAACATTTGAGAGTAAAAAAATTTGCTAGATTTGTAATAGGTGTTTAAATTTGTGGGCATTTATGATTTGTTTTGCATTTAAATATTCTGTTTTCTTGCATTAACAATCATAAATTACAGATAAAAATAAGACCCCAAATTTATACCCTATTTGTGCAATTTATTGTACGACAACATTCAGTATTTGAGATACCTATGGTCCACACTTACATGTAATGTTGTCATGCTTTGGACTATTGTATTCACCTCCTAATATAGCTGCAACAACGACATCTAAGCTTGTTCTCTATTAATCGTCGGGGAGAAATAAGGCAAACCAGATCTATTTTTTTCCATTTCATACCCACATCGTGATTGTTGTTAGGCATAAATCTTGACGAAAGTTTTTTTTTCCAAAGTGTTTAGGGGAAGTTACACCCCACACATGAGGAATAAAAATTTCTATGGTAGGTGTCATTAACAACACGATGCCCTTTCAGTATCGCCTATGTTCAATATATTGTGCTTCTCATATGTACTTATAGTCTCCCTCACGTAAGGGCGGGTACATATTGAGTAGTATACTGTTCATATATACCTATAGTCTCCCTCACGTAAGGGCGGATATATATTTAATGGTTACGATATAAATATCTAGAAGGTATAAAGAAAGGGAGACCAATTGGTGATATAAGGAACCTTCATAATGGCCACAATTCACAAGTATCTCTCAGATTCACAGTTGTTGAAAGGTCCTAACTTTGTTCCATGGAAAACAAAGATGAAAGCCATTCTTTAGTTGGAAGATTTATGGGATGTAGTGACTGGCACTGCAAAGTGCCCTCAGACAACAAGAATAGATCAAGATGCTTGGGATAAGAAGGAAAAGAAGAGTCTCGTGTTTATCTTGCTTGCTACTACAAATGAGGTGCAACCTCATATTTGTGATGCAAAAACTAGTAAGGTAGCTTGGGATACCTTGATCACAGTATATGAAAGAAATAATCAATCCACTATTCTAAACCTTCAAACTCAACTACATACTCTTAGTATGAATTCTGGGGAAATAGTTGATATATTCCTTTGTAGAGTCGCTGACTTGAAAGCCAAATTGAATGCCATGGGAAAACCAGTGGATGGTGATATCTTGAAATCTGTCATCTTGAGAGCATTGCCAAATTCCTACAAGATGATTATCACTTCTCTCAATGTTTCTGGTAGACAAGTATCATTTGTGGAGCTGGTAAATTTGCTTGGATCGAGGAGGCAAATCAGGTTCAGAAATATGACATGCTAGATAATGCCCTTTCCATACAACAAAGTGGTAAGAAACAAGATCAGATTCAAAAAGGGGGTCCTTATTCCAAAGGAAAAGGGAAGAAAAATTAGTAGAAGGATAAAAAATATTGCAAGATTTGTGATATGAATAACCATGAAACCAATAGGTGTTGGTTCAAAAACAAGCAACAAAACGATCAAGGTCCTAAGAAGAAGGGCAAAGACAAACGAAAATACAACAAGAAACATAAGCAACCTAAAGGCCATGTTGTTTATGCTGACTCCAAATTAGACTCAGATTCTCCTGGTTTCGTTTCAAATTTTGACTTTGAAAGAGCACACAAGGTGCTCATGACCCATACTTCGTCTTCCTAGATAGATGTTGTATGGTATATTGATTCAGGAGCTAGTAAATACATGACTGGGGACAAATCATGGTTTGATACTTTTGCGGAGAAAGAAGGTAAGCCAGTCACAATTGCTAACAATCAAATCTATCAAGTAAAGGGAGAAGGGGATGTTTCTATGTCCCTTCCTGATGGTAATTGTCAAATTGAGAAGGTTCTCTATGTTACATGATTAGCCAATAATCTGCTTTCAATCACAAATGTTGGATAGAAACATGAATGTCATGTTTTGAGTTGTCAAAGGCAAGAAGAGATATTTTATCACCCACAGTGGTAAACATGTTGCAACTAGATCCTAAAAACATGGCTTGTTCATTCTAGATTCTCTTTCAACTCATGTTGCTCTGGCTGCAACTACAAAGGAGGCCACCTCTCTCTAGCATAGACGTTATGGGTACCTCAATTCAGGATATTTGCTTGAATTACACAGATATGGGATGGTGAAAGGTCTTCCTCCACTCTCATCTATCTTACCAGTGTGCTCGGATTGCTTAGTAGGGAAGCAACACCGAGTACCTTTTGAAACTAGCTCCTCTCGAGCTAAAAATCCTTTAGAGTTGGTACATACTGATCTGTGTGGTCCTATGCCAACCAGATATGGTGGAAAGAAGTATTTTCAACTATTTGTTGATGATTACTCATGAAAGATGTTGGTTTTATTTCTTCAGTTGAAATTAGAAGCATTTCTCTACTTTCAACAATTCAAGAAACTTGTCGAGAAGGAGTCGAGATGTTTCATAAAAACCCTTCGCTCATATTGAGGGGGTAATACACCTCTGAAGAGTTTTTAGATTTTCTTAAGAAACATGGGATCAAAAGACAACTGACTACAACCTATACACCTTAGTAGAATGGAGTTGCAAAAAGGAGAAATCATTCCATTATGAAAATGGTTCGATGTATGCTAAAGGGAGCACATATTGAGGATCAATATTGGGCAGAAGCAGTAAACATAGCATCATACCTCCTAAATAGAGCACCCACTAGAGCTCTACAAGGGAAAACACCACAAGGAGATTGGAGTGGTAAGAAACCCTCCATTTCTCATTTAAGAGTGTTTAGATGTAAAGCATTCATGCACATTCCAAAATAGAAAAGGAGGAAGTTGGATGAGAAAACCCTGTAATGTATCTTTCTTGGCTATGATTAGTATTCAAAAGGTTATCGATTGATTGATCCTAAGACCAAGAAGACACACGTAAGTAGATATGTTGTATTTGATAAAGCTTTCACATCAAAAGACACATCTATAGATGTATACCTAGATGAAGAAGAACCTAAGAAGGAGGTTTAACTTCCACAGCAACAACAAAAAGTCCCAAAATGGTATACTAGCACTTTGAGAGATGCTAAGTTGAATTCTCTTCTAGATCTATCTCTATATAGGCCATGTACTCATAGTATGACTCAACAAATGAGAGCAGAGGAATCTACTTCAAAGGTTGACAAACTTTGTCAACACTTTGATGATTTGTCAATGGGTACAAAAAATGATAGAGAAGAAGATGAGGACGAAGAAAAGGTTTATATGTCTACATTGAATGTAAATTAACCCACAATAGTTCAATATGCACTTGATAAACCACAGTGGAAAGATGCCATGGATGTAGAACATAAATCTCTCATAAAAAATAATACTTGGAAGTTAGTCTATCTGCCAATAGGAAAGAAACCCATAGGCTGCAAATGGGTTTTCAAAGTGAAGTATAAGGTAGATGGATGTATTCATGAGCATAAATCTTGACTTGTTGCGAAGGGTTATGCTCAGAAATAAGGCATACACTATGAAGAGACTTTTTCCCCTACTGTAAAAATCACTACCATTCAAGTACTTTGTGCCATGGGAGCTCAGTTTGGGTGGAAGTTGCATCAGATGGATGTTAAAAGTGCTTTCTTGAATGGTGACTTACAGGAAGAAGTATACATGACTCAACCGAAAGGATTCATGGTTGAGGGGTAAAAATAAAAAGTATGCAAGTTGATCAAATCCTTGTATGGGCTCAAACAAGCTCCTCAAGCTTGGTATATCAAGATAGACAGTCACCTTGTGCAGCATGGATTCAAAAGAAGTCCTTCAGATGCAAATATCTATATTAAGAAAAATGGTTCTAATATAGTGATTCTTCTACTTTATGTAGATGATCTGATCATAACAGGAAGATCGAAAAGAATGATTGACTTAGTGAAAAATGATTTGAAGAAATCCTTTGAAATGATAGATCTAGGACTTTTGCACTATTGTCTTGGTTTAGAAGTTACTCAGAAAAGATTTCATATTAGAGTAACATAAAAGAAATATGCCAAGACTTTAGTAGAAAAATATCGGATGACTAACTGTAAGTCAAAAGCAACTCCAATGGAGCAAGGACTTAAGTTATCACGATATGATGAATCACCTCAGGTAGATGGTACTCTCTATTGCTAGTTGAATGGGAGTCTCCTATATCTGACAAATACCAGGACAGATCTCAGTTTTGTTGTGGGCTATATTTCAAGGTTCATGCAAGAGCCTAAGATGAGTCACTGGAAAGCAGCAAAAAGAGTTCTTCATTATGTTTGTGGTAGTACAAATTATGGTATGGAATACAAAAGGAATAAGTTTTTCTTACTAGGATACACAGACTCGGATTATGCCAGATCCATTGATGATCGTAAATCAACTTCTGGATATGTTTTTCATCTAGGATCTGGACCTGTCTCATGGCACAGTAAGAAGCAACATGTGGTTGCTTTATCTTCTATAGAGGCATAATATTGTGCATCCAGTGAAACAGTCTATGAGATAATGTGGTTAAGTCGCATTCTTACAAACATGGGTCTTCCAAAGAATTTCCTCTTCATTTGTTTTGCAACAATCAAGGTGTTTTGAATCTTGTCAAAAATCCAATTTTTAATGAATGTACCAAACATGTTGATACCAGATGTCATTTCATTCGAGATGAAGTTCCAAAGCACCATATACAACTTCAATACATTCCTACTGATGTGCAAGTTGCATATATCTTTACCAAAGCACTTGGACGTATCAAATATGAAAAGTTTCGAGATACTATTAGAATTTGCCAATAATGTAATAAGGGGTGATGTTAGCATATATGTCTTACATTATTGAAGCAAAAGGGTAGCGCACGTAGGCACTCTCTAGGTTGGTTTAATAACCACCAAGTTGGTTTCATAAACCAACTTATTGTAACCACATTGTAATCTTTATAATTGATATCAATCGAAATGAATCAATACTTCGTGAAACTCTACAGGGCTATCTAAGATTTTCTCTTACTTTATCTCTCGCTTTGATTTAGGATTGAGAGGTTGAAGCCTATGGTTGAGGAATTATTCCTTTTGCCCTTGGAGGTAGGAAGTATTTTAATCAGGCAAAATCCACTAGATCTGATACTTAAATAGGATCCTTTTCTGGTGGTGGGGTGCCTTCTCACTTGGTCGTCAATGGTTCCATATGAAACAGATAGACCTCAATGGTCTTCTTACCCATCCTCATGAGAACAAAGACATGCTCGATAGGGGGAATCATAAAATTACGATCAGTTTCCCTTATCATACCTGTCTTCCAAGAGCGTTATCTGCAAGTGTATGTACATAGTCCAGATGAACCATACAAGTATCTTCATCATGCGGATCATTGTAGGTGGAGCACCAGTAAGTTCTATCGGATGAACCAACTTCTTTGCTTTCCAACATTACCAAGTTTATATCAGAAACCCTACCAGTGGGATCAGCTTTCTCCATAGTGATCAAGGGAGGAAATCTCCTTAGCTGATAGCTTTGATCATTCTACCTCCTCTTGGTGATCATCTCATTCACCATTGTCTTTACCGATACATGTAAATCCTACAATTTTTTGATCTGTTCTATATTTAAAATTGCATGAGGTGTGGGTAATAGCAATAGTGCCAATGGCACAAGTAATGCAGGAAATGGGACAAGAACTAGGAGTTGAGGAATAGCAAGGGTTTGATACTACAGTCTGATACCAACTAATTTTGTGGATTGGGGTTCCACGGTTGATTGGGGTACATCAGAGATGTAGGTGGAGCAGATGCACTAGGATACATGTTTTGAGGGAAATATGAATAAATTGGCATGATCATATTTGGAGGTAACTTTCCAATAGCTACTAGGTCAACCTCAGCCTTCTGGGCCTGCTCATACAAGCCATGTAACATGTTTACGTTAGCATGCTAGATACGATAATGTCAGAATGGAAAGATCTCAAGTAATAGAACACCACTTGCTCTAAAGTGGGTCAAAGGTCAGCAGTGACTCTCTGCTAGGTTCGAGCTAACCTAACGTTAAAGTCAACTATCTCCTCTTGAGAATTTCTCTTGATGGTGGTGAAATGATGTAACAGTGAGAATGGGTCTGCTACCTCATTGAAAATTTTAATCAGCTGCTCTACTAATTGGTCCTAGGAAGTGATAGTGTCGATCGGTAGTGATCGATACCAATAGAGGAGCTTACCTCTAAGTGACAGAACTTCTAGTCTCACCATTATATCTTCCTCTATGATGTGGTGGATGGTTGCCAATGCAGCGACATATTGGACGTGCTTGTAGGTAGTCTTTCTTATGCCATTGAATGTAGGTAGAGATTTTAACGCTGCAGGCAACACTTGGTTTTGAGCTATCAAGGATAGAGGCCCTGAATGATTCCATGTGGGGAACTGCCTAGGGGCAGCTTACTGCACCATATGGACTGGTGAAGTTGGTTGAACCGATAGAGTTGGTAAACTTGGATGGAATAAAATGTTCAGAATATTCATTTGAGCAGTAGGATTCGGTTGAACTAGAGAATTTGGTGGATTCAAGGGCAAGCTAGTTATTGTGTTAGCAGGACTTGGGGTCTGTGAAGCAACAACAACTACTTGCGAAGATGTCCTATCTAATGGGATATTCGATCGGACCACTCTAGGATGTTCTTCCAAAGTATCGATATCAAGCTCAAAGAACTCAACTTATTCTTCTATATTTTTATCCTATCATCTCGTGTACATGAAGGTGTGGGCTTTTGAATTTTGAGGCTCAGAGGCTTCTAAGTTTAGCTGAGTTTCTAGATGTTCATATTTGACAGTAACAATATGAACATCAACTTCTTAATACTACTTTTGAAGTGGAACATTTATGTCCCACTAGGCGTGCCAAAAAT
The DNA here is from genome assembly GCA_028583015.1 of Wollemia nobilis. Taxonomy (NCBI): domain Eukaryota; kingdom Viridiplantae; phylum Streptophyta; class Pinopsida; order Araucariales; family Araucariaceae; genus Wollemia; species Wollemia nobilis. Next base: position 2,859,381 of record JAQPPZ010000613.1, on the reverse strand, counting down.
TGTTGGTCAAAAATCTACCTTAGGTATGAAATGTGTCATTCATGTGCCCTAGACCCAACCAACATTGAAATGTCGAGAGGAAGAAATGCATCCCATGCTAATCTCTAGAGATAGGCTAGTTTCCTTGCTATTCTAATTGGTGGGATTTAGATTAGAGAACAAGAAAGAAATTAACAAATGACTGAAAAGAATGGGAAATATGGCCACAGGCCACATAGAACAGGGGTGATGAACTAACAACACGATAACTTAAACATACGTCGAATCAATAACACTCAACAAAAAAAAGTAACAAAAATTAAAAGCAGGCATCCAACATGTGTAATCTCCAGGACTATTCTAGCGTTAACCCTCTATTGCGATTCAAATATAGACATAGAATAATAACTCACATATAGAGCGAAGAATTTATTAATCAATAAGCAATAGAAGACATACACATGAACAAAAGTTTAGAGTTAGATCCAAACATTATCTGTATTGATAGTAGAATTCAAGTTAAAGCAAGCTTCTAGCAAACGTCCATCATCTTACAATAAAATCGTCAATTTATATAGAGAATTATATCGCTTGAAATATTTAATGCACACCTACAAAACATGGCGATGGTAGAAAAGATAAGATTTACAAGGAAAAAAACTCATGAAATAGTAACCAGGAATGGGCTGAAACTGATGACTCCCTGAAATGCAGTTGCACCCCTTCAATGCTCTGACAGGTTCAGTTGGTGGCACCGTCTCCTTGCTTGTTGGAACCACCCTGATGAAAGATAAGATTTTAAATCCTGGGAACATCAAATATGGATGCTTCTCAAATTGATTATGTAGACACATAAATCGTGTCATTCTTAGGGGATCTGCTCACATAGACACATTCATAAGATCAAATGACATAATATTGGACTTTCCAAGCATCAATAGTGGTTATCACCACTCATTTGGGGCCTTTTCAAGCCATACAAGCCTAGCCACTCAAGCCAAGAGTGGCCAGATCCTAGCCACTCAAGCCTAGAGCGGCCAAATCTTATCCGCTGCAGATGATAGTGACCAAATCTTAGTCGTTGCAGACGACAACAGCTAAGCCATACGAAGTAGTTTTGGCAACAAAAAAGCCTAATCATGGGAGGAAGTGGTAGTCTACATGCAATAAAGGTGAGCGAGAGTAACCTTGCATTCCTTTTCATGACTACTTCACATAGGAGACTTGAGTTAACTAACCTCCAAGCATAAACAAAGGACAAAAGTTTCTCATGCTAATGACCAGTTCGCATAGGAGACTTGAGTTAACTAACCTCCAAGCATAAACAAAGGATAAAAGCTTCTCATGCTAACGACCAGTTCGCATAGGAGACTCAAGTTGGCAGTTATATTTTAGTTAACTGACCTCCAAACATAGAAAAAGATAAAAATCTTCTCATGCTAACTTGCACTACGCATGAGAAATTCATTCCTAGGGCTTGGACATAGACCTAGGGTTTCACACTATAAAAGGTGCAAGCCTAAGAGCACCAGAGCATCTATCTTTTATCCATCGATCTTAAAAAGGAGAGAGGGAGATATTTTATCGAAGAATTGATATTTCATCAATCTTGGTCATTGAGGAGAGCTTTCGAGACTTGGAGAGTTCCCTTGGAGATCATGAGTATGGAAAAGCCCTGACAGATTGAAGAGCATAGCACCATTATTTCAAAATCAGATACAAGATTTGGTCCATAGCTTTGGAGCAAAGAGGACAAGAATCATTTAGCGGTCGTTGTCTTGGACAGTGGCCCACAGGCTTAGCTTAGATTTTAGACATTAGATTCATTATTTTAGCATATCATTAGCATAGCATCATTTCATTTGTTTGCATCCATAGCATTAGTCTAATTTGCATTTGTTATATCCATTGCTAACAACCTCATCCATGGAGACATTCTCGAACATCTAAGCATGTGTTGTTGTTTCATTGCTTACAGGGCCATAGGTTATCAAACGGAATCTGCAACATACGAGAGCAAAAGGGATCCCTCTAGGAAACAAACCTAGAGAAGGATGCATCTGTAAGTCCTCATACATTTCCATTTGTAGAACTGGGAAGCTTTTTGAAAGCACATCACCTCTTTGTGAAAGGGGCACTCTTTGCCTATTTGTAACCTTATTGTATCGAAATGGGTATCCCTAAGAGGGACCAACATGTAACCGAGTTTCAATATGAATAAAGAGATCCATATTTGTTATTTTCGTGTTATATGCTTTTTTCATTGTCTTCCATTTCATCTTGGGTTTTTAATAACATTGCAAGTAGAGTAAAGCGGTGCGTGTGTCCCGGGGTCGCTACAGATGGTGATCATGGTGGGACCTCCACTGATTTTTCATTTTTTTTTTAGAATACTAACTTAATTTTGTGTGCAAGTCTAGCCGCTCTAAGCTATAGCTGCCATAAATTAGCCTCTCTAAGCTATAGCTGCCAATAGAGCTTTAGCCGCTCTAAGCTACGATGACCAAGAACCAGCCACTCTGGTAAACAACGACTAGAACTAGAGTGCAGCAGAGGTCAAAACACTGACTCTCTAAGCTGGATCAAAGGTTGGTATAGCTTATCTAATTTTATAACTTTCTATCTGCTTATGTGTATCTAAAACAGAGAACTTAAAGCACATTTATGTTTGGAAATTGAAGGAATAAAAGGAGAAAGAATTAAGCATTTCACATATCTTAGATCTTCTTTTAATTTTCCACTAGGCGTTGCTAGGAATGATGACTTATGCCTAAAAAATTCACCCTAGAATCCAATGTGCTAGAAATTGTATGTTGTTTGCTTGCTTTGAGACCCTACTAGAGGCCATAGATGCACGAAATAAAGTGCACTCATACAAATCATAGTAGTTCATGCATCTTTCTAAATATTGAAACATATTTGTGCACTTAGGCATATAATAAAGATTCATTGCTGCTATATGATGAACTTTATGTTAGGAAAGCTTAAAATGAACACCACACATGCACGTCTCGTTTAAACATTGAGGAGTTGGATTTCATCACAAACCTTCAATTCAATACAGTGACATTGGAATTCACCTCCTTCCACTGGTTTGCCCCCTAGAGCTTCCTAGAAATGGATTGAGAAACTTATTTATAGTGATACTAAGTTACTTATGCTCAAACAGTCTCCCGTTGTTGGAACAATCATTGGTTTAGAGTAGAAGAGCTAGGCGAACCCCCCATTGGGTCTTCAACGGTGTACCCTAGCTTCTTTTGAGAAAATCATATTTGGCACAAGTGTACTTGATTGTCACTATGGATGAGTAATCAAGAGCAAGAAATCAAAAGAACAACACATCAAAACACACCAAACAATATAGGGCACACTTAAATCGGTAATCAAGATAAACATTTGTTTGGTATTGTTTGGCTATTCCTAAATTACAACTCAAAAGATCAATTCATAAAAAACATGGTCAAAAAAGAAGTAAGCACCCTCGATCTGATATCGAGGGAGAGACTGAAGCAACTCATACCCATAGGCGGAGTCGTAGTAACATTGAATGACCCACCCGTAAGATAGTGAGATGTAGCTCCGCGAGCCTAAGGGGTGATAACTCAACCCTTGGGGGATCTCCTCGAGAAACCCCAAGTAAGGAACCACATCATGGAACAAAGTCACATAAACAAAAAGAGGCTTCACAACCATTCTCATCAAGGAGACACGAGGAGACCTCAAAGGCCTGCTCTAAACACACAAAAACATCTCAAAGACATGAGGAAGCTTCAAGGGCTTCCTCCTCACATGGGCATAAATAAGGTTATAATACTCATTCTTCACATACGGATGACGAGACTGCTACATCTCAATCTACATGGAGAAAACATGTCACAAATCCATCTTCATCAAGAAGGCATGCAAGAGTCGCCACACCCTAATATTCACAAGAAACATATGAAATAGGTATGCCTACTGAAGGGCAGGAAACTAGAGCTACATCTAGCCATGGGAATCAAATAGAAGAAAATCTTCACACAAAAGGAAAAATTCCCATAGACTATGACCTCATAGGAGTGAATGGCACCCCACGGGACCATCCGTGGAAAATAAGATAGCTAGACGGGGTGGATTGGTTTCCTACACGACCAACTCAAAGAACTATAGCTACTGAGATATCTACATCTAGAAGCTCACAAACTATGACTTCTAATCACATCTCTCAGTTTGGGGGTACCTCAGAGTGATCCCACAGTAAACGCCTAGAGTCTGATCGAAGGGATACTCAACAGTACACTGAACAAGTCACATTAGCTAGCAAGAGTACAGGTACAATAGAAACCTCCTCGAGGAATCTACAAGTCAAGAAAACAAGAATAGAGTTAGATAAATATAAGTCTTCTATGATAATGCAACCTGATCAAATGAGGCAGTTAGAAAATGCATTATGTAAGGATTGAGATCTAGTGGAAGCTCTCGAACAGGATAAACAAAGAGAAAGAATCTTGCGCCAACATGAGCAGCATTTAAGAGAGTAGGCTGATCGGCTAGCTCTTAACAATTTAAAAAAAATGGTGGTGACCACCAAAGAACTAGACATGTTGACTCACCTAAGGAGAGGTGCACTAGACAAGATAACCCACAATAAAATTCTCCACCAAACCATGAACGAAATCCAACTAGTGGGGGAAGGGTAAACACAACAAACCAAGATCACAATCCTGAGTCCCTTCGTAAGAGGGAGGAAAATGGAACAAATCAAATGGATAGAGAGTTACCTCCATTGCCACTGTGAGTAGGATTACAAGAGGAGGAAATCCGTGCATCAAAGGAATTTCAAGAGCTTTTTGAAAATATGAAAACCTTTGAGAAACAAGAGGCAACTGGGAACTCGCCAACATTGAGCAAAATACACAACCAACTATTGTGCCCATCAATCCCTAGCCTTTCATATCCTAAGCACTTTGATATGCCTAGTTAGAAAATTTTAAGGGTGAAGAGGATGCACAAGAGCACATCACCAAATTTATAAACACTTGTTTTCATCTTGAAGACAATGACACTCTCATGCTAAGAACATTCATAATGACATTTTTAGGTGTTGCCACTCAATGGTTCAACCAAATACCTAAGCATAACATAACCAAATTTGAACTAGTAAACACATTCTTAAAGCATTTCTCCTTTGGTTCTAAAAATAAGGTGAACCTTTAAGACCTAGTCAACTTGAAACAATATGATGATGAGCCAGTAATGGATTATGGGAATAGATGGAGAAAAATCATGGCAAAATTATCATTATCCATTCCTACGGAAGAGATCATTCACATTCGCAACCGCCTGTAGCTACCATGAACATCCCAACCATTCCTAGGCAAAGGCAAGACAACCTTCTAGGTCCACCAACGCGACCTATGGTAAATATTCGGAGTAGATTGGAGAAAAACCTCCAGATGAATCTAGCTAAGTTATCTATCTATGAACTCATACAACAATACCCAAAGCATAGGGAGACTCTAATGGAGATTTTAAGAAAAATTGAGCTCCAACCACAAGATGTGAATGCATTCACTCACTTTGTGGGACAAGTACAAGAATGCCAGGAACCTATAATTTGATTCTATGATCATGATATTAAGACAGTTCCTGCTGCCTTACCAGACCCTCTGCTAAATATCGTAGTGGCAATCAACAACTTACCTTTCAAGAGGATCTTGGTCTATACAGGTTCATCGATAAAAATCATTACAACAACCGCAATAGAGCACCTCAAGATCCCCAAGTCCAATATCGTTCCAGGAGCTTACACATTGAGATATTTTAATGATGCGTTATGCAATACTGTGGGAATGATAGTCCTAACCATCAAAGTAGGGCATACGACCATCCCTGTGATGTGTCATGTCTTGGAAGGATCTATGTAGTACAAAATCATCGTAGGGTGTCCTTGGATAAGGGCCATGAAGTGTGTGCCTTTGATCTTGCACCAGTGTGTCAAGTATGTGCACAAAAACAAAGTATATGTGGTTTTGGCCAATGAAGAGCCTTTTAAATACATCCATCAGGTGGAAATTCTAGGATAATTTGTAATCCCTTCTACCCACCTATACGTGGCGCCTTCATCTCCAACTACAAAAGTGGATAACAAAGACAAAGGGGTAAGAAAAGACCCATGCACTTCAAAACCTCCTGGTGCACTCAAAGTAGTCAATGCTTCTAAAGTACCATCAATGTCAAAACAAAAAGACAATCACAAGCTAAAGGCATATTTAGTTAAGGAAGAAAGGCCTAAGGAAGTGCAAACTGTAGCCATTGCTGAAATGCCAAGTCCTATGGAAGAGGAAGATCTTCAAGATCAAGATGAAGATAGTGATTGTTGACAATTCTGTCACATTGCACAAGGGGTAGAAAAGAAATCAAAATTTTGTATAGTGTTTTTGTAAAGTATTTCTTTGTTGTTTTTTTTGCAAAGTTGCAGCAATTTTGGCTTTCCCTGCCACCCCCTTGTACATAAAAAGAAAAGGAAAGAGCTTCGTCGAAAGAAAACAAGAAGAGCTTCGCACCCGAGGCATTTCCAGCACTACTTCGGGTAAAAAAATTTGCGAAGTAGTGTCGTCGAAGAAGAATACAAGGGAAGCGATAAAAAAGGACTTCGGGCCCGAAGCGCTTCAAACCACTACTTCGGGCGAAAGTTGTGCGAAGCGGCATTCGAAAGAACAACTTCGCCAAAGAAGGAAAGTCCAGACCGCTGTCCGAATTGGCTAAGGCAGGAAAGTTACTTCGGGCCCGAAGCGTCTCAAGTAGCTACTTCGGGCAAGAATTTTGCGAAGCTGTGTTGCCGAAGTAAGATACAAATGGAGAAGAATGAAACTACTTCGCACCCGAAGTATTTCAAAAAGCTACTTCGGGCAAAAGTTTTGCGAAGTGGATTGTGAAAGAACGCAGTACTGAAAACACTTCACCAAAAAGCCTTCGAAGCATCCACTTCGGACCCCGCATCAGCGAACCATTTCTACTTCGCCAAAAATCATTGTGAAGCATCTGCTTCAGCAAACTTTCATGCGAAGTACTTTCACCCGAAGTAGAAGATGCATTTTGAAGGCAAAGATGCACTTCGGCCGAAACATCCCCGAACCGCAGTTTTGAAGAAGGATCGCGGTGAAGCATTTCAAGGACTCATCAGCGAAGTATCTACTTCGGGCAAAGGACCTCATCGAGGCATTTTTGGAACAGTGAAGCAGCGAGAAGTGAAGGCCCCATTTTGTGAAGGAAATCTACTTCGGCACTCACCTCCCCCGAAGCAGTTTTGCGAAGCGAAGTTTTGCGAAGTACAAATCAAAGAGGAGTTTTTGCTTCGGCTCAAGTCCACAGCAAAGCGAAGTTAAAAAACTAGTGAAGTACTTCAAAGGCATGCGTTCCAAGCTGGGTATTTTCTTGAGGTGATCAAGCGCCTCATAAATGCATTTTTACGTGCCCAAAAAACTAGCTGCGCATTTTTGGCAATTGGAAACGAAGTATCAGGCCATGATGAAGAGCCCGACGAGCATGGCGGCCACTCGAGCACTACACCCAGAGACCAAGGATGTCCAGACGGCTCATCAATGCACCTTTCCATGGTTGACCCGATCACAGTTGCCAGTTTTGGTAACAGATTTGAGAGCTCGATCACGAGAGCCTCGAGAAGCTGACTTCTCAGGGCTCGAGGGCGTACTTCTCCTTTCTATGTAATTATGACTCAGAGGGCCGGGTCCTCTATAAAAACCTAGGCATTGTAATGGAAAATGGGGGGGAACTATCTGCTAGAAAGTTGCTGTAACTTGATGTCCTGCGATTAATACTAAAGAGCTTTGGGCTCAATTCCTTTCTTTTATGCTGCCTTCTGTGCTTGATTCTTTTGTCTTTCTTCAATTGTATACTGAGACTCTGAATCCTGAATCCGGTGTGCGATTGGGGACTGTACCCTAAAACTCACCTGAAGGATACATAGGAAAGGAAAAATGCTATATTGGTCTTCTTTTATGTTTCCTGGTGGGTTGTGGTTTCTGTTACATTCGCTTGTCCTAATCGTCTTTACTCTAAACCCTGAATTTTGACGAAAGGGAGAAGGAGAATCCCTGTGAGCTCGCCCAGAGGATACATAGGAAGGTTAATGTAGCATTTCTTTCATTTATTCTTGGTGTTCCTTGTTGCTATTCAAGTTGTTAGTTAGTGATCGTGCTTCCTGTTCTCTCCCACCTTAAATCATCGATCTCTCTTCCCTTACCCCTTTTTATTTTCTTTCTCTAACCCTAACTCCTTTTATCTCTTTCCTGCATCCCTTATCTCAAAACACCAAAGTAGATTAGCATAGGAGCCGACCTTTCTCTAGAGATTGGCATGAGGGGCATCTCTTCCCTTTGGCCTTTCAATGTTGGTCCAGGTCTAGGGTGCATACACTCACCCAAATCCTTTCCTAGGCAGATTTGATGACCAATAGTTTTTGGCATGCCCGATGGGACCAAGGTCCCATATTTTAAGCACAAATCTCAAATCTGTCTTCACCGGGGCCAATAGTTCTAACCAGTTCCCGGTGTGACCTGGTCAGTCCCACCTGACTAGTGGTAGTGAGAACCGATGCTCTCATTATCGAAAGACTCTTAGCATCTGGCGACTCTGTTTACCCAAGAATATTTAAGTCAAAAAGACCGATACCAAAGTCTATGTCTTCATGCAAACGAGATGGAGAGTTAAGAATAGAGGAGAGGAGACCGAGTTCTTTGAGCTAGATATTGACACCTTTGGGGAGCGATCAAGGTTGGTCACCCCCGAATCACTATTACACGAAACATCCTCGCAAGAGGCTGTTGTTGACGAACAAGGCCTGACTTCTGATAGCATAGCATCTAGTTTTCCTCCCAATCCTCCTAACTCATCGAAGCATCCTAGTGCCTCCATTCCTATTAGTCATCCTATTAGCAATCAAGGAGGAGCTTCGGGGATTCCTGTTTCTCAAAATCTAGGAGCAAGTATGGCACAACAACAACAACAACAACAATAGCAAATGCAGCAGCAACCACCACCTAGGTGGTTCCCGACATGGGATTCTTTGTCACCATTGAATCTAGCGGGACAAGGGCAAGTGCCACCCGCTGCTGTAAAGAAGATCCCAAAATTCGATGGCACTGGGAAGACTGCTCTGGAGCACATCCAGGACATAATCTCTCTGGCGGTGATTCACGACATCACAGAGGAGCAAGTTATGGTAAAACTTCTGGTTCTTTCCCTTAGAGGAAAACTCCTCTACTGGTATAGGTCTTTACCACCCGATACTATTACGGGGTGGGACCAGTTAGCCGGGTAGTTGATGGGAAACTTCAATGAGTCCTCTGACCCTACCTCTCTCCTGCATCAATTCACTTCAATCCAGAGACATCCACAAGAAGAGATCACAGGCTTCAATGTTAGGTTCGCTCGAACCTGGTAGAGAGTACCAATTGGACTTCGACCAACCGATGAAGCTACAACATATTATTTCCTTCGGGATTTCAACCCTGATATCAGTATCATGGTAAGGTATTCTAACATCAATACTTTTCTCGAATTATATGGGTTGGCCAAGAAGGCAAAAATGGATTTGATAGCTATGGGCAAGCTTCCCCAGAGAATGTCGATGCCAATACTTCTCGAGTTTCCTCAATCCCAATATGCAAGCACAGCCGCTTCGTAGATCTCTACAACCCCTGCACTCCCGATCTCACCTTGGAACCCAAATCCTATTGTGTCTCAAATCACCACTCCACAAATTCATTTTCCCACATTTTCAACTCTGCAGCCCACTGTCACTTCAGCATTCCCTGTACTGCCAACACCATTTCAACCCCTTGCCCTACCCCCAATACCGACGATGGCTTCATTGCCACTCGTTTCAAAAGTCGATGATATGCAAGCTAAAATCCTGCAAGAGATGTAGTCTCTAAACTCCACAGTTCAGACGTTGTCCAACGACATGACCATTGTGAAGAAGAAGCAAGCGCAACAAGAATTCCTACCAAGAAGGTCTTATCCTACACCTGCGCTTACCAAAGATCAAGCAGTCCAGCAAGGGAAAGCTTCGACAAGAAACACTAGGATTGATGAAGCTCTGAGCACTTTCGATTATGTATATTGGTGCTCTAGGTGCAATGATCCACATGAAGAGAATACTTGCATGCTGCACCAACACTATGTACAAACACTGGCGAGCAGTAGTCATGGTGGTCAAGTCAACGTCATCATGCAAACGAGTCAAAACCTGGCGATTGGCGAAGAAGAGCCGATCGCAGTGCTTACCAGAGGGGGAAAAAAGGTGATAGAAGTGGATACTACCCAGATGGCTCCCTTGAAAGTGCAAACTCGACCCGAGAAGGGACAACCATCTTCTTCGGCCCCAAACGAAGCTCCTCCACCTGCACCAAACAAAGAAAAAGCTCAAAAGTCCTCTACCGAACCACCTCAGGAAGAAACTAAGGAACAGGCTAGGGAAAAGCTCAAGTTCCCTTCACTAACTAAGCGACAAAGAGTTGAAGCTACAGAGCAGTACCGCACTAGATATGAGCTAAGAAGGGAACCCGAGGTGCTCAGTTCCCTGACGTACAACATTGTAGAGGAGTTAAAGAGGATTCCAGCCAAGATCAGCTTGTACGATGCACTGCAACTACTTGGACAAGTGGACTTACTGCAAGAATCATTGAAGATGACTAAAGCAAAAAAGGTAGCACTGCTTGCTCTTGTGCAGACCCTATCCACATCCATTATGGGGAAGAATAGACCACCTCCATTCTACCTGTCTCTATATATGGAAGGATATATTGTACATAACTGTATGATCGACTCTGGAGCCGCTACAATAGTCATGCCGAGAGCAGTCTGCGAAGAAATAGGGATGGAATATATGCGAAGTAGCCAAGGTGTACTCTAGTTGGATGGAACCCCAGTGAAGACTGTAGGAGTGATCAAGGACATTCCTATCCGACTACATAAGATGCCTCAGATCATGGTCATACAAGAGGTAGTGGTCGTCGACCTGGAGCCATACTTCAGTATGTGCCTATCAAGAGAATTCACAACAAAGCTGGGTGGATATCTGTCTATGGATTACTCTCATCTGGAGATTCCATTCAAAGGTAAGAAGGTGAAAATATACAATGAAAAACCTTCCTCCTTCCTTGTACAGAAGATGTCCGAAGAAGAAAGCAACGATCCAGTGAATACAATAGTGGAGGAAGTAGAGCAGGTGGACTTGGTCGAGAAAGCTCTTGCGCAACTAAGTTATGAAGATGAGTTCTCATTAGCAGACTTTAATGCCATGGTAGAGACCGAGATGGGGTGTTATGCTATCACCAAGCCTGAGAAACGCACCCAACCAGAGAATAGAACAAGTGCCCAAGAAGGACTATGGAAGTTGTTCTTCGATGGCGCCCGATGTAAAAATGGCACTGGGGTAGGGATTCTTCTAGTTTCACCATCCGGAGAGCAAAAGGAGTATTGCTACCGGTTGCTATGGAGCTGCACCAACAATGTAGCAAAATATGAAGCATTATGCCTAGGACTCAAGAAAGCTGACAAGTTAGGCATAAAGCACCTCCAAATCTTTGAAGATTCTAAACTAGTGTGCAACCAGGTCACAAACAGGTGCACTTCAAAGAAACATTATCTAAAGTCGTACCGCAATAGGGTATGGGACCTGTGTGACCAGTTCGAGTCTCTCAATCTACAGTTTATCCCACGAGAAAAGAATCGACATGCTGATGTTCTGGCATCTATCGCAACCAAGTATTCTCCCATAGAAGACATGGTGCACAAGCCCAAAGTTGTGAGGATGATCTATAGACCCTCTGTCCCGGACAGAGACCTACATTGGCAAGTCTTTGACAATGACGAGCAGATTGTAAATTTCATGATTCAAGAAGCCGCCACAATCGAAGACAGAAGCCCTAATGAAGAAGAATATGAAGGGCTGGTCCAATTGAAGAATAACCACATTCCCAAGGGACTGATCACCCTTGAAAGCCTCTTTGATCAGAATGATCGAGCACTTTCTCACATGATTAAGGTCAATGAAAAGTAGTATCAAGATTTAGAGCTTGAACCTGGAAAAGCAATAAAATTTGGGACCGATTGCACTTCAAAAGAAATAGAACAGATCCAGACTCTGTGCAAGAAGTATCCCGATATAATTGCTTGGTCTTATCAAGACCTCAGGGGATACAATCGGCAGCTGATCCAACATACAATTGAATTACAGGAGGGAGTCAAACCCTTTCGACAAAAGCAAAGGTTGGTTAACCCTAAGATCGAGGTCCTGATGAAGGCCGAACTCCTAAAGATGCTCGAGGCGAAGATCATTTATCCCATCAAGCATTCTTCATGGGTAGCAAACTTGGTCCCTATCAAAAAAAGAATGGAGATATACGTCTATGCGTGGACTTTCACAACCTAAACCAGGCTTCTCTCAAAGACCACTATCCTCTTCCACAAATCGATCAGATCTTGCACTCGGTGGTTGGGGCTCAACGCTTCTCCTTGCTCGATGGTTTCTTAGGGTATAATCAGATCTGGGTCGAGAACGAAGATCAACATAAAACAACGTTCACCACCAAGTGGGGGACATTTGCTTACCAACGAATGCCATTTGGCCTTTTGAATGCTGGTGCCACTTTCCAGAGGGCTATGGATCTAGATTTTGGTGAGCTTCTGAATAAGGTAATCGTCATCTATCTAGATGATATGACCATTTTCTCCCAAAGAAGGGAGGATCACCCTATACACCTCCAAATTTTTTTCAAAAAATGTCGAGAGTTTGGCATCTCAATCAATCCAAAGAAGTCCATATTCGTAGTCAGCGAAGGAAAGTTGCTGGGACATGCGATATCTAAAAAGGGCCTCACTGTAGATCTCGACAGAGCCGAGGCTCTAATGAAGCTCCCACTACCAGTAGACAAGAAAGGATCCAAATCCTTCTTCGACCAGATAAAATTCATAAGGAATTTTGTCCCCGATTTCGCCCAAGTCATCAAGCCAATGTCCAAACTTTTGAAGAAGGGCACCGAATTCATCTAGACGAAAGAAAGGAAGGAGGCATTCGAAGAGATTAAGGCTTGAATCACCTAGGCACCGGTCCTGATCAACCCTGACTACAGTCAAGATTTTATCCTGTATGCCATAGGGGAACCCGAGAGCTATGTCGCTGTCTTGACACAAAAGGGAGAAGATGGCGAAGAGCGTCCCATCACATTTCTGAGCTAGGTGATCAATCCCCATGAAGAGAAATACAATTTCATAGAATGTCAGGTGCATGCAGTAATGAAATCTCTTAGAAAGTTCAAACAGTTCATCTCCCAAAGTCGGGTTACGGTCTTTGTCATTCACCCCGATGTGCGCAATTTTATCATCCAAGGAGAATTGGGAAGCAAAAGAGCCGGTTGGGTGAATAAGATACAGGAATTCGACATTGAGATCAAGCCCATGAAACTGGTTCGCGGTCGCGCATTGTGTCAAGAGTTGGCAAAGAGCGCAGCGGCCGAAGCAACAAAACCTCAATGGGATGATTCACTAGCCGAAGGATGCTTCGCGAACCAGGAAAAGGATGAGAAGGATTGGGTTAGTGAAATAGTCGACTACTTCAACATCGGCAGATGTCCTTCGCATCTAAATGCATCACAGCGAAGACATTTCAGAATGCGATCCTCCCGATACACTCTGCACCCCGAAGGCCTATTTTTTAGAAACATTGATGGTGTTCTTCTTAAGTGCATAAAAGATGATGATAAAAGGAGAGTCCTGGGAGAATTTCATTCAGGACTATCTAGATGTCACTTCGTAGGGAGAACAACGACGCTGAAGATCATCAAGGTAGGTTATTATTGGCCCACACTCTTTGTCGATGCCTTCGTAGTTTGTCGTAGGTGCGAGCAATGTCAGAAGTTCATCGACCAAAGTAGAAATGCTTCAATACCTCTCCAACCGATACAAGTAGAGATGCCCTTTCAACAATGGGGGCTAGATTTCATAGGGGTCATATCGTCGAACTCCTCCGCTGGGCATAAGTTCATATTGATTGCAACTGACTACTTCACCAGGTGGTCCGAAGCGATCCCCACGAAGCATGCAGATCAAGAAACTGTAATCGCCTTCCTAGAAGGTTTGATCACCAGGTTCGGCATTCCCGAATCAATCATCACGGACAATGGTCCTGGCTTCACAGGCACCAAGATCAATGATTTCTTCTACAAGTATGGGATATATCATAAAGTATCCTCCAATTACTATCCGTAGGGCAATGGATTGGCAGAATCCACCAACAAGACCTTATTGAGGGTGCTAAGGAAGCTCATACAGACAAACAAAAGGACTTGGCATCTTCTTCTAGATCGTGCCTTGTGGGCCGATCGAATTTCAATCAAGAAGTCAATCAAGACTTCACCTTATGCCCTGGTCTACGATAAGGAGGCCATCTTGCCCACCCATGTGGAGATCCTTGCACTGTAGCTGTTAGCAAAAGAAGATGGAGTTAGTCCAATGGGAAACAGATTAGCTCAGCTATTGCAGCTGGAGGAAGATCACGAGGAAGCCTACCAGAGCTTTGCTAAGCATGCTCAGATCACCCGAGACTGGTTCAAAAGGAAATCATCCGATCGCACGTTCAAAGTGGGAGATCTGGTATGGAAGTGGGACTCCTAGAAAGCAAAGCCTGGGAATCACGACAAGCTGGATGCCTTCTGGGATGGGTCGTTCAAAATTGTAAAGGTGAACTCGACCAACTCTTTCATCCTCAAAGATGCAGATGGCCAGGTTTTGCCGATCTCTGTCAATGGTCTTCATCTGAAGACTTTTCATCGCTGAGGTAAAACTCTTGTAAAAAAAAAAAAAATGTATGTATATGTGCCTTTGTATATATCTATTTTCATTTGTGTATATACATCCTTTTTCGAGATGCAAAAGCCAAGAACTACACTCCAAAATCTCCTTCGGGGATTTTTAATCCGAAGTAGCAGTTGCAAGGAGGTTCACAGCACTTTACCCCCAAAAGGGCCGAACCAAAATTCAAACAAAGGCACAAAAGAGCTTCGCACCCGAAGCATTTCCAGCAGCTACTTCGGGTAGAAATTTTGTGAAGTAAATTTTGAAAGGGGCTTTGGCGAAGTAATTTTCAAGAACGCAAGCTTCGGTAGGTGGTTCTTGCGAAGCACGACAAAGGAAAAGTACTTCGGGCCCGAAGTGTTGAAAAGCGGCCCGCACCAAAGGTTCATCGCGAAGCATTTTCAATGTTGTTTTTTTTACTTCACCAAACCAATAAAGCGCGAGACGGGAGAATTTAAAATGTGCCTCGAAGAACGTGCAATCAACAACCGTGAAAAGGGTTCGAAGCGGGTGAATTTAAGGCAAAAGTGATGGGGCACATCCCGAGGCAACTTGGTTAGAAAGAAAAAGTGCACGCCCAGGTATGAGGTGGCAGTAGGTTGCTTCTCCAACACAAAGCGTAATCATCAAAGCATGTGGCCCTACGTACCACGTCGATTCAGAACCAATTAAAAGATACGGTAACCTCCTCTATCCGAGGTGTAAATTTAATTTTAGTAGGTGCCATAAATTCAGGTGTTTGCCTTTTTAGGCTATAAAACATGAAGTCCTAGCAAGAAGGAGGTTATTTATCCATCAGTTCGAGCTAGACTAAGAGCCTTCAATTACTCTGTAATTCTCCTGCCCTTTGCATCTAAGTCTTTCACATCAAGCCTCTGTATCAAGGACTCAGCCGCCATCATGGGAAAGAAGAACTCAAAAGAAAAAGGAAAAGAGCTCGAAGTTGCAGGCCCTAAAAAAACAAAGAAGGGCAAAGAAGAGAAAAAGCAAACTCCAAAGAAGATAAGTCTCACCCCTCACCCGAAAAGCATCCAATAGAGGAAGGGGAAAATTTAGAGGAGGAACAACTTGTAGAACCACCAATTGATGGGTGGGAGAAGATTAGAGACACACAACTCTCTAAGGGTGTGTCCGACCTTCGACGCACCATAGAATTTATGACAAGCAGACTCACCCTAGAAAATAAGAGAGCTGCTACATATTACTCTCAAATTTATTGGTTTTTAACCCCGCCTGCTCACCATTGTCCTGAGCTAATCTATGCTATCATGCAAAATTACCAGCCTGCATCCAGGCAAGTGTTGGACGCTTCGGGCCACAAATTGTTTTCCATCCTGAAGGAAGATGTACAAGCAACCTTCATGCCATAACAAGGTCCACCCAAGGGCTATTCTGTTCGCAATGTCATCTTAAGTGAACAAATGAAGAGGTTCACCTCTAACAGTTACATATTGAAATTCCTGCACGAGAATCTCAAGGGCGGGCTACCTTCAAACAAGCTGCCCCAGATACCCTTACCCTTGGTGGCCTTCAAAAGCATCGATATTTTCTCCATCATTGCATGGGTGGCAGGCCTATCAACAGATGCTTCAGTACAACCCTGGTAGGTGTCTTTGACCGAATGTATTTCAAGAGGGGAATTCTATGCCCCGGACGCTTCAAGACCAAACACCAACCCAGTCTTCTTCGACTGGGCGGAATGGGTGGCCCGAACCTTGCATACAAGGCTCACCAACATGAAGAATTCGACAATGGGCCAATACTTCGCACCTTGCTCCTTCCTTTTTTGGTTGTTTTTCTACCAGGTTCATAAGCGATTCCCCCATATTGTCATTACTTGATGCGTAGTCGTTATACCATCATTAATTCTCAATGAATCTGTCAATCCAGGGCAGTGTACAAGGCTATCTATGGGAGAAGAAGTGAAACAACTATAACTTAGGTCAATCTAGAGCAACAGGTCTTATTGGTGGAACCGGTTGTGTGGGGGGTTTTGGAACATTCCTATCTCTAAATTGCATGAATTAAATCTTAATCTAAGTTGCAGAATTGGAAACTAATCATTAACTACATAAATGAAGTCCTAATTACAATTGCAGAATGAGACCTAATTATATTGCAGAATTAACAGTTGCAGAATTGAAAGTCTGATCCTAATTGCAGAAAGGAAATCTAATTACTTTTGCAGTAATGAAAGTCTAGATCTAATGTGGAAATAAAAACTATCAAAGTTCTATAACAGAAGGTTGTCAATCTTCTGTTCAGATTTTGACAGCAAAACATAAAATGCAGGAAATTGCTGAAAAATAGTAAATTCTAGAAATAACAGTCTAAAAATAAAGTGGAAGCTTTGCTAAAAGTAAGATTGCAACTAAAAATTTAAGCACAAGATTAATCTAAGCATAAATAAACTAATACTGCAAATATTGTCAACTATTTACAAGCAATTGAAATAACAAGTTCTACAACTCATTCTACTGCAGCAAAATCAAGATAAAAACCTGCTTTGTTAGTCCTCCTCCTAGGTCTGGAAGTGGCCAGCCTCTTTGTCCAAAAGAAGGTGTAAGTCTCTCTCTTTTTCTAAATCTTAATCACACTCATTTACAAGCAATTTGAAATAGAACTGGTGCACTTTATTGATCAAAAGACATGATTACAAGAATTCTGCTAAAAAACTGTTACAGGACTGTAACAGTCAATTTCTAGTTATACTCTGTATTTTTTGCTAGCTTCTTTACTCTATTTTCTACCTCCTTTTCTACTTACTAGGCTCAACCTGAATGGGAGCAATATTTATAGCTATCCTATGATCTGATTACAAACAAAGAATATCTCAAAAGATCTAATCCTACAATGCTGCAACAAATTCTGGTTTTATCCTAGAAGAGGACTAAAACTTGATCTTTCCCTTAATGATGGCTTTGGTCGGCAATGACGGCAAAGACAGATGGAAGATCTTTTCCTTTACTTTTTCCAACCCTTATTTCCCTTTTATCGGCTTCAAAAATCGGTCAACAGGTCAAAAACACATTCTGTTCTTCATTTCGAAGATAAGTGGCTTCATTCCGAAGACAATGCAGTTCTCATTTCAAAGATCGCTCATTTCGAAGATACTGCATTCTCATTTCGAAGATCGCTCATTCCGAAGATACTGCATGCTTCATTCCGAAGATCCGCTCATTCTGAAGATGCTGCATTCTTCATTCCGAAGATCCGCTCATTCCGAAGATGTTGTGTTCCTCATTCCGAAGATATCTGTTCATTCCGAAGATACTTCGGAATGAACAAATGTATGCTTTTCCAGTGATTTCTTCTGCATCTCTCAGGTGGGTTATCTCCTAAGATCAAATTCTAATGGTCTTCATCCCTTTCCTCATGTGAATTCCATGCCTTGCTATTTATGGACAGCTGGCTGGAATTTACATGGGAAAGACCAGTTTTTGCTGCACAGCAACAATTTGCTTGCACTGTTGCCAGATTTAGGTGAAGTAAATGCTTGAGACAAATCAAAATATGATTAGTGAAATGCTGCTATTATTCTAAGCATATCCCATTGTAGCAAATCATAGCAAAAAGAACACAAAACTATGCAAAAAGCTGTAAAATCAACATATAATATTTCAAATACATTGATCATGCAAAATGGTTAATATACAACATATTGAATCAACTTAACTAACATATCAGATAAAACATAAGAGTTTATAGGCATTTTTAGTGTACAAAACATGTTATGATTGAGGCATTTCCAGGCCTCATCATTTTCCCCCCAACTTATATTAATGCATGCCCTCATGCATTCTCGTTGGGCTATGGAATCACATATGTCCATGTTTAGATTCCATGACCCGTAGAATAATTTCTTGCCTATGTAATACCCCCCTATTTTCCTGAATGTTTCTGAGCCAATCTTCAAATTGTTCATCGAGTCGGGCATCTTCCTCAAAGTAGAATGGAACTGGAGTAATGATGGTTGGAGGCCTGAACCTGAGACCTATCCAGCTTATGTTGCATGATCTGAATCAGCTGGACTACACCTTCTACTCTTCTTCTGGACCATTCTAAATTGATGGGGGAGATAGGTTCTCTTTTCCTCAAAGACATGGAAAGTTCATTCCATCTGTCTCTGCATACTAACAATGCTAGGAAGAAATTGTGATCACAAAAATTGTTAAATCTGGCCACACAATCCCTCAAATTGTTCAAGTACATTCTCTTTATATCATCCCTGTTCATCATTGAGAAGTGTTGTTGGGTGATAACTAGGTGATTTGGCTGGATTGCTCTGACTAACAACTCAGCCCTTGTTTCAATCACTTTATTCTGCCTTTTCTCTTGATCCCAATAAAGCTGATTTTGCAAAGTAGACATAAATGCTCTCAACTGAACATCTCCAATGTAGATTTGAGGATGAGAGTCAACTTCCTCTGGAATGAAGAAACTATGTAAAAACAGTTCACACAGGAGATTTTTTTGCTCAAAAGGACTGTTAAAATATGCTTCCAGAAAATCTTCAATAGTGTCCAATTTATATGGAAGATTTGAAGTAATCCTCATGACCTGCCATCTGAGGTATTTTTCCTTCAAAATAAGGCTATAAAACCTGGTCGGTCGTCTAAATTGGACTAAAAATTCAGCAATTTGGCATAAGTCAGACACCTTTTCTTTCAATGCCTGAATTTTTGTGTCCTTGGCTTCTAGCTGTTTTGCTTCCAATTTGAATTTTTTAGTTTTATTGGCAAGCTGTTCATATCTAATCATCCAACTAGCTATGTCTGCATTGTACTGCTCTAGAGACACAGTATTAGGTGGTCTTACTACAGGGGGGATCCTAGGCAACAGATTTATCTAAACTCCTTTTTTTCGCCACTTCCACTGGTCGTTCATCTGTCAATAACTCTACTTGCACCCCCTTATTTGCTATTTCTATGGGGTTGTCATCAGATAGTATTTCTACTTGTACCCCCTTATCCGCTGTTTCTACTGGAAGTGTAACAAGTTGAAATGCAGGGACCTCAGTAGGAGTACTTACTTGAACATTTTCTTGCTGTTGGGACTGTTCCTGTGTTGGTGGCTCATTTTCAACATCCTCTGCAATATTCCTCACCATTTTTGAAGCATCTTCAAAACAAGAAGGCAATGCTTCAGAATAAGATGGTGCTGCTTCAGAATGAACAGGCACTTCTTCAAAATGAAGGAGTGCTATTTCAGGATGAACTCCCATGTCTGCCTCAACAGAGTCATCTGCTCTTGATAAACCCAGAAGCAATTGAGCCAAATTATCTTCATCATGGGATATAGCTGGCTGTTTTTCAGATTGTGACAACAATTTTTTTAGTTCTGCCACTTCCTGCTGAAGCTCTGCAATTTTTCTTTCTTGCATCTCAATGATGCTTTCTTTCTCTGTGATCCATCTGGTCTGTGTTTTGACAACACTTCTTGCTGCCCTCAGCTGCTCTGTGATGTCTTCCACTTCTATTTCTGCTTCAGAAGCTGATGCAGACAAATCAGCTGCAGTTGGTCGCTCAACCAATATTTCCTCTTCTTCTGCAATAGTTTGTTCTTGTTCGGGAGGCTCTGTGAGACTCGTCTATAAGGGTATCTACCATATCTGTAGCCTGTTGAACTGTAGCCTCCTCCAAACCATCCCGCTCAGTTTTTGCCTCAGCTATCTGTTCAGGGAATTCTAGAAAGTTTTCAGATGCTGGTTGTATCTCTCGTGACATCCGGGCTGCTTGGTCTATCTTCTTCCTCCATGACCCGTTCTGCAGTTTCTTTCAAATGGATTCTTGTAGACCTCCTAGTTCCAGATGCAAACTTCTTCTTTTTGCTCTATTTTTTGGTGACAGTAGGGGTCATGGGGTCAGTTTTAGATGCCTCTGTTTCCCTTGTTTCACTTCTCTGTTCTGACAAATCAGTTGTAGCTTCAGCAAACCAAACTTTCTTTTGTTTTTCTACTCTGCTGCTAGTTCTAGATCCTCTTCTCTTTTGTCTCTTAGCTCGTGAAGTTGAGGGTTCAGGAGCAAGGTTTTCTGCTGCTGTCGTGGGGTGTAGTTCTGTAATAGCTTCAGGGGCACCTTCTGCAATTTCTTCTGTAGCATCTTCTGCAACATTTTTTGTAGCAGCTGTTTCCTCTTCTGCAGCAACATCAACAGTATTTGGTTCTTCTTCTTCCTCACTTTCATCCCCAAAAATGACATCATTTAGGGTAGAGTAAAACCTGTCAAAACTCCTAGGGTTTCCTCTAAAATGGTGTTGGCAAACTAATTTGATGAGGCCATGATGGCGAAGGCTTCCTTTACCCTCCTGATATCTTTTTGCCATGTTCTTTAACTCTTGATACAGATACAGGGGAAGATTTACCCTAACTTCTGGTTGTTGTCCACCATGTCTGAGATGGTTCAAAATTCGTAGATGATGCCCTGACAACAACACATACTGCCCTTCACAGGTTAAAAACTTAATTACCTAGGTGGCTACTTCATCCCAGGGTTCCTGCAGGCTGGCCCTTTTTAACCCTTTGCATGTGTTGTTATGGGTTAAGTACTCTGGTTCTCTATCATTTTCTTCTACAAACCGATTAACTACATTTGCCAATGTGTTCTTGCCGGATCTAGTAATTGAAATCCCTTCTAATGGCAGCTCTGTAATCTGACTTAAAATTTTAGGGCTTACCTCAATAGACATGCCGTTAACATGTGCTCGGTTGTTTCTGAACGTATGGGCGAACATGCCAGCTAAATCTTCAGAAGACCCATTGAATTTATCCAAAAATGTCATAAACCCTCCGTCTTCAAAAATCTGCACAACTACCAGATTTTCTCGGAGGTAAGTGGTATCTGTAGGCTCTGTTCTGATCTTTCGCCCCATTTTTCTCTGTTTAAAAATCGTATACTACGGCTATTGTTCTACTGCTGGATCTCTGGCTATTTTTTGTTGCAAATTTGCAGAGTTTTAGTTTGAAACCTTCGTTGCCCTGTTTCTCGTCTTCTTCTTCGGAATGAACCGTATCCTGTGCACTGTACTTCGCAACACGTCTTCGAAAAGAAAGATGGCACACATTTCTACTTTTGCACTATACACCTGTTCGTTGATAATTGCATGGATGTCCTTGCCGTCAGATCCACCTCATTAGTTTTGCAGATTCTCACGTGCATGTTAATTGACATTAAAAACTGGTGGCATATGGTTGGTCACGTTCTCCGTATTTCCAATGAGTGCAAAAACAAACCATGTGCTGATTGACACGTGTCCCTTCGTCGCATGCAACTAAAAAAAATCTTGATTTTGTCGTACCTTGTCTTCTTGGATGCCACGTGGAAATGCTCTTTCCGAAGATTATAACTTATTGCGCAAACAAAATTTCATTCCGAAGATTAATCCTCATTTCGAAGATCAATCCTCATTCCGAAGATCAGGCTATATTTGTGAAGGTAAATCGTCATTCCGAAGACAGATCCTCATTTCGAAGACAGATCCTCATTTCGAAGATAGATCTTCATTTCGAAGACAGATCTTCATTTCGAAGACAGATCTTCATTCCGAAGATGATGCAGCAAGTCGTCATTTCGAAGACCAAGTTTCATTCTGAAGACAAATTGTCATTCTGAAGACAAAGTTTCTTTCTGAAGACAAAGTGCAACATTCATTTTGCTGTCATTCTGAAGACAATTTCATTCCGAAGATAATACAGCAGGCATTGTTTTTGGCATTCTTGTTCCGAAGATTAGGTAGAAATCAATATTTTCATTCTCAAAACATATTTTTAAGTATGCCAACTCTTATGAATACCTTTTATGCTAATGGTTAATTGTCACATACTATATACCAATCATTTTACAATGAAGAAATGTAAGAAATATATACCTGATAAAAATAGTTAATGCCAGTTTTGAAGAATGACTGCTTTTGTTGATATTCTGCTGAGATTTTCTGCAACATTTCAAAACAAGTGCACTAGGTGAATTTGTACAATGATGGTTCAGAAATTTCTCAAGGTTATGCATGCCAGAAAACTGGTTTTCATGCATACCAACTCAGTAGTGCCTTAAGAAAAGGTTTTCACTACTGAGTTATTCATTTTTCTCTTTTTTTTTTTTTTCTTGATCCTGACTATGCCCATGAAGGAATTTCATGATTTCCCCTGAAACCATGCCCATGAAGGAATTCATACTCAGAATTTATTCATCTTTTTGTTTTCTATTTTTTTTTATTTTTTTGTATTTTCTATTTTTTTCTTGAAATCCACTGATCATGTTGATTGTTTTGAAGTGGAAGAAGGAATCTCTTCCACTTGCTGTGTATCCAAACTATCAAGTTGCTGCAAGAATTCTTCTTTAGTCGAGGTGTATGGTATACCCTGAGGCGATGTCCATTCACTACCAACTTTCTTCGTGACCCATCAATAGGGGATAAACGAGCCGCTCCGTTGTTAAATACCTCTTCAATCCAAGTAAGGTCCCAACCATCTAGTTCTCGCTTTCCAGGGAAGTCTTCATATTGAGAATCAAACAAGTAAAGCCCAATCTCCTTGTTGAAGTTTCCTCTGCTGAATGTGACTGTCATGCCACAGCTTCCTCTCGCTCCCGAATTACCTCGCTTTGGTGCAGAGCATCCAATCTAAGTTCATCCAATGCATTCAGCCGTAGAATCCTGTCTGTCTCGTGCCTCGCGACAATTCAATTCCAATTTCTAGTGTTGTGCGCAATGTTAGTAGCTCAAATTCAATAGGTAAGAGAGGCTTTTTACCAAAGACTAGTTCATAAGGTGTGAATCCAAAGTAGTGGACTTCCAAGTAGTATTGTAGGCCCAAACTGCTTCATGTAATTTATCTAGCCAATTTCTCCTATGAAAAGCTACTATTTTTGTCAAGATGCGTTCTAGTTCCCTGTTTGTTACTTCAACCTGGCCATTTGCTTGTGGGTGGTAAGGTGATGATTTCCTATGTTTGATTTCATATAATTCTGTAAATGCTTTTATGACTTTGGATGCAAATTGGGGTCCTTGGTCTGTGGTGATAGACCGTGGAGCTCCAAATCTTTGGAGAATCTGAGTATACAAGAAATCAGTGACCTTCTCTTCACGAGCATGTTTGAAAGCACGCACCTCTACCCACTTTGTCAGGTAATCAATGCATACTAGAATATGCACCTTTCCTTGAGAAGGTGGATCAATAGGTCCTACAAAATCAAGTCCCCACTTCTCAAATGGTTCTAAAACCATTTGAGGATGCAGTGGCATCTCATTTGTATGAGTGGGTTTCCCCATTCTGTGGCATGCATCACAATGCCTGATGTACTTTTTCACATCCTTGTGAAGAGATGGCCAATAATATCCTGTCCCTAGGATTTTCCTAACCGTGCTTTTTACAGAATAGTGTCCACCCGAGGGTTCATAATGACAAGCTCTAAGGATATCATACACTTCATCCTTTTGGATGCACCTACGTAACACATGGTCGGACTGCACTTAAAAAGCATACCCTTAATCCATTCAAAAGAAGAACTCTGTTTGATCAATTGTTTTTTTTGTTTTGAGGTGAAATGTGGAGGAACTTTCCCTGTGACCAAATAATTGGCTATATCTGCAAACCAAGGTGATTGAACCGATATAGCAAATAGTTTTTCATCAAGAAAAGTGTCATCAACTAATTCCCCTTCATCTCGTGTTCTCGCAACCTGGACAAGAAATCTGCCACAACATTAGCTTTTCCCGGTTTGTTGATTATGGTGATATCAAATTCTTGCAAAGAACAAACAACCAACGAATAATTCTTGCACTTACCATAGGTTTATTCATCAAATACTTAATGGTTGTATGATCTCGTGTGAATAAATATTTGATAACCCGTGATATAATGCCTGAATTTGTTGATGGCATAAATTACTGCTAGGAATTCTTTCTCAGTTGTTGTATAATTTTTCTCTGCTCCTGTCAAGTTCTTGCTAATGTTGTAGATGGTATAATGTTCACCATTATCAATTTGTCCTAATGCTGCTCCAATTGCTGTATTGGAGGCATCAGTCTGAATGTGAAATGGTAATGTCCAATTAGGTCCTCTGAGCACAGGTGGAGTTATCAATTTCTCTTTCATAGCTTCAAATGCTTCCTGACACTTTGCAGTCCAGGAGAATTCAGAATCTTTAGTCAATAAGGCAAACATAGGACTGGCTATTGTACTAAAGTTGGGAATAAACCTGCGGTAAAAACCAATGTGTCCTAGGAAGCTTCTGACATTAGTCTGAGTTTTAGGAGGAAGGAGATTCTTGATAATTTCAACCTTCTTTGGATCAACTTGGATCCCTTCAGGAGAGATGTGATGACCAAGAACTATCCCTTCCTTCATCATCATGAAGCATTTATCTGGATTTAAGGATAAGTGGTATGTTTCACAGCGAGTTAAGACTTTGTCAAGATTTTCCAATGTAAAATCAAAAGTTTGTCCACATACTGTGAAATCATCCATGTAAATTTCAACACTTTTGGTGGTCAGATCAGCAAAAATTGCTAGGACTGCTCACTGAAAAGTTGCTGGGGCATTACACAAACCAAAAGGTAAAACCCTATAGGCAAATGTTCCCCATGGACATGTAAAAGTTGTCTTTTCTTGATCTTCAGGTGCAATCTGAATTTGATTATATCCACTAAATCCATCAAGAAAACAAAAGTATCTTTTTCCAAAGAAGAGTATCTAACACTTGATCTATGAAAGGTAATGGAAAATGGTCTTTGTATGTCACCTTATTCAACTCTCTATAGTCTACACATACTCTCATTTTTCCATTTTTCTTAGGAACTATTACTAATGGAGAAACCCATTGGCTATCAAAAATTGGGTAAATGAATCCTACTTCCAGGAGTTTTTCAATTTCTTCTTTCACAATATCTCTTAAGGCAGGATTCAATCTTCTTTGAGGTTGTCTGACTGGCTTGACTTCTTCAAGATAGATTCTATGGGTACATATATCAGGATGAACTCCTGACATATCTTTGTAGTTCCAAGCAAAAGCATGAACATGCTTCTGCAAAACAACTATCAATTTTTCTTCCTCTTCCCTAGTAAGTCGGTCGTAGATGTTCAAAAATTTGCCTGGTCGGACTTCTATTTGTTTTGTATTTAGAAGGACTGAATTCACTCCTTCATACTTGGTGATTAAGGGATTAAGAGGACATTGCTGAGATGGGAGAAAAGAAGCAGTTTTTGTTTTATTGCTGCTTGAGGGAAGCATATCTTGTATGGAACAATGAGAAGGAAAAATCAGATGATGGTGCCATCCATGTGGTAGTGAAACAGAGTTTCCCTGTGATAGCACAGATGGTTCATCTTCAGATTTTTGATTCTCCTTATTACTTATCAACTGTTGGATATTTGTTGCTTCCCCTTCTAAACCTTGTTCATGCAGAACATTCATCAGGATTATTTCATTTTCTAAGTTTTCTGTGTCACTGAGGTCTTCTGTGTGTTCTCTTACTACTAAGGTAGCTAGTGTAGAAATGACCTCTTCTCGGTTCCTCATCCGAGTCGAAAACCATAACCGACCTAAAAATTTGCTAGATGGTTTTGCAGGAGGATATAAAGAAATCTGTTTCAGATCAATACCATTTGAAATAGTCATATTTCCAGATCTGCAGCCTATGAAGGTCGCTGCAGCTTGCAAGCCAAGGTCTTCCCAAAATAATGGGATATCCATGTGCTGAATTTCTTGGCTGTAAAACCAAAAAATCTGCAGGGAATTCCCAAGAAGAAACTTCTATAGGAACATCTTCAATGATTCCTTCAGGTTTTGCAACTGACCTATCAGCCATTTCTAAAACTGTAAATGTGGGGCTGAGATGTTTGAGCTGTAATTGTTCCATTGTATCTTTAGTCATGACATTTATTGCAGCTCCTAGATCCACTAAAACATTTGATATTGGTACCAAACCTATGGTGACTGTGGATAATCGGGCTTCCCGGATCACTATACTTTGGAGGTAGTAGTTTTCCATATAAGAGATCAGCTATCTTCCCTTCAACCTCGCATAGTCTTGGGGAATGCTTTCTTCTTTCTTCCTGCTCTTTTAATGCACAAATTTTGGACAGTACTGTTAATTTCTGGTATTTCCTTAATGGCTTGCAATAAGGGCAATGAGATAGTCAACTTTTTGAGTTCTTTGACCAATTCTGACTCAGAATTTTTTGGTATTGCATTAAGTCTTTCAGGATATGGAACTATCCTTGGTAATTGTTCTGCTTGTGTCTCTTTTTCTATTGTTGGTTCCAATTTTTTTGTTTCTATTGTTGGTTGGATTCTCTCTGGTTCTGATGATTCTTGCTTTTCATTATCTTTGATTTCCATTAAAACTGGTTCAGTGTACAACTTTCCCCGAACGGAGTTGGATGTCACTACAATCAAGAACATTAATTTCAATATTTTCTTCAGCTTTCACCCACATAGACAGGAGGTGTCTGTCTTACACTGTTTGGATTAGTGACTGGCTGAGCTGGCAATTGAGGTTGTTTCACTTGCTGTGTTTGCTGTTGTTTTTCTTGAAAATTTTGATTAGGTGCAGGCAACAAATGCTGAGTTTGACCTTGATTCCTTTGCTGCCTTGGATAGGACTGGTATTGCTGATTCCACTATGGTTGGTTTTGCACCCAATGTGGATTAGTCTGATTTTGATTCCAAGTTGGATTGTTTTGATTCCATGAGGGGTTGTTTTGATTCTCGATTCCAGGTTGGGTTACTCCAATTTGATTGTGGCCATTCTTGGGAATTTTTCCATTGAGGATAATTCCAAGGACGTTGGGGTGGTTCTGATTGTCCCCAAGGCATAGTACCAGGATTATGCCCCCAATTTGTAGGAAAACGAGGGGGATTTTGATATTGAGAGAAATTTCCCCCTTGTTTTGGTCCAATATAGTTGAGTTCCTCAGTCTGGTTTTCTAACACAGTTTTGAGTTGTGGTAGCAGGTGGCATTGATCACTTGAATGCCTTTTTGAACAGATACTACAAATGGCTGAGATAGATGTTTTATTCAAAGGACATTCCTGCAAAGCATGTTTACTTCTACATCTTGGGCAATAAATTGCCAAAGGTTCTATGTTTTTAGCTTTTGCAGAGATTTCCCCTAAAGTAGTGTTTAGATGCACTAGGATATCAGTTTTGAAATTTGCAAGTTCCTCTATCAGGTCCTTTACATCAGTGCCATTTGTGTGGCTTTTTCTTCTTCTCTGCTTAGTGCGAGAGTAATTCCTACAGAGATCCATAATTTCCTCATTACCGAGAGTGGTTACATCCCCTTTTCCCATCAAATCCAGAACTTCTCTGGATTCATCTTGCAATCCTCTCAA
This sequence comes from Wollemia nobilis, assembly GCA_028583015.1. Classification (NCBI taxonomy): domain Eukaryota; kingdom Viridiplantae; phylum Streptophyta; class Pinopsida; order Araucariales; family Araucariaceae; genus Wollemia; species Wollemia nobilis. The sequence continues at coordinate 2,831,209 of JAQPPZ010000613.1, read as the reverse complement.
AAATATGGTTTTACATAATTCTGGTTCTACTAGTCCACATCTCCTTTGAACAAAGGAGAACCTATCAAGATAATCTTCCAAGGTCTCATCATCTTCCTACTTGATTCTAAATAACTCATCTTTTCTATTCCTTACACGGAAGTATTCCTGATATTTGTCTAAAAAGACAGTCTCCATTTGATCCCGTGTTCTTATGGAATTTGGCTCTAAGCTCATGAACCAAGCGTAATGTTGAATCCTTGAGAGTTGAGGGAAAAACCTTAAGTTTCTGATTGTCATTTATATAATCATAGGTCTGACACACTACCTTGAATTCAAACAAAAATTGGTCAGGATCTTCAGATACAACACCTCGAAAGGTTGGAAGTACTGAAGGTGAAATGGTCTTCATGGGAGAGTTTTGTGTTGGATTCAGATGAATAGGATATTCAAATGTTCTGGACGGTTGGAGTATATCCTGATCATCCCCTTCATTATGAACATAGCCATGCTGGCCATCTACATTGCCTCCTTCTGCCATAGTTTCTTGTTTCCTAGGAGAAGTTAAAGCTTTCCAAATTGTTCTCTCAAGAGGTCCAAGCCTTTCTGGTTGATGAGTCTGATGAATTATCTTCCTTAAGATATTCTGTTGATAAAATTGGTGATTTTCCTTTCTCAAAATGTTCTACTGATGGTGAGACTGGTGATTTTTCTATCAATCTTTCAGGTAGTTCAAACACAGGTGATTCACCCCTTAGGCGTGAAGATCTCCTTAATGGGACAAGCCAGGGATCCTTTGGGGTAGTTCTACCTTTTTCATCCCTTGACTTACTCATTCATGTTTACTCCTAAATGACATAAATTAAGTCAATAGTTGTTATCTTACTCTGCTGTTATATTCAGATTTTAACCTGAATGTTCACAGTTTAGTCTGATTACAGCTATTGGACTATTTGTTTTCTTCTGACAACACTATATCCCCGGCAACGATGCCAAAATGATGCGTAGTCGTTATACCATCATTAATTCTCAATGAATCTATCAATCCAGGGCAGTGTACAAGGCTATCTACGGGAGAAGAAGTGAAACAACTATAACTTAGGTCAATCTAGAGCAACAGGTCTTATTGGTGGAACCGGTTGTGTGGGGGTTTTGGAACATTCCTATCTCTAAATTGCATGAATTAAATCTTAATCTAAGTTGCAGAATTGGAAACTAATCATTAACTACAGAAATGAAGTCCTAATTACAATTGCATAATGAGACCTAATTATATTGCAGAATTAACAGCTATGTAATTGAAAGTCTGATCCTAATTGCAGAAAGGAAATCTAATTACTTTTGTAGTAATGAAAGTCTAGATCTAATGTGGAAATAAAAACTATTAAGGTTCTGCAACAAAAGGTTGTCAATCTTCTCGTTCGATTTTGACAAAGAAACATAAAATGCAAGAAATTGCTGAAAAATAGTAAATTCTAGAAATAACAGTTTGAAAATAAAGTGGAAGCTTTGCTGAAAGTAAGATTGCAACTAAAAATTTAAGCACAAGATTAATCTAAGCATAAATAAACTAATACTGCAAATATTGTCAACTATTTACAAGCAATTGAAATAACAAGTTCTACAACTCATTCTCACTGCAGCAAAATCATAATAAAAACCCGCTTTGTTAGTCCTCCTCCTAGGTCCGGAAGTGGCCAGCCTCTTTGTCCAGAAGAAGGTGTAAGTCTCTCTCTTTTCTAAATCTTAATCACACTCATTTACAAGCAATTTGAAATAGAACTGGTGCACTTTATTGATCAAAAGACATGATTACAAGAATTCTGCTAAAAAACTATTACAGGACTGTAATAGTCAATTTCTAGTTATACTCTGTATTTTTTGCTAGCTTCTTTACTCTATTTTCTACCTCCTTTTCTACTTACTAGGCTCAACCTGAACGGGAGCAATATTTATAGCTATCCTATGATCTGATTACAAACAAAGAATATCTCAAAAGATCTAATCCTACAATGCTGCAACAAATTCTGGTTTTATCCTAGAAGAGGACTAAAACTTGATCTTTCCCTTAATGATGGCTTTGGTCGGCAATGACGGCAAAGAAAGATGGAAGATATTTTCCTTTACTTTTTCCAACCCTTATTTCCCTTTTACCGGCTTCAAAAATCGGTCAACAGGTCAAAAACACATTCTGTTCTTCATTCCGAAGATAAGTGGCTTCATTCCGAAGACAATGCAGTTCTCATTTCGAAGATCGCTCATTCCGAAGATACTGCATTCTCATTCCGAAGATCGCTCATTCCGAAGATACTACATGCTTCATTTCAAAGATCCGCTCATTCTGAAGACGCTGCATTCTTCATTCCGAAGATCCGCTCATTTCGAAGATGCTGTGTTCCTTCATTCCGAAGATATCTGTTCATTCCGAAGATACTTCGGAATGAACAAATGTATGCTTTTCCAGTGATTTCTTCTGCATCTCTCAGGTGGGTTATCTCCTAAGATCAAATTCTAATGGTCTTCATCCCTTTCCTCATGTGAATTCCATGCCTTGCTATTTATGGACAGTCGGCTGGAATTTACATGGGAAAGACCAGTTTTTGCTGCACAGCAATAGTTTGCTTGCACTGTTGCCAGATTTAGGTGAAGTAAATGCTTGAGACAAATCAAAATATGATTAGTGAAATGTTGCTATTATTCTAAGCATATCCCATTGTAGCAAATCATAGCAAAAAGAACACAAAACTATGCAAAAAGCTGTAAAATCAGCATATAATATTTCAAATACATTGATCATGCAAAATGGTTAATATACAACATATTGAATCAACTTAACTAACATATCAGATAAAACATAAGAGTTTATAGGCATTTTTAGTGTACAAAACATGTTATGATTGAGGCATTTACAGGCCTCATCATTACTCCAAGCGACTAGGATGGAAATCCTCTATCGGTGTACCGGTGGACTCCCCTCCTATTGAGGATAGAGTCCTATTATTCTTTTAACCAACAATTTTTGGGACCTGCTATGGATTTGTTAAAGGGTTCTTGTCCTCGGGTCCCCCTCAGTTTGAGAGATAGAGTGGTATAGGAAAAAAGAGGAGATGTTTTCCAATTGACACAGGGCCTGGTGATTCGCCTGTTCAGTTTCATAGAGAAGTCCTTCCTGTTACCAGTCCACCCCTATGAATATTAGTTTGCATTGGAAGTCGCTCATCAGAGTGACTCTACAAATGCAGTATACGGTCATGACCGAAAATGGGCACATACCTATGACTTCCCCTTTAGGATGGGCGTAATAAAAGTCTTTGCACTAAAATAGAACGTTTTCTTGGAGGAAAAGCTTGTCGATTTTGGCCTACTCTAGATTCCTCAACAATGGCTCTATGATCCCTTGGGAGTGATGAGGGATCATTTAAAATTCAAGAATTTCCACATCTGCCCCCACCCTGAAATTGTGGAACAAAGGAATAACCCCAATGGGAAATATTTGGAGTGGCATTTGGAAAGAATGAGGACATTACCTCCTTGGCATGAGTTCTACCCCATGGAGGTCGAGTTCGACCCTGATCAGTACCCCCTCTCGACTCCAAGCTCCACATTTTGGAGAAAGGCAAAGGATGATTTAAAGGAGGAATTGAAGAATTGGAGCAAGGAAAAGCTTCGGGAGTGGTGGATAATGAGAGTCCATCGCCAAAAAGTGAACTCTTATGGACTCTTGGCATCAGATAAAGACTTCGTGATTCTTTATGACACCAATGTTGAAACTTGGAAGTATATATCCTTTGCAAATTTTGTTCCCCCAACTACCCCAGGATCAGGCGAAAGCCCAGGAGGAGTTGAAGATGCCTCGAAAGAAGAGGAAGAGGTAGAGGCCAAAGCTACGCCAACGACACTACCAAGAGGACCATCGGAGAGCCATGACACAAGCATCGAAGAGGCAGAGCAACCATTGGAAAGGAAGAAAAGAAAAATTCAAGAGCAAATTCAAGTGCCTTTGAGCCACCCAAAGCGACCTTGCATGAAGCTTGCAAGTACTCCTATCGAACCACCTGCATCAGGCCCGACTGAAGCAAATGTCGAAGATGCAGGGCCACCAAGTGCTGAGACGGTCCCTGATATAGAAGTCATTGATGTGGAGGAGCTCCTCCAACAAGAAGGAGACACTGAAGTAGAAGTTATGGAGGTCAAAAGTGTTGAAGCTCAAAAGGAACAAGAACCAATCACCCAAGTTGTCACCACGACCGCTCTACCAGGAGGGCACGTAGGTATGCACTCTCTTCCTTTTGCCTTGGTCTCTAACACATCCACTGTGGTCTCGATTGAAGGTCCCCATCAATCTCTCCCTCCCTCATAAGGTCAATCACCCACTCAGGTATTTATCGTTGCCAGTCCAACCTTGCATAGCTCCACTCCACCCGAGTCGTCTGACCAGGGCAAGCCTATTGAAACCACTTCATCGACCCACTCCGCTGTTCCTTTAGTCCTAAGCCAATGCGAAGGTAGTGTCCCAATGCCAAGCCCCGTAGCCCACTCTCCCATTGCTCACAGCATAGTACCGCTTGCCAAAGCCCCTGCTACACCCATCTCCGAACCATCTGGGGAATCATTCCCCGTTAACTCTTTGTATTTGTTCACACCTTTGGCTGGAGATCCAACCTTTTCTAAAATAGATCCATCTCTAATAAAGGAATGCCCCTTATCCGAGAAGCTACTCTTAGCTCGGCAAAACACAAAGAAAATGTTGAAGGAGGCAAGGAAGAAAAGAGGGCAATCTCTGGCCCAGGTTGACAAATGTGTTGTCTTCTACTTGAAGGGCGAAAAGTTACATAAGGTTAAGAAGTTCCCTAAAGTCTAGAAGCCTCTGGATGAAATGACTCTAGCTAACTATGAGTACCAAGAGAAGACCAAGGACCTGGAGCATTTGAATATAGATAATGAATCCACATCCATGCATGTTGGGATCGAGACTTTCCAAGCGCATGCAAATATTGCCAATCAGCACAGGTTTGAAGCAGAGAGTGCCAACATCAAGTTGGAGGAAGAGCTGGCTAGAATCTGCTCTGAACTAGAGGATTCACAGGAGCAGTGTAAGCTAATGAAGAAAGAAACACATGCCCTAAAACAGTAGATACTACAATTGCAGTCTTCGACTGAGCACCAAGCACAAAAATAGGCCAAAAATGAGCTAAAAGCCAAAGAGCTCGAAAGCAAGATCTTGCAAGCTCAACAGTAATTGTTCCAAAAAGCAAACCTGGAGCTGTTTGATAAAGGCAAAATCAAGGAAATACGCTCACACCTGCTCAAATGTTTCAGATCATGGGCCTCCAGTGCCCTGTCAACTTTAATCTATGTCATCGAAGCCCAGCATGCCATTGCTAAGAAAGGGCCAATAGTAGATGAAGTTATCCAAAAAATCAAAAGGTGACTCAAGCTGGATTTTGAAGTCCAAAGTATTAGATATCAGGACCTACAGGTTGTTGCTATGAGTCGAACAACTAGGGATTGGTCTACTGCCCAAGCCACTATTCGCGCCTTCTTATTCAAGGTGAAGAAAGCACATAAGGCGAAGGACCTCCTAGATACATTTGAGCAGGAGCAGTGCACATCAATGGGTTACTTTGAGGACCTTTCTTCCTTAGGTTTCCCGAGTTTCACAGACGATGATGGGAACCTCCTCACCCGGGAAGAACTCAAGTCGGCGTGGCTTCATTTTGAAAGTGATGTCTCCGAAATAGACGAGTGGGAAGAACCGGTCATAGAAGGATAGGTCACCGACTTCATCCTGAGACACTGCAAAATTGCAGCTTGCTTGAATGACCTAAGTGTAAGAATCAAGCATGTCGACATTGGGCAGATTGATCGATTCCATGTTTTTGTCAAGGCACTCGAAGACCAAGAACCATTTCAAAAAGGGGTCTATACTCACATCCGTCGAACCATGAGGAAAATCTACGATCGTCTTATCCCATCGTCGCAGTAGTAGGCCGTGCCAGCAGAGGAAGGAGCAGAAAAGGAAGAAGAAGGGGCAGAAGAGGAAGAAGAAGGAGCAGAAGAATAAGGAGAACTAGCTACGAAGGCACTCCCAAAGGGAGAATGTAGAGAAGGATCTAAAGATGACTCTGGCCCAATGGATAAAAGCTAAGGGTTCTCCCACCGAGATGAGCTCATTGCCCCATGAGCCGCCAAGAATGTTGACAATTCTATCACATTGCACAAGGGGTAGAAAAGAGATCAAAATTTTGTATAGTGTTTTTGTAAAATATTTCTTTGTTGTTTTTTTGCAAAGTTGTAGCAATTTTGGCTTTCCCTGCCACCCCCTTGTACATAAAAGGAAAGGAAAGAGCTTCGCTGAAAGAAAACAAAAGAGCTTCACACCCAAGGCATTTCCAGCACTACTTAGGGTAAAAAACTTTGCGAAGTAGTGTCATCGAAGAAGAATACAAGGGAAGCAATAAAAAAGGACTTTGGGCCCGAAGCGCTTCAAACCACTACTTCGGGCGAAAGTTGTGCGAAGCGGCATTCGAAGGAGAAACTTTGCCAAAGAAGGAAAGTCTAGACCGTTGTCCAAATTGGCTAAGACAAGAAAGTTACTTCGGGCCCGAAGCGTCGCAAGTAGCTACTTCAAGCAAGAATTTTGTGAAGTGGTGTTGCCGAAGTAAGAACAAATGGAGAAGAATGAAACTACTTCACACCTGAAGTGTTTCAAAAGGCTACTTTGGGCAAAAGTTTTGCGAAGTGGATTGTGAAAGAACACAGTACTGAAAACACTTTGCCAAAAAGCCTCCGAAGCATCTACTTCGGACCCCGCATCAGCGAACCATTTCTACTTCGCCAAAAATCATTGTGAAGCATCTACTTCGGCAAAATTTTGTGCAAAGTACTTTCACCCGAAGTAGAAGATGCATTTTGAAGGCAAAGATGCACTTCGGTCGAAACATCCCCGAACCGCAGTTTTGAAGAAGGATCGCGATGAAGCATTTCAAGGACTCATCAGCGAAGTATCTACTTCAGGCAAAGGACCTCGTCGAGGCATTTTTGGAACAATGAAGCAGCGAGAAGTGAAGGCCCCATTTTGTGAAGGAAATCTACTTCGACACTCACCTCCCCCGAAGCAGTTTTGCGAAGCGAAGTTTTGCGAAGTACAAATCAGAAAGGAGTTTTTGCTTCGGCTCAAGACCACAACAAAGTGAAGTTAAAAAACTAGCGAAGTACTTCAAAGGCACGTGTTCCAAGCTGGGTATTTTCCCGAGGCAATCAAGCGCCTCATAAATGCATTTTTACGTGCCCAAAAAACTAGCTGCGCATTTTTGGCAATTAGAAACGAAGTATCAGGCCATGATGAAGAGCCCGATGAGCATGGCAGCCACTCGAGCACTGCACTCGAAGACCAAGGATGTCCAGACGGTTCATCAATTCACCTTTCCATGGTTGACCTAGTCACAGTTACCAGTTTTGGTAATGGATTTGAGAGCTCGATCACGAGAGCCTCAGGAAGTCGACTTCTCAGGGCTCGAGGGCGTACTTCTCATTTCTGTGTAATTATGACTCAGAGGGTCGAGTCCTCTATAAAAACCTAGGCATTGTAATGGAAAAGTGGGGGGAACTATCTGCTAGAAATTTGTTGTAACTTGATGTCCTACGATTAATACTAAAGAGCTTTGGGCTCAATTCCTTTCTTTTATGTTGCCTCCTATGCTTGATTCTTTTGTATTTCTTCAATTGTATACTGAGACTCTGAATCCTAAATCCGGTGTGCGATTGGGGACTGTACCCTGAAACTCGCCTGAAGGATACATAGGAGAGGAAAAATGCTATATTGGTCTTCTTTTATGCTGCCTGGTGGGTTGTGGTTTCTGTTACATTCGCTTGTCCTAATCGTATTTACTCTGAACCCTAAATTTCAATGAAAGGGAGAAGGAGAATCCTTGTGAACTCGCCCAGAGGATACATAGAAAGGTTAATGTAGCATTTCTTTATTTTTTTCTTGGTGTTCCTTGCTACTATTCAAGTTGTTAGTTAGTGATCATGCTTCCTGTTCTCTCCCACCTTAAATCACCGATCTCTCTTCCCTTACCCCTTTTTATTTTCTTTCTCTAACCCTAACTCTTTTTATCTCTTTCCTGCACCCTTATCTCCAAACACCAAAGTAGTTTAGCATAGGAGCCGACCTTTCTCCAGATATTGGCACAAGGGGCATCTCTTCCTTTCGGTATTTCAATGTTGGTCCAGGTCTAGGGCGCATACACTCACCCAAATTCTTTCCTAGGCAGATTTGATGACCAACAGTGATTATCACCCTGCTTCGCTAGTATCATCCGTAGGGTCATCTACATCGCATGCATCAATACACTTGGCAAGCACAAGCATATGGGAGTACCTTGTGCAGAAAATTACCTTTACACCTATCATTGAGTCTACACAAGACATGGGAAGGCCTAAGGACTTGAGGCCACTAGTGGGAATAGTGGTTCCACTTGGAATCCCTCCCAACCAAACCAATTTTGTCTACGTCGGCCTGGACTGTGCCCATAAGTCTTCAGATATAGAAGAGGATAGTGACAAATTATTCATGGTCAATGTTCGTTACCTCTCTAACCCCGAGTTTTCTCTAAGCTACTTTGAGCATTGCCATTGGCATGGCTATGGCCTTGGCATATATGAGCAGGGATGCAGGCGGCCATACGAGCCACAATATCAACTTCCCTCTAACATATTTGGCTTAGGCTATTATATCGAAGGTCGAGATGACTCTCTTGCAGCAGCATTGGATAGATTAATCTTAGGGTTAGGAGAAGACATTGATTTCATTCCTTATCACCCCCTAAGAATAGGAAATTTGAGCAACAAACAAGTGGCCATGGTAAACATACCGCCACCAAAAATTTATCATCCAAACATCTCAATTGATTCCACCCCAACAGGGTACAACTCATGGGATGAGGAGAATGGATATGAAGCAAGTGATGATGAGGCACAACTTGGCTTAGCCTATCAGGGGCCTCGCTATTTACAAAGATTCACATGGTCCATCCACGATGAGAGTGGATATACATCAGAGGAAAGTGACTATGAATCAAAAGACTCAACAGAAAGAGCCTACTTAGGCCTAAGCCATCAACCCCTGACTTTGGGGCAAGAGACAAATGCAAATGGATTCTTCATAAGTGACAAAGAATATGAAGATGAAACAGAGATGGCCTACTTAGGGCCAAGACATGAGCCCCTTGTCTTAGGGCCGCATACCAATGCTAACGATTTCTGGATAAGTGATGATGACTTTGAGGATGAGATCGAGATGGCTTATCTTGGACCTCACCACTTGTGACAAGTCAATGAGCTAGTAGAGAGAGAGGCGGCACTCCATGCCATAGACCCTCATCTATGATTTTTGGGGAGACCTATTGACCTAGCTGCCATTCACCAGATGGTCAATCCCCCTCTGCCTACATTCAGAGAGCGATTAGAGCCCAATGATCCTATTGTCCGCCCTGCTCATGGGCCAGATCCAAAAATTCCCATTCCTCCAGAACCTCATCGCGAGTATGGAAGGGAAACCCCTGAGATAAGATTACACCCATGTGGTCCTGGAGATTTCATCCCATCCATCAACATGATCTCCATTGATTTGACCACTCCACTTCATAATCCAGTAGATCCTACCAAATCATTGCATCTTGATGTAGAGGCTATTGATTGGGATCATGCTAATTCACCCATAGAGCCTCGAAGACCTCTTCCCCAATGAAGAGATGTTACAACCATTCCATTTTGCATCAGGTTGTGCGTATGACATCTTCCATGTTGGTTTGGAACCTGAGTCAGTAGGTCCTATAAATCCTGTCGATGACATTCATTTGATACCCATGCCTCATCAGCTAGAGGATGGGTCACATATGGCTATAGAAGCGACTTTTGAGGTGGACATCAGCGATGATCCTACCCAACCAAGAAAAGTCAAGTTCGGAGAAAGTCTATCTCCAGAGGAACAAGCCATCCTAATTCCTCTCCTCAAAGAGAGGCCAAATATTTTTGCTTGGACTTACAAAGACATGCCAGGGATAGATCCAAAGTTAGTCATTCACAACCTTTCATTGGATCCCATGAAGAAGCCAGTCAAGCAAAAGCTGAGGAAAATGCATCCAACCATCGCTTTGATGGTGAAGAATGAATTGCAAAAACTACTGGATGCAGTATTCATAGTTCCTATCGACTACCCTGAGTGGGTGTCAAACATGGTACCCATGGGGAAACCCGATGGAAGAGTCTGTATCTGCACATGGATTTCAGAGATTTAAATAGGGCAACACCAAAGGATTCATTCCCATTGCCAAACATAGATGCTCTTGTAGATGCAACCGTAGGTCATGAGATGCTCTCCCTAATGGATGGTTTCTTTGGATACAACCAGATCTGGATTAAGCCCGAAGATCAACATAAAACTACTTTCATTACTCCATGTGGGAACATTCTGTTACAAAGTGATGCCATTCGGTCTCAAAAATGTTGGTGCCACATATCAGTGGGCCATGACATACATATTCCATGACTATATGCATAAGATCTTGGAGGATTACATGGATGACTTACTGACCAAGTCCCTATTGCGGCAAGAGCACGTCGAAGTCCTTAGACAAGTCTTTGATCACCTCATAGAACACAACGTCCGATTGAATCCTAAGAAGTGCGTATTTGGCGTAACTTCTGGAAAGATTTTGGGATTCATCGTATCCAAGAGAGGCATCGAAGTCGATCCTACAAAGGTAAAGGCTATACTGGAAATGGCCGCCCCTACCAACATTAGGGAGTTGAGGAGCCTACAAGGCAAGATAGCATCCATCAAAATATTCATCGCGCAATTATCAGACAAATGCCGACCTATGAATTGGTTGCTATGCAAGGAGGTCCCCTTTCATTGGGATGAAGAATGCCATCAAGCCTTTGTAGAGATCAAAACTTATCTGGCAACACCACCAGTATTGGCTCCACCAAGGCCAGACATACCATTTTTACTATATATATCGGCTACTGATTTCGCATTGGGCACCATGTTAGCCCAAAAGAATGCACAAGACAAAGAGCAAGCCATATATTACATTAGTCGCACCTTGGTGAGTTATGAGCTAGGATATGCGTATGTCGAAAAGTTGTGTTTAGCAGTGGTCTTTGCAACTCAAAAGTTGCGACACTACATGTTGAGCCATACGACCTACGTCATATCAAAACAAAATCCTTTGCAGTACATGATGAGCAAGACATATCACAATACACGTACCACAAAGTGGATCATGCTATTGACAGAATTTGATCTAGAGTTCATAAGCCAAAATTCCATCAAGGGACAAGTCATAGCAGATCAATTAGCAGAGGCGCCTCTTTAGGATAACAAGCCTCTCACTATAGAATTGCTTGATGATGTGGTCTTTGCATTATCAGATCCGCCAAAACTCGAAGAACCTAAGAAAGAAAGAGACATGTCATTGTTCTTCGATGGTTCAAAGTGTGAACAAGGGGGCAGAGCAGGGATTGTCTTTATCACACCACAGGGTGCTCCATTGCCCTTATCATTCAAACTAGACTTCCCATGCACAAACAACAATACAGAATATGAAGCATTGATCCTGGGACTCCAAACAGCCATAGCAATGGGCATTAAAATATTGAATATCTTTGGTGACTCCTTGCTCATAGTAAACCAGGTCAAAGGACTATTTCAATGCAGGTGCCCACTCCTAAAGACTTACAAGGAACTTGTTGACACCTACCTAGCCTGGCTGGAATGGTATGACATCGAGGCAATCCCTCGTACGTCAAATATATTTGCAGACACCATGGCCTCTTTGGGATCCTTAATCCCTCAGAATCCATCTGCTGATTTTACAACCATTCATGTGAAAGTGCTTTCGCACTCAGCAATACGTCGTGAAGCTCTTGACAATCAAGAATCAGTCAACATGATCAACATCGAGCCAAATCAGGATTGGTCCTTCATAGCCAGATATTTCTTGCAAACGACACCTTGGGGGTCTTTGATCTCCCAAGGACCTATGGAGTGTGGTGCAACCATACACCATAGAGTTGTTCCTCAATCCGTGTTCACTAGCTCAAAAATACAAGAAAAGCAAGCCATATTTTCTATAGAAGTCGTGGCTTATCAGGATTGGCTTTCCCAACTATGGGACTTCCTAAAGCTTGGAATAGTACCTCAAGGTTTGTCGCATACTGAAAGGTGAACGTTCAAATAGAAAGCAACAAGATACATCTTGCTAGGAGAAATCCTCTACAGACGAGGATATGATGGAGTATTACTCCGTTGTCTTGAGCCCCAGGAAGCATCCTGGGCAATTTTGCAAGCTCACGATGGCACATGTGGAGGGCATTTTAGTGGCATGGCCATCGTTAAGCGCATCTTGAGAATGGGTTACTATTGGCCCACCATGGAAAAGGACTATTGCGAGTATGTCAAGAAATGTAGTAAGTGCCAACATCATGCAAATCTAACGCACTTACCATCGCAAGCCTTGCAACCCATCCAGGAAGCATGGCCATTCTCGTAGTGGGGACTAGACTTGATTGGGAAGATCTCACCCCCATCCTCAGGCCGACACACATTCATCATAATAGCCACATAATACTTCACTAAATGGGTAGAAGCGATCCCCTTAACATCAACAACTGGACCAAGGATTGCGGAGTTTATACTCCACAATATCATAAGTCATTTTGGGGTCCCTTCTAAGATAATATCGGATAATGGGCCATATTTCAAGAACAAAAATGCATGTGCTTTAATGAAAAAATACCATATTCAGCATAGTTTTTCAATGCCTTATTATCCGCAAGCAAACGGGCAAGCAGAAGCCTCAAACAAAACAATAGTCTCCATCTTGAGGAAGACGGTGCAAGACAATCACAAGGATTGGCACATGCAGTTGCCTCTTGCACTATGGGCATACAGGACTAGTATACGGATGCCCACTAGGGCAACACCATTTTCACTAGTATATGGCATTGAGGCCATCATGCCACTAGAGTTGGAAATTTTGACTCTACGCATAGCATTAAAGGACTTCATAGATGATGATGTCACGCGGCAAGGCCACCTTGATCAGTTGATGCTTCTTGATGAACGTCGAGTCAATGCTTTAGAGCATCTTCACATTTACCAAGATCACCTTGTGTGAGCTTACAATAGTAAAGTCCACCTAAGGGAATTCAAGGTTGGAGATCTAGTGCTCAAAGAAAACTAACAGAATTCGAATCTACCGCCGCATCTGCGAGATAAGTTCACGGTAAACTGGATAGGCCCATACATGATTTCATAGAGAGTTGGGCCTAGAGCATATCACCTTATATCATTAGATGGTGTTGAAGAGCCTGAACCTCTCAATATCATTCACTTAAAGGTATTCTACACATAAAATACAAAAACATTCAAATATGTCATAAAATACAAAAATATTCAAATATGTCAAAAATACAAAAACATTCAAATATGTCATAAAATACAAAAACATTCAAATATGTCAAAAATACAAACAAATCATAAAAACATAAAATTTCAAAATCAAATCAAAGGCTCCAAGGGTAATTCAAACCGCTTGGTCAAAATCAATTCAAAATGCTCCAAGGGTATTCAAACCGCTTGGTCAACTTCAAATCAAAATGCTCCAAGGGTATTCAAACCGCTTGGTCAACTTCAATCAAAAAGCTCCAAGGGTACTTCATGCTACTTGGTCAAAAATCAAAAAGCCCCAAAGGCATAATAAGCCCTTTGGTCAAATCAAACAAAAGTACAAAAACAACATAAAAATAAAAAATACAAAAACAATTGCATCTCACATCTTGCATCCACATCATTGCATTGCATTTTCATATCCACTACAATTGCATATGTCATGAGAGCCTTAAAAGTGATACCATAGTTTGTCGCACAAATCATTCAAATCCATACCTCCATCAACACATGTGTGTAATTGTGTTTTTCAACACAACCATTATTTGTTGCTATACATAATATACTAAGGTTTTTCGGTTAATCAACCACACCTAGTGATCTTATCAACTTTTGTGGAAAACAACTTTGATTAGTAGAAGGTAAGGTCTAGCCGTGATAATGCCTTGGATATTCAAGATCCCGTCACTAATTGAAACACTAAAATCCTAGCTGGTACAAGGAAAATATGAAAGCTGCAAAGCGGTCTAGGTTACCTTAAGCGAAAAGGATCTTCCTTGCTTATCCCCCTGTGCAACCGGTTTAAAGGTGCTGAGAATTGGCAAAAGGACAAGCTTTACCCTATCCAAATCCCTTGCTTAAATCAAAATAAGCAAAAATCCCAAAGCAAAGTACATATTCAAAAGGCCAAGCATACAGTCCAGATTTCAAAGCAATAATCCGATACACAAATCAGAAAATCAAAAAAATCCTAGCTCAAAGAAAAATCAATAAAAAATAAATAGTGATTTTCATCACTACATATGAGCAAAATAAACAATGATTATCATCACTACAAAAATCCTCGCTCAAAGAAAAATCAATAAAAATAAACAGTGATTTTCATCACTACATATGAGCAAATATCCAAAGCCAAAAAGAAGCCAAAAGGGAATAAAGCTTGAATCCTTGGAATTCTCAGCATTGTACAAAATTGGAAGGAGAGATCCTTACGCATGACGATATGTCTATCACAATTGCTTCATGCATTTGTGTAGACCAATGTTTGAATGTGGATGAGCTAGCTTAGGTAACCCAATATTGCCTAGTGGTATAGTCCAACTAAGTCCAACATAAGGATGAGATGAACACTTGAGGATCCCTGATCTTAGCAATGGGCTGAAAGAATCCCACCTGACATCGGAGGAAATGCTTGAGTTCTACCTCAAAATATACAATCACTTGCACACATAGAGATCATGAAAAACCAGGTCCATGGTAAAAGCCTTACTTTTCAAAAGTCTAGAGTGGTCAGTAGACAACTGTTGATAGGGTAACTAGAGTGTTTGAATCTCCGAAAAGCCCCAAAAAATTCTTAAATAGCAACAAATCATAACATCATTCACACCATCATTTTCTTTATAAGATTCTATAAATTAGGGGGTATCAACATAGTAGGACAGATACCGCATATATATTAGAAATAGTATATAGACGACCACTGACTACTTTATATCTTTTAATTTACAGAAACTTATTAAGAAAATACATTACACACCATTACATCTCATATATGAATACTTAATCAATTCTTATGATAAGAGTGATTATTTAAATTCATGATTATTTTTTTACTTTCTGTGGTATCACCCATTAAGATTGTCAATGTCATATGCATTCCTTATGTTTTAAGTGATTAGAGCATACAGGTTCGTTTATACCATTCCATCACATAAGTTAGATGCATACAATTAAAGCAAAATTAAACATGCATTTAACAATAACATCGCATCCACAAACACAAGTCATGAATAGTCCATCATCACATCATAAAGCACATCATAAAACATATAGGCAATATCCATTTGCATACAATCATGAATTCATCATTCATCATCAAAATACATCACGTCATATCATCAAATCATATAAGCATTTACACATCCATATAAGCATCTACAATATCATCTATCATCTAACATATACATCAAATCATCATAATACCATCATCACATCACATCATAAAACAAAATAACAACAAAAACATGAGCAATAAACGATACACATAATGAGTCATAATGAAAAGATATCATAAAAGTATGTGTGTCAAGTCCATGGATGTACAAAAATGCCCATGGGCGATAGTCATATAGGTCAGCCTGACCTCAAAAATGAATCAAAACCAAGAGTATCATCAATCAAATACTGGGCCTGTGCCCCCTATAGCACCACCCCCTATGGCCGGATCTCTGGGAGAATGGTGCGAGCTAGACCCTGTTGGTCTCTCTGTGAGGTCGGGCCCCATGACCAGGCCGGATGGAAGACTACCCTACTGTAGAACTCCTGCTAACCTGTGACCCACCTGTGGCTCCTCTCACCCTAGGGATGGCACCTAGCCTAATGATCTACCTCGAGAGAGCGACAATCTGGGCTGCGTCCTCAGCAATCTAAACATCACTCTCATCCAACAAACCCTATAGATGATGGACCTCAGTCTCGAGAGCTACCCTCGAAGGATCCTTGGGAGTAGGAGGGGCAACAACAACCTGCATCTGGGTAGCTCCTCCTAGAGTGGCCTACAAAGCCCGTATCTGGTCTGACAGCTGAGCTATAGTAGTATCCCTCTGCGCTATGGTGGCATCACGCTACTGTACCTGTATCTTGGCCGACTGGAGCTCGACCTCCACATCATGTAGTTGTGCCCTGAGAGGAGAATCTCTCTCCTCAGGCTCCATCTCCTCCTCCACCTCCTCAGGAGCCTCCTACTCCT
The DNA here is from genome assembly GCA_028583015.1 of Wollemia nobilis. NCBI lineage: Eukaryota > Viridiplantae > Streptophyta > Pinopsida > Araucariales > Araucariaceae > Wollemia > Wollemia nobilis. The sequence goes on along the minus strand of JAQPPZ010000613.1, from coordinate 2,814,803 downwards.
CCGCTGCCACCTGCTCTACCTGCTGGTCCCACGCCGCAGTCCTAGCATGAACCCTACGCCCCGCTGGGTCTGCCCCATCTCCTCCATCATCCTCTCGACCTAGACTACCCTCACCATACCACATCAGGTCACCCCACCACCATGCAAATGCCTCTATGACTCCACCAACTACTCTAAGATCAACAACTGGGGCATCCTCCTCATCATCCAGCTCTGTAACCTATCGAGGAGGGAGGTCTCTCTCTGCTTCGATGCACCTATACAAAAATGGTACTAGTGGCACATCCTATTGCAACCCGTACTGATGAAGAACCCGAGAGTAGAAGAAGTGCTCCTGGATGTTGACCTTGCGGCCAATGAGCCATCACTCGCACTACGTCCTAGCAGTAAAGTTGTCAGGGTCATCCCAAGTAGGACACTCATGATAAGGGTACCATATGATATCTCCATCCCGGAGTCTAGTGAAAGTATCAGTGTAATGAGTCATCTCCCCTGTGAATGTGCGGCTCTTGCACTCCTCGCTCTCTCTGGCCCACCTAGCACCATAGCACTGCATCCTCCCATCCATAGTTGTGATCTCAATAGGAAGCCCCTTAGGGCGATCTACCCTAATGTGCTCCCATCCCCAGACCTATAGAAGCCAACTATAGGTGATGCTGACATGACCCCTCCGATGGATGTGGTACAACTCGTCATAACACTGAGCCAATAGAGACCTACCCCATGCATATATGATAGGCTCCTCACTGTCTATCAGGTCCTGAACCATCGCAAGGAGGTTCCAAGGGAACCTCAAGCCTGAACAATCTGGGATGAGGACATTGCTGATGACCATCAGCAGCACTACGTGCCTCACTGTGAAAACCTGCTCTCGGTACCAATGGATGATAGACACTCCTCCAGACTTGTTGTCCTTGAGAGCATCCTCAGAATACCTCCCGAACACCCGAGTGAAGATGACCACCTGATCATTAGTGGTCGAAGAAACAATAGCCACCCCATCAAAAGGGATCCGGAAGATCCTGTACACATCCTCCGACGTAATGGTCATCTCACCGATCGGGAGGTGGAAGGTATTAGTCCGAGGGTCCCAATGATGAGCCAAAGCTATAAGGTAAGCTTGGTCCGACATGAGGTGAGGTAATATGGTAACATACTGGAGCCCACGAGCCTTGAGCCACGCCCAGTCCATGTCATCCAAGCGAGGAAGAAGGTCAAGCAAGAGCTTCGGGTCCCGAGCCCGAGCAGTAAGGATCTAAACAAAGCAAAAGAAAGGTGAAACATGACTACAGTGCAATGCAGGCTAAAGAATAGTTCAAAAATTTCAAAAAAATAAAAAATTATCTCAAAAATCCAAAAACTAGCAAAAAATGCAAAAAAATGGCTAAGGGATTTAGCCATTGTCGCCTACAATGGCTGAAAATTGGCCGTTGGAGACAGTAATGACCAAGACCCAATGGTTAATTTTTTACCGTTGGGGTTCAAACCTGGCCGCTCTGAGCAACAACGGCTTAGAACTGGTCGCTCTGAGTGACAACGGCCAAGGGACGACATGACAAACCCATGAACCCTTGGCCAAAAAAGAACAAAAAAATCAAAATATTGCAAAAATAACATAAAAATATCAAAAGAGAAGGGAAAACAAAAAAAATTAAAGGTAAATTCCCACTCAGGCATCAAATCAAAGCTAAGTTCAAACATGCTTAAAATGGTAGCAATAGGTGAATAACAAAAAAATTCAAAAACCCTAGGCTAAAGCCACTAACAAAAAAAAAATAAAAATTGGGGACTAACCCACCAGAGCAGAAAGTAAGCTAAACCTAGCTATGGGTTTTGATTCGTTACTAATAGGTTTAGTGAGGTTCATTTTACCAATTACTTAGTGAGGTGCAGTTTTACCCAAATAAAGGAAAAGAGAGCTAGGGTTTAGAAAAAGAGAAATACCCGAGAAGCTCCGGCTCCTCCAGCAACTGATGTCTCACCCTACGCAGCCATGTCCTCGATGCCAAGTAAACTCCAAAGTCGCAACCGTCGCTGTCACACCAGAGCTCTGAAAAGCGAATCTTCAACAATGAAAATGAAAGGTCAAACCCTAGAAAATGCAAATTTTATATTTCTTTAATTACGCCTTGGCCATTGCTGACGTCAGTGGCCCGAACTTCGTGGCCGCTCAAGGCGACAGCGACCACAAGCAGGAACTCAGAGGCCGCTGGACCTGACAGTGGCCAGATCCACAGATCAAAACAAGAGGTTTCCTCCTTGAGAAATCACACAAAAACAACAAATATACACACTTTGATGGTTTAAGATCATCAGAATGTTCAAAATAACAAAAAAATCACATAAAAGCACAATCTCAGGTAGGCCTCGTATTCAGTCACCTACTCTATCAACTCGACGATTGCAGCGATTCACACTCCATGTATTTCGGTGAGATGAGTAGATAACCATAAGGCCACTTGGGGCAAAAACAACTCATTTTGGAATTACGATGTGCCACCCTTCAATCCCGAAGAAGACCAAGATGGTCGGACTGCTCCACGGGTGCGAAAGGATCATCCTAATTCCCCTATGATATCAAAAACATTAAGCCAAAGTGATACAATCTAAACATAAATAGAATCACTCATCCTAACTCCCTAAGAAGGCTATTGATAGTTGGACCGCTCCTCGGGATAAGGATGGATGATTATCATAAACAATTGGAATCACACTTGGATGTGGGATTGCCCATTAAAAGCAACAAATGCTAGAAAGGAACCAGATTAGTCATATTGGTCAAGCGACTTGTCGCTTCATTCATTGTCATTTCTTCACCAATTCATTGTGTGAGGAAGTAGTTCAAAACTTCAACATAATCATAATCAAAATCAACAAAATATCACTCGATCATAACAAAATCATGTTCGTCCTATGAATCATTGCATACAACAATCACAAATTTCCCTTGTTTTCTGGGAACGTAAGCAGACATGACATCTTCAATTGTAGCTCTCCTACCGGTCGAAATTGTTGTAGCAGCTGAAGCTACCCGATTGAGTTTGAGGAATGAGTGCAATTTAACATGCCCAAGCCATTGAGCTAAGTCCTCCGAATGTTGAGGCAATGATTCAAGGGATGCGCACCATCTTGCATGATTGGGCCATCCGGCATTGATCAGACCATTGATCACCATACACCCTACAAACAGATCAGTCTACGTTTTTTCTCAACGTTGTGTTTTCCACACAACGCATCACAAAAAGGGGCATCTGTAGACACCTAAATCATGTCATGCTTAGGGGAGCTGCTCACATAGACACATTCATAAGATCAAATGACATAATATTGGACTTTCCAAGCATCAATAGTGGTTCTCACCACTCATTTGGGGCCTTTTCAAGCCATCCAAGCCTAGCCGCTCAAGCCAAGAGCAGCCAGATCCTAGCCGCTCAAGCCTAGAGCGGCCAGACCTTAGCCACTGTAGACGACAGCGGCCAGATCTTAGTCATTGCAGACGACAACGGCTAAGCCATAAGAAGTAGTTTTGTCGACAAACAGGCCTAATCACGGGTGGAAGTGGCAGTCTGCATGCAATAAAGGTGAGCGGGAGTAACTTTGCATTCCTTTTCATGACTAGTTCACATAGGAGACTTGAGTTTGCATTTAGACTTGAGTTAACTGACCTCCAAGCATAAACAAAGGATAAAAGCTTCTCATGCTAACGACCAGTTCGCATAGGAGACTCAAGTTGGCAGTTATATTTCAGTTAACTAGCCTCCAAACATAGAAAAGACAAGAAGCTTCTCATGCTAACTTACACTACGCATGAGAAATTCATTCCTAGGGCTTGGACATAGACCTAGGGTTTCACACTATAAAAGGTGCAAGCCTAAGAGCACCAAAGGGAGAGGGAGATCTTTTATCAGAGAATCGATCTTTTATCAATCTTGGTCATTGAGGAGAGCTTTCGAGACTTGGAGAGTTCCCTTGGAGATCACGAGTACGGCGAAGCCCTGACGGATTGAAGAGCATAGCAACCATTATTTCAACATCGGATACAAGCTTTGGTCCATAGCTTTGGAGCAAAGAGGACGAGAGTCACTTTAGCGGCCGCTGTCTTGGACAGTGGCCCGCAGGCTTAGCTTAGGGTTTTAGACATTAGATTCATTATTTTAGCATATCATTAGCATAGCATCATTTCATTCGTTTGCATCCATAGCATTAGTCTAATTTGCATTTGCTTTCATTTGTTATATTCAGTACTAACAACCTCATCCGGGGAGGCATTCTCGGACATCTAAGCGTGTGTTGTTGTTTCATTGCTTACAGGGCCACAGGTTGATCGGACGGAATCTACAACATACGAGAGCAAAAGGGATCCCTCTAGGAAATAGACCTGGAGAAGGAGGCATCTATAAGCCCTCATACATTTTCGTGTGCGAAACCGGGAAGCTTTTTGAAAGCGCACCACCTCTTCGTGAAAGGGGCACTCTTTGCCTATTTGTAACCTTATTGTATCGAAATGGGTATCCCTAAGAGGGACCGACATGTAACCGAGTTTCAATACGAATAAAGAGATCCATATTTGTTATTTCCGTGTTATATGCTTTTTCATTGTCTTCCATTTCATCTTGGGTTTTTAATAACATTGCAAGTAGAGTAAAGCGGTGCGTGCGTCCCGGGGTCGCTACAGATTGAGTTTAGATGGATAAGGATGCACTTTGTCTGACTGTTGAGATGCGCTAGATGCAAGCCTCAACTGCTACATTTTGTTGTTTCCTAACCTGAAACGGGCTCGTGCTTAAAAGACTGCAACAAAACAACCTATCGCCTTGAAAACTATGCAAGCGTTGAAAAGTCAAGGGGTAAAGCATTGCTCCTTAGGCCAAAATTTCTTTGCGCTCAAAAAAAGCAACAAAACATCCTGTCACGTTGGAAGGGATGCCAGGGTTGAATGGTCAAATGGCAGAGTGCTACTAGCTTACCTCGAATCTGCCTTGCGCTTGAAAATGGAGAGCAATTGCTTGGCACTTTGAAGACAGTGTTGGCGTTGAAAATTTAATAGCCAAAGCATAGTGGAGTGGAGCGCAAATACCTTGCACCTGAAAAGTGGAGCGCAATAGCCTGGGACCTTGGGAGGTGCGCCGGTGTTGAAAAGTCAATAGCCAAAGCACAGCTAACTTGGAGCACAAGTGCCTTGCGCTGGAAAGTGTTGCACAATGCATTTTGCAATCTTGGGATGGGTGCAATTGTAAAAAAATCAATAGGCATTGCGCTACTCTCTTCTCTGAAAATGCCTTGTGGTCAAAATCTAGAGCAAAACTGCCTGGTCTAGGGAGATGCGTTGGCACCGAAAGTTCAAAGTTTATTATGCTCTCACTTGGTGCGAAACAGCCTTGCGCCTGAAAAGTGGAGCACAATTTCCTGACAACACTTAACGTTTTTCATTAAAACTGTTACTACACTTTGAAAAGTTAACAGACGTTGCGCTCCTGGCAGACTCCAAAATTGCCTTGTGCTCACCCATAGGTGCGAAACATATTGGGCCCCACACTTGTGCTAAAATAAACTTTTATCAAGTGTTAGGACAATTTGAGAGTGCTTTCGCCCAGTTTAGGCCTTTGAAAGGGATTGCACCTTACAGATAGGGCAAAAACAACCGGGTGCGCTTACGTTTTCTCCTCTAAAGGTGGGTTTTGCTACTAGCCGGCCAGAAACGGGCCTGCATATGAACTCTGCTATGAAACTTATCTACGCCTCCTAAAAGACGAATGCCTTGCATGATGGATGAACATAAAAACTATACCAACTCTTGGGCGCAACTGACAAATCTGAAAAAGAAAGCAGGAAAGAGAAAAATGCACCGCATAAGGAAAAGAGCTTCAAGGAAGGAGAAATTATAGATTAGCAAAATATACATCATGTTGCAAAAATGCCAGCGCCCGATTTTTATCTCTTTTTATCCATGCGGGCCTACATGCCCAACTTTTATCTCTGTTTGGTTTATGTGTCTGGGTTTGTTTGGCTAGTATATGTTGGTTTGGGTGTAGGTAGTTGTGTCCAAGGGTTGGTTGACTTTAATGTTTGAAGTATCCTCAGTCTCCTAGTGGCTGGAGATTAGCTTCTTTTTGTTATAAGGTTTGGAGGTCCTTTCAAAACTCCTTTCGTCCAACTAATCAAAAAAAAAAACCTGTCTCTACTATGAAAAAACTTATTTTAACTACTTGAGCTTATCTCATTTGACTTGTAGTTGAATCTCTAAGAATTTTATATTAAATTGTTGTTCTTCTTGATATCATTAAGCTTACAATTGCTTCAACAAAAGAGACATTTTCAATTCCCATGAGCATGTAAAGAGTCCTTTTATGAATTGTATTCCTAATATTGCCTTTCTATGCTACATTCACAACAAAAAATAAACTATAGTAGGAATTAATTATTGATTTATAGTTTAACTACCTTCATTTTAGACAACAAAGCTCAAAGCTTCTAAATTTTTTTAAAGTATTACATCTCCTTCAACTTCTTTCACAAATATGAATTTTGCTATAAATCTATTGGAAATCTTGAGAAATTCCAAAAGGGTTGCATCTCCTTCTTGAAAATGGAACTATTTAATTTTTTAATATTTATTTTTGTAAGGTAGAATTATTCATAGAATGCATTATTTAAAAGATGCTATTATTTCCTTTTACAAATATAGGTCCACTACACAAAGAAACTTATGAATTCAATTTCCTCTAATAGCTAGAAATTTGTTGTTTCCTTTGTATATCTTTCACTCCATACGAGAGTATGCAATCCTTTTCATTATCTTTAAATTCAAATGAAGGAAAAATCACAAGGGTGATAACTTAAGGTATTTGCATATGCTATGTGCAAAACACATTAAACTCAACCTTTTTTCCAATCTAAAGTGACTTGTTGAAGGAAGAGCTTGTTGATAGTTTTAATTATGTTTTAGATCAATATTGCAATTTAGATTTCATATTAAAAATAAATTCTATCATAAGCTTTTGTTATATTTTGATAGTAATGTATTGGCTTGTTAAGTGTTGGAATTCATGATATTATAAATTATTTATTGAACACGGGGTTATATAATTTCAGTGATTGATTATTAAAGAAAGTTGCATCAAGCATGAAGTATTAAAATGTTAGTAGTTGAAAAATTTCTCACTACTAGAAAAAAAATTGTCTTTGAGGTGAGGAATAAATCTCATTCATTCATGACATTTCAGTTTTCTATTTCTCCTTCCAAATCCAAAATACCATTGTTGTCTACAAAGACCCACTAGTATTTTATCATTTAATTATATTTTCTTGTTCATGAAATTAAAAATAATCTTGGCAAAGGAAGGAGTGCTAGACAAGGCAAACAACATAATGCGAAAGAAAATAGCATGGGCTCTGCTCTTTGATCCCAAAATATCAAATTGAATTGTTTGAAAGGTCTTTGTTGCTATGCATGCAATTTGTCCAAGGAAAACCTTGTCAAACAATCAAATTTAAATATCAAATTGAATTGTTGGGAAAGATCTTTCTTGTTTTGCATGCAAGTTCTTTAAGAAAAACCTTGTCCAACAATTAACTTTAAGGTTGAAAATGAACTTTTAAATGTTCTATATAAAAATTACTGTGATTAGGAATGGAAAATATATTTAACTTACAATATTGACATGATTAAATGTATTTATGTTAGAAAATGTATCAATGTAAACAATAAAGTTTGAGTTGAGAAGAATATTTATATCTTGGAAGGATAGCAAATATGTCTATTTATGCCATTTGATGTGTTATTTCTTTGGAAGGAAATATATACTTCCTATACATTAGATTGATAAGTTTTCATTATTTTACTATATTATTAACTCTTTGATAATACAAATGTTTACATGTCGGACTATTCTAGTCATGTAGATATTTATACAATGCAACACATTGCAATACAATAGCAATATATAGTAAATAGTACAATGGGAAGAATTCACATATCAATATAAATATGCACGTGTCCTTTGCATTTTAGTCATCTAAAATTCATCATTGTTTGGCCAACAACATAACATGCAAACAATCAATGTACCTCAATAATCATCTAACAACTAACTATTTACTCCATGCTATTACAAACCACATTAACACACATCTCCCTCTCAAGTACAATACAAAATGCTTTGATAAAGATAGATAGAGTGTACATATAGGTATTACAAGAACCAATATTGGAGTTTGAAACTACTATATCTACCTAACTATACATCTACATAAAAACATTAAATACACCCCATAACACATGACATGCTATATATTATATTATTCATATTATTTGAGCATAACATACCATATAGTCCGACAAATGACATGAATATATACAACACATCCAACAGTTCATGCACTTTGGATATTCATGATCACATGAATGCTTATGCACACATTCATGCATTCATGAGCCAAATCATTCCTCTAGACTTGATGTCCACCTCAATAAACCAACTAAAACATGTGGGGCAGATGTGCTAGTTTCACTATTGCAAAGATTGTGCTCCCTACACTTTTGTAATGCTTCACACTTTGACTTGACAATGTCAATGAAAGTCCTATGGGCAACACATCACCAATTATGTTAGGGGTCAATGGGTAACACCTCTTGCAAGGTCAAGGACCATAGCCCCATGTGCATTTCCTATTGCAATACAAGGCACCATCAAGTGATTGCATCCCTGCACAACCCTAAACACCAATGAACCATTTATCAAATACTTTGATTCCCTATCCAAATTTTCGTTGTGGACTATATTATGATGATTGATATTGATGGTAATCTCATTTCAATTAAAATTTTGTGCATTTTCAACTATACTATATATTGTATGTATGGTCACCATGTTGACTATGGACTATACATTTCATTCTACATCTTAGATGGCATGTTGGTTATGACTAACATTTCTTTAACTTAAACTACAAACATTGCGACCAAGTATAAGATAATCTTTCTATTGACACCTCAATGTACATCTATGACAAGCTAAGGGATGACCTTCCTTAAATTCTAGATCCCATGTAGGAGTGTAATGACACTATCAAAGAGTATGATGACCTACTTGGTAGCTTAGAAACTTGTTTACTTAGAAATTGCTTTGCAATGTCAATAGTGACAATAGCATAAATAGCGACAACCTATATGATCGTATCGTTTTGGTGATTGAACAACTATGAGGACAACTTTGCCAAGGGAAGTGATGACCTTGGCAATATAAGAAATGTTGGAGCAAATGAGTGAAAACCTTGAATGTAATGCTTTCATTTTTTTTCACAAAGAGAAATAACAAGTGCAAACTAATAATTGGCCTATACCTCACTTCTAGAAGATAAAAACCTAAGTATGAGGAAGACTCTTCCCAAAGGGTTGATGACCCATACTTGAAGAAGGATGGTGTTAATTCTTATAGTGACCCATACTTGAAGAAGGATGGTGTGAATATGGCAAGTATTTTTGGGGCAACCTTCATATTGACAAGAGTGATGAACTCTGTCTTAAATTTGGGGGACAACCCCTACTCAATTCCTTTCTTTTACATCATCTTAAGTGCAAACATGGCTAGTTCTTATATTTCCCCTACCCCTAATAGGTTGATGATGACAACCATGGTGGCTTCTTATTAGATAATTATCTCCAAGGCAACATTGGTTCAAGGAATTAATGTAGTAGCTTCCTCTTAATTTCCCTTATCTTGTTGTAGGGTTTTAATCACTTAAACAACTCTCCAAATAATGACATTGACATAGAAAAGAAGTAGACACTAGTTCTAATTTAAGTTGTCATGTTAAGAATTCATCTGGACCCCTTTATACTATAGACAATGATTAGACTAGATTCTTTCAAAATGCAGGCAATGTTCAAACTATACTAAATGGAATTAGTAAGGTAGTATGGATACCAAGCAATGTTCACCATACAATGGTAAAATTTTTCCTTGTCAGACATTAATTGCAAACCGACCTTCGTGGTCCCTTAGGCACATTAAATGACATTTGTCTATTGTATAGTTTAGGTGATATTTGCTCATATATCATAGTATGTAGTCCAAATGACATGTGCTTCTCCACTAACTCTCCCTTCCACTTCCTATATGGCAACACAAAAAATAGTTTAGATGGCATTCAACACAACCTTGATAATATGATCTTAGGTTTACCACACTTGATCCTCTTAGTTTACCACCTCTCTTCAACAAGTTTGATGGCTTCTCTAGTTGATTAACAAACAATTTCAACATTCAAGTGTAGGATTGAACAAACTTCATCCCACTTTGCTTTATTCTATAAATTTTTTAATGACCTTATCTTCATTGTGTAACAATTTAAATTCATTCTTGAAGACCTCACAACTCCTTCCAGATTAGGTACTTGCCCTCTAGGAATTTCATATACTAGTCTATTGTGGTTCAATGCAATGTCCCAAGATATAGCCTCCAATCTACCTCATTCATTTTTTTATTGGTAATCCAAATCATGATGCAACTTTTCCAATGTTTGAATGGGTCTTCTCTTTCACCACCATGAAAACTGAGAACCCATACATTAGTTGTTTTGCTAACCAATTGATTCAGCAACAATCACTCCTATGGCAAACTCACATCATACACACTGTTAAATGCACTAACATGCACTTTGATATCATGTTAGACTTCATCATGCACATAATTGAATGCACTAAACTACAATTGTGCATGTCTATGTGTTTACTCTAATGTTGGAATCTTGTTCCATGCATTGTTGGATGCACAACGCATGTCAATCACATCTAAGAGTATCATCCTTTCTTGTCAAATCAAAATTTTATCTTTATATTTGTTATTATTTGGACCATTGTCTACATTGGCAAAAAATCTACATTGCTATCAATTTATGTTTCCCATCTTTCCTCATCTTGAAGAGGAAGAGGTATGAGTGGATTATGATGCTTGTCAACCATACTTTACTCTTCCCATTATCGTTGCTTATATTTCAAAGCGAGATGCTCTTTGTAATTGTGTCACTAACTTCAACTCAACTATGTGCAAGGGATGACACCAAGATATGGCATGTGGGAGTATTCTAGTCATGCATATACCTAAATGAGGCAACATGCTACAAAACAATTCCATATATAATAAAGAACAATGAGAAAAACTCATAGATACATGTAAATACATAGGATGTATACTCCATATTCCAATCATTTGCATTAGATTAGGGTTTGGTCAAGCTTACAATATTCCTATAATCACTGCACCTTGATCATCATCTGACAACCAACTACATACTCTATGCTATTATAGACCACACAACTACACAACTTTCTCTCTCTCTCTCTCTCACACACACACACTTCAACAAAGATAGAGCATACATTTAGGTATCACAAGAATTGGTGTGCAACTGCCAGCTACCATATGTACCTAAATACATGTGCACATAAAAACATAAAACACACCCCATAACACATGACGTGCTAATCATTACATTTAACATAACATATGATACACTGTACAACACGACATATGACATGATATAACAACACCAATAGTTGATGCACTCACTCGCAACATTTACAATTATGTGGATGCTCATGTGTTCATGCATTCATGCACCAACTCATCCACCTATGGCATACCATCATAGTTAACTTTATTTGATGTGGATAGATTTGAAAGGGTTTCTATTTCAAGCTATATTTAATATTTTATTATTGCTTTCAGATGGTTATTGAAGCAATTTTAAACTAATCACCCTAGTTCATGCACTCACCACATTTACAATTACGTGGATGCTCATGTGTTCATGCATTCATGCACCAACTCATCCACCTATGGCATACCATCATAGTTAACTTTATTTGATGTGGATAGATTTGAAAGGGTTTCTATTTCAAGCTATATTTAATATTTTATTATTGCTTTCATATGGTTATTGAAGTAATTTTAAACTAATCACCCTTATGGGAACAAAGGGATAATGACAAGGTTACTAGGGGCTCCATGTAGAGGCCTCATCCATGTCCACTAGTTGCTTGCGCCACTACTTGTCTAGTATTAGTGGACCAAACATTCAAGCATCCCACCTGACATCAAATGACTAACACACTTTGGCAAGGTGGAAGACGATGAGAGGCAATGAGGTGCACCCATGTCGGTCAACACTTAATAAGCCTAGGTAACTACCTGCTAGGTATACCAAACTTTCTAGCACTCATCTTACAATGAAATTTAGTATTGAATATTTGATACCATCTCTAGAAAATGGCAAGTGACTACTAAACGTAAGAAAAAAATCTCTCTTATGGACACCCAGTGATTGGTGATAGTTCTGAAGTCAATGAATGGTCCATCTTCCAAGAACCAATTCAAAGACAACTTTACATTAAAATAAAATAAAAAACTATCAAAAATATCAAGTTGGAAGAGAAAATGCCATAGTGAATGATAATAAAACGTATTTTACAAGTTATTATGCTCTGATGTTGCGAAAAGGCTGGATCCTCGAATACAAAATATAAGGCAGATTTTTAGAACACAGACATGATTTTTGGCAGAAGTCAATAAGAAGAGAACCAGGAAGAAAAGAAGGCTTTAATGCCAACTGGTGTGACAACAATAGTTATTTCTGAACAGGAATTCTCTGAGGTGTAATGGAGAAACAAATATTAGACAGTTTAATAATACTTAAGAGGCAGAGGTGGTGATTGATAACTTACACACCAAACAGAGGATGGTGTATAAAGAGAGATATCACAATACTCAAGTCCCATATGTGTAGGAATTACAAATCAACCAACCCCTAAGTTTTGTATACAATGTTATTAAACATGTAATATATGTTACAAGCATGACAATAACAATAAAATATCAATTACAAGGTGCTCATCAATCCAGGCTATACACCTGACACATTAGATATTACACATATATAATGAGATGCTGTAGAAGCTTCTAGTGGGACAGCTTAATACATTACGTAGGCTAGGTAAACTGTCAAGTGGCAAAATTAAAGAGACTCATAAGACTTTACAGACTTACTCCAAAATCATCATCAAGAATCAGCTTGGCCCTTCTCCCCTTTTCTTTATGTTAGTTGACTATTGTGATCTTTCCTCCAATGTCAGGCTCATGTCCCATGTCCATGAATTGTCATTATGCTTGGTTAATGAGTTCTTGGCATTCTGTGGTGAAAGCTGCCAGTCTTTGATATATCCAGGCCGAAATCGTGGTGGATTAATTTCTATAGAACCTCCTAGCATGGCAACTACCTGGGACATGGAAGGTCGTTGTGTGGGAGTTGCTTGTGTACATAAGAGTGCTACATGAATGGCCCTCATCACTTCTTCCAAAGAGTAGCTGGAAAGAATGTTATTATTGACCAAATCTAGAAGTCGGTTCTCTTCATACAATTGCTAAACCTGCGGTCCTGCAGTTCATTGGGCACCAATAAGCGACATTGTTCTGAGAAAACACATTAAATGGCAATTTCTACTTTGATATATGCTCATATTTGGTTCTTTGTCAGATGATTTTAATTTGACAATACAAACAAGTTATGCTATAAATTAAGAAATCATTGTTACCCAATCAAGAAGATAGACCCTCTCATCTGGCAAGCTCCTGTTTACATGACTTCTGCTGCTGACAACTTCGAGAGCAACTACTCCAAAGCTGAAAACATCAGCTTTCTCTGTGAGATGTCCACGCAAAGCATACTCTGGAGCAGCACATATTTAAACTCATGTTATACATTCATAAGATAAGTGTTGACACTCATTTCATGCTCTGTTAGTTTCTGTGTTTTGGTGCTGAAATAAAAAAATGTAACTCGTGTAAATAAGAAATAACATGCATTTGTAATTAACTGAATCCTGTCGACTATAATGAGCTGTGCTAGACATATATTGCTTTTATCATGCTATTTCCAGTTCTACAACTGCTATGACTGGAAGTCTGGAAAAGACTTATGCTGATTAACCTTTCTGCATTGTGATATAGAACATTAAATTATTCTCTCTATATATATGCACACTATTTTGCCAAACAATAAAAGAACAAAAGTAATCTCTATAGAAAATAACAAGATATAGTATCTTATATTACACTGTTCCTGCCACTCTAGTGCTGATGTGCGTCTTTTCAGCTTCATATAGCCTTGCCAAACCAAAATCAGCTATTTTTGGATTTAGATATTCATTTAGAAGAATATTATTTGGTTTTATGTCTCTATGATTCTGATTCTAGATTTTTCATGAAGATATGCTAGTATGCTTGCAACTTCAAGGCAAATATTATACCGTGTAGGCCAATCAAGGTTGAGCCTAGAGTTATCAGAGCCTGCAGTTTAAAATAAGAAATAATAAAAGTAAATATTTCTATATAAGAATAAAAATGGATTCCTGAGGTTACAGTTTAGCATTAAAGAAATATAAGATTGTACCAAATAAAGCACGACCCAAACTGTTGTTGGGCAAATATTCATAAACCAGGAGACGCTCTTCTTCCTCGACACAACAACCATAGAGTCTGACAAGATTACGATGTTGCACAGCAGATATTGTAGCAACTTCATTTAAGAATTCTCGTTTTCCTTGACTGGACCTGGATGACAGTTTCTTTACTGCTACAAGATTTCCATCTTGTACCCTAAAATTGAAAAATCATCCAATGTAACAAACATGTCAAAATTTTCTTTTTTGATTTATCCATTTCATGCACTCAAAATGCAAATCATATTTTAAGTATAACAGGGTCCATTTCAATGTACCTTGTAAACAGCTCCAAACCCATCCTCTCCTATCTTATTTTCAATATCAAAGTCTTTTGTAGCTGTTTTCAGTTCTGTTAAACTAAAAATATGTGGTTTTCCATTAATATTCTTTAAGTCTGAAAAAACAAAACAGAATATAACAGTAAGGTCCATGTTCAAGGAAATTCATTTATCAATACTTTTTTGACTTACAAAAAAGATGGTCAAAGTGAGCAACATTATGAGTCTGTTCCCAAAAGGATGGAGTTCAGTCCAAATCTTAGAAACATGCATTATCACCTTCACTGTCATCGGCCGACGAGAATCTTCCCTTCCTTCTCTTTCTTAAACCCACTAAGGAAATGCAAAGAAGAATGCCTAAGCCAGCTATTTCTCCAACAATAATTCTAACTTTTCTACCTTTGCTTTGCTTGTTGGAACTTCCACTTGCAATAGTGGACTTGAATTCTGCAACAACAAAGATAAAGGAATTTTGCATGGGCCTTATTCACCAATATCATTTTTAAAGTCATTCTCGATTTTCTACATAGACAAAATTAGCAAATGTATTCATCTTCATAGCCAATGTCCTAATATTGAGAACCAGATAATCATAAGGCATATTGATTACCAGGAGTAACTCTAATTGCTGATACTAAAGGTCCATGTGTCTGCTCAGGTGGTATGCAACAAGTTCCCTTCCCATCTCCAAAAACGTGCACCTTGAGGAAGTTTTCAGTAACATTTACAGTATAATTTTAACAATTGGCACATTTGAGCCTCTAGCCACCTCCTTGATATTGAAATCTCTTAATACTCGAACTCCCTGCATAAAAAAGTGTTGTCAAAGGGACAAATATGTGGAAGCATAAAAGAGATAATGAAATTTTAGGGAGTCAAATAGATATTCCAGTGTTTGTCAAAACTCAAAAATCATGCATGCAATATATGAGGATTCAGACAAATAAAATTTTGCTAGTCAGTAAATACAGAAGGGCATCACAAATGATGATCCCTCTGTCTGCTTCCTGAACAACAGCACAAATTCCATTTTATGGCATCCAAGAATGTAATAATGAATGAATTTTGTTCTTAATATTTGTCAAGATTTTAGTTTATCAATCTCAACCTTGCTACAACTTAATCAAGTATCCATGAAAGCTTTTTGTTAAGACCTAAACATGGAGCACATAACTTCATTCTTGTGGATATGGATCCTTACCCCAAAAAAATACTGATTGGTATTTAGGGATATGATATTGTATAGTATATTGGTGTTACAGAGTAGTTGGCATGGGCCACACATAACCCAAAGTTTATTGTATTTAAGATATATTGTAATAATGATTGAGCTAGGGTTAGAGTTAAATACCCTCCCCTCATGTTCTTAGGTGAGAGTTCGTCAATCATCAAGAACTGGTTTATAATTGTCTTTTCTGACAGAGTGGCTCTCTCATATTGGGATATCATGTAGAGTTATTCCTTCCTGAAGGAGAACTGTCAATTTATCGGTTTTGCCCTAACTTAAGGTATTCTCTATATTCATATCCTGTGTTGATTTGATAAATTGTGGATGATTTATTTGTTATCTGTATGGTAATGTATTTTATAGGTATCAAATTTCATAACAAAAACAAATATAACTCTCAATTATTACATGGTTTTATACATAGACATTTATGCGTTGCTTATATCAATGTTACTTAAGGACAAAAGATTTGTCCATGATTTAGCATATAAAATCAACTCTCCAAACAATAACACCTATTATGGAAAATTTTAAACCTTCTATGGAATTCTACACATGCATAATTCTCACCATTTCAAAATCAAAATATTACACAAGTGATTTATGGATCCTTGCCCTTATAATATCAGCAATATGACTGTGTATATAAGCTTTGTAGCTCTTTAGTGATACATGTGCTTAAAAAAATTCTTCATCATATAACAACATATTTAAGAAAATTGGCAAAAAATCGGCGGACTCCTGATTTTTTGCCGATTTTTTGAAACGGTGATGCAATCGGCAAAGAATCAGCGATGCGCCGATTCTTTGCCGATTTTTTGAAAAAATTGGCAATATTCTGCAATTGTTTTTATAATAATTTTTTTTTTTTTTTAAAAGGCTGTGGCCGATTTAGGGTTTTTTAATGCAAGCCCATTTTTCAGCTGTTAATGTTTGAACTTTGAAGTTTAAAGTTTAAACCCTAAATCTGAAACCCTAGTTTAGGGTTTCGGGTTTTTTTCCTCCTCTTTTTAAGTAAATATTGCTGCCTGATAACTATGTATGCAAGCCCATTTTTCAGCTGTTAATGTTTGAAACTTTGAAGTTTAAACCCTAAACCCTAGTCTAGGCCCTAGGGTTTTGGGTTTAGGGTTTTTTTTCCTCCTCTTTTAAAGTAAATATTGCTGCCTGATAACTATGTATGCAAACCCATTTTTCAGCTGTCAATGTTTCAATTTTAAACCCTAAACCCTAGCCTTTTGGTTTAGGGTTTAGTTTTTTTTTTTTCCTTTTTTTCAAGTGATTGTAACTTTGTTGTTATTTGTTTCCATGTGCAGGCATATAAAAAATGAAACCTTTTTTTCCTTGTTACTTGTTTCCATGTGCAAGCATATAAAAAATGAAACTTTTTTTTCCTTCTTGTTACTTGTAACTTTGTACCTTTTCATATTATAAGCAATACAAGATGTGTTTTGTCACTTTCATGTGTACTTAAAGCTTGAGCCTTGTATGATGTCTTGACATGAATTATTGCTTTTATTGCAATATTTGATTTGCATAATTTTTTTTTGGTATAAGGTAGAGGTGGTTATAAGGTCCACAAACCTTTTACAAAGTCAAAATGGGCTGGTTCTAGCATCAAGCCCGTATAATCAAAATACAAAATGGATCTTTCTAAGACTCACATTAAGCCATACTTAGAGTCCACGAGTCCTATACTTGTCGCTTGACTATTCGGGATAAAACAAAAACCAAACAACACCTAGCACTTACTAACACTAGGTTGCTGTATCTTGTACACTTGTCACCTCCCGGGCCCCGACAAATGGGATGCCTTTTCTGCCTAATTCCATCCGTCGGATTACTCATCATCAGCCCCTCCGATCTCCGATGCTCTAACGGGTTTGATCTTAGCTCTTCTCTATCGGCCAACACCAATAGTTCTTGAGGGAAGTTATCCTTCCAAATTTGCATCTCCCCAACGAAGCTGCAATATTTGCCATTAGATCCGCCGCTTTGGTTCCCTTCTCCGAAGGTGTGTTGGATTCGGGCATTAACCAAATGAGATTTATGAATCTTTGCTTCTAGGATAAGCTCCAATATGGTCCAGTTGGGGTCTTTATCCTCCTTAATTGCCTTGATTATATTAAGCGAATCCCCTTCAAAGATAACTTCCTTATAACCCTCAAGTCTGGCAATTCTCATTGTCTGCATGCAAGCTCGGGCTTCTGCAAAATGATTTGTTTGAGTTCCCAAAGGCTCTGCAAAGGCAAGGACCACTTTTCCTTCCTCATTTCTCAAAACTCCTCCTGCTCCTGCAGGCCCCGGATTTCCTTTAGCTGCCCCGTCAAAATTAAACTTAACCCACTTTTGTGTGGGGGTATCCACTTGACACCATCCCATGGGTTGGTTGTAATGTCTAGGTCTAGAAGTTCCTCTCCCCGGTTCCGCAAAATCCTCCTTTCCCTTAGAGATATGGTCTCATTTTTGAAGAAGAAAGTTTTCCAGTTTTCTTTCAAAGCTCCGATTATTTTATTACCACATAACATGGGATCTTTCTTACGTCCTTTAAATACTCTCTTATTTCTCTCATTCCATATCCCCCATAAAAAATGGGGTAAGTGAGCTTCGAGCCAAGTCAAAAGCTTTGCCGGAAGGGGAAGCCCTGTATGCGAAGTCGGACATGCTATTTGGACGGACCCAATCTATATGAAATTTGGACGGGATCATTTGGAAGGCTGTACAAGAAAAATCACAAGTTAGAAATATATGACTTACTGATTCTATTGCTTTCTCACACAAGATACATCGATTGATGAATTGGAAACCTCTCCTTTGCGGATTATCTTTGTCGGGATCTTATTTTGAGCGCCAACCAAAAGAAGAAAGCTATTTTTGGGGTTAAATTATTTAACCAAATAACGAAGTCGGAGTCCGACCATTGAATCCTCGAGTGGATTAACTTATAGGCAGTTTTTCCTGAATAGATCCCACTTGTAGTTTTGCCCCAAATCGCCTTGTCTCTTCCTCCCCGGGGAATGATCGGGAACACCCTTAAAGCATCATTGAGTTTGGTTAGGGCCACCTTCTCTTGCTCTGACAGATTATGAGCTGTGATTTTCTTCCAAGAAGAAGTTTCTGTGCTACGACAATAAAATCCCCTACTTTTCCTCCCATTTCCTTCGAAAGTTTATGTTGGAGGACCTGAAGGTCTAAGTTATCTTTCAGAGGGGCCTCTTCCAACCACGGGTCTTTCCAAAAGTCCACTTGTCTTCCATTACCAATTCTCCATCGGATGCCTTTCCGACTACCTCCCGACATTCGAGCAAACAATTCCAAAAATAAGATCCTCTAGGGAGATTATCAGCTTTCAGGAAGTCTTGATTATTTCTGATATATTTTGCCTTAAGAAGTTTTACCCATCCCAATTGATCATTATTGATAAATCTCCATACCTGTTTGCCAATCAGAGCTTGATTCATTTCTTTCATTCTCTTTAACCCCAGGCCCCCAGTCCTTGCTTGCACACATGATTCCATGCTACCAACGAAATTCTCTTTCTCTCCTCTGAACTTGACCACAAGAAGTTGCGTTGAATTAGCTCCAATGTAGCTCGGACCTTTGCAGGCATTCTAAATAGAGACATGCAGTAAATTGGAATGCTCTGTAAAGTAGTTTGAACTAATAAGGCTTTTCTGCGGAGTGAGGAAGGCTGCCCTTCCACCCTGCTAACTTTTTGGAGATCTGTCAATGGTGAGTTCCACAAAGTAGCCTTCATTCTTCCTTCGAACATAGGCATGCCTAGATAAGTTCTTTGGTAGAAGCTCCTTTCCACAACCGAAGAGGTTAGCTATTCTTTCCTCCCTCCCACCGGGCGTGTTAAAGAAATAGATGCTACTCTTCTTATAGTTTATGTCTTTATCTGCTTTGTCTCATACTTGGTTAGAATTCTCTTCAACTTCCTAGCTTGAGGCAACGAGGCTTTGGACACAATGATTGTATCATCCACAAGCTGTTGGTGAGACAACGCTCTTTGTTGAGGCTGGTTTAAAACCTTCCAATTGACCATCTGCCACCTTGCTTGAAATGTTCCTACCCAATGCTTCCGCTAAAATAATAAACAAGTATGGAGACAAAGGATCTCCTTGTCGCAACCCCCTTTCACTCTTAAAGTAACCGGAGGGTGACCCATTCACCATGAGAGAAAATCTTGTAGTAGAGATACAACTAAAAATCAACTTAATCCATTGAGGACGAGAAACCAAACTTACCCAAAATCTTGGTGAGGAACCGCCATGAGACCCGGTCGTAGGCTTTATTCATATCAAGCTTTAGTAACATACCCGCTTCCTTACTAGTCACCATTGAATGAATAACCTCATGAATTGTGATGATACCATCCAATATTTGTCGCCCTTTCACAAAGCCACCTTGGTTCATATCAATGATGAAAGGAAGGATAACCTTCGACCTATTGGCGATTGTTTTTGTGAGAATCTTCATCGAGTGTTACATAAGCTGATAGGGCGAAAGCTGGAAAATTCCATTGCTCCCACTAGTTTAGGGATGAGGACTAAAAAAGTAGCATTAACTCCTTACGGGATTTCCATGTCCTTTTGAGCCTCAATTATAGCTTCCACTACATCATTGCCTAGGATATCCCAAAACTTCGGAAGAAAGGCTGCGGGAAGCCATCCGGTCTGAGGGGCTGTTACCATCCATGTCAAAAACGACCTTCTTGATTTCCTCCTTTGTGAAAGGACTAAGTAAGAATCCATTAAGATTATCGATTCTGAGGGGTGGAATGGCTGCCAACGAGAGAGTCCTCTTCTTCAATAGTCGGATTTACATCTTCTAGCAACGATTTAAAGTACTCAACCGCTTCCCTCCTTATGTCTTCCATATCTTTGGTGTTAGACCCATCGGCCATCTTGATCTCCTTAATTTTGTTAGTACTCCTGTGGCGAAGAGTAGAGACATGGAAGAACTTTGTATTTCTGTCACCCTCCTTTAACCAACGCAGTCTGGATTTCTGCCTCCAAAAGGTTTCTTCAAATCCTAGCATCGTGTGGTATTCGGCTAACAGCTCCCTCTCCTGGTTTCTCAGATCCTCTGTAAGCTGCTCTGACTTCAACTTCTCCTGTAGTTCATTGATCTTGTCTTTTAGTTCTGCCTTTTTAACAAAAATATTGCCAAAGGAAGTTTTGTTCCACTCTCTAATGTTAGCCTTCACATTCCTTAGTTTACATGCCACTTGGGCCGGTTTCGAACCATTATACTTTTTGTCCCACCATTGGGCAACCGAGATCCTTGAGATCCGATGTTGGAACCACATAAGTTCGAATCGAAAGGGTCGATGTATCTTTTCTTAGAGTCCTCCCCTGTTTCCCACGGAATTGGGTTGTGATCGGACCCGATTCTTGGGAGTGCCGTTAATGAAGAGTCCCCAAACCTCTCCGGGCATTCTTGAGAAAGAAGAAACCTATCTAATCTTATCTGAATTTGGTTTTCCTTCAATCTTTTGTTAGACCATGTATAGGAGAATCTACGCGAGGTCCACATCCATCGGCTCATGTTGCTCAACAAAATCTCTAAACTCGTAGATATCGAGAGTTATTCTTTGAGAGCCCCCCAATTTATCTACGGGATTAAGGTAGCAATTGAAATCCCCACCACAATCCAAGGGTAGTTGGGGACCGTCTCCCTCAATTCAGCTAGGCGACTCCAAAGAACCCTTCTCGGTCCCTGTCTAAGCTGGAGCATATACATTCGTTAAGATCCACTCTTTCTGCGTGGTTTTATCCACACATAAGAGACAAATAAACCAACTAGACATCGGAATCACTCTACTATCAATCACATTTTTGTTCCACATAACCGGTAACCCTCCTGCTGTTCCGGTGGCCTCTTGGCCTACTACTTCAACTTCTCGCCAAGTCCTATTCTTAAAAGGAATAACTCTACTCTCCTCCATTTTAGTTTCTTACGGTAAAATCATATCCGGTTTGTGTTCTTGTCTAAGAGCATACAAAGCTCTTATTTTTGTGGGATTACTCCCACGAATATTCCATGAAAGAATCTTCATTTATGGGCTTTGGATCCTCGAGCCTTCGCCCCAAAGAGCAATCTTGCTTGAGTGCCATCGGCCACTCCTCGCTCCGCTTCTTTACGCCTTAAGGCGGCATTGCTAGGTTTCCCTCTTCCCTACCGAACCATATCCCCATACATCCGCTCTAGGTTGAAGTTCCTTGGGATTCACTTGGCTTCTAGTAACCATCTTGGGTAGGTCGGTCTTGGTCTTTGGGGTAACAATCGGCTTTCCCGGGTTAAGCTGGTCTTTTTGACGGTGGAGATGATTCCGTGCTCTTAGCTTCTTGATTAGTAGATTCTTTTTCCCTGCTTTGGGGTTACGCTGATCTTGGTGGTTCACCTCTTCCTCCCGAGTATCCTTGCTGTATTATTAGTTTCCTGCTCCTTCCTCTGATTTTTCTCCTCTAAATCCTTCTCTTGAGTCTCCTCTACCTCAGATTCCACTTCTTGGCTGTCCATCTGATCTCCCTTCAAATGATTTAATGCATCAAAACTGTTCTCCATTGGGATGTTGATCTCCTTGGAATTTCTTCCCATAAATTCCTCTGCCGGTACATGGGACCACTTCCACGGAGCCTCCATAGGCCTCCCGTATCACCCAATCAAACTTACTTTCCCCCGGGCGTTGATCTATGGGGTTCTTTCCTTTGTGATTTGGCTCTGAGGCTTGTTTGTATCATCTTAGGAGCGAGGTTGAGCTTGAGGGTTCCCATCAAAGGGACCGGCTCCCCTGTGAGAGGGTTTCGGGGCATAGGAATTTTTGGGAGGAGGGTTAAAACGTTGCCTCTTGCTTACAATAGGGCGAACAGGGTCTCTGATATTCGGATTTCGAGCTCCACGTCCTTGAGGCCCAGGTTGGGTAGGAATGGAGATCTGCGGGGGAGGGATATTATTACAGGTTTGAGGATCAGTATTTTGGAGTGGGGGCTGGTTCTTGGAAATGCAGTGGATACCCTGGTGCCCTACCTTCCCACAAACACTACACTTAAAAGACATATTTTCATATTCAAAGACCCGAGTATGAAGGCCAAACATAGACGACAAAATAATGGATTTAGGGAGCTCTTTACTCAGGTCCGCCAACACACACATGCGAGCAGACGGGAGTCTTGTTTTGCTCAAGGTTGCGGGATCAATAGCTATTAGTTCTCCAATCTCTGTAGCTATCCCGGCCAAGATTTGTTCGTTCCAGAAAGCGAGAGGTAATCCTGGCATCTTAACCCAAATAGGAGCCAAATCCGGCACTTGAGTGCAGGGGTTGAAATCGGGGGACCAACGCTTGAGATACAAGCCCCTTTTCCCAAAAAACCAAGGACCTCCTTGGAGAGTCCTTTCCATGTCTAGTTCACATTGAAATGTCACCAAAAGAAAACTCTTGGGTAAAGCCTTAATCATCATACCGGCCCTTGGCTGCCATTTTTGGATGGCCCATCTCCTTATGACTTCCAAGTCCGGCCTCACCCCCATAAATTTAGCCACCAGAGATGTTATGCCCTCCATAGCCACATGTTGAGCTAAGGAATCCGGGACGTGCAACCTACCATTGACAGATTTTAGATTAAAACAAGAGTCGGATAATTTTTGCTTACCGCGAAGAGCATTAAGATATGAAGGTCTCCAGTTGCCAGGTTTCTCTTTGTCTCCTTCTTGGGTCTTCCTTTGATCCTGACGCATAGAGTCCTGGTCCCCCTCAGAGAAATCTTCAACCGCATCCGCCCAACGCCCTTGGACCGGTTCCAATAGAACTTCCTTGTCCACATCCTCCGCCTAGGGGCCTGCTATCTCGCCAGAGCCCCCACCTGCCGCGTCTGCTGATCTGCCCTCTGAAGTCCCACACCTAGGGTTTGATGCCCCTAGACCTCTCGCTCCTCCTCCTTGCTGCTCCATCCGTCACAACTTGTTGCCTCCAAAATCTGCCATTTTTTTTTTTTTTTTTTTTTTAGGGCCAAAATTTTTGTGACCGCTACCGTGCACGAACTGCTAAAGTGGCGGCTCTGATTTGCATAATGTTAATTCATTGTAATATGCATGAAAAAAAAAAAATTCAATGAAAATTTTCGTTTTCTTCGGTTTGTTTTTTTGCGGATTTTTCCCCGGTTTTTTGTCGTTTCCCGATTTTTGCCAATTTTTAAAAATGTTGATTCCGATTTTCTCAACTATGGTTTGAACCTTATATTCAGATATTATAATATGAATGGGACAAGGAAGCTATTTGAATGTCTTGATAGTCATGTTGCATGATATTGAGGTCTATGTACTAGGTGATTAGATTGTTAATAAGGTAATTCAACCTAGTAACTCATGGTGAAAGTGATTGGGCATATATGAGACATTAACTTGATTCTGGTGTTAGCAAGCACATCTACATTCATACCAAGTAGATATATGAAGGGTTTTAACTGTACTTCCATTGGTAAATAAATTATAAAAAAGAGAAAACAAGAAACAAGAAATCAAGGAATGATAAATATAACTATAATACAAATAAATAATAATAGTCTTAATATTTAGTAAAAAACAAATTTGTGATACCATTGTAACATGGCCATAATATTGTAGGTGGGGCCTGTTTAAATCCCATATAACAAATTATTATAATAATAATGACAAATATAAAACAAATTTGTTGTTAACCATGGCATGGGTTAAAGCAATCATTGTAAGGGTCCAAGGAAGGACTTAGAAGGCCTGAAAGTCTATAAACCATGTCAAAATCAAGGGATGGAAACCCTTAAACACATACATCATTCTCTCACATTCAGAGCCCATCCATAGACATCTCTTCTCTTATATTTAAAAAGTTGTTATTAAGGATATGTTGATGATTCAATTCTCTTGTGAAACATTATGGTATATGGTTGATACTAGACACCAAGCAAAGATCTGAAAAAAGAAAAATTTACATGGAGGACGAGACAAAGAACAAAAATCTTCATTAAGGATCTTTTTATAACATATATTGTATCTATACTATTTGGAAGGATGTCATTTTGATGTCAATGACCTTTTATCTAATGGCCTTTGTGATATATATACATACATGTGTATGCACATATGTGTATTCTCCATATATTCTCCAAGCATTTCACCATAAATTTGACATGATTTTTCTCCCCTTTGAGTGCACATAAAAAAAGGAAAATTTGAAAATTTATGCCCCAATAAATTTTTTTTTTGATAATTTATATTATATTTACATTACGGGTTTTGAAAGGAACCCAAAACCTTATTACAGTAGAGGCCGATTAGCCAGACGCAGAAACAAAAAATTACAAGGAGGTGCTAGGGACCTCTGAGAACCAAAAAGACAACCATAACCAAAACCCTCTTAGACCCAGAGGGAAGATGCGACTAGAACAAAAATTAGATTGAGCAAGCCCTAACCAAACATAGACACATGACCGAAAGACACCTGCGTCGGCTTCGTACGCATCATCTGAACTTAACCGGACAAAAAGGTTCATGCTAAACCAGGCAAAACAGACAAAAACAAGAGCTTCCTGGGGCGCCAGAGGGCCCAGACGGAGGGACCCATGCCAGTCATTTCTTGATGTCATCCATCTTCCTTGATGTGGTTCCTGTAGCATTCTGAGTGTAGCGAGATAGAATCTTGGATGCTTCCTCCAGGGACTTGATGGCTGCATTCATAGTCGTGATCACGAGCTCCAACAACATCTAGGAATAGGGGTCATCTTTATCACTCTCAGATTCAGAGATGACATGAGTTGAGGAGGATGAATGCTCCATATTTGGCTTTTTGAGCCTAGCAGAGGATCTGGGCACCGGAGGAGTGTTTGTTGCAACCGCACGCTTCCTCTGGTCACTTCGCCTAGCACTTCTGAGGGGGGAAGGCTTCGAGCGACCCCCAACTGAACCAGGGCCAACAGGGGAGTCATCAGGAATGGGGCCCCGACTGGGGGAATGGGAAGGGGGTTCATCGGGAGGATTGAAAGACATGGGTTTAACATTGTGGATAGGGGGGGGGTGGCTAGGGCATGCTTGAGGATGATAGGCAGGAGGCCTTGGTGAAGGGGCTTGCCATTGGACTTCTGACATTTCTCAATGGATAGAGTAAGGGAGTAAAGGAGGTAATCAGGGACACAGACAACTTTACCATCCCAAAGGTGATTGACAAAGGTGAGGTGAAAGCTCCTCAGGGGCTTCTCAAGGTCATCACAGGTGACGTACTGCATGATGGGGACGATAGCGATGTTCCATGGAGCCGAGAGGGAAGAGTAGTGGAGAGTAGACTTATCCCAACCTAAACTTTTGCCTTTGTCAGGGAACTGGTTAGTTTCTTCCTCCCAATTGTGCTTGTCACGGTGAATGAAGCAGCCTGTGAGCGAAAGACCAGTGATCTCTACCAACATCTCAATAGTCACTTTGAAGTGAACACCTTGAAATTTGACCTCGCCCTGGTTCCATGAATCAATGAAATCCTTAGTAATCTGGTCCTCGGCCCCAAAAAACTTCTGCAGGAAGGGGGTGAAACCTTTAGCATCCATGAAAATTTGGGTAGTGGGGTTCAGGTTAAGCTAAGCCGGCTCGATATAAGCCATGCCTTTAGCTAGGGAATGGGGGCTAGGGTAAAGAAAAGAGACCAGGACCAGGAGAGGGTGGAGACTGAGGGTAGAATTCAGCAGAGTCGAACCAGGCTTGACATCAGAAAGGGCGCGAGCTAAGGAAGCAGAAGCTTTGTAGGTTAAAAAGGATTGGAGCGAGCTGAAAGGGTCGGAAGCGACAAAATTAGGCTGAGTAATGACGCATTGGAACGAAGCAAAGGTTGGGGATCGGGAGCGCTTGGGAAGGAATAGGACATCGCCCCAATGTTTGAAATGATAGTCGCCGAATCGCCTAAGATTGGCATGATTGGAGCACGAGTGGATAGTCTGGGATGAGGCCGGAAAAAGCATTGCATGGAAGATCGGGGGACGTTCGGAAGAGCAATCGACAACTTGGGAAGGCAGATTATGGCAGAAATCCTCGGCATGATTAGCAGGACAAAGATAGAGATGTCTTTCTGGCTCTCTATGCCTGGCCACGTAGCTAAAAGCGTAGCGGTACAGGGCTTTGATTACATGGAACAAGGTAGCTTTGCTAGCACACGTGCCATTGGCCTTGTAGTCAAGACACCACCATAAATTGAGCATGTGATGAAAATTAGGAGCTTCCCATGCCTTGCCATCCACTAACTCAGAATTGATGATAGTATAATTTTGCATTGCCATAGTCAACCCGTGAGGATGGTGACCCGCATTCAGGGAGGAGGTTTTGAAAACTCTAGCACTGTTAAGGAGAGGGCCTGTGGGGAGCTTAGCTTCAAAATTTCTTTCATTGGGACTTGCCACTTTGATTATTAGGCTTTTCGAGGTTTGCAACATTAGTGATGTTCTGGGGGAAGTTATCTCGCCACACTTTGAGGCTATTGGAGGAGGCTGCCATGTTGGCCATAAGGTCAACAACTTGATTGGCTTCCCTATAGTTGTGGTGGATGGTCATCTACAGGTGATTCTAAAGAAGCTTTCTGGATTCTTGGATAGTGCTGAAGACTTTCCAATATGGAATCTTACCATTCTTCATATAGTTGATGATGTTCAAAGAGTCACCCTCTATGATTGCTCTCCTGGGATCCTCTTTGAGTAAGACAAGGCCTCTCCACAGAGCCTTAGCTTCCACAAAGTTGTTGGTCTGAGACCCAAGGTGTTCAAAAAACGCAAGGATCAAGTTGCCTTTGTGGTCTCTGATGACCCCTCCTGCACCAGCAGTGCCAGGATTTCCTTTGGAAGCCCCATCAAAATTGAGCTTGATCCAACCCTCCGGGGGGGCTTCCATTTGATGTTAGCTCTGGGATTGGGGCATGGTTGAGCTCTAGGATCCTCTTTGGGGATGGAGAGAGAGTTGAAGAGGGAACATTCGAGAGCCAGGGTTGGGGCCAAGGAGCAAGGGATAAGCCAAATATTTTTAATAGCATAGGCAATATATTTAGAAGCCACAGAGAGGGGATCCTTGGATAAGGTAGAGAAGGCCCTATTGTTGCGCTCAAGCCAAATTTACCAAATGAAGTGATGGAGGTAGAAGGACCAGAGGGAGCGGAGCCTAGGATTGCTAAAGGGATTTGGCCACTGATAGAAGAGATCAATAATTGTTTTGGGCCGAACCCACTGGATGTGAAAGGAATTGAGCAAGTGGCCAAGGATAATGGAAGAGAACACACAGTTGATGAAAATGTGGTTCGAAGATTCCCAGTCAGAAAAACAAAGGTAGCAGCGGTTGGGAATCATAAACCCTCTTTTGGCCAAATTTTTGATAGTAAGGATTTTATTTTGAATAACAATCTAGGAGAAGAAGCTTATTTTGGGTATGAGTTTCTTCTTCCAAACCAGGTTGAACGGAATAGTGGAAGCCTAGGTATTTTCTTGGAGGATATAGGCTAATTTTATAGAGAAAGAGCCTTCATCAGTTCCTCCCCAAATGGGCCTATCTTCAGCTTCCCTAGAAGGAATGGTGACTGAATTGAGCAGACTGGATAAGGCAGCGACTTGATTGGGGAAGTTGGCAACATTGATGGTCTTCCATCCAGGGTCTCCATTGTGATGGTTAATGAAGTCAACAACCTTGCTCCCCAGGAGGGTATCAGTGGAGGGCTTGAGAACCGCTAGGGTTCTATTTTCACTCAGAGGTTCATCTTGGAGCCACCTATCATGCTAGAATTCAATGGTGTTTTTGTTGCCAAGAATCCATCTGATGCCTTTTTGGATAATATTTCTGGTCTGAATGATGGATTTCTAGAAGGTAGATCCAGCTCGGGGCCCCTGTTCATTCAAGAAATGGTGGTTCTACAAATACTTCTTCTTGACTATTTTGACCCATTCAGTGCTGTTGTTGGTAAAAATCTTCCATGCATGCTTGGCTAGAAGAGCTAGATTCATTTTGGTGATTTTCCTGAGCCCAATACCTCCTTGATTTCTGTTGCAACAAACAGAATTCCAAGCCACAAGGGGAATTCTCTTCTTGTCTTCACTACTAGACCAGAGGAATATTTTTTGGATTTGCTCGATTTTAGAGCTCACTGAGGCTGGGACCCTGAAGATAGATAAGAAGTAAACCGGGATGCTCTGGAGACAAGCCGAGGTGAGGGTAGCTTTGGCTGCCTGAGAAAGAAGGTGTCCTTTCTAGGAGGCCAACTTTTTCTGAATTCTCTCAATGATATTGTTCCACATTGGAGTCGAGGGGTTGCCTAAAAATAGGGGGAGCCCAAGGTAAGTGGTGGGGAGAGCCTCCGAGGAACACCCAAGGATCCGAGCTATTTTGATTTTTCGGATATGGGGTGTGTTAATGAAAAATATTTTGCTTTTGAGGAGGTTGATTTTTTGCCTTGCAACGCTCTCATAAAGGTGAAGGATGTGCTTGATGGCCTTGGCTTGGGAAACTGAGGCAGAGGTGGATAGGATAGTATCATCAACAAACTGTTGGTGGGTAACAGGGTTAAGACCAGTAGTAGTTTTGATCCCAGAAATCAGACCTCTTCTGCTAGCACTTGTAATGGATCTGCCTAAAGCCTCAGCCAAGATAATGAATAGGATTGGGGAAAGGGGATCTCCTTGCCTCAAACCTCTAGAGCTAGGGAAGAAACCAATAGGGGACCCATTGACTAAAATAGAGAACCAAGGAGAGGAGATGCAACCTTTTATGAGGTCAACCCAAACCGGGTGAAAGCCAAATTTGAGGAGGATATCGAGAAGAAAGTCCCAGTTGACTCTATCAAAGGCCTTATTCATGTCCAACTTTAGGAGAAAGGTTGGTTTCTTGGCCAGGGTAGCAGAGTGCAGGGCCTCATGAATGGTAATGACCCCATCAGTTATGGTTCTCCCTTTAACAGAGCTACCCTGGTAGGGATCAATGATGAGGGGAAGGATCTCCTTAAGCTTGTTAGCCAACGCTTTGGTTAAGATCTTGTAGAGGACATTGCAGAGGCTGATGGGCCAAAAATCAGACAAAGCTTTGTAGGATGATACTTTGGGAACCAAGGCAATGAAAGTGGAATTGATCCCTCGGGGGATGGTCTTGGAGGATTGGAGATCTCTAACTGCTGCACACACTTTAAGGCCAATCAGATCCCAGAGTGCTTGGAAGAAGTGTGGTGAAAAGTCATCCATTTCAGGAGCCTTGTCAGGCTGCATAGAAAACAGGGCTCCTTTGATCTCTTCATGGGTAAGAGGGCTAATGAGCATTGAATTGGTGGACGAGGAGATGGAATGGGGAATATTGGCCAAGAGGGATTCTTTGGTCCGAGGGGAAACAGGAGAGGGGGTACCCAGAAGGGACTGGAAGAAACTAATAGATTCATTCCTAATTTTAGAGATCTCCCTTGTTAGGTGTCCATCACTGCAGGTGAGCTCTGATATTTTGTTGGAACTCCTGTTTCTCAAGGTTGATGCATGGAAGAATTTAGTATTCGAGTCACCATCCCTGAGCCAAAGGGCCCTCGATTTCTACCTCCATAATGTTTCTTCCCTAGCCAAGATATTGTGAAACTCAGATAGGAGCTTACACTCTTCGGTTCTGATGCTACTGTCCTGGTTACCTGCTTGGATTTGCTGCTCTATGATCTCTAGTTTCTCTTTGACTACCTGCTTGCTTTCAAAGATGTTTCCAAAGATTTCTCTATTCTAGGTCCTAAGATTTTCTTTAATGAATCTGAGTTTTTGAGAGATTTGGATAGATGGGGATCCCTTGAAGGACTGTTGCCACCACTGAGAGATTTGGTTTCTAAAATCTGGGTGATGGAACCACATAGCCTCGAAGTGAAAAGGGATCTTGAAAGTAGGAGTTTTGATAGCTTCAAGCAGAAGGGGGTTATGGTCAGAACCAATTTTGGGTAGAGATTTGAGGGTAGCATCTCCAAAAAAGGGGATAGCCTCTCTTGAGAGAAGAAACCTATCCAATTTAACCTGAATGAGACTGTTTCCAGCCCTTCTATTGCTCTAGGTAAATTTTGCTCCTTTCAGTTGGACATCCATGAGTTCGTTTGCATCTATGAACTCCCCAAATTCCTCCATGCTTTTGGTAAGCGTAATGTTGCCTCCTTTTTTGTCAGATGGGTAGAGAGGGCTATTGAAGTCTCCTACGAGGATCCAAGGGATAGTATTGAAAGAGTTTCTCATTTGACTTATAGAGTTCCATAGTAAAACTCTTTCCAGGGGGTTGTTAGGAGCATAAACATTGGTGAGGATCCAGGTGTTGTTGCTATTTTTGTAGTGGAAAAGCATGTTGATGATCCTGTTTGAGGAAGAAATCATTCTTCCTTCAACTTTGGTCGGATCCCACATGCACATCAGCCCTCCAGAGGTTCCTTGGGTAGGACTGTAGACAAATTCACCTTTATTCCATATTGCTTTAGCAACTTTAGGGGAAGAGTTGTCATCTACTTTTGTTTCTTGCATAATGAAAATTGTAGGGTTGTATTCCTTTCTCAAATTTGCAGCCAGACGTTGTTTGGGGGTCCCGTTGAGCCCTCTCACATTCCAAGTGAGGATCTTCATTTATAAATTTTTGAGGGATTTTTTGCCTCCCTTTGATTGTTGTGGGGGAGGTTTGGATCTTTTGGGTTCATCTCTTATCAGGTTCAGAGAGTCAGAGAACAGAGTGGCTTGGAAGCCGTTTGCTATGTCTTCTTCAATCTCTTTTCTTCTTTGCTCAATAGCGGACAACCTTCCTATTTTCTTATCACTTCCAAAATCAATGAGGGATTTTTTGCTTCGGGTCTGCTTGGGGCTGAAGTTCTCCGGGATAGACTGGGATGGAATAGGGCTTCCTTCATCTTCATCTTCAGAAGGGATGGATACTGATCCAAAGGGTTTGGGAGGGGGGTGGGAGGGACCAGATCTTGAAGGAGATTCAGTGGACTCATTCTCAATCGGATCAGCTTGAGGAGGATCAAAAAGGATTAGGGGTGGGGGATCAGCCACAGGGAAGCCCATTTTACCCTTAGAAAAAATAGAATTAGTTTCAAGAAGAAGACATACCTGGTCTTGCTCGGGGACCGAAGGAGAATCAACAATTTTTTTCCCTTTGTCATCAGAGGAATCATCCCTTTTTTGATAGTTCATGGCCTGGTTAGCATGCAAAGAGGAGCTGCTCTTTTTGGGAATGGTTTGAATATTCTTGAGATGATGGTTCCTCGATGGTTGAGGAGGAAACCGATTCTGGGATCTGATGGGGGGAGGCCTCGATATGAACTTTTTAGAATTCTCAGGTTCCTTTGAGGGTTTAGCCTTGAGAAGGGAGCACTGGTTTCTGAGATGGCCTTGCGTGTGACAATGGATGCAAAATGTTGGCTTGTTTTCATATTCTAGAGGTTGACGCCATCTGAAGGAGCCTGAGATTAGGTTTACGAAGGTGGGTAGCTCAGAATCAAGATTGGCATTCACACAAATGCGAGCATGGACCATCCTTGAGCGCGCTTTGGTTGTAGAATCGATCACCACCAGGTCTCCAATGGTCTTGGCAATGGCTCCAAGAATGTCCTCATGCCATAAATGGAAAGGCAGATATGGGATATGGACCCAGATGGGTGCGAAGTTTATGCTTTGGGTGTTAGGGTTGAAATCCGGCCCACCTCCTAAGGAACAAGCTCCTTCTGCCGAGAAACCAAGACCCCCCGGTTAGGATTCGGCTTGCATCATCATGGTTGCACAACCTTATGGCGAAGAACCCTCTGGAAAGGGCCACTATCTCCACGCTTCCTGAGGTTTTCCATTTGGAGAAGGCCCATCGCCTTATTGTCTCCATATCAGGCCGTCCTCCAATGAACTTGCCGATCAAGGAGTAAGATTCCATTGAAACGTAGTTGGAAAAAACCCTCTTTGGGATGACAATATCCGCTCCGACAGGTGATAGGTGATTAGCTTGGGTTTTTGAGATGTTTAAGCCATTGGAGATGACTTGGGCGTACGAAGGCCCACTAGGGCTTCCCAGAATTGGGCCCTTGTTGGGGATGGGGCCCTCGATAGGCCTTTTGTCAAGAGGTTCCTTATCCCGAGGGCCCTCAGGGGCCTTCCTTGAAAACACCGCTCCACTATCAGAAGCGGCTTCTGCACCTGGTCCAGATCCATCGCCCGCCGCTTCAGAAGATCGATTCCCGCCATCGCCATCGTTGGTCTCCTCCTTTGCCATCGCTCCCTCAGATGAATAACTTTAATGCTTTTTTAACATGCTTATTTTCAATAAGCTCCTCAAATGAGAAAAACTCTATTCATATTATTTACTCAATGCTTCATGCTGTGTTCACTTCCATGGATTTTGTGTAAAACAAACTGAATTGTTTTCAGAAATTTATTCATACATTGACCTGTGACATCAATGCTGGTATAAGTCAATACAATTAGTTATATATAGTAATTAAATATATCAGGGGCAATCTTCTCTCTCTTGTCTGTTCAGACTGAACCAATCAGGGAGAACAGAGGTTTTGAGAATTGTAATAGTGAATTGCCAGATGCTCCAACATATGATGTTAAGGCATCATTAACATTCCAAAATATGATTTAATGCTCTTGTCAAATGTTGTAAGTGCTGACAATATAAACAGGTTTCTTCAAACAATAAAAAATAATGCATGTGGACCAATAATTGAATTGCATTCAGTACTCTTTTATTTGGAAATCAATCTTATTTATTGATGATATAATCATGTATTTTATACTGAAATTATAGTTAATAGTCCTTCAAGAGTTTCTAGTAATGTTGTATGGGTCACATTTTGGGCTTATTTATTGATAAATATACTGAAATATATACATCTACAAATTAAACCTTTGAGGATAGGCACCTAGATGATATCTAGGTCTAGAGAACGTTGTTGATATGCGGACCCTTAAGATAGCCTACAGACAAGTTACAGATGTATATTCTCACAAGTCAAAGCAAAGGCCAATGTATGGGGAACACGACTGATATACAGACATACCAATCATCTTTGCGTCAATTTATAGGATGCCGTTGATATGTAGGCATATCAATTAGATGTCTAGGTCTATCTACATGCACATTGTTGATACATTAGATTTTTATGTCAGAACTTCATATCTGTTTATGTAACATTGTTAATATATAGACACCTAGATCAGATCTTTGAGTTAGCCCATAGTTAAGTCACTTACCAATCATTGCATTTATCAATTATTTGAGGATAGACATGGATGATAAATTGGTTTGAGAATTAAATGACAAAGCCAATTATCCTAATGGATTTGGAATGCACATCAAGGGACAATCATCTATGGACACAATTTGATGGTCATCCACCCTATTGATCTTTTATATATATTTACACACAAATATTAATATTTTTTTTCAATGGGTTAATTGGGATTGAAACAAGCCCTACCTATATTACATCATGAACACATAGTGGTATTACAACAACTTGGAAATTATGCATGTATAGTTTAGCAAGATTTGAACCTTGGTCTCCTCCTTGAAGTGTTGGAGTATATTACATTATTTGGTATATGCTCATGTACCCCCATGGTACCTTCATGGTACATATGTAAATATTATATTAGGGTTGAGTCATAGTTTAGAGTGTGAGTATTATTTCCCCTTTCTATGTAAGTGTGTATGTGCAGGAAATGCACAAGTGTCATGTGAGTGAGTGTGCAAGTGTAAGGTGAGTCTATGTGCACAAGTGTCTTATATGTAAGAGTGCAAATATGTAATGTAAAGATGTGCACAAGTGTCTTAGGTTAGAGTGTGCAAAGTGAAGGTCAAGAGTCATGTCTAGGTGTGCATACAATATTGAGTCGTGTTCGTCAAGTATGCAAGTGTCATATAGAGAAGCCAAAAGTCATGAGACTTGGCATATGGAAAGGAAACGTCAAGTATCCAAAGAGTCATTGCACTTGGCTATATAGTACTCCATAGAGAAGCATCTAGTATTCGATTATCAAGTATCAAGAGTCAAGTGCCATATTTGTAAGAGAAAGTGGAGTAATAAAGATTGCATACATTTTGAGAAATTAATATTGTAAGTTGTGCTACATGCTTTGTACATGTATGATTCAGGCTATTTACATTCATATTGTTGTTTATTAATGAATGTTATTTGATATATTATAAGCCTTGATTTACATATTAATTTGCTCACATTAACACTCGACCCAATATCTACAATTACTTGCGTCAACTTATGTTCCAGTATCTCCATATGAATTAATGTTGGTTTTTTTCCAACATCAATCATTAATACTATTGGATTGATGAAATGATCCTTCTTCTTTGCGTCTTCTACTGGCTGGCTTTGCAGTTCCATCACTCTTTGTGGCTGCAGTTCTTCTCCTATGGTTGCGTGTAATGATGGTATGGTGCCCAGCAAGTTCGCCACCTTCACTTCCACTGTTGTATTCAACACTTGTGCTGCCAGCTCACGCGTTGACACTTTTTCTTCTGAGCCTATTGGCCTCTTCATATTCTTATGCTCAGCCAAACGCTCTTGTTTGGATTTCTCAACTTCCTCTTCAATCACCTTCTGCGCCTCCTGCCATCGTTCCTTCTCTATGGCAAGTTCGGGATATGTGTCCTTTTTGGCTTGACTTCTTGTCACGACCAATACATATTTTTCTACTAACTTGTCTTCCATGGGAGGCACTTCTATGTCAAGAAAATTGACATTCTGCAAGTTACTTATACTCACCTTCTTCAGGCAATTGGCCTCCTTATGATTGCCTAGACGACACCATCGACACATGCGATATATTATTTCTTGTTTATCCATTCGTTTGGGGGCAAGGCAATTCTTCGCAAAATGGCCCCATTCCTGGCAATTGCGACATTGTATGATTGGTCTTCCCTATGAATCATATTGCAACAAGCTTTAAGCTCCTTGTCAATTGCCTTGATATTACCGGCCTTCTCGACGGTTGTTTTTGTAACTACCACTAGTTGTGCCCTGTCCATTCGGCTTCTCTTCTTCTTGCACTATAAAGGTTTGGTGCCTTGCTCCCTCCAGGTTAAATGGATTTTCAATGACCGAATGTCCCAACACAACGCATACATTACAATAGGCATTCTTACGATAGTTTACATTGGTGTGTCCTTCAAACTTATAGTCTGTACACCATTTATCTTTTCGGTCTTTCTTAACTTCTCCCTTAACTTCTTTCATCATTTTATCAAATTCCTTTCTAAACAATTGGATAGCATTTTGTACCTTGTCATCAGTGTGGCTATCCGAAACTTCACTCTTAGAATGACCTACAATTCCGGTTCTTGTCTGCTTCGCCTCACTTTTGAAATTCTTTGCTTTTTCCATTGCCTCTACATATGTAGAAGATGGTACTACCTTCATCTTTTTCCTATACTTAGGCAATAATCCGTCAATAAACCATTTTTTGACCAAACGATCAGTCAGCGCTATCTGCAACTTATCAGTCAATTGCTTCAACCTTCTGTTATATGCTTTAACATCTTCTTCTTTCCTTTGCTTCATAACATATATCTTAGTGATGATTTTTGTGTCATCCCACAGTGGTCGAAATTCATTTATGAATTCTTGTATCATGGTATCCCATTCACGAAAGGCTTGTGTATTCTCTTTTCAACTACCAGTCTATTGCGAGTCCTCGCAATGTAGCAAGAAATAATTGCAACCACTCATTAGGTTACCTTACCCCATTCGCTTTCCAAATGGTGGTGCAAGTGCCTATGTGCCTTGGTGGATCTTCCTTCCCTTGCCAACTCCTTTGCTATAGATATGATTTCATAATCAACATGTATCCAACAGAGGTGATCCACACAAATCCTCCTACCACGCACCAAATCCTTGGGAGTTGAAAATGTCAAGTGAGTGGATATTTCCCACCTGCTCATCTTTAGCACCTTCCACTACATCTGTCATTTTTGGCTCTTCTGCAACATCCACAATCACATTTGGCTCTGGCTGCTAATCACCCACTACATCCCTCTCCTAAGTCATTTGTTCCTCTACAATGCCTCCTTCATAGTTTGAATCCTTGGCTGTGTAGGTTCCTCTAATCACATTGCCCTTCGTGGTCTTTCACGTTGCTCATTCCTTCCCTCCATAGTTTGCTCTATACTACTACCAAAACTTGTTGTGGCCTATTAATGGGGTTGCTGCTCTTTTGGCTGGTGCTTTGCTTGAGATTGAAATTTTGTCTCCAACCTCATACACCTCTTCTCCTTTTGCACTGGCTCTGGCCTTGACTATGATACGATTTCTTTTGAATCCTCGCTCCCTACATCATCTACCAAATCCTTCTTCCTTTTCAGTATATTCATTGTTCTCACCAAAGTGGCTAGCTTTATGAGTGGTATCACACTGATCCACCTCATGATCGTCGGTGCTTGTTTTGATAAGTCCCTAGGAGGATTCAACTCTAGAAATCAAACCTTTGCCTACGTAGCATCATTCATCAACAATGCAATTGCATGAATAACAATTGAAAAATTATTTGTATACCACATCAAAAAATTCCTAATATGGTTAGATAAGATGCCCAATCATACACCATGTAGCATGGTGGTGAGATTCCCAACACTAGGGAAGAGAATGACAGACTTAGGAAACAATCAAGACTGCAGTCATAAGACTATCCTCATAGTCAATCCTATTATACTTGACTTGTACGACACCCTATTGTAATTCGTTTGTACGACTGTCCTCCATATGGCCTCCTATCATACCATCCTCATTGCGGTCCTCCATACGATGATCTACCATACATTCTTCTTCATTTGTAAGGTTTGCATGATTAAGACTTGTACGATCATGAACTGATCATCTAGATCATCGGTTTAGACACTATTTAATAGCCAATCCCTTTGCCTTTCATCAAGATCATCAAGCACTATTGTACTTAATCAATAAACCAATTGTTTACAAACAAGTTAGCAGGTGGCTCGTCGCGTTACAGTAATTTGTATTTCGGGTAGTGGTTAGACCCAAAAAGAAGCATGTCATGACGGATCAATTGTTAAGGATCGTTCAAGGGTACCTGCAGAAGGAGTGTTGGACGAGTTTCCTAACACTCAACTATTTGCAATAAGCACTATACCATCATGGTATTAGTTGATTGGACAATATCTATCCACATGGAAGCTGCCAAAGGATATGTTGGTAGCAGAAAAGAAGAAGATAATCATGAAGTCAACACCTTTTCAATTGATAGTGGGATTGTCGTATAAAATAGGACTAGAAAGAATTTTGACAAGGTATGTAATGGAGGAAGAAGTCAACATAACGTTGAAGGAAGATCATGGACTCACGGGAGGGCATATGGGACCAGATGCGACCGCTAGGAAGGTGCTTCTGGTAGGGCTATGGTGGCCCACCCTCTATCATGATGCAAAGGAATTTTTTATAGCATGTGATGCATGCCAAAGAGCAATAAAGTCATTACGAAGGGACTTTATGTCATTGCATCCATCCAACAACAAGAAGTATTTGAAAGAGGGGGTTTGGACTTTGTAGGTCCTTTGAGGATGAGCTAGAAGAGGAGATGTTGATATATAGTAGTGGCAACTGAAAACCTAACAACATGGGTAGAGGCAAGGGCACTAAAAGATAATTTGGCAAAAAGTACAGCCCAGTATTTGTAAGAACAAGTGATCACTATGTTTGGGATTTTGTTGCAATTAATGAGTGATCGAGGAGGTCACTTTGTAAATGAAGTTATTAAGAAGCTGACAAAAAAATTCAAGATTTTGCATTCATTAATGAGTCCATACTATTCTAGAGCAAATGGGCAGGCGAAGGCAATGAAGAAAATCTTGCTATCAATTATGTACAAAACCTGTGGAGTAGAAGGGGTAGATTGGGAGGAAAGATTGCCATCAATCGTGTGGACATACAAGACAATCTTTAAGCCAACAATGAACTATATGCCATTCTAGTTGATGTATGGACAGGAGGCAATAGTGTCAGTAGAATTATCGGTACCCAATCTGAGGGTAGTGGAACAAAATCATCTAGGAGACCAAAAGAGCCTAGAGGAGAGGCTAGTAGCACTAGTCCAACTAGAAGAAAAACAGGTAATGGCATAGTGGGCCAGGTAATGGCATAGTGGACAACAGTGGTGGCCCAGTGAAGAAGGAAGTTGTGGCATGATAAGCACTCGTGAAAATGGAATTGGAACTGTTGGTTACGGATCTGCCACAGGAAAGGATTTGGTATATCTACGCGTCCTAGACCCGCCCAACAGATTGAAATGCTGGAAGGAAGGGATGCCTTCCGGGCCGATCTCTAGAGAAGGCTGGATCCTTTACTACACTACACTGGGTTTTAGATTAGGGAACTGGAAAGAGATGAGAAATTGCTGAAAGAAATGGGAAATGTAGATAGTTTCAAGGGGAAGAATAGGCAACACAATTACTAACTTCTACTTGAACCAGCAGCAATCAATATTATGAATATAACAAAAACTAAGACTGAAACAAATCTTGATACGTATCCTTCAACAATTCCATATTGCAGAATTACAACATGCATATAAAGAAACATAATTAACAGAAATAAATATAGAAGGCGTCATACACAAAAGAGGTCCAGGATCAGAGCCAGGAGTCTTAATATTGAAGCAAGAAGTCCAAGTACAACAGCTCTTTAGCAAAATGTTCCCCTCCTATTACATTACATGGAGTCGCTTTTATAGAAGAGTTTCCCCCAGATTACATTAATGTTCAAACCCCAAAACTGGCGGAGCAGTTGAGATTTGACCTCTGCCAGATGACTGAGGATCCATGAGATGCAACTCACCCGTGTTTAGAGCGGCTCCGGATCCGGACAGACTTTGCGGCTCACTCATTGTTAGAGCGGCTCCGGACGGGCGTTGTAGTTGGGTCAACATGTCTCATTAATACGGTTGGTGCAGCTTGCCCTTTGGAGTTTTTCCGAGACCTGACATGGCTGTCCTAATGAGATGGGTCGGAGACTCGAACTCGTGCACCATGGACGCGCCTTAAATTCCCACCTAACTTCTCTTTCTCGGAACATGTGCCCTCCGGATGCAGTCTTAGCGTTAAAAAATGCTCGGCAAAACTTTGCTGGAAATTGGGCCCGAAATGCAGTTTTCTGGCCAAAGTTGAGCATTTTGGCGAGGTTGGGAGCATCTTGGCCGACATAGAGCATGTTGGCCGACATAGAGCATTTTAGCCGACATAGAACATTTTGGCCGATGTTCGCTGCCTAAGGAGCCCGAAACCGGGGTTCGCTGGAGATCTGAGCGAACTTGAGAGCCTTTTGGCCGACGTTCACCGCGCAAGGAGCCCGAAACCGGGGTTCGCTAGATATTTGAGCAAACTTGAGAGTATTTTGGCCGACATTGTCATTTTCGCCTTTTGGTCGACGTTCGCTTTTGGCCGACGTTCGCTCCTAGCCGACGTTCGTTGCGCAAGGAGCCCGAAACCGGGGTTCGCTGGAGATTTGAGCAAACTTGAGAGCATTTTGGCCAACATGAGGTTCGCTCCCTTTCGGAGCGAACCTAAGGTCCTCCTTGCCTTAGCTGATTTTTCATTGCTCCATGCTGCAGTTCGCCTGGAAACCGGAGCGAACTTGAGGTTCGCCCATTCCTGGAGCGAACTTGAGGTTCGCCCATTCCTGGAGCGAACTTGAGGTTCGCCCATTCCTGGAGCGAACTTGAGAGAAGTCATTCCTTAACCTCTTTTGCACTTCCCAGGCTGCAGTTCGCCCAAGAACCTGAGCGATTCTGAGGTTTGTCATTTTTTGGCTGTCCAAGCTGCAGTTCGCCCCCGGGCGAGAGCGAAGCTGAGGTTCGCTCCTTTTGAGAGCGAACCGGAGGCCTTTCATGCCTTAGACTTTTCTTTGCCCCTTATGCTGTACTTCGCTCAAAACCTCGAGCGAAGCTGGAGTTCGCTGTTTTTCTGAGCGAACCTGAGCTTCTTTTGCCTTAGCCAATTTTTCAAGCCCGAAATGGGCTTTCGCTGGCTCTGCTTCCCGGGGTCATAACTTTTGATCCGTTGCCTCGATCGCCTATTATAATATATCGCCGGAAATCTTGCGAAAAGATCTGCAATGACGAAATATCCAAGGATCATTTCATCCACTTTATCATCATCTTTTAGGGCCTGCGAAAATGCCGGTACTTCTGCACACCCTTTGCTGCCTTGAAGCTCCACACTTAGGCAAAATTTTGTCAAAAAATTTAATGTGGCAAAAATGGCAACAGAAACCAGGTGACTTAGTTTGAAGGTATAATGGCAAATGAGAAATCAAGCCCAACAAATAGAAAACCTTATGGCTTGGACCCTTCCAAGTTATCGGAATGATGGAGAATGGCGCGGTGAAGTTGCAGAAGTTGGATGGGACAGTGATTCCCAAAACGATTAATGCTTCTCGATTGAAACCATATAAGGCAAAGGCTCAATGTCTATTTATCCATATTAATAAGGCAACAAGACAAGCCAAAATGCGACAAAGGTTGATTCGCACAAGAGGGGAATAAAACCAATTAGGACAATTAGACTGATGAAAAAGATATGGGACTAAGAAGACTATTTACATAAGAGGGATGAGTGCAACCCATGGTGGAGCAACAAGAATTAGTATCTCACTCAAATGAACGACGAAGAGTATAGGTGCATGTACAATTCCCAGAATAAGCCAAAGAGCAATAGCAACATTTTTTGACTCCTAAAAATAGACAAGGACTTGAAAATAATGAATTTGAGGAATTAAGCCCATTAGCCTAAATTGGATTCCTACAACAAAGAATGTGTGAGGAGGCGCAATGGTTACATGAAGAATATGAAACTTGGTGCATGTATAATGCAAGGATGAGGGCATAGGTCATCCAAGAGTTGGATGATATATCGCAAAGATTAAATGAAAGAGAAGCAAATGAACATGAATGACAAGAAATAGCTAGCAAAAGAACAAGGCAAAATCAAGATGGAAGCCAACAAGAGAAATCCAATGATCTTGAGCAATGTAGGCTAAGTATGGAGGAGGTTGTTGAAGTATTATGGAGAGATATTATGGAAGCACCTACATCCCCAGAGGAAGCAGGAAAGAAAACGGTGATGGATACAAGTAGTGATACAAGTCCTCATGCAACAAGTATTGAGGAAGATAATTCAAGTTTTAAATCTTCCCTAATGAGGTGATATAGAGATATGCCAATCAGTCCCGAAGTACAAAATTACGAAAGTGGGGATATGACAAGTTGAAAAATGGTAATTCTCCAGTTCCAGAAGTTGCGATTCACCAGTCTAAAAGTGCAAATCGCCATTTTTGTGACAAATAGTACTTTTAGTCCAAATATGCAAGCCTTATCCCATTGTAAGCAAAAAATGGCGATTCACCATTTTACCAAAATGGTGAATCTTCAATTTTGGGACCAATAGAAGCTTTTAGGACTTAGCCAATTTTTTGACCATCATTTTACCAAAATGGTGATTTGCCAATGTTGGGATCAATCACACTTTTGGGACTTAGGCAATTTTCTGGCCACCATTTCATTGTTTTGCATTGCTACTCCTAGGCTGCAAAATTCTTTCCCATGTCCTTCATGGCTTATTCCTTGTAGGAACTTGAAGGTTGTAGCCAAGCTACTACAAGGACTATATTTGAAGGACTTATAAAAAAAAATGTATTGTGTGTTCAGTCTATTGCGTCTATCTTAGATACCATCATGATACAACTGCTTATATGTAAGACAAACTATGTATTAGGATGTGGTCATTCTTCAATGAACCTTTAAAGGAGGAATTTGTCAATCTTCTGTGAGCTTTTGAGAATCAGGGAAGATGTTTCTTTTGTGCTTGATATTTGTGTGGATGCTTCTACATCTTACTGCCAAGTCTTGGAAACAAATTTTGTTTTAGGCTATTATTGAACTGTCAGAAAAATCTACGCAGTAAGAGATTGCTTTAAGGTTGCTTTTGACATTACATCTTACTTACTTATATGATCATTAAAGTATAAGGGCTGTCAAAATAAGAAATTAACCTTCATGTAGAACATTGCATAGCTGAGGTAGTGTGGACCAATGAAACAAAATTGTAAACTGGTTATATATGTTGTTGTTGTTGTTGTCATGAAAGTTGTAAACATTGAAAAAATTGCTGGAATTGCATGAGAAAGCGGGTTGCTTTTCTTTTTCTTACAAAAGTTGTTTTTCTTGAAAAGGTTTCTTTTCTTGTAGAAGTTGTATATACCTAGAAATAGGTATATGAGGATATGATATTATATTGTATAAGGATATTATGGATAGTTGGCATGGGCCACACATAACCCAAGGTTGATTATATTATTATATTATATTATAATAATGAGTGGGATGAGGGTTTAGAAAGTAGAGTTAGAAAATGGGTATATAAAGAAGGGAGATTGTCATTGTAATGATCACTCATATCAAGTATTACTTGTAACTCTCTTTGCCAACAAAGTGGCTTATGAGACTTCTCCCTCTCTAAGTGGCACTCTCATCTTGGGAGATCTTGTGGAGTTATTCCTTCCTTAGGAGTACTATTGGCGTTGCCCTACCTTAAGGGTATTATCTATTTTTGTCTCATTGTGTAAATTGTTAATGTGGATGGATGTTTTGTTATTTCATTATATGGTGAATGACTTATGTTATTGAGAATAAAGTTTCATAACATTGTACCTTCGTAAAAGTTGCAATTCCTGTAATAGAAATTGTTCTCGTAAA
Organism: Wollemia nobilis; assembly: GCA_028583015.1. NCBI lineage: Eukaryota > Viridiplantae > Streptophyta > Pinopsida > Araucariales > Araucariaceae > Wollemia > Wollemia nobilis. The sequence goes on along the minus strand of JAQPPZ010000613.1, from coordinate 2,771,042 downwards.
AGATATTATGTTCACATTGCTTTTGAGATTGATTTTCTGAGACCACAGTTAATGAGAAGTTAAAAATTATAAGAACTTATAGTACTATATGCAGACTTTCCACATATAGCATGTGAGTAACCAGACTGGAACCAAATGTGTTTCCCTTAATTACTATCCCACATAATAGCAAGTAATTGAATATAAATTTAAAAAGAGGATATTCTTTACTTTGCATTAAAAGATAAAATGCATCTCTTTCTTCCATACAGCCTACCAAATGGTCACCCTGCCCAATTAAGTCCATGATGGTGGAATCTTATTAAAGTTGCCCAATAAGAATGAAACCATGATACGGTATCCTATCATTTTACTTGGCAATGCACTATGTCATAATAGAGAGGAGGAACTTAATGGGTGGTTTGAGGATGTCGTCACAGGTGGAGCAAGTTTGAGGAGTTTACCTTTCAACATAGGAGTTAGTAATTACGAGGTTTAACCCTTTGTAACAGCTGGAATCCTCTATTAAAATTTTTTCACTCAAATTAAACCCTAGACCCTTTAGCAAGTCTGGGGATGTGCATCAGGCCAGATGGAATGGACGTATACCAAGGGAAGTGAAAGAGTCTGCTACGGTAGCGCTAGTTGTTGTCCTAGATGATGGGAATCTTGTCTATTGCATTGTTTCATTTTGCATTTACATAGGATATGCAACTCACATGGGTGACCTTTATGAAGCTTGTGTGAAGACTTCTTTTCTGCATTATATCATTGAATGAAATGCATTTTGATTGGCAGAAGGAAATTCAAATGTATTGGCTCAGCAATGTAATTAAAAATGTAATTTGGATGTTGAATTAATATAATGGTTATTAGCGGCATTGTAATATAATGTACATGCTTTGAATTATGATTAATTGTAATAAATGTAGCTCATGCTTGCTTATGATGTAAAATAGCTTCTGCTTTATAGAGATTATATTGTGAGGTTTTGTTGTGCAATTTGATATAAGGATGGATTGTTTGTTAAAAAAAAAGAAAATTGCATGAAATTTTGTGGTTCAAAATTATGGGTTATGTCAAAAACAGACCAGTTAGTGAACCTTCACACTCCAATTGTCTGCAATAGCATACAACACACACAAAGAGCATGCCCCCATGATATGCATAAGGCCAAACAACAATGTGTACATATGGTCCGTGGGGTGGAGGTTGGCAAACAACAACTATCAGGTCTTCCTAACTACCCAACTACCTAAACATATAAAAACAACATTAAGATTACCCATGACAATAAATACATCACATGCTCTTATTACATCAAATATTTTCAACACATAGCATAACATTGCATCAAAAATAACAAAATATATGCATGACTATGTACAAATCATATGAACTTATTTAGCTCATGCAGACTAACTTGTCCACCTATAGGCATTACCATAAAATAAAATAAAATAAAAAAATAAGGAACTGATTCATTAGCCATTTCACAGAGTTACATGCCCTATATTTTAGAGATAGCCACTATCTTCGCTTTTTCTTAGATTTAATTTCATCAGTAATAAATGCAATCCTCTCAGTTTTCTCACCAAACCCTACAATGCTAACATTTGCCACCGAGACAAAACGTTTAATATTTTAAGATGTAGGAATTTGTGTTTTTCATTTTTTCTCTGTATTTCATATGCTTGCAATCTACATGTTTTAAACTTCTATTCAAGTATCATATTCTTGGATTAATTAACGAGTTTGCTAGTAAGGGAAAACAGATATTGTTTCACTTTAAATAACTCTCTTTTGAATGTTTCAATACAAAAGTCACATCATGACATGCACATCCCATAATTAGATTTACTTTTTTGGTCCACTCAGTTTCATTACGATCCAGACAAGTGGTTTTCCTATAATAATTAATAAACGCAACTTCATCAAGCCAAAGTAAACAGACAAAGCATCATCATGTCAACTAAATTAAGATGATGTAAAATCCAATTAGAGAGTAAACACAGTCCTTAATTCCTTGCTTTTCTGAGCTTAATGCTCTAATGACAAATTAAACTACATCACTGAAAAAATGCACTATATGTATGATGCAAATTCGATCCATTCAAGTACAAACATAATTGCATCATCAATATCGTACATCTATATATTTTCATTTTCCTCTTTTCAGCGATTACTTTGACTTGTTTCTTGGCACATGGATAAAAGTTGGAGATGATTTTAGAAAATCAGCTTCATGCTTAAAACTGAACAATCAGGAAAAGGGACTTGCACTGCAATGTAAATGTATAAAAAAATTCTATGGATTAGGGACATGACAACTATTTTCTTCTTATTTCTAGATTTCTAGTCTTCAATCTGTATTATTTTCTAAAAGTGGTGACTTGATTAGAGTGCACAACTAAATATCAAGGGGTGCTATACTATCTAAAAAGGCGATCCATATTCCCTATTCTCTTGCTCAAACCTTTAAGCACTCTTTCTTGTAAGATAATAATATATTGCGTGTAAATAGTAAAAGTAGGACAAGATGCTCCATTGAAATTTGTCTTAGCACAAAGGACATTAACATCAGAATCTCTCTAGTCCTCTAGATGCAGAGAACCAAAAAAACGCTATTACTGTGCATGGTACCATAATTGGACCATGGGACCGAAATTTTCTAATACAAAATTATTAAAAAATAAAAATATGTATACTTTGTGCACTTTATTGTTGTGGCAATTCCCCAACCCCCCTAAAAAAACACACACACACAGATATCTATATCTATATATATACGTGTGTGTGTGTGTGTTTTATATAGAATTGCCACATATATATATATATATATATATATATATATATATATATATATGAATGAGTGTGTGTGTAGATTTTCTTGCGACCCTTGAATTTGTCTTTGTAATGATGTTATAGAGTAATACCTGCACATAGGCATCAAAAAATCGTGACCCAAGACTTCGCCATGTTGTGTCACCTGGAATCTGTATTTCCTCAAAGTGGAGTTCTACCCTGTATAGGCCATTCTCAAGACCAAGCCCATAATATCTAAGGGAAATGGGGGAAATACGGGCTGTTTGATATATCAATTGGTCTGCACTTGTACTTAATTGAGATGATTGTATTGCATATCGAGTATTGCTTTCAATGCTTGAACCTGAGTCATTCAAAAAAAATCCAACTGTACTAACTCCCCAGTTCTCTGCAGAACTCATGTAGAATGATGCAGCACTTAACAATTCATTGTCCCTCTCAAATATGGCTCCATTTGAAGAATCAGTCAGCTGTGGACCTCCACAATTGATGGCCAAAGAAGAAACTGACAAGAAAGATATCAAGAGTTGGATTAGGTATCAAACAGAGGCACCAATGAATAGTTGTGTAATTATAATTTAAGGTCAAACAATTGCACATAGTTTAGGGTCAAACAATTGCACAAGACAAGAAACTGATAGTCGGTGATTTGGTCAAAATATCATGCAATCCAAATGAAAATTAGAAAATGCAATATAATAAACTATGTTAAAAAATTTAATCTTATTTTCTTGCATACTTACATTCTGAAATAAACTTTGTTTTTTAAAATTCCTACTATGGTTGATGTCCATGCCATAAAACTTATTTGTGCATATCTGGCAGGTCTATTGGGCCCTTGGTTACTACTTATAGTGTCGCTGTTGGGTTAGATAGAGAAAGGAAAGATATCATTGTATTTTAAAGCATGAACTAACATTCTATAATCTAATCAATGTGATTATTGAAAATTAAGTAATTATTAAATTGTTCAAAATTCTGATTGAAGACATAATCAGAGATGCAAAGCAAGAAGGATGTCATCACAAGTAAAAACTGAAAACAGATCCTTATTGCAATACCCAGGGTGGGGTGTGGACATGAAAGTTCAACTATTGCATTGGCTTCTACTGACTTATCCTAAAACTTTGTTTGTCAAATTGGACTGTAGTTTGCATGATTGTGGAGTTTGATGCCATATTTCCACTTTGAGCCAATATGATAATTTCCCACCTTTTTCATACTACTTTCAATATAAAGTTTTGACCTAAAGTTTTCCAGATTTGCAAAAGATTTTTCTTGTTGAAACAAATCAAACATTATTCATTGCAGGGATTTAGTTGCATGTATAATGCTTTTACTCCCTATTGAAGCTTTGTAGAAATAGAATACAACATACTGCAACAGAATTCCATTACCATTTAAATGAACAAAATATACAATGTGAATAACTTACAATTACAATCAATACACTGCGCACACAACATATATCAGACTGCCTGGCACAGCATTCAGACGACCCTACTAAGTAGTTCAGATAGCCCGACAAAGTAGTTTAGACAGCCCGACACAACATCTTAGACTGCTCGACATAATAGTTTAGACGGCCCAACACAACATTTAGACAAATCAACACAACATTTCAAACAACTCACCAAAGCAGTTCAAACAACCTGGCACAACTGCCCAACACATTAGTTTAAATGGCCCAACACAACATTCAAACAGCTTGATACAACACTTCAATACCATGCCAACCTTGATACCCACGTACCATACCAACCTTTCCTTCCATGCCAACAACACGAATGAATGAGGGAAGGGTCTTATTTATACAACTAAGGAGGTAGTTGCATCCTCCAATTTACTACCTGGCACCTCAATATTTTCTTAAATTACATTTGACATGCATTGACTTCCATTTACATTTCATTTCATGACTCACTTTATGACTAATGACTAATCTGTACATAACTAATACTTCACTCACATTTTCACATACAATATTACATCATGACTTTGTAACATCAAATATATCAAAACTCTTAATATGGACGTACTTGATTTCCAATGCACTTATTCAATTTGCCAGCTCACATCTATCCCCTCCTCCTCTAGACTTGTCGATATCCTTCCTTCACTTGTACGGTTGGTTACCATACCAGCCAGCCGTGCAAGTGAGGGATGGGTCTTATTTATACAACTAAGGAGGTAGTTGCATCCTCCAACTTACTAACTACACGACACCTCATTATTTTTTAAAATTACATTTGACATACATTTACATTTCATTTCATGACTCACTTTATGACTAGTGACTAATCTGTACAAAACTAATACTTCACTTAACATTACACATTTTCACATACAATATTACATCATGGTTGTAGCATCAAATATATCAAAACTCTTAATATGCACGTACTTGATTTCCAATGCACTTATTCAATTTGTTGGCTTACATCTATCCCCTCCTCTAGACTTGTCGGCATCCTTCCCTCACTTGTACAACTGGCTACCATACCTCCTCATTTGTCTTCTTGCCAGTATCGTCTATTGTTCACCCTTGTATGGCTTAGGTGGTTGTCGTTGGACTGCTCACCACCCCTTCTCCTTGGTCGTCTTTGCCATTGCCTCCTCCTCTATGACTTAGATACATTCCTTTCTCAACTCACTCCTCCCAAGTGGCCTTTCGTAACTTGTGATAGTCTACTCCCTGCTCTAGATTGTCTACGGTCCATCCAAGGTCTCATGTTTCTTTGTCTTCTATTTTGGAAATAACCAAGAGGTGGCCCTAACAAGCCAACTTGATGGCTATGTGGAATTGGGTTGTTTCTTACGTGGTCAGAGGGTGGTCCTGATAGGCCAATCTGCTGACTACTTGACCTAGGGGCAATTGGAGGGAAAAACCTTCCCCTCAAACTACAAGAAAAGAGGGCAACCAACCTCCCTCCTTGGTCGGGTAAACTTAGACAACCAAGGGAACCTAACAATCCTTCCAGACTGCCTAGATTGCCAATTCCATACACACGCCTTGTATTGTCTAGTAGTCTTTATAGACCACTTCAACTTTCCAAAGAACCATTCAAATTTTTTGGCGAATGTCCAATCTTTCTCCTTGTCCACCTTGCTTCCTCGAAGGTAGTTTGTTTTCTTTCATTTATACTATCTGCAACTTGGGAACTGTTGGTTACGAATCTGCCACTAGGAAAGGTTTTAGGTCTTTGCGCCCTAGATTCGCCCAGCAGATTGAAAGGCCGGAAGGAAGGAATGCCTTCCGGGCCAATCTCCGGAGAAGGCCGGCTTCCTATGTTTTTCAATTTAGTTTAGAGTGCTGAAAGAGATTTAAAAGGTGCAGAAAGGGATGTAAATGTGGTTTACTTCGGGGGAGGGAGATAAGCAGCACAGTTACTAACCTGACACTTTTACCAACAACAATCAAAACAATGTATACTTAGAAACCATTAGCACTTTCCTATCCTATGTATCCTTTCTATTTTATTCCAGATATACTTAATTGCCAATGCTGAGATCCAGATATGCAGAATGACAGCAATCAGAAAAATAAGCAACATGAAGCAGAAATACTAAAGAAAGGCAGCATACAAGATAGATGCAACTAATGAGCCAAATATACTTTTGAATTAAGAGCAGATGTACAGCTAGAGAAGCTTCTTAGCAAGATATCCCCCTTTTTTCCCCCCTTTTTACAATGAGACGCACTTGCTATTTATAGCAATTTTCCCTCCCCATTACAATGAGAAGCGCAGATCCCCAAACCTGCCAAAAGCTGCAAAAGCTGCAAAAAGGGGAATGATTTGATCTCGGTAGGCCATCCCTGTACTTGCAGTATGCCCTCACTTGATTTCGTACACCTTCTGACAGTCTTGGTCGCTGCAAAGGGGGCTACCGTCTAGCTTTGGTAGCTGGAGTACAATTATCTTTTAATGCCCAGCCACTTCAACCAAAGTCTAATCAGCGCGAACTTCAAAATCTGACCTGGAGAAGAGGGGAAAGACATCCCAAACGCTCTCTTTGACAGCAGCCGAAAATCGCTGAAAAGGCAAGATGCACCCAGAATCGCTAAATAGCGAAGGCGATCTTGGGAATGACGATCCAAGGCGAACTTTGGCCTGAGCTCGAAAGCGCTCACAAAATGAGCGATTTCGGGCTTTTCTGCTTGGCGCTGGCGATTTCGAGCCTGGGAACCCCTTTGCCAGATGTCGCTAGTTAGGTCGAGCGACTTCGGGTTTGGGGAAGAGCGACAGCGATTTCGGGCTCAAAGCCCTCGCAACCTCGCAGGCTCAAAAGCGCTGAAACTCCTGCGCGCTAAGCGGTTTTTTCCCTTCGCGACGGCGATCTCGAGCCCGCCTACTCCTCTCTGGTGCCCCCTTTTCGCTTGAAACGTGCCATAGCGACGGGCGGATAGTGCGCGCGGTAGCGACCTTGGGTTCAAAGGACTTAGGCAAATTGGCCACCTCGAAACATGACCCTTAGTCGCTAAAAAACTCATCTTTGCCCGAAATCGCGCAACAAAATCAGCGCTATTGGGAAGGGGGAAACATTTAATAAAGCTTTACAAATTTTATGCCGATGATGGCATTAGACCTGATAGAAGCTGGGGACCAAAAACAAAATACCTTGCAGAAGCACCAAGGAAAATCACCATGACATATGAGGAAAGAACGGAGAAGAAGGAGAGTGGCAACAACCTGATAAAATTTACGCCCCTATCAAAATGTGGCAACATTCTGGCGGCTCGCGGGGTATCGAGCTCGCCTCGATGCAAGAATCCATGCCTTTATCCTTTGGGTCCGGAGTCACCCCCGGATTCTGCTTCCTTTTCCTATAGGCCCTGGTCCTGTTGCTCTTCTTTCGAAGGACTTTCCTCCTCGGGTTGATTTTCATTATTTTCTCCTTGAGACCCTTCTGTTGATGGCTCTTCTCCCTCCTCTGGATCTTCGTCTGGAGTGAACCTCCCGGAGGCAAGGCGAGCCTTAATGCGCTCATATGTCTCTTGCACTTGAGCCCATGCATTTTCAGAGAAGGGCTCCATATTACGGATGTCTCTAGTTAGGTACTTGAAGGTCTCTAGCTGAACTATGCCTATCTGCTCGACCCTCTGGCCCAAATCCAGCAAACAAGAACGAATGGTACAGAATTTTGAGGTGAGCTCCATCACTTGCTCTTGCTGGATAGGATCCTCCCATTCATCGATCTCAGAAGTGTCATCAGCGAAGGTATCCCATAACTGGCGCAAAGCTTCTTTTGGCAAGCACTCGCCTTCGCTATCGGTGAAGTTTGGGAATCCATGCGCTGAGAGAGTCAGAAAAGGGGATGAGCATATATCCTTTTCTTGGTTCAACAAGTCCAGCAATGCCCTGGCTTTCTGAATCTTCTGAAACCTTTCAAAGAATGTGTGTAAGGTGGCCCTTGTGGCTGCCCAATCAAAGGCAACGGAATCTGTAGCGGGTACTTGGAGGTTCTGGCGCTCAAGGTTCCCCACCTTGACTGCCAGATCGAGCCAGCGATCTGCTTCACGCTCTGCCTCCTCCAACACAGGCTTACCCTGTGCGGATGCTTCTTGAATCTGGGTGAGAAATACAAACACCCTGAGGGCTTTAGAAGCCCGCGGCCTGAAATTTTTCAACAACCTGGTTCGGATCTGTTTGACACTATCCTTGGAGAACGTCTCCACAACCTTTTCTCCTAGCTCTTGCTTTGTTTGCTGAAGTTGATCTTGAAGTTCTTCGATTTGACGCATGGCAACTTTTTTATGCTCTGATGCCTCCTTAAGGCTTACCAGCTGCTCTCTTAGTTGCAGGCGCTCTTTTTCAGAATTCTCAAACTGAGCCTGCGCCTTGGCCATGCCTTCCTCTAACTTCATCTTCTCGTTCTCCATCTCATAATAACGTTGTTGTAAGTGGAAATATTTCAGGCGTAATGTATCAGTCCCATCATGGACAGCTAGTGCCTCATTCTCGAAACTGACCTCATCCAGATTTTTGGCCGTGCTCTTATACTCATAGTCCCCAGGAAGCATGTCCTTTATGGGCTTCTTCACTCTTGGAATCTTCTTCTCCTTGTACAGGAGCATGCTCTCTGAGTCGAACCTAATGCGCTTCTCGACTATGGTGATTTCTTTGCCTCTTCGCTTGATTGGATTCTGCATCCATTTGCCTGAGGAGTGCTTCAGGTGAGATGTAGCAGGTTGATTAGGCCGTGATATGAGGGATTGGCTCTCCATTATCCTAGATTAGACTTGTGTCTCCAAAAAGAGACCTGGCCAGGGCAGACCTTGTTGTGACACCTCTTTCATGAACAGGCGCGGAGAACCGGCGGAAGGGCGCTCCTCTTCTTTGTGGGGTGACTCGATCTGGGCGGGAGCGACAGATGAGCCCTCGGGATGCTCGGATGGAATGTGGGGGAAAGGAGGTGAGACCGAAACGGCGGCGGCTAACGGAGTCTTGGTCAGGGCTTGAAGGGTATCAGGCCTTGCAGAGGATAGGCCATGGTGGGATTGCTTAGGTATAATTGGTGAAACCTCCTTTTGACCGGCGTGGGGCTCAGTGAGAGAGGGAGTGGCGAGTGCGCTGGGAGCTGATGGGATATTGGCGGGGATGGGTGAGGCAGCAGGGGTTAAGGATGCCATGGGCATTGACTCGACAGTATGTGAGGGGGCAGAAAACGTACCTGCGGGCTCCGCCTGAGCCGGTGAGTCGAAGACGTGGTCTATCCACTGGTCGCCCGCAAATGCAGATATATCGTCCTTTTCTGTAGCAGTTTCTAAGACCTTGCTCTTCTTGGGCGGCGGAGTGGTATCCGGCTGTGGTGCTGCCTCCTTCTCATGCGCAGGCCCTTGATCTTTAGGCCTTTCTGACCTCTTCCTCTTAAGAGGTGCGAGTTCTTCCTCTTGGGTGATAGGTGTCAAACTAATAGAACTCTTGGGGGCCTTAGGGGGCCTCACGGTTACCTTGACAGCTTTTTTCTTTCGAAGCACGGGGGACACTTCTGCCGAGGAAGTCCGCTTTGCTTGGGTCATGTGCGTGGGTACTTCTTCTTTGGATGACGCGGCCTTATCATGTTGCTTCTCGACCGGCTGCTGCATTCTGGGCCCCTGGACCCTCTCTTCCTGCGACTGTTGACTGGAGCCCTCACCACTCATTTGCAATTGCTTAGGTGGGACTTGCCCCTTTTGTAGGCGAAGACCTGGGGGAACGATGTGACGAAACACCGCTGGCCGCCACGTGGCGTGATGTTTGTCGTAGAGGTCGGAAAAGGTGTCGTCGTCTTTTATGTCCTTCACGGATTTGTCTTTTCCGGTTCTGACACGCATTTTCCACCATTCTTCTATTTTGTCCAGTCTCCAACCCCTTCTCTGCAGTCTTGCCTCTAATCTCTTGTATACATCTGTATTCGACCTGTGCCCTATATTTCGCCCAGGGTCAAACTCGACCTCTACGCAATAGAAGTCATGCCAAGGTGGGAAAGACTGCATGTCCTCGATATACCATTCCAGATCTTCGTCTTGGTTATTGCGTTCTTCCAGAATCCCCAATTGAGGACAGACATGGAACTCTTGGCGAGAGGTGAAGTCCTTTATGATGTCCAAGGGGTCGTATTTCCACTTTTGAGGTAGCTCCACCAAGCCGAAACTTGAGAGCGTGGCATGCAAGTATTGATGTTGTCCATTGGTGTCAACTTCGATCCCGGCCCAGGTGATGGGGTATTCAAACAGATGGCCCTTTCTCCTTCCCTGACCGTATTTTGCGTCTGTATAATCCATCTGCCGAGACACCTCTAGGCCAAACTGATATTCTGATGCATAATAGGGCAGCAAGAAAGGTTTGCCCGTGAAGCCGAAAACCCTTATCACAAGGCCTTGCGTAAGGCGAAAAGTGTCGCCGTAATTCTGATCACTGAATTGGTCCCTCAATGCTTGCGGGACGCATGGGCAAGAACCTTGAAGTAGAGCGAGAGCTGGACCCAAGAATGATATATTGAATTGGTAGTACGATTCCTCTTTCCATAGAACTCTGGTCCACCCATAGACCGGTAGCCGTGCGCCTTTGTCATCTTCGCGTTGAACAGGGAGCGACCGCAGGCGGCTGTGTATATGAAATAAAAATAACCAGGCCAAGGCCGAGCAGTACCTGAAACCATCTCGCGCACCGGTCTTATACTCCCGCAGCTGCTGGTGCATTCCCCGGGTGACGCAATCTGCCCAATTGAAGAAAATCGGCTTGGTCTTATCTGTCATCTCATTTGGGTCATAGAACTCTCCTCTCAGAATACACTCGGCAAGGGAAATCTGGTATGGGAGGACTGTCGCATCGGAGCCAAGACCTAATACCCAAGCCAACATAGTGTATATGCTTGTGTTCTTGAATTCGCTCAGAGGCCTTCCCTGTTTTGGCCATTGCCGCGGTGGAATAGGCTCATGAAGCTGAGAGCTCATAAAATCCCGCATCCTCTGGTTATCTGAATACCTATCCGTCTGCTCTCCCAAGTTAACGCCTTTTACAATATAGTCTTCCTTATTCAATTGTATGCCCGACACGAAGGCCGCTTCAACGGTATCAGAGTATAGTGAAAACAAGACATTGCCCTGGTGGTCGCATACCTGCCTCGTGCTCGGCCTATAGTATTCGGCAATCGCCGCTATCAGCTCAGGGCAGTGATGTACCTCGGGGCATAAGAACCAGTAGAGATTGGACGAGTACGCCGCAGCATAAGGATTCGAAGGGGAAAACTTATTCCGCCATTTGTCAATTGTCTGCCTTATCTGGCTGGTGCTCTGGGAGTAAATCCCATCTCTGAGCTTGACCCAACTGTCAGAGGGTGGAGGAGGAATTGGCTTCGGCTTCGCGACCCGCGGCTTCTTTTCTTCTCCTGCCTCGGCCAACTTAGCTTTCCCTTTATCTTTCTGCTCTTTCTTCTGCCCACTCGCAGGCATGCCTGACACCGCTGACGCTTCTGCTGCAGCTTTCTGCTGTCCTTCTTTCTTTCCCATGGCGTTAGTATAATCCAGTCCAGAGCGTGCTGGAATTCGACTGACCAAGTGCCCTCGCGAGAGCGCTATTTTATATGGAGAGTTTGAGGCAGAAGCTTCAATAGGTGGCGCAGTCGAGTACCTTAAATTCAATGCGAGGAGCGCGGGGTTGGTAGGAGTTGATATCGAGCTAGGGTGGCCATGCACACGATCTCTCTTGGGAGTGTAAACATTTAAGCCTTTGCCGTCTTTGAATGTCCCCCTTTTAATAAGCACTTATGGCATACGTGCAATCCGTTCCCCTTTTGGCACACTTTTCTATGCTTGCTTGCTCGAGAAACGGGGCCCACTTTATAACTTCATAGCCTCCTCCATATCGCTCAGATTCCGAGCGATTTCGGGTTTGGGCCCTTATAGCGAGCGAAGGCGAGACTTTTTCCATTCAAAGCAAATGTTTGACCTTTTCTCTTACCCGTTGTCGCTGCTTTGACGTGTGCGCTTTGGGGAAGTGGTGTTTGGCGAGCGAAAGTGAGCAACCCACACTTGGGGAAATTCTGCCCCTTTTCATGAACCTGGTGACGCCTATCTTGGACTCCCGCTGTCGCTAAGAAATATAAGCGATTTCGAGCCTATTCGAAAACTTGGGCGCTTTCAAGACTTTTATGCCTAAAAGCGCTCGGGCGTTTTTTCTTGATATCGCTCGAAAATTTCGAGCGCGCCGAGGTCGCTAAACAGTCGAGCGACCTTGAGCTCCTCTCTTAAGAGCGAGCGCAGACGGGATTTCGCATGTAGCTTCTTTCAATTTACCCATTCCCGCCGTCGTCGAAACTTTGGAGCGCTCTTTGAGGATTTACACACTTAGCAAGCGAAAGCGAGACTGCCCACACTTAGCAGATTTTCGGGCCTCTTTTACTCGTTCCCCTCTGTGCTCTGAATCGCTCAAATCTTGAAAGCGCTTCGGGGATTGCTTAAAATCTGAGCGATCTCGGGCCTTTTGACTTGACAATTTTTCTTTTGTTTGTCTCTAATTCGGCCATAGCTTGGAAGGGACTCCTGTTTTCGCCCAAAAGGCGAAGCGACTTCAGGGCGTTGGCACTTTAGCGAGCGAAGGCGAGACTTGCTGATTTTTGCTTCTCTACATAAAAAGCTTGCGGACCCACAGGTCCGGCGAACTACTTGGCTCAACAGCCTAAAGAAAAAAAAACAACTTAAAAGCATATTTACAGACAGATAAAAAGGAAAAGCATAAAGGAAAATATGTACAAAGGGGAAACTTCAACTGAGAGCTTTAGTTGCGATAGGCTTTCAGATGAAAGCCATTGACAGGAATGGGGAGGATATGACCCTCCATGTCCCTCAGGACGAAAGCATTGAATTGATTGACTCGGGCGATCTGAAAGGGGCCTTCCCATAAGGCGTCAAATTTGTCATGGTTGCCCGGTTTTGCCTTTAATGCGTCCCATTTGAGCACTAGGTCACCAATTTTGAAAATTCGGGCTGTGGTCCCTTTAGAGAACCAGTTGCGTGTAGTGTTAGCGTGCTTCATGAAAGCTTCATGGGCACTCTCTCTTTGCTCCTCAAGCTGCAATAACTGAGCTAATCTGGCGTCAAGGGGATCCAGGTTGTCCTTTTCATCATCAAGCAACCGGAGCGCAGGCATCTCAATGTGGGTAGGCAGAACCGCCTCTTTCCCGTAGACTAACGCATATGGCGATGTTCTAATGGATTTCTTTATGGATATGCGATCTGCCCATAGAGCTTGATCCAGGTGTAAGTGCCACGACCTCTTATTTTTCTCAAGGGTCTTCCTTATGATATTTATTAATTTTTTATTTGTAGACTCCGCGAGGCCGTTTCCCTGTGGGTAATAATTGGAGGAAGCTTTATGATAGATGTTGTATTTGCAGGTGAATTCTGTCAAGTATAGCCCCTTTAAACCCTGGACCATTGTCCGTCACAATCGCCTCCGGAATCCCGAAGCGAGTTATCAAACCCTCCAGGAAGGCAACAACTGTCTCTTGATCGGCATGTTTTGTGGGTATAGCCTCGGCCCAGCGAGTGAAATAGTCTGTGGCAGTCAAAATGAATTTGTGCCCTGCTGAAGATTCTGGGGAGATTTTACCCACGAAGTCCAATCCCCACTGCTGGAAGGGGAATTCTACCTGTATGGGTTGTAAGGGCATTGGAGCATTTCTGTTCCGACCGACAAACCTTTGACACTTCTCGCACCTTTGGCAAGCCTTCTGGGTGTCCGCGAAGATAGTGGGCCAATAGTAGCCTGCCTTTATTATCTTTAAGGCCGTAGGCCTTCCCGAAAAGTGTCCTCCTGACATTCCGGAATGGAATTCGTCGAGGATTTTCTGTTTTTCAGTTCCTTTGACACAACGTAGGAGGACTCCATCAATATTTTTATAAAACAACCCCTCGGGGCGTAGGATGTACTTTAGAACGTTAAGCTGGAATCTCCTACTTTGTGAGGGGCTGAGTTGATCTGGACACTTTCCCGTATTGAAATACCACATTGTTTCATCAGCCCAGTCTCTTTCTTCAGGCAATGAATTGACAAGGTTGACCTCCATCATTGGGTCTTCCCATTGACAAGCAGACACTTCGGCGGCGGCACTTCTAGCCAACTCCTGGCATAATGCCCGTCCTCGGACAAGTTTGGTGGGTCGGACCTCTATGTCAAATTCTTGGATTTTGGTAATCCACCCTGCCCTCTTGTGGCCTGGTTCACCCTGAATAATGAAACTTCTGACGTCTGGGTGAATCACGAAAACTGTGATCCGGCTTTGAGAGACAAAGTGCTTAAACTTTCTCAAGGATCTCATGACCGCATGCACTTGCCGCTCGATGAAATTGTATTTCTCCTCATGTGGCTGTATCACCTGGCTCAAGAAGGCTATCGGACGCTCCTCACCATCGTCTCCCTTTTGAGTTAGGACTGCAGCATAGCTCTCAGGCTCCCCAACCGCATATAGGATAAAATCTTTCGAATAGTCTGGGTTCACCAGCACAGGTGCTTGAGAGATTCTAGTTTTGACTTCTTCGAATGCTTTCTTTCTTTCTCCAGTCCAAAGAAAATCAACATCCTTCTTTAACAATTCAGCCATAGGCTTGATGACTTGAGCAAAGTCAGGAACGAACTTTCTCACAAAGTTGATTTGGCCAAAAAAATACTGGAGCCCCCTTTTATTGACTGGAAGAGGGAGCTTCAGAAGGGCTTCCGCTCTATCGGGGTCAATTGATAGTCCCTTTTCAGAAATGACATGTCCTAACAACTTCCCCTCCTTGACTGCGAAAACAGATTTCTTGGGGTTGATGGATATGCCAAATTCTCGGCATCTCTCAAACACTTGCTCCAGGTGGGAAGTGTGTTCCTCCCGTTTGTGGGAGAACACGGTCATGTCATCTAAATAAATGACGATAATTTTGTTCAGCAGTTCCCGAAAGGCGAGGTCCATGGCCCTTTGAAATGTGGCCCCGACATTGGACAAACCGAAAGGCATGCGTTGATAAGCAAACGTCCCCCATTTAGTGGTGAACGTTGTCTTGTGCTGATCTTCATCTTTCACCCATACTTGGTTGTAGCCAGAAAATCCGTCTAAGAGGGAAAACCGCTGGGCTCCTGCGACCACATGGAGAATCTGGTCGATCTGCAGGAGCGGGTAGTGATCCTTGAGAGAGGCTTTGTTTAGATTGCGAAAATCAACGCAGAGGCGGATGTCCCCGTTCTTTTTTCTCACCGGGACCAAATTGGCGACCCAGGAGGAATGCTTGATAGGGTAAATGATCTTGGCTTCCAGCATCTTCATCGCTTCCGCCTTCATCATAACTTCGATCTTGGGGTTAATCGCTCGTCGCTTCCGCTCGAAAGGTTTAACCCCTTCTTCCAACTCTATGGTGTGTTGGATTATTTCTCCGTCATACCCCTTGAGATCTTGATAACACCAAGCCACAATGTCTGGATATCTCTTACACAAGGCTCGAATCTGTTCCAGCTCTTCCGCTGTGCAGTCTATCCCTACTTTGATTGTCTTTCCTGGTTCCAGTTCCAACTCTCGATACTGCTTGGCGTCGACCTTGATTCTGTGAGATATAGCTCTGTCATTTTGGTCAAACAGGCTCTCAAGGGTTATTAGTCCTTTTGGGACATGATTGTTCTTTAGTTGTATCAACCCCTCGTATTGCTCGTCATCAGGGTCTCTACCTTCGATTGAACTTGCTTCGTGTATCATAAAAGTGACGATATCTTCATCACAATCAAACACCTGCCAATGGGTGTCTTTATCAGGCACGGAAGGCCTGTAAATAGTACGAACTGGCTTCGGCTTTTGCATAGTGTCATCAGCCGAGACGTATCTGGCCCCAACAGAAGCCAATATGTCAGCGTGTTTGTTTTTCTCTCTGGAGATAGCTTTGACATTCAAGGAGTCGAATGACTCCATCAGATCCCAGACACGGTTGCGATAAGCTTTGAGATAATGCTTTTTTGAGGCGCATTTGTTGGTGATCTGATTACATACCAGCTCTGAGTCTCCGAAGATCTACAGCTGTTTGATCCCCAGCCTTTCCGCTTTCTTCAAACCCAAGCATAAGGCTTCATATTCTGCTGCATTGTTGGTGCAACTCCAAGCCAGTCTGTAGCAGTAGTCCTTTTGTATGCCAGAGGGAGAGACTAAGAGGATGCCTGCTCCGGCGCCATTCTTGCATCGGGCACCGTCAAAATATAGTTTCCATAACTCATTAGGTGCAGGACCTATATCTTCTTTCATCGTCTCCTTTGGCTTTTCAGGCTGGGTAACAGAGTAGCAGGCTATGTCCGTCTCAATCATGGCATTGAAATCCAGCAAGGAGAATTCGTCTTCTGCTCTCAATTGTTCCATAGTTTCGTCCACCAGGTCTATTTCTTCAAGTTCCTCGGACGTCAGGATCATTTCTCCCTGTTGTTCCTCTCCGAGTATCTTCCCGACCAGGAAAGTGGAAGGCTTTTCGTTGTATATTTTGACTTTTCTTCCTTTGAAAGGGACTTCCATGTGAGAATAATCTAGCGAGAGGTATCCCCCGAGCTTGGCGGTGAACTCCCTTGAGAGGCACATGCCAAAGTAGGGTTCTAAATCAACAACCACAACTTCCTGAATCACTGTTATATCTGGGGCCTTATGTAACTGAATGGGGATGTCCTTGATGACGCCCACCGTCTTTACTGGAGTGCCATCTAGTTGCAGAACACCCTGACTACTCCGGGTGTACTCCATGCCCATTTCTTCACAAACTGCTCTTGGCATGAGGGTAGTTGATGCGCCGGAGTCGACCATGCAGTTGTGTACAACATGCCCCTCCATTCGTAAAGACAAATAGAACGGGGGTGGTCTATTTTTGCCGTAATTGACGTTGTCGTGGGTTGAGCCAGCACGGGTTGCGACGACTTTGCCCCTTTTACGGTCTTTAAGGATTCCTGCAATAAGTCCACTTGACCCGGGAGCCGAAGAGCATCGTACATACTAATCTTCGCTGGAGTTCTTTTGAGCTCATCAACGATATTATATTTGGCAGTGGACGATTCATCAACCTCCTTTGCTAACTCATATTTAGTACGGTACTGTCGAGTTGCTTCGACCCTTTGTCGTTTTGTCAATGATGGGTACCGAAGCTTTTCTCGGGCCTGCTCCTGTGTTTCGACGGGTGGCTGGCTTATTGGAGCTCTGGTGAGAGGTACTTTCTCTTTGGCCGATGGCAGCGGGGGTGTCTTGTTGGGAGCATTTGCGGTCGAACCCGCAGCTGGCTGTGTCCTTTCCCTCCGAGCATATACCTTCAATGGCTTCATTTGGGCAGGTTCGACCTCAATCGGTCTCTTGCCTTCTTTAGTCAGAAGTGAAACGGGATCCTCTTCGGAAACCGCAAAGTTTTGCTCTTCTCTGATCATATTCACTTGATCATCGTCGTCCTCGGGGATGCTACCGACGAGGGTCTGGAGGTAGTGTTGGTGCAGCATACAACTATCCTCTCCGTGAGGGTCATTGCAGGTAGAGCACCAGGTTACTTGATCTGCAGAGCTGAGTCCTGCGTTGGTGGCTGCATTCCTTGCAGGAGGTCTCTGGTTCTGGGCGGCCTGTTCTCTTGTTAGTGCCGGAGGAGGGTAGGGCCTCCTGGGAACGAATTCCTGTTGGGCTTGCTTCTTCTTCATCACGGCCATGTCATTAGACAATGTCTGACAGACGGTGGTCAGTGACTCCATCTGTTTCAGGATCTTGGATTGCATATCCACAGTTTGCACCGGTCGGGCTGGTGGGGGTAACGGAGCTAATGGCGGCTGAGATGCAAGCGGAGGAACAGACTGAGCCGGGAGATGCACCTTAGGTGGATAATGAGTGATTGTCGGAGCGGGGTTCCAGGTTGGATCGGGATATGAAGAAGATGAGGCGGATGCTGGTGGGTACTGTGATTGTGGAAAGTCTGGGTAGATGGGCGGTTGCTCCTTGTGCGGGAGCCTACCTATACTTATCATATCTAGTTCCGCTCTTTGAGCTGCCTCATACAAATCGGGGAAGGTGTCCACTCGGGCCAACTTAATGACCAGGCTGATATCTGGGCCAAATGCCCTGACGTAGTAGTGAGCAGCTTGTCCGTCAGAAGGACGAAGCTCAGGGGGAACTCTTTTCAAGGATCGTGCAAATCTCACATTAAAATCTGAGATTTCCTCCTGCGGGTGCCGCTGGATGGTTTGGAACTGATGTAACAGCGAAGACGGGTCTGCGGATTCGTTGAATCCCTTGCATAGCCGACCAGCGAGTGCAGGCCATCCAGTAATGACACCTTCGAGCGAGGGATCTGTACCAATATAGCAACTTGCCTCGCAAGGAGAGCGCCAGCAGACGAGTCTTGACACTTTCATTGGTGATGGAGTGAAGCGCAGCCAAGGCCAGAATGTCTTGAATGTGCTCGTACGCCGTCTTTCGAGTCCCATCATAAGTTGGAATAGCTTTCAAAGCAACAGGTGGGACAACGTCCTGTCCTGCTAGAGCAAGAGGCCCAGTGGAGTCGACGGCCGGGAATAGATCAACAGCATTTTGTTGATTCTGGGCTGCCATGTCTCCGTCCTCCTCTTCGAGCTGATCGGTTGTATAGTCCGTATCAGTATCGCCCGAGGTTGTAGGTTGTTCTTCGATCTCAGCCTCTTCAACCTCCTCTATCTCTTCCACTTCTTCAATTATAGGTTCCACTTCTTGTTGAGCTTGGTAATCGGCTACCCTCGGGTGCTCTCCAGCGGCGTTGATGTCGATTTCGTAAAACTCGGGCTCTTGTCCCGGATTCCTAGCTCTCCACCTTCTCGTATGCATGAAGGCACTTTGGGTATTGGACCACTCTTACAGACTCAGAGAATATTCAGGTAATGCGAGTCGCCGAGTGCTCCGATTTTAACAGCAATGAAGCGAACACCGATGCTTCGATTCTGTTTTGGGGTGGGAAACCTTCGGGTCCCACCGGGCGTGCCAGAGAAACTGTTGGTTACGAATCTGCCACTAGGAAAGGTTTTAGGTCTTTGCGCCCTAGATTCGCCCAGCAGATTGAAAGGCCGGAAGGAAGGAATGCCTTCCGGGCCAATCTTCAGAGAAGGCCGGCTTCCTATGTTTTTCAATTTAGTTTAGAGTGCTGAAAGAGATTTAAAAGGTGCGTAAAGGGATGTAAATGTGGTTTACTTCGGGGAGGGAGATAAGCAGACACAGTTACTAACCCGACACTTTTACCAACAACAATCAAAACAATGTATACTTAGAAACCATTAGCACTTTCCTATCCTATGTATCCTTTCTATTTTATTCCAGATATACTTAATTGCCAATGCTGAGATCCAGATATGCAGAATGACAGCAATCAGAAAAATAAGCAACATGAAGCAGAAATACTAAAGAAAGGCAGCATACAAGATAGATGCAACTAATGAGCCAAATATACTTTTGAATTAAGAGCAGATGTACAGCTAGAGAAGCTTCTTAGCAAGATATCCCCCTTTTTTCCCCCCTTTTACAATGAGACGCACTTGCTATTTATAGCAATTTTCCCTCCCCATTACAATGAGAAGCGCAGATCCCCAAACCTGCCAAAAGCTGCAAAAGCTGCAAAAAGGGGAATGATTTGATCTCGGTAGGCCATCCCTGTACTTGCAGTATGCCCTCACTTGATTTCGTACAACTTCTGACAGTCTTGGTCGCTGAAAAGGGGACTATCGTCTAGCTTTGGTGGCTGGAGTACAATTATCTTTTAATGCCCAGCCACTTCAACCAAAGTCTAATCAGCGCGAACTTCAAAATCTGACCCGGAGAAGAGGGGAAAGACATCCCAAACGCTCTCTTTGACAGCAACCGAAAATCGCTGAAAAGGCAAGATGCACCCGGAATCGCTAAATAGCGAAGGCGATCTTGGGAATGACGATCCAAGGCGAACTTTGGCCTGAGCTCGAAAGCGCTCACAAAATGAGCGATTTCGGGCTTTTCTGCTTGGCGCTGGCGATTTCGAGCCTGGGAACCCCTTTGCCAGATGTCGCTAGTTAGGTCGAGCGACTTCGGGTTTGGGGAAGAGCGACAGCGATTTCGGGCTCAAAGCCTTCGCAACCTCGCAGGCTCAAAAGCGCTGAAACTCCTGCGCGCTAGACGGTTTTTTCCCTTCGCGACGGCGATCTCGAGCCCGCCTACTCCTCTCTGGTGCCCCCTTTTCGCTTGAAACGTGCCATAGCGACGGGCGGATAGTGCGCGCGGTAGCGACCTTGGGTTCAAAGGACTTAGGCAAATTGGCCACCTCGAAACATGACCCTTAGTCGCTAAAAAACTCATCTTTGCCCGAAATCGCGCAACAAAATCAGCGCTATTGGGAAGGGGGAAACATTTAATAAAGCTTTACAAATTTTATGCCGATGATGGCATTAGACCTGATAGAAGTTGGGGACCAAAAACAAAATACCTTGCAGAAGCACCAAGGAAAATCACCATGACATATGAGGAAAGAACGGAGAAGAAGAAGGAGAGTGGCAACAACCTGATAAAATTTACGCCCCTATCAAAGTGTGGCAACAGGAACTTACTATGTCCTTGACGTATTTGTCCTTACTCTTCTTCTAAGTTCTCGGCTTGAACTATCATTGCTCGAGTCTTCTCCCTTATTGCTAGAAATCATCAAGGATGTACTACTAGAGTCTGTACTCTAGCTCCTAACTTCTTCTATTGATGAAGGTAATTCAAATATCTCCATATTATCTTCCTTCTTCTCACTTGAATATCACTACATAGCCTCTCAATTTTTGGTGCATGTTGTTCCCTTAGTTCTTCCTTTCTTCTTTGTAATTGGTCATATTGCTCTTGCAACTATTGTGTTTCCCTATACATTCTTTGTTGTGCAAGGCCAATTCTTACCAACAATTCCTTCATACTCACTTCCATCATTTCAAGGTTCATGATTTCGTGGCTCTTCCTATCCATCTTCCGTGGTCACCATCTGCTGTGTGTCTTGTTCACTTAGTGGTCTTAGCCTATTTTCTTCTTTCTTATCCAAAAATCTCACATGTACCCATGATCTTCTTCGTTTGGTATGGAGAGGTTCCAATTCCTCTTGTTCAATTACAGGTTATTTCACCATTTCCATCTCCAAATAGCCAAACTAGGTCTGAGTCATTGTCTTCTTTGCACCAACTTTTTCCTTGGTCCAACTCGCTTCACCCTCTTCGTGGACCAACACATCTTTAAAATATTTTGAAGGCTGATTTGGTGTTGCAGTCAACCTTCACATCCTTAAAAGAAAGATAAGGAGAGGGAAAAATGGACATTTCCCAAGAACTTTGCAGAATATACGATGGGAGACACAGTTATTGAAGATAAGCCAGCTCATCCCATCGATTTACTAAAAGCAATAAATGACCCTGAATCTATAAAATATGAAGGTCCCAAAATGATCCAGGTGAACCTAGGAGAAAAGGATGAAGAAAAGATGATTAAATGTGGAGACGATTGGGATCGAGTCTTGAAAGCAGCAGCTTTCAAAATCTTTTTGGAATATAAGGATGTTTTTGCTTGGACATACAAGGATTTGAAGGGAGTTCCACTAGAACTTTGCGTACACAAGATTCCTCTGATTGAAGGCGCGCAACCGGTAAGAAGGCGACCATACAGAATGAATCCCAAGTATGCAGCACGGGTGAATGCCAAAATCAAGAAAATGTTGGATGCAGGCATTATCTTCAAGGTTACGACAAGCGAATGGGTGTCACATATTGTGATTACCTTAAAAAGAGAAGTAGATAAAATCCGAATTTGTGTTGATTTCAGATGTTTAAATGTCGAAACCGTAAAGGATCCCTTCCTGATCCCTTTCACAGACTCCATATTGGAAGAAGTAGCAGGCCAAGAGATATATTCATTTTTGGATGGATTCCCAGGATACAATCAGATCAACATAGCAGAGGAAGATAAGCTGAAGACCACCTTTGTTGTGGAAAATGGGATATACGCTTATAACCGCATGCCATTTGGATTGTGTAACGCACTAGCTACTTTCCAAAGGATCATCTTATACATCTTTGACAAGATGTCCATAGGGAACTTCAAAGCCTTCTTAGATGATTGGTCACTATATGGCAAGACACAGGAGCATTTAAAGGCATTAGAAGAATGCATGGGATTGTGCAGGAAAGCTCGAATATCTTTGAATCCAAATAAATGCGTCTTGTTGGTGCCATACGGGAAGCTGTTGGGGCATATTGTATGCCAAGAGGGTTTGAAACCCGACCCGGATAAGATTCGGGTAATATTGCTAATGGAGGAGCCACATGATGTGAGCTTGGTAAAAACCTTTTTGGGGACAATCGGATATTATAGAAGATTTATCCGAAACTATGCACTTACTTCTCATCCACTAGATGCTCTCACACGAAAGTGTGTTCCGTTTAAATGGACAGAGGAACACCAAGGAGCTTTTGAGGGATTAAAAGGGCACTTGGTAAAAGCATCTATCCTAGTTTACCCTGACTGGGAGAACGAATTCCATGTGCATGTCGATGCCTCAAACTTTGCCATTGGATGTGCATTGGCTCAGGAAGGCCAATTTGGGCTAGATCAGCCCATATACTTTGCAAGTCGGCTTCTATCACAAGCCGAGAAAAAATACAGCTCAACAGAGCAAGAAGCATTGGGAATGGTGTATGCAGTATAAAAGTACAAGCACTATTTACTAGCTAACCCTTTTGCTTTTTATGTGGATCATCAGGCTCTATTGTATTTGATCAACAAACCAATGATCTACGGACGTATGAATCGATGGCTTGTCACCCTGCAGGAGTTCGTGTTTAGGGTGGTAGTAAGACCAGGAAAGAAACACGTGATAACGGATCAACTATCAAGGATTCACTCATGAGAACCTGCAGAGGGAGGAATACCAGATGAATTCCCCGATGCTTAGTTATTTATGATCAATGCAATACCAAGATGGTACAAGCACATAGGGGAATACCTGTCGACAGGAGAGCTGCCAAAGGAGATGACGGCAGCCGAACAAAGGAAGGTGATTAGGAAATCAGCACCCTTCACCTTGATTGCAGGTTTGCTATACAAGATGGGGGAGGACCACATTTTGAGAAGATGCGTAATGGAAGATGTACAACAGACCCTGAAAGAGACACACGAGGGATTGGCAAGACACATGGGACCAAATGCGACAGCCAGAAAAGTGTTGTTGGCAGGTCTATGGTGGCCCACCCTCTTTCACGATGCGAAGAATTTCGTTACAGCATGTGATACGTGTCAAATAACAAGAAAGCCATTGAAACGAGACTTCATGCCACTGCATCCTTCACAACCTCAAGAACTCTTTGAGAGAGGGGATTGGATTTTGTAGGTCCATTGAGAACAAGTCGGAAGAGAAAGTGCCAATATATCGTAGTTGCCACAGAGTATCTCACAAAATGGGTAGAAGCAAGAGCCTTACCCGACAACTCTGCAAGAAGCACGACTCGCTTTTTGTATGAGCAAGTGATTACAAGATTCGGGATACCTCTACAACTGACAAGTGATAGAGGAGGCCATTTCGTGAATGAAATCATTCAGAATCTGACAAAAGAATTCAGGATTTTTCATTCTTTGTCGAGTCCATATTATCCCAAAGCAAATGGGCAAGCAGAAGCGACAAATAAAGTCCTAGTTTCAATCATGTACAAGACATGCGGCATGGAAGGAGCCGATTGGGAGGAACGGTTACCAGTAATATTATGGGCATACAAAACCACCTTCAAGCCCACCACGAACCATACACCTTTTCAACTGATGTACGGACAAGAAGCAGTAGTACTAGTTGAGTTTCTTGTACCAAGTTTAAGGGTGGAAGTCAACAATCGGTTGGATGATGAAGACAGCATCAAAGAACAACTGACAACATTGGTGCAATTGGATGAAAAAAGGATAATGGAACAATGGACAACGGAGATCACACAAAAGAGAAGGAAATTTTGGCATGACAAGCATCTCCGGAAGATGGATCTCAAAGCTGGTGAATTAGTTCTCAAGTACAATGGCAAAAGAGAACTCAAGCCATGGAAATTGAAAACTCTATGGCTTGGACCCTTCCAGGTGGAGGAAGTACTCGAGAACGGGGCGGTGAAACTAAGGAAGTTGGATGGAACACTATGCCCCGAGGTAATAAATGGTTCTAAGTTGAAAGTATACAGGCCACAGGTTTAGGTAAACATGATCAACTTGGAGCAACCAGGAGGAACGTCTGGAACAAGAACAAAAAAATCAAGTCCAGGTACACAACCCCATGAGAATGATGAGCAGGGTAGTGTTGTTTGAGAGGATGAAACCCATAACCTGAATTGGCTATTTGGAACGGAAGGAGAGCCGATAATTGAACAAAGAGAGTTAGGACCGCAGGAAGGGGAGCAACGACGATTGCAATTACATGTTCAATTCCCAAATAGTGATGAAGAAGACTGAATCGGGGCTTTGACGGAGGTCGCTCTGCAAGAAATACCGGACGTAGAAGAATATGAAGGGCAAGGAGCTAGAATTCTGTAGCAAATGCAGTTGGAGACACGGAGGTTGCAAGAGGAATATGAAACCTTAAGGCGATATAATACCCAACTGCGAGAACTAGTGATTCAGGAGTTGGATACAACAATGCAACGAGTAAAAGAACAACATGAAGCACGCCAAGCTGAATGCGCTGAGCTAGGAGAACTAAGAGGGAGTGCAACTGGTAATTCTTCGGAAAGCAGTTTATTCTCCTTAACAAATGATGAGCAGAGAGACCTGGAAACAGAAAGCCAAGCCGAAGAAACAAAGGGAAAGGAAATAGCCACTGGCACAAATGCTAAGAGTTCATCATCAACCACATTGAGGATTGTGCTTAATTCGAAAGAATCCTCAAGCTCGAATTCAACACTAGTTGCGAAACTTCAAGAAACAAGGGAATCACCAGAAAGGCCTAGGGTATGGGAAGCAACACAAAGTTCGACAGCCAATCACCGAATGAGCAGAGAAGAAACGATAGCAATCATATGGAGGGATGTTCGGACAGCACTAGAAAAACTGAAAACCGGAGGTTGGCTGGACAAATCAAGAAACGATGAACACCAACCATTCAATCTTGACATACCTCAAGCAAGCCCTAGGAGAAGACCACTAAACCAGGCCAAAAATCAACAACCAAGGGTTCAATTTGAGGAAGCAGTCCAAATAATGGGTAACGAGGATTCCTCAAAAGAAGCGATTTCGAGAGGGGATAATTTCGAGACAAGTATAGATGAAGCATTAGGACTGTCAGTGCCACGTCAGTGCAGAACCCCATATGAGACAGCTATGCAACGTCCAAATGAACGCCAAGCAACAGCCATGTATCGGTTGGCCGTAGCAGATCTTAGACAACATAGAAGAGAAGTTAGAAGACTAGAACGAAGGGTTCATGAAACCTCCAACTAGCCCATGACCCCAGTAGGGGAAGGAAACGATTCAAGTACAGATTCAGCCTTCTCGGATCAGTACCAATTGGCCTTAACCCGATGTGCACCTCAACGACACTTTGAGGAGGCAAGATGGTGACGAAGGATAATAAGAGCTGATAGAAGATTGTGAATCCTACATCAACTGACACCTAAAAACCAAAAACAAGCAGAATGGAGCTCTTGAGCAAAACTCATAGATGAAGCTTGAAACAGAGGTATTTTGCGGAATCCCGGTGGTTCGTCAGAACTACTAGGTGACCAAGATTTACCCGACCAAGGGAGGAGTGTGGTTAACCTCCATCCTAGTAGCCGGAGTGTAACATCCCCGTTGTTTGATATCCTTTTATTTGGAAGAATATGATTCTGCGTTGAGCTATGTGATGCAGGTACAAGTATACGTGCAAAGGCGAAAGAAGACACCCACCCCTAGCGGAGATAGTGATCGAAAGCGTCAGGTAAGGTGGGATATGATGTCGTGTCTATGGCACCGAGGCTCGTGGGTACATGGAAGCCCACTTAAAATATATATATATATAGGACATACTGCTTGTGGTTGCATTATGCGTGCTTGCATGTCATGCATCTTGCCTGCTGATTGAATTAAAAATATATATACATATAATAAAAAATAATAATAATATAATAACATAGATGTAATTTAATATGTATATATATGTGCAGTAATAAAATATAAAATATTTATTGATAAAATAAAAGTAAAAGAAAAAAATATATATATATAATAATAAAAAATAATAAAAATGAATAACAATGAATTAAATTAAATTATTATTAGAATAAATTTGAAATAGTCGTATTATAAAAAAAATGCAAATTTAAACCATGTTGAGCAAAATTAATGTACATATAATAAAGGATATCAATAAAGAAAATTTAAAATAAAAATTTAAGGAGTGGACGACTCTCCAAATGGAGACCATGAGACAAGACAACTGGTTGAAAAGAAGGACCTTATGTGTCTTTCTGGGGAAACCTTAAAAACTCTTTAAAAGAAGCCAAACAAAGTTGGTTTGGGATATGCCAGCATTGTGAGAGAAGCATGGCGACTGGTTCTGAGTCTTAGACGACGGAAGCTCGAGGGAGATATTTCGCCAGCGAATACGAGGTTGGCCTTCTAATATGAATTGTCTGTGTGAAAGCCTTGCTTGCGGATGTGTTGGAAAATGTTATGTTTTTTTTTTTAAATGTGAACCTGTGATAAAAAAAAAATTCAATATAGTAAAGGAAAGAACAGAGAGAATTGGTGGCTAAATGTGTGAACTTATGATTCATTATAAACTGTGCATAAGTAAACGGAAATTTGATTAGGGACTAAATTGGTTGTATATTTTTAAAAATGGATGGTTGTCTGCATTTTAGTAATGCATAGCATATCTTAAGAGCCTCGCTGACCCATAAACGCATACTTTCACTATCTCCGGCCATAGCAGAAAAAAAAAGATAAGAGTTGAGGCGGCGGATTGGTTGAAACTGTCTGATAACTCAGTAAAAAAAAAAAAGAAACTTAGCTCTGTTACTGCATTCGCTTGGAGTTTGAATTGCCGAATAGCCATTATTAAAAGATTGTGTGGAGATGAATTGTTTTAACAATGCTTGAAGCTGAATTGCTTCTGTAATATGAGGAAGCTTTTGTATTTTATTTTCTGGCTCTACTCTGTGTAGGACAAATATTATATGATGATAGATTTGTACAGTTTTTTAAAAAAAGAAGAAATAATAGTAAAACTGGTTATCAAGATTTCCTAAATAATTATGCCTCTCTATTATATCATGTATGGACCAGGTGTAAGTATGTAGAAAGTTTACAGTTCTTTCCAAACCCGGAAACTATGTTCAAACGTGTGTGCTAAACGAGTGATTTAAAAAAAAAAAATTAATTAAAATTAAGCCGCAATGCCTTGAGTGCAGGTAGAATTCATGACAGTAATGATATATAATTTCGCTTGCACTGCATATGCTTGAGTTAGTTTTATTTTATTTACCACGACATCCGGAGAGGTGGGGGCTGGGAAGTAAGACCGGCGCAGGTGTGCATTCCAAAAGAAAAAAAAAAAAAAAAAGTTTTGGCTTATTTGAAGGCAAAATAAATGAAGACGTCCCAACTAAATATTGAGTTATATATATAAATCATAAAAAAGAATTTCCTTTGAAGAAATTTAAATTAGTTATGCTCTTTCGATAGGATGTATATAATGAAATAGAAGCTCTCGATAAATATAGCTTTGAGTCAAAGGTTTAAGATTAAATAAAACAGCCATAGTTATAAGACCATTTTGCTATCAATTAAAAATAAGCAAGGATTATATAATGAAGACATGGTTATATTAATGTTAATGTTTCATGATGAACTAACTTTATTTTAAAGAAGGAAAGAAATTAATGTTAATGTTTCATGATGAACTAACTTTATTTTAAAGAAGGAAAGAAATTAAGAGTTTTTATATTCTTTAAAAGCAAAGAACTAATAGTTAGTTTAATTTACTTTGCAATTGTTATGTAGTGATATTATATGGAATCTAAATAAATAACTTAAAAGAAAGAAAGATATAAGTTTAAATTTAAGCCTTAGGTTTTATATCAAAGTATGTTTTAGAATAATTATTCGGCTGAGAAGACTTGCTTTTAAACTTAAGCATTATAAAATAATTTAACTTTTTGTATATTGAAATATCTTTCAACTATTAACCGATGAGAGCTAAATCAAAAAGGCCGAGTAAAGGGCATAAAAATAGAAGCCGGGCAGGGCTACTCACCCAACCTTGTTAGCTATGGAGGCAGCTAACGCAAACTGGTGTTATCAGTACTCCAACTGTTCGACAGGAGGTCCAAAGCTGATGAGAGTAAGGGTGGAGGTATGGGACGTTGCCCTAGGATAATAACCAGCTAGTACGTGAGGATGCTCTCGAAACCACTTTGGTTGTGGAAAAGCCAACATGAGCCATGGTTAGAAGGCTAACCATGTAGTTGGATGGTCCAGCGGTAGATGGTATGGGCAGCATTACCGTCAACCAAAGTCGGTTCTTGGTCATCCAGTCCAATAGCCATGTGATGGTGGACTCTGGACAAACCTTAGATGGAGGTCATTGTCCAGTCACTGGCATGGATACGCTAGATCCAAAGCAATTCGGCCGAAGAGCCACTTCAAATGGAAAAGGGATTGCAAATCCACTTGCTTTGGTCAGGGGAGCACAGCGTACCCTCTTTCAGGTGTTATGGGCCCTGAAGGGACAACCCCATGTCGGGATCAAGAACAGCTCGAGCAAGGAGTGATGATTCTAAATGGCAACCCTTGCGGGAAGTTGGCCGGTGCCAAGCACTTAAGACACAAGCTGCAGTGGTGATCAATCTTGAAGTGTGAAATTCCTTATGCCAAGTACTAACAACAAAATGGGTGATCCAATATATATATGCATTAAAAAATTGATTGTGTTTGACAACCAGGCAAGTAGACCTGGGTTGTAACATGAAGAGGGAGAAATTCATCTCCAGGTACCTCTAGGTCGACTAGTCCACTGGCTGAGCCGTAAGGCCCATCCGGGGATAT
This sequence comes from Wollemia nobilis, assembly GCA_028583015.1. Taxonomy (NCBI): domain Eukaryota; kingdom Viridiplantae; phylum Streptophyta; class Pinopsida; order Araucariales; family Araucariaceae; genus Wollemia; species Wollemia nobilis. The sequence continues at coordinate 2,741,720 of JAQPPZ010000613.1, read as the reverse complement.
AGTCTCAGTTAACCCATCACTATGTGCTTCGGAGGATAGACCGAGAGGTCCGCCTCAGCGAGCTCGTAGGAACCGAAGATGTCATCAAGAACGACTGAGGGACCGACCGAATCTCGGGTAGCTGGGAGTAACGCAACCCAACACTAGGGAGATTCGATCGAAAAGAGGTCGAGGACGCGGTAACCAGGTTTGCGGGAGAAGAGGAACCTGGAACAAAAATTTTAATCCAGAACAAAGGGATCAAGAAAGGGCAGTTGCGCGGAATGATGGAGCCCGAGGAAGAGGCCAAAGAGCAGGACGACCCTACCGGAATAGGGGACAATGAAGGCAGCAACAGCCCAATCATAACGTACTTGATCAACCGGGACACGAAGGGGAGATGTTTCACTACTTAGATGACTGCATAATCATTTGACGACACGATGGAAGTACGGAACAAATTCCATGGGAGGAAGAGCCTACCCGTCCAGAGGATGAAGATACACGTCTGAACCTTGCTAACAGACACTTAGAGGATGTAGTTGAACGCCTGGATCAAAATAATGATAGCCTAGAAGAGAGGGAAATCCGCCTGGTAGAGGAATGGATGGAACAAACACGTCTGGCAGCTGAGAGAAGCCAGCAGGATGCTAACGGTAGCAGACGACAAATAGATCACCAGACTTGTGGGCTAGGAACCCGACATCAGCCGGAAGATGAAGAACGGCCAGATTGGCGTATTGTGCCAAGAAGCACCACAAGACGTCCACAACAGTCGCGACCAGAAACTCCCCAGAGACGAAATAATCGTCGAAGACGTCAGCAGACAAAAGAGACAAAAATCTGCAATGACGACTTTAGTAGCTTTGGAAGTAGTAGCCATCAGCAGAATGATAACACGTCGGATACATTAGAAATACGTATTGGCTTGGCCATGCGTTTTACTCGCCGACGTTGAGAAAAAGCGCAAGGTGAAAAGAAATTTTGAAAAATAAAATAAAATAGAAAGACAAACAGCAGAAAAAGACAAAATTAAACCCTAGACGTCTCATATGAACGACGTGGCGCACTAAGAGAAACTGGTGGCCCCTTTAGAAAGGGAGGATACTACGCTAGCACAAGTCAGGGAAAAGGAGTTCAAGCCCAATCACCAGAAGATCCCAAACGGAAGAAAAAGAAAGGGTAATTTGATGAACCACCCCAGCATTTTCTCAGGAAGAATTGCTGAAAATAGCACAGAACTTGGAGGCAGCTTACGCTCAGGAGCAGCAGCCGACAGTACACAGGGAGGAAGTAGATTTTGCTATCCCCTTAGTTCTCCATAACCCTGCAGCTGGATCCAGCACGGTTGTACAGATTGGACCCAACGATTATCTGGTAGAGGTTGAATTTTGGGCTCGTGCAGGTTCACCAGAACCAATTGGGGAATCTTTGACGAGACCAACCACATTAACGACAACATTGAGCACATTTTCACTTGAAGAGATGTTATCCGCAGCCAAAGTTCAGGGATCAGCTGACATAGGTAATCCAGGAGTAAGTAACATCCTCGTGGTAGAAGAGGGCATACCGCCCCCGGATACAAGAAATCCAACACCTGAAGCAGAAAAGCCCATCATTGTAGAGGATGCAGAGGTCTTGAGGGAAACTGAGACTAACGCAGGTGAAGGGGAACAACCCCCACAAATAACCAATTTTCAGCATTTGGTGGAGCAGGAATGCTAGAGCAACCATGCTCCAATGCAGTCTACAGTAACCACAGGGAAGACAGAAAATAAGACTATGGACCTCTCAGAAAAGGGGAAGGAGGTAGAACAAGAGGAGAACAAAGGGACACATGGTCCAAATATTTCCTTGTAGGAGTGCCCAACTTTATGGATCCATTAGATTCTATAAATCAGCAAGCCGAAACTTGTTTCTCACAATTGGGGGAAATCATGGATAGCTTACGCTTGCAGTTTGACATTGCATGTATGGGCCAATGGAAGAAGTGGCAAGGAATGATAGAGGAAGAACTAGACCGATTGGTCAAGTGGGCGGCACAAGGTCCTTGGCGTAAAGATATTTCTAGCATATACTTGTCTCAGTCCTAGTCACTGCCCACTACCACTTTGACAACTATGGAGGGCATTGAGCGCTTGCCTAAAAAGATGCCCAGCCTCTATCTGGAGACAGCGCAGGTGTATGTCTGCGGCCACAACATTAATCCTCCTCAACATCCTGTGGAGCAAGGCTCACAAGTGGAGTTAGTGCCAGAATTATTGCCGATATATACTCAACTGAACTTCCTTGCACATTTGTTGGGTTGGCTTGGAGAAGGGATTAAATGTTTGCATTCAACAAAGTAGGCAGTTGAAAGTGAATTGCAAACTGTCAATGAAGCCTTGGAAGGAAAGGATAAACTCTTGGAGGAAGGAATGGCACGGATGGATGAAGTTCAGCAGCATATTCGGGGACTAACACAGAATTTACAGAACCTGACCACCCAACTGGAGGAAAAGGACCAACAAATTTCTCAGTTGGAAGCTAACGTCTCACAGCTTAAAAGTGCTGAGGAACTGTTAATTAAACAAACAGAAACATTGGCAGCTCAAAAGAATCAACAAGAGCTCGCTTGGAAACAGGAAAAGGAGAGTTGGCAACAAGAACAGGCAGCCTTGAGGAAAGAACTGCAACAGACGCAACAACGTGAAACAGCTCTGCAACAGCAGTTAGCACAAAAATTTACACCTTCATCAGTGTCAAAACATCGCCTGAAAGAGATTTTTCTACGAAGAGAGGCTAACTTGTTATCAGTGTCAACTGAAGACCGTGCTAACACCTTGGGAGTGGAATGGGCCAAATATTTCAATTATTCCAAGAGGCTCAAAGAGGAAAGCGAGAGCATGCAGGCTCAACTACAAGAATACGAGAAAGTGTTTCAAGCTGCCAATCCACAAACTCTAGTGCCCACCGATGTTGAAACTCCTCAAACTGAGCAGAGAAAGTCGCTGAGGACATCGACTTCTTCAAAGGGGAGGATAGATGTAGACAACAGTTCTAAGCAAAACAGATCATAAGAACTGACTGATGATAATGTCCTACAATTTTGATTGTATATACCAATTTTGGAATGTTATTTTGATGTGTTAAAAGTTGTAATATTAGCCAATCAATGAATATGGCTTGATTTCGTAGAAATGCACTAGAAGACAAAACAATCGTCATGTTGTTAAGAGGCTGATTAGTCAGACGTCTGGTTAGTTAGACGTCTAACAGGCTGTAATTAGACACCTAAAGCAAGTAGTTAAGAAGAAAACAGTTGGACTGTTGGAGCAAGTAGTTGCAATAACTACTTTGCCCTCCTATATATACCCCCCATTCATTTTGTATGGGTATTTGTATCTACTTGTTCATAATGCCAAAACCGTTGTGCGAAGTACTTGTTCTGTGTGTGATTTGGTGAAGATTGCAGATTGTATTGCAGGATTATCTTGACGAGTGTGTTGTAGGAATGTTTGTCAGGCTGTGTTGCAGGTTGTAATCAACATTGGAAAACGAGACGTGTTATTTTCGTGATTGCAGGTGCAGAAGACTAGAGGACAAAACCCTTAGACGTCTAGCCTTGTCGTCTGACCTATCTGTCAGACGACCAGACTATCCGTCTAGCCGACGAGAGCCAACTACCCAGACGTCTAGAACCTTTGACTAGACGTCTGACCCCTAAGCCATCTAGCTTTGCACCTCAGACGTCTAACCACTGAAGCTTGACGTCTGACCTAACGTTTAACCTAGCCGACTGACGTGTGGACAAAGTTGACCCTAGACGTCTACCCTGAACGTCCTTGACATCTAAGTCCCAGATGTGTAAACCAGATGTCTAGCCCTTGACGTCTACCTGTGCACTCAGACGTTTGCTCCTTCTGACGTCTAAACTCAGAACATTATAGAGTGAACTATTTATGCTTAACTGTTAGTCCTTTCGGATCATCATCATTCCCTCCATGGAAAGGTGGACATTTTTGTCTCTCTTTATGAGGCGTAGTTTGTGCCATTGTAACTGTCCCACTAGGCGGATGTCTTGGTGGTGAGCATGGTGGAATTCTTTTTGGTTCTCTTTTCTGTTGATGGTGAGAGATTTTGGTCAAATAGCCTCCTACTGCCACTTCGCGACCTCCTTCATGATACACGAGATGTGGTTCAAATCTTCCTCTCCACGAACCGATACATAGTTGTTGCGGTACAAAGTCTCCTACTTCTATATCCGTCGGCCAACTCCTCTGTCGGTTCGGGTGTTACCGTCCAATCCTCGTTCTCAATACCAGGTTCTTCCTCTGCTATTTGCTCTTTGCCTTCTGCTGTCACCAAAAGCGTATCTACTCTTGGATTCTCGTCTTCCACTGGATCCCACACTCTTTCCACTTCAAGTTGTAAAAATTCTTCTTTGTCCTGCGTTCTTAGATTCGCCAGTCGTGCACTTCTTCTTGGATGTCTTGGACTCCTTCCTCCTCTTCCCTGTGTCATTCACCTCCTTGTCTTGTCACCTGTACTTCTCGACCCAAAGTTTGTTTTTAGGCAACGATGCCAAATGTAGACAAGGGTAAGGTACTTCCCGAGATGAGGGAATGACGATAAACTAGGAGATGATAGGCCACGGTACACCAGTCATCATGTTCTGTAAGTAAGAATTGACAAGTCTTTGATAGAGGCTTTAAATACTAAACGTCTAAGGCAGACAGTCTAGACGTCTGAGATGGACGGCTATATGTCTAGGTTGGACGTCAGGGATAGACGGCCAGACGACTGGACTGGATGGCTAGATGTAATGTCCCCTTTTTGAGCAGTTAGTTAGATGCAATGGTTTAGCCTACTCACGGGATCCCGTAGGCTAGGGTAGATTGCAGGGGAGCCTAACTGGAGTTCTGGGAGCGGATAATTGAGCGAAATGGGTATTCGAATCCACTTGCAGATGTTGAATCGGATGGACAGAGCCTTGACTTACTATTTTTAGTTAGTTTTTAGGGTTTCGGGCAAAATAGACGGTGCAGTGATATTCTTCACCGAAATGGGTGTCCGTATCTATCCTCAGTTTGCGGATCGGATAATGAGAAGGCCAAGTTTTTAATGTGCGAAGGTTTAATTATATAAAGTAAAATTATTTAAATACTTTATATAGTTTAAAACCTTATTTTATAAAAAGGGGACGTGGGACTTAAAAAGAGTTATGTAACTTATGTTTCATGATTTATCCCACATTGAGCGTGCAAAAGGAGTTTGTTGTGGAGGAGTCTATTTATTCGGTGGCTTGGTCTCATTTCATGTCATTCTGGATTTTGGTTATTTTCTCTAGAGTTTGAGGCCAATGGTTGAGACTTCTTCTCCGAAGGGACGGAAACCCCAACGGTGTGGCTGAGGACGAAACCCCTCAGATTTTTGGAGCTGGACAAAACCCCAGTTCTCTGTTGGTGAATTCACACAAGATTCACGCTTTGGTGCTTCAACGATTTCAGAGGTACTTTGGTGTTTGCTGATAAAGTATTTCAAGGGTTTTAAAAATCAGATTACATAAGAATTTGTGGGAAGATTGTTGATCTTGAAAACATTGTAATTTTGTGCCCTCGAATAAAATCTGAAATAAAATTGCAAGTTATTTCTCAATCAATGCATTTTGTATATATTGCAATTTGGGTTATATTGTTGGAATTTGTTTCTGTTCTTCAAGTTTTATATCCGCAATAAGATTTAGATCAGAAATTTTTAACAGTCCCAACCAAAGGGGACATTACAGTGGTATCAGAGCAAGTCTATTCTGCCAACTTGTGGAAGCCTAATTAAATTTCAGATTCATGGAGTCTTATAATGATTGGTCTAGGAGACAGCGTGATTGGGATAGGACTCAGAGTGAGATACAAAAATCCATCAGTCAATTAACTGCAATGATGCAAATTTCTCTACCTTCAGTTTTTCCTCAGGATAAGGTTGATTTTTCATTCATAAAGTTGTTGAAGAAAGTTGGAGTTGAACAAAATACTTTACAAGATCTTAAAATTGCAGCTAATATTGCGGCTAATAAAGTTGAGTTTGTTGTCCCAAAGAAGATTGACAAAGGTAAACAGCAGTTAACAGGAAAGGAAAGGAAACCGAGTGATCTGCAGGTTACAGGACTTCCTCACGGAAGCAAAAATCAGTTGAGGAGAGAAGGGCGATGTTTCACTTGCAAAAGGGAATGGTCACTTGGTCACAATTGTGAAGACGATAAAGAGAATGACTTAAGGCAGCCAAGTGCAGAAGAGGACAGCAGTAAAGTTGAAATCTTAGAGTTTGGGAAAGATGCTTCATATCAGGAATCATGCATAACAAGGAACCAAAATGATGTTGGTGATGATGAGGAAGACAACACAACAGTTTTGGATATGCACTTAGAACAATCTAGTGTGGATTGTGAAATCTTTAATATAAGGTATGATGAATCTTGTGATTTTCCTATCATCAATTCATTAATGCATGATGGCATCTTTCATAATGAAGTGTCCGTAGATCCCATATTTGATGAGGAAATGATTATGAATGAAGAGGATTCTTCGTTGAAAACCGAAATGGAAAGAATTAACAGACTGTTGGATGGTGATTTCTCCGAGGAGTTGGAGACTATGGCAGATTTAGAAGAAGATGCGACTGTTGATGAATTTCCACTTGAGCATGAGACTGACCTAGTTGATGAGATGAGTAAAAATCAGATTATGATCATGCCTTCTAGTCAAGAAACTTGCAAGGAAGAACATAAGGACAAAAATAATGAAGATGAAGTTAATTCATCCTGTGCTTCGACGAATGGAGAATTATGCATTGGTCATCAAAAAGATGGTGAGCATGCTGATTTTGATATTGTCAAATCAGCAATAAACGATAGTATTCATGCAGTTGTTGATTCTAAGGATGAGGACAGGTTTGTCATAACTTCAAAGCATGTAATTGGGAAGTGCAGTATTGTGAAGGAGGCTGATTTTGATCATTGTGCATGGGATGGGATAGCAAATCTTAAAGTTTGTTGTGTGATGCTAATTCCAATCCATTGCAAGGTTGGAAGGACCAGTTACAAGTCACAGAGGAGCAGATTGTTCGGACATTAACTCACTTGGATAGGACACACAAGTTTGTCGAGTGCCTCTTTCAGGCAGCCCAGCTTGGGGAGAGACAAAAGAAGTTGATAGTTGGAGCTACTGTTACCGATTTATAGGCTATCAAGCAGGCATTAGAGGTGATAAAATCTGATTATTTGAGGTTGTTATCCGATAGAGATCAGGCCTTTCAGTTTGTAGATAAGACCTTCCAAGGACTCACAGAGAAAGAGAAGGTAATTGATGAACTTAACCTCAAGTTAAGTTTAACTTGTTTCTCTCCGAATAAAACAGAAAATATAGGTAATTTTCGATTATCCGGTAATCCTCTTTTTGGGTGGGATGCGTAGTCCACTTTTGATAACCCACTCTTTGAATTGGGTAATGAAGCACTTCCTGATTTCAATGATGATGATCCCACAATCACTCAGGTGGAGAAATATGAGTATGATCAGGGTGAAGAGCCTACTTTTGCAGATGCTCATTCATCATTTGGTGATGTAGATGATGATACACCTCTTGATTCTTGTCCTGATAATAAGAGTCATAATTCAGAGGATAGTTTAGAGCTTCACAGGGTTTTAGTTGGTGAAGCTCATATGGACGGTATTGTGAGGTTACCCCAACAGTATTCTTCAGGTAGTGGGAATGTCAGATTCCCTATTGGTCCTAGTTATTTAGGAGGGTCTATGAGGGAGTGGAAGACACCCCTTGTCCCAAGGAGCAGTACTGGTGATAGAATATGGATATGGGATCCAGGAGAGATTACAGATGTCGACTGTACAGTGGTGCCATGGCACGGGGATTTTCATGTTTCAGATTCCGGTTCTCACAGGGATTGCAGCTTGGATGGTTATGATGGATTCATTACCAAGTTATTGGTGAGGCTAGTTCAGCCGAGGCACATGGACTCTACAGTTATGATCAAAGTGACACAGCGTCACCATGGTGATGCTGACATGATACTGGTTTGGGACCCCGGGAATCTACTTGATTTCAACGATGGATCATTTTTCAGTTTAGTGACGGAGTCTGGGAGAGTTGTCAGCTTTAGCAGATTCAGATGGATGACAGCGGTTACCAGCTTTGTCAATTCTTGTGGTGGCAGTTGGTGGTTGTGTCACTATCATGGGACATTCATCAGGTTTGTTTGGGATCCTGGTATTTTCATTGATGACAACCAAGAATTTTCAGTTGATTGGGATATTCATGAGCATTGCTTGAGGACAAGCAATCTTTGGGAAGGGCGGACTGTAATGTCCCCTTTCTGAGCAGTTAGTTAGATGCAGTGGTTTAGCCTACTCACGGGTTCTCGTAGGCTAGGGCAGATTGCAGGGGAGCCTAACTAGAGTTCTGGGAGTGGATAATTGAGCGAAATGGGTATTCGAATCCACTCTCGGATGTTGAATCGGATGGATAGAGCCTTGACTTACTATTTTTAGTAAGTTAGTTTTTAGGGTTTCGAGCAAAACGGACGGTGCGGTGATATTCTTCACCGAAATGGGTGTCCGTATCTATCCTCAGTTTGCGGATCGGATAATCAGAAGGCCAAGTTTTTAATGTGCGAAGGTTTAATTATATAAAGTAAAATTATTTAAATACTTTATATAGTTTAAAACCTTATTTTATAAAAAGGGGACGTGGGACTTAAAAAAGAGTTATGTTTCATGATTTATCCCACATTGAGCGTGCAAAAGGAGTTTGTTGTGGAGGAGTCTATTTATTTGGTGGCTTGGTCTCATTTCATGTCATTCTGGATTTTGGTTATTTTCTCTAGAGTTTGAGGCCAGTGGCTGAGACTTCTTCTCCGAAGGGACGGAAACCCCAACGGTGTGGTTGAGGACGAAACCCCTCAAATTTTTGGAGCTGGACAAAACCCCAGTTCTCTGTTGGTGAATTCACACAGGATTCACGCTTTGGTGCTTCAACGATTTCAGAGGTACTTTGGTGTTTGTTGATAAAGTATTTCAAGGGTTTTAAAAATCAGATTGCATAAGAATTTGTGGAAAGATTGTTGATCTTGAAAACATTGTAATTTGTGCCCTAGAATAAAATCTGAAATAAAATTGCAAGTTATTTCTCAATCAATGCATTTTGTATATTTTGCAATTTGGGTTATATTGTTGGAATTTGTTTCTGTTCTTCAAGTTTTATATCCGCAATAAGATTTAGATCAGAAATTTTAACAGTCCCAACCAAGGGGGACATTACAGTGGTATCAGAGCAAGTCTATTCTGCCAGCCTGTGGAAGCCTAATTAAATTTCAGATTCATGGAGTCTTATAATGATTGGTCTAGGAGACAAGGTGATTGGGATAGGACTCGGAGTGAGATACAAAAACCCATCAATCAATTAACTGCAATGATGCAAATTTCTCTACCTTCAGTTTTTCCTCAGGATAAGGTTGATTTTTCATTCATAAAGTTGTCGAAGAAAGTTGGAGTTGAACAAAATACTTTACAAGATCCTAAAATTGCAGCTAATATTGCGGCTAATAAAGTTGAGTTTGTTGTCCCAAAGAAGATTGACAAGGGTAAACAGCAGTTAACAGGAAAGGAAAGGAAACCGAGTGATCTGCAGGTTACAGGACTTCCTCACGGAAGCAAAAATCAGTTGAGGAGAGAAGGGCGATGTTTCACTTGCAAAAGGGAATGGTCACTTGGTCACAATTGCGAAGACGATAAAGAGAATGACTTAAGGCAGCCAAGTGCAGAAGAGGACAGCAGTAAAGTTGAAATCTTAGAGTTTGGGAAAGATGCTTCATATCACGAATCATGCATAACAGGGAACCAGAATGATGTTGGTGTTGATGAGGAAGACAACACAACAGTTTTGGATATGTATTTAGAACAATCTAGTGTGGATTGTGAAATCTTTAATATAAGGTATGATGAATCTTGTGATTTTCCTATCATCAATTCATTAATGCATGATGGCATCTTTCATAATGAAGTGTCCGTAGATCCCATATTTGATGAGGAAATGATTATGAATGAAGAGGATTCTTCGTTGAAAACCGAAATGGAAAGAATTAACAGACTGTTGGATGGTGATTTCTTCGAGGAGTTGGAGACTATGGCAGATTTAGAAGATGCGATTGTTGATGAATTTCCACTTGAGCATGAGATTGACCTAGTTGATGAGATGAGTAAAAATCAGATTATGATCATGCCTTCTAGTCAAGAAACTTGCAAGGAAGAACAAAAGGACAAAAACAATGAAGATGAAGTTAATTCATCCTGTGCTTTGACCAATGGAGAATTATGCATTGGTCATCAAAAAGATGGTGAGCATGCTGATTTTGATATTGTCAAATCAGCAATAAACGATAGTATTCATGCAGTTGTTGATTCTAAGGATGAGGACAGGTTTGTCATAACTTCGGAGCATGTAATTGGGAAGTGCAATATTGTGAAGGAGGCTGATTTTGATCATTGTGCATGGGATAGCAAATCTTGCTAATTCCAATCCATTGCAAGGTTGGAAGGACCAGTTACAAGTCACAGAGGAGCAGATTGTTCAGACATTAACTCACTTGGATAGGACACGAGTTTGTCGAGTGCCTCTTTCAGGCAGCCCAGCTTGGGGAGAGACAGAAGAAGTTGACAGTTGGAGCTACTGTTACAGATTTACAGGCTATCAAGCAGGCATTAGAGGTGATTAAATTAGATTACTTAAGATTGATATCCGATAGAGATCAGGCCTTTCATTTTGTAGATAAGACCTTCCAAGGACTCACAGAGAAAGAGAAGGTAATTGATGAACTTAACCTCAAGTTAAGTTTAACTCATTTCTCTCCGAATAAAACAAAAAATAGAGGTAATTTTCGATTAGCAGGTAATCCTCTTTTTGGGTGGGATGCGGAGTCCACTTTTGATAACCCACTCTTTGAATTGGGTAATGAAGCACTTCCTGATTTCAATGATGATGATCCCACAATCACTCAGGTGGAGAAGTATGAGTATGATCAGGGTGAAGAGCCTACTTTTGCAGATGCTCATTCATCATTTGGTGATGTAGATGATGACACACCTCTTGATTCTTGTCCTGATAATAAGAGTCATAATTCAGAGGATAGTTTAGAGCTTCACAGGGTTTTAGTTGGTGAAGTTCATATGGACGGTATTGTGAGGTTAGCCCAACAGTATTCTTCAGGTAGTGGGAATGTCAGATTCCCTATTGGTCCTGGTTATTTAGGAGGGTCTATGAGGGAGTGGAAGACACTCGTTGTCCCAAGGAGCAGTACTGGTGATAGAATATGGATATGGGATCCAGGAGAGATTACAGATGTCGACTGTACAATGGTGCCATGGCAGGGGGATTTTCATGTTTCAGATTCCGGTTCTCACAGGGATTGCAGCTTGGATGGTTATGATGGATTCATTACCGAGTTATTGGTGAGGCTATTTCAGCCGAGGCATATGGACTCTACAGTTATGATCATAGTGACGCAGCGTCAGCATGGTGATGCTAACATGATACTGGTTTGGGACCCCGAGAATCTACTTGATTTCAACGATGGATCATTTTTCAGTTTAGTGACGAAGTTTGGGAGAGTTGTCAGCTTTAGCAGATTCAGATGGATGACAGGGGTTACCAGCTTTGTCAATTCTTGTGGTGGCAGTTGGTGGTCGTGCCACTGTCATGGGACATTCATCAGGTTTGTTTGGAATCTTGGTATTTTCATTGACGACAACAGGAATTTTCAGTTGATTGGGATATTCATGAGCATTGCTTGAGGACAAGCAATCTTTGGGAAGGGCGGACTGTAATGTCCCCTTTTTGAGCAGTTAGTTAGATGCAGTGGTTTAGCCTACTCACGAGTTCTCGTAGGCTAGGGCAGATTGTAGGGAAGCCTAACTGGAGTTATGGGAGCAGATAATTGAGCGAAATGGGTATTACAATCTACTCTCATATGTTGAATCAAATGGACAAAGCCTCGACTTACTATTTTTAGTATGTTAGTTTTTAGGGTTTCGGGCAAAACGGACGGTGCAGTGATATTCTTCACCGAAATTGGTGTCCGTATCTATCCTCAGTTTGCGGATCAGATAATCAGAAGGCCAAGTTTTTAATGTGTGATGGTTTAATTATATAAAGTAAAATTATTTAAATACTTTATATAGTTTAAAACCTTATTTTATAAAAAGGGGACGTGGGACTTAAAAAAGAGTTATGTTTCATGATTTATCCCACATTGAGCGTGCAAAAGGAGTTTGTTGTGGAGGAGTCTATTTATTCGGTGGCTTGGTCTCATTTCATGTCATTCTGGATTTTGGTTATTTTCTCTGGAGTTTGAGGCCAATGGCTGAGACTTCTTGTCCGAAGGGACGGAAATTCCCAACGGTGTGGCTGAGGACGAAACCCCTCAGATTTCTGGAGCTAGACAAAACCCCAGTTCTCTGTTGGTGAATTCACACAGGATTCACGCTTTGGTGTTTCAACGATTTCAGAGGTACTTTGGTGTTTGCTGATAAAGTATTTCAAGGATTTTAAAAATCATATTGCATAAGAATTTGTGGAAAGATTGTTGATCTTGAAAACATTGTAATTTGTGCCCTAGAATAAAATCTGAAATAAAATTGCAAGTTATTTCTCAATCAATGCATTTTGTATATATTGCAATTTGGGTTATATTGTTGGAATTTGTTTCTGTTCTTCAAGTCTTATATCCGCAATAAGATTTAGATCAGAAATTTTAAAAGTCCCATTCAAGGGGGACATTACACTAGACGTCTGGACTGGACGTCTAGACTGGGCGGTTGGCTAGACGGCTGGACACCTGGACTAGACGGCTGGACTAGACGTCAGGACTGGACGGTTGGACGTTTGGACTAGACGTCTGGGCCGGACGGCTAGATGTTTGGGTTGGACGGTTGGCTAGACATCAAGGATGGATATCTGAACAGTTGCCGACAAAACCAAACGGCTAGACTGATACGTGCAAGGGTTGATCTCCCAGGTCTAGACGTCTTCCACTAAGCATTCCTTCTCCAGTCCTCAAGGTTCTTCAACACGCCCTGCAACAGGAAAACAACATACAACAATAAATGCTCTCGTACCAAGCTAGGATCAATACCTGCAACAACACTATAACACATGCAATCTCGTACAACACACATTATAGACTTAACAGTTGTTGCACGTCTCTGCATTATAGACAAGTATGGATAGATTACAAAATGAAATAGGGGGGTATTTATAGGTAAGATCAGGAAGTTATTGCAACTAACCCGTCTCAACCGTCCAACCGCCTATTATCCTTAACATTTGCGTTTACTGTCTAACTGATAGGTTTAGACGTCTAACACAACATCTAGACGTCTGATTAGTTAGGCTAGACGTCTAATCCAGACGTCTTAACACAAAGACGACTACATTTGTCCTTTTGTGCTTACTTATTAATCAAGCCATATTCATTTGATTGGCTGATTTTACATTGCAACTTGTCATTTCCAAGATTCATACATTATCAAAATTGTTGTACATATCAAAATTGTAGATCTTCATAGGACATTTATGTCAAACAACTTTATGCTTAGAACTGTTGTCTACAATCTGGTGAACAAAGAGCCTCAGAGATTGATGAGGGCATCACGTTCATTCTATAGTGTTCTTTCTATAGTTCCCAGGTCATTTAATTATTGGGCAAATAATCTCCACGTGATCTTTTGCGTGGTTGGCTTTGTTGGCCATTAGTTGCCTTATTGTTATTTAGTTAGTGAGTGATAGGATAGAATATTTCTTTCCTCCATATTTGTCCTCATGTGCAATTTGAGCGTGTGGTTATGTATTTTGGGCCTTCGATGCCTATTTAAGCATTCTCAATAATGAAATTCTTAGCTTAATTTCAATACCTTCTCATTTGGTATCTGAGCACGATCCGTACGACCTGTACTCCATTTGGCAATTGGAATTCAAATTAAGAATTTCTATTGCCCCATTTGGATCGATTCCATTTGGTGACAATTTTTGCATAATTTGTTGGCAACTTTTGTGCGCAAATTTTGTCAAATTGTGGGCGATTTTTCAAAATTTGTTCGCATAATTGTTGGCAAATTGTGTTTGCTTGTTACCCCAAAATTTGTTTAACTGGTTTCTGACTCCCTAGGGTCAAAACTAGGTGGCTAATCCACCTCCGCCTCGGCTAAGGTCAACAGACTAAGCGGCGTGGCGGCAAACAAACTAGTGGCAGACGACTAAACTGGCCGTTACAAACGACAGCCCCCACAAAACAGGCGAAGGCAAGTGGCGTCTGACCATTAAGCAATGGAGTGCAGCGGTAGAGAGTCTAAGAGTAGCGAAGCGATCAAGCGATCAGTGGTGGTCAACAAACAAACAACTAGGCAACAATACAAGGACCATGTGGCAGCCCCCAGACCGCCAGCTCCACTTCCATTGCAACGACGGAGAGTTTAAGAGTAGCGAAGCGGCCAAGCGGTCAGTGGTGGTCAACAAACAAACAGCTAGGCAACGGTCCAAGGACCACGTGGCGGCCCCCAGACCACCAACTCCCCATCAAAGGAGAGCTCGACCACCGTGAGGTGGTCATACACCTTAAGGGAGTTTGTTTCCTTATAAATAGGCAAAGGCTCCCTCGCATCCCGAATGTGGGATTAAGTCGATGTAAAAATTTGTTTTATTTTTGCTGTCTATGGCACGGCCTGTTTGATTTGCTGCCTCACGATCCATTATTGGCGTGGTTTCGTTTCTAACAAGCCGACGTGGAGGGCATTTATGGAGCAGACGGGATCCTTGGCCTCGATTCGTTAACCTATTTTTCGTGTAGATAAAGAATGCTTGCAAAGAACTTGTTGTCTTTCTGCGATGGACCATTGTTTGTTGTACAAGGACGAATCGACCTTGAATAGACTATGCTACATGGTTGATCTCGTTCACCTGTTTTTGGTGGACTTGAAGCATTTTGCAGGTGAGAACTTCCAACGCAGAATCAGCCGAGTGAAAATGTGTTGGCGAGGTGCACCGTACAAGCAAGACAGAGAGTTTGGTAGCTATTTCTGACACCGTCGATGATCTTCAAAGGGACGTTTGCTATCAAACATCACACGTAGGTATAGATTCAGGCGAATCGCAACCGAGTTGCAGCAGGTGACAAATTTCGAAAATAATTTCAAAATTTTTACAATGTTCTAAGGTTGCAGCATTTCCTATCGTTTTCCACCAAGTGGTAGTGCGCAGACTTTGGAAGGAAATTGCAGCGCACAGGTTGTAGTTTTGAGTTTGGGAGGCAACATTTTAATCCCACATTTTGTGTGGGACAACACTCTTTGTGCCATAAAAGGGCAGACACCCCCTATATTGTCTGACCACCACACAATGGTCAGGCCATGCGGTGGCCGACATGGAAGCGCTAGCTAGGCGCCCAATACATCTTTGTTGGACGAAGACTTGACCACCGAATTGAAGTTAACAGTACCCTGTGGACCTGTGAAAATGCACGTACTTGGCGCAAAACAATTTTTTTTTGCTAAAGCTGAAAACAAAAATATTTTATTTTTGTTTTTAATTAAATTGTTTCAAATTCATTTAAATAATTAAATAATGTTTAATTAAATTAAAACACTAAAAATTCTACGTTTTAGCAAACCTTACAAAGGCATTGTCATGGCCTAGAAGGCTCAAACTTTTTGCACTTTTTTGCACCTCACCAAGTTGGGGACAAGTGTTTGAAAATTGCCTAAGAGGCAACAATTTGTAAAGCCTTTTGTGTCTCATTGTAAGTGTTTGAAAAACAACACCATTGTAATTGCCCTACAAGGCAAGATTTTGTACTCTTTTTGAAAAGAGCTTGGTGGCCCTTCTAGCTTTACACCAGGGGAAAAATGGCTGCTGATTTAGCAGATAAAGTAGCCACCATAGCTGCAATTGTCAGTCTCTAGGCTGATAAGGTTCAAATATAACTAAGCCTAGTGGGTCTAGTTCAGCCCTTGACCATCTCAATCAAGTCAAATGCGACGTCAATATTTATGATGGCTCTCGAGATCTAGACATCCTCAACAGCTGGATTTTCGATATGGATACCTGGTTTGCCTATAGCAATATTAAAAAAGACGACCAAGTCGCTTTTGCCAAGCTCAAGCTTTTGGGCATTGCTAAGGTTTTGGTATAGGACCCTCAAAGAACTCAAGATCCCATTGACACTTGGGATGACTTAGTAAAAGCATTGAAGGATACATTCTATCCTTGAAATTTTGTTGTAGACCTTGACTTCCAATAACTTCATTTGAGGCAAGGATACAATATGAGTGTCCAATATTACATAGGAAAGTTCAACAAATTAAGGATTCTAAATGGAATCCTAGATCCAACTCCCAAACTAATCAACAAGTTTAAAAGTGGCTTGCAAGATCCACTCTTTAGGGAGTTGAAGTATGCACCTTGTGCCACTTTGAATGAAGTGTATAATAAAGCACAACTTGAAGAGGAGAAAATTGCTACTCTCCCAGGTACATCCTCCAGGGCATCCAAAATAGGGCCACCACAACAACAGCAATCAGCTAAGGCACCACCCTATTCTTCTTCTCCTCCTTCCTCTTCTTTTAATGGAAAAAAGTATTGTAATCATTGTAAAAGACGAGGGCACACCGAGTTTGAGTGTTTCAGAAAGAAGAAAAATTTGCTTGCACAACCTCAACAGGAGGCACCCCAATATGGGCCCCTTGAGGTTGGAGGAGAGGATAAGGTGTATAAAGAACTTCGGGGTCAACTCAACCATGTGACCCTCATGCACCACAAACAACACCGTGACAGTTTGTTCTTCACAAGAGCACATCTTCTAAACAAATTTTCTATGAGTTGCATTTTCGACAGTGGATCAACAACCAATCTCATTACTAAATCCATAGTTGATCGACTCAAATTGCCAGTCAAACCCCATCCTTCCCCATATTCACTTGGATAGAAGGATGAGGATTCTACCTCTGCAATCACATAACGTTGTACATTGTCATTTGCTTTTGGTCCACACTATGTGGATCGAGTCACCTGTGAGGTGACTCCCATGGACTACTGTGGAATGATTCTAGGCTAGCCTTATCAATATGATAAGCAGGCTTCATATGATGTTTTTCACAAAACATACACCTTGCATCATCAGAATAAGAGCTTTCTTATTCGCAATCTTCCACACAACCAATTCTTGATGTCTTCACCAAGAATTGCTTTAGTCTCATGACCTAAAGACCTTCGTCCTTCTTTTCCTAAGGAGGTCGTTCCTCCTCCATCATTAGCACCTCCTCCTGTTGCTCCTACTACTCCTCTTGTTGTTCCACCTCGAGCACTACAACGGCCTCTTTCAACACCGCCTTCACAAGTACCAGATGTTCAGTAGACTTCACAACTTCTATAGCAGGTGATTGCTCCTTGTCCTAGTTTTTCACTTGGTGAGGAAGTGATTTCTCGACGTTGTTTCTCTACACCGGCATCCCGAGGCTTTTGCGATGTTCTTCCGCCCGATAATGAGATGTGCATGCAGCGTTTGGTGATTCACCCTTCCACTCCTATTGTACAAGCATTGGAGTCCAAATAATCTCCACGTGATCTTTTGCGTGGTTGGCTTTGTTGGCCATTAGTTGACTTTATTGTTATTTAGTTAGCGAGTGATAGGATAGAATATTTCTTTCCTCCCTATTTGTCCTCATGCGCGATTTGAGCGTGTGGTTATGTATTTTGGGCCTTCGATGCCTATTTAAGCATTCTCAATAATGAAATTCTTAGCTTGGTTTCAATACCTTCTCAGAGATGCCCACTTGGCTCATACCGTATATAGAAGGAATAGTGCCTAGAGAGTTGTATGATTGGGCTACATTCATATTAGACTACATTCAGAATTTTTTGACACAATCTAATAAAAATGTTTCAATGGCTTTCCACACCATTGCTCTAATTTTGGATGCAGTGTCACAAAAGAAGCTTCAATTTCTAGGACTAAACCCTCCTCACACTAGTATGGAGAGTGGACCAACAATTTTCAAGTGGGTTCATGTACCATTGATGTAGACCAGTACTCCTAGAAAGAAGAACAAAAGTGCCTCAAAGAAGAGAAACACACAGGAAGGAACAGGTGACAAAATGGATGTTGTAGCTGAAATGAGTGATGAGTCCATTGGGGTTGAGAAGCACGTACCAGATATAGAGGAGCCAAACAAAGAGAAGAGGCAAAGAAAGTTGAAGCAACAGTGGCAACAAATGGGAGTGCAACTGCAAGAATAAAATCAGCAACAACAACTAGTAATACAAGAACCACCACAACAAGCCACAGGAAGGAAGAAAGAAGGTGGTAGTCTGCAAAAGGAAGTGGTGGGCTAGTAGACCAAGAAGTGTGGAAAGTTGCAACAAGCAGTACAAAAGGGAATTTCAGCACAACTAAGGATTTAGGATGTGTGAGGATGCATTGCATGTGCCATGGTCGGTACCAGGGTGACTTCAACAAGGAGACAACAACCAAGTGTGCAAGAACCTGTTGTGCAGAGTGCAACGTACGAAAAATATAGTGCAATAGTTGGGTAAGAACGCTGCAAAACAGTCAATGTAGGATCCAGTGATTGGTGTAGATGTAGATGACGAATTTCATATTGCAGTTGATGCAGTGGAAGCATCATGACCATTATATGGACAACCAAGAATAGAAGATTTTGCTAGTAATGTTTCAACGCAAGTTGACAATGTTGATACAATAGATGTAGCATGGTGGTGAGTTTCCCGATAATAGAGGAAAATAATGACAAGTTTAAAGGCCAAACAAGTCTACCGTCAATATAAGTCTACAAGACATAGGCATTTGTACAGCAAATGACTTCAATCTACTATAGACAACAATCTATGAGATGGCAAGTTGAACTAATGACGACGATCTACAGTCATAACTTCATGTGACGGCATCAGTCTAACTGCATGATGGCAAGTCTCCTAGATGGAAATTGCACTCCACATGATGACATCATCCTAGTCAGCAACTTTGGTGCAAGGATTACTGCCAACCATTGTCATCTGCATCTATGCAATTCCTAATTGCATTCTACAATTCCTGATTGCGTTTTGCAATTCTTGACTGTATTCTACAGCCTACATCACACAACATCTAGACAATGCACAAGCCTAGTAATCTAACATATTCACATCATCACACAAATATCCAACACATATGGAGAATGGATATATTGCATTAACAGTATGCTTGTACAACAATGTCATTATAGATCATAGCACTTGTATACACAAAACTCACAAGATGCTCTCGTATGTTTTCGTCCATATGCAACAATGAATGGGGGGTGTCTTTTTATAACTTAGTCTTGGTCATTGCCAAAAACGACTTCTAGGACGCATAAGCATATAACTGCCTTCGCCCATCGCACATTAGACACATACCAACTTTATATTATTTGCACTATATTAAACTTATGATGGCATTACATGACTTAACATTACACTTTATCACATATTATTACATTGCCACTTTATAACATTATTAAATATATGTACACACATTTTGTCAAACACTTTGCGTACACCTACAAAATAAGAACATAGCAAAACTTATTCACTAAACGCAAACATATTAATTTTCCTACCTACGTCTATCCCCTCCTCAAAACTTGTTGGTGTCCTCAACGACACATGAGCTAAACATTAGGAATAGAAGCACTAAACAACATACTAGGATCTATTGTCGTGCTCTTTTTGTTTTCTTCTATTCCACACATCTTTTGCAATTGGTATCACTTCAAACTATTGCTCACACCACATTTTTTTCTAATTGCTCACTTCAATCTCTACAATCAGTTATAGCATCAACTTGATCAACATAACCTTCATGACCAACATGACATGCAACACCCATCACCACTTGTGTCGAGGGTCACGAGGGCGAAAGCCCCCTTGCAAGGTCCAAGGGCAATGCCCCTTGGGGGTTCGAGGGGAAAAAACCTTCGTGCGTACAACATTACTGTTCTCTTGCTACAATTGACTGCTTCTTGGCCTCTAACTTAGCCTCTAACGATAGTCCTTGTACGACATCACTTGTACCATGCCATACGTCGACACCACTTGTATGGTGTCAGATGTTGGCAATACTTGTACAGCGTTAGATGTGGACACCTCATCAAATTTCTTTTCCTCAAACGACATTTTGTAAGACGACATTTTGTCAAACGACATTTCCTTAGACAACATTTCATCAAATGACGCTATCTCAGACGACACTTCCTCCTCCATCATATGACTGTGGTCTACTACTATCCTAGCCTCACCTATATGACGATCTGTCGTTTGGTCGCCTTCCGGACGACACTCTTTCGTCAGGTGACCCTCCTGACGGTGCTTTATCGTCTGATCACCCTGCAGACAATGCTCTATCGTTGGACCAGCCTCCTGATGGCACCCAACAACTTTGCCTTGCACAACTTTAACTACTTGTTGAATTTCTGCCTCTTTGAATGAGATTGAATTTACCTCCTCAAATGCAATTAGGTTCAGCAAGTTCACCTCCTCATTACTATCGGCTTCACCTCCTCTGCTTCCTGGCAAGGGTTGTAACTATCCTCTGGTGCTTTTAAATCACGTGCAAAGTGCCCCCAAAAATGGCATCGCCAAAATTGTACCATGGGTCTGCCCTCAGTATCATACTAAATTCTTCGTCTTCTAGTTCTCTATCGTTTGTCATAAACCGCATCACTAGTGGCATCCCTCCATACAATCATTGTCTGTACTACATATACCTGTAGTGATGATCGTGCATTCTCCAAGTCACACTCATCCTCAGAGTAATTGTTCTTCTCTTTGGAGTCGCTTCCTTCCTTGACTTCTCAACCCCAACACTTGAACAATGAACTACTCACATGCCCAAAATCATATCTCACTGTTTGAGTCACTCTTAATATCAGAATCACTCTCATCGTCAAGGTCACTCTCGTCTGCATTAACATGACCCCAATGCGTCAATGATTTTTTTGCATCACTTTCCCAATTCAAGGCTTGTTCCAAAGCCTCTTGGTATGACATCAGAGCAACCACTGTGCTCTTCTTTCAATATGTAGGAAAATTCCATATATGAACCATCTCCTCTTCAATGCATCTGATTGATCTTTCCTCCAAATGGTTAAACAACCCACTCAAATTTAGTTGTACGAACAAACAAACTTGTTCTCACCCTGTCTCATTCTATAAATTTTAGCAATGATCGCATCATCATTGTGAAACAACCAAAATTCTTGCACAATTCCATCACGCAACTCTTCCCATGTCTGGTACTTGTCCTTTGCCAATTTCATGTATCAATCCATTGCGACTCTACAAAATGTCGCAAGGAATAACCTCCTCTAATCTGCATCATTATTCTACCCAATAATCTTCTCAAGATCAACATGGACTTCCTCTTTGTTAATACCAGAGGTACTGAATCTTCATCATGTGAAATGAACATTTCTCCAAATTAGCATATAGCTTATGTCTTCTAAGAGTCTGAAGTGCTTGTCTAACATGTTGCAGATGTTCTACCTATGTCTTACAATAGATGAGAGTGTCATTGAAGTAGACTACCACAAATGCGCTAGTATAGGGATATAGGAAGTCATCTATCATCCTCATGAATGTGGCAAGTGCATTGCTCAAGCAAAAAGGCATAACCAGCAACTCAAATAAACCATCCTTGGATTTCAATGCAATCTTCCTATGTTAGTGGACTCGTGGGTATTTGGTGACAGCTGCCTTTGAGATCAATCTGGGTGAAGAATTTGCATCATGGAGCTGGTCCATCAAATCATCTACCGAGGGAGTCGATACTGATTTTTCATAATGATATTATTCAAAGCTCTATAGTTCATGCAGAGTATCCAAATTTCAACTTTCTTCAAAGCCAAGACAATTGGACTGCCACATGGTGAAGCACTTGGTCTGATGTGCCCCTTTTGAATCAATTCTTGGATCTGCCTCTGGATTTCATCATTTTCAAGGAGTGATCTACAATAAAAAGGATGCACTAGGCAAAGGAGAAGCAAGGACCAAATCAATGGGATGCTTTACCTCACAATGAAGTGGAACCCTAGTTGGTGACTTGAACAAGCCATCATATTCCGTTATAATTTGATCCATCTGCTTCTATTGTGTAGAGCCTGCAATCGATGTAGCAATGGTTCGTCTGCTTTGCGGCTTAATCATCAGTAAATTGATTCCTTCTCTTATGACTCCTTTACTGGAACATGTGTGGTGGTAATGATCATATTTGGTTCATCTTCCACAATCCGCTTCTCTCTATCGTCAGCTTATGGATGTGGAGGCAATGGTGCGCTAAATGTAGAGGGTTGCGGATTAGCAAACAATGTCTAAATTGCTCAACAGTCCTCCCTTGAATGTCGATTGCTCTTGTGATAATCGTAGCGTTTGGTAGTATTGGCCTTTGAGGAAGTCTTTTCTTGGGAATTTTTTTCTGCTTCCATTTCTGATTTTGAGGCTGACTCTCTTTGTCTTGATTCTTTGGAGAGTCATTATTGCCTTTCTTGGATGGTACTTAGTGTTTTGGTTTTTGTTATTTGGTCCTTTTCTATTTTTTTTTTGTGCTTCTATTCCAATTTGATAGCAAGTTTGAATGCTTCTCTCAATGTCTTGAATTTGAAGAGGTCCATGTCCTCTCAAATGTGTATTCGAGGATTTGATGCCTTTTGGCATCTTGAATACCTAATTCTGCCACCATGGAATGGAAAGCATACGTATAAATCTTGAACAGATTATTCTTCACCTTTACGCAATTGTTGTCATCACATGTATTGGTCTTCATAGGCTCCCATGGGATAATATTCTTCCTTGACAGCCTCCATGAAATAATCCCATGTGAACACTACTTCATCTTCATTCTCCTCCTTGACCCTGTTACAATATGCTTCCCACCAATTTCGAACATGTTATGAAGCTTTCACAAGTGCAAAAGTGATTTCTCATTGTCGATGAATTTATTTACAGATAAGTATGAAGATAATTGATCCAACCAATTTTCTAGGGCATCAACATTAATTTTTCCTTCAAACGTAATATCAAAATTCACCTACACCTTACAAGGTGTGGAAGCACTGAATGGTGCTAGCACCATGACAAGTAGTGTGGAGGAGGTTGCATAATTTGCAGTAGGGAGCCGTTGAAGAATTTGAGAAAATCGATCCATCATCTCATTCCTCTATTTCACTAGGGCTTCATTCAACATCTCTTTGAAATAATCAATTGTCTCGGTGTTGTCCATTCTAGTTCCCATCTAAGATCATTTGGAACGACAAGGGAGATGATTAGAGTAATCTTGTGTCTAATACCCAATCTTTCAATATCCTAATCTTGTGTTTATGGACATATGCTCAAAAGACAAACTGCTCTGATACAACTGATCCAAAACTTAAAATTTTGAGTTTTGGATCAGCAATAAAGAATTATAGCTCAAAACAATGTCCTAGAATGGAGCCACTCTTAAAATTCTATGTATGCAATATTGTTGAAGGTTTTGGCATGATCGTCGAAGTGAAATGGTTAGATGTCTTTCAACATTTTTATAGCACTAATTTATCAAATACACTTACATAGTCTACAATATAGTATCATCAAATCTTATCAGCATGTCCAATCCACCATCTCTTAAAGACAAGAACATAAGATTTGTGTTTTGGTATAAAAATGCATGTAATCCTAGCTCTTCATCATGAAGCCATATATCAAAAACATCATAAGCATAAGTATAAAGAATCATAAATAATAATTATAATGAGGGGACATGACTGTCTTTTTTATATAGTATGTCTCTTCAATAACTATTACTATAACATTATAGGTTGACTTGTCATTTTTCTTAATAAATCAACTAGTCTTGATCCCTAATTCCTCAAGCCAATTTGACTTGCACAAAGCTAGTCTCAAGGATCAATGATAGGGATTACGCATATCCAACTTTCATATACAAAGGCACCTTCTTGACAAACTAAAAAGGTAAGATAAAGGCAATGAGAACTTTTAGTAGTCTATTAATTTTAGTAGAACTTTTAGACTATATAATTATAATAATATAGATGAAACATTTTAATGAAAAGAAATTATAACATTTGAGGTCACCTATCATGCATAGAAATTGCTATTTAAGCTTCTCATATAATTGGTTAGAACCAAAACCAGAATTAAAATTAATAGACTATCAAATAAATGCTTTATTTTAACGTAATGCATTTTATAATTGCATTGAACTCTTTTTAACTTAAGATGCATAGAAGCTCCTATTAACATGCATTAAAATCCTGTAAAACAATTGCCTATATGAAAAGAAGACTTACTCCGTGGTTTTCCTTTACTGCATGGAAAGTTTCGTTGGAGACATATCAATGCTCTAAAAGATAAATTAGAGATTATGAGTTTTCTTTGAAGATTACCAATTGAGACAGGAAATGTGAATTTATCTTCATATTTTTTAACAGAATAAATTATATAGTTGACAAATCTTAAAATAGGAATGGTACAGAGTGAACATGAAGTAATTAGATACAGTACAAGTGTACCTTTGATTTGTTGTATTGCTCTCCAAGAAATTCCCAATCAAGTTTCTGTAAGTACAATGAGAAATAATTAGATTGATTATAGAATCACAAGTTTGCACATCTAAGAACCAGAAGAAAACCCCTACCATAATTCCATAAAAAAAAGAAAACCCCTACCATAATTCCATAAAAAAAAGAAACTATGGATTCATTTAATGCTAGGGAAAAACTTGTAAAGAAGTATAGATAGATACGAGAAAATACAAATCATCAGCCTTTAGTTCTTCAGAAAAAATGTGTAAAATTTAAGCAGATAATCTTACATGTTTAAATTCTGCCCCTTGAACCAAGTTGGAATTAGTCCTGTAAAGTTGTTATAGGACAAATCTCTGGAAGAAAATGAAACACATCAATCAATATAAAAGAAAATATATCAATGTCCTTGAATGACTGAAGGAGGCCAATGGATTTGAAACAATAACAGATAACCAATTAGAACAGTAAGGGTATGCCAAAATGAATACCTCCGAATTCTAAAAGAAAGACTATAAGTAGCAATCTAATGTTGGCATTTTAAGCCTTCCTACCACAAAATATCCCAGGTCCCAATATAAAGTAGCCACAATATTAAAGGTCAAAATAATCATATAATGAGTAGAAATAGAATAATATATGATCAAATTAATATGTATATCAAGGCCTATATAATAAAGAAAATAACATTCACTTATATAATAAAATATGAATGTAAATGGCCTATGTCATTCATGAACTATGCATGAAGAAAACTTACAATATTAATTTCTCAAAATTTGTATACAAGCTTTATTCCTTTTCTTCCTCTTACAACTCTATAATCTGATATTCGGATTACATTCTCATGGAGTATTGTCTCCATAATATAGCCATAGTAATGTGACTCTTCACATACTTGACTATTGCTCTCCATATGACAAGTCCCATGACCTTTGGCTTATTATCTTGCCACTTGCATATTGTTAGCTTTTGATGCTATAATACTTAATATAAATCACCACAAGAAAATAATCACAAGATCAAATATAATGAAGTTGCAATATAAAGGAACCAAATATAATAACTCAAAATATAATATCAAATAGAATAACTCATAAGAATACTCACAGAATAATCACATGGACATGCTCACAATATTGCACATAGAATACTGAAAATGCTATTGAATAAAAGTCTACTAATGCAAGCATAAAGCTTTGCATTTTCGATGAATATTACAATGCTTTGTCACAAATATATAATTGTATGTGACTTCTCATATGTTGCACTCTTGACCTTCACTCTTCTTTGCAACTCTTCACTATCCTATTCTAAGGACACATGTGCACACTCCATATTGGACACTTGTGCACATTTACACTCGCAACACTTGCACACATATTTACATGACACTTGTGCATTTCTTACACATTATTACATTACATAAAATATTAACTCACTCACTAATCTAGGACACAACCCTAATTTAATATTTACAATAATGTACCAAGGTGGTATATTGGCATGTACCAAATAATGTAATATTCTCCAACACCTCCCTGTATTACATTATTTGGTTATTGAAGATTTTAGTTTTTAATATGGTCTTCATCTTGATCTTGGAGCTTGAGCTTCCTTTGTTCTCTTTTTGCCTTCTTCTGAATTTTCTAATATTCTTCTTTTCCTTGCTTAACCTTGTCTTTGGATTTAGGTTTTCTATTGTGATTGCTTCTCTTCCTCTTTCTTCTTTTTTTTTCTGCAATTTCATTTGTGATATATCTGACGATATACATCCTAAGCATTCAATTAGTAAGTCATCACAATAATATAGCTTTGATCTCAATGATTCCTCATATGCTTCATTATCTTTCTCAACTTGTCTCTTCCTTTGAAAAATCTCAAAACTAATTAATGATAGATACATCACTAAACACTCCTTTGAAGAAAATATAATGGTGTTTTGGGAATCCCACCATGTCCTGAAAAGTTTTTCGTGAAGATAGCTTATAAGAGATGTGAAATTTCCTTCTTTTGCTTCTTTGAGAAACAAAGTCAATTTTTCTTTTAAAACATTAAACATTTGTTTCTTTTCATCAAAGTCACTTATTAAGTTTTGAGAGTAAAATCTAAGTGCATGCAACATGTCTTCACTATCCTCATTAAATGCATTCTTAACAATTTCTTCCATGATATGCAAAACAATGTTAAGAATATATTTGATGTAGACTACCTTATGTCTCCCTAGGTTTTGAATAATTTTTCAAGTTTCTAAATTTTAAAAACCTATGATGTTGAATTCCTTATGTCTCCCTAATTAATTAGAAACTAGAAAATAAGAATTTTGCAAATATAATATTCCTAAATTTGAAGTAGACTTCCTTATCTCTCCAAAATTAAATTATTTTCAATTCAAAAATAAATAAAGTAATAAAGCTTTCAAGTAAATAAATTTCAAAAAGCTTCAAATTACTTTATATCAATACCTACTTATCACTCCAAGACTTTAAAAAGTAACTAAGGTATTAATTATCCTATTAACCTTCTTATCTCTCCATTTAAACTCATTAAACCTTAGCAATAATTCAAAAAACAAAATATTGAATTATAAACCCTATTTTCTCCATAAATAGCGTGGCTTCCTATGGCGTCTTGGACACTGCAAAATTCAAAACAATTTTGCTGACCGAGGGTGTTTCTCTCAGGTTTGAAAGATGATCACTGCCTGTAATGGAATATGTTTTGCACTTCACAAGTGCTATATTTGAGCAATTTGGTGAGCGTTCCAGTTATGCCTGCCCCTAACGTTTTAGCTCCTTAGAATGCACTCGACGTTCTGTCCAATCCAACCGTTACAATCAGCAATCTTTGGCGGGGTGTCCTTTCATTTGGTGCTCGGATTTCATGCACTTGATATGTCACTTCATTGTCTTGGCGCCTAACATGCCTCCTCCTTAATCCATGCTACAACCTTAACGTACATTTTCCAAACGCTTGCTCGGCCCTTGGTATTTACCATTCAATGCTTGGTCCTTTGCATAGTACGTAGTTTCACTTTACATTTTCCCTTTGATCTCTCACGGCTTTGATCTTTTCCTCCTTGACTTGACCCTATGTAATTCATCTTGTCACTACATAACTCGACTTGTCACTTTGGCTCTTAGGCTTTCGCTGCCCTTAGACTCCTTGTCTAGGTCGATTTATTGCATGACCTTTGGTCTCCTATGTCCTTTGGTCTTTTTCGCACCTTGGTTGGCTCTTGGGTCTTGCGTACCTAGGTTGGCGCTCAAATATAAGGTTCTACTGTGTTCCTACATAGTGTTGCTCGGCTCTCGTTGTTGCTCGATGGCTCCTGCTCGTCTCTATGCTCTAGATATGCTTTCACTCTATGTTCGACTTCTCTTACGTTTGGCTTGATGAAAAACGTGTCTAAATGATGCTTCAAAACTCCAATACGTCTCCTCCTTACATTGGGCGCACAAGTGACATTCTAAACTCATGTGTCGCTTGGTTGATGCTTAGCTCCGTTAGGTTGATGCTCGGCCTTGCTCTTCTCCTTTGCTCGGTTGGCTCTTGGCCACTGGCCTTCACTCAGCCCTTGGTGCTTCACTTGGCCTTTGGTCTTTTGACGCTCTGCCCTTGGTGTTTCTCTGTGCTCTATCCTTGGACTACCGTTGAGCGCTTGGCCCTTCAACTTGCTTGGCATTCGAACTTTCACTTAGCACTTAACCTTTGAACTTTGCTTGGCATTCGCCCCTCTATGTCTTGCGTAGTTCTGCGTAGATTAGTCACCTACATATTTGACCTGCATAGCTTGCTCTTAACTCAGGCCATCTTAATGCTCTTTTCCTTGCCTTTATTATGCTTTAACTTGAATCTTTACTCATTGCTCTTCACTGATTTGTGCAAGTTTGGAAGCAGAGTTCTGCGTTCTGGATTTAAACTCTCTTAGGACTCATAAACCCTTCATGCAATCTTAGTTATACCTTGCTGCGGCTGCGTTCTCTTTTGTAGCCAACATAGAATACTGAGGATAACTCTGCCTCAAACTCGGGCTTCTTTACTTAAAACTAATATTATAAAACTCCTCATAACTCTGCCTCAAACTCGGGCTTCTTTACTTAAAACTAATATTATAAAACTCCTCACTTATTTCTATGATGGCTTCTCAAGCTTGAACGTATTTTTCTACGCTGTAACACTATTTCTTATGCTGTCTTTGAATCTGCTTGTCTTGTGGATGCCTTACTTATCCTGTAATAACTAATAGTCAAGCAGTAGATTTCATACTCCTTTGCTGTCCTTGCAGGTGCAAGTGCTGGTTCATGTACTGAATGAAAGTATTGATAACACCATTTACTCTGTCCCTGAAAAACGCACTATGATGATGTTACCTTCTGCTCTAATTTCACTGCACTCACGCACTTGAACTTCGCTGCCTTCTGCAAAGCTTTCTTTCAGGCTTGCTGCTTACCTTATAATCTTGCTGTCCTTGAATGCAATTAACTCTTTAGTTTGCTGCCTTTGACTGCTGTTATTCTAACTTGCTGCCTTACTAATTTTAAGGACTCTATCCACAAGCTATTCCAGAAACATAGCTCTATCCTTGATTGAAGTTACTCTTGTATTAAGAGTATTCAATCTCTGTCTATTGCTTTAAACTGGCTGCCTTTAAGTCTTCTTGTTATCTTGAGGTCTTCTTGCTTGCTTTCAATCTCCTTGCCTTCAAGTCTTCTTGTTAGCTAGATTAATGGTCTCTTCTCTTATTAAGGACCAATATTTTTGCTTGAGATGGACCTCTTTCTCGGGTCTTCTTCAATCTGCATTGTGTTGTTCTTACGCTGTCCTTTAACTTGGACCATCCTTAAGACTCCTTGCTGTCTTGAAGTCTGCTATACCTTTCAAACTTTGGCAAGAAACTTGTCGTTGCCTTCCAAAATCTGCCTTCAATGGGACCATTTTAATAAGTCTCCTTTGTTTGCTTCTAATGGGACCTCTTTTCTTGGGTCTCCTTTATCTGATTTCAATATCAAGGTCTATCTTCAAGACCTGAAACTAATCTTATAGATTGCCTTCTATTCCGAATAGATCTCTTGGAATAGGTTAACTCAATCTATCTTATCAAGGTCTATTTGTTAGGATCCTATCCTAACCCTAATTATTTATTAATAATAATAACATATATTTCATATCCTAGGTTAGAATAATCAATAATATAATAATTAATTATTATATTATAATATTAGGGTTAGGTTAGATTTGTGTCTTTTCACTGACAACCCTAGAATGGGTATAAAGCAATGTACAATTCTATCATTTGAAGGTATCCATGAATAAAATATAAAACATATGTTTATTGACCCATTGGAGGGATTCCCTATTCCAATGCAAAAGTGATTCGTATCAACAATGATTCTATTTATTTTTATATTATTTTATTTATTAATTTATTAAATCATTGCTAGAACCTTCAGGGTTCTATCATCTGGTATCAGAGCATGTTGGATCCAGCCATATTGGACCAAGAAGTACGGAAATTGAAGGAAGAATTTCAGGGATGTAGTTCCACACTGGCAACAACGTTTAGAAAACATTATTAGTAAGTGCATTGAGGATCTAATGGAAGTAGAAGCAGAGGAAAATAAAGAAATACCCATTGCACTTTCGAAGGAAGAAGATAATTCAAACCCTAAATTTTTTTTTCGGAAGAGCCCGAAACCATAAATTTTCAAAGGGTACATAATATACTTCCGAAGAAAAAATAAGGAAGAAAAATGTAAATGGAGAAGTTACTCCTAACCCTAAAAAAAATTTCCCTTCCGAGGAGGCCGTAGCTATGGAATTTCAAGAGATTTTGAGGTTTCCAAGAGTGATCAGGTTTATGGGAAGAGAACAGTCAAAAAAAATTCAAAAATTACAGTTAACACTAGAAAAATACTCAACCATCAAATCCTCAGCCATCAATGAAGCCCAAAAAATTGGAGTTTTTATATATTGCATACTGCTTTCATGTGAGCGCCCTCCGCCTTGGTTCATCGCTCACTCTCATACTATCTCCGAGCCTGCAATCTCAACTTGCAAGGAATATGGCAGTACATTACAACTTCAACCAGCTTGCTGGAAAACAGACCCTCTAATTCTCTAATAAATGTAAAATATTGTTGTTTCGCATTAGTTTGGAATCTCATAGGAATTAACAACAGCACGGCGATTACAGCAAATAAATTCTTTTAGAAACACATTAATGCCAGCATTATTTAAATGGAGGGAAACGAATAATCAGCGGAAGGTTATGCCTGTCCAAACATTGTAGTCATATACAGAAAACAAAATTTTAAAGAACTGGAAAGTTCTGCTCACTACTCTCCCTCAACCTTTTCCAAAGGTATTGCATTTGTATTTCAAGACAAGTTTAGAGGAGTTCATAGCAGCAATAGATGTCTTCAACTAAGGCAACTGATATCACATATCCAGTATGAGTAATTGTATGAAACTCCTTATGTCATTACAGATATTCTGGCTACTCTCTTAAAGGCGTAGGAAAATCCCAACTTCCTAGCAAAAGTATGATAGTAGATCTTGCATATTCCAAAACTGAGAGGCCTAGCAAAAGGTTTTCGATACGTTTTATGTGCCTTTGAAGTCATTGCCAGGATCTGCAGATCCATCTTTACATTGGAAAGCTACCAAAAATCAAAATTTCTTGAAAGACATTTTTCTACACCCCCAGCCATTTTCTTCAGACTTACGTGAACTCCATGTTTCCTTGATCAATTTGGAAATCAACACGCTTCAAAACCTCGACGATTTTAATGTCGCACGAGAAAGAACTTTAATGCGGTTAAAACAGATTTTCAAAGAAACGTTAGTGGACACAGAGATAATTGAGGTGCCCTCTAACATAGAAATAATTGAGGTGCCACCTAACTTAGCGATTTCAGATAATCGCATCAACACATGTTCTCAATGTCCAATTTGTTTGGAGAATTTTGAAGTGGGAGGCGAAGCTGTGGATACGCCTTGCGAGTGTAAGAAGATATTCCATTCCAAATGTATTTCCTCATGGTTAATGGCTGATAACCACTGCACGCAAATCCACCATGTAAAGAACTGGCAATTGGGCACTCACCAAATTTGGAGTTAGACAAACCGTAGCTGATACATTAACAATTAGCCTGCACAGTACTCACTGCCGGCCCGGTCAAGTCATTTACCATACGTGTCTAGTATGACAAGGGTGTTTATAAAGGAGATAAAGGCTTTAACTGTTGTTGAATCCCACTGCAAGGCCTTAACGTCCATTCGGGCTCTCCTGCGGTTGAAAATTAGCATGCTTTCTACCATTATCGGCCGCTATAAAAGGATTTGGAACCTCTCAGACATTTACTTCAAAGGGCAAACAAAATCCAAAAAGAATGGAATATATAGTAGTGACAACTGCAATGGCAGTGACTAGAATAATGTACCTCTTATATGCCTTCTCTTCGTTGGGTACTTTCGACTGCGAAACATGAAGAAATGCAAAAATGGTTCCAACAATAGCGATTGCCTGGATCCACCATTGAAGAAAAATAGATGCTATTTCCAGCCAGAAAGCACAAGATATAAACCTGCCAGTACTCCAAAGGAGGAATGATCTCGGTCAGCATGAGCCACTGGCCACCATATCCGACCAACCCCAAGGTCATGGCAATCCCTAGCACAGCCCAAGATGGCAGAAACATACACATCAATCCAGAAACCCACCCCATGATCTTTCCAAGATCGGAGGCCACAGCCAAATTGTTGAGCTTGATCTGGTTGATGCCCATGACGTCCTTTAGCGTGGAAGAGTAATTGGAGAAAAAAAAGTGGTGTCATTTATGGCTTGCAACCATATCTCTTCTCATGACGATAGCTATTGAAGGAAACTATAAATTTTACACTGTGTCTATGGAGCACTAGGCATTGTGATATTTAAAGTAAAAATTAACGCGTAGCTTTAGCCCTAGAATGATTCGCCAATGAGGAAAAATAACCAAAGCAAACCAACAATTATCGGTCCGATAAATACAAAGCCTTCATGACTGCAAATCCGACAAATACAAAGCTTTCTTGATCGTCAAGGTTTGAGTTTGGCCATATGATGTACTCGAAAGTAGGTAAACCAACAATTGCCAATCTGTAATACGGGACTTGTTGGACCGTGACACAATATATCGTTGAATTTGTATTGTCCGTCTGTAATAGAGCACATCAATGTTGTGTATTTTCTGTCTTATTTCTATTTCACGGCAAGTCCACCGACTTATTCATACCATAACATAATGCCATTTGCGACATGCAAGATTAGTGACACTCGCAGTTATTGCGAAGATCCACACCATTGAATGGACCGTTAAGCTCCTCACTGGACTGGTTTGAGCTGGAGACATGAACCCTCAATCAACGACGAAACCGTTTGTGTGTAATCAACGATATGGAGCGTCAATGCTTCTTTTGGCGAGTGGTTCTTTGTTTTGTATTGAAAAAAGGGAGATAATGCTTACGTGTTGTGGACTGATACAAACTGCCGAGATGTCGTGCATTTGTTCGAAAATAACTCCAACAATCACTATGTTTATCAACGTGCCCCAGAGGTTAAGTGTCGTCCAAAGCTACGGAAGAAACATTCCTCATCCTGCTTGGTTGCTTGATAACATTGCGGACAAATGTGAGAAATTTTCTAGAGACGTGATAAAAATGATAAGGGTGTTGGCCAATGATATGTCTTACCCACAAATAGCATCTGTTTAATTCATCATTGACAACACACATTCCAACCTTCATAAGCATGTCAGTTTGAAAGGCCTTCATTTATTAACCGTTGGAGACCGCACTGTCATGATATCACTTAATACTTGTTGGGAGAAGACTGTTGGTGATTAGCCATTTCAGAACGTGCACACATCGAGGATCAAGAAAAGCATTTATACAACGTGAAGAGTTGAGTCAAAACCAACAAACGTCCATAATCAAACATACACAGATTGAAGGGATTGCAGAATTGACAATCCAAAGCTAGCATCATATTGGAAACAAGGTCAAAGTATACCTAACCTACTTCAAATCAAAAAGGTATACATAGCATTCCTATTAATGCTTTCTATTAATTGGATGGAGCAATAAGGTCAAACTTATTAGTATTACATTGAAGCTTATTATTATTACATTGAAGCTTACTATTATTACATTGAAGGGATAAGCAATTATTTTCCACAGTAGACGTCTATATTCTCAAGAAGGTATTTCAAATATATTTATTAAAATATAAACTACATAATATTTGCAATATTATTAATAGACGATATAAGTTGTATAACATTGAACAATTATATTAGATTGCAAACGTCTATATTCTCAAGAAGGTATTTCAAATATATTTATTAAAATATAAACTACATAATATTTGCAATATTATTAATAGACGATATAAGTTGTATAACATTGAACAATTATATTAGATTGCAAATATTGTTAGTTTCTAGAATTTCAAAAGTAGAGAGTTATAAGGAGTACTACTTCAAACCTTAGCTAATTGGAATTTAGAAAATTGAGACATTGAATTTAAGGATGGAGAAGCAATTCATTGCTTGCTAATATATTTCAAGTTTATTGCTTCTACTTGTCTCATAGTCACATTAAAAGAGATAAAAGGAATCCAACCATATCACATCCTTATGAATGAATTGCTTTGCTTTCTCACTGAAACCAATACGCCAAAGCATTTAAAATGGCAAGTTGGGAAAGCCTCCGATGGACTTCTCTAATGATATCACAATTACCATAATTCTGATTTTAATTGCAGCAATACACTTCACCTAAGTGCGGATAATTGTTGAGGGGCTTGGATTACTTTCAATTCACAAAATTGTGGTATACGAGAAGATTAACCGGCGAAGATTCCCAGCTTTGAGGACAAAGCTATTTTTAAGAGGGGTGGATTGTTAGGATCCTATCCTAACCCTAATTATTTATTAATAATAATAACATATATTCCATATCCTATGGTTAGAATAATCAATAATATAATAATTAATTATATTATAATATTAGGGTTAGGTTAGCATTGTGTCTTTTCACTCACAACCCTAGACTGGGTATAAAGCATTGTACAATTCTATCATTCGAAGGTATCCATGAATAAAATATAAAACATATGTTTATTGACCCATTGGAGGGATTCCCTATTCCAATGCAAAAAGTGATTCATATCAACAATGATTCTATTATTTTTAAAATATTTTATTTATTAATTTATTAAATCATTGCTAGAACCTCAGGGTTCTATCACTATTTCTTAATGACTTGAAACTTTTATAAACATCTATATTTGAGACTTATCTGCAACTCGAATCAATCCCTGCATGAGGAAAGCTCGCGGCCTTCAAGCTAGATTAATGGTCTCTTCTCTTATTAAGGACCAATATTTCTACTTAATATGGACCTCTTTCTCGGGTCTTCTTCAATCTGCCTTGTGTTTTTCT
This sequence comes from Wollemia nobilis, assembly GCA_028583015.1. Taxonomy (NCBI): domain Eukaryota; kingdom Viridiplantae; phylum Streptophyta; class Pinopsida; order Araucariales; family Araucariaceae; genus Wollemia; species Wollemia nobilis. The sequence goes on along the minus strand of JAQPPZ010000613.1, from coordinate 2,706,608 downwards.
TATGTTGTCCTTTAACTTGGACCGTCCTCAAGACTCCTTGTTGTCTTGAAGTCTGCTATACCTTTCAAATTTTGGCAAGATACTTGCCTTCCAAAATCTGCCTTCAATGCGACCATTTTAATAAGTCTCCTTTGTTTGCTTCTAATGGGACCTCTTTTCTTGGGTCTCCTTTATCTGATTTCAATATCAAGGTCTATCTTCAAGACCTAAAACTAATCTTATAGACTGCCTTCTATTCCGAATAGATTTCTTGGAATAGGTTAACTCAATCTATCTTATCAAGGTCTATTTCTTAATGACCTAAAACTTTTATCAAGATCTATATCTGAGACTTAACTGCAACTCGAATCAATCCCTGCATGAGGAAAGCTCACGGCCTTCAAGCAATAGAATATGAAAGTCTTAGATAGCTTTTTCTAGCATTACTAATACATTCAAATTATTTGAAGCAGAATGACAATGACCAACTTTTCTTCTGAGTTGGTTCTTAATATGAAACTTGTTCTTCACTGGTTATTCTTCAACCTAGTGGTAAATTTCCTTAACTTCATTGGTTTTTCTTCAACCTAGTGGTAAAACTTATCTTCACTGGTTTTTCCTACCTAGTGGTAATATCCTTAGCTTCACTGGTTTTTCTTCAACTCAGTGGAAATACTTTTCTTCACTGGATTTTCTTACCCAGTGGTAATATCCTTAACTTTTGCAACTTTTAAAACTTGTGCAAGTAACCTTGTTGTGGATTTGATACCACTGTTAGTTTTTGATGCTATAATACTTAATATAAATCACCACAAGAAAATAATCATAGGATAGAATATAATGAAGTTACAATATAAAGGAACCAAATATAATAACTCAGAATATAATATCAAATAGAATAACTCATAAGAATACTCACAAAATAATCACATGGACATGCTCACAATATTGCACATAGAATACTGAAAATGCTATTGAATAAAGGTCTACTAATGCAAGCATAAAGCTTTGCATTTTCAATGAATATTATAATGCTTTGTCACAAATATATAATTGTATGTGACTCCTCATATGCTGCACTCTTGACCTTCACTCTTCTTTGCAACTCTTCACTTTCCTATTCTAAGGACACATGTGCACACTTACATATTGGACACTTGTAACACTTGCACACATATTTACATGACACTTGTGCATTTCCTGCACATTATTACATTACATAAAATATTAACTCACTCATTAATCTAGGACACAACCCTAATCTAATATTTACAATAATGTACCAAGGTGGTACATTGGCATGTACCAAATAATGTAATATTCTCCAACACATACTAGACTCTTCACTTTCTTCTTACATGGACACTTGACTCTATGACACTTGCACACATCTACATGACTCTTACACTTTTACATGCACTCCTAATCTAAGACACTTGTGCACATCCTCACATTACATATTTGCACACTTACATACATGACACTTGTGCACATTCTCTCAATCTACACTTGCACTCTAACTTACATGACACGTGCATTTTCTGCACATTGACACTTACATGAAAAGGGAAATATAAATCACACATCTAAACTAAAGACTCAACCCTAATCTATTATCTAAAGCATTATCACCACCCAAAAAATAAAAAGCACTTAACTTCAAATGGTGAATCCTAAACAATTAAATTTTAAAAATATTAGAAAGGTTAATATCACGTAGTATGGATATTACAATATATATGCAAAGAAAGACCTTTTGCCAAAGAAGATGATAAAGAAGACAAAGTTAATAAAGACCATAGCCAGAGAAAATGTCGCCCTTAATCTGTACCAGCATGTAGAGTAAGACAAATTGGCATCATAGTCAATCACCATGACAAAACCAAAACAAGATCTAATAATTTGCTTGTGAAAATAATCTACTCCCAAGTAGGCTTGGCTAAGCAACCTTACAAGATCAAGGAATGGATTCAAAAACTTATCCTAATAATTTGCTTGTGAAAATAATCTACTCCCAAGTAGGCTTGGCTAAGCAACCTTACAAGATCAAGGAATGAATTCAAAAACTTATCCTACCACTCAAGGTTGATGTTAGTCAATAGCAGAAAAGAAGTTGGAAATGCATGTATGCATGGACTATCTGAACTATGGGCAAGAAGGGGTAGCTAACAACACAACGGATTTGTCTGGCATGAGAAAAATGAGGAAGATGTAGGTACCTCAATAGCTTATTTCAGGACAGGTTGCAGTCTTTTCAATATATCAACAACTAGTATAGTATGAAAGGAGGCACTTAACCTAGTAGTCTTAGGGTACCCATACAAAACCTAAGGTCTGAACCAACCACTTCTTTGAAGGTAAAAAGGCACAATGTAGATGGCCAAGTTGGCCCACATGAATCCACATGAGTTGTAGATAATCAAGTATATGTCATGTTCTTATGTTGTGATAAAAATAAAAGATCTAATATTACCACATGTTGTACTAGGTTGCATTTAAGAGTATAGTTAACTCTGCAAGCATGCAGATAGGCGAGATGGTTGCACTTTGCCACCCTCCACCCTCGAGACTGTATGTATACCTTGTCGTCTAGTCTAGAGCATCATCAATGTATGCTCAACTAGGCTATTTCCAGGATTGCATTGGAGACTGTGAAAAATGTCCAAATTTTGGAGATTTGCTACCTTAGGTGAACAAATTCAACAAACATGTTTGATCAAACAACAGTCCATGAAAATCAAATGTATAAAACTTTAAATGTTTTTCATTTCTGTCTTTCACTTGGACATCTACTTGATTTGATTCTACATCTATAAAACATTAAGTTTAAAACAAAACAATTAAAGAGAAAAGGCAAAGCAATAAGTGAAGATCTTGCAATGACTGATGAATCAGGCAATTCTTCAAACTAAGACAGTAAATATGAACCAAATGAGGAAGGAGTGCTGCACCTAGAAGAATGTAGTGAGGATGAGAATCAATCGGATAGCGGTCTCTTTCATTGGCAGATGGACGAATATGAAATATTTCTGCCCACCTAGCTCTGCATACAAGCAAGGGAGAATAAAGAAATACATGATAAAACTGGTGAAAGGAGTAGTAGATCCACACCAAAGGAAGAAGAAAATGGATATTCCAAAATAACTTTGCAAAATACACAATTGATGATGTTGTGATCGATGAAAAGCCAACACACCCAATAGATGTGGCAAAAGCAACGAACGAACTAGAAAGTATCACATTAGGAATTTCTTTAGGCAACACACCGAGAATTTTTCGATGGCTTTTCATGCCATTGAAATAATGTTAAATGCAATATCGTTTGCCAAGATGGAAATTCCAAGACTGACTACTCCCAAGAAATTGTCGAAGAACCAATGGTACATAAGTGGATACATGCAGTACCAGTCACTAAGTCCACTCCTATAAAAGCAAGAACCAAGACAATTTTGCGAAGAATGGACTTAGTATAAGAGGATGACAGTGAGGAGTTGGAGGAAGATTTGGCACTACAAAGAAAGAAAAGGCAAAGAAGACTAGAGCCCAACCTGCAACAACAATAGATTGCAGAATTCCCCCCAAGAGCAACGAGTTGAAGAAAGGAGGGAAAGATGAGAAGAAGGGCAGCAAGATATCCCTACAAGGACAAGGAAAGAAGCTGTTGCCACATTTTGCACGGGGTGCCATGTTTTCAAAATTTTGTAAGTATGCTGCTCTCCCTTCCCTCCATCTCCTTTCCCTTTCTCCACTGTTCCCTTTCTCCCCTTCTGTCAGTTTCATTCCTCCCTTTTCCCCTTGTTCTTTCTGCAGTCAGAATTCCCAAAACAGATCTCACATTCCCTGAAAAATTCTAAGTCTAAGAGCGCAACCCGACTTCGCAGCGAAGTCGGGGTGCGCCCTTAAGTTCGAGCGCACTAGGGAATGCGAAGTGCGGAAGCTGACCGAAAATGAGCAGAATTTGGCTAAGTATGGGGGCGCAACCCGACTTCGCAGCGAAGTCGGGGTGCGCTCTTCTCCCCGTGCGCACTTGGGAAGCAGTGTCTCCAGAAATCAGCTAAGTCGGGTGCGCTCCTCTCCCCGTGCACACTTGGGAAGTAGTGTCTCCAGAAATCAGCTAAGTGCCGGAGCGCAACCCGACTTCGCAGCGCGCACTTGGGAAGTAGTGTCTCCAGAAATCAGCTAAGTGTCGGAGCGCACCCGACTTCGCAGCGAAGTCGGGGTGCGCTCCCCTTCTTGCGCGCAGTCCGAGCAGCGGCCAAATTGACTAAGTGCTAGAGTGCGCAACCCGACTTCGCAGCGAAGTCGGGCTGCGCCCTCTGACCTGTGCGCAGTTGGGCAAGATCCATCAAGCAGCCCAAAAACTGGCTAAGGCACGGAGGCCTCCCAAACTGCGTTGTTCCCCACTTGCGCTCTGATCCCAGGCGAAGTTGGACATAAAGGAAAGACTGCCTTTCAAGGCAGACATGTGTCCCTCATCAGAATTTGACAAGTGTCCAGCCTCGGGATTCGAGCCGAGATGTGATGGGAAAAGGACAAGCATGGGCCGAGTTATCTGCCGCAGCTACCCTCATTTAAGCTGACGCAAAGTCTCATCAACCGCACTGCCACGTAGCTGCCGAGTTTTCAGGTGGACCTTGCTGCAAGTACAGTCCCTGCCTACAGGAGTCAGCATCAGCAGCTCTTTTGCCGCTTTTGTCAGCTTTTGTCAGCTTTGGGACTTTGTGCCCAGGATTGTAATGGGGGGGATTGCGCTATAAATAGCCGCACTGCATCATTGTAAAGGGTGGAAGGGGGATATCCTGCTAGGGAACCATTGTAGCTATACGTTTGCTTCTGAATGCAAGACACACACTTGGCTCTATTTTGCTATTATCATTCTTTATGCTGCCTTTACTTGTCATTTCTGCCTCATGTTGCTTATTTCATTGCTTACTGTTATACTGAACTCTGGATTCCAGTATTTGATGATTAAGTATTCCTGGAATGCATAGATAGAGGATACATAGGATGTATGACAGCTGTAGTTTCTATGGTGTGTTATGTATTTAATTGTTGTTAGTAGTGGTGATTGATCGTTGTCGTGCTGCTTATTCCCCACACCCAACTCAAATCACATTTGAATCTCTTCGCTCATTTTTATCTGAAACACTTGAGAAAACCCATAGAAAGCCGGCCTTCTCCGAAGATTGGCACGGAAGGCATTCCTTCCTTCCGGCATTTCAATCTGGTGGTCAAATCTGGGGCGCATTTAACCAAATCCTTTCCTAATGGCAGATTCGTAACCAATAGTTTCTCTGGCACGCCCGGTGGGACATGGAAGTTTCCCACCCCAAAACAGAATCGAAGCACTGGTGTTCGCTTCATTGTTGTTAGAATCAGAACACCTGGCGACTCTGCAAGTACCTGAATATTCTCTGAGTCCGTGAAGACCGGTTCGAGCGCCTTCATGCATACAAGAAGGTGGAGAGCAAGGAATCCGGGAAACCAGCCTGATCTTTACGAAATCGACATTGCCGCTCCAGGAGAGCGCGTCAGGCTGGTTGACCACCAAGCTCGCATAGACGAATCCGAGCCCGAAATCGAAGAGGCCGAGGCTGAAGAGCAATCTACATCCTTGGGCGGTACCGATACCGAGTACACTACCGAAGGAGAGGAAGAAATGACTGCTCAGCAGAATGATGAAGTCTTCCTGACGGTAGACTCCACGGGGCCCTTGGCCCTAGGCGGACAACAAGCTGTGCCCCCCGCTGCCCTAAAGTCTATCCCTACTTACGATGGCTACGACAAAACGACGTACGAGCACATCCAGGACATTCTGGCCTTGGCTGCGCTACATTCCATCACAGACGAGAGTGTCAAGACCCGCCTACTGGCTCTTTCCCTAAGGGGAAAACTTCTCTACTGGTGAAGATCTCTGCCAGAGGGATCTATCACGGGGTGGCGCCAGCTGGTTGACAGGCTTGTAAAAGGATGCAACGAGTCTGCAGATCCCTCTTCGCTGTTGCATCGGTTCCAAAGCATCCAGTGACACCCCCAAGAGGAGGTGTCGGACTTCAACATAAGGTTTGCGAGGTCTTGGAAACGAGTACCTCGCGAACTGCGACCTTCAACGCGTCGAGTCGCGCACTACTACTTGAGGTCATTCAACTCTGACATCTGCCTACTGCTGAAGATAGCCCGAGTCGATTCATTCCCTGCCTTGTACGAAGCTGCCCAACAAGCCGAAATGGATATAATCTCCATAGGCAGGCTCCCGCATAGGGTACAGCCACCCATTTACCCTGACTTTCCTCAATCCCAGTACCCATCGGCCCCTAGTGTGATGTCGTCATCTTCAAGTCAGCACCCCCAGTAGCCATGGAATAGCGCCAATCGTAAACCCTTACGGCCCGCCACAAATTCATTATCCTAACCCGCCGCCTCCTCCTCCGCAGTATCCCGCACTCCCAGCTCCCCCTCAGTACGCGCAGTATTCTGCACCCCCACCATTGGCTGCATTACCTCCGCCAGCTCAGTTGCCACCTGCAGACAATGATATTCAGAACAAAATCCTCCAAGAGGTACGGGCTCTGGCATCTGGATACCATACCATGTCAAATGACATGACTATACTGAAGAAGAAGCGGGCCCAGATGGAGTTTGTTCCAAGAAGGCCATATCCTCCTCCGGCACTAACAAAAGATCAAGCCGCAGAATGGCAAGTTCAAAGGCACCCCCCTGCAAGAAATGCGGCCATTGAGGATCAACCTGGCACTTCTGACCAGGTTAACTGGTGCTCCACGTGCAACGACCCGCATTCAGAAGAAGATTGCACGCTGCATCAGCATTACCTCCAGACCCTGGCGGGCAGCGCCATAGAGGATGAACTTTACATGATCCTGGACGATGAAGGCAACTTTGCCGTCCCAGAAGAAGATCCGGCATTGCTCCCCGCCAAGGAGGACAGAAAGCCTGTTGAAGCTATTGCGGCCCAAGCAAAGCCATTGAAGGTATACGCCAGAAGAGAAAAGGTGCAACCTACGAGGCTACCACCGGACAAAAGGCTATGGCATCCCGCAGCCAAAGAAAAATTTCCTGCACTCAAGCCTCCCACAGCGAAAGCTCCCGCAGCTCCGTCTCCAGCTGAAACAAAAGAACAAGCTCAGGAGAAGCTGAGATATCCGTCTCTAACAAAGAGACAGAGAGTCAAAGCCACGCAGCAATACCGGACCAAGTATGAGCCTGCGAGGGAAACGGAGGGAGCTAGCGCTTCGGGCTACAGCATAGTGGATGAGCTAAAGAGGACTCCCGCAAGGATAAGTATGTATGATGCTCTTCTGCTCCCAGGTCAAGTTGATCTGTTGCAGGAATCTTTGAAGAGCATAAAACATGGCAAGCAGACGCAGCCTGCTGTTTTGGTTCAACCCCTGACAGTCTCCGCCACTGGAAAGAACAGACCACCTCCCTTCTATCTGTCATTACGGATGCAAGGGTATATAGTACACAACTGTATGGTGGATTCTGGTGCCTCCACGATTGTTATGCCGAGAGCCGTCTGCGACGAGATCGGAATGGAGTATACAAGGAGCAGCCAAGGTGTGCTGCAGCTAGACGGCACCCCTGTCAAGACAGTTGGTGTTATCAAAGATATCCCGATCCGGCTGCACAAAGCTCTTGACATAGTGGTCATTCAAGAGGTCGTGGTTGTCGACTTGGAACCTTACTTCGGCATGTGTCTCTCCAGGGAGTTCACTGCGAAGCTGGGTGGGTATCTGTCTCTGGATTACTCACATATGGAAGTGCCCTTCAAAGGAAGGAGACTGAAGATCTACAACGAAAAGCCTTCCACATTTCTAGTAGAGAAGATACCCGGAGAAGAGTCACAGGACTGCATGGTTCAGCTGACAGCGGAAGAACTGGTGGTGGTAGACATGACAGAGCAAGCTCTTGAGTTGTTGCAAGTAGAGGATGAGTTCTCCTTGCTGGACTTCAATGCCATGATCGAGACTGAGCAAGGCTGCTACACCGTCACTCAACCTGAGAGACTTGACCAGTCAGCCAAGAAAGAGGTAGGACCTGCACCAGAAAAGCTATGGCAGCTCTTCTTTGATGGCGCCCGATGCAAAAATGGCGTCGGCGCAGGCGTACTCTTGGTTTCCCCGTCCGGGATCCAGAAGGACTACACCTACAGACTGGCTTGGAGCTGTACTAACAACGCGGCGGAGTATGAAGCCCTGTGCTTGGGTTTGAGAAAAGCGGAGAGACTGGGGATAAAACATCTGCAGATCTTTGGCGACTCAGAGCTGGTGTGCAACCAGATTACGAATAAGTGCGCCTCCAAGAAGCATTACCTCAAGGCGTATCGTAATCGTGTCTGGGACCTGATGGAGTCATTCGACTCGTTGAATGTCAAAGCCATATCACGTGAGAAGAACAAGCACGCTGACATTCTCGCGTCTGTTGGAGCCAGGTACGTTCCGGCTGATGACACTGTCCGAAGCCGAAGCCGGTTCGTACCATCTACAGGCCTTCTGTGCCTGATAAGGACACCCACTGGCAGGTGTTTGATTGTGACGAGGAAATCGTCACTTTTTTGGTTACCGAAGCATGTACAATCGAAGGTAGAGACCCTGATGACGAGCAATACGAGGGGTTGATACAATTGAAGAATAATCATGTCCCAAAAGGATTGATTACATTAGAGAGTCTCTTTGATCAGAACGATAGAGCAATATCCCACAGGATCAAAGTAGACCCCAAGCAGTACGTCGACCTGGAACTTGAACTCGGAAAAACAATCAAGGTCGGGACGGACTGCACCGAAGAGGAACTCGGGCAGATCAGATCATTATGCAGAGAGTTCCCCGACATCGTAGCCTGGTGCTACCAGGACTTGAAGGGGTATGACAGACAGATGATCCAGCATACCATAGAGCTAGAAGATGGTGCGAAACCTTTCCGGCAGAAGCAGAGGGCTGTAAACCCGAAGATTGAAGCCATGATGAAAGTCGAGCTCCTGAAAATGCTGGAAGCCAAGATCATCTACCCCATCAAGCATTCATCTTGGGTTGCGAATCTGGTTCCTGTGAGGAAGAAGAACGGAGACATCCGTCTTTGCGTGGATTTCAGAAATCTGAATCAGGCCTCGCTGAAGGACCATTACCCGCTTCCCCAAATCGATCAGATCCTCCACATAGTTGCTGGAGCGCAGAGATTCTCCCTCTTAGACGGATTCTCTGGGTACAACCAGATATGGGTGAAAGACGAAGACCAGCATAAGACAACGTTCACCACCAAATGGGGAACGTTCGCTTATCAGCGCATGCCCTTCGGTTTGTCTAATGTCGGCGCTACATTTCAAAGAGCCATGGACCTGGCCTTCCGAGAGCTGCTTAACAAGATCATTGTCATCTACTTGGATGACATGACTGTATTCTCTCACAGGAGAGAGGACCATGCTTCCCACCCGCGGCAGATATTTGAGAGATGTCGTGAATTCGGCATTTCCATTAACCCGAAGAAGTCAGTCTTCGCGGTAAAAGAAGGTAAGCTGCTGGGACATGTCATCTCCGAGAAAGGCCTTGCAGTGGATCCTGACAGAGCAGAAGCCCTCCTCCGCTTGCCCATCCCAGTCGACAAGAAGGGGCTACAGTCCTTCTTCGGCCAAATCAACTTCGTGAGGAAGTTCATACCGGACTTCGCACAAGTGATTAAGCCCATGGCCGAACTGTTGAAAAAGAATGCCGAATTCTTATGGACTGACGAAAGAAGGCAGGCCTTTGAGGAGATCAAGGCCAGAATTGCACAAGCTCCGGTGTTGATAAACCCGGATTATTCCAAGGACTTCATCTTGTACGCGGTGGGAGAACCCGAGAGTTACGCCGCAGTCCTGACACAGAAGGGAGACGATGGCGAAGAGCGCCCCATAGCGTTCTTAAGCCAGGTAATCCAGCCGCATGAAGAGAAGTACAATTTTATTGAGCGGCAGGTTCACGCAGTCATGAAATCCCTCCGAAAGTTCAGGCACTTCGTCTCCCAGAGCCGGATAACAGTCTTCGTGATACACCCGGACGTCCGGAACTTCATCATACAAGGGGAGCCGGGTCACAAGAGAGCAGGATGGATAGCCAAGATCCAGGAATTCGACATCGAGGTACGGCCAACAAAGCTAATCAGAGGCCGAGCCTTGTGCCAAGAGCTGGCCCAAAGCGCTGCAGCTGAGATCTCTGCCTGCAAGTGGGAAGATCCGATAGCAACCACCAACCTAGCCAACTCCTTATCAGAGGAAAGTTATTGGACAAATGACCTGGTGCAGTATTTCAACACCGGAAGATGCCCAGATCACCTCAATGCCTCACAAAGAAGGAGGTTTCGGCTAAACGCCTTGAAATACGTACTCCGCCTCGAGGGGCTTTATTTTAAAAACATTGACGGCATCCTGTTGCGATGCGTCAAAGATACTGACAAACCCAGGGTCCTCGGAGAATTCCACTCTGGGATGCCTGGGGGACACCATTCTGGAAGGCCTACGGCCTTGAAAATTATCAGAGCTGGGTACTATTGGCCCACTCTCTTCATAGACGCACATGCGGTCTGTGTAAAATGTGATAAATGCCAGAGGTTTGCTGGCAGAAACAGAAAAGCACCCCTGCCCCTCCAGCCAATCCAAGCTGAGACTCCATTTCAGCAGTGGGGTTTAGACTTCATCGGAGTCATCACGCCTAACTCTGCAGCAGGGCACAAGTTCATCCTTACCTCCACCGATTACTTCACCCGGTGGGCAGAGGCGATCCCCAACAAGAATGCGGATCAGGAAACGGTCATCGAGTTCCTCGAGAGCCTCATCACCCGTTTCGGGGTCCCGGAGTCAATAGTGACAGACAATGGTCCGGGGTTCGCAGGCGCTGTACTCACGGAGTACACCAGCAAATACGACATCTATCACAAGATGTCTTCTAACTACTACCCGCAGGGGAATGGCCTGGCCGAGTCCACCAACAAGAATCTACTGAAAATTGTCAGAAGGACAGTAGAGAGAAACAAGAGGACATGGCACCTGCTCCTGAATCGGGCGTTGTGGGCGGATCACATATCATTCAAGAAATCTATCAAGACATCCCCCTACGCGCTCGTGTACGGCAAGGAGGCAGTTCTGCCTACCCACATAGAGATACCCGCGCTCTGGATGCTGGATGAAGAAAGAGGCAACGGGGATCCAGTGGATGCCAGACTGTGCCAACTGCTGCAGTTAGAAGAAGAAAGAGAAAAAGCATACCAGGCCTTTACTAAGCATGCTGAAGCGACCCAAGGCTGGTTTGCGAAAGGCACCACCGCCCGAGTTTTCAAAATCGGGGACCTAGTGTTGAAGTGGGATTCACTGAAAGCAAAGGCGGGCAACCATGGTAAATTTGATGCCCTCTGGGAAGGTCCCTATCAGATTGCTCGGGTGAATCAGTTTAATGCATTCGTGCTTCGGGACATGGAGGGACAGCTTCTCCCCATTCCCGTCAACGGGTTCCACCTGAAGATTTACCACCACTGAAGGCACCCCAGGCGGGTCCTTCCTTGTATATATTTCTTTTCTGCATTTTTTATCAGCTTGTATATATTTATTTCAGCATTTCAGCTTTTAGTTTTCAAGAGCCTAAGTGAAGCCTAGAGCAAACCCCGACTTCGCAGCGAAGTCGGGCATCGCTCCCGGAACAGTGCGACATCGGGAGTTTGAAAGAAAGCAGCTGACAAAAAAGCCCAAAATTTGACTAAGTGCTGGGTGCGCAACCCGACTTCGCAGCGAAGTCGGATTGCGCACCGTCTTGAGAGCGCAGTTGGGAAGAGCAGAGCTAAAAAACGGCTAAGTGTCCAAATCAGACTGCGCAATTTTTCTGGGCGAAGTCTGACTGCGCAGCAAAGTCTGGGGAAGTCGGAGTGCGCACGTTTTCTGGGCGAAGTCCGAGTGCGCCCTCAATTTCGGGCGCACCCTGGATAACCTGTTGCGGGAAACGAAGAAAAATGATAAAATGTTTCTAAGTGCGGGCCCAGACAGCGCAGTTTGGCATAGTGCGAAGTTGGGTTGCGTCCCTCCTTAAAACCCTGGGCCCAAAGTTCTCCCTCGAAACGTGTGCCCGGGCGACGGCTATGACGTCATCAAAAGCACGAAGTCCGAAGAATGTTTAATAATGATTGCGCGACTTTCAAAAGGAACGTCATTAAGAAAGCAAGGCGCATTAGGACCAACCACAACCAGGGTACGCTTTCCAAGGATAAACCCATGCACAGCCGCCAAAGAATCATAACGCTTCTACCAACTTCAGGCAAATCACCTTAACCTCTCCTCCTGCGCCATTAATGTTGTTTCCTTTGCCTAGAAAAGCAGGCTCTGGCATACTCAGAACATCCAAATTGTCGAGCTAACTCTGAGCTGCAATGTCCAAAATTAAGCAATCAGTAGCCAGAATCCCTGTCTCTGCCACTTCGAACAGAAAAAAGAAGAAATGGACAAGGGGAAAGCGCCAGTGCAGGCGCAATCTAGCGACGAAGGGCGCGAAGCTGAAGAACAGACAGAGTCCAGCGCTCATGAGAGCGAAGCGCCGCGAGAGCAAAAAAGGAAAACCCGGGCGAAGAGAAGTCAAGGGCAAGTTCCACCGCCGCCCATCAATCGCCTAGCCGGATACAAAGATGGCGAGTTCTCTATCAGCCTCACCAAGCTGCGGCTGAATATTGCGAAGTGGGCTGACAAAGTTTCGCCCTCACACCATGTCGGGGCTGCATATAAATCGAACCTGTACTGGTTCTTGTGCCCTCCTGTCCACCAATGCCAGGAGCTGATTGAATCCATTGCGGCATATTACAAGCCAGTTGCCCGGCAAGTCTGCGACAACAAGGGAAGAGTCTTGTTCACACTCTTCAGGGAGAGTGTCCAGCCAGCTTTCGCCTCGGGGCTCCAGTACGACCCCAGCGCAATTGTCAGGAGGATCAACCTGGACGAACAGACGGGCAGATTCACCCAGACCAAGCGGATGAGAGAATTCCTCGACTCAGAACCGAAGACTCCGCTTCCAGCCGGACAATGGCCCACAGGCCCAATACCCCTGGACAGATTCGAAAACAAATATATATACATCATCCTGGCATGGGTACTCGGCTGCGATTCTGACAAAGTAGTGCGCCCGTACCAGCTAGCGCTGGCAGAATGCATCCTGCACGGGGAGTTTTATGACTCCACGGCGCAAAGGAGTGGAAAGCGCCCTATTTTCTTCGACTGGGCAGACTGGCTGGCATACGCCATACATTCCAACCTGGTCAGGTTGCAGCAGAAGCAGACGACAGAATTCCAACTCTGCTCGTTCCTCACATGGTTGTGCCTGTACCACACGCACTACCGGATCAGAGTTCCTGACTTGAAGAAGGTAAACGAAAAAGGAGAGCCGTTGCCTGTGTACGAATGGACCGAGGCCCTGTACAGGAAAGGGTCGTACTATGAGTTTAACTTTAAATTTCTGGGTATGGTCCTGGCGCTGTTCAACGGTGAGGGATCCCGCCCGCCAGAGGCCATGACGAGCTATCTGAGAAAATACAAGTGCGGGGATACCTTCCGGTTGACACAGGGAATTGTGGTCAGAATCTACGGATTCAAAGGGAAGTCGTTCCTGCTGCCCTACTTTTGCACTGACCACCAGTTCGGGATGGAGATTTCACGACAGATGGACTATGTTGAGGAAGAGTTCGGCCAGGGAAAAAAGAAAGGCCATATTTTTCAGTATCCTATTTGCTGGGCGAACATTCAAGTACGCGAGATTGGACAGCATGTCTACCTCGAGCAAGAACTCATCGACATGGGCCTGATACAGCTTCCTCAGCGCTGGAAGTATGACCCGATTGGGGTCAGAGGTAAATTTGCGCACATCTGCCCCCGAGCAGAGATCATACAGGAAAGGTGCAACATAACGGGTGCAGACCTAGAATGGCACATTGAGCGGATGCAATCATGGCCTCCATTCCTTCGACCAGTTCGCCCAAGACCCGAACGCTTTCCAGTCCCTCAGCCAAACCCTGGAACCCTCGCCTGCGGCCAGTGCCGAAGCTACGCATACATCACCGCGCTGCTCACCTCCCCTGTTCAAAACCCCGCCTACGCCTTCCACTCAGCCGCTAGCTTCCCCTAGGACCCGGTCACCCTTAAAAGCGACCACGGCTTCTGGAATACCTCCTGCTTCGCTGTTTGCAAGAAAAATGCCGCAGCAAGACCCAATGCTGGAAGACCTTGACTTCATGGGAGAACAGCTGCAGATCGCAGATGATCAGCCTCTGGCAGCAAAGGCCGCAGGGTGTTCCGCCTCTTTCCTCCAGGGCGTCAAATGGAGAAGAGCCGAGGAGATAGCTGCCCCGGTAAAGCGCACCAAGTACGACTTGGACAGGAGAGTGCTGAGAACTGAGAAGTTGATTCCAAAAGTGAAGAAGCCTCTCCGAGAAATGACCGAGGCAGACTACGAGCACCAAGTCAAGGAGAAGAGCTTTGATGACATAAACAAGGAATACGAAATCAACGGTATTCGTCGTAGAACACATAATCTCCTTGTCAAGCGGCTCGAGAGTCAGGAGGCACTGTTTCAGCTGCAAAATAACTCGAGGCAGCTGGAGGAAGATCTGGCTAGGGCCACCGCGCAGCTGGAGTCTGCACAGCAGGAGATCAACGACCTGAAGGCCCAGCTCGCCGCCTCTCAGCAGGAGGCCGCAGTACAAAGACAGACAACCGAACAACTGTCAGAAGAGAAAAGGGCAGCGCTAGAGCAGGTCTCTCAGCTCCAGGATTCGTTAAGGCAAGCTAAATCTCAGCTCGAGGAGAAAACATCCCAGACGACGGCCTTTTCGAAGAATAAGGTCAAAACGATGCGGGCTGGTTTGCTGCAAGGATGCAAGGCCAACGTGGTTAGGTCCATATCCTTCTTGGATTTCGGGTCCAGGATCCAAGAAGTTTCTGCCCAGGGAAAGCCTGTGGTAGAGGAGGCCAAACACCAAGCGAAGCAGTGGCTGGACTTGGCATTAAAACTTGAGGAGTACGAGCGCAAAGGCCTCCGATTTCCCCCGATGTCCCGAATTGCCTCAGAGTGGGCAGATGCAAGGGTAACCTTGCACATTTATTTTGATAAAACAGAGAAGATAAGGGCCGCCAGGAAGATGCTGGACGCACTAGACCACGAAATGAACATTTGCCTGGCCCCCTTCAACACTCTTTCTGAGCATGGTTGCCCGAGCTTCATCAAGGATGGAGAGTTTCTGACCCTTGAGCAGGTGAAGCTGAATTGGCTGTCTTTCGAGGCAGACACGTCAGAAATTGACAGCTGGGCGGAGCCAGTCCAGGAAGCTCAGGTCACCCAGATGGTGTCGAGATATTGCAAAATCAACACCTCCCTTAAGGAGTTGGGAGAGAGATACCACACCATCGACGTACATGCAGTCGCAGCATTCAGAGCAGCGCTGAAAGAGGTCAGTGACTTAGGGCCCTTTCAGGCAGCAGTCTGGGACCAAGCCAAGGCTGCATACAATCATGTCCTTGAACGGGAGCAGCCGGCCGAGCAGGAGGGTGACAGTGAAGACCATTCAGGTTCAGAAGGAGGAGAAACAGAAGAGGCAACTGCCGAAAGTGAATCTGAAGAAGAGCAATTGCCCAAGAAGAAGCCGTCAGAGCAATGAAAAGCAGGGGAAGGGAGTTCCTCTGCGCCCAAAGGATGAAGGCCTGGTTCTTTGCGTCGAGGCGAGCTCGACACCCCGCGAGCCGCCAGGAATGTTGCCACATTTTGCACGGGGTGCCATGTTTTCAAAATTTTGTAAGTATGCTGCTCTCCCTTCCCTCCATCTCCTTTCCCTTTCTCCACTGTTCCCTTTCTCCCCTTCTGTCAGTTTCATTCCTCCCTTTTCCCCTTGTTCTTTCTGCAGTCAGAATTCCCAAAACAGATCTCACATTCCCTGAAAAATCCTAAGTCTAAGGGCGCACCCCGACTTCGCAAAACAGATCTCACATTCCCTAAAAAATCCTAAGTCTAAGAGCGCAACCCGACTTTGCAGCGAAGTCGGGGTGTGCCCTTAAGTTCGAGCGTACTAGGGAATGCGAAGTGCGAGCGCTGACCGAAAATGAGCAAAATTTGGCTAAGTATGGGAGCGCAACCCGACTTCGCAGCGAAGTCGGGGTGCGCTCCTCTCCCCGTGCGCACTTGGGAAGCAGTGTCTCCAGAAATCAGCTAAGTGCCGGAGCGCAACCCGACTTCGCAGCGAAGTCGGGGTGCGCTCCCCTTCTTGCGCGCAGTCCGAGCAGCGGCCAAATTGACTAAGTGCTAGAGTGCGCAACCCGACTTCGCAGCGAAGTCGGGCTGCGCCCTCTAACCTGTGTGCAGTTGGGCAAGATCCATCAAGCAGCCCAAAAACTGGCTAAGGCACGGAGGCCTCCCAAACTGCGTTGTTCCCCACTTGCACTACCCAATTGCGCTTTGATCCCAGGCGAAGTTGGACATAAAGGAAAGACTGCCTTTCAAGGCAGACATGTGTCCCTCATCAGAATTTGACAAGTGTCCAGCCTCGGGATTCGAGCCGAGATGTGATGGGAAAAAGGACAAGCATGGCCCGAGTTATCTGTCACAGCTACCCTCATTTAAGCTAACGCAAAGTCTCATCAACCGCACTGCCATGTAGTTGTCGAGTTTTCAGGTGGACCTTGCTGTAAGTACAGTCCCTGCCTACAGGAGTCAGCATCAGCAGCTCTTTTGCCGCTTTTGTCAACTTTTGTCAGCTCTAGGATTTTGTGCCCAGGATTGTAATGGGGGGGAATTGCGCTATAAATAGCCGCACTGCATCATTGTAAAGGGTGGAAGGGGGATATCCTGCTAGGGAACCATTGTAGCTATACGTTTGCTTCTGAATGCAAGACACACACTTGGCTCTATTTTGCTGTTATCATTCTTTATGCTGCCTTTACTTGTCATTTCTGCCTCATGTTGCTTATTTCATTGCTTACTGTTATACTGAACTCTGGATTCCAGTATTTGATGATTAAGTATTCCTGGAATGCATAGATAGAGGATACATAGGATGTATGACAGTTGTAGTTTCTATGGTGTGTTCTGTATTTAATTGTTGTTAGTAGTGGTGATTGATCGTTGTCGTGCTGCTTATTCCCCCCACCCAACTCAAATCACATTTGAATCTCTTTCCGCATTTTTATCTCTTTCCTGTACTCTTAGCTAAAACACTTGAGAAAACCCATAGGAAGCCGGCCTTCTCCGGAGATTGGCACGGAAGGCATTCCTTCCTTCCGGCCTTTCAATCTGGTGGGCGAATCTGGGGCGCATTTAACCAAATCCTTTCCTAATGGCAGATTCGTAACCAACAAGAACAAGAACCAAGATAATTTTGCGAAGAATGGACTTAGTAGAAGAGGATGACAATGAGTAGTCTGAGGAATATTTGGCACCCTGAAGAAAGAAAAGGCAAAGAAGACTAGAGCTCGACCTGCAACAGCAACAGATTGCAGAATCCCCCCCAAGAGCAACAAGTTGAAGAAAGGGAGGAAAGAAGAGAAGAAGGGCAGCAAGATATCCCTGCAAGGACAAGGAGAAAGAACGAACAGGAAATAACAATGTTGCAAGAACAACCCTTAGTTGGGACTGTGCAGCAGGAAGAGGAAGGATGCGCACAACCAATTGAAGAGGCAGTGGAGATGGTTTAGGAAGAAGATAAACCAATAGACATAATGCAAACAAGTAATGTGGAGGTAGAATTACCTAGAATTTTTGAACAGATGCAGTCAGATCCCGGTGCATCACCACCAACGCCAAATGTAAGACAATTTGAATTCTCAATGACAGCTCAAGATTTGTTAGGAGATATAGAGGTGCCTGAAATACTAGAAGAAACAGTGAAGGGCAAGGAGATTGACGTTTTGAAAGAACCAAAAAAGAAGTGAAGAGAAAAATATAGGGTATTGAAGAGAGGTAGTGGTAGCCAAATGCCAACCAGCATTGAAAATCAGTCGGAGCCACAAGAAAAAGCAAGGGAACAACCTATAAACCTAAGGGAAGAGAGAAGAGAAGAAGTAAACACAAAACAAGAAGAAAGGGAGACACCCCTAGCATTAGGCAAACATTTCATTATTGAGGTGCCTAGTTTTAGGTTGTTAACAAAGGAAGGTGATCAGGTTGATGTGTTCTTTGGAAAAATGATGGTATTTGATTCTGTAAGATTACAATTTCGAATTGGTTGTGTAGGATAGTTAAGAAAATGGTGATCCATGGTTTATGATGAGATGGAGAAAGCAATACGTGGGCTCAAGATAATGAGAGGACGAAGAAGCTCGCTGAAATTTACCAAGAAGAGCCATGGGAAACGATAGATAGAGCATTGGCAAAGATGACAAAAGTAAAAGAGCTACTAGAGGGTATGCAAACTATTCATAGGTTACCACGGTAACGATTGGCTTTTTGCTTCATTTCTACCAATCTGGCCTACAACTCGGCCTCACTCTTTGCTACCATTGCCAACTACTCATACCTCTGATATTGGTCTTTTGGCTACTTTCCCTTCCCGTATCAGTTGCGTTGCATCAATTGCCACCATTTCTTGTTCTTTCTCTAGTTCCTCCTATGGTTGACTTCCTTCTCCTCTCTACCACATGCTAAATTATGATGCAAATTGCTTCCCCTTCCCTTTTCTTCCTTCAACACTACTGGTGTTGGTGCCGCTTCTGGTGCAGTGGATGTGATATCAAATTGTGCATCGTCATCCAGTGGGTGTGATCCACATGGTTCTGCATGCTATGCAAATCGAAAGGCTATACTCATAGCTATCAGGTGAGTTAGCATTCTCCACCCGAATACTCCTTGCACCCTCTTCATGTGCAATCTCCTCTGCAGCCTATTTTTCTGCATCCACATCCACAACAGTTGGTTCCTACGCCTACTGCACAGTCCTCTCCTCCATCTATTGCACTTTCCTCAACTTCTGCTGTCCGACATGCACAACAACATCTCTTGGTTATTGTCCACCCACTCTAGCCTTTGTAGATAGTAGTTCTAAGAAACAGAAATAAAAGTGTTTGTAGAAATGACCAAACACTACATGTAATGAAATGAAATGTCGTCAAATGCAGTTTAATGCAGTCAAGATGAAATGTAAGGAAATATGTTTAAATGAAATGCAAATGCAGTTGTCATTGTAAAACCTTAATAAATCACGTAATTTGCTAAGGTTGCTAATTAAGTAGGAAGTTTTGGTAGTTGAGTAACGACGTCCTGGAATTGGTTATGGCAACCACCAGGACAGTGCTTTAAATAGCCCCCTTATTTCATTTTGAAGGATCCATGCTAATACGTATGGAGGGCAAAGTGTAAACAGCGTAAGGTTGGGTTGATAAGCCTGAGCGCAGTCATAGGACTGTGATCTCTGTATATTGTGCAATTCTGATAATGCAGACACATCCATCTTGTTCTCCAACTGTGCGCAATGTGTGAGAATGATTGTATGATAGAATGTTAGGATATTGTGCCATTGTTGACATTATTGCAGGTTTTTTAGAGACATCGTCTGAAGAGCAGTCAGAGTAAAGTCGTAGATGCCATCAGGAAGTGCCGACACCATCAGAAGGTGCAGACATCGTCAGCAAGTGCCGTCACCGACAGGTAAGTTGTTATGCAAATGAATTTGAAGAACATATCTTCCTGCATGCATTCCCATAATTGAAATAATATGTTAGAGCATAAACAATAATTAAAAGGAGAGTTTCCATGGTTCAATATGGATTTTGAGTCTATTATAGTTTTTCATAGTAAGGAAGTTCTTATTATGGTTCTAAAAATTACTTATGGAGTTTCTTCACTTCATAATCAAAACATGCAAAAGTATTTCATAGATCTCTTTCCACTCATATCCAATACATATTGGTCTTTAAT
This sequence comes from Wollemia nobilis, assembly GCA_028583015.1. NCBI lineage: Eukaryota > Viridiplantae > Streptophyta > Pinopsida > Araucariales > Araucariaceae > Wollemia > Wollemia nobilis. The sequence continues at coordinate 2,686,716 of JAQPPZ010000613.1, read as the reverse complement.
TTCTTATTTTTGCTAGACAAAGTTTCAAGTTCTTGAATATATTCAAGTTTCTATCGTTATGTTTAGTTTTGACTAGACAATCATGAAGAATTCAAACCATTTGTATAATCCGATCAACATGGCATGAACAAAAGAACATAAATGATTCTAAATATTCTTGAGAAAGGAATGATAGTACATAATTTACTTGTTTTACTCCTCACTCACTAGTAGATATCACTTTTGTAATTAGCTTATTTGATTGTATTTTCATATATGAGATTCGATAATGTGCACTAAGAGGCACATATAAATATTACTTACACTTTCTTGCCTGATTCGCTTAGCCATGAAGGGAGTGCTCCTCTCAAATAATTGCTACCCAAGAACCTGAAACATAAATAGACTACTCATAAATATTTCCTTCCATTATTCTTCAATAACTAAAGCAATGAAATCAGTGGTATAGTTTACACGGCCCTCATTTCCAAATGATTTTCTCTTCTACATTGCTTACAAGTATTTCAAAGATCTCAAATTTCTCAAGGAATCTGGTATTTTTCCTGTCAAATTATTGAAGCTCAAATCCCTGTCACATGAAAAGGTCAAAGCATTTAAAGTTGTGAACAATTTCAATGCTTTAAATTATGCAAATATATCAGAAAAGCATATCCTATATCTCAAGATATCTGTTGCATAAAGTTTAGAGCAATATTGCACACATTCACAAGCATTGCATGTCTTTCTTGTGTTTTGAATTTTTTGGGGGTTCATGTTTCAGAACCATTTGAAATTGACACTCTGCAAGCGTTCTAAACGTTTATATAAACAACACTATATTCAATGTTTCTTGTTGATCAGAACTTCTAATGCATTTTGTACATCAAGAAGCTCAGAATAGGCATCTTCTGAAATTGCTCGATTATTAAGTTCATCTTCTACATTAGTAAAACATAGTGCTAGATGGGCTTAATTACTCTTGTGGATGTAAAGCCATGCGCAAGATACAGATCAATTAACTTACTTTCATAAGAAATGCTTCTCTTTGGCAAATAGAAATATCGAGAGAGATGATCAAATGGCATGAGCTCAACTGGTTAAAGTTCTTGACTTTCAAGGAGGAGACAGGAATTCGAATCTTGCCAAGGATGGTACATGCATAATTGCCAAGCTGTTGTACTACCACTATGTGATCATGATGTAATACGGGTGAGGCCTTTTTCAATCCCATGTTTAAAAAAAATAAAAGAATATCGAGAGAGATGGAGTCACTTGGTCAAAATTGTTCAAAAATCATATGTTCTAGGATTTTAAATATAACCCATCCCTAATTTTTCCACATATCCTTATGGTAAATCCTTAGATAATTAGTTGTATATTCTTCTAGAAAATCCTTAGGGTAATGTTGTCCTTGTAATCACAATAAAAATCTGTTGTAATTCTCATGTTTTCAGTTGAAATACAAGATGCATTTCTTCAAAAATAGAGACTATTTCATCAGTCAGTGAGCTTTAACAAAAGGTTTCTCCCTCAAAACAAGTGTTTAATTATTCAAGACCCATAAGCTTGTAGGATTAACTTACAGCATCTGGAGTTCATCTAATTCTCCAATGTACTAAGGAATTTGCCCAAAGATCATGTTGTTTCTTAAAAATATGTCAAGATTAGGCAAGAAAAATATAAGTGAAAATGAAGTAAATGAAAAGATTCAAAATCCAAAACTTCGAATCAAGAACATGGACTTCATAACCATATTTCCGTAAATATAATAACACTTGCTTTTCACTCACAATGTAGTGAGATTCTTCATGTTCTGTAAGAACGGAAGGGATGTGCCACCATGCAGTAAATCACATATGACACTGTTTAATCAAAACAAACATGTGCCATCCAAATTAAAGATATTACACAAATATTAACCAAAAAATGACAAATTTCTCAAAAATAGGAAAATCCTATGAAGGAGCGACCACTAAAAATAGTAAGACAAAATACAGTGTTTGCTTTAGGCAGTTAAGACATAGCTCCAGCAGATCATAAACTAGATGAAACAAGAAATGTTTGCAGTAGGAAGTTAGCAGGAAAGCTGAAAGGATGTCAATGCTTACAAGCTAGTCAGTTTAGTCAAATTTGAAATGCTTGAAGGAATCGGTCCTTCAAAAGAAGTTCCTTCCAGCTTCCTACAATTAGAAACACATTCTTTCAAACATGCACATGGAAAAAGGGAAATATAAACTCCTATCTATATACAAGTAAAACCACATATGAACAGTAGGTCACACATCAGTAATCTCACAAGTCCTTGAGTTTGGTCCAGTTTCCAATAAGAACTGGAAGTTTTCCAGTGAAATTGTTGCTAGATGCCCGGCTGCACAACAAAAGAAAATTACATGTTTCTGCAGACATGATTGAGGTCGTATGCAGATTGAACAACATATCCCTTGCTTTCAGAACACAAATGCAAAACAAAACATAGAAGAAATCAATGATTACTTACAAAGTTTCCAAATTCTTTAAATTGGCAAATGTTGAAGGTATCGTTCCATGGAATTGATTACTTCGAATATAACTGCCAAGAAAAGGAAAACAATGATTTTGTAATCTGTGTTGATTACTGACTCTTAATCAAATTTAGTGGAACTGTGCCAAGGCTAAACTCATCACCAATCCATATTAGTTTAGATAGCAATGATGCAGCCATATATCTGCTATAGTTCTCATACCAGCCATAAGAAATAAAAGTCCAGAACATCCATGGACAATTCATCTACTAATAACAAAGGCATACTATATTTAGTTATATGATTAGACTAAACACACAATAGAGCCTCTTTGAAAATTTGAGCCTTAGAATCATTCCCCGAAAAAACAAATGCAAAGAATTACCAACTCCATCTACTTTCAGAAAAAATTTTCCAAGCAGCCTCCATTTAGACAGATACATACATATATATATATATATATATATTTTTTAATTGATGATCAAGATTTCAAGTTTTAGCATATCTTTATGGTAATAGATTTTATTATATTAAATTAAATTGCTTAAGTCAGCCATTATATGCTATTCCTTATTTTGTTTTTAATGTTATCCTTATGAAGTCAATTATTCCATGGTCATATGAATATCTGCTCTTTCATTTAAAAAACACATCGTTTTCACTGTGTCCTAAAACCTGTACACATACAGTGAAGACAAGTGTAATTACGATATGTTAGCATTAGGGAAAAATCACATAGGTTGTTCCACCAAACATTCATATCATATCCTTGTGAAGGGTATCTATCAATAATACTTCATCATTGTTCATATTCTCAGATCTGCTCGTTGATTAACACCACCCTCCTTCCAACGTCTTGTACTCACTTTCCAAGTTCATAGCTCAATCAAAAGCTTTTACATATGATGTCCAGGAAACAAACCTCATCTTCTTATTGAATTTAGGAAGGCCTTTTATCAGCCATCATTTCTTCAATCCATTTATTGGTTCCTTTTCCAACTTGTTAACCAGCTACCTCAATTTCCTGTTTTAAGAGCGGGTAATCTTGTTTAATATCATAAATCTCTCTGACAATCCCATTGTCATCACATAGCAGACTAAACTCCTTCACAAAGGATTCCTACCAGTCTATCCAAGTTTCAAACTGGTTTAGTAACTCCATATGCCCATCTACTGCAGCTTCGTTTAATGTCACAGAAAACACAATCATCTAGTTTGCTTCATCGATATGGTCATTCGCTTTCCAAATTGTAATACACATTCTACAATGTCCAACTAGAGCATTTTTTTTGCCATGAAATTTTGGATAACTTTACCTCTTGCCTATTACAGCCATTGTCCTCATTTTTTGGTTCGTTGTGAACAATGTCAGGTATACTCAAAGGCCTCTGTTTCCCGTCCTTCAACCCCAAGGCCCCCGTTTCCCTGTCCCCAAAGATAGGGATGAAATGTCCCCAGTTTGGATAACTTGAGAGGGTTGTTCCTAATAATTCCAGGACACCATGGGGACATTAAAACATCCATATGACGTCCTAAGGATGTTTGAGTGTCTCAGGCACACCACAACATCCCCCATATTTTTGAAGGGGAGGGGATATGCAGCAGACAGCACACAGGCATACCCGAGATTGTTGGGCAAAACGAAAAAAAGAATAAATAAATTAAAATAGAAGTAAACAGAGAAAAAAAAAAGATGTAAACAACAACCTTAAAAAGCATAAATCCATATATTTTATGGTATTTTGCAAATATTTATCTGTAAAAGAAATCCCAAGCAAGTTAACAATGGCATATCAAAGACATAGCAACTTATATACATCAGATGAAAAGTTGAAATCCAACACAACCATACACTCATTGCCAATCAAATTTGGACTCCCTTCTTGCAAAGAACTTTAATGACTGGCTAGATAATCATATGCATTAAAACTTCAATAGCCAATTCATGTGATAGCATATCAAATTTAGGATTTGAATCATAGATAATGCTTAGCAAAACTAAAAACCATACAATCCACAAATTTCCTAGGAGGTTGCTGTTGATCCACTAAATCGTCTACTACAATTATATGCCCATGAGATTGCAATTCAACGTAGACAGCGGATTGGATTATCCCCAATCTCTATATTGAAGGGCAGGCTCCTGCTAAATCTTATTAATCCAAGCTAGTCTAAGAAATTTAAGCTAGTCTAAGAAATTTTGTAGGAAATGAGATGTGAAAAGATAAAGCAAAATGCAATAAAACATTATCAAATAGCATTAGCTCAACCAATTAAATTCCTCAACTTTCAAGGAGGAGACCCAAGTTCAAATCTTGCCAAGTAATACATGTATAAATGCCAAGGTGTAATATCACTTTGTGGTCATGATGTAATACAAGTTGGGCCCATTTCAATCCAATATGATGGATTAAAAAATGCAACAAAAAATTACGATCATGTAACCATAGCAAGATGAGCATTAATCCAATTGAAATCTTCAGAAGGGACCGAATAGCTTCAGTGCAATGAGATCTGCAATTACAATGATGCAAGAGGACAAAAAGGAGACAGGAAGACAAAGCCACAAGCATCATACATCCATGAACAAAGAGGTTAAACAACACAGTTAATCCATAAAAGCCATGCACAATCTCTTCATTAATTGCAATTCAGATCATAATTACAAATCTGATCACAAGGGGTAACTAGAGTGTTCTCAAAATAGTAAAAGGACCCTTTAAGCATCAATCTCTTATTTATAAAGTGTAGCTATCTCTACTTCTAACTGCAATAAATAAAACCCTATCTCCTAGTTAAATGAAATAAGCAAAATCTTTAAAATAGGTGACAAAAGGGTGCACATTCAGACAAATTTGGCACTAAAATCCATTCTAAGAACTTTAGTTGCGCCATTTCCTCCACTAATCCGTCTCAAGACTGAACATCACCATCAAAAACGTTGCCTGGGTTTTCATGCCTCAAAATCTGCACCAACACGACCTTCACAAAGATTCCCCTTCAAATTGCAATTCACATCTCTAATCTGCAGTGCAGGGTGCAGTCTGAGCTTGCAATGCAGAGCACACTAAAACCTGCCAAGCGGAGTGCAATTACCCAAACTTAGCCAATTTTTTGAAATTTGAGCCTCATATATTCAAAACCAAGCAATTCAAGTGCCATGTGATGTTTCACAATTACCTTTTGTAATAACCCCAGTTTGGCACTATTTTTTTTTTGTTAAATCTGAAAACTAATTTTTCATTCAAATAATAAACATAGCACTGTAATAACCCTAGGTTGGGACTATTTGTTTTTTGTTTTTTTTTTTAAATCTGAAAACTAATTTTTCTTTCAAACAATAAACATAGCTTCAAATTGGGCGGCCTCTACCAAGCCCATTCAGATTACAATAAAATTGCAGATATATTAAACTCTTTATCAGTATTCAATTGACATCAAATACAATGATATTCAACAGGAATTACATATATCTCAGACCTGGAATTTAAACTGAGCGTTGATCAGTCAATGTCTGAAGGCATGAAATGACCATACAATGAGATATAGGCCTTCAGATTCACCGTTCAGTGTTGTTGTAGACAAACAGACCTAGCGCCTCAATTTTTAGACCTTATTCAACTTCAGATCTGCATCCTTTTGAATGGCACGATTTTTCAAACAGAGGTACAGCCTCCCTGAACTGTACAGCCCTCCTTGAAATTTACACAATCACCTAAAAATCTGCAAAATACCCTTAAAAGGGTCGTCCAGCTAGTCCAAATCAGATGTCAAAATGCCCATAACGAATTTTGAACATAAGAGCAATGAGCCAATATACGATTCTCCAGTTATGCCCAGAATGGTACAGCCAGATCTGGAAATGCACACTTCACACCAAAAACTAAAAATCTAACTCCTACCCACTTGATTCAAGCCAAAAATAAGACAACCCAGATGATCATTTTTTGCACACCAAAATCTTCGAAATCTTCAAACCCTAACATCCTGAAAATTGAAGCCCAAATAAGTTTCCTGAGATGAAAACTCTACAACTAGCCTTGTTAATCCTGCAGAGGGTTTTCATCCTCAACAAGCCTTGTTCAAATCTCCTGGAGGAAATTTGACAGCATTCAATTATGTTGACAAACTTAGATGGTGAAAATGAGAGCAAGTAGCTCTATAAATAGACCCCACGTTGAGATTTCTCCTTTTGGGTGCCAATGTGGGATTAAACTTAAAACATGTTTGCCTTCATGAGTGCCATGTCCCCTTTTCTCTCCCTAGGCGTGCTTTTTTTTGGGGGTCAACAACTTAACATAACAACAGAGCTACCAGCATGCCGAAACTGCACAAGTCTCATCTGCAACACCATGATGAAATCTCCCTCAAGTCTGGAGCTGAAATACCTGATAAGGCTGAAATGAAATATCTCCTGCCAAGTCATCTCAGAAAAAACATTATCAGATATCCCACTGCCCGTCACCGCCATGGGCAAAAGGAAAAGCAATTTACTCAACAGGAGAATGTAGTCCTCCACATCCCTCATCGTGAAGTCTCCATAGTAATGCAAAAAAGACCCTGCCAAAAAACTGACATTAAAGGTGACAGCAATACCAACCCTGGAAGTGCCTCCGTGGTCAAGAGCTAATATCCTCACATTGACACTAAACCTCCTAGTGTCAATTGGGCAGTCCCAAGTACACCAACCAACTGTAATCATCAAAGCTTCATCTGAGAAAATAAATGCCAGCACCATGGAAAGACTGCAGTAATCACCACTCAACCATGTGGGAATTAAAATTAACTACACAACACCTAAAAGATTTCCCACATCTTGCTGCCCAAAAGCCAACAATGGATCAAAATCTATCTGCTCATAGCCTGATGTCACTATACTCAGCACCATAATGTAAGGGCAGCAACTAACATATTGGACTACTCCCGTATACACAAGAGATGTGTGTGTGGAAAAAACTAGGAAGTTCTCTCCAAAAGCCAGATTACCTCTATCAACCAACTCCAACGACCAAGTATTGTGTTGCTGAGTACCTATCAAGATAATATTCTGGAAAAACTTTGTAATATGGGCACTCAAAATCTGCAAAAACTCAGGAAAGTCCACAAGAAGTTGTTCACCATGATCACTAACCCCTAGCACCAAAGGAGAAAAATCATGAGAGTCCATGTCAACTCCCTCATTCACTAGACCCAGCACTAAGTCGCCAACATGGAAAGTCCGATCAAAGGTCCTTTTGCCGAACCAATTTTTCGTGGTGACAGCATGCTGCATGAAAGCCTCGTAGGCCTTCTCTCTCTCCTCCTCCAACTACAACAGTTGGGCTATTCTGACGCTGATCGGGTCAAAATCTTCATCCTCACTGTCCAACGATCGCAGAGACTGCAACGCGGGCAACTCATGTGCGCAGGGGGCACTGCTTCCTTCCCGTACACCAGGGAATATGGGGACGGCTTGATTGACTTCTTGATGGAGATGCGGTCAGCCCATAACGCAAAGTCCAGAAGCAAATGCCAGCTCCGCTTGTTGTCTTCCAAAGTCCTTTTCAGGATCCTAAGCAAGTTTTTATTTGTAGACTCTGCCAAACCATTGCCCTGCGGGTAATAATTAGATGAATTTTTCAGGTAGATAGCATACTTACTTGCGAATGCACACATTTTGGCACCCGTAAAATGAGTGCCATTATCTATTACTATCGCATTTGGTATCCCGAAACGAGTTTCAGCCCTTCCAAGAAGGTGATGACAACGTCCTGGTTAGCCTGCTTGGTGGGCACTGCTTCTGCCCACCGGGTAAAGTAGTATGTGGTTGTCAGGATATACTTATGCCCTGCTGATAAATTTGATCTATCACCCCGATGAAGTCTAAGCCCCACTACTAAAATGGAGCCTCGACCTGAATCGGGTGCAAGGGCAGAGAAGCATTCCTAGTGCGGCCGACATACCTTTGACATTTGTCGCACTTCTGGCTAACACTAAAGGTATCAACAAAAATCATAGGCCAATAATAGCCTGCTTTTATTATTTTCAAGGCCATAGGCCTTCCCGAAAAATGGCCCCCGGACATTCCAGAATGGAACTCGTCCAAGATTTTCTCTTTTTCTGTCCCCCTGACACATCTCAGGAGGACACCGTCAATATTCCGATAGAACAACCCACTTGGTAACATCACATATCTGCAGACCTTAAGCCTGAACCTTCTCCTCTGCGAAGCGTTGAGGTTAGAAGGGCACCGACCAATACCGAAGTACTCTACCAGGTCTTCCGTCCAATCTCTGCCGATGGGAGACCGATTTGTACAATTACTCTCCTACACCGGATCATCCCACTGGCAAGCCGTCACTTCTGAGGCGGCACTCCGGGCAAGCTCTTGGCATAAGGCTCGGCCACGGACCAGCTTAGTGGGACGGACCTCTATATCGAACTCTTGGATCTTGGACACCCAACCTGCCCTCCTATTGCCGAGTTTGCCTTGGATGATGAAGTTTCTAACGTCTGGATGTACCACGTACACTATCGTCTTACTCTGGGAGACGAAATGACGAAACTTCTTCAGTGACCGCATCACCGTATGGACTTGTCTTTCAATGTTGTACTTTTCCTCATGCGGGTGGATAACTTGACTGAGGAATGCTATCGGGCGCTCGTCCCCGTCCTCATTTTTTTGGGTAAGGATAGCTACGTAGCTCTCCGGTTCTCCGACGGCGTAAAGGATTAAATCCTTGGAGTAGTCGGGGTTCACCAGAAAGGGGGCCTGGGCAATTCTCTCTCTTATCTCTTTGAATGCCCACCTTCTCTCCTCAGTCCATTGGAACTCAGCATCCTTCTTTAGGAGCTCCGTCATCGGCTTTACTACCATGGTGAAGTCAGAAATAAATTTCTGAACAAAATTAATCTGGCCAAAGAAGGATTGGAGGCCCTTCTTGCTCGATGGCAGAGGTAGCTTGAGGAGGGCTTCCGCCCTGGCAGGGTCTACAGCTAGTCCCTTCTTCGATATCACGTGGCCTAGGAGCTTGCCTTCTTTAACTGCAAAAATGGATTTTTTCAGGTTGATGGAAATTTTGAATTCTCGGCATTTCTCAAATATCTGGCACAAATGTAGGCCGTGTTCCTCCCTTTTGTGGGAGAAAACAGTCATATCATCAAGATAAATCACGATGATATGGTTTAGTAACTCACCAAAGGCTAAGTCCATCGCTCTCTGGAAAGTTGCCTCGGCGTTTGAGAGGCCGAACGACATGCGCTTGTAGGAGAAAATCCCCCACTTGGTGGTGAAGGCAGTCTTGAACTAGTCTTCGTCTTTGACCCATATCTGATTGTACCCTGAGAAGCCATCCAACAGAGAGAATCTCTGCGCTCTCGCCACTGCGTAGAGAATCTGGTCGATTTAGGGCAGTGGGTAGTGGTCCTTCAGTGATGACTGGTTGAGATTTTGGAAGTCGACACACAGGCGGATGTCTCCATTTTTGCATACTAGGACCAGGTTGGCCACCCAGGAGGAGTGCTTGATTGGGTATATGATTTTGGCCTCCAGCATTTTTAAGAGTTCGGCCTTCATCAAGACTTCTATTTTCGGGTTGACAGGCCTTTGCTTCTGCCGGACAGGTTTGACCCCTTCCTGCAGTTCAATGGTGTGTTGGAAGACGGACTTGTCATACCCCTTCAAGTCTCGGTAGCTCCAGGTGACAATATCCGGATATTCTCTGCAGAGGGTTCTGATTTGCTCAATTTCCAATGGGGTGCAATCAGTTCCCACCTTGATAGTTTTCCCGAATTCTAGCTCTAGCTCGTATTCTCTTGCGTCCACCTTAATCTTGTGGGGGAGGGACCTGTCGTCCTGATCAAACAAGCTTTCAAGGGTGATTAAACCCTTGGGGACATGGTTGTTCTTCAACTGAATTAATCCCTAATGTTCTTTGTCGTCGAGGGTTCGATCTTCAATGTTGCCTGCTTTGTCTATCAGAAAATTGACGATCTGCTCGTCAATGTCAAAAACCTGCCAATGGACGTTTTTGTCAGGTACCGAAGACAGGTAAATTACCCTCACTGCCTTCGGCTTTTGCATTACATTCTTGACGGGGGAGCATCTGGATCCAATGGATGCTAAGACATCTGCGTGCTTGTTCCGCTCCCGCGAAATAGACTGGATGTTCAGAGCCGAGGACTTTAGCAGGTCCCATACCTTATTACAGTATGCCTTCAAATAGTGTTGCTTTGCAACACACTTATTAGTTACCTGGTTACAGATCAACTCCGAATCGCCGAAGATCTGCAACTGTTTTATTCCAAGTTTCTCCGCCTTTCGTAACCCCAAACACAGGGCTTCATACTCAGCGGCATTGTTTGTACAGCTCCATGCGAGCCTGTACGAGTACGTCTTTTGATTTCCGGAAGGAGAGATGAGGACAACTCCTGCTCCAGCACCGTTCTCGCATCGGGCGCCGTCAAAGAAGAGCTTCCACAGTTGATCGACCATGGGATCTTGATTGCTCGGTACCTTAGCCTTTTTAGGCTTGGTTATTGAGTAACACCAAATGTCAGATTCAATCATGGCGTTAAAATCACACAGATAACTCATCCTCTTTGCGGAGCTCGTCCAGAGATTCCTCCATCAGCTTTACCTTTTCTTCTTCTTCCTCTACCTCATCAACGATGTTGACTGAGTCCATCGGTTTTTCCGCATCCTGGATCCTTTCAATGTGAAAGGTGGAAGGCTTCTCATTAAAAAAATTGATCCTCCTTCCCCTGAAGGGGATCTCCAGGTGCGAATAGTCCAGAGGAAGATAGCCTCCAAGCTTGGTAGTGAACTCACTTGATAAGAACATGCTAAAATAGGGCTCTAGATCTACTACCACAACTTCTTGAATTACTATAATCTGCGGCATCTTGTGCACCACGATCGGGATATCCTTGATGACCCCCACTGTTTTAACTGGAGTGCCATCCAGTTGAAGCACTCCAGGACTGCTCCTGGTGTACTCCATGCCCATGATTCCGCACACCACCTTGGGCATGACGGTTGTAGCAGCGCCAGAATCCACCATGCAGTTATGCACAACCCATCCTTCCATCCTGAGGGTCAGATAAAATAGTGGCGGCTTGTTCTTCCCGGTGGCAGAGGTAGTCAACGGCTATGTCAAGACGGTCTGAGTTGGCCTCCCCTTGCCCTTGACAGACTTGAGGGATTCTTGCAACAAGTCGACTTGACCTGGCAGTTGAAGCGCGTCGAAGAGGCTTACCTTCGCCAAAGTCTTCCTTAGTTCTTCAACGATGTTGTACGCTCCCGTACCAAACTTGCCTCCCTCGGCAATTTCGTACCAGGTCCTGTACTACTGCATTGCCTCAACTCTCTGGCGTTTAGTTTTCTCTCGCCTGATCTCTCGCTTCGGTTTGGGGTTGAGAGGTTGAAGCCTACGGTTGAGGAATTCTTCCTTTTGCCCTTGGAGGCAGGAAGTCTTTTAATCGGGCGGAATCCGTTGGCTCTAATACCTGAACATGATCCTTTTCTGGTGGTGGGAGTGCCTTCTCAGTTGGCAGCTTGAGATTGGTAGGCACTTTCAATGGTTCCATCTGAACCGGATCGACCTCAATATGTTTCTTACCTGTCCTCATGAGAACAGAGACCTGCTCGACAGGGGGAATCATAAAATTACATTCAGTTTCCCTTATCATATTTACATATCCTCCAGGAGCGCTGTCTGCAAGTGTCTGTACATAGTTCAAATGAACCATGCAAGTCTCTTTGCCATTCGGGTCATTGCAGGTGGAGCACCAGTAAGTTTTGCCTGATGAACCAGATTCTTCGCTTTCCAACATCGCTGAGTTCCTCTCAGGGAACCTACCGGTGGGAGCAGCTTGCTCCCTAGTGATGGGGGGAGGAAATCTCCTTGGCTGATAGCTTTGATCATTCTGCCTCCTCATGACGGTCATCTCATTCGCCATTGTCTTTACTAATGCATGCAAATCCTGCAGCTCTTTGACTTGTTCTGCATTTGAACTGCCTGAGGCACGGGTAATGGCAATGGCGCCAATGGTGCAGGTAATGCGAGAAATGGGACAGGAGCTGGGAGCTGAGGAACAGCAGGTGTTTGATACTGCGGTGTAGATACCGCCTAATTTTGTGGATTGGGGTTCCATGGTTAATTGGGGTACATCGGAGATGTAGGTGGAGCAAATGCACTGGGATACATTTTCTGAGGGAAATCCGTATAAATTGGCATGGTCGCCTTTGGAGGCAACTTTCCGATGGCTACTAGGTCAGCCTCAGCCTTCTGGGCCTGCTCATACAAGCCAGGGAACGTGTTAATTTTAAAATGTCGGATGCTCATGCTAATGTCGGAATGGAAAGCTCTCAAGTAATAGAACATCGCTTGCTCCGGAGTGGGCCGAAGGCAGGCGGTGACTCTGCCAAGTTGGAGCGAACCTGACGTTAAAATCAGCTATCTCCTCTTGAGGATGTCCCTGGATGGTGGTGAAATGATGCAACAGTGAGAATGGATCTGCTACCTCATTGAACCCTTTAATCAGTTGCACTGCTATCAGGTCCCAGGAAGTGATAGTATCGGTCAAGAGCAATCGGTACCAGTAGAGGAGCTTACCTCTAAGTGACAGAACTAGCAGTCTCACCATTATATCTTCCTCTGTGATGTGATGGATGGTCGCCAGCGCAGCGACGTCTTGGACGTGCTCGTAGGCGGTATTTCCTGTACCGTCGAATGTAGGTAGGGCTTTCACCGCTGCAGGCAGTACTTGGTTCTGAGCCGTCAAAGATAGAGGCCCCAAATGATTCCATGCAGGGAACTGCCTGGGAGCAGCTTGCTGCGCCTTCTGGACTGGCGGAGTTGGTTGAATCGGCGGAGTTGGTAAATTTGGCTGGAGCGGAACGTTCGAAACGTTCGGTTGAATCGGAGGATTCGGTTGACCTGGAAAATTTGGAGGATTTGGGGGCAAGCTAGTTGCTGTGTTGTCAGGACTTGGAGTCTGCAAAGCAACAACGACTACTTGCGAAGATGTCCCGTCTAACGGGATATTCGATCGGACCACTCTAGGATGTTCTCCCAAAGCGTCGATGTCAAGCTCGAAGAACTCGACTTCTTCTGTATTTTTAGCCTGTCGTCCCGTGTACATGAAGGTGTGGGCTTTTAAACCGGCTTTCAAGGCTCGGAGGCTTCTGAGTTCATCTGAGTCACCAGATGTTCGGATTTGACGGTAGCAAGATGAACATCAACTTTGTAATACTACTTTGAAAGTGGAACGTTTGGGTCCCACCGGGCGTGCCAAAAACTGTTGGTCAAAAATCTACCTTAGGTATGAAATTTGTCATTCATGCGCCCTAGACCCGGCCAACATTGAAAGGCCGAGAGGAAGAAATGTCTCTCGTGCCAATCTCCAGAGATGGGCTGGTTCCCTTGCTATTCTAACTGGGGGGATTTAGATGAGAGAACAAGAAAGAAATTGACAAATGATTGAAAGGAATGGGAAATATATGGCCACAGGCCAGATAGAACAGGGGTGATGAACTAACAACACAATAACTTTAACTATACGTCGAATCAATAGCACTCAACACAGACAACTAACAGAAATTAAAACCAAGCGTCACTATTCCAGCGTTCAACCTCTATCGGGAGTCAAATCCAGACATAGAATAATAACTCACATACAAAGCGGAGAATTTAATAGAAAATAAGCAATAGAAGACATACACATGAATAGAAGTCCAGAGTTAGAGCCAAACATTATCTGTATTGATAGCAGAATTCAAGTTACAGAAAGCTTCTAGCAAACGTTCATCATCTTACAATAAAATTTTCGGCTTATATAGAGAATTTTGCCGCTTGAAATATTTAATGCACACCTACAAAACATGGCGGTGGCAACCAAGATAAGATTTGCAAGGAAAAACACTCATGAAACAGTAACCAAGCATGGACCGAAACTGATGACTTCCTAAGATGCGGTTGCACTCCTTCAATGCTTTGACAGTTTTAGCTTGTTGGTGTCATTTCCTTACTTGCTGGAATTGCCTCAATGCGAGATAGGATTCTGAAATCTAGAGACGTCAAGTCTGGAAGCTTCTCAGACCGACAGTGTTCAAGTGGATAAGGATGCGCCTCGCTTCGCTGATGAGAAGCACTTATGAGGTATCCGGGTTGAAGCAGGGAGGGCTGGACTGAAACAGGCGCATCGGATGCAAGTTTTACCCACGCTTCGCTGTTTCCTGGCCCGAAATGGGCTTGCGCTCCAAAATTGCAGCGAAACGAGTTGGCACCTAGAGAGCAGCGTAGGCGTTGAAAAGTCAAACGCCAAAGCGCTGCTAGTTTGGAGCGAAGACGCCTTGTGCTGGGGAAATAGAGCGAAAACGTCCCTGGCCACACTTAGCATTTTTCATTGAAAACTGGCGCTGCTCCAGGAAAAGTCAAAGATGCTTTCTCTCCCTCTAGGCCCGAAATGGAAATGCGCTTGGAAAGTTGGGCGAAACACCCTGCTGCATTGGGAGGGGCGTCCGAGTTGAAAAGTCAACAAGCAAAGCGCTGTAGATGGAAGCGAAAGTGTCGTGCGCTCGAAAATGGGAGCGAAACGCCCTAGAGCCTTGGGAGGCGCGCTTGGGTGGAAAAGTCAACAACTGTTGCGCCCCTTACTTGGCTCGAATTTGCCTTGCGCCTGGAAACAGCAGCGAAACGTCCTGGAGACTTGGGAGGCGCACTAGCGTTGAAAAGTCAAACGCCAAAGTGCTGCCACCTTGGAGCGAAAACGCCTTGCGCTAGGGAAACAGAGCGAAACATCTGCCTCCACACTTAGCATTTTTTAATCAACACTGTTGCTCTCCGCGCCCTTTGAAAAGTCAAAACCCCAAGCGCTCAAAGGTGGAGCGAAAAGGCTTCGCGCTCCAAAACAGGAGCGCAAAGAATATGGGCCCCACATCACTTCAAGCAGGCTTATGCTGAACGGTCAAAGGCGCTTGCGCTACTTTCTGCTCCAAATGGTCTTGCGCTCTCCAGCTGGGGCGAAAAGACCTTGTTGCACTTAACATTTTCTTTGTGAATATTGCAGCTGCGCTCAGTCAAGACCAGAATTTGGCTCGCGCCCTTCTTCAGGGCTGAAAGAGCATTGCGCTCTTACGCCTTCTTACCCGGAGCTGGCCCTTGCTGCTGTCTGGCCCAAAATGGGCCTGCGCTTTGCTTCTGCCCCGAAACAAACCTGCGCCCGGAGACATGGCGCGAAACTGCCCTCGCCCTTGACAAGGTAAGGGACCTGCATGCTGAACGAACAGAAAACTGTACCAGTCCTTGGGTACAACTGACGAATTCTGACAGAGAAAGCAAGAAAGAGAAAAATACATTCTGCACAAAGAAGAAAGCTTCAGGGAAGGAGAATTTACAGAATAGCGAGATATACACATGTTGCAGAAATGCCAACAGTTCTCTGAACCTACATCCGGATTTCCATCTTCTACATTGGTTTGTCGTGTTTGCCTTGTCGTTGGGGCGACACCTCTCCTTCTTCTCTTTGGTGGCATTGTTCCTGCCCACACATAGGAGAATCAATGAGAATTCAGTTTACTAAAACTATTGTAGTCCTAGTTATGCTAGTCTTTAAGCAAGTAGGTTCATCCTTATACCTAGGTAGGTCTTTTCTTTTCTTTCACAACCAATCTAGTTGTTGCGTAGTGATCCTATCCCACCATGAACCTAGGCTCTGATACCAAATGCCATAACCCGAATTCCTATCCTAAATTTTTTTTTTTTACTTAGACGCATGTAACACACGCAACCACTTATCTAGTCTTACCCAAGGCACACCCATCGCTACATCTTGCGTAAGTCTGGCTCCACAAGAGTACTAGGTGCATGGCTAGTAATTAAAAGTTATCCCTCTTGCTGGCCCCACGAGCTAACTTGCCTTCCCTTTCATTCTATCGAAAGGGGCACGCTTTAATATTTTCGCTACTCATGTCCATCTGAGTAGAGCTAGAGCGTGTTAAACTTGACTATCCCTCTCATCTAAAAGATGAGCTAATCAATTCCTCACTTGCCTCGTTAAAACCCTATTTGTATGAATACCTTAGTTTAGTCTTGACAACAATGTCGACCTTCAATGTCAACGTGGTATTCAACCTCCCTTCAAACACCTCATCAAGTTCCTTTATGATGTGTATTTGTAATCCTTTAATTTATAGCGAAGGTACTTGTTGGTCATCAAATCTGCCACGGGAAAGGATTTTGGGAAGTGTACGCGCCCTAGACCTGGACCAACATTGAAAGGCCGAGGGGAAGAGATGCCCCCCGTGCCAATCTCCGGAGAAAGGCCGGCTCCTTTACTAAACTACTTGGTGTTTTGAGCTAAGAGTGCAGGAAAGAGATAAAAATAGTAAGGGTGCAGGAAAGAAATAAACAGAGTAAGGGAAAGAATGTCAATGGATTTAAGAGGGAAAGAACCAGCAGCACGAATACTAGCCTAACGCTTGAAGTAGCAGCAATAAATACCAAGAATAAAATAAAATGGACGCCGCACTAGCCTCCCTATGTATCCTCCGGGCGAGTTCCGGGATTACCCTCCCCTTACGTCGAAATCCAGATTTCAGAATTACGGCGGTTAGGAAATAAGTGAATATAGCAGAAACACTATCCACAGGCAGCATACAAGAAAACTATCACAGCGTTCTCTCCCCTATGTATCCTTCGGGAGAATTCCAGGGTTCTATCCCCAATCACACACCTAAATCCAGAATTCAGAATTACAGTATGCAAATGAAGAAATGAGATAACAGAAATAATCACAGAAGGCAGCATACAAGAGAGAAATGAGGCCCGAAGCTCTTAGTATTAATTGCAGGAAATCAAGTTACAGCAGCTTTCTAGCAGAAAGTTCCCCCCCTTTTTTCATTACAATACGTGGGTTTTTATAGAGGACCCGACCCTCTGAGCCATCAATGCACAAAATCGAGGAGTACATCCTCGAAAACCAAAGAAGTCGGCTCCCGCTACTCCCGTGACTGAGCTCTCAAATCCTTTTCTACAATTAGCAGCTGTGACCGGGTCAGCCGGGGAAATTCGCATTTATGAGCCGCCTGACTCGTCCTAGGCTTCTCCGGGTGCGGGGCTCGAGTGGCCGCCATGTCCGCCGGGCTCTCCTTCTCATACTGATATTTCTTTTCAGGTTGCCAAAAATGAGCCCCGAGTCTTTCGGCACGTAAAAATTCATTTATGAAGCACTCGATTGCCTCGGAAAAATACCCGGCCTTGGAGTGCGTACCCCTAAAGCGCTTCGCCAATTTTCAGTTCGCGACCCTGCTTCGCAATGGATGTGAGCCGAAGCGGGTCTATCTTCCTTGGTCATGCACTTCGCGCGAAGGAGCTTCTCAAAATGGCTTCGCGGATGCTAAATGCCGAAGCAGATATCCCTTCTCAAAACAGGGCTCTCAATCTTTCATTGCTTCGCTGGAAAGGTGTGTTAAAGGCCGCTTCGCGAGATTCCCTGCCCGAAGTGGATGCTTCGCTGATGGGCTGTCAAAATGCTTCGCCGCGAACCTTCTTCAAAACTGCGGTTCGGGAGTTTTTCGGCCGAAGTGCATTCTTGCCTTAGAACACTATTCTGCTTTTTCACGGGCCACTACTGCTTCGGTTGAAAGCACTTCGCACAAAAGCTATCCGAAGTAGATGCTTCGCGACAACCTCGGGCGAAGTAGAAATGGTTCGCTAGTAGAGAGGTCCGAAGTGGATGCTTCGCTGAATTCTTAGCGAAGCAATTTTTCAATACTTGAATTTTTTCAAATCGCGCTTCGCAAGGTTTTCGCCCGAAGCAAGCTGTTTGGGCTGCTTCGCGTGCGAAGCTCTCTTCATGCCTTAGTAACCTTGGACCGCGATCTGGACTTCCCTGCTTTTCTTTCTTGGCGATGCTGTCCTTTTTTCTGCGAAGCTCCTAAACCTAGCTTGCTCAGTGGCGAAGCTCTTGTATATCCCATTCTATGTACAAGGGGGATGGCAATGAAAGCCAAAATTGCTGCAATACTTAAAAATGTTTTTTCTAAAAACAAGGGAACAAATTCATGAAACAAAAAGAAACACTTTACAAAAATTTTTGATTTTCACTACCCCTCTAGGCAATGTGACAGAATTGTCAACATTCTTGGCGGCTCGCGGGGCAACGAGCTCGCCTCGGTGCAAGAACCCTCAGCCTTAATCCGTTGGGCCAGAGTTGCCTCCAGACCCTTCTCCTCTTTGTCTTTCTGGGGGTGCTTCTACAGCTACCTCTTCTTCTTCTTCTTCTTCCTCTTCCTCTTCTTCCGGCGTGGTTTCTTGTTGCGGCGGTGGGGGAAGGCGATCACGGATGCGTTCCATGGTTCGGCGAACGTGAGCCCAGGCACCTTTCTGGAATGGCTCCCGGTCTTGCAGTGCTTTGACCAGAACATGGAACCGATCAATCTGCCCTATGTCGGCATGTTTGGCTCTTGTGCTCAAATCATTTAGGCAGGCCGCGATTTTGCAATGTCTAAGAATAAAATCCGTGACTTGCCCTTCTGTGATTGGCTCCTCCCATTCGTCTATCTCTGAGACATCACTCTCAAAGTTGAGCCAAGCCGGTTTGAGTTCTTCTTTTGTCAAAAGGTTCCCATCATCATCAGTGAAACTTGGGAAACCTAATGCTGAGAGATCTTGAAAATACCCCAGTGATGTGCGCTGCTCCTGTTCAAACACGTCCATGAGGTCCTTTGCCTTCTGAGCTTTCCTCACTTTGGAGAAGAAGGCGTGGACTGTAGCTTGGGCTGTGGACCAATCTCTGGCTGTCCGACTCATAGCGGCGACCTGCAAGTCCTGATATTTGATACTTTGAACTTCAAAAGCCAATTTGAGTCGGCTTCTAATTTCTTGTATAATTTCATCCACTATTGGTCCCTTTTGGGCAGCGGCATACTGGGCTTCGGTGATATAAGACAAAATTGACAGGGCACTGGAGGCCCGAGATCTAAAGTTTTTAAGCAGGTGCGAGCGGATTTCTTTAATTCTGCCTCTATCAAACAGCTCTAGGCTCTCCTTCTCATACAACTGTTGCTGCATCTGCAAGATTCTGCTTTCAAACTCTTTGGCCTTTAGCTCAGATTCGGCCTGTATCTTGCTCTGATTCTCAGCTGTACCCTGCAGTTGATCTACCTGTTGTTTCAAGGCGTCTAATTCTTTTCTCATCTGCTCGCACTGCTTCTCTGCATCTTCTAGCTTAGAGCGGGTCCTGGCTAGATCTTCCTCCAACTTAATGTTGGCGCTCTCTGCTTCGTACCGGCGCTGATTGGCGATATTAGCATGTGCGCGGAATGTTTCTATTCTCACATGCATAGACTCGGATTCATTATCCACATCCAGGTCCTTGACCTTCTCTTGATAGTCGAAATCAACAGGGGTCATCTCGTCTAGGGGTTTTTGGACCTTGGGAACCTTCTTCACTTTGTGCAACTTTCCGCCTTTTAAGTCAAATACAGCGCATTTTTCTACTTTTGCTAGAGAGCGCCCTCTCTTTTTCCTTGCCTCCTTCAGCATCTTGTCAGTGTTCTGTCGGGCTCGGATCAGCTTCTCTGCTAGAGGACGCTCTTTGATCATAGCCAATTCTGTTTCAAATGAGGCTGGGTCTCCAGCCAAGGGGGTGAACAAGTATAATGAATGCACGGGGGATGCCTCGCCAGTGGGTTCGGCGACAGGTGTGGTGGGAGTTTCGGCGAGAGAAACAACGCCATGCGTGACAGGGGAGTGGGAGTCGGGGTTTGGAGTTGGAACATTACCTTCGCCCTGACCAAATACCAAGGGGATGGTGGCGTGGGTGAGCGAAGTGGTATCCATGGACTTGTCCCGGCTTGACGACCCGAAAGGGGTGGAGATGTTTGTGAGACTGGCGGGATCGCGAGGCAAATTTGTGGTGGCGAAGGGTACCATGCGATGGGGTGACTGAATTTCCAGGGGAGATTTATCTGAGAGAGGGGGAGACTGATGGGGACCTTCGGCCGGGACCGTTGTAGACATGACTTGGGAGACCAGGGTAAAGGGTGAGGAATGCGTACCTGCGTGCTCTCCCGATAGAGCAGAAGTGGTAGCTTCCTGCGTGGTCGGCTCACGTTCTTTTTCAGCCTCTGTACTTCCGACCTCCATGACTTCTTCTTCAAGGCCCCCTTCCTTTTGGAGGAGTTCCTCCACATTGATGACGTCTACCTCCGAAACTACCTCGGCCCTTTGCGACGTTGTTCCTTCAACACTCACCTCGGCTGAGCCTATCATAGGCCGTTCGCTAGAAGCACCTGGAGGTCTGGTACGCGGCCGCTTCGGATGAGTGGGAGGCACTTGGACCTGCTCCAGTTTCTTTCTTTTCCTTTTCTCTTCCTTTTCTAATTGTTGCGCTGACCCCACGGCACTCGTGTCATGACCTCCAACAGGTTCCTGAGGCAACTCTTGTGGTGTCGCCGCTGCCTCCTCTTCTTCCTCTTGCTCAGAAACATCGTCAGCTCTCTTTGGGCTTTCGCCTGAACCTGGGGCACTGGGGGGAACGAAGTCAGCGAAGGAGATGGGCTTCCAAGACCCAGCGTTGGCTTCGTAGAAAATTGCAAAATCTCTATCTGTCTCCAAGAGCCCATATGATTTCTGCTTTTGACGATGGACTCTCATCATCCACCATTCCTTCAATTGCTCTTCACCCCAATCCTTCAATTCTCCCCTTAAATCATCCTTCATTTTTTTCCAAAAGGTGGAGTCTGGGCCTGGGAAGGGGTGCCGAACCGGATCATATTCGACCTCCATGGTGTAAAACTCATGCCATGGAGGTAATGTCTTCATTCTTTCCAGGTGCCACTCCAAATCTCTCCCATTGGGGTTATTCCGCTGCTCTACTATCTCCGGGTGAGGGCAGACATGAAAGTTTTTAAATCGGAGATGATCCCTCATCACCCCCAAGGGGTCGTAGCACCACCGTTGAGGAATCTGCAGCAAACCGAAGTCGGCAAGCTTATCCTCCAAGTATACATGTTGTTTGAGGGCAAAAACCTCAATGACTCCCATTTTGAACGGGAAATCGCATGTGGGTGCCCATTTTCGGCCGTGGCCATAAATGACATTTGTTGCGTCGCTCTGCCGAGCGACCTCCAGCGCGAACTGATATTCAGAGGGGTAAACAGGTAGTAGGAAGGGTTTCCCTGTAAATCCAAACAGGCGAACCACAAGCCCCTGCGTCAATTGGAAAACGTCCCCCTTTTCCTCCTTAACCACCTTATCTCTAAGGCTAATGGGCACCCGAGGGCAAGAACCCTGCAACAGCTGAATGGCAGGTCCTAGAAACTGCTGATTGAAAGCATAATATGACTCCGTCCTCGCCAGGAGGGGAGTCCACTGATATACTGGCAGAGGAGTTCCGTCCTTGCCGCTTGAAGTAATGGCGATATGGGGGAAATGCTTCTGGACATGATAGAAAAAGAGCCAAACCAGGAAAGAGCAAGGTCCAAAATACTGACCCGTCCCAGAATTCTTCATGCTGACTAGCCGCGTATGCAAGGTCCGGGCCACCCATTCCGCCCAGTCGAAGAAGACCGGGTTAGTGTTCGGCCTTGACGCGTCTGGGGCATAAAACTCCCCTCGTGAAATACATTCGGCCAGCGACACTTGCCAGGGGTGCACAGAAGCATCGGTAGACAGGCCCGCGACCCACGCAATGATAGAGAAAATGTCTGTGCTCTTGAAATCCTTCAGAGGGCGAGGCATTTGAGGCAACTTGCCTGAAGGAAGTCCGTCCTTGAGGTTCTCACTCAGAAATTTTATAATATAACTGGAGGTGGTAAACCTCTCCATTTGTTCGCTCAGAATAACATTGCGAACAGAATAACCCTTGGGCGGCCCTTGTTGTGGCGCGAAAGCTCCTTGTACATCCTCTTTTAAAATTGTGAACAATTTATTGCCTGCGGCGTCCAGCACTTGTCTGGTGGATGGTTGATAGTTTTGCGCGATGGCGTAGACCAATTCGGGACAATGGTGCGCGGGCGGGGTCAGATACCAGTATATCTGCGAATAATAAGCAGCGGCTCTCTTGTTCTCCGCGGAGAGTCGGCTTTTCATGAACTCGATGGTGTACCGGAGCTCGGCCACGCTCTTGGAAAGTTCGGTGTCCCTTATCTTCTCCCACCCATCAATCGGTGGTTCTGCAGGTTGCTCTTCTTCCGAATCTTCCCTTTCCTCTACAGCTTGCTTTTCGGGGCGGAGGTTGAGGTCGACCCTCTTGGGTCTATGCTTCCTCTCTTCTTTCCCCTTTTTAATCTTCTCTGGGCCGGCTACCTCAGGCTCTTTCCTCTTCTCCTTAGAACTTTTCTTCCCCATTCTTAATTTCGGCGGCAGCAGAGTCTTCGACGCAGAGAATTTCGACGCGAAGAACGGGAGAAATGCAGGCTACCGGCTAGGGCTCTTAAATTTGCATTAATCAGTAGGCGAACACCCCTTTTACTGCTAAGGCTTGAGTTTTATAGCTCTAAAAGGCAACTACCACTATTTATGGCGCCTGCCAAAATTAAATTCATAAATCGGACGGAGGAGGTCGTTTTGCTTTTTTATTGGCTTCACGGCGGCGTTGCACGCGGGTCCATGCGCTTCGAGGATTTTGCCCAGCATTGGAAATCTAACCTCCTGCCACCTCGTACCTGGGCGAGAGCTTTTCTCATAACTGAATTCTCTCGGGATATGCCCCGCCACCTTTGCATTAATATCACCTGCCCCGAACGTTTTCCTAGGTTGCCGTTGGCACGTCTTTCGAAACACGTTTTAAATGCTCCCCGCCTCGCGCCTTATTGATTTGGCGAAGCTGATGCTGGCGCTAAAGACACTTCGCGGCGAACCTCCAGAGATCCACCGATTTTTATACTTCGGGCCCGAAGTGGTTTTACCTCACCGCGTCACTGCTTGCTTCGCGGAAGATTAACCCCGAAGCTTGTTTCTTTTGAAAAAACGGTTCGCTAAATCTCCTTCGAAAACTGCTTCGCTCGGTCTCCCTTTTGCGAAGTACTTCTCACGCCTTAGGCGATTGGAGGTTTTGGAGAGGTTCTGGTATTTGCTTCTTCAGCGAAGCTTGCTGCTGGGCGAGGCTGCTCATTTTAGCTTCCTCTCTTGGACTTTGCACATTATGAGCCATCCCTTAGTACTAGTTGCTGGTGAGACCCCACATTCTGGTTTCAGCCTTCGTTCCGATGTTGTTTAGTCCTTCGAGGATTCTTTCTAAGCCAAAGCGCTTCGCTGCGAACCATCTTGCATCAGCCACTTCGCTCGTAAAGTTCCCGAAGGAGGTTCTGCTAGGCTTAGCGAAGCTGGAGCTCATTGTTGTGGTAGTGTGAAGCTTAGCCTCTTGGAAGTCTTGAAACAGGGTATATACAAGTGCAAATAAAAGATCTTACATACAAAAGTAGGAAAAATTTGAATTTTTTTTTTTTTTATTTGTTTTGTTTTAGCGATGGAAAGCCTTCAAATGAAGACCGTTGACAGAAATCGGCAAAGTCTGGCCAGCTGTATCTTTGAGGATAAAGGAATTGGCTGAATTCACCTTTAAAATCTCGAATGGTCCATCCCAAAAAGCGTCTAATTTATCATGATTCCCAGGCTTAGCTTTCCAAGAGTCCCACTTCCATACTAGGTCTCCCACTCTGAATGTGCGGGCGGAGGACTTTTTCTTGAACCAATCTCGGGTGATCTGGGCATGCTTTGCGAAGCTCTGGTAGGCCTTATCACGGTCTTCCTCCAACTGTAGTAGCTGAGCTAGTCTATTCTCCATGGGACTAAATTCTTCTTCTTCATTCAACAGCCGCAATGCAGGAATCTCTATATGAGTTGGTAAGATAGCCTCCTTGCCATACACCAGGGCGTAAGGCGACGTTTTGATTGACTTTTTGACAGAAATCCGATCAGCCCACAGGGCTCGATCTAGGAGGAGGTGCCAAGTTCTTCTGTTCTTATCTATGAGCTTCCTCAGCACCCTTAACAGAGTTTTATTCGTTGATTCTGCCAATCCGTTACCCTGTGGATAATAATTGGAGGTGACCTTGTGGTACATCCCATATTTGTAGATGAATTCATTGATCTTGGCGCCTGTGAACCCAGGACCATTATCCGTTACTATTGCTTCCGGGATGCCGAACCGGGTAATCAAGCCTTCTAGGAATGTAATGACGGTTTCCTGGTCGGCGTGTCTCGTGGGTACTGCTTCGGCCCATCTAGTGAAATAGTCGGTTGCAGTCAGGATGAACTTATGTCCTGCGGAGGAGTTCGGCGATATAACTCCTATGAAATCCAACCCCCATTGTTGGAAGGGCGTTTCTACCTGTATTGGTTGGAGGGGCATAGGAGCACTTCTGCTTCGGCCGGCGAACTTCTGACATTGCTCGCATCTTCGACAGACTGCAAAGGCATCGGCGAAGAGCGTAGGCCAATAGTAACCTGCCTTAATTATTTTCAAAGCTGTTGTTCTTCCTGCGAAGTGGCCCCCGGATAAACCTGAATGGAATTCACCTAGGACTCTTTTCTTATCATCCTCTTTTATGCATCTGAGAAGAACACCATCAATATTCCTGAAGAATAGGCCTTCGGGACGTAATGTGTATCGGAGGGACCGCATCCTGAAGTGTCTTCGCTGCGAAGCATTCAAATGTTGAGGACATCTCCCAGTGTTGAAATATTCAACTATCTCACTGACCCAGTCCTTCTCGTCTTCTTCTTGATTTGCGAAGCACCCTTCCGCTGCCAAGTCATCCCACTGACAAGCTGTTACTTCGGCCGCTACGCTCTTCGCAAGCTCCTGACATAGCGCGCGACCGCGAACCAATTTTGTGGGTCTAATCTCAATGTCAAACTCCTGTATTTTGTTGACCCAACCAGCTCTTTTGCTACCCAACTCTCCTTGGATAACGAAGTTGCGTACATCGGGATGAATGACGAATACTGTAACCCGACTTTGAGAAATGAAGTGCTTGAATTTCCTTAGGGATTTCATAACGGCATGCACCTGTCTTTCTATGAAGTTGTACTTCTCTTCATGGGGCTGTATTACCTGGCTTAGAAACGCGATGGGGCGCTCTTCGCCATCTTCCCCCTTTTGTGTCAGGACCGCAGCGTAACTCTCGGGTTCTCCTATAGCATATAGGATGAAATCCCTACTGTAGTCGGGGTTAGTCAGGACTGGTGCCTGAGCGATTCGGGCCTTGATCTCTTCAAATGCCCCTTTCCTTTCATCCGTCCAGATAAATTCAGCGTCCTTCTTCAAGAGCTCAGACATCGGCTTAATGACTTGGGCGAAATCTGGAACGAACTTCCTTACGAAATTAATCTGGCCGAAAAAAGATTGTAGTCCCTTCTTATTCGCCGGGAGTGGGAGCTTCAAGAGAGCCTCAGCTCTGTCAGGGTCTACGGCGAGACCCTTCTCTGATATCACATGTCCCAGTAATTTTCCCTCATTGACTGCGAATATGGACTTTTTTGGGTTAATTGAAATGCCAAATTCTCGGCATTTTTCGAATATCTGCTGTAAATGCAAAGGATGATCTTCCCTCCTTCGAGAGAAGACGGTCATGTCATCCAAATAGATGACAATGACTTTATTCAATAGTTCACCGAAAGCTAAATCCATAGCCCTCTGAAAAGTGGCTCCTGCATTTGAAAGGCCGAATGGCATTCGCTGATAAGCGAATGTTCCCCACTTGGTAGTGAATGCCGTTTTGTGTTGATCTTCATCCCTAACCCAGATCTGGTTATATCCTGAGAAACCATCAAGTAGGGAGAAGCGTTGGGCCCCAGCCACTGAGTGTAAGATTTGATCAATCTGCGGGAGAGGGTAATGATCTTTGAGCGAAGCCTGATTTAGGTTGCGAAAATCTACACATAGTCGTATATCTCCATTTTTCTTCCTAACGGGGACTAGATTCGCTACCCAAGAGGAATGCTTTATGGGGTAAATTATCTTCGCCTCAAGCATCTTCAGGAGCTCAGCTTTCATCATGACTTCGATCTTTGGATTAACAGGCCTTTGCTTCTGCCGGAAAGGTTTGATCCCCTCCTGCAACTCAATTGTATGCTGAATCAATTGCCGATCGTATCCCTTTAGGTCTTGATAAGACCATGCCACTATGTCAGGATACCTTCTGCACAAAGATCGGATCTGTTCTAGCTCTGCCGAAGTACAATCTGTTCCGACTTTTATCACTTTCCCAGATTCGAGCTCCAAATCCTGATACTGCTTCGCGTTGACTTTGATTCTATGGGAAACTGCTCGATCATTTTGATCGAAAAGGCTTTCCAGAGTAATTAACCCCTTTGGGACGTGGTTGTTCTTCAACTGAACTAGCCCTTCATATTCCTCATCATCCGGGCTTCTTCTTTCAACCGTAGCTGCTTCTTGGATCAAGAAATTCACAATCTGTTCATCATTGTCAAAAATTTGCCAATGCATATCTTTGTCTGGTACAGAGGGCCTGTAAATCATCCTCACAGCTTTGGGTTTGTGCACCATGTCGTCAGCTGGAGAATATCTAGCTGCGATGGACGCCAAGACATCGGCATGTCTGTTCTTCTCACGTGGAATGGACTGCAGATTGAGCGATTCGAATTGGTCAAACAAGTCCCATACTCTGTTACGGTATGCTTTGAGATAGTGCTTTTTTGAAATGCACTTGTTGGTGACCTGATTGCATACCAATTCCGAATCTCCGAAGACTTGGAGATGTTTTATGCCTAACTTTTCTGCTTTCTTTAGTCCTAGGCACAAGGCTTCGTACTCTGCTGCGTTGTTGGTGCAGCTCCAAACCAACCGGTAGCAATATTCTCTTTGTTCCCCAGACGGTGATACTAAAAGTATTCCTGCCCCAGCGCCATTTTTGCATCGGGCGCCATCAAAGAACAATCTCCATAGTTCTCCTTGGGCACATATCTTATTCTCTGGCTTGGTGTGTTTCTCTGGTTTGGTGATAGCATAGCATCCCATTTCTGTTTCTATCATGGCATTGAAATCTGCCAGTGAAAACTCATCTTCGCAATTCAACTGTGCAAGGGATTCTTCAACCAGGTCCACCTGCTCTATCCCTTCCGCTATTGCATGTATGGGATCACTGCTTTCCTCCTCAGACATCTTCTGTACGAGGAATGTAGAAGGTTTCTCATTGTAGATTTTAACCTTCTTTCCTTTGAATGGAATCTCTAAATGTGAGTAATCCATGGATAGGTATCCTCCTAACTTCGCTGTAAATTCCCTTGACAGGCACATACTAAAATATGGCTCCAGGTCGACGACTACCACCTCTTGTATAACCGTAATCTGGGGCATTTTGTGCAGTCGGATAGGTATATCTTTAATTACACCGACAGTCTTTACAGGAGTACCATCCAGTTGGAGCACGCCGTGGCTGCTTCGCGTGTACTCCATTCCTATTTCCTCGCACACTGCTTTGGGCATGACTGTCGTTGCGGCCCCGGAATCGATCATACAGTTGTGGACAACATACCCTTCCATTTGTAGAGACAGGTAGAACGGAGGTGGCCTGTTCTTCCCTGTAATGGACGTGGATAAGGTTTGCACTAGGGCGAGCGGTGCTGACTTTCTTGCCTTAGTTGTCTTCAAGGATTCCTGCAGCAAGTCCACTTGTCCGGGTAGCTGTAATGCATCGTACAGACTAATTTTGGCCGGAGTTTTCTTCAGCTCATCTACGATGTTGTATACTAGGGAGTTGTGCACCTCAGGTTCCCTTTTTGCCTCATACTTCGTGCGATACTGCTCCGTGGCTTCGACCCTTTGTCGTTTGGTCAGCGAAGGGAGCTTAAGCTTTTCTCTAGCCTGCTCTTTAGTTTCCACCTGAGGTGGATTTGCAGGGGCCTGTTGGGCCTTCTCTTTTACTAATGCAGGGTGAGGAGCTTCGTTCGGGGCCTGGGAAGGTTGTTGTCCCTTCTCGCGGCGAGCATACACCTTTAAGGGGGCCATTTGAACAGCATCTACCTCCATTGGCCTTTTTCCTTCTCTGGTAAGGACTGAAACTTGCTCTTCTTCGCCAATTACCAGGTTCTGATCCATTTGCCTGATAATGTTGACTTGACCACCATGGCTACTACCCGCCAGCGTTTGTACGTAATGTTGGTGCAGCATGCAGGTATTTTCTTCATGAGGGTCATTACACGTGGAGCACCAATGTATGTAGTCGGAAGTGCTTGGAGCTTCGTCAATCACGGCATTTCTTGCCAATGATCTCCCTTGTTGTACCGCTTGATCTTTAGTAAGCGCTGGTGGAGGATAAGACCTTCTTGGTAGAAACTCTTGTTGCGCCTGCTTCTTTTTCATGATGGTCATGTCGTTAGACAAGGTCTGTACTGTGGAGTTCAGGGACTGAACTTCCTGTAGTATTTTAGCCTGCATATCCTCAGCTTTGGGGATAGGTGGCAATGGAGCCATCGTCGGTATTGGAGGTAGGGCAGGGTGTTGAGGTGGCGCCGGCAATACAGGAAATGCCGAAGGGACAGTGGGCTGTGATGCCGAGAATGTGGGAAAATGTATTTGTGGAGTAGTGATCTGAGACACAATGGGGTTCGGGTTCCAAGATGAGATCGGATACGCAGGGGTTGCGGAGATTTGCGAAGCGGCCGCATTTGTATATTGGGGTTGGGGGAAATCTGGAAGTATGGGCATCGGCATCCTTTGAGGAAGTTTACCCACGGCTATTAAATCCATTTCCGCTTTTTGGGCTAATTCATACAGTTCGGGGAAGGTGTTAATATTCGAATACCTTACCATTACACTGATGTCAGGGTTAAAAGCCCTAAGGTAATAGTGCGCCGCAGCTTCGCTAGTTGGCCGGAGCCCAGCTGGTATCCTTTGCCAGGTTCGAGCGAACCTAACATTGAAATCAGCAATCTCTTCTTGCGGATGTCTCTGGATCGTTGTGAACTGATGCAAAAGAGAGGATGGATCGGCGGACTCATTGAAGCTTCTCATTAATTGTCCGGCTAACTGGTCCCATCCCGTTATAGTGCCGGGTGGTAGGGATCTGTACCAGTAGAGGAGCTTCCCTCTAAGAGACAGAACCAGAAGCTTTACCATAACTCTCTCCTCCGTGATGTCGTGAATCGCCGCCAAAGAAACAATGTCCTGGATATGTTCCAGAGCAGTCTTCCCCGTTCCATCAAACGTTGGGATTTTCTTCATAGCAGCAGGCGGAACTTGCCCTTGTCCTGCTAGATTTAATGGTCCGGAAGAATTCCACGCCGGGAACAATCTGGGCGGCGGTTGCTGCTGCTGCTGCATTTGTTGTTGTTGTTGTTGCTGGTGTGCCATGTTCGCGCCTGGATTCCGAGAAACAGGAATTCCCGAAGTTCCTCGTTGATTGCTAACCGGATGACTAATTGGAACGGAGGCACTTGGATGATTTGGCGAGTTGGGAGGATTGGGAGGAAGGCTAGCTGTTGTGCTATCCGAAGTTAGCCCTTGTTCGTCAAGAGCAGCCTCTTGCGAGGATGTTCCACGTAACAGTGACTCAGGGGTGACCAACCTGGAACGTTCCCCGAAGGCGTCAATATCGAGTTCAAAGAACTCAGTCTCCTCTCCACTATTCCTAACTCTCCATCTTGTTTGCATGAAGGCACGGATACTTTAGTACCGGTCTCTTACGACTTTAAGATTCTCAGGTTGAACAGAGTCGCCAGATGCTAGAGTCTTTTGGCAATGAGACAAGCATCGGTTCTCACTACCACTCACAAGGTGAGACTGACCGGGTCCCACCGGGCGTGCCAGAAACTGTTGGTCATCAAATCTGCCACAGGAAAGGATTTTGGGAAGTGTACGCGCCCTAGACCTGGACCAACATTGAAAGGCCGAGGGGAAGAGATGCCCCCCGTGCCAATCTCCGGAGAAAGGCCGGCTCCTTTACTAAACTACTTGGTGTTTTGAGCTAAGAGTGCAGGAAAGAGATAAAAATAGTAAGGGTGCAGGAAAAAAAAAAAAAGAGTAAGGGAAAGAATGTCAATGGATTTAAGAGGGAAAGAACCAACGACACGATTATTAGCGCTACAACTCGAAATAGCAGCAATAAATACCAAGAATAAAATAAAATGAACGCAGTACTAGCCTTCCTATGTATCCTCCGGGCGAGTTCCGGGATTACCCTCCCCTTACGTCGAAATCCAGATTTCAGAATTACGGCGGTTAGGAAATAAGTGAATATAGCAAAAACACTATCCACGGGCAGCATACAAGAAAACTATCACAGCGTTCTCCCCCTATGTATCCTTCGGGAAAATTCCGAGGGTTTTATCCCCAATCACACACCCAAATCCAGAATTCAGAATTTACAGTATGCAAATGAAGAAACAGAATAACAGAAATAATCACAGAAGGCAGCATACAAGAGAGAAATGAGGCCCGAAGCTCTTAGTATTAATTGCAGGAAATCAAGTTACAGCAGCTTTCTAGCAGAAAGTTCCCCCCCCTTTTTTCATTACAATACGTGGGTTTTTATAGAGGACCCGACCCTCTGAGCCATCAATGCACAAAATCGAGGAGTACATCCTCGAAAACCAGAGAAGTCGGCTCCCGCTACTCCCGTGACTGAGCTCTCAAATCCTTTTCTACAATTAGCAGTTGTGACCGGGTCAGCCGGGAAATTCGCATTTATGAGCCGCCTGACTCGTCCTAGGCTTCTCCGGGTGCGGGGCTCGAGTGGCCGCCATGTCCGCCGGGCTCTCCTTCTCATACTGATATTTCTTTTCAGGTTGCCAAAAATGAGCCCCGAGTCTTTCGGCACGTAAAAATTCATTTATGAAGCACTCGATTGCCTCGGAAAAATACCCGGCCTTGGAGTGCGTACCCCTAAAGCGCTTCGCCAATTTTCAGTTCGCGACCCTGCTTCGCAATGGATGTGAGCCGAAGCGGGTCTATCTTCCTTGGTCATGCACTTCGCGCGAAGGAGCTTCTCAAAATGGCTTCGCGGATGCTAAATGCCGAAGCGGATATCCCTTCTCAAAACAGGGCTCTCAATCTTTCATTGCTTCGTCTGGAAAGGTGTGTTAAAGGCCGCTTCGCGAGATTCCCTGCCCGAAGTGGATGCTTCGCTGATGGGCTGTCAAAATGCTTCGCCGCGAACCTTCTTCAAAACTGCGGTTCGGGAGTTTTTCGGCCGAAGTGCATTCTTGCCTTAGAACACTATTCTGCTTTTTCACGGGCCACTACTGCTTCGGTTGAAAGCACTTCGCACAAAAGCTATCCGAAGTAGATGCTTCGCGACAACCTCGGGCGAAGTAGAAATGGTTCGCTAGTAGAGAGGTCCGAAGTGGATGCTTCGCTGAATTCTTAGCGAAGCAATTTTTCAATACTTGAATTTTTTCAAATCGCGCTTCGCAAGGTTTTCGCCCGAAGCAACTGTTTGGGCTGCTTCGCGTGCGAAGCTCTCTTCATGCCTTAGTAACCTTGGACCGCGATCTGGACTTCCCTGCTTTTCTTTCTTGGCGAAGCTGTCCTTTTTTCTGCGAAGCTCCTAAACCTAGCTTGCTCAGTAGCGAAGCTCTTGTATATCCCATTCTATGTACAAGGGGGATGGCAATGAAAGCCAAAATTGCTGCAATACTTAAAAATGTTTTTTCTAAAAACAAGGGAACAAATTCATGAAACAAAAAGAAACACTTTACAAAAATTTTTGATTTTCACTACCCCTCTAGGCAATGTGACAGAATTGTCAGCAGTACTTAAACTTCTCCTTAATATTCACCCATCAAATTCCTTTATGATGCAATGAACAATTCCTTAGTTATTAAACTCTCCAAATCAACCACTTATTACGAGATTAGATTCAACACCAAACGTAATTAATAATGTCCATACTTATAACTTTAGAAGAGCATGAGTTCAGTCTCACAAATCTATTCGAGAGGCTTAACTTATTTATCTATCCACATAATAGAAAATAGATCTTAATTTCCAGACATACTTAATCTATTTGATACAACTAAGCTTTAACATGAAATTTCCATAACTTTCCATGATTCCTCATTTCGAATTTAATAATCAATTAACATTATTACCATTACATATCTTAAACAACTATCTACAAGTTACAAGATCAACTCAACTAGTGCATTAAACAAACTAATCATTAAGCAAAAGTAAATCACAATAAAACCATATTGACACATTGATTATCCTGGGAGAAACCCCGTGGGGAAACCCAGCCTTCAAAATTCATTCCATTCTTATTTCATTAATCAAGCCAATCTATACATTGATTATGGATAATCCATTTTGTCCTAAGCTCTACCGAGCAAAACTATCAATGCTCTTTAGCTTACCCTCCATGAGATAGTCCATCGTCCCATAGAGTCGCCACTACATCTACGTCTCGGAAATCAGTTACCATATCCCTCAACTTTGTTGTCATAACTGTAAGGGTACACGTAGAACCTGTTAGACAAGAGCCCAAAGGTAGCCTGACAACGTTGCATGCGTCTTAGCAACAACATTTAGCCACCAAGTCATCTATGGAAGCACTAATAGTTGCAGCACCCAAAGTGGAACTTGCTCTTCAAGTCAACAATTTTGGTGCTACCAAAACTAGAAACCTTACTCTACTGTGCACAAATTGGACTTTCCCAATTCAAAGCATCCAACACATAAACCCACTAAAGCTTACGGAGCAGAAGAGGAACTAGACAAATATCCATTTTGGTAACTCATTAATACTTGCTAAGCAAAATAATATCTGGGACAGACATCCAATATGTAAATTCATTAATACTTGCTAAGCAAAATAGAAGCTGCCATAAACATCCATTATGTAAATTCATTAATACTTGCTAAGAAAAATAATATCTGGGACAGACATCCAATATGTAAATTCATTAATACTTGCTTAAGCAAAGTAGAAGTTGTCATAAACATCCATTATGTAAATTCATTAATACTTGCTAAGCAAAATAGAAGCTGCCATAAACATCCATTATGTAAATTCATTAATACTAGCTAAGAAAAATAGAAGTTGCCATAAACATCCATTATGTAAATTCATTAATACTTGCTAAGCAAAATAGAAGCTACCATAAACAGAGATTCAATCTGCACCTGAGCATCTTACCAACATTCCCTAACTTCTAGAGAAAGGCACCGCTAAAACCAGATTACCTCACTAAACTCAAGAGAGTGTCTCTCTGCAATTCTAAGGGTGACGGACTCGGCCAGAAATACACGAATCAACTTTACTTCTCAAGGTTGACTTTGTCAGAATTTAAAAGCATTTGCCAAAGCCCCATCAAAGTCGCACCCCATTAGTGGTCACTACAGCAACCCCAAATATATTCCCATCTCATAAAAGAACAAGGTTATTATCTCTAATTCGGGTGCAGAAACTACGAGAAGACCTTCAACCCATGTCTAATAAAAGAAAGGGGTTTCCAGATTTCTTACCCAGTTTTTTCCCAGCAAATCACTACTAGCAACACATGCAAGTGACAAAGTTGGGCAGTTCACACAGGTATATCTATCACTACCATGAGCAACTCAACACCTGACGGAATTCCAACTCTAAAGGAAGAGCTTATCTCTACCACTTCAAACAACTAACAGATCAAGCGCACATCCATTGCCGGAATGGTGAGTGCAACAAGAAGTCTCTATTACAGTTGTAAAAGAATAACATTCCTACCTGAAGCGTTAGAATTTCCACTGCTACCATTTACATTGTAAATCAGACAAAAGTTAAGTGCAAGTCTACTTGCGGTTTAAGGTTGTTGCTGTGAACTGGATTGTTTTTGCTCGGCGTCACCACTCCAGAAATTATTCTCCTTCGAAGCCTCTGCAACCTCTCCTCATCTTTTCGGCACACCTCCTTTTCTTTCTCTCCCCCCTCTTTTACTCCCTTCACTCCTAGCTTTCTTTCACCTAGCCAACCGCACCACCATGACATCATTTCCCCACTACTCCATTGCCTTACAAATTGGAAGCATCATCGTGGCTACCGGTTGAGCATACCATGATGCTCACTCCCCTTGCTCTCATGTCTACACAAGGGTTGGGTGCCCTTCTAAACCTTAATGATTATCCCTTAAATTAAACAATAATTTAATAAAGAAGATGGTCAAAAACTCTTTTCTTTCCCCTTACAAGGACCAGCACACGTATAAAGAAATACTTACCCACCAACAACACGGTGGCATAACAAACTAACACAACAATAATAATGTGTTAGCTCAAATACATACTTGGTCTTAGAACAAAATAACCTTAGCAACCTTTTGCAAGCCATCAAGCTAAAAGACAACCTTAAAAACATATTGTCTTTTAATCAAAAATAATGAAGTCATCCTCATTAACAATGCTTATCAAAATTTCCTTCATTCTCTTTCTTTGAAAGAGAGATTATATTTTTAAGAACATAATATAATTTAAATCATACCCACTAGAGTTTGTAGGTTAATAACCAAGAAATTAAAGTTTGATCTATTCCTTATGTGCAATTTATGCTAAGTTACTTATATCAAAAGAGAACGTCTATCCAGGTTGCTCTTCTGCCAAAAAGTAAACTCATTTATAAGACAACTTGATCCTGCATCAATGCAAATCCATTAGCAACATCATAATTTTATCATTAAAACCTATGTTTGCAGAAATTGAACATAGATTTGTCAATCATTCCTTGGGTTAGCAAAAATATCTAACTGTAATAAAATATTTGTCATGCATAACCTTAACATAAATCCAACCAAAAAAAGGTCTGCCAAGAGAGGATCATGACAATTGAGGTATTTGAGAACTTTGAGCCCATGACATATTTTGTACTAACTAAGGACTCCCCCATGGTTGAGCTCCATAATGCTGCCCAAAGCCCGAATATGTCAAAGACAGGAGCGGAGCTGCCCCGATTTTTTTTTGGAGCATATTGGTCACTTGATTTTGCTAGAGTTTGTAACAATCGTTGCAACGCAAAGCATCATCCTAGATCCTCCAATGTTCGTACTTGCATAGACAGAGTTTAAGGCTTAAAATCTGTAGGCAGGTTAGTTTTGGTATTTTGTGTTATTTTGTAGTTCGTACGTAAATGAAGTGTGCATACGTACGTAAAGTGTTTTATGAAATGTGCATACTTATAATTAAGTGTTATAAAGTGGCAATGTAATATTACATGTGATAAAGTAAAATATTAACATGTACGGCAAAGTCATAATGTGACTTATGAAATGAAATGTAAATGTAAGTTAATGCAAGTGAAATGTAATTTAGGAAAATGATGAGGTGTTAGGTAGTTAGAGGGTGCAACTAATTTCTAGCTGTATAAATAAGACCCTTCATTCATTCATTCATGCATTTGTATGGTAGTCAGGTCATGTAAGGTTGATGGATGTAATTGTGGTGGACGGCCACAATGTATGGAGTTGGACGACGTGCGTTCTGCACAAGGTTGCAGACTGTAGATTGTGTGTAATGCTATTGCCATATAGACAACTGATAATAAAAATTTGCTCATTTATTTATCATCTACCATTGTTGTTGTTATTGTATGTCACCTTTGTATTGTCATTGCTAATTGCAGCAGATCTGTAGATTTATACAAGTAGAAATGGAATTGAGTTTTGGTATGTTAAATTTCATTTCTACAAACCTATGACACCAAAATTACATTGTGCACGTCTTTGACTTCCAGTGCACTTATTTTTTTTGCTGACTTGTATACTTCTTCGGTTGAGGTGGCACATTAGAACTAGCACTTATAGTACAACCTAGAACCTTAGGTGATACTAAAACATGTTCAATATAGTACCATAGCACTTATAGTACAACCTAGAACCTTAGGTGATACAAGAACATGTACAATATAATACCATACAAATAGCCATGTACAAGTATGGTACAAATGTAATGTAGATAGTCAGGTATGAGACATCCATTATTGAAGAAAATGATCAAATTGATCAAGATCAGGCCTAGAAGTTAGAGCCGGTGCTTGTGAGTATTAGATAGTAAATGGCAAGAGCTGATGAGATTCATGGGAGAATGGCTTGGACTAAGAAGACTAGGCTGAGCAATCATGGGAAGGCATTGTCCAGGTCTTAATATCCAAGGTGATGACCCTCCCTGTAGAAAAGTACCCATTATTGCCATTTATCTACACCGTCTAGGGTATAAGCCTAATTTGTAGTTGGAGAAGGGGGGGGCACGGGGGAGTAACAGGTAGTTGACTCTTTATGTTGAAGGGTAGTACAAGTCTCCTGCATCTAAAATATGAAGAGGAGGAAGAGTAAGGTCCCTAAGTATTGTTCCTAGGGAAGATACTATCTCACAAATCTAACATCATTTTTTGAGTTAGTCATATTATCCAATGACTATTTATTGCCTCCAATAGTAGATAGGGCACTTGATTTCATTTCCACCTCTTGGTGATGCAAAGGCAACAAATCCACTCATATCTAGAAATGTGGCATTCAAACTCAATTTGTAACCAATGGGAGCCTACCTTCATCTGCCTAAATGGTATCTTAAGGCCATGGATCCAATGATGCCAAATATGGTTGGACAAGTAGTGGTACCATCAACAATATGCGAGAAATGCTTGACATATGAAGCTATGTCAGATTCAATAAGTTGAGGAGAAATCCAAGTGACTTGAGAGTATTATTTACAGTCAAAAACATATTTTCTAATTGATTTATTGTTCAGTCGCTTCTAAAGAAGCAGACAAGGGGAAGCATTCAAGTAGTATCTATTTGAAGAAGGGAGTCGATCTACTGAAATGCCAATAAACCAGAGAAGTATACTAGCCTTTGACCATGTGTATTTATGGAAGCTACCTACTGTGTAGAGCAAAGTGCTAAACATGGATCTTTGCAAACCTGATGCACAATCTCCCATAAACTTGAGTTCATGGAGATGGACGGTGAGTCCGAAGATCCTCTTGATAAGGTTGGGCTACAGGGAGAGTCTAAACAATGTGCTGAGGGACCATTCACTTAAAATGGACCATGTACTATAACACGATGGTTTAAACCTTCTATTATCCAATCAATTTGTCCTGGGCTTGGCCCTCAAATCTCAAACCTGTACAGGACTGCCAATTTAATAATTCAATTAAAGAGTTGTATCTTCAAGGGGACGTCTTAAAAGTTTATCTAAGAGCATGGGCATTCCAAGAAAGAAAAGAAGAAACACTCTTTATAAAGTCATAACTCAGAGGAGAGCTTTAAAGATAGACCTATAAATAGAATTCCCAAATATGTATTCATTACGGCAATTTCAACGTGTTCTCTCTTGTAGGGAAACATAAACTTGAAAACAACATTTTTTTTATGGAAGAGGCATAGCCGAGTTGGTATTTTGGCTCATCAAGCAGGAGTTCTTGCCTTTCACCAAGGATTATATTTATTACTGCCCCATTCAGAGGCTTGACTTCAAGAATTGAACCCTACGCAAAAAAAAAAAAAAAAAAAAAAAAAAGATATTAAAAATCAGAACCTTAATGTTGCTGAAATTGATCTCAAATTGTCAAGACTCACAAAAATAAGCAGAAACATCTACTTACCTATGCAGATCCCAGCGAAAATGAAAGAGAAAAACCACAATCCAAAAAACAATATAACAATTATAAGTATATTGTGGATGAAATAATTGTAACATTATAAAAAAAAAAACAGGGGAGTTCTACAAATACAAAAAGTTTGTACGTTTATTTAACTATTAAACAATACCATCTTTCCCTTCTGATAAAACCACAAAAATAGTTGCGATTAGTTCAGCTTGAGAGACATAGAGACATGGTATCACTCCAAAGTCATTCGGGTCATAATGAGATTTGTTTGTTATCCGCTTCAGAAACTCGTTAAAATGAGACGACCCCGGGTCATTGCAGTTGGAGGGTATATTGGTCAAGTTGGAATTTGGAATCCCGTCGGACCTAACCAAAATATAAAAATATGGGGGATATGCAGGGAAGGCAGAAAGACAAACATACAATCGCTCCAGCTTTGTCAAATTCCCGAGCTCCGGCGGAAGCGTCCCCGATAATCTGTTCGAGTCGACACTTCTGCACAGCATCCATACATAACACATTTATTTTCCCGCTGCAACTCAAAATTGACAAACTAGATTGAATGTGTTCACTGAACAGAGATAAAAAAATTACAGAGATATCAAATTACTGAGGTTCCCCAACTCCTTTGGAATTTCACCAGTCAGACGATTTTGTCCTACCGACCTGCAACAGAACACAAATCCTCACTCGATCGGATTAAAATAGTAATTAAAAGTTGTATACATAAAGAAGCCATTTTCTTGCTTACAGGGATTGCAGCCGCGTTAAGGAGCCCAACGATGCGGGAACCAGTCCATTCAGCAAATTATATCTGAAGTCGCTGGTGTACAATCATAAAACAAAATTAAATACACCTTATTTTTATTTATTACTCCAACGAATCAATCCCAAACCAAACAAATAATAAACTGAGGGGTGTTTCACATTTTCTCCAAGTAGGTTAGATTAGCCAGCTCCTGGGGAACAATCCCTGCCATCTCTTTATATAGCAGCTTTCTGCAACACAAGAAGAAACATGCGCATAAATCCACATGTTTGTAAATGTTTACATGGAGTTCAAATGTAAGGCAGACCTACAGCGTAATGACATGGCAAATAGTGTTTTTGTTATAAACACAGCGGCAGATAACCCCGAGCTCTCCATCCGCGTCAGACACAGTATACCACGAGGAATCTTTGATACAGGGATCCACATTGAAGTCCCATTGCGTATACCCCATTTTGATGGCTATCACCTTCAGGGCCGCAACTATCAACAACACAAATATATGTCATCTTTACAAGCACTAATGAATCTGAAATTTACTACAAATTTATAATTTTAAATTCAGCGCAATCTGTGTGTTTAATGGTTTCACCTTCTGTGGGATCTGTGGTTTGAGCTTCGGTATGTTGAGGAAAACAGCAACAGCACAAGTACACCATAAAAACCAAATAAACCATTGCGGAAAACTCCAGCAAATTATGTTGCCTCTGGATGTGCATGACAGACGAAGATGCTGAGATTCTCTTTCTCGTACTCATAGTCTGCTGCAGAACAATATCCAACTCTCCAAATGGAAAGTGGTGCCTTAAGAGTCCAAAACTGCGAGTAAAAGAAAACGCCCGTCACAGTCAACGTGAAAATAAACGTTGATTTTGACGGGAATAGTCGTCTGGTCCGCTTCTTATTTTTTAGAATATTAGAAGCACGAAAAAATAGGTGAGAATCCCTCTTCTGGTCTGAGCAAAACAATTAGAAAAGTATACGTATATTTGGCCAAAGCATAACCTACCAACTTATTTAATTGTGTTTGACCGCCAATTGGCAGCGTCGACTACTTCGAATAAAGTTTCAAGAAGGATATCGGAGTGGAAGAACACTGATTTTTTAAATTACGTCTAGAAAGCATTTACTTATTTGTTTTTTATTTTTTAATGAAATAAGCTATATTAAAGTATACATACAATTTCATAATACAAAAGTGAGTGGATATACACCCGAGTAGGGTCTCCAATATAATTCTAACCATAGATGGTTAGGAAATAGTACGAGAAAGAGACTAGCAAAAATTAACAAAAAGGAGGGCATTAATATCATCTTCTTTGTCAAAAAAAAAACCAAGGTAACTTATAACCAATCATTTCGAGATAGTAGGGAGGACATCATTGTCCACATTATCATTACACTACCAGGGGGTATCAGCAACAGGAGCATGCAGGTCATTTACAACAGCACTGGAACCACCCATATCAACAGCGATTTGGTCGTCATCAGGCCAACCAAGAGTATTTACTGGTGTTGCCATAAGTACATCTCCCCAGCCCACAACCTAGTGTGAATGTTCTTGATGGACGTCCCAACCACTTGACTGTCATGAACTACCCGCACCATCAGAATAGCAGTGTTTAGTCACTGGTGGAGGTTGAGACCAGTGCCTCTCATCTTGTGGTGGAGCCTTGCGTCCCTAACGCACCCGAGATCAAGAGCTTGTACGCCGCTGCGATGTCAAATTCAAAGGGACCCAACTGACAGAGCAGGGCACATTAGCCCAATGATCCAAAAGAGTCCGTAAGTACTGAATATCAATATGGATTTTTTCCACTTGAACCTGTATCTGTAACCAAGAGTCAAAAAATACAGCATATTTATCAGCTAAAGAGAATGAATCAGAAGTTGTAGCCTTGGAGAAAGCTATACTGTTTTTGGATTTCCATAGGTGAAAAAGAATATTGACTCTAAAAATATTCCAAACCGGCATAAGAGGAATAGAGAACTCAGGAGCATCGCCTAGCAGGGCCTGGTGCCAAGAGAAAGAGGTGGCCATAAAGGGTCGAAAGAAGGATTCCAACCATTCCCAAGCCATTGTAGCTTTACGACATGCCCAGAAAACATGAGTGCAGTCCTCAGGTGCATTGCAAAAAAAACATTGGGGATTAGCCACACCCAAGTGTTTCAGTCGTTGTCCTACATGCAAACCTTGGAACAACAGACTCCAAGCAAAGAAGGCCTGCTTTGGCTCAAGATAAGAGGCCCAGAGCATTTTGAACCGCACCTTCCACTGTGAAGATCTGGATATTAAATCTCAACGCTCATTCAACTTACCCACCATGGGCAAGTGTGGAGAGAGCAAGGAATACCCCAGACGGGATCTGTACTGCATCAACTGGACTCTCTTCGGCCAGGTCCAGTCTGACCACCAAGGCTTTTGAAACTGCCTGGTAACTATCGGCCACAAAGAGAAGGGGATGATATCAAGCAAAGTATCATAAGTGCTCTTATCGTCCGATTTTAGGTTATATAGCCTTCTGAAATCCTCCCAGGGGATCCAAGCCCTGTGGTGAGAAGAGAAGAAATCGGAGATGGTAGCAATCCCCTTCTTAAAGAACCATTGAGCATGAATCCACTAAAATGAGGCCAAAGGGGAGCTTTGGTGAGTAATGACAGATGACCACCAAACACTGAGAGAGGGTATGGAAGCCCCTTTTTTTCATTCACCACCAGACCAACAGAGCCAGGGTTTGAGAGCCTCCCATGCATGCCAAATGCTCTGCATCACAAAGGATCCTTGAATTGTAATAGGTATCGGGGCTGTGATAATAGATGGAAGAGCCATCCCCCGCCAACCTTTCTTACCCAAAGGAAGGCTTGTAGATATACAGTGCTGAATAAGGACCTTCCACGCTTTTGGGCCATCAAGAGCTCTAATTATCCACTTTGCACAAAGAGCAAATCCCTAGCGATGACAGTCAAATAGACCCATCCCACCAGAGAACTTAGGAAGACAACAAGTGCCCCAGGCTACCCTATGGAATCCTTTCTTCTAGGAAGAGCTAGCCCAAAGAAAGTCATGCAACAACTTCTCTAGCTTTTGATAACAAGCTTGAGACGGAGTCCAACAAGAAGAAAAATACACATGGGTGGTAGCCAAAATTTTAGCGCAGACTTGGAACTTCCCTGCAAGGGAGATCTTTTTGGTAATCCAATAAGAAAGTTTCTTTTCAACTCTCTGGAGCACATGCCACCAAAGTTGGGCAGAGGTACTCTGAAAGGCAAAGGGAATGCCTAGAAACTTAAAAACCTCACCAGGTTGAATCCATTGCCAAGGATACTGAGAGAGCCATACTGGGCAAGGAAGGGCAGACTGTCGATAGCAGGCAGTCTTATGCGACTGAATGCTAGAGCCTAAGGCGGCATAGAAGGTATCAAGGCAGTGCAGAGCAGTGGACACAGATTGTTGATCTTCCCTAATGGTCAGGAAAGAGTCATCAACAAAGTGTCCATTAACCAACTGAGTTGGTGAGTTGGGAAGCACAATTCCCTGAATGCTTCCCTGAGACACTTGAGCAGCTAGGAGGTATCCAAACGCTTCTGCGGCCAAGATAAATAAATAAGGAGCAAGCGGGGATCCTTGTCTCACCAAACGAAACAGGCCCGGGGTCTCAGATTGAGTATTGTTTAGAGTGAGCATAGTTGAAGCATCTTGGAAGAGCATATTGAAAAACTGAACAAAGTTTGGATAAAAGTTGAGAGCTTGCAGCATGGTAAGAATAAAATTCCACTCAATTTTGTCATATGATTTTTCAAAGTCAATTTTGATGAAAAGAGCCTCCTGTTGAGACTGCCTGGCCCAGTCCATACCTTCCCAAACTGCCAAAACATTATCCAGGATATAGCGGCCTTGAACAAACCTTGTCTGTTCAGACTTAATAATTAGAGGCAGGATGGGGCGTAACTTTAAAGCCAGAGCTTTGG
The DNA here is from genome assembly GCA_028583015.1 of Wollemia nobilis. NCBI lineage: Eukaryota > Viridiplantae > Streptophyta > Pinopsida > Araucariales > Araucariaceae > Wollemia > Wollemia nobilis. The sequence continues at coordinate 2,643,968 of JAQPPZ010000613.1, read as the reverse complement.
CAATGATCTTATAGCTGACATTCAAAAGAGTGATCGGCCTCCAATTAGTGATAATTTTAGGGTCCCCAGCCTTGGGTATGAACCGAACATTGCCTTTATTGATTATAGAGCCCAAGGAACCTGTAAGCATTGCTTCTTGATACACCTTAAGCAAGTCTGGACCAATAAGATCCCAAAGTTCTTTGAAGAACTCATAGGGGAATCCATCTAGTCTAGGGGCTTTATCATTGGCCATTTGAAAGAGAGCCTGAGTGAGGTTTGCAAGAGACAGGGGGTTTCACATTTGGCTTTCTGCTAAAAAAATAGCTTCTTTGGCACCACTACACTACAGGCAGCCAAGGCCTGCTATCGGATAGGGATAAGTGGCTGCGAGGAGAAAACTTGTTGGTAATGTTGAACAAAGGTAAAAGTGATGTTAGGAAGCTGAGTGAGTCTACCCCCATCAACTTTAAGAGCTTGAAATTGCACAACCGATGAAGAGGGGCGTAATATTTTGAAAAACTCTTTGGAGACCTTGTCCCCAATCTTAAGCCAATGCATTATGGCATGGAGCTGAGCTCCTCTGGCTTCATAGAGATCTGCTTTTTTTAGCTCATGATGGATGGTGGCAACATGAGCCTGCAATGCATGGTTGAACGGGGAAGACTCAAGCCTCACAAAGGCCTCTACAAGCTATTTCTTGAGAGCAAAGTTTGTTGCCCTCCTTCGCTTCACAACTTCAACCCCAAGAGATCGAAGCATAGAGGATGTACGCCTGATGGCCTTATTCCACCAATCAATCCAACCAACAGAGGCAGAGGGTCTTGGGAGAAGATTCCAACATTGGGTAATATGCGCCTTCATAGAGTCATTTTGAAGAAAGGAGACATAAATATAGAATTGCAATTGAAAGTTGCGGGGAAGAGAGGCCCGAATGGTCATATAAAAAACAATCGAGGAGTGATCAGGGAGGGTAGTGTCTGGAATAGCATGCACAAAAGGGTGAGATGGAGAGAGCCTATTAAAATGAAAAATAATGGAATCAGATAGCATTGCTCTGTCCAGGCGCTTCAAAACCCTTGAAAAACCTGATTGGAAGTTGGACCAGGTGAACCAAATGTTCTCAGGGTGGTCAGCCTAAGAGAACCTGTAATTAGGGTCTGATAGTCCCAGTTTATGTTTCAGAAAGAACCAAGCTTCTCTTTCTCCAACATTCCACCGCATTGGCATGTGCCCAACCTTGTCTTGGGGTTTTTCAATCATATTAAAATCATCGCAGAGCAGCCAAAAAGCAGGTGACAGAGAAAGTTCCAGCCATCGCCACTGACTACAACAGTCAGGAGCATCATTCGATGCATACAAATTAATAATGCCAAAAGGTTGACCCTGAAATTGAAACAGAGTCCAAACAGATTGATTTGAGGGGTCTACCCCCCAAGAGACTATATTCTTCATCCACCTAGAGGAGATGAAAGTGGTAGCTCCCCCTTTGTCGGGAGGATGACGGGTTGCATGAAAACAACCCCGTGACCATAAAAAATTATAGGCGCAATCCAAATTAAAGTCAGATATTTTGACTTCTTGTAAGCAGACAAAGTCAATATTACCAAAAGTATGAGAGATTTTAGCAAACTCATCTCAGACCAGATATTTGCGGACTGGATCCATCAACCCTCTAACATTCCATGAAAGAAACAACATTAAGACCTGTCGGGACGTAAACTAACCTCTGCATCCTTAGAGTCACCAAGCTTGCTAAGAGCTCCAAACGTATTTGTGGTGAATCGATCCAGGTGGCCCTGAGCCTCTATGGATTGTTCATCCTCATCATCTACGTGGTGCATGTGGTCGCTAGAATACTCCCTCCTTTCCCGAGGAGGGTTGCGGGAGTGAGGAGCCTTGTAGAGCGGGAAGCTTGTTGCACCCACAACTTTCAAAGAGGAGTACCGGGGAGTTGAGGGGGTATATGTGTTTGAAACAACATCTGCGAAGGAAGGCCCAATCCAAGCTATGGGATTAGGGTGGGGTGGCGAAATGATCGAGGAAGCTTGGGGTCCTTGAGCTACAGCAAAAGAATTAGCTGGTGCATGGCGTGTCTGGTTCTTAGGGTGCTTATTACGTCGATTATGGGAAACAAGAGTCCACTCTACACCACTCTTAGCCCCTGTAACCTGCACCATCGGGGTGGTGGTGGGAGGAAGAGGTGCCGAGGGACGGGTCTGAGAATGACCAGCCATGAGAGGGCAATCTCAAATTTTATGAGAGGCTGACTGACACCTATAACAAGTATTGGGTAGGTTGATATACACAATTCATTGTCTGAAGGTTTCCCCCCTCAACGTGATATCAATATGCTCCTTCAAATCTTTGGAGAGGTCCACTTTCATGCAAACTCGCTTGGAGGGGCGAGGACAAAAAAACTTTTCAGACTCTAGGCACACAAATTTCCCTAACAAAGCAGCTAGGGTTTTCAAAAATGACCAACATGGGACAGGGAGACCAGGAAACTCAACCCAGATCAGAACTTCCATCGAGGCTTCCTCTTCCACAGAGAAGGTACGATAATATTGCTGCAAAACAAGCAGGGAGCTAAGGACAGACCATGGTCCTTTATGTAAAACTCTCTTGGCATGTTCTGCTTCAGCAAAATAGAACAGGAAGAAACCCTTGGAAAGGTTCTGCACATTGACACACTGAATGTCGTAGGGTTGCCAGACTTGTTGGACCCAATTACGAATCAAAGATTCACTAGGGATACGACCAAGGAAATAGCCTACCAGATGGGTGTTTTCATACCATTCACAAGCTTTATTAAATTCTGCATCAGGAATAAGAATATGAGGGACATAATTGTTACCTCATGGTACACCTTCTCTACCATCTTGCGAGGGCGTTTCCCGACCACCATCTTGCTCTCCACTAGCTCCGACAGCAACAGAGGTTGTCATATGCATGACATCCATTAAAAAGGATCCAATCCCACCCTAAGGTGGAATTAAATGCAGGATGCAACCAACTAACACCACAAACACATAATCAAAGCAACGATGGGAGTAGTAAGGACACATGCACTTCTCGGCACTCGGCTCAAGAACACGTGCAAACCTCGGCTCTCAGCTCAAAAACACATGTAGAGCACTCTCAAAGCATTTATTTTTGGAACCAAAAGAGAAACAACTGGAGAAGGAAAACTATTATCTAATTATCATTTTTTTTAAATCTTATAACATATAATAAGTAAAATTCATTTATATTTAATACGTTAATTTTTAATTTGAGATAATTAATCTCAAAATTTTTATTTAAATATGTTAATTTTTAATTTGAGATAATTAATCTCAAAATTTTTATTTAAATATATATTGTTTTTTAAAGTTAACATATATTTATTTTTACCAATGAGTTATATAATTAGTAATTTAATGGATTAAATTGGTATAAATTTAATTATTGTAATTTTCAAATGGTTATTATAATTTTTTTTACTATGTAAATTATTGTTGCATTGTTATTTTTTATTCTTGTAAAATAAAATTTTAAGTAATTTTTTATCCATTTACATATATATTATTTTTAAAACTATTCGTATCTTTTGAATATAGTTTCAAAAAAATATAAAAATAGAAATCTATATATCTATATGGTGAAAAAATGGGTTTTGAAAGGTCCTAGAACCTTTTACATTAAAGGAGGTAAAGAAATATAAGGCTAATTAAGCACAGGCCAGCCTCCAAGGCCAAAAATAAATAAAAATTAAACTAAAACAACTATCTAAAAGCAAAGACCAACACACCACTCAACAGGACATAAAGGAGAATTTTTATTTGACTTTCTTTTAGAGACACCAACGATCTTGCTTTATTTTTGCATAAGACTAGAAGGAAAGTAAAAATATCAAGATGCAGATAACAAAACTCCAAACTTATAGAGAGAGGATGAAGGCAAAACACCAAGCATATTCCTTGAGAATGGTAACCACCAGGGAGCAAAAGGGCCAACCCCCAAAAAAGACCCCCCAAAGAGAGGATCACTAGAACACAACTGAGATCTCATCCAAGTAGAAAGACAATAAAAAGGTCTACTGGATAGGTAGGCCCGATGCATCCAAAGCAACAATTATCAATAACCGCGAAGGGAAATTATCTTCCCAAATTCTAAACTAGCCACTATCCATCCCCAAATTGACCATAACATCAGCAACCTGGTTGTCTTCCCTATAGATATGCTCAATTTTAAATTCTAACATACCTTCCAGAATCTTTGATGTGTCATTAAAAATATTAAAGATGAAAAAATTATCAATCTTTCCAACCTGCAGATCCCTAATGATGTTCAAGGAGTTACCGTGAATGAGAAGTCTTCTGAAGCCCCTCTCAAACCTAGTGAACACCCAAGAAAAGAACCTTTAGCTTTAGCTAGGTGGTTGGTTTGAATACCATAATCTTCAGCGTAAGCCCAAATGACCTCACCATTATCATTTTTGACAACACCCCCTCCACCAACCCTCCCGAGATTACCTTTGGCAACCCCATCAAAGTTTAGAATGACCCACCCTTTAGCTAGTTTATGCCATCTAATAGCCAATATTTTTGAATAGTGGATATAGAAACATAATTCTCTAGATTTAGATTCCAACTAACAATAATCTCTTTCCACTTAACATAAATTGGTTCAAACCGGAGTGTGGGCGAGTGTGTGAGGGGGTGGGTGTGTGTTAAATTCCCTATTGATAAGCATACTCTCGGCTTTAGCTGTCGGCTTTACAAAGGTTCATGGTTGGGAGGAGACTGCTCAACCCTATGCGTCGGTTGTAGGGTTTCTCACACTAACTATATATATATATATATATATATATACTTTTATCTTTTACTTTTAATTAGCTTATTACACATTATTGTATCTAACAAATTAATCAAACTTTAACCTAAAGAAGAAAGTTTCAAAAACATTTTATTGCACTTGTAATATATGTAAGTTCCTTAGATACTTAGTATATTGATTCAAGTGGAAATCAACATATGATTTGTTATAAAAAATATTTTGACTCTTAAAAATAAAAAAATAAATAGCTTCACACGGTTATTTTAGGTGATTGTTTCACTTCATATTAAAGGCGTTAACACAATATTTATGAAAAATAATGATGGATAAAAGTAGGAAATTATTATTCTTCTTAATAAACAAAAAAAAAAATCAAGTGAATTAAAATATAAAACATGGTCACCAGGCTAAACTTTATCAAGAAAAGTGTTTGATAAAGAATTCAAGGGATTGTTACAGGGCAATAGGAATGGTAGAAAATGAGATACATACAAATATGACACGGTGTATGTAAACAAGGCTAATTATATGATAATGCATGATTACATTAATTAAATGTGGGACCAAATGTTTGACACTTAAATTATTAAAGGTTTTTTACATTGTCAAAGATATAGTATATAACTTCCTTTGAATGAAAGCAAGCAAAACATTTGTGAAAGTTGTATGGTTGAAAAACAACATAAAGGTTCATTTAAATAGAGTGCATGGAGAACAAGAGAACAACTTGAACTAGTGCATAATGACTTGTGCAAGCCCATAACTCCACAATCATAAGGAGGATCAAAATATATATTAACATCTCTAGATGATGTTTCAATAAAGGTTTGGATATACTTTCTTAAGATCAAGAATGAAATGTTTTAAAAGTTTGATTTTTTTGAAGATCTTAGTGGAAAATCAACTTAATAAAAGAATAAAAAGATATGGATAAACAATGAAAAAAGGAAAATAAAATATGTTAATTATAAGTTCAAAGATATTTGTGAAAAAAACACCCACAATGGATATATTTAGATACTTGATCATAACAAAAAGATATATGAACGTAAAAAATAATTACAATGTTGATAATAGTATTTATTATGTTGTTTTATTTTTGTAAGTTTTTATTTCTATTTTTCAATAATAAAATTAATACATTTGTTTTTTAACATTAAGCATTACTCTCTGCAACATTCTCCCTTTAATGCTTACATTTTTATTTTTTATTTTTAAAATAAAATTCTCTCATCATCATCTTGTTATATGTATATCATCTTCTTGTTGTGCATACACCTTCACATATCTTCAAATTTCCTATTTGATTGCTTGTCAACTTCTTTTGTTGAACAATTTGCTTGATCACTCGTGTAATTCTCATCTTACCAGACTACATGGATAACCAACAACTACAACTCCCAGATGCAATAAAGTAGGTTATTGCACATGAGATTCATTATGTTGCTTATTAAAACATATTCTTTGTTCCTTCATATCTTCATTTCTCTTGTTTGTTGCAACATATTTTTTGTTGATTTATATCTTCAACTCTCCATAGATATTATTATTTTTTCATACCTTCATTTTTCTTCTCTTATATGTGGATCCTTTCTTATGTCAAATATAACATTCATCCAATGATTCTCATCACTACCCCTTTTTCTTTTGAGGATACTCCTATTATTACTCTTTCTCTTTTAAGGTTGCTCTTATTCTACTATCTTGTTCAATTTTATTATTTTGACTCTCATAAAAGATGTAGACCAACTAGGATTTGAACCTAAGATATCCCTACACTAAGATCACTCTACTATTGTATTTCAACCTCTTTCTTCATATTTAAGTTAGGACTTATTCACCCAACTCTCCCCTTTAAAGTCAATCCTTGGTTTCTAACCTTGACTTTGAATTGGAGTTTCAACATTAACTTTGATACCAAATATAAAAATTAAACGTGTGTTTACAACAATATTTTGAAACTATTTGTATAATTAACATTTGATCTATCAAGATATTATTCTCTTGCAATTTCATCATTCTTGCAATCCAAAACATATACAAATAAATACAACGCATATACTCAATCATATTACAACTACACTGTTTAATTACTCCATTAAATTAATAATTATTATAACAAATTTATTGTCATTTAATTTTATATAATATAATTTAACTAATGTATATTAAATGATTCAATATAAATGAATAAATCAATTAATAAAAAATAAATGAACATAATATTAATAACTTTAAAAGTTATAATATAACTTAATAACCAAAGTTCATATTATATGATATATTTTGTGTTAGTGTATTTAGTTTATGATTAACCTCATCATAAATAAGCCTTTAATTTATGACTTACAGTTAAGTTAAAACCTAATTAATATGTCAGCCTAAGTGTATGTATTCGAGGGTTTAGGTATCGGTGTAACTAACATATCCACTCCACTACAGATGATAGATGACCACAGCCTCCAAATGCATATAAGAACGAGTATGTTGATGTCTTAAAGAATTAAACCCTATATATTTTCTTACAATCAGATTTTCCTTTGCTGAAATTTCACTGCATAGGGTTCTAGCGAAGATCAGTCCTATTTTTATTGTTATAAAGCGATGAAAGTAGATAAAAAAATTCAATGCGTCACATAACCGTATTTCGTGTTTTCCTAGCGCATCTTTTCTTTAACAATTTTCACTGCGTGTTGGGAACGATGGAACAGTGCCTATTAATTTTTATTACGCCAATTTATTTCTGGCATAAACGTAAAAGAGACGTCCTACCAAATATTTAAAGATGTCGTTTCACAAATCTTGGTGGGTGGCCTTGTTTCTTCCATGCCATCAATGCAGGACTTGTGGAAACGCAAAGATTACACGTAATTCCAACGTGAATATTTGATGCCGCAGGTACGCGTTTCGGTCTTTTCCACAATAAAATCGGTATCGTTTCTCTGCGAATAAGACGGTGTTCGTCGACCTCCTCAATCTAAGGGTGAGGAGGTTAAGAAAAATCCAATGGTCTAATTTAAATCTCAAAATTATAAGAGAAGAGCTGAACATGAATAGATTAAATATATATATATTTTTGGGTTACATCACTATTTTTAGTTGGTTCAAACCACACAGACTTATCTGTTGTTCGAGATCTATCGCGCACTTTCAGAACAGACCATTGTCTTTGCTAACTGGCACCACCAAGGGTTGAACCTAAGTCTCTTCTCAGGTGTCCATCCAGACTAGCACTTATCAATCCATCTAAATTTTAAGATTAATAGGTTAAATATTTTAACTTTGAAAAAGAATGATGTTAATTTAATTCTAAGAGTGAGAAAGTTAGAAAAATCCAATGGTCTAATTTAAAAGAGGTGAACATTAATGTAATAAGTTATATATTTTAACTTTGAAAAAAATGATCTTAATTTATACTAAAAATACTTTAATAAGGTGATTATGCAATACAGGTAAAAGTGGAATAAGAATGTTTTCAAGGGAATGTGCACAAAGAATATATTTTTTATATAATTAAAAAAAAATTGTTTAATTATTTTGAGGTTTCATTAAATAAATTCGTATTCCAAGGGAATGTGCACAAAGAATATATTTTTTATATAATTAAAAAAAAAAAATTGTTTAATTATTTTGAGGTTTCATTAAGATAATAAGAGATTTCTTATAGAATGGGTTAATGAAAAATATTAAAAATATTTTTCATATTTTAATAATTTTTGTTTTTAATATGAAGAACTATTTTATTGTATAATGTAAGAATAATAATAATAAAAGAAGAATAGAAAACCAATTTTCTTTTACATAGATTTAGTAAGATCTGTGTTTTTTATCATATAATAGTTTTTAGAATGACTATTTTTCTTACTATTTATCTTGGTTTTGATATTTATATTGGTTTATTTTTTATAATATTCAGTTTAGGTGTTGATTCTATTTGAAACATTATGATTTAGCCATTATAGACTTCATAAGAGTCATTAAAAAGTGATTGAGCAAATTGTATAGCATACGATTGGTGTTGTCATTAATAATCCACCATATCCCAATCCTTTATGAATATTCAGTATTGTGTTTTCAATAAGGTTGACAAACATCTTTCATGGATGACAATTAGAATTTCATCAATTTTGTTTACAATCGACAAATAAAGCACATTAAGGTATGGATGCACGATGTTTATTTTTTCATGTTGGTTTGGATGATTGATCTAGTCTATATACCTTCAATAGATATTCTAACCAAGGCTATGCCAAAGGTGATCTTTATGTAATTGTGAGAGCATCTTGAAGAAGGAGAGAGTCACTTAAGGAGGATGATTGATAAGGGTCTCTCTTTATGTCGTCTATTTAGCTTAAGGGGGATGTTAAAATATGTGGTGTTAATATTCATTTAAATCCATGACCAACCTTATATTATACTTACTTATGTATTTCCCTATGGGACATTGTATTCTTTTACTAGTGACTATTGTAATATTAACCTTAAAGTCAATTCTCTAACCTTAACCTAGGAAAACAATGCAAGACTTCTACTAGAATATTGTTTTACAATAATTTTCAATGGGCGTTGTGGATGACAAAAGACCTTGAGTGGAATTTTTTCACAACACATCTAAATCAATATGTTTTCCTTTGTTGGAAAAGGCGCTTCTTGTTAAATAATAGAAAGCTATATTCTCGCTTTTAATTTTAATGGGGAGAGCTTTTATTTTCTTGAGGGGGTAGCTTTTAGATAAGCACTCTTTTTATTTTATTTCAAATTTGTCCTTTTTAACCCATCTACCTCTACTTGAGCAACTTTCTCTTATCTCTATTGATAAGTTGTTGTGGCTTCTCTGTAGGACAAAAGAAGGATATAATGTGTATTTTGAATTTGCATAAAAACCTCAATGAAAACAAAGTAGAGAGAGAAGATGATAAAAATTCTCCAAGATTATTAGAAGGTTGAGTGATATAAAATATGGTGAAATTTCCTCTTTGCTTCCTATACAAAAAATGCTTATGAAACTTTGAGAAGTAATTTGACCTCGAATTAAAAAGAAGAATCAAAGGCTTCAAACAAGATTTTTACATGATTAATAAACGCCACTTTGTAACTGCTCTAATACCATGTTGGATTTCACACTCATTTCCAATAATGAACAAAAGCAATCTATTCACTTAAATCTTATACACAAACCATAAAAGGATGAAAGAGAATGCAAAGAACATAGAATTGGTGGGTGTCTGTAAGCACCATAAATAATAATTATATTATTTGTGGATAAGAATCACATCACTATCATACTATGAATGGTGTGGATGGGGATATTTATACAAATACTAAAACCTCAAATTAGATAGTTATATTAACCTAAGTCAACATAACTAGTGAACTCTAGTTTTATTACAAGTTGTTTGTAACGTTTAACCATAACAAGGTTAACCATGGACCATATGATTTAAATAAATATTGATTAAATATACTATACAATGATTTCCCATAGGCTTATATAAGATTATATCATATAATGTTGACCTTGGTCATAAGTCATATCATACTTTCAACATGTGATTGAGAATAAAATATAAAAGTTTTAATCGAGCACTCTCTCAAGTAAGTCTAATTCTATATAAAGTTAATAATGAATCAATAATAATATTATTAAAATAGAGAAAAACTCTAATCTCTCCTCTCAAGCAAATCCAATCCTAATGTAAAGGCTTAGGATATTTACATCAAGTAGCTAAATGTAGTTGCTTGGCTACTACCATCAAATTCCTTAATAAATTAGCCATGAAGAACAAGGAATCTAAATTTTTATCTCCAAGAGCAATAGTGCAATTCAACCATAATTGCTGAAATTTGGCTAAGTATTAGAATTTTAATTAATCCTAAAAATGCAATTCATCTTAGAAATGACAAATCATCATTTTGTTGAATTTTTGAATTATAACTATTAGGCTAGTGAATCACAACTTATGGTTCATAACAAGATAAGGTTAACACCAAATTCAAGGAAACCACCCATAAAGTGGCATTTTGTCTTTATATAGAATCAATTAAGAGTTAGAGGTCCACTAACCATGTTTAGAAGAGTTTTGGAGGCTTGTAAATTCTAGGGATATATTAGTTTGCAAAAGATACCCCTAGATTATAGATTTTACTAGGAGTACAAGGGATTTACCTCTGGTAACTTCTAAGGTTAATAAATTGTTATAAACATGACCTATGAGATTTGTTGTGTCTCTTGGCCATTTGAGAAAGAACAATCTAGCACTTATAATATTCATTTTTCATGTAAGAACTCATTTGGATAATAATAAAAAATTTATGTAGGACATTTTCTTATGATTGTGACACCACCCTTTTTATTTGTAGATGCATAGTGATTATAACACGACCCTTTTACCTTTGATAAGTCCCCTTTTTTTCTATTAAAAAATTCTTACATGATTGAAGCACATTGATGTTACTTTAATTCCCTCCAAATAAATTGATTTATGAACACTAATCCTATGATACTTATGACTATATTTACTGTATATTTCTTTCATCTTTTATTTTAGACTTCCTCTTAGGCATTTAGATTAGGTTTTAGATTAGGTTTAACTTAGCATGATTAGTGGAGAGAACCTAAATCTAGAGGTTAGAGAGAACATAATTAGTCTCCTTTCATTTATTTAAACTAGATTGTGAGCATAATTCTAATTAGTTGATTCTTGCATTAAATAGTTTTTTCGCACACTTGATGGGATTAAGGGCTTAATTTCCACAACAAATTGGGCATATTCTCTTTGTCCCAAATTTTTAGATGTACACAAGTTAATTTAAAATCTTATCATATTAGTTAAAGGGTATGTTTATTATACTAATTAATTGAACAATCTATTCACTTAAATCTCACATAGAATGCATAAAAGGTAAAAATAAAGAGCAAAAGACATAGAAATTTGTGGGTTCCCTTGAGCACCATAAATAATCAATGTACGAGGCGATGAAGCAACCATAAACTGCTATGATGACAGTGATGGTAAAGTAACCACAAATTATTGTGACAACAATAATAACAAAGCAATCATAAATTGCTATGGCGACGGTGGTGGAGCAACCATAAACTGTGATGATGAAAGAGCAACCACAACATGTTGCGATGATAAAACAACCACAGGCATTGATTGTTCCTATTCCACTGCTCCTTGCAGTGTTTTATTCCCAATCAAAATTCTTTAGATGCCCTAGACTCATGGTGAGCAGAAAGAAGGTGAGGAAGAAGGAAGCAAGTGGGAAGGATGCAAACGAGAAGGATGAGGGTGCAAGTGGGAAGAATAATGGGAGCAAGAATGATGGTGACAAGAGTTTCATTCCTCAAGATTTTGAGGGTTTTATTTGTCCTTCTGGCCAACAAGGCCTTAGTACAAGTTTTAGCGGGTCCCCTTCTATTCCTTTTGGTCTTGGATCCTCTTGGAGGTAAATTGTAAAGAGACCTTCTAGGAAACCCTTGGAGGAGAAGATCTGCTTAATCCCAAAAGGTGATCAGATTTCTATCCCATAAGAAAGTCAAAATTTTTGTGGCTCAAGGAGATCTATGTATGTTGGTAATTGTTTGGAAACTTGCCTAGATATGGATACTATTAGGCGATGGGCTTATTCCAACTGGTAAGTTTTAGGTAGTTTGGAAATTATGGTTCTACCAAAGAATTTTTTTGGTTTGGCTTAGCTCTTCGAAGGATTTAGAGCGGATCCTTCAACAAGGTCCATGGTTCTTTGGGCAATGTGGCTTGTTTTTTAAAATATTGGATGCCAAACTTTAATCAGTATACCCAAATCCTTAATCAAGCCCCAGTGTGGGTTAGGCTCCCTGGCCTACCATTGTATCTATGACACAAATCCATTTTTATCGATATTGGTCACTGGTTGGATCATCTAGTGGTTATTGATCCAACAACCTTGGCTAGATCTAGGCTCATTTATGCCATAATCTATGTCAACCTAAATATGGATCAACCCTTTTTGAAGTCTATTGATTTGGTTTCCATGTTTGGAACGTGGTATCAAACCTTGGAATACAAAAATATGCTAGTGAAATGTAGTGCTTGCTCTAAGATTGGGTATATAAAATGGGATTGTACCTCTCAGAAAGTCACCCCTCATTGGTAAAAAAAGAAATATTTGAAGGTAAGGGAAGACATTTATGGTTTAGCTTTAAGAGTTAAAGTCGGTGCAGAGGAGCTCTCTTAATATAAGACGTCTTTAACAAAGGAAGCATAAGGTGTTTTTGAGGAGCTTAATCATCAAAATAAGAGCTTGAATATTATGGAATACCCGATTGAGTGTTCTTTAGGGAATAATATGGGTGTAGAGGAGCTCTTTGATCCTAAGTCATCTTTAAAAATGGAAGCGGAGAGGGTTTTCAAAGAGCTTAATCTTCAAGTGAGTATTTTTAGTAACCCTAACCCTAATGATTATGTTATTATTAATACTCAGAATTACTTTGAATCTCTAGCTAATTCCTTGGAAGGTATAGATCTAGATGTCTCAAATGAGGACATGTCCTGTAAAAGAAGTGTTATTTTGATAAAAAATTAGTTAAACTCAAATTCATCCTCTAAACCAAATCCCCTTGATGTTATGGAATCACCTCCCAAGCCCAATAGGGTGGGTAACCTAGGTAGCCCTAATAGGTCTTCAATAAGTTTGAGAAAGAATCAAGCGGATGTGGGGAGAGATAAGTCGAGAGGAAGACCTTCTCAGATTGATATCAAAGAGAAACAACCAAAGAAGTGGTAGACAAAAATCAATCAACTTTGAATTTGGGGGGTAAAAAGACCCAATCTAAACCCAAAAAATGAGAATCATATCTTGGAATATTAGAGGGCTCAATGCACCCTCCAAACATCAAATTATCCAGGATATTAGAAAATACCTTAAGCCCCAAATCTTATTGTTACAAGAAACCAAATTGAGTAGTCAAAATGTTGAAAGGGTTAAGCAAAGTGTCTGGAAAGAAGCTAACTTTGTTGCTAGTGAAGCAAATGGTGCTTTAGGAGGACTCCTTTGTTTGTGGGATAGTAATCAGGTGGAAGGGAAAGTGTTATTAACTACTAATAGGCTTATTAATGTGTTTTTCATTGCAAATCCACCATGGAAACTTGGGTTTTAACTAATGTTTATGCCCTTAACTCCATTTTGGGTAGAAGACAACTCTAGAATGATCTAACCACTATGAGGAGAACCTTCCATAAATTGGCTTGGGTCATTGCTAGGGACTTTAACACCCCTCTATTCCCTTCTGATAAGATGGGTGGAACCCCTGACTAGTCTAAGAGTATGTTGGATTTTGAACAGTTCATTTCAAAAAATGGGATGATGGACACTAGTCTCAGGGGGGTTAATTTCACCTGGAGCAACAGGAGATTAGGAAATCAACTTATCCAAATAATATTGGATAGATTTTTGGTCTCCCAAGAAGGATTGTTAAAATTTGGAAATGCCTCTTTATCTGCCCTCCCTAAAACTGGATCAAACCACAATCCTTTGTTATTTGAGATTATGTTTGGCAAAAGAAAGTTCTTTAGCCCCTTTAGATTTGAGGCTATGTGGCTTAGCAACCCTGATCTGGAGCCTTGCATCAAGTATTGGTGGGATATATATTTTTATGGCCCACTTGCTTCCCAAATTGCTAAAAAAATCAGATTTATTAAGTTCAAATTGAAAGAGTGGAATAAACATATTTTTGGGAATATATTTTAGAAGAAGACAAAAAATAACAAATTTTGGCCTTAGAAGTGAAAGTGATTGGAGAAGGATACTCTCTAGAGTTAAGAAACCAAGAAAAATATATCCTATTAGAATTCCACAATACCTTAGCCTTAGAGGAAACCTTTTGGAGGCAAAAATCTCGAGCTCTTTGGCATAGGAATACTAAATTTTTTATGTTACTACTTTGAGGCATAGGAGCAATAATAAAATTAAAGAAATTTTGAGAAATGATGGTTCTATTACTAAAAATATTATGGAAATTAGGGAAGAGGCAATTAGATATTTTAAAAATCTTATTAGCACTACAGAAGAGATGGCTATTGATGAAGCCTCCATTTTATTCAAAATATTCCTCAACTAGTCTTGGAAGAGCAGAACACATTCTTGACTAACCCCTTTTTGAAGATAAAATTAAAAATGTTGTTTTTGAGATGGTAGGAGACAAAGCCCTTGGGCTGGATGGCTTTCCTACCCTTTTCTTCCAAAAATTATGGCACATTATGGAAAAGTTGGTTTGTGGTGCCATTTATGAGATACAAAGAACCTTCTTTATCCCCAAGGATGTCAACTCTACCTTTTTGGCCCTTATTCCAAAATTTTTTGGAGCTAAATACTTCAAGGATTTTTGTCCAATCAGTTTATGTAATACCTTTTACAAAATCCTTACCAAAGTTTTAGCCATTAGACTTAAAACTATTCTACCCTTTATTATTAGTGCTAACCAAGGAGGGTTTGTTTTGGGTAGATAGATTCTAGATGGAATAATCACCATACATGAAGTTCTCCACTCTATTGATAAAAGTGGATATGTGGGGCTCTTGTTGAAACTGGACATGAACAAAGCCTATGATAGAGTTAATTGGGATTTCTTGTTGCAAGTCCTCTCTAAATTTGGATTCCATGAAGATTGGATTAGGCTAATAAAAGAGTGTATTTCTTCTACCATGTTCTTAGTTTTAGTGAATGGAGCAACTACGGGTTACTTTCCTAGCAAGAGAGGCTTAAGGCAAGGGGATCCTCTATCCCCTTACCTTTTCATTATTATGGTAGATGCCCTTAGTAGAGCTATTTCTACAACTATTGAGGCTAGTAAGATTGTTGGTATCAAACTGACCACTTCTCTTTAGTCGATCTCCCATCAAAAATTTGTGGATGATACCATTCTTTCCACCATTGCTTCTATACCTCAAGTCAAAGAAATCAAATCCCTTCTAACCAACTATGAATTAGTAGCAGGGAAAAAAATAAACTTCCTAAAAAGCAAAGTCTATTTCTTGAACACCCCAATGAGAAGGCAAGGAAAAATAGCCAGAATCCTTGGCTATGAGATTAGGTGTCTATTGGCTACTTATTTGGGAATGCCCCTCTTCAAAGGTAGTTTGAAATCCACCCAATGGGACCTTGTGATAGAAATAATCAGAAGAAAACTTATGGGATGGAAAGGTTCCCTTCTAAGTTAGGTTGGGAAAGCCCAACTGGTTAAATCCATGCTCCAAAGTATCCCAATCTACTTTTTATCCCTATTCAAGATGCCTACTAAAGTTAGATCTTCCATTGAGTAGATTAAAAAATATTTCCTTTGGACTAGCATAGAGGAAAAGAGAAGGTTAGCCCTGGTGGCATGGGATTAGGTTTGTGTACCCAAGGAAAAGGGAGGCCTGGGTCTAAGAAAATTAAAGAGGATGAACAAGGCATTAATTTCTAAAATCGGATGGAAGTTGCTTATGAATGTCCAAACAAGGTGGCTAAAAATTCTTAGAGAAAAATACCTCAAGAATGGTAAGAACCTCATGGAAGAGGAAAACCCACCTCAAGGATCCTACCTATGGAATCAAGTGCTCAAGTCCAAAGCCCTTCTGAGGAGAGGTGTTGGCTAGAAAATTAGAGATGGTAGTAAGGTTGATTTCTAGAAGGACTGCTAGGTACAACAAACCCCATTGATTGATAATCAAAATTTGGCAATCCTAGAACCTCATCTAACTCAAAATTATGGTAAATTGGTCTTAGAATTTATTCAAAAGGATGAAAATGGGAAAAATTGGAAACCCATTCATATAGCAAACTTGGACCAAAATGGTAAACAGGCTCTAGAAAATTTAAAATCTTTGTTGAGAATGAAAAGTCTTAATAATTTTAGAGAGAAGGATTCTATTTTCTGGAAAATGCACAAACAAGGGCAATTTACTGTGAAATCGACATATCAGTTGTTGGAAGGTAATGAGGAAAGTTGGTTCCCAACTTCCAAAATTTGGCTAAAAGGCTTGATTCCTAAAATCAGTTTCTTTTACTAGTTATGTATCCAAAACAAGATCCTAACAATTGATAACCTTCAAAATAGAGGTATGGCCTTACCCAACAGATGTTATTTATGCGAAAAGGACTCTAAATGTGTTAAACACCTATTTTTGGAATGCCTATTTTTTCTGGAAGTGATGTCCCTAATTTTCCAAAAGTTTGGTATCTCTTGGGTCCTTCCAAATAATATGGTAGATCTTTACCTCCAATGGTTCTTCCTCTATTCTAGTCCTTGTTTAAAGTCTCTCTAGATGTTTAGTCTTCCCCATATCATGTGGAGTCTATGGAAAGAAAGGAATAGAAGAGCTTTTAACAATGAGAAGAAAGACTGTAAATTCATTGGAGCCAAGATATGTGTTACTTTGATTGAAAATATTCATAGCCTAAACTTTGAAATTCCTAGAGAGGCAAAGGAAGATCTAGTTGTTGTGGAAAGATGGGGTCTTTCTAGGATTGTGGAAGTTTTTGATTAGATCCTTCCCTCCATTTGCTCTCAAACCAGATGGAAAGCTCTACCAAATGGTTGGGCTAAGCTAAATTTTGATGGTGCAACAAAGGGTAATCCTGGAAAAGCTGGTGTTGGTGGAGTTATCAAAGATAAAGATGGAACCTTAATTGTTGCCTATGCAAAAGGTCTAGGATCTCAAACTAGTCATTTTGCAAAAGCACGAGCTCTATATCAAGGTGTTAATCTGATAAAAAACTAAATATCAATAGATTTATAATAGAAGGTGACTCTCTAAACATTATAAATTATGTCAAAGGCCTGCATCAGCCCAGCTGGAGCATAGAGGATATGTTGATAGAGGTTAAAGAAATTCTATAGGTCTTGGAGAATAACCAGGTTAATCATATTTATAGGGAAGGGAATGCTTCAACAGATTGTATGGCCAACCTCAAGGTGGACCTTAAGGAGCTAATAGTGTGGATTCAAGATTTTCCTCCTATTCTTTTGGAGGTGGTTAGAAAGGACACTCATATGGTTGATATGAATGGCTGAGTGGTTCTCTAAAGTTATTTTTTTGGGTCTCTCTGATGGGAGTGATAGGCCCAATAGATTCAAATATGATGATGGAAGAGTATAGTGTGTTTAAGGGTAGATTTTCTATTTACCCTAACCCTTTCCTATTTTCTAAGGTGTTTGTTTTGTCTAGGAGGTGTTTTTGTCTAGTAGGTGTTTTGTCTAGTATCTTATGGAGCTAAGAAAACTCCTCATGTCTCTTTGCGTCTTAGGACTAGACAAATCCTTAATGACTTCGATTTTATTTTTTTCCACCTTAATCCCTTTAGATGAGATGTGGTGTCCCAACACTATTCCTTCACGCATCATCATGAAGCATTTTTTATTGTTGAGGGAAAAATTATTTTCTTCACATCGCTGGAGTGCTCGTTCTAAATTGGTCATCACTTCGTCGAAGGTCTCACCATAAATGATAAAATTATCCATGTAAACCTCCACTACTTCCCCCATCACGTTCGAGAAGATGCTCAACATCGCCCTCTGAAAGGTGGTTGGTGCATTGCACAACCTAAAGGGCAGACCTCTATAGACGAACGTACCCCATGGACAAGTAAATGTTGGCATGTCTTGGTTCTCTTCTCCAATATGGATTTGGTTATATCCATTAAACTCGTCTAGAAAGGATAAGTACTTTCTCCTTGACAGTGTATCCAAGACCTGATCAACAAAGGGTAGCAAAAAATGATCTTTCTTGGTCGTCTTGTTTAGTGACTTGTAGTTGACATAGATCCACCATTTTCCATTTTTCTTGGGAACCACCACTAGTGGTGATACCCATTTGCTGTCAGATATGATATAGATAAATCCTGCTGACAGGAGCTTTTGTAATTTTGCTTTGATGATCTCTTTCATTGTAGGATTCATCCTCCTTTATGGCTGTCTGATTGGAGTCGCCTGCTCTTCGAGATAAATTCAATGGGTGCAAATATTTGGGTTGATTCCTTTCATGTTCGAGTAGTCCCAAGCAAAGGCTTGTTGATGCTTGGTTAAAACTTATTTTAATTTAGTCAGTTGTGTGGGTGTCAACTACTGCTAATGTTTAATGTTCTACCAGGCCCTATCTCGATCTGCCTGGTGTGGTGATATTGGGTGCTGACCAATGGTGATTCGAGAATAATAGGAGAGGACTCTCTATGGAGGAATCTTGTAATAATGTCATCTTCATCGGCTTCATCCTACAATTCCTTCAACACCATCACCGACTGTAGCATTGACAACAACCCATCATCGTGGTTGTCCCACATGGGCTCTTGCAACATGTCTACGAACTATGCAGGGGAGAGATTATCAACCTTTTGACATTTGGATCATTTGAAATGGTCATTTATCCATCGTAGTAACTTATGTAAGCATCAACTATTGCTAGCCATGGCCTCCCCAGGATGAGTGGGTAGCCACCCAATCCTGATTTGGACTACAAAACCAAGAAATTCGTCGGGTACTCCCATGCATCCATCGTCACAATGATATCTTCTAGCATCCCTTTTGGTGCTATAGTCGACCTATCGACTAACTACAACATCATCTTGGTGGGTTTTAAATATGTGAGTCTCAGCTTCTGCATAATTTCCTTTGGTATAACGTTGATTGCTACACCCAAATCAACCAAAGTGTTAGTCAACAAGTGATCACCTATTTTTACAGTCAAAATTGGATTACCTAGATCTGCATATTTAGGATGGCACGTATTTCCTATTATTAAATTGACCAACTTCCCTACTACGTTGATGGTTTGGGTTATCTTTCGTCTTGGTCTCCTTAGACAAAGTTCCTTGCTTTGGTGTAAATAGTAACATCTCTGATAGCTTGACAGAGTGGGATGGTAACTGTTAAATTCCTCAAGCTTGAAAGGATATCAAACTCAAGTTGTACCAAATTCTTCTGCTCTTGTAACCTCTTGGGAAAAGGAGCTTTTGTTTTCTCAGCAACATGTTATTCTTCAACCTCCTCTACGAGAGGTGGTTCTCCTATGTTTTCCTCATCTTCTATCAGGGGAGGAACTTCTACTCCTAACTACCTACCTGATCTAAGCTGAATTGGATTACAACTAATATTATATATTGGATACATATCTCCTTCTAGTTGGTACACAAGCTGGTTTACCTTGTTATTCAGATTGATCATTGGTTGTGATGGTAGTTTTGTAGGTCTTGCTGTAGGGAGAGTCGACAAGCTTTGCTACGGAGAAGCCTGTGCTACATTTTGTGGAGCTAAATTCCATGAACCGTGGTTTCTCCATTGTTGCTTGGATTATTGGTATGACATCCATGGGTGTTGGTTGGAAAACAAGGTCCCTGGAGGTGCGTTCATCCATGGTGGTGGTCCCCACCATCCCATATTGGGTGGTTGAACCTGCCCTTGCAACATGTAAGGTCCTCCTCCATAGGGCGACATTCTAACTGGCATATTCCCCATAGGGGGTTGCTTCCAGTTCCTTTGGTTACCCATGAAATAAGGTTTGATGACTTCAATGTCTTGCTTAATATTTGGCAGTTGTGGGCACAGTCAAGTTTTATGAATTTGATGGCAAACAACACACACTCTGACTTTGTTCTCTAGACATGCATTCTTTGCATGTTTTCCTCTATATTTTGGATAGAAGTAGGCTAGTGCAACTTCATTTTCTTGCTTCTTTTTCTCCAATCGAAGTGTGTCCAACTGCAATGCTAGAGAGGAGAGCATTTTGCTCTTCAAATCCTCTAGCATATTGCCTATCTCCATCTTCATGACTAAAGTGGTTGCCTTCATGGTCCTGAAAGCTGGTTTACCTATTCTTTGTGAGAATTCTTGACATAGTTGTCGGATGTCTTCCATTAGGTGTTGGTAAACATCACCTTGAGAGATCATGTTAAGTGATTTGAGCAATTCGTTGTTAAGTCCCCTTAAGAAAATACTCTTGAGGGACTTGTCACCTAGCTTCGTATGGGGGGATCTCTGTAGACTAAAGTTGAATCTTTCTCAGTACCCCTCCAAGGATTCATCCGTCTTTTGTGTCATGCTCGGAACCTCCTCCCTAGAGTCTCATGCTCTACCAAAGTCTCGGTACTAATTTAGGAAGAGCTTTTTCATTTTCTCCCAGGTGGTGATCTATTTGTTCCCCAAGCTGATGAACCAGTGCAGCGTTGAGTCGTCCAATGTTGAAGGGAAGAGCTTCAACTTTTGGGCATTTTATTTATAATCTAGGAACCTGCACAAGACATCAAACTTAAATAAAAATAGGTCAAGATCTTCTGTTGGGTATCCCCTGAAGATAGGAAGATGGGCAAGGTATATGTTTTTCATTTTGGTATCTCTTGCACCTTCTTCTATCGAGAAGCTAAAACTAGTAGAAGCCCCTTCAGCCATTTTTTCAAGAAATGTGGTCTCTAACACAGATTCTATAGCTTTTCAATCATTGTGAACCTTTTGTACGAGAGCCTCCAAGTCATCTGGTGTTATGTTTTTATCCTCTATAGCTTTCCACAATAATTCCTATTTGGGAAGTGTCCTTTTAAATAGAGG
Organism: Wollemia nobilis; assembly: GCA_028583015.1. Classification (NCBI taxonomy): domain Eukaryota; kingdom Viridiplantae; phylum Streptophyta; class Pinopsida; order Araucariales; family Araucariaceae; genus Wollemia; species Wollemia nobilis. Next base: position 2,622,610 of record JAQPPZ010000613.1, on the reverse strand, counting down.
ATTTTGTATAATCAACTCTTTTCTTGGCTGATAGGACGAGGAAGAGCTTTGTGCAAAGATGGGGTGTTCACTCTAGTGCACTGCTGATGGTGATTGAGGAGATTCTAACTCAATTTCAGAATTTTTAGTTGGATCAAGTTTTTCTTGTGGGCTTTGATTTATGAAACGACCGTCGAGTCCTCTTTTCCTCATTGGACTCATGCAAATTCAAATGGAAGGATTTAAGGTATTGTAATTAATCTATTATTGGCACTTCCTTGACAATGGCACCAAAATATTGGGCAAAAATACTGGTTAAATATGGTCTTATTTCTATCACGGCCCTCTCATTTAAATTTTCAAACCAGGGAACTCATAAGCTTGCAAAGTACCACGTTCAAGGCTAATTACAACACCGTTTTAAGATGAGTCCACTAAGCCTATCGTAGGGGAGTGTTTGCAAAATATCGTTTATTCATCCACACCAATTAAATCATGCATAATAAAACTACAAAAAAATAAATCACACCAAGCCGTGCTTGGAAAATAAAGGAAAGCAATAAATCACACTTGTGGAAATAAAAATACAACACACTTGCAAATAAACAATCTACCCTAGAAAGCGACAGAAAGAATGAGGAAGAATACTAGATTGGAGTGGGCCCAGGCTCCAGCAGCTTTCGCCTGGCTAGTTACAAAGATAGAACGCGAATAGAACTCTCAAGCACTTTTATTAATATTGCAGTAAAATGCTGAATTCTAACATACATCACCTCCCCCTTCTCAGGGAAGTCTATGTGTTTATATAATACACACATAGCTTCCTGTGCAATGTTGTTACAACGAAAGACCTGGTTATAGTCTAAACTAAGAGAGTTTAGTTACTGTAACAGCCATACGATAAAAATAGTTAACAACTTTTCATATTTTCTAGGGATAATACATTTCTCTGTGTTGCTTGTGTTCTACTTCGTAAGTGGTTGTGCATTTTCTCCAATGCGACTAGGACAACTCATGCGTTCGGTAACCCTCCAAGGACAACCAACGTGGCATGGAGTTAAAGGTCTACTGCAGTCAATAGGACCTCCTTTAGTCGTAAAGTCAAGGGGCTTATCATCAAAGCGCCTACTTGAAGATCAAGGCGCTCTTGATGTATGACATCAATGCGCCTACTTGAAGTATGGCATCAAGGCGCCTACTTGTAGAGTAAGGCGCCCTTGACCAAGGCGTCTACTTGAAGATCAAGGCGCTTTAGGTCAATGCGCCTACTTGAAGATTAAGACGCCTTTCGTCAAGGCACCTACTTGAAGATCAAGGTACCTTCCGTCAAGGCACCTACTTGAAGATCAAGGCGCCTTTCATCAAGGTGCCTACTTGAAGAGTAAGGTGCCCACTTGTAGAGTAAGGCGCTACTTGAAGATCAAGGTGCCTACCTGAAGATCAACGCACCTTCCCAATATGCCTTAGACTCATTGGAGCAGAAGCATGTCAGGTCCACGTAGGACCTCGACTAATCAAAAGACGATAAAATCAACAAATATCTACACAAAACACACTTCACACACAAATTAGATAATGCACAAAATCTTATTAAATATATACATAATAATTCATAAAAAAATACAACTCCTATAATACTGTCGCAAAAAAACGTTAGAAACTCATACAAAAATATGAGCATTTCTGATGTTCATCATCTACCACCTCCATGCAGCCTTGTCTAGTCCTCCCAGATCCTTGCCGACTCCACTTCTCTTCTCTTATCGGTCCTCTGCCACCTCCATGTAGCCTTGTTTGATCTTTTTTTGGTGACCTTCCAATGCTAGAAGATGAAAATTTATGTCCCCTCCTCTTTCCTTTTATAGCCAACCATGTGTACAAACTGTGTGCCCAAAACCACATGCACAAACCACAACCCCACTTGCAGTTTTTCTTTTCATCCTTATCCTTATCTGATCTTGGCTGCGAACTACATGCTTATTCGGTCTTCACAAAAAACTTCAATTGTTTTTTTATTGCTTTTCTTATTTGGCTCTTGCTAGCTAGATGCTCCCACATCATAAAAACTTCAACTATATATATATTTTTTCTTTTCTTAGTTAACTCTTGTTAGTTGGATGCTCTCGCATCACTTATTACTTCCATAAGTGGTAGGAGATATAGTTACTTAAGAACTAAGAGTTTTAAATGAGAATTTGAAGTAAAGACATAGATGCAATTTTTTTCATTTTACTTTTGGAGCTTCTTTTGGTATATTCTAAAAACTAAAAGTTTTAAATGAGAATTTGAAGTGAACATAGAGATGCAATTTTTTTTCATTTTGTCCATTACTAATTTACGTTCTAAGACAATGGTCAAATAATTCTGTGATATATTTCTATTATAAAGATTATTGATTTAACTAATGCAACACCCAAACTACAATGCTATTAAACAAAGAGGTTGCTGATTTAACTCATGCAATCGCCAAACTAAAGTACTGCAAAACAAATTACTGAAACAAGAATTATTTAATTATTGCATGTTTAAACCTGCTGAACAACGTTTCCTAATTCAAATATTTGTTTATCTACACAAAACTCGGCTAGAGTACTATAACAGAAATTATACGGTGTCTTTAATAACATTTCTCATATATCAGACCCTGTCTTCAAGATAAGTTAAAAAAAAAGATATTTATTATTAGGTAGAGTATACGATAGACCTGCATTGTAACATGGTAGTACTGTTACTACTGAACAATTGGAAAAAATATATGGAAAGAAAATACCAAATGATGTTAAAAACTACATCGAAACACTTTACAAACAAAGTTGCCATAATGTCCATGGTCTTCTGCAAACCTGAGTTCACTCAAGGTCTGATGAATACTAGCCGCTGCTGCATATAAGAGGCACATGGATAGGAGTAGGTAACAACATTATCTCATTGTCAAGCTTGATGATTAGTTGCAACATTGGCAAAAGTGCACTGGAGAATGCCTTAGAAAGGAAACCAGAATGTGACTGCAGTTCCAAAAATGAATGAGTCAAACCCAATAGGCTCAATCATGTAAATATAAAAAAGATTATGAGGCATTTGCTGACTTACATATTTGTAGCACCATGAAGTGTGCATTCCAAAAAGCCAAGCGCTGGCCCCATTTACTACATGTTCATACTTGTAGCAGATATATATATGGTTCCACGTTTCTGAAATGTTTTGTGAAGTGGCCTAAAAAAATTGTCTCTGTTGGTGCTTTAAAAATCCAGACCTCTTCTTGAGCAGCAGTTGAAGGTTTTCTGTCCAGACTTTGCTCTGCTCTGCATTTCAGGGAAAGGTTCCAAGGTTCCGCATTCAGCCGCTTTGGGAGTCTTAGGTGCCTTACAAAAACATATATGGAATCTCATAATGGAGATCTTCTGCTGGAGGTACAGAGGACTCATCTTGTTCTATAAAGATGCTCTGCAGATCCTGGACCATCTCTTCCCTGGTGGCGCCCATGCTTTCTACATTACCTTCTTTTGCTATGCCGTACAGAAAGCAGGGTGATGCCACTGTCATTGATGGACGTTCCGGAACAGGTATAGCTAAGGAGAGGATAGTGTCCTTTTTTTTTAAAGTGGAATCTCATAATCTGGATCTGCCGGAGGAGGAACGGAGGATTCGCCCTGTTCCATAAAGAAATTCTGCACAGAAAAGCAGGGTGATGGCTCCATAGTGCGAGAACGTTTTGGAAAGTACCGCATGGCGGATGGGTCTGTCTCGTTATTTGGCTCTGAAGTCATGTGCTTTCCTTTGTCTCTGGTGCTCGGCTGGGAAGCATTTATCTGCAGTTGGTGGCAGCCTTTGATGCTGGCATTAATGAGACCTTCTGGAAGTGGAGCCAATTCCTTGATATTCTCACAGTGATATAGTATGAGTTCTCTTAGAGATTGCATCCAGTTCAATTCTGGAAGTTGAGCAAGAGATTCACATGAAGACACACAAAGAGAACCAACTTTATCATCTGAGACATACTGGATAGTTTTTGCAGTTTCGGGCAGTGGTCCACCGAGATATCAATGAGACTTTTTGGAAGTGGAGGCAATTCCTTGAGATTCTCACAACAATATAGTCTGAGTTTTAGAAGACCTTTTGGAAGTGGAGGCAATTCCTTGAAATTCTCACACCAATATAGTTTGAGTTTTAGAAGACCTTTTGGAAGCGGAGGCAATTCCTTCAAATTCTCAGAGTATAATAGTTTGAGATTTAGAAGACCTTTTGGAAGCGGAGGCAATTCCATGACATTCTTACACTTGCCTAGTGTGTGTTTTAGAAGACCTTTTGGAAGTGGAGGCAATTCCTTGAGATTCTCACAGAAATATAGTTTGAGTTTTAGAGGGCCTTTTGGAAGTGGAGGCAATTCCTTGAGATTCCCACACCCATTTAGTGTGAGTTTTAGAAGACCTTTTGGAAGTGGAGGCAATTTCTTGAGATTCGTACAGTGAGATAGGGTGAGTTCTCTTAGAGATTGCATACAGTTCAATTCTGGAACTTGAGTAAGAGACCTTAAAGACACATGAAAAGTCTCTAACTTAATGATGTGAGACTGAGACATACATAGTTTTTGCAGTTTGAAGCACTCTTGCACTTTGATATGAATGAGACTTTCTGGAAGTGGAGGCAATTCCTTGAGATTATCACAGAAAGATAGTGTGAGGTCTCTTAGAGATTGCATCCTGTTCAATTGTGGAAGTTGAGCAAGAGAATCACAAGAAGACACATGAAGAGTCTTTAACTTAATCAGGTGAGACATGCTGGATAGTTTTTGCAGTTCGTCGCAGTGTTTCACCTTGATATGAATTAGACTTTCTGGAAATGGAGGCAATTCCTCAACCTCCTTGCAGCGTGATAAATGAAGATTCTCCAATTTTGTCATATGAGACATATTAAAAAACTTCTTCAAGTTGTCACAACTGCGAACACGGAGGGTGACAAGTCTTTCCGGAAGAGCAGGCAATTCATGAAGCTCATCACACATGTATATATTGAGTTCCTTTAAATTTATAAGATTCTCAAAACTTCGAGGAAACTTCCTTAGAGGGCAGTATGTAATATGCAGCTCTTTTAAAGAGTAAAGGTGTCCCACGTCACTGGGAAGATCAGCAAGCACAATGTCGCGAATATCAAGGTAGGAAAGACACTGGAGTTGGCCTAATGTTGTCGGCAAAATAGAGTCCTATGATCCACCAATCTGCAAGAGCAAAGTATTTAAAATGTTTGTGAATAATAAAAATATTTTAAACACTTAATTATTGAAAAATAAATAAATAAAATCTACCTACCTACAACCATCTAAAAGCAAATATCTTAGATCTCTAGTAACATTGATATCTTTCTTTTAAGATGTAGATGACGGCAAAACAAAAATTTCAAATTGTGCATTAAGGCCAAATTATCCATCTGATGAAGTTCCAACTCTTTCAACATAAGGCCTCTGACTTTTGGCATTTCCTCTTTATAATAACAAAGTCACCGATACGTTCGAAATTTTGTTACTTAATATTTTATAAAATTAAATTAAATAAAATCTTAAAGGTAAGCACACTACCTTTCTATGTTGTAGCACACTAAGTATATCCTTCTCGCACCATAGTCTACTCATTTTGCTTGGGTCATGGGGAGACTCATCTTCAACAATTTGTCTCCCTAAATCCCTTAAATGGTCATGCATCCAAAATCTGCACAAACTGCCAGAGTCATCTATTTTAATAAGTGACTTCCCTTCAAGATTTCTGAGACTTGTATATACAGTTTTACACCTTAAGCCATCCCAGAAATCAAGATAAAAAGTCAAATTTTTAAACACACAGTTGAAGGATACAATGTCGAAGCAGCATGCAATGTCTAAAAACATTTGCTGCTCTTCATGACTAAGTGCATCGTAACTGATTTTAAGAGACTGATACACTTTTTTATGATTTTTGTTAAAGCTCTCGTTCCAAATTCTCATGCTTCTTTCACCATATAGGTGTGCTCCAAAAATTTCCAATGATAGAGGAACACCTTGACAAGCATTTACAATTTTGAGTGTGATATCTTCATAGCCGTTATGGGGGCAGGCTCTCATGAAGGCGTGCCTACTAAATAATTGCACATCTTCATCCTGACGAAGCCCTTTCATGCCGTAAATCTTATCAATCTTTCCACGCTGCAATACCATTTTATCTCTACTTGTGACAACAATTCTGCTACCTGGTCCATAGCAATAGCCAAAGAGAGCATCTAATTGTTCTTCGTCATCAACATCATCTAAAATGACCAGTACTTTTGCGGATGCCAAATGAGTTTTCATTTGCATTATGCCATGATCAACACTATAAAACTCTGTATTTACATTCACCAACTCACTAAGAATCTGTCTCTGTAAATTGACCAGGCCCTTAACAGACTCTTTTGCAGTGGCTCTAATATCGGATACAAAACAAGATGCTTGAAACAGATGATGAACATTATTATAAACAGCTTTTGAGAGGGTGGTCTTACCGATACCCCCCATGCCCCAAATACCAACAGTCACATGACGAATATCACTATCGATTTCTAACAATTTTGTCACCTCTTCCATAGGATCTGAAAGCCCCACCGGATGTTTGGCAACATGCACCCGATCAATCTTTATAGTTCGGAGTAGGTCCATCACAATATGCTTGACAAGTTTGCCTTCGTACCTGCACGATCTTCCAATTATCAGACACGATCTTTCAATGGTAAAGAGTTTTACAAATAAATTTTCACCTCTTCTCTACTCTTGAAGAGTCAAGTACCATAAGATGTGATCTATGTAAGAATAACTTTCAGTTCACTTCATCAGACTGCTCTGATACGGAGCAAGTTTCTGGCCAATTTCTCAAAACTATAGTCCGTTACAGAATTCATTGCATTTCAAAAACATGGAGTGCAACAACACACAAGGGATAAGGCAAAAGAAAACATGGAGGAGGAGCAATAAGAGCAGCAATTTTACCCGGCTGCTGTGAGTGAGAGAGACCTTATGCAACGCCTCCTTCCACTTGTCCATCTCCGCTGTGCTATGCCTTCCTTTTGCGCAAAGTGCCTTCAATGACTCTCCGTATATTCCTGTCTGGTGCCTCACCACTGATGGCTCGACATCGTAAAACAGGGGAATGGTTTTAGTCTCCGGACAAGTGGATTTGCAAGTCCAGATAAGCGAGAGCTCGTGGAGGCACCACGCTGAGCTGGCATAATTAGAGGAGAATATATGAATGTGTACTGTGGAGTCTCGAATGGCCTCTTCAAGGCTGATACCAATATTCTCCCCTTTTTCTAATCTTTCACTATCCAAAAAGACATGAAATCCTGCAGCGGAGAGGGATTGGAAGAGGTGATCAACAAGAGATTTTCTGGTGTCAGGGCCTCGAAAGCTGAGGAATACATGGTATTTTCGTCTGTGCTGGACGGTATGTTGAGATGAGGAAGGTCTGTAATGACTGAAGCCCTCCATGTCTTCCTTTGAAAGGACTGTAATTCTTTCTGTGTGAAGAATACAGACTCCCTCTGAGTACCAATAGCGAAGAAGAGGACTCTAGAGAAATAAAAAGCCAAGAAGAAGCAGATTGAAGAGTCAAATGTAAGAAACAACGAACAATTACCCATGCCAAGACAGTCAAATAAGACAAGTAGAGAGTGAGGGAAAAAATCCAAATACAATTAGCCATTCCAAGACAATCAAATATGACGAGTAGAGCGACCAGAATAATAAAACCGAATTATAATTACCGACATCCTATGTGGAGAGAATACGCAGGACTCGCTAAAACGATAATTCTTAATTTAAAAAAAAAATTCTCGGTTTGAACGTTGACGGAATAAACAAAACGGAAACTTCTCAACTGATCAGCCTAGTAATCAACAGGAGACACCCCTAGTATCATTGTCAAGAAAGAACTTTTCACAATTGAAAACATTATTCAAGGGATAAAAAAGTTAGCAACTGGTAAAGCCTGTGACATTGACAATCTTCAAGCAGAGCATATAAAATGAGGAGTAGATATCTTGGCACTCATACAAAATGGCTTCCCTACTGAGTGGACAACTAGCTTGACCATTCATTTGTTTAAAAGTGGAGATGTAAATAATCCCTCAAACTATCGAACTATCATGATCAACCCTCTCTTTGCAAAGTTGTTTGGGAGTATGATAGAGTGTAGGATCAAGCATATGGGCGAAGAAAAGGGAAAGAGAGCAAAGGGGCAAGCGGGTTTTAGGCCCAAGCACTCAACTATTGATCAACGTATCACGCTCGGACACATAGTGGAAAAAATATGGACAAAAAAAAGGAGGCTTTTTGTTGTTTTGTAGACTTCAAAAAGGCATTTGACACAGTGCCAAGGAAAAAATTATGGAGCAAAATGGAAGAACTAGAGGTTCCAATTCACTACAGGGCAGCAGTTCACAGACTATATGAGCATATCAAATCTAGAATCAGAATACGGGAAGGGTTATCTGAATGTTTTGGTAGTGACATAGGTGTCAAACAAGGTTGCCCTCTATCTCCGACCTTATTTGGGCTGTACATTGACAAGTTAGAAGAATGGATAAACAAATTTGGGGGAGAGGGTGTGCATTTATCCAAATATGTGGTAAAACTCCTCATGTATGCAGATGATGTAATTCTTGTGGCCAAAACAACCAAAGATCTAGAAGATCACCTTCAAGCTCTATAACTCTTTTGTAAAGAAGTTGGGATGCAGGTGAACACGAGCAAAACAAAAATTATGATTTTTTCAAGAAAAAGAAGAAGCAACAACTCAAATTTCAGTTTGCAGGAGAACAGCTTGATGTAGTAGTAGAATACAAATACCTGGGCATAGACTTTCATGACAAACTTAATTGGAATACATGTAGGATGAAAATGACTCAAAGTGGTTAGAGAGCACTACATGCACTTCAAAACAGATGTAGGAATGCCGAGTTGTGGGACTGGAAGACCACCAAGGTCTTATTTGGCCTACTTGTTACACCGGTTCTATTGTATGGTTGCGAGGTGCAGGCTAGTGGCACAACAAATGCAAAATAGAGGCAAATAGAAAGGATTCAAAAATATCTAATCACAAACTTTCTCAAAATTAAGGCCACAACCCCTAATGAAATTATTCTAGTTGGAACTGGAATGTTCCCTTTAAAAGCAATTGCTATGACCAAGCTGTTATGTTACTTGAAAAAAACAGAAAACATGACAAATGATAGATGGCCTAGGGCAGCTAGGGATGAAGAGTTGCATAGGCGAAAGAATACATGGATGAAACAAAATAAAAAATGGATGAAACGTTGAGAAATCAACGTAAATGAATGCCCAAATGTCAACAAAGACATGAAAAATTATGTGAATGAAAAGTTCAGAAGTGAAATGTGGAAAAATGCAAGCATGAAAAGACAATATTATATTGCAAATTTTAACCCAACGTATGACCACAAGGAAAAAGCGTATGTAGGCGCTGAAATCAAGTGGAAGGAAAAAATACTCATTGCTCAGATAAGGACTAGCTCTCATAGGCTTAGATGTGAAACAAGGAGATGGACAACGCCCAAAGAACAATGAAAATAAAATATATGTACTTTATGCAGCACAGGGGCAGTAGAGATAGAGGAACACTTCATCTATAAATGCTCGAGTTTTTCAGATATCCGTGACAAATACAAAGAAACACTTGGGAACGAGTTTATGGCAGATTTATTTGAAGACAGTAAAATAAAAAAAGTTGGGGCATTGCTAACACAAATAAGTAGGAAAAGGAACAACCTTCTCAAAAATATTAAAGATCATATGATATGATTTGAGTAATTATACTTTCATATTTGACCATATTTGGGTCTCGTGGACGTAATTAAAATCTTTCATTTCATTTCAACTATATCGAAGAAATTATTATCTTTTTCTAATTAATTATAAACATCATATTAGCCGCTAATCTTCTTTAAAGAATTTTTTTTTAATAATTTCATACAAGTAATTCGACGAATTTTTTTTTGAATAATTTAAGGAATTTTTTAATAGATACCATACTCATTAAGTATCGTATACAATTAATAGTTTTATCAGCATTTGGTAAAACACTTTTTCGTAAAGAATAGTTACATTTATTTTTATATTTAACTTGTTTTTTAAACAATCTTTTAGCATTTTATTAAAAAAACTATATATATATATATATATATAATTTTTTTTTTAATTATAGTTTACTTTGTCATGGTTTGAATTTGGGTTTCCTAAAAAAATATCGAAAGTCAAATCGACCACAAAATTTATTGATCACTTTGACTATGAGTAAGTAAATTTGAAGCAAGATTTATTTTTTTTAACCTTTAGGAAATAGTAGGGACATAGTGCAAATAGGATGTAAATAAGAGTAAGGGTTTTTTTTTTTCTACTTTTAAGACATAGTAGGGAGATAGTGCCAATAGAAAGTAAATAGACCAAAGGTTTCACAAAGTGATTTGACTTTCAATATTTTTTTTAGGAAATCCAAGTTATATATGAAAGCCCTCAAACTAAAAGAACCTTCAAAGTCAAATCACTATGGTGTCCCACAAGGACCACAAAATTTATTGATCACTTTGACTATGAGTAAGTAAACTTGAAGCAAGCTTTATTTTTTTTACCTTTAGGAAATAGTAAGGATATAGTGCAAATATGAAGTAAATAAGAGTAAGGGATTTTTTTTCTACCTTTAAGAAATAGTAGGGAGATAGTGCGAATAGAAAGTAAATAGAGCAAAGCTTTCACTTTTTCTTGCTTCAAATCTTTTAAGGAAAAGCTAAGTGACATGGAAAAAAAGTTATATTTGAAAATCCTCAAACTAAAAGTACCTTCATTATAAGTATAGATGTCCAAGTTGGAGATAAGAGAAAGAGCAAATATATGGTAAGTATGATCTAAGGAGTAAATGTTATGCTAAAAATGATTATCAAGATGATTGGGCATAATGATTTTGAAAAATTTAATTAGCCCAAGTCTGTAGAGATTCAAAATTGAATCAAGTGGAAGTAAGGATAGAATTCAAATAACTTTGTAACTTTTTTCCTAAAAGTTTTTTTTATTATCATCTTTTTCAATTAAAAAATTAGGGATAATATAATGAGTGGTGATCCAATATTTAGTGGGATAAATGCTCTATATTGAAGACTGTAGTATAAGAGTTTTTTTAGAAAAAAATATGTTAAACTCTTCAATGTTTTTTTTTTGGTACATAGGTGAATTGGTTACAATCACAATTTGTAGTAACTGGTAAGACATGGTTTCAACTATCAGTGACTGCATCCAACAAACCCATCCGTCTCATTGATGGTAACCCGACGTGAGATGGGAACCGTCAGATGCATTGGGTTCGTACTATCATTGTCAGTCTGGTTCAACATGCAACAGGAGATGGGGACCACTAGACATGCAAGGAACGAACCACCATCGTCAGTCGGGCGTAACACGTTGAGGATTCAAATCAGACTACTTGCTATGCATGGGCACACCCGTGAGATTGGAACCTAGGTCTCCTCTCGGTAAGTGCTAAACTCTTCAATGTTAGTTAGGTTTTTTGAAATCCTATATCAACTTATCAATAAAAATGTTTTGAAGAGTATTGACAATACCTTAGGGGAATTCATCTAGGAGGTACCAACTACTAAGGAGGAAAAACATGTTGTATATATGGATACGTGTTACCATAGATATTTCAAAACCTTTGTCATGATTCATTAAAATTATATATGAATCAAGAGAATAAGATAACAAGTGGATTATGAAAACATTGTATTTTGATATAGTAAATGCTATGAGACTATACACATGACAAGGGATTGAAAAATAAAAAAAATAAACAAAAAAAATTGGTCATGAAACAAACTTTAAGCTGAAGCAAGGAGATCATATCATAGTAGAAGTTAGATTAGATTAGGGACATTCCACTCTAAAAAAAAAGGTAAATAAATTATATCTACAATAATAGGTGATAAAGGCCATCATAATTCACTCAAATCTAACTATTAGAAAAACAAAGAAGGATACAAGAGAAATAAGTACAACGTATAAATTCAAATTAAAAAATAATTAAAGGTACGAAGGAAGAGGTGCAGATAAAACCAATAAGACATAAGAGATAAAGTTTATTTTAATTAAATTATCTTTATTTTCTTAAGTAGTATAAAATCCTCTCCTTTCAATAAAAATGAAAGAAGTGTAGAGGTTATCCCTTGTACTTTCAAGTTTCAAGAGCAACATAATAAAAAAGTTAGAGGACATCCATAGCAATTTAGGATTATTAAGGTAATATAGGATGGTAATTTTTTTTATCACAAGCATGTAAACATAAATACACACCTCATTGTGGTTTGAACCTAGGTCTCCTAAAAGAGAGCCCAAAGCCCAAACCATTGTATTATCCCACAGGGACAACATAAGAAGGTAATTAATATGAAAGAACATTTTTGTACTTTAGATTCTTCAAAACAAAACAAACCTATAGATGATAATTCCCACTGTGTATGGTATAAAAAATTGAAGAGATTGATGAAGTTGAAAGTGTTGGTGGAAATGAGAAAAGGAAAGAAAGATCCAAGACACAAAACCAAAGAGAAAATAAAACTTAGAGGGACATTAATATGAGAAAGCAAAAGCAAATATAACAAGTGTTAAGAAGAAGTGAAGCTAAGCTCATGAATGAAAACAAAAAGTGATGGTGAAAATGATATATTGGAATATTAGGTGCATGAATAAGACCAAGAAAAAGGTATTAGGGAATTAATAAGTTATAGCCAACATATCTATAGAGAAGGAATCTAAGAAAATATTTTAGACATTCCCTCTATTGATTCTCATCCTGACAGTATTCACAAATTCTAAGGCAACTAGTTGAGTGACATTGTATCTTTGTGAAAATGATATCAAGGAATTGATTGTAGAAATATAATAGTTTAAGAAAGATGAAGAATATCCTTGATAAAATGATAAGTTAAATATTTTTTAATGAATCTAACAATGTAATGAGAGTAAGGTCTGAGTTGTAGACCAATTGGTTCGGCCAAACCCCGTAAGGGGGGCAGAGGTCCAAGTTTCAAATTTTGGGCCTTGTCGGACTGAACGCTTATCCCTTTCCTGGTGCTTTCAGTGACTTAAAAGGTTTAAAATGATTGTGGCATGGTGGTGATAGGGGTGGACTACGCGAAGAACTGTGTGGCAAATTTCGGGGTGGACAACGTAGAAAATTGTGGTGACCATAAAAGCCGAACAGCCTGCCTAAATTCGTATCGGCTACCGATTCCACCTTGTAAATTAAAAAAAAACAATGTAATGAGAGTAATGTAATGTTTTTTCATCTCGATCCAAGTGGTCCCCAATATAAGGTGCACACAATTTATTTATTAAAAAAACATTAGATAAAGTAGAAATCTTAACATCCTCTTACCATTTTTAGAGTGTGTTTCCTTTAGTATTGATTTTGATGAGAATTTCCTCTATTTTTGTAATAATTATCAATTATTTATAAAGTTCCATCAATAAGTTTACTTTTAAAGGATATTCATATGCATCCCTTTCCTTACAACCTTTACAAGCTTTGAATTACTTGACAAAATATTTTTTGATCTCCACTATGCATGTTATATAAAAGACACATATGCATTATATCCATCTCTCTTTAGGTGTTGTTAATTTTGCATCAAAATTTGTGCAAACAAGATCTTAGTTATGCTATAAGCATTTTTAATTTTTGTTTTACCATTAAATCTAGGTATATATTTTGTTGTTTACACTGATTGAGTAGAACTCTTAATCTAATATTAATTTTCCTTCCTAAGTTTTGGGCCATGTGATAAGTTTGGATATCTTCTTCGATATTTATAGATTCATGTTGGAGTTTGGGACCTCATGAAGCCCAATGCTCCATTTATCCATCCATTTGTTGTTCTTTTCATCCAAGTGTCTTTTCTTCTATTCAATGTGTTTAACTCCCTTTTTTGTCCACTTACTAACCTTTTATTTATTATTATTTTTTTTTAGGGTACTATGACAGCCTTACCATAGTTTTTTGCTTCTAGCATAAAAGCCCTAATTTTAATAAGTAAATCTAATATGGGATTAATGTTTTAATCTCAAAATTATTTGTATTTAGTCCATTTTAAATTCTTTTGATTTATCTTCACTGGAAATTTGATGTATTTTTTTTATTAGGGTAAAAATGAGATTTTTAAAGGGCCCGAACCCTTTTATAACACAAAGTCAGCCCATCAATTACACAACTACCAAGGGAAAATAGCCAAAGATCCCTTGGATGCAAGACAAATAGTATCCATCCTAGACCCCAAATAGTTGCAGTCCTCTGTCATGAACTTTTCTAAACAGTCCCCTGTCATGAACTTTTCTAAGTCCTCATGGACCACCCCAGGGGGGATCCATATTGTATCCTCTTCTTTAATGGCACCAAAGTTCACCAATCAGTTTGATGGTTTTTGACCTTTTTTATAAACATGAACAAAGTCAACTTCTTCAAAATGCTTTACCATCTCTCTAATATCTTGCACAATGTAATCAATTTGTCAATTAGCTTCTCCCTCTTTTTTCAAAAGATTGAATGAATGAATGAATGAATGAATGAATGAATGAATGAATGATTTTAATTACGTCCGTGAGACCCAAATATGGTCTATGGGACCTCAAATATGGAAGTACAATTACTCAAATCATATCATATGATCTTTAATATCTTTGAGAAGGTTGTTCCTTCTCCTGCTGATTTGTGTTAGCAATTCTCCAACTTTTTTTATTTTCTTGTCTTCAAATAAATCTGTAATAAACTCGTTCCCAAGTGTTTCTTTGTATTTGTCATGGATATCTGAAAAACTCGGGCATTTATAGATGAAATGTTCCTCTGTCTCGACCGCCCCTGTGTCGCATAGAGTACATATCCTTTCTTCCCATTGTTCTTTGGGCGTTGTCCATCTCCCTGTTTCACATCTAAGCCTATGATAGCTAGTCCTTATCTGAGCAATGAGTATTTTTTCCTTCCACTTGATTTCAGCGCCTATATACGCTTTTTTCTTGTGGTCATACGTTGGGTTAAAATTTGCAATATAATATTGTCTTTTCCTTGCTTGCATTTTTCCACATTCCACTTCTGAACTTTTCATTCACATAATTTTTAATGTCTTTGTTGACATTTGGGCATTCATTTATGTTGATTTCCCAATGTTTCATCCATTTTTGATTTTGTTTCATCCACGTATTCTTTCACCTATGTAACTCTTCATCTCTAACTGCTCTAGGCCATCTATCATTTGTCATGTTTTCTATTTTTTTCAAGTAACATAACAGCTTGGTCATAGCAATTGCTTCTAAAGGGAACATTCCAGTTTCAGCTAGAATAATTTCATAAGGGGTTGTGGCCTTAATTTTGAGAAAGTTTGTGATTAGATATTTTTGAATCCTTTCTATTTGTCTCCATTTTGCATTTGTTGTGCCACTAGCCCACATCTCGCAACCATACAACAAAACCGGTGTAACAAGTAGGCCAAATAAGACCTTGGTGGTCTTCCAGTCCCACAACTCGGCATTCCTACACCTGTTTTGAAGTGCATATAGTGCTCTCCAGCCACTTTGAGTTCTTTTCATCCTACATGTATTCCAATTAAGTTTGTCATGAAAGTCTATGCCCAAGTATTTGTATTCTACTACTACATCAAGCGGTTCTCCTGCAAACTAAAATTTGAGTTGTTGCTTCTTCTTTTTGCTGAAAAAATCATAATTTTTGTTTTGCTCGTGTTCACCTGCATCCCAACTTCTTTACAAAAGAGTTATAGAGCTTGAAGGTGATCTTCTAGATCTTTGCCTG
This sequence comes from Wollemia nobilis, assembly GCA_028583015.1. Taxonomy (NCBI): domain Eukaryota; kingdom Viridiplantae; phylum Streptophyta; class Pinopsida; order Araucariales; family Araucariaceae; genus Wollemia; species Wollemia nobilis. Next base: position 2,606,771 of record JAQPPZ010000613.1, on the reverse strand, counting down.
TTTTGGCCACAAGAATTACATCATCTCGCATACATGAGGAGTTTTACCACATATTTGGCTAAATGCACACCCTCTCCCCCAAATTTGTTTATCCATTCTTCTAACTTGTCAATGTACAGCCCAAATAAGGTCGGAGATAGAGGGCAACCTTGTTTGACACCTATGTCACTACCAAAACATTCAGATAACCCTTCTTGTGTTCTGATTCTAGCTTTTACATGCTCATATAGTCTGTGAACTGCTGCCCTGTAGTGAATTGGAACCTCTAGTTCTTCCATTCTGCTCCATAATTTTTTCCTAGGCACTGTGTCAAATGCCTTTTTGAAGTCTACAAAATAGCAAAAAGCCTCCTCTTTTTTCTCCCATATTTTTTCCACTATGTGTCTGAGCGTGATACAGTGATCAATAGTTGAGTGTTTGGGCCTAAAACCTGCTTGCCCCTTTGCTCTCTTTCCCTTTTCTTCTGCCCATATGCTGATCCTCCGCTCTATCATACTCCCAAACAACTTTGCAAAGAGAGGGTTGATCATGATAGTTCGATAGTTTGAGGGATTATTTACATCTCCACTTTTAAACAAAGGAATGGTCAAGCTAGTTGTCCACTCAGTAGGGAAGCCATTTTGTATGACCTCATTGAAAATTTCTTTGATTTGCGGTGCCAAGATATCTACCCCCCATTTTATATGCTCTGCTTGAAGATTGTTTATGTCACGGGCTTTTCCAGCTTGCTAACTTTTTTATCCCTTGAATAATGTCTTCAATTGTGAAAAGTTCTTTCTTGACAATGATAGTAGGTGGTGTCTCCTGCTGGTTACTACGTTGATACAGTTGTTTTGAATCCTCCAACCACTGATTAACTGTTATGTTATTTTCAGTTTGCATCCTTTTCACGCTTAGTTCCTTCCAAAATTTCTTTGGTTCATGCTTCCCTAAATAAATCAATTCTTCCCTCCTTGTTTTAGTGTATTCTTCTTTTTTTGCCCTTACCAGTTTCTCATATGCTTTTTTGTTTGCTCTTGTTTTACCCATTGGTTCCTTTAGTAATCTTCGCATTTTTTTGCAATCTTCATCGAACCATGGGTTGGTTGGGAAGCTATTCCTTTCTTTCTTTTTAGGTTTAGCTCTCTTGCATTTTTTTAGAGCTTCTTGAATAACTTGCATTAACCATTCACTCTTACTGTAATCTCTACTACCGTGATGTAGTTCTTCCATTTCCTGTAACTTATTATTTAATACTGCTCTAAAATTTTGCCGATTTTCATCTGTTAAGAGAATGTTTCCCTTGTGAGGATATTTATTTTGATTGCCTTGCAAGTTTTTTTTCCCTTGGTTTGTCTCCATGCATTCGAAGTTTCATAACAATTGGGTTGTGATCTGACTTAAGTTCCACTGGAGAATCTTCCACTTCTAGCTCCTCTATTTTTGGTATGTAATTCCGTGAGCATATTACATAGTCTATTACACTTTGTCCCTTATATGTTTTGCATGTATACTTTCCCGAATTTTTCCATTTGTTCATCCCATTGCAAATAATCAAATTGTATATGCTACAAAGACCTAACAACTCTTCTCCATATTGCGTGATAGCCCCATGCTCATCTTCTGAAGTCCTGGTCCACCGTTGATTTTCCTCTTCTGGCATCCAAAGAGGATTAATCTCAATATATTCGTTACCTTCTAGAATGTTAGCTTGCTTATTTGCTGTCCTTGCATTGAAATCTCCAATTAATATAATATCTCCCAACTTACTGTATATTGAAATGTCTCTTTTTAGGGAGGAGTATGGGTCTTCTCTGTTAAGGTCATGTTTCTTATAGAATTTAGAATTCTTGGGAGCAAAATAACATGCTGCTATGCTAATAACTGACTTATTTTCTAGGATCTTTATCCAAATGTACTCGTTTGTTTTCATCTTGTTTTTCAATTTTAATGACCCTATCCCATTCCTCTTTTATTAAAACCATAATACCCCCATGCCCTTTGCCATTTTCTCGCTGCTTTATTCCATACTCGCTATTTTTTTGTATCCCACAAATTCTGGAGTCCTACATCCATCGTGTTCATGTGTTTCTGTCAATATGATTATATCTTTGTCTCTAGCAATGGGCCCTAACCCGGGTCCTCTTCTCCAAGGGAAACCTCTACAGTTCCAACTTACCATTCTAAGATGTTCCCTGGCCCGGCGGGCCATACTCCCTATTTATTTTGGATTTGTTTAGATGTGATGTATGCCTTTCCATTTCTTAAATATGCCTGTTTCCCTTCATTCCTTGCTGCCCTCACCTTTTCCCATTCCTTATTTCTTTCTTCATGTTGTAAAAATGTTAGGTCATCATCTAAATAAAATTGTGACCCTCTCAGCATGCCTCTGTTTCTAAGTAAGCTTATTTTATCCTCGTAGCTCATCAATGTGACCCGAATATGTCTATCTCTCGCCTCCTTCTCTCGACTTGCCAATTCTGCTTACTTTTTTTATCTGACCCTTCCATTGTAACCGATCTGACAAGAAGTTCCTGGTTAAACGATTTGTGTCTTCCCCGTCCCCATAATCTTTCAACCCTTTGATGATTATATTTGTTAACTTCTCATGTCTTTCTTTCTCTTCTCGTTATTTGAATTTTTACTTGCTTCTCTATCAACTCTTTTTGTTGATTGATTGGTTCTTTTACTACTTGAGACCATGTCTTTGTCTTTGCTAATTCATTTCGTAGCTCATTTTCTCTTGTTTCAATGTTTTGGAGTGTTTTCTTTACCTCTTTTATTTGATTTGCATTTGTTTTTTCCACCTCTATTGCATCATTGATTGGGGGATGGATGGCTTGTTTGAGGACATGCCATTCATGTTGACCCATGTTTGCTAGGTTTTGTAGCTTTGACACTTGCTCCTTGAGTTGGTTGTTTTCTTTTTCCAACCTTCGAATGGTGTTTATAACCTCATCTGATTTAGTTTCTCTTAATTTCTCCCTCCTTTCCATGCTTTCAAGTTTCTCTTTCATCTTCATTAGCTCTTGCACACAAAGTCTTGGTGCCCACATGAGTGGTGTAGTTGTCGGACTGTAAGTTTCTTCTTCATCTGAAAACTCATTTTGGTGATTTGCCTTTGATTGTTCCTTATTCTCCACCTGTTTATGTGGTAGAATATTTTTTATTGTTATTTTTTGATATGCCCTTTTCATTGTTGTTGCCCTTGCTCGTGCTTGTCGACGCCTTAATATCCTACAATACTGTTTCTCATTAACATATATTGGTTCTTGCAATTGTTGCTTCCCTTCTTCCATTTTCAAACCCTTTATAGCCGAACCCTCTGTACTATTGATCCATTGAAATAAATGTGTAATAAAACCCTCTTGCTCTGCAAACCCTCTGTTGCAAACCCTTGCTGATAATAAAACCTTCTGCCGCAAACCCCTATAACAAATGTATTTCTCCTACCTACTTAAATTGTTTTATAAATCGAAAGAGGACAAAAAAATATGCTTACCCGATGAAATAGATGTTTAATACAATACTCCGCCGCAAACCCTCCTTGCTCTGCAAAAACCCTTTGCCGCAAACCCTTTAATTTTTTTTTGTGCTGATATTTCTTGTCTGGAGTGTACAGTTCAAATATTCTTCGTTCTATCGGCTCTGCTTCAGTATCCCCGTGCTCTGCTTCAGTCCTGCTTCAATATCTTGCCGTAAACCCTCTATAAACCCTTCTGACCAAAGTCCCCAAACCAAACTAACCTAAGTGGAGGCAGAGCATCCCATTTATAAAAACACGAAGCATATCCTGCAACCCTCTCCCACCAATTTCCTTTCTTCCCCGAAATTTCAGATGAGATTGAGACTCCGAATAATTCCAACGCTAAAGAGAAGTGGCCGAGCTCAACATCGAACATGAGATTGATAATATTCAAGGAATCTCCTTCAAGGATAAATTTTTTATCACCTAGATCCTTGGCTAGCTTTGCACCCCTAAGTAAAGCATTAACTTCAGCTTTATGACTAGTACTAATTCCCAAAAACTTGGAGGCTACCCCCACCGATCTACCTTGATTGTCCCTCAAAATTGCTCTTGCTCCGGCCTTACTTGGGTCACACCTCATGTTGTATAACACCACCAACATTATCAGTAACTTGAGAAGACCTTAATGGTTTTTTAATATCATATCTATGCTTTTATGCCTGTATTTAGTAATGATTAAAGTGTCATCTATCTTGCTTATATCTATTTCATCTTGTATATCCCCCAATTGAGTTTGCTTTAAAAATTTAACACAATGTGTTTATATTCAGTTATCACCTCTAAAGAATTTCTTTCAAACAACATTTGTGGTTGCTTCTGTTGTCTTCAAGTTATAAATACCATAATCTTAGTTTTTCTTATGTTTATATGCATCCTCATTTCTTTAAAAAAATTCTTTAAGGCCTCTAGATAATATTCTAAACTTTGGAGTTTCTTTCCCATCAAGTTGAGTTCATATAGAAGTTTCACTACATAACTTGCCACTTGTATTCCTTATCGTCCTAACCTTTCCACTCATCCCTATAATTTTTTAATATAAATATCAAACAAACTAGGTGATAATGTACAACTTTGTTTGACATCTTATTCTCCTTCTAGTGTTTTAATTTTTTTCTACAACTTACTTAAAAAGTTTCTATATAGCTTCCATATTTGGTATGTCAAGATCTTCCTTTATTTTCTATAAGTTGCCTTTAGGTAATATATCAAAAGCCTCTTTAAATTCTAAATTTTTTTTTTTTTTAATTTCATATCCTGTTTATTAAATTTCTTAAAAATAATACAATGATCTAATCCATTATTGAATACTTATTCTACCATTTTTTTTCTTAATTTTTATCTTTTCAATTATTCTATTTCTATCATATTACTAAACAATTTCATAAAAAATAAATCATAATAATGAAATAATTTTACTTTGAAATAACACACTTATACAAACACATTATTTTTGTTTCATATAGCAAACATGTAAAAAATGTTATATGTCCTATAACTAATACCTCCTTGCATTATATAATAAATTGAATGGAATTTCATCCTTACCATGCTTCAATCTCTTGGTTTTGAGCCACATTTTTTGAGCTCGGTTAGTATGCTTTTTGCAGATGCTTAAGCTGTGCTTACTTTGAACAATTGTCAATCTGAATTAATTTGATTCTATAGATCTGTCAAACATGGTTGTCCTTTGGCTTCTCTTTTCATATTGCCATCTGAAGATTTTGGATACCTTCTTGCTAACCAAGTGAGTCAAGGTAATATTAAGGATATTTCTTTACCAGGAGAATATTCTCAACTCACAAATGGACATTTTGCAAATGATTCTTTTTTGACACTTCATGAGGATGAACGCTCTGTAAAACAAGCACTACATTGCCTGAATATTTTTGGCAAAGCATCAGGATCTAGCATTCAATGGAGGAAGACCTCATGCTATAGGCAATCCTCTTTGGACCTTCCAAGCTGGCTTGAAAGCTTTTAGTGGCATTGGATCCAACCAGGGAAGATGTTTAAATTCCTTGGCATCCCATTTGCATTCCAAAGTTCCCCTGTTGTCTTGTGGAATTATGTTTTACAAAAAGTAGAGAAAAAAATTTCCTTTTGGATCACTGAAAAACTTACTCTAGCTGGTAAGTTTTAGGTGTGTTCCAAAATTATTGCTACTATTCATGTGTATTATTCATCATGTTGGGTCCCTTCTCAAGCCTTCTATAAAAATATGGAAAAGCTTTTAAGGGATTTTCTTTGGGCTAACTCGTCACATAAACAAGGGTTTCATCGAGTTTCCTGAGAGATTTGTTGTCTTCCCAAAAAATCAGGAGGTATGGGACTACATGATTGTCAAAGACAAGGATTTGCTTTGTATGCTAAATGGATTCTTCGAGCCTTAAGTGGTTCTGAAGCTTGGAAAGTTCTAATTCGACACTACATTTCCACTGGTTTACCTCTTGGTAGGAAGGCTTGGAAAGGCATGAATTTTCAATCCCTCCTGGTTGCTCCTATCTTAGTTAAAATTCAAGTTTCTTTTGTCATTCAGAGCATATGGAGGGCTTAGGAGAAAATTAAGCCTTGATTGTGTTGGCAAGGGGATGGGCATCATAAAGGTGCTTCTATTTCCACTTATAATGTTTGGTGGTCACCTTTTATTACTTTTCAAGGTTTCCCTATTGCTTCTGTGTAATGCATTCATGCTCAATGGTTCTTCAGGAAAGGAATTTCAACAGTGGCAGATTTTTTCAAGACATTCTAGGGATTGGATCCCATGGGATGATTTCAGGAGATTGTTTGGTCTGCAGCCAGATATAAGAATACTTATGACACCATTTTGGATTTTATCCCTTTTTCTCTTTGGCCCATGATATGTAGACATTCTCAAAAGCCTTGGTGGTTTGATTGGGGATGGTTTAAGAAAACCTCGCTTCTTACTTAAAAATCTAAGTTAGGGTATGCTTGGCTTACTCCCAATGTCCCTATAGTTCAAAGACTCAATCAGTGATGAGATCTTCTTTCCACTCAGACTCGTTGGAGTCTAAGATTTAAAATGGCTTGGGCAGGATACAATGAACCCAAACAATCTTTCTTTGCCTGGAGCTTATTATCCTATGGTCTTCCTCTTGGACAAAGATTAAAATATCTTGGAATAGAGAATCCTTCCTACCATTTTTGTGGTGCTCCAAAGGATCCCCTTCATCTTTTTTGGCAGTGCAGGAAAGCTCGAATGGCCTGGGATTGGCTTGAGTCCTTCTTTCGACCTCATATGACCAGTTCATTCACCTAGCATCATGCTTTGCTTGGTGACCCACCAAATTTTTCCTTGCCCTTGTTGGAAGTGTGGAACATTCTTTGCATCAGTGTGCTCTTTCATATTTGAAAAACTTGTAACAAATTTCTCTTTTCTCAACAACATAGTTCAAATGAATTTTCAATTGCTGATAAGTGCAAATTTTATTCTAATTTTTGGCTATAGATTTTAGTTCAAGTGGAGAAAGTTCATATGGAGGTGGAGCATCTTCACGCTCTTATGCAGCACTGGGGTAATACCCCATGTATGATCAATCAAATGCCTTCTATAGAGCCTTCTCGATCTCGCAAAGTTTCCCGATCACACTCTCATCGACGACTTCCTGATCTACAGAAAGACATTGGTCTCAGTAGTCTCCTATTCGCAAACTCCAAGGTAACATTGGCAATAATACATGTCATCATGGCAGTGGTTGGGATTTTTTCCAGGTGGAGCTAGATCCAATTGTTGGTTGGGGAGATCCCATTCCCACGTGCTCAGTCGCTCCAGCTAATGTGGTAGGTTGGAGTGTATATGATGGCATTGATGGCTCTGATACATGTGATAATGTTCGCACACCTAGGGAGGATAGGTGGCTCATTTCCATTCCTTCTAATACCGACTGACAGCATATGGAGGGTGAGGGACATTCACCTCGTGAGCATATCCTCCATGATTGACATGATTTAATACATGCTTTTTGGTGATGTGGTTGGTGACGAGTTTAACTCTGTTTTTATTGTTTTGAGTAACCGCTTTCTAACTCAAACTGAGTTAGTGTGACTACCTATTGGGGTATGCCTATCCACCATTTTTTTTTTGTAAAGACTTGTATTTTTAAATTAATTAAAAGTTAGGCCTTTACATTCAAAAAAAGAATAAACATAAATGTAAAGACAAAAGTAAAAAACAAAATGTATAAAAAAATATTTATTATCTTATATTTAATAGATTTACATTTAAATGATTTTTTCAAGTTATAGTCTCGGGCAACGGTTTGGGTTTTGGTTTTTCTTCGGGAGGTTCAACGTTCAAACCGCGCTGTGCGTGAGTGGGTGAGAGGGTGGGTGTGTGGTGGTTGTGTGTTAAATTTCCTATTGATAAGCATAGCTCTCGACTTTATGGTTTTATGAGGGGTATGATTGGGAAGAGATTGCTCAGTCTTATACGTTGATTGTAAGAATTTATCACACTAATCAAATCTATTATAATAAGAAAAAATTAAGTTATAAAATGTTTAATGTTTTTTTTCCTCTTTAAGATTTTTTCAAATATAATTTTCATAATAGAAGTCAAAGAACAATTAATATTTATAATAATATTATGGAGGTGGTGGCTAAATTATTGGATACCTTTTTTAGAACCATACCTGGTGAACTTGGTGTATATTTTCTTACAAATAAATGTAGGCGGAGTTTTCCCTAACAAAATCCCGAGGGACAACATTTCCTTAACTTTTCGTCGTTTTCTTATGTGAGGGATTCCACGTGGAGATCTCCTGTCACGGATTCGTCTCTTGGTTATACAGCTTCTTTGTTTTTTCCCGTGTTTACTTTGAAAATAGGTGATTTCAAAGTCTATTGGAAAGTTGGGATGCTTTTTAAGAGAAAGACTTTCTTCGACTTTGTCTGTTTATCTATTACATATTGGTTTCCTATATAGATTTTATAGTTGGGTTTTATGAAAACATCTTTTTCATAGATTAATATTTTAATTATATTTTTAAAAATAAGTAAAATAATATTGTTTTTATTGGTTATATAAAATAAAGTTAGATTTGATCAAATAACATTATTGTGTTTTTATTATTGCATTTCATTATGAATGAATGAAAGATTTTAATTACGTCCGCGAGACCCAAATATGGTCTATGGGACCTCAAATATGGAAGTACAATTACTCAAATCATATCATATGATCTTTAATATCTTTGAGAAGGTTGTTCCTTCTCCTGCTGATTTGTGTTAGCAATTCTCCAACTTTTTTTATTTTCCTGTCTTCAAATAAATCTGTAATAAACTCGTTCCCAAGTGTTTCTTTGTATTTGTCACGGATATCTGAAAAACTCGGGCATTTATAGATGAAGTGTTCCTCTGTCTCTACTGCCCCTGTGTTGCATAGAGTACATATTCTTTCTTCCCATTGTTCTTTGGGCGTTGTCCATCTCCCCGTTTCACATCTAAGCCTATGAGAGCTAGTCCTTATCTGAGCAATGAGTATTTTTTCCTTCCACTTGATTTCAGCGCCTATATACGCTTTTTCCTTGTGGTCATACGTTGGGTTAAAATTTGCAATATAATATTGTCTTTTCCCGCTTGCATTTTTCCACATTCCACTTCGAACTTTTCATTCACATAATTTTTAATGTCTTTGTTGACATTTGGGCATTCATTTATGTTGATTTCCCAACGTTTCATCCATTTATGATTTTGTTTCATCCACGTATTCTTTCGCCTATGTAACTCTTCATCTCTAACTGCTCTAGGCCATCTATCATTTGTCATGTTTTCTGTTTTTTTCAAGTAACATAACAGCTTGGTCATAGCAATTGCTTCTAAAGGAAACATTCCAGTTTCAACTAGAATAATTTCATAAGGGGTTGTGGCCTTAATTTTGAGAAAGTTTGTGATTAGATATTTTTGAATCCTTTCTATTTGCCTCCATTTTGCATTTGTTGTGGCACTAGCCCACACCTCGCAACCATACAACAGAACCGGTGTAACAAGTAGGCCAAATAAGACCTTGGTGGTCTTCCAGTCCCACAACTCGGCATTCCTACACCTGTTTTGAAGTGCATATAGTGCTCTCCGACCACTTTGAGTTCTTTTCATCCTACATGTATTCCAATTAAGTTTGTTATGAAAGTCTATGCCCAGGTATTTGTATTCTACTACTACATCAAGCGGTTCTCCTGCAAACTGAAATTTGAGTTGTTGCTTCTTCTTTTTGTTGAAAAAATCATAATTTTTGTTTTGCTCGTGTTCACTTGCATCCCAACTTCTTTACAAAAGAGTTCTAGAGCTTGAAGGTGATCTTCTAGATCTTTGGTCGTTTTGGCAACAAGAATTACATCATATGCATACATGAGGAGTTTTACCACATATTTGGCTAAATGCACACCCTCTCCGCCAAATTTGTTTATCCATTCTTCTAACTTGTCAATGTACAGCCCAAATAAGGTCGGAGATAGAGGGCAACCTTGTTTGACACCGATGTCACTACCAAAACATTTAGATAACCCTTCCTGTGTTCTGATTCTAGCTTTTACATGCTCATATAGTCTGTGAACTGCTGCCCTCTAGTGAATTGGAACCTCTAGCTCTTCCATTCTGCTCCATAATTTTTTCCTAGGCACTATGTCAAATGCCTTTTTGAAGTCTACAAAACAACAGAAAAACCTCCTCTTTTTTGTCCCATATTTTTTCCACTATGTTTCTGAGCGTGATACAGTGATCAATAGTTGAGTGTTTGGGCCTAAAACCCGCTTGCCCCTTTGCTCTCTTTCCCTTTTCTTTTGCCCATATGCTGATCCTACGCTCTATCATACTCCCAAACAACTTTGCAAAGAGAGGGTTGATCATGATAGTTCGATAGTTTGAGGGATTATTTACATCTCCACTTTTAAACAAAGGAATGGTCAAGCTAGTTGTCCACTCAATAGGGAAGCCATTTTGTATGACCTCATTGAAAATTTCTTTGATTTGCGGTGCCAAGATATCTACCCCCCATTTTATATGCTCTGCTTGAAGATTGTCTATGTCACGGGCTTTTCTAGTTGCTAACTTTTTTATCCCTTGAATAATGTCTTCAATTGTGAAAAGTTCTTTCTTGACAATGATAGTAGGGGGTGTCTCCTGCTGGTTACTACGCTGATACAGTTGTTTTGAATACTCCAACCACTGATTAAATGTTATGTTATTTTCAGTTTGCATCCTTTTCACGCTTAGTTCCTTCCAAAATTTCTTTGGTTCATGCTTCTCTAAATAAATCAATTCTTCCCTCCTTGTTTTAGTGTATTCTTCTTTTTTTGCCCTTACCAGTTTCTCATATGCTTTTTTGTTTGCTCTTGTTTTACCCGTTGGTTCCTTTAGTAATCTTCGCATTTTTTTGCAATCTTCATCGAACCATGGGTTGGTTGGGAAGCTATTCTTTTCTTTCTTTTTAGGTTTAGCTCTCTTGCATTTGTTTAAAGCTTCTTGAATAACTTGCATTAACCATTCACTCTTACTGTAATCTCTACTACTGTGATGTAGTTCTTCCCTTTCCTGTAACTTATTATTTAATACTGCTCTAAAATTTTGCTGATTTTCATCTGTTAAGAGAATGTTTCCCTTGTGAGGATATTTATTTTTATTGCCTTGCAAGTGTTTTTCCCTTGGTTTTTCTCCATGCATTCGAAGTTTCATAACAATTGGGTTGTGATCTGACTTAAGTTCCATCGGAGAATCTTCCACTTCTAGCTCCTCTATTTTTGGTATGTAATTTCGTGAGCATATTACATAGTCTATTACACTTTGTCCCTTATATGTTTTGCATGTATACTTTCCTGAATTTTTCCATTTGTTCATCCCATTGCAAATAATCAAATTGTATATGCTTGCAAAGACCTAACAACTCTTCTCCATCTTGCGTGATAGCCCCATGCTCATCTTCCGAAGTCCTCGGTCCATTGTTGATTTTCCTCTTCGGCATCCAAAGAGGATTAATCTCAATATATTCGTTACCTTCTAGAATGTTAGCTTGCTTATTTGCTGTCCTTGCATTGAAATCTCCAATTAATATAATATCCCCCAACTTACTGTATATTGAAATGTCTCTTTTTAGGGAGGAGTATGGGTCTTCTCTGTTAAGGTCATGTTTCTTATAGAATTTAGAGATGTTATAGAGATGTATAATATTTGACTTTAATTTTTTACATTAGAAGATTATATTTTTAATTACTTTAACTAATATTATTTATTTATTTGTGAGATTAGTTTTTTAAGTATTTTTTTATTGTTAAAAATTTATTTGGAGGAATAAAGTAGAAATATACAACGACAATAAAATTGTAGATGCAAAAACGAAACACCAAAATATAAAGATTACAAAATAAATGAGCAAAATGTAGACAATACATCAAATTGCACAAAGAAATATATTTTGTATTTATTCTCACCAGTGGATCTCTTTATTACAATCAGTTATACCCCAAATAGGGGAGGTTTACAATGCTCAAGAACTTTGATACAATTTTTACAATAAAACTAGGGTTCTCCAAAACCCTAGTTGGCCAAGGATGGTGGTGTCTTTAGACTCGTTTATGATCTTAATAGGGTGAGTGGGTTTCAGTTATCCTCTGTAGGACCACTCCAGCTTCAGTAGCTATCAACAAATATGATATCCAGACCTGCACATACAGAAAACAAGAATGAGTCAATAATATCTGAGAGGGTTCCACTGTGTGAGTCCCTCGTCAAAATAAAACTTTAACCCTACTTGGAGAGATATAACTATGAAACATATATGAAAATGCTAATAATGAATGCAATAAAATTATACCTTGTTGGAACTGATCCTCTGTCTTTTGTCTTCGTTGTTGTTGCAGACGTTGATGTAGATATGCCCTAACAACGCTCAAGGGTCGTAGGACTGCAAATCCTAGACATCAAATGCCTGCGGGTGCTCGAGAGTAGTCTAAAGTGCCTAGGGGCACTTGACGAATGCGAGAAGATGCTCAAAAAACTTTGGGGGCGTTCTAGTTTATGCAGTAGGATCTGCAAAGCAGTTCTGGTGCACGGGATAGGCGACGACGGATGGGACGACGAGCGAAATGAAGCAATGGTGGATGAAAATGGAGGGCCACGAAACTTAGGAACCTAGGGCACAAATAGCTCCAAGAACTCAAGGGCTCAGGGTACTCAAGGAATTCGAAAACTTAAGGTAAAGTGTTAGGCTTTTTCTCTAGGTCTTGGTTCATCAAAATGACTTCTATTTATAATCTTCCCTCAAGTATGTTAGGGTTTCAACGACACTAATCGTGTGGTCAAGATTAAAACATAACGGAGGGTGGAGATTAAGGCTAGGCAAGTGGCATGGATCAAGGCATATGGATGGCTAGGATTAAGACAATGATGGATGGCTGAGATTAATTCACATATATATACATTTAATAAATAAATATATATATTTATATATAATATAAAAAATTGATATTTAAATATATATAAATATATGTAAAGAAAGGGTAATCATGGCAGGAAACTATGGATGGAAGACAAGTGGCTAGATTTTGGTGTCTACAGATGCCCATTTTTGTACCATGTTGCATAAAACACAATATGGTGCAAAAATACGAGACACTTGGTTGGCTTGAAATAGAAGCAACTTTCATTCCTTGGAAGATAGAGACAAGCTTGAAGACACAAAGAATTAAAAAAAATTGATTGTGTAGCTTACCTCTCAATTGACAAGTGAGTGAAGCATGAATCTCACAAGTCAATTGAAAGATTGACAGGAAATAATGCAAATGATTTCAATGTGTGTGATGTGAATGAATAATGTAACATGATACCGTTTTTGCCCCAATGGAGAAAGGGGGTTGGTGTAAAATGCAAGTGATTGTGTGTCTATTTTTACCCAAACAAATGAAGGGTGTTTTTGCCAAGTGTAAATGCTATTATCATGTGTGATGTATCCCGTCGTGGGAAAGACAAAGTCAAATGTAGTTTCCCCAAGCTTGGGGTGATTCTATGCTGGTGAAAAATGTGCCTTCCGAAATCATTGAAATGCAAAGTGATAAAAAATGCATACTATCAGAAACCAATCACCTTAGGATTGGATGATGGCTAGGAGGTCCCTCCTAGTTGACTGTGAGTAATTCTTGATTGTTGAAGAAGATGATGAAGTTTGATTTATCCATGTTTTAAGACACACGTACAAGGCCATCAATGATAACTATTGAGCAAATTAGTCTTGGCATAGTCTCACTCTAAAGGTGGAGTACAAAAAATGATTTTTAATTTAAAAAAATGGAATATAAGATGATGAACAATGGCCAAGTGTCCTTATGATGATCTATTCATCTTACCGACTTTCATGGATGCAAATTGCTGCAATCGCCAAGGAGATAGAATAGACCACTAGATACGAGGTTCACTTGAAATTGAGCTTTGGCAAAATGTACAAAATGTTATGAAAATAATGTTGAGATGATGATAAAAGCACGGATGTTAATTTTGTGAAATGTTGCATTGTTTTGAATCACTTTTTGAAGCATTTTTGGTCAATTTTACGCCCTGTGCTCGCAAACAAAAGTTATGTGCTCAAATAAATTCATATTTTCATAAAAAGTGATGCGATGATGTGAATGATGATGAGAATGATGAAAATGATCATTTTATGAAAATTTGGATCATTTTGGGATGTTTTATATTTTATAATATGATTTTTGTAATTTTTTATCACAAGCAAAAATTATGTGTCTAAATCAATTTTGGTTTTCATAAAACACGATATTATGATGGGATGAATGTGTGTGTGCAATTTGATTTTTTTTTGTGGAGGTAAGCTATATTTTTGGAATGTTTGGTCTCTCTGCTAATTTTAACCCCAAACGTTGACGGATGTTTGATGCTCCACAAATATCGGGGTGCATTTCAATATGCCAAAAAATACCCATGGGCATTTTAGAGTGCCTGAAATAGCTATAAATAAGCTGCATAATGGAAATCAAGATCATTGTTGCATTTCCCAAGTTCAGAAGCTACGTTTGAGGAGTGAAGTGGAGTGGAGTGGAGGAAGCAGATGCAACAACGGGAGTAGAGGCGCGGTTTACCAAGGTAAGTGTCTTACAACGCTTTTATTTTTGTGCAAAAAATTCTCTTTTGTATATATATATATATATTTTGTAATGCATGTGACATGAATATTTTTTTGTGTTATGTTGCAACTACAGATTTTGGAGGCTCGACATCAATTCTCACCTCTCATCTCAGGGTGAGAAAGGCACTGAGCGAGGATGTATAGGATTTTCTATAGGTGGTGGGGTTAGCAGGGGAAGCTCGAGTGGATGTACTGAGGGCAGATGAGGGATATCTCTCTGCCTTGGCAGAGATATGGGACCCGAATAGGAGGACATTTTAGCTCCCTACCAGGGAGATGATAGTGACCCTTGAGGATGTATATCACATCCTCAAGTTACCAATGGAGGGGGTCCGTGTTGAGGTGGGACTCAACAAGGAGCAGGAGTTGAGGTAGATGTTTGGGGATAGATGACAAGAGGTGGAGGTGACATGTGGAGGGATAACTTACTTATCCATGTATGTGGGCAAGAATGTGGATGCCCTTCCTTCTATGGTGATGTTCGTGTTGGCCAACATTGTGGCCCCGAATAGCACCGGCTCACAGTTCCTTTGGAACCTGATTGTGCTAGTGAGCAATATGACTGCTACACCTATCTTGGGTGACCCTATTAATTGGGGAAGATTTTACTTGGGTGCATGCTATTTTGGGTGACCCTATTGCTTTTTCCTTCACCTTGGGTGTTGTTTGGAATATTTTTAGAATTGGTACCCTATTTTATCTATGGAAGTCCCAGAATAGAGTTGTTTTTTTCTCAACAAGATGTCCGGCGTGTCTTCTCTGTTGCTGATAAATATGATATATTCTTTGATTACTGGTTACAAATTCAAGTACAGGTTGAAAAAGTACAGGTTGAGTTGCAGTACTTACATACCCTCATGGATCATTGGAGGAATGCACCCTGCATTATGAGTCATGTGCCTCTTCCTTCCCCTTCCAGGTGGCAGTGATTTCTTAGCTTCTTTCTTTTTGAATGCATATTTGACACTGTAAATGAGTAAAATATAAAGATTACAAAGTAAATGAGCAAAATGTAGAAAATACACCTGATTGCATAAAGAAACATATTTTGTATTTGTTCTTGTTTGTGGATCTCTTTATTACAATCAATTATATCCCAAATAGGGGAGGTTTACAATGCTCAAGAACTTTGATACAATTTTTACAATAAAACTAGGGTTCTCTAAAACCCTAATTGGCCAAGGATGGTGGTGTCTTTAGAATTATTTATGATCTCAATAGGGTAAGTGGGCTTATGTTATCCTCGACAAGACCACTCTAGCTTCAGAAGCTATAAAAAAATATGATCTCCAGACCTGCACACACTAAAAATAAAAAAGAGTCAATAATACCTGAGAGAGCTCCATTGTGTGAGGCCCTCACCAAAATAAAACTTTAACCCTACTTGCAGAGATATAACTATGAAACAGATCTAAAAATGCTAATAATGAATGCAATAAAATTATACCTTGCAAAAACTGATCCTTTGTCATCTATCTTTGTTGTTGTCGTTACAGATGTTGATGCAGATATGCCCTAGAAACGCTCAAGGGTCGTAGGGCTGCATATCCTGGACGTAAAACATGCTTGGGTACTCAGGAGTAGCCTAAAGTTCCCAGGAACACTTGATGAACACGAGAGGGCCTTCAACGAACTCTAGGAACCATTCTGGGTTATGCAACAAGATCTATGAAGCAGATCTAGTGTACGGGATAAGCGACGATGGATGGAGCGACAGGCGAAATGAAGCGATGGTGGATGAAAATGGAGGGCCAGGGAACTTGGGAACTTAGGGCACAAATAACTTCAAGAACTTAAGGGCTCAGGGTACTCATGGAAGTTGAAAGCTTAAGGTAAAGTGTTAGGATTTTTCTCCAAGCCTTGGGTCATCAAAATAACTTCTATTCATAATCTTCCCTCAGGTATGTTAGGGTTTCAACAACACTAATCATGTGGTCAAGATTAAAACATAGTGGAGGGTGGATATTAAGGTTGGGCAAGTGGCATGGATCAAGGCAAATGGATGGCTAGGATTAAGACAATGATGGATGGTTGAGATTAATTCAAACATATATATACACATTTAAGATATATATATATATATATATATATATATATATATATATATAGTAAATATAATATAAAATATTGATATAAATATATGTAAATAAAGGGTAATTATGGTGGGAAACTATGGATGAAAGACAAGTGGCTAGATTTTGGTGTCTACAAATGCCCATTTTTTTACCATGTTGCGTAAAACATAATATGGTGCAAAAATACGAGACACCTAGTTTGGCTTGAAACAAAAGCAACTTTATTTCCTTGGAAGACAGAGACAAGCTTGAAGATACAAAGAATTAAAGAATTTTTATTGTGTAGCTTACCCATCAATTGACGAGTGAGTGAAGCATAAATCTCACAAGTCAATTGAAATATTGACGGGAAATAATGCAAATGATTTCAATGTGCGTGATGTGAATGAATAATGTAACATGATACCGTTTTTGCCCCAATGAAGAAAGGAGGTTGGTGTAAAATGCAAGTGATTGTGTGTCTAGTTTTGCCCCAATAGATGAAGGGTGTTTTTGCCAAGTGTAAATGCTATGATCATGTGTGATGTATCCCATCATGGGAAAGACAAAGTCAAATGTAGTTACCCCAAGCTTGGGGTGATTCTATGCTAGTGAAAAATGTGCCTTTCGACATTATTGAAATACAAAGTGATGAAAAATGCATAGTATGAGAATCCAATCACCCTAATATCGGATGATGGCTAGGATTTCCATCCTAGTTGATTGCGTGCAATTCCTAATTGTTTTTTTTTGAAAAAAAGAAAAACTTGTATTAATACAAAGAACAATTACAAGCGGGAGAGAACACATCCCAACCAAGAACAACAAACAGCACAACAAGAGAGGAGCACAAAGGCAACCCAGCACAACACAAAGCAAAGAGGTCAACTGGGCGTGAAAAAACGACATGTCACGAAATCGCGACATGTCGCGAGATCGCGACAGTCAAACCCGGCTCCCCCACTGCGGTGCCAATAGTCGCGAAAACGTGACATGTTGCGAAATCGCGACATGTCGTGAAATCGCGACATGTCGCGAAATCGCGACATGTCGCAAAGTCGCGACGACAGCACCCACCAAAAACCCTTCGACAAAAGTGTCACGAAATCGCGACGAATTCACCATATGACAACCAGAACACAAAAGCGTCGCGAAATCGCGACAGTTTTCGCCAATCCGCTGGAAAGCCAAAAATGTCACGATTTCGCGACAGGTTTCCCTTATGACACCAGACCGCCAAAAGTGTCGCGAAATCGCGACGGTATTTCCTTTCGGCGCCCAGTTCTCAAAACTGTCGCGAAATCGTGACGAAATATCCTCTCGGCACCCAGTTCTCAAAACTGTCGCGATATCGCGACGAATTTTCCACTTTGCTCTCCAACTGCAAAAGTGTCGCGAAATCGCGACAGTTTTACCAGTAAGCACCAAATTGCCAAAACTGTCGCGATATCGCGACAATTTAACCAAGCGCCTTCCCCTAGGGCCGCGATGGCGCGACATGTCGCGAAATCGCGACAAAAACCCGTCAAAGGCCGAGAGGGCACAACCTGTCGCGATATCGCGACAAAAACCCGGTAAAGGCCGAAAGGGCGCAACCTGTCGCGATATCGCGACATGTCGCGATATCGCGACAGAAACCATCCTTAGCAAAAAAACACTGCACATCATTTCAGAAAACGTTCAAGGCCTTGTCGAATCTCTGCATCCTCCACAGGCATGTCACTGTGCAGCTGCATCCCAACCTCCCTTTCAACACCCATCTTAGCAAGGAAATCGGTCGCCTTATTGAGATCTCGATTCACATAGACAGTATCACATCATCTAATTCCCTCCAAAGCTCTTTGATTTGGGAAACTAGGATCCGCAACCTCCAAGCTTTCGAGACAAAGTTTCTCATACAATCAAGAGCACCCACCAAAATTTGGGAGTCAGACTCAATAATAATCTTCCTGTGTCCCTTTTTGGCTGCCCGAAGGAGGCAGATTTAATGGCAAAGGCCTCGCCTTCATTGTTTGTGGCACATCCCGCACCCTGCAGCTCCCAATAGAGCAAAGACCCAACATGATCGTGACACACAACTCCAATTCCAGCACTTCCCAGATTGCCTCTAGCCGCTCCATCAGTATTGATTTTGATCCATCCTTCAGGAGGAGGTTTCCAACTACCACTCACCTGCCTTTGTTGAAAAATAGCTCCCTCGTCCAAAGGCTCGAAGCGATCGAATTTCCCCTCGGTATGAATGGCAACCGTTTTCGCCACTTTGCTCCAAATGACTTGCCATATTCCTTCTAGAGAGGAGAAGGTTTCACGAAAAATACGGGCATTTCTCTCCAACCAAACCTGCCACCAGATAAAAAATAAACCAAGCTCCCAGCCAATTCGGAGAGCATTGGATTTAAATCTACCTTTCTTCCAGCTTATCCATATGTTGTTTCGAGACAAGACCCCATTAGCCTGAAGATTAAAGTGGGAGAACCAACGCAAGCATTAGATGATCTGCCGTTTCCTCCTGCTTATGGCATAACACACATTGGGAAGGGCCAATGATGCCTCTGAGTCTGAGATTGTCATAGGTGAGAATTCCATTATGCAAAAACTGCCAGGCGAAGAAGTTCACTTTCGGCCAGCCCCGGGGATGCCATATCTTTCTCCAGTCATGAACCAAAAAAAAGGGTGGAGGGGGCTCTGGGAGGATCTCACCATATCCTTCTTTCACAGTATAAACCCCAAGGCTTCCATAGCCCCAGGCCAGTTCATCCTCCTCATCTCTCCCAGTAAGAAACCGTTCTGCCAAGATTTTTCCCAAAGTAGGTGCCAACTCCGGAGGGATAGGTATTGGCCACTCATCCAACCGCTTAAACTTTATGATCTTGTAGTCCCCCAATTGACTAGTGTTAAAGTAGCTCTCAATTCGAATCCATCCCTTATCTTCTAAAGCAGATTTTATCGGTTGCAATTCAGGAAAAACAATAATAATGGGAGGATTCTGGTCCCAAGAATCGACCCAGAACCGAGCCTTATCCCCTCGCCCCACTTTCCAAAATAGTTGATCTTTGATGAGTTGAGCTCCAAGCTTGAGCGCCTGCCACACTGGAGATCCAAAACCTTCCAGTGGAAAGCGGCCCACATCATTAGGATGGACAGAACCCAGGTATTTGCTAGAGAGAATTCTGTTGAAGAGGGATGTTGGCCGAGAAATCCACCTCCAAGATACAGTTTGCCAGCCAAAGCCTTGTTGTTAAACTTGGAGCTTCTTAGTCCCAAACCCCCTTTTTCCTTGGGTTGGGTAACCTTGTCCCAGCCAACCAAGGCCCATTTCCTCTCTCCCTTGGCACCTTCCCATAGAAATCTTCTAGCCATTTTATCCAGCTCTTTCCAAATAGACTGGGGAGCAGCCAGGACGGAGAATTTGTAAATTGGCATGGCCTAAATAATTGACTGCAAAAAAGTTAGACGACCCCCATAACTTAACCATCTATTAGACCAATGGTTCATTCTATCTTTGATGCCATCCAAAAGGTCCTTCCAAACATCAATTTTTAGTTTTTTGAAATGGAGAGGGACCCCCAGATAGACTACTGGGAGAGAGGTCCGAGTGAAACCTAAAATCTCAATAACTCTGTCCTGTAACCGTTGATCAATATTGAAGAAGATCACTTTGGATTTATTGTCATTGATGACTTGATTAGAGGCCCGGAGGTAGACATTTAGAGTATCTCTGATTCTTCTTGCTTCCCTAAGGCTGGCCACTCCCACCAATCCAAAGATCATCTACAAACTGTAAATGAGTCAAAACTTCAGCCCCGACCTTAAAACCTGTTATCTGACCTTGAAGTCTT
Organism: Wollemia nobilis; assembly: GCA_028583015.1. Lineage (NCBI taxonomy): Eukaryota > Viridiplantae > Streptophyta > Pinopsida > Araucariales > Araucariaceae > Wollemia > Wollemia nobilis. The sequence continues at coordinate 2,586,227 of JAQPPZ010000613.1, read as the reverse complement.
CTTTTCAGAAAGAGTCTACCCAATCCTTCAGCCAAGATGAGGAAGAGATAAGGAGAGCAAGGATCTCCTTGCCGCAATCCTCGAGAGGCACCAAAAGGAGGCGAGGGAAGTCCCTTGATAAGAACAGAGTATGAAGGCGAAGAAATACAACTCATGACCCAATCTGTCCAGTCCTGAGAGAAACCAAAGGCAGTCAACATCTTTGCCAAGAAGCCCCACTCCACCCTGTCATAAGCCTTGGACATATCCAGTTTAATGAACATTCCTTTGTTCCCAGTTTGGTGCATTGTATGGATAGCCTCCTGAGCAAGAATCACTCCATCCAAAATTTGCCTCCCTTCAACAAAACCCCCTTGCTCCGGAGAAATTATATTATGCAGAATAGGTTTTAACCTTTCAGCCATAATCTTCGTAATTATTTTATAGATCACATTGCATAAGGCAATAGGTCTAAAATCAGATAAATGAACCCCCCCTGCTCCTTTTGGAATTAAAGTAATGAATGTATGATTTAGAGCCTTGAGCATTCTTTTATTGGTTCTGGACTCCTCAGTGACAGCCATAACATCTTCCTCCAGAGAATCCCAAAAGGCCTGGAAGAACTCAATAGGGAAGCCATCAGGACCAAGCGATTTACCAGGACTCATCCCAAAGACCACCTTCTTAAGTTCATCTTTATCTATAGGTCTAAGTAGAGCCTGGTTTTCTTCAGGAGAGATTAAAGAAGGAATGACAGCAATAACTTCATCTTGGGCTGCCCCATCTTGCTCCATACTTTTCGTAAAGAGTTTTGAGAAATATTCCATTGAGTGGGAGTGCATACCAGGAAGAGTGTCAAAAGAGTATCCATTCTCATCTTGAAGGAAATCCATAGTATTCATTTGTCTCCTAGCACAGGCAGAGCGCTGAAATTTTTTTGTATTTCTGTCTCCTTCTAGTAACCAAGTATTTCTTGCTCTCTCGTTTCCAATAAATCTCTTCTTGGTTATCAATATCCTCAACCGCTTTGCGCAAAGCATCATCCTCGGATTTAAGGTGCTCGAAAATGTTTCCTTCCCTGAAATGTTTTTGCACCTCATCCCATCTGGCCAACAAGGGGGCCCGTTGGAGCTGGAAGTCTGATTTGTTAGTTTGCCTCCACTGTTTCAATTTACACTTGACGAATTGAAGCTGTTTGTGAAATTTGAACATTGCAGTCCCAAAAGGTGGGCGGCCATCTTCCCACCACTGAGGAATTTTTCTTCGGAGATCTTCTTTTTGCAACCAAAAATTTTCAAATTTAAAAGGTTTATGGTACTGCCCTGTCCTAGCCCCTCCCTCTAGGACAATGGGAAAGTGGTCCGAAACTGGGCCTTCCAAAATCTGAAATTTAATATTCCATTTCACAAATGCTTCCTCCGAGACCAGAAACCGGTCTAGTTTTACCTTCCTACTGTGTGGCTCTCTTCTCTTATTAGTCCACGTAAAATAAGTACTAGGACCTTTGATATCAACAAGGTGAAAGGCCTGGACTTGAGCAATCATAAGCCTATCCCCTGGATCCAAAACTGGGAAACCACCTTCCTGATCACTGGCGGATAATTTGGCATTAAAATCCCCAGCAACAATCCAATCGCAATCTTCCCGGAGGATCTCATTGAATGAACAACATTCCATTGAAGTCGCTGGCCATCAATGCTTTGAGCCCCATAGAAGTTTGTAATTAAAACCTGTTCAGCTGTAACAATGTTCTTAAAGAGAGATGTGAGAACCCCCCTCCAAGCTGTATGTTCTATTGCTATCCACACCAGAGGATTCCACAGAGTAACAATTCCCCCCGAAGCTCCTTGGGCCGCCACATCCATATATCCAGCGCCCCTCCATATTCTACTAGCAATTTTACACATAAGATCTGAAGACATTTTTGTTTCCTGAAGGAGCAAAAAGTCTGTTTTGTGTCTTCCTAAAAGTCTTTGAATAGCAGATTGATGGGTTCTACTGTTTAAACCCCTTACATTCCAGGATTGTATAATCATTGGAAACCTTGGGAGCAATACGAGTCAATTGTTCTCACCGATCCTCCATTGATCAGCTTGTCCCCTTGCGCTACTATTAGATCCTTATTGGATTTTCTACCAGCCTCCTTGGGAATTACTATTCTTAGACCTCTTTTCCACCCCGGGTGATCCCCAACGCCGGTCTTTCTCTGTTCTTTTCTGCACTTCCCATGTGGACATCCTTAATAACTGGTTGTGCAGGGGAATGAATTACCATAGCCCCTAGGTTCTCTGACTGCAAAATCTCAGGGGTTTCAATCACCTGTTCTAAGACAGGAGTAGATGATAGAGGAGCATGAGAGTGGGTGTTAGAATCCCCATCATTCCCAACCACTCCTTCCATGACTTGGTCTTCTTGGTCTACAAGGGATTTGAAGATTTCATATCGATTGGTTGGCTTGGTTTGGGACTGCTCTTTGCCATTTCTCCTTTTGTTTTTCCTCCGCTTCTGCTGTTCAAAGCCATCTTTCTGGGCATCATAACCCTGGGGGATATTGAGGGGTTCTTTGACCGAAGTGAACTTACCCTCTCTGGGGCGATTTGACGCTCCCGACGGAGCTTCCGCTTTTGTGGTCAGGCTATTTGGGCAGAACCTAGCCAAATGGCCATGCTTATGGCAGACTCTGCATCCGAAAGGTAAGGCTTCATAGTCTAGCTGTTGTATCCAGGTTAGTCCTGCCAACTCCAATTCCACCTCGACTGAAAGTGGTTGGCTAATGTCCATTTCTACGCATATTCTAGCAAAGACAGCAGTATTTCCTTCCATGGTATCTCTTGAAACTCCCAAAAATCTACCTAGAGAATTACCAATCAACTCAAGGATTTGCTCACCCCAAAACTCCATTGGGAGAGCATACAACCGTATCCAGACCGGGACAGCCGTGGGCTCAATGCGAGGGTCAAAACCCACTCTCCACGGTTGGACAAATAATCCTGCCGGGCCGTGGCTCCTCTTCTCTGATTCAAATGCTCTGTTTCTATCTGCTAGAGAAGAGAAACTAATAATAAAATACCCATTGCTTATAGGCCATAGAGAGTACTCACCAATGGGCTCCCAGTTCTGTCTCACCCAGGTGTGTAGAAAGTTCAGAGTGGGCCGAATACCCATGAATTTGCAGATCAGATCATGGGTAGCACGGTATATAATCGTATCCTCAACCGAGTTTTGGTTCTATGACAATCTTTGGCCTGGACGCAGATTGTGGAAGGCAGCCGTTAACTCTGTTTGCAGATAAACCCTTTCCAGCATTCTTAAATAGCATTTGATAAACACTGCGTTGAGCTTCATCGAAAGAAGATGCAGGGTTTTCTTTTAATTTCTCAACATATGAGCTTTTCTGCCCATCGGAAGAACCTGGAGGAGACCCCATTGGGCCCTCCCAAGGCAACGAGCAATCCTTCAAAGAGGTGTAGAATCAATCCACAGGAGGATCTGGAAGAGACCTCCAACCAGAGACCCTGGAGTTTCGCCCGGTGCCTGCACAGACAGTTTCCCGCCAAAACGCCAGAGCTCAGAAAAAAACGTCAAAATCAAAGTATTATTCTGCAATTCCTAATTGTTGAAGAAAATGAAGTTTGATTTATCCATGTTCTAAGTCACACGAACAAGTCCATCAATGACAACTATTGAGCAAATTAGTCTTGGCATAGTCTCACTCGAAAGGTGGAGTACAAAAAATAATTTTTGATTTTGAACAATGGAATATAGGATGATGAACAATGGCCAAGTGTCCTTATTATGATCTATTCATCTTACCGACTTGCATGGATGCAAGTTGCTACAATCACCAAGGAGATGGAATAGACCACTAGATACGAGGTTCACTTGAAATTGAGCTTTGGAAAAATGTGCAAAATGTTATGAAAATAATATTGAGATAATGATAAATGCATGGATGTTAAATTTGTGAAATATTGCATTGTTTTGAATCACTTTTTGAAGCATTTTTGGTCAATTTTGTGCCTTGTGGTCGCAAAAAAAATTTATGTGCTCAAATCAATTCATATTTTTACAAAAAAAAATGATGTAATGATATGAATGATGAAAATAGTTGTTTTGTAAAAATTTAGATCATTTTGGGACGTTTTGTAACTTGTAATGTGATTTTTGCAATTTTTTTTCACAAGCAAATATTATGTGTGCAAATCAATTTTTGTTTTCATAAAACATGATATTATGATGGGATGAATGTGTGTGTGCAATTTGAAAAACTTTTGTGGAGGTAAGCTACCTTTTTGGACTATTTGGTCTTTCTGCTGATTTTGATCCCAAACATCGATGGGTGTTTGATGCTCTAAAAACATCGAGGTGCATTTCAATAAACCAGGAAACACCCATTGGCATTTCAGAGTGCTTGAAACAACTATAAATAAGCTACAAAATAGAAATCAAGATCATTTTTGTGTTTTCCAAGTTTAGAAGTTGCATCTAAGGGGTGAAGTGAAGTGGAGTGAGCAAGTGAGTGAAGAAAAGTGGTGTGAAAGCTATGGCGATAGAGGGAGAGGATGTAGCAGTGGGAGTAGAGGTGCAGTTTGCCAAGGTAAGTGTTCTTAAAGCTCTTTTATTTTTGTGTAAAAATTTCTATTTTGTATATATATTTTTTATTGCATGTGACATGATTTTTTTTGTGTTGTGCTACAATTACGAATTTTGGAGGCTCGACATCGGTTCTCACCTCTCATCTCGAGGGTGATAAAGGCATTGAGTGAGGATGATTGAGATTTGTTGGAGGCGATGGGGTTAGCAGGGACAACTCGAGTAGATGTGCTAAGGGAAAATAAGGGATATATCTCTGCTAAGGCAAAGAGATGGAACCTAGATAGGGGACATTTTAGCTCCCTACCGAGGAGACGACAGTGACTGTTGAGGATGTATATTGTATCCTCAAGTTACCAATGGAGGGGGTCTGTTTCGAGGTGGGACTCAACAAGGAGCAAAATCTAAGGTGGATGTTTAGGGATAAATGGTAGGAGGTGGAGGTGATATGTGGAGGGATAACATACTTGTCCATGTATGTGGGCAAGAAGTTGGATGCCATCCCTACTATGGTGATGTTCATGTTGGCCAACATCGTGGTCTCGAACAACACTGGGTCACGGTTCCCTTGGAATCTGATTGGGCTAGTGGGCGATATGATTGCTACACCTCAGGTGTATGCATGGGCTATTACCTTGTTGGCATAGTTGTACTAGGAGCTATACGATGTGAGAATGTGAGGGAGGAAGGGGATGGGGTGTAGTGTACTACTACAGTGTTGGGGTTGGGATAAATTTAACATGGCTTGATCGAAGGGTCTATTGATCTAAGCATAGGATAAGGATCAACCCTATGTGAGGAGATGGTCGGTGGTAGAGGAGGTATAGCCTATCCATCCTATTCATATGAGATAGTGGTATAGGGATCTATGAATAGGGTTGATGACTGCTTAGGTGATATGGAGGCCATGATGAGATACCATGTGGACGGGTGATGTGGAGCATATGTAGAGCCTTTGGTAGGCTAGATAGGTGGTTGGGAGCATAGGGGTGAGGTTGAGTATATCTAGTTTTCTTGAGTGCTAGGGCAATTTGGGCTGAGGTAGGGTGTTCCTGAGGTGCTGATGCTCTACAGGATGCATTGAGATGAGATAAGAATACCATGTGCCAAGCCATGGAGGGTGGAATTTAAGGATGATGAGGAGATAGAGCTCCCTGACTTGGATGATGTGGGGATGACTATGGAGTATGATGTATGGTTCATTGCATAGCCACCATGGGTATTGAGGCTAGCAACAGATGAGGGGGATGGAGGTGAGGATGATGTAGATGTTGGTGAGTCTAGTGAGGCTCCTAAGCGACATAGGTAGCTTCAATATAGTAGTTGAAGGAGATAGGTTCAGGATGTTGCAGAGAAGGATACAGAGATTGGAGGAGATGGAGATGGTGAGAATGGTATGGAGGGAGTTTCGGATGGTCCTCCTAGTCAAAGTGAGGAGGATTGGGCCAGGTTTGAGCAGTTGGTGTCAGAGCGGGATGCTATGCTGATGGTTTGGGATGAGAGGATGATGAGGCTCAAGGTAGAGTTGATAGAGAGGGAGTATCATCACAACGTTGACATCGTGTGCCTAAGGTCTTAACAAAGATATATTAAGTTATTAGAGGATAGGTTTATGGAGCACCATATTCCACTTCCAGATCCTTCATACTTATTTGTATCTGAGTCTGCTAGGCATGGTGAGTCTAGGTATAGCTCTAGGTCTAGGGTCCATATAGGTCATAGGGGTCCTCTTAGAGGGCTTAACTAGTGCTTAGAGGCACTTTTGTATATAAGCCTTGGTGCTCCATTATATATGTAGCCTTCAGGCATTCGTTGTACATGCAATATTTATATATATACATGGCTTATACTTTTGTGTTATATGTTTGTGTGAATGCTTTTGTGTATATGCTTTTTTGTGAAATGCAAATGTATATAGATGATTAATGCATGTGATATGGTGAATCTATAGGGATGATTAATGCATATGATAATGTGAAATGTATATGCACTAATGATCATTCATAGTTTAGATATTTATTGATAATGTTTAGCATTGTTGTTTAATCAGGAGCACCAAAGTGGTGGTATATGAAATGGAAGACTTATGTAATGATATGGTTGTGGACATGGAAGAAGATATGGATGTTGATATGAAAGAACTGATTGTTTTGTAGAGACTCAGACATACTAGTGGCATCAATCAAACTCACTAAAACTACCTAATTTCTCTAGAACCAAATGTGTGTGTAGTGAATTCATTTAGAGAATGGTAATGAATCAAGGTAATCAAAAACCAATATGTGTGCAGGTGAGTTCATTAACCCATATTGAGTAAATTGGGTAAAACCTGTTATGGAGAAGACCAAGAAGCTAGCTTGTCCTTATGTTCAATTAGAGGTTTCTTTGGAAGAAACGTGTCACCATGCATGAGTGTACTCTATTGCCATTCAAGCGTCTACAACTCCGATGGGGATTAGATCGATAGTCCAAGAAACGTGTCACCATGCATGAGTGTACTGGAAATGTAGTATGATCCTTACAACTCAAGGATCAGTGGTGTGTGATGTAAAAGATTTAGATTTTTTGTAGGGTTTTTACCCTGCTCTTTCTTTTATTTTTTTGATATTTATGATAGTGGTGAAAACCACTATTTTTGTGGACTATGTTTCATTATGGGACAATCAAGGAATACCCTTTTCACTTCGAGGTACAACCCAAGTATGGTGTTATCCCTATTTGACACAAGATGTTTTTAGGATGTGAAATTGTGTTTGGTTCAAGAATGTTTATGAGTCAATTCCTAGAACTCAAGATTTTCTTAGTGAAATATGTGTAGTGGCCCTAGAAAGAACTTCAACATGTATTTTTGGTTTGCTTAAAATACTAGGATTGGCTAAGTGACCAAAAAAACCTAGTAATTATGAACATGTGGTTTGCATATGAAAATTTGGATTTATGAAATAGTGCAGTGACATAGATGATGTTTTGAAGGTGCCCCTAAGGCAACATGACTTTTATTGGATCAATTAAAATATTGAACTGAATAAATGATCCCTAATATGAAATGTGAAAAGTGGATGCAATGCAAAGCATGAAATGCAATGTGTGAAATGTAATGTGTGAAATGCAATTTATTTTTATGTAATAGCCATGTATATATACATATATGTAATTCAAATTAAGCGTAGAATGCTCTCAAATGGATAACATTAAGTGGTTTGGGTTCTTCCTCTCCGTCCATACTGGCAAGCCTATAAGTACCTTTACCCAATTTTTGAGTAACAATGTATGGACCCAACCAATTAGACGTAAATTTATCACGAAGATGCAACAATGAATTGGTGTTTTGTTGATTCTCTTTAAGGACAAGATCTCCTACTTGGAATTTGCATAAATTAACTTTGGCATTGTAAGCACAATTTAGGCGGTCTTTATAAAATTGTAAATTCTCTAAAGCATTGACTCATCTCTCATCAAGAAGTGTGAGTTGGTCAAGACGTGCTTGTCTAGCAGTGTTGTCATCTATGAATTCCTACAAAGAAATTTGCAAGGAGAGGATCTCAAGCTCAAGAGGCATGATTGCTTTGGCTCCATAGACCAATGAAAATGGTGTTGCCCTAGTAGGCATGCAAATTCTTGTTCGATAAGCCCATATTCCAAGGAAATTTTAGTATGCCGATCTCTATAATTTTTGTTGACTAGTTTCTTGAGAATAACAATTAAAGTCTTGTTGGTAGCTTCAGCTTGTCCATTTTCTTGTGGATAATAAGGATTCGATAAAATGTGTTGAATATTGTATTTCTTGCAAAGTGCTTGAACATCCTTGTTCTTGAAAGACTTGCCATTGTATGAAACGAGTTTCGAGAAAATACCAAAATGATAAATGATATGATGAAGTATAAAATCCACAATTCTAGGTCCTATCATAGTGGTAAGAGGAATTGCCTCAACCCACTTAGTGAAGTATTAAGTTGCTATGATGATGAATGTGTGTTGTCCCAAGGAAGGAGGTGAGATTTTTCCAATCAAGTCCAAACCCCATTGCGAAAAGGGCAAAAGGCTTTGTATAGACTATAAAGCTTACGATGACAAATGATTTAAATTATAATGATATTGACATTGCTTACACTACTTGATATAAGTGTAACAATCATGTTCCATGGTGGGAAAATAATAACCCATGCATAAAATATGCTTTGCAATGGCTATTCCACTAAAATGACCACCAAAAGTGCCATCATGAGCTTTAGCTATGGCTCTTTGTGCCTTTGCATGCTCCAGACAACGAAGGAGAATTCCATCATAACCACGTCTATACAACACATCCCTAAAGAGAGTAAAATGAGCTACCTTTTGCTTGAAAGTGTATTTAGCAATCTATAACATATCAAATGGGAGTGTTCCAAATTTGAGGAAGACATCTATTTGGTTCGTCCAAGGCTCATATGGTTCTGACTAGATAAAGCAAACATCTTTCTCATCCTTAGACTCAACACAGACAATTACAGATTTAGAGATTGTTGTAATAATTAGAGGTTGTACCTCTCCTAAGGAGTCCTTTGGAATCAATGATCCAAGAGATGCCATCGCACATGCATATCTATTATTCAAATATGGCAAGCCATCAATTTTATACCACTCAAATTTAGAGAGCAATTTTATTGCTAATTCATAATAAAGCTTAATGGTAGGTTCTTTACATTCATATTCTTTGTTGATTTGTTTGACAATAAGTTGAGAATCACCAGATATCCTAATACGCTTAATGCCCATAGCTATAACAACTTGAAGACCTAAAATCAAGGCTTCACTCTCTGCATTGTTGTTTGTGCATTGGAAGTCTAGTTTGAAATATAAAGGGATAGGCACCCCATGGGGTGTATGAAACATGACTCCAGCACCTTGATCTTTTTTGCACTTAGAGCCATCAAAGCATAGTATGATATCGACATCTTCCTTCGGAATGATATATTCGTCTTGCTTAGTGATAACAAATACCGAATCATCTAGAAGCTCTATAATCAATGGATGATCACTAGGAAGTGAAGCTTTCACGAAATTATTGGCTATGACCTAAAATTTAATAGATTTTTGTCTAATGAACTCAAGATCGAATTTAGTCAAAAGCATTATCTATTTAGCAGTATGGGTGTTATTGTAAGTGTGAGACATCATATAACACAAAGGATTTTCTCTATCTATGACATACGTGGTGTGACTAAGCATGTAATTTCGAATTTTCTTAGTGGAAAAAACCACTACTAAGTACAATTTTTCCATGTAAGTGTATTGGGTTTCATAGCTTACCAATGTTCGACAAATGTAATAGACAACTTGCTCTTGATTTTCTTCATTCTTTTGTGCAAGCATTGTATCTAAGGCAAATTCTGTTGCTGAGATATAAATATGAAAGAGAATCCACAGATGAGGAGGAGTTAATACTGGTGGAGAAGCCAGGTATTGCTTAATATCATAAAAGGCTTTTTTATACTCATCTATCCATGACAATGTTACCCCCTTCTATAGCAGGTGATTAAATGACCTGCATTTGTCATAAAGTTGTGCAATGAAATGGTGGATCGATTGAATCTTTCCTTGTAAGCTATGCAATTCTTTCAAGTTTGTTAGGGGAGACATATCTTTTGGGTAAAACATTGGTTAGTTTTTCTATGATTCAATTAATTGCCTCCATTTAATTGTCAACCCGGGGTAGCTCATAGTCTTGTGAGTAGTAGTGCAAAATCTATGCTTGTAATTTATCCTTCAAAGATGAGTCCCTTGTATTATGGTTTGGGGGGTTTAATGTTCATTGAAGTTTATGTTTAAATCAATAATCCTATGCTAAGTCTAAGAAACAAGATTGAAAAAATTAAAACTCTAAATAACTACCTTGCTGGAAATTACTGAAAACAAGAAAAATGCTAGAAATAAATTAATCTATTAAAATAATTATAAAAAATAGGGGAAATAGGGAAGAAATCTATTGTAAGTGGGCCCACACTTCCGGTAGGTTCTTCCCATGGTAGAATGTTCATCGGATGCTTAGAAAATGATTTTTATAAGAACAATGCAAAGATTTTTATTAACAATTTGCAGCTGAGAAAATTACATAAAATTCTGAGGGGTCTTCTTTAGGGGTGGCCTGCATATTTATAAATTATGTGGCCAACCCTATTATAATTTTTAGAATAAATCAACACATGATTTGCTATTATAGCTGGTTGCTTGAATCGAGCAAAATATAATGATTTTTCAGCGTATTCTATTTCCAGAATATGCTGATATTTGATTTACTTGACTTACAAAATTAATTTATGTAACAGCGAAAAAATAGGTGATGAATCACCTTTGAAATTATCCCATGTTCGGTTGTGATGCTAGAAATCCTTTCATGCTGGTTGCTGACATGTTCACTTTGTTCTGCCGACCACAAAGTCATGCTGAAGTGTGACACTAACGGGAATCAGGCACTATAGTTGAAGAAGTCAGAAAGCAGACACCTTTCATTCGCATAACAGGAAGCATGCACCTTCCACTATACAATGGGAAGCAGGTGCCTTCCATCGTATAACGAAAAGCAGGTGCCTTCCACCGTATAACGGGAAGTAGGTGCCTTCCAATATACAATGGGAAGTAGGTGCCTAACAAAAATCAAGCACCTACCAGTTAGGTGCCGAACAGATGTTAGGCGCTTCAAAGAACTTGGGCACCTGACTTCATGCCTCTTTATTGATATTCTATAGATGTTTTCCCTTCATTTATTTATAAGTGCCAGGTCCAAGTTGGACCTCAATGAAAACATGCCAAAATGCAATGATTTCCACTAAATCTACACAAATTACACTTAAAGACAAATATTAGAGAACATGCAAAATAAACTGTCAATTATATATATAATTTCCATAAAACATTTATATCTACAAGAATATATACCACACATTATGGGAAAAAGAGTACAAAAAATGAGCAATTCTGTGGCTCATCATCCCCCCATTCTTAAGGGGTGGCACGTACTTATGCCAATTTGAACTGGTAATTACCAGTTCTGTTCACCTCATCCCAATAGGCCTGGTTGGTTTGTGTCCTCTTTCTCTTAGCGGCCTTAGCTTTCTCTTTGTCTTGGGGATTTCATCCCTTTCGTGCTGTGGGAGCTGTTGTCTCCTATCCCTGCTACTTCTGGGGTTTACTGCACCAAAGTGGTTCACTTGGTCTTGCCCTCTTCTTTGGTGGTTCTCTGGTCAAGGCCACCTTGCCCTTATTAACATTCATATAAAAACTAGTGGCATCCTTCTGGAATGCAGGCTCAATCAATTTCTAGTACTCGTGGTGAAGTGGCAACTTCTCACCAACATGCACTGATTCCTTATCTCCAAATGGGATGCTAGATTCCTTGGCAACCCTGGTTGTGGGTAAATATCCCCTTGTTGGGTCAAGCTTAGGTTCAACTTTAACCTCTATTTTTGGCACAAGGGGAGTTCTACTACTTGATGTCAGATCCTCTTTCTATACAGGGCCTAGAAATCCCATCCGCTTAAAATACACCTACATCCTCAAAGGCTTTCCATATTATAACCTATACAAATACCATAATTGCTTAGGTTGAGTAATTGGAATATTCTTTCGAGGTCTGCCAGATTATTTTTTGGCCTCCTTTTCTGCTTCCTTGAGGGATTTCTTGGAGGCCTTCTTCCAGTTCTTCTTGTCTGCCTTAATTTCCTCCTTGAGCTCCTCAAATTTCTATTTTTGGGCAATAAAAAAATTCTTTGCTGCCTCCCATTCCTCATAAAAATACAACTCTGATTCTTTGTCAGATTCAATGCCCAAGGCCTTCAACTCTGCAACTCTTGCTCTAGTTCTGGATCGGCGTTAAGATGGCCTTACAACTTTTTTTTTTGATCTCAGCTTGATACTCTGTATCCTAAGGTATGTTGGTGCAACTGGTATTTCTTGGTGTACAAGGGATGCAGGTTGTTGAGCATCCTAGTCTTCTATAGCTACTTGTTGCACATCAGGTACTATTTCTTTTTCCTCTACAGCTTCTTGCTACACATCAATGACTAGTGCTTCTTCTTGAGGCTGAGCTGCCCCTGTATTAATTGGAGAGTGCTCTATCTCTCCCTATCTATTTGTAATAATTGGCCTCCATATTATTTTCTCCATATTCTCCCCTCTTTTCAGGTTGCTCTACATTTTGAGGTTCTTCAACTTCAACCTCATCCTCTTTAATTACCTGATCTGAAGAGGGGGTCGTAGAGCAGGGCTGCTCTACTTCCATTGCAGCAATGTCTCCCTTTTTTTTTCCTTATCAGTAGGGGGCACTTCTATTGCCCCATCGGTATGCACTACTACATCAACTCTAGTTGGCTGCTCAACTCCTTCTGGTCCACCCTGCAACTACAATTGTCTTCGTAGTTGTTGAATTTTTTGATATAATTCATGCAATTTTAGGGTAACCTCATTTCTAGAATCTTCAAATAAAGCTTGTTTCTCTTTAAATTTGGCTTACCAAGTGGAAGCCTACTCATTCAGAACTTGTAGTTGTTGCTGTAGATCCTCCGTTTGGTCCTCTGGTGGTACATATAACCATGGCCATCTCCTGTTGAGGAGTTGACCCGCAGGAAATATCCTATAAAATGTGGGCCAAATACTACTCCCTATTGAGATCATCGATGGGTATCTCCCCATCAGATGAGCTTGAAACCACCATCGGCACCCTCGTTCATCTGCTTCGCATCTTGGTGGAGATAGGCATAGAATATTGCACTGCCTCATCCTCAAATTGGGGTGTAGAAATGGATGAAGCCTGCCCTGTTTCCTCCCAAAATTGAGGAAAATCAGGGAATGAGGTCTATCCTGCTTCCCCTCTATTTCCTATAGGTTGGGATGCAAGCACTATCGTTTCTTGTTCTGTCACCTCCTAGGTTGACTGTTCATTTTGAATGGGCACCTCCTCCTTTGCTTGTGCCCCTGCTACTGCACTAGTACCTACAAATTTCTCAATTGTCATATTTCTATGTGACTACATATCTCACCAAGGTAGAAATCAGGCCATGGTGAGCCAGGGTATAGATGGTGCCCGCCTGGTATCACCTGGCCTCATATTTCAAGACACATGCAAGGTAGTGGGGGATGTTGATTTTATCCCCATGTAGAATATGATTGAGGAAATGGAAGTGATTGGCATTCAGGTGGGAGTACCTACTAGAGCATGTGAAGAAACAAATGATCTATTCGAAAATGGTCCTCCAGAGCTTGGGAATGTTTCATTTCAGCAAGCCAGCATGCGTGAGGTACTCTATTGGTGCTCCAAAAAATATCTATGCATAGATATCAAGGTTATCCTCTTTGTACATGCACTCCACTATAAGAGGGAGGCCCGTAACTCTGACGATATCATCCTCAATGACTGGGATCTCCAGTCCCCACATGCACACAACCCCCTTGCTCATTGATGTTGCAAATTTGTTTGCTACTACCGCATCCTGGCCCTGAATGACCAGTCGATATTAGTCCATCCATTCTACAACATCCAAATACATTTGGATGTTCATAGAAATTCTCGAGCAATAAATCGATTCACTCTTCTTCAAGTCATAATTTTTTGACTTTCCCCCCATGCTTTACCTCTAGTTCACAATTCACTCAACAATCTTACTGTCTCCCCTTTGAATTACCACTGTGCCTCACTGTTCTATGTTTTTATTGCTGAAGTTGGCTGCATAGTAGCTGGTAAAGAACTATGTTTATGCACGCAGGTGGTTAATTATCGTAATCAACAGTGATTATGGTTCCTTCGAGCATATGCCTAATGTGCGGAGATGATAACCATAAACTATCGACCAATCAGAGGTATGCCACACAACATTATGCTAGGTGGATTTTTTCAAGTGGTTAAGGTAATAATGGGGGGTTGTGTTGACACATTTCCATAGACACACATGTTCATGAAAATAATATAGACAAGAAACAAAAAATTTAAACATGCACCTAATTTTTTTTCGTGGGTGCATATGTGTAAATTTTTGTGGTGTATCGCTATTGGTTGGCGTTTGATGATGGGGTAAACCACAATAGAAAATGATGGCCATGGTTCCCATGCAATGAATTTCCTTAGACGTGATTGGTTCTTGGTAGCTACACTATGGGTTATTCAAGAAATCCTGTAAAAATTAAAAATAAAAATTAGAAAAAAGTAGCACCTTGGGACGACAAACATCCGCTCCTTGGAAATTGGTTGATGTCAACTTTTAATTTTTTTCATGGTGGAGTTGAATTTGCACATGTAGGGGGTGCTGAAATGGCTTAGGCCACATCCTAAGGCTAACATGTTACTCTATCAAGGCAGAAAAATGGCCGCAATAAATGGAAATCAAGTGCCTTTTTCGTATGGAAATCAGGCACCTTATTTTTGAGTTACGGTGTGTAAGTACCTTGTAAACTGGATATAGGTATCATAGGAATTAGGTGCTTTGCTTACATGGGAAGCAGGTGTCTTAGTAGTTAGGCGCTCTACTTAACACAGGTAGCAGACGCCTTAGCAATCAGGCGCATATGTTTATCATGGGAAGCAGGTGCTTTTTTGCTAATTGTCGGGTTTCGTACTTATAAAATAAACTTTATACAATTTTTTTTTAATGTATGCTAAGAAGATTTGTTGTTAGTTTCTCAAAAAATGGTAGTTGGCCATTCTCCTAAAAAATCGAGAGTCAGGCATTGAACTATCAGCAACCGGGACATAGACACCATATTCGTAACATACTGGGAGTTAGGTACCATGAAGCGTACAATGGGAAGTAGGCACCTTCCAATGTATAATGGGAAGTAGGCACATTTCATCGTACAACAGGAAGAAGGAACCTTCCATCATACAATGGGAAGCAGACACCTTCCACTGTACAATGGGAAGCAGGTTTCTTTTTTGATAACTTGAAGTAGATGCCTCCCCATCAAATACAAACACATGGTGCTTTTATTTTATTGAACATGTGCTTACTTGTCCTTGTATATGCACTATCAGGTTGATCAAACCTTTTAGTGCCTCTGATTGAAACACAAGTACAACATCAACATCTGCCCCTGAACTAGTAGTTAAGTGTTTTATTATCCAAAAAGACCAATCCAAACACTCTTGTGCAGGTTCAGGTTTAGTATTTCCCTCTCTGAATGGGGACTAACTACTCCTACTACAAGAAAATTCTCTTAGAAAGCTTGGAAAGCGCAGGTTCATGGATCCTGTGCTTGTTAGGCCTAGGTCTCCCAGGATGCCTAACAGTTCCACAAAGGACATTGTTCCTGCAAAATAAAAATACAACTAAAAAAAAGAAAATATTAAAAGAATAATTATCTTTAGGACTATGTGGACTAGGTCCACATCTCATTGACTCAAGATAAAATCAGAATCAATTGGGGTCTCCCCCATGCCTAATCTAGACTCAATCATGTATTCTTCAGACACATAGTATGGATGCAGGCGGTGGCCATTGACTATTAATGTAATGTTTCTTCCATCTATTGTTCTAACTCTTATATTCCCATTATTATTGATTTCAATTACTTTATATGGCCTTATCCAACATTACATGAGCTTGCCCTTCCTTTCTTGGAATCGAGAATCATAAAGTAATGCCCATTCTCCCACTTTAAGCTACTTTGGTCTGGTGTGATGGTCATGCCACTTGACCCTTTATTTCTAAATGATCTATGTTTTCTATAAAGCCTCAAGGTGGTATTCATCCAACTGATTAAGTTGTTGAATTCTATATTTTTGTGCATCATCCAAATTGATATTCAATTCTACAACAGTCCTAAGTGTTTTAACTTCAAACTCTATAGGCATCATGGCTATTTTCCCATAGACTAACTAAAATGGTCTGAAACCAGTAGTAGTCTTCCAGTTGGTCCTATAAACCCATACTACTTCTGGTAATCTAGTAGCCTAGTCCTTCATGTGTTGTTGCACTGTCTTTATCAGGATATTCTCCAATTCTCTATTGGTCACCTCAACTTGCCCATTTTCTTGTGGTTGGTAAGTATTGGTTTTGTTATGCCTAATTTTGTATTGTTGCATGAGTTCTTGGATCATCCTTGAAGTAAACTAAGGTACTTGATATGTTGTGATCTCCCTTGGGACCCCAAATCTTGTAAAAATTACTGAATACAAGAAGTCTGCTATAGTTTTCTTCTTTGAATCATGTAAAGCCTGTACTTCAACTCACTTTGTCACATTTTTAGTACAAACTAGGATATACCTCTTACCTCCTGACTATGGATTAATAGGTCCTATGAAGTCCATCCTCCATTTATCAAATGGTTCAATGTGAACATGTGGTTGGAGTGGCATCTCATCTCTGAGAGTAGGTATGCCCATCCCCTGACATTGATCATATTGACTCAAATTCTTGGTTGCATATTTGAATAGTTAAGGCCAGTAATAACCAGCCTGCAACACTTTATATGCAATCATTTTCCCTGCAAAATGGCCACCACAAGGTTCATCATGGCAAGACTTTAGTATTTCAATTATTTCTTCTCCAACAACAACACATCTCCTCATGATTTTATCAAGTCCTTTTTTAAATAGACACCCATAAATCCATGAGAAATATGTACTTTTCTCAATTAAAGTCTATTTTTCATGAGGTAAAGTGCAGGGGATACTCTACTAGTGGCTAAATAATTAGCCATATTTACGTACTAAGTTATATGATGATTTAGAATAAATAAATTCTCATCTAGAAATTGGTCTTCTGTAGCTGCATATTTTGGAGGTGTCAATATGGATAGGAAATCAACTACCACATTGTCCTTTCCTAGGTTGTCTACTATTGTCACATCAAATTCCTACAAGAGCAATAGCCATCCGATAATTCTGCCACTAATCCGAGGTTTATTTGTCAAGTATCTAATTGCTGAGTGGTCAATGTGTAAAAATACCTAATAACATGTAATATAATGAAAAAATTTGTTAAGAGCATGTATTACTGCAATAAACTCTTTCTCTGTGATAGTATAATTCAGTTCAACACCTATAAGGTTTTTACTAACATAATAGATGGCATAAAAATCATCACCATATTTCTATCCCAATACTGAGCCTATTACTTTGTTAGATGCATTAGAATATATGTGAAAAGGCATGGTCCAATTTGGACCTCTCAACACTGGAGCAGTTTTCAACTTTTCCTTTAGGGTGTTGAATGATTGTTCACATTTTTCAGTCCATACAAAATCTGCATCTTTTGTTAACAATGTGGTAAGAGGTTTAGCAGTTTTTCTAAAGTCCGATATAAACCTCCTATAATAATCGACTGATCCTAGGAAACTACGAATGCCTTTTTATGTTTTGGGAGTAGGCAGAGTTTGGATGACTTCAATTTTATTTCTGTCTACTTCGATCCCTTCTACAGAAAGGTGATGTCCTAAAACTATCCCTTCTTGCATCAACATATAAAATTTCTCATTGCTTAAGGATATGTTAGTTTTCTCACAATGTTTAAGTGTATTTTCTAGATTCTCTATGGTAGTTTCAAAAGTCTCACCATATATAGTGAAATCATCCATGTATACTTCCACAGTCTCTCCAATCATATCTAAAAAAATGCTAAGAACTGCCCTTTGAAATGTGGGAGGTGCATTGCATAGGCCAAATGGTAAGACTTGGTAAGAAAATGTCCCCATGGACAAGTGAATGTGATTTTGTCTTGATATTCCTCCCCTATTTGAATCTAGTTGTATCCATTGAACCCATCTAGGAAAGAAAAGTACTTCTTGTCTGCTAAGGTGTCAAGGACCTGATCTATTAATGGTAAGGGAAAGTGGTCTTTTTTGGTTGCTTTTTTCAACAACCTGTAATCAACACAAATTATCCACTTTCCATTCTTCTTGGGCACCACCACTAATGGTGATACCCACTCACTATCTAAAATGGGGTAGATGAATCCAACTATGAGGAGTTTTTGAACTCTGTTTTAACAATTTCTTTCATGGCTGGGTTCATTCCCCTCTATGGTTATCTTACTGGTCTGACCTAGTGTTCTAGATATATTCTGTGTACAGGTCTCAAGAGCTATTCCTCTTATGTCATAATACTCCAAAGCAAAGGCATCTTGATGTTTTTCCAATGTTTGTTTTAGTTTGGTCTGCTGTTCGGTTTTCAACTTGTTATCTACATTCAACATTTTACTAGGTGCAACTTCTATTTGATGAATATGGTGGTCTTTCACTCCTACTACTAGAAAATTAGGAGGACAGGAAGGTTATCCTTAAAAAAGTTGGAGATCATCTTATCTTGATAATTTTCATCTTCCAATTCCTCAAGTGTCATCACCGGTTGGAGCATTGATAGACCATCAACATTTTGATTTTCATCCTCATGTTCTCCCAACAAATTTGCATATTGTGCAAGTGGATGTATGATTAGCTTCTTATATTTTGATCATATGAAATGGTTATTTTCCCATATCTACAGCTTATGTAGGCATCAACTATTGCCAACCAAGGTCTACCTAAGATTAATGGGTATCCACCTAGTCCAGACTTAGATTGCAATACTAAAACATCTATTGGATACTCCCATGCATCTACTGCAATAGTGATATCTTTCAGTAATCCATTAGGAACTAGTGTAGACCTGTATGCCAACTACAACACAATTTTAGTAGGCTTCAGGTTGGTCAATTTTAGTTTTTGCATGGTTTCCTAGGGCATGACATTGATGGCAGCCCCCAAATCCACTAGTGTGTTGGGTAAAATACAACCCTCTATTTTTACAGTCAGCACAAGGCTTCCTGGATATGAATACTTCTGGATGTAGGTATTTCCTAGCATAAGGTTAGCTAATTTACCTATGAAAATGATTGATTTAGCTGGTTTCCTCCCTATTTATTAAGGCACAACTCCCTTATGGCCTTCCCATAGATAGGTATGTCTCTAATGGCCCAAAAGAGAGGAATTGTGACTATTAAGTTATTTAAACTAGAGAGGATATCAAACCCTATTTGTATTGGTTTCTTGGGTTCCTACAAACTCTATGGAAAATATGGAACCTCTTATTTGTTATATATAAGTGTTGATTCTTCTTCTACCTCTTCTATAAGGGGCGATTCCCCTTTCTATTTTTCTATTGGTTCATCTTCTTCTACAAGAGGAGTGACTTCTACACCTATTTGCTTTCCTGACCTTAATTGGATAGGATCATAATCTACCTTTATATTATACATAGGGTACATCTCGTTTTCCATATAATAGGCTAGCTTCTTGTTATTTGGGTTTTTTGTTGGCTGTGTTGGTAACTGAGGAGTCCTTGAAGTAGGTAAAGTTGGTAGACTTGGCTGTAGTGGAGCTGGAGTAGTATGCTATGGATACTAATTCCAAGCATTCTAATTTCTACACTGCTACCCAGGCTACTGATATTTGTTCCAAGGATAAGGGTTGTAAGGATTTGCTCCTTGAGGAAATGGATTCCAAGGTTGTTGAACATAGCAGCCCATGTTGGGTGGCTGGTTTTGACCTTGATTCTAGTAATTACTGCCCCCATAGGATGACATTCCTGATTGCATATTGTTATCCATAGGATACTATTGCCAATTCCTCCTATTACCCATGAAGTATGCCTCGACTACTTTAGGTTCCTCTTTAGATTTCATTAATTGTGGACACAACTTCATTTTATGATCCTTCTTACAAAAAATACATACATGAACTTTGTTTTTTTGGGTGTTTGCCTCTGCATTTAGGATAGAAGTAGGTCAATGCTGCCTCATTCTCCTACTTCTTTCTCAGAAGCAAAAGAGTATCCATTTGAAGAGCCATATATGATAACATATCACTCTTAAGATCTTCTAACATGTTGCCTATTCCTATTTTAGTGATAGTGGCTGACTGTTTAACATCTCTAGAGGTTAATTTACCCTTTCTTATTGAGAAATATCAACACAATTACCGAATATCATCCATTTTGTGTTGGTAAATGTCTCCCCTAGAGATCATGTTTAAAGCTTCCAAGGATTCATTTGTTAGTCCTTTCAGAAAATGCTTCTTAGGGACCTATCTCCTAGTTTTGAATGGGGTGATCTTTGCAAATTGAAGTTAAATCTATCCCAATATTCTTCCATGGATTCCCCTTCCTTTTGGGTCATATCTAAGACTTTCTCTCTTGCATATCTTGCTCTGCCAAAATCCTGATACTGATATAGGAAAAGTTTCTTCAACTATTCCTAGGTATTTGTCTGTTTATCCCCCAAATTGATGAACCAGAACAAAGCTGAATCATCTAGGGTGGAAGGGAATAATTTTAGTTTTTGAGGATCTATGGTGTAATTGAAAGATCTACATAAAACATCAAATTTAAATAGAAATAGGTCTAGATCTTCTATTGCTAGTACTCTAAAAGTTGGAAGGTGGGTAAGAGAGATGTGTTTCATCCTGTGATCTCCTCCTGCCTCTCTTATTGGAAAACTAAAACTAGTAGATGTATCCTTTATATTTTTTGCCATTCTACCTACTACTGGTGTTTCTACCCCTACTTCATTAAAATTAGTTGTCAATGCTTCTAATTCATTTTTTATTCTTTAAAAGGAGGGATAAGTTAGCGTTTGAGATAGTTTCATCTAACACTGCTTTCCAATGTTCAAAATTCAGTAGATCCTCCTCAGATTGAAATCTACTTATCTTTGATTTTACTCTGGGATTCTACTAAATTATTTTAGAGGGATCCTGTACAAATAGTGGGTGTTGCTACCAATGCACAGGTGGAGATTAAGATGGTGAGAGTTTAGTCTCAGGTTGAGGTTCTACTGACGTAGAAGGATTTTGAGAAACAACTTCTTTATTTTTGACAAAATGACCGTTTGGTCCCCTATTCTTAGGTGTATTCATACTGTAGCACCCTAAAATTGGTGCAATGAAATCTTAATAATTACATTTACTCTAGTAAATAATTTAAATTCAAATTTTAAACTCCCAAACCACCTGTTAACCATCGTGTAATCCATTTCCTCCTTTCCCGTGCCATTTTTAGAGTTTGTTTTTATCATTTGACGATATCGTCGTCGATCAGACGATATCGCCTCAAATCGAACAATTTTGTCTGGACTAGGACGTCCAGACAATCTTGTCCCAAAACTGATTTTTCACAATTAGCTTCTATTCCAACGGGTCTCTAATCCAAGCAGAAGCGTGTCTGCACCGTTAGAGAACCTCCCCCATTGGAGATCTCCCAAATAGGGATGATCTCCAACCTCCTAACCACCCTCCTAAGCCTACTTAATCCTAAGCCCTCCCCTTAGCACCCCCCTGGCTGAAATTCCCTGTAACTTGACTTCACACATGTTAAAACATCCTAAATTGATATTTGCAGTAGTTCTATACAAATTTTGTTGCAGGTACCTTAGTGTTTTTCAGTCGGAGCAAGCTTACATCGTCGCAGATGATCCTGTTCAGATCGGAGGCGATCCTATCGAATCAGAGACGATTTTGTACCAATGCGAGACGATTTCGACTGCAGTCAACATTGAGGCAATCAGTGCCTAAAGTTTGCATTTCTTCATCTCTTTTTCTGCTATTTTATTCTGCAATTAGCTAGTTTATTCATTATTTTATGCTATTCTATATTTTGGAGTTCACCCATCTAGATCAAATGCATAATTATTATTTAATCAGTGTGATGCATTCATATTTCTATTCATAATCCTTAGTTTGGTATTGTTAGTGTCATTTTATACTGTTTCCCTTTGTTATCATTGTTGTATTTTATATATTTTGCACCTATTTCTTTGTTTGCAGGTCTCTGACGAATTCGTCAAATCTCAGATGATCTTGTATGATCTCAGACGATCCTGTCAAATCAGAGGCGATCCTGACTGCTTCAAGAATCAGAATCTTCATTAGACATCCGGATCAGGTATTTTCTTTTAATATTCTTTAATTTCTCTATTTTTTGTCTTAATTCTATTTTTTGTATTCATTTAATCTGCATCTTCATATAGAATAGCTTAGATGCATTTTGGCCAAACCTAGGACTTGAATGCTTAAGGTTAAAAAGAACACATACAACACATTCCCAACCTAGGCGTGGAAACTGCCATTGAATGTTTCCTAGTGAACCCACCATCCGTCGAAAAATCACCATAATACACCTCCCTCGAGAGGCGGGACCTTCGCAAGGCCTCTCAGTCTGAGGTACCGCGCCATCCTTTTCACATCCCCCTTTTGGGCATGGATCCTATAGCTTGAAGGTAAGGGTGTGAAAAATTTTGAGCGATACATTTTGGTGAACCCGACATGAATGCATTGTAAACCTTTTGAAAAAAATAAAAAATAAAATAAAACAACTAAAACATAGATGCATTTTAGATCATTTAAATTTAATATCATGTTTAGATGGTAGCTCCTAAGAAAATATTAGCAGTTACTATAAATGTTGAAAACCAATTGGTAGTCATAGAAATCAATTCTGTGCTTAGTGTGCCTGAAACAGATAGAAATCAACTCTTGTGGGACGAACTTGATAGAAGACTTAGTGTCATTTCATCTAGGTCAACAAAACTTAAACAAATTAAGAGGCTGGTCCTAGATAGAATCCTAGATCCTCATCAACTTGTTTTTTATCATGAACTTCAGAGAGCTTGCCATAGATGGTTAGCTTATAGGAGAGCTCTTGTGTCTTCAGAATTGTTCACCTTCGAGGAATACCTCGAGAATGTAGCCATTGTACACCAGTTCCTAGGTCGTGTAGAAGACCAAGAGGTTGTTCTTACGGATAGGGAATTATGGAATAGAGTTCCTCGAGCTATGTTATATCGAGAGTATTGCCATGAGCTTTACTTTTATCAACCAACATCTGAGACAGATAATATCACTATAGCTCTTTTCATTAAATTTTTGAAGGAAAACTTTCAATTTGAAGAATAACACTTCATGACTCCTGAAGAACTTGATCCCATTAATGATATTTATAAATTGTTTATAGAAAAATAGATCATTACTTTCAGTCTTATTTCTTGCATTTATTGTGTTGTTTGTTATCTTTACAATATTATTACAAAAACAAAAAAAAACTAAAAAACATAACAAAAACCAAAAACTTTCATTTTAAATATTGTAGTAGGTATATAATTAATATATACATCTTAAGCTTGTTGCATATATATATATATATATATATATATATATATATATATATATATATATATATATATATATATATATAAAATAAATCAAAATTAAGCACAATGCCTAAACTTAGGAATGGTAAAGAAACCGTAGGAGAAGAAGAAGATTGGTTAGGAGATAAAATTGGAAACCCAAATGTCCTTCCTGAAGATCCAATTCGGAAGGAAAAACTCTAGATCAACCAGAAGATGACCTAGGTGAAGATAATGAACAAGAAGAAAGTGTTAAAGAGGATGGACCCTCATCCCCTAGAGTAGCTCCAGATGGAACTATTGCTTTTGACAACGTAGATCATTTTTGAAAATTTCTCAATGATAACATTGACGCTCTTAATGTGGCAGTTCATATTGATAAAGGGCAAATTAGTGACACTAAAGCATCCATGGAACATATGTTTGATGTGCGCACTAATCCCTTGTCTTTCATTGATCAAGAAAGTGATAAGGCTGGATCATCCAATACAGATATGGTCACTATGACTCAAAACATGTCAAAACAACAGGTTATTCGACCTCCTAAGGAACCTGTTATTCAACCTAAAATCATTTCCACACAAAATAAAACTTCCTTCACTACTTTACTTCGTCAAACTATTGATCAATATGCTTCAAGTAAACAAAAACCTAAAACGAAGCTAAACACTAATTTTCAACAATTTGGAATACATCATAATACCACTTCAAAATTCCTTCATAACACTTTTCCTACCAACAATTTACACAATAGCAACATAGCATCTAATCTTCATGTCCCTCCATCATATGCTCACAAATCCCATATCAATGCCCTACCAAACCAATATGGTGGGCAAACTAGTAATCTGGAAGCCATGGTGAAACAGTTAGCTTCGCGTATGGACCAAATAGATCCTTACCGTCCCTCGTACAATTATCGAGAGATATGTAGTCAACCTTTGGATCCCATAGTTGTAGCACAACCATACCCTAAGCATTTTCCCATGCCCATCCTGCCTATATATAAAGGAATCGAAGATCCCATAGAGCATCTTTGCATGTTTAGGATAGCATGTCATGATATATCACATGATGATTTGCTATTACTAAAAATGTTCCCGAAAAGTTTAGGTGGAATGGCATTAGAGTGGTACTATCAATTGCCCACTCATTCTTTGAGAAACTTTGAAGAAACAGATGAATATTTTGTCCATCAATTTAGTGCTTACATCGAGAGGCATGTAACCATTAAATATTTATACAACTTAAAACAAGACAAGGATGAATGTTTTGCTAATTTCTTAGCTAGATGGAGGCAGTTGATAGGAAAACTGCACTTTGTGCTACCTTATAAGGAAATGTTGGACATTTTTATCAATAATTTACAAGAACAAATATCTTATGAGCTATCAACTGCTACTTTAACTACCTTCGATCAAGCTATAGATTTAGCTCAAAGAGTAGAAGATGCCCTCATAAGGAGAGGCCAAATTAGGAATAAGGATGATGAGAAAACATCCAAAAATTAGTATAAAAACAAACAAGTTGTTGGTGACGGAGTCACTAACAGCAAAAATGTTGCTAATATCAATGCAACGAAAACAACAAAAAAATTTATATTGAAACTGCCTGACAAGCCTCCTGGAGAATTTACTAGATTAAATCAACCGTTATCAACTATTTTACCTCAATTACTCGAAAGAGGTTTGATCCAATTACCAGCTATCCAAGAACCTGATCCAACTATATCCGGATACAGAGCTGACTTACATTGTGATTTCCATAGAGGATCTGGACACTCTACCAACGCTTGTAAAAGGTTGAAACATAAAATACAGGATCTGATTGATAATAATGAAATGGAAGTGCAAGCCTTCCAACCTAAACAAAATGCTCCTAATAATGCTCAAAAGACCATTCCCCAAAATCAAAATCAAAATGCTAATCAATCATTAGACATATTTCAACACCCTTTTCCAAGACATGGTAAAGAGGTAGCCAATCAAATCGAACATCATAATGTTCCTCCTCCTACTCGATATGTAGGAACTATTAGCGGACAATTACCTATTCAGGATCCTCAAATATTTGACACAACCTTGTCCTTGGTTACGACTAGGCCCTTACATAATATTCCAACTCCTGATTCCAGTGATATAGAATCAGATACTGAAAGCGAAGTGGACATCACTTCAAACCAATCGAATAGTTCTGAAAATGAATCAGATCCTATTCAACCCATCACAGATGCTATGGTTCCAGAAGAACCATTTCCTAGAAGAGTTACTACTCGACCCTCTTCTAATCAATTCCTCCCAAATGAACAAACCATAAATGCTCAACCGAGACCAATTCAGCGTCCTCACTATAACATTGTAGGTACCATCGGAGTCGTTACCCGACAATAGGCTCAAAATTCTCAACAAGAACCAAATTAGAATGATGGATCAGCTCCATTTGCTTTGAAAAATCCCAATAAATGGAATTATGCTTCTAATGTTCAACCTAAACCCCCTTACAATATTAATGAATAATTATCCAATACTATAGCCAAGATTTCCCTTTTGGATTTATTAAGATCTTCTCTCACCCATAGGGATGAGTTGATGCTTACATTAAGCCAAATGTTGGTACCTCAAAACATTCAACCTGAAGCCATGGCCAATACTATCATCACTCGAGAAGTTGATTGTATTGACTTTTGGGATAAAGATATCCCACAACACAATTTACATAAGGATAATCCCTTATATATTACTGCTCTAATTGGAGATGTAGCTGTCAAACAAGTCCTGATTGATAATGGCTCATCTCTAAACATTTGCACTTTTGACTTCTAGCAAAGATTTGGATTTAGAAGTGATGAAATGAAGAAAACTAAACTGATATGATTATCAAAGCTTTCAATGACGAAACACAAGAAACGTATGGAGTTATTACCATCCCATTGCAAGTTGGTCCTAGAACTCTAGATACCACCGTGTTTATTGTACATTGCCCCGCATTGTACAATATACTCTTGGGTCATCCTTGGATCAATGCAATGCGGGCTGTCCCATCAACTTTACACCAATGTGTTAAATTCGAATTTAAAAATCAGTTGGTCACTATCCATGGTGACCCTAGACCCTTTGATATGTGTGCTTTGGCAGAACCTGTTGGAGTGAAATTTTGCGCTCCTCTGTCATCCACACATCCTAACTCTTATTTTTCATCTACAACTGTGAAACACACACCCATAGCTTCACCTATTTCCACTCCATTAATTTCATCCTCATATATAGATCAACAATCTTCTAAACATCCCACTCTAGAACCTCAAAAAGATCTTCAACCTACAACCAATCCTTCATGTTCTATCCCTATAATTTCAAAACCTATAGTCCCATCTATTAACACTTCCACATTATCAACATCTATCATCCCTTCCACATCTCAAGATATAGGGAATGATCCTTCTACATCTTATGCTCTTTCTGATGAACTTTTACTAGATTTATCCACAATCTTAATATCAGAAAAAACAAATGCTTTCATGCAAGATTCAATTCTTTTAAATAACTTACTGCCATCTCCTCGTACTTTGGGCCTCCCACAACCTATGGGAAGTACTTACCAATTCGGGAGTTGTGCCTTCATTTATAAAGGATATGATTGGGGAAGAATCCCTCGAAATATCAAAACTCATCATGAGGGATATGCTTGGTGTTATTTTACCAATGAATATATTAAAGCTAAACCCATAATGCTTAAAATGGGATATAAAGGGAAAGGCTTGGGACCTTTTCAAAATGGCATGAAAGAACCTTTCGAGGTAGAACCGTGGCCTGCCTGCTGTGGTGTGGGCCTATTTCCTAGTAAGGGTCAACCCTTTCCTTTTGAAGATGATGAGCAACTCATATGTTATAAGGATTATTTGGATAGGCATGATGATTTGCCTCTAAAAAATCAGTCCTTTACATGTAACATGCTATCCATAGCTTACCCTGAAATGATTGCTGACCTCGATGAAGAGTTGGAAGGAGATATCTTTCACGATGTCTCCGTTGAAGAGATGTTACACAATGGATTTTATTTTGATGGTTCTATACCAACTATAGCCCAACTTGAGACCGCTAATCCTCAAGATGAATTATCCAAATTAACCTTACAAGAATTACAAGAATTGGACGTTTCACCCGCCCCACCTAAATTTGAAAGAGATATACACATGGAAGTAGAAAACGTCTTAAAATTAATATTGGAACTGAGGATAATCCTCACATAATCAATATTGGATCAGAATTAACTCAAGAAAAACAAGAACAATACATTGCATTCCTTAAAGAGTATGAAGATGTTTTCGCTTGGACATATGAAGATATGCCGGGTCTAGACCCTTCCGTAGTCATGCATCATCTAGTGGTCCATCCGGATGCTAAACCCGTTAAACAAAAACTTAGAAAAATGCATCCCAAAGTGGCTCTGCTAGTCAAAGGGGAGTTAGAAAAACTCCTGAATGTTATTTTTATACAAGCTATTGATTATGCTGGATGGATCTCAAATGTAGTTCCAGTTACCAAAAAAGAATCCACCAAAGTTAGGGTTTGCACAGATTTTAGAGATATTAACGTTGCATGCCCTAAAGATGATTTTCCTCTTCCAAACATGGATCAAATCATTTACTTTACTGTCGAGAGTGGGATGATGTCCTTAATGGATGGATTCTCTGGTTATAATCAGATCAGGATAGCTCCTGAAGATCAGGCTAAAACAACCTTTATTACCCCCTGGGATACCTTTTGTTGGAAAGTGATGCCATTTGGCTTAAAGAACGCAGGTGCAACCTATCAACGAGCTATGACTTATATTTTTCATGATATGATGCATGATATCCTACATGATTATGTAGATGATATTATAGCTCGCTCTATTATTGAAGATAATCATTTAGATGATTTGAGAAAAGTTTTTAATCGATTACAAGAATATCTTATTCGATTAAATCCAACAAAATGCATATTCAGAGTTAAGTACGGTAAAGTATTAGGGGTTTTAGTTTCTTTACGTGGTATCAAAATCGACCCTCTTAAGATTGCGGCCATCACTGATATGCCCGCACCTACTAATATATCTGAGTTATGAAGTTTACAAGGTAAGCTTCAAGCCATCTGTCGCTTCATCGATAAGCTGGCAGACAAAACTGGTCCCTTTCTTAAACTCCTTAAGAAGGATGTCCCTTTTAATTGGGATGATGAATGTAGAGAAGCTTTCGAACTCCTCAAACAATACCTCCTTAATCCACCTATGCTTTCACCGCCTAAACCTGATCGCCCATTTCTCCTGTATATTTTAGCTTTAGATTTTGCCTTAGGAGCTATGTTAGCTCAGCTTGATGATGCGAAGAGAGAACATGCTAATTATTATATTAGCCGAACCTTCATCAGTTATGAAACCCGCTATACAACATTAGAGAAACTATGTTTAGCAGTTGTGTTTTCTACACAAAAATTACGACATTATATGCTTAGTCAAAAAACTTATGTCATTGCTAAATACGATCCCTTGAGGTATCTCATGAGTCGACCTTATTTATTGGGTCGCACAGCCAAGTGGGTTCTTACTCTAAGCGAGTTTGATCTCACATTCATAGGAAAAAAGTCTGTTAAGGGTCAAATCATAGCAGATCAATTAGCTGCTGCACCCTTAGAGTCTACCCATCCCCTCATCATTGAGTTTTCTAATGAATGCCTTCAATTAGAGGCAGACCATACTGAACAATGGTCCTTATACTTTGATGGAGCCCGATGCATGAGTGGGGCTAGTGCGGGTATTATTTTAATATCCTCGCAAAAACATCTTATTCCTTTGTCCTTCAAATTAAAATTTGCTTGCACCAACAATATTGTTGAATATGAAGCTCTAATCCTTGGATTACGAGCTGCCTTGGTGCTAAAAATTAAACATCTGTTAGTTTTTGGTGATTCTCAACTGGTTATAAACCAAATTAATGAAGTTTATCAGACCAAAGATGATAAACTGTGCCCATATAAGGCCTATGTTTTACAACTAATGTCTTTATTTGATCAAGTTACCTTGGAAGCTATTCCTCGAACTTGCAACCGTGCAGCTGATGCTATGGCCGCAGTTGCATCTCTCCTGCCCTTGGAGTTAGATGACGAATATGCCACTATCATTATTCTTTGACTCCAGGAACCTACTTCAAATAAGTCATGCTTAGACCCTTTGGATGTGTTTTTAATCAACAAAACTACTCCTGAACCTTGGTACACGGACATATTTGATTTTCTCCAAAATGGGACTTTCCCTGCCAATTCTAATAGAAACCAGCGTCGGTTATTACGTAGACAAGCAAGTCGATTTGTAACAATTGGAAATACTTTATATAGGAGATCTTTTGAAGGTATCCTATTAAGATGTTTGAACTTAGAAGAATCCAAATCAGCCTTGAGTGAAGCCCACGATGGATCTTGTGGAGGACACTTCAGTGGTAGTGTCATTGCTAAAAAGCTCCTTAGAATAGGATACTTTTGGCCTACCATGGAGAATGACGCACATGATTATGTGTGCCATTGCGACAAGTGCCAGAAACATGCTGACCTTGTTCATGCGCCTGCATAAGAACTGTAGGCTATTTCATCTCCTTGGTCCTTTTCAAAATGGGGCTTAGACATTATTGGCAAAATCAATCCTGTGTCATCTGATGGACACAAATTCATTATAACCGCCATTGAGTATTTCACGAAGTGGGTTGAAGCTATGCCTTTAGCTTCCTGCACTGGCACACAAGTATTTAAATTTATTTTTAATCAAATCATTTGCAAGTTTGGAATTCTTGCAAATCTCATCTCTGACAATGGAACTTGTTTCAAAAATAAAGATGTTAAAAAATTATGCCAAAAATATAAGATTCAACATCGCTGGTCCACTCTCTATTATCCTCAAGGTAATGGTCAAGCAGAAGCATCTAACAAAACCTTAATCAAAATTCTCAAAATATTGGTCAATAAAACTGGTCGTGACTGACACATTCAATTATATCCAACCTTGTGGGCCTATCGAACTAGTGTTCGAACCCCCACTGGAACTTCACCTTTTGTTTTGGTTTATGGTGTTGAAGCAGTTTTTCCCTTTGAATTAGAAGTTCCTTCTTTGGCTCTACTACTTCAAGATACCGAAGTGGGAGATGAATATCGTGCTGGCAGACTCAGTCAGCTAGAACTCCTAGATGAAAAACACATCAATGCTTTGGAGCATCTCCGTGCCTACCAAAACAAGCTTAAAAGATCATATGCTAAAAAAGTTCGTCATCGATCCTTTGAAATTGGTGACCTTGTTTTAAAAGAAAATAAAAAAAATACAAATGCAACTAAGGACCTTAAAGGTAAATTTGAGCCCAACTGGCTTGGACCATACATTATCACTGCTAAATTTGAATCAGGAGCATACAAATTATCTACCTTAGATGGTAAAGAACTTAAAGAACCCATGAATATTTTGCATCTTAAACGTTACTATGTATAAATTTGGTCATTTCATCCATGTATATATTTGTTCAAAATCACTATCTTGTATTTCTTTCAATTTATTCAAAAACACCAAAAACATTCATAATCATCAAAATCTTCAAAAACTACTTGTATTTATTTATGGCACTTGTTAATTCTTTCAAAAACCGAAAAAAAAATAATAATAAAAATAAAAACATCAATATTCTTGACTCTTTCGAAACCAAAACAACATACAGAAGAACGAGAGAGTCAACATTCTCAAAACTTCTCAAAAATCATTCATATATATTTTTTTACAATTATTGTAGTTATATGTTTTGGATAAATTAGCATTTATTTGGAATCCCTCACTTTCACACTCACAAAATAAATATCTTGATTTTATCTGGCATGATTACTAATCTCTCTTATATCAAAGTCCACAAAATTCAATTAAATAAAGTTTGAGCACAGAGAATTGATCTTGTTATTTACTTAAACCAAGCACATCTTTTTCACAATAAAATGATTATATTTGTAATTTCCATGCTTTGCTACATAGTAGAAGTGGTTTCTTGAGCGAAAAGTTTCCCCTGCTATCCTATCATGCACATGGTCTAGAATCTTTGAGAATTGGCAAAAGGACAAGCTCACCCCTACCCAGAATAAAAATCCCTTGCTCTACAGCTAATCCGAGCAAGTATCCCTAGTATAGAACAAAAAGAAAAAGCAAAGTTCAAAAGAAAAAGAAAAAAGAAACAAGTTATTTCAAGCATTATTTCAAAAATCAAGCAAAAGAAAGCAAAAACAAAAGCAATAAAATCCCTTTCCCTACCCTTTGAAAAGAAAAGAAGGGTTGATGATCTTGAATCCTTGGAATTCTCAATTATTCAAAAACTGTGAGGTAAGCCCCATAACAGGTGGTTTGTGCCCAACCTGCTTGGCCTTGGGTAACTCCTAGCGTGGCGATATGTCTGTCACATTAGCGACCTTATTTTGTACAGACCTATGTCCGCTTATGGATTAGCTAGCTCTTGATAATCCGACTTACATAGTAGTCTAGTATGGTTATATGCATCTACATCATGGTTAATGAACACTTATTTGGTTCATTCAAATCACTTGTATCATATTATCTTGCTCAAAACTGGTAAATGAACATAGCAATTGCACACACATTTTATATTTGAGAGATTTTGTGTATCATTATGATAAATCAAAATTGGAAATGAATTCACATATGCACATGGGATTCCTTATAAATCTAAATTTTGTCTTTAAGATACTTTGAAATATTTTTTGCAAATTGTTTAGAATAATTCATTTTCTTCTTCCAAGTACAGTTGTTTAGACAACTACATGCATAATACAAAGATCAAAATTTATTTCAAAACCATACAATCAAAACAAACATATATATATTATTGACTTTCGCGACGATGGTATAGTTCCAAAATCGAAATTGGAATTTTATGCCTAGCGCAAATCCTCATCTTCATATTTTTTGTTTATTTAAAAATCAACTATGCAATAAAACTATCTATTTTTCCTTGATTTTCGTGATGATGGTATAAGTCTATACCTCCATATTCTATGCCTAGCGCAAACCATTGTAACAATTTTTATTCCCCATTTATTTAAAAATCATGAAAACCATATGACTTAAATCATTCTGTTATACAATTATGCTTTACAAACAAACAAACACATTTTCATTATTTCATGTTATTATGTCAACCTTCAATTTTGCAATGATGGTATAATTCCTAAGGAATTATCCAAAAATTTTATCACACTTAAGCATTTATGCCTAGCAAAAATCATTTTAACATTATTTTATGCATACTATTTTTTATGAAAATCTGAAAACAAACCATCATCATCATCATTTGCACCATTGCTCCAAAGTCTTAAAACAGTCTCTTAAGCACACTTTTACTTTTAACAATATTTCTATACTGGGATTAGCTTGACGACCGAGTGAGCGACGACTCCATGAAATGGTCTATAACAGCGACAATGTCCTTTGAAATTATTGTTAGAAGTCTCTTTTTATTTTTTATCACATTGCATCACAAACAACCAATTTGTTACATCAAATTATTTCATTTAAAATCTTATAGCATGACATCAAAATTATAATATTTCCAACGATGTAATTACATGAATCCTTAATCCAATCATCAAATCAATCAATCAAACATAAAAATATCATAAAAATACATAACACAAGTCATATGATCAAAAATATCTCATCTCATATATATCAACAATATATACATCATCTCAAAATTGGATTGGTATGCCACAATCTGTACCTCGGCATACTCAATCCTCTATCAAAAAAATAATAATAAAAACTATATATCAATCTGTACAATGTAGTACAGTAGTCTAGCCTCGAGAACCCCTCGAGCTCTCAGCCTCATCTCCTCCCTCGCCCTGAGGTGGATGAGGTGGCCCCATCGCAGTATGTGTAGTACTGTGAGTCCTAGTCGTCGATCGGAACGAAGTCCTCGACAACCCGATCTTGATCGGATCTATGATGTTAGCTGGTAGTGGTAGTCTATCCTCCTCTGGAACCATTTGATAGTATAATGTTTGATAGAAAGTGATTTGGGCAATAGCCCGTGTCAGCTCCCCAGTGCTCGCCCCTCCGCCCCATGCCCTGAGGCGTGCAATCTCATCTCTGAGCTGTGTAACCTCAGTTCGATGTCGTGCAACTTTCTCCTATAGGGTCTGCACCTGTGCCTAGAGACGAATTGTCTCCACTCGGAGAGTCGTTGTCTCGCTACTCTCCCCAGTGTCAACACCCTTGCCCTTATCGGGCGATGGTGGCCTCTCTCTATGGATAAGGGAGTCTCTCTGCCCTCCTCTCCCACTGTCGTGGCCTCTCCTGTGCCTGTGGCCTCCTCTGTTCTCTCCCGCTGTGACCCTAGGCCACCTCAATAGCTGCCTGGCATCGCCTCCTTATCCGACGCACAACTACATGAATTGGACCCTGAGCCCTCGTCATCCGAGGAGGGCGAATGCCTGCGTACCAGGCATCATAGCCATCGGATACCCCTGCATCATCCCCATCCACTGGCTGAATGGGGGCATCGTTCGAGTCTTGACTCCAGAAGCGCTGCATGTCTGGAGCCCCGCTGACTGTAGTGTTATCCCGGACAGTCCAAGAAAACTCGTAATCCTTGAGAGATGGGATCCCCTGCTATAGACCGAACTGTCGCAAAACTCGATCGTAGAGGTGGAGCTCCACCTTTCCCCTCTCCATCCACAACCAGCAAACTCGCCTAACATGAGCCAACTCTTGTCCATCCTCGACCCACCCTGGGTGCTCTTGCCATGGCCTCCAGGTTATATGGTCCAGGACAAGGTCATCTAGTAGTCTCCGGGACATCGGTAGGTCAATCCGTTGTTGTGACCCTCTCCGAAGCCACCAGTAGAAAACTCGGGGCCTCTCCCCGTCAATCCCTGTCAAAGGAAGCCCTACCGGCCTCCGCACTGCAATGTGCTCCCAACACCAAACCTGTAGGAGCGATGTCATAACTAGACATCAACCACCCTTGTACACGACCCCGTGCAGGATCCTATACAGCAGGCATAGAAAAAAAATGCCCCAAGAAAACCTATAACCATGATCCTGCATGTCGTAGATCACATCTGCTAGCATCCATGGTACCCTGCACCTACTCTGGTGGCACAACAGAAGTCCACCTACCACTTCGGCCAAAACCTGTGTGAGTCTAGATGCCCCAGGCATCTGACGAGCGCCTCGATGTTCACTCCGCCCTTCTCCAAGGCGAAGCTCGGGTCACCACACAACCGCATCATAGCATGGCCCTAATTGGCCGCATGAGTGATCAACCGTCCTTGTATGGGGATTCTCAGAATCCTCCATACATCCTCCAAAGTAGGAGTCATCTCCCCTGTCGGTAGCCAAAAATAGGAAGAACCCGGATACCACCTCTCTGCTAGGGCTGTTAGTAGCCCCATGTCTGTAGAAACTTGTGGCATTTCTGCCACATGCTGTAAGCTGGCTTGTGCTAGCTGATCCTGCTCTGCCTGTGATAGAGCGGCCAAATTGTCTCTCAACCCCCCATATTTTCATTCTCTGCTCTTTAGCAATCCTCTCTGCAACATAAACAACAAAACAATAAAAATCATTAATAACAACTCAAGTGATTAAAAAAATGCAAGATTAAATAAGTTCAAATTCATCAAATGATGATATCATTCACAATTGGATGATATTGTCCTAAATTTGAGCAAAATCATCTCCGATTTCGCAAGTCGAAATCGTCCTCAATTTGACGAAATTGTCCCCCTTTCGCCGATTTCGCCCTTCGACGAAATCGGCGAACTTAAGACGATTTCGTCGAAATCAGGATAATTTCGTCTCGATGACGTCAACGACCCAAAAACGGCCGCGATGCTCAAAATTTACTCAAAATTCACCTAAACAACATGTAAATTCAACTTAAAACATTCTAAACTAAGTTTAGACTCTTACCCGTAGTCCGCGCCGGACCTCTGTCGATCTGTGCGTCGTCTCCACCATTTTTTGCTTGTAGAGCTCTAAAAACCAAAAAAATGAACAATAAAAATGAATTAGGGTTTTACCCTATTTTTCTTAATTTTATTCAAAACACAATTAAAAACATTTTAAATTTTTTTTGCTTTTTCGCGTTTTTACCTCAAACGTTCGATTTGGGTAAAAACACGGAGGGGGCACCATAGTAAGCTGTCGTACGATTCAACCAAGAATCGTCGCCTAAAAATCAAAATAATTTTTGCTTTCTCGTAGATCGAGAAGAACTCATATTTAACGTATTTTCTTCAGAAAATTCGCTAAAGAGGGGGCAAAATGTAGCACCCTAAAATTGGTGCAATGAAATCTTAATAATTACATTTACTCTAGTAAATAATTTAAATTCAAATTTTAAACTCCCAAACCGCCCGTTAACCACCGTGTAATCCATTTCCTCCTTTCCCGTGCCATTTTTAGAGTTTGTTTTGACCGTTTGACAATATCGTTGTCGATCAG
The DNA here is from genome assembly GCA_028583015.1 of Wollemia nobilis. Lineage (NCBI taxonomy): Eukaryota > Viridiplantae > Streptophyta > Pinopsida > Araucariales > Araucariaceae > Wollemia > Wollemia nobilis. The sequence goes on along the minus strand of JAQPPZ010000613.1, from coordinate 2,550,012 downwards.
ACGATATCACCTTAGATCGGACGATTTCATTTGGAATAGGACGTCCAAACGATCTTGTCCCAAAACTGATTTTTCACAATTAGCTTCTGTTCCAACGGGTCTCTAATTCGAGCAGAAGCGTGTTTGCGTCGTTAGAGACCCTCCCCCGTTGGAGATATCCCAAATAGGGATGATCTCCAACCTCCTAACCACCCTCCTAAGCCTATTTAATCCTAAGCCCTCCCCTTAGCACCCCCTTGGCTGAAATTCCCTGTAACTTGACTTCACACACGTTAAAACATCCTAAATTGATATTTGCAGTAGTTCTATACAAATTTTGTTGCAGGTACCTTAGTGTTTTTCAGCCGGAGCAAGCTTACATCGTCGCGGACGATCCTGTTCAGATCGGAGGCGATCTTGTCAAATCAGAGACGATTTCGTACCAATGCGAGACGATTTCGACTACAGTCAACATTGAGGCAATCAGTGCCTAAAGTTTGCATTTTTTCATCTCTTTTTCTGCTATTTTATTCTACAATTAGCTAGCTTATTCATTATTTTATGCTATTCTGCATTTTGGAGTTCACCCATCTAGATCAAATGCATAATTAAATCATAATTATTATTTAATCAGTGTGATGCATTCATATTTCTGTTCACAATCCTCAGTTTGGTATTGTTAGTGTCATTTTATACTGTTTCCCTCTGTTATCATTGTTGTATTTTCTATGTTTTGCACCTATTTCTCTGTTTGCAGGTCTCTGACAAATTCATCTAATGAATTCGTCAAATCTCAGACGATCTTGTCTGATCTCAGACGATCCTATCAAATCAGAGGTGATCCTAACTGCTTCAAGAATCAAAATCTTCATCAGACATCCGGATCAGGTATTTTCTTTTAATATTCTTTAATTTCTCTGTTTTCTGTCTTAATTCTATTTTTTGTATTCATTTAATCTGCATCTTCATATAGAATAGCTTAGACGCATTTTGGCCAAACCTAGGACTTGAATGCTTAAGGTTAAAATGAACACATAAAACACATTCCCAACCTAAGTGTGGAAACTGCCATTGAATGTTTCTTGGTGAACCCACCATCCGTCGAAAAATCACCATAATACACCAAGGCCTCTCAGTCTGAGGTATCGCGCCATCCTTTTCACATCCCCCTTTTGGGCACGGATCCTATAGCCTGAACGTAAGGGTGTGAAAAATTTGGAGCAATACACATACAAAGTTTCAGATAAAGGTTTTTGAAGAAAACAATCTAGACTACTTTAACTATGATTTCTTCAAAATAGGAAATTACAATGGCAACTCCTCGATAATGGTGCCAAAATTTTGGGCAAAACATTGGTTAGTTTTTCTATGGTTCAATTAATTTCCTCCATTTAATTGTCAACCTGGGGTAGCTCGTAGTCTTGTGAGCAGTCATGCAAAATTTATGCTTGTAATTTCTCCTTCGGAGATGAGTCCCTTGGATTATTGTTTGAGGGGGTGTTTAATTTTTGTTGAAGTTTATATTTAAACCAATAATCCTATGCTAAGTCTAAGAAACATGACTCAAAACATTAAAAACTCTAAATAACTCTGAATAACTACCTTGCTCGAAATTATAGAAAATAGGGAAAATGCTAGAAATAAATTAATCTATTAAAATAATTACAGAAAATAGGGGAAATAGGGAAGAACTCTATTGTAAGTGGGCCCACGCTTACAGCAGGTTATGTTCATGGTAGAATGTTCATCAGACACTTAGAAAATGCTTTTTACAAGAATAATGCATAGAATTTTATTAATAGTTTGTAGCTGAGAAAATTACATAAAATTTTGGGGGGTCTTCTTCAGGGGTGGCCCAAATATTTATAAAGGATGCAACCAACCCTATTATAATTTTTAGAATGAATCAACACGTGATTCGCTATTATAGCTGGTTGCTTGAATAGAGTAAAGTAACATGATTTTTTAGTGTATTCTATTTCCAAAATATGCTGATATTTGATTTACCCGACTTACAAAATTAATTTACGTAACTGCTGAAAAATAAGTGATAAATAATTTTTGACATTATCCCATGTTCAATTGTGATGCTAGAAATATTTTCATGCTGGTTTTTTATGTGTTCACTCTATTATGCCAACCACAGAGCCGTGTTAAAGTTTGAAACTAACAGGAATAAGGCATCGCGGTTGAAGAAATCAGGAAGAAAGCGCCTTTCATTCACATAACAGGAAGCAAGCACCTTCCATCGTATAACAGGAAGTAGACACCTTCTGCCGTATAATGGGAAGTAGGTGCCTTCTGCTGTACAATGGGAAGCAAGTGCCTAATGGAAATAAGGCACCTAATAGTTAGGTATCGAATGGAAGTTAGGTGCTTCAAAGAAATAGGGCACCTGACTTTGTGCCTCTTTACTAATATTCTCTAGATGTTTTCCCTTCATTTATTTATAAATGCCAGGTCCAAGTTGGACCTCGACGAAAACATACCAAAATACAACGATTTCCACTAAATCTACACAAATTACACTTAAAGATAAATATTAGAGAACATGAAAAATAAAATGTCAATTATATATATAATTTCCATAAAATATTTATATCTACAAGAATAGATGCTGCACATTATGGAAAAAAGAGTACAAAAAATGAGCAATTTTATGGCTCATCAATGTCCATGATGGCCTTGAATTTGTTTGGATCCACCTCAATACCTCTTTTAGAGATAATAAAACCTAGCAGCTTGCTAGAGGTAATACCAAAGACATAATTTTTTGGGTTCAACCTAACATTATGCTCTAATAATTGATCAAAGACTTTTTCCAAGACACCAATGTGCTTTTTTTGAGTTTTTGATTTGGCCAAAATATCATCCACATAATATTTGATAATATTATGCATGTAATCGTGGAAGATGTATGTCATGGCTCATTGATAAGTGGCACCTAAATTTTTGAGGCCAAAGGGCATCACCTTGTAACAAAAATTCCCCCAAGGTGCACTGAATGTTGTTTTGTGTTGGTCATTAGGGTTTATTCGAATATAGTTATATCCTAAAAAACAATCCATGAGAGAAAACATTTCATGGCCAACGTAAGTGTCAACAAGAGTATCAATGTTTGGAAGAGGAAAATCATCCTTAGGACATGCTTTTTTAAGGTCTCATAAATCAGTGCAAACGTGTATCGCCCTGTTAGGCTTATGAATGGGTACCATGTTTGAAAGACACTCGGGATAGTCAATGGGGACAATAAATCCCATGTCTAAAAGCTTTTGAATCTCTTCTTTAACCAATTGGGAAATGGTAGTGTGCATATTCCTTAGTTTTTGCTTGACCGGATTAGAATTAGAATGTAAGGTGAGATTGTGGACCACTAAATTGGGATCAAGACCAAGCATGTCCTTGTAGGACCATGCAAAAATACCCTTCTTCTTGAGGAGAGCAATTAATTGGTTTTTTTATCAACAGATAATATTTTTCCAAGCTTGAAAATTTAGGGATTGTCTATGTATGAACTAAGGTTCACATCGATGGTATCTTTAATAGACATGTGAGAACCTTCCTCAAGCTGATGTGGAATTGGTATCAGATGAATATCATCTATGACATCATAAAACTCTTCTGACTTACCCTCATATATGTTTACCTGAAAAACCTCTGGACCTAAATATGAGGATGAATGTGAAGGTGGAGGTTATGGAGGAATGTAGTTGGTTGAAGCCCTTAACAATTCCTTGAAAATGATAAACTCAAAGAAGGATGGAGGGGAGGAAATATGGTCCATGTTAATGAGGCTCATGTCAATTGGAATTGGTTTTTCCAAATCATATGGATTAAAAAGTGGGGTGGTTAAGTCAACAGGGATCATGTTAACTTAGGGAAAAAGGAAAAATGGATGGAGAAGGAAAGGATAGATAGGTAAGGCCTGAGTTGACTAGAACCGATGTTTAGAACCTGAAAAAATTGAATAGCAGCAACACCAATGAATGGAATAAGCTAATGTAATGCAATGATTTTTTTAGTAGTGGTGAAAACCATTGTTTTTTTATGTACATCTATTATAGATTTGGTTGATGAAATGGCTTAGTGAGATGAAGGTGGTGGTTCACTCGTAGGTTCGGCTCGCTCTTTTGAAAGAAGCAAGTGAAATATGGGCTCATGTATGGGGAAAATTATGAGGTAAAACTCATCATGTTCGGTGTATGGAATGATGGGTTTTGATTCCTCCTCAAACTCATCATAAGAAATTGATAAAAGATCAAATTCTTCATATATTTCATCATCAGGGTCATCGGTGTGGTGGGCATCTGTTATTGAATTTAAATGAAATATTTAGAAGGCTTGTTCAAGGTTAGATATGGAGTAAAGTGGATGATAGCCTAAACCTAAATGCCCATGCACTTCTCGATATGGAACATCAATAAGGTCATGTATTCCCTGTTCATGCCGTCCTAAGACATGTCCTTGCTAATTAACTATGTGAAAATACTGGTATGGGAATCCTGACATACATTGTATATTGGTAGGTTCTGGTTGTTTGGGTTCATTTAGAGGAGCTAAATTGGATGAAGAATCCAACCCCCCATACATTGTATATTAGGCATAGAACCCATATTGTATACTGCTCCTATAGATAAGGGTGGGTCACATGGGCGACTGTAATCCTTAGTAGTTTGGACATTGAGCGGTGTAATTGTGACATCTTGGACCATGTATTCACCAATACCAGTAATAGTAATATGGATCATGACTTGGGATGGTGTGGATATGGATGGATTGGATGATGGCTTAGAAAATGGTAGAGGCGGGATTGAGGTGGCATCACAATTTATAATTTTGACTTGTGAGACATTGATTGATGTGGATATCGATGGTTGAGGTGGTTTTTGGATAGGGAATGATGTGGAAGAGAGAATTATAGATGATGATGATGTGGATTGATTATGACCACATGTGCATGTAGTCAATGGTGATGAATATGGATGAATGGAAGTGAAAACTTGATGTGGAGTGATGATGGGTAACTCCTCAGGAATAAAAGCTTTTGATGATGAAATGAGTGGTGTGGTTGATGAAGTGGATGATGATGTCAAGAATAAGTGGGTTGAAGGAAGCATGGATTCATAGGTATTTGAGATAAATTTGCAATACTTGAACGGCTCAACATCTGTAGGTATGCAATGGACCTGTCCCTCATGGACGTATTTTAAAATTTGATGTAATATTGAGGGGACACAACTCATTTCCCTCATCCAAGGTCATCCAAGGAGTACATTATATGCCATGGACCCTTTCAGAATTTGAAACATAGTATGCAATATTTTAACCCCCACTTCAATGGGTAAAATGATAGTGCAAACTGTAGAGTAGAGAGCATCGTTAAATGGTTTCAATGTGAAGGATGATTTGGTGTTATGCGATGATGGAAGATTGAGATGATAAGGGGTGGATGTGGTGATGATGTTAATGGAGGAGTTGGTATCAATGATAACTCTTTTAAATGGCTTCTAGTCAATTTTGGCCATGATGTGTAAAGGAGGGTCCACACTTTTCGATGAAATTGGTTTGACCTCTAAATCGTAAAATGTGACAGAAGGTTCCATGCATGTTCTAATACTCCCTATAAAATTTTTGAAGGCATTAACATCTTGGGATTGAATTTCAATGGATTTCAAAATGTCCATTAATACCTCATGATGTGGGGGAGATTATTGTATAAGCTCATAAATTTATAATTTAGCTGAAGCCATTTTCAAGCTAGTGGTTAACCGACTACTCAATGAAATGATAGGTCTTTGAGGGTGATTGATGGGATGATGAATTGGTGGGGGTGGATTATTTGGAATGTGGATTGGAGATTATTATGAAGTAGGTTGTGGAGACACACTTACCTGAGGTGCTATAGAGGGTTGAACGAGTTGATGTTGTATATTCTTTTGATTAGCACATTGCTGACCTCAGGTAACTACATGTATAGCACCCATAAAACCTTGGTATTGTTGTATGCGATTAACTTGGTTGGGTGGGATTTTGGTGTTAGACCCTCTCATTATTTATGGCATCTTATCATGATAAATAAATGGTGGTTAATATATACAAATATTTTGGTTTTTCTGGGCCAAGGGACTATTAAGCTTGATGAACCCTAGGTCGATAAGGTCTTGTACTACATTTTTGAAACTGAAGAAACCATTTATGTCATGTCCATTTTGCCTATGATAGGGGAAAACATTTCCCTATAGTTTTTGTTATGTTTTTTAGTATCATTAGGTTTTACCATAGGTAATGAAAGTTGGCTGGTGTCATACAACCTACAAAAAATGGAAGCATTAAGATTTAGCTAGTGGAGTGAATTGGTGTTGTTTTCAAGTAGATTATCGGTAGGGGTGATTATCCATAGTTGATTTTGTGCTTCAAGGTTTTTGATATGGGGATGGAACCACATGATATGCAATTTTTTGTGGTTGTGGTTGCACATGTACTGGTTGTTGAGCCATTACAAGTTGGCTCATGACCACTTGATTGACACGATTAGATGAATTGGTTGAATTTGCCTAATTTTATTTTGGTTGACCAGAATAATTACTCTTATATTGGCCCTTAGGTTGCCACTCTTTATTTTTGGTTTTGAGTACACCCTCTTGGACTTGATTTCATCAATGAAACTCGCTTGAGTGAGAGCTTCCTCAAATGTTCGATATTGTTGCAATTAAAGTAGCCAAGAGATGGGTTTAAAAAAAATCTTGGTGAAAATTTTAATGAGCTCATCCATTGGGAGGGAGAATGGTAGTTTTTTTATTACAACCCTCCAATGGTTACCAAAGTCATAAAAAATCTCATTATCATATTATTTTAGACCATATAAATCAGATAATGTGACTTTATTTTGAACATTGAGGGAAAATATCTCCAGAAATTGATCAACCAATTGCTCAAAAGTATAAATACTATGATGAGGCAAGTGATTGTACCACTCTACAAAATCTCCCCCCAATGTATGAGAAAATATTTGAAGCATAAGAGCATCAATATTTTGGATTCTGAAATAGGCATGAATGAAAGTGCTCACATGTTCTTTAGGGTCCTCAGTCCCTTTAAACTTGTCAAACTTTAACACTGTAAAATCTATTGGATATGGTAGTGAAGGTACCTAAGGATGAATTGGTTGATTGATCAATTGACGTAAGGTAGGCTTATAGTTCATCAAACCAGGAGTGTGAAGTATCAAACTATAAATTTGTTGTTCCATGTTTTGATCTTAGGGTCTTCTCCTAGAATGTGAAAACCCTGAATTGCTTGATGATTCTATGAAGGTGGGGTGGAAAGATGTTGTGGAATGATTAGGTGATGATAGATTGGTAGAGTGTATTGGAATTTATGATGATATGGATGGTGAAGAAATATGGTGAATGATGAATTAGAGATGATAAATGATGATTATGCATGTGATGATTTATAGGAATGACTTGTGGATGTGTTGAAGGTAGAGTGGGAATGGAAACCATAGAATATTATGGTACCCATGCTAGAATTTGGGTGACAAATATGGGTTGAGTGGAAATAGGTTAAGGTTTAGGATTAACCACAACTTGTTGAGAATTTTGTTGCTTTTTAAGAAATTTGTTGAGTTCTCATGTTTCATGAATTTCCAATTTTGTGGATGTGGGTGGAATGGATGAGGTGGATGAAGGATAAGTTTTAACCAGAATCACAACTAGATGGGTGACATGGACAGTGGTTGAGGTAGATGATGACACTTGTGAAGCATCATTGACATGTGTTTTATACAAAGGAAAACCATAGGTAGTGGTGAAGGATGATGGAATGGAGGTACTTGTAGCACCTAACGGTTGGGGAATGAATACATGATGGGAGTGTGCAATTGATGCCTCAAAGAGAGGGTTGGTATGAAACTAGGTTAGTCTAGAAGGATGGGAGGAGATAAATTCCTACTAGAAAGCAGATTCTTGCCTAGGTGGATTATGGATGGGTTCCAAGACATAGTTAATGGATCTTTGAAAAGCCTCCACTTGGGCCATGTCTATATGGGTAATGTGATGACCAATGGTTGGTGAAGATGGTTCTATTTTTGGAATGGTTTCATAGGTGGTATTGTGTAAAACATCAACTTGTGATGTCTACACAATGTGTGATGGTTCTGCAGATAAATTTGAATAATTTGTCTGTCACACTAGGGATATTGGCTATGGAAGTGGAAGTGGAAGTGGATGATGGAATATCTATGTGTGACATGTTTTGAGGATTTAAAATTTGATTCAAAGCTTATTTCTTACTCTGATTCCTAGTTAAATAAGTTGACTGAATCAAATAAATGCAATGCAAAAATAAAAATTTTACAAGAATCAAGTAACAATCAAATTCTAAGTTTCTTCAACCCAAAAATATATCTTACTTTATTTTTTAATTATCTCGTGTTAATGTTTTTTTATTTTGGTGTGTTTGAATGCACTAATATGAATTAAAATGGATGTATACTATGGCTAGGATGGGCAACGAGATTCTTACTGGTGATGAAATCTAACAAGTTTACTCGGGAGCAACCTACAGTGTCTAGGGGTAGAGATTTGTGGATGGAGATGAAACCCACCGTCACCAGATCTCAAGCAATGGTTGGTGATGAAATCCAACCATTACTGTTAAAAATGAAATGTGCAGTGTGTGATTCCTTTTAAAAGGTTTAGTTTTCTATTGTGCTCATAAAATGTCAAAAAATGACTACTTTCATCAATCTAAATCAGAATCCAGCATCAAAAAATCAATTTTCCCAAAAGGAAGTAGAGTACACGCTTAAATCCCTCTCTAATCAGCCGAGGGATTTGTCTACTCCTCCACCTTGAACCACAAAATGTGGGGGTAACTTTAGCACTTTGATACTATTCCTACTTAGATTAATAAAAACAAAAATTTCTAACCCTAGAATGCAAACTACTTTATGCTTTTAATATTTCATATGCAGACAAAAGATGCAACGCACCAGAAAGCATGGAATTTTTTAAAATGAAAATGTGTTGTGTAAATGTAACTATATGCAACAACTACTCTGGTAGCTAAATGCATATTAAAATTATTGTTTTAAAATATTTATTATAATGTTCATTTTAGCCTGATATTTGCAAAAACGTAAAGAAAAAATTGTAAAAACATAAAGAAAAACTGTAACATAAAGGTTAGGGTTTTGACGTAGACTTACAAGTAAGCCTATGTTTTTCTTCCTACTATTTGTGAAATGCCTTTCTATGATTATAAAATACCCTGGGGTATTTCTCGAACTTAGGAGAGAATACCTCAAGCACCGTCGGGCGTTCTGAGCAACTTTTGCAACTTTTGTAAATTCTTAGAAACCCTAACTCTACAAATTTTGCACGATTTAGCTTCTATAAACCTACAAAAAAAGAGACAAAAACCAACAAATTAGTTGAAAAGATAATCAAAATACAAAACCCTTTGTGGGTCCTACCGTCATTGTCATTTGTAGATGCAAAAACAAAACACCAAAATATAAAGATTACAAAGTAAATGAGCAAAATGTAGACAATACACCTGATTGCAAAAATAAATATATTTTTTATTTGTTCTTGCCGATGGATCTCTTTATTACAATCAGTTATACACCAAATAGGGAAGGTTTACAATTCTCAAGAACTTTGATATAATTTTTACAATAAAACTAGGGTTCTTCGAAACCCTAGTTGGCCAAGGATGGTGGTGTCTTCAGACCCATTTTTGATCTCAATAAGGTGAGTGGACTTCCATTATCCTCTGTAGGACCACTCTAGCTTCAATATCTATAAAAAAATATGATCTCCAGATCTACACACATAGAAAACAAGAAAGATTTAATAATACCTGAGAGGGCTCCACTGTGTGAGGTCCTCACCAAAATAAAACTTTAACCCTACTTGTAGAGATATAACTATGAAACAGATCTAAAAATGCTAATAATGAATGCAATAAAATTATACCTTGTCAAAAATGATCCTCTATATTCAATCTTCATTGTTGTCATTGTAGATGTTGACATAGATATGCCCTAACAGTGCTCAAGGTTCATAGGGATGCAGATCCTGGATGTAAAATCTGCGTAGGTGCTTGAGAGCAATATAAAGCACCCAAGGGCACTCGATGAATGTAGGAGGGCACTCAATGAACTCTTGAGGGTATTATAGGTTATGTAGTAGGATATACGAAGTAGATATGGTGCATGGGATAGGCAAAAAAGAATGGGGCGATAGGCAAAATGAAGCGATGGTGGATGAAAATGGCAGACCAGGGAACTTGGAAACCTAGGGCAAATATAGCTCCAAGAAATCAAGGGCTTAGGGTACTCAGGGAATTCAAAAGCTTAAGGTAAAGTGTCAAGATTTTTCTCTAGGCCTTGGGTCATCAAAATGATTTCTATTTATAATCTTCCAACAGGTATGTTAAGGTTTCAATGACACTAATCATGTGGTCAAGATTAAAATATAACGAAAGGTGGAGATTAAGGCTGGGCAAGTGGCATGGATCAAGGCAGATGGATGGCTAGGATTATGAAAATGATGAATGGTTGATATTAATTCACATATATACATACACATTTAATAAATATACATAAATATAATATAAAATATTTATATTTAAATATATATAAATAAATATATATAAATAAATATATATAAATATATGTAAATAAAGGGTAATTATGGCGGACGTAGGTGTTGTAGGTGAGTTGGAGAGGAGAGGGAAATCCTCCAAGTGAGGTCCCAGGTTCAAATCTCCACCCTACCAAAAAGCTGATTTGGGTATCCAAAATCCAATTCATAATGTTGGTGTGAGCAAGGTCGGGTGCGACTCCCGGGTGACTTTGACGGTGTAGAACCCCTCGTTCGTGGTCTCTCAGACCAAGGCAGCCCCGCAAGGGGTTTTTTGTTTAAAAAAAAAGAGTGTAATTATGGAGGGAAACTATGGATGGAAGACAAGTGGCTAGATTTTGGTGTTTACAAAAATAAATAATTTTGAAATATTTTTTTACATTTTTTAGTTAGATGGTGAATGTAAAGTAGTTAACTAGATTAACTAGTCTAAGACACGTGTGCCTAAAATATTAATAATTAGATTTTTTTTGCCTTTGCTTTGATTACTTTCATTTATTTTATTGGAATGACACTTTTAACTATGAACTTACAAATTTTATATTTAATACGTCTATTTAGGTGGTATGTTGCAATTAACATGGTAATTCCACCAACAATGATATAATATATATATATATATATATATATATATATATATATATATATATATATATATATATATATATATATATATATATATATATATTGATCAATCACAAGGCACAAAGTGGTTTTATTATTGTCTTATTGTAACAAGTGTCACAAAATCCTTAGATATGATGCATTGGAAAATTTATTAGTCAAAGCAATTCAAGTAGCAAAGTTGATTTTCGGAAGGATGGATTACAACATAAAATTTTGAATTTTGAAAATTTTGAGTTTATTAATAAAGAAAAACTTTCAAAGGACATAAATATTTAATATAAGAGCTATATTTTTACTATTTACAAATATTCTAGCTCTATATAATGGTATCATAGATGCAATGTGTAGAGGGGGAAAACTATCCTATTGTGTATGATTCTCAAGGCTAGATCCGTAAAGAGATATCCTTGAGGTGAACTGTGGGGTTACGTTGTTATCTACACTCAGTGGTAAAGGGGGGTAAGGGTTCACCAAGAACGGTTTAAGAACTTGCTCCAAGTCCTCTGGTTTTCAAGAATATTTGATGTATTCAATTTAAGACAATCACCTAGATTTGGCCTTTCTAGATCTATGTTATGAAAGATAAATAACAATGTAGAAATACAAAATGCAAGAAGATAAGAGCTAACCCTAGAATGATTCTTTCTTTGAATGCCTTTCTAATCCTAGGGTTTTAAAACAAAAAACCTTTAAGCAAGGGTTCAAGAATAAATGCACAAACAAAATTAACTGTAAGTGCATACTATACGTTGTTTATATTTCAAATGCCTAAAAATCAATTAATTATATTTCTATTAAATCAGATATAGGATTTTATAACAAAAACAGAATGCACTATTAACTAGAACATTTATCTTATCTGGTGGTTGATCCTTGCTTTTTATCCTTTGTCTAATGATATCAAAAATTCCTATTCCTACAAGATAACTTGATAAACATTTGGAAAATATAATCAGTTTTAGGGGGCCTGCTGAGGCCATTGTATGATAATACTTGGAGGCACAATAGTCAATCCCCCTAGGTACTTTTAGCTGGCCTTTGAAAACAGAAGCAAAATTTTACCTTCAGAAGATGAACAAGCATAACAGAATAGTAAAACAAAGTACCAAATGCCCTAATATGGCTTAAATGCAGTCAATAACATATATCTAGGGTTTGAGGATAAAAGCTTACCCCCAAACATGGTCTATGTAAAATCATGCTCCGTATGGAATGATCACAATTTTGCACAAAGGAAATTACATCTTGCAAAGACTTGGGCACGATTTTGCAGAAGAAGATATAAGACTCCAAAAATTGTAAATTAGTAATAAACACGCTAATATACAAAAAAAAAAGAGTGAAAATAACCTAGTGGTAGCAAAAAAGCATATCCAAGGATGGAGACCTCCAAGTAGCAAAAATCCTCCTTAGGGCTTCAACACTTGTCCACCAAGAGTAACAAAACAAAATTCAATGCAACAGAAAATAAAGCTTCAATAGATCACACTTCACACTTGTGAGTTAGCTTGCTTGCAGAAGAAGAAGAAGATGAACTTGAATCAAGAATTATTTTTATTTCTTGGTTAGAAAAATGAACTTTCTTGGATTGATACTTGGGGAAAAGAAGATTTCAAACCCTCCTTATATAGTGTATTTGAAATAAGAATGGGTGGGAAAAACTAAGCACAATTGAACTTAAAAAGATAAATTTTGAAAATTAAGGTTTTCTTAAGAAAAAACCCTAAAATGCAAAATTGCACCCCATAATAATGGATCACAATTTCGCACCAACTAGACCCCTATGTGGTTTTAATGCATTTTGGAGGGTCAAATGGAGTCAAAATGGGTCATATCATATACCGTTGGAAATATATTTTTGAGCCTAATCTAATGGTATATGATTTAGAAGGAATGGATAATATTTAGTATAATAAAAATTGGCTCAAATATGACCCTACTTTTCCAAGGAGAAAACAAGGGATCTAGGGAAAATTACTCACCTTAGTGGGTCAATTTTATGTGTATATATTTTACCTTTTCTTTGATGTATTTAAGGCTAAGTAAATGCATCAAAGAAATATGTAGACTCCTATGGGTAAGAAAGCAACAAACATAGAGAAGGGGTGGCCATGTTTGGACAAAATGATGGTGCAAAAGAGGTATCACAAGGGGCACTCTAGAATTTTGCACACAAGGTGAGACATTACTACCTTTAATGCCTCTATGACTAGGGTGCCCCTTGAGTTTTGGAAGGAATGAAAATTCTTTAAGAAACATGAAAAAGGTAAAGAAAGAAAAGTAAAACATAAAAACAAAAAGAACAAAGCAAGCAAACAAAAAATAGAGCAATCATCACTGGGTACAACATGAATCTAGTACATCTAACATGAAATGCATGGATGAATGGAAGAAAGATAAAAAATAAGAAGGGAAGAGGAGAGAAGAAAAAAACAAGAAAAATAAGAATAACAAGAACAAATTTCAATAAGGTCAACCATAGAAAATGAGAGAAGTTGATCAAGAACCCTGAATGAAGGGTGTTATGCCCAAAGGATGGTCTAGATGTAAAGTTAAAATCCACTATGGGTGTAGTACTCGCTAAGATAGATATATGGGTAAAATATGGAGCATAACCCACTATGGGTGTTTGCTCAAATGATAAAATAATGGAACATAATTCATTATGGATGATTACTTGCTAGTGACTACTATGGGACGATTACCCGTTAGGATGTATACCAAGGCCTACTAACATGGCCAAGGAGCTTATCCTATAATGGGGTGTTGAGCCCACAGGGTCAAAATAAGCATAACCCAATAGGAGTAATATGTTATTATTGATGTGAATGATGTATCAACAAGTACTACCCGATAGGGGTGTGTAAAAATGTATATAAAACAATCAATATGAGCATAAAAAAATGTGAGTGTGTGCATGAGCTAGAAGATAAGAGAGGAAGACAATTAAGAACAACAAACTGTGTGTGTGTGCCCCCAGCTTGAAGTTTCAACTATTGAGAAATCAAGAGGGAAAAAATGTGCAAACAAGCAGGAGAAGAATGTATATCCTTATCTAAACAAAGAAGACAAAGGAAAAAGAAGAATTATGCAAAGTACAAGGATATACCAGAAGAGGATTCCATTCCTTGTCTTTGGAGATACATGATAGTCATTGTAAAAACTTTTAAAGTCAAGGGACACAAGAAGAAGAGAGAAGATACGAAAAGAGCAAAGGAAGATGAGAAGAGAATAAGGGATGAAAATGCATGGGCCTTAGGTTGGGGTTTCGCTAGGCATTCAAATCCTAGTGAAAGTACAATGCATGTGAGCTACAACCTAACTAGGTATCATCGCATGCCATTGTCACAAATCCATGAAAAGCTATATGATCAAGTAGTCATGAGCAAATAGCGATGCAATTATGACAAGAAAAAATGCAAGAGGAACAAAATATCAGGTAACCATGCAAAGTATGATAGGCAATCATGCAATATAAGCAAGCAAGCAGGTATGATGAAATACAAATGCAAATGTATACCTAATTAATGATTGATTTCACTTTATTTTATGTTTTACTAAACAAGCAATCAAAATGATAGTCAACATACATTCTAATTGTGCCTCCTATATTAACAAAAAGAACACACATTCAAGTGACTACTTCATCAAAGAATAATCTAGAAGGTAAGCCATCTCAATTATTATAATCATGAAGAGGCTCCTTCATTGTATTTTATTTGGCAGTCATAACATGATAATATATAAATTATTGAACAAAACCATCTTTCTTAACATAGGGATGAGAAATCCCTAAATTTACAATATATTTATGAGAAGTAGAAGATTTACCATTAGAACACACAAAATTTATCATATTACAAAAAACAAATGTTGAAGGGATAAGGGGGATCCTCATCCTCATTACTCTGCTCCAAACCTTGATTAGATATCTAAAAGATATTCTTGAATAAATTGATTGTCTTGATCCCATGATAAATTGATTAGAGGTTCCTCACTCACTTTTATATTGTTGAATTGCTCAGATTAATGAGATGAGGAACTAGAAGAAACATATGATAAAACTGAAGTACAAACATTGAGACCAAAATGAGCCTATTCAACCATTGAACAATATTTGAATGGATGAGGGTCACCTGGAATGGTGACAAGTTGATATTTAAATTTGAACTTAAAATACTGATGAAGAGTAGAAGGGATGACCTTCATTGCATGAATCCAAGGACGTCCAAGAAGAAGGTTAAAATATGTAGGACAAGATACCACATAGAACAATGTATCTAAAATATTAGGTCCAACTTTAAGGGGAGAGATATAATGCCACAAGCTTCTTGGGACTTGTTGAATGTTTTGATGATTGCATCAGATTTAGTTAAATCTTCCTCTTTTAATCTAAACTATTGGATAATTTGATAGGTGCATAAATTAAGGGAATAACAATCATCAATCATAGCCCTTTCATTAAATATTTCCACAATAAATGTAGTAATGTAGAGAGAAGAATTCCTACGTAGGTCTGAGAAAGAAATATCATCATTCGAGAATGTGATGTGATGTGTCACAAGAGAGCTTACAACATTGTCCATATCACTAGGGTAAATATTTGGAGGTATAGATTGTTGTTTTAGGATATTTATCAAGGCTTCTCCATGAGTAGGAGAATTTTGTAAAATATCTAAAAGGGAAATTTTACTAAAAAACTCATCTCCTGTTGAGACTGTTGGATCTATCGATTCTACATATGCTGCTTTGAAGTAGTTGTTATCATACCAATCATATTACCATGAGGAGGTGGCATATTATTATAGGATACTTTATTAGCTACTACTAACCATACTTTGGTAATGGATCCTTGAATATTCCTATATCCTATTTTGTTGTCAGTATCTACTGAGTAGATGCTTGATTATTTGATGGCTAAGAATTTCCTATATCAATACATCTTGCATCGATCAAATATTGTACCACATGTTTCAAGTTCTTACAAGAATTTGTCTAATGTACTTCCACTCTATCATATGTACAATGTTGTCTTGCCTTTTACCAACTAGTTGTAGTATTTGGTTATCTTATGGGAGGTAACTCAATTGCGTTGGCTTCTAAAGTTTATTTCTAAACCACTTCCATAGACATTAATATTTGTGAAATTCCTTTGTGCAGGTTTCTGAAGTATTATCTTTTATAGGTTTTTAGTAATGCTATTAACAAACCTACTGTCCATTACATCATCACCTACCACATCCTTATTCTTATACTGTGACTTAATGGTTTTATCTTCTTTCACTTGTCCTTTTTTAATAAGAGCTTGTTCCACTTCCCTTGCTAACTCAATTACTTGATAAAAATATATGATAATAGTAGTCTCTAATGCATACGAAAACTATTCTTGCAAACTTCTAATAAATATCCCAAGGATATCTTTAGGAGGTAAAGTATATATCAAGTGTCCCACTAGAATTCTCCAACGAGCCAAAAATTTTAATTTTTTTTCTTTACCTTGTTTTAAATTACAAACATCTTTCATTGTCACTTTCTTTTTAATATAGGCACCAATTTGTTGAACAAATAATTCTATTTCTTCCTTAAAAATTTTCAATGAATAATTAGGCAATCGATAATACCACTCTAAGGACATACCAGCAAGACTCTTAGGGAATATCTTTAATGACAACATATCATCATAGATGAAATCATGGTAAGCTATTCTAAATCTTCTTAGATGCTCAATCGAATATTTTTTTCCCTTATATATAGGTAAAACCGACATGGAAAAATGCTTAGGATAAGGCCTAGTAGCAACACTAGGATCCAATGACTGATTATGCCTTTCCTTATAATTGTAAGTGAAACTTGGAGGTTGAATCATCTCAGATTTTAAAACCAACTATTTTACTATATTTTCCAAACTTTGCACCTCTAGATTATTGCTGTGCAATACCCCCAAATTCCTTAGGGGAGGGGTATAGGTAGGTTGTTGAATAGGTACTTGTCTTAAGTTGGACGTATTGATACTATTGTAATATGTAGTACTTTTCTAGAGAGGATAATTTACAATTGGTGGAACAAAAGCAAGAACATTGAGATTAGTAGATTGAGAAGGAAGTTGAAAAAAATCTTGAGTGATACTATTGGTTGGAGGAACTTGTAGATTCCTTCCAATTTTGGTGGTTACAGTAGTGGCATAAGTTGGATGATGAACAAGATTACCATAATTTAAAGATTCAATCAAGGAGTTATCATGAATCTGCTTAGGAGAGACTATTTGAGGAGGAGTCTCACCTCTTCCAAGTTGAGCTTTCCACTCCATAACCTTAAGAAAATCTACCTTATGGCATTTCATGAAACTTCAAACATGATAAAATAATTAAAAAAAGTATTGACCATTGGGATATTCAAGGGTATCAAGAATATTATAAACCTTTTCTTATTCAATATTATGATTTTCTCTATCACTTTAATCATTATCTAGAGAAATCTCATCAAACCTTAAAGGCATTTTCTCACTCCCAAGGATGGAAGCCATTAGAAGGAGAAAAGGACTAGGGCAAAAAGGAAGGAACAAAAGACAAGAAAAAACATGCAAAAGATGTTATGTTTTTAATTTTTATGATCTAAAAACATATAATTAAATATCTTGATTAAAATAAAAGGAGGTGTTCACATCAGGTTTGCCAAATATATAGAGGGGGAAAACCACCCTACCACGTATGATTCTGAAGGTTGGATCCGCAAAGAGAAAGAGCCTTGAGGTGAACTGTAGGGCTACATTATTCTCTACACTCAGTGCTAAAGGGGGGGAAGGGTTCACCAGGAATGGTTTAAGGACTCACTCCAAGTCCTATGGTTTTCAAGAATGTTTGATGTATTCATTTCAATACAATCACCTAGATTTGGCCTTTCTAGATCTATGCTATGAAAGATAAAGAATAATGCAATAAGACAAGAGCTAACCCTAGAATGATTCTTTTTTTGAATACCTTTCTAACCCTAGGGTTTTAAAATAGAAAACCTTTAAGCAAGGGTTCAAGAATAAATGCACAAACATAATTAACCCTAAGTGCACACTATATGTTTTTTATCTTTCAAATTTCTAGAAATCAATTAAATATATTTCTATTAAAATAGATCTAGAATTTTACAAAAAAAATAGAAGGCACTCAACAAACAACCTAAATATTAACTAGAATACTTATCTTATCCAGTGGTTGATCCTTGATTTTTATCCTTTTTCCAATGATATCAACAATTCCTATTCCTGCAAGATAACTTGGCAAACACTTGAAAATATAATTAGTGTTAGGGGGCCTGCTTAGGCCACTATATGATAATACTTGTAGGAGAAACTATCAAGCCCCCTATGTCCTTTTAGTTGACCTTTGAAAATAAAAGTGAAAGTTGACCTCGAAATATGAACAAGCATAACAAAATATAGAAGAATAGAATAGTAAAACAGAGTACAATATACCATAATATGGACTAAATATAGTCTATAACATAGAACTAGGGTTTGGGGATAAAATTTAACCTCCAAATGTGGTCTATGCAAAATCGCACTCCTTACAGAGAGATCACGATTTTGCACAGGTGAAATCGTGTCTTGGAAAGACTTGAGAATGATTTCACATAAGAGATAAAACTCTAGAAACTATAAATTAATAGTATATAAGATAATATGCAAAAAAAATGAGTGAAAATAACCTGGTGGTAGCAAAAAAGTAGATCCAAGGAGGGAGACCTCCAAGTAGTAGAAATCCTCCTTAGGGCTTCAACACTTGTCCACCAAGAGTAGCAACACACAATCCAATGTAGCAAAAAATAAAGCTTCAATAGATCACACTTCACACTTTCAAATTAGATTACTTGCAAAAGAAGAATAATATTTCAATAAAATAGAACTTGAATCAAGAATTGTTGTTTTTGCTTGGCTATAAAAATGAACTTGCTTTGATTGATACTCTGGAAAAGAAGATTTCAAACCCTCCTTGCGTAGTGGATTTGAAAGAAGAATGGGTGAGAAAAACTAAGCACAACCAACCTTAAAAATAAAAACTTTGAAAAATAGGGTTTTCTTAAGAAAAAACCCTAAAATGCAACATCGCACCCCATAAAAATAGACCATGATTTTGCACCAACTAGACCTCTATTCAATTTTAATGCATTTCGAAGGATCAAAAAGAGTCAAAACGGGTCATATAATATAATGTTGGAATACTAATTTTGAGCCTGATCTATTGGTATAATATTTAGGAGGAATATATAATATTTGGTAGGGGACAATTGGCTCAAAGAGGATCCTACTTTTCCAAGGAGAAAACAAGGGATCTAGGAAAAGTTACTCACTTTAGTGGGTCATTTTTTCATGTCTACACAATGATATTCTATTACCTAGGAGGTAAAATGGTTCAAGAACCTAATGGAGTCTAAGATGTGAATTCCTTAGTTTGGGGAAAATCACAACAATTATATAGAAAAAATAAATGCTCTCCTCAAAAGTAGAGGTTTGTTGATTTACAAGAGTTTGAAGGATCTTATGATTCAAAAAGAGGAAGTAATGCTTAATAAGGACGGGCCTTATATTCTAATCATCTTGTATATTTAATTATATTTAAATCTTCATAAGAAAGAATGCAAAGAACCACATAAAATTTGGGATAGGTTCATTGAACACTTTGGAAGTTTAATACCATATATGTTAGCATATTATAAATAAAGTTATATAATCTCAAAGTGGGTGACCTCAATAACATTGAAAAGAATATAACATGGTTAAGAATTTGAGATCTAATATTTACTATATTTGGAGGAAAGTTGAAGATAAGAGCATATAAACTTTGTTCTTAGTTATATTTCTTTAGTAAGTTCTTTGTTATTAACATTCATAATATTCCTTAGTATTCCATTATTTCCTTTAAAAATTTGATGAACCTAAACTGTAAACAAAACCCCCAATTTACTTATGCATAAATGATAGCAAACATTCTCGTACATAAGTACCACATCGATTACAAGGTTGATCTAATGAATAACACTTCCCTACTATGAAATAAAGTCATCATTTATGCGGTGTTACCATTCCTCAAATGTTTTACTAATGTATAGAAATTTCATGTCATAACATCACCTACCATTAGCCATATCCCACAAGGTTAATATTTTTTACTACTAAAAACTATTAGTAATGTTAATTCATCAAACAAGAGTTATTAATAACATTGTAGGCAATAAGTAATAATACCACCTATATGGCTACATAGCTCTTTTACATCCTAAAATATAGTACATGTTGTTAGAGAGTGTTTCCTATAAAATAATAAAAATATATGAAAATGACAACCACCTAAGTTAATAAATCTAAAAAATTGAGTTAGATTTATGAAGATATAGATGAAATGATCTATCTTACCTTTTTAAAAATGAAAAATACATAAAAATAACTTTAAAAAGATCTAAACTAAATTAAAGACTAATAGGAATGCTACCCTTCATCAAGTTAGATGAAATTTTCATCCTTAAATATAAATTTCTTAGTTTAGTAGATATGATGAGGAATTAGATATCTCCATGGATATCATTTGAATCCTCTCCACAACAACTCATAATGCATTTTTCATGATATCTTTTATGTATTATTTTCCTCCATCTTGATTCCCTTCCTCTCATGTGCACAAATGAGGTTTAAATGAGAAATAAAGATAATTTGACTAACCCTCATTGAGAGATTAAGGTTTCTTTAGGGTTAGATAAAATTTAAGTGATCATCACTAAAGCATAAATGTTTCTTTAGGTTACATAGATATTTGTTTTGAGATTGATTCAATCTAAGGGTTGAGTGTGTTTTACTTTTGAAGGGAAAAGTGGGATTATTTAAAGATCTTGTTTATTCTATTGTTGAAACTTAAAGTTGATATAATATGAGTACCTCAAAATAATACATGCCAAATTATCTCTTCTACATGTCATAGAGAAACTTAAGTGGTATTTTATGTGTTTCATCTACTATTTTCTTACAACCATGTTCTTTTGCACCTTATGCAAGAGTTTCATTTTATTATAAAATACTTTTATTTACATAGTATGAAAGATGAGAAGCAATCTTAGAAGTGAGTGGACATTTTATTTTTAAATAAATAATTTTTAAGGAATGCATGAAAATATTATTTTTATTATATTAAATATGAAAAATTTTAGATGTTTTCCATTATGTTATTAAAATTGGATAAGAGAAAATCCTATTCATATTTATATGTGAACATAAATAATGTAGTTACTAGTTATTCATTTTGCTCAAGCAATGTTTACATACCTAGATTTAAGCTTGTGAACAAATCAAATTCCTACAATAAGGATACTGGATCAACAACAGAGCTAGACGACATCATAAAATAAGGGTCAATAAGATACATCAAAGGTATTACATCCATTGCAGACACTAGTGAAACCTTCAAATTTAATCCTAAAGATAATTCAAGGGACTGTTGAGTTATTAAAAGATCTTCTAGATCACTTTTTAGTATATCAAACAAGATTGATATTAGAGAAACCATCAGTCTAATGAGGTCAAACAAAAGGTATAGTAGATGCTCTCAATATGAGAGAAGAATTGACTCCCACTTAGATTATACTGACATTTATCTCTTGCACCTACGTACAAAGATTTGACAATAGACCTCATTGTTTTAAGAAAGTTTACTTCCAAATATAACAAATAATAAGCCACCTAAGTACATGAAAATGATATATTGATCCATAATAGAGGTATGGTTGATCAAAACATGATGTTGCTCCACTCTTATAGATATTTATAGTTATGATAAGAATTGTATGGATATTCATTCTTTAAAAGAGAAGGTAGGACAATGGTGTTAAATCCTTAGAATTGATAATCAATGATGTGACTTAGGACATATTTGAGTAGCAAGTTTAGGATAGCTACATTTCAAAGCCTTTTTTAGAAGATAAAGATCAATGGGTTTTATGGTCTTCACTTGGATGTCATTATGGTAGATAAGTATTGGGATTAGTTCTAGGGCTTCTTAAGTGCATTAGTTCAACCTAGGATGACTTAATTAAGGTGAATTGGTTCAACATGAGTCTTTGCAACCATTTAATGAGAGGTAATTGTTTGACCTAAATTTATATAAGCTTAGGAGAACATTACACCTCATATGTGAAGGGAAAATTAGTACTTAGTCCAAATTAAGTACAAATTCAATGATAAAGTATAAATTTAGGAAAGTTAAGTTGCACTTAAAGATATATAAATATAGGGTATGATATAAGCATAAAATAAGTATATATAAGAAGGTGGTGGTGTCAAATAGGGGAATACAAAAACATGCAATCTAATTAGTATATATTATCAACACACAAAGTGATTCCAATGCCAAATATAAATAAAATATTTATTAAAAAAATAAATTTTACTAACCTAAGGATACTAAGCTCTTTGATGATGCATTATCCTCAATGCTTGAATCATATTGTAATTCCATCCTCTATCTTGAATTTCTTGCTCCCTTAGTGAGGCTCCAAATTAAGACTTGACATTAAAGGCTACCTACCATGACCTTGAGGTAACTAAATCCTGGTAGAAAAAGTTACTAATTAATGATGAAACATGACTAATTTTTCCTTTTAAGATATAAGAATTAATAGTATGAGGTCATCTATTACTTTCCTTAGTATCCTAGAATGGTTGTAGAGGAGAAATTGAAGCAAAAAAAGAAATTTCATCATACTACAAGTTATTTGATTGCTTCATTATAGATTAATATTGGATTAATGCTAAATGGGCATATTAGAATATTTATTTTATAAGTTTGGTTTCCAATTTCATCTACTAAGAGCATTAACTAATAGTATATGCTTATGTCAACCATAGGTAAATGTACACTAATAATATTAGAATAATTAATCAAATCAAAAGCCTAGTTTTGAAGTTTCATTGAATTTGACTTTGATTTATGCAAAAACACTTGTAGTTGGTGCTTTGGCCAAAAAGGTAATTCTATCATCCCTAAAGCGGATATGAACACATAATAATTTGATTGAATCTAAGGGAAATTGATGGTTTAAAATTATTCTATAGGTCTTCCAATGAAATTAAATTGGATTCTAATTGGTTTTTAAGTATCTATAAATAAATATAAAATCCTATTCTAAGGTATAAATGGGAATAAAAAGAAGGAAATATAAAATAAATCTATATATTTTGTACCTCAATATATATCCACTACATTTCTTAGGATCTAATAACTAAGACATAGTCATTCTATCAAAAAATTTACAATCAAAGTTCAAACAAAATTCAATGTGGAAAAGTGCCAAAATTGCCAATATTTTTGGTGAATCTCGGGGTATCCATCTCACATGGATGCAATAAATCCTAGGCCTTCATCCATTGGGCTCAAGTTTCATCTCTTCTTGGTGCATCATACTCCTTATTTATTGACTTGACATTCTGCTCCTTGGACTCCTCTACTGCTGCCTCTTCCTACTCTGAAAGATGCACGACTGTAGCCTTGAACATTGCAATGGCCTTAGACCAAGCATCTCTACTGATAAGCTCCTGGCCATTTAGTGAATCCACAAGGTACCTAAAAATATCCACCTATCCCATATCAATGTAATTTACCCATTGGCTAAGCTCCAACAAGCCAGATTCAATGTGTGTAAGTTTCCTCATCAAGGGCAATACATGGTCTTCAGTGAGAGGCTCGTCCCAATCATAATTTCTAAGGCATCATCAACAAAAATTGCCTATACTGTTTCTAGGTCCTCCTTTGACAGAATGTTCCCCTTATCATTTGTGAAACTAGGGAAACCATTATCTGTAAAACTAGGGAAACCATTAAAATAGAGTGTTGAAAATATTTTCTCCTGCTCAAACACATTGAGTAGCTTACGAGCATCCTTAACCTGATTTAGCTTAGAAAAATATTAGTGCAATATAAATTTAGCATTTTTTCAAGCTTGGGCCATGTTTATCATGGGATGGAATCTGAGATCTGATCTAGCCAACACCTAAATTTATGTCATTGTTACCAGGATGGGCTCTAGATGTTCTTCACCATACTCCACTTTTTGTTGATCATATGAGATGACTATCTGTATCTTCTGAAGGTATATGAGGACCTATGTCACCTTCACTGCCATGGTTTCACAATTAATGAGCAACTGGTTGTGTGCCTCCTTAACCTTTTCCTTGGTCAAAATAATTGTTGTGTTCACGACTAGCTGATCTTGTAAACTCTAGAGTTGGCCTTTCAAGGCTTGAACCTACTGTTCTACTTCTTCCTTGGCCTCCTGGTGATTTTGAACTATCTTCTCCAAATCTTCTACTTTCTTCTAAAAAAGAGTCACCTCTAACTTTGCAAATTCCAATTGTGCTTGATTTTTAGCCAAAGTCTTCTACAACTCGGTGATCTTCACCTCAACCTCAAAAAATATCTTCTTATAGTGCTCACCATGTAGTTACAGGGAGTTCATATCTACTTGAGTGTTCCCCATATTCTTTGTAGTGTAAATATTTATAAGGTACTTAGTGATGAGCTCATAAGTGTAGTCACTTAGAGCTATCTCTCCTTGAGGCTTCTAAACCTGGGGAACATTTTCATTGTGTGGGCCTCCATAGTGTTAGGATCAAAAGAAAATTTATTCAATGGCTTTGCTGGTGCCTGAGCCTCATTTCTTTTGCAAATCTTTAACCACTATGATGAACTCATATGAGCTTGTCTGATCTTCATTGTAATAGGTTGTTTTGGTACAACCTCCATATTTTATTTAGGAAACACCTATAGCTCCAAAAATGAGGTAAAATAGAAATGGGCCTATCATGGATTTGGCTTGAGGGAAGTGGAAACTGGCATAATGGGAATGAAAGAAAGAGGTTCGACTATAGTCACACTCACTTGAGGAGGATATTGTGTGCTTATAGTCATAGTGGAATTTATTAGAATAGAATATAAAGGAAGCAAAAATGTGTTCAGGGTGGATGTGAAAGAACTGAAAGAAAGGAAAGTAGAAGAAATGGGAATAGAAGAAGAGGAAGCATTGGTGATTTGTGGTTGAGATATAGGAAGTGAAATTGAGGTGGAAGGCATACTGAATAGAGGTGAAATAGAAGTAGATACTAAAGTATGAGAAATGATAGTCACCAACTACTCAGGAATAGGAGAAGAGAGAGAAAATATACCTTCGAGCTTCGACATCATTTTAGCCAATGAGGATGAAGGTGGTTGTGATACTGGCTCCTTTTATGCCTAGTACTTTGGTTTTGTTGCAAATTCCTCTTCAACATAAATAATCTCAGCACTTTCACCCAATGACTCTATCTAGATCAAGGGGATAACCTCTAACAATTCTGTCTATATAGCCAAAAATATAGGAGGGTTTGATGAAACTATGCCAATACTCAACTTCTTGGAGATATTTTTAACGTATAAATTTTATTGCTTACTTCTCACTTGATGCTATAGTGGCTTCTTCAACATTTATCCTTGTTCCTCTTCTACGAGTGGCGCCTATTGGGCCACGAGTTGTTCTTTTTTAGCCACACTCTCCTCACTGTTATATTTTTGAAAACTTTTAGGTACAATACCAACGAAAGTGATTGACTAATAACTGGTGTAAAAATCATCATAAATATCCAAAAATATTTCATCCATCACCAGGCCATATGGAGACCCAATTTTTCCTTGATGAGACCTCATAATACACTAGTTGGTAATCTTATCTTTAGACCAATTGGGAAGTTGCTCCTTCATCTGATTGAATAAACTTAGAGGTAAAATTTGATGTTTATGCATTGCAGGGTTGTACTCAACCTCCATCTCATAAAAGTCATGACATGGTGGGAGCAACATCATATTTTCCATGTGCCATTCCAAATCATACCCCTCCAAATTATTTTGGTGTCACTCAATATATGGCCTAGGGCAATAATGAAAATTATTGGCCTTAATTAGCATCGTGACGTGACCCAAAGGATTGTACTTCCATTGTTGCAGCAACTCCACCATACTGATGTCATAGAGGGCTTTGGTAATTAACTGATTCTGTCCCACATGGATCATCTTAATACCTCTGAAGTGAAAAGGATAGTGCACATGGTTATTTTTCCTCATCCTGTCCCATAAAAATCATTGATAAAGTCATGCTAGTGAACGACTTCCAATGCAAAAATGTGTCCCATGGCAAAATACAAAAAAAGAAATGGCTTACCAGTATAACCAAAAATGCACAAAAAAATGCCCTGTGTTAGCAAAAATATGTCACCCTTATCCCTTGAGATGATTTGATCTCTAATCATCCTTGGTACCCTCTCAAAGATGATTTGATCTCTAATCATCCTTTGTACCCTCTCAAATTTGCTAAAAATTAGCTCCAAGGTAGGGTGCACAAAAATGTAGTTAAAATTATAAAATGATTCTTTTCTTTACAAGTTGGAGGTCCACAAATACACTGACAATATCCTATTTTCTTTGTCAACCTATTTAACTGATTTGAAGGAAAAATATTGATACATGTGAAATACCATATTAAAAATTATGTGTGCTTGAATGTGATGGTTTATTCACTCTACATATTCTCCAGTTGGGTATGCATCCTTCTATCAACGTAGTCAACCCAATCAAAGAAAATCAAGTTTGTCCTCATCATCATTGCAGTAGGGGCATAAAATTTGACCTAAGAAATGCACTACACCAATGCTACTTGGAACTTGTGCACTATTGAATTATTCAGGAGGCCCACAACCCAAGCCACCATATAAAATAAATCTGAACTCTTGAAAATTTTTAATGGCTTTGGTAAAGTTGACAATTCACTCAAAAAAAAAAGTTGAAAAATTCACCAAGCTGGGGTGTCTTTGTCAGTTGGCTCTCTATAAACCAAAGGTAACAATATTCTTGCCTACTTTGGTCTGTGCCTATCCATAGAATTCACTTCTAAGCTAAGGGGTTATTTATCACTAGATTATTCTCATATGGTCATCCCTTACAAATATCGAAAGGTCAATATTTAAGTGAAAAAACCATGTCCCTTCCACATTGATAAAATCAAGGAGAAAATGGTTAGTCTACTAAAGGATGAGCTAGGTTGTGTTGAAGAGGTCAACTTGGTTGGAATGAAATAGGACTACATTCAAGAAGTAGCTAGAAAATATCAAATCAAGGATAGCTATTGTTCCAACAAGGTGACTGGAGAGTTTCAGATTGAAACCAAATTTTCCCTAGAGGATTTTTTTGTTATGGCTAATGACATGCTATTTTTATGATGATGTAGGATTAGGATATTAGCAATTGGTGGCCACTCAAAAGTAAGGGTTCCATGAAATAAGGGGAGATAGATTGCTATTATAGGAGGAACCCAAAAAGAAGGATTTCAATGGCAGATGATAGCAATAGGACTATGCTAAATGCTTATCTAACAAGGATTTTTGGTCACAAGACATCTAGAAAGGTAAATAACTACATTGGGATGAGAAAGAAGCTAGGCCATGAAGGCACAAAAGGTTTAGCCACATAAGGCCCAAGCCCTAGCAAAGTATCTCTAGGTGTAAGTGCAAGGCATATTAGCTGGTAATGATCAATGGTAAATATTTACCAATATTGGTAAGTGATTGTTATTCATGACACGCTTTGCACAAAAATAAGAAATATGTTAATTTGTATATGTAGACACTAAAATCATGTAAATCGGATAAGACTACCAATGCACCACTTGCACCACTCTTATCGACATCATATGGCCCCATTGGGCAACCCTCTAGGGTAACATAAGGCTCCATAGCACTTTTGGGAAGGTTCCTATCAGTTTTAGGAGGTTTATGGTCATATCCTTATGACCATCCCACCCTGGGATGGTCACATATGGTGATCGTCCCACCCAGGGATGGCCACTCATAACCATCCCTGGGTGGGACGGTCCCTAAATAGACCCTCCAAAAGTCAAAGGGGTGGATAAATGGCAATCAATTACTGCCATATTCTCCACCCAATCATAAAAAATTGATTTGGAGACTATCATGGAGACCAAAAACTCCAAATTAGAGGCCCCAAATGGGCAACCTCTTCCACCAATGCATGGCAAAGGTTTTGACAAGTGGCGGCACTTGCCTTGCATGCCAGAACTTGCCCCTTTGCCCCAAATGCCCTATTTGGGCTATAAATTGAGGTGTGCTCACCCCAATTCAAAGAGAGAAGAGTTGAAGTAGAGACCATGAAGTGCTGCCCAATTCTACCCTCACCTTTTGCTATCACATTTACCCTCACATTTCCTTGAAACCCTCTTCATTCGAAGGCAATTTTAAGGGCATCCAAAAATACACTAAATCCATTCCAAAACTAGTCAAATTGGAGAGTAATTTGACCATATTTTCCGACACAACATCTAGGAGAGTTTTAGACCAGATCCCTTTGGAATTGGTGGTAAATTCCACTTAGATTTGTAATCGTCCCACCTAGGGATGGTTAGCAGTAGGTAGTTGCACCTATTTAGGGATGGTTAGAAAAAAACAAGGAATTTTGATTCAATTCCACCATAGGTCATTTAGAAATGTTTATATTAGTCTTGTATTCAATTTTGGTGAGATTTGGAGTTGTTTTGATGGGTCAATTAGAATTTTTATGGTTGTAGGTCTAGTTGTCCTTGTCAGGGATGGTCACTATTTTTTCTAACAATTTCCCTTCAATTTATGCTTAGATCTTCTCAAAATCATGTTAATAGCATCATATTAAATTTTCAAGTCATTTGGAGTTGTTTAGATTTATTATAAATAAGTTTCATGGTTTCTAGATGCATGCTTTCTATGTTTTCCTAGCTTTCAATCTATAAACACATATGCTTTTAATCTATTTCAATATCTTGTGTGTAGGTGCAGGTATGCTAGACATGAGGGAGGATCTAAGAGGCACAAAAGGATAGGCCCAAGACTAGCTCTCGAGTGTGGGATGCGAGAAGAACGTTGGAACACACCATCAAGCCTTGGAAAGGATTAGATCCTTTATATTTTACAAAGTATTGAAATGTATCAAGAAAATCCCTCAAAGGGGATGTATTGTAATCTTATTGAATCGATGAATCAATAAATATAAGGAGAAATCTACCTCTTTTATTGCACATTATTCTTCATTTCAGTAGATTACATCTTTATGCACTTTCCCTTTTAATGCTTACTTAAACACGCTTTTACATTTCAATAAAGAACACTTAAGGCATGCCATAAATTTTTCTTCTTTAGTGGTGATCATGGTATTTGAAATTATTCATTATCCCCTTTGAATGTGTTAATTTTGACCTCCATTTTCTATTTTGGATGTTGCAGGTTTTGACCGTTATGAGCAGAAATGACCCCTTTTCTGCTAGTTGAACCTGCCAGGGACGACCAACTAGGTGACACAACCTGGGATGACCCCCAAATTGCTAACCATCCCACCCTGGGATGGTTACAAAACCAGAGGTTTTCTATAAAAATTTGTAGAAACAAAAAGTTCCAGGTCAAAAATTACACCTATTTTAACCTTCAATTTGCATTTATACTGTTCAAATTAGCTTAAATTTCAAGTTTTCTTGTCCTCTTTGTGCATGTGAAGGTTAGATGTCATACTTCTAAATTTTACATTAATCAAATCAGGAAAAATAGAAAAATAACAATATTTTGTATGCTTTTTTTTGGTTTTCCTGCTTGAAACTTACCAAAAAGGTTAAGTTCATATAGGTTGTCAATTTTGTAGCTTCCTTTTATGCATACTAACGATTCTGAAATTAAAATATACTTTCATGCATTTAGTGAATCATCATTGAATGTTGTATTGTTTTATTTCAATAATTTTAAAAGGAACACACACACACCACGATCTTCTTAAACATTGGTGAGTTGGACTTCATTCCCAACCACTGATAGAGTTCAATGACGATGGGCTTCATCTCCATCCATTGACTCAAATCCCATGTACCCTATTTTATTGGCCAATACCGACTCCAAGATCTGTCCTAACCGTGCAAAATAGCACGCATCCCTCTTCGAAGGGGTGTATCATTGTACAGGATGTGTTGGGTGAGGATCGGCAGGACCTATGCTCCCTGATCGGGTATGGATTTCATCTCCATACTTTGGTTGGTTCACGTGACTAGAATTTCACTATTGGTTGTCGAGCTATGAGTATATAGGTGAAAACCACTTAAACTTTTGAGTATTACATCAACAAAAATCAAACACGAGAAGTATTTTCTTTACAAAAGAAACACATCTTGAAACACATCAAATAGCTTAGGAATTCACATTTAAATATTTAAAAGAGATAATCATTTGTATTCTTGTGTGTTTCTATTGATTGTGTATTTGAATCTATAAAACTTAAAAGAGATAATCATGTTGTCTACTTTAGGTGTTTCTTTATTGTTTGGGTAATCAACCCAAGATACTCAATTTGGGGATAAAACCCTAATAATAAATATACTTTTTTATTCTACATCCAATGGATCTAGAATCATGTAAATCGGAGCTATAACAAAAAATTTATTTTGGTTTTATGATTACTCTATTTTTGAAGCCAAAAATAGAGAAAATCTACACTAAAATAGTCATAAAATGGTCTAGACAACTCCAAAAATTGCCAAATTTGTTTTGTTGTCTTAGTTAGCTCCTTCTGCACCTCTCATAGAAATTTTGAGTCCTAACTCTTCATGCTTCAAAAATTCCTAAAAAATCCCAAAAGTGGGCATTTCCCCATGGGCCTCGGTTGGCCAAATATTCCAAAAATACAAATTTTTGACCCAAAAGTCAAAATTTTGAGCCCTAGCCCATTGTGATCAGCTCGTCGCACTGATAATTTTGATATATAACACTTATAACATTTTTTGGAAAAGTCAAAATTTTCTAAAAATGGTCGGGGGACCCTCCTTTTATGGATTTAGTCCAAATGTGGTTGAAAATAAGATCTCCAATTCAGAGAGAGAATCAAGCTCCATAATGAGTGAATATATCAAAATAATTCTAGAGGACATGCCCATCCCTGAAGGGCATCCCAGGTTTTATCATAACAACAATTCAATCCCCAGGGGGCAAACCTTCGAGATACCCCTACTCAAGAAGCACCCATAGATCCTCTAGGAAACCTTCCTGACTTAGATACCTTGATGGAATTTTATATAGAAAATAATCCACCCATTGAGGGGCCTAGTAGGTCAATATCATGGATTCACACCCCAACTTGCTCTATACATCAATCAAAATATGAACATGAGAGTACACCATGGCCTAGCCTAGATGAGCTAACCACCCCGTCTGATCGAGCAAGTCACCCCCATACTCCTCACAGAGAGCACTCAATGTGCATACATCATGCTTCTATGCAGCTTGAGTATATAGAGCATACATCTAACCCTGAATATGAGTCTTTCCTCATAGATGAGGAAGAAGACCCAAATCATCCTCCTACTTCTCGTGAAGAGTACTTGGTGCGACCACATTGTGGCTCTACAACATCGGATTATACAAAGATGATTCATAAACTAGAGTCTCAGGTCAATGCAAACTTTAAGGAGAGTGGAAAACAAACAATAGATCCTATTAGGGGGAAAAGACATGATCAATCCATTTGTATTTCCAATATGAGGGAACATAGCCCCCATACAACTGAACAACAAAGTTACACTCATCAGGCACTAAGGCCACAACTTAACCAACAACAACATATGGATCAACTCCAGTTGGATCAACAATGATTAAATCAACAATGTGTGGACTCACAACGAGCACACCTACAAAGGTTGTATCAACAAAAGATACAAGAACAACAAAAGATACAACAAGAGCAATTGCAAAATGCATTACATGAAGTGGTGCTTACACCTAGCACCTATAGGATGCAACAAAGTGCAAGGTACCCAATACAATCTCAAAATATTCCCCCTCAACCGTGCCAAAATCACGTTCGACATCAAAGGCCATTATCTGGTTATAATCAAAAGCCTCATAATCCTCAACAATACCAAGATCAAGATGAGGAAGAATCATATGAAGAGTCCCAATGGGAACATCAGGATCAAGTAGATGCTTACCCTAAATCCAGTTATGATGAGGTACCTAATGAGTATACTTATCATCCACCTCAACATCAAAAGCGACCTCCATTGTCTAAACAAGGGCGACAATAGGTTGATCATATCATTTCATCAGGGCCATACAAAGTGCTAGCTGATCGGATAAATTCATTCGAAAAACAACATCAAAGTTTGGTTTATCAAAAACCTACACTAAAGTAGCTTAGCAATCAACCTTTGCATCCATCAGTGTCATCATTGACATACCCATCGAATTTCAAGATGCCTAAACTTGAAAATTTCAAATATGATGAAGATGCACAAGACCACATGACAAGCTTCATCCATATGTGCTCTCACCTTCAAGATAATGACCCCTTGATGTTGAGAATATTCATTACAACATTAGTAGGGGATGCTTTGGAATGGTATAATAATCTACCACATCATAGCATAAACACCTTTGAGCAATTGGCTGATGCATTTTTGGGACGTTTCACCTCTAGTGCTAAGAAGACAACAAACTTGACTGACTTGTCTAGCCTTCATCAACTTGATGATGAGCCAGTCATAGAGTATGGAAATAGATGGAGGAAGGTGATGTTAAAAATACCTTTCACCCTACCCACAATGGAACTCATCCGAATTTTTACTAGAATTTGTTCAAAGCATATTTCACTTCTCTTACAATTACAACGATATCAAACATTCGAGGAGGCCTTAGCACAAGCCAAGACCATTGAGGACATCAAGGTCCAGGAGGGTGATGTTCAACTCCACAGAGGGGAATGGCCAAACAAGAATATTAAAGGTGGTAACATGCAACAAAATATAGCCCCAATCAATCAAGTGGTTTTGAGTATCCCTGAATCCTCAAATTGGGCTCCACCACCGCAATTACCAGTGCAACCTAATTACCAGGCTCAACCTTCATTGGCCAAAATTCATACACATCGGCCACCATGACAATATACTCATTTGTTAGAGCCCTTAGCATCGATCTTCAATCGATTGTATGAAGCACAAAAGATCAAGCTTCCTAAGATCCATCCTTTGAAACCTAATAAGCATAGATCAAAGGCGCATAGGGTAAATCTATATTGTGTGTACCATCGACAAAGAGGCCATGACATCCAGACATGTCATCCCTTTAGAGATTTAATATAGGATATGATCGAGAGGTAGGAACTTTAGATAAGAGTCCTCCAAGACCCCTTGCCTGCACATGAAGTAAACATAGCACCTATCAATCAAGTTGAACAACCTAATCAGGTGCACATCAACCTACCTCCCCAAGAGTTTGTGGGAATGATCAATGTTGTAATAGAGAAACAAGAATATCAAAATCTATAGATAGGGGGTCTATAGGTAGGGGGTCCATCCAAAGGCACCCATAAGCTCTTTGGTCACAGTAAAATGCTCCTAGGTAGTCTACGATTATCTAGGTCAACCCAAAAAGTCCCAAAGGCATCTATAAGCCCTTTGGTCACCATAAAATGCCCCTAGGTGGTCTATGACCATCTAGGTCAAACCAAAATGCTCCTAGGTAGTCTACGATTGTCTAGGTCAACCCAAAAAGCCCCAAAGGCATCTATAAGCCCTTTGGTCATAGTTAAACACCCCTAGGTGGTCTATGACCATCTAGGTCAACCTAAAATACCCCTAGGTGGTCTATGACCATCTAGGTCAAACTAAAATGCTCCTAGGTAGTCTACAATTATCTAGGTCAACCCAAAAGCCCCAAAGTAAGGTTTAGTGATTAATGCTAGGTGGTATATGACCATCTAGGTCAACCAAAAGTGCCCCTAGGTGGTCTATGACCTCTAGTCAAAAAAATTCTTTTTCTGTCAACCAAAATCCAAGGTCTATAAGCCCTTTAGTCATATTAAATACCCCTAGGTGGTCTATGACCATCTAGGTCAATCTAAAATACCCCTAGATAGTCTATGACATTTAGGTCAACAAAATGCTCCTAGGTAGTCTATGATTTTCTAGGTCAACCCAAAAGTCCCAAAGACATCTATAAGTCCTTTGGTCACCTTAAACACCCCTAGGTGGTCTATGACCATCTAGGTCAACCTAAAATACCCCTAGGTGGTCTATGACCATCTAGGTCAAACCAAAATGCTCCTAGGTAGTCTACGATTGTCTAGGTCAACCCAAAAATCCCCAAAGGTATCTATAAGCCCTTTGGTCACCCTTAAATTCCCCTAGGTAGTCTATGATCATCTAGGTCAACCTAAAATACCCCTAGGTGGTCTATGACCATCTAGGTCAAACCAAAATGCTCCTAGGTAGTCTATGATTGTCTAGGTCAATCCAAAAAGTCCCAAAGGTATCTATAAGCCCTTTGGTCACCATTAAATACCCCTAGGTGGTCTATGACCATCTAGGTCAACCTAAAATACCCCTAGGTGGTCTATGACCATCTAGGTCAAACTAAAATGCTCCTAGGTAGTCTACGATTGTCTAGGTCAACCCAAAAAGCTCCAAAGGTGTCTATAAGACCTTTGGTCACAGTTAAACACCCCTAGATGGTCCATTTCCATCTAGGTCAACCTAAAATGCCCCTAGGTGATCTATGACCATCTAGGTCAAACCAAAATGCTCCTAGGTAGTCTATGATTATCTAGGTCAACCCAAAAGGTCCCAAAGACATCTATAAGCCCTTTGGTCACCATTAAATTCCTCTAGGTGGTCTATGACCATCTATGTCAACCTAAAATACTCCTAGGCAATCTATGACCGTCTAGGTCAAAGTAAAATGCTCCTAGATAGTCTACAATTGTCTATATCAATCCAAAAAGTTCCAAAGGCATCTATAAGCCCTTAGGTCACCCAAAAAGCCCCAATGGCATTCACTAAACCCATTGGTAAATTCTATATATATATATATTAATTAAAATTTCAAAAACAATTGAAAATCAAAATTTTAAAAACAATTGAAAATAAAAATTTCAAAAACAATTGAAAATCAAAATTTCAAAAACATTAAAAATCAAAATTTCAAAAACAATGAAAAACATCAAAAATACAAAAACATTTACATTTTGTATTGCATCATATGCATTCATTTAATTGCATTACATTAGGTATTTTCATCCATTGTACTTGCATTAGGATAGGATGTGTTTACAATATTACAAACGACACCATGTTTGTGTCTCAATCATGCATTTATTCATCATCATCATCCATCACCCATATGAGTAATTGTGTTTTTCAACACAACCCTTCCTGTTGCTATAAGGTATATATTAGGGTTTTCGGTCATTCAACCATACCTAGTGATCTTCTCATATTTTGTAGAAAGCTATCTTCGCTTTTGGAGATGAGGTCTAGTTATGATAGTACCTTGTATCTTTCAAAATCCCATCACATTTTCACATTAATAAATCCAAGTCTAGCACAAGGAAAGATGAAAACTATAAAGTGGTCTAGGTTACTTTAAGCGAAAAAGGTTATCTCGCTCATCCCCCTATGCGAATGGTTCAAAGATGTCAAGAATTGACAAAAGGACAAGTTCCTCCTTACCCAAAATCCCTTGCCTCACACTGGGGAAAGTATCCAAAAAGAGAAAAATCAATAGTGATTATTATCACTTCAAAATATGCAAAAAGAAAGAGTGGTTTTTACCATTAGAAAAAGCAAAATAAATAGTGGTTCTCACCACTACCAAAATCCCTTGCTCAACAAACAAAAATGAGCAACTCCCTTGAAAAATTCAAATTTAAAATAAAATAAGGGAGTCTTGAACTTGAATCCCTGGAATTCTCAACATTAGAGAACCATAAGGTGATCCTCATTACAAGTTTGGTGGATAGCCTACCTGGCAATGGTGGTATCCTTACACATGATGATATGTCTGTCACATAAGCAACTTGCTTGTGTACAGACCAATGTTTGCATGTGGATGAGCTAGCTTTTTGTAGCCTATACTGCCTAGTAGTCTAATCCAACTAAGTACAAAACTCAAGATAATGAGACTCACAAGGTGATCTCTAGTACAAATGGGCTGAGTGAATCCCGTTTGGCACTAGGGTAACTCTATGCGTTATCATAGTAATGAAATCACATGCACACATAGGGATAATGAATATCTTGGTCTTCATAACAAAAGCTTTTATATTTTAGGAGTCCTGTATAGTTATGTATCGCTCCAAATTTTTTGCACCCTTACCTTCAGGCTATAGGATCCGCGCCCGAAAGGGGGATGTGAAAAGGATGGGACAATACCTCGAACTGAGAGGCCTTTGGAAGGTCCCGCCTCTCGGGGGAGGTGTATAAAGGTGAATTTTCGACGGATGGTGGGTTCACCAGGAAAATTTTGAATGGTAGTTTCCATGCCTAGGTTGAGAGGGTGTTTGATGTGTTCATTTTTATGTTTGATCATTCAACTCCTAGGTTTGGCCGATATGAATCTAATCTATTCTATATGCCAATGCTAATTTAAATGAATACAAAAAATAGATTTGAACAGAAAACATAGAGAATAAGCTAGATGAGAA
Source organism: Wollemia nobilis (assembly GCA_028583015.1). Taxonomy (NCBI): domain Eukaryota; kingdom Viridiplantae; phylum Streptophyta; class Pinopsida; order Araucariales; family Araucariaceae; genus Wollemia; species Wollemia nobilis. The sequence continues at coordinate 2,513,201 of JAQPPZ010000613.1, read as the reverse complement.
AAGTCATACCTGATTCTGGATGTCTGATGGAGGTTCTAATTTTTGAAGCAGTCCAGATCACTTGGAATTTGATAGGATCGTCTCTAATCTGATAGGATCATCCCTGATCTACTGATCTGACAAGATCGTCTCTAATCTGACAAGATCATCTCTAATCTGACGATATCGTCTCTAATTTGACAAGATCATCTCTAATCTGACGATATCGTCAGACGAATTTGTTAGAGACCTGTAATTGCAGAAATGGATACCAAGAACAAAAAATACAATTGTAAAAGCAAGGGAAAATGATAGAAATGAAAGTATGAATGCTAGAATAACAATTACAGATGATAAATTAAATGAAATGCATTATCTTAATGACTGAATTTAACCTTATCATGCATCTACACTATATGAGGTGAACTCCAGGATGCAAAATAGTAATAAGTCTAACTAATGCAAAGCAAAACAGTAGATAGTGGAGAAAAAATGCAAACTCAGGGCACTGATTGCCACCAATGTTGGCTGCAGTAGAAATCATCTCAGATTGGTATGAAATCGTCTTGAATTGGATAGGATCATCTGCAATGATCTGAGCTTGCTCCGGCTGAAGAATAACAAAGTTCCTGCAAGAAAATTCTAAAAGGGACAAAGGCAAACAATAGTCTAGAATATACTAATGCATGTGAAACTTGAAGTGCAAAAAAATTCAGCCAGGGGGATGTCAAGGGGAGGGCCTAAGATTAAATAGGCATAGGAAAGAGGTTGGGAGGTTGGAGATCATCCCATTTTGGGAGATATCCAATGGGGGGAGACTCTAACGGTGCAGACGCGTCTCTGCCCGAGTTAGAGAAGTTGTTGAAACAAAAGCTAATTATGAAAAATCAATTTTGGGACGAAATCGTCTGGACGTTCTGCTCCAAATGAAATCATCCGAACTGAGGCAATATCTTCTGATCGGAGACGATATCATCCAATGGACGAAATAAACTCTAAAAATGGTGCAAAAAATGAGGAAATGGGTAGCAGGTGGTTTGGGAGCGGTTTTGGGGTTGAAATTTGAATTTGAATTATTACTAAGGTAATTTTAATTATTTACTAAGTTTTACTGCACCAATTTTAGGGTGCTACAAGTTATTATACAACTTTTGATTAGTCAACTAGGATGTTTGAGTCTCATGGGAAACCTCAAAAAAATTCCCTAATAGCAACAAATCATTACATCAAATCATACACATTTTTACTTATAAAATTTTGTTTATTAAGTGGTGTTCATGAAATAGGATAGATACCGGATAAATATTAGCAATGATATTTAGACGACCACTAACTATTTTATGCATATCTTTTAATTTACAGAAGCATATAGAGAAAGCTTACACATCTCACATCATATCATTTCAAATGATTAAATGATTAATTCTTATGATAAGAGTTATCATTTTCATCCATGATTTTCATACATTCTGTGGTGTCATCCATTATATTGTTAAACACATATTACATTGCACTCTGTTCATTTACATTAGATCATCATCATATAAATAATACATTACATACATTGCATTCACCATATCATATCAACATAAATTAAGTGCATAAAAATTGAATCAAATTCAACATGCAGTTAAAATTCACCATTGCATTCATATATGCATACATAGGAGAGCATCTACACATATAGATCACAATATCTAATCATACATTTATCATCTAGTTAGTGCATATCATCAATACATCACATACATATAGCATATTCACATCATCAATAGGCATTACATTCATTAATGCATCCATAAATCATAACACATAATATACCACCACATGCAAAATATTGAATAGAAAACTCTCTCTTGAAAAGAAACCAAATGACAAACATTCAACTTCTCCAAGGTTCTGGTAAAATATCTAAAATATTACAATAGTGCAAAAAATAATTCAATTATTCATGTGACCATAAACAAGGGGCCTTTACTGGTTCTAAAAAATGCTTAGTGATTTGAAATATCTAACTAAAAATAAAAGCAATTCTTTTTAGGGTTTTTTTAAATTGGTGCTACCCTGAATCCCTATTAGTAGAGTATTTTATCTTCATTTAAAAGGTTTCAAATGATAAAATATGGAATTGTCCACCTCATTTTAATGCCCGTGCCTTTAAGATGAAGTAAATTTTAGATAGTGGGTTCATTTTATCTTCATTATGTTGATGCCACTACCCTAATAGTGATTAGTAGAAGTTAGCATTTTAGTAATGTTAGCAAAGTTAGCTTTCACTTCTTATATTAACTTAATGTGATATTGTAGGTTAGTATCCCTCATAAATCATGTGTTTTATCTGAAATATTTAGATTAATGAAACTTGGAGGTGCAGAAATTCTAGAAAATGACCAGAATGGAAATAACTTGAAAGCTTAACAATTCTGGAAATGGACAAAAAAAATGAAACTAACAGGAAATTAGCAAAAATTCTGGAAAAGGACCAGAATGGAAATGAAAGAAACTAAAATTCTGGATAGACCATAATGGAATGTTTGAATGCTTGAAATAAAATAAACTTTGAGAATAGTAAATGAAATAAACATGTAAATTTGGTTAGCTAAAAAAGTCAAATTCTGAACTAGTTTAGCAACCTCCTCCCTGCAAAATCCCAAGTTATGAGGTAATCATAAAACAACCTGAATCAATGGACCTACAACATAAGCACAATACCATTAAATCAAGTGCGAGACTCAAAGGAAACATAAAGAAACTGCATAATCTTGACCTTTGCCTATTGCAACCCATTTCATGGCATAAGACAATGGCTAGAAGTCACTGAAATGCATAAATGATAAGACACTAAAAATGTTAGTTTTATGATAAAAACCCTCCTTTTGATTTTGCTCACAAAAGTTTCTACCCTCTCAAAATATAAAAAAATGCTCTTTCTTTATTGCTTTCTTAGAATGTTACATCATTTCCAGCCCCCCTTGAAAAAGTTAAGATAGCAAGGTATAAATAATGCTTAGAAGTCCTTTCGCTTTATATTCTCTCACAAAAAAAATAATGAATGGATATAAGAAAATAATCCATCATCATTTTCTGTGATTTAATAAACATAACACTTCTAAACGTTATTTATTTTTAAAAAACTAACAACAAAAACATAACCCTGCATGATTCCTTATATCTCCCCTTTCTCTTATAAGCATTCTACCCAAGAATACCCCTTTACATCCATCAAACAAATGATAAAAGCATTAACTATACCTTATAACCCCTACGATTTTAGACCTCCTTTAAAAAATTGAACGTGATCAAACCACATTCACATTAACTAAAATAATACAGGTCAATATTATTCAGCAAAACTTTCATTGTCACTTTTGAGGTCGAGACCCGATGGTATTTCTCCTAAGCCATACCAATGTGCCCAAGGACTGGGATGAAATTCCCCCATCCTGGGCATTGTGGTTTCCACGTAACCAAACGAAACCATCACAGTGCCTACGCAACCATGGCACTGTTCAACTTATGTAGTCATAGCGCTACCAATGACGTAGGCATGGCGCTACCAAGACTATGCAGCCATAGCGCTACCATCATCGTCGTGTCACTACCAAACCTATGCAGCCATCGATGTTGCCATCGACATCATGGTTCTACCAAACCTATGTAGCCATGGCACTGTTCAAATCCCTACTCTCACACTCACACTGCCATAGCGTAATGAAATAGATGCAACACTAAAACCTTCCATGCTCTTTGAGGCTAGCATTTAACTCTATCAATTGGTGTCACAGGTTGTGCTAATAACACTTCTTCCTTCCTTGTTCGATGGCATGCCTCTGCCTCTCAACCGTTTCACTAACAACTCCGATGCCTTTCATGTTGTTCTTCTGAAACCTTAACACCATATCAGACCACCTCTTCTTTACTGGTGTTGCTCCACGAAGCTTCGTTGCCATAGTGCTGAACGTTCTTGGACTAGCCACTCATGTCTTTGAATGTTTTCGAATAGCCACCATTGCCTTATCTTCAATCAAACGAAACGACGTTAAACTTTACCTTATCGTAAATATTATTATCACGTCTTTTATAAAGTACATTATAATAATATTATTATATACAATATAATAATAATATTATAATAATAACATTTTAGAAGAATATAATCACAAAAATATTATTATAATAATAACATTATAATATAATCATAATAATATTATTATAATGATAACATTTTAGAACCTTATAACATAATCTTAAAAATATTACTATTATGTACATAATATAGTTAGTGCAATTATATTAGGTAGATAATAGCATATTGGCTTCTATCTCAATTTCTTTGTACCTTTTGTATCCTCTTTTTGTTTTAGGTCAGGCCTTGCTTTGTTAAACACATTCCATCACCTTAGATAGTATGAAGAACAATAAACTCCTATTCATCAAAATGGATTTTAATTAATCTAAGCATTAATGCCTAGATTAATTAATCATTAAATATCAAATAACCAAAGCAATTAAAATCATTAAAACAAAACAGTCAAACAACTCTATTATTACAAACCAAAGAAAACCAAAAGCCTTTCATATCAAAATATGACAAGTGGGTCCCCAAGAATTTTGGTGTGGTTGTGGAAACTCCACAACAGCACCAAGGGAATACATCATTTCCTTCATCACAACATTCAACTACATCACCTCAATAATTACAACATGGTTTTCCTCAAGTTTTTGTGTCTCCACTTAGCATTTTAGACTGCATGTTATTCGAATAATGCTTCTTGAAATTGAGCCCCCTATCATCTCTAAATTTGAAGCACCTACTTTTAGCTCCACCATCCACTCATATTTTGTTTCCATGCCAAGATTTTCCACTTTTTACTTCTTTGGCCCATCGTTGATCTAGGCATATGAAGCCTTTAAATTTGGCACCTCTGCCTCCATCCCCCATCCACTATCCATTAATATTCCACAAAAATGGCCTTTGCATTTCCTCCCACACAATAAAGTACTCCCTCCCTATCCTCAACCACAAACCCAACTCAACACATTCACATATTTGATCCTTGAACCCTCCATAATCAATCAACAACCTGATTCTCAATAGGCTTTAAATGGATTCTTCATCGTTGCACCTTCTTGGACATCCACTCATCCCACTACTGCTTACTTTTCAATCACACAATCACAAGAGTACACTCAAGTACCCCCATAAAAATAGATACCCAATAAGGGGCTTAGTCAACAAGGGTACACTCAGGTACCCCCCCACAACAATAGTTTCCCAATCAAGGGCTTAGTCAACAAGGGTACACTCAAATACCCCCACAATAATAGTTGCCCAATTAGGGGCTTAGTCAACAAGGGTACACTTAGGTACTCCTATAACAATATATTCCCAAGTAAGGGCTTAGTTAACAAGGGTACACTCAGGTACCCCCAAAATAATAGCTACCCAATCAAGGTCTTAATAAATAAGGGTACACTCAAGTACCCCCACAACAATAAATACCCAATTAGGGGCTTAGTAAATAAGGGTACACTTAGGTACCCCCATAAAAATAGCTATCCAATCAGGGGCTTAGTTAATAAGGGTACACTCAACTACCCCCACAACAAAAACTTACCAATCAAGGGCTTAGTCAACAATGGTGCACTCAGGTACCCCCACAACAATAACTACCCAATTAGGGGCTTAGTAAACAAGGGTACACTCAAGTACACCCACAACAATAGATGCCCAATCAGGGGCTTTATCAATGAAGGCACACTCAAGTAACCCTATAACAAAAATTCCCAATTAAGGGCTTAGTCAACATGGGTACACTCAGGTACCCTCACAACAATAGATGCATAACTAGGGGCTTAGTCAACAAGGGTACACTCAAGTACCCCCACAACCACAAATTCTTAATTAGGGGTCTAACTAACAAGGGTATGTTAAAATATCCCCACAACAACAAATGCCCAATAAAGGACCTAATAAACAAGGATATGATCAAACACCTATGTAGTACCAAGTGCCCAATCAGGGGCAAAACCAATCAGGGCATGGTCAAATACCTCCATAGCACCAAGTTCCCAATTAGGGGAAAAATTATTTGAGGTATACAAAAATACCTCCACAACCCCAAATGCCCAATCAGGGGCCTCATCCATAGGTGTATACATATATAACCCCTCAACAAGTGATCTTCCAAGGGCTATATCAGCAAGGATACATCCCACAAGTCCCTAATACAATAATATTTCCTTACATAGATAATCAACAGATAGTGGATAATGATTGGTATGCACAACCACCCCATCAATATGCATAGGTTCAAGTACCCACACCAACAGAATATTATGAGGGGTTTGATCATTCCTATGGTCAATAAAGTGCAACAACAAAATGTGAACACATAATTGAATCAAAATCAAGTCATACCAAGTAAAAATCCACCTTCCAACTACCACACATCTAACCATACCTACCTAGACCATTCATTTATCCACCCTCAAGTTTGTTCCAACCCCCATTGCCAGTTTTCTTGTGATAATTTTAAATATGCAAGACCATATTAAGAAATTGTATACATGCTCAAATATCTATGGCTACAATAAACCCAATTACGATGAGTTATGTTCAGATTCCATCCACCCTTCTATGCCCATGGAATCTTACCTCTCAAAATTTGATTCTAAGTTTGATAGGTTTAGAGGTAAGGAATACCCCCAAGAATAACTGAGAAATTATCGATTCACCTGTTATCACATCAGTGATTGTGGTGCCATAATTCTCAAAACATCCCCACAATACCTTGGGGTACTAGCTCTAAATTTGTATGATAACTTACCTCAGCATAGTTTATATACATTTGAATAGTTGGTAAATATTTTCCTAGAACACTTCACACTCAACATCAAAAATCATACATCATTTCCAGACCTCTATAGTCTATGACAATTTGATAATGAGTCCATAAATGACTATGTGGCATGATGGTAGGTTGTTATCAATGATCTATCTTTCTCCCTTTGTCAAACAAAATTAGTTAAGATATTTTTCAGGAGTTGTATTAAAGCCATATCTAGAAACTTGCAAATGCAAAAACATGGATCTTTCAAAGAAACTTCCAACTATTCCAAGTTTATCAAAGAGGTTAGAATCTAGAAGGAAAAGATAAAACCCCACAAAAGGGCTGAATACAATGCCAATAGATTCATTAAAGGCAATTCATATTATAATCAACTCAAACCCCCTCACAATGCCAATTTGGTAATCAATATGATAGCCACACCATCCACTCAAAATGTTCCATTGTAAAAACAAGGTCATATACACCTGAGGAACATATTTTCCCCACCTTTGCATCCTAACCCATGTGGCCTCAAATGTTCAAGAAATCCTCCATCTCACACATCAACCTCTTTGATGGAACCTATGGGTAGCATCTTCCAAATGTTATTTGTGGTTGGTCATATTACTCTACCATAGATCAGGCAAGAAGACCCCACCGCACCCAAACCAAGAGGTTAAAACAAGTATGTATTCTATGACTATCATCACTGTAAAGGGCATGATATTAGTAATTACCAATATTTTTATCATGTTATCCAATATTTAATCGATCATGGCTCCATTATGATTTATAATCCCCTATCTCCTCCTAATCATAATTTGTATGTTTTGTGAAACCCCCTTCCACAATAAAACATACCTCTAATGCAAGCCTCCACATCCAATACACAATAATAGAGCCCCAAAGTAAATTAGGTCAACCGTGTTCCTGAAATCCATAACTTTATTCATTTGATCAACATTATCACAAGAAATAATTGATACGCCCCTCGAACAACTCAATAACAAGGTCATGCACCCTCCACCCCATCATATTTCATACCTCCACTAGCTCAAGACCCACCTCCATCATCAAGGCCAATAATCACCATAAGAAGCAATCTAATCCATAAAATTTAAATAGCACTTGCCAAGTTATTTATATATGACCTATTACAACAATCTCAGGCCCATCACTAGTCTTTAAATGACATATTAAGGTCTATAAATATTTTAATGGATGATCGAAATACTTTTATAAACTTCATAGGCAATGCATGTACTAGCATGTAGTCATCCATAGTGTTCTATGATCATGATATCACAACTCTCGTAGGCCCTAGGTTAGACCCTCCTAAACACATCATGGCATAGGTAGACGACATTGTTAGAGTTAGAGCATATTACATAATTTGGATCATGTAAATGTACCACCTTTGGTACATAGTTGGAGTAGGATATTACTTTAGGGGGAAGTTAGCTAATTACTTCAATAAATGTAATAAATGCACAAGTGTCAATGTGCAAGGTATCCACTTGTACAACTAGGTAGAGTGTTGACCAAGGAATCTATATTCCTATATAAAGGGCCTCATATAGATATCAAGCATATCAAGTGCATCATAGTAGAGAGTATTAGATAGTTTTAGAACTCTTGTATGGATTACAATGTATTTATTTAGCTCATATTAATGGAATGACCATTACCTCAATATTGCATTATATTTTTATCACTTTTTATATATAATATATTTTAGTCATATTGCATAATCACTCATATTTTTTGTATCTTATTAGGACCTATGTTAGATCTCTCACATTGCATATATTATCAAAATATAACAGTGGCATTAGATCCAAGGTGAATCAAGATAGGATTAGGGAGAGTCACCATTGCTACTTTTGATCTGCATATTTGTAAATTGGATTTGTCATTGTCCGAATATTACCACTATGAATCAATTGATAGAAAGAGCCACAATAGTAAATAGGATTAGATAGAATCACAAGAAATATTGAAAGGACTAAAATAAATCTTAGTTACAAAATTTTTGATATTGGCTAGAGACTTTCCATAGAGTTGTAGGAAAACTCGTGAAGACTAGGACTCATCATTCATTCCACTAGTTTGATGGATCAACTAGTGAAGACTACTGATCTCAAGAGCTATGGATATTTTCATACTAACTATTATCTAAAGTATTTTACTGTAGAAAAATAGACATTGCGAAGGAGACTCCAGGAGTAGAGTCTTGGTAAAGTTTGGAGATTGGAGATCTCCATTGCTAGATTGAAAAACTTCACATTGCAAAAATGCCATAGAAACCTTGATCCAAAAAAAATGCCATAGAAGCCTTGATCTAGAAGAAAGGCCATATAAGCCTTGATCTAGAAGAAAGGCCATAGAAGCCTTGATCTAGAAGAAAGGCCATAAAAGCCTTAATCTAGAAGAAATCCATATAAGCCTTGATCCAAAGTTATAAATTATTTCATTCCAATTTATAACAAATTGTTGCAGGAAAAGGAGATTCTAGAAAATTTTAGGAAGCTTAATACAAGAGATTTAGGAATAATATCTTCTTTGAATTATACCAACACTTGCAGCAATAAGAAAAATACTAAATATTTTAGAGACCTTGAAAAAAAGTCCCATTAAAGTTGCAAATCCTACAAATTGTAGAAGTAAATAAAAGGTAACAATAGCCTTATAGAAGACTCAAGGAAGAAGATATTATAGAAGATGAGACAAGGAAGAGATAGGAGATTGGTGATCTTCATTCAATATCAATACCTATAGAGTGTAGAAGTAGAAAAGGGCATAGAAGCCTTAATTATGAAGAATAATTTAGATAAGAATTCCTAATTCAGAAGAAGACTCTAGAAAAGATTTTCTAAATAAGACTCTAGAGAAGAGTTTAGAAATAGGATATTGGTGATCTCCATTAAATCTTGTAAATTACATAAGAAAAGAAGGACCAGCAAAGTCCCCTTCTAGAATCTAGAAGTAGCAAATTTTAGAGATCTGAGAAGAAGGTCTCATCACCAACACTTCCAAAAGTAGAAGGTTTAAGAAAATATCTTAGCTAGAAGACCAGATAAGCTGCAAGATACAAGATATTAGAGAGGTTTTAAGGAGTAAAAAGAAGAAGGCTTGGAGAGCCTTGTTACAAATATTGTAGAAGCATCATCAAAAGAGTTCCTAGGAGAACTCATTGGAGAAATGCACTACCAAGGAGAAGCTCCTGATAGTGAAGGACTTGGGACAATTATCACCATATGAAAATGAGCCCAAGAGAAGAAGAATTTGGAAAAGAGTGCCATATATAGAAGAATAATCTAGTGAAGAACTCAAGACATTCAACATATTGAGAAGAAGAATATCATGTTTAAAGACATAATTCAACAAGAAGATTGAAGGAAGATTCAGACAGGAGAAGCCTACCAAAATCAAGATATTTGGATATTACCTATCACAGCAAGAAGGCACATATCAGAGATAATATTTCTATAAATCTACAGTAGAAAATAGAATATCACTAGAAGGATCAAGCCACCAAACCTGAGGCTCAAGAATAAGTTCAAGACCTCAGTTTGGTGAAGCAAGAAGCTATTCTGTACATCCAACAAGAAGTTATGAATTCATCCATTACAAGGCAACAACTTGGTGAATCAAACACCAAGATCTACATCTAATACAGAATCCATTAAAGGTAAGCAACTAGGGTGCAATTAATTGAACTTCAAATTAGGGTTCATTATCAAATTTCATTAAGCATCGTATTTGAATTAAAGTTGCAAGAAGAAGGGCTCATATTATAGTCTTCAAGAAAATACAAAAAGGAGAGTTCATTTTACGATATATTTACACATTAAATAGGAGTTGGATATTTTTTGAAAGAAATAAAATTATCACCTACCTATTATCTATATAGAAAGAAAGAAGACTACATCCTAAATATTGATTGTAGTGAAAATTACTAAATATTCATTAATGGTTCTTTACAGATTACTCTTAAAAGTTGTAGAGATTATTAAGTGCATTAGAACTCATTTTGAGATTTTATTTACAAGAGCATTAAAGTGAGATTATTGTTACCATTAAAAGTGCATTATTAATCCATTAAGCACTATACTAGTTGATCTTTAACTCGTTACTGTTAATTAGTTTGTGTTGTTAAAGGCACAAAACTAGCACAAAATCTACAACATTTCATGGCCAAAATAAGCCACCAATACAAATCTGAAAGGTGGAGAAGGAAAAAATCATTAAATTCCTTGAATAAAGCCTCAAATCAAGACTTGGTGAGTCTCAATATTTAAGGAAAATATAAGGGTTTCATTTAAGTGCAAAGTGCTGAAATCCTTACTTTAAAATTGGTATTAGCTTGGATTAAATATTATTAAACTATCCAAGGAAGAAAGGAGACACCTCATCAAAATCAAAAAAGGATTTCAAAAAGGTCCTTTACATTGGTACAAATCTAAGTATTACAAAGCACCTATTTTGTTTCTTCAAAATAATAAAAGTATTTCTCTTTACAGGTAGCAGCACAACCATCATATTCAATAGGTTGTAGGGCAGAGTTCAAGTAAGAGGAAAGAGCCATCGAAGAGCTCATACTTCATAAAAATCAATGTATTTAAAAAACCATTTCTCCATGTCCAATCTAGCCCTAGAAGAAAGCATGTCACCTACAATATTAGAGCCATTACAATAGGCTATTATCATATGAATTTATGTGGAGAAAGGATGGCATACAAAAAGATATCATCTATGTCAGATAGCACTATCGAGTTAAGCACAAGGGACTGTTATAAAAGCTACAAAAAAGCACCATCAATCGACTGTTACAAAGGATACACAAACAACATACTACAAACATCAAGGTATAAAGGGAAAAGTACTATACCCAAGGCCATTACTTGGAGAGAACAAACACCAAAAAGAAGCACAAGAAGCTACCACAGTATCATCATTAGGAGCACATAGAACCATAGAGTATTACAATTGGAGCCACCCATTTTTCTCATCAAGACAACATACAAAAGAAGAAGAGGAAATGCTTGAATTCCAAGAAACATAGCAATCCAATGTTCAATACAAAGATATAGGCAAATATATAGCTAAATATAGGGTTGCAATGCTCATCTGTGGAGTGTTAGAAGAAAGGCTTACATGCACAAGTCTTGAGTGCCACTTGGAACAAGAGCTCTAAGCACCCCAATGTACATGAATAGTCCAATGCTCATATAAAAGGGAGTTAAAAAACTTTGGGAGGTTACCACCAAACTCATCGTTGTATAAAGGTACATTGGAATATCAATGCCTACTTATTAATACTTAAGTAACACTTTTTCGCAATATGCAAGGAAACATTCCTATTTAAGGTGCCCACTTTGGAGAAGGAAAATAGAACAAGGTTAAAGGAAGTCAAGAATTGAATGGTATGAAGCAAGTTCATAGGAAGGAGGCTAATTAAAGCTTGTGCACCATATAGAGGTGTAATACTACATTTAAGCTATCATAAACTAGAAATATTAGCACCCCATTTGCAGAGTATATTTGTCATAGACCAAGTATTCCTTATAGAGAAAATCATTGTTGTTTACGAAGAAGAGAAGTGCTACTTAAGGGAGAAACCTACACTGGTCAAAGAATTCATTGACTACCCATACACACCACATTTTTCAAATCTGCCACCTTACAACATCAAGGTAATATAATCCATGAGGGTTATTAAGGTAAAATATTATACTATTTATTACTTGCTATAAAATAAAGATAAATTGGAGTTATAAGGGTACATTTTATTTTCATATTGTAATCATCCATTTAGAATTAGTAAATTATTTAAGCAAGTATATTTCAAGAAATATTTGCAAATAATAAATTAGGAGGTATAAGGGTTTTTAACTTGGAAATTAAAACCCTATCATTGTTTTCTAATATTCCAAACTAGGGAGTTATAAGGAATACTACATCAAATAAATTATTGGAATTTAGAAACATTAAATATTAAATATCAAAGGCTATAAAGGGAGGTTCATTAAGGATTATCAAGAGTTGTAAATTAATTGGTATACTTGTCTCAAAACCACATTAAATGGATAAAAGAAATCCAACCATTAGGACCTCATCAAAATTATAAAGTGCTTAAGTTCAATAGGAGTAATAAGGTGTAAAAAAGATTTTTACTATTTACAAAACATTACAAATTCAACTCAAAATTGAAATACTATTCTTAAAAAGCACTTTATCAATCATATAGCATATCCAAAAACACTAGGGAGATATAAGGCATTCTACAAAACATAAAGGTATCATCAAATCAATACTAGGGAATTTAAAAAGAGGACCACAAGGATCATCATGGCATAAAATTAATTCTTTCTTGCATAATCCCAATTACTTAAAGGTCCAAATTATTTCTCTTGGAAAAATAAAGTAAAGGTAATATTAGTATATGAAAAAAATTGGGAGATACCTCATGAAAAATAAAAATACCAAGCACAGGTGATACCGAGATTCAAAATTTTGAAGTAAATAATGCAAAATCCCTAATGATAATAACTTTTGCTATCATTGATGAAATACAACCTTATATCAATTCAGAAAACACATCTATAGAAGAATGGAAAATCCTAGAGAAGATATTCAAAGGGAAAAATAAATCCACTATCCTTCATATTTAAACTCAACTACATTCCCTAAGTATGAATAGTGGTGAGAGCATAACACTATTCCTGAGGAAGGCAGTAGATATTAAAGGGAAATTATTAGTTCTAGGAGAAGAGACTAAAGATGAATTTCTTACTCAAGTAACCATGAGAGGACTTCCAGACAACTACAAACATTTGGTTACATCTTTACATGTCCTAAGTAAATATACTTCTTTTGATGACCTAATCAATATTATTCAAGAATATAAGGTAGAGAATATATTTAAAGATGACCGATGAGGCCTGAAAATGCCTCATTTTTACACTATGTTTGACATATAAAAAACTGTCATATTATTAAGTTAAATGCCAAATAGTTGATTAGAATATATATTTGTTAAGTGTTTGCATGATTTTATGTTAGGAATACTATATCTCTGTTTTTGACTATTTTCAGCATTTTGTGACTGATTTTGCTTGATTAAGTAGCAAGTAAAAACATGCATTTCAATTAACCAAATGTGGTATGCTGATATCCATTAAATTCACAATGGTTTATGAATGTTTTCCTACCCTTCAACTTGTTTGAAGTCCACATTGAAGCCAAATTATTAGGACTGTCATAAATCTGAAAATCTGAAAAAAAAATAGCCATATAAAAATCAGCAAGTTGTCACTTTATAGGAACACCTTGAAGTTGTCAAGCAAAGCATGAGGATATGGATGGAATGAGTTCAGAAGGACTACAGAAGACATCTGACCTATTTAGAAGCATTCCCACATGGTCTAAATAGGCAACAATAGGGTATAACAGAGCAGGGACAATTGTGCAGCACTATTGCACTATTTCAGCATTGTTACTTGGTGAATGAAGTGTATAAATTCAGTAGCAACTTGATGTACTCCTTCATGTTGATATTTGAATAATTTTTCCATGTTCTAATTTGTTTGAATTTGCAAGAAATGCCAATATTTTACAACTGTGCAACAGAGTTGGAAAATGCAGTAATTTACCATGTAAATTCCAGCAAGCTACCAATGAATGGCAAGGCATGGAATTCACACATGGAGAGGAATGAAGGCTATTGCAATCTGATCCTGAGGGCTAATCCACCTGAGAAATGCAGCTAAAATCACTTGAAGAGCACACAGTTGTTCATTCCGAAGATCTTCGGAATGAGCAGACATCTTCGGAATGAGAAATACAGTCTCTTCGAAATGAGCGGACATCTTCGAAATGAGAAATACAGTCTCTTCGAAATGAGCCACTTATCTTCGGAATGAGAACAGAAAGTGCTTTTTGACTTTTTGACTATTTTTTTGATGGTGGAAAAAGGGAAAGAAGGTTGAGAAGGTTAAAGGAAAATATCTCCCATCTGACTTTGTCGTCCTTGCCGTCCAAAGCCACCATTCATGGAAAAGATCAATTTTGATCCTCTTCTAGGATAAACACAAAAATAACTGCAGCATAATAGGAAGTTGTTTGCAAGATAGAAATGGCATATTCTGAAGTGGAGAAAGATGTGTGAGATATTTCTAGACTCCTCCCACGTACTCCCACCACTGAAGATGCTTTCTAAGGGCCAATGACTACTACTGCAACACAAACTGTCCAGATTTGCATTTATTTTTAGATCCAAAATTATTGGCAAATCACTGTAAAGTAGCACATAGGCTGATTTGAGCATGGGATATGTTGTAAATATTTATATAAATAACACAACTCCCTCCTTGGTTGAGCCAGTTAGGAATTAGAATAGAGGAGAGTTTTCAATAGCAGTAATTAGGACTGTACAACAATTTTCTATAACAGTTTTTAGCATGTTTTGTCATCAATAAAAGTGCAGTTATTTTATCATTTTCTGTTCTGAGTGTTAATTAGTTAAGGAGTGCTTTTTACCTCCTTCTAGATCAGGAAGTATGGGCCCACTTTCAGATCTAGAAGGAGGGATTTTATGGCAGGTTTTAATCTATAATTTTGTTGTAGCAAAATTAATAGATTGCTTGCCAGATTTCATTTTCTTGTTTTTATTTTGTATTATGTGATTGATGTTTTCTATTATGTTTGTGTACAATATTTATGTGTGTGTCAGCTGAAAAATTAGATTAAACATTTATTTCTTGTTTCCTTTGCTTTCCATGTTCTGTTATTTTTATGTTTCAACAACTTTCAATTTCCAGCAGATTTCATTTTGTTGTCAATTCCTATAGCAGAAGCTTGACGACCTTTTGTGGTAGGGCATTGACAGGTGTTTTATTTCCAAGCATCACTTCCATTCTACAAGAGTAAAATAGGTTTCAATTTTGCAAGTGTAATTTAGGATTTCATTTCAGCAACATTTCAATTTAGCAATTTCAATTATGCAAAAGTAGATTAGATTTCAATTCAGCAATTTCAATTCATGCAATTGTAGTTAATTGTTAAATTATGAAATTAGATTTAGTTTTCATTTCTTATAAGTTTCCATTCTGTAGACTAGGTTTAGTGTGACACCAAAAGGCTAAACCAAAATCTGCTTCACCAATAAATGCTTGAAATCTGAATGCCTGAATTGTACTCTGCCCTAGCCTTCTATCGTAGACAGCCTTGGACACCACCCCGGATTGATAAGATCTTTGAGATTTAATGATGTGCTTAACGACAACGCATCATTTTGGCACCGTTGTCGGGGAACACGATGTTGTTAGAGGGTAAAAGTAGCCCAATAATTGTTAATTATACTAAATTGTGAACTTCAGAGTAAAATATGGATAAATGATTGGTATTAGTAACAGTTTTTGGTAAATTGCATTTCAGTCCATTTAGAAAACAAGCAACCACAGGGAGGTGATCTTCACACCTAGGGGTTAAATTGCTTATGTTTGAAATTCTTGATAAAAATTGAAAGAATTCATCATCCTCATTATCAAGAAACATAAGATCTCTTAGAGGAGCCATCTGCTAGTACTACCATTTTTATATCCATATCATCAGGGTAGTATAAACAAATTTGTACTAGGTGTTGGGAAGACATCATGGCAGATATACAAGACTATCCCTTGAACATAACAATCATATCAGCTACTTGTAGCATTTGTTCATAGGGACATATCACTGATGAATGCCATTTACTTCCACAACTTAGAGATGCAAAATTTGTTGCCTAGTCTAAATTCTTCTCAAAGAGAGATCCCAACAACAACAAACAGGGCAAGTAAATCAACCACCACCTCCAGCCCAACCTGTGGCCAATATGAATAATACAAGATAGGAAACCCCTGTCTATGTAAGCTGAATCTATTAAAAAAAAATCACAAAAACTTTTGCACAATCAAAATAGGAGTTTACAACTTAATGATGATCCTAGAGTTTTCCATTATTACTTAAATATTGTTAGGATTTTACCATGCTAAACCGCAACCTAGCAATTCTTAGCCTACATAGACAATAGTTGATCTCATTAGAGGTGATCCTACCTGACAAGTAGTTGATCTGCTAAAGTTGTACACTTCTTGTCTTATTGTGCAAACCAAAAATATTTCTTTTTTTAGCCCAACCTGTGATCAGTCTGAATAATACAGGATAGGCAACCCCTGTCTATGTAGCTGAATCTGGTATAAAAAAAAAACCTGCAGGAAATGTTATTGACTGCAGCAACATCCAACTGTGCTCAAACAAGAACTTACCTGAGCTTGAAGAGACAAAAATCAATGGAGATACATAGAAAACCTTTAGTCCAAACACACAGAAATTAGCCTTGGATAAAGGAGAAAAACTACACATAGAAAATTTACTTCCATTGAACTCCTTAGTAAGAAATTACAAAGGGGTAAATTTTGTCCTCCTAGGAATGAAACAAATTGAAGTGCAGCCAAGAAAATTCTTGAACATTATTAGTTGGCTGACTTATAAACAAAAAGCAAAATTGTTGCTATTTTGAAACAATATTTCAATCCCTTTACATGGAATTACAAGGGTATATCAAGATTTTATCTTGATGTAAGCACTTAACATCTTTTGGGAATTGGTATTTAATTGTTTCAAGTACATATTGACAAGATTTTGCAGACTAGGAGGCATTGACAACACTTGATTGAAGAAGTTTTCAGATATGGAGCAAGTGCTTCTTTCTCCCATTGGTAATTCATGGAGGATGTTAGTGGTGAATGGACATTGCCTTCGGGTATACCATGCACCATTAACTAAGGAGGAGTTCTTGAAGGAGATTCCATTGGATGTACACATAATGGAAGAGAATTTCTCTTCAATATCAGATTCAGAGTGATGATAAAAAGTTTGACAAAAAGAAAAAAAATACAAGAAAAGCAAAAAAGAAGAATAGTCTTGTTTGTGAACTTCCTTCTTGGGTACAAGCAAGACAAGAAAAATTGAAAAAAAAAGAGAAAAAATAAAAAATTTTTGCAGCAAAGGCATGTCCCACAAAATGGGGATACATGAGGACAAGCATCA
Source organism: Wollemia nobilis (assembly GCA_028583015.1). Lineage (NCBI taxonomy): Eukaryota > Viridiplantae > Streptophyta > Pinopsida > Araucariales > Araucariaceae > Wollemia > Wollemia nobilis. The sequence continues at coordinate 2,495,298 of JAQPPZ010000613.1, read as the reverse complement.
ATTTCAGCAAGGAAGAGGAACAATGGAGCCAATACTTCATTTCCAGCACTAAGGAGGCAATTATGATGTAAGAAGATTCTTACTCGCTCATCTAGAAAGGAAGGTTGCATCAATGTTGCAGGTTTCAACAGAAAGAGATGGTGTTTTCATACAAAAATTGACATGTTTTTGCAGAATAAGGATTGGTCTTATCCAAATAAGAGTGAGAGATGTTCTCTCTCATTGAAGCACTTAAAAAAAAAATGGGGGAGGACAGAAGTTGGTTGAAAACCAGAAATGGCAGCCTCTTCTGATGAAAAAAAAAATAAAAAAAGAGAAAAGAAAAAAAAATGAATAATTCAGTAGTGAAAACCTCCTTGGAGGCGCTACTGAGTTGGCTTGCATGAAAACCGATTTTTTGGCATGCATTGCCTTGTTGATCTACCCATCATTGTTCCACCATTGTACAAATCTCACATTGCACATGTGTTATTTTTATGTTTTCAGATAGCCTGCTAATAATCATCAAAAGCGACTTGTAAGGTGCATGACCAATTTTTAGGACAAGTAAGGTATGTGTTTCTTGCATTTAATTCATAGTAAACATTTAGCATTTAGTGTATGATAATCGGTATTTGGCATAAACTATTCATACAATATTGGCAAGTTGAAAATGGAACATGTTCAAGATGTCAAGAAACACCCCCTTATGCCCTTAATTGCATGGGAATTTCAAAACTGTGCAAAAACCTGATTTTGGGACAGACATGGCATAAATTCTATTTCAATTTGTAGGGCAAGTTTCAGAAGGAGGACTGCAAGTTTATATCTCACAATTGTCTGATAAATTGAAGGAGGATAATCAGCAAAATGCACCTGAAGGTTCTATTTTAGTACTACTAGAATAAAACAACAACATACAAAACAAAGAATAACATCTAAACAAAAGGATGAAGGAGGGATTTTTGATGTTATGGAAGGCTTATACACTCTAGAGATGGGCCCACAATAGAATCTGTAGCTAAATTTTGCATAGGAGGTCATTTCTGCATTTTTTGATGCATCTTCGAAATGAACAGTCATATCTTCGGAATGAACATGCATATCTTCGGAATGAGCAGGATATCTTCGAAATGAGCAAAAATTGTACCAGAATTGTTGAAAATGCTACAAAATAGCAAAAAGAGTAGGGTACATCAAATATTGAGGTTCATAAGGCTCTACCACAAGTAAGTACATCCCTCAAGCATTTCAAAATCAAAATTTTATCAATTTTGTTCAAAAGGTGCAAACAATAGAAATAGGCATTCAAGCTGAAATGTTGTTAAGAACAAAAAATTTCACCAGTAGTAGTGCATCTGCCAAATATGGTTCCACAATAAGGCTATTGCAAGATGAATCACATGATACCAAGCCTTTAAGAGGTACCTTGCAGCACTAAAACTTGTAGAAGGGCAGAAAAAGAGTTAAAATTGCAGTAGTTGCAGAAATTGCAATATTGAAGGATGAAAGTGCAGAAGTTAAAAAGTTGCAAGTTGCAAATGAAAAAAAAAGATATGCAAGAAAAGAAAAAAAATAGAATAAAAAAAAATTGAAAAAAATTGATTGAAAACTTTTTTTTGCAAGGTTGTAGAAAAGTGAAATACCTGTGCTTAAATTAAAAAATGCTTGGTGTAGTGCAGCAAGGAGAAATTTCTCAGGTAGCAGGTGGCAAAGGATGTTTTTCACAAGGATAAAACCAGCATATTACTATGGCCTACTAGGATGCATGAGGGCATGCATCAGTTCAAGCTGGGGGGGATGATGAGGCCTGAAAATGCCTCATTTTTACACTATGTTTGACATATAAAAAATAGTCATATTATTAAGTTAAATGCCAAATAGTTGATTAGAATATATATTTGTTAAGTGTTTGCATGATTTTATGTTAGGAATACTATATCTCTATTTTTGACTATTTTCAGCATTTTGTGACTGATTTTGCTTGATTAAGTAGCAAGTAAAAACATGCATTTCAATTAACCAAATGTGGTATGTTGATATCCATTAAATTCACAATGGTTTATGAATGTTTTCCTACCCTTCAACTTGTTTGAAGTCCACATTGAAGCCAAATTATTAGGACTGTCATAAATCTAAAAATCTGAAAAAAAAGCCATATAAAAATCAGCAAGCTGTCACTTTATAGGAACACCTTGAAGTTGTCAAGCAAAGCATGAGGATATGGATGGAATGAGTTCAGAAGGACTACAGAAGACATCTGACCTATTTAGAAGCATTCCCACATGGTCTAAATAGGCAGCAACAAGGTATAACAGAGCAGGGACAATTGTGCAGCACTATTGCACTATTTCAGCATTGTTACTTGGTGAATGAAGTGTATAAATTCAGTAGCAACTTGATGTACTCCTTCATGTTGATATTTGAATAATTTTTCCATGTTCTAATTTGTTTGAATTTGCAAGAAATGCCAATATTTTACAACTGTAGCAGCGAGTTGGAAAATGCAGTAATTTACCATGTAAATTCCAGCAAGCTACCAATGAATGGCAAGGCATGGAATTCACACATGGAGAGGAATGAAGGCTATTGCAATCTGATCCTGAGGGCTAATCCACCTGAGAAATGCAGCTAAAATCACTTGAAGAGCACATAGTTGGTCATTCCAAAGATCTTCGAAATGAGCAGACATCTTCGAAATGAGAAATACAGTCTCTTCGAAATGAGCGGACATCTTCGAAATGAGAAATACAGTCTCTTCGGAATGAGCCACTTATCTTCGAAATGAGAACAAAAAGTGCTTTTTGAATTTTTGACTATTTTTTGACGATGGAAAAAGGGAAAGAAGGTTGAGAAGGTTAAGGGAAAATATCTCCCATCTGACTTTGTCGTCCTTGCCGTCCAAAGCCACCATTCATGGAAAAGATCAATTTTGATCCTCTTCTAGGATAAACCCAGAAATAACTGCAGCATAATAGGAAGTTGTTTGCAAGATAGAAATGGCATATTCTAAAGTGGAGAAATATGTGTGAGATATTTCTAGACTCCTCCCACGTACTCCCACCACTGAAGATGCTTTCTAAGGGCCAATGACTACTACCGCAACACAAACTGTCCAGATTTGCATTTATTTTAGATCCAAAATTATTGGCAAATCACTGTAAAGTAGCACATAGGCTGATTTGAGCATGGGATATGTTGTAAATATTTATATAAATAACACAGCTCCCTCCTTGGTTGAGCCAGTTAGGAATTAGAATAGAGGAGAGTTTTCAATAGCAGCAATTAGGACTGTACAACAATTTTTTGTAACAATTTTCAGCATGTTTTGTCATCAATAAAAGTGCAGTTATTTTATCATTTTCTGTTCTAAGTGTTAATTAGTTAAGGAGTGCTTTTCACCTCCTTCTAGATCAGGAAGTATGGGCCCACTTTCAGATCTAGAAGGAGGGATTTTATGGCAGGTTTTAATCTGTAATTTTGTTGCAGCAGAATTAATAGATTGCTTGCCCGATTTCATTTTCTTGTTTTTATTTTGTATTATGTGATTGATGTTTTCTATTATGTTTGTGTACAATATTTATGTGTGTGTCAGCTGACAAATTAGATTAAACATTTATTTCTTGTTTCCTTTGCTTTCCATGTTCTGTTATTTTTATGTTTCAACAGACTTTCAATTTCCAAAGATATTTCATTTTGTTGTCAATTCCTATAGCGAAGCTTGACGACCTTTTGTGGTAGGGCATTGACAGGTGTTTTATTTCCAAGCATCACTTCCATTCTGCAAGAGTAAAATAGGTTTCAATTTTGCAAGTGTAATTTAGGATTTCATTTCAGCAACATTTCAATTTAGCAATTTCAATTCTACAAAAGTAGATTAGATTTCAATTCAGCAATTTCAATTCATGCAATTGTAGTTAATTGTTAATTTTATGAAATTAGATTTAGTTTTCATTTCTTATAAGTTTCCATTCTGCAGACTAGGTTTAGTGTGACACCAAAAGGCTAAACCAAATATGTCTCACCAATAAATGTTTGAAATCTGAATGCCTGAATTGTACTCTGCCCTAGCCTTCTATCGTAGATAGCCTTGGACACCACCCCAGATTGATAAGATCTTTGAGATTTAATGATGTGCTTAATGACAATGCATCAATGACATGACTAACACTGCATTGGTATCAAAATACAATCCACAGGGGAATATTGCTTTATCATCAAAAGGATGAAGACCATGGTATAACAAGTATTGTCAAATATGTAAAAGAAAAGGTCATAGTACTAACTATTGTAAATTCAACCCCAAAAATGAAATCAAATGAATAATGAAAGTATATTTCAACTACAAAAATATCAAAATAATTCTCATCAGTAGAAATTTTAGCATCCAACCAATTATCTCCAATTGGAGTGTCAAAAAGAGAATCAGAAAGAACTCCTAGCTCAAAGGATAGAAGAAATTGAAGAACTAGAAGAACCTATATATGGTTATGAATTCAAATCTCTCTCAATAAGATACTTGAATAAGTTACAAAAAATAGAGAAGAAGAATACAAACTCCAAAACCAAGATTGTAATCTTGTCATATTACCACCTACTACCAACCTACCTTTCATCCACCTCATTATTACACCCATAAAATTACCCACCACACCTTCCATAACCCCCCATCACCCCCCATATCACTCCCACATCCACAACCATGACCAATACCACCACACCTCTCATCTCCCCTCAATAGCTCTTAGGAAACCTTTTCGTTTGCAACACTACCATCGTCTCATCAATCACCCAACCTCACACCCTACTCTGATCAACCCTCCAAAAATCCACAACCAATTTTCCACCCCCTTAATACACAACTCATCAACAATATCATCCCCCAACAACTAACAATTCCAATCCTCATATCCTCCTTGAGTCAGTACTCTACCACCTCTCATATCCTCTCCACTCACCAACCTTCCATTTCAGTCCCAAACTTTTCCATCGATAAATGTCAGTTCCTTAACATCACAAACTCATCTTGAGATACCACGTCTTTTTTCTTGTGACAAGCATAGGACTAGGAGAATATGTGGTACATAACACTTGTATCACACCACCTAATATCCAAACATGTAATTTTGGTTGAATATGAAATTTACCTTTAACTTTTGGTATTTTCATTCCAATGGGGATCCCCATAGACCATACCAAATTTATCTATGGAGGAATAAATACCTCCTCACAACCAAAAAAACCCTCCAAAATATGTGCTTCAAACTTGTACAAATCTTGAATTTCTATTCAATCTATCCTTTACCTCACACTATTTTCAATGACACAATTGGCATGGATTTAATTTAGGTCACCATCAACAAGGATGGTGTTCCCTCATTGATCCCCATTTTCTATAGCTAAATGAAAAATCTGACTTAGGATATCATGGTGATGTCGAGGCTCTCATAACACAAGAAATACAAATCCTTCATCTCACATATATGGATGATGAGCAACAAGACACTCTTGATTCAGAATGTGACTCCCCTATCGAAAGTCGATCTCCTCAGTCACCCATCAACATTCCACCTTCTTTCTTTCAAGTGGACATGATCCACCTAGAATCAAATGACATGTTCGATGTTGAGTTAGATTTACAATTTTATCTCTATCAACTTAGATAGCTCGAAGAAAATATCTTCTCGTATATTTTCCATCATTGCACCACTTTACGGTGACATTGATTTTCTTCGTATGTATCCCATACTACTCATTCTTCCATTTCTTCTTCCATGAGAACAACCTTCATAACCACCACAATATCCAACTTGAATTCTTCATCATCTACTACCCTATCTCAGGATCCAATTTATACTCTTGCACCTACTAGCACCATGCCACGTGCACCATCAACATATCATACAATCCATATGATCTCAGTTGACCTGTTTACCCCTCTTTAGTACACAACATGCCCTGATCGTATTCTTACCATAAATCCTAATTATATCAATTTTGATCATCTTCCACCTAATCCATATCTAAGTCACTTTCTTCCCATCCCATAAGTGATACATCATACCAATACCTACCTTCCTCCACTTGATTAGCATGTTGTTGTGGAAGTAGACAACAATGATGAAAATCCTGTAGAAAATGCAACTGATGATTTAAATCTTATTCCCATACCCTCTTAGATACAATATGGATCTCACATGTTAGTGGAAGAGACTATATACATCAACATTAGTGATGACCCCAAAAATCCATATATCATCCCACTAGGGGAAGTTTATCCCTTGATGAACACCAACAATTCCATCTATTCCTCAAGAAATACAAAAAGGTATTTGCTTGGTCATACATCAACATGCCAAAACTCAATACCAATATGGTGGTGCACAACATAACATTAGACAAGGATGTTAAACTTGTAAAATAGCAATTACAAAAAATGCATCCCATCATTGCTTTGATGGTCAAATATGAATTGCAAAAATTGTTAAACACTAATGTCATTCAACATTGACTATCCTGAATGGATGTCAAACATCATTCCCATAGGAAAGCCTAAAGGAGCAATCTACATCTGCACTAATTTTCATGACCTCAATCTCATGTACCCTAAATATGACTTTCCTCTTCCCAACATTGATACCTTAATCTATTCCTACATTGGGTATGAGATATTATCCTTGATGGATGGCATTTTTGGTTATAATCAAATTTGGGTCCTCCCTGATGATCAACATAAGACATCCTTCACAATGCCTTAGAGGATATTATGCTACAAGATCATATTGTTTGGCCTAAAAAATACGTGTGCCACATATTAGTTTGCCATGACCAACATATTCCATGAATACTTGCAAAAAATCATGGATGACTATGTAGACAACCTTGTGGCTAAATTTAAAGAATGCTGTCTACATATTAATGTTTTAACAAAAATATTTGATCTCCTCATCGAACACAATGCTAGACTAAATCCAAAAAAATGTATCTTTAGAGTAGTATCTAGAAAACTATTAGGATTCGTTGTATCTCAACAAGGCATCGGATTAGACCCCACTAAGGTCAAAGCCATAACTAAAATCCCACCTCCAACAAATTTGAAATAGTTGCATAGCTTACAAGATAAAATCCAAGTGATTCATCACTTCACATAATTTTTAGAAAAGTATCGATATTTTAACCACTTGTTACAAAAGAGGGTAGCTTTAAATTGTGATTAGGCTTGCTAGGATGTTTTCAAGAACATCAAGAAATACCTTACATCCCCATCGGTGTTAACTCCACCACAACATGAGTTACCATTTTACCTATATATATCAACCATAAATTTTGCATTAGGTATTCTATTGGTCCAAAAGAATGAGGGTCACCAAGAGCAGGTTGTCTATTACCTTAGTCGAACACTAGTAAGTTATGAAACTTGATATGAATATGTCGAAAGGGTTTGGTTCGTACTCATTTTTACTTAAAATAAACTTTGGCACTACCTAATTAATAAAACCACCTACATCATAGCAAAGGACAAACTATTAAGATACATTATGGGTCAAACTTATCAAAATGCTAGATCTATCAAATGGTTGATATTACTCTTGGAATTTGATTTTGAGTTCATTCACCTAAAATCCATAAAGGGATAAGTCATTACCAACCACCTGGTAGAAGCTCCACTATCTGACAACACACCACTTACCATTGAGCTTCTTTATGACCACATATTTCATGTCAACAAGTAGGAAGAACATGTTAATGTGCATGAAAAAATCAACCTTACACTATTCTTCGACAGTGCAAAATGTGCACAAGGGGCAAGTGTCAAATGTATCTTCTTCACGCCACAAGGGGTTCCAATACCATTCTCATTTAAATTGAATTCCATTGCACCAACAATAACATTGAATATGAAACCCTCATATTAGGTCTTAAGATAGCCCTTATGATACATGTCAAATATATCTATATCATTGGTGATTCTATCCTTGTGATTAATCAAGTAATTGATACATACAACTGATATTGCATCATCCTTAAATAGTTTTTACAAGTTGCAAAAGATTTATTAGCCTAGTTTGATTGGTATGAAATTGAAGCTATAAATAGATCCACTAACTAATTTGCTGATATTGTCACCTCACTTGGCTCCCTCATGCCTTAGAGACCACATGCATATACTACTCATTTGTTTATAAAAACCATGTACAAATATTCCATTTCACCTAACACCTTGAGTGATAACATAGAAGTCAACTTTATTCAAGTAGAACCTACTAGTATTTGGATATCAAAAATCAAAGACTATCTCAAACTTAGTGTGCTTCCTCTTGGTCTATCATAAGTCGCTAGAAATTTTTTTAGGTATAAATCCATTAGATACACATTATTGGGGGACATTCTCTATAAATGTAGCTATGATGACATCCTCCTTCGATACTTTGAGCCATAGAAACTAACCATGTCATTATTATGACTCATAATGGTACTTGTGGGGATCACTTCAATAGAATGGCCATCACTAAGCATATCTCATGCATGGGTTGCTATTGGCCAACAATGGAATGTCAAGAAATGTGTCAAATTCCAGCAACATGCCAACCTAACCCATTTTCCATCATAGGCTCTACAATCTATTCAATTGATATGATCATTCTTACAATGGGGTCTCGACCTCATAGGCAAAATCACTATAGCATATTTAGGCAAGTATAAATTTATTATAATAGCCACAACATATTTTACTAAATGGGTAGAGACTATTCTACTCATCCAAACAATAGAACCTAAAATTGTTGAGTTCATTCAACAACATCTCTCTATCATTTTGGAATTCCATCATGAACCATATTAAATAATGACACACCATTTAAAAACAAGGATGTTTATGCCCTCTTTGAAAAATACAATATCAAACACAACTTCTCCACTCCTTACTATCCCCAAGGAAACGATCAAGTAGAAGCAATGTATAAAACTATTTGTGTCATTCTACCAACTCTCATTGTGAATACCACAATCAAATTCCATTATCAATATGGACCTATTGAACTAGCACATGAACCCCCACTGGTTCAACCCCATTTTCACTCATTTATGGTGTTGGTGCAATCATACCGTTAGAGTTAGATATCCCATCTCTTAGAATATCCTTACAAGAATTTATTGATGATGACACTACTTGTAAAGTTTTTTTAGACCAACTAACACTACTCGATGAACATCACATAAATTCTATAGAACATCAATGCATATATCAAGATTTAATTTGTCGTACATACAATAACAAAGTGAACAACGATGAATTTAAAGTAGGAGATATTGTACTCAAAGAGAACTAGAAAAATCCCAACAAACCATGCCATTTACAAGATAAATTTAATCCCAATTGGTTGGGTCCATAAATCATTACTCATAAATATGGTTCAAGTGCTTACTATCTGGCCAACCTTGAGGGATTAGCAGAATATGAACCTCTCAACATGATTCACCTTTGTGTATTTTACGCATTATTTCATTGGCAAAAACTTACACATTCTTGTACTCTACATAAAAAACAACAAAAATACAAAAACATCACAAACAAACAAAATACAAAAATAATCGATTTTCAAATCATCTTCTCTTTTATCCCATCTCTTTTCTTCTTTATTCCTATCTTTTTTGTATGGTCATGCTTCAAGTGACTACATACCTGGAATAGATTTCCTCTCTTCTACTTAATTATTTCTCTTTCTTCTTATTTTTATATCTATTGTATGGTTGTGCTTAGAGTGGCTACACACGTAGGATAAGTTTCTTCTTCTCTCGTTTTTTCTCTTCTTCTTCCTTCTTATTCTTATTTTGCTTCTTCCTTTAGAGATTTTTCACCACTCATGCACATTGATACTGCCAAATGGTTGCAATTTTATCATTCATCACATATCATTCACTTCATCACCTATTGCATCCATGCATCCACTATTTCTTGATATTTTTATGATATTATTATCTCTCCTTTTGTGATATGTAACTATATGGTAAACAATCATGCTTGGTTTACTTCGGGGTTATGCATAAGGGGTTGGACTCAAAATGTACTTGTAAAAAATGGTGAATCCTAATAGAAATCAAGATGAATCATGGTGAATCCTAAGCAAATCAAATCAAACATCTTCACACAAAATTTTGAGGTATTTGAAACCCTAAAATGTAAATTTATATTTGGGGTATATTTTGACCTATTAAATGACCTTATAACTTCATAAAAACACCACCATTGGATCAAGCTCAAAAAGAGCTTTCCAAAAAGTACAAATATACCTATGTTTGGATACATATTGTGGTGAATTGACCCTAATAAAACATTAGTCCTAAAAATTTTAGGTGAATGAGCCAACGTCGAGGGTCCTCATATTCGCCAATTTCAAATTTTAGAAATCCTAATATTTGCCCAATTGGTGAATATTCGCCACTATGCATAACCTTGGATCACTTAATCAATGACAAAGATCATTATATAGGTTCTTATAAATAAGCATCATCTTGTCATGCATTTCACCTATGTTTGCATTTGCACATCATTATATACAATCACTCACATTTAGGTATATTCCACTATATATAACATCATACACTAGTCTTAACAACTACCATAATGTCATGTTATATCTTATGCATAGGTTTCTTAGTAATGGAAGTCTTTTCTATTGGTCAAACATTTTAGTTGAAATCATCCAACTTTATCAAATGTCATTAGTTTCTAAGATAACTTTAGACTTACCCTAGCTGACTAGAGTTATGTCATGGGTTAAACACCTGTGCACATTAAATAAAAGTTTGAGTCTAGGAAAGACAATATCTTGTGTACAACTGGCCACCAATTGAAAGGTTTCCCTTGCTCATACTATCATTTGCATGATTAAAAACCCTGAGGTTCAACAAAAGGATAAGCTATTCAAAAACCAAAAAAAAAAGTGGCAAAAAATAAAAGACAACACCAAAAAGAGCACTACAAAGAAAAAGAGAAAAGGGCACCATCAAAAGAGTACTATCAAAAAGCTTGAATTTTTTAGCTCCTTATATTCCTAAAATCATGGGGTGATCTCCATCGCTAGAAATAGGTTGTATATGTTTGATTGGCAATGGAGTAAACCTCACAAGTGGTGGCATGTCTATCATATTAGCGACCTTATTTTATTTAAACCAATGCACACTCGTGGATGAGCTAGCTCACTAGGCTAAATTTACAATTGGTTAGGCCCACCTCACTCAAAATTGGTAAATGGACTAAAACACTCTATACACACACAAATTAATGATTAGCTTAACTTCATTCATGATGGTTTAGGGTTTAATAGAATTTCAATCAACTAATAGATGAGTTTCATGATTAAACTTAGATATTTGACTCCATAGAAATCCCTTCTACCATATGAAACACCTTAGAAAAAGAAATAATTATACCTCATATTTAGTTGTACCACTAATGCCTCAACAAGCTAAACACCAAAAAGAGAAAAATATGAAATCAATGAGAAATAAAATAAGCAATGATAAAAGAACAAAGTATTATTTATAAGCTAGTTAGCCATGCATTCTCATTACCATTTGCATTCATGTCATAATTAGATTTGTATTACCATATACATTACTCATTCATAATTTTATCGTCTGTATATAAGTCACATACAATATTTTTTTTTCCTTGATTACCTCTACTGTACACAATTGCACAACTGAATTACACATATCCACAAATTTTTATTATACACTGCATTACAAATATCAAAACACATAATATATTGCATCCATCATATCTATCAATAGATCACATATATCATCCACATGCATCATAACCATAAAAAAACACACATCACATCAACACAATCACTTCATATATAACTCATCATAATTTTCAAATGGCTCTCATCATCCACATCATCATCAACATAAACATCCATCATATGCAATAACATAACCCACATGCTATATATCCACACAAAAAATATATAATACAAAACTATGGCACAACAACCACACCAAAACAAACAATGTCAACCCTATCAGTCAAGGTGCAACTCATCACTCCTCTCTACTCGTTATTACCCCTCACCATACCTCTACCATGAGATATCACCATGATAGAAAGATGATGATCCACCTATCATGAAGCTCCTAGTCTCAACAACTATGGTACTCTCAATGTTGTGCTCCTTTGACTCCACTACAACCTCAAATTGCATAATCTGGTAGTGGTATCCTATGCATAATCAAGAGCACCTCGTACTTCATCACCTTGACCTTATCTACTAATAGGACCTCTCATACCCATTTATTACTCACTAAAACTTAGATATCTCAGCTTGTAAATATACCTCAACTCCCTATCCACTAGGTCACTCATCATGCTCCCACAACTAATACCTCTCTACTAGGAGGACCTCTCACCCCTACTCTAATTCAACCACCTATAACCTCAGTCACTCTAGCTTATATATCTCCATTTTCCTTCCCTTTACTACCTCTTCATCTATGATGAGCATCTTGCTCACTCTACAACTCGACCACCTGAGCTCTTAATTGATTCATACCTCTCCCTACCTACTCCTTGGAAGATATAGTTGTTCCACACTCTCATCACAACATATCCATATCTACCCTGAGCTACTCTAGATCACAAGCCTCCACCTTCAATCTCTCCAATACTACCTTCAACTCCCATCTACCTATTAGGTCCACCTCTTTTACAACTACTGATGCATCTCTATCTTACCTCAAACCATCCATATACAATCTACACTGCTCTAGCTCCATCTGTAATGCATATATTTTTACCTCTTCCTGATCTACCTGGTCCTACTACATGTTAGCATCATGCATGTATTCACACATCTCCTCTACATACATCTTAAGCACATCCTTCTAGCCCTCATCCTTTGATCCTCCCTCCATCTCCATACCATGCGAAGGTCCATCTCCATTATCATATCATGACCACTCGTGTTACCTCAACTAACACTCCTCCTAAGAGGCACCCTTATCTACCTCCTCTACATTTGTTGTTGACCTACCAGTGCCAGCTACACCTCCCCTAATAACCATCTTGACTGGCCTCTCCATTGTCCTCAGTAGACTCCTAGGTACCTCCTAAGGACACACATCCCCCACTCCATTAGTCACCCCTACCTTGGGATCCCACCTCTACGTATCCCACCAAGTGCTATACTCCACTATCATACACACATCATCCATATTGGGAAGTGTTAGCACCTCATACAATGACATTTCAAATGTCACTCCCTGTGATTGTATCCCCAAATCTCTCAAGTAGTGTTAAATCACCACAGGTGGATCTGGCATACCCTATCACAACACAAACTACCTCTGCAATCGACTAAATAGAAATAACTATAGTTGAAATATATACCTTCCCATAATCCACCAATATCATCTAATTTGTGATAACTCCACACCATAATCATCCCATGCTGGAGCCCCTCTATAAGACCTCCACACAATATCACTAGGTCTTAACTAGCTAAACTATTATTGATAATATAATGCGTATCCATAATCATCTCTCTTCCTTTGGTCTTCCATGTTATTTCACCATTGGAAAGCATATGGTATCACAAATCCTAACAATGCATGGGCCTCAAATGATAGACCATCTAGTCTCATCACTACTATATGCTTTTAGGCCTATAGTTGTATCAATAACTGTTGCACAACTTCCTAGTCATCATTTGCACCCCATGTAGCTCTCGATAGGTCTATAATAGCAACTTCAGTACCCATGCAAAGTGTGTCCCATTCTCTACCATCTTGCATATCAACCACATCAAATTCTAGGGGAATATCATCCTTAAGGAATATGGAAACATGTAACTAATATAGACCATCAACAATGCATATCGCCAATGTATAATTCCTCCAATGTATAAATCTTGATATTTGATCCCCCCATTGGAGACCTTATCCTACATCCACTCATCCCCTCATGCAACCATTACCTCCATCCCATCCACTGGAAGGTGATATATGTAATAAACATCTATAATGATCTAAAATTGAGCTACAAGAAAAGTACATAGAAAGAAAATATTTTTTTTGAACTTAAGGTGAGGGATTCATAAACCCCTAACCAACATCTAATTATTTTATTGTTAAAGTTCCCCTAAGTTTCCACGAAGAGCTACATCTCACAAAATACCCTCACACAAATCCATGTGTAGGTGTATTATGTGTTACCACAAATAATTTTATCTCTCTCATCATCCTCGATGAGCTAAACTTATCACCTTCAATCCATCGAAGGCATACACCCATATCCATACCATACACAAGCTAACATGTGTAGGTATGCTACACCTATCCATATCATCTCCACAACAAGCTATCTTAACACATATGTAGTCTTTCCTCAACTTAGTTATCAATCTCCCTAAGAGGGTCTCAATTCCCTTAGGTGACTTATGTTCACCCTAAGGGGCCTTAATTCCCTTAGGTTATCTCTAAGTTCATCCTAGAACTCCATACTTAGGTTTTATTGTTTAGCAAGAAAATAAGAATAATTCTAGATACTAAATCTAACAAAACATAATCAATAAGCATACAAAAGATACTTAGAAATGAGCAAAATTTAAATTAAACATTAATTGAAAGGAATCTAAATGCAAAACATAGATAATTCAAGCAATAATTTAAAATTCCATCTCCCATCAATTAAAAATTATTACATATAAGCAAGCATGGTAAATCCTCCATACTCTTAACGAATAATATATTACATCAATTTCATCAGGGAAACCTCCCCACAAATATCTATTTAAGCATAAATAAATCATTTCAAGTAGAGTCAACTAACTCATTGGTTCCAACTACCTCCTTAGTCCACCTCAGCTTTCATCGATCATTTGAGGATAGTAGGGGATCATGGCACTCATGGTTCCATGATAGACATGCTTCTAAATGCATTTACTTATTTCATTTCCAAATTGCAACTATACAAATTAAATCAAAGTATCTAACCATTTACTACATAGTTGATATCATAAAAATCACTATTTTTATTTTCACCTCTCAATAACCATAGAGAGTCTTTCAACACGTGCAATTAGATCCTAGTTTCTACTTTAATTATTTTCTTTCAACCCTTATTAAATGAATTAAAGTTACATACCTTTAATATATAAAATAATCCAAGTTCTTTTATTCTCATAAATCAAGTCCTATTACTTAATTTAGAAAAATAAACTAATTCCTTTCATCAATAAAACCACTCTACCAAATTAATCAAATAAAGACTCCTACTTTAATTCATTAAAATATCATTTTTGTTCCTTTCCATTTTACTAAATAGAGTCCCATACCTCTACATAATAAAATGAACCATTTTACCAAATGAATCAATCAAATCGTTCTACTTTAATTCATTAAAATATCATTTTCTTTCCTTTCCATTTTACTAAATAGAGTCCCATACCTCTACATAATAAAATGAACCATTCTACCAAATTAATAAATCAAAGCCTCCTACTTTAATTCATTAAAATATCATTTTCTTTCCTTTCCATTTTACTAAATAGAGTCCCATACCTCTACATAATAAAATGAACCATTCTACCAAATTAATAAATCAAATCCTCCTACTTTAATTCATTAAAATATAATTTTCTTTCCTTTCCATTTTACTAAATAGAGTCCCATACCTCTACATAGTAAAATGAACCATTCCTCATTATTTCCATAAACCAAATCCATACTTCTAATTTATAAAAATAATTTATTTTCCTTATTTTCTATAACTAAAGTTCACACTTTCAATTTATAAAAATAATCTAATTTCTTTATTTTCTATAAACTAAAGTTCACACTTTCAATTTATAAAAATAATCTAATTTTTTTATTTTCTATAAAATAAGTTCACACTTTCAATTTGTAGACACCTAAAACATGTCATGTTCAGGGAGACTACTCACATAGGCACAATCATAGGTCATGTGACTAAACCTTGGGACTTTCCAAGTGTCAAAAGTGGTTTTTACCACTCATATGGGGTATTTTCAACCCATCCAAGCCTGGTCGTTGTAGACCAAAGCGGCTAGAATCCAGCCATTGTAACTCAGAGTGGCCAAACCTTAGTCATTGTAGATGACAGTGGCTAAACTTTAAATACATTTTTCCACCCATCCAACGTAATATTAGGAGGAAGTGGCAGTCTGCATGTAATAAGGATGAGCTAGGACAACTTTGCATTCCTCCTCACAGCTAGTCTACATAAAAGACTCCAGTCCAGATTTAGACATCAGTTAACTACCCCTCAAGGGTAGAAAAAAGCTAGGATTCCCATGCTAACATTAAGTGCGCATGAGGGATTCAATCCTAGGGTTTTAAAATTGACCTAGGGATTCAAATACTTTATAAGGAGTAAACCTAAAGGTACTAGGGGACCTTATTTTATCAATCAGAGATAGAGAGAGAGCTTCATACATCAGAACTTTGAGTAGGTTGGATCATTGAGGAGAGCTTCTAGAGACTTGGAGAGCTTCCCTTGGAGATCGAATCTTGTAGTGAAGCCCTGTCGAATTGGAGTGCAAATGAATACATAAGGTAATAATTTTAACACTAGTAGTATACTTGAGCCCATAACCTTTGGATCAATAGAAAGAGATTTTACCTTAGCAGCCACTGTCCTAGACAGTGGCCTGCAATCTAGTCTAGGGTTTAAGTGGTAGTTTCTTTTATTCTGCTCTTTCCTTCATTTCATTAGCATAATATTTATTTTAGTTGATAGTACTAGTTTCATTGCTCTTATTTTTATTAAGCTTATTCATCACTAACAACCTCATCCGGGGAGGTAATCTCAGAAATATAAGCATGTGTTGTTGTTTCATTAATTTTAGGGCTACAGGTTCACCGAATGAATCCACAATAGACGAAAGCAAGAAGATCCCTCTAGGAATCAGACCTGGGGAAGGAGGCATCTGTAAGCCCTCATACATTTCTGTGTGCATCATTGGGAAGCCTATAAAAGTGCATCACCCCTTTCTAGGGGATATTTTATACATATGCTACCCTCTTTGTGTAAAATCATGTATCAAATGAAGGGTATCCCTTAGAGGGATTCATATGTAACCAAATCTTGGAAATATCAATACAAAGCATTTATTCACCTATTTATTTGCACTTCGGTTATGCCTTTCTTTATTTTTTATTCTATTTCATTTGATATATGTTAGACATTAATATTAGGCATAAATATAGTGAGCAGACGGTGCAACCACTTCCCCAGGGTCACTACAGATGGTGATCATGGTGGAACATCCACTAATTTTTTATTTTCTACCTAATTATTTATTGGGTTTTTGTGTGCAGATCTAGCCGCTCTAAGATACATCGACCAAACAATAGCCGCTCTGTGCTACAGTGGCTAAACATAAACCATTATGATCTACACCAGCCAGAAATCAATCGCTTTGATCGACAGCGGCCAGATATGGAGTGCAACAGAGGTCAAAACATTGATTCTCTGAGTTGGATTAGAGGTTGGTACAACTTTTTTGATGCTTTATGGTTTTTTTTCTATTTCTATTTTCTTAAAAATAATGATAATTAAGACATATTTTGATTTGGAAAACTAAAAGAATGAAAAATAAAGAACTTGCATCTTGCACATCTTAGGTTTCTTTTTAGATTTTCCACTAGGCGTTGCTAGGAACAACGACTTTTGTTTGTAAATTTTACCCTAGAATCCAATATGCTAGAAACTATGTGTTGGTTTGCTTGCTTTGAGGCATTTCTAAAGGCCATACTTGCACCTAATAGAGTGCATCCATTAATCTCATAGTAGCTATGCATCTTTATGAAAATTGAAACGTACTTTGCATTAGGCATATAAGAAAGAGTCATTGCTGATGTATGATGTATTCTTATTCATGTAAACTTAAAATGGACCCCACACACATGCATATTTTAAAAATTGGGGAGTTGGACTTCATAACCAACCCTCAATTCAGTTCGGTGGTGTTGGCATTCATCTCCTTCCACAAGTTTGCCCTTATAGCTTCCTAGAAATGGATTGAGAAACTTACTTATAGTGGTACTAAGTTACTTGTGTTCAAACTATCTCTCACTATTGTAACAATCATTGGTTTAGAGTGGAAGAGCTAGGTAAACCCCCTTCTGGGATTTAAGTGGTGTACCATAGTATCTTTTAAGAAATCATGTTTGCCATGA
This sequence comes from Wollemia nobilis, assembly GCA_028583015.1. NCBI lineage: Eukaryota > Viridiplantae > Streptophyta > Pinopsida > Araucariales > Araucariaceae > Wollemia > Wollemia nobilis. Next base: position 2,477,112 of record JAQPPZ010000613.1, on the reverse strand, counting down.
GTGTTCTTGATTATCACTATGGATGAGTCTCCTCATTCTAAACCAAAGCAAGAACAAGAAACAAGAAACAACAAAACATCAAAAATATAGCAAACAGTTTAGGACACACTTAAATTGGTAATAAAGAAAAACATTTGCTTAATATTGTTTGGTTATATTCAAGTGCAACACAAAAGCTAAATTCGCAAAAACAATGGTCAAAACAAGAAGTAAACATCCTCGATATGATACCGAGGGAGAATCTGAAGTAACACATACCCTTAGACGAAGTCGTAGTAACATTGAAATACCTACTCGTAAGACTATTAGACACAGTTTTTTGAGTCTAAGGGGGGATAACTCAACCCTTGGGGGTTCTCATCGATAAACCCCAAATAGGGAACTGTTGACAATTTTGTCACATTGCCTTAGAGGGGTAGTAAAATCAAATTTTTGTAAAGTATTTCTTTTTGTTATTTTGAATATATTTGAAAGTATTGTAGCAATTTTGGCTTCTATTGCCACCCCCTTTGTATATAGAATGGAGATGCAAAAGCTTCGCCACTGAGCAAGTTAAGGAAAAGAGCTTCGCAGGAAAGAAGATAGCTTCGCCAAAAGGAATGAAGTAGAGAAGGAGAAGAGCTTCGCACCTGAAGCATTTCAAGCAGTTGCTTCGGGCGAAAGTTTTGCGAAGCGGCATTCGAAGAACTTCAAGCATTGAAGAACAGCTTCATCGAAGAAGGAAAGCAAATATTAGATCGCGGCTCAATTGCTAAGGCGTGAAAAGAGCTTCGCACCCAAAGCATTTCAAGCAGTTGCTTCGGGCAAAAATATTGCGAAGCGGAATTTGAAGGAGTGCAAACATTGAAAACTACTTCGCCAAAAAATCACCGAAGCACCCACTTCGGGCCTCCCTATCGGCGAACCATTTTTACTTCACCGAAAGTTGTTGCGAAGCATCTGATTCGGATAGCTTTCGTGCGAAGCACTTTCACCCGAAGCGGTATTAGCCTGTAAAGAGCAAGACATTTTTCCAAGGCAAGAATGCACTTCGGCCCAAAAACCCCGAACCATAGTTTTGAGGGAGGATCGCGGTGAAGCATTTTGAAGACTCACCAACGAAGCATCCACTTCGGGCGGAGAACCTCAACGAAGCAGTTTTGACACGCCTTTCCAGCGAAGCAGCAAAAGAGTGAGAGCCATCTTGAGGAGGAATACTTACTTCGGCATTTCACATCCCCGAAGCCGTCTCGCGAAGCACATTCGTGCGAAGTGCATAACCAAGAAGGAGGATCTGCTTCGGCTCAAATCCATCGTGAAGCGGAGTTGCGAACTAAAATTTGGTGAAGCGCTTCAAGGGCACGCACTCCAAGCCGAGTATTTTTTTGAGGCAATCAAGTGCCTCATAAATGAGTTTTTACGTGCCCGGTGAACTCGCTGCTCATTTTTGGCAATTGGAAAGGAAGTATCAGTCCCTGAAGAAGAGCCCGATGGGCATGGCGGCCACTCGAGCTCCGCACCCGGAGACCAAGGACGTTCAGACGGCTCATAAATGCATGTTTCCTCGATTGACCCGGTCGCAGTTGCCAGTTATGGGAAAATATTTGAGAGCTCAGTCACGAGAGCTACGGGAGCCGACTTCTCAGGTTTTCGAGGATGTACTCCTCCGTTTTGTGCATTGATGGCTCAGAGGGTCGGGTCCTCTATAAAAACCCAGGCATTGTAATGTAAAAAGGGGGGAAATTTCTGCTAGAAAGTGGCTATAACTTGAATCTCTGCGATTAATACTAAAGAGCTTTGGGCTTAATTTCTCTCTTGTATGCTGCCTTCTGTGATTATTTCTGTTATTTTTTCTTCATTTGCATACTGTAATTCTGCATTCTGGATTTAGGTGTGCGATTGGGGATAGAACCCTAAAATTTTCTCGAAGGATACATAGGGGAGGAAAACGTTGTATTAGCTTTCTTTTATGCTGCCTGTGGATAGTGTTTCTATTATATTCACTTTTTCCTGGTCATCGTAATTCTGAACTCTGGATTTCGACGTAAGGGGAAGGGTAATCCTGGAACTCGTCCAGAGGATACATAGGAGGGCTAATATCATGTTCATTTCATTTTATTCTTGGTATTCATTGCTGCTATTTTGAGCTATTAGCCAGTGATCGTGCTTCTGGTTCTTTCCCACTTTAAACTATTGACATTTCTTCCCTTACCCTATTTATTTCTTTCCTGCACCCTTACTCTTTTTATTTCTTTCTTGCACTCTTATCTCAAAACACCGAAGTAGTTTAGTAAAGGAGCCGACCTTTCTTCGGAGATTGGCACGAGGGGCATCTCTTCCCTTCGGCCTTTCAATGTTGGTCCAGGTCTAGGGCATGTACACTTCCCAAAATCCTTTCCTGGGTAGATTTGATGACCAACAGTTTTTGGCACGCCCGGTGGGACCCGATCAGTCTCACCTTGTGAGTGGTAGTGAGGATCGATGCTCGTCTCATTGTCGAAAGACTCTTAGCATCTGGCGACTCTGTTTAACCGAGAATCTTTAAGTCGTAGAGACCGGTACCTAAGTCTGTGCCTTCATGCAAACAAGATGGAGAGTTAGGAATAGAGGAGAGGAAACTGAGTTCTTTGAGCTTGATATTGATGCCTTCGGGGAACGTTCTAGGTTGGTCACCCCTGAGTCACTATTACATGGAACATCCTCGCAAGAGGCTACTGTTGACGAACAAGGATTAACTTTGGATAGTACAACAACTAGCTTTCCTCCTAATCCTCCCAACTCACCGAAGCATCCTAGTGCCTCCATTCACATTAGTCGTCCTGTTAGCAACCAAGGAGGAGCTTCGGGAATTCTTATTTCTCAAAATCCAAGAGCAAATATGGCACAACAGTAGCAACAACAACAACAACAATAACAAATGCAGCAGCAACCACCACCCAGATTGTTCCCGACATGGAATTCTTCGGGACCGCTAAATCTAGCGGGACAAGGGCAAGTTTCACCTGCTGCTATGAAGAAGATCCCTATGTTCGATGGAACTAGGAAGACTGCTCTGGAGCACATCCAGGACATAGTTTCTCTAGCGGTGATTCATGACATCATAGAAGAGCGAGTTATGGTAAAGCTTCTGGTTCTATCTCTTAGAGGGAAGCTCCTCTATTGGTATAGATCTTTACCACCCGGTACTATAATGGGATGGGACCAGTTAGCCGGACAGTTGATGAGAAGCTTCAATGAGTCCATCGATCCATCCTCTCTCCTGCATCAGTTCACAATGATTCAGAGGCATCCACAAGAGGAGATCATCGATTTCAATGTTAGGTTCGCTCGAACCTGGCAAAGGATACCAGTTGGACTTCGGCCAACTAGCGAAGCTGCAACATACTATTTCCTTCGGGCTTTCAACCCTGATATCAGTGTCATGGTAAGGTATTCGAATATCAATACCTTCCTCGAGTTATACGAGTTAGCCCAGAGAGCGAAGATGGATCTAATAGCTATGGGCAAGCTTCCCCAAAGGATGTCGATGCCCATACTTCTCGATTTCCCTCAATTCTAGTATGCGAGCATAGCCACTTTGCAGATCTCTGCAACCCCTGCATACCCGATCTCATCTTGGAACCCGAATCCCATTGTATCACAGATTGCTACTCCACAAATCCATTTTCCTATGTTCTCAGCTTCACAGCCCACTGTCTCTTCGGCATTCCCTATACTGCCAGCGCCACCTCAACACCCCGCCCTACCTCCAATACCAACGATGGCTCCATTGCCACCCATTCCTAAAGCCGATGATATGCAAGTCAAAATACTACAAGAGGTTCAGTCCCTGAACTCCACAGTGCAAACCCTATCCAATGATATGACCATTATGAAGAAGAAGCAAGCGCAACATGAGTTTCTATCGAGAAGGTCGTATCCTACACCCACGCTTACTAAAGATCAAGCAGTCCAGCAAGGGAGAGCATCGACAAGAAATGTCATGATTGATGAAGCTCCGAGCACTTTCGATTACATACATTGGTGCTCCACGTGTAATGACCCTCATGAAGAGAATACTTGCATGCTGCACCAACATTATGTACAAATGCTGGCGAGCAGTAGTCATGGTGGTCAGGTCAACATCATCAGGCAATTGGATCAGAACCTGGTAATTGGTGAAGAAGAGCAAGTTGCAGTCCTTACCAGAGGAGGAAAAAGGTCAATAGAGGTAGATGCTACTCAAATGGCTCCCCTAAAGGTGCATGCTCACCATGAAAAGGGACAACAACTTTCTCAGGCCCCGAGCGAAGCTCCTCAGCCTGCACTAGTCAAGGAGAAGGCCCAACAAGGCCCTGCAAATCCACCTCAGGTGGAAACTAAAGAACAAGCTAGAGAGAAGCTCAAGCTTCCTTCGCTGACCAAGCGGCAAAGGGTCAAAGCTATGGAGCAGTATCACACTAGGTACGAGGCAAAAAGAGAACCTGAGGTGCACAACTCCCTAGCCTACAATATTGTAGATGAGCTAAAGAAGATTTCGGCCAAGATCAGTCTGTATGACGCACTGCAACTACCCAAACAAGTGGACTTGCTGCAAGAATCATTGAAGATGACCAAGGCAAGAAAGTCAGCACCACTTGCCCTAGTGTAGACCCTATCCACATCCATTATGGGGAAGAATAGACCACCTCCATTCTACCTATCTCTACAGATGGAAGGGTATGTTGTACATAATTGTATGATTGACTCCGGGGCCACGACGATAGTCATGCCCAAAGCAGTGTGCGAAGAGATAGGTATGGAGTGTACGCGAAGTAGCCATGACATGCTCCAGTTGGATGGTACTCCCATGAAGACTGTAGGAGTGATTAAAGATATACCTATCCGACTACACAAGATGCCTCAAATCATAGTTATACAAGAGGTGGTAGTCATCGACCTTGAGCCGTATTTCAGTATGTGCTTGTCGAGGGAGTTTACAGTGAAGCTGGGAGGATACCTATCCATGGATTACTCACACTTAGAGATTCCATTCAAAGGGAAGAAGGTAAAGATCTACAATGAAAAACCTTCTACTTTCCTTGTATAGAAGATGTCCGAAGAAGAGAGCGATGATCCCATGCAAGCGATAGTGGAAGGGATAGAGCAGGTGGACCTAGTCGAGGAATCCCTTGCACAGTTAAGTTGTGAAGATGAGTTTTCATTGGCAGACTTTAATGCCATGATAGAAATCGAGATGGGATGTTATGCCATCGCCAAGCCTGAGAAACACACCAAGTCAGAGAATAAAACATGTGCCCAAGAAGGACTATGGAAGTTGTTCTTCGATGGCGCCCGATGCAAAAATGGCACTGGGGTAGGCATTCTTTTAATATCACCATCAGGGGAGCAAAAGGAATATTGCTACCGGTTGGTTTGGAGCTACACCAACAATGCAACAGAATATGAAGCATTATGCCTAGGACTCAAGAAAGCAAAAAAGTTAGGCATAAAGCATCTCCAAGTCTTTGGAGATTCAGAATTGGTATGCAATCAAGTCACAAACAAGTGTATTTCAAAGAAACACTATCTCAAGTCATACCATAATAGGGTATGGGACTTGTTTGACCAGTTCGAATCTCTCAATCTACAGTCCATTCCATGAGAAAAGAATCGACATGTCGATGTTCTAGCATCCATCGCAGCAAAGTACTCTCCAACAGAAGACATGGTGCATAAGCCTAAAGCTATGAGGATGATTTACAGGCCCTCTATCCCAGACAGAGATCTGCATTGGCAAGTTTTTGACAATGATGAGCAGATTGTGAATTTCATGATTCAAGAAGCAGCCACCATTGAAAGAAGAAGCCCTGAGGATGAAGAATATGAAGGGCTAGTTCAATTGAAGAATAATCATGTCCCCAAGGGATTAATTACTCTTGAGAGCCTCTTTGATCAGAATGATCGAGCAGTTTCTCATAGGATCAAATTCAATGCAAAGCAGTACCAAGATCTGGAGCTTGAACCTAGAAAAGCAATAAAAGTTGGAACAGATTGCACTTCGAAGAAGCTAGAACAGATCCAATCTCTATGCGGAAGGTATCCTGACATAGTGGCATGGTCTTACCAAGACCTGAAGGGATACGATCGACAACTGATCCAGCATACAATTGAGTTGCAGGAGGGAATCAAACCCTTTCGATAGAAGCAAAGGCCTGTTAATCCGAAGATCGAGGTCCTGATGAAGGCCGAGCTCCTAAAAATGCTCGAGGCAAAGATAATTTATCCCATAAAGCATTCCTCTTGGGTAGCGAATCTAGTCCCAGTTAGAAAGAAGAACAGAGATATACGATTATGCATGGACTTTCGCAACTCTGAACCGAGGCTTCGCTCAAAGATCACTACCCTCTCCCATAGATAGATCAGATCTTGCACTCAGTGGTTGGGGCTCAGCGCTTCTCCCTACTCGATGGTTTCTCTGGATATAATCAGATCTGGGTTAGGGATGAAGACCAACATAAAACCGCATTCACTACCAAGTGGGGAACATTTGCTTACCAGCGGATGCCATTCGGCCTTTCGAATGCGGGGGCCACTTTTCAGAGAGCCATGGATTTAGCTTTTGGTGAGCTTTTGAATAAGGTTATTGTTATCTATTTGGATGACATGACCGTCTTCTCCCGAAGAAGGGAGGATCACCCCTTACACCTACAATAGGTATTCAAAAAATGTCGAGAGTTTGGCATTTCAATCAATCCAAAGAAGTCTATATTCATAGTCAGCGAAGGGAAGTTATTGGGACATGTGATATCAGAGAAGGGTCTCATCGTAGATCTTGATAGAGTTGAGGCTCTATTGAAGCTCCCACTCCCCATGAACAAGAAAGGACTTCAATCCTTTTTCGGCCAGATCAACTTCGTGAGGAAGTTTGTTCCAGATTTTGCCCAGGTCATCAAGCCAATGTCCAAACTTTTAAAGAAGGGCATTGAATTCATCTGGACAGAAGAGAGAAAAGAGGCATTTGAAGAGATCAAGGCCCGAATTGCTCAGGCACCAGTCCTGACCAACCCTGACTATAACTGAGATTTCATCTTATATGCTATAGGAGAACCTGAGAGCTATGTTGCAGTCCTGACACAGAAGGGGGAAGATGGCGAAGAGCGCCCCATCACGTTTCTAAGCCAGGTGATACACCCCCATGAAGAAAAGTACAATTTTATAGAAAGGCAGGTGCATGCAGTAATGAAATCTCTTAGGAAATTCAAGCAATTCATTTCCCAAAGTCGGGTTACGGTCTTTGTCATTCACCCCGATGTGCGCAATTTCATTATCCAAGGAGAGTTGGGAAGCAAAAGAGCCGGTTGGGTCAGCAAGATACAGGAGTTCGACATCGAAATCAGACCCACAAAATTGGTTCACGGTCATGCACTATGTCAAGAGCTGGCAAAGAGCGTAGCGGCCGAAGTGACAACTTGTCAGTGGGATGACTCGACAGTAGAAGGATGCTTCACAAACCAAGAAGAGGATGAGAAGGACTGGGTCGGTGAGATAGTTGAATACTTCAACACCGGTAGATGTCCTTCGCATCTAAATGCTTCATAGCGAAGGCACTTCAGGATGCGGTCCCTCCGATACACATTGCACCCCGAAGGCCTATTTTTCAGAAACATCGATGGCGTTCTTCTCAGGTGCATAAAAGAAGATGATAAGAAGAGAATCCTGGGAGAATTCCATTCAGGATTATCTGGGGGCCACTTCGCAGGAAGAACGACGACATTGAAGATAATTAAAGCTGGTTATTATTGGCCTACACTCTTCGTCGATGCCTTTGCGGTCTGTCACAGATGCGAGCAATGTCAGAAGTTCATCGGCCGAAGCAGAAGTGCTCCTATGCCTCTCCGACCGATACAGGTAGAAATGCCCTTTCAACAATGGGGGTTGGATTTCATAGGGGTTATATCGCCGAACTCTTTCGTTGGGCATAAGTTCGTCCTGGCCGCAACCGACTACTTCACCAGATGGGCCGAAGTAGTACCCATGAAGCATGCTGATCAGGAGACCGTCATCGCCTTCCTAGAGGGTTTGATCACCCGGTTCGGCATCCCAGAAGCAATCATTACAGACAATGGTCCTGGCTTCGTAGGCGCCAAAATCAATGAGTTCCTCTACAAATATGGGATATATCATAAAGTCTCCTCTAATTACTATCCACAGGGTAACGGATTGGCAGAATCAACTAACAAGACTCTATTAAGGGTGCTAAGAAAGCTCATGGAGAAAAACAAAAGAACTTGGCACCTCCTTCTAGATCGGGCCTTGTGGGCCGATCAGATTTCTGTCAAGAAGTCAATCAAGACATCACCTTATGCCCTGGTGTATGGCAAAGAGGCCATCTTACCTACCCATGTAGAGATCCCTGCGTTGCAGCTGTTAGATGAGGAAGGAGAAGTTAATCCTATGGAAAATAGGCTGGCTCAGCTACTGTAGCTAGAGGAAGATCGTGAGAAGGCCTACCAGAGCTTCGCTAAGCATGCTCAGATCACCCGAGACTGGTTCAAGAAAAAATCCTCCGACCGCACGTTCAAAGTGGGAGATCTGGTATGGAAGTGGGACTCTTGGAAGGCTAAGCCTGGGAATCATGACAAATTGGACGCTTTCTGGGATGGACCGTTCGAAATTGTAAAGGTAAACTCAGCCAACTCTTTCATCCTCAAGGATGCAGATGGCCAAGTCTTGCCAATTTCTATCAATGGTCTTCATCTGAAGACTTTCCATCGCTGAGACAAAAAAAAAAAAAAAAATGTTCAAATTTTACCTTGTATATAATTTTTCATTTCTGTATATATATACCCTGTTGCAAGATCTCCGAGAGGTTAAGTATCACACTACCATAAGTGACAAACTCCAGCTTCGCTAAGCCTAGCCAGAATCTCCTTCGAGAACTTTAGATGCGAAGTGGCTGATGCAAAGTGGTTCGCAACGAAGCACGTTGTCCTCGAAGAGCCAAACAAAATTCAAAATGAAGGCATGAGAAATGCTTCGCAAAATGAGTATGAGCGAAGCAGTTTTCAAAGAAAGTCTAGCGAACCATTTCTCAAAAGGAATGAGCTTCGGAGGCAGCCTTCCGTGAAGCAAAGTGGTGATGCAGCGAGGTAAAACTACTTCGGGCCCGAAGCATAGAAAATCAGCTTATACCGAAGGTTCGCTGCGAAGCATCTTCAGCATCGATTTCAACTTTGCCAACTCAATAGCGCGCAAGGCGGGAGCATTTAAAATGTGCCTTGGAGGACGTGTCGATGACAACCTAGGGAAACGTTCGAAGTGGGTGAGTTTAATGCAAAGGTGGCAGAGTACATCTCGAGAGGATTCGGTTATGAGAAAAGCTCACGCCTAGGTATGAGGTGGTAGTAGGTTGAGTTTTTGATGTCGGGCATAATCATCGAAGCGCATGGGTCCGCGTACAATGCCATCGCAAAGCCAATCAAAAGGCACGACAACCTTCCCCGTTCGAGTTGTAAATTTAATTATGGTAGGAGCCATAAATAGAGGTAGTTGCCTTCTAAGGCTATAAAACTCAAGCCTCAATGGTAAAGAAGGTTATTCGCCTACTGATTGATGCAAGACGAAGAGTCTTCGTTGACAGCCTGCAATTCTTCCGCCCTTCACATCGAAATCCTTCACGTCGAAGTCTTCTGCATCGTGAACTCTACTATCATGAATATCCACAATGGGGAAGAAGAACTCCAAGGAAAAGAGAAAGGAGCCAGAAGTAGCAGGCCCTAAAAAAATGAAGAAGGGCAAGGAGGAGAAAAAATAGAGACCAAAGAAGGTCGACCTTAACCTCCGCCCCGAAAAGCAAGTCACGGAGGAAAGAGAAGATTCTGAAGAAGAACAACCCGAAGAGCCACCAATTGATGGGTGGGAGAAAATTAGGGACACAGAGCTTTCAAAGAGCGTGGCCGAACTCAGATACACCATCGAGTTCATGAAGAGTAGGCTCTCAGTAGAGAATAAGAGAGCCGCCACGTATTATTCTCAGATATATTGGTATCTGACTCCGCCCGTGCACCATTGTCCCAAACTAATCTGTGCCATCATGCAGAACTACCAACCCTCCTCCAGAAAAGTGCTAGACGTCGCTGGCCATAAATTGTTTTCAATTTTGAAAGAAGATGTGCAAGCAGCCTTCGCGCCGCAGCAGGGGCCGCCCAAAGGCTATTCGGTTCGTAATGTAATCTTGAGCGAACAAATGGAGAGGTTCACCTCCTCCAGCTATATTTTGAAGTTTTTGAGCGAGAACCTCAAGAGCGGGCTCCCTTCAGGCAAGCTGCCCCAAATGCCCCTCCCCCTGATAGATTTCAAGAGCATGGACATCTTCTCCATCATTGCATGGGTAGCGGGTCTATCGACCGATGCTTCGGTGCACCCCTGGCAGGTGTCTTTGGCCGAATGTATTTCAAGAGGGGAATTTTATGCCCCTGATGCTTCAAGGCCGAACACCAACCCAGTATTCTTTGACTGGGTAGAATGGGTGGCCCGAACCTTGCACACGCGGCTGACCAGCATGAAGAACGCTGGAACGGGCCAGTATTTCGGACCTTGTTCTTTCCTAGTTTGGTTGTTTTTCTACCATGTACATAAGAATTTTCCCCACATTGCTATTTCTTCAAGCGGCAAGGATGGAACTCCTCTGCCTGTGTACCAGTGGACTCCCCTCCTGGAGAGGACGGAGTCATATTATTCTTTTAATCAACAATTCTTGGGACCTGCCATTCATTTGTTGAAGGGTTCTTGCCCTCGGGTGCCCCTCAGTTTAAGAGACAGAGTGGTGAAGGAGAAGAAGGGAGACGTATTTCAACTAACGCAGGGGCTTGTGGTTCGCCTGTTCGGCTTCATGGGGAGGCCCTTCCTGCTACCCGTCTACCCCTTTGAATACCAGTTCGCGTTAGAGGTCGCTCGACAGAGCGACGCAACAAATGTCGTCTATGACCACGGTCGAAAATGGGCGCACACTTGCGACTTCCCCTTCAAAATGGGGGTAATTGAAGTGTTTGCCCTGAAGCAACACGTATTCTTGGAGGAGAAGCTTGCCAGATTTGGTCTGCTCCAGATTCCTCAAAGGTGGCTCTACGATCCCTTGGGGGTGATGAGGGACCACCTCAGATTCAAGAATTTTCATGTCTGCCCCCACCCAAAAATCGTGGAGCAAAGAAATAACCCCAATGGGAGGGATCTGGAGTGGCATTTAGAAAGGATGAAGACCTTGCCTCCCTGGCATGAATTCTACCCTATGGAAGTTGAGTTTGATCCTGTTCAGCATCCTTTCCCAAGCCCAGACTCCATTTTTTGGAGGAAGATGAAAGACGATCTGAGGGAGGAATTGAAGGATTGGGGCGTAGAACAATTAAAGGAATGGTGGAAAATGAGAGTTCATCGACAAAATATGAAATCATACAGACTCTTGGAGATGGATAAGGACTTCGTGGTTGTTTACGAAGCCAATGTTGGGACTTGGAAGCCCACCTCCTTCGCCGACTTCATTCCCCCAAGTGCCCCAGGTTCGGGCGAAAGCCCAAGGAGAGCTGATGATGCTTCGAAGAAGAAGAAGAGGAGGAGGCAGAAGCTACACCAGAAGAACTACCTCAGGAACCTATGGAAAGCCATGACACCAGTGCCACGGGATCGACGCAACAATCAAAGAAGAAGGAGGAGAAGAAGAAAAGAAAGAGGCAAGAGCAAGCTCAAGTGCCTCCAACCCACCCGAAGCGACCACGTACAAAGCTTCCAGGTGCTTCTGGCGGACAACCTGTGACAGGCCCAATCGAGGCAAATATTGAAGGGATGACATCACAAAGGGCCGAAGTAGCCTCAGACGTAGATGTCATTGATGTGGAGGAACTCCTCCAACAAGAAGGGGACCCTGAAGGAGAGGTCATGGAAGTCGGGAGTGCCAAAGCTGGAAAGGAGCAAGAGCCAATCACGCAAGAAGCCACCACTTCTGCTCTACCAGGAGGGCACGTAGGTACGCACTCTTCACCCTTCACCTTGGTTCCTCACATGTCCACTACGGTCCTGGTCAAAGGTCCTCATCAGTCTCCCCATCACTCTCTTTCTCCCCTGCAAAGTCAATCACCCCATCGCGTGTTGCCCTTTGCCACTTCGAGTTTGTCTCATGATCCCGTTAGCCCCACATGCATGTCCACTCCATTTGAATCATCTGGCCGGGACAAGTCCGTCGATACTACTTCGCTCGCCCATGCCACCATTCCCTTGGTTCTCAGTCAGAGCGAAGGTAGTACTCCAATGTCGAACCCCGTTCCCCACTCCCCTGTTACACACGACATTGTTTCACTCATCGAAACTCCTACCACACCCATCGTCGAACCTACTGGTGAGGCATCCCCCGTTCATTCCTTGTATTTGTTCACCCCTTTGGCTGGAGATCCAGCCTCATTTGAAACTGAGTTATCCATGATTAAGGAATGTCCTCTGGCTGAAAAGCTACTTCGAGCCTGGCAGAACATAGATAAGATGCTAAAGGAGGCGAGGAAAAAGAGAGGGCACTCTCTGGCCCAAGTTGAAAAGTGCGCTGTGTTCGACCTGAAAGCCAAGAAATTACATAAAGTGAAAAAGATTCCTAAGGTCCAAAAGCCCCTGGACGAGATGACCCCAACGGATTATGATTATCAAGAGAAGTCCAAGGACCTAGAACACTTGAATGTAGATGATGAATCTGCATCCATGCATGTAAGGATTGAAACTTTTTGCATGCATGCAAACATCACCAATCAGTGCAGATTTGAAGTAGAGAGCGCCAACATCAAGTTGGAAGAGGAGCTAGCAAGAACCCGCTCCAAGCTAGAGGACGTAGAGAAGCAGTGTGAGCTGATGAAGAAGGAAGTAGATGTCCTGAAATAACAAATAGAACAACTGTAGAACTCAACTAAAAACCAAAGCAAGATACAGGCCAAAGTCGATCTGAAGGCCAAAGAATTTGAAAGCAAGATCTTGCAGATGCAACAATAGTTGTACGAAAAAGAGAGCCTGGAGCTGTTTGATAGGGGCCGAATAAAAGAAATCCGCTCGCACCTGCTAAAAGGCTTCAGATCCCGGACCTCCAGCGCCCTGTCAATCTTGACATACATCATCGAAGCCTAGAATGCCGCTTCTCAAGAAGGGCCAATCGTAGATGAAATCATCCAAAAAATTAGAGGCCGACTCAAACTAGCTTTTGAGGTCCAAAGTACCAAATATCAGGACCTGCAGGTTGCTGCTATGAGTCGGACGGCCAGGGATTGGTCTACAGCCCAGGCCATGGTCCGTGCCTTCTTCTCCAAGGTGAGGAAAGCCCAGAAGGTGAAAGACCTCCTGGATGTATTTGAGCATGAGCAGCGTGCATCTCTGGGCTACTTTCAAGATCTCTCTTCATTAGGTTTCCCTAGTTTCACTGATGATGATGGGAACCTTCTGACCAAGGAAGAACTCAAGCCGGCATGGCTCCATTTTGAAGGTGACGTCTCAGAGATAGACGGGTGGGCAGAGCCAATTACAGAAGGACAAGTCACAGATTTCATTCTGAGACATTGCAAGATCGCGGCCTGCCTCAATGATCTAAGCACAAGAGCCAAGCATGCCGACATAGGGCAAATAGATCGGTTCCATGTCCTGGTAAAAGTGCTACAAGACCGAGAGCCTTTCTCGAAAGGCACCTGGGCTCATGTTCGTCGAACCATGGAATGCATCCACGATCACCTTCTCCCACCGTCGCAATAGGAGGCCATGCTAGAGGAAGAGGAAGAAGAAGAAGAAGAAGAAGAAGCCAGAAGAAGAAGAAGAAGCAGTCATGGAAGCACCCATAGAAGGAGAAAAAGGAGAAGGGTCTGGAGGTAACTCTGGCCCAACGGATCAAGGCTGAGGGTTCTTACACCGAGGCGAGCTCGTTGCCCCATGAGCCACCAAGAATGTTGACAATTTTGTCACATTGCCTTAGAGGGGTAGTAAAATCAAATTTTTGTAAAGTGTTTCTTTTTGTAAAGTATTTCTTTTTGTTATTTTGAATATATTTGAAAGTATTGTAGCAATTTTGGCTTCTATTGCCACCCCCTTTGTATATAGAATGGAGATGCAAAAGCTTCACCACTGAGCAAGTTAAGGAAAAGAGCTTCACAGGAAAGAAGATAGCTTCACCAAAAGAAAGAAGTAGAGAATGAAAAGAGCTTCGCACCCAAAGCATTTCAAGCAGTTGCTTTGGGCGAAAGTTTTGCGAAGCGGCATTCGAAGAACTTCAAGCATTGAAGAACAGCTTCATCGAAGAAGGAAAGCAAATATTAGATCATGGCTCAATTGCTAAGGCATGAAAAGAGCTTCGCACCCGAAGCATTTCAAGCAGTTGCTTCGGGCGAAAATCTGGCGAAGCGGAATTTGAAGGAGTGCAAACATTGAAAACTACTTCACCAAAAAATCACCGAAGCACCCACTTCGGGCCTCCCTACTGGCGAACCATTTTTACTTCACCGAAATTTGTTGTGAAGCATCTGCTTTGGATAGCTTTCGTGCGAAGCACTTTCACCCGAAGCGGTAGTGGCCCGTAAAGAGCAAGACATTTTTCCAAGGCAAGAATGCACTTCGGCCCAAAAAACCTTGAACCATAGTTTTGAGGGAGGATCACGGTGAAGCATTTTGAAGACTCACTAGTGAAGCATCCACTTCAGGTGGAGAACCTCAGTGAAGCAGTTTTGACATGCCTTTCTAGTGAAGCAGCAAAAGAGTGAGAGCCATCTTGAGGAGGAATACTTACTTCGGCATTTCACATCCCCGAAGCCGTCTCACGAAGCACATTCGTGCGAAGTGCATAACCAAGAAGGAGGATCTGCTTCGGCTCAAATCCATCGTGAAGCGGAGTTGCGAACTAAAATTCGATGAAGCACTTCAAGGGCACGCACTCCAAGCTGGGTATTTTTTTGAGGCAATCAAGTGCCTCATAAATGAGTTTTTACGTGCTCGGTGAACTCGTTGCTCATTTTTGGCAATTGGAAAGGAAGTATCAGTCCTTGAAGAAGAGCCCGACGGGCATGGCGGCCACTCGAGCTCCACACCCAGAGACCAAGGACGTTCAGACGGCTCATAAATGCATGTTTCCCAGCTGACCCGATCGTAGTTGCCAGTTATGGGAAAATATTTGAGAGCTCAGTCACGAGAGCTGCGGGAGCCGACTTCTCAGGTTTTCGAGGATGTACTCCTCCATTTTGTGCATTGATGGCTCAGAGGGTCGGGTCCTCTATAAAAACCTAGGCATTGTAATGTAAAAAGGGGGGGAACTTTCTGCTAGAAAGTTGCTGTAACTTGAATCTCTGCGATTAATACTAAAGAGCTTTGGGCTTAATTTCTCTCTTGTATGCTGCCTTCTGTGATTATTTCTATTATCTTTTCTTCATTTGCATATTGTAATTCTGCATTCTGGATTTAGGTGTGCGATTGGGGATAGAACCCTAGAATTTTCTCGAAGGATACATAGGGGAGGAAAATGTTGTATTAGCTTTCTTTTATGTTGCCTGTGGATAGTGTTTCTGTTATATTCACTTTTTCCTAGTCATCGTAATTCTGAACTCTGGATTTCGACGTAAGGGGAAGGGTAATCCTGGAACTCGTCCAGAGGATACATAGGAGGGCTAATATCGTGTTCATTTCATTTTATTCTTGGTATTCATTGCTGTTGTTTTGAGCTATTAGCCAACGATCGTGCTTCTGGTTCTTTCCCACTTTAAACTATTGACATTTCTTCCCTTACCCTGTTATTTCTTTCCTGCACCCTTACTCTTTTTATTTCTTTCCTGCACTCTTGTCTCAAAACACCAGTTAGTTTAGTAAAGGAGCCGACCTTTCTCTGGAGATTGGCACGAGGGGCATCTCTTCCCTTCGGCCTTTCAATGTTGGTCCAGGTCTAGGGCACGTACACTTCCCAAAATCCTTTCCTGGGCAGATTTGATGACCAACAGGAACCACATAATGAAACTACATTACATAACCACAAAGAGGCCTCTCGGTCATCATCATCAAGGAGACATGGAGAAACCTCAGGGGATTCCTATAAACACACAGAAACTTCTCAAAGACATGAGGAGGCTTCAAGAGCTTCCTCCCCACATGGATATAAGAGAGGTTCTAAAACCCATTCTTTACACAGAGATGACGAGGCAGCCACACCTCCATCATCATGGAGAAGGGAGGTGACCACAAAGCCTTCATCATCAAAAGGATATGCAGGGGTTATAACATTCCAACATTTACATGAGACACTTAGAAGAGATCAGCCCACTAAGGGGCATAAAACTAGAGATACATCCAGTCATAGACATCAAATAGAAGATATCCTTCACACAAGATAAATTATTTCAATAGACTATGACCTCATTGGAGTAAATGGCACCCCACAGGATCATCCATGGAAGACAAGATAGTTAGATGAGTTGGATAAAATTTATTTGAGGCCACCTCCCAAAATTGTAGCTATAGAGAATTCTGCATCTGGAAGTTCACAAACTGTGATTTCTAAGCCCACTTCTCAAATTGGAGGTGCCTCAAGGCTATCCTATAGTAAACATACAGAGTCTGATCATAGAGACACTCAACAATATATTGAATAAGTCACATTAGCTAGCATGAGTAAAGAAATAGCAAAAACCTCTTCGAGGAATCTAGAAATCAAAGCTATTAGAACAGGATTAGATAAGCATGAGTCTTCTATGACCGTGCAAGTTAATCGCATGCGACTATTGGAAAATACCTTACGCAAAGAGTGAGAGCTTGTAGAAGCTCTTGAACATGATAAACAAAGAGAACAAGCTGAGCAACTAGCTCATAGAAACCAACAAGCCAATAGAAATTATCATCAAAGAGATCAACATGATGACTCACCAAGAGAGGAGCACATTAGACAAGAAGGAAACCTATAGCAAAACCACCCTTCAAATCATGAGTGAAATCCAACTGGTGGAGAAAGGGTAGATATGATAAATCAGGATCAAGCACATCCTGAATCCCCTCATAGGAGGGAAGAGAACAAAAAAAATCAAATGGATAGAGGGTTACCTCCACCACCACCATGAGGGGGTCTGCAAGAGGAGGAGCTCCTCACCTCAAAGGTATTCCAAGAATTCACTAAAAATATGAAGTCCTTTGAGAAACAAGATATGGCTGGGAACAAACCAACATTGAGCAAAATACACAACCAACCATTATGTCCATCTGTCCCTAGCCCTGCATACCCTAAGAATTTTGATATATCTAGGTTGGAGAATTTTAAGGGTGAAGATGATGCACAAGAGCATGTTACCAATTTTATCAATTCATGTTTTCATCTCGAAGACAATGATGCTCTTATGCTAAGGATATTCATAATGACATTTTCAAGCACTGCCACTCAATGGTCCAACCAACTGCCCAAGCATAGCATATCCAATTTTGAACAACTAGTCAACACTTTCCTAAAGCATTTCTCGTTTGGTGCTAAGAGAAAGGTGAACCTTTCAGACCTGGCCAATCTAAAACATTATGATGATGGACCAGTAATGGATTATGGAAATAGATGAAGAAAATTCATGGTAAAATTATCATTCTCCATCCCTACAGAAGAAATTCTCTGCATGTTCACCAAGCGTTGTTCCAAACATATTTCCCTATTGCTACAACTTCAACAATACCCCTCATTCGAAGAAGCCTTGGCACAAGCTAAACTCATCAAGGACATAAAAGTAGATGAGGTAACCATCAAGATTCAAAATAAGGAGTGGAAAAAAAATGACAAAAATGAAAAATACAAGTAGAAGCAGACAAACCCTGCTCCAGGAAATCAAGTGGTATTGGCTGCACCTAAGGATGGGGCTATGTAGCAAGCCCAAAATTATCAAGCACAACCTCCGCTAGCCAATTATGATCAAAATAACAATCAGGGGTGAAACAAAGAATGCAAGCCACCTCACTATTTTACACCTCTATCAGAGTCAATGAAATCAATCTTCAACCAATTGAGTGAGGTGGGGAAGATCATATTTCTAGATATACCCCTTATAGATCCCAACCACCCTAATCCAAAATGATATAGGGAAGATCAATTTTACCTGTATCAAATGATACCGAGGTATAATATCAAATTTTGTGTTGGTTTCAAACATCAGGTGCAAAACATGATTGAGGCGGGAGAACTTAAAGTGGACAAACCATTAGCACCCAATAACAAAGATATGGGCATATAAAAAAACCTATTGTTGAATCATGAGACCCCTAGAGGGCAAGGCGCCCAAGTCAATCAAGTCCAAATTGATACACCTACCCATGGGTGCATTGGGATGGTTGAAATTGTCAATGCAACAACCAGGAGTAGGTGATATGGTCAACCACAACCTCACACAACTCCCATTAACGTCCCTAATGCACCTAGGTAGAGGTAGGGGTAAAACAACCTTCCAAGTCCACCAACCCATCCTGTGGTAACTATTTGGAGTAGACTTGAAAAAAACTTACAAACGACTCTAGCCAAGATATCCATTTATGAGCTCATACAATAGTCCCCAAAGCACAAGGAGACCTTGATGGAGATTTTAAGATCAATTGAGCTCCAACCATAAGATCCAAATGCATTCACCCATTTTGTCGGACAAGTACAAGAATTCTAGGAACCTATAATTTGATTCTATGATTATGAGATTAAGACAGTGCCTACTACCTTACCAGACCCTCCACTACATATTATGGCGCATTCTATGATTTACCTTTTAAGAGGGTCTTTATGGATACAGTTTCGTCAATCAACATCATCACAACAACAACCATAGAACACCTTAATATCCTCAAGTCTAATATCATTCCAGGAGACTATACATTAAGGGCTTTCAATGATGCTTTATGCAATACTGTGGGAATGATAGTCCTACCTATCAAGGTGGAGCATAAGACCATTCCCATGATGTGTCATATCTTGGAAGGGGCCATGTAATACAACATACTCCTAGGGAGACCTTGGATAATGGAAATGAAGTGTGTTCCTTTGATATTACACCAATGTGTCAAGTATGTGCATGATAACAAAGTCTACATGGTGTTGGCTGATGAAGTGCCATTCAAATATGTTCATCATGTGGATTATCCAGGAGAATTTGTGATTCCTTCTGCCCACTTGTATGTAAGACCTTCATCTTTGGCTACGCAACTAAATGATAAAGACAAAGGGGTACAAAAAGACCCATCTGCATCAACACCTCATCTTGTGCATAACATAACTAATGCTTCTAATATACCATCAATGTCTAAACCAAAAGACAATCAGAAGCTAAAGGTGCCTATAGTTGAGGAAAGAAGGCTCAAGTAAGCTCTAACCATAGAAATTAAGAATAATACAACTCCCATGGAGGAGAAATATCTCTAAGATCAAGCTGAGGAGATACTAGAGCCTGCTTTGCTAGTGTCATCTGTAGGATCATCTACATCACATGCAAAAATACACTTGGCAAGTACAAGTATAGGAGAGTATCTTGTGTAGAACATAATATTTACACCCATCATAGAGTCCCCACAAGACATGGGACGACCAAAAGTCTTAAGACCACCAGTGGGAACAATGGTTCCACTTGGAATCCCTCCCAACCAGACAAACTTTGTCTATGTTGGACTAGACTGTTCCCATAAGTCTACTGATAAAGAGGAAGACAATGCTGAACTATTCACTGTAAATGTTTGTTACCTCTCTAATCCTGAGTTTGCTCTAAGCTACTTTGAACATTGCCATTGGCATGGTTACGGTCTTGGTATATATGAGTAGGGGCATAGGTAGCCATTTGAGCTGTAATACCAGCTTCCCATTGATAGGTTTGTATTAGGCTATCACATCAGAGGTCAGGATGAATCTCTAGAAAAAGCCTTGGACAGATTGAGCTTAGGGTTAGGAGAAGATATCAATTTTATTTCTTATCACCCACCAAGTACAAAATATTTGATCAATAGACAAGTGGTTGTGGTGAACATGCCACCACCTAAAATTTATCATCCAAGCTCCACAATTGATGCCACCCCAACAGGTTACAACTCGTGGGATGAAGAGCAAGGAGAAAATGGATATGTTGCAAGTGACGATGAGGGACAAACAGGTTTGGCCTATCATGGGCCTCACTATTTATGAAGACTTACCTGGTCCATCCATAAAAAGAGTGGATATATATCGTATGAAAGTGGCTATGAGTTAGAGGACTCAATAGAGAGAGCCTACCTAGGGGAAAGACATGAGTCCCTTGTATTAAGGCCGCATACTAATGCTAATGGCTTTTGGATAAGTGATGATGACTTTGAGTATGAGACTGAGATGGCTTATCTTGGGTCTTGACATTTATGACAGGTTAATATGCTTGTAGAAAGAGAAGTGACACTTCACGAAATAGACCCTAGCTTGCGGTTTCTAGTGAGACATGTTGAATTAAACACCATTTACCATGTAGTCAATCCCCCTCCACCTACTTTTAGAGAGCTCTTGGAACCCAATGATCCTATCATCCAACCTACTCATGGGATAGATCCAGATATTCCTTTTCCTCCAGAGCCTCATCACGAGAATGGAGAAGTAATCTCTAAAACAATATTTCACCCACGTGGTCCTAGAGATTTCATTCCATCCATCAACATGATCTCCACTGATTTGACCACTCCACTGCATAACATAGTGCATCCTAATGAACCATTGTGTCTTGATATAGAGGCTATTGATTGGGACCACATTGATTCACCCATAGAGCCTGAAGACCTTTCCCCTAGCAAAGAGGTGGGACAACCATTTCATTTTGCATCAGGATGTGCATATGACGTATTCCACGTCGGTTTGGATCCTGAGTCAGTAGGACCTATAAATCCCACCAATGACATTCATTTGATACCCATGCCTCACCAGCTAGAGGATGGATCACATATGGCTATAGAAGTAACTTTTAGGTAGACATCAGTGATGATCCTACTCAACCAAACAAAGTCAAGTTCAAAGAAATTCTATCTCTAGAGGAACATGCCATCATAATTCCTCTCCTTAAAGAGAGGTTAAATATTTTCACTTGGACTTACAAAGACATGCTAGGGATCGATCCAAATTTAGTTGTTCACAATGTTGAATTGGATCCCATGAAGAAGCCAGTCAAGCAAAAATTGAGGCAAATGCATCGAACCGACTCTTTGATGGTAAAGAACAAGTTGTAAAAACTACTGGATGCAATTTTTATAGTTCCCATTGACTATCCTAAATGGATCTCAAACATGGTGCTCATGGGAAAACTAGATGGAAGAGTGCGCATTTGCATAGATTTCAGAGACTTGAATAGGGCATCCTATAACATCCTATCAGGTATTCCATTTTATCACATACATGTAAGGTTACATTATTCACAAATACATTACATAGTCTAATGACAATATTACACATGAATTTATGAATTCTATCCAGTATATGGTGCTAACATAGTGTGTCATATAGCATATATTTCATCATTTATATCAATACATCATCCATCTCATCATGCATCCATGCAAATACACATCATCAACTCAAATCAAATTACCACATATGCATACATGATAGACATCCATCACCATATCATAAAGCAAATAAACACATTGTATACATCTCATAAAGCAATAAACACATGATGATAAACCACATAAAAGCTCATATATATATGTGTGTGTGTGTGTGGGACAAAAAATACATCATACTACCTGTACGCTACAATAAAGTGAGTCCTCAGACTTCACACTGCTACACATCCAAAAAAATAAAAATATTCATAAGAGCCTCTATCACCTTGGTCACATAGAACTGGTTCTATGGCTCACACTCCCACTTGTAGTTGGAATTCAATGCAAAATCCCATACCTACTACCACCTACCCTGTTATCCCACCGTATGAATCTAGGTGCCTCTATTCTAGCTTAAGATTACCCTGTCTTGATATGCCGACTCTGGTGTGATCTAATGATAGCTAAATCATCTAGTAAGCACCCACCAAGGTGCACTACCTTATTCTCTAGCTCATTCGTTTAGGTCTGCCCCCATCGGTACCGCACCTAGTAAGTATCCACTATGGAATGGAGTCGTGTCACCTCTACCTATAGCCTAGCCACATCCTCACTATTGGATCCCTCCTACCTAGGGCTTTGAGATAGTAATTGTGCTTATAGAGCTTCTATCTCTACCTGAGTGTCTTGTACCTATGCTCATTGAGTTGTTATCTCTACCTAAGCATATTGTACCTATGTTTGAAGGAGATATCTCTCTTGCCTAACCCTGATTAGATCATATTGTAGCTTAGTATTTATGTCACCCTATACCATCTACTGTGCATGCACCCTAGTATCATCATCCCCAAATTCACCCCGATCCCCTAATTCTAGGAGGTCTACCTACTCTTCTACCATGTGCCCATGCCCATGCCACTCACCTATCTTGACCTGGTCCTCATAAAGAGCCTCTTGATGAGCCTCCCCTACCTCCCCTACTACATCACCCCCTCTCCTCACCACTGGCACATCACCCACCAGGATTCATACTCCTTTGTAGTCTTGGCATCATCCAAATCTAGAATGTATACTATAGGATACACATCCTTGCTAACTTCCTCAACTACCAACCACCTCAGTGTCCTCTCATCCCTGTGGCACTGGTAAACCACTAGCTCATTGGGCAACCCCTATCATAGCCCAAACTACTACATAACCCAAGCATATGGAAAAAGCTCTTGCTCTATCCCATGTCAGTCAACCAACAATCTCCCTTGCCTCACTCAGCAAATCTGCACCTCAGCATCAGCTCATGCTAGGCAACCCCTGTAGGGTATGAAGAACACATTAGCTACTCTAAGTCCTACAAAATACTAGGCATAATGACCCACATCACCTACCCAGCATTGAATCTATCCTACCTCCTAGGTCCCCTACAATAGGATCCCATAGCTAATCTCCCGGTCTACCAGCTCTACCCATGTCATCCATGGTAGTCTCTATGGACTATCCACCACTATATGTTGCCATCCCTAAATCTAAAGTAGAAAGCTACACCCCAAGCCCTTCCACATTTGAGAGCCATTCAAGTTAGATCATCATACAACTATTCCAATAGTATCATCCCCCATGCCATCACTAGTGGTCACTCCATAGTTCATCCTACCAAAGTAAACACTAACTCCAAAAGGTTATAGGGAAACCTAGCATTTGATGATGTTGATAGAATTATATTAGAGATCAGTGTCATTAGTATAATGTACCTCATGCCTAGTACCCTAGCCTCATACCAATACACCACCAATATACCTTCGCTAGACAAGTCCCCTATCACCTCCTTCATGGCCCTGCCAAAGTACCTCTCCATAACTATGTCTCTTCAATCACGGTGATTAGACTCAATCATCTATCCATCTATCAGAATGCATAATATCTAGTAGACATCCTCCAACATCATCGTCATCTCCCCTATCAACAGGTGGAAGGTGTTGGTGTGTGGGTCCCATAGATCGATAAGCACCATCAAGTAAGCATGGGTGTCCAAAACAGGCTCTAACCACATAACCTAATTGAGTCCAAGGGCATCAAGCCACTCCCATTAGGAATCATTCAATAAGTCTCATGGCATCAAAGAGTGTCAAAAATTAACACCGACTCTTCACCACCTAGAAGATACAAGTCGATCAATAACAGGTTCCAAATAGGCCTCAAAATGCCTCCAAAACACTCAAAAAAGACAAAAAGGGCCCATTTTTCAAGCCAGTTTGTGTCCGTCCCACCATAGGACAACCCAAAAATTTATGATCATCCCACCCAGGGACGGCCCCTAAACAGCTCAGGCTGGTCGTACCACCCTAGGATGGCCCCCAAACTAGGCAAATTGGGTCTTCCATGCCATCAAAAACAAGTAAATAATGGTAAAATAAAGCCCTAAAAAGTCAAAAAATCACATAAAAATATAAAAACAATCATAAAACATTACAAGGCATCCCTAATAAGATTTAACTATCTATAATTTAGTGTTTTCTATCAAAAAGCAAAAATAAGCCATATTTTCAATTTCAATTTTAAGCATAGTGCAATACGAAATTCAAATTTTAACCCGTCTCGCACCGACTCTATCATTGGAGGAGTCTATAGGTTGGCTCATGGTGACTATAGGATGATTTTTATAGTTCTCTACTGCTCAAAATATTTCTCCTCCTCCTCACCTCTCAAGCTACAAAGTTGCAAATGCACAAATGAGCCCAAATGATCCATTTTTGGCTTAAATAACCCTCCTAGGGACCTGACCATCCTGGGGTGGGACAAGCCACTATTTTTCTGACTGTCCCATCCCAAGACATCCATAAAACATGCCACCATACCACCCTGGGATGGCCACAGTATAATTGTACAAAAATGGCTTAAAATGCACCAAAAAGGGTCCAAAACCCACCAAAAATAGCTCAAATATGGTCAAATTTCATATAGGATTACAAGGAATCTAAATTACTCCTAGAGAAGTGGAAAAGTATTTACTTCACACCCTAAGAAGGCCATTTTACTTCAACAAAATCACCAAAATCCTCTTAAAAATGTTCCATTTTTCAATGAGTAAAATCGGAGGAAACCCTAACAAAGTCATATGTGTCAAGTGACTCATTGCTTTTATCACTAGTAACTCCCTCATTGACTTATTACTTTATTGGGTAGTCATACTTAGCACATTCACAATCACAATCAACAATCACACACTCAATCATGCAAATTGCGTTCATTCAACCAATATTTGACAAAGACAATCACGCCCCTACTTAGGGCAGTAAACAAGCATAAATTAAAAAAATTCTTGGTATTCTAGAATCATGAAGAATACGGCCTGACTTTTTCATGACTGAAAAATATCTAAGATCAAATAAACCTAAAATACAAGGTTGTACTTGAAGCAAGTTCCTTACCTCATCAGAAGCAAGGATTCAAGAACGCATGATATTTCCATTATTGGGATATAAAATGTTGGTTAATTTATTGAATAATCCTAATAATTTAGCATTTGAATCATCTATTTTTGCTCAGCACTATGCTACACATAATGTATCTCAAAAAGAGGAATCTGCAGACACTAAAATCTGGTCAATCTGATTAGGTAATGGAAAGAAATGGTTAATTGACATCATATGGCCCCCTTGGGCAACCCTCAGAGGTTTAACAGTGGTCCTAACCACTCTTGGAAGGCTCTAGCCCACTTCTGGGAGCTTTTTGGCCATATAAGCATGACTATCCCACCCCAGGATGGTCATAGTTTGTGGTCATCCCACCCTGGGACGATGGCAACTTGGCCATCCTGGGGTGGGATGACCACAAGGTTTGCCTCTCAAAAAGTCAAATATGGACAAATGGTTCCAATAAATTACCATTTTCTCTACCTATTCAATCATGCAAGTCAAAGGATATAGCATCCTTATGGCATGCTGCATGTAAGAGGACAAATAGGGAGATTCTCTTCCCCCTCCAATGCATGCCATCCTGTTGGCCAAATGGTGCCTCTTGCCCTACATGCCCTCACATGCCCTTTTTCCCAAATGCCTCCTTTGGCTATAAAGTGGATCATTGTTCCACAAAATATGGAGATAATTTTTGAGACATATCAATAGAGTGATGCCAAGATTTCCCCTCACCTTTTTGTGCCTTTTTACCTTGAAATATCTACCTAGTGAAGGAGGTTTGTGAGTGAACTAGGAGGCACAATTTGTTTACAACCGGATCAATTGAGTGAATTTCACAACCAAATTTGATAATAAAACTAGTAGGATGGTTTTGGACCAATTCATAGATGAATTGGTGTTAACATAAGTGCATAACAGGTGGTCGTCCCACCCTAGGATGGTTCCCATTCTATGATAGTCCCAACCGTCCCACCCCGATATGAGGATATATTTATGCATTATTTCTTTACTTTTATTTCTTAGTTAGATTCTATATTAGTATATGAGCATGTTATCTAAATTTCATACATTTTGGAGCTATATTGAGCGAGATATCATATTTTTAGTATTTTGTAGGGTCTTATGCAGGTCTACGAAGCTCATCTAGAGATGCACCTAAAACTGTTACTAATTTTGAAAATATGACCACATGAGTTGTCTTGAAATATCATTTTATGTATTCTGTCCAAGTTTCATGTGTTTTGGATCTGTTTAGGGGCATAAATTGTTTGTTTTGGGTTTTGAAGGCTTCGAAGGTCTACTGCGATTATGCCATGCCATCGGATGATATTTCAGTTATTTTTTTAGTAATATCTTCCCAAAACCATACTTTTTACATACCTCTACAATTTCAAGTCATTTGGAGTTGATTTAGATAGGCATATTTCATATTCATATTTTCTAGTCTTTCATTGCCTGTGGGGATTGCATGTTTTCACCATACACACTTGTTATTTAACAATTATGATTTCCTTGTGTGCAGGTGTAGGTTTTTACATATCATGAGGAAGTAGCACAATATCATAGAAAAAATTTATGGCATCATAGGTTTGCCCTCCTCAATTGTGGGTACGAGGAAAGACATTGGAAGTGCATGCAAGCTTATTTGAAAGGACTTGATCCTTTGGGTACCTACCATTTTATGAATAATTATATCAATATTGAGCCCTCAATGGTAAATTTATGTAACCGTGGCTTTGAACCATCGCATTAATAGAAATAAACTTTCTTTTATTTCATTTCTTGCAATTTGGTGTCTTTCCACTGTTACTTGCATGCTTCCGTTTTGATGCTCATAACACACTAGCAATAGATGCACATTGTTTAGCTGCATTAGGTGCACCATTTTCCCCTAATTCAGAGTGAATTTATCTTTAATAAAATTATAACCTTTCTTGAGTGAATTATTCCTTTAATCCAACTGGTAGGTTTTGCAAGTGAATCAATACTTCACAAAAAATGAGCATTTTTTTTTGGAAAATTTCCTACCATCTAGCATTCTATTACTATTTTTTGCTTCAAAAAATTGAAAAATTTAGCAAATGCAATTTTGAGGTACTAAATTTATGGTAACTAAATTGGAAACCAAGCTTTATTGGTGTATAATCCCATATCCTATTCCTACCCCTATCCTTGGTTGTAGAGTACAAAATTGTGTTTCACACTTGCAAAACTAATAAAATTGATGTTTCTCCTCACCATGTGGTAATAGTGTTGGAGATATAACATTATTTGGTAATATTAAAGTACCATGGGGTATATTTTTAAATATTAGTTTAGAAGTGTGTTTTATATTTTTCTAATATATGTGTCAAAATGTGGAGAGTATTATGTGTTATGTAATAAAGTGTGCAAAGTTTCAAGAGTGCAAGTGTGAGTTGTGAGAGTGCAAGGTGTCAAGAGAGCAAGTGAAGAGTCATAGGTGTTAGGTGTCAAATATGAAAGTGAATAGTCATGAGATGTGGAAAGATGTAAAGTGAGAGGTTATGTAATTATGAGAGTTTTGTCATAATGTGAGGCATGTGAAAGGAAACATCTCTAATGTGTTTGAGGAAAGAAAAAGTCATGTGAAGTTATATATTGGAGATAAATATCCATACTATGTAGTCTTTGTTAATATTTGAGAATTAGATGATTTATGAATATAATAGTGAGATTTTTTATTGTGAAATATTGATGTTATTATATGAATGTGATTTATGTGATTGATAGTTGATCCTAGGATATTAACCTATTATACCCTCTTTCTGGCCACTTGAGCTTGATGGAGAAAGTGAGGAATTTTGAGAAGATTAAATTTGAAGTAAGAGAGAAGAATATTTCTATATGAATAGGAAGAGTATTGAAGAGTTTGAAGAGAAAAATAGATTTATTGGATGATTGCTAGAGAAGTTGTAGGATTTATTGGAGGAAAGTTGGATGAGAATAATGTGAAGAGAAGAAGAAAAAAGGTAGAACTTGAGGATTTTTGGATGAGCAATAGAATAAAATAAAGGACATGAAGATTTTGAAGGAATGGGAATACATATGACAACATATTGGAAGGATGTGGAATAGCACATAGGAATGTGAGATTGAAATGAGTGGAAGAGTACAATAGAGAATGAGCTAATTTGTTGGAGAGTTAATGTGAGCATGAGGATGAGGATGAGAAAATTGCATTGCAAAGCACACATTAATGTTCACTCTCCAAAAAATTAGCTCATTCTCTAGTGTACTATATCTCTTTAAGATTTGAGGATGAGAAAATTGCATTGCAGAGGAAACTAAAATCTTGGTTAAGGATTAGATTTTTGTGCACATTACATTGAGTTGAAAGATACATAAGCATTTAATAAATAAGTGCATATGGTCTATGTTGAATCATTTGAGATAAGCTATTAGCATTTGAGACATGAGTGTAAGAATTTGTGTCAGGTTAAAATAGGTTGTTTGAGAGGTCATGCTGACGTTTTTAACAATATACCCTAAGGTAGAATGGAATACCTATAAGGATAAAGTTTTAGAGAATATTTTTTAGAAGTAATATTTGAGAACCCAATGGTTGAGAAGGTGAAAGACTTAGAGAAAACATCAAAGATGGTTGTGAAGTGAAACATTGTCAAGTTCATTGCTAACAGTGCACAATAGCAGATAAAGGTGAGAACCTAAATTTTAACTTGATTTTTAGCCACACATTTTAGAATTGAATACATTATTTTGGGTAAGATTGATTTATTAGGTTTTATATTTTTTGATGATAATTTGGAAGTATGAGGTTTTAAACATTGAAAGAATTAATTTTTTGAGTTAAAAGAAATTGTTAAGGGAATGAATTGATGCATGGGAGATGTAAAGAAATAAAATATTTGATATTTACATTGATGTTTAAATTAACTGGTTTTTGTGTGAAATTCACATTTAAAGGAGAATTGTGAAATTTGGGAGGTATAAGAATTAAGCAATTAAATTTGATGGAATGAAATGAAGATGAAATGAATGAATGATGAATTATAATCTAGATATTTTTTTATTATTATTGAAAGAAGGAATTCATGAAATTAAAATTGAAAGTTTGGGAGAGAAAAAGAGATCAAATAATTGAGTTTGAAATTTTATAAATTTTTAAGATTGATGAATGATTTGGAAATTGATGAAGATATTTGAGATTTGAAAAAATTGATTAAATTAAAAGAGAATAATTTAAAATTAAACTTTGGGATCATAAGTATTGGCTTACAATCTGACTAATGGATTGAAGTGTGCCATGGACCATATGTCCAAGATTAGATTTTTTAAGATTTCTCCTTAGCCAACATTTGGAGAAGACTGGTTCCTTATTATAAATTAAAAAATAATAAGATAGGGAAGACTAGAATAAGAAATGGGGGGTTAGAGATGAAAATTGGGGATTAAATGCAAATGAAATTTGGCTAACAACATTGACATATACTATGCAACACACACTACAACTAAACTACATACAAGGCCTAATAGACCAATTACTAGGTAAAGTATCATTGAATATGAATTGAGCCTAGATCATGCCCTCCACTACTCCAATAGATCTTAGCACCCTAAGCAACTTTTATAAAATAAATAAAAACCACATAATCAAACACTAAAAATCCCTAATATTCTAATAGCCTAGGCCTAACATAATAGACTTCTATACCTCATAAATAGCTTTTAAATAAATATCTAGGGCCTATAGAGCATCCACATATAAAAGAATTTAGTAATACAATGCTAGCAAAGGTCAAATGACAAGCCTATTCAATAAAATTGTAGACTAAAATTACATAATATACAACAAGTAAACACTCAAATTGTCGACCCTCAAACTAAGATAAATGCCACTATATATAGATTACTATACTATCCTAGCTCATGATTACAACGAAGGCCTAGCAATATAGGCACAACCTGATCCTATCTAGAGATTGTGCTTCATCAACATGCCTAGAAGGAGTGGATGTCACTTTCAACTCAAATTTTTATAATTTTTGTTGATTGGCATTGTCCATCATCTACAATCATCACATATCTTGGATATATTTATGCCATGATCAAATTCATCATACCTTGTTGTTACACTAACTATAGGAAGCTCTACTCATGATCAGTAGCGGTTAATGTTGTTGTAGGTTCTAGGAGATAGGTTATCACTTTCTTGCAACTACCCTACCTTCAATGTCTAAGAAGTGTCTAGGTGTTCCCTACCTTTGACATGCATGTTTTTCCCTAAAAGGGACTTGGTTGAAAGCCTTATTCTTTTTCATTATTTGCCACACGCCTCTACTAGTCATTGAGAGCTTAGGGAGTTGGTTAAAGCTATCATAAGAGTTCAAAGCCTTCAGCCACTATAAAATGCTTGACAAACTATTCACCTGGCCATTTATATCTCCAACCATTCTGAATCCAATCATTGCACACTCTGGTGAGCCATACCTTCAGAATTATCTAGCCACCGTCTAGAGTGGTTGACCCCTTTTCTTATATGGAAATTGATAAAACTTTTATTATGTTAATAAAACTAATAGTCCAACAAAATACTAGGAACTATATATGTGAAGACTTCTAAGGGCCCATATTATTGGCACCTCCTAGGGATTTTTGCTTGTAAAAAAATAAAATCCAGGTGGCTTTATCCATTGGGCATGGAGACAAGTAGTTCTAGAAATAAAATAAATAAGAAGCTCAAAACTATATGATATATAAATATATCCTCTTACTGAGATGACACCTGTCAGCTTTTTGTTACCTATTCTACCATGTCTCTTTGCTTCCTAGTAGTTGGAAGCTTTTTTCCCCTTTTCTTCTATGTTTTCATGACCCTCTTGAGAATTATTCTGATTGCACAAGCAAGTCCAAGGTGAAAGTTGTATTTGAAATTTCTCCCCTTGGATTTAAATGAAAATTTGAATCCAACTTAAATATCACTGAAAAATGCTGAGTATAGCATTAGTTTCCAATATGGTGCATCAAAATTACCTCATGGTATGGGGAGTTTTGAACTTGATATTAGCTTTCTTTGTAGACCCTTATTTGTAATCATCTTTGGATCTTCAAAACATTAGTAACTTGATAACATAAGGAGGTGTCTAACATTTCCTCTTATTTAGTTCAAGTAGAGGATTCAACTCAACATTTTTCCATGGCTACCATCAATATATTCAACTCAACATTTTTCCATGTCTACCATCAAGATACTTCCACTTGCAAGAAGAAAATAACTTGAAAGTAGAGGTTATATCCCTTGGGTGTGGAGTCTAAGTTGATGTTGAGAAAGGTAATGGAATAGAGTAACATATGTTCTTCTTAGTGCACAACTTTTCTTAGGATTTTATGAGAATTAGGACCTCCTTTTAGAGACTTCTCCTACCAAGAGATTCATTGAATCTATTCACCTCATTGTGTTTCCTAATATGAACAATAGGCATATGCCACTTAGCTTTTTTGAAGATTTATTTATTTTTCACCTATACTTTCTAAATTTTACAACATTTATTTATACATCATCTATTTATACAAAATTTAGGAAAGAAATTTCTTCTTCTAGTTGCTTATAATATACTACCTCCTATAGTTTCCCAAACTTCTATTTTTTAGTTTTCGGGGCATGTGAATTATGTGAACTAAGATCCACAATCATACTTGATATACTATTTACCATTCAAAAACTATCATGCACGAACTATCACTTCTCAAAATAGTCATATTTTTTTACACACTTTTACATGTACACTAAAATAGGTGGATTTATCCTTATATTTATTGATTCATCGATTCAATAAGATTACAATACATCCCCTTGAGGGCTTTTCTTGATACATTTCAATACTTTGTAAAATATAAAGGATCTAATCCTTTCCAAGGCTTGATGGCGTGTTCCAACGTTCCTTTCGCATCCCACACTTGAGAGCTAGTCTTGGGCCTATCCTTCTATGCCTCTTATCTCCTCCCTCATGTCTAGAATATCTGCACCTACACACAAGAGATTGAAACAGATTAAAAGCATATGTGTTTATAGATTGAAAGCTAGGAAAACATAGAAAGCATGCATATAGAAATCATGAAACTTATTTGTAATAAATCTAAATAACTCCAAATGGCCTAAAAATTTACTATGATGCTATTAAAATGATTTTGAGAAGATCTGAGCATGAATTGAAGGGAAATTTTTAGCAAAAATAGTAATTGTCCCTGACAAGGACAACTAGACCTGCAACCATAAAACTTCTAATTGACCCATAAAAACAACTCCAAATCTCACCAAAATTGAATGCAAGACTAATATAAATATTTCTAAATGACCTATGGTGGATTTGAATCAAAATTCATTTTTTTTTTCTAACCGTCCCTAACAGGTGCAACTACCCACTGCTAACTGTGCCTAGGTGGGACGGTTACAAATATGAGTGGAATTTACCACCAATTCCAAAGGGATATGGTCTAAAACTCTCCTAGATGTTATGTCAGAAAATGTGGTCAAATTAATCTCCAATTTGACTGGTTTTGGAATGGATTTAGTGTATTTTGGATGCCCCTAAAAGAACCTTTGAATGAAGAGGGTTTCAAGGAAATGTGAGGGTAAATGTGATAACAAAAGGCAAGGGTAGAATTGGGCAGCACTTCATGGTCTTTGCTTCAACTCTTATCTCTTTGAATTGGGGTGAGCACACCTCAATTTATAGCCTAAATAGGGCATTTGGGACAAAGGGGCAAGTTATGGCATGCAAGGCAAGTGTTTCCACTTGTCAAAACCTTTGCCATGCATTGGTGGAAGAGGTTGCCAATTTGGGGCCTCTAATTTGGAGTTTCTGGTCTCCATGATAGTCTCCAATCAATTTTTGATGATTGGGTGGAGAATATGGTAGTAATTGATTACCATTTCTCCACCCATTTGAATTTTAGAGGGTCTTTTTAGGGACCTTCCCACCCAAGGATGGTTATGAGTGACCGTCCCTGGGTGGTACGGTCACCACCATCCCAAGGTGGGATGGTCATAAGGATATGACCCTAAACCTTCCAAAACTGATAGTAACCTTCCAAAAAGTGCTATGGAGCCTTATGTTACCCTATAGGGTTGCCCAATGGGACCATATTATGTTGATAAGAGTGGTGCATTGGTAGTCTTATCTGATTTATGTGATTTTAGTGTCTACAAATTCCCCTTTTTGGGACATGCTATGTGCAACAAAGCACTGAGAAAAAATAAATAACTAAATAATTAAATGATTAAGGTTATTCATTAACCTAACCAAATTTAGATGCCTCCATTATGGAAAGAGCATACATTCTTGGAATCCTTGCTTTTGATATAGTCAAAGAATTAATTGGGTATAGCTTTCAGTCGCACTGTAATGATAGTTTTAGGGGCTTAGGGTATACTAGGTCTTAGTGCATTGTGTTATTGTAAGCCTTTACATGGGTTGATTCCTAAGGCTTCAAGGAGGTCAAGACCTATTTTTGTTGCTTATGCTGATTTTTTTCCCCATCATGGGCTTGAAAATTTATCTTTAGCAAAGATTCTTTTGAATGTATGAAACTTGCACTTTTGAGTGTTTTAGTGTTGATTTGATTTATGAAATCATTATTATGACTACCCCCTCAAGTGACGAGTCAATGAGGGCATGACCAATGATAAAGTAATGAGTTGCTTGAAACATATGACTAACTTGGTATAACTCTTTGTTTTACCTATGGTACTATATACCTATTTGGAGGGAATTTTTGATTCTTTTGATGAGAATTTTTGGAAGCAAAAGGCTAAGAAATTCATTCCCGTGGAGTGGTCCAGCCATAGAGGCTTTCTTGGGGAATAAAATAAATACTTTTAAATCATCCATAAATGTTTTTGGGTCAATATTGATCCTTGTTGATTTTATTCCCTATTACTACATCTTTAAATCTAAGTAATAGTGCTTGAGCTAGGGCCTCCGGCTGGTAGATATATCAATCTGGTAGAAACTATCTCTATCTATTGGCGGCCTTGCCCACTAGGGCCTCGGGGAGGTAGGCAGCTATCTGTTCGAGCATGACCCTGGGGTTGGCGGCAGCGGTTGGCCTTTTCTAGTTCTCTCGCCCACCCTTTCCATTACTAGTACAAGCTTTATGTCTCTTCACCAGATAGATACTAGCGGTAGTATCCCCGTATAACCATTCTTGCTATCATAGAAAAACGATATCCTATGATAGAGCTCGGAATAGAACTATCTCAACTTTGCCAATCTGACCCTTCCCTATTGCATGACATCTGGATGAGTGGATCTTCAGCTGGAACCACTTCTAAGGTAAGGCTGAACCGGTCAATCCATACCTGTATCCAACGGGGGTCTTTCTCTGGGCAAACAGAGGTAAGGGCTGGTTCTTCCGGGCTTACTACTCCCATAGTTGTATCGTCGTCGACCCGCGCGTATCAATCAATATGCTTACCTCGCATCTTGATCAACGGCCGGTATCAGTAAGCATTCTCGTATCGGATATGACCAGCCGTACCAATGCTTGGGATGAAATTGTGACACCAACTTCTTTCTTGCCCTTAGCCTCAACAATGTCGCAAAATCACGACAATTCTGTCTTGCTCAGTTCCATCCTGCAAATGTCTCGAAATCGCTACCATTTCCTGCCTGAAGCCTTTCTTGCTCACTGTGTCACGAAATCATGATGTTCGCTTGCATTATCCACTATTCCCACTTCCTGTCATGATTTTGCAATGTCTTCGTCTTGCTTAGACTCATTCTCAAAAGTGTCGTTATATCGCTACGCCATTCGTGCCTTAGACTCTTTTATCCACCTGAACCGCGATCACACAACAAGTAGCGATTTCACTACATCCTTTGCTTTGCTTGGATTCATCCTAAAAATGTCGCAAAACCACAAAAATTTTGTCTTAAGCCTTTTTGTCCACCCACGTCGCAAAAACGTGATGCGTCATGATTTTGTGACATCTTTTGCCTTTCGTGCTGTGTGCCATATTGTGTTGCAATTTCGCTACAACTTTGTGTCTCATCACCTGTCGCTCAATTATGTCATGATTTCATGACAATTTTGTTGTGCTTCCCTCGTTGACCATTCTGACCATGATTTTCTAACACGTCACGAAATCACGACGGTTTTACCCCCTACTGCTGTTGACTGTGATTTTCTGACACGTCGCAAAATCACGATGGTTTTACCCCCTGCTGTTGTTGACTGCGTTGACCATGATTTTTTGACACGTCATGAAATTGCGATGACTTGGCATTTGTTTTCTCTCTCCTCATCTGACCCGCGATAACGCGACATGTCGCGATATCACGACAATTTTTAACTTTGGCTCTCCATGCTATTTTTTGTCATGATTTTGCAACAACCTTCAGACTTAGCTTGTTTTTTGCATCAAAACTTGTAGAGGAGTTAGAATTTCAATAGCTTATGCATGAAAAATCAATAATCAACACAATGTGGCAAAAATGCCAACATTCTTGGTAGCTCGTGGGGTATACAGTTCTACTGTATGCACAAATCCCAAGCCTGAATCCATTGGGCAACAGAGTCATGAAAACTGAGAACAGAGAGCTGGCTGATGGGGTACATCTCGGTAGACTACTGCAACAACTCTTGCTGAATAACTAAAACTTCAAGGAATTTTGTATTTGGCTGAACTGACCATGGAATGGAAATGATGAATGGAATAATGGAATGGAGGAATAATGCGGTAGCACGGACTATGAAAGGGGAAATGGAAGTGAATGGAATAATCAGAATGATGATAAGATGATAAACGAGGTGTGAACCATGGATAAACTGTGATAAATGCTAAAATGACAGAGAACTTAGAAGAAAAGGATAAGAAGAAGCGAGAATAACAAGAAGGGAAAAAGAAACAACAACAATGGCTTAATGACTGTAGAAGAAAAAGGAGTAGGAGAAGGAGGGAAATGAAGAGGGGAAGGGAAGAAATAGTGAGGAAGCCACTAACTGCTGGGAAAGAAGAAGAAAAAATAAAGAAACACGTACCTGCGGGCTCGCATGCAAAAAGAGCCAAAGAGGAAAACATTACTCTTTTTTTTTTCTTTTTCTGTTTTTTTTTCCTATATACAAGGTAACTCCCGAATCAGATGTGAACATTCAAGAAAGACACGAACCCAAACATGGCTCTGTCTCCTGGATCCTAGATCCTTGACAAATGCTCAGTAGACTCCTGGTTGATGATCAGCTTAGAATCACCAAATATCTGTAACTGCTGCACTCCAAGTGTCCTAGCCATCTTGAAACCTAGGCATGATCGTTCAGTCCCAATGTTAGCACCATTTATGTATTGTGTTCCATCAAAACAGAGCTGATCTGGCAGAGACTCTTGTTCAACTTGATCAGGTGGCAACTTGACTTCAACCTCTTCAGGCTGCATAATGGAATAACAACCAATTTTGGTCTGGATCATAGCATTGAAATTGAGCATTGAAAACTCATCCTCCAAATATTTAGTTATCATATGAACAACATGTTCTTCTTCTATCTTCTCAATATGAAAAGTAGAAAGTTTCTGATTGTAGACCCGGACTCGTCTTCCTTTGAACGAAATCTCCAAGTGAGAATAATCTAGTGCAAGGTAACCGCCCAACTTTGTAGTAAACTCTCTAGATAAGCACATACTGAAATACGATTCTAGATCTACCACAACTATCTCTTGGATGACTGTAATCTGGGGCATATTATGCAAAACAATCGAGACATCCTTGATTACACCCACTGTTTTCATTGGAGTACCATATAACTGCAAAACTCTAGGGCTACTTCATTTGTATTCCATTCCCATTGCTTCATAGACTGCTTTAGGCATGACAGTTGTAGCGGCAACATAACCAATCAGGCAATTATGTACGATCCAACCCTCTATTTGCAATGACAGATAAAACGGGGGTGGTCTACTACTACCATTGGCTGCAGAAGTTAATGTTTGAGCCATAACCACCTGGGTTGGAGCTTTCCCCTTACTTTGTATGGTCTTCAGGGATTCCTGTAAGAGATTTACCTATCCAGGAAACTGTAAGGTGTCATACAGACTTACCTTAGCTGGTATCCATTTAAGTTCTTCAACAATGTTGTACTCCATGGAGGTCTGTTCCTTCTCGCCATTGGCAGCTTCAAATTTACTCTTATATTGCTGGGTAGCCTCCACTCATTGCTGTTTGGTCAATGATGGATACCGCAATGTTTCTTTGGTTTGCTCCTTTGTTTCTGCTTGCAGCTGGGAAGTAGAAGCTTGTCCCTTCTCTTTTACTAGTGGTGGAAGTGGATCCTTCGACAAAACAGGTGATTGTCATTGCGCTGGGGAATCATGAGCTTTTGTTGGCATTTGCTGCTTCGTTGCTTGTACAGGAGGCACTTTCAATGGCTCCATCTTAGCTGGATCTACCAACATTTGTTTCTTGCTGCTGCATGTTAGTATTGCTATATGTTCCTCCAGAGACTCCACGGAAGTAAGATCCACCTCTCGAATCATATTTACACGGCTCCCTGTAAGAACTTGCAAATAATTTTGGTGGACCATGCAAGTGGACTCATCATGTGGGTCATTACAGGAAGAACACCAGTAAGATGGCTCATGTGAAACTTCAGAAGGGCTAGCCTCTTCACTTACCAGAATTGCTGAGTTCCTTTCAGGTGCTTTCTCCATAGCCTTGCTTGGAGAAGGTTGTTCTCTAGTCACTGTCGACATAAATCTTCGTTGCTGATAGCTTCTTTCTGCCTCTCTCCGTTCCATAGATGTCACCTTGTCAGTGAGAGATCTCATAGCCAACTGAATTTCTTATAACATAACCAATTGAGGATTTGGGCTTGAGGACACAGGCGATGCCGATAAAGGTAATGGAAACTGTGGAGTTGGAAGTGGAGGAACTAACCTTGGAATGCTCGATGCAGGCAACTAGGAAACAGTTGGAGTAGGAAGTTGGGGAACAAGAATAGGTGCAATTTGAGGTGCATTGGAGCTCCATGATGGGGTAGGATACATAAATGGCATGGGTTGTGGAAGCGAACCAGAATATATTTACTTAGGCAGATCAAGGATAATAGGCATAGTTACCTTCGGAGGAAGTCTACCTATAGCAATTAGATCAGATTCTGCCTTCAACACTTGTTCAAACAACTTTGGAAATGTCATCACATTGGACTGTTGGACAGCCCAACCGATGTTCATGTTGAATGCTCTGAGGTAATAAAATGTAGCCAACTCATCAGTAGGCCGAAGACCATCAAGAATTCTCTGCCAGGTTCTGGTGAATCGAACATTAAAATTAGCTATCTCTTCTTGCGGGTGCCTCTGGATCACGTTAAACTGATGCAACAATGAAAATGGATCAGCCTATTCATGAAAATTCTTAACTAGCAGTTCTCCTAGCTGATCCCATGATGTAATGGTGCCTGGTTGCAACGTTCAGTACCAATACAACAATTTTTCTCTCAGGGATAACACCAATAACTTCACCATCACATCTTCATCAGTTATATCATGAATGGCTACCAGAGAAGCTACATCATTAATATGTTCATATGCCATATTACCCATACCATCATAGGTCGGAAAAACCTTCAAAGCGGCCTGAGGAACTAGATTCTGAGCTTGCAAATTCAAGGCTCCCGAACTGTTCCATGCCAAGAACTTCCTGGGTGGAGGATACTAGGCCATTGGAACTAGTGTATGTAACTGAGAAGGTGGAAAACTAGTAACAATACGAGGGATTTATGTGGATATGGTAGATGATGCAAGTGATGGGGAAACCAACCTAGATTGTTCACCTCTTTTTGTGATGTCAAGTTCGAAAAACTCAACAAGATCTTCAACTTTTTTAGACTATGATCTCATGATCATGAAGTATAGCTTTCACTATCCATGTTCAGATATTTCTGAGTACTGCAGAGTCACCAAATGTTCTAACTTTATGGCATGAAGGTGAACATTAAACCTTCAATACTATGGGATATTTTTGAGATAGAAGAAGTCTGTCCCACAGAGCGTGCCAAAAACTGTTGGTCACGAATCTATCACAGGAAAGGATTTTCTAAAACTATGCACCCTAGACCCGGCCAACATTGAAATGCTGGGAGAAAGAGATGTCTCCTAGACAAATCTCCAGAGGGGGCTGGTTCCCTTACTATTTCTAAGTTTGAATTCAGATTAAAGCTGCTGGAAAGGAATTATAGAAATGCAAAAAGAAACAGGAAATTACGGAAAGAGATGGGAAATATAGCCGTAGGCCGAATTTGTTAGATCAGGAAAAGAACTCAGCAAGAATTAAACTTCAAGTGTATAACAACATATAATTTCAGAACACAACATAATCCACTTACGACCTTGCACAAACTACCTCCAGAATTGCATTCCAAAACTTACTTCCTTACGAGCAGTATTTAAATTCAAATGCAGAATTTAAATCTAACAATAGATCAGAAAGACAAGCTTAACAGGAAATACATGGAAATAGAAGGAAATCATTACACAATAGGACGCTTGCAAAATCAGAGGCCAAATACTTCTTATTTACGCAAAAATTGAATGTTTCTATCAAATGTCTCTCAAACCTCCCGATACTTTTTTGAGATCTACATTGCTTTATATAGAAGCCTTGCTTCTTTGCAGCATTAAAAATATGAAATGGACCTCCTCGAGATCTACAAATTATGCAATGAAAACAAGGAAATGATATCCTTAAACAGCCTCGGAGAAACCAGAAATTAAATGCCATAAGGAGGAGTCGGTCGTCTTCATTAAATTGTTGTTCTTGAAAATATGCTTGAAATCGTTAGAAAAATAATGAACAGTAGCTTCGAATAATGGAAATATTCAATTCTGGTAGCTTGGATGCGTTCTTCTACCTTGAACACATCGAAAAGCAGCAACACATTTTATTCTGGAGTGCTTTGAATCATCAAAAATTGCAAAACTGCATCGAACCGTTTGAACTGCGGTCTGGCGCGAAACTGTAACAGGTCACGAAAATGTGACATGTCACGAAATCATGACATATCTCTGCTCCGTATGCTTTCCTTAATTTCGATCGTGAAAATCAATCATGTCACGAAATCATGACGTATTTGGCTTCCATATCTCGTTCGTAACCTTGAACCGCGAAAAGGCGACGCTGCACGATTTTGCGACGTCCATACAATTATGCTCTTTCTCTGCCCTATTGTCGTGAAAATGTGACAATGCACGATTTCATGACGTTATTCATCTTTTGTTCTTTTCATTGCTTCAAATTGCGAAAACACAACACTCTTACCTCTGTGTTTCTTCAACTTCCACCATGTCGCAATTTTGCTACAAGTTCTGTTTCCTTGGACCTTGTTATTCGTCAACCGTGAAAATGTGACACTGCACGATTTCGCTACAATTATCTGAACTTAGTCTTTATCTCCATGAATTTCATGAAATCATGACGCCAAATTCTTTCTTGCCCTTAGCCTCAACAATGTGGAAAAATCATGACAGTTCTGTCTTGCTCAGCTCCATCCTGCAAATGTCGTGAAAACGCTACCATTTCCTGCCTGAAGCCTTTCTTGCTCACTGTGTCATGAAATCATGATGTTCGCTTGCATTCTCCACTGTTCCCACTTGTCATGATTTCACAACGTCTTCATCTTGCTTGGACTCATTCTCAAAAGTTTTGCGATATCGCTATGCCATTCGTGCCTTAGACTCTTTTATCCACCTGAATCATGATCACACAACACGTAGCTATTTTGCTACATCCTTTGCTTTGCTTGGCTTCATCCTACAAATGTCGTGAAATCATGACCATTTTATGTCTTAAGCCTTTTTGTCCACCCACGCTGCAAAAATGCGACGCGTCGTGATTTCGTGACGTCTTTTGCCTTTCGCACTGTGTGCCATATTGTGTCACGATTTCGCTACAACTTTGTGTCTCATCGCCTGTCGCTCAATTATGTCACGATTTCATGATGATTTTGCTGTGCTTCCCTCATTGACAATTCTGATCATGATTTTCTGACACGTCACAAAATCACGACGGTTTTACCCCCTGCTGCCGTTGACTGCACTGACCGTGATTTTCTGACACGTCGTGAAATCGCGATGGTTTTACCCCCTACTGCCATTGACTACGCTGATCATGATTTTTTGACACTTCGCAAAATCATGATGACTTGGCATTTGTTTTCTCTCTCCTCATCTGACCCGTGATAATGTGACATGTGATATCGCGACGATTTTTAATTTTGGCTCTCCATGCTATTTTTTGTCGTGATTTCACGATAGCCTTCAGACTCAGCTTGTTTTTTGCTTCAAAACCTATAGAGGAGTTAGAATTTCAACAGCTTATGCATGAACAATCAATAATCAACTCAATGTGGCAAAAATTCCAACAATACAAAAATAGGCAAAAGTGTCCTATATGAAGTATGGATCGAGGTGACTAGAAAGAAGATACAAAACTCCT
The DNA here is from genome assembly GCA_028583015.1 of Wollemia nobilis. NCBI lineage: Eukaryota > Viridiplantae > Streptophyta > Pinopsida > Araucariales > Araucariaceae > Wollemia > Wollemia nobilis. Next base: position 2,435,759 of record JAQPPZ010000613.1, on the reverse strand, counting down.
CTTATGAGAAGAGGTGGTGTTTTCTAAGACCTTCTACCAGCCTACCTAGGCTTTTGCTTCACCCTAATATAGGCTTAGTTAATAATGATAGATGTGCACTCATGAATTATATAAGCCCTATGAGCAAGGGCATATAGGCTAATCCTACCTTGAGAGAATTTCAAGAGTAGGGATTTTTTTGATGATGAAGTCTGGAAGACCACTTGTGGGAGCTACTAAGGTGTTCAGGGAGGTGAGTCAACACTTGCTAGTTTTTAGGTATTTCAAGTTGGTGGTGAAATCCAATACAAAATAATGTTATGCCTTTGGATGTTGGTGATGAAATCCAACACAAACCAATGGTGTGCCTTGCGTGCATGTGTGTGTTTTTTTTGTTTTCTTTTTTTAGGAAGGAAAGTGCAGAAAGAAAAATAATATAAAAAGAAAAATATAACCTATTTTAAATGTGCTATTTAAAATGAAGCATCTTTTGGAAAAGGAAACTATACTAACTTTAAAACTAACCCAATGATTTGGATGCCTTTTGAAAAACAAAGTTAATCTAGGTGGCAAAGTGACTTGATGTGCTAGGTGCATTTGGAAAGCAAACAAACAAAGCCAAATTATTTTGGAAAGTAAAAGTGTGTTTTAAAAACTTGACCTAGGAGCTAGGTACATTTTAAGAAAGCAAACTAACAAAACAAATATATTTTGGAAAGCAAGGATGCATTTTTGAAACTGAACCTAGGAACTAGATGTTATTTTGTAAAGAAAAGTATAAATAACTGTTCAATTTTTGAAAGCAATAAAAAACAAAACAAAAATAGGTGAAATTTAAGGTTTTGGATAGTCTACCTATATTTTCCTGCTTCTAGATATCTTCTATGGTTTGATAGAGTCTATCGTATGTGTCAAAGTGCAAAATGCACCTCAGGGTGTGTTTTCTAGTCAAAATATACCTCGGGGTATGGTTTCCCCCCAAAGTGGTTTTTTGGATAGTTTTGGACCTATCTCTAGCTTGGAGGATAGAATCTAATAATTTTGAGTGTCTATACCTATTATTTTACAATAAAATATCAAAATTTTATAAAACATAAATGAGGTCTATTTTCAATGCAAAATAGTGGAAATGACATTTGAGTCATGAAAAATAATAGCCTAAAATGAAATAAAGCAAATCACTAAGTTGTTGATAGTGAGCCTAAGGTAGGTTTCAAGGCTTTGGGAGACTCCATGCTTGTTTTTGAGGACCTACAAAGAGAGCAATACCACAAAAGTTGTTAGTTATATATGAACTAACAAAAGCAACTAAACCATGATCACTAAATGAAATAAAAGAAAAACATGCTACTTCATATTGATATTTTGTAAAAGGTGTTACAATATATATTATGTGATATCCTTTACAACATGCACCAAGCACCATAAAACAAGGACTCATGAAGAGGGACCCTAGCCATTGATCTTCTTTGTAACACAAGAAGGATTTTCCTTTGATTTCTTAGAGTTGGAGTGGGCTTATGAAGCATTCCACCTTGAGATACACATGTCTACAATCCTACGTAACCCTACAAAAATATTTTAGATCATTTGGAGGCTTGTCTCAATCAAGAATCCTCTAAACAAAAATATATTGATCAAATCTGAATAAAAATGCATTAAAGAGGTTACAAAATGATCTAAAACTAATAGGGGACTAGTGCATTACTTGTTAGTCTAGTTTGATAACCTGAAACTAGAAAACACACCTTGGGGTGCATTTTGAGTTCTACAACTTGGATATATCTATGTATGATTTGTAAGAGCCACTAGTAGGGTCTCCTTCTAGTTTGGAGATCACAAGTACGTGTTCTATCCTGTAAATCACTAAAAATATGTAAAGGAAATATAGGGGAGGAATCTCATGGAATAAAATAGATTAGAAACATTTCAAACATCATTTTGGTAGCATAACCTTACTATTTTATTCCTCCTTGAATTTGTAGGCAATGCCCTCTCTTTATAGAATTTATGGCAAGAAAAAAGAGGTGATGAGATGGAGGAAAGAGGAGGGTCTTCTAAAATGAGCATGTTATGAAAGACACCTTCCTACCTAAGTGATTTTAATTGGAATGTGTTTGCCCTTCTCATGTAGGACTTAGAAAAAAGGGAAAATACCCTTTTCAACCACCTTCCTTAAATGTTTTGCAATGAGTGGGCACTTTTTGAAAAATGGGGCAGGTAGGTTTTTTGAGAAACATGCCAAAGGGGGTGTGAGGGGGTATGCATTGTATGGGGGGGAGATGTACCTTATTTTATTACATATTAAGGTTTTGAATTGATTTTAGGGTTTTGAATTGATTTACATTTATTTTAGGGTATTACCTTGATTTGCATTGATTTTAGGATTTTGCCTTGATTTTGCAATGTTTTGTTAAATTTTGTTGAGAAAGACTATTTGATATATTTTTGGGTGTCTACAAAAATTGATATAATGGTTCTTAAATTCAAAGAGTTAATATGTAAGTTCCATGAATACTAGTTAAGGTTTTCAAAGATTCAAAATTGGTTCAAGTGGATGTGGGACTTGCATTCAAATTACTCTATGAATTTTCTTCTTGAGGGTTTTTTTCACATAATTTTTTTTAGATTATAAATTAGGGATAAGATCATGGGTGGTGTACCATGGTTTAGTTGATAATTTTATTTTGAGACAAAAACTATTAAAAAGCTTCAGTATGGATTAGGCATTTTGAACTTCCATAACAGCTTATCAATTAGGATTATTTGAATAATACTAAAAGTACCTTAAGGAAATTCATCCTCAAGGGACTAAATACTAATAAGTAAAATTATATTTTATACAATTGGATATGTTTTTCTATGGATATTTTAAAACCTTTACCACTATTCATTAAGATTAAATCTAAATCAAGGGAATGGAATCAACAAGTGGATTATGAAAACGTTGTATTCCAATATCATAAATGCTATAAGATAATACTAGACACATGCAAAGAGACTACAAAGCGAAAATAATGGAAATGTATCGCTCCAAATTTTTTACATCCTTACCTTCAGGCTAAAGGATCCGTTCTTGAAAGGAGGATGGGAAAAATATGGGACAGTACCTCAGACTGAGAGGCCCTTTGAAGGTCTCGCCTCTCGAGGGAGGGGTATTAAGGTGATTTTTCGACGGATGGTGGGGTTCACCAGGAAACGTTTAGTGGAAGTTTCCACGTCTAGGTTGGGAATGAGTTTAATGTGTTCAATTTTAGCTTTAAACATCCAAGTCCTAGGTTTGGCCAGATGAATCTAAGTTATTCTATATGAAAATGCAAATTAAATGAATACAGAAAACATATTTGAATAGAAAACAAAGAGAATAAGCTAGATTAAAGAGACATACCTGATTCGGATGTCTGATGGAGGTTCTGATTTTTGAAGCAGTCAGGATCGTCTGGAATTTTACAGGATCATCTCCGACTGATAGGATCGTCTGAGATCTGACGAATTCGTTAGACGAATTCATCGGAGACCTGTAATTGCAGAAATGGATACCAAGAACATAAAATACAATTGCAAAAGCAAGGGAAAATGATAGAAATGAAAGTATGAATGCTAGAATGACAACTTTAGATAACAAATTAAGTAAAATGCATGGTTTTAATGACTAACTTTGACTTTATTATGCATATAGGCTACATGATGTGAACTCCAAGATGCAAAGCAGTAATAAGCTTAACTAATGCAAAGCAAAACAACAAAAAAGAGAAAAAAAATGCAAACTTTGGGCACTGATTGCCCCCAATGTTGACTGTAGTTGAAATCATCTTGGATTGGTATGAAATCATATCGAATTGGATAGGATCGTCTGCAACGATCTGAGCTTTGCTCCGGATGAAGAATAACAAAGTTCCTGCAAGAAAATTCAAAAAGGGACAAAGGCAAACAATTATCTAGGATATCCTAAAGCATATAAAACTTAAAGTACAAAAAATTCAGCCAGGGGAATGTTAAGGGGAGGGCCTAAGATTAAATAGGCATAGGAAAGAGGTTGGGAGGTTGGAGATCATCCCAATTTTGGAGATCTCCAACAGGGGGAGACTCTAACGGTGTAGACACGTCTCTGCCCGAGTTAGAGAAGCTGTTGAAACAGAAGCTAATTTTGAAAAATTAGTTTTGAGACGAAATCGTCTGGATGTTCTGCTCCAGACAAAATCGTTCGATCTGAGGCGATATCGTCTGATCGAAGACGATATCGTCCAACGGACGAAACAAACTCTAAAAATTGCACGAAAAACAAGGAAACAGGTAGTAGGCGGTTTGGGAGCGGTTTTGGGGTTGAAATTTGAATTTGAATTATTACTAAGGTAATTTTAATTATTTACTAAGTTTTACTGCGCCAATTTTAGGGTGCTACATTTTGCCCCCTCTTTAGCGAATTTTTTGAAGAAAATGTGTTAAATATGAATTCTTCTCGACTTACGAGAAATCAAAAATTATTCCCATTTTTAGGCGATGATTCTTGGTCGAATTGTACGACAGCTTACTATGATGCCCCCTCCATGTTTTTACCCAAATCGAATGTTTGAGGTAAAAACATGAAAAAGCAAAAAATTAAAATGTTTTTAATTTTTTTTGAATAAAATTAAAAAAATAGGGAAAAACCCTAATTCATTGTTACTGTTCATTTTCATTTTATGGTTTGTGGAGCTCTACAAACAAAATGGTTGAGACAGCGCACCGATCGACAAAGGTCCAACGCGGGCTACGGGTAAGAGTCTAAACTTAGTTTAGAATGCTTGAATTTTGATTTTCTAGGCTTTGTAGATTAAATTTTGATGATTTTTGAGCATCGCGATCATTTTTGGGCCATCGACGTCGTCGGGACGAAATCGATTTCATCGAAATCGTCTCGATATCGCCGATTTTGTCTAGGGGAAAAATAAAAAAAATGGGGACGATTTCGGCTTGCAAAATTGGAGATGAATTTGCTCAAATTGGGGACGATATCGTCCAATAGTGGACGATATCATCATTGATGAAATTGAACTTGATTTACTTGCATTTTTAATCACTATTTTATTAATGATTTTTATTGTTTTGTTGTTTATGTTGTAGAGAGGATTACTAAAGAGCAGAGAATGGAAATACGACGGGTTGAGGGATGACTTGGCCGCTCTATCTTAGGCAGAGAGAGATTAGTTGGCACAAGTCGGCTTGCAGCATGTGGCAAAGATGCCACAGGTTTCTATAAATATGGGGCTATTGATAGCCCTAGCAAAGAGGTGGTATCCGGGTTCTTCCTATTTTTGATTACCGATAGGGGAGATGACTCCCACACTAGAGGATGTATGGAGGATTTTGAGGATCCCCATACAAGGACGATTAATAACTCCCACAACCAATCAGGGCCATGCAATGATGCGACTATGTGGAAATCTGAGATTCACCCTAGAGAAGGGCAGAGTGAACATTGAGTCGCTATGCTAGATGCCTAGGGCATCTAGACTGACATAGGTTTTGGCTGGGGTTGTAGGTGGTCTGTTGCTATGCCATCATAGTGGATGCAGAGTACCATGGCTACTGACAGATGTGGTCTATGACATGAGAGACCATGGGTATAGGTTTTCTTGGGGGAGTTATGTACTATGTTGATTGTATAGGATCCTGCATGGGGTTGTATACAAGGGCAACCGATGTCTGGTTATGACATCACTACTGTAGGTTTGGTGTTGGGAGCACATCATGGTGCAGAGGCCGGTAGGGCTCCCACTAACAGGGATTGATGGGGAGAGGCCCCGAGCTTTCTACTGGTGGCTCCGAAGAGGGTCACAGTGGCAAATAGATCTGCCAATGTCCCAAAGACTACTTGATGACCTTGTCTTCGACCAGATCACCTGGAGGCCTTGGAGAGATCATCCAAGGTGGGTCGAGGATGGATAGGAGCTGGCTCATGTTAGGCAAACCTGCTGGTTGAGGATGGAGAGGGGAGAGGTGGAGCTCCACCGCTACAACCGAGTTTTGAGGCAGTTCTGTCTATAGCAGGGGATCCCATTTCTTAGAGACTACAAGTTTTCTTAGACTGTCTAGGATAACACTACAGTTAGTAGGGCTCCAGATATGCAGTGCTTCTAGAGTTAGGATGCAGATGATGCCCCCATTTAGCTAGTGGATGGGGACGACACAGGGGTAGCCGTCAACTACGATGCCTGGTACACAGGCATTCACCCTCCTCGAATGATAAGGGCTCAGGGTCTGATTCATGTAGTTGTGCATCGGATGGGGAGGTGGTGCCAGGAAACCATTGAGGCGACACAGGGTCATAGAGGGAGAGAGCAGAGGAGACCACAAACTTAGTAGAGGCCATGACAACGCGAGATGAGGGAGGAGAGACCCCCTTCTCCACAGAGAGAGAGGCCACCATCGCCCGATAAGGGCAAGGGTGTGGACATAGGAGAGAGTAGTGAGATGGCTACTCTCCAGGAGAAGACTATTTGTCTCTAGGCATAGGTGTAGACTTTATAGGATGAGGCTGCACGCCATCGAGCTGAGGCTACATAGCTCAAATATGAGGTTGCACGCCTCAGAGCATGGAACAGAGGAGCGAGCACTTAGGAGCTAGCGTGGTTTATTGCTCAGACCACATTCTACCAGGGTATCTACTTCCATATGGGGCCAGAGGGCTAGAGGGTACAGCCGCCAGCTAGCATTGTGGATCCGATTAGGGTTGGGTCATCGAGGACTTCATCCCAATCGATGACTAGGACTCGCAGTACCACACATACTATGATGGGGCCACCTCATCCACCTCAGGGCAGGGGAGGAGATGAGGCTGAGAGCTCGAGGGGTTCTCAAGGCTAGGCTATTGCACTACACAGACTAATTAAATGATTGAGAAGATTGAGTATGCCAAGATGTAGATTGTGGCATACCAATCTAGTTTTGATATGATGTACATATATTGTTGAAATATATATATATATATATATATATATATATATATATATATATATATATATATATATATATATATATATGATATTTTTGATTATATGACTTGTCTTATGTGTTTGTATGATGCTTTATTGTTGTGGTGTGATTGATTTGATGATTCATGTAATTATGTCGGTTGGAAATATTATGGTTTGAATGTCATGCTTTTAAAATTTAAATGAAATAATATGATGTAAACAAATTGGTTGTTTGTGATGTGAATTGGTTGTTTGTGATGTGAATTGATCCATCGTGGACTTCACTTAAAGCTGATTTGGATTCTTCTAGATTCAAAAATCTCAATAGGATACCTTCAAAGGATCTCCTATATAAAGTATTGCCAATTATTACAAATCAAATTGCTCGTCTACGTAATAATCGATGTTGGTTTCTATTAGAATTGGCAGGGAAAGTCCCATTTTGAAGAAAATCAACTATATCTGTATACCAAGGGTCAGGAGTAGTTTCATTGATTAGAAACACATCCAAAGGTTCTAAACATGAATTATTTAAAGCGGGTTCCTAGAGTCGATGAATAATGATGGTGGCATATTCATCATCTAACTCCAAGGGCAGAAGAGATGTAGCTGTGGCCATAGCATCAGCCGCACGGTTGCTAGTTCGTGGAATAGCTTCCAAAGTAACTTTATCAAACAAGGATAACAATTGCAAAACATATGCTTTATATGGGTGCAATTTATCATCTCTAGTCTAATAAAATTCATTAATTTGATTTATGACAAGTTGGGAATCACCAAAAACTAGCAGATGTTTGATTTTTAATGCCAAGGCAGCTCGTAATCCAAGGATTAGAGCCTCATATTCGATAGTATTATTGGTGCAAGCAAATGTTAATTTGAAGGATAGAGGAATGATGTGTTTTTGTGGGGATATTAAAATAATACCCGCACCAGCCCCAGTCATGCATCGGGATCCATCAAAGCATAAGGACCATTGTTCAATATGGTTTTCCTCTAATTGAAGGCATTCATTAGGAAACTCAATGATGAGGGGATGGGTAGACTCTAAGGGTGTAGCAACTAACTGATCTGCTATGATTTGACCCTTAACAGACTTCTATCCTATGAATGTGAGTTCAAACTCACTTAGAGAAAGAACCCACTTGGCTATGCGACCCGATAAATAAGGTTGACTCATAAGATACCGCAAGGGATCATATTTAGCAATGACATATGTTTTTTGACTAAGCATATAATGGCATAATTTATGCGTAGAAAATACGACTGCTAGACATATTTTTTCTAATGAGGTATAATGAGTTTCATAACTGATTAAAGTTTGACTAATGTAATAATTAGCACGTTCTTTCTTCTCATCATCAAGCTAAGCTAACATAGCTCCTAAAGCAAAATCTGAAGCTAAAATATACAGGAGAAACGAGCGATTAGGTCTAGGCGGTGAAAGCATCGGTGGGTTAAGGAGGTATTGTTTGAGAAGTTCAAAAGATTCTTTACATTCATCGTCCCAATTAAAAGGGACATCATTCTTAAGGAGCTTAAGAAAGGGAGTGGTGTTGTCCGCCAGCTTATCGATGAAGCGACGGATGGATTGAAGTTTACCTTGTAAACTGTGTAACTTAGATATATTGGTAGGTGTGGGCATATCAGTGATAGTCGTAATCTTGAGAGGGTCGATTTCGATACCACGTAAAGAAACTAAAACCCCTAATAGTTTAATGGACTTAACTTCGAATATGCATTTGGCTAGATTTAATCGAATAAGGTATTCTCTTAACCGATTAAATAATTTTCTCAAATCATTTAAATGATCATCTTCTTTAATAGAGTGAGCTATAATATCATCTACATAATCATGTAGGATATCATGCATCATATCATGAAAGATATAAGTCATAGCTCATTGATATGTTGCGCCTGCATTCTTTAAACCAAATGGCATCACTTTCCAACAAAAGGTACCCCAAGGGGTAATAAAGGCTGTTTTAGCCTGATCTTCAGGAGCTATCCTGATCTGATTATAGCCAAAAAATCCATCCATTAGAGACATCATTCCACTTCTGGCAGTAAAGTCAATGATTTGGTCCATGTTTGGAAGAGGAAAATCATCTTTAGGGCATGCAGCGTTAATATCTCTAAAGTCCATGCAAACCCTAACTTTGGTAGCTTCTTTCTTGGTGACTGGAACTACATTCGAGATCCATTCAGAATAATCAATAGCTTGTATGAAAATAACATTCAAGAGTTTTTCTAACTCCCCTTTGACTAGCAAGGCCACTTTGGGATGTATTTTTCTAAGTTTTTGTTTAACAGGTTTAGCATTCGGATGGACTACTAGATGATGCATGACTACAGAAGGGTCCAGGACACGGCATATCTTCATATGTCCAAGTGAAGACATCTTCATATTCTTTAAGGAATGCAATGTATTCATATTGTTTTTCTTGACTTAATGCTGATCCAATATTAATTATGTGAGGATTATCCTCAGTTCCAATGTTAACTTTAAGGATGTTTTCTACTTCCATGTGTAGATTTCTTTCAAAATTAGGTGGGGTGGGTGAAACGCCCAATTCTTGTAATTATTTTAAGGTTAAGTTGGATAATTCGTCTTGATGAGTGGTGGCCTCAAGTTGGGCTATAGTTGGTATAGAACCATCAAAATAAAAACCATTGTGTAACAACTCTTCAACGGAGACATCATGGAAAATATCTCCTTCCAACTCCTCATCGGAGTCAGCAATCAATTCAGGGTAAGCTATGGATAGCATGTTGCAAGTAAAGAGATTATTCTTTGAACACAAAGAATCTTGTTTATCTACATAATCTTGGTAACATATGAGTTGATCATCATATTCAAAAGGGAAGGGTTGACCCTTACTAGGAAATAGGCCCACACCACATCAGGCGGGCCATGGCTCTACCTCGTGCTAATAATTGAGGAAGAATGGTTGATAGCTGGATCAGGTTCCCGGATAGCTGGTAATTGAATCAAGCCTCATGCTAATAATTGAGGAAGAATGGTTGATAAAGGTTGATTTAATCTAGTAAATTCTCAAGGAGGTTTATCAAGAGGTTTTAATATAAATTTTTTTGTTGTCTTTGTTGTATTGATATTAGCAACGTTTCTACTATCAGTGACTCCGTCACCTACAACTTGTTTGTTCTTATACTGATTTATGGATGTTTTCTCATCATATTTCTTTTTGAGCTGACCTCTTCTAATGAGAGCATCTTCTACCCTTCGAGCTAAGTCTATAGCTTGATCGAAGGTAGTTAAGGTAGCAGTTGATAACTCATAAGATATTTGTTCTTGTAAATTATTAATAAAAATGTCCAACATTTCCCTATAAGGTAGCACAAAGTGCAGTTTTCCTGTCAACTGCCTCCATCTAGCTAAGAAATCAACAAAACATTCATCTTTTTCTTGTTTAATTTGTACAAATCTTTAATGGTGACATGCCTCTTGATGTAGGCGCTCTATTGATGGAAAAAATATTCAGCTGTTTCTTCAAAATTTCTCAAAGAATGAGTGGGAAATTGATAGTACCACTCTAATGCCATTCATCCTAAGATTTTTGGGAACATTTTTAGTAATAGCTAGTCATCATGTGATATATCATGACATGCTATCCTAAACATGCGAAGATGCTCTATGGGATCTTCAGTTCCTTTATATATAGGCAGGACGGGCATGGGGAAGTGTTTAGGGTATGGCTGTGCTACAACTATGGGATCCAGAGGTTGACTACATATCTCTTGATAATTGTACGAGAGACGGTAGGGATCTATCTGGTCCATGTGTGAAGCTAACTATTTCACCATGGCTTCCAGATTACTGGTTTGCCCACCATATTGATTCGGTAGGGCATTAATATGGGATTTGTGAGCATGTTATGGAGGGACATGGAGATTAGATGTGATATTGCTATTGTATAAATTGTTGGTAGGAAGGGTGTTATGAAGAAATTTTGAAGTTGTATTATGTTGTATGCCCGATTGTTGAAAATTGGTGTTTGGCTTCATTTTAAGTTTTTGTCTACTTGAAGCATATTGATCAATAGTTTGGCGAAGTAAAGCAGTGAAGGAAGGTTTCTTTTGTGTGGGAATGATTTTAGGCTCAATAACAGGTTCCTTAGGGGGTTGGGTAACCTGTTGTTTTGGCATGTTCTGAATCATAGTGACCATATCTCTATTGGATGGTCCAGCTTTATCACTTTCTTGATCAATGAAAGACAAGGGATTAGTGTGTATGTCAAACATATGTTCCATGGCTGCTTGAGTGTCACTAATTTGCCGTTTATCAATACGAACTGCCATATTAAGAGCACCAATGTTATTATTGAAAAATTTCTAGAAATGATCTAAATTATCAAAAACAATAGTTCCATCTGGTGCTATTCTAGGGATGAGGATCCTTCCTCTTTAAGATTTTCTTGTTGTTCATTTTCTTCAGCCAGCTCATATTCTGGCTGTTCTAGAGTTTCTCCTTCTAGAATTGAACCCTCAGGAAGGACATTTGGGTTTTTTGTTTTGTCTCCTAACCAATCTTCTTCTTCTTGTTCAGTTTGTTTACCATTCCTAAGTTTAGGCATTGTGCTTAAATTTAGATTTCAAAAAATATATATACTTATATATATATGCAACAAGCTTAAGAGGTATATATTTTAATTATATACCTACTATAGTATTTGAAATAAAATGTTTTTGGTTTTTGTTATGTTTTGGTTTTTGTTATTTTTGTAACAATATTATAAAGATAACAAACAACACACTAAATGCAAGAAATAATAATAATGAAAGCAATGATCTAGTTTTCTATAAACAATTTATAAATATCATTAATGGGCTCAAGTTCTTCAGGAGTCATGAAGTGTTCTTCAAATTGAAAAATTTCTTTCAAGAATTTGACAAAACGTGCTACAGTGATATTATCTGTCTCAGATTCTGGTTGGTAGAAATAAAGTTCATGGCAATACTCTTGATATAACACAGCCCTAGGAACTCTATTCCATATTTCCCTATCTGTAAGAACGACCTCTTGATCTTCTATACGATCTAGGAATTGGTGTATAACAGCTGCATTCTCGAGGTATTCCTCGAAGGTGAACAATTTTGAAGACACAAGAGCTCTCCTATAAGCTAACCACCTATGGCAGGCTCTATGAAGTTCATGATAAAAAAATGAGTTGAGGATCCAGGATCCTATCTAGGGCAAACCTCTTGATTTGTCTAAGTTCGGTTGATTTAGATGAAATGACACCTAGCCTCCTATCAAGTTCTTTCCACAAAAGTTGGTTTCTATATGTTTCAGGCACACTAAGCACAAAATTAACTTCTATGGCTATTAATTGATTTGCAACATTTATAGTAACTGCTAATATTTTCTTAGAAGCTACCATCTAGACATGATATGCAACTTAGTATTTTTCTAATGATTTAAAATGCATCTATATTTTGTTTTGTTTTTTTTTTTTTCAAAAGGTTTTAGTTTCATGTCGGGTTCACCAAAATGTATCGCTCCAAATTTTTTGCATCCTTACCTTCAGGCTAAAGGATCCGTGCCCGGAAGGAGGATGGGAAAAGGATGGGATGGTACCTCGGACTAAGAGGCCCTTTGAAGGTCACGCATCTCGAGGGAGGGGTATTAAGGTGATTTTTTGACGGATGGTGGGGTTCACCAGGAAATGTTTAGTGGCAGTTTCCATGCCTAGGTTGGGAATGAGTTTAATGTGTTCAATTTTAGCTTTAAAAATCCAAGTCCTAGGTTTGTCCAGATGAATATTCTATATGAAAATGCAAATTAAATGAATACAAAAAATAGATTTGAACAGAAAACAGAGAGAATAAGCTAGATTAAAGAGACATACCTGATCCGGATGTCTGATGGAGGTTTTGATTTTTGAAGCAGTCAGGATCGTCTGGAATTTGACAGGATCATCTCCGATCTGACAGGATCGTCTGAGATCTGACGAATTCATCAGACAAATTCATTGGAGACCTGCAATTGCAGAAATGGATACCAAGAACACAAAATACAATTGCAAAAGCAAGGGAAAATGATAGAAATGAAAGTTTGAATGCTAGAATGACAACTTTAGTTAACAAATTAAGTAAAATGCATGGTTTTAATGACTAAATTTGACTTTATTATGCATCTAGGCTACATGAGGTGAACTCCAAGATGCAAAGCAGTAATAAGCTTAACTAATGCAAAGCAAAACAACAAAAAAGAGTAAAGAAACACAAACTTTGGGCACTGATTGCCCCCAATGTTGACTACAGTCGAAATCATCTCGGATTGGTATGAAATAGTCTCGAATTGGATAGGATCATATGAGGTGATCTGAGCTTTGCTCCGGCTGAAGAATAACAAAGTTCCTACAAGAAAATTCAAAAAGGGACAAAGGCAAACAATAATCTAGGATATCTTGAAGCATGTAAAACTTAAAGTACAAAAAAATTCAGCCAGGGGAATGTTAAGGGGAGGGCCTAAGATTAAATAGGCATAGGAAAGAGGTTGGGAGGTTGGAGATCATCCCAATTTAGGAGATCTCCAATGGGGGGAGACTCTAACGATGCAGACGCATTTCTGCCCAAGTTAGAGAAGCTGTTGAAACATAAGCTAATTTTGAAAAATTAGTTTTGAGATGAAATCGTCTGGACGTTCTGCTCCAGAAGAAATCATACGATCTGAGGTGATATCTTCTTATCGGAGACGATATCATCCAACGGACGAAACAAACTCTAAAAATTGCATGAAAAATAAGGAAACGGGTAGTAGGCGGTTTGGGAGCGATTTTGGGGTTGAAATTTGAATTTGAATTATTACTAAGGTAATTTTAATTATTTACTAAGTTTTACTACACCAATTTTAGGGTGCTACAGGAAATATAGATAAAAAAATTTAGTCATGAGACAAACTTCAATATGAAGCAAAAATAATATATTGTAGGATGGATTAGATCAAGAATATTCCACTCCCACAAAAAGTAAATAAAGTGTATTTACAACATTATATGACAAATACCATCATAGTTCATTTGGATCAACCATTATAAGGATACAAAGGATGAGGAAGTACAATGTACAAGTTTAAATTTAGAAATAATTCAAGGTACAAGGAAAATATAAAGAAAAACATAGAACTAGGAAGGTAGAAGCAGTCAAGTTTATTCTAGGTAAATTGTCTTCATTTTTCTTGAGTAGTGTAAGATCCTTTTATTCAATATATATGAAGGTAATTTAAATGTTATCCCTTACACTTTAGGGTTTTAAGGGCAACATAATAAAGAAATAAGGATTGAGGATATCCATAGCAATTTACAATTTTATAGGGAAGCATACGAAGTTAATTACTATAGAGGGATGTACTTGCACTTCAAATTATTCAAAACAAGATAAAACTATAGATGATAAGTATCACTATGATTAAATATTTAATGGATTGATTAATATAAGTCTTTATGAGAATGAAAAATGAGAGGAAGACCCAAGAAACAAAAATAAAGAATATAGGAAACTCATAGGGATATATATTTTTTTGGTAGATAAGATACTATAGCAAACTTATAAGAGTTTTTTCTTTTGGTAAAATAAAAGCAAATATCTTGAGAATTAATAATAAGTGGTGCTATAAACATAAAGAAAATAAAATGTGAACAGAGAAATGATATCTTATAATATTAGGCACATGAATGATACCCCTAAAAAATATGTACTAGAAAATTAACAAGTTTTTATAGCCGAATTGTAGTGACTCAACATTGCCTTGGAATTCATAATTTTGAAGGAGAATAAAATAGTAATATAAAGTAGTAATTGCCTTACAAACCCTCTAGAATTTGTCTAATTGTAGTATAGGTGTTGATTGGATCAAGGATGATTCACTTGTAGAAATACCCAATTGGATTATAACCCATTCACTTGTAAATAAACTCAATTGAATTATAAGAGAAAACCACATAGAGTCAGTTAATGATTCACTAGCAAAAGCAAGCAATTCACTCATTAGTTTGTGAAAATCACTTGACAACAAAATTAAGGGGTAAAATTAAAGGTACGAATCATGAGGAGAATATTTTGAGGGTGATACTTTGGCATGTAGTGGCATGCTATTTAATTTTAGAATCCTTCTAAACCAATTAGAGGTATATTTAGAGGCATGTAACATTTGGTGGTACATAATTTTGCTAACAATGTACCCAAATATTTATTTCTACGAAGAGTAATTATTTATCACCCTAGGTAACTTAGGGGTAAAATCTGAATATAAAGAGAAGCCTAGGGATCCATTGTGTTCATATTTTGACTATGAAAATTTAAAGCTATACTCTATGAAACCCACATTGTGCTCGGATATAATAAGATTATTGAGAAAATGGCTAATATTTAGGCTTTCAATTTGTGGCATTACCATCCTACTTTTCTAAATACATGGTGATTCAAGAACTTCCATTTTACCCATCTTGTCATTCACCTGGCAATTTCATCCTTTAAAAATAGGAGAACATTGATGTTATTTGAATTCTCATGTGTTGAATGATCATGCGTGAAGAACCTGAGATTATACTGAGAGGGGGGTGAACAGTATAAGATAAACAAATTCTTTTCAATCCATATGATAACATCAAAAGTATTAAATTAGTAAGAATTACATAAAACATCACACACTTGAGAGACATGATTTAACGTGGTTCACCCAATGTGGTCTAATCCACGAAGAAAATATTCCTTATAAATTTTCTCAATAAATTATCTTGGGAATCAATTCGCTATTACAATGTTTATGGATATCTGTCCAAAGGAGACACAAATTCCCTTGCTCTTATTTATTGATATCCATCCAAAGAAGAATTCTTTCTCCTCTGATCTGGTTGGTGCTCTTCTAGAATACTTATGCCTCCACTACACTGGCTTGTGGATATTTCTCCATAAAATACCTTTGTCCTCACTCAGAAGACCTTTGTCCTCACTGCCCTAGCTAATGGATCTCTATCCACTAGAGACTATTATCCTCTGCTCTGTCACCATCAAAGCCTACTCTAAAATCTAATCAATATCTATCTCAAATCTACACTAAATACTATCTTTAGTATAGCACAAATTTGTCTTAGGTTTGGCACAAATATGCTCTCAAATATACACCAAACTCTATCCCCAAATTTGTCTCTGCTCTGGCATAAATTTGCTCACAAATCTGTACCAAAATTTATCCTCAAGCCTTAACAAAAATCTTGATCAAATCACAAATCAAATCTACTCATATTTACCCCAAGCCTTAACACAAGGCTTTGAACAATTCAATTAATCAACTCTACTTTCAAGTCTTTGCAAAGACTTACCTCAAATCTGTCCTTAAGCTTTCATAAAATCTCACTAAAATAATTTTAGAACTTGCATACAAAACACAACTTAATTCTCTTTCAAAAAACCTCTTCAACACAAGTTTCACTTAGAATCTTGTTTAACCACAATGATCAAAGATTCAATATGATTCACACTCACAATATTTTGTACTCAACAAAACACTCTATCACTTTCAAACTATCTTTCAAATCAATTCAGAAATAAAGTATAATTTGTTTCACAAAACTTGAACTATCACTCCAATATTTTTCAATCAATAATGCTCTACCAACTTCACTCAAACATTCACTCAATGAAACACAACTTGCTTACAAACCCTAACCAAGTGTTTCACTATACTTCCAATAACTCACACTATGGAACTCAAACCTTGACTTAAGATGATTTCAATAACAATGATACTCATGTTCTTTCACAAACCCTAGTTCAAGATAGTTCCAATCTCAAATCAAATCAAATCATTCATCAACAAAATGTACTCAAACTTGCTCACACATTTCCAACAATATTCATCAATCCTTTTCACTCCACCTTATATTTCATGCATTCATTTCAACAATATTTTACTCATAAGGATGATGTGCCCATACATTTTGTTTTGATGGAGATATGTCTTCAAAACCTGTCTTAATCACAATCAAATCCTTTTTGCCAATTCCAAGGTTATATAGCAATAACCTATCTCAAAATCTCCACACAAATATTCTCCCCAACAATTATTTCACCATACAAAAATATCAAGACTCAAGTACACCTTATAATCTCCAAACTCTCAAAATAATATTAAATACACAAAAATCAAGTTCCTTCACTAACCCCTTATAAACTCCAACATTTTCAAAATAACATTCAACATATAAAAACCAAATTCCTTTATTAACCCTTATAACTCCAATTTATTTTTCTAAGCAACAAAAATATAAAATATTTTTAATTAACCTTATGACTCCCTATGCTTTCAACCAATGCGCTTTATAATTATCATGTGGCCTTTATAAAACTTGTGCCTTCCAAACCTTGGTAGAGTAAATAAAAATAATGAGAGCTTACCTTATAATATTTTGTCCCATGTTTCAAAAATTATTGTGCACGTCTTGGCTGTGTCCAAACTCAAACTTGTGACCAACTACCATCGTAGCAGCTTAGCCCAAGGCTAAGCTGTTGCTGGGCTACACACCCACATGTGAAACTAAGTTTATGCACTCCTTATGCCTCCGTAGAAATTCAGTGAACAACAAAACATGTCTTCCTCCTTTACAAAATATATTGCGTGAGATTCAAAACCACAACCTATACTGTGCGAGCAACCTTAGCAAGTCTTTGACCATCGTCTGCACTACCCAGGGTCTTGATATGAATTAGCCACATCGCTTAGATTTTAACCAACGTCTACCACTTAAAAATTTTAAAACTGTGAATACTCTCTTCTCCCTTATCAAAGCAGTGCACAAAATATCAACTTAGCATTAGCATTTAAAATAGCATTGGTGATAAGGAAATGAAAATCATTTCCCCTTCTTATACACTTTGTCCTTTGTGCTTAACACATCAGCCCAATTCAAAATCGATTTTCAAATTTTAAATTTAAATTTTTAACTTTGAAAACTTTGGTGCCTATTGTTTATTTAAATTAAAATTTTAACCATAGGTTAAAATATTTTAATTTAAATAAATTAAATTAAATCCTTTATAATCTTCTCACTGGGTATTTTCAAGGATAGATTATTTTTAATGATTCCTTGGACCTCGTTTTCACCTCATCCTTTTGCTCGAAATATTATAATATTAACTATTATAATATTATTATTATTTTTTAAACCTGCTTCTCCTTCCTTGGGTCTTCAATATTTTAGGCCTCTTTTAGGCATATAATATTTAAAATAAATATTATATCCTTTTTCCTTTAACCACTTCCTTGCCTTTTGGAAAAACACCCTTATGACATTAATGCCAATAAAACTAGATATCAGCCTCTTGACATCAATGACAACAAAACCTGCTCAAATTTCCAACAATGCACACTTCCTTGCTATGGTTAAAACACTATTTAGTTTGAATATCTTGCACCCTTAATTTTTTATGCATGTTTATTTTCCACACTTTAATTTTCATGCAATTAGTGTAGGTTAGCATAGGAGTATTATGCAGGGATTGTGGGGAGCCAACCTTAATCCAAATGTTGGGAGGAGCCATTAGCACTCCCTTCCAACTTTGTTGAACCTAGATTTGGGGTGCAACATTGAATTAGAAGTTAAATACAATTTTTTAATTCAACATGATTTTTGACATGCCTAGTGAGACTCATCATAATTATCCGTTATTTATGCCTAGTTTGGCTAAAATTCAGTGATTTTTATACCAAGTTTGTAATTAACATAGATACACCAATTGGCTTAAGATTGAGCTAATCATCTAAATGTTTTTAAGTCTAATTATTTAAGTGATGCACTTTTTTTTGTAAGAAATTAACTTTGGATTCCTTACACTTTTATAGAATGAATCTAGAGCAATTCAATGAGGCTAAGGACTTGATTTATCTACCACACTCTAAAATGGACCTTAAAATTTCATTCATTATTTTTTGGTTGACGGTAAAGACATAGTTTTGAAAGGGCCCAGACCCTTTTACAAAGAAACATAGTGGGATCATGCAAACTCACCTCGTGGTCTGAACATGGATCTCATGGATGAGAACCCAAAGATAAACTAATTCAATGTATTTGCAAGGACTAAAAATTTATTTTATTATTTGTACTCAATTTTTATAGGTACTTTATGAATGGTGACTTTAACATGAAGTTCAAAATTTTAAAAATTTCAAAATCGACAACACAAACTACTTCAAACATTATATTTTGCCTTAACTTGGTATCTACCATAGGTAGAAAGCATTTAAGACATATTTTAAGTCATTTTTGCCAAGTATCAAATTTGTTAGAAATTTTCTCAATTAAATGAGTGATTCACTCTAAAAATAGTGGTTTTTCATCAAGTTGAATTCAATGATAGTGTAGTCTAACTTATGGACAAGGTTGACATTGTATGATGTAATATTGGGTAGACTTAAGGGATTCATTGTACAATGTATTGAATTTATTATAGTATTTTATTGTGTAATTCCTATGAACCATGGTAAAGCTTGTTATGGTTAAACCCACCTTATAAACTTGTAATTAACATTAAAGCCTCTCGTGTTATGTCGACTTAAGGTTAGGTTCTTTTATGTATTTGGGATTTTGGTATTGGTATAAATAACCCTCACCATTCTTCATTTGGATTAATTAAAGTGTTGTGATTTTGATCTATAAATTATGTAGTGATTATTTATGGTGCATATGAGTACCCATGATATGTCTTTCTTTTGTTATATTTTATATTTTTTATATAAGATCTGAGTGGATGGATTGTTTTTATTCTTTTTTGGAAAATATTGTGAATTTTGACATGGTATCAAAGTAGGTGTGGAGCTTCCTAATTTGGTCATGCAAAAAGATTTTTTGAAAATGTTATTTGCTAGGAAAGTTAATATTCTTCCTAAATAATTCCTAGGAAATCAATTAACTCTAAGCTATTTTCCTAGACCCTTTCAACTTAAAAAAAATTTCAAATTCAAAAATTACTAGCAAATATCCTAAAATTGTAAGTGACTTGCCTAAATTTGCAAACAAATTGCTTAAAATTGCAAATTAATTGCTTTGTAGGAAAAATTTTAAAATTTTAAAAATTTTGAACCCAAAATTTTGTCCATGTATGTCCATACATAAAGGCTTATGAATATGCACTAAAGAGCACAAAGATTAGGAAAAGACATAAATTTGTAGATATAGTTGCATCCAAGGGCACAAATATAGGAAAGACCAAACTACCACATGGGCACATATAAAAAATAAAATTAAGGAAATTATAATTCCTAATCTTGTTTTCTCAAAAGAAAAAATTCCAATGGCTAACCCCTTTAGTAAAAATCCCTTACCCCTAGAAATTGGTGTCTTAGGCCAGAAAATGTGTTCCTCATCCACCTTTGTAAACCAAACTTGGTTAAACACTAGTCCCAAATTAACCCATACAAATCCTCTTTATAGAATACACTTCGATTTTAATAACTTTACAAACAACCCATATTTTATATATATTACTATTATAGTAGCACAAGTCCACTTCTTGCATCAAGTTCCCAAGACATACCTTCATTGAGTGCTACTTCAACTTAGAGCATACCTAGATATAGCTTGTCAAACACATCCAACCTTCCACCATGTCAAAACTCAATTCAAAGACCTTTCTCAAACATAGGATCTTTAGGGCAAGTATTTATAAACTAAATTCAAAGACCTTTCTCAAAATATGCAAGTGTTAACTAGAAAAATAAGGTAATAGGTGATCCAAGGAAATACCCAGGGATAAAATCTACCTCCAAATAGTTAGGCACAACAAAACATACAAGGGCCATCTCCTCTACATAAAAAAAATTCTCCAATAAGTCTTATAATGCCCTTCATATTTAAATGTACAACCTCCTCTAAATCAATAATAGAATTATCAAAATCCATTATCTCATTATTCTTTGCTTTATTATCCTCCATAACTATATCTTCAATATCCTCCATATCCATCTCATGATTATATAGTATATCCTTATTTGCCTCTACAACAATAATATGATCAAATCCCTACACAATAGAATAATCAAAGACCATATCCTATGCTACAAAATTAAATTATCAACTAGACCTTATTGGATTTTAAGTCAAACTATCTCAAGTCCCAATATAATTAAACCACAATATCTTAGGTCTTAATATCAATAATCAAGAGTAGAATTATTTTTTGTATTGATAAGAGGGTTTTTAAAGGACCCTAAACCTTGTACATCAAAATAGTGTGGGAAAACCACTGAGAGCAAAAGAGGAGGTTCTCCTCAAACTATACGTGAAAGAAAAACCTATAAACGTGAATCCATGAAAGACAACGGAGAACCAGATCAGGGAGAAAACCCCATAGAGGAAACTAAAATAGACACAGATCAGAGAAGGAGATTATAGCCATAGTGCATCCAAACAAAAAAATAGGATTTATGTAAAAGGATTTACATTGAAAAAGGAGCAAACAAAATATGTAAATCCTAACAAAAATAAGCCCACAAATATACATAAACTTAAGCAAAAATAAAGGCTCGCATGCCAATTACTCATCGAGGATATCTTGCTATGATGCCTCCATAGTTGTTTCAAGATTAGATTCCTTGTGGTTGTGATGATATTGTTAGGTTGGAGTAGAGTAGAAGAGATAGAGCTTAAAAGATCAACCATGCATACCCAAGGTTTCTTCTTCTTTGATGCTTTACTAGTTGTAGCAACCCAGGTGCGGGTGGAGATACCTTCCACCTTGATTTTCTTTGATGAATCTTGGATCATATCCATGCTATAATCTGGTAGGTCCACCTCCATCTTGATCCTGAAAGTGCTCCTACAAGAAGAGCATCGATAGAGATCTTTCTTGTAGAGGACAAGGTGTAGGCCTGGGCAACTTCAACTTTGATTTTGATATCGAACTTAGAATCCTTGTCTTCGCTGGGAACCTCAATTCTAGTTATTTGGGTGTGTAACATCATGAGAGCAAATTTATCCACTTATTTTGTAGGGTGAAATAGTACATAAGTAGGTGGAGTCCTTGATGCTTGGAGTGGGTGGACGACCCTTCATAGATAGTGTCAATAGCATGTTCGATGGACTTGAAAAAGAAATCTAGGATATTTATGTCCTTAACATACCTCATATGATTTAAGAAGGCCATATGGAATATTCTTAGAGGGTTATTGATTTTATCCACTGTAATATATTCTATGATAGGAATCATAACCCTGTTCTAGGATGGGGGAAGATCTTTCCTCACAATCTCCCCTTTCTCCTTGTCGAGGCACTTGCCTCTATCCCAAAAATGGATAATATTGCAAGCCAATATGTGTTTATATCTATGGACATTATCTTTGTAAATTGGGAGCCCCGAGACCACAAAAATCAAATGGATGCTAACTCTAAACTTCAACTCCTTGACGATGACCTTTCCTTTATCCTAAGTAGCAACCAAATCATTAGATATTTCAAAATTGTTACCCTAGAATTTTTGAAGGAAAGGTAGCAATTGGTAGAGTCAGGAACTCCTCAACCAACACATCAACCTAGAGGAAAGTGGGCTCAAGCAAAGTCATAGGAAAGGAATTTAACTAGGTGAAGACCCCCCAAGCACCCCACATAGATAGAAGGCTAAGGAAAATACTGCAAATAGAAACTGACTTAAGAGGTTGAGGACCAGACATGATGTGGGAATTTATGGACACCCAAAAAGGAAATCAAACTCCGACTACATGACACATGTCACTGATGAGAGATGAACATTGAGCTAACTACATGATTCCAATGCACATAGGACTAGGTGCATCGATCGAGATAATTCGAAGCAGCCAATGAGAGTAGAGAGATGCTCAAGGAGAGGTCACGATAAGAAAAAGAGACTGCTACCATAGGACAAGTCCCATATTAAAAAATAATTGTTATCAAGAGTGGTGGTTGACAGAGAACATTCCCCAAAGGCACACAACACCAAGGAGACCTCACACCATGAAGGGATACAATGCCCGATGTGAGTGCAAATGAAATTTGGTGTGTGGTTCCACCTTTGAAAATGATTCACAAGATAAACATTAGTGGGATAAGAGCTCATGTGGGAAGTTTGCACTCTTAATAGCATGTTATGCCACGTGAAACCTAGCCCTTGGGGAGTGTGATGATGCATGAATCTGCATAAACCACCCTACCAATAGGTCAACCTATTATCAAGATCTTGGTAACCATAATCCTCCCTATGGTATTGATTAGATTTATTATGAGGCATGGAAAATGAAAGATGATAACCCATAATACTACCATGATTATTATAGTCTTTAAGAAACCAGTGATGAAGGTACCTCCTTGCCTGCCACCTGACATCCCCTACTTGTGGTAACCAATTAGAGAAATGTTGTTTAGGTTTCATTGTGATCAGTAAAAATACCTCGAGGATAGTGGTCATACCACACTTGGAGCTTGTCTTCAAATTTTTCTAAGTTTACCATGACATCCGCTACTTTATTCCCTTCCCGATAAGTATGTTGGATGATCACATTTCTATAGTTTCCAAGTAGACTCTTGGAATCCTCAAACATATTTTGCAGATTACCAGCACTAGGAGAGGCTACTTTGATTGCATTAATGATGTTGAGGGAATCACCTTCAACAATGATATTGGTGAAATAAAAGTGGCTAAGGATGGAAAGGCCTTGGTGGAGGGCTTGAGTTTCAGCCACATGATTATTCTAGATACCAATGCCCTTAAAAAAATCCAAAAGAACCTTTCCCATATCATCTCTAACAATTCCACCTCTATTGGCTCTGCCTGGGTTCCCCTTAGAGGAACCATCAAAATAAAGTTTGATCCATCCAACCGGTGGAGGGATACCATGCATAGTTGAATGGTCAATGGGGGGGAACATCTCCTTGCCACCTTAGAACTAAGATTAAAGTGAGCAAAAAGATAAGTTTCAATGCAATGACAAGGAAAGTCATCGAAGGAAACAAGCCATTATTCTCGGATGTTGAGATGAGGATCCAAACAAGGATGGAAGGAGACTTGAGATGAGACCCATTAAAAATCCTCTTATTCCTCTCCAATCATATGGTCCAAATAAAGTGGGCCCAAAAGAAATTATAGGATAGGAACAGGTGGGATACTGATTTCCAATCATTCGAGAAAAGGACAACAGTTTGGAAGGACCATACCCCTCAAAATGAGATTATCAACTATCATCACTCAGTTCTGAAAGACAAACCAGGAAAAAATAAATATTTTGGGAATCAAATGGGGAAGCCAAATAAAATTCAAAGAGAAAACAAGAGAAACACCCTCATCTTTGATAAAATAACCAAATTTAACAACAATTATATATAAGAGCAATTAAATATATTTACTGGTCAATATATAATAACATTCACTATAATATCAAATATGAATGTAAATTGCTAAAATCAATCATGTACTAGCATGAAATATACTTACAATAGAATTTCTCAAAAAATATATATACAAACTTCAATATTGATCATACATTGATGACATTACAATACTAAAGAGTGATATATAGTATGGAGCTTTACCTCCATAATATAGACATACAAGGTGACTCTTCAAGTTCTTGACTATTGATTTCCAGATGACAACTCTCACATGTCCTTTGGCTTCTCATATTGCCACTTGTATACAAGACTCTTGAATATCCAATTACTTGCACACTTACATGACACTTGTGCATATTCTACACATAGATACTTACATAAAGGGAAATATAAATTACTCATATTAACTATAGACTCAAATCCTAATCTATTACATTTTCACATTTGTACCATAAAGGCACATTAACCAAATAATGTATTATTATATAACACCTCCCTATATTACATTATTTGTTAAGAACTACTTTTGAAGTACACATATGATTTAAAAATATCTAAAATTTATTTCGACCAAGTGCTTTTGTGAAAATATCTATAATTTGATCTTTAGTAGAAATATATTTTAACTAAATATGATGATTCTAAACATGATCCCTTATTAAATAACATTGAGCTTCAATGTGTTTTGTTATTTCATGAATTACTAGATTTATAATTAATTTAAGTACTTGATTACCATAATTTTTTATTGTAGTTCTTCTGATTCCCATATTTGACTATATATATTGTAGCCAAAGTGCATCACATACTACATCTTTGCTACACAAAATTTTTCTTATATATACCAAGGAATAGGACCTGAGACAAGATAGAATACATATGTTGATGTAGATTTTCTATCTATAGATCCAACATAATTAGAATCTAAATATCCCTATAGATAAAACTTGTCATCATCATCATTTGTTTTATATATTAGCCCATATTTTGTAGTCTTGCTAATATATTGTAGTATTATTTTTGTGGCTTTCCAATGACTTTCTATAGGTTATTTCATAAATATTAAAATATAATTTACAACAAAAACAATACTGGCTTGGTATTTGTTAAATTTAGAAGGCTTTCAATTAATTGATGATAGATAGTGCCTAAAATTGGAGATGTTTCATCATATTGAGACAATTGTAATCCTTGCTCCATAGGTGTATCTTTGGATTTACAATTTTTGATTCTATACTTTTCAAATAATGATTTTTCATACTTTGTGTTATTGTGACATTGTTTCCATTTTGAAAAATAAAAAATAAACCAAGACAATAATGAAGAAGCCCCAAATCTATCATTTCAAAAACCTTTTCTAGGTCCTTTTTAACTTCATCTATAAAAATTATTGAGCTTCTTGTGAATACTATATCATCAACATATACTATAAGTATTATTATTTCCATTCCAACTTTTATCTATTGAGATTTGGATCTAACGAACTTATTTTAAAATTATGTTGTAACAAATGTTTATTAATATTTATATACCATGCTTCACATGAATGATACCCCTAAAAAATGTGTACTAGAAAATTAACAAGTTTTTATAGCCAAATCGTAGTGACTCAACATTGCCTTGGAATTCACAATTTTGAAGGAGCATAAAAGAGTGATATAAAGTAGTAATTGCCTTACAAACCCTCTAGAATTTGTCTAATTATAGTATAGGTGTTGATTGGATCAAGGATGATTCACTTGTAGAAAGACCCAATTGGCTTATAACCCATTCACTTGTAAATAAAATCAATAGGCTTATAAGAGAAAACCACATAGAGTCAGTTAATGATTCACTAGCAAAAGCAAGCAATTCACTCACTTGACAACCAAATTAAGGGATAAAATTAAATGTACGGATCATGAGGAGAATATTTTGATGGTGATACTTTGGCATGTAGTGGTATGCTATTTAATTTTAGAATCATTCTAAATCAATTAGAGGTATATTTAGAGGCATGTAACATTTGTTGGTACATCATTTTTCTAACGATGTACCCAACTATTTATTTTTATGAAGAGTAATTATTTATCACCCTAGGTAACTTAGGGGTAAAATTTGAATATAAAGAGAAGCCTAGGGATCCATTGTGTTCATCTTTTGACCATGAAAATTTAAAGCTATACTCTATGAAACCCACATTGTGCTTGGATCTAATAATATTGTTAAGAAAATGGCTAATCTTTAGGCTTTCAATTTGTGACATTACCGTCCTACTTTTCTAAATACATGGTGATTCAGGCACTTCTATTTTACCCATCTTGTCATTCACCTAGAAATTTCATCCTTAAAAAATAGGAGAACATTGATGCTATTTCGATTCTCATATGTTGAATGATCATGTGTGAAGAACATGAGATTATACTGAGGGGGGTGAACAGTATAAGATAAAATATTTTGCTTTTCAATCCATATGATAACATCAACAATATTAAAGGAGCAAGAATTACACAAAACATCACACACATGAGATACATGATTTAACATGGTTCACCCAATGTGGGCTACTCCATGGAGAAAATATTCTATATAAATTTTCTCAATAAATTATCTTGGGAATCAATTCCCTATTTCAATGTTTATGGGTCTCTGTCCAAAGGAGACATCAATCCCCTTGCTCTGATTTGTGGATCTCTATCCATAGAAGAACTCTTTCTCCTATGATTTGGTTTGTGCTCTTCTAGAAGACTTATGCCTCCACTGCAATAGCTTGTGGATATCTCTCCATAGAAGACCTTTGTACTCACTCAGAAGACCTTTTTCCTCATTGCCCTGGATAATGGATCTCTATCCACTGGAGACTACTGTCCTCTGCTCTATCACCATCAAAGCCTACTCTAAAATCTACTCAATATCTATCTCAAATTTGTACTAAATACTATCCTTAGTCTAGTACAAATCTGCTCACAAATCTATCTTAAGTTTGGCAAAAATCTGCTCTCAAATCTACACCAAACTTTGTCCCTAAATCTGTATCTCCTCTAGCATAAATCTGCTCATAAATATATACCAAAATTTGTCCTCAAATCTGTCGTCAAGCCTTAACTCAAAGCTTGATAAAGTCACAAATCAACTTTGCTCAGATTTACCCCAAGCCTTAACACAAGGCTTTGAACAAGTCAATGAATCAACTCTGCTTTCAAGTATTTGTAAAGATTTACCTCAAATATAGCCTTAAGCTTTCACAAAATCTCACTAAAACAATTTTAGAACTTACATACAAAACACAACTTAATTCTCTTTCAGAAAACCTCTTCAACACAAGTTTCACTTAGAATATTGTTTAACCATAATTATCAAAGATTCAATATGTTTCACACTCACAATATTTTTTACTCAACAAAACACTCTATCACTTTCAAACTCTCTTTCAAATCAATTCAGAAATAAAGTATAATTTTTTTCACAAAACTTGAACTATCACTCCAAATATTTCAATCAATAATGCTCAACCAAATTCACTCAAACATTCACTCAATGAAACACAACTTGCTTACAAACCCTAACCAAGTGTTTCACTATACTTCCAATAACTCACACTATGGAACTCAAACCTTGACTCAATATGATTCCAATAACAATGATACTCATGTTCTTTCACAAACCCTAGTTCAAGATAGTTTCAATCTCAAATCAAATCAAATCATTCATTAAAAAAATGTACTCAAAATTTCTCACACATTTCCAATAATATTCATAAATCCTTTTTACGCCACCTTATATTTCATGCATTCATTTCAATAATATTTTACTCATAAGGATGATGTGCCCATACCTTTTATTTTGATGGATATATGTCTTCAAAACCAGTCTTAATCACATTCAAATCCTTTTTGCCAATTCCAAGGTTATATAGCAATAACCTATCTTAAAATCTCCAAATATTCTTCCCAACAATTATTTCACCATACAAAAATATCAAGACTCAAGTACACCTTATAATCTCCAAACTCTCAAAATAATATTAAATACACAAAAATCAAGTTCCTTCACTAACCCCTTATAAACTCCAACCTTTTCAAAATAACATTCAACATATAAAAACCAAATTCCTTTATTAACCCTTATAACTTCAAACTTTTTTTTTCTAAGGAAAACAAATATAAAATATTTTTAATTAACCTTATGACTCCATATGCTTTCAACCAATGCGCTTTATAATTATCACGTGGCCTTTATAAAACTTACACCTTCCAAACCTTGGTAGAGTAAATAAAAATAACGAGCGCTTACCTTATAATATTTTGGCCCATGTTTCAAAAATTATTGTGCACGTCTTGGCTGCACCCAAATTCAAACCCGTGACCAACTACCACCGTAGCACCTTAGCCCAAGGCTAAGCTGCCATTGGGCTACACACCCACACATGAACCTAAGTTTATGCACTCGCTGCCATTGGGCTACACACCCACACATGAACCTAAGTTTATGCACTCCTTCTTATGCCTCTGTACAAATTTAGTGAACAAAAAAACATGTCTTCCTCCTTTGGAAAATGGATCGCGTGAGATTCAAAACCACGACCTCTGTTGTGCAAGCGCCTTAACAAGTCTTTGACCACCATCTATGCTACCCAATGCCTTGATATGGATTAGCCGCATTGCTTAGATTTAAACCAATGTCTAACACTTAAAATTTTTAAAACTGTGAATACTCTCTTCTCCCTTAGAAAAGCAGTGCACAAAATATCAACTTAGCATTAGCATTTAAAATAGCATTGGTGATAAGGAAATGAAAATTATTTCCCCTTAGTATACACTTTGTCCTTTGCGCTTAACACGTCGGCCAATTCGAAATCAAATTTCAAATTTAAATTTAAATTTTTAACCTTTGAAAACTTTGGCGCCTATTGTTTATTTAAATTAAAATTTTAACCATAGGTTAAAATATTTTAATTTAAATAAATTAAATTAAATCCTTTATAATCTGCTCACTGGGTCTTTTCAAGGATAGATTATTTTTAATGATTCCTTGGACCTCGTTTTCTTCACCTCATCCTTTTGCCCGAAATATTATAATATTAACTATTATAATATTATTATTTCTTTTTAAACCTGCTTCTCCTTTCTTGGGTCTTCAATATTTTAGGCCTCTTTTAGGCAAATAAATATTATATCATTTTTTATTTAACCACTTCCTTGCCTTTTGGAAAAACACCCTTATGACATTAATGACAATAAAACTAGATATCAACTTCTTGACATCAATGACAACAAAACTTGCTGAAATTTCCAACAATACACACTTCCTTTCTATGGTTAAAACACTATTTAATTTGAATCTCTTGCACCCTTAATATTTTATGCATGTTTATTTTCCACACTTTACTTTTCATGCAATTAGTGTAGGTTAGCATAGGAGTATTATGTGGGGATTGTGGGGAGCCAACCTTAATCCAAAGGTTGGGAGGAGCCATTAGCACTCCCTTCCAACTTTGTTGAACCTAGATTCGGGGTGCAACATTGAATTAGAAGCTAATACAATTTTTTAATTCAACATGATTTTTGAGATGCCTAGTGAGACTCACCATAATTATCCATCATTTTTTCCCAATTTGGCTAAAATTCATTGATTTTTATACCAAGTTTGTATTTAACAAAGATAAAGCAATTGGCTTAAGATTGAGAATTTTTTTTCATGTCTAGTCATAGGAAGTGAGTTTCTTACATTTTGGAATTATTTGCATTATTTTGAGCTAATTATATAAAAAAAAATATTTAAGTCTAATTATATAAGTGATACACTTTGTTTTGTAAGCAATTCACTTTGGATTCCTTACACTTTCATAGAATGAATCTAGAGCAATTCAATGAACTGAGGACTTGATTTATCTACCACACTCTAAAATGGACCTTAAAAGTTCATTCATTCTTTTTGGTTGACGGTAAAGACATAGTTTTGAAAGGGCCCAGACCCTTTTACAAGAAACATAGTGGGATCATGCACACTCACCTCATGGTTTGAACTTGGAACTCATGGATGAGAACCCAAAGATAAACCAATCCGATGTCCCTGCAGGGACTACAAATTTATTTTATTATTTGTGCTTAATTTTTATAGGTTCTTTATGAATGGTGACTCTAACATGAAGTTAAAAATTTTAAAAATTTCAAAATCGACAACACAAACTACTTCAAACCTTAGATTTAACCTTAATTTGGTATCTACCATAGGTAGAAAGCATTTAAGACATATTTTAAGTCATTTTTGCCAAGTATAAAATTTATTAAAATTTTTCTCAATTCAATGAGTGACTCACTCTAAAAATAGTGTTTTTTTATCAAGTTGAATTCACTGATAGTGTAGTCTAACTTATGGCCAAGGTTGACATTGTATGATGTAATATTGGGTAGACTTAAGGGATTCATTGTACAATGTATTGAATTTATTATAGTATTTTATTTTGTAATCCCTATGGACCATGGTTAATATTGTTATGGTTAAACCCACCTTATAAACTTGTAATTAACCTTAAAGCCTCTCTTGTTATGTCGAATTAAGGTTAAGTTCTTTTATGTATTTGGGATTTTGGTATTGGTATAAATAACCCCCACCATTCCTCATTTGGATTAATTAAAGTGTTGTGATTTTGATCTATAAATAATGTAGTGATTATTTATGGTGCTTACAAGTGCCCATGATATATCTCTCTTTTGTTATATTTTTTTTTTTTGTATAATATCTAAGTGGATGGATTGTTTTTATTCTTTTTTGGAAAATATTGTGAATTTTGACATGGTATCAAAGTAGGTATGGAGCTTCCTAATTTGGTCATGCAAAAATATTTTTTGGAAATGTTATTTTCTAGGAAAGTTAATATTCTTCCTAAATAATTCCTAGGAAATCAATGAACTCTAAGCTATTTTCCTGGACCCTTTCAACTTCAAAATATTTTGAAGTTAAAAAACTACTATAAAATATCCTAAAATTGTAAGTGACTTGCCTAAATTTGCAAACAAATTGCTTAAAATTGCAAATTAATTGCTTTGTAGGAAAAAATTTAAAATTTTAAAAATTTTGAACCCAAAATTTTGTCCATGTATGTCCATACATAAAGGCTTATGAATATGCACTAAAGAGCACAAATCTCAGGAAAATAACATAAATTTGTAGATATAGTTGCACCCAAGGGCACAAATATAGGAAAGAGCAAACTACCACATGGGCACATATAAAAAATAAAATTAAGGCAATTCTAATTCCTAATCTTGTTTTCTCAAAAGAAAAAATTCCAATGGCTAACCCCTTTAGTAAAAATCCCTTACCCCTAGAAATTGGTGTCTTAGGCCAAAAAAAGTGTTCCTCATCCACCTTTGTAAACCAAAATTGGTTAAACACTAGTCCCACATTAACCCATACAAATCCTCTTTATGGAATACACTTCGATGTTAATAACTTTAAAAACAACCCATATTTTATATATATTACTATTATAGTAGCACAAGTCCACTTCTTGCATCAAGTGCCCAAGACATACCTTCATTGAGTGCTACTTCAACTTAGAGCATACCTAGATATAGCTTGTCAAACACATCCAACCTTCCACCATGTCAAAACTCAATTCAAAGACCTTTCTCAAACATAGGATCTTTAGAGCAAGTATTTATAAACTAAATTCAAATACCTTTCTCAAAATATGCAAGTGTTAGTTAGACAAATAGGGTCATAGGTGATCCAAGGAAATACCTAGGTATAAACTCTACCTCCAAATAGTTTGGTGTTGGACATTTTGAGTCCCTAAGTCAAAGTTGTCATTGATGTCACCATTGATGCCACCAGAAGGAGTCATCATTAATTCCAAATATTTCAGCAGGAAATAAAGGTGACAAATATGGTCATTTGATATTCAGCAAGAAGGCAGAAGTTCGAGTGAAATAGTGCAAAAGACAGAAGTTAAAAAGGAGTGATAATATTTATTTTATAAATTATTTAAATTCAGGATGAATTTAAATTTTATAAATAAATATTAAAAGGAACTTTATCAAAGGTGAAATATTATAATGGTTAGAAGTGCCATGGTGAAAACCCAAATAAAATATTTGTAATTTTCATTACAATATTTTATATTGCAAAAGTGGGTTTACAAAGTCTAAAAATATTTTAATAAACCCAAAGGTTGGGTTAAAGGTTGAAGACCAAAGCATATTTTAAATAAATCCAAAGGTTGGATTTAAAACAAGGCAAAGCTTATTTCCATCGACGTCATAGAAGACAAGGGAAGCACCGACATTTTTAATATAATGGGAATGCATATTAATACCATGCCAAAGTTAAGTTTCGAATTACCCTTGCTCGATTTGAAAGAGAAGCGCATCAAATTTAATGCAGAGCTCGTGATAGTGTTGTGCAAATTTCATGGTTTGACTTGATGGCGAAAGGGACAAAAGCAAGCGCATTGATTGTTTGGAAGCCAACAAGGCACTTTGGCCTAGTGGCAAGTGGGCTGCAAGCATACGTTTTGGTGTGCATGGTGGTTAGTGTTCGAATCCCATGGAAGCTTTTGGTGGATGCGTTGAAGGCGCCAATCAATAGGCGCATACGTTTTTGCAAGGCTAGGAAGGAGTCTTGAAGCACGTGGTGCTTCTTCCTTCCCAATGAGCTTGTAAGCTCGTGTGGTGTTTGCATCATGGGCAAAGACGTTGTGAGGGCTGCGTTGAGAGTTCGAAACTCTCCAAAGGCAAAGGTACATTTTTAATGTTTTATTTTATTAATGCCTAAGTTGGAGGTATAAGGTATTTGGTGGTTGAAGTCTTTGCATTGTGATAAAGGTTGGTAGTTGAGAAATATTATTAGGAGGTATAAGGAGAATTCTATTTTTATTTTCAAGTCTTAAATTTTGCTATTGTGGAATATTGAAAGGTTAAGACTTTGTGAGTTGTATGTTATTTCGAATAAAGGGTTTTGTGATTATTGTGAGGATATTGCTTATTGTTTAAGTTGGAGTGATAAGGTGTAATTGTGATATTATTTTTGTGATATAAAAATTATCCTCTAACCCTTATTGAGTTTGTCAAAGAAGTAATTGTGAGTGTGGCAGATTTGTAAGGACAACTACTCTTCAAGAAAAGGTATGGGCAAAATTCTTCTTTGTTGAGTTAGATGGTTGGCTTGATTGAAAATTAAGTTTGGAGTGAAAAGGATTTGATTAGGGTTTCCTTTTCAAAAGTGGTTGAGTTAATGCTTCAAGGTTTTTTGGATTGTGAGTTGTGATTAAACCTTGTTTGATAAGCATTGTTGTTTAGACCATTGGTTGAGTGAAGTACTTTGAGTTTATGCTTCAAGGTTTTTTGAATTGAGAGTTGTGATTAAAACCTTGTCTTATTAGCATTGTTGTTGAAGCCAATGGGTGATGCAAAGAACTTGAACTTGAGTTAGAAAAGAACATGAGTATCATTGTTATGTGAGATTTGTTGTTGAGCATTGTTGGAAATATTTTGAGTTGGTTGATACATGCTTGGACTAGGGTTTGTGAGAAAGGGTTGTTCCTTGAGGTGATTGGTTGAGTAGAGTTGATTAAGCCTAGTCAAGTGGATGCATGAAGTGGTTGTTCAAGTTCCATGAAACAAAATATTCTATATTCTGATTTGAGTTGAGATTGAGCTTTGAGAATAGAACATATTGAGTCTCTAACAATTCTCTTTATGCTTCTATGATATTGAGTTGAGATTGAGCATTGAGTATAGAACATATTGAGTCTCTAACAATTCTCTTTATGCTTCTATGAGATTGATTTGAGTTGAGATTGAGCTTTGAGAATATAACATATTGAGTCTCTAACAATTCTCTTTATGCTTCTATGAGATTGAGTTGAGAAAGTGATTGAGCATTGAGTATAGGACATATTGAGTCTCTAACAATTCTCTTTATGATTCTATGAGATTGGACAAGTTATGTGTGGACTTGTTAAGCTGATTTGAGGCAAGTCTTTGAGAAGGCTTGTGGACTAATTTTGTGTGAGCTTTTGTGGAAGCTTGCAATGCAGATTTGAGCAAGTCCTAGAGAGGACTTATTGAGAATATTTGGACAAGTTCTGAGTGAGCTTGTTGAGAGATTTGGACAAGTTTTGAGTGAGCTTGTTGAGCATATTTAGGACAAGTTTTGAGTGAGCTTGTTGAGTATATTTGAGCAGGTTCTGAGTGGACCTATTGAGAAGATTTGAGCAAGTTTTGAGTGGACCTATTGAGCATATTTGAGCAGGTTCTGAGTGGACCTATTGAGCATATTTGAGCAGGTTCTGAGTGGACCTGTTGAGCAGATTTGAGCAGGTTCTGAGTGGACCTATTGAGAATATTTGAGAAGGTTCTGAGTGAACCTATTGAGTAGAGCTTTGGAGGTGATAGAGTAGAGAGGACAAAGTCTCCAGTGGATAGAGATCCATCAGCCAGGACATTGAGGATAGGTCTTCTGAGTGAGGACAAGAGTCTTCAAGTGGAGAGAGATCCACAGTCAGTGCAGTGGAGGTAGTGTCTTCTAGAGGATCACCAGCTAGAGCATAGGAGAAGGAGTTCTCCTATGGATAGAGATCCACAAACCAGATTTAGGGGATCAGCATCTCCTTTGGATAGAGGTCCATAAACATTGTAATAGGGAAGGATTCCCATGATATTATTTGAGAAATATTTAGAAGAAATATTTTCTCCGTGGAGGTAGCCCACATTGGGTGAACCACGTTAAATATGTGTCTCTATTGTGTGTGATGATTTGTGCATTGCTTTGGTTATTGCTATTGATATTGCCATTGATTATATTGATTAATATTGTTTGGGAAAGAAAAGTAAAAAGTGGTCTTATACTGTTCACCCCCTCTCAGTATAAGCTTGTGTTCTTCAATTGGTATCAGATCTGGTTCCTTCGAAAGAAGTTTAACATCTTGAAGGAAGATCCTACAAGAACACAAATGGCAAAGAAAGGCAAGAGTAGAAGCATGAGACACAAGAAGAAAAGAACACCTATGGTCATGAAAGAAAAGGAAGATGAGTTTAATATTGTTGTGTTGGGAGGACAAATGGAAATAGATTCAAGAGATGAATCAAGTAATGGAGAAATATCTAGACTGATAAAGTTTTGTACTAGATGTGGGAACACAGGTCACCATGCAACTTATTGTCCACAAGAATGTTTTGTTTGTGGTCAACTTGGCCATGATGCAAGATATTGTAATGGGTTTAGTAGTAGTGAAGATGAAGATGATATTCTCAGAAATGAAATTCTAGAGATTGGTTCAAGAAAGGATAACAGGGATAATCAAAATAGGTATGAAGAAGAAACTCTACTTTCAATAATAGAAGAAAAAAAGATGATGCTTCAGAAAAAGAAAAAGGGGAAGCCACTCTTAAGGAGCTTATTGAATTGAAAAGAGAGAATTTAGAATTGAAGGCTCAAATACAAGAAGATGAGAAATGTAAGACAAAGCTTCTACAGGATATCTCTGACTTGAGAGATAAGGTTGAAAAAGCAAGAAGAGTTGAAGAAGGTATGATTAAACAGTCAAAGGTAAAAGAGATAGAATGTGAAAGGCTTATGATTACTCTTGAAGAATTAAAAAGGGAGAACTCAGGATTAAGGGTTCAAGCTCAAGAAGATGAGAAAGAAAAAGCAAGGTTTCTATAGGAACTCACTAACTTCAAAATCAAAGTTGAAGAGACAAGAAAAATTGAAGAAGGTATGGCCAAAAAATTAAAGATAAAAGATCTAGAGTGTGAAATATTAGAGCATGAGATAGTTTCACTAAGGATGGAAGTAAAAGGTTCTAAGGACAAGCTACACAAGTTTGAGGAAAATTCAAAGACTTTGGAAAGGACTATCAATGCACAAAGGTCATCAATCACCATAACAGGACTTAGTTCTAAAGAAGAACAAGGGAAACAAGAAGCAAAAAAAGGAGAGTCAAGCTCAAACACCAGAAAAAGAAGAAGAGTCAAAAGAAAGTAATTAAAGAGAGAGTGAGACTTCTAAGGATAAGTTGGACAATAGAAAGTTCAACAAGGAAAGGAACAATGCACAAGTAAGGAATAGATGGAACAAGAAGTAGAAGAGACTAAGAGACCAATGGGGTCTAGACAAGGTTTCTTCAATGGAAGATGTTTTTCATGTCACAGGTTTGGGCACATGGCTTCACAGTGTAGGACACATGAAAGATAGGAATATGGAAAAGGATAACTTTTCCATGGGTATTGCTACTCATGTAATGAGTTTGGTCACAAGGCAATGAATTGCAAGATTCATGATAGAAGAGGATATGGCTTCACTAGGAGAAATCCTAAGATAGTTGCACCTCCAAGGAATAATAACATTAAGTGTTATAAGTGCAATAATGATGGTCACACAACAAGATGGTGTAGAGAAAATATTCTAGAAATAGGTATGAATAGGAACATGAATATGAACATGAACATGAATATGAACAAAAATAGGAACATGAATAGAATAGGATATAAACAAGAATAGAACAGGAACATGGATGAGAATAGAATAGAATAGGAACATGGATGAGAACAGGAAAAGGAACATGGATGAGAACAAGAATAGGAACATGAACATGAGTGATGATAGGAATATGGATGATGACTTGGAAAGAAATAGTCAGAGGATTCAGAAAACTCAGAAAAGAAGAGAAAAAGATAAAGGTAAAGAACAGTGCTTTCGGGGAGTAGAAATACTCCCACCCCAGAATTAACCACCTCATGTGGAGGTGGGGGAGGGGCTAAGCTAAGAGGCTCATTCTTAGCCCCGAGCCCCAAAGGTGACCCTTTGCCATTGATGTCAAAGGGAGAGATATTTGTGTATTGGGGAGAGATTTGATATTTGAGAGAGCATTGAGCTAGGGGGAGCAATGTCCCAGGGGGAGCAGAAGAAAAAGAAAGGTCAGGTTTCAGTAAAAGGATATGGGTTGCCATCAATGACAAAGGGGGAGATTGTTGGACATTTTGAGTCCC
This sequence comes from Wollemia nobilis, assembly GCA_028583015.1. Classification (NCBI taxonomy): domain Eukaryota; kingdom Viridiplantae; phylum Streptophyta; class Pinopsida; order Araucariales; family Araucariaceae; genus Wollemia; species Wollemia nobilis. The sequence continues at coordinate 2,398,493 of JAQPPZ010000613.1, read as the reverse complement.
TAAGTCAAAGTTGTCATTGATGTCACCATTGATGCCACCAGAAGGAGTCATCATTAATTCCAAAGATTTCAGTAGGAAATAAAGGCGACAAAGATGGTCATTTGATATTCAGCAAGAAGGCAGAAGTTCGAGTGAAACAGTGCAAAAGATAGAAGTTAAAAAGGAGTGATAATATTTATTTTATAAATTATTTAAATTCAGGATGAATTTAAATTTTATAAATAAATATTAAAAGGAACTTTATCAAAGGTGAAATATTATAATGGTTAGAAGTGCCATGGTGAAAACCCAAATAAAATATTTGTAATTTTCATTACAATATTTTATATTGCAAAAGTGGGTTTACAAAGTCTAAAAATATTTTAATAAACCCAAAGGTTGGGTTAAAGGTTGAAGACCAAAGCATATTTTAAATAAATCCAAAGGTTGGATTTAAACAAGGCAAAGCTTATTTCCATCGACGTCATAGAAGACAAGGGAAGCACCGACATTTTTAATATAATGGGAATGCATATTAATACCATGCCAAAGTTAAGTTTCAAATTACCCTTGCTCGATTTGAAAGAGAAGCGCATCAAATTTAATGCAGAGCTCGTGATAGTGTTGTGCGAATTTCATGGTTTGACTTGACGGTGAAAGGGACAAAAGCAAGCGCATTGATTGTTTGGAAGCCAACAAGGCACTTTGGCCTAGTGGCAAGTGGGCTGCAAGCTTACATTTTGGTGTGCATGGTGGTTAGTGTTCGAATCCCGTAGAAGCTTTTGGTGGACGCGTTGAAGGCGCCAATCAATAGGCGCATACATTTTTGCAAGGCTAGGAAGGAGTCTTGAAGCACGTGGTGCTTCTTCCTTCCCAACGAGCTTGTAAGCTCGTGTGGTGGTTTGCACCGTGGGCAAAGACGTTGTGAGGGCTGCGTTGAGAGTTCGAAACTCTCCAAAGGCAAAGGTACATTTTTAATGTTTTATTTTATTAATGCCTAAGTTGGAGGTATAAGGTATTTGGTGGTTGAAGTCTTTGCATTGTGATAAAGGTTGGTAGTTGAGAAATATTATTAGGAGGTATAAGGAGAATTCTATTTTTATTTTCAAGTCTTAAGTTTTGCTATTGTGGAATATTGAAAGGTTAAGACTTTGTGAGTTGTGTGTTATTTCCAATAAAGGGTTTTGTGATTATTGTGAGGATATTGCTTATTGTTTAAGTTGGAGTGATAAGGTGTAATTGTGATATTATTTTTGTGATATAAAAATTATCCTCTAACCCTTATTGAGTTTGTCAAAGAAGTAATTGTGAGTGTGGCAGATTTGTAAGGACAACTACTCTTCAAGAAAAGGTATGGGCAAAATTCTTCTTTGTTGAGTTAGATGGTTGGCTTGATTGAAAATTAAGTTTGGAGTGAAAAGGATTTGATTAGGGTTTCCTTTTCGAAAGTGGTTGAGTTAATGCTTCAAGGTTTTCTGGATTGTGAGTTGTGATTAAACCTTGTTTGATAAGCATTGTTGTTTAGACCATTGGTTGAGTGAAGTACTTTGAGTTTATGCTTCAAGGTTTTCTGAATTGAGAGTTGTGATTAAAACCTTGTCTTATTAGCATTGTTGTTGAAGCCAATGGGTGATGCAAAGAACTTGAACTTGAGTTAGAAAAGAACATGAGTATCATTGTTATGTGAGATTTGTTGTTGAGCATTGTTGGAAATATTTTGAGTTGGTTGATACATGCTTGGACTAGGGTTTGTGAGAAAGGGTTGTTCCTTGAGGTGATTGGTTGAGTAGAGTTGATTAAGCCTAGTCAAGTGAATGCATGAAGTGGTTGTTCAAGTTCCATGAAACAAAATATTCTATATTCTGATTGAGTTGAGATTGAGCTTTGAGAATAGAACATATTGAGTCTCTAACAATTCTCTTTATGCTTCTATGAGATTGAGTTGAGATTGAGCATTGAGTATAGAACATATTGAGTCTCTAACAATTCTCTTTATGCTTCTATGAGATTGATTTGAGTTGATATTGAGCTTTGAGAATAGAACATATTGAGTCTCTAACAATTCTCTTTATGCTTCTATGAGATTGAGTTGAGAAAGTGATTGAGCATTGAGTATAGGACATATTGAGTCTCTAACAATTCTCTTTATGATTCTATGAGATTGAACAAGTTCTGTGTGGACTTGTTAAGCTGATTTGAGGCAAGTCTTTGAGAAGGCTTGTGGACTGATTTTGTGTGAGATTTTGTGGAAGCTTGCAATGCAGATTTGAGCAAGTCCTAGAGAGGACTTATTGAGCAGATTTGGACAAGTTTTGAGTGAGCTTGTTGAGAATATTTGGACAAGTTTTGAGTGAGCTTGTTGAGCATATTTAGACAAGTTCTGAGTGAGCTTGTTGAGCATATTTGGACAAGTTCTGAGTGATCTTGTTGAGCAGATTTGAGTAGGTTTTGAGTGGACCTATTGAGAATATTTGAGCAGGTTCTGAGTGGACCTATTGAGCATATTTGAGCAGGTTTTGAGTGGACCTATTGAGTATATTTGAGTAGGTTCTAAGTGGACCTATTGAGCATATTTGAGAAGGTTCTAAGTGAACCTATTGAGCAGAGCTTTGGAGGTGACAGAGTAGAGAGGATAGAGACTCCAGTGGATAGAGATCCATCAGCCAGGACATTGAGGACAGGTCTTCTGAGTGAGGACAAGAGTCTTCAAGTGGAGAGAGATCCATAGTCAGTGCAGTGGAGGCAGTGTCTTCTAGAGGATCACCAACCAGAGCAGAGGAGAAGGAGTTCTCCTATGGATAGAGATCCACAAACCAGATTTAGGGGATCAACATCTCCTTTGGACAGAGGTCCATAAACATTGTAATAGGGAAGGATTCCCATGAGATTATTTGAGAAATATTTAGAAGAAATATTTTCTCCGTGGAGGTAGTCATATTTGGGTGAACCACGTAAAATTGGTGTCTCTATTGTGTGTGATGATTTGTGCATTGCTTTGGTTACTATTGCTATTGATATTGCCATTGATTATATTGATTAATACTGTTTGGGAAAGAAAAGTAAAAAGTGGTCTTATACTGTTCCCCCCCCCTCTCAGTATAAGCTTGTGTTCTTCATTAGGCACAACAAAACATACAAGGGCCATCTCCTCTAAATCAAAAAATCCTCAAATAAGTATTATAATACTGTTGATATTTAAATGTGCAACCTCCTCTAAATCAATAATGGAATTATCAAAATCCACTATATCATTATTATTTGTTTTATTATCCTCCATAACTATATCCTCAATATCCTTCATATCCATCTCATGGTTATATATTATATCTTTATCTGCCTCTACAACAATAATATGATCAAATCCCTGCATAATAGAATAATCAAAGATCATCTCCTATGCTACAAAATAAAATTCTCAACTAGACCTTATTGGATTTTAAGCCAAACTATCTCAAGTCCCAATATAATTAAACCACAATATCTTAGGTCTTAATATCAATAATCAAGAGTAGAATTATTTTTTGTATTGATAAGAGGGATTTGAAAGGACCCTAAATCTTGTACATAAAAAGAGTGTAAGAAGACAACTGAGAGAAAAATAGGAGATTCTCCTCAAACTAGACATGAAAGAAAAAACCTATAAACGTGAAGCCACGAAAGACAATGGAGAACCAGACCAAGGAGAAAACCCCATAGAGGAAACTAAAATAGACACAGATTAGAGAAGGACATTATATCCATAGTGCATAAAAAAAAATAGGATTTACGTAAAAGGATTTACGTTGACAAAGGAGCAAACAAAATACATAAATCCTAACAAAAATAAGCTTGTAAAAATACATAAAATTAAGAAAAAATAGAGGCTCTCAAGTCTGTTACTCATAGAGGCTATCTTGATTTGATGCCTCCATATTTGTTTCGGGATTAGATTCCTTGTGGTTGTGATGATGTTGTCAGCTTGGAGTAGGGTAGAAGAGATAGATCTCAAAAGCTCAGTCATGTGTGCCCAAGGTTTCTTCTTCTTTGATGCTTTTCCAGTTGTAGCAAACCAGGTGCGGGTGGAGATACCTTCCACCTTGATTTTCTTTGCTAAAGCTGGGATCGCATCCATGCTAGAATATGGTAGGTCCACCTCCATATTGATCTTGAAAGTGCTCCTACGATAAGAGAACCGATAGGAATATTTCTTGTAGGGGATGAGGTGTAGGCCTTGGTAGCCTCACCTTTGATTTTGATATCATACTTAGAATCCTTGGCTTCACTAGGAACCTCAACTTTGGTTCCTTGGGTGTGTAACATCATGAGAGTAGCTTTGTCCACTTATTTTGTAGGGTGAAATGGTACAAAAGTAGGTGGAGTCCTTGATTCTTGAAGTGGGTGGACGATCCTTCACGAATAGTGTCAATAGCATGCTCGATGGACTTGAAAAAGAACTTTGGGATATTTATATCCTTAACATACCTCAAATGATTCAATAAGGCCATATGGAATCTTATTAGAGGGTTTTTGATTTTGTACACCATAATATATTCCATGATAGGAATCATAACCTTATTCTAGGATGGGGGAAGATCTTTCCTCACAATCTCCCCTTTATCCTTATCGAGGCACTTACCTCTGTCCCAAAAATGGACAAGATTGCAATCCAATGTGTGTTTATCTCTATGGACATTATCTCCATAAATTGGGAGCTTCGAGACCACAAAAATCAAATGGATTTTAACTCTAAACTTTAACCCCTTGATAATGACCTTCCATTTATCCCAAGTAGCAACAAAATCATTAGACACTTCAAAATTTTTACCCTAGAATTTTTGAAGGAAAGGTAGCAATTGGTAAAGAGTCAGGAAATCCTCAACCAACACATCAACCTGGAGGAAAGTGGGCTCAAGTAAAGCCATAGGAAAGGAATTTAACTAGGTGAAGACCCCCTGTATCGCTCCAATTTTTTTGCATCCTTACCTTCAGGCTATAGGATCCGTGCTCGAAAGGGGGATGCGAGAAGGATGGGACAATACCTTGGATTGAGAGGCCCTTTGAAGGTCACACCTCTCGAGGGAGGGGTATAAGGGTGAATTTTCGACGGATGGTGGGTTCACCAGGAAACTTTGAGTGGCAGTTTCCACGCCTAGGTTGAGAATGGGTTTGATGTGTTCATTTTGTACTTTAATCATTCATATCCTAGGTTTGGCCAAGATGAATCTAAGCTATTATATATGCCGATGCTGATTTATATGAATACAAAAAACATGAATAAGTGCTAAACACATAAAGTGTGCTAAATAAGATAGAATGTACCTGATTTCGGATGTATGATGAAGATTTTGAGATTTGTAGAAGTCTAGATCGTCTCAAATCTTACATAATCATTTGAAATCGCACAGAATCATCTCAGATCATAGTCGGTCATTTGAGATCAGACAAGATCATCATCAAATTGATAAATTTGTCAGATGAATTCGTTAGAAACCTATAATCACAGAAACAGATGCCAAAAACCAAAAATGCAACTGCAAAAGCAAGGGGAAATGATAGAAATGATAGTAAACTTGCCTAAATGATAAATCCAGATAAAAATTAAACAAAATGCATTAATTTAATAATTTATTTTAACTTTATCATGCATCTATGCTAAATGAGGTGAACTCTAGGATGCAAAAATAGAATAAACTAAGTTAATGCATAAAGAAATGAAGAAAGAAGATAAAGAAATGCAAACTATGGGCTCTGATTGCCCCCAATATAGACTATAGTCGAGATCACCTCCAATCATATGAGATCATCACTGATTTGTGACAGGATCGCCTGAAATCATCTGGAATCACCTGCGACGATCCGAGCTTGCTCCGGCTGAAAAATAGTAAAATCCTTGCAAGAAAAACTTGAAATATACAATGCGACAATAGTATGAAGGTGTTTTAATACATGAGAAACTAAAGTTGTAGGGAAATCAGTCAGCCAGGGGGATAAAATGAGAAAATCCTAGTTTATATAGGATTAGGGAGAGGTTTGGAGGTTGGAGATCACCCCAATTTGGGATATCTCCAATCTGGGATACTCTAACCACACAGATACGCTTTCTGCCCAAGTTAGAGAAGCTGTTGAAACATAAGCTAATTATGAAAAATTGGTTTTGGGATGAAATCATCTGGACATTCTCTTCCAGACAAATTCGTCAGATCTAGGACAATTTCGTCTGATCGTCGATGATATCGTCCAATGGTCAAAACAAATCCTAAAAATGGCACGAAAAACAAGGGGAGCGGGTAACGGGCGGTTTTGGAGTTAAAATTCAAATTTTTATCTTTTTACTAAGGGTTTAACTGTGCCAATTTTAGGGTGCTACATTTTGCCCCCTCGTTAGCGAATTTTTTGAAGAAAATGCATTAAACATGAGTTCTTCCTATTTTACGAGAAAGCAAAAATTAACTTAATTTTCTAGATGATGATTCTAGGCCGAATCGTACAACTGCTTACTATGGTGCCCCCTCCATGTTTTTACCCAAATCGAACATTTGAGGTAAAAGCGCAAAAAAGCAAAATTAAAAATGTTGTTTTTAAAATAAAATTAAGAAAAATAGGGTAAAACCCTAATTCATTTTTATTGTTTATTTTTACTGTTTTTAGAGCTCTACAGACAAAATGGTCGAAACAGCGCACAGATCAACAAAGGTCTGACACAGGCTATGGGTAAGGATCTGAACCTAGTGAATTATGTTTTAATTTGATTTATGTAATTTTTTATTTAAGTTTTGACTGTTTTGGGGCATCGCAACCAGTTTTAGGCCGTTGACGATGTCAGGATGAAATCATCCCTAGATCATCGATTTCGTCTAGCGATGAAATCGACAAAATAGGGGCGATCCCGTCTAACAAGGGGCGATCCCCAAGTTGCAAAATCGAAGACGATTTTGACCTACCAAGGACAATTTTACCCAATTTAGGACGATATCATCATTTTTATGAAATTAAGCTTGTTTGAATTACTTTTAACTGATTTTAATAATTGGTTTATTAATGAATTTTATTGTTTTATTGTTTGTTTTGCAGAGGGGATTACTAAAGAGTCGGGAATGGAAATACAAGGGGCTGAGGGATGACGTGGCCACGCTCGACCAAGCAGAGTGAGACCAACTGACACAGGTCAGACTACAGCATGTGGCAGAGATGCCATAAATACCGACAAACATGGGGCTACTAATAGCCCTAACAGAGAGATGGTATCCGGGGTCGTCCTAATTTTGGTTACCGACAAGGGAGATGGCTCCCACACTAGAGGATGTATGGAGGATCTTGAGGATCCCCATAAAAGTATGGTTCATGACTCCTGTGGCCAATCAAGGCCAAGCTATGATGAGGCTGTGCAGAGACCCGAGCTTCACCCTGGAGAAGGACGAAGTGAACATCAAGTCTCTGAGGTAGATGCCTAGGGCATCTAGGTTGACTCAGGTTTTGATAGGGATAGTGGGTGGCCTACTACTGTGCCACCAGAGTGGATGCAGATTACCCTGGCTCCTTTCAGATGTGGTCTATGACATGAGAGACCATAGGTATAGATTTGCATGGGGTAGCTTTGTACTATGCCGCTTGTATAGGATCCTGCATGGGGTTGTATACAAGGGAGGCCGATGACTGGTTTTGACATCATTATTGTAGGTTTGGTGCTGGGAGCACATCACAGTGTAGAGGCCAGTAGGACTCCCAATGATAGGAGTTGATAGAGAGAGACCCCGAGTTTTCTATTGGTGGCTACAAAGAGGGTCACAATAATGGATAGATTTGTCGATGTCACGAAGGTTTCTAGATGACATCATCCTAGACCAGATCACCTAGAGGCCATGGAGAGAGAATTTAGGGTGGGCATAGGATGGGCAGGAGTTGGCTCGTATCAAACGAGTTTGCTGGCTGAGGATGGAGCGGGGAGAGGTAGAGCTCCACCACTACGATCGAGTTTTGTGATAGTTTGGTCTACGGTAGGGCATCCCATCTCTCAGGGACTATGAGTACTCCTGAATTGTCTGGGATAATACCACACTAAGCGAGGCTCCAGATATGCAGTGATTCTAGAGCCAAGATGTGGATGATGCCCCCGTCTAGCCAGTGGATGGGGATGATGCTAGGGTCCCTGATGGATACGATGCCTGGTACACAGGCATCCGCCCTCCTCGAATCATGGGGGCACAGGTTTCGGTGCACATGATTGTGTGATGGATGGGGAGGCGATGCTAGGCAGCCGTTGAGGTAGCATGGGGTCGCAGAGGGAGAGAGCAATGACAGTATCCATAGGAGATACTTGTAGCACCCTAAAATTGGCACAGTTGAACCTTAGTAAAAAGATAAAAATCCAAATTTTAACCTCAAACTGCCCGTTAACCACTTGTTACCCTATCCCATTGTTTTTAATGCCATTTTTAGGATTTGTTTTGACCATTGGACAATATCATCACAGATTATATGAAATCATCCTAGATCTGACGAATTCATCTCAAACAGAATGTCTAGATGATTTCATCCCAAAACCAAATTTTCATACTTAGCTTCTATTCCAACAGCTCCTCTAACCTAGGTAGAAAGCATGTCTACGTAGTTAGAGTCTCCCCCATTGGAGATCTCCCAAATTGGGATGATCTCTAGCCTCCTAACCTCTCCCTAATCCTATATAAACTAAGATTTTCTTAGTTTATCCTCCTGAATCTCTTCCTGAAACTCTGCTTAAACCCCTTGAACTTCCACGCACCTCAGAGCACCCTCACACCATCATTTGCATTATGTATTTCATGTTTTCTTGCAGGAACTTTACTGTTTTTCAGTCGAAGCAAGCTCGGATCGTCGCAAGTGATTCCAGGTGATTTTGGATGATCCTGTCGAGGAGCACAGACGATATCGTATGATTTGAGGTGATCCCGACTGTAGTCCAGATTGGGGGCAATCAGAGTCTAGAGTTTGCATCTCTTTATTGTTTTCTATATTTCTTATACATTATATTAATTATTATATTTATGCATCTTGGAGTTCACCTCATTTAGCATAACCACATGATAAAGTTAAAATCAATCATTAAATTTACTGCATTTCTCTTATTTGTTATTTGAATTTATTATTTAGGCATGTTTGTTGTTATTTCTATCATTCTCCTTTGCTTTTGTAGTTGCATCTTGGGTATTTTGTATCCATTCCTGTGATTATAGGTTTCTGACAAATTCGTCAGATTGACGACGATCTCGTTTGATCTTAGACGATCGTCTGATATGTGAGACGATTCGGTGTAATTTCAAATGATTACGTACGAGTTGAAGTGATATAGACTGCTACAAAACTTAGAATCTTCATTAGACATCCAGAATCAGGTAGATTCTGTCCCATTTGACACATTCTTTGTGTTTAGCATTTATTCATATTTTTTGTATCCATAAAAATCAGCATTGACATATAGAATAATTTAGATTCATCTTGGCCAAACCTAGGAATTGAATGATTAAAGTACAAAATGAACACATCAAATCCACTATCAACCTAGGTGTGGAAACTGCCACTCAAAAGTTTCCTGGTGAACCCACCATCTATCAAAAATTCACCCTTATACCCCTCCTTCGAGAGTCAGGACCTTCAAAGGGCCTCTCAGTCTGAGGTATTGTCCCATCCTTCTCGCATCCCCCTTTCGGGCACGGATCCTATAGCCTGAAGGTAAGGATGCGAAAAATTTGCAGCAATACATTTTGGTGAACCCGACATGAAAAACTAAAAACCTTTTGAAAACAATAAAAAAAAACAAAACATGAATGCATTTAGAATCAATGATTGCATATCATATTTAGATGGTAGATTATAATAAAAGACGAGTTGTCACCATTAATGTTGAGAATCAATTAGCAGCTATAGAGATTACTTTTGTGCTTAGAGTACCTCAAACAAATAGGATTCCACCTTTGTGGGACGAACTTGATAGGAGATTGGGTATCATTGGGTCTAGGGCAACAAAACTTAGGAAAATTAAGAGGTTTGTCCTAGATAGAATCCTGGATCTTGATCAAGTGACCTTCTATTATGAACTTTAGAGAGCTTGCCATAGGTGGTTAGCAGATAAAAGAGTCCTTGTGTCTTCAGAGCTGTACACCTTTGAGGAATACCTTGAGAATGCAGTTGTAGTACAAAAATTTCTATCTCATATAGAGGATCAAGAGGTCATTCTTACGGATAGAAAAATATGGAATAGAGTTCCTAGAGCTGTGTTATACCGAGAGTATTACCATGAACTTTATTTCTACCAGTCAGAGTCTGAAACAGATAATATCACTATAGCACACTTTATCAAGTTCTTGAAAAACCATTTCCAATTTGAAGACGAGCATTTCATGACTCCTGATGAACTTGATCCTATCAATGACATCTATAAACTATTTATAGAAAACTAAGATATTCTTTTATTATTGTTATTTATTGCATTTAGTGTGCTGTTTGTTGTCTTTATAAGCATAAAAAATAAAAATAAAAATAAAATAAAAAACAAAACAAAATCTTAAAAAAAATCAAAACATTTTATTTTAAGGATCATAGTAGGTATATACGTAAAATATATACCTCCCAAATTTGTTGCAAATATATTAATATATATTTGCTAAAATCTAAATTTAGACATAATGACTAGACTCAGGAATGGAAAACAGACTGAAGTAGAAGAAGATTGGTTAGGAAAACTAGGAAATAACCTAGATGTCCTTCCTGAAGATCCAATTCAGGAAGAAGGAACCTTTGACCAACAAGAAGAAGAATTTGATGTAGGAAATGAACAAAAAGAAAATGATAGAGAGGAAGGATCCTCATCCCATAAAATATCTCCAGAAGGAGCTATTACTTTTGAGAACATGGAACATTTCTGGAAGTTCCTCAATACTAATATTGGCACTCTTAATAGAGCAGTCCATATGGACAAAGATCAAATTAGTGATACTCAAGCAACCCTAGAAGACATATCACACATGCACTAATCCCTTGTCCTTCGTTGATCAAGAAAGTGATCAAGCTGGACCATCCAATTTGGATATGGCCGCTATAATCCAGAACACGCAACAACAACAAGTTACCCAACCACCTAGAGTGCCTGTTATCAAACCTAGGGTTATTTCCACACAAAAGAAACCTTCATTCACTGCTCTATTTTGCCAAGCTATTGATCAATATACCTCAAATCAACAAAAGCCTAAAACAAAACCAAATACCAATTTCCAACAATCTGGGATACATCGTAATGCTACAACAAATCTTCTTCATAATACTCTTCCTACCAACCATTTGCATAACAGTAATATAGCATCTAATCCTTATGTCACGCCAAAGATACGCTCACAAATCCCATGCTCATGTACCACCGAACCAATATGGTGGACAACCTAGTAATTTGGAAGCCATGGTGAAATAGTTACTCTCCCGCATGGACCAGATAGATCCCTACCATCCCTTGTGCAATTATCAAAAGATGTGTAGTCAGCCTCTAGATCCTATATTGTAGCACAACCATATCCCAAACACTTTCCTATGCCTGTCCTACCTATATACAAAGGAACTGAAGATCCCATAGAGCATCTTCATATGTCTAGGATAGCATGTCATGATATATCACATGATGACTTGTTATTACTAAAGATGTTCCCAAAAAGTTTAGGAGGGATGGCATTGGAATGGTATTATCAACTACCCACTCATTCTTTGAGGAATTTCGAAGAAACCGTCGAGTCTTTTGTGCATCAATTTAGTGCCTATATTGAAAGGCATGTAACCATTAAATATTTGTACAACCTAAAACAAGACAAAGATGAGTGTTTTGTTGAATTCTTAGCTCGATGGAGGCATTTGATAGGAAAATTACACTTTGTGTTACCTTATCGAGAAATGTTGGATATCTTTATCAATAATTTACAAGAACAACTATCCTATGAATTATCAACTGCTACCTTAACCACCTTCCATCAAGCTATAGACTTAGCCCGAAGAGTGGAAGATGCTCTTATTAGGAGAGGTTAGCTCAAAAATAAAGATGATGAGAAAACATCCAGAAATCAATATAAAAATAAACAAGTTGTGGGTGATGGAGTCACTGATAGTAGAAACGTTGCCAATGTTAATACTGTGAAAACAATAGAGAAGTTCATATTGAAACCTCATAATAAACCACCTCGAGAATTTACTAGGTTAAATCAACATTTATCAACCATTCTCCCACAACTATTAGCACGAGGATTGATCCAATTACCAAATATCCAGGAACCTGATCCAACTATACCCGAATACAGAGCTGATTTACACTATGATTTCCATAGAGGACCTGGACACGCTACCAACTCTTGTAAAATATTAAAACATAAAATACAAGACTTGATTGATAACAATGAGATGGAGGTGCAAGCCTTTCAACCTAAACAAAATCCTCCTAATAATTCTCAAAAGAACATCCCCCAAAATCAGAATCGAATGCCAATCAATCATTGGACATATTTCAACATCCTTTACCAAAGCATGGTAAAGAGGTGGCTAATCAAATTGAGCATCATAATGTTCCCTCTCCTACCCGATATGTAGGAACTATTAGTGGACATTCACCTACTCATGATGTGGAAGTATTTGACACAACTTTATCCATAGTTATGACCAGACCTCTATATAATATTCAGACCCTTGATCTTAGTGATACCAAATATGAGACTGAAAGTGACATGGAAATCACCTCAAATCAATCGAATAGTTCTGAAGATGAATCAGATCCTATTCAACCTATCACAAGTTCTATGGTTCTAGAAGAACCATTTCCTAGAAGAGTCACTACTAGACCATCTTCTCACTAATTACTTTCTAATGAAAAAGCCATAAATGCTAGACCAAGGCCCATTCATCATCCGCAAAATAATATTGTAGGTACCATCAAAGCCGTTACCAGACAACTGGCTCAAAACTCTCAACAAGATCAAACTCAGAATGATGGATCAACTCCATTTGTTTTAAAAAATCCCAATAAAGGGAATCATGCACCTAATGTTCAACCTAAGCCTTCTTATAATATTAATGAACAATTATCAAATACTACAGGTAGAATTTCCCTTTTGGACCTTTTAAGATCTTCTCCTACCCATAGGGATGAATTAATGCTCACATTAAGCCAAATGATGGCACCACAAAATATTCAACCCGAAGCCATGTCCAATACTATCATAACTCAAGAAATCGATTGTATTGACTTGCGGGATAGAGATATACCACAACATAGTTTACATAAGGATAAACCCTTATATATTACTACCCTAATTGGGGATGTAGCAGTCAAATGAGTCTTGATTGATAATGGTTCATCTTTAAACATATGCACTTTTGACTTCTACCAAAGATTTGGGTTTAGAAGTGACGAAATGAAAAGAACTGATATGATCATAAAAGCCTTCAATGACGAAACACAGGAAATATGTGGAGTTATTACTATCCCCTTGCAAGTTGGTCCGAGAACCTTAGACATGACCGTGTTTATTGTACATTGCCCTGCATCGTACAATATAATTTTGGGTTGCCCTTGGATCAACGTGATGTGAGCTGTTCCCTCCACTTTACATTAGTGTGTTAAATTTGAATTTAAAAATCAGTTGGTTACCATTCATGGTGATCCTAGACCCTTTGATATGTGTGCTTTGGTAGAACCTGTTGGAGTTCAATTTTACCCTGCTTTGTCATCCACACATCCTAATTCTCATCAACCGTTTAAACGTGTGAAATACACACCCATAACATCATCTACTTTTCCCCCATCAACTACACCTCTACATATAGCTCCACCATCTTCCGAACAAACCACATTAGGACCTCAAAAAGATCCTAAAACTACAACCAATGCTTCTTGTTTTACTCCTATAACTTCCATACCTATAGACTCATCCATCGATATATCTATAACATCTACATCCACTACAGACATACTTTCCACATCCGACGATGTAGGAAATGTTCCTTCTACCTCTTATGGTCTTACTGATGAACTCTTACCCGATTTATCTAAAATTCTTATATCAAAAACAACAAACACTGCCATGCAAAATTCCCTTATTTTAAATAAACTCCCACCCTCTCCTCGTACCTTGGGCCTCCCACAGCCTATGGGAAGTATTTACCAAGTCGGGAGTTGTGATTTTATTTATAAGGGATATGATTGGGGAAGAATACCTAGAAACATCATGACACATTGTGATGGATATGCTAGATGCTATTTTGCTAATGAGTATATTAAATCTAATCCTATAATGCTTAAATTGGGATATAAAGGGAAAGGTTTGGGACCTTTCCAAAATGGTATGAAAGAACCTTTTGAGGTAGAACCGTGGCCTGCCCGATGTGGTGTGGGCCTATTTCCTAGTAAAGGTCAGCCTTTCCCATTTGAGGATGATGACCACCTCATATGTTACCAAGATTATCTGGATAAATGGGATGTCTTGCATTTAATGAATAAGCCTCTTACATGTAATATGTTATCCATAGCTTACCCTGAGATGATTGTTGAATCCGACGATGAGTTGGAGGGGGATATCTTTCATGATGTCTCCATTGAGGAATTGTTATATAACATATTTTATTTCGATGGATCTATACCTAGTATAGCCCAGATTGAGGCCACGACTCCTCAAGACGAATTATCCAAGCTAACCTTGGAAGAATTACAAGAATTAGGCATTTCACCCGCCCCACCTAATTTTGAGAGAGATCTACAAATGGAAGTAGAAAACATCATAAAAATTAATATTGGAACCAAAGATAACCCTCACATAATCAACATTGGATTAGAATTGAGTCAAGAAAAACAAGATAAATACATTGCATTCCTTAAATAATATGAAGATGTCTTTGCTTGGACATATGAAGATATGCCAGGATTAGACCCTTCTGTAGTTATGCATCACCTAGTAGTCCATCCGGATGCTAAACCTGTTAAACAAAAACTTAGAAAAATGCATCCTAAAGTGGCCTTACTAGTCAAAGGAGAATTAGAAAAACTCTGAAATGTTATTTTTATACAAGCCATTGATTATTCTAAATGGATCTCGAATGTAGTTCCAATAACTAAGAAAGAAGCCACTAAAGTTAGGGTTTGCACAGACTTCCGAGATGTTAATGCTGCATGCCCTAAAGATGATTTTCCTCTTCCCAACATGGATCAGATCATTGAATTTACTGCTGGGAGTGGAATGATATCCCTAATGGATAGATTTTTTGGTTATAATCAGATCAGGATAGCTCCTGAAGATCAGGCTAAAACAACCTTTATTACCCTTTGGGGGACCTTTTGTTGGAAATTGATGCCATTCAGTTTAAAGAATGCAGGTGCAACTTATCAACGCGCTATGACTTTTTTCTACATGATTATGTAGATGATATTATAGCTCATTCCATCAAAGAAGATGATCATTTAGATGACTTGAGAAAAGTATTTGATCGGTTAAGGGAGTATCTTATCCGATTGAATGCAGCTAAATGTATATTCGAAGTTAAGTCCGGTAAATTATTAGGTGTTATAGTTTCTTTACGTGGCATTGAAATTGACCCTCTAAATATCGTGGCTATCACTGATATGCCCACACCCACAAATATATCCAAATTACAAAGTTTACAAGGTAAGCTTCAAGCTATTCGCCGCTTCATCGATAAGTTGGCGGACAAAACTGGACCCTTTCTTAAGCTTCTTAAGAAATATGTCTCTTTTCATTGGGACGAAGAATGCTAGGAAGCATTTGAACTCCTTAAGCAATATCTCCTTAAACCACAGGTGCTTTCACCACATAGATCTGATCATCCATTTATCTTGTACATTTTTGCTTCAAATTTTGCCTTAGGAGCTATGTTGGCTCAACTTGACGATGAGAAGAAAGAACGTGCTAATTATTACATTAGCAGAACATTAATCAGTTATTAAACTCACTACACAAAGATTAGAGAAACTATGTCTAGCAGTCGTATTTTCTACACAGAAACTATGCCATTATATGCTCAGTCAGAAAATGTATGTTATTGCTAAATTCGATCCTTTGTGGTATCTCATGAGTCGACCTGGTCGCACAGCCAAGTGGGTTCTTATGCTAAGCGAGTTTGAACTCACATTTATAGGACATAAGTCTATTAAAGGTCAAATCATAGCAGATCAACTAGCTGTTGCACCCTTAGAGTCTACCCATCCCCTCATCATTGAGTTTCCTGATGAATGCCTTCAACTTGAGGCAGACCATCCAGAGCAATGGTCCCTATACTTTGACGGAGCCCGATGTATGAGTGGGGCTGGTGCAGGTATTATTTTAATATCTTTGTAGAAACATCTTATACCTCTGTCCTTCAAACTAACATTTGCTTGCACCAATAACACTGTCGAATATGAAGCTCTCATCCTTGGATTACGAGCTACCTTGGTATTGAAAATTAAAAATTTATTGGTTTTCGATGATTCTCAACTTGTCATAAATCAAATCAATGATGTTTATCAGACCAAAGATGATAAATTATGCCCATATAAAGCATATGTCTTACAATTATTATATTTATTTGATCAAGTTACCTTGGAAGCTATTCCTCGAACTAGCAATCGTATCCCTGACGCTATGGCTGCAACTGCATCTCTTTTGCCCTTGGAGTTAGATGATGAATATGCTACCATAATTATTCATCAACTCCAGGAAACCACTTCAAGAAAATCATGCTTAGAACCTTTGGATGTGTTTCTAATCAACGACACTACTCCAGAACCATGGTACACTGATATATTTAATTTTCTTCAAAATGGGACCTTTCCTAAAGATTGTAATCGTAACCAGCGTTGGTTATTACGTAGATGAGCAAGTCGCTTTGTAATCATTGGTAATACCTTGTATAGGAGATCTTTTGAAGGCATCTTACTGAGATGTTTGAATCTAGCAGAATCTAGATCAGCTTTGAGTGAAGCCCACAATGGATCTTGTGGGGGGCATTTTAGTGGTAGCACCATTGCTAAGAAGCTCCTTAGGATAGGATATTTTTTGCCTACCATGGAAAATGATGCACATGATTATGTGCGACATTGTGACAAGTGCCAGAAACACGCTGACCTTGTCCATGCGCCTACATAAGAACTGCAGGCTATTTCATCTCCTTGGCCCTTTTCAAAATGGGGCTTAGACATCATTGGAAAAATCAACCCTGTGTCATCTGATGAACACAAATTTATCATAACCGCCACTGAGTATTTCACGAAGTGGGTTGAAGCTATGCCATTAGCTTCTTGCACTGGAACCCAAGTTTATTTTTAATCAAATTATTTGTAGGTTCAAAATCCTTGCAAATCTCATATCAGATAATGGAACTTGTTTTAAAAATAAAGATGTTAAGAAATTATGTCAAAAGTATAAAATTCAACATCGTTGGTCCACTCCCTATTATCCTCAGGGTAATGGCCAAGAAGAAGCATATAATAAAACATTAATTAAAATCCTCAAAATACTGGTCAATAAATCTGGCCGAGATTGGCACATCCAATTATATCCTACTTTGTGGGCTCATCGAACTAGCGTTCGTACTCCCACAGGAACTTCCCCCTTTGTTTTGGTCTATGGCACTGAAGCAGTTTTTCCCTTTGAATTAGAAGTTCCTTCTTTGGCTCTGCTACTTCAAGATACTGAAGTAGGAGATGAATATCATGCTAGCAGACTTAGTCAGCTAGAACTCCTAGATGAGAAGCGCATCAATGCTTTGGAGCATCTTTGTGCCTACCAAAACAAGCTTAAGAGAGCATGCCTCAAGAAATTTCATCCTCGATCCTTTGAGATCGATGACCTTGTATTAAAAGAAAATAAAAAAAAATACTAATGCAACTAATGAACTTAAAGGTAAATTTGAGCCCAACTAGCTCGGACCATATGTCATCACTGCTAAATTTGGATCGGGAGCATATCGATTAGCTACCTTAGATGGTAAATATCTTAAAGAACCTATGAAAATTATGCATCTTAAGCGTTATTATGCATAACATTTGGTCCTTTTTTCATCATTTATATATATTGTGTATTTTGCATATTATTTCATTTTAGTAAAATTTCAAAAAAAAAAAAAACAGTAATAGTATTCCTTCTTGCAATTCATCAATCAAAATAAAAATATAAAAACATCAAAATCGTCAAAATATTCAAAAACATATTTTTTTTCATACCTATCAATTCTTGAAGTATTGCAGTTATATTTTCAATTATTTTGGATAAATTAGCATTTATTTGGAATCCCGCACTTTCACATTCACATGAATAAATATCTTGATTTTATTTTGTATGATTATTAATCTCTCTTATATCAAAGTCCACAGTTGAATTAAATAAAGTTTTGAGCATAGAGAACTAATCTTGTTATTTACTTGAACCAAATATATCTTTTCACATTAAAATTATTTCATTGCAAATTCAATATGATGCTACATAGTAAAAGTGGTTTCTTGAGCGAAAAGTTTTCCCTGCTATCCTATCATGCACATGGTCTAGAATCTTTGAGAATTGACAAAAGGAAAAGCTCACCCCTACCCAGAATAAAAATCCCTTGCTCTACAACTAATCCGAGCAAGTATCCCTAGCATAGGAAGAAAAAGAAAAGTCAAAGAAAATGAGAAAAATAAAAATATCATTTTGTACCATCGCAACAATATTTCAGCATTATCTCAAGTTCCCAAAAAAAAAAAAGAGAGAGAAGAAAAGAAGAGAAAAAGAAAAGGCAAAAGCAAAATGTAATAAATCCCTTTCCCTACCCCTTGAAAAGAAAAGAAGGGGGAATGAGCTTGAATCCCTGGAATTCTCAATTATTCGAAAACTGTGAGGTAAGCCCCATAACAGGTGGTTTGTGCCCAACCCGCTTGGCCTTGGGTAATCCCTAGCATGGTGATATGTCTGTCACATTAGCGATATTATTTTGTACAGACCTATGTTGGCTTATGGATTAGCTAGCTCTTGATAACCTAACTTACACAGTAGTTTGGTACGGTTACATGCATATAAATCATGGTCAACGAATATTCATTTGGTTAATTCAAATTATTTGTATCAAATTATCTTGCTCAAAATTGGTGAATAAACAATACAATTGCACACACATTTGTATTTGAGAGATTCTCTATCATTATGATAAATCAAGATCGGCAATGAACTCACATATGCACATGAGGGTTCCTTACAAATCTACATTTGTCTTTGAGATAATTTAAAATATTTCTGCAACTCTTTTGGAATAAATTTTATTCTTATTTCAGAACATCTATTTAGTATAAAAACAATTACATACATTGTTTTCAAAAATCCAAAATTCTTTTAAACAACCTATTACAAAATCTAGCAAATAAAGTCAAGTTTGTATATTATTATTTTTTGTTTATCAAAAATAAAAAATCAATCATGCAATAAAACTAAAATATCAATTTCTTCTTTGGATTTCACGATGATGGTATAAGTCTATACCTATAATTCTATGCCTAGTGCAAACCGTTGTTCTAGTTTTATTTTCCATTCATTTTAATTCATACAAACATATGGCTTACATCATTATGTTACATAATTGTACTTTAAAAAGAACACAAATATTCTATTTTATGTCCTTATGTCAACATTCAATTTTGCAATGATGGTATAGTTCCTAGGGACTTATTCAATTTTTTTTTATCACACTTAGGAATTTATGCCTAGCAAAAATCATATTTTATTTAAATATGTCATACATAATATTTTTATGAAAATCTGAAAACAAATCACAAATCATCACCATCACAACACAAAGTCTTAAGATAGTCTCTTAAGCATTCTTTTACTTTTAGCAATATTTCTATACTGGGATTAGCTTGACGATCGAGCGAGCGGTGACTCCATGAAATGGTCTATAACAACGACAATGTCCTTTGAAATTATTGTTAGAAGTCCCTTTTATTTTTCATCACATCACACAAAAACAACCAATTGTTTACATTAGATTATTTCATTTAAATTTTACAACATGACAAAATTAAAATATTTCTAAAACGACATAATTACATGAATCATCAATAATCAATTGCAAAATTCAACATTAAAGCATCATACAAAATATACACAAGTCATATCATCAAAAGACCATATATATATATATATCAACAAATTATGTACATCATATCAAAACTGGACTGGTATGCCACAATCAATAGCCTAGCATACTCAATCCTCTCAAAAAATATATAATAAAAAATACAATCTCTATGCAGTGAGCATCTAGCCTTGAGAAGCCCTCGAGCTCTCAACCTCATCTCCTCTTCTGCCTTGAGGTGGAGGAGGAGGCCCCATCGGAGTCCACCCTGTGTCATGGGTCCTTGACATCGATCATGATATGTCCTCGATGACCCCATCCTAATAGGCCCCGTAATGTCGGCTGGCAATTATAATCTCTGGCTCTCTGGAACCATCTAGTAGTATGCTCCCTGGTAGAACATAGTTTGAGCCATAGACCATGCCAAATCCTACATGCTCGCTCCTCCACCCCAAGCTCTGAGCCGTGTAGCCTCATCCTGCAGTGTCTGCACCTGAGCCCAGAGGCGGGCAACCTCAGCCCGAAGAGCCACCGTCTCGCTGCTCTCCCCTACCTCGACACCCTTGCCCTTATCGAGCGATGGTGGTCTCTCCCCCTGATGATAAGGGAGTCCCTCCTCCCTCCTCCTTGTATGTTGTGGTCTCTATGGAGCCCGTGCCATCCTCTAGCATCTCTCCTATGGAGACTATCGTTGCTCTCTCTCGCCACGACCCCATGTTGCCTCAATAGTAGCCTGACGTCACCTCCCCATCCATTACATAAAAACATGCATCAGACCCTGTGCCCTCATAATCTGAGGACAGATGCCTGCGTACCAGACATCATAAATGTCTGTGACCCCAACATCGTCACCATCCATTGACTGGATGGGGGAATCATTCATGTCTTGACTCTAGAATCGCTGCATGTCTAGAGTCTCGCTCAACGTGGTACTATCCCGAATAGTCAGAGAGTACTCGTAATCCCTGAGAGAAGGGATCCTATGCTGTAGACTGAACTATCGTAGAACCCAATCATAGCGGTGGAGCTCTACCTCTCCCCACTCCATCCTTAGCCAGCAGACTCACCTAATGTGAGCTAGATCTTGCCCATCCTCTACCAACCTTGGGTGCTCTCGCCATGGCCTCCAGGTGATCTGGTCTGGGATGAGGTCATCTAGCAACCTCTATGACATCGACAGATCTATCTGCCACTGTGACCCCCTCTGTAGCCACCAATAGAAAATTTGGGGCCTCTCTCGGTCAACCCCTGTCAGTGGGAGCCCTACCAGCATCCGCACCATGATGTGCTCCCAACACCAAACTTGTAGTAGCGATGTTAAGACCAGACATCGGCCTCCCTTGTATACGACCCCATGTAGGATCCTATACAAGTGGCATAGTACAAAGCTGCCCCATGAAAACTTGTGCCCGTGGTCTCTCATGTCGTAGACCACATATGATAGGAGCCATGGTAATCTGCACCCGCTTTGGTGGCACAACAGTAAGCCACCTACCTCCCCTACCAAAACCTGAGTCAGCCTAGATGCCCTAGGCATCTGACTTAGAGACTCAATGTTCACTCCGCCCTTCTCCAGGGTGAATCTTGGGTCTCTGCTAAACCTCATCATAGCCTGACCTTGATTGGCCGCAAGAGTCATCAGTCATCCCTGTATGGGGATCCTCATGATCCTCCATATGTTCTCTAGTGTGGGAGCCATCTCCCCTATCGATAACTGGAAGTAGGACAACCCTGGATACCACCTCTCTGCTAGGGCTATCAGTAGCCCCATGTTCGTCGATACTTGTGGCATCTCTGCCACATGTAGTAGCCTAACCTATGCTAGTCGATCATGCTCTGCCTGGTCGAGCATGGCTATGTCATCTCTTAGTCCCTTGTATTTCCATTCTCGACTCTTTAGTAATCCCATCTATAAAACAAACAAAAAAACAACAAATTTCATTAATAAACCAATCATTAAAATAAAATTAAAAACATTTTAATCAAGCTTAATTTCTTAAATATGATGATATCGTCCACCATTGGATTATATCATCCCAAATTGGATATAATCGTCCTTTGTAGGATGAAATCGTCTCTGATTTTGCAACTTGGAGATCGCCCCTTGTTGGACGGGATCGCCCTTAGTTCACAGATTTTGCCCTCCGACAAAATCGACGATCTAGGGACGATTTCGATGAAATAGGGACGATTTTGTCCCGACGTTGTCGATGACCTAAAAACGGTTGTGATGCCCCAAATAGTCAAAATTTAAAACAAAAAATTGCACAAATTAAATTCAAACCTAATCTACTAGGATTAGATCCTTATCCGTAGCCTGCGCTGGACCTCTATCGATCGATGCACTATCTCGACCATTTTGCCTGCAGAGCTCTAAAACCAGAGAAAATGAATAGTAAAAATGAATTAGGGTTTTACCCTATTTTTCTTAATTTTATTTAAAAACAACTTTCTTTTTATTATTTTTGCTTTTTCATGCTTTTACCTCAAATGTTCGATTTAGGTAAAAAACGGAGGGGGCACCATAGTAAGCAGTCATACGATTTGACCTAGAATCGTTGTCTAAAAAATTGAGTACATTTTTGCTTTCTTGTAAAACGGGAAGAACTCGTATTTAACATTTTTTTCAAAAAAATCACTAAAGAGGGGGCAAAATGTAGCACCATAAAATTGGCACAGTTGAACCTTAGTAAAAAGATAAAAATCCAAATTTTAACCTCAAACTGCCCATTAATTGCCTGTTACCCACTCCCCTTGTTTTCCGCACCATTTTTAGGATTTGTTTTGACCGTTGTACGATATCTTCGTAGATTAGACGAAACTGTCCCAAATCTGATGAATTAATCTAGAACAGAACGTCCAAATGATTTCATCCCAAAACCAAATTTTCATACTTAGCTTCTGTTCCAACAGCTCCTCTAACCTGGGCAGAAAGCGTGTTTGCGCAGTTAGAGTCTCCCCCATTGGAGATCTCCCAAATTGGGATGATCTCCAACCTCCTAACCTCTCCCTAATACTATATAAACTAATATTTTATCATTTTATCCCCTTGACTCTCTGCCTGAAACTCTGCTTAAACCCCCTGAACTTCCACGCACCTTAGAGCATCCTCACACCATCATTTGCATTATGTATTTCATGTTTTCTTGTAGGAACTTTATTGTTTTTTAGTCGAAGCAAGCTCGAATTTTCGCAAGCGATTCCAGGCAATTTTGGATGATCTTGTCAAGGAGCGCAGACGATCTCGTACGATTTGAGGTGATCACGATTGTAGTCCAGATTGGGGGCAATTAGAGTCCAAAGTTTGCATCTCTTTATTGTTTTCTGTATTTCTTTATACATTATCTTAATTATTATATTTATGCATCTTGGAGTTCACCTCATTTAGCATAACCGCATGATAAAGTTAAAATCAATCATTAAATTTACTGCATTTCTCTTATTTGTTATTTGAATCTATTATTTAGGTATGTTTGTTGTTATTTCTATCATTCTCCTTTGCTTTTGCAGTTGCATCTTGGGTATTTTGTATCCATTCCTATGATTGCAAGTTTTTTATGAATTCGTCTAATGAATTCATCAGATTGACGACGATCTCGTCTAATCTCAGATGATCATCTAAGATGTGAGACGATTCAGTGTAATTTCAGATGATTACGTAAGAGTTGAGGCGATCTGGACTGCTACAAAACTTAGAATATTCATCAAACATCCAAAATCAGGTAGGTTCTATCCCATTCGGCACATTCTCTATGTTTAGCATTTATTCATATTTTTTGTATCCATAAAAATCAGCATTGGCATATAAAATAGTTTAGATTCATCTTGGCCAAACCTAGGAATTGAATGATTAAAGTACAAAATGAACACATTAAACCCACTATCAACCTAGGTGTGGAAACTGCCACTCAAAATTTTCCTAGTGAACCCACCATCCGTTGAAAATTCACCCTTTTACCCCTCCCCCGAGAGGCAAGACCTTCAAAGGGCCTCTCAGTCTGAGGTATTGTTCCATCCTTCTCGCATCCCCATTTTGGGCATGGATCCTATAGCCTGAAGGTAAGGATGCAAAAAATTTGGAGTGATACAGAGATGCTAGAGGATTCCATAGGCTCCACAGAGACCGCTGGAAATAGGGAGGAGGGAGGAGGGATTCCCTTCTCAGTAGGGGGAGAGGCCACCATTGCCCGATAAGGGCAAGGGTGTCGAGGTAGGGGAGCGAGATGGTAGCTCTCCAGACAGAGAATGCTCACCTTAGGGATCAGGTGTAGATACTATAGGATGAGGCTACATAGCTCAGGGCTTAGAGCAGAGGGGGGAGCATGTAGGAGTTGGCACGGTCTATGGCTCAGACTGCGTTCTATCAGGGAGCATACTTCTAGCTAGTTCCAGAGGGCCAGAGGTTGTAGCTGCCAGCAGATATTGTGGAGCCGATCAGGATGGGATCATCGAGGACTTCCTCATGATCGATGATGAGGACCCTAGACACAACCCAGACCTCTATGGGACCACCTCCTCCATGCCAGGGCGAGAGAGGAGATGAGGCTAAGAGCTCAAGGGCTTCTCGAGACTAGCTGCCATAGACTGGATTGGATACATTTTTTGAGAGGATTGAGTATGCCAGGGTATAAATTATGGCATACCAATCCAGTTTTGATATGATGTACATAATTTATTGATATATATAGATGGTATTTTTTTATGATATGACTTGTGTATATGTTGTATGATGCTTTAATTTTGGATTTGTTTGGTTGATTATTCATGTAATTATGTCATTGGAAATAAATTATAATTTTATGTCATGCCATAAAATTTAAATGGAATAATTTGATGTAAACAAATTGGTTTTTTTGTGGTGTGATTTGATGAAAAATAAAAGGGACTTCTAACAATAATTTCAAAGGACATTGTCGTTGTTATAGACCATTTCATGGAGTCGCCACTTGCTAGGTCTTCAAGCTAATCCCAGTATAGAAATATTGCTAAAAGTAAAAGAGTGCTTAAGATACTGTCTTAAGACTTTGTGTTGTGATGATGAAAATGATGATGGTGATAATTTGTTTTTAGATTTTCATAAAAATATTATGCATGAAATATAAAAGAAATATGGTTTTTGCTAGGCATAAATTCCTAAGTGTGATAAATTTTTTGAATAATTCCCTAGGAATTATACCATCATTGCAAAATGAAATGTTGACATAATGAAATGAAATAGAAAAATTTGCATTCTTTTTAAAGCACAATTGTGTAACATAATTATGTAAGCCATATGTTTTTATGAATTAAAATGAATGGGAAAATAAAATTAGAACAATGGTTTGCGCTAGGCATAGAATTATAGGTAGACTTATACCATCATCGCAAAATCCAAAGAAGAATTTGATATTTTAGTTTTATTGCATGATTGATTTTTGATTTTGAGATAAACAGAAAATAATAATATATAAACATGACTAGGTTTTTGAAGATGTGAAAGAAAATTTTGGTTTTTGGAAAGAAATATATTTAATTGTTTTTATGCTAAGAAAATGTTCTTAAATAAGAATATGAAATGATTCAAAAAGAATTGCAGAGATATTTTAAATTATCTCAAAGATAAAATGTAGATTTATAAGGAACCCTCATGTGCAAATGTGAGTTCATTACCGATCTTGATTTATCATAATGATATAAAATCTCTCAAATACAAATGTGTGTGCAATTGTATTGTTCATTCACCAATTTTGAGCAAGATAATTTGATACAAGTAATTTGAATTAACCAAATGAGTGTTTGTTGACCATGATTTATATGCATGTAACTGTACCAGACTACTATGTAAGGTGGGTCATCAAGAGCTAGCTGATCCATAAGCCGACATAGGTCTGTACAAAAGAAGGTTGCTAATGTGATAGACATATCACCATGCTAGGGATTACCCAAGGCCAAGCGGGTTGGGCACAAACCATATGTTATGGGGCTTACCTCATAGTTTTTGAATAATTGAGAATTCCAGGGATTCAAGCTCATTCACCCTTCTTTTCTTTTCAAGGGGTAGGGAAAGGGATTTTATTGCTTTTTGCTTTTGCTTTTTCTCTTTTTTTTTTTGTATTTTTGCTTGGAACTGAGACAATGCTGAAATATTGCTGCGATGGTACAAAATAATATTTTTCTTTTTCTCATTTGCTTTGACTTTTCTTTTTCTTCCTATACTAGGGATACTTGCTTGGATTGGCTGTAGAGCAAGGGATTTTTATTTTGGGTAGGGGTGAGCTTGTCCTTTTGTCAATTCTCAAATATTCTAGACCATGTGCATGATAGGATAGCAGGGGAAACTTTTTGCTCAAGAAACCACGTATACTATGTAGCATCATATTGAATTTGTAATGAAATCATTTTAATGTGAAAAGATCAGTTCTCTATGCTCAAAACTTTATTTAATTCAGTTGTGGACTTTGATATAAGAGAGATTAATAATCATACCAAATAAAATCAAGATATTTATTCATGTGAGTGTGAAAGTGTGGGATTCCAAATAAATGCTAATTTATCCAAAATAATTGAAAATATGACTGCAACACTTCAAGAATTGATAGGTGTGAAAATAAAATATGTTTTGAAGATTTTGATGATTTTGAAGTTTTTATATTTTGATTTTGATTTATGCATTGAAAGAATAAATACTATTACTGTTTGTGAAATTTTTATATGGATGACTAAAAGAAAACAATATGCCAAATAAAAATATATACAATGATGAAATGACCAGATTTTATGCATAATAGCGTTTAAGATGCATAATGTTCATAGGTTATTTAATATTTTTACCATCTAAGGTAGCTAATCGGTATGCTCTCGATCCAAATTTAGTAGTGATAATATACGGTCCAAGCCAGTTGGGCTCGAATTTACCTTTAAGGTCTTTAGTTGCATTAGTATTTTTTTTATTTTCTTTTAAGACAAGGTCATCGATCTCAAAGGATCGATGATGAAATTTTTTGCCAGTATGATATTCATCTCCTACTTCAGTATCTTGAAGTAGTAGATCCAAAGAAGGAACTTCTAATTCAAAGGGAAAAACAACTTTAGCGCCATAAACCAAAACAAAAGGTGAAGTGCCCGTGGGAGTGCGAACGCTAGTTCGATAAGCCCACAAAGTAGGATATAATTGGATGTGCCAATCTCGGCCAGATTTATTGACTAGTCTTTTGAGTATTTTAATTAATGTTTTATTAGATGCTTCTGCTTGGCCATTACCCTGAGGATAATAGGAAGTGGACCAACGATGTTGAATTTTATATTTTTGACATAATTTCTTGACATATTTATTTTTGAAACAAGTTCCATTATCCGATATGAGATTTGCAAGAATTCCAAAGCTAAAAATAATTTGATTAAAGATAAATTTGGAAACTTGGGTTTCAGTGCAAGAAGCTAATGGCATAGCTTCAACCCACTTCATGAAATACTCGATGGCGGTTATGATGATTTTGATTTGATCCATGTTGGGAAGAGGAAAATCATCTTTAGGGCATGCAACATTAATATCTCTAAAGTCTATGCAAACCCTAACTTTGGTAGCTTCTTTCTTAGTTATTGGAACTACATTCGAGATCCATTCAACATAATCAATGGCTTGTATAAAAATAACCTTCAAGAGTTTTTCTAATTCTCCTTTGACTAGTAAGGCCATTTTAGGATGCATTTTTCTAAGTTTTTGTTTAACTGGTTTAGCATCCGGATGGACTACCAGGTGATGCATAACTACAAAAGGGTCTAATCCTAGCATATCTTCATATGTCCAAGCAAATACGTATTCATATTATTTAAGGAATGCAATGTATTTATCCTTTTTTTCTTGACTCAATTCTGATCCAATGTTGATTATGTGATGATTATCGTTGGTTCCAATGTTAATTTTTATGACGTTCTCTACTTCCATGTGTAGATCTCTCTCAAAATTAGGTGGGGCAGGTGAAACGCCCAATTCTTGTAATTATTCCAAGGTTAGCTTAGATAATTCACCTTAAGGAGTCGTGGCCTAAATTTGGGCTATACTAGGTATAGAGCCATCGAAATAAAATCCGTTATGTAATAATTCCTCAATGAAGACATCATGGAAGATATATCCCTCCAACTCATCTTCGGATTCAGCAATCATCTCAGGGTAAGCTATAGATAGTATATTACATGTAAATGGCTTATTCATTAAATGCAAGGCATCATGTTTATCCAAATAATCTTGGTAAGATATGAGATGGTCATCATCCTCAAATGGGAAGGGATGACCCTTACTAGGAAATAGGCCCACACCACATCGGGAAGGCCATGGTTCTACCTCAAAAGGTTCTTTAATACCATTTTGGAAAGGTCCCAAACCTTTCCCTTTATATCCCAATTTAAGCATTATAGATTTAGCTTTAATATACTTATTAGCAAAATAACATCGAGCATATCCATCGTAATGAGTCTTGATGTTTCTGGGTATTCTACCCTAGTCATATCCCTTATAAATAAAAGCACAACTCCCGACTTGGTAAATACTTCCCATAGGCTATGGGAGGCCCAAGGTGCGAGGAGAGGGTGGCAAATTATTTAAAATAAGGGAATATTGCATAGTAGTGTGTGTTTTTTCTGATATAAGAATTTTAGATAAATCGGGTAAGAGCTCATCAGTAAGAGCATAAGAGGTAGAAGGAACATTTCCTACATATTCGGATGCAAAAAATATGCCTCTGGTAGGTGTAGATGTTGTAGGGATGTCTATGGACGAGTCTATAGGTATGGAAGTTATAGGAGTAAAACAAGAAGCATTGGTTGTAGGTTTAGGATCTTTTTGAGGTCCTAATGTGGTTTGTCCAGAAGATGGTTGAACTATATGTAGAGGTGGAGTTGATGGAGAAAAAGTAGATGAGGTTATGGGTGTGTGTTTCACACATTTAGATGGATGATGTGAATTAGGATGTGTGGATGACAGAGCAGGGCAAAATTGAACTCCAATAGGTTCTGCCAAAGCACACATATCAAAGGGTCTGGGATCACCATGAATGGTAACCAAATGATTTTTAAATTCGAATTTAACACACTGATGTAATTTTTAGGGAACAGCTCGCATCACATTGATCCAAGGGCAACCCAAGAGTATATTGTATGATGTAGGGTAATGTACAATAAACATGGTTGTGTCTAAAGTTCTTGGACCAACTTGCAATGGGATAGTAATAAATCCACACGTTTCTTGTGTTTCGTCATTGAAGGCTTTTCTTATCATATTAGTTCTTTTCATTTCGTCACTTCTAAATCCAAAACTTTGGTAGAAGTCAAAAGTGCAAATGTTTAAAGATGAACCATTATCAATCAAGACTCGTTTAACTGCTACATTTCCAATTAGGCTAGTAATATATAAGGGGTTATCCTTATGTAAACTATGTTGCGGTATATCTCTATCTCGGAAGTCAATACAATCGACTTCTCAAGTTATGATAGTATTGGCCATGGCTTCAGGTTGAATATTTTGTGGTACCATCATTTGGCTTAATGTGAGCATTAATTCATCCCTATGGGTAGGAGAAGATCTTAAAAGATCCAAAAGGGAAATTCTAGCTATAGTATTTGATAATTATTCATTAATATTATAAGAAGGTTTAGGTTGAACATTAGGCGCATGATTCCATTTATTAGGAACTTTAAAAAAAAATGGAGCTGATCCATCGTTCTGAGTTTGATCTTGTTGAGAATTTTGAGCCTGTTGTCTAGTAACAGCTTCGATGGTACCTACAATATTATTTTATGGATGATGAATGGGTCTTGGTCTAGAGTTTATGGCTTGTTCATTAGAAAGTAATTAGTGAGAAGATGGTCTAGTAGTGACTCTTCTAGGAAATGGTTCTTTCGGAACCATAGAATTTGTGATAGGTTAAATAGCATCTGATTCATCTTGAAAACTATTCGACTGATTTGAGGTGCTTTCCATGTCACTTTTAGTCTCGTATCCTGTATCACTAAGATCAGGTGTCTGAATATTATATAGAGGTCTGGTCATAACCATGGATAAAGTTATGTCAAAGATTTGCAGATCATGAGCAGGTGAATATCCACTAATATTCCCTACATATCGGGTAGGAGGGGGAACATTATGATGCTCAATTTGATTAGCCACCTCTTTACCATGCTTTGGTAGAGGATGTTGAAATATGTCTAATGATTGATTGGCATTCTGATTCTGATTGTGGGGGATGTTATTTTGAGCATTATTAGGAGGATTTTGTTTAGGTTGAAAGGCTTGCACCTCCATATCATTGTTATCAATCAGGTCTTGTATTTTATGTTTTAATATTTTACAAGAGTTGGTAGCATAAATCAGCTCTGTATTCGGGTATAGTTGGATCAGGTTCCTGGATAGTTGGTAATTGAATCAAACCTCGTTCTAATAATTGCGGTAGAATGGTTGATAGAGGTTGATTTAACCTAGTAAATTCTTGAGGTGGTTTATCAGGAGGTTTCAGTATAAACTTCTCCGTTGTTTTCACAACATTAATAGTAGCAAAATTTCTACTATCAGTGACTCCATCACCCATAACTTGTTTATTTTTTTATTGATTTTTGGATGTTTTCTCATCATATTTCTTTTTAAACTGTCCTCTCCTAATGAGAGCATCTTCCACTCTTCGAGCTAAGTCTATAGCTTGATCGAAGGTGGTCAAGATAGCGGTTGATAACTCATAGGATAGTTGTTCTTGTAAATTATTGATAAAGATATCCAGCATTTCTTGATAAGGTAACACAAAGTGTAATTTTCCTATCAACTATCTCCACCGAGCTAGGAAGTCCATAAAACATTCATCTTTATCTTGTTTTAAGTTGTACAAATATTTAATGGTTACATGCCTTTTGATGTAGGCACTAAATTGATGAACAAAAGACTCGGATGTTTCTTTGAAATTCCTCAAAGAATGAGTGGGTAATTGATAATACCACTCCAATGCCATTCCTCCTAAAATTTTCAAAAATATTTTTAGTAATAACAAGTCATCATGTGATATATCATGACATGCTATCCTAAACATACGAAGATGCTCTATGGGATCTTCGGTTCCTTTGTATATAGGTAGGACATGCATAGGAAAGTGTGTTTAGGATATGGTTGTGCGACAACTAGAGGATCTAGAGGTTGACTACACATCTCTCGATAATTGTACGAGGGACGGTAGGGATCTATCTATCCATGCGGGAAACTAACTGTTTCACCATAGTTTCAAGATTACTAATTTGTCCACCATATTGGTTCGGTGGGACATAAGCATGGGATTTGTGAGCGTATGATGGCGGGACGTAAGAATTAGATGATATATTGCTATTATGTAAATGGTTGGTAGGAAGAGTATTATGAATAAGATTTGTAGTAGCATTATGTTGTACCCAGATTGTTGGAAATTGGTGTTTGGTTTTGTTTTGGGCTTTTGTTGATTTGAGGTATGTTGATCAATAACTTGGCGAAATAGAGCAATGAATGAAGGTTTCTTTTGTGTGGGAATATCTCTAGGCTTGGTAACAGGAACTCTTGGTGGTTGGGTAACCTGTTGTTGTTGCATTTTCTAGATTATAGCAGCCATATCCAAATTGGATGGTCCAACTTGATCACTTTCTTGATCAACGAAGGACAAGGGATTAGTGCATGTGTGATATATTTCTTCTAGGGTTGTTTGAGTGTCACTAATTTGATCCTTGTCCATATGGAATGCTCTATTAAAAGCGCCAATATTAGTATTGAGGAACTTCTAGAAATGTTCCATGTTATCAAAAGTAACAACTCCTCCCGAAGACATTTTAGGGGATGAGGATCCTTCCTCTCTAACAGTTTCTCTTTGTTCATTTTCTTCAGCAAACTCTTCTTATTGTTGGTCTAGGGTTCCTTTTTCTTGAATTGGGTCTTCAGGAAGGACATCTGGGTTATTTGATGGTTTTCCTAACCAATCTTCTTCTACTTCAGTCTGTTTTCCATTCCTAAGTCTAGTTATTATGCTTAAACTTAGATTTTAGCAAATATATATTTATATATATATGTGACAAGTTTGGGAGGTATATATTTTAATTATATACCTACTGTAATACTTAAAAAAAATGTTTTAATTTTTTGTTATAGTTTTGTTTTGTTTTTGTTTTTTTATAATAATATTATAAAGACAACAAACATCATACTAAATGCAATAAATAATAATAATAAAAGAATAGCTTAATTTTCTATAAATAGTTTATAGATATCATTAATAGGATCAAGTTCATCAGGAGTCATGAAATGCTCCTATTCAAATTGGAAATGGTTTTTCAAGAATTTGACAAAATGTGCTATGGTGATATTATCTGTTTCAGACTCTGACCTGTAGAAATAAATTTCATGACAATACTCTCGATATAACACAACTCTAGGAACTCTATTCCATCTCTTTATATCCGTAATAACGACCTCTTGATCCTCTATATGAGACAAAAATTTATGTACTACAACTACGTTGTCAAGGTATTCCTCAAAGGTGGACAATTCAAAAGACACAAGTTCTCTTTTATCTGCTAACCACCTATGGCAAGCTCTCTGAAGTTCATGGTACAAAGTCACCTGATCAGGATCCAGGGTTCTATCTAGGATAAACCTCTTTATTTGCCTAAGTTCTGTTGACCTAGATGAAATAATACTCAATCTCCTATTAAGTTCATCCCATAAAGGTGAGACTCTATATGTTTAAGGTACTCTAAGCACATAGGTAATCTCTATGGCTGCTAATTGATTTTCAACATTTATGGTGACAAATCGTCTTTTATTATAATCTACCATCTAAATATGATATGCAATCTTAATAATATTATTCTATTTTTTTTTTGTTTTCAAAAGGTTTTTAGTTTTCACGTCGGGTTCACCAAAATGTATCTCTCCAAAATTTTCACATCCTTACCTTTAGGCTATAGGATCTATGCCTAGAATGGGGATGCAAGAAGGATGGGACAATACCTCAGACTGAGAGGCCCTTTGAAGGTCGCACCTCTCGGGGGAGGGGTATAAGGGTGAATTTTCAATGGATGGTGGGTTCACCAGGAAACTTTGAGTGGCAGTTTCCACGCCTAGGTTGAGAATGGGTTTGATGTGTTCATTTTGTACTTTAATCATTCATATCCTAGGTTTGGCCAATATGAATCTAAGCTATTCTATATGTCGATGCTGATTTATATGAATACATAAAACATGAATAAGTGCTAAACATAGAAAGTATGCTAAATAAGACAGAATGTACCTGATTCCTGATGTCTGATGAAGATTCTAAGATTTGTAGAAGTCCAGATCATCTCAAATATTACATAATCATCTAAAATTGCATAGAATCATCTCATATCATAGTCGATCATATGAGATCAGATGAGATCATCGTCGACCTGATGAATTTGTCAGAAACCTACAATCACAGAAATAGATACCAAAAACCAAAAATGCAACTGCAAAAGCAAGGGGAAATGATAGAATTGACAGTAAACTTGCCTAAATGATAAATCCAGATAACAATTAAAGGAAATGCATTAATTTAATAATTTATTTTAACTTTATCATGCATCTATGCTAAAAGAGGTGAACTCTAGGATGCAAAAATAGAATAAACTAAGTTAATGCATAAAGAAATGAAGAAAGAAGATAAAGAAATGCAAAATACAGGATCTGATTGCCCCCAATCTAGACTACAGTTGAGATCACCTCCAATCATACAAGATCATCACCGATTTGTGACAGGATCGTTTGAAATCGTCTGGAATCGCCTGCGATGATCCGAGCTTGCTCCGACTAAAAAACAGTAAAATTCTTGTGAGAAAAACTTGAAATATACAATGCGATAATAGTATGAAGGTGTTTTAATGCACAAGAAACTAAAGTTGCAGGGAAATCAGTCAGCCAATGGGATAAACTGAGAAAATCCCAGTTTATATAGGATTAGGGAGAGGTTAGGAGGTTGAAGATCACCCCAATTTGGGATATCTCCAATGGGGGAGACTCTAACCACATAGACATGATTTCTACCCAAGTTAGAGAAGTTGTTGAAACATAAGCTAATTATGAAAATTTAGTTTTGGGATGAAATCATCTGGACGTTCTCTTCTAGATGAATTCATCAGATCTAGGACGATTTCATCTGATCGTCGATGATATCGTCCAACGGTAAAAACAAATCCTAAAAATGGTACAAAAAACAAGGGGAGAGGGTAACGAGCAGTTAACAAGTGGTTTTGGAGTTAAAATTCAAATTTTTATCTTTTTACTAAGGGTTTAACTATGCCAATTTTAGGGTGCTACACCCCCAAGCACCCCACATAGATAGAAGGCTAAGGAAAACACCATAAATAGAAACTTAGGAGGCCAAGGACCAGGTATGACGTGGGAATTTATGGCCACCCAAGAAGGAAAATGGACTCCTACTACATGACACACGTTGCTTATTAGAGATGAAAATTGAGTTGACTTCATGATTCCAATGCACATAGTACTAGGTGCATTGATCGAGCTAATTCGAAGTAGCCAATGAGAGTAGAGCCGCTCAAGGAGAGATCACGATAATAAAAAAATACTGCTACCATAGGATAAGTCCCACCTTAAGAAATAATTGTTATCAAGAGTGGTGGCTTACGAAGAACATTCCCCAAAGGAACACAAAACAAAGGAGATCTCGCACCACAAAGGGATACAATACCTGATGTGAGTGCAAATGAAATTTAGTGTGTAGTTACACCTTTGAAAATGATTCAAAAGATAACCATTAGTGGGATTAGAGCCCGTGTGAGAATTTCACACTTTGAAGAGCATGCTATGCCACGTGAACCCTTGCCCTTAGTGAGTGTGATGATGTATGAAGTTGCATAAACCACCATACCCATAGGTCAACCTATTATAAGTATCTTGGTAACCACAATCCTACCTATGGTGTTGATTAGATTGATTACGAGGCCTAGACAATGAAAGAGGATAGCCCATCATTCTACCATGATCATTATGGTCTTTGAGAAACCAATGATGAAGGTACCTCCTTGCCTGCCTCCTGGCATCCCCTACTTACAATAACCAATTAGAGAAATGTTGTTTGGGTTTCATTATGATTAGTAAAAATACCTCGAGGATAGTGGTCATACCACACTTGGAGCTTGTCTTTGAAGGTCGCTAAGTTTACCATGACATCTACTACTTTAGTCCCTTCCCAATAAGTATGTTGGATGATCATATTTATATAGTTTCCAAGTAGACTCTTGGAATCCTCAAACATATTTTGTAGATTACCAGAACTAGGAGAGCCTACTTTGATTGCATTAATGATGTTGAGGGAATCACCTTCAACAATGATATTGATGAAATGAAAGTGGCTAAGTATAAAAATACCTTGGTGGAGGGCTTGAGATTTAGCCACATGATTAGTCTAGATACCAATGCCCTCAAAACAATACAAAAGAACCTTTCCCACATTATCTCTAACAAGTCCACCTCTGTTGGCTCTACCTGGGTTCCCCTTAGAGGCACCATCAAAATTAATTTTGATCCATCCAATCGATGGAGGGATCCCATGCATAGTTGAATGGTCAATGGGGGGAAAATCTCCTGGCCACCTTATCACTAAGGTTAAAGTGAGAAAAAAGATAAGTTTCATGCAATTATGGGGAAAGTCATCGAAGGGAACAAGCCATGCATTCTCGGATGTTGATATGATGATTGTAACAAGGATGGAAGGAGACTTGAGATGAGACCCATTAAAAATCATCTTATTCCTCTCTAATCATATGGTCCAAATAAAGTAGGCCCAATAGAAAGACCAAAGGGAGCGGAGATGAGGATGACGAAAGGGTTGAGGAGGCCATTGGGTGAAGAGGTAAATAATGGAGTTGGGTTGGGCCCATGCAATATGGAAGGATGTGAAGATGGAATATATAATGGAGGAGAATAAAGAATAGGATAGGAACAGGTGGGATTATGAGTCCCAATCATTGGAGCAAAGGACACAACGGTTTGGAAGGACCATACCCCTCGAAATGAGATTGTCAACTATCATCACTCAATTCTAAAAGACAAACCAGGAAAAAATAAAGATTTTGGGAATCAAATGGGGAAGAAAAATAAATTTCAAAAAGAAAAAAAGAAAAACACCCTCATCTTGGACACAATATTTATATATAAGAGCAATTAAATATATTTATTGGCCAATATATAATAACATTCACTATAATATCAAATATGAATGTAAATTACCAAAATCAATCATGTACTAGCATAAAATGTACTTACAATAGAATTGATCAAAAATCTATATAAAAACTTCAATATTAATCATACACTTATGACATTACAATACTAAAGAGTGATATATAGTATGGAACTTTACCTCCATAATATAGACATACAAGGTGACTCTTCAAGTTCTTGACTATTGTTTTCCATATGACAACTCTCACATGTCCTTTGGCTTATCATATTTCCACTTGTATACAAGAATCTTGACTCTCTAATTACTTGCACACTTACATGACACTTGTGCATATTCTACATATAGATACTTACATAAAGGGAAATATAAATCACTCATATTAACTATAGACTCAAATCCTAATCTATTACATTTTTACATTTGTACCATAAAAGCACATTAACCAAATAATGTAATATTATATAACACCTCCCTATATTAAATTATTTTATAAGTACTACTTTTGATGTACACATATAATTTTAAAATATCTAAAATTTATTTTGACCAAGTGCTTTTGTGAAAATATCTATAATTTTATCTTTAGTAGAAACATGTTTTAACTAAATATGATGATTCTAAACATGATCCCTGATAAAATAACATTGAGCTTCAATGTGTTTTGTTCTTTCATGAATTATCTATATTTCTAATTAATTTAAGTACTTAATTACCATAATTTGTTATTGTAGTTCTTCTAATTCCCATATCTAACTATATATATTGTAGCCAAAGTGCATCACATACTACATATTTTGCTACACAAAATTTTGCTTATGTATACCAAGAAATAGGACCTGAACCAAGATAGAATACATATTTTGATGTAGATTTTCTATCTATAGATCCAAAATAATCATAATATAAATATCCCTATAGATAAAACTTGTCATCATAATCATTTTTTTTATATATTAGCCCATATTTTGTAGTCTTGCTAATATATTGTAGTATTATTTTTGTGGCTTTCCAATGACTTTCTATAGGTTCTTGCATAAATATTGAAATATAATTTACAACAAAAATAATATCTGGCTTGGTATTTGTTAAATTTAGAAGGATTTCAATTAATTGATGATAGAAAGTGCCTAAAATTGGAGATGTTTCATCATATCTAGACAATTGTAATCCTTGTTCCATAGGTGTATCTTTGGATTTACAATTTTTCATTCTATACTTTTCAAGTAATGATTTTGCATACTTTGTTTGTGTTATTGTGATATTGTTTTCATTTTGAAAAAATAAACCAAGACAATAATGAAGAAGCCCCAAATCTATCATTTCAAAAACCTTTTCTAGGTCCTTTTTAACTTCATCTATAAAAGTTATTGAGCTTCTTGTGAATACTATATCATAAACATTTACTATAAGTATTATTATTTCCATTCCAAATTTTATCTATAGAGATTTGGATCTAATGAACTTCTTTTAAAATTATGTTGTAACAAATGATTATTAATCTTTATATACCATGCTTTTGGTGTTTGATTTAAACCATATAAATATTTGTTTAACTTGCAAACCTTTTGTTCCCATCCTTTAATAAAAAATCCCTCTGCTATGATATATACCTCTTATTCAAGATCACCATTAATAAATACACTTTTTACATCCATTTGATGAAGTTTCCATACAAGGTGTGCTGCTAATGCATAGGCTGTTTGAATAGTAGTCATTCTTGTTGTTGTTGCAAAGGTATCTTCATAATCTATTCTTTTTGTTTGAGTATACTCTTTTGTAACTAATCAAGATTTATATTTATCAAGATAACCATCCGCTTTGTGTTTTATCTTGTAGATCCACTTATCATCCTACTATCTTCCTTCCTTGTGGTAAATCAACTAGATCCCATGTTTAATTTTTTATTAATGTTGCATATTTTGACTCCATGCCTGCCTTCCACTCTAGAAGTCTGAAATCAATTTGAGTAGTTGTAGGTTAAGCTACATAACTCATTAATCCTCTATTAATTCTTTTTAATCTATGAGTTTGTGATCTTGTAGTATTAAGATCTAGCATTTGCTCTAGATTTGAGTCTTTAAGTGTATCTCTAAACATTTTTGGCTCTTTTCTTTCTGATTTAGTAGTTTCTAAATTTTCAATCTATTCATCATGTATTTCTGATTCTGATTCTTCACTTGATGAGTTTTCACCTTTTGAAAAATTTAGAATTGATCTTGTATCAACCTTTTGTTATTTAATAACATTTTTGTTTCCTTCATCAAAAATTACATCTATGCTTATATAAATTTTCTTTGTAGTTAGATCAATTATTTTGTATCTTGTTGAATCATCATCATAACCAAGAAATATTCCACATATAGTTTTGTCATCTAGTTTAGTTCTTCTTTGCTTTGGAACATGCACATATTCCTTACATCTAAATATTCTTAACTATTCCACCACTGGTTTTTGTCCTGACCATACTTCTTCAATAGTACCATTTTTAGTATTCTTGTGGGTGATCTATTTTGTAAGTACACATTTGTTTAGCTACTTTTGCCCAATATTGATGATCAAGATGAGCTTATTTTAGCATACTACGAACCATTGTCATAATATATATTTATTTTTTTCTGCAATACCATTTTTTTATGCGAATATGCTACGGTAAGTTGTCTTTTTATACCATTTGTTTCTAAAAAATAATTAAAATCCCTTGATAAAAATTCACCCCCTCTATCTAAAAAAAATTTCTTGATTGATTTTCCTATTTTTTTTCCACTAATTGCTTGAATTGTATAAAGCAACCAAATGCTTCATATTTAAATTTTGTAAGATACACCCACATTACTCAAAAAAAAATACACCTACATTTTTCAAGAGTAATAATCAAGAAATAGTGAAAAATATCTATGTCCTTCAAGACTAGTAATGTTCACTGGACCACATAAATTTGTATATATTTATTCCAATGGTTCTTGAGCTCTATAAAAATTGAGTTTGAAGTGTGTTTTATGTTGTTTCCATACAAGACATTCTGGACAAACAATAGATTCCCATGAAAGTTGATGTAAACCCTTAACCATTTGATGTTTATTCATCTCATTTAATGAGTATGTACTTATATGCCTTATCCCTTTATGCTAAAGTTATTTTGTTTCTGAAATGCTTACAGATGAAGCCATATTTGATGATGTGTCTAGAGAAAATAAAATATTTTTATAAGAACCTAAAGCTATAGCCTTTCCTTGTCTAGTAATAAGATATATATTTTTTAATAATTTTGAATTAAACTGCTAAATTTTGATCCATTAATTGAGATAATGAAAGAAGATAAGAAGTCAATACATGTACATATAGTACATTACTAATTATTATTTTTTCATTTGATAAATCAATTAAAACATCTCCTACTCCTTTGACCTTCTAATTCATACTATCTATTATAGCAACTAGTTTTTTATATTTCTCTTGAAAGGTGTTGAACCATTATTTATTTCCTATCATATGTCTGTTTGCTCCAAAATAAATATACCAATAATCCATGATAAATTTTAAATTCTCAAATTTAATATGGAGTAGAAATCCTTCTCTCTCCAAAATTGAATAAATTCAAAATTTTGAAAAAAAATAAAATTTTGAAAATAAATATATTGTAAAAATCAATTTCAATATTTAAAGTAGATCTTATAACTCCCATCAAAATATTCTAAAAACTTCAAATTTAATTGAACTTTACTTTCAGATCCAACAATAATAATATTAAGGTAATTAGTCTTACCTTTCCTCCTCATGATGTGCTAAATATGGAATGTCCTTAATTAAAGCTTCTTCAAATGTAATGTTTGAATGTTACCTCTAGGATTGCCAACTAACTTTCCACCTACTTCAAATATTTAGTCTACTTGCTTTATTATACTTGCTATATTCTATGTGCAATGCTCTATTTTGCTTGCTCTTTTCTATGAGCTTCAACTTATCATTTTATTATTGTTTCTTAACACTCTATTCCCTTTTCTTCAATGCTTAGGTCTTCATCTACATTATAGTTCTTGGATTTCTTATGGATAATATCTCTCTATGGCTATCAATTCTATTATGATATATTGTGACTATTAGGTTCCTTATGGAAGATGATGCTCATGTTTCCCTAGATAAAGGCACTATTTTATTTAATACAACACTTTCCTCTGGAAGGTGGTGGTCAAGTTCCCTAAAATATGACACTCTAATGGTACCCAAGTTTTCTTGATGATAGCAATCTAATAGCACTTGTATAGCCTTTTTGTTACTTTTAGATGATAGGTCTCTAATATAATTTTTTATATATTTTAGGTTACCATAAGATGATAGTGCTCTAATAGCGCTTTGTATAGCTACTTTGTTTTACTTAAAAATAACATTCTTATTGGATATAAGTAGGTGCTATTTAAAACTCTTGAAGAATAGCACATTAAAAATTATCCCATGACCAAGATTGAAATTTGTGTAGATTTTTTAGTTAGCCTCATGCTTTTGGCTTGTATTTCTAGTTGAAAAAAACTTCTACCTATTCAATATTTTCTTATCTTTGGAATCTTATGATGCTTCCTTCTTCTCCTCTAATATTTTGAAGATTATATTACTTCTCAAATTTTCTTTTATTCTAAGGAAGCTTATACCACTTCTCTATTTTTATTTTATTCTCAAGAAGCTTATATTGCTTCTATATTTTTTTTCTATTCTTAGGAATATTTGATGCTTCTCTTCTCTATTTCACTTATGGAAGATTTAATGCTTCTTTGTTCTATGTCTTCTATCCCTGGTGTCTCAGGTTAAACTTGAGAACAATAATTTTCTTATGTGATTCTCC
The DNA here is from genome assembly GCA_028583015.1 of Wollemia nobilis. Classification (NCBI taxonomy): domain Eukaryota; kingdom Viridiplantae; phylum Streptophyta; class Pinopsida; order Araucariales; family Araucariaceae; genus Wollemia; species Wollemia nobilis. Next base: position 2,357,405 of record JAQPPZ010000613.1, on the reverse strand, counting down.
TCTTTTCTAGAGAATCCAACTATTATCAAGGTGACTTTGAATGTCCCCTCATATCCAAATTTCTTTTGAGTTGGCTCTTAATCTATTCTGGTTGAGTCCTTATCTTCATTGGTTTTCCTTGAACCAAGTGGATAGACCTTAGCATCCAAATTAGGGTGACTTTAATTTGTCCCCTTAATATCTACTTGATTAGACCTTTTAAAAAATACATTCCAAGTATATAATGCTTTAAAGTGGATAAAATTCAAATATGGTGGTGGCTATAGAATATGAATCTATTAAATATGGATAGATTTAAGCAGTAGCTTTGATACCACTATTGGATTTTAAGCCAAACTATCTCAATTTCCAATATAATTAATCCACAATATCTAAAGTATTAATATCAATAATCAAGAGTATAATTAAATATAAGAGCAATCAAATATATATACTGGACAATATATAAAAATATTCACTATAATATCAAATATGAATGTAAATGACCAAAATCAATCAGGTATTAGCATGAAATACACTTACAATAGAATTTCTTAAAAATCTATATACAAACTTCAATATTGATCATACACTTATGATATTACAATACTCAAGAGTGATACATTATGGAGCTTTACCTCCATGATATAGACATAAAAGGTGAATCTTCAAGTTCTTGACTATTGATTTCCATGTGAAAACCCTCACATGTCCTTTGGCTTCTCATCTTGCCACTTGTATACAAGACTCTTGACTTTCCAATTACTTGCACACTCTCTAACATGAAACTTTTGCATATTCTACACATAGATACTTATATAAAGGGAAATATAAATTACACATCTAAACTATAGTCTCAAACCCTAATATCTTACATATTTACATTTGTACCATAAGGTTACATTAATCAAATAATATAATATTCCCTAATAGACCTATCAAGTACTATTAAAACTAGTAGCTTACTCTCATTTTCTTCTTATTTCTATGAAAGCCTTACCTACCTTTGAAAAAAGTAGGAATAAAATGGCTTTGGATCATCTTAGTGTGTTGTCTACACTCAAGTAAATTCACTAAATCTAGGACATAATAGTATTTTTATTGATCTACTCTCTACATGATAAAGTTAAGTTATGTATAAAGGGATATCAGATAAATTTGTTACTAGTTGAGCATGAATTGTAGAACTTTCATGCAAAATTTTTATCATATGGGTAATGGCTACTTTGTTTTTTTAAATTGAATAGAATACAAAAATATTCTTAAGAAAACATATATGATTTTAACAATAGATTCTTGAGAACCTTAAATATAATTTCATAAAATGTTAGGCCTAATGAAGAACAATCATTGTCTTATTAAATCAAGGGTTTATAGTTTGATCTAGATTTTATGGTTTATAATACTAATAATAAATACACTAACTATGTATTTTGAAGAAGCAAACTAGGTATAAGAAGTTTCTAATTAGAGTAGGAAAACTACCTCTTACCCTGCATTTAGTGCACCCTACCCATATTACCCAAAACATGTTAGCTCTTGGTCCTACACCCCCTATTTCACCCATACCAAAAATCTATAAACAACCACCACCACTAATTTGTTACCGTCTTTATATAGTATCAAACATCCTATCACTTTTTAGTCACAAATTTTGGTCCTTCCCACTCCATCCAACACAAAAAATATATCAACCAATAATTTTGAAATGAGTGAGATGTTGGAAAACTTTGATAAACTAGAACAATGCTAAAAGGAATAAATTATAACATCCTCAAAACTAACAACCTCAAAAAATAACTTACCTCATAGAAGATCAAGTTCCCAAAAAAATCATCAACCAAAGAACAAATAAATCTCACAATAATATTATGAATGCCAATTTAGAGATCAACATATTTTAGTGTTTCCCATGCAATGTGAGGCATGATCCTAAAGAGTGCACCAAAGATATTAGTCATTCTCAAATTATCTAGTATAATAATTAATGTTTAGGATTAACAAACAACTATTTTAGGTCAACTATCCCCCAAAACAATCAACCCGTTTACCAATAGCCTCAAATCTAGTAGTTTTTCTCATCTTCCCAAACCCCAATAATTTTATCTTGTCCAAATCTAGCATCATGGAAGTACATGAAGATTCTATTTTTGAATATGATTTCATGTATGCTAATCATCAAAGAGTTGGAACTAGGGATAAGAGAAAAGTGTTCGAGGAGTAACCATATTAGACTAAGGAAAATAAGGACATAATGGTGCTAAGGAGAGGGAGGTTTCCATTACATTTAAATACAAAGGGCCAACAATCACACAATGAGAAAAATAAAAAGAAAAGGATATTTCTAAGAAGAATGCTCAAATATAGGCATAGTCTAACAAAGATATACAAATAGACAAATAAAACAAATAAAAAATAGATAGAAGAAATGAAGGAGGAACAAATAAATCTATAGACAAAAGGAGAAATAAGGAAAAAGGTTATTTTTTTAAATTTACTAAGTGATGATTGAGTATACCTCTCTCACTAGTGAAGGTCATGCCACTATCATGAGGTAATATTAAAAGGTCATTGCATAAAGTGAAAGTAGCACATTAGAATTCATGTTTAAATTTACAAAAGAAATGAAAAAAACACCTAACAAGGTAATTATTTGGTAGTTTTTATCCTTGATTGGTCAATTATATTTAATCTAAGAAGATTTGAAGGAGTAGGAGAGGAGTAAGCAATTAAATCCAACCCAAACAAACATAGTTGAAAAATAATACTTGATAGTAGAGCATCCAAAAAACATCCAATTTAAATGTGGTTTACACATTAAATGGCATAAAGTGTAAAACACTAAACCCCCCTCCATTTTATGTGACCATCAAGATTGAAAACTATATGCTAAAAGTCATATAGTTTATTTAGGGTAGTAGTAATAGTGATGTTAAAAGTAGTTTGCAAAGAGATGGATCTAATCTACACCAAAATATCCAAGTATCTAATCTATATGGATAACACCATGTTAAATGGAGTCCATATAGACCTAATCATGATCATAAGTAGACATCTAGAGTTCTTATTAATGTAATAAGTAATAGTTATCCATATTTCTTATACTTTGATAAATTTCTATCTGGAGGATGGACATGCAAACTATTAGGAGATTATTACCTAGCAATGGAGTATACCCACATGAATATGCCAATGGATGGGAAGGATATCAAAATAGATAATAAGCTACCTTGTAACTACTTATTTCATAAGTTAGAAAAATATGACACTATAAAATAAATAAAAATCCTAAAATTTATGGAAGATGATGAGGGACCTAAAGACAATCAAACCTCTAAAATTAACATGTTAATTGGTGTACTTCAAATGGTAAAATGGAAAAGTAGTTTTTAACATCTACAAGACCATAATTCATAAGGGACAAATATTGTTTACCCAATATATGGTTATTCCTAACCATAATTTGGTTCTCAAATCATGGTATGCAACCCTATCCCCCTCAAGATTAAAACCTTAAACATCTATTCAGAGTTACAAACTCTCCACCATTCAGATGCTCAGGATATATAGATGAAGAATATATAGACTTTGAATAGGAGGAGATTGAGCTTGGGAATTATCTCATCATAGAAGAACCATTCAATATCCTAATTCTAACAAGTCAAGGTACTGACAAGGGCTAGATGATGCATTTTAATGCTTCTAGGACTAGAAATGTGGTAGGCATTGACATTCAATTCATTGAACCACAAGGTAAATAGACTCATTTTGTATATTGATTTCTATTCAATTGTCCAACAATGTGGTTGAATAGGAGGCACTATGCATCAACTTGAGATAAGAAAAAAAGATGGGGATTGATAACTTGAGGATATTTGATGCCTCTTAATTAATAATGAACTAGGTTAATTCCTAATTCACCACAAGGAATAAGCATCTAAATTTATATAAGCATTAGTTCTAATATTTTCTAAAGATTTTTGACACATACAAGATCAAGGTGATTCATAGGGAGTTGAACATAGAGAAAATATGTTTGAATTAATGAGTAATGCAATGAGTTAATAAAAATTGATTCTCCTTTGAGTTTTGAGGATAGAAAACTAAATACATACTCTTCCAAAATGGAAGAAGTTATCACTTCTCACATAAGAGAAGTTATCCAATAAAGACCTTAAAAAAGCCATTTGAATCAAAATATTCTCCAAATGTTATGAGCATCAATCACAACATACTTTATTTATTTAAGATTCTTGATGTTGCAAGTGCTTAAAATTATAAGATAAGGTTATCCATTATGATAATATAAAATACATAAAATTTTCGATTCTAGTAGCATTCACATTCTCTCCCTCTCCTCGAATTGATGGACACATGGCATTCCCATAGATAAATTTGTAAAAATATGAGCTAGATTCAATCCTGATACCAACATGTGGGAGAAATTAAAAGAGCTAGAAGTTGTTTTAAAACCAACCATCCTTGATAACTCTAATCACTAGTAGGTATTAAAAAATTATGAATAATTCATAGAATACTTCATTAGATAATCCTAGAATGTTGAAGAGAAGAATAAATATGGGAACAATATCAAGGATGGGGTTACATAATTAAAGATAAATTAGCTACCTAAGGGGTTAATTTATTTTTAAATTCTATTGAACATGGATAAAAGTGTAATAAAATCAAGCCTCAATATGAAGGCCTCTTCATATCACCTCATCAAAATTGCTAAAGGAAATAATTTATTGCTTGGAAAATAGTGCATCCAAAAATATATCAGTCTCTTTAGAGAAATTTATGGTAAGGATAGGGAGACCATTGCATGGTCATATGAATATCTTAAGGTTTATTATTAGAAATTTATTGAACATATAATTAAGTTGGAGCATACTGTCAAATGACTAGTAAACCCTAAAATTGAGGCAATAATGAAGGAACTTTTGAAGCTCTTGTAAACTTAGATAATAATTCCAACTAAAAACTCCACTTTGGTTTCCATTTTGGTTCTTATATGAAATAAAATTGGTGATATAATAGTGTATTTTGATTTTAAGAATTTGAATAAGCCTCATTAAAAGACCACTATCCTTTGCCTACTACTAGTCAAATATTGCATAAAGCAGTGAGGTATTGAATGTTTTCCCTCCTAGATGGTTTCTCAAGGTACAGTTAGTCTAGGTTAAATATTATGATCAACATAAAATAATATTCATCACCAAATAGGGAACCTTTGCATATCATAGAATACCTTTTGGCCTATCAAATGTAGAGGCCATCTTCCAACATGCAATGAACATAGAATTTGATTTTTAGTGAGTAATACTTATATATATATATATTAATTATATAATCATGTATCTCAAGGATATGAATAATGCTATTAAAAATATTGAGTCAATCCTCCAAAGAGAATGAAAAGTGTAGCATTTTACTCAATCCTCAAATGTCCATTTATATGGTTTAGGAAGGAAATTTTTAGGCCATGTATTGTCAAAAGAAGGCCTAGCCATATAATTTTATAGGATAAAATCCATCTAGGATTTTCTCTTTCCCACATCCATTAAAGAAAAATAGTCTTTTCTAGGACAAATCTAATTTGTTACCAAATTCATAATGAATTTTGCCTAGATGGTAACATCTATCATATACATTCTAAAGAAGTATGTTGTCTTAGTATGGAATGGTGAAGGTACAAAAATATTTCAAGACATCAAATATGTCATCACTTGATCCTTAGTATTGATCAAATTAGATTTTTCTAGATATTTTAGGCTCTATGTATTTTGTATAGATGAAAACATTGTTGTTGTCATAACCCAAAGGAATAATAATGATAAAGAACATCTCATATCATTCATGAGCAAAGTACTCCACAAATATGAATAAAAGTATGCTTTCATTAAAAATTAGGTATTCACTATCATGAAAGCTATTATGTAATTTAGGTACTATTTATCATAAAGCAAGATAATAGTCTTCATAATGCACCCTAATATTGAGCAATACCATAGTCTTCATAGTGCATGTTGATGGCTGACCCACTGTACTTCATAGTGAATGCAAGAAAAGATGTTTGGATGGATTATTATAATCTAAGAATTTATTATTGAGATCAAACTCACCAAGCTCAACAACGGTAGGGCCTTGTACAATAATTTTATGATGTTGATACCCAAAGATCAAATTGCCCTAGTGGAAAACATAGAACTAGATGACATAATAGGTTGGATGGGTAATATTTGTAAATATATGGCTATTAGATAGGTACCAAAAGGGTTTATATCTGATAATAGAGTCTAAATTAGAGAAAAATCAATGTTCTATTACTGGATTTATGGTGTCTTATTCAAGAAAGAGGTATGATGGTGTCTTACTTCACTATTAATGAGGAGAGGATAAATCCCTAATTAAATAATATCACAATGAAGGAGGATATTATTTTTCACCAATTACAACCCATAAAATACTAAAGACCAAATATTATTAGCTCAACATCCTCTTTGATTATCATCAATACGTCAAAAATTATAAATCATATGATATTATCAAATGAAAGATAAGAAAAGCATCAATGCCCTTGAATTCCATCATCATGACTAAACTATTACAACAATGGGACCTAGACTTCATATGCAAAATATTATTTCTATGAATCATATAACAAGTATGGATCCTCACTACCATAGACTATTTCACAAAGTGGGTTGAAGAAATCCTAACAAAATTGGTCAATTAGGAGATATTGGTTCACTTATTAGAAGATATCATCACCATATTTGGATATCTTGCCAACATAGCCACTAATAATTCCACCTATTTCAAATAGGAAAAGGTGATAAAGTTCACCCTAGAATACAAGTTCTTCTAAAAACATCCTCTAGTTACTACCCTTAGTCAATGAGTTGGGTAAATTGACCAATAAGAATGTCACAATTATCTTGAAAAGGACTATTGCTAAATCACAAAAGGACTAGCACACCAAGTTGCATAAAGCATTATGGGTATATGGAGTGACACCAAATGAATATACTAGATCATGATCTTACAAGTTTATCTATGAAAAGGTCATGTTCTCAATCAATTTAGAACTTGCTTCCTTCAAAATATCATAATAATTAGAGATTGAAGACACTAACATTGATCCCATGCAAGTAAGGTTGAATGCTTTGTTGTCCCTAGTGGAAGAGAGAGAAAATAAATTTAAAATACTTATACAACATTAAGGCTATCAAGAGATGTTTCAAAAAGCAAGCCACAAAGATGGATCACAAAGAGAACTTGCATTTAAGTAGGATGAAGATCAGGTAAAACTAGGTTTAACTTATTTTGGATTGGACCCTACTATTTTTTTTAAGATTGTGAGACCAAACACCTACAAACTTAACACCATGGATGGAAGGGCACTACTAATTTCTACAACTGGATATCACCTTTGTTTGATCTAATAAGAAGATTTTTTATCAAAATAATATGTAAATGTGTTCATATTTTCTTGGCTCTTATCCTTCCCTAGCTATTACTTCATTTTTTCTTCAATTTTATTCTCCTTTAAATATCAATTTATATCTCCCATATCTCTCATTTTTATGAATTCCATACCATTATATTCAAAAAATAAATGTGGATATGGGTAAGTGAATCACTTGATAATGTTAGCAAACCACTCATAAAAGTGAGTGGGTTGCTCACCCCTAGGTTTTCCCATGCCAATAATCCATGAGAGTAATTTAGATACTAATAGACCAACTGCTCCACTTGGAAGGACCCACATATTATGCAAACAACCTATGGGGATATATAAACTCCAAGGGGCTCTCACTTTGCGTCCACTACCCAACATGACTCATTCATGTATTAGCTCATAAGCAAACCACACTAAGCCATTGCTTATGTTTTACTTATGAGATTTATTTTCTTAGATCCAATCAAGGTTTAACCTCACTAAGATTCCCCTTTTGATAAGCCTAGCCTAAAACCCTTAAGGGACATTAAGTAAAGCTAAATAGTTGCTAACCAATGGGTAGGATATTTGTAGGTAAGTTGACTACATCTAAATATTGGTCAAACAAGCCACTCAATATTTACCCATGTATACAAGTAGTGATTTTCTTCAAAATGATAATTAAATCACTTGACTAATCAAGAGAGCTACTCCAAAAGACCAATAATCCATCTCCCAAGTCAAAATTCCCAAGTCGTCTTTGGTTGAGTGAATTGCTTGCTTTCACAAGCAAATCACTTGTATTTACAAGTGAATCAATTCCAAATTAAGAAATCATTAACTACTCTTCTAGGTAGTGATTCATTCTATTTTTCAAGTGAACCTCTCCTAAAAGTAGGCGAGTTGTTTATATTTACACCACAATAATTTTTGTCTTTTCAAAAACTTGTATTTCATAATTTACTATTCCCAAACATCATGGATACTTTTTTTACCTTTGGTAGTCTCTCCATGCCTAAAACAAACCTCATTTAACCATCATCTACTAAGGGAAAATGCAAGAAGATAAATAGTAAGAGGAAGATACAATCCCTCCCTCCCTCAAAGAGATATTAAGTGCTCTTTTATGACTCTTATAAAATAATTAAAGAGGGGATATATACACACCCAATTGGAAAGCTTAGAAGAGAGTCCCTAAGAAGACTCACTTTGGGTCCAAAAATATATTCATGGAGCATAAGTAGGATTTGAACTTTAGGATTAGCCATGAATTTGGTGCCTCAAGTATAGGGCTATCTAGATCTTATCGAGGCTTGTGTAGAAATGTATGGTTCATCAAAGTGCAATTTCTAGCCTCCTTAGTGGAGCGAGAAATCATTCTACATCAAGGAAAGACAATAAAAATATTGAAAGTTACCAATGAAGCACCATGTGGGTGTCTTACAATCCAAATACATGAATGAATTTTTATTACATATGCATAAGCACCTATTAATGGTATTTCTTAGTCTAATACACGAAAATGAAAACCTACCAATCAAATTCATATTTTTAATGGGGTTAGATCTCTTTAAAGAGGACATACAAGGACATACAAATGGTGCTATTAGGTATAGCAATAATTTTGGGGGATAATCGCTCAAATATATATGAAGAACACATTGCCCTAGTTCACATTGTGTAGACTTACCCTTGGTATTCATAAATTATTGACTATACCTACTATATTATAGATTATATGGACATCTAGATAAATGTATTCAATGAGTAAAGGAAATTTTCCTATACATCCTACTTGGTCTGGATCATTATATAGAAGAAACATTAGTTTCTAACCCTTCAACTATACCAAATAGGAGTAGACAATAAATCTATTTTAGTGGTCAATTACATAGGTATTTCTTGCCAAGAAGTGGACAATCCTATTGTTTCTATGATGTAGTGTATGAGGTTATTGTGGAGAATTTTAGAGTCAAATTACCAAGGTTATCATATCAAGCATGATAGTTAATCAAGTAAAAGGGAAGATTAAATAGATATTTCTACCTAGGAAGGACTTGATCATCCATTCACCTTTATGGATTTTTAATAATACCATTCAATTTGCCTACATATGTGCCATATACCATGTTCAATCTTGAATATGTATGATAATATAAATATGTGGACCTAAAGTACTTCAAGAGGTAAAAAAACTACCTTCTACCTACTTAAGCAATCAATCATGAAGATTACACCAAAGTGACATGGGTTCCACTAAGTAGCAGAGGTAAGGCTAAGAGATATAGGGATAAAGCAACTAGGGTATTTATGGTCTTATGATCCAATTGGAGTCTTCAAGTAGACCTTGAGTGCCAAAAATGTAGATACCCCCTTTGAACATGAGAAAATAAACAACATTTAGGAGGAGGTAAATTCAAACAAAGAACTAGCCATTGCCACTCTAGGAAGCAACCATGGATATGAATATGAGATCCAAAGATGGTATAACAACCCATAAGAATGACATACTTTACACATAAAGTAAAAAGATAATTTTATCCAATATAAATATAAACCATTAGAAATTGATTTCCTTATAGAAATTAGGGTATTTATATACAAAGATCTTGGCATGATAGAAGATGAAGTATGATATAGGGATGCTAAAAAGACCTACTAGGGATGGCTTGTTTATGACCAATTCTCTATCATATGGGCTATAAAGTATTATAAAATTTCTAAAAGTTCCAAGGCAATTAGCAAAGTTATGAATTATCCATCAAGCCCTCAAAGACCAAAAAGAATACTAGTACCCAAGATTAGCATTTTAGCTACACCTACAATATTTATAATGGTCAATTTAGTAGCGAGATTGTAACTATTAAGGGGTAAAATGATTTTTAGATGCATGGGGTCAATGTTTAGCAAGGTAGCAGTAGCATAGGAATAAGAAATGTAAACAAGCCAAATTAAGAAAGGGGAAATCCATTAAGGAGGCCCCCCTCCTAAGTTGAGAAAAACTAATATTATGGCCACTTTTTAAACTATTTCTACTTTTTTTCCACCGTCCACTACTCTCACTTCCTTCTCTATCATTCATTATTTTAATCTCTCTTATTTTTCTCTTTCCACCCATTTATTTTCTACTCTTCTCTTGTACTTAACTAGTATATCATGTGGTTCTCCTATAGGCATTCTACCTCCAATGGTCTCCGTCATGCTTGGAACCACATGTATCATTTCATTCTCCTCACCTACCATTTTAGTTTACAACACATAGTCATTGGCACCTTATACCACATTATAACCTTTGACCATGTCTTTATTGATGATGTCACTACTAGCTAAAACACTAGAATACCTGGAAAATTACCCCAATCCCTCCATTTATTCCTTGTTTCCTCCCATAACTGTGCAATTTGGTCCACTTTATCCATCTACCACTTGAAAAAATCTACCTCATCCACCATCCTAATTAAGAAAACTCCTATAAGTGATGATTTTTATGACTAGCTAAAGAGGCTAAGTCTGCAAGAGCAGTCACATAAGCCAACATACTTGTAGGGCCTAGTTACTCCTTTGAATGTAATATCATATATTTTCTAGAATAGAAATATCACAAATATGTTTCACATTATTTCCAATGAGAAAAATAAATGGAAGAAGTATAAATGGCTCGAGGATAAAATTTCCAAGGCATGAATTCTCATGCAATCATAACCTCCAATGAAAGGATATAATGTATATATTATAGATACAAAACAATGTGTCCAAGTTTTACCTAAACTAAATGGACCCATACCATATGGTTCAACTTGCTTACCAAATCACACATGAAGTTTGGTTGACTTGCAATTAAGGATAAAGGGTGTAGAAAAGAAATAAGAAGCTCAAACCAAAAATGGCATAGCTAAATGTGCAAAGGGATCAAATCCATTAGGAAAATAACCCTCTAAATAAATATACCTTAGAGAAGTATCAGCTAAAAATTAGGTCAAAAACCTCAAGTTCCAACTTGTTAAACCTAAAAAGAACATGCAATCATTAGAAAGCCTTTTATAGTAACTCATGCAAGGGTAAAGTAGATAAAACAACTTTAAAAATACTTAGAGGTGAAGGACCAAAAAATAATGGAGTTGATAGCTTTAAAGTATCCTAAGGAAACTATATTTCCAAGCAGGTTCACAACAAGCAACAGGTCAAGTCCCTCTAGGATAAGATTGGAGTAGAGATAAAGAATACATATGAATATGTCTAGTTTATAACATATACAAAATAAAGCTTATAAAAAGTGAAAGAAACAATTGAATACTAGAAGGTTATTAATATTATATCCTCTATGTTATAGGTACAACAACTCAAAATGGATTGAAAAGACCTAGTTAGAAAATTAAAGAAGATCTCAGATGCTTAGAGGGACCTCTAAGCCTATAAAATCACTTTGGCATTTTTGAAGACCAGTGTAAAAAACGATAAATAAATAGGTTTTGGTTGTTGTAGTAATGCTTGAAATATTTGACTTGCAAATGAATATCATAGATGACAAAATTATTGATTCCATGTTTTAAAAGGAAACAAATAAAGTTCACAAGGAGGATGATATTGAAATGTGTAAGGAGTTGAAGCCCATATACACCAAGTTGGAAGAGCTAACAGGGAAATAATATGGGTTTTTAGAGAACCCATTTAAAGACTTTATGGAGAAGGTAAAGGATATCATCTTGATCCATTTTCTAGTGATGGAAAGTGGCAGAAACTACTAGGATTACTACCATAAAAGATCAAATGAGGAGAACACAATTTTAATAATTTTCCCATAAGGAACCCATTTTTGTAGACTCTATTCCCAAAGATGAAGGTAGGATTTAAGGTATCCTTGAAATTGAGCTTAGCATTACATTAAGTCATAAGAAATATAATTCCTTGGAACTACCTTAGAAATCATAATTTTGAAGGAGCATAAAATGGTAATATCTATTTTCCTTATAAAGACCCAAGATTTATCTAAGTATAGCATAGTTTCCAATTGGATCAAGACAAATTCAGTTGGATAAGGACCTAATTAGTTCAAAATTAATTTGAATTCAAATGCATACAATTGGAATGTATAAGAAAACCACTCAAGGTCATCCAGTGGTTCACTAGCAAAAGCAAGAGATGCACTCACTAATTGGAGTGAATTGCTCAACATCTATTAGAGAGGTAAGAATAAATACATAGATCTTAAGGAGAATATTTTAAGGTAATTTTGGCATTTACTAAAACATAATGAATTTAGAATACTTCTAAACCCATCAAAGGCATATCTAGAGGTATGTAACATTTGGTGGTGCATCATTTTGCTAAATATACCCCCAAGTTACACTTTCTAAAGACCATATTGTGCTTGGATATCATGACATTATTGAAAAATTGGTAAGTCCCTAAGCATCCCATTAGTGGCACTGCCATATTGGTTTGTTACGTGCACATTGATTGAGTCATTGTATATTTTCCCATATTTTCATTTACTTAAAATTTTATACTTAAAAAATGGGAGAATATTAAAGTTATTAAAAATTCTCATGTGTTAATTGATCATACACACTTCCTTGCTATGGTTAAAATTTGTATCTAATTTTAATCCCTTGCATCCTTAATATTTTATGGATGTTTATTTTCCACACTTTACTTTTCATGCAATTAGTGTAGGTTATCATAGGAGTAAGGAATAGTGGGTAGTCAACATCAATATATATGTTGGGAGGATCCATTGATACTCTTTTTCAATTTTGTTGAAACTAGATTAGGGGTACATCATTGAATTTTATTTTTATTTTTTAAGCGAAAAACCCTTTTGGGTCCGTCTTGGTCTAAGAGACCACGAACAGGGGGTTCTACACCATCAAACTCACCTGGGAGTAGCACCCGACCCTACCCGCACCAACATTATCAATTGTATTTTGGATACCCAATTCAGCTTTTTGATAGGGTGGAGATTTGAACCTGGGACCTCCTTTGGAGGATTGCCCTCTCCTCTACAACTCACCTACAACACCTAGGTTGGGTACATAATTGAATTACAAGTTAAGACAACTCTCCTATTCAACACCAACATATTATTAAGAATGTAACTTGGTAGAAAATATTTTATTCATTTATGGTTTTGATATTTGTCTTCACAAGATTTAAATTTAATAAGGCAATTGTCTAAGTGGCATTTTATCTCTTAATTAATATTGTATCAAGGAGTTTATTGCAAAAACATAATAGTTTAAGGAAAATAAAGAATATGTTTGATAAAAGAAAGCAAGTTGGATATGGTTTAATTAAACTAATAGCAATGTAATGATAACAATATAATGTTTTATTATTTTGATATAAATGGTCCCCAATTGAAGTCATAACCTATATATATATATATATATATATATATATATATATATATATAGAGAGAGAGAGAGAGAGAGAGAGAGAAAGATAATTTTTCATCATATTTATCATTTTTTAGAGAGCATTTCTTTTACTATTGATTTTGATAAGAAGTCTCTTTATTGATTGTAATTATCAACTATTCACAAAATTTCATCAGTGAGTTCACTTTTATGTGTTTTCATATGGATCCCTAATTTCCTTACAAGCTTCACATTCTATAAAAAATATTCTTTGGTCTCCACTACTATTGATCTAGGGAATTGTCCTTGCTTATAATTAAGTGTTGCACCCTAAATCCAAGTTTCAACAATGATGGAAAACTTTGAAAAAGGATTATCTTTAACTCCATGTTAAGCCTACCTCCATGAATTTCTCATATTGATATATAATCTAAACTAACTATGTCACATGAAAATTAAATGCATAAAAAAATACATTTAAATAAGTGCAAAATTTGAAATGCATAAAGTTTAGAAAGAAAATTCATGAAGTTTAGAGTATGAGAATGAAAGTAAATATTGCTATTACACTATAGCGAGGATAAAATATGATAAATCAAAACATGAGAAAAAATTTCATCAATGTCCAACCATTCATTTGATTATTAAATTGATAAGCAAACGAAAATATGGGCTAGAAGGATAATACTCAACCACCACACAATTAGTAGACTAGTATGGTGGTGCCACTAACGAAATGCATAAGGACTTTCCAATTTCTTACAAATTCATGAGTACAAAGTACAATGTGAGTTTCATAGATTGTAGCTCTAAATTCATGACCAAAATATGAATGTAAGTAGGGATCTAAGCCCTTATTTATAGTAAATGTTCACCCTTGAATTACCTAGGATGAAAAACAATCACTCAGAGTGAAAGTAAAGTATTTGGGTACCTTTAGCAAAATTTTGCACCTTAAAATTTTACATACCTCTAATTATACCTTTAGCAAACCTAGAAATCTAAAAAATTCTAAGTGATCCACACAATGCCAAAAATATCAAATTTTGGAAGATTTTCCTTGAAATTCATGTTGATTTTCACTTTTATGCCCTAACTGAATGATTTTCCTGGATTTATCAAGTGATTTCCTCACTTTTGAAAGTCACTTGTGTTATCAAGTAAATTATCCCAATTTAATTGAGCATGTAGACAGTAAAATCTGGTCAATCCAATTATGCAATCAAAAGCACTGGTTAATTGACACTATATGGCTCCCTTGGGAAACCCTCAAAGGTTTAATAGTGGTCCTAACCACTCTTGGAAGGCTCTACCCCACTTTTGGGAGCTTTTGGGCCATATAGGCATGACCATCCCACCCCAATATGGTCATAGTTTGTGGCCATCCCACCCTGGGATAGTGGCAACCTAGCCATCTTGGGGTGGGACAACCACAAGGTTTGACTCCCAAAAAGTCAAATTTGGACAAATGGCACCTAGAAATTGCCATTTATTAAATCATGCAAGTCAGAGGATACAACATCCTTATGACATGCCGCATTTAAGAGGTCAAATAGGGATATTATCTTCCCCCTCCAATGCATGCCACCATATTGGCCAAATGGTGCCTCTTGCCATGCATGCCCTTTTGCCCAAAGGCCTCATTTGGCTATAAAGTGGATCCATTTTCCACACAAAATATGGAGAGGATTTTTGAGACATAGCAATGGAGTGCTACCAATATTTCTCCTCACCTTTTTGTGCCTTTTTCCCTTGAAATCTCTACCTAGTGAAGGAGGTTTGCGAGTGAACTAGGAGGCACAATTTGTTTACAAAACCAATCAATAGAGTGAATTTTACCACCAAATTTGATGAAAAAACTAGTAGGAGGGTTTTGGACCAATTCATAGAGGAATTTGTGACAAAATAAGTGCAGAAATGGTGTTTTTCCCACCCTAGGATGGTCCCCATTCTGTGACAATCCCAACCTTCCCACCCTGGGATGAGGATAGATCTGTGCATGATTTTTTTAATATTATTTTTTTTAGATTCTAGATTAGTATATGAGAATTATTTCCAAATTTCATACATTTTAAAGCTATATTGAGTGAGATATCACATTTTTAGTATTTTGTAGGGTCTTATGTAGGTCTACGGAGCTCATCTAGAGATGCATCTGAAACTATTAATAATTTTGTAAATATGACCACATGGGTTTTCTTTAAATATCATTTTATGTGTTTTTTCCAAGTTTCATGCATTTTGGATATGTTTAGGGGCAAAAATTGCTTGCTTTGGATTTTGTAGGCTTCGAAGGTCTACCGCAATTATGCCATGCCATCAAATGCAATTTCATTTCTATTTTTAGAAAAATATTCCCAAAACCATATTTTTTACATACCTAAGCAATTTCAAGTCATTTGGAGTTAATTTAGATAGGTGTATTTCATATTCATGTTTTCTAGTCTTTCATTGCCTGTGGGGATTGCATATTTTCACCATACACACGTGCTATTTAATGATTATGATTTCCTTGTGTGTAGGTGCAAGTTTCTATAGTATACAAGGAAGGATTTTAATATCATAGAACAAAGTAGTGGCATCGTAGGTTCACCCACCTCAATTTTGGGTATGAGGAAAGACATTGGAAGTGCACACAAGCTTCTTTGAAAGGACTTGATCCTTTGGGAACCCACCATTTTGTAAAAAATTGTATCAATATTGAGCCCTCATGGAGATATTTATGTAACCATGGTTTTGAACAATCGAATTAATAGAAATAAATTTCCTTTTATTTCATTTCTTGCAATTTGCTGTCTTTCCACTATTACTTGCTCCTCTAGAGAACTTTACGTGAAATGGTTCCTACCCCTAATATGCATAGACAGGAAGTCCACCCAAGGCAACCCATGCTAATTTGATATAGGTCTCCTAAGCCTTATCCAATGTTACCTCCATGACCTCCTAGGCTAGAGCAGGACTTACCTTCCAGGCCAAACAGAGGGTGCCCACAGTGGGTAGATACCCCTCTTTATAGATCAGCTGGAGAGATGCCCTATAGGGCTTACACTAAGCATTAGACAGAGGTAGAATATTTGGAAAAAAATTACCAAGGTAGGGGGGTGACATGCCACCACCCCAAAATAGGCCTAAGGATCCTTGACCTCCACCACAAGATAGGAGCAAGAATGAGGAGATCAAATCCTTATATGCATATCGGGCACTGCTAGAGCACTTAGAGTCAGTAGAGAATAAGACCTCTGGGTCTAGATCTCAAAAGCCCACTTTGCACTAGTTACGTAGTCATCCCTTTCATCCTTCATTTCTTTCCACTCCCTATATAGAGTAATTTAAGATGCCTTAGTTGGCTACTTTTAAGGGAGAGGAAGATGCACAAGAACATGTCACCAAATTCCTTAGTCAATTCTTTGGAATTCAGGATAACAATACTTTGCTTTTGTGGATATTCATGACTACCCTCTCTGGCCTCACCACAGAGTGGTTTACCCAACTCTCAAAGCATAGCATCCATAATTTGTACCAACCTGTAAATGTGTTCCTAGAATGCTTTACCTTCAATACCAAGAGGAAGGTTACATTGGCTTATCTCACTGGGTTGAAACAATATGACGATGAGTCAATAGAAAATTATGGAAATAGGTGGTGAGAATTGCTCGCCAAGTTGTTGTATATACTCCCCATGTTGGAGTTGACTCATATGTTTACCAAGAGTTACCTAAAGCTAATCTCCTTATTATTGTAGCTGCAACAATATCCAACTCTTGAATATGCCCTAGCACAGGCTAGGACCATTGAAGACATTAAGATTCAATAGGGAGATATTGTTAAGCCTTGCAAGAAGGAGTGGAACAAGAATGATAAGAATACCTCAATGCATCCTAAGCTAGTAATAGTGAATTAGGTTGCCATTAGTGTCCCAGGGCCAGCGCAAGTAGTGCCACCTCAAAAGCCTAATTATCAAGCCACACCTGGGAACTATGCCAAGGACAACTAGAATAGTCAAGGGTAAAATCAATAGCATCACCCAAAGCGATAGTTCATGCCCATTTTAGAGTCTATGGACTCATTTTTTGAGCACCTCTTAGTGGCTAATTCTATCAATATACCTGAGAGTTGACCTATCGACCAAAATTCACCAAAGCCCAAAGGATACTAAGAAGACATATATTGCAAATTTCATAGGCAAAATGCACATGAAATGCAAATGTGCTATAAGTTTAAGTATTTGGTGCAAGACATGATTGATAGGAACACCCTTCAGGTAGACAACCATATCGCACCAAACAACCAATAGATGGAGGTGTTTAAAGACCCCTTTCCTACCCATGCAAAGTAGTCCAAACCAGTGCCCCAAGTAAATGAGGTTTTATCATGCACCCCCTCATCAAGGGTATATCGACATGATCAACATTATAATGAGGAATAGGTAGTACCCCAGTCTAGTCATACCACCAGTAGCTCAAAGTGATGTTACTTCAACATCACAACTTTTACCACCTCATGTGCCAAGCATCCCACCTAGGCCTATGGTCACCATCAAGAACAAGCTCACTCAGAGCCTGAGAATGACATCTGCCTGACTCTCCATCTATGAGATCATTTAGCAATCACCACCTCATAGAGAAGCTTTAATGGAGATCCTTAAGGTGATAGAGCTTCAGCCCCAGGATGTAGCACAAGGGTGTAGTATTTCCACTACTTTTTCCCCATGGAAATTAGCCTTCTCTTCATGGTTATGGCATCACCTATCTATGGGAAGAAATGTTCCACATCATCTTCTACTCCTCTATTCATTTGGTCCCATATGTAAATTTGACATGTAGTCACAATCTTCTTCTTTCTCCAAGTTTAGGTGCCAACTCTTGCTATTCTATGGTTAGTCGTGCCTCCTCCCCTTCTACAAATAAGTGTGTGAGTCCTGTATCAAGATCTTCCTATTATGGACCTAGCTCACTTTGAGCCCTCCCTTGAGCTTCTGCCCATATTTGTCATTCAATATCTTCTAAAGAATGAATAAGCACTATACCTTGAATGATCCATTATTCATTACTTCAACTACTTTATAGGGACCAAGCCATAACATCTTCAACTTATCGGGCTTGATTTCCTGCTTCCCATTAAACTTTAGAACCAAGTTGCCTAGACTAAGTTCTAACTTCCTCAAATTTTTGTCATGCCACACCTATATTTTTTGAGCTACCTCAATCACCCATTGTGCCATGACTCTTATTTCATCCAATTTGATTAGTGCTATCAGTTGCTCTTCCAAACTTTATTGATCACCCAAGCGATGCTCTATCACAACTCTCAAACTTGGTATCAAGAATTCAACTGGCACCAATACCTCCTATTTATACATCAATTGGAAAGGTGTATGTTCTGTTGTAGCTTTAAAAGTTGTTCTATTCATAAAATAAATAGTAGCCTTTCCTCCCAATCTTCTCATATTCCATAGGTCTTATAAAGAGTAGATACCAAGACTTTATTTGTTGCTTCCACCTACCCATTAGCTTTGGGATAATACGGACTAGACAATGAGTGTAAAATCTTGAACTCCATCATCAATGTTTTGATAATATCATTAACAAAGTGGCCCCCTCGATCACTTGTTATTTGTAATGGAATACCAAATATTGTGATCACCTGCTCATACAAAAATCTAGTACTTTTTATTGAGTTGTCAGGTAATGTTCTTGCTTCAACACATTTTGTTAAGTATTCCATTGTGACTATGATGTATCTACACTTCCTTTGTTGTGATTTTTTTAATGGTCCAGTGAAGTCTAACCCCCATTGCTTAAATAGTTCTTGGGGTTGCAATGGATGCAAAGGCATAAAGTCCCTCTTTACCCACTTTCCTGCCCTTTTGCATGTATCACATGCTTTCATATATTATTTTGCATCATTATACAATGTGGGCCACCATAGTCTAGCTAGTAATATTTTTCTAGATGTTGCATCTGGTCCCATGTGCCCTCCTGCTAAGCCTTCATGAGCTTCTTTTAATGCTACTTTGACTTCTTCTTCCATCACACATATTCGTATGATACCATCAATTCCCATCTTATATAGCAATCCTGCTATCAACTAGAAGGATTTTGACTTCATGATCACTTTTTTTTTCTTAGTTGCTACCATTTCTTGTGGTAACTCACCTATGGATAGGTACTGTTCAATCAACTTGTACCATGCTGGAACAATATTTATGGCAAATAATTGTGCATCTAGAAATTCATCCGAAACTCCCGTTCCTGTAGGCTCTCATGATCATATCTGAGACAACTAGTCTACAATGACATGCTTCTTACCAGGTCTTACTACTCAAAATACGAACTCCTATTGGGTGACAAACCACCTACAGACCCATCCTTGTATCACCAACTTATTTATCAAGTACAACAGAGCTTGGTGATCAACATAGAAGGCAAAGGGATTTGCCAATAGGTAATGCCTAAACTTTTGAACTACATATACCATTCCCAAAGCTTCTATTTGTACTATAATTTCTCTCTGGCATCGTAAAAAGGTGACTAGCAAAGAAAATAGGCTAATCTAGCCTAAAATGCACTTTTTGTGCCAAGCACATCTAATTGTAAAATTTTAAGCATCAATATGAATATGGAACTCCTTATCCCAATCTGGGAACACCAAAATTGGAGTACTCACAAGCTTAGCCTTCATATCCTCAAAGGCTCCTTGGTGCTCCTCCATCCATTCTAAAAGGAACGTTCTTCTTCATCAATGAATCCAATGGGTAGGATACATGTGCATAGTTCCTAATAAACCTTCTATAATATCCCATCGATCCTAAGAAGGTTTTAAGTGAACTTACATCATATGGTTCTTCCATGTGCAATATCACATGGATCTTATTAGGATCTATTTTTAATCCTTCACTGCACACTATGTGTCCTAACAATTTCCCATATGGTACCATCAAGTAGAATTTTCCAGGATTTAATGATATATGTGTATTTATGCACCTACTCATACATTCACTGAGGGTAAGAAGATGCTCCTTGATCTTACCATAAATGGACCAATCCTCCAAAAATACTTTAAATTTCCCTATTGCCAATTGATCAAATATATATAGTACGATACGCTAAAATGTAGCTGAGGCATTACAGAGCCTGAATGGCATTCAATTGTATGCATAGATGGCATTCTCCATAATGAATATGGTCTTCAATTTATCCTCCTTGGCTATACTGATTTGATTGTACCCTAAAAACCCATCCAAAAATGAATAGATCTTGTGTCCGATGACTTCTTCCAAGATGGAATATATAAAGGGAATGGGGAAGGGGTCCTTAATAGTTACTATGTTCAGACTCCTATATTCCATGTATATTTTGATCTTGTCTACTTCCTTCTTCAAATTTATCACTATAGGTGAGCCCCATTCACTGGTTGTCACCCTAAAGATGATTTTTTCTTCCAGCATCTTTTCTATCATCGTATTCACTAAGGCAACATACTTTGAATTCATTTTATATGGCCCCCTCCTTACAGGTTGAGCTCCAAGCATTGGCATAATCTTGTGGACACATAACTATGGTGGTACTCAATTCAAGTCCTTATATGTTCATGCAAAGACATCCTTATATTCCAAGAATATGTTAAAAGTTATTGCTTTCAATACAGGGTTCCAATCATCATCGTAGTGAATCATCCTAGGTTCCTCCTCCATTCCTAGATTGATGTCCACTATATGAGGTCCTTCATATTTGATATTTTTTGGCTCACTTGCTACTTTCTCTATATTATTTGCGTGTGCTAGCCTTGTATCAATCTCCGTGTCTCCTATTGTATACTCTGCAATTTTTTTGGGAATGTCCATTTCTCTTTTGCTTTTTTCTTAGGTTCTTGACTGAATTTTGGTTCATCTTGTTTTTCCTTGATCTCCTCTAACTCAATACAAAGGTAGTTGGGATAAAAAAATTGTACTTCTCCATTTTTCAATGAATAAGTACACTATCAAATCTAGTTTTGTCCTTACTACATTCATCTAGGTACAACATTCCTTCTTCATCAGGTTCATTCCCTTCATCTCTTGAGGAATTTCCTGATTCATCAGTCGTAGCTACATCCTCACTAATTTTTTATTAGCTAGATTAATCATATATTTATGTTTTCCCTTATTGAATGTGATCTGATTCTTCCCCAGTTGCGATTAAATTTGGCTACTCATAGCCATACTCTCCGTAAGAGAGCATCGTATGTAGGCTTTTGCATTGTAATCACAACTAAATCTAAGACAAACTCTTGGTCATATACCACCACTTGTTGTGCTATCAAGATTACCTTTATATCGATACCATACTGGTCCACACCATATAATCGGAAGCTCAATGCCCATAGAGATAGAGTGCCTAGTTCTATCCAAGTTATTTTGAGTAGCACATTAACACTAGATCCTCTGTCCACAATCACTTATGTTAATTTATTCCCTAGGATCTCTATATGAACTAATGTAGTTTTCTTTCCCACATCAATCATTAATATAGTCAAATCCATGAATTGATCCTTCCTTTACTTCTCGTAAGCAAGTTGGATCTGTACTTCCATCACCTTATGTGGTTGTATTTCTTCCACCATTGCTTTCTACAATGTTGGAATAGCTTCCAACAGGTTCGATACTTTAATATATACTATGGTATCCAGAACTTGTGCTACCTCATGTCCCATCACATTATAGATGTGACAATAATCATTGCATGGATACTTTACATTTGTATGACATTTTGTCTTACATTCTGTGCACCAAATGTCATTCATGTCAGGTTTTCTTCTTTTTTCTTTCATTATCTTGTCGAAATTATGATGAATTGATGCTACTATCATCTATATAGTGTCATATTCTCCACTGTCTAAATAATTAGACTAGGGGTAAGACAAAATTCTTGTATATGTTTGTTTTGATTCACTTTCAAAATTATTTACATGCTTTAAAGCTTCTTCATATGTTTCTGATGGTACTACCTTCATATTTTTTTTATATTTTGGTAGTAATCCATCAAAAAACCTTCACTTTATCAGGAAATCTAGCAGAGGTATCTGCATCTTATCGACTAATTGCTTTAGTCTGCAATTGTATGATTTCATATCTTCATAAGATTTTTGCTTTGTTACACAAAGTTCAGTAACAATGTCTCCATCATCATTCAAAGGTCGAAACTCCTCAATGAAATTCTCCTTTATCTAATTCTATGTTTGAAAATCTACGATATTTTCTCTCTTCAAATACCAATAAATTTCCAATCCTCTCAAGGTAGCAGGAAATAAAGTTACCCAATTGTTTGGTCTATTTACACCATTTTCTCTCCAAATGGTTATACAAATTCCAATGTGTCTTGTGGGGTCTTCCTTACCCTCACCTAAAAATCATGGACATCTCTATTTGGCTACCTTGTTAGCCATTTTTGTAGAATCATCATTGTAACTTGATGTCTCCCATGGGATTTTTGTCTAATTCCTCCTTGGGGATGTCTTGCTACCATCATCATCAGAAGTTTCTATTCAAGATATCTTGTTCTTTCCCACCACTCATTGACCAAACTCTCATGCATCTTCACACTATGATTACCTTAGCTGATGTGAGGGAGATGGTCTTGGTATTTCTTCTTGAGACCTCACGCCCTGTTGCTCTGGTGCCTGACTCCCATTCTCTGCACTCCCTTGCAACCCTTTCGTTGCTTTCTCAAGTGTCACCATCCACTCTCCATCCCCTTGCATTTTTTCTCTGTTAACTCTTGTCTCTACACTAGGTGGTTCTATTTCCTCATCTTCTAATGCTATCAACAATACCTCAAAGTCTCCTTCTTCATATGTCCAAACTTACTCTATTTTTTGTTCATGTGTACTATGGTCTGATTTACTTGTATTCTATCTACGAGATGGAATGTTCTCTCATACTTTCCATCTCCTATGCCTTTGTACACTGGTGTCTATCATTCACCTCTAATTTTAGTAGTATTATTTCTTTCTTAATTTGACATGTTTTAACAAAAATGCTAGATTTGGTAAGGTAATGGCACCAAATGTAGCATGCGTGGAGTGCAGTATTCCCAGATGGGGATGTGATGAAAGATATTTAGTATAAATTTTGACCAATTGCACCTAATCTAGCCAATTCTATATAGTTGTACTATTTACAATTGTACAATTCTTAAAATATACAACTAGAGATTGTACAGCCCCAAAACATATAGTTGTACGATCATAACTGAACACTTTGTACTATTTCTTCAAAAATTTTGGAATTGATAAAAAAAATTCACTTTGCTAGGATTCACTTGGAAATCACTTAATTTACCTTCAAAATGCTTAAAAGTACAATTTCAGGCCAAAACCTCATCAGATATATAGAATTACAAACCCTAGTATAGTTTGGTCACGTAATTGTACGGTTTGGTAAAAACCCTCATTCTGCCAAATCTATTGACTTAGAAAAATACCCATTTGCATATTATTGCCAAAAACATCATTCCCAATAATGGGTAATAGCCATTAATCTGATTTTCTATTTATTCCTCTATTTCACGTAAGAGCACATGGATGATTGTCTGTTTTCTAGGTATGCAACTCTACCACAGATCTGGACTCCACAATACCTGCAATATCAATAAAAATTTACCAATAATATAATTATTAAGATTTCTCTCATATCCACAGACATGCATACATAGATATGGTCTAAATGATAATTTATATTATTCTGGCATTGTACACAGGCAGTGTAAAATACAAATTGCAGCATTAAATATTTCTCATTCCATGGATAATACCTAGTTAACATTGAAAATTGCACCCAACAATCAAACCATCAGCCAACACCACCAAAAAATTGAATGGGGCCTTATAATGGTTGTCCAGGCCATTCCAAAGTGGTTCCTGAGATAGTTCATTATTTACAACTACCCATACATTAATAACTTTAATTAATGTTTTAATGTAATTTTTATCAAATTACATTTCATTTGCATGCCTTCCCATTTCATTTAATTTACATGCATTTTACCTTTATTTATTTATTTATTTTCTAATTGTACAATTCCATCCAATTGTACGTTTTTTTTATCAATTGTAAAATTTATACCAAATTATACAATTTTGTGGGGCGTGTGCAGAAATGCATGGAACCGATGATTACCTTCTAAGGAGTTGAGATTAAACCAGTTCCAAATGATATGGTGGATCCCCCTTTGCACATCATCGCATGTGTAAACAAAACACCTTACAAGAGAGTGTTGATATGCATTGGGTCTTCTAGCAACATCATTACTACAATAGCTCTCAAGCATCTGAAGCTCCCAATATCTCATATTGTCATGTCTACCTACACCCTTTGAGCATATAATGATACCATATGCTCAATAGTTGGTACAATAGTCCTACCTATTTAGGTAGGACAAAATACCATACCGACACTGTGTCACATCTTGGAGGGTGAGATGGCGTACATATTGATGGGAAAACCTTGGACTAGGGACATGAAGTATGTCCCTTCCATTGCTCACCAGTGCTTGAAATACACCTATGAAGGGAAATTTCATGTCATCCCTATGGACCTAGAACCCTTCAAGTACTACAACATGGTGCAGCAGATCTCTGAGTCTACCTTGCCATCCACCCACCTAGATTTTCAACTGAATGAATCAAGCCAAGGTTTGACTCTATCACCATCACCTTCAGTCAATACATCATCATCTCATGCCACACCATCATCATATTTATCACCTCTAGATGTGCCTTCATCATTGAAAAATCCTCTACCAAGAGGCATGGGGAAGAGGCTTGTTGATGAGAGTCCTTCGACCATATCCACCATCTCCACTAGTGAGACTCCTAGCCCAATATATGAGGAGCTACCGCATGAGGCAAACATTGATTTAGTTCAAGCCTCGCTCTTGTCCCCTCATTCTACATAGCCATAGGTCACTGTGCACCTATATTCCATCAGTTTGGAAGAGTACATTGTTAGGAATGTCATCGCCACTCCTACCATCGAGTCAGTGCAAGATATGGTTCAACCTCATCTTTCCATAGGTACTATTGTACCTCTTAGTATTCCCCCCAATAAAACAAATTTCATATATGGGGGTCTCGACTATGGCATTAAGACTTACCAATAGCAAGAGGAGGATGAAGAGCCCTTTTCTGAGGACATCAACTACATGTCCAACCCTGAATTTGCCATAATGTACCTTCACCTCTGTAATTGGCATGGTTATGGGTTGGGCTTGTATGAGTAAGGCATCTGAGTTCCTTATCAACCGTATTATCAAATACCTTATAATAAATCTAGTTTGGGACACAACAAGCCTATGCCCCCCATAAATGTCCTCATAGATAGCTAAAAGCACATGACTCTAGACTTTAGGGATGAGCTTGCGTGAGACCCTTGTGCCAACCCCAATCATGTCTACTCACTAGGAGACTACTTCCCTATGCCCTTGGGAGATGATGACCCACCTCATGATGTCATCCAATCTTACAAGAGATGTGAAGGTTCACGAACTATTCCCCATGATAGTGAGGAAAAGGATCTAGGATCCCCTTTTGAGTGGACATCCAATGATGAGTCAGACTATGGAGTTGCATCGATTTACTCTGCTAGTTTTGATGGAGAATACATGTGAATCATCCATCTATATTATGATGATGAGTTCTATTTGTACATGTTCCCATTACATAATCCCATATAGCAATAAATTCTACCTTTAGAGGAGCAAGCTCACCCACAACCAAACTGACTACCTCTGGTTATTCTACCTCCACCACCTAGGCGAAATCATCCATCCATTAACATGATTTCCATAGACCTTTTTGAGCCCCTACGAGATCTGAATAACCAATCAAAGCCACTACACATCAACTTGAGGGCCATTGAATTTGATCAAGGAGATTCTCCCCTATCGCCTTTTGAGTATTGGTCTTGCGATGAAATACCATAGCCATTTCGGTTCTCTCCAAGGCCTACTCATGATGTCTTCCATGATGAGGAGAAACCTAAGGTTCCCATTGATGATCTAAATCTTGTTGATGATATTAACCTGATACCTACTCCTCACTAGTTGGAGGAGGGGTCACATAGGTCATTCGAGCAAATGATTAACGTAGATATCAGCTCAGATCCGGATAATTCTTAGTACATCAAGTTAGAGGAAAGCTTTTCCCCATTGAGTAGGACAATTACATAGCCCTTCTCACAAAGAATAATGAAGCCTTTGCATGGTCCTATGGTGACATGTTAGGCAGGGATACACATCCTATCAGTTGTCATCCAGCTTTCTCAACAGACATCCCGTCATCGTCTACACTGCCCATACAATATATCTTAGATAGGCTAGACGATCTAGAGTCACAAGTGAGTCAACAATAAAATACTTTACAACATATCTTGGATCAACTCACCATCATCAAATTATGGTTGAGCCAGTCAAATCCTCAACCTCTCGATTGTTAGGATCAAACCCCTCCTTTACATTCCATGACAAACCCTTAACAAAACATGGGGGGCAGTACCAAGGCCATAAACCACAGTGATAATATACCCATTTGTTAGAGCCCTTAGCATCAATCTTTAATTAACTGTATGAGGTGCAAGCAATCATGCTTCCCCCAATCTATCTATTGAATCCTAATAAGCATAGATCAAATTCACATAGGTGAAACACATATTGTGTTTACCATCGATAAATAGGCCATGATATCTAGACCTACTACATATTTTGAGATTTAGTCTAGGATATGATCAATAGGTAAGGACTTCAGATAGGAGTCTTCCAATATTCCTTACCTTTGCATGAAGTAAACACAACACTTGACCATCTAGTTGAACCTAATCAAGTGTGCATCACTCTACCTTCCCATGGGTTTGTGGATATGATCGATGTTATAGCAGAGCGACAAGAATACTACTATTAATATATGCAACCCATGTTATCCTCCAATGTTTTACCTTCGGTCGACTCATCCTAGAGGGACGCTCGCACTGCACAATCTTAAACCTCACAATAGGGGGGGTCAATTTTCATTGTTCTCTAGGTGGTCTATGACCATCTAGGTCACCCCAAAAGGCTCCAAGGGTATTTACATTTTGCTTGGTCAATCCAAAACTCCCCTAGGTAGTCTATGATCATCTAGGTCACCCCAAAAGGCTCCAAGGGTATTTACATACCACTTGGTCAATCCAAAACTCCCCTGGGTAGTCTATGACCATCTAGGTCACCCCAAAAGGCTCCAAGGGTGTCTACAACCTAAAATTCTCCTAGGTAGTCTATGACTATCTAGGTCACCCCAAAAGGCTCCAAGGGTGTCTACAACCTACGTGGTCAACCCAAAATCCTCCTAGGTAGTGTATGACCATCTAGGTCACCCCAAAAGGCTCCAAGAGTGTCTACAACCTGCTTGGTCAATCCAAAATGATCCTAGGTGGTCTTCAACCATCTAGGTCACCCCAAAATGCTCCAAGGGTGTCTACAATCCGCTTGGTCAATCCAAAATTCTCCTAGGCGGTCTATGATTGTCTAGGTCACCCCAAAAATTCCCAAAGGCATCCATAAGCCCTTTGGTCACCCCAAAAGTCCCAAAGACATCCATAAGCCCTTTGGTCATCCCAAATATCCCAATGGCCCCTCATATGCCTTTTGGTCACATGTACATACATATATATCAAAATTCAAAAATATTATCAAAATATCAAAATTTAAAAACATTGGATTTCATAACATTGCATACCATTTGCATTATACAATAAATTGCATTAGGAATAATCATCATTGCACTTTGCATTTTAGAGTTGCTCATACATTTCTAGCACTGAGACTGTACATTAATCATAATTCAAAATCAATGTTGTTCAATTCATCATTCAAATGATTCCATATTTCACCTATCATTTTCACCTACATTTCTCACTTTCCATATTTGTGTCCATTCCCTTCGCCTAGCCATTTTTCTAGAATGTCATTAGGGTTTTCGGTCACTCGGCCATCTCTAGTTTTCTTGTCATATTTTATAGAAATATATCCTAATTTTTAGGAGGTAGAGTCTTTCTTAGATTGTACCTTGTATATTTTAAAATCCCAACACATATTTCACTAATAAATCCAAGTTTTACACAAGAAAATATGAAACCTATGAAGTGGTCTAGGTTACCTTAAGAAAAAAGGTTATCCTGCCCATCCCCCTGTGTGGATGGTTCAAGAATGCTAAGAATTGGCAAAAGGACAAGCTCCTCCTTACCCAATTCCTCAAAATAAATAGTGGTTTCACCACTATCAAAATCAAAATCCCAAAGAGCAAAAATCAAAATAAAAATAAATAGTGGTTATCACCACTCCCCAAATTCCTTGCTCAATAAAAAAAGGAAATAAAAAAAAACAGTGGTTTTCATCACTAAGTGTGAACAAATATACCTGAATTCAAATAAAAGAAAAGAAGGGAGTATTGAACTTGAATCCCTAGAATTCTCAAAATTCGACAAACCATTAGGTCATCCTCATTACAGGATTTATGGCATCAAGCCTTTCTTGTAATGGTAGTATCCTTACACATGACTATATATCTATCACATTAGATTTTTGCGTATGTGCTGACCAATGTTTGCATGTGGATGAGCTAGCTTTTGGTAGCCTATACTACCTAGTGGTCTAATCCAACTAAGTAAAAAACCTATAATCATGCTACTCATAGGGTGATCTTCATTATATATGGTATGTGTTAATCCCATTTGGCACTGGGGTAATATTATGATTATCACAAAATAAACTCACTTGAACACATAGGGATATTGAGTATCTAGGTCATCCTAGCAGATTCCTAACTTGTCAAAAAGTATTGCATGGTTAGTATATAATTTTTGACCAGTTGACTAAAGTGTTTGAGTCTCATGAAAAAATCAAATACAACTTTGAAGGATTCATTCCCATTGCCAAACATAGATGCTCTTGTTGATGCCATTGCAAGTCATGAAATGCTCTCCCTAATGTATGGGTTTTTTGGATATAATTAGATCCGAATTAAACCCGAAGACCAAAATAAGACTACTTTTATTACTCCATGGGGGACATTCTATTACAAGGTAATTCTATTTGGCCTGAATAAAGCTGGTGCCACATACTAGCGGGCCATGACGTACATATTTCATGACTACATGCACATAATCTTGGAAGACTACATGGATGAATTGCTGGCCAAATATTTAGTATGACAAGAGCACACTGATGTCCTTACAAAAGTCTCCGACCGTCTCATAAAGCACAATGTCACAAAGAACCCTAAGAAGTGTGTGTTTGGCATGACTTCTAGTAAGCTTTTAGGTTTAATCGTTTCAAAGAGAGGCATAGAATTTGATTCTACAAAGGTAGAAGCTATATTGGGAATGGCTACCCCTACCAACATTAGGGAGTTAAGAAGCCTACAAGGCAAGGTAGCATCCATAAAATGGTTCATTGCTTAATTATCATATAAGTGTTGACCCATGAACTGGTTGCTAGCAAAGATGTACCATTTCATTTGGATGAAGAGTGCCAACAAGATTTTGTGATGATCAAAACTTACCTGGAAACATTGCCAGTGATGTCTCCACCAAGGCCAGACATACCATTTTTACTATACATATCGGCTACTAATTGTTCTTTGGGCACCATGTTGGCCCAAAAGAATGTGCAAGACAAAGAGTAAGTCATATATTACATCAATCACACCTTGGTAAGCTATGATCTAGGATATGTGTATGTAGAATAGTTGTGCTTAGCAGTGGTCTTCACAATCCAAAAATTGTCACACTATATGTTGGGCCATACGACTTACGTTATATCGAAACAAAATCCTTTACAGTATATGATGAACAAGACATATCACAATACATGTATTGCAAAGTGGATCATGCTATTGACAAAATTTGATCTAGAATTCATAAGCCAAAATTCCATCAAGGGACAAGTCATAGCAAATCAATTAGTAGAGGCACCTCTTTAGGATAGCAAGCCTCTCACCATAGAATTGCCTGATGACGTAGTATTTGCATTATCAAATTCACCTAAACTCGGAGAGCCTGAGAAGGAAAGAGACATGTCATTGTTCTTCGATGTTTCAAAGTGTGAACAAGCGGGCGAAGCATGGATAGTATTTATCACACCATAAGGTGCTCCCTTGCTCTTGTAATTCAATTTGGACTTCCCTTGCATAAAAAATAACACAAAATATGAGGCCTTTGATTTTGGGACTTCAAACAGCTATGGAAATGGGTATTAAAAGATTTAAAATCTTTGGTGACTCCTTGCTCATAGTTAACCAAGTCAAAGAATTGTTCCAATGTAGGTGCCCACTCTTGAAATCTTACAAGGATCTTGTTGACACTTACCTAGCTAGCCTGACTAGAATGGTATGAAATCGAGGTAATCCCTCATACATCAAACAAATTTGCAGAAACCATGGCATATTTGGGATCCTTAATCCGTTAGAACCCGTCTACTAATTTCACAACCGTTCACATCAAAGTGCTCATATTTTCAAAAATACAACGTGAGGTTATTGAAAACCTAGAGTCAGTCAACATGATCCAGACCAAAAAAAATTAGTATTAGTCCTTCAGATCTAGAGTTTTCTTTCAAAAGGCACCTTGGAAATATTTGATCTCTCAAGGTCCTATGTAATGTGGTACAACCATCCACCATAGGGTGATTTCTCAATCTATGTTCATAAATAATGGATCATAAGAGGAACATATCGTGTTATCCATAGAAGTTGTGGCCTATCAGGATTGGCTTTCCCAAGTGCGAGATTTCTTGAAGCTAGGAATGGTATCGTAAGACCTATCACATGCTGAAAGGTGAGCATTTAAAAAAAGGTGATGATATATATATTGCTATGAGAGATCCTATATAGACGAGGCTATGATGGAATGCTCCTTCATTGTCTTGAGTCCCAAGAAGCATCTTGGGCAATTTCACAAGCTTATGATGGTTTGTGTGGTGGCCATTTTAGTGGCATGACCACCATTAAGTGCATCTTGAGAATGGGTTACTATTGGCCCACTATGGAAAAATACTATTGCAATTATGTCAAGAAGTGTGTTAAGTGTCAGCATCATGCAAACCTCACTCACTTGCCATTGCAAGCCTTGCAACCCATCCAGGCAGCATGGCCCTTCTCATAGTGGGGACTAGACTTAGTGGGGAAGATTTCACCCCCATCCTCAGGCTGACACACATTCATCATAACAGCCACTGAATACTTCACCAAATGGGTTGAGGCGATCCCCTTAACATCAACTAGACCAAGGATTGTTGAGTTTATACTCCACAATATCATAAGTCATTTTGGGGTCCCTTCGAAGATAATATCGGATAATGGGCCATATTTCAAGAACAAAAATGTGCATTCTTTATTGAATAAATATCACATTCATTATATTTTTTCAATGCCCTACTATCCATAAGAAAATGGGCAGACAAAATCCTCAAACAAAACAATAGTCTCTATCTTGAGGAAAAAAGTGAAAGATAATCATAAGGACTAGAATTTGTAATTGCCTTTTGCATTATGGGTATACAGGACTAGTGTGCGGATGTCCACTAGGGCAACACCGTTTTTACTTGTATATGGAACTGAGGCCATCATACCCCTAGATTTGGATATGCTAACTCTATGCATAGCATTGAAATACTTCATAGATGATGACACAGTGCAGCAAGGTCACCTTGATCAGTTAACACTTCTAGATGAACGTCGAGTCAATGCCTTGGAGAATCTTTGGGTTTATCAGAATCACCTTGCACGAGCGTACAATAGCAAAGTACACCTAAGAGATTTCAAGGTTGGAGACCTTGTGCTCAAAGAAAACCATCAGAACTCAAATCTACCATTGCACCTACAAGACAAATTTGTGATAAATTGGATAGGTCCTTATATAATTTTAGAAAGAGTTGGGCCAGGGGCATATCACCTTATGTCATTGGATGGTGTTGAAGAGCCTGAGCCCCTCAATATCATCCACTTGAAGAAATTTTACACATAAAATACAAAAACATTCAAATATGTCATAAAAAAAAAAAAAAAAAAAAAATATATATATATATATATATATATATATATATATATATATATATATATATATATATATATATATATATATTTATATATACATAAAAACAAGAAATGCAAACAAATTCGAAAAACATAAAAAGTTCAAAAATCAAAATTCTCCAAGGGTATCTTCACACCACTTGGTCAAACTCAAATTCAAAAATTCTCCAAGAGTATATCCACACCGCTTGGTCAAAAATTGAATCAAAATACTCCAAGGGTATCTTCACACCGCTTGGTCAAACTCAAATTAAAAAATGCTCCAAGGGTATATCCATACCGCTTGATCAAAAATTCAATCAAAATGCTCCAAGGGTATGTCCACATCGCTTGGTCAAACCCAAATTCAAAAATGCTCCAAAGGTATCTTCACACCACTTGGTCAAAAATAAATTCAAAAATGCTCCAAGGGTATATCCACACCGCTTGGTCAAAAAAAAATTTAAAAATTCTCCAAGGGTATATTCACACCACTTGGTCAAAATTCAATTCAAAATGCTCCAAGGGTATATTCACACCGCTTGGTCAAAATTCAATCATAAATGCTCCAGGGATGGCTTCACGTTGCTTGGTCAAACTCTAAAATTCCTCAAAGGCACAATAAGCCCTTTGGTCAAAATACAATCAGAAAAACAAAAACAATTCAAAATCAAAAATACAAAAACAATCACATTTTACAAATTGCATCTATGTAGATGCATTACATCAAACATACACATCTATTGCATTTACATATGTTATGGTCACACTATTGCAAACAATGCCACAATTTGTATAGCAACCACAAATACACAAATCCATCCTCATCCATCCATTCATGTGTGTAACTGTGTTTTTCAACACAACCATATCATGTTGCTATAAGGAACAGGCTAAGATTTTTTGGTCATTCAACCATATCTAGTGGTCTTATCAATTTTTATGGGAAGCCATATTGATTAGTAGAGAGTAAGGACTAGTCATGAATACCTCAGATATTCAGAATCCTATCACTAATTAAAAACACTAAAATCCTAGTTGGTACAAGGGAAGATGAAAGTTGCATATAGTGTTCTAGGTTACCTTAAGCAAAAAGGATCTTCCTTGCTTATCCCTCTGTGCGACCGGTTCAAAGATGCTGAGAATTAGCAAAAGGAAAAGTTCTACCCTACCCAGAAATGAGTTATTATCATCACTACATAAATCCCTTGCTTTCATAAAAATAAAAATAAATCCTTAAACAAAGCACAAATCCAAAATCCCAGTTTCCAAAGTCATAATTCAAAATCAAGCAATAGTCAAAGTCAAAACAAACAAGTTATTCTTAACCTTACAAAAATCCCTTGCTCAAAAATAAAAATCAATTAAAATAAATAGTGGTTTTCATCACTAAGTATGAGCAAGTATCCCAAATGAAATGAAGAAAATAAGGGAATGGAACTTGAATCCCTGGAATTATCAGCATAACCAAATCGTAATCACAACAATATGTCTATTACAAAAGAATTTCACATTTGTGTAGACCAATGTTTGCATGTGGATGAGCTAGCTTTAGGTAACCTAAAGTCACCTAGTGGTATAATCCAAATAATTCCAACACAGGATAAGATGAACAATTGAAGATCCCCAATCTTAGAAATGGTCTAAAATAATCCTGCCTAACATCGAAGGAAATGATTGAATTCTATCTAAATATATTCATTTTCACACATAGGGATAATGAATCTATAGGTCCATGATGAAAGCCTTGCTTCTTCAAAAGTCTAGTGTGGTTAGTACACAACTATTGATAGAATCACTAGAGTGTTTGAGTTTCAGGAAAAGCCTCAAAATTAAATTTTACATAGCAACAAATCATATCAAAAATCACATCATCAACTTTATTTATAAAATTCTGTAAATTAGGGGGTATTACTAAAATAAACTAGATATCGGATATATGTTAGAAATGATATTTATACGACCACTGATTATTTTATATTTCTTAAATTACAGAAGCTTATCCAAAAAATACATACATTCCACATCATTACATTGCACATATGGATGGTTTATAATTAATTCTTATTATTAGAATGATTATTAAACATTCATGGTTGTTATAATTTTTTTGGTATCACCCAATAGATTATTAAAATCATAGCATATGCATTCCTTATGTTTTAAGTGATTAAAGCATATAAGTTCATTCACATTAGATTAAACACCATATACATAACACATTACACATTGCATTTACCATATCATATCATAAGTTAGATGCACACAATTAAATCAAGATTAAACATGTATCTAATAGAAACATTGCATCCATATAAATACAATGTCATAAATCACCCATCCATGTATAAAATCATATCATTATATTCACCCATACATAGAACCATAAATCCATCGTCAAATCAACTCATGATACACAACATCATGTCACAATAATCAAATCATATAAGCATCTACATAAACAACTACACAAGCATCCATCTCAAATCCATATCATCATAAATATCACCTATCATCTAACACATACATCAACTAATCATAATGTCATCATCACATCACATAAGTAAAACAAGAACATAAATAGTAAGTGAGACACATAATGGAGCATAATGTAAAGTCTTATATAAATGTGTGAGTCTCAAAATGTGTATCTCAAAATGCATGGATATACAAAAATATCTGAAGGCTATAGTCATATAGGTCACCCGATCTCAAAAATAGAAGTTTGCAACATCATTAGTCAAATACTAGGCCTGTGCCCCTCGTAGCACCACCTCCTATGGATGGATATCAGATAGAATGGTATGAGACTGTTGACCTCTCCATGTAAGTTTGAGTCCTATGGCTAGGTCGGATGGAAGAATACCTTGAGGTAGAGCACCTGCTAGCCTGTGAACCACCTACATATGTCCTCTCCCTTGAAATGGCTCCCAGTATCCTGATCTGCATATGGAGAGAAGCAATATGGCCTACATGACCAATAATCATTGCCTTGTACTCATCTAGTAAACCCTACATCTACTTGATCTCTGCTCCTGGATCTATCCTTGTAGAACCCCGAGGTGTGGAAGGATCAAAAACCACCTGCATCCTAGGAGTTCCACCCCTAAGAGCAGCCTATAGAGCCTGTATCTGAACAGTGAGCTGCTCTATGGTAGCATCCCACTATACAATAGTAGCATCTCACTGTGCAATGGTAGCATCATGCTGCTGCACCTGGATATTGGTCGACTGGAGCTCAACCTCTACATCATGCAACTATACCCTCAAAGGAGAATCTCTCTCTTCGACATCCACCTCCTCATCCTCAGGATCCTCCTACTCCTCCACCACCATCTAATTTCCCTGTTGGCCCCATACCTTAGTCCTAGAGTGGACTCTGCACCTTGTTGGATCTACCCAATCTCTACCATCATCCTAGTAGCCCAGACTGCCATCACCATACCACATCCAGTCACCCCACCATTGTGCAAATGCATCTGTAACTCCCCCAGCAACTTTTGGGTCCACTTCTAGGACGTCCTCCTCATTGGCTAACTCTATGATATGTGGGGGAGGTAGGTATCTCTCTACTTCGATGTGCCTGTACAAGAATGAGATGAGTGGCACATCCTATTGTAAGCTGTACTAAAAAAGAACCCAGGAGTAGAAGAAATACTCCCTGATGCCAACCTTATGGCCAATGAGCCACCGCTCATGCCAAGTTTTAGCTATAAAACTGGGTGGATCATCCCAAGTTGGGCACTCGTAATATGGATGCCACATGATGGCTCTGGCCTGTAACCCAGTAAGAGTCTTAGTGTAGTGGGAGAGCTTCCCCGCATGAGGGTGGCTCTTGTACTCCTCGTGCTATCGAGCCCACTTGGAATTATAGCACTGCATCCTATCATAAATAAAATTGATCTTAGTAGGGAGCCCCTTGGGATGATCCACATTGATATGCTCCCATCCCTAGACCTAGAGGAGCAAGTTATAAGAAATTATGACATGGAATCATTGGTGGATGTGAAATAGCTCATCATAACATTGTTCTAATAGAGACCTACCCAATGCATAGATGATCGTCTGCTCACTGTCCATCAGATCTTGAACCATTGCGAGGAGGTTCCACGGGAACCTCAAACCTGAGCAGTTCAGAATGAGAATGTTGTTGATATCCATCAGCAGTACTGCATGCCTCTCCATGAAGACACGCTTCCTATACCAATGAATGACAAAAACATCATCGGACTTGTTGTCCTCAAATGCAGCTACTACATGATCACCAAACACCCTAGCAAAAACTCCATCATGATCATTGGTGGCCGAAGAGACAATGGCCACTCCATAAAAGGGGATCCAAAAAATCCTATATTCATCCTTCGATGTGATAGTCATCTCATTGGTAGGAAATATAGAAGGTATTTGTCCTAGGATCCCATCGATGAACCAGGGAAATAAAGTAGGCTTGGTACGACATAATCTGAGGCAACCAAATGACATAATGAAGTTCACGAGCCTTAAACTAGGCCCAGTTCGTAGCATCAAGGAGTGGAATAAGGTCATTAAGAAGTTTCGATCCTGATCTCGAGTAGTGAGAATCTAAGGGTACAAATAAAAAGTATAACTACAATGCACCTAAGGCATGAATCACAAATAAAACATGAAAAATCATGCACGTAATGAAAAAACTATCCTAAGCCTGAGCAAAGAGAAATAAGGCAACTAATCAAGCAACTCAAAATTTTAGAAAAATTAGCATAATCACCTTGCAAGAATTCAAAATTAAAAAAAAATAAACTAAGGCATTCAACCACTGTCGCCTATAGCGGCTAGAAATTGGCCGCTGGGGATAGCAGTGGCCAAACCCCAATGGTAAATTTTTTGACCATTGGGATTCAAATCTAGCCACTCTGAGTGACAGTGGCCAAACCACAGGCTGAGTTGGCCACTATGAGTAGCAACGTCCGACAGGTGACACTGCAGACATGTGCGCCCTAGGCCAAAAATGAAAAAAAAAATTAAAAAATAAACAAATGGGGGAAAACCCACCAAAGCAAAGCAAACTCTAAACCTAACTATGTATTCGGTCCATTGTCGACATGTTTAATGAGGTTCATTTACCAGTTACTTAGTGAGGTTCAATTTTACCCAAAAGAGAGAAAGTAGGGTCAAGGTTGAGAGATTACCCGAGAAGCTCCAGCTCCTCTACTTGCAGATGTCTCTTCCTACGTAGCCATGGTCTCCAATGCAACAACACTCCAAAATACAAATGTCACTTTCTTGTCAGAGCTTTGGAAAGCAAAACGATAGTTGTTAAAATGAAAAATCAAAACCCTAGATTCCCTTTTGTACTCCTCAAATTGCGCGTTGACCACTACCGACATCAACAACCCAAAATTCATGGTCGCTCAGGGCTAAAGTGGCTACAAGCATGGACTTAGTTGCCGCTAGACCTGACAACAACCAGATGTGCAAGGAAAACTAGGAAAATTCCTTCTAGGAGGAGTAGCAAAAAAAATCAAATAAACGCATTTTGATGGTCCTTGATCATAAAAATGATCAAAATAACAAAACATTCACATAAAAAAAATCTCAAGTAAGCTTCGTATTCGGTTACTTACTCTATCAACTCGGTAGTTGCAAATATTTTCACTCCATGTGACTTGGTGAGATGAGTAAGTTACCATAGAGCTACTCGAGGAAAAATATTCATTTTTGGAATTACGTTGCATCACCTCAACCCCAAAGAAGACCAAGATGATCGGACTACTCCACGGGTATGATGGAATCATCCTAATTCTCCTGTGACACCAAAAACACCAATCCAAGTGATGCAATACAAGCATAAATAAAATCACTCATCCTAACTCCCTAAGAAGGCTATTTGTGGTCGGACCGCTCCCTAGGATAGGGATGAGTGATCATCATAAACAATTGAAATCACACTTGGATGGGGGTCACCCATTAATTAACAAACACTAGAAAGGAACCAAAGCTAGTCAAAGTGGTCAAGCGATTTGTCACTTCATTCATCGCCTTTCCCTCACCAATTTATTTATGTGAGGGGGTAGTTAAAGTCTTCAAAATAATCATAATCAAAATCAACAAAAGGTCACTTGATCATGTCAAAATTGCATTCGTCCTATGAATCAATGCATCTAAAAATTGCATAATTTCCCTTGTTTTCTAGGAACATAAGCGAACGTGGCATCTTCAATTTGTAGCTCTCCTATAGGTCGGATATGATTGTAGCAACAGAAGCTACCCAATTGAGTCTGAGGAATGAGTGCAATTGAATGTATGCAAGCCTTGTGCTAAGATAAGTCTTCCAAACATTGAAGAAATTATTCGAGGATGTGTGTCGTCTTATTTGATTGGGCCATCCAACATTGATCAGATCAATGATCATCGTACACCCTGCGAACATAGTAGTCTACATTTTTACTTTGTGTTGTATCTTTCACTTAGTGCATCACAAAAAAGGGGCATCTATAGACACCTAAAACATGTAATTTTTAGGGATACTACTCACATAGGCACACTCATAGGTTGTGTGACTAAACCTTTGGATCTTCCAAGTGTTTAAAGTGGTTTTTGCCACTCATAAGGGGTATTTTCAGCCCATCCAAACTTGACCGCTGTAGACCAGAGCAGCCAGAATCCAGCCGTTGTAGCTCAGAGTGGCCAAACCTTAGTCATTGTAGACAATAAAAACTAAAATTTAAATATATTTTGATGCCCATAAAGCCTAATCTCATGTGGAAGTGGCAGTTTGCATGCAATAAGGAAGATCAGGGACAACTTTGTATTCCTCCTCACAGCCAGTCTACATGAAAGACTCCAGTCCAGATTTAGACATTAATTAACTGCCCCTCAAGGGTAGACAAAATCTAGGATTACCATACTAACATCAAGTGTGCATGAGGGATTCAGTCCTAGGGTTTTAAAATTGACCTAGGGCTTCAAATACTTTATAAGGAGTAAACCTAAAGGTACTAGGGGACCTTCTTTTATCAATCAGAGATAGATAGAGAGGGATACCCTTCATTTGATACATAATTTTACACAAAGAGGGTAGCAGATGTATAAAATATTCCCTAGCAAGGGGTGATTCTCCTTTATAGGCTTACCGGTGATGCACACAGAAATTTACGAGGGCTTACAGATGCCTCATTCCCTAGGTATGATTTCTAGAGGGATCCTCTTGATTTCATTTGTTATGGATTTGTTCGATGAACCTGTAGCCCTGAAACCAATGAAACAACAACACACACTTATATGTCCAATATTGCCTCCCTGGATGAGGTTGTTAGCAATGAATAAGCTTAATAAAAACAAGTGCAATGAAACTAGTACTATCAACTAAAATAAAGCTTATGGTAATGAAATGAAGGAAAGAGCAGAATAAAAGAAACTACCACTTAAACCCTAGACTAGGTTGCGGGCCACTGTCCAAGACATCGGTCGATAAGGTGAAATATCTTACTATTGATCCAAAGGCTATGGGATCAAGTCTACTACTAGTGTTAAAATGATTACCTTATGTATTTAGATTTGCCCTCCAATCCGACAAGGCTTCACTATAGGAACCGACCTCCAAGGGAAGCTCTCCAAGTCTCTAGAAGCTCTTCTCAATGATACAACCTGCTCAAAGTTCTGATGTATGATCGAGTGATATTTTATTTATTTTGATTATGATTATTTTGAAGACTTGAACTACCCCCTCACACAAATAAATTGGTGAGGGAAAGGCGATGAATGAAGCGACAAATCGCTTAACCACTTTGACTAGCTTTGGTTCCTTTCTAGTGTTTGTTTTTTATGGGCAACCCCCATCCAAGTGTAATTTCAATTATTTATGATGATCACTCGTTCCTATCCCAGGGAGCGGTCCAACCACAAATAGCCTTCTTAGGGAGTTAGGATGAGCGATTCTATTTATGCTTGTATTGTGTCACTTGGCTTGGTGTTTTTGGTGTCATAGGAGAATTAGGATGATTCCATCGTACCTGTGGAGTAGTCTGACTGTCTTGGTCTTCTTAGGGGTTGAGGTGATGCATTGTAATTCCAAAAATGAATATTTTTTCCTGAGTAGCTCTTACTCATCTCACCAAGTCACATGGAGTGCAAATTGCTACAACTGCCGAGTTGATAGAGTAAGTTATCGAATACGAAGCTTACTCAAGATTTATTTTTATGTGATTTTTTTGTTATTTTGATCATTTTGATGATCAGGGACCATCAAAATGTGTTTATTTATTTATTTTGCTACTTCTCCTAGAAGGAATTTGTCTAGTTTTCCTTGCACATCTGGCTGCTATCATGTCTAGCAGCCACTAAGTCCCTACTTGTAGCTGCTCTAGCCCTGAGTGACCATGAAGTTTGGGCCACTGACATCAGCAACAGTCAACATGCAATTTGAGGAGTATAAAAGGGAATCTAGGGTTTTGAATTTTCATTTTAATAGTTGTCATTTTGATTTCCAGATATTTTATGAGAAAGTGACATTTGCATTTTGGAGTGCTACTGCATTAGAGAGCATGGCTACATAGGGAGACATTTGCAATTAGAGGAGGCGAAGCTTCTCGGGTATTCTCTCAACCTTGACCCTGCTTTATTTCTTTTGGGTAAAATTGAACCTCACTAAGTAACTGGTAAATGAACCTCATTAAACCTATCGGCAACAAACTGAATCCATAGTTAGGTTTAGATTTTGCTTTGCTTTGGTGGGTTTGCCCCCATTTTTTTATTTTTCAATTTTTTTGTCATTTTCAACCTAGGGAGCACATGTCTGCAGTGTCGCCCATCAGCCACTGCTGCTCAGAGTGGCCAGCTTGGCCTGTGGTTTGGCTACTGTCGCTCAGATCAACTAGATTTGAATCCCAATGGTCAAAAATTTGACCGTTGGGGTTGGGCCACTGCTATCCCCAGTAGCCAATTTTTTGCCACTGTAGGCAACAACGATCGAATGCCTTAGTTGATTTTTGTAAAATTTTAAATTCTTGCAAGGTGATTATGCTGATTTTTTGAAATTCTGAGTTGCTTGATTAGTTATCTTATTTCTCTTTGCTCAGGCTTAGGATAGTTTTATCATTATGTGCATGATTTTTCATGTTTTATTTATGATTCATGCCTTAGGTGCATTGTAGTTATACTTTTTATTTGTGCCCTTAGATTCTCACTACTCAGGCGCACCATCTGCAGCGATCCCGGGGAAGCGGTTGCATCGTCTGCTCACTCTATTTGCCCTAATTATTAATGTCTAACATATATCAAATGAAATAGCATAAAAAATAGAAAGAAAGGCATAACCGAAGTGCAAATAAATAGACAAATGAATGCTTTGTATTGATATTTCCAAGATCCGATTACATATGAATCCCTCTAAGGGATATCCTTCATTTGATACATGATTTTACACAAAGAGGGTAGCAAATGTATAAAATATCCCCTAGCAAGGGGTGATGCACCTTTATAGGCTTCCTAGTGACGCACACAAAAATGTATGAGGGCTTACAGATGCCTCCTTCCCCAAGTATTATTCCTATAGGGATACTCTTGCTTTCTTATGTTGTGGATTCGTCCGATGAACCTATAGCCTTGAAACCAATGAAACAACATACGCTTAGATTTATGATATTGCCTCCCTAGATGAGGTTGTTAGTGGTGAATAAGCTTAATAAAAACAAGTGCAATGAAACTAGTACTGTGCACTGAAAAAAAGCTTATGCTAATGAAATTAAGGAAAGAACATAATAAAATAAACTCACTTAAACCCTAGACTAGGTTGTGTGCCACTGTCTAGGATAGTGACTGCTAAGGTGAAATATATTTCAATTGATCCAAAGGCTATGGTATCAAGTTTGCTACTAGTGTTAAAATGATTATCTTATGTATTTATATTTGCCCTCCAATCCGATCGGGCTTTACTACAGGAATCAACCTCCAAGGGAAGCTCTCCAAGTCTCTAGAAGCTCTTCTCAATGATCCAACATGCTCAAATTTTTGATGTATATAGCTCTCTCTCTCTCTCTCTCTCTATCTCTAATTGATAAAATAAGGTCCCCTAGTGCCTTTAGGTTTACTTCTTATAAAGTATTTTAAGCCCTAGGTCAATTTTAAACCCTAGGACTTAATCCCTCATGCGCACTTGATGTTAGCATGGGAATCCTAGATTTTGTCTACCCTTGAGGGCCAATTAATTGATGTCTAAATCTATACTGGAGTCTTTCATGTAGACTAGCTATGAGGAGGAATGCCAAGTTGTCCCCACTCATCCTTATTGCATGCAGACTGCCACTTCCACCCGATATTAGGCTGAATGGGCAGCAAAATGCATTTAAATTTTAGCCGCTATCATCTACAATGGCTAAGGTTTGGCCACTTTGAGCTCTGGCAACTTTGGTCTACATCGGCCAGGCTTGGATGGGCTGAAAATGATCCATATGAGTGGCAAAAACCACTTTTGACACTTGGAAGGTCCCAAGGTTTAGTCACATGAACTATGAGTGTGCCTATGTGAGTAGTCTCCCTGAACATGACATGTTTTAGGTGTCTACACAATTTATAAAAATAATCTAATTTATTCATTTTATATAAACTAAAGATGACACTTTCAAAAAAAAATTGGTAAGTTAAATATTTTCATTAAAACGAGTTTTGAAAGGATCCGAAAATATTAATACAAAAGCAACCTAGAGTCAAGTACTATTAAGGAAATAAACCTGAAAAGGATGAACTACCCACACAATCATATCCCCAAAGCAAAAAATGTAACCAAGCATGTTCAACCCAGGCTAATAAAAACCATCCTACAGTCCATTCTAAGATGAATCCTCAAAATCAACCTTGACCTAGGCGATATCCTTGTTTTCATCCTTGAATGTGTCATTGAATTCATAATTCTCTACAGAAGCATTCTTTGGCTTGTTTAGCTCCTTGGTTTTTCCTATGATGGCTTCTTTTGCAAAAAAATGCCAAGTTGAAAGCATTACGTATTTATTTCAATATTTCCTGGAAGTCCTTAGATTGAGAAATCATCGTGGATATGGTCCAAATCACCATCTTCTAAAGGGCCTCTGTAGTATGGTCATCATCATCATCAAAATCAGACACTACCTTAGGATACATGCTCTGACTCTAGCACAACTTCTTCTAAAGGCAGATAGACTTCCTGACAACACTAGCCAGTTCCTTAATTTTTGGCTTCTTTCCATTGGATATCTCAGCATCCTAATTACACCCAATAGATTTTATCTTCCTTTCTGGAGTTGATGTAGGAGTTAAAGAATCATCAAAATCAAGACTGGCCCCAATCGTGATGTTATCCAAGTGAGAATTCATAGAGGGATTAGGGTCAAATGGAGGTATTTTTGGGGTGTGAGCAATGATATGGCTATAGATTAATTTGATTAATCCTTTATGGGAAGGAATGTTGATAGCCTTATTTTTCCTATAATTTTTAATTGAGTAATTCATGGATTAAAAAAATAACTCAAGGATTTTCATTATGTTAATGTCTCTAAAATGGTTTATGAATGCTAGATGAAAGCTCCTCAATGGCTTATGAGGATCATCGATAGTGATAAATTCTATAATGGGCTTCATGACC
Organism: Wollemia nobilis; assembly: GCA_028583015.1. Classification (NCBI taxonomy): domain Eukaryota; kingdom Viridiplantae; phylum Streptophyta; class Pinopsida; order Araucariales; family Araucariaceae; genus Wollemia; species Wollemia nobilis. Next base: position 2,312,956 of record JAQPPZ010000613.1, on the reverse strand, counting down.
TTATTTCAAGGTGATGGAAGGTTAGCCCTAAACATCCCAGTTTTTGCTAGCTTTTGCATCTTGGCTTTATCTAGAAATTCCCTAATTTCCACTTCCTAGTTGTGCTTCTACCGTCACACATTTCTTCATAACATAGGAAAACCAGATATGATAGCCAACAATCTGGTATCCACAATAAATTCCCTACCTTTGATGATAATTTGTCCTTCCTTCCAACTACTCAAGAATGCCATGGTGATTTCATAATATTTTTTGAATTTTTTTGAAGGAAATGCAGGTATCCACACTCAGTTAGGATGGATCCAACCATCACGTCCACCTCCAAAGTGTCTGGTTCCATAAATGTCATATTTTCACAGAGAACACAATAGAGCTAAATCCAAGCACCTGAGGAATGAGAATTCAATTTTGGGGTAATGATTTCAAGACTATGACACAACAACTTAGAAATATGAGACTTCTCCAAATTTGGAAAATAACTATATTTTTTTTTTGGGCAATGATGTGGATATCTTTTCTTGAATGGATGATGTGGAATTGGAATCTTAGAATTCACTTGCTTTGGGATGTAGCAATTTTGGGTCTCAAGACATTGAAAATAAAGTCCTCCTTTGAAAGTGTGACTTATCTTGGAGGAGTCCCTAGGACAATATTTAATGATGAAATTTTCAATAAAACTACCACTGCATGTGAAATTCAAAATCAAGCACTCATTAGCACCAAATAAAGGTAAGAATATAGGATAAGACGCACCAATAGGATGCAAGGGATAAGGTGTGAGGGTTATGGCGGTGGAAAAAAGGAATATGAAGGGTATTAGAATCATGTAAGGCAAGAGTTAGGTCTTTATGGGATTTGTGGTAGAGTCCCAAGATTAAAGGAACGAAGGGTTGGGGGGAGAGACAATGCATTGGGACAGGGAAATAATCGAAAGTTTCCAATTGCATAGGATTTGAAAATGGATACACCTATGATCAAGAAACAAAAAGTTGAGGTGGAATATCATGAAGATAGGGTCAAAATTTAATAAATAATGCTCTAACCAACCTGTCCTCAGAACTAGGAGGATTGAAAAAGCTCTTGGGAAACAAAAATGATAATAAGCAACTAAGCAACCAACCACGATAATGAAAAGCCTCAAAAAATATCTTATTGGTTTTAATTAATGAAAGCTTTGTCCGTATAAACCATTTCCAAAATTTGTTGGGGAAGGTAATTGGACCATTTTACTAGGCCTTAGATGATGGTGCCATGATTGGCCAAACTATATACCACTTTGTTAGCTTCCCTGAAGGGGTGTTGAATGATTGGATCCCACAAATGCATTAAGATTCTCCTAGATTTTTCAACATAGTTTTTAACTCTCCAAGAAGGATTTTGTGTTCTTCAAATAGTTTATAATGTTGATAGAATCCCCTTCAATGATCACCTTATTAGAATTTATCGATAGTAAATAGAGTCATCTCCATAGCTTTCTAGATTTAGTAAGGTGATTGGACTGAACACCAAGATTTTTAGAAAAACCCATAACAACATCCCTATTATGATCACGAAGGATGCCCCCTACCCTTGCCATTCTAGGATTACCTTTTGCAACACCATAAAAATTTAATTTAACCAACTTGCCTATGGAGGGATCAACCAGTGTTGATTCTAACCTTGGATGGTGTAGACAAAAGGGCTTCCTAAATGGGAATGTTAAGGGAGGTTAATAATGAAGCTTCAGACCTTGAAATGGTGGAGTTGGTTGAGGGGGAGATCTAAGAATTTTATTTGGAAAATAAAATAATTTTGTTATATAAGGATCGAGGATCCTCGTGAGTATTGGAAAAAACTCTCCAATTTATTTGAAGCCATGCTTGCCATATGAAATGATGGAAAAGAAATTTCTAAATGGACTTTATGTGAAAGTTGTGAAAGGGTGACAACCATTGATAGAAAAAAATTGATGATATACTGAGGTTTAACCCAAGTGATATGGAATAACTGAAGGAGATTGTCAAGGATGGAGGTAAAATCCAAAAAAATAAGGTGGATAGATTCCCAATTGGAAAGGCAACGATGAAAATGATTGGGGATCAAGAGACATCTTTTGATAAGGTTATCAAAGGTGAGTATCCTTTCTTGAAACACTAACCAGAAAAAGATTAAAATTTTGGGGATAATGTGCTTGGGCCAAACAATATGGTCAGGAAAGGGTAAATTAGAGGGCTACAGTTGGACATGATAGGCAGATTTAACTGTAAAATCCCTGCTTTCATAATGTTCCCAAATGATCTTGTTAGGAGGAAGTCTTGAAGGGATAACCATAGAAGTTAGGAAAGAGGCCAAGGAAGCTGATTCGATAGGATGAGACTCACAACTGATTAATTTATAGGCCGGTCTAGGATTGGATTGACAAATAAAATTTGAAACTTTGGGACCTATAAGAGCATCAGTGAATTTTTGAAGGATTGAAAGAATTGGATCTTCAATGAGTGGGGTCCCTCTAATCCACTTATATTGCCAAAAATTAGTACTTTCTCCATTTCCCAATTGCCATATGAGACCTCTGTAGATCATAGGTTTGGTATAGATCATGGATTTCTAAAAATCTAAGCCATTGGTCGGAGCCCTTTCATAAAGGAAATTTTTAACTTTCTAGTACTTCATTTTGACTATGTTGACCCAATCTGAACTATCATCTGAGATGATTCTCCAAGCCTGTTTGCCCATCAAAGCCATATTTAATTTCTAAATTCTTCTGAGTCCAATACCTCCTGAAGGTTTATTTTTACAAACATTGTCCCAGGACACCATATGGAATCTCTCTTTGTTTTTAGATCCAGACCAAAAATATATTATCTGGACTTGTTCAATTTTAGAAAATATTGTAGTAGGGGCTTTGAATACAAAAAGGAAGTACACTAGTATACTTTGAAGACAATCCATGGTTAAGGTTGCCTTGGTGGCTTGGGATAAAAAAATTTCTTTCCATCCTTCTAGTTTCTTTTGGATTCTTTCAATAACATTATTCTACATTGATTCAGTAGAAATACCAAAAATAAAGGAAGACCTAAATAGATAGTGGGAAAGGGAGCAACTGCACACTCAAGAATTTGTGCTATTTTGACTTGATGTTGGACATGTGTGTTAAGAAAATAGAGTTTTCTTTTATAGAAATTCACCTTCTACCCAATAGCTTGTTCATAAAGGAGAAGGATGTATTTTGATAACCTTGTCTTTGAAAATTGAAGCATGAGTAATCACTAATGTGTCATCCACAAATTGTTGGTGAGTGACAGGACTGAGTTGCAAAGTTGATTTGATACTAGATAAGAGCCCTCTTCTACATGCCACCTTTATATTTTTACCAAGGGATTCAGTGGCAATGATGAAAATAAGAGGAGATAAATTATATCCTTACCTTAAACCTCCTACACTCTAAAAGTACCCTGCAACTAACCCATTGATCGGAAGAGAAAACCAAGAGGTAGAGATGCAACCTCTAATGAGCTGAACCCAATCATGATGAAACCTAAACTTTAGCAGTATGACCAAGAGGAAGTCCCAGTTGACTCTGTCATAAGCCTTGTTCATGTATAATTTGAGGATGAACGTAGGTTTCTTATTTTGGGAAGAGGAATGCAAAGTTTTGTGGATGGCTATTATTCCATAAAAAATGGATCTACCTTTAATAGAATTCCTTGACATGGGTCAATAATACTAGGAATTCTTTCATTCGGCTAGCCATCACCTTGATTGGGATCTTGTAAACCACATTGCACAAACTAATAGGTCTAAAATTAGCCATTGATTTGGATGTGGGTCCATTAGGAATCAAAGCTATGAAGGTAGAATTAAATCTGTGAGGAATAGATTTGCATACCTGAAACTCCTTGATGGAAGAAATGACATTTGATCATACAATGTCCCAAAACTCTTGAAATAATCTTGATGGGAACTGTTCGGTCCAGATTCTTTGTTAGAATGCATAAAAAAAAGGGTGTCCTTGATTTCATCCTTAGAAAAAGGATAGATTAGCCTAGCATTATCTTCAGGATCAATGACATTTGGAATGTACTAGAGGAGAGACTCTTTAGCCATAGGTGAGTAGGGATTAGGATTTCCAAGAAGATTGTTGGACTAGGAGACAACCCTAGATCTGATTTCCAAAATATCCTTTGTAGAAGTGTCATCATCCTTCCAGAATTCTTTAATTTTGTTTGTGATCCTATTACATAAAGTTGAAGTATGGAAGAATTTTGTGGTAGAATCTCCTTCTCTAAGGAAAATGACTCTCGATTTATGCCTCCAAAAAGTTTCCTCACACTTTAGAATATTATGGAACTCAGATAGCATATTCCTTTCCTCCTCCCTTAATAAGTCATCATCTTGCCTATTTTGGATCTTGTTCTCAATTGCTACTAGTTCGTCTTTCACAAATTGCTTGTTTTCAAATAGATTACCAAAGACTTCTTTCTTCCAAGATTTGAGTTGCTCTTTGATGAAACCAAGTTTTTGAACAAGCTTAAAAGAGGTAGTTCCTTTAAAATATTTCTACCACCATTCAGATAGTCTATTTTTTAGGCCAGGGTGATGAAGCCACATGCTTTCAAATATGAATTGGGTTTTGAAAGGATGTTTTCTCCCAGCATCCAAAATAAGAGGGTTGTGATTAGATCCAATTTTTAGAGAGCATGAAGGTAGGCATCCCCAAATAGTAACATGGCTTCTTTAGAATATAGGAATCTATATAATATTACTTGGATATGTTGGTGGTTGTTGTGCCTATTGCTCCATGTGAATTTGGCCCCTCTTAGGTTAACATCCATGAGTTCATTAGAGTTGATGAAGACATCAAAATATTCCATACTTTTGAGTAGTAAGTAGTTTACACTTTTTTTATTTGATGGGTAGAGTGGGGTATTAGAATATCTTGTTAAAATTCATGGAAATTTGGAAAAAGCAAAACTTAATCTACTTAACATCTCCTAAATACAAGATCTTCCAAAAAGAGAATTGGGAGCATATATATTAGTCAATATCCATGAACAATCAAGATCCTTGTCATGTAATAGAATGCTTGTTAACTTGTCAGTTAAGTGGACTAATTTTACTTCAAGATTATATGGATCCCACATGCACATTAATTCTCTTGAAAATGCATTGGCATGGCTAAAAAATGCCTCTCCTTTTTTCCAAATTTTCTTCGTAATTTTGGTGGCTGCATTCTAATCAATTTTTGTCTCTTGCATGATGAAAATAGTGGGATTGATTTATTTCCTTAATGAACTAGCAAGTCTTTGCTTAGATAATCCATTAAGTCCTCTCACATTCCATAAGAGAACTTTCATCTGGAATATTTGGTGATCCTTTTACCTCCCTATCCTTGAGATTGGGGAGGTTTTTTGCTTTTGGTTTCATATTTTGATAATTTTGTGACTAAGGAAAAGAGGGTTTTTTGAATTCCATTGGCATTGTCCTCTTCTATTTATTTTCTCCTTTGTTTAGTTGCTAAAGTCTTACCTCTTTTTTTGTCACTTCCACAATCTATGGGGGACTTTTTGGTGCTTCTTGTTTGTTTGGGACTGAACTTATTCAGGATGATTTATTGAATGATGGGACTAGAGTTCCTTTTATGGTTTTGTTATGGTTCTAGGCAAGGAATTCTTATCTCATTTTCCTTGTTAGGATCACCAAGCTAGTTTTCATGGGGATGAGATGGTCCCAATCTCGAGGGAGAATCCACCTTATTTGGAATTTTGTGAGAAGGAGGCTCATTTTCTTGGACATGAATTATTTCCCTATATTCTTCTTGGACGAGAATAATTTCCCTATCTTCCTCTTGTATTAATTTTTTTCAGCAAGGATATTAAATCTATTTGGGAATGCAAAAATGAAGCTTAGCTTGTCCTAATCATTAGCTGGGGGAGAATTCATAATCTATTTTTCTTTATCTGTTGGAGTGGTATTTTTGGTTTCTAAAACTACATTTCATTGATGAAGCCGTTTCCCTAATTGATTGTGTTTGTTTGCTTGAAAAACCCTTTGTTCCCTTGGTTTTTGATTCCCTAGTTTTGAAATAGATGGGCTCCTTTCTTAGGCGGTTAAATCGTTACCTACTTAGTCTCCTTGCTTTGAGATTTAATAATGGGACACTGGTTCCTGAGATGTCCCTAGGTGTGGCATTCCATAGAAAAGGTAGGTTTATTCTCATATTCCAATGGTTGTTTTTGGCAATAAGATCCATACTTGAGATTGATATATGTGGGAAGTTCTAAATAAAGATTTGCATTACACAAATCTGAGCATAAACCATGCATTTGTGAGCTAGAGTAACATGTTCTATCATGATTGAAGAACACAAGCTTATACTGAGAGAGGGGGTGAATAGTATAAGATAAAATTTTACTTTTTTTTTCCAAATGATATTATCCAATGTTATAAATTACAATATTTTTTATAGCAATATTAACCAATCTCATTAATAGTAATAACAAGGCAATACACAAATCATCACACACATGAGATGTAGATTTAACATGGTTCACCCATTGTGGGTTACGTCCATTTATAAAATATTTCTTCTAAATTTTCTCAAAAAATATATTGGTAACCCATTCCCTATTAAAATTTGTATGGACCTTTGTCCAAAGGATATCTCAATACCCTATGCTCAGGTTCGTGAACCTCTATCTATAGGATAAATCTATCCCCTAATTCTAATTTATGGAAATATATCCATAGGAGAACTCTATCTCCGTATTGGTTTGGTTCATAGAACTCTACCCATAGGATACATCTCTCCCTTGCTTTGGTTTTGGAACTCTACCCATAGGAGACACTTCTCCTCTCTTCTTTGGTTCATGGAACTCTATCCACACGATACACCTCTCCTATCTATTCTATCCTATGGAAATCTATCCACAAGAGACACCTCTCCTTGCTAATTTGGTTTGTGGAACTCTATCTATAGGAGATACCTCTCCTATCTACTCTGGTTCATGGAAATATATCCTCAGGATACACCTCTCCTCTCTACTCTAGTTTGTGGAACTCTATCCATAGGAGACACCTCTCCTCTATAATCAAATCTACTCTACCACATGCTCAAAAATACTCATAACACATACTCAAATATTGCTCATAACCCATGCTCAAATATTGCTCATAACACATGCTTTGATCATAATACTTTAGACATATTCTACCCAAAATTCTTGTTCAAGAACACATAGAAAATGATATGCAATACAATTTCACAATATATTCTTTTCAAATATCACTCAAACCCAATGCACAAATTTCTTTACAAAACTACCTTATAACCTTTGTAAGTTTATCTTAATATCAATCAAAGCTAGTGCATAAATTTATTTTACAAAATTACCCTTCGTTCCTTGCAGATTTTCTCTCAAGGATAAAGCACAATAATGCATAAATTTGCTTTACAAAACTAGTTTCTAACACTTTCTCATTCACATTCAATGTCACTCAAACCAATGCCTTAAATTTTCACAAATTCATTCAAACAATGAAGCACAATTTATTCACAAACTCTAGCACAAGTGTTTCCAATCTCATTCAACAATGAAGCACAACTTGTTCACAAACTCTAGCTCAAATATTTCCAACAATGCACATATATAATCCTTATTTCTCCACCTTATGATTTAGAAATATTTTCTCAACCAAACACCTTAAAGAAGTAAAAATATCACCATACCTCTTAACTTGTTTTAATTAAGATGTACCCTAAAAAACCTATCTCAAAATAATTCCCTTTTCAAAATTGCCCCTTCAAAATTGGTTAGTAGATTTCCCTTTCAAACCATCAACATTAAATTTCTTCTCAAACATATGTGCACAATGGAATATGAAAATGATGCTCAATGAATCTCCTTTTATTCTCAAAATATAGGGCATTAACAATTATCAAATCCCATCAAAATTTCTTTTCACCATAAAAAAATTACAACAAAAAATAAAACCACAATAACACCTTATAACTCCTACTTGTACAAAGGTACAAGTAACTTTCAATATCAATAATGTACCTTATAATAATCCAAAACCCTAAGTGCATAATACAATTTTAATTTAACTTTCATACACCTTATACCTCCTATTATCACATGCAAAAATATCTCCTTTGTATTTCCTCTTTATACTAATTGTAAAATAAAAACTTTATAAACACACCTTTATGATTCCTATTTGCAAACTAGAAAGCCTTTATAACACATCCTTATGACTCCCTATTTGCAAAAAAAACTTTATACTCACACCCTTATGACACCCTAACATAATAAAACCAACACATAACTTATAGCAAATTTGTGCCCTTACTAATGCTATCACCGCTATTCAAACCTACCATCTCTTAGCTGGCCCGTGTCCTAGCGCCATGTGAGCTAGCTGCCCACACAACAACCAAAGTACACGTGCTTCTATTTCACCTACCACACAACATCATTCTCAACCAAAATTTCAACAAAAATGTCCCTGAAGTGCTTCGAACTCGAGACCTCCTCTCTGCCAGTGATCTAGCAGATGGCCTCCCTACTGTCTAGGCTAGCTACCTAGATGTGACTTCAAAACTTGCTGCACTACCTTTTGAATTTTAAATATCCTTTTAAAAATTGTGTCTAACCTTTCCTTCTTCTCTGCCCCCAACGAATCGAATGATCGAGTGGAACTTATGATTGTGCTTCCTCTCAACCTTAGGAAAATGAAAATAATTTACCCACTTTAAATATAATCTCCCCTTCATGCGTTGACATCTATGCATTTTGAAATAAATAAAAAATTAAAATGCCCTCCAAGATTTTTAGCGCCTTCAACCTTTCAAAATTATATTATAATATTTAAAATATTTTAATATTATATTTAAAACCTTTGGGCTTTGCAAACTAAACTTATCTTCAATTTCTCTTTATTTTTCAAATAAATCCTTTTGGCCCAAATATTATAATATTAAAAATATTATAATATTATCTCCTCTTTTTTAAACCATGGCCTTTATTTTAAACCTTTGTTTTGCTTTTCTCTTAAAAACCTTTGTCCCTCTGTGTATAATATTTAAAAATAAATAAATATTATTCAATCATATAAGAATATTTCTACCATACCAAACTCTCTTTGACATCAACCTTTTGACATTAAACCTTTGACATCAATGACAACACAACATGCTTAATATTTCCAACAACGACCAGGTCACCGATCACTCTAGAAATGTATTGAATAATATCCTCATGCCATAAGTGAAGAGGGAGGTTAGGAATATGAACCTAGATAGGAGAAAAGTTAATGTTCTATGTTTTGAGTTGAAATATTCTACCCATCTATGGATAAATAGACTTCGTCTACCAAGGAACCATAAATATCTAGTTAAAATATGATTGGCATTGTCATGGTTACTTAATATAATGGCAAAAAAGGCTTTGGAAAGGGAAAAAATCTCCATGTTGCCTTGGGTTTTTCATTTTGAAAAATCCCATATTCAGATTCTTTCCATGTTCGATCTACCTCCAATATACTTCCCAACAAGCGAGAAAGTCTCCATTGAAATATAATTGGATGCTATGCTATCAAAAATTTTTATGTCCTTACCTTCAAGGATTAGGATAGCATGAGAGTTCTTCTTGCACTTTGCCCCTTGGCGTACTACTTCTAAAAAGGTGAAATCATTAATGGAATCGTAAGTGGGTCCCTCCACTGTACCTTGGTGAGGGAGCCCCTTATTAGGTTGTTCTTCCCCCCACAGGCCCTTGAAAAAATCAAAATCCTTATCCTTATTGTCCCATCCATCCTCTGAGTCCATTGGAGTCTTCCCTACACCTTCCTTCCATCGTTCTTGTCTTTCAAAATTTTAAAATTTGGGTTTCTGCCTAAAATGTTTATCCTTCTACCTAAAATTAATACACTTTAAATTTATAAAAATAATTTAATTTCTTTATTTTTTATAATTTAAAGCTCACACTTTCAATTTATAAAAGTAATCTAACTTCTTAATAGATAATTAAATCAGAGGAAACATACAAAACTGACTACTCTTTCAACTTAGAGTAACAGGAAGGTCCCAAGTAATCGATTCAGGCCCACGGTAAGATAGAATGCACAATGACACAAGGTTACAACCTTTCGCTAAAATCCTAACTGTTAATGTTTCTGGTATTTCTTGACTACCACACAAGCCAATGATAACAACAACCTCGATGGAACATGAAAACATAGGAGTTCCTAATCCAATGTAGGGGTAGACATAACGCTTGGTTCTGATTGATGGTGGAAGGTTACAACTAGGAAAGGGATAAGCAATAATGGCTCCTCCTTTTCCCAACAATTGTGGTAGTTGTGGGTTGGAAATAATATCGTACAATAAATTCTCTCAACTAAACATCACACGGATCACAACAATGAGAAAAACCTATGATGTCTAATTCCACTTAGCTCAAGAGGGATGGAAAGGATATGACTACCATAGTAAGTGGCTTGCCTAGCTATGAATGGGCTCACCACTATCATGATTAATTTCACAAAACTAGCTTCTAAGCTTAGTAAGGAAGGTGTGAGACAATTGTCTCCTCTATGGAATGGTGCACAACACCTAAAGTGAAACTTCCCTTGGCTTATCGATGGTGACATTGAGATACATATCATAGACACAATGTGACATCCATGGCACTTAAAAAGAATGAGGTGTATGCTTGCTCACTAGCAAGCTCACAAAGCAAGAGTCAAACTAGACACTACTGTGACAGGTTGTATAACATAAGGGAAAGATTAGGTATAAGACGAATAAGCACTTCATACAACCTATCGATGAAGTCTAAGAAAGTATGGGTGAAGACAGTTAAACCGACTATCAAAACAACAAAGGCCCAAGGCCAACCCACTAAAGGCAATAAAAAAATATAGTTAACTATAACTAAAAATTACCAACCTAGAATTTCAATAGCATCATCTCTGGATTGATTCCAAGATGTCATTTCTTCCTGTAGAATCCATTTTTGGCCTTACTAAGAGTATCTTCCTCCTTCTTCCATTTTACTCTTTCTCTTTGTTTGTGTTATCCTCCTTCCCTCCATGTAACAACCCCTTCTTATTCTTCCTTATTCACCTTTATTCCCCCCACTTTGCCACATTTTCCATTCATCATTACTCTATCTACCTTCCAAGGTGGTAGATGAACATTTGAATTTTAAAATCTTCTTCCTCATTTTTAAATTTCACCTTAAATGCTGACAACATGGAGCCTCTTCCACTATCCTATCTACTTGAATTGACATCCTTACCATACACCCAGTGGACCAGCTAGGTCATTCCACTCAAATATTTCCTCTCATAAATGGGAAGCTTTACCATTAAGGATCTCTCTTCCCAACGATGAAGGGAAGTTGTCTCTTGTAGGCTTGATCCGATCTCATCGAAAGGGTGATATTTTGAATAGATCTTGCAAGTTTTTTTTTATAATAATAATTTACATTCATATATTATTTTAATGAAACCTTAATGCTTAATTTTAATAAAATCTCCTATTATTTAATGTGAAACTTTGTTATCACCAAGAAGAAATCACCATAAAAGCATTATTACTTTTTTTTTAAAATAAATTTATCAAAATAAATCAACTCTTATTTAATGAAATTTTATTATCATCAAAATAAAATAACTATTATTTAAAATGAAATTCTATTATCATTCAAAATAAAATAGCTATTGCTTTAAAATGAAATTCTATTATCATTCAAAGTAAAGCAACTGTTATTTTAAATGAAATTCTATTGTCATTCAAAATAAAACAACTATTATTTTAAAATGAAATTCTATTATCATTCAAAATAAAACAACTATTACTTTAAAATGAAATTCTATTATAATTCAAAGTAAAGCAACTATTACTTTAAAATGATATTCTATTATCATTCAAAGTAAAGCAACTACTATTTTAAATGAAATTCCATTCTCATTAAAAATAACACAACTATTATTTTAAATGAAATTACATTTCCATTCAAAATTAAACAACTATTACTTTAAATGAAATTCTATTATCATTCAAAATAAAATAGATATAAGTTTATACAGTCATATTCTTGAATTATAGAAAGGATTATTTTTCATTGAATACCATAATCACACTATTTTTGAAGGTTTTTAGACCAAACAAGAAGTTTTCATAAAAACAATCAACTTATGCATGCTTTCCAAACCATTTATGTAGCAAGTGATGAAGTAAAAGACAATCAAATATACATAGCAGACAAATAGGGAATATTTTTGTCAACTCAATCACCTATCTCAGCCCAAGAATTTACAATAGAAACTAGACTATCAACTTGAGGCTCAAGGTGGCTAGTTATTGACAATTATTCCTAACCAATAATGCATACATATATGAAGGTACCCCTATATATGCATTCATGTTACCCTATATTTTTCGTAGTCATCATTTTCCCAACCTCAAGTACCCCCATTTTTTGTGGATGATTCTACTTCCTCCACCTACAAGTGTACTTGATCCTATATACTTGGTAATATGTTAGCAGTATCATGCCCTTATAAATCAACTAAACATTGCATAGTTGGTTCAATTGCTCAAACTAGGTATTAAAGCATCATAAATTAATACATTGTTTCTTTATGCCAAAAATCCCGCTAGGGAGGGTCATGACATCCTACCCCCCTAAGACTAAACTTCATCCTGGGTGTTTCCATTTTTACAATAATAAGTAGAAATTATTACATTATAATTATCAAATAAGAAAGGAAAATATTTTTGCATATCATCCACTTTCTCCCAAGTGGCACTTCTTTTAAAAAATTGAAACCACTAGACCTTACATTGATCAAGAGTCCAGTTCCACATAGTCTTAGAACAGAACTCAATAATATTTAATGGTATCACTTCAATTACCTTTAGATTTTCCATATGTAATTTAGAAATATCCCACACATGTTTAGGATCAACAACATATTTTATAAACAAGGATATGTGGAAGGTATCATGAATCTTTGATAGGTTAGGTGGTAAGGCAAGTTGGTATGCAATCAAATTGATATTTTTAGTGATCTCAAAGGGTCCCACAAACCATGGATCACACTTTATGGATTTGATAGCACTCTTTATTGGATTAACCCTTAAAAATACTTTGTCCCCAACTAAGTACTCTCTTGGAGTTCTCTTTAGATCAACATAACTTTTATGCCTATCGATAACTTCTTTAAGTCTTTATCAGATTAATTTTAACTGATATTCCATTTCTTTGACCATATATAGCCCAATCACAACTCGATCCTCCTGGTTTTCCAAAGACAATGGTGATCTACAATTTCACCCATACAATGCATAAAAATAAGTCATTCCTAGAGAGGAGCAATTTTCATTATTATAGACAAACTCCACAAGATGTAGGTAGTCTTCCTAATGCAACTTATGGTCCATGTAGTACATGCAAAGCATATATTCTAGTACTTGGTTTACCCATTTAGTTTGACCATCTGTCTCAAGGTGGTATGTTGAGCTTATGTTCAATTTTATGCCTACTGCATGATGTAGAGATTTTCAAAATTCAAAAGTGAACTTAGAATCCCTATCTAAAATGATCACCTGAGGAAATAAATGTAATCAAAATACCTCCTTGGCAAATATCTTAGCCATCACGTGAGCATCATCTTTGATGTTCCTTGGTATGAAATGTGTAACCTTAGTCAATCTATCGACTACTATGAGGATTACATCATGTTGATATCATATCTTAGATAACCCTACTATAAAATCCATCGATATGACCTGCCATTTCTATGTAGGTACATCATGTGAATACAATTGTCCTGTAGGATGCTTGTGTTTTACCTTAACTTTCTAAAATTTTAGGCATCAAGTGATAAAATTGGTAATATCCTTCTTCATTCCTACCTAGAAGAAGGTTCTTTACATGTTTTCCTACATTTTGACCCCTCCAGGATGAGTAGAATAAGGAGATCTATGGGATTCTCATATTATTAGTCTCCTTAAATCACCTATTTTTGGTACAATGACTCTTCCTTTGTAGCACAAAAGGTTATTTTTCATGCCAAATTCCTTAGTACCCTCAGGATCTCTATTCATATTATCTCAAATTTTTTGGCAATACTCATCCTGAGATTGATCCTATCTCACTTAGTCCATAAAATCCATATTTCTAGTTATGGTTGCTATGTGTTTCCTTCTACTCAAAGCATCAATAACCTTATTCTATTTCCTTTTTATGTACTCAATTTTAAATTCATATTTAGCGATAAAATTGACCCTCTTCTCTATCTCGCATTAGGTATAGGTTGGGTAAATATGTACCTCAAACTTTGATGGTAAGTATTTAATTCAAAGGGCCTTCCCATCAAGTAGTCGTGCCAAGAATATAGAACATGCACCACTTCAACTAGCTCTAAATCATGTGTAGCATAATTAACTTCATGATTTTGAGCTTCCTTGAAGTATATGCTACTACTAACTCTTCTTGAGAGAGTACTCCTCCAAGCCCTTCCAATGATGTATTCGTGCATACTAAAAGTCCCCTCGAGGGTCATAAATATTTAGTATTGGTGCAGTAGTAAGTTTATGTTTCAGTAATGCAAAGGCAACTTCACTCTTCTCTGACCACTTGAATTCCTTTACCTTTTTCTACAGGTTAGTGATTACCAAAGTAATCTTGGAGTAATCCTCTTTGTAATATTTATAATAGCCCATTAACCCATGAAACTGTGCACTTCAATCACATTAGTAGGAGGTGGCAAATTTAGGATGGCCTCAATTTTCTCTCTATCTACATCAATTTATTTTGCTGATATAATGTGTTCAAGATATCGTACCTCTGAAACATAGAAATCTCTCTTGGCTAGATACCCATAAAGTTGATTTTCCCTTAACAACTCTAACATGATCTTGATATGTTTATTGTGCTCTAATTTTTTCCAAGAGTATATTAAGATATCATATAGAAATACAAGGACAAACTAGTCCAGGTACCTTCTAAACACATTGTTCATTAGATTCATGAAAATAGTTAGTGCATTAGTCAGTCCAAAGGGTGGAATTGTAAACTCATAGTTCATGTACCTAGTCTTAAACATAGTTTTGTGAGTATCCTCCTCACATATTCTTAATTGGTGATACCTTGATCTCAGGTTGATCTTAGTGAATACTGTGGCATCTCTCAATTGATTAAACAAATATTTTATTCTAGGTAGGGGATATCAATTATTTATTGTGGCCTTATTTAGCATTCTATAGTCAATACATAATCTTAAATATCCATCCTTATTTACAAATAAAATTGGTGCACCCTAGGGTGACACACTTGGTTTTAACTATCCTTTTTATAAAAACCCCTACAGTTTACCTTTAACTCCTACATCTCGATAGGATTCATACTATACAAAGATCTATGAATAGGTTCCACTCTTGGCATAAGATCTATTGTAAAATCAAATTCCCACATAGGATGGATTCTAGGTAAATCCTCTAGGAATATATCCTTAAAATATTGTAGAATTGGGTGCCTCCCTAGCACCTCTCTCTTCTGATCATCTTCCACTTCATTAAGTTTTACAACATACATTATCCCTTATTTCTTGAGGGTTTTATTCAATTGCATAGCTGATAACATATGGAGTTTGAATACCCCATGCTTGCTATGAATTCTCATTCTCTCCTTACCTCCCTCTGAATACTTGATCCATATTTCTTGAAAATTGATCAAGGCTTTATGGGACTAAAACCAATCCATCCCTAGGATCACATCAAAGGCATGGAGTGGAGCTACATACAAACAAACTTCGGTGGTACCACTAGCTAAAGTGATTTCTGCCATTGGATAACATTGGTTTACCAAGTAGGTTTGCCTAGAACCATACTCCACCTTCCATCCATGGTCCAAATATCCTAGAATTTTTGGCATATTATTTGATGAACTAGAAGAAATAAATCTATCTATGTCTCCACTATCAATTAAAATTTTTACATGCTTGTTAAAAATATTACCTTTTACAAGCAATGAGGTAGCTTTTCCTTATAGCTTCTATTTCCTAGTTGTGGAATAGATTTGATGCTCAGGTTTCTTTCCTTTAGCATTGGATGAACTTGGTCCTGGTTGATACAAACACAAATTAGCATTGTGTGCACCCATACAATGGTAACACCCATCCTTGGGTCCTTGCTTATTTTTTGTTTTTTACTCCTCTACCTTAATTCCTGGAGATGAAGTTTGCAATTTCTAAGGGTGAGGTTTTGCGTTGTTGGGATTACTATTAGTTTTCCTTTGGAATTTTTTCTTGAACTTCCCCTTTTTCCCACCATTCTTCTATTTGAAATTTTGAGGGTTCTTGGTCTTTCGATCCTCTTCCTCTTCCCATTTCAAGAATCCTTTGCTATTCCTCTTTCTCATTTCTTGTCGATCCTACTCATATAGGGCAATATTTTTTAATTACAGGTGAGACTATGCTTTCTTTTCTAAGTCATATATCTTTTACAACCCTTTAGGCTCACAAATGTTTACATCATGATTCACTCAATATTATAGCTCGTGAATAAACTTGTGAACCCTCATATTCTCATAATAAGTAAACACATACTTAACTAATTGAACTAACTTCTTATAGTATGTCTCCACTGTCTTAGTTCCTTGTCGAAGGATGTAAATTTCTTTGAACTTTAAGATATAGTAGTGCTTTGTGAGAAATCTCTTTTTGAATATTTCAACAAAATATTTCCATTTAATATCAATGGGTTCCACACCAATCTAAGGTAGACCCTTCTAAGTTTATTGTGGTCCAAACTGTATGGGATTTTGGGGACAAGTCTTTTACTCTAAAAAAACTTCTAGTTCTCTTAGCCAAGCTTCAGTTGAATCCCATTCACCTTCTCCATCAAACTTGGAGATACAATTTTTTCTAGATCCCTAGCCATTTTCTTTACTAGAAGGGCTCTATCTTGCAAATTTTCTTCAATTACCCCATCATCTTGGCCAACCTCTGAGCCTCTAGCTTACATATTCTGATTTGCAATGGTTTCCAACATTTATCTCATATGATCCTGCATAGTAGAAATCGTTGCAGTGAGGTCTTCTACCTATCTATTAGAATTTTTGGATCCCCCTATCATATCTCTTATTTGAAATTATTTTATCGAGTTCATCTAGGTGTAGGCCTCTCTTTTCTGACCTTAGGTGGCATATTTAACCTAGTTACAACCAAGAAAAGGATTAGGTTACAACTTCACTTGAACTGTATCACTAATTCTAAGAATAATACAGAGGTCTATTGCTACAAGCATCAATAATATAATTAGGATGATATTCCAAGGCTATGATGTGACATTAATACCAAATCCTATACTAAGGTATCATAACATTCATTCACCTCTTAGGAGTAATCTCCATTAGATTCTAGCAAGTAGGGGATTCTAGGCCACACCAACCTTTACTTATCTCAAATAAAACCTTCATTGGAGGCATCCAAATATCTTTAGCACAAAATAAGCTCTATACCATTGTACCTAGAGCTATGATACCAAATGTAATGACCCAAAATATGTTATATTAGGAATATAAAATAATTTAATCAATACGTATTAGAAGTATATTAGATGCAAAGGTTTAAATAGTACATACATATCTAGGAATAGCATTAGAAATAATATAAAATATTATCCCCTAACATAGCTAACAAATGCGCTAAGAGGTTTCCCCCCCAAAGGTATCTAACTTACTAACAACTAACTACGTAGTCAAATTGACTACGATAACTTACTAACCAAAGGGTAGATATTAGAAATAATATCTACTAGGTTAAAAGGTAATAACCTAATGGTAAATACTAATAGTAAAAAGTAACAAACTACTTTTTACCATATGATAAATAAAATCTACCTAGGTGAATCTTACAAATTATCAAATGAGGTGATAATTTATAGTTATTGTGGCATAGTAACTCTAACATCCCCCCTTATTACATTATTTGGGTAATGTATATAACTATCCCAATACAGTGAAAAGATATTGATATGCTAGTTTTTGATTTGGCTCAAGCTCTGTAATAGTGCTATGGTTACTCTAAGTAAAAAGTGAGTCATTCCTCACTTTGTCTTCACATCAATAAATTTCCTTATTGTAATCTTGTCATCCAATCGGATTGCATGGGTAACTAGTCGTTGCAACCGCTAGGTGTAGTAGAGTAGATCACTATATACAAGGTTCATTTGGTTTAAAATATGATTTTGCAAAATATTTTGATAAGGTAGCTAAGGTGTCGATCGTCACCAAAAATGCAACCTTATAAATTCCCCCTTGTTGCAAAAATATGTTGTAATGGAATTTATGCAAGAAGTGTGACTAAGGTGTTAGTCGTTGCCGAAAATGCAACCTTATAAGTCGTCCTCCCTTTTTAGAAAAAAATTATGAGAGGTAATACATAAATGTTTATCCCATTTTAATTGCAAAATATTTGCAACTCATGAAGCTTTTTAATGTTTTTACAAATATTGCCTCCTAGGAAAATTTTACATCAAAAAATCCCCCCTTTTATTACAAGTACTTCAAACAAAAAAGAGTTTGCTATTTATGAAGCCTAAAAGAGGTACAATCATCCCTTTATTACAAGTACTTCAAACAAAAACTTATTCTATTTATGATGCCTAAAAAAGATGTTTGGAATGGTGCTTGCATAGGGTGACAAATTTGTTTCTCTTTACAATGTTGTTAGAGCCATGAGCACTTTGTGTGCTCTTTCTGAACTAGAATCAAAATCAAAATCAGAAAATTCACTAGCAACATGGCCTCTCTGATGTGCCTTTGCCATTTTAGTTTTGCTTGTTTTGAAACCAACACCGATTGGTGTCATGGTTGTCATTTTTACAATTTGTGCAAAACTTTGCCTCCTAGGAAATTTTATCAAAAAATTTCACCAAATAATCCTTTCTTATTGCAAGTACTTCAAGCATGGTTGCTATTATGAAGCCTAACATAAAAGGTGTAATTTTTATGACTTCTACTTTTTTTATTGCCTTTACAAGTTTTATCTCCCTCTTCTCAAAATCTGTGTTTGAAGGAAGAAATGAATTTTCCCCCCTTAGTGAAAAATATTGCTACTTTCAAAGTTCCTTATTTAAAAAAAAACTTGTTCTTTCTTTTAATATACCCTAAAAGAGTACCAAAATATAATTCACTCAAAAAGATATTTAATGGCACCTGCCTGAAAATCCTCCTGAAGAGGGATAATCAGTTTAAGAAAATTGAGCCAAACAAATAAAAGTGAATTAAGGTATTTTATTTATGAGAGAATATTAATTTTAAAAATGGCTTATACTTGTGCAAATGAATTACACAATTTTTTGTGAAATTTTAGGGTTTTGAGTGCTCTTGATTTTAATGAATTATAATTGCAAAGAACAAGAAATGAAATGCAATAATCAATAAAAGAGTGCCCACAAAATTTTTATCACTTAGGTATCGGTCTCTACCGAAAATGCACTTATTTTACCAATTTGTAATAAATGTGTCGAGTAATACAAAAAATGCACCTTTATTATTAATTTTTGCAACTAAATTTGGATTTGTATTGTAAAAAAAAATTGATATTTTATCTCTCCTCTTGTTTTACAATTTTGCAAAGAATGTGGCATAAAACAATTGCCTTTCATTTTTGTGTTTGCAAAATTAACAAGTTTTGATTTTTAAGTGCTCCTCACTTTGTGTTACAATTTTGCAAAGAAATACAATTTCTTGTCTTCCCCCCTTTGTTTTGCAAAATTAACAAAGTAGCACTCCATGCAAGTCAAGTTGACACATGACCCATATTTGAAAGGCTTCATGAACCATTCGACACATGACTTGGTGTTTATGGACCCAAGGTCTTCAATTTCTTCTCAATTTTGCAAAAAAATAGAATGTGCAATTTTATTTTGTTATATTCCTCCTTGGAGAAAACAAATGCACATATTGCCTTTGAATTTTACAAAATTTTGTGTCTCCTTGTGTTACAATTTGACAAAAAAGAATTCAAGTTTGATCCTTTATTGTTTGTAAAATTAACAAGGGTTTGAGAAGTTTTAGGGCTCTCTAGTTTTGCAAAAAATAGGTTCGATTTATTTGTCTTATCTTCCCCTCTTGGAGAAAAACAAAAACACTTTGTTTTTCGAAATTGCATAAAAAATTATCTTATAAGTCCCATTTTCTTTGATTTAATGTGCAAAATTTAAATAAAAAAATTTACATATATAAGTTTAATTAATAATAAAAATAAACTAATGTTTTATAAAAAAAGTCAATTTATAAAAAAATGATTTTTTAAAAAACATAATCATATTTAAATTATTAAAAAACAACATATATTAAAAATTTTAATTTAAATAAAACACATTAAACAAAACAAATTAAAAAAACTTTACCTTTGAAATTGAAAAATTTTCAATTTGTTTTATGCAAAAAATTTTATATTGTCCCCATTGGGACTCGAACGTGGGTCTGTCTCTGGTGGAGCGTCTTAGACAGGCCTCAGTTTCCAGTTGGGCTAGTTAGCTCGACAACAATGAAAATAGGTGGCCTTCTACTTGAAGGCTTTCCCACCTGTGGGCAAGAAAAAAAATTAAGATTATCCCACATGCGTCTTGTAGATGCACTTGTGCGGGATAAAAGGGCAAACTCGCTCTTTTTATTTTTATTGCCTGCAAGCAATTAGTGATTCTAATGAAACTTTTACTGCTAGTGACTGCCAACAATAATTTACTACGTAGTTCTCGATGTACATGCCAACCACATTAGTAGGGATCTAACCAATCATGAAGTGATACCTTAGTAGTGTAGTCAATGAATCATAGCTCACTAGCTCAATAGTGCCATGTCAACCAGCCAGAGGTATGATCACCACGTTAGCTAGCCAACTCATCTGATTGACACATCAAATCACCAAAAGTTCATCAATTTTCCTTCCACATCAGCTAGCCAGCTCGTCTGATTAACACATCATCTCACAAGTAGTTCACCAAGTGTTCTACCATGTGTCTCGCCAGCTATTCCCATCAACAAATTTATGTTGATGATGTCATCCTCCTTGAGATCTAAGCCAAGTGCTGGCCTTGTCAGATCCTCCTTAGGATCTGAGCTAAGCACTAGCCTTGTTAGATCCTAAGGGTGCATGCATCTGAATATTCAGAGTTAGAGTTCATGATGAGAGTTATATTTTAGGGTGTTAGTTGGATCTGGTTGCATTTGATCAAATTTAGTACCGTCGAACAAGGATTCGAGCTCGAGCTCACTGTGCAACTATCAGGTCAATGCCCTATGATGGGCACCAAATCAATGTTGATAGTATTTGGGCTATCTGAGCCCATCAAAAAACTGTCAATCCTACAGGATAACAATCAATTCAAGCCCCATGGTTGCTGAAATTTGCAAATATAAACATAGATCTATCGCCAATTTTTTTTACTAGAAAACAAAAAAATAGGTCGCAATATTCTATGATTACCTTGATGTTTGAGCTGAGCTTCAAGAAATTTTGAGTACCTCAAAATATGTGCCCAACTTGGTGACGTCAGCTCCTCCTCACCTTGAGAAACTTGCCTATCCAAGGGGTCACGAGTATCAATATTTGGGCCCCTAGTCCAGCTAGAACGAGTTGCTACCCACCTTGTTTAGATATGCTCGAGCACAACTAGGTGAGTTTCACCAAGGCTTTGATACAAATGTTAGATTATGAATAACAAAATAATTTAATCAATAAGCATTAGAAATATATTAGATGCGAAGGTTTAAATAGTACATAGGTAGCTAGGAATAGCATTAGGAATAATATAAAAATATTATCCCCTAACTTAGCTAACAAACACGCTAAGAGGTTTCCCCCCCCAAAGGTAGCTAACTTACTAATAGCTAACTACGTAGTCAAATTGACTACAATAACTTACTAACCAAAGGGTAGATATTAGAAATAATATCTACTAGGTTAAAAGGTAATAACCTAATGGTAAATACTAATAGTAAAAAGTAACAAACTACTTTTTACCATACGGTAAATAAAATCTACCTAGGTGAATCTTACAAATTACCAAATGAGGTAATAATTTATAGTTACTATAACATAGTAACTCTAACAAAATCGAGCTACAAAAAAATACACAAAAATAAAAATTCTTAAGGTGAGGGATTCATAAACCCCTAACTGACCTCTAATTGTTTTATTGTTAAATTTCCCCTAAGTTTCCATGAATATATACATCTCATAAAATACCCTCACACAAATTCATCTGTGTAGGTATATTATGTGTTACCACAAATAAGTTTATCCCTCTCATCATCCTTGATGAGCTAAACTTATCACCTTCAATCCATCGAAGGTATATGCCCATATCCATACCATAAACAAGCTAATCTATGTAGGTATGCTATGCGTATTGCAATTTAAGCTATCCATATCATCTCCATGATGAGCTATCTTAAATCAGATGTATGATTTCCTCAACTTAGTTACCAATCTCCCTAAGGGGGTCTCAATTCCCTTAGGTCACCTATGTTCACTCTAAGGGGATCTTAATTCCCTTAGGTAACCTCTAATTTCATACAAGAACTCCACACTTAGATTTTATTTTTTAGAAAGAAAACAATAATAATTATAGATACTAAATCTAACAACACATAATCAATAAGCATACAAAAGATACTTAGAAATGAGCAACATTTAAAGAAATTAAACATTAATTTAAAGGAGTCTAAATGCAAAACATAGATAATTCAAGCAATAATTTTAAATTCCAACTCCCATCAATTAAATAATTATTACATATAATCAAGCATGGTAAATCCTCCATACTCTTAACGAATAATATATTACATCAATTTCATCAGGGAAACCTCCCCACAAATATCTATTTAAGCATAAATAAATCATTTCAAGTAGATTCAACTAACTCATTGGTTCCAACTGCCTCCTTTGTCCACCTCAACTTCCATCGATCATTTGAGGATAGTAGAGGATCAAGGCACTCATGGTTCCATGATAGACATGCTTCTAAATGCATTTACTTATTTCAATGCCAAATTGCAACTATACAAATTAAATCAAATTATCTAACCATTTACTACATAGTTGATATCATAAAAATCACCATTTTTATTTTCACCTCTCATAACCATAGAGAGTCTTTCAACACATGCAACTAGATCCTGGTTTCTACTTTAATTGTTTTCTTTCAACCCTTATTAAATAAATTAAAGTCCCATACCTTTAATCTATAAAATAATCTAGGTTCCTTTATTCTCATAAACCAAGTCCCATTACTTAATTTAGGAAAATAAACTAATTCTTTCATCAATAAAACCATTCTACAAAATTAATCAATCAAAGCTTCCTACTTTAATTCATTAAAATATCATTTTATTTCCTTTCTATTTTACTAAATAGAGTCCCATACCTCTACATAATAAAATAAACTATTTTACCAAATTAATCGATCAAAGCCTCCTACTTTAATTCATTAAAATATCATTTTCTTTCCTTTCCATTTTACTAAATAGAGTCCCATACCTCTACATAATAAAATGAACCATTCTACCAAATTAATCAATCAAAGTATCCTACTTTAATTCATTAAAATATCATTTTATTTCCTTTCCATTTTACTAAATAGAGTCTCATACCTCTACATAATACAATGAACCATTTTACCAAATCAATCAATCAAAGTCTGCTACTTTAATTATTTAAAATATCATTTTATTTTCTCTCCATTTTACTAAATAGAGTCTCATACCTCTACCTAATAAAATGAACCATTCCTCATTATTTCCATAAACCAAAGCCATACTTTTAATTTGTAAAAATAATCTCTTTTCCTTATTTTGTATAAAAATAATATAATTTCTTTATTTTCTATAAACTAGTGTTCACACTTTCATATTATAAAAATAATCTAATTTCTTTATTTTCTATAAACTAAAGTTCACACTTTCAATTTATAAAAATAATCTAATTTCTTTATTTTCTATAAACTAAAGCTCACACTTTCAATTTATAAAAATAATCTAATTTCTTTATTTTCTATAAACTAAAGCTCACACTTTCAATTTATAAAAATAATCTAATTTCTTTATTTTCTATAAAATAAAGCTCACACTTTCAATTTATAAAAATAATATAATTTAATAAATAATTAAATCAGAGGAAACCTACGAAACTGACTACTCTTTCAACCTAGAATAATAGAGAGGTCCCAAGTAATCGATTCAGGCCTATGATAAGACAAAACACATGGCAACACAAGGCTATGACCTTTTTCTAAAAATCTAAATGCTAATATTTTAGGATTTCCCAACTTCCACAGAAGCCAATGAGAACAACAACCTCGATGGAACACAACACCACAGGAGTTCCTAATCCAATGTAGGGGTAGACATCACACTTGGTTATGACCTATGTTGCAAGGTTACAACCAGATGAGACCCAAGTGACAATGGCTCCTCCATTTCCTAATAACTATGGAAGCCATGGGTTGGAAAGAAGCTCGTACAATAGAGTCTCTCAACTAAACAACATACGATCCACAAAAATGGAAAAACCTATGACATCTACTTCCACAAAACTCAAGAGGGATGGCAAGGATACAACTACCATTGTAAGTGGATTACCTAGCTATGAAGGGGTTCACCACTATCACAACTAATGCCACAAAAATAGCCTCTAAGCTGAGTAAGGAAGTTGCAAGAGAATTGTATCCTTGTTGGAACAAGGTACAACACCTAAAGCCAAACTTCCCTTGGCTTACCAATGGTAATAAGGAGATGCATGTCATACACGACATGACATCCGTAGTACTTAACAAGTATGGGGTGCATGATTGATCACTAGCAAGCTCACCAAGCAATAGTCAAACTAGATACTACTATGACAGACTACACAACATAAGGGAAAGGTTAGGTATAAGATTAATAGGGACTCCATCCAACATGTCGATGAAATCTAAGCAAGTACTAGTGAAGGCAGTGAAACCGACTGTTGAAACAATAAATACCCAAGTCCAACCCACTAAAGGTAATAAAAAACATAGTTAACCATAATTAGAAATTATGAACCTAGGATTTCAATAGTGTCATTTCTAGATCGATTCCAAGCTATCATTTCCTTCTATAGAACCTAGTTTTGACCTTGCTAAGAGTTTCTTCCTCCTTCCATTTTACTCTTTATCTCTATCTACGTTATCCTCCTTCTCCCCCACGTAAAAACCCTTTCTTATTATTCCTTCTTAACTCTTATCCCTCTCACTTTGCCACACTATCCATTTGTCATTACTACATCTACCTTCCAAGGTGGTAAATGAACATTTGAATTTTAAAATGTTCTTCCTCATTTTCAAAAAATTACCTTTTAGGCTGATGATGCGAAGCCTCTTCCACTATACTATCGACTTGATTTGACACCCTTTCCATCCACATAGCAAACCAACCAAATATTTCAACTCAAATATTCCCTTTCATAAATGGGAAGCTTCACCATTATGGAGCTCTCTTCCCAATGATGAAGGGAAGCTACCTCTTGCAGGCTCGATTTGATCTCATCAAAAGGGTGATATTTTGAATAGATATTGCAAGTGTTTTTTATAATAATAAATGACATTCATATATTATTTTAATGAAAGCTCAATGCTTAATTTTAATAAAAGCTTCTATTATCTTAATGTGAAACTTTGTTATCACCAAGAAGAAATCTTCATAGAAGCATTATTAATTTTTTTTTTGAAATTTGTTTATCAAAATAAACCAAATCTTATTTAATGAGATTTAAATGAAATTCTATTATCATTCAAAATAAAACAACTATTATTTTAAATGAAATTCTATTATCATTCAAAATAAAACAACTATTATTTTAAATGAAATTCTATTATCATTCAAAATAAAACAACTATTATTTTAAATGAAATTCTATTATCATTCAAAATAAAACAACTATTATTTTAAATGAAATTCTATTATCATTCAAAATAAAACAATTATTATTTTAAATGAAATTCTATTATCATTCAAAATAAAACAACTATTATTTTAAATGAAATTCTATTATCATTCAAAATAAAACAACTATTATTTTAAATGAAATTCTATTATCATTCAAAATAAAACAGATATAAATTTATATAGTCATATTCTTGAATCATAGAAAGGGTTATTTTTCATCGAATACCATAATCACATTATTTTTGAAGTTTTTTAGGCCAAACAAAAGTTTTCATAAAAGCAATCAACTTATGCATACATTCCAAACCAATGATCCAACAAGTGATGAAGTAAAATACAATCAGATATACTTAGCAAACAAAGAGAGAGTCTTTTCGTCAACTTAGTCACCTATCTCAGTCTAAGTGGTAAGAATTTATGATAGCTACTAGACTATTAACTTGAGGCTTAAGGTGGCTAGTTATTGATGATCATCCCTAACGATAATGCATGCCTATATGAAGGTATCTATTCATGTTACCTCAAATTGTCTTAATAATCATTTCTCCAACCTCAAGTACCCCCATTTCTAGTGGATAATTCTACTTCCTCCACCTATGAGTGCACATAATCCTACACACTTTGCAATATGTTAGCAGTATCATGCCATTCTAAATCAACTAATCATTGCATAGTTGGTACAATTACTCAAACTAGGTATTAAAGCATCATAGATTAATACATTGTTTCCTTATGCCAAAAATCACACCAAGGAGGGTCATGAAATCCTACCCCCTTGGACTAAACACCATCCTGGGTGTTTCTAGTTTCACAATAATAAGTAGAATTTATTACATTATATATTTTCAAATAAGAAGGGAAAATGTTTTTGCATATCATCCACTTTCTCCCAAGTGGAACTTCTTTCAGAAAACTGGTTCCATTGGACCTTACATTGCTAAAGAGTCTGGTTTTACATAGTATTAGAATTAAACTCAAGAATATTTATTGGCATCATTTCAATTGCCTTTGGATTTTCCATCTGCAATTTATAAACATCCCACAAAAATTTAGAGTCAACAATATATTTCCTAAGTAAGGATATGTGGAAGGTGTCATGAATATTTGATAGGTTAGGTGGTAAGGCAAGTTGGTATACAATCGGACTTATCTTTTCAGTGATATCAAAGGGTCCCACAAGATGTGGATTTGATAGCATTCTTCATTGATTTAATCCTTAAAAATACTTTATCCCTAATTGAGTACTCTCTTGGAGTTCTTTTTAGATCAGCATAACTTTTCTACCTATCAACAACTTCTTTAAGAGTTTACCTGATTACCTTTAACTGGTCTTCCATTTCTCTGGCCATATTTGGCCCAATCACAACTCGATCCTCTAGGTTGTCTGAAGACAATGGTATTCTACACTTTCACCGATATAAGGCATCAAAAGGAGTCATTCCTAGAGAGGAGTGATGTCCATTATTGTAGGTAAACTCTACAAGATGTAGGTAGTCTTACCAATGCAACTTATGGTACATGTAGTACATGCAGAGCATGTATTCTAGTAATTGGTTTACCCATTCATTTTGACCATTTGTTTTAGGATGGTATGCTAAGATCATGTTTAGTTTTGTACCTCTTGCATGATGTAGAGATTTCCAAAATTAAGAAGTGAACTTAGAATCCCTATATGAAATAATCACCTCAAGAAATCCATGTTATTGGAATACATACTTGGAAAATCTATTATCCACTACCTAAGCATCATCCTTGATGTTCCTTGGTATGAAATGTACAACTTTAGTCAATATTTCGACTACTATAAGGATTGTATTATGTTGATACTAGGTCTTGGGTAACCCTACTATAAAATCCATTGATATGACCTACCATTTTTGTGTAGGTACATCATGTGGATACATTTGTCCTATAGAATGATTGTGTTCTGCCTTAAATTTCTAATCTTTGAGGTATTAGGTGATAAAATTGATAATATCCTTCTTCACTCCTACCCATAAGAATGTTCTTTTCATGTTTTCCTACATTTTGATCCCTCTAGGATGAGCAGAATAAGGAAATCTATGGGCGTATTGCATTATTCGTCTCCTTAAATCACCTATTTTTGGTACAATTACTCTACCTTTGTAGCACAAAAGGTCATTTTTTATGCCAAATTCATTAGTACCCTTAGGTTTTATGTTCATCCTATCTCAAATTTGAATTTTCTAGCAATACTCATCCTAAGATTGCTCCTATCTCACTTGGTCCATCAAATCCATGTGACTTCTAGTTATGGCTACTATGTGTTTCCTTCTACTCTTTCCCGTTTATGTACTAAATTCAAAGTCATATTTAATAAGAAATTTGACCCATCTTCTCTATCTCACATTGAGTATAGGTTGGGTAAAAATGTACCTCAAAATTTGATGGTCAGTCTTAAATTCAAAAGGCCTTCCCACCAAGTAGTGGCACCAGGCCTTTAGAGCATTCACCACTACAACTAGCTCTAAATCATGTGTAGCATAATAAACTTCATAATTTTTGAGCTTCCTTGAAGTATATGCCACTACTAAATCTTCTTTAGAGAGTACTCCTAGCGCTTCCAATGATGCATTCATGCATACTAAAAAGTCCCCTTGAGGATCAAGAATATTTAGTATTGGTGCAACAGTGAGTTTATGTTTCAGTAATGCAAAGGAAGCTTCACACTTCTCTGGCCACTTGAATTCTTTTCCCTTTTTCTAAATCTTAGTTATTGTCACAACAATCTTAGATTAATCCTTTATGTAACATCTATAGTAGCTTGTTAACCCCATAAAACTATGCACTTAAATCACATTAGTAGGAGGTGGCCAATTCAGGATGGCCTCAATTTTCTCTAGATCCATAATAATTATTTCTATTGATATAATGTATCCAATATATCATACCTATGAAACATAGAAATAACTCTTGGATAGATTTGCATTAAGTTGATTTTTCCTTAACAACTCTAACATGATCTTGAGATTTTTATCATGCTCTTCTTTGTTTTGAGAGTATATTAAGATATCATCTATCAATACAAGGACAAACTGGTCCAGGTGCCTTTTTAACACACTATTCATTAGATTCATGAACGCAACTAGAGTATTAGTCAGTCTAAAGGGTAAAACTGTAAATTCATAGTGCCCATACCTAGTCTTAAATATCATTTTGTGTGTATCCTCATGTATTCTTAATTGGTGATACCTTGATCTCAGGTTAATCTTAGTGAATATTGTGGCATCTCTCAATTGATCAAAAAATATTTTATTCTAGGTAGAGGATATCGGTTCTTGACTACGGCCTTATTTAGCATTTGTAATCAATATATAATATTGTAGAATTGAGTGCCTCCCTATTACCTCTCTAAACTGATCATCTTCCACTTCATTGAGTTTTACACCATACACTATCCCTCCTTTCTTGAGGGATTTCTTCATTTACATAGCCGATAACAGTTGGGGTTTGAAAACCCCTACTCGCTATAAATTCTCATTTTCTCCTTACCTCCCTCTATATACTCAATTCATATTTATTGAAAATTAATCAATTCTTTATGGGACTACAACCAATCCATACCTATGATCACATCAAAGGCATGGAATGGAGCTACATACAAATAACCATTGATGGTACCACTAGCTAAAGTGATTTTTTCCATTGGATAACACTAGTTTATCGAGTAGGTTTGCCTAGAACCATACTCCACTTTCCATCCATGGGCCAAGTATCCTAGAATTTTTGGCATACCCTTTGATAAAATAGAAGAAATAAATCTATATGTGGCTCCACTATCAATTAAAATTTTTACATGATTGTTAAAAATCTTACCTTTTACAAGCAATGGGGTATCTTGCCCATATAGCTTCTATTTCCTAGTTGCGGTGTAGATTTTACACTTAGGTTCCTTTCCTTTAGCATTGGATGAACTTGGCCCTGGTTGATACATACATTGCTTAGCATATTGTGGACCCCTGCCATGGTAACACCATCCTTGTGTCCTTACTTCTTTTCTATTTTTTGCTTCTCTGCCTTAAATTTTGGAGCTAAAGTTTACAATTTTTGAGGGTGAGGTTTTGCGTTGTTGGGATTACTATTGGTTTTCCTTTGGAATTTTTTCTTAAACTTCCTCTTTTTCCCACCATTTTTCTTATTGAAATTTTGAGGGTTCTTGGTATTTTGATCCTCTTCCTCTTTCCATTTCAAGAATCCTTGGCTATTCCTCTTCCTCTTCGCATTTCAAGAATCCTTGGCTATTCCTCTTCCTTAGTGCTTATTGATCCTGCTTAGATAGTGCAACATAGTTGAATTACAGGTGAGACTCTACTTTCTTTGCTAAGTCATATACCTTTTACAATGATTTAGGCTCGCACCTATTTACATCATGCTTTACTCTAGATTCTAGCCTGTGAATAAACTTGTTAACCCTTATCTTCTCATCATAAGCAAGCACATACTTAAGAGATTGAACAAACTTCTTATAGTATGTCTTCAATGTCTTATTTCCTTACCGAAGGCTAGAAAATTCTTTGAAATTTAAGGTATAGTAGTGCTCTGTGAGAAACCTCTTTTTGAAGATTTCAACAAAATATTTACATTTAATATCAACGAGTTCAACCTTATTCTTCTCATAATAGGTTCCCCACCAATCTAAGGCAGACCCTTCTAATTTTATTGTGGACCAAATTATCTGGGTTTCTGGGGAATAGCCTTTTACTATGAAAAAAAATTAGTTCTCTCATCCAGGATTCAACTGCATCCCCTTCACCTTCTCCATAAAACTTGGAGATACAAATGTTTTTTAGATCCCTAGCCATTTCCTTTTCTATAAGGGCTCTAGCTTGCAACTATTCTTAAATTAGCCCATCAACTTGGCCAACCTCTAAGCCCTTCACCTTAATTGTTGGAGTTGAATTTTATGATTTCTTAGGATGATGTTTTGCCTTTTTGGGATTACTGTTGGTTTATCCTTTAGAAGTTTTTCCTGAACTTCCCCTTTTTCCCACCATTATTCTTCTTGAAATATTAAGGCTTCTTGGTCTTTCAATCCTCTTTATCTTACCATTTCAATAATCCTTACCTATTTTTCCTCAGTTCTTGCTAATCCTGCTCAAATATGGTAGCATAGTTGAATTACAGGTGAGACTCTACTTTCTTTGCTAAGTCATATTCCTTTTGAAGTGATTTAGACTCACAAATATTTACATTATGCTTCACTCTAGATTCTAACCCATGAATAAACTTGTGAACCCTCATATTCTCATCATAAGTAGGTACATACTTAAGTAATCGAACAAAATTCTTGTATTATGTCTCCACTATCTTATTTCCTTACCGAAGGCTAGAAAATTCTTTGAACTTTAAGGCATAGTAGTGCTCTGTGAGAAACCTCTTTTTGAATATTTCAACAAAATATTTCCATTTAATATCAATGGGTTCAACCTTATTCTTCTCATAATAGGTTCCCCACCAATCTAACGTATCCCCTTATAAGTTTATTTTGGCCCAAACTATCTGGATTCATGGGGAATAGAATTTTACTATGAAACAAATTTCTAGTTCTCTCAGCTAGGCTTCAACTACATCCCTTTCACCTTCTCCATCAAAATTGGAGATACAAATATTTTTTAGATCCCTAACCATTTTATTTTCTAGAAGGACTCTAGCTTGTAATTGTTCTTCAGTTAGCCCACAACTTGGCCAACATTTGAGCCTCCAGCTAGTGAGTTGTGATTTGCAATGGTTTCCAACATTTATCTCATCTAATCCTGCATAGTAGTAACCATAGTAGTGAGGTGTTATACCTGGAAGGATTTTCCTTCTACTATTTCGTGAACGGAATCAACAATTATTATTGAACTCTATAACCAGAACAATTAATAAATCGAATGCGGAATGCGAGGAGTATAAAAATATTTAATTAAAATCAATTGCCACTAGGAGGGCAGATCCCGCCGTTAAGGCAATTGCGAATGTGCAGAGATAAAATAGCAAAGATGAGATGAAATCAATTAATGAAAACTATGCTAATAAATATGAATTTTTATTCACTTGGAGAACCTAGCCGACTTGCTAGGTTTGGTATGTAGCATGACTCCCCTCCTCGGAAAGCTTTGTCCTCAAAGCTGGAAATGTCTGGAAAATACTTTCGTGTTCCCATGTGGCATCTTCCTCTGGTAGGTCTTGCCATTTGATGAGAAATTCTTGAATCTGGCGTGATCTTAGTCTTCGTATTCTGTGTTGTAATATATCTTCAGGTTGGAGATGTATGCGTCCTTCCTCATCGAGCACTGGTAATTCTGATTGACCTTGCACTTTCTGACCAATTACCTTTTTGAGACATGAAACATGAAATACCGGGTGTATTCGTGATGATGAAGGAAGTTCTAACTGATAGGCTACTTCTCCAATGCGACACACAATTTTGTAAGGACCATAGAATCGTGGTGCCAACTTTTGATTGGTCTTTATCCTTAACGATGCTTGTTTGTAAGGTTGCAACCTTAGGAAAACCTTGTCACCGACATTAAAAGTTCGTTCTGATTGGTGCAAGTCTTGTTGTTGTTTCATGCGATTTTGTGCTTGGAATAAATTCTCTTTGAGGATGGTGAGTGTCGACTGCCTTTGTTGAAACCAATCATCCACTTTGTCTACTTTGGATGAACCGGGGACGTAATCTGCTACGATTGGAGGCTTGGTTCCATACAATGCTTCAAAGGGAGACATCTTAATTGAATAATGGTAAGAAGTGTTGTACCACCATTCCGCCATTGCTAGCCATTGGCTCCATTGATATTGTTTATCTTGAATGAAACATCGTAAGTATGTACCCAAACATTTGTTAACTACTTCCGTTTGACCATCTGTCTGGGGATGGTAAGTTGAGGACATGTTCAATTTGGTACCACTAAGTCGAAATAATTCTCGCCAAAAGTTACTAGTGAAGATGGGATCTCTATCACTTACAATATTTTTTGGCATACCATGTAATTTGAAAATTGAATCCATAAATACCTTTGCCACCTTGCTTGCTAAAAATGGATGTTGTAAAGCCTGAAAGTGAGCGTATTTGGATAATCGATCTACCACTATGAAGATTACTGTCCTGCCTTCTGACTTTGGAAGACCTTCAATAAAATCCATGGATATATGTTCCCACTGATGTTCAGGGATGGGTAAGGGTTGTAATAACCCTGGTGATTTGACTGTCTCTCCTTTATTGCGCTGGCAAACTTCACATTCTGCTACCCATTGTTTGACTTCGACTTTTAATCCTTTCCAACAAAATGATTGTTTGATCCTTAAATATGTTTTCAAAAATCTTGAATGTCCCGCTGATGGAGAAGCGTGTGATTCGTCTAGGATCTTCGTTTTGAGTTCTGAGTTGTGTGGAATGTAAATGCGGTTCTTCTTTCGGAGGATTTTATCTTCATAAGAGAACAAAGGGTGTTTAGAGGACCCAATAGATAATTCTTGAATTATCTGAGCAGTTTCGCTATTGGACAACCATTCATTTTGTAATTGATTCACCCATTGGGAGCAAGGACCTGAAATAGCGTTAATGACTACTTCGTCTTCATATTTCCTGGATAGCGCATCGACGGCTATATTTTCCTTCCCTTTCTTGTATTCGATAACGAAATCATAGCCCAACAGTTTGGTTAACCACTTATTTTGTTCCGGATAAGAAAACCTTTGCTCAAGAAAATGTTTGAGGCTACTATGATCTATTTTTATAATGAAGCGACTACTGATTAGGTAGTGTCTCCATTTTTCTACTGCGTGAAGAATAGCCAACATTTCTTTTTCGTATGTTGATCTTCCCAAATTTTTCTCGAAAAGCTATTTACTTTCAAATGCCAATGGATGACCTTCTTGCATTAGTATAGCCCCAATTCTTGTTCCTGATGCATCACATTCGATAATAAATGGTTTGTGAAAATTGGGAGTTGCTAATACTGGAGTTGTACACATGGCCTTCTTAAGAGCTTCGAAGGCTTGAGAAGCCTCTGTCGACCAACGAAAAGCATCCTTCTTTGTGAGTGCGGTGAGAGGTGCTGCAATCTTACCATAATTTTGTACAAACTTGCGATAGTAGCCCGTGAGACCCAAAAAACCATGAAGTTTCTTGATGGTTTTAGGTAAAGGCCACTCTTGAATTGCCTTAATCTTATTGGGATCCACTTTGATGCCCTCGTGTGAAACTATATGACCAAGATACTCGACTTCTTGAACACCAAATGAACATTTGGAACGTTTAACAAATAACTTTTCTTTGTGTAAAATGTGAAGGGCCTTATCCACATGATGTAAATGATCCGTCCATGTTTTTCTGTATATGAGAATATCATCAAAAAAGACTAACACAAAATTACGGAGGAGTGGGCGAAACACTTGGTTCATGAGACTTTGGAATGTGGATGGTGCATTGGTGAGACCAAAAGGCATGACCAAAAATTCGTAATGACCTTCATGAGTACGAAAAGCAGTTTTAGGAATATCTTCTTCTCTGACACGGATTTGGTGAAATCCGGAGCGAAGGTCTAATTTTGTAAAAAATTTTGCACCATG
This sequence comes from Wollemia nobilis, assembly GCA_028583015.1. NCBI lineage: Eukaryota > Viridiplantae > Streptophyta > Pinopsida > Araucariales > Araucariaceae > Wollemia > Wollemia nobilis. The sequence continues at coordinate 2,278,409 of JAQPPZ010000613.1, read as the reverse complement.
CAACTCATCGAGTAGGTCATCTATGACAGGGATGGGAAATTTGTCCTTGATAGTGAGTTTATTGAGAGAACGAAAGTCAGGACACATACGCCAAGAGTTATCTTTTCGTCTAGCCAGAACGACAGGTGAGGAATAAGGACTAGTGTTGTGACGAATGACTCCGTGATCCAACAAATCTTGAACGATCTGTTCGATTTCTATCTTTTGTGGTTGAGGATAGCGGTAAGGATGATTGTTAGGTGGGACACTCCCTGGAATCAAATGGATGGCATGGTCATGAGATCGTTTAGGTGGTAATCCTTTAGGTTCTTGGAAAACCTCTTCGTAATGTGTTATGATGTCTTGTAACTCTGGAGCAAGTAATATCCGAAGTTGCTTGGAGATTGTTTTTCCAAACAATTAATTTGAGCTATAAACCCGTATCCACCCTTTTTTAACATCTTCTCCATACTATGAGAGCTCACCATTTGTGATGGAGGAGTAGTAATGCCTTGTAAGCGAATGACTCGTCCGTTTTCCTTCCATTCCACAAATAATTTTTTGAAGTTGAAGCTAACCGTGTCTAATGTTTCCAACCATTCAACTCCCAAAATGACATCAGAGTTCCCCAAATTCATGACAAAAAGGGATCCAAACCAGGTATAAGTTCCCATATTTATGGAAACTTGAGATGTGCGACCAACACATTGTGCGTTCACCCCATTGGCCACTAGAACCTGGAATTTGTCTTTGTTGGAAGAGTTAATGAATAAATTCAAAGCTTTTGTTGTTTTGATGTCGATAAAATTGTGGGTACTACCAGAATCAATTAGCACATTCACCTTTTTCTGGCGGAGAAATCCTGGTACCTTGATGGTATGGTGGGCGGTTAAACCCATGAGGGCATGCACGGAGATCACCATTGTATCCTCTTCTTTTTCTTCTAGAGTACTTGGTAGTTCTTCTGGCATAGGTTCTTCTGGTTGGTAAGGTTCTTCCTCTTCTCCTTCATAGTGATCGCCTTCAATATGAAAGTTTTGTTTTTGGGCACAAGCTTGTTCCTTGGGGTGATGAGTGCGACATTTATAACAAAAGTATCTTGATGGTTGATCATTTCTACGAAAGGAATTGTTGCGATACGAAGGACGACTATAATTGTCATGCCGTGCAGACAATTGATGTCTCTTTTCGGCCAGCTTAGCTATTCTTATACAATCGTTCAGCAAGGTTGGATTGTGCATGTCTACCTCCACTCGAATATTTTCTTTCAATCCATTGCGAAAAGCTCCTACCACTGTGTCGAGACTGAGGTCTAAAGTGTATGGTAGTAAACTGGTAAACTCCAAAACGAATTCGCTAACCGATCCTTCTTGTTTAAGAGATAATAGTCTTACTGTGTATGATGATGTAGCTCCTTCGTCAAATCTTTCTAAAAAAGAGGTAGTGAATTTTCTCCAGTTAATAGTAGCTCCTTTCTCTCGTTTAAGCCATTCGAACCATTGGTAGGCCTCAGTGCCTAATTTTGATGTCGCGAAAGGGACTTTATCAATTTCCTTAATTTGATATAAGTCAAGAATGCCTTCCATTTTGGCTATCCAACCACGAGGATCATGACCCTCAAAAGTGGGCATATCAATGCATGGAAAATTATTAGGGCCTCTCGGTTGGTGATAACCCATATCCCTTTCTTGATCTTGGTTATACCGCTGTCTATGATAGCGATCCCTGGAATTATCCGAAGTGCCTATTTGTTGTTCCCAATCGTCATTTTGATCGACATTGTCTTCATTCCTTTGGGCATGGGAGTGATATTGGGGATTAGTATTGGGATTAAGCTGGTTTTGTGCTTGCACTAGGGATTTTAGGGTGAGACTAATTTCGTTCATACCCTCTAGTAGGAGTCGAAGAGAATCATCGTTGGAAATGGCTGAGTTACTTGAGTTTCCTTGTGTGATGTTTTCGTGAGTTGGGGGAGGATTAGTAGCCATAGGATCTACCAGTGGATGATGTGGATTATAACTACCAATTTTGAAAGGAGAAAGAGAATTTTTTGTACCTGGGCTTCGATTAGGTCTTCTTGCATTGTTATTGGTCGTTTTCGAGCTTGATAATCGACCGTCAGAACCTTTGGTCCACTTTTTGCTCATGCACTTGTTAACATAACCTGCTTAGGATTCCGCTTCAACTGTCGTAAATTTTGGTTGAATTTAGCAAAAAATTGGGATCCACTTCAACTGTCACTCCAACTGTGACACGGATGTGAGTTTGGGTGGCCTCCTTGCCCGCAACCTTCAACAGTTTTTTTTTTTATTATTATTATTATGTGGACACTTTCAGCAACATGACAGTAATGATTCTAACCACATTGACCACGTTCAGCCACTTTGGACACACCGCTAAGACCAAATGAGACCGTGGCATGCAACCAATTGACACTACGAGCAGAAGACACGACAACGACTAATGACATGACGAATGGACAATGCGAAAGACACGACAATCGACTAACGACACGACGAACGGATGACATGGAAGACATGACAAACGGACGACGTGATAAACAGATGATGAACGAACAACGCAACAAATGACAAGACGAGTGGAAGACAAGACGAACTACACAGTGGACATGCAAACAAAAGAAACAGAACCGAAAGGCTACTCAGGAGCTCCACGGCATGTGACCTAAGTCACACTTCAAAAGGTGCACGATATTCCTTATTAACTCCCCCACCGCTCCGACCTACGCAATGTGGGATATTGATCCCCAAGACCTAAATTTTTTTTATAAAAATCGTGATAAATACCTTACGTTATGCGTCGCTAATTTTTAATCACGCAATTTGATTGGTTGACGACTCCTACGTTTCATAGCTTTCGTGGACGGATTTTCTTGGTGTTTTAGACTGTGATTTGGAGCGTGATCCCAACGTACGCATTCAGCCCAAAATTATTTATTGTCTCCAGGTGTTCCTTGTGGTGGAGGAAGCACCGTTGCTTCAGATGGTTATAGCATTTTTATTTTTTGTGGCGATGCCAGGACATCTGCGTAGTAGACAATATAGTCACCCAACTGCCGTGGAACACGAATTGGATTTATTTTGCGTGCTTGAATGTTGATCTGGTAGCTGAATACTAGGTATTTCTCAAGGACGCACACCAAAAAATGAACACAGCAGATGTCTGCCCGCTATCGCCAGTAGCATGGATGGGCATGGAATCCCTACCGCCTTCACCGAACCGGTCTCCTGATACCACTTGGAAGGATTTTCCTTCTACTATTTTGTGAATAGAATCAACAATTATTATTGAACTCTATAACCAGAACAATTAATAAATCAAATGCGGAATGCGAGGAGAATAAAAAATATTTAATTAAAATCAATTGCCACTAGGAGGGCAGATCCCGTCGTTAAGGCAATTGCGAATGTGCAGAGATAAAATAGCAAAAATGAGATGAAATCAATTAATGAAAAACTATGCTAATAAATATGAATTTTTTATTCACTTGGAGAACCTAGCCGACTTGCTAGGTTTGGTATGTAGCACTACCTCTCTATTAGATTTTTTTGGATCCTCCTCTTATATCTCTTATTCAATATTATTTTGTTGAGTTTTTCTAGTTGTAGGCCTCTCTTTTCTAGACTTGGATGATATTTTAACCTGGTTACAACTATGAAAAGTATTAGATTACAACTTCACTTGAGCTATATCACTAATTCCAACCACAATATAGAGTTCTATTGCTACAAGCATAAATAATCTAATTAGGAGGATATTCCAAGGTTATGATGTGATATTAACACCAAAGCCTATACTGAGGTATCATAACATTCATTCACCTCTTGGGATTAATCTCCATTAGATTCTAGCAATCAAGATATTCTAGGCCATCCCAGATTTTACTTATCTCAAAGAAAACATTCATTGGAGGTTCCAAATCATTTTAGCAGACAATAAGCTCTATACCTTGGTACCTAGAGCTCTGATACCAAATGTAAAGACCCAAAATTGAGCTACAAAAAAAACATAGAAAGAAAATATTTTTTTGCTTAAGGTGAGGGATTCATAAACCCCTAATCAACCTCTAATTGTTTTATTGTTAAATTTCCCCTAAGTTTACTCAAAGAGCTGCAACTCACAAAATACCCTCACACAAATTCATCTATGTAGGTGTATTATGTGTTATCGCAAATAAGTTTATCCCTCTCATCATAATAAATGAGCTAAACTTATCACCTTCAATCCATAAAAGGTATACACCCATGTACATACCATACACAAGCCAATATTTGTATGTATGCTATGCGTATTACGAGTTAAGATATTCATCTCGTCTCCACAATGAGCTATCTTAACTCAGATGTATTCTTTCCTCAACTTAGTTACCAATCTCCCTAAGGGGGTCTCAATTCCCTTAGGTCACCTATGTTCACCCTAAGGGGGTCTTAATTCCCTTAGGTCACCTCTAAGTTCATCCTAGAACTCCATACTTAGGTTTTATTGTTTAGCAAGGAAACAATAATAATTCTAGATACTAAATCTAACAAAAAAAAATCAATAAGCATACATAAGATACTTAGAAAGGAGCAACATTTAAAGAAATTAAACATTAATTGAAAGGATTCTAAATGCAAAACATAGATAATTCAAGAAATAATTTAAAAGTCCATCTCCCATAAATTAAACAATTATTACATATAAGCAAGCATGGTAAATCCTTCATACTCTTAATGAATAATATATTACATTAATTTCATAAAGGAAAACTCCCCACAAATATATATTCAAGCATAAATAAATAATTTCAAGTAGAATCAACTAACTCATTGGTTCCAACTACCTCCTTTGTCCACCTCAGCTTCCATTGATCATTTGAGGATAGTAGGGGATCAGGGAACTCATGGTTCTATGATAGACATGATTCTAAATGCATTTACTTATTTCATTGCCAAATTATAACTATACAAATTAAATCAAAGTATCTAATAGTTTACTGCATTGTTGATATCATAAAAATCATCATTTTTATTTTCACCTCTCATAACCATAGAGAGTCTTTCAACACATGCAACTAGATCGTGTTTTCTAATTTAACTGTTTTCTTTCAACCCTTATTAAATTAATTAAAGTCCCATACCTTTACTCTATAAAATAATCCAAGTTCATTTATTTTCATAAACCAAGTCCCATTACTTAATTTAGGAGAATAAACTAATTCCTTTCATTAACAAAACCATTCTACCAAATTAATAAATCAAAGCCTCCTACTATAATTTATTAAAATATCATTTTCTTTTATTTCCAATTTACTAAATAGAGTCCTATACCTCTACATAGTAAAATGAAATATTTTACCAAATTAATAAATCAAAGCCTCCTACTTTAATTCATTAAAATATCATTTTCTTTCCTTTCCATTTTACTAAATAGAGTCCCATACCTCTACATAATAAAATGAACCATTCTACCAAATTAATAAATCAAAGCCTCCTACTTTAATTCATTAAAATATCATTTTCTTTCCTTTCCATTTTACTAAATAGAGTCTCATACCTCTACATAATAAAATGAACTATTTTACCAAATTAATCAATCAAAGTAATCAAAACCTCCTACTTTAATTCATTAAAATATCATTTTATTGCCTTTCCATTTTACTAAATAGAGTCCCATACATCTACCTAATAAAATGAACCATTCCTTATTATTTCCATAAACCAAAGCCATACTTATAATTTATAAAAATAATCTCTTTTCCTTATTTTCTATAAACTAAAGTTCACACTTTTGATTTATAAAAATAATCTATTTTCTTTAATTTCTATAAACTAAAGTTCACACTTTCAATTTATAAATTCATCTCATTTCTTTATTTTCTATAAACTAAAGTTCAAACTTTCAATTTATAAAAATAATCTAATTTATTTATTTTATATAAACTAAAGTTCACACTTTCAATTTATATAAATTATCTAACTTCTTAATAGATAATTAAATAAGAGGAAACCTAAAAAACTGACTACTCTTTTGACTTAGAGTAACAAGAAGGTCCCAAGTAATCAATTCAGGCCTACGGTAAGACAAAACACACAACGACACAAGGCTATGATCTTTCGCTAAAATCCTAACTGCTAATGTTTTTGGAATTTCTCAATTGCCACACAAGCCAACGACAACAACAACCTCGATGAAACATGGCAACACAGGAGTTCCTAATCCAACGTAGGGGTAGACATCATGTTTAGTTCTAACGGATGGTGCAAGGAAACAACAAGGTGAGGGCCAAGAAACAATGGCTTCTCCATTTTATAACAATTGTGGTAGTCATGGATTGAAAATAATCTCACATAATAGAGTCTCTCAACTAAATAGTGCACAACCCATAACAATGGGAAAAACCTATGATGTCCACTTCCATCAAGCTTAAGAGGTATGGTGAGGATACGACTACCATAGTAAGTGGCTTACCCAAATATGAAGAGGCTTGCCACTATCATGACTAACACCTCAAAACCAACCTCTAATCTAAGTAAGGAAGGTGAAAGAGAATTGTCTCCTCACTGGAACAGTGCACAACACCTAAAGCTAAACTTCCCTTGGCTTAACGATGGTGATAAGGAGATGCACATCGTAGACATGATGTGATATCCATGGCACTTAACAAGGATGGGGTGTATGCTTTCTCACTAGAAATATCACCAAGAAATAGTCAAATTAGACACTACTATGATAGACCACACAATATAAGAAAAAGGTTAGATATAAGATAGATAGGCACTCCATCCAACCTGTCGATGAAGTCTAAGAAAGTGTGGGTGAAGGCAGTGAAATTGAATGTCAAAATAATAAAAGCCCAAGGAAAACCCACTAAAGGCAATAAAAAAATATAGTTAACCATAACTAAAAATTACCAACCTAGGATTTCAATGGTGTCATCTCTGGATTGATTCCAAGCTATCATTTCCTCCCGTGGAACCTAGTTTTGGCCTTGCTAAGAGTCTCTTCCTCCTTCTTCCCTTTTACTCCTCTATGTTTGTGTTCTCCTCGATCTCCCTCATGTAACAACCCCTTATTCTTCTTACTTATTCATCCTTATCCCCCCCACTCTGCCACACTGTCCATTCATCATTACTCCATCTACCTTCCAAGGCAGTAGAAAAATATTTGAATTTTAAAATGTTCTTCCTTATTTTAAAACATTTGCCTTAAAGGTTGATGATGCAAAGCCTCTTCCATTGTCCTATCTACTTGACTTGACATCCTTCCCATCCGCCTAGTGGACCAACCAAATATTTCAAATCAAATCTTCCCTCTCATAAATGGGAAGCTTTGCCATTAAGGAGCTCTCTTTCCAACGATGAAGGGAAGTTGCCTCGTGCAGGCTCGATATGATCTCATAGAAAGGGTGATCTTTTGAATAGATCTTGCAAGTTTTTATTATATAATAATAATTCACATTCATATATTATTTTCATGAAATCTTAATGCTTACTTTTAATAATAGCTCTTATTATATTAATGTGAAACTTTGTTATCACCAAGAAGAAATCTCTATAGAAGCATTATTTTTTTTTTTTGAAATTCGTTTATCAAAATAAACCAACTCTTATTTAATGAGATTTTATTATCATAAAAATAAAACAACTATTATTTAAAATAAAATTTTATTATCATTCAAAATAAAACAACTATTATTTTAAATGAAATTCTATTATCATTCATAGTAAATCAACTATTATTTTAAATGAAATTTTATTATTATTAAAAATAAAACAACTATTATTTTAAAATGAAATTCTATTATCATTGAAAATAAAACAACTATTACTTTAAGATAAAATTCTATTATCATTCAAAGTAAAGCAACTATTATTTTAAATGAAATTCTATAATCATTCAAACTAAAACAAATATTATTTTTAATGAAATTCCATTATCATTCAAAATAAAGTAACTATTATTTTAAATGAAATTCCATTTTCATTCAAAATAAAACAAATATTACTTTAAATGAAATTCTATCATCATTCAAAATAAAATAGATATAAATTTATAGTCATATTCGTGAATCATAGAAAGGGTTCTTTTTCATTGAATACCATAATCATGCTATTTTTGAAGGTTTTTAGGCCAAACAAGAAGTTTTCATAAAAGCAATCAAATTATGCATACTTTCCAAACCATTGATGCAACAAGTGATGAAGTAAAATATAATCAGACATACTTAGTAGACAAAGAAGGAGTCTTTCCATCAACTCAGTCACCTATCTCAGCTCGAGAATTTACGATAGTTACTAGATTATCAACTTGAGGCTCAAGGTGGCTAGTTATTGATAATTATCCCTAACTGATAATGAATACCTATATGAAATTATCTACTCATGTTACCCTTGAGTTACCGTAATCAACATTTCTCCAACCTCAAGTACCTCCATTTTTGGTGGATGATTCTACTTCCTCCACCTATGGGTGTACCTAATCCTGCACACTTGGCAATATGTTAAAAGTATCATGCCCTTATAAATCAACTAAATATCGCATAGTTGGTCCAATTTTTCAAACTAGTTATTAAAGCATCATAGATTAATACATTGTTTCTTTGTGCCAAAAAGCCCACCAGGGAGGGTCATGACAACATCCTCCAACATAATGGTCATTTCCCCTATCAAGAAATGAAGTGTTCCTATTTTCATCCCATCACACACATATCACATCTAAATATGCCTGGTCGTACCACATAGTATCCATTTGTACCATCCCATTGAACCTAATCTTCTCCAACCATTGCCACTCCACATCATCCAAAAATCCTTCAAGTATGAAAATACTTGTTTAGGGTTTGTGAGAAAGTTGTGTTTCACTGAATGAATGAATGAGTGGCTACCAACGGTAAAAATCGATGTTAGGGTGTCAAGTTTTTAACCTGCAAAAGCGACACAAATTTACCCATCAAAAACTCTTAGCAACATTGCAAAAATAAATCATCAATAATTTCAACAACTTTTTCAGCAATAATTCAACAATATTTTAGCAAATTTTTGACGACTTTTGAGAACATTTTGACGATTGTTCAGCAACAAATCAACAACATATTGACAATTTTTCAACAATGTTTCGACGACATTTTAGCAAATTTCCAACAACATTTTAGCAACTTTTCGATGACATTTTAGAAACTTTTTGACAATATTTTAGCAACTTTTTGACGATTTTTCAGCAACAAATCAACAACATTTTTATGATTTTTCAACAAATTTTGACGACATTTTAGCAATTTTTCAACAATAATTTAGCAACTTTTCGATCACATTTTAGCAACTTTTTCACAAAATTTTAGCAACATTTTGATGACTTTTTATCAACACTTCGATGAAATTTTAGCAACTTTTTTATGACATTTTAGCAACTTTTTGATGACTTTTTGACAACATTTCAATGACTGATCAAGAACCAAAATTCTTGAATGCATTTTTATTAAATTTGCAATATTAAATAGGTATACAATATGCCAAATACAGAATGTAAATCCTAAAAAACTAACAAAAAATTATTGATATTCTCACTTGTTGATAAATAATAACAACTAATATCCTATACCTATTAATATCCATATCATCCCTCCCAACCATATAAGCATTGGACTCCAATGCTTTTACAAGTGGAGAAGTGCCCCAAAAGAATGAATTCCTCCAAAGTGGTTTAGAAAAGAAGAGAGATAGATGATGTTCAAGATCCCCAAAGAGATCACCACTACTCCATCAAAGGGAGCTACAATGAGCAAAACACATGCTCAAAAAGGGTCCATTTAGGAATCCTTTGTGGGATATTGAGGTTTGTTGTCTCTTGGATCAACCTATAGCATGTAGGAGTTGCTACTATGCCTAAAAAGGGTCTTGTAAACATGCATTTCAATCTTCAAAGTCATAAATTGTCACACAAATCATGCTAAACCATAAGCATGCACCCAAAACTTAGTAAAAGTAAGCATCTTGTAAAAATAGTCGGTGGAGGAGGAGTGGAGAAAAAAGGACACAAATTATGGGATTCAAAATAGGCATAGAATGAAGTGTCTAGTACCACTAAATTTCACTCCTTATTTTAAAAGCACAATATTGAAAATAAGAAATCTCTAAAGTGTTGAAATCTTTATAGTCTTTGGAGTTGCGAAAGTGATGTTGATGGGGTGCTACTCAAAAATTTACTATGAGACAAGCCACTAGGGGAAAAGACTACTCCAATGTATGGAGTACCCATGTGATTTCCATGATAACATAATAAGGGTCATTTGCCTTCTAAAGGAGAACATACTTCAACAAGTCTTAAAATATGATGGTGGATTTAAGGAGTGTCAGATTCAATCAAGAATGCACTCCAAATTACAATATTTTTGGGTATGAAAGCAAGTTTTTTCATCCCAAATTTAGAGAACCGTAAGGCCAAGAAGACATTTAAAAAACATCAAAAAATTTAGTCTTATTGGAACTTGCTTAGAAAGAGATTTCCAACGACTATATACAAGCCTATACTTGCAAAAATATGAAACCTCAAAAATGAGAAAAATAATAATTCTCTTTTGGGTAGCAAAATAAAAGGTTAAATTGTTTATCCATTTAAACGAGAGAATATCTTTCGAGAATATTATCCAAGCTCACGGTGGTTCAGTGGCAAAGGAGTGGTTGAAACACTAATTGGAGACCATGTGGATCTCATGCCACATCAATAGCACTACCACAAAACTCCAATCATTGCGGTCATAGGTGGTGGCACGCGAGAGGCTCCCCGACCACCACCTATTGGTTGAAAAAATAGGGGAGCCTTCCCCTATTTAAGGTGGTAGAACCTCCCCTACATGACAGATGCGGGAACAAATATCCCAAAACAAAATTGTGAACCATACCCACAATAATTTTTTAGACCAAACATATAAATATTTGTCATGTGTATTTATAGTTCCATTGGCACCATTGACAATTGGAAATCATGGAAAATAAGTTAGTAATTATCTTCTTAGTGAATTCGAGGAGTGATGAATCTCATCCATGTCACAAATCAGTGTAGTGGTAGAACAGAGATCATGGAAGTGATTTGTAACTTCCTCCATAGTTATCACTTGTCATCGTTATCATCTAATACAATGAATGCCTATCACCCAATGATAGATCTCAATGATATTTACCTCCCGCTAGGGCAATCCACTCCATATTTGGGTAATTTGACAATATGTCAATCTAGATCTAGCTCTTGCATGAGATCATCTCAATCTAGGGATGCGACCATAAAAAATGCATGGTGGTGACATCATATCGCACTAGTGTTTTAGGTAGGTTGGAAAATCTATTCACCAACTAGGTTGTAGCCAGATCAATTCCTAGGAAGGGTCATATTTGTTGTAGGCCCGATTTGGATCTTGAGGCACCAGAGGTGACACCTTGGACAAAGCCCTCATAGTAGGGTATTTGAGGATAGTAGAATCCCTAATGTCACCACCTATTGAATCATGACCAACTATGTTTATCGTTGAATGAGACAACTCTAGATTTGGTGTTATCACAGATCTCATCAATTTGCCATAAAATCTGATTAAGATCACTCTCGCTAGGATGTTATCATGGGGGAATACCCCATATGTAGGATCGCCACCATGTTATAACTCTGTGGGCTATAGGAGTACACATTGTTTGCCATGTTTATAATGACGAAAAATAAAAAATAAAAAATAAAAATACCTTTTGGTTCTATGGGGCATGAAAGATAGCCATATAGTCTGTGTGCAACAAATTTGCTGTAAAAACCCAGATGTGGGTGGTGTCTGAGCCTAGCTACCAAGGTTGAAGAGTTTTAAAATAATGAGCTATCATATTTGCAATAAAAGGTATAACCTTTAGAACATAGGAGGAAAACCTCTAAACTAGAATAATCTTCAGAACATAGGAGGAAAACCTCTAAACCAAAAAAACTAAGTGGGATGAAAAATATGGAAGATGGGAGGGGGATTTCCATGAGGTAAATCCCCCCTCACAAGTAGGAAATTCTTGCTCTGATACCAGTGATTAGGAACCAAAAATACTGAATGCATTTTTATTAAATTTGTAATATTAAATAGGCATACAAGATGTCGAATACAGAATGTAAATCCTAACAAACTAACAAATAATTGTCAACATTCTAACTTGTTGACAAATAATAACAAATAATATCTTATGCCTATTAATATCCATATCAATGACATTTCAACAAATTTTTGACAACATTACAAAAATTAAAAATGAGCAACATTTTAGCAATGTTTTGATGAAACTCCCAAAAGTCAGCAATTTCACAACAAAAACAAAAAATGAACGACATTTCAACATCGTTTTGATGAAACACCCCAAAGTTAGCAATTTTGCAACAAAAATGGAATATGAGCAACATTTCCATAACTTTTTGACAAAAAACCAACAACGTCAACAAATTTGCAACAATAATGATAGAACAACTTTTGACAACTTTTCATGAAAAAATGAAAAATATCAGCAATTTTTCCACAAACTCAAGAAATTGATAATTTTTGACAAACAAAGCAAAAATGCAAGAAAACCAAAAAAATTGGTCAACATGTAGCACAAGGTGCATTTTTGTATGAATAATGCACCTCGAGGTGTATTTTTGTATGAAAATGCACCTCGAGGTGTATATTTTGAGAAAAGGGTATGTTTAGATATCCATTTTCTTGAAAACTAATTACATGCAAAAATTTCAAAATTTAATGGATAAAATGTTTAAAAAGCTAAATCTTAGGTTCATTTTATTCCTAATGCATGTAGTTTGGTAAAAGGGTACCTACATGTTGGTAGTTTTGCCACACTAAAATTTGATTGTAAAAATTTGAAGAATATAAGATGAATGATGTAGTTGTTTTAATTTTACTATTTTAATGTAACATTTTTGTTTCCCTTAAGTGATTTTATTAAATAAAGAGAATTGATTTCATTCCTGGAGATGCACAACAAGTTTTTCCAGTAAAATATTAATGAAAATCGTATGCAAAATATGACAGGGAGAAATGTATGACAAGGAACGTCTCAAGATCGAAGGAGCTATGAAAATGGTCTAAAGCTTCAGTAATTTTTATTTTAAATTAAAAGCATCAATAAAAATAAAGGGGAAGACATTTTTTTCCCGAAGGCAGGGCAAAAATAATTTTTGCCCTTATTTTTGGGTGAAAACACCACGTCAAGAAATTTTGCTTAAGGGGAAGCGAAACTAATGATAAATTCTCAGTTTGGGGTGAAGGATGAATTCTACCAGCAGAAGAAAAGATAAGTTAAGAACTTCCATCCAAAACCTAAGCATTTAAAGTGATTTCATCCTTTGTTGAGGAAACTTACTATATGAATTAATTTTGGGGTGAATGTGATGGATGTAAACTGGTCAAAGTCAAAGTCACCCCTGAGGAGGGGCGAAAATAATTTTGTCCTTCATAGTGAATTTCCAAATTGAAGACGTCCTGGAGCGAAAATCAAGTGAAATGTATGCCTTAAAAAGTCAAATTCAAATCCATCCCTGAGGAGGGGCAAAAATCCCTTTTGCCTTTATTTGGGGTGAAATCCAAGTTGAGGATATTTTTCTGGGTGAAAATGATGAAGTGACATCATCTAGATGAAGGTAGCTTCGATCAAATTTAAAGCGAAGGTGCCTACCAATGTAATTTCACCCCACCCAAGGCAAAAATAGTAATTTCAACTAGGTTGGAGCAAAAGTACCAAAATAGCATCTTTATGCTCTAGTCAAAGTCAAAGTCACCCCTAGGGTGGGGCAAAAATAATTTTCGCCCCTCTTGAGGGCAAATCAATTAGTTTCACCCAACTTCTTGCAGAATTTATTTCTATTCTATTTTTTGAGCCAAAATACTCAGGAGAAGGGTGAATGCATATTGATAGGTAAAAACACCAAATTTCATGGGTAAAATCGATTCTTTCCCCTTCCTTTCGATAATGTTTTCTTTCAAGGCATCACTGTTGCTGATATTTTTCAAAAAATATCAAATACTGATGGAATTTAATTCTTGAAGCAATATTATTGATATTTCCATAATTTTGATTGAAGAAATACCAATATTAAATGCTACATCCCAGATTCTAGTATGATTCTATTTATTTTTGAGGCACCCTCCACTGATCTTACCCTTTTTCAAGATAAATTTAATTTTTGTTGGGTCTCCACTAGTGAGGGTAAGATTTCAAGGCATAAAGTTATGGAATGATATCTAAAATTTAATGTTTGAGCTCCTTATTGCCATGTGATATTGCTAAGTTTTGATGCACCAAAATATGGAACATTTTTCCAACTGTCCATCTCAGTCAATTTCCTAGGTGCACTCCATGAAGCAGGATCTCTACCTCCTGAAGAATATTCATTTTCGATCATCATTTTTGTTGAGGAGATAATTGCTTAGGATGGTCTTTGACTAGCCAACATTTTGTTTTAATATACATTTAATTTCATAGGCAAAATCCTCTATAAATACTAAGCATTTTGGATGTAAAAAGGAGGATAGACACTCTACAAAAAAACACTTTGAGTTTTTTGCATCAATAGAAAGACATTCGAATTTTGGTTCCTTGAGTAGCATTGTGTTTGATCACTTTCTACTTATCATTTTTTATTATGTTCATGTCCATTATTAGATAAATTTAAATTTTGCATCTGAATTTAATTACTAGTAAGGAAATGAATACTGAAATGTTTCTTGGAGGTTATCTTTGCAAAACTGTGAGTGGTTCCTCTATATTTATTTTTGTATGCTAATTAAAATTTGATTTGGATTTTAGTTGTTATTTTATCCTTGCCTTATGTTTCTTGCTCATAGCCATATTTCTTGTTTCTTTCTATCATTTCCCATATCTTTCCTATTACCCTAAGCTTTAAACTGAATTATATTAGTAAGGGAACCAACCCTCTCTGGAGATTGGCCTGAAGGACATCTCTTTCCTTCGGCCTTTAAATGTTGGTCGGGTCTAGGATTTTTATGATTAGATAGATTCATGACTAACACTATCCCAAATGCACATCCTCCAACACTCGATCCTACTCTGCTCTAGGCCATCTCGCCAACTCCACTTAAAAATCTAGTAATATTATGTGTCACACTCTCATATCTCTCTTCAATATCTCATGTGGCAATAAAATAATGATGCATGTGCCCCTATGTGCACCCCTTTTATAAGAGGTAAATGCACGAAATGCACCTCTAGGTGTGTTTTCATATGAAAATGCATCTCGAGGTGTGTTTTTGTATGAAAATGTACCTCGAGGTGTGTTTTCATACAAATATACACCCTAAAGTGCGTTTTCAAAAAACAAAAACACAATTTTGGATACTTGTTTTTCCAAAACCTACAAAATAATGAAATTATTTTCAAAATTCATCATAAATTCATTAAAAACATCAATTTCCATCATTTTGTCATCCATAAGCCATCACTTCCTTCTATCAAGTGATTCGTTTCTACCTCCCAATTATTCACCCATAAACATATCACTTGAGGGGTAGATATCATACACAACAATTTATTAGAACCTTTTCCAAAGATTATCATATGCCCTCACTTGCTAGGGCAAACAAAAAATAAAAAAACATTTCCTCAACAACAGTCCAATCCAATCAAATTTAGCACGTTGTCAGTCATAGACTACATGTTTACTCATGCATATACACTTCCTAAAGGTGCACGATCGAGTCCACCAAAAAAATAATGGGTATATCTACATATGGCTGACCAATCTACCAAACCAAATCATATCATCAATCTATCAATAGCAAAGTCTCAAAAAAATACATCTACTCCTCTCAAAAACTGCTTGTTGCCACTCATCAAATCATGTACTCTCATAATCAATCACCAGGAAAGGTCATAAGTTTTTGCAATACATCATGTATTCACACAATGTAGTGCAAAAAGAGGTAAATGTAGATACCTAAAAATGTATCAAATATCTTTTGCAACAACATTTAACAAAAAATTTACAAAATCAATGCAAAATCAATTCAAAACCTTAAAATGTAATAAAATAAGGTTTATCCTCCCCCCGTCCAATGCATTACCCCTCACACAACCTTTTGCAAGTTTATCAAAACATATGCTTGCCTCCTTTTTTAAAAAGTGCCCACTCATTGCAAAAATTTTAAGGAAGGTGGTTAAAACTAAGATTTTTCCTTTTTCCTAAGTTCTACATGAGGAGGGTGTACACATGACAATTAAAAGCACTTAGGTAGGAAGGTCTCTTTCATCACATTCTCATTCAAAAAGCCCCTGTGTCCTCCACCTCATCACCCCATTTTATTTCCATAATCTATAAAGGGAGGGGATTGCCTACGAATTCGAGGAAACATGCTCGATGGAACCAACAGTCTCCATAGTTTAAAGGAGCCCAAGTTAGTAAATATCTGGATTGCATTTATCTAGAAAAATTACCACTTGTGCCAGTAGTTTTGGCACTCTTTGAGCAGTATTAATATTTGATGTTCACCATTTTACCATATGATTAGAACATCTGGCATCTCAGCTCAACCCAGAAGCCTTTGAACGTGAAGTGAGCGAAATATTTCTTCATGATCACAATATCGAAGGCCAAAAATCTAGAAGATCCCATTGAGTTTTATGAACTTGACACCCAATTTTTAGGAGATCATCCTAGGTTAGTCAATCTGACTATTCCATCTACTACAACCTCTTCATAGGTAGTTGGTGCGTTTTCAATCCCTTTGATTCCAGCTAGCATAGCCACTAACTTTCCTCCTCCTCAAGTAAAAATTCTAGTCCAAATGGCTCAAAACCCATAACCTCAACATCCAATATAGTTCCCAACTTGGAACCACTCTGGACCTCTGAATCTGCAAGCTTAGAACCTAATTTTACAAGCAGCGATAAAGGTTTTGCCTAATTTCTATGGTATCAAGAAGACTTATTATGAGCATATCCAAGATGTTGCTTTCTTCGTTTCAATCCATAGTATTACAGATGAGAATATCATGGTTAGATTGCTCATTCTCTCTATTAGAAAGAAGTTGTAATGGTATTGGTCCTTACAACCCACCACTATTACCACATGGGACCAATTGGTGAAGTTGTTGATAAAGGATTTCAATGAGTAAGTTGATCTCTTTTCTCTACTACACTAATTCATGAATATTCAAAGGTACCCACAATAGGAAATAGTTGACTTCAACGTCAGGTTCACTCAAAATTGGCAAATATTTCTTGATAGTCTCTGGATGACTCTTGAACAAGCTACATTTTACTACCTCCAAGTCTTCCACTCTAACATCAACATGTCCATCCAGCAGTCCAATGTTAACGAATTTCCTGATTTGTACTCACAAGCACAAAGGTTGAGGTTGATCTTATCACTATTGATAAGCTCCCACTAAAAATTAAAATACCTATTCTTCCATATCTTCCACAAAATTTGTATGCATATTTGCAATCTTTTCCAATACCACCCATGTATCTAGTTCCTTCATGGAACTCGAGTTCATCTCAAGCTCTAATAGTTTTTGTCCTGTAACCACCTACTATTTTCATTCCACAACTACCCGTGCTATATCTAATCCTAGCTTTGCCTACTATGCCAATGCCTCTGCAATTTCCAGCTTCAATGCCTTCAAACCCCTATCCCCAAGTGAAGCTACAGAAAGAGATGCAATCAATCAACTCTATAGTAAGGGCGATGTCAAATGAAATCGTAACCATCAAGAAAAAACAAGCCAAAAGATATTTCCATCCTAGGATATTTCAACCTCTATATATCACAAGAGATAAATCAATCCTAGCTGGTAAGGCTCCTGAGAGGAATGTGGCTATGTTAAAAAATAAAGAAGTTGATCCATCAAAGCAAGAATATCGATGTTCTACCTGTAATGATCCGCATGGTGAGAAAACTTGCATAGTTCATTTGAACTACATGCAAACATTGGCAGACAGTTCTTCTGGTGTCCAGATCAACATGATCATAAAAGCTAAGCATAACTTCATGGTCCCTTCTGTTGAATAAATTTATTTCTTACGAGAACTGGAAAGAAATCAGTTATAGTGGACCCAATCGAGATGGAGCTACTGAAGGTACCTACTAAGCCAAAGGTGTAAAACCAAAAGAGACAAGTGCAATCAAAGGTACCTAGTGTGGTGATTGATCCCAAAGAATATATCTTATTGAAGGACCTATTGCCTACATAAGCAAAGGAGAGATCGCAAGCGAAGGTATCAAATTCATAACCAACAACTACACAAACCCAATCTAAAATGAAGGAATAGGTGAAGGAATGACTAAAATACCCATCCTTCACCAAGAATTAGAGGGTAGAAGCTACACAGTAGTATCATAACAAGTATGAGCCAACCAGTGAAGGAAAGTAATCCAGTGCTTTCACATACAACATTATTGAAGAACTAAAAAACGATTTTGGCTAAGGTCAATCTCTATGATATATTACAATTTTCTGGTCAGGTTGATATATTGCAAGGGTCTTTAAAATTCATGAAGGATAAGAAGAAAAGCACTACATAGACTGTTATAGCTCAAAACTAGACAACTTTCTCTACAAGAAAAAATAGACTACCCCCATTCTATTTGTCTCTTAGAATTAAGGGATGGATCGTACATAACTATATGATTGATTCTGGTACTGCAAAAACTATCATGCCAAAGGCAGTTTGCAAAGTCATGGATATGGAATATATGTTGAGAAAGGTGCAGCAACAGTATTGTCATTGTTGTCAACACAGTCAGACAAATTTTTTGATGATGTGGACAGGAGTTAAGAGGTTCTTCAGAGTATTTGTTGAGCAAGGTGCAGCAAAATTTGATGAAGTATACAGGAGTTAAGAAGTTCTTTAGAGATCAGTTGATGAAGTATACAGGAGTTAAGAAGTTCTTCAGAGTATGTACAGTGATTTTCCAAAAGATAGAAGTGGCCCATATACTAAAAATCAAAAGAAAATCACAAGGCAGAAAACTATCGCGATATCGCGACATGTTGAGAAGAAAGAAAACTATCACGATATCGTGACATGTTGGCAAGAAAGAAAAACTGTCACGATTTCATGACATGTTGGAAGAGAGAGAAGAAGAAAGAAAAATTGTCGCAATTTCATGACATGTTGGAAGAGAGAGAATAAGAAAGAAAAACTGTCACGATTTCATGACATATTGCAAGAGGAAGATGAGAGAGAAAAAGGTGTCGTGATTTCGTGACATGTTTCATTTTTGCAAAAAAGCGAAGAGAAAGAGGAGAGAGAAAAGGTGTCGCGATTTCATGACATGTTTCATTTTCGCGGTCCAAAGCGAAGAGAAAGAGGAGAGAGAAAAATGTGTCGCGATTTCATGACATGTTTCATTTTCGTGGTCCAAAGAGAAGAGAAAGAGGAGAGAGAAAAAGGTGTCACGATTTCGCGACATGTTTCATTTTTGCGGTCCAAAGCGAAGAAAAGAGGAGAGAAAAAAGGTGTCGCGATTTCGTGACATGTTTCATTTTCGCGGTCCAAAGCGAAGAGAGGTTGTACGGACGAAAAAGTGTCATGATTTCATGACATATTGCAAGGAAGGTTGTACGGACGAAAAAGTGTCACGATTTTGCAACATATTGCAAGGAAGATTGTACGGACCAAAAAGTGTCACGATTTTGTGACATGTTGCAGGAAAGAGAGTCCAAAAGAAAAAGTGTCACGATTTTGTGACATGTTGCAGGAGAGAGAGTCCGAGAGAAAAAATGTCACGATTTCGCGACATGTTGCAAGAGAAAGAGTCCGAGAGAAAAAGTGTCACGATTTCGCGACATGTTGCAGGAGAGAGAGTCCGAAAGAAAAAGTGTCACGATATCGCGACATGTCGGGTTTTCGCGACCCGAAGGCAAGAGAGAGAGTCCAAGAGAAAAAGTGTCACGATATCGCGACATGTCGAGTTTTCATGACCCGAAGGCAAGAGAGAGAGTCTAGGAGAAAAAGTGTCGCGATATCGCGACATGTCGGGTTTTCGCGACCCGAAGGTAAGAGAAAGTGCCAAGGAGAAAAAGTGTCACGATATCACGACAAAAGTAAAAAGGAAGAGTACGGAGGTGAAAAGTGTCGCGATATCGCGACATGTTGTGTTTTCATTGGTATGAACCAAGTAAAGCAGCAAGGAGGTGAAAGTGTCGCGATATCGCGACATGTTGTGTTTTCGCGGGTGCAAAGCCGAGAAGAGGACAAAGAGGCAGAAGTGTCATGATTTCGTGACAGGTCACTTTGGCACGAGCAAAGAAGAGAACCCAACCAAAATAAGATATGTGACAGTTAACTGGAGTCATACGGTAGTTACAGGTGCAGTTGTAAAAGAAAAACATGCAACTAAAATAAGAAGGCTTAACTGGAGTTATACGGCAGTTACAGGTGTAGTTGTAGAAGAAATTCATGCAGATAAAATAAGAAGAGTTAACTAAAGTCAGTATGTCAGTTACAGGTGTAGTGACAGTGAAAACGCATGCATGCACAGAAAAGAAAGTGAACAGTCACTAAGGAGAATACGAATAGTCATGGCAAAGGTATATGTGTCAATTCGTTGCATGTAACGTAATGCCCACTCTATATATACAAAAGGAGTTATTGACAAGTGGAAGATGAGAATATGAAAGAAATAGTTACAATTGACAAGTGGCATATGAGAAATAAAAGGAGTTATAACTGGAGTTTCAAAGCAAAAGGATTATTATAAAAGGAGGTCTGTGTGGAGAATTAAATGTGCGGTTGAAAGAGAGCAAAAGCGCTGCTCAAACTAGAGTGAAAGTGCTACAAGAAGTGGGCTGGAAGAATGTTGTAAGAGAGCGTTAAGCAGAGCCGTGAGAGCCATAAGAGTGCAGTAAGAAGCGCAACAAGAGGGTTGTAAGAGGGCCGCCAAAGTGCAATAAGCAGAGCCATAGGTATGTGCTATGTGAACTGTGGGCAATGTTGAGTGAGCAATAGACCAGTCAGGGTCTTGTAAAAGTGAAGGCATTTATATGTCAATATTCAAATTTTAGAATTGAAGTCCAAGTTGGTGCTTGGAATCAGGGGTTGGTGCTCCTTCCGGTTGGTGCTGGTAAATCAGGGGTTGGTGCTCCTTTCTGTTGGTGCAGATAAATCAGGGGTTGGTGCTCCTTCCAGTTGGTGTTGGTAAATCAGGGGTTGGTGCTCCTTTCTATTGGTGCAGATAAATCAAGGGTTGGTGCTCCTTCCAGTTGGTGCTGGTAAATCAGGGGTTGGTGCTCCTTCCAGTTGGTGTTGGTAAATTGATTGTAAAGTTGTTGCTTTGCAAAGGCTGGATTTGGATGGGAGTCCAAATAGTCTATTTTTGAGGAGTAGCCAAAACTGGTGAACCTCGATACATCTTGTGTTGTGTGTGATGCTCTCTTGTTATATTTGCTTTATGTGGTTTTAAGCTTTCATTGTTTTGGCTTTAAGAGTTGAAGTTTTTAAGTTTTAAAGAGCCACACTGATTCACCCCCCCTCTCAGTGTCATTGTGAGATTAACAATTGGTATCAGAGCCAGTTTCCCTTATCAAGCTAAATCAGCTAGGGTTGATCTTGGATTAGTACGCAATGGGTAAGAAGAATAGATCCTCCTCAAATAAGGCATCTCAGTCAGTTTTAGTTCCTGTGGAAGAGAAGATTGAACTAGAAAAGATAGAAGTGAATTCTAAAGTATGTGATGAAAACCTTGAGGGTGAAGTATATCTAGAAGGTGAGTTGATCGCTGCACTTGAAGAGTTGAATATAGAAATGAAATAGAACAAAAGACTATCCAAGAAGTTGGAAGAATATGGGGATAATATTGAAGATCTCTTCTTACAAATTCATAAAGCCAAGAAAATAGAAGAAGCCTTGAAGTCACACCTGGATGATAAAGAGATTGTTTGCTGCAAACAAGAAGAGGAGATTGATTTATTGAAGAAACAACTAGAAGAGGCCAATACAAATCTCAAATTTGAGAAGAGCATAGAGTTGCTAGATAAAATGATAAGTCATCAACGAAGCCCCATGTGTAAGCTTGGTCTTGGATATGAAGCTAAACAACCTTCATCTTCTAAATCTGTAGAGAAGAAGAAGTCCACTATCGAAGGATCAAAGCAAGAATAGTTTGAAGCTGAAACTTCAAAAGGAAGAAAATCTCAAAGGAGATCTACAGCAAAGCAACCACAACAAAAGAGGTTCTATCACTCTCACTCTATTCATAATAATGCTTTTAATGGCTATTTTTTTAGATGCAACCATTATGGTCACAAGGCAATGTATTGTGGATTGAATAATAGATCAAAGAGTTATGCTGGTAGAAATACATCTGTTGAACACCATGTGCAATGTTTTAAATGTAATGGTCATGGGCACATAGCAAGGTCTTGTCCAAGAAATTTTGTATCTAATCTATGGCAAGACAATAGATTTCATCAGATGCAAAGAATGCAACACAAACAGGGAAGAAATCATATGCATCAAAGTAGATTTCATTAGATGCAAAGAATGCAACACAGATAGGGAAGAAATCATATGCATCAAAGTAGATTTCATCAGAAGCAAAGAATGCAACACAGAAAGGGAAGAAATCATGTGCATCAAAGAAAGGAAAATAATCATCCATCAAGGATGTACAAGAGACAACCACCCAAGAGAAATGTTCAAGTTCACGAAAAGGTTCAAAATAGGGATGCAGGTGAAAACCTTCAGCCTAAGTTCAAGAAATATTGGAGAAAGAAAGAAGAGAGGAAATCGTGTCTCCTTGGACTGAAGGAGATTACTCCGCTATTGCACTAAGCAGCTCCAAGCAGCACATCCTCAAGGGGAGCAATGTTAAAATTTTATATTAATGCTCCTATGTATTTGTGTGGTTATCTGAGGATGAAAGGAAAGTAGTCGGGGAGTTGTCGAATAGTTGTCAAAATGTGTTTCAGTTCATATAGATGTTTGTGGAGATAGTATCAAACTGATGTGCTTCAGCAGAACAACATGGTGAACAACTAGGTTTTTGATGTAGCAGCTGATAGGCGTTATCTAGGATAGAACATGCAGCACAGGTCGACGTATCATGGAAGCATAAGTTGGCAGGTGCTGGTTTTGAAGCCTGTAACATTCCCAATCTATAGATAAAATAGAATCCATGTTCTGAGTGGGAAGGCGTGTGTTTCTTAACCAAAAATACAACACATCATTTGGTATAAGAGAGCATTAATTTTCTCTAAAGAAGTAGCCATTATCAAAGAGATGCCAGAGTCAAAGCAATCAGTGGCACTAGCACCCAGTTGGTCAAGAGTGCCAAGTGGCACATGCAAGGCAGAGACGTTGAGAGAATAGCGCCCAGGTGGTGAAGCGTCAAGGAGGACAAGATGCCTATGCAACTAAGAAAGTCTTGCATTATTTGAGAAATGCGAGATATTTCCCGAGCAATCCCTTGATCGTAGCGAGGAGAAATGCTCCTTGGAATTGCATGAAGAATGTTCGTCTAAGACATTGAGTAGCCCTGACATATGTCCTAGCAAGAAGCTGAATACCAAGAGTTGATGACTGCACGCAGATTGAGGTTCCAATGCTATATGTAACGGTCCACTATCAATACCTACGTAGGCGATAAAAAACATCCATGGCAGCCATTAGAAACCAGAGACATTGAGCTGCACAATGGATGCGAGGCAAAGTCATTAGTCATGGAGGAGGTGGCAGTCAAGAGGCCAAAGAAAATTGTGGAGAGTGCCGATGATAAAGTTGATGAAGTGGATTTGATTTGAGATTGCCATTCATTGTTGAGTTCATTTTGAGTACTACTTGAGCATGATTGATTGAGCCTTTGAGAAGGCCTTTGGGAAATAGTTGTGGTACAGTGTTTGATGCTTACACAAAGTTGGTTGATACATGCTTCGACTAGGGTCTATGATAAAGGGATGTTCATTGAGGTGATTGGTTGAGTTGAGTTGAGATTGGGATTTGAGTATAGAACATATTGAGTCTCTAACAATTCTCTTTATGCTTCTATGAGATCTAGTTGATATATTGATTGAGCATTAAGTATAGAACATATTGAGTCTCTAACAATTATTTTTATGATTCTATAAGATCTGGGCAAGTTCTTGGTGAGCTTGCTAGAGCAGGTTCTTAGTGAGCCTATGACAGAGTACAGAGGACAGAGTCTCAATGGATAGAGATCCAATAGCCAACACAGTTGAAGATAGATCTGAGTGAGGATTCTTTAGGAGGAGAGAGGTCCACCGGAGGAGTGACAAAGTCTTCTATAAAATAACAATTGAAGAGAGGTCCACCAGTCAGTAGCGAATACCTTCGCAATAAATTAGGAGTGGTCATGCTTCCCAAGAACTGACTAGCTATCAGGACCACATTCTTAGGGGGAGCATTTATATATTTAATTATATTTTTTCTCATGTTTGTAATTTTTGCTAACTGTAATAATTTGTGCCTGAGAATGTTGTGCATGGACTCAGGGGAGTCTGTAGTAGCCCTTTGGTATTATTGTCAAAGGGGGAGAAGAATTACAGGAGATTGCATGAGTGTTGCCAACAATTCCAAAGGGGGAGATTGTTGAGCAAGGTGCAGCAAAAGTATTGTCATTGTTGTCAACATAGTCAGACAGATCTGTTGATGATGTGGATAGGAGTTAAGAGGTTCTTCAGAGTATTTGTTGAGCAAGGTGCAACAAAAGTTGATGAAGTATACAGGAGTTAAGAAGTTCTTCAGAGATCAGTTGATGAAGTATACAGGAGTTAAGAAGTTCTTCAGAGTATGTACAGTGATTTTCCAAAAGATAGAAGTGGCCCATATACGAAAAATCAAAAGAAAATCACAAGGCAAAAAACTGTCGCGATATCGCGACATGTTGAGAAGAAAGAAAACTATCGCGATATCATGACATGTTGGCAAGAAAGAAAAACTGTCGCGATTTCGCGACATGTTGGAAGAGAGAGAAGAAGAAAGAAAAACTGTCACGATTTCACGACATGTTGGAAGAGAGAGAAGAAGAAAGAAAAACTGTCACGATTTCACGACATATTGCAAGAGGAAGAGGAGAGAGAAAAAGGTGTCGCAATTTCGTGACATGTTTCATTTTTGCGGTCCAAAGCGAAGAGAAAGAGGAGAGAGAAAAAGGTGTCACGATTTCGTGACATGTTTCATTTTCGTGGTCCAAAGCGAAGAGAAAGAGGAGAGAGAAAAAGGTGTCATGATTTTGCGACATGTTTCATTTTTGCGGTCCAAAGCGAAGAGAAAGAGGAGAGAGAAAAAGGTGTCGTGATTTCGTGACATGTTTCATTTTCGCGGTCCAAAGCGAAGAAAAGAGGAGAGAGAAAAAGATGTCACGATTTCGCGACATGTTTCATTTTCACGGTCCAAAGCGAAGAGAGGTTGTACAGACGAAAAAGTGTCACGATTTCGTGACATATTGCAAGGAAGGTTGTACGGATGAAAAAGTGTCATGATTTCATGACATATTGCAAGGAAGATTGTACGGACGAAAAAGTGTCACGATTTCGCGACATGTTGTAGGAAAGAGAGTCCGAAAGAAAAAGTGTCACGATTTCGTGACAAGTTGTAGGAGAGAGAGTCCGAAAGAAAAAGTGTCACGATTTCACGACATGTTGCAGGAGAAAGAGTTCGAGAGAAAAAGTGTCACGATATCGCGACATGTTGACGCCGAAGGCAAGAGAGAGTCTAAGAAGAAAAAGTGTCACGATATCGTGACATGTCGGGTTTTCACGACCCGAAGGCAAGAGAGAGAGTCCAAGAGAAAAAGTGTCACGATATCACGACATGTCGGGTTTTCATGACCCGAAGGCAAGAGAGAGAGTCCAGGAGAAAAAGTGTCACGATATCGCGACATGTCGGGTTTTCGCGACCCAAAGGTAAGAGAAAGTGCCAAGGAGAAAAAGTGTCGCGATATCGTGACAAAAGTAAAAAGGAAGAGTACAGAGGCAAAAGTGTCACGATATCGTGACATGTTGTGTTTTCATGGGTATGAACCAAGTAAAGCAGCAAGGAGGCGAAAGTGTCGCGATATCGCGACATGTGTTTTCGTGGGTGCAAAGCCGAGAAGAGGACAAAGAGGCAGAAGTGTCACGATTTCGTGACAGGTCACTTTGGCACGAGCAAAGAAGAGAACCCAGCCGAAATAAGATATGTGACAATTAACTGGAGTCATACGGCAGTTACAGGTGCAGTTGTAAAAGAAAAACATGCAGCTAAAATAAGAAGGCTTAACTAGAGTTATACGATAGTTACAGGTGCAGTTGTAGAAGAAATTCATGCAGATAAAATAAGAAGAGTTAACTGAAGTCAGTATGTCAGTTATAGGTGCAGTGATAGTGAAAATGCATGCATGCACAGAAAAGAAAGTGAATAGTCACTAAGGAGAATACGAACAGTCATGGCAAAGGTATATGTGTCAATTCGTTGCATGTAACGTAATGCCCACTCTATATATACAAAAGGAGTTATTGACAAGTGGCAGATGAGAATATGAAAGAAATAGTTACAATTGACAAGTGGCATATGAGAAATAAAAGGAGTTATAACTGGAGTTTCAAAGCGAAAGGATTGTTATAAAAGGAGGTCTGTGTGGAGAATTAAATGTGCGGTTGAAAGAGAGCGAAAGCGCTGCTCAAACTAGAGTGAAAGTGCTACAAGAAGTGGGCTGGAAGAATGCTGTAAGAGAGCATTAAGCAGAGCCGTGAGAGCCATAAGAGTGTAGTAAGAGGGCTGCCAAAGTGCAGTAAGCAGAGCCATAGGTATGTGCTGTGTGAACTATGGGCAATGTTGAGTGAGCAATAGACCAGTCAGGGTCTTGTAAAAGTGAAGGCATTTATATGTCAATATTCAAATTTTAGAATTGAAGTCCAAGTTGGTGCTTGGAATCAGGGGTTGGTGCTCCTTCCAGTTGGTGCTGGTAAATCAGGGGTTGGTGCTCCTTTCTGTTGGTGCAGATAAATCAGGGGTTGGTGCTCCTTCCAGTTGGTGCTGGTAAATCAGGGGTTGGTGCTCCTTTCTATTGGTGCAGATAAATCAAGGGTTGGTGCTCCTTCCAGTTGGTGCTGGTAAATCAAGGGTTGGTGCTCCTTCCAGTTGGTGTTGGTAAATTGATTGTAAAGTTGTTGCTTTGCAAAGGCTGGATTTGGATGGGAGTCCAAATAGTCTATTTTTGAGGAGTAGCCAAAACTGGTGAACCTCGGTACATCTTGTGTTGTGTGTGATGCTCTCTTGTTATATTTGCTTTATGTGGTTTTAAGCTTTCATTGTTTTGGCTTTAAGAGTTGAAGTTTTTAAGTTTTAAAGAGCCACACTGATTCACCCCCCTCTCTTAGTGTCATTGTGAGATTAACAATTGGTATCAGAGCCGGTTTCCCTTATCAAGCTAAATCAGCTAGGGTTGATCTTGGATTAGTACGCAATGGGTAAGAAGAATAGATCCTCCTCAAATAAGGCATCTCAGTCAGTTTTAGTTCTTGTGGAAGAGAAGATTGAACTAGAAAATATAGAAGAAGTGAATTCTGAAGTATGTGATGAAAACCTTGAGGGTGAAGGATATCTAGAAGGTGAGTTGATCACTGCACTTGAAGAGTTGAATATAGAAAAGAAACAGAACAAAATACTGTCCAAGAAGTTGGAAGAATATGGGGATAAGATTGAAGATCTCTTCTTACAAATTCATAAAGCCAAGAAAATAGAAGAAGCCTTGAAGTCACACCTGGATGATAAAGAGATTGTTTGCTGCAAACAAGAAGAGGAGATTGATTTATTGAAGAAACAACTAGAAGAGGCCAATACAAATCTCAAATTTGAGAAGAGCATAAAGTTGCTAGATAAAATGATAAGTCATCAACGAAGCCCCATGTGTAAGCTTGGTCTTGGATATGAATATGAACAACCTTCATCTTCTAAATCTATAGAGAAGAAGAAGTCAGTTGCTGAAGGATCAAAGCAAGAACAGTTTGAAGTCGAAACTTCAAAAGGAAGAAAATCTCAAAGGAGATCTACAACAAAGCAACCACAACAAAAGAGGTTCTATCACTCTCACTCTATTCATAATAATGCTTTTAATGGCTATTTTTTTAGATGCAACCATTATGGTCACAAGGCAATGTATTGTGGATTGAATAATAGATCAAAGAGTTATGCTGGTAGAAATACATCTGTTGAACACCATGTGCAATGTTTTAAATGTATTGGTCATTGGCACATAGCAAGGTCTTGTCCAAGAAATTTTGTATCTAATCTATGGCAAGACAATAGATTTCATCAGATGCAAAGAATGCAACACAAACAGGGAAGAAATCATATGCATCAAAGTAGATTTCATTAGATGCAAAGAATGCAACACAGGAATAAATCTATATAAATTGTTTTTAGAAGCAAAGAATGCAACACAGACAGGGAAGAAATCATGTGCATCAAAGAAAGGAAAAGAATCATCCATCAAGGATGTACAAGATACAACCACCCAAGAGAAATGTTCAAGTTCACGAAAAGGTTCAAAATAGGGATGCAGTTGAAAACCTTCAACCTAAGTTCAAGAAATATTGGAGAAAGAAAGAAGAGAGGAAATCGTGTCTCCTTGGACTGAAGGAGATTACTCCGCTATTGCACTAAGCAGCTCCAAGCAAGCACATCCTCAGGGGGAGCAATGTTAAAATTTTATATTAATGCTCCTATGTATTTGTGTGGTTATCTGAGGATGAAAGGAAAGTAGTCGAGGAGTTGTCAAAATGTGTTTCAGTTCATATAGATGTTTGTGGACATAGTATCAAACGGATGTGCTTCAACAGAACAACATGGTGAACAACTAGGTTTTTGATGTAGCAGCTAATAGGCGTTATCTAGGATAGAACATGCAGCACAGATCGACGTATCGTGGAAGCATAAGCTGGCAGGTGCTGGTTTTGATGTCTGTAACATTCCCAACCTACAGATAAAATAGAATTCGTATTATGAGTGGGAAGGCATGTGTTTCTTAACCAAAAATACAACACATCATTTGGTATAAGAGAGCATTAATTTTCTCTAAATAAGTAGCCATTATCAAAGAGATGCAAGAGTCAAAGCAATTAGTGGCACTAGCACCTAGTTGGTCAAGAGTGCCAAGTGGCACATGCAAGGCAAAGACGTTGAGAGAATAGCGCCTAGATGGTGAAGCGTCAAGGAGGACAAGATGCCTATGCAACTAAGAAAGTCTTGCATTATTTGAGAAATGCAAGATATTTCCCGAGCAATCCCTTGATCGTAGCAAGGAGAAATGCTCCTTGGAATTGCATGAAGAATGTTCGTCTAAGACATTGAGTAGCCTTGACATATGTCCTCGCAAGAATCTGAATACCAAGAGTTGATGACTGCGCATAGATTGAGGTTCCAATGCTATATGTAACGGTCCACTGTTAATACCTATGCAGGCGATAAAAAACATCCATGGCAGCCATCAAAAACCAGAGACATTGAGCTACACAACGGACGCGAGGCAAAGTCATTAGTCATGGAGGAGATGACAGTCAAGAGGCCAAAGAAAATTGTGGAGAGTGTCGATGATAAATTTGATGAAGTGGATTTAATTTGAGATTGCCATTCATTGTTGAGTTCATTTTAAGTACTACTTGAGCATGACTGATTGAGCCTTTGAGAAGGCCTTTGGGAAATAGTTGTGGTACAGTGTTTGATGCTTACACAGAGTTGGTTGATACATGCTTCGACTAGGGTCTGTGATAAAGGGATGTTCGTTGAGGTGATTGGTTGAGTTGAGTTGAGATTGGGATTTGAGTATAGAACATATTGAGTCTCTAACAATTCTCTTTATGCTTCTATGAGATCTAGTTGATATATTGATTGAGCATTAAGTATAGAACATATTGAGTCTCTAACAATTTTTTTTATGATTCTATAAGATCTGGGCAAGTTCTTGGTGAGCTTGCTAGAGCAGGGTCTTAGTGAGCCTATGACAGAGTACAGAGGATAGAGTCTCAATGGATAGAGATCCAGTAGCCAACACAGTTGAAGATAGATCTGAGTGAGGATTCTTCAGGAGGAGAGAGGTCCACCAATCAGTGCAGCAGAGTGACAGAGTCTTCTATAATATAACAATTGGAGAGAGGTCCATCAGTCAGTAGCGGATACCTTTGCAATAATTTAGGAGTGGTCATGCTTCCCAAGAATTCACTAGCTATCAAGACCACATTCTTAGGGGGAGCATTTATATATTTAATTATCTTTTTGCTCATGTTTGTAATTTTTTGCTAACTGTAATAATTTGTGCCTGAGAATGTTGTGCATGGACTCAGGGGGAGTCTGTAGCGAGCCCTTTGGTATTATTGTCAAAGGGGGAGAAGAATTACAGGAGATTGCATGAGTGTTGCCAACAATTCCAAAGGGGGAGATTGTTGAGCAAGGTGCAGCAAAAGTATTGTCATTGTTGTCAACACAGTCAGACAGATCTGTTGATGATGTGGATAGGAGTTAAGAGGTTCTTCAGAGTATTTGTTGAGCAAGGTGTAGCAAAAGTTGATGAAGTATACAAGAGTTAAGAAGTTCTTCATAGATCAGTTGATGAAGTATACAGGAGTTAAGAAGTTCTTCAGAGTATGTATAGTGATTTTCCAAAAGATATAAGTGGCCCATATACTAAAAATCAAAAGAAAATCACATGGCAGAAAATTGTCGCAATATCGCGACATGTTGAGAAGAAAAAAAACTATCGCGATATTGCGACATGTTGGCAAGAAAGAAAAACTATCGTGATTTCACGACATGTTGGAAGAGAGAAGAAAAAGGAAAAACTGTCGTGATTTCGTGACATGTTGCAAGAGAGAGAAGAAGAAAGAAAAACTATCGCGATTTCACGACATATTGCAAGAGGAATAGGAGAGAGAAAAAGGTGTCACGATTTCGCGACATGTTTCATTTTCACGGTCCAAAGCGAAGAGAAAGAGGAGAGAGAGAAAGGTGTCACGATTTTGCAACATGTTTCATTTTTGCGGTCCAAAGCGAAGAAAAGAGGAGAGAGAAAAAGGTGTCGCAATTTCGCGGCATGTTTCATTTTCACGGTCCAAAGCGAAGAGAAAGAGGAAAGAGAAAAATGTGTCACGATTTTGTGACATGTTTCATTTTCACGGTCCAAAGCGAAGAGAAATAGGAGAGAGAAAAATATGTCACGATTTCGCGACATGTTTCATTTTCGCGGTCCAAAGTGAAGAGAGGTTGTACGGACGAAAAAGTGTCGCGATTTTGTGACATATTGCAAGGAAGGTTGTACGGATGAAAAAGTGTCGTGATTTCACGACATATTGCAAGGAAGATTGTACGGACGAAAAAGTGTCACGATTTCACGACATGTTGCAGGAAAGAGAGTCCGAAAGAAAAAGTGTCATGATTTCGTGACAAGTTGCAGGAGAGAGAGTCCGAGAGAAAAAGTGTCGCGATTTCACGACATGTTGCAGGAGAAAGAGTTCGAGAGAAAAAGTGTCACGATTTCAAGACATGTTGTAGGAGAGAGAGTCCGAAAGAAAAAGTGTCACGATATTGTGACATGTCGGGTTTTCGTGACTCGAAGGCAAGAGAGAGAGTCCAAGAGAAAAAGTGTCGCGATATCGCGACATGTCGGGTTTTCACAACCCGAAGGCAAGAGGGAGAGTCCAGGAGAAAAAGTTTCATGATATCGCGACATGTTGGGTTTTTGCGACCCAAAGTTAAGAGAAAGTGCCAAGGAAAAAAAGTGTCGCGATATCGCGACAAAAGTAAAAAGGAAGTGTACAAAGGCAAAAAGTGTCATGATATTGCGACATGTTGTGTTTTTGTGGGTATGAACCAAGTAAAGTAGCAAGGAGGCGAAAGTGTTGCGATATCGCGACATGTTGTGTTTTCGCGGGTGCAAAGCCGAGAAGAGGACAAAGAGGTAGAAGTGTCACGATTTCACGACAGGTCACTTTGGCACGAGCAAAGAAGAGAACCCAGCCAAAATAAGATATGTGATAGTTAACTGGAGTCATACGACAGTTACAGGTGCAGTTGTAAAAGAAAAACATGCAGCTAAAATAAGAAGGCTTAACTAGAGTTATACGGAAGTTACAGGTGCAGTTGTAGAAGAAATTCATGCAGATAAAATAAGAAGAGTTAACTGAAGTCAGTACGTCAGTTACAGGTGCAGTGACAGTGAAAATGCATGCATGCACAGAAAAGAAAGCGAACAATCACTAAGGAGAATACGAACAATCATAGCAAAGGTATATGTGTCAATTCGTTGCATGTAACGTAATGACCACTCGGTATATACAAAAGGAGTTATTGACAAGTGGCAGATGAGAATATGAAAGAAATAGTTACAATTGACAAGTGGCATATGAGAAATAAAAGGAATTATAACTGGAGTTTCAAAGCAAAAGGATTGTTATAAAAGGAGGTCTGTGTGGAGAATTAAATGTGCGGTTGAAAGAGAGCGAAAGCACTGCTCAAACCAGAGTGAAAGTGCTACAAGAAGTGGGCTAGAAGAATGCTGTAAGAGAGCGTTAAGCAGAGCCGTGAGAGCCATAAGAGTGTAGTAAGAAGCGCAGCAAGAGGGCTGTAAGAGGGCCGCCAAAGTGCAGTAAGCAGAGCCATAGGTATGTGTTGTGTGAACTGTGGGTAATGTTGAGTGAGCAATAGACCAGTCAAGGTCTTGTAAAAGTGAAGGCATTTATATGTCAATATTCAAATTTTAGAATTGAAGTCCAAGTTGGTGCTTGGAATTAGGGGTTGGTGCTCCTTCCAGTTGGTGCTGGTAAATTAAGGGTTAGTGCTCCTTTCTGTTGGTGCAAATAAATCAGGGGTTGGTGCTCCTTCCAGCTAGTGCTGGTAAATCAGGGGTTGGTGCTCCTTTCTGTTGGTGCAGATAAATCAAGGGTTGGTGCTCCTTCCAATTGGTGCTGGTAAATCAGGGGTTGGTGCTCCTTCCAGTTGGTGCTAGTAAATTTATTGTAAAGTTGTTGCTTTGCAAAGGCTAGATTTGGATGGGAGTCCAAACAGTCTATTTTTGAGGAGTATCCAAAACTGGTGAACCTCGGTACATCTTGTGTTGTGTGTGATGCTCTCTTGTTATATTTGCTTTATATGGTTTTAAGCTTTCATTGTTTTGGCTTTAAGAGTTGAAGTTTTTAAGTTTTAAAGAGCCACACTGATTCACCCCCCCCTCTCAGTGTCATTATGAGATTAACAATTGGTATCAGAGCCAGTTTCCCTTATTAGGCTAAATCAGCCAAGGTTGATCTTGGATTAGTATGCAATGGGTAATAAGAATAGATCCTCCTCAAACAAGGCATCTTAGTTAGTTTTAGTTCCTGTGGAAGAGAAGATTGAACTAGAAAAGATAGAAGAAGTGAATTCTGAAGTATGTGATGAAAACCTTGAGGGTGAAGTATATCTCGAAGGTGAGTTGATCGCTGCATTTGAAGAGTTGAATATAGAAAGGAAACAGAACAAAAGACTATCCAAGAAGTTGGAAGAATATGGGGATAAGATTGAAGATCTCTTCTTACAAATTCATAAAGCCAAGAAAATAGAAGAAGCCTTGAAGTCACACCTGGATGATAAAGAGATTGTTTGCTACAAACAAGAAGAGGAGATTGATTTATTGAAGAAACAACTAGAAGAGGCCAATACAAATATCAAATTTGAGAAGAGCATCGAGTTGCTAGATAAAGTGATAAGTCATCAACGAAGCCCCATGTGTAAGCTTGATCTTGGATATGAAGTTGAACAACCTTCATTTTCTACATTTGCAGAGAAGAAGAAGTCCACTGCTAAAGGATCAAAGTAAGAACAGTTTGAAGCTAAAACTTAAAAAGGAAGAAAATCTCAAAGGATATCTACAGCAAAGCAACCACAAAAAAAGAGGTTCTATCACTCTCACTCTATTCATAATAATGCTTTTAATGGCTATTGTTTTAGATGCAACCATTATGGTCACAAGGCAATGTATTGTGGATTGAATAATAGATCAAAGAGTTATGCTGGTAGAAATACATTTGTTGAACACCATGTGCAATGTTTTAAATGTATTGGTCATTGGCACATAGCAAGGTCTTGTCCAAGAAATTTTGTATCTAATCTATGGCAAGACAATAGATTTCATCAGATGCAAAGAATGCAACACAAATAGGGAAGAAATCATATGCATCAAAGTAGATTTCATTAGATGCAAAGAATGCAACACAGACAGGGAATAAATCATATGCATCAAATTAGATTTCATTAGAAGCAAAGAATGCAACACAGACAGGGAAGAAATCATGTGCATCAAAGAAAGGAAAAGAATCATCCATCAAGGATGTACAAGATATAACCACCCAATAGAAATGTTCAAGTTCACGAAAGGTTCAAAATAGGGATGCAAGTGAAAACCTTCAGCCTAAGTTCAAGAAATACTGGAGAAAGAAAGAAGAAAGGAAATTGTGTCTCCTTGGACTGAAGGATATTACTCCGCTATTGCACTAAGCAGCTCCAGGCAGCACATCCTCAGGGGGAGCAATGTTAAAATTTTATATTAATGATCCTATGTATTTGTGTGGTTATCCGAGGATGAAAGGAAAGTAGTCGGGGAGTTGTCGAATAGTTGTCAAAATGTGTTTCAGTTCATATAGATGTTTGTGGAGATAGTATCAAACTGATGGGCTTCAACAGAACAACATGGTGAACAGATAGGTTTTTGATGTAGCAGCTGATAGGTGTTATCTAGGATAGAACATGCAGCATAGGTCAACGTATCATGGAAGCATAAGCTAAAAGGTGCTGGTTTTGAAGCTTGTAACATTCCCAACCTACAGATAAAATAAAATTTGTGTTCTGAGTCGGAAGGTGTGCATTTCTTAACCTAAAATACAACACATCATTTGGTATAAGAGAGCATTAATTTTCTCTAACGAAGTAGCCGTTATCAAAGAGATGCAAGAGTCAAAGCAATCATTGGCACTAGCACCCAGTTGGTCAAGAGTACCAAGTGGCACATGCAAGGCAGAGACGTTGAGAGAATAGCACCCAGATGGTGAAGCGTCAAGGAGGACAAGATGCCTATGCAACTAAGAAAGTCTTGCATTATTTGATAAATGCGATATATTGCCTGAGCAATCCCTTGATTGCAGTGAGGAGAAATGCTCCCTAGAATTACGTGAAGAATGTTTGTCTAAGACATTGAGTAGCCATGACATATGTCCTAGTAAGAATCTGAATACCAAGAGTTGATGACTGCGTGCAGATTGAGGTTCCACTGCTATATGTAATGGTCCACTGTCAATACCTGTGCAGGCGATAAAAAACATCCATGGCAGCCGTTAGAAATCAGAGACATTGAGCTACACAACAGACGCGAGGCAAAGTCATTAGTCATGGAGGAGGTGGCAGTCAAGAGGCCAAAGAAAATTGTGGAGAGTGTCGATGATAAAGTTGATGAAGTGGATTTGATTTTAGATTGCCATTCATTGTTGAGTTCATTTTAAGTACTACTTGAGCATGAATGATTAAGCCTTTGAGAAGGCCTTTGGAAAATAGTTGTGGTATAGTGTTTGATGCTTACACAGAGTTGGTTGATACATGCTTTGACTAGGGTCTGTGATAAAGGGATGTTCATTGAGGTGATTGGTTGAGTTGAGTTGAGATTGGAATTTGAGTATAGAACATATTGAGTCTCTAACAATTCTCTTTATGCTTCTATGAGATCTAGTTGATATATTGATTAAGAATTAAGTATAGAACATATTGAGTCTCTAACAATTCTCTTTATGCTTCTATGAGATCTAGTTGATATATTGATTGAGCATTAAGTATAGAACATATTGAGTCTCTAACAATTCTCTTTATGATTCTATAAAATCTGGGCAAGTTATTGGTGATAGAACATATTGAGTCTCTACTATGATAGAGTACAGAGGACAGAGTCTCAATCGATAGAGATCTAGTAGCCAACACAGTTGAAGATAGATCTGAGTGAGGATTCTTCAAGAGGAGAGAGGTCCACCAGTCAGTGCAGTAGAGTGACAGAGTCTTCTATAATATAACAATTGGAGAGAGGTCCATCAGTTAGTAGCGGATACCTTCGCAATAAATTGGGAGTGGTCATGCTTCCCAAGAATTGACTACCTATCAGGACCACATTCTTAGGGGGAGCATTTATATATTTAATTCTCTTTTTGCTCATGTTTGTAATTTTTGCTAACTATAATAATTTGTGCCTTAGAATTTTATGCATGGACTCAGGGGGAGTCTGTAGCAACCCTTTGGTATTATTGTCAAAGGGGGAGAAGAATTACAGGAGATTGCATGAGTGTTGCCAACAATTCCAAAGGGGGAGATTGTTGAGCAAGGTGCAGCAAAAGTATTGTCATTGTTGTCAACACAGTCAGACAGATCTGTTGATGATGTCGATAGGAGTTAAGAGGTTCTTCAGAGTATTTATTGAGCAAGGTGCAGCAAAAGTTGAAGAAGTATACAAGAGTTAAGAAGTTCTTCATAGATCAGTTGACAAAGTATACAGGAGTTAAGAAGTTCTTCAGAGTATGTATAGTGATTTTCCAAAAGACAAAAGTGGCCCATATACTAAAAATCAAAACAAAATCACATGGCAGAAAACTATCGCGATATCGTGACATGTTGAGAAGAAAGAAAACTATCGCGATATCGCGACATGTTGGCAAGAAAGAAAAATTGTCGTGATTACGTTACATGTTGGAAGAGAGAGAAGAAGAAAGAAAAAATGTCATGATTTCGCGACATGTTGGAAGAGGGAGAAGAAGAAAGAAAAACTATCATGATTTCACGACATGTTGCAAGAGGAAGACGAGAGAGAAAAAGGTATCGCGATTTCGTGACATGTTTCATTTTCATGGTCCAAAGCGAAGAGAAAGAGGAGAGAGAAAAAGGTGTCACGATTTCATGACATGTTTCATTTTCGTGGTCCAAAGCGAAGAAAAGAGGAGAGAGAAAAATGTGTCACGATTTCGTGACATGTTTCATTTTCGGTCCAAAGCGAAGAAAAGAGGAGAGAGAAAAAGTGTCGCGATTTCGCGACATGTTTCATTTTCATGGTCCAAAGCGAAGAGAGGTTGTACGGAGAAAAAGTGTCACGATTTCGTGACATATTGCAAGGAAGGTTGTACGGACGAAAAAGTGTCGCGATTTCGCGACATATTGCAAGGAAGATTGTACGGACGAAAAAGTGTCACGATTTCGCGACATGTTGCAGGAGAGAGAGTCTGAAAGAAAAAGTGTCACGATTTCGCGACATGTTGCAGGAGAGAGAGTTCGAGAGAAAAAGTGTCATGATTTCATGACATGTTGCAGGAGAAAGAGTCCGAGAGAAAAAGTGTCACGATTTCGCGACATGTTGTAGGAGAGAGAGTCCGAAAGAAAAGTGTCACGATATCGCGACATGTCGAGTTTTCGTGACTCGAAGGCAAGAGAGAGAGCTAAGGAGAAAAAGTGTCACGATATCACGACATGTCAGGTTTTCACGACCCAAAGGCAAGAGAGAGAGCCAAGGAGAAAAAGTGTCACGATATCACGACATGTCGGGTTTTCGCGACCTGAAGGTAAGAGAAAGTGCAAGGAGAAAAAGTGTCACGATATCACGATAAAAGTAAAAAGGAAGAGTAAGGAGGCAAAAAGTGTCGCGATATCACGACATGTGTTTTCATGGGTATGAACCAAGTAAAGCAACAAGGAGGTGAAAGTGTCATGATATCGCGACATGTGTTTTTGTAGGTGCAAAGCCGAGAAGAGGACAAAGAGGCAGAAGTGTCACGATTTCACGACAGGTCACTTTGGCACGAGCAAAGAAGAGAACCCAGCTGAAATAAGATATGTGACAGTTAACTGGAGTTATACGGCAATTACAGGTGCAGTTGTAAAAGAAAAACATGCAGCTAAAATAAGAAGGCTTAACTGGAGTTATACGGCGGTTATAAGTGCAGTTGTAGAAGAAATTCATGCAGATAAAATAAGAAGAGTTAACTGAAGTCGTTACGTCAGTTATAGGTGTAGTGACAGTGAAAACACATGCATGCATAGAAAAGAAAGTGAACAGTCACTAAGGAGAATACGAACAGTCATGGTAAAGGTATATGTGTCAATTCATTGCATGTAACGTAATGCCCACTCTATATATACAAAAGGAGTTATTGACAAGTGGCAGATGAGAATATGAAAGAAACAGTTACAATTGACAAGTGGCGTATGAGAAATAAAAGGAGTTATAACTAGAGTTTCAAAGCGAAAGGATTGTTATAAAAGGAGGTCTATGTGGAGAATTAAATGTGCGGTTGAAAGAGAGCGAAAGCGCTGCTCAAACTAGAGTGAAAGTGCTGCAAGAAGTGGGTTGGAAGAATGTTGTAAGAGAGCGTTAAGCAGAGTCGTGAGAGCCGTAAGAGTGTAGTAAGAAGCACAACAAGAGGGTTGTAAGAGGGCTGCCAAAGTGTAGTAAGCAGAGCCATAGGTATGTGTTGTGTGAACTATGGGCAATGTTGAGTGAGCAATAGACCAGTCAGGGTCTTGTAAAAGTGAAGGCATTTATATGTCAATATTCAAATTTTAGAATTGAAGTCCAAGTTGGTGCTTGGAATCAGGGGTTGGTGCTCCTTCCAGTTGGTGTTGGTAAATCAGGGGTTGGTGCTCCTTTCTATTGGTGTAGATAAATCAGGGGTTGGTGCTCCTTCCAGTTGGTGTTGGTAAATCAGGGGTTGGTGCTCCTTTCTGTTGGTGTAGATAAATCAGGGGTTGGTGCTCCTTCTAGTTGGTGCTGGTAAATCAGGGGTTGGTGCTCCTTCCAGTTGGTGCTGGTAAATTGATTGTAAAGTTGTTGCTTTGCAAAGGCTGGATTTGGATGGGAGTCCAAATAGTCTATTTTTGAGGAGTAGCCAAAGCTGGTGAACCTCGGTACATCTTGTGTTGTGTGTATGCTCTCTTGTTATATTTGCTTTATGTGGTTTTAAGCTTTCATTGTTTTGGCTTTAAGAGTTGAAGTTTTTAAGTTTTAAAGAGCCACACTGATTCACCCCCCCTCTCAGTGTCATTGTGAGATTAACAATTGGTATCAGAGCCAGTTTCCCTTATCAGGCTAAATCAGCTAGGGTTGATCTTGGATTAGTACGCAATGGGTAAGAAGAATAGATCCTCCTCAAATAAGGCATCTCAGTCAGTTTTAGTTCCTGTGGAAGAGAAGATTGAACTAGAAAAGATAGAAGAAGTGAATTCTGAAGTATGTGATGAAAACCTTGAGGGTGAAGTATATCTAGAAGGTGAGTTGATCGCTACACTTGAAGAGTTGAATATAGAAAGGAAAAAGAACAAAAGACTGTCCAAGAAGTTGGAAGAATATGGGGATAATATTGAAGATCTCTTCTTACAAATTCATAAAGCCAAGAAAATAGAAGAAGCCTTGAAGTCACACCTGGATGATAAAGGTTTGGGAAAGGGGGGGGGGGATTTTAAAAATTTTTTTTTTTTAAGGTGAGAGAAGGGGCAGAGGGGTTAGAAAATGGGTGGATAAGAGAAAGAGACTGTTTGCTGCAAACAAGAAGAGGAGATTGTTTTATTGAAGAAACAACTAGAAGAGGCCAATACAAATCTCAAATTTGAGAAGAGCACAGAGTTGCTAGATAAAATGATAAGGCAACAAAGAAGCCCCATGTCTAAGCTTGGTCTTGGATATGAAGCTGAACAACCTTCATCTTCTAAATCTGTAGAGAAGAAGAAGTCCACTATTGAAGGATCAAAGCAAGAACAGTTTGAAGCTGAAACTTCAAAAGGAAGAAAATCTCAAAGGAGATCTACAGCAAAGCAACCACAACAAAAGAGGTTCTATCACTCTCACTCTATTCATAATAATGCTTTTAATGGCTATTGTTTTAGATGCAACCATTATGGTCACAAGGCAATTTATTGTGGATTGAATAATAGATCAAAGAGTTATGCTGGTAGAAATACATATGTTGAACACCATGTGCAATGTTTTAAATGTAATGGTCATGGGCACATAGCAAGGTCTTGTCCAAGAAATTTTGTATCTAATCTAAGGCAAGACAATAGATTTCATCAGATGCAAAGAATGCAACAGGAGGAGAAGTGATAGACGCAAAGAATGCAACACAGACAGGGAAGAAATCATGTGCATCAAAGAAAGGAAAATAATCATCCATCAAGGATGTACAAGAGACAACCACCCAAGAGAAATGTTCAAGTTCACGAAAAGGTTCAAAATAGGGATGCAATTGAAAACCTTCAACCTAAGTTCAAGAAAGATTGGAGAAAGAAAGAAGAGAGGAAATCGTGTCTCCTTGGACTGAAGGAGATTACTCCTCTATTGCACTAAGCGACTCCGAGTAGCACATCCTCAGGGGGAGCAATGTTAAAATTTTATTTTAATGCTCCTATGTATTTGTGTGGTTATCTGAGGATGAAAGGAAAGTAGTCGGGGAGTTGTCGTATAGTTGTCAAAATGTGTTTCAGTTCATATAGATGTTTGTGGAGATAGTATCAAACTGATGTGCTTCAGCAGAACAACATGGTGAACAGCTAGGTTTTTGATGTAGCAACTGATAGGCGTTATCTGGGATAGAACATGCAGCACAGGTCGACGTATCATGGAAGCATAAGCTGGCAGGTGCTGGTTTTGAAGCCTGTAACATTCCCAATCTATAGATAAAATAGAATCCATGTTCTGAGTGGGAAGGCATGCATTTCTTAACCAAAAATACAACACATCATTTGGTATAAGAGAGCATTAATTTTCTCTAAAGAAGTAGCCGTTATCAAAGAGATGCCAGAGTCAAAGCAAACAGTGGCACTAGCACCCGATTGGTCAAGAGTGCCAAGTGGCACATGCAAGGCAGAGACGTTGAGAGAATAGCGCCCAAGTGGTGAAGCGTCAAGGAGGACAAGATGCCTATGCAACTAAGAAAGTCTTGCATTATTTGAGAAATGCGAGATATTTCCCGAGCAATCCCTTGATCGCAGCGAGGAGAAATGCTCCCTGGAATCGCATGAAGAATGTTCGTCTAAGACATTGAGTAGCCCTGACATATGTCCTAGCAAGAAGCTGAATACCAAGAGTTGATGACTACGCGCAGATTGAGGTTCCAATGCTATATGTAACGGTCCACTGTCAATACCTATGCAGGCGATAAAAAACATCCATGGCAGCCGTTAGAAACCAGAGACATTGAGCTGCACAACGGACGCGAGGCAAAGTCGTTAGTCACGGAGGAGGTGGCAGTCAAGAGGCCAAAGAAAATTGTGGAGAGTGCCGATGATAAAGTTGATGAAGTGGATTTGATTTGAGATTGCCATTCATTGTTGAGTTCATTTTGAGTACTACTTGAGCATGATTGATTGAGCCTTTGAGAAGGCCTTTGGGAAATAGTTGTGGTACAGTGTTTGATGCTTACACGAGTTGGTTGATACATGCTTCGACTAGGGTCTGTGATAAAGGGATGTTCATTGAGGTGATTGGTTGAGTTGAGTTGAGATTGGGATTTGAGTATAGAACATATTGAGTCTCTAACAATTCTCTTTATGCTTCTATGAGATCTAGTTGATATATTGATTGAGCATTAAGTATAGAACATATTGAGTCTCTAACAATTCTTTTTATGATTCTATAAGATTTGGGCAAGTTCTTGGTGAGCTTGCTAGAGCAAGTTCTTAGTGAGCCTATTGATTGAGTACAGAGGACAGAGTCTCAATGGATAGAGATCCAACAGCCAACACAGTTGAAGATAGATTTGAGTGAGGGACCACATTCTCAGGGGGAGCATTTATATATTTGATTATCTTTTTGCTCATGTTTGTAATTTTTGCTAACTGTAATAATTTGTGCCTGAGAATGTTGTGCATGGACTCAAGGGGAGTCTGCAGTAGCCCTTTGGTATTATTGTCAAAGGGGGAGAAGAATTACAGGAGATTGCATGAGTGTTGCCAACAATTCCAAAGGGGGAGATTGTTGAGCAAGGTGCAACAAAAGTATTGTCATTGTTGTCAACACAGTCAGACAGATCAGTTGATGAAGTGGATAGGAGTTAAGAGGTTCTTCAGAGTATTTGTTGAGCAAGGTGCAGCAAAAGTTGATGAAGTATACAGGAGTTAAGAAGTTCTTCAGAGATTAGTTGATGAAGTATACAAGAGTTAAGAAGTTCTTCAGAGTATGTACAGTGATTTTCCAAAAGATAGAAGTGGCCCATATACTAAAAATCAAAAGAAAATCACAAGGCAAAAAACTGTCGCGATATCGC
Organism: Wollemia nobilis; assembly: GCA_028583015.1. Taxonomy (NCBI): domain Eukaryota; kingdom Viridiplantae; phylum Streptophyta; class Pinopsida; order Araucariales; family Araucariaceae; genus Wollemia; species Wollemia nobilis. The sequence continues at coordinate 2,236,156 of JAQPPZ010000613.1, read as the reverse complement.
GACATGTTGAGAAGAAAGAAAACTGTCGCGATATCGTGACATGTTGAGAAGAGAAACTGTCACGATTTCACGACATGTTGGAAGAGAGAGAAGAAGAAAGAAAAACTATCATGATTTCCTGACATGTTGGAAGAGAGAGAAGAAGAAAGAAAAATTGTCACGATTTCATGACATGTTGCAAGAGGAAGAGGAGAGAGAAAAAGGTGTCACGATTTCGTGACATGTTTCATTTTCGTGGTCCAAAGCGAAGAGAAAGAGGAGAGAGAAAAAGGTGTCGCGATTTCACGACATGTTTCATTTTTGTGGTCCAAAGCGAAGAGAAAGATGAGAGAGAAAAATGTGTCATGATTTCGTGACATGTTTCATTTTCACGATCCAAAGCAAAGAAAAGAGGAGAGAGAAAAAGGTGTCACGATTTCGTGACATGTTTCATTTTTGCGGTCCAAAGCGAAGAGAAAGAGGAGAGAGAAAAAGATGTCACGATTTCGCGACATGTTTCATTTTCACGATCCAAAGTGAAGAGAGGTTGTACGGACGAAAAAGTGTCACGATTTCACGACATATTGCAAGGAAGGTTGTACGGACAAAAAAGTGTCATGATTTCACGACATATTGCAAGGAAGATTGTACAGACAAAAAAGTGTCACGATTTCGTGACATGTTGCAGGAAAGAGAGTCTGAAAAAAAAAGTGTCACGATTTCATGACATGTTGCAAGAGAGAGAGTCCAAGAGAAAAAGTGTCACGATTTCGACATGTTGCAGGAGAAAGAGTCTGAGAGAAAAAGTGTCACGATTTTGCGACATGTTGCAGGAGAGAGAGTCCGAGAGAAAAAGTGTCGCGATATCGCGACATGTCGGGTTTTCGCGACCCGAAGGCAAGAGAAAGAGTCAAGAGAAAAAGTGTCACGATATCGTGACATGTCAGGTTTTCACGACCCGAAGGCAAGAGAGAGAGTCCAGGAGAAAAAGTGTCACGATATCGCGACATGTCGGGTTTTCGCGACCCGAAGGTAAGAGAAAGTGCCAAGGAGAAAAAGTGTCACGATATCGCGACAAAAGTAAAAAGGAAGAGTACGAAGGCAAAAGTGTCGCGATATCGCGACATGTTGTGTTTTCATGGGTATGAACCAAGTAAAGCAGCAAGGAGGCGAAAGTGTCACGATATCGCGACATGTTGTGTTTTCGCGGGTGCAAAGCCGAGAAGAGGACAAAGAGGCAAAAGTGTCACGATTTCATGACAGGTCACTTTGGCATGAGCAAAGAAGAGAACCCAACCAAAATAAGATATGTGACAGTTAACTGAGTTACGACAGTTATAGGTGCAGTTGTAAAAGAAAAACATGCAGCTAAAATAAGAAGGCTTAAATAGAGTTATACGGCGATTACAGGTGCGATTGTAGAAGAAATTCATGCAGATAAAATAAGAAGAGTTAACTAAAGTCAGTACGTCAGTTACAGGTGCAGTGACAGTGAAAATGCATGCATGCATAGAAAAGAAAGCGAACAGTCACTAAGGAGAATACGAACAGTCATGGTAAAGGTATATGTGTCAATTCATTGCATGTAACGTAATGCCCACTCTATATATACAAAAGGAGTTATTGACAAGTGGCAGATGAAAATATGAAAGAAATAATTACAATTGACAAGTGGCGTATGAGAAATAAATGTAGGAGTTATAACTGGAGTTTCAAAGCGAAAGGATTGTTATAAAAGGAGGTCTATGTGGAGAATTAAATGTGTGGTTGAAAGAGAGCGAAAGCGCTGCTCAAACTAGAGTGAAAGTGCTACAAGAAGAGGGCTGGAAGAGTGCCGTAAGAGAGCATTAAGCAGAGCCATGAGAGCCGTAAGAGTGTAGTAAGAAGTGCAGTAAGAGGGCTGTAAGAGGGTCACCAAAGTGCAGTAAGCAGAGCCATAGGTATGTGTTGTGTGAACTGTGGGCAATGTTGAGTGAGCAATAGACCAGTCAGGGTCTTGTAAAAGTGAAGGCATTTATATGTCAATATTCAAATTTTAGAATTGAAGTCCAAGTTGGTGCTTGGAATCAGGGGTTGGTGCTCCTTCCAGTTGGTGCTGGTAAATTAGGGGTTGGTGCTCCTTTATTTTGGTGCAGATAAATCAGGTTTTGGTGCTCCTTCTAGTTGGTGCTAGTAAATCAGGGGTTGGTGCTCCTTTTTGTTGGTGCAGATAAATCAAGGGTTGGTGCTCCTTCCAGTTGGTGCTGGTAAATCAGGGGTTGGTGCTCCTTCCAGTTGGTGCTGGTAAATTGATTGTAAAGTTGTTGCTTTGCAAAGGCTGGATTTGGATGGGAGTCCAAACAATCTATTTTTGAGGAGTAGCCAAAACTGGTGAACCTCGGTACATCTTGTGTTGTGTGTGATGCTCTCTTGTTATATTTGCTTTATGTGGTTTTAAGCTTTCATTGTTTTGGCTTTAAGAGTTGAAGTTTTTAAGTTTTAAAGAGCCACACTGATTCACCCCCCCTCTCAGTGTCATTGTGAGATTAACAATATACAAGAAGTAGCCTAGTTGTCTTGTAGTTAGATGGAAACCCTATGAAAATAGTGGGTGTAATCAAGGATATCCCCATTTTCCAGCATAGTATACCTCATGTAACTATAATTCAAGAGGTGGTTATGGTTTATCTGGAGTCGTATTTTAGCATGTACCTTTCTAGAGAGTTCACTTCCAAGTTGGGTGGCTATCTTTCTCTAGACTATTCCCACCTAGAGATTCCTTTCAAAAGGAGAAGGATCCAGATTTATAATGATAAGCCTTCTACTTTTCATATAGATAGGATTAAAGAAGAAGAAGAGTCTGTAAACTCTTTCAACATGATGACTAAGGAACTGGAAGAACCTGATTTGATGGAGGAAGCTTTGGATGAGCTTCATTTAGAATATGAGTTTTCAATGCTCGATTTTAATGCCATGATAGAAACTAAAATTGGCTATTACACAATTACCAATCCCAAAAAGGTTGAAGTGAAGGTGTCTCATGATCAGGATCCTATTACTGATCAATTATAAAAGTTGTACTTTGATGGTGTAAGGTGTAAGAATGGCACAGGAGCAGGCATCATTCTCATTTCTCCTTTTGGCATAAAAAATACTTATTCATATTGGATGACCTAGAGCTATACGAATAATGCTACTGAGTATGAAGCACCATGCTTGTGCTTGAAGAAAGTAAAAAATCTTGGGATCAAATAGTTATAGATCTCTGGGGATTCTAAGCTCATTGTTAACCAGATAACAAGTGCGTTTTCAAGCAACACTATTTGAATGTATACCACAATAAATTTTAGGACCTATTTGAAGCTTACATAGCATTGAACATCCAAGCAATATCATGGGAGCATAACAGACACAGATATTTTGGCATCCCTTGATGCTAAATTTTCTCCAATCAAACATGTGGTGAGAAAACCAAATACTATAAGGTTAGTCTATAAGCCTTCAGTCCCTGACAATAATATATACTGGTAAGTATTTGACAATGATGATCAAATTATAAAATTCCTAATCAAAGAGGCTAGTAGCATAGAGGGAAGAATTCTCAATGAAGAAGAAGCTAAAGATATGATCTATATTAGGAATAATCATATCCCAAAAGGGTTTATTTCACTCAAGAGTCTTTTCAATCAAAACGATGGAGCTAAAAAATGTTAGATAAAAATCGTAAAGGAGTACATCAAGCTACAATTGGAGCCTGAAAAGTCAATCAAGATCGAAAAAGATTGCACCCATGAGGAGATAGAGAAAATTAAGGACTTATATCATGAGTTCCCTGATATTGTTGCCTAGAGCTATGATGATTTGAAATTATACAATAAATATGTGATTCAATATACCATCAAGCTACAAGAAGGGGTGAAATCCTTTAGGAAAAATAAAGGCTAGGTAATCCTAATATTGAACTGCTGATGAAGGCAAAGCTTTTAAAAATACTAGAGGCCAAGATCATTTACTTGATCAAGCACTCTACCTAGGTAGCAAATTTAGTCCCTGTATGAAAGAAGAATGGAGATATTTTCCTATGCATGGATTTTTAGAACTTAAACCAGGCATATTTGAAGGATCACTATTCATTCCTACAAATTGATCAAATTCTTCATGTAGTTGCTAGTGCCTAGATATTATCTTTGTTATATGGATTCTTCAGCTATAACCAAATCTGGGTCAAGGATGAAGACCAATATAAAACAACTTTCACCAAAAAATGGGGAACATTTTCTTATTAGCGGATGTCTTTGGTCTCTCAAACATTGGCACAACGTTTTAGAGAGTGATAGATGTAGCCTTCAATGAGTTGTTAAATCACATTATTGTGATTTATTTGGATTACATGACTATCCTCTCTCATAACAGGGAGGAGCATAGTTTACATTTAAGAAATTTTTTTGATAAGTGTCGGGAGTTTGGCATATCCATCAACCCGAAGAAATCCATATTCATGGTAAAAGAAGGAAAGCTTATGGGCCACATTATTTCAAAAAAAGGTTTGGCTATTGATCCTACTAGATATGAAGCCCTTCTGAAGCTTCTATTTCTATCCAGCAAGAAGTATTTGTAGTTGTTCTTTAGACATCAAATTTGTTCATTAATTTGTTGCATATTTCACCCAAGTGGTAAAACCAATGATTGAGATTTTAAAGAAGAATTTTAAGTTCAAATGGATTGAGGAGAGAAAGTAGGCATCCAAATAAATCAAATAAATAATCGCTCAAGCTTCAGTCATGGTAAACCTTGATTACTCAAGATATTTTATCCTGTATATCATTAGTGAGCAGGAGAGCTATGTAACGATGCTTATGCAGGAGGGAGATGATGGATATGAGCATCCAATAGGTTTTTTAAGCCAATTTATCCAACCACATGAATAATAATATAATTCCATTGAAAAGCAAGTATATGCAGTGATGAAATCCTTAAAGAAGTTCCAACACTTTGTCTCCCAGAGCAAAACAATAGTCTATGTTGTTCATCTAGATGTCCAAATTTTCATCATCCAAGGAGATCTTGGAGACAAGAGAGCCAGTTGGTGTAGAGGGGGAAAATTGCCCTATCATGTACAATTACCAAAACAAAAGGTTGGATCCATAAGGAGGAAACCCTTTGTATGGTGAATCGCATGGGTGTGTTGTACTCTACACTCGGTGCTAGGGGGAAGGGTTCACCAAGAATGGTTTTTAGGACTCACTCAGAGTCCTCAGGATATTCAAGGTAGTTTTATGTATTCAATTTCAAGATAAACACCTAAGTTTGGCCTTTCTATATCTAAGCTAGAAAAGATAAAGGACAATGCAGGAAATAGAATAATGTAGTCAAAAACACAATGTAGGAATAAAAGAGCTATATTAGAATTATTGTTTATTTTGAATGCTCACTAACCTAGGGTTTAATTTTGAAAAACCTTTAAAGTAGAGAACACACAAAATAAATGCCCAAAAATTATTCCTAGATGTAAACTAAATGCCTTTCAATTTTTATATGCCTAATAATAAAATCACATCTTCAACCAATAGAATGAATAGAGCACTTATCTAGACTAGTGGTTGACTTAGCTTTTTTTGCCTCTTGTCCAATGATATCAAGAATACCTATTTCTGCAAGATCACTCATGAAACACTGAAAAATAGAATTAGCATTAGGGGGCCTACTTAGGCCACTGTGTAATAGATCTCGAAGGTGCAGTAGTCAACCCCTAGGGATTTTTAGATGACCTTTTAATACAAAAGTAGAAATTGAACTTTGGATAATTAATCATAAAATAGAAATGCAGTAATAGAAAGAAAAAAATAAAGTACAACAGTATGATCTAGATGCAAAATGGAATGTAACAGTGAAAGTAGAATCTTAAAATTACCCTCGGTGTGCTCTAAGGAAAAATCATACCTTGCTTGGAGTGGGTGTGATAACGCAGCCACAAAGTCACGCCCTACCGGGACGAGGCATTATTTTTCTTCTGTAGATTAATTTACCCTATTTAGGGTAGGCAAAGTTGAACCTTGTCAATGCCAGACATGATATCACTGTAGACTGAAGAAAAATAAAAGGTGAATGCACAATATGAAATAAATGCCAAAACAAAGTGATCAAACCCTTAATGGACATCATAGAAGAAGGTAGAGAAGATTAAAGTATCCAAGTGGGGCACTCTATATATTTGAACTACGTCATGGATCCACCAAGTCACATAGAAAATCAATCCAATTCATGCAATAGAAGATCAATCCAAAATTTACACTTTGAGGTTAGCTTGCAACAGAGAAAAACAAAGGAAGAGGAACGGATAAGAATTTTCAACTTAATAAATTCACATTAAAACTTGTATTTTGCAATTTTTTGCATATGTCACACACATAACACATATATAATTTGGAAAAAATACTCTTCCTTTTATAGATAAATTTTGAGTAATAAGGAGGGCACAAATAAACTCACAACCAATGCCAAAACATGCTGGAGGGTTTAAAATTGGGTCTAAGCGGGCTCAAAAATAATTGAATTAAATTAAATTAAAAATTAGGTTAAAATAGCAAAGTCATGTCCCATATTGACGGGGCATGATATCGTTGGTGCAAAGACGCACCTTGTAAAGACGAGGTGTGATTTCTCTAAAAGACAAACAAATTAAAAAAAGGAGGCAAAGAGGCCTTCCCTTCCCCTTGTTAGGGGTTGAGGGCCTCTTAGGGGCACTAAGGAAGATTGCCCACTCAAAGTGGATCAATTTTCCATGTCTACATTTTGCCCCCTCTTTGATGCATTTAGGGCCTATTATATGCGTAAAAAAAGGATGTAGGCACACATTGGAAAGAACTACAAATAAAAATGGGGTGTTCGGGTTAGAATAAAGGGATGGTGCAAAAATGGTGTCATTCTAGACACTTTTTAATTTGCATGCAAATCGAGGCATTAGGGACATTAATATCTTTATAGGTCAGGGTGCCCCCCTCAATTTCTTATGAAAAATCGATGTTTCATAAGAACTCGAAAGAACTGACACAAAAGAAGAGAGAAAGAGTGATAGTTGAGCAAAAGAAAAATATGAGAGAGAAAAAAGAAGAAGAAAGAAACAAGTAAATATCATAGTACGAATCACTAATTGAAATTTATATATGCTGAATTAGAATTAATTAATTTGAATTTATGATGGAACTAGTTAAATATTACGTTGTTTATTGAATGCAACTAGGTATTCTCAAGAGTCGAGAGTGATAGGTAGGAGTTTTGGTAGAGCTATATGCCTTGGGATAGGCAAAGAGAGCTAGGCTAGAGGCGGTTGGGCTAGACCACGTGGCGAGGATTCCATGAATTGAGACAGATAAGACTATGCTGATAGCCCTAGCAGAGTGATGGTATCCAAAGACTTCTATGTTTTGGCTACAAACAGGGGATATGACCGTCACATTGGAGGATGTGTGGCATATCCTGAGGATCCCCATCAAGTGGAGAGAGGTTTATAGGGCCTGATAGAAAGTAGCAACTTTGCAATGGTTTTCCACATGTTTTACCTAGTAGGTTTGATAGGGCACCATAGTAGTGGATGACCTGGTTAGCCACTACAAAGTGGATCCTTTGACCATGATGCTCCTAGGGGTGGTGACTGGTCTCTTGACCTAACACACTAGTAGATGAAACTTTCCATGGGCACTAGTAGGAGCAGTGGAAGACATGTAGTAATAGGGAGTCTACTTCACATGGGGTCCCTATGAGTTGGCCCGTTTATACAAGATGTTGTACAATGTTGTGTATAAGCGACGTATAGGATTGGTATGTATGGTATTACTCCAAGTGTGGTTTTGGAAGCACATTACAGTGCAAAGACCATTAGCACTACCAGTACCATTGCTCAGCTTGGATTGGCTAGAAATATACAAATGGGATCGATCCTTGGAGAGGGTTGTGAGGTCCTATGTAGGGAATCTACCATTAATGAGCCAGGTGAGAGATGATTTGTAGGAGATGTAGCTCATATGGCAACCATGGAGGCTTCATCTTGGTTGGGTAGATGATACGACAGAGCTCGAAAGGGTGAGGAGGATCATATGGCTACAATCAAAGTGGGGAGAGCCAAAGGTGTTCATAGTTGACCGAGTCATGCAGTAGTTCAATATATTATAGGGAATCCTAGACTTGGGGGACTATTGGTACTGGAGGATGACTCGAGACCTAGAAGGAGTTTGATGTGAGCCAAACCTGACCAGGTGGGTTAATGAGGACAAGGACAATCCTTCTAACATTGACCCAATGGTATATAATGTAGGGGTGGCCATCAGTTATAGGTGGTGGTACAGAGGAGTTACACCCCAAAGGATATCACTACTCGTACCAGTACAAAGGTGCCAAGTGATGGGCCTAGAAATTTAGTGACCATTCTTTGAGGTAGATTGTAGGGCTACTAAGAAGGTATAGTAGGATATTGTTTCACCTAGATATAGGTTGACACAAGTTCAGATCTGGATGGTAGAGGAGACCATCCCAGGAGTAGGGACCGAAGAGGGAGAGATACGAGATGCCCCCACACAAGAAAAGGGGCCACAGGTCAGAGACCCTAAGGAGGCATCCATATCAATAGTAGTGGGAGGGTAGAGCCAAGGGATAGAAGAGCTGCAAGCATAGCTAGCTTCTCTACAGATGCATATGGTCCAACTACAGATTGAGAGGATCACTACACTGGTAGAGGTTACCTGACTATAGGGAGAGGCAACCTGGTTAAACAAAGAGTGCCAATGGGCCAAGGCTAAGGGGATGGTAACTATTAAGAGCAACTAGGCAGAGGATACAATGTAGCTCCTTCAAATAGAGTTGTGGTGTACTGACGATAGGTTGGAGATAACCATCTAGAGGGCCATGTTCTTTGATATGTCTTACTACGTAGCTATCCCTCTAGAGCAGATGATGGAGATTCCTTCATCCATTTAGTTAGTTATTAGGTCACGATCCTGATCATAGGCACCATTGACATCTCAATATTTGGTGGTATAGCAAAGACTGCCTCCACCCCAAGGAGGGCCAAAGGGAGCTGGCTCCCAAATCTAAGATAGGCTAGACTAGGGATCAAGATGATGCATCAATTTTTTATTGTGGTGTGCATCCCTAGGTTGAGTGTACCAAGTTTGTATTGTGGTACACCAACTTCACATGATGTACTATTTTCCCTATGAGTATACATAGCCACAAATTTATTATTATGTTTCCATGTGTGATGACTTAATACATGTTTTTATATGTTTACTTTGTTTATTTTAAGTGTGTTTATGTATGCAAACTATCCTAATGCACACTACATGAAGGATGAAATGAATGCAAATAGAAGAATAAGGAGAAGAAATTTAATGAGAAACAAGCCCATGAAATAAAACAAGAGAGGAAGAAGAAAAGAATGAGAGAAAGAAAGGAAGAAGGAAAAGGAAGAGAAAGAAGAGAGAAGAAATAAGAAGAGAAGTGAAGAAGAAAGAAGAAGAAGAAAAGAGAAGAAATAATAAGAGAATGAAGAGAAGAAGAAAGAAGAAGAAGAAGAAGAGAGGGGAGGTCCAAAATTCAACCATTAGAAAAGGAGAAAAATGAATGATCCAAAGTATAAGGCTAGTGTAGGCTGCTGTGAACCAGTGTAGCCAAAAACTATGGATCGAGAAAATGAGATAGCTAGATCTGATAAGGGTACAACACTTGCATTAATGTGAAAAAGTGTATTGAGGTTTTACCCACTATGGGTGGTTTCTCCCTTAATGACTACTGTGAGGTGATTACCTGCAAAGATGTATGTTGAGCTTTTCTGAAAATGACCAAGGGGCTTATCTTGTAATGGGGTGTTGAGCTTGCTAAGCCAAAATAGAATATGACCCAATAGAAGATCGTAAATAGTGCAATACCCACTAGGATGTATGAATATCCCATATGGGGTGTAATATATGTAAAAAATAATATTATACAAGTGTTATCCTAGAGTGGGACTATGAGGAAAATTTTGCAACACATTAAGAAGAAATCATGAAAAAGAGAATAAGCAACTAGAAGAAATATAGAAGGATGGAGGAATACCTAGGGGGCATATTTCTAGGCATCAGATTCCTAGTGAAAAGTGCAATTCATGTGATATATGACCTAACTAGGTATCATCACATGACATTATCATAGGATCCCAAAAATCTATATGAGCAAGCAATCATGAACAATCAGTCATACATTTATGATAGGAAAAAATGCAAGGTGTTAAGTTAGATGTCAAGCAATCATGTAAGGATGACAAGCAAAAATGCAATATGAGAAAGCAAGTGGATGCAAATGGAAAATAAAATGCAACTATATGAAAGTTTTGTTTTGTTTTTTTTTTTTTTGTTTTTTTCTATTTCTACAGATTGAAATCAATGCAAGACCTGAATGCACCATGCATTTTATCAAATGGATTAACATTCCATGAGGTATCAAATCAAATATATCATCAAGGAGTTCATTTTCTCAATGATGAAAATCATGAGAAAGTTCTTCCAAGGACCTTCTTTTGACATCCACGGTACGATAATCACATCTTCTAATAGCCCTATTCTTTTTATTAAAACAATCATTATACAAAGATTCATCATTCTTTAACACAGAAGCAAAGTCATTTTCAAAACCAATCATATTACTAGAAATTATATTTGAATGAAAATAAAATTTAACACTTTTATTATCATCTATTGACAATTTTTGATATTTCATATATTCAACATAATTCATAATATGGTCATCATCCTAAAAAGGTAAAGGTTCATTTTTATTAGGTATAAAACATATACCACATCTCCTAGGATAAATCTCAACATCCAAGGGCTCTTACATACCCTTATGTTGTGGTCCTAATACTTTACACACATATCCCATACCGAACAAGATCTGCTTAGGAAGGGGATAATCATTAGTGAGATAGAATTGAGCAAAAGAGAGCTCATTGAGATATGGGTTGCTACCATGAAGCTTTTTTTTAGAAGTTTTACCTCTAAAGATAAAAGTACACGTGCCAATGTGTATAACATCACCCTTATTATGACGCAATCCCATAGTTCAAGGTGAAGGTGGTAGCTTGGCTAGATCCAAAAGAGGTTCTTGAAGAAACTGATTATCATGATTTGAAGAGGAAATATGAGTCCTATGTTCCTCACTCACTTTTAAATTTTAAAAATATTCAGACATTTGATATGAGGAACATGGGAAAGTTGTTGAATAAATAGGACACAAAAAAGAATCAATTTGGGCTACCTCTATATTTAAACATAATTCAAATGGTCGAGGGTCGCCCGGAATGGTGATAACTTGATTCTTAAACTCAAACTTGAGGCATTGATGAAACGTAGAAGGGATGTCCTTCATAGCATGAATCCAAGGTCTCCTAATAAGCATATTAAAAGATGCAAGACAATGTACCAGATAAAACAAAGTATCCAATATCCTTGACCCCACTTTTAATGGGAGAGATATGACACCACAGGTCTCTTGGGACTCATTTTTGAAAGCTTTAATGATGACATCAATTTTTGTTAAATCTTCATCTTTTAATACAATTTTTTGAAAGAATTAATATATACACAAATTGAGGGATGAACCATTATCAATCAAATATCGCTTGGGTAAGGGTATCCCCAATAAGTGTGGTGATGTAAAGTGATGAATATCCATGTAAGTTTGAGGAAGGTTTATCATCATCTGATAATGAGACATGATGTATCTCAAAATAACCTATGGTGTCAACTATGACATCAAGAGGTATGTCTAGGGAAACATACTGTTGCTATAAAAATCTCATTAAAGCATTTATGTGATCAGAAGTCTGTAAAAGCTCTAACATTGATATCTTCGCTAGATTACTAACTAACTGCTTCTAAAGAACAAATGAAACCTATGACTGTGGTCTCAATACTATAGGTGGAATCCTTGTAGCTGAATATTTTCTCTAACTTTCATTTAAAATTATATTGGGATGAGATGCTAAATTTTGTCCTTATCGATGTTGTTGATTGTGAGTTTTTTTTCTTGTAGTTACTCCAACCATACCAACCACATTGCTATGGTTTAGAGAATCATTTTGATGAGCCACTTGATTGGCTGCTTGTTATTCATGCTTAGGTAAAGGATCCTTAAATATTGCCATATCTTGATTTATTGTTGGAGCTTGCTGAGTAGGAGTTTGACTATTTTTTGATTGGGGATTTCCTAAATCAATGCATCCTGCATCATTTAAATCTTGAACCACATGCTTCAATTTCTTACAGGTGTTCATCCAATGTCCTTCCACTTTGTGATAGGTGCAATATTGACCTACCTTATACCAATGAGATGTATAATCTGGTTGTCTTATTGACGATAATTCTATTGCCTTAGTGTCTAATAGTTGTTTTAAGACTGCTTCCATAGGGATATTAAGTCTTGTGAAATTCCTTTGAGGAGGTTTTTGAAGCACAATATTTTGTAGGTTGTTATTGACATTGTTAATAGGCCTACTATCACTATTACCTCCTATATGCTTATTCTTAGGTTGATACTTAGTTGGCTTATCTTCTTTATCCTTGAGTTGACCTCTCCTAATGAGAGTTTGTTCCATTTTTATTTTAATTCAATTGCTTGATCTAAATATGTGACAGTGTTAGTTTCTAAAGCATAAGATAACTATTCTTGTTGAATTCCTATGAATATATCAAGTATATATAAGACACAGGTTGTCTTAATCGACCAACTAAACTTCTCCAACGAGCTAAGAATTCTGAAAAACTTTCTTCTTTACTTTGCTTTAAATAATATAAATCTCTCATTGTTACTTCCTTTTCAATATAAGCACTAAACTGATGCACAAACATCTCCGCAGTCTTCTTAAAACTCTTCAAAGAATAGTTGGGCAACTAATAATACCATTCCAATGCTACTCCTGCAAGAATCTTTGGAAATGTCTTCAATAAAAGCATATCATCATAAATAAGATCATGGCAAGCTATTATGAATCTTCTCAAATGCTCTTTTGGATTTTTAGTCCCTTTATAGATTGGTAAAATTGGCATAGGAAAAAAAAAGGATAAGGCCTAGAAGAAACAATAGGATCCAATGGTTGACTACACATTTATTTATAGTTGTATGTAAACCCTGATGGTTGAATCATATACATACTTGAAACCAACTAATTCACAACACTCATCAAAGTCTACATTTTTGAATTACTGTGTGTTTTCCAAACTCTCCAAAGGAGGAATGTATGCATGTTGAAGCCTTGATGTTGGATTCAAACTCAGGATACCTTGGTTGTATGTGGAATTTTGAGAACTAACCTTTGGTGGAAGAGAAGCAACATTGTTGATGTTAGAGGATACAGGAGGAAATTGAGAACAAATTCTTGGGCCACTACTAGTTAGAGGGACTTGCAAATTCTCTCCAACATTGGTGGTATTAGTATTGGCATAAGTCACATGGTTTTTAAAATTTCTTTGATGCAAGGATTGAGATGTAGGAATATCATGGTGAAGCAAAGGAGACCTATTGGGAGGGGAAGGCATAGAATCCTCTTTTTCAATATGAGCTTCTCATTCCATATATTCCAATAGTTTTTCCTTATGAGCTTTCTTGAATTCCCAAATGTGATCAAATGATGAAAAGACATAACTCCCATTAGGCTCGATAAAAGGATTAGGATTAGTTTTAATTTCCATATCTACCTCTCCTTGCTCTTCTGGATCTATATTAGGGTTTCCTTATCAATATGATCATCTTCCAAAGGAACATAATCATATTCTAATTGTTTCCTTCGACTTCTAAGGAGAGGAGCCCTTAGAAGTAGTGAAAAAAATAGGGGAAACACTAAAAAACAAATTCTTAATTACTTAAATATTTTCCAAATAGAATTAATGATCTTGCTTAATGTTTAAAGTAAAAAGGAGGTGTTCATGTCAGGTTCACCAAATATGTAGAGGGGGGAAATTGCCCTATCGTGTACAATACCCAAAACAAAATGCTAGATCCACAAGGAGGGAACCCTTTGTGGGGTGAACTGCAGGGGTGCTACATTCGGTTCTAGGGGGAAGGGTTCACCAAGAATGGTTTATAGGAGTCACTCCAATTCCTTAGGATATTCAAGGTAGTTTGATGTATTCAATTTCGAGATAAACACCTAATTTTGGCCTATCCATATCTAAGGTAGAAAAGATAAAGGACAATGTAGGAAATAGAATAATGCAATTGAAAACAAAATGCAGGAATACAAGAGCTATCCTAGAATGATTCTTTATTTTGAATACTAAATAACCTAGGTTTTAATTCTAAAAAACCTTTAAAGTAGTGAACCCATAAAATAAATGCATAGAAATTATCCCTAGATGCAAATTAAATGCCTTTCACTTTTCATATGCCTAATTAAAAAAATTAGATCTTCAACCAATAGAATGAATAGAGCACTTATCTAGACCTATGGTTGACTTAGCTTTTTTTGCCTCTTGTCCAATGTTATCAAGCATACTTGTTTTTGCAATATCACTCATGAAATACTAAAAAATGGAATTAGCATTAGGGGGCCTGCTTAGGTCACTGTGTAACAGATCTCGAAGGCGCAACATTCAAGCCCCCTAGGTCCTTTTAGATGACATTTTAATACAAAAGAAAAAATTGACCTTCAAATAATTAATCATAAAATCTAAATACAGTAATAGAAAGCAAAAAATAAAGTGCAACAATATGATCTATATGCAAAATAGAATGTAACAGTGAAAGAAGAATCTTAAAATTGCCCTCGATGTGCCTTAGGGAAAAATCATGCCTCACCTAGAGAGGGTGTGATAATGCAGGAGCAAAGTCATGCCCTACTTGGACGGGGTGCGATTTCACTTCTGCATATTGATTTACCCTAATTAGGGTAGGTGAAGTCATGCCTCGCCAATGCCAAGCATGATATCGATGCAAATTGAATAAAAATAAAAGGTGAAAGCAGAAGATGAAATAAATGTTGAAATAAAGTGAGCAAACCCTTAATGTACATCACATAAGTAGGTAGAGAAGATTGAAGTATCCAAGCAGGGCACTCTATCTCTCCTAAAAATGCCATGGATCTACCAAGTCACACAACAAATTAATCTAATCCACACAATATAAGATCAATATGAAATTAGAACTTCAGGGTTAGCTTACAGTAGAGAAAAATAAAGAGAGAGGAATGGATAAGAATTTTGAGATTAATTAATTCACATTAAAACTTATATTTCACAATTTTTCACATATGTCACACACATATCACATATATGATTTGTCAAAAACACTCTTCCTTTTATATACAAAATTGGAGGAAGAAGGCAGGTAGAAATAAACTCACAATAAATTCCAAAAAATGATAGAGGTTTTAAACCTGGGTCTAAGTGAGATCAAAAATAATAAAATTAAATTAAATTAAAAATTAGGTTAAAATAGCAAAGTCGCACCCCATCCTGATGGGGTGTGATATCATTGGTGCGAAGTCATGTCTCATAAATATGGGGTGTGATTTCGCTAAAAGACAAATAAATTAAAAAAAGGAGGCAAAGAGGCCTTCCCTTGCCCTTGGAAAGGATTGAGGGCCTCTTAGAGGCACTAAGGAAGATTGCCCACTTAAAGTGGGTTAATTTTTCATGTCTACAGTTGGGTTTCTAAAATCTAGGAGTATGATGTTGAAATTTGGCCAACCAAGTTAGTTCAAGTATGAGCATTATGTCAAGAGCTAGCAAAGAGCGCTACCTCCAAATCCATGGTTTACCAACTTGAATATTCAGTGATCAAAAGTAATTTTGCTAACCACTCCATAGTTTATCATGATTGGACAAAGGACCTTATTGAATATTTTAACTCAGGAAGGTGTACTTCACACCTTAATTCCTTGCAAAGGAAGAGATTTAGACTTCAGTCCCTTAGGTATGTGGTATTACCAAATGGATTATTCCATGATAATATTGATGGGGTACTTCTCAGGTACAGCAAAGAATCAGAGAAATATAGAATCCTAGAGGAGTTTCACTTCGGTTTCTATTATACAAGGAGACCCATGGTGTTGAAGAGCAGGTTATTTCTAGCTCACTCTCTTTGCAGATGCTTTCAAAGTCAGTCAGAGTTGTGACAAGTGCTAGAGATATATCGACAAAACAATAATGCATCATTACCCCTTCATTCGATTCAAGTAGAAGCACCATTTCTACAATGGGGCTTAGATTTCATTGGGGTAATTGATACCAATTATTTTTACAGACACAAGTACATCATAACTACAACCAACTATTTCACTTGATGGGTTGAAGTGATCCCAACTAAGAAGGCAGACCAGGCCATAGTCATCAATTTCCTTGAAGGGTTTATTACCCGCTTTGGCATCCCAAATGCAATAATAATAGATAATGGAACTCTCTTCATTGATGCCAAGATTAGTGAATTCATGGGTATGTACAAGATTTATTTAAAGATATCATATAACTACTATCCACAAGGGAATGGTCTAGTCGAATCTACAAATAAGAATTTGATGAGAATTCTAAAGAGAACCCATGGTGAAAATAAGCAGAGTTAGCATCTTCTCCTAGACCAAGAATTCTGGGTTGATCACATCTTAGTGAAAAAATGCATTAAAAAAGCTCTCTATTCCATGGTATACGATAAATAAGTAGTTATGCCCCTTCATATTGAATTTATGGCTCTCCAATCATGGCACTTGCTGGACAAGGAAGACGATGAGTCTGATCCCATGAGCACGAGGTTGGCTCAACTTTTACAACTAGAGGAAGAGAGGGATAAATCATACAATACCTTCATGGAACATGCCTGGATGACGCATAAATGGTTTGGTAGGAAAATTTTGAAGAAGTCATTCGAGGTAGGTGATCTAGTGCTGAAATTCAATGAAAACAAGGCTAAGCTTAACAAAAATCACAAGTTTGAAGCAATAAGGGAGGGTCCATTCCATATTTTGGGTGTGAACCAAGTTAACTCATTTCACTTATAGGACATGGATGGTTGTGTGTTGCCAATTACAGTAAACAGTCTTCATTTCAAGGCCTATTTTCAGTTAGAAGAAATTTTGAATCAAGTATGTATATATGTACATAATTTTCAATGTTATTTTATTCTGATGTCAAGTATTTTTAAAATTATATATATATATATATAAAGCAAAAAACCCCTTACGGGGCTGCCTTGGTCTGAGATACCATGAACAAGGGGTTCTACACCGTCAAAGTCACCCGGGAGCTGCACCCGACCCTGCCCGCACCAACATTATCAATTGGATTTTGGATACCCAATTCAGCTTTTTGGTAGGGTGGAGATTTGAACCTGGGACCTCCCTTGGAGGATTGCCCTCTCCTCTCCAACTCACCTACAACACCTGGGTTATATATATATATATATATATATATATATATATATATATATATATATATATATATATATATATATATATATATATATATATAAAAAGAGGAAAAAATGTGAAAAATAAAGTTGGCAGTTCTAATTTTGGCAAGAAGGGGGAAAAATTAATTTTGCCTTGCTTTTTCATGTAAAGCACTCTCAATTAAAGCTTGTTTTTTAGCAATAAGCTTTTTTGGGTGGAAAAAAAAAAAAGATCAAATTATTTTAAAGGGCAGAAAAGCATGTAATTTTGCAAAGCAAGAAAGGAATAGCATCTTCGAAGCACTATTTGCATGAATGTTTTTTCCCAAGGACATTTTTGGTGAAGCAAGTAGAAGCAAACTCCAGTTAGTTACATGAAATAAAATTAATTTCATTGTGAAGTTCAAAAAGGGTGTTTTTGGTATTATCATACAGTAAACTTAATGATTTTTTACCCCTGAAAAGTGTCCATCACTCACATGTGGCATTTATATTTTCCAAGGCTAGCCTTTAAATACCTGGATTGCACCCTCCAAGATAGAAAGCAACTGAGTTTGACGTTCAAGGAATATTTACAATGCAAGGGTGTTATTAGTAGTTAAGTGGCCATTAAAAAATAATATAAAAGTGTGCCATGCAATAGAATCAATAAGCACATTTGCTCGAATTCCTCAAGAGTGCCATCTGCATTAAATTCGATAGTTAGGAGCAAAAATTATAATAGGGGTGAATCAGAAGCTTGCATTTGAAGAAAGCTTGCAGATTATTTTTTCTAGAAAATTGCTAGATTTTCATTTAGTTGCTCTGAGTTGTTACTTTGTTGTAAGTTTTCTAGATTGTTGTAGTATAAACCTGACTGTATGAAGATGGAAAATAAATTTGTAGAGCCAAATAAAGCACAAGGAGGCAAAAATCTAAAAAATCAAAGTGAAATGAAAATATCGATCTTGACCCATATTCTGATACGCTGGCTCAAACTGGATAATGTGCTATTTTGAACAAAGGTGTCCAAAAATTGCACTAGGATGTGGAAGTTGTTATTGGGAAAGGTTTGATGCCAAAAATCCTATTAACTATTGCCTGTCATGCACAACTTTCCTAGTACTTATGCACACCTATTCACATTTTCCCCAAGCTGGTAATGGTGATTTCAAAGTTTTATCATCCTGCCACGAGGGCCATCCAAAACATGAAGGGAGATAAAATTTTCACCATTTCGACCAACATAGTCAAAGAGGCATTTTCTTGTGGGGTGAAGCCTTCCTCGAATGTTATGTTCAAAAATATGAATCTCAAGGAGCAATAAGAGAGGTACCAGTCGACTATGATGTTGCACCAGTTCATGGAGAGCTAGCTGATAAAGGCACCCTAGTTTGGAGAGTTTTCAACTTAAAAAAAATCTCTGATAGAATTTAAAATTCCATACATGTTTTCCATGTTGGCCTAGGTTTTTGGTATTCCTACCAATTCCTTGGTGTATTAATGGCAAGCAACATTGGTGCAATGTATTTCATAGGTCTAATTCTATACCCCCAAAACAATGCAAGCAAGTACAAACCCAATTTTATTTGATTGGGTAGACTGCATGGCTTGAGCAAAGCATACCCGGTTGAATAAAATACAGAGCAAAGAAGCAATAACATTCAGACACACTTCATTTTTGGCCTAGTATTTATTCTTCGACATGCATCGATATTTTTATTTCATAGCAATCAAGCAAGTTGATGAGGTAGATAGGAAGCTACTAGTTTATTTGTGGACTCCAAGCTTGTCTAGGAAGGAGTCATTTTACAATTTTAATCGCATATTTTTGGGCCTTGCACTTGAACTTATTCTTGACACATGTTAGAGAGTGCCAAGGATGATGAGGGAAGAAATCATTACGAAGGAGAAAGGATATATTTTCTTGTTGACGCAAGGCATAGTGGTATGAATTTTTGACTTCATTGGCATGTTGGTCCTCTTTTTGTATTATACTATAGAGAACCTTTTTGTGATGGAAGTTATCTACCAGACTGACTTCATCAATGACATCTATGGGGCAGGATAAGGAAAGAAGACTACATGCACCATACCATTTTGCTTCGGTGGTATTGAAGTAGACCAAATTGGTCAGAATAAATTAATTAATGAAGCTCTCTACGACATGGGTATGGTGGAGTTACCTCAATAGTGGAAGTATGACCCTTTGGTTCATTTTGTGGTGTTGATTAAAACCAAAATTTTTCATTACCACCCCTAGGTGAATATTGAGCGGTAGAGAAATAATCTAGAAGGGCATGATCTCAAATGGTACATTGAACATATGATGACGTTGCCACCATGGCATGACTTCTATGATATGGAGGCTAAATATAACCTTGCAGTTCACAAGCATTAGATTCCTCCTTCGATATTGTTTGGAAAAATGAAATAATAGTTGTCCACTTGGTCTAAGGAAAAAATTAGCAATTGGTGGGTTATGAGGGCCCACAAAGAGAAAACCATGTCAAATTTTGGTTTGGCAATGGATGATTCATTTTTGGATGTCTATGATGAATATTATGATAGTTATCAACCAATATATTTCACTAAAATCATAACTCAAAGCTTTGAAAGATCTAACAACGAAGGGATCATGGTCGAAAAAGAGCAACAAGTGGTTGAGAAAGCACCACTTGTGGAAGAAGAGAAACAACTATCTTTGAAAGTGCAATCCCAATATAATAAGAATAACAAGTGCGAGGCACTCAATTTCTCAAAAATCTCCAAGAATCCAAGGACAAACATAATTTCTTTAGTAGGTGCAAACCCTCCTCCTGCAGCCAAAGCCACACAGGATAACATTTCAAGAAATCCTCCTTTTTTTCAGGAAGGATAGCTTGGCTAGCACATGGAATTTATATATATGGAGAATAATATAGAGGAACAACACAAGGGTGAACCAGTGGCATAGCCACCCTCATCATTGGCTCAATAAGTGTCAAAGCTTGAAGGTACATTTTCTCTACCATCTTCCCTTTCTCTTGAGCATTCGATGACTGTTGCACCCCATTTCATAGTTATTCCTTTTGTATCACCCCCATTTGGTATACCATCTACTTCTATTTCACTTCTTATTTTCCATTCTCCAGTAATAAATGCTCCATATTCTTCTATTTTTGCTTCTACTATTTCCCTTTCTTTTAGTTCTTTTGCATTAGGTTCCAATCCATTTTCACACCCTTCATCCTCCATTCTAGTAATTTCTACCATGGCTATAAGCACAAAATCTCCTCCTTGAGTAAGTGTGACGGTAACCAAACCCCTCACTTCCATACCCACAACCACTTCCATTTAACCAACCATTCTCATTTCCATTTCCCTTCCTGAACCAAAACCCCAGTAGGCTCATTTTCCTCCTCCCCCATTTATTGAATTCAGGTTCTACCAGAGCCAGATATGGATATTATGCTAGAACATCTAGTTGTAACAAAAGTAATTCAAGCCCATGAAGCTTGGAAATATAAAGGTATATATGAGCTCTCTTTATCTACACGGTGAGCATTACAAGATAATATTTTTTGAGGCTAAGGTGAATATTATTGAGTTAAATGAAGCTCTGGATAAAAATAAAGCATAGCTAGAAATAAAAAAATTAGAGGTGGAGTGTTGGCAGCAGAAAGTGGTAGAGTTGGAGAATGAAGCCAAAGAATACTAGATGGCTTGGGCAGGAGAATATAAGCAAGTGCAA
Organism: Wollemia nobilis; assembly: GCA_028583015.1. Taxonomy (NCBI): domain Eukaryota; kingdom Viridiplantae; phylum Streptophyta; class Pinopsida; order Araucariales; family Araucariaceae; genus Wollemia; species Wollemia nobilis. The sequence continues at coordinate 2,215,080 of JAQPPZ010000613.1, read as the reverse complement.
GCATTGACTGCTTAGCTTGAAGCTTTATAGAAATAGTTAGCTAAAAAAGTCATACAATCAATGGGATTCTCCAAGGAGAAAATCAAAGAAGCTCGCCACCATTTAACCAAATATTGTGTAACATTGGTGGTAGATGTGCTCAAGGTTTTTTGGTACATTCATGAGGCTCAGATAATAATTTTCATTGGTGATCAAACCTTGGAGTATGTCGAGGAGTATTTGGAACCCAAGTTGGAGATGAAACTAAAGATTTAGGTGTTAGCTCAGTCTTACTTCCAAGTTAAGGCACTAAGCAAGATGGATCGAGCTTGGGCTAGTTCCAAGATTATTTTGTGTAGCTTCTTTTCTAGGTTGGATCTGGCTAGAGAGGGCCAAAATTTTGCCACTATGTTTGAACAGGAGTATTACATTTTGCTTATTTATTTCAAGGCTCTAGCTTATGCCAAATTTTGAGTTTCACCAATGATCAAGGGAGATTTTACCTTAGAAAGAATTAGAGGTGGCCTGGTGAAATTTTTTCAAAGATACTTCAGAGATCGATAGCTAAGAGGATCCAATCATGGAGGAATAAGTATTACCATGCATGGAGAGGCTCACCTGCATTGAATCATCCTTGTTGGAGCTCAGTCAGAGAGCTAATCGTATTAGATTGGACCAAATCAAGATGTTGCTATTTTAATTTATTTCCTTTAGTATCCTTTGAATCTTGATGAAGAGTATTGGGCCCAAGCAGTTGTAGTATATGAGGTTGCTAGTGCAAGTCTCACCAAGCAAGAAGCATGAGAATAGGTGAAATTATAGCAAAAAGTAGAAGAGCAAGAGAATCAGGCACAATAGGAAAGGAAAAATGAGGCTATTGAATCAAATGTACCACCTGATGCAACCAATGATGATGATAGCAGAGCCCAATGGATAAAGGCTTGGGTTTGATTGCATCCACATGAGCTGGATACCCTGAGAGCCACCAAAAGTGTTAACTGTTGAGCAAGGTGCAGCAACAGTATTGTCATTGTTGTCAACACGGTCAGATAGATCTGTTGATGCAGTGGACAGGAAGTTCAAAAGCTATTCAGATGCAGAAGACAGGAGTTCAAAGGTTATTCAGAGTATGTACAGTGATTTTCCAAGAAGACCGAAGTGGCCCATATGCAAAAGATCAAAAAAAAAGACAAGTAAGAAAAGTGTCGCGATATCGCGACATATACAGCAAGCAAGAAAAACTATCACGATTTCGCGACATGTTGGAAGAGAGAGAAAAGTAGGAAAAACTGTCACGATTTCGTGACATGTTGGAAGAGAGAAAAAGTAGGAAAAACTGTCATGATTTCGTGACATGTTGGAAGAGAGAGAAAAAGTAGGAAAAACTGTCACGATTTCGTGACATGTTGGAAGAGAAAAAGGCAAGTGGAAAAACTGTCATGATTTCGTGACATGTTGGAAGAGAAAGAGAAAGTAGGAAAAAGTGTCACGATTTTGCGACAAGTTCGAAGAAAGAGAACAAGTAAGAAAAGTGTCACGATTTCATGACATGTCGCATTTTTGCGACTAAAATAGGAGAGAGAAAGTAAGTTGGAAAAGTGTCACGATTTCGTGACATGTCGCATTTTTGTGACTAAAATAGAAGAGAGAAAGTAAGTTTGAAAAGTGTCGCGATATCGTGACATGTCGCATTTTCATGACAAAAGAAAGAGAGGAAGCGTACGGAAGCAGAACTGTCATGATTTCATGACAAAAGCAAAGAAGTAAAGTATGAAAGTAGAAGTGTCATGATTTCATGACAAAAGCAAGAAGAAGACTTCGAAGGCAGAAGTGTCACGATATCATGACAAAAGCAAAGTCGAAGTCTATGGAAGCAGAAGTGTCACGATATCGTGACAAAAGCAAAGATGAAGTATACGGAGGCAGAAATGTCATGATATCGTGACAAAAGAAAAGACGAAGTCTACGAAGGCAAAAATGTCATGATATCATGACAAAAGAATAGAGAAAGCGTACGGAGGCGAAAGTGTCACGATATCGTGACATGTATTTTCATGGCAACAACAACAAAAGAAGCTATAGAGGTAGAAATGTCATGATTTCATGATAGGTCGTAAATGCGCAAGTCAAGAAGGAGAACCTAATTGAAATGAGAAGTATGATAGTGGACCGACATCACTACGACATTTACAGGGGTAGTTACAAAGTGATTTCATACTGCTAAAATATGAAGAGTGATCAAAAGTCAGTATGGCGGTTACAGGGTCTATCCAGAATGAAATCATCAAGCGATGGATAAACCGAACATCTTCTTGAGTTGAAGCCGATGAAGACCGATGACAATCGACTAAAATTAGGGTTTACAGTTGTTATGAAAGCTGACTAAGATTAGGATTTATAGCCGACTAAGATTAGGGTTTTCATCATAAAAAATATTGTTATAAAAGGAGGGTTGTTTGGAGAATTGAAGATGGAGTCGAATGTGTGTGAAATACGGTCATTGTGCGTAGAGAGCAAGTCATGTCGAATCATGCTAAGTGCAAAATTTGCAAAGAGAGCAGAGTGCACAAAAGGGAGAAGATGATCGTGAAGTTTGATTGTAACGAAGTAGAGTGTGCGAAGTGATTGCATAGAGAGAGTAGAGTGCATAGAGAGTAAAAAGGTTGAAGTTTGACCGGTGTTGTGATTGCATAGAGAAAGTAGAGTGCGTAGAGAATGCAAAGGTGAAGAAGACCAGTCAGGGTCTTGCAAAAGCAAAGGTATCTTATTATCAAACTTATAGATTCAAATTGAAGTCCAGGTTGTAGCTTGGCATCAGGGGTTGGTGCTCCTTTCTATTGGTGTAGATAAATAAGGGGTTGGTGCTCCTTTTTGTTGGTGTAGATAAATCAGGGGTTGGTGCTCCTTTCTATTGGTGCAGATAAATAAGGGGTTGGTGCTCCTTACAGTGGGTGTTGGTAAATTGATTGTAAAGTTGGTGCTTTGCAAAGGCTAGATTTGGATGGTAGTCCAAGCAGTCAATTTTTGAGGAGTAGCCACATTGGTGAACCTCGTTAAATCTTGTGTTGTGTGATGCTCTTTTGTTATACTTGTTGTATCTAGTAATAAGTTTTAATTGTTATGGTATTAAGAGCTATAAATTCAAGTTTAAAGAGCTACACTGATTCACCCCCCTCTCAGTGTCATTGTAAGACTAACAATTGGTATCAGAGCTAAGTTCCTGTACAAGCTTAACCGGCTAGGGTGATCTTGGAAGTAACACAATGGCAGGTGGTGAAGGCTTCTCATCAAACAAAGCACCATTGTTTGACGGATCTAATTACACATTCTAGAGAATCAGGATGCAGACATATCTCTGTGCTTTGGGATACGACATCTGGGATTCAGTAGTTAGTGGATACACAATACCCATCACTCCTCCAAAAGAGGTTGACGAAAAGAAACTATTTGAAAATAACTCAAAAGCAAAGAATGCTATCATGTGCGGATTAGCAGACAGTGAACTAGTAAAGATCATGAGCTATAAAATGGCAAAAGAAATATGGGACAAACTGAGGAGTATTCATGAAGGAGATGATAAGATCAAGGAGGCCAAGTTACAAGACACATCGAGCTCAGTTCGAAGCATTAAATATGAATGACGATGAAAACATTGAGGCATATATGCTGAGAGTTAATGGAATCATTAATGCGATCAGAGGACTCGACGAGGATATCGAAGACTCTACCATCGTGAAAAAGGTATTAAGATCTCTTCCTCAAAGGTTTGATTCTAAAGTCTCAATGATAGAAGAAGCTAAAAATCTAAATTATTTTAGTATAGATGAGATGTATGGTTCTTTGACTGCATATGAGATGAGGATAGGAAGATCTAAACCCACAGACAGAGAAGCGGCTTTTAAAGCCCTTAAAAATAAAAATGCAAAACAAGAGTCCGAGGAAGAAGAGACATCAGATGAAATGGAAGCAAACTTTGTTAGAAAACTAAAAAGGGGAAAAGGAAAATATAGAGGAAAGCTACCGTTTAAATGTTTCAACTGTGGAGGCATTGGGCATTTTGTGACTAAATGTCCACTTAATGAGAAGAACAAAAATGATGAAGGATCGCACCAAGAAAGAAGTGACTGGAAGAAGAAAATGAATTTCAGAAAAGGCAACTTCAAGAAGAAAAGTTTCATCTCCAGGAATGCCAGTTCATCAGAAGACAACTCCGGTGAGGATTCTGAAGAGGAAACAGGTGAAGCTCTTTTCATGGCATTTGAAGAAGTAAAATCAGAAAAGGAAGAAGGAGTGAACTCTGAAGTATGTGGTGAAAACCCTGAGGCTGAAGTAGATCTAGAAGGTGAGTTGATCTCTGCACTTGAAGAGTGGAAAATAGAGAGGAAAAAGAATAAGAAAATTTCAAAAAAGCTTGAGGATGCAAATGAAATCATAACTGATCTGAAAGTATAGACAGAAGAATACAAGAAAATATCTGAAGATCTCGAAGTACAAATTACCATGAAAATAGATTATTGTTGCAAACTAGAAGAAGAGAATGTTGGTTTACGGATGCAGATAGAAGAGATGAATCACAAAATTAGTTGCTATCACAAACGCGAAGAAAGTTCTATGAAGTTGGATAAGATTATAAATGACCAAAGGCCTGCAGGCATCAAATTTGGTCTGGGTTTCGTCGAAGGAGAATCATCAAATGGATCAAAGGCCAGAAATGTAGAATCCATAAAGAATGAAAATAAGAAACAGGTTGATCAAGGAAAAATGTCTCATGCAAAAGAAAGCAATAATGCCAGGCACGAAAGGAGAATTGACAATGATGGATTCACCAATGTCACACATCAAAGAAGAAGAAGACCTATGGCTCCTACGACAACATGGCAAAGACCATCACCCAGGTTCAATTATCCCTTTTCTGGTTTCTGTTTTAAATGCAATGGCTATGGACATAAAATCTCAATCTGCAAATATAATGTAAGACCAAGGAATTTCACCAGTAGAAATGCTTTTTCTCCTTTGATGAATTATACGAGTAGAATGTTATAACTGTCATAATTTTGGGCACATTGCAAGAAACTGTAGAAGTACATTTGCATCAAATCAGTTTCAGGGAAGAAAATTTCAACCAAATAGGATGAGACAAAATAGAAAACTTCTCGAAAAACATGCACAAGCTATTGATAAGGGAAAGGCAAAACAAGAGCCCAAAACTACTATCAAAATGGAGTGGAAAGAAAAAGAGCGACTTAAGGAAGAAAAGGAATCCTTAATCGTACAAACAACATTTAAAGCACAGAATAAATATGTACCATGGATACTTGATAGTGGATGCTCCAGTCATATGACAGGTGACAAACAAAAATTTGAGAAGTTACAAAAATATGAAGGTGGTTCAGATAAAGTTTGGAAATAATGATGGAGCTAAGATAGTTGGCAAAGGTTCAGTTAAAATTAGTGACGGAAAAATTAAGTCGAGAAGAAGTCTTGTTTGTGGATGGTTTGAAACATAACTTGTTGAGCGTAAGTCAGATTTGTGATAAAGGTCATGAAGTAGTTTTTAAGAAGCAGGGTTGTGAAGTGAGAAAAACAAACAGTGGAAAATTGATAGCAACTGGATCAAGGACATCTGGCAACCTGTACACGCTCTCAGAGACTTCAGAAGGAGCTTGTTTTATTGGACAGGAAGAAGAAAATTGGTTGTGGCACAAGAGACTCGGTCATATCAGTTTTGATAATCTAGTAAAAATCAACTCAAAAAGGCGAGTGAGAGATATTCCCACCATCAACAAACCTGCAAACAACATTTGTGCTTCATGCCAAAAGGGGAAGCAAACTAGAGTCACATTCAAAACAAAAGAGTACTACACAAGCAAACCTTTGGAACTAATACACACCGATTTATGTGGACCCATGAGAACACAAAGCATAAATGGTGACAAATATTTTATGTTGTGCATTGATGACTATTCCAGAATGACATGGATATTTTTCTTGAAGCATAAATCAGAAGCTTTTGAAATGTTCAAGACTTTCAAAAACCAAGTTGAGAATGAAACAGGAAAGAGGATCAAATGTTTAAGATCAGATAGAGGAGGAGAATTCATTTCAGAGGAGTTTATAGAGTACTGTGAAAAATACGGTATTAGGAGACAGTTTTCAGCAGCCAGGACACCTCAGCAGAATGGAGTGGTAGAAAGAAAGAACAGGACAGTGCAGGAAATGGCACGGACTATGTTGGCTGAAAGCAGAGTAGCAGACAGATTTTGGAAAGAAGCAGTCCATACTACGGTGTATATCCAAAATAGGTACATGCTGAGAACACATGAAAGCAAAACTCCTTATGAGTTGTGGTTCGGTAAAAGGGCAACAACAAAATACCTCAAAGTTTTTGGCAGCAAGTGCTACATCAAAAGAACTGAAGATAATCTTGGTAAGTTTGAAGATAGAGCGGATGAAGGTATTTTTGTTGGTTATTCATCAAAAAGCAAAGCTTACAAATGCTACAACAAGAGGCTAAAGAAAATTGTGGAGAGTGTCGATGTTAAATTTGATGAAGGTAGAGAACGAGTAATTAGCTATGAAAAGAACTACCCAATTTATGAAGAGGTTATTGAAGGAGATGAGGAAAACGAAACGGAAAAGATACAAAAAATTGACTCAGATGATTTAAGTTGTGATTCAAGAGTGGAAGAAAATAAGAAATTCAAAATAGGCAATTGGCAGAAAAATCATCCTAGAGAGCAAATAATTGGAGACCCCAAAGTTGGTGTTCAGACAAGAAGAAGAGTAGTAAGTAACTACTCTCTATTATCCAACATTGAGCCCAAAAATGTTGCTGACGCAAGCAAAGATGAAAGTTGGATGAAGGCAATAAATGAAGAATTAGATCAGATCGAGAAAAATGAAACTTGGGAGTTAGTACCTAGATCTGCAAATAAAAATATAATCGGGACTAAATGGATTTTTTGAAACAAATTGAATGAAGACGGACAGGTAGTCAGAAATAAAGCAAGATTGGTATGTAAGGGTTATGCACAAGTTGAAGGCATTGACTTTGAGGAAACTTTTGCACCAGTAGCTAGACTAGAGGCAATTAGAATGTTTCTGGCTTTAGGAGTCTACAAGAATTTCAAAGTTTATCAAATGGATGTGAAATCAGCGTTTTTGAATGGGAAACTTGAAGAAGAGGTTTATATTGAGCACCTAGATGGTTTCCAACTTGGTGATGATCCCAACTTGGTTTGCAAGTTGAAGAAAGCATTATATGGCTTAAAACAGGCACCCCAAGCATGGTATGCAAGGCTAGACAACTATCTCACTCAACAAGGGTTTAAGAAAGGTATGGTGGATAGTAATTTGTATGTCAAAATAGAAAATGGGCATCTTATTGTTCTTGTTGTATACGTAGATGATATCATATTTGGCAGTAACAAAGATGAGTCATGTAAAGATTTAGCAAATAAGATGCAGAAAGAATTTGAAATGTCAATGATTGGTGAACTTTCGTATTTCCTCGGGTTGCAAGTTAATCAAAATAAGAAGGGCATATTTATTTCTCAAGTTAAATATGTGAAAGAGATGTTAAAAAAGTTCACAATGGAGGATTGTAAGCCAGTTAGCACTCCCATGACGACAGGTTGCAAGTTGAGCAAGGATGACAAATCTCCACCTGTTGATCAAACCATGTACAGATCTATGATTGGGAGCTTATTGTACCTGACAGCTACCAGACCAGATATTTTGCAGGCAGTATGCATGGTAGCACGATTTCAGGCTAATCCCAAGGAGACTCATGTGACAACAGTGAAGAGGATTCTTCGGTACCTCAAGGGTACTATGGAGTATGGGTTATGGTATCCGAAAGGTAAAGACTTCACCCTTATTTCGTATTCGGATGCAGATTGGGCAGGAGGTGTCGATGACAGAAAGAGTACCAGTGGAGGTGCATTCTATCTTGGAGACAGATTGGTCACGTGGCACGAGTAAGAAACAAGAGTCGGTTTCTTTATCGACAGTAGAGGCAGAATATATTGCAGCGACAACATGTTGTACGTAGGTATTGTGGATGAAACAAACCCTGAAAGATCTTGGTATTAGCTTCAGTGAGCCAATATCAGTTAAGTGTGATAACACCAGTGCCATTAACATCTCCAAGAATCCGGTTATGCATTCACGCACAAAACACATTGCTATCGGGTATCACTTTTTGAAGAAAAAAGTTGCGAAAGGTGAGGTTAAGTTGGATTTTGTTCCAACTACAGAGCAAGTAGGAGATATCTTCACAAAACCATTGCCCAAGGAAGTTTTTGAGTACCTTCACAATAAATTGGGAGTGGTCACACTTCCCAAGAATTGACTAGCTACAGGGATCACATTCTCGGGGGAGCATTTAAGTATTTGATTATCTTTTTGCTCATGTTCATGATTTTTGCTAAGTGTAATAAATTTTGCCTGAGAATGTTGTGCATGGACTCGGGGGAGTCTGCAGTAGCCCTTTGGTATTATTGTCAAAGGGGGAGAAGAGTTACAAGAAATTGCACATGTGTTGCCAAAAATTCCAAAGGGGAAGATTGTTGAGCAAGGTGCAGCAACAATATTGTCATTGTTGTCAACACAGTCAGATAGATCTATTGATGCAGTGGACAGGAAGTTCAAAAGCTATTCAGATGCAGAAGACAGGAGTTCAAAGGTTATTCAGAGTATGTACAGTGATTTTCCAAGAAGACCGAAGTGGCCCATATGCAAAAGATCAAAAAAAAAGACAAGTAAGAAAAGTGTCACGATATCGCGACATATACAACAGGCAAGAAAAACTATCACGATTTCGTGACATGTTGGAAGAGAGAGAAAAAGTAAGAAAAATTGTCACAATTTCGTGACATGTTGGAAGAGAGAAAAAGTAGGAAAAACTATCATGATTTCGTGACATGTTGGAAGAGAGAAAAAGTAGGAAAAATTGTCATGATTTCGTGACATGTTGGAAGAGAGAAAAAGTAGAAAAACTATCACGATTTCGTGACATGTTGGAAGAGAAAAAGGCAAGTGGAAAAACTGTCATGATTTCGTGACATGTTGGAAGAGAAAGAGAAAGCAGGAAAAAGTGTCACGATTTCATGACAAGTTCGAAGAAAGAGAACAAGTAAGAAAAGTGTCACGATTTCGTGACATGTCGCATTTTTGTGACTAAAATAGGAGAGAGAAAGTAAGTTTGAAAAGTGTCACGATTTCGTGACATGTCGCATTTTCATGACTAAAATAGGAGAGAGAAAGTAAGTTTGAAAAGTGTCACGATATCGTGACATGTCGCATTTTCGTGACAAAAGAAAGAGAGGAAGCGTATGGAAGCAGAACTGTCATGATTTCATGACAAAAGCAAAGAAGTAAAGTACGAAAGTAGAAGTGTCATGATTTTATGACAAAAGTAGAGAAGAAGACTTCAGAGGCAGAAGTGTCATGATATCGTGACAAAAGCAAAGTCGAAGTCTATGGAAGTAGAAGTGTCGCGATATCGTGACAAAAGCAAAGACGAAGTATACGAAGGCAGAAATGTCGTGATATCACGACAAAAGAAAATATGAAGTCTATGGAGGCAGAAATGTCATGATATCATGACAAAAGAATAGAGAAAGCGTACGGAGGTGAAAGTGTCACGATATCGCGACATGTATTTTCGTGGCAACAACAACAAAAGAAGCTATAGAGGCAAAAATGTCATGATTTCATGATAGGTCATAAATGCGCAAGTCAAGAAGGAGAACCTGATTGAAATGAGAAGTATGACAGTGGACCGACATCACTACGGCATTTACAGGGGCAATTATAGAGTGATTTCATACTGCTAAAATATGAAGAGTGATCAAAAGTCAGTATGGCGGTTACAGGGTCTATCCAGAATGAAATCATCAAGCGATGGATAAATCGAACATCTTCTTGAGTTGAAGCCGATGAAGACCGATGACAACCGACTAAAATTAGGGTTTACAGTTGTTATGAAAGCCGACTAAGATTAGGATTTACAACCGACTAAGATTAGGGTTTTCATCATAAAAAATATTGTTATAAAAGGAGGGTTGTTTGGAGAATTGAAGATGGAGTCGAATGTGTGTGAAATACGGTCATTGTGCGTAGAGAGCAAGTCATGTCGAATCGTGCTAAGTGCAAAATTTGCAAAGAGAGTAGAGTGTACAAAAGGGAGAAGATGATCATGAAGTTTGATTGTAATGAAGCAGAGTGTGTGAAGTGATTGCGTAGAGAGAGAGAGTGAAGAGAGAAAAGGTTGAAGTTTGATAGTTGATTGCTATGAGAAAGTAGAGTGCATAGAGAATGCAAAGGTGAAGAAGACCAGTCAGGGTCTTGCAAAAGCAAAGGTATCTTACTTTCAAACTTATAGATTCAAATTGAAGTCCAGGTTGTAGCTTGGCATCAAGGGTTGGTGCTCCTTTTGTTGGTAGATAAATAAGGGGTTGGTGCTCCTTTCTGTTGGTGCAGATAAATCAGGGGTTGGTGCTCCTTTCTGTTGGTGTAGATAAATAAGGGGTTGGTGCTCCTTACAGTGGGTGTTGGTAAATTGATTGTAAAGTTGGTGCTTTGCAAAGGCTGGATTTGGATGGTAGTCCAAGCAGTCAATTTTTGAGGAGTAGCCACATTGGTGAACCTCGTTAAATCTTGTGTTGTGTGATGCTCTTTTGTTATACTTGTTGTATCTAGTAATAAGTTTTAATTGTTGTGGTATTAAGAGCTGTAAATTCAAGTTTAAAGAGCTACACTGATTCACCCCCCTCTCAGTGTCATTGTAAGACTATATTTTCATTTATTTTCTTTAGTATCCTTCGAATCTTGATGAAGAGTATTGGGCCCAAGCAGTTGCAGTATATGAGGTTACTAGTGCAAGTCTCACCAAGCAAGAAGAATGAGCATGGGTGAAAGCAGAGCAAAAAGTAGAAGAGCAAGAGAATCAGGCACAAGAGGAAAGGAAAAAGGAGGCTATTGAATCAAATGTACCACCCGATGCAACCAACGATGATGATAGCAGAGCCCAATGGATAAAGGCTTGGGTTTGATTGCATCCACATGAGCTGGATACCTTGAGAGCCACCAAAAGTGTTAACAATTTTTCCACATGAAATTTTGATTGTAAAAATTTGAAGAATATAAGATGAATGATGCAATTGTTTTGATTTTACTATTTTGATGTAACATTTTTGTTTTCCTCCTTGAGTGATTTTATTAAATAAAGAGGATTGATTTCATCCTTGAAGATGCATAGCAAGTTTTTCTAGTAAAAAATTAATGAAAATCATAGGCAAAATATAACAAGGAGAAATGTATGGCAAGGAACATCTTAGGATCGAAGGAGCTATGAAAATGGTCTAAAGCTTTGGTAATTTTTATTTAAAGGAAAAGCATTAGTAAAAGTAAAGGAGAAGATGTTTTTTACCTAAGGAGGGGCGAAAATCATTTTCATCCTTATTTTGGGGTGAAAACACCACATCAAGAAAGTTTTGCTTAAGTGGAAGCGAAAGTAATGATAAATGCTCAGTTCGAAGTGAAGGACAAATTATATCGACAAAAGAAAAGATAAGTTAAGAAATTTCACCAAAAAATTATGCATTTAAAGTGATCATCCTTTGTTGAGGCAAATTACTATTTGAATTAATTTCAGGGTGAAAGTGATGGATGGGAAACTGGTCAAAGTCAAAGTCACCCCTGAGGAGGGGCAAAAATCATTTTTGCCCTTCTTCAGGGTAAATTTCCAAATTGAAGATGTCCTGGATCAAAAATCAAGTGAAATGTATGCCTTACAAAGTCAAAGTCAAATTCACCCCTGAGGAGGGGCAAAAATTCCTTTCACCTTTCTTTGGGGTGAAATCCAAGTTAAGGACATTTTTGGAGTGAAAATGATGAAGTGACATCATCTGGATTAAGGTAGCTCCGATCAAATTCAAATCAAAGGCGCTTGCCAATGTAATTTCACCCCACCTAGAGAAGAAATAGTAATTTCTCTCAAGTTGAAGCGAAAGTCCTAAAATACCATCTTTATGCTTCAATCAAAGTCAAAGTCACCCTTGGGGTGGGGCAAAAATCATTTTTGCCCCTCTTGAGGGCGAAATCAATTATTTTCGCCCAACTTCTTGCAAAATTCATTTATATTCTATTTTTTGGGTGAAATTACTCAAGATAAGGGTGAAAGCATGTTGATAGGTGAAAACACCAGATTGCCTAGGTGAAATCGATTCTTGTCCCTTCCTTTCAGCAATATTTTCTTTCAAGGCATCACTGTTGCTGATATTTTTTTGAAAAATATTAAAGACTGGTGGAATTTAATTCTTGAAGTAATAAGATTGATATTTCCATAATTTTGGTTGAATAAATACCGATATTAAATGCTACATACCATTTTTTTTTGTGATCTTGTTTGTTTTCTAGGTGCCCTCCACTGATCTTGCCCTTTTTTAAGACAATTTTAATTTTTTTGGGTCTCCCCTAGCGAGGGTAAGATTCCAAGGCATAAAGTGATGGAATGATATGTAGAATTGAATGTTCGAGCTCCTGATTGCCACATGATATTACTGTGTTTTGATGCACCGATGTCTGGAATATTTTTCCTATCATCTGTCTTAGCTAATTTTCTAGGTGCACTGCATGAAAGCAGGATCGCTACCTCTTGAAGAATATTTTGATTTGATCACCGTTGTTGTTGAGGAGAGAATTGTTGAGGCTGGTCTTTGACTAGCTGGTATTTTTTTTAATATGCATTTAATTTTAGAGGTAGAATCCTCTATAAATACTAAGCATTTTGTATGTAAAAAGGAGAATAGACACTCTGTAGAAAAACACTGAGTTTTTTGCATCAATAGAAATACATTCAACTTTTGGTTCCTTGAGTAGTGTTGTGTTTGATCACTTTATGTTTATCATTTTTTATTATGTTCATGTCCATTGTTAGCTAAATTTAAAATATGCATATGAATTGAATTATTGGTGAGGGAATGAATACTGAAATGCTTCTTGGAGGTTATCTCTGCAAAACTATGAGTGGTTCCTATGCCTTTATTTTTGTTGTGTGTGAATTAAAATTTGATTTGGATTTTAGTTAGTTTATCCCTGCCTTACATTTCTAGATCATAGCCATATTTCCCATTTTTTATCATTTTCCATCTCTTTCCTGTTACCCTAAGCTTCAAACTGAATTAGATTAGTAAGGGAACCAACCCTCTCTAGAGATTTGCCTAAAATACATCTCTTTCCTTTGGTCTTTCAATGTTGGTTGGTTCTAGGGTGCATTAGGTAGATTCATGACCAACACTACCTTAAATGCATATCCTCCAACGCTCGATCCTACTCTACTCTAGGCCATATCGATAACTCCACTTGAAAATCTGGTAATATTATGTGTCACACTTGCGCCTCTCTCTTAAATATCTCACATGGAAATAAAATAATGATGCATGTGCCCCTACGTGCACCCCCTTTATAGGAGGTTAAAGCACGGAATGCACCTCTAGGTGTGTTTTCATATGAAAATGCACCTCGAGGTGTGTTTTTGTATGAAAACGCATCTCGAGGTGTGTTTCCTGTAGCACCCTAAAATTGGCATAGTTAAACCTTAGTAAAAAGATAAAAATTCAAATTTTAACCTCAAACCGCCCGTTAATTGCCTGTTACCCGCTTTCCCTATTTTTCGTGCCATTTTTAGGATTTGTTTTGACAGTTGGATGATATCGTCGCATCTTAGACGAGATCATCCTAGATATGATGAAATCATCATGGATAGAACGTCCAGATGATTTTGTCCCAAAACCGAATTTTCATAATTAGCTTCTATTTCAATGACCTCTCCAACTTGGGCAGAAGCGTGTCTCGCAGTTGGAGATTCCCCCGTTGGAGATCTCCCAGATTGGGATGATCCCCAACCTCCTAACCTCTCCCTAATCCTATATAAACTAGGATTTTTCTATTTTATCCCCCTAAACCCCTTAGCAGACGGATTTCCCTACAGATTTAGTTCCTTATTCACTAGAGCATCCTTGCACTACTGTCTGCATTCTGTATTTTGCATTTTCTTGCAGGAACTCTACTATTTTTTAGTCGAAGCTAGCTCATATCGTCACAAGCGATCCTGAAAGATTTCAGATGATATTATCAAGGAGCGTAGATGATCTCGTACGATTGGAGGTGATTTCGACTGTAGTCCAGATTGGGGGCAATCAGAGTCTAGAGTTTGCATTTTCTTAGCTTTTCTACATTTTCCTATTGTATTTATGCACTATCTTAAATTATTATATTTATGCATCTTGGAGTTCACCTCATTTAGCATAACCGCATGATAAAGTTAAGATCAATCATTAAATCTACTACATTTTCCTTATTTTGTTATTTGAATCCATGATTTAGGCATGTTTGTTGTTATTGCTATCATTTTCCTTTGCTTCTACAGTTGCATATTTGGTATTTTGTATCTATTTCTGTGATTGTAGGTTTCTGATGAATTCGTCTCATGAATTCATCAGAATTCAGATGATTTTATCTGATCTTAGACGATCGTCTGTGATTTGAGATGATCTTGTGAAATATCAGACTATTACGTATGAATTGAGGCGATTTGGACTGCTACAAAACTCAGAATATTCATCAGACATACGGAATCAGGTATGTACTGTTCTAGCTAGCATATTCTCTATGGTTAAGATTCATTCCTATTTTTTGTATTCATTTAAATCAGTATTGGCATATAGAATAGTTTAGATTCATCTTGGCAAAACCTAGGAGTTGAATGATTAAAGTGCAAAATGAACACATCAAACTCACTATCAACCTAGGCATGGAAACTGCCACTTAAAAGTTTCCTGGTGAACCCACCATCTGTCAAAAATTCACCCTTATACCCCTCCCCTAAGAGGTAGGACTTTCAAAGGGCCTCTCAGTCTGAGGTATTGTCCCATACTTCTCGCATCCTTCTTCTGGGCAAGGATCCTATAGCCTGAGGGTAAGGATGCAAAAAATTTGGAGCGATACATTTTGGTGAACCCGACGTGAAAACGAAAAAACCTTTTGAAAACAATCCCAAAATAAAAACATAAATGCATTTAGAATCAAAGATTGCATATCATATTTAGATGGTAGATTATAATAAAAGACGAGTTGTTGCCATTAATGTTCAAAATCAATTAGTAGCCATAGAGATTAATTCGTTACTTAGAGTAGCTCCAACATATAGAGTCCCACCTTTATGGGACGAGCTTAATAGGAGATTGAATCTCATTTCATCTAGAGCAATCGAACTTAGGCAAATCAAGAGGTTTATCCTAGATAAAATCTTGGATCCCGATCAAGTGACTTTGTATCATGAGATTCAGAGAGCTTGCCATAGGTGGTTAGCAGATAAAAGAGCACTTATGTCTTCTGAATTGTATACCTTTGAGGAATACCTCGATAATGCAGTTGTAGTACATAAATTTTTGTCTCGTATAGAGGACCAAGAGGTCATTCTTATGGATAGACAAAGATGGAATAGAGTTCCTAGATCTGTGTTATATCGAGAGTATTGCCATGAGATTTATTTTTACAAGACAAAGTTTGAAACATATAATATCACTATAGCACACTTTATCAAGTTCTTGAAAAACCATTTCCAATTTTAAGAGGAGCATTTCATGACTCCTGATGAACTTGATCCTATCAATGACATCTATAAACTATTTATAGAAAACAAAGCTATTATTTTATTATTGTTATTTCTTTCATTTAGTGTGTTGTTTATTGTCTTTATAAAGCATAAAAAAAAACACAAAACAAAATCATAACAAAATTTAAAATATTTTATTTTTAAGCATTATAGTAGGTATATAATTAAAATATATACCTCCCAAATCTGTTGCAAATATATTAATATATATTTTCTAAAATCTAAATTTAGACATAATGACTAGACTCAGGAATGGAAAACAAACTGAAATAGAATAAGATTGGTTAGGAAAAACCAAAAATAAACCAGATATCCTTCCTGAAGACCCAATTCAGGAAGAAGGAACCTTAAACCAACAAGAAGAAGAATTTGTGGATGCAAATGAACAAAAATAAAATGATAGAGAGGAAGGATCCTCATCCCCTAAAATATCTCCAGAAGGAGCTGTTACTTTTGAGAATATGGAACATTTATGGAAATTCCTCAATTCTAATATTGGCACTCTTAATAGAGTAGTCCATATGGACAAAGATCAAATTAGTGACACTGAAGCAACCCTAGAAGACATATATCACACACGCACTAATCCCTTGTCCTTTGTTGATCAAGAAAGTGACCAAGCTAGACCATCCAATTTGGATATTGCCTCTATAATCCAAAACATGCAACAATAACAGGTTACCCAACAACCTAGCATGCCTGTTACTAAGCCGAGGGTTATTCCCACATAAAATAAACCTTCATTCACTGCTCTATTTCACCAAGCTATTGATCAATATACCTCAAATCAACAAAAGCCTAAAACAAAACCAAATACCAATTTCCAACAATCTGGGATACAGCATAATGCTACAACAAATCCTCTTCATAATACTCTTCCTACCAACCATTTTCATAACAATAATATAGCATCTAATCCTTACATCACGCCATCCTATGCTCACAAATCCCACACTCATGTACCATCGAACCAATATGGTGGACAAACTGGTAATTTGGAAGCCATGGTGAAACAGTTAGTCTCCCACATGGACCAGATAGATCTCTACCATCCCTCGTACAATTATCAAGAGATGTGTAGTCAGCCTCTAGATCCTATAGTTGTAGCACAAACATATCCCAAACACTTTCCTATGCCTGTCCTACCTATATACAAAGGAACTGAAGATCCCATAGCGCATCTTCGTATGTTTAGGATAGCATGTCATGATATATCACATGATGACTTGTTATTACTAAAAGTGTTCCAAAAATGTTTAGGAGGGATGGCATTGGAGTGGTATTATCAACTACCCACTCATTCTTTAAGGAATTTCGAAGAAACCGCCGAATATTTTGTGCATCAATTTAGTGCCTATATCGAAAGGCATGTAACCATTAAAGATTTGTACAACCTAAAACAAGACAAATATGAGTGTTTTGTTGAATTCTTAGCTCGATGGATGTAGTTGATAGGAAAATTACACTTTGTGTTACCTTATCGGGAAATGTTGGATATTTTTATCAATAATTTACAAGAACAACTATCCTATGAATTATTAACTGCTACCTTGACCATCTTCGACCCAGCTATAGATTTAGCTCAAAGGGTGGAAGATGCACTCATTAGAAGAGGTCAGCTCAAAAAGAAAGATGATGAGAAAACATCCAGAAATCAATATAAAAATAAACAAGTTGTGGGTGATGGGGTCACTGATAGCAGAAACATTGCCAATGTTAATATTGCAAAAAAAATAGAGAATTTTATACTAAAACCTCCTAATAAACCATCCCAAGAATTTACTAGGTTAAATCAACCTTTATCAACTATTCTCCCACAACTATTAGCACGTGGTTTGATCCAATTACCAAATATTCAAGAACCTGATCCAACTATACCCGGATACAGAGCTAATTTACATTGTGATTTCCATAGAGGGCTTGGACATGCTACCAACTCTTATAAAATATTAAAACATAAAATACAAGATCTGATTGATAACAATGAGATGGAGGTGCAAGCCTTTCAACCTAAACAAAATCCTTCTAATAATGCTCAAAAGAACATCTCCCAAAATCAGAATCAGAATGCTAATCAATCATTGGACATATTTCAACATCCTTTACCAAAGCATGGTAAAGAGGTGGCTAATCAAATTGAGCATCATAATGTTCCCCCTCCTACCCAATATGTAGGAACTATTAGTGGACAATTACCTATTCATGATCTGCAAGTCTTTGACACAACTTTATCCATGGTTACGGCCAGACCTCTACATAATATTCGAACACTTGATCTTAGTGATACCGAATATGAAACTTAAAGTGACATGGAAATCACCTCAAATCAATCGAATAGTTTTGAATATGAATCAGATCCTGTTCAACCCATCACAAGTTCTATGGTTCCAGAAGAACCATTTCCTAGAAGAGTCACTACTAGACCATATTCTCACCAAATACTTTCTAATGAACAAGCCATAAACACTAGACCAAGACCTATTCATCATCCACAAAATAATATTGTAGGCACCATCGAAGTCGTTACCAGACAACAGGCTCAAAACTCTCAATAGGAACAAACTCAGAATGATGGATCAGCTCCATTTGTTTTGAAAAATCCCAATAAAGGGAATCATGCACCTAATATTCCACATAAGCCTCCCTATAATATTAATGAACAATTATCAAATACTACAGCTATAATTTCCCTTTTGGACCTTTTAAGATCTTCTCCTACCCATAGGGATGAATTAATGCTCACATTAAGCCAAATGATGGTACCACAAAATATTCAACCTGAAGCCATGTCCAATACTATCATAACTTGAGAAGTCGATTGTATTGACTTTCGGGATAGAGATACACCGCAACATAGTCTACATAAGGATAACCCCTTATATATTACTGCCCTAATTGGGGATTTAGCAGTTAAACGGGTCTTTATTGATAATGGTTCATCTTTAAACATATGCACTTTTGACTTCTACCAAAGATTTGGGTTTAGAAGTGATGAAATGAAAAGAACTGATATGATTATAAAAGCCTTCAATGACGAAACACAAGAAACGTGTGGAGTTATTACTATCCCCTTGCAAGTTGGTCCTAGAACCTTAGACACGATCGTGTTTATTGTACATTGACCAGCATCATACAATATACTTTTGGGTCACCCTTGGATCAACGCGATGCGAGCTATTCCATCCACTTTACATCAGTGTGTTAAATTCGAATTTAAAAATCAGTCAGTTACCATTCATGGTGATCCTAGACCCTTTGATATGTGTTCTTTGGCAGAACCTGTCAGAGTTCAATTTTTCCTTGCTCTATCATCCACACATCCTAATTCTCATCATCCACCCAAACGTGTGAAACACACATGCATAACGTCATCTCCTATTTCAACTACACTTCTACATACAGCTCAACCATCTTCTGAACAAACCACATTAGGACCCCAAAAAGATCCTAAAACTACAACCAATGCTTCTTGTTTTACTCCTATAACTTCCATACCTATAGACTCATCCATCGATATCCCTAAAACATCTACATCTACTATAGGCATCCTTTCCACATCCGACGATGTAGGAAATGTTCCTTCTACCTCTTATGCTCTTACTGATGAGCTCTTACCCGACTTATCTAAAATTCTTATATCAGAAGAAACCAACACTGCCATGCAAGCTTCCCTTATTTTAAATAAACTCCCACCCTTTCCTATAGTAAACAGTCGTACGATTCGACCAAGAATCGTCGTCTATACAATTGAGTACATTTTTTCTTTCTCGTGAAAATGGGAAAAACTCGTCTTTAATGCATTTTCTTCGAAAAATTCGCTAAAGAGGGGGCAAAATGTAGCACCCTAAAATTGGCACGCAGTTAAACCTTAGTAAAAAGATAAAAATTCAAATTTTAACCTCAAACCGCCCGTTAACCGCCTATTACCTGCTTTCCCCATTTTTTGTGCCATTTTTAGGATTTGTTTTGACCATTGGACGATATCGTTGCATATTAGACGAGATTGTCCCAGATCTGAAGAAATCATCATGGACAGAACATCCAGACGATTTTGTCCCAAAACCAAATTTTCATAATTAGCTTCTATTTCAATGACCTCTCCAACTTGGGCAGAAGTGCGTCTGCACAGTTGGAGATTCCCCCATTGGAGATCTCCCAGATTGGGATGATCCCCAACCTCCTAACCTCTCCCTAATCCTATATAAACTAGGATTTTTCTATTTTATCTCCCTAAACCCCTTAGCAGATAGATTTCCCTATAGATTTAGTTCCTTATTCACTAGAGCATCCTCGCACTACTGTCTGCATTCTGTATTTTGCATTTTCTTGCAAGAACTCTACTATTTTTTAGTCGAAGCTAGCTCGGATCGTCGCAAATGATCCTGGATGATTTAGGACAATCTTGTCAAGGACCGTAGATGATCTCATACGATTGGAGGCGATCCCGACTGTAGTCCAGATTGGGGGCAATCAGAGTCTAGAGTTTGCATTTTCTTAGCTTTTCTGCATTTTCCTATTGTATTTCTGCACTGTCTTAAATTATTATATTTATGCATCTTGGAGTTCACCTCATTTAGCATAACCGCATGATAAAGTTAAGATCAATCATTAAATCTACTACATTTTCCTTATTTTGTTATTTGAATCCGTGATTTAGGCATGTTTGTTGTTATTGCTATCATTTTCCTTTGCTTCTGTAATTGCATATTTGGTATTTTGTATCTATTTCTGTGATTGCAGGTTTCTGACAAATTCATCTCACGAATTCGTCAGATTTTAGATGATTCTATATGATCTTAGACGATCGTCTATGATTTGAGATGATCCTATGAAATATCAGACGATTACGTACGAATTGAGGCGATCTAGACTGCTACAAAACTCAGAATCTTCATCAGACATCCAAAATCAGGTATGTACTGTTCTAGTTAGCATATTCTCTATGGTCAACATTCATTCATATTTTTTGTATTCATTTAAATCAGTATTGGCATATAGAATATTTTAGATTCATCTTGGCCAAACCTAGGAGTTGAATGATTAAAGTGCAAAATGAATACATCAAACTCACTATCAACCTAGGCGTGGAAATTGCCACTAAAAATTTTCCTTGTGAACCCACCATCCATCAAAAATTCACCCTTATACCCCTCCCCTAAGAGGCAGGAATTTCAAAGGGCCTCTTAGTCCAAGGTATTGTCCCATACTTCTCGCATCCTCCTTCTGGGCATGGATCCTATAGCCTTAGGGTAAGGATGCGAAAAATTTGGAGCGATACATTTTTGTGAACCCGACGTGAAAACTAAAAAACCTTTTGAAAACAATCCCAAAATAAAAACATAAATGCATTTAGAATCAAATATTGCATATCATATTTAGATGGTAGATTATTGAGGGAATGAATATTGAAATGCTTCTTGGAGGTTATATCTGCAAAAATATGAGTGGTTCCTATGCCTTTCTTTTTGTTGTATGCGAATTAAAAATTGATTTGGATTTTAGTTAGTTTATCTCTGCCTTACATTTCTAGATCATAGCCATATTTCCCATTTTTTATCATTTTCCATCTCTTTCTTGTTACCCTAAGCTTCAAACCGAATTAGATTAGTAAGGGAACCAACCCTCTCTAGAGATTTGCCTAAAGGACATCTCTTTCCTTTGGTCTTTCAATGTTGGTTGGTTCTAGGGTGCATTAGGTAGATTTGTGACCAACACTACCTTAAATGCACATCCTCCAACGCTCGATCCTACTCTACTCTAGGCCATATCGATAACTCCACTTGAAAATCTGGTAATATTATGTGTCACACTTGCGCCTCTCTCTTAAATATCTCACATGGAAATAAAATAATGATGCATGTGCACCTACGTGCACCCCCTTTATAGGAGGTTAATGCATGGAATGCACCTCTAGGTGTGTTTTCATATGAAAATGCACCTCGAGGTGTGTTTTTGTATGAAAACGCATCTCGAGGTGTGTTTCCATACAAATATGCACCCTAAAGTTCATTTTCACAAAAAAAACACATTTTTGGATACCCTTTTTCCAAAACCTAAAAAATAATGAAATTCTTTTCAAAATTCCTCATAACTTCATAAAAAATATCAATTTCCATCATTTTGTCATCCATAATCCATCACTTCATTCTATCAAGTGATTCGTTGTTACCTCCTAGTTCTTCACCCATTAACTCATCACTTTAGGGGGTAGATATCATACATAATAATTTATTAGAACCTTTGCCAAGGATTATCATATACCCTCACTTTCTAGGGCAAACAAAAAATAAAAATTCTCTCCTCAACAACATTCTAATCCAATCAAATTTGGTATGTTGTAGGTCATAGACTGTAGGTTTACTCATGCATATACACTTCCTAAAGGTGTACGATCGATTCCACCAAAGCAATCATGGGTATATCTACATATGGCTGACCAATCTACCAAACCAAATCATGTCATCAATCTATCAATGGCAAAGTAAAAAAAACATACATCTACTCCTCTTAAAAACCACTTGTTGCCACTCACTAGCTCATGTACTCTCATAATAAATCACCAAGAAAGGTCATAAGTTTTTACACTACATCATATCTTCACACATTGTAGTACAAAAAGAGGTAAATGTAGATGCCTAAAAATGTTTCAAATAGTATTTTGCAACAACATTTAACAAAAAAATTGCAAAACCAATGCAAAATAAATTCAAAACCTTAAAATGTAATAAAATAAGGTATATCCTCCCCCTGTCCAACACATACCCCCCTCACACCACATTTGGCAAGTTTCTCAAAACATATACTTACCTCCTTTTTCAAAAATTGCCCACTCATTGTAAAACTTTTAAGGTGGTTGAAAATGAGATTTTTCCTTTTTCCTAAGTCCTACATGAGAAGGGTGTACACATGACAATTAAAAACACTTGAGGTAGGAAGGTCTCTTTCATCACATGCTCTTTCAAGAAGCCCCTTCTATGTCTTCCACCTCATCACCCCTTTTGTTTTGCATAAAATATATAAATGGAGGGCACTACCTATGAATCCAAAGAGGAATCAAATAGTAAGGTTATGCTACCAAAATGATATTTGAAAGGTTTCTAATCCATTTGAGTGCATGAGATTTCTCCCATACATTTCATTTGCATTTTTTTAGTGATTTATAGGGTAAAATAGGTACCTATGTTCTCTAAACTAGCATAGGATCCCATCGATGGCTCTTATGGATCATACAAAAATACCTCCAAGTTGTATAACTCAAAATTCACCCCAAGGTGTGATCACCTAAAAAATGCACCTCAAGGTGTATTTTCTAGTTTTAGGCTATCAAACAGGCCTAACAGGTAACACACTACTACCCTACCAGTTTTATATCATTTTGTAATCTCTATAATGCATTTTAATTCTGATTTGGTTGAGATGTTTTTGTTTACAATAGGTCTGATTGAGACAGACCTCCAAATGATCTAACATCTTTTTGTAGGGTTATGTAAGATTGTAGACAAGTGTAGCTTGTGGTGGCATGCTTCATAATCCCACTCCAACTCTAAGAATCAAAGGAAGACCCTTGGTGTACTATAGATAATATTGATTGCTAGGGTCCCTCTTCATGAGCCTCTATTTTATGGTCCTTGGGGCATGTTGTAAAGGATGTCACATAATACATTTTATAACACCTTTTACAAAATATCAATATAAAGCAACATGTTTTTATTTTATTTCACTTTTAATCATCTCATCCTTGATAATAATTTTCTATGTATCAGCTACTCACCCTTAAATACATTAAACACAAGCTTCCCTATATTCCATACCTCCATAATTAAGTTTACTAGAACCAAGGAAACCTAGAATTAATGCTTCCCTTTTCACTCTAATCCTTATCAACACCAAGAAATTAGAATTCATCTAAATAATTTTAGCTTATATAGTCATCTTAGCTTACTACTCACATTATCCTTAGCTACACTCTCCTATATTTTTATCCCCAATACCTATTGCTCTCATCCACCCTTCTCTTTATTTAAGAGCACACCCAACCCTCTCCTTCTAACAAACTTAGTTTCCCTCATCAGTAGATAACTTATTCACCCATTACTCATATGACCCATACCATTAGATAGTCCTTGTACACACTTTGAATTACACCCTCCTCCATTGAAATTCTATTTCCTCTATTGTTTAGATCACTTTATCAATCTCACACTCTCTCTACAATGTATCTCCTCTACTTATTCACACCTATTTACACCCTTCCACCATATTCTACTCATATTGAACCTTTATCTCTCTTTACTCAACCTTATAAATAACTTATATAATTCCTCCTCTATTAGTCTCCCTTGATCCCTTATATACCTATGGATTTTATTATACATCACTATCCATTTATCCTTTGAAAACTTGTATTAATTCCTATGCTTTTTTTCTACTATCTCAATAAAATTATACCACCATAAATGATAAAAAAATAGAACTCCTACCAAAATGATCATAGGGATGTTCCTTCTTGTTTCTAAAAGTGTAAACCCTTTGCAATCCAATTTGTACTTATAACCCTCTAATAGTTTGAATAAAGTATGCATGGGGATATGAATCCCCCAGTTTTCACCATAACGATACATGTCCACCACCCATAGATCATCCTTATTTGATGCCTATGAATAGTTATTTTCCCTCTTCATCTAGATATACACAAAGCACATTTAAGAGCATTATTATATTTAGAGATATATTTGTTTCAAAATCATTTTCTATCAATAGCAGTTGCCCTGTACCTAAGGTACAATATAGCATGGATAAATTTTTAGCTAAGTAGTCCAACAGTTTACCATATTCTAGCTTTTACTCCTCTCACACCTCATGCAAATCCCATATGTTACCTTAAATATTATATTCCAATCAATTTAGCAATGAAACATTCCCCTCCAACCTATTCTAATCCTCAAATATAAATTGATATTATCTTATACTGATTGAAACAATAAATGCTCAATCTTGGATCTTTGATCACCTTCGTCCATGATCCTTTTGAACCAAGCAATTTCACAAGATCCTCCATGTTCATATCACATTTTCTACTTCTCCTCTCCACTTTACATCCACTAATTTCCTATTCACCTTCAATCCTTTTACCCTCATCCACACCATAACATTCTTATCATACTTTGTCACATAATTTACCATCCTTGCTCATGATTTATGAAAACTCGCATTCAATTAAGCCCCTTCAAACTTTAGAAATACCTCTTGAATGTTTCTCATTGTTGTGTTCTTTTTAATTTCATTGTTTAAGATCCCCATGTGTAAATGATGACTTTCTTCTTGTACCTTTTTATGCTAAGTAGCATATATTTGCAATCAAATATTTTTCTAATTTGATATTTTATTATCTCTAGAGTTACATACACCCTCTCATATCTTTCCATATGCAAAAGCATTAATAAAATGTATCTATATAAATTAAATGACCTACCAAACCATGAATCTCCCTTAATAATCATTTCTATACAAAATTGCCACTCACACTACTTACTAGTTTTAACTCCCAATACTCTAAACCCAAGATGATAGTTATATGCCCATTATCCTAATATGATGATAATTATTTATGCTCCCAAGATAATAATAATTATATATGCCCACTCTGACACTAGCATAACTATAATCAAAACTCATAGCTTGAACCAAAACCTTACTCACCTTTTTAGAAATTTTTTACATGTTTGTTGTTTGTTTTATTCTACCTCGGTCATAGAGGATTATATACATATTAACTTGTTGACTTACTTGTTTCAACCAATCAGGCATTGCTAAGCTAGTAAAAAAAATACCTCTCAAAATATTAAGGGAGGTACTTCTCAAAAAGGGAGAGTATACAAAAAATGATAGATTCAAAACAAATCACCAAAGCCAAAGGGATAATAGCCACATATCAATCCATCCTACATCTTCACAATCATGTCTAGAGGACCTTGTATCAATATTTTTTGTGTAGGAATGTGCTTAACACCTACCAAATAGGAAATATTCCATTGGAGAATCTATAAAAAGGAACTACTCATTGAATGAAGAAAAACCAATAAGGAAAAAGTATTTTTTTATTAAATAAGAAAAATACCATATCAAACATTCAATATAGGAGATCATAAGATAATTTTCAAAACATGAATATGCCTCCCTTACTTAAGGCCTACCCTTATTCTATCACCCATTGAGAAGCCTCCTTATTAATAGGTCTACCTCAATCAATAGTATGCCTCCCTATCTATAGGTCTAACTCACCTTTATTTTCCAATTATCATGCTTTTAATATATTTTATCATGCATTAAATGAAACATGATAGGCCTCATTACATGTCATCCTACCTCACCTTTATAATGTTATATTAACACAAATATGTACATTTTAAGCTATTCAATGAAATGGGAGACCTATTAGTTGGCCTACCTCTATTACATAGTGAAGATATTAATGATAATAAGTATTGATGATATTAATTACAAGGGATTACCCAAGACAACTAGTCAAGATCTTAACTTCACTTTGTTTGACAGTCGCCCTAAATTGATAATACCTCTCTATGGAAGGGATTAGACCTTTTACTTTACTACCTTTAGTTACTCATTTAGATTCTACACTACTAAGTATCCTTGGTCCTTCCTAAGCCTTCTTTCTATAGGTAATCAGACTTCACCCCTCCCCTTGCTCCTTTTTTCGAGGTTGTTTGAGCTCAATAGTAGTTCATTTCCCTTATGAATAATTTCCTACCTCTAAACTAGACAAGTATTCTTCCCTCACTTAGGCTACCTCTAACTATGGTTGGGTTCCTTCCCTCACTCATGCCACATATCACTATGGTTGGGTTTATTTTTGTATATGTTTTAGAATACTTTTGGATCACTCCTAATGGAAAAATACATCTAACATAAGTAGTATAGAGACATCTAATATTATTCTTCTAAGTCAAGTAGAGATTTATTACATTATAATCATAGATGTATTTATACTAGATTACATTTAGTATTGAATAATAAATACAACACAAGGAAACAAACTAGTTACATGCTCTATCCCTACTCAACACATTAAAGAACCATTATTGGCTTTTTTGAAGGAATCGTCATTTAACATATAGTTTTTGGGGCAAGTAGGGGAATGATGGCTCAAGATAATCTATTATTGATAAGTAGAGGTATAGGATTTGTCCATGGGAGGGTTATTATTGATAATTGTCTCCATGAAATCTAATAAATTCCACAAAATATTTCCTAGAAGATCAAATTTGATGATGAGGGAGAGTGGTGTAGTTTTCCATGATCCAAACTTAAGGGAAATATCCTAAAGTAGTGGAGGAAGAATCTTTGTTATAGAATATAACACATGGAGAACATGGTTGAGTTTATGGGTAGGAACACCTCTTACAACTAGCATAGTGTGATAGCTTTTTCATTTGGAACTTTGTGGAATGAGTGATATTTACATTATATGGAAAGGGAAATTGATTATTTAGAAAAACTTGAAATCCAAACAAATCAAAAAGTGGTTAAATATCAAAAGGATATCCCTTTTTCCATTGCTTAAACCATTATAAATAATATTTAAAGTATAGTTGTGTAATACTTAAAAGGATAAATAGGTATGGTATGATGCATGCATGGCATGATTGGAGATGTATATAATGGATGTATCTAGTGCATATAAAATTTAAGCCAATTTATAAGATGTTTCAATTTGTTGCTAAATGTGGTAGTATTTTAGAATTACTTGTACCTTTTTTTTGTTTTGCATATACCAATCTTAAGTGGGGTTTTGATAACAATTTTCAATTCATGGAGTCTCTTATTAATGTTTTTTATTGCATGAAAAATAACAAAAATAAGGTGATTTTGAACCTAGGTCTCTATTTTATAAACCCAAAATTTTAACCACTTGATCTCATGTTGATATATGCAATAGTTATCTTATAATCAAAATATTAATAATTAACCATAGGAAAATTATGATGTATAATATTAGGACAAATTAATATTTTAGAAATCACAACAAATTATAATCAGATTCTTTTTTTTCTTTTTACAAACACAATATTTGGAGGCCTAATCAAAATAACCAATTGTGAATAAAAGTATTATTGAGAAGTTTCGAAATATTTACTCTACACAAGTCTTGAATTACTACTAATATTTTTATTTGTCTTTGGTATATAATAATAGCATCATCATGAATAATTATCTTATGTACAACCATATTGGGGTCCATGCTAGGTATACAAGTATAAACCCAAGTAAAAATCTCATTGTACTTTTTTGATAAAGCACTACATATATGTACTTAGTTTGTCAAGTTTTACTATTTTTAAACATTCTAAGTTGTTTGATAATACCAAAGTTTATATTAGTAACAAGATAAAAATCATGGTATTGCCTTCTTTAAAATGATAAGAAGCAAGGTCACACTCTTCTATTTATTTATATAATTTATTTTGTTAAACATAATTAGATTTCTATAATGGGTATACCTATAGTTATACTAGTGCAATAATTTGAATTTTTGTTATTGAAAGGAAAAATAATCCTTGCTAGCAAAGAAAAAACTCATAAGTAACCTTATTGAAAGAAAACCAAGGAAAAAAATATTAAGTCATTAGGAATACATCTTCTTTAAAGACAATACTATTTTATTTTTATTTTAGTTTAAACATTAATTGAACTAAACAATACAAACAAAGAATAATTAGGAATAGATTTAGAGTAGGATTCAAGCTAGGTAGAGTAAGTTTTGATGAGGCTTGAACAACAATCTTGTATTTTTATAAGTTGATTGATAATAGAAGAGTTAAATATTATGGTAGAACAAAAATGTACAAATTTTATTAGAAATTCTAACTAGGCATTTGATTATTTGTCATGAGAGAAGAGGTCAAAAAAATAACAAAAAAAACATAAAAAATTAACAAATAAGACTACTAGACTTAAAATTTTATGCAAATTCATTTCATATGGATATAAATTTGGCTATATAAGTAGATATTCATAAAATAGATAACAAGCTTTTAGCCTCTAAAAGGAGGTCCCAAGTTTATAATTTTCCTCTATCTGCAATCCAAATATATTTGGACATATGAACAAACGATATAAAATAATTTGATAATGAAACAAAAGATACAAAGGTAAAATTTAATATGCCTAAATTGTTCTAAAGTAGTTGTAAGATACCTAATAGAGAGGAAAATATGATGCTAGATAGATCTTGTTAAAATAATTATATCAACCAAGTTCACCTTAGAAAGCTATTTATAATTTTATTAAAATAAAACAAAAATAACTATCAAAGTTCTAAAGAATCATCTTAGATTGACATATTATGCTTGTTGTAAAAAATGGTTCAATTATTGGTTGGGATAACTAAGTTTATTTTCTTAATGTATACCTATTTTTGCAATTTTATATCCAATATTATATCAATGTATAAAGTATTATAGCCTTTTTAGAAACATCTAATATCAAAGCATAATGTGACTAGGTATGGGATATTGGCTTCAAGTGATGAAAAATATTCATGTAGAGATTTAAAATATCATTGAAAACAATTAAATGAATGCAAAGGTTGATATAGAAAAGCATCTAGTAGTGTGAGGAGAAGGATCAAAGGATCCAAATTTGAACAAGTTTGAATCTAAGTTTAAGGAAGGACCAAAGCCTTGATACTTTCATCAAGTGTGTTGCCAAACTACCACTTTTACTTATATGATATGTAAGAGACAAGGATTGCTCATGTTTTATTTCTACATTTATTTATTTCTCATGTTTTATTATTTAATCATAAAAACTAGTATCAAAGCATAGGGTTTGAAAAATGCACTTGAAAGGAGGGTTTCCTGGTTCGAGTGGGAGCAATGGTAGAAGAAGGTAGGTTTAGGTTTGAGAATTTTAATTAACAAAATTACCAGTTATGGAAGATGTAAATGGAGTACTATCTATATCAAAATGATATTTACCTACCATTAGGTGAAATATAAAAGAAGGTGGTAAAATTATTACATGAAGAATGGGAGGTTCTTGATAGAAATGCATTAGGAACAATACGACTGTGCCTGGAAGCTTGGTGGCCTTCAATATTTCAAAGGAAACAACAACAAATGGTTTAATAAAATATGTTGGCTAAACTATATGAAAAACCCTCAGCTTTGAACAATGTATTTCTTATGAAGTATTTATTTAATATATAGATATCAGAAGGTGGTTCTGTTACTGATCATTTAAATAAGTTTAAAATGGTTACTAATAAGTTAAGTTCTATAGGAGTAAACTTTGATGATAAGGTTAAGACTCTTTTGATCTTATGCTCATTTCTAGAAATCTAGAATGGCTTGGTAATGGTTGTGAGTAATTCTATCTCTAGTTCAAATACTTTAAATTTTGATGATGTTATTGGTGTTATCCTTAGCAATAAAATGCAATAGAAAAGCATGGGTGAGACATCAGGTAATGCTTTGAATATGGAGAACAAGGGGAGACAAAGAAAGAGAGGAAACAGTTGAGGGAATCATGGAAATTCAAATAAAGGTGGATCCAAATCCAAAGGGAAGTAGTTGGAATTCTTACACTATGGGAAGAAAGGACACCTAAAAAGAGATGGTTGGTCTTGAAAAGAAAAGGGAGATGAAAAATAGAATAATAATCA
The DNA here is from genome assembly GCA_028583015.1 of Wollemia nobilis. Taxonomy (NCBI): domain Eukaryota; kingdom Viridiplantae; phylum Streptophyta; class Pinopsida; order Araucariales; family Araucariaceae; genus Wollemia; species Wollemia nobilis. Next base: position 2,184,736 of record JAQPPZ010000613.1, on the reverse strand, counting down.
GGAAGCAAATATAGCAGGTGATGTGTTGCAATATGTTTTAATCCTTTCATTGGATAATATTAATGATTGTTGGATGCTAGACTGAGGGGATTCATATCATGCCACATCCCATAGGAAATATTTTCTAGATTATGTTCAAGGTGATTTTGGATAAGTTTATTTGGGTGATGATCAACCATGTAAAATTGTTGGAATGAAAGATACAGATAAAATTACCAAATGGAAACCAATGATTGATAAAATAGGTAAGGCATATTCCTAATTTGAGAAGAAATCTAATTTCAATAGTGCAGTTGGATAGCAAAGGTTGTACAATTACATTCTTAAGAAATTTATGGAAGGTTACTAAAGGATCATTGTTATTAGAAAAATGAAAGAAGGAAAATACATTGTATGTATGAACTGGTAATACCAATATTTCTATTGCTTTAGCTTCTACAAGAGTCGATACAACTTTATGGCATCATAGGCTTGGGTACATGAGTGAGAAGGGGATGCAAATTCTCCACTCAAGGAATTTTTTACCAGGTTTGAAGTAGGTTAATTTGGACTTTTGTGAGCATTGTGTTTATGGAAAATAGAAAAGAGTTAGATTTATCGAAGTTGGGAAGGAAAAGAATAGTGAAAATTTAGAGCTTGTGCATACAAACATATGGGTACCAGCTCAAGTATCATATCTTGGTGGCTCTCATTATTATATTACTTTTATTGATGATGCAACTAGAAAAACTTGGATTTATTGCATTCGAAGAAAATCTGATGTCTTTGATACTTTTAAAAAATGGAAAGCTTTGGTTGAGAATGAGACAGAAAATAAGTTGAAGTATCTCAAATCAGATAATGGATGTGGATACTACAGTAAATATTTTGATAGTTATTATTTATACCATAGGATTTGTAGAGTGAAGAAGGTTTCAATAACACCATAAGAAAATGGTGTATCAGAAAGGATGAACAGGACAATCATGGAATGTTCTAGGTGTATAAGATTACATGCAAGATTGTCCTTATAGTTTTGGGTAGATGTTGTGGATACTATTGTTTATTTAATAAACAAAGGACCTTCAATTTCCCTGGATGGTGGTATTCCAAAAGAGGTATGGATAGGTAGACCCATTAACTACTCATTTCTAAAGACTTTTAGTTGTGAAGCATTTGTTCATATTGATAAATAAAATAGAACAAAACTTGAGGCAAAGTATAAGAAGTGTACTTCTATTGGATATGGAGTTAATTATTTTTGTTATCAATTTTGGTATTATGAAAATCACAAAATAATTAGGAGTTGATATGTGGTATTCAATGATAAGGTCATGTATAAAGATCAATTGCAGAGAAATAAATAGAAAAAGGTAAACATAGAATACGCAATGCTTGATGAAATCATAGAAATTGAAACTCAAAAGGTGCTAGAAAATAAAAATATTCAATAATAGTAGCAACGAGCACCTCAAAATCTACCCAAGTTTTGTAGGTGAGTTGGAGAGGAGAGGACAATCCTTCAAGGGAGGTCCCAAGTTTGAATCTCCACCCTACCAAAAAGTTGAATTGGGTACCCAAAATCCAATTTATAATTTTGGTGCGGGTAAGGTTGAGCGTGACTCCCAAGTGACTTTGACGGTGTAGAACCCCCCCTGGTCGTGGTCTCTTAGACCAAGGCGACCCCACAAGGGGTTTTTCTCTTAAAAAAAAAAAACAAGCACCTAAAACTCCTAAAAGTGTTGTTAGAAGATCTACCAAGTTAAGTAGACCCCCTGAACATTACTCTTCTTCATTGTATTATGTGTTATTGATTGATTCTAGTGAACTAGAAACATATGAAGAATCAATACAGGTAGAAACCAGAAAGTGGGAGCAAGGCATGGAAGAGGAGAAGGACTCTTTGGTACATGACTAGACTAGAAATTTGTTCAGTTGCCTGCAAGAAAAATAGCATTGCATAATAAATGGGTTTATAGGTGAAGGAAGAAGATAGATGCAAAAGGAGGTATAAGGATAGAATTGTTGTAAATGGGTTTGCACAAAATAAAGATATATATTATGATGAATTTTATTATCTTGTTGTTAAAATGACTTCAATTAGAACTATTTTAAGTCTAGTGGTTGTAGAATATTTGCATCTTGAACAATTAGGTGTAAAAACAACTTTATCCAAGGGGATTTGGAGGAATAGATTTATATGCAACATCCATAGGGGTATGAGGTCAAAGGGAAGGATGAATTAGTATGCAGGTTGAAAAAGAGCTTGTATGACCTGAAACAAGCTCCAAGACAATGGTATCTAAAATTTGATAGGTTTATGATAGAACAAGGCTATAGTATATGTTATTCTTACCACTATGTTTATTTTAAAAGATTAGATAATAAAAAATATATTATCTTGTTATTGTATGTAGATGAAATACTTGTTGCAGTGTCTAACACGCAAGATATAAATGTGCTAAAAAAAATTAGCAAGTTCATTTCCAATGAAGGATTTGGGTGCTGCAAATAAAATTCTTGGTATGATAATAACAAGAGATAAGAAAAATCATAAAATAACATTGTCTCAGGGTGAGTACATTAAGAAGGTGTTGAAAAAATTTAATATGCAGGATGCAAAACCTATTAGTACACCTCTGGCCAATCATTTCAAAATGACTAAAGAGATGTATCCTAAGACACTAGAGGAGATCGACTACATGTCCAAGGTTCCTTATTCATCAACAGTTAGTAGTTTGATGTATGTGATGGTGTACACAAGGCCATATATAGCACATGTAGTGGGAGTTGTGATAAGGTTTATGAGCAACCCAAGAAAAGAGCATTGGAATGCAATGAAGTGGATTCTTAGGTATTTAAGAGGTATAGTCACTCAAGTATTATGTTTGGGAGGTACTAACACTATTTTACAGGGACATGTTGATGTAGATATGGTAGGTGATATAGATAGCAAAAGGAATACCACAAGATATGTCTTTATTATAGGTGGAACTGCAGTAAGTTGTATTTAAAATTTACAAAAGGTTGTTGCACTTTCAACAATGGAAGCAAAGTATATTGTTGTTACAAAGGCTAGTAAAGAGATGATTTAATTACAAAGGTTTATGGAGGAATTGGGAAATAAGCAAGAGAATAACATATTATATAGTGACAGTCATAGCACCACTCATATTCCAAATAACTCAGCATTCCATTCTAGAACTAAATATATACAAACCAAGTACCATTTCATATGATTAGTTTTGGAAGATGGACAACTGAAGCTGGAAAAGATACACACTAGCCAAAATACTGTAGATATATTAACAAAGGTAGTAACCTAGGAGAAATTGAGTTCTTGCTCAGTATTAGTTTATATTCAAGCATTATAGTAAAGGTGATAAAATTTCTAGGTCCAAATTTGAAGCATAGTCTAGCAGGTGCAGTAGAGTGGAGTTACTATGATCAATCTCCAAGTGGGAGATTGTTGGTTGTGGAGCCTAATTAATTTTGGAGGTCTTGATTTTAGCTGCACTTGGATCCACTTCTATGAAGGGGGGTTAGGGAGGGTAAAACCCCCATACTACATCACCAAAGGGTCCAATGAGGGTGGTGACATTCATGGAACCCCCCATGGAGGGGGTTCGAGGGTAGCGCCCCCGAAGCCAAAAATAGATGTGTTTTTCTCTATGTAAATTTGGACTATTTATTATTAGATCACAAATCAGACAATGGATTTTAGGTAAGCATTTTTCCCTAAATTGTAATGCACTTTTATAATAGGATGATGTATGGTGGTTGTAATGTATGGTAATGTATCGTACGCATATTGTAATTAATTGTGATAGAGCAAAGAGGAAGTTATAGCGGATCTACTATAGATTGTATCCCTTAATTTTTAGGATGGAATAAAAGGACTTGTTATTTTCTCTATGGACATAGCCACATTCGGTGAACCACATAATTTTGTGTCCCGTGTATTTATTTATTCTTCTACATTTTATTTTTGTATTTATTTATTGCTCGTGTTTTATTATTTAATCCTAAACATGATGGAGCATATAAAATGAAGGTGTTGACCTCTATAATTATCATGATCACTAGATGCAATGAACTAGATGATCCAATGATTATTGCCTCACATGGAGGAACATAGTAGAGCAACTTTGAGAGCAGATGTGGCTCATTCAAACTACCTCTAAAGCTTTTTATAAGGTCATATCGTTTTAAGATGTGATCTTTAATGCTCTTTATTCTTACCTAACCTACCTAAATTTTTGGTCCATAGAAAAAGGGAAATAAAAACCATAATAACAAAGAAGAAAAAAAATTCTAAGCTAATCAAGGGTGATGCACCAAGATCATCAGGTTATTTTGCATAACAATGGGATAAATGAGTGCATGAGTCTTATGCACTAATAACTCAAAGTTAACACTTTCCCTTCTTGATATGCATGGTTAACCAAATGCACATATGAGAAACAATATAGAAATAAAGTAGTCATGCTTATACATACGCATAAACATACATACACAAAAGAAACAAGATAGAAAAATCCTAGTAGTCATAGCTTCAGGTATATATATATATACAATTACAACTCATGCTAGAAGTGAGGGTTTGAAAGCTTACTCGTAGAACCACTCGAGGTGTGGGTCTATACTATTATACAAAATAAAATGAATGGAGATTTATAAATATCAACTAATTGATCCTTCCAATACCTATAAAACTACTATTTATAGACAAAGTAGGGATATTTTCCATCCAAAAATTTATGCAAGAATTGGATGATTATCATTTGCTACTTCCTTGATCTAGTTCTCATTATGTCATTTTAGTTCTTTGAGGTATCTAGATATGGAATCATTAATTCTAAGCCCAAATATTGCTAACATTCTCAATTGCCACCTTAGAGATCCTAAAAACTAAGCACAACCATCCTCTATAATCAATGATATCATATTTGGAGGTGATTTTGTTATGGCTGCTACATTTATACCTTAAATAGGCCAACCACTTTTCCTAGATTGTTGATCCCAAGTGATTCCATTAGGTGATCCTTAACTTCTTTTATTAATGGTTCATTAGTTCAACTCATCTACCATTTTGGTATTTTGTGCACCAATCATGGAGTCTCACAATCTGGTATCATTCCTTCCTACCAATCTATTGTATTTGATCGCTCTTCCTTATTGGAGTGCTTTTTTTTTCTCCTCAAAATACCTTTGAACCCATGCCAATCGTGAAGAGATATACCTAAAATTATTCCAAAATAATAATGTAGAATTAAATAATTTAGAAGAAAATAACAACTCAAAATACATGCACATATAACACAAGATATTTATCTTGGTTCACCCGATATGGGCTACTCCAGCAAACAAGAGCCACACCTCCTTTTCTATTATTGTTTTTCACTATGCCCATAATGGGACATTACAATCAATATAAAGGAAACTCTTATAACCCTAAACTACAATGTGGTGTTAGAATACCGTGGGTACAATACCATGGGCTAAAACCACCCATACCCACCAAACATGAGAATCCCATCGCCTTCAAAAATAGCTTCGATAATACAACAAAAATAGGTTTCTGTCGTACAATACTTCCTCTGCAAAGGTTGAGACACATCCAACATCCTTCCTATTCGTGACAAAGCTTGAAGTAAAATGATTCTCCCACTTGTTTAATACTTTGCATAAAGGTTGTAATAAATGTTAGTTCCAACACTTGGTCTAGCCAGACCCATTTCAACTGTACAAAATATAAACTTTTCTATGCTAACTACCTTGGTTAAAACATCTGCAACATTTTCCTTGGTATCCACATTTTCCAAAAACACTTTCTTCTGTTCAATCATGTCCCTACTAAAGTGGTACTTTGTATCAATGTGCTTTGTTCTTGAATGGTAAGAAGGGTTCTTTGCTATAAATATAGCACTTTGGCTATCACAATTTATCTTCACAGCTCCTTGAAAGAACCCAATATCATCACATAGTATTTGTAGCCATATCGCTTACTTACTTGTATCAGTGGCTACCATGTACTCAGCTTCAATGGTTGAAAGAGAAACAAAAATTTACCTTTTGATCATCTAACTAATAGCCCCTCCAAACAAGTTGAATACATATGTACTAGTAGATCTTCTATTGTCAAGATCTCCAACCCAATCTGTATCAACAAAACCTTCTATATCTAAGGATTTGTTTTTGTTACATGTACCTTCATAACAGGTTGAAAAATCAGATGTACCATGCAAATATCTAAAAACCCTCTTTACAATAGTCCATTGCTCTTTACCATGTTTGGACATATATCTGCTCAAAACTCCCACTGCATGGGTAATATCTGGTCTAGTACACACCATGGCATACATTAAACTCCCTACAACATTTGCATAAGGAACATGGGACATTTCTTCTACCTCTTCTTCTATTTTTGGACATTGTTCAATAGACAATTTTTCACCCAAAGGAATAGGTACCTTCATTGTTTTGAAATCCTGCATACTAAATATCTTCAATATTGTCTCAACATACTTTTTCTGATTCAGCCACAACTTTCTATTTGAACGATCTCTATTTATTTGCATACCCAAAATAAAATTTGTAGGGCCAAGATATTTCATGTCAAACTATGATGCTATCTGAGACTTCACTTACCTGATCATTTCCTTATTGTTTCCAATTAGTAACATATCATCAACATACAAAATTATAATGAGAATTTCATTACCAATTTGCTTTGAGTATACACAATGATCAGCATTGCTATGAACAAAATCAAGTCCTAAAACATAAGTATCAAATTTTTGATACCACATTCTAGGTGACTGTTTCATTCCGTATAGAAATTTATTTAACTTACATACAAGATCCTCTTTTCCTTCAATAATGAATCCTTCAGGCTATCTCATATATATTTCTTCCTCCAAATCTCCATGAAGGAATGCAGTTTTTACATCCATTTTCTCTATTTCAAGATCAAATGTAGTAGCCATAGATAAAATAAATCTTACTGAGGTTAGCTTTGCAACATGAGAAAATAATTCACCATAATAAATTCCCTCTACTTGAGAATAGCCTTTAGCAACTAGGTGAGCTTTATATTTCTCCACTTTACCTTTAGAATTTTGCTTCTTCTTGAAGATCCATTTGTCTATTGCTTTTCTTCCACTAGGTAATTTTACTAGATCCCATGTCTTGTTATTTGTAGGGCCATAATTTCCTGATTCATGGCTTCTTCCCAAAGTTTTGCCTCATCATAATTAACAACTTCTCTAACTATTATAGGATCTTCATCAGTAACTGATAAAACAAAGGAAGAAGAAAAATTAGATGGACTATACCTTTCAGGTTGCCTTCTTTCTCGTGTTGATATCCTTACCATAGGTGTATGAACATCTAGTTCATCCTCTTCTGTTGAGTAGGATTCTTCTTCCATGAGATAAAATTGCACCTTTTTAGGTTCTTCTTTAGTTACTTCCTTCCCATGATCACTTTTCATTTCTCTAAACACCACATCTCTACTATAAACTGTAATTTTAGTTTTTGGATTCCAAAGTTTATATCCTTTAACACCATATTTATAACCAATAAATATATATTTAACAACCTTATTATCAAGCTTACTTATTTTCTCCTTTGGAATATGCATGTATGCATCATAGCCAAAAAATCTAAGATGTGAAAGAGAGGGTTTCTTACCAAACCATGCTTCAAATGGAGTTTGATCTGGTAATGCTGATGTAGGAGATCGATTTCGCAAGTAACATGTTGCATTCACTGCCTCTACCTAGAATTCCTATGCCAGACCAACACCATTGAGCATACTTCTAGCCTTTTCCATCAGTGATCTGTTCAATCTCTCAACAACTCCATTTTTTTGAGGTGTATATGGAGTAGTCTTATGTCTTGCAATACCACATTGCTTACAAAAATTCTCAAATTTATTTGAATAATAATATTCTACATTATCAAACCTCAACACCTTAATATTTTCCCAGTTTGATTTTTGATAAGTGCTTTAAATTTTCTAAACTTATCAAACACTTTAGCTTTACTTTTAAGAAAGTAAATCCATGCATATCTTAAAAATTCATTAATGAAAGAAGCATAGTACTGTGATTGTCCAATGGATGGAATAATAACAGGACCAAAGATATCACTGTGAATCAGATCTAATACCCCTTTTGATCTTGCAACACTATATGGGAAACTCACACGATTCTTCTTTCCATAAATACAATGTTCACAAAAATTAAAATTCATTGAGAAATTAAGGATACCTTGGACCATACCTTTCATGTACAGGGTACTCTAAATTAGACCATACTTAGATCTATCACCAGATCTTGGAACTTTTACTCTTCTTCCTTCGTCTAGACCTTTATAAATTTCTACATCTAGGCTATACTTTTATCGAAAGGTTTGTGAAAGTCATTTCTCAAACCATTTTTTTGAGTACTCTAAATTTCAAAAATTTCATCTAATCTACTTTTGGGAGTTTTTTGCAACCCATGATCCCACCTTAAAAAATAAAATCACTTTCCTCCTTCAAATCTTTTCCAACTTTTAAACTTTGAAAGTTTTCCTTTTCGTTTTCCCTATGGAAGTTTTTGTCACCTTCAAATTTTTTGAAACTTTAAGATAATATGTGGGTCATCAAAACTCTTACCTCATGCTTTTTGGTTAGTACTTCTGTAAAGTGGCACTACCTTTATGTCAAAAAATTTACCCACATTTGGTTTGATGCTTCTTTCTCCACCCTCAACCAAAATTACCTTTGTTTTAGCCTTCTTCCAAAAATATTTCTAAGGCAAAAAACTTTGTAGTGAAAATTCACTATAACTTTGATGACTCGTAGGGGCCTTCTTACTTGATGAAGGAGAATCTAGTATTGTTGTCCTCATCCTTGGGCATGGATTCAAAATTAAAATAATCTAAAAAGGAACATAGAAGATAATGTAAGGAAAAATAATACAAAAAACATGGAGATATAAGCTTATTTAGGGCTTGATTGATTTCTCTTCGTTCTTCTTATGAAGGGTACTAGATCTGCTTATCTTTGTAGATTAATATCAAACAAATAGGGTGGATTTAGGTCTACTCACTCCTAGGTAAAATATAAGTAAAACCATGGGTGTCTTTTGTTGTCCTTATTCCTTTTCTTCCTCTAATTCCTTCTTGAGATTATCTTTCTACCCAATAAAAGACAAGATATCCCATATAGGTATCTCCATTATGGAACTCTTCATATGATCCATTACATTGAATATACCAAGGTGAATGGCCTTATGAGTTGTATACACTGGAAATGGAGGCTTGTTCTTGTTCATAGTTGGTTGAATAGGCTTCAACCAAGGTACATGCTACTTTGGAACTTCAATAATATTTTGCTTAGTACCCACCATAGGTTTTAGTGAACTCTACTTTGGTGGTGCTATAGTGGGAGGATCCTTCCTCAGGTCTATTGACCATATCTAGATGTTTGGGATCACTAGATTTCTCCTTTCTTGCTCTTCTATCACATGCTTCTTAGCCCTTATTACATAGTATCATCAAACTTATGGTCTATTAGTTTTTAGAATGCTTGCTCCATCAGATACCATATATACTTACTTCTCATCTCAAGTTACTAGGATTTTCTCTAAAAATGTACAATTCAATTTGGGGAGGGATGAGGTAGGGGTAAACGAGTTTATTATCCAGGTTTCAACCCTTGAAGAAGATGTCAAAGTCTAAGTAGGCATCATTTTTCTAGACATAGATGTGGATTGTTGGGAGCTTTCTTCAGGATAGATTTTGGTAAGATAGGCATTTGGATATGGGCAGTACCAAGTAAATAATTTTTCCACGTAGTTGTTTTGTATGGGAACTAACTCCCTGGTAGGGGTAGAAGCAACCTATTGTAGTGGAGTGGGGACTGGAACTATATGTTGATTATGGTTTTGAGGCTAACTTGAGTCTTTGTTGGCTTGTACTTGAGGCTTTGGGTATACATTAAGAGGAGGTCTATTTCCCTAGTTATTTTGTTAGAAGGGACATCTTGGGTTATTCTAGTATTGGAACCTTTTGATATTTTGTTGCCTCCTTATAATAAAAACCTCATTAGATACTAATTTTAGCAAATTTATCATTACCTCATACTCTAAGTTGTCTACAATAGAGGGAATTAGATTAGGAAGTGGAACAAAGACTACATATGATATATTAGGACTATAGAAGAGATTGTTTTCTGAAATATTATTGGTTAGATAAATTGAGGAGGCTATTATGGGAAGTAGATATTGGAAAAGAGGCATAGGGGGACTAGGGGCTAGCCTTCTAATCTAAATTAAATTATTTTTGTCTAGATGGCTATCTCATACACATTTGGTAAAGAGTTTCCTCCCTTGGCCTTAATCATCATAGATATTTCATAATCTATGGCCTAAAAATAGTATAAATGCCATACTTAAGAGAGGATGAATATCAATGGGGATTATATGCCATGATTTATGAAATCGACATTGAAATCATCCATGAACTCCATTGGAACTCTCTTAATGGTTGAAAATTGCTCCAAGAGAGATACTCCATCTTCCTTCTCTTAATATTTCAATAAACAAGGAAACAAGTTGGTCCCAATCAACAATGGAATGTGGTCGAAGTGAGATGTACCACTCACATGCCTTCCCTGTGAATGATACCACCAACAATATTAGATTCATATTTTTCTTTACAATATTATGAAGTGCACATAGGCTAACCATGTGTTGCAGGTGCTCAATTGGTGTGGTTAATTCCTTTCCAGTGAAGTATGGGAGAGAATTCAATGTAGATGTTGGGATATCATCCCATACTACAAACAAAATAAAAGGTCTCAATAAACCTCGATCATTCTAGGCAATAAATGTTCTACATAGTGGAGCATCCATATTTTTGCCTTTACCTTAGACTCTTCTTCTACTTGGAATTTTGTTGAGTGAAGGTACTAACACTTGTTGATTTGTAGCTATGAAGGATATGGTTGTAGGTTTTGTTTTCATACACTTCCAAGTGATTTTCTTTTAATAGAGTCACCAAGTGAATGATTCATGTTCTCTTTATGCAAATAGGCTAAGGCATTCATCAAGACCTCAATCTAGTACTTTTTGGATGGATTCTTCTAGGTATTCACATTTAGTGGAGTCATCGAGTGAATTTATTTTAGATACTTCAATAAGTTTATGAGTTGAGATCTTCACTAGAAACTCAACTTTTGATTTCTAATGAATGAGACCAAATATTGGAATTGAGTCCCATTGAGCATTGCATTAAATTGTTATCCTTTTTTATTGTCACAATCACCAAATTCAAGGAACCAAATTACCAAATGATTATACCTCACATGGAGAGACATAGTAGAGAAAATTTGAGAGCATAATAAGTGGCTCGATTGGACTACCTTCATATTTTTTACAAGGTCAAATTCTTATAAGATGTGATCTTTATTGCTCTTAATTTTAACCTAACCTACCTAGCATTTTGATGCATAGATGAAAAGAGAAATAAAACCCCTAGAAAACAAAGGAATAGTGGGATAAGTTTTTAATCTGAGTTTTTGATGCAATGAATGAGTTATTTTTAGCATTGACAACTCAAAGTGAACACTTTATCTTCTCGATAAACATGGTTAAGCATAGATTGCACATATAAGAAACCTGATAGAAATGAAGTAGTCATGGCTTCAAATACATATATATGTGTGTGTGTGTGAGAATATTATAAATTATGCTCAAATGATTTATTGTAGAACCACTCAAGGTTTGGGTCTAGAATATTATATTAAATAAAATGAAAGGAGGGTTATAAATAACCACTAATCAATCCTTCCAATACCTAGAAAACTACTATTTATAGGTAAAATGGGGAGATTTTCCCTCCAAAAAATTGTGCAAAAATTGTATGGTGTCCTTATACTACTCCCTTGATCCAATTATCATTATGTCATTTTAGTCCTTTGAGGTCTCTATATCTTGAATCATAAATTTTGATCCCAACTATTGCTGACAATGTCAACTACCATCCTAGGGATACTAAAAACTAAGCACAACCATCTTTTGAAATCAGTGTTGCCAAATTTGAGGGTGCTTTTTTTGTGGCTACCATACTTTTACCTTCAATAGGTCAATCATTTTTCTTTGATTGTTGATCTAGTTGATGCTAGTAGGTGATCCTTAACTTCTTTCAGTAATGGCTCATTAGTTTAGATCATATTCCCTTTTAGGAGCTTATGCACTAATCATGGAGTCTCACAATATGATCTCCTTCCTTCCTACCAATTTGTCATATCTGACTACTCTTTCTTCTCAGAGTACTTTAGTTTTCTCCTCAAATTTCCTTTGAAGCCATGCTATTTTTTGATCTTTAGCTTAGACAGCTCTCAAAACTTTTACTCTTCTTCCTTCATTGTACCTTTATAAACTTTTGCAACCACTTATCAAAAGGTTTACAAATTCTTTTATCAAACCATTTTTTTGGGTAGTTTGATTTTCAAAACTTTTCTATCACCCACTTTAGGGAATTTTTTGCAACTCGTGATCACACCTTCAAAACGTTTCTTCTCTTTTCTCTTTCTAAGTTTTTCCAACTTTTGACTTTTGAAATTTTTGCTTTTCTTGGACCTTTTTGAACTTTCCATCAACTTTATATTTTAGGAACTTTTATATAATATGTAGCCAATTGAAACTATTTCCTCCTACTTTTTGGTTAGGACTTATATAATGTGGTGCTATATTTTTGTTAAAAATTTTACCTATATTTTATCAAATGCTTCTTTGTCCATCCTTAGCTAGAATTGCCTCTGCTTCTGTAACACCTTGTCTTGTGTGAATGATTAATAGCATTTTTTATTTATGATGTATAAATTATAGAATGACTGCATCCTTTTAAGCATGGAATATGGTAGTGTTGATGTAATTGTAGGTGCAGGAGCAAGTACTACCTCTCAAGTGGAAAACCATGTGGGAAAAACCACCTACAATGAGAGATATTTTGGTAAATGATGAGGATGACTTGTTCATTAGCAACTCAGGGTAACATGGATAAATACCTTTCATATAGTTGCATTTGCATTTTGTTTGTCTTCTTATTCTCACCATTGGACCAGGATGTTGCTTACGCAATGAGTCTCCTTATTAGGTTGGTGATAGCATTGGACTATCTTAAAAGAAGCCACCTATTTAGGGATAAAACAATGGTGTAGGACTTTATGGATGCAAATATATATTGTCTATGTTGTGCATAGTTTGATAAAGTTGATGAGTTTGATTTATAATACTTTTAGATATTTCTTAAGTGATGATTTAAATACTTCAATTAAATAAATTTTTAGACACCTAAAATACATCATGTTTAGGAGATTACTCATATGGGCACCTATGTAGACCATATGACTGATATTGGAGATTTCCAAGAGCTAGCAGTGGTTCTAACCACTTGATAGGGGTAGTTCTAATCTATTTATGCATTACTACTATTGACCAAAGTGGCTACCAGCCTAGCCACTGAAGCTCAAAATAGCTATGAGCTAGCCATTTTTGTGAACAACGATTAGCATTGAGACAAAGTCATACGTGAAATGCGGGTCCGAATCATGCATGGTAACTAAAATTGCATTGGATTCAATATATTTTTGGCATGAATCTTCTAGAGTTCTTCCTAACTACCACTCCCATGCAAGTTTGGAACTGGGTCTTTCCCCCCAATGATCAGTTTCATGCAAATCTAGATCTTGGCTTCTCCAAGAAGTCAAGATTTGGAATTTGGGAGGCCTACATATGCACCCTCCTAGGAACAAGTATTGATCCCTAATTTTATGTATTGAATCCCTACCACATTGTACAACAAATTTATAGCCCTATGAGGAGCATCAAAGTGCTACCCGATTACAGATCACCAAGCATACCATCAACAATGGAGCTTCCATAAGGTTAAGAAGTAAATCATCCATTTGCCATAAATCTATTGCAGATATGAGAGATTTCACTTGTAAATCCATATTTAGAAATACTAGTGAACCTTGAACATCAATTCAACTAGGTATTTCTAAGTTGTAGAACCTAATACGAGGAGAAAATATCACAGTGCGTGCCTACTATCTTTGACAGTGACCTACAAGCACAATCACTGATGATAGTAGCAGTTAGTAGACCAACCACCCTGAGTGATAGCGGCTAGGTTTTAAGATTTAGTTTCTTTAATTTCTAGTGTAGACCTACCTTCCTTTATGTGTCATTAGTTTACCCTAGTTTAGATTTGTTGTTTTATCATATTTTCACAGTTCATAAGCATTGTAATAGACATATTTTGCTTCCATTTATGCTTTTTCATGCTTTCTTTATGTTTTCATACTATTAATTGCAAATATGTGGAATAAGCCTCATCTCGATAGGCCTCATATGCTTTTAATATTTCTTGTTTTTTCCTTACACACAGGTAACAAATCTGTCCAATAATAAGTCACATTCAAAACATTCCCTCTGAACATTGGAGAAGGATGCATCTAGTAAGCCCTCATGCAAATTGGTACCGAAGTGAAGACCCTTTGAGTGCATCTCTCCCAGTTGAGGGGCCTCAACTATTGTAAAAATTGTATCAATCTAAGTGACTCCCTAAGAGGGAGCTATTGTAACCGAGATTTATTATTTTTAATAAAAGGGCAACCCCATTTTATTGGATATCTTTTATTTGTGCAAATGGTTACTTGATTTCTATTTATTAGATTGTTACATGCTTGAAACAGTCTAGATGCATGGTTTTCACCTTTGTACAAATGGCGATCATGGTGGGACCGCCCGATTTTTAAACTAATTTACTAAAATTTTAAATGTTTTTTATATACAGGTATAGCAGCTTTGATTGATAGTGGCTAGTAGAGCTCAACCAATTTTGAAGATAGCGGCCATTCAAAGCCACCCTAAGTGATAATGATCAGAGGAAAACATGCAACAATAGACAGCCTGATATTTGGTAGATTTTAATTCTAGGTTGGTTGGGATTCTCTATAAATTTTGCTTCTTTGTTTGTGTTTTATCTCCCAAATGCAGTAGATGAAGTTGTCTTAATTAGAAAACATAGAGAAATTTTAAGGTTAAATTCTTAGAATCTCTTAGTTTCTACTAGTCGTTGCTAGGAACAGTAGACTTTTGATTGCAATCCGCCCTAGTCTCTAGCGGTCTAGGTTGTGTGTAGGAGTTTACATGCTTGAGGTCCAACTAGAGGCCATTGCTTCATAGTTAAAAATTGCATTCTCTGAACATCATGTAGCATTAGACGTGCATTTTCTTAAAGTGAAATGTTATTTTAAGCATGTAGGAACAACATTTGAGTGCTTTATGTTGCATTTCCTTTTTCATGCAAGTTTAAAAAGAACAAACACACACCATGTCACATGTAAACATTAGTGAGTTGGAATTCACACCCAACCACTAATAGATTCCAATGACAGTGGGTTTCATCTACGTTTGTTGGCTCAAATCCCATGAACTAGTTCTATTTTTCCAATACCAGATCCAAGAACTGACATAGCCTATAAAATTTGCATGTACTTCTCTTCAAAGGGTATAACGCTAACTAGGTGAGACTAGGTGAGGATATAGCAGGACCTATTTTCCCTTATCGGGTATGGGTTTCATCTCCATACTTTGATTGGTTTATGTGATCATAATTTCACTCCCGGTTGTTGATTTGTGAGCATACAGGTGAAAACCATTAAACTATACAAGCATTACATCAACAAAAATTCAAACATGATGAGAGATAGTTTATGTATTCAAAAAATCTAAAACACACTGAAACAAAATCTTAGGACACACATTTAATCCTTAAAAGGGATAATCATATTGTCTACTTTGTGTGTTTCTTTATTTTTTTGGTAATCAACATAAGATCCTTGATTCTACACCCAAAAAATTGAAAATCATGCAATTTGGAGCTATAACGAATAAGTTATGTTGGTTTTATTATTACTTTATTTTTGAGTGATTTATAAGCTAAAAATAGAGAAAATTGCACTAAAACAGTCATAAAAAGCCCTAGACAACCCCAAAAATTGCCAAAATTGTTTTATTGTCTTAGTGTTTTAAGACTTTGAAGGAAGTCAGAGAAGAAATAAATTTTTGTCTATATGGTGGTAATTCAAAGACAATGTGGCATTGAGATAGAAGGAACATAAGAGGAGAAAACCATGGTATCTCCTTGTTGTTACTACCATTTCTTTGCTTAGTCTTTTTTCTTGGTTGTTTATTTGTTCATAGGGTTTCGTTGGGTTATGTTTTACCCAAACTAGTGGATCGTGTGGGTAGATTGGAACCCTCCTTACTCCCTTGTGTAGTGGCTTATTTTATTGGTATTGAAGCCTATATTGGTTTGTGTGATTCACCTTAGACGTTCATTGACTAGGACTTTGTCTTTATCCCCTTTTGTATGTAATAATCCCTATGATTTGTGTGTGTGTTACACCTCATAGTTCATAGAGTGTGTTGTGTTGTAGGTTTTATTTTTTCCTTGATAGCTTGGATCACCTGTGTTCTTGATTTTTAAGGGGTTAGTTATCCTAAGTTTTGTATGATCCCCTGCATGTGGTCTACCCTTGCTTCATACATAAACCTATGCAGTGCATCATTGGATCATTGCGTTGGATTCCTAGTTTTTGGGTCAAACCTTAGAAGTTGTTGGTTTATATTTTTAATTCTTTTTGGATTTGACACTTTGTGTGTTTGTTTTAATTAAATTGTATTTTAGTTGATTAAGCTTATTAAGGAAATAATATGAGGTTCTTTATTGATTTGATTAAATTGCTTGATTGATAATTAAATCTTATTAATAAATAATATGAGGTTTTTGTTGTAATGAGCTAATTTCTTAATAGATGATTAAGCTTAATATTGTGAAGAATACTATATTTTGTATTGTGTTGTTTTAGTTGCTTAATAAGTGTTTTTTGGTAGGTGGTAGAAATTATATTATATGGGTTTTAACAAGTACCCAAAACTAGAAATATAAACATATGATTAAAAGTATATAGAGAAGCACAAAATAGGGTTTCGACACCCTAGCCACTCCATGAACTAGACCATAGAAAAAATAGACCCAGGTAGGGGTCGTTTAAGAAAAAAACAAAGATCAAAAGAGAGATCCCACGCAGGGGCTAAGGAGAACATAAAGCAAAATCAAACTAGTGCCCACACAGGTTTCAAAATATTAGTACCAAAATTCCTATGCAGGTAAAAAGAGATCGAAAGACAAAATAAACCAACTCTAATCATCGACAATATCTTCAACTACAGAGTTCTTTTGACCATGTTTCTTGACCAACAGTTTCATGGAGGCACTGATGCTATCCATACCACTGATGATGCTATTGAGTATGGTGTTGTGGACAGAGTTGAAGATGGTCATTGGAGAATCATTTATGTCACTCCCATAATAAAACTTTTTTATGTGAGCATACCTCTCAGGGTCAGTTGTGCATTTTCAAGTCGACAGTAGCAACATTAAGAACATTTTAAGGGAAATTTTTGTGCCAAATGGATAGATTCCTGTGACTAATCCCAACATTGGTGAGCAAATCAGTAGATTTTTTAGCTTCCCGATACACATGGCAGGTTGTAGTGTTGCAAAAATTCTACATCAAGACCTTAGCTTCCTGAATAATATTACACACAATCAATGAAGGAATTCTATCATTGATGATAGAGTTTGTAACATTCACAAAATCACATTCAATTTTTAAATTTCTCGTGTAATCTCTAATAACTTCTAGTCATATCCACAAATTATATTTATTAGTTGCTTAATAAATGGTTGTTTATTAAGAAAAATTTTAATGGATCTATGTTGTATTAAATTTATTTAGTTAGCTTAAGATGAAGGATAATAGATCCTTACCTTATAATTTTTTGTTTATGTAAGCTTTAGAATTATTGAAATTGGAAAGACATTGATTTTCTAAGATCTTTGTGGATTAAGGAATCATCATAAGAGTAGTATGTGAAGCTCTTGGATTTTAAATGGAATCCTATTATAAAGGATTATTTGGTTTTAAAAGAGAAACTTATCATAATGAAGTCCTTGGATCTTGAGTAGATTAAGAATTCATTATAATAGAAAATTATGGGATTCTCTTGCATAATATTGTTATGTTGATTGTTGGAAAAGATAGTATTATTCGGGTTCATGATATCCTTATGTATTAATGGGTCATTAATAATAGTATGATGTTTTTCTTTTATCATGTTATTGTTGAAGGGAAGCATCAACAATCATTTATTGTTGTCCGTGTGGGATTTCATAATAGAATAGGCATGTTGGATGCATTGCATGAAGAGTTGTTTGATCCCTAAGTAAACCTCATTAGTTGTGGGTGTTTTTCCCATCAAAGAAGCTACAAAGGCTTAGTTGACTAGAGATCCTTGACAATTATTTCTTATTATTGATATGCATGAAATAATTGTAAAACTTGACTATTGTTTAAAAGAAGGATTATGTCGCTTTAATGTTCCCTTTTATTATGAGAAAATGTAGATTTTATTTAAGCAATCCTTTGATCCTAGTTAGCATGAAATTACAATAATTAAGTAAATGAGGTTGTTGTAGATATTTGTAGTTATTTAATTTAATGGATAGAATATTTTTTGAAACCATTTGATGAGTAATGTGGTTTAATTCTTATCATGGTTTAAGTAGATTTTGTTGTATCTTTATATCAAAATTTATATAATGCTTAAGTATGGCTATTGGTTAAGGGAAATCTAAAAGATTATTCTTTCGAGTTTTTCATATTTGATGGATTAAATTAGGCTTTCTATTATTGTTTGAGATGTCTATATATCCTGGTATGGGTTGAAAGGTTCCTCTAGTAAGACATAAAGCCCAATCCTAGGAGGAGTTGTATGAATGCATTAACCAATTATATATGAGTCTTAGGAGTTGCGTTGTCATGACCCTCCTAGGAAGGACTCATAATTGATTTTGATTATGTATTGATGAATGGATGTTCAATGCTTAATATTGCTTTAGTAGAATTATGATTATTTATATGCATTTGATGCTTCGAATATGGTACTATTGATGTTATGTATGGTTGCAGGACCAAGTATTCTCATGTGTGTATAGGCATAGAACAACCAATAATAGTGAAGGTAAAAGAGAAATGATGTTTCTAACGACTCAAGGGTAAGATTTACCTAGAGTAGAGTTTACCCGCATGTAGATGCATTAATGATGATATTTGGAAGTGATCATCAACAATCCAAGCATCCATAGCTAGAATTTGGTAACCTAGAAGTTACCATAAATATTCAACTAGGACATAGGTAATTATATTGGTGATGTATCACTTGTTTTATGTGATAATTGCTTGTGATTTTCAATGGTTTCTCTTATGTATGCAATGCTTCATTTTGTGAAGATTCCTATTGTGAAATGGGTATAGCAAGGGAATCATTGAATTAGGTTTTGATAAATATAGAGGCTTTATCAAACACCTAATAATTTAATATTCAACTAATAATAAATATTAGTCATGAATATTAATTAGAAGAAAATAATTTATTTAATTATCTTTTTTTTACAAAATGTTGAAAAAGGAAAAGATGTTTTATTCTAATTGGACCAAAAATTATTTTAATGAGTAGCTCTCCATGAATAATATTTACTAATATTTTATTTAGAAATGCTTTTACTATTTCCCTTTGTGTCTTAGTATTAAAGGTTGAAAGCATAATTTAATTTTAAAATGGGATTTTCCTTATCCCACCTTTATGGTAAATATAATTTAGAAGGGGTAGGGATATGGAATCACCATAGTGCCCCCTTATCTTTATATATAGGGAAATAAAAACTATTTACCTTTTTCCTTGGTCCACCTACATAGCAAGGGTTAGATTATAATATTAGGGAGTCTATTCTTCATGGAGAAGAAAGGAATTTTCTTAAATAAGAGAGGAGAAACATAGGAAGTTAGGCAAAAATCTGGAGGCTAGGATTGGGAAGGAGGAGGCTAGTTTGAAGTAATAAGAAGGAAAGCAACCTATGGAATACTTTCAAGTTTAATCCTCCGTGTACATAGCTTGATTAATTTTTTACCAATATTTATATGTTGCCTAAATAATCTTGGAAGATTTTTGTTTTTGCAAATTATTGTTTGCAACAATTACATGAATTTATGTTTGTGTCTTCCCTTTTACTTTAGGCTAAAATGGTTTCTTGAAAAAATTATGTGTTTGAATGATTTTTCTACCTTAAGAGCTCATAAAAATGGCTTGTCATAGGTTAAGCCTCTTCTAAATAAAATATTATTTTGTTCTAAAAGAAATCGCTCAAAAAAATAAGCAATCGCCTGGTTACAAAGTGACTCATATCATTGTAGAGAAGTAGATGCATCTACATGTGGATAAACACTAACATGGATACAAGTGGCTCAAGAGTAATATTACCCAAGTTAGTGTTTATCCACATTCATGATGATGTTTGGAAGTAATCATCAACAATCCAAGTATCCATAGCTAGAATTTGGTAACCTATAAGTTACCATAAATCTTCAGCTAGGACATAGGCAATTGGACTTGTGATGTATCACTTGCTTTGTGTGATAATTGCTTGTGATTCTTAATGGTTTCTCTTATGTATGCAATGCTTCATTTTATGAATATTCTCGTTGTGAAGTGGTTCTAGCAAGGGACTCATCGAATTAGGTTTTTATAAATATGGAGGATTTATCAGACACCTAATAATTTAATATTCAACTAACAATCAATATTAGTCATGAATACTAATTAGAAGAAAACAATTTATTTAATTTCTTGTTTTCACAAAATATTAAAAAAGGAAAAGAAAAGGTGTTTTATTCTGATTGAACCAGAAAGTATTTTAATGTATAGCTCTCCATGAATAAGGTTTTCTAATATTTTATTTGGAAATGTTTTTTACTATTTCCCTTCGTGTCTCAGTATTAAATGTTGAAAGCATAATTTAATTTTAAAATGGGATTTCCTTTATCCCACATTAATAGACAAGAATTATTTAAAAGGGGTAGTGATATGGAATCCCTATGGTGTCCCCTTATATTTATCTCTAGGGAATTAAAAACTATATAACTTTGTCCTTGGTCCACTTGCATAGCATGGGTTAGATTATAATATTAGAGAGAATATTCTTCATGGATAAGGGAGGAGTTTTCTTAAATAAAGGAGGAGAGACATAGAAAGTTAGGCAAAATTTTGGAGGTTAGGATTGAGGAGGAGGCTATTTTGAAGGAAGAACAAGGAAAGAAACATGGGGAAGAGTTTCAAGCTAGATCCTCCATGTACAAAGACTAATTAATGTTTTAGCAATATGTATATGTTGCCTAAATAATCTTGGAAGCTTGTTGTTTTAGAAAATTATTTTTTGCAATAGTTACATGAATTTATGCTTGTGTCTTCCCTTTTATTTTAGGCTAAAATGGTTACTTGAAAATATTGTGTTTGAAATATTTTTCTACCTTAAGAGCTCTTAAATATCGCTTTTCGTAGGTTAAGCCTCTTCTAAATCAAATGTTATTTTATTTATAAAATAAACCACCCAAAAATGGGCACAATTGCCTAGTTACAAAGCAACTCACATCATTATAGAGAAGCATTTTAATTATGAAGTTGATTGATTTGAATTTCCTCCCAACAAAGTTTAGAATGGTCGTTCTTTTAATTCCAAGTCATTTTTGTCCATGTTGTTCACCTTCATTTAAGAGATTCATTTGTATAAACCTTAGAGTTTCCATTTAAATAAACCCTCCAACATCGATGCATGGCATCACAACCACACCATCAATGCTCAGGAGGGCTTGAGTGGAGAAGTTTGACATAATACATCCCTTTGTTTATCTCACATATATTTTGTGGAAGGTATGGATGCACCTTATTAAGGGAAAGTTCCCCACTTTATGTTCGACCACCACTCGATGGTCAAGGGTACCACCTGAGTGAGGTCACCCATACACACTAGTTTGAGGTACTATCTTTTATAGATACTGGGCCTTGGACTATTGAACTTCTATTGACCCATTCCCTTGTCTGTTGCAACGAAATGGAATATCCCTATTATTGGCCCTAGTTGATTTCAATGTATTATTTGACCATACACGAGCATTGTTTTTCTCCACTCTTTGTTTAAATCCTTTAATGGATTATCTCACATTGGTCATGTGGGAGGCCCTTTGCACTTTTTAAAGGGAAATGGTACCCTTTGAAGTGACCACCAGACGATGATCAAGAGGACATCTTCTTGGGACTACCTTAGTGGTGTTGGTGATTGGTATAGAAACTCTTTTGACCTACTTTTACCTCATCTTGTGCCTTTGTTTGACCGAGTCTATGGTTGCCACATGGATTTGTGTGATTTATTTGTTGTTCACTCGAATAGGCAGGTTAAAATATTTTATTGATAGTCAATTTTTTAGTCCCACATTAATAGTGTGGGGGCACTAAAGCACCTTATAAGGGGTGAAAATCCCCTTATTACCTGACCACCAAGTGGTGGTCAGGTAAGTTGCCACTTGGGAGCTTCTTGTAGCACAAATTGGAGGAGATAAGGGAGCCTCCCTTATGGGGCTATGGGTACCAATTGTGGGTGTTGTGACTTAGTTTGACCTATTGAATTTGATGTTGACCCTATGGACTAGATGTTGACTATGTGTAACCCTATGGATTATGTTTGACTTTGTTGATTGTGTTGATTGATTGAATTTAGTGGGGTCAGTAAATATTACAACCCTTTTTAATTGATTTTTTTATCCTTTTAATATATATAATTTTGTGGGAAAAATGAATGATTAAAACATAGGATATTGAGTATTTTGAAGCCCTTTGTTATAGTTCTATTTGTGGAGAAAAATTGATTGCTTATACTATGGTTTTTTCATAATTTATTGGATGCAAATGAAGGAAAACATAGGGATTTATTTTGAGGTAAAAACTTGTTATGAACTTATGATTTATGAGAATTATGGGGTTCCTTTTTTTTTTATGCTATAAGTGATTGAGTGAAACCATTATTGCTTAGGAAACTCTCTTATGGCATTGCCTAGTTGTGATTTCTAGGATGGTTTGTTTGATGAAATATTTATGCTTTTATGGAAAAAAATTGTAGACACCAAAACCTAGGCATTTAAAAAACCCCACTTGCATCCCACCACACAAATCTGCATAATAAAATATATGCCTAAGACCAAACTTAGGCTTATAAATCCTGCATGATAAAAGTATTTTCCAGATTTAATAAATCTGCAAAATCGGCCTAGGATACCTTGCCTAATCACTAGACATGTGTCCTAGCCACATCACCACTACCCCTTTACACATTTCACACACTCATGTCACCCTTGTCCCTTCACATGGCACATCCCTTACACCTCACTCTACTTGCACTCATCCATTAGCCAAATCACCCTAGTTAAGTGAGACACCCTAGGTGACTCACTCTAACTGGCCCTTCCATTTGGTAGCCCTAGATTACCACTTGGCAATCCTGGCTTGCCACCTCCCTTTCCCTCCAAAATCTAAAATTATCTATAAAAGCAACACCACCCATAAAATAAAAGGAGATTGAGAGAAAACATCATCAAGTTGCTAGAATCACACCAGGAGCTTACACGCATCCCAAGGAGATCATAGACTTAATGTAGCCAAATGGAAAGGTAAGACAATTGATTAATTAAATATTCCTTAACATTAGCTTAGAAAATACTAAGCAATATATATAGGTTACAAAATAGTATACCAAACTATATTCCCACCATCCACGCTAACCAACGTGCCATAGGAGGTAGAGAGTTTGGTTTAGGTTTGTTAACCTAGGATATTTAGGAATTAACCATAGTTTACCATTAGATATTTGAAACAGTAAATATCTACATGGTAAGTAGTAAAAAGTAAATATATGTGGTGAAAAGTAAGAAATAACTTTTTACCATGTGGTAATATAAAATCTACCTAATGTAGGAAATAGGTAATTATCCCAAATGATGGAATATTACTCTAACATCCTCCCTTATTACATTATTTGGGTAATGTATATAATTGTCCCAATATAGTGATAAAAAATGTCGATCTGCTGGTTCTTGCTCTGTCACAGTGCTCTGGCTTCTCCTAAGCAAAAAGTGGGTCATTCCTCACTTTGTCTTCACACCAATGAATGTCCTTATAGTAATCACGTCATCCAACCGAATTGCATGGGTAACCAGCCGTTGTAATCGCTAGGTGTAGTAGAGTAGATCACTTCATACGAGGTTCATTCATTTACAATATGAGTTTGCAAAAGATAAGGTAGCTAAGGTGTCGGTCGCTACCGAAAATGCACCCTTATAAGTTCCCCCCTTCTTGTTGCAAAACATGTATTTAATTTTTGAAAGAAGTATGACTAAGGTGTCGGTCGCTACCGAAAATGCACCCTTATAAGTCTTCTTCCCTTTTTACAAAAAATTGTGAAGAAAAGAAAGTATATTCCCCCTTAATTGCAAAATATGTGCAACTTAAGAAGCTTTGTGAAGGATTTTACAAATATTGCCTCCTAGGCAATTTTACACCAAAAAATTCCCTCCTTTTTTTACAAGTACTTCAAACATTGAGAGTTTGCTATTTATGAAGCCTAAAATAGGTACAATCACCCCTTATTGCAAGTAATTCAAACAAAAAACTTATGTTATTTATGAAGCCAAAAAAAGAGAGAGGAAATGGTGTTTTGCTCGAGGTGATACAATGTGTTTTCCCTCTACAATATTGTTTTAGCAATGAGCACTCCTTGTGCTGTCATTGAACCAGAATCAAAATGAGACATTTCACTAGAAACATGGCTTCTGTGATGTGCCTTAGCCATTTTTAGTTTTTCTTGTTTTGAAACCAACACTGAATGGTGTCTTGGTTATCATTTTTACAAGTTGTGCAAAACTATGTTTTCTAGACAATTTTATAAAAAAAAAATCACCAAATCATCCTTCCTTATTTCAAGTACTTCATGCATGGTTGCTATTGTGAAGCCTAACAGAAAAATTATAATTTTGATGACTTCTACTTGTGTAATTGCCTTTACAAGTGTTATCTCCCTCTTGTCAAAATCTGTGTTTGAAGGAAGAAAGGAATTATCCCCCCTTAGTGCAAAGGATTGCAACTTTTAAGGTTCCTTATTTTCAAAAAACTTGTTCTTTCTTTTGATATACCCTAAAAGAGTACCAAAAGATAACTCGCTCAAACAGATATTTGATGGCGCCTGCCTCAACACCCTTCAAGAAGGATGAAAATTTTGAGGAAATTAAGCCAAAAAAATAAGAGTGAATTGGAGTTTTGTTGATTTAAGAGAGAATATCAAGTGAATTTTGGCTTTAAATATGTGCAAGGATTTACACAAATTTGTGAAATTTTGGGGTTTAGTGTGTTCTTGATCCTATAACTTATAATTGCAAAAATAAATAATGCAATAATAAAACAAGAATTCCCACAAAATTCTTATCACCTAGGTGTCAGATGCAACCGAAAATGCACCTAATTTGCCAATGAAGGTGTCGAGTAAAATAAAAAATGCACCTTTTTAATTTTTGCAACAAAATATTAATGTGTGATGTGCAAAAAATTGATATTTTTATGTCTCCTACTTTGTTTTACAATTTTTCAAAAGAAGTACAATGTTGTCTTCCCCCATTTATTTTGCAAAATTAACAATTCGAGCACTCATTTCAAGACAAGTCAACACACGACCCGTGTTTGAAAGGCTTCTAGAACTAGTCGACAAACGACTTAGTTTTTATAGATTCAAAATTTCAAATGATTCTCAAAATTGACAAAAAGAATGTGCAATTTTATGTCTTATATCCCCCTATGGAGAAAACAAATGCACAATTTGTCTTTTGATGTTTTGCAAAATGTTAATTTTGGGTCTCCTTGTTTTCCAAAATTTGCAAGTAAAGAATCAAGGGAATTTGATTTTGGCTCCTTTTATGTTTGCAAATTTAACAAGTGTTTGAGAAAAATGGAAGGTTTTCTAATTTTCCCAATAGAATATGGTTTGCAACAAAAATATGTTTTGTTTCTTGTCTTCTATTTTCCAAGATTTGGAAAAAAAAAATCTATTTGTTATAGTTGCAAAAGAAAATTTGGTCTTTAAGTATTTCTAATTTAAATGCAAAAAAAATTTAGAGATATAATTTTGAATAATTAAAATAGTTTTATGCCTTTAAAGAATAAAATTTTGAAAAAAAATGATTAAATAAAGCTTGAAACTGTATAAAATTATAAAAAATTAATCTAAAAAATAATTTAAGCAATTAAAATAAAAAATTATTAAAAAATTTGACCAAATTTCTTACCATTATGTGCTCTTTTCCAAAAATATCATCATGCAGGGGTCGATCTGGTGACCTCGCACTCGTCAAGGATCCCCTGACCACTGTACTGCTAGGGCGGCTTTGCAAGGAATCCCCGCGTGCAGTTATTTAAATAAAGGCAAAGATGTTATTGCCTTTTCATGGAAATAATCCCACATGCATCTCGTAAAGGGATGCGAGGATGTTTAAAACCTTCAATGCTCGATTAAGAGCTCGATTGCCTATAGGCAATCACCTACCAATCGTGCGATGCCCCCTTGCCACTTGTCACTTGGAAAACCAATGCCTCCTCACCACGTGGTAGCTTTATGCCCAAACAAAATGTTTTCGTGCCATACACGTGTCAGTCCTCCACCCAAACCGGCCTTGCCATGTGTCACCTATGTTCTGTTTCCATGTGTCACCTCAAAAATCATGCCACAGGTGTGTTGATTCAGAGGCTTAGGTGTCTTAGAATGTTGGCCAAGTTTAGGTTGCACCACGTGTCATGATATAGGGCCACCAAGTGTGTTGATCTTATGGTCACCTATGTCTGGATGTAGGGTCACCTATGTCTGTCGACTCCACCAAGAGTGAGAGGGTGCTCCTGCCCTCGTGGCACTCTCAATCAGGAGAAGCCACATGGGAGCGTGAGGGCGCTCCTACCCTTTAAGTGCTCCCGTTGGCTTATCACAGGGGTGTTAGCCCTGGTTGCGGGAGCCTTAGTAAGGCTCCTGTTCAGGCCACCACAGGGTGATCACCGACAAATAAACTACCTGATCGATCGAAGGTGGTAGCTTGAGATCACTGAGGATTTAACCTAGCCGGTTATCTACCTACGGGTTGACTCCAGCGGGTTGACCTGCAGGCCAGTTCCTGTGGGTTGACCTATGGGTCCTCCACACAACCTGAGGTTAGGAGGTGGGGTTGAGGTGGCCTGGAAAAAAAAATCTAGTTGTCAACATCCTCTGCCTCCAAGCTTAGAGAAATTGAATGAAAATAATAAATCAACTTAGCAAACTATAGGATCTTAGGAACTGATGGAAAATAAATGAAAGTCACCAAATTGCCTTCGCCTTCTCTAGCGAAATGAATATGAGCCTTCGCCTTCTCCAGCAGAACGAAGGTGTCCGATGCGCTTCCTCCCTCAGTTCCCTCCTGCTCTGATACCAATGTAGCCAAATGGAAAGGGAAGACAATTGATTAATTAAATATTCATTAACATTAGATTAGGAAATACTAAGCAATATATAGGTTAAAAAATAGTATACCAAACTATATTCCCTCTATACATGCTAACCAATGCACCATAGGAGGTAAAGAGTTTGGTTTAGGTTTGTTAACCTAGGATATTTAGGACTTAACCATAGTTTACCATTAGATATTTTAAATAGTAAATATCTACATGGTAAGTAGTAAAAAGTAAATATATGTGGTAAAAAGTAAGAAATAACTTTTTACCATGTGGTAATATAAAATCTACCTAATGTAAGAAATAGGTAATTATCCTAAATGATGGAATATTACTCTAACACTTAAATCCCTAGAGTGCCCTTTTTGGAGCCTTCTATCATTCAGCCTCAACCGGTCATCCACGATTACACAGTTACAACTGTCCTCCCAATATTTCCTAACCATGATCCTATGGTTAACCAACCCCAACCATGCATCTGTAGTAATTTAAGACATATCAAAACCCTCAATGACGTAGATCAACGAGTTCTCAATTTGTTAGCAAGGCATTCTGATTTTAATTTCTATGTTTTTTGTAGGTATTCATCCAAGGGTTTTTATTTGCAATGGTTTTTAATATTATATACAGGTGCTACTAAATATTTTTTTGACTTCCATGTGTGTAGGAGGTAGGTACTTGGAAAGCTATTGAAGCTGGAGTGGTCCTATTGTTGGATACCAAAATCCCACTCACCTTTGGAGTTATAGTAGAGGAGCGAAGAACACGCCATAGTTTGTTTAAGAGTTGAAATATACCCTATTAAATAATTGTACTTAGAAGAAGAGAGAATTTTAATATCTACCCCCATGACATTGGGGTAAAATCATTGTAAATTTGGGAAGCTCGGGCTCCCTTGTATCAATATAAAGAAAATCAAAATTTTCAATCTCTTCTTTGTTTAGTTTTGTGCTTGTGTTCAGTTATTTTTGCTATAGAAATGGTGATCATGGTGGGACCCCCTAGGGGTTCTATATGTTATTGCCTTATTGGTTTTATTACTAATATGTGGTTGTATGTGATTGTAGGTTTTTTGGAGCTTGATCGCGTAGAGATCTAAGATTAAAATCGACGACTCTAGAATATTTTATGGCTCAGACCTACACCTGAGGAACCATGAGTGCATGGTTGTAGCCATGTAGAATAGTGCACCAGTGGTTGGAACCCTATATAACCATGCATCAGTGGTTGAAGCACTACGAAACTATGGATCGATGACTGAAAATAGGAGGGAGCAATAAAAGGATCATAGGTTCATACATCATAAATTTTCTCCATTCCTTTTACTTTAAGCTTTCATTACTTTAAATATGAGTCTTTTTCATTGTTTGCCCTTGTCTGCATCTAGGTCTTAGGCTAGGTGTACCTAAAATTGAAAAAAGAAATTAAAAAACTTGCATTTTAGGGTAGTTAGAAGAGAACTTACACAACCTTATTAGAAATAATCTAGGTGTATCCAAAGGTTTTGGTCATATTCTACTATGTTTTATGGCACTCAACTAAAATTGTGGGTCTGTGATTGGGAATTCCTAAACATGCACGCATGGTTGGTTAACCACATAGCAACAGTTGACCAAACCTAACCATCCACTAGAGGTTGGATCTATTTTATCAAAACTTTGGTAGATATTGCTTGGAATTATCCGCTTGGTCCTTGATCTATTTTTATCTATACTTGTATTTTTTTGCTTTCTACATTTAGGCAATAAATAGAATTGCATAAAAGCTTGCATCACACCCTAATAAATGGAACCTTCACATACTTGCACATGAACGTTGGCAAGGTTGGATTTCATCACCAATCCCTAACAAATTACCCCATTATTTGGCCAAGGCTAGTCCAAGAACCATCATATCCATGGAAAATAGCATGCATTCCTCTTTGGAGGGTGTATCGTTGCCCATGGTGAACTAGGTGAGGATTGGTAGAACCTAGGCTCCCTCATCGGATTTGGGCTTCATCACCAAGTCTTGATGGGTTTCACAACTTGGATTTCATCACCAATTTAGTGTGTGAGAGCATCTAGATAAAATCCATAGATTCATCGTAGGATCAAATATTACACATAATTTATAGAAACAAAAGGCAAAAAAAATCAAAAACTTTTCAAAATCCAAAAAAATAAAAAAATAAAACCAAAACTTTGTAAAATTTTAGGAATAAATTTGTTTTTTTGTTTGCTTTGTGTATTTTTTTCTTGTGCATCCACCACATCTTCACACACACATTCATATTTTTTCACCTCATCCCACCCTTAGTGTATGGTAACAACCCGTATTCAAGCGATAAAGCTAACCCAAGTTCAAAGTCAGTTGCCTTCACCTATGGAGCCTCCATTTTAGTCCTCTCAAGCCCCTAACACTTTGGTGGTAGGGCAAGTCATTTTAGCCCCTAAAATGTCCTTGAACCTGAATTCTAGGCCATCTAGTGGTGCCCCTATCTCAAACATAGATATAATGCAGAGGGCTACTCATACTGCCATACCTAAGACTCCTAGGCGTGAGCCACCCACACCACCGAATAGTCATGTTATTTATGTGGACATGGATATTGTTAGGCTATATCTGAATGCAACTAGCTTGATCTTTCTATTTTTGTCTCTAATTTCCATTCCTCCTAGCACCTTTCCTCTATCACAATAGGAAACCATCTTCCCACACCCCAACAGTCCAACTAAATCTTCACGAATCCACTGTTCGAACTGACTGCTACCACCATGGGCCATAATAATCCATCATCATCTAATAAGCACCCCTTCATATTTCCAAATCAAAACATCACTTGTACCAACCCCCTCTATGAAGCATAAGTCAATGATGCTTCGTAGATCTCTACATCCATTCCATCCATCACACATATGGATATCACACACCACAACAACCCTTAATTGATGGCAATACCTTTTTCCACCTGATATCTACCTACATCTACTAATATGGTTACCACCCAACTGGACCAATCATATAGCACCTACATGGTCATACCATCTGCATCTACGATTGCTATGCAACAAGCATTTTTGCAATTACAACAATTTTTCATGGATAATGCTAATAAAAGCATTAATTCCAATCCATAGTGGCCATTGCAAGGGGTAGGTCCTAGCCAACTCTTAACAACTCATAAAAATACCTTCTTCACTCAAGATCCATCTTGGGTGTTGTGACCCCGAACCATAACCATAACCACTAATCCACTTCATCAAATGTATGATAAATATATAGGTCAAAATAACATCATACCCCCAACCCCTCATCATTATCAAAATCACCAATAGAAACCATTCCATAATTCACCTCACACTAACATCCCACATCATCAAATCCCCACTAATGATGCACAGAATTTCTAGTATCAGCAAACCAATCAAGGTTTTAACCCTTCAAAATATCCAAAGTTTCAATTTTTTTAAAGTTAGATTGATAGTCTAGCTATGCAAACGTTGGGTATACAATACTATAAAACTACCCTAAGATAGCTACTCAATCATCCAATTCATGCTTTGATACCATCACTACCCTACCTGGAAGATTTTAAAATACCGAAGTTTGACAAATTCAAAGAGATGAGGACCCCTGAGAGCATGTGACTGGATTTATTAATGCATGTTTCAGAATACAAAATAATGATGCACTCATGCTCCATAATTTTCCTCAGATGTTTGGATGAGATACCCTGGATTGGTACAACCATCTTCGACATCAAAGTATGTATACTTTTGAGCAGCTAGAAGACCAATTCTTGGAGCATTTCTCTTTGAACGTTAAAAAGAAGATAACATTAACCGATTTGTTGAATTGATAATAATATGATGATGAATTGGTCTATGATTTTGGAAACCACTAGAGGGCGGTCATGACCAGACTACCATTTCACCTCTCCATGGAATAATTAACATGAATTTTTACAAATATTTGTGCCAAGTCTATCTCCTTGTTATTACAACTACAACAATACAGAACATTCAAAGAAGCCCTTATCCAAGACTGAGTAATAGAAGAAATCAAGATTCAAGAGGGTGAGATAAAATTAAAAAAGAAATAATGGTAGAACAAGAATCAAAAGGGGAATAACCACGATCAATCCAAGGTCAGCCAGGTTAATCAAGTAGTCTTAGGCCAACCTTCACAGCAAATCCAAAAAGCCCAAGTTCAAGTACAACAATCCCAAAAACAACAATAGCAACCACAAAAATAGACTTATCAAGTGATTCCACCTCCATATAATCTACAAAACCAAACTCAACCTGTAGAAAATCAACAACATCAATTCAAGCCTAAATGCATCTACATCCCATTACCTGAACCATATTCATCCATCTTCCAAAAGTTGTATGATGCACAAGCTTTCACATTGCCAAAAATAAATCCTGATGATCCAAATAAGCCAAAGCCTAGGAACTATAAGGAGCACCTATAATGCACCTTTCATTAGTAGAAAGGTCATGATATTGAGACTTGCTTTGGATTTAGGAACATTGTACAATATTTACTTTAAAAGAGAAAGATCAATATTGATAACCCCTTAGCCCAACAAAACCAAAACCTTGGAATATATCACACATCATTACCTCATATCATGAGGTAAATCAACAAGCAACGAGAGCATCAACTTATATAATTTCTCCCAATTAAGTTAATCATGTGTCACAACTATACCAAGGTTTTATGGGGACTATTCATGTAGTCACTCGAGGGAAAAGAAAAATGAATCGCACACAAGCAAATGAGCCAACCCAATCAATACCATCTCTTGTAGCACAACCAAATGTACCCATACAATTAGGCCCAACCATTCCACCTCCACCCATTCATATTTCAAATCATCTACCTAGGCCATCATCACATTACGAAGTCAATTGACACATAGCCTAAGGATGATCTCATAAAAAAATCTCCTCCACATTGTGAGGTATTGATGGAAATATTAAAATCCATTGAATTTTAAGTAGAAGATCCTAATGCCTTCAAAACTTTTGTGGGAGTGTTCAAAATTGCATGGAACCTTCAATAGTATTCTATAGTTTTGAATAAAATAGCATATCATCAAAGTTACCCAATATTTCATTGCATATTATGGCTCATATTGACCGAAATATCTTTAAGAGAGTGTTCATCGATACCATATCCTTTATTAATTGCATTACTTCTCCAGCCATCAAACATCTCAACTTGCCATCATATCACATCACCACATCCACCTTCACCCTGTGGGCCTTCAATGATATTTTGTGCTCCATTGTGGAGAATGTGGTTCTATTGGAAAATGGCAATGCAAATGCAAATTAATAAGCATGAACCATTAGGTTTAATATTGATATCAATGGTGTTTAAATAACAATAGAATAGGCTATGAATAGCCTAATAGGTAGTCCCCCCTTAAAGGTAGCTACCCACTAGGATTATATGCTAACAACTAACAAATTATTAATCACTAACAATATGAAATATATCACGTCTAAATAATAGCGTGTGATAACCATAAGATATTTGACATGAATATATTCATGGTTAATGTAGAAAGATAAATTAATAAATCTAACCTACTAGGTAATAATGTAATAATCTAATGGTAAAAAGGTAAATACTACTTTTACCCTAACATCCCCCCTTATTACATTATTTGGGTAATGTATATAACTACCCCAATACAGTGAAAAATATGTTGATATGCTGGCACTTGCTCTAGCTTGGGCTCTATCATAGTGCTCTGGCTGCTCTAAGCAAAAAATGGATCATTCCTCACTTTTTTTTCACATCAACGAATGTCCTTATTGTAATCTTGTCATCCAACCGGATTGCATGGGTAACCAACCGTTGCAACCGCTAGGTGTAGTAGAGTAGATTACTTCATATGAGGTCCATTCAGTTACAATATGACTTTGTAAAAATTGTTGATAAGGTATCTAAGGTGTCGATCGTTGTCGAAAATGCACCCTTATAAGTTTCCCCCCTTGTTGCAAAACATGTTGTAATGGAATTTCTACAAGAAGTGTGACTAAGGTGTCGGTCACTGCCAAAAATGCACTCTTATAAGTCTTCCTCCCTTTTGACAAAAATTGTATGAAGTAGGAAAGAAATGTGTATCCTCCCTTAATTACAAAATATATGCAACTCATGAAGCTTTTAAGGCTTTTACAAAGATTACCTCCTAGGCAAATTTCAAAAAAACACCAAAAAATCCCCCCCTTTTATTACAAGTACTTCAAACAAAAAGAGTTTATTATTTATGAAGCCTAAAAAGAGGTACAATCACCCATTTATTGCAAGTACTTCAAACAAAAACTTATGCTATTTATGAAGCCTAAAAATAGGTTTGGAATGGTGCTTGCCTAAGGTGACAAATTTTTTTCCATTTACAATGGTGTTTGAGCCATGAGCACTTTGTGTGCTCTTTCTGAACCAAAATAAAAATCAGAATTAGACACTTCATTAGAAACATAGACTTTTTTTTACCTCTATGATGTGCTTTTTCCATTTTTGTTTTGCTTATTTTTAAACCAACACCGATTAGTTTCATGGTTGTCTTTTTATAGTTTGTGCAAAACATCTTTTGAGGTTGCTTTCCCTTATCTTTTGAATATGATCCTAAAGATGATCCTTCCTTCTAAAAATTTCCTTTCTTCTTTCCACCCTATTTTTGTGAGTAAAGTGCATTGTTTGACACTTCATCACTTTGGAGCTGATGCTTCCTCTGTTTGAAGAAAATTGACTAAATCCACAAAGGTGACTATTCTTTGAGATACATTAAGGGATGTTATTAACATCTTATAGGATTCTGGAAGAGCCCTCAATATTACTGAAGTTAGGATAATATCTTCTACTTTTGCTCCTAAAGAATTTAGCTTTGACTTTAGTTCTGCCACTCTGCAAAGGAATAGCTCTACTATTTCTCTTGACTTCATATGGAGTGTATGAAGTTGATTTTGAAGGTTTAGAATAGTCGATTGATTCTTACCTTCAAAAATGGTACTTAATGCATCCCATGCATCTTTACCAATTTTGGCTTCACTTATGTGAGGTTGGATTTCATCAGTAGTAGCTAGGAGAATCAACATGAGAAGACATTTGTTCTTTTTGTCACATGGTTTCTGATTTGCTCCTGTTGATGTGGGTCTTTTATCAATGTCATCCCCTAAATCCCACATTTTCTCTATAGTAAGTATGACCTTCATCTTGGTTTTCCATGTTGAATAGTTAGAACTTATAAGAAATTATGTATCATTTAAGTATTTGTTGATAGTTGCCATGATGAAAGTTCTAGAATTTGCACCAAGATGATCTTTCTTTCACTCTTAAGTGGTATTTAATGGCACCTGGCTGAAAAATATCTTTGAAGAAAGATGATCAGTTTCATAAAATTGAGCCAAAAAATAAGAAATGAAAGAGAATTCACTCATAATGATATTTAATGGCACCTGCCTAAAAATCCTCCTGAAGAGGGATAATCATTTTGATGAAATTGAGCCAAACAAATAAGAGTGAATTTTAGGGTTGTATGGAGAGAATATCAATTTTTAAAAATGACTTTATATTTGTGCAATGAATTACACAAATGAGTGTGAAATTTGAGGTTTTTGAGTGCTCTTGATTTTTATGACTTATAATTGCAGAAAACTAAAAATTTAATGCAATAATCAATCAAAGAATGCCTACAAATTTTTATCACATAGGTGTTAGATGCAATAGAAAATGCACTAAATTTGCCAATTTGTAATAAAGGTATCGAGTAATATCAAAAATGCACCTTATTACTAATTTTTGCAAGAAAGTTTTGATTTTTGTTGTGCAAAAATTTGATATTTAATTATCTCCTCTTGTTTTTCAATTTTGCAAAGAATGTGGCATAAAATAATTGCCTTTCCTTTTTGTGTTTGCAAAATTAACAAGTTTTAATTTTTAATTTTTTCTTACTTTGTGTTACAATTTTGCAAAGAAATACAATTTCTTGTCTTCCCCCTTTGATTTTCAAAATTAACAAAGTAGCACTCCTTTCAAGTCAAGTTGACACACGACCCACGTTTGAAAGGTTATCCAGAACCAATCGACATACAACTTAGTTTTAGTGGACATGTGGTCTTCAATCTCTTCTCATGTTTGCAAAGAAATAAAATGTGCAATTTATTTTGTTATATTCCTCCTTGGAGAAAACAAATGCACAAATTTGAAATTTCAGATTTTGCAAATTTGGTGTCTCCTTGTGTTACAATTTGGCAAAAAAAGAATTCAAGTTTGATCCTTTATTGTTTGCAAAATTAACAAGGGTTTTGAGAAGATTTTAGGGCTCCCTAGTTTTGCAAAATAAATGGTTCTCTTCTTTTTCATACATCCCCACTTGAAGAAAAACAAAAGCGCTCATTCGTTTGAAATTTACAAAAAATCTTGGAGCAAAGAGTTAGAAATCTCAATTTTTTTGCAAAATAAATTATGCTTTGAATTTTATCTCTTATCCCCCCATGATTTGGAGAAAACAAAAAACAACAATTTTTATATTTTGCAAAACAAAATAGGCCTTCGAATTTTAATTTTAACGCATAAATTTATTAAAGTTCTAGCATAATTTTTAATAATAAAATATTTTTCATAAAAAAATCACTTGATGTTTGAAAAATATGATTTTAGATAGATAAAAATTAAATTATTATTAAAAAAACTAAAAACTAATAAAAAATACAAAAATAAAAATAAAATATTACCCTTTGAATTTTAAAACTTGGCGGATGAAAAAAAATTATTTTATTCCGCCCCCGCTGGGAGTCGAACCCGCAACTCCAAAGGGTAAACCTTCTGACTAGCACTCCTTCCAGTCGGTTTATACCGCCTGACGGGTAGTGAAGGCAATGACCTTCACTTTAAATGTTTTCTAGCTCATAGGCAGGAAAAAAAATTGGGATCTTTTATCCCACATTGCCCATGTGGGCAATGTTAGAGTGGTTTAAAAATCAGAAGACTCCTTTTTTTTTTATTGCCTACGGGTAGTCACAGACATCCTTTTTCCAATGAATACATGGATGCGATAACCTACCACTTGTAATTTTTCCATGTCACCAGGGTGCATTAGTAGGATGCCACGTTAGAGGGGTCTGCCAGCTACCACTTGTCCTTATGTCACATCACCAAGGCACATCAGTAGGGTGCCACTTCAGAGAGATCTACCAGTTGCCACCTCAGTAGGTCAGTTCCTGCCACTTATCACCTCAAAAAATATGCTAGCCACATTAGATCCCAAATTCCACCTTGATTTTAGCACCAACCCAGTAGGTCAGTTCCCGCCACTTATCACCTCAAAAAATATGCATTGGGTTGTGTGCTATCATCAAAATTCATGCCACGATAGGTAGTTGCTTCGGTTGCTACTAGAGGTAATCCAAAGGCTAATATGAAAATTAAAAATTAAATAATTGACAATAAAATAATTACCAATAATGAGACAAAATCTATCAAAGAAAATTTTGTGTCCAGTCTGCTAAAGGGTTTTCATGCCAGATCCACCTCGAGATCTGTGCAAGTAGTAGCAATGAGCAGGAGGGGGGTCCCATATCGAGATTTTTCCCCCATTGGTCCTATCAATGTGTTGCCTCAAAAAATGTGCCCAAAGGTTTGCTCTGTAGCTCTGATGTCAATGTTGGCAAATGCCAATGCAAATGCAAATTAATAAGCATGAATCATTAGGTTTAATATTGATATCAATGGTGTTTAAATAATAATAGAATAGGTTATGAATAGCCTAATAGGTAGTCCCCCCTTAAAGGTAGCTACCCGCTAGGATTATATGCTAACAACTAACAAATTATTAATCACTAACAATATAAAATATATCATGTCTAAACAATAGCGTGAGATAACCATAAGATATTCAACATGAATATCTTCATGGTTAATGTAGAAAGATAAATTAATCAATCTAACCTACTAGGTAATAATGTAATAACCTAATGGTAAAGAGGTAAATACTACTTTTTTACCCTAACAGGTTCTACCTATAACAGTGGAGGTGAAAACAATTCATGTTCTCTTACATATCTTGGAAGGGGCCATGTAGTATAAAATACTTCTTAGGAATCCCTATATTAGGGAAATGAAGTATGTTTCATTGACATCACATCAATGTTTAAAATATATTCACAAGAGAAAATTCCATTGCATCCAAGCTGATACTAAGCCATTCAAGTATAGCAACTTGATATTTAATCCATATGTGTCATTACTCCTATCATCCCATCTTTCAATTCATCCCCTCATTGTTTGAACCACCCCAACTAATGATACCTCATCCATACCAAAGGCATTGTCAATAGTTGATCATGCATTTGCATCTCAAAACATCAACCCAAGTCAGCCTTCATCCACTTCATATAATTTCTCCATCACACTTAATCATCTTGCCAATCAACCATCATCTTCATTAGCTACACCTCCCACTTTGCAAACACCCTTCACCTTTTCATCCCAACCAAATCCACCAACCACTAACAAATCCATTCAACTAAATCCATCTCTAATCCCCTACCCATTGTCTCGCATATAGGGTCACCTATTTGAGAAGAACCATTGCCAGGTGAACCTTTATCTCCATCTAAGCCTTAGGCTATCATTGAAAGCTCCACATCAGCATCAAAATCATCAACATCCCAACCAACTCAATTCATAGTCCATATCACTAATCCTAGTATTGGTGAGTACATAGTTGAGAGTGTCGCCATAACACCACCTATCTAGTTTATTAAAGATTATGATCACCCATGCGACCCATATTTTGCTATAGGTGTAGTACATAGAATGGATTCCGAACCAAATAGAATCAAATTTGTATATAGGGGGTGGATTCTTCGTCCAATTCACTTCCTCCTAATGAGAACCCATACATAAATTTTGTGCTAGCCTAGAATATATGTCCAACCCAAACTTTACCTTGTGATATTTTTGCAAGGTGAACAGGTAGGGATTTGGTTTTTGACATGAATAGGGCCCACATCACATCATTGAGCCCCAATATAAAGAAGTGCATGATCACTCTAGCTTCGGATACAGGCCATCAGCCTCAAGCTCCTCCTTTGAGCATACATTCCAATGACTCACTCTAGAGTCCAAAGAGGAGGATGAAGAGAGTGAAGACAGTGATGATAGTGATGACAAATATTTAGACCTTGAGTTTGTACCTTATTTACATGAGGTGTTTTTTGAAAATAAGACAACATGTCGAAATGATCAATTACATTTTTTATGAGGATTTTGAAGAATTTCAAGAAATGGGACCAAATATAGACATGATCAATCACATTATTTATGGTCCCCAATAAGATGTGGCCCTTATAGAGACCATTGATAGAGATGGGTGCTACACTACAATGTTTCCTATTGATCACTCCATATTTTGATTCAATAAATCATGAGAGTAACCTAAACCAGATCCACCACCACCACCTTGGTTGCATCCACAAGATCATAATTCACCTGCCATAGGTCAATTGATCCCTAGAGACAGTGAGCAAGATAGTTTACTCTCCAAATCATAGCCACTACATTTTCACCAAGTTAACATGATTTTTTTTTACTTGTTCACCCCACTTCACAATCCATATGATTTGGAAAAACCAATTCTAATCGATGCTAGCCTTATTTCCATGGATAGGATTTTATCCCTGCCAATTATAGTTGAGTTCATCCTATTTGAATAATTACTAAGAGCTTCTAACACTTATATCCCTCAACAATCTTCACATGCGTTGCTTCCATTTTTCAAAATAAAGTAGAAGAAGAATTACCTGAGTCCTTTAAATAAATGAAGGATGATATTCATCTCATTCCTACTCCACATCATTTGGAAGAAGATTAGCATATGCTTATTGAATAATCCATCAATGTGAACCTAAGTTAAGATGTGGATAATCCCCAAATCTTGAAAATAGCAAAATATTTATCCGCATAAGAGAAAGATCGCATGTTAGACTTTTTAACAAGGAAGAAAGAGATTTTTACATGGTCATACAAAGACATGCCTGGTATTGATCCTAACTTGGTGGTCCACAACCTCACCTTAGCTATCAAAGCTAAACCATTCAAGCAAAAATTGAGGAAACTTCATCCTATCGTAGCACTCATTATCAAATAAGAGCTACAAAAATTATTATATGTGGGTTTCATAGTACCCATTGACTATTCTGAATGGTTCTCAAACATGGTACCCATTTGCAAGCTAAATGGGGGTTACACGTATGCATATATTTTTGAGACTTAAACAAAGTGTGTCCCAAGGATGATTTTCCATTACCAAACATCAATCAACTTGTAAACTCTTACGTAGGCCATGAATTGTTCTTTTTAATGGATAGTTTTTCAGGATACAACCAAATTTGAATCAATCCTAAGAACCAACACAAAACAACATTCACCACACCCTAGGGCACTTTCTATTACAAGGTGATGCCATTAGGTCTAAAAAATGTAGGAGCTACTTATCAACCTGCCATGACGTATATCTTCCATGACTATATGCATAAAATCATTGAATACTATATGGATAATCTTATTACTATATTCAAAATACATCTTGAGCACATTGAAGTACTAGAAAAAGTCTTTGATCGATTGCTTGAACACAAAATGAGGTTAAATCCTAAGAAGTGTGTATTTGAAATCACATCAAGTAAACTTCTAAAGAGTTACGTAGTCTACAAGGAAATATTCAATCAATTCTATGATTCATTACATAACTCTCAAATGAATGCAGGTCATTCAATCGCTTGTTATAGAAGGGGGTCACCTTTTCCTAGACAAAAGAATATCAAGAGGCTTTTGATGACATCAATAAATATCTATCTTCACCACCATTACTAAGGTTACCTTGTCTAGGGGTGCATTTTCACATTTACATTTCTACAATAGATTTTGCATTAGGGACAATGCTTGCGCAAAAGAACAAAAATTAGAAACAACAAGCAATTTATTATGTTAGTCAAACATTGGTGAGTTATGAAATGAGATATGCTTATGTTGAAAATTTATGCTTAGTAGTGGTTTTTTCCACTAAGAAACTCAGACATTATATGCTAAGTAACACTACCTATGTCATGGCTAGAGAAAATCCTCTACGTTACATGATGA
Organism: Wollemia nobilis; assembly: GCA_028583015.1. Taxonomy (NCBI): domain Eukaryota; kingdom Viridiplantae; phylum Streptophyta; class Pinopsida; order Araucariales; family Araucariaceae; genus Wollemia; species Wollemia nobilis. The sequence goes on along the minus strand of JAQPPZ010000613.1, from coordinate 2,144,078 downwards.
CTCGCACATACAATAACATCCAAACTACAAAATGAATAATGCTCTTAATGGAATTTGATCCTGAATTTATTAGCCAAAAAATTATCAAAGATCAGGTGATATCTAATCAACTCGCAAAAGCTCCACTTCCAAATGATCAACCTCTTATCATCGAGCTTCCAGATGACTCGGTCTTTTTCGTTACTGAACAAGAAGAATTAGTCCCTCCTGAGGATGATGTTGACATCACTCTCTTTTTTTATGGGTCAAAGTGCAAAAAAGGATAAGGTGTTGGAGTTGTATATAATACACCCAAAGGAATAACAATTCTTTTATCATTCAAATTCAAATTTCCATGTACAAATAACAACATGAAGCACGAAGCCCTAATATTGGGGTTTCAATCAGCATTAGCTATGGGCTAGTATTTCCAACTTATCATTTTCCAAGTGAAAGGAACTTACCAATGTAGAGAGCTAGTATTGAAACAATATCATGAAGTAGCAATGAATTTGCTAGTAAATTTTGACTGGTACAAGATTTACAACTTGCCTCGTTTGACTAATATATTTTTGGATGTGATGGCTTCTTTAGGATCATTGATTCCTAAAAACAAAAACTGGATAAGTCCAACCGCTTATCATCATAACAATATCCAAATCCATAATCACACGAGAAAAATTTAAAGGTGAGAAGAGTGTTTGTTTCATTTGCATGGAACCATATGAATCTTACCTTGGTCAAATAAAATACTTTCTCAATTTTAGGACCCTCCCATAAAATTTGATGTGAACTACAAAAAGAACGTTCAAATAAAAAGCAGCTTGTTACACTGTCTTGGGGGACATGTTGTATAGATGTGGCTATGATGGAGTCTGACTTCGATGTTTAGATCTTGTAGAGGCACAAAGAGCCATAACTGAAGCCCATAATGGTACGTGTGGTGGCCACTTTAGTGGAATGATAAAGCGTATTTTTTGCATGGTTTATTATTGGTCCACCATGGAAAATGATTGTTGTCAATATGTGAAGAAATGTCAAAAATATTAACATCACACCAATTTAACTCATGTACCATCACAAGCATTACATCCAATTCAAATCCTTTGGCCCTTTTCATGATGGGACCTAAATTTGATTGGAAAAATTTCACCTACCTCTTTAGGACAACACAAGTTCATCATAACAGCCACATAATACTTCACCAAATGGGTCAAAGCGATTTCAATGACCACTATGATTGGACCTCAAATTATAGATTTTATACTTTAGCATATTATCTATCATTTTGGTATTCCCTCAAAGATCATTTCTAATAATGGTAAGTCTTTTAAAAATAAGGATGTTCAAGCATTATGCAACAAGTACAATATCCAACATAGTTTCTCGACTCCTTATTACCCATAAGCAAATGGATAAGCTAAATCGACCAATAAGACCTTGATAGCAATTCTTGAGAAAATTGTCAAAGAAAACCATAGATATTGGAATACTCAACTCTCCTAGCATTATGAGCTTATCGAATAAGCATCCAAATACTAGTAGGGGCAACTCTATTTTCATTTGTCAATGGAGCCAAAGTAATCATGTCTCTTGAGCTTGAGATCCCTTATTTATGGGTTACATTACAAGAATTCATGGATGACAACATAGCTAGACAAGCACCTATTGATCAACTTACACTTCTTGATGAAAATCAAATCATTGCCTTAGAGCATATATGAGTATACCAAGATCGCATGAAACATTCTTATAACACAAAATTCCATTCTCGCAAATTCTAAGTAGGAGATTTCATTCTCAAAGAAAAATAGTAGAACACCAATGCAATACCACATTTAAGAGATAAATTCATGGCTAATTGATTAGGTCCATGCATTGTCAAGCAAAATTTGGGTCCATGAACGTATAGACTTGCAAATTTAGAGGGAACATTGGAACCTAAGACATTAAATATTATACACCTAAAGGTATTCTATGCATAGTGCAAGTTATATATATGTACATATACATGGTTATATATATATATTCCAATTATGAATAATGCTAGATCAACGATGCATACATCTTGGTTTGTTGCCATAGGGTCAGCCACTTCCACGGGTCTATTGCCATTGGGTCATCCATCTAAGTGCCTTTGGATCATCATGGGTGCCTCAGGGTCAACCACTTATGGGTTTGTTGCCTCTGCAAGTCATCCTCATAGGATGTTTCCTCTCATAGGTCACTGACTAGATCCACCATGAATATCATCCCCCCTCATGGTGAATTCAATCTAGAAGGTGTCAGTCTCTACCGAAAATGCACCTTAATACAATAGAAAAAATAAGCCATGAAATACAATATAAATGAGCCATAGAAGCCAAATGTGGAGGAGAAGAAAGAAGAAGAAGAGAATAGAATCTTCTGAAGTGTCTTCGTCTGTAGTCTTTAGAAGTTGATCCAAAAAAATCTTTGGATACAGTCTAGGGTGTCTATGTCTGTAGTCCCTAGAGTAAGATAGCTATGAATAATGCTAGATCAAAATTTTATACATCTTGGTTTGTTTCCACAGGTCAGCCACTTCCACAGGTCTATTGCCATTGGGTCAGCCATCTAAGTGCCTTAGGGTCATCATGGGTGCCTCAGGGTCAACCACTTCTGGGTCTGTTGCCTCTGTAGGTCATCCTCAGAGGATGTTTCCTCTCGTAGGTCACTGACTAGATCCACCATGAATATCATCCCCCCTCATGGTGAATTCAATCTAGAAGGTGTCAGTCTCTACCAAAAATACACCTTAATACAATAGAAAAAATGAGCCATGAAATACAATATAAATAAGCCATAGAAGCCAAATGTGGAGGAGAATAAAGAGAAGAAGAGAATAGAATCATTTTAAGTGTCTTCATCTGTAGTCTTCAGAAGTTGATCCAAAAATATATTTGGATAGAGTCTAGGGTATCTATGTCTGTAGTCCCTAGAGTAAGTGTCCTTATGGTGACCTCCTCATCCCACCAAAATGCATGGGTAACCAGTCACTGCATCCGCCAAGTCTATAGAGAAGGTGATTGGGTACAAGGATCACATATAAAATTACCCTGGGAGTGTCGGGTACAATCGAGAGTGCACTCCAAGGTACAACAACTTTGAGGCTAAAAAAACTAAAATGAAATAACCTCAAAATTACAAATGGATACCACCATTATGTCCGTCGTGGAAAAATATTTTCAACAAGTATAAATACCCCTATACCTGAGTATGAATAAAGCCTTCAAATTTAAATACAATAGAATGGCCATGAGGGCCTTCCACTTCCACAACCCATGTGGAAAATATATATATATATATATAAATGTCCCCTTACATTGCATTTTTTTTAAAAGCATGGCTATACTTGAAAAAAATGCCCCATTTCTTACTTTGATGTATAACCCTCCATAAAATTGCCCCCTCATTACATAAAAAACATTTGGGCACATTAAAAAAAACTTCATTTCATATCTTAAATAAAACCTTCATTATCATATCATTCAAAACCTAAATAATGCCTCATTATACCAAAGTCACTTGCGACTCCTCACACAAGCCGTCGGCTCTACCTTTTTCCCCAGACAACCAAACATGGGTTCCTTTATCCTCACCTCTACTTTGTAAGCGAGGGAATTCATTGCATTCTCTCTATTATCATCGAACACCCCTTGAACTCCAGCAGTCGTAATTTAGATCTGCAAAAAATCACGATGCAAAAATCCCATAGCTACACAACACCTCCAAGAGCACCAATCACCTACAAATCACATGCCTATAGTTGATACCCACTGATTTCAGCTTCAACCACTTCATCCATATCTCTCTCTCCTCCACCTAGTCCACGGGCCGGTGACAAAAAAATACGTATCACAGTCTGTGTCATATATGTATTTCAAGAATTTACATTTGTACATAACATTCATTGTATTAGGAACCATTTGGTTAATTCAGATGATCGCTAGTTTAATATGTCTTGTTGTCTTAATTAGGGTACCTTACATCATACATTACTCATCACTCCATCAATCACAATAATTTACAACTTTCTTTATGATCTTTTGATGGTTAAGGAGTTCACATAAACTAGGATAGATACTATATAATAATTATCAATGATTATTATGTGGCCATTGACTATTTTGTGTACACTTTTTAATTTTTAAAATATTGTAGCAAAATTGTCACAAAATATTACATATCATATTAGTCCACGAGAAAAATCCAAAATTTTTCAATCACTCAACCACTTCTAGTGTTTTGAGCAACCTTCATTAAAAATAAAATAATATTTAGATGCAATGAGTTGTTCTTGGTCAATCAAGTTTTCTTTTGGACCATGCACATCAAAACATATTAAAACATTGTGAAGTCTAGGAATGATGAAGTCATAAGTTGCTATTTCTATAAAGTGAAAGGTTTCCCCTACTTATCCAATTATGCGCATGGTCTAGAAAGTTGAGAGTTGACAAAAGGACAAGCTCCACCTTCATCCCCCCAAAAAAAATCCCTTTCTCTTTCTAAAAATGAGAAAGTATCCCAAAAGCATTCCAAAGAGCAATAAAATCCCTTGCTCTTCCTCAAAGCAAGAAAGTATCCCAAAAGCATTACAAAAATAAAAATAAAAAAAATCCCATTGCTCTCCCTCAAAATGAGCAAGTATTCAAAAAGCAATAAAAATACATGTTGCTCCATTACAAAAATGAGCAAACTCAAAAATAAAATCCCCAAAATATAATGCAATAAAAGAAGGGAAAGAAGCTTGAATCCCTATAACTCTTAGTGTCTCGAAAACCATGGGATGATCCTCATTATAACAATGGGTTGAATGAAACTCGTCTAGAAATAAAGTATCCTTACGCGTGGTACCATGTATGCCACATTAGTGACCTTATTTTGTATAAACCTATGGACACTCTCAAATGAGATAGCTTATTGGCATAAGTTAAAATTAATTAGTTTGACCTAGCTCATAATGAGAAATGAACAATCATTACACACATAGTTGGTCCTTGAGAAATTTGAAAACAGTAGGACAACCTTAGCATCATGAAAATTTACGAGATCATGAATGTGTTTGTTTGATATCACTAGGATGTTTGAGTCTTTGAAAAACAACCCTAGAACCTTTACCCAAACCATACCATGTCATTTCCACTATCGAATGTCGTAATACATTTTATTTATAAATACCAAATGTTAGTGCCCCTGATTAAACAATGAGAACAAAGTTGATCAAGAAAAATTCTACAGCATACCAAATGATCATTAGAACATATCACCATCATTCATTCCATCAATCACTACATCATTTCACATGCATCCATACATACTATAAAGTAAAATCACAAATACAAATGATCACAATAAAAGTCATGTATATATATAAACTACATAGTACAAAAATTGCCCAAAGAATGTATACATCAGAGTATTGAGGCTCTTAAAAAAAATGAAAACTATAAAAAGAGGTAATAAGCACTACTATCTAGCACCACCATGACTCCTACGACGATCATAATTTGATCCCTATGAACCACCAAGAGCCTAGAAATGTGAACCACTAGGTCTAGACTCATTTCACCTACTAGAGCTAGTTGTTGATGACGAGGGATGCACAAGTAGAGGGATGAGATGATGAGAAAGTATGTCCTCCAAAAGATGAATGTACCTAAGGTGTGATTGAGAAACATCCATATCTTCATTCTGATGTGTTTGTCACTCTGTTAACTCAGCACGAAGAGCCAAAACCCTAGTAGCATCTCCACCTTTGCTAAGTTCATTCGTTAGCCCATTCACCTCACTTCATAGTTGAGCTATTTTGATGTCTTGAGCCATCACCACATATTGCAACCTCATGATATTTGCATCATGATACTTTACAATCTCCCCCAAGCTATCATGCTTAGCTTTTAGAACATCCCACTTCTCCTTAGTGTGGCGTGGAGGTAGATCCTACCCTCCATCACCTTCATATTCATCTCTATCACCACCATATCCATATTTTCCAACCTTGATTCTAGTGTTTTTAGGTAGGGCATCTCACCTAGATGGCCCCTACTACCACTACCTCGATGACATTCCTTCCATCGAGAAGCCTACTCACAAGCATCATGCTCATCATAAATAATCACATCATCCATAGCCTAGATAGGTGCCCATGGAGGCTGCACAACAAATCAAGTATCATAATTAGTTGTAGTCCCAACATCATCTGCATTTGGGATACCTACCACCTCATCATCCTAAGCATCATCAATAGTATAAAAATCAAAAGTGATCGGGAGACTCATCTCATCACCTAGGTGTCTATACACCACTAGAGCATCAGAGACATCCTATACCAAGCCAAACTATCACATCACTCGCAAGAACTAGATGAATTCCATCTCTAGCCCATGTCATCTAACAACCCACCTACCTTGCCTAACTCACTTAAGTTGTGCTACATTACTATTCCAAGCTAGACCTCACCAAGGTTGCCAACATATGTCGCCCCTAGTCATAGCACTCAACATGACAAAATAATCCTATCCACTATGGATAGGGTGACTCTATAAACTCTCCCCGTTGGCTCACCAATGAATAACACAAGGTCATGAGTGATCCCACTCACAAGGTAGACCCTTTGGATGAGCTATAGTGATATGCTCCCAAGACCATGGCTTTAGTAGTAGACTGCATTCGAGTCCCTTTCGCTTCTACCTCTTCACCTCATATAGCTCAATGTACAATTAACACAATAGAGCGGGTGCCCATGCATAAATTTGAGGCTCACTAATCAGATCCACCATAAGCCTCACCTGGTTACAAGGAAACCTGAACCCCATGTTGTTACACAACAACATGTTGCCTACAATATACATCACAAAGGTAGAAAGTGTACTTAACTTTCCATCCTTGAATAACTAAATATATGGGATCCCATCCTTGTTGCAATATACATCCCAATCATCTCCATAGATAGGCCTCAATACGTACCCCTTGTCATGCCCAACTTGGACTGGTGAGCCCTCGATAGGAACATGGAATATGTGATAAACATCTTCTAATATGACAAAAAGCTTCCATATAAGAAGCTAAAATGATCCCCTATCAGAGTCCCATCTCTCCACAAATACAGATAGGTACTCCTCATCTTCCCACATGGTCTCAATCCGCCCACAACCATCCAACCCCACCACCGCCAACCACTTTCGATCATCATCTGGCCTTCCACACCCAGGAAATAATGTGAGGCCATCGATGTCGAGCCTCAAGGAATTTCACCTACAAAAGCACAAAAAAAATCCATATTAATGCATATATATATATATATATATATATATATATATATATATATATATATATATATTATGCATTTCTTTTTCATTTTCAAAAGCACAAAAATAGTTCATGCATTTCTTTTTCATTTTCAAAGGCAAACAAAAATATAAAAATATTTCATGCATTTTTATTTCATTTCCAAAAAAACAAACAAAAACACAAAAACATTTCATGCATTTTTATCATTCAAAATAAACACAAACAAAAATAGTATTGACATGCATTTTTATCAAAAAAAAAACTTTGCCTCCCCCTTATCATCATAAAAAAAAAAAATTATCACCCCTATTTAGTAATCCAAAGATAAAAACAAAAACAAAACAAACAAAAGCAAACAAACACAATAAAAGCACAATAACCTAAGAATTTTGGGAATCTACCTTGGCATAGCGAACTCTGTCTTCCTCTCCAAACAACCTTCAACCTTTGCCCTGCCACCCACTCCACTAGCCTCACCAACCATCTCCATCACCAAACTTCTCAACCGCTTAGAAAATAGTTAACCACAAAAATGAAATTCAAACTGCCAAATTAGCCTATTTATAGTCATTTTTGTGGGTCCAACCGTGTGCCAGTGTTTGGTGAGCGCACATAACCGCACACCCATATTTTGTAGTGCCAACCATGGATGCATGATTTTTAGGTGCAACTAACTGCACCCGTGTGGTTTGCAAAAAAAAATCCCTCAAAGAACAAAATGCATTCAATCATCAAACAACATCATCATTTAGTGAGCCTCGTATCAAGTGACTTACTCTAGACACTTGACGATTGCAATGATTGATTATCCATGCAATTTGGTAGGATGGGTAGCTCATCATAAGGATACTTATTCACAAACATTAAACATCATCACATCTCACATTAAATCAGTTGAGTCCCTCAATATTGGAGTATGATTTTGTTCAAGTTAATTTGTACAAGGTTATCATTAAGCCCTTTCCATTGGGTTACAAAAATAGAAAACATTCAATCATAATTTGGTAATAATTATCGAAATCACTATGAGTATCAAATTCCTAGAGCACCTAGTTCCTAAGCCATATCATTTGGTAGGACTTGCTACAGTCACATGGGCACCTAAGCTCCCAATATGGTTGCTAATTTCACCATAATATTTCATGCATCATTGAACCAAAGGCAAATTTGTGAAAACACAAACCATCCCAAACTTGGGGTATCAAGTTGATCTTCAATTTCACACATTGGCATTCATCACATCAACCTCCATTCGTCATTCATATTTGGTCAATTGTCTTGTGGATTTCATTCTTTACCCATTCGCCAATTGAGGGGGTAAACAAACAAATTAAAACTTTCAAAAATCATTAATTCTTATATGTCGAAAATATTTGAGTTCATTTATCCATCCAATAAGCATAGGTGTCTCTTTTTTGCACCACATTGTGTTTTACACAACATGATACAAAAAGGGGTATTTGTAGATACAAAAACCTACGAACTTACAAACCCCACTTGCATCCCACCACAAAAAATTTGCATAATAAAATATATGTCTAAGTCCAAACTTAGGCCAATAAATTCTACACATTAAAAGTATTTTCAAGATTTAATAAATCTGGAATATCTACGTATGATACCCTACCTAATAACTATAAATGTGTCCTGGCCACATCACTACTACCCCTTACCACATATTACACACTCATGTCACCCTTATCCCTTCACATGAAACATACCTTACACCTCACTCCACTTGCACTCATTCATTAGCCACATCACCCCAGTTAAGTGAGACACCCTAGGTGACTCACTCTAATTGCCTCTTTTATTTGGCAGCCCTGGATTGACACTTGGAAATCCTGGCTTACCACCTCCATTTCCCTCAAAAACCCAAAATTACCTATAAAAGCAAAATCACCCATCAACCAAAAGGAGGCTAAGAAAACACATCGTCAGGTTGCTAGAATCACACCAGGAGCTTGCATGCATCCCAAGGAGATCAGAGACTCAAATCCCCAAAGTTCCCTTTTTGGAGCTTTTTCATTTAGCCTCAACTGATCATCCCTAATTACATAGTTTTAACTACCCTCCTGCGGTTAACCAACCCCAATTGTGCATCCACGGTTACTTAGGATGCATTGAAACCCTCAATGACATAGTTCAGTGAGTTCTCAATTTGTTAGCAAGGCATTCTGATTTTAATTTCTATATTTTCTGTAGGCATTCATCCAAGGGTTTTTATTTGCATTGGTTTTTAATATTATATACATGTGCTACTAAACCTTTGTTTAACTTCCATGTGTGCAAGAGGCAAGTACTTGGAAAGCTATTGAAGCTAGAGTGGTCTTATTACTAGATACCAAAAGTCTACTCACCTTTGGAGTTGTAGCGGAGGTGCAAATAACACACCATAGTTTGCTGAAGATTTGTAAGACCACCTATTAAAGCATTGTACTTAGAAGAAGAGAGCATTGTAATATCCCCCCAAGACATTGGGGTAAAAGCATTGTAAATTTGGAAAGCTTAGGCTCCCTTGTATCAATATAAAGAAAATCCGCGTGAGTGTGGTCTACCGGTAAGGATGCCACTTGCATTATCGATGATGTGACCCGGGTTCAATCTCCATGGTGGATGTTTATAAGAAGTATTATTTAATATATATATATATATATATATATATATATATATATAAATAAAATCAAATTTTACAATCTCTTCTCTGTTCTATTTCGTGCTTGTATTCAGTTCTTTTTTCTACAAAAATATTTACAAAGAATGGGTGGGAATTCATTCTTGGGGAAATTATGGGGTTTCCCTCTATGTTGTTATGAAATATTGAATAATGCATGGATGCTTTGTGGATCTCTTTCATGGATTATGCATATGTTGCAAAAGTATGTTTTACTTAGCATTGGCATATTAGATGCATATTCATGAAAACAAGAGTTATTCTGATCCCTTATACCATCACCATTGTATGAGAAGAGCCCAGAATAGAATACCTAGAAGACTTATACTTCATGAGGAATATATTATATTATTTGGTACATGATAATATACCACTTTTGGTACATATTTAGATTAAGAAAGAGTGTCCTAGATTAGAGGTTGCATATTTACTATGCAATGTAATAAATGCACAGGTATTATTAAAGTGTGTAAAGTATTTTGGTATTGTAAATGTGCATAGTTTTCCATGTGCACATGAGTCCATAAAATAGTAAGTTGAAGAGTCTCTAGAAGAGTGAATGCCAGGAGTGCTCCATATGAAAATTCACATTATATTACATATGTAGTGTAATGTGTGTATGTAAAAGGGGTGATATATGAGGAAGTGACATGATAGGATATGGTACTTGAGATATTGATTCAATAGAGATATAATTTGTGAGTATTTATTAATGGTAATTTAATGAGTTATTGTTAAATTCATTTTTGAGTTTTATATTTTTAAAATATTGTCATTATCATATATTTCATATTGTAACTTTATTTGAGATCTTATGGTTAATTTATCTTAAGTATTTAGCTTCAATAACTAACAGTGGTATCAAATCCACAATGGATATTTATAGGAGATAGGGAGAGCCATAGCAAGGTATTGACTTGCATAGGTTTTAAAATTACAAAGGATATTTCCACTGGATAGGAAGAAACCAATAAAGTTAAAGAAATTACCTCTAGAAAAGAAAACCAGGGAAGTTTGGAGATTTACCTATTCTAAGAGTAAATTTTAAATAGAAGGAAATTATAGGTCTTGAAGATAGACCTTGACATTGAGAGATCCAAGGAGGTCCTATTTAGAAGTTTGATAGATTGAAGGATAGTTTATATTGCAAGCTGGCTAAAGTCTTTCCACAAGGTTGAAGGAGAACTTGTGAAGACTAGGACTCAATATTGAATTCTTTTCACTAGTTTTAAGAATAACTAATGAAGTTTATTGATTTTAGAATTCTAAAAATTTGAAGTACTTGGTTGATATTGTCTAAGTTTTTGTTAAAAAATTAATTCTCAGAATTTGAGAATCTTCTTACAATATATAGAGAAAATTTTCACCTTCATTGCCTAAAAGTCTATGTGCTTTCCTTGTGCAGGGATTATTTTTTTGCTACAGCAAAATTTTAGTCATTGAAGATTGATGAGGTACAATAAAAAGGCCCCATTGGATATTTTGGAGATTGAGAAGACTCAATAAGGAAGTCCCCATAGAACATTGAAGATTGGAGATTGAAGGCTACAAATTGAAGAAGCTAAAGAGACTTAAAAGAGGTCATATTGAAGAACTTCCATATTTGGAAGATTAAATATTTCAAATTGAAGACTACATATTGGATATTGTGGAGACCTACGTAGGAGGTCCCCATAGAATATTGGATATTGAAGGTAGAGAAGGACTACAAAAAATTTCTATTGCAAAAGTAGTAGATTTTGGAGATCCAAGAAAGATATCTCATTGTAGAATTCCCATAGTTGGAAGATTAGACAGACCAAGGATAGGTCTCATTGAACTTTTCAGAGAATATTTGAGTAGTTTTTGAATTAGAATATCCAAGAGGAGAGGTCTCAAGAGAATTTGGAGGAGTAGAAGGCTAAAGAAATCCTCATTACAAAATTTAAGAAGTGGCCATTGAAGGAGATTTGAAAAATCTAGAAGGAGATTCTAATAAAGGATAAGGTTCTGATAAGAAGGATTTGGGACAATTTTTACCATTTGACAACAAGCCCAAGAGGAATAAGTTTTTGGTAATAAGTTTACCAGATTTTGGAGAAATTTTTTGAAGGCCTCAATATATTCAAATTCTTGAGGAAGAATACAACAAAGGAGATTTGATTTGGAGTCATAATTTGATAAGAAGATTGAAGGAGAAGGGAGATTGAAGATGCCACAATTTTGTGAAGTTTGAAGACAACCACGGGTTTTTGGAGGCTGATTTGAAAATGAGAAGGTTGCTAATTTTCAAGGTAAAAGTTGAAGATTTGTAGAATAGTGAATTCAAAGAAGTATAGAGTTGCAATTTGGAGAATATTTGAGCATATTTTAAGTGCCCTTGGATAGGATATTGAAGGAGGATTTGACAAGGAAAGAAATAAACAATTTGGATATTTTCATTGCAGTTTTGGACAACAAAACATAGGAGGAATTGATTGTAAATTTGTGGATTTTTTAACAGCATTTGGGCAGCACTAATAGCTATAAAATTTAGAGTTTGAAAGAACATATTTGGAGAATATTTGAAACCACAAAATAATATTTGTGGACAGCATTAGGAGATAAAGAGCTTCGAATTTTGAAGAACTTTAGGGCAAATTTGAGAGATTTTTTGGGCAGCAAGCAAGTTGGTATTTGAGTAGCAATCAGATCTATAAAAATGATAAGTTTTGAAGCAGCAAGTGAAAGGAATTAAATGTGCAAAGTTTGCAAGAACAATACAACAAAAGATTGAATCAAATCACCAAAGAAATTAGCTACAAAAGGAGATTAAAAAGGTATGCATTTTTGGTGCTACATAAGTTTATTATTGGAGTATTAAAACCAGTCTACATTAAGTATTTGAGAGCACCATATTAGCCTTATTAAATTCTAGAGAGAAAGTTAAATTAGGGAGTCTTCAAGCAAAAGGAGTTGGTAGCATTTGAATTTTAAAACTTGCAAGATTAAAATAGCAAATATCTAAGTTAAATATTACTTGAAAAGAAGAAATAAGAAGGGAATAACATTAATATTGAATGTTGTTTTTTAGCTCATAAAAAGTGCAGATTTATTAGAGTAAAATAAATAGAGCAAGAGTATTTTTCTAATAAAATTTAAGACTGAGTAAGGGCTCAGAAGTAGAGCATATTTTTAAGTGTCTAAGGACACTAAGAAGCCAAAGTGTGAAGGATAATTGATTTGGAGTAGTGAAGTGTTACCATAGCTCAAGGAATATCCACCACCATTCAAGGGATATCCACCACCATTCAAAGTAAAGCCACCATACTCAAAGGAAGCATCACTATTGCTCAAGGTAAAGCCATCATATCCCAAGGAAGTGCCACTATTGCTCAAGGAAGAACCACCACAGTTTAAGGGAGAGCAACTACCATAAATGTAAAGCAAATCCATCATAGTTGAAGGTCCAATGCCATAATTTCCACCCAAGAAGCTCAAATGAATGTAACTAAGATATTTTAGCATAGGAAAGTGAAAGAGCCTACATAGAGGAGATAGAACATTGGAAAATTAGGGCAAATTCCAAGTGTTAAGGATTAGAGCAAACATTACGTGCAATGGACATGTGTTAAGGCAAAGTGTGTGAAAGGACAAGCTTTTGAGGGTCAAAATTATACCAAGGCCAAAAGGAGATGTTAAAACTTCATTGGAAGTGAGACACTTGCAAATAGTAATGCTCACAGTGTAGAGTTACATTATAACAACTTGAGGAGAGTAAGGAAAGCGGATTTATAGAGTTGGAAGAGTTTGAGTGTCATGTGACACATGTAAAGTGGAAGGTCAATAGGTTAGAAGCATTTCAAGCACCCATAGCAAGGAAGATAATGTTAAATATAGAAAAGTGTAAGAGCATTTGCAAAGAAGCACCCAAAATAGGAGAATGTGCAAGAAGGTTCATTAATTGAAGATTGAGTGCAAGTAAGAAGGAGATACACCACTTGGCATTGCAAGAGAGTTATATTAGTTATGTGCAACAAGAGATTCAAAGGTTCAAAGATTGTAAATATGTTGCAATAGCAAATATAAGGTGTAAATTAAAGCACCTTTGTAAAGGTTGAATTCAATTAACCAATCAAAGAGGAGAGAGTATAATTTTCCAAGGCAGGCTAAAGAATAGCAGAGACTCCATACATACAATATAGAAGGAAAAGTGTCGGTCAAAATCTATTGACCAAGAGAATTACCAAATTCAAGGCTGAAGGTATTTCATTTTATTTAAATTCATTTATATGCTCAATATGGGAGGTATAAGGATGTCTACAATTATTATTTACTAAGGTTAAAAGTGAAACTATTTATTTTGGAGGGATAAGAATTATTATTCAAAACCTTATAAATAAGCTTAATGTTATTTAAGAATTTTATGAAGAATTGAAATTTGGTTTGAAGGAGTTGAAGGAATAAATCAAGGTTTTGTAATTTGATTATTTGCATTTACAAAAAAAATTGAAATATTTGCAATTTAATTAGATTGGAGTAATACATCAAATAAAATTTGCAAATATTTTTATGGAATGTCTAAATTTCTAAGTTTGGAGTTGTAAGGAATTCAAAATCAACATAGGATTGAGAAATTTAGAAATAGTATTCTTGTGCTTAGGGATTCATAAGGTAGTCAGCCTCAAAGGGTTAAAATTTTAAATTCTGCCAAAATTGTTCTTTTTAATAAAAAATTACAAGAAATATTACTTTAAAATAAACTATGAAATAACTTATTAAGTATAAAGGATTCAAGGAATCAAAATGGTTTAGTAATAAACTTGATTCAAAGGATAATAACAATATGAAAAATGGGTCTGAGGGCTCGGTTCAATGGTCAAAACACTTTTTTATGATCATGAAGACTAGAGTTCCAATCCCTCAGGCCTCATAGTACCGGTGGACATATCGCAACAACATAGCCAACTATGTAAAAGGTTTACTTGATGTAACTAGAGGTTATAGTGGTGATAAGGAGTGAGATTCGAACCCATGAAGAGGTGTAGAAAATTGTAACAAGTTACCTATTCCTCTAGTCTAATAAAAAAAATAACAATATAAAAAATATGATCAAAAGAAAAGAACCAATGTGGATTAGAAAGACTCTTGAGGAATCACAAGTTGATAGTATGACAAGGGTAGATTCTATAAAGACATCTTCTAACAATATGAAATAAGAAATTAATGGAAACATTGAGAGTAAACTCAAAAATTATTCTCAAAATATAGTAGATGTTAGTCAAAATGATTTCTTGCAAACTTCTAAAAGAAGTAAAGGTAGAATTACCTCAATTATACACAAATGGCTATATCAATTGGTCAAGAAAATAGATGAAGATAAAGTTTAGAAAACAAAAAAAGAAGATCTAAAATGCACATATTGTAATAAATATGGACATGAATATGTTGATTGTTGGAATTTGTATCCTTGTAAATATTGTGAAAAAAATTACACTCATCTACTTTTTGTTATTACAAGGAAACGTATTACAATAAATTTGAAAAAGTGTTAACATACAAGTTAGAGTGTTTAATTTAAAATATTTTTTCTAAATCCTTTACTAACAATGAGGACAAGCATGAAGAGTAGGCAAGAAGGTTATTCGAAGAGCAGGAAAAACAAAATTGGACTAGACATATAATTTGATCTCTTGCTCAACAGGGCTATCTGATGATAGACTATATTGAAATTTCAAGACAAAATAATAATTCAAAGGTAAAGAAAAGGAATTAAATCAAGAAAATTAAGATGAAGATTGAACCAAATGAAGATACTTATCCGAAGACTCCAGATATAAGTTCACTGGAGATAGATTGAAGACAAAAGGACAAAGACCATATTGAAGACTAAACCAAATAATGTAATACATGGGGGTGTTGGAATATATTACATTATTTGGTACATGCTAATGTACCACCTTTGGTACATATTTAGATTAGGAAAGAGTATCCTAGATTAGAGGTTGAATATTTACTTTATGTAATGTAATAAATGCACAAGTATTATTAAAGTGTGCAAAGTATTTTGGTATTGTAAATGTGCATAGTTGTCCATGTACACATGAGTCCATAGAATAGGAAGTTGAAGAGTCTCTAGAAGAGTGAAGTCCAAGAGTGCTCCATATGAAGAGTCACATTACATTATATATGTAGTGTAATGTGTGTATGCAAAAGGGGTAATATAAATGGAAGTGACATGATAGGATATGGTCCTTGAGATCTTAATTCAATAGAGATGCAATTTTTGTGAGCATTTATTAATGGTAATTTTATGAGTTATTGTTAAAGTTATTTTTGAGTTTTATACTTTTAGAATATTGCCATTATCATATATTTCATATTGCAACTTTATTTGAGATCTTGTGGTTAATTTATCTTAAGTATTTAGCTTCAAAAGCTAACAAAGAATTGTTCTTGAGATGTATATAAAAGATATGATAGATCCTTGTAATTAATATCCTATTTAACAAAAAGCTTATTGTATATTTTAGATTTGATATTGATGGAATATCCTCTTGCTATGATGAAAAATTATTGTTCCTTGAAAGTGCTAGATAGCTATCTTTTATGTATAGAATGGAAATTATGAAATGTTATCTTGGAGATGTTCTTAAATATTTAGTCATGTAATGAAGTTGAAATATTTATTGACACGTTTCTTTATATGGAAAGATTATTCTTATGTTTATCTCAATGATGCAATTATAATGTTTAAAAAAAGTACATAGACTTCACAATTATTATGTAAATTCCTTGATTACGAGTAGAGTTTATTCTTTGGGGTTCATCATTTAAGAAGGGACTTTTAATACTCATTATAACCTTAAACAAGATCACAAAACTTGAGGATAGTTGTAGCAACACTTAAGTCTTCTTGTGATTGAAGTATTATGGGTGGTGTAGCCCATAGGGTTCCCAAAAGCAAATAAGGTTTGGAAAATTCCTAAGCAGGGAAGCTTGGACTAGATATCCTACCATGAAGGTAAGGAGTATCATCGTAAGTTTGTGTTGGCACCTTGATCGAGTGGCCAAAATATTTATCACAAGGAGTGCTAATTGTCTTAATTAGCCTATATAGTAACTAAGCACTAAGCACTAGATAACTCACCATGGAGGTGCAAGTATCTAGGCTTCAAGGCATTACACCAAGATCCTACATAGATGGACTTATGTATGGATAGGGAAAGGCATTCCCTTTTGACTAACTAAAAAGGAATAACCCTACACTATGGTAAAATGGTCTTACATTCACAGAGAATGATAAGAAATGTGGGGGGACCATTAAGGTATCCTTTATGATACGAAGGTATAAAGGTGAATCCCCAACTATTATAATAAGTGGCCAATCCTAACCACTTGAGTGTCATCTACAATGACTAGTTCTCAGGTGTGGTATACCTTTTAATAAAAATAAATAAATTTGGAATACATCTATGTGAAGCTTGAGTGTGATCTTAACTTATAGTAATTGTATTTAAAAAAATTATACTCTCTCTGTGGGTTTGGTAACAATGGAGTTGTCACATGCATGAATGCAATAGATAGGAACTCATGAACTTATAAGGAATTGTGTGGATACAATAGCTAGAGTACTTATGAATCATTGTACCTTGAATGTGTAGGATCGAGAGTATCCCATCTAAATGTTGGAAAAACTATTCATAAGATAGAAGTGATGATCTCTCAATCGTATAGGATCAAGGATCATGTCAGTTGTTGTCGAAGTGGAAATGACCTTAGTTAGCCTATGGAGGTATGGTAACTAAGTGCCAAGGCTCTAAGATGATCAAATTGCTTAGATGGACTTAGAGTTAGGTTAGGGAATAAGAATACCCCTTTAAATGTGTAGGTTTATGGGATAATCTCTACACTATGGTCACATAGTCCTATGTCATGGAGGGTACAAGAAAGGTGGAGAGACCACTTATTGGCATCCTCCTAAATGTGTAGGTTTAGTAAGATAAACCCATAAAGAAAATATAAGAGCTAGCCACTCCTATCCATTGAGGGTCATCTACAACAACTTTAAACTCAAATATGGTGGTCTTGTATGTAGAGATAAATAAGTTAAAGGGTGTTTTACCTTATGAGCCTTCATTGGTAAGTGCTCTTGTTAAAAAAAAATGGGTTGGTATTTTTGGATTGTTATAACTTCAACCTTCTTCCAAAAGCATTTCCAAGGTAAAAAACTTTGTATTGAAAATTCACTATAATTTTGGTGACTCATAGGGGCCTTCTTGCTCACTAAAAGAGAATCCAATATTGTTACCTTCATCCTTGCGCATAGAGTCAAAATTTAAAGAAACTAAAAAATAATATAGAAGAGAATATAAGGAAAAGAATGCAAAAATCATAGAGCTAGAAGCTTATTCAAGCTTGCTTGATTTCTTTGCTTTCTTCTAAAGGGCACTAGAACTGCTTATCTTGTAGATTAAGGTCAAATAAAAAGGGTTGGGTTTAGGACTACTCACTCCTAGGCCATATATATGCAAAATCATGGGTGACTTTTATTGTCCTTATTCCTTTTCTTCCTCTAATGCCTTCTTGAAATGCTTCTATTACCTAGGAATGGATAATATGTCCCATATAGATACCACCATTGTGGACTTCTTTAGATGATCCACTATGTTGAATGTCCCAAGGAAAGTGGCTTTATGAGTTGTATACATTCGCAGTGGAGGCTTGGGCTTGTCTGTAGTTGATTGAACAAGCTCCAAGCGAGGTACATGTTGCCTTGGAGCCTTAGGAATATTTTTTAGCACCCATAAAATATTTTGGTGCACTCTACTTTGGTAGTTTTGTAGTGGTAGGCTCCTTCCTAAGGTATAATAACCTTATATGGATGTATGAGGTCACTTTATTGCTTCTTTATTTATCCTCTGTCACCCACTTCTTCGTCCTTATTACATAGTCTGATCAAACTTGTGGTTTGTTGGTTGCTATAATTCTTGCTCCATCAACTACTGCATATACTTCCTTCTCATCCCATGTTACTAGGATCTAATATAAAGGTATACAATTCAATTTATGGAGGCATGAGGCAAGGGTAGACTGGTTTTATATCTAGGTTTCAACCCCTAAATTAAATATAGATGCATGAGAAAACATTATTTTGCTAGATATAGTTACAGATGGTTGGATATTTCTCTAGGATAGATCTAGGCAGGATAAGCATTTAGAGTTGGGTAGTACCAAGCAGTGGTTTCTCCACATAGTTATTTTACATGGAAGTAAAATCTTTGGTAGGGTTAAGAGGAGTTTGTTATAGTGGGTGGGGATTGACACCATCTGTCGGTTATTGTTTTGAGGCTAACTTGAATCTTTGTCGGCTTGAAATTGAGACTTTGGATATCCATTAAAAGGAGGTTCATTTCCTTGATTATTTTTCTAGAAAATATGTTTTGCGTTATTCTAGTAATAGAACCTTTGGGTATTTTTTTGCCTCCTTAGGGATAAAACCTCATTAGATACTAATTTCAATAATTTTTTCATTGCCTCATACTCTAAGTTATTTGCAATAGGGAGAATTGGAGCAAGAAATGGAACAAGAATCATTAATGGATATATTGGGACTACAAGAGAGATTATTGGTTGGATAACTTGAGGATGTTGGTATGGGGAGTGGATATTGGAAAATAAAGGCATACGGGGCCTAGAGGCTAGCCTTCCAATCTAACTTAGATCATTTTCTGCCTTGATAGTTATCCCATAAGCATCTAACATAGAATTTATTCCCTTGACCTCAATCATCATAGATATTTTAGAATCTAAGGCCTTCAAATAGTATATAAATGCCATACCTAGGATAGGATAAATCTCAACATGGATTCTATGCCATGCTTTATTAAATCAAACATTGAAACCATCCATGGCCTCCATTAATGCTCTCTTTATGGTTGAAAATTGCTCTAAGAGAGATACTCCATCTACCTTCTCTTTGAATCTTTCAACAAATAGAGTAGCAAGTTGGTCCCAATCAACAATGGAATGTGGTTGAAGTGAGATATACCACCCACATGTCTTGCCTTTGAATGATGCCACCAATAATATTAGAGCCATATTTTGCTCTATCACATTATGAACTGCACACAGGTTGACCATGTGTTGCAAGTGTTCAATCAGTGTGGTTAATTACATGCTAGTGAAGTATGAGAGAGAATTCAATGTGGATGTTGGGATATCATCCTATACTATATATAAAACTGGAGGTCTCAATAGACATCAATAATTGTAGGTAGGAAATGCTCTAGGTGGTTGAGCAGCCATATTTTAACCTCGACCTTGAGATTTTCTTCTTCTTGGAATTGTGTTGAGCATAGGTACCATCACTTGTTGATTTGTAGATACAATGTATCTAGTCTTAGGTCTTGCATTCATACAATTTTGGGTAGTTTACTTTTAGCAAAGTCATTAGGTGAATGATGCATGTGATCTTTAAGTAGAGATACTAAGACCATCATCGAGACCTCAATTTGATACTTTCTAGATGGCTTATTTTGGGTATTTACCTTTAATGGAGTTGCTAGGTGAATTTTTTTTAGATGCTTAAATAAGAAAATAAGTTGATATCTTCACTAGAATCTCAAATTTTTACTTCTAATGAATGAGAATAATTGTTGGAATTGAATCCCACTAGACATGCCATTAAATCATTGTTCTCTTTGATTATCATGATCACTAGATGTAGGGGGGACTGATTTTATGATCATACCTCATGTGGAATGGCACAACAAGGCAACTCCAAGAGCATATGAATTGACTCGATTAGACGGCCTTTAGGGTTTTTACAAGTTTGACTCCTTTTGAGATGTGATACTCAATGCTCTCTATTCTAATCTAACCTAACTAGATTTTTTGCACACATAAGAAAAGGGAAATAAAAACCACATGAAAAAGAGGAAAAATAAAAATCCTAAGCTAACTCGGGCCTATGCACAATGATCATAAGATTCTTCTACAAAACATTGGAATAAATGAACACACGAGTCTTTGGTGTTGATAACTCAAAGTGAACACTTTCTCTTCTCGACAAGCACAATTAAGCACAAATTAAATATATAAGAAATGAGTCAGAAATGAAGTATTCATGACCTCTTATACATGTGTATAAACATACATACACAATAAATGGGATAAAAAATCCCAATAGTCACAACTTCAAGTATATATATGATTATGAATATTACAAACCATGTTAAAGTGAGGGCTTGAAAGATTTCCCACAAAACCACTTAAGGTTCGAGTCCAAATTTTTATACAAAATAAAATGAAGGGATAGCTATAGATAGCAACTAACCAATCCTTCCAATGCCTAGAAAACTATTATTTATAGACAAAATGAGGAGATTTTCCCTCCAAAAATTTGTGTAAGAATTGGATGATGTCATTTTGTTACTCCCTTGATCTAGTTCTCATTATGTAATTTTAGTCCTTCAAGGTATCTAGATCTTGAATCATCAATTCTAATACCAACTACTGCTAACAATCTCAACTACCACCCTAGGGATCCTAAAACTTGAGTACGACCATCTTCTAAAATCAACGTTGTTAGATTTGAGGGTGATTTTTCTTTGAATACCATATTTCTACCTTCAATAGGGCAACCACTTTTCCTATATTATTGAGCCTATGTGATGCTAGTAGGTGATCCTTAAATTCTTTCAACAATGACTCATTAGTTCAACTCATCTTTCATTTTGGGAGTTTGTGCACCAATCATGGAGTTTCACAATCTAGTCTCCTTCCTTCATGCTAATATGTTGTATCTGACCACTCTTCCTTCTTGGAGTGATTTTCTTTTCTCCTCAACTTCCCTTTGAGACCATGCTAGTCATTGATATTTGGCTTAGACAACTCTCTAAAATTCTACTCTTCTTCCTCTATCGAACCTTTATAAAACTTTTGTAGCTAGGTTGGACTTTTATAGAAAGTTTGTAGAAGTATTTTATTGGACCTTTTTCTTGGGTAGTTTGACTTTTGGAACTTTCATCTCATCCAATTTTAGGAGTTTTTTGCAACTCATGATCCTACCTTCAAAAATTTTCTTCTCTTTTCTCCTTCGAAGCTTTTCCAACTTTTGATGTTCTAAACTTTTGTTTTTCTTGTGTCCTTCGACACTTTTTGCTACCTTTTAATTTTTGGAACTTTTATATAATGTATGGTCTATCAAAAATCTTACCTCTTGCTTTCTATCCAGGACTTCTATAAATTTGTGCTACCTCTTCGTTGGAACTTTTGCCCACATTTGATCTAATGTTTCTTTTTCCACCCTCAACTAGAATTGCCTCTCCTTTAGCTTTCTTCCAAAAATATTTCCAAGGCAAAAAAAATTGTAGTAAAAATTCACTACAAAAGGCAAATGAGCTTCTGATGATAAAGTGGACATGACTAAAGACACAACCAAAAATACCCTTAGGCTTTGTCAATTTATGGAAATGGATCAATTATTTTATTTGATGATAACAAAATATTTATCTAGCTTGGCCACTATTTAAGAGGCTCATCATATTCTTCAACTATATTAACACCATGATGTAGATCTCTCTATCAATCATCATCCTCGATGTCATAGATTTGGATTCCACATCTATAACTTGTGCTTAAAACCCATCAAAATACCATGTTGTTGTAGGAGGTCAAATCATCAAATATTAGGATCCACAATATAACTATGCAGATCCTCATCATTTTTTAGTCAATTAATGTTGGTTGATGGTCTAAGCATCATAATAGAATAAGTCTAGGGAGTTACATAACCCCATTCAAACTTGATATATCTATTCCTAGTATATTTTGATTCAAATTTTGGTTTCTAAATAAGCAACACGAGATACTTTTCATTGTAAACATTATACACAAATATATTTCATCAATATCCATTTGTAAGGTTTATGATAGACATCAAATTCAGTAATTTAAATAGATGGATGTTTAATATTATGCAACATACCACATGTAAAAGAGAGTCAAATACCACTTGTTAGTCTGTTGGGGGCATTAAATTTATAAATATATTAATTTTTATATGACTTGTAAGTCCATGGTAAATTGTCTTGCTCCTCTAGTAACAATATATCATGGACATGTGAGTTTGGTGGATGTGAAATGTTGTATCATGTCCTTTGTGAATAATACAGGTTGGAAAAAGGTAACGTTTTTTTATTTTTCTAGATAATAAAGGGTTGTACTCAGGTCCCCCACCCTCAAAAAATTACATCTCCCTTCTTTGAGATTTTATAAATAGACACATTTCTCATCTCAATTGAGATGTTGTAGCTAGAAACCTACATAATTTTACATAAAATGTCTGAATTCTTGATTTTCATTTTCTAGATCTTTTTAATTTTTTTTATGAATACAGTTAATCCAGAATTTAACATCTTTCTTGACATTTTCCTTTAGCAACATTCACAATGACAAAACTTTACCTCTATTATCTATTCCTTGCATATTAGTAGAATAATATTTCTAAAAAATTGCACTATCATAATTCGCATTACCAAATCTGGATTGCTAGTTTCCTTTCTGAAACACAAGTGCAACCACAAAAATTATAATAAATATTCTAAATGAAAACACATTATTGTTACCAAATAAAGCAAATATTACCAATGGAAAATATTAAAGTAAAACTTAATCATTAGTTGATTCAGGCAATCAACATTTTTTTGTCGGCTTCAACTAAACTTTCTACTTCCTCTAACCATGGAAAGGAGAATTTAACTTCACGATCCTCAATCAAAACTCCTCTATTGGTAAGCTTATCTGTCATTTGTTTTCTTACCTTAATATATGTGTAAACCTGATTTCTTCAAACTCTTTAGCAAGATCTTGAATTTCCACAATTATCTCTTGTATGTTCCATGAAGCCTTTGCTTTCCTCAAAATTGCATTTATTACTATGAGAGAATTACCTTCCATCCATACTCTATTCCATTTCATTTGTTTACATATTTTTAACCCTTCTAAAGTCGCCCAAGCTTCAACTTCATTATTTGTCTTAAATCCACTATTGAAAGCATAATGAGACAAAATCTCTCCTCTATTATTTCTAATTATTCCTCCTCCTCCTAGTCCTGGATTTCCTTTATATGCTCCATCAAAATTTAGTTTAACCCACTCCACATCTAGTGGTTTCCACTTTATATTCTTTGCCTTCTTTTTGCTTCTCTTGTACCCAACATCACAATTCCATTTAATGACTTGACTCCATATCTATCAAGGCTCAATGAGTCAATAATTAAAAAAAAAAGTTTATTTAGTTATTAAATGAAGAGTGTCTTTTTAATCGAGATATTTTTGGTAAAACCAAAAAATATCAAGTCATTATTTGATCAAGTTTTTTTTTGTCATATAGTTGTTGGTAGTACTTGAGACACCCTTTTAAATTAATTTTGATTAAGGAGAGGGAGAACTTTTGCCTTGTCACTCATGGAGAAGATAATCATTATTAAAAAGTTTGAAGGGCAAGACTTCCATAAATGGCAAGTCAAGTATTGTTCACATTTAACAAAATTAATCCCAATTTGGAAGACGTAATTTTCTCTTTTGAATGATAAAGAAAATCGAGTTAAAAAAACGACTCTAATATAGAGAAAATTGTATAACTTGTGAAAAACAAGCTTAATATTTTCTCTTTAGATAGACATCCTTCTTAAAAGACAAACAATTTTAAAGAGTAAACTTATATGTTTCTACTATAAACGAAAGGGCCATATCATGATGAATGATGTTCTACGAGCAAGGATCTCATAAATGACAAGTTGAACATAGATAAGACATTGGTTACTAGTGAGAGCAATAGTGAAGACTTAGGCTTTGCAAACATGATGAAGACCATCCATATGAGGATAGTGAAGACTTAGGCTTTGCAAACATGGTTATCTTAATTTAATTAAAAATATATACATACTTATGAAAAATATTGATACATGCACACATTCACTCCCTTTCCTCTCTTTCGTTTAAACTTCGAGTTTCTCAATTAAAAATCTAAAATCTAGAGAGCCAATTAGTTAATGACTTGATAACTCCACATATTGATACGTACAAATTCACTCGCTTTCCTCATTTTATGCAGTTTAAAGTTTTTTAATTAAAAATCTAAAATTTAAAGAATTAGTTAATAATTTTATAACTTTTATATACAATCTTAATAATTTTATTAATAATTTTTTTAATAATATAAAATATATCGTAATCTACACTCCTCAATTACATAACAATTTTCTTAAAAACCCTCTCCCATGATTTTTTTTAAAAACTGATTAACTCCATCCGTCCACCTATGTAGATTCTTGCACTTCCCAATGATATCAATACAGTTGTGGTGCGCCATGACCAGATTAATTACATTTGTTTGGTGAGATGTATTAGAAAGTTTATTATAATAGTTTTAAAGATTAATTACATTTGTTTGGTGAGATGTATTAGAAAGTTTATTATAATAGTTTTAAAGATTAATTACATTTGTTTGGTGAGTTGGACACTTAATAAGAAGAGATTTAGGTTCAAATCTTGTTGATGGTGTCATTTGGTAAAAGGAAATAGTCTGATTTAAATTTGTTGAGTGATGCGTCAAATGAAACCACCAAGTTAACATAAACGAGATGCTGCAAAGGTTATAAAAAACAACCTAAAATTCAAATCCTACTTAAAAATATAATGGATTCTTTTGTATTAACAAAAACAAAAACGTCAAAGAAAAGCGTTCCCTTTGAAGGCCAAACCACCCAATCAAAATTTCCAATCAATGATGACCGTTGGGTTTAAAATTGAGCAAACTCGTTTTTATCATTGGACTTTCAACTAGGTACCAAAAGATGTCGAAAATACATACGTACGTGAAAACATACACAATGAGTACACATCTATATCTGATAACGTGTGTATATATACGTTCTTCCCTGGTGGCACGACCAGCAAGACACCTTACGCCGTAAGATGATTAATATACTTTTGTGTTGTGGATTGGATTGACATGACTTAAAGTGTAGTGGATGTTTTATGCTCACCAGGTTGGCTCTTGGGATAAGTCCGTAGGAAAAATTTAATCTCTGCCGTTGATCGTCATTCAATATTTAGTCTTAATTACTAAATCAGATGAGGCTACTCCTGAACCTCTCCACGACAACTAGATCTCGAAACTAGAGGTTATATTCTTCATATTACGTCATATTAGTTTATTTCTTGATGTGCAAGAATTTATTCGTGGGTTTTGTCCTTTAGGATAAACCATTTTTAAATCTCCAAGAAACACATTTATTTCCGTTGTTTTAGAAGTTAAACCAACTCTATTTAATTAAAATTAAAAAATATTAATTATTAGATAGGGTTCAAATATAATTCATTTATATTTAAACACACCAGCTAAAAATTTAAAATTTTAAGTTCTAAGAACTTTGGGTTGAACTAGATTACTTGCTAGGCTATAAGATTGGATTTGAATAGTAAATAACATGCATTTATACATTATTATATATTAGTTATTTAAAAAAAATTATTTTAATAAAATTTAAATCTTAACTAATTTTATTGTAAATTTGTAAATTAAATATATATTTAAAAACATCGAGAGTTATCAATCTCGAGGTCCTTATCTCATTTCTCGGGGGTGTGTTCTCTAAGATAGGTGCCTCGGGATTGATAACTCTCGACGTTTTTAGATATATATCTTTTATATCTAAGCTAGTTTATTAAATAGTTGCAACGGTTGATTAGTCGGCTGTTTTAGTTTAAATATTTTGTATAGGTTCGTTAGTCGGATGTTTTAGATTAAATATTTTAAATGTTTTTGTTAATGTCGTTTTTTTAATAATAAAAAAAATTGTTTACTACGTGACATGTATGACCTCTTTGCCTCCCACCCCTCTTTGCCATTGCAGGAACTTCTCGGCGTAATTAATTTATTGTCAAAATAATTTAATATGAATGTTAAAGCTTTTATAATATAAATGTAAATATGTTATGGGGGCAACCCAACAGTTGAAGGTTTGACTCTTCTTTAAATAATAAAATTTGTTACTTAATTAATTCATTGTTAAAACAATTTTAATAGGAATGCCAAAGATTTTATAATATAAATGTAAATATATTTTAGGGGTAGGGCAACAGTTCTAGGTTTGACTCTTCTTTGGAAGTCAAGGTTCAAACACTGGTGTGAGTGTGAGATTGTGTGTTAATTCTTTATTGATAAGTTTAGCTTTCAACTTTAAGAGGGTTTATAACTAGAATGAGAATGCTCAACCCCAAACCCCAAATATAAAGGTGGTAAGATTTCTTAACTTAACCAAACCAATAAATAAATAAATAAATAAATGCATGCCAATAAATGCGACTCATATATCTATCAATTAATTTCAATAGAGGTTAAGGAAAATTATTGCCATATTTAATAATTCTATAGAAAGAGAAAACTAATAAACCATATAAATGCAATAAAGTAAACTTATAAGAAAAATTATATACAATAATAATATAAAATAAAATTGATCAAAGCAATTATTTAAGTATTTATACAATCTCAATTGTATTAAAAACTTTTAATTTTATAAAATTTATTTTATATTATTAAATTATAAAATTTAAAAAAATTTATAGAAATTATAATTTAATCTAAAACATTTTAAAAATAATATTTATAATATATAAATTACATTTATTATTTTTTTAAAGCCTGAGTATATTTGTGAACTTTGGTGTGATCCAAGTTTTTAATATGATACTTACATCAAACAATATTAAAGAATATTTCAAAATAATCATCATTACTAATTATATATTTGTGAACTTGGTGTGACCCAAGTTTTTCATATAATACTTACATTAAACAATATTTAAAAAACAACATTAAAAAATATTTCAAAATAATTATCATTACTAATTATTCAAAATAATCATCAGGTTTTCAGCGTAGACATTAAAACAATATTCACGAGGTTAAGGGTTTGTTTCCGTCTTAGGTGTGATGAGCGTTTTCGTTCTGTATTAGGTGCGATGAGCTTAAATTATGGCGTGATCTTCGTTGCATTTAATGTGTTGTTTCGTCTGCTACACATCAAATAGTAAATAGTACATCACAGCATGTCTGACATGGCAATTCTATCCTCCACTTTTTTCAGTTCGAAAAGGTGGGAAAAAAGATGGGGTGCAGACCCGTTCTAAAAATTGAAGCTAAAATAATTGTATTGGAATGGGAATGGAATAAGATTCCCATTAAGAATCACTTTGTTTGTAAAGCGCTACAGAGACATTATTATCACATCCTGGGCTGACGCGAACTTCGTTTCAAAAAAGATAAACAATCGAGTCCTGGTCTGATCTGCATTGATTTTATGCACTATTTCGATTGCTACAAAATTAGAGCTTTATCTGCCACATATTCTTGCCGATCTTTGCGGTAGATCAAGTCGTTTGGTCGATCTCTTGTCTACTGCCCTAACCATTATGGAGTCCTTGTCACACAAAATGTAATGACCCTACCATCTAGCCTATCCCCTCCAACCGTCCTCGATCCTATAGGGCATTGAACTGGACAACCAACCAACAAACATTCTATTGCTACCATACAATACAAAATGATCCTTCCCAAGGAGAGGCCAAACCCTAAACACTAGGCTCTCTTTGTTAGACCAAAAAAAAAAAAATCCTACCATACAATGTATCCTCTCCGACCTAGGCAGCCAATTGGTAAACATTCTACCACTACCATGTGACCTATCCCCTTTTACCACTACCATCCGACCTATCCCCTTTTAGTTAGATCATGGTTTGAACCTTGAACCTCTCTAGAGTGGGACAATCAACCGGCAAAAATTCAACCCTTATGATCTAACATATTCCTTCAAGACATTGAACCAACCTATCTCCTTTAAATACATAATAGTTTAAATCTTAAATCTTCGGAACTCTTAATGATAATTATTTATATATTAGAATCTTTCAATGTTGCCTTGTTGGTAGGCCATTCAGTATCAAGATTCTCGAACAAAGATCAATGTGTAAGACTACGCTATATGTTTGCTCTTGCCAAGCAAGTCAGAGAATTAGATGAGCAGCTGCCACAGCAGAGACACAAGCTTAATGAGGTAGTCAACTTCATTGTTCAAGGATGTGTTATGTGTGTTTCGCAGATGACAAATCACAGTCTCTTCAGGTAACAGTAGATGAAATTCGGTACCAAATGTACTGCCCAACAGAAAATGTGAATTGTTAGTTGGTTTTTTCCTCCTCTTTAAAAACTGATAATTGATTAATAAAATAGCAATTGTTTATGACGATGCAAGTTCATTTCTGCTTCAAGGATGCAGGTTCATTTCTGCTTCAAAGGATGCTGAAGAAAAAAAAATTGGAGTCTCAGTAAGGCTAAATATACCCAGATCTTATTTTGGAAGCCGTTATTAGCCTTTTGAATAGAACGCCTCATTTTTCTCCCTCCAACACAGGGACGAAGTCAGGATGCAGGTGTGAATTTATATATTCGGATGCTTTGATTTTTCCTTTTTAACATGAATCTGCAGATTTTGCAGATTACGACGAAGTCAGGATGCAGGTGTGAATTTATATATTCGGATGCTTTGATTTTTCCTTTTTAACATGAATCTGCAGATTTTGCAGATTACGTGTGGTTCATTTCTGCTTCAAAGGATGCTGAAGGAAAAAAAATTGGAGTCTCAGTAAGGCTAAATATACCCAGATCTTATTTTGGAAGCCGTTATTAGCCTTTTGAATAGAACGCCTCATTTTTCTCCCTCCAACACAGGGACGAAGTCAGGATGCAGGTGTGAATTTATATATTCGGATGCTTTGATTTTTCCTTTTTAACATGAATCTGCAGATTTTGCAGATTACGTGTGGTTCATTTCTGCTTCAAAGGATGCTGAAGGAAAAAAAATTGGAGTCTCAGTAAGGCTAAATATACCCAGATCTTATTTTGGAAGCCGTTATTAGCCTTTTGAATAGAACGCCTCATTTTTCTCCCTCCAACACAGGGACGAAGTCAGGATGCAGGTGTGAATTTATATATTCGGATGCTTTGATTTTTCCTTTTTAACATGAATCTGCAGATTTTGCAGATTACGTGTGGTTCATTTCTGCTTCAAGGATGCAGGTTCATTTCTGCTTCAAAGGATGCTGAAGGAAAAAAAAATTGGAGTCTCAGTAAGGCTAAATATACCCAAATCTTATTTTGGAAGCCGTTATTAGCCTTTTGAATAGAACGCCTCATTTTTCTCCCTCCAACACAGGGACGAAGTCAGGATGCAGGTGTGAATTTATATATTCGGATGCTTTGATTTTTCCTTTTTAACATGAATCTGCATATTTTGCAGATTACGTGTGGTTATATTTGATTTGTAGTGGGCATTGAAAGGTATATTCAGATGCTTTGATTTTTCCTTTTTAACATGAATCTGCATATTTTGCAGATTACGTGTGGTTATATTTGATTTGTAGTGGGCATTGAAAGGTACAGGATACTGGGATTCTCCAAGTGGAGGTGAATGATCAAATTAGGAAAGTTGTTGTCATTTACATAATATATTTGTTGGAACATAATTCGTCCATACCCAGCCTCCAAAATTTGTAGTTGTAAGTATTAAGGTTGAGCTGATTGAATACAGCAGTTGCAAGGGTTGTTTTGTCCACCCAACCCTTGCAACTGCTGTATTCAATCAAATCAACTTTAAGACCTACAACTACAAATTCTGGAAGCTGGTTATGCACGAATTATGTTCCAACAAACATATTATGATGCTACAATGTCAGCTTTTATACGATTTGATTAGGCAAAAAAAAAATGAGCTCTCAGAGATCATGTGGACCGTGAAGTGTAAGCAAATGCTTTTTCAAGAGCGCCTTGTGAGCCAGTGTTTATGTTCATTGACAACGCCCTAAAAGAAAGTGACCTGGCTAAGCTTCTGCCCACAGACCTTTCATGCCTTCCAAAGCAGACCAGAATTCTGTTAACCACTAGAAAGACTCATGAAAGTCGCACCCTTTTCGAGCCAGTCATTCAATAATATGATCATAATGTAGAAATTCTTGATGGAGCAGACAAATTTTGTGTAAGAAAGCTCTAGGTAGTGTTGACGCCAACTTTCACCAAGACGAACATATAGAGGGTTTGGTGAAAATTTGTGGTGGCTTGGTTCCAAATTTGAGTATGCACGGTAGTGACGTCTCAGCTTGTATGAAACGATTGATTCTTTTAAGGGAATCGCTGAAGGAAGGAGAACAGCAAGAAATAAGTGAGCGGGTAGTAGATGTTGTATATAATAGTTTGAATGCAGATTGCAAAGAGGCCTTTTTGGACATTGCATGCTTCTTTCACAATTGGGAACGCAGCTTTGTCTCTTATATTGTTGGAGACCCACCACTTTAACCCCTAGAAAATACAACTCTTGTAATGATATCCCATGACCCCCACTTCAACGAGTCTTGGGACGTTCCGAATGGGTCGAATTTGTAAGAGAAAGATGTACGAGAAGGCTTTTTAGAAGTTCAAGATATAGGTAGAGCGCCAGGGAGGAAGTTGACACAAACACAATAAGATAGAATCGTGGACGAGGAATCCTTGGCTGAGCTGTGCAATATACTCAGGTCTGTTACGTTCCACCTGGGTGTCTTGTTTAATTACTGTTATAAATTTTTGTAATTTTTCTCAATACGTTCTAGCTTCGAGGATTAGGAAAAAACTATCCTGAACGACCGTTATTTTCAGTTTTTTTTTCACTTAACGTCTATGGATCTAACTTGCACATTGCAAATAGTCCTTGCAAAACTTCCAAAAAAAAATAAAATGATTACGTGTATCAAAAACTCAATGTTCAAAATGGAAATTGATGCAGAGCACCTGGACTTATGCATGCTTCTTTGAGAACCCTGGAGAAATCAAAATCAATGGAAAATGCCGGAAAGACTTTAAAAACCTAAGGTGCATATATCTACTTTACAATACTTCTTTTTGTGTAGATCTCGCTAAAGTCTAACGCTTGACGGTGATAAGGGCCAAATTCAGCAACAATCCTATCGAGGACTTACGCATGCCCAGCAACAATCCTATCGAGGACTTACGCATGCTCCCTGGACTTATGCTTGCTTCTTTGAGAACCTTGGAGAAATCAAAATCAATAGAAAATGCCGGAAGGACTTTAAAAACCTAAGGTGCAGATATCTACTTTACAATACTCTTTTTGTGTAGATCTCGCTAAAGTCTACGCTTGACGGTGATAAGGACCGAATTCAGCATCCAGGCAAGTGCTCTACTCTTGTTGTGGTGTATTGCCTTTCTTTTTTATAAGAATGTGTTTTGCGTTTTAAAAATGTTTTTTTTTTTTAAATCTGCAAGGGAGTTGTTACATTTATTATTGTCATTTTACTATTAAATAGGATTTAAATTCTAGGACTGTTTTTAACAACATACTTTTGTTGTGGTGTATTGTCTGTTCTTTTTATAAAAATGTGTTTATGAATTTCAAAAATGTCTTTTTTTTATAAAAATGTGTTTATGAATTTCAAAAGTGTTTTTTTTTTTAATTTGTAAGAGAGTTGTTAAATTTATTGTTCTTTTTTACTATTAAAGAGGGTTTAAATTTTAGGGCTGTCTCCAACAACATTTATTCCACTTTATTGTTATTAAACCAGTTTGAAGAAAAGCATTGGGGATTGATACGAGATTGGTACTGTTGTTGTTGGGCTGGTGCACACTCACGGGACTTAGGTTAGATTAGCCATTGTCCGATGGAACGCACTCAAGGGACTCAAGTTAAACTAGCTGTTATACATACCCCAAAGTTTAAACCTAAATCTATTCTTGGTAAACACCAGATCTTACCAATCCAACAAACTCCTAAAAACTCATTTAAAAAATAATAGTATAAACAAAACCTTTCCGTTTATACTAGTAGAGTAGACATATAATTTTACAATGAATAATTTGGAAAACTAATGCACCTTGCAGTTATCGTCCTCTTTACAGTGAGTTGAGACCAGTGTCGAATATCCAGCTTTCTTTGGATGAAAGCTTTGGCAAGTTATCCTTGTTGCAAGAACTGCACTTAAAGAATGATGTAGTGCTTCCACCAAATTTTGGCCATCTTAAGTCTCTGCGTCTTTTAAGATTTTATAATTGCAAAATGGTCACATTGCCCCAAAGCTTTGGCAGTCTCTCTGCCTTGGAAGGGTTGTCAATAAAAGGATGCGAGGAATTAGAGATTCTTCCGATGAGCTTCGGTGAACTTCAGAAGTTGGCATTCCTGGAGGTGATGTTTTGTCCCAAATTGTCGAGCCTTTCAGAAAATTTCGGCCAACTCACATCTTTAAGAATTCTGAATCTAGACGGATGTGAGGGGCTTTCTACATTGCCAGAAAGTTTTGGCAATTTATCTAGTTTGGAAGAACTATCTTTAAAGGGGTGTTCCAAGCTTTGTTGAAAAAAAAAGGTGTCTTTAAACTTGCACCCTTATAAATGTCTAAAATAACCTGATTACTACTTTTTCAGAAATGCTTAATTAAAGTCTAAAACAACCTTAACTCTATAAAAAAAAATTGCTTAATTAAAAAGAAGTTGGACCAGTTTGAACCTGTGACCTCAAGGTTCATGATTTTGCATGCAGGGCTAAAAATGAGATCAGTTGTAGATGTCATCGGGTTATAATTTTGTTGTCCATGTTTTCATCTTCACTTGTTAAATAACAATGTCACTTGACTTCCCAATAATATATGATATGCATCGTCTTTGAGTTCCCTGATTCCACCAAAAGCTCTGATTTCTAGTTATCTCTCAACATATTTGTCTTTGAATACACGTCTTCGTTTATTTATCAATCTATAAAGCTATAGAAATAGTTATAGTGCAAATTAATTTTAATATGGTCATGAATATATCAATAAATTATGAAGATACCATCGAGAGCTTTACAAGGACATGGAAGCATAAAATAGTGCTTGTGTATATGGAGATATGGCTCTAGAAGAAAACATGGGAGGTAGACGATAGGCTGAAATAGATGAGATTAAGATAGAGCATTTTTAGAAATGAGAGCATAACTATCTCATGCTTTGCAAAAGTGTTGGATTGAGCAAATGGATTAATTCAAGTATGTCTAATGGATATTTTTTCTTAAACAAACGGATAAATTGCTTATGCACAGGATATTGCAAATATAGAGGAGGTTAAATGATATCTATTGCCTACAAATATGCCCTCTCCTACCATGAATAGTCTCTTCAACTCAACAAGTGGTGGCCTCGACCCTAAATTTTTGCTTCTTATCAAATGATGAAGGTGTATTAGTGCTCATCTTGAGCCAACAACTGCCAATTTGTAAAAATTGCTTACAAGCATTGTTTGTAGACTCTCAAAATGCAACCCAGCCTAGCCTAGATTATCGCTTTGTCATGAATTTTATTTAGAAAAACTAGATAATGGAACCACTCAATATTAGTATCCTACTCTTATACCAAATAAAGGAAATAGAATCAAGGTAGACATCATTGCATAAAAACATCACATTGCATTAACCTTTACACAAAGGAATAATATATAAAATACATATCTAATTAGTTATTAAGTTTGTTCATGTAACAAAACAAACTTGTAATGAATATACTAAATATATAATCATAACCAAATAATGTAATAAAAAAGCTATCTAATAGTCAACGAATGATTTTCTTCCCCTGTTGTGAAAAATAAGTACCCATAACTAACTCTAACTACAGTACCGAGTTGTTTTAGTAGCCAAATCTGGTCACCATCTATTTGTAATAAGGTTTCCTATCAATTTTGATTTGGTTTGCTACTCTCCATTATGGCAACCAAATGTGTGAAAAGTTTGTGGTTATATATCTATTCAAACTATGTGCCCATTTCCTACTTAACAACAAACCATAGGTATTGGTATGTCAACTATCACTATGTCAATACAATTTCATATTTGGGGTTTTGAGGTTACTTGTCTCAAGACACTAGGTAATTATTTTATGACTCTAACTTGAGACCTATCTACTTGAATTATTGTTCTTGATGTTTTTAGAGGTGTCAAACCCAAAGACCTACACATTGACATAGGAACTACATTTGTAAAAGCTCCAAAATAAACTAGACAATTATGTAACCTTTGCCTATTAATAGTGAGTGTAATAAGCAAAGGAGGTCATTCTACTTTGTCTTTTTGGGAGTTCTTCCCTTCAATTTCTTATTGTCTCACCGGATTGGTAGCATGACGTATACTCAAATATTCTTAAAGAAGTTATCTTTGTTTGAAAATGTGTAACAATTCTTATATAGAAATATTTGCTTTCAATTTCTTTAAATCTTCCACAATGTTGTATTTTGATTTATTTTTATTTCTAGTCGATCATTCTAGTTGATGAATTGGTGGTAATTGAGAAAACTGTGGGTGTTGCACCTTAGGATTAGGATGTGAATTATTATTTTATAGGGTAGCAGTCATCATAGGTTTCTTATATTGTCTTTTATTTAGAAAAGGTTGAGATTTGATACCTACATAAGCTTCATCTTCTTCACCCCCTTTTGAATCATCCTCTATATTTCCCATGGGAAAATTTTGCCATGTGACCATGGCGATGTCTATGTATTTTCACATGGTTTCTAAAGGAATTTTTGATTAAGGATCTCTCTGAGGTGCATTTGCTTAATCTACAAAGACATCAAATTCTATCAAAAATTTTGGACATGAGTTTTCCCAATGATCTATAATTTCATGCATGCAACACCAATGTTCCATGACTACATTATCTAATTTTGCTATATGGTTCTCTAGGATGGAAGTTTTCACATTACATCTTTGTATTTCTTCTTTGAAAATGATTACTCCCATGAATTTTTTTGTCTTTTAAATATATCTATGGTTGGTTCTCATGATTAGGACCTTTTTCCATTCTTCTTTGCATGGATATCATTTAGTTACAAAGATTTTAGATAATAGTTTTTTTTTTTTGGAAAACATCCCAAAAGGGATGCCACTTTCGGTAAGACCCAAGGAGGCAGGGGTATCCATTCCGCCAAAAATGCCTAGGACTCGGACCTGGCCTACCACCTTTGACATACTTAAGGAGCAAACAAACACACAAAACCAATTTAAAAATAAGTAAATAACAACAAAAATAATAAAATAAAATAAAAAACATGCTCTTTGAGTGTGTCAAAAACAAAAGCACAACCAAACATGCACAATAAGATAAAAGAAACCACAACACAAAACACATAGAAAAACACAAGAACCACATAACAAAACACAAACAAGACAAAAACAACAGAACACTACAAAGACAACCAAAAAAAACATGAAAAATAAACACAACCAAAACCTAAAAAAAAAATAAAAAATAAAAAAATAAAAAACAACCAACAAACATACAATAAACAAAAACAAAAAACATAGAAAACACTCACACATAAAAACATGAAATAACACAAACAAAGAGAAACCCAAGAACAAGAACGAAAAAAACATAAGAACAATAACCAAAAACATAAAAAAAAAAACACAAGAACAAAAAAACAACAACACAAAGAACACAAAAACAAAACAAAACAAAACAAAAGAACCCACCCACCTTAAAAAACTAAACAAAAAATACAAAAATGAAAAAAGAAAAAAAATTGAACATAACAATGACCTATCGAGACCAAAAGACTCTTAAGGCAAGAATCAACAGAGGAAACAAAATAAAGAATAGAATGAGCTAGGGAACTAAAAAAAACTGAATGAACCAAAGAGAAGACAAAAAAAAAAAAAAAACAAGAAGAAACTAGGTACCTTCAAAACTGGAGCCATCCAAAGAAATGATAGAAAGAAGAGCTTCCTTAATTTGAGAAGCCCACCATATAGGAGGGTGTCCATAACAAGTAAGATCACCTTTGTCCAAAGTTCAATTAGCTAAAGCATCAACACTCTTGTTTTGATCTCTGACCACATGATTGTAACCAACTTTCAAAAATCCCATCTGGATTAATTGAATCTTCTCAATAATTCTTTTTATTCTTCAATCCACCTTATGATTCTTAGAAGGAGTCTTCAAGAGATTAATCATAAGTTGAGATTTTAGATAATACATTGCATACTTTTTAAATCAAATGATCTTTTCTTTGAATATCTTGAGAAATATTCTTTCTAGGGTTCTCAATTAATTCTTGCATTATTGGCATAAATACTTTTCAAGGGGGCTTTTTCAATGGCCAAAAGCATTCATGTCAATACCATCCAATTTTCTATCCTAAGCACATCTTCATATGCATTAGCAAGGTCATTTTCCCATTGTATTCGTTTGATTTGAAATGCAATCTTTGGGTCAATTCCTATAAAGTAAAATTCAATGGCTAACTCTTCATGAAGCCTTTTTACTTTTGGAATCTACCGATATAACCTTTGAAAGCTATAATTATATTCTCATACTAGTTCATGTTTTTTTGAATGGTTGGTGGAAGGGGTTTTGAAAGGGTCCTTGAACCTTTTACATAGAGCAGAAAAGAGACACCCTCAATAGGACAAAAAGAGGTCTCTCAAAAAGGATGCTAGATGGTCCAAAACACAAGCCCAAAGGCAGAAACAAAGAAAGTAACCAAAAACAAGGTGATATCGAAACAAACCAAAAAGATAGGGCATAGGAGATGAAGATAATGCCGACACAACAAACGAAGGAGATAGCAAGGGAGAGAAGAAATTAATCATCATCACCATGAGGAAGGGAAGAAGCACGATCCTTTTGTTGGACGTCATAAAGATGGCTATTGTACTCATCCAGGGTGACCTTAGCTTGCTAGAGAAGAGAGGAGGTCATATTTGCAACGTTGGTTAAGGCTTTCATCAAGTTGCAAAGCTCCTAAATGTAAGAATTTCTTGTAATTAACTAAACATAGGCTTTTAGTTGGGTGTGGTTGGAAGAACCACTCTGGAGAAGACCTTTATGCGTCAAAAACCTAACAGAGAAGTCCTCCCTTTTGGAAAGTTTGGGAGGAGGGGGTGAATCCTCGAAGGCATCACAATCATTTTCAATGATAATGGGGGACTTCCCTTTTCCAATTTGAGACTTGGCCTTGGAGGTCATACTAGTTTATGTTTAACTTTACCAAATGTTACTAATTGCATCATTAAACTTCCTATGATTCTTATGTTAGAAATTTTATTCTTGAAAACTCTTTTAAACTCATCCCAATCATGGATGGTTAAAATAGGAAAATCATAGAACCATGTTCTTATAGAACCTCCAAATGTGAATAAGAATAATTTCATTATTAAATATTTGTATTTCACATTCAACAAGTTTATAGTTTGAGTAAAAGTTGTTAAATGTTCATCGACACTAATAAATCTATCATCATTAAATATCAGTAGGTATATTTGATATTTAGGTGTAATTGATGTAGGTCCCCCTATATGAATAATGGGGTATTGGTCCTCCATCCTGGGGGTTGGTTATCGATGATGTGAACCATTTTTATATATATTTGTTTTATAATGATGCCTAAAGCAATAAATGATCTTCTTCAAAATTTATTTGGTTGGTTAGGGATGCTCTTTGGTCAATTAGAGGATGAACCTATGATTCATTTGGTGACTCAGAAAAATGAGTCTCTGGTTGGTTCCCCAAAGCCCTGCCTAGATAAGGGATCTTCGGGCCCCAAAACCCATAGTTAGATAAAGGGTTCCATTGATGTGGGGGTAGAACGGAAGGTCAAGAAACCTCCAAGTAAAATCCTAAGAAAAAGGGAAATGGAGTTTGATATTACTAATGGATCTCAGTCTATGCTAAAAGTTGAGGAGGGAAAGGATGTCAAGGTTAGTGAGCAAAAAATATGTTTCTGAAAACAACTAATTATGCTTCCATTTAATTTTATCAATTCGGAGGTTCATAAACTTGATGAGTATTAGTGCAAAGTATATGCTTGCAGTAAACTAGAGATGTGTATTATGTGTAACTTTGGTTTAGGGGTGGTGGTTGGTGTAGTTGGAGTTCGGCCAAACCAGCATAATTGAATTACAGGAAAGTAAATTCTATAGGAAATTACAGGAAAACTAATTTAAACAATCAAACACATGACTGAAAGAAAATTGCAAGAAAGTAAATTGTAAGAAAATAAACACACTTGCAGAATTGAATAAAGTAGGAAAATGCAAAAATTAAACACACTGTGCAAAAATAAATAAAACAAGAAAACACACTTGCAACATAAAAATAAATAATGATAGTAGAAAAATAGGGGAGGAATACTGCTTGGAGTGGGCCTAGGATCCTACAGACATCCACCCAACTAATTCATGTGATCACTCTCTGAAAACAACAAAATAATTAAATACTCAAGATTTTATTATGTAGTACCAAATTACAAAATAAGTTCAGGATTCTTTCCTCAAGGGT
The DNA here is from genome assembly GCA_028583015.1 of Wollemia nobilis. Lineage (NCBI taxonomy): Eukaryota > Viridiplantae > Streptophyta > Pinopsida > Araucariales > Araucariaceae > Wollemia > Wollemia nobilis. Next base: position 2,104,732 of record JAQPPZ010000613.1, on the reverse strand, counting down.
GGCTTGAGTTTTTATACGAAATGTGGTCTTACCTAGTTACAAATTTAGATGCTACTAATTTTATTCATTCTAATGCGATTCGCTACGACGGGCGTGGATAAACTAATTAAACGCCTAATAAAAGAGGAGTCACACTAAAATTAATCCTTACCGGATAATCATAGCATTCCCTATGCTTTCTTAACAAAATGCATCTAGTTTTATACATGGTCTCGAACTTCACAGTCAATGCACATATTTTTATTCTATTGGGTACAAGCGCTGTTCGTCCTGTCGCTGGAAAATAGGCACCTTTTTGGCCTGTCGTTGGGATAAAGGTGACATATTTAGCCTTTTATTATTCGTTGAAGATCATCACTTTTTTTGGGCGTCGAAGAATGAGCACTTTATTCTATCATTGAGAGATAGGCACCATCTAGTCTATTGTTGGGAGATAGACGATTGTCCTGTGTACAGGGAGACAAGCATCATTCAGCCTATTGTTGGGAGACAAGTGCTTGTCTTGTGTATTAGGAGATAGGTGCTTCCTTTTCACTAAGAGATAGGCGCCTTCCATCCTATGGCCATGATATAAGCGTCGTACCTTAGCGTTTCTTTGGAACGCCTTATTCCTTTGCCACTATCGATGTTTAATCACCAACCATTATTTAATCATGTTATGAAAGTTATCAAATGTCAGGTTTGCATGGGACCATGACTAAAAGGTGTAAAAAAGTCATAAGGTACTGCATCTACACACAATTTTTACTCAAAACACATATTAGGCATAATACATCATTTTCTATTAAATGTATATACACATCTCATAAAAATTCATTTCTAATATAATAATGCCGCACATTTATTTCATTAAAGCATACAAAAAATGAGCATTTTTGGTGCTTATCACCCCCATGTGTAATTGTTGCCATGTCCTCGTGGCACCCGATGCTGATAATCCCTTGTTTCAGCAATGACCTGCCGATATTCCCCGTTTCAATGTTTTCTCTCCTTGGATATGGCTCTATCTCATTTCTTATTGCACTTTTGTTTGCCATGTTGTTTTGATTGAGTGGGACATGCTTATGTATCAGGTTCTTTCTGGCATTCACTATGTCATAAGTGTTGGCTGGGCCCTACCCCTGTATTTGACTTTTTTTTTCTCCACCCCTTCTTACTTGCAACTTCCTCCATATAGAACCATATGAATGTGGTGGTATCCTTTTGGAATGCAGGCTCAGCTTGCTTCCAGTATTGATAGTTTGAGGGAAGTTGATCTGCCACAGGGAACTCAAACTTGTCCCAAGGCAGATGGGATGTATCATGTACCTAGGCCTTTGACAATTTTGCCACCTCTAGGTTGAGCGTTGTGTCATTTGTGTCATTCTTCTCTGCATCTTCAAGTTACAAAGACTCGGGTGCTTGAATTGGTGATGGCATCATTGGTTCTATTTTAAATATACCCATATTCTACAAATATTCCAGTATCCTTGAGGGATTACCATCAATTGGACCATATAGGTTCTAAAATTACCTTGATTGGAGAGGGTTGATAGAAATGCTTGGCTCTCTGGCCATTCGTTTGTGAGCTTTTCGCTCATTCTTAGCCTTTCTTAGGCCCTTCTTGACCTCTTGGAATTGCTCCCTCTGGATAGTGAAATATTTCATGGATGCAATCCATCCTTCATCTGAGTTTGGGTCTGGCTACACCCTCAGCTTTCATTGGAGTATTGTTATGGACCTTGTTTTTGGCCTTCTTTACGATGCTCTCTCTGCTTTTTGTTTGGGCCGTAATTTCTTGGTTAGTATGGGTGTTGTTGCATCAACTATGGACGCTGAGGGGTCAACCTTCTCTAACTTCTATAGAGATGGTATTTCATGGACCTCAGAAGACTATTTCTTGCATATCCTGGTCCATTGGTGTGTTCACAATTGGTTTAGCCACGATCTACCCATCAATCTAACTAGTCATGGTTTAGTTAACCAATGGTTGACCAACTGATTATATAGCGTCTATGGGATCGACTGACTCCTATGGATGGTCCACCTCATGTTCCTGCATGACCTCTGATGAGATAATAGGATCATATACATATGTTTCATCAGCAAGTTGAGTGGCATCCATCTGTGCCTCAGACTCTATAGCTAACTAGGTAGTTCATGCTTGGTCATTTAGTAGTTGATTATCTGATTGGGTAGCCACAAGTGTTTTGGCTGACTCCTCAGCCTCACTATATTTGATTTCAATTACAAGGGGTTCCTATTGCACAACAGGGCTCCCTTATTCCTGGGAATCAGTCTTCACAGGGGTATTTGATTGGTTCCCTATTTTAGTATTCTGGCTGCCTAATGACCTCTTGGTATAGGAGTGAAATGCTCCTATGGATGCAATTTTCTCCTCTGAGTCCACGAAAGAAAATGTTGCGTTCATGGTCCAGTTTGTTTGCATGGTAGCATAGACCTTATCTGGTTTGACGACCTGCAACTGCTGGACCCTGTTTTACAACTGTCATACCATATCTTGTAGTTTCCATAGAGCATCATTTTCTTCCTACTGCGTTGTTGTGGCAACCCGTCAATATTATTGAAATTTACCCTACTTTTTATATTTTTCCTCCCATTTGAAGGCTTAACATTCAACCAGGAATACTTACCAATATAAATGAAAAATCGAGCCACTTGCTCAAACACATTCCTCCATAGGTCTGGCATATACCATTTTGACAACCTTGCACGTTTTTTCTACGTTGATGGTTGCCCAAAAAATTGCTACACGTATCACACTATACTGTCCTCCTTATACGTCTGATCCCTTGTGTGTGGAAGACCAGTCACCTTCGCAATATATGCCTTTATGAATGGTATGACCAACCCACGTATACATATGATACCATCATCCATTAAGGCTGCAAATTTACGTATCGCCATAGGATCTTGGTCCTAGCTAACCAGACGACAATACTCCATCCATTTGACAACCTCAAACTGGTTCCTAACATCTCTAGTTATGCCCAAAATATCCCAGGGCTCATTCTTCTTCAAAGCATGATTAGTTGAAGGTCCTCCCATGGCGGTTATTGGATCTATTCTCTGGATTTCTTTGTGTTTGCGAAATAGGTACTGATATTTGGTTTAAAACATACTGAAACGTGACTGTATCCATGAATACAGGGCACCTATCTTCCCGTAATCAACAGTAATTATAAGTAATCTATGTAATTAAATCTAAAATTGTGTGCCAAATTTAGACGGGTACCATTACAACCACTTCCTTCCATTCGATTGGCACCACATGGCATAGTGCAGATTTGGGGTTTGTATGATTGGATACGAGTTTCATGGGACATGTGTCATCACATTATACATAAATGTTTTCTTTATAAAAATCATGCACACACATAATAGAAAGTTCAGTACATGCTTGGATGGTGTTTCATGATTTATGATATGCAAATGTCGATGATGCAATTTGATTTTTCAATGCATGACAACAGTGTTTTTGGGACAAATAAATAGTGTGCATTTTTTGTGCGAATTAATCATGTTAAATGAATCATCATTGGGTATTGCAATTTTACTAGTCTTGACATCTCGTGCAAAAACTGAAGAAAACATGGAATTTTTATTTTACCATGGGACGACATACATCCCCCTTTGAAGTTGTTTTATTTGTGGCTTGGGAGCATGCATGGGTCATCTACGGGAAATCGTGAACTTCATCGGTTGACAATCGATAAGTAAACATATTTCGTCAATGAAAAGAAAAATAGACATACTCTCATATGTGAAAAAGTTTGACTTTGACTACGCATGCATGGCACCGACGTGGCTCCGGTTGTTTCTTCGATGTCGAAGATAGGAGTCATCGTTGCGTTAGAATACAAACTCCCTTATTTGTGTGGAATATAGGTACCATTTTTTGTATTGCAGATATAGGCACTCAGTTTATTGGAAGATAAGCATCCTTCTCTGTATTACGAATATAGACGCTCATTTTGCTGGAAGATAAGTGCTTTTTATCTGTATTACAAATACAGACGCTCGTGTAACAGGAATACAAGTGTCTTACTTTGACTTACTGGATACATGTTTCATCTGTTATTGTGAATACATGTGCCTTTATTTGGATATTTCAGATACTAGCACTTGCAAAAGATAGCAATTTTTTTTTCACAAACATGTGAGTTTTTTCACGTGATGCATATGGGAGATAGGCACCTTTTGTGAATACAAGCATCTTCAAAATTTTACGAATGTAGGTGCCCTTGCTATATGTAGGATATAGGTGCCCTATCTCAGCTAGATAGTCAACGTCCATTGGGTTGACCTGTAGTTAGGTACCTTTCATCAGTTCGAATATAGGTGCTTCCCGCTGGTGACAAATTCAATATCCATCACCTTGACCCGTATTGAGGTATTTTATTTTGTGAGGAAGTAGAAACCTTACACACGTCCAACTGTAAGTACCCCCTCCTGATGAGGGTTGGCGCTTCTTTCATTTGTTTATCATCCTAGAAAGCTAAAAAATGTAGGGCACCACGACCTATGCCTGATAGGCCTAATTTTACCCGATTGCCTACAAATTGTATTTAGGATCACATGTCCCACCAAAAATAAGCACATGTAAAGCATAAAATAGGAATCATGGTGCCTATGCCTGATAGGCCTACATTTCCCAGGATGCCTACATATTGCATTCAGGGTAGAATTTCTTGTAAAACAATAAATGCACATGTAAAGCATAAAATATGAATCGTGGTGCCTGTGCCTAATAGGCCTAGGTTTTCCAGGATGCCTATAGATTGCATTTAGGGTATGATATTCTAAAAAATAATAAATAAAATTAAACCAGAAAAACCTATATAAAATCGTGTGGATTGGTGGTGCATGATACGATCACAGTCAGTAGTTGTTGACTGTCAACACGATGACGCTTCCATCTATGGTTTAGACATGCACAACACCATTATTGATAATTTCAACCACTTTGTACGGTCCCATCCAATGCTGCATAAGCTTCCCATTTCGCTCATAGAATCGAGAGTCATACAATAATGCCCAATCTTCCTGTTTGAACTATTTTGGTCGTATGTGGTGGTCATACCACCGAGCCCTCTATTTCTACATGATCTCTGTTTGCTACAAAGCATCCTGTTGGTACTCATCCAGTTCGTTGAGCTATTTAATATGGTCTTTCTGTGTAGCATCCAAATTTAAATTTAATTCTACAATAGTACATAGGGTTTTGATATTGAACTCAATTGGCATCATGGTATTTTTATGTACACCATTTGAAATGGTGTAAATCTAGTGGTGGTTTTCTAGGTAGTGCGATATACCCACACTGCTTTTGGTAAATGAGTTACCCAATCCTTCTAGTGTTGTGATACCATTTTAGTAAGAATGTTCTCTAGCTCCCAATTTATAACTTCCACTTACCAATTTGCTTGCGGATGGTAGGGGTATTTTTATTGTGTCGGATCCAATACTGTTGCATCAACTCCTAAATCACTTTCGAGGTGAACTGAGGTCCCTGATTAGTGGTAATTTCTCGAGGAACACCAAATCGGGTGAAAATATATTTATACAAAAAATTGGCTACAATATTCTCCTTCGAGTCTTGTAGTGCCTATACTTCAACTCATTTAGTCACATAGTTAGTACAAACCAGAATATACCTTTTTTTTCCTGACTATGGATTAATGGGCCCCACAAAATCCATTCCCCATTTATTGAAGGGTTCGATGTGCACATGGGACTGAAGTGGCATCTCATCTCGGAGAGTTGGTCTACCCATTCATTGGCATTGATCACATTGGCTAACATGTTTGGCTGCATCTTTAAATAGAGAAGGCTAGAAATTTTTAGCCTATAAAACTTTAAATATAGTCCTCATCCCTACAAAATGACCACAACATAGTTTATCATGGCAAGCCTTGAGGATTTATGTGGTTTCATTATCTACAACACACCTCTACATGATTTCATCGGGTTTGGTTTTAAACAGACATCCATCAATCCATGAGAAGGCTACACTTTTTTTCTATCAAAGTTTGAGCTTCTCAGGGTGAGTGCAGGAGATACTTTATTGGTGGCTAAGTAATTAACCATATTTGCATACCATGGAATATGTTCATCCAGAACAAAAAGATGCTCATCTAGAAATCAATTCTCAGTGAATTTATTAATAGCGCGAACTACTACAAGGAATTCTTTTTTCGTGATAATATAGTTGAACTCAACACTTGTAAGATGTTTACTCACATAGTAGATGACATAAAACTCATCTTCGTCTTTCTGTCATAATGTTGTCCCTATCGCATTATTATATGCATCAACATAAATGTGAAAGGGGAAGGTCCAATTTGGACCTCTCAGCACGAAGCAGTGGTCAATATTTCCTTTAAAATATGAAATGCTTGTTCACACTCATTGGTCCAGAAAAACTCATAATTTTTAAACAACTATGTATGTAGAGGTTTGGCAGTCTTGCTAAAGTATTGGATAAACCACCTATAGTATCTAGCAGAGCCTAGAAAACTGTGAACATCTCTGTAAGTTTGAGTATGTAGATTTTTAATTACTTCAAATTTTCATTTGTCTACTTTAATGCCCTCCATAGAGATATGATGTCCTAACACTATTCCTTCTTGCATTAGCATAAACCATTTTTTTGTTACCAAGGGATAGGTTTGTTTCCTGATATCACTAGAGTACTTTCTCCAGATTGGCTATAGCTTCTTCAAACATTTCATTGTAAATGGTGAAATCATCCATGTACACTTCTACAGTTTCTCCAACTATGTCTAAAAATACTACCCTTTGAAAGGTGGGAGGTGCATTACACAACCTAAGCAATAATACCCAGTAAGCAAAAGTCCCCCATGGACAGGTAAACGTGGTTTTGTCTTGGTCTTCATCCCCTATTTGAATCTGGTTGTATCCACTAAGCCCATCTAGGAATGAAAAATATTTTCGTCTTGGCAAGCTATAGAGGATGATGAGGCCAAAAATTGCCTCATTTTTGACTTATCTTTGACATCTTTAATAAACCTTTTTGAAGTGTTTTTATGTTAATTTTGTTGATGAAGTACAATATATACTACTGTTTTCATGTTTAAATGTTTAGAAGCATTATATTCTGTTTTGCTGATTTTCTATATTTTCTGTATTCTGTTTTGCTGATTTTCTGTATTTTCTACTTATTTTTGTTGATAAATCTGAAAATAATGATTTATTGTGAAAATGTGATAGTGCAATCATGTGCTGGGATACACAACGTTCATTTCATGCCTTCTGAAATGTTCAAATGCAAGAAAAATGCCAAAAACAGGTCAAAATTACAAACTGGCTGAAAACTGTATTTGCTGTTTTTTTGACCCATACAAATTCCAGCCAGCTATGCATACATAGCAAGGCTTGGAATTTGTCAAGTACAACTCATAAGGAGCATGCAAATAAGTTTGTTGAGGTCTTCATAAGTCTACTCCACCAAATCAGCAACAACGGATTCGCAAACTGTGTTGTAAACTGTTATTTCGTAACCACTCCGAATAACAGGAAGACTGCTCCGGAACAACAGTAACTGCTCCGAAATGACGAAACAAAAATAGTTTTGCTCCGAAATATGCGAAACAGCCCAGTTTTGACCAAAACGCGCAGAAAAGGTGGCAGAATGGCAGGAAAACGGTGGGAGCAGTTGTATTAATTAATTGTACACCTTTTTCAATGCAAAGACCCCCCAAAACTTGCAACAAACAAATCAGATTTTTATGTAACCATATTCTACATTTCAGGAATGCAGTTTTAACAGCATTCCTGAAATGCCTGAATATTGGAATTGTTCTACACCTGATTTGGCATATTTTTAGTATAAATAATTAGCTCCCAATCTGGTTGAGCTATTAGAAATTAGGAAGGGTATTAGGAGCTTTTAGGAATTATTAAGTAGCATTTTCAAAATTCTGTAATTGTAACATGCAAAATTTTTCTGCATGTGTATAATTCAATAAAAAGTGCAGTTTTTATCAGTTTTGGTGTATGATTGAAAGAGTAATCAAGAAGTAACTCAGAGCTGTTTCTTCACCTTCTTCTGAACTAGGGAGCAAGGGCCCACTTCCAGGAACAGGGGAAGGTTTTTACCAGGTTTTTCTTGTTAAATCTGTCTGCAGCAGGGGAGATAAGAAACCTGTTATGTTTTTATCATTTTCATGCACAACTTTACTTTTCTGAAATCATTTCCAGATTCTGAATTTATTGTTTTATCTGCATTATTATTTTTTGAGTTTTCCATTTCTGTCATTTAATTCTGCAAATTAGTTACAGTTTATTTTTACTGCAATTCTGATTTTCTGCAACTTTCCTTTCAGTTCAGTTTTTGAATGCATTTTTCAGATTTAGCAAAAGTAAATAGGTTTCATTTAAAAGTCATTTCATTTCTGCAATTTAAATTTAGCAAATGTAATTAGGTTTCATTTCAGTTCATAGGATTATAAGCAAGCTAAAACCCCAAAAAACTGAATAAATATGCCATTTCCTAAGTAAACTAATCTTCAACTTGCTTAGCCTTCTATCGTATACAGCCTTTGGACACCGCCCTGGATTTGACAATTTAATGATTAAATGATGTGTTTAACGACACTCATCATTTTTGGCGTCGTTGTCGGGGAACACGGTGTTGTTAGAGGGTAAAAGCAGTCCAATAATTGTTAAATGTGCTAAGTTGTGAACTTCAGAGTAAAATCTGGATAAATAACTGGTATAAATAACAGTTTTTGGATAAATTGAATTTTAGTTTATTTAGAAAGCAGGCATAGCAAGAAACCACAGGAAGAAAACTTCACAAAAGGTTGAAACTATGTTGTCAAAATTTTTTTTTTCCCAAAAATGTTGGAATGTTTATAGAATCTCAATCATCCACTTCAAGAACTGCAGGATCATTTGAGAAATCATTACAAGAAAGAAATATTAGTAGTTCAACACCACTTTTTCTTGACAAATTCATACAATCAGGCCAAATTGATAAGATTTACAATTGTTTTGGGGAGCCTATAATGGAAGAATCACTAGAGAATCAAAGGAGATCCAGTAATGTGGTCCACCTTAGTGCAACTAGTGCACCTCCTAGAACTTTTCAAAACCCAATTCAATTAGATCTTAATCAAAGTGCTCCCATGAATATCATTCCACCTTCAGTGTTACCAACTTTCAGGGGAGTCACATCTGAAGACCCTGATATGTTTTTATTTGAGTTTAAGATTGTGTGTCAGGCTCATGATTACATTAATGACAAACAAAAGCTCAAACTGTTTCCTTCCACTCTTAAAGAGTCAGCTCTACGATGGTTTATCACCTTAGCACCTGATTCAATTAGAACTTGGAATGAGATGGAAAACATATTTTTGGAGAGATACCAAGAATATTGTCAAGTCAATAATCCACATGATGAATTTCTTACAATGAAACAAGAGGAAACTAAAATTTTAGAAGACTATATAGATAGATTTTCTTTTGTTCATAAGAGATGCGGTAATGTTGAACCTAAAATGTGCAAAGTCATATTCTTAAGAGGACTGCAAGATGAATTTAGGGATGCATTGGATATTTTGGGAAGAGGAGATGTACATGCACTTGAATTTCAGGAAATCATTAAACTTTGCAAAAGATATTCTCATTCAAGGCATAAAAAACACAGAATTGGTAATGATAAACATGATTTGAATGAATGCATGAAAGAGTTTACTAAAACTGATATTTCTGTACATCTTGATAAAACAATCAATAAAAAAGGTAAATCTGCTGAATCTTCAGATTGTTCAAAATGTAGTAATAAGCAACATAATTGTCCTTTAAACAAAACATTTATACCTGCTACATGTAGCATTTGTCAAAAAGGACACCCCACAGATCAATGTAGTTTGTTACCAGAACTCAAAAGTGTCTTTGAAAAACAGTCTCAACCTATGAAAGAACATAATTTTGTAGGACAAGGACAAGGGAGTAATTTTATTAAGTTTCCATATCAGAATGCTTCTCAATTTCCTGCACATTGGGGAAATAATCCTTGGTATATGCCATGGTCTGCATCAGGTCCACTTCAACAATGTTGGAGTCAACCATCATGGGCATATTCCCAAGAATGGTCTCAACATGGCTGGGTGCAACAACAATGGAATCAACAACATCCACCATGGTTACAACCAAAATTACAAGGGAATCAATGGGTACAACAGCAAAAACTATACACAGGGCAACAACATTATCAAAAATATAAATTAAACTTGTTGCCTACTCATACTCATAACTTCTCTTATAGACAACTACACCAACAAGCAAACCAACCTCTGTTTTCATTTCAACCTGTGGTCAATCCTAACATTGTTAAACAGGTAACCCCTGTATCTATGGCTGAATCAGAAAGTACAACCATAATGAATGCTAGTGATTGTGATAAAACTCAATTGTGTTCAGGTAAAACACTACTTGAACCTATTCCACTTATCAGTGTAGAAAAAGGAGTTAAAAGGAATAAACTTGAAAATAAATCTACACTAAAACAAGATCTCCCACAAGATAACTCATCAAAGCAAGTACCATGTTTTGAACAGTCTAAAATATCAAAATTGACATCTTCAAAATCAGATTGGATAAAGGAATTAACACATTTAACTGTTAAAATCTCTTTACTTCAGTCTATTAAAGATGTGCCAATCATTAATAAGATTGTTCAAGAAATGTGTTTTAAGAAACGAAGGAAAAAGAAGAAAGTGTATCCTGAAAACATACATGTAGGTGAAAAATCAGTAAACTTGTTTACAAGAAAATTTACTCCACCTCAGTGTGACTATCTAGGAAGTTCATTGTTTCTTAAATCATATAAGGAAAATAAAGATAGCAATTTAACTTTGGCTTCCATAGTTGTAAAGGATAACGAAGAACAGTTTGATTCATCCAAAAAAATTGTTTTTGCTAAAAGTGTTCAAAATTCAGATTTTAAAGATGAACAAACTACTATTAAACAATTATTATGGAATGATGCAAAACAAAAACTTGAACATTTGTCACACATTCCAGTACAAAGCAATTTTCTTCATTTACCACATGGATGTCATCATGTTTTCTCATCTTTTCATTTCCATTTATCAAAGTTAATTCCTTCAAGAATTGTTTTTGATAAACATTCACAAAATTTTCATTCTCTTTTACCACTCCATTGCTCTCTTAATTTGTTAATGCAAACTTTTCCAAAAATCAATGCAGTACAGCCTGGTATGAAACAAATTGAAAAGCAGCCAAAACAACCTTTGAAAAATAATAGTTGGCTGACTACAAGCCAGGAAGTAAATTTGTTTGATATATTGATTTATCTTAATGCTTTACTAACACTTTGTACATCTTTAGCAGTTGGCATTAAGTTATTGCAGGTACAGGAACAAATTTTGCAGTTGAGTGCATTTGATGAACTTTGGTTGGAAGCACTTCACCAAACAGAGTTCAGTCAACAAAAATGGAAAGTTTGGCATGGTGATCACATTAAGAGCAGCAAGGATGAACTAAAAGAATTTGAGAATGGAGTTCAACTTTCTTTGGTTGATAAGTTAAGGAGGAAGTTAGTGGTGAATGGATATTACCTTCAGATATACCATACACCATTAACTAAGAAGGAGTTCTTGAAGCAGATTCCATTGGATGTACACATGATGGAAGAGAATTTCTCTTCCATATCAGATTCAGGGTGATGCTGAAAATTTTGAAAAAAAAAGAAAAAAATACACGAAAAGCAAAAAGAAGAATAATCTTGTTTGTAAATATCCTTCATGGGTACAAGCAAGAAGAGAAAAAAAAAAGAAAAAAAAAAGACAGAAGTTGGTTGAAAACCAGAAATGGCAGCCTCTTCTGATGAAAAAAAAACGAAAAAAATAAAATAAAAAATAAAAAATAAAAATAAAAAATTTTAGAAAGTGAAAACCTCTCAGGAGGCACTTCTGAGTTGGCTTACATGAAAACCAGTTATCTGGCATGTTTGCCTTGTTTTCTTCCATTACCATTGTCATCCATTTGTCATCATTGTCATTCATTTCTCACCATTGTCATTCATTGTCATTCATTTATCGCCATTGTCATTCATTTTTTGCCATTGTCATTCACCAGCATTGTCATTGTCATCACCAACATTGTCTCTGTGTCTTCAGAATTATAGCACTGCACTTGTCAGATAGAAATCAGCAAGTATATTCAATTGTACAGTTGCAGAGAAGTAATCAAGACAGGTATGTGTTTCTTTACATTTTAAACATTGTAAATAGTTAAAGTATGTAGTGTATAGATTCACTTATTAGCATTTAAAGCATTCATAAGGTTTAGATAAGGATGTCTATTTAGTCAAAGAAAGGGGGAATGACAGAAGCACTAGAATGAACAATACTCCAGAATGACAAAAATGCTTCAGAATGACAGTTGCTTCGAAACATCAAAAGCTCCAGAATGAATAATGTTGTTTTGAAATTTGGGGGGGGGGGGGGGGGGGGGGGGATGGGTTTTTAAAAAAAAGAAAAAAAAAAAAAAAAGAGAGGGAGGGGGAGGGGGGGAGGAAAGAGAGAGAAGGAAAGAAAGAAAAGAAAGGGAGAGAGAGAGGAAAAAAAGAGAAGAGAAGAGGAGGGGAGAGGAGACGAAAAGAAAAAAAAAAGAAAAAAGAGAGAAAGAGAGAGGAGGGGGGGGGGGGGGGGAGGGGGGGGGGGGAGGGGGGGGGGGGGGGGGCGGAGGGCCCGGACAGGGGAGCGGAGGAGAGGAAGAGACGAAGAAAAAGAGAAAGGGGGGGAGGAGGAGAGAGGAGGGGGGGGGAGAAGAAGGAGAGGAGCGCGACCCGCGGGGGGGGGGGGGGGGGAGAGAGGAGGGGGGGGGGGGGGGGGGGGGGGGGGAGAAGAGAAGAGAGGGGAGGGGCGGGGGGAAAGAAAGGAAGGGGAGGGGGGGGGGGGGGAGGAGGGGGAAAGGCGCGCCCGCCCCCCCCGCGGGGGGGGGGGGAGGAGGAAAAAAAAAAAAAAAAAAAAAAAAGAAGAGAGAAAGGAAAAGGAGGGGGGAGGGCCCCCCCCGGAGGAGAGGGGGGCGCAGTGAGGGGGGGGGGGGGGGGGGGGAGAAAAAAAAACCCCCCCCCCCCCCCCCCGGGGGGAAAAGACCCCCGTTCCCCCCCAAAGCAACATAAAACATAGGAATTCAAGTTGAATTGCCTTTGGTAGAAATAGAGGAAAAAGGGGTGCAAGTTAATTTGCCTTTAGCAAAAATAGTAGAAATTGAAACACAAGCAGATTTATTAAGGGCTGAAACATCTGACAAAGGAATACAGGTAAATGATCATCCCTGTTCCTTGGTTCTTTAACAGTGACCCACAACCAGATGAGCAATTTTAGCAGTGGCTCCAGCAGATAAAACAGACCAGAGGATACTACAAGGTTCCTGGAGCTAAATTCAGCTACAAAGATAGAACAATGGACAGAGATCTTTGTTCTATTGTAGCTTCACAGAATGCATGAGGACATGCATTAAGATAGGTTGGGGGGAATGATGAGGCCAAAAATTGCCTCATTTTTGACTTATCTTTGACATCTTTAATAAACCTTTTTGAAGTGTTTTTATGTTAATTTTGCTGATGAAGTACAATATATACTACTGTTTTCATGTTTAAATGTTTAGAAGCATTATATTCTGTTTTGCTGATTTTCTGTATTTTTTGTATTCTGTTTTGCTGATTTTCTGTATTTTCTACTTATTTTTGTTGATAAATCTGAAAATAATGATTTATTGTGAAAATGTGATAGTGCAATCATGTGCTGGGATACACAACGTTCATTTCATGCCTTCTGAAATGTTCAAATGCAAGAAAAATGCCAAAAACAGGTCAAAATTACAAACTGGCTGAAAACTGTATTTGCTATTTTTTTGACCCATACAAATTCCAGCCAGCTATGCATACATAGCAAGGCTTGGAATTTGTCAAGTACAACTCATAAGGAGCATGCAAATAAGTTTGTTGAGGTCTTCATAAGTCTACTCCACCAAATCAGCAACAACGGATTCGCAAACTGTGCTGTAAACTGTTATTTCAGAACTACTCCGGAATAACAGGAAGACTGCTCCGGAACAACAGTAACTGCTCCGGAATGACAGAAACAAAAATAGTTTTGCTCCGAAATATGCGGAACAGCCCAGTTTTGACCAAAACGCGTAGAAAAGGTGGCAGAATGGCAGGAAAACGGTGGGAGCAGTTGTATTAATTAATTGTACACCTTTTTCAATGCAAAGACCCCCCAAAACTTGCAACAAACAAATCAGATTTTTATGTAACCATATTCTACATTTCAGGAATGCAGTTTTAACAACATTCCTGAAATGCCTGAATATTGGAATTGTTCTACACCTGATTTGGCATATTTTTAGTATAAATAATTAGCTCCCAATCTGGTTGAGCTATTAGAAATTAGGAAGGGTATTAGGAGCTTTTAGGAATTATTAAGTAGCATTTTCAAAATTCTGTAATTGTAACATGCAGAATTTTTTTGCATGTGTATAATTCAATAAAAAGTGCAGTTTTTATCAGTTTTGGTGTATGATTGAAAGAGTAATCAAGAAGTAACTCAGAGCTGTTTCTTCACCTTCTTCTGAACTAGGGAGCAAGGGCCCACTTCCAAGAACAGGGGAAGGTTTTTACCAGGTTTTTCTTGTTAAATCTGTCTGTAGCAGGGGAGATAAGAAACCTGTTATGTTTTTATCATTTTCATGCACAACTTTACTTTTCTGAAATCATTTCCAGATTCTGAATTTATTGTTTTATCTCGCATTATTATTTTTTGAGTTTTCCATTTCTGTCATTTAATTCTGCAAATTAGTTATAGTTTATTTTTACTGCAATTCTGATTTTCTGCAACTTTCCTTTCAGTTCAGTTTTTGAATGCATTTTTCAGATTTAGCAAAAGTAAATAGGTTTCATTTAAAAGTCATTTCATTTCTGCAATTTAAATTTAGCAAATGTAATTAGGTTTCATTTCAGTTCATAGGATTATAAGCAAGCTAAAACCCCAAAAAACTGAATAAATATGCCATTTCCTAAGTAAACTAATCTTCAACTTGCTTAGCCTTCTATCGTATACAGCCTTTGGACACCGCCCTGGATTTGACAATTTAATGATTAAATGATGTGTTTAACGACACTCATCAGAGGACTTGGTCAATAAAGGGTAAGGGAAAATGGTCTTTCCTAGTGGCTTTATTGAGCATCCTGTAATCAACACAAATGTGCCACTTGTCATTTTTCTTAGGCACCACCACTAAAGGTGATACCCATTTACTATCCAATATTAGATAAATAAATCCAACTAATAAAAGTTTTTGAAATTTAGCTTTGACAGTTTTTTCATTACTAGATTCATTCTTATTTGGGGTTGTCTTACTGGTATTACATTATCTTCCAAATATATCCTGTGCGGGGATTACTTCGGGTGCAATCCCCATCATGTTTGTGTAATCCCACACAAAAGCAGTTTGATGTTTGACTAGTATTTATTTTAATTTATCCTCTTGAACAATTGACAAATCATTATCAATGTTCAATATTCTGCCAGGTGCTACTTCTATTTGTTTGACATGATTATCCTTGTTACCTATAAGTGGAGATTCTAGAGGAGGATGTGAAGATTTCCCTTGGAAAAAGTGTGTTATGACTTGTTCTTCATCGATATCATCCTCAATCTCATCTAAAGCCATTATTGGTTGAAGCATCAATAAGGCATCATTATTATTTAAGACTTCAAAATTTGGTTCTCCCAACAAATCAATGGATTTTGCAAGTGGATAAATGATCAAGTTTTTGATATTTTGTCTATTTGAGATCATCATCTGTCTTGCCCTACATCTTATATAAGCATCAACTGTGACCATCTAAGGTCTTCTTAATATATGTGGATAACCACCTAATCCAAATCTAGATTACAACACTAGAAAATCTGTTGGATACTCCCATGCATCCATCGTGACAATATCTTCCAGTATTCTCTTCGGGAGTACTATAGATCGATCAGCCAATTGAAGGACAATTTTAGTTGACCTCATATTTGTGAGTTGTAGTTTTTTCATGGTTTCTTGGGGCATGATATTATGGTAGCCCCTAGATATACTAATGTGTTGGGTAATTGGAAGCCTACAATTTTAACTATTAGCATTGGGCTTCTTGGATCAAAGTATTTGGGATGGTAGGTATTGCCTATCATGAGATCAATTTATTTTCCTACCATATTTACTATTTTTGATGGTTTTCTTCCTATTTTTTTCAAACATAACTCTCTTATGGCATTCGTGTAGATGGGAACATCTCTAATGGCCTGATAAAGGGAAATTGTGACTGTCAGATTTTTTAAGCCTTTCATAATGTCAAATTCTGGTTGCATTGGATTTAAGGGTTCTTTTAATATTTTCAAAAAATGTGGAACCCCTTTGTTTTTGTGTCTAAGTAGTTTCATTTTCTTCCACATCTTCTACCAAAGGTCTTTCTTCTAGTTCTAATTCTACATCCCTTCCTCCATTATAGGAGGGGTTGGTTCTACTCCTAATTGCCTACCTAATCTAAGCTATACAGGGTTGCAATCTACTCTAATATGATACATAGGAAACATCTATGTGTCTACCTGATAGGTGGGCTAATTTATCTTATTGTTTGTATTTGGAGTTGTTTTTGCAAGTAGATAAATTGGTCTTGAAGTAGGAGGTGCATGTAAAATAGGCTACATTGGGGCTTGAGTTGTATTTTGTGGAGGTGAAGTCCACGCATTGTAATTCTGCCATTGTAGTCTAGTTTGCTGATAGGGCATCCATGGATACAGGTTGTAAGGAGTAGACCCTTGGGTGGCATTCATCCAAGAAGGATGACCCCACCATCCCATGTGTGGTTGAGTCTGACCTTGGTTCATATAGTTAACTCTCCCATAAGGTGGCGCTCCTCCTAGCATACTATTTCTCATAGGAAATTGTTACCAATTTCTCCTATTACCCATAAAATAAGTTTATGCTACTTCAGGTTCCTCTTTGACATTTATTATTTGTAGGCACAACCTTATTTTATGATCCTTTTGATAGATCACACACACTCTAACTTTAATTTTTGGACACCCATTTTTAGGATGTTTTCTCCTACATTTTGGGAAAAAGTAGGCTAGTGCTGCTTCAGTTTCCTGCTTCTTTTTTCTCAAGCAAGAGTGTATCCAATTGAAGTGTGAGATATGAGAGCATATCACTCTTCCTATTATCCAACATATTACCTATTTCAACCTTAGTTATTGTGGTTGTAGTTTTTGTGACTCGGATGGTTGGTGTACCTTTCTTATGGGAATAATTCTTATACAATAATCAGATGTTTGACATTTGATGTTGATAAATATCCCCTCCTGATATCAAATTCAAAGCTTCTAGAGACTGATTTGTGAGACCCCTCAAGAATATGCTTCTTAAGGACTTCTCACCCAACTTTGCATGGGGCAATCTTTGCAAATTAAATCTAAACCTATCCCAATAGTATTCCAATGATTCTTCCTTTTTTGAGTCATATCCAGGACTTCTTCCCTGACATATCATGCCCTCCCAAAGTTTTGGTATTTGTCTAGAAAGATCCTTTTATATCTTCCCAAGTTGCAATGTGTTTATCTCCTAAACTGATGAACCAACGTAGTGTTGAATCATCTAGGATGGAGGAAAATAATTTTAGCTTTTGGGCATCTAATTTGTAATCCACCGATTCATAATACATCAAATTTAAAAAGGAATAGGTTAGGGTCTTTAGTTGGAAGCCTCTAAAGGTATGAAGATGAGTGGAAGATACGTTTTTCATCTTAGTTTCACCCTTTGCTTCCTCAATTGGGAAGTCAAATTTGGTTGAAGCTTCTTCAATTTTAGCCATGTTTTCAAGTAATGTAGGTTCTACACCTGCTGCTTCTAGGGCAGCTTTCATGGCTTCACACTCGTTTCGTTTATCCTCTAAAAGTATTCCTAGGTCAACGTTTGAAAAGGTTTCATATTTAATTGCTTTCCACTGTTGAATATTTAATAAATCTTCCTCAGATTGAGTTCTTTAAAATAGATGTCCTAAACCAAAATTTGAAACTAGTCCTTCATAAAAAGATGTTTGCCTTAATTGGTGAGAAGAACTTTGTTCAAATATTGGGTAACTATGCCAATGTATTGCTAGAGGAGATGGTAATTCAGTTTCAAGATTTGTTCCAGAAATTTCAGAAGGGATTTTAGAAGGTTTTCAGGTACTTGTGGAGTGATATCTTTTATTTTCAAAAAATGGCCATCTGGTCCTCTTAATATTGGTGGACTCATACAATATCAGGTTGAAAATCTATGGGCAGCTAATTTGAACTGTAACTTTCAGTTTTGACTAACCTATAGATTTGAATACTACAATTGGCACTCTTCAGCAATAGTGCCAAAATGATGAGTAAAAAATATATTTATGAAAACAACTAATTATGCTTTCATTTAATTCTATCAATTCAAAGATTCATAAACTTGCTGAGTACTAGTGCAAAGTATATGCTTGCTGTAAACTAGAGATGAGTCCTATGTGTCACTTTGGTTTGGAGGGGTGGTTGTTAGTGTAGTTGGAGTTCAGCCAAACCAGTAGAATTGAATTGCAGGAAAGTAAATTCTATAGGAAATTATAGGAAAACTAATTAAACTATCAAACACATGACTGAAAAGAAATTGCAGGAAAGTAAATTGTAGGAAAATAAACACACCTGCAAAATTAAATAAAGTAGGAAAATGTAGAAAATAAACATGTTGTGTAGAAATAAATAAAATAGGAAATAACACTTGTAGCATAAAAATAAATAATGACAGCAGAAAAATAGGGGAGGAATACTGCCTGGAGTGGGCCTAGGCTCTTGCAGACATTTGCTCGACTAATTCATGCGACCACTCTTTGAAATTAGTGAAATAATTAAACACTAAATATTTTATTATACAATACCAATTTACAAAATAATTTCAAGATTATTTATTTAGGGAAAACATGTGTTTTATACAGAACATGACCATCCCCTATTATAAATTTAGACGATGCTAATTTTATTCATTCTAATACAATTCGCTACGGTGGGTGCACATAAAATAATTAAATGCCTAATAAAATAGGAGTCACACTAAAATTAACCCTTACGAGATAATCATAATGTTCCCTATGCTTTATTAAAAAAATGCATCTAATTCTATACATGGTCTTGAAATTCACAGTCAATGCGCACATTTTTATTCTGTTGAGTACACGCATTGTTCAACCAATCGTTGGAAAACAAGCACCTTTTTGATCTATCATTGGGATAAAGGTGTTGTATTTAGCCTTTTCTTGTTCATTGAATATCATCATTTTTTTTCAAGCATCTAATAGTGAGTGCTTTATTCTATTATCAGAGTACAGATGTCGTCCAACCTGTTATTGGAAGATAGGTGCTTGTCCTATGTACAGGGAGACAACCATCGTTCAACCTATTGTTTGGAGACAAACGCTTGTCCTGTGTACTAGGATATATACACTTAATTTTCGTTGGGATATAGGCACATTTCAGCCTATGGCCAGGAGATAGACGCCGTACCTTAGCGTTTCTTTGGAACGCCATACTCCCTTGCCACTCGTCATTTAATCACCAACCATTATTTAATCGTGTTATGAAAGTTATAAAATGCCAGGTTCGCATGGGACCTTGAATAAAAGGTACAAAAATGTCACAAGGTACTGCATCTACACATAATTTTCACTCAAAACACACATTAGGTATAATACGCCATTTTTACTAATGTATATAAAAATATCATAAAAAATACATTTCTAATATAATAATGCCGCACATTTATTTCATTAAAGCATACAAAAAATGAGCATTTTTGGTGCTCATCATATGTGAAGTAGTTAAAGATTAAATCCTTTTGTTAGCCCTCCTAATGTGCTACTAGAAGAAAGAAATCCAACCCCAAACCTCGTAAATGAAATTCCTTTCCTAGAATATTAGAGACCTGAATGGGCCCTCAAAGCAATGGTTGATAGCCTCCTTTAGAAAGGATTCTTTGCCAAATATTATATTTCTCCAAGAAACTAAAGTGGAAGATTGTCATTTAGAAGCTATTAGGAAGGTAATTTGGAAAGAGGTAAATTTTTTTGCGAGGCCAAATCATGGAGCTTTTGGAGGTCTCTTGTTACTTTGGGATGTAAGGAATCTTGAAGGATAAGTTATTTTATATTTTTTTTTGGTAAATAAAAGTCTTCATTAATTACCGGGTTTTGCAAGTTAACCCAAAACCTATTACAATATCTAGCCTTTTGCTGAGATTGTAGATCCTAGTCATCCTTGAAACTTTCTTACCAGAAATTGTGTTGAATCCCCTACAACACCCTACTAACAAGGCACACCCATACCTAAACATAACTGTAAACATTACTTACATTGACAGGAAATTGAAGTTTGGAACTTTGCACTTGTGAAACCTGTTGCTTGCCCATTTCCTATTCTCTGTCGAGAATCTTCCAAGGCTTACACCCTGTTACCTTCATTTCCAATTTGGTATGATTTAGAGGGAAACCCCATAGTTATTACTAGCTCCATGGGGAAAGAACACCCATTCATATTTCTCCTTAACGGGTAGGTTTCTTTTCATGACTAATAATGTTTTCCACTTCACGTGGCACACCTTGTGTCCATGTAACCAAACTACCAACATCAACACCTATGTTGGCTAATTTGTCAGCTGACCTGTTGGCCTCATGGTACACGTGACGAGCCCTCTTGTTCTGTCTTGCCGCAAAAAGGATCCTCACTTCATGGATGACTCCCTCGATTCTCCATGGAGGTTTTTTGCCATTGGTTAACAAGTTGATGATGTTCATAGAATCACCTTCAATCATCAAGTTACCTTGAGTTGCTTGGGCTACTTGCAACCCTCTCCAAAGGGCTCTAGCTTCTACTTCGTTATTAGTTTTGATTCCCAATGGTTCAGCGAAGGCCGACTAGATTTCCTTGATGATCCCCGATTATTCCTCCAGCTCCAACTCTTCCTGGGTTCTCCTTGGCTGCACCATCAAAATTTAGTTTAAACCAACCTTGGGGGGTGGCTCCCAAGAAATCCCATTTCTGGGATTGGGCAAAGGAATGGAAGGTTTGTCCTCAATACCTAAGGCCCGAGCTAATTATTTTTCTTGGGGAGGAATTGAGTGGTTCTCATCCACTAAGGTGCTAAGGTTTTCTTTCGCAAAGACAATAATCCTGTTGAGGATGGTTTTTGGGTTGTGAATGGTATCCTTAAAGGCTCTATGGTTCCTTTCTATCCAAATCTGCCAGAGAAAATGATGCCAACATATTTTCCATAGGTACTTAAGTTTTAGGCTAACAAAGGGTTGAGGCCATTGATGGAACACTTCAGATATAAGTTATTTTATCTTCAAACAAAGTGATTAACATTATTTTTTTAGTGGAGAATCTATTTGTAGATGGGTTATATCAAATATTTATGCTCCAACTCTGGTCCCAATAGGAGTTTGATGTGGTTATCTCAGAGTTCTATGAGAGAAGCTTTTAAAAAGGAAGCCTAGATTTTAGTTGGGGATTTTAATTCTTAACCATATCAATCTAATAAGAGGGTAAAATACCTCATTCTCAAAAGGAATGAACGAATTCACAAACTTTGTTAAAATGAGCTTATGGATATGGAGTTCAAGGGCTCTAAATTCACTTAGAGGAATAGGAGATTAAAAAATTAACACATTCAAATAAGATTGGAAATAGTGTTTATCTCTAAATAATGTGTATTTCTCTTTAGATATGTCTCTCTCAGTTCCCTCCCCAAAGTGGTCTCAGATCATAATCCCCTATGGTTTGAATTACCCTGGAATTCAATCAGATTTCCTAGGTCTTTTAGGTTTAAAGCAATGTGGTGTTAGCACCCTATTTTGGAAGTGAGAATAAAAGAATGGTGGTCTCTCAAGGGTTAGGGTACTTGCATCTATCAAGTGGCTTCAAGATCATATTCATAAAGTCCACCCTAAAAGAATGGAACAAGAAATATTTTGGCCACATTCTCCAAAAGGAGAATCTAAAAAACCAACTTAAAATTATTGAATCTTCTATTGAATTGGGAGACCTATCTCTAGATACTAGAGAAAAGGTGAGGCTAGTGCTTGTTGAGCTTCATCCAAGGTGCTCTAGCTTAAGGAGGGGGAGATAAATACCAATTTTTTCCATGTCTCTACCTTAATACATAGAAGTTCTAATAGAATTAGAGAGATCTCCAAAGTAGATGGTGCCAAGTTGGTGAGGATATAAGACATCAGAACGGAAGTTGTCTCATACTTTAGATCCCTTCTTGGTAAAAGAGAAGATGGTGATTTGGATTCAGAAAGTAAGATTATTTGTAACATCCCCCTCTAGTCTATGAAGAAATGAATTCGTCTCTCAATAGCCCATTCAAGGATGAGGAGACTAATTCCATAGTCTTATTTATGGAGGGTTTGAAATCCCTAGACTTGATGGTTTTCCTCCCATATTTTTTTCATAAATTTTGGCACATTCTAGGTAAAGATATTGGTGAGGCCCTAAAGGAAGTTCAAAAGATGAATTTTATCCCCTATGGGGTATTCTACATTCTTGGTGCTAATCCCTAAGATAGTTGGAGTAAGGGATTTCAAATATTATAGACCCATCAACTTGTGTAGCACCTTATATAAGATATTGATGAAGGTTCTTGATAATAGGTTAAAATTTTTCTTGCATACCTTAATTGATATAGACCAAAGTGGTTTTTTGGCAAAGAGATAGATCTTAGATGGAATTATAGTAGTTCATAAATTGATTCACTCAGTAGATAAAAGTGGAAGACCTAGGACATTCCTTAAACTTGATATGAATAAGGTATACAATAGGGTGTCTTGGGATGTCCTTTTAGAAGTGTTGGCTAAATTTGGGTTTAACCAAGGGTGGATCAACCTATATGAGGAATGTATTTATTCTATGAAAGTCTCTATCATTATTAATGGGTCTCCTATTGGCTAATTTTTTAGCTATAGAGGCATCTGTAGGGTGATCAACTATCTCTATATCTCTTTATTTTGATGGTTGAATCTCTGGGAAGGCGTATTAAAATAGAGGTTGTTGTTGAAGGTATGAGGCCAACACTACCTCTGGATCTAATATCTCACCATTTATTTACATATGACACTATTCATTCTTTTCTCGCATCTTTTTCGTAGGCGAAAGTGATAAAGGAAATTCTTCTATCATTTGAAAAAATAATAGACAAAAAAAAAACTTTTTGAAGCGTAAGATCTTTATGAATACTCCCCCCTCTAGGTAGAGGAAAATTGCTTGTATCCTAGGATGTGAGATTGTAGTTTTCCTAGCTCTCTATCTTGGGATGCCCTTATTTAAAGGAAGGATCAAAGAGAACATTTGAGATCCATTAGTGGAAATAGTTCAGAAGAAGCTTGCTGGGTGGAAAGGAGCTCTCCTTAGTCAAGAAAGGAAGGCTTTTCTAGTTAAAACAACTCTCAAAAGCATCCCTAATTATTTAACGTCTCTCTTTAGAATTCCTAATAATATTCTACAAAAAGTTGAATGCCTCCAAAAATATTTTCTATGCTTGGGCTTGAAAGAAACAAAAAAATTCCATTTGGTATCCTAGGAGTAGGTCTGTAGTAGGAAAGAGCATGGAGGCTTGGGTCTTAGGAATATACTCCAAATGAATAAAGCTCTCTTGGAAAAGCAATATTAGAAGTTGACTCATTGGGATAATGTGGGTTGGGTCCACATTCTAATGGAGAAATATATGAACCAAAGATAAAATTTCCTTTTGGACCCCTTCCATCCTTAGGATCCACTTTTTGGCAGAGCATGCTAAAGTCAAGGCCCACAATTGTGAGGGGATGCAGAGGGAATATAGGTAATGGAAAAATGATTGAACTTTGGAAATATCCTTGGCTTTTGGACTAGCCCATTTCCCAATACCCAAATTTGGCTAGTGTGGAGCCTATAACTAGAGCTACCTTTGGGATAAAAGTTCCTGACTTTATTGAATCCTTGAATGGAAACAAGAGATGGAAAACCTTGGTAACTTCTAACTTATTAGGATAAGAAGGAGGATTGGAATTTCATTTTTATATGTTGAAATTTTAGGTCGTCAAGGGTGGTGATGAGGAGGATTCATTGTTTTGGAAGGGTTAAAAGGATGGTTCCTTCTCAGTAAAGTTTTCTTATGCTCTTTTGGATGATAACTCCAAATCTTGGCTTCTTTCTTTTAAAATATGGTTTAAGGGTTTCACTCCCAAAATTAATGTATTTTTTTGGATTTCCTTCCAGAATAAGATCCTAACTTAAAAAAATATACAAAAATGGGTATGTATATGCCTAATAGATGTTATTTATGTGGCTCTTGTGTTGAATCCTCTAATAATAATTTTTTCAATGCTCATTTTGTTGGATGTGTTAAGATCTCTTTTGAATACCTTAGGAGTTTGCTAGATTGCCCCAAACCTTTTGTCAAATTTTTGTATTCAGTGGGTTCCCTCTTCTCTGCTCCTAGATAGAAGGTTTTTTGGATCTTTAGTTACCTCACCTTTTTTGGAGTATTTGGAAGGAAAGAAACAATAGGGCTTTCAAGAATTCTAAAAGAGATGTGGTTGCAATTTGTTCCAAAACAATATTAGGTGTGGTGGAGAATGTCTCTATCCTTCATTGGGACTTGACTAGTGGGTGACAAGAGGAGGAGGGGCTGGAGTTGAAGAAATATTTTCAACTTAGATCTAGGATTAATGAGTACGCATTATTTAACTTAAGGTCTCAAACCAAATGGGAACCACCTCCACTAGGATAAATAAAATTTAACTTTGATGGGGCATCTAAAGGAAATCCTAGGAAAGTTGAAGCTAGCAATGTGTTTAGAAATGATGGGGGTGGGATTATATTGGCATTCTTTGATAATTTAAATGTCTATACCTATCACTTTGTGGAGGCCAGAGCTCTTTATCAAGGAATGACTCTTCTAGAGTCTCTTGATTACAAAAAGGTGATTATTGAAGGAGACTCCCTAAATATTATTAACATTGTTAACGGATCTCAATCCCCTAGTTGGAACATAGCTAATATAATTTTGGAGGCCAAAATAATAATCTAGACCTGAGAGGAAGTCCAAATCAATCATATTTTTAGAGAAGGTAATGGGTATGTGGATTTCTTGGAAACCTTGGTTTGCTCCAAAATGGAACCTCTGTGTGGAGGAGGGACTTCCCTCAAGGTCTCTTGCAATTGTACATTGTGTCTTGATATGTTGTTAATAATTAATTTAATAATAGTTTTGTGTAGGGGTATGACTTATTCTTTCCTTCTCAGTTAGGAGATCATTGCTAAGTTAATCTATGATTCCTTTAGTTTGTGTGATGGGAGAAGCTTCTTGGGTTGTCAAAATCCCTTTATTATTGATTTTTTTCCTTTGGCACTAAACTCTTAGAGGGATGGAACCCTAACCAAAAGTGGCATGAGAGTTAGGTTTAGGAGGTAATTATTAATAGGTTTGGAGGTAGGGTGGTGTTTTTGTTGGTGGTTGTGGTCGCATGCTTGTGATTCATAGAGATCACGTGGTCCATGCATAAGCATCATCACCAAAACTGTTTCTCTTCAAGACCCCTATTGCATGGACAAGTAAGCCTTTTTAGAATGTTCTGGATCATTGGTACTAGTATGGGTGTTAGATGGGAATCCCTACTTTTATCAATTGATGAAAGACAAGATGTTAATCATTGGCCTAGGTGGTTGTTTGGGAGCAATAAAAATCCCTTGGCATTCCATATATTTGGCATGCAAGAGTTGAAGTGGTTGCTTAGAACGTGGAGAGGCCCTATTGGTTTGCATGCTTGGATATCAAGTAGCCCTAGAATCCTCCAACTAATGTTGAAAATTGGATCTAATCCTCATAGATATGGGTGCCATGATCATAGAGGGATTCTAATTATTTTGAAGGATGTATGGCATGCTTCTATTTTTTATCCCATGTCCTCCATTTTTGACAATCTTTCTAGAATGTGAAGTGGTACTACCTCAAGGATTTTGGCACTAATGTTGGCTTGGATTGGGATGAGAGCCATGTTATCTTATTGCTTGGTAAAAGTGAGTTCTTAAATTTGCTTATTTTTTATAATATCTCAATTTTCTCGAGTGGGATTAATTTTTAGTATTGGGGGATCGTTTCCAAGGTTTTGAGGCAAAGGCTGAATCTATTTCAATGGTCTCTTGAGGCTTCTAAAATCCTAGGTGGGGCTTTTAACATTTTGTGTTTTTCTCCTAAAGGGTTTTTTGGTTGCCTTGAATCTCAGTTGTTTAAGAGTGTATTCTATGGGTGGTCTATTGGACTATAAAGGGGCTATTTCTTGAGCCAAGTTCACTTGAAGTCAAGGAGGATGTAAGAAAGATATTTAGGAAAGGGGATCTTGTGCAATGTTTGTTGAAATTCCATGGTTTTAATAGAGAAATTTCAAAACAAATGGCCTATCCTTAGAAGAATGGGATGGTGAAAGTTGGAGGGTTTGAGTTCAAAATATCCATTCCCCTAGTTGTCAATGTGATAATACTACCTTTAAATGGTGTATGCCACAATAGGGAAAAGCATTCCCTAGTAAGAGAATCGAGGTACTTTTTAGGGGAGGATGAGATTTTGTCAAAAATTCAAAATAGTTTCCAAATAAAAGCTTTCAAAGCTCCATGGGATAGGGTTGCTTTGGTAATTATGGATTATTTCATATTAGATAAGAGTCATGATATCTTGCAAAGTTATTATTTCATGTTCTTGAATTAACTCTAGTGCAAGAGAGTGTTTAACATGCCTTCCTTTTTATTCAAATCTATGGAGAAGTCCATGTTGCAAGTCAAATATGGGAAGATGACTAATCCAATACATTAAGGCATAACTTTGTTAATATTTGAACACATGGAAAAAATCAAGGGGGATCTTAGGGGAGATAGTTCCTAATATAGTAGTCCTTCAGTTGGTGATCCCTACTACTGATGATTCCCTAGCTTCGTCTCAATCTAAGTTAAGCAACTTCCAAACGATAGAAGAGAATCTAGTCAATCCTCTAATATTTGAGAGGAAAATGAAGGAAAATATGAAGAGGATGGGATAAGCCTTGGATTTATTGTTGGAAACTAGAGGTGGAATGTGTAGACACCTAAAATGCGTCATGTCGATGATGACTACTCATATGGACATGCTACAAGACCATATGGAAGATCTTGGACATACTCCAAGATAAAGTAGTGGTTATAACCAATCAATTTGGGCTCCTTGGCCTATTCAGTATGAACCGTAGACCAGAACTACGGTGCATAGTCTAAACCGCGGCTAAGGCCTGCGGTTTACAATCTGAACTGTAGCTGCAACCTACAGTCTAAATTGGAGTTTAGTTGGCCTTCATTTGAGCCAAATCGATTTGAACGACCATTTGTTCTAGAAGAAGGTGGTTATATGACGGAACCTTCCAATCCATCTGTCCTAACCACACCTTCTTGATCTTGGCTTCTCCATGAAGCCACCC
This sequence comes from Wollemia nobilis, assembly GCA_028583015.1. Taxonomy (NCBI): domain Eukaryota; kingdom Viridiplantae; phylum Streptophyta; class Pinopsida; order Araucariales; family Araucariaceae; genus Wollemia; species Wollemia nobilis. The sequence continues at coordinate 2,077,146 of JAQPPZ010000613.1, read as the reverse complement.
CTAGCCCTGGGACATACTATAGGTACCCTGAGAATTAGGGCAAACTATGAAGGAAAACCTTGTCGAATTATGGAATCACTTGAGTGCATAGAGAGAGCCTTGTTGCCATCCCCATTTTCAATTTGTCAAGCATCATGATGAATTAGGCCATAGATGCCCTAAGGACTTAGGAGAGCCAAGAAACACTAATTCGAGCAAACGAAGGCCCCATTCAACGATTCAACCGCCAAACTTGTCAGAGGACACCAAAGGCAATCCTTGAACATCAATTGGAAAATGAGATCAAGACCAAAACCTTTGAATTTGGAGGGCAAACCACCTGGTTGCTCATTGTGGCATTCAACTGCGGTTTATAGTGTAGACCGCTCATCAGAGTTGCGGTTTGCAACATAGGTGACTTCTCCTTACTGTTTCATTTCCAGTATGCTTAATTAGATTGTATTTAGCATTTTCATGGTTTAGTTAGGATTTTAGAGACTTCTGACCAACATAATTAGTGTTTTTACTAACTTATCCTCATTATAGTAGAATATGCATTAATGGCTTCTTTTCACGCTTTCATGCTTCATTTCGCATAATTGATCCATTAGATTGATAGCTGTAGTTCTTGTTTACATATTTCAAGCAATCTTTATGAATCTTGCATATGTCTAACACCTTTTATTAGCTTTCTTGATTTTAATTATAATGGCATATACATGTTTATTACCTTCAATGGGCCTCATCACGATAGGATGCCTATGTTTTTAACTATCTTCTGTTGTTTCTTGACCACAGAGATCTATATTTAGAGGATCCTACATTCAAATCCTTCCTCAACGCGAAGAAGAGGGTCTACTCCACCCTAGGGCAGTTTGCAACTATTTGAAAAAGCATTTATAGTGTGCCTACCCCGTTGGGGGCTTTGGCAATTGTATTAAGAGTATCAACATTTTGGTGACCCTAAGAGGGGAAATATTGTAACCGCATTTCATTGATAAAATTAATGAAAGAAACACACATTTTTGTTGTTACATGCAATCTTGTTATTTTGTCATGCTTTCATGTTGATTTCATTAATGCAATAACTAGGTGTACGCTTTTTGGGATAGCTCAAAAGACAATCATGGCAGAACTTTGCAATTCATGCGATCAAACTGTTGTTTCTTGATTTTTGAAATTGCAGGTACAGACCGCAACTATCAAATGTGTGCCAACAATTGAACTATAGGTTCAACACGCGGTTTATAGTATGAACCGCAGACCAAACCTGTGGTTTACATCTGACAACATAGACAACAAAAATCAGAGTGCAAATCAACTAAGGACTTGAGGTAGGCCATATTTTCCACTCTGTTCTTTTTTTACTCTCCGTGTTTTTACATAATGCATAAAAGTGAATGAAATTAGGAAAAACAAATTAAGAAAAGAAAATTAATCATGTCCTAGTTCATTTAGCATTTGCATCTATAGAAAGGCGCTACTGGGAACAATGGACCTATGATTGCAGTCCGCCCTAGGCTACAACGTGCTTGATAGAAGTGTTTGTTTGGTTTGCATGTGTAAGGCCCAATTAGTGGCCATCGTCATCGTAATGTGCATTGTCTGAAAGAGCATCTAGATTAGTTTGCATTTTATGAATGCAAAATGTTCTTTCATTTGCATAGCATATAGAAAATGAGCATGAGTGCTATATTATTCATTTCTTTTATGTACAATAAAATGAACCACACACACCACTTGGCACTTAAACGCTAGTGAGTTGGGCTTGACATCCAACCACTAGTAGGGTTCAGCGACGGTGGGTGTAATTTCCATCCGCTGGTCCAAATATTGTGCACCCTTTGTTACTAGACCAATACCGGATCCAAGAATCTTTCGTACCTTGGAAAATTTGCATGTATTCTCTTCGGAGGGTATAACACTGATTAGGGGAAAACGGGTGAGGATCTGGGAGGACCTGTGCTTCCGGACCGTGTGTGGGCTTCATTACCACATAATATAGGCTGGATTACACGACTTGGAGTTCATATCCAAGTTGTTGAGCTGCGAGTGTATAGGTGAAAGACAATTTAAACTAAGAATATCATTCAACGCTTTTCAAAACATGATAAAAAGTTCTATATTGATACAACAAATTATTGAAACAACATCAAACAGTCTAAGGCTCACTTTTAAAACTTAACTCGAGATACACACCATTGTATACCTTGTTTTCTTAATAAAGAATAAATCTAGACACAAGGTGCACCATGGTGGAGACACAGGGTGGTCGACAAAGGCACAAGCCTGAAGCCCATGACCAAGCCCCAACAGATTCACATCAGCACATGTCGAATCCTCTCTCACATGCGCTCCCTGAATGTCATTCGACGAGCATTAGAGGAGATAATTCAACAAGGGGGAACCTATTGAGAATTACCCCAATAGAGGAGCTTATGTGCATTCCTCTAGGTGCAGAATAAAGCATGGAGCCTCTCAGCATGAGGGCATTATACTCAGAAGCCATTACTAGGATCGCATTGCACGTGCATCCACAGGATCGGCTGAAGAGTATGTTAGATAGGGATCCAAGTTGGTACCCATATGTCATAGATTTGTAGGACGATCCGTGGCTCCACCTTCGGAGTACAGACGTGATCAAGACCCACCAATTCAGAGGCATGCAGATAGGACTGCTGCTAAGCATAGGCTTGTGCAAACTCCCACACCTGGTGAACATCGAAAGATAACTATTGATATGGCTAAGGTGGGAGACAATGGGACACCACCATACAAGTGGTGGAGATCCAAACATATGGATTAGGTAGCGTCCTTGAGCAGCTAGGCTACAAGTCTTCGGCTCCACCTACCCGTGCTCCGAGTGAGCGTAGTGGAGGTTCTATTAGGACATCTCGAGAACATGGAGAGGCTTCTAAGCACCCTCATGTGACACATCCACCATCCATGCATGGTGGTACAAAGCACAAAGTACAATAGAACGCCCATGTCGTCTTTATAAAAAAGGACAAAAGTATCGCAAATTAGTCAAATGGGTACAAAACCCATAACATCGCTCTCATAGAGCATGCATACCAGAGACCTGTCATGACCAATGACCTTGATAGATCGCACAGACTAGTATCTGAGTAGCAGCGACAACTTCTCCAAGATCAATTGAAGGATGCTCACCTAGAAATGCAGCGCATTGAAGAGGAGAATCTTCAATCATAGAGGCTCATCAGAAAAAGACTACGAGCAGTGCCTGCATGAAGAATGCATCCTTACCCAAAATGAGCACGTAGAGTAGGAGGATAGGCTAGCCAGGGCTGGTCTATATACTCATGTAAAGAATAGAGAGTGCACTCAAAGAAAGGCTTTTTCACAAGCCAATGTGCAGCAGGAGCACAGGGATGCTCATACTCATATTAGCACCCAACAAAGGGAACAACCATCACCGCTCGAACATGAGGGGAAATAGTAATATGAGGAAGAAGAGGGAGCAGGAAACAACCAAGAATATCCTGAAGAATCCCTAGTCGAGGAGGAGGAGCAACAACCTCCACCTCAATAGAGGAAGAATGTACCTTCGAAACCACCCTCGCGTTAGCTTAGGGAGGAGGACTTCTTATCCTCAAGGGCTTATAAAACCCTAGCTGAGAAGGTAAAAGTGATTGAGAGGCAAGGCGCGACGCTTCAAAAGCCTACGTTAAGAGAGATTCACAATGAGCCTTTGGACCCCTCGATACCTGCTCCAGCTTACCTTGAGCATTTCATTATGCTTAGGTTAGATAAATTTAAAGGTGATGAAGATGCACAAGAGCATGTCACAGGTTTTTTGGATGTCTGTTTCCAAATTGCTCGTAATAATGTCTTGCTTTTGCACACATTTATTATGACCCTTTCAGGCCCAGCCCGAGAGTGGTTCAATCAGCAAAAGAGGCACAACATTACCATTTTTAAGAAACTGGCTGACGCTTTTCTTTTGGCATCAAGAAATAGGTAAACCTTTTCGACTTGGCTGCGCTAGCTCAGTGTAATGACGAGCCAATTAACAATACAGAAAGAGGTGGAGAAGATTGATGGCGAAGCTGCCATTCCCTATTCTTGCCATGGAATTAACCCAAAATTTCACCAGGATTTGTGCGAAGCACATCTCGCTACTGTTGTAATTGCAACAGTATCCGACATTCAAGGAGGCTTTGGTGCAAGCTAAGGTGATTGAAGACATCAAGTTGCAAGAAGGAAATTTGAAGCTTAAGAACAGGAAAGAGGGGCCTAAGAAAAAATCCACAAAGCAAAAGGGCAACCAGGCCCATGTCAAACAGGTAGTTCTAAGCCTCCATAGTGAGGATAAAGGGCAGCAAAAGCAGAATTATCAGGCCCAACCTCCTCCTGCGTAATACAAAAAGTGCAATAACTATAAGGGAAAAACAAGGAACAACACCTACCTCGCCAATTCATGAGTCTAACAGAATAATTGACTTCAATATTCCACCAGTTATGTGAGTCTAAGGTGATCAAACTACCCTAAGTTAACTTAGTTGATCCGAATCAACCCAAGTTGAAGGGATATCAAGACGTAATTGCATCTACCACCGAGTGAAGGGCCACGACATCGAGGTATGTTGGTCCTTCAAGCACATTGTGCAAAACATGATTGAAAAGGGCAAGCTTGTAATACCAAGTAATCCACAAGCGTATGACAACTAGAACATGGGGATTTACAAAAATCTGCTACCAAACCATGAGGCACCATGCAACAATGTTGGCCAGGTCAACCAAGTGCGAGTTGAATCGCCTACCCAAGGGTTTGTAGGCATGGTCAATGTTGTTACAAGACATGGGAGATATGAGCATCTGAATCAACCATGGGCTCCCATAATAATACAAGCCACACCAAATTAGTGGCCGACATAGAATATTCTAGGCCCACCAACGAGATCGGTGGTGACCATATAGAGCAGGCTAGTCCAAAACCTGCAGACAGCTCATGTGAAGCTATCTATATATGAACTAATACAACAGTCCCCTAGGTACAGGGAGACTCTTATGGACATTTTAAGGTCCATCGAAGTACAGTCTCAAGATGCACAAAATTTACCAATCTTGTGGGACATGTACAGCAGTGTCAAGAGCCCATGATCCACTTTTATGATCATGAAATTAAGATGGTTCCTATAGATACGACTGACCCGTCATTGCATATCATTGCGTGCATTAATCACATATCATTTAAGAGGGTCTTGATCGAAATTGGTTCATCGATCAACATAATAACAACCAAGGCATTGAACCATTTGAAGCTACCAAAATCACACATTGTGCCAACCACTTTTACGTTGAGAGCGTTTAACGACGCCCTATGCTCAATGGTTGGCATGATTGTCCTGCCTATGCAGGTAGGTCTAAAGACCATCTCTATGATGTCATGTGATCGATGGGGCCATGCAATACAACATCCTACTCGAGAGGCCTTGGATTCGTGAAATGCTTTGTGTTCCCTCTATATTACACTAATGTGTAAAATATCTACATGAGGGACGGGTTCATGTAGTGTCATCAAATGAAGAACCTTTTAAGTTCGTGAACCTAGCGAATTTTCTTGGGGGTTTCATACTCCCATCAATGCACCTGTACATCCGACCTATGTTACCGATTAAAAATCCAAGAGGCAAACCAATAGTACATGCTCAACCATCGACATCTGTGTCTCACAGATATGAGCGCACTACTGCTACTTCGTTGAAATCGACTACATCATTGATGCTTCGGGATGACAGGAAGTTAAATGCAAAGATGGGCAAAAAATAGAAGCAAACACTCAAACTAGTCGCTAATGAGGCTCCCATCCCCATGGAAGTGGAGGAAGCCCAATACATAGTCGAGGAGGTACCTCATACTGCCTCGCCTGCATCATCAATAGGGTCATCCGCATTGCGGGTGATAGTACATCTCACCAACACTGGATTAGGCAAGTACCTTGTGCAAAATGTAACCTTCGGATCGATTCTAGAGACTGCACAAGAGATGGGCCGACCGTCCGCTCATAGTTACTTGGTTGGATCGGTGGTTCCATTGGGAGAGCCACCTAATCAGACTAATTTTGTCTACGTTGGGCTAGATCAACTTCCAATGCAAGAGCCCATGGATGAAGATCGTGATGAACCTTTTACAGTAAATGTTCATTATTTATCCAACCTGGAATACTCCATGCGTATTTTTGAGTTGTATCATTGGCATGGGTACGGAATTGGTTTGTTTGAACAAGGTCATAGAACTCCGTTCGAGCCATGTTATCAGATAGCAACTGATAGGTTTGGATTGGGGTTACGGATACAAGGACAAGATGACTTGCTTGCATCATCCTTAGATCGCTTGTACATGAGTCTGGGGGACAATGTGGACTTCAATCCATATCATCCTAATATTTCTAGCTTTTGGAGGACTAACCCAATGGTATCTGTTGTCACTGTTGAACCACTTGAAGAACATCATGAAGGGTTCCTGGAGTAGACTAATATAGATCAGAACCCCAGAGGCAACTTGGGTCATCAAATCTGTAGTGTAGCCGATGACATAGGTGTGCGGGGGCATAACCCCATAATTTTAGGTGATCTCGAGTCAGGATATCTTTACAACGATGATGGAGAGGATTCCACCTCCGAGATAAGTGGACCAAGTTATGATGCCGACAATGAATCCTCAAACAATGATTAATCTGAGGAGGAAGCTGAGGGGGGATATTGAAGGCCTTTGTATGCGCATCACCTACTATATACAGATTTGGTACATGTTACCGAAGAGATCCTTCCCAACATTGATCATTTAAGGGGATAAGCAAAGCTATATTTCTTAGCGATGTCGCACTTGTGGTATAATTATTCAATTTTTCTGGATAGTGATGACAATAATCAAGAAGTCAAATTCATGGGGTTGCACTTGCCAGAGTGCCCCACAGGAGTAGGAGCAAATGATGCGTTATGGTTTTTTGATAGTGACAAAGAAGATGAGTTAGAGAGGGCCTACCTTGGTCCTCCTTATTTGCATTACCATCATCAACCCATCGACATAGATGAGGTCTATCGATAGTTATGTGTTGGTCCTCGTCTGAGAGCAAGACAACTACACCTGGATCAAATTTATCGGTTGGTTAATCCCATTTTGTCGACCTACATGGAGCTTCATGAGCCAAATGATCCTATTTCATAGTTAGTGCATAGGGAGAATCCAGTTGTTCATAGTCCTCACAGAGAAGACCCCTTTGTGCCTATACCATTAGAGCCAAATCGTGGCTATAAGGACTACATCGATTATGTAGAAGTTGGTCCGTGTCATCCTCGAGACCAATTCCATTCTATAAACATGGTCTCCATTGATTTGACCACTCCACTCCAAAATCCAACAGATCTGTCCAAACCATTGTATCTTAACAAAGATGCTATCGATTGGGATTGTGCTGATTCATCCGTTAAGCCTAGATATTTCTTCCCTAATGAAGAAATGGTACAACCATTTAATTTTGTGCAAGGTTGTGCATACAATGTCTAGCATGCCAAAAATACTTCCAATGTGGAACCTATCAACCCGACTGATGACATCCATTTGATTCTTACGCCTCATCAGCTTGAGGAGGGATCACATATGTCAATAGAGAAAACCTTTGAGGTGGATATTAGTAATGATCCCGCTAATGCAAATAAGGTTAAATTTGGAGAGATTCTCACTCCAGATGAGCGGGCCACCCTCATCCTTCTTCTGAAATAAAGACCAAATTTATTTGCTTGGACGTACAAAGATATGTCAGATCTAGACTCAAAATTGGTTATGCATAACCTTTCACTAGATCTGACGAAGAAGTCGGTCAAGCAAAAGCTTAAAAATATGCATCCAAAAATAGCCTTAATGGTGAAATATGAGCTACAAAAGCTGTTGGATGTGGAATTTGTGATCTCCATCGACTATCCAGAATGGATGTCCAATATGGTACCTGTGGGAAAACCCGATGGAAGAATCTATTTTTACACGGATTTTAGAGACCTAAATAAGGCAACACCCAAAGATTCATTTCCATTGCCCAATATTTATAGCACCATGGGGAACGTTTTGCTATAAAGTTATGCCATTTGGCCTCAAAAATGCTGGTGCCACATATCAGTGGGCCATGATATACATTTTTCATGACTATATGCATAAAATTCTAGATGATTATATCGATGACTTGTTGGCCAAGTCATTGTTGTGAGAAGAGCATGCAAAGGTCTTAAGGAAGGTCTTTGATTTCCTGATAGAGCACAATGTCAGGATGAATCCTAAGAAGTGTGTATTTGGTGTAACTTCTGGAAAACTACTAGGATTCATCGTCTCTAAGTGAGGCATCAAAGTTGACCCAATGACGGTCAAGGCTATCTTGGAAATGCGTCCTCCCACCAATATTAAAGAGCTAAGGAGCCTTCAGGGCAAGGTAACATCGATAAAGTGATTCATCATTTAGTTATCGAATAAATATCGACCCATGAATCGATTTCTACATAAGGGGATCCCATTCAACTGGGATGAGGACTGTCAAGCAGCCTTCGCTGAAATAAAGCAATACTTGGCGACATCGCTAGTGCTAGCTCCACCAAGGCTAGAAGTGCCTTTTCTACTATATATATCGGCAACTGACTTTGCACTGGGAACCATGTTAACCCAAAAGAATGTGCAAGGCAAAGAACATGCCATATATTATATTAGTCAAACCTTGGTGAGCTATGAGCTCGGGTATGCATATGCAGAAAAAATATGTTTAGAAGTAGTGTTCGCTACAAATAAATTGTGACACTAGATGTTAATTCATACGACATATGTGATATCCAAAATATCCTTTGTAGTACATGATGAGTAAGATGTATCATAATACGCGTACTGTGAAGTGGATCATGCTATTGACGAAATTCGATCTGGAATTCATAAGCCAGAAGTCCATTAAGATACAAGTCATAGCAGATCAATTAGTTGAGGCACCACTGTAAAATAGTAGGCCTCTAACAATAGAGCTTTCAGACGATGCAGTCTTCGTCATATCTGAAGCTCTCGAACCCAAAGAACTAGAGAACAATGCTGATATGACTCAGTTCTTTGACGGTTCGAAGTGTGAGCAAGGGGGTGGTACATGAATAGTGTTTTTCATGCCACAAGCAGCTCCTATGCCCTTGTTATTTAAACTAGACTTTCCATGCACCAACAATGTTGAGTACGAAGCCCTACTATTGGGCCTCCACACAGTTGTCGCCATGAATATTAAAATATTAAACATATTTGGCGATTCCTTACTCATAGTAAATCAAGTTAAGGGACTCTTTTAGTGTCGATGTCCCATATTGAAAGCTTACAAGGATATTGTTGTAATATATCTAGCTAAATTATGATGGTACAACATTGAGGTAATCTCTCGATCGTGAAATAGGTTCGTAGACACCATGGCTTATTTGGAATCCTTAATCCCTTAGAATCTATCTACTGATTTCACTACCATTTATGTTAAAATGCTTTCGCACCCGACTACGAAATGTGAAGCATTTGATAATAGAATTTCAGTCAACATGATCAGCGTAGAACCAAAAGCTGAATGGTTCTGCAGAGCTGAAGACTTTCTGAAGAAGGCACCCTAGGGGTCATTAAGCTCTTAGAGTCCGACAGGGAGTGGTGCCACCATTCACCATAAGATTATTTCCTTGTCTGCATTTGCAAAAGTAAATATGCAGGGGGAGCAAGTCATCTTAGTAGTTGAAGCTGAGGTCTATCAAAACTGGATGTCGCAAATTCACTTCTTGAAGCTTGGTGTAATCTCGAAGGGATTACCGCGTGCTGTGAAACACACATTTAAACAGAAAGTGATTAAATGTCTTAATAGGAGATATCTTGTACCGACGAGGTTACGATGGAATTCTACTTCGTTGCTTAGATTCTGAAGAGGCAACATGGGTAATCTCGCAAGCTCATGATAGTACTTGTAGTGGCCATTTTAGTGGCATGGACATCGTCAAGTGCATCCTTCAAATGGGCTACTATTGGCCCACTATAGAGAAGGAGTGCAATGTGTATGTCAAGATATATGTCAAATGTCAACATCATGCTAATCTTACGCACTTGCCATCATAGGCCTTATAGCCCATCCAAGCGGCTTGGCCATTTGCTCAATGGGGACTAGTTCTTATAGGCAAGATATCTCCTCCATCGTTGGGTTAGCATACATTTATAATCATGGCTACTGAGTATTTTACAAAGTCGATGGAAGCAATACCCTTGACAATGATAATTAGAGCTCGTATAGCAGAGTTTATACTAGAGCATGTCATAAGTCATTTTAAAATTCCATCCAAAATAATATCGGATAATGTAACGTCTTTCAAGAACAAAATTGTGAGAGCTTTGACATTTAAATATAGAATCAAACATAGTTTTACAACTCCATACTATCCGCAAGCAAACGGGCAGGTTGAAGCTTCAAATTAGACAGTGGTGGCCATCTTGAAAAATACGGTCCAAGAAAACCACAAAGACTGGCATATGTAGTTACCCCTTGCATTATGGGCTTACAGGACTAGTATTCGGATGCCCACTGCGGCAACACCGTTCTCACTAGTATATGGCACTAAGGCCATTATGCCATTGGAATTGGAAATTCCAATGCTGTGCATCACATTGAAAGATTTCATCGATGACGACACCGTGCGGTAAGCTTGACTAGATCAACTGACACTGCTTGATGAACGTCACATGAATGCCTTAGAGCATCTCTGCATTTATCAAGAATGACTAAAACGAGCTTACAATATCAAAGTCCACCAGAGAGACTTTGAAGTTGGGGATCTTGTCTTGAAAGAGAACCAACATAACTCTAATTTACCACCAGATATGTGAGACAAATTCGCGGTTAATTGGCTAGGATCCTACATCATGTTTGAAAATATTGGTTCGGGTACCTATCGTCTAACATCGCTCGAAGGTGTTGAAGAGCCTGAACCTCTCAACATCATCCATATTAAGGTGTTTTATGGTTGATATCATAGTCAAAGGTCCCGAGGGTTTGCTTATAACCGCTCGGTCATTCTAAAAGTCTCCAAGCTTGTCTATGAGTAGTTTGGTCAATCAAAAGGTACCAAGAGTTTCTAAAAAATTTCTTGGTCAACCTAAAATCTCCAAGGATTCTTAAAAGATCACTTGGTCATCCAAAAAAGTCCCAAAGGTGCTCATAAACCCTTTGGTCAAACCCAAAAGGCTTTGAGGGTTTGCTTAAAATCGCTCGATCATCCTAAAAAGCTCCAAGGATTTTGCTGAAAGATCACTTGGTCAATCTAAAGGCTCCAATGACATTTTCACACCGTTTGGTCACTCTAAAGGCTCTAGAGGCACGTACTCATCGTTTGGTCAGATATGAGGTTCAAAACTCATAAAAATTATAAAATCAATAAAATCCAAAAAAATTGGTAAAGCATAAAATCTAAAAACATGTGCATTTGCATTTTCATTTTGTATTCACTCATGCATCCGCTGCATTATTGCATTGCACATAGGCATTTGTCATCCGCTGCATTTCATAGTAGGAGGGATTATGTTTGTTAGTCTTACAAACGACACCATGTTTGTGTCTAAATCATGCATCTCTGCATTAATCATAAATCCATCATTCATGTGAGTAATTGTGTTGTTCAACACAACCTATTTTTTTTCTATGGAGATATACTAGGGTTTTCTGATCATTCAACCATACATAGAGGTATTATCAACAGTTGGTAGAAAGCTTGCTTTGCTTTTGTAGATGAGGTTCAGTTAGTATAGCCCTTAGCATATCAGAATCCTATCACTAATCAACAAATTAAACAATCCTAACAAGGACTAGGGGAAGATGAAAGTCATGAAGCAGTACCGGGTATCCTGAGGCGAAAAGAGTTATTCTTGCTTATCCCTCTATGCAGACGGTATGGGAAATGTTGATAGTTGGCAAAAGGACAGGTTAGTTCCCTATTCAAAATCCCTTGCTTATGATAAAATGAGCAATATCCCAAAGTGATATCCCACATCAATTCTCAATATTGATACCCTATATCGATATTATAGATTGACTTCCTAGATTGATATCCCATATTGATATCCCATATTGATATCATAAGATCGATATCCTCAATCGATATACCAGAAAAAAATTTCCCAAGTAAATCCTCCAAAGTAAAGTTTCTGAAGAAAATTATCAAATCTAAATGCTGAAAAGTGAAGATCAAATGAAGATCAGAAAACAGGCTCAAATCAAGTTCAAAGTGGAGATCAAATGAAGATCATAAATCAAGTTCGAGTGGAGATCAAATGAAGATCAGAAATCTAGTTTGAAGAGAGATCAAATGAAGATCTAGAGACAGTTTAGAATGAAGATGGAATCAACTCCCTTGCTTCACCACATATGAGCAAGTATCCCAAAAATTGAAGGATATAAAGGAATGAGCTTGAATCCCTGGAATTGTCGGCACTACTATACCTTACGCATGACGATGTGTCTGATACACTTGCATCTCGCTTATGGGTAGACCAATTTTTGAATGTGGAAGAACTAGCTTCAAGTGTCCTACATTGCCTAGTGGCTTAGTCCAACTAAAATCTAAACTTGGGATTGGATAAGACATTTGTGGAACCCCTATCTTAGTAATGGGTTGAAAGAATCCCGCTTGACATCGGGGAACGCTCGTGTATTATCTTAAAATATTCATTTGCACACATAGGGATAATGAAAAGTTAGGGCCTATCCTAGTAAAAGCCTTAGATCACTTGTACCTGAGTTTGGGGGATGATGCGGACTTCAATCCCTATCATCCTAATCTTTCCAGCTTTTGGAGGACTAACCCAATGGTATCTGTCATCACTATTGAAGCCCTTGAAGAACATCATGAAGGGTTCATGGAGCAGACTAATACAAATCAGAACCCCCAGAGGCAACCTGGATCATCAAATCCGTAGTGTAGCTAATGACATAGGTGTGTGGGGGTATAACCCCATAGTTTTAGGCGATCTCGAGTCAGGATATCTTTACAATGATTATGAAGAGGATTCCACCTCCGAGATAAGTGGACCAAGTTATGATGTCAACAACGAATCCTCAAACAATGATCAATATAAGGATGAAGCTAAGGGGGGTTATTTAAGGCCTTTGTATGCACATCACCTACTATCTACATAGTCGGTACATGTTACCGAAGATATCCTTCCCAACATTGATCATTTAGGGGAAGAAGCAAAGTTATATTTCTTGGCGATGTTGCACTTACGATATAATTATCCAATTTTTTTGGATAGTGATGACAACAATCAAGAAGTCAGATTCATGGGGCCGCACTTTCCAGAGCACCCCATAGGAGTAGGAGCGAATGATGGGTTCTAATTGTCTGACAGTGACAAAGAAGATTATTTAGAGAGGACCTACCTTGGTCCTCCTTACTTGCGTTACCGTCATCAACCCATCGACATAGATGAGGTCTATCGGTATTTACGTGTTGGTCCTCATATGAGAGCAAGACAGTTAAACTTGGATCAAATTTATCGGTTGGTTAATCCCCTTCTACCGACCTACATGGAGCTCTGTGAGCTAAATGATCCTATTTCATAGTCAGTGCATAGGGAGGATCCAGTTGTTCACAGTCCCCACAGAAAATACCCTTTTGTGCCTGTACCATTAAAGCAAGATCATGGGTATGAGGACTACATCGATTATGTAGAAGTTGGTCCATGTGGTCTTGGAGATCAATTCCATTCCATAAACATGGTCTCCATTGATTTGACCACTCCACTTTGTAATCCAGAAGATCTGTCCAAACCGTTGTATCTTAACAAAGATGCTATCGACTGGGATCATGATGATTCATCCATTGAGTCTGAATATTTCTTCCCTAATGAAGAAATGGTACAACCATTTCATTTTGCGCTAAGCTATGCATACGATGTCTATCATGCCAAAAATACTTCCAACGCAGAACCTATCAATCCGGCTGATGACATCCATTTGATTCCTATGCATCATTAGCTTGAGGAGGGATGACATATGTCAGTAGCAAAAACCTTTCATGTGGATATCAGTAAATATCCAGCCAATGCAAAGAAGGTTAAATTTTGAGAGTCTCACTCCAGATGAGCGGGCCACCCTCATCCCTTTGCTGAAAGAGAGACCAAATTTATTTGCTTGGATGTACAAAGATATGCCAGGTCTAGACCCGAAATTGGTTAAGCATAACCTTTCGCTAGATTTGACGAAGAAGCTGATCAAGCAAAATCTTAGAAAGATACACCCAATAATAGCCTTAATAGTGAAATATGAGCTACAAAAGTTGTTGGATGTGGAATTTGTGATCTCCATCGACTATCCAGAATGGGTGTCCAATATGGTACCCGTGGGAAAAATTGATGGAAGAATTTGTATTTGCACAAATTTTAGAGACCTAAATAAGGCAACACCCAAAGATTCATTTTCGTTGCCCAATATTTATGCTCTCGTAGATGTAATTGTAGGTCATGAAATGCTCTCCTTGATGGATGATTTTTTTAGTTACAATCAAATTTGGATTAAACCCGAAGTCCAGCATAAAACTGCATTTATAATGCCATGGGGAACGTTTTGCTATAAAGTTATGCCATTTAGCCTCAAAAATGTTGGTGCCACATATCAACGGGCCATGACATATATTTTTCATGACTATATGCACAAAATTCTAGAATATTATATCGACGACTTTTTGGCGAAGTCATTGCTATGAGAAGAGCATGCAAAGGTCTTGAGGAAGGTCTTCGATCGCATCATAGAGCACAATGTGTAGACACCATAATCTAGCACCCTTCAGTTCACATTCACCACCTCACCATCAAATCCTGCATAATAAAGATATATGCCTAAGTTCTAATTTAGGGATATAAAATCCTGCACATCATTATACTTTCCTAATTTATTTAATTAGGAAAATCACCCTAGGATACCCTGTCTACCCATTGGACATGTGTCCTGGACACTTCACCCAACATCCATGCCAAATATTATCCACTCCTGTCCCCTTTGTTCTTGCACATGGGACAAAATTTCCAACACCCATGCCACAACTCCTTTGTTGTTGTCCCCTTGTCCCTTCACATAAAACAACATCCCACATCCCACTCCACTTGGGGCCACATCACCCCAGTTAAGTGAGCCACACTGAGTGACTCATTGTAACTACCCCTTTCACTTGGAAGTCCAGATTTGCCACTTGGCAAATCAGGCTTGCCATCTCACATTCCCATCCAAAGCCCCAACCACTCTATAAAGACACCTTCAATCCACAAAACAAAGGGAGATGAATTTGCATATCGAAAGGCTACCGAATTAGATCTGGACCCGATGAGAAGTTGAGGGCGTAAGCCAAAATCTGACTGTTGGCTCAGATTCTGAGGCAATATTACGTTCAGCAGAAACCGCCCGTTCACGATTCCACAGTCGAGAACGCGCACCCATGGTTTCACAACTACAGGTCTCTAGTTTCCAGCCCGTAACCGTGCTTTCGTGGTTCCACAGTCTCGAGAATAGAAATAGATTCCATCAACAGAGATTAGCGATTCGAGAAGTAAGCAAGATTTAATTTGTTAATTGTTTTGTGTTGTCTATTTTACATCCTTATCGGTAATAGGTTTTTATGTGTAGCATTGGATTTATTTGTTTGAATATTTGGGTGCTACTAATCCCATTTTCCGGTTTGCATGTGCGCAAGTAACAGGTATCCTAGATAGGCTGCTGAAGCTGGAGTGGTCTCGTAGTGGATACCAAAGTCCACTCACCCCTTGAAGCTGTAGCTAAGGAACAAAGAACACAAAAGATCCTTAAAGATCTGGAAGACCCATTTCCTATCAAATTCATTGTATTTTAGAAGAGAGGCAGATAAAGCATTGTTACATTGCCCCCCCAACACATTTGGGGTAATTCAAAATCTTTGTAAAAACTGTATCAAACATCAATATAAAGATTCATTTATGGAAATATCTCTCTTTTGTATTGTATCTTTGTTTGTGTTTAGTTATTTTGGTTACAGAAATGACGATCACGGTGGGACCCCCCAAAGGTTTCATTTTGTTTTGCCTTGCTTTATTTTGATCTTACTAATCTTTGTTTGCATGTACAGGTGCTAATAATCGGAAGCGCGTAAGAATTTAATCTTGGGTTGACGAGTCTGGAATTGTCACTGTGAAACTGTGCATCTACGGTTTCTAATTTGTGAAACCGCACATTTGCGATTCCTAATTTGTGAAACAGCGCATCTACGGTTCCTAATTTGTGAAACCGTGCATCTGCGGTTTCTGATTTGAGGAAACACGTATTCATGGTTGCTGCATTGTTGAAACGTGGACCGACGGTTGAAAGCAGGAAGGAGTAGCAAAAGGAACACAGGTATGTACCCTGTGTCATATTTTTAATTTCTCCTTTAGTTCTGGGTTTAGGCTGCATTTAAGTAGATTAAGGGTTTTAGTTTTGTATGTCAATGCTTGCATTTAGGTCTTAGGATAGAAAAATCTACTTAAATATTGCATTCATAAACACAATAACAAAGCAAAATAAACAAAAATCTGCATATGCATAGTAGAGGATAATCATATTGCATGTACCAGGTTAGAAATAACCCAGGTATTCCTATTTCAGGGTTTAGGCTTGTATTCAATTTTTGTTCTATTGATAGAAAGGACCCGCACACCCGTGGTTGGGATCTCCCAAATGTGCATGCGTGGTTGGCAAACCGCGTACCCGTGATTTACCAGAACTAACCGCCCACCCGCGGTTGGCCCTGTTAAATAGAATTGGGCCGAGTCTTTCCTGAATTTGCAATTTTACCCCTTATATGATTTTGTCTGCTATTCTATGTATTTCCTGCTTTCTGCATTAGGAATAAAAATAGAATTGCATGTTAGATTTACATCGCACGATAGAAAAAAAAACATTCACACACACATTTAATTAAAACATTGGTCCGGTTGGATTTCATAACCAACCCCCAATTCAGACCGGTGACATTGGAATTCATCTCCTTCCACCGGCTTGCCCCTTAGATCATTTGTAGATAGGATAAAAGCACTCTTTAAGCTGGTATAAGTCATTGGTATTCAAGCTATCTCCCACTATTAGAACGATTTTTGAATCATAGTGGAAGAGCTAGGCGAACCCCCCACTAGGATTTAAGCGGTGTACCCTAGCCTCTTTTGAGAAATTATGCTTGGTGCTATTGTTCTTAATCACCATCTTCATCGAGTTCTATTATTCTATTCAAAAAAAAAAACCTCTCCAAAAACTTCAAAAAAATAAAAACACACTAAAAAAAGAAAAAAGAAAAAATAGATTCAAAAACTTAGTGCAAACTAGGGTCAAACATTTGTTATGTTTATTTGCTTGGCGTGTTGTATTGCATTGTACTTTCTTTTTCATTCACATAGATAGCATATTAGCGCATGGTAGTGACTCGTAATAAAGCTAAGAAATTAGTGTCAAGCCGAAGTCAGTGGTCATCCCTTATGGCCTCTTAGTTTGACAATGTCCCTCACACTTCGGTGGTGGGACAAGTAGAGGTGCCCCTTTCTATGTCCTCGAGTCTTGATATAGGGCCTTCTAGTAATACCCCCAACACGAACATAGATATTATGCATAGAGCTACTCACATAGCTATACCTGAGACACCTAAGAGTGAACCTCTCGCAACAGTAGACAGTAAGGCCACCATGATAGATATGGACACTATTAGAATGTACTTGAATGTAGCTGGAATGGTCTTCCCATAATTACCACCACTCTCCATCCCATCACGTGTTGTACCCTCATCACAACAAGAATCCATATTCGCCTATCCACAACAGTCACAACAAATTTTCACCAATCCTCTCT
Source organism: Wollemia nobilis (assembly GCA_028583015.1). NCBI lineage: Eukaryota > Viridiplantae > Streptophyta > Pinopsida > Araucariales > Araucariaceae > Wollemia > Wollemia nobilis. The sequence continues at coordinate 2,059,277 of JAQPPZ010000613.1, read as the reverse complement.
TTGAGTTGACCACTGTATCATTAGCTAATCAACCATTGTCATCTGACCAAATTCCCCCCACAATATCACAATAAATGACCATTACCACTAATCCTTTGTATGAAACAATTCCTATTATTTTGCAAGCTCCAACATTCATTCCTCCATCCACACTTGTAGGACATACATCTCATACCATTACACAGTCAGTTGCGATACCCTTCGCTACTTACCCCCCATCCACCTCCACTACCATGGTTGTTCCACAACCAACTCAGTCCACCACATCACAGGTAGCAGTCCCTATGTCAAATGCAACTGATATGCAACAAGCTTTCTTATAGTTGTAGCAAATGATTTTAGACAATGCTAACCACAGCATAAACCCTAACCCTAACCGATATTTGCAAGGAATTGAGCAAAATATTCCACCTACATCTCATCAACCTAATGCCTTTATCCAAGATCCATCTTGGGTAATGCGTCCTCCCTCTACCACTATTGTTCATAATCAACCACCGCACCCATATGCTAATGCAGTAGGTCAGCATAATACCATACCTTCATCACCCCATCCATATCATAACATCCCTCAACATCCATACCATAACACATTTCCGCCAAACACATCTTATCATACACATTTCTGCCAAACACATCTTATCATCCCCAACCTGCATACAATCCACCCCATTACCAGCAGCATCAAGTACATTCGAGTGTCAATCCTATAGATGATCCTAGATACCAATTTTTATAGAGTCATATTGATAGTCTTGCCATGCAAGCCCCAATATTGCAATACCAAAAATCAACTTTAAGGCAACTACTCAATCACCTTATTCATGCTTCGGTACTAGAACCGCCATATCCACATGATTTCTAAATACCAAAGCTTGAATTTAAAGGAGAAGAGGATCCTAGAGAGCACGTAACGAGATTTGTGAATGCATGCTTCATAATAAAAAATAGCGATGCATTGCTAGTACATACATTTCCTCAAACATTAGGGGGGGAAGCCCAAGACTGGTACAATCATCTCCCGCATCAAAGTATTTTCACCTTTGAACAACTAGTGGACCAGTTTCTAGAAAGATTCACCCTAAATGTTAGAAAACAAACAACATTGATTGATTTAATTTATCTAAAACAATATGACGATGAATTAGTCTATGACTTTGGCAACATATGGAGATCAGTCATAATCAAGTTACCATTTTCACTCCCCATGCTAGAGATAATATGAATGTTAAAAAAGAGTTTTGGTAGACCCATCTCTTCATTACTACAACTACAACAGTATAGAACATTTGATGAGGCACTCGCCCAAGCAAAAATGATTGAAGAAATAAAAATTCAAGAAGGCGAGATTAAGCCTAAGAAGAAAGAGTGGCATAATAAAAATCAAAAGGGGAATGGAAGGATATTTCTATCCTTCTGCTCAAAGAAACTTGCAAAGATAAATTAATAAACCGAATGGAATGACGAACGTAGATATCGAATAAGAAAAATGCAGTGAATGGATAAAATAAATCAAATGCCACTCAAGGTGGGCACACCCTCGCCGTATAGGCTCAATGCGAAACGCAGATGAAAAATAAAATATAAGATGATCTTTCAATTAAACTATTTGTGAATCATATATACTAATTTTAACACGCTTGGAAATCATGGCCGACGTACTATGTTTGGAGTGTAACATGACTCCCCTCCTCGGAAAGCTTTGTCCTCAAAGCTGGAAATGTCTGGAAGATACTTTCAGGTTCCCATGTGGCATCTTCCTCGGGTAAATCTTGCCATTTAATGAGAAATTCTTGAATCTGACGTGATCTCAGTCTTCGGGTTCTTTGTTGTAGTATATCTTCAGGTTGGAGATGTATGCGTCCTTCCTCATCGAGCACTGGTAAGTCTGATTGACTTTGTACTTTCTGACCAATTACTTTTTTAAGACATGAAACATGAAATACCGGGTGTATTCGTGATGATGTAGGTAGCTCTAATTGATAGGCTACTTCTCCAATGCGGCGCACAATTTTGTAGGGACCATAGAATCGTGGAGCCAACTTTTGGTTGGACTTTATCCTTAATGAGGATTGTTTGTAGGGTTGCAACTTTAGGAACACCCAATCACCTATATTAAAAGTTCTCTCTGATCGGTGCAAGTCTTGTTGTTGTTTCATACGATTCTGTGCTTGGACTAAATTCTCTTTGAGGATGGTGAGTGTAGACTGCCTTTGTTGGAACCAATCATCCACTTTGGCTACTTTGGCTGATCCATGTACGTAATCTACGATTGCTGGAGGTTTGGTGCCATATAATGCTTCAAATGGAGACATCTTAATTGAATAATGGTAAGAAGTGTTGTACCACCATTCTACCAATGCTAACCAATGGCTCCATTGGTATTGTTTATCTTGAGCAAAACATCTTAAGTACGTACCCAAACATTTGTTAACTACTTCTGTTTGACCATCTGTTTGTGGATGGTAAGCTGAAGACATGTTCAATTTGGTACCACTAAGTCGAAATAACTCCCGCCAAAAGTTACTAGTGAAGATGGGATCTCTATCACTTACAATATTTTTTGGCATACCATGTAATTTGAAAATTGAATCCATAAATACCTTTGCCACCTTGCTTGCGGAAAATGGATGTTGTAAAGCCTGAAAGTGAGCGTATTTGGATAACCGGTCTACGACGACGAAGATTACTGTCCTGCCTTCTGACTTTGGAAGACCTTCAATAAAATCCATGGATATATGTTCCCACTATCGTTCAGGGATGGGTAATGGTTGTAACAATCCTGGTGATTTGACTGTTTCTCCTTTATTGCGCTGGCAAACTTCACATTCTGCTACCCATTGTTTGACTTCTGCTTTTAATCCTTTCCAAAAAAATGATTGTTTGACCCTTAAATATGTCTTCAAAAATCCTGAATGTCCCGTTGATGGAGAAGCGTGTGATTCATCGAGGATCTTTGATTTGAGTTCTGAATTGTGTGGAATGTAAATGCGGTTCTTCTTTCGGAGGATTTTATCTTCATAAGAGAACAAAGGGTGTTTAGAGGACCCTATAGATAATTCATGAATTATCTGGGCAGTTTCACTATTGGACAACCATTCATCTTGTAATTGATTCACCCATTGGGAGCAAGGACCTGAAATAGCGTTAATGACTACTTCATCTTCATATTTCCTGGATAGCGCATCGGCGGCTATATTTTCCTTCCCTTTCTTGTATTCGATAACGAAATCATAGCCCAACAGTTTGGTTAACCACTTATTTTGTTCCGGATAAGAAAACCTTTGCTCCAGAAAATGCTTGAGGCTACTATGATCTGTTTTTATAATGAAGCGGCTACTGATTAGGTAGTGTCTCCATTTTTCTACTGCATGAAGAATAGCCAACATTTCTTTTTCGTATGTTGATCTTCCCAAAATTTTCCTAAAAAGTTGTTTACTTTCAAATGCCAATGGATGACCTTCTTGCATTAGTATAGCCCCAATTCCTGTTCCTGATGCATCACATTCGATAATAAATGGTTTGTGAAAATTGGGAGTTGCTAATACTGGAGTTGTACACATGGCTTTCTTAAGAGCTTCGAAGGCTTGAGAAGCCTCTGGCGACCAACGAAAAGCATCCTTCTTTGTGAGTGCGGTGAGAGGTGCTGCAATCTTACCATAGTTGTGCACAAACTTGCGATAGTAGCCCGTGAGACCCAAAAAACCATGAAGTTTCTTGATGGTTTTAGGTAAAGGCCATTCTTGAATTGCCTTAATCTTATTGGGATCCACTTTGACGCCTTCGTGTGAAACTATATGACCAAGATACTCGACTTCTTGAACACCAAAGGAACATTTGGAACGTTTAACAAATAATTTTTCTTTGTGTAAAATGTGAAGGACCTTATCCACATGATGTAAATGATCCGTCCAGGTTTTGCTGTATATGAGAATATCATCAAAAAAGACTAACACAAACTTACGGAGGAGTGGGCGAAACACTTGGTTCATGAGACTTTGGAATGTGGATGGGGCATTGGTGAGACCAAAAGGCATGACCAAAAATTCGTAATGACCTTCATGAGTACGAAAGGCAGTTTTGGGAATATCTTCTTCTCTAACACGGATTTGGTGAAATCCGGAGCGAAGGTCTAGTTTTGTAAAAAAATTTGCACCATGCAACTCATCTAATAGGTCATCTATGACAGGGATAGGAAATTTGTCCTTGATAGTGAGTTTATTGAGAGAACGAAAGTCAGGACACATACGCCAAGAGTTATCTTTTCGTCTAGTCAGTACTACAGGTGAGGAATAAGGACTAGTGCTGTGACGAATGACTCCATGATCCAACAAATCCTGAATGATCTATTCGATTTCTGTCTTTTGTGGTTGAGGATAGCGATAAGGACGATTGTTAGGAGGGACACTCCCTGGAATCAAATGGATGGCATGGTCATGAGATCGTTTAGGTGGTAATCCTTGAGGTTCATGGAAAACCTCTTCGTAATGTGTTATAATGTCTTGTAACTCTGGAGCAATAATATCCGAAGTTGTTGGAGATTGTTTTTCCAAACAATTAATTTGAGCTATAAACCCATATCCACCCTTTTTTAACATCTTCTCCATACTATGAGAGCTCACCATTTGTGATGGAGGAGTAGTAATGCCTTGTAAGCGAATGACTCGTCCGTTTTCCTTCCATTCCACAAATAATTTTTTGAAGTTGAAGCTAACCGTGTCTAATGTTTCCAACCATTCAACTCCCAAAATGACATCCGAGTTCCCCAAATTCATGACGAAAAGGGATCCCAACCAAGTATAAGTTCCCATTTTTATGGAAACTTGAGATGTGCGACCCACACATTGTGCGTTCACCCCGTTGGCCACTAGAACCTGGAATTTGTCTTTGTTGGAAGAGTTAATGAATAAATTCAAAGCTTTTGCGGTTTTGATGTCGATAAAATTGTGGGTACTACCAGAATCAATTAGCACATTCACCTTTTTCTGACGGAGAAATCCTGGTACCTTGATGGTATGGTGGGCGGTTAAACCCATGAGAGCATGCACGAAAATCGCCATTGTATCCTCTTCTTTTTCTTCTATAGTACATGGTAGGTCTTCTGGTATAGGTTCTTCTGATTGGTAAGGTTCTTCCTCTTCTCCTTCACATTGATCACCTTCAATATGAAAGTTTTGTTTTTGGGCACATGCTTGTTCCCTGGGGTGATGAGTGCGACATTTATAGCAAAAATATCTTGATGGTTGATCATTTCTACGAAAGGAATTGTTGCGATATGAGGGACGACTATAAGTTTCACGTCGTGCAAACAACTGATGTCTCTTCTCGGCCAGCTTGGCTATTCTTATACAATCGTTCAGCAAGGTTGGATTGTGCATGTCTACCTCTACTCGAATACTTTCTTTCAAACCATTGCGAAAGGCTCCTACCACTGTGTCGGGACCGAGGTCTAAAGTGTATGGTAGTAAACTGGTAAACTCTGAAACGAATTCGCTAACTGACCCTTCTTGTTTAAGAGATAACAGTCTTACTGTGTATGATGATGTAGCTCCTTCATCAAATCTTTCTAAAAAAGAGGTAGTGAATTTTTGCCAATTAATAGTAGCTCCTTTCTCTCTTTTAAGCCATACAAACCATTGGTAGGCCTCAGTGCCAAGTTTTGATGCAGCGAAAGGGACTTTATCAATTTCCTTAATTTGATATAAGTCAAGAATGCCTTCCATTTTGGCTATCCAACCACGAGGATCATGACCTTCAAAAGTGGGCATATCAATTCATGGAAAATTATTATTAGGGCCTCTCGGTTGTTGATAACCCGTGTCCCTTTCTTGATTTTGGTTATACCGCTGTCTCTGATAGCGATCCCTGTAATTATCCGAATCACCCCGTTGTTGTTCCCAATCATCATTAGGATCGACATTTTCTTCGTTCCTTTGGGCATGGGAGTGATCTTGAGAATTAGTATTGGGATTAGGCTGGTTTTGTGCTTTTACTAGGTTTTTTAGGAGGAGACCAATTTCGTTCATACCCTCTAGTAAGAGTCGAAGAGAATCACTGTCGAAAATGGCTGAGTTACTTGAGTTTCCTTGTGTGATGTTTTCGTGAGTTGGGGGGGATTAGTAGCCATAGGATCTACTAGTGGATGATGTGGATTATAACTACCAATTTTAAAAGGAGAAAGAGAATTTTTAGTACCTGGGCTGCGATTAGGTCTTCTTGTGTTGTTATTGGTCATTTTTGAGCTTGATAATCGACCGTCAGGACCTTTGATCCAACTTCGACTCATGCACTGCTCAAAAGTTCTTGCTTATGAATCCTTGATCTACAAAATTTGGTTATCTTTTGGTAAAAAATTTGTTGTTGTTTCCGCCTTAACTGCCACTCCAACTGCGACGTGGAATTGGATGTTGTGTGCTCCGTGAGGACAACTGTAGATAGGTGTTGGACAAGGACACACTTGACAGCAACACGTGACACGACGGATAGACCGCGAATAGCACGGACACGACAGGGATACTAATCGACGTGGACACGAAGTGACGCGGCTGGATGATGTGATGGACAGACACGCGGACAGCACAGATAGGGACACGAATCGACGCGGCTGGAAGACGCGATGGACAGACACGCGGATAGCACAGACAGGGATACTAATCGACGCGGACACGAAGCGACGCGGCTGGAAGACGCGATGGACAGACACGCGGACAGCACAGATAGGGACACGAATCGATGCGGCTGGAAGACGCGATGGACAGACACGCGGACAGCACAGACAGGGATATTAATCGACGCGGCTGGAAAACGCGATGGACAGACATGCGAAAAGCGTAGATAGGCAACCAGAGGGAATGCGACCACATGACCGAATAAGAGACCTGACAGCAAGGATGATACGACAACACCACCGACGCTGACCACGCGAAGGAGCAACGCTTGTGTGACCGAAGTCACACCGTATAAGGTGTGGCAATTACAATTTAAACTGTGTTTTGCCCCGCGTATGCCGAATGTGGGAGAAATACCACTAAACCAAACCCAGCGGATGACGTCAGCAAATAATATTAAGCGAAAAACCTTAGCTTGCCGTCTTAAAAATTTTAATCGCTCTTTTATAATTGGTTGACGCAGTCCGGTAAATTCTTTCGCCCGCTTCGTGTGATTTACTGATCGGACGTTCGGAATATCATCTGCGAAGGAAGAACGGACAGGATAGTTACCGATTTACGGATCCTGGCCGCCGCTGCTGGCGTTCTTTGGACGGAATTCGAACGGACGGAGATGGACGCGTGGACGGACGGAGACAAAATTTGCAGAGTAACGGAGATGGAGACGCGAACGACAAAAATGGAAAATGAAAAGAATCGTATCAGGCGATGGAAAGGTAGAATGTTTGAGTACGCAGGCGCTCCCGGGATCGGCTAGAATGATACCACTTGGAAGGATATTTCTATCCTTCTGCTCAAAGAAACTTGCAAAGATAAATTAATAAACCGAATGGAATGACGAACGTAGATATCGAATAAGAAAAATGCAGTGAATGGATAAAATAAATCAAATGCCACTCAAGGTGGGCACACCCTCGCCGTATAGGCTCAATGCGAAACGCAGATGAAAAATAAAATATAAGATGATATTTCAATTAAACTATTTGTGAATCATATATACTAATTTTAAGATGCTTGGAAATCATGGCCGACGTACTATGTTTGGAGTGTAACAGGGAATAACCACGGTTAGTCCAAGACCGCACAGGTTAATAAGATAGTTTTGAGCCAACCATAGTCAAATAAATCAGTTCAAACATAGATCCAACAACCCCAACAACAACGACAACCACATCAATCGAATTATCAAGCAGTTCCACCCCCACAACAAAAACAAAATAAGACACAACCTGGGGAAAGGCAACAATGTCATTTTAAACCAAAAAGAAATTACACGATAGTACAAGAGTCATATTCATTAGTATTTCAGAAGTTGTATGCGGAAATTTTTTTTAATTTACCAAAAATAAAACTTGATGATCCTAATAAACCAAAGACAAAAGGTTACAAAGAACACCTCTTTTGCATCTATCATAGACAAAGAGGACATGATATTGAAGGTTGTCACGGATTTAAAGGAATTGTGCAAGATTTATTGGAAGCGGGTACAATCAAAATTGACAACCCACTAGCACAAAATAACCAAAACCTAGGCATATATCAGACACCTTTGCCACATCGAGAGGTAAATCAACAATCGACGAGAGCATCAACTTCTACAGTTCCTCCCAATCAGGTTAATTATGTGTCTCAATTACCACAAGGTTTTGTAGGGGCTATTAGTATAGTTACCCATGGACAAAGGCAAGCTAATCGCACAACCCAAGCTACGAAAGCATCACCAACTAATGTGCCCATACAACTTGGATCGAGTGGGCCACCACTACCACTTCACAACCGCCCTGTTGTTACATTGAACAGCTGGTTGACATAGAGTTTGAAGATGGCTTCAGCAAAATTGTCAATTTATGAACTAATACAACAATCAACACCTCACAGGGAAGCATTGATGGAAATTTTAAAGTCTATTCAGGTACAATCAGAAGACCCAAATGCATTCAATTCCTTTGTGGGTAGTGTGCAAAATTGTATGGAACCCTCGATAGTATTCTATGACTTCAAGGAAAAACAAATATCAGCAGATTCACCTGACCCACCATTGCACATAGTAGCTCACATTGACAGGAAACCCTTCAAGAGAGTGCTTATTGATATAGGTTCTTCAATCAACCTCATTACCACACCTGCCATGATGAAGCTCAACGTCCCATCATCTCACATCATGACATCCACATTCACTCTTAGGGCCTTTAATGACGCTTTATGCTCAACTATAGGGAATGTTGTCCTTCCCATCACAGTGGGGGTGAAAACAATACATGTTCTCTTTCACATATTGGAAGGGGAAATGCAATATAACATACTTCTTGGATGCCCTTGGATTAGGAAAATGAAATGTGTGCCTTCAACATTGCATCAATGCTTAAAATATGTGCATGAAGGCAAAGTACATTGCATACCAATAGACACTGAACCTTTCAAATACTACAACTTTATTTCAAATCCTTATGAGCCTTTACTCCCATCCGCACATCTAACCATCCAACCACTAGTCATTAGAACAATTCCATAAAACACCACATCATCAAAAGCACCCATTCCAGAAGAGTTGCCTATAGTTGATCTAGCTTTCACATCCAAAAGTGTCAGCTCAACACATCCTTCAAACACTGCATTCCATTCTCAAATTACACCCACTCATCCTGCTAACCAATGGTCAGTTCCACCTAGCACACTTCCAGATTCAAAGCCACCTTTCACATTCAAAGCACAACCCACATCATCAGCCACTACTTCATAGTCATTAGAACCCGTAGTCTCACAAATAGGGCTGCCTGTTAGAGATAATCCAATGCCGCCAGTAGAGCCAAGAGCTAAGGCTCAAGAACCCTCTTCATCCGCCGAGCCATTAGCCACACAACCATCTAGAGTTGTAGTACACCTCACCAATCCAAGTATTGGCGAGTACATCATTGAGAGTGTCATAGTTACACCACCTATCGAGTCAGTCAAATATTATGGTCGCCCTCGCGACCCACCTTTAGCTATTGGTGATATATATAGAATGGGTTCTCAAACAAATGCAATCAATTTCATATATGGAGGGATAGATTCTTCATCGGATCCATCCCCTCAAAATGACAACTCTTTACAAGAGTTTAATGAAAACATTGATTATCTATCGAACCCGAGTTTCCCAGTCAGATATTTTTGAAGAGTTAGTTGGCAAGGATATGGACTTGGAAGACATGAACAAGGTCCTCACCACATCATTGAACCGGAATATAGAGAGCCAAGTGACCGCTCCGGTCTAGGCTATAAACCTTCCATCGCAAGCTCTTCGCTTAATCAAGCTTTCCAAGAGCTAGACATAGAATGCGAACAAGAGGAGGAAAAGAGTGATGATGAGGATGAACATAATGATGAGGGTGAACAACTAGAAAGTAGATACCACACATACAATTTTTACCCTCGACAGCAAGCTTTACAATGAGAGGCAGATTATGAAGATCCTACTGCGACAACATACCTTAGGCAAGACCTTGAGCCACTAATGCTAGGACCTCATACAAACGCTAATGGATTCTGGATAAGTGATAGTGATGATGATGAAACTAAAATGATGTTTATCAACCATGCTCTTGAGATACAAGCAAGGAGAATGCTCCAAGATGAAGAACATCCCGAATGGTTTAATCAAGAAGAAGAAGAGCCTCGGGAAGAGATAATATATGGAGAAACCAGCAAACAAGGTAACTGGTATCAACAAAAATTTCCAATAAACTCTACGTTTTTTTGGTTAAACAAAGAGCGTGAGGGTCCTGAACCAGAACCTCCTCCATCACATTGGCAAAGCATACAACAAAACCAATCACACACATTAGGTCAGTTGCAACCTAGAGAATACGAGTCATCAATTCTTGAATCGCAACCACCTCATTTCCATCAAGCCAACATGATTTCTATTGATTTGCTCACCCCACTCCGCAATCCATATAATGAGACAAAACCGATCTATATCGACACCAGTCTCATAGCTATGGACAGGATTTCATCCCCACCATCCACTACTGACTTCATCCTATCCGAAGAGTTGTTGCATGCTTCAAACGCTTATATTTTGCAACAACCTTCATCATCAAACAATTCAGTTTTTCAAACTGAGATAGAAGGGGACACCCCGGACACATTTGAAAATGTGGCAGACGATATCCACCTCATCCCAACTCTGCATCAGCTAGAAGAAGGTTCTCACATGCTAATAGAAGAGTCTATAGATGTGAACCTTAGTGAAGACGTGGATAATCCCCAGATTGTCAAGATAGCAAAAGAATTATCCGCAAAAGAAAAAGATAGCCTCATAAACATGCTTATTAAAAATAAGGAAGTGTTCGCATGGTCCTACAAAGACATGCCTGGCTTAGATCCAGACTTGGTAGTCCACAACCTTACGCTAGCACGTGATGCCAAGCCATTCAAGCAGAAGCTTAGGAAAGTTCATCCGACAGTCACATTAATTGTAAAAGAAGAGCTGCAAAAGTTATTGGATGTACACTTCATAGTACCAATCGATTATCCTGAGTGGCTTTCGAACATGGTACCCATTCGCAAACCGAATGGGGGGATACGAGTATGCACTGATTTTTGAGATTTAAACAAGGCATGTCCCAAGGATGATTTTCCTTTGCCAAACATTGATCAATTAGTAGACTCTTGTGCTGGTCATGAAATGCTCTCTTTAATGGATGGTTTCTCCGGATACAACCAAATTTGGATTAATCCAGAAGATCAACATAAAACAATGTTTACAACGCCTTGGGGGACATTCTGCTATAGAGTGATGCCTTTTGGATTAAAGAACGTAGGAGCTACATATCAGCGTGCCATGACGTACATATTTCATGATTATATGCATAAGATAATCGAATATTATGTAGATGATCTCATTGCTAAATCAAAAATGCATCTAGAACACATAGATGTGCTAGAAAAAGCATTTGATCGATTAATGGAACATAAGGTAAGGTTAAATCCTAAGAAGTGTGTATTCGGTGTAACATCAAGAAAACTTCTAGGATTCATTGTCTCCAAGAGAGGCATCAAAGTAGACCCAGGCAAGGTAAAAGCAATTTTAGAAATGTCACCTCCCAAAAACTTGAAAGAGTTGCAAAGTTTACAAGGAAAAGTCCAATCTATTCACCGATTCATTGCACAACTCTCAGATAAATGCAGGCCTTTTAATCGCTTGTTACAAAAAGGAGTGATATTTTCTTGGACAACTGAATGTCAAGAGGCATTTGATGATATAAAGAAATATCTAGCCTCACCGTCGGTTCTTACGCCACCAAAAATAGGAGTCCCATTTCACCTATACATTTTTGCAACAGATTTTGCCTTGGGAACAATGCTTGCACAAAAGAACGAGAAAAATAAAGAGCAAGCGATTTATTACATCAGTCGAACATTGGTAAGTTACGAAACAAGGTATGCTTATGTCGAAAAGTTATGCTTAGCCATGGTTTTTGCCACCAAGAAACTTAGACATTACATGCTAAGCAATACCACCTATGTTATAGCTAGAGAAAACCCTTTGCGATACATGATGAATCGCACTTACAACAACACCCACACTGCTAAATGGATAATGCTTTTAACAGAATTTGACCTCGAATTCACAAGTCAAAAATCCATAAAAGGGCAAGTAATAGCTGATCAATTAGCGAAAGCTCCGCTGCACAATGATACACCATTAATGATTGAACTTCCCGATGATTCAGTGTTTTCTATCACAGAACAAGAAGAAATGGTTTCACCTGAGGATGAAGCGGATATGACAATGTTCTTTGATGGATCAAAGTGCAAAAAAGGGCAAGGTGCAGGAGTTGTGTTTTACACACCCGAAGGAATACCCATTCCTTTATCATTCAAACTCGACTTCACATGCACTAACAATAATGCAGAATATGAAGCCTTAATACTAGGTCTTAAATCAGCTATAGCAATGGGAATAAAAAGAATAAGCATTTTTGGTGATTCTCAATTAGTTGTCTACCAAATAAAAGGAGAATACCAATGTAAAGAGCCAGTCTTAAAGAGATATCACGAAGAAGCAATACAGTTGCTAGGAAAATTTGACTGGTATGAAATTAGTAACTTGCCACGATCAACAAATAGATTTGCGGATGCAATGGCTTCCTTGGGATCTCTCATTCCTAAAAATGAACATGGAGAAATGCAACCGCTAATCATAACAACAGTGTCTAAACCATCAATTCAAAAAGTAAAATCTGTGGGTGAGAAAAATGTTTGTTTGATACATGTCGAACCTTACAATTCTTACCTTGATGAGATAAAATATTTTCTCAAAATAGGCACACTACCAATGGACATGACACGAGCTTCAAAAAGAACATTCAAACAAAGAGCCATTCATTTCACTTTACTTGGAGATGTGTTATATAAACGTAGTTATGATGGAATACTACTACGATGTTTAAATCCAATTGAAGTAGAAAAAGCAATATCAGAAGCCCACGATGGTACTTGCGGTGGTCACTTTAGTGGAATGGCAATTGCAAAAAGAATATTGCGCATGGGATACTACTGGCTAAAAATGGAAAATGATTGAAATATGTCAAAAGATGCCAAAAATGTCAACATCATGCAAACTTGACCCATGTGCCATCACAAAATTTGCAACCCATTCAAATTTTGTGGCCCTTTTCACAATGGGGCCTTGACTTGATCAGTAAAATAACACCTGCTTCATCAGGACAACATAAATTTATCATAACCTGCTACGGAATACTTCACAAAATGGGTGGAAGCAATTCCAATGACAACTACGACTGGACCTCGAATAGCGGAGTTTATACTTCAACATATTATCTGTCATTTTGGAATACCCTCAAAAATAATTTTAGATAATGGAAAGTCATTTAAGAATAAGGATGTTAGAGCATTGTGCAATAAATTCAAAATACTACACAACTTCTCAACACCTTATTACCCGCAAGCAAACGGGCAAGTCTGAAGCAACAAATAAAATAGTCATATCCATTCTCAAGAAAGTGGTAAAAGATAATCATCGAGATTGGCATACTCGCCTCCCTTTAGCACTATGGGCTTACAGAACAAGCATAAGAACACCAACGGGAGCAACACCATTTTCACTAGTTTACGGTGCAGAAGCAATATTACCATTGGAGCTCGAGATACCATCCTTGCGAATCGAGATACAGGAATTCATGAACGATGATACAACTAGACAGGAGCATCTTGACCAATTGACAATTATTGATGAGAAATGTATAAATGCTCTAGAACATTTACGAGTATATCAAGATAGAGTCAAGCGCGCTTACAACGCAAAAGTCCATCCTCGTGAATTTCAAGTGGGGGACCTAGTGCTCAAAGAAAATCAACAAAATACCAATGCTTTACCACACTTAAGGGATAAATTTGCAGCAAATTGGTTGGGCCCATACATAGTAAAGCAAAAATTGGGACAAGGAACGTATAGACTCTCCAATTTAGAAGGGAAATTGGAGCCGAACCACTGAACATTATGCACCTAAAGGCATTTTATGCATAAAACGACTTGCAATATATGTATATATATATGTACATGGCAAAAAAAAAAAAAAATAAAAAAAAAAAAAAAAAAATTTCATTTTAAAATTTTGCATGCATTTCACAGTGTAAATAGACATATTTCAAATTGCATTTTTCATATGGCATTTGCATTTCAATTATATGTTCATACACAAAAAAAAAAAATAATAGTTGCATCCATCCCATCCCTTGCTCAATAATCTTTAATAGTGGTGATGATAAGACCAAGAAAACAAATTCCAGAATTGGGGGTATTCAACTAAGATTCTTTACAACTCACAAATCATACACATCATATATGATATATCATACAATTTTCAGTCACTCAAACATGTCTAGTGAAAAACCAAACTTCATGAAGTGTCCAATTTTCTTTAGGACCAAAGCACTTTCATCACATTAAGAAAATATTGAGTATGGTAGATTGATCCAAAAGCAATCTGGAACCAAATACACTTTTACAAATCTTAAAACACTTGAATAATAGAAAGATAACGCCAATTTGGGTAAACCTCAAAGCGAAAAAAAAGTCAAATTCTTCGCTTACCCTATCACGCAACATAGTCCAAAAACAAAAATAGTGGTTATCACCACTACCACAATGAAACAACAAATATAAATAAATGTAGAGTAGTAAGGATAGGGTAAAATTCTCATCATACTTCGGTTGAGAATCCGATTCCCCAACACTCTACACAAAAAACAATTAACAACACACACCACAGATCTCTAAAGCTGAAAATATCGTACTATGTTCCCCTCAGAAAGTTATGTAGTCATCACAAAGGCTTAAAGATCAAAACCATTGGACTATGGAGTGAGCCTCCACCGGGGCTATAGACGCTTGACTGGCAGTGGAGTAAACTCATGCGGGCGACATGTCTCTCTCTTAAGAGGGAGACCTCTGAACGCACATACGGGTAAGCTAGCCAAAAAGGAAAACCCAGAAAGGTACCATCCAAAAATTACTCAAGATGGGGCAATAAACATCACAATCACATGCACTGGTTCTGGATTGCCTAGGGTCATCGACACACAAGATTTAGAAAATGAACTTCACTTGCACACAATATGGTCCTAAAGAAAGTGAGACAACATTCAAGAAAAATGGTTAACATTACTAGCTTCTTTGAGTATTTGAGAATATTTCTAGTTACATACCAAAAGCAAAATCATTATCCATATCACCATCCGCATACCATTTATACATACCACATACATCACAACAAAGAATAATCAAGTGGGAACCCCCAATTGCAAATATGAATGAGTAAAGGTCAACTACTCTGAGCTAAATAAGATTACATGAGCACCATGCATACCTTCATTTAGTTACATTACAATAAATCAAAATAAATTTTACATGTTCACTTGCATTCATTATCATAGCATTAACATACAAATATAAGATTGCATAATATAAGCATTGCAAAAAGCATAAACAGGAAGAATACATATACAAATAACGCATGTGAATACCGAAATAAAATGCCATGTATATATATATATATATATATATATATGAAAGTCTACAAAGTACAAAATGCCCGAAGGCAGTATACATCGGAGCACTGAGGCTCATATTGAAATATACAAAAAAAATAAAGATAAGGCAAATACAAAATCTAGCTAGTGCCAGCAGGATCCCTCCATGGACCCTGTGCAGTAGAAGCCCCATGAGAGCTAGAAGCACGATGAGTCCTATGACTCATCTTGGTCCCTCGGGTAGCAGTGGCAGTAGATGATGAAGGAGGAACAGGTAAAGGAATCTGACGCTCATGAAGAATGTTCTCCAACATCTCGATATAGATAGCCTACTTACGCAGGCTCCTCAAATCAGCACCCTGGTGAGCGACCCTCTGAGAAATATCTGCTCATAGAGAAGCAATAGTCAGAGCCGAATCATCACCTCCAACACCTGACTGCAACCGAGAAAGCTCACCCTGTAAACGGGTAATCTCACCACCGAGTCTGGTGATCTCTACATCCTTAGCAGCCACAACAGTGCTGCTAGGTCCAACCCGTAGCCCATCCACCTCAGCCTGAAGATGAGCAACCTCACCCTGATATCGTGCTAGCTCGGCCTTCACTCGACCCAGCTCCAAATCCAGGCTATCTCGCTCAGCTTGGAGAATCCCCCACTCCTCCTCGGACCGTCGAGGAGGTAAACCCTCATCACCACCACCCTCCTCAGGTGGTTGAACGTCCGTCTCAGTGTCAACTCTCGTAGAGCTACCACGTCGGTGCTTCATCGACCAAGGAACCCATCCACCCGCATCAGCATCATCATCGCTCCCATCGTCATCTACAACGATGCTAGGAGTCCATAGAGGCTGACTCGCAAACCAAGCATCATACTCAGTAGTCGTACCAACATCATCCAAGTCAAGCAACTCCAAGTCTGAGTCATCAGCAGGATCATCGACTCACCAAAAATTAGGAGCAATAGGTAACCCCAACTCATCACCACGTTTCCTGTACATAATAGGCGCATCAAGAACATCCTGAACAAGACCAAACTGCCACAGTAGGCGAGAGAACTGGATAAACTCCATATCCCTCAAATGGGCACCAACAACCCATCACCCTCGCCTAATGCGATGAAGCTCCACTGCATCCGTCGCCCAATCCAAACCCCTCCATGATCGCCAACACATCAAGTCCCTGGTCAGAGAACTCAAGGTATCTCTAAACTCTGATGCGCTCAAAGTAGATCGACTGACCTCCTCACTGAGTAACCACCTGTAAGCACGGGGAGAGGTGGCATCCACATCGCACGACAAACCAATAGGGCGACCAATGATGATATGCTCCCAACACCAAATCTGGAGCAACAAACTACAGCCCAGGCCCTTGCACCCATGCCTCTTCACCTCATAGAGCTCGTTGTAAACCTCGTAGAGAAGAGCAGGAGCCCAGGCTAACCGACGAGGATCAGCTATCAAGTCGAGAACAATAGACACCTGATTCCATGGGATCCTCGATCCCATGGAATTGGGCAACAACATGTTGCTCAAAATGTACATCATGAAGGTAGGCAATGCACCCAAGCTACCAGCTGCAAAGAGATCCAGGTACGCAATGCCCCCTTGTTGCAATCGATGTCCCACATCTCACCAAATAAAGGGAAAATGGCCTCCTTCTTGTCGAGGCCAACACGAACGGTAGGACCCTCGATAGGGACACGAAATATGCGGTAGATATCCTCGAGAGTGATAGTCAGCTCCCCCGTTGGGAGCTGAAATGTGCCCCTATCTGGATCCCAGCGCTCAACAAGCACCGAAAGAAGATCCTCATCAGCTCGGACGGTGCCTAACCGCCCGCAACCATCCAAACCGATAGTCTGAAGTACAACCCAATCATCGTCAAAAAGTGCTTTCCGCACTTTTTGAATGGTCCTCGACCACCTATGCCGAGCATCAAGAAGCTTAACCTGAAAAGAAAACATATAAAAAAATGAAAGTTAGCACAACATGCTAAAAATAAAGCAAAAAAAAAAAAAACAAAATATTTACCTACCCTAGGTAATAAAAGCAAAAAAAAAATTTTTTTTTACCTACCCTAGGTAATAAAAGCAAAAAACATTTTTTTTTACCTACCCTAGGTAATAAAAGCAAAAAACAATTTTTTTTTTACCTACCCTAGGTAATAAAAGCAAAAAAACAAAAAAAATTTTTACCTATCCTAGGTAATAAAAGCAAAAAACAATTTTTTTACCTATCCTAGGTAATAAAAGCAAAAAACAATTTTTTTTTACCTATCCTAGGTAATAAAAGCAAAAAACAAAAAAATTTACCTATCCTAGGTAATAAAAGCAAAAAAACAAAAAAAATTTTTTTACCTACCCTAGGTAATAAAAGCAAATTTTTTTTACCTATCCTAGGTAATAAAAGCAAAAAAACAAAAAAAATTTTTTTTTACCTACCCTAAGTAATAAAATAAATAAATAAAAATAATAATTTACCTACCCTAGGTAATAAAAGCAAAAAACAATATTTTTTACCTACCCTAGGTAATAAAAGCAAAAAATATTTATTTTTTACCTACCCTAGGTAATACAAGCAAAAAACAATAATAATTTACCAGCCCCGCTTAGTTTTCAAACAAGCAAAAACAAAACCAAAACAAAAGAGGCCAAATCGCCTACCTCTGCAAACCGACCGCCAACTTCCGCTCCAGCCGAGCCACCACCACCGCTCCCCTCGCCAACCTCCATCTCACTCATCACTTCAACCAATAAAACAAATAACAACTAGCAGAATGATTTTGAAAATGACACGAGCCTATAAATAATCGCTTTTTGCGACAAAAAACGCGCGCCCGCATTTTCCGCAGCGACAAAAAACGTGCGCCCACATTTTTCGTAGCGGCGAAAAAAGCACTCGCATTTTCCACAGTGGTGAAAAATGCAAATGCGCGTTTTCCACAGCGCGCGAAAACGCAAACTCGCATTTTGAGGCAAAAAAACAAAAAAATAAAAAATATATATTGAAAAACCCCACAAAATCATCATCTCGCATCATCATCATCTCAAGTGAACCTTGTATCTAGTGGATTACCCTATATACCTAGCGGTTGCAGCGACTAGCAATCCATGCAAACCGGTCGGATGGGTAGCTCACCATAAGGAAACTCATTCAAACATTCAACATCAAATCACTATGACATTAAATCAGCTAGATCCCTAAATCTTTGAGCTTAAATGTGCCCAAAACAGATTTGCACAAGGTTATCATTCAACCCCTTCCGATGGGTCAAAAGCGGAAAACAAACAAACACAATTTGGTAATAATCAAAAATCACTTGAGTATCAAATTCCCGAACGACTGGTTCCTTGAACCCATCATTTGGAAGGAATTGCTAAAGTCAAAGTGGAACAAAAACTCCAAATGTGGTTAAAGATTTTACCATAAATTTTGCGCATCAACGAAACCAAAGGCAAATTTGCAAGAACACACAAAAACCCAAAACTTGGGGCATCAAGTTGGTCAAAGTGACATACATTTGAATCACATCCATATCATTCAAACAACCGCATCCGTTCAGCAACCGCATGTGGTCAATCGGCTCGTGAGTTTCATACTTTACCCATTCTCCAATTGAGGGGGTAAGCAAATAAGCAAAAATCAAAATGAAAATCAAAATGAAAAACAATTCATTCATTCTGAATGTCAAAAAGGAGTTAACCCATTCATCCAATAAAGTTAGATGTCATTAGTTTTTGCACCGCATTATGTTGCACACAACACAGTACAAAAAGGGGCAATTGTAGACACCAAAATCTAGCACCCTTCAGTTCACATTCACCACCTCACCATCAAATCCTGCATAATAAAGATATATGCCTAAGTTCTAACTTAGGGATATAAAATCCTGCACATCATTATACTTTCCTAATTTATTTAATTAGGAAAATCACCCTAGGATACCCTGTCTACCCATTGGACATGTGTCCTGGACACTTCATCCAACATCCATGCCACATCTTACCCACTCTTGTCCCCTTTGTCCTTGCACATGGGACAGATTCCCAACACCCATGCCACAACTCCTTTGTTGTTGTCCCCTTGTCCCTTCACATAAAACAACATCCCACATCCCACTCCACTTGGGGCCACATCACCCCAGTTAAGTGAGCCACACTGAGTGACTCACTATAACCGCCCCTTCCACCTGGCAGTCCAGATTTGCCACTTGGCAAATCAGGCTTGCCACCTCACATTCCCCTCCAAAGCCCCAACCAATCTATAAAGACACCTTCAATCCACCAAATAGAGGGAGCTGAATTTGCATACCGACAGGCTACCGAATTAGATCTGGACCCGACGAGAAGTTGAGGGCGCAAGCCGGACTCTGACCGTCGGCTCGAATTTCGAGGCAATCTTACGTTCAGCAGAAATCGCCCGTCCGCGGTTCCACAGTCGAGAACGCGCATCCGCGGTTTCGCAACCGTAGGTCCACGGTTTCCAGCCCGCAACCGCGCTTTCGCGGTTCCACAGTCCCGAGAATAGAAACGGGTTCCATCGACAGAGATTAGCGATCCGAGAAGTAAGCAAGGTTTAATTTGTTAATTGTTTTGCGTTGTCTGTTTTACATCCTTATCGGTAATAGGTTTTTATGTGTAGCATTGGATTTATTTGTTTGAATATGCGGGTGCTACTAATCCCCTTTGTTGGTTTGCATGTGCGCAGGTAACAGGTATCTTGGATAGGCTGTTGAAGCTGGAGTGGTCCCGTAGTGGATACCAAAGCCCACTCACCCCTTGAAGCTGTAGCTGAGGAACGAAGAACACACAAGCTCCTTAAAGATCTGGAAGACCCATTTCCTATCAAAGTCATTGTATTTCAGAAGAGAGGCAGATAAAGCATTGTTACATTGCCTCCACAACACATTTGGGGCAATTCAAAATCTTTGTAAAAACTGTATCAAACATCAATATAAAGATTCATTTGTGGCAATCTCTCTCTTTTGTATTGTATCTTTGTTTGTGTTTAGTTCTTTTGGTTACACAATGTCAGGTTGAATTCTAAGAAGTGCGTATTTGGCGTAACTTCTGAAAAACTACTAGGATTCATCATCTCTAAGTGAGGCATCGAAGTTGACCCAACGAAGGTCAAGGCTATCTTGGAAATACGTCCTCCCACCAATATTAAAGAGCTAAGGAGCCTTCAGGGCAAGGTAGCATCGATAAAGTGATTCATCGCTCAGTTATCAGACAAATGTCAACCCATGAATCATTTGCTACATAAGGGGTCCCATTCAATTGGGAAGAGGACTGTCATGTAGCCTTCACTGAAATAAAGCTATACCTGGCGATGCCACCAGTGCTAGCTCCACCAAGGCCAAAAGTGCCTTTTCTACTATATATAACGGCAAGTAACTTTGCACTGGGATCCATGTTAGCCCAAAAGAACGTGCAAGACAAAGAACATGTCATATATTATATTAGTCGAACCTTGGTGAGCTATGATATCGGGTATGCATATGTGAAAAAATTATGTTTAGAAGTAGTGTTTGCTACAAAGAAATTATGACACTATATGTTAAGTCATACGACATATGTGATATCCAAAAAAAATCCTTTGTAGTACCTGATGAGTAAGACATATCATAATACACATACGCAAAGTGGATCATGCTATTGACGAAATTCGATCTGGAATTCATAAGCCAAAAGTCAATTAAGAGACAAGTCATAGTGGATCAATTACTTGAGGCACCACTATAAAATAGTAGACCTCTAAAAACAGAGCTTCTGAACGATGCAGTATTTGTCATATCTGAAGCTCTCGAACCCAAAGAACTAGAGAAAAATGTTGATATGTCTCTGTTCTTTGATGGTTCGAAGTGCGAACAAGGGGGTGGTGCAGAAATAGTGTTTTTCACGCTGCAAGGAGCTCCTATGCCCTTGTCGGTTAAACTAGACTTTCCATACCCCAACAACAACATTGAGTACAAATCCCTACTGTTGGACCTCCACACAACCATCACCATGAATATTAAAATATTAAACATCCTTGGAGATCCCTTACTCCTGGTAAATCAAGTTAACGGACTCTTTCAGTGTTGGTGTCCCGTATTAAAATATTACAAGGATCTTGTAGCGATATATCTGGCTAAATTAGAATGGTATGACATCGAGGCAATCCCTTGATCGTAAAATAGGTTTGCAGACACCATGTCTTCTTTGGGATCCTTAATCCCTTAGAATCCGTCTACTGATTTCACTACCATTCATGTTAAAACACTTTCGCACCTGGCTGCAAAACGCAAAGCCTTTGATAATAGAATGTCAGTCAACATGATCAACATAGAACCAAAAGCTGAATGGTTCTGCAGAGCTGAAGACTTTTTGAAGAAGGCACCCTTGGGGTCATTAACCTCTCAGAGTCCAATGTGGAGTGGTACCACCATTCACCATAAGGTTGTTTCCCAATCTACATTTGCAAAAGTAAATACATAGGGGGAGCAAGTCATATTAGAGTCGAATTTGAGGCCTATCAAAACTGGATGTCGCAAATCCATGACTTCCTGAAGCTTGGTGTAATCCCGGAGGGATTGCCGTGTGTTGCAAAAAATAGAAATTGGCTAAATATGTCTTAATAGTAGACATCTTGTATCGACAAGGTTATGATGAAGTTCTCCTTCATTGCTTAGAGCCCCAATACGTAGCATGGACAATATCGCAAGCTCATGACGGTATGTGCAGTGGCCATTTCAACGACATGGCCATCGTTAAGCGCATCCTTCAAATGGGCTACTATTGGTCCACTATGGAGAAGGAGTGCAATGTGTATGTCAAGAAATACGTCAAATGTCAGCATCATGCTAATCTTACACACTTGCCATCACAAGCCTTATAGTCCATCCAAGCGGCTTGGCCATTTTCTCAATGGGGACTAGATCTTATAGGCAATATCTCTCCTCTATCATCCGACCGACATATATTTATATTCACGGCTACTGAGTATTTTAAAAAGTGGGTGGAAGCAATACCCTTAACAACGACAACTGAAGCTTGTATAGCAGAGTTTATATTGGAGCATATCATAAGATATTTTAGGATTCCATCCAAAATAATATCGGATAATGGAGCGTATTTCAAGAACAAAACTGTGAGAGCTTTGCCATCTAAATATAGAATCAAACACAGTTTTGTGACTCTATACTATCTGCAAGAAAATGGGTAGGTTGAATCTTCAAATAAGACAATGATGGCCATCTTGAAAAATACGGTCCAAGAAAACCACAAGGACTAGCATATCTAGCTGCCCCTTGCATTATGGGCTTACAGGACTAGTATTCGGATGCCCACTGGGGCAACATTGCTCTCACTAGTATATGGTGTTGAGGCCATTATACCCTTAGAATTGGAAATTCCAACACTGCGCATCACATTAAAAGAGTTCATCGATGACGACACTAGGCAGCAAGCTTGACTGGATAAATTGACACTGCTTGATGAACATCGCGTGAATGCCCTGGAGCATCTTTGTGTTTATCAGGAGTGACTAAAATGAGCTTACAATATCAAAGTCCACCAGAGAGACTTTGAATTTGGGGATCTCGTCTTGAAAGAGAACCAACATAACTCTAATTTACCACCAGATATGCGAGAAAAATTCACAGTTAATTGGCTAGGACCTACATCATATCTGAAAAGATTGGTTTGGGTACTGGAGTACCCTAAAATTGGCACAATTAAACCTTAGTAAAAGATAAAAATTAAAATTTTAATCTCAAACTGCCCGTTAACCACTTGTTACCTGCTTTCCTCATTTTTTGTGCCATTTTTACAATTTGTTTTGACCGTTGGACAATATCATCGCAGATTAGATGAAATCGCCCCAGATCTGACGAATTCATCTGGAACAAAACGTCCAGACGATTTCGTCCCAAAATCAAAATTTGATAATTAGCTTCTGTTTCAACAGCCTCTCCAACTTGGGCAGAAGCGCGTCTGCGTAGTTGGAGATTCCCTTGTTGGAGATCTCCTAGATTGGGATGATCCCCAACCTCCTAACCTCTCCCTAATCCTTTATAAACTGATATTTTCTCAATTTATCCCCATGATTCCCCTAACTCTCTGCATGAAACTCTGCTTAAACCCCCCATGAACTTCCACGTGCCTCAGAGCATCCTTACACCATCATTTGCATTCGGTATTTTGTGTATTCTTGCAGGAACTTTAGTGTTTTTTCAGTCGAAGCTAGCTTGGATCGTCGCAAGCAATTTTGGACGATCTTGTTGAGGAGCGCAGATGATATCGTACGATTGGAGGTGATCCTGACTGTAGTCTAGATTGGGGGTAATCAGAGTCTAGAGTTTGCATCTCTTTATCATTTTTTTGCATTTATTTATACATTATCTTAGTTATTATGTTTATGCATCTTGGAGTTCACCTCATTTAGCATAACCGCATGATAAAGTTAGAATCAATCATTAAATCTATTGCATTTTATTATTTGTTATTTGAATCCATTATTTAGGCATGTTTGCTATTATTTCTATCATTCTCCTTTGCTTCTACAATTGCATATTTGGTATTTTGTATCTGTTTTTGTGATTGCAGGTTTCTGACGAATTCATCTAACGAATTCGTTAGATTTCAGATGATTCTGTTTGATCTCAGATGACCGACTATGATTTGAGACGATTCGGTGTAATATAAGATGATTACGTATGATTTGAGACGATCTGGACTGCTACAAAACTCAGAATCTTCATCAAACATCCAAAATCAATTATGTTATGTTCTAGCTAGCATATTTTTTGTGTTTAGCATTCATTCCTATTTTTTGTATTCATCTAAATCAGCATTGGCATATAGAATAGCTTAGATTCATCTTGGACAAACCTAGGAATTGAATGATTAAAGTACAAAATGAACACATCAAACCTATTCTCAACCTAGGTGTGGAAACTACCACTCAAAAGTTTCCTGGTGAACCCACCATCCGTCGAAAATTCACCCTTATATTCCTCCCCCAAGAGGCGGGACCTTCAAAGGGCCTCTTAGTCCGAGGTATTGTCCCATCCTTCTCGCATCCTCCTTTCGGGCGCGGATCCTATATCCTGAAGGTAAGGATGCGAAAAATTTGGAGCAATACATTTTGGTGAACCTGACGTGAAAACTAAAAACCTTTTGAAAACACTTCAAAAAAAAAATCAAAAACATAAATGCATTTAGAATAAATGATTGCATATCATATTTAGATGGTAGATTATAATAAAATATGAGCTATCACCATTAATGTTCAGAATCAATTAGTAGCTATAGAGATTAATTCTTTGCTTAGAGTATCTCCAACATATAGAGTCCCACCTTTATGGGACGAGCTTAATAGGAGATTGAATCTCATTTCGTCTAGAGCAACCGAACTTAGGAAAATCAAGAGGTTTGTCATACATAGAATCCTGGATCCCGATCTAGTGACTTTGTATCATGAGCTTCAGAGAGCTTGCCATAGGTGGTTAGCAGATAAAAGAGCTCTTGTGTCTTCTGAATTGTATACCTTTGAGGAATACCTCGACAATGCAGTTGTAGTACATAAATTTCTATCTCGTATATAGGACCAAGAGGTCATTCTTATGGATAGACAAAGATGGAATAGAGTCCCTAGAGCTGTGTTATATCGAGAGTATTGCCATGAGATCTATTTTTACAAGACAGAATCTGAAACAGATAATATCACTATAGCACACTTTATCAAGTTCTTGAAAAACCATTTCCAATTTGAAGAGGAGCATTTCATGACTCCTGATGAACTTGATCCTATCAATGACATTCATAAACTATTTATAGAAAACTAAGCTATTCTTTCATTATTGTTATTTCTTGCATTTAGTGTGTTGTTTATTGTCTTTATAAAGCATAAAAAAAAAACACAAAACAAAATCATAACAAAAATCAAAGCATTTTATTTTAAGCATTATAGTAAGTATATAAGTAAAATATATACCTCCCAAATCTGTTGCAAATATATTAATATATATTTGCTAAAATCTAAATTTAGACATAATGACTAGACTCGGGAATGGAAAATAAACTGAAGTAGAAGAAGATTGGTTAAGAAAACCAAAAAATAACCCAAATGTCCTTCCTGAAGACCCAATTCAGGAAGAAGAAACCTTAAACCAACAAGAAGAAGAATTTGTGGATGCAAATGAACAAAAAGAAAATGATAGAGAGGAAGGATCCTCATCCCCTAAAATATCTCTAGAAGGAGTTGTTACTTTTGAGAACATGGAACATTTATGGAAGTTCCTCAATACTAATATTGGTACTCTTAATAGAGCAGTCCATATGGATAAAGATCAAATTAATGACACTCAAGCAACCTTAGAAGACATATATCCCACACACACTAATCCCTTGTCCTTTGTTGATCAATAAAGTGATCAAGCTAGACCATCCAATTTGGATATGGCTGCTATAATTCAAAACACGCAAAAACAACAGGTTACCCAACCACCTAGAGTGCCTGTTATTAAGCCTAGGGTTATTCCCACACAAAAGAAACCTTCATTCATTGCTCTATTTCGCCAAGCTATTGATCAATATACCTCAAATCAACAAAAGCCTAAAACAAAACCAAATATCAATTTCCAACAATCTGGGATACAACATAATGCTACAACAAATCTTCTTCATAATACTCTTCCTACCAACCATTTGCATAACAAAAATATAGCATCTAATCCTTACGTCACGCCATCCTACACTCATAAATCCAACACTCATGTACCACCGAACCAATATGGTGGAAAAACTGGTAATTTGGAAGCCATGGTGAAATAGTTAGTCTCCCGCATGGACCAGATAGATCCCTACCATCCCTCATACAATTATTGAGAGATGTGTAGTCAGCCTCTAGATCCTATAGTTGTAGCACAACCATATCCCAAACACTTTCCTATGCCTGTCCTACCTATATACAAAGGAACTAAAGATCCCATAGAGCATCTTCATATGTTTAGGATAGCATGTCATGATATATCACATGATGACTTGTTATTACTAAAAATATTCTCGAAAATTTTAGGAGGGATGGCATTGGAGTGGTATTATCAACTACCCACTCTTTCTTTGAGAAATTTTGAAGAAACCGCTGAATATTTTGTGCATCAATTTAGTGGCTATATCGAAAGGCATGTAACCATTAAAGATTTGTACAACCTAAAACAAGACAAAGATAAGTGTTTTGCTGAATTCTTAGCTCGATGGAGGCAGCTGATAGGAAAATTACACTTTGTATTACCTTATCGGGAAATGTTGGATATCTTTATCAATAATTTACAAGAACAACTATCCTATGAATTATCAACTATTGATGGAGGCAGCTGATAGTAGAAACGTTACCAATGTTAATACTGTGAAAACAACAGAGAAGTTCATATTGAAACCTCCTGATAAACCACCTCGAGAATTTACTAGGTAAAATCAACATTTATCAACCATTCTCCCACAACTATTAGCACGAGGATTGATCCAATTACCAAATATCCGGGAACCTGATCCAACTATACCCGGATACAAAGCTGATTTACATTGTGATTTCCATAGAGGACCTGGACATGCTACCAACTCTTGTAAAATATTAAAACATAAAATACAAGACCTGATTGATAACAATGAGATGGAGGTGCAAGCCTTTCAACCTAAACAAAATCCTCCTAATAATTCTCAAAAGAACATCCCCCAAAATCAGAATTAGAATGCCAATCAATCATTGGACATATTTCAACATCCTTTACCAAAGCATGGTAAAGAGGTGGCTAATCAAATTGAGCATCATAATGTTCCCCCTCCTACCCAATATGTAGGAACTATTAGTGGACATTCACCTACTCATGATGTGGAAGTATTTGACACAACTTTATCCATAGTTATGACCAGACCTCTATATAATATTCGGACCCCTGATCTTAGTGATACCGAATATGAGACTAAAAGTGACATGGAGATCATCTCAAATCAATCGAATATTTTTGAAGATGAATCAGATCCTATTCAACCTATCACAAGTTCTATGGTTCAAGAAGAAAGATTTCCTAGAAGAGTCACTACTAGACCATCTTCTCACCAATTACTTTCTAATGAACAAGCCATAAATGCTAGACCAAGACCTATTCATCATCCATAAAATAATATTGTAGGTACCATCGGAGCCGTTACCAGACAATAGGCTCAAAAATCTCAATAGAATCAAACTCAAAATGATGGATCAGTTCCATTTGTTTTGAAAAATCCCACTAAAGGGAATTATGCGCCTAATGTTCAACCTAAGCCTCCTTATAATATTAATGAACAATTATCAAATACTACAACTAGAATTTCCATTTTGGACCTTTTAAGATCTTCTCCTACCCATACGGATGAATTAATGCTCACATTAAGCCAAATGATGGTACCACAAAATATTCAACCTGAAGCCATGTCGAATACTATCATAACTTGAGAAGTCGATTGTATTTACTTTCAAGATAGAGATATACCGCAAGATTGTCTACATAAGGATAACCCCTTATATATTACTGCCCTAATTGGGGATGTAGCAGTTAAATGAGTCTTGATTGATAATGGTTCATCTTTAAACATATGCACTTTTGACTTCTACCAAAGATTTGGGTTTAGAAGTGACGAAATGAAAAGAACTGATATGATTATAAAAGCCTTCAATGAAACACAAAAAACGTGTGGAGTTATTACTATCCCCTTGCAAGTTGGTCCTAGAACCCTAGACACGATCGTGTTCATTGTACATTGCCCTACATCGTACAATATACTTTTGGGTCACCCTTGGATCAACGCGATGTGAGCTATTCCCTCCACTTTACATCAGTGTGTTAAATTCGAATTTAAAAACCAGTTGGTTACCATTCATGGTGATCCTAGACCCTTTGATATGTGTGCTTTGGCAGAACCTGTTGGAGTTCAATTTTGCCCTGCTCTATCATCCACACATCCTAATTATCATCAACCGATTAAATGTGTGAAACACACACCCATAACATCATCTAATTTTTCCCCATTAACTACACCTCTATATATAGCTCAACCATATTTCGAACAAACCACATTAGGACCTCGAAAAGATCCTAAAACTACAACCAATGCTTCTTGTTTTACTCCTATAACTTCCATACCTATAGACTCACCCATCGACATCTCTATAACATCTACATCGACTACAGACATCCTTTCCACATCCGAAGATGTAGGAAATGTTCCTTCTACCTCTTATGCTCTTACTGATGAGCTCTTACCCGATTTATCTAAAATTCTTATATCAGAAGAAACCAACATTGCCATGCAATATGCCCTTATTTTAAATAAACTCCCACCCTATCCTCGTACCTTGGGCCTCCCACAGCCTATGGGAAGTATCTACCAAGTTGGGAGTTATGCTTTTATTTATAAGGGATATGACTAGGGAAGAATACCTAAAAACATCAAGACACATTGTGATGGATATGCTAGATGCTATTTTGCTAATGAATATATTAAAGCTAAGCCTATAATGCTTAAATTGGGATATAAAGGGAAAGGTTTGGGACCTTTCTAGAATGGTATGAAAGAACCTTTTGAGGTAGAACCGTGGCCTGCTCGATGTGGTGTGGGCCTATTTCCTAGTAAAGGTCAGCCCTTCCCATTTGAGGAGGATGACCATCTTATATGTTACCAAGATTATTTGGATAAACGAGATGTCTTGCATTTAATGAATAAGCCTCTTACATGCAATATGCTATCCATAGCTTACCCTGAGATTATTACCGAATCTGACGACGAGTTGGAGGGGGATATATTTCATGAGGTCTCCATTGACGCATTGTTACATAACGAATTTTATTTCGATGGCTCTATACCTAGTATAGCCCAACTTGAGGCCACAACTCCTCAAGATGAATTATCCAAGCTAACCTTGGAAGAATTACAAGAATTAGGCGTTTCATCCACCCCACCTAATTTTGAGAGAGATCTACATATGGAAGTAGAAAACATCATAAAAATTAACATTGGAACCAAAGATAACCCTCACATAATCAACATTGGATCAGAATTGAGTCAAGAAAAACAAGACAAATACATTGCATTCCTTAAACAATATGAAGATGTCTTTGCTTGGACATATGAAGATATGCTAGGATTAGACCCTTCTGTAGTTATGCATCACCTAGTAGTCCATACGGATGCTAAACCTGTTAAACAAAAACTTAGAAAAATGCATCCTAAAGTGGCCTTATTAGTCAAAGGAGAATTAGAAAAAATCTTAAATGTTATTTTTATACAAGCCATTGATTATGCTGAATGGATCTCAAATGTAGTTCCAGTAACTAAGAAAGAAGCCACCAAAGTTAGGGTTTGCATAGACTTCAGAGATATTAATGTTGCATGCCCTAAAGATGATTTTACTCTTCCCAACATGGATTAGATCATTGATTTTACTGTTGGGAGTGGAATGATATCCCTAATGGATGGATTTTATGATTATAATAAGATCAAGATAGCTCCTGAAGATCAGGCTAAAACAACCTTTATTACCCCTTGGGGAACCTTTTGTTGGAAAGTGATACCATTCGGTTTAAAGAATGCAGGTGCAACCTATCAACGAGCCATGACTTATATCTTTCATGACATGATGCATGATATTCTACATGATTATGTAGATGATATTATAGCTTGTTCCATAAAAGAAGATGATCATTTAAATGACTTGAGAAAAGTATTTGATCGGTTAAGGGAATATCTTATCCGACTAAATCCAGCCAAATGTATATTCGGAGTTAAGTCCGGTAAATTATTGGGGGTTATAGTTTCTTTACGTGGCATTGAAATTGACCCTCTCAAGATCGTGGCTATCACTGATATGCCCACACCCACAAATATATCTAAATTACAAAGTTTACAAGGTAAGCTTTAGGCTATTCGCCGCTTCATCGATAAGTTGGCAGACAAAACCGGACCCTTTCTTAAGATTCTTAATAAAGATGTCTCTTTTCATTGGGACGATGAATGTTAGGAAGCATTTGAACTCCTTAAGCAATATCTCCTTAAACCATCGGTGCTTTCCCCACCTAGATCTGATCGTCCATTTATTTTGTACATTTCTACTTCTGATTTTGCCTTAGGAGCTATGTTAGCTCATCTTGATGATGAGAAGAAAGAACGTGCTAATTATTACATTAGTATGACCTTAATCAGTTATGAAACTCGCTATACCATATTAGAGAAGTTATGTCTAGTAGTCGTATTTTCTACAAAAAAACTACGACATTATATGCTCAGTAAAAAAACATATGTTATTGCCAAATTCGACCCTTTGCGATATCTCATGAGTCGACCATACTTATCTGGTCGCACAACAAAGTGGGTTCTTGCGCTAAGTGAGTTTGAACTCATGTTTATAGGAAAAAATTCTATTAAAGGTCAAATCATAGCAGATCAATTAGCTGTTGCACCCTTAGAGTCTACCCATCCCCTCATCATTGAGTTTCCTGATGAATGCCTTAAACTACAGGTAGACCATCCAGAGCAATGGTCCCTATACTTTGATGGAGCCCAATGTATGAGTGGGGTTGGTGCAGGTATTATTTTAATATCTCCACAAAAACATCTTATACCTCTATCTTTCAAACTAACATTTGCTTGCACCAATAACACTGCTGAATATGAAGCTCTTATCCTTGGATTATGAGCTACCTTGGCACTAAAAATAAAAAATTTATTGGTTTTCGATGATTCTCAACTTGTCATAAATCAAATCAATGATGTTTATCAGACCAGAGATGATAAATTATGCCCATATAAAGCATATGTTTTACAATTATTATCCTTGTTTGATCAAGTTACCTTGGAAGCTATTCCTCGAACTAGCAATCGTGCAGCTGACACTATGGCTGCAGCTACATATTTTTTTCCCTTGGAGTTAGATGACGAATATGCTACCATAATTATTCGTCGACTCTAGGAACCCGCTTCAAGAAAATCATGCTTAGAACCTTTGGATGTGTTTCTAATCAACAAAACTACTCCTGAACATTGGTACACTAATATATTTAATTTTCTTCAAAATGGGACCTTCCTTGATGGTTGTACTAGAAACCAGCGCAAGTTATTACGTAGACGAGCAAGTTGCTTCATGATTATTGCTAATACCTTGTATAGGAGATCTTTTGAAGGCATCTTACTAAGATTCTTGAATCTAGAAGAATCTAGATCAGCTTTGAATGAAGCCCACAACGGATCTTGTGGGGGACATTTTAGTGGTAGCGCCATTGCTAAGAAGCTCCTTAGGATAGGATATTTTTGGCCTACCATGGAGAATGATGCACATAATTATGTGCAACATTGCAACAAGTTCCAGAAACACGTTGACCTTGTCCATGCACCTGCATAAGAACTGTAGGCTATTTCATCTCCTTGGCCCTTTTCAAAATGGGGCATAGACATCATTGGAAAAATCAACCCTGTGTCATCCGATGGACACAAATTTGTTATAACTGCCACTGAGTATTTCATGAAGTGGGTTGAAGCTATGCCATTAGCTTCTTGCACGGGAACCCAAGTTTCCAACTTTATTTTTAATAAAATTATTTGTATATTCAAAAATTATTTGTATATTCGAAATCCCTGCAAATCTCATTTCAGATAATGGAACTTGTTTCAAAAATAAAGATGTCAAAAATTTATGTCAAAAATATAAAATTCAACATTGTTGGTCCACTCCCTATTATCCTCAGGGTAATGGCCAAGAAAAAGCATCTAATAAAACATTAATTAAAATCCTCAAAAGATTGGTCAATAAATCTGGCCGAGATTGGCACATCCAATTATATCCGGCTTTGTGGGCTTATCGAATTAGCGTTCGTACCCCCACAGGCACTTCACCTTTTGTTTTGGTTTATGGCGCTGAAGCAGTTTTTCCCTTTGAATTAGAAGTTCCTTCTTTAGCTCTACTACTTCAAGATACTGAAGTAGGAGATGAATATCGTGCTGGCTGATTTAGTCAGTTGGAACTTCTAGATGAAAAGCACATCAATGCTTTGGAGCATCTTCGTGCCTACCAAAACAAGCTTAAACGAGCATACCTCAAGAAAGTTCATCCTCGATCCTTTGAGATCGGTGACCTTGTCTTAAAAGAAAATCAGAAAAATACTAATGCAACTAAAGACCTTAAAGGTAAATTTAAGCCCAACTGGCTTGGACCATA
The DNA here is from genome assembly GCA_028583015.1 of Wollemia nobilis. NCBI lineage: Eukaryota > Viridiplantae > Streptophyta > Pinopsida > Araucariales > Araucariaceae > Wollemia > Wollemia nobilis. The sequence continues at coordinate 2,026,342 of JAQPPZ010000613.1, read as the reverse complement.
TGTCATCACTACTAAATTTGGATCGGGAGCATATTGATTAGCTACCTTAGATGGTAAAGATCTTAAAGAACCTATGAACATTATGCATCTTAAGCGTTATTATGCATAACACTGGGTCATTTCATCATTTGTATATATTGTATTTTGCATATTATTTCATTTTAGCCATTTCTATCAAAATATTTTTCAATAATAATATTTCTTCTTGCAATTCATCAATCAAAATCAAAATATAAAAATATAAAAACATCAAAATTGTCAAAATATTCAAAAACATATTTTATTTTCATACTTGTCAATTCTTGAAGTGTTGCAGATATATTTTCAATTATTTTGGATAAATTAGCATTTATTTGGAATCTCGCACTTTCACATTCACATGAATAAATATCTTGATTTTATTTTGTATGATTATTAATCTCTCTTATATCAAAGTCCACAGTTGAATTAAATAAATTTTTGAGCATAGAGAATTGATCTTGTAATTTACTTGAACCAAATACATTTCTTCACATTAAAATAATTTCATTGAAGAACACAAGCTTATACTGAGAGGGGGGGTGAACAGTATAAGACCACTTTTTTTTTCTTTTGCTTCAAAACAACTTTCAAATTAGTATTATGCAGTGTATAGATAGCGATATTAAAAGCGATAATCAAAGCAATGCACAAAACACCATCCACAAAAGAGACACAACAATTTACGTGGTTCACCCAATGCGGGCTACTCCACGAATAAAATTTCTCTCTAAATTTTATCAATTCACAATCTAGGAATACCTTTCCCGATTACAATATTTATGGGCACCAACCCAAAGGAGATACCTTCCCCTAGCTCTACTCTTTAGTGGTGATCCTCTAGAAGACCTCTACCTCCTCTGCCCTTAGCAAGTGGAACTCTATCCACAAAAGACACCTGTCTTCCCTACTCTAGTTGGAGATCTCTGTCCTCAACTCTATCACCTCTCAAAGCTGGTCCTCAATGCCTATCACAAGTCTGTCCTCTTCCTCTTTCTCTGGTCCGCACCAAACACAGTCCTTCGGTCTGGCACAAGTCTGTCCTCTTCCTCTTTTTGTTCTATTACAGTCACACTTGGTCGAAGCCAACTTTTGCACTGAACACACAAACACAGCAGCACTCGATCGAACATCAACTTATGCACCTCTACGCAACCACAGTAGCACAATCTTCGCACACTCTGCTTCTCGATGATCGAACTTCTCCCCCGCACTCTATCTGCGAATATCGCACTACGAACGCACACTTCGATCGATTCGACACGACTGCTCTTTGCACACCGCGGACTTAACTTGCGCAATTTCGATACACATTCCCTTTCAAACTTGAAACAACCCTCCTTTTATAGTATAAATTTCAAGATCAAAACACTCAATCTTGGTCGACTATAACCCTATACTCCGTCGAATGCCAAAACCCTAACTTGTGTTAGCCCAGATTTAACTTTGTCGGCTCAAAGTTAACTCTGTCCTTCAACCGCCTCTGGTTCTATAGCTTTTCTTGTGAAACTACAACATGTCGTGATATCGCGACACCTTTGCTTGTCGTACACCTTCTTTTGCCTATTGTCACAAAATCGTGACACTTTTGCCTTTGTCTGCCTTGACTACGTCCTTGTCGTGAAATCATGACACTTCTGTCTTTGCTGACATCATCTTCACTCCTATCGCAAAATTGTGACACTTTAGTCTTCATTGCCTTCTTCTCTGATTTTTTTGCAAAATCGTGACACATCTACTTTTGCTGACGTCATCTTCAACTCTGTCGTGAAATCGTGACCCTTTTGCTTCATGGCCTTCTTCTCTACTTTTGTCACAAAATCATGACACATCTACTTCTGTTGACATCATCTTCAACTCTGTCATGAAATCACGACCCTTTTGACTTCATGGCCTTCTTCTCTGCTTGCACTAGCAAAAATAGAACATGTCACGAAATCGTGACACTTTCGCTGCCTTGAGCTTCTCTCTGCCTTACACCCGTGAAACTGGAACATGTCACGAAATCGCGACGCTTTCGCCTTTGAGCTCTTCCTTCTTGAATTCATCGTGAAATCACGATGCTTCTTCTGTTGAAGACTTGCTAACTGTTTCTATCATGAAATCGTGACACTTTCTCCAACTGAATGCTGCCATCTCAACCTGTCACAAAATCATGAAACTTTATGCATTCGCAAGCTTTCTCTTCAACTTGTCATGAAATCGCGACACTTTCTACATCCGTACAACTTCTTTGTAGCCTATCGCGAAATCGCGATGCTTCTCATTTTAGACTCTTCCTCTTTGCTGCATGTCGCGAAATCGTGACAGTTCTCACTTCGAGCTTTTTAGCATGTCGCAAAATCATGACAGTCCTCACTTAGTCTTCTGCAGCATGTCATGAAATCATGACATTTTTCATGTTACTTTCTCTCTCTTCTAACTTGTCGCGAAATCGTGACAGTTCACACTGCGGACTCTCTCTTCTGCATTATGTCACGAAATCATGACACTTTTTCGTCCGTACAACTTTCTTGGCAATGTGTCACGAAATCGCGACACTTTTCCTTCTCTGCCTTCCTGCACTTTCTGAGTCACGAAAATGCGACATGTCGCGAAATCGTGATAGTTTCCACTTCTCCTCTTTCTTCCACATGTGAACTGTTTTGCTAGAAATTTCTCTCTCCTCAAACATGTCGCGAAATCGTGACAGTTTTGCCGGAACTTTCTCTCTCCTCAAACATGTCACAAAATCGCGACAGTTTTCCAAAATTTTCTCTCCTCAAACATGTTCGAAAATGGTGAGTTTTCCAGCACTTTCTCTCTCCTCAAACATGTCACGAAATCGCGATAGTTTTTCCAGCCTGCTGCATACTTTTTCTTACTTGTCTTTTTCTTGATCTTTTGCAAATGGGCTACTAAGAACTTCTTGGAAACTCACTGATCATGCTCTGAATAACCTTCAACAAAACAAATTCCTTGACATCAAATCAAATTGCTTCAAGAACTTCTTGACATCAATGACAACATCTACACTTGAGCAAAGGCAATGTACCCAAGGTACCCAAAATTGCCAACAATCTCCCCCTTTGTCATTGATGGCAAACCTTTACTAAAACACATCTTAGGAGCCAAAACTAAAACCAACTGTGCCAACAACTGAGAATCTCCTTTTGAAGTTTTGCTCCCCCTGACTTGAAGCTTTCCTCTTCATATTGAAGCTCTCCCCCTTACTCATATCTCTCCCCCTTACTCAAATCTCTCCCCCTTTGTCATCAATGGCAAAGGGTCACCTTTGGGGCTTGGGACTAAGAATGAGCCTCTTAGCTTAGTCCCTCCCCCACCTCCTCATGAGGAGATTAAAACTGGGTTGGGAGTAAAACTCCCATTAGGCACTGATCATCATCAGTGTCTATAACTTTCCTTGTCGGGCCTTCTCTTGAATTCTTTGTCAATATTTCTATTCTTGTCACTGTTCTTGTTCTTGTTCTCATCCCTGTTCTTGTCCACGCCTTGATCCTTGGACCTATTTATACCACTGTTCTTGTTCCTATTCCTGTACTTTGGAAGATCAGCTCTACACTGTCTAGCTGAGTGGCCTGCATTGTTGCACTTATAACAAGTAACACTGTTATTTCTGTTTGGCATACCTGTTCTTTGAATCTGCCTATTATGACTAACCGTGTTCCTGTAATTAGTCATGCAGAAAATTGCCTTATGCCCGAACTGTTTACAAGAGTAGCAATACCCTTGAAAGAAATTACGGCCCCTGAAACTGTCATTTACCTTCCTTACTTGAGTCATGCAATGCGAAGCCATGTGGCCAAACCTATGACACGCAAAACATCTACCGTGAAATATTCTTCTATTTGACCTCTTGGGTCCCGAAAACTTCTTCTTCGCATTCAGAATTCTGTTTTCTATTTCTATGCATCTATCACTCATGGACTCTTTCTCTGAAATACTCTCTTCATCAGAACTCTCTTCTTTTTGAAATCTCTTACTAGATTCCCCAACCTGTTCCTTGTGTGGTTTAACAAAACCAAGGCCTGTTTTATCTGTTGTCTTTCTTTGTCCTTTGATGAGAGACTTAACCTTTTTGGAGCTATCTTGAAACCTGTACAACTTATCCTTGTACTCTTTAGTTTCCTCTTTCAAAGAAGCCATTTTTTGTTCTAACTCACTAAACTCAAGCACCTTGGAATCTAACTCATTCTTGAGTTCTTGTGTCTTAGCCATAGAGACGTCAAGACTTTCTATAAGATCATCTCTCTCCATACAACATTCATCTAACTTATCCTTGAGTCTAGCATTCTTCTTTCTTTCCTTTTTCAAAACACTAAGAGCATTAGTAAGTTCACTTTCAAGATCCTCTATTTGTTTGCTTTCTGAATCCTCAAGGCCTTTTCCAGATTTCTTATCACTAGAGGTGCTACCTTTTTCAAAAACCATACAAGCATCTTCTTGATAGTTTTCTGAAGCATCCTTATACATATTGGAAACCAAATCATTATTTGTACAATCATCCTCAAGGTGACCAAAATTTCCACATCTAAGACATTTCATAATAATGAATCTATGTTTCGGTTCTTCCTCTTTTTTTGATATGAACAACATCTCATTTTCCTCATCACTTGAAGAGCTTTCACTATCACTTGCTAGAACACTTAATTGCTTTGTCTAGGTAGAAACTCTTCTTGTTCTTGTGTGAATACCTCTTTCCTTGATTGTTGTGCTCATCTTTGTTCTTTTTGTAATACCTGTGCTTTTCAGAATCCTTGCTCTTAACATCCTGTATATCTTCATCACTTTCATTCTTGGAAATAGTACAGTCAGTAGCATAATGACCAAACTTTCCACAGTTAAAACATCTTATATTTTTCTTGCTTTTGTGCTTTCTAGAGAACTTGCCTTTCTTGCTATAATATGCCTCTTCATCACTAGAAGACTCATCACTCTCTTGAATCTGTTTGCCCTTTGATTTCTTGGTAGCTTTGAAAGCTGCCTCTTTCTTGACATCAACTTTCACTTGAGTTCTCAACTCAAATGTTGCAAGTATACTATGGAGCTCATCCTTTTTCAATTTATCTAAATATTTAGCTTCCTCAATAGCAAAAATATTTTCACTAAATCTATTAGGAAGAGATCTTAAAATCTTATCACAAACATCATTTTCAGCAAGCTCAAGACCTAAGTCTTTCATGGAGTTAACAACCTCATCCATACGAAGCATGTAGTCACTAATTTTTTCATCATCATTCATCTTGAGTTGTTCAAACATACCTTTGAAGTGTCTCAACTTGGCCTTTCGGACATTTACATCACTTGTGTGAACCACCTGCAATTGTTTCCACATTTCACTAGTTGTCTTGCAGTGAATCACCTTGGTAAGATCTGCCTTCTATAAACCCTTCAAGATTGCATTCATTGCTTTTGAATTGTTGTGATGTAGGAGCTTGTCTTCTTTAGTATAAGGACCATTTTCAGGAATAGTGTACCCGTCTTCAATTACTTCCCAAACCTCATTACCAAGTGCCATTAGATAGACCTTCATTCTTGCACTCCATAGACCGAAATCTGATCCATCAAGAATAGGTGTTGCATTGCCACTTGAATAATCCATTGTGTTCTTAACCAGTTCTTCCTTCAAGTTGTTAAACCTTTTCGAAGGAACCCGCTCTGATACCAATTGAAGAACACAAGCTTATACTGAGAGGGGGGTGAACAGTATAAGACCACTTTTTACTTTTGCTTCAAAACAGCTTTCAAATCAGTATTATGCAGTGTATAGATAGTAGTATTAAAAGCAGTAATCAAAGCAATGCACAAAACACCATCCACAAAAGAGACACAACAATTTACGTGGTTCACCCAATGCGGGCTACTCCACGGATAAAATTTCTCTCTAAATTTTATCAATTCACAATCTGGGAATACCTTTCCCGATTACAATATTTATGGGCATCAACCCAAAGGAGATACCTTCCCCTAGCTCTGCTCTTTAGTGGTGATCCTCTAGAAGACCTCTACCTCCTCTGCCCTTAGCAAGTGGAACTCTATCCACAGAAGACACCTGTCTTCCCTGCTCTGGTTGGAGATCTCTGTCCTCAACTCTATCACCTCTAAAGCTGGTCCTCGAATATGCACCAAACACAGTCCTTCGATCTGGCACAAGTCTGTCCTCTTCCTCTTTCTCTGGTCTGCACCAAACATAGTCCTTCGATCTGGCACAAGTCTGTCCTCTTCCTTTTTGTTCTGTTATAGCCGCACTTGGTCGAAGCCAACTTTTGCACTGAATGCGCAAACATTGTAGCACTCGATCGAACATCAACTTATGCACCTCTGCATAACCACAGCAGCACAGTCTTCGCACACTCTGCTTCTCGACGATCGAACTTCTCCCTCGCACTCTATCTACGAATATCGCACTTCGAATGCACACTTCGATCGATTTGACACGACTGCTCTTTGTGCACCGTGGACTTAACTTGCACAATTTTGATACACATTCAATGCTTTCAAACTCAAAATAGCCCTCCTTTTATAGTATAAATTTCAAGATCAAAACACTCAATCTTGGTCGGCTGTAACCCTATACTCCGTCGGTTGCAAAACCCTAAACATCGTCGGCCCAAATTTAACTTTGTCGGCTCAAAGTTAACTTTGTCCTTCAACTACCTCTGGTTCTATAGCTTTTCCTACGAAACTACAACATGTCACGATATCGTGACACCTTTGCCTACCGTACACCTTCTTTTGCCTACTATCGCGAAATCGTGACACTTTTGCCTTTGTCTGCCTTGACTACGTCCTTGTCGCGAAATCGTGACACTTCTATCTTTTGTTGACGTCATCTTCACTCCTATCATGAAATCGTGACACTTTAGTCTTCATTGCCTTCTTCTCTTCTTTTGTCATGAAATCATGACACATCTGCTTCTAATGTCATATTCAACTCTGTTGTGAAATCATGACACTTTAGTCTTCATGGCCTTCTTCTCTGCTTTTGTCATGAAATCACGACACATCTGCTTCTGCTGACGTCATCTTCAACTCTGTCATGAAATCATGACCCTTTTGACTTCATGGCCTTCTTCTCTGCTTGCACTAGCGAAAACGGAACATGTCACAAAATCGTGACACTTTCGCTGCCTTGAGCTTCTCTCTGCCTTACACCCACGAAACTGGAACATGTCACGAAATCGTGACGCTTTCGCCTTCGAGCTCTTCCTTCTTGAATTCATCGCGAAATCGTGACACTTCTTCTGTTGAAGACTTGCTAACTATTTCTGTCATGAAATCATGACACTTTCTCCAACTGAATGCTGCCATCTCAACCTATCGCGAAATCATGACACTTTCTACATTCGCAAGCTTTCTCTTCAACCTGTCACGAAATCGTGACACTTTCTGCATCCGTACAACTTCTTTGTAGCCTATCACGAAATCACGACGCTTCTCATTTCAGACTCTTCCCTTTTGTTGCATGTCATGAAATCGCGATAGTTCTCACTTTGAGATTTTCAGCATGTCACAAAATCGTGACAGTCTATACTTAGTCTTCTGCAGCATGTCGCGAAATCGTGACACTTTTCAAGTTACTTTCTCTCTCTTCGAACTTGTCGCGAAATCGTGACAGTTCACACTATGGACTCTCTTTTCTGCATCATGTCGCGAAATCGTGACACTTTTTCATCCGTACAACCTTCCTGGCAATGTGTTGTGAAATCGCGACACTTTTCCTTCTCTGCCTTCTGCACTTTTCAAGTCATGAAAATGCGACATGTCGCAAAATCATCGACACTTTTCCATCTTTCTCTCCTTCTCTGCCAACATGTCACGAAATCGCGACAGTTTTGCCAGAACTTTCTCTCTCCTCAAACATGTCACGAAATCGTGACAGTTTTGCTAGCACTTTCTCTCTCCTCAAACATGTCGCGAAATCGTGACAGTTTTTCCAGCACTTTCTCTCTCCTCAAACATGTCGCGAAATCGTGATAGTTTTTCCAGCACTTTCTCTCTCCTCAAACATGTCGCGAAATCGCGACAGTTTTTCCAGCTGCATACTTTTTCTTACTTGTCTTTTTCTTGATCTTTTGCAAATGGGCTACTAAGAACTTCTTGGAAACTCACTGATCATGCTCTGAATAACCTTCAACAAAACAAATTCCTTGACATCAAATCAAATTGCTTCAAGAACTTCTTGACATCAATGACAACATCTACACTTGAGCAAAGGCAATGTACCCAAGGTACCCAAAATTGCCAACATTCATTGCAAATTCGATATGACGCTACATAGTAGAAATGGTTTCTTGAGCGAAAATTTTCCCCTGCTATCCTATCATGCACATGGTCTAGAATCTTTGAGAATTGACAAAATGACAAACTCACCCCTACCCAGAATAAAAATCCCTTGCTCTACAACTAATCCGAGCAAGTATCCCTAGCATAGGAAGAAAAGAAAAGTTCAAGAAAAAGAGAAAAAGAAAGATGTTATTTTGTATCATCACAACAATATTTCAGCATTATCTCAAATATCAAGCAAAAATACACAAAATACAAAAAAAAAAGAAAAGAGAAAAGCAAAATGCAATAAAATCCTTTCCCTACCCCTTGAAAAGAAAAGAAGGGTGAATGAGCTTGAATCCTTGGAATTCTCAATTATTCGAAAAACTGTGAGGTAAGCCCCATAACAGGTGGTTTGTGCCCAACCCGCTTGGCCTTGGGTAATCCCTAGCATGGTGATATGTCTGTCACATTAGCGATATTCTTTTGTACAGACCTATGTCGACTTATGGATCAGCTAGCTCTTGATAACCTAACTTACATAGAAGTCTGGTACAATTACATGCATATAACTCATGGTCAACGAACATTCATTTGGTTAATTCAAATTACTTGTATCAAATTATCTTGCTCAAAATTGGTGAATGAACAATACACTTGCACACACATTTGTATTTGAGAGATTCTCTATCATTATGATAAATCAAGATTGACAATGAACTCACATATGCACATGAGGGTTCCTTACAAATCTACATTTGTCTTTGAGATAATTTAAAATATTTCTGCAACTCTTTTGGAATAAATTTTATTCTTATTTTCAGAACATCTGTTTAGTATAAACACAATTACATACATTGTCTTCAAAAACCCAAAATTATTTTAAACAACCTATTACAAAATCTAGCAAATAAAGTCATGTTCATATTATTATTTTCTGTTTATCAAAAATCAAAAATCAAATCATGCAATAAAACTAAAATATCAATTTCTTCTTTGGATTTCGTGATGATGGTATAAGTCTATACCTATAATTCTATGCCTATCACAAACCATTGTTCTCATTTTATTTCCCATTCATTTTAATTCATAAAAAACATATGGCTTACATCATTATGTTACACAATTATGCTTTAACAACGAATGAACACTTATTCTATTTCATGTCATTATGTCAACATTCAATTTTGCAACCATGGTATAATTTCTAAGGAATTGTTTAAAATTTTATCACACTTAGGAATTTATGCATAGCAAAATCATATTTCTTTTAGTATCTCACGCATATTATTTTTATGAAAATCTGAAAACAAATCACAAACCATCATCATTTCCATCATCACAACACAAAGTCTTAAGACAATCTCTTAAGCATTCTTTTACTTTTAGCAATATTTCTATACTGGGATTAGCTTGACGATCGAGCGAGCGGCGACTCCATGAAATGGACTATAATAGCGATAATTTCCTTTGAAATTATTGTTAGAAGTCCCTTTTATTTTTTATCAAATCACACCAAAAAAACCAATTGTTTACATCAGATTATTTCATTTAAATTTTACAACATGACATAAAATTATAATATTTCTAAAAATGACATAATTACATGAATGATCAATAATCAATCAAAATTCAACATTAAAGCATCATACAACAAATTCAACAAGTCATATCATCAAAATGCCATATATATATATATAAAAACAGATTATGTACATCATATCAAAATTGGACTGGTATGCCACAATCAATAGCCTTACATACTCAATCCTCTCAAAAACAAAAATATATAATAACAAATACAATCTCTATGCAGTGAGCCTCTAGTCTCGAGTAGTCCTCAAGCTCTTAGCCTCGTCTCATCTCTTGCCTCGAGGTGGAGGAGGAGGCCCCATGGGAGTTCACCCTGTGTTGTGGGTCCTCGACGTCAATCATGACAATGTCCTCGACGACTCCATCTTGATCGGCCCTGCAATGTTAGCTAGCAGCTATAACCTCTGACTCTCTGGAACCATCTGGTAGTATGCTCCTTAGTAGAATGCAGTCTAAGCCATAGACCGCACCAACTCCTGCATGCTCACTCCTATGCCCCGAGCTCTAAGCCTTGTAGCCTCATTCTACAGTGTCTGCACCTGAGCCTAGAGGCAGGCAACCTCAGCCCGAAGAGTTGTCGTCTCGTTGCTCTCTTCTACCTTGACACCCTTGCCCTTATCAAGTGATGGTGGTCTCTCCCCCTGTTGAGAAGGAAGTCTCTCCTCCCTCTTCCCTGGCTATTGTGGTCTTTGTGGAGCCCATGCCATCCTCTGGCATCTCTACTATGGAGACCATCGTTGCTCTCTCCCACTGTGACCTCGCACTGCCTCAATAGCAGCCTGGCATCACCTCCCCATCCATCGCACCATGGCATGCATCAGACCCTATGCCCTCATCATCTGAGGAGGGCAGATGCCTGTGTACCAGGCATCGTATCCATCGATTACCCCAACATCGTCACCATCCATCGACTAGATGGGGGCATCGTCCATGTCCTGGCTCCAGAACCGCTACATGTCTGGAGCCCTGCTCAACGTAGTACTATCTTGAATAGTATGGGAGTACTCGTAATCCCTAAGAGAAGGGATCCCCTATTGTAGACTGAACTATTGTAACACCCGATCGTAGCGGTGGAGCTCTACCTCTCCTTGCTCCATCCTCATCCAGTAGACTTGCCTAATGCAAGCCAGCTCCTGCCCATCCTCTGCCCACCCGAGGTGCTCTCACCATGGCCTCTAGGTGATCTGGTCTGGGATGAGGTCATCCAACAACCTCCGTGGCATCAACAGATCTATCCGCCGTCGTGACCCCCTCTGTAGCCACTAATAGAAAACTTGGGGCCTCTCCCGATCAACCCCTGTCAATGGGAGCCCTATCGGCCTCCGCACCATGATGTGCTCCCAACACCAAACCTGTAGCAATGATGTCAAGACAAGACATTGGCCTCCCTTGTATACGACCCCATGTAGGATCCTATACAAGTGGCACAGTACAAAGTTGCCCCATGCAAACCTGTACCCGTGGTCTCTCATGTCACAAACTATGTCTGATAGGAGCCATGGTAGTCTGCATCCACTCTGGTGGCATATCAGTAAGCCACCTACCACCCCTACCAAAACCTGAGTCAACTTGGATGCCCCAGGCATCTGCCTTAGAGACTCGATGTTCACCTCGCCCTTCTCCAGGGCGAAGCTCGGGTTTCCAGTCAGTCGCATCATAGCTTGGCCCTGATTGGCCATAGGCATCATCAGCCATCCTTGTATGGAGATCTTCATGATCCTCCATATGTCCTCTAGAGTGGGAGCCATCTCCCTTGTCGATAGCCAAAAATAGGACGACCCCGGATACCACCTCTCTGCTAGGGCTGTCATTAGCCCCATGTTCGTCGGTACTTGTGGCATCTCTGCCACATGCCGTAGCCTGACCTGTGCTAGTTGGTCACGCTCTGCCTGGTCGAGAGTGGACAAGTCATCTCTTAGCCCGCCGTATTTCCATTCTTGGCTCTTTATTAATCCTTTCTACAAAACAAACAATAAAACAACAAAATTTATTAATAAACCAATCATTGCAATCAAATTAAACACATTTTAATCAAGCTTAAAGATGATATCGTCCACCATTGGATGATATCGTCCCAAATTGGGCAACATCATCCTTCGTTAGGACAAAATCATCTCTGATTTCGCAACTTGGGGATCGCCCCTAGTTCACCGATTTCACCCTCGAATGAAAGCGAAGATTTAGGGACGATTTTGATGAAATAGGGACGATTTCATCCCGACGTCGTCGACGGCCTAAAAACAACCGTGATGCCCCAAACAATCAAAATTTAAATCAAAAAATTGCACAAAGTAAATTCAAACCTAACCTACTAGGATTAGATCCTTACCCATAGCCAGCGTCGGACCTCTGTCGCTCTATGCACTGTCTCCACCATTTTTCTCTCTATGGAGCTCTGGAACAGTAAAAATGAGTAGTAAAAAATGAATTAGGGTTTTCCCTATTTTTCTTAATTTTATTCAAAACCATTTTAATTTTGCTTTTTCGTGTTTTTACCTCAAACGTTCGATTTGGGTAAAAACACGGAGGGGGTACCATAGTCAAACGATCGTACGATTCGACCTAGAATCGTCGTCTAAAAAATTGAGTACATTTTTGCTTTCTTGTAAAATGAGAAAAACTCGTCTTTAACACATTTTCTTCAAAAAAATTTCTAAAGAGGGGGAAAAATGTAGTACCCCAAAATTGGCACAGTTAAACCTTAGTAAAAGATAAAAATTCAAATTTTAATCTCAAACTACCCGTTAACTGCCTGCTACCCGCTTTCCTCATTTTTCTCGCTATTTTTAGGATTTGTTTTTACCGTTGGACGATATCGTCACAGATTAGATGAAATCACCCCAGATCTGACGAATTTGTCTGGAACAGAACGTCTAGACGATTTCATCCCAAAACCAAATTTTCATAATTAGCTTTTGTTTCAACGACCTCTCCAACTTGGGCAGAAGTGTGTCTGCGTAGTTGGAGATTCCCCCGTTGGAGATCTCCTAGATTGGGATGATCCCCAACCTCCTAACCTCTCCCTAATACTTTATAAACTAAGATTTTCTCAGTTTATCCCCCTGATTCCCTTGACTTTCTACCTGAAACTCTGCTTAAACCCCCCTTGAACTTCCACGCACCTCAAAGCATCCTTACACCATCATTTGCATTCGGTATTTCATGTTTTATTGTAGGAAATTTACTATTTTTCAGTCGAAGCTAGCTCGGATCGTTGCAAGCAATTTCGGATGATTTTGGACAATCTTGTCAAGGAGCGCAGACGATCTCATGCAATTGGAGGCAATCTCGACTGTAGTCTATATTGGGGGCAATCAGAGTCTAGAGTTTGCATCTCTTTATCATTTTTTCGCATTTCTTTATACATTATCTTAGTTATTATGTTTATGCATCTTGGAGTTCACCTCATTTAGCATAACCGCATGATAAAGTTAGAATCAATCATTAAATCTACTGTATTTTCTTATTTGTTATTTGAATCCATTATTTAGGCATGTTTGCTATTATTTCTATCATTCTCCTTTGCTTTTGCAATTGCATATTTGGTATTTTGTATCTGTTTTTGTGATTGCAGGTTTCTGACGAATTCATCTAACGAATTCATTAGATTTCAGATGATTCTGTTTGATCTCAGATGACCGACTATGATTTGAGATGATTTGATGTAATTTAAGATGATTACATACGAGTTGAGACGATCTAGACTGCTACAAAACTTGGAATCTTCATCAAACATCCAGAATCAGGTATGTTATGTTCTAGCTAGCATATTTTCTATGTTTAGCATTCATTCTTGTTTTTTGTATTCATCTAAATCAGCATTGGCATATAGAATAGCTTAGATTCATCTTGGAAAAACCTAGGAATTGAATGATTAAAGTACAAAATGAACACATCAAACCTATTCTCAACCTAGGTGTGGAAACTACCACTCAAAAGTTTCCTGGTGAACCCACCATCCGTCAAAAATTCACCCTTATATTCCTCCCCTATGAGGCGAGACCTTCAAAGGGCCTCTTAGTCCGAGGTATTGTCCCATCCTTCTCGCATCATCCTTCCGGACGTGGATCCTATAGCCTAAAGGTAAGGATGCAAAAAATTTGGAGCGATATAGGTACCTATCGCCTAATGTCGCTAGGAGGTGTTGAAGAGCCCGAACCTCTCAACATCATCCATATTAGGGCATTTTATGCTTGAGAGCATAGTCAAAGACCTTGAGGATTTGTTTATAACCGCTCGATCATCCTAAAAGGCTCCAAGCTCGTCTATGAGTAGTTTGGTCAATCAAAAGGTACCAAGAGTTTCTAAAAAATTGCTTGGTCAACCCAAAAGCTCCAAGGATTCTTAAAATATCGCTTGGTCATCCCAAAAACTCCCAAAGATGCTCATAAATCCTTTGGTCAAACCCAAAAGGTTTCGAGGGTTTGCTTAAAATCGCTCGGTCATCCTAAAAAAATCCAAGGATTTTGCTGAAAGATCGCCTGGTCAATCTAAAGGCTCCAACGACATTTCCGCACCGTTTGGTCACTCCTAAAGGCTCTAGAGGCATGTACTCACCTTTTGGTCATATATGAGGTTCTAAACTTATAAAAATTATAAAATCAATAAAATCCAAAAAAATGGTAAAGCATAAAATCTAAAAACATGTGCATTTGCCTTTTCATTTTGCATTCACTCATGCATCCGCTGCATTATTGCATTGCATATAGGCATTCGTCATCCATTGCATTCCATAGTAGGAGGGATTATGTTTTTTAGTCTTACAAATGATACCACGTTTGTGTCTAAATCATGCATATCTACATTTATCATAAATCCATCATTCATGTGAGTAATTGTGTTTTTCAACACAACCTATTTTGTTGCTATGGAGATATACTAGGGTTTTTCGGTCATTCAACCATACCAAGAGGTCTTATCAAGAGTTGGTAGAAATCTTACTTTGCTTTTGTAGATGAGGTTCAGTTAGTATAGCCCTTAGCATATTAGAATCCTATCACTAATCAACAATTTAAACAATCCTAACAAGGACTAGGGGAAGATGAAAGTCATGAAGTAGGACCGGGTATCCTAAGGTGAAAATATTTATTCTTGCTTATCCCTCTGTGTATACGGTATGGGAAATGTTGGCAGTTGGCAAAAGGATAGGTTAGTTCCCTATTCATAATCCTTTGCTTACGATAAAATGAGCAATATCCCGAGTGATATCCCACAACAATCCTCAAGATTGATACCCTAGATTGATATCATAGATCGACTTCCCATATTGATATCCCATATTGATATCATAAGATTGATATCCTTAATTGATATACCAGAAACAGTTTTCCCAAGTAAATCCTCCAAAGGAAAGTTTCTGAAGAAAATTATCAAATGTAAATGCCGAAAAGTGAAAATCAAATGAAGATCAAAAAATAGGCTCAAATAAAGTTCAAAGTGAAGATCAAATGAAGATCATAAATCAAGTTCAAATGGATATCAAATGAAGATCAAAAATCTAATTCAAAGAGAGATCAAATGAAGATCTAGAGACAATTCAGAATGAAGATGGAATCAACTCCCTTGCTTCACCACATATGAGAAAGTATCTCAAAAATTAAAGGATAGAAAGGAATGAGCCTGAATCCCTGGAATTATCGACACTACTATACCTTACGTATGATGATATCTCTGATACACTTGTATCTCGCTTGTGGACAGACCAATATTTGAATGTGGAAGAGCTACCTTCAGGTGTCCTGCATTGCCTAGTGGCTTAGTCCAACTAAAATCTAAACTTAGGATTGGATAAGAAATTTGTGGAACCGCTATATTAGCAATGGGCTGAAAGAATCTCACTTGACATCGGGGAACGCTCATGTCTTATCTTAAAATATTCATATGCACACATAGGGATAATGAATAGTTAGGGCCTATCCTAGCAAAAGCCTTTTATCTCAGAAGTCTAGTGTGGTTAGTATGCAACTTTTGATAAGTCTACTAGGGTGTTTGAGTCTCATGGAAAACCTCAAAAATTTCTCTAATAGCAAAAAAATATCAAATATCACAAACCATATAAAATCATCAAATTGCAAAGTATTGAGTCAATGATACATAATCATATAAAGCACAATCAAGATATAGGATAAATACCATATGGATATTAGAAATAATATTTAGACGACCACTGACTATATCATGCATATTTTTTAAATTTGCAAAGGAAAATAGAATGACACATTATATCATTCGCATCATAACATTGCATACCATTGCATTTCATATATGGGTGATTAATTGATTAAATTCTTATCTTAAAGATTTTCAATTACATTGATGATTTTTATACATTTTGTGGTGTCGCCCATTATATTGATAAACATAATTTCATTCATTCCTTATGTTTTAAGTGATTAAAACATACAGGTTCATTTACATTAGATTACCATCATGTAAATAATGTATTACATACATCGCACATCTAAGCATCTAAATCGCTGCATATCATCATCATCATAAACTAAATAACTATCTAGTGCATGTCATCCATACATAACATCATATAACATCAAATTAACATAAGCATTGCATCCATGTGCATCACATAAACATAAAATTAAAAATACACAAGTACACATAATGAGTCATAAATGATCAATCTCATATATATATGTGTCCAATAGAGTACATCAGGAGTACAAAATGCTTGTAGGCTACAATCGTGTAGGTCCTAGACCTTACACCCAAAAATAATACATATGTAAAAATGTAGCCTAGATCTAGTAGAGCCCTAGCTCTGGCCTACTCCCCCTGAATTAGAGCTCTCACTGTCTCCCTTAGTCCTGTGCTCTGGAGCCTGTTATACAGTCAGCTCAGGTGCCTACTGTGTGCCCTGCTAAGGGCCCTATATACCTACTAACCCAAAGAGGTCTAGCACACAGGATACTGGTATGTCTATACAGCTAGACCTGTGACTAGAGGTCACACCCGTCTCCCTGTGACTCCTATGAGAATTGCCTTCATGTGTTCTAGAGGACCTATGTATCCTCTCTATCCTATGAGTCCACTGGCTAGAGCTCATCGTGGACTGTCCTCTAGTCCTAGACCTAGTCCTTTGAGACCCCGTAGTGTGTCTATCCTTTGGAACCTGCAAGCCCCGTAATATGATAAATCCCTCTAGCTAGGAGATGCAAGTTGCTCGCAAAGGTAATTTCCCTCCTCTACAAGGGAACTGAGCCACCTAATCTCTGCCATGGGATCACCACCTCCTAGTAGTATAGCTGATGGTGCTACTAGTGGTGCCATTATAGCCTAAGATGAGGTGGGGTCTCCTCTGTGATCTTGGGATTAAGCCAAGTCCCTCTCTGCTATAGTCATAGCTCGCCATGTCTCTGATACCTATAGTGAGCTAGTCAACTCCTAAATATAACCCTCTATTGCTATGGCACGAGTTGTGGCACTTGTGAGCACCTCATGGATCTGTTATCACTATCTCTTGCTATGAGCTAGCTTCACCTCTAACATGGCGATCCTAGTGTCCCTCTGCAACATATGAGTATGGAACATCCCAACCTAGCTTTGCAAATCTACTACCTGGGCTAGCAACTGGCCTACCTTGTTGTCTGGAGGCACCTCACCCTCATCTAATACCTCCTCCTAGATATCCATAGGGGGTGCATCTCTTGCTGCAACCTCTGCCCCTAAGCCACCCTCAGTCTGTGGGCACACATTGTGCCCCTATAGATCAACCTCAACCTCATCATCAACCCAAATAAGGGGTCCAGATCCCTACCACTGTAGTAGCTGTAGAATGAAGAGTAGTTTTATTCTTGTGAACGAACAAAATATATATTACAGTCGAGGCTCCAAATAGCCCGTAATAAAAGGATCTGAGAAACAATATAGATCCCTAATTCAAATGTAATAACCAACTATTATAATAATAGTGTATACGCTAACAATGGTTGTTATTCTAACAATGAAATAAAGTAATAATAGAGAATTACTATGGTAATTCTAACATCCCCCCTTATTACATTATTTGGGTAATAATATAACTACTAGCTATACTAACATCCCCCCTGATTACATCATTTTGCAATACAAAGAGAGCTGCGAAACAATTCAAATTTGACACGTGCAAGTGCCTTAGTGAAAATGTCTGCAACTTGAGCATCGGTGGGAATGTGCTGAAGCTGAATTCGGTGCCTCAAAACTTCATCTCGAATGAAATGACATTGTGTGTCAATGTGTTTTGTTCTTTCATGATGGACTGGATTCTTGACTAGGTTCATAACACCCTGATTGTCGCAAAACAAGTGTATTGGAGATTTGGATGGATGACCCATACTTGTCAAAATGCGACGCAACCATATCACTTCGCACATAGCATCACGTGCGGCACGATATTCTGCCTCTGTTGATGAAATAGCAACCACCTGTTGCTTCTTGTTGTGCCAAGAGACAGGACCGGATCCAAGATGAAAAATATATCCTGAAGTTGACTTGCGATCATCAAATGATCCGGCATAGTCGGAGTCCGTGTATCCTTGCAAGAAGAATTTGTTGTTCCTCTTGTATTCTAGGCCATATTCCATTGTGTCACGGACATAGTGAAGAACACATTTTGTTGCTTTCCAATGAGTGGTTTTAGGCTCCTACATGAACCTCGAAAGATAGTTCACAGCAAATACGAGATCTGGCCTAGTATTGGTCAGATATATGAGACTCCCAATCAACTGTCGATAGAGAGTACCATCTACCTGAGGTGAATCATCATATCACGATAACTGAAGTCCAGTCTCCATCGGAGTTGCCATTGGCTTGCAATCAGTCATGCGATATTTTTCTAGCAATGTCTTGGCATATTTTTTCTGAGACACTTTGATGGAGTGCTCCTTCTGGCTGAATTCCAGACCAAGACAGTAATGGAGAAGTCCGAGATCTGACATCTCAAAATATTGACACAAGTCTCTTTTGACAGTAGAGATCATAGTTTCTGAACTCCCTGTAATGAGCAGATCATCAACATAGAGTACAAGCAACACTATCTCATAAACCTGTTTCTTGAAATAGAGGTTTGCATCCGATGGACATCTCTTAAAACCATGCTGCAGGAGGTGATTGTCCATTTTTATATACCAAGCTCGAGGAGCTTGTTTCAAGCCATATAAGGATTTGACCAATTTGCAAACTTTTTGCTATTGGCCTTCCACTACAAATCCTTCTGGATGAGTCATATAGACTTCTTCTTGGAGATCACCATTTAGAAAGGCACTTTTGACATCCATCTGATGAACTTTCCACCCAAACTGTGCTGCCATAGCACAAATAACTCGAATTGTTGTCATCCGAGCAGTAGGTGCAAAAGTTTCCTCGTAGTCAATGCCTTCCTTTTGAGCATAGCCCTTTGCAACAAGACGGGCCTTATGCTTATCAATTGTCCCATCTGCTTTGTACTTGACTTTATACACCCATTTGCAGCCAATGGGCTTCTTTTCGTGTGACAGATCGACAAGCTTCCATGTTTTGTTTTTCATCAAAGACTTATATTCTGCATCCATAGCAGCCTTCCATTGAGGCTCACCGAGAGCAAATTGTACTGATGCAGGTTCAAGATCATCTATGGAAGACATAAACACCTTATCACTATCAATATCCATATCTTCTGTATCTCTCTCTGGATCTACAGAAAGTTCTTCAAAAGATTGACACAGATCATCAACCCCAGTATTCTCTGTTGCAGCTTTCTCCTGTCGAGCCATGCTCGCGAGTACGAGGCCTATCCAAAGTCAAATCTGGTGGAGTAGATAGCTTAGAGTCTTTGATTGTATTTGTATACCACTTTGGATTCTTCTTCTTAGGTGTTGAAGAAGATGCGGAAGAACCTCCAACCTTTGATGAAGGAGATTTAACAACCTGAGTTTCCACAAGGTCTAGGTATACATCTGATGTGTTTTCTAATGTGAAAGCCTCATCAAAAACAACATCTCTACTTATGTGAATCTTCTTGGTTAAGGGATCAATCAAACGATAACCCTTAGAGTGCTCATCATACCCAAGAAGAATACACTTCAATGTCTTCTCATCTAGCTTCTTCCTTTTCTCTTTTGGTATGTGCATGAAAGCTTTACATCCAAAAATGCGTAGATGAGAAATGGAGGGTTTCCTACCACTCCATGCTTCCTATGGAGTCATTCCTTGTAGGGCCTTTGTGGGTGCCCTATTCAACGGATATACTGCTGTGGTGACAACTTTCGCCCAATATAGTTGCTCAAGTCTAGCTCCTGTGAGCATGCAACGAACCATTTCCATGATGGAACGATTCCTCCTTTCAACAACTCCATTTTGTTGAGGAGTATAAGCAGTAGTTAACTGTCTTGTGATCCCATTTTCTTTCAAGAATGCAGAAAATTCTTTAGAGGTGAACTCCCCCCCTCGATCTGAGTGGAGGGTCTTTATAGAAGTCCCTGACTCCTTCTCAATAGATTTCTTGAATTGTTGAAAGAAGCCAAATGCTTCAGATTTTAGTTGAAGAAAGAATACCCACATCTTTCGTGAGTAATCATCCACAAATAACTAAAAATACCTCTTACCCCCACAACTGTTGGGAGTGAAGGGACCGCACAGATCGGTATGAACCAACTCCAGAGGTTTCTTTGCTCTTGTAGAGCTCTTTTCAAAAGGCACTCTATGTCGCTTTCTTGCCAAGCAGTCAGAGCAAACTAGTAAAGTGGTAGAAAGGGAAGGAAGACCCTTAACCATCTCATACTTACTTAGCTCAAGTAAGTAACCAGAACTCAAATGTCCATATCTCTTGTGCCATAGGGAAGTTGCCTCCTTTGTAGAGACTGTCATGGCAACATGTGGAGTAGAGATAGTATCTAAGGCAAATAATCCATGCTTATATGAAGCGGTTGCAATGTTCTTACCCCTCCCGGTAATAGAACAACACTTCTTGCCTCCCTCAACACTAAAGTTCACAACCATATCTTTGTCCAGAATTTGTGTGACTCGACAACAAATTGTTTGCCAATCCTAGAACATAGAGAACTTTATCAATCCGACACTTGCCATCGGGAAGGGTGACTGAAATAGATGCCTTCTCCCTGAACCTTGTAGGTTTTATCATCAGCAATAGTGACAGGTTTGCCCTCTTTGGCCTCAAAAGACTCAAACCATGATTTGTCACCAGTCATGTGCTTACTGGCTCTAGAATCAACATACCATATAGGATCCGTCTACTTGGACACTGTGGTAGTCATGAGAACTTTGTGAGCTCTCTCATAATCCGTGTCAGATTCTTCAACAACAACATTCACTTGTTGTTTGTTCTTTTGTGGTTTGTTTCGGCCTTTCTATTTTGATTGCTTATTCTTATGCCAACATCTGTTTGTATCATGACCTTCTTTGTCATAGATCTTGCAATATCTCTTTTTCTGTTGAGGTTGTTGAGTTTGTTTCCCTTTTGAATCCTTTTGTGAATTCCCTCCCTTCTAAAAATTACCCTTCTTCTGGTTCTGCCCTTTCTTGTTGATGTAGAGAGCAGTGTTAGAAGAATCATCTCTCTCGTAGTTGGCGTGCTTCCTCCTCTTGAAGCATATTAACCAATTCTACAAAAGTAACTTTCCATTGTGATACCTGAAGGGAAGTGATCAACACCCGATAAGAATCATGTAAAGCTCTCAATACAACTGAAGTAAGGAGCTTGTCTTCAATTGGTTCTCCCAAAGAATTCAACTTTGCTTTCAATTTAGAAACTCTGCAAAGAAAGAATTCAATTGTCTCACCCCGCTTCATGCTCGGATCGTGTAATTGAGATTGAAGAAATAGAATGGTGGAATCATTCTTTCCCTCATATATAGTATTAAGGGCATCCCATGCCGCTTTACTAGTTGCACAGTCAGCAATATGGGGTTGGACTTCATCAGACACAACAAGCAAGATGAGCACTTTTGCTTTACTGTCTAGCTTATCAAAGTCTCTTTGAGCATTAGATGGAGCTATAGCACCAGCAATAGGTGAAGGTCTGGTTGTTGCTCCAGATACAACATCCCATAAATCATCCATTGCTAGGATGGCCTTCATCTTATTTTTCCATGGTGTGTAATTAGGACCTTTCAACAATTGATGAGAATCAGTCATTAGTTTTGCAGACATGATGAAGGTTCCTTATAACACCAATTGGTCCCCCTTTCGATATACCTTTTGCTAGGCCTTTATACCGTACAAAATACCCGCCCTTACGTGAGGGAAACTATAGGTATTTAGAAAGATCAACAAAAAATCACCCGCCCTTATGTGAGGGAAACTATAGGTGACCTTTAGAGATCATACGATACGTGGAACATAAGCAGTACTGAAAGGGAATCGCCTTGTTGATGGCACCTACCATAGAAGATTCTTCTCATGCGTGGGGCGTAACTTCCCCTAAACACTATGAAGAATACTTCGTCAGGATTTATGCCTAAACACAAGAACGATTAAGGGTAGTGGATGGAGTAAAAAAATGCAAAATGGCAAACTTATCTCTCCCCGACGATTTATAGAGAACAAGCTCAGACGTCATTGTAGCAGCTATATTAGGCGACGGATACAGTAGCACAATCACGACAGCTTTACCTGTAAGTGTTGGCCAGAGGTATCACAAATACCGAACGCTGCAGTGTAATAAATTGCACGGATGGGTTTTAATTATTTCGGGGACTTAGGGAGTGAATTTGATTTTAACTTTTAATGTTATAGTGCAAGAAATCAAATATGCAACATACAACAAAAAAAGTGCCCACAGGAATAACCCACTAGGTGTCGGGCGCAGCCAAAAATGCACCTTTTACAATTCGCCAAATTGCTATTTTTCAAAAAAAAAAATTACTCTCTATCCCCCCTTTTTTATGGTATTTTAACAATTTATAAATTTTGAAAAAAGTAAAATTTAATCTTTTAATAAAAATATTTCATATTTAATTAAATAAGTTTCTAATTAAAAATAATAATTAAGAAACAATTTAATTAATATAAAAAAATTAATTATTAAAAAATTAAAACTTTAATCAAAATTAAATAAAAAATCTTATACCTGATTTTGTTGTCGGTGGGGTCAGCGGGATTGGAACCCGCGACCTCAGGGCTCCCCGAGCCCTACCGCGTAGCTCACTGCCAGGTGAGCTAGTGGGCTGATCCGCTTGGATCAGGGGGCGCCCTCCTCTTTCTAGAGAAGGCACGAGCCCACAGCTCGTCCTGGCCATGCCTCCACTACTGCCTGGTGGTGTGTGAGGGGCGCGTTGGGCGGCGGCGCTAAGTAGCGTGTGGGTGGTGGCTCCTCCACAGCTATCCGGTGGGTCCTCCACAGTAGCGACGCTGCTCCTCCATGCGAGGCCTCCCAACGTCGCGTGGACGCGCAACGTGTCGCGTCTACGCAACGGGAGTGGGAGGGAGGTGGGGGGCCTCCCCAATGTTGTGCGAACGTGTGACGTGTCACGTCTGCGCGATGGGAGTGGGGGGGAGGGGGGGAGCTCCCATAGTTGTGCAGATGCGTGATGTGTCATGTCTTGATGACGGGAGTGGGGAGGAGGGGGGGAGCTCCCACAGTCGTGCGGACGTGCGACGTGTCACGTTTGTGCAACGGGAGTGGGAGAGAGGTGGGGGGCCTCCCCAACGTCGCGCGTGGATGCACGACAAGGATTATCCTCCCAATGTCGCACGTCTATGAGCGACATTGAATGATTTTTTTTTTAAATAAAATCCCGCTGCGACGCCGCGCGATTGCGTGTGGCGTAAAATTTTTTTTTTTTTTTTAAACGTCGCGCGATTGCGCGCGGCGTGAATTTAAAAAAAAAAAAATCGCCTTCTTAGCACAAAAATAAAAAAACTTGTGTCCTCCCAACACAGAAAAAATGCGTCCTCCCAGCAACCGGATACTGTCGCACATCCCAACACGTCCCAACAAGCGTCTGCAAAAAAAACTCTGCATAAGCTCGGATACCATGTAGAATGAACAGTAGTTTTATTCTTGTGAATGAACAAATATATATTACAATCGAGGCTCCAAATAGCCCGTAATAAAAGGATCTGAGAAACAATATAGATCCCTAATTCAAATGTAATAACCAACTATTATAATAATAGTGTATACGCTAACAATGGTTGTTATTCTAACAATGAAATAAAGTAATAATAGAGAATTACTAAGGTAATTCTAACAGTAGCGACCACCAGGCATTGTATGTAGGAGTAGTCCCAGCCACAAAAACCCCTAAATCCTAGAAATCGTTAGTCGTATCACCAAGCACTGTCGGCTGTATCCACTGTAAGCCTATCTTTATATCTAATCGCCTATAGATGATTGACAGCTTTGGTATGTCCTAAAATAAACCTAAAAATAATACTCCCTAATCTTGTCCTTGCATCCCAGGAGCCACCTGTCCCGACAAGCCTAATGCAACCGCTCATCAGCCTCCAGCCATGTAGGGCACCCCATGTATGGGTGCTACTCTATATCATCGGGCCTCAATCCTACGAATCTGCTAAGGTAATGATCGATGTCCCCTACATGGGATCTGCTCCAAAACTCCTCATGGGGCCAACAAGTTGCATAGCACTGATGCATATCATCAATGGTAGTGATGTTAAGTGGCAAATCTGTAGGATGCTCAATGCGGATATGATGCCAACCCCAGATCTATAGTAGTAGGTTACAACTGATGCCTGCCCAACTCTTGTAAGTCACCTAATATAGGTCCTAGTAGAGCTGGCATAATAAGGTGCTCTCCTAGGCTAGGATTAGTTGCTGATAAATGGTGCTTTGAATAACCCTCATAACACTGGAAAGAAGGTTCTAGGGGATCCTCATGCCTAAGGAGTCTGGAAGGACTATCTTCACGACTAGGTGCATGAAGATTGCCTCTCTGACAAAGAAGATGCGCTCCCCTTGCTAGTAGCTAATGTGTACACCTTCGTGATCCATATTCCACTAGGCCTCGTTGCTCCGATCGCTGAAGATAGCATCACAAACAACCTTCTTCCTCTAAGAGGAAGAGAAGGTGATGGCCTCACAATCAATAGGGATCCTAAAGATTCGATAGACATCCTCTAGGGTGATGGTCATTTAACCCATCGATAGATGAAATGTGTTGGTCCAGGCATTCCAGATCTGGGCCAACATGGTCATATATGCTGTATATACCCTAATCGTGGGTAAATCCAAGACATAGTCAAAGCCAGTGGCTCCGAACCACTCTTGCTCCCCTGTAGTAAGCTATCTGTAAAGGGTGCAAAGTATGTCTGGCTCTCATGCCCTAGAAGTCAATGTCTAGAAATAAACAATGCATAAGAGACAAATCTAACTAAAAATAAGCAAAAATAGATAAAAAATTACTCTAAAAATGTTAAAAACATCAAGAAAATTCAAAAGGCATCTCAGACATGCAATAACTAACATTTTTTTCCAGAAAACCTTAGAAAATTTTTCCAAAGTCATCGAACCATGGGTCCACCTTGCGGTCCGACTGCGATCAAATTTCACCGTTTGAAATTTAAATTCTAACCGTAGCTGATAGTTGTGGTTCCCAAACTGAAAATTGGGAGTTGCAGGTGCCAACTGCGGTCTAGGAACGAGACCCATTTTGGGTCCCTTCCTAGCCTAGCTAGCAAAAAAAATATAAATTTAACCTAGCCTAGTCTACGATGAGGTTCGTTGCCAACTATTTAGTGAAGTTCATTAACCCATTACTTAATGCAGTTTATTTTTAGTTGGTAATGAGTGTGATGACTCAGTTTCAAGTTACCTTGCCCACACCGTGGCCTCTGCTAGTGGATGGCTATCCTGGGTCCGCCATCAGGGTACAAGTGAAATTTAAGGTCAAGTTTGGCAGTGTTTCGGATCAAGGAATGTATTTCACCTCTTAGAGCTCTTTGAAATGTAATTATTTGAATGAGAATAGTGAAATTTTAAAAGCGGGTAAGCTATTTATAGTTTTCCCTAATTTCAACAAACCGCAACCCAACTTGCGATTCCTAAATTGGAAATTTTCAACCGCAAAACGTACCCATGGTTTACAACCAGCATTAAATGCACTCAAACCCCATCGTGGGAAGGTCTAAAATGGTAAATTAATGACTCCTAATGGATCGAATTTCAAAAAGAGCAATCAATATTACAAATTCGATGATGTTCAAAGCACCAGGATTGATCAATAAATCAAAATTAACAAAAATAATCAAATAATTAAAAAACCAAATGCGCCTCGTATTCAGTATTTTACCCTATACACTTTGCAGTTGCAGTGACTTGCAAACCATGTAATCTGGAAATATGAGTAAATTATTACCATAAGGACATTTGGGGCAAAAATTGTCATCACTGATCTAATATGCTTCTTTTCAACCCCTAAGAAGGCCTTTGAGGCCAGACTACTCCACGAGAACGAGGCATTGCATGTCATTTCTCTTATGACATATTTTCAACAAATCATCGATAATTTTATCCAACATAAATCTAACTAGACTTGCATTAATTTGATTCCATAAGACGACTATTGCAACCCAACTGCTCCATGGGATAGAAATGTGCAAATACTATTAGTAGTTGGAATCAGAAGCTGAACTAGGCCTAGCCAAGGCATTAAAATGCTCAAATCTAAATTTGTTTAGATCATTCATAGTGGTCAAGAGACCTCATCGCTTCAATAATTTTCATTGCCCTCATCGAATCATTGCTTAAGGGGGTAGTCATAATATCAAATCATAATCAAAATTAGTAGAAGATCCCTGAGATCGTAGATCCCTTGATCTTGTCAAAATTACATTCATCCTTGCAAATCATTGTCAATAGCTATCATAAGCTTACCCCTTTGCTCGGGGAAAATAGAAAATATGATAATTTGTTTGTAACTCTCATCATTTTGGTTATATAGGCCTAACTCCTATTGTAGCGCCAAAGCTACTCGAATTTCTGATGACGAGTGCAAACTCTTTCAAGTTTAAGCCTCCAAAGAGTTGGAAGCAATGATTCTAGGATGCACATCATTTTGCAGAACCTGGGGAATATAATTTTGATCTAACTAATGATCATCATAGAACCTTTGGCATCATTTTAGGAGATCTATTTTTTCTTAGCATTGTTTTATCTCACAACGCATCTCAAAAGGGGCATCTGTAGACAGCTAAAACGTGTCATGTCGATGGTGACTACTCATATGGACATGCTACAACACCATATGGAAGATCTTGGATAGACTCCAAGATAGAGTAGTGGCTCTAACCACTCAAATTGGGCTCCTTGGCCTATTTAGTCTGAACCACAGACTAGACCTGCGGTCTACAGTTTGAACTATGGCTAAGGCCTATGGTTTACAGTCTGAACCGCAACTGCAACCTATAGTCTTAACTGGAGTTCAGTTGACATTCATCCGATACAAATAAGTTTGAACGACCATTTTTTCTATAATAAGGTGGTTATAGGATGTAATATTCCAATCCAACTATCCTAACCACCCCTTCTTGATCTTGGATTCTCCATGAAGCCACCCCTAGCCTTGGGACATCCTATAAGTACCCCTAAAAATTAGGGCAAATTATGAAGCAAGCATTGGAGTTTAGAGCAACGAAGCCCTATAAAATTGTGGACTCACTTGAGTGCATAAAGAGAGCCTTGTTGCCATACCCATTGTCAATTTGTCAAGCATCATGACGAATTAGGCCATGGATGCCCTAAGAAACTAGGAGAGCCAAGAAACACTAATTTGGGTAAACAAAGGCCCCATTCAAAGATTCAACCGCCAAACTTGTCAGAGGACACCGAAGGCAACCCTTGAACATCAATTGGACAAGGATATCAAGCCCACAACCCTTAAATTTAGAGGACAAACCACTTGGTTGCTCACCGTGGATTTCAACCGTGGTTTATAGTGAAGACCGCTCATCAAAGTTGCAGTTTGCAACAAAGGTGACTTCTCCTTACTCTTTCATTTCCAGTATGCTTAATTAGATTACATTTAGCATTTTTATGGTTTAGTTAGGATTTTAGAGGCTTCTGACCAACATAATTAGTGGTTTTACTAACTTTTCCTCATTATAGGAGAATATGCATTAATGGTTTCTTTTCACGCTTTCATGATTCATTTCGCATAATTGATCCATTAGATTGATAGTTGTAGTTATTGTTTACATATTTCAAGCAATATTTATGAATATTGCATATGTCTAACACCTTTTATTAGCTTTCTTGATTTTAGTTATAATGACATATACATGTTTATTACCTTCAATGGGCCTCATCACAAGAGGCTACCTATGTTTTTAACTATCTTCTATTGTTTCTTGACTGCAGGGATCTATATTCAGAGGAGCCTACATTCAAATCCTTCCTCAATGCGAAGATGTTCTACTCCACCTTAGGGAAGTTTGCAACTATTTAAAAAAACATTTATAGTGCCCTTACCCCGTTGGAGACTTTTGCAATTGAATTAAGAGTATCAACATTTTGGTGACCCTAAGAGGGGCAATATTGTAACCATATTTCATTGAAAAAATTAATAAAAGAAATACACATTTTCATTGTTACATGCAATCTTGTTATTTTATCATGCTTTCATGTTGATTTCAATAATGCAATAGCTAGGTGTACGCTTTTTGGGATAGCTCAAAATGAATAATTCTAGGTGATCCAAGTGCGCCTTCGCTAAGTCGATCAAATCTAAGAATACCCCAATTTTAATTGAGAACTCAATTTTTTAGGACCATGTTCCTGTAAAGAAGAAAGCTAAGTTCACTTCAAGGTCTATATTTTGATGGGGTAGGAAGCTCTCCAATCTACTAGATGCTCCCAAAATTCCAAAATAATTTAGTAAAATGATGATGGATTACTAGAATTCCCTTATTGGCACTTTGAATGTGGCCATTTCTTGTGTAGAAGAGATAAAATCAATGATGCATTGGAATCAAGGTGCGCCTAGGGCCTTGGAGGTAAAAATGAGGGAAGTAGGAGATGGTTCTATTGAGGCTTGACTTCTCTCTATTCTATGGCTCAATTTTGGAGTTTTATTGGCTTTTTGCTATTACTAACCCATGCTAGGAATTTTAGCTAGTCTTTGAGCTATCCTTTTAGTTTTGCTCAAAGATCCTAGGTTCTTTGTCTCCTCTAAAATCCTATGATCTTCTGTTGGTTGTGTTATTGGCTTGATTTACATTTGTAGTCGATTGGTTTATAGTGTTAATATGTTCTTTTTAGTTTTTGGTTTTATCTTGGATTTGTAGTATTTATTTCGTTGTAAAGGGTTCCAGGACCCTTTCAAAACCCCTTCTTCTAACTAATCAAAAGAAAAAATTACTTATTTTTTCTCTCTTGTTCTTTTATTCTTTTGAGATTATTTTTTCTAACTTAGGTTTGAAATATGTGGTAATGCCATGTGGACAAAGCTTGTTAGGGTATTCCTTCTATTATATCTCCTTGTCAAAATTAGTTTTTTTTGTAATTTCACCTTCTTAAGCAACTTTCCCTTAATTGGTTTCTTCCTTGGACAATGTCTTCTTCTTTGTCCAAAATTGCATGAAGTTTTTGGAAATTATGATTTGATTCATGTAATAAATATTTCCAAATAGCTACTTTTAATTATTCAATGTCTATTTAGGTGGATTAAGCAAATTAGGTTGTTCAACTAGGGCTTGTCTAGGAAAAACCATTTGTCTCCCTAGCAGAGTCACCAAAAAATTACTGACTAGTTTTGTATGTGAGCAACAACCAAGGGGTTTTACAACCCTCTACTTCAAATCACAAGTTGCTTTCTTTTTTTGTCTAATAATAAAATATTTATTTCTATAACATATAACTAACTATAAGCAATTTAATCAGTAACATCACTCACTTAAATAAGTAGGTGTTTAAACCAATAGCAATTAGAAATCTATATACATAGGTTCATCCATCATCTATTTAATTTTATAAATAGTCACTAGGAACAATAAAAATAGAAAAACATACACCATAATTCATGCATCAAACACTTGAATCATATAATGCATATATAGAAACAAGCTTTGAAATAGTAAGCATTAAAACTCATCTACTGGTAGTTTACTTCTAATTTATGTAAATAGAAAGTATTCATATTAATAAAATAAAGAAACAACCTTTTCAAACAACGGTAAAATCAATCCTGACAAAGCTTGATTTAGATTCAAAGCCATGAGCATGCAAGAAAAATTAAATAATTCAATTTTCTACTTTAAAAAGTAAAATTATAATGAGTCTTCATTGGATTCAATGGAATTTAATTGAACCTAGAATCATTAAGTCTTTATCCTTAAATAGAGAGTGTAAAAGGTAGTTAAATAAATATTGAGCAATTATGTTAATGGTTACCTCCATCTAATGGGAGAAATTTTGAATGATTCCATGATCATAAATGGAAATACGTTGGAAATCAAAATTTATGGTTGAAAACTTCTTCTTGAGTGATGACTTGATATAAATAAGCCTATTTAGAAATCCAAGCATCTTTTCATTTCTAAATATCAGATCCACAAACCACCTTCAGAAATCCTTCAAAGGTAATTTCTTCATGAATTAGATTGCTTCAATTACTCTGCCTAATGTGGTCTAGATATTTTTTTGTGTTGCTCCTCCTTAACCAAGGTCTCATGGCTCTCATATGGCTTTTCAATTTTGATTTTCATTACCAAGTTTTTCATCTCTCTAGTAGCCTTATCAATGATGGACTTGACCTCTAATTGTACTCCACAAGCATGGTTGATAATTTCTTGTATGAACATGATCCAAGTAGAGTATATATGCATATTTATAGTAGGCAAAGGGGATATGGTTTCAATATTTATGCTTTGTCATCTACTATTTGGAAGGTCTTTTTGTGTGTGTAGGATTATTTCTTGTAGACCATCAATATTCTCTCATTATTGACCAATATTTCTCTTGGAATCCCTACACAAGCATAATTTTAGAATTAATTTAATATTTAATTGAGATTTAGTCTTTATGGTTCAATGACTACACTTATGATAAGGTCCTTGTGGTGGCTAGTGGTGTCTACAATAGAGACTTGTTTTTATTGAATGAGGAGGTAAGGGATTGCACTATGAAGAGGTGCTGTGTTTTTTTATCTACTATAAATTTTTCTAATTGAGAGACTCTCTCTTGTAGTATTCTAACATGAGCATTATCAAATATTCTATTAGATTTCATGGCTTGAATATGATAGAACTATTTAGTGATCCTCCTCTCCAAGTATAAAAATTTATGCCATTCTAATGTGACCACCTCTATATGTATATTATTAATAACTTTTCCTCTGATCTAGTCTACTAAGGTGATAGAAATTTCTTGGCCTCTTTCAACCATAACATTATCCTCAAACCTCTTCCTCTTCCTAGAGTATTTCCCCTTCAAGGACTTATATCTTTTATTATAAAACTATTTATTTGATTCTCAATTTAGCGTCTAGGATGTTTCACTTTGTGGATAGGTCAATGGAACCACCAAATTTTATCTCCTAGTAATTATTAATGGTTTCAACATGCTTGATTATGCTTGTTGGTGTTGAACCCACCACCTCTCTAACTACTTCCTCTTTTGCTACTACTTTCACGGTTTCATTCTTTACTTTTTTGATGTTTGATTCTTGAAGTTTTGACTAGGCCTCCTTCAAGAGGGATTTATCTATCAAAATACTAGCTCACATTGAAATAAATTCTTCCAAGAAAAGTTTTTCTTTTAAATATGATACCATTCCCTTAGTATCCTTTTGTCCCATCACATTGAGTTTCTCTATAGGACAGACTCTATCTGATAGATGGCCTGAACTCTAGTAGACACTTTCTCCTGTAAAATCTAGTTAGGATGGGGCCTAAATTAATCTTTCCAAGTCACGCCTTGTGGCATCCATTTTCATTCTTTCTATAACCTCTACCCAAGAATGCACATCTCTTAAAAGGTCCTCTTTGAACTCCCTAAGTGTACACTCAAATGATCAGGTCTTAGGACTAGACCTTAAATGCCACCTTAGCTTCCATTCATGGTCATAAAATATAATATATACATTCTATAGATGAATCTTATCAAATCATGAGGTCAATTGTGAAAAATATCCCAAATTTCCTATGGTATATGTTAGCGTACTATTTAGCATACTGTTAATATATTGTTTGTATTTAGCTTGCACTGTTACAACCCCGTAACAGTTATGGTTCAGCCGTTGCACCGGTGTGCTATTCCCGGGCTTGTGCTGTATTATTTAAACAGTGGTGAATAATACTATTCTAGTTCCTGGTTTTACATGGCATCAGAGCCAGTCAGGAGTTTTTTTTTGGGGCGAGGTGATTGCGATGTGATTTTTTTTTCTTCACGCCATTGCGTGATATTAAAAAGAAAAAAATGCAGGGCTAGAACTATGGAGAGGGCCAGCAGAACGCAAGAATTTTTTTTTTGTTCAAAAAAAGACGCAGAGCGCATCTTTGAATAAAAAAAAAAAAAAAGGACGCAGCCACGTCGTTGGCCGATGCAGAGCGCAGACGCGTCGGACGTCCTGCGCGTCCAGTCAGCCACAGAGCACAGGTCTGCACAGAGCGCAGAGCGCAGACATCAGCCTATGCAGAGCGCAGACGCGTCCTCTGCATAGACGTCCGACCTGCGCAGAGCGCAGACCGCGTTCTCTACGTGACGTCAGCGCAGACGGGTCCTCTGCGCAGTGCGTAGACCGCATTCTCTGTGCGACTTCAGCATAGACAGGAAGGAGGGGAAACACCTCCCCCCATGTCGTGTGAAAGTGCGGCCCCCCCAAATTCCCCGCTGGGCGAGTATAAACCCCCCCCCGGGTGAAAATTTTGGAAAAAAAAAAAAACCAGACTGCGGAATTTTTTTTTCGAAAAGAAACCAGAACGCTGCGGAGCGGAGACGCGAAGCAGCAGCGGCGCGATCAAGCAACCGGAGGCCGCAACAGAGGAGGAGGAGCATTCGGTGTTGAAAAGGGAGGAGGTCGACTGATCCTCTCGGATCAGCCCGCTGGCTCACGTGGTCGTGAGCCGTGCGGTAAGGCTCAGGGAGCCTGCAGGTCGGGGGTTCAAATCCCGCCGACTCCCCCCAAGGTATAAATTTTTTTTCAAACGTTTTTTAATTATTATTATTTTTAGTTAAATTTTTTAATTTTAATTTATTTTTTAATAGTTTTTAAACTTTATAAATTAAAATTTATTTTTAATTTATTTTTTAAAGTTTTAAAAACTATATAAATTAAAATTATTTTTTTTAACTTTAAATAAATAATAATTATTAAAATGCTTTGTTAAAGAAAGCCTTTTAAGGGGGGATATTTTTTTCAAAAAATCAAAGGGGGATAGTGAGTAATTTTTCGAAAAATAGCAATTTGGCAAATTGTAAAAGGTGCATTTTCGGCTGTGACCGACACCTTGTGGGTTATTCTTGTGGGCAGTTTTTTTATGTTGTATGTTGCATATTTCATTTTTGCACTATAACATTAAAAACTTAAAATCAAAACACTCCCTAAGTCCCCGGAATAATTAAAACCCATCCGTGCAATTTATTGCACTGCAGCGTTCGGTATTTGTGATACCTCTGGCCAGCACTTACAGGTAAAGCTGTCGTGATTTGGCTACTGTATCCGCCGCCTAATATAGCTGCTACAACGACGTCTGAGCTTGTTCTCTATAAATCGTCGGGGAGGAATAAGTACGCCATTTTTGCATTTTTTTACTCCATCCACTACCCTTTATCGCACTTGTGTTTAGGCGTAAATCCCGACGAAGTATTCTTCATAGTGTTTAGGGGAAGTTACGCCCCACGCATGAGAAGAATCTTCTATGGTAGGTGCCATCAACAAGGCGATTCCCTTTTAGCACCGCTTATGTTCCACGTATCGTATGATCTCTAAAACTCACCTATAGTCTCCCTCACGTAAGGGCGGGTGATTTTTGTTGATCTTTCTAAATACCTATAGTTTCCCTCACGTAAGGGCGGGTATTTTGTACGGTATATTGGCCTAGCAAAAGGTATATCGAAAGGGGGACCAATTGGTGATATAAGGAACCTTCACTATGGCCGTTGTTGCAAAGTTGATGACTGATCCGCATCGCTTATTGAAAGGTCCAAATTATACACCATGGAAACATAAGATGAAGGCTATTCTCCAAATGGAAGATTTGTGGGATATTGTTACTGGAGTAGCAACTAGGCCTTCACCAACAACAGGATCCACAGGTCCTTCAGCAGATCATATAGCTTTTGACAAGAAAGACAGTCGAGCAAAGGTGCTCATTTTGTTTGCTGTTTCAGATGAAGTGCAACCTCATATAGCTGACAAAGCAAGTGGTAAAGAGGCATGGGATGCCCTTAGAACCATCTATGAGGGAAAGAATGAATCCACCATTCTTCATCTTCAACAACAACTTCATAACCTGAGTTTGAGGCAGGGTGAAACAGTTGAACTCTTTCTGTGCAGAGTGTCTGAGTTGAAAGAGAAATTGAGTTCTCTGGGAGATACTGTGGACGAAAAGCTTCTCATTTCACTTGTGATGAGAGCTTTACCTTCTTCATTTGATATGTTGATAACCTCCATCCAGGTGTCTCAACGACAAATTACCTACATCGAGTTGGTCAATCTGCTTCAACAACAGGAGGCACGCCAACTTCACAAGGATGATTCTTCCAATACAGCCCTATACACCAACAGACAGGGTTCTAGGAAGAAAGGTAATGGGCAAAAAGGAGGCAACTTTCAGAAAGGAGGAAATTCTCAACAGGATACGAAAGGAAAAGGCAAACAACCTCAACATAAGAAGAGGTGGTGCAAGATCTGTGAGAAAGACAACCATGACACCAACAGGTGTTGGCATAAGAACAAGCAGAAAGGCCAAAACAAACCACAAAATAAAAACAAGCAACCCCGGTGAATGTTGTTGTTGAAGAATCTGACTCAAATTCTGAATGGGCACACAAGGTGCTCATGACTACCACAGATTCCACACAGAGGGATCCTGTTTGGTATGTCGATTCTGGAGCTAGCAAACATATGATTGGCGACAAATCATGGTTTGAATCATTTGTGGCCAAAGAGGGCAAACCTGTCACCATTGTTGATGATAAAACCTACAGGGTTCAGTGGAGAGGGTACAGTTTCAGTCACTCTTCCCGATGGCAAGTGTCAGATTGACAAAGTCCTCTATGTTTCGGGATTGGCCAACAATTTGTTGTCAATGACACAAATCCTGGACAGAAATATGGTTGTCAACTTTCATGTTGAGAATGGAAAGAAGTGTTGTACCATTACCAGGAAGGGTAAGCAGATTGCAACAGCTTCATATAAGCACGGCTTATTTGCACTAGATGCTATCTCTACTCCACATGTTGCCATGACTGTCTCTACCAAGGAGGCAACTTCCCTATGGCACAAGAGATATGGGCATCTTAGTTCTGGCTACTTACTTGAGCTCAGCAAGTATGAGATGGTAAAGGGTCTTCCTTCCCTTTCTGCCACATTGCCAGTGTGCTCTGACTGCTTGGTAGGAAAGCAGCATAGAGTACCATTTGAGAAGAGCTCTACAAGAGCACGAAAACCTCTCGGAGTTAATTCATACCGATCTGTGCGGTCCTTTCACACCCAACAACTGTGGAGGGAAGAGGTACTTTCGGTTATTCGTAGATGACTACTCACGAAAGATGTGGGTTTTCTTTCTCCAACTGAAATCTGAAGCTTTCGCATTCTTCCAGCAGTTCAAGAAATCCGTTGAGAAGGAGTCGGAGCTTCTATTAAAACCCTCCGCTCGCATCGAGGGGGAGAGTTTACCTCTAATGAATTTTTTGCATTCCTAGATAAGCATGGAATCAAGAGACAGCTTAACAACCGCCTATACTCCTCAACAGAAATGGAGTTGCCGAGAGAAGGAACCGTTCTATCATGGAAATGGTTCATTGTATGCTCACAGGAGCTACTCTTGGGCAACAATATTGGGCAGAAGCTGTCACCACCGCAGTATATCTGTTGAATAGGGCACCCACAAAGGCCCTAAAAGGAATGACTCCACAGGAAGCATGGAGTGGTCGAAAACCCTCCATATCTCATCTA
The DNA here is from genome assembly GCA_028583015.1 of Wollemia nobilis. Lineage (NCBI taxonomy): Eukaryota > Viridiplantae > Streptophyta > Pinopsida > Araucariales > Araucariaceae > Wollemia > Wollemia nobilis. Next base: position 1,990,397 of record JAQPPZ010000613.1, on the reverse strand, counting down.
CGTATTTTTGGATGTCACGCTTTCATGCACATACCGAAAGAGAAAAGGAAGAAGCTAGATGAGAAAACACTGAGATGTATTTTTCTTGGTTATTCTCGAGCACTCTAAAGGATATCGGTTGATAGATCCTTTGACCAAGAAAATTCATATCAGCAGAGATGTTGTCTTTGATGAAGCTTTCACATCACAGAGCACATCTAAAGTACACCAAGATATTGTGGAAACTAAGGAAGAGAAGATTCCTTCATCAACACAGACAGGAGGTCCTTCTACATCTTCTTCAACTCCACCGAAGAAGAATCCTAAATGGTGTACAAATACAATCAGAGATGCAAATTTATCCACTCCTCCCAATTTGAATTTGGATAGACCTCGTACACGCAGTATGGCTCAAAAGGAAAGAGAAGCCCGAGAAACTGGTGAGGTTGATGATCTTTGTCAATCTTTTGAGGAACTTTCTGTGACTCCAAGTACGTAAGTAGAGGATATGGATATTGATGATGACAGGGCATTCATGTCTACCATAGATAGTCTTGAACCTGCATCAGTGCAAGATGCTCTCAGTGAGCCTCAGTGGAAGGCCGCTATGGATACAGAGTATGAGTCTCTGATGAAGAATAAAACTTGGAAGCTTGTTGATCTGCCGCATGGAAAGAAACCCATTGGCTGCAAATGGGTATATAAAGTCAAGTACAAGGCAGATGGAACAATTGATAAGCATAAGGCCCGTCTTGTTGCAAAGGGCTATGCTCAAAAGGAAGGCATTGACTACGAGGAAACTTTTGCACCTACCGCTCGGATGACCACAATTCGGGTTATGTGTGCTATGGCAGCACAATATGGGTGGAAAGTTCACCAGATGGATGTCAAAAGTGCCTTTCTAAATGGTGATCTCCAAGAAGAAGTCTATATGACTCAGCCTGAAGGATTTGAAGTGGAAGGCCAACAGCAGAAAGTTTGCAAATTGGTCAAATCCTTGTATGGTCTGAAACAAGCTCCTCGAGCTTGGTATATAAAAATGGACAATCACCTTATGCAACATGGATTTAAGAGATGTCCGTCAGATGCAAACCTCTATTTCAAGAAACAGGGTTCTGAGATAGTGTTGCTTGTACTCTATGTGGATGATCTGCTCATTACAGGGAGTTCAAAAACTATGATCTCTACTGTCAAAAGAAACTTGTGCAAATATTTTGAGATGACAGATCTCGGACTTCTCCATTATTGTCTTGGTCTGGAATTCAGCCATAAGGAGCACTCCATCAAAGTGTCTCAGAAAAAGTATGCCAAGACATTGCTCGGAAAAATATCGCATGACCGATCGCAAGCCAATGGCAACTCCAATGGAGAATGGACTTCAGTTATCGTGATATGATGACTCACCTCAGGTAGATGGTACTCTCTATCGACACTTGATTGGGAGTCTCATATATCTGACCAATACTAGGCCAGATCTCGTATTTGCTGTCAACTATCTTTCGAGGTTCATGCAGGAGCCTAAGACCACTCATTGGAAAGCAACAAAACGTGTTCTTCACTATGTCCGTGGTACTATGGAATATGGCCTAGAATACAAGAGGAACAACAAATTCTTCTTGCAAGGATACACGGACTCCGACTATGCCGGATCATTTGATGATCGCAAGTCAACTTCTGGATACATTTTTCATCTGGGATCCGGTCCTGTCTCTTGGCACAGCAAGAAGCAACAGGTGGTTGCTATTTCATCAACAGAGGCAGAATATCGTGCCGCACGTGAAGCTGTGTGCGAAGTGATATGGTTACGTCGCATTCTGACAAGTATGGGCCATCCATCAAAATCTCCAATACACTTGTTTTGCGACAATCATGGTGTTCTGAACCTCGTCAAGAATCCAGTCCATCATGAAAGAACAAAGCACATTGACACACAATGTCATTTCATTCGAGATGAAGTTCCAAAGCACCGAATTCAGCTTCAGACATTCCCACCGATGCTCAAGTTGCGGACATTTTCACTAAGGCACTTGGACGTGTCAAATTTGAATTGTTTCGCAGCTCACTTTGTATTGCAAAATGATGTAAGGGGATGTTAGTAGACTAGTATAGCTATTAGTTATTACATTACCCAAATAATGTAATAAAGGGGGATGTTAGCGTACTATTTAGCATACTGTTAATATATTGTTTGTATTTAGCTTGCACTGTTACAACCCCGTAACAGTTATGGTTCAGCCGTTGCACCGGTGTGCTATTCCCGGGCTTGTGCTGTATTATTTAAACAGTGGTGAATAATACTATTCTAGTTCCTGGTTTTACAGTATAATCCCCAAATTAAAAAAGGAATGGATGGAAAAACACATAAATATAGGTTAATAAATTTATTTGATGTAGCCATTAAGGTCGGCCACCATATAATAAGCTTCTTATTTATATAACATTTATATAGAATACATTTGGGTAACAAATGAGGCTTCCCTTTGAATCTTGAGTGTCTAATGTATGTACAATGGGATTAAATGAATAATCCAACATTTGGCTATAAATCCATCTTGGATTCCTTGATGAAGTGGGGGCAATAAGAATTGTTCAAGAAATAAAAAATGCATATGGGAAGACAACAAAATGAATATGATAATAAATATAGCTACAAGCTTACTACAGTGGTAAGGGATTTGGCATTTCTTTGGGAGGTCCAAGGTTCAAATCCCACTTAGGATGAGGGGACCAGGACCCCTCATAAAAACTTGTGTAAACTCATTAAAATAAAAGAATGTGATAATAAATATTCCTCCTCTTGGTATTTTCTTTCTAAAAATTCCTAAAAATATATGTACAAGTGGCCTCTTTGGACAACTAAAAAAGGAAAATCTCCTAATTTTCAGTGATGAGACTATACACACAACATAAATAAAATAAGTAGTCATATGGAACCTAAGGCTCTAGTTTTTTTTTAACTTGATATTTCTAAATAAATTATCTGAAAGGAAAGAATCCTAGTCAAATTTGACTCCCTCAAGAATGATAGAAATGATTGGTGGGACATAATGTATAGAAAAATATAATGTGTTAGGCTCGCCCAAAATCCTATAGAGCATGGCCATAACATATATCACTTCAAGCATAAAATTTAACACAACATACTTTTTTTAGACTGAGGATCTTATTCTCATTCAATTGCTAGCCCTTCAAAATTTCACTAAGCCTCTCATACCTATTCATAAATGATTGGCCATACTAGTTGTTATAGATGATAGAATTCTCAAGAGAATTCTATAGATGGCATGTAAGGCTTCACTATCAAAACAAATGACTAGCCTATTATTTGAATCTCTTATATCTCTTTTTGACAAATCTACTATATGGAGTATCACTACACTACATGCACACACTTTTATAGCGTCAGTCAAGCACCAAAATTTAGTATCCTTGACATTATGGTATTCTCCATAGTGTCCATGTAGTCCAATTCATCCCGATAATTGCTTCTATGTTGGGCAACATAAATGTACTTTTGGTAAATATCTAAAAAATCTTTTATGTCATCTCCTAAGTTTGTAATTATTGTATCATTGATAATATGGCATTGGTAGTTTGAATCTTACCTATTTTAGTGGTTGTAAGTATAATGTGATGGCTAAATGTATTTAGGATGAAAGACACCAAACGAGGACTTCAAAAACTCAATGAATTTAAAATAAAACATGAAACCAATATATAGGGCCTTTAGGATAAATATATTAAATGCATAGTCATGTCAACTTGAATTTGCATGGTTTGAAGTAACTTTAATTTATTAAATATGAGTTAGTTATGATAAGAAATCATGCATAACCTAAATATTGTTATGATGTGGTCATTAAAGTAGAGTGGAGTAGTTACCAAAATTAATTAAGATAGGTAAATTACACATCATTAAGATGTTCAAATAGGCAGTTCATAGTAATAATAATTTCTTATGCACCTATGAGTAAATGGTAAGGAATAAATATAGTTCTAAACTTTTACTCTTTTTGTATCTACATGAATAGAAGGACAAGAAGTTAAGGTAAGAATTTTGGGCTCCAATGGCATGAAAATAAAATGACTCAAGAGTTAAGATGGGGATGTGGAATAGATTTTAACCTTTTTTGTCTTTGTGTACATAAATTTAGCCTCTATAAAGGTTTAGAATGAATTAAAGTCTTTATTAAAATATAAACAAAGGTCATGAAATTATACTTAATGGAAAAATATAAAGATAAATGTGAAGCACACTATAAAATTTTTTATAATATATTTAATGTTGTAACAAAACCAAAATGTAGCAAAAAGTATTAACTATAGAAATATACCACCTCCAAATTAAGGTATGGTGGGTACACTCAATTATCCTTGTTATCTTTATCATATATATCATATTTTTTGTAACAAAGAAACAACACAAAAATCATTCATATAACCAACCTTCAAAGCCCAATTTGATCCTTCATTTTAAAAGAATTTCTCCACATAAAGGATTCCTTTTAATAATTCAATATAAGACTAAGGCTAAGGGTGTTTTTAATTTGCTACAATAACTTGAGAATATCCCAACTAAGATCTCCTTTATTGAACTTATTAGGTCTTCTCTAGTTCATCAAGACATCTTAATCAAAATTCTAAGTGAATAGGTTGTTCCTTAAGATGTGAACCTTGATTATTTTACTTTTGTAGTAGCATCAATCAAGGTTAATCACCCTAGCATATTGCTCTACATGGATGATATTACCTAATCCTATTTGACTAGAGATATGCCACTATATATTACATGCCATATTGGCAACAAGTTCATTAAACAAATTTTAGTCAACAAAGGCTTTAGTATAAATGTTTATAGCTTGAAATTTATCATTCATTTTAGTCTAACCAAGCAAGATCTATTGAAATATAATATTCATATCAGGGCTTTTGGAAATGTAAAATGTGAGGTTAGTGGCACTATAGTCTTAACCCTTAAATTTGGGCCTCACACTCTTAACACTCTCTTCTATGTCATGGTGTGTAACTTTTCATACAACATTATACTATGGAGTTCATGTATTTACAAGATAGAGTTGTCCCTTCAACCCTACATCAATTCCTCAAATATGAATATAAAGAAAAGACTTATAACATCTCTAATCAAATATTTTACTTATTTTTAGGCAATCAAGGTCAAGAACCCAAGACCTTGTCTTAACCCTTTTATATATTTATCTCTAGAATCTTCCTATTCTCAATATTCCATCACTAATGCATTAAGATCCCTCAATATAAATCATACACCCAATAATGAATCTAAAGTATGATATAAAAATTCAATCACTATTAATGCAAAATCTAATCTAAATAATAATCAATTTATCTTAGACCTAGCCAAGCTTCACTTGTCTTCCTAAACCTTAGTCTTACATTCTGGTAGTAAGGGTAAAATAGTGCAAATAAGAAGTTTCTCCTTCATTTGTTTTGGAACTACAAATGATAAAAGTATATATATATGGTAGCAAATCTTATCCAGTTGAATGATAGCATACTTCATGATTTCTATCAAACTCATATTCTATCCCTAAGTAGATGTTTTTCAATATGGGATATTAAAGCAAAGGACTAGGCTTTGATGACCAATGTGGTAAAAAACCCTTACAGAGTGAATCCTGGATAGGAAACTATAGAATGGGTTATATCCCTAGCCATAGTTAACCTTTTCCTTTTTTTATCTAATAACAAAGAATAATCCGATAACCTTGATCAATGTAATAGGAAATCCCATGATGGTATAGTTTCTTTAAACATACTAGATTAGGATGAGGATGATGACTATAGGTCATCACTTCTCTTAGTCCTTAGCTTCTCTAGATTTACTTGATGTGTTAGTGTAAATTTTATAACCCTAGCTTACCTTGAGCTCATTGTTGATAAATAATACTATGAGCAAGAGGATGTCATGAATGGTCCTTCCCAAGATGGTCCTTTAGATTATCTAGACCAAAACCACTTTTATTTTGGAGATCCTTTCCCTAATTTACAAATGTGACTATCTCATAGGATATTAACAACAGCCTTCCAACCTTAGATCCTATAGACTTAGAGAAGCTAGGAATACTTCTAATTCCCCCTCAATTAGAGGATAAATCTCATATTCTAATTAAATGAAGTGTGGACATCAATATTGAGAACTTGGATGAGCTTAAGATTTTTAAACTAGAAAAGGCTTAACCTTGGCTAAGCATTAGGAAAACACCAAATTTTTGAATTAATTCAGTCCTATGCCAACATGCCTTGTCTAGATCCTCCCCTAGTTGTCCACCACCTACTCATCATTCCTAGTGCAAAAATCCTCAAATAGAAATTATGAAAAATGCACCTAAGAGTTGCACCTATGGTCAAAGAGGAGCTTTAAAAGCTCTTCGGTTTTGGATTCATTAAGGGCATTGAATATTTTGGTTAGATATCTAATATTGTTCCTATTACCAAGAAAATAAATTGTGTTAGTGTGCACCAATATTTGTGACATCAACAAATCATATCCAAAAGATAACTTCCATTTTTCCAACATCAACATGATTTTCAATTTCACTATGTGATGTGAAATGTTGTCCCTAATGGATGGATTCTTGAGGTATAACTAGATCAATATAGCCCCTAATGATCAAGCCAGAACAACTTTCAATACACTATGGAGAACCTTCTGCTATCAAGTCATCCCCTTTAAGACAAAAATGGAGGAGCTACATTCCAGAGAACCATGACATACACATTTCGTGACATGATGCATGATATTAAGGAATATTATATCAATGATCTTCTTAGTTAGTATTTAAACCAGGAAGATCATTTTTAGGACTTAAGATGTATTTTGAGTAGTTAAGGGAGTACATGGTTTGCCTAAATCCTAAAAAATACATATTTAATATAACATCAAAAGAACTAATGGGATTCATTTTATCGTGATGAGATATAGAAGTTGATCCTGACAAGATATCAACTATTATTGATATGCTACTTCTCAAACTCTAATCCATCCTAGGAGTCTTTAAGACAAAATCTAGGCCATCTAGAGATTAATATCCTAGTTATTTAACAAGTGTCATCCATTTACCAATATCTTAAGAAAGGATGCAGTCTTTGAATGTGATGCTAATTTTCAAGATATTATTGGTGCCTTCAAATCCTACCTCTTGTCTCCTCCTATCCTTGTCTAGCCTAATTCCCTTAGGCCATTATTGTTATACATTATATACATAAACTATGTCTTAGGATATATGTTGGAAAAATATGATGATAAACATAGAGAAAGAGCTATTTTTTATATTAGCCAAGATTTATTTAAATATGAATTCAGATATAATCCCTTGGAGAAGCTTTTCCTAGTCATAGTATTTGCATATGAGAAGCTTAAACACTATAATATTAACCATAAGACCTTTGTTATTACAAGAGTTGATCCCTTATGATATCTCATATCCAATCCTTATCTCTTAGGAAGAATCACTAAGTGTGTTATTATGCTTAACGAATTTGATCATGATTTTTTCAACTAGAATTCTTTGAAAGGTTAGGTTATTGCTAACCAATTATCAGTCACAACTTTAGAATCCAACCAACCCTTAGTAGTAGACTTTCTCAATGAGCTAGTATTCAACCTTGAAGTAGATCAATATGATTATTGGACCTTGAAATTTGATAGCATTAGATGTGTCAAAGGAGGAGGGGAAAAATTCATCTCGATCACTCCTCAATAATAACTAATCCCCTTGTCCTTTAAGTTTAATTTTTCCTATATCGACAACACTATCGAGTATGAAGTTCTCATATTAGGACTACATGTGGTATTAGCTCTCAAAGTTAGAATTATTTATCTTTGGGGATTCCTAGCTAGTAGTCAACCAAGTCAAGGCTACTTATCAAACAAAATATAATAAGCTCAATATATACAAAGTTATTAATGACAAACTATCTATAAGTCTAACAACCTCCATGTTGATGCTATAGTCTTGACTATATCCTAGATCCCCTTAGAACTGGATGACAAATAAACTATGATCATCATTTGATAAAATAAGGAGCCCTCAACCTTAGAATCTACTCAAATTCATTTAGAGGTCTCTTCCTTAGACACAATCATTCCTTAATCCTTGGTATAAAGGCATATTTGCTTATCTTAGAAATGGTACTTTGCCTAATTGTTTTAACTATAATGAATACAATAACCTAAAGCAATGAACCTATAGGTATGCCATCATTGGAAATATTTTATACCATCATATCCTTGATGATATTTTGCTTAGGTGTTTAGACTCTATAAAATCCCAAATTGTCATCAAAGAGGCCTATGATGAATCATGCAATAGTCACTTTAATGATGTTTCCATTGCTAAGAAACTCCTATGGATGGATTATTAATGACCCTCTATGAGGAGGGACTCTTGCAACTATATCAAGAAGTATGATAAGTGTCAAAAGCATTACGACCTTATTCATACTCATTCTCATGCTCTTCAATCCTTGATATCATCTTGGAATTTCTTCCTTTGGGGATTGGACATCATCGGTAAGATAAAAACCACATCTAATGAACACAAATTTATCATCATGGCTATTTAATACTTCATCAAATATGTTGAAGCTATACCTTTGGCCTCAACCACTAGAATTCAAGTCTTCAATTTTCTCCTTAACTAGATCCTTAGTCATTATGACATCCCTTTTGTTCTAATCCCATATAATAAATCAGCTTTCAAGAACAAGGATGTCTAGAATATTTTTACTAAATAATTTTTGGCATAAATGATACACCTCTTACTATCCCCAAGGCAATGACCAAGCCAAAGCCTCTAACAAAACCCTTGTCAAAATCCCTAAGAATATCCTCAACAAAACTAGTAGACATTGTCATATTTTGTTGTATCCAACCTTATGGGCATATTGCACTAGTTTTAGAACTCCTAATAGCATGATGCCTTATTCTTTAATTTTTGGATTTGAGGTGTCTTCCCTTTTTATCTTGAGATCTATTCCTTGTTCATTTTATTACAATATGCCTCTATTATAGATGAATATTGTCTTGCCCATCTCAGCCAATTGTAACTGCTTAATGAAAAGTGGATTCATACCTTAAATTACCCTAAGGGTCTATCAACAAAGGCTTAAATGTACCTATAATAATAACTTACAATCCTAATCATTTAGATTTGGTGATCTTGTTATCAAGGAGAATAAAAAAACATCAATATTAAAACTAAGCTCAAAGTTAAATTTGAGCCTAAGCTAGATCCATACATCATAACTACCAAGTATGGTTCAAGTAATTATTGCCTTGCCACTTTTTATAAAAAAAATTAAAGAAATAATGAATATAATTCATCTTAAAAAATATTATATCTAAACTTGCATCTATTATTTTTTCACTTTTAAATTCCAATTATTTTTTGCTTGCATATTCCTATCCTCATATTTGCTTGTCTAAATATACTTGCCTAGACTACCTATGGTATAGAGCACTAGGGATATACAAATGATGTGAAAATTATGATCCTAGATAGTATAGAATATTTTCCTTTGCTAGGTGACAAATGTGAGTGGATCCCACCTTGCCCCAAATTGTAAACTAATAATAAAACTAATAACTTGCACAAAGCAACTATAATTTTTCCATCAAGAAATATCCTATATTCATTTCAAAATCATCCTCCTCTATCCAAACCATCATGTTTCCCTAGCCATATTATACACAAGTTTGGAAATCATTCACTATATTCATTCCCCTACTTATGTATAAAATGATATAGGCAATGTGCCAATCATACCATATACTCTCATCTTTGTCTTGACATATGATGAATATTATGAGTTTCATAGGTGTTGATAGTAGATTTCATCACCTCATATTCTATCTCACCAACCACCATATGATGAATTTTACAATTTTTATAGGTACTAATAAAAACATTAATCAATATTCTATCTCATCATATTTAACTTGTCATATTTCTCTAGTCCTTTGCATACCAGGGACTAGTTTGCTACACTTATTTCTCTATTTCTATATACAAAAGACAAGGGGAATGTGTAGATCCAATTGCATATTTCCATATCTAACTTATTTTACAAAATCTATATTCATTTATCACATGATGAATACTATGAGTTTCCATAGGTGTTGATGACAAACTCTATCTCTACACCTTCTACATCTATGCCTTATTAACTCATATCCATCTTACCATATGATAAAAACTATGGGGTTTATAGGTGTTGATGACAATGTTTCACATCTTCAATAATGAGTATATTACTTTTAGACCTATGTAATATGTTAGATGACTTGAATAAAGTTTTTTAATCCTCTATGCAAGATTATTAAAACTACCCCAATTACAAATAGGCATGGGGACAATATGTTAAATAATATTATATTATTTGTTGCATGCTAATGTAATTCCATGGTATCTATGGTACAATGTAAATATTAGAATAAGGTTTGATTATATATTTTATATATGTGATTTATATTTTCCCTTTATGTATGTATCTATGTGTAGGATGTGCACAAGTGTCATGTAACAATGTGTGCAAGTGTGTAGAGTGAGAAAGTGTGCAAGTGTCATATAGTAAAGTGTGCATGTAGGAGTGTGCAAGTTTCATAGAGTAAAGTGTGCAAGTAAATAGAATGTCAAGAGTCATGTATACAAGTGGAAATATATGAAGCCAAGGAACATGAGAGATTTATCTTATGTATGGAATAGGAAAAGTTACATCTTCGGATATGTGAGAAGTGCAATAGTCAAGTATTGAAGAATCACATTTATAAGGTTAGAATGTAGACAAATCTCCATGTTGTAACAACCTAAAAATATCAACCCAAATTTTTTTTAAAAAATGATTACAAGCAAAGGTTCACAAGGGGAAAACCCTTCTTTTATATTTCTAGCATACAAGGCTTCACCACATTTGAGTTCCAAGTCATTGTAGATGATACTTAGTGGACAGGAGTGGCCAACTCCCATGGTTTTTAGGGTTCACCTTACTAAACCTACTCATTTAGAAGGATACCAAAAGTGGTCCCCCCACCTTTCCCATACCCTCATTTACATAGGATAATGTGACCATGATGTAAGGATTATCCTATAAGGCCCAAAACACTTAAATGGGAATGCATATTCCCTAACCCTACTCTAAGTCCATCTAGGTAGGTTAATAAACATAATGACTTGGTGCTTAGTTATAGCACCTCCATGGGATAACTAAGGTTATTACCACTTCACTAGAAATAAATATGATCTCTTAATCCTACACGTTCAAGGGATCACCACTATTGTGATGTGAATGATTTCACAACTCTTTGTTGGAATACACCCAATCCTACTCGTTCAAGGTGCAATGATTCACAAGAAACCTAGCTATTATATTCACACAACTACTTGTAGGTTCATGAGTTTTTAGCTATTGCATCCTCACAACTCCTAATATTCATCTCTACCTGGTTATTGCATTCATGCAACTCCTCCTAGGTTTAGGTTTTATTATGACTTGATTTACCAGAGGAATTATAACCACTCTAAGATAATCATCACATAAATATATCTTGTGATTAGAAATAAAATTCTAAATTAGAGAAGCATTCATTCCATTATATCAAAAGCACTTTAAATTAAGACATAATCCATATAATCTGAATGCTTTGATAATAAACATGACTTCATCTTTAACAAAAGCCATATTATGCTTAACACAACTAAATAATATCAGAAATTTATAAAGTTCAATACTATCTATAGACACCAAAACCTAGCCAATTTTTGGTCATCTAGGTCTTCCTGCCATTTTTACCCATTATTTACATATATTTATATATTTGTTTAATATATATTTAAATATTAATATTTATATATATATCTAATAAATGTGTATATATATATGTGAATTAATCTCAGCCATCCATCTTAGTCTAATTCCAACTATTCATTCATCTTGATCCACACCACTTACCCAGATTTAATCTCCACCCTCTATCACATTTTAATCTTGACTACAAAAATTGTGTTGTTGAAACCTTAACATGCCCTAGGGAAGATTATAAATAGGATTCATTTTGATGGATCAACCCCTAAGTCTTTTGACCTAGAAAATCCTAAGTTTTACTCTTTGAATTCCTTGAGAAGCCCTAAGCAGCCTAAGAAGCTCGTCCATCGTCATCCTCGCCTTCATATCTGTCATTGCATCCATCATCGTAGCACTTGCCCGAAGTAGATCTACTTCTGTAGATCTTGTCTCAATCTACAAATGCCCCTCTACTAATCTCGAACACCTACCTACTATTCTTGAGCACCTCTAAGTACTTTACATCATCCTCGAGCACCCATCGATATTTTTTGCTACCATCGAGCACCCATGGGCGTCTCAAATTCTCGTTCTACAGACTAGCAAATCCTCGTGTGTCACTAGGGAATCTACGCATAATTTCCTTTCAATGACAAAAAATTTAGATCAGAAAGTGACAAGTTCACAACGTAAATATTTTATTTTTATGTTAATTTCATTATTTCTATAATTTGCATGCAGTTTTATCATTTGATAACTAGGGTTTTATTGATTTTTGAGGGTCTCATATAGTGGAGCCCTCACATTTATTACTAACTCTATATTATCATTTTTGTGTGTATATTTGGAGATATACAGGCATTGTGCAGCTGTTTAAGCTAGAGTGGCCTGGTCAATGGATATCTAAAGCCCACTCACTTCTATTGGGAGTAAGAATATTCTTTGAAGACACCACCAACATTGTTGGCTAGGATTTTAGATAACCCTAGCATATTATATTTATTGTATCAAATAAATAGTGTAAACCTACATTTGGGTCATATTTGATTGTATTGAGATCTACCGACAATAATAAAAATCTATTCTTTGTACAATCTCTTGTGTCACTGCTTATTTATTTTCTGTTATATATAAGGTGTTGGATTTTTATCTTCAAAAATTGTGATCACGGTGGGACCCCTAAGGATTTCTTACTTTGATTTATCTTGTGATCTAACTTGTTGTTTTCTATTTTATCTTGCAGGTTTTCATAAGCACGGATCGCATGATTTTCATAGAATCTAAGTTTCTGGAATGATGTAGAAGTTGCAAAAAGTGCGCAAATGTCCTGTGCCCCTCGTGAGATATTCAAGGAGTGCCCATGTGTGTTTCACAAGTGTCTAGGTGCATTTCATAGAGAAGAGGAACAAAAATTTAGGCTTATCTGTAATCTCATATTAAAACCCTAGCTTCTCCATTTTACGTATTTGTGTGTTTTTACAAATTTTTGGCTAAAAAGAACTTCATTAATAAATATGATAAAGACAAAAATTTTAGTATGCATTTTTAGATATTATAATAATTTTGCATTCATCACACTTTTATATTTAAAAGTCTCACTCTTTTTTGGTGTGCTGCAAATCACAATTCTGCATTTTTGTTTTCATATGAATGATTAATTGCATAAAGTAGATTGCATATTAGGGTTAGAAGTTTTTGTTTTTATAATATGAGTAGGAAAAATGTCAAAATACCAAAAGTATCCTCGTATAGGGTGATTCAATGTGGAGTAGATGAACCCCCCAACTATTTAGAGAGGTTTTTAAGTGGTGTACTTTACATCCTTTGGAAAATTTGGTATCTTTGATGTTGGATTCTGACTTAGACTGATGAAAGTAATTATTTTTTGACATTGTATGTGCATAATAGAAAATTGAAAATTTTAAAAGGAATCACACACTACATGTGGTACTTTTAACATTAATGGTTGGATATCATCACCAAACATTACTTGAGATTTGGTGACGGTGGGTTTCATCTCCATCCATCAATCTCTGCCCCTAGAGAACATAGGTTACCCCCGAGCAAACTTGTTGGATTTCATCACCAGTAAGAACCTCGTTATCCATTCCTAGCCATAGTGTTCACCCATAATAATTTCATATTAGCGCATTCAAACACACAAAATCAAAATAATAAAAAAAAAAGAACAAAACATTAAAAGGATATAATTAATGAATGGGGTAAGATATCGTTGATTGAGTAAACATAGCGTTGATTTTTTTCACTTGATTTTTATGAATTTTCATTTTTGTATTTCCTTTACAACATATTTTACATTTGGTTTAGTAGCTTATGGTCTTAACAAGAAATTAGAAAATAACTTTAAATCAAAACAATACATCTATAGACTATTCATCTTCAATTCCTGACACTTCTATGGTAAATCTTGTTAGTGTGGTTCAAAAAGATAACACAGATTTGTCTATGGGTCCATCACACATTGTGTAGGCTACTGATGTCTTGCATAGATACACCTCATAAATCTTCTGCAAACTAAATCATATTCATCCTCAATTGACCACAAAATTACCCACATATACATGGCCAAAGTAGAGGTTTTCTATAAATTAGTTAATTATGTCTTGTAGCCTATCCATAATATCTAGGATCAAGATACTTCCTTACAGTAGGAAATTGTTTCTTCCCAGCCATCCAAACTCACCTAGGTGTACACTAACCCTCTCTTTGAGGCATCAGTTGCACCTTCATCCCATTTTTCCATTCCCTAACTATATGTTGGAGAAATAAAACTTCTTGTTTATTCTATTGAAGGGACCTTGCTTAAATAGCAAGTGCATACAATATGATCCATTGGATCATAACAAACTGAGTTGATCTCAGCCACACAATAAATATCCTAATATCCTAGTAATAACTTAGGATATACTCTAACACCCTACCTTAAGTGGTACTAGGATATCTCTAACACCCCCCTTAAGTGGTACTAGGAGGTAGTAAAAAAATAACAAAATCATATATGTGCAATATCCACAGTTATGAGTCCTGAAAATAAGTCCTTTTAAGGTACTTATGTACAATATATCCATAAGAAAACTCTGTTGAAAGATGATGAAAATAACCTACTAGAAAACCACCTACTAGAAAATACGAAGGAAGATGTTGAATGAGGATGGGGAGGAAGATGTCCTCTTCAACCCCCTCTAGGATAAATTCCATCAAGAAAGTCCTGCAAAGGATCCTTGAGATGTCTCAAAAAAGGTAGAGAAGCTTCATCGCTGAACTAAAAGAAATCCCACTCCAATACTGGTGCTTGTGACAATGAACAAGGTTGTGAACCATGAAAAAGTCACTAAAGAAAACCCCCTAAAACCAAAGTGTCTCACAAAAGGAGAGTGTGAAGATAGTGTGGAAAAATAAGCACCACAATGTTAAGGGTAGTCCAAAATTGATCCCACAAGCACATTTATGTGGTGTCCACCTATACGAACACAATGGGTTGATAACAAGGTCCAAACTATGTGGAAAAACATCTAAAAAAAGGGAATAAAAAAATTAAAGGGCACCAATGTAGCTATCGAATGTGTCCTTATGGTGACATCATCCTACTAAAATGCATGGGTAACCAACTATTGCATCCGCTAGGTGCTATAGAGAAGGTGACTAGATACTAGGATCACATACAAATACCTTGGGAGTGTCGGGTTCAATCGAGAGTGCACTCCATGATACAACAATATTTGAGCCACAAAAAATAATAGAAATAGTTTCAAAACTCAAAATGGACACCACCATTATATTTGGCTTAGAAAAATCTTTTCGATGAATATAAACACCCCTATAATTGGGTGTGAATATGTCCATTTGTAGGAAAAACAACAATCTTCTCCTTCCATCATAAGGGAATCTTCTGAAATGTCCTTGGAATTTACAATTTTTGAAAGTTTTACATGACCAAATTTAATTTTTTGTAAAAAACAACAAAAAATGGCCCATGTGATCTTTTCACTTCCATGTGGAATAAAAAATGTCCCTCCCATGTGCAAGGTGGGATATGATTCAATTTGAGTGTCACATTTTTAAATAAAAACACCTTTGCAATAAAGTGGTCCTACCACTTTATAAATGATGCCCCACTTTTAAATAAAAAGCCCCACCCATAGCCCACGTGGATTTAATAAAAAAATATATATGGGGTTTGGGGCTACATGGTCTCGATTGGCAATCATAGTGGCTACATTATGTAAAAAATATTTGCCATGTGAAGGGACCATGGGGCGATCCAAGGAGACATGTAATGGGTGCATGGGCTAAGCAAATCAACCATAGTAGCCCTTGATGTGCATAACTCATATTGCACATGATGGCAGGTAGAAATTTCAAAAGTGTACAATGGTATGAGGGTACATGGACTGAAAAACCGGTACAAGATAACATTTAGCAATGGTGTAAAATGCAACTCTCTCAAACAATGCCTTTCCATAAATCTATTTGCCTTATCTAGAGTGAGATACCTACAATTATCCAAGATCATATTCTTATTTGTTATCATGTCTTTCAATCGCCCAAGCATGGCAATCATGATAATCACCCCTTTCTTCACAACCTCCAACTGCAATCGTATATCAATTTACCCAATGCACAACATCGACCTTAGTTTCAGATGCCCCCACAAACTCCTCCATGACCTCAAAAGTCTACCATGCAAGCTCTCAATATGGGAAAATCACCAAACCAAATGATCCTTCCCCAACCACAATCAACATTGCAACCTCCTCTTACAAGAGAATCATAATTATGGGCAACACGTACGCATTTTGCTTTCTCTATATGGTACTCATGCACATTGGGACCAAGAATCAACATGATGATAGAAAATACCATATCCCTGTGAAGCAACATCTTCAAACAAGCCCATCACCCCCTCTGAGAGTTGACGTAGCCTTAGATCCAAATGATGCGAACAATATGATTTAAATTTTTTTTACACTCCCTCATCGATCGAGAAAATAATTGTGACACACCGATCATTGCCCACGACTCTTGCATTAACAAAATAGGAGCAAATTAGAATTTTCACTATAGTATTCACCACATTTTTATGTTGACCTTTCTGGAAATCTACATTGTGTGTTTTACAGCTAGCATGACAAGAATTATGGATCCTTGGCTAGAGATCCAATGACAATCACAGACGATGGAAGAAAATCCATAGTAATTATCATCAAGATGTTGCAAGCAGTGACATTAAAATATGGATGTTACGTGAAACCCTTGTTGTTGGTGCTGCTGCTCTAGGTAAATATGGCAACATAGGTGATGTTATTAGACCCAAAATAATCCATTATGCAACCCTCAAGAAGATCATCATTCAAAAGAAGTTTCAGTAGTTCTCTTCCCCACATCTCGAAATCCATGGTATGTTGAATTGAATCCTCATGATGGTCGATCCTCTTATAGCGCATCTCATTTGCTATAATTTTTAGTGTAGCAGCACTATTGGTGGAGTGGCATAGCTATTTTTTTTATTAGTTGCCATAAAAAAAACATCGCTTTCTTAAGAGCCCAGGGAGTCTGTCCATTCATTCACCATTAAAAAAACCATCAATCTCCATCCACTACAAGTACTCTAGCGATGAATAAGTCATCAACGGTAGCCAAAAATCCCTACACTGCTTAAACTTGTGGTCTTAGGTTTGATCCTGGTACAAGGAAGCATCATTGAATGCTTCTATGTTTTGGCATCCGAAGATGAAAATATGTGCGTGATCATTTCCTGATGCAGCCAATGATGGACCTCGACCTCTTTGAAGTGATTGCAATCGTTGGTTTTTATATTTTCATCATGACCACAAGTCTTCCACACTTACTGCACTGAATAGATTTAAAAATAGATTTGACACTCATGGATAGTCCTCCCAAAATACATATTTCTAGCAAACAGGGAAAAAATCAATATTTCAAATTTGGAATAGAACCCATTACCCCAAAACATAAACTACACAAAAAAACTCTAAAAACAATTTTCAGCCATGGCCATGGATTTTTCCATCAAAACATTTGGTTTTTTATCCATCAAAATATGAAGAGCATACTCCCTTAGTTTTAAAAAAAATTGTGAAAAGAAAAAAATGAGGGATGGATTTCCATGAGGGAAATCCCCCTTGAGATAAATCCTCCCTCAACTTCACAAGGTAGGGAAAGCGTGCTCTGATACCATGTTGGAGAAATAAAACTTCTTGTTTATTCTATTGAAGGGGCCTTGCTTAAATAGCAAGTGCATACAATATGATCCATTGGATCATAACAAATTGAGTTGATCTCAGCCACACAATAAATATCCTAATATCCTAGTAACAACTTAGGATATACTCTAACACCATCATGTGCTCCTAGTACTTCATATATATCCACCTACACCAACCCTTTGTATGAAGCACAAGTCAATGCTGCTTCACAAGTACCCATTTCATCCAACCAAGTTACAATTCCAATTGCCACTTGTTACCCATACACATTAGTTATTCCATATTCATATATGCCTTCCAATGATGATATGGAAATTAAAAAAGCATGGAAACATTTGAATAAATTTCTTAAGAAGTGACAAACAACTCAATAGCAAGTTCAAGTGAACTCTACACGTCATCCAATTTCCACTCAACCCACATTCATCACGTAAAGTTCATCTTGGGTACCACAATCTTCTATGGTTTCCATCGCTAGACCTCCATCCACCCATACCTATTCCATTCCCATGTGCCAACCCAACCGTAGTCCTCATGCATTACCCCCTTTTCAACAATCATCATCATTTCTCAATCAGTCTCATCATCTTATCACTCTACAACATATTTCCACTCCTTCACAGAATCATCAAGTGATTCAAGGCTTTCACATTCCTGAAGACCCTACAATCAAGGCTATGCAATAGTAGATTGATAATTTGATACATAATACTATTGGTTATAATAATCAGAAGCTAATCTTACATCAATTAATCAATCAACCAATTCATCCATCGATACCATCATCGCCATATCCGACAGATTTCATGGTACCAAGGTTTGAAAAGTTCCAAGGAACTGAGGATCTTAAAGAGCACGTGAGAACATTCATACACTCATGCTTTAGAATTCAAAATGAAAATGCTCTCATACCTCAAATATTTCATCAAAAATTAGGGGGAGATGCCATAGAGTGGTATAACCAATTGCCCAATCATAGTATTTATACTTTAGAATAATTGATTGACCAATTATTTGAATGATTTGCCCTTAATGTGAGAAAGAAGATCTCATTGTATGATATATGTTTCAATACAACATGACAATGAGTCTATCTATGATTTTTGTAACCATTGGAGGGCCATCATGACCAAAATGCCATTCACCCTACCAATGGAAGAGCTTATTAAGCTATTCACTAAGAGTTGTTTAAAACCCATTTCTTGGATGCTTCAATTGCAAACATATCACTCATTTGAGGAATATCTTGCCCAAGCTAGTGTCATCGAAGAGATAAAAATACAAGAGTGTATACTTAAGCCAAGAAATAAGGAATGGTAAAATAAGGGCCAATACAAAAGTAATTATTCTAGACAAAATAAATCAACATAAGCCAATCTGACTAATCAAGCTAATCATGTCAATCAAGTGGTCATGAGCCAGCCAGTAATGGCTCAACAACAACCAATATAATAACCACCATAAAAAATTACCCATCATGTGATACACCCAATAACCCAAGCTATGCAAAACACAGTTACAACTGTGTAGAATCGTCAACATCGATAATCTATTCAAAAAAATCATCAACACACCCCTTTAGCCTAGTCATATGCTTCCATATTTCGAAGGTTGTATGCCACCAACTAACTTACTTTGCCTAAGGTTAAATTAAATGATCCTACAAAACGTAGTAAAAACTATAGGGAATATTTGTTTTACCCCTATCATAGGCAAAATGGGCACAATATCAATAACTACCATGTATTTAAGAACATAGTACAAGATCTTATTGAGTTAGGGGTAATCAAGCTTGATAGTCCTCTAGCTCAACAAAACCAAAATCTTGGTATCTTCCAAACACCACTTCCTCATCATGAGGAGGTGCAATCCACAATGGGAGGGTCTAACACCAAGACCCCTCCCAATGATGCAGGAGCATCCAACGAAAGGTAAAATACCGCAAAGAAGAAAAAATGTCGCGATATCGTGACATGTTGCAAAGAAGAAAAAGTGTCGCGATATCGCAACATGTTGGCAAAGAAGAAAAAGTGTCGCGATATCGTGACATGTCGTCAAAGAAGAAAAAGTGTCGCAATATCGCAACATGTCACATTTTCATGACCAAAAGATGAGAGAAGGTGCAAGAGAGAAAAAGTGTCGCGATATCGTGACATGTCGCATTATCATGACCAAAAGACGAGAGAAGGCTCAAGAGAGAAAAAGTGTCACGATATCGTGACATGTCGCATTTTCGTGACCAAAGGATGAGAGAAGGCTCAAGAGAGAAAAAGTGTCGCAATATCGTGACATGTCGCATTTTCACGACCAAAAGACGAGAGAAGGCGCAAGGGAGAAAAAGTGTCGCGATATCACGACATGTCGCATTTTTGTGACCAAAGGACGAGAGAAGGCGCAAGGGAGAAAAAGTGTCACGATATCATGACATGTCGCATTTTCGCAACCAAAATACGAGAGAAGGCGCAAGGGAGAAAAAGTGTCGCGATATCGCGACATGTCGCATTTTCACGACCAAAATATGAGAGAATGCACAGGAAAGAAAAAGTGTCGCGATATCGTGACATGTCACATTTTCACGACCAAAATATGAGAGAAGGTGCATGAGAGAAAAAGTGTCGCGATATCGCGACATGTTGCATTTTCATGAACAAAAGAGAAGAGAAAGAGCAAGATGGAAAAGGTGTTGCGATATCGCGACATGTCGCATTATCGCGACTAAAAGAGAAGAGAAAGAGTAAGAAGGAAAAAAGTGTCGTGATATCGCAACATGTTGGCAAAGAAGAAAAAGTATCGCGATATCACGACATGTCACATTTTTGCGACCAAAGAAAAAATAAAATGGTAGGCGGTTGCAGAGGCCGTTACAGAGGAAAGTATTGAGCCGTGGGTATATCGAACGTTATCATTGGTTGACAGGTGGACAGAGTCTACAGTGGTAGCACTGAACAACACGTGGTTCCAAGGTGTAATGAAAGCAGACGAAGATCAAGAGTCGAAAAGAAAAACATTTCGAAAGCCAAAATAAGGAAGAGGCACATGAAATGAAACGAAGGGCCAAAAAAGGGAAACAGAGAGTCACGCCATAAATTTTAAAAGGGGAAGCAAAGGCATGCATAGGTGGTCAAAAACTACTGAGACAAAGTTGCAGATTTGAAGGCAAGAGGGCCATTCTGGACCTGTTTGGGCTGTTTTTCTTCCAGGGCGAGAAATGCTATAAAAATAAAAAAAATAAACTATCTTTCAAAATAAAGGAATTTATTTGGTAGATTGCTGCCATTTCTGTAAATATTTCCAAGTTTTTGAATGAGAATTTGGTTTGAGCAAGTTTGGCTCCCCATCAAGTGGTATTAGAGCATAGGGTTCTTGAGTGTGTGAGTAGATCATCGAAAGTGAGGCAGTTCACACCAAGATCTATGGAAGAGCTTAGGGTTCCTGAGTGTGTGAGCAGATCGTCGAAAGTGAGGCAGTTTGCACCAGGATCTGTGGAAGGGTTGTGAGAAGAGAGTGAGGAAGAATGCCTCCACGAAGAAACCATGGTGGTGGGAGAAATGTGGTATCGAAAGGTGATTTCAGAGCTTTACAGAGGCAAGTGCAAGCCTTGCAAGAGGAGTTGCGAAGAGGGGTTGAGCCAAGGAGAGAAGACCGTAGTGAAGATGAAGCTTTGGAGGTTGATGATCCATCATATGAAGAAGAAGCAACGGATCCTGTAGAAGCTAGATTATTTAGGGCCATATCTCGGATCGGTAAGAATCCAAAGTTTGATGTCTCCACGTATTATGGGAATCTCAATCCAAAGGATTTGATTGATTGGATCAATGATATGGAGGAGTATTTTGAGTATGAGGAGGTTGTAGATCCAGATCGGATCAAGTTTGCAAAAATGAAGTTGAAAGGCCATGCTAGCATATGGTGGAAAGAAGTGTAGCTAGAAATAAATAGAGGAGGAAAGGAAAATATAACCAGATGGGATCGAATGGTAGAGAAGTTGAAGAGGTAGTTTATTCTTACAGATTACGAATTGGATCTATTGAGGAAAATGCAAAGCTTGAGACAGTCAAGCAAATCTGTCAAAGAATATACAAAGGAGTTTTACAAGATCTCAATCAGAACTAGCCATTCAGAGGCTAATAAGGAGAAAGTAGCTCGTTACATAAATGGGTTAAGAATGAATATCCAAGAAGAACTCATTTTGGTCAGGATGACCACCATTGAGGATGCATATCAGTTTGCCTTAAAAGTTGAAGAGAAGCTAAACAGAAGGTTTGAGGGTAAGCAAAAATGAAGAGGTCATGGAGAAAGAACTGGTGGAAGAATAGATGGAGGACGAGATGAGAAGAAAGAAGAAGCTAGCAGCAGTCAAGATCAGAAGGGCGATAATGATTATAGACCCCATGATCAGAACAATGGTTACCAAAGAGGAAGAGGTAGATCTGGACGTGGGTATGGAAGAGGAGGATTTCATGGAACCTATTTCCATTGTGGGGAAGAAGGACATTGGGCATATGAGTGTCCCCAACACCAAGATAGGATGAATATGAGACCTGAGGGTCATGCCAGAGTTGCTGTAGCAGATGAAGGTGCTGGATTACAACATTATGAGGAGGCAGAGAGAGGAGAAGTTATGGTCACAAGGAGAATCTTGTTGAATGAGGAGAAAGAACCAGACCAAAGGAGAAGCCTATTCCGCACAAGGTGCAAATTTTTAGGTAAGGTATGTAATGTTATTATAGATAATGGTAGTACTGATAACTTGGTCTCTAAAGAAATGGTTACTAAGTTACAGCTAGAGAGGAGGAGACACCCGCATCGATACCGAATTGCGTGTTTATGAAAGGACCATAGGGCATTGGTCAGTGAACAGTCCTTAGTCAAGTTTAATATTGGGAGATACCAGGATGAGGTCTTGTGTGATATCTTGCCTATGGATGCTTGCCATATGTTGTTAGGAAGACCATGGTAGTTTGATCATCATGTAGTCCATGATGGACATGCCAACACTTACTCCCTAACAAACGAAGGAGTGCGCCATAAACTAAAGCCACTAAAGGAGATGGATGAAAAGAGTTTGTTGACAATAATGAGAGTGGAAGTTGTGGGGTTTGAAGAACTTAAGGGTTTGTACCCTGAAGACCCAAATTTTGTTGAAGCTTGGAGAGCTTGTACAACCCCAGTTAAAAAGAAGGTGACAAAACAGTACAGAAGTGAAGGTCACTTCTCAATCCACCCCGGTTGTCTGATGCAGGAGCATCCAACAAAAGGAAAAATACCGCAAAGAAGAAAAAGTGTCGCGATATCACGACATGTTGGCAAAGAAGAAAAAGTGTCACGATATCACGACATGTCGACAAAGAAGAAAAAGTGTCACGATATCGCAACATGTCGCATTTTCATGACCAAAAGACGAGAGAAGGCGCAAGAGAGAAAAAGTGTCGTGATATCATGACATGTCGCATTTTCATGACCAAAAGATGAGAGAAGGCTCAAGAGAGAAAAAGTGTCGTGATATTGCGACATGTCGCATTTTCACAACCAAAGGACGAGAGAAGGCTCAAGAGAGAAAAAGTGTCGCGATATCGCGACATGTCGCATTTTCATGACCAAAGGATGAGAGAAGGCACAAGGGAGAAAAAGTGTCGTGATATCGCGACATGTCACATTTTCGTGACCAAAGGACGAGAGAAGGCGCAAGGGAGAAAAAGTGTCGCGATATCGCGACATGTTGTATTTTCGTGACCAAAAGACGAGAGAAAGTGCAAGGGAGAAAAAGTGTCGCGATATCACGACATGTCACATTTTCATGACCAAAAGACAAGAGAATGTGCAGGAGAGAAAAAGTGTCGCAATATCATGACATGTCACATTTTTGGACCAAAAGACGAGAGAAGGCGCAGCAGAGAAAAAGTGTCACGATATCGCGATATGTCACATTTTCATGACCAAACGAGAAGAGAAAGAGCAAGAGGGAAAAGGTGTCGCGATATTGCGACATGTCGCATTATCGCAACTAAAAGAGAAGAGAAAGAGTAAGAAGGAAAAAAGTGTCGCGATATCGCGACATGTCACATTTTTGCGACCAAAGAAAAAAAAAGGGCAGGCAGTTACAAAGGCCATTATAGAGGAAAGTATCGAGCAGTGGGTATACCAAACATCATCATTGGTTGACAGGCCGACAAAGTCTATAGTGGCAACACTGAACAACACATGGCACCAAGGTGCAATGAAAGCAGACAAATATCAAGAGTCAGAATGAAAAACGTTTCGAAAGCCAAAACAACGAAGAGGCACAGGAAATGAAACGAAGGGCCAGAAAATGGAAATGGAGAGTCATGCCAAAAATTTTAAAAGGGGAATCAAAGGCATGCACAGGTGGTCGGAAACTGCTAAGATAGAGTTGCAGATTTGAAAGCAAGAGGGCCATTCTGGACCTGTTTGGGCTATTTTTCTTCTAGGGTGAGAAATGCTATAAAAAAAAAATAAATAAACTATATTTCGGAATAAAGGAGTTTATTTGGCAGACTGCTGCCATTTTTGTAAATCTTTTCAAATTTTTGAATGAGAATTTGGTTTGAGCAAGTTTGGCTCTCCATCACCCAATAAAGTTAACCATGTTCAAAAATACCAAGGTTTTGTAGGTGCCATTCATGAGGTAACCCGAGGTCAATAATGACAAAATAATCAACAAGATACACGCCAACAACCCATTCAATAGCCTATGAACTCACAAGCAAGGGAGTCTTAACTTGTTCCATAACCACCCATCCAAATTTCCCCAAATATTTTTCCACCAATCCACATTCCCAATCATTCTAATCCATTAAATCATCCCATTAATCACTCCTCAAGTCCAACCATCTCCTTGAGTAGCTAGTTAACCATGAGTTTAAAAATGGCTTCATCAAAACTGTCTATTTATGACCTAAATAAATAATCTTCCCAACATCGTGAGGCATTAATGGATATCCTAAAGTCCATTGAAATCCAATATCAAGATTCAAATGCCTTTAAGAACATTGTAGGGAGTATTCAAACATGCATGGAGCCTTCTATCATATTCTATGCCTTTGAGATTAAACTAGTCTCATCATAATCATTAGATCCTCCATTGCATATAATGGCTTAAATAGATAGGAATCTATTTTAAAGAGTTTTAATTTATATCGGTTTCTCCATTAACATCATCATTACATTTTTTCTTCATCATCTCAATATTCCTTCATCTCACATCACCAAATAATTCATCACCTTGAAAGCATTTAATGATGCTATCTGCTCTACAATTGGCACTATTGTTTTACCCATTGAAGTAGAGGTAAAAATGTTGCATACCTTGTTCCATATCTTAGAAGGATCCATGGTGTACAATGTACTCCTTGGAAGACCTTGGATGAGGGAAATGAGATGTGTCCCTTCCATATTACATCAATATCTAAAATATGTACATGAAGGGCAAGTACATTGCATACCAATGGATGTTGTGTCATTCAAGTATTGGAACTTCATCTCAAATACTTATGAATCCATGCTTCCTTCTACCCACATTTTCCTTACACCATCCACCACTTCATCAATCACTCCATCCATTTCTTCATCAAAATTTTTCATTATTGAGGAGCTTCCCATCATCAATTCCAACCAAACATCCACTTCTACACCTTCATTATCATCATAATTGACTACATGTACATGTGGTCGAATCCAATCAATGCCATCCACATCATCATCCCCTTCATAATTCAACATTTCACAAGTTGAATTATCAAATTGTGAGATGCTCACATCTTCCCATCGTTTGAACCATTAGCCAACCATAAGCCTCCCAAGTCCACTTCATCAGCTTCATCCCAAGTTGAGGCCCACCTCACCAATCTTGGTATTGGTGAATATGTGGTCCAAGACATCACAATCACACTGCTCAATATCTAAACTACCAAGAATTTTTGTCCCTCGTGTGACCCACAATTATCTATAGGAGCGGTATACAATATGGTTTCAATGCCTAATAGCATAAATTTTATGTATGGAGGGATATATTCTTTGTCTAATCCTACTTCCCAAGATGAACCCAAGCAACCAACACCTACCAATATCCAAGAAATGATGGGTTTTCCATCTCACTATTTTCACAGACATAATTGGCAAAGACATGGCTTAGGTCGATATGAACAAGGAGTGCTTCAGCCTATTGATATCCCATATCAAGAAGTGCATGACCATTCAGGTCTAGGCTATCATTTACTTCCCACCATATCTTATTTTAAACAAGCCTTCCAAAGGCTTAATCTAAATTCAGAAGGAGAAGCCTTCTACCCCGATGACTCTAACAAGGAAATGTACGAAGAATTCAACCTCATGTTGATAGCTTTTGATGAATATGATGAGGAATTGGAGCCCATCATTCTCCACACCAAACAAGATGATTTTTTATTAGAATATTCCCCATCCATAAGCCCATATTTCACTTGCTTCTTCCATAAGAGTGAGCCAAACCTACCGGTGAACCACCACCTCCATATCATTAATCCATATCATTATCCAAAATTGTAATATATGTACTTAAATTAAAAAAAACACAAAAAAAAACAAAAATAGTGGTTTTCACCACTACAAAAAATCATTTCATTGCATTGTACTTATTTGTATTTATTTATGTTGCTTACTACTATCCAGGTTTACCAAGGTCCTAGCATCAGTTCTTAAGATCTATTCATACATTTTTCCCTTAAGTCAACATGAATCCTACTAAATTATTCACCCCACTCCATAATTCATACAATTTAGCTAAACCAATTTCAATTGACATAAGTATTATTAACATGGACCATATTTCCTTGCCTCCATAATTTTTTGAGTTTGTCCTATTTGAGAAATTGTTAAGGGCTTTTGCCAACTACATTCCTCCATCCACTCCACCCTCACGTTCACCTTCACCTTTAAATCCTGAGGTTTTCCAGGCATACATAGATGAGGATAAGTTAGAGGAGTTTGATGACATCATAGATGACATTCATCTGATTCCAGCACCCCATCAACTTGAGGAAGGTTCTCACATGTCAATTGAAGATACCATCAATGTGAATCTTAGTTAAAACAAAGACAATCCCCAAATTTTCAAACTTGGCAAAATTTTATCCATCGATGAACAAAAGCAATTAATTGCTCTCCTCAAGAAGAAGGACATTTTCGCATGGTCCTACAAAGACATACCTAGTCTTAATCCTAGTTTGGTTATCCATAATCTCACCTTACATCCTAATGCTAGGATGATAAAACAAAAAATTAGGAGGATGCCTCCTACCGTGGCCCTCATAGTCAAATAAGATACTCAAAAAATCTTATATACGAAATTCATTGTCCCAATTGACTACCTTGAATGGCTCTCAAATATGGTACCCATTCATAAGCCTAACAAGGCGATACACGTATGCAGTAATTTTCAAGATCTTAACAAAGCATGTTCTAAGGATAATTTTCCTCTTTCAAACATTGATACTCTTGTCCACACCTACGATAGCCATGAAATGCTTTCTCTCATGGATGATTTTTTAGGATATAACCAAATTCGAATAAATCTTGATGACCAACACAAAAAAACATTCAGTACATATTGGGGGACTTTTTGTTACATGGTGATTTCCTTTGGCCTCAAAAATGTAGGAGTCACTTATCAACATGCCATGACATACATTTTCCATGACTATATGCATAATATTATTGAATATTATGTGGATTATCTCTTGGCGAAATCCAAAACATGACAAGAACACATTGGTGTATTGTAAAATGTCTTTGATGGACTTCTAGAGCATAAGGTAAGGTTGAACCCCAAGAAATGTGTCTTTGGTGTTACCTGTAGAAAACGTCTAGGATTCATTGTCTCTAAAAGAGGCATTGAGGTGGATCCAAAAAAGGTTAAGATCATCATGGAGATGCCTCCCCCAATAAATTTAAAGGAATTGCATAGTCTACAAGGAAATATCCAATTGATCCGTCGTTTCATTGCGCAACTTTATGAAAAATGCATGCCATTAAATCACTTGCTACAAAAGGGCGTGTAATTTTATTGGACAAATGAGTGCAAAAAGCCTTTGATGACATTAAGAAATACCTAGCCTCTCCTCCAATATTAGCTCCTCCTCGTTCAGGGGTCCCCTTCTATCTTTATGTTTCAGCAACAGAATTTGTATTAGGGACAATGCTTGCACAAAAGAATGAAGAAAATCAAGAGAAAGGTATCTATTATATTAGTCAAACATTGGTAAGCTATGAAACCATATATGCTTATGTACAAAAATTATGCTTAGCAATGGTTTTTGCCACTAAGAAACTCAAACATTACATGCTTATTCACACAACGTATGTCATAGCTAGAGAAAATCCTCTTCTTTATATGATGTTTCACACTTACAATAACACCCACACCGCTAAATGGATAATGCTTCTTACTAAATTTTATACAGTTCATTATCCAAATTCCATTAAAGGTCTGGTCATATCCGATTAGCTTATGAAAGCTCCACTACCTAGTGATCATCCTTTGATTATTGAGCTCCTAGATAATTCGGTATTCATTTTCACTAAACAAGAAGAAGATGTCATTCTGAAGGAAGACATTGATATCACACTATTCTTTGATGGTTCTAATTGCAAGAAATGTCAAGGTGTTGGAGTCATGTTTCATACACCCCAGGGATTACCTATTCCCTTATCATTAAAACCTAACTTCCAATGCACAAACAATACTATAGAGCACGAAGCCTTAATATTATATCTTCAAGCAACCATAGATATGAGAATTAAGTGTATCAAGATATTTGGTGATTCTCAATTTGTTGTCAAGCAAATCAATAAAAATTACCAATGCAAACCTACCATTAAACTTTATCATGAAGTAGCAATGACATTTCTCTCTACATTTGAATGGTATAAAGTTGATAGTTTGCCATGTTTGACTAATATATTTGCAGATGTGATGGCCTCTCTTGGATCATTGATTCCAAAAGACTCCTTAGGAGAGGTACAACAACTTATTACTTCAACGGTCTCTAAATATGCAATTGGTCGTGCTAAATCTAAGGATGAAAATGATGTTTGCTTTATTCATTTGGAATCATGTGAGTCTTGGTCAAGCTAGACAATAACCTTTTTCAATTTTGGAATACTTCCATCAGACATGTATCAGACTGCTAATTGCACTTTCAAGCAAAATTTAGCCCATTTTATTCTCTTAGGGAACGTGTTGTATAAACACGGTTATGATGGAGTCCTCCTTCGATGTCTCAATTCTAGTGAAGCACAAAGAGCCATAGATAAATCTCATGATGGTACTTTTGGTGGTCATTTTAGTGGAATGGCCATCGCAAAGCATATTTATACATGGGTTATTATTGGCCCACCATGGAATGTGGCTATTGTACATATGTCAAATATTGTAAGCAATATCAAGAACATGCTAATTTAACTCATATACCATCACAAGCATTACAATCTATTCAAAGCCTTTGGCCATTTTTACAATGGGGTCTTGATTTAATTGGAAAAATATCACCTCCTTCCTCAGTATAACATACATTCATCATCACAACCACTGAATACTTCACAAAGTGGTTTGAGGCAATTCCTCTAACTAGTACAACAATACCTAGATTCATGGAGTTTATCCTACACCATATCATTTATAATTTTTGTATTCCCTCAAAATTTCAAAAAATGACAAGCCTTTTAAAAACAAGGATGTTCAAGCACTTTGCGAGAAATATAACATCCAACATAGTTTCTCAACTCCTTATTACCCACAAGCAAATGGATAAGCTGAGGCTACCAACAAGACCTTAATTTCTATTCTCAAGAAACTTGTTAAAGAAAATCATAGATATTGGCATACACAAATTCCCTTGGCATTATGGGATTATTGAATAAGCATTCACATGCCTACTGGAGCAACACCATTTTCATTGGTCTATGGAGCCAAAGCAATCATACCTCTTGAGCTCGAGATCCCCTCGTGAATTTCTTTGCAAGACTTCATAGATGATGATATTGCTAGACAAGCATGTCTTGACCAACTAACATTTCTTGATGAGAGGTGAGTTAATGATTTAGAGCATTTACGAGTTTATCAAGACCACCTAAAAGCATGCTTACAACACAAAAATTCATCTATGTGAATTCTAAGTAGGAGATCTTGTCCTTAAAAAAAATTAGCAAAACACCAATGCATTACCGCATATTCATGATAAATTCACAACCAATTGGTCGGTTCCATACATTGTTACTCAAACAGTGGGTAAAGGTACTTATAGGATTGCCATTATAGATGGAGATAAATAACATGAACCGCTTAATGTTATACACTTGAGATCATTCTATGCTTAATTATATTTATATATACATATATATACATGCCTAATACACCAAAATATTGCATTTCATTTGCACACATTTCATTTAAACAAAAAATTTCATTCATATACTCCATTTCACAAATTGTATTTCATACATTCCATTCATATTTCACATTTCACATTAGGGATCATTTATTCAGTTCAAGGTAATAATTGGTCCAATAGAAGTCATGTTGCCTTAATCAGGGGCACCTTCACAACATCATCCACTCTCTTCCACAAAGTCAAATTGTCATTTGCCTCTATATATCCATAATTTCTAGGTATTTTCGATCACTCAGCCACTCCTAGTGTTTTAAGCAACATCCAAATACATGTCGAGTTCTTTTTAGGACCACTACACATCTTCACTAAGAAAATCTTGAGTTCTAGGAATTGATTCCAAAATATTCTTGAACCAAACACAATTTCACATATTAAAAAATATCTAGTGTCAAATAGGGATAACACCATACTTGGTTTGAACCTCGAAGTGAATAGGGTATTCCATGCAACATAGTCCACAAAAATAGTGGTTTTCACCACTATCACAAATTTTAAAATAAAAGAAAGAGTAGGGAAAAATCCCTTACAAAAACTCTAAATATTCTACATATCACATACCACTAATCATTGGGTTGTAAGGATTGTACTACATTTCCATTCAGATGGTTAGGTATTCATCCCCAAAACTTAAGAGATCAAAATTCTTGGATTATGGAGCTAGTCTCCATAGGAGCTATAGATTCTTGACTGGCAGTGGAGTGTGCTCATGTGTGGCAACACATCTCTTTCAAAGAGACCTCTAACCACACTTAAGAACAAGCTAGCTTCTTGGATTCACCCATAACATATCACACCCAATTTACTCAAGATGATTTAATGAACTTACTTCACACATATTTATTCTTGATTGCCTCAAGTCATTACCATGCTCATTATTCAATAAATGAATTCACTGCATACACATTTGTTCCTAGAGGAATTAGGTAGTTTTAGTGAGTTTATTTGATACCACTAGTATGTATGAGTCTCTACAAAACAATCAGTTTTCCATATGAACATCCATATATTCTTCCATATCAACATCCATGTCTTCTTCCATCTCAACATACATGTCATTTCATAAGTCATCCACCTCATAAGCCACCAAGTTTGGTGTCCTTGATTAAACAATAATGCTAGAATATGACCAAGAAAAATCTAAGCTATGAATGATCATTAGAACATTTGCTTTCCATAACTTGCATTAATCATCCATAACATTACCACTACGCATTCATCATTCATACACAGATGCATTCAACAAACAAAATTCACAAAAATACATAACACAAAAGGTAAAAACCATGTATATATATGTATAAATATCACATGTATAATGAGTGCCCAAAGGCTACATACAATGGAGCATCAAGGCTCATATACAAATAGTGCATCTAAGCACTAGCTAAGCCCTCCAAGAGGACCTCTATGGCCTAGAAGTATACCTAGACCTATATCTATGCCTAGACTCGCTACGTCTACCAACCTTAGATACAGATGAGGTAGGAAGATCAAGAAGTGGAATATAATGCTCCATCAACCTATCCTCCAATGACTCGATATACGTCTACCAAAATTGAAGGTGTGCTATGTCAACATTATGACAGTGCTCCCTCTCTAGCAGCATTGATTATAGCCACATGATCCTGTCATCCTGATCCATCACCATCGCATCCCACTTTACCACCTTCTACTCCAACCTCACCCAATCCTCCTCGCTCTGACTTGGAGTTTCATATGGAGTCTCCTACACATCATCCCCATATCTACCTTCACCTCCACTCCCTGGAACCTACCTCATCGTACCCTTAGACCTCCTCCTTTGAATATCTAATAGAAGGTGCCTTTATCGCTTAAGAGCCTCATTTATCTCCTCATCCTTAGCCTCATTCCCATATCCATTAGCTAACACTAGATTCGATACCCATGATGGCTATGTAGCAAACCATGCATCATACTCCACCATAGTCCCTACATCATCCACATTAGGGATATTTATCTCCTCATCATCCTCATAAGTCTCCCTCCATGCCTCAGCACATGGTAACTCTATCTCATCCTAATGCCTCCTATAGAGAACTAGCTCATCAAGAATCCCCTACATCAAGTTGAACTGACAGAGAACCCATGAGAACTAGATATACTCAGTCTCACTACGATACCTCCCAACCACCCACCTAGCTTACCTCACTTGTAGTAGTTGATATCCATCACCTGTCCACCTGGCACCTCGCCATGGCATCCATATCACCTGGGTGGATTTCAATACAACCCATAAATACTTGTACCACTCGCTCATCTACATAGGATGACTTAGCTATACCTCCTCCACCATAACCTATCTCCTAGCATAGGGTTGCTCTCTATTCCAACCTGTAGCTGGTAGACCCTCTAGTTGAGCCACATTGAAATGCTCCCATCCCCAGTACTACAATAGAAAATTGCACCCAATACTTTTCTCTTCTACCTCCTCACCTTGTAGATCTCCCAGTATACCTACACCAATAAGGAAGGTGCCCATGCATACACTTGTGGTGCCACAATCATATCACTCACCAACCCTATAAGGTTCCAAGGGAACCAATAGTCGATATTGTTCAGGACCATGATGTTGACCAACACGAACATTACCAAAGCATTAAGGGTATCCAATTCCTTGTCCACATACATGGAAAAGTACAAAATTCTCCCACATGTCACCCGCACACTCTACTAGTTATCACCAAACATCTTCCTCATCTCTATACCTTGGTTGTGTCCAACCTTGACATAAATCTCCTCAATCGATAGCTTGATGATGTGATATACATCCTCAAGTTTGAGGTATACCTCTCTAGTAGGGATTTGAAAGGTCCCCCTCTTTGGATCCCATATCTTTGCCAAGGCACATAGATACCCCTTGCTCACACTCAACACATCTATTCGAGCTACCCCTGCTAGCCCCATAGCCTCCAACCAATCCCAATCCTCACTCTGCAATACCTTCCTCATCCCAGGGATGAGAGGCAAGAACTAGTTATGAGCCTCCAAAATCCTCAACTATAGAACAATACAAAATATTTGTTGTTAATACATGTTCATAATACAAAAACAAATAACAAAAACATAAAACTTTTTACACAAGAACAAAAAAAGAATTTCAAAGAAGAGACTTACCTTGGCAAATCGCACTCTAGTTCCAGCTCCATCAAAATATCATTTCACTACTTCCATCACCATAGCTTTCACGCTTACCTCACTTCAATTCACTCGACTTCACTCCACCCAATTTCCTCAGACATAGCTTCACAAATTCAAAAATACACAAATGAGCTTCATTTTTGCCCTACAGGCTATTTATAGCTACTTCAGGCACCTTGAAGTACCCATGGGAATTTCCTAGTGCATTGAAGTGCACCAGGGTATTTATGAAGTGCCCAAATACTGGTGGGTATTTATGTATGCCAAAAGTGTCAACAAGTGTTTGGCATAAAAATTGACAAAAAGATCAAATCAATACAAAATAGTGGCCTACCCCCACCAAATCACTACAAATTGCATCCATGCATCCTATTATCAGGTTATTTGAAGGTCCAAACTGATTTTGACACATAATTTTAGTCTGCACCCAAATGGTGCAAAATCACTTATCAAATTCAAACACACTCCCAAATGGTCCAAATTTTCACAAAATGAACATAATCAGCATTCTCGTCATCAATAATTCATCTTCTCATCATTTCCAATCATCAACATAACATTTTATTATTCATCAAGTTCAAACAACATTCAAGTGAACCTCATATCTAGTGGTTTATTCTATCTACTTAGTGATTGTAGCAATTTGCATCCATGCAATTTGGTAATATGGATAAATTACTATAAGGACACTTGGTCATCTTCATCATCCACTATCTCCTTGTTTAAAAATAACTTCAATTTTGGTACTTCACATTTTGTTTGAATCCTTGCCAAGAAAAATTTGCACAATAGCTGCCATTGATGGCCTAGTTCATGGGGATTAAAACATGGACAAAAAATCACATTTCATCATTTCAAATCTCCTTGAAAGTCATCATGGTGACTGGTCTTAGCTAGGGTGATTGGTTACGATCATAGAAATTATCTGATAGTCACTAGCTGGTCCTCTGAATTTGACTATTATTTTTTATCTTTGCATCTGCATATTTACATATCAATGATGCCCAAAGGCACATTCTTCAGCAGCATTGAATCACCCCAAATTTGGGGTAACCACATTTGGATTTTATTTTTCCACAGTGAAATACATCTTACATGATCATGGCATCTACACTTGGCAAAAATTCCTTTCTCTGTTAGGGTAAAAATAGAATCAATCACATGCACTTTCCACTAACCCCCTTTCATCGTTGGGGCAAAAACGGTATCACATTTACAACATTCATATCATCCAAAATCACACCATACATTTCATACAATAATTTGCACTCATGTTTCAATTGGCTCGTGACATTCATATGTAAAATCATTCGCCAATTAAGGAGGAAATCTACACAATCAATTTTTTATTATCTCCAAGCTCATTTCCACATCTCAACAAAGCTGCTTCTACATCAGGCCAAAACATGTGTCTTGTGTTTTTGCACTGCATTTTTCTTCCTACAACGCAGTACGAAAGGGGCATTTGTAGACACAAAAACCTAACCACTTATCGCTCATCCAAGTCTTCCAACCATTTTTACCCATTATTTACATATATATATATATATATATATATATATATATATATATATATATATATTTGTTTAATATATATTTAAATATTAATATTTTATATTATATTTATATATATAATAAATGTGAATTAATCTTAGCCATCCATGTTAGTCTAATCCTAGCCATTCATCCACCTTGATCCACACCAATAACCTAGATGTAATCTCCACCCTCCGTCACATTTTAATCTTGACCGCAAAAATTATGTCATTGAAACCCTAATGTGCTCTAGGGAATATTATAAATAGGAGTCATTTTGATGGTTCAACCCCTAAGTATTTTACCCTAGAAAATCCTAAGTTTTTCTCTCTGAATTTCCTGAGTAGCCCTAAGTAGCCTAAGGAGTTCATCCATCGTTGCCCTCGCCTTCGCATCCACCATCGCATCCATCACCGTAGCCCTTGCTCAAATCATATCTGCTTCTGTAGACCTTGCCTCAATCTCCAAATGTCTCTTTCCTACTCTTGAATGTCTACCTACTATTCCTGAGTACATTTGGGTGTTTTCCATCATCCTCGAGTATCCACTGGTATTTTCTACTACCATCGAGTGCTCGTGGGTGTCTCAGATCCCCGTTCTATAGACCAACAAACCTTCAAGTGTTTCTATAGCATCTGCATACCATTTTCATACAACGACAACTTTAGATCAGAAAGCGATAAGTTCACAAGGTAAATATTTTATTGTTATGTTAATTTCATTATTTCTATAATTTACATGCAGTTTTATAATTTTATAGCTTGGATTTTATTGATTTTTTAGGGTCTCACACAGTGGAGCCCTCAAAGTTATTACTAACTCTCTCTTGTCATTTTTTATGTGTAGATATGGAG
This sequence comes from Wollemia nobilis, assembly GCA_028583015.1. Lineage (NCBI taxonomy): Eukaryota > Viridiplantae > Streptophyta > Pinopsida > Araucariales > Araucariaceae > Wollemia > Wollemia nobilis. Next base: position 1,954,355 of record JAQPPZ010000613.1, on the reverse strand, counting down.
ATATACAAGAATTATGCATTTATTTAAGCTGGAGTGGACCGATCAATGGATATCTAAATCCCACTCACTTTTATTGGGAGAAATAACGTGCTTTGAAGACACCACCAATATTGTTGGTTAGGGTTTCATAGAACCCTAACATATTGTATTTATTGTATCAAATAAACAATGCAAACCCACATTTGGGTCATATTTGATTGTATTGAGATCCACTGACGATAATAAAAATATATTATTTGTGCAATCTCGTGTCACTACTTATTTTTTGTTATATATTTGGTGTTGCGTTTTTGTCTTCACACTATCTATCCAAAGTAAAATATCGTTCAAAACACCATAATTGTACAAATTTAAACAACCAAATATTTTAGTTTGTACAATAATTTTAGATTTACAAAACTCTTGAAACAAAGTATTTTTTTACATAGCTTTCATTTCATTTTCCAAATCAATTATACATTTTAGAATTTATGAAGCCAATATCTTCAAGCCATCTAAAAATTTTAGCTCCTTTCCTGATAGGGTATCCATCCTCAGATGATGAGGGATATTTAGGGATAAAGACAACTCTAAATGCAATGCAAATTAACCATACCTTATCTACTATGCAAACAATAATGCATCATACCAATAAAGAAATGATACCAACAAGAAGAGAATCCCATTCTTATCTTTTGTAATGATTCCTTATTTCACACAAGTATTTGAAAGAGAATCCCATTCTTCTCTTTACAATGACTCCTTAACTCAAAAGAGTCTCAAGAATCATTATTTTAGTTTCTCTTTCAAAACCACCATTCAACAATCCATTTTATAAAATAAAATCCCATACTTCTCTTTAAAATGACTTCTTAACTCACAAGAGTCAAGAATCATTATTTTAGTTTCTCTTTCAAAAACACAATTCAATGATCCATTTTATAAAATATAATCCTATACTTCTCTTTATAATTATCCCTTAACCCACACGAGTGTTAGGAATCATTACAATAATAATTTATCTTTCAAAACCAACACACATTAATCCATATTATTATACTTATTAAGGCAAAGAACATACACCCCCTCTTTTTTTTTTATAAGTTAAAAATTTATATTGATGAGGGCATTTGAAAGGTGCCCTAATGCCTTAGTACATCAACTAGAGAAAAGGATGCACTATCCTCAAAAAACATCAATGCATCCTTGAAAACCTAAAAATGTAAAGGAAAACATAAACAAACCAAAAGGAAACCAGGAAAAGCCCAGACAAGACAGAAATGTAAGACCACAGAAGAACAACCAATTAGGCAATTACAGAGTCATTGATGTCATCCTTCTTGACATCCTTTGTGGCATCCTTAGGGACATCCTTGAATACATCCTTTGTAATTTCCATGACATCATCATCCTTGACCTCTGGTTTGGCTTCAACAGTAGTCTTAGTAGGAGTATCCTCTACGAAGTTGTCATAGAAGAACAAGAGGTTCAGAGCATTCCTATGCTCTTTCATTTGGGTAATTTCCCCCATAATTGCATCCATGGCATTCTCCAGATGAAAAATCATGTTAGTGGTGGTCTTGATTACATATTCTTGGAGAATATTCTTTGTAGGATCGTCTGGTTCTTCTTCGGCCGCACCCTACGTCTTTCCTTGGTTCTGGACTTCCTTGTTCTTAAGGCATTGAGAACTCCTCATTGGAGTAGCCTCAACCTTGCCCTTATTTTTCGTTAGCAACTCAACATCCTGGTGGCCTTCATCCATCTTCTTCCTTTTGGAATCACGAACCCTAGATATAGGAGTGGAGGATGTATCCTCCTCCGTGTTCTCAGCCTGTTGATCCTAAGGAAGCACATTTCCTTTAGGAAATTTATCCAGAAGATGAGCATACACAACTTTGAAAAGCCCCTGGTGAGAGGGCCAGGCTTCCTCCTTCTTTGAGTTGCATTGATGGAGTAATCCATCGACAAGTATAGGAATTATAGAATGTTTAGCTGCTTGACCTCCCTGAAGTGGTTCACGAATGCAATATGGAAACTTTTGAGTTGGGAACCAGGATCATCCATAGTGATATATTCCATAATAGGCTTCATCACCTCTTTCCAAGGAGTGGGTAAGTCATCACGAACCATCCTCGACTTGACAATCCTCCTCATAGGTGACTTTGGCTCAAATTGGTTAAGTTCAATTTCCTAGTTGTGCTTGTCCCTACGCACTGTTCTTCCCACCGGTGGTTGTCCTGTAACCTCAACAAGGATATTAACATCCACCTAGAACTCAATGCCATGTATGATGATGATGCCCTTCTCCCAAGTGGATGCGAAATCCAGGTTGATATCCTAGTCCCAACCTAAAAATCACTTTAGGAATGACATAAATCCTCTTGCACTTAGGATAGATTCCACCATTGGTTCAATTAAGAACGATTATGGATCCACGAAGCTCATGATGATACGAAACCAAAGTAGAGAAGCAGGGATAACATATAGCTCAATAGGTTGAGATAAATAGACAGAGAAGATGCATAATCCATCTGCAGGGAGGGTTTTGTAAACATTTGATAGGTTTAGAAATTTTTGGAAGCATCTATTCCTTCTTCTCACGAAGAAGCAAATCCTAGGGAAAAGCAAAATCACCAAATCACGAAGAACAGAGCAGCATTCCTTAGGCAACTTAAGGTCCCAACAGTTACAATCCCCCACAAAAATAGAAAGGTGTGCCACACCTTGTAAAGCTTGGCCTATCGGGTGACGAAACTTAACACCCTCACTAAACTCGTAGAGAAAAATGGATGTTGAAGGCTTTGGGAAATAATAAGAAGTAGGAAATGACAAGAATGTGGAAAGGAAATGATGAGAAAAAACCAGAGAAGAGGAATGGCGGTGGGCGAGGATGAAAAAGCAACACGTGGATGGGGAGCATTCTACAAGAAAATATCGAGAAGGAGCACTCCAGGTGGATTGCAGAAAAAATGGTATAATTTGGAACATTGGGACTAAAACCAAAGGTGGTTACAGGGATAATTGGCACGGGGTGTAAGAAAAACATGAGGAGGATGTGCCAAAAAATCCAACCCGCACCAAGTGTCCAGATTAATGAGTACCTCGAAAAGTTGAATCTCATCATGGATATGATAGGTTTTTTGAAGGTGATCTTTATAGGATATGAAGCATTTGAAATTTTAAGATCTAGGGAGAACAACCTTTTTAATATGTTGTAGACTCCCAATCAGAAAGACATAAGAAACACCTATTAGGAAGAGGAATTCCATGCTTAATAATATTTTCTATAGTGAGGATCCTATCTTGAATAGCCAACCAAGAAAAGAAGGATACCTTTGGAGTCAGGTGCTTAATCCACACTAATTTGAAAGGAATGAGGACTTCTTCAGGGGCTAGGATAAGTTGATATGTTGATTTGATAGTAAATTCCCCTATGTCAGAAGGTTCCTAGATAGGTTGATCACTGGTGATCCTTGATGGTAAAATGAAAGCAGAGAGTAGGGCTTCCAAGGAAGTGATTTTTGTTGATAGATTGGGACATTGAATCCTTTTCCATGTACAAGAGTCATTGGAAACTGTTAAAAAATTAGCAACTCGGTAGCCAAACAAAGGATCAATGAATTCCTTTAAAGCTCTAAAACCAGGGATTTCTAAAAGTGGTTGATTTCCTAACCACTTGTCTTCCCAAAAATTGATTGATTTTCCATCTCCAACCTACCATCTTAGACCTCTTCTCAGGAGTTGTTTCATTATGTTGATGGATTTCCAAAATGTTGAACCCATAGAAGGTGCCCAATCACATAAAAATTTAGATCTCTATAAGTATTTCCTTTTAACAAGAGTGACCCATTCCACTTGATCCCCTGACACTAATCTCCAAGCTTGTTTTTCTAGAAGTACCAAGTTTAAAATATTAATCCTTCTAAGGCCGATTCCTCCCTGATCCTTTGGTTTGCAAACTTTGTCCCACGCAACCAAGTGGAATCTATTTTTGTTCTCAGAACCAGTCCATAGGAAATATTTTTGAATTTGCTCTATCTTGTGGTAAACCTTAATTGGGGCCTTAAATATTGAAAGGAAATAAACAGGGATGCTCTGCAAACAAGCCATGGTAAGGACTACTTTTCCTGCCTGGGATAGGAGATTGCCCTTCCAACCTGTGAGTTTTTTTTAAATATTTCAATTACATTGTTCCACAAATATTCAGAAGCATTTCCAATGAACAAAGGCAATCCCAAATAAGTAGTTGGTAAGGTAGAGATAGCACATCCCAAAATGTTTGTAATTTTGAGTTATCGCCTATGAGGAGTGTTGAGGAAATATAACTTACTTTTCTGGAAATTCACCTTCTGTCCAACCACTTCTTCATAGAGAAGGAGTAAATGTTTGATAACTTTAGCTTCAACAATAGAAGCAAAGGTGGACAATAGAGTATCATCAATGAATTGTTGATGAGTGATAGGATTAGATTGAGAGGTCACTTTAATTCTAGAAATTAATCCTGATCTTCTAGTTGCATGGATTGATCTTCCTAACGCCTCAGCAGCAATGATGAATAGAAGGGGGGATAAGGGATCCCCTTGCCTTAGGCCTCTGCTACTAGGAAAGTATCCAGTAGGTGAGCCATTGATTAGGATAGAGAACCAAGTAGATGAAATACATCCTTTAATCAAATTGACCCAATCCTGGTGAAATCCAAATTTGGTTAGGACAACCAATAAGAAGTCCCAATTCAGCCTATCATAAGCTTTGTTCATGTCAAGTTTTAATAGAAAAGCAACCTTTTTGGTTTGAGAAGTAGAGTGCAGGGCTTCATGAATAGAGATAATCCCATCCAAAATAGATCTTCCTCGAACCGAGCTCCCTCGGTAGTGCTCAATAATCTGAGGAAGAACATCTCACATCCCGTTGGCTAAAGCTTTGGTGAGGATTTTGTAAACTACGTTACAAAGGCTCACAGGCCTAAAATCATTGAAGGATCTAGCATTTGGGATTTTAGGAATAAGAGCAATGAAAGTGGAATTAAAATTATGAGGAATGATCTTGGAAGACTGGAACTCTTTTATCGCTTCACACACATCAGGACCCACAAAATCCCAAAAAGCCTAAAAAACCTAGGAGAAAAACCATCAGGGCCAGGAGCCTTGTCAGGTTTCATGGAAAAGAGGGCTTGCTTAATTTCATCATCTAAAATATTGGTAGTTAACTTAAAGTTGATATCCTCTAAGATGGAATGGGGTATATGCTGGAGCAAAAATTCTTTAGCATCATCAGAGTTAGAATCAGAATTTGGGCTTTCAAGCAACTGCATGAAATGAGAAATGCCTTTAGACCTGATTTCCTTGATATCAGAGGTAACACTTCCATCCTGTCTATGTAACTCCTTAATTCTATTGTTGCTCCTATTCCTCAGGGTAGAAATGTGGAAAATTTTTGTGTTGGAATCACCTTCCTTAAGCCAAATTGCCCAAGATTTCTGCCTCCAGAAGGTTTCCTCACATTTTAGGATATTATGATATTCTGATAAGAGAATTCTTTCTTCATTCCTCAGCTCGGCATCATAACTTTGACCAGTCATAATATCATTTTCAATTGTTTCTAGGTGATTTTTAATTGCCTGTTTATTCTCAAACAGGTTCCCAAAGATATCTCTATTCCAAATCTTAAGATTTTCTTTGAGCATTTTTAGTTTTTACCCCAATCTGTATGATGGTGATCCTTGAATATCTGTCTACCACCACTGAATAATTTTATCCCTGAAATCAGGATGTTGCATCCACATGGCTTCAAATCTGAAAGGAGTTCTAAAGGTCTGAGGGTTATTTATTTCTAGGAGAAGTGGACTATGATCTGAGCCAATTTTGAGGAGAGATTGGAGATTGGCATCCCCCCACTTTGTAGTTGCTTCCTAAGAAAAGAGAACTCTGTCAAGTTTAACCTGAATTAGTTGGTTGCCACTCCTTCTATTGGTCCATGTGAATTGATTGCCTTTCAAATTCACATCCATCAAGTTATTAGAGTTGATGAAATCCTAAAAATCTTCCATGCTTTTTGTTATGGATCCCGAACCACCTCTCTTGTCCGAAGGATAAAGAGGAGTGTTAAAGTCTCCAACCAAAATCCACAAAAATTTGGGATAGCTTTTCTAAAATTTGTTAAAGTTTCCCATAGCCTAGATCTTCTAGGGATAGAATTAGGGGCATATACATTGGTGAGTATCCATGGGAAGTTTTTATCTTTATCAAAAAATAGGATGCTAGCTGACACATCATTAGAGTGTATTAATCTGCCTTCCAACTTCTCCGGATTCCAAATGCACATGAGACCTCCTGAAGCACCCCTTGCACTACAGGAAATGGTTTCCCCATTTTTCCATAGCTTTTTACTTAGAGCCTCGGTTGAAGAGTCTCCTATTTTAGTTTCTTGCATCAAAAAAATTGTGGGATTGACTTCTTTTCTTAATGACTTGGCTAGCCTTTGCTTTGCCATGCCATTAAGTCCTCTCACATTCCAAGAGAGGATTTTCATTTAGATGATTTGAGATTCCTTTTTCCCCCCTTTCCTTGAGGTTGGGGAGGTTTGATGCATTTGGAGTCATCCTTGCTCTGACTTAACCCTATGGAAAATAAGTTTTTTTGAATTCCACTCACTTTTTCTTTTGCTAGTGCCTATTTCCAATTATCATTGGTTGAAGTTATGCCCTTATTCTTATCTCCTCCACAATAAATAGGAGATTTCTTATAGCTTCTAGTTTTATTTGGACTAAAATTTTAAGAATTTATTATTTGAGCTATCAGGCTTGAAGAACCAGGGATAGTTTCTGGGATTACAACTTCTTCAATTTGAGTCCATTTGCAAGGATCAACTAAGCTTTTAGGAAAAGACTCAAGAGGTGGGCTTGAGGGTCTTGAGCAATGGGGACCACTCCTGGGTTGAGGAGAAGAGTGAGGAAGCCCAATATTGTCAATGGGATCAGAGGATTTATTAGTTTCTAGCCTCTTCTTCTCATTAGAGATAGAAGAGGGTTTGAGGGCTGGTTCAGGACTGTGAGTAACTTCCATATTTTCATTATCACATGAAGGTAAGTCAGAAAGTACTTGGTACTTATTTGGGAGAGCAAAGAAAGAACTTACCTCTTCCTTGTGCATTTCTTGACTCACTACAGATATTTGTTTGCCCTTATCAACTACTTGAGGAGAAGCTTGAGGCTCTTTTGTAGCACCTTCCTAAGGATGTTCATTCTTGTTGTTGCTTGGGTTCTAGTTTTTGATTGGTCTAAAGACCACTCCCTTTGATGCAGGATACTTCCTCCTCTCATTCCTTGTGAAAGGGGCTTTGCTTTTTGGAATCTCAGGTTCTACCTGCACCTTTAAGGAAGGGCATTGAGATCTAAGGTGCCCCTGAGTACGACATTCCACACAAAATGCTAGCTTATTTTCATATTCTATCACTTGCTTTCGATAGTAGGACTCATATTCTAGTTCAATGAAAGTAGGGAGCTCAGATTCCAAGTTTGCATTGACACAAATTTGAGCAGCTGTCATCCTTGTCCTAGCCAAAGTGGCATGGTCGATGGCCACCAAATATCCAATGATTTTAGCAATACCTTTGAGGATATCCTCATGCCAAAAATACCAAGGAATATTTGGAAAATGAACTCGGATAGGAGTATAATTAATACTTTGGGTTTCTGGGTCAAAATTAGGAGACCAATGCCTCCAAGAACAAGCTTCGTCTTCCTAGAAACCAAGGTCCCCCTGTAAGAATCTGGCTAGCATCATCATGAACCGATGGGACCCAGGTTTGGTTTCTTTGTTGGGAGGTTCATCTCCCCAGAAATGGGCAACCTTTTCAAATGCCTTATCTGGTTCAATCTGAGCATCCTCAGGTTCCTCGAAAAGGACTCCATCCCAACTACCCCTGTGATCGCCCTCCAGCTCTTCGAAATTTTAAATTTGATCCTTCTTGCCTTTCAAAATTTGAATTCTTGTGCTCCCCCTAAATAGTGCCTGCAACCTCGAGTCATCGCTCCTCCCCTGGATGTACCATAATAGGGTTAATTATTATCTTTTTACACCCCCCCCTTTTTAAATTTATTTTCTTCCAATTCAATTACACAATGGATAAAGAAAAGCATTTTCTAACTAATAAAGTTTTTTTTAGAAACCAAACCCACTTTGATTAATAAATCAATACAATAATATCTTATCTAAGCCATCACTTATAAAGAAAGCAACATTTAATACAAATAAAGAAAGATAATTTTACAATCTAAGAGATAGTTCTCCTAAGTTCATATTTTAATAAATGAAAGGATAATTTTAGAGCATAAATAAAATATTTAACATGGTTATATAAAAACAACAATTGCACATAACAACCCATAATAATAAAGCAAAAGATATGAAAGCCAAACTCTCAAGTGCATGAAGACAATTCACAGAGGTAGTTGATCAGTTCAAAATCAACAAAGACAACATAATTCATATCATGCTAAGATGAACCTACAAGGTTACAAAGTTTCCAAATTGCTATACTCATCCAACACAAGCATAGCCCACGGGTTAAATATAACAAAGCTCACAGGTTGAAGATAGCTTGGATTTGTATAGCTAAGGAGAAAAATGGATGTGACTAAGAGCAAAGTAAACCTCACTAAAAGTAAAACCAAGCATCAACAAAGAAGGCACACCAAAATGGCCAACCAATGAATGGATTCTACATAGGTAAAAGGTATATGTCAAGAGAAAGAATGACACTTAGATGATTATGACCATACACAATCTAAGGATGAGCTGATTTGCAAACAAAAGTTAAACCAACATCATAAGGACCATCAAAAATTAGCCAAAGCATTCAATACAAACAAATAAAGAATAGTACCTAGTTTGCAAGCTTCTCCCATGTCCTCCATAATGAACATTGTGTTACTCTGAAGTTCCCTTCTTCTTCCAGCATTTGGGCTCCCTTCTATTTTTCTCTAAACTATTTTGCCCACCCCCACGCCATTTTTAAGTAATAAAAAGGTATGGGTGCTTGCATGGAGGCAAGTGCATGTGAAATACCCAAGAAGGAATTTTTCAAGACTTGTGCCACCCTAGGCCACTTAAAACAAATGTTCTCCATAAATTAAGTTACCCTTATTCTCTTCTTAAAAATTGATTATCATATTTATTAAAACTAGAAGGGGTAGTATTAATTATTACCCTCTTCCTTTATTTAGCATTCTGACCAAAAATTGCTTAATCAATTTCAAATCCCACATTAGCTTTATTTTTTGGTATTGATTATCTTTAAAACTTTAATGTCATCAATGCAATTAATACTTTACTAGCCTAAAGTATTAAAACTAATATTTAATTAAATTAATAATTCAAAAGTATTAATTTATCAACTAATTAATACTTAATGATTCTAAAGTATTAATGTTACCAATCAATACTTATTAATATTATTCAAAAAAATCTATGCATACCAAGAAAAAACATAGATTTACACCAACATTGCTTCACACCATTGTTTTATCCTAAAATAGGAAATCTCCTTTAACATAGTGTACTTCTATCAACAACCTATTAAGGAGACTTTTTGCACAAGAAACTTCCTAGCCCAATGGTGTGAACACGAGAACAAGAAAAATACAATGCATCTATATGAAGGGTGTTTTATTACCCTGCACTATTGATGAGCAAGTCATCACCATCATTTCCTAAAATATCTCTCTTTGTAGGTGGTTCACCCATATGATCCCACTAGAGAGAGAGCACTTGGTCCTGCACCCATAAATACATTAGTAGTACCATATTCCAAGCTCAAAGAATGCAATCATCCATCATCAAGATATCATAAAATGAAGGTATGCCATTAAACATTCATACCAATACATAGTTCATTATCCATAAAGAGTTTTTCCAAGGAGGGTTGTTACATATGTCTTGTATCAAAGAATCATATGATATTGGTGATCGTAAAAGAAGACTCATCAAATAATATTGAAGCTTGTATGCAATATTTTGAGCAATTATATTGTAAGTTTGCTTATGCATATTGTCATTGATATTGGCCATTTTATTCATATTATTTTTATTTTCATGAATGTTATGTTCATTGATTTTGGCCATTTAATATAATAATTGCTCTTATATTTGAGTCTACTCGAGATCCTGAATATTGGGACCTGAGGTAATCTAGCCAAAAATCCAATAGTGATATTAGAGCTACTTCAAGTAGTCTCTAAAGCTAGCACCATATTTTTTTGGTGTGAATAAATTTAAAGAATTTATTTGAAGAAAATTTTTAGGATTGAAGCTAGCATTGGAGGAAGTCTTTGATGTGAATTAAATATTGAATTTAGAAGAGACACATGAAGGAAATGTAGACCCATATTGATTGATTAATTCAAATCAAGAGTTTACAAATTTATACAAAAAAATATTATTGACAAAATATTAACGTAGGTAGGCATTAATATATTATGTTTTGAAATAGAAGCAAATTTTAAAGTAGGGTTGACGATACCAAGAGAAGTACTTTGACTGCAAATTAAGAGTAGATATTTTAAGAGTTTCCAAGATCCTATAAGAAAATTCCAAACTAGACATAAGTCATCCAAGTTTGAGTGACATCCATTAATACGAGTTGTCTGAGTAAAGTAGAATATAAATCTAGTGAGACTAAAGGGTCTAGCAAAACTTGAGCACCTAGTTTTTGAAAAACTAGAACAATATGGTGGGAAAAGAGATATTAAGCGGTAGATAACTGACATCTCAAAGAGAGATAGAGCACTTGGTAAGCAACATCTCAAAGAGAGATTGAGTACCTAGTAAGTAGCATCTCAAAGAGAGATTGAGCGCTTGGTAAGAAGTATCTTATAAAGAGGATAAAGCGCTCTAGTGAAAGTAGGAGGAAGAAAGACAAAAGGTACTGTGAGTATATCTAAGTTCCCAAAGAGTCTTTTGGAGCATCCTGATGTAGTAACATGTTTTGCCTGCACCTGAGGATTATTACCTAGATGAATCATTTATTACATCAAGGAAGGGAGAAAATCAAAAGGTAGAAATAAATTTTTTGCATTGTTGGATGCAAGTACCATGTGTAGTGAAGTCAAAGCAAGAACGACAAGACTAAGGTATAAAATTACCTTTTTTCATATTTCATAATCGTGAGCGTGCATTTGAATTTATTGAATTTGAAAATTAAAATTAAATATTTTCTTTTAAAAAATCTAAAAGTGAAAAATCATTTATTGGTTAATTATGAAGTTAAAAGGAATTCAACTCCAAAAGGTTTTTGAAGAATTGAAATCTTTTGAGAATATAAAAAATTAAAAGTTTTATATTTGCAATGTTACTTCAAAAACTTGATTTTTGAAAATTGATTAAATTTTTGAGAGAGAATGATTTCTACTCCAAAAAGAAATTTGATTTTTGAAAAAAATTTGAAATATTTAAGTGATTGAAAAATTTACAAAATAATTTTATTTTTATTTAGGAGATAAAAATTTCTACTTCAAAGAAATTAAATTGAAAATTTTAATTATTGATTATTGAATTTGCAAATTTGATTTAAAATTTTGAAAATGGACTTGAAAATTTGATTATTGAATTTGCATAAATAAAATTATTACAAATTTGAAGATTAAAGAATTTGATTATTGGAGACTTCGATTTGCAATTTGATTTTTCAAAAGAATTGTTTCTATTTGAAAACTTTGGAGAAATCAGGTTTTCTACTCCAAAGAAATATTTTTGAAACTATGGATGGAATGAGTGTTCAAGTTGAAAACAACACATCATCAGAAAATATGCAACTCATTTATGAGGAAAATAAAGATAGAATATATTTAATATTGCATCATTGTTTGTGTTGTTTTCTTAAGAATACTAATAATTGTGATTACAAAGCTTTGATATGGAAACAATGACTAAAAAAACTAAAGAATGGATATTATGACCAAATGAAATGTAATTATTACAATATAATTGGGCATGAAGAAACAAGATGTTGGATCCATGTAAATTCTATGGGAGAAATAATCAATTCCTTAACATTTTTTTGGCATAAGGAAAACAAATATAATGGAAATTTTGAAAAAAAATGTTATTGATGACATTGGACAAACTTCTTCAAAGTCTTATTTTTAAAACAATTCCAAGAGTCATCAAAAGTGAAGTAGAATGGTCCATTTCAAAAATACAAACCAAAATTGAAAAAGATCAATATCAGAATTGAGATGAAGATAGAGAAGAAGAAGAAGAATAATAAGTGAACATCCAAATTCTAAGCAGTGCTAGAACTAGAGTAGAAGAACAAAAGCAAGATTAAGAGATTGAAGACTATCTTCAATAACCAAATAATGCAATATAGGGGATGTTAGAGAATATTAAATTATTTGGTACATGCTAATGGAATCTCATGGTACCTATGGTACAATTTAAATATTAGAATAGGGTTTGAGTCTATAGTTTAGATTTATGATTTATATTCCCCTTTATGTATGTGTTTATGTGTACGTACACAAGTGTTATATAACAATGTGTGCAAGTGTATAGAGTTAGAAAGCATGCAAGTATTATAAAGTGTGTACGTAGGAGTGTGCAAGTGTCATGAAGTGTGCAAGTAAATAGAAAATCAAGAGTCATGTCTACAAGTGGCAAGATATGAAGCCAAGGGACATGAGAGACTTACATTATGTATAGAATCGTAAAGGTTGCATCTCTCAGATATGTGAGAAGTACAATAATCAAGTATTAAAGAGTCACCTTTCTAAAGTTATTTAATGCAGAAAATCTCCATGTATTATATCAAAAACTCATTTGATATTGAATATTGTAATAGAAGACTCATCAAAGAATATTAAATCTTGTATGCAATATTTTGAGCAATTATATTGTAAGTTTGCTTATGCATATTGTCATTGATATTGGCCATTTTATTCATATTATTGTTATTTTCATGAATGTTATGTTCATTGATTTTGGTCATTTAATATATTAATTGCTCTTATATTTGAGTCTACTCAAGATCCTAAATATTAGGACTTGAGATAATCTGGATAAAAATCCAACACAATATGCATCACATATTATAACACACTTCTCCATCCTAACTCAATTGGGGGTAAAGTTGTCACATCAACATCTAATCATAAAGTTCTTTGTAATATTTTCCTAGAGGTAAGTTATCATAATTTGACACATCTCACATATCCTCTTTAACATTTGTTTTAGAGATAAGGTTGAAATTAGAAGTCCTTTATGACATTCGTCTAATGACAAAGTAGAAGTCCATTTGACATTTGTCTCAAGGAAAATTTGTTAATAGAATACTTGTATGGCATTTGTCTACAAGTGTAGATCTAAAATTTTTGCACTCCTTTCCCTCAGGCTAATGGATCCGCGCCTCGAAGGGGAATGGGAAAATGATGGGTCTACACCTCGGAGGAGAAGCACTTGATGTCGTGCCCTCTTTGGTGATTGTCGATGAATTGGGTGGGTTCACCAGGAAATATTTGTATGGTAGTTTCCACGCCTAGGTTGGGAGTTGTTTGATGTGTTCATTTTAATTCACTCACATTCACCTAGTTTGGCCAAATGCAACTAAACTGATACTATATGCAATTTTATTTTAAATGAAGATAATGTAGAGTAGAATATAGAAAATACAGTAGATGCAATGCTAAATTGAAAGAGATTTCAAGACTTACTTGACCTGGATGTTTGATTTGGAGTCTTTCTACCTGATCCAGATGATATCGGACGTTGCAGGATGATATCGGACACTCGATATGGTATTGGCTGATCCGATATGGTATTGGGGATCCGATACAGTCAGAAACCTACAACTACACAAATTGATGCAAAAATACGATTTCAAAGTATAATAGGTATTTGATTAAGCATGGATTGGATTAGGTAAGATGCATAATGTGTAATACTCGAATGAAATTAATATGAATCTATGCTATGATTGCAAACAATAATGCAAATAGGATACTATATTGATAAAAATAGGATATAATGACAGAATATTTATTTGAATAAAATAATAAACAACATGTGAGATTATCTAGATGTAAAGTAAAGTGAGAGAAATGCAAATAGTGGTCAGAAGATGCCCCCAAGTGATCTATAGATGATATCGAATGAGTTTTGATGAAATCAAACAATTGATAACATATCGTACAGGCCGATGCGTAGTGCCTAATCTTCAAACCTACAATAAAATAGAAAAAGGATGAGTCTGCAATAGGATTAGGGATCAAAAAGGGTCAAGGGTCAAGGGAGATCCAGGAAAAGTGCCTGGATTAAATAGGCATAGGTGGTTTTGGGGGTTATGCTAGAAAACAAGGGAAGTTGTGCTTTCCCTTATTTTGGATGATATCGGCTGACCCGATATCGTAACGTCCACATCGTTGGCTAGATACGGACAAAGGGGGTTACAACATTTTTTGTCCTTTTGTTGTTCTAGGTAATTTTTGGTTTTGGATGAAATCGGATGAGCCGATTTCGTATCGAGAAGGTCCGATATCGTATCGGACGACCGATATCGTTCAGATAGAACCGATATCATCAGGAAGTTAAAAATAAACTTGATATGGGCGTGAAAATCGAGGTAGGAGGTTGGAAAGTGGTTTTAATGAATTTTTGAATGTTTTGAACTTAGGGTAAATTGACATGGGTCAATTTTAGCCTATTACATTTTGCCCCTCTTTAGCGCATTTTTGAAAAAAATGCGTTAAAGAAAAGATGGCATGTTTTACGAGAAAGCAAAAATTTATTGCAGAATTTGTTGAAATTTCAAGTTTTACTATAAAATGCATTAGGTGTGATACCCCCTTCGAGTTTTTGCACCAAATTCTATGTTTGGTGGAAAACTCGAAATTTTTGAAATTTAGGGTAAAAGTGAATAAAATGAAAAATTAGGGTAAAACCTAACTCATTTTCATTTTACTACTGAAACTTTGCTCTGGAGAAAAAATGGTTGAGGTCACTCACCGAGCTGATGAGGTGTGAACGAGGGTAGGGAGGATACGGGTAAGGATCGTGAACCTCTTTAGCTTAGGAATTTTTTATTTTTAGGGTTTAATTTTTGTAATTTTTGGATTTTTAGGGCACAGTTGTCGTTTCACAGTCGTGTTGATGATATTAGTTAGCTCGATTTTGATGATATCAAATTTTTTGATATCATTAAAATGGGTCTAATTTTGGCAATATCAACCAAATTTTGGTGATATCGGAGAATACAATATCATCAAAATAGGTCCGATATTGAACAAAATCGTCTGATATTGTAATATTAGGTCTGATAATGGTTACTGATTGCTAATTTAATTTTTGTTGATAGAGACAAGTTTTGAAGAATAGGGAGTGGAGATACAATGGTCTCTAGGGGGATTTGAGTGCCCTCATAGATGTAGAGAGAAACACTCTAGAGGCTACTGGTTTGAGACATGTGGTAGAGATGCCATAAATCTTGATAGATTTGAGTTTGTTGATGGTATTGGTCGAGCGATGGTATCCAGGGTCTTCATGCTTCTGGCTACCGATAGGGGAGATGGCCTTGATATTGGAGGATGTATGGAGGATACTGAGGGTGCCCATCAGGGGTATGTTTATTGTTACATCTGGTAATCAGGGTCAGGTGATGCAACGATTATCTGGAGATCCAAGCTTCTTGATCGAGAAGGGTGGAGTTAGTATCGAGAGACTCAGCTAGATAGATGGGGTCTCTTGATTGATAGTGCTTCTCAGTGGTGTGGTGGTAGGATTGTTATTGTGCCATCAGAGTGGTCACCACCTACCATGGATTTTGGTAGAGGTTGTGGCTGACATGAGAGATCAAGGTCTATGATTTGCATGGGGTCCTTACATTTTATGTCACTTGTATAGGACTCTATTCAGGGTTGTATACATAGGAGGTGCAACATTGGTACTTACTTCTTTCTTATATGTATGGTGTTGGGAGCACATAGTAGTGAGGAGACCTATAGGGCTATCACTAATGGGAGTGGTAGTAGAGAGGCCTAGAGTGTTTTACTGGTGCTTGTGTAGAGGACACCTGAGGTGGGTTAGCCTCGATATAGCTAGGAGGTTGATGGATGAGCTGACTATGGATAGCATCTAGTGGAGGCCTTGGAGAGGGCTTCCAGGGTGGGGAGAGGATGGATTTGAGTTGGCTCACATGAGGTGAGTGATCTAGCTCTAGATGGAGTGAGGTGAGGTGGAGCTACACCATGTAGACCAGGTTCTATGATAGTTTGGGTTGTAGTAGGACATCCCTGAGACTAGGGATTTCATATTTTTTAGGGTGACACGAGACACCATGATAGTGAGTGGTGCTCTAAACATGGCTTGATTTATGGATCCTCTACCAGATGATGATGTGGTGGCCATGGTAGAGGGTGATGATGCTAGAGTGACTATGAGATATTCATAGTGGTATGCTAGCATTCATCCTACATGGATTACCAAGCCGAGGGGTACAGTTCATCAGGCAGTTGAGTTGGTTGTTCGACAGTGATGCTCTACTAGCCATCAGTAGAGGAGGACATATATACCCCCTAGGAGAGAGGGACCTCACACTAGGGGAGGGCATCAGATCTAGAGGATGACTAGGCTAGAGAGGGCTTTGGGATAGAGGAGAGATCTAGGAGGGTAGAGGAGGAGAGGAGAGCCTCTCCTTAGTAGGAGGTGAGACCTGATTCACCTGGGAAGGGCATGGTTATAGAGGTGGGAGAGAGTAGCGAGATGGTAGCTCTATGGGTAGAGAATGTAGGTGAGAGAGTAGATTATGATTTAGAATACTAGGATCTAGACCTTGGAGATGGAGCTCGTACATGCATAGGCTCAAGTGGTTTAGGAAGCTATATCTAGGGTATCTATTTTGACATCTTCCCAGTTGATTCAATTGGGTAGGAGCGGTTCAGGGAGTGAGGCATCTCGGGCTGCCCAATGGGTAGCTTTTTATTAGGCATTGTACTTTCAGGTAGTGCCTGAGGGTCAGAGAGTTCCACTACCTAAGGATTTTGTGGCTCCAAGCCGCTCGAGATCAGTGTCTCGCTCTACATCTAGGATAGCCTCAGAGGTCCCCCAGTTTTGATCACCTCGACCCCCTGGTAGGGATGATGATGCTCAGAGCTCTAGAGGCTCGAGGGGAGTATAGGGGTGATATACTGAGATTGTTTTTGTGGTATATCTCCTAGTGATTGAGTATGCCGATTTTGGAGATTATGGCATACCAGTTGGCTTCATTTTGTACTTATATTTTGGGATATATATATATATATATTGATCTTTTTGTTTATGCGACATTGTATGATTTGATTGGATGATTTATTGCATTTTCTTATGATGGTTGTGTTACATAATTTTTGTAATCATGCTTTGATTTTTGAACATTTTTTATCATGCTTAACTTGAAAAAGGAATGGTTTTGCAAAGTGTGTTTGAAAGACAAAATATGTTTTTGTGAAGTGATACAATTGATGGATTAGCAATGAACCTCAAAAGGATGTTGTGTTGTTATATGACCATTCATGGAGATCAATGCTCGCTAGGTCATGAAGTGTATCTTGTTGTGAGGAAGTTTTGTATTGCTAATGCCAAAAAATATTTTGGGCTCAAGAGTAACCTTGAGGCTTATGATGATGAAAAAGGATGGTGATTCCTTTAAGAGGAATCGATTTTGGGAAAATAGGTTGATAAAGATTGTATTTGTGAGAAATATAGAGTAAATTAAGCATGAAAATTTTGGGAAGGATGACTTGCGCTAGGCATAGAATTCCTAGTGCAAATTTTGAAGTGAGAGTTATTACTAGGAATTATGCCATCATCGCGAAGTCAAAAATGCAAATGCATGATAAGATAATTATATGCGATTTAAAATGTAAGGTTCATTTGAAAATAAATCATTATGTTGCATGTTGAAAATTTTGAAGACAATATATACTATAATTGCTAAAATGAAGTGATTTGTGGGGATTAATGCAAATGGTTACAAAAATTGATGTTTTCTAGCAAATTTCAAAGAAATATTTTAAATTATTTCAAGGATAAAGTCAAATTTATCAAGAACCAATGTGTGATGTGTGAGTTCATTATCCATATTGATTCACATAATGATACAAAATCTCTCAAGGATCAAATGTGTGTGCTTTGTGAAGTTGATTTACCAATTTTGAGTGAGGTAATGATACAAGCCAACTTTTATGAACCAATGTGTGTGCAAGTGAAATATTCGTTAACCATGATTTTATGCATGCAATTGTACTGAACTACTATGTAATTCAAGTCACCAAAAGCTAGCTGATCCACAAGCGTACATTGGTCTATACAAAATAAGGTCGCTAATGTGACAGACATGTCACCACGCGTAAGGATACCACCATTGCCAAGCCAACTTGATGCCACCTAACCTGTAATGAGGATCACCCCATGGCTTTCAAATGACTAAGGAATTCTAGGGATTCAAGCTCATTACCCCCTTCTTTTCTTTTTATTTCTTTGAGTAGGGATTCTTGTTCATTTTGTTTTTGAACAAGGGGATTTTATTGCTTTTGTAGTAAAATTATTTTTTTTTTCTTTTTGCTTCTTGCTTTTTTTCTTGGATACTTGCTCAGATTAGACAAGGAGCAAGGGATTTTATTTGGGTAGGGGGGAGCTTGTCCTTTTTCCAATTCTCAGTATTCTAGACCATGCGCATAATAGGATAGCAAGGGAAAATTTTCACTTAAGGAACTAAGACTACTATGTAGTATCATATTTCGAATTTGCAAAAATCATTTTAAGATGTGAAATGTGTTCTTGGTTCAAAAAGTAGCAAGACCAGTTCCCAAAACTCAAAATTTTATTTAGTGAAGTAATAGTGATTTTGGTTCAAGAGAGATTTATAATCAAAATTACAAAATCAAGATTTAGTAGAAATGTGAATTAGGTGAGTGGTTCAAGATAACTTTTGAGTTTATCCAAAAGAAAATGAAATATAACTTGAATTTTGAAAAACAACAATTAATGATGCAAAATGATGACTTAACAACAATTTGACATATTTTTGAAAAAAATTTCTTATTTTTTATTGTTTTGTGATTTGATAATTGCAAATGAATGATAAAATATATGAAGAAGCTATTTACAATTATATACAATGATGGAACTTTTGCTTTTATGCATAATATCTCTTTAGATGCATGATGTTCATTGGTTCTTTGAGATATTTTCCATCCAAAGTAGCCAAGCGATATGCACCAGATCCAAATTTTGCAGTGATGATGAATGGTCCAAGCCAATTGGGTTGAAATTTACCTTTAAGGTCTTTTCTAGCATTAGTATTTTTCTGATTTTCTTTAAGAACTAGATCACCGATCTCAAAATATCGATTATGAACTTTCTTTGAATATGATCTTTTGAGTTTATCTTGATAAGCGTGAAGATGTTCTAGAGCATGAATGCACTTTTCATCTAGAAGTTCCAACTGACTTAGTCTGCCTAGCATGATATTCATCTCCTACTTTGACATCTTGAAGTAGAAGAGCTAAAGAAGGAACTTCTAATTCGAATGGGAAGATGACTTCAGCACCGTAAACCAAGACAAAAGGGGAAGCGCCTGTAGGAGTGCGAACGCTGGTTTGATAAGCCCACAAGGTGGGATATAATTGAGTATGCCAATCATGGCCTGATTTATTAACCAATATTTTTAAAATCTTGATCAAAGTTTTATTGGATGCTTCAACTTGACCATTTCCTTGTGGATAATATGGAGTGGACCATCGATGTTGGATCTTATATTTTTGACAAAGTTTCTTAATATCTTTGTTCTTGAAACATGTTCCATTATCAAAAATAAGTGTTGATGGGATCCCAAATCTACAAATAATTTGATTAAAAATGAATTTAGATACTTGGGTTCCTATGCAAGAAGCTAGTGGCATAGCTTCTACCCATTTTGTAAAATATTCGGTTGTTGTTATGATGAATTTATGGCCATATGAAGAGATGGGATTGATTTTGCCAATGATATCTAGGCCCCATTTGGAAAAGGGCCAAGGAGAGGATATGGCTTGAAGTTCTTGAGCAGGAGCATGAACAAGGTCTGCATGTCATTGACACTTGTCACAATGGTGCACATAATCATTGGCATCCTTTTCCATGGAAGGCCAAAAGTACCCCATTCGTAGGAGTTTTTTAGCAATAGCACTTCCACTAAAGTGGCCTCCACAAGATCCATCATGGACTTCACTTAGCACCTTCTTAGACTCATCTAAATTGAGGCATATTAAAATAATACCTTCAAAATATCTTTTATATAAAGTATTTCCAATAATCACAAAGCGAACAACTCGCTTACGTAATAACCTACATTGGTTTCTATCTAATCCTTCTGGAAAAGTCCCCTTTTGAAGAAAGTTAAAAATATCTGTATACCATGGATTTGGAGTTATTTCATTGATTAAAAACACATCTAGAGGTTCCAAACAAGATTTAGATGAGGTTGGCTCTTGAAGTTGATGAATGATGATCGTAGCATATTCATCATCCAATTCCAAAGGCAACAGAGAAGCGACAACAACCATGGCATCTGCAGCATGGTTGCTAGTACGAGGGATAGCCTCAAGAGTTACTTTCTCAAACAAAGAGATAAGTTTTAAAACATAATATTTATAGGGATGAAGTTTCTCATCTCATGTTTGATACACATTATTGATTTGATTTATCATGAGTTGGGAATCTCCAAAGACTAATAAGATTTTGATTTTTAGAGCTAAAGTTGCTCGTAACCCAAGGATTAGGGCTTCATATTCTACAATATTATTTGTGCAAGAAAATTGAAGTTTGAATGATAAGGGAATAAGTTGCTTTTGTGGAGATATTAATATGATGCCTGCACCTACACCATTCATACATCTAGCTCCATCGAAATATAAGGACCAAGATTCAGAATGATCTTCTTCTAAATTAAGACATTCATCAGGAAATTCGATGTTTAAAGGATGAGTAGACTCAAGAGGAGCAGCAACAAGCTGATCGGCTATGACTTGGCCTTTGATAGATTTTTGACCAATAAATGTGAGTTCAAACTCACTTAGAGCAAGAACCCATTTAGCTGTGCATCCTGATAAGTAAGGTCTACTCATCAGATATCTTAATGGATCAGATTTAGCAATGACAAATGTCTTTTGGCTAAGCATATAATGGCATAGCTTTTGCATAGAAAATACGACCGCCAAGAAAAGCTTCTCTATGGGTGTGTAATGAGTTTCATAACTTATTAACGTTCTACTTATGTAATAAGTGGCTCGTTCTTTCTTATCATCATCAAGTTGAGCCAACATTGCTCCTAATGCAAGCTCAAAAGTAAAAATATATAAGATAAAAGGGCATTCTGGTCTAGGTGGAATGAGTACTAGAGGGGTAAGGAGATATTGCTTAAGAGCTTCGAATGCTTCTTGGCATTCATTGTCCCATTGAAAAGAGGTGTTTTTCTTAAGTAGCTTAAGAAAAGGTTGAGTTTTGTCTACCAATTTATCGATGAACCGATGGATGGATTGAAGTTTGCCTTGCAAACTCCTTAATTTTGTTAGATTTTTAGGTGGTGGCATATCGATGATAGCCTTAATTTTGATGGGATCTATCTCTATGCCATGCATAGAAATGATAAATCCTAATAATTTCCATATTTTACTCCAAATACACATTTATTTGGATTTAGGTAAATTTTGTATTCTCTAAGTCTATCAAATACTCATCGTAGATTAGCGATATGATCTTCTTATTTAATTGAGTGAGCTATGATGTCATCCACATAGTCATGTAGAATGTCATACATCATGTCATGAAAGATATAAGTCATAGCTCGTTGATAAGTTGCACCTACATTCTTTAAACCGAAGGGCATTACTTTCCAATAGAAAGTTCCCCAAGGTGTAATGAAAGTGGTTTTAGGTTGGTCTTCAGGAGCTATTCAAATTTGGTTATATCCTAAAAACCCATCCATAAGGGATAACATTCCACTTCCAACTGTAAAATCAATAATTTGATCCATGTTCGGGAGAGGAAAATCATCTTTAGGACATGCAACATTGATATCTCTAAAATCAGTGCATACTCTAATTTTAGTAGCTTCTTTCTTGGTTACTGGAATGACATTAGATATCCAGTCAATGTAATCGATAGCTTGGATGAATTCAACATCCAAAAGTTTTTGTAATTCATATTTAACTAACAATGCTACTTTAGGATGCATTTTTCTAAGTTTTTGTTTTACAGGTTTTGCATCTAGGCGCACCACTAAATGATGCATGACTACAGAAGAGTCTAGGCTGGGCATATCTACATATGTCCAAGCGAAGACATCAAAATATTCTGTGAGGAATGCAGTATGTTGACTTTGTCTTTCTTCACTTAATTCAGCTCCAATTTTAACTAAGTGAGGATTGGTTTCGGTCCCAATATTGACTTTTAGAATATCTTCTACTACAATATTCAAATCTCTTTCAAAATTAGGAGTGGGTGAGACACCCATTTCTTGGAGTTCCTCCAAAGTTAACTTAGCTAATTCATCTTGTGGGGTAGTTGTTTGAATGTGGGCTATACATGGTATAGACCCATCAAAGAAAAATCCATTCCTCAAAATTTCTTCAAGAGAAATATTGTGAAAAACATCTCCTTCTAAACATTCATCCGGGGAAGCAATCATTTTAGGATATGCTATTGACAACATGTTACAAGAATGTATTTTCTTATTTGCTTTTAAATATTCTTGATGTTTCAAGTACTCTTCGTATGTCACAAGATGGTCATCGTCGTCAAAAGGGAAGGGTTGAGTTTTTGTAGGGATATAGCCAATACCACATCGGGCAGGCCATTCCTCTATTTCTAAAGGTTCATATATGCCATATTCAAGGTGACCTAGACCTTTACCTTTATAACCCATGTTACACATTATCTATTTTGACTTCACATATCCATGAGAAAAATAGCATCGAGCAAAACAATCTTGATCAAATGTAAAGCTCATTTGAATATTAATTTTTCCAGGGTCATACCCTACAGAGATAAAGGTGCAACTCCCTACATGATAGATGTTTCCTTGCCTTCGTGGCAAGCCTATCGTTCGAGGAGATGGTGGTAATTGGGACAAGATAATAGAGTCTTGTACAACAAAATTAGCATGCTCTATGGTTGCTAGTATTGCAGATAAATCTGGTAAAACTTCATCTGAAAGGGGATACAAAGTAGAAGGATTATCTATTTTAGTTGTGATACAAGGTGATATGGGTTTAGTTTGTGAGGGAGGATTTTTAAGAGGGGTAGGATTTGTTGAAGATAAAGCAGGACAGAATGGGACACCGATTGGTTCTGCCATTGCACACATATCAAAGGGTCTAGGGTCACCATGGATAGTGACCAATTGATTTTTAAATTTAAATTTGACACATTGATGTAAAGTAGAAGGGACTACTCTCATTGCATTAATCCAAGGTCGACCTAGGAGAATGTTGTATGATGCAGGGCAAGATACAACAAACACGGTCATGTCTAAGATTCTTGGACCAACTTGCAATGGGATTGACAACACTCCACAAGTTTCTTGGGTTTCATCATTAAAGGCTTTGATGATCATTTCAATTTTCCTTAAATCTTCAGCTCTAAATCCAAATATTTGAAAGAAATCATATGTGCATATATTTAGTGATGAACCATTATCAATCAAGACTCTTTTGACACCCACATCCCCAATTAGGGTTGTAATATATAAAGGATTATCTCTATACATGCTTTGAGGAGGAATGTCTTTATCGTGAAACTCTACATAATTTGTACTGTGGGAAACTACAACATTGACCACAATAGTGGGTTCTATGTCTTGAGGTACCATCATTTTGCTTAAGGTACCCATTAATTCTTCTCTATGTATAGATGAAGTTCTTAAGAGATCTAGGAGAGAAATTCTGGTTGTAGTATTAGCTAATTGTTCATTAATATCATAGGGAGGTTTTTGTTGTGGTTTTGATAGATTATTTCCTTTTGTGGGTGCTTTTAACACAAATGGAGGTCGTTCTTCATTCGTTGTTTGAGTTTGTGATTGGGAATTTTGATTCTGAACTTGTTGCCTAGTGATGACTCCAATAGTACCCACAATGTTGTTGGTTTGTGAGTGACCAAAGTGAGGTCTAGCATTCATTGCTTGTTCAATTGGAAGTATTTATTGAGAGGAAGGGCGTGTAGTCATTCTTCTAGGAAATGGCTCTTCTGGAACCAATAAGTCTGTGATAGGAAGGATTGGTTCTGACTCATCTTCGAAACTATTTGAATTATTAGAAGTAATGTCTATTTCACTTTTCATTTCACTTTCTGAATTACTTCTTGTATCTTTTGAAGATGAAAATTGAAAATATTGAATTGGCCTAATTGTGATTGTAGATTGAGTAGGCACATAAGAAGTTTATGGATTTTGATATGGTAAGAAATTGTTGATGGTTCCCACGTATCAAGTTGGGGGAGGGACATTCTTGTGGTCTAATTGATTCACAACTTCTTTACCATGGTTGGGTAAAGGATTTTGGAAGATGTCTAAATTTTGATTAGCATTTTGTGTTTGTTGCTTTTGAGCATTGTTTGGAGGATTATTGTTTGGAGGGGGTTTTTCTACTTCCATTGCACCTTTATCAATTAGATCTTGTATCAAATATTTTAATATTTTACAATATTTGGTTGAATGTCCATCCACTCGATGAAAATTGCAATGTAAATCATCTCTATATCCAGGTAAAGTGGTGTCTGGTTGTCGTATTTTTGGCAATCATATCAAACCTTCTTCCAATAATTGGGGTAGAATCAAGGTTAAAGGTTGGTTCAATCTTGTGAATTCTCATGGAGGTTTATCAAGAACCTTTAATACAAATTTCTTTATGGCTTCGATAGTATTGATATTTGGAGTGTTTCTACTATCAAGTAACTCCATCACCAACCACTTGTTTATTTTTATATTGGTTTTTGGAAGATTTATCTTCATCCTTCTTCTTGAATTATCCTCTTCTAATAAGGGCTTCTTCTACCCTTCTTGCTAAGTCTATATCTTGATCAAAATAAGTTATTGTAGTAGTGGTGAGTTCATAAGATAACTGCTCTTGTAAGTTATCGATGAAGATTTCTAACATTTCTCGATGAGGTAAAGCAAAGTGTAATTTCCCTAGAATTTGTCTCCATTTAGCTAGGAATTCAGAAAAACTTTCATCTTTTCCTTGTTTTAAATTATATAAGTCTTTAATGGTAACATGCCTTTCTATGTAGGCACTAAATTGATGAACAAACATTTTTGTAGTTTCTTCAAAATTTCTCAAGGAATTAGTTGGTAATTGATAATACCATTCCAAAGCCATGCCTCCGAGGCTTTTAGGAAATATTTTTAGTAACAACAAATCATCATATGAAATATCATGACAAGCTATCCTAAACATACGAAGATGTTCAATAGGATCTTCGGTCCCTTTATATATCGAAAGAACTGGCATGGGGAAATGTTTAGGATAAGGTTGGGCAACAACAATGGGATCCAATGGTTGACTACACATCTCTTTATAACTGTATGTGGGATGATAAGGATCTATTTGATCTAAGCGTGAAGCTAATTGTTTGACTATAGCTTCAAGTCCTTGTGGTTGCCCACTAAATTGATTTTGTGTCATCATATTGTTGTGCATTTGATGATATGATTGTGTCACCATATGAGGATTTCTAGTAGAAACACTATTATGTAGAGTATTTGTAGGAAGAGTATTGTGAAGTTTATATGGAATTGCATTTTGCTGAGTTTTCTATTGATAATGGTTAGAATTTTGTATTTTTTTAGATTTTTGTGATGTTGATGCTTGTTGATTAAGAGCTTGAGAGAAAAGGGAAGAAAATAGTTGTTTTTGTTTGGAGGTAGTTTTGGTGTTCACAGTAGTAGATTGTGTTGCTAGTTTTTGAGTGTTCAAATCCATGTTTTGATTGATGTTTTGAGATGGATCATCTTGATCATCATCTTGATCTATTCTATTCATGTATGTCAATGGATTTGCGTGCATTCAAAAGCAGATTCTATAGCTACCTCCATTGAATAATCTCCTTTTGGGAGTAAATGTTTTGTCTTTAAAACTTGATTGATATCATCTATATTACTTTTTAGAAATTCAGTAAAGTGTTGGATAGATTTGAAACTAACATTACCTTGAGGGTCTATTGTAGGCTTGGTAGGATCTTCTTCTTCCTCTTCTCTATTGTCATCCTCATCTTGTTCCGTGAGTCTATCATCTTCAATATATATCTTATCATCAAGATTTTCTTGATCTGGCTCTTCTACGGAGTTAGATTCTATTTGTTTACCATTTCTCAAGATTCTAGGCATTTTGCCTTTGGCTATTTTGTTTTTCAGTGGTATATATATATATATATATATATATGTTTTGAATTTTTGGGTATATATGTTATATATATACCTATATGAAATATTGTAGATATGTATATATATATTGTTTTTTTGAAAAGAAAGTAAAAATAAGAATTATAATATTCTAGATAATAAGCTTAGTCTTCTTGAAAGAGTTTATGAATGTCATTGATAGGTTCAAGTTCTTCAGGAGTCATATAATGCTCTTCTTCAAATTGAAAGTTTGCTTTTAGGAATTTGACAAAGTGAGCTATAGTAATGCTATCAATTTTAGAATCTTGAGAATAAAACTATATTTTATGACAATATTCACGAAAATGGACTGCTCTAGGAGTTCTTTGATATCTTCTCTTGTTTTCCAAAACTATCTCTTGATCTTCTACATGTGCAAGAAATCGGTGTACAGTTATGGCATTTTCAAGATAATCCTCAAAAGTGTAGATAGATGAAGAGATGCTTGCTCTCTTATCAGCTAACCACCTCTCACATGATCTTTGTATATCAAAGTAGTGAGAATAGTGATCGGGTCCCAAAATTCTAGCTATGTTGAATCTCTTGATTTGACTAAGTCTTTGTGTGTTGGCTTTAATGATGTCAAGTCTTTTCCAAAGTTCAGCCCACTCTTCTTGAGATGGGATAGTAGGGTGTTCAACCACTAAAGATATTTCTTGTGTAGATAATAGTGTTCTAATGTCTATAATTGTGGATCTTCCTATATTGGAATCTACCATCTAAGAAATGAATCTAAAACATACAAGTTTAAATGATGATTTTTTTTTATGTTTTATGTTTTATGTTTTTGAATCAGAATGATGCTTATGTAGTTCACGTCGGGTTCACCAAAAAATGTAGTTCTAAAATTTTTGCACTCCTTTCCTTCAGGCTAATGGATCTATGCCTCAAAGGGGAATGGGAAAATGATGGGTCTACACCTCGGAGGAGAAGCACTTGATGTCGTGCCCTCTTTGGTGATTGTCGATGAATTAGGTGGGTTCACTAGGAAACATTTGTATGGCAGTTTCCATGCCTAGGTTGGGAGTTGTTTGATGGGTTCATTTTAATTCACTCACATTCACCTAGTTTGGCCAAATGCAACTAAACTGATACTATATGCAATTTTATTTTAAATGAAGACAATGCAGAGCAGAATATAGCAAATATAGTATATGCAATGCTAAATTGAAAGAGATTTCAATACTTACTTGACCTAGATGTTTGATTTGGAGTCTTTCTACCTGATCTAGATGATATCGGACATTGTAGGGTGATATCAGACATCCAATATGGTATCGACTGATCCGATATGGTATCGGGGATCCGATATAGTCAAAAACCTACAACTACACAAATTGATGCCAAAATATGATTTCAAAGTATAACATGCATTTGATTAAACATGGATTGAGTTAGGTAAGATGCATAATGTGTAATACTCAAATGAAATTAATATGAATCTATGCTATGATTGCAAACAACAATGCAAATAGGATACTATATTGATAAAAATATGATATAATGATATAATCTTTATTTG
Organism: Wollemia nobilis; assembly: GCA_028583015.1. NCBI lineage: Eukaryota > Viridiplantae > Streptophyta > Pinopsida > Araucariales > Araucariaceae > Wollemia > Wollemia nobilis. The sequence continues at coordinate 1,926,412 of JAQPPZ010000613.1, read as the reverse complement.
AATAGAATAATAAGCAACATATGAGATTCTCTAGATGTAAAGCAAAGTGAGAGAAATGCAAACAGTGGTCTGAAGATGCCCCCAAGTGACCTGTAGATGATATCGGATGAGTTCTAATGAAATCAAATGATCGATAACGTATCGTACAAGTCGATGCATGATTTTAGATCTTCAAACCTATAATAAAATAGAAAAAATGTGAGTCTGCAATAGGATTAGGGAGCAAAAAGGGCTGGGGGTCAAGGGAGATCTAGGAAGGGTGCCTAGATTAAATAGGCATAGGTGGTTTTGGGGGGTTATGCTAGAAAATAAGGGAAGTTGTGCTTTCCCTTATTTTGGATGATATCAGTAGACCTGATACCATAACATCCATGTCGTTGGCCAGATACGGATAAAGGAGGTTACAACAATTTTTGTCCTTTTGTTGTTTTAGGCAATTTTTTAGTTTTGGATGAAATCAGATGAGCCGATTTCGTATCAAGAAGGTCTGATATCATACCAGATGATCGATATCATTCAGATAGAGCCGATATCATCAGGAAGTTAAAAATAAACTTGATATGAGCACAAAAATCGAGGTAAGAGGTTGGAAAGTGGTTTTAATGAATTTTTTGAATGTTTTGAACTTAGGGTAAATTGACATGGGTCAATTTTAGCCTATTACAAGGAAAAAAGAAGTCGTTTAGACTTTTGTTTAAAGGTAAATTTATCAGTAGAATTCCTCTATGTTATTTTTCTAGATGCATGTCTCTTTCCATTTGGCATATTTTTAAATTATTTAAAGATATTTATTTTTAGGTTAAGCTATTTTTAGCTTTTAATAAAAATCATAAAATTTTCCTTAGACATTTGTCAAGAGGTACCAAAAATGTTGTATTTATTTTGTATCATAACAATTTCCTATGAAATTATCTAAATCCCCCATGGGCACATATGATAGCCATGAATTATGGCATTATCTAAAGTCCCCTTAGCACATATTTTTTTTTATCATAGTCATGCCCTATAACATTATCTAAAGTCTTCGTAGGCATATATCATTTTGTATCATAGCAATACTTTATGGCATTATCTAAAGTCCCCATAGACATATCTCTTTTGTATTATAGATTGAATCATAACAATGTCTTATGGCATTATCCAAAGTTCCCTTGGACACATATTTTGTGTATATACCTACATTATATTTGTATCATAAGAATATCCAAATAAACCATCCATATAAATATGATCCTAAATGTCATAAAAGTCTGAAGTTATTTTCTAACATCAAATCATCATCTTATGTCAACATAAATTTAATGCATAATCAACTAACAAGCACATAATATAATTAAATTATGATAAAAAAAAAGTAAAGCAGATTTGGGTTGAAGGAAGGATGACAGATGGATGCAAACACTGTTCAGGTGGGAGCACAAAAATTCAAATTTTAGAAGGTGGTAAGGAATAAATTCAAATTTCCATAGGTTAGGAGGATGATCATGGGATCATTCAAGATGGTGTCCCTTTCGAGGAGCCTAAGGATGGTCATAAAGGTTGGGAAAAGGCCTTTGAAAATGTTGCTCAGTTCTAGGGAGATGAACCTCCCGAAAAAGGAACCAAATCTAGGACCCCCCTGGTTGAGGGGCCCACTGCTGAAAAGCCCTCCTTTGCTAAAGTCCTTAGTGAAGGAAGGAATAGTCCTAGAGATACCAAACTAAACCTTATCCCTACAATAATTATCCAAATACCTCACAATGGAAACCTTATCGCTAGTCAAAAATCTCATTGGAGGTAAACCTGATCTTGAAACCATCAGGATATGGGTGCATGCTAAATGGAATGTTGTGGGTAGCATGGAAAATTTTGGCCTATACAAGGGTTTTTTTGGTATTCGGATTAATAATCATGATGATGCCAGTCAAATTATTACAAGGATACCTTGGTTCTTGGGAAGACAGAGTTTGTTCCTATGAAGATGGGCTGAATATTTTGACCTTGAAACCCATAGAATTAACCATGCTCCTATATGGGTTCATTTTTTGAACCTTCCCTAGAAATTCTAGCATGAGGATATTCTCAAAGGTATCACTAAAATCATTGGTGATTTGGTGGCCATCGATCATGCCATGTTAGCTAGGTCAAGGATGACAATTGCTTGAATTTGTGTCAGTGAAAACTTAGATTCAGAGCTTCCTACTTTTGTGGAACTAGAATATGGGTCTTACTACTAGAAGCAAGTAGTAGAATATAAAAATAAGCTAATATTTTGTGTGGAATTTTGTACTCAGGAGCACCTAAGATCTCAATTCCCTTCCCTAAAAGTGTAAGCCAAACCTGAGATCCCAAAAGGTAGTGCCCATTTCATCAAGAATGAAATAAGGAAGAATCTAGTTTCAAAGGAGTGGTCTTCAGATAAATCAAAAATTAGAATCCAAACAATAATAGAAATGATCATCCATAGGGTGTTGCTACAAAAGAGCCTCAAGCTCCCCCTCCAACTACTAATAAGGGCAAATAGATATCTGCCACAAATCTAAAAATGCATAAGGAAGAGGTAAGATATTTCTTTTCTTTTCCAAACAAGTACCAAGTAATTTTTGAAATGCCATCACTTGATAACAAAAATGATAAAGTCCCTCATAGTACAGAACCAACTCACAATATTTCTTCTATCTCCAATGATAAGATGAGGTTTGAAGCTAAATATCCTCTAATACCATCGATAATGTTGGGATTTCCCACTCTTATCCTCAACCTCTAAGAACCCCTAACTTCTTAGGACCCTCAAGTCCACCCCTTGAGTCTTTTCCGGAGAGCTTAGGTAATCCTTGCAAATCGACCAAATTGAAGAACCTGCAATCCTAGAAACCATTCCTAGATCATCCAATCCAGTGGTTCAAAGAATTAGCTCATAAATTTTTAGCCTAAAACAAACTAGAAGTTCCAATAAATTCCCTATTTATTATGGAGGATATAATAATAAGGGTAGAACTTCGGCCAATGATCAATGGAAACATGTATTATCTGAGGAATAGCGAGTGGAATCTAAAAAACCCTATTTTCCACAGGGATAAGTCAGAATAAAGATGACTTCAAATGCATCAAACCTCCCCAACCTCAAGGAAAGGGAGGCAAAAGGAATGCTAAATCATCTAAATGAAAATCCTCTCTTGGAATGTGAGAGGACTTAATGGTCTAGCAAAGCAAAGGCTAGCTAGATCATTAAGAAAAGAAGTCAATCCCACAATATTTTTGATGCAAGAAACCAAAATAGGAGATAATTCAGTTGTTGCCTTGAGAAAAAAACTATGGAAAAATGGGGAAGCCATTTTCTATAGTGCTAGGGGTGCTTCAGGAGGTCTCATGTGTATTTGGAATTTAGAGAAGCTTGAGGGTAGATTGATTCACTAAAATGATGTGTCAACTAGCATTTTGTTTTTTGATAAAGACAAAAATTTCCCATGGATACTCACCAATGTATATGCACCTGATTCAATCCCTGGAAGATCTAGGCTATGGGAAACCTTAACCAATATTAGAAGAGCTATCACCAATTTTCCTTGGATTTTAGCTAGGGACTTTAACACTCCCCTCTACCCTTTAGACAAGAGAGGTGGTTCTGGGTCAATTTCAAAAAGCATGGAAGAATTTCATGATTTCATCAACTCCAATAATATGATGGATGTTAATATAAAAATAAATCAATTCACTTGGACCAACAGAAGGAGTGGTAGCCAAATAATTTAGGTTAAACTGGATAGAGTCCTCTTTTCTCAAGAGGCTACTTCAAAGTGGGGAGATGCCAACCTCCAATCATTACTCAAAATTAGTTCATATCATAGTCCACTTTTGCTAGAAACAAACAACCCTCAGACCTTTAGAACCCACTTAAAGTTTGAAGCCATGTGGATTCACCATCCAAACTTCAAGGATAAAATCATTCAGTGGTGGCAATCAAATATCCATGGATCACCCTCATTCAGATTGGGGCAAAAATTGAAATTGATCAAAGAAAATCTCAAGATTTGGAACAAAGACATCTTTGAGAACCTTTTTAAGAATAAACAGACAATAAATAACTATCTGGCAAGAATTGAAAATGATATTATGAATGGATAAAATGATGGTGTCTCGTTGAGAGCCAAAGAAAATTTTCTAGCCTATGAGGAAACCTTTTGGAGGCAAAAATCTTGAGCAATCTAGATCAAGGAAGGATATTCCAATACAATTTATTTTCACATTTCTACTATAAGGAATAGGAGTAACAATAGAATTAAGGAATTACTTAGGAATGATGGGAGTGTAACAATAGATATCAAGGAAATTAGATCTAAAGCTATCTCTCATTTCATGCAACTGCTCAAAAATCTAATTTCTGCTTCTACCTCTGACTATGCTAAAGAATATTTGATTCAACACATTCCTATTTCCACTTTATAGGATATCAACTTCAAGTTAACTACTATTCTCTTAGACGATGAAATCAAACAAGCCCCATTTTCCATGAAACCTAACAAGGCTCCTGGCATTGATGGGTTTCCTCGATTTTTCAAGGCTTTTTGGGATTTCATTGGTCATGATATATGTGAGGCTATAAGGGAATTCCAGTCTTCCAAGGCCATACCTCACAATTTTAATTCCATGTTCATAGCCATGATCCCTAAAATCCAAAATGCTAAATCTTTTAATGATTTCAGACTTGTAAACCTCTGTAATGTTGTATACAAAATTCTTATCAAATATTTAGTCAATAGGATACGATATGTTCTTCCTCTAATCATTGATCACTACCAATGGAACTCATTTCAAGTAAGGTCTATTCTAGATGGGATCATATTGTTCATGAAGCCCTGCATTCTACTTCTCAAATAAAGAAGGTTGCTTTCCTTTTAAAGCTTGATATGAATAAAGTATATGACATAATGAACTGGGAATTTTTACTTGCAGTATTAACCAAATTTGGATTCCATCATGATTGGGTTAATATTATTAAAGGATGCATTTCCTCAACATGGTTCTTTGTCCTAATCAATGGATCACCTGTTGGATATTTTCCTAGTGGTAGAGACCTCATACAAGGGGATCCTTTATCCTCCCTTCTCTTCATCATTGCTAGGGTTATGCACAATGGTAAATATTAGCAAATTGGGCAAATATTAGAATTTTCAAAATTAGAAATTGGTGAATATGAGGACCCTCAATTTTTACCCATTCGCCTAAAATTTTTAGGACCAATTTGTTCTTAGGGTCAATTCACCATAATATATATCCAAACATAGGCATATTTGTACTCGTTGGAAAGATATTTTCAAGCCTGATCTAATGGTGGTGTTTTTATAAAGTTATAAGGTGATTTAATAGGTCAAAAGTTACCCCAAATATGACCTTACTTTTTAGGGCTTCAAATACCCCAAATTTTGGTGTGAAGATGATTGATTTGATTTTCTTAGGATTCGCCATGATTCACCTTGATTTTGATTAGGATTCACCATTTTTTTACAAGTAAATTTTGAGTCCAACCCCTTATGCATAACCCTGATGAGAATTCTAGACTCATCCTCAAGATAAGGTGATGTAGGGATTACTCCTAGTTTCTCAAGGTCCTTGGGCGCTAGATGACTTGACTAGTGCAACATAAGGGACTAATCCATTAAATAAGAATTCATTTCAAAGGACATCCTCATGAGCCATGTCATAAAGAGTGTTGCCTTCAACATACTCCTTTGGGGTTGTAACTAACTCAGGATCACCACAGTTACAACATTGTAGAACAAAATTTTAGAGGTAAAAGGCAATCCCTCATCCTCATCACTTCACTCCAAGCCTTGATGATCTAAATATTCAACATAAATAATAAGGTGATCATCATCATCAAATTACAAAGGTTAGTTTTTATTTAGTATGTAGCCTATGGTACATCGTACAGGACAAACTTTGGCATCCAAAGGCTTACCTTTTTTTTTGTGGTCCCAAACCTTTACCAACATATCATAAGCTAGAGAGGATCTATTTAGGGAGTGGGTAGTCGTTGGACAAGTAATAATGGGCAAATGAACACTCAATAATAAAACGGTTTCTACCATGATTCTTTTCTTTGAAGGTTGTAGCCCCAAATATAAAGGTATACGTGACAATGTGTACAACTTCACCTTTCTTATGAGGTAAACCCATAGTCCTTAGTGAAGGTAATAGCCTGGAAATATTCAAAAGAGACTCTTGAATAAATGTATTAACTTGATATTATGATGAAACATTAATTATTGGTTCCTCACTCACTTTAATATTTTCAAGTTGCTTGGTTATGTGATATGAGGAAACTGATGGGCATAAATTGAGACTATATTGAGATTGCTTGACCAACAAACAATATTTGAATGGATAAGGGTCACCCAAAATGGTGACAAGGTGATTCTAAAATTCAAAATTCAAACATTAATGGAAGGTATAAGGGACAATCCTCATCGCATGAATCCAAGGGCATCCAAGAAGATGATTAAAAGATGTAGGGCAAGGTACCACATAGAACAAGGTATATAATATCTTAGGTCCAACCCTAAGAGGGAGAGATAAAATACCACAGGCCTCTTGGGACTCATTGTTGAAAGCTTTTATGATAACATAAAATTTAGTTAAGTCTTCCTCTTTTAAACCAAAGTTTTGAAAATTTTGATAAGTGCATAAATTGAGGGAAGAACCATTGTCAATAAAGATTTGTTTGATAAATATTTTCCTGATAAATGTTATGATGTAGAGGGAAGAATCTCCTTGTAAGTTTTAGGAAGGCATATCGTCATCCAAAAATATGATGTGATGTATTCCAAGAGAACCCACAACATTAACTATACCACTAGGGTAAATGTTTGGAGGGACACATTGTTGTCTTAGAAGCTCCAAAAAAGCTTCCCTATGTATAGGAGAAGTTTGTAAAAGATCTAATATAGATATCTTGGTTGGGGTACTATATAACTATTGTTGAATGTTAAAGGAGACTTTAGTTTGTGGTTTCAAAATTAAATTTAGGTTTTCTAATCTTGCACTCCTTTTTTGGGTATTCTTCAAAACTAAGGTATATTTTGAAGGTGGTTTGGATGAAGAACTCATATCCTACTAATAATGTTGATTCAATTGCATCTATTCTTGTTTCCATGTGGTAGCTACTATTATAACAACCTTATTATCATAGGGAGGGACACATTTATATATGACACTTGATTAGCATACAACTAATCATGCTTAGGGAGGGGGTATTGAAAAATCCCCATGTATTGATTAGTTATGAGTGATTTCTGTGTAGGAGGTTGATTGGTTGTTGGATAATTGGGTTGAGAACCTTCTATAACAAAACATCCTTCATCAATTAGGTCTTGAACCACTTTTTTCAACCTCTTACAAGAGTTTTTCAAGTCCCCTTCCACTCTATGATACAATGTTGACTAGCTTTGTACCAACTAGTTGTGGTATTTGGTGTCAAGTTGCCTTATGGGAGGTAACTAAATCATGTTAGCTTCCAAAATCTATCTTAGGACCACTGTCATAGGTAAGATGAGTCTTGTGAAATTTCTTTGTGGGGGTTTTTGAGGTTGTCTAAGAATAATATTTTGGAGGGTGTTAACAACACTAATAGGCCTATTATCCATTACCTCATCACCCATCACATGCTTGTTCTTATACTATCTTAGTGGTCCTATAGTATTTCATTTTAAGCTAACATCTTCTAGTTAGTGATTGATCTACCCTTCTTGCTAGATCTATAGCTTGGTCATAATATGTGATAGTTATTGTCTCCAATTCATAAGATATTTGTTCTTGTAAATTTTTAATAAGTATCTCAAGCATATCTCGTGGAGGTAGAGTATATCTTAATCATCCAACTAGACTCCTACAACAAGCCAAAAAAATGAAAAAAAATTCTTCCTTACCTTGTTTTAACATATACACAACTTTCATAGTCACATTATTTTCAACATAAGCCCCAAATTGTTGGACAAATAATTAGTTCCTCAAAATAATGGTTGGGCAACTGATAATACCACTCTAATACTAAGCTATCAAAACTCTTAGGAAACGTCTTTAGCAACAAAATGTCATCATATATGATATCATGACATGTTATCCTAAAAATTCTGAGATGTTTAGTTGGATCTTCCATTCCCTTATAGATAGGCAAAACTAGCATTGAAAATGCTTAGGATAGGGCATAGTGGCAATGATAGGATGTAAGGGCTAATTGCACATTTCTCTATAGTTAAAGGTGAAACTAGGAGGTTGAATCATATTCACTCTTGAAACCAATTGTTTCACCATATTTTTTAAACTTTGCATTTTAGGATTGTTGTTGTGTAAAGCCCCTAGGTTCCCTATGAGAGGGGTATACATAGGTTGTTGAATAGTAACTTGGCTTATGTTGGAGGTATTAACACTGTTATGGTATGGGTTATGATATGTGGTATATTGTTGAAGAAGATGAGTAATAGTTGGTGGAACAGAAGTATGAATGTTGATATTAGAATAATGAGAATGAAATTGATCATAATTTTGAGTGGCACTATTTTTAAAATTATCCCAACATTGGTGGTTACAAAAGTGACATAAGTCGATTTATGAGATGGATTACCATGATGAGAAGATTCAAACAAGGGGTTAACATGAATATTTATAGGGGAGATAGTTGGAGGAGGAACCTCACCTATTTTTATTTGAGCTACCTACTCCATAGCCTTAAGAAAAGTCCCTTTATGGCATTTAATTAACCCCAAAACATGATCAATTGATGTAAAGAGGAAGCCACCATTAGGCCCCTCAAAGGGATCATAGTTTGTATCAGTTTCAACATTTTCTTGCTCTTCTACATTGAGGTTAGAATTCTCTCTATCATTTTGATCAACTTATTAGGGAATTTGATCAAATTATAGATGCCTTCATTGACACCTAAGGAATGGATCCATTAGGAAGAGTGAAAGGATAGAGGAGAAAACTAACGAAAAACACACAAGAAGATTTTTTAAATGTTATTAAGATTTTTATAATTCTAAGAAAACAAATTAGTGGTCTTGTTTAAAAGTTTTCAAAAAGAAAGCAAATAGGAAAAGGATTCCTAATTTAGCCACTAATACATGTCTTCATGTCAGGTTCACCAAATATGTAGAAGAGGAAAACATCCCTAGCACGTACGATTCTCGGTTGGATCCACTAGGAGACAAGGTGACTATGGGGATATGTTGTTATCTACACTTGGTGGATAAGGGTTCACTAGGAATGGTTTTAGGACTTGCTCCAATTATGGGGTGGAAATGTTTGATGTATCAATTTAAAATAGTCACCTATGGTTGGCCTTTTCTAGACTAAGACTAAGGAAATGAAAGTGCAATGCAAAACATACATGATGCAAGCATACAATATCTAACCCTAATATGATTCTTATATTGAATGATCTCTAATCCTAGGTTGTAAGAAATAAAATATTTTTGTTTAAACAAGGGTCCGAGGATGCAACAAACAAAACTAAACCTTAATATGTAAACTAAATGATCTTTCCTTTTGAATGCCTAGAAAGCAATTAGATGTATTTTGATCCCCTTTTGTTAATTTTATATTTTGGATAGAATTAAATAAAATTAATAAAATATATAATAGTAAATAGCCTAAAGTTCTACCAAGAGCACTTATCTTTTTCTATGTTTGATCTGAGCTTTATCTTACATCCAACAATATCCCATGGCTTCAACCTATAATTTTTTTTTACAAAACCCTAGTAAATATGATCAGTGTTAGGGGGTCTACTTAGGTTGTTGTATGACAGTGCTTGGAGGTGCATTAGTCAAGCCCCCTAGGTTCTTTTAGCTAAAATTTAGAATATAAAAGCAATATTTGACCTTTTTAGGAAATGGACAAACGAAATATAATGAAACGTAATAGTGCAAAAAATAGAATGCAAATGATGTTGTTATGACCTAATTATAACATAAAATACAAATATAGAGTTTGGAGGTGAATCTTTGTCCCCAAGCTTGATGCAGCCAAAATCATGCCCTATATGGGACAAACATGATATTAGCTCTATAAAAATCATGCCCTATAATTACGGGGCATGATTCATAATAGAATAAAAAGACAATAGATCAATGTGAAATAACTAGTAATTAAAAGCATAAAATTTACACCAATATAATAAAAAGCAATGAACATATATGTATTAAAGCAATGAAATGAAATATTTGTATTAATGTTGTCCTTTAAAGAGGGTTACAATGGCATCCATTGAGGGGAGCTTTAAAATATTGATACAAATATTAAAACATGTGGGGAACATATTTCCTCTCTCTTAAGAAAGATGTATCTTGGTGCAATTGTAAAGATCTTCTTGCTAGTGCAATGTGAAGGAAGCGGGTTTTTTGTGGCCACTACATCAAATATAATGTGGATCTAGAGCTTCTTTATCATCCTTGAATCCTATTGCTTGCACACAAAGAAAATAAGAAACATAACGAAAGCATGTGAGGGGCCCACTAAAGTTGGATTCGTGTTAAATATGAAAGCAATAAAAGTAGTAAAATATAGACACGAGCATGTATAAACAAAAGCTAATATGATGTAGGAACCAAAAATAATAGCCCTATCCTAGAATTAGTAGAAAATAGGAAAATATTTGGTCTAATAGATATCATCTTGATTTGGGACAATATTTTTTATAGATCATCTCAAGACGAGATGGTTACTATCATGGGTCTGCTTTTCTTTATGACCAGCTCTGAGTGGTGTCTGAGATGACCTGGGGGTGTTGCCGATGGATTCTAGCGATATGGAGGTGAGTTAACAAGTTGAAGTAGTCTCTAGAATGAGGCTATAGATCATGCAAAATGAAGGAGTAAATCCTATGGTGTAGTTCGGTAGCATGGTCTTGGTAGTGGGAAAAGCTAGGTGGATTGAATTCGATAGCACTTCATTGCACAAAAACTCAAACTTGGGATTCGGTAGGATATTTGATCAGGGGTTCAAAATTGAGGGGGGAGCATAATTTTATAAACCTCTTGGCTAGAGGCTAAATGTGGCAAGCACCAATTAAGGAAGCTTGCATGAAAAAGAAAAAGGGGTAGTCTACATGAAAAATCAAAAGCATGTCATTAATTGCATGTGATTTGATTAATTTAGCTCATATAGGGCATTTGGCATTGATAAGAGATCATACACATAGATAATAGGTAGTTTTGGTTGTCTATTACTATTTTTATGCTTTTAAATTTATTTTTGCATGAGCGTTTTGGGTTGAGACGATCATGACTTGAGATCATATTGGGTCAAGACGGTCATGACCCAAGACCATCTTGGATTGATATGGTTAGGCTCCTTGTGGGAAAAGTTGCCTAAAGTTGGTGAAAACCAATGAATTAGCCCTAAGTCTACCTAAGGTGAATTATGTGAGTCCAAAAGTAGGCCTCTTTGGGATTTCTCCTCAAAATGATGCATTTTGGGTGTCTACAATAATAGATGCAAAATTAGTAGTACACAAATGCAGATGGATGAAAACAACCTAGTGGTAGTAAAAAAGTAGAAAAAAGGATGAAGACCTCAAATATGGTAGACTCCTTAGGGATTCCACACTTATCCACCAAGGATAGAAACACAACAACAAAAGTAGTAGAAGAGAACTCCACAAAGACGTTTTACAACCTGGAAGAAACTTTAATAGTTCATCTTCAAATTGTTTCTGTTAGAATGCTAGAAAATAACTTAGGCACAATCACTTCTAAAAATCACTTATATTACTTCTTACACTTCGCACTTAGTAGGGGGTCTACTTAGGTTTTTGTATGACAGTGCTTGGAGGTGCAGCAGTCAAGCCCCCTAGGTTCTTTTAGCTAAAATTTAGAATATAAAAGAAAGATTTGACCTTTTTAGGAAATGGACAAACAAAATGTAATGAAACGTAATAGTGCAAAAAATAGAATGCAAATGATGTTGTTATGACCTAAATATAACATAAAATATAAATCTAGAGTTTGGAGGTGAATCTTTGCCTCCAAGCTTGATGCAGCCAAAAGCATGCCCTATATGGGACAACCATGATATTGGCTCTATAAAAATCATGCCCTGTAATTTCGAGGCATGATTCACAATAGAATGAAAAGACAATATATCAATGTGAAATAACTAGTAACTAAAAGCATAAAATTTACACCAATATAATAAAAAGCAATGAAAATAGATGTATTAAAGCAATGAAATGAAATATTTGTATTAATGTTGTCCTTTAAAGAGGGTTACAATGGCATCCATTGAGGGGAGATTTGAAATATTGATACAAATATTAAAACATGTAGGGAAGAGGTTTCCCCTCTCTTTAGAAAGATGTATCTTGGTGCAATCGTCAAGATCTCCTTGCTAGCGTAGTGTGAACGGAGTGGGTTTTTTTTTACCACTACATAAAATCTAATGTGGATCTAGAGCTTCTTTATCATCCTTGAATCCTATTGCTTGCACACAAAGAAAATAAGAAACATATCGAAAGCATGTGGGGGGCCCACTAAAGTTGGATTCGTGTTAATTATGAAAGCAATAAAAGTAGTAAAATATAGACACGAGCATGAATAAACAAAAGCTAATATGATGTAGAAACCAAAAATAATAGCCCTAGCCTAGAATTAGTAGAAAATAGGAAAATATTTTTGTATAATAGATATCTTATTGAGTTGGGAAAATATTTTTTATAGATCATCTCAAGACGAGATGGTCACTATCATGAGTATGCTTTTCTTTGTGACCAGCTCTGAGTGGTGTCTGAGATGACCTGGGGGTGTTGTCGATTGATTCTAGTGGTATGGAGGTGAGTTAACAAGTTGAAGTAGTCTCTATAATGAGGGTATAAATCATGCAAAATGAAGGAGTGTATCTTTTAATCCTATGATGCAGTTCGGTAGCATGGTCTTGGTAGTGGGAAAAGCCTGGTGGATTGAATTCGACAACACTTTGTTGCAACAAAACTCAAACTTGGGATTCGATAGGATATTTGCTCAGGGATTCAAAATTGATGGGGGAGCATCATTTTATAAACCTCTTGGCTAGAGTCTAAATGTTGCAAGCACCAATTAAGGAAGCTTGCATGAAAAATCAAAAGGGGTGGTCTACATGAAAAATCAAAAGCATGTCATTAATTGCATGTGATTTGATTAATTTAGCTCATATAGGGCATTTGGCATCGGTACGAGATCATACACATAGATAATAGGTAGTTTTGGTTGTTTATTACTATTTTTATTCTTTTACATTTATTTTTGCATGACGGTTTTTTGTTGAGACAATCATGACTTGAGATCATATTTGGTCAAGATGGTCATGACCCAAGACCATATTGGGTTGAGATGGTTAGGGTCCTTGTGGGAAAAGTTTCCTAAATTTGGTGAAAACCAATGAATTAGCCCTAAGTCTACCTAAGGTGAATTATGTGAGTCCAAAAGGAGGCCTCTTTTGGATTTATCCTCAAAATGATGCATTTTAGGTGTCTACAATAATAGATGCAAAATTAGTAGTACACAAATGCAGATTGATGAAAAAACTTGGTGGTAGTAAAAAAGTAGAAAAAAGGATGAAGACCTCCAAGATGGTGGACTCCTCCTTAGGGATTCCACACTTATCCACCAAGGATAGAAACACAACAACAAAAGTAGTAGAAGAGAACTCCACAAAGACTTTTTAGCACCTGGAAGAAACTTTAATAGTTCATCTTCAATTTTTTTATGTTAGAATGCTAGAAAATCACTTAGGCAAAATCACTTATATTACTTCTTACACTTCACACTTAGTAGGGGGTCTACTTAGGTTGTTGTATGACAGTGATTGGACGTGCAGAAGTCAAGCCCCCTAGGTTCTTTTAGCTAAAATTTATAATATAAAATCAAGATTTGACCTTTTGAGGAAATGGCCAAAAAAAATGTAATGAAACGTAATAGTGCAAAAAATAGAATGCAAATGATGTTGTTATGACCTATATATAACATAAAATACAAATCTAGAGTTTGGAGGTGAATCTTTATCCCCAAGCTTGATGTAGCCAAAATTGTGTGCTATATGGGACAACCATGATATTGGCTCTAAAAAAATCATGCCTTGCAATTACGGGGCATGATTCACAATAGAATGAAAAGACAATAGATCAAAGTGAAATAACTAGTAACTAAAAGCATAAAATTTACACCAATATAATAAAAAGCAATGAAAATAGATGTATTAAAGCAATGAAATGAAATATTTTTATTAATGTTGTCCTTTAAAGAGGGTTACAATGGAATCCATTGAAGGGACCTTTAAAATATTGATACAAAGATTAAAACATGTGGGGAACATGTTTCCCCTCTATTTAGAAAGATGTATCTTGGTGCAATCGTCAAGATCTCCTTGTTAGCGCAATGTGAAGGGAGCGGGTTTTTTGTGACCACTATATAAAATCTAATGTGGATCTAGAGATTCTTTATCATCCTTGAATCCTATTGCTTGCACACAAAGAAAATAAGAAACATATCGAAAGCATGTGAGGGGACCACTAAAGGTCGATGCATGTTAAATATGAAAGCAATAAAAGTAGTAAAATATAGACACGAGCATGTATAAAAAAAATCTAATATGATGTGGAAACCAAAAATAATAGCCCTAGCCTAGAATTAGTAGAAAATAGGAAAATATTTTGTCTAATAGATATCATCTTGATTTGGGACAATATTTTTTATAGATCATCTCAATATGAGATGGTCACTATCATGGGTCTGCTTTTCTTTGTGACGAGCTCTAAGTGGTGTCTGAGATGACTTGGGGGTGTTGTCGATGGATGCTAGCTATATGGAGGTGAGTTAACAAGTTGAAGTAGTCTCTAGAATGATGGTATAGATCATGCAAAATGAATGAGTGTAGCTTTCAATCCTATGACGTAGTTCGGTAGCATGGCCTTGGTAGTGGGAAAAGCTTGGTGGATTGAATTCAATAGCACTTCGTTGCACAAAAACTCAAACTTGGGATTCGATAGGATATTTTCTCAAGGTTTCAAAATTGAGGGGGAAGCGTGATTTTATAAACCCCTTGGCTAGAGGCTAAATATGGAAATTACCAAGAAAGGAAGCTTGCATGAAAAACCAAAACGGGTAGTCTACATGAAAAAGCAAAAGCATGTCATTAATTGCATGTGATTTGATTAATTTGTCTCATTTAGGGCATTTTGCATCGATACGAGATCATACACATAGATAATAGATAGTTTTGGTTGTCTATTACTATTTTTATGCTTTTAAATTTATTTTTACATGATCGTTTTGGGTTGAGATGATCATTACTTGAGATCATATTACGTCAGACGGTCATGAACCAAGACCATCTTGGGTTGAAATGGTTAGGCTCCTTGTGGGAAAAGTTGCCTAAAGTTGGTGAAAACCAATGAATTAGCCCTAAGTCTACCTAAGGTGAATTATATGAGTCCAAAAGGAGGCCTCTTTGGGATTTCTCCTCAAAATGATGCATTTTAGGTGTCTACAATAATAGATGCAAAATTAGTAGTACACAAATGCAGATGGATGAAAACAACCTAGTGGTAGTAAAAAAGTAGAAAAAAGGATGAAGACCTCCAAGATGGTAGACTCCTCCTTAGGGATTCCACACTTATCCACCAAGGATAGAAACACAACAACAAAAGCAGTAGAAGAGAACTCCATAAAGATGTTTTAGCAACCGGAAGAAACATTAATAGTTCATCTTCAAATTGTTTATGTTAGAATTCTAGAAAATCACTTAGGCACAAAAAATCACTTATATTACTTCTTACACTTCACACTTAGTAGGGGGTCTACTTAGGTTGTTGTATGACAGTACTTGGAGGTGCAGTAGTCAAGCCCCCTAGGTTCTTTTAGCTAAAATTTAGAATATAAAAGCAAGATTTGCAATTTTTAGGAAATGGACAAACAAAATGTAATGAAATGTAATAGTGCAAAAAATATAATGCAAATGATGTTGTTATGACCTAAATATAACATAAAATACAAATCTAGAGTTTGGAGGTGAATGCTTGTCCCCAAGATTGATGCAGCCAAAATTGTGCCCTATATGGGACAACCATGATATTGGCTCTATAAAAATCATGCTCTATAATTACGGGGCATGATTCACAATAGAATGAAAATACAATAGATCAATGTGAAATAACTAGTAACTAAAAGCATAAAATTTACACCAATATAATAAAAAACAATGAAAATAGATGTATTAAAGCAATGAAATGAAATATTTGTATTAATGTTGTCCTTTAAAGAGGGTTACAATGGCATCCATTGAGGGGAGCTTTAAAATATTGATACAAATATTAAAACATGTGGGTAATAGGTTTCCCCTCTCTTTATAAAGATGTAGCTTGGTGCAATCGTCAAGATCTCCTTGCTGGAGCAGTGTGAAGGCAGTGGGTTTTTTGTGACCACTACATCAAATCTAATGTGGATCTAGAGCTTATTTATCATCCTTGAATCCTATTTCTTGCACACAAAGAAAATAAGAAACATATCGAAAGCATGTGAGATGCCCACTAAAGTTGGATTCGTGTTAAATATGAAAGCAATAAAAGTAGTAAAATATAGACACGAGCATGTATAAATAAAAGTTAATATTATGTAGAAACCAAAAATAATAGCCCTAGCCTAGAATTAGTAGAAAATAGGAAAATATTTTGTCTAATAGATATCATCTTGAGTTGGGACAATATTTTTTATAGATCATCTCGTGACGAGATGGTCACTATAATGGGTCTGCTTTCCTTTGTGACCAGCTTTGAGTGGTGTCTGAGATGACTTGGGGGTGTTATCGATGGATGCTAGCGATATGGAGGTGAGTTAACAAGTTGAAGTAGTCTCTAGAATGAAGGTATAGATCATGCAAAATGAAGGAGTGTAGCTTTCAATCCTATGGCGCAGTTTGAAAGCATGGTCTTGGTAATGGGAAAAGCTTGGTGGATTGAATTCGACAGCACTTTGTTGCACAAAAACTCAAACTTGGGATTCGATAGGATATTTTCTTAGGGGTTCAAAATTTAGGGAGGAGCATGATTTTATAAACCTCTTGGATAGAGGCTAAATGTTGCAAGCACCAATTAAGGAAGATTGCATGAAAAAGCAAAAGGGGTAGTCTACATGAAAAAACAAAAGCATGTCATTAATTGCATGTGATTTGATTAATTTGGCTCATATAGGGCATTTGGCATCGGTATGAGATCATACACATAGATAATAGGTATTTTTGGTTGTCTATTACTATTTTTATGCTTTCAAATTTATTTTTTCATGACCATTTTGGGTTGATATGATCATGACTTGAGATCATATTGGGTCAAGACGATCATGACCCAAGACAATCTTCGATTGAGATGGTTAGGTTCCTTGTGGGAAAAGTTACCTAAAGTTGGTGAAAACCAATGAATTAGCCCTAAGTCTACCTAAGGTGAATTATGTGAGTCCAAAAGGAGGCCTCTTTGGGATTTCTCCTCAAAATGATGCATTTTAGGTGTCTACAATAATAGATGCAATATTAGTAGTACACAAATGTAGATGGATGATAACAAACTAGTAGTAGTAAAAAAGTAGAAAAAATAATGAAGACCTCCAAGATGGTAGACTTCTCCTTAGGGATTCCACACTTATCCACCAAGGATAGAAACACAACAACAAACGTAGTAGAAGAGAACTCCACAAAGACTTTTTAGCACCTGGAAGAAACTTCAATAGTTCATCTTCAAATTGTTTATGTTAGAATGCTATAAAATCACTTAGGCACAATCACTTTTAAAAATCACTTATATTACTTCTTACACTTCGCACTTAGTAGGGGGTCTACTTAGGTTATTGTACGACAGCGCTTGGAGGTGTAGAAGCCAAGCCCCCTAGGTTCTTTAAGCTAAAATTTAGAATATAAAAGCAAGATTTGACCTTTTTAGGAAATGGACAAACAAAATGTAATGAAACGTAATAGTACAAAAAATATAATGCAAATGATGTTTTTATGACCTAAATATAACATAAAATACAAATCTAGAGTTTGTATGTGAATCTTTATCCCCAATCTTGATGCAGCCAAAATTGTGCCCTATATGGGACAACCATGATGTTGGCTCTATAAAAATCATGCCCTGTAATTACGAGGCATGATTCAAAATATAATGAAAAGATAATAGATCAATGTGAAATAACTAGTAACTAAAAGCATAAAATTTACACCGATATAATAAAAAGCAATGAAAATAGATGTATTAAAGCAATGAAATGAAATATTTGTATTAATGTTATCCTTTAAAGAGGGTTACAATGACATCCATTGAGGGGAGGTTTAAAATATTGATACAAATATTAACACATGTGGGGAACAGGTTCTCCCTCTCTTTAGAAAGATATATCTTGGTGCAATCGTCAAGATCTCCTTGCTAGCGCAGTGTGAAGGGAGCATTTTTTTGTGACCACTACATCAAATCTAATGTGGATCTAGATATTCTTTATCATCCCTGAATAATATTGCTTGCACACAAAGAAAATAAGAAACATATCAAAAGCATGTGAGGGGCCCACTAAATTTGGATTCGTGTTAAATATAAAAGCAATAAAAGCAATAAAATATAGACACGAGCATGTATAAATAAAAGCTAATATGATGTAGAAACCAAAAATAATTGCCCTAGCCTAGAATTAGTAGAAAATAGGAAAATATTTGGTCTAATAGATATCATCTTGAGTTGGGACAATATTTTTTATAGATCATCTCAAGAGGAGATCGTCACTATCATGGGTCTGCTTTTCTTTGTGACCAGCTGTGAGTGGTGTTTGAGACGACTTGGGGGTGTTGTCGATGGATTATAGCAGTATGGAGGTGAGTTAACAAGTTGAAGTAGTCTCTAGAATTATTGTATAGATCATGCAAAATGAATGAGTGTAGCTTTCAATCCTATGGCATAGTTCGGTAGCATGGTCTAGGTAGTGCGAAAAGCCTGGTGGATTGAATTCGACAGCACTTCGTTGCACAAAAACACAAACTTGGGATTCGATAGGATATTTTCTCAAGGGATTAAAAATTGAGTGGGGAGCATGATTTTATAAACCTTTGGGCTAGAGGCTAAATGTGGCAAGCACAAATTAAGGAAGCTTGCATGAAAAAGCAAAAGGGGTAGTCTACATGAAAAAGCAAAAGCATGTCATTAATTGTGTGTGATTTGATTAATTTGGCTCATATAGGGCATTTGGCATCGGTACGAGATCATACACATAGATAATAGGTAGTTTTGGTTGTCTATTACTATTTTTATGCTTTTAAATTTATTTTTGCATTATTGTTTTGGGTTGAGACGATCATGACTTGAGATCATATTGGGTCAAGATGGTCATGATCCAAGACCATCTTGGGTTGAGATGGTTAGGCTCCTTGTAGGAAAAGTTGCCTAAATTTGGTGAAAACCAATGAATTAGCCCTAAGTCTACCTAATATGAATTGTGTGAGTCCAAAAGGAGGTCTATTTGGGATTTCTCCTCAAAATGATGCATTTTAGGTGTCTACAATAATAGATGTAAAATTAGTAGTACACAAATGCAGATGGATGAAAACAACCTGGTGGTAGTAAAAAAGTAGGAAAAAGTATGAAGACCTCCAAGATGGTAGACTCCTCCTTAGGGATTCCACACTTATCCACCAAGGATAGAAACACAACAACAAAAGTAGTAGAAGAGAACTCCACAAAGACTTTTTAGCACCTGGAAGAAACTTTAATAGTTCATCTTCAAATTGTTTATGTTAGAATGCTAGAAAATCAATTAGGAAAAATCACTTATATTACTTCTTACACTTCGCACTTAGTAGGGGGTCTACTTAGGTTGTTGTATGATAGTGCTTGGAGGTGGAGTAGTCAAGCACCCTAGGTTCTTTTAGCTAAAATTTAGAATATAAAAGCAAGATTTGACCTTTTTAGGAAATGGACAAACAAAATGTAATGAAACGTAATAGTGCAAAAAATAGAATGCAAATGATGTTGTTATGACCTAAATATAACATAAAATATAAATCTAGAGTTTGGAGGTGAATCTTTGCCCCCAAGCTTGATGCAGCCAAAATCATGCCCTATATGGGACAACCATGATATTGGCTCTATAAAAATCATGCCCTGTAATTACGAGGCATGATTCACAATAGAATGAAAAGACAATATATCAATGTGAAATAACTAGTAACTAAAAGCATAAAATTTACACCAATATAATAAAAAGCAATGAAAATAGATGTATTAAAGCAATGAAATGAAATATTTGTATTAATGTTGTCCTTTAAAGAGGGTTACAATGGCATCCATTGAGGGGAGCTTTAAAATATTGATACAAATATTAAAACATGTGGGTAATAGGTTTCCCCTCTCTTTATAAAGATGTATCTTGGTGCAATCGTCAAGATCTCCTTGCTGGAGCAGTGTGAAGGCAGTGGGTTTTTTGCGACCACTACATCAAATCTAATGTGGATCTAGAGCTTATTTATCATCCTTGAATCCTATTTCTTGCACACAAAGAAAATAAGAAACATATCGAAAGCATGTGAGATGCCCACTAAAGTTGGATTCGTGTTAAATATGAAAGCAATAAAAGTAGTAAAATATAGACACGAGCATGAATAAACAAAAGCTAATATGATGTAGAAACCAAAAATAATAGCCCTAGCCTAGAATTAGTAGAAAAAAGGAAAATATTTTGTCTAATAGATATCATATTGAGTTGGGACAATATTTTTTATAGATCATCTCAAGACGAGATGGTCACTATCATGAGTATGCTTTTCTCTGTGACCAGCTCTGAGTGGTGTCTGAGATGACCTGGGGGTGTTGCCGATGGATTCTAGTGGTATGGAGGTGAGTTAACAAGTTGAAGTAGTCTCTATAATGAGGGTATAAATCATGCAAAATGAAGGAGTGTAGCTTTTAATCCAATGACGCAATTCGGTAGCATGGTTTTGGTAGTGGGAAAAGCCAGGTGGATTGAATTCGACAACACTTTGTTGCAAAAAAACTCAAACTTGGGATTCAATAGGATATTTGCTCAGGGATTCAAAATTTATGGGGGAGCATCATTTTATAAACCTCTTGGCTAGAGTCTAAATGTTGCAAGCAACAATTAAGGAAGCTTGCACGAAAAAGCAAAAGGGGTAGTCTACATGAAAAATCAAAAGCATGTCATTAATTGCATGTGATTTGATTAATTTAGCTCATATAGGGCATTTGGCATCGGTACGAGATCATACACATAGATAATAGGTAGTTTTGGTTGTCTATTACTATTTTTATTCTTTTAAATTTATTTTTGCATGACGGTTTTGGGTTGAGACGATCATGACTTGAGATCATATTGGGTCAATATGGTCATGACCCAAGACCATCTTGGGTTGATATGGTTAGGGTCCTTGTGGGAAAATTTTCCTAAATTTGGAGAAAACCAATGAATTAGCCCTAATTTTCCTAAATTATGTGAGTCCAAAAGGAGGCCTCTTTTGGATTTATCCTCAAAATGATGCATTTTAGGTGTCTACAATAATAGATGCAAAATTAGTAGTACACAAATGCAAATTGATGAAAAAACCTGGTGGTAGTAAAAAAGTAGAAAAAAGGATGAAGACCTCCAAGATGGTGGACTCCTCCTTAGGGATTCCACACTTATCCACCAAGGATAGAAACACAACAACAAAAGTAGTAGAAGAGAACTCCACAAAGACTTTTTAGCACCTGGAAGAAACTTTAATAGTTCATCTTCAAATTGTTTATGTTAGAATGCTAGAAAATCACTTAGGCAAAATCACTTCTAAAAATCACTTATATTACTTCTTACACTTTGCACTTAGTAGGGGGTCTACTTAGGTTGTTGTATGACAGTGCTTGGAGGTGCACTAGTCAAGCCCCTTAGGTTCTTTTAGCTAAAATTTATAATATAAAATCAAGATTTGACCTTTTGAGGAAATGGACAAACAATATGTAATGAAATGTAATAGTGCAAAAAATAGAATGCAAATGACGTTGTTATGACCTAAATATAACATAAAATACAAATCTAGAGTTTGGAGGTGAATCTTTATCCCCAAGCTTGATGTAGCCAAAATCGTGTGCTATATGGGACAACCATGATATTGGCTCTATAAAAATCATGCCTTGTAATTACGGGGCATGATTCACAATAGAATGAAAATACAATAGATCAATGTGAAATAACTAGTAACTAAAAGCATAAAATTTACACCAATGTAATAAAAAGCAATGAAAATAGATGTATTAAAATGAAATATTTTTATTAATGTTGTCCTTTAAACAAGGTTACAATGGAATCCATTGAGGGGACCTTTAAAATATTGATACAAAGATTAAAATATGTGGGGAACATGTTTCCCCTCTATTTAGAAAGATGTATCTTGGTGCAATCGTCAAGATCTTGTTAGTGCAATGTGAAGGGAGCGGGTTTTTTGTGACCACTATATAAAATCTAATGTGGATCTAGAGATTCTTTATCATCCTTGAATCCTATTGCTTGCACACAAAGAAAATAAGAAATATATCGAAAGCATGTGAGGGGCCCACTAAAGGTCGATGCATGTTAAATATGAAAGCAATAAAAGTAGTAAAATATAGACACGAGCATGTATTAAAAAAATCTAATATGATGTGGAAACCAAAAATAATAGCCCTAGCCTAGAATTAGTATAAAATAGGAAAATATTTGGTGTAATAGATATCATCTTGATTTGGGACAATATTTTTTATAGATCATCTCAAGATGAGATTGTCACTATCATGGGTCTGCTTTTCTTTGTGACGATCTCTAAGTGGTGTCTGAGACGACTTGGGGGTGTTGTCGATGGATGCTAGCGGTATGGAGGTGAGTTAACAAGTTGAAGTAGTCTCTAGAATGATGGTATAGATCATGCAAAATGAAGGAGTGTAGCTTTCAATCCTATGGCGCAGTTTGGTAGCATGGCCTTGGTAGTGGGAAAAGCTTGGTGGATTGAATTCGATAGCACTTCATTGCACAAAAACTCAAACTTGGGATTTGATAGGATATTTTCTCAGGGTTTCAAAATTGAGGGGGAAGCATGATTTTATAAACCTCTTGGCTAGAGGCTAAATATGGAAAGTACCAATTAAGGAAGCTTGCATGAAAAACCAAAATGGGTAGTCTACATGAAAAAGCAAAAGCATGTCATTAATTGCATGTGATTTGATTAATTTTTCTCATTTAGGGCATTTGGCATCGATACGAGATCATACACATAGATAATAGGTAGTTTTGGTTGTCTATTACTATTTTTATGCTTTTAAATTTATTTTTACATGATCGTTTTGGGTTGAGATGATCATTACTTGAGATCATATTGGGTCAAGACAGTCATGACCCATGACCATATTGGGTTGAAATGGTTAGGCTCCTTGTGGGAAAAGTTACCTAAAGTTGGTGAAAACCAATGAATTAGCCCTAAGTCTACCTAAGGTGAATAATGTCAGTCCAAAAGGAGGCCTCTTTGGGATTTCTCCTCAAAATGATGCATTTTAGGTGTCTACAATAATAGATGCAAAATTAGTAGTACACAAATGCAGATGGATGAAAACAACCTAGTGGTAGTAAAAAAGTAGAAAAAAAGGATGAAGACCTCCAAGATGGTAGACTCCTCCTTAGGGATTCCACACTTATCCACCAAGGATAGAAACACAACAACAAAAGCAGTAGAAGGGAACTCCATAAAGACGTTTTAGCACCTAGAAGAAACATTAATAGTTCATCTTCAAATTGTTTATGTTAGAATGCTAGAAAATCACTTAGGCACAATCACTTCTAAAAATTACTTATATTACTTCTTACACTTCACACTTCGTAGGGGGTCTACTTAGGTTGTTGTATGATAGTACTTGAAGGTGCAGCAGTCAAGCCCCCTAGGTTCTTTTAGCTAAAATTTAGAATATAAATGCAAGATTTGCAATTTTTAGGAAATGGACAAACAATATGTAATGAAATGTAATAGTGCAAAAAATAGAATGCAAATGACGTTGTTATGACCTAAATATAACATAAAATACAAATCTAGAGTTTGGAGGTGAATGTTTGTCCCTAAGATTGATGCAGCCAAAATTGTGCCCTATATGGGACAACCATGATATTGGCTCTATAAAAATCATGCTCTATAATTACGAGGCATGATTCACAATAGAATGAAAAGACAATAGATCAATGTGAAATAACTAGTAACTAAAAGCATAAAATTTACACCAATATAATAAAAAGTAATGTAAATAGATGTATTAAGGCAATGAAATGAAATATTTGTATTAATGTTGTCCTTTAAAGAGGGTTACAATGGCGTCCATTGAGGGGAGCTTTAAAATATTAATACAAATATTAAAACATGTGGGTAATAGGTTTCCCCTCTCTTTATAAAGATGTATCTTGGTGAAATCGTCAAGATCTCCTTGCTAGCGCAGTGTGAAGGCAGCGAGTTTTTTGCGACCACTACATCAAATCTAATGTGGATCTAGAGCTTATTTATCATCCTTGAATCCTATTTATTGCACACAAAGAAAATAAGAAACATATTGAAAGCATGTGAGGTGCCCACTAAAGTTGGATTCATGTTAAATATGAAAGCAATAAAAGCAGTAAAATATAGACATGAGCATGTATAAATAAAATCTAATATGATGTAGAAAAAAAAAATAATAGCCCTAGCCTAGAATTAGTAGAAAATAGGAAAATATTTGGTCTAATAGATATCATCTTGTGTTGGGACAATATTTTTTTTAGATCATCTCATGACGAGATGGTCACTATAATGGGTCTGCTTTCCTTTGTGACCAGCTCTGAGTGGTGTCTGAGATGACTTGTGGGTGTTACCGATGGATGCTAGCGGTATGGAGGTGAGTTAACAAGTTGAAGTAGTCTCTAGAATGAAGGTATATATCATGCAAAATGAAGGAGTGTAGCTTTCAATCCTATGGTGTAGTTTGATAGCATGGTCTTGGTACTGGGAAAAGCTTGGTGGATTGAATTCGATAGCACTTTGTTGCACAAAAACTCAAACTTGGGATTCGATAGGATATTTTCTCAGGGGTTCAAAATTGAGGGAGGAGCATGATTTTATAAACCTCTTGAATAGAGGCTAAATGTTGCAAGAACCAATTAAGGAAGCTTGCATGAAAAAGAAAAAGGGGTAGTGTACATGAAAAAGCAAAAGCATGTCATTAATTGCATGTGATTTGATTAATTTGGCTCATATAGGGCATTTGGCATCAGTACAAGATCATACACATAGATAATAGGTAGTTTTGGTTGTCTATTACTATTTTTATGCTTTTAAATTTATTTTTTCATGACCATTTTGGGTTGATATGATCATGACTTGAGATCATATTGGGTCAAGGCAATCATGACCCAAGACAATCTTGGATTGAGATGGTTAGGTTCCTTGTGGGAAAAGTTACCTAAAGTTGGTGAAAACCAATGAATTAGCCCTAAGTCTACCTAAGGTGAATTATGTGATTCCAAAATGAGGCATCTTTGGGATTTCTCCTCAAAATGATGCATTTTAGGTGACTACAATAATAGATGCAAAATTAGTAGTACACAAATGTAGATGGATGATAACAAACTGGTTGTAGTAAAAAAGTAAAAAAAATAATGAAGACCTCCAAGATGGTAGACTTCTCCTTAGGGATTCCACACTTATCCACCAAGGATAGAAACACAACAACACAAGTAGTAGAAGAGAACTCCACAAAGACTTTTTAGCACCTGGAAGAAACTTCAATAGTTCATTTTCAAATTGTTTATGTTAGAATGCTAGAAAATCACTTAGGCACAATAACTTTTAAAAATCACTTATATTACTTCTTACACTTTGCACTTATTAGGGGGTCTACTTAGGTTATTGTACGACAGTGCTTGGAGGTGTAGAAGCCAAGCCCCCTAGGTTCATTTAGCTAAAATTTAGAATATAAAAGTAAGATTTGACCTTTTTAGGAAATGGACAAACAAAATGTAATGAAACGTAATAGTACAAAAAATAGAATGCAAATGATTTTTTTATGACCTAAATATAACATAAAATACAAATCTAGAGTTTGGATGTGAATCTTTATCCCCAAGCTTGATGCAGCCAAAATCGTGCCCTATATGGGACAACCATGATATTGGCTCTATAAAAATCATGCCCTATAATTACAGGGCATGATTCAAAATATAATGAAAAGATAATAGATCAATGTGAAATAACTAGTAACTAAAAGCATAAAATTTACACCGATATAATAAAAAGCAATGAAAATAGATGTATTAAAGCAATGAAATGAAATATTTATATTAATGTTATCCTTTAAAGAGGGTTACAATGGCATCCATTGAGGGGAGCTTTAAAATATTGATACAAATATTAACACATGTGGGGAACAGGTTCTCCCTCTCTTTAGAAAGATATATCTTGGTGCAATCGTCAAGATCTCCTTGCTAGCGCAGTGTGAAGGGAGCAATTTTTTGTGACCACTACATCAAATCTAATGTGGATCTAGAGATTCTTTATCATCCCTGAATAATATTGCTTGCACACAAAGAAAATAAGAAACATATCGAAAGCATGTGAGGGGCCCACTAAAGCTGGATTCGTGTTAAATATAAAAGCAATAAAATATAGACACGAGCATGTATAAATAAAAGCTAATATGATGTAGAAACCAAAAATAATAGCCCTAGCCTAGAATTAGTAGAAAATAGGAAAATATTTGGTCTAATAGATATCATCTTGAGTTGGGACAATATTTTTTATAGATCATCTCAAGAGGAGATCGTCACTATCATGGGTCTACTTTTCTTTGTGACTGGCTCTGAGTGGTGTCTGAGATGACTTGGGGGTGTTTTTGATGGATTATAGCAGAATGGAGGTGAGTTAACAAGTTGAAGTAGTCTCTAGAATGATGGTATAGATCATGTAAAATGAAGGAGTGTAGCTTTCAATCCTATGGCACAGTTCGGTAGCATGGTCTAGGTAGTGGGAAAAGCCTAGTGGATTGAATTCGACAGCACTTCGTTGCACAAGAACACAAACTTGGGATTTGATAGGATATTTTCTCAAGGGATTAAAAATTGAGTGGGGAGCATGATTTTATAAACCTCTGGGATAGAGGCAAAATGTGGCAAGCACCAATTAAGGAAGCTTGCATGAAAAAGCAAAAGGGGTAGTCTACATGAAAAAGCAAAAGCATGTCATTAATTGCATGTGATTTGATTAATTTTTCTCATTTAGGGCATTTGGCATCGATACGAGATCATACACATAGATAATAGGTAGTTTTTGTTGTCTATTACTATTTTTATGCTTTTAAATTTATTTTTACATGATCGTTTTGGGTTGAGATGATCATTACTTGAGATCATATTGGGTCAAGACAGTCATGACCCATGACCATCTTGGGTTGAAATGGTTAGGCTCCTTGTGGGAAAAGTTACCTAAAGTTGGTGAAAACCAATGAATTAGCCCTAAGTCTACCTAAGGTGAATAATGTCAGTCCAAAAGGAGGCCTCTTTGATATGTCTCCTCAAAATGATGCATTTTAGGTGTCTACAATAATAGATGCAAAATTAGTAGTACACAAATGCAGATGGATGAAAACAACCTGGTGGTAGTAAAAAAGTAGAAAAAAGTATGAAGACCTCCAATATGGTAGACTCCTCCTTAGGGATTCCACACTTATCCACCAAGGATAGAAACACAACAACAAAAGTAGTAGAAGAGAACTCCACAAAGATGTTTTAGCACCTGGAAGAAACTTTAATAGTTCATCTTCAAATTGTTTATGTTAGAATGCTAGAAAACAACTTAGGCACAATCACTTCTAAAAATAACTTATATTACTTCTTACACTTTGCACTTAGTAGGGGTGTCTACTTATGTTGTTGTATGATAGTGCTTGGAGGTGCAGCAGTCAAGCCCCCTAGGTTCTTTTAGCTAAAATTTAGAATATAAAAGCAAGATTTGACCTTTTTAGGAAATGGACAAACAAAATGTAATGAAACGTAATAGTGCAAAAAATAGAATGCAAATGATGTTGTTATGACCTAAATATAACATAAAGTATAAATCTAGAGTTTGGAGGTGAATCTTTGCCCCCAATCTTGATGCAGCCAAAATCATGCCCTATATGGGACAACCATGATATTGGCTCTATAAAAATCATGCCCTGTAATTATGAGGCATGATTCACAATAGAATGAAAAGACAATATATCAATGTGAAATAACTAGTAACTAAAAGCATAAAATTTACACCAATATAATAAAAAGCAATGAAAATAGATGTATTAAAGCAATGAAATGAAATATTTGTGTTAATGTTGTCCTTTAAAGAGGGTTACAATGGCATCCATTAAGGGGAGCTTTAAAATATTGATACAAATATTAAAAAATGTGGGGAAGAGGTTTCCCCTCTCTTTAGAAAGATGTATCTTGGTGTAATCGTCAAGATCTCCTTGTTAGCGCAGTGTGAAGGGTGCGGGTTTTTTGTGAGCACTAAATAAAATTTAATGTGGATCTAGAGCTTCTTTATCATCCTTGAATCCTATTGCTTGCACACAAAGAAAATAAGAAACATATCGAAAGCATGTGAGGGGCCCACTAAAGTTGGATTCGTGTTAAATATGAAAGCAATAAAAGCAGTAAAATATAGACACAAGCATGTATAAACAAAAGCTAATATGATGTAGAAACCAAAAATAATAGCCCTAGCCTAGAATTAGTAGAAAACAGGAAAATATTTGGTCTAATAGATATCATCTTGAGT
This sequence comes from Wollemia nobilis, assembly GCA_028583015.1. Lineage (NCBI taxonomy): Eukaryota > Viridiplantae > Streptophyta > Pinopsida > Araucariales > Araucariaceae > Wollemia > Wollemia nobilis. The sequence continues at coordinate 1,897,594 of JAQPPZ010000613.1, read as the reverse complement.
TGAGACAATATTTTTATAGATCATCTCAAGATGAGATGGTCACTATCATGGGTCTCCTTTTATTTGTGACTAGCTCTGAGTGGTGTCTAAGATGACCTAGGGGTGTTTTCGATGGATTCTAGCAGTATGGAGGTGAGTTTACAAGTTGAAGTAGTCTCTAGAATGAGGCTATAGATCATGCAAAACGAAGGAGTGTAGCTTTCAATCCTATGGCACAGTTCGGTAGCATGGTCTTGGTAGTGGGAAAAGCCCCGTGGATTGAATTCAACAGCACTTCGTTGCATAAAAACTCAAACTTGGGATTCGATAGGATATTTTCTTAGGGGTTCAAAATTGAGGGGGGGGCATCATTTTATAAACCTCTTGGATAGAGGCTAAATGTTGCAAGCACCAATTAAGGAAACTCGCATGAAAAAGCAAAAGGGGTAGTCTACATGAAAAAGCAAAAGCATGTCATTAATTGCATGTGATTTGATTAATTTGGCTCATATAGGGCATTTGGCATTGGTACGAGATCATACACATAGATAATAGGTAGTTTTGGTTGTCTATTACTATTTTTATGCTTCTAAATTTATTTTTGCATGATCATTTTGGGTTTGAGATGATCATGACTTGACATCATATTGCGTCAAGACGAGCATGACCCAAGACCATCTTGGGTTTATATGGTTAGGCTATTTGTGATAAAAGTTTCCTAAAGTTGGTGAAAATCAATGAATTAGCCCTAAGTCAACCTAAGGTGAAATATGTGATTCCAAAAGGATGCCTCTTTGGTATTTCTCCTCAAAATGATGCATTTTAGGTGTCTACAATAATAGATGCAAAATTAATAGTACACAAATGCATATGGATGAAAACAACCTGGTGGTAGTAAAAAAGTAGAAAAAAGTATGAAGACCTCCAATATGGTAGACTCCTCCTTAGATATTCCAAACTTATCCACCAAGGATATAAACACAACAAAAAAAGTAGTAGAAGAGAACTCCACAAAGACGTTTTAGCACCTGGAAGAAACTTTAATAGTTCATCTTCAAATTTTTTATGTTAGAATGCTAGAAAAAACTTAGGCACAATCACTTCTAAAAATCACTTATATTACTTCTTACACTTCGCACTTAGTAGGGGGTCTACTTAGGTTGTTGTATGATAGTGCTTGGAGGTGCAGTAGTCAAGCCCCCTAGGTTCTTTTAGCTAAAATTTAGAATATAAAAGCAAGAATTGACCTTTTAAGGAAATGGACAAACAAAATGTAATGAAACGTAATACTGTAAAAAATAGAATGCAAATGATGTTGTAATGACCTAAATATAACAAAAAATACAAATCTAAAGTTTGAAGGTGAATATTTATCCCCAAGCTTGATGCAGCCAAAATCGTGCCCTATATGGGACAACCATGATATTGGCTCTATAAAAATCATGCCCTGTAATTACAGGGAATGATTCACAATAGAATGAAAAGATAATAGATCAATGTGAAATAAGTAGTAACTAAAAGCATAAAATTCACACCAATATAATAAAAATCAATGAAAGTAGATGCATTAAAAAAATGAAATGAAATATTTGTATTAATTTTGTCCTTTAAAGAGGGTTACAATGGCATCCATTGAGGGGAGCTTTAAAATATTGATACAAAGATTAAAACATGCGGGGAACAAGTTTCCCATCTCTTTAGAAATATGTATCTTGGTGCAATCGTCAAGATCTCCTTGCTAGCGCAGTGTGAAGGGAGCAGGTTTCTTGCGACCACTACATAAAATCTAATATGGATCAAGAGCTTCTTTATCATCCTTGAATCCTATTGCTTGCACACAAAGAAAATAAGAAACATATCAAAAGCATGTGAGGGGCCCACTAAAGTTGGATTCGTGTTAAATATGAAAGCAATAAAAGCAGTAAAATATAATCATGAGCATGTATAAACAAAAGCTAATATGATGTAGAAACCAAAAATAATAGCCCTGGCCTAGAATTAGTATAAAATAGGAAAATATTTGTTCTAGTAGATATCATCTTGATTTGGGACAATATAGATGAGATGGTCACTATCGCGGGTATGCTTTTCTTTTTGACCACATCTGAGTGGTGTTTGAGATGACTTAGGGGTGTTACTGATGGATTCTAGCGTTATGGAGGTGTGTTATCAAGTTGAAGTAGTCTCTAGAATGAGGGTATAGATCATGTAAAATGAAGAAGTGTAGTTTTCAATCCTATGGCACAGTTCGGTAGCATGGTCTTGGTAGTGGGAAAATCTTGGTGGATTGAATTCGATAGCACTTCGTTGCACAAAAACTCAAACTTGGGATTCAATAGGATATTTTCTGAACGGTTCAAAATTGAGGGGGGAGCATGATTTTATAAACCTCTTGGCTAGAGGCTAAATGTGGCAATCACCAATTAAGGAAGCTTGCATGAAAAAGAAAAAGGGGTAGTCTACATGAAAAAGCAAAAGCATGTCATTAATTGCATGTGATTTGATTAATTTGTCTCATATAGGGAATTTGGAATCGGTACGAGAGCATACACATATATAATAGGTAGTTTTGGTTGTCTATTACTATTTTTAAGCTTTTAAATTTATTTTTGCATGACGGTTTTATGTTGAGACGATCATGACATGAGATCATATTGGGTTAAGACGGTCATGACCCATGACCATCTTGGTTTGAGATGGTTAGGCTCCTTGTGGGAAAAGTTACCTAAAGATGGTGAAAACCAATTAATTAGCCCTAAGTCTACCTAAGGTGAATTATGTGAGTCCAAAAGGAGGCCTCTTTGGGATTTCTCCTCAAAATGATGCATTTTAGGTGTCTACAATAATAGATGCAAAATTAGAAGTACACAAATATAGATGGATGAAAACAACCTGGTTGTAGTAAAAAAGTAGAAAAAATGATGAAGACCTCCAAGATGGTAGACTCCTCCTTAGGGATTCCACACATATCCACCAAGGATAGAAAAACAACAACAAAAGTAGTAGAAGAGAACTCCACAAAGACTTTTTAGCACCTAGAAGAAACTTTAATAGTTCATCTTCAAATTGTTTATGTTAGAATGCTAGAAAATCACTTAGGCAAAATCACTTCTAAAAATAACTTATATTACTTCTTACACTTCGCACTTAGTAGGGGGTCTACTTAGGTTGTTGTATGACAGTGCTTGGAGGTGCAGCATTCAAGCCCCCTAGGTTCTTTTAGCTAAAATCTAGAATATAAAAGCAAGATTTGACCTTTTGAGTAAATGGACAAACAAAATGTAATGAAATGTAGTAGTGCAAAAAATAGAATGCAAATGATTTTGTTATGACCTAAATATAACATAAAATACAAATCTAGAGTTTGGATGTGAATCTTTATCCCCAAGCTTGATGCAGCCAAAATCGTGCCCTATATGGGACAACCATGATATTGGCTCTATAAAAATCATGCCCTATAATTACGGGGCATGATTCACAATAGAATGAAAAGACAATAGATCAATGTGAAATAACTAGTAACTAAAAGCATAAAATTTACACCAATATAATAAAAAGCAATGAAAATAGATGTATTAAAGCAATGAAATGAAATATTTGTAATAATGTTGTCCTTTAAAGAGGGTTGCAATGGCATCCATTGAGGGGAGCTTTAAAATATTGATACAAAGATTAAAACATTTGGGGAACATATTTCCTCTTTCTTTAGAAAGATGTGTCTTGGTGCAATTGTCAAGATCTCCTTGCTAGCGCAGTGTGAAGGGAGCGGGTTTTTTGTGACCACTACATAAAATATAATGTGGATCTAGAGCTTCTTTATCATCCTTGAATCCTATTTCTTGCATACAAAGAAAATAAGAAACATATCGAAAGCATGTGAGGGGCCCACTAAATTTGGATTCGTGGTAAATATGAAAGCAACAAAAGCAGTAAAATATAGACACGAGCATGTATAATCAAAATCTAATATGATGTAGAAACCAAAAATAATGGCCCTAGACTAGAATTAGTAGAAAATAGGAAAATATTTGGTCTAATAGATATCATCTTGAGTTGGGACAATATTTTTATAGATCATCTCAAGACGAGATGGTCACTATCATGGGTCTGCTTTTCTTTGTGACCAGCTTTGAGTGGTGTCTGAGATGACCTAGGGGTTTTTTCGATGGATTCTAGTAGTATGGAGGTGAGTTAACAAGTTGAAGTAGTCTCTAGAATGATGGTATAGATCATGCAAAATGAAGGAGTGTAGCTTTCAATCCTATGGCGCAGTTCGATAGCATGGTCCTAGTAGTGGGAAAAGCTTCGTGGATTGAATTCGACAACACTTCATTGCACAAAAAATCAAACTTGGGATTCGATAGGATATTTGATCAGGGGTTAAAAATTGAGGGGGGAGCATGATTTTATAAACCTCTTGGCTAGAGGCTAAATGTGGCAAGCACCAATTAAGGAAGCTTGCATGAAAAAGCAAAAGGGGTAGTCTACATGAAAAATCAAAAGCATGTCATTAATTGCATGTGATTTGATTAATTTAGGTCATATAGGGCATTTGGCATCGATACGAGATCATACACATAGATAATAGGTAGTTTTGGTTGTCTATTACTATTTTATTCTTTTAAATTTATTTTTGCATGATCGTTTTGGGTTGAGACGATCATGACTTGAGATTATATTGGGTCAAGATGGTCATGATCCAAGACCATCTTGGGTTGAGATGGTTAGGCTCCTTCTGGGAAAAGTTGCCTAAAGTTGGTGAAACCAATGAATTAGCCCTAAGTCTACCTAAGGTGAATTATTTGAGTCCAAAAGGAGTCCTCTTTGGGATTTCTCCTCAAAATGAATCATTTTAGGTGTCTACAATAATAGATGCAAAATTAGTAGTACAAAAATGTCGATGGATGAAAACAACCTGGTTGTAGTAAAAAAGTAGAAAAAATGATGAAGACCTCCAATATGGTATACTCCTCATTAGGGATTCCATACTTATCCACCAAGGATAGAAACACAACAACAAAAGTAGTAGAAGAGAACTCCATAAATACTTTTTAGCACCTAGAAGAAACTTTAATAGTTCGTCTTCAAATTGTTTATGTTAGAATGCTAGAAAATCACTTAGGCAAATCACTTCTAAAAATAACTTATATTACTTCTTACACTTCGCACTTAGTAGGGGGTCTACTTAGGTTGTTGTATGACAGTTCTTGGAGGTGCAGCATTCAAGTCCCCTAAGTTCTTTTAGCTAAAATCTAGAATATAAAAGCAAGATTTGATATTTTTAGAAAATGGACAAAAAAAATGTAATGAAACGTAATAGTACAAAAAATAGAATGCAAATGATGTTGTTATGACCTAAATATAACATAAAATACAAATCTAGAGTTTGGATGTGAATATTTATCCCCAAGCTTGATGCAGCCAAAATCGTGCCCTATATGGGACAACCATGATATTGGCTCTATAAAAATCATGCCCTGTACTTACAGGGCATGATTCAAAATATAATGAAAAGATAATAGATCAATGTGAAATAACTAGTAACTAAAAGCATAAAATTTACATCGATATAATAAAAAGCAATGAAAATAGATGTATCAAAGCAATGAAATGAAATATTTGTATTAATGTTGTCCTTTAAAGAGGGTTACCATGGCATCCATTGAGGGGAGATTTAAAATATTGATACAAAGATTAAAACATGTGGGGAACATATTTCCTCTCTCTTTAGAAAGATGTATCTTGGTGCAATTGTCAAGATCTCCTTGCTAGCGTAGTGTGAAGGGAGCAGGTTTTTTGTGACCACTACATCAAATATAATGTGGATCTAGAGCTTCTTTATCATCCTTGAATACTATTGCTTCCATAAAAATAAAATAAGATACATATAGAAAGCATGTGAGGGGCCCACTAAAGTTGGATTCGTGGTAAATATGAAAGCAATAAAAACAGTAAAATATAGACACGAGCATATATAAACAAAAGAGGGGCCCACTAAAGTTGGATTCATGGTAAATATGAAAGCAATAAAAGCAGTAAAATATAGACATGGGCATATATAAACAAAATATAATATGATGTAGAAACCAAAAATAATAGCCCTAGCCTACAATTAGTAGAAAATAGGAAAATATTTGGTCTAATAGATATCATCTTGAGTTGGGACAATATTTTTATAGATCATCTCAAGACGATATGGTCACTATCATGGGTCTACTTTTCATTGTGACCAGCTCTGAGTGGTGTCTGAGATGACCTAGGGGTGTTGCCGATGGATTCTAGCAGTATGGAGGTGAGTTAACAAGTTGAAGTAGTCTCTAGAATGAGGGTATAGATCATGCAAAATGAAAGAGTGTAGCTTTAAATCCTATGGCGCAGTTCGATAGCATGGTCTTGGTAGTGGGAAAAGCTAGGTGGATTGAATTCAACAACACTTCATTGAAAAAAAAATCAAACTTGGGATTCGATAGGATATTTGATCAAGGGTTCAAAATTGCGGGGGGAGCATCATTTTATAAAACTCTTGGCTAGAGGCTAAATGTGGCAAGCACCGATTAAGGAAGCTTGCATGAAAAAACAAAAGGGATAGTCTACATGAAAATTCAAAAGCATGTCATTAATTGCATGTGATTTGATTAATTTGGCTCATATAGGGCATTTGGCATCAATACGAGATCATACACATAGATAATAGATAGTTTTGGTTGTCTATTACTATTTTTATGCTTTTAAATTTATTTTTGCATGATCGTATTAGGTTGAGATGATCATGACTTGAGATCATATTGGGTCAAGACGATCATGACCCAAGACCATCTTGGGTTGAGATGGTTAGGATCCTTGTGGGAAAAGTTTCCTAAAGTTGGTGAAAACCAATGAATTAGCCCTAAGTCTACCTAAGGTGAATTATGTGAGTCCAAAAGGAGGCCTCTTTGGGATTTTTCCTCAAAATGATGTATTTTAGGTGTCTACAATAATAGATACAAAATTAGTAGTACACAAATGCAGATGGATGAAAAAAACCTAGTGGTAGTAAAAAAGTAGAAAAAATGATGAAGACCTCCAAGATGGTAGACTCCTCCTTAGGGATTCCACACTTATCCACCAAGGATAGAAACACAACAACAAAAGTAGTAGAAGAGAACTCCACAAATATGTTTTAGCACCTGGAAGAAACTTTAATAGTTCTTCTTCAAATTGTTTATGTTAGAATGCTAGAAAATCACTTAGAAAAAATCACTTCTAAAAATCACTTATATTACTTCTTACACTTCGCACTTAGTAGGGGGTCTACTTAGGTTGTTGTATGACAGTGCTTGGAGGTGCACCAATCAATCCCCCTAGGTTATTTTAGCTAAAATTTAGAATATAAAAGCAATATTTGACATTTTTAGGAAATGGACAAACAAAATGTAATGAATCGTAATAGTGTAAAAAATAGAATGCAAATGATGTTATGACCTAAATATAACATAAAATATAAATCTAGAGTTTGGAGGTGAATATTTATCCCCAAGCTTGCTGCAGCCAGAATCATGCCCTATATGGGACAACCATGATATTGGCTCTATAAAATCATGCCCTATAATTACGGGGCATGATTCACAATAGAATGAAAAGACAATAGATCAATGTGAAATAACTAGTAACTAAAAGCATAAAATTTACACGAATATAATAAAAAATAATGAAAATAGATGTATTAAAGCAATGAAATGAAAAATTTGTATTAATGTTGTACTTTAAAGAGGGTTACAATGGCATCCATTGAGGGGAGCTTTAAAATATTGATACAAAAATTAAAACATGTGGGGTACAGGTTTTCCCTCTCTTTAGAAAAATATATCTTGGTGCAATCGTCAAGATCTCCTTGCTAGCGCAGTGTGAAGGAAGCGGGTTTTTTGTGACCTCTACATCAAATCTAATGTGGATCTAGAGCTTCTTTATCATCCTTCAACCGTATTGCTTGCACACAAAGAAAATAAGAAACATATCGAAAGCATGTGAGGGGCCCACTAAAGTTGGATTTGTGTTAAATATGAAAGCAATAAAAGCAGTAAAATATAGACATGAGGATGTATAAACAAAAGCTAATATGATGTAGAAAAAAAATAATAGCCCTAGCCTAGAATTAGTAGAAAATAGGAAAATATTTGGTCTAGTAGATATCATCTTGAGTTGGTACAATCTTTTTTATATATCATCTCAAGAGGATATGGTCACTATCACGTGTTTGATTTTCTTTGTGACCAGATCTGAGTGGTTTCTGAGATGACCTAAGGGTGTTGCTGATAGATTCTAGCGGTATGGAGGTGAGTTAACAAATTGAAGTAATCTCTAGAATTAGGGTATAGATCATGCAAAATGAAGAAGTGTAGCTTTCAATCCTATGGCACAGTTCAGTAGCATGGTCTTGGTAGTGGGAAAAGCCTGGTGGATTGAACTCAATAGCACTTCATTGCACAAAAAATCAAACTTGGGATTTGATAGGATATTTGCTCAAGGGTTCAAAATTGAGGGAGGAGCATGATTTTATAAACCTCTTGGCTAGAGGCTAAATGTGGCAAGCACCAATTAAGGAAGCTTGCATGAAAAAGCAAAAGGGGTAGTCTACATGAAAAAGCAAAAGCATGCCATTAATTGCATGTGATTTGATTAATTTGGCTCATATAGGGCATTTGGCATCGGTACGAGATCATACACATAGATAATAGGTATTTTTGGTTGTCTATTAATATATTTATGCTTTTAAATTTATTTTTGCATGACCATTTTGGGTTGAGACGATCATGACTTGAGATCATATTGGGTCAAGACGGTCATGACCTAAGACAATCTTGGGTTGAGATGGTTAGGCTCCTTGTGGGAAAAGTTTCCTAAAGTTGGTGAAAACCAATGAATTATCCCTAAGTCTACCTAAGGTGAATTATGTGATTCCAAAAGGAGGCCTCTTTGGGATTTCTCCTCAAAATGATGCATTTTAGGTGTCTACAATAATAGATGCAAAATTAGTAGTATACAAATGTAGATGGATGATAACAACCTGGTGGTAGTAAAAAAGTAGAAAAAAGGATGAAGACCTCCAAGATGGTAGACTTCTCCTTAGGTATTCGACACTTATCCACCAAGGATAGAAACACAACAACAAAAGTAGTAGAAGAGAACTCCACAAAGACTTTTTAGCACCTGGAAGAAACTTCAATAGTTCATCTTCAAATTGCTTATGTTAGAATGCTAGAAAATCACTTAGGCAAAATCACTTATATTACTCCTTACACTTCGCATTGAGTAGGGGGTCTACCTAGGTTATTGTATGATAGTTCTTGGAGGTGCAGAATTCAAGCCCCCTAGGTTCTTTTAGCTAAAATTTAGATTATAAAAGCAAGATTTGACCTTTTTAGGAAATGAACAAAAAAATGTAATGAAACGTAATAGTGCAAAAAATAGAAGGCAAATGATGTTGTTATGACCTAAATATAACATAAAATACAAATCTAGAGTTTGGATGTGAATCTTTATCCCCAAGCTTGATGCAGCAAAAATCATGCCCTATATGGGACAACCATTTTATTGGCTCTATAAAAATCATGACCTGTAATTACGGGGCATGATTCACAATAGAATGAAAAGACAATAGATCAATGTGAAATAACTAGTAACTAAAATCATAAAATTTACACCAATATAATAAAAAGCAATGAAAATAGATGTATTAAAGCAATGAAATGAAATATTTGTATTAATGTTATCCTTTAAAGAGGGTTACAATGGCATCCATTGAGGGGAGCTTTAAAATATTGATACAAAGATTAAAACATGTGGGGAACAAGTTTTCCCTCTCTTTAGAAAGATATATCTTGGTGCAATCATCAAGATCTCGTTACTAGCGCAGTGTGAAGGGAGCAGGTTTTTTGTGACCACTACATCAAATCTAATGTGGATCTAGAGCTTCTTTATCATTCTTGAATCCTATTGCTTGCACACAAATAAAATAAGAAACATATCAAAAGCATGTGAGGGGCCCACCAAATTTGGATTCGTGTTAAATATGAAAGCAATAAAAGGAATAAAATATAGACACGAGAATGTATAAACAAATGTTGATATGATGTAGAAACCAAAAATAATAGCCCTAGGCTAGAATTTGTAGAAAATAGAAAAATATTTTGTCTAATAGATATCATCTTGAGTTGGGACAATATTTTTTGTAGATCATCTCAAGACAAGATGGTCACTCTAATGGGTCTGTTTTTCTTTGTGACCAGCTCTGAGTGGTGTATGAGATAACTTGGGGGTGTTGTCGATGGATGCTAGCGGTATGGAGGTGAGTTAACAAGTTGAATTAGTCTCTAGAATGAGGGTATAGATCATGCAAAATGAAGGAGTGTTGTTTTTAATCCTATGGCGCAGTTCGGTAGCATGGTCTTGGTAGTGGGAAAAACTTGGTGGACTGAATTCGACAGCAATTCGTTGAACAAAAACTTAAACTTGGGATTCAATAGGATATTTTCTTAGGGGTTAAAAATGGGGGGGGGGATGATTTTATAAACCTCTTGGCTAGAGGCTAAATGTGGCAAGCACCAATTAAGGAAGCCTACATGAAAAAGCAAATGGGGTAGTCTACATGAAAAAGCAAAAGCATGTCATTAATTGCATGTGATTTGATTAATTTGGCTCATATAGGGCATTTGGCATCGGTACAAGATCATACACATAGATAATAGGTATTTTTGGTTGTCTATTACTATTTTTATGCTTTTACATTTATTTTTGCATGATCGTTTTGGGTTGATACGATCATGACTTGATATCATATTGGGTCAAGATGGTCATGATCCAAGAACATCTTGGGTTGAGATGGTTAGGCTCCTTGTGGGAAAAGTTGCCTAAATTTGGTGAAAACCAATGAATTAGCCCTAAGTCTACCTAAGGTGAATTATGTGAGTCCAAAAGGAGACCTCTTTGGGATTTCTCCTCAAAATGATGCATTTTAGGTGTCTACAATAATAGATGCAAAATTAGTAGTACAAAAATATAGAAGGATGAAAACAACCTAGTGGTAGTAAAAAAGTAGAAAAAAGGATGAAGACCTCCAAGATGGTAGACTCGTCCTTAGGGAATCCACACTTATCCACCAAGGATAGAAACACAACAACAAAAAAAGTAGAAGAGAACTCCACAAAGACGTTTTAGCACCTGGAAGAAAATTTAATAGTTCATCTTCAAATTGTTTATGTTAGAATGCTAGAAAATCACTTAGGCAAAATCACTTTTGAAAATCACTTATATTACTTCTTACAATTCACACTTAGTAGGGGGTCTACTTAGGTTGTTGTATGACAGTGCTTGGAGGTGCAGCAAGAAAGCCCCCTAGGTTCTTTTAGCTAAAATTTAGAATATAAAGCTTTGAACTTTTTAGGAAATGGAAAAACAAAATATAACGAAATGTAATAGTGCAAAAAATAGAATGCAAATGATGTTGTTATGACATAAATATAACATAAAATATAAATCTAGAGTTTGGAGGTGAATGTTTGTCCCAAAGCTTGATGCAGCCAAAATCGTGCCTTCTATGGGACAACCATTATATTAGCTCTATAAAAATCATGCTCTATATTTATGGGGCATGATTCACAATAGAATGAAAATACAATAGATCAATGTGAAATAACTAGTAACTAAAAGCATAAAATTTACACCAATATAATAAAAAGCAATGAAAATAGATGTATTAAAGCAATGAAATAAAATATTTGTATTAATGTTGTCCTTTAAAGAGGGTTACAATGGCATCCATTGAGGGGAGATTTAAAATATTGATACAAATATTAAAACATGTGGGGAACAGGTTTCCCATCTCTTTAGAAATATGTATCTTGGTGCAATCGTCAAGATCTCCTTGCTAGCGCAGTGTGAAGGGAGAGGGTTTCTTGCGACCACTACATCAAATCTAATGTGGATCAAGAGCTTCTTTATCATCCTTGAATCCTATTGCTTGCACACAAAGAAAATAAGAAACATATCGAAATCATGTGAGGGGCCCACTAAATTTGGATTCGTGTTAAATATGAAAGCAATAAAATATAGACACACGAATGTATAAACAAAAGCTGATATGATGTAGAAACCAAAAATAATAGCCCCAACCTAAAATTAGTAGAAAATAGGAAAATATTTGGTCTAATAGATATCATCTTGAGTTGGGATAATATTTTTTATAGATCATCTCAAGACAAGATGGTCACTCTAATGGGTTTGCTTTTCTTTGTGACCAACTCTGAGTGGTGTTTGAGATGACTTGGGGGTGTTGTCAATGGATGCTACCAGTATGGAGGTGAGTTAAAAAGTTGAAGTAGTCTCTAGAATGAGGGTATAGATCATGCAAAATGGAGTGTAGCTTTCAATCCTATGGCACAGTTCGGTAGCATGGTCTTGGTAGTGGGGAAAAGCCTAGTGGATTGAATTCAACAACACTTCGTTGCACAAAAACTCAAACTTGGGAATCAATAGGATATTTGCTCAGGGGTTAAAAATTGAGGGAGGAGCATCATTTTATAAACCTCTTGGCTAGAGGTGAAATGTGGCAAGCACCAATTAAGGAAGCTTGCATGAAAAATCAAAAGGGGTAGTCTACATGAAAAATCAAAAACATGTCATTAATTGCATGTGATTTGATTAATTTGGCTCATATAGGGCATTTGGCATCGGTATGAGATCATACACATAGATAATAGGTAGTTTTGGTTGTCTATTACTATTTTTATGCTTTTAAATTTATTTTTGCATGACCGTTTTGGGTTGAGATGATCATGACTTGAGATCATATTGGATCAAGACGGTCATGACCCAAGACCATCTTGGGCTTAGATGGTTAGGCTCCTTGTGGAAAAAGTTGCCTAAAGTTGGTGAAAACCAATGAATTAGCCCTAAGTCTACCTAAGGTGAATTATGTGAGTCCAAAAGGAGGTCTCTTTGAGATTTATCCTCAAAATGATGCATTTTAGGTGTCTACAATAATAGATGCAAAATTAGTAGTACATAAATGCAGATGGATGAAAACAACCCGATGGTAGTAAAAAAGTAGAAAAAAAGATGAAGACCTCCAATATGTTAGACTCCTCCATAGGGATTCCACACTTATCCACCAAGGATAGAAACACAAAAACAAAAGTAGTAGAAGAGAACTCCACAAAGACTTTTTAGCACCTGTAAGAAACTTCAATAGTTCATCTTCAAATTGTTTATGTTAGAATGCTAAAAAATCACTTCTAAAAATCACTTATATTACTTCTTACACTTCGCACTTAGTAGGGGGTCTACTTAGGTTGTTGTATGATAGTGCTTGGAGGCGCAAAATTCAAGCCCCATAGGTTCTTTTAGCTAAAATTTAGAATATAAAAGCAAGATTTGACCTTTTTAGGAAATGGACAAACAAAATGTAATGAAACGTAATAGTGCAAAAAATAGAATGCAAATGATGTTGTTATGACCTAAATATAACATAAAATACAAATCTAGAGTTTGGATGTGAATCATTATCCCCAAGCTTGATGTCGCCAAAATCGTGCCCTATATGGGACAACCATGATATTAGCTCTATAAAAATCATGCCCTGTAATTACGGGGCATGATTCACAATATAATGAAAAGACAATAGACCATTGCGAAATAAATAGTAACTAAAAGCATAAAATTTACACCAATATAATAAAAAGCAATGAAAATAGATGTATTAAAGCAATGAAATGAAATATTTGTATTAATGTTGTCCTTTAAAGAGGGTTACAATGGCATCCATTGAGGGAAGCTTTAAAATATTGATGCAAAGGTTAAAACATGTGGGGAACAGGTTTTCCCTCTCTTTAGAAAGATACATCTTGGTGCAATAGTCAAGATCTCCTTGCTAGCACAGTGTGAAAGGAGCGGGTTTATTGTGACCACTACATCAAATCTAATGTGGATCTAGAGATTCTTTATCATCCTTGAATACTATTGCTTGCACACAAAGAAAATAAGAAACATATCGAAAGCATGTGAGGGTCCCACTAAAGTTGGATTCGTGTTAAATATGAAAGCAATAAAAGCAGTAAAATATAAACACGAGCATGTATAAATAAAACCTAATATGATGTAGAAAAAAAAATAATAGCCCTAGCCTAGAATTAGTAGAAAATAGGAAAATATTTGGTCTAATAGATATCATCTTGAGTTGGGACAATATTTTTTATAGATCATCTCAAGATGAGTTGGTCACTATCATGGGTCTGCTTTTCTTTGTGACCAGCTCTGAGTGGTGTCTGAGATGACTTGGGGGATTTTCCGATGGATTATAGCGATATAGAGGTGATTTAACAAGTTGAAGTAGTCTCTAGAATGAGGGTATAGATCATGCAAAATGAATGAGTGTAGCTTTCGATCCTATGGCGCAGTTCGGTAGCATGGTCTTGGTAGAGGGAAAAGCCTTGTGGATTGAATTCGATAGCACTTCGTTGCACAAAAAATTAAAATTGGGATTTGATAGGATATTTTCTTAGGGGTTCAAAATTGAGGGGGGGCATGATTTTATAAACCTCTTGGCTAGAGGCTAAATGTGGCAAGCACCAATTAAGGAAGCTTGCATGAAAAAGCAAAAGGGGTAGTCTACATGAAAAAGCAAAAGCATGTCATTAATTGCATGTGATTTGATTAATTTGGCTCATATAGGGCATTTGGCATCGGTACGAGATCATACACATAGATAATAGGTAGTTTTGGTTGTCTATTACTATTTTTATGCTTTTAAATTTTTTTTTGCATGACCATTTTGGGTTGAGACGATGATGAATTGAGATCATATTGGGTCAAGACGGTCATGACCCAAGACCATCTTGGGTTGAGATGGTTAGGGTCCTTGTGGGAAAAGTTGCCTAAAGTTGGTGAAAACCAATGAATAGCCCTAAGTCTACCTAAGGTGAATTATGTGAGTCCAAAAGGAGGTCTATTTGGGATTTCTCCTCAAAATGATGCATTTTAGGTGTCTACAATAATAGATGCAAAATTAGTAGTACACAAATGCAGATGGATGAAAACAACCTGATGGTAATAAAAAAGTAGAAAAAAGGATGAAGACCTCCAAGATGGTAGACTCCTCCTTAGGGATTCCACACTTATCCACCAAGGATAGAAACACAACAAAAAAAGTAGTAGAAGAGAACTCCACAAAGACTTTTTAGCACCTGGAAGAAACTTTAATAGTTCATCTTCAAATTGTTTATGTTAGAATGCTAGAAAATCACTTAGGCAAAATCGCTTATATTACTTCTTACACTTCGCACTTAGTACGGGGTCTACTTAGGTTGTTGTATGACAGTGCTTGGAGGTGCAACATTCAAGCCCCCTAGGTTCTTTTAGCTAAAATTTAGAATATAAAAGCAAGATTTGACCTTTTTAGGAAATGGACAAACAAAATGTAATGAAACGTAATAATGCAAAAAATAGAATGCAAATGATGTTGTTATGACCTAAATATAACATAAAATACAAATCTAGAGTTTGGAGGTGAATCTTTATCCCCAATCTTGATGCATCCCCTATATGGGACAACCATGATATTGTCCCTATAAAAATCATGCCCTATAATTACGGGGCATGATTCACAATAGAATGAAAAGACAATAGATCAATGTGAAATAACTAGTAACTAAAAGCATAAAATTTACACCAATATAATAAAAAGCAATGAAAATAGATGTATTACAGAAATGAAATGAAATATTTGTATTAATGTTGTCCTTTAAAGAGGGTTACAATGGCATCCATTGAGGGGAGCTTTAAAATATTGATACAAAGATTAAAAAATGTGGGGAACAAGTTTCCCCTATCTTTAGAAAGATGTATCTTGGTGCAATCATCAAGATCTCCTTGCTAGCGCAGTGTGAAGGGAGCAGGTTTTTTGTGACCACTATATAAAATCTAATGTGGATCTAGAGCTTCATTATCATCCTTGAATCCTATTTCTTGCACACAAAGAAAATAAGAAAGATATCGAAAGCATGTGAGGGTCCCACTAAAGTTGGATTCATGTTAAATATGAAAGAAATAAAAGTAGTAAAATATAGACACGAGCATGTATAAACAAAAGCTAATATGATATAGAAACCAAAAATAATAGCCCTAGCCTAGAATTAGTAGAAAATAGGAAAATATTTGGTCTAATAGATATCATCTTGAGTTGGGACAATATTTTTTATAGATCATCTCAAGACGAGATGGTCACTATCACGGGTCTGCTTTTCTTTATGACCAGCTCTAAGTGGTTTCTGAGATGACCTGGGGGTGTTATCGATGGATTCTAGCGGTATGGAGGTGAGTTAACAAGTTGAAGTAGTCTCTAGAATGAGGGTATAGATCATGCAAAATGAAGGAGTGTAGCTTTCAATCCTATGGCGCAGTTCGGTAGCATGGTCTTGGTAGTGGGAAAATCCTTGTGGATTGAATTCGACAGCACTTCATTGCTCAAAAACTCAAACTTGGGATTCGATAGGATATTTTCTCAAGGGTTCAAAATTGAGGGGGGAGCATTATTTTATAAACCTCTTGGCTAGAGGCTAAATGTGGCAAGCACAAATTAAGTAAGCTTGCATAAAAAAGCAAAAGGGGTAGTCTACATGAAAAAGCAAAAGCATGTTTTTAATTGCATGTGATTTCATTAATTTGGCTCATATAGGGAATTTGGCATCGGTACGAGATCATACACATAGATAATAGGTATTTTTGGTGGTCTATTACTATTTTTATGCTTTTAAATTTATTTTTGCATGACCTTTTTGGGTTGATACGATCATGACTTGAGATCATATTGGGTCAATATGGTCATGACCCAAGACCATCTTGGGTTGAGATGGTTAGGGTCCTTGTGGGAAAAGTTGCCTAAAGGTGGTGAAAACCAATGAATTAGCCCTAAGTCTACCTAAGGTGAATTATGTGAGTCCAAAAGGAGGCCTCTTTGGGATTTCTCCTCAAAATGATGCATTTTAGGTGTCTACAATAATAGATGCAAAATTAGTAGTACACAAATGCATATAGATGAAAACAGCCTGGTGGTAGTAAAAAAGTAGAAAAAAGGATGAAGACCTCCAAGATGGTAGACTCCTCCTTAGGGATTCCACACTTATCCACCAAGGATAGAAACACAACAACAAAAGTAGTAGAAGAGAACTCCACAAAGACTTTTTAGCACCTGGAAGAAACTTTAATAGTTCATCTTCAAATTGTTTATGGTAGAATGCTAGAAAATCACTTAGGCAAAATCACTTCTAAAAATCACTTATATTACTTCTTACACTTCGCACTTAGTAGGGGGTCTACTTAGGTTGTTGTATGATAGTGCTTGGAGGTGCACTAGTCAAGCCCCCTAGGTTCTATTAGCTAAAATTTAGAATATAAAAGCAATATTTGACCTTTTTAGGAAATGGACAAACAAAATGTAATGAAACGTAATAATGCAAAAAATAGAATGCAAATGATATTGTTATGACCTAAATATAACATAAAATACAAATCTAGAGTTTGGAGGTGAATCTTTGTCCCCAAGCTTGATGCAGCCAAAATCATGCCCTATATGGGACAACCATGATATTGGCCCTATAAAAATCATGCCCTGTAATTACGGGGCATGATTCACAATAGAATGAAAATACAATAGATCAATGTGAAATAAATAGTAACTAAAAGCATAAAATTTACACCAATATAATAAAAAGCAATAAAAATAGATGTATTAAAGCAATGAAATGAAATATTTGTATTAATGTTGTCCTTTAAAGAGGGTTACAATGACATCCATTGAGGGGAGCTTTAAAATATTAAAAAATGTGGGGAACAGGTTTCCCCTATCTTTAGAAAGATGTATCTTGGTGCAATCATCAAGATCTCCTTGCTAGCGCAGTGTGAAGGGAGCGGGTTTTTTGTGACGACTATATAAAATATAATGTGGATCTAGAGCTTCTTTATCATCCTTGAATCCTATTGCTTGCACACAAAGAAAATAAGAAACATGTCGAAAGCATGTTAGGGGCCCACTAAAGTTGGATTCATGTTAAATATGAAAGCAATAAAAGCAGTAAAATATAGACATGAGCATGTATAAACAAAAACTAATATGATGTAGAAACCAAAAATAATAGCCCTAGCCTATAATTAGTAGAAAATAGGAAAATATTTGGTCTAATAGATATCATCTTGAGTTGGGACAATATTTTTTATAGATCATCTCAAGACGAGATGGTCACTATCACGGGTTTGCTTTTCTTTGTGACCAGCTCTAAGTGGTGTCTGAGATGACCTAGGGGTGTTGTCGATGGATTCTAGCAGTATGGAGGTGAGTTAACAAGTTGAAGTAGTCTCTAGAATGAGGCTATAGATCATGCAAAATGAAGGAGTGTAGCTTTCAATCCTATGACGCAGTTTGGTAGCATGGTCTTGGTAGTGGAAAAAGCCTGGTGGATTGAATTCTACAGCACTTCGTTGCACAAAAAATCAAACTTGGGATTCGATAGGATATTTGATCAGGGGTTCAAAATTGAGGGGGGAGCATGATTTTATAAACCTCTTGGCTAGAGGCTAAATGTGGCAAGCACAAATTAAGTAAGCTTGCATAAAAAAGCAAAAGGGGTAGTCTACATGAAAAAGCAAAAGCATGTTTTTAATTGCATGTGATTTCATTAATTTGGCTCATATAGGGAATTTGGCATCGGTACGAGATCATACACATAGATAATAGGTATTTTTGGTGGTCTATTACTATTTTTATGCTTTTAAATTTATTTTTGCATGACCTTTTTGGGTTGATACGATCATGACTTGAGATCATATTGGGTCAATATGGTCATGACCCAAGACCATCTTGGGTTGAGATGGTTAGGGTCCTTGTGGGAAAAGTTGCCTAAAGGTGGTGAAAACCAATGAATTAGCCCTAAGTCTACCTAAGGTGAATTATGTGAGTCCAAAAGGAGGCCTCTTTGGGATTTCTCCTCAAAATGATGCATTTTAGGTGTCTACAATAATAGATGCAAAATTAGTAGTACACAAATGCATATAGATGAAAACAGCCTGGTGGTAGTAAAAAAGTAGAAAAAAGGATGAAGACCTCCAAGATGGTAGACTCCTCCTTAGGGATTCCACACTTATCCACCAAGGATAGAAACACAACAACAAAAGTAGTAGAAGAGAACTCCACAAATACTTTTTAGCACCTGGAAGAAACTATAATAGTTCATCTTCAAATTGTTTATGTTAGAATGCTAGAAAATCACTTAGGCACAATCACTTCTAAAAATTACTTATATTACTTCTTACACTTTGCACTTAGTAGAAAAAGAGGATCCAAACCCTTTATTTATAGAGGTTTGGAAAGAAAATAGGTAGGAAAACTCTAGGAAGGACCAACATCAAACAAATTAGCTTCAAAAGTTGGGGTTTTCTAAGGGAAAACCTAACTTTTCCGAAATCATGCCCTGTAAGGGTCGACCATGATTTTGGTAGTACTACAAGAAAATTAGGGAGAGGAGAGAGGAGAGAAGGCCCAAAATTGAATTGGGAAATTTGGAGGGTCTCTGTAAGTATCTAGGGAAAATGACTCACTTGAGTGGGTTAATTTTTCATGTCTACAGGTTATTTAAATGCAAATCTTGGATTTAGTGGGGATCTTGGGTATGGATATAAAACCTTGTTAGAAACCCTGAGTCATGAGAAAACCCAATCCTAGGAGGAGTTTCAGTGATGCAATAACCAAGTAATTATGATTCGTAGAAGGAGTTGAGCTGATGCAATAGCTAGATACTCATGAATCTAGGAGTTGTGATGATGCAATAGCTAGATATTTGTGATTGATACACCTTAAATGGTGAGGACCGGGTGTTCCCTAACCATGTAGTTAATGGAATAATTCATGAAATAGCATTGGCGGTTCTTTGAGTGGTAAGGTTTAGGTGACCATGTTCATTACCAAGTGAGTGGTAATGACCTTAGTTAGCCCGTGAAGGTGTGTAGTTAAGCACCAAGGCTTTACGCTAGAATAACCTATATAGACAAACTTATGGAATGGTTAGGGAATAGAAATTCCTCTTTAAGTGTTATGGTACTTAAAGGATAATCCCCACACTATGGTCAAATTATAATATACTAGTGAGGGTATGGGAAAGGTGGGGGGACCACTTTGGCATCCTTCTAAATGGTGAGGTTTAGTAAGGTTGTTGAGCAAGGTGCAGCAAACAGTATTGTCATTGTTGTCAACACAGTCAGACAAATTTATTGATGCAATGGACAGGAGTTTATTGATCAGCAAGGTGCAGCCAAAGTACAATGGATAGGAGTTCAGTGTTGAGCAAGGTGTTGCAGGAGTATTGTCATTGTTGTCAATACAGTCAGTTAGATCTAATGATGCAATGGACAGGCAGTTCAGAAGTCATTCAGATGCAGAGGATAGAAGTTCAAAAGGATAGTCAGATCATGTAAAGTGCAATTCTAGAAAAAAAGAAGTGACCCGATTTAGAAAATTCAAAGAAAAAGACAAGTTAGAAAATTGTCGCGATATCGCGACATGTTTTTCGTCGCAATTTCGCGACAAGTCGGAGGAGAGAGAAGGCGCAGTAAAAAATGTCACGATTTCATGACAAAAATGAGGAGAGAGAAGGCGTAGCTGAAAATGTCATGATTTCACGACAAAAATGAGGAGAGAGAAGGCACAGTAGAAAGTGTCATGATTTCATGACAAAAATGAGGAGAGAGAAGGCACAAGGCAAACTGTCACGATTTCACGACATGTTGGAGGCCAAGAAGCTAAGTCGAGAAATTGTAGCGATTTCGCTACATGTTGGATTTTCGTTGGCCGAAGCAAGGAGAAAGCGTTAAGTGGAAAAGTTGTAGCGATTTCGCTACATGTTGAAATTTCGGAAGCAAGGAGAAAGTGTGTGAAAAGTTGTAGCGATTTCGCTACTGTTAAGGGGAGAGGTGAGGATTGTCAAAAAGGTGTAGGTCTAGTCGAAGTGCAAGGCACAAAGGTGTAGCGATTTTGCTACAAGTCAAAGTTTCATGGGTATAAGCAAAGTTGGAAGCACAAGGCACAAAGTTGTAGCGATTTCGCTAGTGCATGAAGCTAGAAATGTACGAAAGCTGAAAGCGTCACGATTTCATGACAAAGATGAGGATGACGTCAGCAAAAGTTGAAAGTGTCACGATTTCGTGATAGGTTGCAAGAAAAGCCTCTGGAAGCCGAAAGCGTCACGATTTTGTGACAAAGATGAGGATGATGTCAGCGAAAGCTGAAAGTGTCATGATTTCGTGACAGGTTGCAAGAAAAGCCTCTGGAAGCCGAAAGCGTCACGATTTCATGACAAGAATGAGGATGACGTCAGCAAAAGTTCGAAGTGTCACGATTTCGTGACAAGAACGGTGGCAAAGCTATCAAAGGCCAAAAGGGTCACGATTTCATGACAACAAGGACAAGAAGGCGTACGGCTACAAAAAGTGTCACGATATCGCGACATGTTTTTATTTCACGACAATAGTTACAGGAAGGTGACAGAGGTGGCAATAGCAGTTGAGGTCGACAAAGTTGAATCTGGGTCGATAGATTTTAGGGTTTGCAATCGACAATTTCTAGGGTTTTGCAGTCGACATTCTTAGGGTTACAGCCGACGGATTTTAGGGTTTTGCAGTCGACAATTTCTAGGGTTTTGAAGCCGATGTTCTTAGGGTTACAGTCGACTATTGTTTAAAGACTTGATCTTGAAATTTCATCTATAAAAGGAGGGCAGTTTTTGAGTTTGAGAAAGATGAAAGGTGTATCGAATTTGTGCAAGTAAAGTCTGCGTTGAGCAGCGAGCGAGATGAATCAATTTGAGTGAATATCGAAGTGCGATATGCGGTCGTAAAAGCGTAGACAACGAAGAACCGACGAGATGATAGCGAAGTGCATAATGTGAGCTAGTCATGTCGAGTTGTTCGAAGTGCGATTGTGAATGCGCACAGAGAGCAGAGTGTGGAACGACACAGAGTGTGCGAAGCGTGTGCGCAGAGAAAGCAGAGTGTGCAGAGAGCACGAAGGGCAAAGTTGATTGCAAAGTTTGGCTGTAGCAGTGCAGCAGATTGTGTGAAGTGATTGCGCAAGAGAGAGCAGAGTGCACAGAGATTGCAAAGGTGAAGTAGACCAGTTAGAGTCTTGCAATAACGAAGGTATATGTCAAACATTTTCATTCAAAATTGAAGTCCAGTTGGTGCTGGAAAATTAGGGGTTGGTGCTCCTTTCTGTGGGTGCAGATAAATGAGGGGTTGGTGCTCCTTCCAGTTGGTGCTGGTAAACAAATTGTAAAGTTGGTGCTTTGCAAGAGGCTGGATTTGGATGGTAGTCCAAGCGGCCGTTCTTTTTGAGGAGTAGCCATTTTGGTGAACCTCGTTAAAAATCTGTGTTGTGTGATGTTCTCTTGCGGTACTTATTATATCTGTTTATAAGTTTTTAATTGCTATGGTTTTTAGAGCTGTTAATTCATGTTTTGGAATGCTACACTGATTCACCCCCCCTCTCAGTGCCATACTAAGTACAACAATTGGTATCAAAGCCAAGTTCCCTTTAAAGGCTAAATCAGCTAGGGTTGATCTTGGATTAATACTCTAATGGCAAAGAAAGGCAAGAATGGAACCATGAGACACAAGAAGAAAAGATCACACAGGGTCATAAAAGAAAATAAAGATAAATTCATTATTGTTGTAGATTCAAGAGATGAATCAAACAATGGAGAAAAGGCCAAGAGTCAACTCGGTCATAATGCAGGTTCACAAGGTTCAAAATGTTTTGATCAACTCGGGCATAATGAACGTCAGTGTCATGGGTTTAGTAGCAGTGAAGATGAAGAAGAAATAGAATCAGAACAGGAATGTAATAAAGAAGAAATGAATGCAGAAGTAAATTGGAATGAAGATCAAATTACAGCTCCAAGTAAGAAGAATAGAACCTCCTTCAAAAAGACATCTCAGCCAGTTTTAGTTCCTGTGGTAGAGGAAATTGAACCAGAAAAGGTAGAAGGAGTGAACACTGAAGCAGATAATAAAAACCTCAATGCTGAAGTAGACTGGGAAGGTGAGTTGATCTCTGCTCTTGAAGAGTTGAGTATAGAAAAGAAAAAGAACAAAAGACTCGTCCAAGAAATTGGAAGAATATGGGGATGAGATTGAAAATCTGTTCTTACAATTCCAAAAGGCCAAGAAAATAGAAGAAGACTTGAAGTCACAGCTGAATGATAAAGTCAATGTGTGTAACAAACATGAAGAGGATTCTAACAAAGTAGTTAGTAATCTAAAGTTGCAAGTAGAAGAGTCTAAAAGGATTGAGGAAACTCTCATGTCGCAGATCAATGAGAAAGAGATTATTTGCCGCAAACAAGAAGAAGAGATTGTTTCATTGAAGAAACAACTAGAAGAGGCCAATACAAATCTTAAATTCGAGAAGAGCACATAATTGCTAGATAAAATGATAAGTCATCAGAGAAGCTCCACGGATAAGCATGGTCTTGGATATGAAGTCGAACAACCTTTATCTTCCAATTCTGCAGAGAAGAAGAAGTTCACCGTTGAAGGGTCCGAGCAAGAAAAGGTTAAAGCTGTATCTTCAAAAGAAAGAAAATATCAAAGGAGATTTACAAGCAAAGCAGCCACAACAAAAGAGGTTCTACCACTCTCACTCTTTTCATACTAACACTTTTAATGGCTATTGTTTCAGATGTAACCGAGATGGTCACAAGGCAACTTATTGCGGATTAAATAATAAATCAAAGAGTTATGCTGGTCGAAATACATCTGCATATCTGAGTGAACACTTTGTACAATGTTTTCAATGCAATGGTCATGGGCACATAGCAAGGTTTTGTCCAAGCGCTTCTGTATCAAATCTAAGGCAAAATAGTAGATTTCATAAGACGCAAAGAATGCAACACAGACAGGGAATAAATCAGGTTCATAGAAGAAAGGAAAATAATCATTCATCATGGATGCATAAGAGACAACCACACCAGAGAAATATTTGAGTTCACGCAATGATGCAAAATAGGGATGCAGGTGAAAAATCCAAGTCCGAGGTCAAGAAAGTCTGGAGAAAGAAAGAAGAGAGGAAATCGTGTCTCCTTGAACTGAAGGAGACTGCTCCTCTACTGCACTAAGCAACTCCAGGTAACACATCCTCAGGGGGAGCATTTTGAAAAAGGTTTTATTTTATTGCTCCTATATGTTTGTTGGGTTAACCTGAGGATGAAAGGTAAGCAGTAAGGAGGAGTTGCACTATAGTTGTCTAAGTTTATATCTGTTCGTTTAGTTGTTTGTGGAAGTGCCATGAAGGATGGAGATTAAATGGAGAGTCGTCACCATTGGGAGTATTGTTGTATGTCATTATTGTACTGTTGATGCTTCTTACTGTAACTGTTCGAAACCATGGAATGTAACAGTTCAGATAATTTGATTAGTGGAAGAATGGTTGCTCTAGCTACGTATTTGTGTTTCGATTAAAGAAGCATGTATCTGTTCCATTCATTGATGTAAAGATCGTTAGAACTTTCATGATGCCTTGGTGAAGCTATTTAATTCTCAGACAGTTTCATTTTAACTGTTGATAAAATGCCAATCCGAGGTTAAGAAGTATGAGGCCGAGTAAAGTGCAGTATGGTTGGTCGTGAAGTGTTTGACAGAATGTCTTCTCCAGATTTGCACAGTTGAAAGTAAGATGTGACCAGCGGTGACTGCAGAAAACTTAGACCAAGCTGTAAATGTAAAAATGGATCTGGTTTGTGTTGAGAAACAGTATTTGATGCTTGTGCAGAGTTGACAGTAAAACTGCAGTGATTGGTACAGTGCTGAACAAAAGTTGGTACAAGTGTGAGTCACTTATCAATTTTATTAACAGATGTGAAAACAACGTTGTGAAATGGGAAACTTGAAGAACAGGTTTATATTGAGCAGCCAGATGGTTCCCAGCTTGGTGATGATCCCCACTTGGTTTGATAATAACATGAGTATCATTGTTATATGAAGAATATTTTATAAGCACTGTTGTTGAAGCCCATTGGTTGTGCAAAGAACTTGAACTTGAGTTAGAGAAAAACATTTTGAGTTCATCTTGAGTACCTCTTGAGCATGATTGATTGAGCCTTTGAAGAAGGCCTTTGGGAAATTTTTAAGGACAATGTTGAGACAGGTTTCTTGAACAGATTTGGGCAAGTTCTTGGTAAACTTGTTAGACCAGATTTGGACAAGTTCCATGTGAGCTTGTTGAGCAGGTTCTTAGTGAGCCTATTGACTGAGGCTTTGGAAGTAACTGAGTACAGAAAAACAAGAGTCAGTTTCCTTATTCACAACAGAGGCAAAAAATACTGCAGCGATAGCGTGTTGTACGCAGCCTACAGAAAGTTGAGGTTTAGTTGGATTTTCATTCCAACAATAGAAAGTGGAGTGGTCTCGTTTCCCAAGAAGTGACTAGCTTGGGATCACATTCTCAGGGGGAGCATTTGTGTATTTGTTTTTCTTCTTGTTCATGCTTGGAATATTTGCTAATTGTAATAATTTGTGTCTAAGAATGTTGTGCATAGACTCAGGGGGAGTCTGCAGCAGCCCTTTGGTATTATTGTCAAAGGGGGAGAAGATTTACAGGAAAATTGCACATGTGTTGCCAACAATTCCAAAGGGGGAGATTGTTGAGCAAGGTGCAACAAATAGTATTGTCATTGTTGTCAACACAGTCAGACAAATTTATTGATGCAATGGACAGGAGTTTATTGATCAGCAAGGTGCAGCCAAAGTACAATGGATAGGAGTTCAGTGTTGAGCAAGGTGTTGCAGGAGTATTGTCATTGTTGTCAATACAGTCAGTTAGATCTAATGATGCAATGGACAGGCAGTTCAGAAGTCATTCAGATGCAGAGGATAGAAGTTCAAAAGGAAGTCGGATCATGTACAAGCAAGTTCTCGGAAGAAAGAAGTGACCCAGTTTCTAAAATTCAAAGAAAAAGACAAGTTAGAAAACTATCGCGATATCGCGACATGTTTTCTGTCGCGATTTCGTGACAAGTCGGAGGAGAGAGAAGGCAGATGAAAATGTCACGATTTCATGACAAAAATGAGGAGAGAGAAGGCACAGCTGAAAATGTCATGATTTCACGACAAAAATGAGGAGAGAGAAGGCACAGCGAAAATGTCATGATTTCATGACAAAAATGAGGAGAGAGAAGGCGCAAGGCAAACTGTCATGATTTCGTGACATGTTGGAGGCCAAGAAGCTAAGTCGAGAAGTTGTAGCGATTTCGCTACATGTTGGATTTTCGCTGGTCGAAGCAAGGAGAAAGCGTTAAGTTGAAAAGTTGTAGCGATTTCACTACATGTTGAAGTTTGCAAGCAAGGAGAAAGTGTAAGTGAAAAGTTGTAGCGATTTCGCTACATGTAGGTGTTAGTAGAAGGTGTAGCGATTTTAAGTCAAAAGTGAGGTTGTCAGGCAAAAAGTGTAGCGATTTCGCTACAAGTCAAAGTTTCACGGTCGAAGCAAAGTTGGAAGCACAAGGCACAAAGTTGTAGCGATTTTGCTAGCATGAAGCTAGAAATGTATGAAAGCTAAAGCGTCACGATTTTGACAAGGATGAGGATGACGTCGGAAGCTAAAAGTGTCACGATTTTGAGGTTGCAAAAAGATGAGGTTAATGAGGTGAAAGTGTCACGATTTCATGACAGGTTGCAAGAAAAGCCTCTGGAAGCCGAAAGCGTCATGATTTCATGACAAGAATGAGGATGACGTCAACAAAAGTTTGAAGTGTCATGATTTCACGACAAGAACGGTGGCAAAGCTATCAAAGGCCAAAAGGGTCACGATTTCGTGACAACAAGGACAAGAAGGCGTACGGCTACAAAAAGTGTCGCGATATCGTGACATGTTACTATTTCGTGGCAATAGTTACAAGAAGGTGACAGAGGTGGCAGTAGTAGTTGAGGCCGACAAAGTTGAATCTAGGTCGACAGATTTTAGGGTTTTGCAGCCGACAATTTCTAGGGTTTTGCAATCGACAATTTCTAGGGTTTACAATCGACGGATTTCTAGGGTTTTGCAGCCGACAATTTCTAGGGTTTTGAAGCCGACGTTCTTAGGGTTACAGCCGACTATTGTTTAAAGACTTGATCTTGAAATTTCATCTATAAAAGGAGGGCAGTTTTTGAGTTTGAGAAATATGAAGTGTATCAAATTTGCGCAAGTAAAGTCTGCGTTGAGCAGCGAGCGAGATGAATCGATTTGAGTGAATATCGAAGTGCGATATGCGGCCGTAAAAGCATAGACAGCGCAGAACCGGCGAGATGATAGCGAAGTGCGTAATGTGAGCTAGTCATGTCGAGTTGTTCGAAGTGCGATTGCGAATGCGCACAGAGAGCAGAGTGTGGAACGACACAGAGTGTGCGAAGCGTGTGCGCAGAGAAAGCAGAGTGTGCAGAGAGCACGAAGGGCAAAGTTGATTGCAAAGTTTGGTTGTAGCAGTGCAACAGATTATGTGAAGTGATTGCGCAAGAGAGAGCAGAGTGCACAGAGATTGCAAAGGTGAAGTAGACCAGTTAGAGTCTTGCAATAACGAAGGTATATGTCAAACATTTTCATTCAAAATTGAAGTCCAGTTGGTGCTGGCAAATTAGGGGTTGGTGCTCCGTTCTGTGGGTGCAGATAAATGAGGGGTTGGTGCTCCTTCCAGTTGGTGCTGGTAAACAAATTGTAAAGTTGGTGCTTTGCAAGAGGTTGGATTTGGATGGTAGTCCAAGCAGCCGTTCTTTTTGAGGAGTAGCCATTTTGGTGAACCTCGTTAAAAATCTATGTTGTGTGATGTTCTCTTGCGGTACTTATTATATCTGTTTATAAGTTTTTAATTGCTATGGTTTTTAGAGCTGTTAATTCATGTTTTGGAATGCTACACTGATTCACCCCCCCTCTCAGTGCCATACTAAGTACAACAAAGGTGAATCCCAAAAATGTGGGATGTTGGCCACTCTTGTCCACTTGAATGTTGTCTATAGAAACATTGAACTCAAATTTAGTGAAGCCTTGAGAATGCTAAAACTTATAATATTGGGACTTAATTGATAACCTTACTTCTAAAAAATAAAATATCTATTTTAGGTTGGTTTTGGTGGGTTGTTACAACCTCTATGTATATGCTACTCCAATATTGGATAACATGGTAGCTCTTACAATAAATTTGGACCAAAGCAAAACCCCTATATTTTTCTAGTTGATAAAAGTAAAGAATGTAGGGTGTTTTTTAATCATCCTATAATCAAGAGACTAAATTCTTAAAATATACCGAACAATATGAAGAGAAAAATATAGAACTAGCATCATACTTACAAAAATATTGCCAAGAAGAAGGAAACCAGATGTCACATACCAAGGTATCAAATCCAAAAAAAATGGTCATTAAGTCAACAAAGGATTAAAACTTTATCAAAATTTGTATTTCCCAGCTATGACTCAAGCATAGAGAGCACACAAGGCTAAGAAATATTGGAAATTATTCAAGGTATCAATTTTAGAACTAGAAATACCAAAAAGGGTAGGAGATAACAATACAGGAAAAACAAAATATCTAAAGGGAGGTTTACTGGTATTTGCACAAGTGAAATTTGTCAAATTAGCCATAAAACGATTAGAAGATATGAAATATTTGGCAAGGAAACAACCATTATTAAGCATAGGTAAGATCCATCCATCACCTTGTTATTTGTCTCTCTGCATGGAAGGATGGACACTACACAATTACATGTTGAATCCAAAAGTTGATATCATAATTATGCCCCAAGGAGTATGCAATACCATGGGCTTAGACTACATCCAATTGGCGCCCAAACCTCTATATTTTAGTAGGAAACAAATCTGAGAAATTGGTTTCATTAAAAAAAATTAATATTGATACATGAGTGTTTGAATCTCATAGTTTTACAAGATGTAGTAATTGTTGATTTACCACCTGTTGCGTAGTAATTTTACCCAATTGCAAAATCACACTCGCCCTTAGGATTTTGATCACAAAACCCTCTCTTACAAAGAATTTAAAACAAAACAACTTCTCCAAGGTTCCTCTATATAAGCATTGCACATGTGTATTAGTAATCTCAATGAAGATATATCAATTAAATGCTAGGAATACCTTAGTGATTGCAAGTAATTGTTGATAAGGGGTATATGTTGGTTTATTTTACTATGTCATACTAATAATTGTTCATGAAACTTAAAGAAAATAAAATGTGAATTGGCCCTCATATGACCACGATGTAAAGCATTGATTCCTTTTATCTTGAAATGTTTTAAGGTAGATTTTATCTTCTTTTGATTAAGTAGATTTTAAACAAGTTTTACCTTGCATTAAACCCTACTTTGAACATGAAAATGAAGATTAAAATCTATCTATGAATGTGAATCTAAAATGATGAATAGATTCATTAAATGTAGCTTCTATCATGAAGATAAAGATAGTCTTTGATATAATAAATAAATTATCCCTCTTTAATGAATTAATTTTCATAAAGAGATGACAATTTATTGCTTTAAATTATTGGCCTTAAAATGTCATTATAAATTATCCCTCTTTAATGAAATCGTAATTTTAATAAAGAAGAAATAATTAATGCTTTAAACAATAACCTTTGATGTAATGTATTAATTACCTCTATTTGATGAAATCCGAATTTTCATAAAGAAAAGGTAATTTATTGCTCTAAAATGATAGCTTATGGAATGCCATTAAAATTTACCCCCCTTTAATGAAATTGAAATTTTCATAAAGGGAAGTTCATTTATGCTTGTAAATAAAAATGTAAAGCTGAAAAAATATGATTTACCTTCAAAATGTAAAAAAATAAAATTCCGAAATTATAAAAATCCTCATAAAACAACGATTTTCAACAATTTTTATAAAATTGAAATTTCTTCGGAATGAGTTTTAATTTGTTTCGGATGAAATATTGTAACTCATTATTCACACCCATGTATTTATTTTTGTCATTTTTTTTTTTTTTTTTTAATCCTTGAAGTTTTAAAAAAATCTGCAAAAAGAAGAGTTAGAAAATAAAAAAAATCTGGAAATAAACTTGAATGCTGAAAACGTAAACATGCAAAGCTTTTTCAGTTTGATGGTACCTTGTCCTACAAAACCGAAGATGTGAGAAACTTTTGCATGCTATCTAGTCTATTCCAACCTGCATTTGCACAATCCAAATAAACTAAGTGCTAGCTCCTAAGGATTAAAAAAAATAAATTCCAGGCTTTTTTTTTCAAGTGAAAAACCATTTACGAGGCCGCTTTGTTCTGAAAGACCACGAACAAGGGGTTCTACACCATCAAAGTCACTCAAGAGTCGTGCCTGGCTTTGCCCACACCAACATTATCAATTGGATTTTGGGTACCTAGTTCAACTTTTTGGTAGGGTGGAGATTCGAACCTAGGACCTCCCTTGGAGGATTGCCCTCTCCTCTCCAACTCACCTACAACACCTGGGAATAAATTCCAGACTTCAAACATTCAATGATGTAACCATTAAAATGCATTGAACATCATCTATAAGTCCAAAACCTAAAAAAGAGAAAAAATGAGAAGTTAAATCTGAGCATGCAAAACACTTTCTCCTCCTATTTTACTAATAAAGTCCAAATTTCTGAAAATAACCTTGCATTAAAATAATATTTCCTTTTACATACATTTCTCAGTAGCGTCTGGCCTTCCCAAAGAAGAACCCTTCTCATTCATCGCATTCGATGGGTTTTTAAAAGTTTTCTGAAAACTCCCCTTGGTTTTATTTTCCTGACTCCTTTGCCTGTTCTCGAAAAGTCATTTCCAACATTAGTATCTTTCGAAACATCCTCCATTCCATACTTTCTATAACCATCGCACTTAATTACCTTGGGTAACACTTTAAATATGGTGCAATATGAATATTGTTGTGCATAATGACTTAACCCCATGGTAATAAATTATTTACTTTATTTGCATGTGACACTCACTTGAAATTATTATTGATAATTGTACTCATATTAATATGAGGTCCATTTCGATTTGATTCACAATGTTATACCAATATGGAGCCCATCTTCCATTGTTTGGTAGAACGCACATGTGAATGATCACATGCTAAAATGTTACTTATGAGACTACCATCATCACCTTTCATGAGGAGTAAATGGCAATCATGGCAGTAAAACTTGTCTGACCGCCATACGTCCCTACTTCCACGTTGCCCAACGTGAGGCCATGTCATCATTGCACTATTGGTAGCACTACAGAATACACCGTTGAGTAGGTCATTGATTTGCATCCTCCGACGTAGTTGTCGTAATTGTTCGATTGGTCATTCACCCATTTTGCCTTTGCACTGTAACCATGCTACCATCCGCAGGTTTTTATTGATTTATCTATGATATCCAATATGGGGGTGCCAAACCAAGTTGTTCGCAATGTTGATGATTCCCTATTCACCGTGTCATCACCATTGGGCTATCGTCCTACTAGGGACATACTCACTAGCAATTCTGCCATCCATGTCTGTTGAGACATTTAAACATTGTTGTCTAGGGTTTCCTTTTATCTGATGTGGATCAATCTCTATGTTTGAATTACCCATTTGTGTTATGCGATGCCTAGTCCACTGTCATTGCATTGATTTTACGTCAACAATAGATGCAGATGCCATCCGTGTCTCCACTCTTGAATCCATTCATCCGAGCTGCACTAGTCTTCCAAGCTGTCCACAATGTCATCGCTGCTTATGACTGCACTACTATGCAGAGCTATCCATGCTTATGTTGGATGATCCATTCTAAACTTTCCACTATGGGTGGCTTTGAACCCATTCTAGTTGTCACATGACTCAGTGTTGCATTTTCATAGCTGCCCCGCTAGTTTTGAAACTGTGACTCCATGTATAACACTCACCTACTCCAACTATGAGAGCATTGCACCTTGGTGTATTTAAAGATCTTGCCAAAAATCAAAGTTCTGAGCATCCACTACCATAATAACTCTTGCGATTGAAACCAGATCGCTATTGTTATCTAAGTCAATATGTTTGCTATGCTCATCACTGTCTTGGGGTATGCATTGCATCCATGGCCTTGGTGTCAGTCCGTTCAATCCGTGTCGACCTTTAATTTTACATGTTGTTCTTCTCGTGTCAGTGTTGTTTAAAATAGTTCCACCTCTGCAAATCTGGCCATCCACATCATCTAGCATTATTTCTTATCTTCCAACATGGCCATCCATAGTGTCTTTGGTATAACCTCACTCCTTACCTACTGCCAATGCTATTGTCCTGGTGCTACCCAAATTCAACTAATTCAGCCATTGGAAGTTTCCCACGAAGCTGAAATACTCAAGACTCCCTTTGATATCTACTCTCTATCAAAGAATTCCACAAGACCCAGCATTGTCATCCATCACTATCTTTGAGCCACACTACATCACTGAAATTATCGTTATGTAGTCACCCCATTCAACTCTACCATCTTCGTTCAACTCTGTTGTCTTCATCGTCGAGTACCACATTGGGTTATCGCGTAGCATACATCTGAATCTAATAATGGGGAGCTTCCATCGTGTCTTATTCTTCCACATCAACCAGTGTTATCCCCCATGTCAACCTTTCAACTCTGCCAGTCTGCCTTAGTGCATCTGTCATGGCAGTTGTCCATGTCACGTTTAGATCTAGGGTTTGCATTTCTTGCCACGGGTCTATGTAGCCACATCTATGCGCTAAGGGTTCCACATCAAGTAGTCAATATCTAGAGCATCGGGTTGCATGGTTCGGTGTCCATGCATGCATCAGTGAGTCCTCCATAGGTCCACGTAATCCGCTTGATAAAATCTGGTTTCTTCACTATGGTTTTGGCAGTAAGGTTTATGCCGTCGTAGCATTCCTAAAACTAGGCCCACATTGGTATAGTCATGTATTGACCTCATAACATGGGTGGCATTCACATTAACCTGCGAAAACAAATAAAGTAAAATATTTAAATAACATGACATTAATAGTATATGAAAATAATACAATCTTCACTGTGCTTATTGTGCACTTCTTCTACTTTCATATTATTTATTTTATATAATTTATTTTATTTTATTTATATATATACCTTATTATTTTTTTATTTATTTTATAAAAACATAATATATATATATATATAATAATAATTT
The DNA here is from genome assembly GCA_028583015.1 of Wollemia nobilis. Classification (NCBI taxonomy): domain Eukaryota; kingdom Viridiplantae; phylum Streptophyta; class Pinopsida; order Araucariales; family Araucariaceae; genus Wollemia; species Wollemia nobilis. The sequence goes on along the minus strand of JAQPPZ010000613.1, from coordinate 1,864,392 downwards.
ATGTTTTCTTTATTTTTATAGTGTGAAATAATTAACTTTAAAATTTTTAACAATTGAAACTCCAAATAAAGATAAACCCTTTAAAACTAACCTCAAACTCAAAATAACTCTACCCAATACTATAAATAAATCACACACATCAAGCCTAATCAAAGCATTAAAACACAGAAACCAAATGGAGACTCCAACCAATATTCAAATCTTAGAATTTCATTGCAAACACAATGGGTAGAGACCCATGAAACCATCAATCAAAACAATCAAAATCCTCAAAACATGAAAAAAAAAGTGGGTACCCAAGATTTGGGGCTAGTTGTGGAGTAGCCACAACAAATAGTGACTCTTCTAGGAAATGCTTCTAAACATTTTGGGTGAAGAACCCAACTTGAAATGAGAACACAAAAGATCAATGAAATACGGATTATTTAGCGATGTCCCAAGACGATGGGGGAAAACAAATTTGAAATAAAAACAACTAATCCATATGCCTTTGCTCAATGTGTGAAACAGTGATTCATTTTTACACCTTTGAAAACCTTTCGGATTCTCTCATCTGGTTTGCAGTTAGGCTATGAAGCACGACTCATAAAAAGATAACTTTTATAGATAGAGCCCTACTGCCAGTCAAGCGTCCATAGCCCCGGTATGGTTTATCTAACTCCCCCTTGTGTTTGCTTAATACTTTGCAAAATATTTCTTACAATAGAGTTGTGTGTAGACAGATCCCTACTACCGGTCAGGCGTCTATAGCCCCGGTAGGGTTTATCTAGACTTTGTGACTGATTTGATCAAGCTTTTCAATTCTCATTTTTTCATATAGCTTTGCAATATGTATCACTAGGGTTAGGAAGCATAGAGATAGAGCGTGTTGAATTTTCACATTTCTTTGCAAACCAAGATAACTTCATCCTTCAAGTTTTCCAAAAATACCCTTTAATGTGTGAGTTGCATGTGGGGCTCTAGAAAAATATTTCATTATTCTACTCTCCACAATTTTAGTCCCAAAATCTAAGCATGATCACAAAATAATTCATCCCCCTTTTCTGAGGTTCACCTACTATCAGATTAAGTATTTCAACCTACTAAACAAAGGAACACAAAAAATAGGCAAGAGGCCATAAATTAGTGATCACAAAACATCACCTCAAAACAAGGGAACAACCCAAAACACAAAACTATAAAAACACAAACCAAACTCTAACTTAATGCAAACTAATTAAGGACAAAGCACGAAAATAGAAAGCCAAAACCAAAACATAAAAACCAATACTATATAAAAGTGTACAATATGGTACAGGATGGCACAAAGCTTGAACAATCACTTCTTTGGGTCCCAAACATGGATAGAACATTTCAAAAGATATATAACATGATACACAATCCAAGTTTTACAAAAATCCAACAAAAACAATATTAGGCCAAACAATACAACAATATTCATCTTGCCTCTCTCACCCCACCAATTTGATTTGAGGGTATTAGCAATTCCAAATTGAAGCTTCAAATCATTAAATTGATAAGACAATAATTGATTTTCAATTCTTTTTTTCTATTCCTTAATGTGTCAATTTCACAATTCAATTTATGATTTAGAATTAGGCTATCCTTATCCAAAATGAAGTTTTGCAAACAAGAGCCTATTTCTAAAAATTTTAGAGCCAATTAATTTTTTGTTTTTGTAGGCCAATCAAACTTATGCAAAAAATTACAAGCATCTAGGATATCTACTAAATGAGAATCATTATGAGTTTTTATCCTAGATTCCATTATTAATTGTTGATGAATTTGATTTAGCAATTGAAACACATCAACTTCTATGTCATTCACCAAAGAAATATTATTAAAGGTGTGAGTAGAAATCAATCCTTGTTCTTCATTAACCTTTAATGATATTTCATCATAAATAACATTTGAATCCAATGAGTGATTATACAAATCTTCACCTAAAGCTTGGATGCTTGGACACAAAAGGTTAGATTCTACCTTTTGTATATTTTCATTTACCAAGGCTTGGTGAGGATTTGCAATTCCCTCTTTTACCTCATGGTATTTATCATTTTCATCATCTTGTAGTCTTTCATCTTCATTGATTACCTATTCATCAAACATACCAAAATTAGGCACCCAATCAAATTTATGACCATCCTTTTCAAACCATAAGTCTTGTTTATCTAGGGATGTGTCAAATAACACATCTTCTTGATTGATCATTTGAGTTGTTTCAAACCAAGCCATATTTTCATCACTTGGAGGACTAGAATTCAATTCTAGTTCCTTGCTAACCACCAATGGTATTTATTCCTTTGAATCTTCAATACAATCATGCGAATTTGTACCCAAATATTCAGAATCCCAAAATAAAAGAGTAGATTTTACCTCTTCTTCATCCAAAATAGATGATTCATAAAAAACATTTACCATTTCTTCCCGCACACCCATACCTAAACATAACTGTAAACATTACTTACATTAACAGGAAATTGAAGTTTGGAACTTTGCACTTGTGAAACCTATTGCTTGCCCATTTCCTATTCTCTGTAGCAATCTTCCAAGGCTTACACCCTGTTACCTTCATTTCCAATTTGGTATGATTTAGAGGGAAACCCCATAGTTATTACCAGCTCCATGGGGAAAGAACACCCATTCATATTTCTCCTTAACGGGCAGGTTTATTTTCATGACTAATAATGTTTTCCACTTCACGTGGCACTCCTTGTGTCCATGTCACCAAACTACCAACATCAACACCTATGTTGGCTAATTTGTCAGCTGACTGTTGGCATCACGGTACACGTGACGAGCCCTCCTATTCTGTCTTACCGTAAAAAGGATCCTCACTTCATGGATGACTCCCTCAATTCTCCATGGAGGTTTTTTGCCATTGGTTAACAGGTTGATGATGTTCGTAGAATCACCTTCAATCATCAAGTTACCTTGAGTTGCTTGGGCTACTTGCAACCCTTTCCAAAGGGCTCTAGCTTCTGCTTCATTATTAGTTTTGATTCCCAATGGTTTAGCGAAGGCCTTGACCAGATTTCCTTGATGATCCTTGATTATTCCTCTAGCTCTAGCTCTTCCTGGGTTCTCCTTGGTTGCACCATCAAAATTTAGTTTAAACCAACCCTGGGGGGGTGGCTCCCAAGAAATCCCATTTTTGGGATTGGGCAAAGGAATGGAAGGTTTTTCCTCAATACCTAAGGCTCGAGCTAATTATTTTTCTTAGGGAGGAATTGAGTGGTTCTCATCCACTAAGGTGCTAAGGTTTTCTTTTGCAAAGACAATAATCCTATTGAGGATGGTTTTTGGGTTGTGAATGGTATCCTTAAAGGCTCTATGGTTCCTTTATAGCCAAATCTACCAAAGAAAATGATGCCAACAGATTTTCCATAGGTACTTAAGTTTTAGGCTAACAAAGGGTTGAGGCCATTGATGGAACACTTCGGATATAAGATCAAGCTTAACCCATGAGATCCTAAAGGCTTGGAAAAGTTCATCTAGGATGGACTCTGCTACCAGACACTCCAGAAACAAGTGTTGGGTTGTCTCCCACCCTGACCTGCACATGTAGCAAAGGTTAGCAATAACCATACCTTTGGATAACATATTGTCCATAGTGAGGATTTTTCCTTGAATCACCAACCATGAAAAAATGATATTTTAGGAATTAAGCCTTTAATCCAAACCAAACTCGATTGAAATTGTTGACCTTCCACATTGAGAAGCAAATTATAGGCAGACTTAACTGTGAAGTCACCACTTTCAGTCTCAGCCCAAACAATGTGATCTTCATCCTCTCTAGAGGGAATAATTTGCTAAGTTAAAATTTTATAAAGCTCTTCAGACTCCGCTTCAAAACCCTGTACTTTGATGTGTTTCCACCTGTTGATATTTATATCCTGCCACATATAATTTGCAACCTTCTTCCCAATATGATGCTCCATATGCTCTTGAATCCTAGCCAAATGAGGATTCTGGTATAACTCCTCAGCTCTCACCCATCGATCCTTCCAAAAGTCTATTTCCAACATATTCCAATTCATCAACATGTTTTTCTTCAAATTCACCTTTACCTTCCTTATGTGGTTCAATTATTTCTAAAAGTGGGCTACTCTTTGTATTCAAGCTTGCATGATCACAATCCACATTTGTAACCCAAAACTTAATTTTATCACAATTTGGAAGGTGTAGGTTTTCTTGACCATTAGTTTCAAGAATCTCATCCAAAGTGTCTTATGAGAACAAGTAAAATTTTGTTATATCTTCAAATTCATCTATTGATTCTTCTTCAACTTCACTTTCAACCACTTTATTCAATTCTATGGAAGGTCCTATCCTATCACATATCTCAAAGCTAGTTAGATCTAGGAAACCTCCATTATCTGAATACTCATGCATTTCTAGAGATGAACCCATCTCTACACAATCCTCATTGGTGGATATTGGCTTTGAAACTTGTACCTCCTTTTCCCTTTTCTAAACACACCATTGTTCTAACATTATTGTGACCTCATAGACTCTATGAAAATATGGGTCATCAAGATTTTCCCCTAAAAATGTTGTAAGTATGAGGGGTATGGTTCCCATGTATACTTGAATAGTTTCCTCTTCTATTATGTCATAATTTTCCTCCACTTCAGTGTACAGTCTATGGAACCTATTATTGAATTGACTCATCGATTCATTAGGTTATTTACAAATAGAGACAAACTATTTTTTTAACACAACTAGGTCAACTTGATCTCCAAAATGATCAAGAAATGTTGCTTCTAGTTGAGCCCAAGAAGTCCTAACCTCCAGAGGTAATTTGGCATACCAACCCATTTTTATGTCATACAATATGTAAGATAATAACCTACAAGCAACATCCTTATGGAAAATTTACCAGTGAAATAGCATGCTATTATAGATATACAATATCTATATGTATTCTACTATCTCATTTTGACTAAATTGTGTTGGAAACTCCAATACAGTTTTAGGAATTTGATGGGGTATTCTAGGTATTTTAAAAATACTATAATATTCTCCTAAAGAGATACCATTCCTACTCTTATTTCATCAAATATCACCATTAGTGAAACTCAAAGAATAACTTTAGAATCAATTTTGTTAGTCAAATAAAAATATCTTGCAAAGAAGCATGAAATGACTAAAAAACCTTAAATGTTTAACATATGGATCATCATGTTAGCATCATCCAAAAGATATGCATCAATTAAACCATGAAATTGAAGAACATTCTCAAATTTGCAAAAAGGTTAGTATTAACACATCATCAAATAGAGAATGTTAGAATCAATAAAAGTAATCATATGGAAACAAAACCTCATTAGTCAAGACCAATGTCTTTGAATAAATCTTTCAAGTAACATGAATAATTTAGCATCTAAATAGCAATAAAATAAATCAATTCGGGCCCTCCTAGCTCCCAAAGTGTTGAGTAATAAAGGAGGCCAAAGATGCTAGTCAAAAGAACTTAAAACATTTAGCAATTTAGAGCTCTTGAGGTTACACCAAAATTATATTATTCTTTGTATGAACAATTCAAAAGCTTTTAAAACAACGATGAACAACTTAGCATAATTAAAATAACACCAATTCATGGCCTCCTAGTGCCAAAATTTTGAGTGGTAATTTTACCCAATCGTAAAATCACACTCGCCCTTAGGATTTTGATCACAAAACCCTCTCTTGCAAAGAAGTTAAAACAAAACAACTTCTCCAAGGTTCCGCTATATAAGTATTGCACATGTGTATTAGTAATCTCAATGAAGATATATCAATTAAATGCTAGGACTATGTTAGTGATTGCAAGTAAATGTTAACAAGGGGCATGTGTTGGTTTATTTTACTATGTCATACTAATGATTGTTCATGAAACTTAAAGAAAAATAAATTTGAATTGACCCTCATATGACCATGATGTAAAGCATTGATTCCTTTTATCTTGAAATGTTTTAAGGTAGATTTTATCTTCTTTTGATTAAGTAGATTTTAAACAAGTTTTACCTTGCATTAAACCCTACTTTGAACATGAAAATGAAAATTAAAATCTATCTATGAATGTGAATCTAAAATGATGAATATATTCATTAAATGTAGCTTCTATCATGAAGATAAAGATAGCCTTTGATATAATAAATAAATTATCCCTCTTTAATGAAATTAATTTTCATAAAGAGATGAAAATTTATTGCTTTAAAATATTGGCCTTAAAATGTCATTATAAATTTTTGCATTCCTGGGTCCGGCAAAACTAGGAGCCTCTTGGTGAGTATTCTTTATGGTTTATTAGCAATGGATATTTTATTGTTATTTTTTCTTCACTGGCCGATAGAAATAGGGCTTTTGAATAAAAAAAGAGGAATCACGGTCTGGCAGGATTATTTGTTCAAACCTGGAGAGTGGGATTTGATCCTTGAATTGAACCCACTGTTGTCCCGATTTGGATCTGTTTGTATGCACTTCCAATGGAGTTTTGGAGCGAGCAGGTATTGGAAATTATCGATAATTCCCTTGGAATACATTTGGTTGTATCCAAAGACACAATAGAAGGAAACACAATTGTTTATGCAAGATTATGTGTGGAAATGGATCTTAGCCAGCCTCTATCGGTAGATATGGAACTTGAACTTGCAAGACTATCTTGGATTCAACAGTTGGATTATGAGGCTTTGCCCTTCAAATGCAGAGTTTACCACAAATATGGGCATTTGGCCCGATCTTGCCCAAATAATATTAACACAAAAAGGGAGGCTCCTATAGGAATGTCAAATCTTCCTAAGGAGGGTAAGTCAACACTAAACAAAGAACCAACCAATATTTCTCAGGGTAAAGAAGCACAGAGAGATGGTTTTGAATAGCCCAAAAGAAGGAGAAGGCAAAAGAAAAAAATATGGTAAAGAGCAAACCCAACTCAAGCCCTCCAATAGGTATGAGATATTTAAGACACTAATGAACCAAGAAGATCAATTCATGGAAGGAGTGGATGGGAATAATGAAAATAATAACATCCATGTTCAAGCTCCTCTTTCATCTCCCCCGTCATAGAGCAGGTAATTGAGTACGATGAGTTACCGTAGTCAAAGAGTGCAGGGGCATTGATAGTGCATAACCAAGAGCATCCAATAATTAAAGATGTCAACATGGGAATAGCAGAAAAGAATAGATAAAGGCCAACTTTAGGGATAACTCAAGTGGAAAAGAGAGCAAAAAATAGCAACTCTCAAGGAGTGGGTAGAAAATCAAATAAGAAATTGATAGCAGTTCAAGGAGACAAACTGATAACTAGAGGATTGGTGAGGCCAATAGATTCTTATCGCTCTCAAGGTAACCAATGATTATACAATCATGGAATGTTAGGGGTTTAAACAGTAGAACCCATCAATCTATTGTTCGAAGACTCTTAGAAAAATGTAAAACAATTTTTTTGCTTATCCAGGAGACAAAAATGTCATTAGATCTTATGTGCAAAATAGTTAACAGAATTTGGAGGGGTGTTGGTCATATGGAAGTGGCTGCCCAAGGTGCCTCAGGGGGGATAGTTACTCTTTGGAACTCTCTTGAATGGATTGCAATAGAACATATAGCTTGGAGGGGTGTTCTCACATCACATTTTAGAAATAATGTCACAGCTGAACATGTTTTAATCACAAATTTTTATGGGGCTCAAAACCTAGATGGTCATATGCGTCAATGGAAAGTTGTGCATAACATGAGAGTCTCAAGGGAAGATTTAGACTGGATTATTGCTGGGGACTTTAATGCTAAATTATCCTCTAGAGATCAAGAAGGGGGAACCCCAATTTTGGACCTAGGGGATCGACTTATGATTGCCCAAGTCCAGGCATTACACTTGGTGGATATTAAATGCCTTGGAACCAACTATAATTGGACTAATAAGAGGAGGGAGCCACATAGCAGGATGGTGAAGTTAGACCATTTTTTGGTTTCAAAGGAGGCATTTGTAAAATGGAATATAAAATTTTAGATTTTGGAGCGTCCAGTTTCAGATCATTTCCCCATTTTGTTGGAAGGAGGGATCAAGACAATGCAGCATCACAAACCATTTAAATTTGAAAACTTTTGGTTACAAAAAGAGGAAATTCGAAAGAAAATTCCATAGTGGTGGGAAGAAGGTTGCCCAACACATGGGACAAAAATGTTTAGATTCCATAAACAACTTCATTATGTCAAAGATCAACTGAAACAATGGAGGTGAGCTAACAATACAGACTTCCAGGTCCAAAGAGCTCCATTGGTGGCCAGATGGGATGAGGTTCAAAAACACTTTAGGGAAGGAACAATTATAGAGCAGCTCAAAGAAGAGGATGATGCATTGCGTAAAGCAGTTGAGGACATTGACAACCAAGAGAAGACATACTAGAAATAGAGAGCAAGAACCACTTGGTTATTAGAAGGTGATAAAAATACCAAATTTTTTCATTAGACTGCCTATGCTAGGAGACAGATGAACAACATGGAAGCTCTTCAAGATGATAACGGACACTCCTTTGATACACTTCTAGGTATACATTTCTATTCAATGGATTATTTTTCTAAACTATTTAAGGAAAGTATGGTGCAAGGTGAAGAGGCTCAAAGAGACGTTATTGTTGTCATACCCTCTGTTATCTCTGAAGAAGAAAATCAGACCCTACTTAAACCCATTGATAGAGAGGAATTGAAGAATGTAGTCTTTGGAATGAGCACCGGAAAAACTCCAGGTCTAGATGGCTTTCCAATTGAGTTTTTTCAGGCCTTTTTGGATAACTTGGAGGAGGATGTAATGTCTGTTATAGAGGAGTCCAAAGGAATTAAAAGAATGCTTAAAGCATTAAATCATACTTTCATTACCTTAATTCCAAAAGGGGAGGATGGGGTACACATTTCAGATTATAGACCTGTTGCCTTATGCAATGTCATATATAAAATAATCACAAAGGTAATGCCTGAGCAGCTAAAACCTCTTCTACATAACATTATCTCCTCGGAGCAAGGGGGTTTTGTAGAGGGTAGGTAGATCTTGGATGGTGTGGTTCTAGCTTAGGAGACAATCCATTCAATGCAAACATCTGGTAATAGACGAATGTTCATAAAATTAGATATGTCAAAGGCTTATGATAGGGTGGAGTGGAGCTTCTTGTCAAAGATGATGGCAGCCTTTGTTTTCTCTTAGGATTGGATAGAATGGGTCATGAGTTGTGTTTCTACTCCGACATACTCAGTGTTAATCAAGGGTCTTCCCTCGCAACCGTTTGGAGCTTCTCGAGGCCTTCGTCAAGGAGATCCTTGCTCTCCCTATATTTTTCTTATTTTGGCTGAAGGATTGGGTAGACTTATCTTGAGGAGAAGACAACAAGGTTTGTTAACAGGTATCAAGGTGGGTGAGGAAGTTTTGAATCACCTATAATTTGTGGATGACACAGGATTGGTGGGAGTGGCCAGTTTCAAGGAAGCAAGAATGATTAGAGATACACTTAATGTCTACATTAGGGCTACAAACCAAGTCATTAATGATAAAAAATCTAAAGTGGTCTTTTTCAATCTTGATCAAAGGCTTCAGGACAAAGTTTTAGAGATCTTGGGATTCACAAGGACTTATCTCCCAGTGGCATACTTGGGGGTCCCTTTGCATTATAAAAAACTAAAAATAGATATCTGGAGGAATCTTTTGGATTGTATCAAGAATAGAATTAATCATTGGTCTCACAAATGGTTAACCTATGGGGGGTAGATTAGCTTTTTTACAGTCAGTCATTCAGGCCATGCCAATTTATAAATTTTCTATCCTTGCTGTCCCACATACTATATGGAAAGATTTGGACAAGATGGCTAAAAAAATTTTATGGGAAGGAGTAAAAGGAGAGAGGAAATGGGCCTTAGTAGGTTGGGACAAAGTAAGCCAGCCCAAGGTAAAAGGAGGTTTGGGACTGAGAAGATCAAAGTTAAATAATAAAGCTTTGGCTGGAAAGCTTTACTGGAGGTGGATTTCCCAACCAACTTCTTTATTCAGTAGAATATTAACTAGTAAATATTTGGGACAAGTGAACCTAAATGAGGTGGGTCGTTTCCCTTTGGATGGTAATGGATCCTTAGTGTGTCAGGCTCTCAAGTTAGGATCTCAGGTAGTAAAAGATAGATTATTTTGGAAAGTGGGAAGAGGGGAGAAGGCACGATTTTGGACAGATTCATGGGATCAATACCCACCTATCATTGTTGAATTTCTTGAATTGCAACCAATAAAAATAGCCATAGAAACCAAGGGCTGGGTCCAAATTGAAAGTTATTTCAACATTAGTCGCCTGGGGGATTATAACTTTAAGCAATTTAATAAGTTGGATGAGTGGCCAATTTCAATCCCTCTTGATTTGACATCCATCATGACTAAAATCTTGGCAGAAAGATTTCTCACAGGTAGAGACGAGGAGGATGAATTAGCTTGGGGCTATGGGAGCCTTGGTGTCTACATAGTGAAGGACGGATATGATAATATCCTTCCAGAGCCCCCTCCTCATACTTATCAGGTGGAGGATTGGAGAAAGATTTGGCAGTCCAAGGGTTGGCCGAAAGTAAACTTTTTTGCTTGGCAGTTCATGCATAATGGAATTCTTACTTTTGATAAAATCAGATGTAATGGAATAATCAGTCCATCTCAATGTGTTTTATGCTACAAGAGCGAGGAAAAAGTTGATCACTTGATGTTTGAGTGCCCATTCACGTGCCAGATTTGGGAGAGATGGTTTTTATATTATAAAATTCAAGTTAATGGTGATTTGAATCGGATTAATATTTAGAAAAGATGGAAGAGGGGTAGATTTAAATCTAAAGCTCTTTGTATTGGTTGGGAGCTTAGATTAAACTTTATCTAGTGGCAAGTGTGGTTGGAGAGAAATGCTAGAATTTTTAGAGAAACTTTTTCTTCTTTAGATGGAGTTTGGCAGGTCATTTGGAGCAAAGTCACAGAAATTGTGGCAGTCTATGCTAAAGAGGAAACTCAGGTTGTTAATGGGGCAATGGAAAAGGAAGTTGAAGTGCAAGAGGGACAGGACAGAGCTAGTTGGAAACCACCCCCAAAAGGTTGGATTAAAATTAATATGGATGGAGCTGCAAAAGGCAATCCGGATAGAGTTGGAATTGGAGTGGTTTATTGGAATCATGTTGGAACAGTGCTCTATTGGGAACTACAAGGCTTGGGAAGAGCCAAAAATAATGAAGCAGAAGCCTTAGCTATCAAATATGCTTCTATTTGTGTAGTAAAACAAGGCCACTGGAGGATAATACTAGAATCAGATTCTCAAATAATGGTTGGAGCTCTAGATTGCATGAGGAACTTTGCTTTGAAAACATGGAGGTCGAGGATTCTTGTCACTCAAATTAAGGAATTATGGAGGGAATTAGATGATGTGATTCCAGTTTATGTGAGTAGAGATCTAAATAAAGTGGCAGACTTCTTGGCTAAGATACGTGCTGAGAAGGAGGTAGGGGTTCAGTGGCACAGTGACATGGCTATTGAGGATGAAGTGATTAGGCAGGGTGTTGAAAGGGCAGCAGATCGAGACAACCTGAAGATAGCAGGAAGGTGTCATGATTTCGTGACATGTTGCAACATCGCGGCCATTTGAGAAGAAGTGTCGCGATATCGCGACATGTTGCATTATCGCGACCAAAGGAGGAAAGGTGTCGCGATATCGCGACATGTTGCATTATCGCGACCAAAGGAGGAAAGGTGTCACGATTTTGTGATAGGTTGCTTCGACGCGGCCAAAGGAGGAAAGGTGTCGCGATATCGCGACATGTTGCTTCGTCACGACCAAAGGAGAAAAAGTGTCGTGATATCGTGACATGTTGCATTTATCGCGGCCAAAAGAGAAAAAGTGTCGCGATATCGCGACACTTTGCATTTTCGCAGCCAAAAGAGAAAAAGTGTCACGATATCGCGACATGTTGCATTTTTGTGGCCAAAGGAGAAAAGGTGTCACGATTTCGTGACATGTTGCATCGTCGCGGCCAAAGGAGAAAAAGTGTTGCGATATCGCGACATGTTGCATCGTCGCGGCCAAAGGAGAAAAAGTGTCGCAATTTCGTGACATGTTGCTTCATCACGGCCAAAAGAGAAAGAGTGTCGCGATATCACAACATGTTGCACCATCGTGGCCAAGAGAGAAAAAGTGTCGCGATATCGCGACATGTTGCACTGTCGCGGCCAAGAGAGAAAAAGTGTCGCGATATCGCGACATGTTGCATCGTCGCGGCCAAGAGAGAAAAAGTGTCGCGATATCGCGACAGGTTGCACTGTCGCGACCAAGAGAGAAAAATGTCGTGATATCGCAACATGTTGCATCGTCGCGGCCAAAGGAGAAAAAGTGTCGCGATATCGTGACATGTTGCATCGTCGCGGCCAAAAGAGAAAAAGTGTTGCGATATCATGACATGTTGCATTGTTGCGGCCAGAAGAGAAAAAGTGTCGTGATATCGCGACATGTTGCTTCGTCACGGCCAAAGGAGGAAAAGGTGTCGCGATATCGCGACATGTTGCAACGTCGCGACCAAAGGAGAAAAAGTGTCGCGATATCGCGACATGTTGCATTGTCGTGGCCAATGGAGGAAAATGTGTCGCGATATCGCGACATGTTGCAGCGTCGCGGCCAAAGAGAAAAAGTGTCACGATATCGCGACATGTTGCATCATCGCAACCAAAAGAGAAAAAGTGTCGCGATATCGCGACATGTTGCTTCGTCCCGACCAAAGGAGGAAAAAGTGTCGTGATATCGTGACATGTTGCAACGTCGCGGCCAAAAGAGGAAAAAGTGTCGCGATATCGCGACATGTTGCATTTTCGCGGCCAAAAGAGAAAAGTATCGCGATATCGCAACATGTTGCATTTTCACGGCCAAAAGAGAAAAGTGTCACGATATCGTGACATGTTGGATTTTCGCGGCCAAAGGAGAAGAAGGAAAAAGTGTCGCGACATCGCGACAAGTTGCATCAACAGACCAAACCGATCCCCCTGGCAACATCTCACATTGTGCAAACATTGAAACTTGTTGGATCGTGCCTTAGGCCAATAGGGAAGGAGTCTCTCCACGCTTGAATCTTGGATTCGCTGACTCCTCTGTTAGCTAGGTTTTGGTTTAAGAGATTTGACTCCAATGCAAATCTTCTTTTACTGTTGTAATCTTGTGTTCTCTCTGTCTATGGCTGGGAAAAGTCTCATCCCTTCTTGTAACTGATCTTTGTTTTAATACAAGTTTTTTCAAATTTTTCAAAAACCAAAAAAAAAAATGTCATTATAAATTTACCCTCTTTAATGAAATCATAATTTTCATACAGAAATAATTTAATGCTTTAAAACAATAACCTTTGATGTAGTGTATAAATTATCTCTCTTTGATGAAATCAGAATTTTCAAAAAGAAAAGGTAATTTATTACTCTAAAATGATAGCTTATGGAATGCCATTAAAATTTACCCCCTTTAATGAAATTGAAATTTTCATAAAGGGAAGTTCATATATGCTTGCAAATAAAAATGTAAAGCTGAAAAAGATTGATTTACCTTCAAAATGTTAAAAAAAATAAAATTTCAAAATTATAAAAATCCTCATAAAACAACAATTTTCAACAATTTTTATAAAATTGAAATGGCTTCGGAATGAGTTCAATTTTTTTTTGGATGAAATATTGTGGCTTATTCTTCACACCCATGTATTTATTTTTGTCATTTTAATTTTTAATTTTTACTTCAATCCTCGAATTTTTAAAAAAATCTACAAAAAAAAGGGTTAGAAAATAAAAAATAAAAATCTAAAAATAAACTTGAATGCTGAAAACGTAAACATGCAAAGCTTTGTTAGTTTGATGGTACCCTGTCCTACAAAACCGAAGATGTGAGAAAATTTTGCATGCAACCTAGTCTATTCCAACCTGCATTTGCACAATCAAAATAAACTAAGTGCTAGCTCCTAAGGACACAAAAAATAAATTCTAGACTTCAAACATTCAATGATGTAACCATTAAAATGCATTGAACATCATCTATAAGTCCAAAACCTGAAAAAGGAAAAAAATGAAAAGTTAAATCCGAGCATGCAAAACACTTTCTCCTCCTATTTTACTAATAAAATCCAAATTTCTGAAAAAAACCCTTGCATTAAAATAATATTTCTTTTTACATTCATTTTTCAGCAGCATTTGGCCTTCCCAAAGAAGAACCCCTCTCGTTCACCGCATTCAATGGGTTTTTAAAAGTTTTCTAAAAACTTCCCTTCATTTCTTTTTCTTGACTCCTTTGCTTGTTCTCGAAAAATCATTTCCAGCATCAATATATTTTGAAACATCCTCTGTTTCATACTTAACAGACTTGGGTAACGCTTTAAATATGGCGCAATATTAATATTGTTGTGCACAATGACTGAACCCCATGGTAATAGATTATTTATTTTATTTACATGTGACACTCGCTTGAAATTATTACTAGTAGTTGTACTCATTAATATGAGGCCCATTTCGATTTGATTCACAATACTTTACCAATATGGAGTCCATCTTCCATCGTTCGTCCGAACGCACACGTGAATGACCACGCACCAGAATGTTGCTTAGGAGACTACCATAATTGTCTTGAGGAAGAAATGACAGTCGTGGCAGTAAAAATTGTCTGACCGTCATAGGTTCCTAATGCCACGTTGCCCAATGTGAGGTCATGTCATCACTGCACTATTGTTAGCACTACGAAATACACCATCAAGTAGGTCATTGATTTACATCCTCCGAAATAGTTGTCATAATCGTTCAGCCAATAATTTACCCATTTTGCCTTTGCACTGTAACTGTGCTGCCATCTGTGGGTTTTTGTTGATTTTTCTATGATGTCTAATATGGGGGTACTGAACCAAGCTATCCATAGTGTTGACGATTCCCTGTTTGCCATGTCATCACCATTAGGCTACTATCCTACCAAGGATATACTCACTAGTGATTTCGTCATCCGTGTTCACCGAGATGCTTAAACATTATCATCTAGGGTTTCCCTTTGTCTGACGTGGATCCCTATCTTTGTCTCAGTTACCCATTTATGTTATGCGATGCCTAGTCCACTATCGCTGCACTGAGTTCACAGTAGCAATAGACGTAGATGTCATTCGTGTCTCCACTCTTGAATCCATTTGTTCGAGTTGCACTAGTCTTCTGAGTTATCCACAATGTCATCATTGCTTATGACTGCACTGTTGTGCGGAGCTATCCACGCTTATGTTGGATGATCGATTCTAAACTTTCCATTGTGGGTAGCTTTGAACCCATTCTAGTCATAACCTGACTCAGTGTTGCATTTTCGTCGCTACCCCGTTGGTTCTGCAACTACGACTTCGTGTATAACACTCGCCTACTCCAACTATGAGAGTGTTGCACCTTGGCATATTTAAATATCTTGCCAATAACCAAAGTTCTGAGCATTCACTACCATAATAACTCTCACGACTAAAATCAGATCGCTATTGCTATCTAAGTCAATGTGTTTGCTATGCTCGTTGTTGTCTCAGGGTATGCATCACGTCCATGGCCTTGGTGTCACTCCATTCAATCCATGTCGACCTCTAATTTCACATGCCGTTCTTCCCGTGTCAGCGCTGTTTAAACTAGTTCCACCTTCATAAATCTGGCCATCCACATCGTCTGACGTTGCTTCTTAGCTTCCAACGTGGCCATCCATAGTGTCTTCGATGGAACCTCGCTCCTTACCTACTGCCAATGCTGTTGTTCTGGTGCTACCTGAATTTAACTAATTTAGCCGTTGGTAGTTTCTTGCGAACCTAAAATACTCAAGACTCCCTCTGATATCTGCTCTCTATCGGAGAATCCCATGAGGCCCAGCATCGTCATCCGTCACTACCTCTGAGCTACGCTGCATCACTAATGTTATCAACTCTACCATATTTGTTCAACTCTACCATATTCGTTCAACTCTATCATCTTTGTCATTGAGTACCATATCGGGTTGTCGTGTAGCCTACATCCAGATCCGAGAATGGGGAGCTTCTGCCATATCTTCTTCTTCCACATCAACTGGTGTTATCCCCCACATTAACCTTTTGGCTCTGCCAGTTTGCCTTAGTGCATCTATCGTGGCACTTTTCCATGTCACATTTAGATCTAGGGTTTGCATTGCTTGCCACGGGTCTGTGTAGCCACGTCCATGTGCTAAGGGATCCACGTTGAGGTAGTCAATGTCTAGAGCATCAAGTCACATGGTTCGGTGTCCACGCATGCATCGGTGAGTCCTCCATAGGTCCACGTAATCCGCTCGAGAAAATTTGGTTTTTTCACTGTGGTTTTGGTAGTAAGGTTTACGCCGTCGTAGTATTCCTAAAACTGGGCCCACATTGGTATGGTCATGTATTGACCTCATCACATGGACGACATTCACATTAACCTGCGAAAACAAATAAAATAAAAGCTTTAAATGAAATGACATTAATAGTATATGAAAATAATACAATCTTCACTACGCTTATTGCGCACTTCTTTTACTTTCATATTATTTATTTTATATAATATTTTTTCTTGTTATTTTATTTTATTTATTAATTTTTTTATTTATTTTATAAAAACATATTTTATATATATACTAATTTATGTTTTCTTTATTTTTATAATGTGAAATAATTAGCTTTAAAAGTTGTAACAATTGAAACTCCAAATAAAGGTAAACCCTTTAAAACTAACCTCAAACTCAAAACAACTCTATCCAATGCTATAAAGAAATCAAACTCATCAAGCCTAATCAAAGCATTAAAACACAGAAACCAAACGTAGACTCCGACTAATATTCAAATCTTAGACTTTCATTGCAAACACAATGGGTAGAGACCCATGGAACCATCAATCAAAACAACCGAAATCCTCAAAACATCAAAACAAAAGATGAACCCTCAAATTTTGGGGTTAGTTGTGGAGCAGCCACGACACCACCCTTGTTTAGGATGTACTTGTCCAAGGAATTTTTCCCTCATCAACAGATTGGTCAGGATATTTGGTGAAAAGCTTAAGCCATACCTTATCAAAAGATATGAAGAATTAGAAGTAAGATCAATAGAAGCCTCCAAGAGCATACATACGGAAATAGTTGATTGGAAAAAGGAAAAATAAATACATAGCCCCAAATTCAATGAAATAATCATGATACTAGGCTAACAAATTTGTCCAGTTTGCATGAGCAGTTAGACATAAAAATTAATTACAAGCTTTTCAAATATCTGAAGAATCATGGGTTGCAACGAATTTTTGCTAGAAAATCAAAGGAGCTAATGGAAAGTTAGCATACGATACGATAGAAAAACATGATGTGATGAAGTGTCATACCCCACCTTGGCAGGACTTTTGCTTGATAGACCGTGTATTAATGAAAGAAAATTAATACTTAAATAGGATGCAGTAAATTGATTCAATTAATTAATTAGATATTTTTAAATGCTTTAAGTTTCTAGTCAAATTTATTCTTTACCTTTTTGGTTAGATAAAGTAATAATTGATTTTTTAATTTAAATAACAAAATATAATAGAAAAATAATATATATATATTTTTTTATAATGAAAGACCATTATTTTAAATAGAAAGGAATGTTTATTTATTTTTAATAATGAAAGACCATTATTTTAAATAAAAAAAATATTTATTTATTTTTAATAATGAAAGACCATTATTTTAAATAGAAAAAATATTTATTTATTTTTAATAATAAAAGACCATTATTTTAAATAGAAAATAATATTTATTTATTTTTAATAATGAAAGACCATTATTTTAAATAGAAAAATGTTTATTTATTTTTAATAATGAAAGACCATTATTTTTACCCGGGTGTTGTAGGTGAGTTGGAGAGGAGAGGGCAATCCTCCAAGGGAGGTCTCAGGTTCAAATCTCCACCCTACCAAAAACTTGAATTGGGTATCCAAAACCCAATTGATAATGTTGGTGCAGGCAAGGTCGAATGCGACTTCGAGGTGACTTTGATCATGTAGAACCCCTATTCGTGGTCTCTTAAACCAAGGCAGCCCCACAAAAGGTTTTTCGTTTAAAAAAAAGACCATTAATTTAAAAAATGTTTATTTATTTTAAATGAAAGACCTTTATTTTAAAGAGGGGAACTTAAAGGAACGCCTCTTTATTTTATAATAAAGAGTTTTCAGAAAAAGAAGCATTTATTAAATTATTGAATGGAGATATTTTTTGAGAAGTATATTATTATATTAAAATATTTGTCCCTTAGCCGCCTTACGTAGGTGGGTAGTAATTGTTGGCAGATAATATTTTATATTATGGTTGACATTTATGAAACTGGGAGACTTCTGGGGGCATGGAGGGAGTATAGAAGGCATACGAGAGAATAGGAGGAAGGGGTTCAGAAAAGCAGAGGAGGGCAATCTCAAAGGAGATCTTGAGGGCTAGGGTTTAAAAGAATCATCGAGGCCATTTAGAGGCTTCGAAGGAGTGGCAGATCCATAGGTTGGATCATTTTATAGTTTTATCCTCTTCTATATTTTTGGTTAAAATAAATACACCGTAGAACTTAGAATAAAAACTACTGCTCTTTGTTATTTCCTTTTCATAGCCTATAATGGTATCCTATGTTAAGTTGTGAATGATTTCTTTGGCATGCATGTTTTATTTGGATATTGATATCCTAAAACTCGACTGTGAATGGATCTTTCCATTCTTTGTTGTGTTTAACCAGCATGGTGTTGCCTATGGTTTGTCTCTTAAACCAAGCAGGATATCCCATGTTGTTGTTTATGGTTTATCTCTTAAACCAAGCAGGATAGCCCTTTTGGAAGCTTAAGTTTTATCTCCTCCTCATATTTGGAAGCTTAAGTTTTATCTTCCCCTATGATTAAATTGTCTGGCTTATTTGAAGCAGACCTCTTGATCTCTACTTTACCCTTATTGCTTTAGGAGAACTAATATTTAACTAAAGGGAAGAGTATTAAATCGAAGTGGATTTAACTATCATACCTCTTCGGTTCAACATGATCAGATGTTATGAATTGCATATGCTATAAATCTGCTCTAAACCTATGCCCTGTCAATGTTTTTGATGTCATAAACTTGTGTCTTGTGCTAGAAGGAATGGGGGATGTTTAGTTGAACCCGTTACCATGTGAATAATGAAATTAGGGTTTTATTTATATTTTTGTATTAAAATATTAGATTTGTTTTATATTAATGATAATGGGATTGAACCACGTGTTTGAAGTGGAAAGAGGTTTTCTTTTAAATTAAATTTAGTTTTTAATTAATGAAAATGAGGTTTCATTAATTAAATTGGATTGTTGCGTGGTTGAAATGGAAATAGATATTCTTTTGAATTAAATTTAGTTTTTAATTAATGGAAATGAGGTTTCATTAATTAAGTTGGACCATCAGTTGAATAAAATAGGTTTTCATTAAATTAGTTTGGTTTTTTAATATTTAAATGTAAATGGAGTTGCTAATAGACCGCCACTGAAAATAATGAGAGTAGTTTTTCATTAAATTGAGTTTATTTATATTTTAAATGAAATAAGAGATAGTTTCATGATTTAATTAAATGAAATAGAAGATAGTTTCATTATTTTAATTAAATAAAATGAAAGGTAGTTTCATTGGTTTAATTAAATGAAATAAAAGATAGTTTCATTGTTTTAATTAAATGAAAGGAAAGATAGTTTCTTTGGTTTAATTAAATGAAAAATAAGATAGTTTCATTGGTTTAGTAGAATGAAAAATAAGATAGTTTCATTGGTTTAGTTAAATGAAAAATAAGATAGTTTCATTGGTTTAGTTAAATGAAAAAAAATATAGTTTCATTCATTTAATTAAATGAAATAAAAGAATAAATGTTTGAATATCGAAAAGATAGATGTTTAAATTAATGAAAGGATAAATATTTTGAATATCGAAAGATAAATGTTTAGCTTTATGAAATATAGATGTTGAAATTAATGAAGGAATAAATGTTTAAATTAATGAAAGAATAGATGTTTAAATTAATTAAAGGATAAGTATTTGAATATCGAAAGAATAAATGTTTAAATTAATGAAAGGTAAATGTTTAAATTAATGAAAGGATAGATATTTGAATATCGAAATAATAGATGTTTAAATTTATGAAGGAATAGATGTTTAAATTAATGAAAGGTAAATGTTTAAATTAATGAAAAGATAGATGTTGAATATCGAAGGATGGGTGTTTCAATTAATGGAAAGGTAAATTGATTTATTAAGTTTTAAAGGTTATACTTATATTTGAAAGGTAGATGTGGTTTATGAAGTTTGAAGGATAATCATGTCTTAAAGATTATATTGAATTATGAAATTTTAAGGATAAACTTATATCTTAAAGAGTAGATTTGTTTTAATAAATACTTAATTGATTAGGAGTATGGGCTCCTAGTTAGTTAAGGAAATATGGTTTGATAAGTACTTAATTGATTAGGAGTATGGGCTCCTAGTTAGTTAAGGAAAGATGGTTTGATAAGTACTTAATTGATTAAGAGTATGGGCTCCTAGTTAGTTAAGGAAATATGATTTAATAAGTACTTAATTGATTAGGAGTATGGGCTCCTAGTTAGTTAAGGAAATATTATTTGATGAGTAAATTGATTAGAAGTATGGGCTTCTAGTTAGTTAAGGAAATATGGTTTTATGAGTACTTAATTGATTAGGAGTATGGGCTCATAGTTAGATGGTTTGATTAGTTATTGATTGATTAAGGGTATGTACTCTTAACTGAATTAAAGAAATGATTCTTATGTAATATTTTGTACTGATGTTATGGATACATTAGATCCTTACAGAGATGTTATTCATTTTAAAATATTAGAAGGAAGAAGTTATCCTTAGAGAAATGAATTTAAGGGAATTATGGGATTCCCTCTTTATGTAACAAGGATTTAAAGAATAATTCATGGCAGAGACTTGAGAACTATGGGGTTCTTATGCATTTGTATTGGCATATGTTTGGAAAAGAGGAATTATGAGATTCCTTTGTATTAAAGATAACTAAACTTATGCAATAAAGAAGTATTTGAGGTCGGGTTTTCCTGTAAGGGTTTTTCCTAGGATATATGAGTTGTTATGTGTGTTTAAATGTATTATTCCTTAATCTTGAATTTTATGTATCTTAGATAAATAGAATATATATATTTTTTGTTGTCTATTAAAGATATATGATGTTATTTTTGATAAGTTATCATGCTAGTTACTTGGCACCTTATCCTAGTTAGTAAGAAGGATTGTTATTCATTAGAGTTAGAGAGAGAGTTGAATAAGGTATTATGAGGTCCCTTTGAGAAGGAAACTTAGGGTAAACCTAGTTTTGTAACTTCTCCTTAAAATGACCTAGGTGCAATACACATAGTATACCTACGTAGATAGATTTGTATATGGTATGGATATGGGCATACCCTTTTTGATAAATTAAAAGGGATAAGATAGCTCATCATAAATATGAGGTGAATAGATTATTTATAGTTACACTTAGCACACCTACATAGGACATATGCATGGTGTGAAGGTGGATGTACACCTTCACTGAATGATGTATATAAGTTGGGATGATATATATCCATAGTGATTACAAAAAATAATTCTCTCAGGTTGGTTGGAATTTTGGGTTGTTACATGAAGTCATATTTGGTATATGCTTTTCAAAACTTTTTAGATGACTTTTTTTGGTTTGATATGCAAAAAATTAAAGCATCATAAATCATTTCATCTAAAACAATCACTTGTTTTAAACCCCAATATTTTGTGCTAGTTGAGTTTTGAAAATAAGCAAACTATTAAGTCAAGTTAGAGTCAGTGACCTATTCATAAAAATAATTAGTTCCAAGACATACAACATAGGAAAAAGAATAATTTTGATATTGTTTGGTCAGGTCATTACAAATTTGAAGAATGGAGTGAACAATTTACTATCACCAAGCATGGGAGAACATGCTAAAATTTTGTGTAAACAGGCTAGCAAGTAAATAAGGGCTAAATATAGCCAAGAAATAAAGTGATTAGTCAATAAGATAGCAAAATGGCACACAAAATAAAAAGTTTTAAAAAGCACACTATGCGGATTAACTACAAACAATAGATTAAGTAGAGTACCGAGGTAGATGTATTTAGAAATTTTCCCCTTTGAAAATAGGCAAAAGTTAGGCTAAATAAAAAGAGAGTTAATATAGAAGACCATACAACAACTTCACCAAAAATGAGCCTATATAAATAAATATTTTGGAGGTGTTTTTTCACTTGAGGCAATCAAAATTTTTGCATGAACATTGAGCTAATAAAATTGTAAGAAATGAATAAGGGGATAGTTATAGATAAAAATTATAGATGGGCCTGAAATTCCCTATGACTAGAAGAGTTGCTAAAATACTGAGAGAAAAGGATAGTTAATTTTAAACTTTCTCATGGGAATCTATGGGGGACATCCCATGGGATGTCCTGATCCACTTCCCTACTTCCCCCTCCCCTGGTTCTATCCTCAATCCTTGGCACTTCCCAAGCCCTTCTTTCCTGGTTGGTTATGGTTGCAAACGATCTCCTTGGGGTGGGAGGTCACTTTTCGATGTGTCTACCCTTTCTTAGACATATTGAGGGTTTTATTCTTGTGCCCCTTTTTTGTTATGTCCCTAGGACCTTCTCTGGGTTTCTTGTTGAGCTTTAGGGACCCTTTTTTATATTGTTCTCAAGTCTAGCCCAGTTTGTTGCAGGTTTTCTACTTGGTACCAGATTTCAGTTGGTCTTCAGATTTAGAGCATCACGATTTTAGGTTTGGGGCTTGACTCTATCCTTGTGCTTCTTGAGAGGATTTCACTATTTGTTCTTGGTTTGGTCTTCTTGGGATTTATCACCATATTTTCTTGGTTTGGGATGGGATTGTGTGCATTCGCTGCTACTGAGTTCCCTTTGGAATTCCTATCATGGTTTCTAGAAGCGTTTGTTGTCAAATATGGAGGTTGCTTTGGGACATTAGATTTATCTTTAAGTCTTGTAAGGGGACCTGTGCTTCTTGCATATAGTCTTTTTTCCATGTGCTCCTTCAGTTCAGGTTCTTGGGGCTTTTCCAAGATTTTTCTCAAGGCTTGCAGTTCTATTTTTGTTGCTTCTTCTATATTCCTCTGGAAATTTTATAGCTCAACCTCATTTGTAAGGGGATATTGTGGCCTGTGGAGATCCTCAGATTTTTTATTCTATTTTCTAGTATTTGTGCAGGATGCTGCTTCCTGAACTATCCCATGGTGGTATCCGGGCTTCTTTCCTCAACCTTTGGTTGTTTCTAGTTTTTGGAGTGGTTTCTAGTTTTCCTATGTGGGATACCAGTTTTACTGCTTCCTTGTGTGTGTCATGACCCTCCTTCCTGGTGTTTTCGATAGGATTTTTCAAATGGTGGCTTCCTCCTAGATGATATTTTTCAAATCAAAGGTTTCCCATTGGGTGGGATTTTTCAAATCGATGGCTTCCCACTGGATGAGATTCTTCCATTTGGTGGCTTCCCATTGGGTGGGATTTTTCAAATTGATGGCTTCCCATTGGGTGGGATTTTTCAAATTGGTGGCTTCCTACTGGGTGGGATTTTTCAAATTGGTGGCTTCCCACTAGGTAGGATTTTTCAAATTGGTGGATTCTCGCTAGATAGGATTTTTCAATTCTGTTTGTTTCCCACTAGGCAGGATTTTCCAAACTACTTATTTCCTATTAAGAAGGATTTTTCAAATTGGTGGCTTCCCACTGGTTGGGATTTTCCATATTGGTGGCTTCCCACTGGGTGAAATTTTTCAATTTTATTTTTTTCCTACTGGCTGGGATTTTCCAAACTACTTGTTTCCCACTGGGTGAGATTTTTCAAATTGGTTGTTTTTGGCCTTTTTTTTGGTCGGTTGACCTGTTGTAAAAAGGTTTTGGGGCCCTTTCAAAATTTGCTTTTAATATAATTTTAACCAACAAAAAAAAATAACCTTTCTCATGTTAGCCAAATTAGGTATGTTAATTGATAGTAGCCCAATAGCAATCCTAGTGTAGACACCTAGAAGTCTCACATAGCTATCTCTATGTACTTGTAGATCCTTTTGAACACTTGTAGATTTACATAGGCCATCCTAAATACCTCTAGGCTATTGTAGACCAACGTAGATTATTGTAGATCTCCCTAGACCTACATAGAATATCGTAGATATACATAGACTACCGTATACATGCATAGACTAGCATAGATTGATGTAGATTAGCATAGCATATCGTAGACTTACACAGACCATTTCACTAGTTTTTATGTAAAAAACCCTACTAAGCTACATAAATCATGCCATGAACACATTTCATACATCGAGAGGCCACATATCAGTTTCCTAAGGCAACGTAAGACCTCTTCAGGCTTAATTGAGGCCCCACAAAGCTATTACTTACCAATAAGTATTAATTAAGTCAAATTTTATTCTAATCTAAAGTTCACTTCACTTAAGTGTACTTTTAGTGTTAAAAAGGTTAATTAGGTTCTTAAACCCTAATTAGACCTAATTATTCCCTCCCACATGTGTGTGCACCAAAGTAGTTAGGATATTTCCTAGGAAACCCTAACCTAACCCCAAACCTAACCTAGGGATCACCTAACCCTAGTTAACCCTAATCTCTCCTCACACATGTGTGAGGATGAGATATTTCCTCAAGGGAATGTGAGGATGACACCTCACAAACCCTAACCTAACATCCATATAACCTCACCCTAGCATCTAGTTCTCATAACCACACCCCATATACCTTGGGTTTCTCTATAAATAGTGGACCTAAACCCTCATTCTACCTCTCTCTTCTCTTTTGTCCAAAGTACAAAAAATCTATCAAAATGTGAGAAAAATTACATACACAACAATCTAAACTAGACCAATAACTTTACAACAGCTAAGGAGCCCATCTGTGTAGAGATCTCGAAAAAGAACACTCATAGTCCAATTCACCCCCCAACCTACGAATCTAATACCAGTTCACCCCCTGACCTGCAAGTTGGGTCTAGAGGACTCAAATCACCCCAAATTTGTTAGGTAATAATTATTTTATCATTTTATGATGTTTCTTGCAATCTTTGATGCATTTTAGTTTAGTTTCATTTCCTATTTTTATTATATTTCATCAATACAGGGCCTGACCAAGGCAAGCCCCCAAACACTCGAACCTCATTTTGTAGGTCATAGAATAGGTGACAAAAGACCCACAACAACAACAATGATGGCCTACATACGTAGGAAGCCCACCTACATCAAGGAATACAAGAACAGTTATTAGTCTATTTTATGTTCATTATGAAAGGATTCCTTACAATCCTTATTTTAACCCATGAATTCTATTTCAAATGAATAAAGATTAACATTATGGATATTTCCATTTACTTTGTATTTATGTTCGATAAAATAGCAGCTTTTGTATGTTTCATTCTTGTATGCCCGGTGGGACCCCAGAAAAGGATTGTGTTATAATAGTTTATTACGAATATGACATAATCTCCTATTTTTATGTTTTACAAGTACCAAATATAAGTGATACAGAGACCCTTGAAGTCCTGGAAACCCCCTCAGTCCCTCAGAATAGGGATTTTAGACCTCTAAATCTGATTCATCCCTTAGCCTACGAATTGGACTTCCAAGCCTCACAAACCCCCAAACTTGTAGGGGTGAGCAGTAGAGAAGCAAACCCAAACACTTGTAGCATTAGAATCCAAGTATTCCTCCAAATTTTCTCTATTTTGTATTTTATGTGCAAAGACAAATTTACTATTAAATAGGTTAATACATTGGTAAATTTATCTTTTCTTACACAATAATCATGTTAGAAATTTCAATTTTAGTTGCAAGAACCTACACAAAACTAGAAAGTCTGATTTCCTAAATTTTTAAGAATTCAATTTCTTTTTGCAAATCACAGGTTGCATAAGTTTTGCATTTATTTCTTTTCTTCTCAAATCAATTTCCCTTTAAAAGTACTTCAGATTTCTAATTTCAAAATTTAGATTTAGGATTAGGGTTTTGCAAATCCCTTTTGCACACTTTTATTAAAGCAATTTCAAATTTTGTTTTTGTACAAAAATCAATGTTACATTTCTTTCATGCTTTTAAGAATTAGGGTTTTCAAAATTTATTTTTGCATATTCCATATTCCTTTTTGTAAATACAAATTTTAGATTCCTTTCATTTGTATTAAATTAGGGTTTTCATATTTCTTTTGCAAATCCCTAGGGTAAATCATGCTTCTTACATTTCTTTCTACATATTTAGTTTAAGATTACCTATTTATCTTTGTATAAATATCTCTTAAGCTTCTCCCATGTTTTAAAGTTAGGATTCCATAAACCCCTATTTTCACACATTTCACATTGCTTGTTTATATGCTTTATAGAATAGGTCTAGTTTCTTTTCCAAAAAGCACATTGGACTATATTTTTTTTTACAAAACACATTTTATTTTAGCCTTTTGCTTCCAAAATGCATCCAAGGCTAGAATTTCATTTTCAAAAGATTATTTAGTTATATTTATTGCTTTATACATCATCGTTAGCAAACTCAAACCCACACACACACATGGTTCAAAACAAACGGTGAGATTGGACTTCATCCCCAATCCATCGTTTGAGACTAGTGTGACAGGAGTTGTACCCTCCACCATCTCACCTCCTTAGACACCTAGCAGTCCCATACGAGTGGTTTTATAGACTTCATCACTGAAAAACCCCCCACTTTTGAGATTGGGCTCCTATATATCATCACCAAAAGTTACCTTTAAAGTGGGATAGGATTAGACGCCTTTGTCCACAAGGCTCACATAATTTTTGGATACGGTAACTGTCATTCTTAACTAAGCCCGCTCGAGGGTGAATCGAAAGCATGGGGTTGTTGACCATGCCTAGCAAGTCTTAGATAATTCCACCTCTTCTCGTAAGAGGATATAGCAAACCCACTTTAGCATAGTGGGTTCCCCTCTTTTAGGTTATCATTTTACTGCACCTTCCATACAGGTCACCATTCACACATAGTGATATTGTTCTATTTTGTATACCTTTGGGTGTTGTAGGAGGTTCTATAATGATGACACTCCTAATATTATAGATTATTCACTCCACTACTTGTGATATTACCTAGGAGGTACCAACATCAAAACACACATAAATGAATAAAATAATTTTGTTTCCAACATTTAGAACAGATTCCATTTTAGCATTGTTTACATGATCACAAACTGGTTTCAGCATATTACATCACTTGGCACTTTATATTTCAACTACATACAACACATCATTGCTTTAATTTATATTAGATATAGTTGAGTTCACATTGTACACGGTTGTTCCTAAACCTCTTCACACATCACACTTAGAACTATAGATTCTAGTTTCTGTATAGTTCTAAACCTTCATGACATGATACATGCTATCATACTGGTTGTCACCTATAGACAAGCATGCAAGCAAGTGAACCCTATAGAGGAAGCACCTACCACCTCTTCTAGTCAATCCACCTCTCCTCCTTCAATAATGAAGGGGAAAGCCATACACACACCTGATCTACTCATAGAGTTTGATCTACGGTATACACACACGACGGATCAGGGTGAGATGTCTACTTTGAGTGAAGCCCTCGCTAATTCACTTGCAGAAGATTATCCACTCATTTCACCCCATCCTCGCCTAATACACCCACCATGTTTTACAATCACGTGATCTACACGGTGCCAGGATAGCCTCACCCATTCTTTACCATAGATGAGGAGATCACACCTTCCTCCCCTATATTTGTACACCATTTTTTATAGAGTCTATCTCAATCCATTTTTGAGAAAGACTCCTCCCTCTTGAACCACACTCACCATGAGGTCACATCATTTTCCCCTACTATAGGAATGATCTCTGACCCCTCCTCTTTCATGACAGGTACCTAGAGGTCATCATTACAAACCATGCAACAACAACCTCCTCTATAGGAGCAACAAGTTCCCCCTCAAACATCACACCCATAATCTTCTCAAGAGCCCAAACCATCATCATCCCAACAACCATTTTTCATAATTTTTGAGGACCTGTCATAGCCACCTCTCCAAAACCAAACCACCCAATGTCAATAAAAACAACCAACAACCCAAACTCATTCAAGAGTGGATACATTCACCACCCCATTTTCCTAAGCTCCTACTTCAAAAGCTTACCCTCATTTTTATACCACATTCTCACCTATATCTCAGGTGCCTAGAGTCTACAATACCCAATCCTTCACTCTACCCTCACCCACATTGACCTTTAGGATACCTCATCCTCCTCCTTTCCAAGCTCCTACCACTAGTATTCCTCCTACCTATGGATCAAGACCCACAACTTACACCCCTACCTCTCTAGGCTACTCCACATAGTTTAGCTTCACCACCTCCCATCCTTTAGGATAGAGATAGGTCCCATATTTTGACACCTTACCTCAACCATCCCTAGCATCGGTAGCCTTGAAACCTCCACCGTCACTTATCGGATCTACATTCTTTATGCCTCCCATTTTCTGGTCATCTCTTCTTACGACCCAACCATTACAGCTGGCTCCTGCCCAGTAGGCACCCATGCCACAACAACACACTTGATCGGTTGTAGAGCTTACATTTAATTTTATCAATCCGAGGGAAATCAAGGTCAGATTTAAAGAGTAACAATCCAGTATAGATTATATCATAGGAGTTAATACTAAGCTTAGCTCAAGTTTCTTTTTCAGGCTTCACGTGTACAGAAAAGTAAATGAACATAATTAAATTTGTGCAAAAATGAATGATGCAGGATATGATGAATGAATGCAATTATGTTTTACTTTTACTGATGAATTGATTTACTGATGCACTTAATTACTGATGAATTGATTTACTGATGCACTTAATTACTGTAAACATGATTTAATTTATTTGTGAGGATCCTCGTGCAATCTATTTTATTTTATATAATTTGAAATGCAATTCTAACTAATCCTAACCTAATGCAGGGGTGAGAGCTCAGGGACTGTCTATTAGGAGTGGGCCCTACCTCCTAAAGGGTAGTGTAAGACTTTCTCCCCTAATTTACCTTATCTCTGTAACTAAATTTTATATCTCATACTAATATTTATGCATATTCTGTGAATGCAGGTAATAAATACACAACTTACAAAACAGAATTCAAACAATCCACATA
This sequence comes from Wollemia nobilis, assembly GCA_028583015.1. Lineage (NCBI taxonomy): Eukaryota > Viridiplantae > Streptophyta > Pinopsida > Araucariales > Araucariaceae > Wollemia > Wollemia nobilis. Next base: position 1,835,175 of record JAQPPZ010000613.1, on the reverse strand, counting down.
ATTGATACAGATTACCATATTTGAAGAACAAAGTGTTGTTTTATTACTAGAGCTTCAATTGTACATGCTTCCTCAAAATTGTAACTTAGAACAAACTATAATGTAACGGTAGCAAGCAATGTCATTAGAGTGTAGAGTCCAACATCTAGACCTCTTTCAAGGTCTCCTATGTAATTTATATTGTAAATAATACAATTCTAAACAATATTCTCCACGTATTTGTCATGCAGATTTTATGGACTGATGACTATACATTAATCAAGAATAATCTAAAACCTAATCATAATACGTACTCCTACTTGGACTTATAAATATTTTGACTGGTCCAAGTGGAATCCTAACAAGACAACACTTATTTAACTGACTCGCAAGATATACATTAGGACTTTTATGTCCTTTATTCCAGGAAAGTCTAACAATATTTGTGTTTATATCTCAAACTTCCCAAAATAAACTGATTACAATCTTTATGGAACAAATAATAACTTTGTCAACTTGAAATATTCTTGCGGATAGTATGTGAGAAATGGAATATTTTGCTAGGTAGAAAATATCAGTTGTCATCCAACTTAATGTGTCATCCAAATCTGATGTGGCATGCTAAAGTCAACAGAATAGTAGTAACATTCTTCAAGAATATTTAGTAATTACCTTATTAAGTTACCTTGAATTACCTTGAGTAATACCTTAATATACTTTAGTAATATGCATCTGTAGCAAGATCAATTACTTATTGTTCACCAAACTTCGTTGGTTCTTCTTCTCGTTCGAGGTGCATTCCAAAAGTTCTGCAATCTCTTTATCGATCATCCATACTTTTTCCTACATTTTTCTCAAAACTCGGACAAATTTGATATAAATCAAACACTTATGTTAGATTACTATAATTAATCATATTTACTAATAAATCACATTTTATTAATAATAATTTATATAAAATATATCAATTAATCATATAAATGAAACAATTCTGGTACATAAATATGTGGCAAATAGCCACTCATCATTCCCCCAAACTGAAGTTCATGCATGTCCTCATGCATGCAGAAAAATCAAATGAAAGGGAAATAATCAGTCCTATGCATGCATCAAATATAGAAAAAATAACATTATAATCAGAATTCCAATGAATATTTTCATAAAATTTATAAAACATGCACATAACTTTTGTCATAATTCTTTCAAAGTAGTTTAAATACAGATATTTTTAACAGAAATGTACTAAGCTTCTTCTGAAAACTAAACATATAAATAAAATAATTCATTTATCAAAATTATAAAGTTCATAAAACTAAGAAACAAAATAATATTTCAAATATTATCTGCACAAATCATATATAAAAAGATATAATACAATCTATATTAGCAAATATTTTTAAATAAAATTTACCATTGAAATACTAATGTATATATTACGAAATACTAATTGTACATCAACTTATAAAAATATATAGATAAAAATATTTCCAATATTGCCTGTACACATGCCATACAAATAAGATATAAAAAATATAAGTCTGAATATTTTAATGAAAATATTTAGTCACTGTTCATTAATTCTGAGCCTGTTGAGATAAGATTCGAGAAGAGATTCGAGATGATCATGGTCTTGCTCCCGGTAGTCTTCATTCCTTTTTAACTTTTTGTACCTGCTCCTTAGCCTTCTGATCTACAGATGTTGCGGTTGTTGCAACTGGTGTTTCCACCATAACCGTCTTAATATGCTCAACCTCTTGAGCACTTCCTTTCTGCTCTGTATCCTTTGTCTGTGAAGGATGAAGTTCCTCATTGTTAATCTTCGGATCAGGCTCTAAAGGCATCCCTACATCCAAGACAAGACTTTTTAATGCATTTCCTTCCTTGGCGGGTAGATCCGATTTTGTAGGTTGATTTTGTTGCGTAATATTAAGAATTTGTTGGGAACTATCCTCCTCGAGGATCTTTGAAAAGTCAATTGGTTTATCAGTGTAAAACTATTTGCTAAAGTTTACTGATTTTTTTAGGCTTTTTACCAAAAGTAGAGCTCTTATGTGGGGAGACTTCAATAGGTGGCGGCCGATTGATAGAGTCCACAGGCTTTGGTGTCTTATCCATAGAAAGTTGCTTAATTAATTCAATCTGAATAGCAAGGGCTCTCTGGATAATTTTAGATTGTTCTGTAAAATCCTCTCTTAGCCTATCAATTTTCATTTGCAGCACTGTATTTTGTGCATGAAGGTAGGATAGGGTCTCTATAGTAGACTCGTTTATAGGTAGTTCTTGTTCAGGCCCTTGTTCATCTTCTTGTTCAGAATTTTCTACAATTTTCTTCTTCCTTTCGATATTTGGTCAAGATTTAAATTTACCAGATTTACGTTTTTATTTTGGGCTTTCAGGCTCTTCATCCTGGCTATCAGAATCATGCTCTTCCTCTATTGACTGTTCTCCCTCAGACTCAGTGGATTCTGAACACTCAGGTACATTGGATTCTTCCACGATCCGATTCCAAGACACTTTCATTTCATGAGCCTTTTTCAAAATAATTAATTTAATCAAGCCATGGTGAGCAATCAGGTGCAGCTTAGGTTTTTCTCGAGAACTTCTAGGTTTTACTCTTAAAATAGTTGACTTCAAATATTGGAATAGAAAATAAGGGAGGTTGATAACACAATCAGTTTTATCTGGATATTTCAAATTTATTAACATCTGAATGTGATAGGCTGATAAAATAGACATTCGTCCCTCAAGAGTGAAAAATTTAATGATAAGGACAACGACCTCTTGCCATAGAAGGGGGAGTGTAGAGGTTGAAACTCCTTTGATTGACCCTTCCTTATCTCTTAGGATTGTACATTTCTCACCAAATTTGGTCACCAACTGGGTGACACTTTTTGAATTTTTGTAGAAAGGTAAACCAACCTCAGGTAAATCCAATATTTCAGAAATCAGACTCGGGTTTAATTCTAACTACAAACCTCCAACATGGGTGAGCATAGTGTCAGGGTTACAGTTTAATATAAATTGTCTTGCCACCCCTAAGTCATGGCCTCTAAATTTGGTCAGTGCCTCCCACCATCGAGCATTTTCAAACAGTTCAATTACAGAGTCGCTCGGGTTTTGTGTGTCGATGGATGATGACTCACTACGCTTTTGGAAGATAGGTTTAGGCATGGTGATGGCTGAGGGTTGAGCGAAGTTGATTTTTCACCAAGAACCTTGCATGTTATATATAAACAAAAGTATTGTTTAGAAGTCGGCAAAACCCTTAAAAACTTATTGTCTTGTTTTTTTTATTATATTTTTAATTATTTAGAATGTTTTCTTTATTTTACCACAAAAATAAAATACAATATATTCATTCTTAAATAGAGAAAAAATATATCTTTAAACAAACAAAAACGTAAAAATTTATAACATATAAACTTTTAAAACCCTACTGATATCAGATCGAAAAATGTAAATCTTATAATACAAAAATGTTTTTCTTTTAAAACAAAGTCTTATTGTTATAACATCAAAAAACATAAAAATTTAAGATACAAAATCCCTAATTTATACCACGTTCTGGTGTAATTTACCAGATAATCTTCATGATTCGAGAAAATATAAGAGATTTCCTAAGATGAAAGATAATCGCTACAATTTTACCAAATAATTTCAGGGAATTTTACAAAATAAAATATTTCCTACAAAGAAAAATAATTTTGGTAATAAGAATCACTACAAATTAACGCAATTTGGCCCTATAATAAAATTGTATCATTTTCCCCAAATTTACCCTAAAATACAGTCTCAAATTTTTGCTGAATTCTATCTTAAAACAAAATTTCACATACTTCCCTGATGTTACCCTAAAATATAGCTTCAAAGTTTTCCTAATTTTAACTTAGAATGAAATTTTGTATATTTCCCTACTGTTACCCTAAAACCAATTTTCATAATTATAATCAAATTTCTACCTAATTTCGAAAAATTTTCCTTAATCTCTCCAACTCCAAGATTAGCCCTAATTTCTATCTAATTGCAAAATTTTAAAATATTTTATTCGTATGTACAGAGAAAAGGAATCAGAAAAGAGGAAAAGAAAAAGAAAAAGGTCTTTACCTATCGCTTTCGTTGAAACTTGGCCACCTTTCGACGTCGTCAACACTTTCTTCCTCCAAAAACTCGTCTGAATTCAACACTAAAATCTCTCAAAATCACGTATTTTTGCCTTTCACTCAAATAATGTCTGCAATTATACAAACCCTCATGATTTTATTACAGTTCACGATGGAATTCGACATGGTGTTTGAATTTTCCCTCTGCATGGCTGCATGCAACGTCGACGGATAAAGCTTTTATAGAAATGTCACCCTAAACTTATCTATGACAGATAGAAAAATTACCCTAACATCATCGACGACAGATAAATGTTGATAATCTATTGATGACGATGGTATTTACCCTAAAATCTATGGTGATTAGGGTTTTTAAGTGTTTGAGTAATGTCATTCGTCGATCCTATGTTAATCGACGATGGTAATTAAATAGTGCATGCTCGTCACTTGATTGGACAAGAAAGGGACACGTGTCGATGATCGATCACAAACACAATCACGATACCTGTGTTTTCCTCCTTTCCTCCTTAGCCCTTAATCGTGTGTTAATCGATGGTAGAAAACTTTGATCCATGTCATTTCTCTTGATTGGTTGGGCAGAGTCACGTGTCCTGCTAATGTAACACCTCGCATGGCTGGAGTGAGAAAGTGTCACGCTTTGATTGGTTTGGGTGACGGTTTATCATAGATGTCGTGCTTCCTTATGTTGTATTCGTGGTGTATGAAAAAGGCCCACAACAATATGTTATAGTCATATATTGTATCATATAGTTTTAATTTTATTATTAATATTATTATATTATAGCTTAATACATTGTATTATGTATATTTTATTATATTTTTATTTACTTTTAATGTTTTAAGGTATATATGGTAAAGTTATAATATATTTATTATTATTATTAAATATATATTATTATTATATATTACAAGTATTATTATTTATAATATTATTTCGTATTCTAATTTTAAATATATTTTATTTAATTATTATTATTAATTAATATATATTTAATTATATATTTTTATATTTTATTTTTATGGATGATAACTACAGAAGGGTATTATGGAATAGTATTACTAATAATGGTATTACGAAAGCTTGTATAAAAAATATTTACAAAAATTATCTACAGAAGATTCTTACGAAAATACTTACAGAAACTACTTACGGAAGATGCTTACGGAAGACACTTACGGAAGATACTTATGGAAGACACTTACAAAAGACATCTACCAAAACCATTATTAGAGTTAAGAAAATACTTTACATGTTTTCTTCCCCCAAACTATATTATGAGCTATATATGCCTTTATTTATCCTCCCCCAAACTGTAATTTTGGCTATATAGCCAAAACAAAAGGAAGGGTACTTATTTATTTTTATGGATAATATAATAATGATTTTATATATGGGGGTTTATTTATAAGTTTTGATGAGTATGCTTCCTGTATGTCATTAAGAAGTTTCCAAAGATAGAAAAATATGTTATATAAAGTCTGATTTCAGCCTTCTAGGATATTTGAGATTATAGGAAAAAGTGAAATGGATATTAAGATGGCTTTCTTCTAAAGGATAAAATGTGATGGACACAAGCCATGGTTTTGTAGAAAATATTGAAATCATAGTACTTTCATGAGGATGTACTTTGAACTCTTAGCTGCATATGATGTTTCTAGGGTTATTCTTCAAAGACATCAAACATCCTAGCAATTTTGAACAACTTCATTTACTTCTTTCACAAATTAATATAGTGTTAAAGTTGTCCTAGTAGTTTCAAGCCTCTTTCAAGACCAACTGTGTGTGTGGTGAAGATTCATTTCCCATTATGAGTAAGGATTGAAAAACAACAAGTGTTATATATGCCAAAAAGCTAGCTGATCTTATAAGCATCTAGAGGTCTTATCCAGACTTATTGCTAATACGAAAGGATACCTTAAGAAAGAATACCCCATGGTGTTTGAAATACTAAGAATTCCAGGGATTCAAGCTCTTTTTGCCCTTTTTGCTTTATGCTTTATTTGGGATACTTGCTTAGCAAGGGATTTTTAGTGCTTTTTGAGGTTCTTGCTTATTTTGAGGAAGCAAGAAAATTTTCTTAACTTTTTGGGGTTCTTGCTTATTTTAAGGAGAAGCAAGAATTTATTAGGATACTTGCTCGATTAGATGAGGAGCAAGGGATTTTTTTTTTTGAAGGGTGAAGGGCGAGCTTGTCCTTTTGCCAATTCATTAGTACTCTAGACCATGCGTAAAAATAGATAAGCAAGGAAAACTTTTTCACTTATGGCAAAAATAACACATGAGTTAATTTTTCCAAAACTTCACAATGTTTTTAAATATGTATTTGTGCGTGGTCAATAGAGAAACTTGATCAACTAGGAGTCACTTACAACATTTTAAAATATTTGCTTCAGTTCCAATGAAAATTTTGCCCAAAATACTAGATATAGTTTGAGTATTTGAAAAATACTTAGATTTCATCTAGCAACAGGGTACTATGTGTCATGTGGTAATCATTTTTCTACAAAGTTTGAAAGAAAGAATTTTTTCTTGAGCTATTTTTAAAAGCTTTAAGACTGAAAATGGAAACAAATATAGATACTTCATGATGAAATAAAGGAAGCATAATCATTTTTATGTTTATATATATATATATATTTATTTTTTCAATATATATATATATATGTATATAATTATATTATTATAATAATAATTTTTTTCTTTTCAAAGAGAGAGTTTATTGAATAGTAACTTATTGCAGTTCAGAAATACACTGCAAATCAGTGTGCTGTCTAAACCGATGTATGAATTCTTCCTTAGATAATGGCTTCTTATAAAGTTTAAGCCTATGTCCATTTACTAGTAGTTTTCTTGTTGAATCATCTATAGGCTTAAGCTTGACTGTACCGTTTCCAAATATTTCCTCAATTTCATAGGGTCCTAGCCATCTTGTTCTTAATTTACCTTGAAAATCTTGGTAACGAGAGTCAAATAACAAGGCCCAATCTCCTGATTGAAATGTATGTGGTACAATGTGTTTATCATGCCATTTATTTCATTGTTGTTGAGTTATTTCAGTTCTATGTAATGCTTCTAATCTTCTCTCATCCAAAATATTTAATTTTTCCAACCTTTCTTTTTGTGCATTATCCAAATTCATGTTAAGTTGTACCGATGTGCGCAAGGTTTCTATCTCAAATTCAATGGGCATGATGGCTTGTTTTCCATAAACCATTTCATATGGTGATAAACTTGTGGTAGTTTTCCAAGTTGTATTATATGCCCATACAACTTCTTTTAATCTCTCAGACCAATCACCCCTATTAATAGTTATAGTTTTTGTGATAATCTTTTCAAGCTCTCTATTTGTAACTTCTACTTGTCCATTAGCCTGAGGGTGATATGGTGAGGTTTTCTTATGTTTTATCTGATAGATGTTGACAAAATGATCAATCACATTGGAAGTAAATTGAGGTCCATGATCTGAAACTAATTCTCTTGGTGCTCCAAAGCGTTGCATTATGTTTTCATAAAGAAAATCAGCTATTGGTTCAGCTTGAGCTCGTGGAAGAGCTTTAACTTTAGCCCACTTGGTAACATAATCTGTACATACAAGTATGTGTTTATTACCATCACTTGGAGGGTCTATTGGTCCAACAAAGTCAATTCCCCATTTTTCAAATGGTTCAAGAGCTATCTGTGGAACCAAAGGCATTTCCATAGAAGGTGTAGGCTTGCTAGCTCTTTGACAAGCATCACATCTATCAATAAATTGATGAGCATCTTTAGTCATAGTAGGCCAAAAGTACCCAGTTTGAAGTATTTTCATAACTATTCTTTGGGTGGCATAATGACCTCCACAAGGTTCTTCATGTGCTGCCCTAATAATATCATATACATCATTTTCTTGCACACATCTCCTAATGATTTGGTCAGGACATTTTTTAAATAGAATTCCATGAATCCATGTAAAAGGAATACTTTGATGTATTAATTTCCTACGCTCATGCGGTGTAAAATTTTGAGGTATTTTTCTTGTTACTAAATAATTTACAATATCAGCGTACCAAGGGGTAAAAATAGAAATAGCAAACAAATGTTCATCTGGAAAATTATCAGGAATTAACTCGTTATCATCAAAAATCTGCATGCGAGATAAGTGATCTGCAATAACATTATCTTTTCCTACCTTATCTATAATTGTGACATTGAATTCTTGTAGTAAAAGAAGCCATCTAATCACTCTACCACCCACTGTTGCTTTGTTTGTTAAGTATCTAATGGCAGAATGATCAGTGTGAACAAATACTTCATACCCTGTTATGTAATGTTTAAATTTATTGAGAGCATGAATTACAAGCTAAAAATTCTTTTTCTGTAATAGTGTAGTTAAGCTCAGCTCCATGCAAATTTTTGCTTACATAATAGATAGCATAAGGTATTTTATTTTCTATTTGTTGCAATACTACTCCTATTGCATAACCTGAAGCATCACAATGAATGTGGAATGGTAATTCCCAATTTGGTCCTCTCAAGATTGGAGCAGTAGTCAAATTTTCTTTTATTTCTTCAAAGGCTTCTTGACATTCGTTTGTCCAATTGAATTCATTATCTTTAGTTAAGAGCTTAAACATGGGAGTAGCAACTTTACTGAAGTCTTTAATGAACCTACGATAGTATCCTGCGTGTCCTAAAAAACTTCTCACCTCTGTTTGTGTTTTTGGAGGTTGAAGGGTTTGAATAACTTGTATCTTTGCAGGGTCTACTTTAACACCGTCTTCTGATATATAATGTCCTAGAACAATACCTCCTTTCATCATCATAAAGCACTTTTCATGACTTAGAGAGAGATTTTGCTCTTGGCATCTTACCAAAACTTTTTGCAAGCTTGATAATGTTTCTTCAAAGGTAGTACCGTATACTGTGAAGTCATCCATATAAACTTCCACACATTCATTAGTTAAATCAGCAAAGATAGCCAATACAACTCTTTGAAAGGTTGCAGGTGCATTACATAGTCCAAAAGGTAGAACGTTATAAGCATAGGTTCCTGCAGGACATGTGAAGGTTGTTTTTTCCTGATCTTCTTCAGCTATGGAGATTTGATTATATCCACTAAAACCATCTAAAAAGCAGAAATATTTCTTTCCAGCCAATGTATCTAAGACTTGATCAATGAATGGTAAGGGAAAATAATATTTCTTGGTTACTTTATTTAATTCCCTATAATCAACACAAATTCTCCATTTACCATTCTTTTTAGGGACTATCACCAGAGGTGATACCCATTGGCTATCAAAAATTGGGTATATAAATCCTGCATTTAAGAGTTTAATGATTTCCTCTTTAACTATTTCTTTCATAGTTGGATTTAATCATCTTTGGGGTTGTCTTACTGGATTACAACCTTCTTGAATAAATATGCGATGGGTACAAACATTTGGGTGAATACCCATCATATCCTCATAGTTCCATGCAAATGCGGACTGATGCTTTCTAAGCACATCTACTAACTGAGATTCTTGCATGCCTATGAATTCATTACTAATGTTAAGAGTTTTTCCTGATATAATATCTATTTGTTTACATTTTTTTGTATTTGCATCTATCCCATTTATCTCATGTTCAAAAATATTGAAATCATAACCATATGGTTCCATTTGAGATTGACTTGTGCTTACCTCATAAATGGAAGATTGAGATGAACAACTACTATCTTGACCTTGATTCTCTTGTTGATTTTCTAACAATAATGGTAGGGGTCCCTCAACCTCTTGTTCAAGTTGTTCAATTAGAACATTAACTGATAAGGTTTGGATATCATCATATTCATGAGGGAAATCATACCACAACTTCTTTGGAAATTCTTCTTCTATTGGTGATTCAGGGAATAAACTAAGATCTTTTGTATCCTTGCCATTAGAAATAGTCATATTTCCTGATCTACAACTAATGTAAGCATCAACTATTGCAAGCCATGGGCGTCCTAGTATTAAGGGATGTCCCCCTAATTTATTTTTGGGTTGTAAGACTATAAAGTCTACAGGGTATTCCCATGAACTTACTGAGACCATAATGTCTTCTAACTTTCCTTCTGGTTTAATAGTAGATCTATCAACGAGTTGAAGCACAATAGAAGTTAATTGTAGTTTATGGATCCCTAAGGATTCTATTGTTTCTTTGGTCATGACATTAATAGCGGCTCCTAAATCAATCAAAACATTTTGTAATGTTATGTCTCCAATATGCATAGTGAGTATAGGTATTCCAGGATCTGTATATTTTGGTAATAACCTATCTCCTATCATTATCTCAGATAATTGTCCAATGACTTGAATAGTTTGAAATTCATTCTTCTTTTTCTTTCCTGAACATATATTTTTAATAAGCTTGGAATAGATGGGTATATCCTTGATAGCTTGTAATAAAGGAATTTTAATAGTAACACCTTCTATTTCTTGAAGGAAGTTAAAGGCTAGCTTGGATGGTTCTTTTGGTATTGCTAGTATTTGAGGGAATGGTACTTCTACTTCCTTCCTTATTTGGATTTCTGGTTGCTTTGTTGGAATATTTTTTAGTTGGTTTTCTATTTCCTTTTTGTTACTATCTTCTTTTTCAACCAAATGTGGAATAGGATCATCAAGTTCTGTGAGAGTGACATTATTTTCCAACACCTTTCCTGATCTTAATTGAATATGTTGACATGGTGCTATAGATATAGAACATGTTTCATTGGCCTCATAAACTTGTTGAACATTCTTATTGTTGTTAGGGTTAGGAATTGGTTGAGCTGGAAGAGGTGGTTGCTTAGGAGGATTAGTATTATTATTTGGAGGTGGTAGAAGTCTATTTTGAGGTGGATTTTGAGTGTTTTGTCCCCTAAATTGATTTTGAATATTTGGTTGTTGCATTGTATTTGGGGACCAATTGGTGCCACCTTGATTATATTGGCCACTATTATTCCAACTAGGCATATTTTGATTTTGTGTCCCTTGATTCCATGGGGGTTGTCCTCCATAAGAGTTAGCCATAAATTGAGCCCATGGGGGTATGTTCCAGTCTTGATTGTAAGAGTTCCAATTTGTCCAATTTGGTGCATTAGACCATTGATTAGGCCTTTGCTGGTTGGGATAATTAGGGTTTGACCAATTTGATGGGCCATTAAATGGACCATTTCATATTTGAGCAACAAAATAAACATCTTCTACTTCTTCCACTTCAGGTTCTTTTATGGCAGCTTTAACAATGGAGATATACTTGCATTTTTTAGTTTTATGATTTTTATCACAAATTTGGCAACAAGCAGAAATATTGGAGATATTTGTTATGTTGAGAGGACATTCTCTTGAGTTGTGCTTTTTCCTACATCTATGGCAGTAAATTTCTTCACTATCCTTTGATTTTTTATCCATTAAGTCCAAATATGAGGTCAAATTACTCAACAAATCAGTTTTTAAACCTTCCAACATATTTCCAATTTCTAGCTCTTGTCACTCCTCCTCCTGTGGATGTATATTTATTACTTCTTAGAGGTTTGTTTCTTGAATAATTTCTGCAAAGGTTTATAATCTCCTCAAGTGATATAAGATGAATGTCTCCTTTTGCCATAAGATTTAAAATCTCAAGAACATCTTCTTTTAATCCTTTCAAAAAAAGTTCTTTTAGGATTTCTTCTTCAAGGTCTATATTTACTCTAGATCCTACAAATTGAAATCTCTCGAGATAATCCTCCAAATATTCTTCTTCTTTTTTATTCATACGAAAAATCTCAGCTTTCTTATCCCTAACTCTACAATAATCTTGATATCTTTCAAGGAATAGTTGTTTTAATCCATTTTCTCCATCCCAACGATTACAAACTCCTTCTCCTAGACCCATAAACCATCTTAAAGCTGCATCTTTAAGAGTATATGGAAATAATCTTAGCTTTTGCTCATTGGTGGTGTAAAAGTAAGCTTGACATACTACTTCAAATTCAAAAAGAAAAGCATCAGGATCTTCATAGGGTTTTCCATGAAAGGTAGGCAATATAGAAACATAAACTGATTTAGGTTCTCTTGTTGTCCCTTCTGTATGTAATATTGGGAAAGGGAACATTTTTCTTTGTCTGGTTTCTCTCTTGATCTCTCTCTTGCCTTTGTCTCCCATCTCCATGGTTTTCTCCTTCCTCCAAACCACTTTGTTCATCAGCCATACCTGAATATAGAATTTCAAGAATTGAATTAGGTATAGGTTCAGAAAATATAGAAGAAGGATCTATGTAGTTGTCAAATTCTGGATTGGGCAATAAATATGAATTGGGATCTTGATCTAGGATTTCAGCTTGATTGGTTGATGTTGTAGCCTCAGTTTTTACTAGTTTATAAATCCCAGGCGTTCTAAAGTCTCTTGGGGATTTTTCTTCTATTTTGTTAGTTTTTATGAATCTTCCTTTAGAGTCTCTAGGTCTGCTCATGAATGTTCTAAACTTTCTTGTTTTTTTTTTTAGCAATATGTCTAATCTTCTTTGAATAATTTATGAATATCGTTGATTGGATCAAGTTGTTCTGGTGTCATAAAATGTTCCTCTTCAAAATTAAAATAGTCTACCAATAATTGAATCAACTGAACAAGGTAAGCTTTAGTTGCAATAGGATCAGGAATTCCAAATTGTAGCTCGTAACGCAACTCTTGGCACAATTCTCTAAAATGTATAGCTCTAGGAATTCTACAGTATCTTTTATTGTATTGTAGGGCTAATTCTTTCCTCTCTATATCTGCAAGGAAGTTGTGAATAATGAGGGAATCCTCTAGGTATTGATTCCAATGATAAATTATTGGATTTACTATTGTTCTCCTATCCCACAACCAATTTTCACAACTTATTCCAAGATCTTGATAAGGTGAAGAATGATTTACTCGTAAAGTTCTTGCTATATTTATCCTCTTGATTTTCTTTAGTTCATCTGATCTTTCATTGATAGAATCAATGCGTTCACACAATGCTTCCCATTCTGGTTTGGTTGTTCTGTAATCTTGGTCAAGAAGAAGATTAACCTCTTGTTGTATTAGTAATTTTCTAAGGTCTATAAATTCAGTTTGACTGCTTTCAACCATTTGGCAATTTTTATTTATTTTCTCTCTTTGATTTTTGTGTTTTTTTTTCTGTTTGGGTTTGGATTTTCTTTTCTGTTTCAATCCTACTATTTTCTAAGCTTAATATAAAATTTAGAACTTATAAATATCTTAATAAGTTTAAATATAAATTTCAAAACTTATAAATACTCTTAACATAGTAGAAAATAAATAAATTTAAAATTACTAAATAGTCCTAATGCTACTAAAATTAGATGCATTTATACAACTAATTTCAGCATAATTAGGAAAAAATAAAAGTACTTGGAAAGTAAAGTTTTACTGGAAATAAAATTGCTGAAGTAAAAGGTAAATTACTATTGTTCTTTGACTATTAGGAGGGATTTCATTACAGTTGTGTCACTCAACCTAACTACTTCCTATAAAATAAAAATAGGGTCCTAAAACAATATTAGGTTGTTTTCAGCGTTCACCTACTTCCTATTCTTTTTCATAGGTCCTAAATCAAATTAACAATAGTAATTACCCAAAGCAAAGAAATTGCAAAAAATAAAATTTGCTAGAATTGAAATTTGCAAGAAATAAAATTTTAATCTATGAAAGCAGTAAAAATGAAACCTTTATGAAAATGAACCTGGCAACGTCGAAATGCGGGGCTTGTTGGAACCATCTACGGGCCACTCTGACTCGTATGCACACCAAGGTCTCGTACGTACCCCTTTTCACATACAAGTAAGTCCTCTCGCTTTGCACTGCCAAACAACTTTTCTGACTAACCACTACGACGCTACTCTCCCCGACAATGGTGCCAAAATGATCGGTTGTAGAGCTTACATTTAATTTTATCAATCCGAGGGAAATCAAGGTCAGATTTAAAGAGTAACAATCCAGTATAGATTATATCATAGGAGTTAATACTAAGCTTAGCTCAAGTTTCTTTTTCAGGCTTCACGTGTACAAAAAAGTAAATGAACAGAATTAAATTTGTGCAAAAATGAATGATGCAGGATATGATGAATGAATGCAATTATGTTTTACTTTTACTGATGAATTGATTTACTGATGCACTTAATTACTGATGAATTGATTTACTAATGCACTTAATTACTATAAACATGATTTAATTTATTTGTGAGGATCCTCGTGCAATCTATTTTATTTTATATAATTTGAAATGCAATTCTAACTAATCCTAACCTAATGTAGGGGCGAGAGCTCAGGGACTATCTATTAGGAGTGGGCCCTACCTCCTAAAGGGTAGTGTAAGACTTTCTCCCCTAATTTACCTTATCTCTGTAACTAAATTTTATATCTCATACTAATATTTATGCATATTCTGTGAATGCAGGTAATAAATACACAACTTACAAAACAAAATTCAAACAATCCACAGAATTGATACAGATTACCATATTTGAAGAACAAAGTGTTGTTTTATTACTGGAGCTTCAACTGTACATGCTTCCTCAGAATTGTAACTTAGAACAAACTGTAATGTAACGGTAGCAAGCAATGTCATTAGAGTGTAGAGTCCAACATCTAGACCTCTTTCAAGGTCTCCTATGTAATTTATACTGTAAATAATACAATTCTAAACAATCTTCTCCACGTATTTGTCATGCAGATTTTGTGGACTGATGACTGTACATTAATCAAAATAATCTAAAACCTAACATAATACGTACTCCTTCTTGGACTTATAACTATTTTGACTGGTCCAAGTGGCATCCTAACAAGACAACACTTATTTAACTGACTCACAAGATATACATTAGGACTTTTATGTCCTTTATTCCAGGAAAGTCTAACAATATTTGCGTTTACATCTCAAACTTCCCAAAATAAACTGATTACAATATTTATGGAACAAATAATAACTTTGTCAACTTGAGATATTCTCGTAGATAGTATGCGAGAAACAAAATATTTTGAAAAGTAAAAATATCTATTGCCATCCATTTTGATGTGTCGTCCACTTGATTGTGCCATCCTAAAGTCAACAAATTATTATCCTTCAATAGTCTATTGGTAAAACATTCTTTAGTAATTGTCTTCAGTAATTACCTTTAGTAATTACCTTCAGTAGTTACCTTCAGTAATTACCTTCAGTAATATACCTTCAGTAATATGCATCTATAGCAAGATCAATTACTTGTTGTTCACCGAACTTCTGTTGGTTCTTCTTCTCGTTCGAGGTGCATTCCAAAAGCTCTGCAATCTCTTTATCGATCATCCATACTTTTTCCTACATTTTTCTCAGAACTCGGACAAATTTGATATAAATCAAACACTTATGTTAGATTACTATAATTAATCATATTTACTAATAAATCACATTTTATTAATAATAATTTATATAAAATATATCAATTAATCATATAAATGAAACAATTCTGGTACAAAAATATGTGGCAAATAGCCACTCATCAACACCACCCAATCACAATACTATTATCCCCAAAAAATGTCCATTCCACAACCTAGTGTCATGTTAGCCACTACATCATACATCACCCAGTACCCATCCTACCAGGACTAGTTGGAATAATTCCCTCCATAGTATGGATAAGAACAACAACTTCACTATCCATCACACTCCTAGGCTCAACCAACCTTAGCTCAGTCCTCCACACCCTTAACACCTGAGATTCAACTCTTACGAGATGAAGTCAAGATGTTAAACCTATGTACGACCAGTTATGAACCCCAAAAACCAACTTATGATGAAATCTGCAACGATCTAATTCATACATCTATTATTATTACACCTTATCCCTACTGCTTTGAGATCCCAAATTTTGATAAGTATAAAGGTAAGGAAGATCCCAGAGAACACATCAGTAACTATCGCTCAGCTTGCTACCAACTTCATAGTAGCAACTCCCTTATGTTACATACCTTCTCCCTATCACTTGGCGGACAAGATTTAGATTGGTATAACATGCTACCACAACATAGCCTTTATACCTTCGAGCAGTTAGAATACACCTTTTTAGAACACTTCTCCATAAATATTAAAAAGAAGACTAACTTCTCAGACATCTATGCCTTATGATAGGATAATGATGAACCCATTACTGAGTTTGTATCAAGATGGTGATCGATCATCAATGATCTCGCTCATAGCCTCACTACCATTAATCTAGTGACACTCTTCTCCAAGAGTTGCAAAAAACACATTTCCACATCCCTACAGCTTCATAAAAGCTACACTTTGAAGAGGCCATCACCCAAGCAAAGGTCATCAAGGATATCAAGGTCCAGTCAAGTAAAATCAAGTTACAATAGAAGCCAAACTACAACCCAAACTTCCATTTTAATAGAAACACACCCAATCAACCCTATCCTCGATAGCCACAAACCAACCAAGTGGTAGCTGCTATCTTAGCACCTGCACTAGTTCTCCAACCCTCTTTGCTGCAATAACAAACCTTCCAAACCAATGTGCCTTCCCCTCCTCGGCCTCAATAGTCTCATGGTATATATCCACAAGTCCCACAATGTAACCTTACATCCCTTTCTAAACATTTACCAACCCTCTTATAGAGATTATATGAGGGAGGCCACATCATCCTATCTGAGATCCGATCCCTGGATCCAAACCTACCTAAACCTTGTGGATACAACAAGCAATCATGTTACCAATACCATAGACAATGTGGCCATAATATCGAATTATGTCAATCCTTCCATGCTTAAATCCAAGATCTCATTTATAGAGGTACCATCTAGGTTTTAAACCCTCTTGTCCCACAAAATCAAAACCTAGGGATATTCAAAAACCCTTTACCTGATCACTAGGGGACCAATACCCAAAGATAGCCATTCAACCCTCTAGGCCCACCTAGGCAAGTAAAGAATGTCCAACATGATCCTCTATCATGTGGTGTAGTGGGCATGATCGATCTTACCACTCAAAACCAACGATACCCATCATGCAAAACGATGCCTAATTTTTCCCCACCAGTCCAATTCACGTCACCACAACCTCTTGTGACTCCTAGAACCATACCGCATCCACCATAAAATATCATTAATATCCATGGTAGCCTTACCTACCAGCTACGTAATGCTCCTACTTTATTATCCATTTTTGATCACCTACAACAATCTCAACCTCATCATGAGGTGTTTAACGATATCCTTCATTCCACTGACCTAGAAATGCATGACACAAATAACTTCATGAATTTTGTAGGGAACATCCCATGATGCCTTAAACCCTCCATTAGCTTCCATGATCATGAAATCATAGAACTAGTAGGATAAGGAGCGAATCCCCCTCTCCACATCCAAGCCACTATCAATGACATTACCTACAAGCGTTTCATCATTGATACTAGTTCATCCTTTAGCATTATCTCCATAGTGGCATTGCATCATTTACATATTCCACTAGCCCATTTTGCTATGCCATCGCTCGACCTTCATGTATTTGATGGCTCCATGAGACCTATAGTAGGATCTATTGTCTTACCCATTTGAGTAGGTGTCTATAATATTTCCATAATTTTCTACATCATCCAAGGAGAAATGCAATACACCATCCTCATTGGTTGCCCATGGATTAGAGACATGCAGTGCATTCTTTCCATGCTACATCACTACCTTAAGTACATTCATGATGGACTTGTCCATTGCATTCCTACCAATGGGGATCCTTTCAAGTTCTGCAACATCGTAGACCTTCCACCTACATCTTTTAATCCATGAAAATCTTCCTAGCGTATTCCCATAAATTTGTTAGAGTGTCAACATCCTCCTCTACATCCACCTCATTATGCAAATTCTCATAAAGGACACACACCTCAATGTTAGCACCATTAATGCCATATTTTTTAGTACCTAACCCCACTACCATATGTTTCTCACCACCCTCCTTATGGCCACCATGATCGTCCCAACCTGCATCCTCCATAAATCCACCCACGGTGCCACAACCATCATCACTGCCTACCTCGCACCCTGCCACTCCACCTCAATTTTCCTCCCCTAAGGAAAGCACATATCCTCCCTACATCAAGAAAATATATTCTTCCTTTTTTCCCATGGCCTAGGTCATTCACCTCCCCATGCAATCTAATACCAAAACCTTCTCCCACACCTTCACAATTCCCATAGGTAAACCATCCTATCCCAGCCACCACGACCAAATTCCATGAGTAGGAGCAACAAGATTCTCACCTAGATGACCAGTTATTATACCCTTCCATTGCCACTATAAGAGAATCCCAGATCATGCCATCATATTTATGTCCAAATTCACCACCCCATTCACCATCAAGTACATCACCACACATTTCCATATTCATAACAAATTCAGGCCCAAGGGACTACAATGTGCACAATGCACGTGTACGTCCACCTATAATTCAATGCACACGTAACTTTGGCCATCCCTCAGTCTTGATTTTAACCATTGGAACTATAATACAATTAGGATCTCCCAAAAACCATACCAATTTTTTTTACGTAGGAGTTGATTCCTCACTCTCACCTATAGTCCACCACCACAATCTAGATTTTGTGGCACATTGGATCATATGGCCAACCCTCACTTCACCCTTCGCTATCTTCGATACTTCCATTGGTATGAATTTTTATTAGGCCACTATGAACAAGGGTTGCGTACACCCATTAACCCACATATATAATTACCTGTAGATAAATTCGGCCTAGGTTACTGTCCTACTGCCATCCACACACTAGAGGATGAACTCCAGGATCTCTCCCTGCATACTTCCCCACTTCCAACACACACCCTAGAAAAATACATTGACATGGACATCCTATAGGAAAATCCATCTCCTCATTCCACCATCATAGTTCCCTGTGATTTCTTCCAAGAAAACCCTTATTCTGATACCACATCATCATATTGTGTCTATGAATTGACAACCTAATTTGCCACCCTATCCTTCAACACTCCTTACCTAGAGCATGACATGACATCTCTATCGCCATCACCAACATATTTAGCCACATTACCACCAATTCATAGGCAACTTCAATGATCGTTTACTCAGCCACTTTCCCCACTAGTTGTCCTGCATCCTCCATTAAGCCTTTTAGGATGCTCACATATTATTAAGTCATCATCACCAGACTATTTGCCACCCACATCCCCTGCGACATCGATAAACATGATTTCTGTGGATATCTTCTCCCCACTTCAATACACACACCAACAAACCCACGATGATACACCAAATCCCAATTATATTGATCTCACACACATCTCCTCTATACCATAACCTCAAGATTTCCTAATCTTACCTCATGTTTTATGTACTACTAATGCTCCTTCACCCTCCACACCACATCACATCCTGTAGGTGCACAACACAAACATATACCTAGATGATGAGTACAAAATTATCAATACCATCGATGACCTCCATCTCATTCCCATTATATAATAATTACGTGATGGTTCCCACATGCTTATCAAATAAACCATCGATGTAGATATCAGTGATGACATTGATAATCCTCACATTGTTAAACTAGTCACTAGATTTTCCACTAAAGAGTGCATTCTGTTCACTACTTTCCTTCAAAATTATATCTTATTATTTCAATGGTCCTACAAATATATGCCAGACCTTGACCCAGCTCTTGTAGTCCACAATCTTACGCTAGACATAGATGCAAAACTGGTAAGATAAAATTTACGATGCATGCACCCAACCATTGTATTACTAGTCAAATCAAAGCTTCAAAATCTCTTAGATGTATATTTTATAGTACCCATAGACTATCTTGAATGAGTCTCCAATATGGTTCCTATACCAAAACCATATGGTAAATTTTGTGTCTACACGAACTTTCACAATTTAAACAAAGCTTATCCCAAAGACAACTTCCCATTACCTAACATAGACTCACTTGTCGATTCCACTATTGGCCATGAGATTATATACCTTATGGATGGATTCTTTGGTTACAATCAAATCAATATCAACCCTGTTGATCAGTGCAAAACCTCCTTCACAATCCCTTGGGGGACCTTTTGCTACAAGGTCATGCCTTTTGACCTTAAAAATGTTGGGGCAACCTACCAATGTGCAATGACTTACATATTTTATAATTACATGCACAAAAGTGTGGAATATTATGTAGATGACCTCATCATAAAATCCAAAAAATATTCGTAGCACCTAGACGATCTCCAAAATATCTTTGACCATTTATTAGAACATAATGTCTGCCTTAACCCAAAGAAGTGTGTCTTTGGGGTTACCTCAAGAAAAATCCTAGGATTCATTATATCGTAGTGAGGCATCGAAGTAGACCCTAGCAAGGTTAAGGCCATCACTGAGATACCCCCACCTACCACCTTTAAACAACTACATAGCCTTCAGGGAAAAATCACTTCCATTCATCGATTCATAGCAAAACTGTTATATAAGTACAAATCATTCAACCATCTCTTGCAAAAGGGAGTCAACTTCAAATGGGATGATAAATGCCAATAAGCCTTTGACACCATCAACGCCTATATTATGTCCACC
This sequence comes from Wollemia nobilis, assembly GCA_028583015.1. Classification (NCBI taxonomy): domain Eukaryota; kingdom Viridiplantae; phylum Streptophyta; class Pinopsida; order Araucariales; family Araucariaceae; genus Wollemia; species Wollemia nobilis. The sequence continues at coordinate 1,814,506 of JAQPPZ010000613.1, read as the reverse complement.
AGTTATGTTACCCCCACACCCATAGATACTACTAATTTTGTACATCTCAGCCACCAAGTTTGTGCCAGGTACAGTCCTAGCCCAAAATAATGCACTCAACAAAGAGCAAGATATCTACTACATAATTCATATGCTAGTCAGGTATGAATTTTGATATGGGTATATGGAAAAACTATGCCTAAATGTAGTCTTCGCCACCTAGAAACTATGCCATCATATTTTAAATCACACAACTTTTGTCATCGTCCAAGACAATCCCCTTCGGTGCATGATGAACAAAATCTATCACAACTCCCACACAGAAAAATAGATCATGCTTCTAACTGAATTCGACCTAAAGTTTGTTTCACAAAATTTCATTAAATGATAGGTCATCATATACCAACTTGTAGAAGCTCCATTTCCTAATGACCAACCTCTCATCATTTAGCTTCTTGAAAACTTCATCTTTCACATAATAGAAGCCAAAAAATATGTCAAACCAGAGACACTAGTCGACCTAACCCTATTCTTTGACATAAGTGTGGGCATTGTATTCTTCACACCCTAAGGGGAACCACTCCCCTTATCATTTAAATTAGATCTCCCTTGCAAAAAAAATAATGCAGAATATGAAACCTTAATCCTCGAATTAAAATAGGCACACTCCATGCACATAAAACATCTTCACATCATAGGTGATTCCTTTTAATAGTAAACTAAGTGAAAGAGATTTGACAATGTCGTTGTCTAGTTCTCCAAAAATACATAAAAATTGTACAAATCCTTTCTTGATTCAATTCATATGATATTAAAGCCGCTCCATAATCATCAAACTATTTTGCAGATACAATGGCCTCCTTAGATTCATTAATCATGCAAAACCCCTCATAAGACACCACATCAGTATCCATTCCTACACTCACCAATTATGCCACATCACCTACATCTCCCATAGATGATGGTGGTATTCATGTGGTCGATATTGAACCACATAACCCTTGGTTTGCATAGATTAAATATTATATCAAGCTAGGATTCCTACCATGTGACTTACCACATGCTCATCATCGAGCATTCAAACAAAGAGCAATCCGCTATACATTGTTGGAGGACATCCTCTATAATTGTAGCTATGATGGCATCCTCTTGTGTTGCCTAGAACCACATGAATCTTAGTGGGTTGTACAAGAAACCCATGATGGTATTTGTGGTGGCCACTTTAGTGGTATGGCTATCACAAAATTCATCCTTCACATGGGATATTATTGGAAAAAGATAGAACATGATTGTTGTGAATACGTGAGGCATTGTGTTAAGTGCAAAAAATATGCCAATCTCACACATCTCCCACCCCAAGTGCTTCAACCTATCCAGTACATGTGGCCTTTCTCTCAATGGGGCCTAGACCTTATTGGACAAGTCACACCCACTTCATAAAGTAATCACAAGTTCATCATTACCGCCATAGAATATTTCACAAAATGGTTCAAAGCCATCCCACTTGTCCAATCTATAGGAGCCAAGATTGCGATATTCATTACAGACCATATCATATTCTGCTTCATAATTCCTTCTCAAATCATCTCTGACAATGGGAAATATTTCAAGAACAAAATTGTTCGCACATTTTGTGCCAGATTTAACATTCATCGTAGTTTCTCTACACCATACTACCCATAGGGTAATGGCAAAGCAGAAGCTATAAACAAAATAATTTATTCCATACTTCAAAAAATAGTAGCAGTATCCCATTGTGATTGGCATAATCAGATGCCCTTCGCTTTGTGGGCCTACCATACGAGCATTCGTACTCCTACTGGGGCAACCACTTTATTTATAGTCTATGGTGTTGAAGCAATCATGCCCCTTGAACTCAAGATACCTTCCCTAAGATTGTCTATGAAAGAATTCATTGATGAAAAAACTGCTCGTCAAGCCCACCTGGATCAACTAACACTCCTCAATGAACATCGTATTCATGCCATCGAGCACACACATTTCTACGAAGATCACCTTTGTCATGCCTACAATAGTAAGGTACATCAACATGAATTCCAAATTGGTGATCTAGTTCTCAAAGAGAACCAACAAATCACAAGCCAACCTCGCCAACAATGAGATAAGTTTACCTTAAATTGGTTGGGCCCCTTCATTGTCACACACAAGTTTGGTTTAGGTGCCTATCGATTGGCTAACCTCTAAGGTCTTCCTAAACCCAAACCTATCAATATACTTCATGTTCGTACATTCAATGCCTAGTTTGTATAGGCATTCACCATCACAAAATGTACATAGTACTATTTGAAAGCACATCACTCATGATGCACATCACGAGGCATGCATACCTTTTATTTTTTTGTTGTAATATACATGTATCTTTACTTTTTATGCCATTTATATGTTGCTGGTATCTTTTTTTTGTGTAGGATTTACATCATCTACCACTACGCCATCAATAGATATACACAACAACACACACTTGCTACCATCATTCTAGCATACCACCATGCAATACCATCTAGCACCACCTTCTATACCCATTACACTAGCTGACCTAGTCAGGCCACCTATCATTCTTCATACCAAAAAATCCTCACCTTCTTCCCATTCAGACCATCACACTCCACCTTAGTGTATTTAACCTTGTCATAAAGGTTCATCTTATTCACCTCGTTCTAGAGATAATCAGGTCTCCCTATCCTCCTTCAATAGCAAGGAGGAAACCTCCCATCCTTTAACATAAGGGTATCCTTCCTATATTTTTGGGGATACCAAGAACCCTTATTCACCAATTGATTCCTCCCTACCCTCTAGGAACCCATCACCATTCTAATAGAGGATACACTCCTCATATGGCTTATCCTTTATGTCTACCTTTGCCACTCCCAAGTGGGATGTCTTCTTATACCCAAGCCCTGTAATACCATGTTGCCCAAGCTTGTTCTATGTACATAGAACTATCTTGCACATGTCATTACCCGCAACCATCTCCTGCACCACCCATCCTATAGACACCACCCTCACCACTTTGAGGCTTACCTTTTAAACAAGCCTTGTAGTAACCAAGGTCATTTACTTATTCCTCTTCATCATCGCAAACACACCCTCTTCCCATGCATACCATGCCACTACCTATACATTAGATTCTTGATCCCCACCTTATTTGATACCATTGCCTTCCCACTATGACATACAACATATTCTTCCCTGCCTCAAGGCTCTCAAGATACAGATGATCCATTCATATTACCACATTACTTTGTGCTAATCCCCCATTGCCTGTGCATCCTCACCTCCCCGTAGGTTCATTCCCTAGCCTTGGATCTGATCCACATCATATTCTTGACCAACATCTCCACCATTTGACCTCACTCCATCCGCCTCCCACTCACCTCCAGTGGAACCCTATATTTACCCCATGCATATCCCATCTACCCCATTATCAAAAATTTTTTATCACCTCATGCACCAATGCATCCTTGACTTACCAAAGATCTGGCCTATTGATCCATCACATCCCAAATAGTGCAACTACCATGAAAACCAATTTTGCATATATCATCACCAACCAGGACATGACATCAAAACATATTGATCATTTGAAAACCTGGTGCACAACATGTTGCATGGCGACCAAACTCCATCACCTGAATGTTCCTTCCCATATAGTTAAATTTTTACTCTCCCACACTACATCATGCCTAGAAATTTTTTATCGCATGAATCCTTGATAGTGCCATCCTGCTACATTCACAATATGTCCAATTACACCAACCACCAAAGCCTCAGATGCATCATCACTTCACCACCCCACCCTTGACCTGACCCATGTCACTTTGCCCGTTAGTATTTTCTCTTCATCTTACTTCTTTCTTCTATATTATTTTTTGTCTTCTTTGCATGTCACCCACGTAGTTGTATGGTCACACATCAAGCAACTACATACCTACATTGATCTATTTTCTTGCTTATGTCATCATTCACCATTGGTAATCCCCTCATCTTGTTGGTTACCAAAGCTTATTTCTTCTCACTTCTTCCAACTGTAAATTCCACCTTTACATATTTCCTCTTTTTGCACTACCACATGCATTCCCACAAGTCACAATTTATTCACCTACTACAAACACACCCCACATGTTGGGGAACCATTATCATAGTATTTTGGTTTTGTCATCACTACACAATATACCCATCTGTAAATAAGTTTTCCAAACTTCTCCCTCTACACATCATGAGCTTCCTCTTGTAGATATTGCATTCCCCACTTGCATCATTTACATTACACCCATTACATATATTCATATATTTTTCATTATAATTTTTGTTCATGCTTGTATATTATTCCCCCAAAAAAATACACTTTCGACAAGAATAACATATGCACTTGTTAGCATCACCACCTAGATGTCCATTCACTCTTTTTAGGATTACGATGTATATATGTGTCTTGTTTATCTTTGACTACTCCTTAGTTCAGTTAATCAAATGTCACCTCTAGCTAACAAGTCTACACAATCCTTATAGTTTTGTTAGGCTGGTTCAACTTCCCTCATAGACCATTCACATAGGTTACACATTAAACTAGTTTTGAGTCCAATAAAGATAACACCTTGAGTAGCTATCACCATCTAGCAAATGGTTTCCCCCGCTCATCCTATAACTTGCATGGCAAACATACGACCTAGGGATAAACAAATGGATAATCATAGCAAAGTATCACAAATAGGGGTAGAAAACAAAAGCCAATGACCATTCAAAAATAAAAATAAACAAAAGAGCACCATAAAATTACAATCAATAAACGAGGGGCAAAAAACAAAAGGAAAAGCCTCCAGATGTCACCATTGTTATGCTTCATCACCTTTGGTCCTTAGGTTTAATATAACACCATGGGATGATTTCCATCGCTAGCAATAGGCTCCAAGAGCCTGCATACCAATGGAATAGTCTTACAAGTGGTGACACATCTATCACATTAGCGACCTTCTTTTGTATAGATCATTGTTCGCTTATGAAAGAGCTAGCTAGTTTGGCCATTTCTATAATGGTTTAATCCTACCTCTCTCAAAATGGATAAATGAACCTCACTCATTTACACATAGGTCCATGATATACTTTGAACCAGTCCGATTAGTTATGAGTTGCTGCCAATACTTGCATAGTTTTTAGCCTAAAATTTGATTACCATAACTATGAATATCAAAGCCATTACATATACCTCATAATATCCTACATCTCTGATATTATAGAATGGATAACATTTACATAGGTACATGCAATGATACAAGTGCTTCCTTTGCACATTTTACTCCTCCCATACATGCATTTATGCATCTATGTTACACAAATTTATTACACATTACATCAATGCAATTATCCTACATGCATCCCATCAAACATTACATCAATACATTTATCCTACATGCATTCTCTCACATTACATCAATTCATTTATCCTACATGAATTCTCTCACATTGCATCATCACACCTATATCACATGCATTTACTACAATTGCATTCACATCAAACCACATTGTATTGCATTACAAATACAATCCTACATACCATCCTACAATATATCTATACTACAATATGATCATATATCTACACCCTACCACACATGTATTTTCATTCGTTGTACACCATCACATATTATCTTATGCTATCTATGCAAACATAATTCAAACACATTCAAATAATAATCATAAAACATGTATATATAAAAGCCTCAACCTAAAGGTATATATCTATGTCATCCATAAAAAATACCTATAGGCTACAAACTAGGACTATGCCCATCATCCATCATCCAAAAACACCCATAGGCTACAATCACAAGCAATCCTAACTACCACTGGGAGTCTCCCCACTCCCCTCACAACTAACCCTACCCAGAACTATAACACTCGTTGTTGCAGCCCTATTGGACTCTACCCTAGCCCCTGATTCCTAAACCCCTACAAGAGATAACACCATATTTGAACTAGTAGCCACTTTTGCACCTAGTACTGCACCTCATACCTTAGCCCCTATGTCCATCCAAACCACTAAAGTAGTAATATAGTAACTCTACTATGAGGGTGGTCATATAAGTGATTGTGATCTAGACTGTGTCACCACCTGGTTATAATTAAAGAGCGGGATCCCATACATAGTTAGAGAAAATTCACAAGCTTACTGCTTTGCTACCTCCACAACCAGTAGCTCTCTCATCATATCATTACCCTTCCCTAGATTATCTACCTCCACCATTAGAGCAACCACATCTACGATCACCTCACCTACCACCATGGCCTATGGAGCCTCCTCTCTTATCTGCTACTATCTAGTCATATCTGCCTGTAGCTCTACAATATCTATGTCTTGAGCCTCCCTAGAAAATCACATCTTTGCCCTCACCTTATCCATATTTTCTACCACCATAACATACCTGGCCTCGCTTGTACTCTCCAAGGTTATCAGCTTCTCCTCAAAATCTATCACATCTATATCCTGATCCTTCTCAGCCTCATGAAGCTCCCACTCCAACTGATGAACTCTATCCTATAGCATTAAAACATCCTCCTCTACATCTTGAATATCTTGCTCCTCAAAAGGAACCTCCTCCATACCACCAAGATAACCTACATCAATGGTATCATCAAAACCACCCATAACAACAACCCCACCTGTCTCCTTCTCGATTACTACCTCCTCCATAGGCTGTGCCTCGTGAATCATAGGGACCTCCTCAACTCTCTCTGTAATATAAATTGAAACAAAACCCAATAATAGCCTATAATGTCATAGAGACACCTCTTTCTCACCACTAGATCTCTTCTAATATCTAGCTCGAGTACCTCTAGCTACCCTACCCTCCGTCGGAGGTACCCTACCACCAGGCGGTACCCACTGATCAACCACCCTAACCCTCGGATCCCAAATCTACATCACCCACTATGCATCAAAATATGGTGTCATCCCTACATTATCTACATCTGGGATCACCATAGGTGGGGATATCTCACCAATCCATGGTAAGACTATAGGTTGATCATCCATGTCACCTCATTTCCTATAATACACAATAGGTACATCTAGAATATTTTATCGTAATCCAGACTATCGCATTACTTGACTAAACTAAAAGAACTCAACCTGTCAAGTATATCGCCCCACCAACCACCTACCTCGATGAATAGCCCATAATTACTCATCATCCTTCTCCCATGTCACCCCACGCATCCAAGGCCTCCACCTAATATCATTAGGCATCATATCTCCAAACTTGACCCTCCAAAATAGAGGATCACCCTCATGTGGCCTCTTCATCTCCTTCTTCTCATTTTTCCTCCACTTCAGTGCATAGGGTAAATATATCTATCCCTAAACATGCACCTTGTAAGGTAGCAAGGATGGTATCTTAATAGCTACGTGCTCCCATGCCCATACCTGTAGCCATGGAGTCCAACTCAATCTATTTCGGCTAGTATGCACTACATCATGCAACTTCCTATACACCTGGGCCAACAAGGTAGGCACCCATGCAAACACAACATTCTGCTCTATCATATCGCTCACCATGTCCAACATATTCCAGGTAAACAATACCCCAAAAGTATTAGGTAATGCATAAGTGAATATCATCATCATCACCACACACTAGTACTTAGATATCATCTTATTGTGCCACAATAGTTCATAATCCATCTTATTTATATCCACTTATCTCCATTTATCACCAAAGAATCACTCCATCACAACTTCCTTACTATCATCTGGTGTTGCCGTCACTGGCACACCCTTGATAGGTAACTTATATATCTTGTAAACATATTCCAGGGTGATCATCATCTCACCCATAGGAAAATGAAAGGTGTTACGATCTACATCCCACCTCTCACACAATACAAAAATATATGCCTTGTTAGCATGAATGCTCTTGCATTCCCACACACCTCTAAACCACACTGCATCCAACCATGCCTCATCATCCTTATTTTTCATAAGCTCATCCACCTCGTGTTTCATCGTAGAAACCTAATGATGTGGCTTGATCTTATTCACTTGTTCATCCACAAACAGAGCCAACAAAATGCATATTAGCCTTACGCACAATGATCAAATCAAATAAAACTAAATCATTGCACAAATTCAACATATAAATTAATACAATTAATTTGACATGCATTACGAGGCATTATAACATACACAATGCAAACAACATGACAAAACACAAAAATAGTCTCACATTTGGATACCCATTTGCCATTTCATGGTGAAAGTTAAAACAAATACCCATTTGCTTTTTCGTGACCAAAAGTCAAGAGAATAAGCAAGAGGGAAAAGTGTCGCAATATCGTGACATGTCGAATTTTTGTGATCAAAAGAGAAGAGAAAGAGCGGGAAAGAAAAGTGTTGCGATTTCTCGACATGTTGCTTTTTCACGAACAAAAGAGAAAATAAAGAGGAGGAAGGAAAAGTTTCATGATTTCGCGACATGTTCAAAATGAAAGAAAGGGTGTAGCGATATCGCGACATGTCACTTTTTTGTGACCAAAAGTGAAGAGAATAAGCAAGAGGGAAAAAGTGTCGCGATTTCATGACATGTCGTATTTTCGTGACCAAAAGAGAAGAGAAAGAGTGGGAAGGAAAAGTTTCGCGATATCGCGACATGTCACTGTTTCGTGACCAAAAGAGAAATGAAAGAGGAAGGAAAAGTATCACGATATCGCGACATGTCACAGTTTCACAACCAAAGAGAAGAGAAAGTGTTAGGAGGCGAAATTGTCGACTGCCTATTTTCTAAGGTGTGTGTAATCCTTTGTAAGCTTGTTGCTCTTTGTTGGCTGTGTGGCCCCAGTAGGGGGCTAAGGACAGACTGTCCCTATTGAGGTCTTGTTCTGCTTAAGCTTTGTGCTTATTTTGTAATAGGTTTTGGGTCAACCTGTAAAACCCGATTGTAATGAATTTGTACCTTATTTACCAAAAAAAACAAATATAAAAAACAATGCACATTGGGTTCCCAAAAACCATTTCCAAATATCACACATACATACATCATGGCACGCATTTCAAACATGCATAAAAAGCTAACACACAACATAACAAATTATATTTTTGGATACCCATTTCATCATTTCATGATGAAAATTACAATGGTTCCCAAAAATAACACACTAATAGGGATAAAATTCTACATATAAATTTTACCAAATTTGAACATCCACCCATACATATAGAAAACATACCAAATGAAGGCAAAAAATTACATTCACAAATTTGGATATTTATTTCCCACTTTTACGGATAAAAATAAAATAGATTTCAAAAATAGTACACAACGACTTCCCAATTGCAAAGTCAAAGTGCACAACTACCCTACCTATTAACGGTTCAAACTAACGCGAAAACAAGTCAAAACTAAAAATAAATCACATTTTTTGGTACCCATTTTAATTAAAATTTGCAAAAATTTTAAAAATAACACGAAAACCTCCCCCTCCTAATTCATGCTTTTTTGGAAAGAAAATCAAAACACAAAGCAAGTAAAGAACACTTACCGGTGGGTCTCCACGTTGAGCACCAGTGCTAGTGCATCCCCTTGCCATCCTCTCACTCAAACTTGCCAATCACAAAATACCCACATCACAAACTACTCCTCACTCCTTGATCTCCAAGTTTAGCACCGTTAAAATGACCTTTTCCAATTCAAAAATGTCTTAAATGCACCTAAAACCCTAATTTACACCCAACATGTGAATCAGGTCCAATTTGCCCCCTAGCCTACGAATTTAGGTTCAATTCACCCCCTAACCTACGAATTGAACCTATGAACCCCAAAATCAACCAAATTCCATCTAAAACCCTAGGAAATCATCCAATTTCCATATGAAAACCTAGGAAAAGTTCCAAATGTCTCATCTATCTAATTTTTCATCCCTATCATCATGCATTTTTATTTTATCAATCATTTCATCATCACATCACCACATTTCATTCACCTCATTGTTGATTCCTTGTCTGAGGAGGTATTCATATCCAAAATTCAGCTTTGCATGCAACCAAACAAACAAACATCCAAAGCCCAGATATCGCATCTATCTACAAAGTTTTTTGCTAAATATTATCTTATGAAATAATCTAAAACCCAACCATATATTTTTTAAATCATGGGAGTTGTACATAACAATAGGGAGGTCACTCTAACATTCATGGTACAAAATGAATGACACACTTGACTAACTCAACACAATATTTGGAGATGTCACTCTGGAATTCATGATACATAATGAATGACACATAAATAATCCATATATTAACTAGCTCAAATAGTTTGACAATTGTCACCATGCGCTCATCAATCAATACATAGCAAAAAATTGAATAGGTATTTTTTCTATTCAAACTTTGGACCATCCTGCATTGGTTGCAAAAGCAAAGTACTCAAAAGTTGCCACCCCCAAGAAAATAGTGTGACATTGAGAAATGTCGTATAGACTCAGCAAAACCATCGCGTTGCATCTGTAATCACCCACATGCATTCATTATCATTTTATTCCTTTTTGTTCCCTCTTTTCATCCTTTTCTTCTTCTCTTCTTTCCCTAGATCCCCGATCAATGTTGTATGGTCATGCTTCGAGTGGCTACATACCTTTGGTTGGATTCCATTCTTTTTTCTTTCTTTATTTCTTCTTTCCCTGGATCCCCAATCAATGTTGTATGGTCATGCTTTGAGCGGCTACATACCTTTGGTTGGATTCCATTCTCCTTATTTCCCTTATCCCCTACACATCCCTTCATATTTTTGTATTAAACTATGTTTCACACAGTATAGTACAAAAAGGGGTAAAATGTAGACACCTAAAAGTTTCACACAGCTACCTCTACATACTTGTAGATCCTTCTATACACTTGTAGGTTTACATAGGCAATCCTAGACACCTTTAGGCTATTGTAGACCAGTGTAGACTATTGTAGATCTCCCTAGACCTACGTAGACTATCGTCGACATGCATACACATGCGCAGACTACCGTAGATATGCGTAGACTAGCGTAGGTCACTGTAGATTAGCGTAGCATATCATAGACTTACACAGACAATTTCAATAATTTTTAGGTACAAAACCCTAATAAGCTACACAAATCATGCTATGAACACCTTTCATAAATCAAGAGGCCACCTATCAGTTTCCTAAGGCAATGTAAGACCTCTTTAGGATTAATTGAGGCCCCCACACGGCTATTACTTACCAAAAAGTATTAATTAAGTCAAATTTTATTCTAAATTAAATTTTACTTCACTTAAGTGTACTTTTAGAATTAAAAAGGTTAATTAGATTCTTAAACACTAATTAAACCTAATTATTCCCTCCCACATGTGTGTGCACAAATTAGTTAGGATATTTTCTAGGAAACCCTAACCTAACCCTAACCTAACCTAGGGACCACCTAACCCTAGTTAACCCTAATCTCTCCTCACACATGTGTGAGGATGAAACCTCAAAAACCCTAACCTAACATCCATAGAACCTCACCTTAAGGTCTAGTTCTCCTAACCACACTCCCTATACCTTTGGTTTCTCTATAAATAGTGGAGCCTGTAGACACCTAAAATATGTCATGTTTAGGAGACTACTCATATGGGCACATCCGCACACCATTTGACCAATATTAGACCTTTCCAAGAATAAGCAGTGGTCCTAACCACTCAAAAAGGACATTCTAGCCCATTTTAGAGTAGTAGCTATAGACTAGAGCGACCAACAATATTGGTAGTTGTAGGCTAAAGCGGCCAGCTAGCAGCTATAGACTAAAGTGGCCAGCAATCTTAGCCGTTATAGGCTAGAGTGGCCAATTCCTAGGTGTTGTAGACGACAACAGCTAGACCCTAAAAAGCAACTTACAATAAAACAACCTAATCTCGAGTGGAAGTGGAAGTTTACATGCAATAAGGCCGAGAAAGGATAAAATTGCATTCCTCCTCACATCTAGTCTACATGAAAGACTCAAGTCTCTATTTAGACATCAGTTAACTGGCCTTCAAGGTTAGAAAAAGATAAATATTCTCATGCTAACATCCAATGTGCATGGAGAATCTAGTCCTAGGGTTTGGACATTGACCTAAGGCTTCATAAATATTACAAGGTACAAACCTAAGGGCACAAAGGGAGAAGAATATTCAAATATTATGTAGCAAAGCCTTGCCAAATCAAAGATACATAGAGTTCAAATTGTGAGTAGTGGAGCCCTATCAACACAGAGAGTCAATCTATACCCCTTTGAGGAATATTGGAGCACCCTCTAGCTGAACCACATTCATGCATCAATATTTAGACCCATCATTATTAACCACCAATCAGTGTAGGAGACACACCTGGCGACCCTTAAAAATAAGTTCGAGCAAAGGAGTGATAATTACAGCCTATAAGACCTGAGGTAACCTATTAGTTAGAGGCTGCTGTCATAAGCATAGCCAAGTTTTAATATGGTTGTTCCTTTGTTCTTAGTAATAGATATGAATTTATTATTATTTCATTTACATGTCTTTAGAATAGATCTGAATCCTTCATTGCATTTAGATTAATATTTCTTTTTTTCATATGCATATTGCCCAGATTTGGTATATTTCAATACAAATTATGCTTATTTATCCATATTATCATATTTTCTAATAAGAACCTCTTTCGAAGAGGCAACCCGTACTACTAAGCGTGCTTTATTGTTTCTATGTATGCAGATCTATAGGTTTATAGGACCATATCAAGATATTCAGAGCATGGGATCCCTCCTGGACGAGAGAAGGAGGAGGCAACTGTGAGCCCTCAAACAAGTTCATGTATGAAACTAGGAAGCCTGTGAAGGCGCACCACCCCTTTGCAAAGGGACATTTTATTCACTTGTATTTCACTATATCAAAATGGGTATCCCTCAGAGGGACTGGCATGTAACTGGGTTTCAACATAAATAAAAGGATCTTTCTTTGTTATTTTCATGTTATATGTATTTCATGGTCTTTCATTTTATTTTGGTATAATATTGCAAGTAGAGTAGAGGTGCGTGCTTATCGGGGTCGCTACAAATGGCAATCATGGTGGTACCCCTACCAAGTTTTTATTTTCTATCGATTTATTGATTCGGTTTTTGTGTGGAGATTCAACCGCTTTGGTCTATAGCGGCCGACAGACTCGGCCACTCCTGTTGACAGCGGCCAAAAATCAGCCACTCTGATCAACAATGGCCAAAAGTAAAGTGCAGAAGAGGGCAAAATTTCTATCATTTGAGTAGGATTCGAGGTTGGTACCCCTTTCTGTATTTTTCTAATTTTTTGTCTGCATCTGGTTTCTTAAAAACAACAAACATTAAAACACATTTCAAATTGGGAAATTAAATAATGAAAGGGAAATAAAAACTGCATATTGCATTTCTTAGTTTTTTTTAGATTTCCTCTAGGTGCTGCTAGGAATAGTGGACCTCTTCCTATAAGGTCCACCCTAATATCTAGCATGGTAGGCCATTGTATTTTGGTTTGCTTGCATGTGGCCCAATCAGTGGATGTTTTCATCACAAAGCATGAGGATGCATTAAAATCATATAGATTGGTTATAGATGCATTAGTCTGAGAATAAATGTTCTTTTTAGGCATTGTGAGAAAGTAGTAATGAATGTTGGTTGATGCATTATTTTCTATTTTTAAATATAAAAATAACCCCACACACTTGCACGTATCATAATAAACATTGGGGAGTTGAATTTCATCACTTACCCTCAATTCAGTTTGGTGACGTTGGCATTCATGTCCTTCCATTGGATTACCCCATAGATATTCCTAGAACGAAATAGGGAACTTATTTATAGTGGTACTATTTACTCATGTTCAAACTATCTCCCACTATTGGAACAACCATTGGTTCAGAGTGGAAGATCTAGGAAAAACCCCCACTGGGATTTAAGTAGTGTACCCTAGTCTCTTTTGAGAAAATCATGTTTGGCCTGGGTGTTCTTGGTTTCCACTATGGATGAGTCCCCTCATTCTAAATCCAAAATAATAGTAATAAAGCAAGAGCAACAACAAATCTAAACACACTGAAACCAGTTTTAGGACACACATTTAATCCATAAAAGAGATAATCATATTGTTTGCTTTGTGTGTTTCTTTGTTATTTGGGACCAAAACCTAACCCTAATGTTTAGGGAAATTTATTGAAAAATAAAAATAAAAATACAAGTAAAAATTTACTTTTTTATTCTGTATCCAATGGATCGAGAATCGTGCAAATCGAAGCTATAACAAAAAAGTTATTTTGGTTTTATTTTTACTCTATTTTCGAAGCTGAAAATAGGGAAAAACTGCATTGAAACAATCATAAATTTGGCTAGACAACTCCAAAAATTGAAAAATTGTTTTTTTTTGTCTTAGTTAGCCCCTAGGGCACCTCTCCCAGAAATTTGGAGTCCTAAATATTCACAGTTCAAAAATTCCTAAAAGCGAGCATTTCCCCACGGACCTCGGTTGGCTGATTATTTCAAAAATACAAAATTTTGACCCAAAAGTCAAATTTTGGAGTTATAGCTCATTGTGATCAGTACGACACACTGATCATTTTGATATATGACACCCACACCATTTCATGAATATTTGGCATCAATTTTCAACCATCTTTGTAAGGCCAAGGTTCTAAACTTGCCTAAGGAGCACATCCTGGATCCTAATTACCCCAAAACTAAGGGGTATAGGGAAGATATCTATTGTGTTTATCATCAGAAAAATGGCCATGATATCTAGGATTGTGTTGTGTTCAAGAATGTAGTGCAAAATATGTTGGATAAGAATGAATTGTAGAACATCGACATATTCAAAAATTATCTTCCCAATCATGGGGTCAACAACAATAAAGTTGAACAGGTCAACAAGGTGCATTTAGCCCCGTCTAATGACGGTTTTATTGGTATGATCAATACTACGATAGAAAGCAAAATATGCCTTGATCAATCCCACATACTAAAAAGATCAACTAAAGCTAATAATCTATCATGGTCCATGCCAATAATGAGTTCAATTCACTTATAAAAGGACCCTGTGATTACCTTTTACAAACAAGAAATTAAGCCAATCTCTTAGGATGAATCTGATCCTCTACTACACATTATAGAAAGAATCCATAAGATTCCATACAAGAGAGTCTTGATTGAAATTGGTTCATCTATCAACATCATCATAGTTGCAGCCTTGAAGCATTTAAATTTATCATCTTCAAGCATTATAGACTCAACATTTACATTGAGAGCTTTCAATAATGCCACTTCCTCAACAATTAGCATAATAATCCTACCTATAAATTTTGGGGTAAAGACGATACGTACATTGTGCTATATCTTGGGGGGTGACAAGCAATATAACATATTGCTACGAAGACCATGGATGAGGGATATGGAATGCATACCTTTCATAGTGCACCAAAACCTAAAATTCATACACCAAGGACAAGTGTATGTGGTCCCCCACGACCCTGAGCCATTCAAGTATTACAAGAAGGTTGATGAGACACAAGAAAAAGTGCCTTCTCAGGATTTTGTGGCAATGGTCAATAGCAAGGCAAAGTACCAAGGGACTCTAAAGTAGATAAAACAAGATGTGGAGCAATCATATGTTTCTTCCATATTGAAGGGATCAAAACCATTGGATTTAGTCACCCCTGACTCACTTCTCATGATGCCTCCTCAAGAACAAGAACATGTGTTTCCCCCACATCAGATTAGAGGTACCAAAGTTGATATAGTTCAACACCACCAAGTAAGACAAAATCATGAACTGAGTCATAAACATGAGTATGTGGATGCCACTATTGAAATTGGTCATCATGAATCCTCCACATCGACTCAAATGAAGGAAATTAGTGATTTAGAGTTACCTGGTAGATCTTTAGCACCTGCTCTTTTGCCTCCTTTAGTGTACAATGTATTTCAAACCAATCGCTAGAAATACACATGGGGCCTTATCGATATTGGAGCATATGCAAAATCACCTCTATAATATAGAGGCCCAAATGGATAAACAAAATGAGGCATTACACTTTATCATGAACCAGCTTGAGAACCTAGAATTACGGAATCCACCCTCATCTAAGATCAAACCACCTCCTATGTGACCATAAGAAAAGCCTCAACTAGAGAAAGCACTAGCTCAGCCACCAGAAAACCGAGCAAGTATCCCCCATTGCCTGAGCCTACATTATCATTTTTTAATTGGTTAATTTCTACAAATGCTATCACCCTACCTAAGGTCCAACCTTTAGACCAAAATCATTCAAAACCCTATATATATGAGTAAGATGAGCATTGTGTATACCATAGACAAAATGGACATGACATTCATATATGTCAAGGTTTCAAAGCCATAATATACAACATGCTCAACAAAAAGCAACTTAAAATTGTCAACCAACAAGTGGCCATAGTCAAAAATCCATCTCTTGCACTGAAAATGCAAGAAGAGCCCCCTGAGCCAACAAGTGACATACCTAGGGCTCAATCTAGTTCTCATACCAGGCTAAAGTGTGCTAAACATTCAAAATAGTAGCAACGGATTCGGAATCCTTTAAACGAGTCTATGTCAGACATCTTACAAAATTTATAGGAAGTTAAGGTCATCACCTTACCTGACATAAAACCTTTAGATCCAAATAGAGCTAAACCTAAGGATTATAGGGGGATCATTATTGTCTCTATCACTGAGTGCAGGGCCATGGCATTCGTGATTGCAAATGTATCAAAAATGTGGTTTAGAGTCTCATAGATAATGGGGTTTTTCCCATAAATGGTTCATATATAGTTCCCCAGCCTACCAAAATAGAGTCCACATCATCCCAACTGAGATCTCAAGGTCAGTCGCAGCCTCGTAGGCCCAACAAGCCACCTCAGCATGAGGTAACATTTGAAATAACTACTACAACTTTATTTCAAAATTTGTATGAGACAAATGTATTTGTGTTTCCTAAGGTCAAGCAAAGAGAGCCCAAGCATGGGTCCATTGATGAAAGCCTCTTCTATATGTATCATCGTATACAGGGGCATGACATCCACAATTGCCAATCATTCCAAAAGGTGGTCTAAGATGGTTCACTCATTTCTCCCCATCAAGACAGGGGCACCCCATAGAGGTCCATGCCCCAATTGGGAGATTTGATTTCTCATTCCTAAGCAATATGACTACATTTTAGTAGGCAACATGCACACTAGGGGCACCTAAGGTATCATACCTTCCCCCTATAAAACCAACAAAATATCAAAAACATTCATAAATTTCAAAATTATAAAAACAATAGAAATAATAAAAATCCAAAAAAATTAGAAAACATTAAAATCAAAAACAAAATTTCAAAAGGCTCCAAAGGCATATCCAATCCATTTGGTCAAATCATCAAAAGGCTCCAAAGGCATATCAAATTCGTTTGGTCAAAAAATCAAAAGGCTTCAAAGGCATCTCAAAGCCATTTGATCAAATCATAAAAAGGCTCCAAAGGCATCTCAAAGCTATTTGGTCAAACCACCAAAAGGCTCCAAAGGCATCTCAAAGCTATTTGGTCAAACCACCAAAAAGCTCCAAAGGCATATCCAAGTCGTTTGGTCAAATCATCAAAAGGCTCCAAAGGCATCTCAAAGTTGTTTGGTCAAACCACCAAAAAGCTCCAAAGGCATCTCCACACCGTTTGGTCAAACCAAAAAAAGGCTCCAGAGGCATCTTCACACCATTTGGTCAGATCACACAAGGCCCCAATGGCACCATAAGCCCTTTGGTCAACAATTCAAAAATAAAAAATTTAAAAACATTCAAAAATTCAAAAACAATTCAAAAATCAAATATTCAAAAACATTCAAAACAATCAAAGTTAAAAAACAATTCAAAAATCAAAAATTAAAAAACATTCAAAATAATCAAAGTTCAATAAATAATGTAAAACATCAAAAATACCAAAAATAAGGTGCATTTCATATTTGCATTCATATAGTTGCATTGCATATAGGCATTGCATCCATTTCTACTGCATTAAATACAATTGTATTTCAATCTTACAAATGACACCATGTTTGTACCTCAATCATGCATCATCAAAATCCATCGCTATCCACCACCCATATGTGTAACTATGTTTTTCAACACAACCCCTCCTATTGCTATAAGGAATATACTAGGGTTTTTCGATCACTCAGCCATACCTAATGGTTTTATCAAACTTTGTAGAAAGTTTCGTTAGCTTTTGATAGGTGATATTTAGTTTTGATAGTACCTAATATATCTCAGAATCCTATCACTAATCAAAACACTAAAATCCTAGTTGAAACAAGGGAAATATGAACGCTACAAAGTGGTATTAGGTATCCTAAGGTGAAAAATATTTATCTTGCTCATCCCCCTATGCGGTCGGTTTAAAAATGCTAAGAATTGGCAAAAGGACAAGTTCACCCCTACCTAAAGAAATCCCTTGCTTTGATCAAAATAAGCAAAAATCCTAAACAAAGCAAAAGATAAAAAACAGGTGATTATCATCACTACAAAAGTCCCCAAACAAATAAAATTTCAAAGTTTAGTATAATTCAAAAGTATAAATAAATAGTGATGATCATCACTACTTAAATCCATTTCTCAAAATGAAAAACAAAAATTCAAAATAAACAGTGATTTCATCACTAAAACATGAGCAAGTATCCCTAATAAATATGAAGAAAGAAGGGAGTATTGAACTTGAATCCCTGGAATTCTTAGTGTGACCTAACCTTACGCACGACAATATGTCTATCACATTGGCATATTGCTTTGGTATAGACCAATGTTTGCATGTGGAAGAGCTAGCCTTAGGTGTCTTGTATTGCCTAGTGGTCTAATCCAACTAAGTCCAACTTAGGATCATGATAAACATTTGAGGATCCCCAATACAACAATGGGTTGAATGAATCTTGCTTAGCATTGGGGTATGCTTATGTTCTATCTAATATATTCATTTGTACACACGGGGATAATGAGTATCTAGTTCTTGCTTAGCATTGGGGTATGCTTATGTTCTATCTAATATATTCATTTGTACACACGGGGATAATGAGTATCTAGTTCTTCATAGCAAAGCTTTATCCTTTAGGAGCCTTGCATGAACATTATAAAACTTTTGATGGAGCAACTAGGGTGTTTGAGTCGCAGGGAAAACCTCAAAATCTCCTTATAGCAATAAATAATTCCATAAAATCATACATACATATCACATCATCTCACCCCACATTTGATGTTTAAATGATTAATTCTTATTATAAGAATTATTTTTTATTCATGATTTTTATACATTCTGTGGTGTCGCCCAGTAGATTGTTAGACTCATATCACATGCATACCTTATATTTTAAGTGATTAAAGCATACAGGTTCATGTACATTAGATCACCATCATAATGTATTTCACACATTTCATTTATCATATAATAACAATATAAGTTAGATGCATACAATTAAATAAAAATTAAACCAAAATGCCCCAAAGGGGATAATCCCTTTGGTCAAACCAAAATTCCCCAAAGGGGATAAGCCCTTTGGTAAAACCAAAATATCCCAAAGGGCCAGCAATATTGGTTGCTATAAGCTAGAGTAGCCAACTAGCAGCTATAGACTAGAGCGGCCAGCAATCTTGGTCGCTATAGGCTAGAGCAACCAATTCCTAGCCACTGCAGACGATAGCGGCTAGAACCTAAAAAGCAACTTGCCAAAAAAATAGCCTAATATTGGGTCAAAGTGGTAGTTTACATGAAATAAGGTTGAGTGGGGATAACTTTGCATTCCTCCTCACAACCAGTCTACATGAAAGATTCAAGTCTGGATTTAGACATATGTTAACTGACCTTCAAGGGTAGAAAAATACAAAACTTCTCATGCTAACATCCAGTGTGCATGCAAAATTTAGTCCTAGGGTTTGGACATTGACCTAGGGCTTAAAAAACATTATAAGCTGCAAACCTAAGGGCACCAAGGGAGAGGAATGTTCAAATATTATGTAGCGAAGCCTTGCAAAATCAAAGATATAGAGAGTTAAAATTGTGTGTAGTGGAGCCCTGTCAACACGGAAAGCCAATTTATACCCCTTTGAGGAGTATTGGAGCACCATCCAGCTAAGCCACGCCCATGCATCAGTATTCAAACCCATCGTTCTTAACCACCAATCAATGTAGGAGACACACCTGGTGACCCTTGAACATCAATTCAAGCAAAGGAGCGATATGCATTTATTATTATTTCATTTACATATCTTTAGCATAGATATGAATCCTTCATTGCATTTAGATTAATATTTCTTATTTTCATATGCATATTGCCCAAATATGGTATATTTCAATACAAATTATGCTTATTTATCCATATTATCATATTTTCTAATAAGAGCCTCTTCTAGAGAGGCGACCCATACTACTAAGTGTGCTTTGTTGTTTCCATGTATGCAAATTTGTAGGTTTATAGGACCAGATCAAGACATTCGGAGCATAGGATCCCTCTTGGATGAGATAAGGAGGAGGCATCTATGAGCCCTCAAAAAAGTTCATGTATGGAACTGGGAAGCCTGTGAAGGTGCACCATCCCTTTGCAAAGGGATATTTTATTCACTTGTATTTCATTGTATTGAAATGGGTATCCCTCAAAGGGACTGACATGTAACCGGGTTTCAACATAAATAAGAGGATATCTCTTTGTTATTTTTATGTTATATGTATTTCATGGTATTTCATTTCATTTCGGTATAATATTGCAAGTAGAGTAGAGGTGTATGCTTACTAAGGTTGCTATAGATGGCCCAAACCCTCATTCTACCTCTCTCTTACCTTTTATCCAAAGTAAAAAAACTCTGACCAAATACGAGTAGAAGTACAAACACAACAATCTAAACTAGACCAGCAACTTTACAACAACTAAGGAGCCCATTTGTGCAGACATCTCCAAAAAATAACACTCATAGTCCTATTCACCTTCGATGTGTGAATTCAACACCAATTCACCCCTCAGCCTACGAGTTGGGTCTACAGGACTTAAATCATCCCAAATTTTTTAGGTAACCATTATTTTGTCATTTTATGATGTTTCCTACAATTTTTGATGTATTTTACTTTAGTTTCATTTTTTGTTTTTATTATATTTCATCAACACAGGGCCTAACCAAGGTAAACCTCCAAAGACTCTAACTTCATTTTGTAGGATAGAACAGGTGATAAAACACCCACAACAACAATAGTGGTGGCCCACGTATGCAGGAAGCCCATCTACATCGAGGAATCCAAGAGCAGTTATCAGTATATTTGACATTCATTATGAAAGGATTCCCTACAATCCTTATTGTAACCCATGAATTCTATTTCAAATGAATAATGATTAACATTATGGACATTTGTATTTACTTTGTATTTATGTTCGAGCAAATAGCGGTTTTTGTACGTTTCACCTAGTGTTAGCTAAATTTTGGTGATTATTAGATAGTTATTCTCCACTTGGCGTACTATGAAGTTAGATAGATATGACCACGATATTTTGGTAATTAGATTTTGCTCTTTCTCAAGAACAAAAAAAATATGTTAAAAGAGTGGAGTCCAAGAATAAAAGACATATAGAGTGAGAGACAGTGTGATAGGTTGGTAATCTTGATGAGCCTACAAATATCAAATGCTTAGAAATATCATTAAACAAGAATAACTATCTACAAGATTGTATCCCAAGTATGTAATCTGTTGAGGTAGAGCAAGGAAAAGAACAAAAAAAACTTATAATAAATTTTTTTGACCAAATTTGAGGGCTCTTTATAGTTACATGCCTCAAGATGTATCCTCAAGGACATGTAACTGTGAACACTCTTCAAATTTGGATAAGCTATAATTCCTCCAAAGCTATATAATAGAAGAGACTACAATGCTCGATCAAGATTAAAGCATGAGTTTTAAATGTAGTTAGAGAATAGAAGGTTGTCATTCTCTAGTTTCATTCCCTACACACCCTTTTTTTTAATATCTATCTCTTAAGAATCATACCATTTCCCCACATATTTCTTTCCATCATATTAATTAGATTTCACACCTTATTCTCATCCACTACCCATTCTCCCATACTCCTCGACTCCATAGCCCAATGGATAAGATAAAAAAATCCGACAGGCAATAGAAATGTACTTTGATACCAAGGTGAGGTATGTGTTAGATCAAAGGATGACACACGAAGCATGCTACATGATATTTTATCTTCTAAGTAATTATGAGAGGTGCAATATGACTTTTTTAAAGAAGACTATCTCATAGTAAATCATTAAATGCATAGAAAAAATAAACATGAGAGCAAATTTTCCATACAAACTCTAGACTTTTTTAAAAGGATACCAAATTAGAAGATGACGTCCTAGAATTATCATGATTTTAATATAGCATGGCTATCTTATTAGTCGTATATAAGTTGGCATGGTATCAAGATAATATAAGTATATTGCTCTTAGTGCATCCATGTACATCTCTAAAGTACTTAAGTGTTATGCGAGGGTTCTCGATATTGAAGACATATTTCTATGTAATTTCATATAAAAAAGGAGTACAAAATAAGGAAAGTCGTTGGCCCATAAGTGCCTAGAATATTTACCTAAGGTAGTCTACCAAGGTCTAAAATAGCTTTTAGTTGTGACAAACTATGCTCGTGGAGGTACTACTTTATAGGGGATACCAATATTTAGGAATCTCTGGTTCATATCCATTATTATTTCCTTGCCATATTTTATTTTGTGTCACTTGTCCTTACCTTGTCCACTTGAATATCTCTTTATCATCTCTAGCTATTTCATTTCCTAATAATCCTACCTTTCTTGCTTCTCATAGTCTTCTTCCCCCATTTCCTTAGTTTATAATTTTTCATCTCATAATACCTTAGTCCACATTGTTCCCATAAATACCCATTTTTTTTAAATTATCTTCTTGCTCTATACCCCATTGTGACCCTATATCCAATGCATAAGGCCTAATAGGTTTTCATTTTTATGAAAATAAATCCTTGGAAGTCACCAATAATGTAGGTAAATTTCACCACCTACATCACATTCCTACAATGCAAGGTGGATTGTAATTTTGTTCAAGCCAATAGCTATTTTGCTAAGTCATTAGTATAGCAAAATGCATTCAAAAAAATTAAAGGTAGTAATATTAGCACCAGATGAGGCTCTTGTGGTAAATTTAGATATAAAGAGAAGATTCAAAGTAGGCTGGAAGATTGTAAAATGGCGCAAAGAGCAAAATGCATGGTCGAGTGCAAATATTAGGTGAAGCAAGTAACAGAGCAATAAAAAATTCTAAATTAAAATTAATTATAAGGCAATTAAATTCAATAAAGAAAAAGCAAAAGAAATGAAGATTTGGCTAAGTTTTGAAGTAACCAAACATTAATAATGTTGATGTTAGAAAAGGTACAAAACAAATTTCACCCAGTGCATCAAAATGAAGACCTAGCTAAGTGTGCAAATGGAGATCCAATGTCCAAGAAAGAGAGCTTCTATTTGGATGTAAAATATGGATAAGTACTAAGAAGTGCTAAAATTTTTAGGGTGTTGTGTCATCAATAGTGAACAAATTTTTGGCACTCAGTGTTAATACAACTTCTCATCAAAAATAAAAAATATTTGGCTAAGTATTTAAGAGCATAAAACTTTTAA
Organism: Wollemia nobilis; assembly: GCA_028583015.1. Taxonomy (NCBI): domain Eukaryota; kingdom Viridiplantae; phylum Streptophyta; class Pinopsida; order Araucariales; family Araucariaceae; genus Wollemia; species Wollemia nobilis. The sequence goes on along the minus strand of JAQPPZ010000613.1, from coordinate 1,790,839 downwards.
GAGTGTTAATGTCATCATCCAAAGCTTAAAAACACAATGCAAAAAACATGACAAAACACAAAAACAGTCTCATATTTGGATACCCATTTTCCATTTCATGGTGAAAGTTAAAACAAATACGCATTTTCTTTTTCACGACCAAAAGTGAAGAGAATAAGCAAGAGGGAAAAGTGTCGCGATATCGTGACATGTCAAATTTTCGTGACCAAAAGAGAAGAGAAAGAGTGGGAAGGAAAAGTGTCACGATTTCGTGACATGTCGCTTTTTCGCGAACAAAAGAGAAAAGAAAGAGGAGGAAGGAAAAGTGTCACGATTTCATGACATGTTCAAAATGAAAGAAAGGGTGTAGCGATATCGTGACATGTCGCTTTTTCACGACCAAAAGTGAAGAGAATAAGCAAGAGGGAAAAAGTGTCGCGATTTCATGACGTCATATTTTCATGACCAAAAGAGAAGAGAAAGAGCGGGAAGGAAAAGTGTCATGATATCGTGACATGTCACTTTTTCACGACCAAAAGAGAAATGAAAGAGGAGGAAGGAAAAGTGTCGCGATATCGCGACATGTCGCAGTTTCACGACCAAAGAGAAGAGAAAGTGTTAGGAGGCAAAATTGTCGACTGCCTATGTTCTAAGGTGTGTGTAATCCTTTGTAAGCTTGTTGCTCTTTGTTGATTGTGTGGCCCCACTAGGGGGCTAAGGACAGACTGTCCCTATTAAGGTCTTGTTCCGCTTAAGCTTTGTGCTTATTTTGTAATAGGTTTTGGGTCAATCTGTAAAACTCGGTTATAATGAATTTGCACCTTATTTACCAAAAAAAAACAAATATAAAAGACAATGCACATTGGGTTCCCAAAAACCATTTCCAAATATCACACATACATACATCATGGTGCGCATTTCAAACATGCATAAAAATCTAACACACAACATAACAAATTATATTTTTGGATACCCATTTCATCGTTTCATGATGAAAATTACAATGGTTCCCAAAAATAACGCACTAATAGGGATAAAATTCTACATATAAATTTTACCAAATTTGAACATCCACCCATACATATAGAAAACATACCAAATGAAGGCAAAAAATTACATTCACAAATTTGGATATTTATTTCCCACTTTTACGGATAAAAATCAAATAGATTTCAAAACTAGTACACAACGACTTCCCAATTGCAAAGTCAAAGTGTGCAACTACCCTACCTATTAATGGTTCAAACTAACGCAAAAACAAGTCAAAACTAAAAATAAATCACATTTTTTGGTACCCATTTTAATTAAAATTTGCAAAAATTTTAAAAATAACATGAAAACCTCCCCCTCCTAATTCATGCTTTTTTGGAAAGAAAATCAAAACACAAAGCAAGTAAAGAACACTTACTAGTGGGTCTCCATGTTGAGCGCCACTAGTGAATCCCCTTGCCATCCTCTCACTCAAACTCGCTAATCACAAAATACCCACATCACAAACTACTCCTCACTCCTTGATCTCCAAGTTTAGCACCGTTAAAATGACCTTTTCCAATTCAAAAATGTCTTAAATACACCTAAAACCCTAATTTACCCCCAACATGTGAATCAGGTCCAATTTTCCCCCTAGCCTACGAATTTAGGTTCAATTCACCCCCTAACCTACGAATTGAACCTATGAACCCCAAAATCAACCAAATTCCATCTAAAACCCTAGGAAATCATCCAATTTCCATATGAAAACCTAGGAAAAGTTCCAAATGTCTCATCTATCTAATTTTTCATCCCTATCATCATGCATTTTTATTTTATCAATCATTTCATCATCACATCACCACATTTCATTCACCTCATTGTTGATTCCTTTTTTGAGGAGGTATTCATATCCAAAATTCAGCTTTGCATGCAACCAAACAAACAAAAATCCAAAGCCCGGATATCGCATCTATCTACAAATTTTTTTGCTAAATATTATCTTATGAAATAATCTAAAACCCAACCATATATTTGTTAAATCATGGTAATTGTGCATAACAATGGGGAGGTCACTCTAAAATTCATGGTACACAATGAATGACACACTTGACTAACTCAACACAATATTTGGAGATGTCACTCTGGAATTCATGATACATAATGAATGACACATATAAATAATCCATATATTAACTAGCTCAAATAGTTTGACAATTGTCACCATGCACTCATCAATCAATAAATAGCAAAAAATTGAATAGGTATTTTTTCTATTCAAACTTTGGACCATCTTGCATTGGTTGCAAAAGCAAAGCAGTTAAAAGTTGCCACCCCCAAGCAAATAGTGTGACATTGAGAAATGTCGTATAGACTCAACAAAACCATCGCATTGCATCCACAATCACCCACATGCATTCATTATCATTTTATTCCTTTTTGTTCCCTCTTTTCCTCCTTTTCTTCTTCTCTTCTTTCCCTAGATCCCTGATCAATGTTTTATGGTCACGCTTCGAGTGGCTACATACCTTTGGTTGGATTCCATTCTCTTTTCTTTCTTTATTTCTTCTTTCCCTGGATCCCCGATCAATGTTGTATGGTCATGCTTTGAGTGGCTACATACCTTTGGTTGGATTCCATTCTCCTTATTTCCCTTATCCCCTACACATCCCTTCATATTTTTGTATTAAACTATGTTTCACACAGTATAGTACAAAAAGGGATAAAATGTAGACACCTAAAAGTTTCACATAGCTACCTCTACATACTTGTAGATCCTTCTAGACACTTGTAGGTTTACATGGGCCATCCTAGACACCTCTAGGCTATTGTAGACCAGTGTAGACTATTGTAGATCTACCTAGACCTACGTAGACTATCGTCGATATGCATACACATGCGCAGACTACCGTAGATATGCGTAGACTAGCGTAGGTCACTATAGATTAGCGTAGCATATCATAGACTTACACAGACCATTTCAATAATTTTTAGGTACAAAACCCTAATAAGCTACACAAATCATGCTATGAACACCTTTCATACATCGGGAGGCCACCTATCAGTTTCCTAAGGCAACGTAAGACCTCTTTAGGCTTAATTGAGTCCCACACATGGCTATTACTTACCAAAAAGTATTAATTAAGTCAAATTTTATTCTAATTTAAAGTTTACTTCACTTAAGTGTACTTTTAGAATTAAAAAGGTTAATTATATTCTTAAACACTAATTAAACCTAATTATTCCCTCCCACATGTGTGTGCACAAAGTGGTTAGGATATTTTCCAGGAAACCCTAACCTAACCCCAAACCTAACCTAGGGATCACCTAACCCTAGTTAACCCTAATCTCTCATCACACATATGTGAGGATGACACCTCAAAAACCCTAACCTAACATCCATAGAACCTCACCTTAAGGTCTAGTTCTCCTAACCACACCCCCTATACCTTAGGTTTCTCTATAAATAGTGGAGCCTGTAGACACCTAAAATATGTCATGTTTAGGAGACTACTCATATGGGCACATCCGCACACCATATGACCAATCTTGGACCTTTCCAAGAATAAGTAGTGGTCCTAACCACTCAAAAAGGACATTCTAGCCCATTTTAGAGTAGTAGCTATAGACTAGAGTGACCAACAATCTTGGTCGTTGTAGGCTAAAGCGGCCAGCTAGCAGCTATAGACTAGAGTGGCCAGCAATATTAGCTGCTATAGGCTAGAGTGGCAATGGCAGTTTGCATGCAATAAGGCCGAGAAAGGATAAATTTGCATTCCTCCTCACATCTAGTCTACATGAAAGAGTCAAGTCTATATTTAGACATCAGTTAACTGGCCTTCAAGGTTAGAAAAAGATAAAACTTCTCATGCTAACATCCAATGTGCATGCAAAATCTAGTACTAGGGTTTGGACATTGACCTAGGGCTTCAAAAATATTATAAGGTGCAAACCTAAGGGCACAAATGGAGAAGAATATTCAAATATTATGTAGCAAAGCCTTGCCAAATCAAAGATACATAGAGTTCAAATTGTGTGTAGTGGAGCCCTATCAACACGGAGAGTCAATCTATACCCCTTTGAGGAATATTGGAGCACCCTCTAGCTGAACCACATTCATGCATCAATATTTAGACCCATCATTATTAACCACCAATCAGTGTAGGAGACACACTTGGCGACCCTTAAACATAAGTTTGAGCAAAGGAGTGATAATTACAGCCCATAAAACCTAAGGTAACCTATTAGTTAGAGGCTGCTGTCATAAGCATAGCCAAGTTTTAATATGGTTGTTCCTTTGTTCTTAGTAATAGATATGAATTTATTATTATTTCATTTACATGTCTTTAGAATAGATCTGAATCTTTCATTGCATTTAGATTAATATTTCTTTTTTTCATATGCATATTGCCCAAATTTGGTATATTTTAATACAAATTATGCTTATTTATCTATATTATCATATTTTCTAATAAGAACCTCTTTCGAAGAGGCAACCCGTACTACTAAGCGTGCTTTATTGTTTCTATGTATGCAGATCTATAGGTTTACAGGACCATATCAAGATATTCAGAGCATGGGATCCCTCATGGATGAGAGAAGGAGGAGGCAACTGTGAGCCCTCAAACAAGTTCATGTACAAAACTAGGAAGCCTGTGAAGGCGCACCACCCCTTTGCAAAGGGACATTTTATTCACTTGTATTTCACTATATCGAAATGGGTATCCCTCAGAGGGATCGACATGTAACCGGGTTTCAATATAAATAAAAGGATCTTTCTTTGTTATTTTCATGTTATATGTATTTCATGGTCTTTCATTTTATTTTGGTATAATATTGCAAGTAGAGTAGAGGTGCATGCTTCTCGGGGTCGCTACAAATGGCAATCACGGTGGTACCCCTGCCAAGTTTTTATTTTCTATCGATTTACTGATTTGGTTTTTGTGTGGAGATTCAGCCGCTTTGGTCTACAGCGGTCGACAGACTCGGCCACTCCTGTTGACAGCGACCAAAAATCAGCCACTCTGATCAACAATGGCCAAAAGAAAAGTGTAGCAAAGGGAAAAATTTCTATCATTTGAGTAGGATTCGAGGTTGGTACCCCTTTTCTGTATTTTTCTAATTTTTTGTCTACATCTGGTTTCTTAAAAACAACAAACATTAAAACACATTTCAAATTGGGAAATTAAATAATGAAAGGGAAATAAAAACTGCATATTGCATTTCTTAGTTTTTTTTTAGATTTCCTCTAGGTGCTACTAGGAATAGTGGACCTTTGCCTATAAGGTCCACCCTAATCTCTAGCATGGTAGGCCATTGTATTTTGGTTTGCTTGCATGTGGCCCAATCAGTGGATGTTTTCATCACAAAGCATGAGGATGCATTAAAATCATATAGATTGGTTATAGATGCATTAGTCTGAGAATAAATGTTCTTTTTAGGCATTGTGAGAAAGTAGTCATGAATGTTGGTTGATGCATTAATTTCTATTTTTAAATATAAAAATAACCCCACACACTTGCATGTATCATAATAAACATTGGGGAGTTGAATTTCATCACTTACCCTCAATTCAATTTGGTGACGTTGGCATTCATGTCCTTCCACTAGATTACCCCCTAGATCTTCCTAGAATGGAATAGGGAACTTATTTATAGTGGTACTAGTTACTCATGTTCAAACTATCTCCCACTATTGGAACAACCATTGGTTCAGATTGGAAGATGTAGGCAAACCCCCCATGGGGATTTAAGTAGTGTACCCTAGTCTCTTTCGAGAAAATCATGTTTGGCCTGGGTGTTCTTGGTTTCCACTATGGATGAGTCCCCTCATTCTAAATCCAAAATAAGAGCAGGAAAGCAAGAGCAACAACACATCTAAACACATTGAAACCAGTTTTAGGACACACATTTAATCCATAAAAGAGATAATCATATTGTCTGCTTTGTGTGTTTCTTTGTTATTTGGGACCAAAACCTAACCCTAATGTTTAGGGAAATTTATTGAAAAATAAAAATAAAAAGACAAGTCAAAAGCTACTTTTTTATTTTGCATCCAATGGATCGAGAATCGTGCAAATTAGAGCTATAACAAAAAAGTTATTTTGGTTTTATTTTTACTCTATTTTCGAAGCTAAAAATAGGGAAAAACTGCACTGAAACAATCATAAATTTGGCTAGACAACTCCAAAAATTGACAAATTATTTTTTTTGGTCTTAGTTAGCCCCTAGGGCACCTCTCCCAAAAATTTGGAGTCCTAAATATTCACAGTTCAAAAATTCCTAAAAGCGGGCATTTCCCCACGGACCTCGGTTGGCTGATTATTTCAAAAATACAAAATTTTGACCCAAAAGTCAAATTTTGGAGTTATAGCTCATTGTGATTAGTACAACGCACTGATCATTTTGATATATGACACCCACAACCTTTTCAGAAGTCAAAACTTTTATAACAAAAATTATGGTCGAGAGACCTCCCATGGTGAGCAAGACCTTCAATCTAGAGAGGGAATCAGGTTCCATACCCACCACATATCATTACACTGAGATTTCACATCATCCCAATTAGGGGCAAGATATAGGGAAGAGAGTTGCCAACCTTGTTGCACAATTCAAAGTAGACAAGAACCCTCGCACAAAGTTATAGAGTCATAGGCCCAGCATAACAAACCAATCAAATCAGTCACATGGGTCACAGACAATTCAAAGAGAACAAATGCTCCAAGATCAATTGGATGAGTTGAATCAAATCTATTTGAGGCTGACTCCTAGAACCATAGCCATAAAACATTCTACATATGGAAGTTCACAAAGCGTGACTTCTATATGCACCACTCAACCTAGGGAAGCTTCAAAGCAACCCCACAATTCACATGCAACGACCGACTATAGGGACACTTATCAACATACATAATACACAGAGCAAGTTACACTAGCTAGCCAAAGCAAAGAAATAGTGGAAACCTCTTCAAGGGACCTATCAATCAGAACTACATGAGCATAATAAGATAAATATGAACCTTCTCTAATGGTGCAATATGACTGCATACGACGGTTAGAAAATGCATTGCATAAAGAGCAAGAGCTAGTGGAAGCTCTCGAGCATGAAAAACAAAGAGAAATGCTTTTGTGCCAACATGAGCAGCGTTTAAGAGAACAAGCTGAGAAGCTAGCTTATATCAACCTACAAGCAAATGATAATGATCACCAAAGAGATAAATGTGCTGGCTCACCAAAAGAAAGACACACTAGTCAAGAAGATGAGAACACTCACATCAACCCACAATGAAACCACCACTCAAACCATAAACAAAATCAACTTGGTGGGAAATGGAAAACATAGTAGATCCAAATCAGACACATCCTGAATCCCCTATTAGGAGGGAAGAGAATAGAACAAGTCAAATGGATAAAGGGTTACCTCCATTACCACCACAAGTGGGTTTGCAAGAAGAGGAAATCCTTGCCTCAAATGAATTCTAGGCACCTCGCTGAAAATATTAAATCCTTTGATAAGCAAGATGCGACTGGGCACCAACTGAAACTAAGTAAAATACACAACCAACCATTGTGCCCATTAGTCCTTAGCCTCACATATCCTAAGCACTTTGAGATACCTAGGTCAGAAAAATTTAAGGGTGAAGAGGATGCACAAGAGCATGTTACCAACTTCATCAATGCATGTTTTCATCCTGAAGACAATGACGCTCTTATGTTAAGAACCTTTATTATGATATTTTTGGGTGCTGCCACTCAATGGTTCAACCAACTGCCCAAGTACAACATATCCAATTTTGAACAACTAGTAAATGCATTATTAAAACATTTCTATTTTGGTGCTAAGAAGAAGGTGAATCTCTCATACCTGGCCAACCTAAAGTAGTATGATGATGAGATAGTCATGGATTATGGGGATAGATAAAGAAAAATCATGGCAAAGTTGTCATTTTCTGTCCCGATCGAAGAGCTAATCTGAATGTTCACAAAAAGCTACACCAAGCACATATCATTATTATTACAACTACAGTAGTATGATACATTTGAAGAAGCCTTGGCTCAAGCCAAGCTTATTGAAGATATCAGGAAGAAGGAGATCTAAATCTCTGTAGTGAGAAATAATGGAACAAGAGCACACAACATCAACCACAATAGACCGAACCTACGCACATTCACCAGATTGTGTTAAATGTTCCAAAAGCAGCACAGAGCCAACAACAAGAAAACTATCAGGCTCAACCTCCTACTGTGCATTACAACCAGCACAACAAAAATCAAGGTAGGGGTAAACAGAAACAACCCCCTCGCAACTATACACCATTTCCTGAATCTTTGGCATCAATTTTCAACCATCTTTGTAAGGCCAAGGTTATAAAATTGCCTAAGGAGCACATCCTAGATCCTAATTACCCCAAAACTAAGGGGTATAGGGAATATCTCTATTGTGTTTATCATCGGCAAAATGGCCATGATATCTAGGATTGTGTTGTGTTCAAGAATGTAGTGCAAAATATGTTGGATAAGAATGAATTGTAGAACATCGACATATTCAAAAATTATCTTCCCAATCATGGGGTCAACAACAATAAAGTTGAACAAGTCAACAAGGTGCATTTAGCCCCGTCTAATGAGGGTTTTATTGGTATGATAAATATTACGATAGAAAGCAAAATATGCCTTGATAAATCCCACATACTAAAAATATCAACTAAAGATAATAATCTATTATGGTCCATGCCAATAATGAGTTCAATTCACTTACAAAAGGACCCTATGATTACCTTTTACAAACAAGAGATTAAGCCAATCTCTCAAGATGAATCTGATCCTCTGCTACACATCATAGAAAGCATCCATAAGATTCCATACAAGAGAGTCTTGATTGAAATTGGTTCGTCTATCAACATCATCACAGTTGCAGCCTTGAAGCATTTAAATTTACCATCTTCAAGCATTAAAGACTCAACATTTACATTGAGAGCTTTCAATAATGCCACTTCCTCAACAATTAGCACAATAATTCTACCTATGCAGGTTGGGGTAAAGATGATACGTACATTGTGCTATATCTTGGGGGGTGACAAAAAATATAACATATTGTTATGAAGACCATGGATGAGGGATATGGAATGCATACCTTTCATGGTGCACCAAAACCTAAAATTCATACACCAAGGACAAGTGTATGTGGTCCCCCATGACCTTGATCCATTCAAGTATTACAAGAAGGTTGATGAGACACAAGAAAAAGTGCCTTCTCAAGATTTTGTGGCAATGGTCAATAGCAAGGCAGAGTACCAAGGGACTCTAAAGTAGATAAAACAAGATGTGGAGCAATAATATGTTTCTTCCATATTGAAGGGATCAAAACCATTGGCTTTAGTCACCCCTGAATCACTTCTCATGATGCCTCCTCAAGAACAAGAACATGTGTTTCCCCCACATCAGATTAGAGGTACCAAAGTTGATATAGTTCAACACCACCAAGTAAGACAAAATCATGAACTGAGTCATAAACATGAGTATGTGGATGCCACTATTGAAATGGGTCATCATGAATCCTCCACATCGACTCAAATGAAGGAAATTAGTGACTTAGAGTTACCTGGTAGATCTTTAGCACCTGCTCTTTTGCCTCCTTTAGTGTACAATGTATTTCAAACCAATCACTAGAAATACGCATGGGGCCTTATCGGTATTGGAGCATATGCAAAATCACCTCTATAATATAGAGGCCCAAATGGATAAACAAAATGAGGCATTGCACTTTATCATGAACCAGCTTGAGAGCCTAGAATTATGGAATCCACCCTCATCTAAGATCAAACCACCTCCTATGTGACCACAAGAAAAGCCTCAACTAGAGATAGCACTAGCTCAGCCACCCGAAAACCGAGCAAGTATCCCCCATGAGCCTGCATTATCATTTTTTAATTGGTTAATTTCTACAAATGCTGTCACCCTACCTAAGGTCCAACCTTTAGACCAAAATCATTCAAAACCCTAGATATATGAGTAAGATGAGCATTGTGTACACCATAGACAAAATGGACATGACATTCATATATGTCAAGGTTTCAAAGCCATAATATACAACATGCTTAACAAAAAGCAACTTAAAATTGTCAACCAACAAGTGGCCATAGTGTGCTAAACATTCAAAATAGTAGCAACGGATTTGGAATCCTTTAAACGAGTCTATGTCAGACATCTTACAAAATTTATAGGAAGTTAAGGTCATCACCTTACTTGACATAAAACCTTTAGATACAAATAGAGCTAAACTTAAGGATTATAGGGAGGATCATTATTGTCTCTATCACTGAGTGCAGGGCCATGGCATTCGTGATTGCAAATGTATCAAAAATGTGGTTTAGAGTCTCATAGATAATGGGGTTTTTCCCATATATGGTTCATATATAGTTCCCAAACCTACCAAAATAGAGTCCACATCATCCCAAATGAGATCTCAAGGTCAGTCGCAGCCTCATAGGCCCAACAAGCCACCTCAGCATGAGGTAACATTTGAAATAACTACTACAACTTTATTTCAAAATTTGTATGATACAAATGCATTTGTGTTGCCTGAGGTCAAGCAAAGAGAGCCCAAGCATGGGTCCATTGATGAAAGCCTCTTCTGTATGTATCATCGTAGATAGGGGCATGACATCCACAATTGCCAATCATTCCAAAAGGTGGTCTAAGATGGTTCACTCATTTCTTCCCACCAAGACAGGGGCACCCCATAGAGGTCCATGCCCCAATTGAAAGATTTGATTTCTCACTCTTCCTAAGCAAGATGACTACATTTTAGTAGGCAACATGCACACTGGGGGCACCTAAGGTATCATACCTTCCCCTAATAAAACCAACAAAATATCAAAAAAATTCATAAATTTCAAAATTATAAAAACAATAGAAATCATAAAAATCCAAAAAAATTGGAAAACATTAAAATCAAAAACAAATTTTCAAAAGGCTCCAAAGGCATCTCCAATACATTTGGTCAAATCATCAAAAGTCTCCAAAGGCATATCAAAGTCGTTTGGTCAAAAAATCAAAAGGCTTCAAAGGCATCTCAAAGCCATTTGGTCAAATCATAAGAATGCTCCAAAGGCATCTCAAAGCCATTTGGTAAAACCACGAAAAGACACCAAAGGCATATTAAAGCTATTTGGTCAAACCACCAAAAAGCTCCAAAGGCATATCCAAGTCGTTTGGTCAAATCATCAAAAGGCTCCAAAGGCATCTCAAAGTTGTTTGGTCAAACCACCAAAAAGCTCCAAAGGCATCTCCAAGTCATTTGGTCAAACCACAAAAAGGCTCCAGAGGCATCTTCACACCATTTGGTCAGATCACACAAGGCCCCAACAACACCATAAGCCCTTTGGTCAACAATTCAAAAATAAAAAATTTAAAAACGATTCAAAAATTCAAAAACAATTCAAAAATCAAAAATTCAAAAACATTCAAAACAATCAAAGTTCAATAAATAATGGAAAACATCAAAAATACCAAAAATAAGGTGCATTTCATATTTGCATTCATATAGTTGCATTGCATCCATTTCTACTGCATTAAATACAATTGTATTTTCAATCTTTCAAATGACACCATGTTTGTACCTCAATCATGCATCATCAAAATCCATCGCCATCCACCACCCATGTGTGTAACTATGTTTTTCAACACAACCCCTCCTATTGCTATAAGGAATATACTAGGGTTTTGTCGATCACTTAGCCATACCTAGTGGTTTTATCAAACTTTGTAGAAATTTTTCTTAGCTTTTGATAGGTGATATTTAGTTTTGATAGTACCTAGTATATCTCAGAATCCTATCACTAATCAAAACACTAAAATCCTAGTTGAAACAAGGGAAATATGAACGCTACAAAGTGGTATTAGGTATCCTAAGGTGAAAAATATTTATCTTAATCATCCCCCTGTGCGGTCAGTTCGAAAAAACTAAGAATTGGCAAAATGACAAGTTCACCCCTACCTAAAGAAATCCCTTGCTTTGATCAAAATAAGCAAAAATCCTAAACAAAGCAAAAGATAAAAAACAAGTGATTATCATCACTACAAAAGTCCCCAAACAAATCAAATTTCAAAGTTCAGAATAATTCAAAAGTACAAATAAATAGTGATGATCATCACTACTTAAATCCATTTCTCAAAAGGAAAAACAAAAATTCAAAATAAACAGTGATTTCATCACTAAAACATGAGCAAGTATCCCTAATAAATATGAAGAAAGAAGGGAGTATTGAACTTGAATCCCTAGAATTCTTAGTGTGACCTAACCTTATGCACCACAATATGTCTATCACATTGGCATATTAATTTGGTATAGACCAATGTTTGCATGTGGAAGAGCTAGCCTTAGGTATCTTGTATTGCCTAGTGGTCTAATCCAACTAAGTCCAACTTAGGATCATGATAAACATTTGAGGATCCCCAATACAACAATGGGTTGAATGAATCTTGCCTAGCACTGGGGTATGCTTATGTTCTATCTAATATATTCATTTGTACACATGGGGATAATTAGTATCTAGTTCTTCATAGCAAAGCTTTATCCTTTAGGAGCCTTGCATGATCAGTATACAACTTTTGATGGAGCAACTAGGGTGTTTGAGTCTCAGGGAAAACCTCAAAAATCTCCTCATAGCAAAAAATCATTCCATAAAATCATACATACATATCACATCATCTCACCCCACATTTGATGTTTAAATGATTAATTATTATTATAAGAATTATTTTTTATTCATGATTTTTATACATTTTGTGGTGTCGCCCATTAGATTGTTAAACTCATATCACATGCATACCTTATATTTTAAGTGATTAAAGCATACAGGTTCATGTACATTAGATCACCATCATAATGTATTTCACACATTTCATTTATCATATAATAACAATATAAGTTAGATGCATACAATTAAATAAAAATTAAACCAAAATGCCCCAAAGGGGATAATCCCTTTGGTCAAACCAAAATTCCCCAAAGGGGATAAGCCCTTTGGTCAAACCAAAATATCCCAAAGGGCCAGCAATATTGGCTGCTATAAGCTAGAGTAGCCAACTAGCAGTTGTAGACTAGAAGGGCCAGCAATCTTGGCCGCTATAGGCTAGAGCAGCCAATTCCTAGCCACTGCAGACGATAGCGGCTAGAACCTAAAAAGCAACTTGCCATAAAAATAGCCTAATATTGGGTTAAAGTGGTAGTTTACATGAAATAAGGCCGAGAGGGGATAAATTTGCATTCCTCATCATAACCAGTCTACATGAAAGACTCAAGTCTGGATTTAGACATAAGTTAACTGACCTTCAAGGGTAGAAAAAGACAAAACTTCTCATGCTAACATCCAGTGTGCATGCAAAATTTAGTCCTAGGGTTTGGACATTGACCTAGGGCTTAAAAAACATTATAAGGTGCAAACCTAAGGGCACTAAGGGAGAGGAATTTTCAAATATTATGTAGCAAAGCCTTTCCAAATAAAAGATACAGAGAGTTAAAATTGTGTGTAGTGGAGCCCTGTCAACACGGAAAGCCAATCTATAGCCCTTTGAGGAGTATTGGAGCACCATCTAGCTGAGCCACGCCCATGCATCAGTATTCAAACCCATCGTTCTTAACCACCAATCAGTGTAGGAGACACAACTGGTGACCCTTGAACATCAATTCAAGCAAAGGAGTGATATGCATTTATTATTATTTCATTTACATATCTTTAGAATAGATATGAATCCTTCATTGCATTTAGATTAATATTTCTTATTTTCATATGCATATTGCCCAAATATGGTATATTTCAATACAAATTATGCTTATTTATCCATATTATCATATTTTCTAATAAGAGCCTCTTCTAGAGAGGCGACCCATACTACTAAGTGTGCTTTGTTGTTTCCATGTATGCAAATTTGTAGGTTTACAGGACCAGATCAAGACATTCGGAGCACGGGATCCCTCTTGGATGAGATAAGGAGAAGGAGGCATCTATGAGCCCTCAAAAAAGTTCATGTATGGAACCGAGAAGCTTGCGAAGGTGCACCACCCATTTACAAAGGGATATTTTATTCACTTGTATTTCATTGTATTGAAATGGGTATCCCTCAGAGGGACTGACATGTAACCGGGTTTCAACATAAATAAGAGGATATCTCTTTATTATTTTTACGTTATATGCATTTCATGGTATTTCATTTCATTTCGGTATAATATTGCAAGTAGAGTAGAGGTGTGTGCTTCCTGAGGTTGCTATAGATGGCCCAAACCCTCATTCTACCTCTCTCTTACCTTTTATCCAAAGTAAAAAAACTCTGTCAAAATATGAGTAGAAGTACAAACACAACAATCTAAACTAGACCAGCAACTTTACAACAACTAAGGAGCCCATTTGTGCAGACATCTCTAGAAAAGAACACTCATAGTCCTATTCACCTTCGACGTGTGAATTCAACACCAATTCACCCCTCAGCCTACGAGTTGGGTCTACATGGCTTAAATCATCCCAAATGTTTTAGGTAACCATTATTTTGTCATTTTATGATGTTTCCTACAATTTTTGATGTATTTTATTTTAGTTTCATTTTTTGTTTTTATTATATTTCATCAATACGGGGCCTAACCAAGGTAAACCTCCAAACACTCTAACCTCATTTTGTAGGTTATAGAACAGGTGATAAAACACCCACAACAACAATAGTGGTGGCCCACGTATGCAGGAAGCCCATCTACATCGAGGAATCCAAGAGCAGCTATCAGTATATTTGACGTTCATTATGAAAGGATTCCCTACAATCCTTATTGTAACCCATGAATTCTATTTCAAATGAATAATGATTAACATTATGGAAATTTGTATTTACTTTGTATTTATGTTCGAGAAAATAGCAATTTTTGTACGTTTCACCTAGTGTTAGCTAAATTTTGGTGATTATTAGATAGTTATTCTCCACTTGGCGTACTATGAAGTTAGATAGATATGACCACGATATTTTGGTAATTAGATTTTTCTCTTTCTCAAGAACACAAAAAATATGTTAAAAGAGTGGAGTCCAAGAATAAAAGACATATAGAGCGAGAGACAGTGTGATAGGTTGGTAATCTTGATGAGCCTACAAATATCAAATGCTTAGAAATATCATTAAACAAGAATAACTATCTACAAGATTGTATCCCAAGTATGTAATCTGTTGAGGTAGAGCAAGGAAAAGAACAAAAAAAACTTAGAATAAAATTTTTTGACCAAATTTGAGGGCTCTTTATAGTTACATGCCTCAAGATGTACCCTCAAGGACATGTAACTGTGAACACTCTTCAAATTTGGATAAGCTATAATTCCTCCAAAGCTATATAATAGAAGAGACTACAATGCTCGATCAAGATTAAAGCATGAGTTTTAAATGTAGTTAGAGAATCGAAGGTTGTCATTCTCTAGTTTCATTCCCTACACACCCTTTTTTTAATATCTAACTCTTAAGAATCATACCATTTCCCCACATATTTCTTTCCATCATATTAATTACCTTTCACACCTTATTCTCATCCACTACCCATTCTCCCATACTCCTTGACTCCATAGCCCAATGGATAAGATAAAAAAATCTGACAGGCAATAGAAATGTACTTTGATACCAAGGTGAGGTATGTGTTAAATCAAAGGATGACACACGAAGCATGCTACATGATATTCTATCTTCTAAGTAATTATGAGAGGTGGAATATGACTTTTTTAAAGAAGACTATCTCGTAGTAAATCATTAAATGCATAGAAAAAATAAACATGAAAGCAAATTTTCCATACAAACTCTAGACTTTTTTAAAAGGATACCAAATTAGAAGATGACGTCCTAGAATTATCATGATTTTAATATAGGATGGCTATCTTATTAGTCATATATAAGTTGGCATGGTATCAAGATAATATAAGTATATTTCTCTTAGTGCATCCATGTACATCTCTAAAGTACTTAAGTGTTATGCGAGGGTTCTTGATATTGAAGACATATTTCTATGTAATTTCATATATAAAAGGAGTACAAAATAAGGAAATTCGTTGGCCCATGAGTGCCTAGAATATTTACCTAAGGTAGTCTACCAAGGTCTAAAATAACTTTTAGTTGTGACAAACTATGCTCATGGAGGTACTACTTTATAGGGGATACCAATATTTAGGAATCTCTGGTTCATATCCATTCTTATTTCCTTGCCATATTTTATTTTGTGTCACTTGTCCTTACCTTGTCCACTTGAATATCTCTTTATCATCTCTAGCTATTTCATTTCCTAATAATCCTACCTTTCTTGCTTCTCATAGTCTTCTTCCCCCATTTCCTTAGTTTATAATTTTTCATCTCATAATACCTTAGTCCACATTGTTCCCATAAATACCCATTTTTGTTTAATTATCTTCTAGCTCTATACCCCATTGTGACCCTATATCCAATGCATAAGGCCTAATAGGTTTTCATTTTTAGGAGAAAAATCCTTGGAAGTCACCAATAATGTAGGTAAATTTCATCACCTACATCACATTCCTACAATGCAAGGTGGATTGTAATTTTGTTCAAGCCAATAGCTATTTTTTTAAGTCATTAGTATAGCAAAATGCATTCAAAAATTTTTAAGGTAGTAATATTAGCACCAGATGAGGCTCTTGTGGTAAATTTAGCTATAAAGAGAAGATTCAAAGTAGGCTGGAAGATTGTAAAATTGTGCAAAGAGCAAAATGCATGGTCGAGTGCAAATATTAGGTGAAGCAGGTAACATAGCAATAAAAAATTGTAGATTAAAATTAATTATAAGGCAATTAAATTCAATAAAGAAAAATCAAAAGAAATGAAGATTTGGCTAAGTTTTGAAGCAACCAAACATTAATAATGTTGATGTTAGAAAAGGTACAAAAAAAATTTCACCTAGTGCATCAAAATGAATACCTAGCTAAGTGTGCAAATGGAGATCCAATGTCCAACAAAGAGAGCTTCTATTTGGATGTAAAATATGGATAAGTTCTAGGAAGTGCTAAACTTTTTAGGGTGTTGTGTCATCAATAGTGAACAATTTTTTGGCACTCAGTGTTAATACAACTTCTCATCAAAAATAAAAAATATTTGGCTAAGTATTGAAGAGCATAAAACTTTTAAGAGTGTTAATGTCATCATCCAAAGATTAAAAGTGTAGTAAATCCATAATGAATGTTGGATAGAAAATTGATTTAATGCATGATACCTGGTAATGTTCATAAGCAAAATCAACTAAATATAAGATGTGGCTAGAACTTATAAGTAATGGCATCACCATGATAAACAAAAGTTCCAGCACAAGGTCAAGATAATACTAAAATTAACTAAGTGTTGAATAGTGATTGAACAAATGAAGTAGCCTACATCATCAGTAGTATTCGATACAATTAAATAAATATTTTATTGAAATATAACCAAGGAGAATAGTCCAAAAAATAATAGCATCATCTTGCACCATAATACCTTGTAGAAAGCCCTTGGATCTATATTAATCAACAAGGTTCGTGACTTTCACATGCCTAGCATCATTGCTATCAGAAGATCTTAATGGTCAATGCCTCCTCCATCACACACTGAATCCTACTCAACTGGCTAAGTGTAAAAAAAGGAATGGATCATCATTATATTTTTAAAACCTAGTGATATAGCATGTAAGCTAGATTCATAAAATAAATCGCTACCACACACGTCAATAAAACATGCTTGAAATAGTTAAGCATGGTTGACCTGAATCTGATAGCCATCACCTGCATCTTCTAACAAAACTTGCAATCCATTTTGAGAGCAATGATGCTCCACTAACTAAATGTAAATATATATATATATATATATATATATATATATATATATATATATATATATATATGTACTTGAATGTAGCTCATTTAGATAGTCGACACTTTATCATTTACAATTGCATAAGTTGTGTGACGATTGTACTATGTGCCTTTGAATAAAGACTGGATTGTTATTTGACCTCTTTCTTAAATTATTGCAAAACATGTAGGTATGCCAATTTAGTTGTTAAACATTTATGCTAAAGCTAAGTGAATAGTTTATTTCACTACAGTTATTCTGATTTCTAGATATCTCCCTAGATTTTCTATTTATTAGTTCTTGGAATGCTTGATAAGATTGAATTCTCTATAATAAGAAAAGGAAGTTGGTCTACTAAGCAGTGTTGTTTAGTTTAAAGTGTGAAAATATCATGCTTTATGTCCTTGATGCTACTAAATCCACACTTTAATTTTTACCTCTAATTTTATGCATTTATTGCTTTAGTTTGTAAGCCCCATTTTCCATTTTGTTTATTAGTTAGTGTAGCTAGAACCATAGGAACTGGCCTACTCTGAAGGCTGACTCAGAAACCATAATTTTTGGCTCTTCCAATCTTGGTTGAAGCCTTGAGGGTGAAACTAATCCACTTAGGAGGATTTCAAAACAATAGGTCATAGAATATCCCCAAACATTATTTGGAAGAAATTTCTTGTTAAGGACCATCAACCACTAGATGACCTTCATCGATGAGGTCTTGTACCATATTTTTAATAGTAATACACTTGTTTGTATTATGATTATTAGTGATATAGAAAGCACATTGTTGGTTAGTCTTGAACCAAGAAATATTTTCCCTTTTAGGATCATGCTACCTTATAGGGGGTAGTTCTGTCATCTTAGCATCCAATAGTTGTGTTAGCATAGAGGATAGAGACTAGTTTAACTTAGTAAATTTTTTGGGAGTTTTTAACTAAGTTTTATCTAAAATTAATTTATTTAGCACTACAATAGTACTAACATTACCTATATTAGGATAATTATTGGGGTGAGAGTTAGTTACACCATCACTAATAATATGTTTATTTTTATATTGTCCCTTAGTGTTAGAAGAATATGGTTTCTCATCTTCTTTCTTACTTTTTAATTGCCCTCTATATTGAAGGGCAAATTCCATTTATTTTGTGAAATCAACTACATCATCAAAAGATATGAAATAGGTAATCTCTAAGGTATATGATAAATATTCTTGTAAATTGTTTTAAAAAATATGCAATAGTTCCTTAGGTGGCAAAGCAAAAGGACATTTCCTAACCAATGCTTGCCATCGAGGTAAGACTTCATTGAGGGATTCATTTTTTCCTTATTTAAATTGATATAGGTCATAAACTATGTATTTTTTTATGATATAAGTGGAAAAATATTGAATGAACATCTCAGCCATATTGGAAAAATTCTTGACTAAGTGGTGGAGGAATTGGTAAAACTATTCTAAGGCCTCACCACCAAGACTTGTAGAAAAAAGCTTTAGTAACAAATCTCTATAGACACATAAAATTGACCCACTTTGAGTGGGCAATCTTCCTTAGTGCCCCTAAGAGGCCCTCAACCCCTACCAAGAGCAAGGGAATATCTATTTGCCTCATTTTTTAATTTGTTTGTATTTTAATGAAATCGTGCCCCATATTTACGAGGTGCGACTTCGCGCTAGCGATATCGTGCCCCATCAGGATGGAGCACGACTTCGATATTTAACCTAATTTTTAATTTTATTATTTTTTGAGCCTGCTTAGACCCAATTTTAAACCCTCCAGCATGTTTTTGCGTCAGTTGTGAGTTTATTTTTTCCTGCATTTTCCCTCCAATTTCATCTATAAAAGGAAGAGTGTTTTTTCCAAATTAAATATATGCACGAAAAAATAATTGTGTTATGCGATTTTTTGATGTGTGATCTTCATGCAAATTTATTAACCTCCAAATTTTTATAGTTTGTTCTTATTCCTTTGTTTTCTTTGTTGCAAGCTAACCCCGAAGTGCAAATTTTAGATTGATCTTCTATTGCATGGATTGGATTGATTTATTATGTGATTTGGTGGATCCATGGTGTAGTTTAGAGAGAGAGAGTGCCCACTTGGATACTTAAATATTCTTTGCCTAATTTTGTGACGTTCATTAGGGTTTTATTACTTTACTTTTGGCATTTTTTTAATCTTTTGCACTCACTTTTTATTTTTCATTAGTCTACAAAGATATCATTCCTAGCATTAGTGAGGTGTGACTTTGCCTACCCTAATTAGGGTGAATTAATTTGTAGAAGTGAAATCATGCCCCATATAGGTAAGGCATGACTTTGCTGCTGTGTTATCGCACCCACTCTAGGCGAGGCATGATTTTTCCCTAGGGCACACCAAGGATAATTTCCAGATTCTGCTTTCACTGTTTCATTCCATTCTGTTTATAGATCATACTATTGTACTTTATTTTTTGTTTTCTATTACTATATTTATGATTTATTATTAATTCTCCAAGGGTCAATTTCCACTTTTGTATAAAGGACCTAGGGGGTTTGACTTCTGCACCTCCAATATCTGTTACATAGCAGTCTTAGTAGGCCCCCTAATGCTAATTCTATTTTTCAGTGTTTCATGAGTGATCTTGCAGAAATAGGTATTCTTGATATTATTGATAAGAGGCAAAAAAAGCTAAGTCAACCACCGGTCTAGATAAGTGCTCTATTCATTCTATTGGTTGAAAATATAATTTAATTATTGATTCCTAGGCATATGAAAGTGAAAGGTATTTAGTTTACATATAGGGATAATTTTTGTGCATTTATTTTGTGTGTTCTCCATTTTACAAGTTTTCTAAAATTAAACCCTAGGTTAGTGAGCATCCAAAATAAAGAATCATTCTAGGATATCTCTTGTATGTTTGCATTCTATCTTCAACTACATTATTATATTTCTTGCATTTTCCTTTATCTTTTCTAGCTTAGATCTAGAAAGGCCAAACTTAGATGTTTGTCTTAAAATTGAATACATCAAACTATCCTAAATATCCTAAGGACTTGGAGTGAGTCCTTAAACCATTCTTTGTGAACCCTTCCCCCTAGAACCAAGTGTAAAGTACATCATACCCCTGTGGTTCACCCCACAAAGGGTTCCCTCCTTGTGGATCCAACCTTTTGTTTGGGAATTGTACGATGTAGGGCAGTTTTCCCCCTCTACAATATCATCATATATAATGTCATGATAGATGGATCTAAAAAATCAAAGGTGCTCTATGGGATCACCTTCTATCTTATACATCCAAAAATTTGGTAACACAAAGCCTAGAGGATAAGTTCTATTTTCAAGTTAGGATCTATAGGTTCATTACAAAAATATTTATAAGAGTACATTTTAGGTGTGCCTCCTTGAATAGAGGCTAACTATTATTTGAAATCATAGTTTTATTTTGCTAATTACTCTAGCCTATCATTTATATATTTGGATCTAGGATAAGAAATTGATGGTGCTATAGATTGATATTGAGAATTGAGTAAAGGATAATACTGAGCACTTGGATGGGATGATCTAAAAGGGATCATTGTTTTAATAATTCCAATATTATTTTGAAAAGGTATGTTAGTAGGGGAATTTTAGTTGGAATGAGCATGTTAAGGAATGGATTGGAAGTAGCCATATTTGAAGCATTGGGTATACTAGGAAAGATATCCACATGTTGAACTTGTGGAAAATTTATGTGCTAAGAGATATGAGGGTTTAACCTAAATGGCTCTATGTAGAGAGGAATAGAGCCCAAATTTCTTGGGAAATATGGGATATTAGATGACCTCCCTCCTATGGTTGTGATGATTATTGAGTCTTGTTGTTAGCACTCATTGGGTTTGATCTAAACTATTGTGAAGTTTTAGGAGAATTTCTTCCATAGCATAAGTGGATATTTCTTCTACCCTTAGGACAATATCCATGGCTTCTTTGTTGCCTCACTGGAAAGTATCAAGATGATCCATAGAACTAAAACTACCTCTCCTTGTTCATTATGGACAAGAAAAAGAGTTCCAAAAAGAGGATTTTCTTCCTCTTCTTCCTCAAATATTGGGTTTTCAATAATAGGTTGCTTCTTTAGAAGTTTATATGAAGCACGTATATTTTGTACCATTTGTCACACAATGTTTTGAATGATATATGGGGTTTAGACATAGTCAAAGGAGGAGTTTAGTTTTTTTTGTTAGAGTACTTGTAGCAAAGAAGAGATTTTTTTTAAGTGAAAACCCCTTGCAAACCCGCCTTGGTATGAGAAACCATGAATAGGGGGTTCTACACCATAAAAGTCACTCGGGAGTCACGCTTGGCCTTACCCACACCAATATTATCATTTGAATTTTGGGTACCCAATTCAACTTTTTGGTAGGATGGAGATTCAAACCTAGGACCTCCCTTGGAGGATTGTCCTCTCCTATCCAACTCACCTACAACACCTGGGTACAAATAAGATATGTTTGATATCCTTGTTTTACCTTGAAAATTCATCCCTCCTTATGACTTCCATTAGCCCCTCATAATATACTATCCAAGGGAGATAACCCCCAAGGTTCATATGTTAGGTTACTCAAGGGGTCATTAACCTTCCTCCATTAGGACTAACAATTGGTTATGTTCTTGTTATCTTGATTTAATGTGATTTAACTAAGAAAACAAGTTAAATGATCTTGATTAAAGTGAGATTTATTTTATCTTGATTAAGGATAAGGTTCTATGATATGGAATTAAAATGTGAAGTCGGTTTATTCATGAATGAAATAAAAATATATAGGCTTACAATAAGAATCATGTAGGTTAAGTGGTAACAATAATATGCCAAACATGGCCAACCACTTAACTAATAGATAAAAATATGCTAAACTAGGATGACAACTAACTACTAGAAGACAAAGGACAACTCTAACAACTTAACTAAACATCCAATAACTTAACAACCTATTTCCAACATGGGCATACTATGCCTCACATGAATACAAAGTGCAAGAAATAGGAAATAATAAAATAATAATAACTTAGGCTTATAATTAAGCCTAAGGTACAATCATATCCTCAACACTCCTCCCAACCATAGAAGAATTGGATCCCAATACTCTCAAAAAATGTGGAAATTCATGGGCCATCTCATGGTGAGGAATCTAGTGAGTCATGTGTGGAAAGTGACCATGGTGGGTGATAAGGTAAGAAATGGAAGTACCTTGTTGAGTGTGATGAGTCTTTATCTTGATAACTTTATCTATAGTGAGCAAAATATGACGATCAGTTGCCACTACTATTTTAGGGTTGATGATAGATTTAGGTACCAAAGGAGGATTCTAAAATGGTGTCTTTGGAAAGTGTTGCTTATCAAAAGAAAACCAAACTGTCTCCAACCTGATATGAGTGAGTATTGTGATGCTTGTGCACCACTCTCTACTTCTCCTAAAGATTCTCCTACAAGTCCTATGCTATCTTGCCCTAAAGCCTCTACTAGTGCAGAATGAAGGAAGTGACCTTAGCTTGCTCCTCCATGTGTGCAATGGTGGAAGAGGGCAAAGCCAAAGTCAACTTCTTGTAGAGAAAATGGTTGTGTGCCCATAGGTGTACCTGAAATTATGCCAATAGAATGGTTAATATGTCTCATGAGTGAGAGTGATGGGTTCCTTAACCACAATCTCTTGTGATTATTCAATTTATGGAAGTGAATATTCTTCTTTATAATCTACCTTTTATGGTGCTTGTTCTTCATCATGTGTGGGACTTATGCAAGTAGTAGCCAAAATGAGTGCTTGAATTAATGGCTTATGAACTTGCCTACAACTTAGCATAAAATTTGATGTGGGTGTAGTGCTTTGTATCAAGTATATTTTATCATGCAGATCCAAGGTGTATGTGTTCTTTTTAGTATGATACACTAAATTCCTATCATATTGATAGGGTTTATCAAGAAATAATCCACAACAATACATATATGTGACATCACATCTTACTTTATCCACAAAATTATAACCAAAAGAAAAATTCAAGGTGCAAGTATGTGTGATGTTATATGTGGAGTCTACATCCTTCCACCCAAGTGCATAGGGTTGGTGATGCGGCTTTATGAGAAGCTTCAAATTCTCTACAATATAATTCACAATGAGATTATTCTATAAGTCGTTATCTATGATACAATCCACATAAAAATCATGTGTAAGATGGGCTCTAGTGACAAACAAATGGTCATAATCCCCTTGAGCAAAAACATTTGACATGAGGGTAAATTTGTTTAGTTTACCCTTAAAAGCTGGATATTCTTCTTATATCCCCGTAATCACAATGAGACCATCATGTGGTTCCTCATTTGTAGGTTGTACAATTAGGATCTTATTTTTATTCATTCTTCAAAAGTAAAGCATTTAGCCTTTGTATGACCTTGCTTTTTACAAAAATCACAATACATTGTTGAAGAAGAAAAATATTTAGAGTGAGAAAAAGAAGAATGTGATTTAGGAGAAGTGGAAGGAGAAGAAGAATGAGTGGAAGAATGAGAATTATTCTTCACCTTTTGTTGATGCTGATTCACACCTTTGGAATTGTTGTCCTATCAAGATCTATGAGAGGCACCAAATTTCTCCCCTACAAGAGTGGCATGCTTGAATGCCACATCCAAAGTGAAGAAATCAATGAACTTGATTTTTCTAAAAAATTGATATTGCAATCCACAAGTGAACTTGTTAATCAAATCCTCTTCTGAATCCTTCACACCAAGAAGCACCCTTAGCCTATTGAATTGAAAAATATAGTCAACAACCGACATACTATAGACTTACCTCAATCTATACCACTTTGTTGTGAGGTCACTTTGGTAATTTGGTCAAAAAAATGTGTTTTTCAAAATTTGGATCAATTCTTTTCCAATTTATGGCAATGTTATGGCTTTGTATTTCTATAATTAAAACTTTTTCTAAGCCTGTGAGTTTGATTGTGGCAAAGACAACTTGTTCATCTTCAAGAATTTTAACATAAGTTAACCAAGTTTACATATCTAAAATCCATGTAGACAACACATTAGGATCCCTTGATCTGTCATACAATTTGACCTCACATTTAGCCTTGTTGGCATGATTTTGATAAATTTTGATATCACCAAGAGTCAATTGCAAAACAATATATTTTACCTTATCTGCAAAAATGTCTACTACAATATAAAGGTTTTCCATGTTTGTTTTGAGGTCTTGAGCCATGTGACTGTGTGTATATGCCACACTAGGAGGATTATAATTTTTTTTGCAAGAATTATCTAGGCTTAGAAATAATTTGCGGTTTTCCTAATGCACAAGTTTACCTAGATTTTACAAAAAAATTGCCTTCCAATTTACAAAAATAGGGCTATTCTAGTGCTTGACAAAATTACAACAAATTTTGCAATTTACAAAATTAGCACTAAATTTGAGAAAAATAGCCTTTATCCTTGTAAAAATTCAACTTGTGGAGGCAAAAATAGACCAATTGTGCAAAAATTGGCTGAAACTTTACAAAAATTACTGAAATTTGGCAACAATTACAAGAAATTGCTGAAATTTGGCAAAAATTGTAAGAAATTGCTAAAATTTGACAAAAATTATAGAATATCATCTTGTAGATTTTGGTGTCAATTTCTAAATTTGAATGTTTGAATTTTAGCAGGAAATGGTGTCTTTGGCGGTAAAATTATCTAGTGGGTGGCAAAAAAACTTTTTTTATGCGACCCCATCAATCAACTATGGGTCGACGAGCTGGTCAAGTACCCTTAAATTGGCAAGTGTCCACGGTGAAATTTATCTATTGTAGGGTACCAAGTTTCCAATAATTTGAGTTCCTTCCACCACCATGTGGACAAGTGTCCACCTTGTGCACCTCTAACTAGCGTAGTTGTGTTCTAGGCACAATCAAATGATGACCACCGTGAGGTGGTCACTATATTCTATGTGTGTTTGTGCATATATAATGTACTCCTTCCACAATAAAGGGCATGTGGGACTAAAAGTCCTAAAGTTTTATTTGAAAAAAAACTCAACTTCTCGCTTTCAAGAATCACCGGTGGTGAAAAACTTTTGATCCATCTAAAGTCAACTAGGGCAGCCAAAACTTGCCAGAAACCTACACCCATTGGAAAGCTTGTTGAAGCCTGAAATCAAGCTAGAAATGCAAAAACTTATCAAAATTAGGATTTTACATCATCAAAAGTTAAACTGATCATTGGGGGATGGTTGTTATGTTGAGAACTACCAAAAAATATCAAAAAATGTTGAATGCTCATTGAGATCACAAAGTTTATGCTAGAATACAATCACATCATCGAAGAACATAGAACACTCACCAATCATTCAGGAATAATAGATATTGATCGGGGATCATCGTAAACCATTTTTGAACCCATCTAAGTGCAGTTGAAAACCAAAATTTCCATAGAGAAACAATAAAAAATTTTCTAGAAATGGATCCACTAGAAATTAGAATTATGAAATGGTTTATGGTCATCGAAACGTGATTTTTTAGGTCAAATTTCATAAAAACTAAGTCAGCAAATCTGCACATCATGTGTTCATTTTTGAGTGGTTGCATAAATTTTCACAATACTTTCCTTCTCATCACATGTCACCATCCATATGGTGGCTACTTAGGTGAAACTCATGATATTATTGGCTCTTAAACCTTTGGGTTTTTTAATTTTTCTCCTTCATTGAGTACTTCATCATTTATCGCTATAATTATTTTCTACGTTTGTTAGTGCGATGTATTCTGCTACAATGGTTGTGATCACTACTAGAAGGTGGCCAAAACTTGGTCATAGGATGCTATTAAGAGGAGAGGGGTCATCATTGATCAGGGCTCAGTTGTGACTAAGGTAGTTGTCCCTATCATGAATTATCGATAGTCATTGAAAAATTGTGGGCAATGGTTGATACTAGATAAAATAGGGAATCAAGAGGTATAAGGGGTGGAAAGGAATGGAAGGAGGGAATGGAGGGATAAGGGGGAGTCTTGAGGGAGGTGATTAGGGGTTGCCAAAATTGTGTCGATTGGTAGGCAACCGATCGATGGGGTGGCTGGTCGACTGAAAGGGTCGATCAATCAGGTAGAAAGGGAGGAATAAAAATAATCTCTCCACACTTTTTAATGAAACCCTCCTTTTTATGGTGGATTGAAGAGCAACCTTTCCATTCAAAATTTTAAACAACTTGTGCACCTATTTTGCAACCCTCTGAAGCTCTCTCGGTAAGACTACCAATGTCTCCTTTTGGCCACAAATTGGCCTCAATATTGTGGAACTAACCTTCATTTATATTGATCTCTCTAATATTCAATGTAGACATAAATTTTTAATGAAACAAGAAACAAATTTCTTTTCCACATAAGGTAAGTCATATTACCCTCTGGTTTTCTATTAGGGGTATTTGGTGTAGGGGTTAATTCTACCCTCTGACACCTCCTAAGCTTCACAAAATGATGTTGTGGTTGGTCTCAAGCAAATTTCACACAAGCACCTACCTAGGATCTGATGTACTAGTTGAAAACCCAATTAGACACCTAGCAATGAAGTGGTAAAACTTGCCCTCCTTATTGCAAAAATTTATCCTTTGTATTTGATTACCACTGATATAGAATTCAAACATGAAGCTAGTTTATTCATGAATTCAATGAAAATATATAGGCTTACAATAATAATCATGTAGGTTAAGTGGTTGCAACAATTTTTCAAACATGGCCAACCACTTAACTAACAAATAACAATCTGCTAAACTAGGATGACAACTAACTGCTAGAAGATAAAGGACAACTCTAACAACTTAACTAAACATCCAACAACTTAACAACCTATTTCCAACATGGGCATACTATACCTCATGTGAATACAAAGTGTAAGAAATAGGAAATAATAAAATAATAATAACTTAGGCTTATAATTAAGCCTAAGGTACAATCATATCCTCAACATTCTAAGCAAAAAGGTTTCATATAGGGACTTGTGTGATGTATTTCACATTAGGTTCACCAAATATGTGGGAAACCAAAAGGTGCATAGGGATGCTATCCCTAAATGAATTCCCTTGGAGGCCATCCAAACTCAGGTGGTAGAGTTTTGATATTAACCCATCATTGGGACTATGATTTTGTGCAATATTTTTATCTTTAGTGGGGAAATTTTTGGATTCACCAAGGGCTTATATATTTTCCTAATCTAGTTTGTTGTATTCAATTTAGAAAACACCCATGTTATAATATATCCTAGGAACTAATGCAAGATATGATGATGCAATGCAATATGAAGACAATATGCATAATAAAAGTGATGTTCTATATGCAATTTATCGTTTCATGATTATTACCTATGCTATAAAACTTTTTCTTTTCTTCTTATTTTTTTTGAAGGCAAGGGTACAAGGAGGATGCAATAATAAAATCTATCCTAATGCAGACTACATGCAATTAGAATTTAAATGTTTAAGGGAATGAAACTAAAATGTTATTATGTATTTAATTTTTCCCTTTTAAAAATGTTTTGTAAGACATTAAAATATAGAAAATTATGCAATAAATTAATCAACATATGCTAATGATTGAAAATTGGAGGATTTTGAAACCTAAGTGTTTTGATGTGTGGTGTGATATACCATCTTAACATGAGTATTCCTTCTAATGGATACACCACTTGTAAATCCTACACCTAGAAAATTTTTTAACACCTATAAAAGAAATAAAAAAATATGAATTATGATTTGGGGTCTACCAAATAGCAAGAAACATGTAACTTCTTGATTGGTACAATCAGGCCCCCATATTTATAATTAAAATCCAAATTATTAGCCTTTGTAAATTTATGCTTAAATATCTATGGTGAATATGCCATATGGAGACCTATAAGTGAGTAAATTCATTAAGATGACAAAATTTTATTGACAATGGATAAGGCAAAGGATAGGGGTTAAAGGGGTTGTTACAATAATGTATAGGAGTAATATTAGTTGTGCTAGATGCTAGGTTTATGGAGGGATATGAGATCTCTTATATGTATCATGGATACACGACCTAAATTATCATAGGTGGTGTATTCACTTTTGGATCTAAAAAAACCAAAAGGATGTTAAGTTTGTGAAACTAGAGATTTGGCTATCTATAGAAAATACACCACTTAGTTCAGATATATGTGGTGAATTCACTTCAAATTATAGAAAAATAAAAAGATAGGTCATGTAGGGTTGCAAATATCCTCTACTGACATTTTGGGAATACTGAAGGTGATCCTCTATCCTATAAACCTCCTAAGGTGCCTAGAAAAATGAGATGGATAACACTTCAACAATGCAATGGTTAGGTGAAAATGCAAGAGATGATGGAATGCATGAAAGAAGGTTATATCATGAAAAAATTAATGAAATTAAATCTAATCATAATGAATTCCAAAAAATATCACCAAATTGTATATGTAATTCCCGTCTTTTCTTTCTTCAAAGCCTAAATCATTTGATGGCTTCATGGGAGAATTTTGCAGCACTTCATTACACAAGCTTGATGTTTGATTTTGGTAGAATTTCAATGTAAAGTTGTGTTCTATGGAATGCCACCCCAAGGGGTCAATTTATAGAAATTTACCCTCTTGGGGGTTTCCCAAATGGGAGGGGAAAGGTGGATAGACTTGCCTCATTTACCTACTAATTTGTGCAGGTGGAAGAAGGTGGAGGAAAGTTAGTCACCTTTCCCCCTACATATTGATTTCCTATGGTGGTAGAGGGGTAGGAAATATGGATTTGTGCCCTGATTGGTTGCTACAGGTGCAATTAAAGTTTTCTTGCATCAGAAACAAATGTGTTGCTTGTATGAATACACTCCAACATATTCACTAACTCGATAATTTTATAATTTTGATCATTAGAGGTCGAATGTGGTAGGAAACTAGAAATTTTGAACTAGTTGTGAATATGCCATCTATAAAGCATATTCACTT
The DNA here is from genome assembly GCA_028583015.1 of Wollemia nobilis. NCBI lineage: Eukaryota > Viridiplantae > Streptophyta > Pinopsida > Araucariales > Araucariaceae > Wollemia > Wollemia nobilis. Next base: position 1,761,089 of record JAQPPZ010000613.1, on the reverse strand, counting down.
TTTGGTGAATTTATCCTAAGGCAACGAATTCACTACTATTGGTTTTTGAATGTAAATTCTAAAGTTGATTCAATTGCTATGGTTAAATTGATATTTTTATGGATTTGCATCAAGGATTGGCATAAATGAGATGGTCTAATTTTAGGTATCTATAATCATACCTTGTACCCCCTTAGTCTCCCAATTGATTATTTTTCTTTTTAAATCAGGTAAATTATTGGTCTTTTTTCAAGCTATAGCTTACATTTTCTCTACTTATAGCTCTAAGTTTTTCTTCTTTTGGTCAAACTACTATCTATCTGAGTTAACTTTGCACTTATGCAAGCTAAAATGAAAGGTCATCCAACTACTTTCATTGATTCTCACCTCCAATGATTTTTCTTTGTCCTCCTTAACTTATTTCTATAGTTATTCTCTCTTGGTTGCATAATTTCTTAGGGCTTCTACTTATTGATATAGTTGTTGATTTTTCATTCATTAGTTGAGTCATATTTTGTAGATGATCTTGTACCTATTTCCTTTGGAATTTAGTCATTCTATATAATCAATTTTGTATATTTCATAAATGCCTCCATTTGTAACGAGCCTACCAACTATAACATTTGTTATGGGTTAGTTTGAGTTAGGTCTAAATAAAACAATCTAGTAATAAATCTAGTTAGAGCTATGGGTGGATTGGTGGGGTCTCTCCTTACTTTTTCTATGATTATGATATTTTTTACACAATCTAATAATTATAATTGTAAGGCCATTGACATATTAGAAGTTTACCTTTTCATTATGAGAAAATCATTTTTATCTTCCTTTCTTTATAATTTGTTGATTTGGTTGCTTATTCTATGTCTCTTTCTCTTGGTGCATCACTAATTTACTATGTGAATTTTTTTTGGTAAGTTAATAACTTTATTAAAAATAGGGCATTTGAAAGGTGCCCTAACGCCTTGTACAACAGAGGAGAAAAAGAGGAACAAACGAAAGGAACCTCAGAACTGCGAGCTAGAACAAAATTACATCCTCAAACTAAAAGGAGCTAAAAGAAACAGAACCGGTAGAAATATGACAGATCCCAAAAAGAAACAATCCTTTGCCAGAGCCAAAATAAATAGCCTTTGACAAAAATAACAGAGAGATAGCAGGCAAGAAGAAGAAATAGCCCAAAAAGAAATGATCCTCCACCAAAAAGGAACACGAAAGGAGATGATCCTCCACCTCAGAGGAACCCAAAACAGAGGAAAAGCTAGAGCCGTCAGCCATCAATGGGAATGTCCATCTACATGAGGGACGAAGTAGCACCTTCCAAGCCAACAAATTTTGCATCTATTTTAGAAATATCTTTAGAACTAGAACCAGAAAGGATTGGGATGCTCATTCCAGGAGGCCTCGGGAGAATGCAAAAGACAAAACGTTGTGACAGGGTTCTCAAAAAGGCAAAAGTATAAACATCATTCCACATGAGGAAGAGATGATTTAAAATTAGGGTGGACCTAGCATCGGGATTCCTCATGGAAACAATTATCAAAAAAGAAGGGGCATAAGTGAGAGGCGGCGAAGAACTTGGAAATATAAACATAGGACCCCTTTTCAAAGAAAGATAATGTGAATGATGAATAATATCTTCGTTTTGGATTTTTTTGGAACTTTGGACATGGACCCAATGAATCACAAAAAAAGGAGGTCTTGGGCAATGTAAAAATCAAGGATTTCGAGATTCATCACGACTGATGGTATTTTGATCGCATTTGACCAACTCGACAACTTCATTGGGGAGGACATCCATCCAAGTCATTAATCCTTGTGCATTGATGCCAATGTTGGCCAATTTTTCAGCTACAAAATTGCCTTCCCTGAAAGTGTGTTGAACCACAACATTGACTTGCTGATGCAGAATTTGCTTGCTTTCTTCAACAAGATTCCTGATCCTCCAGCTGTTGGGTTTGGAGGTTTTTAAGAAATTGATGATATTAAGAGAATCTCCTTCAACGATGACTTTTCTAGGAATGTCTTTTAAGAACTGAAGACCTCTCCACACCACTTTAGCTTCAGTAGAATGATTGGACAGGATTCCTAAAGGTTCAGAAAAGGCAAATATGGAATTGCCAAAGTGATCACGGAGGATTCCTCCAGCGCCAGCAACGCCAGGATTACCTTTTGCAGCGCCATCAAAATTAAGCTTAACCCACCCAAATGGAGGAGGTTGCCATTTAATGTTGGTCCTAGATGAAGACTGATTAGCAGGCTTTGGGGTATCAATAATAATATCACAGGACTTCAGGATGACCTTCTCAAAAGATGAACAAGGAAAAGGATCAAAAGGAGCAGCAAGGGCATTTTCCTTAGCATAAAGGATAATTTTACTGGCAATAATGTTGGCATCCAAGGCTTTCATGTCAAATATTCTTTTGTTGCATTCTAGCCATATTTTCCAAAGGAAATGATGCAAGCAAAACTTCCAAAGTCCTCTGAGTATAGGATTTTTGAAAGGATTTGGCCATTGTTGGAATAATTCGACAATGGAAGGAGGACAGGCCTAGGCGATCTTGAAGGTGAGGAAAAGTTTGTTAAGCACCATTCTTGAGAAGGAACAAAATAAGAAAATGTGAGAAGTACATTCCCAATCAGAAAGGCATAGATGGCATCTGTTAGGCAAAGGAATGCCTCTTTTAATGAGGTTTTCCATGGAAAGGATGCGATCTTGAATGCATAACCAGGAAAAGGAGGCAATATTAGGGATCAAATATTTGGTCCAAACAAGCTTGAATGGGATAGGATTTTCAATAATGTTGAGAGAGAGCAAATATGCTGACTTGACAGTGAAATCTCTAGAATCAGTAGGTTCCCAAATAGGACAATCAGACTGGTCATTTGAAGGAATTATGATAGTGGAAAGTTGATTGTACAAACAAAAAATTTCATTATCATGATCAGGGACATCAATCCTTCTCCATATTTTATGACCATCGATACAAGATATGAAATTTACCACAAGAGGTCCAACCAAATGATTAGTAATATTCCTCAGCCTTTGAAACAGAGGATTTTGATTGAGAGGTCGGTCCCCAATCCATTTGTCATCCCAAAAAGAAATAGATGTGCCATTACCAAATTGCCACCTTAGACCTTTGAGCAGGAGGGAACGAGCTTCACAAATAGCCTTCCAGAAAGTAGACCCTGAAGAAGGCACCTCTCCATGAAGGAAATGGGATCCCTGAAGATATTTCCTCTTTATGATCTTGACCCAATGAACATTTTCGTTAGAAATCAAATGCCAGGCTTGTTTGGCAAGAAGGGAGAGATTAAGAGGATAAATTCTTCTGAGCCCAAGTCCTCCCTACTCTTTAGGCTTACACACTTTATCCCAAGCAACCAAATGAAATCGGTGTTTATTTTCAGATCCTGTCCAGAGGAAGTGTTTTTGGATTTTTTCTATTTTTTGTAAACACTCACAGGAGCTTTGAATAGAGAAAGGAAGAAAAAGGAATACTCTAAAGGGAAAGCCATGGTGAGAGTAATTTTCCCTGCTTGAGATAAAATATTGCTCCTCCAAGTGGTGAGTTTTTTCTAAAGCCTCTCAATGACATTGTCCCATAAGTTGTCTTTGACATTCCTAGTGAAGAGCGGTAATCCTAGATAGGTTGAAGGCAATGGAGCTATGGAACAATTAAGGATGTCAACAATGATGTTCTGTCTTCTTGGAGGAGTGTTGAGGAAGTAAATTTTACTCTTTTGAAAATTTATCCTTTGACCTACAACAAGCTCATATAGGAAAAGTATCTTCTTGATAATATTTGCTTCATTGATAGATGTGATAGTGGACAACAGAGTATCATCAACAAATTGTTGATGTGTGATGGGATCGCATTGGGATGTTGTCTGGATTCCAGAAAGGAGACCAACATTTTTTGCTGCAATTATTGCTCTTCCCAAAGCCTCCACAGCGATTATAAATAAGAGAGGAGATAAAGGGTCTCCTTGCCTTAGACCTCGACTATTTTGAAAATATCCTGCAGGAGAACCATTGATGAGGATAGAAAACCAAGCAGAAGAAATGCAACCTTTAATTAGAGAAATCCATTCAGGGTGGAAACCAAACTTGCTCAGGATAGAAAAAAGGAAATCCCAATTTAGTCTATCATAAGCCTTGTTCATGTCCAGTTTGAGAAGGAAGGCAACTTTTTTGTTGATTGAGACTGAGTGGATTGCTTCATGCACTGAAATGATGTCATCCAGGATTGATCTACCTTTGACAGAACTTCCTTGGCTCTGATTAATAATCAAAGGCATGACTTCCCTCATGCGAATGGTGATGGCTTTTGTTAAAATCTTGTAGATGACATTGCAGAGACTAATTGGCCTAAAGTCGTTGAAATTACATGCATTGGGATTTTTTGGTATAAGTGCGATGAAGGTGGAATTGAAACCCCTTGGAATGATTTTGGAGTGTTGAATCTCTCTTATGGCTTTGCAAACATCCCTATTGACAAGATCCCAAAAGGCTTGATAGAACCTTGGGGAGAAGCCATCCGGGCCAGGAGCTTTGTCAGGATCCATGGAGAACAAAGCATCTTTAATTTCCTCATCAGAGAGAGAAGCCATGAGTCTACTATTGATGCTATCAGAAATAATATGAGGAATGAATTGAAGGAAAAATTCCTTAGCCATATGAGAATTTGGTCTGTTTTCTGCCTGAAGAAGTTGCATGAAATGGGAAACACCTTCATTCCTGATTTCTTTGATATCATTGATGATTTCTCCATCCTGAGTATGGATTTCCTTAATTTTGTTATTGCTTCGGTGTCTCATGGTAGAAGTATGGAAGAATTTGGTGTTAGAATCTCCTTTTTGGAGCCATAAGTCATGGGATTTTTGTCTCCAAAAAATTTCTTCACATTGGAGAATGTTGTGATACTTGGCTAACAATTCCTTCTCTTCTTTTTTTATCTCAGCAGTATAATCACCATTCTCCTGGTTATTTTTTTCAATCAAAGATAACCTCAACATTACATCCTGCTTATTGTGGAAAAGGTTGCCAAATATATCTCTGTTCCATACTTTGATATTCTCTTTGATAATTTTGAGTTTTTGGGCCAAAATGAAGGAAGGTTTTCCTTGAACATCAGTTTGCCACCATTGATTGATTCTTTCCTTAAAGTCAGGATGTTGCATCCACATTGCTTCAAACCTGAAAGGGGTTTTGTAGATTTTTGGATTATTTGTGTCTAGAAGAATGGGACTGTGATCAGAGCCAATTTTGAGGAGTGATTGAAGAGTGGCATCTCCCCAGTTGTCAAAGGCTTCCTGAGAAAACAACACCCTATCTAATTTAACTTGAATTAGCTATGATCCACACCTTCTATTTGACCATGTGAACTGATTGCCTTTTAGATTAACATCGATCAAATTATGTGCATTAATGAAATCCTGAAAGTCCTCCATACTCTTAGAAAAAGAGCCAACTCCTCCCCTTTTGTCAGAAGGAAACAAAGGGGTGTTGAAGTCACCAACAAGAATCCAAGGCAAATTGGAAAAAGCATTTCTAATTGAGGATAAAGTATTCCACATATGAAATCTCCCAGAAATGGAATTGGGAGCATAGATGTTAGTCAGAACCCATGAACAATTGTTGTCTTTATCAAAAAAATTAATGCTCAAAATCTCATCGTTAGAATGGATAAGATTTCCTTCCACAAGAGAAGGATTCCATAGACATAAAAGACCTCCAGAAGCACCCCTAGCATTGCAAGCGCAAAAATCACAATTTTTCCAAATAAAATTGTAGATATTTTTATCAAGAGGTTCACTAATCTTGGATTCTTGAATCACAAAAATAGTCGGTCTGATTTCTTTCCTTAATGATTTAGCTAGCCGCTGCTTAGCTATGCCATTAAGGCCTCTCACATTCCATGAGAGGATCTTCATTTGGAGGATTTGGAGATTCTTTTGCCTCCCTTCCCTTGTGGTTGGGGAGGTTTGGTACTCTTTATTTCTTCCTTGGAAATATTAATTCCAGTAGAGAACAAGGTTTTTTGTACACCATTAGCAATATCTTCATGTGCATCTTGGTTCCTTTGATCAGAGTGAGAAGGTCTTCCTCTCTTTTTTTCCATTCCACAATCTATGGGAGACTTCTTTTGGCTCCGAAGGATTTTGGGACTGAAAGTAGAAGAGGAGATTCACTGAATCATAGGACTCACAGGTTCAAGGAAGGATGAAGGAATAGAAGCATCTTCAATCATGGGTTGTTTATCCTTTAGAGAGAAGTCCTCGGTCGAGGGTTCAGGGTTCACAAACAAGAGCTCAGAAGATGGTTCTTGAGTAAGCTTCTTCGGATCCAAGGGAGGATTGGAATTGGAATTTGGATCATTATTTTTATCAAAAATATCCTCAGAGTTTAAATCCGCAAGAATTTGAAATTGAAAAGGGTGAGCAAAAATACTGACCTCATTAGATGTAGTCACCAAAGAAATATTTTTCCCTTTATCATCAGGAGAAATAATGGAAGGGGCAGTGTTATGACCTTATTTGATTCTATACTCTTTGGTAGGCTTGAAACTTATTCCTCTGGACGGAGGAAATTTTCTCTTATCCTTCCTTGACGAAGCCTGAAAGGCGTTCTCCTTAGCCATGGGAGTAGAGTCATTCATTCACTCAGAAGAGGCCACGTGTTTTGTGAGAGAAGGACAATGAGCACGAAGATGACCCTGAGTTTGGCATTCAATGCAAAAAGGAGGTTTGTTCTCATACTCAATGGCTTGCTTAAGGAGAGAAGTTCCAAGTTCCAATTCCACAAAGGTAGGAAGAGCAGAATCAAGGTTTTCCATAATGCATAGGTGGGCAACATGCATCCTTGATCTGGAGAGAGTTACCTTGTCGATGAGAAGCAGATCTCCAATAGTCGAAGCCATGGATTTGAAAATAGATTCCCACCAAAGGTGCCAAGGTAAGTTTGGAAATCTGACCCAGATAGGAGAAAAGTTAATGCTTTGCATTTTTGGGTTGAATTCCGGATTCCATTTCATCAGAAAGACACTCTTTGACCCAAGGAACCAAGGTCCTCCAGATAGTATTTGAGCAGCATCTTCTTTAGTATTAAGGCGAACTCCAAAAAAACCCTAGAAAGGCCAACTATTTGCAAGGTCCCTCAAAATTTCCATCTGGAAAAAGCCTAGCACCTGATAATGTCAAGATTTGGATTACCTCCAACCACTTTCCCGACCAAGGAAAAGGATTCTTCAACAATGAATTTTTTAGCAATGTCAGCAGGAATCTTGACCCTATTCCCAGAAACCTCGAATGGGGGGGGAGAAAAGGTAGAAGTGGAAGGCCCACTTAAAACCTTTGTGAAGGAAATCTTGGGAGAAGAAGGAACATGATCCCCCCATCTATGCTCTGCCTTGTCAGAAGCAGTATGAGCCTGATCTCTGATAATCTCAGTGGTTTTGAAAGCTTCCTCCCACCTAGAGGAAAGGAGATGATTTTTGATAGTCTGGCCATCGATAGATCTAGTGGAGCCCACAACCTGTTCAGAGGAGGAAGAAATTCCAGCTAGCATAGAAGTGGGACCAACATTGGAAACAACCTCATTTCCTCCAACAGTTTGATTTCCAGCTAGCGCAGAAGTGGGACCAACATTGGAAACAACCTCGTTTCCTCCAAAATTTTGAGTGAGCCCATTTCCATTCTCAAGGGGACCAATGGAGCCCACCTCCTGAATGAAGGACAGTGAATTGTCCACTTCAATAGAGAGGGAGCCATCCTCCCGCCTTTCAAAAATTTGAAAAAAAGCCTTCCCGCCTTTAGCAGTTTGAAATCCAGAATCACCAGCCATTTTATTTACTATGTAAATTTTTGAGTGGATCCCACAACGAACTTTTTTGGATGATTTAGATTGACTTATAAAGGCATATGTTGATGACATCATCATCCTTCCAATGATTCTCTTTACTGAAATGCTAGGTGTTTAAGGTGGTTGATATAATATGGTAGGAGGAGAAACTTGGGTGGATATAGAGGTAAATAGGTAAGCAATCACTGAAATTTTAGTATGAATTTGTGTCAATATAGTGGGTAATGATCACTAGTAGAGATGAAGGCAGACTCTCAAAATATGAATCTAGTAGATTTTTGGTGGTGATTTCGATGGTGTATGGGTGAAGTGGATATGGTAAATATTTGAACAAAAATAAGAGGTGATGCGCCTCTTAGAGATTTAGAAATTATACTTTCTAATGGAGAATGGTTTATAGCAAATAAAGTAGAGCAAACCTGAGAAATAGAAAGAGAAAGAGAAGTTATGAACAAAAAAGTTGAGGAAGAAAAATGGTAGGGAGATATTCATTACAAGGATAAGAAGAGGGAATAGAAGAATAATTTATTGTAATGTTAGATGCCCCTATTGTAGCTTCAATAGTACATTATTTCCTTGTAGGTCTCATCATACATTTAGATTTGTGTGGCTACTGCTTCACTAGAGATGATAATGAACAATTGTTTTTGTCATTTATCTATGGAAAAACTTTTGAGTGTTACACCTTTTGGTCAAATTTTACCTTCTTCTTGTACCATTATGCCCTCACTAGGCACCATATCTATTTATATATGTACATTCTCTAGTATTGAACTATGTGCATCTTTCTTCTTATTGAATATACATTCCTTATATGTCTCCTAGGTCACAACACTAACTAGTTCTAAATAAAATGAGGTGATAGACAAGGTGATTTTTGGACCAACTAGAGATTCTATATATAGCCTTGGCCTCTTTGGCAATATCATGTGCCTTCAATACTATATGCTTTAGAAATGCATGTTGAATGGTCTATGGTGAAAAGGGGCTTTCAAGATCCCTATTTTACATCACATATTTTGTCAAGCTAGTATTTTCCTTATAATGTAGCCATGCTTCTCAAGGGACCTCCTTGTTTGGTGATTGATTTTGTAATATGGATCAAAGTCATCATGATTATTCATATTGGAAAGAAAAAAAATCATACTAGGTTTGTGATGCTCATATCATTGTTAGACCTCATATGAGAGGCTTATAGGTTAGATAGCATAAGTTCTTCACTCAAGTTTGCTTTCTTTTATCTATTTTATATTTCCTCATACACATAAAAAGTGTTAATCCCTTAAGCCTCTAGTTATTTATATACAAATATCTTAGGATCATATGATCATAAATATCTCAAGAGAGCCAATCCTAGAATTTTTATCCTTTCATATATATGGATAAAATACCTTTCAACTTGGCTATCATAGCCATGATTGGCTTCTTTATCTCATAGAATATGGACTTCTCTATCCTTTAAAATATTTCAAATCCATGTAGTCCAATTTCCACATGTGCTTAATATTGAGTAGATAATAAAGTACAAACTTAGGTAGTTCATATTGCATCATAGAGAATTTGAGAAACCTTATGAAGGAATTGTATTTCCCAAGGTAAAGGTCTCCACTGGGAATATTTCTCAATTTAAGTAGGTTGTGACATTCTTTTAATAATCAAAGTACTCTCTCCTTTATACCTTTCATGATAGGATGATATATTACATAATATAAGTTGTATGATACCTTTGCCTTTCCTAAGTAGATTATATCTATGTAGTCAATGGTATTTAATGGATTATTTTTAGGTCCCATCTAATCTAGCTATAATATCAAGAACCATTGTTTATTTCACTACAATATAATCTAGACCAAGTATGATGTGTAGTTGAACTTCTTGGTCTACTTGAAGTCCTTGAGTTATTTATTCATTTTATTTATAATGTATTTTGCATAATTAAACTAAGAGTTCCCTAGATACATTTCCCCTACATATAGTAGGGCCATATTATCCTAATACACAAGTTTGTCAATCATATATCAAAATAGTATTTCTATGTCTAACAAAACCAATTGGACATCATCTTTGAACTGGTCAATATTTAGTGGTAGCTCAAATTTTTAGGCTTTCGTAGGATTTTTCAAATGTGATGTTAAATTTGTTTTTTAGTGGTCATAATCAATCTATTGTAATATTCCCCTTGATCATTTTTATTACAATTCAATAATATTATTATATTTTCCTCTACAATAAACATATTTTTAATTTCCTCTTCTCTAACAAAGAAGACCACCTCTTCCAAAGACTACTAGAAAATGGCTTAATGTTCCCAATCATGATTTTTGAGGTATCTTTCAACTACCTTTGGGAAATACCACTCTTATGGCATCAAGTTCATAGTTATCCTTGACATCGAAATGTATCTTAAACTCCATGAATATGTCCCTAATCACATATCATATCTTTTTTGTTTATCCTTCCTTACATCCATAAGAGAGTGGTTGGATTTTCCTTCCACCACTATTTGGTATGGCTCCTCATACATTTCCTTCAACTTTTTATCCTTTGGAAGACATTTCTTTTTATTTCCTTTGGATATACTTATGCAATTAGCATCTAATGTTGTTCTATTTGGGCTTAGGCATTAATAAGTGTTATGGTAGTGGTTGTGGTAGGACTAACAATACTAGATTTGGTCAACAAGACATTGGTAGTTGTTGCACTGGTATCAATTATAAAAAATTGAAAAACTAGGAAAATTTTGTAAAGTCTAGGATAGAGGAACTATTTACAACTTTTATATAAAGTCACTTATTGGATACTTGGGAAGAGTTTTATTTTTTGAAATTCAAGCAAATCACTCGACCTCCACTAGTGAATCACTAGGAGAGAACTTAGTCAATATTTTTCAAAAATAAGTTTGATCAACTCAATCCCATGGGAATTATTCTCTAGTCATGGCTTGAACTTGCAAAATTTGAGGTTAGAATCAAAATCACCCCAACCATTCATAGGGATCAAATCATGTTGACAAAGAGAAAGAGGAGTGAATTGGCTTGAAGGTAGGAGATGATAATTGGTTATTTGAGGTCATTCAAGGACTATGACTAAGGTACTTCATCACTAAATCTTAAGATGAACAGGTGGAGAAAAAGTAGCCAAATCCATAACTAATATGGAATCCCAAGTCAAAATAGTTCTAAATATTATTTATATATGACTTTAATGGCTTACCATGTCTTTATAGTGCTTCTACAATGCATACAAAGGTTTTTAGTATGGTAATCAATAAGTTGTTATGTTCTAAACCCTCCTTAGTGTATCCAAAAAACTCTACCCATGCATTTATGATGTATGGGGAGTGATTAGCTTATTTTAGGTGAGAAATTTTCTTATGGATTTTTGCCTTCATCACCTTGTAATAAGAAATTTGGCACTTTGTAAAAATGGAGTGATTCACTCCTTGAATCAAAGTAATTAACTATGTTTTGAGGGAATACTCCCTTTTCTTTAAATTTATCAAATTTACAAAAATTATAAATTTTTATAAAGGAAGAAAATGAAAGAAGCAGGATATTTGAATACCTTTTTCAAGGTTTTTACTCAAACTTGGAAATTTCCCTTTGTTTTTTTTCTATCTTTTAATTATTTTGTCCTTTTTTTCTAGAAAAGAAAAAAAAATATATGCATGAATAAAATATGAGTAAAATAGAATTTAAACAATAAAAATGACTATATACATATATATAATTGTTTTTTTTTAGACTCTCACATGAGTCTTAAGTAATGTACATTGACTAAAATAGGTAGCAACCTTCCATCAAGTATCAATAATCTATAAGCATTAGGGCCAATGACTCTATCAATTTGGTATAGCCCACTCCAAAGATAGTTAAAATTCCCATAATATCCAGGATTGGTGCTATCCTCATTCCACTTGAATTTCTGTTCCATTTTAGTTGCCTTTTTATTAAACCATCTCTTCATTGCCAACTAATATACAAACCTTTTGAAGGATTTATTTATTTCCTCTTTTAGATATTCAATAATTCTTGTGTTGAGGTAATGTATTTATTTCAAAGCTATAACTATTGGGATATTTTAATTAATATATCTCCAAATTAATGGGTAGCATCACTTATTTTCCAAAGACGAGCTTACAAGAATATGATCTTGTGGAAGATTTAGGTGTTATCCTATCTACCCATAATTCCTTTTATTTTAAATTTTGATAATATTATTATTATTAGACTATGAGAATACATTGCCTTGAGGATATAATTGGATGCAGATCTCACAAAAAAATTATCCTTAAGTGTAAATTTTAGCATCTTAAATACCATGAATATGGCAACATTGTCAACTATCATAATCGGGTGAGCCTCAAACCTAGTGTAGCACTCTAAAATTGGTGCAGTAAACCTTAGCAATAATTAAAATTACCTTAGTAATAATTCAAATTTAACCCGAACTGTATTTTAACCGCTTTCCTCATTTTTTGCACCATTTTTAGGATTTGTTGTGACCGTTGGACGATATCGTCGCCGATCAGACGATATCACCTCAGATCGGATGATTTCGTCTGGACTAGAACGTCCAGACGATTTCATCCCAAAACTAATTTTTCATAATTAGCTTCTGTTTCAATGACGTCTCTAACCTGGGTAAAAGCGTGTCTGTGTGGTTACAGACTTTCCCCATTGGAGATCTCCAAAATTGGGATGATCTCCAACCTCCCAACCTCATTCCTATGCCTATTTAATCTTAGGCCCTCCCCTTGACATTCCCTTGGCTGAATTTTTTTGCACTTCGAGTTTTACATGCATTAGAATGTCTTAGACTACTGTTTGCCTTTGTCCCTTTTCAAATTTTCTTGCAGGAACTTTGTCATTATTCAGTCGGAGCAATCTCAAATCATCTTAGACGATCCTGTACAATCTCGAATTATCACACACCAATTCAAAATGATTTTGACTGTAGTCAACATTAGGGGCAATCAGTGCCCTGAGTTTGCATTCTTTCTCCACTATCTACTATTTTGCTTTGCATTAGTTAGACTTATTACTATTTTGCATCCTGGAGTTCACCCATATAGTTTTAATGCATAATAAAATCATAATTTGTCATTAAATCATTGTGATACACTCATATTTTTGTTTATAAGTATCAGTTTAATATTATTGTTATCCTTCTACATCATTGCCCTCTGTTGGAATAGTTGCATTTTTTGTATTTTGTATCTATTTCTCTGATTGCAGGTCTCTGACGAATTCATCTGATGAATTCATCAGATCTCAGATGATCTTGTCTAATCGTAGATGATCCTGTCATATTAGAGGCGATCTTGATTGCTTCAAAAATTAGAACCTCCATCAGACATCCGGATCAGATATGGCTTTTTAATCTATCTTATTCTCTGTGTTTTCTGTTCAAATCTATTTTTTGTATTTATTTAAATCTGCATTTCATATAGAACAGTTTAGATTCATTTGGCCAAACCTAGGATTTGAATGATTAAAGATAAAATTGAACACATCAAACACATTCCCAACCTAGGCATGGAAACTGCCATTCAAAAGTTTCCTGGTGAACCCACCATCCGTCGAAAAATCACCTTAATACCCCTCCCCCGAGAGGCGGGACCTTCAAAGGGCCTCTTAGTCCGAGGTATCGTCCCATCCTTCTCGCATCCCCCTTCCGGGTGCGGATCCTTTAGCCTAAAGGTAAGGGTGCAAAAAATTTGGAACGATACATTTTGGTGAATCCGACATGAAACTAAAACCTTTTGAAAATGAAAAAAAAACAAAAAAAATAGATGCATTTAAAATCATTAGAAAACTACTAAGTTGCATATCATGTTTAGATGGTAGCTCCTAAGAAAAGACTAGTCGTCACTATAAATGTTAAAAATCAATTAATAGCCATAGAGGTTGATTCTTTGTTTAGAACATCTCAAACATACAGAGTCCCACCTTTGTGGGATGAAATTAATAGGAGACTAGGTATCATTTCATCTAGGTCAACAGAGCTTAAAAAAATCAAGAGGTTTGCCCTAGATAGAATCTTGGATCCTCATCAACTCATTTTTTATCATGAAATTTAGAGAGCTTGCCATAGGTGGTTAGCAGATAGAAGATCCCTTGTGTCTTCTGAGTTGTATACCTTTGAGGAGTTCCTCGAGAATGCATCCATAGTGCATCAATTTCTAGCTCGTATAGAGGACCAAGAAGCTGATCTTGCAGATAGAAAAATATGGAATAGAGTTCCTAGAGTTGTGTTATATCGAGAGTATTGCCACAAGATTTACTTCTACCGACCAGAGTCTGAAAGAGATAATATCACCATAGCACACTTTGTTGAATTCTTGAAAAACAATTTTCAATTTGAAGAAGAACATTTCATGACTCTTGAAGAACTTGAGCCCATTAATGATATTTATAAATTGTTTATAGAAAACTAGATCATTGCTTTCATTATTATTATTTCTTGCGTTTTGTGTGTTGTTTGTTATTTTTATAATATTGTTATAAAAAAACAAGAAAAAAACAAAAACATAATCAAATCAAAATATTTTATTTTAAATACTATAGTAGGTATATAATTAAAATATATACCTCTTAAGCTTGTTGCATATATATATATATATATATACATATATATATAAATATATATATTTTCTAAAATCTAAGTTTAAGCACAATGACTAGACTTAGGAATGGTAAACAAATTGATGAAGAAGAAGAAGAAGAAGATTGGTTAGGAAAGAAAACAAAAAAATCAAATGCCCTTCCTGAGGATCTAATTCCAGAAGGAGAAACTCTAGAACAGCCAGAAGATGAGCTGGTCGAAGAAAATGAACAACAAGAAAATGTTAGAGAGGAAGGATCCTCATCCCCTAGAATGGCTCCAGACGGAACTGTTACTTTTGATAACATAGATCATTTCTGGAAATTCTTCAATAATAATATTGGTGCTCTTAATATGGCAGTTCATCTTGATAGGGGACAAATTAGTGAAACTCAAGCAATCCTAGAAGAAGGATTTAACATGCACACTAATCCCTTGTCTTTTGTTGATCAAGAAAGTGATAAAGTTGGACCATCCAATATGGATATGGCCACTATAATTCAGAACATGCAAAAACAACAGGTTACCCAACCTCCTAAGGAACCTTTTATTGAGACTAAAATAATTCCCACACAAAATAGACCTTCATTCACTGCTTTATTTCGCCAAACTATTGATCAATATGCTTCAAATCAATAAAAACCTAAAATGAAGCCAAACACCAATTTTCAACAATCTAGGATACAACATAATACAACTTCAAAACTTCTCCATAACACCCTTCCTACCAACAACTTACAAACCAAATATTTAAAAAGATTTAAGGAAGGCTAGAGCTACAATTTGGAGAATTTTTAGGTAGATTTTGTTGTTCCAAAGAACCAAATATTGAAGGAGAAAAAGACAAAAAAATAATACAACATTTGAATATTTTTGCTATAGTTTTGGATAGCAAAAAAATGAGATATTGACAACATTTGGGGCAGCATTAATAGCTACTAATTACATAGTTTAAGAGAACCAATTCAGAAGAGATTTGGAGCCATAGAATCATATTTTTGGATAGAATTAGGTGAAGGAAGAAATCTACGAGTTTGGATAACTTTGTGGAAGATCTGAAGAGATATATTGGACATCAAACAAGTAAGAAGGAGAGAAGTAACCAGGACTATAGATTTGGTAAGTTTTGAGATAGTAAAGTGAAGGTGCAAAACTTACAAAATTAAGGTGAATCAATCATCAGAGAAATTAGGTGCAAAGGTATGATATTTTGGTGCTACATAAATTTATTCTTGGAACATTAATATCAATTTTACATCTAGCATTTTGAAGAGCACCATATTACTTTCATTAATTTAAAAAAGAGAAAGTTGAAGAAAGTAGTCTTCAAAAGTAAGTTATAGCATTTTGCATTCTAACTATTAGTAAGACTACAACAACAAGTATTTACAAGCTTTTGAAAAGGAAAGATAAGTAGAATACATTATTATTAGTGGAGTCTACAGGCATTTGAAAAGGAGAGATAAGTAAAATACGTTATTATTAGTGAAGTCTTGATGCCAGTACATTGAAAGAAACAAATCATAGCAAAGTATGTTGTTAAGCAAATAAAAAATATTAAAGCAAACACAATTTTTCCAGTGTCTAAAGACATTAAGCATTCAACTTAAATAGGAGTATAAGCATGTATCCATTATGTAATGAGAAGGCTATTGCTCAAAATGAGGAAACCACCATCGAAGATACCATTACTCAAAGGAAGTGTGTACAAGAGTGCATTGAGAAATCACCACTATTGCTCAAGGAAGAGCTAATAGTGTGCAAGAGAAGCTACCATTGAATGCTACATAAAATAAGCCCATATAGCTTGAAAGCACACTACCCATCTCGATCGAGGAGTCCAAATGAATTCATCCCTACAAAATAAGGTGAAAGAACATTCAAATAGAAGATAAAGTAATTGAAACTCAGGGGGGATATTTCAAGCATTAAGGGTTGTAATAGAATGCCACATGCAAGTTATATGTGTTAGTAATCTAATTACAAGAGACATTATAACATAACAAAAACACAAGTTACAATGTTCATCTATAGTATAACATTCATGGTGTAACACCTATTGTGTAAGAGTGCAAAGAAAACCAATGGTTGTGTAACATTCATGGACATACATTGGAGTGTCATTTGGCAAGTAGAAGGTGAATATATTGGAAAATCAAATACCCATATCAAGAGTGCATACTAAAAGGATAAATATTTAGAATTCATAGAAGTAATTTTTCATTGAATGCAAGGTAGAAAAGTCAAGGTGTGGATAGCATAACACATTTGGCAGTAAATAGAAGGTACATTTGGTAGAGAAGGAACATTTTGTAGTAAAGAGAAGATACATAGAAGGCACATCTGGTAGTGTGTCCAAGCTGTGGATAGGTCAAGCATTAAATATTGCTATAGCAGTGCATCATGGAAGCCAAGCAAAGAGGATGAAACCCATACGTGCAGATTGAGTGTAAAGGTGATAATGTACATTGGAAGAGTGTCAAATTTTGAAGAGTTGAAAGAGTGCCAAAGTTTGAATAATTTCAATGTTGAAAGATAGCCAATGTTGGAAGAACAAGAAGAGTGTCAAAGTTGGAAGAGCACCAAATTCAAGGATGTGTAAAGGTTGACTAAGAAATTACCACCAGTTCAAGTTTGAGGTAATTTAATTTATGCACAGATATTCATAGCCCTAAGTTAGGAGAAATAAGGTTAAGTAAAGAGAATTATTATCTAAGATATAAAGTGGAAGTATTTTGGAAAAGAGAAGACATGAAATCTTGAAAAGAAGTTGAAAATCTATTTGATAATTTATTTGGAGAAATTAAAGAGACAAACAAAGTTTTGTAATTTAATTATTTAATGTTACAAAAAAAATTAAAGATATTTGCAATTCAATTTATATTGGAGTAAAAAGGGTTTCTACATCAAACTAGATTTACAAAATTGCAAATATATTTTATCTAAATTTCTAAGTTTGGAGATATAAGGTATTCAACATCAATATAAGAAAAGGTATTTGAAGATTAGTATTAGTTCTAAGAAATCACTCTTTACACTAAGAAGGCAAAAGGATGTCTACCTCAAGAAATTCATTGATTAATGAAATGGAGAAAGAAGTTAGAAAAGGAAGAATAAATATCATAAAATATGGAATTAAAGAAATAGTTGAAAATTCTAAAGGAAAGTTAGACTTAGTTCCAAGTTTCATTTATAAGGAAGCATTAGAAGAAAAATTTGAAACATTAGAATACTATCTGCATGTGAAGATGTTTGAAGTAATCGATAATGACAAATATAGTATTATGATTCCTTTGAATATTGCAAGTATATTTTATATGAACTACTTACACTCAGGCATTACAAAGAAATGGACTTGAAACTGGAGTTAATTGAATCTCTTACAAAGAAAAAAAATTGAATGAATCATTTTTGGAAAAAGTATTTCATTCTTCATGTAATGTAAATGACTCAAGTTCATCAAATTTAGGATCTTATCATGATGTTATAAGTGAATGTTCTGAAGGTTCAACACAAAATAAAGTTTATGGTTTAAGGACAAAGGCAAGGAGAAGGTATTTTTGTAGGAATAACCTGATAGTGCAGCATCATCTAAAGTTTTACAAAGTGACACTAATGATGAAGACAAGCAAGAGGAGAAAGAACATGAACAAGAAGAAATACAATGCAAAGTGAGTTAAAGAATGAAGACTATGTTGAAGACTAAAGTATTCAATAACAAAATAATGTAATACGGAGGGGTGTTGGAGTATATTACATTATTTGGTTCATGTTAATATACCATCCTTGGTACATCATTAGATTAGGAAAGTGTGTCTTAGATTAGGAATTATTATTTAATGTAATAAATCTACAAGTATGCATAATATTCAATAATATAAATATGAACATTAGTCCATGTGTACATGAGTCCATAGAATAGGAAGTTGAAGAGTCTATAAGTGTGAAGGCCAAGAGTGCTACATATGAAGAGTCACATTACATTATATATGTAGAGTAATGTGAAGATGTAAGATGACATGACTTGTAATGATATTACTTGGTTCTTATAGAGCTATGGCACCATTTCCATGAGCATTTTTTTATGGTATGTTTAGGAGTAGTTATTATAGTTATTTATGTGTTTTATACTTGCAAAATATTACCTTGATCATATACATTGGCTTGTGAGTTTATTTGATATCTTTTGGTTTATTTATCTTAAGTATATAGCTTCAAAATCTAATAACCCTAATCTAATATACCACTCGCTAATATAATATTTACAAATATATAAATATGCCATGGGATACTTTAACATCTACCAATGTTACCAAATAGTGTAATATCTCTAATAGTCCTTATTTAGCATCTTGGTAATAGGGTAAACCAATTGTGCAAATATGGTTATGAATTTGGCCACAAACTAAATCTTCCCAAAGAATAATCTAACATGTTTGATTAATGAGGGCAAATACAACTCTTTGATTTGGTTAGGATTAATAATAAAGCCTTTTTGTTTTTACACCATATGACCTAGGAGATTTTCTTCTTGCACCATAAAAATAGATTTATTGGGATTTAAGAAGATCCATGCCCTCTTAACCTTTTGAAAATTAATTCTATATGTTTTATGTTTTTACTCCTTTCCTTGGAAAATATAGTCGTCATTAAGGTATATGAGTGCCAGTGGTCTTAATGGGAATACACATGGCTCTCTAGAATATGGCCCTTGCATAATATAGTCTATAAGATATAATTTGATAAGTAATTCCATAGTTAATGGTTAAGGTAATCTTGTGTTGATCACCATATTTGATCCATATTTGATTTTATCCAAAATAATTGTCAAGCAAGGATAACATTTGGACCCTACCACTGTGTATAGAATTTGGTTGATTTATGGTAATGGATAATGATCCTTCAACAATTTCCTATTAATTTTCTTGAATTCAATGCATAAACTAATATCCCCATTCCTTTTGTGCATGGGAACTAGGTTTACACCCATGTATAATGTTTGATGGGAAACACATTTATGCTTGTAGAAGTTTGAGTAGCTCCTTCTATAACAACCCACCAAAACCAACCCAAGAGAAATATTTTTTCACAAGTAGGGTTCACCAAGAGTCCCAATATTGTTTTAACATTTTCAATGCTTCACCACATTTGAGTTCAATGTCACTACAGATGACACTCAAGTGGACAAGAGTGTCCAACATCCCATATTTCTAGGGTTCACCTTACTAAACCTCACCATTTAGAAGGATGCCAAAGTGGTCCCTTATTGGATTGTAAAATTATAACTTCATCTATATCCCTAATTTTTCAAAATAATTAGGGTCAAACATCTAGGTGAGTCTAAGAAATGCCAATATTTTATTGAATTACAAGTTTGTAGGGATAAGTCTATTTTAATAGTAAATACAGCAAAAAGATCGACATAGCCTATATCTAAGTATCATAGAAGTACATTGGTCCAAAAATCCTCATTATCATAGGAAGGTCAAAGTTACGGTCCTTTATTTCCATCATATTTATTCGAAGGGAGATTAATTTTCAATTCATTCAAAATATCTAACCCTCTTCATCACCCTCATTATTTTAATTTTTATCCACTTTACATTTTTCTAAAGTCTTCCCCCTAAATAAAATTCACCCCATTTTCCCCATTAATCCATTTCATTTTCCTTTTACCATACCCATTATATAATTCTCTCATCGATCCATTAATTACTCTTTCATGATTTCATGAAGCCTCTATTTTCCATTTAATTCATAATAATTATTCTTTTATATCAATTTGTACTAAGGTTTTTCACATCCTTTTTATTTTTCAATCATGGGGCTTCGTTTTTCCCTCACAAAAATTATATCTCCAATACCATGAAATTCCTTTCCCTTTTAATTTCTATTGAAATTTTATTAGACCTTCATCATACCACCTTCAATAATTCCCTACAAATATTCATTATATCTACCAACATTCATAACAACCCCCTTTATCACTAAGGTTTTCATCATGATATCATACCAATCTGGTTTAGAAGCCCATACATAGTATTATTTCTATCATAAAGGCCTTTAAAACCCCATAATAAACCAAGTCCATAAAACCAATATAAAATTCATGGCCTAGGTTGTGTAAAATATTCGTTATTGACACATTCTAATTGGTCAAGAAAATCGATAGCCCAACTTCAATCAGTGATACAATAATTATAATATCCAATTGGATGGAAATAAATTATCCAAATCACATTGCACATCCATCAATGATGTGGTCCTCATCAATGATCCATTAGAAATAGTCTTATATTGGCCCAAATATACATGGCTTAGATCTTGTCGGTGATAAAGGAATCAACAGTACGAACATCATCACGGTTGCAATAGTGACCATATTTGTTTGGCCAACCATTTAAGGGTATAGGTATTAGGTATATGTAAGGTCCCAAAGACCCATGATAAATATGTACCATCATCTCCCTTGAGTCATCAAATAACATGTAATAAGTCATCCATCATACCACAAGAATTATCCCTATTAGGATTCACCTCATCCTAGAGGTCAAAATGCATCAAGTCCTTATGAATAGTTAATATTCATAAGATCATTCATAAGTTTGATGTCACATATCCTAATTCCTAATCAAGGTTCATTCCAAAAAAAAAATTGCCTTTGTCGTAAAGCTACCACCATAATAACCAACAACTTAGATTCGATCAGATAAATCGAACACATAATGCCCATCAATGATCTATTAGTTATGAGACCTAATTGGCAAGACAATGAGGGTTTTAGATTGATTTAACATAGAATAGATTTACGATGAGGCTTCTATTGGTGATACACCAACAACAAACCCTAATTGGTTGAATAGTTAACGACATAAATCTTATGGTAGATGTGAGATGAAATTGATTAGACATTTTTTGTAGGACTGCTCAAACTATCGAACTTGTTTCAACCATATCTCACTCATCCGAACTCGAATTGAGCTAAAATTTTGAGGGTAGATGCCTGAAAAACCCTAGAATGTCTCCACCAATTTTCATATCATTTGGAGCAACACAGATCCTAGCACATCCCTATGTGTGAAAGATATATTTGGCAAGCGACTGTGCGAGGGTTTCATCTGGGTTGAGTGCAAGTAGCTCCAGAGGTTGGTTTTTAGGGCCTTCGGGCCCTAGAGGCAAATATTTTTGTGGTTTATGCTCAATATTTTAGCAAGAAATGTTGTAGGGGATACAATATGGGTTAGAAATTTGTCTTTCAATAGATCATACTATGAACTTGAGTGACAACGGCTTCCAATTTGCTGCACAAAAGAAAAGTGAAAACCATACCTTTCCACGACGTCTAGGGAAAGGATTAAAGAGATCACGAAACAAGTTTCAAGCAGTTGATCAAAAAATGGCTCATATCTCAAGTGAATCTGGTGCTAAGGTGCACCCACAAAATAATTCTACTGTGAAAACCCCTATCAAGGGTAAGAATTTTGAAGACTCGATCCCAAAAATGAATTTTAGGGATGCCCTTCATGGTGGACAGCCTCAACCCAATGCTAATATCAATATTAGGGCTTCCCATAAACCTCTAAGAATGCCTAAGATTGATCCCAGGAAAATGGAGTCGGGATGTCTTAAAGCAGCTGATGGAACTCCTATTGTTAAGCTTGATATGGGTAACATTCAGACTGGCATTGAAGATTTGGAAAAAAGAGGACTAATTTGTCGGTTCGTGGGTTTTCGTCCGAGTCTATCTGCTTTCAAATTCTGGGCTGCAAAAAGCTAGAAAACTAAAGGTGAGTTACAAATATCTATTTATCCAAATGGTTATTTTCTTGTTTTATTTGCTAATAATGAAGATAGAGAGAAAACTTTTCAAGGGGGTCCTTGGTTTCTTGGAAGGGCAGGGCTTTTCATGAAGCCCCGGCATACTAAATTTAAATCGAAGAAGAGATGCCTTCTATAGCTCCCGTGTGGGTTAGACTCTTTGGCCTCCCTATTGAATTTTGGAATCCTACTATTTTTTCTTCAATTGGAAACTCTTTAGGAACTTTTATGATGATTGCTGATTGTACTCAAAATTTTGAACATATTATTTATGCTCGGATTTGTGTTTTAATGGATTTTGACAAACCCCTACCTAAAAATATCACATTACAATTTGGGGAAGACACTTGGGAGCAAGTAGTGGACTATGAGAACATTCCTTTTCATTGTAGAATTTGCCATGAATATGGTCATTTGGCCAGTGCTTGCCCAAATAAAATTCCTGATCAAAAGAAAGAAGATATAAACTCAACAGGTTTCCAAATACCTAAGAAGAAGAACACTCAAGAAAAACCAGTTATGAAGGATCAATCAAAGTCATCTCGCTAATATGTTTGAAATCCTTTCCACAAATGATGTCCCAAGTGAGGAAGAGGAAATAATGGAAACTGAAATCTTAGAAACACAATTTAAATATGAAGGGAAGAACTCGGAGACAAACCAACAAATCAAAGGTTTTCAACAAAAAAAAGGAGAAAATTTACACAAGAAAAACAATATTTCAAATGTCAAAACTTCAAATAATGCAGGTCCCAATATAGACTCCATTGAACCATCTAGTAAAATTTTGGCTATGTACGAGCATTCTTCAAGGTTAGAAGCCATCTCAGATTCAATTGGAATAAGTCAAGAAACAAGGAAAAAAAATTGAAGATGGATTCTAATCAAAAAGTAGGTCGCAAGACCAATCAATATCATATGGTAAAAGAAGGTGAAAAGCTTGTAGAGGAAGGTAAGATTAATGCCCTTCCCAACTTTTTTAGCCCTGGTATTAATGAAGATCATCACTTGGAATATTAGAGGACTCAAAGGGAGTCTTTCAAAACAAAATGAAATTAGAAGAATGATTCAGATAAATCATCCACATCTTGTTTTCCTTCAAGAAACAAAGATGTCAATGGAGGATATGGACTTAATTGCTAGTAAAATTTGGCCAGCTAGAAAAGTGGTTTCCCTCAGTTCCCAAGGGACTTCGGGTGGCATTGCTTGTCTTTGGGACCCAAAAGAGGTAGTTATTCACCATATGGTTGGCAGTTGGGGTTTGTTGGCTATAGCTATTCAAAGTAGACATTCCAACCAGATTATGCTCTGCATTACTGTTTATGCTCCGACTTCTTTGGAGGAAAAAAAGAAGAAAGTGGAAGGATATTACTCATATTATCTCTCATTTTCCTAAAGCTTGGATCTTGATCGGAGGAGATTTCAATACCATCCTCTCTCTGGATGAGAAAATGGGGGGAAATAGAAATTTGGACAAAAGCACTGACCTCATGAGCGAATATATTGCAAACCTCCATCTTGTGGATATCCAACCAGATAATGGCCTTATGACTTGGTCTAACAGAAGGCAAGGCTTAGCTTGTATAATGGAGAGATTGGATAGGTTTTTTCTCTCTGAAAATTTCTTAATCCATGGTCACATTCCTAAAGTGAAGACTCTTAATAATGTTGGTTCGGATCATTGGCCAGTCATGGTGGAAATGTGGAAAACCAATGTGAGTTTCTCTCCTTTTTTTTTCAATTAATGTGGCTTAGAGACATTTCCTTCAGACCTCGTGTGCAACAATGGTGGAAGGAAGGTAAACCTAGGCATGGGACTAAGATGTTCTGTTTTGCCAAAATATTGCAATACATTAAATCCAAAATCAAGACTTGGAACTGGAAAGAGTTTGGGGATGTTCATAAAAAAACATGAAGTTATTGCTCATCTTGAAAATTTGAATAAGAAAATCCGTTTAGATGGCCTCACAGAGAAGAGAAGTGCGGATGAAATTAAACTCACAACTCAGTTAGAGGAATGGGAAAAAAGAGAAGAAATCTTATGGAAGCAAAAATCTAGAATTCAATGGCTCAAAGAAGGAGATCGAAACACAAATTTCTTCCACAAATCTCTTCTAGCTCGAAGATCTCACAACTTTATTTCTTCCTTAAAATCAGATTCTGGAGATGTTGTTTATACTTGGGATGGCATGAACTCTATTGTTGTTGATTACTTTTCCAATATTTTTGCTGCTACTCCTCTTGACTCAGCTTCACAACAAAATGTTCTTCAAGCAATCCCTTCTCTTATCACTTCTAAGGAGAACTCTATTTTGACTACTCCTATTACTATCAATGAGCTTCAACAAGTAGTTTTTAAAATGCAAAAAGGGAAAACCCTAGGTCCTGATGGTTTTCCCATTGAGTTCTACCAAGAGTTCTGGGATATCCTTCATGTTGATTTATTAGAGGTGGTGGAAGAAGCCAGGAAATCCAAAGAAATTTTGAAGGTTATCAATAAAACTTATATTACTCTTGTTCCAAAATCTCAAGAGGTTGATCATATCTCAGCTTTTAGACCTATTGCTTTATGTAATGTTCTTCTCAAAATCATTACTAAAATCATGGCAGAAAGGTTGAAGCCTCTTTTGCATAAGATTATTTCCCCGAGCAAGGGGGTTATGTGGAAGGACGTCAAATAGTAGATGAGATAGTTCTTGCTCAGGAAGCCATCCATTCCATGGATATGCAAAATTCTCCTTCCATGTTCATTCGGTTAGACTTATCCAAAGCTTATGACAGAGTGGATTGGCACTTCCTTATCAAAGTTTTGAGGCAATTTGGTTTCTCTAAGGATTGGATGGATTGGATTATGGGATGTATCTCTTCAGTTTCCTACTTAGTTCTTATCAATGGCAGGCCTTCTCGGTATTTCCCGACTTCCAGAGGTATTAGGCAAGGTGACCCGCTATCCCCTTATTTATTCATCATTCTTGTTGAATGCTTGGGTAGGACTATAACCAAAAAGAGGGAAAACAAAACCCTTGAGGGAGTTACCATTGCTCATGGAGCTAGACCTATCTCTCATCTTCAATTTGTGGATGACTCTACTCTTTTAGGTAAAGCTACAATTAAGGAAGCTTCTAATATTAAGCAAATCATTAGCTATTTTTCTAAGGCTATTGGGCAGTTGATCAATGAAGACAAATCTAAAGTTATTTTCTTTCACTGCTCTGCTAGATAGGAATCCATGGTCTTGGATAAATTAATATATAAGAAGACCTCTCTTCCAATCACTTATTTAGGTATTCCCATAAATATTCAAAGGCAGAAAAATAAATATTGGAATTGGTTGTTGGACAAAGTCAAGAAGAAAATTGGAAAGTGGACCAACAAGTGGCTTTCTTCTAGGGGTAGAATCACCTTGGTAAAATCAGTCCTTCAAGCTATTCCTATTTATGTTTCTTCCATTTTGAATATCCCAAAGGTTGTTCTTCGAGAATTGGATCAAATCAGTCATCGTTTCCTTTGGAGTGGTACTAAGGAGAAAAGAAAATGGGCCTTGGTGAAATGGGATACTTTATGTCTTCCTAAGAGTGAAGGGGGGTTAGGATTCCGGTCTTCAATTAATAACAACAAAGCTTTAGCTACTAAATTATATTGGAGGATGTTGCATAACCCCAATGCTCTTTGGGCCAATAATCTCCGTGCTAAATATGCTGAGAACAAAAGTCCCGAAGACCTTGTTCGCTATCAACTTCCTACCAAAGGTTCTCCCATTTTAGCAGTTCTTAAGACTGGTGAGGATTTGATAAAGAAAAAATTATTTTGGATCATTCATAATGGTCAACATGCAAATTTTTGGACAGATTCTTGGGATGGTCACAAGCCTTTGATAACTCAGTTTCCCGATTGGAGGCCTTGGATGGAGGAGCTTCACCGAGCTAATTGGATAAAGGTGGCTAATTACTATCGATACCATACTGGTAATTCAAAGGTTGGTAGATATTGGATCCCTATTGAGGACTGGCCTATTCAAATCCCGGAAAGGCAAAGACAAGATATCCAAGGCATCCTTCATATGAGATCCCTCTCTTGGTCCCATGAAAAATATTGTTTTGGATGGAACAACACTACTAAGGGTGAGTATTCAGTTGCTCAAGGTTATTTGACCTTATGCCATAATAATCCCAACCATTCTTCTGACATATTTTCTCGATTGTGGGCTCAAAAGCTCTGGCCTAAGGTGAGGTTCTTTAATTGGATTTTATTGCATCGTAGGGTGCTTATCGGTGAGCAACTTATGAAGCATGGTTTTCATGGCCCTTTTAGATGTGAAATGTGTGAAGAGAATGTAGAAAATATCAACCATATTTTTATTGAGTGTACTTTAGCCTCTGAGCTATGGAGGAGAATGGCCACTTTACTTGGCTTATAGTGGTCCAATTTTTTTACTTTTGAACAGCTTTGGAGGGATTGGCCTAATCAAGAGGGTGTTGATCATTTTATTAGGCGCTTAGTTTGGATGGGTTCTACCATTCTTCTTTGGAATATTTGGAATGAAAGGAACAACCAAATTTTTAATCAAGATAGGAAGGATATTCACTATATTTGGAAAAATACCATAGCCAACTTAGTTGAATCAGTCCATCAACTCCTTAATCACCCCAAAAATCCCACCAAATATGGGATCAAGTGATGCAAAGATTGAAGATTAAATCTTCTAAGGGCAACCAACTTAAAGGGAATGTGAGTATTAGTAAGATGGATAGGACTAGAAATTGGCAACCTCCTCCTAAGGATTTTGGAAAAGTCAATACTGATGGAGCCTCTAGAGGGAACCCTGGAAAAGCCAGTGTGGGAGGAATTGGTAGACTTTCAGATGGCTCCCTAGTTTTTACTTTTGTTGAGAATTTGGGTATTCTTTCCAATAACCTTGCTGAGGGGTATGGTATCCTCGGAGGCCTTCAGGAGGCTACTAAGGTTGGATGGGAAAAGGTGTTAGTTGAGTCTGACTCTCAACTTATGATTAATCTCTTGAAGACTCCTCTAAGAATCATAAGGTGGATTGGAGAATAAAAATAATTATTGAGAAGATTCAGTTAATCCAGATGGGATTTTTGAAAGTTGATTACAATCATGTGGTCAGAGATCAAAACAAGAGTGTTGATGCTTTAGCTAATTGGGCTTTGGACAAAGGTGATCTTACTTGTTATGGCCACCCTCCTATATGGTGGGCTTCTCAAATTAGGGAAGCTCTTCTTTCTATCATTTCTTTGGATGGCTCCAGTTCTGAAGGTACCTAGTTTCTTCTTGTTTTTTTTTTTTTGCTTCTCTTTGGTTCATTCAATTTTTTTTAGTTCCCTAGCTCATTCTATTCTTTATTTTGTTTCCTCTATTGATTCTTGCCTTAATAGTCTTCTGGTCTAGATAGGTCATTGTTTTGTTCAATTTTTTTTTTGTTTTTTCTTTTTTTGTTTAGTTTTTTAAGGTGGGTGGGTTCTTTTGTTTTGTTTTGTTTTTGTGTTCTTTGTGTTGTTTTTTGTTGTTCTTGTGTTTTTGTTGTTTTTTTTTTTTTTTTTTTATGTTTTTTGTTATTGTTCTTGTGTTTTTTTGTTCTTGTTCTTGGGTTTCTCTTTGTTTGTGTTATTTCGTGTTTTTATGTGTGAGTGTTTTCTATGTTTTTTGTTTTTGTTTATTGTCTATTGTTGGTTGTTTTTTATTTTTAATTTAATTTAATTTTTTTAATTTTTTAGGTTTTGGTTGTGTTTATTTTTCATGTTTTTTTGGGTTATGTCTTTGTAGTGTTCTGTTGTTTTTGTCTTGTTTGTGTTTTGTTATGTGGTTCTTGTGTTTTTCTATGTGGTTTGTGTTGTGGTTTCTTTTATCTTATTGTGCGTGTTTGGTTGTGCTTTTGTTTTTGACACACTCAAGGAGCATGTTTTTTATTTTATTTTATTATTTTTGTTGTTATTTACTTATTTTTAAATTGGTTTTGTGTGTTTGTTTGCTCCTTGAGTATGTCAAAGGTGGTAGGCCAGGTCCGAGTCCTGGGCATTTTTGGCGGAATGGATACCCCTGCCTCCTTGGGTCTTACCCAAAAGTGGCATCCCTTTTGGGATGTTTTCCACAAATTAAAAAAAAATCTTATGGCAGATGCATCAACAAATGGCTTGGATCTTATCAAGATAGCTCTAGTGAAGGTTAGTGGTTGGTATCAAAAGGGTAATGTATAAAATAATTATATTTTCTTAATAGCTCTTATATTTACCTAATTCCTCCAAATTTCTAATTCTTCATAATATTTTAGGGTATATTAAGTCCTCTAATATCCTCAATAATTATGTAAAAGGTCTTTATAAGGTCTAAGATATAACCCTATCAAGATTAATTAAAAATTCCATCCAACAATAAAGCCTATCGCTAACAAATATATGCATAACTCCTAAGGTCTAAGGTCAAGTCGATAAAATATTATGATCAAATTTAAATCTCCTCCCTAGTCTCTAGATCTAATTAAATCATGACATATTTGTAATACCTCTGTAAGTCCTTGCTAGTCTTGAGCATTGATTTCCAAGGTCTAACGTCTAAGTTCTTGCGTATCCATGTTTATACCATGGTCTTAAGTTACCTTTGAATTTATTTCTCAATAACCTAAGGTGTGTTGAAGAAAATTAAGTCAGATCGCATGGATAGTCCAGATTTTAGTGTGTATATCAATGGCTCAGTCTTCATTGATGATACATCAATGATGGAATCTAATTGGTCTAAATTGGATGGCTTAATATTGAACAAGAATTATGAGAAGAATGGTGTGGTTTCCATTAGGTATAGAAGAAATATGATACCTTATTGTCCAGAGAAAATAGTAAGATCTATAGTACAAACTTCATTGCAAAAAGAAGATCGAACAACTCAGATCATCCATCTATATATTTGAGGTCTAACAAGATCAAAAATCACCTTTTGGAGATCTCAAAAGTGGTATTCCTAGGAAATAACAAGTTTATGTGGCACAAATGGGATTCAAGTATGTAAAATAACAAATCCACCAAACCAATCATAAAACTGAGCTCTTATGAGAAAATCATTATTGTAGTCCAAAGATATTCTTAATCACTAGAATCAGAGGTTTTAAACTCACTACAAATGACATCTAAAGAGTGTTTAGACTCATTCTAGAAAATCAAGACCTAAATGTAAAGGTAATCTCATTACAATCTACATTTATGCTTAACACCACATTTTACCACAAAATGTTTGGCTTTGATTACCAAGTATCTTACAAATTTCCAATCGAGAAAATAACCCTTAGAAATTGGGCCAAATACTATGTAGATATGATCAATATTGTGTTAGGGATAAAATAACTAAATTTCATTCGTAAAGAGGTAATGTACCTTGTCTTCTAGTTGAATAAAAGGGGGGAGATACCAATGTACTTGTGGGAAGATATCATTAGTGAAAATTTACATAGACAACTGATAAAATTGCAAAAGACCATCAAAGAGCATAGGGAGGTCATGCTACAATTTATTGACTACTCTCTTCTTATTCATATTATCTTAGGACAAATAGATGTACGTACAATTTAGGAATTAGGAGGAGTAGACACAAAGCTAATTCAAGAAAGGCTTCCTTAGATTCACGAGGGCTGGTCTAGTTATAGTTAATTCTTTGGAAGATTTTTTACAGTCATCTTATCATTTATGTGGTCAAAATCCACCTAGACTAACTTTGGAGTGGCCTTATTTTTACATCAAATAAAAGTGGGAGATTTATTTTTTACAAAATACTTCACATACATCCAGTTGTTTAGAGAAAAACTTCCCCCAAAAGCACTCCTAAAGTATTGTTCGATGTCAATTGCCATGCTAGAGATTTCCAAGCAAATAGTCGAAGAGGCTAAAATGAGGGCTAGTAGGAAGAAAACAAGAGTCCCATCACTTAAATTGCCTTACTGACTAGGATATTATATCTATAAATGCTACTATATCCTACTTTGAGCTATGTAGAGGATGGATGAATATGGCTTTGCTGAAATTACTTGGAGGGCTTATGACCCAAAGGGAGTTTATAATAAGGAGATAGAGAAGTTAATTAAATACCATATAGGGCATGAATAAGATCCACTTAAGGATGCCATGCATATAGCAATCATGAATAGAATATCATTGACAAATATGTGGAAGATGAAAGAAAGACCATACACATAAATAGAAATAGTGGAAAATTATCAATCTAGACTCAATGTACTAAGAATGGGTACTATTGTGGCTATCACACAACGTACCCCAATTTGGGGACCCACTCCAAATTTTTGTATTTTTTATTCTTTGTTTTATCCAATTTTGCTCGCATCAAAATTTTTGAAAATTTGCTTACATCAAGATTTTTAAAATTTTACTTACATTGAGATTTTGAAATTGTTGATATCTTTGCATCTTGAAGGCTTGAATTTAGTTGCAATGATTTGAATTGAATATTTTTGAATATTTGCATCTTAATTACATTATTTCAAATAAAATAATTTTAAAAATCATATTTTTAAAGGTTTTCAAAGGTTTAAATAATTAAATTTCATTTTAGGG
The DNA here is from genome assembly GCA_028583015.1 of Wollemia nobilis. Lineage (NCBI taxonomy): Eukaryota > Viridiplantae > Streptophyta > Pinopsida > Araucariales > Araucariaceae > Wollemia > Wollemia nobilis. The sequence goes on along the minus strand of JAQPPZ010000613.1, from coordinate 1,730,249 downwards.
TTATTCAAATTTTATCACTTTTGCCCTAAAATTAATGTAAAATTGAAATAGACATATCTTGAGCTAGAAAAATCCATTTGAACTCATTCAAAACTTGGTAGAAATATATTGATTTCCTATTTTTAATTGTGCTAAAATTATACGATTTTAGATGTATGGAAATTTTCATTAAAATGTAAGAACTTTGAATTTTGACTCAATTTTGGGCAAAAGGAAAGTTACGAAGGAAAATAAATAATAAATAAAATAAAGGTTGGCTTTGTCTTAATATTATGATGAATATGTTATTACGTAGGTAATACAAGGGTTGAAAATAATAGTTATGAAATCCATTTCAAAAATAGTTATAAAACTAAACAACGAAAGAGATTATTATATTATAAATATCCATTGAAATCCAAGAAGAGGTCAAAATATTTTTGGAGTGAGCAGAAGAGAAGATAGAAGATTTCCATTGCCAAAGGTTTCCTCCTTGGTTGTTTGCCAAATAAGATTTCATCTTTGTAGTTGATTGACAAAGGTATTCTGAAGAAAAACATTCATAAAAAAATTTATTTTATAATATATTCATTTTATTGTGGTGAAAAATATGCATGCGGATGGTATTTTCATTTTACATGATTGAATATATTAATTAATTCCTTTGAATATTGCACCCAATTTAATTTGAACTATGTTAATTCTGGTTGGATTAAATTAGGTTATGTTTCAGATTATCTTTGTTTGCATATTCTGGATGGAGTTTTGAAATTTTTGTAACCTGCATTTTATTTTTATTTCATTTTTATTTTATTTTCCTAACTCTAAGCATTATATATATATTTTTTAATTTCATCGCACAAGAAAAAATCAAAACCCTAAGTTTTATGCAAATTTTTAATTTTTCATATTAGGGTAAATGTTTATTTTATTTTAATAAGTTCTCAATATTACACATTTGAAATAAACATTAGGGTTTTAATTAATAAAATTTTTCAAATAATAATAATTAAAGTTCAAACATTAATTATTTGGAAAATTTTAAGTAAGATCATTTTATAAGGTTAAAATTCAAATATTTGCACTTCACAAGTTTTATTATGTGCAACATTTGATTATTAATTGTACACTTCGGCAATTAATTTCATGAACAACAATATTTTCACAATTTAAGTCTAATATCAAACCACAGACCCCTTGTTAACATTTATATGCACCTCTGAGGTATTCAACAACATTTTCACATTTTACAAGCATACAAGCACATTTTAAAAAATTAAGCAAATAAAACCTTGGAGAAACTAACTATTTCTTTGCAAGAGAGGATAACTTTGACATGATCCTAATTGTGAGTGTGTTTTCGTAATTGGATGAAAATATCACTCAATAGGTACTATCAAGTCTATTGCTCCACTAGTTTCTATGACACAACCTGAGGAGATTGAAGATCCCTTCATGAGAGTAATTGAACAAGAACAAGAATAGTTGGAAATAGTAATACAAGAGATAAAAAACCACTACTAAAGAACAAAGTCAACATATTTCTAAAAAGGGAGGTGCCTAGAAGTAGATTGAGCAACCCTCTTAGGAACAAGTCATTGGTGGAGATGTATTAGGAGTCAAAAAGGGAAAGAATTGGCTATCACCATCCCTATCTTTCCAAAGCTAAATACGGTAGAAGAAATTGAAAAAATATTAATGAACCCCAAAAGAAAACTAGAACTAGCAATTGACTTGCTTGATATGGCTCCCATGCATCTGGTGACTAAAAAATAACATAATATTTTTGACATTGACATGTAGAAAATTATGCATGTTGGAGGGTTACAAAATTTATTAAGGAAGCACTTTCTGGGAGAGACACTTTCTTCTAGTTCTCCACCAAATAAGAAGCTTAGAAAAAAATACAACTCAGTCTCAAGAGTATCTCACTTTGTAGTCTTGACCAATAGAAAGGAGAAATACATTCAATTTAGTCTTGTAGAAGAAGAATAGATATTAGCTCTTGAGAAGATTTCAAAGTAGAATGTTGCTTAGCATGTTATAGCCCAGCAAGGTATCACCCAAGGAGGTCATGAGGTTACTATTATAATTCTCTTACCTAAAAATATAAAAGAATTCTATATTGATCCAGTGAATAAATAGATGCAGGTTAAAGGATATTCAATATATATTATGAAGATAGAAATTGAGGCGCAGTCTTGGACCATCGTAGCCATATAAAAAGAACAAAAATAACTAAGAATCCAAGCTACTTAGCTCAAGCAAGTATAGATTGAGAAAGACTAGGTGTAAGCTAAAAATGAAAGGTTGCAAGTGAAAGTCAACAAAATTCAAGGGAAGATATCATAGACGTAAACTGAGAAACAATTTGATAGTGCTATCTTTGTTAAGCACTATAAACAAGATCTAATAATAGAATCGAAAGGAGAAGTCAAGCCATTCACCAAGATTCTTAAAGACCTAGTTAACATCATAAATATGACTCAAAGCTTGAGGACCTTATTGTAGAATACAAATCAAATAATAGTGGCCATAAATCCTTTTTACGTAAGATGTAAAGAGTACAACCAGATCAGTAGAAGGTAAGTTACCACATCATATAGCCAAAGTCATGATTTTCAAATAGAATTTCACAAGTTATACACCTATCTTCATGAAAGGAAGGCCATACTAGAATAAATACCTTTAGGACATGGAAGAATGGATAAAAGAGATATATGTTAAAATAAAATGGGATTGCATCATGCTGAAGGAAATTTTAGTGGAAGACAAAGTTGACAAACTCATAACTAACATAATAGAGTAATTTAAGTGTAACAAAAAATATTAGCAACAATTGGCACAATAGCTTAATAAATTGACACAACTAGTCCAAAACATAATTGAGTTTACAGATGAAAATGAATCCTCATATAAAAACTATATCAACCAATTACTGAGCATGAAATACAAGATCACTTTAGTGGCCTTTATTTGTGATGAAGCATGGGGGAAAATTGCAAAATTGGTAGGGGTAAATATACAAGAAGAAGATAAAACTAAGGAAGTCAATGCAGGGCCTACCATAGAAATAAACAAAGGAATGAAGCTAGAAATAGGATAAAAGTGATATTAAGGTACAACTATCTTCAAGGTAATTAAAGCTGAAGGAGTCCAAATGTAATTTTGATAATAAATGGTACTATTTATGCCAGATGGTAGTTTTTCATAGTTTTTGACAACCTATAACAACCCATTTTTGTTGTAATACACTCAAGAGATCAATGGTAAATAAATATATAGATGGGCACATCCTCACCATAAATTTGTAACTGAATTATAACAACCAAGGCTACTTAAACAGTTGCATCGACCAGCTAATATCATCAAGCATAGCATAGCAAAATTTTATAAGAGGTATTTTTGAGTGTGCTATTCCAATGAATTGCATTCTCCCTTTTTTTGTCTTAGTATTCCATCTCTTATTTCTTCCAAACTTTGTGCAAGAATTGTCGAGATTCCATTCAGTCTTCTAAGATCATTTCTAGGAGCTGAACCAGGAGTTGAAGATTCTTTATCATTGCTTTTAGGGTAGAGAATTGGCTTCCCCTATTGCATTATTTGAATAAGGTGAATTTTGTATTTTATACTAAAGTATATAATTATAATTAATTATACCAATAAAATCAATAGAAGATTTTGAATATTCAAAGTCCAAATCCATATAAATTTAAAAATGTTCTAATAACTTAAATTTAATTAAATAAACATATCTTCTAAATATAAAGTCCGCTTTACTTTCTTTATTTATTTTTTGATTTGGCACTTTACTTTATTTTCTATATTTATGTACTATTTTTTAATTTTAAATTATTTGTAAAGAGAACAAGACTTGACAACACATGAATGCAAAATGCATGTTCACATATAATGTAAGGAAACCACCGAATGACCCTCTATTTCAATGAAGTGGCTCATTTTGGCTCTACCTTTGACTCTAAAACATTATTAGAGCTGTCCAGGAGCTACTTGCTCTGTTCGCTTTAGCTCATTATAGCAATTCATAAAATAATTTTTCACCGGTGTATGTTAAATCTTGTAGAGTGGTTTTCCATGGAAAAATCTCATGTTGTGGATGATATATTGGGTTTGGCGATGAGCGAAGAAGGGGTCATGGATTCCATTTATACTTCTATTTCAAAGAGTGGAAATTAAATTGGAGACCCAAACACTCAATTGGGCTCTGTATTGTAATATTCAAGAACACATTATAATACAAATCCAACTTCTCCTCTTTGGAAAATTTGGTGTTCATTGTTTGTTGTGTGCTCATTTGTGTATTACATTATTTATATATGTATGTGATGCATTCTATCACTAGTATAATATTTATATTTATTACATGATTTGAATAAATATAAACACACCAATTTATTTCTCTTCCCCCTTCTCTACCATTCATGAAATCATTGATCCCTGTTATAATTTCCTAATGGATAAGATATCGATCTAATGATTGAAGCTAAGGCTAGGAGTTGCTATAAAAACTTGGTCAGAATAAATTCATATTTTATCCAATTTACCAAATTTGGTTGAGTGCTAGGCATTAAATGTGAATTATTATTTAAGTTCATAATAGGGGTATCCTAACCCAACCTAGTCTTTTTAAGGTTTACAAAAAAAAAAATTCTAGATAAAAGAGGCAAGTCCACTAGATCTTGCATTCCTATTTATGATAAAGAAAACTTAGGCAGAATAACACATATCTAAAGGATGTCTAAATTTTCCATAAAATATTTTTGGCACCATTATCGGGGAGTGACTCTTTAAAAATTCTTTTAAGTATTCTTCCTTATTTTCAAATTATTTTGAATTTCCATCCTCTTAGGTGTTGATATTTATTCAATTTTTTCTATCATTACCCGTAATAATTTTGAGCATTTTTTTGAGATTGAGAGAATATTAAGGCTAAGCAATCTTGGCCAAAGAGATATTCTTTTGCACCATAGTGTTAGAAACTCTGAATTGAACAAACCCAAAGATTGGAAGAACTCAAGAAAGAAAGAGTAGATTGTCCTAGCATCAACAAGAAGAAGCGGCAAGAGTATATTTCCATAATTTAAAAATCTAGAGGTATTTATCGATGCCCAAAAAAGCCCAATATCTAAAAGCTACGTATCTAGAGATAAATCAGATTCTAGCAGTAGCAACTCTATTGAGAAAAATATTGTTCAAAATAATTATGTTGAAGATAATTTCATTGTTATCCCTGCCATAAGTGCTGTAAAACCTTTCATCACTTCCCAAGTAACCAACATGGCTAATACTCCAAATCAAAATAATATTAATAATCAAAATAATTGAAATCTCCAAATATGGAGAACCAATAGATATAGGCCTTTCCAATTACTGCCCATTTTGCATGACCTTCCTAGTAAGGCACATAAATACCTACCAAAATTCCAATGGAATAATGTAGTGATAGGGGAAGACCATATCAAAAGTTTCATGTATGCATTAGATAGTCTTGAGGTTGAAGAGGAGGATGTAGTTCTCATATTATTCCTTCAAACCTTTGAGAAGGATACCAAGGATTGGTTCAATAGTCTCCTAGAAGATCATATTCCTAATTTCCAAACCATGAAAGAGGTTTTTCTAAAAAAGTATGGTGAAAGAAAAACAAATAATCTTTACTAATAGAATTAGCAACTATGAAGAAAAAAGAGAATGAATCTATAGATGCATTTCGTAGGGAATTTAACTATTAATTAAGACAACAAAGAGTCACTACTATTGATGAATGTATGGAAAATGCCATAGATATTGAAATAAATATGATAGAAAATGGAAAAATGAAGTTGTATTCATCTGAAGAAGGTCTAAATCAAGTAGATAAAAAGCCTAAAATTTTTGGTTTCTCACTATTAAAGAAAAGTGAGAAAGATCCCATAGAGAAATTGTCAAATCAATTAACTGAGATGTTTAACACAATGAACAATAGGTTGTCTAAAATTGAAAGAGAAAAAGGAGAAAACACTGAATCATATCAACCACAAAATTACAATAGATCCCCCTTCAAGATAAATTTCAATAGAAACTGGAATTGAAATAATGCAGACAAAGGAAATAAGAATGGGAATAATAATAATAGTTGGAGAAAAAGTGGAGGATGGAAAGATATAGATGCAGTTCCAAATTTGATAGATTTACCCAATATAGCTTCTAATTTTCCTTTTTATTGTCTTACATATGAAACTCCTCATAATTTGGTTGATTTTGGTATTTATCTAAGCATGTGTGATGGTGTTAATTTAGAAGAGGAATATTATTAAGAAATAAGGGTGAATGTATGTTGGTCTAAGGATGATGAAGCTAGAGATATTCAATTTGAGGAAGATATGAGTAAATTTTCCATTTTAGAAGAAGAACTTAAAGATTTGGTCCTAGAGAATGTAGAAATTTTAAAGAGACCTCAAGATACCAATTTTGAGAATGAAACAAGGTAAATTAATACCCACAATAGAAGAGATAGAGGCACTAGAAAGAATTCATATCGTAAATTTGAGGAATAGAACAATACCAAATAGAATTGATGATAAAGCCAATACAAAAAATAAAAATAAACAAAACCAAAAGAGAGAAAAGGTGACAAAAATACAAAGCAGTAATAATCAACAAGTGAATCCCAAGATAGAAATAGAAAATTATGTCCAAAAACAACCAGATTCTAGGAAGACTATAGAGAACAAGAAATTTGAGTTTAATGCCAGACAAAAGTTGGCTAAACAAAAAATAAATATTACTATTGATGAGTTGATGATTATTCCTAAATACAAATATTGGGTATGCAAGGCCTTTGGGATAGTGTATCATACAGAGAATCAGATTTGTAGTACTTCACCAGTCAACAATCCTACAACCAAAATCCCATCCTCGGTGAGATTGTTCTATATATCCCTTAGATATACATAGAACTTAGGGGACCAATATATAATTCATAATTGCATGCTAGATAGCGAGGCATAATATCATGTTGAAGCAAATAGTAGATTAGTTGGGTTTAATATGCACTAGATATTCTCCTCCTATTTTTGTAATGGATAACAGGCAAGTGCCATGTGTAGGAGTAATAACTAATTTTCTAGTTTTCCTATACCAATTATTAAAGAAAGGAATAGTTATGGATGTAGCATTTGTAGATGTAGACCTATTTTTCTCTTTACAACTATGTTGACATTGGATAGAGTAACTAGGTGGTTCTATTCAATTAGATTGGTCATATGCCACTATCCTCTTATCAGCTAAAGAACATGTCACACTAAGAAGAGAGCATTTCAATAGGTATTCAATAGAATTAAGAAAGCCTGATAATACTATAATAAATCTGGTTAATTCCATTGAAGAGAAAGATATGGGAGTTTACTCAGTCTGATATACACCATTCCTAGCCAAAGTTACCGAAGCAACAGATATGGATCCATAGATGAAATATGAATTAGGTGTTGAATCCACCAAGGTTTAACATCTAAGATGTGGACTATGACTTTTTATGGGGCTAAATCATAGGTTGGTGTAGGGGTTGGAATAAATCTAATTGATATATAAGGAAACTACTTGGGCATACCTTATAGGTTATAATTTCCATGTACCAACAATACAACTGAATATGAAGTACTATTGCTAGGGCTAAGCAAAGCAAAGAAATTAGGCATCAATTATCTAACATTCTATGGGGATGCAAAACTTATAATACAGTAGATCAAAGGTAAGTATCAAAAAAATCATTCAATGTTGAAGTAGTTCAAGATGAGATAGAAAATTTTTTGCTTTTAATTTGTCATATATCCCTAGGAGTGAAAATCATGTAGTAAATTTTTTGGTTGTGTATGGTACAAATTACCCTAAAATAGACATTGGGTACATGGATAGGTTTTCCAAAATCTCTGTTTACCACCCATCTATGCTAGATAACATAGTGTACTTATAGGTCTTCCAATATGATATAGATATCAAAGATTTCATGACCATGCAAATGTTGGAAATATTGAGGTGTCATTGATGTCAAAGGTGCATGGTATTCAAGGCAGAAATATTATTCAAAGGTGAGAAGTTTATAAGGTTGGACAATATATCAACGATGTCAAAAATGGATTTTATGAATAGCAAACAATGGATAATTATTCAAGGCAAGGTATATCTCAAATCAACGCAACTATATTCTAATAAAAAGATTATATTATTTAAATATTAAATTTAAATATTATAAAGAAAATGACAAAGGTTTTAAAGTTACTTGGGAAAAAAAGATTTAAATATTTCAAGAGAGGGAAAAATATTTTATTATAATATTTAAATCATAAGATTTAAAATATTATAATATAAATATTTTGAAAAATAAAAATGCACCAACGAATATAAAGTTTGAAAGCAAAAGGTTTGAGCCAACTTGGACATCATTAAACAATATTAGGAAGTATATAAATATATGGTGATAATTCACCTTTGGAAATGGTATGATAATCGATTAAATCCATCGCTGAGTGTGAGTGATAGCCAAAGGAGAGGAGAAACAAAAAATAGGACCCAGTGAAAGACAAGGATAAAGATGATATCATGCCCATTTGTTGTCACCAGCTAGGATAGCCTAGTTGGTTGTCGAGCTTTGCGTGGAGCGCTATTATGCATGATGTTGCAGGGTTGAATCTGGTTGACGTTGTTTTGTTGTTGAAGGAGCAAAAAGACACAAAAAAATATTACATCATGCTCCTTTATTTTCACCTACTCGAGTATCCCAACTAGTTGCGTGGCTTTGCGTGGAGCGCTATCAAGAAGAAGGTCAGGAGGTCAAATCTAATCGATGTCGCTTTTGTTGAGATTTTTTTGTTGAGAGCGTGTAAGAACATGAATAAATATTTAGGTACCCCTTTTGTTTCACCTACTGTGGTAGCACAGTTGGTCATGAGAGCTTGTGAAAGCAGTATACTTCCAGAGATTAGGGGTTCGATTTGTGGATGTGCAAAGGTATTTAAAATTTTATTAAAGTTTAAATTTAAGTGGGAGATATAAGGTGGATTGTGGTTATTTGAAAATTGTATTTTTGCATGTTGGAAAAAGGAGATATAAGGTGTATTGTGGTTAATTTTAAATTGTGTTTTGCATGTTGTGTGAAGGATTTATAAGGTATAAGATTAATATTTTTAAAAGGTGTGTTTTGCATGTTTTTTTTTTTTGAAAATTTTCAAAATACTTGTATTAACACAAAGATCAATTACAAGAATGGAAGAGACTCTTCCAAACCGAAATCAGAGAGAACATAGCCTTACAACAGAAGAAGCAGCTTGTCATGAAATCACGACACAAATCTTCTCCTTACGCTACAAACAAGAAACCTATCGCGAAATCACGATACCTTTTCCCTTTGGCCGCGAAAAAGCAACATGTCACGAAATCGTGACATTTCCTCCTTTGGCCGCGAAAACTCAACAAGTCACGAAATCGTGACACTTTTCTCCTTTGGGCATGAAAATGCAACATGTCGTGAAATCATGACACATTTTCTCCTTTGGTAGCGAAAACGCAACATGTCACAAAATCGTGACACCTTTTCTCCTTTGGCCACAAAAAAGCAACATGTCACAAAATCGCGACACCTTAGCTCCCTTGGCCATGAAAATGCAGCATGTCATGAAATCGTGACACCATTTCTCCCTAAGCCATGAAAAAGCAACATGTCACGATATCGCGACAACTTTCCTTCCCTGGACGTAACGAAGTGACATGTCATGAAATCGTGACAACTTTCCTCCCTTGGCCGCGACAGAACGACTTGTCGTGAAATCGTGACAACTTTCCTCCAGCAACGGCGATGGCGCACCATGTCGTGAAATCATGATAACTTTCCTCCAGCGACCGTGAAAGTGCACCATGTCGTGAAATCGTGACAACTTTCCTTCAGCCCCCACGACGGTGCAACATGTCATAATATCACGATAACTTTCCTCCAGTGACTGTGACCACACAACATGTCATGAAATCATGACAACTTTCCTCTAGCGACCATGATGATGCAACATGTCGTGATATCATGACAACTTTCCTCCAGTGGCCGCGACGGTGCAACATGTCACGATATCGTGACAACTTTCCTCCAACGACCGTGACAGCGCAACATGTCATGATATCGTGACAACTTTCCTCCAACAGCCACGATGGCACAACATGTCACAATATCCTGACAACTTTCCTCCAATGGCCACGACGATGCAACATGTTGTGATATTACGACAACTTTCCTCCAGCGACCATGACAGTGCAACATGTCGCGATATTGCGACAACTTTCCTCCAGCGACTGCGATGGCACGACATGTTGCGATATCATGACAACTTTCCTCCAGTGACCGTGATGGCGCGACATGTTGTGATATCGTGACAACTTTCCACTAGCGACCGCGATGGCGCGACATGTCGCGATATCGCGACAAATTTCCTCCAACGACCGCGACGGTGCGACAAAGTGTGTGTTTTGCATGTTATAAAAGAATATATTTGAGTTTTTGTTGTTAATAAAGCTTTTTTTTTGTGAGTTTCAAAAAGGGAGATATAAGGAGTTATTTTTAAGCTTTATTGCGCATCTATTTTATAAGGATTTTTAAAATGATTTATTTGATATCTAATCAAGAAAAAAAAAAATTGCTAAACATTTTTTGAAGGCACAAACAAAAGGAAAATCATTTTGTTAAGACTGTTTTGGGAAGCTCATTCAATAAGCTCATCATCATCATTGAGGAAGATTTAGAGGTATAGTGATTTAATTTCTTTATCAAAATGGTTTAATCAATTTGAATAAACTATGTTGTCATATAGTGGGAGGTATAAGGAATTATTGGATGTGCATTGTTTTTGCTTGAAATTGGAAATAAATGTGCAAGGGTTATAGATCATATTTGAGAACAAATTTATACATTGTTCATGATTGATTTTGGGAGTAGATGAAAAGGATAGATTTGTGCACTGTGATTTATTTTTAAGGAAAGGTGCAAATCAGTAATTACCAGGTCAGTTATCAAGTGCTAGACTAAATCTACCTTTTGATGTAATAGATGTGAGACATGTGAAAGTGATAGGCTTAATAAATGTGAAGAACATATTGGATATTTTTTAGTGCATATCATTCTCTATATGTTCATGAAGATAAAATAATTCTGGGTAGAATGTGTCTGAATTACTTTAGTTGAGGCAAGCACATTGAAGAATAGGTGAAGAACTTTATGACATCATTATGCAAGATTTGGGAATAGATGAGAATTATTTTGTATGCAATATTTGGGAATAAATGAGCATTATATGCATCAAGATTTGGGACCAAATAAGAAGTTTTTGTAAGTAGGTTTTGAATAAAATTGTTGAGCACATTTGTGAGAAATTTTTGGAGAAGTGTTGAGCACTTTTGTGAGCAGATTTGAGTAGGTTTTGGAGTAGTGTTGAGAACTTTTATGAGTAGGTTTTATGAGCATATTCGATTAGGTTTTGTGAGCAGATTTGAAGTAGTGTTGTGAGCAAGATTTATGAGTAGGTTATGGATCTATTTTGAGCAAAGTTGTGAGTAGTCTTGTGAGCATAATTAGAACCAGAGCAGAAGAGAATTGGTGTATCCGATGGAGTGGTGTCCATAAAAAATAGAATAGAGTGGAGTGGTATCCACAAAACTAGAACAGAGAGGATTTGTATCTCCTATATAGTGGTGTCCATAAAAATAGAACAAAGTGGAGTGGTGTCCATAGAACCAGAGTAGAGCGGATTGGTGTCTTCTATGGAGTGGTGCCCACAAAACTAGAATAGAGTGGAGTGGTGTCCACAAAACTAGAGTAGAGGGTATTGGTGTCTCTTATGGAGTGGTATCCACAAAACTAGAACAGAGTGGAGTGGTGTCCATAGAATAGAGTAAAGGGGATTGGTGTCTCCTATGGATTGGTGTCCATCAAATTAGAATAGAGTGGAGTGGTTTCCATAGAACCAAATCATAGGGGATTGGTGTCCACAAAATCAAAACAAAGTGGAGTGGTGTCCACAGATTGTCCATAGATTTAGAGTAGAGGGGATTGGTGTCTCTTGTGAAGTGGTGTCCACAAAAATAGAATAGAGTGGAGTGGTTCCACACAACTAGACTAGAGGGGATTAGTGGATCTTATGGATCCATGAACTTGATATGGAATTGGTACATCTTGTGGATTGTTTCCATGAACATTGTAATAGGGGATTGGTATCTCTTATGGGTTGGAGCCCATGAAATTTGTTGAGAAATTTATAAGCAATATTTCTTCATGGATGTAGCCCATATTGGGTGAACCACATTAAATTTGTGTCTCTTATGTGTGTGATGATTTGTGCATTGTTTCATTATTACAATTTATATTATTTTTGGTATCATTTGGATTGAAAAGTAAAAAGTTTTATCTTATAAGATTCACCCCCTCTCAGTATAAGCTTGTGTTCTTCAGCAAAATTATTATGCTGACATTTTGTGTGATGAAGAATATGAAGAGAAATTGAAATCATTAGAGAACCCATATAAGTGATACAATTGAAAACAAATAAGATTCCAAGAGTATTAATCTATTTATAAAATTTGTTTGATGATTTTGATAGGGCTCACAAACCCATTTTTCAAGAGTCATAGGCTATGAACAATATCATAATGAAACAGGAACATAGAATGGTAAAAATTAATAAAGTTTTGTTGGGAAAAGAAAGAAACCAATACTTAAATTTTATCAAAAATAATAAAGAAATTTTCGCTTGGAGTTATGAAGATCTTAAAACATTAAACACTAAGGTAATGACTCACATTATTCCTCTACAAGAAGGCACCAAACCTCATAGGCAAAAATAATGAAAGTTCAATCCTACACTATACCTAGTAATGCAAAAAGAGGTTCAAAAGTTGCTAGATGCAAATATTATCAAAAAAGTTAGATCTTCTTCTTGAATAGCCAACCTAGTACCTATCAGGAAGAAACGAGGTGATATCAAATTATGTGTAGACTTCAAAAACTTTAAGAAGAACTTATTGAAAGATAACTATTCACTTACAAATATGGAATGGTTATTATAGGTAGTTGTGGTATCAGATAGGATGTCTTTGTTGGTTTATTTTTCAAGGTATAATCAGATACAGTTCAATCTAGAAGATAGGTATAAGACTACTTTCAACACTCCTTGGTGAACGTTCAAGTATCATAGGTTTCGATTTGGACTTATAAATGTAGGTGATACTTTTTATAGAGCCATGGAATTTGCCTTCAAGGGACTCATGTTCTAAATAGTGGTGGTTTACCTTGATGATATAAAAATATGTAAAAAATAGATCACTTCACACATTTGTCTCAAGTCTTCAAAATATGTAAAGAGTTTGGTATTTTTTAAATCCTAAAAAGTGCATCTTTGGGGCTACGCAAGGAAAATTGATAGAACATGTGGTATCTAAAGAAGGAATTAGAATTGATCCAACAAGCTTATCATTTTTTTGTGAAAATCAACTTTATCTGAATATTTGTTCCTAATTTTGCTCAGATAGGAAATCCCATAAATGACACGATAAAGAAATATGGAAATATAATATTGACTAAAGAGAACATGAAATATTTTTAGAAGATAAAAGATACAATCACACAAGCCCCTATGTTAACATGCCCTGATTATACAAAGGATTTTAATATTTACTCATTTGCTTCAGAAAATACTATTGTTGTTGTTCTATCTCAAAAGGACCAAAAAAATAATGAAAGACACATAGCCTTCATGAGATCTAGAATGAAGGGAGAACAACTAAAATATACCATGATAAAAAATAGGCTTTCTATTTAATAAGATATTTTAGCACTTTAAAGGTATATTTAGGTCAAATAAGGTGATAGTGTGCATCCCTTCTATAACCATTAAAGATGTTTTCACACAAGAAGAACCTGCAGGTAGTTCATCGAGATGGATGGTTAAGTTGCTATAGTATGATGTCAATTTTAAGGTAGTAAATACCATTAAAGGATAAGGTTTACCCAAATATATGGCCACTAAGGGAGGAGAAGATATTAATAATACAATCATGGTAGATAATGTACATAAAAATAGAAGGATAAATAGTGCTAAAAAATAATTAGTACAGAGATATAGAATTCTATTTATAGTCATTATCATTTATAGAAAATTTGTTACAAAGTAAAATGAGAAGCATCAAACAACAAGCTTAGAAATTTTACATTCAAGACGATAAATTTATTGGAGGTATCCAAACAGTGTGTTGTTACTCTACCTATTTCAAGAAGAGGTTCCTAAAATCATCAAAGAATTCCATATTGGCTTCTGTGGAGGATACTTCACCCCAAAAGCAATAAAAAATAGCATAATGAGAGTTGGACTGGCCTTCAATGTTCAAATATGTGTATATGTTTATCAAAAAGTGTTAAAATTACCACATAGTTATGAGTAAGAAAAAATTACCTATCAAGCCCTTGAAACATGTGATAATTGAAGATTCATTCAATCAGTTGGGGATAGACCTAATAGGAGAGATCAATCCAAATTTCTTAGGAGGGAATAGGTGTATAATCATAGTAACATATTAATTCACAAAGTGGGTAGAGGCAGCCACATTAAAGAAATCAACAATAGAAGTAATCATCAAGTTTTTAGAAGAAAACATTTGACTAGATTCGGAGTACCCAAGAAGCTAATAGCTGACAATGGAAATACTTCACTTCATTTTATATGGTAGAGTTTTGTGCAAAATATATCATAGAACTAGCTCATTCTTCCAATTACTATTCTTGAGGTAATGGCAAAACAATTCAATTAATGCCAATTGAAGAACATTTACAAGCAAGAAATTTGGTGAAAGTCATAGAGTACGATTCTGAGGTTGATTTACTAATGTTGGAATTTTTAATTTAATATTTTCTATTAAGGTTATGTGAAGTCATAAGGCATATAGTGCAATGGAATATAATTCAATTAAGGAGTGATAAATAGATTTTAATTTTAATTTATGAGCTATAAGGTTTATTTTTTGGAATCAAAGTTTTTATTTTAAATATGTGGAGTAATAAGGATGTCTACTTTGTTACATTTTTTATTATTCAATTTTTTATAGTTGAAGTTTTTAAAAAAAGGTAGAAGAATTATTTTTAAGAAAATTTGAAAAATAAATATAAGTTAGGAGATTTTTTTAATTTTGCAAATTTATAATTTTTGGAGTTAAAAGGTTTTCAACATCAAAGGATTAGAAAATAAAAATCTACAAATTCATATTGTTACTTCAAAACTATGGATTCATAAGGTTTACCACTCCATAGGAATAAAATTAGCAAAATCTATATTTGAATTATACGAACCTAGGAGTTATAAGGTTTTCTACTTCAAAGGAAATTGTCATGGATTACTGGTATATTGACTTGGACGCAAGTAGAAATATGATAGGAAATAAACAATGGTTTAATAATATTCAAGAGAAATATGAAAAAAATATTGTTATATCAGATAGTATGACTTATGAGGTCAAATGAATAGGAGATGTTTTAATTAATATATCAAATGAAAAAGAATAATTAGAGATGTACTGTATGTAACTGGATTAACAACTAATCTTCTTTGAGTATCTCAACTTATGGAACAAAAATTAGTAGTTGAATTCAAAACTATTAAAGATAAAAATATTTGTTTTTTTACTAATCAAGGAAAAGTTCTAGCCACTGGTTCATATAAGAATAGTTTGTTTATTCTAGATACAATGACCAACAAGGATCTATAAATGGGAACTTTAGAGACTAAATAAATTTGACACAAAATATTAGGACATATAAGTGCATCTTAATTAATGAAATGAGTAAAAACAAAATGGTTAAAGGATTACCTAAAATTTCTTTGAAATATACCATTTGTCTAGAATGTCTAGTAGGGAAGCAACATAAACTTCCTTTTAAACTCAGTCAGCATAGAACTTGAGAACCATTGGAATTAGTATATATTGATTTATGTGGTCCAATTAATATCACTAGGATTGGAGGACATATATGTTTTCAACTATTTGTTGATGATTAATCCAAAAAAAATGTGGGTATATTTTATGAAATTTAAATGTGAAGCATTCAATCACTTCAAACAATTCAAATTGGTAGTTGAAAATAAAATAGGAAAAACAATCAAGAATATTTGATCAAGTAGACGAGGGGAGTTCTTGTCAAAGGAATTTAATTTATTTATAAAAATCAATGGTATAAAAAGATAACTTAATATAGCATATTCACCACAACAAAATGGTATTGCAAAAAGAAGAAATAGATCAATTATGGAAATTTTTCTAAGTATTTTTAAATAAGCTCAGCTTGATCATCAATATTGGGCAAAAGCAGTAAAAACAATTTTGTATTTACAAAATAGATTGCTTACAAAAATATTGAAAAATATCATTCCTGAAGAAGTATGAACAAGACAAAAACCATCAGTAGAAAAACTAAGAATATTTGGTTGTAAATCATATATGTATATCTCAAATAAAATAAGAACTAAACTAGATGATAAAACTATATGTGGAATATTTATCAATTATGATGATGATTCAACAAGTTACGAAATAATTGATCCAATAACAAAGAAAATCTACATAAGCAGAGCTGTAGTATTTGATAAAGGAAATTTATCCCTTTCCTGGTGCTTTTAGTGGTGTAAAAGGTTTAAAATGATTGTGGCATGGTGGTTATAGGGGTGGACTATGCAAAGATATGTGTGGTGGCTTCTAGGGTGGATAGCATAGAATACTGTGGCAGCCATAAAAATCTGGACAACCTGCCTAGATTCGTGACGGTACTGATTCCACCACATAAAATCAAAAAAAAAAAAAAATATATATATATATATATATATATATATATATATATATATATATATATATATATATATATATATATATATATATATATATATATATATGATACAAGAAAAAAAATAGAATTAAAGAACAAAAAGATGATTTAGAGGTAATTATAAAATTTTAGAAGAATCATTAAGTGAATATTCAGAATTAGATGTACTGATTGAAAACTTAGAAACTGCTACAATCCCACAATGGAAATAATATATATGGCATAGAAATACACATAAGGATTCAAAACTAGAGCAAATGCAACATCTTATTACCACTATATCACATACTCATAGTTTAACAAGAACGAATAGGAGATTGCTAACTTATATAGTAGAACCTACAATGACAAAAACTACCTTAAATCATCCACAATGGAAAGCAACTATGGAATCAAAATATGAAACATTAATGAAAAATAAAACATGGAGTTTAGTTGATTTGCCTTACGAAAAGGAAATAGTTGGATTTAAATGGATCTACAAGATAAAATACAAAGTAGATGGTTCACTTGACAAATACAAAGCTTGTTTATTCATAAAAGGATATACTCAAATAGAAGGAATTGATTATGATGAAACTTTTGCACCAACAACAAGAATGACTACTATTCAAACAATTTGTGCTTTAGCAGCACATCATGGATAGAAACTACATCATATGGATGTAAAAAGTGCATTTCTTAATGGATATCTTTAATAAGAAGTATATATATCACAACTAGAAGGATTTGAGATTAAAGGATAAGAACATAAAGTCTACAAGATGAACAAACCCTTGTATGATCTAAAGAAAGAACCAAGAGCATGGTATATAGATATTACTAGTAATTTATTATAACATAATTTCAAAATGATTTTGTTAGATCCAAATATTTATACAAAAATATTGGAAATGACATAATCATACTTGTAGTACATGTTGACGATATAGTTATTATAGGAAGTTCACAAATTTAGATAAATGAAGTTTAAAATATTTAGAGAAGGATTTAAAAATAATAGATTTGGGATTACATTATTTTCTTGGTTTGGATAATTAAAAAAAAGGAAGGCATTATTACAATAACATAAATAAAATATACAAAAAAATTACTTGAAAAATATAGAATGCAAACATGTAAACCCACAAATACACCTATGGAATAGGGATTACAATTGTCTAGATATGATGAGACACCTCTAGTCTCAGCTACTATTTATTAATAATTAATTGGAAGTCTTATATATTTAACAAATACCAGACCAAATATAGTTTTTGTTGTAAATTATATTTCAATTTTCATGCAAGAGCCCAGAGAAAGCCACTAGAAAGCTAATAAAAGAATACTACAACATATTAGAAAAACTATAGAATATGCACTAAAATATGAAAAGGATAATGAAAAAATTATTTTTACAAAGATATTCAAATTTAGATTATACAGGATCTTTAGATGATAAAAAATATACATCAAGCTATCTTTTCTATCTTGGATTTGGACCCATTTCTTAGTATAGTAAAATACAACATGCAGTGGTACTTTCGTCTATAGAAGAAAAATATCATGTAGAAAAAGATTTGGTTTGTGAAGCACTTTGGCTACAATATATTTTATCATATATGGGCATCAAAAGGACTCCTATAGAATTAAATTATGATAATCATAGTTTTCTTAATCTGATAAAAAATACAATCATACATGAAAGAACAAAGCATATACAATCTCAATCTCATTTTAACAAGGATCATATTCAAAAACATCATATTCAATTAAAACATGTTTCTACTAAAGAACAAATTGCAGATATTTTTACAAAAGCTCTTGGTCAAAACAAATTTCAAACACTCCAAAATCTACTATGTACCTCAAGAGAAGTAAATATCAAATAATGTAATACAAGGGGATGTTAGATGATATTACATTATTTGATAAATAAGGATGTGTAAAATACTTACATGTGTCATGAAGAAGGTAAAGAGTCTTCTATGCAAGTGGTATTTAAAGGTCACATGAAAGGCAACAATCAAGAATGTGAAGAGTTATTTTGTAAAGCTATATTATGAAGACAAAGCTCCATAACATGTATCTCTCTAATTTGAAATTATTGAAGAAAAATAAAGTTGAATTGTATTGTAAGTATTTGTATTTGAGCTACAACGATAAGGGATTTGGCCTCTCTTTGAGAAATCCAAGGTTCAAACCCCACTCAGTATGAGGGTACTGGGACCCCTCATAAAAAACTGTGTAAACTCATTGAAAAAAGTATTTATATTTGAGATTCATTTCATTATATTCATTATATTATGACATTGACCTTTATTGTGGTTATTTTATATTTGGGGACCTATGTGATATATTTTTAGATAATATGTAATATTTTGTGGTAGTATTAAAGATTAAAAATCCAATAAATATGTTTACAATAGAGCCCATGGATCTTAGTTATAGTAAATTTTCACTAAGGAGTTACCTATGACAATGTTATTTGGAAAATATTCCAACTTCTTATGTGCCTCACAAATTTATTAATAATTTGGAAGAAGGAAGATTATGTCCCCTTCAACATTTGGATTTAGGTCATCTCCCCCCTCCCTATTGTTGTCACCTCTGAATGACGTAGTCACCCATTGCAATAGTTGGATGCACCTAAAACTCATGCCTCGCATGGAGTACAACAATTCGAAAGTCTTGAGAGCATAGAATGGTTCTTAGAGGATAGCCTATCAATTTTTTAGAAGGTTGTATCCTTGTTCAAATGTGACATTTAAGCTCACCTTCCTAATCTAGCCTATTCTAATTGCATTTCAAATTAAAATGGGAAAGAGAGAAATGACTAAAAATCAATTAATAGGAAAATAAAACCTACACTATGGAAGGCAATGCACCAAGATCATAAGGCTCTTCTACACAATAAAGAGATTAGTAAACACATGCATCATTCATAAATAGTGCAAATTGAGCATGATTTCATCCAACATAAATATTCATGCACAACATATACACATAATTATAAATATATAATGTTGAATAGCCACATCTTCTCATATATATATCATATCTTTGATTACAATCATGCTAAAAAAAAGCTCAAAAACTAATTGACAAAGTGACTCAAGGCTCGATCCATACTATTATACAAAATAGGAGTGAAAGAGAGATTACATGCAAGGCCAAATATTAGGCATGATTAAGAAAATTTTGATCCTTTCCAATGAATATAAGATTGGTATTTATAGACAAAAGTTAGAAAAGTTTTTCCTCCCAAAATTGCACTAAAAATTCAAAATGCCCTTTTCAAATTTTTCTTGGAATCCAAAAAATTAATTACAAACAATATCAAGGTCTATTGATCTAGAGCCATTAATTCCATAGGATTTTGGGTCTCTAGATGTGAATTCCCTACTGCTTGCACCAACTTCTAATATTAGAAATCTTCAAAGATGAGATACGAGGATCTCCTTAAATTAATATCATTAGGCTCAAAGTCGTTTCGTAATAGTTTTTGTGTTGTTTTTAATGTATCAACTACCTCTATGGAAGAGCGTTCTTGGGTGATGAAGGTAGCCTATCCAAAATCTAGTTATGGCCCTTTTGCATATGGTTGTTCCTTTGTCTTTTCGCATAAAATTGGTTAACACTATTTTACAAGTAATTCTTCCTTAAACTTTAGTTAGAGTTTTAATTTCTACTTATTTGCACATTTCATGACCTAATTGGCATTATTTTGAAATTGAATTCACCTTGGCTCCTCCAAATTTTGGTTAAATGTTACTAGATCCTAATTATCAGACACTTCAAGATTGTGAGCACATTTAGTTTCCTTCCTTTTGGTCTTAGTTGTTTAGTGGTCTAGATTCCTTGCATTTTGTCAATCATTACTAAGGGAGGGAACATGGTTTTGCATATAATGAGAATTCGCTATAGCTTTTAATGACTCACAGGGATATCTATCTTGTTGGAGATTGAGAACCCATAAAATGGTTGCCTTATTCATTGGGAATGGGATCAAAAATGTTGAATCATAATTAGAAAATGGGTTACTAGAGTTTGCTCCATATCATTTGAATTTTCTCCTATTCACCCTTTGAGGGTATCCTTACCATTTTGAGTAAAAATAATTTTTTTCCAGCTTCCATTGATCATCCTATGGGATATCGGCATATTTTCCCAAAACCTATCAAAGATACACTTTGAGCTCAACAATTAGCTTAATCGTTTGAGTTGCTTTATCTATAGTGGAATATTTTTATGATACTTAAATATCCTTCCTTTGCTTTAATAATTTTTAAAACTCATGTTATGGGAGGATATATCGTTATATAATCAAGGGGGAAGGAAGGCCATTTAAATCAAATAAGTGATATACCTTTCTACTCCCCGACCAATCAAGTCAAAGAATTGACTCAAATATTGCATTGGCATGCAACTTGATCTACTTCAAGATTTTGCATAATAAAAATAAGTGCTCCTTCCTTATGGAAAATGCCATGACTATCCATTGCTGATTTTTTAGGTTGATCACCTAAATCTTATACTCATGTGCCTTAATGAACCTAGGACTAGTTTATATCAAAATATGGTTTGTAGTCTTACTAATTTTAGCACTTTATGATGCAGTTGCCTAGACAAACTCTAACATCAAAATCAAATCATCAAATGCTTTAGTAACCTTATCCCAAAATGCCTATTTTATTTTCAATATTTTATTTACACCACCTACCTTTTTCTATAACATAGTAGCTTCTCTTCTCTATTCATCTAACTCTTGCTTTAAGGATTCTATTTTTTCTTACTATGACATTAGATAGTCGATGTGATACTTCAATGCCTAAAGCTCATCCTGAGGCTCTAAGGGTATGTTTGACATCCTCTAGCTCCTTATTCCTTTCCACTCTCCTTGCATGAGTAAGCTATTTGTGGCTTATGATTTTACTAGATTGTTCTATGAATTTGACTCTGTCCTCCAATTGAGTAACTTTAAGGCTTAGCTCTACAACAACCACTTGGTAGTCTTGAATTTGTATTTCTCCTTCAATATTATATATGGTGGGTACCAAGTGTTTTAGACACAAAGAAAAGTTTTGAGGGTCATAAATGTTCCTCAATTATGTTGTTATAGGTTGCTTTGCCCTCTTATCTACCTCCTATTGCTCATGTTCTCATGCTTGGTCCCAGATTTATTGGAACTAAGGTAACACTTCTATGGATGTGATAAATTGAGCACTAGGTGGTTGCTTCTAGTCATCTAAGGTCATGGCAAAAGGTCTTAAAAAGGGTAAGGTAATTGGTTGATCTACATTAGTGAGGATTACGAGAGAAGGTTCAGTGGGTTTATGCAATGTAGCAGGGTCTATGGATGGTATTTGTTAGGAAGTGACCAATGGTGGTGGAGTGGAGAAAGTGGAAGAGATGGGGATGGTGACAGGAATGACATCAAAGGTTGAAATGGCTAGGTCAAAAGTAGCAAGTGGTACAGTACCCATAATTTTGGCCAAGAAATTTGCTTCATCCTTCATTGAGATGATATCTTTAGAAGCTTCTATTAGAGATTGAATAAGAGTACCTTGAGGTGGAGCCTCATTCTTCTTTCATGTCTCCCATGATTTAGGTTCAAGGTTCAATATTATTTTCCTTGGAGGGGTTTCACCTCTTATTGACCTCTTTCACTTAGATTTATCATTTAAGGGAATTGACCATGTTGATGTTGCTATATCTAGAGTTATTAAAACTAATACCATAGTTGAGAAAATATGCAAAAAATTCTGATTTTTTCGATTGTTTCCCAATTCACAGGCTAGCCAATTTTTTACCAATTTTGCTAATTTGTTCTCAAAAAAATATGATATGCATGAAAAAAAATTCAATGAAAATTTGAATTTTCTTTGGTTTTTTCAATAAAAAATGTTGATTTTTTTCGCAATTGTTTATCGATTTTGATTCTTTACTGATTTTTAAACCAGTCGATTTACTACCCGATTCTAATTTTCTCAACTATGACTAATACTATAGTCAGAATCCCTTATGTTGAGCTAATTGGTATGATTGCATGCTCCTTTTTTATTTTGCATTTATCTCTACATCACAAGAAAATTATTTTGGATGTTCCATGTTATAGCACTGAATGATGATTTCGTCCTCATTTGGGTCCATACTTTTGAAAGACATCTCACTATAATTTATTTCCTAGAAAAATTTCCACCAAGTTCTAATCTAGTTACTATTTCACCCTAGCTTCTATAGAAGATTCTTATTGGTTGGATTGATTCAAGACTTAGGGTCAACATTGCTCACCTTTATATAGAAGCTTTCATACAGGTTCTTCTAGGGTTTGGATGGAAATAAATGTTCTCTCTAGAATGGTGGGTAAAATATTTCTATACTTTGGAACATCTCAATTCCATGCCTAGGTTCATGGAAATTTTTTTGGAAGGAATTTGCACTTGTTAGCCATGTAGCAAACTTGTTGTCTGGATCATAATTCTAGGAATAATTCAAAGTTTCTAACCCTAATTTTTTTAGCTTAGATTCTAACTTAGGGGCTTCCTTCCTTTTTAGTAGAGACACACTTTCCAAATGAATTGAGTCTTTTTAGAATAATACTTTTCTCCTCCCACTATCAATTGAGTTCACTTGTCTAAATATTTCTAGAGATAGAAACCTTTTTATCAAATATTATGGCAATAGATGTATGGGTTTGTTGAACCTAAAAATGGTATTAATGGTGGCATCTTGCAAGAGATGTAAATCTCCTTTTATTTAGAAATACAAGTCCCTAGTGCATGTTTTTTGTATATGCCAAAGTATTCCTCCTTTAATTTCACTCAAGGTTGGCATTAAGAACTCATTGAAAAAATAGTATTAGGAGGATTCCTAGGAGAGGAATTCCATACAAAAGGGAACAGGTTGTCCTCGGCCATTCTCATATTCCATATTTAGGCCCAAATGACCAAACAACTAAATATTTTAAAATAGTACTAAATGGGCTAAGAATGAGCAATACTTGAAGGTATAAGAATCCCTGAATCTATATAACCCTTTATGGATCTGATGGACTATAAAATTGCTATGGTCTAGGATTAGGGTTCTATTCTTTATGATACCACTCAACATGTTGATGATGCCCAATTCTTCCTACAACACTTCTCCATCATCATTGGTACTAAAAATGAATGTTGGCATACTTAAAGCATCCTTGGTATATTCATTGAAAATCTATCAATTTAAAGGAAATTTTTTCATGAAAGCCTTTGGCTTTCAGAGATCTAGGTTCAAGTATTTCAACTTTTCTTTGGCTTTAGCATAATACCCATTTGAAACCTCCATATTTAATTTGAGTCCCTCTAGCACCAGTAGCATCTATTGCATAGATTCTCTTGAAATAATCAACTCAAAATGGTCATCATTGGTCCTATGTTATAATGCAAGGCACATGCTTTCACCAATTTATAATAATAATGTGCTTAGAGAATCAGGTATTAGGCTAAGCAGCTAGTCCATATTAGGCTAAGCAGCTAGTCCAAATCCTTGTGTGAAGAATTCATATTCACTTTTAAGGTATTTTTGGAAGCATATTCCCTTAGAATCCTTGTATATTCTAACAAATTTGGGTTTGTTACTCCTTTTTTAGCATATTCAATACATATCAAAGGCTCTATCCATGTACTTTTTTTTTATAAGTAAATTATATTCATCAAAAGGGTTTTTCAGGTTGACCCAAAACCTTCATACAATAGCAACAAAAAGTTGTGCAAACGCAACAATAACAGACTGAGGATCCTCGATCCCCTACATAGGTGAGCCCAAACATTTTTAGAAAGACCACCATAAGAACTTAGAGAGGCTACCCAACGACCATGACAAATGACCAATGACACAAAACCCATGGGGGAAGATTCAACTACTAGGACTGCTAGGACAAAACAAGAAAGCATTCAAGCCCAGCCTAAGCCAAAAATGGAGTAACAGGGTCCTCGACTTAATCTTCCTCGTCCTCCTCATTTTGTTCGTCGTCCTTGTCATCCTCCTGGTCCTCAGTCTCAGGGGTGGCCTCAGGAAGCTTGTTACTCTGGTAGCCCTCATTGAAGAAAACTCTGGTAAGAGCATCCAAAATTTCTTATGTCTAGTGGAGGGAAGTTGCCAGAGTGGTCAGGATGAACCATTTGAGGACCATGATGTTGGGGTCAGAGTCTTCTTCCTCGAAGTCCACAAAAATAGGTTTTGCTGGAGACTATCCCTGTTTGTTCTTCAGCCTGGCTGAGGATCTTTTTGAGCTAGCGGGCTCATCAATCCTTAGCTTCTTCCTTATAGTTTTGTCTCTGATGGACACCTCTAAGGCATGTTTCTAATTCAGGGATCCAGAATAGGACTTAGGCAAATCCTTGGGTCGATAGCTCTTAGCAATGGGGGTTTCATTCGAGGTTTCGATTAGAATCTTAGGCTGAGGCGAAGTGGTCAGAACAAATTTAAAGATAACCTTGAAAAGGCCTTGGTGGAGGGGCATGGTCGTACCTTTCTTGTTTTGATAGGCATTAATGGTGTAGTTCATTGAATTCAGGAGAAACTAGGGGATACTGATGGGGTTGATATCACGGAAGAAGTTGATAAAAGCATAGTGGAAGCTCAAGAGGACCTTGCCAGGGTCCTCGACAGTGACAAATTCCATGATATTCTTCATAACCAAATTCCAAGGGGCCGAGAGGTCGACCCTCGTCAACCCATTTTTTGCTTCCTTAAAGATCTTCAAATTATCTTTGAATTCTCACAATTCCACCTCCCAGTTGTGCTTCTATCTATGGATCGAGCGACCATGAGCGGTTTGGCCAGTGATTGTGGCCAACAGGTTGATGTCGATGGTGAATTCCCTTCTGTTGATCACCACTCTGCCCTCGTCCCATGTTTCCATCATAGCAGCAGTGACACCATCGTCAGCCCCAGAGAACATGTCAAAGAACTGGGTGAATCTCCTTTCCGTGAGGATGGCCTGAGCGGCCGGCTCCATGACCACCCTGCTAGGCTCGATATACATCATGTTTCTATCACAGCTACAACACTTAGGAGAAAACCCAAACGATGTACTCTCACTCTTGCGGATAGGAAAAAGGTGGTGGTTAGGTGCATGAATGAACCGCTTGAGGATTGGCACATAAATAGGAAGGGTTCCTAAAGGATGATGGGGCCACCTCCTCACTGCCACCTGGCGGTCATGTCGCATGCCAACTGCCCCTTGGTGCTTGAAAAACCCAATGCCCTTGATCTGGGTGAAGCGTGGGATGTTTTTTGAGCTTGTTGGATACCCACGAAGCCGCGCATGCCTACCATGTGTCAGAAAGCCCTCCCATGCCTTCCCCCTATACGAGGCACTCTTGGAGCCATGAAATCTATCCTCATGGGGAAAGAAATCCTTAGAGACCCTAACCACCATTTTTTCGAGACGCTGGCACTCATTCCATGCTTTGGAAATCCTCGGACTAACTGCCTTGTTGGAAAGGTTGTTTTGGAAAGGATGCCTCTGCCCCCACATGGAGCAAGACAAGTCATTGGCTGTCTGCCACCTACCTCTGCACATGATCCACCTCAGACACCACATCATTGGTCATTTTGGATGATTTTCTCCATGTCAGCTAGGACATCGTGTGTCCATGTGATTAAGTTAACAACATTAACACCGATATTAGCGAGCCTATCTGCCGCCTTGTTGGCTTCTCGATAAATGTGTTGGGCCATGCTATCAATTTTATCGCTCAAGAGGACCCTCGATTCCCTGATGTAGGGTTCGATCTTCCATGGAGGATCCTTGTCATTATTTAGGAGGTCGATGATGATCTGGGAATCTCCTTCCATGATGAAATGCTTGTGGATGTCTTTGACTAGATCCAGACCATGCCACACAGCCCTAGCCTCCACGACGTTGTTGGTTGTGGATCCCAGGGGCTCCGCAAAGGCTGTGATCAGGTGGCCTCTGTGATCCCGGATGATCCCTCCTGCTCCAGCTCTGCCTGGATTGTTTTTAGCGACACCATCAAAGTTTAGCTTGAGGTGCTCATCAGGGGGGGTAACCACCTGACCTCGCACCTGGTATTCCTTTTGTGGAAGCCATTCTAAAGGGGAAGACTCAAGGATTGAGCTAGCAACCTCTCAAAAGGGGAATTAGGCCGGGCCTCCTCTGGACTAATCAAGGTGTTTTCTCTAGCGAAAGCTAGGATCTTGCTGGTGATGGATCCTGGCTCACGGGAAGACTCATTGAAGATCCTGGAATTCCTCTCAAGCCAAACTTGCCAAAGGAAATGATGCAGACTGATCTTCCACATGAAACTCAACTTGGAGCTAGCAAAGGGCGTAGGCCATTGCTGGAAGAATTTGGTGATAGAGGCGGGACTCACCCAAGCAATGTTGAATGCTTGAAAGAGGCCGTTGAGAATTGAGGTGGCAAAGGGACACTCAATGAAAAGGTGATGAATGGACTCCCAGCCTGCCCTGCACAGAAAACACCTGTTGGGAATGGTTAGCCCTTTTTTCATCATATTGTCGATGGTTAGAATTTTCCCTTGGACAACTAACCAAGCAAACAAGGATACTTTAGGAATGAGTCTCTTAATCCAGACTAAGTGAGTTTGGAATCTGGGAGTGTCAGGGTGGAGAGCGATGGTGTAGGCCGATTTGACTGAAAACTTGCCACTGTCCGTTGCTGACCATCGAAGCTGATCATCTCTAGCCAGGGACGGGATAAACTGCAAGGACAAAATGTGGTTGAGTTTGTTAATTTCTGCTTCAAATCCTTGGAAAACCATGGTCTTCCAACTGGGTCTTCCCCTGTCAATCCAGAGAAATTCAGCGATCTTGGGACCAAAAGTCATGTTGGTGTAGCCTTTTAACTGGGCCAGGGCGGGGTCGCAAGAAAGAGGTTCGTCTCCTACCCATCTATCTTCCCAGAAATTGATCTTGCGGCCATTACCTAGAATCCATATCGTTCCTTTGCGGAGGACGTCTCTGGTGGTTAGAATGGCTTTCCAGAAGGTAGAGCCATGCGAGGGGATGGTGGTGCTCAGGAATTCGATGCCTTGAAGGTACTTCCACTTGACAATCATTGGCCACTCATGACCTTCGTCGGAGATCAACCGCCAGGCTTGCTTAGCTAGAAGGGCTGAGTTAAGGTGGGAGACTTTCCTCAGCCCAAGACCTCCGTTCTCCTTAGGTAAGCAAACCTTGTCCTAGCCCACCAGGTGAAATCTCTGCTTGCTTTCGAAACCAGACCAAAGAAAGTTCTTTTGGTGTTGCTCGATCAAGTGATAAACTTTGGCTGGGGCTTTGAAAACTGATAAAAAGTAAACTGGGATGCTTTGGAGGGAAGCCATGGTTAAAGTAGCCTTACCTGCCTGGGAGAGCAGATGGCCTTTCCACCCGGCGAGCTTCCTTTGGATCCTTTCTAGTACACTGTTCCACATAAGCTTCGAAGGGGCACCAGTGAACAAAGGCAGGCCCAGGTAAGAAGTGGGGAGAGAGGCGATGGAGCAACCAAAAATTCTAGCGATTCGGGTCTGCCACGGGAGTGGGGTGTTAAGGAAGTAAACTTTGCTCTTGTTGAAATTGACCTTCTGACCTGTCGCATCCTCATAAAGCTTGAGGATTCATCTGATATTTCTAGCTTCTGCCATCGACGCGATGGACAACATCAGTGTATCATCCACAAATTGCTGATGCATGATGGCATTTGTGAGGGACGTTGCTTTGATGCCAAAAATTAGCCTTGCCTCACGGGCAGTAGAGACCGTTCTGCCTAAGGCTTCAACAACTAGGATAAAAAGCATAGGACTGATGGGATCCCCTTGTCTGAGTCCTCTGTGGCTTTGGAAGTACCCTGCAGATGATCCATTGACCAGAACAGAGAACCAAGGTGAGCGAATGCAACTACTGATTAGCCTGACCCAGTCTGGATGAAAGCCAAACTTGAGCAGGATGGCATTCATGAAGTCCTAGTTGATGCGGTCGTAAGCTTTGTTCATATCGAGTTTGAGGGCAAACATAGCCTTTTTGGTTTGGGATGCAGTGTGGAGGGCTTCGTGGACTGTGATTATGCCATCTAAAATTGATCTTCCCTGGACAGTGCTCCCTTGATAGGGGTCGATGATTTGAGGTAGCACGTTCTTCATGCGATTGCCAATGGTTTTCGTGAGGACTTTGTATAACACATTGCAAAGGCTGATGGGCCTGAAGTCGCTCATGGACTTTGGGGCTAGTCCTTTCGGGATCAGAGCTAGGAAGGTCGAGTTGTAGCTTCGCGGAATGTGTTTTGAGGCTTGGAACTCCCGAATGGTAGAACAAACTTCCTTTCCTACTGTGTCCCAATAGGTCTGGAAAAACCTGGGGGGGAACCCGTCAGGACCTGGTGCCTTATCAGGATTCATGGAGAAGAGGGCATCCTTGATTTCTTGATCAGAGAAAGTGGTCGTGAGCTTAAGGTTGGTGGCGTTATCAATGCTTGGGGGGATGAATTGAAGTAAAGTGTCACGGGCAGCTTCCTGATAGATGCCTTTGTCACCAAGAAGGGAGCTGAAATGGGAGACAACTTCATCCTTGACGTCTTGGTCATCCCGGGTGACAGAGCCATCAGCTTTAATCAAATATTTGATTCGGTTGTTGCTCCTATTCCTGAGCGTGGTAACATGGAAGAACTTAGAGTTGGTGTCCCCGTCTCTGAGCCAGAGGGCTCGAGACTTCTGCCTCCAATAGGTTTCCTCACAAGCCAGAATGTTGTGATATTCTGATAGGAGCCTTCTTTCCTCGGTCCTGATTTCATCATCCAGAGCTCCATTTTGGATCCTATTCTCAATGTCTTTTAAGTGCTCACACACTGCCTTCTTCCTAGCAAAGATATTCCCAAATACTTCTTTGTTCCATATTTTAAGCTTTTCTTTAACGGTTTTCAGTTTTTGGGAAAGTTTGTAGGAAGAGCTGCCTTGAAAGGGTTGCTGCCACCAAAGGTTGATGCTTTCTTTCAAACTCGGATGCTTGGTCCACATTGCTTCAAAGTGAAAAGGGCACTTACATCTGGATGCCAGAGGGACTTCTAGCAGGATGGGGTTGTGGTCAGACCCAATCATGGGGAGGGAGTGGAGGGACGCCTCTCCAAAGCCTGTGATTGCTTCCTTGGATAGAAGGAACCTATCCAACCTCTCTTGGATGAGCTGGGACCCTAGCCTCCTATTGCTCCATGTGAATTTGGCATCTTTTAGCTTTACATCCATCAACTCGCTCGTGTTCACGAACTCAATGAAGTCTGCCATGCTTCTGGTCGGCAACCCTACACCACCACGCTTGTCAGAAGGGAAAAGGGGGGTGTTGAAGTCACCGTCCACCACCCATGGAACATCCTGGAAAGCCTTGTTGAGGTGACCCAAGTGCTCCCAAAGGTTGGCACGTCCTTGCAAAGTGATAGGTGCGTAGACGTTGGACAAGATCCAAGGCTGACTGCTGTGACTATCATGGAAGAGGATGCTGAGGACGCGGGCATCAGCCTGGATGACGTTGCCTTCAACTTCTTTGGGGTCCCAGAGAGTCATAAGGCCTCCAGACGCTCCTCGAGCTTCCTTAAAAGCCATTTCCCCTTGTTTCCAAATTTTATTAGCTAATATTCTAGACCAAACTTCATCTGTTTTAGTTTCTTGGAGTAACAAAATTGTGGGTCGAGTTTCTTTCCTTAGGGCCTTGACCACTCTTTGTTTTGGAAGGCCATTGAGGCCTCTCACATTCCAGGAGAGGACCTTCATTTGGATTGTTTTGGGTTCCTCCCTCTCCCTCTTCCTTGAGGCGGAGGGGGTTTGCTAGTCTTGTTGTCCTCGAAGAGGGACATGCTTTGAGGCACTAGTGTGCTCTGCTTTCCACTCGCAATTTCATTCTCAATTCTCATTCTATAGTGTTCTACATCTGGGATTCTTCCCCTTTTCTTCTCAGTGCCAAAGTCGATGGTGTTAGCTGAGCTATGGGTTTGCTTCGGACTAAACTTAGGGGGATGGTGTTGCATTTGGACAGGGATGGAAATTCCTTCACCTACATCAACAGGTGCTGCCTCAGGGGTTTCCTCGACATCTAGGTCTTGAGGCATGCCGTAAGGGCAGTTAGGGGGGGCATGAAATAGGCCTGCTTGGGGCTTGGGGTTTCGAGGGGGATTCAAGGGTTACAGGAAGTTCTTCAAGAAGGCCTTCGTTCATAGGGTTGGCGGGCTCAACCTCAGCTTCCACAAGTAACTCAAAAATATTACGATCGACAAAGGAGGGACTTACCTGCGTAGCTTGATTGGATCCCATATGCTGCTTTCCTTTTCCTATCCGAGGGGTAGGATCTTCATGCAGACTCTATTGGTGATTGGCCTTAACAGGTGCTTTGGGAGGCATCCAAGGCCGAGCCTAACTACCTGGCCTTCTTTCGTTGGGACCTCTGGGGTCAGGTCTTTTTGGTGCATACTTAGTGGCAATGAAGTTTGGGCACTAGTTCCTCAGATAACCTTACGTTTTGCATTCAAAATATAAGGTAGGTCTATTCTCGTATTCAATGGGCTACCTTCTGGAATAACCCTCATATTCTAGATCAACGAAGGTCGGGAGCTCAGTCTCTAGGTTCGCAGTCACACACAACCGCGCATGAGTCATTCGAGATCTTGCTAGAGTAGGGTGGTCGATGATAACCAGGTCACCAATGGTCTTGGCTATGCCTTTCAAGAAGTATTCATGGAAAAACTGAGAAGGAAGATTAGGAAGCCTCACCCAAATGGGGGCTGTGTTGATGCTCTGGCTCTCCGGATTAAAATCCTCCCCCCAAGGATGGAGGAAGAGGCTCCTTCTGCCCAGGAACCAGGGACCTCCTGTCAGGATGCGATTGGCGTCCTCCTTGTTGTGGAGCTGGATCTGGAAAAACCCCCTGGTTAGGGCAACAATCTCTAAGCTACCTGCTAGCCACCATTTGGAAAAAGCCCATGCCCTTATGGTTTCTATGTCAGGCCTTCCACCCAGGAACTTTCCAACCAAAGAAAACGTTTCCAGAGAAAGGAACTCTTCCATGGTGGTCTTGGGAACCCTAATTTTGTTGTTGTCTGGGATGAGGGGAGGGAGAGAATCAAAAAACCCCTTCTTCGAACCTTTAAGGGTTTCAAAAAAGGACCAACCTTTCTTGGGGCCCTCAAGTCCTAGCTGGGTCCCTTTGTCAGGATCTTTGACAGGGGGATCCGATCCCCTAGGATTGTCAACAGGGACCGATGCCTGCTTATCCATCGCGTCCTTACCTGGCTCGGGGTCCTTACCTATCATGACTACCTGGTCAAGGCTGAGGCTGTCATTGTTGTCTATCCTCCCACTACTTCCTCCTTCCATCGCTCTGGTTACCTCTATCCTATGGGATGAATATTACAGCTTTCATGAGCAATCATTTCCATCCTTCTTTATCATGTCACTGATATGTTTTGCAATCTGAGCAAAGTTTAGGATAAAACTTTGAATAAAATTTCTATCCATGTACTTGAGTGCAAGTTTATATTTTTAAATTTGGGCAAGGATTTGTGATAGTTTTTGAGGATGGGGTAGAGGTCTTATTATTTCTCTTGGATTCCATAATCATCGTAAATTATTTGATCTATCTAAGCTTTGATACCCTTTTTCTTCATGCTTTAGAGCTTACAAATATTCTAGTTGTTTAAGACAAGATGGGAAATATTTGGGATATAAAAGGTATTAATAGGCTTATTACCCCATTTTTTATCATTAATCTACATGTAGAGTTTTAGTCTCTATTTGGATGCAAGGAGTAGTTACGATCCTTTATTGTCTAGCAAGGTTGATTGGTTCATGTTCCACTCCTTATAACTGGTTAATTTCAAATATTATCACTAAAATACTACCTACCTTTGCTACCACATTTCTAAATATTTTCATCTTGTCTATTTAAGTTTTGATCGAATGGTTTAGGTTTTACCTACTTCAATGCAATGAGCTAGGTTCCAAGTGTTTTCTACTTCACCCTAAGGTGTATGATCTAGATAGTTTGGATAGGCTAAGTGGATCAAATATACTAGTAGCCTTGTGCTTGCTTTTGTTGATAGTGTTCCAATTGGAAGGACCTTTTAGTTCTCTTGAATTTGGTCCATAATTGTCTCACCATAATCACACAAGCGTGTACCATTAGTTGGCATGTTGGTATCATGGATTTAATCAATGAAGCTTGGGATACAAATTTGGTATAGTGCATTTATACCATGGATTTTCTTGCAACACTCAACCATTGCAAGATATCCTCTATGTTTTTCCTACTAAATCTATACCACTTTGGAAACTCCCTAAAACATGTGAAAAATTATTTATTTTCTATTAAATAAGTTTCTTGGTTTGAATAGCTTCATTGCTAAGATCATTTTTTCTTGATGTTATATACTTTGAGGATGCATGGGATAACAATAGGTGGTCATCTAGAGGCTGGTAATGATGTTGTTCAATTGTAAACTTGCTAGCTTAAAAAGTTACTTTCATAGCATCAGAGTATGACATCATAGGTTGACCTTGTCTATGGCTTCTCTTACCTGCATGATCATTGCACCTGGTTCATACATATCTAAAAGAGTTATCTGCTTGTACATTTAAGAGAACCTCAACAAAAACCTAGCACACAAATTCTCCTATTTCATGCACACAAAGTATCTTTATCTCTATGAATAAAGAAAAAAGTCACAATTCATCCTTACACTTGTTGGCTCAAAAACTCTATCAGGACTAGAATCCTAAACTTTAGTAGCCTATTACTCTTTTTGGTCAAGAGGAATGAATATTTATACTCCATATTTGGATAGTTCTAACTCACTATAAAAATATGGTAAATATTTGATTCAACTATAGATAGATGTTTTATGATACTTATGGAGCAGTTTGGATGGAATTTTGACCTTGCTCTCATCTTTGGTCCTTAAGACCATGAATGTCCAATATGTATAATAATAGACTCTTAGTTTAGTTATGAAGTCCTTGGATAAACATTTTAGACACCTAAAAATATCACATTGTCCCTCAATCCATGCTAAGAGGTGATTAATTTACAAAACCCACAAAATTTGCATAATTTACCTCAAAACACTATCCATCCCATTTAAGCCTCCTTTGTCACTTAATCCCCTTCCTATGCTTAGCCCTTGGTCACCATGTGATCACCCTCTAAGCCTAACCTAGGGAAACCTCATCCTAGTCTACCCTTTGACTAGTCTACCTTCCACCTAAGCCTAGCTCACCCTAGCCTAACCTTGGTTAACTTCTAACCTTGGTCAAACTCCACATCATAGTCTAACTTAAAATTATGATCAACCTAATCCATGGTTAACCAAAACCATGGTAAATATAACCCATGGTTAACCTCACCTATCCTAGATTTCACCTAAGATTAGCCTCCACCTCATCTTGGTCAACCCTAAACCCATGGTTAACCTAACTATGGTCAAACCTTAACTCTTGCTCCCCTCCACATCCCCATGTGCATTCAATATCATAAATGATATTTTAATACCTTTTGCATTAAGGCATTCAAGGTATTGAAAGCATGGATGAGTCATCCTCCACCATACCATAATGAGGGGAAGACTTTTATGTCCCATAAATTTATGAGGGATGGCTCAATCATGCCTATTTATTATAGGTGTATGGGTGAGGAATTCTCTCACCCAATGTCATTTATGAGGTATGGCACACCATGCCACCTCAAGGGATACCTTAGTGCCCCATAAATTTGGAAAATTATATAAATAGGATGTCATTCCCTCCATTATTATGAGTCACATATTCACATACCCAGAATCTACAAAAATCACTCTAGAGGCCACTTAATCCCTCACTCACCATCAAACACCATGGAAGCCCACATTTAATTGTTGACACCCCTTTTGGTTTTGTAAGTTTCTCCCAATTACAAGTACAAAATACAACTAGATGTAGATAAAAGCTTTAGAAACACTAGAAGAGCCTCTCTAACACAGCAAACCTCTATCTAGATAGCACAGTTCCATTCGTATGGATAGGTATGAACAAAAGCTTCATACCTAGGGGTATGATCCCCTTTAGGGGCCAATTTTAGTCCAAAAATCTTGCAATAGACTACAAGGCCAGGTGAGTAACACTATTTTATTATTTTATGTCACTTTTGGTCTCTTTCATAATGCAATAGGCTAGTTTCTTTGGTCTTTTTGTCTTCTATCACAATGGGTCTGATTGAGATAGACCTCCATATGTTACTAACCATTTTTATAAGGATGTGTAGGTTTAGTGGATCTATACAACAAACAATGGCCTACACACAATAAGCCCACTCCCCTTGAGGTGCCCATGGAATACCTTTGGTGTTGTTGAATCGTTTAGTTAAAGAAGGCTCTCACCTTGGGAAAACCCATGTTGTAGCCCTTGTGGAAAACTCATGAAAAAGATAAAATTTGTAACCATTTTACTTCTTAATGCACAAAAATAAAAATTTCATGTACAGTGATATATACCAAATGAAACTAGGATATCAATCACCATTACATTCCTATGATATCATGAGACTAGGATAGACATATAATGTGAGTGAAAGATCTTTTTCTATCCCAAGTATTTGGACTGCTCTCATCTAGTTGCACTATCCTTTTATTGATTGGTTGATAAGCCAATCCTAATGCAGATACCACTACTCTTTGTATTTTTGAATTACTTACCCCAAAATTGATCATGCAATTATATATCAATTTATCATCGTAGACTAGGGTCAAGTAGAAGGGAATGGACCTGATTTGGCTAGTTATCAAAGTAGATACTTGCAAGATTGTCAATGCCTTCTTTTATTTTAACTCTTTCTATTCCTCCAAGGCTTCCTTAAGATCTCTATCTACTCGAGGATGGATAATACATCCCATATAGGCATGGCCAGCATGGACCCTTTTAGGTGGTTAGCCATGCTAAAAGACTCAAAAGAATGTACCTTTGAGGTCATAGTTGGTTATGACTATAATTTGGGCCCTTTGAGAAATTTTTACTAGTTTGGGCATGAGTGTGAGCTACTATGAGACTTTTAGGATATTTTGTCTAGTAGCTATTATAAGTTTTTGTGTGTTCTAGTTGGCCAACTTTGGATATTTTTAATTGATTTCTTGTTCATCTCTTGATCCTTTATTGCCATTATTTTGGCCTATATTGTATATTTCAATTGGACTTGTGGCTTGTCAAGCACTAAAGTTCTTATTTCATTAAATTCCTCCTCATCCCACATGATTAGTATCAACTTTAGAGGAGCAAAAGTTGATTTTTTGTGAGTTGGGGTCAAGTAAGTTAGCTCTATGATTGCATTTTCATCCCTAAATTAGAAATAGATGCCTATACTAGGACCATTTCATTTAATACTACTATGGATTGCTAAAAATATTTCCCAGAATAAATGTTTAAAGGGTAAGCATATGGGTATTGACAATACCTTGTAGTAGAATCCTCCACATAGTTTTTTTTGCATGGGAGCTATCTCTTGATTGGTATTAGGAGGAATCTATTACAATGGGGTTAGGATAGGAACTATCTATAAATTATGTCTATGGGCTAGGCTTGCATCCTTGTTGGCCTAGAATTGAGATTTTCGGTTACCCATTAGAAGGAGGTCTATAGCCCTGGTTATTATTTTAGAATGGAGGTAATATATTATTTGGATATTGAAACCTCTAGGATTTTTTTTGCCTCCTCAAAGATAATACTTTATTCAACAATTTCCTAAGTATATGTTTTAATTCATCTATCTCAATTGAGGATTAGGAGTTCAAATCTAAAATATTAAAATTGGTTAGAGGAATTAGGACCAAAAATAGGTTTACAATTAGAGCAGGATGAAATGTTATGGGTTGCACAACTAGAGGAGGTTGATGTGGGGGTTGGGTGCTTGGAAACAGATGCATGGGGAGCTTAGGAGCTATCCTTCCTATTTGAAGGAGGTAATTCTTGCTTGAATGGCTATCCAATTATCCATCGGTAAGGAGTTTCCTCCTTTAGACTTAATTATCATGGCAATATTTGAATTGAAATATTTCAAATAGTATATGAGGTTTTATAAAACTAGGTATTGAAGTCATCCATTGCCTCCATGGATACCCTTTTTATATATGTTAAGTTCTCTAGGAGAGATACTCCATAAGCATTCTCCTTGAATCTATCCACCAGTTGATCAGTAAGTTGATCCTAGCTATTGATTGAGAGTGGGGAGAATTTATATACCATTCCCTTGATTTTCCTCTAAAAGATATCAAAAATAGTCTTAGCAACAAATTTTGTTCATCAATATTATGTATTACATCTAAGCTCACCATGTGATGTAGCTACTCCACATATTTTATAGTTTTATAGGGTAATAAATTTAAGGCTAAGGCCAAGATTGGGTCCCAAATAGTAGGTGCTAGGTGGAATAGGCAGAATCAAGGGACCTCTATCATTCCATGTTAGAAATCTGATTATGGACTGATTCTATTATGTGGACATATTCTAGTTTTGATCTCTTTTTCCTTTTGAAACTAGGTTGAGGGTTTACACTAGTGGCTAAGGATTTTAAGCTGTAAGAGATCTAGTAGAAAATATTGCATTCATAAAGCTTTGGGTCCTCTTTTTTTAGCAAAGTTGTCAGGTAAATGTTAAATGTGATTCAACAAGTAGATAGACAAAGATTTTCATCATAATTTCAGTTTGATATTTCTTTAGGTGGCCATTTTAGGGTATTCTTATTTAGCAGAGTCATTGAAACCTCAAGTTCTTCATCTAGGAGAGTCACCAAGTGAAAATTTGTAATTCTTCGATAAGCAAATGAGTTGATACCTTTACCAAAATCCCAATTTGATATCTTTAGTTATGAGATAAATTGATGTGCTTCATTCCATTGGGTATGCCAAGAAAATTATTGTTGTCTCTAAATACCATAGTCACTCATTGCAGTAATTAGATGCACCTGATACTTATGCATTACATGGAGTACAACAGTCTAAAAGTCTTGAGAGCATATAATGGTGCTCAGAGGACAACCTCTAAGGTTTTTTACAAGAACATATCCTTGTTCAAATGTGATATTTAATATTACCTTCCTAAGCTATCCTAATCTAATTACATTTCAAAGAAAAAGGTGAAAGAGAGAAATAACCAAAAAATAAATAACAAGAAAAAAACATACACTACTTGAGGCAATACACCAAGATCCTAAGGCTCTTCTACATAACAATGGGATTAATAAACACATGCATCATTCATCAATAGCACAAAGTGAACATGATTTTATCCAAAATGAATATTCACACACAATAAGAACTAGGATAGAATGTTGAATAGCCATAGGTTCTCATAAATATCATAGTTCATTTACAATTATGCCAAAGAAAAAGGATCAAGAACTAATTGGTTAAGTGACTTAAGATGCAAACCATACTGCATAGAAGAGGACTAAAGAAAAGATTAAATACAAGGCAAAATATTAGGCACGAATAAGCAACTTTTGATCCTTTATAATGAATAAAATTTTAGTATTTATAGGCAAAAATAAAAAAACTTTTCCCTACCAAAATTGTACTAGAAATCTAAAATGTTCTTTTCAAATTTTTCTCAAAATCCAACAAATTAATTATAGATAATATTTAGGTCTATGGATTTAGATACATTAATTTCATAGGTTTATATATCTCTAGATGTGAAATATTTTTCACTTGTGCTAACTACCCATATTGGAAATATCTAGAGATGAGATATGGGGACCTCCTTCAATTAATATCAAGACTCAAGGTTGCTTCTCAATATTTTTAATGCACCGACTGCCTAATTGTAAGATCATGCTTTAATGGTGAAGGTAGCCTATCTAGAATTTAGTTATAGCCCTTTTGGGAATGGATGTTCCTTTTTCTTTTGTTGCAACTCCTGTTAGTGCTATTTTATGCACAATTATTCCTTGAACTTTAGTCAAAGTTTTAGTTTTTGCTTGTTTGCATATTCCACTATCTAGTTGGAATTATTTTGCAACTAACTTCACATTGGATCCTTCTTCAAATATTGGTTAAATGTTACTAGATCACAATTACAATATGCTTCAAGATCATGGGTACATCTAGTTTCCTTCCTTCTAGTATTAGTTGTTTAGCGCTCTAGATTCCTTGGGTTTTACTAGTCATTGCTAAGGGTGGGAACTTGATTTTGCATGTAGTGAGAATTCAATAAACCTAATAATATAAACTAATCTAATATAAATACAAAAAATAAATACATGGAAATCAAGTATGTCAAATTAAATATGTGGAACATAAATGTGCAAGATATTAAAGTAAATTACATGAAAATAAAATACAATTATATTTATATCAAGGAGAGTTTGTGATCAATTAAAATGTTACAAATTTGAATAACAACAATATACTTATTTTTATATGGAATTTAAATAACAATTAATTAAAATAAATAAAAAGGATAATACCATAATCAACATGCATTCCACAACCTAAAAAGAACAATGTCATAGTTGAAAAGCAAAAGGTCTTGCATAATCTCTTTGTTATTTCTAAATTAGATTAATTACAATGTGGGTCTGATAGAGTGTAGCTCTAAATTTTTGTGTAGCTCTAAATTTTTTATGGACAAAATATGTTTACAATGGATCCCATGGATCCTATTTATAGAAATAATTCACCTAGGAGTTACCTAAGGTAATAAATTTCTACTCTTAATAATTCTACTAATTTGGAGCATCTTCAGAAAAATTATGCACCTCCAAATATTGCATGTCTCTAAATACATATCTAACTTTCTTAGATCCTTCTAAATTGGTTATGGAACCACAAAAAGATAAATATATTGTTTTCAAGTTTGTTGCATTGGTATTTTCACTCCTTATTCCACTTGTCCTAATGACAAGCAATTCGCTCTTGGGAAGAGAGCAAATTGCTCCAATTTTTAGAGTGCATTTCTCTTATTTGAATGAAATGCAACTTTGGGAGCAAATCACTCTTTTAGTACTTAATTTTTTCCACTTCCCTCAACTTTTTTTTTTTGCATTGTCCCTCCTAGGATTACAAAATTCACATTCCTTGGTCATCCATTGACTAATTCCTAGAAGGAATTTGAAGGGAGTAGCCAAGCTGCTATAAGTAAGATATTTTTACTCCTAGTATATCTACTAATTTAGGGGTATATTTAGCAAAATGGTGCACCAATAAATGTTACATGCTTCTAATTTCATCCATGAACTACTTATAAGTCTTCTAAATAGATTTTGAAACCACAAAATAGTAAAATATCACTTTCCATTTGGTTACCTTGAAATCTATTTATTCTTGTCCTTCTTGGCTATATGATGAGCAATTTTATTTGGGGAGGGAAATTATTAGATCCTTCTACAACCAATTATTTTCTCATGAGTGAGTGAACCACGCATTTTTTTGTCACTTTGATTGCTCAATTTCTTATTTCTACATGCCTCCTAAGAATCAAGAATACCGAGGTAGTAATCAGACTACTACACTTTGAAAAGTATATCTAACAATATTCCTATTGATAAATTTTATCAAGATAATATATTCTAAAATACCACATTCATTCCACTTTATGAGAGAAAATAGGAGGTATTCACTCAAAAGGATTTTGTCGAAAAGGACACAAACACTATGAGAATCATCTCAAAGTATGACTTATGACACACTGGATGCAAATGCTTGAAAATTGGCAAAAATCATAGAATTGAATTAGATGATTAAAAAGGCTAAGCACTTCAGTTTATTATGTCTTTTGGTTTGTTGGGATTATTTAGAATCTAGTATTACTAAGTAACTTTTTTATTTCTCTTTAAATACATGGGATGGAAATAATCCTTTTCTATTAGAAAGACTACTCCACTTTTCACTTTTCTAAGTACCATAACCATTTCTAGAGTCAATATGGACATGGCCCTAACCATTATTGGATAAAACTTAATCAATCCAATGTTAGAATTTAAACACATTGTGTAGACTATTATTTCTCTAATTGTTATGCTTATGATACCCTAAAGCTCATAAAAATATTTATTTGAATGCATTTACTTCTTATGGCCTAATAGGACCTTTTATTTTATTTGTAATAAATAAAGTTCCTAACTTGTCTTTTAAATAGTTTGAAAATAAAGCATAAATTAAAAAATTCTACCAAAAAATAAACTAAGACAAACACTGCACCTTTCAATGACCATAAGTAAAATCCCAAAAAAGGCATTTAATAAAAAGGCCCATGAAACCAAAATAATAATCCTTTCCAAAAAAATGGATTGACATGTGTTTAATCCAATAAGGATTCCTATTATACCCAAAATTTAAGCATTCTCCAAGGGGATTAGTCCACAAAGTATTCTTTAAATCATAAATAATAATTACCATAACCAACATTGTTTAACAATGCACATCATGAAGAAATCATAATAAAGTACATGGTAAAAGATGTTCAAAATAAGAAAAAATATTTTACCATAATTTCTAAAATGATTACCATATCTTTGTATTGTTTCAACCTGATTTTACATTTTTTTACAATTTTGTTGCATGTTTTCATTAGTATTTTATGTAAATTTTATAAATAAAATATGCATTCTATATGATTACACATGGTTTTTAATTTTTTACCAAAGAAACATTCTCTTGGAAATTTTTTTAACATGAATTTCCTTTCCATGGTGTCATTGACATTATTCTTGATAAGTCCCTTTAGAAGTTGTATTTTATCGTTATAAACCATTTACAACATAAAATTTTATCCAAAAGGTAATAGCATTATATGTGCTTTGACTAATTAATGTGATACAAAGCAATAGTCCTACATATATCATAGAAATAGCTAGAAGGATAAAACAATAATAAAACATGCACACCAAAACAAAACTAACAAATCACTTTAGCATTCCTCTCTAATTGTAATACTTGTGAATAATAATAATTGTTAACTAAGAAAGTACACTTATAAATAGACAAATAGATGCAAATACAATGTTAATACAAACTCGTCTTTAGGCATGCAATTGTTGTATTTTGAAAAAATCTGTTATTATAAAATTACATTCAACGTTAAAGATATTCACATGATGTTATCTTACAAGGATCCTTTAGAAAAACTCATTTATAATTTCCATGTTTAGAAGCTAATAGGTTTAGGCATTAACACTTGAGTTAGACCCCCTTAATTATTAATCTCAATAGTGGAAAATGATGTGAAATGGTCGCCATCCATTAAAATTGACCTAAGAGACAAAACCAATAAAAAATCCTTTCTATTAAATAAATTTGCAATGACATACAAAATTTTAAAAAAGAAATAATATGTTTAAATATGCATTATGTTGCCTACATTGTATATAAAATAATATAAAACTATAATTTGTTTTTCTTTTTTTATTAGGTTGACTGTTATACATGCACACTGGATCCTAAGATTACAAGGGGCATTGTCAAGTGCCAAGGGATTCAAATCCTTGACCTCTTCATAGTGAGCACCCTCCACTGGCTGCTCTACCACAACCTCATAGTCTAATATTATAGTCTAAGTGGATCCTTTTTAGGTATGTGCTCTCTCTATATGTGTGTGTGGCACTAAACACTAAAGAAAAGTCATAATAATTTCATACAAATCTAGTCATGTTGATCTAAAATATATTAACCCTTACTTTACATATTATTGAGGATAAAAATATGAGTAGAAGTAAAGATGGTCATATCTATTCTTGACATGTCTTAATGATTGGTAAGATTGTTTGATTAGTTCAAATTTACACTCACTAGCAAAAGTCCTAAATACATTATATGATATTTATATATATTATTGGATATGGAATAAAAATTAAAATTCCAATGTTAAATATTATATGGTATCAGAGCCTTTCCACTCTCCTATGTCCCCACTACCCCCAATGCATTTGATCACATCATACCAATGCATCTCATATGGCTATGATCTATCATTATGTGTAAAGCAATAATGATGGCTATCATGATTAATGCATTTATGGAGATAAGTGTATACTACATTCATAGTAGTACATCCCTCATAGAACCAACTATTATACTTCTCCATCAATAGCATATCGCACATAGTGGTCTTTAGGTATATATATAACATGATATAAATATTATTTTTGTGCAGAGTTAATCTAGGTGCCTACAATTCCTAGATAAATATTTCTACTACTTGAAGGTGATGACCTATCATTTTGTTCCAAACTTGTGGCACAATAATAAGGTTGTTTCTAACAAGGTGATAGGATTGAATTTCATGGGTGCATTTTAGGTCAACATTTTTGGATTTTAGAGTTCAATGTTCAAATTTATTTCAAAGTTTATAATTTAAAGTTTGGTATTGGTATGGATTCTATAGTTTGATTGTTTTGCTATTG
The DNA here is from genome assembly GCA_028583015.1 of Wollemia nobilis. Classification (NCBI taxonomy): domain Eukaryota; kingdom Viridiplantae; phylum Streptophyta; class Pinopsida; order Araucariales; family Araucariaceae; genus Wollemia; species Wollemia nobilis. The sequence goes on along the minus strand of JAQPPZ010000613.1, from coordinate 1,686,994 downwards.
CAAACAAAGTTTTGTGTTCAATTTTTAGAGTTAGGAGTTCAAAATTGGTTTAGAATTTTTAGTTTGGTTTGTAATGGCTTCAATATAGCCATGTTATTTATATTTATTATTATTAGCTCAATCCCTAGGATAAGGTATCATCCCTTGAGAATTAGGGTTAGAGTTATTATTGTTTTAGTCTATAAATAGGAGGAGTTATGTTATAGTTTAGAATCATATTTCATATTCGAATCTTAGTCACCTATATTTTGCACAAGAGACTTTTCCCTCTTAAAGTGGATATGAAATTTTTCCTTCTCTAAGTGGATAGGATTTGTATTGATTTGGAATCTAGAATCTACTACTTGCATTATATATTTTCTTGCATTAAATATGAGTTATTGTTTGTAGTGGATGTTTAATTTTATGTATTATTAATTTATCATTGTTATTATTGTATTTCTAAAAGTTGTTTCATTATTAGTGGTTTCAAAGCATTGATCTTGGCTCCCTATAGTAGTGTGAAAGAGTGGTAGAAGGGTGTGCATTCTAGTACCTCTAACAATAAATTCTTCTTCTTGTCGCCTAGTAATTTTTTCTCAATTATTTTTGGCTCAATCTTCTAGCACATTTTTCTTTTGTACTATTTTGATTTAGCCATTATTATTTTCTTTTTGTAGGAGATAAATCTCATTATTACCATTTTTTTGACTGGGTCAAAAAAGGGGTAATCTCTAGTAACACTTTTTTGAAAAGTAGGTGTGTTGAGACCCTTGTAAGAGACCCGACTAATTGCAATAATCACTATGAATTGATGAAATTAAGAGAAATTATCACAACATTTTATTAGAAGTGAGACAAAGAATTATATTTTGTTTTTCTTTCACTCCCAATGCATAAATAAACTCGTTACTTCTACTATTTGGTTATGAATTAATGGTCATTTTTAGTGCTTTGTTCATGCAAAGAATGTGTTAATGAGTAGAAAGAAGCATTAGCAGAAAAATATAGGTAAGCAACATAATACCTTATCAAATATCAAGAGAATTTACCAGCATGTCCTTTCTACAATGGATTTGTTTCCTTCCAACACCCTTCCTCCTTTCACCTCTCTCTCTACTCTAATTGTTATTTTCCCAATACAATTGATTTTGAACTATGAACCTATCTTGAACACTAAGATAAATTGGTTAATTCCATCATTGATTTTTAATACCAAGTCAAGAAGATGTTAGAGGCCTTCCAAATTTATTTTGGTATTGCCTCTACAAAGCATTCCCTTGACCAAAAGTTTCAATTAGTCATTGGGTAGCATCCATATGACTTGTAATAGGTACCAAATCTAAAGGTACACCAATAGCAAGACATAGTCACCTACAAACAATCATCATTTTGTAAAATATCTCTAATTTACCATGCCAATCACATGGATTTCTATGCTACCAAGGGCACTCTTTTAGGTATGGGTGGTTTTAATTTTATATTTGTTATTGATCTTGATCCTTGTTTAGGAGGTGCTATTGATTTTGTTTATTGGCCTCATGATGTGGTTCCACACATTGAAATCCTAATATTTAAGGTTGTGGATCCATGTGGTTGAAAAGCCAAGATGAATAACATCATTTGTCTATACCATATTTCTAAAGAAGATCATGTTACATTAGCTACTACTAAGTTGGGAACTCATGTTCATCAATAGTTTTTATGGGAACTCCACCAATGTAAAAACTCTCTTATGTGGCTCAAGTTAAAAGTATTGTTCCTCTGTAATTTTAACAAAGGATTTTATACTTCATATGTGGTCCATTTGATGCAAACCAACCAAACAAGATTAGTTGAAGATTATTGCAAAGATTTCATAGGTCTACTCACATATACCTATAAATTAGATTTTGTAGTGGTGATCTCAGCCTTTCACCATGGCCTAATGGATAAAATTTGGTAGGAAGTTAACATGTGCAATCCATACACCCTCGAGGATGTTGAAAGTGTATCTTTGGAAATAGATAAAAAGTTCTAATTGTATTATTCCCAACCTCAATATGATTTTTACCCTCAAAGTACTTACTTCAATAATCGCAATGACAAGTTCCCCTAGGAATTCTTCTATTTCAAATACCATTCACATCACCCAAGATATCAAGCCTATGAACAATGATGTAACTTGAAAATGGAAGGTGAGGAAGCAATAGTGTCAAATGATGAAGATCAAGATTCATCATAGTAGAAGACAATTGAAGTAATAGATTTTGAGGATAATGATACCATGGATCTATATACATTTTCTCTTATAGGGATCCAGGATCACCATACCATTAAGTTCCAAGGATTCATCAAATATTAGCATATCATTGTGTTGGATAATATAGGTAATACACATAGCTTTATTGATAGCAAAATAGTAAAGTATTTGGGACTATATATCAATAATTTACCTAGGATAAATTTCAAGTATTGATTATAGATGGAGATACAACTTAGTGTGGTGGTTGAATGACTAAGCTTAACATCCAGAAGGGTTATTATACTTAGTCTAGCCATCTCTTTACCACATATTTGGGAATTTTAGATGTCATATTTGGAGCACAATGGCTATCCTATCTCAATGATGTTACTATCAATCTATAATGACTATATGTTAAATGAACAAAGAATGACTAGATAATTTATCTCTAAGAAATTCAACCTCCTCCCTCCAAGGTAGTTAATTCATATAGCATGAAAAATATATTGAATTAAGTTGATTATGGATTATTTACTCAAGTTAGTTGTATGGAATTTTAGTCTATAGAGCCACTTCTTCTAGATATGCCTTTCAACTTGCAGACTATTATGGATTATAATAGGGGTGACTTTGGTGAACCCATGGGTATTCTCATCAATAAAATTTATGATCATGTCATCCACCTAATTCTAGGAAGTCATCCAGGGCTCTCTTTTGGGATATCCTTTGCAGTCTCAAGGATTCCTTCAATAATATCCCTTGGATTGTAGCTAGATATTTCAACACTCCACTCTATCCTTATGACAAAATAGGAGGCTCTGGATTCCATAAAAAAAAGCATCGAAAACTTTCATGATTTTTTCAACTCCAATAATCTTATGTATGTCAAACTTAAGAATGCTAAAGTCACCTAGAGCAAAAAAAGGATTGGGAATCAACTTATTCAAGTTAAATTAGATAGATTCTCTCTATCCCAGGAAGTTTTTCAATTGTTTAGGGATGCAAACCTCCAATATTTACCCAAAGTTGGATCATATCATAGTCCTCTTCTATTGGAAATTATAAAGGATAGCCCTTTTAAGAGGCCTTTAAAATTTGAGGTGATGTGGACTTAGCAGTTTGACCTCATACATAGAATTTTGCAATGGTTGTAGCAGTTTGGATAGGGCTACCCTTATTTTTGACCTACTCAGAAATTGAAGCATGTGAAAGAAAACCATAAAATATGGAATAGAGAAGTCTTTGGAAATATATTTGAAATCAAGCAATCCATTGAGGATAGGCTACTCTCCATTGAAAATAAGATCTAGATAGGCCAGTGTGATGAGCAAATCAGATCTGAAGAGAGGAGCATATTGGTAGAATATCATAATATCCTCACCTATGAAGAAATATTCTGATAGCAGAAATATAGATATTTATGGCTCAAAGATTCCGACTCAAACACAAAATTTTTCCATGATTCAACTATGAGAAGCATGAGCAACAACAGGATTAAGGAACTCACAAAAAGTGATGGATCCATCACTTCTGATATTCTATAAATCAGGAATGAAGCTATTTCATAATTCAACTCTCTTCTTGGTGATAGCAAACCATCCTCAGATCTTGCCTTGGAATATGCTCTACCACATTTCTTAGTTTATCTTAAAAATTACCAATTCTAAACTTCTAGTTCCTTTTTTTGATGAGAAGATTAATCACACCTTGTTCACCATACACCTTGATAAGGCCCCTAGTCCTGATGGCTTTCCTCCTCATTTTTTCTAGACTTATTGGGATATTGTGGGACCCGATGTGTGCTCCACCATTAGGGAGTTTCAATCCTCTAAGTCTATTCCTCACTGTTTCAATTCCACTTTCATTGCTCTCATTCCCAAAAGTCCCATGGCAAAACTCAAAATCGATTACAGACCTATAAGCCTTTGCAATGTGGTGTACAAAATTCTTACCAAATCCATTGCTTCTAGAATGAAGGACATCCTTCACACAATCATTAATGCTTTCCAAGGGAGTTCTGTTCAAGGTAGATCCATCCTTGATTGTGTCATAACCATTCATGGATATCTCTACTTTGTTTCACTATCTAAAACCTACCTTCATTCTAAAGCTCGACATGAACAAAGATTTTGATAGGATCAGTTGGGATTTCCTTTTCGCCATTCTTCTTAAGTTTGGTTTTCACCCTGAATAGGTTGAGATGATTAAAGGGTACATCTCAAATCCTTGGTTTTCAGTGCTTATTAACGAATCCACTACAGGTTTTTTAGAGCAACAAAGATCTACTTCATGGAGACCCCATTTCTCCATTACTTTTTATAATAGTAGTTGAAGCTCTAGGCTAGACTATTAAAGTTACCTACATGTTCAATCTCATTTTAGGAATCAGATATTCTTCGTAGACCATCCTTATCTCTCATCAACGATTCATAGATGATGCCATCATCTCCACCTTTTCATCTATTTTTGAGGCCAAATTCATTAAACATATTTTGTTGTTTATATGAAGTAACTGGCCAAAAAATCAACTTCCACAAAAGCAAGATATACTTTCTCAACACCCCTATTCAAAGGCAGATTAAAATATCCAAAATCCTCAAATACTCTATTTCAACCTTTCCTACCACTTATTTTTTCCTTCCTTTGTTTACAGGAAATCCTTATATTTCAATGTGGAACAACGTGATTGAGAGATTATAGAAGAAATTAGCAGGATGGAAAGGAAACCTTTTGTATCAAGCTGCCAAGTCCACCCTTACCTAGGCCTCCATTTAAATTCTTCCTATTTACTTTCTATATGTCTTCAAAGCCCTAGCAAGAGTGTGTCATAAAATTAAGCAAATTCAAAATAATTTCCTATGGTCTAGGTCTGAAAACAAGCAATATTTCCACTTAGTTTCCTGGGACAAAGTCTATCAATCAAAATATTCTAGAGGATTAGGCCTTAGAAGACTTCATCTCCTAAAATTAGCCCTTTTGGCTAAATAGGCATGGTGCTTAATCATCAATGTGGGAAGTGAGTGGACTCTCATCGTCAGATAGAAATATCTGTAGGGTACAAAATTCCTTAATGTTGTAACTCCTACTAGAGGATCTGCTTTATAGAAATTAATAATGTATTCCAGGTTCCTAGTGGAAAAAGGTCTAAGGTGGAGATTAGGATATGATCTCAAAATAGACTTTTGGCATGATAAATGGATCAAAGGATAACCTCTTATAAATGATCCTAATCTAGCAATCTTGAAAGGCTAAACTGACAACACCTTTGGTCAAAAAGTCTCTAATTTTCTAATTGTCCAAAAAAATAGAAAGAGATGGAAAATCATCAGAAGCGCCTCCTATATTGAGGAATCAAAAGAACTACAATTACTTCTAAACTCCACTTTTATTCCCATTGGGAACCCTAGGGATCAAGTTTTCTAGGAATTCATAGAAAGTGGGGAGTTCTCAGTGAAGTTTGCTTTTAAGTTGCTTCTGACTCATGAGGAACCCTTTCTCCCTTACTATCTTATCTGGCCTAAAAACCTCACTCCCAAATATCCTTCTTTGCTTGGGTGTCCATTCAAGAAAAAATTCTCACTATAGACAACTTTGTTAAGAGAGGCATGGACATTCCCAATAGATGCTTTCTTTGTTTGTTGGATTGGGAGTCCCCACATCACCTTTTTCTTTCATATCCCTTCTCCACGTCCATCCTCAACAAGTTATTCAACATTTTCCACATCCTTTTGGCCAAGCCTTGCTCCATTGTTGATCTCTTTATTCAATGGACAAATCCTTTTTGCAACCCCCACTTCAAGTTTCTTTGGTAAGTTTACCTACATCATTTTCTATGGAAAGTCTAGTTGGAAAGAAATCATAGAGTTTTCTCTAACAAGATGTTGATTCTAGACTATGTTACAAATAAAATCCTATCCTTTGCCATAGAGAACTCTTCCCTCTGTCCTCTCTTGTCTCATCCTGCCTCTTAGTTAGAGACCTCCTTGAGCCTTTTCTTGAACCTCCCCATTATGGATAATTACCTGGATCCTCCCTCTAACCTAAGAGCCCAATCCAAGTGGATTCCACCTCCTCCAGGTTGGCTAAAGTTGAACTTTGATGGTGCTACTAAGGTAAAACCTGGATTAGCTAGCGTTGGCGATATTCTCAAGGATAGTAGTGGTAGATTCTTCCTTGATTTTGTGGAATACTTGGGAATTAATATAAATCAGGTTGCTAAAGACAAAGCCATGTGGACAGGTTTATTTCTAGCAAAATATATTTCCGATAGACTCATGGTAGAATGGGATTCTCTAAATACCACAAAATATCTAAAGAATTCTAGAAATCCTTCATGGAGGATTAGGGATTGTATTGAGGAAGCTAGGTCTCTAAGTCAAAATTTTCAAGAGATAATTTTTCAACATGCCTTCAAGGAAAGCAACAAGGCCATCGATAAACTTGCAAACCTTGGTGCCCACTCCACAAGCCTATTGACCTGGACAAGTGGCCTTCCATAGGATTTAGTTTCTATCATGGAGCAAGATAGAATTTCCATAAATGGGACAAATTTTTGATCAATCATTTTCTATTTTCACCGACACCCATGTAACCTCGTTACGTGGAGTTACCAACCTTTTTATTTTTTTTCAACATTAACATTTTCTCCATCATTTTTCAAGAAACCTTATTTATTGGCTTTAATGACCTCTCTTGCCTCGTGGTCCACCCTTGCCATATTGGCCCCCATTTTCTTGTTATCCACTCCCACCTCTCCCCCTGTGCCATCATATCCCTCCACCCCATCACCACCATGCCCTCCATCTCTCATGCTCCTCCTTTCTCATACCCGATGCCTTCCAATAATGTTTACCTCTCTCTTTGAATCTTCACCTTTGAGCCCTTCTCCCAATATTACCTCAAATTTTTCATCTTGTGGGATGTTGGGTTGTCCATTCTCATGCTCCATCTCCAATATGTTTCAAGTGTGATCTATCATGGTCATATTAAAATGTGTAGACTCACTTTTCCTCTATTTACTCAGCACTTCATACGAGAAGGAAATCACATTATTTCCAAAATCAAACCTAGAGATGCTTTCCTTTATAGCAATCCTTGTCCTTGTTATCTCCAGTATCTCCTTATCCAATCCCATTCTTAGAGCTTCTGTTGTACTATCAAAATGAGTTTTGTTGAGCCCTCCTCAGTTGTTATGGACCCCATTGCCAAAGTTATCCTCACTGAGAGGGTATTTCTACCCTTATTTAAAAGTGTCACTGGTGATGATTTTAAAATTACTACTACTTTTATTGGTACCTGGAATAATGGAAGGGTGATGATCCATGACAAAACATTCGAAGTCAACATCAAGACTCTTGTAGAAATTACAAGGTAATAGGTGAAAGGGAGGTCTATTCACCATGAAAAACACAATTGGGAAGCTAAGATCAAGGAAATTAAGGATAAGGACCTTTGTAAAAAGGCATGGATGGGAATGCGACAGGTGGAACTTCCTTCACCTTGGAACAACATCATGAAACCTATCATGGAATTCGTTACTATGGATGACCCTGATAAGGTTTTATGCAGTTTTCATTTTTCTTTTTTAAACCATTTTCCTGATGTCAACCAGGTGAAAATTCCTCAATTTCTCTTCAATTCCATTAGTCACACCTTGGAGAATATCTATAATAAAAATAGCGATGATTTACCCTCTCATCAGGGACTCTTTAAGATCCTGTACAAACATTGGCTTATTCATTGTCCTCAAGATGTTATCCTTCCCTCAACCCTTAAAGCTAAGCCCAAAATTATTTAGTCTAGTCCTTCCCAATCCACTCCTCCATCCTCTAGCTCTCCTACCATGTCAGCTAAAAATAGGGCAACTATTGAGGTTGTTCGTAAATTGATAAAAAAATTAAACTTGAATCCCCTAAGCCAAAATGCGTTAGATATTCTACGCACTTGTAGAAAATGGTGCAAGAAAATAAATCCTTAATCATCGACTCTAAGGATGAGGATAAGGATACCCCTAACCATTGTCTAAAATAATTCATCATCAACTCCATATCCAATTACATTTCCCAGATCTCTAACCTTCACAATACTCTAAACTTGCTCTTCTTCAATAAGTCATTTTCTAAGAATGTTGGCAAGAACTCCACTAGTAATTATGTCAAGGAGGTTGTAAAGGCTTCTTCTACCTTCGAGGATGATAAGGATGAAGATAAATATGATGATAAGAATGATTCAAATGACAAGCTCTAGGACCTCGGTGCAAAACCAAAATATGAAGTTTAGGTCTTCCTTACATGTTGTGATGTTTTATTAAAGGGCACACTCTATGTTGCCCTTAGTTTCTTTTTGTCTTTTGTGTTGTGGGAATGTGTTCCCTTTCCTTGTGTCTCTTATTCTTCTTGTTGTTGTTTTCCATATTTCTCAGTTTTGATGTAATTAGGTTTTGGGTTCCTGTCAAAACCTGTTTTTAATCTAATATTTTAAATGATAAAAAAAAAAATCTAGGAAGTCATCCTTTGAATGTTTGTCATTGCTTTCTCTAGACCCAAAATTTTGAGATTGAGAAGTAGATCCATGTAATTTTAGAGCAAGGGAATCTTTTTTTTAGCATCAATCCTTATTCCTCTTTTATGGGTATGATATGATTTAAGGACAACTCTTAGCTTGTGTGTCCTAATTTTTGACCTCTCAACAAGATCATCATAAAATATAAGTATCCTATCCCTATTATAGATTATTTTTATCGGATGAATTACATGGCACTAAATACTTTATAAAACTTGACTTGTGATTTGGGTTCTATCAAATTTGAATTGGAGAAGAGGATATTCATAAGACTATTTTTTGCACATGTGAGGATCATTATGAGTTCTTAGTCATACATATTGGTCTTACTAATGCTCCTTCAACTTTTCAAATTCTTATGAGTTCTATTTTTCATCCTTTCTCTAAAATTTTGTACTAGTCTTATATGATGATATATTAGTTTATAGCAAAGTCTAAGGAAGCTCATTTAGTTCATGTAAACCAAATTCCCAACCTCTTATAGAAGGAAAAACTCCTTATTAAAAGGTCCAAGTGTTCCTTTGGGACCTATGAGATAGAATATTTGGGACATATAGTATCTCAATAGGATTCAAGGTGGATCCTAACAAGGTCAAATCCATGAAGTATTGGCCCTTACCTAAAACTCTCAAGTAGCTCCATGGATTTTTAGGTCTCACTGGGTACTAGAAGAAATTTATCTACAACTATGGCAAATCCATAACTTCTATCATTGCTCTCACTAATAAGAACACTAACAAGTTCTTATTTGTTTGGTTTGAAGCAACTTCCCAAGCCTTTGATACCCCAAAGAAGTCTATGTGTACCACCCCTCTTTTGGCCTCTCTTGATTTTAGCAAACCCCTATTTTATTGAATGTGATGCTTTAGGTACAGGTACTAGATTTATTTTGATACAGCATGAGCATCCCTTAATTTAAAAATCAAGTAGCTATTTGGAAAGAATTTGGATTTATCCAATTATAAGAAGGTAATATTTGTTATTCTACATGTTATAGATAAATGGTAACCTTACTTTTTGGAGTGACGATTCATTATCAAGATTGACCACAAGTAGTTCCTAGAAAAACGTCCAATATCTAGAATAGAATAAATAGTTGATATATCTCTTGGGGTATGATTTTACCATTGATATCAAGAAGAAGAAAAATAAGAATATGGTGGTGAATGTTCCATCTCACAAACATGAGGATGTTGTTTTTGGCAGTGCCATATCTAATCCTCTTCCACAATGGCTTTCCTAACTTTGTAAATACTAGTTTTTTGACCTATAAATTGGTAGCACCATTCATAAAGCAGATTCTAGCTCTTCACTATCTTATTTTTTTGCATATTTTGATAGGGCCCTCCAAAAGAAGGATCACATTATTTTTCCCCATCCTTTATTATTAAGTCTAGTGTTCTCCAAGAATTGCTTGTATTTTCTTTGGATGGACATTCTAGATTCTTGAAAATGTACAAGTAGCTGAAGCAATACTTTTATTGGAAAGGATTACAAGTGAATGTCAAAACCTTTGTGGTCAAACTAGAGGTATGTAAGTGAAACAAGAGGAAATTGTTAAATATCCTATTTTTTTGCAACCCTTACCTATTCATGACTACTAATGGGAGCACATTTCCCTATATTTCATTGAGGCTATTCTCAAATATAAGGAAAAAATAGTGATCTTTGTGTTAGTGGATCACCTTTCAAAGTACACTCATTTTTGTTCCCTACAACATTCCTTCTTAGCCAATAATTTTTTAAGGCATTCCTCGATTCTATTTTCAAAATACATGGCATGCCCAAGTTCATTTTTAGGTAACATGACCTAGTCTTCACAAGTATTTTTTAGAACAAATTATTCTATCTCAATGGTACTTAGTTGAATATATTATCTTCTCATCACTCTCAATCGCATGGCTAGATAGAAATTGTAAACAAATATCTGGCTACTTACCTTCATTATTTTTGCCAATAAAAGTAGTATCATTGGGTTCATTTGCTCTCTTTAGTTGAATTATGGTATAGTATTTCTTACCATTCTTCTCTCAAGATGTCCTTGTTTGAGGTATTGTATTTTTAGAAACCTCCATTAGTGTTAAACTATATTTTAGGATCCTATAAGGTGTCTCAGGCAGACAATTTGTTATAGCAGTGATCTAGAACCACATGAAGCAGTAACAAGACTTGCATTGTTCTAAGTGGAAGCTTATCATGAAGGATATGATCTTTTTGAACCTCCATATCTATAGGCAATTATCCTTAAATACCAAGCCTATTCAAAAGTTGGTTCCTCGATTTTAGGACCCCTACAAGGTGGTTCATTGTCTTGGTGATGCAACATATCAGTTGGAGATTCTCCATCTTCCTACATCCATATTGTCTTTCATGTTTCTTATTTTAAATATATTACTAGCCAAAATATGCAATCCTATATGGAGCTTCTAGTACTCAATGAAGAAGTTTGAATCACTCTCTATTTAAAAGTAGTATTATGGTCTATAGTTATATTCTATGATATTGATAAATTTAGTAGTTCCTCATCAAGTGGAAGGATCTTCCAAAAGAAGATGCAATTGGATCCGAAGAGTATTTTCTAGTCATTTCTAACTTTGAGAACAAAGCTTTCAAAGGAGGTGCCATATAATAGCTCCAATATAACCATGTTGGCTATTTTTATTATTATTGACTTGAACCCTAGCATATGGTAGTTGGTCATTAAGCGTTAGGGTTAAGTTTATTGTTGATTTATGTTACATACCCCTTAAATATAACTCATGTTAGCATGTGATATTTGAGGAGTCAAAAAAACAACACCAAACATTGCTAAATAAATTGAACACAAAGAATCCAAAATTGCACAATAGAATGATTTTTATTAATAGAGGGAGCTTAAAAACTCCATTGGTACAATGTGGATCCTTGAATCCTTTTGATACAGATTTAAAAATGGCTAGGGTTCTCCAAAACCCTAGTAGACAAGGTTGGTGGTGTCTTTAGGTGCATCCTTGATCCCAATAGAATTGAGTGGGCTTCTTGATATTTGATGTTGGGTCACTCCAGCTTAAACAATTATCCAATTCTAATGTAGCACCTTCAGATCTACACACAATGACACAACAAATAAATTAGTAATACCTATGAGGGATCCACAATGTGAGGCCCTCTATAAGCAATAGTAAAACCCTAACTATCTACTACAAAATAGAGTGAACAAGAATAAAAGTGCATAAATAAAATAACAAACAACAAATTTACCTTACATTCTTACTGTCTTTTGATGTGTGATGTCTGTTATAGGGGACTGGTGCGACGATGCTCTATAATCACTTGAAGGCTAGGGGGACATCAGGAAATCTAATTTAAAATGTTTGTGGGTGCTCGATGGATGTAGGAAATGCTTATGTGCACTTGGTCATGGTGGAAAACGCCTGAAGGCGCTTGGTGGCTAAGGAGAAAATTTTTAGAAGTAGATATGGCTGAGCGAGGGAGGTGGTGATAGATGCAATTGTTATGGCAGATGAAGATAGAGGGCAAGAGTACTCAATAACCATAGATGAAATCCAGTAGCCAAGGACTCGGGTGATTTAGAGTACATGGTAAATTCTCCTTCAAAAGACTCAGGTGAATTTGGGAGGAAAAGACTTGGGGAAAACTTATGGCACTCAAAAAACTTAGGGTGCAGAATTTCTTAGGGGTTGAGCCATCAAAATGGCTCATATTAATAATCCAACCTACGACATACTTAGGGTTTCAATGAAACTAATCATGTGGCTGCAATAAAAGCATATCGAAGGGTGGATATTAAATCTAGGGTATGGCATGGATTGATGTAAATGGATGGATAGGATTAAATAAAATTGGATGGCTAGGATTAATTCACTTATATAAATATATATTTATTAAATATAAATATAATATAATATAAAATATTAATATTTAAATATATATAAAATAAATATATATAAATATATATGAATAATGGGTAAAAATGGCAAGAAAGCATAGATGGAGGACAAGTGGCTAGGTTTTAGTGTCTACAGATACAAATTTTTATACCGCATTGTGTAAAAAATAATGTTGTGAAAAAATACAAGACACTTATTTTGGCCAGGTGCAGAAGAAGCTTCTCTTGGGATGTAGAACATGAGCTTGAAGACAAAAGAATAAAAGAATTTTAATTTTGCGTAGCTTACCCCCTCAATTGGCAAATGAGGTTGCGGATGAATCTCATGAGCCAATTGAAAAATTTGTGCAAATGGAATGTGGATTATATGAATGATGTAAAATGTGATACAATTTTTTCCCCAACGGTGGGAAGGGGAGTGGTGAAAATGTGACATAAGTGTGTCTATTTTTGCCCCAACAGATGAAGGGTTTTGTGAAAATATGTGATGGAAGAAAATGCATCTATTTTTTCCCCAACAGATGAAGGGATTTTACCAAGTGTGGATGCCATGATCATTTAATATGTATCCCATTGTGAGAAATTTAAAACCAAATGTGGTTTCTCCAAATTTGGGGTGATTCTATGTTGTTGAACATATGTCTTCTGGCATCATTGATATGCAAGGATGATAATGTAAAGATAAAAGTAGTCAAATTTGGAGGGCCAACTAGTGACTATCATATAATTCCTATGGTCGAAACCAATCACCCTAGTTAAATCCAATCATCATGATGAATTTCAAGGAAATGTGTAATGATGAAGTGTGATTTTGTCCATGTGTTAAGCCCCACAAATTAGGCCATCAATGATAGCTTTTGTGCAAATTATTCTTCGCAAGGGTCACTAAAAATGTGAAGTACTAAATCTGATTATAATTTTGAACAAGGAGATAAGTTATGATGATCATGGCCAAGTGTCCTTATGGTAGGCTCTTCATCTTACCGAATTGCATGGATGCAAATTGCTGCAATTTCCACGTATATAGAATAACCCACTAGATACATGGTTACTTCAATGTTGTTTGAACTCGGCAAATGTGCAAATGATGATGTGAAATAATGATTTCATGATATATGCATGATAAAAATGACAAAACTATTTGTACCCTTTTGGGGTGCTTTTGTAACTTGTTTGTTGAATTTGCAAGATGTGGTTGCAAACAAAAATTATACATCCAAATCAGTTGGAATATTCACAAAACCTGATAAAATGATGAAATGAATGCATGGATGCAGTTTTGAATGATTTGGTGAAGGTAAGCCACTATTTTGTGAATTTTTTGTCTTTCTATGCAATCTGACACCAAACACCTGTCGGTGCTTTCATCCTACAGAAACTCTTGTCGATGTTTGGGCATTCTAAAAATATCCATGGGTGCTTTAATGCACCAAGAAACACCCATGGGCATATCAAGGTGCTTGAAGCAGCTATAAATAGCTACCAGGATGAGATACAAACTCATTTGTTCATTTGAGAGTTGGAGAAGCTACGTCTGGGAGAGTGGAGTGAAGTGAGGTGAAGCATTTAGAGTGTGAAAGCTATGGTAGCAGAGGGAGCAGGTGTGGAGGTTGGTGCTACAGCTGGATCATGGGTTGCTAAGGTAAGTTCCCATTTTTATATTGTGCAAAAAAAATGTGTTTTTATGATTTTGTTTTTTTATTGATAAATATTTTGTGTTGTGATGCAACTTAGGATTTTGGAGGCTCAGCACCGATTCTTGCCTTACAGCCTTAGGATGAGGAAGAAAATTTCATACAAGGAGTTGGATATGCTATAGGAGGTGGGGCTAGTTAAGATAGCCTGGGTGGATGTGGTAAGGGTAGATGATGGGTACCTCTCTACCTTGGCAGAGAGGTGGGATGCAAATAGGGGTACTTTCTAGCTCCCTATTGGTGAGGTTATTGTAAACTTGGAGGACGTATATTGCATCCTCAAGGTATCAGTGGAGGGTCTCTATGTTGAGGTCAGGTTCAACTAGAATATAGAGATGATGAGTATGTTTAGGGATGCATGGTAGGGTGTGAGGGTGGAGAGTGGGGATATACCATACTTTTCCATGTATGTGGACAAGGATTTGGATGCCCTTCAAGCTTTGGTGATGTTTGTATTAGCCAACATTGTGGCCCCAAATAGCATCGAGTGTAGGTTCCCTTGGAACCTGATAGGGATAGTGAGCGATATGCTCACTAGGAGGTAGGTGTACATGTGGGCTCCTGCTTTGTTGGTGCAGGTATATTAGGAGTTATATGAGGTGATGAGTCAAGGGAGAAATGGATTGGGGTGTAGCTTGTTGTTGTAGTATTAGGTATGGGAGCACTTTAGCATTGCTTAGTTGGAGGGCTTACCAATAGACAGCTTGGGTAGGGAGCAACCCTATGCTAGGGGATGGGTGTTTTCTAAGGAGGTGCATTCGAGTCATCCATTGAGGATGAGCCAATGGTATAGGGAGATTTGGACTAGAGTGACATCTATCCAAATTATATGGAGGTTGTTGCATGCTTACATGTGGATTGGTGATGGAGAGCATCTACAGCGGGTGTAGTAGGATAGGTGGTTGGTTGGGAGACATTAGAGTGAGGCTGAATGTTTTCAATTCTCATGAGTGTTATGATAGTTTGGGTTGAGGCAAGATGTCCTAGATGAGCTGGTGTGCTATAGGAGATATCAATAGGAGGTAGGGATACCATGCATGGAGCCATGGAGGGTGGCCTGCAAGGATGACGATGAGATGGATCTCCCAAATATGGATGATGTAGGTACTATTTTAGGATATGATGCATGGTTTATAGCTCAGCCACCATGGGTACTACATCGAGGAGGAGCTGATGGGGGTGGTGATGGTGAGGCTAGGGATGAGGGGACCTAAGAGGCCCCCAAGTAGTAGTGGTGCCTTCAATCAGATACTTGAAGGAGGAGGGCTAAGGGTGTAGTACAATAGGCTCCTGAGGATGGGGAAGATGATGGATATGGGGAGGATGCAAAGGAGGTTCTATATGGACCTCCAGATCGGAGCAAGGAGGATTAGGTGAGGTTGGAGTAGTAGGTATTGGAGTGGGATGCGAGGATCATGAGGCTCTAGGTAGAGCTATAAAATATGGAGCATCGACATCATGTCAAAATATCACAGATTCACTCTCGATAGAGATATATCAAGGTATTGGAGGATAGGTTTATGGAACATCATATTCCACTTCCTAATCCTCCAACCTCATATGTATCTGAGGGTGCTAGGCATACCTCTAGGTCTAGGGCTCCTACTAGATCACAAGGGTCCTCTTGGAAGACATAGCCAATGCTTAGATGCACTTTTTATATGAGCCTTGGTGCTCCATTGTATGTAGCCTTTTGTCATTCATTGATATATATATATATATATATATATATATATATATATATATATATATATATATATATATATATATATATACATGGCTTTTACCTTTTGTGTTATATATTTTTGTGTGAATACTTTTGTGTAATATGATTTGTGTGATGATTTTTGTGGAATGCATGGCTACATGGATGATTAATGCAAGGTAGAATGTATGGATGATTAATCTAAGGCATTAAAATATATGTATGATGAATGTAAGGTGGAGTGTATGGATGTGCTAATAATTATTTATAGTTTAGATCTTATTTGGCCATGTTTTAGCATTTTTGATTAATTAGGGTACCAAACTTGACAGAATATAGGATGGATGACTCATGAACTGACATGGATGTTGACATGGAAGAAGATATGGATGTTGATATAGAAGCTACCATTTTGTAGAGACTCAAAAATCCTAGTGGCATCAAGCAAACTCACTAAAACTGCCTAATCCCTCTAGGACCAAATGTGTGTGTTGTGAATTCATTTATTGGGTCAAGAGTATGGTAATGACTCGAGGCAATCAAGAACCAATGTGTGTGCAAGTGAGTTCATTAACTCATTTTGAGTAAATTGGGAAAACCTATTATGGATGAGACCAAGAAGCTAGCTTTTCTGTATGAGCAGTCAG
This sequence comes from Wollemia nobilis, assembly GCA_028583015.1. NCBI lineage: Eukaryota > Viridiplantae > Streptophyta > Pinopsida > Araucariales > Araucariaceae > Wollemia > Wollemia nobilis. The sequence goes on along the minus strand of JAQPPZ010000613.1, from coordinate 1,670,295 downwards.
AGATCTCTTTAAAAGAGACGTGTCACCACGCATGAGCATACTCCACTACCAGTCAAACATCTATAGCTTCGGTGGATGCTAACTCCATAGTCCAGGATTTGTGTTTTTGATATTTTAAGTTTTTGGTATGACTACCTAACCGTCTGATTGGAAATGTAGTACGATCCTTACAACCCAATGATCAATGGTGTGTGATGTAAAAGATTTAGATTTTTTGTTAGGGATTTTTCCCTACTCTTTATTTTATTTTTGGAATTGTGACAGTGGTGAGAACCACTATTTTTATGGACTATGTTGCATGATGGACTAGCAAGGATGACCCTTTTCACTTCAAGGTTCATACCAAGTATGGTATTATTCCTCTTTGACACAAGATGTTTTGAAGATGTGAAATTATGTTTGGTTCAAGAATGTTTTGGAGTCAATTTCTAGAACTCAAGATTTGTTTTAGTGTAGATGGTGCAATGGTCCTAAAAGAATTCGACATGTATTTTGGAGGTTTCTTAACACACTAGGAATGACTAAGTAACCGAAAACACCTAGGAGTTTATGAAAATGTGGCTTTGCAAATGATAATCTTGGCTTGGTGGAATGGTGTGGATAGTGTTTTGAAGGTACCATTGATTAAGGCAACATGACTTTTGTTGGACTAAATAAGATCTTAAACTTAATAAATGATCTCTATATGAAATGTAAAAATGTGGATGTAAATGCAATGTATGATATGTAATTTGTGAAATGCAATGTGAGATGTGTGTGAATGCATTATTTTTGAAATGTAGATGCAAGTGAAATGCAATGTTATGAATGAAGTGTATGCATATGTTTTTGTGTATTAGCCATGTATATATACATATATAGAAATCAAGTCGTGCATAGAATGCTCTCAAGTGTATAACAGTAAGTGGTTCATATTCTTCCTCTCCCTCTAGGCTGGCAAGTATATAAGTACCGTTATCCACTCTTGGAGTAATGATGTATGGACATAACCAATTAGCCATGAATTTGTTATGAATATGTGGCAAGGCATTGGTATTTTTTTATTCTCTTTAAGTACAAGATCTCCTACTTGGAATTCGCATAGATAAACTTTGATGTTGTAAGCATGCTTTGGGCGGTATTGATAAACTTGTAAATGCTCTAAAGCATTGACTCACCTCTCATCAAGAAGTATGAGTTGTTCAATATGTGATTGTTTATAAGTATCATCATCTATGAATTCCTACAAATAAATTTACAATGAGGGTATCTCAATCTCAAGAGGCATGATTACTTCAGCTCCATAGACCAATGAAAATGGTGTTGCCCCTGTAGGTGTGTGGATGCTTGTTCGATAAGCCCATAATGCCAAGGGAATTTGTGTATGCCAATATCTATAATTTTCTTTGACAAGTTTCTTGAGAATAGAAATTAAGGTCTTGTTGGAAGCCTCAGCTTGTCCATTTTCTTATGGATAATAAGGAGTTGAGAAACTATGTTGAATGTTATATTTCTTGCAAAGTGCTTGAACATCCTTATTCTTGAAATACTTTCCATTATTGAAGATTATCTTTGAGGGGATACCAAAATGACAGATGATATGGTGAAGTATAAACACCACAATTCTAGGTCCTATCGTATTGGTTAGAGGGATTGCCTCAACCCACTTTGTGAAGTATTCAGTGGCTAAGATGATGAATGTATGTTATCCTAAGAAAGAAGGCAAGATTTTTCCAATTATATTTAGGTCCCATTGTGAAAAGGGATAAAGTATTTGAATAGGTTGTAAATATTGTGATGGTACATGAGTTAGATTAGCATGTTCTTGACACTTTTACAAGTGTTTGACATATGTGCAATAATCACATTCCATTATGGGTCAATAATAACCCATGCATAAAATACACTTTGTAATGTCCATTCCACTAAAATGACCACCACAAGTACCATCATGGGTATTAGATATGGCTCTTTGTGCCTCATTATACTCAAGACAATGAAGGAGGACTCCATCATAACCACATTGATACAACACATCCCCCAAGAGAAAAAACAAGCTACATTTTACTTAAAAGTGCATTTGGTAGTTTAGGACATATCAGATGGGAGTGTTCCAAACTTGAGAAAGGCTACTATTTGGCTTGATCAAGGCTCATATGTATCCAATTGGATAAATAAAACATCCTTTTCATCCTTAGACTCAACATAAACTATTGCATATTTAGAGACCATTGAAATGATAAGGGGTTGTACCTCTCCAAGGAGTCTTTTAGAATCAATGATCCAAGAGAGGCCATTGCATCTACAAATATATTAGTTGAACATGGCAAAATATTTCATACCAATCAAACTTAGAGAACAATTTCATTGCTGCCTCATGATAAAGCTTAATGGTAGGCTCTTTGCATTGGTATCCTCCATCTATTTGTCTAATGACAAGTTGAGAATCACCAAAAATCCTTATGCACTTAATGATCATAGCTATGGTTGATTAAAGACCTAAGATTAGGGCTTCATACTCTACAATGTTATTTGTGCATTGGAAGTTGAGTTTGAATGATAAGGGTATAGGTACCCCCTGGGGTGTATGAAACATGACTCTAGCACCTTGGTCTTTCATGCACTTAGAGCCATCAAAGAATAGTGTGATATCGACGTCTTCCTTCAGAATGACATCTTCTTCTTATTCTATGATACCAAAGATTGAATCATGAGCTCAATAATCAAAGGATGATCACTATGTAGTGGAGCTTCTGCAAGTTGATTGGCTATTACTTGACCTTTAATGGATTTTTAGCTAATGAATTCCAAGTCAAATTTAGTAAGGAGCATTATCCATTTAGCGGTGTGGATGTTATTATAAGTGCGAGACATCATATAACACAAAGAATTTTCTCTAGATATGACATATGTTGTGTGGCTAAGCATGTAATGTTGAAGTTTCTTAGTGGAAAAAACCACTACTAAGCATAACTTATCTACATAAGCATATCTAGTTTAATAGATTACCAATGTTTGACTAATGTAGTAGACAGCTTACTCTTGATTTTACTCATCCTTTTGTGCAAGCATTGTCCCTAATGCAAAGTTCGTTGTTGAGATATAAATATAGAAAGGGACCCTCGAGTGAGGAGGATCTAAGACTGGCAGAGAGGCTAGGTATTGCTTAATGTCATCAAAGGCTTTTTGACACTCATATGTCCAAGAAAATGGCACCCCATTTTGTAGTAGGTGATTGAATGACCTACATTTATTAGAAAGTTTCACAATAAAATGATGGATCGATTGCATCTTTTCTTGTAAACTATGTAATTACTTTAAGTTATTTTGGGGAGGCATCTCCATGATAGCCTTAACCTTGTTAGGGTCCACCTCAATGCCTCTTTTGGATACAATGAACCCTATAAGTTTACCTGAGGTAACACAAAGACATATTTATTGGGGTTCAACCTTATATTATGGTCTAGAAGTTGGTCAAAATATTTATCCAATACACCAATGTGCTCTTGTCGAGTTTTGGATTTGACCAAGAGATCATCCACATAGTCTTTGATAATATTATGCATGTAGTCATGTAAAATATATGTCATGGCAAGTTGATAAGTGGCACCTACATTTTTGAGTCCAAAGGGCATCACCTTGTAAAAAAAAGTTCTCCAAGGTGTAGTGAATGTTGTTTTGTGTTGGTCATTAGGATTTATTCGAATTTGGTTGTATCTTGAAAAATCATCCATGAGTGAAAGTATTTCATGGCCAGCACAAGTATCGACAAGAGTATCAATATTTGGGAGAGGAAATTCATCCTTAGGACACGCTTTGTTAAGATATCGAAAGTTAGTGTAAATGCGTATTACCTCGTTAGGCTTACAAATGGGTACCATGTTTGAAAGCCACTTAGGATAGTTGATAGGAACTATGAAGTTCACATCTAAGAGTTTTTGAAGCTCTATTTATACCAATATGGCCATGGTAGGATGCATTCTCCTAAGTTTTTGTTTGACCGACTTAGCATCGGGATGTAAGGTGAGATTATGGACCATCAAAAGAGCAAGCATGTCCTTGTAGGACCATGCAAAAATGCTCTTCTTCCTCTTGAGGAGAGCAATTAATTTCTCTTGTTCATCAAGTGATAAACCTTTTCCAAGCTTGATAATTTGGGGATTGTCTTTATCTGAACTAAGGTACACATCGATGGTATCTTCAATAGACATGTGGGAACCTTCCTCAAGCTAATGGGGTGTAGGTATCATATGAATGTCATCTAAGATGTTATCAAACTCTTGTAGCTTATCCTCATCTATTTTTACCTAGAAAATCTTGGGATCCAAAGGTGAGGGTGGAGGGGATGGAGGAATATAGTTGGTTGAAGCCCTTAAAAATTTCTTAGATAAGAGAAACTCAAAAAATGATGGAGGTGAGGAAATCCATTCCATATCAATAAGGCTTATATCAATGGGAATTAGCTTGGCCAGATCATATGGATTACGAAGCGGGGTGAATAAATAAATAGTATTCATGTTGACTTATGGGCAAGGTGGATAAGGTTGGCTTGGAATGGATGGAACCTAAGAACCGGTGCTAGGAGCTTGGTAATCCTGGATAGCAACAAAAAACATAAATAAATGCATTTAACTAGATGATATATACATGCAATGCAAAGAAAGACAAATGTTTTTTGTTGATTTTTTTTGGTAGTGGTGATAACCACTGTTTTTGTGTTATGTACATATGTTACAGTTTGTATTATGGAATGGACTAATGGAATGGAGGTGGTGGCTCACCAGTAGGGGTAGCTTGTTCTTGTAGAAGAAGCAAGCAAAATATGGGTTGATGGATGAGGAACATATTGAGATAAAACTCATCTTGTTTGGTATGGGGAATGATGGGCTTCTATTCCTCTTCAAATTCATTCGAAATTATCAACATGAGTTTGAATTCTTCATACATTTCATCATCTAAGTTATCGAGGTGGAGGGCTTCTTCTCCTAAATTTAGATTAAGGCTTTGGAAGGATTTTTCAAGAGAAGAGGTGGTGGATGTGGATGGTAACCTAAACTTGAGTGGTCATGCACCTCTTGATATGGAACATAGATAGGTTTATGCACTACCTGTTCATGCAATCCTAGGCCATGATCTTGCCAATTGAATATGTGAAAAAAGCGAGATGGAAATCCCAATATGTTTGGAATATTGGCAAGTTTTGGTTCCTTGGGTTCCTCTAGGGGAGTTGGAGCTGATGAAGAATCAATCCCCCATATATAAAATTTATGCTATTTGGAGCTGAACCCATGTTATATATTGCTCCTATGGCCAAAGGTGGGTCACGTGGGTGACCAAAATACTTAGCCCTAGGAATGGTGAGGCACATGACAGTGATTTCTTGGACCACATATTCACCAATACTAAGATTAGTGAGGTGGGCCTCGACTTGGATAGACATGGAAGGACCATGGTTGGATGAAGGTTCGAGCAATGGTGAATATGAAGATGTCTCACAATTCATTAACTCGACTTGTGAAATATTTGGTGATGATGATGAATTGGTTTTGGTAGGCTATTGAATGGATGATGATGATGAAGTGGATGACAATGATGTTGATGATGTGGTTAACTGTGATCACATGTACTTGTAGTCAATGGTGAAGATGATGGGGTCTAGAAAGCTTGATGAGGGTTAGTAATAGAGAGCTCCTCAGGAATAGGATCCTTTTATGAAGAGATTGGTGAAGTGGTGGATGGATTGGTTAATGGTGAAAGAAAAAGGTGAGTGGAAGGAAGCATAGAGTCATAAGGATTTGAAATGAAATTGCAATACTTAAATGGTTCGATCTTCGCTAGTATGCAATGTACCTATTCATCATGAACGTATTTCAAACATTGATGTAAAATGGAAGGGACACATCTCATTTCTCCCATCCAAGGTCTTCCAAGGAGTACATTGTACACCATGGATCCCTCCAAGATGTGAAACATGGTGTGCAATGATTTGACCCCTACTTCAATGGGTAAAACAATAGTGCCAACTGTGGAATATAAAACATCATTGAATGCTTTTAGGGTAAATCATGACTTGATGATACGATATGGGGGAATGTTAATATGATGAAGGGAAGATGTTATGATGATATTGATAGAGGAACCAATATCAATTAGGACTCTTTTAAAATACTTCTTTTCAATTAGAGACATGATATTCAATGGAGGATCTACTGATTCCGATGAGACTGGCTTAACCTCATAGAATATGATGGAATGCTCCATGCATGTTTGGATGCTCCCTAAAAAGTTGTTGAAGGCATTAGGATCTTGTGATTGTAGTTCAATGGATTTTAGAATTTCCATTAATACCTCACAATGTGAGGGAGATTGTTGAAATAACTCATAGATTGACAACTTGGCAGAAGCCATATTTAGACTCATGGTTAATCGACTACTCAATGAGATGATTGGTTGTGGTGGATGATTGATGGGTGGATTTGGGGGATTTGATTGGCTTAAAATATGGAAGGGTGATGAAGGATTGGGTGAGACTTGAATGGGTGGCGATGTAGGAGGTTGTGACACACTTGCTTGTGGTTGTTGCCTTTGATTATTTCTTTGACCTCTAGTGACCACATGGATGGCCCCTACAAACCCTTGGTATTTTTGGACATGATTGACTTGATTAGGAGGAGTTTTGGTGTTATCCCCTCCTACATTTGGTTGCTCCTCCTTGTGATGAGGAAGTGGTGTTTGAAATATACCAATGTTTTGGTCGTGTTGAGCAAGGGGATTTTCAAGCTTGATTGCCCCAAAGTCAATAAGGACTTGCACTATGTATTTAAATAAATGGCAATTGTTGAGGATACTTAGGCTTATCTATTTAAGCCTAAGTTATATTTCATTATTATATTATTATGTCTTATTTATTGCACTTTTGTATGCACGTGAGGCATAGTATGCCCACATAAGACATAGTTTGTTAGCTTGTTAGATGTTAGTTAACTGTTAGAGATCTTCTTTGTCTTCTAGCAGTTAGTGGACATCCATAGTTAGCATTTGGTTAACTAGTAGTTAAGTGGTTGGCCATGTTTGGCAAATTGTTGCAACCACTTAACCAGAGCCGAGGATATTTTTTGTAGGAAGGAGGACTCATTTGCCACTTCACTGCTATATCCTAGGTAGGTGTTGTTTGGAGTTGGCTTGAAGACACCCACAACTCAAGTGAAGCTGAGGTTGCAAAGGGAAAAAATTTACCCCTGCACCAATTACCCCTGACAACAGGTTGGAGGGAAAAATCAAATTTTCCCAAAGAGGTAATTATCCATTTGGAAAGTGAAGCAATCTATTTGTCTGCCTTGATATCAGAGATAAAAGCATATTGTTTGGAGGAGAACTTCACCAGTTAAGCTCAAGTTGAGCCAGTTCTTCTTTTCTGCATGAAAATATATTTTTTATATAAAATATTAATATTTTATTAAAAAAGGAGCATGCCCCCTTAACATAGGATTAAGTCTGCCTACAGTGCAAGTGGCCACCTATTGGTGGGCCACTGCACTGCTGTTTCAACACCCGATAGCCCCCAATCGAAGGTTGGAGGCTCCCACCAGCGAGCCGGTAGCATCGACCATCGATAGACATCTAATAATTGACCACCATACTAATTGGCCAGCATCACGTCAAATTTTGAGGGTGCTAGTGCTAGCGTTGTACACCAGCATCGGTAGCCCCAGATCTCCTAGCCACCAATCGATGCCTATTTTTACAGATCGGTACCGAAAACTGACCCTTAGCCACTAGTGGCCTCGACACTCCACAAACGAGCACCGGTGAGCTCCCGATGTTTCCCTCCATAGCATGATTGTAGGTTGCAAAAGGAAGGGTTTGCTCCAGTGCATGAGACTTTTGGTGACTTCAAATGGAATTCAGTTGAAATCAACGTCAATTTTTGGCACTCCTAAAACAACCTGGCGATCAAAATGAACCCCAACGTTCATAGCATTGTGAATTTCTGGTTAGAAATCATAGTGCTAGCGAAGACGTTACCCGGTTTGAGAATTTGCAATAGGTTGATGGCACGATTCTCCGATACGTGGTGATAATTTTCATCGACATCAATTTTTGGTGATAACTCCACAAATTGCAGACCAGTCCAACTCCGACGACGTGGAATCCACCAATGGTCAATAATTAAACCCCCTGACAACTGCATTATCAAAATTTAGATCATTCAGCGCTCATTCTATGAAATTTTGGCTAGGCAACAAGTTTTCGATAGTTTTACGATAGTAAAAATTTCAAATTTTCAAAGGTTTCATTAAATTTTTGCAACCAAAAAAAATTCCCAACGTCGACGGCCAGACAGTGAAAACCCGCAAAGTGGAAATTGTTTTTCAAGGGACTTAGTCCCACATTTGGTGTATGACAGTCCCTAAGGTATTCAAAAGGGCCACCACATATCATTGAGGTAATCACCCTATCCTTTCGCGTGCATGTGTCACAAAAATGCCCAGTTGAGGGGCACGCTAGCTGTTGAAGACTAGCAAGTGGGCGCTAGAATTGGCCAGCGCATGGGTTTCACCGCATGACTGCTATTGATCATGGACCTTGTTCAAACAAAAACAATTTTATTTTTGGTCAGGAGGCCAAAAAGGCTTGCTAACTTTATGTAATGGAAAATTGAGTTGTAAAAGCTAATTGGAAAATTGAGTTGTAAAAGCACTAATTAGCCTATTTTTGTAAAATTTTGGAAGGCAAACATATTGTAAAAATCTAGGCATTTCAGCATTAGGAAAATTGTCAAATTCCTAAGCCTAGATTAGTTCTTGCAAATACCATTTTGTAATCCTCCTAGTCTGGCATACACCCAAAATCAAATGGCTCATGACCTCAGAACCAATATGGAAAACCTCACCGAAGTAGTAGATATTTTGGCAGAGAAGGTGAGAGACATTGTTGTGCAATTCAATCCTGGTGAACTCAAAATCCACCATAATCATGCCAACAAAGCAAAATGTGAGGTTAAGTTGTATGATGGATCTAGAGATCTGGATGTCTTATCTACATGGATTTTGGATATGCAAACCTCTAGGGATCTGGATGTCTTATCTACATGGATTTTGGATATGCAAACCTGGTTTGCTTATGCTGAAATTCCAGAGGATGAACAAGCTACATTTGCTACACTAAAACTCACAGGTTTAGCAAAATTTCTCACTGTAGAAAGATAGAGCCATAATGCCATGATGACTTGAAAATAATTAACTCAAATTCTTAAAAACACATTCTTTCCACAAAACTACCAAAGTGACCTCACTACCAAGTGGTATAGATTGAGGTAAACCTATGGGATGTCAGTTTTTGACTTCATTTTCCAATTCAATAGGTTAAGGATATTTGCTTTGTGTGAAAGATTCAGAAGGATATTTGATTAATAAATTCACTCATGGCTTGCAAGATCAAATTTTTAGGTAAATCAAATTCAATGTTTTCCTCACCTTGGATGTGGCATTCAATCATGCCATTCTTATAGAGGATAAAGTTGATGCATATCAAAAGTCTTTGTCATCACAAGAGGGCTCTTGCAAATGCAGGAATCAACATCAACAGAAGGTGAAGAACAATTCTCATTCTTCCTCTCATTCTTCTTCTCCTCCCACTTCTCTTAAAGCATGTTCTTCTTCCTTTCATGCTAAATATTCTTCTTCTTCATTGTATTGTGATTTTTTTAAAAGCATGGGCATGTAAAATCAAAATTCTATACTTTTGAGAAGTTTAAGAAGAAGAAATCCCTAATTTTACAGCCTACACATGAGGAACCACAAGATGGTCCCATTTTGACTATAGGGACAGAAGAAGAATATCTTGCTTTAAAGGATAAATTGAACAAAGTTACCCTTATGTCAACTGTATTTGCTCAAGGGGGGCATGACCATTTGTTTGTCACTAGAGCCCACCTTACGTATTATTACTATGTTGATTGTATCATTAATAACGGATCACAAAATAACCTCATTGTGAAGTACATTGTGGAGAAGTTAAAACTTCCCATCAAACCACATCACAAACCTTATGCACTTGGGTGGAAAGATGTAGACTCCACATCCAACATCACCCATACTTGCAACTTGACTTTTGCTTTTAGTGACAATTTTGTGGACAAAGTTAGGTGTGATGTCACAAATATGGATTGTTGTGGACTATTGCTAGGTAAACCCTATAAATTTGATAGGAATGCTATTTATCATGCTAAAAATAACACCTACACATTGGAGTTGCATGGTAAAACCTACTTGATACAAAGCACTACACCTACTTCCAATTTGATGTTGAGTTGTAGGCAAGTAAGGAAGCCATTAAGTCAAGCACTCATTTTGGCTCCTACTAGCATTAGTTCCACACAAAATGAAGAACAAGCACCACCTAAGGAACATGCAAAGGAAGAAGTTTCATTCTCACATAATGAACAATCACAAGAGCAAGTGGTTAAGGAACCCATCATTCTCACTCATGAGAAATATGCCATTCACTCCATTGGCATAATTTTGGGTACACCTATAGCTACATAACCACTTGTTCCACAGAAGTTACCTTTGGTTTTACCCACTCCCACCATTGTACACATGGAGGAGTAAGCTAAGGTTACTTTATTCACTAAGAACCAGTAGAGCCTTCTAGGCAATATACCATAGGACTTGCAGGAGACTCTGTAGGGAGTGGTATGAAAGCATAACAATCCTCACTCACCAAAGGTTGGAGGCAGAGTTTGGGTTCCTTTGTATGAGCACCAATTTCTAGAGACACCATTTTAGGACCCTCTTTTTGTACCTGATCCTTTTTTAAGCCCTACAGTAGCAGTGGCACCTGATCATCAGCTTCCACTCATTTCAGATAGAGTTTTCAAGATGAAGACTCATCACACTGGATAGGGTTCTTCCACTACATACCTTGTTGCTCATCACGATCACTTTCCACACATGGCTCACTAGATTCCTCACCATGAGATGGTCTATGACTTTCCACATTTGTTGAGAGCATTGGGGTTCAATGCTTATATGGTTGGGAGGAGTGTTGAGGATACTTAGGCTTATCTATTTAAGCCTAAGTTATATTTTATTATTATATTATTATGTCTTATTTATTGCACTTTGTATGCACGTGAGGCATAGTATACCCACATAAGACATAGTTTTTTAGCTTTTTAGATGTTAGTTAACTGTTAGAGATCTCCTTTGTATTCTAGTAGTAGTTAAGTGGTTGGCCATGAGTGGCAAATTGTTGCAACCACTTAACCATGTAACATTCCATTGTACTCCTATATATATTAGCATTATGGATGAATAAAATAGCTTCATAGTTTGATTCCTACATCAGTAATTGTTGATGTCATGCCTATTTTACCTATGATAAGGATAAATAGATGTTCTCAATAGTGTTTACTACATTTGGTAGGATGATTAGGTCTGATTTTGGGTAAAGCAAGTTTGTTCATCTCATACAACCTTCGAAAAAGGGAGGCATATAACTCGGATAAGGGTGTGTATTGGTGATTTTGTCATACATACTATCTTCGGGGATGGTTTTCCATAGATGGCATTGTGTTTTGCATGGATTGTGTTGTTGAGGGTACCGTATGATAAGTAATTTGTTGCGGTGTTTGTTGCACTAGTTTTTGTTGAGCCATTATCAACTGGATCATGACCACTTGATTAATTTTATTGGGCTGATTGGTTGGGGTAGCCTATATTGATTTTGGTTGGTCAAAATAGTTGCTTTTATATTGGCCCTTATTTTATCATTCTTTATTCTTAGGCTTGAGTATGCCTTCTTGGATTTTTATTTCTTCAATGACACTAGCCTGAGCTAAAGCTTCTTCAAATGATCAATATGTTTGTAGTTGAAGCATCCAAGAGATAGGTTTTAGACAACTCTTGGTGAATAATTTGATTATATCATCCATTGGTAGGATGAATGTCAATTTAGTGATAACAACCCTCCAACGGTTTCCAAAATCGTAGATAGATTCATCATCATGTTGTATTAAAGCATAGACATCAGATAATGAGATCTTCTTTTTAATATTATGGATGAAACACTCAAAGAATTGGTCAATCAATTGCTCAAAAGTATAAATACTATGGTTGGGTAATTTATTATACCATTCTATGGCATCTCCTAATGTTTGAGGAAACGTTTGAAGCATGAGAGCATTATCATTTTGGATTCTGAAATAGGCATGTACAAATGTGATCACATGTTCTTTGGGATTTTGTGTTCCCTTGAACTTGTCAAACTTAGATATCGTGAAGTCTGTCAGATATGGCAGTGATGGTACTGAAGGATGGATTGGTTGATTGATCAATTGACATAAAGTTAGATTTTGATATGTTAAGCCATGAGTATATTGTATCAATTGATCTATCTATTTTTGCATGACCTTAATTTGAGGGTCTTCCTCAGGAATGTGGAAGCCCTAAATTACCTAATTATGTTGAGGTGGGTGGAAATATGTTGTGGAGTGACTAATTAATGATGATATTGGTAGTTATGGCTAGGCAAATTTGATGGAAATTTATGCATGGGATATTGATGATGAAAATATGGGGAATTATGGAATGAGGTTGATGCATGAGGATTATGGCTAGGTTGGCCAATTGTAATAGGATGGGTTGTGGTATGACTTGATGGGGGAATAGGGATAGAAACCATAGAAGGCTATGGTGCCCATGATGGAATTTGGTTAATAAGTATAGTTTGAGTAGAGGATGGTAAAGGCTTAGGGTTCACTTGTACTTGTTGTTAAGAATTTTGACATTGTCTAAGCAATTTGTTTAGGTGTTCCCATGCTTCACTAATATATCTATCAGAAGCTAAGGGTATGGAAGAAGATGGTATGGAATATGTGGTTGGGGGACAAGTTACATTAGGTATGGCAACTTGTGAAGCTGAAACTTGTGAAGCAACATTTACATGTGCTTCATACAAGGGATTGGTGTATGTAGAGGTGTATGAAGTGCTAGGAGCACATGAGGATTGGGGAATGTATACATGGAAATAAGGTACAACTAATACCTCAAAGATAGGGTTGATGTACACCTGGGTAAAGCTAGATGGTGACTGGGAATAAATAGGCTCCTTTTGTAAAGTAGAATCCTATCTAGGTGAGTTGGGAATCGACTCTAAGGTATAGTTAGAAGACTTCATAAGAGCTTCTACTCTTGCCATGTCTATATGGGTAATGTGGTGGTCTATGGTTGGGGAGATTAACTCCTATTTGGGCATATCCATATGAAAGGTTGTGGATGGCAAGGTATGTGAGGACCTGTAGACAAATTTGTCTGTGTTCTATCTAGGGAATCTACCATAGAAGTGATGGGGAAAGTGGATGAAAATTTCATTTGATTATCTTGATTTAATGCTTGTTTTCGTTTTCTTGTTAAAACCATAAAGCAAATAAATCAAAGTATAGATTGTTCAGTAAACTAAAAAAACCAATTTAAATTTTACAACAAAAACAAGCAACCAATGCTAAGTTTATTCAACATGTGTGTCTTACCTTGTTCATTGGTTATCTCCTTTTAATGTGATTTTATTTACTTGGATTTCAATCTTTTGTGTTTCAAATGCGCTAATCTAAATTAATCAAATAAAGGTAAAAACTATTGTCACATCCCTATTGTTGTGCTCAAATTACTTGGAAGAATGTGATACTACATCTAGATTTTGTGATGCAGGTACAGGGATCCGTGCTAGAAACAAAAGAGTAAACCCCACCCCTTGACTAGGACAACATATTGGATTCGCTAGGTTAAAGGGATATGATGTTGTGTCACATGCACCTTGGTCTATGGATGCATGGAAACCCACCATAGTACTTGCATTACATTCTGCCTGACATTTCTTGTTTGTGGATTGTAAGTTATTTATTATTTTTTGATTTGAGCTTGTTTGCTTATCATTGATTTAAAAAATAATAATAAACTTATAAAATATAAAAAATATATATATATATATATATATATATATATATATATACCTCTATAAAATTAATTATGAAATCATGATATGAAATAAATAAAAGAAATATATAAAAATATGAAATATGAATTAAATATAAATATAATAAAATATACATTAAGGAATTACTTAAAAAAAAAAACATTATCTAAAAAAGAAAAGAGACATGCCTAAGACTAAGCTAAGTCTACATATATGAAAAGTAGTGAACTTTAGAAAGGGGCTTATGTTATATAAATCCACGAACCTTGTGTAAGGGCTCATACTATATACATAAGGCAAGTATATAAAACAAGACAATTTGAAATAATTAAAAATTAAAAACCAATACTAATAAGAACGAAGGGGGGGTGGGGGCATACTGGAAATTACGTAATTAAAAAACACTCCTTTGGATGCCTAAAACTCTACCATTTGGACACGCCCGTAAGATAATATCTGGCAAGGTAAATTGAGGTGTCAACTTTATATCACAAGCCTTGCAATTTTAAATAGAAGCAGGTTGGTTGAAGGAAGCAGGAGTTGCTTCATTTCGGATTGGGTGAGAAGGAAAGTTTCAGTCATTACGCCATTCAGCTGCGTTGCTCGTGAACTCAGGTTAGGTCATTATATTGTTATTTTTTATAAAAGGGTATTATCGTTGATGTCATTCGAATACCTGATATGACTGGAATAAAATATAAGCTTGTTATTCATGTATTGTAAATGGAAACACTGAAAAGAATTAAAATGAACCTTGTGCATATGTTGAAACCTATTAAATGAATCCTGAGTAATCATTGTAATCAACTACTTTCAAAGGCTATGTTTTCTAATGACTGCTTAAATTATGGGTAATGGGATATAAGCTTTTAAGTAATTCTGTTATTTTTCTGGTCCACGACATATGAAATATATTTGTTATAATTTTATTTCTCAGCCATGTTGAGGTTTTGTTTTCATTTTGGGAAGGAACGACATCTGGTTACCTTTTTTTTTTTAAATCATTCCCCATGCTTTGCATTTCATGAACATTAAGAATGTTTTTTATTTTGAAGATATATTTTTATTTCTCAGCTCCATTTTGGTCTAGGAGGACAGGGATTTTCTTTTTATTGGAAACACCTTCTTGTGTTTTTTCGTGTTCCTCTGTTGGTATTCCTTCTCATTTCACTTTTCCTTTGTTGAGTGCTCTGTGCATTAGTTGTTGTCTGTGTGAGTGCTCTGGGTGCTTGTATTGCATAAGAGAATATGTCATTTAGAGAAAAAAAAAAGGGCAAAGCTGACTTCTCCAAACCTAGATTTCACTATTTGTCTAAGGTCGTATGGGATGGGTACCCAGATGAAGCAGAGTTACCGAAAGCCATAGTTGAATGTCATCACAAATTGAAGTAAAATGAGCACTTAAAGTTTGTTTAAACTGATTAAAAAAAAAAACTATATACAAAGGTTATGTGATATCATTTCACTAGAAAACCAAATATATATTGTACTTGCGCTCAAGAAGACGTAATGTTTATTCTGGATAATACTCTCTTTTGCATTATACTGGAAATTCAACCATAGCTTGCCAATATTGTTGTATAAATTTTTATATATCGTCTTTCTCCTGTTAGAAAAGAAAAACAATAAAATAATAATGCATAGGTCGTCTTTTGGAAATTCAGGATTTAATTGATGAATGGTTTTAATAAGGGCTTCTGGAAAGTAGGGCAAATTATAAGTTGCATTTTGGTATAAATATCCATAACAATTTCAGTTTGGATATATCAAGAAAGCATAGTGTTAAAATATATAAGTTATGGTCTGTGTATGGAGCCAAATATGGGCTACACCTTTAAACTCTTACATGGTTTGACATTAAACATCCGCCATTATAATCGAATGTGTAGCATAAGGAATTGGAATTGTTTGGTCTAAAATCTGTTGGGAGCGTGAACTTTAAAGCATGATGAAAAATTAAATCACAATTTAATATGGATATATAAGTTGAAGTTCTACTTATATCTTATTTGCTTTTTCTAAACGGAAAATATATGGATTTTTTAATAGAAGCTCTTTAAATTTTACTTGAAGCTTTAGAATTATGCAAAAGTTGGAAGTATATGAAATATTATATAGAAGCTATTTTGTATACTCTAACTATAGAGCTGTGTGTAAAATTGTATTAATAATTATTTAAATTGCTTTAATTTGAAAGTTGTTAAAAGGGTTTTTTTTAAGCGTTAAATATTATTTTAACTTGTGAAAGTTATATGATATGATTTCCAAGAATATGGTATAATGTGCAATTGTAACACAAAAACAATAAACTTATAACAATGGAAAAGAAGCTACGAGAAATACTTTGCTTAAAAGAAAAATACGATTAGGAGGAATGTCAAGGAAGGACATATTCCACCCAACCTCACTAAGTCATAGGTGCGACTTATGTGAGATTGTGTTGACCGATCTCTAATTATCATAGGAAGTGGCCAAGCTATTGAGAGTAAAGAGCAATGATATGGGACGTCGCTCTAGGTACACATTTAGTTAGTGTGTGAAGGGTTCAAAATATCGCTCAGGTTGTGAAGTGGCCAACGAGAAGCATGACTAGGGAGTTAATCATGTTGTTGGAAGATCCAATGGTAGATGGTATGGGCAACATTACCATCAACTTAAGTAGAATTTTGAGCACCTAGTCCACATGCCATGCGATGGCGGACTCTAGTCAAACCTTAGTAGAGGGTCAATGGCTAGCACTGGCATAATAATGCTGGTTCCAAAACTAATGGGTTGAAGAACCTATATAATTAAGGATTGAGATTCCTTGTAGTTTGGATAGAGGATAAAGCATTCACCCCTTTTCAGGTGACATGGACCCTGGAAGGGACAACCCCACACTTGGATCTGAATAAGCTCAAGGAAGGATTCAAGATCCAAAAAGGTAAAATTTTGTGGGAATTTGGCTGGTCTCGAGCACTTGAGACACCAGCTACAGTGGTGATTAGTCTCAAAGTGTGAAAATAACTATACCTATACTAACACTGAGTTGGGTCATTAGCAAAGTAAAGTAGCAAACTAAAGTGTAAAACACAAAAAAAATTGGTTATGGTTTTGGGTTGTGATAGTTGGTATCAGAGCCTAGGTTTGAGAAACCCTAGCTAACATAGTTGTTCTAACAAAATTCTTTGATGCCAAACATGGCAGGTACCTCATGGAGGGTTGGTATAAATCTACAAGAGGATATTGTAGAGGTCCCAAGGAAAGGACCAAGATGACTCATAAAGGAGTTTGAAAGGGTGCAAGCTGCTGAAACACCACGAAATGTGGTAAGAAAAGAAAAAGAGCCTGTAGCCACAAGAGCTACCCAAAATGATGAGAACATGGCTCGTATGATTCAACTCATGCAAGATCAACTGAACCAGTAGCGTGAGCAGATGGAGATCTAGAGGGCTCAAATGAGTGAGCATATGGATCAGCAACGGGCATAGATGGCCCAACAACAAGAATTGATCACCCAACAACAAAAGGTTATTGAAAACCTAACTCAAAAAAAGACAAATAGTAATGTAAGTCAATTTCCAGAAGGATCCTCAAGGAGGAAAGTGGGTGAAGAATTACAAAAAGAGATAAAGAAATTGGATATCTCTAAATTTTATGGAAGTGGTGATGGGGAAATCATCATTAATTGGTTAAGTGAAGCCAAGGGGTATTTTTCCATTCAACCCCTTTGTTCTGAATCAAAAACCACATGGGCAGTTGCTCATTTAGAAGGTCCTACCAAGGACTGGTGGACCACATATAAGAAAGCTACTCAGAAAGAGGCAGCAGATATACCTTGGGAAGAATTTGAAAAATAATTCAAAAATCATTTTCTCATAGAGCAATTCTATATTGAGAAACACAGAGAATTTACAAATTTACGTCAAGGCAACATGACAGTAATTGAGTATTACCAGAAGTTTGTGCAATTACTTAAGTATGCCCTAGAGTTTGAAGGGCAGGAGAAGTTTAAAGCACATAAATTTGTTATGGGGTTGCACCCAAAATATAGTCAATCCGTAGGAAATAAAGTACCCCAAACACTATATGTTGCCTATGATGATGTTCGTTATGAAGAATCAAGTCAAAAAGAAATGAAAGCTTTCTATAAGTAAGAAAGAGATAATTTAAGGAAAATAAAGTATCCTGAGCAGAACCGGGGTATGGAACAAAATAGAAAATATAGATAAAGAAGACGTAACAAAAATGGCAACAGGAACAAGGGAAAATACCAGGGACACAAAGGGCAGTCATACCGAAGGAATTTTCAAGAAAGGAAAAACAATAATAGAGAGCAAGGAAAAAATGACAATCAGAACAAGGAAGATGATAAGCAAAAGAATGATGAACTGAATGCCTTTTTTATTTGTGGAGCACTAGACCATTTTGCCAAACAATTTCCAAAAAGAGCTAATCATAGGAATTCCACTAAGGAAGCACCACATTGAATCTTTTTTGCCATAAGTAACCCTAACCTCATAGGGCAAACCACTCCATTTTTAATTAAAGGAAAACTAGGCAAAAGAAATGTAAACATTTTAATTGATAGTGGTGCTACAAATAGCTTTATTTCAAATAATATTTTAAGGGATATACTTGTTAAACCTGGGATTTTGGCAAAAGGGTGGCAAGTTGAGTATGGCTCAGGTCAAACCTACTTAGTCAACCAATGTTTATTTGACCCACAAATAGAGATACCTCAAGGAAAAATCAACTGGCATTTGTATGTGGCACCTTTGCATGCATTTGATATAATTTTAGGAGTTGATTGGCTTAAGGATCATAAAGCTCTATTGAAATTTGAAGAAAGATGGATGGATTTTATAGACAACATGAACCAACGAATCCGAGTTCATTGCAATAGAACATCTCTTGAGCCCCATTTGATAACCAGTATGCAAGCCAAGAGATCCTGGAGAAAAGGATGTAAATTGTATGTGGTTAAAATGAACAAGAAAGAGGAAACTGACTCAAGTTCAACATTGTTTCAAAAATATCCGGTATTGGGTGAATTTAGGGATGTCTTTCCTGAAGATTTACCAAGTCTACCACCAAAAAGGGAGTTTGACTTTTCAATAGAACTTGTGCCAGGAGAAACCCTAGTAGTTTGAACTCCATATCGTATGACACCACTTGAGTTACAAGAACTTAAGACTCAACTACAAGATTTGTTAGAGAAAGGGCACATTAAACCCAGCGTGTCACCTTGGGGAGCACCGGTTCTATTTGTTAAAAAGAAGGATGGTTCTTTAAGATTATGCATTGATTATAGAATGATCAACAAGATGACTATTAATAATAAGTATCATTTGCCTAGAATTGATGACCTATTTGATCAGCTAAAGGGAGCCACAATATTTTCTAAAATTGACCTTAGGTCAGGATATCACCAATTAATAATTCGATAAGAGGATACATACAAAATTTCTTTTAGAACTCAGTATGGGCATTACGAGTTCACAGTATTACCATTTGGTTTAACTGATGCACCAACGGCATTCATGAACCTAATGAATAGTGTGTTCCAAGAACAGCTAGACCGATTCATGCTTATATTCTTAGATGATATATTGATTTATTGTCGAAATAATGAAGAACACGATGAGCACATGAGGATAGTGCTAGGGATCCTTAGGAAAAATCAATTTTATGGGAAGTTATCCAAATGTGAATTTTATACACCACAAGTGTAGTGCTTGGGACATATTATCTCAACTGAAGGTATAGTCGTAGACCCCAAAAATATTGAGGCTATAATAGATTGGCCAACTCCAACCAATGTGTTAGAAGTAAGAAGTTTTATGGGAATGGTTGGCTATTATCGATGATTTGTGAAAGGGTTCTCAAAAATTGCATATCCCATAACTAACTTGCAAAAGAAAGGGAAAGCATTTAAATGGTTAGCTCAGTGTGAAGAAGCCTTCAGAATTCTTAAAGAGAAATTGACAACTACACCTATATTAAAAATACCTGATTTAAATAAATCATTCATAGTTTGTACCGATGCCTCAATGGAAGGATTAGGTGGTATATTGATGCAAGAGGAAGTTGTAGTGGCATATGAGTCCAGAAAACTCAAGAAACATGAGATAAATTATGCTACTCATGACTTAGAACTAGCAGTAGTAGTTCATGCCCTTAAAATTTGGAGGTATTATCTTCTAGGAAAGCCCTTTGAGCTTAAGACCGATCATCAAAGTTTGAGATATATCTTTACAAAACCATTATTGAATGCCCGAAAATGAATATGGATGGAGTTTTTGGCTGAATATGATTTTGGTATTGAGTATATCAAGGGAAAAGAAAATAAGTTGGTAGATGCTCACAGTAGGAGAAGACATATAATAGCTTATACAAGATGTCAATATGGATTGAAAGAACAAATCATGGAAATGCAGAAGGATGATGAGTTTTGTAAATTATGTCGTAATAGGGTTGAACAAGCACCAAATCGGCATAGAGATTACAATATTAAGCAAAATCTGGTATATTTTCAGAATAGAATTGTAGTACCCAACAATGATGGGCTTAAAAGAATTATTCTATAGGAGGCTCATTATGCTCCTTACTCTGCTCATCCAGGGGTAGTTAAAATGAGGGAAAACTTGAAGAAAGACTACTTCTAGCCTGGAATGAAAAAATATATAGTTCAATTTGTTGCAAAATGCCTCGAATGTCAGAAGGTCAAGGCAGAACATCAACATCCTGGTGGAAAGTTACATCTGTTTGAAGTACCAAAACAAAAGTGGCAAGTTATATCCATGGATTTCATTGTGGGTCTTCCAAAAACCCAATTCCAACATGATGCAATATTTGTAGTGGTGGATAAGTTAACCAAAGTGGCATATTTTATACCAAGTAGTGTACATGATGATGCTTCAACCATAGCACAAAAATTTGCATGAGAAATTGTGAGGCTACATGGATTTCCTAAAATAATTATATCAGATAGAGACTCACGATTTACTTCTGAGTTTTGGTAAGCTTTGCACCGAGCTTGGGGAACCCGACTCAATATTAGCACTTCTTATCATCCAGAGATGGATGGATAGACCAAGAGGTTCAATCAAGTTCTTGAAGATATGCTACACATGTATTGTATGGACCACCAAAGCAAATGGGAAGATTATCTCTTCTTGGTGGAATTTGCTTATAATAATAGCTATCATACCACATTGGGCATGGCCCCTTTTGAGGCTCTATATGGGCGAAGGTGCAAGACACCGTTAACGTGGGATAATTTGGATGATCTAGAGGAGATCGGTCCTAAAGTCTATAAGGCAAATGGAGAATCAACTTAAATAAATTTTCCAGTGACTACAAGAAGTAATTGATTGATAGAAAAGCTATGCTGACCTTAAAAGAACACCCAATGAATTTTTCATTGGTGATAAGGTCTTCCTTAGAGTCAAGCCAACCAAAAGCTCCATTAAATCCACCAAATTAAGCCCTAGGTTTGTCGGTCCATTTGACATAACTACCAAGATCAGTCATGTTGCCTACAAACTTGCACTACCACCCAATTTATCAAAAATCCACAATGTTTTCCATGTATCCCTTCTACGCAAATATGTAGCTGACCCATCCCACATTTTGGATGTAACTCATTTGTAGATGTCGGACCCACAGCTCATTGAGGTTCAACCTATAAAAATTTTAGTTTTTAGGACCAAACAACTAAGGAAGAGGACTGTGGAACAGTGCCAAGTACAGTGGAATTAGTATTCTAAAAAAATACCACCTGGGAGGATGTTTTGAGCATAAGAAACCAGTTTCCCTACTTGTTTGAAAATTGATACTAAAAGACAATATGCTATTTTTGAATGGATTGTAAAACCTCTTTTGTTTGTTACGTCGTGATGAGAATTTTCATGCATCTCAGACATATTGATACATAATTTTTTTTTTATGTGTGATGATGTATTGAGGACATGTTATGCATATCATACATGGCTACTATAAAAATATTTTAGTGTGCAACAATTTTATTTAGCTGAATATGTAAATGTATTTACTTGCTTACATGATTTTTCAAGCTAACACAGGGACTGTGTTAATTCTAAGAGGGAGAGTATGTCACATCCCCATTGTTGTGCTCAAATTACTTGGAAGAATGTGACACTGTGTCTAGATTTTATGATGCAGGTATAGGGATCCGTGCCAAAAATAGAAGAGTAAACCCACCTCCTTGACTAGGACAACAGATTGGATGCGCTAGATGACAAGGATATGATGTTGTGTCATGTGCACCTTGGTCCATGGGTGCATGGAAACCCACCATAGTAATTGCATTACATTCTGCCTGACATTGCTTATTTGTGGATTGTAAGTTGTTTGTTATTTTTTGATTTGAGCTTGTTTGCTTATCATTGATTTAAAAAAAATAAACTTATAAAATATAAAAATATATAATATATATATATTAAATGTAACTCTATAAAATTAATTATGAAATCATGATATGAAATAAATAAAAGTATGAAATATGAATTAAATATAAATATAATAAAATATACATTAAGGAATTACTTTTTTTTTTAAAAAGAGACATGCCTAAGACTAAGCTAAGTCTACATATATGAAAAGCAGTGAACTATAGAAAGGGTATTATATTATATAAAGCCACGAACCTTGTGTAAGGGATCATACTATATACATAAGGCAAGTATATAAAACAAGATAATTTGAAATAATTAAAAATTAAAAATCAATACTAATAAGAACAAAGGGGGGTGGGGGCATACTGGAAATTACTTAATTACAAAACACTCATTTGGATGCCTAAAAATCTACCATTTGGACACACCCGTAAGATCATATCTGGAAAGGTAAATTGAGGTGTCAACTTTATATCACAGGCCTTGCAATTTTAAATAGAAGTGGGTTGGCTTAAGGAAGCAAGAGTTGCTTCATTTCGGATTGGGTAAGAAGGAAAGTTTCAGTTATTACGCCATTCAGCTATGTTTCTCGTGAACTCATGTCAGGCCATTATATTATTATTTTTTATAAAAGGATATTACCATTGATGCCATTCGAATACCTGATATTAATGGGATAAAATATAAGCTTGTTCTTCATGTATTGTAAATGGAAACACTGAAATTAATTAAAATGAACCCTGTGTATATGTTGAAATCTATAAAATGAATCCTGAGTAATCGTTGTAATCAGCTACTTTAGAAGGCTATGTTTTATAATGACTGTGTAAATTATGGGTAATGGGATATAAGATTTTAAGTAAATTCTATTATTTTTCTTGTCCACGGTATATGAAATATATATTTTTTTATTTTATTTCTCAGCCATGTTGAAGTTTATTTTCATTTTGGGAAGGAACAAAATTTGATTACCTTCTTTTTTAAAAAAACCATTCCCCATGCTTTGCATTTTATGAACATTAAGAATGTTGTTTATTTTGAAGATGTATTTTTATTTATCAACTCCATTTTGGTCTTGGAGGACAAGGTTTTTCTTTTTATTGGAAACACCTTCTTGTGTTTTACCGTGTTCCTCTATTGGTATTCCTTCTCATTTCGTTTTTCCTTTGTTGAGTACTCTATGCATTAGTTGTTGTTTGTGTGAGTGCTTTGGGTGCTTGTATTGCATAAGAGAATATGTCATTTAGAAAAAAAAAGGGCCAAGCTGACTTCCCCAAACCTAGATTTCACTCTTTGTCTAAGGTCATATGGGGTGGGTACCCAGATGAAGCAAAGTTACCAGAAGCCATAGTTGGACGTCATCACGAATTGAATGTAAATGAGCACTTAAAGTTTGTTTAAACTGATTAAAAAAAACTATATAAAGAGGTTCTATGATATCATTTCACTAGAAAACCAAATGTATATTGTACTTGCGCTCAAGAAGATGTAATGTTTATTCTAGATATTACTCTCTTTTGCATTATACTAGAAATTCAACCATAGCTTGCCAACATTGCTGCATACATTTTTATATATCGTATTTCTCCTGTTAGAAAAGAAAAATAATAAAATAATAATGCATAGGTCGTCTTCTGGAAATTTAGAATGGTTTTAATAAGGGCTTCTGGAAAGCAGGGCAAATTATAAGTTGCATTTTGGTATAAATATCCATAGTAATTCAGTTTGGATATATCAAGAAAGCATAGTGTTAAAATATATAAGTTATGGTCTGTGTATGGAACCAAATATGGACTGCACCTGTAGACTCTTACATGGTTTGACATTAAACATTTGCCATTATAATCGAATGTGTAGCATAAGGAATTGGAATTGTTTGGTATAAAATCTATTGGGAGCATGAACTTTAAAGCAGTATGAAAAATTAAATCATAACTTAATATGGATATATTAGTTGAAGTTCTACTTGTATCTTATTTGCATTTTCTAAAAGGAAAATATATGGATTGTTTAATAGAAGTTCTTTAAATTTTTACTTGAAGGTTTAGAGTTATGCAAAAGTTGAAAGTATATGAAATATTATATGGAAGCTATTTTGTATACTCTAACTATAGAGCCATGTGTAAAATTGTATTAATAATTATTTACGTTGCTTTAATTTGAAAGTTGTTAAAATATTTTTTTTAAGCTTTAAATATTTTTTTAGCTTGTGAAAGTTATATGATATGATTTCCAATAATATGGTATAATGTGTAATTGGAACACAAAAACAATAAACTTATAAGAATGGAAAAGAAGCTACGATAAATAATTTGGTTAAAATAAAAATACGATTAGGACGAATGTTGAGGAAGGACATATTCCACCCAACCTCACTAAGTCACGGGGGCAACTTATGTTAGACTATGTCGATCGATCTCCAACTATCATAGGCAGTGGCCAGCTATGGGACGTCACTATAGGTACACAGTCAATTAGTGTGTGAAGGGTTCAAAATATCGCTCAAGTTGTGAAGTTGCGAACGAGAAGCATGACTAGGGAGTTAATCATGTTGTTGGAAGATTCAACGATAGATGGTATGGGCATCATTACCATCAACTTGAGTAGAATTTTGAGCACCTATTCCACTTGCCATGCGATGGCAGACTCTAGTAAAACCTTAGTAGAGGGTCAATGGCTAGCACTGGCATAATAACGTTGGTTCCAAAACTAATGGGTTGGAGAACCTATATAGTTAAGGATTGAGATTCCTTGTAGTTTGAACAAGGGATATAGCGTTCATCCCTTTTTAGGTGATATGGGCCTTGGAAGGGACAACCCCATGCCTAGATATAAATAATCTCGAGGAAGGATTCAAGATCCAAAAAGGTGAACTTTTGTGGGAATTTGGTCGGTCCCGAGCACTTGAGACACTAGCTGCAGTGGTGATTAGTCTCGAAGTGTGAAAATAACTATACCTATACTAACACTGAGTTGGATCATTAGCAAAGTAAAGTAGCAAACTGAAGTGTAAAACACAAAAAAAATTGGTTATGATTTTGGGTTGTGACAACTATGGCTAAGCTAGGGCAATGAGATTCTTGCTGGTGATGAAATCTAGCAAGTTTTCTCGGGGGTGACCTAGGGTTTCTAAGGGTAGAGATTAGTGGATGGATATGAATGCCACCATCACCAAATCTCAATTAATAGTTGGTGATGAAAGCCATCCACTATTGTTAAATGTGAATCATGCAATGTGTGGTTCTTTTTAAAAAAATTAATTTTCTATTGTGTTCAAACAATGTTAGAAAATAACCACTTTCAATGGTCTAAATTAGAATCCACTATTCACAATACCAATTTCTCCAAAGGATATAGAGTACACCGCTTAAAACCCACTCTAAATAGTTGGGGGTTTGTCTATTCCTCCGTATGGAATCACCCAAGTACGGGGATACTCTTGGTATATGAACAACGTTCCTACTTAGACCACCAAAAATAGATATCTCTAACCCTAATAATGCAAACTAATTATGCAATTTTGATTTATATGCAATTAGAATGGAGTATTATTTCTTTCATGCAGTAGAAAATAAAAAACTTCAAAATAAAAGATGTGAATGGATGCAAATGATTAATTAAAATCCTAAAATGCATGCTAATATAGATTTTCTTTTCTAGATTAATTAGTGAAGTTATTTTTATATCAAAATCTTGAAAAATACATAAAATAGCCAAAAAACGTAAATAGAAAAACTAGGGTTTGGTTAGAAGACTTACAAACGGCCTATGTATTTGTCCTAGCTCTATGTAAAATGCCCCTAGGCATTTTTGAATGCACCTGGGTATTTCTAGATAGCCCTCAAGTGTCGTTGGGTGCTTCGTGCACCTTCTGCAACTTCTTGCAACTTTCAAAAACCCTAGATCTAGTGAAATCTATGAAATCCACACTTCTAAAAAACCTGTAAGATGATAGAAAACAACAAGTAAATTAGTAAGGCAAATCATAAATAGAAAACCTTAGGGGGTCCCACTATGATCGCCATTTGAGAAGTAAAAAATGCAAAACCAAACAATTTTAAATAAATTGAACACAAATAACCCAAATTTGTGTAATAGAATATGTTCTATTAATGGGGGGAGCCTAAAAAATCCATTTGTACAATGTGGATCCTTGAAGCCTTTTGATACAGATTTAAAAATGACTAGGATTCTCCAAAACCCTAGCAAACAATGTTGGTGGTGTCTTCAAGCATATCCTTGCTTCCAACAAAATTGAGTGGCCTTCTTGATATTCGATGTCGGGCCACTCTAGCTTAAACATCTATCCAATGATGATGTAGCACCTTTATATCTACACACAATGACCCAAAAAATAGGTTAGTAATACCTACGAGGGCTCCACAATGTGAGGCCCTCTATAAGCAATAGTAAAACCCTAACTATTTGCTGCAAAATAGAGTGAATAGGAATAAAAGTGCATAAATAAATTAACAAATAATAAATTTACCTTACGTTCTTGTTATCTTCTGATGCATGATGTCTATAGTAGGGGACTGATGTGACGATGCCCTAGCATCATCCAAATACTAGGGAGACTTCAGGAACTCTAATGTAAAATACCTGTGGATGCTTAGTGGCTGCATAAAACGCTTGTGGGTGCTTGGTGATGGTGGAAGACACTTGGAGGTAATTTGCAACTAAGAAAAAAGTCTACAAAAGTAGATTTGGATGAGCGATAGAGGCAATGATAGATGCAATAGTTATGGTGGATGAATATGGAGGGCATGAGTACTCAATAACTAGAGAAGAAATCCAGTAGCCAAGGACTCAGGTGATTTAGAGCACGAGGTAAATTCTCCTTCAGAAGACTCAAGTGACTTCGGGAGGAAAAGACTTGGGGAAAACTTATGGCACTCAAAAACTCAGGGTATAGAATTTCTTAGGGGTTGAGCCATCAAAATAGCTCTTATTAATAATCCAACCTAGGGCATACTTAGGGTTTCAACGACACTAATCGTGTGGCTGAGATAAAAGCATATCGGAGGGTGGATATTAAATCTAGGGTGTGGCATGGATTGATGTAAATGGATGGATAGGATTAAATGAAATCAGATGGCTAGGATTAATTCACTTATATAAATATATATTTATTATTATATATATATAAATATATAATATAATATATAAAATATTAATATTTAAATTATATAAAATAAATATATAAATATATATGAATAATGGGCAAAAATGGTAGAAAAGCATGGATGGAGGACAAGTGGCTAGGTTTTGGTGTCTACAATATTGTACCACATGGGGTATGTAAAGTGGGCCATGTGTTAAGTTAGAAATAGGTAGGAAGGTGTGTCATAGAATCATCGTTGAAATGAGCTTTGCACCTTGAATTGAGCTATATACCTGCATACATGGACTATTATGTATGCATAATGAATATACATAACTATGGACTATTATGTAGGTATATTGTACTATTATGTATGCATAATGAATATACATAACTATGGACTATTATGTAGGTATTATGTAGGTATATTGTACCACCTTGAATTGAGCTATATACCTGCATACATGGACTATTATGTAGTCAAAATTCAAGGTGCAAATTATGACTTATGTAAGACATATTCATTATCCATTAGTCATAGAATCTTCCATATTTAATAAAATCTAGAAAATATAATTATGTGCAAGATTTTATTTCTAAGCCAAAACTTAGGCACATAATGTTATGCAGAACTGAAATGTGCAATGTGAATGAATGATGTGTAGGAATTATATGCCTAATTTTAGACTTAGGCATATATTATTATGCAGAATTGTGATGTGCAATGTGGGTGAAATGTGTAGTAATTAATATGCCTAAGTTTAGACCTAGGCATATAATTTAATATGCAAAATTATGTGATGAAATGCAAATACCTAGATTTTGGTGTCTACAATAGTAATAATACTTGTCTTGAGTTTTTGCATTTGCGATTATTATGTATTTTCATGTTTTATTTAATTAATGTTTTTACTATTGGATATGTGATATTAGTGTTTCTTTTGTCAATAATTTTTATAATAATAGTTAGAATTATCTTTGGCACTAAATTTATTATCTTAGTATAACTCATAACTAAGAATTTTGAGCTGAAATATTCTCATGAGAAGAAGAGGTTCATTGCAAGTGGTATCAAAGTTCTTTTTAGGGCATGATATGCTTCTATTGTGAGATTTTTTTCTTTAATCCTAGGTCTACAGGTTAGAAAAAATGTTCTAAATATTTTAAAATATCATGGAGGAGTTGTTTTTGGCTAAGCTAGATTACCCATAAAGCGTCTAGTGAAGTGAGAGGTGATCAAAATCTAATACCCAATCCTCAAACACCACCCATGCATGGATTTGAGTTCCCGCATACCTTGTGTATATCAGGAGATCCTTTTTAGGAAACCTAAGCCAAACCTTTATATATAGGAATCCATTTAGTCATGTAACTATCCATAGTGCACCAAGAACAACACTTAGGAAGATTACCCTTCCGTATTGATCAGAGAGGTGGGTAGTGTGCCCAAAGATATAGACTAGAACATGGATAGTGGCCTAAAATATTGGTCAAAGCATTATTGATTACTATTGTAATATATTAGAAGGTTATAGGAAGTACACACACCTCAGCCTAGATGACCTCCCTTTTCTAATTTTTTACTTGGGGTAGTTTCATACTTGCATTGGCCTTGTTATTGATAGGGTAGAAAACATAGAGTACAAAGGACTATAGAGCTCAATTACAAAGTATAGAGGGCTAAAGAGCTCAATTTTGTATAAAAAGAAGAAATAAGTGTGGGCTACCAAAAAACTTCATATTGGATTATAGTCCATTGCAATCATATCGTTGAATCCCAAAATTTTAATTTTATGGTATATCCCATTTTGATTATCTTTTCATGATGATCATTTTGATATATAGCACCCATATAATTTTTTAGGACCCTTACTAAAAATAGTAACTACTAAATAATTCTATTTTTAGTAAATCCTATAAAAACCTAAACTCAAGTGATGGAGCCAAGAATGCATTAGATAGAGGAACAACTCACCAAGTTGGATGCCATAATTGAACTCCAATGTCAACTATCATCTCTCAATAGCCTGATAGCATACTTAAAAATCCAATTTTGAAGTCGAGACATTGAAGTGCTTAAGCTTAAAATCCAAATTTTTATGGGTTTGTTGAAAATAGCCCAAAATATCAAAGAGGGAAAGTTATTGATAGGAAATTTTTTTCCAAGACCTTTACTAGATAAAAGTATCAACAATCAAGGAACAATAGAGGCATGACTTTTAGACATTCAAAAATAGATTTTTCAAAGTTTGATGTGACCAATCCACAAAATTGGTTAATTAAAGCTAATAAATTGTATGAACTACATGAGAAACCCTTCAATCAGTAGATGTTTGTGTTCACTTTTCATTTTGATATTGAAGCACTTCATTGGTATCAATGGTTGTGAAAACAAGTCCCAAACATTGAGTGGACATAATTCAAGAGTGGACTCCTTGGTCGATTCAACCTGTTAGAGTTTGAAGCTTTGACAAACAAGTATTGTACCCAAATATATTATAGCTTTTGAGAAAATATTTATGCGGTGTTACAACACCGTATAAATATTTAATATTCGCAACAAAATTTCAACATTGAACTATTATTAACAAGCTATCCAAACTTATAAAATATTCTTCCTATGTATAGATTAAAATAATAATAACCTAAACCTAATGCTCAAGGCTTGACTAAATAAATATATGGCCCGAGATGATAAAATAATTTGCCAATATGGCTATATTGGGACCGTTACATGGCTACCCCCCTCAAAAAACTTTGTCTTCAAAGCTGAAAAATATTGAAAAATGCTCTTAGGTTTCCCATGTAATATCTTCTTCTAGAAGGTCCTACCACTTGATGGGAAACTTCTGAATTTGTTGATATCAAAGATGACAAACTTTGGATTGTAATATTGTTTTAGGCTTATGAGTGATTCAACCTTCTCCATCGAGTAATGGAAGCTCTATCTGGGACTGCACTTTTTGGCCAATAACCTGAAAATATTTTGGAAACTTTTGTTTCTTTGCATAAAATTTTTAAAAAACCTTTGTTTCAAAGTGTGGGGTCCATTAATTGTTTTTAATTTTCCAGCTCTAAATGCACATTGTTATTAATATCATAGTAGCAACAAGCAAAATTAGGTGGAAGTTTGTTTTGTCAAAATCATGCTCTCATAATTATTACTTTTTTAATTAAAATAATTTCTTTCTTTTTTTAAATAAAATTTTTATTTAAATTATTTTATTAATTAGGGAGAAAAGGTTTTTAAAAAATGAGAAAAATTCGGAGAGGGTTTAATTAATAAGACCACAAGAGAATAGGGATTGGGGTTGGAAAAGGTTTACTAATTAAAGAAAAGGGGGCGTGTTTAATAATTAAAAAAAATAAAAATAAAATGTGAAAGTCAAGGTTTAACAATTTAAAAAAAAAAATGAAAAGTGAATCGTGGATATGTGGGGAGAAGAACAGAAAGACAAATGAAAAGGGGATGATTGCTCTCTATTAATAATTAAATTGAATTTTATGTAATTTAATTATTAATATAAAGTAGGGAGGGAAGTTGCATCGAATAATAAAAAATAAAAGAAAACCTAATTAATTTCAATAAGGGTTTAAAAATTAAAAAAAATGAAATGTGAATCATGGATGCATAGGGAGAAAATTGGAAAGACAAATGAAAAGGGGATGTTTGCACTCTATTGATAATTAAATTTTATTTTATTTTATTTAATTATTAATATAAAGTAGGGAGGGGAGTTGCGCCAAATAATTAAGATAAAAAAGCCTAATTAATTTTAGGAAATCAAATGTACCTTTATGGAAGAGATATTTTGAAAACCTTTGTTTCTCTACAAAAAATTGAAAACTTTATTTTTAGGGCACCAAATATCTTTGTTAATTTCTACCGGTTTTGACTATGATACCACTTGTTATGATACTACATAAATATTTAATATCCACAACAATACTTCATTATTGAATTATTATTAACAACATGCAAATAATAATAATCTTAATTCAAATGCCACGAACAATATGCAAATATCAAATCCAAAAATAAATCAATGCAATAACAAATCCACAACCACATAGAGAAGGTAAAGTATCATAGCCACTTTGAGAGGGCTAAGTCTCTTATGCACATCGAGGTGACTTAAATCCAAATTATTCGATGATCCAAACTAATAAAATATTCTTCCTATTTATAGATGAAATCAATAATAACATAAGCCTAATTCTCAAGGGCTGACTAACAAAAATTTATGGTCCAAGATAATAAAAATAATTAGCCAACATAGCTATATTAGGACCTTTACAAATAGAACCAAAGGTCTTCCAGATGTCTTCGTCAAGAGTTGTTTCATCAATGGCCTTAAAGAAAAAAAATCAAAACTAAGGTCTAAATGCTCAAACCAGCCACATACATGACTACCACATGGTCAACTAAACTCATAGAAAGCAAATAGAATGCCCAACGGAGAGCCTTCAGACCCCTAACATACTAGAATAGAACTTCTATACCCACACACAATAATACTCCAAAGGCTCCAATAATCAAGAGGCTAACATCGACAAATATGACCAATCGTCGAGCCAAGGAACTCTATTATAATTATAATGAAAAATAGGCCATGAAACACAAATGTAAAATACAAAGTCTCTTCCTTCTAGATATGAGCAGTACTTCATCTTCTCCTACAAACATAGAAGATGAATTTGTGGATTTAGTATAAGAGCAATAAAAATCAATGGAAAAAGAACTCCCACCTGACACACTAGTCAAAGAAACCCCTACACTTTATTTGAATGCTATGGTAGGAATATCAACACCCCAAAATATGAAAATTCAAGGTTTTATCAAAGGACACAATGCATTAATATTATTAGACTTTGGTAGCATAGATAATTTTATTGAACCTAGTGTAGCCAAAAGAGTATATTGTTTCATCTATGATCATGATCAAATCAATGCTAGAATTGCAAATGGGGATTTCATGACTTGTAATGGGCAATATCAAAATGCTCCCTTATTTATAGGTGACTACCAGTTTCAAATTGATCTCTATGCAGTTCCATTGGGAGGAATGAA
The DNA here is from genome assembly GCA_028583015.1 of Wollemia nobilis. Taxonomy (NCBI): domain Eukaryota; kingdom Viridiplantae; phylum Streptophyta; class Pinopsida; order Araucariales; family Araucariaceae; genus Wollemia; species Wollemia nobilis. Next base: position 1,637,765 of record JAQPPZ010000613.1, on the reverse strand, counting down.
TATTGTGATGGGTTACCCCTAGCTGAGAACTTTTGGGCCAATGTTGTGGGGTTTCTTAAATCTTTGTATGTAGTTTACAGTCAACAATCAAACACACCATTCAGGGTATAAATGATGGAAAAACCAAGGTCATCATGTCCTATAAAATAGAACAACTAATTAATAAGGTTCATAGGGCAGTGATTGGTATATTTTACCAAATGAAACTATGTGCTATATAGGATGAAAAGGCGCCTCCAAATTTCTTGACCATTCTAACCAAGAATTAGAAGGTTTGAAATGAGCCTAAACAACTACATCCTAGTTGACCTAAGGCCCATATAATCAACTTGCTACCAAGGAGTCAACCCCCAAACATACATCCATACAAGTACCCCTATCATAAAAAGAATGATATTGAGCAAATGGTAAAGGAATTGTTGGATGTAGGATTAATTTGCACAAGTGCAAGCTCATTTTCAGCTCTCATTTGATTATTATGCAAAAAGGATGGATCATGGAAGATATTTGTAGACTTTTGAGAGCTCAATAATATTACCATCAAGGATAAGTAATGATTGATAACTTATGGATGAGTTGCATGGTGCTCAATATTTCATCAAACTAGACCTAAGGTCAAGGTATCACTAGATTCATGTCCACAATGAGGATGTATCCAAAACTACTTTTAGGACTCATGAGGGACACTGAGTTCTTGGTTATGCATTTTGGTATCACCAATACACCCTCAAATTTCTAAGGTTTGATAAACAAGGTTCTCAATCCATATCTATGAAAGTTTATATTATTTTTTTATGATATTCTAGTGTACAACAAGACATGGCAAGAGCACCTTTGGGATAATAAATATAAAATATTTAGGCACATTATAGCTATAGATGGTGTACATGTAGACCCCGTAAATTTTGAGGCCATGAAAGAATGGTGCAAACCCAAAATGTTAAAGAACCTTCAAGGATTCCTCAAACTCATAGGATACTACCATAATTGTTTCAAGGATTATAGTAATATTATAGCCCCCTTTATAGTTATACTCCATAAAGAATCTTTTGCTTGGATATATGATGTAAAACAGGTCTTTTTGACTCTAAAGAATGTTGTGTCATACACTTTTTTTGGTAATACCTTATTTTCTAATATATTTGTAATAGAAAGTGATGCATCATGAGCGGGGTTGGGTTTGTGCTCATGCAATATATTAGACCCATTGCATTGATAAATAAGGCATTATCAAGGATGAATTTGGTAACATTCACTTATGAGAAGGAAATTATGGCTATCATCTTTGTAGTCAATTTGTGACCATACTTGTTAGGGAAAAATTTCATCATCAAAATAGATAATTGTAGCCTTAAGTATCTCTTGGAACAAAGGATTTATTTCTCTAAGTAGTATAAATGGGTCATTAAACTCTTAGGGTATGACTATGAGATAGTCTACCACAATGGAAAGAGAATGTGGCAACAAATACTCTTTCTAGACTCCCAAAAACATGAGATGTTCTTTATGCAATATACATTCTCTAGGTTGATTGGCTAGAGGTACATAGATCATAATGGTAAATCAATCCTACACTTGTAACCCTCATTCAGGACCTCTAGATAGTGATAAAATATCATCCTCATTACTCATGGAAGGAAGGGGTATTGTGCTATAAGCATAGGATTGTTATTTCATCCACTTCATATCTTTGATCCTAAATTTTAATAGAACTTTATTCTTCTATAATCGGAGGACACACTGGATTTTTATGAACATATGAATGGGTCGAATGCAATTTGTATTGACCTAGGTTGAATTCTGATGTAAAATAGTTTATGGATGCCTATGATACCTTCCAGCACCAAAAAAGGGAAATAGTCAAAACACCAGGGTTGCTTCAACCTTTACCCATTCCAAAGTTACCATGGACAAATATTTCCATGGACTTCATTGAAGGGCTCTCTCTATCTAGTGGAAAATTAGTTATCATGGTGATCATGGATAGGTTGACCAAGTATGCTTACTTTTTCTCCTTAGGTCATCCCTTTACTATAAGGATAGTGGCACAAATTTTTATGCATTAGATCTTCTAGCTCCACAAGAACCCACACTTCATAGTTAGCGATCATAATAAGGTGTTCACTAGCAAGTTCTAAGAGGAATTGCATCACATATAGGGAACAAAACTAATGAAAAGCACACTTTATAACCCACAAACTAATGGTCAAAAAGAGGTGGCAAATAAATGTCTTGATACATACCTTTGATGCTTTATCTCTAATCACCAATCCAATGGAGCCAATGCCTTCCTCTAGAAAAATGGTGGTACAAAACCATTTATCATATTGCCACAAATATGACTCTATATGAGGTAGTATATGGCCAATTTCCTTCAACACTTACCTCTTACCTACCCAACAGATCAAAGGTCAAAGTAGTTGATACAGTTCTCACTCTAAGGTAGGAGGTTTTAGTTGTCTTGAAATAAAATTGAATAGTTGCCCAAAATTACATGAAATAATAGGCAGATAAACACAATACTGAGAGAGAGTTTGGATAAGGGGACATGGTTTTCCTCCATATTCAACCCTACAAAAAAATATCCTTAAAACAAGAAGGGTAACACAAGTTGGCACCTAAGTTCTATGGACCCTATATGGTACTCCAATGAATATGGGAAGTTGCTTACAATTTAGTGTTGCTTTTATCAATAATCTTTGTAATCATAGTTAGAACTATCTTTGGCACTGAATTTTTTATCTTAGTAGAGCTCAAAACTAAGAATTTCAAGATGAAATATTCGCATTAGAAGAAGAGATTCATTGCAATTTAGCCTATAAATAGGAAGATTTATGTTGTAGTTAGAATTATCTTTCGTATTCAAATGTTAGTCGCCTCTATTGTGAATATGAGACTTATTTCTTTTCAAGTGGCTATGATATTTTTTCCTAAGTATCTAGGATTTGTATTGATTTGAAATCTAGAATTTGTTACTTGCATTATTAATGTTCTAGCATTGAATCTAAATTACTATTTCTAGTGGATATTTATTTTTATGTGTTATTGAATTATTATTGTTATTACTAAATTTTTGGAAGTTGTTTCATTACACAATTGTATGGAATAAATTTAACAAGAGGTATACAATTTTTTGAGTGCCTTATAATTGTTTTGACAAAGATATACTAATTTAGAGTTTGAAGAAAAGGAATGAAGAAGAGAAAATTTAATTTTTTTTTACATTACATTACACTAGGACCTCTTTTAGAAGTGTTTCATTTTGTAGTAGTCATTAAAGAAAGAATGGCAAATAGTCATACTCTAATTTTTCAAATTCACATAAATTGATTGAAAGAAATTATAATATGTAGAGTCATAAGATACTTACTATTTGTAAGTATAGTGACTTGGCAAATATTGTTCTTAAGAAATAAGTGGGGCTAGATGATGATGATAGTGATTATGACAAAATACACAAAGAACTTTTGATTCTTCTAAAAAAATTTATCGTAGATGAACTAATTCTTGAAGTTCATAGAGTCAATGACACCAACACTTTGGACTAATTTTTAGACTAAGTATCAAATGTTTAAAGCAGGATGTGCTTTGTACTTGAAGAATATTCTTTATTCCTCTTACTTGCAATAAGGTGGATCTATTTATGAGTATCCCATGCATTTTAAGCATATATACGATCAATTGAGAGCTATCCTAAAAATTAAGTGATGATGAGGACATAGTCACCTTAGTATTGCAAGGTCTATCTCCATATTATGAATCTTTTGTTCAATATTTATATTTTCTTTCTAAAACTCAACCTCTTGATTTTGAGATGTCTACTTTACATCTACAAACCAAGAGGAGATAAACACAAATGAGATAATCCACCTTAAGCAGTATAAAGAGTGCATTCATAGCTACTTAATTTTAAAAGCAATGGCAATTGAAATGGCAAGCAATAATATGACATAAACGAGGTGAAGTATCAAATTTAAAGTAGTTTAAATTTATTTGTTTCTACTATAGGAAGCCTAGTCATGTCATAAGATATTGGAGAAAATTAAAAAGTAAAGAAATTAAGAGATAGTACAAGTCAATGTTGAGATAGATGATCAAGAAAAATTGTATTTATAAAAACTTGGAGCTCATTAGATCAATCCATTGAGTGGTTCTTTTAATTTGGAGCATCCAAACATTATATGTGGCAAAAAAACTAGTATATTAATTTTTTAAAGACCATACTTTGTTGTATTATGTCATGATGTTTGCATGACATTGAACAATAATGTTACATATACCTTCAAGAATGTTTGATATGTTCCTAATATGAACAAAGAATATTTTCTCTTAATAAAATCATCAAAAAAATTCAACTTGTAGTAAATTTTCATAAAAATAGATGTGAGATGGTATATGTCGGTATTAAAAAATTCATTGCTCTTAGTATAGGATTAAAGATATTGTACAAGTTAGTTGATGTCAATTCTATCAATTCATTTGCCTTGGCAATTGAAGATAATAGTTTTGATGTTTAGAATGAAAGGTTTGGACACCTCAATTATAAATATTTATTAGTTCTTACCAATATTAACATGGGTCATGGATCACCATATATGTAGAAGCAATAGATTTTGTGTAGGATGCCAATTGAAAAAACAAAGTTAAAAACCATTTGCGACAGGTAAGTCTTAGCATGCACAAGGTGTTTTAAATTTAGTACATAATGATTTATATTGTCCAATCAATGCAACTTTAGTTTTTGGTGTTGATTACTTTCTATTTGTGGTAAATGATTATTTAAGGAAGATGTGGGTATACTTCCTAAAATACAAGTTTGAATGCTTTTCATAGTTTAAAGCATTCAAGGCTCTGGTAAAGACACATTTTGAAAAGCATATCAAGGTCTTGAGGTCACACAATGGAGGTGAGTTTACCTTAGAATAATTTTAATATTTTTGCAAGCATAAGGGTATACATAGGCAATATACAACTCTATAGTATCCACACAACTGGGTAGTAGAAAGGAGAAAGAGTACAATAATAGACATGGCAAGATGCATAGTGCATAGCTAAAATGTACCATATTATTATTGGAAAAAATAGTAAATATGATAATCTTCGTTCTCAAAAATGTCCATGCAAATCTTTGTAGAATGTTATCCATGAAGAAGCTTAGTCTGGAAGGAAACCATCAATTAGCTATTTATATATTTTTGGTTGTGTTATTTTTACATTAATTCCCAAGAATAAGAGAAGCTAAATGCAAAAGGTAATGAACAATCTAAAACATAAAAATTACTTGATGTTTCTACTAACAAGATTGTTATTAGAAAAGATATAATACATGAGAACACACCTTTCCTCTCAAATGATGGTAAACCCACTACTATTTTTCTATGTTTTAGAACTACTAATAAAAATAGTCAAGTTTGAATGCTTTTATTACTTTGACGCATTCAAGGCTCTTGTAAAGACACATTTGTAAAATTATATCAAGGTCTGGTGGTCACACAATGGAGGTGAGTATCATTTAAAAGAACTTCAATATTTTTGCAAGCATAAATAGGCAATATACAACTCTGTAGACTCCACACAAAATTGATAGTAGAAAGAAAAGAGGATAATAATATATATGGCAATATGCATAGTGCATAGCCAAAATGTACCTATTATTATTGAGCAAAAGTAGTAAATACTACAATCTTCATTCTCGTCCATGCAAAGCTTTATAGAATGGTATCCATGAAGAAGCTTATTCTGGAAGGATACCATTCGTTAGTTATTTATATATTTTTGGTTGTGTTGTTTTTGCATTAATTTCCAAGAAGAAGAAAAGTTAGATGCAAAAGGTAATGAACAATCTAAAGCATACAAATTACTTGATGTTTCTAATAACAAGATTTCTATTAGAAAATATATCATACTACATGATAAGTCACCTTTTCTCTCAAATGATGGTAAACCCATTGATATTTTTCTATGTTTTAGAACTACTAATAGTTTTGAAATAGGGTCAAATAGTCAAGTTCACTTGGATTCAAAAAAATTAGAGACTATTGATGAAAGAATGATGTGAAGACTCAATCACATTAGTGTGTTGCAAATCCACTTTGGCATGACCTTGAAGAAAAAAGCTTGATAGAGGTTCACCCAAGTGAAGTTCACCAGCAACAAGAGCCATGTCAATGGCCAAAATAGTATGAACAAACTATACGAGATATCAAAGAGGATGAAAAAGCAATAGCTAGACAATTCAAACAATCTAGAAAAGATCCTAGATAGATGATTGAGTAGGCAAATTTTGTTTTGTTTTCATAGGTTTATGATCCCAACAAATATGGAGAGGCCAAAGGCAAACCAGAATAGGAAGTTGCCATGAAGCAAAATTTGATTCTTTAATGAAGAATAAAACATGGGAATTGTATGAATAATCCCATTGAAAGAAACTCATTGGTTGTAAATGGGTTTATAAAGTAAAGTGTAAATCAAATGGCTCAATTGACAAGTTTAAAGTTTATCTTGTTATTAGGTTATGTACAACAAGAAGGAATAGCGTATGGCAAAACACATGCCCCAACTATAAAGATGGTGATTTTTTTATTATTTATCTTCATTTCAACATATTTAAGATGGAATGCATATCAAATCGATGTCAAGAGTGTCTTTCTAAATGGAGATTTAGTAGAAGTCTTTATGGTGCAACCATAAGGGTTTCATATGCTAGAAAAATAACATCTAATTTGTAGATTGATTGAGTCCCTATACTAACTTCAGCAGGCTCTTCAACCCTGGTACATAAAGATTGATCAACATCTTAGAGATTCAAGTTTAGTCGAAGCTTCTTTGATCCTAATCTCTATATTAAAACTATAAGTAATGACATTATAATTCTCATTGTGTACATTGATGATCTTGTCATCATTGGTATTAGAGTCCAACTTTAAGGTAAAATCTAACTTATGTTCAAGTTTTGAGGGCTCCTACATTCCTTCTTAGGTGTAGAATTTTGGCAACTTGATCATGTTATTTTTGTATCACAAAGCAAGTATGCAAAAAACTTTTGGAAAGATTTTAGATAGCAATTGTAATCCGATATTTACACCTATGGAAGTCAGGCTGAAATTGTTAGCTCATTCTAATTCATCTCTTGTCAATAAGTCAATATGTTGTCAGTTGGTTGGAAGCTTGATTTATCTTATGGCCACTCAACCTCTATGTTTTGATGTGAGTTATTTGTCATGTTTCATGCCAAATCCATGAAGAGAGCATTGGCAAGCTACAAAATGCATTCTCAAATATATCAAAGGTACCCTTGACTTTGGTATTCTATATCAACAATCTAATGATTTTCAAATGGTTGGATACGTTGATGCTAACAAGGTCATATCAATAACTGATTAGAGATCCACCACTAGTTATATATTTGTTCTTAGATAAGGGGTTATTTCTTGGTAAATTAAACTTTAGGATATGATTATTTTATCATGAATTAAAGAAAAATATAATGCAACATATAGTATAGGGTAGTTATTTGGTTACGATGCATATCTTATGATCTTCAAATGGATCAAATAGCATCAACACCTCTTCATTGTGATAATCAAAGTGTGCTCAAGTTGGTGGAAAACATAGTATATCATGCTAAAATGAATCATACTAAAGTTTATCATCACTATATCCAATAGCTTGTGGACCATGAAGAAATTTGTCTAGATTATTGTCCAACTTCCTAACAAATTGCACATGTATATGACAACCCCTAGGAAAAGAAAAATTTATAAGATTTAGGGATAAACGTGGGATTGCATCCAGTTTACCCATTAAAGAGGGAGTGTTAGGATAAAGATCATATGATTAGAAGTTAAGATAGTCGTATCTATTCTTGACTTGTCTATTAACTAGTGTTAAGATTGTTTGATTAATTAGGATTTGAACTCACTAGTAGAATTTCTAACTATAGTATGTAATATTTATATATTATTGAATATACAATGAAAATTGAATGGTCGGTGTTAAATCTTATACATATCATTAATATGATCTTCCATATGATTCTTAAAATCATATTTTGTTAATATTATACCTTAGGAGACACAACTTTAAATAATTTTATAAATTTATACTATCATTTAACTTTGACTTAAAAAATGATAACTATCATCTTTTATTTATTCTACAATCTTTGCTTTACACAAATTTACCAATTTATTTTCTTGTGATAACTGTCAAAATCTTAAGATAGCCCATAGTCTCCCTCTCATACCAAGTAGTTGGTTAAATGTTAAAATTGGACAACATTTTGGACCAAAGCAAAAATATGATTTATAGCTCCACTTTATTTTTTGTATATTTTTAAGAATAAATTCACAATTGCCATTCCCCAGCCATATTCCACCCAACCATTAAAAAGTTTGGCCAAAGCACATACCACCAAACCAATAATTTTTTTGTCCAAAGCAAAAAGGTTGATCACCCAACTCAAATCCTCATACATTTTTACAAAATGCCTCACAAAATTGTCATTCTCTAATCACTCTTCTTCTTTACAAGTGTCAATAATTAAAAATTAAAGTGTTCATTTACAAAGATTAACTTCAAATGACAAGCAATCTTAGGAGGGCAATCCTCTAAATAATTTTATAAATTTAATTATCTCTATCAAGTTTATCATTTGTCTTTGACTTTAAGAATGATTATGCAGTAAACTGTCATCTTCCATTTTATTTTCAAATCATTGCTTTACACAAATTTACCACTTTAAAATATCTCGGCATGTTTTCTTGTGAAAATTGCCAAAAAGTCAAAGGTAGTCCATAGCTTCCTAGTGTACCAGCTACTCTAAAGTCTGAAATTGAACTGCACTTCTGTCCAAAGCAAGAAGTGCAGTAATCAAATCTTGTACATTATTACAATATGACACAAAATTGCCATTTTCCAATCATCAACAACCCAGTCACTCAAATTTTTGTCCAAATCAGGAAGATTGGTCATTCAAACTCAAATTCTTGTACATTTCTACAAAATGATTCACAAAACTGTCATTTCCCAATCCCTTGACGTCGATAATTACAATTAAGAATTTATTTCTAAAGCTCAAATTATGATGATCTTACGAGGGAAATTTTCATATTGTGTTTTTGCCATTTCAAAAAGACCACACAAATTGTTCAAGTGACCGAAGTTGTGGTTTAGGCAAAAGACTACAATTTTATTGTATTAAAGAAAAACAACATAACAGCAAATGAAGATCTCCCACTTAACAAGAAGTAGGTTTTTGATTCTCCAAACTTTCATAGGGAATTCCTGAAATCATGAAATTAGAGTAACAATAATCTGTTGCTTGTTAATTGTGGTTAAAGCACTACAAAATAAAATAACATACTAAAAGCATACTATATCTGGGCAATTTTCTTTGTTGATTGTTTTTTTTTTATTAGCTGATGGCTTCGATTAATTTGTTTGAAGATGCCATTGTCTTGCAAACAAGGCTAGTGATCTCAGCAATTTCTTCAAACATCATAAAGACCAACCAAGCCTTGAACAAAAAATTCTGATGAATGAAGTGAACTACTCCACTAGAGAGACAAAACATGGGAATCATCCTTCATTGCAACTCTCCAACAGGTGCCTCATTCAACCACAGAAAATGGATAAACTGATAAAGCTCTGCACTCACACTAACCTGCATACAAAGCAATAATAAATTTTTCAATAAAGTGCAAACTGCTTGCCAAAGGAAAAAAACATGCACTACTGAGCAGGTGTCTTCCAACCTTATAAGGTGTGGGGTTTAAGCTACGCATGTGATCAGATCGCATTTCAGCCAACTGTTTTAAACATCGCTCTCTAATTTTCTCTAACGATGGCAATGGCTCGCGTTTTTTACCTGCATCCAATCCCATTAGTTTGAAATTCAATTCAATAAGAATGAGAATAATCTCAGAAGGCTTGTGGTGGGAATTCATTCCCTTCAATTCCACTTTGAAGTATCCAGATAAAACCACAATTAGGACTCGGACTAGGAGTGAGCATGCATGTCTTGTGTCTACAAGATATGCATGAAGCACTATACAATCCATCCTTGAATATTAAATAACAGAAACCTAAACTATCAAATGCAGCAACAAACAAAATTGAGAATAGGATATCCATGAATTAAGACCCTAGGTTATCAAGCTATGACTTTGCTGAAATATCATTACTAACCTATATTTCAAAAACAAACAAAACAAACACCACAAAATGCAATTCTCTATGATAAAATTTAATTAATATATATATCAAGATTACAGAAAATTCCATATTCTAATCAGAACAAGAGATATATCCTAAGATCTATTTGGCTCCAAATAGATGTTCAAGGGATTCAGTAACTCTACCAGATCATATTTCTTAAGATTTTATACTCTGGATTCTTCCAGAATGTCTTGAAAGACATACATGCAATCAAATAGTTTGGAGAAATCCTCCGAGTACATAACAAACATGAGAGACCACATTAGTGTTTATGAGATTAACAGAGGCTTTACAAGTTTCATTAACGAAGCCAAACTTATGTTAGCTGAATAATACCAATTTCTAATGAGTCTTCTGACAGCTGAACAATTGAAACTTTCTGAGTCGAAGGACTGTTTTCCAGTTTCTGCAATAGTCAAGATTTTCCTTTAAGATGGACAGGCCCCTGGCAACCGTGCTGTTTAGGTTTGTATATAAGTTGAAAGAAGGTTTCCTGGTGGTTTTGTAGAGAGAGTACTTCTTTTTATAAGATGTTCTGTTGGTGGCTTTCCTTATTTATGGACAGCCTATCAGAACCTGAGTAGACAACGCTTTCCTTATTCATGGTGGGTGGTCAATTTGGAGCAATTTTCCTTAAACAATGAAAAATGCTATCTGGTAAAAAATTATCATTACCCTCCATGGACAGTTTCTCATAGATAGGACAGTTTCTCATTTTATGAGCTCCTCTAGGAGATCTCCAAACCTGGATGTTAAGGCAGTACACGATTCTTTGATACCTAAAGGTGCTGTAGTGGTGACTAGAATGGTTGATAACCCTCCAGATCTTCTTTTGGCCACAAACCATCATTTTATCACTTGTGTTGGTCAAGGGTTCTGCTTCTTGTATATCATGACTATTCTTATAGTTAATTACCGCGCGTTCTTGTCATTTCTTGCAGCTATTGTCATTATCTTTTCATGCATCTAAGACAGATGGGATTGCCACGATTGATCACTACAGGAAAAGACACCTAAGGGAAGCACAAATCAAGAAGCATCAAATGGCATAAACAGGGATCATGAACCATATAAATTTAATTAATTATCTCAATGGCTATAAAGTGGAAACTACACTTTCCCTCCGGGGGTAGAAGAGTCAGCATGTGAGACATGTTTGTAGAAGTGTGGCCTTGATATTGAATCTCGGCTGGGAACCATGCAATTGGAATTGTAATATGATTGCAATTGTGGAATTCTATGCCCTCTTTAAAAATTACAAAAAAAAAGGATGAATGTAGTTGCATTAATCTATTCTATAATTTTATAGTTTCATACTTCTTGCACGGCTCATCACAATTTGAATTTGGGGCAAGTATTTATATGAGGTTAAGAATGGCACAATCATTAAGACAATTCCTGAAGAGGAACACAAAGTACTGACTCAAAACGTCAAAGCAATGAAATCAAATGCAGAAATATCCAGAACATTATTTAATAAATAATAATATGAATTGCAAAAATCTGAAATAACTAACAACTAAGTTTTTGTCATGGGTAGTAGTTTAGGTACCTCCTTTTTCTGCTATCATAGCTAGTTGTACTTAACTAGTATCACTGATGTATTTTTGTCACACTCTAGGTTCCACATGTTTTGACCATCTGTGACTTCAGTCATTTCCTATATACGCTTGGAATTACCAAGAAGAAACATAGGCAAACAGCAAGGCCAAAGCATAAGGTAATCAACGATTTAAAAGAAAAAGCACAACATATACCAGAAGTTCCTGGCCAATAGCATTTATGAAGTTCCTCCACTCGTTGAGGCACAACGTACGCTCGTTTAGATTCATTGAATGGATGTCGACACAAAATCCGCTCTCCTTCCTGTCCAATGATGTAACATAACAAGGAAGTAAGACTGATTTCTATGACATACATGCAAATATGTCAAACAGAATCTGGTGCAATTACCAACCATATCTTATTGTTAAGCAACTATAAGATGAAACAAAAGAAAGTGAAGAAAAGAAGCTGACTAAAACTGGAAAATTGAAAACTTGGGCAAACAAAAATAACTAGCAGTTGTGTAACTGTGATTAATTTTTAACCATGCTTCCTATGAATGAGACTAATACCTTGAGGGATAAAACATCCTACTATTCTTTCAACAATAATATTTTTCTTTTTTTTGGTAAGTTAACAAAATTGTATTGATGAGGGCATTTGAAAGGTGCCCTAACGCCTTAGTACAAAAGCAGAATTAAAGGATGCAACATCCAAAAATACCTAATAACATCCATACTAGGCCTAAGACTTTCAAAAAATGAAACAGTCCAAAAAGACGAGACAGGAACCAAAACGTTCCAACAAGACAAAACCAAAAACAAATGACAATCTCCAAAGGTATTACACATTTGCAGAATCCTTGGTGTCATCCTTTTCAACATCCTTGGGGATTTCCTTGAAGACTTCCTTGGTGATTTCCACCACCTCATCCTCCTTGATGTTACCACCAGCACTGGCTCCTGTAGTATTCTTTTCGGGGTGATCCTCGGAGTAATTGGTACAGAAAAATAGAAAATGCAGAGCATTTTTGTGCTCCTTCATCTAGGTAATGGCAGCCATACTCGCGGTTACTGCACTCTCCATCTGAGCTATGGTGGTAGTAGTTTTCTTTATGATGTACTCCTATAGTAACTTGACCGCAAGATCCTCAAGCTCATCCTTGATGGAATCATGTATTTTTCTTGGTTTTGAATGAATTTATCTTTTAGGTGCTAGGAGCTTCTCGAAGGGGTGGGGCGATCATCCACCTTGACCTTATTTCTTACCAATTGCTCAGCGTCGTGAGAGTTGCTTTCCACTTTCCTTTTTTTGGAACCACGAGCACTTGAGGACGGGGTAAAGGACGTATCCTCCTTCGTAGTCTGTTTGGAATTCGCTTGCTGCTCCTGTATAAAAACATTACCTTTTGGAAACTTCTCTAACAAATGTTTGTAAATCACCTTTAAAAGTCCCTAATGTGAGGGCCAAGCCTCATCCTTCTTTGAACGAGTTGCCTTAATGGAATATTCCATAGATAAAAACAAGAATTCAGGGATGTTGAGAGGTTTCACTTCCCTGTAGTGATTCACAAAGGCTATGTGAAAAATCTTGAGAGGGGAATCCCGGTCGTCAACAATAATATCTTTCATCAATAGTCAATTCTACTAGATTTCTCAATGGGATACACAAACAAGAAGCATGTAATTCTCCTACGAATAATTATCAATATAATTAAAGCATAGAAATCCTTGCACTTCCATTTCATCATATTTGACATGGTTTAAGATGTCTTCTCAAATATTATTGAAAATCCCTTAAATATTTTAACCATGCTTCTGAGCGAGACTAATAACTTGAGGGATAAAACATCATACTATTCTTGCAACAGTAAATACCTTTCATCACAAGTCCCTTTTGCTAGATTTCTCAATGGGATACACAAACAAGGAGCATGTAATTCCCCTATTAATAATGATCAATACAATTAAAGCATAGAAATCCTTGCACTTCTACTTTAGGACGTCTTCTCAAATGTTATTGAATATCAATTAAACATTTTAACTTAATATATCATACTTGAGCTGTGTTGGATTGCATCTGAAATTGCCAACCTAAAATGGAGGTCAGTACAAACAGTGGGACCAATAAAGGTCTTCTACTAGGAAAACAATGTTTCCAATCATAGGCAATGTTTAAGTTTCCTACTGTAAATAAGGAAATGGTTGCCTCAAGCACTTTAGATTAATCGTAATCAACTTTCATTACAATCAAATCAAGTCTGTTGTCAACTTCACAATTGAAATGTTCTGCAATTCAAACTCTAAAAATGTTTCTTAATTTCTTTTCTTGTGTAAGGGTAGCATGCAAAAAAAACTACTATAGTTTTCAACAAAACATTTAAGCTTGTTGAAATGTCACATCTTCTAAAATCATTGAAATTAGAATGAATACTTCAGTGTAATATGTAGAAATGAATTTTACATATTCACAACAGTTTCATTTCCACTTAATAAACTATAGATCTGCAATCATTGTAGTATAGCAATAATAATGTGTAGAAAACCTGCAACAACATTAATAATAGTAGTAATGATAGAAATAATAGTAAATACAACAGTTTATATTAATAATGGCATGTATGATACAACATTACAGTTTTAGAATTACAATACAACCTGCAAATCTTAGGTTGATTGTCCTCCATGTCTGCATACAAAAATGGACTGCATCAATCACCCTACACTGCTCTCCTTACTGCCTGCACATCCTCTTTGGGTGAAAAACCGTGCAAGAACAACTTCAATCCATGAACATCCTGAATGAATGAGGGGGGGTTTATTTATACACCCACCAAGTAGTTATGTTCTCCAACTACCTTGCAACTATCCTCAAATTACATTTCATGTGCATTTGTTTAGCATTACATTTCATTTCCACTACATGACAAAATACCCTATGGCTTATAATTTAGCCGACATATTCGACTTAACATGACTTTTCATGACTTTATTATGACATAAAATATTTTTTTTTTGTATTTACATGGTGGAATCGGTAGCTGTCGCGAATTCGGTCAGGCTATCCAGCTTTTATGGTCGCCATAGTATTCTGCGTTGTTCGCCCTGAAAGCCGCCACACAGATCTTCGTGTAGTCTGCCCTTATAACCACCATGCCACAATCATTTTAAACATTTTACGCCGTTGAAAGCACTAGGAAAGGGACAAGTGTTCAGTCCAATGAGGCCCGAGATTTGAACCTTGGACCTCCGCCCCCATTATGGGGTTTGGATGAACCAATTGGTCTACACCTCGGACCTATGACATACAATATTAAATTGCACTTTACAACATTATTAAATATATGCACATGCATTTCATCAAACACTTTACATGCATTTACAATATAACACATAATATCAAAAGTGGTTCAACAAATAAGGATATCTCAATGTGCCTTTCTACATCTATCCCCTCGTATAAACTGGTTGTTATCCTCAATGACACGAGATAAATACTGGGAATAGAAGTACTGAGCACTATAATAGGATCTCTTGTCATGCTTCTTCCTCCTGTTCCATACATCTTTGACAATAACTTCCACTTGAGACTGCTTGCAACACCTTATTCTCTGATTGTGCACTCCTCTTTCTGCAAGCAATTGTAATATCAACATGATCAATATTCTTTGAATGGGCACTTTACTTTTTGCAATAATTCATATCATTAGCATAAGCAATGCTATCAACATCATGAACATGACAGGTAACACCTTCTACCATCTGTTTCGGGGGTCAAGGAGGTAGGAGCCCCCTTGCAAGGTCAAGGGACAGTGTCCCTTGCGGGGGTCGAGGGGCAGTGCCCTTCACGTACCCCCTTAGAATCACTATCCAAACTAAACTTTTCTTCTCAAAAATATTCTAGAAGCCTTCATTCAATCCATTGAAACTGATTCCTCTCAGCTCTAATTCACTGCTCTCTTGATCCAACTGGTTTCTTATCAGTCTTTGATAGACATCCCCCTTGTTGAATTGTACTTTTGATGGTGACTGCTCTAACTGCTCTACCTCAGAAAGGTTACCATTTGATGTGTGCTATCGAGATGGGTTGTATAGTAGACGTCTAGGACAAGGTAGACGTCTAGGGCAACAGGTTAGACGTCTAAACACTAGAAGTCTAGGACAACAAGTTAGACGTTTGGACACTAGATTTCTAGGACAACAGATTAGAAGTCTAGACACTAGACGTATTGGACAACAAGTTAGACGAGTAAGTGTAGACGTCTCATATGGATAGACTTTCTCAGATGGGTAACCTATCTGACGTGTAGGTTCCTTAGACGGGTAACTGCCAGACGGATCCTCCTCCGATAGATGCACTTCAAAATTTTCTACCTCAATCGGTTCTTTCTCAGATGTCTTCTTTTCAGATGGCTCTTTCTTATACATATAAACCTTATATGTCTCCACATTAGATTACTCTTGCTCAAACGTTTGCACCTCAGACGTCTCCTTCATCGCCATCTAACTGCATTCTCTAGTTGTCCGAGTCTCCTTCATTAATGAGGTTTTTGCATCTCTTTCCCAAGTCAAGGCATAATCCAAAGCCTCTTGGTATGATCTTGGAGGAAATATCTTCATCTTCCTTTCATACATGAAGAGAAGTCTGTCTATGAACCACATAATATTTGATTCCTCTGAGTGGCCTTTCTCCACATAATCAAACAATCTACTCACCCTTTGATTGTAATAACAAACAGGATCCTTCTCTCCTTGAATGTTATAATTTTTATCAGTATCGTATGATCATAATTCTTCCATAAATGCATCATGTAACTCTCCACATGTTTGGAACTTAAGTTGTGGTAAGTATATGTACCAATCTATTGCAAATTCTCAAAATATTACAGGAAACCACCTCCTCCAATCTTCTTTATTGTTTTGCCCAATCGCTTTCCACTTTATACAACAAATTATCCAATGCCTAATCAGGTCTTCCTTCCCTTCTCCTGTGAAAATTGGTAAATTCTATAATGCTTTGGTGTCTACGTTGTCCATTGGTGGGGTTCCTGCTATGCTGCTCTTCATCGGGTTTTTTTAGTCTAGGTACCTTTACTCTCACCAAACAGTCTTCTCTCGACTTCTTGTGCATCCTTACTTCATGACTTCCTTTGTTGGGATGTTTATTGTGGCCTTGGTCTTCCTTCTTGAGCCCTCACGTGTTGTTTCTCTAGTGCTTAACTCCAGTCCTCTATACTCCTTTGCAACCTTCCTATCGTGTGTTCAAGTATTACCATACACTCAATATCTCAATGTCTTCCTTACATCAATATTTTCCTCAACTCTTGGTGGTCCTTGTACCCATTATTTCATTCCTATTAGCAATGTGTTGATCACCTCCTTCTTGCTCTTCTCTTAGAATCTACTCTAACTGATCTATGTATTCTGCTATTGTAGACATCAAATAAGTAGACGTCAAATGGAATGGACTAGACATCAGGTAAACTAGGCTACATGTCAGGCAGGTTAGATGTCAGGTCTTGCTAGCTTTTAGGTCTTGCTAGTCGTCAGGTCCTGCTAGCCATCAGGTCTACCTAGCTGTCATTCCTCCTAGTCATCAGGTCTCCTAGCCATCGGGTCTACTAGTCATCAGGTCTGCTAGCCATCAGGTCTTGCTAGTTGTCAGGTCTCCTATCGTTAGATCTCTTAGTCATCGGGTCTGCTAGCTTTTGGGTCTACTAGCCATCGGGTTTTGCTAGCCATAAATTCTACTAGCCATCGAGTTTTGCTAGTCGTTGGTTCTACTAATCGTAGGTATCTACTAGCCATCGGTTCTGCTAGCCATTAGTTCTGCTAGTCGTTGGTTCTGCTAGCCATCGGGTCTGCTAGACATCAGGTGTTACATCTGTCAAGTGCAACCAGCCATAAAGGATTATTAATCATCAGGTTCTGCAACCATCAGGTGGTGTAACCATAGAGTGGGCTAGCCATCATGTGGTACAACCGTCAGGTGGACTAGCCATCGAGTGGGGTAGCCATCATGTGGTCTAGTCATCGGGTGCTAGTTGTCAACCATCGGGTGGACTAGTCGTCAAGTGGTGCAGCTATCAGGTGGACTAGCCATTAGTTGGGCTAGTCATCAGGTGGGCTAGCTATCGAGTGCTAGCCATCAACATCGGTAGATGTCAATTGCTACTAGTCATCCGCTACTACCTAGCCATATTCTGCCATGTCTAGCTGTTGCGCCTCTCTGCTACGTGCTTCTCACCTCCAAGAGTTTTAGGTTTCAAAACTTCATGTCACCAATTATTAGATCCAACTTTGCAATAGCAACGATGCCAGATTTAGAAATGAATTTTACATATTCACAACAATTCCATTTCCACTTAATAAACTATAGATCTGCAAGCATTGTAGTATAGCAATAATAATGCGTAGAAAAAATGCGACAACATTAATAATAGTAATAATGATAGAAATAACAATAAATACAGTAGTTTATATTAATAATGGTATGTATGATACAACATTACAGTTTTAGCATTACAGTACAGCCTACAAACCCTAGGCTGATTATCCTCCATGGTTGCATATAACAATGGACTGCATCAATCACCCTGCACTGCTCTCCTTACTGCCTGCACATCCTCTCTGGGTGAACAACTGTGTAATAATAGCTTCAAGCCATGAACATCCTGAATGAATGAGGGGGGGTTTATTTATACACCTACCAAGTAGTTATGTTCTCCAACTACCTTGCAACTACCCTCAAATTACATTTCATGTACATTTGCTTTGCATTACATTTTATTTTCACTACATAAAAAACACCCTATTGCTTATAATTTAGCCAACATATTTGACTTAACATGACTTTTCATGACTTTATTATGACGTACAATATTAAATTGCACTTTACAACATTATTAAATATATGCACATGCATTTCGTCAAACACTTTGCGTGCATTTACAATATAACACATAATATCAAAATTGGTTCAACAAATAAGGATATCTCAATGTGCTTGTCTACATAATCAATCTAGAAGTATCCAATTCTTTCTAAGGATATCAATAATATGAGAATTTATAAAAATATTATAATTAAAATGGAGACAATGAAAATATCTTGACTTTTTTAGTTTTTTAGGCAATTTTTAGTGTGTTCAATAAGTGTTCAATAACATGTCCAGTTTTCATCTATACACAAGTGTAGACATGGAAAATTGACCCATTAAAATGTGTCACTTTCTCCCTTATATCCCTAAGAAGTCCCTCAATATTTCTAAGTGCAAGTTTGGGCTTCTTTTTTCCCCTTTTGCTTGTTTTTTCTTGGCCTTACCAAATTCGAAGTCATCCAAGATGAGGCACAAATTTGGTAAAGTTAGGGTTTTTCTCTTGAAAAATCCTAATTTTGGGCCAACCTTTGTGGCATCGACTCTTGGCCATGTTTTTTGTTGTTTTCCCACCTAAAACCCCTCCAAACCTCCTATAAATAGAAGAATTGGATTCCCCTTTTTGATGACATACATGCTATGCTTTATTAACCCCCGATCGATCTTATGTTCTTGACACTCTCAAGATTTGGATGTTCTTGGAATGCTCTATGTGCTCCGCTTTATAATGTTCTTCTTATGATTTGTTGCAGAGAAGCCTTGACCATAGATTGTCTTCAAGGAGGAGAGGCCTTCCACCTTTACTCTTTCTTCTTCTACAGGCTCATTAGGTTTAATAGTTGCATTTTTTAGCTCTTATATTATTAATTTTTAATATTAGACTACATTTTGTACTCTTGAATTGTCTTTTGAGCCCTCTTGTGTGAATTATCACCTCACTTTTATAGGGTGTGAATTCGAAAAAACCCTTGGTTTCATTGTTTCTTCTCTGTTACCAAATTCGTAGTCACTAATTCAAGGCATGAATTTGGCCATAGTAGCTTGGGGGTAATTTCTGCTCCCAAAGACCCTAGGTTTGCATTTGCATACTTCTCATTGAATCCATTATGTTTGTACTTTATTTTTGTTGTTTCATGTTATCATATTTTTGTTTTGCTTGTTCCCAAAGGTCAACAATCATTTTTGTTTTTGAAATATCAACTAAAAAGACTAAGGGGGCTTGACTGTTGAACCTCCAAGCTCAGTCACATAGCAATCTAAGCAGGCCCCCAAACACCAGTCAATTTTCAAAGGGTTTTGAAGTTGCTTTACAGGTTTGACCGAATTCATGGTCAGAATTTACAGGGTGCAAATTCAGTTAGGATCAACCACCGGATCAAGTAAGTGCTCTGATAGATCTGTTAGGTTGTTTTTTTGTGTGACTATGTCCAATTCTATTCATTTCCAGATTTAAAACATGAGAAAGGAAGATATTTTAATTTCATTTCTAGGCATCAAAAAAGAAGAAAAATGTATAGTTTGCATCCAAGCTAATTCTATTTGTGAATACTCTCGAACCTTTGCTAGAAAATAAAAGATTTAATTTGTTGAAAATTTATAGATAGTCCTTATTCAATCAAAGAATCATTCTAGGAATAGTCCTTTGTTTGCTTGCATCATTGCTTGTCTTGCATTATTCTTTAATTTTTTATAGCTTAGATCTTAGTGAGACCAAACATAGGTGCTTGTTCAAAGAAACACATCAAACACTCCATCATGGACTTAGAACGAGTCCTTAAACCATTCTTGGTGAACCCTTCAATCCCCCAAGCCCCCGAGTGTAGAGGAACAACATCCACATGGTCACCTCGACTCCCAGTGGATCTAGTCGAGAATCATACGCAGTGGGCATTTTTTTTCCCTCTACATATTTTGTGAACCTGGCATAAAACACGTCCTTAGTGGCCATCTAGGAAGCTTATTTTTTTTCTTTTGTCCATTTTGTTTCAGTTTTAAACTATAAGCAAGACCATTTAATTCTATTTGCATAGATTATAAAAACTTAAAAAAAAAAAGAAAAAAAAAACTTGATCAACTCTTTTGTGTCCTTTGCCTTTTGCACTAATTTCTTCCCTTCTTTCTCTTAATCCTATGGCCCCAATATTTAGGAGCAAGAGAAATATGATAGATCCAGAAGAGAATCCTCTATGTCATGAGGATGATCGGGTTGATAGGGAGAATCCCAAACTAGAAGAAGACATAGAGACTGGTGAGGACTTTGATCCTATTGACGAGCCTCATGGTAAATTCACCTTCAAATCATATAATCATTTCTTAAATTTCTATAGGCAAAATAGGAAAGCCTTGAATAAGGCCCTGGATGAAGACACCCACTTCGAAGAAGCTAGAATGTCTCATCATCAAACCAATTCACCTCTCAATATTTGTGTCAATCCTTTGTTTCAATCCTCACATCATATTAATTTGTTTCATAAACCTACATATGCTACTACAACAACCACCAATACTGGGGAAAATTTGTAGCCTTCTCCAACTAGTATTGCATTCCACCATAATGTTAAAATTCCTTCTCATTCTTGTAATCTTAACATTCCTTCTTATGTTCCACCAAATGTGAATTACATCCCACAACAAGATACTATACAAAACATCTCATATCAAAACCCATATCATAACAGTGTTAATGCATCCAACATTAACCAAGTTCCCTTTCAACAACCTACCTATAACCTGCCCTTAGGGAATCTAGGGGCATTGCACAACAATAATTCCAATATATAAATTCTAACAAGTATAGTGAAGCAATTGACATTAACAATGGATGCACTTCAAGAACCAAGTTTCACCTACAACTATAAGGAAATGTGCAATCAACCCCTAGATACCATGGTAGCCACTAGGTCCTACCCAAATCATTTTCCAATACCGGTCTTACCCATTTATAAGGGAATATAGGATCCAATTGAACATTTAAGTATGTTTAGAACAACATGCCATGATATTATATATGATGATATGTTGTTACTAAAGACGTTTCCTAAAATCCTTTATGGTATGGCATTGAAATGGTATTATCAACTACCCCGTCATTCTTTGAGAAACTTTGAAGAAACAACTGAGTTATTTGTTCAACAATTCAAGGCTTATGCGGAGAAAATTATGACCATCCAAGATTTGTATCTCCTAAAACAAGGTAAACATGAAAGTTTTTCAGAATTTTTATCTCGATGGAGAAGGTTAGTTGGATGTTTAAGATACACCTTACCTCCTCGAGACATGTTAGAGATCTTTATTGAAAATTTGCAAGAGCAAATCTCATATGAATTGGAAAAAGCAACCATTACCTCTTTCAAACAAATAATTGATTTGGCAAGAAGAGTAGAGAAGGCTCTCATTCGAAGAGGTCAAATCAAGTTAAGGAAATAAGAGGAGAAGACCATGGAAACCCAATATAAGAACAAGCATGTCATTGGTGATGGGGTAATGGATAAAATGTAAACCAATAATGTTAATACCGCTAGTACCTTGCAAAAGTTGGTGTTTAGAAAACCTCAAAAACCCCCACCAAGGAACTTCACTAGACTCAACCAACCTATTTTTTCGGTCCTTAAGTAGCTCTTGGAGGCTAATATGATCAAGCTACCTCCCATAAGGCAACCTGACACCATGGAAAATTGGTATAAGCCTGGTCAACATTGTGAGTATCATAGAGTGGAGGGGCATGTGAAAAACTCATGTAAGAGGTTGAAACATGTGGTTCAGGACCTAATAGATGAGGGTCATTTTTTTATGAATGACTCCCAAACCAATACTAACCACAAACCTCCAATTAATCAACCTCCTACTCAACAGACACCTACTACAAATCAAGATATGGTGATCTTCCAAAATCCCATACCCAATCATAGGCAACAAAGAACTAATCAAGTTTCATATCATAATGTTCCACCTCCCTACAACAACATGGTTGATATGATAGCAACTAATACAAGGTAACAAGATCAAGCTCAACTGTCATAATCCAACTGTCACAACCTAAAAAAAATTACTTTTTTCTTCTACTCATAAACATGAACATTTTGCTTGCAACCCATCATATTGTTAGCCCAGGCATACAAGTAATTACACTTCAATATTTGCCACCACTGCAGCTGGTGTCTTAAGTGCTCGGAATTGGCCTAATCCCGCGGCTCACCTTAAAAGATTCTGACTCCTCACATGAGTCCTCTTAGAATCTGGCGAAGGGTTATCCATTCAGGGCCCATATCACCTAAGTGGGGTACGCTATTTCCCTTGTCCAAAGTCGGAAGAACTCTCAGTTCCTTCGAGTACTCAACTCAATACTTTGGAACCAGCGTTCATATGCCGGTGCTAGTCATTGACCTTCTGCTAAGGTTTGACTAGAGCCCGCCATCACATGGCCTTTGGGCTAGATAATCGTATTCTCTCTCGGACTGATGGTAATGCTGCCCATAACCATCTACCGTTGGAAATGCCATGAGGAGCCCACTGGCCATAAAATATATTGACATTTCCCCAGTCCGAGTGGAATGACGATTACCACCACCACCAACAGACTGATCACCTAGAGCGACGTCCCATACCGCCGCTCGTTACACTCAACGGCTTGGACCTCTGCCCTTGATTTTTGGAGTACAGTGACTCAGCCTCACATAAGTCACCTCGTGACTTAATGTGGATGGGTGGAGAAAGTCCTAACTCGACTTCCCCTTTTAAGAAGCAAATTGTTTATCTTCGGGTGGTAAGTAAGTTCAATGGTCATTCTAAGGTTATAATTTTATAATTAATACTTCTTCCTTATAAGCCAAAAATATATATTTCTAAGAACCTCTACATCATGATCTCGAACTCATATTTCAAAATAAATTATATCTTATATAAACAGGAGAACTTTCTAATCAAAAATAACCCATAAGTCCATAGTAAAATTTCAAATAAAATATTAATAATTTTAAGACTTAAAAAGTAAAAACTACTTTAAATAGGAAACATATCTCATACTAACTTTTCCAACCATATTAAGTGAAACTACAAAATTTATAACTCTTAAAACATTTCTCAGTAAATACCCCTTTCTCTAAAATAATATTCATAATAAAATTCGTGTGACCAAGTCCCTTAATTTCCATGCTATTTAACTATTACAAATTATACTTTTTAAAATAATTCAAGCCAACAACGTATTATTTTTAGTTCCACATGAGACAAGCTTAAACTTTATATATTCCTAAGCTTATAAAGTGCATAACGTAAAGAATAAAAAAAGCAACCCAACTCCCTTAAGCTGCCATCCAATCACCTCACGGCTTTACTTTTAATAAACAATTGTATACATTTCCTTGAATTAGCTCTAAACATAAGTTTAAGAGAAATTCGAAAATAGTTCCTCTCCCAGCAATATTATCATTCCAAAATAACGTGAAATCCAAACAAACTCAACAACTTTCAGAATAATAAATTAACACAATTTTGATATTCTACGATATTGTCGCAATATCGTCATTCAAGGCGTCCCAGCCTTTAGCTAGGCTTTTGCACCATTCTGAAGTGACAACCTTCACATCCTAAGCTTGAGTAGCGGTTAATGCACCTCCAACCCACCCACATTAACCAAATAGAGACGAGGGTTTATAGGTTCAGACTTGGCCCATATTGACTATATGACACACATGCAGGTCATAACATGCATTCAATCGCGTCATGCGGACTCAGCAACATGCAGGCTTAAAAGATAAATGAAAATGGAATTCATGCAGTTGTATTTAATGAGAAACACACCATAGACTTGACAATGCAAAATAATGATTTCCTTCACTACCATGACAGCTGAAATTACACAGACGAGAGCAAACAAAATGACGTTTTCATGCTAGCAATTTATAGCAGCTTAAAATAGGAAACAAATATAAGCAATTCATTTATTTTCTTATCATCTTTCAGTGGAAACATTTGCAAGGCAAATCTTTTATTTTCGTTTTTATTTCCCTATATTCGTATTTATATAAAAAAATACCTTCTCAAATCAGTGTGCCGTGCAACTATATTTACATAGTTAATTACCTCCATTTCAGGTTAAATTATTATTTTTTTATAAGTTGAAGACCTACGTCTCTACACAGTATTACAGGCAGTATACCATAAGTCACTTGTAAAATAATTAAAATTATTCACTACGTAGTCAAGCAATGAAAGTAGTGGCTATCTTACTAGAATTAAGTCATTTAATTCAATACATTTTTAAACAATCCTTATATTAACACAGCAAAAAGAAATCTGACCTTCTTCTCACAGAGTGCAGACCTCCTTCTGATTACTTCCTTCCATAGTCTTATAAAGAGCTTGCTTGTCTTCCGAGAGAGAGAGCTTCTCAAAACCCCCACGTCCACACACATCTTCTTCCAGAATGTTTTCCTTATATAAGAGATGGTGTTTAATGGAGGGTGGACACTTCACTCGGTTTGCCAGATAGAACGTCCTCCACGTACTACGTCTAGCTATACTTTACTATTTTAATCTATTAAAGCTTCTTTGAAGTGTCCAATGTAGTTTTTTGGATTATAATTTCCATAGGTTCCTTAGTCACACTTAGCTTCGAATACGTAGATTCCTTAGCCATATTTTAACTTAGGATTTGTTGGTCCTTGCTACGGCCAACATTTAGGTTTAATTTATTATTTTTATATGTATATATATAGATATTCTTTATTGCCTTTTAATTTTTATACTAATGTTATTATCTTTTTATTATTACTCTTATGAATAATTCCGTAGTTACGATTTATTTTATTATATTATTATTTTTAATTATTATTTTATTATTATTATTTTTATATCACTTTTTCAGCTAAAATAATTATATATATTATTATTATATATTTTTAAATATACATATATTGTCATTTTAAATGGTTGCAATCAAAGAGCAACAAGCCGACGAAAGCAAATATCAACATGCAAACATTCATTCAATTTATGACAGGCAGAATGCAATGCAACCCTATTATGGGCGTCCATGTACCCACGGACCAAGGTGCCTGAGGCACAACATCATATCCACTTACTCGGCATTTCCGATCCGTTGCCTCGGTTAATGGGGTGGGTGTTCTTCTCTCTATCCGCCCCGATACTTGCACCTGCACCACAAACACTAATCGCAGAATCACATTCTTCCAAGAAAATTAATCACTAGCAGTGGGGATGTGACATACTTCCCCCTTAGATTTAACACAGTCCCTGTGTTAACTTATCATCAAAATATTAAATGATGTGCAAATACAAGTAACTATCATCAACAAATAAACAATAATTTCATCATAACATCATATAAATGAAAATGTACATATCAAAATATTATATATACATATCAAGGCATCAGATACATATATATGCAACAAGTCTCCAATACATCATTATAAAAGTTTCCATTTTATTAACATTTTGCTTCCAATTTTTTTTGTCTCAAACAAGTAAGGAAATTGATTTTTCATGCTTGTGGTATCCTCCCAGGTGGCATTTCTTTCAAAAAATTGGTCCCACTCCACAAATATTTCCTTGAGTTGTTTGGTTCTAAATCCCAAAATCCTAATAGGTCGCACCTCAATGTGTTGTGGGTCCGACATCTACAAATGAGTAGTATCCAAGATATGGGTTGGGTCAGCAACATATTTTCAAAGCAGGGATACATGAAAGACATTGTGGATCTTTGACAAATTTGGTGGCAATGCAAGCTTATAGGCAACAAGACTATTTTTGGCAGTTATTTCAAAAGGTCCGACAAACCTAGGGCTTAGTTTGGTGGACTTAATAGAGCTTTTAGTAGGTTTGACTCTAAGGAAGACCTTGTCTCCTACATTAAATTCTTGAGGTGTTCGTTTTAAGTCAGCATAGCTCTTCTGATGGTCAGTTGCCTCACGCAAACATTGATGGATTGCCTTCAGTTGGTTCTCCATCTGCTTAACAACTTCAGGACCGATCATCTCTCGATCATCCAGATTGTCCCACGTTAATGGTGTCTTGCACCTACGCCCATATAGAGCCTCAAATGGGGCCATGCCCAACGTGGAATGATAGCTGTTATTGTAAGCAAATTCTACTAGGAAGAGATAGTCCTCCCATTTGTTTTTATGATCCATACAATACATGTGTAGCATGTCTTCTAGCACTTGGTTGACCCTCTCGGTCTGTCCATCCATCTCAGGATGATAAGCAGTGTTGATATTGAGCCTCGTTCCCCAAGCTCGATGCAACGCTTGCCAAAATTTAGATGTAAATCGAGAGTCTCTATCTGATATAATAACTTCAGGGAACCCGTGTAACCTTACAATTTCTCGAGCAAATTTCTGAGCAATTGTTGAGGCATCATCGTGAGTACTGCCAGGTATGAAATGCGCTACCTTCGTCAACTTGTCTACCACCACGAATATGGCATCATGCTAGAATCGGGTTTTAGGGAGTCCTACAATGAAATCCATGGTTATAGCTTGCCATTTATGCTCTGGAATTTCAAATAGATGCAATTTTCCACCAGGATGTTAATGTTCTACCTTCACCTTTTGGCACTCAAGACATTTGGCCACAAACTACACTATGTCTTTTTTCATTCCAGGCCAATAGTAGTCCTTCTTCATATTTTCCCGCATTTTGACTACTCCTGGGTGTGCTGAATATGGTGTATAATGAGCCTCTTGCAGGATAATTCTTTGAAGCTCATCCTTTTTGGGTACAATAATTTGGTTGTGAAAGCATACTAATTCCTCTCTGATGCTATATTCTCCAGGAATTCCTTGTTCAATTTTCTCTTGGCAAGATATACAGAATTCATCTGTCTTTTGCAACTCTGCAATTTGCTTCCTAAACCCATACTGACATCTTGTAATAGCAGTTATGTGTTTCCTTCTGCTAAGAGCATCTGCTAGTTTGTTCTCTTTACCCTTGATATATTCAATACCAAAATCATATTCAGCTAGAAATTCCATCCATCTTCATTGTCAAGCATTCAGCATTGGTTGAGTGAATATATACCTTAAACTCTGGTGATCGGTTTTAAGGTCAAAAGGTTTTCCCAATAGGTAATGTCTCCAAATTTTGAGAGCATGAACCACAGCTACCAGTTCTAGGTCATGTGTGGCATAATTTATCTCGTGCTTCTTGAGTTTCCTAGACTCATAAGCTATCACAACTTCCCTTTGCAGCAATACACCTCCTATTCCTTCGTTAGATGCATCAGTGCACACTGTAAATGGTTGGTTTGGGTCGGGTATTCTCAGTATTGGTGCGGTTGCCAGTTTCTCCTTGAGAATTCTAAAGGCTTCTTCACACTGCTTTATCCACTTAAACGCCTTTCCTTTCTTTTGCAAATTGGTTATAGGATAGGCTATTTTTGAAAAACCTTTGACAAACCATCGATAATAGCCAGTCATTCCCATGAAACTCCTTACCTCTGACACATTAGTAGGAGCTGGCCAATCTACAATAGCTTCAATTTTCTTGGGATCCACTGCTATACCTTCAGCTGAGATGATATGCCCTAGATATTGTACCTGAGGTGTATAGAATTCACATTTGGACAGTTTCCCATATAGCTGATTTTTCCTGAGTACTCCTAACACAATTCTCATGTGTTCATCATGCTCTTCTTTGTTTCGAGAGTAAATCAATATATCATCCAAGAATATAAGCACAAATTGATCTAACTTCTCATGGAACACACTATGCATCAGGTTCATGAAGGTTGTTGGTGCGTTGGTTAAACCAAAAGGTAACATTGTGAACTCATAGTGCCCATATCTTGTTCTGAAGGCAGTCTTATAGGTATCCTTATTCCGTATCCTTAGTTGGTGATATCCTGATCTAAGATCAATTTTAGAAAATATGGTAGCACCTCTGAGTTGGTCAAACAAATCATCAATTCTAGGCAGAGGATATATGTTCTTGATTGTCATTTTATTAAGCATTCTGTAATCAATGCACAATCTCAAGGTTCCATCTTTCTTTTTGACAAACAAAACTGGCACTCCCCAAGGCGACACACTGGGTTTAATATGCCCTTTCTCCAATAAATCTTGTAGTTGGGTTTTGAGTTCTTGTAGCTCCAGTGGTGTCATTCTATATGGTGTCCGAGCTACTGGTGTTGCTCCAGGCACTAATTCAATAGAGAAATCAAATTCTCTACTTGGCGGCAATCCAGGTAGATCTTCCGAAAATACATCCCTAAATTCTCCTAGCACCGGGTATTGTTGGAATAGTGTCGAGCTTGGGTCTGATTCCTCCTTCTTATTCATCTTGATTACATACAATCTGCATCCCTTTTTCCAGGCTCTTTTAGCTTGCATACTACTTATCAAATGAGGTTCAAAGGAGGCTCTACTACAGTGGATGTGAATTCTTTGATTGGCTTCATTAGTATAATCCATCCATCTTTCCTCAAAATTTAGTATAGCCTTATGTGCTTTAAGCCAATCTAGTCCCAGAATCACATCAAATGCATGTAAAGGGGCCACATACAAGTGCCAATTAATTTTTCCTTGAGGTAATTCTATTGTTGAATCAAATAGGCATTGGTTTACTAAGTGGGTTTGTCCTGAGCCATATTCTACTTGCCAACCATTTGCCATGATCCCAGGTCTAACAGGTATATCCCTCAAGATATTATTTGAAATAAAACTATCAGTAGCACCACTATCTATTAATATATTCACATTTCTCATGCCTATTTTTCCTTTAATAAAAAATGGAGTGCTTTGCCCCACAAGATTAGGGTTACCTGTGGCTGCATAAATTTTGTGAGAGGGTTCTCCAGAAGGATTTCCACGATCAACTCTTTTTGGACATTGCCTGGCATAGTGATCCTGGGCTCCACATACAAAACAAGCATTGGGTCCAGTATTCTTTTGTTTCTCATACTCTTTACTTTGATTTTCATTTCTCCCTTGTTCTTTGTAGGTGCTTTTCTTCTCCTGGATTTTCTTTTGATCTGACTGCCCCTTATATCCCTGATTTCTATTTTTATTTTTATTGTCAAATCTGCTCCGGCCCTTGTCACCATATTTATGGTTTTGATCTAAACCACGACTTGGCTCGAAATTCTTTCTTTTCCTTGAATTATCCTTCTCTTGTTGATAAAAAGCCTTTATCTCCTTCTGGCTTGACTCAAAATATCGAGCAGCATCATATGCGGTTGTCAGAGTCTGGGGTGTCTTTCCCCCTATAGGTTGACTGAGCTTTGGGTGCAAACCCAAGATAAACTTATGTGCTTTGAATTTCTCTTGATCATCAAATTTTGGGGCATATTTTTGTAATTGCACAAATTTTTGATAGTACTCAACTACTAACATATTACCCTATCGTAGATTTGTAAACTCCGCATGTTTCTCTATAAAGAATTGTTCAGTAAGAAAATGACTTTTAAAGTCTCTTACAAATACCTCCCATGGAATATTTGTTGCCTCTTTCTGTGCGGCTTTCTTATAAGTGGTCCACCATATTTTGGCAGGACCCTCCAAATGAGCCACGACCCATGTAGTCTTCCCTTCTAAACTAAGGGGTTGAATGGCAAAGTACCCTTCAGCCTCACTTAACCAGTTCAAGGTTGCTTCTCCATCACCACACCCATCAAACTTAGATATATCCAGTTTCTTTAATTCTTTTTGTAATTCTTCCCCCATAGTTCTCCTAGTAGATCCCTTAGGTAGCTGACTTATATTACTGTTTGCTTTCTTTTGAGTCAAGTTCTCAATCACTTTTTGTTGTTGAGTAATGAGTTCTTGTTGTTGGGCCATCTATGCCCATTGTTGTTCCATATGATCATTCATTTGAGCCCTCTGGCTCTCCATCAGCTCTCTTTGTTGATTAAGTTGTTCTTGCATGAGTTGCATCATGCGAGCCATACTCCCATCATTGGAAGTTGCTTTTGCTGCCAACGACTCTTTATCTTTTCTAACCACCCTCCGTGATGGTTCAATAGTTTGTGCTCTTTCTGACTCCTTTATGAGTCTTCTATACCCTTTTCTTGGGACCTCTGCAATATCTTCTTGCAGATTCAGGCTAGTCCTCCTCGAGGTACCTACCATAACTGACATTGCAAAATATTTGTCAGATATGTTAGCCAGGGTTTCGCAAACCTAGGCTCTGATACCAACTGTCACAACCCAACTATCACAACCCAAAATTTTTCACTTTTTTTTTTTTATAAACATGAACACTTTGCTTGCAACCCATCATAATGTTAGCTCAGGCATACAAGTAAATACACTTCAAGATTGGCCACCACTACAGCTGGTGTCTTAAGTGCTCGGGACTGGCCTAATCTCATGGCTCGCCTTAATGATTCTGACTCCTCACATGAGTCCTCTTAGAATCTGGCGAAGGGTTATCCATTCAGGGCCCATATCACCTGAGTGGGGTACGCTATTTCCCTTGTCCAAAGTTGGAAGAACCATAGTTCCTTCGAGTACTCAACTCAATACTTTGGAACCAGCGTTCGTATGCCGGTGCTAGTCAGTGACCTCCTGCTAAGGTTTGACTAGAGCCCGCCATCACATGGCCTTTGGGCTAGATAATCGTATTCTCTCCCGGACTGACGATAATGCTGCCCATAACCATCTGCCACTGGAAATGCCATGAGGAGCCCACTGGCCATAAAATATATTGACATTTCCCTAGTTCGAGTGGAATGACGATTACCACCACCACCAACAGACTGATCACCTAGAGCGACGTCCCATACCGCCGCTCGTTACACTCAATGGCTTGGACCTCTGTCCTTGATTTGCTGGAGTACAGTGACTCAGCCTCACATAAGTCACCTCGTGACTTAATGTGGATGGGTGGAGAAAGTCCTAACTTGACTTCCTCTTTTAAGAAGCAAATGGTTTATCTCCGGGTGGTAAGTAAGTTCAATGGTCATTCTAAGGTTATAATTTTATAATTAATACTTCTTCCTTATAAGCCAAAAATATATATTTCTAAGAACCTCTACATCATAATCTCAGAACTCATATCTCAAAACAAATTATATCTCATATAATCAGAAGAACTTTCAAATCAAAAGATAAACCCATAAGTCTATAGTAAATTTTTAAATAAAATATTAATATTTTAAAGACTTATGACATTATAAAGTAAAAACTACTTTAAATAGGAAACATATCTCATACTAACTTTTCCAACCATATTAAGTGAAACTACAAAATTTATAAAAACAACTCTCAGTAAATTCCCCTTTTTCTAAAAATATTATTCTTTATAATAAAACTCGTGTGACCAAGTCCCTTAATTTCCATGCTATTAAACTATTGCAAACATACTTTTTAAAAGAGTTCAAGCCAACAACGTATTATTTTTAGTTCCGTATGAGTCATAGCTTAAGACTTTATATCCCTAATCTTATAAAGTGCATAACGTAAAGAATAAACAAAGCAACCTAACTCCCTTAAGCTGCCATCCAATCACCTCACGACTTTACTTATATTAAACAAATGTAATCATTTCCTTGCATTAGCTCAAAGTATAAGTTTTAAGAGAAATTCGAAATATATCTCCTAATTCCATTAATATTAACATTCCAGAATAACGTGAATCCAAACAAACTCAACAACATTCGGAATAATAATTAAACAACATTAATTCTGCAATATCGTGGTTCAAGGCTTCCCAGCCTTTAGCTAGGCTTCTGCCATTCTGAAGTGACAACCTTCACATCCTTAAGCTTGAGCGGCGGATAATGCACCTCCAGCCCACCCACATTAACCAGCGAAATAGAGATGAGGGTTTGATAGGTTCAGACTTGGCCCTTAATGACTATATGACACACATGCAGGTCATAACATGCATTCAATCGCATCATGCGAACTCAGCAACATGCAGGCTTAAAGAAAAACGAAAAATAAATTCATGCAGCTGTATTAAATGAAGAAAACACCACAGACTTGACAATGCAAAATAATGAATTCCTTCACTACCATGACAGCTGAATTTACACAGACGAGAGCAGACAGAATGACATTTTCACGCTAGCTTTGAAGTAGAAAAATGAATATAAAGCAACTCATTTATTTCCTCATCAACTTTCAGTGGAGCATTTGCAAGGCAAATCTTTTATTTTCGTTTTTATTTCCCTATATTCGTATTTATATATCAAATACCTTCTCATATCAGTATGCCATGCAACTATATTTACATAGTTACTTGCCTCCATTCCGGGTTTATTAATTTTTATAAGTTGAACACCTACGTCTCTACACAGCATTACAGGCAGTACACCATAAATCACTGTAAGATTATTAAATTATTCTCTTACGTAATCTGGTAATGAAAGTAGTGGCTATTCTACTAAAAATTAGTCATTTAATTCAATACACATTTTAACATTCCTCATATTGGCATAGCAAAAGAAATCTGACCTTCTTCTCATAGAGTACAGACCTCCTTCTGAATACTTCCTTCCGCAGTCTTATAAAGAGCTTGCTTGTCTTCCGAGAGAGAGAGCTCCTTCAAAACTCCCACATCCACACACATATCTCTTCTTCCAGAACGTTTTCCTTATATAAGAGATGGTGATTAATGGAGGGTGGACACTTCACTCGGATTGCCAGTTAGAACGTCCAGACGTCCTCCACGTAATGCATTTAGCTATACTTTATTATTTTAATCTATTAAGGCTTCTTTGAAGTGTCCAATGTAGTTTTGGATTATAATTTCCATAGGTTCCTTAGTCACACTTAGCTTCGAATACGTAGATTCCTTAGCCATATTTTAACTTAGGATTTGTTGGTCCTTGCTACGGCCAACATTTAGGTTTAATTTTTTTTATTATTAATAATCTTTATTGCCTCATATACATTTTAATTTTTATACTAATGTTATTATCTTTTTATTATTACTCTTATGAATAATTCCGTAGTTACGATTTATTTTATTATATTATTATTATTTTTAATTATTATTATTTTTATATCACTTTTTCAGCTAAAATAATTATATATATTATTATTATATATTTTTAAATATACATATATTGTCATTTTAAATGGTTGCAATCAAAGAACAACAAGCCGACGAAAGCAAATATCAACATGCAAACATTCATTCAATTTATGACAGGCAGAATGCAATGCAACCCTATTGTGGGCGTCCATGTACCCACGGACCAAGGTGCCTGGGGCACAACATCATATCCACTTACCCGGCGTTTCCGATCCGCTGCCTCGGTTAATGGGGTGGGTGTTCCTCTCTCTATCCGCCCCGATTCCTGCACCTGCACCACAAACACTAATCGTAGAATCACATTCTTCCAAGAAAATTAATCACTAGCAGTGGGGATGTGACATCAACCGATTCAACAATCTCAGTAGGAGATAATTTCTACATCCAACCAAACCACTAGACCACCCTTAGTTCTCAAGAGTACCCAAAAAAGGAGCACAAGTATAGAAAACCAACCTTAGTGTTGAAGCCACAACCAAAAGTCTCCTTTTATATCCAACAACAATTAAGTAACACACCTAAAAAGATATCCCTCTTAGAGCTTCTACAAACTTCTTCTATTCATAGGGAATCCTTGTTGAAGCTTCTAAATCAATAATCTATTCCGCAAGATCTTCCCCTAGTAACCTAGCCAATGTTGTAGGTATCCTTGGGATAAATCACATATCTTTTTATGATGACAATCTTCCTTCCTCAAATTTACATCACTAGATATATTGGGGAAAAGTTTATCAAGAGGATCTTGGTGGACAATGGTTCCTCCCTCAATATATGCACTTATAAATTCTTCCAAAATTTTTGACTAAGGGAGGAATATTTAACCAAATTTGATGTCATCATAAAATCTTTCAACAATGAGTCCCAATAGGCCTACGATATTTTATCCCTTCCCCTTATGGTTGGTCCCAAGATCTTAGACACTTTGTTTTATATGGTATCTTGCCCAACATCTTTTAATCTTCTTCTTGGGTGCCATTGGATTCATGCCATGAGGGCTATCCCTTCTAATCTTCACCAATCATTGAAGTATGAATTCAAAAATAAACTTATCACCATCCAGGGCAACCCTCATTCATTCCAATATTGTTCAATGGTTGAGCAATTTCAATCAAGCATCAATTTTTGTCCATCTTTTTCTCTTTCTTCTACTTCTTCTTTTCATTCTTCTTTTCATCATCCTTCATCATCTCAAATAATCAAGAAGTTTGAAAGTCTCAAGATAAGTAAGGAACCATCAATCATAATATCATCATAGGATCAAGCTAATCTGCTCAATGATTGTCCTCTTCTAGATCTAGCCAAGCTACCACCTTCACCCTGAACTATGGGTTTATCCCATAAGAAGGGTGAAGTAGTACACATTGATATGTGTACCTTTGTCTATGTAGGTACATCACATGAAGAAAAATCCATGATAGCAACCATTTTCCAGTAGAGAGAACCTTTTCCCATTGTTATCTATCCAATGATTACCCACTTCCTAAGTAGATCCTATCTAGTATGGGATATGTAGGTAAGGGTTTGGGGCCACAATAGAAAGGTATTCAAGAACCTTTGGAAGT
This sequence comes from Wollemia nobilis, assembly GCA_028583015.1. Classification (NCBI taxonomy): domain Eukaryota; kingdom Viridiplantae; phylum Streptophyta; class Pinopsida; order Araucariales; family Araucariaceae; genus Wollemia; species Wollemia nobilis. Next base: position 1,602,561 of record JAQPPZ010000613.1, on the reverse strand, counting down.
TGAGCTTTGGCCTAGGATATGTGGCATAGGTTACATCCCCAAAAAAAAACCAACCCTTACCAATTGATGATGATCAAGTTGTTACTTATGCTAAATTCATGGATCATCATGGCTTGGAGTGGAGTAATGAGGATGAGGGACCACCTTCTCCCTCTAACATATTGTTTTGCAATGTGATAACTTTGGTGCACCCTAAGTTAGTTGTGACCCCAGGGGAGTATGCTGAAGGGGATACTCTTTGTGATATGGATCATGAGGATATCCTTTGAAATAGCTTCTTCTTTGATGGGTTAGTCCCTTGTGTCGTCCATGTTGAGTCTTCTAGTTCTCAAGTGGACTCTATTCCTATGTCTCTTGAAGACCTTGAGCAACTAGGTGTTATCCCTACCCCTCCTCATTATGATGATGAATCCCACATCCTCATAGAGGATACCATAGATGTTAATATAGGTTTTGAGAAAATCCCTAGAATCCTTAAGCTAGGAAAAGCCTTGTCCATGGATGAGCAGGAGCAATTGACCAATTTATTGAAGGAATTTCAAGATATCTTTGCTTGGTCATATGTTGACATGCCATGGCTTGATCCCTCTCTTGTTATGCATCATCTGGTAGTTAGACCCAATGCCAAGCCTATTAAGTAGAAACTTAGGAAGATGCATCCTAAGGTCGTCCTGTTAGTCAAGGAGGAGCTCCAAAAACTCCTTGACATCGGTTTTATCAAAGCCATCGACTATTCTGATTGGATCTCCAACATCGTTCCTATAGCTAAGAAGGAAGAAACAATCAGAATATGTACCAACTTTCAAGATATTAACTTAGCATGTCCCAAGGATGATTTTCCCCTCCCCAACATAGATATGATCATAGATTTTTCATCTAAATGTGGAATGCTATCACTCATGGATGGTTTCTCAGGATACAATAAGATCATGATTGCCCTTGAGGACCAGTCTAAGATAACTTTCATAACTCCATGGGGTACCTTTTGTTATAAAGTCATGCCTTTTGGCTTGAATAATGTTGGTTCCACATACCAAAGGGCCATGACATATATTTTTCATGACATGATGCATGATATTATTGAAGACTATGTGGATGATCTCCTTGGTCACTCCATAAATCGAGAAACTCATGCTCAAGATTTAAGACGTATCTTTGAAAGGCTTTGACAATACAAGGTTCATCTTAAGCCCTCTAAGTGTGTGTTTGGAGTCACATCTGACAAGATTTTAGGTTTCATAGTGTCTATATGAGGCATTGAAGTGGATCCCGCTAATATAGTAGCTATTACTGACATGCCTCCTCCCCATAACCTAACTGAGTTGCGTAGCTTGCAAGGAAAACTTCAAGCTATATCTATCGCTTCATAGCCTAGTTAGTCGATAAGTATCAGCCCTTTCTTAAGCTTCTTAAGAAATATGTAGTGTTCAAGTGGGATACTGAGTGTCAAAAATCCTTTGATGAACTCAAGAAGTATCTCACTTCCTCACCTATCCTTATTCCTCCTAGACTGGATAAGCATTTGATGCTTTACATAGCAACCACAACCCAAGATTTGGGGGCTATGCTAGCTCAACATGATGATTAGAAAAAAGAGTGAGCTATCTACTATATTAGTAGAACCTTGGTTAGCTATGAAACCTAGTACACTCCCTTAGAGAAGCTTTGCCTTGTTGTAGTGTTTGCTTCTCAAAATTTGAGACACTACATGCTTAGCCATAAGATATTGGTAGTCATGAAGTTTGATCCTCTTTGCTACTTAATGTCGAAGCCCCACCTTTTAAGTCAAGTTGTTAAGTGGGTTCTAGACCTTAGTGAGTTTGACTTAACCTTTATAGGTCAGAAGGCTATAAAAGGTTAGGTGATTGTTGACCAACTAGTTGTTGCTCCCCTAGAATCCACCCATCCCTTAGTCATTGAGTTTCCCAATGAGTGTTTTAGCTTAGAAGTAGAAGATCCTGAGTCTTGGACTTTATTTTTTGATGGAGCCCGATGCTTAAAGGGCGCTGGTATTGGAATCATTCTAGTCACCCCATAAAAATAGCTCATCCCCCTTTCCTTCAAGCTTCATTTCTCTTGCACTAATAATATTGCAGAGTATGAAGCCTTGATCCTAGGTCTTAGGGTAGCCTTAGCCTTAAAGTTTAGAGTCCTTTCCATATTTGGTGACTCTCAACTTGTGGTTAATCAGATCAATGATGTTTATCAAACTAGATATGATAAGCTAAAACCTTACAAGGAGATTGTCACCAAGCTTTATCCACTTTCGATAGGGTAACCATAGAGTTTGTCCCTAGATCCTCCAACCACCATGTGGATGCCATGGTTGCTGTTGCATCCCTTATCCCCTTGGAGTTAGAATATGATCAAGAAATGATTATTATTCAACAACTCCAAGAGCCCGCATCCCTTAGTTCTAGCCTCGTTCTGTTAGATGTCCTAAACATCAGAGTTTCTCAATCTGAGCCTTGGTACATAGACATCTTTAACTTTCTTAAGGATGGTTCAATGCTTGATGGCTTAGATCACAATCAATGAAAGCTTTTATGAAAAATAGCATGTCGATTTGTCATAATTGGCAATACTTTATATCGATGTTCTTTTGAGGGCATCCTCTTGTGATGCCTTAACTTTAATGAAGTCCCGAAAACCCTTAGTGAAGCTCATGAAGGATCATGTGGAGGCCATTTTAGCAGCAATGCTATTGCTAAGAAGCTCCTTTGGATTAGCTACTATTGGCCTTCCATGGAGAAATATGCATGTGACTATGTTCGATGCTGTGACAAGTGTCAATGCCATGACAACCTTGTTCATGCTCCTCAAAACCTTTAGGTTATTTCTTCCCCTTGGCCATTCTCCATGTGGGGATTGGACATTATAGGGAAGATTAACCCCATGTCATCTGATGGTCATAATTTTATCATCATGGCTATAGAGTACTTCACCAAGTGGGTAGAAGCCATACCCCTAGCTACGGTGATTGGAGCTCAAGTCTCTAAGTTCATATTCAACTAGATCCTTTGTAGGTATGGGATTCCTTTGATAATTCATTTTTAAAATGGCACTCCTTTCAAGAAAAAGGATGTCCATAAACTTTGTGCTAAGTACAAGATTCAACACAAATGGTCAACTCCATATTACCCTCAGGGTAATGGTCAAGCCAAAGCATCCAACAAATCCTTAGTTAAGATCCTTAAGAAGCTAGTAAGTAATACCAGTCATGACTGGCATATCCAGTTATACCCTACCTTGTGGGCCTATCGTACTAGCGTACAAAATCCTATAGGTGCAACCCCATATGTCTTGGTCTATGACACTGAGGCAATTTTTCTCATTTGAGTTAGAAGTCTTATCCTTGTGTATCTTATTGCAAGATGCCTTGGTCGGTGATGAGTACCATTTAGATCATTTAAACCAATTGGAGCTATTGGATGAGAAGCACATCCATACCTTAGAGCATCTTCGAGCCTATTAGAATAGGCTCAAGTGATCTTACTCTAAGAGAGTTTGCACTCGTTCTTTTGAGGTTGGGGACCTTGTCCTCAAGGAAAACCAAAAGAACACAAATGCTCGTACATATCTAAAGGGTAAATTTCAACCCAATTGGTTAGGCCCCTTTATCATAATGGCCAAGTTTGGCTCTAGGAGCCTATTGTTTAGCAACGTTATATGGTAAAGAGCTTAAAGAACCAATGAACATAATTCACCTAAAATGATATTATGCATGATTTCACATCTTCCTCCTTCATCCTGCATTTGGTTTGCTTGCTCATATTGTATGACTACTTGTCATACTTTGCATGAATTTCTTAACATTTTGTTCCATTTTGCATCTTTTCTTGTCATATAGATACTTTGTTTCTTGATCATACTTGCATCTGACTACTTGAGCATATATATTCTTGGGGACTTCGCAATGAGGCAAGTGATGAAACCTAGTTAGGTTTTAGCTCATATGCATTGCACTCATACTAGGTCACTAATGCTTAGTAAAACCCCAACCTAGGGCACATCTCCATGTATTTTTCATATCATTGCATCTGTTGTCATCAATCATTTTTTCTTCTTTTCTCTTCTCATATATTCCTTGACCTTGAAAGTTTGAATAATCATAAAAAAATTCTCCAAGTCAAGGGATATAGTTCTTCATCTCTTGTATATCTTTTTTCCTTTGAAATTTTTTAATCATTTCTTCTCTTCTCCAAGACAAAGGATATATGTTCCTTCTTCTATCTATGCATCTTATTTTGCTCACACTTTTTCTTCTTGATATTTCAATTGTTAAGGGATCCTCATGGGATAGGGTAGATACCGCATGAATATCATTTATGGTGTTCATACGACCACTAACTATCTTACACACATCTCTTAGCTATTAAAATTTCAAAAAGGACACACACACACAATACTATTTACTTATTGCTTCTCTCATCCTTCTATCTTCCTTCTATCTAACACATGCACACACACACATTTTTCTATTGCTTTGCTTTGCTCACCCATATTTTGCACACACCACACCCCTATTGAGTTACACTCCTTTTGGCAAATCAATCAAACATTACACCCTATATGGGATAGCTTCATGGCCACTAAGCAAGCACTAGCCTCCACATCAGGCCATTTGCGAGCATACATCCTAGCGGGTATCTCTCCACATACAACCATTAGTGAGCACCACACCCATAGTGGGTATCACTCCACACTTGTTCTTTTCAGTGAGCATAACACCTTCACAAGATAGCTTCATGGTCACTCGCAAGCACTACACCCATAGCAGGTTTCACTCCATCCCTGGCCATTTGTGAGCATACATCCTCACAAGGTTTTGCTCCATATTTTTTTTTCTTTTCTCCTAGCATACATCCTCTACGTTGATTCAAATGTCATGATCTAAGAATATTTTTACTTTCTTTGACCTATTTTTGACCTTCTCATTCTTCTTCTCCTCTTTATTTTCCTTATTTTCTCCTCTTTTGCCAAATTCGGACCCTGTCCTTATGGGGCATAAATTCGCTCTAAGACAAATTCATAGTTTTTTTAAGGGGTTCAAATTCGTCTAGAGTTTTGTTTTTACATATGAAGAGTCACATTACATTATATATGCAGAGTAATGTGAATATGTAAGATGACATGACTTATAATGATATTACTTGGTTCTTATAGAGCTATGGCACCATTTCCATGAGCATTTGTTTATGGTATGTTTATGAGTAGTTATTATAGTTATTTATGTGTTTATACTTGCAAAATATTACCTTGATCATATACATTGGCTTGTGAGTTTATTTTATATCTTTTGGTTTATTTATCTTAAGTATATAGCTTCAAAATATAACCACCCTAATGTAATATACCACTCACTAATATAATATTTACAAATGTACCATGGGATACTTTAATATTTACCAATGTTACAAAATAATGTAATATCTCTAATAGTCCTTCTTTAACATCTTGGTAATAGGGTAAACCAATTGTGCAAATATGGTTATGAATTTGGCCACAAAATAAACCTTCCCAAAGAATAATCTAACATTTTTGATTGATGAGGGCAAATACAACTCTTTGATTTGGTTAGGATTAATAATAAGGCCTTTTTTTTTTTACACCATATGACCTAGGAGATTTTCTTCTTACACCATGAAAATAGATTTATTGGGATTTAAGGAGATCCATGCCCTCTTAACCTTTTCAAAATTAATTCTATGTGTTTTATGTTTTAATCCTTTCTTTGGAAAATATAGTCAAATCATTAAGGTATATGAGTACTAGTGGTCCTAATGGGAATACACATGGCTCTCTAGAATATGGCCCTTGCATAAGATATAAAATATAGTTTTATAAGTAATCCCCCAGTTAATGGTTAAGGTAATCTTGTGTTGATCACCATCTTTGATCCAAAATTGTCAAGCAAGAATAAAATTTGGACCCTACCACTGTCTATAGAATTTGGTTGATTGATGGTAATGGATAATAATCCTTCAACAATTGCCTATTCATTTTATTGAATTCAATGCATAAATTGATATCCCCATTCCTTTTGTGCATGGGAACTAGGTTTCCACCCATGTCTAATTCTTTATGGGAAACAAAATTTAGGCTTGTAGAATTTTGAGCAGATCCTTCTATAACAACCCACCAAAACCAACCCAAGAGAAATATATTTTTTTCACAAGTAGGGTTCACCAAGAGTCCCAATATATTTTTTTAGCATTTTCAAGGCTTCACCACATTTGAGTTCATTGCCACCATAGATGACACTCAAGTGTACAAGAGTTTCCAACATCCCATATTTCTAGGGTTCACCTTACTAAACCTCACCATTTAGAAGGATGCCAAAGTGGTACCCTATTGGATTGTAAAATTCCAACTTCATCTATATCCCTAATTTTTCAAAATCATTAGGGTCAAACATCTAGGTGAGTCTAAGAAATGTCAGTCTTTTATTGAATTGCAAGTTTGCAGGTATAAGTCTCTTTTTATATTAAATCCACCAAAAAGATCGACATAGCCTATATCCAAGTATCATAGAAGTGCATTGGTCCAAAAATCCTTGTTATCATAAGAAGGTCAAAGTTACAGTCCTTTATTTCCATAATATTTCTCTGAAGGGGAATTAATTGTTAATTCGTTCAAAATATCTAACCCTCTTCATGACCCTCATTATTTCAAATTTTTATCCACTTTATATTTTTTCTAAATTTTTCCCCTAAATAAAATTCACCCAATTTTCCCCATTAATCCATTTCATTTTCCTTTTGCCATATTAGGGTTATGCATAGTGGTGAATATTCACAAATTGGGTGAATATTAGGATTTCTAAAATTGGAAATTGGCAAATATGAGGACCCTCGACATCGGCCCATTCGCCTAAAATTTTTAGGACCAAAGTTTTCTTAGGGTCAATTCGCCACAATATATATCCAAACATAGGCATATTTGTACTAGTTGGAAATCTCTTTTCAAGCCTAATATAATGGTGGTGTTTTTATGAAGTTATAATATGATTTAATAGGTAAAAAGTGGACCTAAAGTTGACCTTACATTTTAGGGCTTCAAATACCCAAAATTTTGGTATGAAGATGCTCTATTTGATTTGATTAGGATTCTCCATGATTCACCTTGATTTTTATTAGGATTTGCCATTTTTTTACAAGTACATTTTGAATCCAACCCCTTATGCATAAACCTATACCATACACATTATATAATTATCTCATCAATCCATTCATTACTCTTTAATGATTTCATGAAGCCTCCATTTTCCATTTAACTCATAATAATTATTCTTTTATATCAATATGCACTGAGGCTTTTCACCTCCTTTTTATTTTTCAATTGTGGGGTTTCATTTTTTCCTCACAAAAATTATATCTCCAAGACCATGACATTCCTTTCCCTTTTAATTTCTAATAAAATTTTATTAGACCTTCATAATACCACCTTCAAAAATTCCCTACAAATATTCATTATATCTACCAACATTCATAACAACCCCCTTTATCACTAAGGTTTTCATCATGATCTCATACCAATCTAGTTTAAAAGCCCATACATAGTATTATTTCTATCATTAATGCCTTTAAAACCACATCCTAAACCAAGTACATAAAACCAATATAAAATTCATGGCCCAAGCTATGTCAAAGATTCGTTATTGAAACATTCTAATTGGTCAAGAAAATTGATAGCCCAACTTCAATCGGTGATACACTAGTGATGATCTCCAATTGGATGGAAATAAATTATCCAAGCCACGTTGCACATCCATAAATGATGTGGTCCTCATTAGTGATACATTAGCAATATTATTATATTGGCCCAAATATACATGGCTTAGATCTTGTCGATGGTGAAGGAATCAATGGTGTGAACATCATCACGGTTGCAAGAGTGACCATCTTTGATTGGCCAACTATTTAAGTGTATAGGTATTAGGCATATGTAAGGTCTCAAATACCCATGATAAATATTTACCATCATCTCTCTTGAGTCATAAAATAACATGTAATAATTCATCCATCATACCACAAGAATTATCCCCATTAGGATTCACCTCGTCCTAGAGGTCAAAATGCATCAAGTCCTTATGAATAGTTAATATTTATAATATCATTAATAAGGTTGATGTCACATCTCATAAGTCCTAATCAAGGTTCATTCCAAAAAAAAAATGTCTTTGTCGTAAATCTACCACCATAATAACCAACGACTCAGATTCAATCAGATAAATCGACAACATAGTGCCCATCAATGATCTATTAGTGATGAGACCTAATTGGTAAGATAATGAGGATTTTAGATTGATTTAAAATAGAATAGATTTACGATGAGGCTTTTATTGGTGATCCATCAACAACAAATCCTAATTGGTTGAATAGTGAATGGCCTAAATCTTATCGTAGATGCATCAGCAAATGGCTTGGATCCTATCAAGATAGCTCTAGTGAAGGTTAGTGGTTGGTCTCAAAAGGGTAATGTATAAAATCATTCTATGTACTTAATAGCTCTTAGATTTACCTAATTCCTCCAAAGGTCTAAGTATTCATAATATTTTAGGGTATATTAAGTCCTCGAATATCCCCAATAATTATGTAAAAGGTCTTTATAAGGTCTAAGATATAACCCTATCAAGATTAATTAAAAATTCCATCCAACAATAAAGACTATCCCTAAAAACCCAAGTGTTGTAGGTGATTTGGAGAGGAAAGGACAATCCTCCAAGGGAGGTCCCAGGTTCAAATCTCCACCCTACAAAAAATTTGAATTGGGTATCCAAAATCCAATTGATAATGTTGGTTTGGGCAGGGTCGGGTGTGATTCCCGGGTGACTTTGACGGTGTAGAACCCCATGTTCATGGTCTCTCAGACCAAGGCGGCCCCGCAAGAATTTTTTTGCTTAAAAAAAAGACTATCCCTAAAAAATATATGCATAACTCCTAAGGTATAAGGTCAATTCGATAAAAAATTATCATCACTTTTAAATCTCCTCCCTATTTTCTAGATCTAATTAAATCATGACATATTTGAAATACCTTCGTAAGTCCTTTCTAGTCTCGAGCATTGATTTCCAAGGTCTAACGTCTAAGTTCTTGTGTATCCATATTTTTACCATGGTCTTAAGTTAACTTTGAATTTATTTCTCACTAACCTAAGGTGTGTTGAAGCAAATTTTAGTTAGATCACATGGATAGCCCAAATTTTAGTGTGTATATCAATGGCTCAGTCTTCATTGATGATACATCAATGATGGAATTTGATTGGTCTAAATTGGGTGGCCTAATATCTAACAAGAATTATGAGATGAATGGTGTGGTTTCCACTAGGTATAGAAGAAATATGATACCTGATTGACCAGAGAAAATAGTAAGATCCATAGTACAAACTTCATCGCAAAAAGAAGATTGAACAACTCAGATCATCCATCTATATCTTTGAGGTCTAACAAGATCAAAAATCACCTTTTGGATATCTCAAAAGTGGTATTCCTAGGAAATAATAAGTTTATGTGGCACCAATGGGATTCAAGCACGTAAAATAATAAATCCACCAAACCAATCATAGAATTGAGCTCTTATGAGAAAACCATTATTGTAGTCCAAATATATTCTTAATCACTAGAATCAGAGGTTTTAAACTCACTACAAATGACATTTGAAGAGTTTTTAGACTCAGTCTAGCAAATCAAGACCTAAATCTAAAGGTAATCTCATTACAATCTACATTTATGCTTAACACCACATTTTACCCTAAAATGTTTGGCTTTGATTACCAAGTATATTACGAATTTCCAATCGAGAAAATCACCCTTAAAAATTGGGCCAAAGACTATGTAGATATGATCAATATTGTGTTAGGGATAAAATAACTAAATTTAATTTGTAAAGAGGTAATGTATCTTGTCTTCTAATTGAATAAAAGGAGGGAGATACCAATGTACTTGTGGGAAGATATCATTGGCAAAAATTTGCGCAGATAACTTACAAAACTGCAAAAGACTATCAAAGAGCATAAGGAGGTCATGCTACAATTTATTGACTACTCTCTTATTATTCATCTCATATTAGGATAACTATATGTATGTACAATTTAGGAATTAGGAGGAGTAGACACAGAGCTAATTCAAGAAAGGCTTCCTTGGATTCATGAGGGTTGGTCTAGTTACAGTCAATTCTTTGGAAGATTTTTTATAGTCATTCATTATCATTTATGTGGTCAAAATCCACCTAGAATGACTTTGGAGTGGCCTTATTTTTATATCAAAGGAAAGTGGGAGATTTATTTTTTATAAAATACTTCACATACATCCAGTTGTTCAGAGAAAAACTGCCCCCAAAAGCACTCTTGAAGTATTGTTCGATGTCAATTACCATGCTAGAGATTGCCAAGCAAATAGTCGAAGAAGCTAAAATGATGGCTAGTAGGAATAAAATAAGAGTCCCATCAATTAAATTACCTTGCTTACTAGGATATTATATCTATAAAGGCTACTATATCCTACTTTGAGCTATGTAAAGGATGGATGAATATGACTTTGCTAAAATTACTTGGAGGGCTTATGACCCAAAGGGGGATTATAATAAGGAGATAGAGATATTAATTATATACCATATAGGGAATGAAGAAGATCCACTTAAGGATGTCATTCAGATAGCAATCATGAATAGAATATCATTGACAAATGTGTGGAAGATGAAATAAATACCATACACACAAATAGAAATAGTGGGAAATTATCGATCTAGACTCAATGTACTAAGAATGGGTACTGTTGTGGCTATCACACAACGTACCCCAATTTGGGGACCCACTCAAAATTTTTGCATTTTTTATTCTTTGTTTTATCCAATTTTGCTCGCATCAAGGTTTTTGAAAATTTGCTTACATCAAGATTTTTTAAATTTTGATTACATTGAGATTTTGAAATTGTTGATATCTTTGCATATTGAAGTCTTGTATTTAGTTGCAATGATTTGAATTGAATATTTTTAAATATTTGCATATTAATTGCATTATTTCAAATCAAAAATTTAAAATTTTGTATTTTCAAATGTTTTCAAAGGTTTAAATAATTAAATTTCATTTTAGGGTTATTCACATTTTATCACTAAAAATTAATGCAAAATTGAAATAGACATATCTTGAGCTAAATAAATCCGTTTGAACTCATTCAAAACTTGGTAGAAAGATATTTATTTCCTCTTTTTAATTGTGCTAAACTTACAAATTTTTAGATGCATGGAAATTTTCATTAAAATGTAAGAACTTTGAATTTTGACTCAATTTTGGGCAAAAGGAAAGTTATGAAGGAAAATAAATAATAAATAAAATAAAGGTTGATTTTGTCTTAATCTTGTGATGAATATGTTATTATGTAGGTAATACAAGGGTTGAAAAGAATAGTTATGAAATCCATTTATATATATATAACTAAACAACGTAAGAGATTATTATATTATAAGTATCCATTGAAATCCAAGAATAAGAGGCCGAAATATTTTTGGAGTCAACAGAAGAGAAGATAGAAGATTTCCATTACTAGAGGTTTCCTCCTAGGTTGTTTGTCAAAGAAGATTTCATCTTTGTAGTTGATTGACAAAGGTATTCTAAAGAAAAACATTAATAAATAATTTTATTTTATAATATATTCATTTTATTGTGGTGAAAAATATGCATGAGGATGGTATTTTCATTTTACATGATTGAATATATTAATTAATTCCTTTGAAGATTGCACCCAATTTAATTTGAACTATGTTAATTCTGGTTGGATTAAATTAGGTTATGTTTCAAATTATCTTTGTTTGCAGATTCTGGATGGAGTTTTGAAATTTTTGTAACCTGCATTTTATTTTTATTTCATTTTTATTTTATTTTCCTAACCCTAAGCATTTTATATATTTCTTAATTTCATCGCATAAGAAAAAATCAAAAACCTAAGTTTTATGTAAAGTTTTAATTTTTCATATTAGGGTAAATGTTTATTTCATTTTAATAAGTTCTCAATATTACACATTTGAAATAAACATTAGGGTTTTAATTAATTAAATTTTCCAAATAATAATAATTAAAGTTCAAACATTAATTATTTGGATAAATTTAAGTAATATAATTTTCTAAGGTTAAAATTCAAATATTTGCACTCCACAAGTTTTATTATTTGCAATATTTGATTATTAATTGTACACTTTGGCAATTAATTTCATGAACAACAATATTTTCACAATTTAAATCAAATATCAAACCACAGGCCCCTTGTTAACATTTACTTGCACCTCTGAGGTATTCAACAACATTTTCACATTTTACAAGCATACAAGCACATTTTAAAAAATTAACCAAACAAAATCTTGGAGAAACTAACTATTTTTTTACAAGAGAGGATTACCTTGACAGGATCATAATTGTGAGCGTGTTTTCATAATCGGATGAAAATATCACTCAATAGGTACTATCGAGTCTATTGCTCCACTATTTCCTATGACACAACCTGAGGATCCCTTCATGAGAGTAATTGAACAAGAACAAGAATAGTTGGAAATAGTAATACAAGATATTAAAACCACTACTAAAGAATAAAGCCAACATATGTCTAAAAAGGGAGGTGCCCAAAAGCAAATTGAGCAACCCTCTTAGGAACAAGTCATCGGAGGAGATGTATCAGGAGCCAAAAAGGGAAAGAATTGGCTATCACCATCCCTCACTTTCCAAAGCTATATATGGTAGAAGAAATTGAAAAAATATTAATGAACCCTAAAAGAAAACTAGAATTAGCAATCTACTTGCTTGATATGGCTCCCACGCATCTGGTGACTAAAAAAGAATGTAATATTTTGGACATTGTCATGTAGAAAATCAGGCAGGTTGGTTAGAGAATTTATTAAGGGAGCACTTTCTGGGAGAGATGCTTTCTTCTAGTTCTCCACAAAATAAGAAGCTTAGAAAAAAATCCAACTCAGTCTCAAGAGTATCTCACTAGGTAGTCTTGACCAAGAGAAATAACACATACATTCAATTTAGCCCTACAGAAGAAGAATAGATATTAGATCTTGAGAAGATAACAAAGTAGAATGTTGCTCAACATGTTATAGCCCAGCAAGGTATCACGAGGTCATGATGTTACTATTATAATTCTCTTATTAGAAAATATAAAAGAAGTCTATATTGATCCAATGAATAAATAGATGCAGGTTAAAGGAGATTCAATAGATATTATGAAGATAGAAATTGAGGCTCAATCTTGGACCATCACAGCCATAGAAAAAGAACAAAAAGAACTAAGAATCCTACTTAGCTCAAGAAAGTATAGATTGAGAAATACCAAGTGTAAGCTAAAAATGAAAGGTTGCAAGATAAAGTCAACAAAATTCAAGGTAAGATATCATAGACATAGACTAAGAAACAATTTGATAGTGCTAACTTTGTTAAGCACTATAAACAAGATCTAATAATAGAATTGAAAGGAGAAGTCAAGCCATTCGTCAAGATTCTCAAAAACGTAGTTAACATCATAAATATGACTAAAATTTTGAGGATCTTATTGTAGAATACAAATCAAATAATAGTGGCTATAAATCCTATTTACGTAAGATGTAAAGAGTACAACCATATCATTAGTAGGCAAGTTGTTGGACATTTTGAGCTCATTTAGTTGTCATTGATGTCAAGGTAAAAAGTTGTCATTGATGCCAAAGTGAACACATGAAGCTGTCATTAATACCATGGAGTACATCATCATTAACACCAGGAAGCAATGCAAAGAGATGGAGAAAAGTTGTCCAAATATGTTTTTATAAGGGTTTTTGTTAAAACCATGGTGGCACATTAAAAGGTTTTTTATTAAAACCATAATGATAGTTCTCTAATATTGTGATGGCAGAATTAAGGTTTTTATTAAAACCAAGGTGGCGAAATTATTTTTCATCAACCCAATGAAGTGCAAATGACAATTTGATATTAACTCAAAGAGGGCTTTAATTTTTTATTAAAGTCTAAAGTTTATAAATTAAATTTATAATATTTAAATTCTTTTGAATTTAAATTAATTATAAATTATAATTTATACAAGCCGACGTCATCAAGTCGAATCATCCATCGACGTTGTATGCAAAGCAAATGAAGGGTATTTAAACCCTAAGACAAACCTTAGGGAAGATGACAATTCGAATTTGAACACAACAAAAAATTAGAGCCTCCAAAAATTAAAGTGAGGTATTGTGAAGTAGGACATATTGTAATCAAGGTAGCGCATCGTGATCGAGGTAGCGCATCGTGTTCGAGCGAGGAACAAGGCAGAGGGAGTAGCGCTCATGGTCTAGCTTGGCGCTAGACGTAGGAGAAGGCCAAAGGCTTTGAAGCCTTTGTGAAAAGGCTTAAGCAACCTTAGGGCTTAAGCTAAGCACGTGGAGCACTTAGCTCACATGGCTAGCTAGCCTCGAGGGAGAAGGCGTAGGGTCGAAACTCCAAAAAATGTGGAAGGGGGTTCACCAAAGGTTTTTATGATTTAATTTTAATTTTTGCATAATACTAAGGTTTAGGAGGCATAAGGGAATATTTGTGATATTTGATCATTGTGCTAAGGTTTTAAGGGTGTTTGTGGAATTTGATTAATTGTGCTAAGGTTAGGGAGTTATAAGGTGATATTAATTTATTTACCTAAGTGGTAAATAGGTGCTTTATTAAGGTAAATATTATTTTACCTTAGGAGATAGAAATTAAGTTGGAATATCAATTTTGTGAAATTGAGAAATTGAAGGTGTGTTTTGAAAAGGAAATTTCTGTGAAGATATTATTGTCAAATATTGCTATTGAGAAGGAGATATAAGGTGTATTAAGAAATTGAGCTATTCATTATATTTTGTGAAGTGTAACACTTGTTATCTAACCCTTTGAGCTTGGCATAGAAGTAGGTATTCTAAAGGTAGTTTTGAAGATCATCCTCCAATCAAGAAAAAGGTATGAGCATATTCTTCCATAGTTGAATTGATTGATTGGTTTTCTGGAAAATAAGTTTGGAGTGAAAAGGACTTGATTAGGGTTTCCTATTGAGTGTGTTGAGTGAATGCTTCAAGGTTTTCTGGAATAAAGAAGTGTTGTTAAAACCTTGTTTGATAAGCATTGTTGTTGAAGCCATTGGTTGTGTGAAGAACTTGAACTAGGTTTTGAAAAAAACATGAGTATCATTGTTATGTGAGAGATTGTTTTATAAGCATTGTTGTTGAAGTGAGTTGTTGAGCAAAGAACTTGAACTAGGGTTTGAAAAGAACATGAGTATCATTGTTATGTGAGAGTTGTTTTATAAGCATTGTTGTTGAAGTGAGTTGTTGAGCAAAGAACTTGAACTAGGGTTTGAAAAGAACATGAGTATCATTGTTATGTGAGATTTGTTGTTGAGCATTGTTGGAAATATTTTGAGTGAGTGATCATATGCTTGGACTAGGGTTTGTGAGCAAGGATTATTTCATTGAGTGATTGGTTGAGTAGAGTTGGTTGAGCCTAGTCAAGTGGATGTGTGAAGTGATTGTTCAAGTTCCATAAAATAAACTATTCTATATTCTGAATTGAGTTGAGAAAGTGATTGAGCATTGAGTTGAATTTGAAGCATATTGAGTCTCTAACAATTCTCCTTATGTTTCTAAGAGAGTGATTGAAAGTAAATTGAGCATTGTGATTAGTATAGAGAATATTGAGTCTCTAACAATTCTCTTTATGTTTCTATGAGATTGGACAAGTTTTGTGTGGACTTGTTGAGCTGATTTGAGGTAAGTCTTGTGTGGAAGACTTGTGGACAATTTGTGAAGTTTTGTGGACTTATTGAGAATTGAGCAAGTTCTATGTGGACTTGTTGAGCATATTTGGACAAGTTCTGTGTGGACTTGTTGAGCATATTGGACAAGTTCTGTGTGGACTTGTTGAGTAGATTGGAGCAAGTTCTAGTGGACTTGTTGAGAAATTGAGCAAGTTCTGTGTGGACTTGTTGAGAGATTTGAGCAAGTTCTGTATGAACTTGTTGAGTAGATTTGAGCAAGTTCGTGTGGACTTGTTGAGAATATTTGAGCAAGTTCTGTGTGGACTTGTTGAGAAGATTTGAGCAAGTTCTATGTGGACTTGTTGAGCAGATTTGAGGATAGAGTTTGGTGTAGATTTGAGGATAGATTTGTGCCAGACTAGAGATAGATATTGAGAAGATTTGTGCTAGATCGAAGGACTATGTTTAGTGTATATTTGAGATAGAGCTTTGGATGTGATAGAGCAGAGAGGATAGTAGTCTCTAGTGGATAGAGATCCATTAGCTAGGGTAGTGAGGATAGGTCTTCTGAGTGGGGATAAGAGTCTTCAGTGGAGAGAGATCCACAAGCCAGTGTAGTGGAGGTAGTAGTCTTCTAGAGGATCACCAACTAGAGTAGAGGAGAAGGAGTTCTCCTATGGATAGAGATCCACGAACTTGATTTAGGGGATTGGTGTCTCCTTTGGATAGAGGTCCATAAACATTGTAATAGGGAAAGGATTCCCAAGATATTGATTGAGAAAATTTTAGTGAAATATTTTCTCCGTGGAGTAGCCCACATTGGGTGAACCACATAAATTGTGGTGTCTCTATTGTGTGTGGTGATTTGTGCATTGCTTTGATTACTACTATTGATATTGCTATCTTTACATTGCATAATATTGATTGGGAAAGAAAAAGTAAAAAGTGGTCTTATATTGTTCACCCCCTCTCAGTATAAGCTTGTGTTCTTCAATTGGTATCAGAGTGGGTTCCTTCAGAAGAGTTTAACAGCTTGAAGGAAAAGCTAACAAGAACACAATGGATTCTAAGAATGTATCCTCGGATAATTCAGCACCAGTATTTGATGGAAGTGACTATATGTATTGGAGTATGAGAATGAAGATCTACCTGATGGCACTTGGCAATGAAATTTGGGAAGCAGTTGAATTTGGATATGATCCCTTAATTAATCCTCCTACAGATAAGGAAGGTAAGCTCCTACAACATTACAATTCAAAAGCAATGAATGCACTTTTGAGAGGTTTGCATAGAACAGAGTCTATGAAAGTTATGCATTGTCAAACTGCAAAAGAAATGTGGGATAAATTGCAAAATATATATGAAGGAGATAAATGTGTCAAGAAAGCAAAGATGCAAAATCTCAAAGGACAATTTGAAGAGTTAAGAATGAAGGATGAGGAAAACATTAGTACTTATCTACTTTGAATTGATGAGGTTGTTAATGCTATGCAAGGACTTGGAATGAAGATTGATGAATCAGATGTTTGTGATAAAGTCTTGAGAACTCTTCCAAATAGATTCAGTGAAAAGGTTTCTGCTATAGAAGTGTCAATGGATGGTGATACTTTGACAAGAGATATGTTGCTTGGTATTCTTACAACACATGAGATAAGAACAAAATATCCTATTCCCCAGAAGGAAGCAACATTCAAAGCAATCAAGAAGACAAAGGGTAAGAAGTCAGAATCAAGCAATGAGTCATCCAGTGATGAAGAAGCAAATTATGGTAGAAGGAATAAGGATTCAAGAAGATCTAGAGATACAAGATCTATTAAATGTTTCAATTGTGGAAAGTATGGTCATTATGCAACTGACTGTCAAGAAGCTAAGAATAACAATGATGAAGAGAAACAGGATCACAAGAACAGGGAATCAGAAAGATATAGGCACCAAAAGAAAAGCAAGGATGGACAAAACAGACAAGGAAAGAAGTTCTTCCAAAGACAAAAGAGGAGCTACTATGCGGATAATGCAAGTAAGTACTCAAGTGATAGTGATGCTAGTTTTTCAGATAATGATAGAGATGAAGTCCTATTTATGATTGAAGAAAAAGAACAAGTTAAGAAAAGGACTCCAATAATTCTCAAGTGTTTTAGATGTGGTAACTTTGGACATCTTGAAGATGATTGTACAAGGGATGGCTATAGTTTCAGTGATGATGAATATGAGGATGCACTTGAAGGACCAGATGAAAACCTTCTAATGGCATTAGAAGAAGAAGTAGGTGATCCTATAGAAGACAAGCCAATAGAAAATAAATATGTGGACAAAGGTAAAAAAATAGAGGAATATTCAGAAAAGGATGGATATGATCTCAAGGGAGAACTTATTTATGCCCTTGACATGGTAAAGAAGGTAAGAAAGCAACACTCTAAACTTGAAATTCAGTTTCAAGAATGTGATGAAGAGAGAAGATTGCTTATAGAGGATTTAGAAAAATCAAAGGCTAAGGCAAAAAGGTTCAAGGATAAGTTAGAAGCAAAGATCTTAGAATGTGAAAAGTTAGCACAAGAAGTGGCACTACTAAGAGAAGATTTAGAAGACTCCAAAGTCAAGCTAAAAGGGTTCAAAAATAGCTCAAAGAACTTGGATAAGTTCATCAAGATACAAAAGCCTACATCAAGCAAAACAGGTCTTGGATTTGAACAGGTTCAAAAGAAATGGGAAGGAGAGTCAACCTCAAGTTTTGGAGGAGAAGATACTTCAGATGAAGATACTTCAGAAGAAGATAGTGTAAAAGAGAGTGAGACATCTGAGGATGAGTTGGACAATAGAGAGTTCAACAAGAACAGGAACAATGCACAAAGAAGATACAGATGGAACAACAATCAGAATAGGTCAAGAGAGACTAGGAGACCAATGAGGTCAAGACAAGGAAACTTCAATGGAAGATGTTTTTCATGTCACAAGTTTGGGCACATGGCTTCACAGTGTAGGACATAGGAAAGATAGGAATATGGGAACAAATAACTTTTCCATGGGTATTGCTACTCATGTAATCAGTTTGGTCACAAGGCAATGAATTGCAGGGTTCATGACAGAAGAAGGTATGGCTTCACTAGGAGAAATCCTAAGACATTTGCACCTCCAAGGAATAATAACATTAAGTGTTATAAGTGCAATAATGATGGTCACACAACAAAGTGGTGTAGAGCAGACATTCCAGAAAAGCATGAAAGAAGAATAGAACATGGATATGAATAGGAACAAGAACATGGATATGAAAGAAAGAATAGGAACATGGATATGAATAGGAATAGGGATAGGAATGTAGACATGGATAGGAACATGGAATGGAAAGAAATAGTCAGAGGAATCAGAAGGATCAGATAAGAAGGAAAGAGGATAAAGGTAAAGAACAATGCTTTCTGGGAGTAGAAATACTCCCACCCTAGAATTAACCACCTCAAGAGGAGGTGGGGGAGGGGCTAAGCTAAGAGGCTCATTCTTAGCCCCGAGCCCCAAAGGTGACCCTTTGCCATTGATGTCAAAGGGGAGAGATTTGAGTAAGGGGAGAGATTTGGTATTTGAGAAAAGAGGAGAGAGCATTGAGCCGGGGAGCATTGTCCCAGGGGAGCAGAACAAAGGAAAGGTCAAGTTTTTGGTAAAAATAAGTTGGGTTGCCATCAATGACAAAGGGGGAGATTGTTGGACATTTTGAGCTCATTTAGTTGTCATTGATGTCAAGGTAAAAAGTTGTCATTGATGCCAAAGTGAACACATGAAGCTATCATTAATACCATGGAGTACATCATCATTAACACCAGGAAGCAATGCAAAGAGATGGAGAAAAGTTGTCCAAATATGTTTTTATAAGGGTTTTTGTTAAAACCATGGTGGCACATTAAAAGGTTTTTTATTAAAACCATAATGATAGTTCTCTAATATTGTGATGGCAGAATTAAGGTTTTTATTAAAACCAAGGTGGCAAAATTATTTTTCATCAACCCAGTGAAGTGCAAATGACAATTTGATATTAACTCAAAGAGGGCTTTAATTTTTTATTAAAGTCTAAAGTTTATAAATTAAATTTATAATATTTAAATTATTTTGAATTTAAATTAATTATAAATTATAATTTATACAAGCCGACGTCATCAAGTCGAATCATCCACCGACGTTGTATGCAAAGCAAATGAAGGGTATTTAAACCCTAAGACAAACCTTAGGGAAGATGGCAATTTGAATTAAAATACAACAAAAAATTTGGAGCCTCCAAAAATTGTGAAGTGAGGTATTGGAAGAGGAGGATCGTGTTGAGGTAGCGCATCGTGTTCGAGCGAGGAACAAGGCAGAGGGAGTAGCGCTCGTGGTCTAGCTTGGTGCTAGACGTAGGAGAAGGCCAAAGGCTTTGAAGCCTTTGTGAAAAGGCTTAAGCAACCTTAGGGCTTAAGCTAAGCACATGGAGCGCTTAGCTCACATGGCTAGCTAGCCATAGCTAAGGCGCCAACCGAGGGAGAAGGCGTAGGGTCGAAACTCCAAAAAATGTGGAAGGGGGATTCACCAAAGGTTTTTATGATTTAATTTTGATTTTTGCATAATACTAAGGTTTAGGAGGCATAAGGGAATATTTGTGATATTTGATCATTGTGCTAAGGTTTTAAGGGTGTTTGTGGAATTTGATTAATTGTGCTAAGGTTAGGGAGTTATAAGGTGATATTAATTTATTTACCTAAGTGGTAAATAGGTGCTTTATTAAGGTAAATATTATTTTACCTTAGGAGATAGAAATTAAGTTGGAATATCAATTTTGTGAAATTGAGAAATTGAAGGTGTGTTTTGAAAAGGAAATTTTTGTGAAGATATTATTGTCAAATATTGCTATTGAGATGGAGATATAAGGTGTAAGAAATTGAGCTATTCATTATATTTTGTGAAGTATAACACTTGTTATCTAACCCTTGGAACTTGGCAAAGAAGAAGGTATTCTCTAAAGGCAGTTTTGAAGATCATCCTCCAATCAAGAAAAAGGTATGAGCATATTCTTCCATAGTTGAATTGATTGATTGGTTTTCTAGAAAATAAGTTTGGAGTGAAAAGGACTTGATTAGGGTTTCCTATTGAGTGTGTTGAGTGAATGCTTCAAGGTTTTCTGGAATAAAGAAGTGTTGTTAAAACCTTGTTTGATAAGCATTGTTGTTGAAGCCATTGGTTGTGTGAAGAACTTGAACTAAGGGTTTGAAAAAAGAGTATCATTGTTATGTGAGAGTTGTTTTATAAGCATTGTTGTTGAAGTGAGTTGTTGAGCAAAGAACTTGAACTAGGGTTTGAAAAGAACATGAGTATCATTGTTATGTGAGAGTTGTTTTATAAGCATTGTTGTTGAAGTGAGTTGTTGAGCAAAGAACTTGAACTAGGGTTTGAAAAGAACATGAGTATCATTGTTATGTGAGATTTGTTGTTGAGCATTGTTGGAAATATTTTGAGTGAGTGATCATATGCTTGGACTAGGGTTTGTGAGCAAGGATTATTTCATTGAGTGATTGGTTGAGTAGAGTTGGTTGAGCCTAGTCAAGTGGATGTGTGAAGTGATTGTTCAAGTTCCATAAAATAAACTATTCTATATTCTGAATTGAGTTGAGAAAGTGATTGAGCATTGAGTTGAATTTGAAGCATATTGAGTCTCTAACAAATTCTCCTTATGTTTCTAAGAGAGTGATTGAAAGTAAATTGAGAATTGTGTTTTTTTTTAGATTGGACAAGTTTATGTGTGGACTTGTTGAGAGATATTGAGGTAAGTCTTTGTGAAGACTTGTGGAAGATATTGAGAAGTTATGTGGACTTATTGAGAATTGGACAAGTTCTATGTGGACTTGTTGAGTAGATTGAACAAGTTCTATGTGGACTTGTTGAGTATATTGGACAAGTTTTGTGTGGACTTGTTGAGATATTGGACAAGTTCTCTGTGGACTTGTTGAGCAGATTTGAGCAAGTTCTGTGTGGACTTGTTGAGAGATTGGAGCAAGTTCTATGTGGACTTGTTGAGTATATTTGAGCAAGTTTTGTGTGGACTTGTTGAGCATATTTGAGCAAGTTTTGTGTGGACTTGTTGAGAGATTTGAGCAAGTTCTGTGTGGACTTGTTGAGTAGATTTGAGCAAGTTCTGTGTGGACTTGTTGAGCAGGATGTTTGGTGCAGAATTTGAGGATAGATTTGTGCCAGACCAGAGATAGAGATTGAGCAGATTTGTGCTAGATCGAAGGACTATGTTTAGTGCAGATTTGAGACAGAGCTTTGGAGGTGACAGAGTAGAGAGGACAGTAGTCTCTAGTGGATAGAGATCCATTAGCCAGGGTAGTGAGGATAGGTCTTCTGAGTGGGGACAAGAGTCTTCAGTGGAGAGAGATCCACAAGCCAGTGTAGTGGAGGCAGTAGTCTTCTAGAGGATCACCAGCCAGAGCAGAGGAGAAGGAGTTCTCCTATGGATAGAGATCCATGAACTTGATTTAGGGGATTGGTGTCTCCTTTGGATAGAGGTCCATAAACATTGTAATAGGGAAAGGATTCCCAAGAGATTGATTGAGAAAATTTTAGTGAAATATTTTCTCCATGGAGTAGCCCACATTGGGTGAACCACGTAAATTGTGGTGTCTCTATTGTGTGTGGTGATTTGTGCATTGCTTTGATTACTTCTATTGATATTGCTATCTTTACATTGCATAATATTGATTGGGAAAGAAAAAGTAAAAAGTGGTCTTATACTGTTCACCCCCCTCTCAGTATAAGCTTGTGTTCTTCACAAGTTACCACATCTAATATCCAAAGTCATGATTATAAAATAGAATTTCACAAGTTATATGCCTATCTCCATGAAAGTCCATACTAGAATAACTACCTTTAGGATATGGAAGAATGGATAAAAGAGATATATGTTAAAATAAAATGGAATTGCATCATGCTGGAGGAACTTTTGGTCGAAGATAAAGTTGACAAACTCATAACTAAAATAATAGAGTAATTTGAGTGTACCAAAAAATATTAGCAACAATTGGCACAACAGCTTAAGAAATTGACACAGCTAGTCCAAAACATAATTAAGTTCATAGATGAAAATGAATCCTCATCTAAAAACTATATCAACCAATTACCGATCATGAAATACAAGATCACTTCAGTGGCCTCTATATGTGATGAAGCATGGGGGAAAATTTGGTAGGGGTAAATCTACAAGAAGAAGACAAAACTAAGGAAGTCAATGTAGGGCCTACCATAGAAACAGACAAAGGAATGAAGCTAAAAATAGGACAAAAGTGATATTAAGGTACAATTATCTTTAAGGTAATTAGAGCTAAAGGATTCCAAATGTAATTTTTGATAATATATGGTACTATTTGGGTCAGATGGTAGTTTTTCATAGTTTTTGACAACCTATAACAACCCATTTTTATTTAATACACTCAAGACATCAATGGTAAAGAAAGCTATATATGGGCACATCCTCACCATAAATTTGTAACTGAATTGGAGTAGTCAAGGCTACTTAAAGAGTTGCATCGACCAGCTGAGATCATCAAGCATAGCATAGCAAAATTTTACAAGAGGTATTTTTGAGTGTGCTATTCCAATCAATTGTATTCTCCCCTTTTTTTATCTTAGTATTCCATATTTTATTTCTTCCAAACTTTGTGCAAGAATTTTCAAGATTCCATTCAGTCTTCTAAGATCATTTCTAGGAGTTGAACCAGGAGTTGGAGATTCTTTATCATTGCTTTTAGGGTAGAGAATTGGATTCCCCTATTACATTATTTGAATAAGGTGAATATTGTATTTTATACTGAAGGAGACCCAAACACTCAACTGTGCTCTGTATTGTAATATTCAAGAACACATTATAATACAAATCCAACTTCTCCTCTTTGGCAAATTTGGTGTTCATTGTTTATTATGTGCTCATTTGTGTATTATATTATTTAGATATGTAAGTGACAAATTCTATCACTATTATAATAGTTATGTTTATTACATGATTTGAATAAATATAAACACACCAATTTATTTCTCTTCCCCCTTCTCTACCATTCATGAAATCACTAATCCCTGTTATAATTTCATAATGGATGAGATATCGATCTAGTGATTGAAGCTAAGGCTAGGAGTTGCTATAAAGACTTGGTCATAATAAATTCATATTTTATCCAATTTACTAAATTTGGTTGAGTTTTAGGCATTAAATGTCAAATATTAGTTAAGTTCATAATAGGGGTATCCTAACCCAACCTAGTCTATTTAATGTTTACAAAAAAATTATTTCTAGGTCAAAGAGGCAAGTCCACCAGAGCTTTCATTCCTTGTTTATGATAAATAAATCTTACGCAGCATGACACATATCTAAAGTATACCTAAATTTTCCATAATATATCTAAAGGATGCCTAAATTTTCCATAATATATTTTTGGCACCAATATCGGGGAGTGACTCTTTAAAAAGTCTTTTAAGTATTCCTTATTTTAAAATTCTTTTGAATTTCCAACATCTTAGGTGTTGATATTTCTTCAAATTTTTCTATCATTACCCGTAATACCTTTGAGCATTTTTGTGATATTGAGATAATATTAAGGCTAAGGAATCTTGGCCAGAGAGATTCTTTTGCACCATAGTGTTGGAAACTCTGAACTAAATGAACCCAAATATTAGAAGAAATCAAGAAAGGATTAGATTGTCCTAGCATCGAAAAGAAGAAGTGGAAAGAGTCTCTTTCCATAATTTTAAAATCCAAAGGTATTTATCCATATCCAAAAAATCCCAATATCTAAAAGCTACATATCTAGCGATAAATTAGATTCTAGCAGTAGCCAACATGGCTAATCCTCATCCAAATAAAAATAATATTAATAATAAAAACAATCAAAATATCCAAACATGGAGAACTAATAGATATAGGCCTTTCCAATTATTTTCCACTTTGCATGACCTCCCTAGTAAGGCACATAAATACCTACCAAAATTCCAATGGAATAATATAGTTTTATGGGAAGACCATATCAAAATTTTCATGTATGCATTAGATAGTCTTGAGGTTGAAGAGGAGGATGTAGTTTGCATATTGTTCCTTCAAACCTTAGAGAAGGATACCAAGGATTGGTTCAATAGTCTCCCAGAAGATCATATTCATAATTTTCAAACCATGGAAGAGGTTTTTCTCAAAAAATATGGAGAAATGAAAAATGAACAGTCTTTGCTAATAGAATTAGCAATAATGAAAAAGAAAGAGAATGAATCTGTAGAATGCATTTCCTAGGGAATTTAACTATGAATTAAGACAACAAAGAGTCACTACTATTGATGAATGTATGGAAAAGGCCATAGGTACTGAAATAAATATGATAGACAATGGAAAAATGAAATTGTATTCATTTGAGGAAGGTCTAAATCAAGCAGATAAAAAGCCTTAAAAATTTGGTTTCTCACTATTGAAGAAAAGTGAGAAAGATCCCATAGAGAAATTGTTAGATCAATTAATTGAGATGTTTAACATAATGAACAATAGGTTGTCCAAAATTGAAAGAGAAAAAGGAGAAAAAATTGAATCATCTCAACCATAAAATGATAATAGATCCCCCTTCAAGACAAATTTCAATAGAAAATGGAATAGAAATAATGCAAACGAAGGAAATAAGAATGGGAATAATAATAGTTGGAGAAAAAGGGAAGGATGGAAAGATATAGACGCAGTTCCAAATTTGATAACTTTAGACAATATAGCTTTTGATTTTTCTTTTTATTGTCTTGCATATAACACTCCTTATAATTTGGTTGATTGTGGTATATATCTAAGCATGCGTGATGGTGTTAATTTAGAAGAGGAATCTGATGAAGAAATAAGGGTGAATGTATATTGGTCTAAGGATGATGAAGCTAGAGATATTCAATTTGAGGAAGATGTGTAATTTTCCATTTCAGAAGGAGAACCTAAATCTTTGGTCCTAGAGAATGTAGAAATTTTAAAGAGACCTCAAGATACCAGGTTTGAGAATGAAACAAGGTAAATTAATACCCACAATAAAAGAGATAGAGGCACTAGAAAAAATTCATATGAGGAATAGAACAATACCAAATAGAATTTATGATAAAACCAATACAAAAAATAAAAATAAACAAAACCAAAAGAGAGAAAAGATGACAAAAATACAAAGAAGTAATAATCAACAAGTGACTCCCAAGATAGAAATAGAAAATGATGTCCAAAAACAACTAGATTCTAGGAATACTATAGAGAACAAGAAATTTGAGTTTAATGTCGGACAAGAGTTGGCTAAACAAAAAATAAATATTACTTTTGATGAGTTGATGACTATTCCTAAATATAGAGATCGGGTATGCAATGTCTTTGGGTTAGTGGATCATACAATCCTACAACCAAAATCCCACCCTCGATGAGATTGTTCTACATATCCCTTAGATATACATCAAACTTAGGGTACCAATATATAATTCATAATTGCATGCTATATAGCGAGGCATCCCATAATATCGTGTTGAAGCAAATAGTATATTAGTTGGGTTTAATATGAACTAGATATTCTTCTCCTATTTTTGTAATGGATAATAGGCAAGTGCCATGTGTAGGAGTAATAACTGATTTGTTGGTTTTTCTATACCAATTCTTAAAGAAATGAATAGTCATGGATGTAGATCTCTTTTTATGTTTACTACTATGTAGACATTGTATAGAGTAACTAGGTGGTTCTATTAAATTAGATTGGTCATATGCCACTATCCCTTTATCAGCTAAATAACAGGTCACACTAAGAAGAGAGCATTTCAAGATGTATTCAATAGAATTAAGAAAGTCTTATAATACTACAATAAATCTGGTTAATTCCATTAAAGAGAAAGGAGTTTACTCAGTATGACATACACCATTCCTAGCCAAAGTACCTGAATCAATAGATATGGATCCATAGATGAAATCTGGAGTAGATGTTGAATCCACAAAGGTTTAACATTTGCTATGTGGACTATGAATTTTGATGGGGCTAAATCATAGGCTAGTGTAGGGTTTGGAATAAATCTAATTGATATCAAAGGAAACTACTTGGGTATACCTTATAGATTTAATTTTCATGTACCAAAAATACAACTGAATATGAAGTACTATTTCTAGGGCTAAGGAAAGTAAAGGAATTAGGCATAAATTACCTAACATTCTATGGGGATGCAAAACTTATAATACAATAGATCAAAGGTAAGTATCAAACAAAGCATTCGAGGTTGAAATAATATAAACAAGTAGTTCAATATGAGATAGAAGAATTCTTGCTTTTAATTTTTCATATATCCCTAGGAGTGAAAATCACGTAGAAAATTTGTTGGTTATAAATGTGTATGGTGCAAATTACCCTAAAATAGACATTGGGTACATGGATAGGTTTTCCACAATCTCTGTTTACTACCCATCTATGCTAGATAACATAGTGCACTTATAGGTCGTCCAATATGATATAGATATCAAAGATTTCATGAACATGCAAATATTGGAAATATTGAGGTGTCATTGATGTCAAAGGTGTATGGTATTCAAGGCAATAATATTATTCAAGGGTGAGAAGTTTATAAGGTTGGAAAATATATCAACGGTGTCAAAAATGGATTTTGTGAATAGAAAACAATGGATAATTATTCAAGGCAAGGTATATCTCAAAGCAAGGCAACTATAGTTTAAGCAAAGGATTATAATATTTAAATATTAAATTTAAATATTATAAATAAAATGACAAAGGTTTAAAAGTTTCTTGGGACAAAAATATTTAAATATTTCAAGAGAGGGACAAAGGTTTTATTATAATATTTAAATCATAAGATTTAAAATATTATAATATAAAGAATTTGAAAAAGAAAAATGTGCCAACGATTATCAAGTTTGAAAGCAAAAGCTTTGAGACGACTTGGACAGAATCAAACATTAGGAAATATATAAATATATGGTGATAATTCACCTTCGAAAATGGTATGACAATTGATTAAATCCATCATGGAGTGTGAGCGGTAGCCAAAGGAGAGGAGCAACAAAAAATAGGACCCATCGAAATACAAGGATAAATATGATATCATGCCCCTTTGTTGTCACCAGCTAGGATAGCCCAGCTGGTTGTCAAGCTTTACATAGAGCGCTGTTATGCATGAGGTTGTAGGGTTGAATATGGTTGATATTTTTTTGTTGTTGATAGAGCAAAAAGACACAAACAAATATTACATTGTGCTCATTTATTTTCACCTACTGGGGTAGCCCAAATGGTTGTGTGACTTTGCGTTGAGCGCTATCAAGAATGAGGTCAAGAGGTCAAATCTGATCGACATCGCTTTTATTGAACTTTTGTCTTTGAGAGAGTGCAAGAACATAAATAAATATTTGGGTACCCCTTTTTGTTTCACCCGCTGTGGTAGCAAAGTTGGTCACGAGCACCTGTGAAAGCACTGTGCTTCCAAAGATCAGGGTTTCGATTTGTGGATGTGCAAAGGTATTTAAAATTTTAGTAAAGTTTAAATTTAAGTGGGAGATATAAGGTGTATTGTGGTTATTTGAAATTTATATTTTTGCATTTTGGAAAAAGAAGATATAAGGTGTATTGTGGTTAATTTTAAATTGTGTTTTACATGTTGTGTGAGGGAGTTATAAGTATAATATTAATATTTTTAAAAGGTGTGTTTTGCATGTTATAAAATAAGATATATGAGTTTTTGTTATTAATAAAGCTTTATTTTTGTGAGTTTCAAAAAGGAGATATAAGGAGTTATTTTTAAGCTTTATTGTGCATCCCTTTTATAAGAATTTTTAAAATTATTGATTTGATATCTAATCAAGAAAAGAAAAAGAAAATTGCTAACTAGTTTTTGAAGACACAAACAAAAGGAAAATTATATTGTTAATACTGGTTTGGGAAGCTCATACACTAATCTCATCATCATCACTGAGGTAGATTTAGAGGTATGGTGATTTAATTCCTTTATCAAAATGGATTAATCAATTTGAAGAAAATATTTTGTCATATAGTGGGAGGTATAAGGAATTATTGGATGTGCATTGATTTTGCTTGAAATTGGGAATAAATGTACAAGGGTTATAGATTAGATTTAAGAAATAATTTGTACATTATTCATTATTTATTTTGAGATTATATGAAAAGGCTACATTGTGATTGATTTTGAAGGAAAGGTGCAAATCAGCAATTACCAGGTCAATTATCAAGTGCTAGACTAAAGCTACCTTTTGATGTAATAAATGTGAGACATGTGAAAGTGACAAAATTAATAAATGTGAAGAACATATTGGACATTTTTTAGTGCATATAATTCTCTATATGTTCATGAAGATAAAATAATTCTAGGTAGAATATGTCTGAATTACTTTAGTTGAGGAAAGCACATTGAAGAATAGGTGAAGAACTTGATGACATCATTATGCAAGATTTTGGAATATATGAGCATTATATGCATGTAATATTTGGGACTAGATGAGTAGTGTTTGTAAGCAAGTTTTGAATTAAATTGTTGATCATATTTGTGAGTAAGTTTTGGAGGAGTGTTGAGCACTTTTGTGAGTAGGTTTTATGAGCAAATTTGAGTAGGTTTTGGAGTAGTTTTGATCACTTTTGTGAGAAGTTTTTATGAGAATATTTGATTAGGTTTTGTGATCATATTTGAAGTAGAGTTATGAGCAGGATTTGTGAGTAGGTTATGGAGCTAATTTGAGAAAATTTGTGAGTATTATTGTGAGCATAGTTAGAACCAAAGAAGAAGTGGATTGGTCTCTCCTATGGAGTGGTGTCCACAAAACTAGAATAAAGTGGAGTGGTGTCCACAAAACTAGATCAGATGGGATTTGTGTCTCCTGTATAGTGGTATCCACAAAACTAGAACAAAGTGGAGTGGTGTCCACAGAACCAAAGTAGAGGGGATTGGTGTCTCCTATGGAGTGGTGTCCATAAAACCATAATAGAGTGGAGTGGTATCCACAAAACTAGAGTAGAGGGTATTGGTGTCTCTTGTGGAGTGGTGTCCACAAAACTAGAACAAAGTAGAGTGGTATTCATAGAACCAAATTAGAGGGGATTGGTATCCACAAAATTAGAATAGAGTGGACTGGTGTCCATATAACCAGAGCATAGGAGATTGGTGTCTCCTGTGGAGTGGTGTCCACAAAATCAAAATAGAGTGGAGTGGTATCCACAAAACTAGAGTATAGGGGATTGGTGTCTCTTGTGGAGTGGTGTCCACAAAACTAGAATAGAGTGGAGTGGTGTCCACAGAACTAGAGCAGAGAGGATTAGTGTATCTTATGGATAGGTTTCCATGAACTTGAGAGGGTATTGGTACATCCTGTGGATTTTTTCCATGAACATTGTAATAGGGGATTGGTATCTCTTATGGGTTGGAGAACATGAAATTTGCTGAGAAATTTATAAGCAAAATTTGTTCATAGATGTAGACCGCATTGGGTGAACCACATTAAATATATGTCTCTTATGTGTGTTGTGATTTGTGTATTTTTTCATTATTGCAATTTATATTATTTTTTTTATCATTTGGATTGAAAATTAAAAAGTTTTATCTTATACTATTCACCCCTCCTCTTAGTATATGCTTGTGTTCTTCAGCAAAATCATTATGCTGAAATTTTGTGTGATGAAGAAGATGAATATAAATTGAAATATATCATTGGAGAACCCATAGAAGTGATACAATTTAAAACAAATAATATTACAAGAGGATTACTCTCTTTAGAAAGTCAGTTTTATGATTTTGACAGGGCTCACAAACCCATTTTTCAAGAGTCATAGGCTGATGAAATCAATATCAGAATGAAACAAGAACCTAGAATGGTAAAAATTAACAAAGTTTTATTGGGAAAAGAAAGAAACCAATACTTAAATTTTCTCAAAAATAATATAGAAGTTTTCACTTGGAGTTATGAAGATCTTAAAACATTAAACACTAAGGTAATGACTCACATTATTCCTCTACAAGAAGGCACCAAACCTCATAGGAAAAAATAATGAAAGTTCAATCCTACACTATACCTAGTAATGCAAAAAGAGGTTCAGAAGTTGCTAGATGCAAATATTATCAGAAAATTTAGATTTTATTCTTGAATAGCCAACCTGGTACCTATCAGGAAGAAAAGTGGTGATATCAAATTATGTGTAGACTTCAGAAAATTTAATAAGAACTTATTGAAAGATAACTATTCACTTACAAATATGGAATAGTTATTATAAGTAGTTGTGGGATCATATAGGATGTATTTGTTGGGTGATTTTTCAAGGTATAATCAGATACAAGCCAATCTAGAAGATAGGTATAATACTACTTTCAACACTCCTTGGTGAACGTTCAAGTATCATAGGGTTCGATTTGGACTTATGAATGCAGGTGCTACTTTTTATAGAGCCATGGAATTTTCCTTTAAGGGAATCATATTAAAGAAGTGGTGGTTTACCTTGATGATATAACATTATGTAAAAATAGATAACTTCACACATTTTTCTTAAGTCTTCAAAATATGTAAAGAGTTTGGTATTTTTTTAAATCCTAAAAAGTCCATCTTTGGGGCTACGCAAGGCAAGTTGCTAGAACATGTGGTATCTAAAGAAGGAATTAGAATTTATCCATAGAGAACTGTAGCTATTGAAAAAATTCCTCCACAAAATAATTTTAAAGGAATTAGATCATTTTTTGTGAAAATCAACTTTATTCGAAGATTTGTTCCTAATTTTGCTCAGATAGCAAATCCCATAAATGACATGATAAAGAAATATGGAAATATAATATGGACTAAAGATAACATGAAAGCTTTTTAGAATATAAAATATACAATCACACAAGCCCCTATGTTAACATGCCCTGATTATACAAAGGATTTTAATATTTACTCATTTGCTTCAGAAAGTACTATAGTTGTTGTACTATCTCAAAAGGAACAAAAAATAGTGAAAGACACATAGCCTTTATGAGATATAGAATGAAGGGAGCACAACTAAAATATACCATGATAAAAAATAGGCTTTCTATTTAATAAGAGCTTTTAATCACTTTAAAGGTATATTTAGGTCAAATAAGGTGATAGCGTGCATCCCTTATATAACCATTAAAGATGTTTTCACATAAGAAGAACTTGCAGGTAGTTCATAAAGATGGATGGTTAAGTTGCTATAGTATAATGTCAATTTTAAGGTAGTAAATACCATTAAAGGTCAAGGTTTAGCAAAATATATGGCCACTAAGGGAGGAGAAGATATTAATAATACAATCATGGTAGATGATGTACAACAAAATAGAAGGATAGATAGTTCTAAAAAATGATTAGTACAAAGATAGAGAATTCTATTTATAGTCATTATCATTTCTAGAAGGTTTGTTACAAAGTAAAATGAGAAGCATCAAAAAACAAGCTTAGAAATTTTACATTCAAGATGACAAATTTATTGGAGGCATCCAAATAGTGTATTGTTACTCTATCTATTTCAAGAAGAGGTTCCTAAAACCATCAAATAATTCCATATTGGCTTCTGTGGAGGACACTTCACCTCAAAAGCAACAACAAATAGCATAATGAGAGCTGGACTAGCCTTATATGTTCAATTATGTGTATATGTTTATCAAAAAGTGTCAAACTTACCACATATTTGCGAGTAAGAAAAAATTGCCTATCATGCCCTTGAAACATGTGACAATCGAAGATTCATTCACTCAGTGGGGATGGAAATAATAGGAGAGATCAATCCAAATTCCTGAGGAGGGAATAGGTGGATAATCGCAGTAACAAATTACTTCACAAAGTGGGTAGAGGAAGCCCCATTAAATAAATCAACAATAGAAGTAATCATCAAGTTTTTAGAAGAAAATATTTGGCTATATTCAGAGTACCCAAGAAGCTAATAGATGACAATGGAAATACTTCACTTCATTTGATATGGTAGAGTTTTGTGCCAAATATATCATAGAACTAGCTCATTCTGCCAATTATTATTCTTGAGGTAATGGCAAAACAATTCAATCAATGCCAATCGAAGAACATTTACAAGCAAGGAAGTTGGTGAAAGTCATAGAGTACGATTCAAAGGTTGATTTACTAAGGTTAGAATTTTTAATTTAATTTTTTCTATTAAGGTTATGTGGAGTCATAAGGTATATAGTGCAATGGAATATAATTTAATTAAGGAGTGATAAATAGATTTTAATTTTAATTTAGGAGCTATAAGGTTTATTTTTTGGAATCAAAGTTTTTATTTTAAAGATATGGAGTAATAAGGATGTCTACTTTGTTACATTTTTTATTATTCAATTTTTTATATTTGAAGTTTTTAAAAAAAGGTAGAAGAATTATTTTTAATAAAATTTGAAAAATAAATATAGGTTAGGATATTTTTTAATTTTGCAAATTTATAATTTTTGGAGTTAAAAAGTTTTCAACATCAAAGGATTAGAAAATAAAAATTTACAAATTTCATATTGTTACTTCAAAACTAGGGATTCATAAGGTTTACCACTCCATAGGAATAAAATTAGCAGAATCAATATTTGAATTATACAAACCTAGGAGTTATAAGGTTTTCTACTTCAAAGGAAATTGTCATGGATTATTGGTATATTGACTTGGATGCAAGTAGACATATGATAGGAAGTCAACAATGGTTTAATAATCTTCAATAGAAATATCAAAAACTTATTGTTATATCAGATAGTATGACTTATGAGGTCAAATGAATAGGAGATGTTTTAATTAATCTATGAAATAGAAAAAGAATAGTTAGAGATGTACTGTATGTAACTGAATTAACTACTAATATTCTTTGAGTATCTCAAATTATGGAACAAAAATTAGTAGTTGATTTCCAAACTATTAAAGATAAAAATATTTGTTTTATTACTAAACAAGGAAAATTTCTAGCCACTGGTTCATAAGAATAGTTTTTTTATTCTAGATACAATGACCAACAAGGCTCTATCAATGGGAACTCTAGAGACTAAATAAATTTGGCACAAAATATTAGGATATATAAGTGCATCTTAATTAAATGAAATGAGTAAACATCAAATTATTAAAGGATTACCTAAACTTTCTTGGAAATCTACCATTTGTCCAGAATATATAGTAGGGAAGCAACATAAAATTCCTTTTAAATTCATTTAGCATAGAACTTGAGAACAATTGGAATTATTATATATTTATTTATGTGGTCCAATGAATATCACTTAGATGATTTTTTGATGATTAATCCAAAAAAAATGTGGGTATATTTTATTAAATTTAAATGTGAAGCATTCAATCACTTCAAACAATTCAAATTGGTAGTTGAAAATAAAATAGGACAAACAATCAAGAATATTTGATCAAATAGAGGAGGGGATTTCTTGTCAAAGGAATTTAATTTATATCTAAAAACCAATGGTATAAAAATATAACTTGCTATAGCATATTCACCACAACAAAATGGTATTGCAAAAAGAAGAAATAGATCAATTATGCAATTTTTTTGAAGTATGTTTAAAGAAGCTCAGCTTGATCATCAATATTGGGCAAAAGCAGTAAAAATAATTTTTTACAAATAGATATCTTACAAAAATATTGAAAAATATCATTCCTGAAGAAGTATGAACAAGAAAAAAACCATCAGTAGAACAACTAAGAATATTTGGTTGTAAAGCATATATGCATATCCCAAAGCAAAGAAGAACTAAACTAGATGATAAAACTATGTGTGGAATATTTATTGGTTATGATGATGATTCAACAAGTTACAGAATAATTGATCGCATAACAAAGAAAATCTACATAAGCAGAGATGTACTATTTGATAAAGGAAATTTATCCCTTTCTTGGTGCTTTAAACGGTGTAAAAGGTTTAAAATGATCGTGGCATGGTGGTTATAGGGGTGGGCTACACAAAGATCTTTATTTCTAGGGTGGATAGCGTAGAATACTATGGCAGCCATAAAAATCCGAACAACCTACCTGGATTCGTGAAGGCTACTGATTCCACCACATAAAATCAAATATATATATATATATATATATATTATAAAGGAAACAAAAATGGAATTAAAGAACAAAAATATGATTTAGAGGAAATTATTAAATTTTAGAAGACTCATTAAGTGAAGATTCAGAATTAGGTGTACTGATTGAAAACTTAGAAACTGCTACAATCCCACAATGAAAATAATATATATGGCTTAGAAATACACGTAAGGATTCAAATCTAGAGCAAATGCAACATATTATTACCACTAGATCACATGCTCATAGTTTAACAAGAATTAATAGGGGATTGCTAACTTCTATAGTAGAACCTACAATGACAAAAACTACCATAAATCATCCAAAATGGAAAGCAACTATGGAATCAAAATATGAAACATTAATGAAAAATAAAACATGGAGTTTAGTTGATTTGCATTAGGGAAAGGAAATAGTTGGATTTAAATGGATCTACAAGATAAAATACAAAGTAGATGGT
The DNA here is from genome assembly GCA_028583015.1 of Wollemia nobilis. NCBI lineage: Eukaryota > Viridiplantae > Streptophyta > Pinopsida > Araucariales > Araucariaceae > Wollemia > Wollemia nobilis. Next base: position 1,567,311 of record JAQPPZ010000613.1, on the reverse strand, counting down.
TCACTTGACAAATACAAAGCTTTTTTAGTCATAAAAGGATATACTCAAATAGAAGGAATTGATTATGGTGAAACTTTTGCACCAACATCATGAATGACTACTATTCAAACAATTTGTGCTCTAACAGAACATCATGGATGGATACTACATCAAATGGATTTTAAAAGTGGATTTCTTAATGAAGATCTTGAAGAAGAAGTATATATGTCACAACTAGAAGGATTTGAGATTAAAGGATAAGAACATAAAGTCTATAAGCTGAACAAACCCTTGTATGGTCTAAAGCAAGAACCAAGAGCATGGTATATAGATATTACTAATCATTTATTATAGCATTAATTTCAAAAGAAGTTTTTTAGATCCAAATCTTTATACAAAAATATTGGACATGACATAATCATACTTGTAGTACATGTTGACGATATAGTTATTATAAGAAGTTCAAAAATTTAGATAAATAAAGTTAAAAAATATTTAGATAAGGATTTTCAGATGATAGATTTGGGATTACATTATTTTCTTGGTTTGGATAATTTAAAAAAAGGAAGGCATTATCACAATAACATAAATAAAATATACAAAAAAAATACTTGAAAAATATAGAATGTAAACATGTAAACCCAAAAATACACCTATGGAATAGGGATTACAATTGTCTAGATATGATGAGACACCTCTAGTCTCAACTACTATTTATTAACAATTAATTGGAATTCTTCTATATCTAACAAATACCAGACCAAATATAGTTTTTTTTGTAAATTATATTTCAAGATTCATGCAAGAGCCTAGAGAAAGACACTAGAAATCTAATAAAATAACACTAAAACATATTAGCAAAACTATAGAATATGCACTAAAATACAAAAAGGATAATGAAAATTTATTTTTACAAAGATATTCAAATTTAGATTATATAGGATCTTTAGATGATAAAAAATCTACATCAAGCTATCTTTTCTATCTTGTATTTGGACCCATTTCTTGGTATAGTAAAAAACAACATGTAGTGGTACTTTTGTCTATAGAAGCAAAATATAATGTAGCAAAATATTTGGTTTGTGAAGCACTTTGGATACAATATATTTTATTATATATGGGCATAAAAAGGACTCCTCTAGAAATAAATTGTGATAATCATAGTGTTCTTAATTTGATCAAAAATCCAATCATACATGAAAGAACAAATCATATACAAGTTCAATTTCATTTTATAAAGGATAATATTCAATTAAAACATGTTTCTACTAAGGAACAAATTGCAGATATTTTTAGAAAAGCTCTTGGTAAAAACAAGTTTCAAACATTCCAAAATCTTCTATGTACCTCAAGAGAAGTAAATAGCAAATAATGTAATACGAATATGTTATATGGTATTACATTATTTGATAAATAAGAATGTGTAAAATATTTAATGTGTCATGAAGAAGGTAAAGAGTCTTCTATGCAAGTGGTATTTAAAGGTCACATGAAAGGAAAAAATAAAGAATGTGAAGAGTTGTTTTGTAAAGTTATATTATGGATACAAAGCTCCATAACATGTATCTCTCTAATTTGAAATTATTGAAGAAAAATAAAGTTGAATTTTATTGTAAGTATTTGTATTTGAGATACAACATAAGGGATTTAGCCTCTCTTTGAGATGTCCAAGGTTTAAACCCCACTCAGTATGAGGGGACTGGTACCCCTCATAAAAAACTATGTAAACTCATTGAAAAAAGTATTTGTATTTGAGATTCATTTCATTCTACTCATTATATTATTACATTGACCTTTATTGTGGTTATTCTATATTTGGGAACCTATGTGATATATTTGTAGATAATATTTAATATTTTTTGGTAGTATTAAGGATTAAAAATCCAATAAATATGTTTACAATAGAGCCCATGGATATTATTTATAGTAAATTTTCATAGAGGAGTTACCTATGACAATGTTATTTGGAAAATTTTCCAACTTATTATGTGCCTCAAAAATTTATTAATAATTTGGAAGAAGGAAGATTATGTCCCCTTCAACCTTTGGATTTAGGTCATCTTCCCCCTCCCTATTGTTTTCACATCTTAATGTCGTAGTCACCCATCGCAATAGTTGGATGCACCTAAAACTCATGCCTCGCATGGAGTACAACAATTCAAAAGTTTTGAGAGCATAGAATGGTGCTTAGAGGACAGCCTGTGGGGTTTTTTAGAAGGTTGTATCCTTGTTCAAATGTGATATTTAAGCTCACCTTCCTAATATAGCCTATTCTAATTGCATTTCAAATTAAAATGGGAAAGAGAGAAATGACTGAAAAGCAATTAATTGGAAAATAAAACCTACACTATAGGAGGCAATGCACCAAGATCATAAGGCTCTTCTACACAATAAAGAGATTAGTAAACACATACATCATTCATCAATAGTGCAAATTGAGCATGATTTCATCTAACATGAATATTCATGCACAACATATACACATAATAATAAATATATAATTTTGAATAGCCACATCTTCTCATATATATATATATATATATATATATATATATATATATATATATATATATATATATATATATATCATAGATTTGATTACAATCATGCTAAAAAAAGGCTCAAAAACTAATTGACAAAGTGATGCAGGAGCATCCGGTACAGTGTCGGCAATCTTGCATCCTTCTAAATTTTCTTTAAGTTTTTTGTATTTTGATGTATTTTGGTTCCTTTCCGGAGGAGGGAAGATGTTGCAAAGCAGAAGGGGAAGTTGGTAGAAGAGCTAAGGCAAAAGTTGGGGAGGTCGCGAAATCGCGACCTCCGAAGCGGTGGCAAAGGCAGGGACCAGTTCTGTCGCGATATCGCGACGTCGCGATATCGCGACATTTGTTTGCAGTTGGAACGTAGGGAGGATTCCGTCGCGATATCGCGACGTCGCGATGTCGCGACGGTTGTTGAGAAGCAAAGGCAAGGGGTGATCTCCGTCGCGATATCGCGACTTTATTTTAGAGGCGGTGGTGAGGAGCTTTAGACGTCGCGATATCGCGACGGTCTACAGAACATGGCGGAGGAGTTGAGTCCTGTCGCGATATCGCGGCAAATCAGAAACTGCCACGTGGCGTATTTCCAAGGCAGTACCAAGGGTTAAGACAAACCCAAGATCATGGCAAAGGACCTCAGAAAGGTGAAGACGAAGGTGGAGGGGTCGACCACGACCAAGTAAAGTTAAGGTCGAAGAAAATAGCGGACGGCCAAGCAAGGCCGAAATCCTTGACACGTGGCCTGCCACGTGTATCCTCAGACAGTTGTAAAGGGCACGTGCCTTGAAGATTGCGCATTAAGGAGAGGGCAAGCCGAATTTAAACACGTGGTTAGCTACGTGAATCTGGTTAAAGATGGAGGCCACGTATCATGGAATGAAATTTTACAGCCGCATGCATTAAAGAAAGAGAACCACCTTTTAGAGGGATTTTTTTTTTCGACAAAACGATAGATTTAGAGCATGGACAGTATGGGTGAGCAGAGGCTCGGAAGGACAGTCTGACCGGAGCGGCGGTGCAGGTCAATGAGGCCATTAATGAGGGCTTCTTGGTAGGTCGGGCAGTGACCCATTTATGACCGAGAAATTTGAAGCTTCGAAGGGGGGGAAATTTGAATTCGAATTTTTGTTAGGTGAAGGCATTAATTGCCGAGAGGATCGGGGGCCTCGTTAAAAGCCCAAAAATTTGTAATGGAAGGAGGGGGACCGGAGAACAGAGGAGGTAGTACAGTGGAAGAACAGAGCCGAAGTCGGCCATTGTAAAGCCTGCGGGCTGTTTCATTCAAGCCTGTAAAATATTTTTTTTAATTTTTAATGAAAAGGCAAGTTTCTTGAAGTGTTGGTTCCCGGTGCCCCGTCAGTGGTATCAGAGCAGGAGTTCCTGAGCGTACAACAGACCGTCGAAGGAGAGAGGCAGTTGTACCAGGACGTGTGGGAGGGTTTGAGTTTGGGTGAAGATGCCTCCGAGAAGAAACCCGATGGGTGGAAGAGGCATGGCAGCGGAAGATTTCTGGGCATTGCAGCGGCAAGTCCAGGCCCTGCAAGAAGAGCTACGCAGAGGACGTGAGCCGAGAAGGGATGCAGAAAGTGAGGATGAAGTGGAAGAGGAGAATGAGTTTGAAGAAGAGGAAGAAGATGTAGATCCGGCCCAGGCCAGATTGTACAAGGCCATATCCCAGATCGGGAAGAGGCCGAAGTTAGAAGTTCCTACGTATTCCGGGAACTTGAACCCAGAGGAGTTGATAGACTGGGTGAATGATTTAGAAGAATATTTTGAATACGAAGAGGTTGAAGACCCTAACCGGGTCAGATTTGCTAAGACCCGACTGAAGGGTCATGCTAGCATATGGTGGAAGGGGGTACAGTTGGAGAGGAACCGAAGAGGAAAGGAGCGGATAACCAGGTGGGACAGAATGGTGGAGAAATTAAAAAGGCAGTTTATCCCCGTAGATTATGAACTGGACCTGTTACGTAAAATGCAGAGTTTGAGGCAGATGAACAGAACAGTTCAAGAATACACGGAGGAATTTTACAAGATCTCCATCAGAACCGGACATTTGGAAGCAAGCAAGGAAAAAGTGGCCCGTTACATTAATGGGTTGAGACCGAGTGTGCAGGAGGAGTTGAGTTTGGTTCGGGTAAGCACCATTGAAGATGCTTACCAATTTGCTTTGAAGGTTGAAGAAAAGCTGAACCGAAGGTTTGAAAGCAAGCCAAAAGTAAAAGGACCGGGAGGAAAGAACGGTGGAAAGAAAGAAGGAAAGGAAGAGAAGAAAGAAGAGGAGAGCAGCATGAGGTCAGAAAGAAGAAGATGAAGACCCAAAACCGCAAGTTCAGAATGATAACTACCCGAGAGGAAGGGGTAGATCTGGACACGGGAATGAAAGGGGAGTATTCCGTGGAACATGTTTCCACTGTGGTGAAGAAGGGCATCGTGCATTCGAGTGTCCACAACACCGGGAAAAGACGAACAAGAAACCGGTGGGTCCCGCCAGAGCAGTTGTGGCAGTTGAAGATGCTGATTCAGAACATTCTGAAGAAGCTGAAAAGGGAGAAGCCATGATTGTGAGGAGGACCATGCTGGTGGAAGAAGACAAATCTGAACAGAGGAGAAGCCTGTTCCATACCCGGTGCAAGAGTGCAGGCAAAGTTTGCAATGTGATCATCGACAATGGAAGTACAGACAACTTAGTTTCCGAGGAGATGGTTACTAAGTTGCAGTTGGAGAGAAGGAGGCACCCACACCCGTATCGGATTGCGTGGTTGCGAAAGGACCACCGAGCTTGGGTCCGGGAACAGTGTTTAGTCACGTTCCAGATCGGGAGATACCAGGATGAAGTCCTGTGTGATGTATTCCCCATGGATGCTTGCCATTTGCTGTTGGGCAGGCCATGGCAATTTGATCGGAGTGCAGTGCATGATGGACGTGCAAATACGTACTCCTTGGTGAAAGATGGAGTGCGGCACAAGTTGAAGCCATTGCAGACCGAAGATGAGAAAATGTGCAGTAATGCCAAAATTTGTCTGGTAGAAGGCAGAAATTTTTGCCAGGAAACGGAACTTGAACAGGTTGTAAAGGTTGATGGGTGTTCGGAAATATTACAAAGGACGCGGACCGAACAGCCTAGAAGTGAAGGTCACTTCTCTTGTTACCCCGGGTGTCTGATGCAGGAGCATCCGGTAACAGTGTCGGCAATCTTGCATCCTTCTAAATTTTCTTTAAGTTTTTGTATTTTGATGTATTTTGGTTCCTTTCCGGAGGAGGGAAGATGTTGCAAAGCAGAAGGGGAAGTTGGTAGAAGAGCTAAGGCAAAAGTTGGGGAGGTCACGAAATCGCGACCTCCGAAGCGGTGGCAAAGGCAGGGACCAGTTCTGTCGCGATATCGCGACATTTGTTTGCAGTTGGAACGTAGGGAGGATTCCGTCGCGATATCGCGACGTCGTGATATCGCGACGTCGCGATGTCGCGACGGTTGTTGAGAAGCAAAGGCAAGGGGTGATCTCCGTCGCGATATCGCGACGTCGCGATATCGTGACTTTATTTTAGAGGCGGTGGTGAGGAGCTTTAGACGTCGCGATATCGCGACGGTCTACAGAACATGGCGGAGGGGTTGAGTCCTGTCGCGATATCGCGATATCGCGGCAAATCAAAAACTGCCACGTGGCGTATTTCCAAGGCAGTACCAAGGGTTAAGACAAACCCAAGATCATGGCAAAGGACCTCAGAAAGGTGAAGACGAAGGTGGAGGGGTCGACCGCGACCAAGTAAAGTTAAGGTCGAAGAAAATAGCGGACGGCCAGGCATGGCCGATTTTTGACACGTGGCCAGCCACTTGTATTAAAGACAATTGTGAGGGCACGTGCCTTGAAGATTGCGCATTAAGGAGAGGGCAAGCCGAATTTAAACACGTGGTTAGCTACGTGAATCTGGTTAAAGATGGAGGCCACGTATCATGGAATGAAATTTTACAGCCGCATGCATTAAAGAAAGAGAACCACCTTTTAGAGGGATTTTGTTTTTCGACAAAACGGCAGATTCAGAGCATGGACAGTATGGGTGAGCAGAGGCTCGGAAGGACAGTCTGACCGGAGCGGCGGTGCAGGTCAATGAGGCCATTAATGAGGGCTTCTTGGTAGGTCGGGCAGTGACCCATTTATGACCGAGAAATTTGAAGCTTCGAAGGGGGGGAAATTTGAATTCAAATTTTTGTTAGGTGAAGGCATTAATTGCCGAGAGGATCGGGGGCCTCGTTAAAAGCCCAAAAATTTGTAATGGAAGGAGGGGGACCGGAGAACAGAGGAGGTGGTACAATGGAAGAACAGAGTCGAACTCGGCCATTGTAAAGCCTGCGGGCTGTTTCATTCAAGCCTGTAAAATATTTTTTTTAATTTTTAATGAAAAGGCAAGTTTCTTGAAGTGTTGGTTCTTTCGGTGCCCCGTCACAAAGTGACTCAAGGCTCGATCCAGACTGTTATACAAAAAAGGAGTGAAAGAGATATTACATGCAAGGCTAAATATTAGGCATGAATAAGAAACTTTTGATCCTTTCCAATGAAGATAAGATTGGTATTTATAGACAAAAGTTACAAAAGTTTTTCCTCCTAAAATTGCACTAAAAATTCAAAATACCCTTTTCAAATTTTTCCTGGAATCCAACAAATTAATTACAAACAATACCAAGGTCTATGGATCTATAGCCATTAATCACATAGGGTTTTGGGTCTATGGATGTGAATTATCTGCTGCTTGCACAAACTTCTAATACTAGAAATCTTCAGAGATGAGATACTAGGATCTCCTTCAATTAATATCATTAGGCTCAAAGTCGTCTCTTGATAGTTTTTATGTTTTTTTAAATGTATCAATTGCCTCTATGGAAGAGCTTTCTTGGGTGATGAATGTAGCCTATACAAAATCTAGTTATGGCCCTTTTTCATATGGTTGTTCCTTTGTCTTTTGTCACAAAACTAGTTAACACTATTTTACAAGTAATTCTTCCTTCAAATTTAGTTAAAGTTTTAATTTCTACTTATTTGCAAATTTCATGAACTAATTGGCATTCTTTTGCAATTGAATTCAACTTGTATCCTTCTCCAAATTTTGGTTAAATTTTACTAGATCCTGATTATTGAACACTTCAAGATTGTAAGCACATTTAGTTTCTTTCCTTTTGGTTTTAGTTGTTTAGTGGTCTATATTCCTTGCATTTTGTCAATAATTACTAAGGCAGGGAACTTGGTTTTTCATATAGTGAGAATTCACTATAGCTTTTAATGACTCATAGGGATCTCTATATTTTTGGATATTGAGAACCCATAAAATGATTACCTTATTCATTGGGAATGGGATCAAAAATGTTGAATCATAAATAGCAAATGGATTACTAGAGTTTGCTCAACATCATTTGAATTTTCTCCTATTCACCCTTTGAGGGTATCCTTACCTTTTTGAGTAAAAATAAATTCTTTCAAGATTCCATCGATCATCCTATGGGATATCAGCATATTTTCCCAAAACCTATCAAAGATACACTTTGAGCTCAACCATTAGCTTAATTGTTTGAGTTGCTTTATCTATAGTGGAATATTTTGATGATACTTTAATATCCTTCCTTTGCTTTAATAATTTTTAAAAATCATGTAATGGGAGGAGATCTCCTTCTATAACCAAGCGGGAAGGAAGGCAATTTAAATCAAATAAGTGATATACCCTTTCTACTCCCTCACCAATCAATTCAAAGCATTGACTCAAATATTGCATTGGCATGCAAATTGATCTACTTCAAGGATTTGCATAATCAAAAGAAGTGCTCCTTCCTTATGGAAAATACCATGACTATCCATTGTTGATTTGTTAGGTTGATCACCTAAATCTTATACTCATGTAACTTAGTGAACCTAGGACTAGTTTATATCAAAATATGCTTTGTAGTCTTACTAATTTTAGCACTTTATGATGCAGTTGCCTAGACAAACTCTAGAATAAAAATCAAATCATCAAATGCTTTAGTAACCTTATCCCAAAATGCATATTTTATTTTCAATATTTTCTCTATACCACCTACCTTTTGCTTTAACATAGCAGCCTCTCTTCTCTATTCTTCCAAATCTTGCTTTAAGGATTCAAGTTTTTCTTACTATGACATTAGATAGTCCATGTGAGACTTCAATGCCTAAAGCTCATACTGAGGTTGTAAGGGTGTGTTTGACATTATCTAGCTCCTTCTTCCTTGCCAATATCCTTACATGAGTAAGCTATTTATGGCTTATGATTTTACTATATTGTTCTATGAATTTGACTCTATCCTCCAATTGAGCAACTTTAAGGCTTAGATCTACAGAAACCACTTGGTAGTCTTGAATTTGCATTTCTCCTTCCATCTTATAGATGGTGGGTACCAAGTGGTTTAGACACAAAGAAAAGTTTTGAGGGTCATAAATGTTCCTCAATTAGGTTGTTATAGGTTGCTTTGCCTTCTTAGCTACCTCCTATTGCTCATGTTCTTATGCTTGGTCCTATATTTATTGGAACTAAGGCAACACTTCTATGGGTGTGATAAATTGAGCACCAGGTGGTCATTGCTAGTCATCTAAGGTCATGGCCAAAGATCTTAAAAAGGGTAAGGTAATTGGTTGATCTACATTAGTGAGGATTGCAAGAGAAGGTTCAGTGGGGTTATGCAATGTAGAAGGGTCTATGGATGGTATTGGTTAGGAAGTGACCAATGGTGGTGGAGTGGAGAAATTGGAAGAGATAGGGATGGTGATAGGAATGACATCAGAGGTTGAAATGGCTAGGTCAAAAGTAGCAAGTGGTACAGTGGCCATAATTTTGTTCAAGAAAGTTGCTTCATCCTTCATTGAGATGATATCTTTAGAAGTTGCTATTGGAGATTGAATAAGGGTGCCTTGAGGTGGAGCCTCATTCTTCTTTCATTTCTCCCATGATTTAGGTTCAAGGTTCAACATTCTTTTCCTTGGAGGGGCTTCACCTCTTATTGACCTCTTTCACTTAGATTTATCCTTTAATGTAATTGACCATGTTGATGTTGCTATATCTAGAGGTATTAAAACTAATACCATAGTTGAGAAAATCTGCAAAAAAAAAATATTTTGTCGATTGTTTCCTGATTCACAGGCTAGCCGATTTTTTACCAATTTTGCCATTTTTTTCTTGAAAAATTCTGATATGCATGAAAAAAAATATCAATGAAAATTTGCATTTTCTTTGGTTTTTCAATAAAAATGTTGATTTCTTGCTGATATTTTCCCCTATTTTTGTTGATTTTGTTTTGTTGCCTATTTTTAAACCAACCGATTTACTACCCGATTTTGATTTTCTCAATTATGACTAAGACTATAGTTAGAATCCCTTATGTTGAGCTAATTGGTATGATTGCATGCTCCTATTTTAATTTATATTTACCTCTACATCACAAGAAACTTATTTTATATATTCCATGTTATAACATTGAATGATGTTTTCATCCTCATTTAGATCCATACTTTTGAAAGACATCTCATTATAATTTATTCCCTAGAAAAATTTCCACCAAGTTCTAATCTTGTTACTATTGCACCCTAGCTTCTATAGAAGATTCTTCTTGGTTGGATTGATTCAAGACTTAGGGTCAACACTGGTCACCTTTATATAGAAGCTTTCATACAAGTTATTCTAGGGTTTGGATGGAAAGAAATGTTCTCTCTAGAATGGTGGGTAAAATATTTCTATACTTTGGAACATCTCAATTCCATGCTTAGGTTCATGGAAGAATTTTTGGAAGGCATTTCCACTTGTTAGCCATGTAGTAAACTTGTTGTCTGGATCATAATTCTAGGAATAATTCAAATTTTCTAACCCTAATTTTTTTAGCTTAGATTTTAACTTAGGGGCTTCCTTCCTTTAGTAGAGACACACTTTCCAAATTCATTCGGTCTTTGTAGAATAATACTTTTATCCTCCCACTCTTGAAGGTGACATCAATTGAGTTCACTTGTCTAAATATTTCTAGAGATAGAAACTTTTTTATCACATATTATGGAAATATATGTATGGGTTTGTTGAACCTAAAAAGGGTATTAATGGTAGAATCTTGCAAGAGATATAAATCTCCTTTTATTTAGAACTACAAGTTCCTAGTGCATATTTTTTTGATATGCCAAAGTCTTCCTCCTTTAATTGCGCTCAAGGTTGGCATCAATAACTCACTGAAAAAATAGTATTAGGAGGATTCCTAGGAGAGGACTTCCATACAAAAGGAAACATGTTTTCCTAGGCCATTATCATCTTCCATATTTAGGCCCAAATGTACAAACAACTCAATATTTTAAAATAGTACTAAATGGGCTAAGAATGAGCGATACTTGAAGGTATAATAATCCCAGAATCTATATAACCCTTCATGGATCTGATGGACTAAAAAATTGCTATGGTCTAGGATTAGGGTTCTATTCTTTAGGATACCACTCAACATGTGTATGATGCCCAATTCTTCCTACAACACTCCTCCATCATCATTGGTACTAAAAAATGAATGTTGGCATACTTAAAGCATCCTTGGTATATTCATTGAATATCTATCAATTTAAAGGAAATTTTTCCATGGATGCCTTTGGCTTTTAGACATCTAGGTTCAAGCATTTCAGATTTTCTTTGGCTTTGGCATAATACCCATTTGAAACCTCCATATTTAATTTGAGTCCCTCTAGCACCAGTAGGATCTATTGCATAGATTCTCATGAAATAATCAACTCAAAATGGTCATCATGGGTCCTATGTTATAATTCAAGGCACATTCTTTCACCAATTTATAACAATAATGTGCTTAGGGAATCAGGTATTAGGCTAAGCAACTAGTCTAAATCCTTGTGTGAAGAATTTATCTTCACTTTTAAGGCATTTTTGGTAAGCATCTTCCCTTAGACTCCTTGTATATTCTAACAACTTTGGGTTTGTTACTCCTTTTGTAGCATCTTCAATGCATATCAAAGGCTCTATCCATGTACTTGAGTGCAAGTTTATCTTTTTAAATTTGGGCAAGGAGTTGTGATAGTTTTGAGGATGGGGTAGATGTCTTATTATTTCTCTTGGATTCCATAGTCATCGTAAATTATTTGATCTATCTAAGATTTTCTATCCTTTTTCTTCATGCTTTAGAGCTTACAAATATTCTAGTTGTTTAAGACAAGATGGAAAATATTTGGGATATAAAAGGTATTAATAGGCTTATTACCCCATTTTTTTTATTAATGCACATGTAGAGTTTTAGTCTCTATTTGGTTGCAAGGAGTAGTTATGATACTTTCTTGGCTAACAAGGTTTATTGGTTCATGTGCCACTCCTTATAATTAGTTAATTTCAAATATTACCACTAAAATACTACCTACCTTTAATACCACATTTCTAAACCTTTTCATCTTGTCTATTTAAGTTTTGATCGAATGGTTTAGGTTTTTCCTACTTCAATGAAATGAGCTAGGTTCCATGTATTGTCTACTTAACCCTAAGGTGTATGATCTAGATAGTTTGGATAGGCTATGTGGGTCAAATATCCTAGTAGCCTTGTGCTTTCTTTTGTTGATAGTGTTCCAATTAGGAGGAACTTTTAGTTCTTTTGAATCTGGTCCATAATTGTCTCACCATAATCACACAAGCATGTAGCATTAGTTGGCATGTTGGTCTCATGGATTTAATCAATGAATCTTGGGCTAAAAAGTTGGTATAGTGCATTTATACCATGGATTTTCTTGCAAAACTCAACTATTGCAATAGATCCTCTATGATTTTCCTATTAAATCTATACCACTTTGGAAACTCCTTAAAACATGTGAAAAAAAATTATTTTCTATTAAATAAGTGTATTGGTTTGAAGAGCTTCATTTCTAAGATAATTTTTGCTTGAGGTTATATACTTTTAGGATGCATGGGATAATAATAAGTGGTCATCTAGAGGTTGGTAATGATGTTTAATTATAAACTTGCTATCTTGAAAAGTTACTTTCATAGCATTAGAGTATGACATCATAGGTTGAGCTTTGTCTATGGCTTCTCTTACCTGCATGATCATTGCACCTGGTTCATCCATGCCTAAAATATTTATCTGCTTGTACATTTAATAGAACCTCAATCAAAACCTAGCACACAAATTCTCCTATTTCATTCACATAAAGTACCTCTCTCTCTCTCTCTCTCTCTCTCTCTCTCTCTCTCTCTCTCTCTCTCTCTCTCTCTCTATGAGTAAATAAACAAGTAACAATTCATCCTTATACCTGTTGGCTTAAAAACTCTATCAGGACTAGAATCCTAAAATTTAGTAGCCTATTACTCTTTTTGTTCATGAGGAATGAAAATATATACCCCATATTTGGATAGTTCTAACTCACTATAAAAATCTAGTCAATATTTGGTTCAACTATAGATAGATTTTGAATATGATACTTATGGAGTATTTTGGATGGAATTTTGACCATGCTTTCATATTTGGTCCTCAAGACCATGAATGTTCAATCTGTATAATAATAGACTTTTAGTTTAGTTATGACGTCTTTGGATAAACATTGTAGACACCTAAAAGTCTCACATTGTACCTCAGTCCATGCTAAGAGGTGATTAATTTACAAAACCCATAAAATTTACATAATTTACCTCAAAATACTATCCATCCCATTTAAGCCCCCCTTGGTCACTTAATACCCTTCCTATGCGTATCCCTTGGTAACCATGTGATCACCCCTTTAAGCCTAACCTAGAAACACCTCATCCTAGCCTACCCTTTGACTAGTCTACCTAGCTCACCCTAGCATAACCTTGGTTAACTCATAACCTTGGTCAAACTCGACATCATAGTAAAACTTAAAATTATGGTCAACCTAACCCATTGTTAACCAAAACCATGGTCAACATCCCCTTTGGTTTTGCTCGTTTCTCCCAATTACAAGTACAAAATACTACTCGATGCAGATAAAATCTTTAGCAACACTAGAAGAGCCTCTATAACACAAAAAACCTCTATCTAGAAATCACAGTTCCATTCATATGGATAGGTATGAACAAAATCTCCATACCCAAGGGTATGATCCCCTTTAGGGATCAATTTTAGTCCAAATACCTTGTAATAGACTACTAGGCCAAGTGAGTAACACTATTTTATTATTTTATGTCACTTTTAGTCACTTTCATCATGCAATAGGCTAGTATCATTTGGTCTTTTTGTCTTCTATCACAAGGGGTCTAATTGAGATAGACCACCATATGTTACTAACCATTTTTATAAGGATGTGCAGGTTTAGTGGATATATACAACAAACAATGGCCTACACACAATAAGCCCACTCCACTTGAGGTGCCCATGGAATACCTTTGGTGTTGTTGAATCATTCACTGAAAGAAGGCTCCCACCTTGGGAATACCCATGTTGTAGCCCTTTTGGAAAACTCATGAAAAAGATAAAATTTGTAACCCTTTTACTTCTTAATGCAAAACAACAAATTTTTCATGTACATTGATATATGTCAAATGAAACTAGGAGATCAATCACCATTACATTCCTATGATATCATGAGACTGGGATAGATGTATGGTGTGAGTGAAAGGTTTTTTTCTATCCTAAGTATTTGGAATACTCTCATCTATTTGCACTATTATTTTATTGATTGGTTTATAAGCCAATACTAATGCATCTACCACTACTCTTGGTATTTTTGAAGTACTTACCCCAAAATTGATCATGCAATTATGTATCAATTTATCACCGTAGACTAGGGTCAAGTAGAAGGGCATGGAGCTGATTTGGCTAGTTATCAAACTAGATACTTGCAATATTGTCAATTCCTTCTTTTATTTTAGCTCTTTCTATTCCTCCAAGGCTTCCTTCAATATCTCCATCTATGCGAGCATGGATAATACATACCATATAGGCATGGCCACCATGGACCCTTTTAAGTGGTTAGCCATGCTAAAAGACTCAAAAAATGTACATTTGGAGTCATAAATGGTTATGACTACAATTTGGGCCCTTTCATAGCTGATTGAGAAATGTTTACTATTTTGGGCATGAGTGTGTGCTACTATGGTACTTTTAGGATATTTTGTCTAGTAGCTATTATAAGTTTTTGTGTGTTCTAGTTGGCCAAATTTGGATATTTGGAATTTATTTCTTGCTCATCTCTTTATCCTTGATTACCCTTATTTTGGCCTTCATTATATATTTCAATTGGACTTGTGGCTTGTCAAGCACTAAAGTTCCTATTTCATCAAATATATCATGCATTTCCTCTTCATCCCACATGATTAGTATCAACTTTAGAGGAGCAAAATTTGATTTGTTGTGAGTTGGGGTCAATTAAGGTTAGCTCTATGATTGCATTTCCATCCCTAAATGAGGAATAGATGCCTAGACTAGGACCTTCTCATTCAATACTTCTATGGATTGCTAAAAAAAATTCCCAAAATAAATGTTTAAATGGTAAGCATATGGGTATTGACAATACCTTGTAGTAGAATTCTCCACATAGTTGTTTTTCATGGGAGCTATATCTTGATTGGGATTAGGAGGAAACTATTACAATGGGGTTAGGATAGGAAATATCTATTAATTATGTCTATGGGCTAGTCTTGCATCCTTGTTGGCCTAGAATTAAGGTTTTTGGTTACCCATTAGAAGGATGTCTATAGCCCTGGTTATTATATTAGAATGGAGGTCATATATTATTTGGATATTGAAACCTCTAGTAATTTTTTTGCCTCCTCAAAGCCAATACTTTATTCAAGAGTGTCCTAAGTATATGTTTTAATTCATATAGCTCAATTGAGGATTGGGAGTTCAAATCTAAAATATTAAAAGTGGTAAGAGGTATTAGGACCAAAAATAGGTTTAAAACTAGAGCAGGATGAAATTTTATGGGTTGCACAGCTAGAAGAGGTTGATGTGGGGGTTGGGTGCTTGGAAACAGATGCATGGGGAGCCTAGGAGCTTTCCTTACTATCTTAAGGAGGTCATTCTTGCTTGAATGGCTATCCCATTATCCATCGATAAGTATTTTCCTTCTTTAAACTTAATTATCATGGCAATATTTGAATTGAAAGCTTTCAAATAGTATATGAATGCCATACCTAGGGGAGATCAAATTTCATCTAAAATTCCATATGAGGTTTTATAAAACTAGGTATTGAAGTCATCCATTGCCTCCATGGATCCCCTTTTTATAGATGTTAAGTTCTCTATGAGAGATAATCCATCAACATTCTCCTTGAATCTATCCACCAGTTGATCAGTAAGTTGATCCTATCTATTGATTGAGAGTGGGGAGAATTTATATACGATTCCCTTGATTTTCCTCTAAAATACATCAACAATAGTCTTAGAACCAAATTTTGTTCATCAATATTGTGTATTACACTTAAGCTCACCATGTGATGTAGTTTTTCTACATATTTTGTAGTTTTATAGGGCAATAAATTTAAGGCTAAGGCCAATATTGGGTCCCAAATAGTAGGTGCTAGGTGGAATAGGTAGAATCAAGGGACCTCTATCATTCCATATTAAAAATCTCATTATGGACTTATTATATTATGTGGGCATATTCTAGTTTTGATCTCTTTTTCCTTTTGAAACTGGGTTGAGGGTTTACACTAGTGGCTAAGGATTTTAAGCTGTAAGAGATCTAGTAGAAAATATTGCATTCATAAAGTTGTTGGTCATATTTTTTTAGCAAAGTTATCAGGTAAATGTTAAATGTGATTCAAAAAGTAGATAGACAAAGAGTTTCATCATAATTTTAGTTTGATATTTCTTTAGGTGGCCATTTTAGGGTATTCTCCTTTAGCAAAGTCATTGAAATCTTAAGTTCTTCATCTAGGGGAGTCACCAAGTGAAAATTTATGATTCTTCAATAAGCAAATGAGTTTATACCTTTACCAAAATCCTAGCTTGATATCTGTAGTTGTGAGATAAATTGATGTGATTCATTCCATTGGGTATGCCAAGAAAATTCTTGTTGTCTCTAAATACCATATTCACCCATTGTAATAATTAGATGCACCTAACAGTCATGCATTGCATGGAGTAGAATAGTCTAAAAGTCTTGAGAGCATAGAGTGGTGCTTAGAGGAAAACCTCAAGGTTTTTTACAAGGTCATCTCTTGTTCAAATGTGATCTTGAATATTACCTTCCTAAGCTATCATAATCTAATTACATTTCAAAGAAAAATGTGAAAGAGAGAAATAACCAAAAAAAAAATAACAAGAAAAAAACATACACTACCTGAGGCAATAATCCAAGATACTAAGGCTCTTCTACACAACAATGGGATTAATGAACACATGCATCATTCATCAACGATACAAATTGAACATGATTTTATCCAACATGAATATTCACACACAATAAGAACTATGATAGAAGGTTGAATAGCCATAGGTTCTCATAAATATCATAGTTTGATTACAATCATGCTAAAGAAAAAGGATCAAGAACTAATTGGTGAAGTGACTTAAGATGCAAACCATACTAATACATAGAAGAGGACTAAATAAAATATTACATACAAGGCCAAATATTAGGCACGAATAAGCAACTTTTGATCCTTTATAATTAATAAAAGTTTAGTATTTATAGTTAAAAATAAAAAATCTTTTCCCTACCAAAATTGTACTAGAAATCTGGATGCTCCATATCTCATTTTCCTTCTTCCTATTTGGGATTACCTCTTTTCGTTGGAAATTCTAAAGAAATCCTATGGGATAATGTCATTGAAAGACTTCAAAAAATGCTTTCTACTTGGAGAAGAAATCTTATGTCTCAAGAAGGTAAAATAACTCTTACTATGGCTTACCTCTAAAACATCCTTGTTTATTTCCTATCCTTATTCAAAGCTCCTATAAATGTATATCAAAAAATAGAAAAAATACAAAAACATTTTCTCTAGTTAGAAACTAAAAACAGGCACAGATTTCATCTTGTGGCTTGGGATAATGTTTGTAAACCCAAAGAACAAGGAGGTATAGGGCTTAGCAGGATCCATATTTTCATATTGCTCTCCTTTCTAAGAAATCCTGGCACCTCATTTCCAACGATAATACTGAGTGGGTAAAATTCATCAGAAGGAAATATCTTCAGGCCTCTGAATTCCTTTATGGTGAAGTTCCTTCCGCAGGCTCTTCCTTTTGGAAGTCTATTTGTGTGGTTCGATTACTTTTAAAAAAAAGGATTAAAATGGCAATTAGGCAAGGGTAGGTCTATTTTATTTTTGGAAGAAAAGTATCTTGGTGACTATCCTCTCATGAAAAATCCTATGCTTCAAAGGTTAATCAACTTCACAAAGCATTTATTTGTTCCTCTGGTGGCTGATTTCATCTCTACTTCTCATGGTATCATGAGTTGGAAAAGACTATCTATTCCTGATCTAGAGGCTGAAATTTCTTGTTTTCATGCTCAGTTATCTTCTATTAGAATTCTTGTAAGAGATTCTATAGATTGTCCAATTTGGAAACCCACTGATTTGGGATAATTCTCAGTCAAATCAGCTTATCTTCTATCACTTGACACTACTGAAACTCTTATTCCTTTTAAGCTGGTTTGTACTAAGTATCTTATTCCCAAAATTGCTTCCTTCTCTTGGATCTACATTCAATATCATATCTTAACCACAGAGAACCTAATCAAAATGGGCATGCAACTTCCTAACATATGTTACCTTTGCCTCTCTGATTGGGAATCTACTGCCCACTTATTTATGTTTTGTCCTTTTTCCAAAATTGTTCTAAGCAATATTTTTATTAAATTCCACCTTGTTTGGGTTTGTCCTCCTACCATTGTTGACTTGTTCCTCCAGTGGCCTAATTCTTTCAAGAATCACGTGCTGAAAGGACTATGGAAATTTTGTTTACAACATTACCTATGGCAAATATGGCTTGAATGCAATAGAAGTGTTTAAAAAAAAGGCCTTGGATGTCATCCTTGTTATCAACAAAATCATCCTTTGTGCCAAATAGAACATTCTCATAGCCCATCTTGATCCTTTTCCCCGTACTTTGAATATGATTTACTCAAATCCTATCATATTTTCCTAGAAGATCCAAGACCGGTCAACCCTTCAACTTCAAGAACCAACATCAAGTGGCATCCTCCTCCTGTTGGATGGGTCAAGCTTAAATTTGATGAAGCTACTAAAGGAAACCCTAGCAGTATAGGTGTTGGTGGTATTCTTCATGATCACCTTGGCAATTCTATTTTTGCTTATTCTGAACCTTTGGATATTATTTTCAATCATTCTTCTAAAGCCAAGGCTTTATGGAGGGGCCTCCAATTTATTAAAAACATTCTAGGGAACATTATTGTGGAAGGAGACTCGCTAAACATAATCAATTTTTAAAAAAATTCCAAGCTAGCTAGTTGGAGGATAAGAAGCATGATTGAAGAAAGTAAGTAGATCCTTTCTGAACATAATGAAACCATCATCCAACATGCTTCTATAGAAGCCAACTCTATTGTTGACAGATTGGTCAAAATTGGGGTGAATGCCCATGGTTTTCTGATGTGGACAGAATTTCTTCCTCTAGAAGTTGTGATTTCTAGGCTAGATAAAAATATTTGTGATCATGATGTGATTTAACATTTCTATTCACATTCTTGTACACTGCTCTTTTTCCCATGTGATGTCACACTATCCACCGCCTTTTTATTTAGCCTATGATTATTTCTCATCAACCATCACTTCTTAGAATCCCAATGCAAATCTCAACACCATATTTAATCATATCCTCTCCTTTTTTTTTAGATTGTGTCATTTGGCTCTTTCGAGAATCATCCTCCACCTGATTTATTTTTGTTTTGTTTTGAGGGTCATTTTGTGGGGTTTTCTAATATTTCACGTCTCCTATGCCAGTTTTTTCTTTTGGCTCAATTTTTTGGGTATCCCAAAGAGTCAGCACTATCCCTACATATTGCACTTCCTAATCACTTATTGCAGTTTCCAATGTCAGAAAATCCTCTTTGTTCCCAACCCTAGCCAATCTCCTTCCAATAAGTGGGATTTTTCCTTTTTGAGGTATTTTCACTGGTTTTCTTGTTGGTTTCGGATCTGCGACCTCACCTTCTATTTATACTATTTCATGCATGATCCTTTCACTTATCCTCCCATTTCCTTGTGGTTGTTCTCGTTTGTTGTTTCCCCTTTTTTTCTTTCTTTCTATTCTTTTTTGGTTATCAATCATGAAATAAGGGAAACCTGAGTTTACAGAGCCTAAGATATTCAAAATTGAGACCATTTTTGATGACATATTGAAGGATAAATGTGGCCTCATAAATTTTTTCAAAATTTTCTCTCGCGTCAATTGGGAGGTGACTACTGCGTTTGCTGAGACATGGGATAATGGCGTCGTCACCATTCACAACATGGAGTTATAGATAATGATGGAGATTTTTGCTGAGCTTATAGGATAAATCCTTGATGGTAAGGTGATATGGAGGAACAAAAACCATTGGGATGGTGAACTAACCCACTTTCAACAAACATCTGTGATCCGCAAGCTCCATAAAAAATGTTTGTTTTGCCATCACCTTTCCACCCCTTGGAAAGAAATACTTAAACCTATTATGCAATACTTGACTATTGATAATCCTGATTCTCAGTTGTGTAGTTTTCATTTAGCTTTTATCAACCATTTTTGAGAGGCCAAAATGATGAACATCCCTGCTGCTCTTTACTGGTCTATGGACTATGCAATAACTTCAACCCGAGGCAAAAAGGATGATGGTTGGCCCTCTCACCAGGGGTTATTCAAGATTCTTTATAGGTTTTTACTTCTTAAGTTCCCCAAAGGTAATATCCCCAACCCTGATTCTACTATCTTCCTCTACTCCTAGCCCTAAGATCTCTAGGTCCAATAGAAAGAACAAGATTGAGAAATCTCAGGACGTGTCCAACATAAAGAAAAAATTCAAAATTGAAAAAATACATGTTCATTGTTCCTAAAGGCTTGAATTTAAGGAGGCTTCTAAAAATCCCACTCCTACCTCTGAGAGGGCCAAGAAATAACTTTTTAATTCTTCTAACATTGTGGAAAAATACCTTCATAAGCTTATTGTCCAAGCCACGTCTACTACTATCGATCACCTAGAAATTGCTCATGTTGCCATTGGGAAAGCTATTGCGCAGCTTAAGGAGCAGCATCAAGCACTTAGATTGTTTTTCTTCTATGACTCTTTTGAGGATGTACCGGCTACTTATACTACGGGGGAACTTTTTGATATAAAAGACAATGCCAAGGATGAGGAGGTTGTGGAGATCACCAAGGAAGCTTGCAAGGAAGCCCCAAAGGTTATGCCAAAGGATGATGTTAAGGACACTGACCTAGATATTGTGGTTGCATCACCAATGCAGACTGATATTCCCAACTAACGTGTCTATTGTTTCTGCTACTGAAAGCTTGGTCTTAGCTTTCACTTTTTTGTAATGCTCCATATTTTGGTGATTCAGGTCCTTTTTGGTTTTACTGACTGAATGCCTTTTGTTCCTCTAATGATTCCTTTTTTGCATCCTCTATTTTTTCCTCTTTTTTGTTCTCAATTTTTTTTATGTACAAGGCATTGGGATGCCTTTCAAATGCCCTTTTTTAATCAATTCCATTAACTTACCCAAAACAAAATTGTACTAGAAATCTAAAATGCTCTTTTCAAATTTTGCTCAAAATCCAATGAATTAATTATAGATAATATTTAGGTCTATGGATTTAGAGCCATTAATATCATAGGGTTATAGATATCTAGATGTGAAATATTTATCACTTGTGCCAACTACCTATATTGGAAATCTCTAGAGATGAGATATGGGGATCTCCTTCAATTAATATCATTAGACTCAAGGTTGCTTCTCAATAGTTTTTGTGTTGTCTTTAATGCACCAACTACCTCATTGGAATATCATGCTTTAATGGTGAAGGTAACCTATCTAGAATTTGTTTATAGCCCTTTTGTGCATGGATGTTCCTTTTCATTTTGTTGCAACTCTTGTTAGTTCTATTTTATGCACAAATATTCCTTGAACTTTAGTCAAAGTTTTGGTTTTTGCTTGTTTGCATATTCCACTATCTAGTTGGTATTATTTTACAACTAACTTCACCTTGGATCCTTCTCCAAATTTTTGTTAAATGTTACTATATCACAATTACAATATGCTTCAAGATCATGGGTACATCTGGTTTCCTTCCCTCCAATCTTACTTGTTTAGCACTCTAGATTCCTTGGGTTTTACTAGTTATTGCTAAGGGTGGGAACTTGATTTTGAATGTAGTGAGAATTCAATACACCTACTAATATAAACTAATCTAATATAACTACAAAAAATAAGTACATGGAAATCAAATATGTCAAATTAAATGTGTGGAACATAAAGGTGCGATAGATTAAAGTAAATTACATGAAAATAAAATACAATTATATTTGTATCAAGGAGAGTTTGTGATATTTTTAACACATGACAAATTTGAATAACAACAATATACTTATTTTTTTATGGAATTAAAATAACAATGAATTGAAAGAAGTAAAAATGATAATACCATAATAAACATGCATTCCACAGCCCAAAAGAACAATGGCATAGTAATCTAGCATAATATCTTTGTTATTTCTAAATTAGATTAATTACAATGTGGGTATCATAGAGTGTAGCTCTAAATTTCTTATGGAAAAAATATGTTTACAATGGATCCTATTTATAGAAATAATTTGCCTAGGAGTTACCTAAGGTAAGAAATTTCTATTCTTAATAATTCTACTAATTTGGAGCATCTTCGGAAAAATTATGCACCTCCAAATATTGCATGCCTCTAAATACATATCTTTCTTATATCCTTCTAAATTGTTTATGGAATCACAAAAAGATAAATATATTGTTTTCAAGTTTATTGCCTTGGTATTTTCACTCCTTATTCCACTTGTCCAGATGACAAGCAATTCACTCTTGGAAAGAGAGCAAATTCCTCCAATTTTTGGAGTGCATTTCTCTTCTTTGAGTGAAATGCAACTTTGGGAGCAAATCACTCTTTTAGTACTTAATTTTTCCACTTTCCTCAATTTTTTTGTTTTGCATTGTCCCTCCTAGGATTGCAAAATTCACATTCCTTGGTCATCCATTGACTAATTCCTAGAAGGAATTTGAAGGTAGTAGCCAAGCTGCTCTAAGTAAGATATTTTTACTCCTAGTATATCTACTAATTTAGGGGTATCTTTAGAAAAATGGTGCACCAATACATGTTAAATTCTTCTAATTTCATCCATGAACTACTTAGAAGTCTTCTAAATAGATTTTGAAACCACAAAATAGTAAAATATCACTTTCCATTTGGTTACCTTGAAATCTATTTATTCTTGTCCTTCTTGGCTAGATGATGAGAAATTTTCTTTGGGGAGCGAAATTATTAGATCCTTCTACAACCAATGATTTTCTCATGAGTGAGTGAACCACACATTTTGGTGTCACATTGCATATAAGGAGTTTTAGAGACTTTGATTGCTCAATTTCTTATTTCTACATGTCTCCTAAGAATCAAGAATACCAAGGTAGTAATCAGGCTACTACACTTTGAAAAGTATATCTAACAATATTCCTATTAATAAATTTTATCAAGATAATATATTCTAAAATACCACATTCATTCCACTTTATGAGAGAAAATAGGAGGTATTCACTCAAAATGATTTTGTGAAAAAGTACATACTTTCCACACACAAACACTATGAGAATCATCTCAAATTATGGCTTACGATACATTGGATGCAAATGCTTGAAAATTAGCAAAAATCATAGAATTGAATTAGATGGTTAAAAAGGCTAAGCACTTAAGTTTATGATATCTTTTGGTTAGTTGGGATTATTTAGAATCTAGTATTACTAAGAAACTTTTTTATTTCTCTTCAAATACATGGGATGGAAATAATCCTTTTCTATTAGAAATACTACTCCACATTTCACTTTTATAAGTACCATAACCATTTATAGAGTCCATATGGACATGGCCCTAACCATTATTGGATGAAACGTAATCTTATAGTCCAAGGTTAGAATTTAAACATACTGTGTAGACTATTATTTCTCTAATTTTTTTGCTTATGATACCCTCAAGCTCATAAAAATATTTATTTGAATGCATTTACTTCTTATGGCCTAATATGACCTTTTATTTTATTTGTGATAAATAAAGTTCCTAACTTGTCTTAAAAATAGTTTAAAAATAAAGCATAATGTAATAAATTCCACCCAGACAAACACCACATCTTTCAATGACCATAAGTAAAATCCCAAAAAAGGCATTTAAGAAAAAAGGCCCATGAAACCAAAATAATAATATTTTCCAAAAAAAATGGATTGACATGTGTTTAATCCAATAAGGATTCCTATTATACCCAAAATTTAAGTATTCTCCATGGGGATTAGTCCACAAAGTATTCTTTAAAGTATAAATAATAATTATCATAACCAACATTGCTTAATAATGCACATCATGAAGAATTCATAATAAAGTACATGGTAAAAGATGTTCAAAATAAGAAAATATGTTTTACCATAATTTTAAAATGATTACCATATCTTTGTATTGTTCCAACCTGATTTTACATTTTTTTACAACGTTTTTGCATGTTTTCATTAGCATTTTATGTAAATTCTATAAATAAAATATGCATTCTATATGACTACACATGGTTTTTAACTTTTTACCAAAGCAACATTCTCTTGGAAAACATTTTAACATGAATTTCCTTTCCATGGTGTCATTGACATTATTCTTGATAAGTCCCTTTAGAAGTTGTATTTTAACATTATAAACCATTTACAACATAAAATTTTATCCAAAAGGTAATAGCATTAGATGTGCTTTGAATAATTAATGTGATACAAAACAATAGTCCTACATAGATCATAGAAATAGCTAGAAGGATAAAACAATAAGAAAACATGCACAACTAAATAAAACTAACAAAGCACTTTAGCATTCCTCTCTAATTGTAATACTTGTGAATAATAATAATTGTTAACTAGGCAAGTACACTTATAAATAGACAAATAGATGCAAATACAATGTTAATACAAACTTGTCTTTAGGCATGCAATTGTTGTATTTTGAAAAAATATTTTATTATAAAATTACATTCAACATTAAAGATATTCACATGATGTTATCTTACAAGGATCCTTTAGAAAAACTCATTTATAATTTCCATGGTTAGAAGATAATAGGTTTGGGCATTAACACTTTAGTTAGACCCCCTTAATTGTTAAGCTCAATAGTGGAAAATGATGTGAAATAGTCACCATCCATTAAAATTGACCTAAGAGACAAAACCAATAAAAAATCCTTTCTATTAAATAAATTTGCAATGACATACAAAATTAAAAAAAAATAATAATATGTTTAAAGATGCATTATGTTGCCTACATTGTATATAAAATAGTATAAAACTGTAATTTATTTTTCTTTTTTTTAGGTTGAATGTTATGCATGCACACTGGGTCCTAATATTACAAGGGGCATTGTTAAGTGCCAAGGGATTCAAAGCCTTGACCTCTTCATAGTGAGCACCCCCCACTGACTGCTCTACCACAACCTCATAGTCTAATATTATAATATTATAGTCTAAGTTATAATATTATAGTCTAAGTGGATCCTTTTTAGATATGTGCTCTCTCTATATGTGTGTGTGGCGCTAAACACTAAAGAAAGATCATAATAATGTCATACAAATTTATTCATGTTGATCTAAAATATTTTAACCCTTACTTTGCATATTATTGAGGATAAATATATGAGTAGAAGTAAATATGGTCATATCTATTCTTGAAATGTTTTAATTATTTGTAAGATTGTTTAATTACTTCAAATTTACACTCACTAGCAAAAGTCCTAAATACATTATATGATCTTTATATATATTATTGAATATGGAATAAAAATTAAAAGTCTAATGTTAAATATTATATGGTATCAGAGCCTTTCCACTTTCCTATGTCCCCACTACCCCCAATGCATTTGAGCACATCATACCAATGCATCTCATATGGCTATGATCTATCATTATGTGTAAAGCAATAGTGATGGCTATCATGAATCATGCATTTATGGAGATAAGTTTATACTACCTTCATAGTAGTACATCCCTCATAGAACTAACTATTATACTTCTCCATCAAGATAATATCGCACATAGTGGTCTTTAGGTATATATATAACATGACGTAAATATTGTTTTTGTGCATAGTTAATCTAGGTGCCTACAATTCCCAGATAAATATTTCTACTACTTGAAGGTGATGACCTATCATTTGGTTCCACACTTGTGGCACAATGATAAGGTTATTTCTAACAAGGTGATAGGATTGAATTTCATGGGTGCATTTTAGCTCAACTTTTTTGGATTTTAGAGTTCAAAGTTCAAAGTTATTTCAAAGTTTCAAAGTTTATAATTTAAAGTTTGGTATTGGTATGGAGTCTATATTTTGATTGTTTGGCTATTGCAAGCAGAGTTTTGTGTACAATGTTTAGAGTTAGGAGTTCAAAATTAGTTTAGAATTTTTAGTTTGGTTTGTAATGGCTTAAATATAGCCTTGTTAGCTATATTTATTATTATTAGCTCAATCCTTAGGATAAGGTATGATCCCTTGAGCATCAGGGTTAGAATTATTATTATTTTAGTCTATAAATAGGAGTTATGTTATAGATTAGAATCATCTTTCATATTCAAATCTTAGTCACCTCTATTTTGCACAAGAGACTTTTCCCTCTTAAAGTGGATATGAAATTTTTCCTTCTCTAAGTGGATAGGATTTGTATTAATTTGGAATCTAGAATCTACTACTTGCATTATATATTTTCTTGCATTAAATATGAGTTATTGTTTGTAGTGGATGTTTAATTTTACGCATTATTAATTTATTACTGTTATTATTGTATTTATAAAAGTTGTTTCATTATTAGTGGTTTCAAAGCATTGATCTTAGCTCCCGATAGTAGTGTGAAAGAGTGGTAGAAGGGTGTGCATTCTAGTACCTATAACAATCAATTCTTTTTCTTGTCGCCTAGTAGTTTTTTCTCAATTATTTTTGGCTCAATCTTCTAGCACATTTTTCTTTTGTACTATTTTTATTTAGCCATTATTATTTTCTTTTTGTAGGAGATAAATCTCATTACGACCATTTTGTTATTGGGTCAAAAAAGGGGTATCTCTAGTAACACTTTTTTGAAAAGTAGGTGTGTTGAGACCCTTGTAAGAGACCCATCTAATTGCAATCATCACTATGAATTGATGAAATTAAGGGGAAATTATCACAACATTTTTTTAGAAGTGAGACAAAGAATTATTTGCTATTTTTCTTTCACTCCTAATGCATAAATTTCATTACTTCTACTATTTGGTTATGAATTAAAGGTCATTTTTAGTGCATTATTCATGCAAAGAATGTGTTCATGAGAAAAAATAAGCATTAGCACAAAAATATAGGTAAGCATCATAATACCTTATCAAACATCAAGAGATTTGAACAGCATGTCCTTTCTATAATGGATTTTTTTCCTTCCAACACCCTTCCTCCTTTCACCTCTCTCTCTACTCTAATTGGTATTTGTCCAATATAATTGCTTTTGAACTATGAACCTATCTTGAGCACTAAGAAAAATTGGTTAATTCCATCATTTACTTTTAATACCAATTCAAGAAGATGTTAGAGACCTTCCAAAGTTATTTTGGTATTGCCTCTACAAAGCATTCCCTTGACCAAAATTTTCAACCAGTCATTGGGTAGCATCCATAGGACTTGTAACAGGTACTAAATCTAAAGGTACACCAATAGCAAGACATAGGCCCCTACAAAAAATTGATGAGTCCCAAAAATGTACATTTTTATACACTATTAAGGGGCATCATTATTGGTTTAATTAGCATGTGAGATGCATTTTTATATAACTTATGCATATAATTGATAGAAAAATTGATATTATGCTTGATTGGTGTTTTTAGTGGGAATTTTGTATAAATACAAGTTTTGCTACTAATATGGTGTTTTCCAATCTACATCCACTTGGACCTGGCATACTTCTGCTTTCAGAGACTAAGACATGAAAGCAGGTGCCTTCCTCTTCAATGAAGGTGCTCAGTAGAAGTAGGTGCCTTCCTCTTCAAAGAAGGCACCTAGCAGAAGTAGGTGCCTTCCTCCTCAAGGAAGGTGCCTAGCAGAAGTAGGCACCTTCCTCTTCAAGGAATGCTCCTAGTAGAAGTATGTGCCTTCCTTATAAGTAAGGCGCCTAACAAAAGTAGGTGCCTTCCTCATGAAGAATGTGCCTCCACACCTCCATACTTTGCAAGATTGACCAAGCCAGCTTTGATCGGTTGACCAATGGGCTAAGGAGGAGGTTGCACATGAAGACAAAAAGGAGATATTTTATTTTATTTACTATTATTAAAATAGAATGAACACTTCTATTATTTGATTGGCTGGATACCTTTGTAATGTGAGCATTATTCTTTCACACTCATGGATGAACCAAGAGCAATGATTTTTCCAGTGATCAATGTGGGAGATATTCTATTTTATGCAATATTATTAAAATAGAATAACGCATCCATTATTTTTTTCCAGACATATTCTATTATGATAAAACAAAACACACCTGATTTATCCTGCAAGAGGGTAAAATTAGTGTGTGACTATTTTAATTAATATATGATTGTTATAATTGAACGGCTGAAATATTCATTGCATATCTATTGTAACTGCAATTCTAAAATAGACTTGCCTAAATTTGTAATAGAGGAAGGTTGTGCATTGTATAAATGTGCAGGTCTTCCCTGAGAGAAGGAGGAAAAATTTATGGAGAAATTATTCTATTTTATTTCTTGTCAAATTTATTAAGAGTGCAATTCCTCTTATTTGAGCAAGCTCTATGCAGGTAGCTGGGCAGACTATCTGTGGGAGCTTGGGCCCACTCCCTACAGTAGTCCTCCCCTATTTCATTTATGTTATTTATTTTCCATAGCTTAGATTTATTTTTTTATTTCCTGCTTTAATTAATTTAGGTGTGTGCTTTATTTTAATTGCATTTTATTTCTCGCACTTTATTTTCAGCATTGTAATTTATTTATTAAGTTTCCACACTTAGTTTATTTAGTTTGGCTGAAATAAAATGCATGAAATTTCCCCACCAAAATAAATAAGGTACAATCAGATTTATTCCCTAGCACTGCAAGCATATACTATGCGTGACACTCATAAGTTTACGGACTTACCAGTTGATAATTTATGGAAGAGAAATGAATTTTTTTCGGGACATGAATTTCTGCTCACCAACAATCATAATTTGGTAAAAGATATCTAATTTCCCATGCCAATCACATGAATTTCTATGCTACAAAGGGTACTCTTCTAGGTATGGGTGGTTTTAATTTTGGCTTTGCTATTGATATTGATCCTTGTGTAGGAGGTGCTACTAATTTCCTTTATTGGCCTCATGATGTGGTTCTACATATTGAAATCCTAATATTTAAGGGTGTGGATCCATGTGGTTAAAAAGCCAATATGAATAGCATCATCTATCTGTATCATATTTCTAAAGAAGATCATGTTACATTAGCTACTACTCATTTGGGAACTCATGCTTATCAATTCTTGTTATGGGAACTCCACCAATGTAAAAAATCTCTTATGTGGATCAAGTTCAATGTATTGTTTCTTTGTAATTTTAACAAAGGATGTTCTACTTCATATTCAGTCCATTTGATGCAAACCAACCAAACAAGATTAGTTGAGGATTATTACATAGATTTCATAAGTCTACTCACCTATACCTATAAACTGGATCTTGTAGTGATGATCTCAGTATTTCACCATGGCCTAATGGATAAAATTTTGTAGGAAGTTAACATGTGCAATCCATACACCCTTGAGGATGTATGGATTGCACATGGTGAAATACTGAGAACTAATTGTATTTTCCCCAACCTCAATATGACTTTTACCCTCAAATTCCTTACTTCAATAATTGCAATGACAAGTTCCCCTAGGAATTCTTCTATTTCAAATACCATTCACATCACCCAAGATATCAAGCCTATGAATAATGATGTAACTTGCAAATGTAAGGTGAGGAAGCAATAGTGTCAAATGATGAAGATCAAAATTCATCATAGTAGAAGACAATTATTTAAGTAATAGATTTTGAGCATACTGATACCATGGATCTATATACATTTTCTCTTATAGGGATCTAGGCTCACCATACCATTAAGTTCTAAGGATTCATCAAATATTAGCATATAATTGTGTTGGATAAGTTAGGTAATACACAAATCTTTATTGATAGCAAAATAGTAATATATTTGGGACTATATATCAATACTTTACCTAGGATAAATTTCAAGTATTTATTATAGATGGAGATACAACTTACCGTGGTGGTTGAATGACTAAGCTTAACATCTAGATGGGTTATTATACTTAGTCTAGCCATATCTTTACCAAAAATTTGGAAATTATAGATGTCATATTTGGAGCACAATGGCTATCCTAGCTCAATGATGTTACTATCAATCTATAATGACTATATGTTAAATGGAAAAAGAATGACAAGATCATTTATCTCTAAGAAATTCAACCTCCTCCCTCCAAGGTAGTTAATTATTATAGCATGAAAATATATTGAATTAAGGTGATCATGGATTATTTACTCAAGTTAGTTGCATGGAATTTTAGTCTTTAGAGCTACTTCTTCTAGATCTGCCTTTCAACTTGTAGACTATTGTGGATTATAATAGGGGTGACTTTGGTGAACTCATGGGTCTTCTCATCAATAAAATTTATGATCATGTCATCCACCTAATTCCAAGAAGTCATCCAGGGCTCTCTTTTGGGATATCCTTGGCAGTCTCAAGGATTCCTTAAATAATGTCCCTTGGATTATAGCTAGATATTTCAACACTCCACTCTATCCTTATGACAAAAGAGGAGGTTCTGGATTCCCTAAAAAAAGCATGTGAGACTTTCATGATTTTTTCAAATCCAATAATCTTATGGATTTCAAACTTAAGAATTCTAAATTCACCTAGAGCAATAGAAGGATGGAGAATCAACTTATTCAAGTGAAATTAGATAGATTATTTCTATCCCAGGAACTTGTTCAATTATTTGGGGATGCAAACCTCTAATATTTACACAAAGTTGGATCAGATCATAGTCCTATTCTATTGGACATTCTAAAGGATAGCCCTTTTAATAGGCCTTTCAAATTTGAGGTGAGATGGACTCAACACTTCGACCTCAAACATAGAATTTTGCAATGGTGGCAGTAGGTTGGATAGGGCTGCCCTTCTTTTTGACTTGCTCAGAAATTGAAGCACGTGAAAGAAAACCTTAAAATATGGAATAGAGAAGTCTTTGAAAAAATATTTTAAATTAATCAATTCATTGAGGACGTGCTACTCTCCATTGAAAATAATATCTAGATAGGCCAGTGTGATGAGAAAATTAGATCTGAAGAGAGGAGCATATTGGCAGAATATCATAATATCCTCATCTACAAAGAAATATTATGGAATCAAAAATCTAGAGCTTTATGGCTCAAATAGGACGACTCAAACACAAAAATTTTCCATGATTCAACTATGAGAAGAAGGAGCAACAAAGGGATTAATGAACTCACAAAAAGTGATGGATCCATCACTTCTAATATTATAGAAATCGAGGATGAAGTTATTTCATATTTCAACTCTCTTATTGGTGATAGCAAACCATTCTCAGACCTTGCCTTGGAATCTATGCTATGCCAAATCCTGTAGTTTGTCTCAAAAAGTACCAATTCCAAGCTTCTAGTTCCTTTTTCTGATGAGGAGATTAACCATGCCTTGTTCTCCATGCACCCTGATGAGGCTTCTGGTCCTGATGGCTTTCCTCCTCATTTTTTCTAGACTTACTGGGATATTTTTGGACCCAGTGTGTGCTCCATTGTTAGGGAGTTTCAATCCTTTAAGTATGTTCCTCATTGTTTCAATTCCACTTTCATTGCTCTCATTCCCAAAATTCCCATGGCCAAACTCATAACAGATTATAGATCTATAAGCCTTTGAAATGTGGTGTACAAAATTTTTACCAAAGCCATTGCTTCTATAATGAAGGACATCCTTCCCACCATCATTGATGCTTGCCAAGGGAGTTTTTTTCAAGGTATATCCCTCCTTTATGGGGTCATAATCATTCACAAATCTCTCCACTTTGTTTCATTATCTAAAAATCCTACCTTCATGTTGAAGCTCGACATGAACAAAGCTTTTGATAGGATCAGTTGGAACTTTATTTTTGCCATCCTTCTTAAGTTTAGTTTTCACCCTAAATGGATTGAGCTAATTAAAGGGTGCATCTCAAATACTTGGTTTTTAGTGCTTATTAATGGATCCGTTGCAAGTTTTTTTCAGAGCAACAAAGGTCTGCATCAAGGAAACCCCATTTCTCCATTACTTTTTATAATAGTAGTTGAAGCTCTAGGCTGGACTATTAAAGTTACCTACAGAATCCATCTCATTTTAGGCATCAAAGATTCTTTGTAGACCATCCCTGTCTCTCATCATAAATTTTTAGATGATACCACAATCTCCACCTTTTCATTTTTTTTTTAGGCAAAATTCATTAAACATATTTTGTTGTTTTAATGAAGAAGCAACTATCCAAAAAATCAACTTCTACAAAATCAAGATATACTTTCTTAACACCCTTATTAAAAAGCAAAGAAAAATATCTAGAATCCTCGAATACTTGGTGTCAAATTTTCTTGCCACTAATTTAGGCCTTTCTTTGTTTAGAGGTAATCTTTTTGTTTCAATGCGGAACAATGTGATTGAGATATTACAAAAAAAATTAGCAGGATGGAAAGAAAAATTTTGTCTCAAGATGCCAAGGCCACCCTTACCAGGCCTCCCTTCAAAGGATTTCTATTTACTTTCTATCTTCAAAGCCCCAGTAGGAGTGTGTCATAAAATTGAGCAAATTCAAAAGAATTTCTTGTGGTCTAGGTCTGAAAACAAGCAATGTTTCCACTTAGTTTCCTGGTACAAAGTCTATTAATCAAAATATTCTATAGGATTAGGCCTTAGAAGACTTCATCTCCTAAAATTAGCCATTTTGGCTAAACAGACATGGTGATTAATCATCAATGTGTAAAGTGAGTGTACTCTCATCGTCAGACGAAAATATCAATAGGGTACAAAATTCCTTAATGTTGTAACTCCTACTAGAGGATCTACTTTCTGGAAATCAATAATGCATTCTAGGTTCCTAGTGGAAAATGTCTAAGGTGGATATTAGGATATGGTCTTAAAATAGGCTTTTGGCATGATAAATGGATCGAATGAGAACCACTTATAAATGATCCTAATCTAGTAGTCTTGAAAGGCTACACTGACAATACCTTTGGTCAAAAAGTCTCTAATTTTCTAAGTGTCCAAAACAATAGAAAGAGATGGAAAATCATCAGAATCACCTCTCATCCTAAGGAATCAAAAGAGCTGCAATTAATTCTAAACTTCACTTTTATTCCCACTGGGAACCCTAGGGACCAGATTTTATAGGAATTCACAAAAAGTGGGAAGTTCTCAGTGAAGTGTGCTTATAATTTGCTTCTAAATTATGAGAAACCCTTACTATCTTATCTGGACTAAAATCTTCATTCCTAAAATATCCTTCTTTTTTTGGGTGGTTATTCAAGAAATAATTCTCACTATAGACAACCGTATTAAGAGAGGCATGGTCATTTTCAATAGATGCTTTCTCTATTTTTTGGATTGGGAGTCCCCACATCACCTTTTTCTTTCATATCCCTTCTCCACGTCCATCCTCAACAAGTTATTCAATTTTTTCCACATCCTTTGGGACAAGCCTTGCTCCATTGTTGATCTCTTTATTCAATGGAAAAATCCTTTTCGCAACCCCTGCTTCAAGTTTCTTTGGCAAGTTTACCTACATCATTTTCTATGGCAATTCTGGTTGGAAAGAAATTATAGAGTTTTCTCCAACAATATGTTGAGTCCAGACTATGTTACGAATAAAATCAGGTCCTTTGCCATAGAGAATGCTCCCCTCTATCCTCACTCATTTCTTCATGCCTCTCAGTTAGAGACCTTCTTGAGAATTTCCTTGAACCTCCCCATTGTGGATAATAACCTAGATCCTCCCTCTAACCTAAGAGCCCAATCCAAGTGGATTATCCTCCTTTAGGCTGGCTAAAGTTGAACTTTGATGGTGTTGCTAAGGGAAACCTTGGATTAGCTGGCATTGGGGGTATCCTCAGGGATAGTAGTGGTAGAGTCATCCTTACTTTTGTGGAATACTTGGGAATTCAAAAAAATTAGGTTGCTAAAACTAGAGCCATAAGGAGAGGTTTATTTCTAGCAAAATATCTTTTATATAGACTCATGGTAGAAGGGGATTCTATAAATACCATCAACTATCTAAATAATTCTAGAAATCCTTCATGGAGGATTGGGATTGTATTGAGAAAGCTAGGTCTCTAAGTCAAAAAATTTAAGATATCATTTTTCAACATGCCTTTAGGGAAAGCAACAAGGTTTTCGATAAGCTTGCAAACCCTAGTGCCCACTCCACAAGCCTATTGACCTAGATAAGTGGCCTTCCACAGGAATTAGTTGATGTTGTAGAGCAAGATATAATTTCCACAAATGTGATAAATGTTTGATAAATCAGTTTCTATTTTCACCGACACCCATGTAACCTCGTTACATGGAGTTACTAGCATTTTTGGTTTTTTCAAAATTAACCTTTTCTCCACCAATTTTCAAAAAACCTTCTTTCTTGGCTTTAACAACCTTGCTTACCTCACCACCCACCCTTGCCATATTGGCCTCCATTTTCTTGTTATCTGCTTACACCTCTACTCCCGTGCCATCATATCCCTCCAAACCATCATCGCCATGCATCTCTTATGCTCCTCCTTTCCCATAACCAATGCCTTCCAATCATGTTTGCCTCTCCTATAAAAATATTGAATTATTCATTGTCGTCAAGGTGATATCCTTCCCTCTTCCCCTAAATCCAAGCCTAGCCTTATTCATTCCAATCATTCCCAGTCCACTCATTTGTCCTCTAGCTCTCATACCATGTTAGATAAAAATATGGTAGCTATTAAGGTTATTTTTAAATTGAGGAAATAAATCAAACTTGAATTCCCTGAGCCAAAATGTGTTAGATCTTTTGCACACTTGTAGAAAATGGTGCAAGAAAATAAATCCTTAATCATCGACTCTAAGGATGATGATAAGGATACCCCTGATCACTATCTAAAACAATTCATCATCAACTCCACATCCAACTGCATTTCCCAAATATCTGACCTTCATAATGCTCTAAATTTGCTCTTTTTTAAGAAGACCTTTTTTTGAGGATGTTGGCAAGGACTCCACTAGTAATGATGTCAAGGAGTTTGTAAAGGCTTTTGTTGCCTCTAAGGATGATAAGGATGAAGATAAGGATAAGTCAAATGATGAACTCCAGGACGTTAATGCAGAACCAAAAGATGAAGCTTAGGGCTTCTTTTCATGTTGTGGTATTTTGTCAAATGGCACCCTCTGTATCACCCTTAGTTTCTTTTTGTATTTTGTGTTGTGGTAATGTGTTCCCTTTTCTTTTCTCTCCTTGTTATTGTTTTCTAGATTTCTCAATTTTGACGTAATCAGGTTTTGGGTTCCTGTCAAAATCTGTTTTTAATCCAATCTTTTAACTGATCAAAAAAAATTCTAGGAAGTCATCCTTTGAATGTTTGTCATTGCTTTATCTAGACCCAAAATTTTAAAATTTAGAAGTATATCCATGTAATGTTAGAGCAAGGTATTATTTTTTTGAGCATCAATCCTTATTCCTCTTTTATGGGTATGGTATGATCTAAGGACAACTCTTGGCTTGTGTGTCCTAATTTTTGACCTCTCAACAATATCGATGAGCACTAGATATGATCTATGTTTGTATATCTACTAATGGTTTTTGCACGAAAATATATCATGAGTTGTATATTTTTATGAAACATTATGTATTTATTTAATGAAATCATGTGTATTATCTAATCCATGCATGAAGTGTGTTTTATGTAGTTATTTCCCTGATTTTGTTATCTTTTTCTCAGTCGAGGTCCTACATGGACCTGGCACGATTTCGCTCAAACAGATGAAGGCATACGGAGGTAGGCACCTTACTAAAGTAGGTGCCTTACTAAAGTAGGCACCTTACTCAATTAGGCATCATCTGAGGTAGGCACCTTACTAAGGTATGCGCCTTACTGAGGACCTCGTTTACCACTATTCTACGTCATCTATGGGAAACCACTGATGATCGAGTTGTCCCATACAGAGGGGATGAACACGTAACCACTCACAAAGTAGAACTGTAATGAAGTGGAAATCATTTTATTGCTAGGAAATGATGTAGATCTAATTATCATGTGTCGGTTACAATAACCGAACTATCCTAGTTTAGACTGCAACCAGGGTGCCTATTGTAACAGAACTGCAACAGGAAGTCCTATGTGTGGTATATAAACACATAGACTTCTCTATAGTAGGAGAGGAATTTTTTAGAACATTATCACATGTATTATTTTCTACACTGTTAATAAAAGCTTGAGCATTCTTTCATCTATGTATTTTCTTCGTGATTTGTTGGGTGGGATCTGCTGGAGCTCATACCCACTCCAAGCCAGTATTCCTCCCCTGTTTCTTAGTTATTTTCATTGATTTAATTATGTATGATAGTACATTCATTTGTTAGATCAATTTTAATTCTTTTAAGAGTTATGTTCTTTTTACGTAAAGCGTGTTATTGCTTTTAGTGTGTTGTGTTTACTTTTACATATTGTATTTATGTATAATCTTTATTAGTGTGGATGAATCAATCGCTATTTTACAAAAACCCCCCAATGATAGTTGAACAGATTCGTCTCGAAAGTGATAGTGTAAGTAGTCTCAATCATGGCACTTTTAAATTCTATGATACCCCTAGTTTGACAATTTAAATGCGAGTGTTGTGACAAGTTTAGGACAAATTTAACCAGTGTTTGGAACCCAAAATTTTGGCACCATTTTTTGGGAAACGTCACTAGTAGATTGATTACATTACCCCTTAAAACATTCTATTTTACCTTGTATGAGTATGCCAAGAAAAAGAGGACTCGATGTCCATTATATAAGATAGAGTCCATCAAAAAAGTTGGAGTTAGCCGAAGACCTAGAGTTTGAATTAGATTCTCTTGACTCATCACCAGCAGTCCACTAGAGTGAGCATCCTCACTTCGTGCAAAGCACCTCCTCGTCTCATTGACCTAGAAAAGAATAGATCATCTTGAAACCATTGTTTAAAAGAACACCCTCGAAGGAAGCCCTGCTATAGAAATTCTTAGAGGATCAGAACGTAAAACTAGATGACTTTGAGGCTCTATTACAAAAAATTTTGAGTGACCGAAAGGCCATAGAAGTTGCATTAGAGATCACATTTCCTAAAAAAATTACCAAAGAAGTCTCATCTATATTTAGCTTCCCGATAGAGGAAGGAGCAGGGGAAACCAAAATGAAGAACATATCCCCTGCCAATATTCCTACCTTTAGGGGATACCCAATCGAATACCCTGACCTTTTTTTTTTTAATTTGACGTGTTGTGTAGGTCTATTGACTACAAATAAAATGCTCAGAAGTTGAAGCTCTTTTCATCGACATTAGATGACTCAGCTCTACATTGGTTTATTGGTTTGGGAAACAAAAAAATCACCATATGGGAAGATATGAGGAATCTCTTTCTAGAATAGTACTAGAAATTTGGTAGAGCATAGGATTCCAGGGAGGAAGTCCTCAGCATGACACAAAAGGAGGACAAGTATCTAGAAGAATACTTGGAGAGGTTCAATTTCAACCTGTAGTGATCTCCTCACGTATATCTAGGATATAAGTCCCTCTAAAGCATTTTTTTGAGAGGACTCAAAAACAAGTCACTGGAGGTGCTAAACATAATTTAAAGAGGAGACATTTACCAACATTCCATGGAAGATATATGATAACTATGTTGGAATTACTCATGGAGGAGAGGTAAATCAACTCCCAAGACCATGAAGGTGATTGCATCAATCACAAAAATAGATATAGGCAACATGTTGGAATATTTAAAGAGTGAAATGCTATCCTCTCTAGAACTACAGTTGGATACACTCTTGTTGGAGAAGAAGAAACAAGAGAACGATGTAGCATTGACCTATTTTTATCCAAAATATAGAGGAAAGCATACTAGGAATGCATACCCAAAGAACAAGGTTAGAGTATGCATGGTTTGCCAACAAAACCATAAGACCTGACTATGTTTGCACTACCCAATACCAAGGAGGAGGCTAACATAACTGAAGCCTATTTTATGGGCAATCAAATAAATTGGCAACAACCCCCTCTGGGAAATATGCCCACAGGGATGTTGCCCTATGGAGGAAGACCATATATGCCATAAGGGCAGCCGCCACCACCCAATATGGTATGGTGAGGACTACCCCTTGGATGAACACACCTCTAGGAGCTGCATTTCCCAATCAGTAACCATGGATTCCATATTAGCACTTTGGGCATCAGTGGAGGAACCACATTCTGTGTAACCCTGCCCCACAAAATATAGCACAAGTTTCACCTCAGCAAGGCTTACCAGCCTTACCTACGGTGAGACCTAT
Organism: Wollemia nobilis; assembly: GCA_028583015.1. Lineage (NCBI taxonomy): Eukaryota > Viridiplantae > Streptophyta > Pinopsida > Araucariales > Araucariaceae > Wollemia > Wollemia nobilis. The sequence continues at coordinate 1,529,054 of JAQPPZ010000613.1, read as the reverse complement.
GTAGTTACCAGCATAGTCGATGGTGGACCTAAATAATAAGGTAAACCAGCTAGCATACCAAGTAGAGGGATAGATGTATCCGATGTATCATATTAGTTGTAATCCTATTCAACTTAGATCATTAAATCAGCTAGGAGTAGAGGCACCTCCCTTGGTAGAAGATGAGGAATATGTAGGAGATTCCCCTCATATAGAAGAGGTGGAGGAAGAAAAATTTGTTGAGAAAGTAGAGGCTCCATTTCCTAAATGGTTACAGGAACAGAGGAAGCCAGCATAGCCATAATTTGATATCCTCTCTAGCTTGAATAATCTCACAGTCACTATCCCACTTTTTCAAGCTATCCGAGATGTGCCCATATACACCAAGGCAATAAAATAATTGTGTCTGAGGAAACTAGGATATAAGGTGGTACAAATCATCAATGTTGTGGTAAAATTGGTTGACTTGATGATGGGGAATGCATATTATCCCAAATATGCAAACCTAGGTAGCACGGTGCTAACGGTGAAAATAGGAGGGTATTCATTGGTAAACACCTTAGTTGACCTAGATGCAGCCATCAATGTGATACCATAGGAGACCATGCAAAAGCTTAAGCTTACAAACCTGAAACCCACCAATATGGTGTTGTATTTGGTCGACCGATCAACCATAGCTTCAAAAGGGATGCTTGAGGATATGATCATAATGATCAACACATGGGAATACCTGGTGGACTTCCTGGTGCTACAATCAAAAATAGGACTGGGTGGTTACCCACTCATCTTGGGGAGGCCATGGTTAGCTATGGATGATGCCTACATCAACTACCACAATGGACTAATGACTATTTTAAATGGGCAAAACATCAAGATATTGAAAATATCTCCTCCTATGCAGTCCATGGACACACTAGGGGAACCCACATCGAACAATCAAGAGGATAATTTGTTATCTATGCTCCAACCGGTGATGGCATTAATATATTTGGAGGAAGAAGTCAATGAATATGGCATCATCATGAGATTCCTTCAAGGGAAATCCTCCCTCTCAGTTCTTGAGTCACCATTAGTCGATGCTTAGGACCACCACACTAGGAAAATTGACATTGAGCCTGGCATAACATTGAAAATTAGTAGTGGGTTGACCCCCACATAGCTGACAGAGTTGAAGGAGCTCCTAATTAGACACCAGCAAGCATTAACCTAGGATTATTTAGATATCAAAGGAATCAGCCCAACGATTTGCACTCATCAAATTTACCTTGAAGAACAGGAAACTCCAGTTAGACAACCACAGATAAGAATGAACCCAGCCATAAAGAAAATAATCAAAGCTAAGTTACATAAGCTCTTATCTATAGGGTTCATCTACCCAATATCTTATAGTGAGCGAGTGTCACCACTTGTGGTTTTGCCCAAGAAAAATGGAAAATAGAAGATCTACGTTTGATTACAAATTGCTGAACAAAGTGACTAAGAAAGATCACTTCCCACTTTCCTTCATTGATCAGGCCTTGGAAACACTATTCAAGAGGAAATACTTCTCCTTTCTAGATGGATTCAGTGGGTACAACCAAATCCATATCAGGGAGGAAGACCAGGACAAGACAACATTTACCTGCCCAAGGAGAACATTTGCCTATAGAGTGTTGTCCTTCAGGTTGTGCAACGTACCAGCCACCATTCAAAGGGTGGTGTTGAGCATATTTTTGGATATGATGGTGGATGTAGTAGAGTTATATATGGACAACTTCACCATTTAGAAAGAAAATTTTGAAGAAGCGACGATGAATCTGGAACGTGTGCTCCAGAGATGCGAAGAGAAAAACTTATCCCTCAACAATGAGAAATTTTTTATGATGATGCGTGAGGGCATAGTGCTAGGACATCATCTCTCGGAAGAAGGGATTAAAGTGTATCAAAAGAAAATACAAGTAATTAAAGACCTACCCAACCCAAAAACTCAGAGGGAAGTGAGGATTTTTCTTGGCTCTGTCGGGTACTATAGGCGATTCATCATCGATTTTAGCAAGATCACCAAATCGATGCACACCCTATTGACAAAGGACATAGAATTCATCTAGATGGAGGACTACGAGCAGGCATTTTAGACGCTGAAGGAGAAGCTAATTTTTTCTCTAGTTTTATGAGGTCCAAATTAGGTTGTCTCATTTCATATATATTGTGACGCATCCAAAAATGCAATTGGAGCAGTCCTTGGGTAGAATGATGGCAAAGAATTCTATGCCATTTATTATGTCAGCAAGAATTTAGTAGGGGTTAAGATTAATTACATAGTAATGGAGAAATAATTTCTCGTAGTGGTGCACGCCATCAAAAAATTCCATCACTACATCATTGGGTACAAGGTGTTCATTCACACTGACCATACGTCCATCAGATACCTAATGAGTAAACCAATGATCAATGGCAAGATAATCAGGTTGCTTTTACTACTATAGGAATTCAACATTACCATAGTCTATAAGCTTAGGAAGGACAACGTAGTTACAAAATTCCTATCCAGACTAATCCCAGCAGATCACACAACGATAGAGGACCAGTTCCTAGATGAAAATTTATTCATCATCAATGAACAAACACTGTGGTATGCAAACATTGCCAATTATTTGGCCACCAGTATAACATCCCCTACTCTTTCATATAGATAGAAGCAATGGGTTATTGAAAAGAGCACTTCCTTTCAATGGATTTACGACCTCCTATTCAAAATAGGGCCCGACCAGATCGTAAGGAGGTGCATAGTAGAGCATGATTTTTTAGAGATACTCAAAGCCTATCATAATGAGCCATATGGAAGGCACTTCTTAGGGAGAAGGACTACATATAAGGTATTATAGACTCAGTGTTTTTTGGCCCACTCTATTTAAATATGTAGCCACATACATCAACAGGTGTGACGAATGCCAAAGAATGGTCAGGCCGATCCATAGGGACAAAATGCCCCTTCAACCTCATGTACACATTGAGCCCTTTGATAAATGGGGGATGTATTTCATTGGACCCATCAACCCACCTTCATCCAGGAGGAGATATATTCTAGTCTGCACAGACTACGTTACTAAATGGGTCAAAGTCTAGGCACTGAGAGACTCCAAGGAGGGGATGGTAGCTGAATTCTTGTTTGCCCATATTTTTACAAGGTTTAGAGTACCTAGGGAAATTACAATAGACCAAAGATCCCAATTTACCTCCAGGTTAATCGAGAAGTTGATGGAGTAGTATAGGGTTCGACACAACAGAACTACCCCCTACCATCTGCAAGTGAATGGGCAGGTGGAGGTAACCAAAGGGGAAATAGAGAACATCTTGACTAAAATCATGCAACAACACAAGAAGGATTGTGTTGCAATATTACTGGAGGTATTATGGGCATATAATACAATGTGGAAATTGACCATAGGCTTTACACCCTTCCAACTGGTATATGGAAAAGATGCAATGATGCCCATAGAGTTTGAATTTAAGACACTTAGAACGATGGTAGAACTAGACCTAAGCCTGGACGAAGTCCAGAAGGAAAGAATTCGGTAGCTAAACCAACTAGACAAATTTTTAATGGATGCCCTCCAAAGAACAAAAATCACACAAAGGCAGAGGAAGTAGTGGCATGACCACCACATTAAAATGAAACAGTTCAAAGGATATTGGGTGTTGTTGTATGATTCTAGGTTCCAAGAGCAGAAGGGAAAACTGATTCAAATATGGATGGTATCATACAAGGTGGTGGAAATAATCAAAAATGGTATTATGTGAGTCAAGATAATTGATGGTAGCAACACCATTCTAACAAAAAATGGCCACCAGTTGTGTCCATACCACAGGTACAAAATTTTGCTGGTGGAAGCTAGAGCAGGCATGGGGGATACCCCATCCAAATAATTTTTTTTTAAATTCTCAACAACATGGTGGACATAGAGGCATCCACAAAAAATAAATTAGTATAGTTTCATGTCTTTTAGTTTACGATGTGTTTTGTAGGGACAACACCCACATGCAAGCTGCAAGCATCTTGAGATCCAAGGATTAATAGGCACGGATTGTGTTTAAATGTATTTTTCTTTTTTTCCTATTTTCATTTTGTAGGGAAATGGCCTGATTGCTTGAACAATAGGCATATTAGGGGACAAGGCCTAGACTAGCTCAACATCCATGGACTTGCATGATAGGGAGGTTGTGTTGATCCAGGTATGGAGTGGGTGCCAATTCCCCACAAAGAAAAAAATTATGCACCCCTGTGCCTATATGAAGCAATATGTTGATGTAGTATAAGGATAAATTCAGGAGGCTTTATCAACCTCACATCAGTAGACACGTCAATCGCTGCTAAATTTTTAATGATGAAGGAACAGACAACTCTGGAATGGAGGTACCTTACTATGATGCCTTACTCTGGAGGAGAGGTGCATTACTCTAGCGCCTTACTCTAGAAGGGAGGCACATTGATCCACCAAAAAGTTACCACCCTAGAACATTCTTTCATTTGGAAATATGAGGAGAGGCACCTTACTATGGTGCCTTAATCTGAAATGGATGCACCTTACTCTGGCACCTTACTCCAAAAAGGAGGCACATTACTCTAGTGCCTTACTTCGAAAGGGAGGTGCTTTACTTTGGTGCCTTACTCTGGAAGGAAGGCACCTTACTCTAGCACCTTACTTCGAAAGGGAGGCACCTTACTCTGATGCCTTACTCTGACAAAGAGGTGCCACCCTAGAGAGGCTTTATCAAATATATATATCTATATATATTCAAGGAGGCGCCTTACTCTGGCACCTTACTCTGCCAAGGAGGCACCACCCCAGAGCTTCTTTCAATATATATATATCTAAGGAGGTGCTTTACTCTGGCGCATTACCCCAGAGGAGCAGTGCCTTACTCCACCAAGGAGGTGCCACCCTAGAGCGTTCTTTATGGTCAAGTGGCGCCTTACTGAGGAAGGCGCCTAACTAAGGTAGGTGCCTTACTCAAGTAGGTGCCTTACTGAGGTAGTTGCCTTGATCAAGTAGGCACCTTACTGAGGTAGGCACCTATTGTGGTTGCTCCATAATGTACCCCAAAATTGGGGACCCACCTTTTTTGCATGTTTTCTAAGAAGACCGAAGTGGCCCATATGCTAAAGATCAAAGAAAAAGCAAAACACCACAAGGAGGAAAAAGTGTCGCGATATCACGACATGTTGCATTTTTGCGGTCCAAAGCAAAGAGAGAGAGCAAGGAAGAAAAAGTGTCATGATATCGCGACATGTTGCATTGTCGCGACCAAAAGAGAAAAAGTGTCGCGATATCACATGTTGCATTGTCATGGCCAAAAGAGAAAAAGTGTCGTGATATCGCGACATGTTGCATTGTCACGACAAAAGAGAAAAAGTGTCGCAATATCGTGACATGTTGCATTGTCGTGGCCAAAAGAGAAAAAGTGTCATGATATCGCGACATGTTGCATTGTCATGGCCAAAAGAGAAAAAGTGTCATGATATCGCGACATGTTGCATTGTCATGGCCAAAAGAGAAAAAGTGTCACTATATCGCAACATATTGCATTGTCGCATCCAAAAGAGAAAAAGTTTCACGATATCGCAACATGTTGCATTATCGCATCCAAAAGAGAAAAAGTGTCGTGATATCGCGGCATGTTGCATTGTCGTGGCCAAAAGAGAAAAAGTGTCGCGATATCGCGACATGTTGCATTTTCACGACCAAAAGAGAAAAGTGTCACGATATCGCATGTTGCATTTTCGCGGCCAAATGAAAAGAGAAAAGTGTCGCGATATCGTGACATGTTGCATTTTTGCAACAAAAAGAGAAGAAAGAAAAGTGTCACGATATAGCAACATGTTGCATTTTCATGGCCGAACGAAAAGATAAAAGTATCGCGATATCGCGACATGTTGCATTTTTGCAGCCAAAAGAGAAGAAAGAAAAGTGTCACGATATCGCGATATTAAAAGCAACAAAAGAGAGCAAGGAGGCAAAAGTGTCGTGATATCGTGACATGTTGCATTTTTGCCAAGGGAACAAAGTAGTTGACAGTGCATCTGATATTAGTGATGAACACCAGGACAGTGAAACTAAAAACTGCATAGTGACGTGGACATAAGGACAAAATCCAATGAATAAGACAAAACGTTACATAAGGAATCTTTAATGATTTAAAATCATTTAAGATGGTTGTTACACAGAAGGAAACGGACGCAAGCCCATGTGGAGAAAATGAAATGAAGGGCCACAAAATAGAAACGAAAAGCCTTTTCAAAAACCAAAACACATGCATGCACAAGGGAAAGAGAAAATGAACAGTCATGGTAGGAGAAAACGAATAGTCATGGAAGGAGAAACAAAATTCTTTTCAGAGGTTTTAAATACGCCATTCAAAGAGGCCATAAGGGGTTGGAAACTGCCGCGAGCAGAGTTGCAGATTTGAAGGCAAGAGGGCCATTCTGGACCTGTTCGAGTTGTTTTCTTCCATTGACTGGTTTGGGAAAACCAAAAATTTTTGTTATTGTAAAATGACAAATCTTTAATACAGGAAGTTTCAGAAAGTTGCATCTTATGGACAAGAAAGGAGTCATTTTCTGCATGCAAGATTAAATGTCTATTTTTTCCCTTTTCAGATTTTAGGCTTGTAAATGGAGTTTATGCAAGTTTTCTTGGTTGCTTCATGCGAATGTTTAAATCTGAAAAACCTCATTTAAAACCCTAGGAGCCAGCACTTAGCTTATCCGGATTGTGCTTGTTTTGCAAGTCCAATAGGTTAGGTTGCATGCATGAAAACCTCGCATATTTGGTTTTGTCGGAATAGGATAGCATCATACTGAATGCATTATATTTTCAGTTTTCTGCATTTCATTTTCATTTTCTGCATTTTATTTTCCAAAATTTTTAACTTTTTTTAATTTTCAGGCATTAAAATAAACATTTAAAAAATGTCAAAATCCAAAAATAATTTCACCATTGCGTAGGTTATACTACAGAATTCCAATACGCATTTTGAAATTTCATTTTCTAAGTTGTTTAGTATTTTTTAAAAATCATCGAAGTTGCTGTTTTGTTACAGATTTTAAAAATCCAAAAATAGAAAATTTCCATTTTAAGGTCAAATTTCATTTTTTCAGTTTTGTTTTGCACTCATGAGCCTATGATGACATTCCCTTCATGAAAATTCCAATTTCATTGAAGGAGTTATGTTTTATGGCATTTTCACAAATTTCTATTTTTTGAGCCTAAAATTACTCTCTTCATAAAAATTCTAATTTTATGAAAGAGGGGTAATATGAGGGCCAACTCACATTTGCTCTATTTTGGTTCAATGAACGATCACTAAAGTTTCATGGTAAAATAAACCAACATTGCCCCTTGTTTACAGTTACTTGCAATCACTAAGGTGTTCCAAGCATTTAAAGTGAATATATTTGTTTAAGATTACTAATACACATATGCAAAATGGTAAATATAGCGGAGACCTTGGAGAAATTGTTTGTTTAACTTCTTTGCAAGACGGGATTTGGAACCCAAATCCTCAAGGAGAGTGTACTTTCACAACTAGGTGAAAATACAACTCAACATTTTGGCACTAGAAGGAGGGCCTGAATTCGTTTATTTCAGTGTGATTTAAATGCTATAGGGATTTAAATTTTGAATATTTCATGCCCTATTGATTATTATCGTTAACCCTATTTTAATAATACAACCTTGTAGTGTTAAAAGGAGGACATGAATTGCTATGCATTGTTCTAACGCTTTTGATTGTTCATACAGGAATAATGTGTTTTGATTTGATTTTGAAAAAAAAATTGGTCTTGACTAACAAGGTTGTCTCCATGCAACTACTTTCATTTTATTTTAATGAATACATCTCTTGGTTGATTCTAACATGATTATTCAAACATTACATGTTTGATATTTTCTAGTCATTTCATGTTTATTTGTAAGGAATTGTTTTGTCTAAAATGTATTTGTTGTCGGTATTATGCTCTTCACTTGCGTGTAATGCGATATTGTGAATCAAAAAGCCTACAACACTAGGAGTATGCTCTTCACTTGCGCATATGCGATTTGGTGAATTATAAACTAATTTACATTTTTAGAATATTGCTTTGTCATGGTTCCTTCCTTTATTCATGACTAACAAATTGGTTTTGAAGTCATTCTTTAAGTTTCGTTAATGGCTACAACTACAGGAACGTGGTATGGGATACATGTTAGTCCTTTGAACATTAGTGGAGATTCTAATTATTTACCCAAGAACGTAGAAAAAAAATTTGTTAGGATCCTCAATCCTAACATTATTAGTTAGTATTAGTTAGTATTATTAATAATTTAATTATTATATTATTAACTTATAAAGTGAACCATCACAACCCTTCATAACGTGAACCATCACGTCTCTTCATATGTGAACCATCATGTCTCTTCACCAACGTAGCTTTAGGGTAGATATATATATTAGGTTGGCCATCCATATTAAATCATCTAAGAAGAAGAATAATAAGCATAGATTCTGAGGGAGCCCCCTATAGTGGCAAGGCGATTACAAGGGAGCCCCCTTTGAGTGGCTTGCAATTACATTTACATTAATTTATTAATAATTTTATAGTAAGACCTTGGGGTCTTACCATTTGGTATCAGAGCCATGTGGGACCCATTCATGTGGGAATTGCTCAAAGATCTTCATCAAATCACTTCTATGCATGAGTATCAAACTCGGTTTGAGGATATCACCAAATACAACACAATATTGGATGAATCAATTCTCATCAATGGCTTCATTAGGGGATTAAAAGAGGAAATTAGAATGGAGGTGACAAGGTTCAATCCCTATACCATGATGTAGACCTATGGATTGGCAAAATTAGCTTAATATAAAATCAATGCACAAAAACGATTAGGGAAACCACTTATGGAAAAATCGTCGACCACTTACATCGCTCCCAAACCTATGCATAATGGAAGGGTACAAAGCACTTACACAACCCAAAAATCTAATCAAACTTTACAAATTAAACATCTTAGCTTTGAGGAGATGAATGAACGACGAGCAAAAGGACTCTTTGATAATTATGATGAACAATTTGGACCCCACCATAAATGTGCTACACTAACATTGTATTTATTGAAGGAAGTTGATCCCTATCTCTCCATAGAGCAAGCAGATGAGGTAGTTGTTTCCAAACATGCACTCTACAATACCTACACATACCTTCCTCACCAATAGTGAGTTCTTACGATATGACCAAACCTATTTGAAACCAACGCAGAGTGACTACACACTCCTTCTTCGTTGGCTCTACCAAGGAACCAAAAAATGATATGAAATCATTACCATCACTTTTGATGCATCATTCTGAAGTATTTAAGGAACCCCAAGGGTTGCCCTCCCATCGTCATCATGATTTTCCTAAGGAAGATTCTACTATTGTTCTTGGCAACCCCCCGCTAATGCTTCATCCTTCTTGATATCCCTGCCTATGAAAGGATGCCATTAAAAGAGTCCAAGAACTTACACAAATCCTTCTTATAAAACAAAGGATAAAGCTTCTCACTTTGAGATTTGAGGAGAAATCTCTTTTAAAGGATGGTGGCATGTTAGGATCCTCAATCCTAACATTATTAGTTAGTATTAGTTAGTATTATTAATCATTTAATTATTATATTATTAACTTATAAAGTGAACCATCACAACCCTTCATAACGTGAACCATCACGTCTCTTCATACGTGAACCATCATGTCTCTTCACCAACGTAGCTTTAGGGTAGATATATATATTAGGTTGGCCATCCATATCAAATCATCCAAGAAGAAGAATAATAAGCATAGATTCTAATGAGGGAGCCCCCTATAGTGGCAAGGTGATTACAAGGGAGCCCCCTTTGAGTGGCCTGCGATTACATTTACATTAATTTATTAATAATTTTATAGTAAGACCTTGGGGTCTTACCACATTTGCCCAAATTTAAACACAATGGTCCAACATTAGCCTAGGAACATATTCAAGCCTATGTGGATATCCTAGTTAGATGGAATGTCGAACATGAGGATGTGGCATGTAGAATGTTTCTTGGAACCCTAGATGAGGTGGCATATGATTGGTACAGTAATTTACCCACTGATTCTATTACATCTTGGACTCAATTAAAAGATGATTTTATCAATCAATTTAGGTTACTCATTGATCCTCTCATGATATATCAATTGAAAATATACTTTTGAGCATTGGATCAATTGGGTACCTAAGTTTGGTGCTTTTGATAAACAAGTCATGGAGAAAGAACAAGTGCTACATGATGATGAATGTCATGAGAAAAAAGAGGAATTTTCAAATCCTCTTCAAGTAAGGTCAAATGAAAACATGCCAAAGGTAAAATTTCGCCTTTTTGGTTTCACCATGCAAAATTCGAATGGAGGTTTGCCTAATGAATGGTTTGATTCAAATATTATTAATGTTATGGCTTTATTGAATGAAAATGAAAGCTTATTTCTACACCATGAATCAAAGTGCGGAATGGACATCTTAAAGAATAGACATAAAAGAATTGAATATCAACCATTGTCTAATCAATTTGAAAACTTGAAACTCCACCATAGGATTATTAATGAAACTAAATCAAATTGGTGGGGTGAGCGAGGAAAGTTGAATTTTTTTGCATTGCTTGGTTTGATCTTATTGTTGTTGGATTCCTACAACATTTGGCATACATATTGTGTCATATGTCTTTTGAAATGTTCTAATCATGTTTGGGATTCGGGAAAGTGATAGTCCAAGTTTTGCATCATCTTGTACCATATTGTACATTTGTATATAATTTTTTGGTTTTTGATGTTGGGTTTGCATTTCAGTTTTGGTTTTAAGTTTTGTGTGTTGGTCCTTTGGACATTTTTGGTTTGTTTTGAAAAAAAAAAGCGAGATGTCAACTTATGTCCTTATGAATGTTGACTAAGACTAAGAGAATATGAAACATCAGAATTGTATTGCAAAAAGCTCCACGAGTATTGCAAACACATTAAAGAATATCGTTTGGAACTTGTGATGCATGAAGTTGTCAGTTTTACACATTATGGTAAAGTAGGTGATATACTCCATCCGCATTTCAAAAAGAGCAATGCCTTCATCCATATATCATGTTACATTCCACATTGCATATACATTTCATCTCAGTTGCATATTCATTTTAAGTAAAATCATTGAAAAGTTTTCAAATCCTCGTAGGGTTATTACATAACATATATTAAAAGGATCCTAATTTTGGGAAGTGATGCATGAACTATCTTGAAACAAGCATGTTTTACACATATTAAAGAGGATCTTGAGCAAAATGGTCAAAACCATACTTGGAAGAAAAGGTGAGGCAAAAGGAGTATTTCGTGTCTGTCCTATAATGCAACATAATCCTTAAAACAATGGTTTTTACCACTCCCATAGTGCTTAAAGCCTAAAATCAGAGTAGTAAGGATAGGGTTAAATCCTCATCGAACTTAGGTTGAGGATCCAATTCCCCAAGGATCTGATTTGACCTTCATGGAGTAATAAGGATAGGGTCTAATTCTCATCTTTCTTAGGTTGAGAATTTGATTCCCTAAAGTTTCTATGTTGCCCACTCAAAAACTTAAAATTCCAAAGCAACTATTTTTCATTCTACTTTTATTGCATCATTGATATTGCATTGGAATGATCATACTACATGTCCCTTGCAAGGATGGGTAGTCATCCCCAAGGTTCAAGAAATCAAAAGTAAAGTCAAATCCTGGATTATGGGGTTGATCTCCATCGGGGCTATAGACACCTGACTGGTAGTGGAGTATGCTCATGCGTGGCAACATGTCTAAAAGTGAGACCATTAACTACTTAAATAGACAGGCTAGCCTAACAGTTTCATCCATAGCAGGTTAAATCATTTTGTTCAAGATGAGGTAATGAACTCCAGATCATAGTAGCAAGGATAGGGTTAAATTCCCATATCGCTTAGGTTGGTAATCCTATTCCCCAAAGATTTCACTTACACTTGCACATGGGTTCAAGATGGTAGTGACACAACCAACTTTGGGATCTAGTAAATTAATTCAGTATGCACATATTTGATCCTAAGAGGGTTTGACTGTTTTAATATGTTTGTTCATGATACTAGAAAGTTTGAGACTTTGCAAAGCAGGTTGTTATCTCTAGCATAGTTGTCATACATCAAATCCTGCACAAATCATTCATAGCCTTGCATACAAATCATAAGTGAAGCTGATAATGGAAAGTTGAACGAGTTTCAAATGATAGGGAATGAAGCACATTGCACACACCGAGCTGATGCTAAATAATTCTAATGCTTTATGTATTTCTCATCTAGTTTCATTCTTGGGATATTTGTTGATGCTTGTATTTGAGTCTGTGTGTTTTCAGGTTGGGTTCTCATCGAAATGCTTAAGAGCATTTCCTAGTAGAGTCGCCATTTGTTGTGGTTGCTCCACAATGTACCCCAAAATTGGGGACCCACCTTTTTTGCATGTTTTCCAAGAAGATCGAAGTGGCCCATATGCTAAAAGATCAAAGAAAAAGAAAAACACCGTAAGGAGGAAAAAGTGTTGCGATATCGCGACATGTTGCATTTTTGCGGTCCAAAGCAAAGAGAGAGAGCAAGGAAGAATAAGTTTTGCGATATCGCGACATGTTGCATTGTCATGGAAAAAAGAGAAAAAGTGTCACAATATTGCGACATGTTGCATTGTCGTGGCCAAAAGAGAAAAAGTGTCACGATATCGTGACATGTTGCATTGTCGCGGCCAAAAGAGAAAAAAGTGTTGCGATATCGTGACATGTTGCATTGTCATGGCCAAAAGAGAAAAAGTTTCATGATATCGCGACATGTTGCATTATCATGGCCAAAATATAAAAGGTGTCATGATATCGCGACATGTTGCATTATCGTGGCCAAAAGAGAAAAAGTGTTGTGATATCGCGACATGTTGCATTGTCGCGGCCAAAAGAGAAAAAGTTTCGTGATATCACGACATGTTGCATTGTCACGGCCAAAAGAGAAAAAGTGTCACGATATCGCGACATGTTGCATTTTTGCGGCCAAAATAGAAAAGTGTTGCGATATCGTGACATGTTGCAGTTTTGTGGCCGAACGAAAAGAGAAAAGTGTCACGATATCGTGACATGTTGCATTTTTGTATCCAAACGAAAAGAGAAAAGTGTTGTGATATCGCCACATGTTGCATTTTTGTGGCCAAAAGAGAAGAAATAAAAGTGTCACGATATCGTGACATGTTGCATTTTCGTGACCGAACGAAAAGAGAAAAGTGTCACGATATCGCGACATGTTGCATTTTCGCGGCCAAAAGAGAAGAAAGAAAAGTGTCGCGATATCACAACATGTTGCATTTTCGTGACTAAAAGCAACAAAAGAGAGCAAGGAGGCAAAAGTGTCACGATATTGCGACATGTTGCATTTTTTCCAAGCGAACAGAGTAGTTGACAGTGTGTCTGATATTAGTGATGAACACCAGGATAGTGAAACTGAAACTGCATAGTGACGTGGACATAAGGACAAAATCCATGACTTGTTTATCAAAAGCACCAAACTTAGGTACCCAATTGAAAATATATCCATCCCTTTCAAACCATAAGTCTTGTCTATCTAGGGGTGGGTTAACACACACATTTCCATGATCAATCACTTGGGTTGTTTTGGGTAACGTGAGATTTTCAATTGGATCATCAATGATATCAAACCCAAATGATTTAGGTTTTGTAATTTTCTCATTTTGAAATGGCATAATCATTGTAGCACAAGTAAGTGGATCAAGATTTTCAATTTTTTTTCCTTCAAAGGAATCTAAAGAAAATGACTCTCTTTCTTGATTCATGGTTGTAGAATCCTTATCATGTTCCAAAATTTGATGAGATTCGAATTCCTCTTCTAAAAATTTCTCAAATTGTACAGGATTTATAGTATCCTCATGTGAGGAAGAAATTGAGTTATTCTGCATATTAATTGACACAACAAGTTTGTTAGAAGACTTAGATTGATAATATTCTTCCCATTTCTTCCACGAATCATAGTAATCATCTTCCAATTTCAAGCTGTGATGCTCAAGTACTTCTTCATCTTCTGATTCATCATCATGTTTCTCATCCAATTCATCTTCACCTTCCTTAGACGATCTAGTTATTTCCAAAAGTGGGTTATCTCTTGAATTCAAATTGGTAAAGCTATCATAATCCAAATTTGTAAACCATGATTCAATTTTATCATAATTTGGAAGGTGTGGATCCTCTTGGTCATCACTTTCGAGAACATCATCCAAAGTGTCTTTCGAGAACAAGTGAAATTCGATTATGTCTTCAACTTCATTTGTTGATTTTCTTTCAAATTCATTTTTAGCCACTTGTGATGGCTTAGGAGCTTCTATAACAGGATCAATTTTTGAACTCCGTGTCATATAGTTGGTCCAATCCTTTGCAAGTACATTTGACCAAATCATATCCACATAAGTTCATTCATCCAAATCCTCCTTTTTGGGTAATGATTCCAAAATAAGATGGTGATCATTTGATTCCAACTTCTTGTTACCCATCCATAGGATTTCTTGTCCAAAAAATTTATGCTCTTCAAGACCTTTTGAATAGGTATTTACTTCAACGTGAGTCACCTCAAAATCTCTTGTATCATTTGAAGAAGCATAACATGAAACATCATTAAGATCGGCATTATGAATTTTCTTCCTAGGATGATTTGGATGCATACATTGACGTGCTAGTTTTTGTGGTGGAACATGCCTACATACCTTCTTAACCACTTTCTTTTGCTCTTTTACTTTTGATACGAACTCTTTGGGTTGAGTGGTAGAAGTAGTAGGATTAGTTGGATTGATATCCATGGAAAATGCTTGAATATTTGTTGCAATGTTTCCATGAGTGACCACATGATTCTCTAATCAAGGCATAGTTGGATGGATGGAAGTACTTGTATAAGCACATGTGGGAGCATAAGTTGGTATGGTAGGATAAATTTGATTGTAGGGAACAATATTTGATATCAAATTTTTTTGTTCCCATGCTTGATTTACCATCGAGGTTTGATTGCAAGCCCCTAGTTGTCCTACCATAGTTGATTGCTCTATTCCATAACCTTGTGGTCTTAATTGTTGATCTACAATCATATCTTCTGTGTAGGCTGATGCAAGATAAATAACCAAGGGATTCATCCTAATAAATATGGCAAACAATGGATCCAATGCTCAAAAGTATATTTTCAATTGGGTACCTAAGTTTGGTGCTTTTGATAAACAAGTCATGGAGAAAGAACAAGTGCTACATGATGATGAATGTCATGAGAAAAAAGAGGAATTTTCAAATCCTCTTCAAGTAAGGTCAAATGAAAACATGCCAAAGGTAAAATTTTTCCTTTTTGGTTTCACCATGCAAAATTCGAATGGAGGTTTGCCTAATGAATGGTTTGATTCAAATATTATTAATGTTATGGCTTTATTGAATGAAAATGAAAGCTTATTTCTACACCATGAATCAAAGTGCGGAATGGACATCTTAAAGAATAGACATAAAAGAATTGAATATCAACCATTGTCTAATCAATTTGAAAACTTGAAACTCCACCATAGGATTATTAATGAAACTAAATCAAATTGGTGGGGTGAGCGAGGAAAGTTGAATTTTTTTGCATTGCTTGGTTTGATCTTATTGTTGTTGGATTCCTACAACATTTGGCATACATATTGTGTCATATTTCTTTTGAAATGTTCTAATCATGTTTGGGATCCGGGAAAGTGATAGTCCAAGCTTTGCATCATCTTGTACCATATTGTACATTTGTATATAATTTTTTGGTTTTTGATGTTGGGTTTGCATTTCAGTTTTGGTTTTAAGTTTTGTGTGTTGGTCCTTTGGACAATTTTGGTTTGTTTTGAAAAAAAAAAGCGAGATGTCAACTTATGTCCTTATGAATGTTGACTAAGACTAAGAGAATATGAAAAATCAGAATTGTATTGCAGAAAGATCCACGAGTATCGCAAACACATTAAAGAATATCGTTTGGAACTTGTGATGCATGAAGTTGTCAGTTTTACACATTATGGTAAAGTAGGAGATATACTCCATCCGCATTTCAAAAAGAGCAATGCATTCATCCATATATCATGTTACATTCCACATTTCATATACATTTCATCTCAGTTGCATATTCATTTTAAGTAAAATCATTGAAAAGGTTTCAAATCCTCGTAGGGTTATTACATAACATATATTAAAAGGATCCTAATTTTGGGAAGTGATGCATGAACTATCTTGAAACAAGCATGTTTTACGCATATTAAAGAGGATCTTGAGCAAAATGGTCAAAACCATACTTGGAAGAAAAGGTGAGGCAAAAGGAGTATTTCGTGTCTGTCCTATAATGCAACATAATCCTTAAAACAATGGTTTTTACCACTCCCATAGTGCTTAAAGCCTAAAATCAGAGTAGTAAGGATAGGGTTAAATCCTCATCGAACTTAGGTTGAGGATCCAATTCCCCAAGGATCTGATTTGACCTTCATGGAGTAATAAGGATAGGGTCTAATTCTCATCTTTCTTAGGTTGAGAATTTGATTCCCTAAATCTTCTATGTTGCCCACTCAAAAACTTAAAATTCCAAAGCAACTATTTTTCATTCTACTTTTATTGCATCATTGATATTGCATTGGAATGATCATACTACATGTCCCTTGCAAGGATGGGTAGTCATCCCCAAGGTTCAAGAAATCAAAAGTAAAGTCAAATCCTGGATTATGGGGTTGATCTCCATCGGGGCTATAGACACTCGACTGGTAGTGGAGTATGCTCATGCGTGGCAACATGTCTAAAAGTAAGACCATTAACTGCTCAAATAGACAGGCTAGCCTAACAGTTTCATCCATAGCAGGTTAAATCATTTTGTTCAAGATGAGGTAATGAACTCCAGATCATAGTAGCAAGGATAGGGTTAAATTCCCATATCGCTTAGGTTGGTAATCCTATTCCCCAAAGCTCTGATTTCACTTACACTTGCACATGGGTTCAAGATGGTAGTGACACAACCAACTTTGGGATCTAGTAAATTAATTCAGTATGCACATATTTGATCCTAAGAGGGTTTGACTGTTTTAATATGTTTGTTCATGATACTAGAAAGTTTGAGACTTTGCAAAGCAGGTTGTTATCTCTAGCATAGTTGTCATACATCAAATCCTGCACAAATCATTCATAGCCTTGCATACGAATCATAAGTGAAACTGACAATGGAAAGTTGAATGAGTTTCAAATGATAGGGAATGAAGCACATTGCACACACCGAGCTGATGCTTAATAATTCTAATGCTTCATGTATTTCTCATCTAGTTTCATTCTTGGGATATTTGTTGATGCTTGTATTTGAGTCTGTGTGTTTTCAGGTTGGGTTCTCACCGAAATGCTCAAGAGCATTTCCTAGTAGAGTCGCCATTTGTTGTGGCTGCTCCACAACGTACCCCAAAATTGGGGACCCACCTTTTTGCATGTTTTCCAAGAAGATCGAAGTGGCCCATATGCTAAAAGATCAAAGAAAAAGAAAAACACCGTAAGGAGGAAAAAGTGTTGCGATATCGTGACATGTTGCATTTTTGCGGTCCAAAGCAAAGAGAGAGAGCAAGGAAGAATAAGTTTTGCGATATCGCGACATGTTGCATTGTCATGGTAAAAATAGAAAAAGTGTCACAATATTGCGACATGTTGCATTGTCGTGGCCAAAAGAGAAAAAGTGTTGCGATATCGTGACATGTTGCTTTGTCGCGGCCAAAAGAGAAAAAAGTGTTGCGATATCGTGACATGTTGCATTGTCATGGCCAAAAGAGAAAAAGTTTCATGATATCGTGACATGTTGCATTATCATGGCCAAAAGATAAAAGGTGTCATGATATCGTGACATGTTGCATTATCGTGGCCAAAAGAGAAAAAGTGTTGTGATATCGCGACATGTTGCATTGTCGCGGCCAAAAGAGAAAAAGTTTCGTGATATCACGACATGTTGCATTGTCACGGCCAAAAGAGAAAAAGTGTCACGATATCGCAACATGTTGCATTTTTGCGGCCAAAAGAGAAAAGTGTTGCGATATCGTGACATGTTGCATTTCCGTGGCCGAACGAAAAGAGAAAAGTGTCACGATATCGTGACATGTTGCATTTTTGTAGCCAAACGAAAAGAGAAAAGTGTCGTGATATCGCGACATGTTGCATTTTTGTGGCCAAAAGAGAAGAAATAAAAGTGTCACGATATCGTGACATGTTGCATTTTCGTGACCGAACGAAAAGAGAAAAGTGTCACGATATCGCGACATGTTGCATTTTCGCGGCCAAAAGAGAAGAAAGAAAAGTGTCGCAATATCACAACATGTTGCATTTTCGTGACTAAAAGCAACAAAAGAGAGCAAGGAGGCAAAAGTGTCACGATATTGCGACATGTTGCATTTTCGCCAAGGGAACAGAGTAGTTGACAGTGTGTCTGATATTAGTGATGAACACCAGGATAGTGAAACTGAAACCGCATAGTGACGTGGACATAAGGACAAAATCCAATGAATAAGACAAAATGTTACATAAGGAATATTTAATGATTTGAAATCATTTAATATGGTCATTACACACGGAAGGAAATGGACGCAAGCCCATGTGGAGAAAATGAAACGAAGGGCCATAAAATAGAAATGAAAAGCCTTTTTGGAAACCAAAAAACATGCATGCACAAGGGAAAGAGAAAATGAATAGTCATGGTAGGAGAAAATGAACAGTCATGGAAGGAGAAACAAAATTCTTTTCAGAGGTTTTAAATACGCCATTCAAAGAGGCCATAAGGGGTTGGAAACTGTCGTGAGCAGAGTTGCAGATTTGAATGCAAGAGGGTCATTCTGGACCTGTTCGAGTTGTTTTCTTCCATTGACTGGTTTGGGAAAACCAAAAATTTTTGTTATTATAAAATGACAAATCTTTAATACAGGAAGTTTCAGAAAGTTGCATCTTATGGACAAGAAAGGAGTCATTTTCTGCATGCAAGATTAAATGTTTATTTTTCCCCTTTTCAGATTTTAGGCTTGTAAATGGAGTTTATGCAAGTTTTCTTAGTTGCTTCATGTGAATGTTTAAATCTGAAAAACCTCATTTAAAATCCTAGGATCCAGCACTTAGCTTATCCAGATTGTGCTTGTTTTGCAAGTCCAATAGGTTAGGTTGCATGCATGAAAACCTCGCATCTTCAGTTTTGTCGGAATAGGATAGCATCATACTGAATGCATTTTATTTTCAGTTTTTTGCATTTCATTTTCATTTTCTGCATTTTATTTTCCAGAAATTTTCAGGCATTAAAATAAACATTTAAAAAATGTCAAAATCCAAAAATAATTTCACCATTGCGTAGGTTATACTACAGAATTCCAATACGCATTTTGAAATTTCATTTTCGAAGTTGTTTAGTATTTTTAAAAATTCATCGAAGTTGTTGTTTTGTTACAGATTTTAAAAATCCAAAAATAGAAAATTTCCATTTTAAGGTCAAATTTCATTTTTCAGTTTTGTTTTGCACTCATGAGCCTATGATGTCATTCCCTTCATGAAAATTCCAATTTCATTGGAGTTATGTTTTATGGCATTTTCACAAATTTCCATTTTTTGAGCCTAAAATTACTTTCTCTTCATAAAAATTATAATTTTACGAAAGAGGGGTAATTTGAGCACTACATCGTGGTCATATGAGGGCCAACTCACATTTGCTCTATTTTGGTTCAATGAACAATCACTAAAGTTTCATGGTAAAATAAACCAACATTGCCCCTTGTTTATAGTTACTTGCAATCACTAAGGTGTTCCAAGCATTTAAAGTGAATATCTTTGTTTAATATTACTAATACACTTATGCAAAATGCTAAATATAGCGGAGACCTTGGAGAAGTTGTTTGTTTAAATTCTTTGCAAGAGAGGATTTGGAACCCAAATCCTAAAGGAGAGTGTACTTTCACAACTGGGTGAAAATACAACTCAACAGCACCCTACTAAGGAAAGTGCCTTATTAAGGTAGGTTCCTTACTCAAGTAGATGCCTTACTGAGGTAGGTGCCTTGCTCAAGTAGGTGCCTTACTCTGGCACCTTACTCAAGTAGGTGCCTCGATTGATTCAAAAACACATGTGCCACTTGGTAGTATGTAGAGCAGCCGAATCCAACGCCATCATCTCACATTATGGAAATTCGAAAGCACCCAAAAATATTTTGAAATCATTGGGCAAGATATCTGCATGTCCCAAGGCCAACCGTCGAGGAGATATGCATCCCAACCTAAACCAATAGGATCCATCGCATTTTCAACACAGGACCTCGAGCGAACCAAAAATGCAGTACCTAAGGTGACGTAATCAGCACATGGAAAAAATATTATCGAGTACCAATTCGGTATACTCCATGTAGCACAAAATGACCAATCAGGTATGCGCATGATTTTATTTAGATATATACATAATTTTTTATATGATATGCTTCTCTGAAAATAATTTCGATGCAAGAATTGAATTCATCCCTCATGCCTAATACATCGTGTCGAAAGTTAATTCGGGTGGCATACCCTACCAACCCCAATGCGAAAACAATTTCTAGAGTTAGGTGCCTAAGTTTATAAAAATGTCTTACTGAGGGCAGAACATCAAACCAGTCGAAATTGGCAGGGAATTCACCATGGAAGGACGATCGAAGAATCATGCACTCAAAAAGCATGAGCCCGATGGCATTGAGGGAATTAGAGAAGTCCGCAACTGGTTCAAAGCAGCCAGGTGGATGAATTACTATCTTCTGGTCAGCCAAGACCAGGACATAGAGGCAATAAAGTAATTTGTTGTTGTTGTGAGTGGAGTTCTTTGATTGTGTGAACTGGTAATCCTAGTCACCCCAAAGCACATCGCTCATGTCACCAGCCTACCCCTTACTGGGGAATGCTCATATAAAGACGACATGACAAAGAAGTGCACAAAATTGTTGCTCATACAAGGGAACGTCCCTTACAACCAAAGCGGGCTTCCAAAGTAGAGACTCTTGATGCATCTTAGGAAGGTCTTTGAGCAGGTTGTGAGATATTTCACATGCACCGAGAATTATTCGCATCAAAATGTGAACCATATACAGTTTTTGAACCATCTAGTGCATAGGGAAGAAACTAATATCTCGTTCTATCTATAAAATGGCCTAGAAGATGAGGTGTCATGATATCAAAGAGGGGCAGTCTTTGCATTAGCCCAACACAAGCTAATTACAACCCTAATATGCCATGTAGAGGAGCACAAGGGAAACTCATCAATGGTTGGGACTGAACACTCTGGTGCACGAGAGCAGATAGCGACCAAAGTAGAGTAAGAGGCCAAATTATGAGTGACCTAAGAAGTTAGGGCCAAACCTTTTGATGCATCAGATAAGGCAGCAACATAAGTAGGACATGATGCTAAATTGAGGGGAATATCTAAAGAGGAAGACCCCCAATTTTCACCAAATGCTATGGAGGAAGTGTAGAGTTCTCTGCCCAATTATATGGAGGATAGGTTGGATTCCTCCAGTCCCAAACCCATAGTATGACAGACAGAGTGCATACATGATCGAAGATAATTATGGAACCTAATCCTCTCGAGTGAGGAGGAATGGGAGGATGTGGAGCTCAATTTTGTGGCCCAAATTCTATGGAATTTGGTTGCTCACAGTCCACAAGACCCGCAACCCTCAATGAGATGACAACAACAATTTGAGGCCCCAATGGGATAGGACCATGCTGAGCAGAGTAAGAAATCCATGATGAAGGTGTTGTTCAAAGAATATAAGGATATAATTGCAATAATAATCTAGAGGCAGGAGGCCACCATTGCCTAATTTTAGCAACTGATCCAGCAACTCAGGGTAGAAAACTAGCAGTTGTAGGTCAAGATGATCTAAAGGTGGGATACCTCTACCCAAACTGATTGGGTAATTAAGGTGCCCATGAACTATCCAACCTCACCAAAGAGAGTAGTCTCATCCAAGAAATCAGGTCAGATGCTTGAAATAAAGAATTAGAGGTAGGGGAAGGTTCATGCATCTTTGATAGGGTAATTGCAGAGAAATAGGGAAATCTTGTTTTTCAAACAAAAACCCTTATTATCAACATCAATGATGATGAAGAGCCTTCAAGTCAGATACAAGGGAAAAATCCTAAACCTGAGGCCAATAAGGACTCTCTAGAGCACCAGGGACCAAAAATTGAGGGGCCACTACCTGAAAAACCAAAGGAGATGGCACCAGGTGACCTGGAAATAGGGGGAACAACCACGAGGGACCTTAGATCCAAAGGGTAGCTCCCTGGATCATCTAACATGGGGGTAGCAGCCATAGGAAAGGAAGACCTCCCCATGTAGGCCATTGCAATACCAGAGAGGAGAAATGGGAAGGCACCTCAAATGACGTAAAAGAGGACCAAAAGAAAGGCTAGAGTGAAATTTATTGAATAGAACCCCCACTCAATTGAGGAATGGGAAGAAGGCCTACAGGCCTTCATTGAATAGAAAGAACAATTCAAACAACTCTTTAAGGAGTTCTAGGATGCTAATACAGCTATGAAATCTATCAAAAAGGCTAAAATAGGACTTGGCATCTGTGTAAAACCTGCTACAGACGATCAATTTTGAGAGATCCATGGTTCGTCACAGGGTTGGCCCTCCAAGATGAGGAAATAGCTAGGAATATGGGGGGTATATGGGCCAGAGGTAGAGGCAAAAACGATCGTAGAAGAAAACACTAGCCTCACCCCCAAAGAACTTTAGTTTTACAAGGCCAACGTGGTTGTGATGAAGAGAGACAACTTTGATATTCCCTTCAGAGAGTGATGCCCTCAACATGCTAACTTGTGGCAGGAAGCAAAGGTAGCCTTACAAAAGGGAGCAATGACTATGGTAGCAGCACCCAACATAGTGTTGGACCAAGCATGATAGGGAGGAAGAGCTAGCATAACAATAAGTTGATGTAGAACAATGACCAATCTAGCACAGTCTAAAGCTAGTCTAGCTAGAGGGTAGCACAGCCCAGGGATGCCCTGCAACAAACTAGGACCTCTTAGTAGAAACAAAAGCTTCAAAATTGAGAGAAAGCCAAGGCCACCAGTAGAAAAACGAAATAGGGAACAGTGTCTTGTATAGAGGAGGCTATTACAGATTTCAAGTGCCACAAGGGCATGGCACATATTAGGCATGGGGGATGATGAGCACCAGATATGCTCATATGTTTGTATATGTACTAACAATTTTTGTGTGGCAATATATCATGAGTTGTATATTTTTATGAACCATTATGTATTATTTAATGAAATCATGTGTATTATCTAATCCATGCATGAAGTGTGTTTTGTGTAGTTATTTCCCTAATTTTGTCATCTTTTGCTCAGTAGAGGTCCTACACAGACCTGGCATGGTTTCGCTCAAATAGATGAAGGCATACAGAGGTAGGTGCATTACTGAAGTAGGCACCTTACTAAGGTAGGTGCCTTACTGAGGTAGATGCCTTACTGAAGTAGATGCCTTACTAAGGTAGGTACCTTACTCAATTAGGATCCTTACTGAGGTAGGTACCTTACTCAAGTAGGTGCCTTACTGAGGTAGGTGTCTTACTGAGGAAGGTGCCTTACTAAGTTAAGCGCCTTACTGAGTTATGCACCTTACTGATTTAAGCACCTTACTCAAGCAAGCACCTAGATTATGCATGTTGACCAAACGACTGGAGAAGGACCCCATTGACCACCATTCCATGTCATCTATGGGAAAACACTGATGATTGGTCTATCCCAGCCAGAGAGGATGAACATGTAACCACTCACGAAGTAGAACCATAACAAAGTAAAAATCATCCGATTACCAGGAAACAACATAGTTTTAATTATCGCATGCCAGTTATAGTAATTGAATTGTACCAATCTAGACTAAAACTAGGGCACTTGTTGTAATAGAACTGCAACAGGAAGTCCTGTGTGTGGTATATAAATATATGGACTCCCTATAGCAGGAGAGGCATTTTTCAAAACATTATCTCATGTATTATTTTTTGCACTATTAATAAAATCTTGTTATTTCATCTGCGTATTGTATCTGTGATTCGTTGGGTGGGATCTGTTGGATCTCGAGCCCACTCCAAGCTATTATTCCTCCCCTATTTCTTAGCTATTTTCATTGGTTTAATTATGTATGATATTACATTAATTTCTTAGATCAAGTTTAATTATTTTAAGAGTTGTGTTTTTTTACATAAAGTGTGTTATTGCTTTCAGTGTGGTGTGTTTACTTTTACGTATTTTATTTATGTATGAGTTTTATTGGTGTGGATGAATCAACCGCTATTTTACAAACACCCCCCAATGATAGTTGAATGGATTCATCTCAAAAGTGGTAGTGTAAGTAGTCTCAACTGTGGCACTTCGAAAGTCTACGAGCTCCCTGGTTTGAAAATTTAAATGCGAGTGCTGTGACAAATTTAGGACAAATTTAACCAGTGTTTGGTACCCAACAAAGATCACCATAAAAGATAAGTATCCTATCCATATTATAGATGATTTATTGTATGAATTTCATTGCACTAAATACTTAATAAAACTTGACTTGTGATTTGGGTTCTATTAAATTTGAATTGGAGAAAAGGATATTCATAAGACTTTTTTTTGCACATGTGAGGATCATTATGATTTCTTGGTCATACATATTGGTCTTACTAATGCTCCTTCCACTTTTCAAATTCTTATGAATTCTATTTTTCAAAATTTCTCTACAAGTTTGTACTAGTCTTATATGATGATATCTTAGTTTATAGCAAGTCTAAGGAAGCTCATTTAGTTCATGTAAACCAAATTATCCACCTCTTATAGAAGGAAAAACTCCTTATTAAAAGGTCCAAGTGTTCCTTTGGGACCTATGAGGTAGAATATTTGGGACATATGGTATCTCAAGAGGATTCAAGGTGGATCCTAACTAGGTCAAATCCATGAAATATTGGCCCTTACCTAGAACTCTCAAGTAGCTCCATGGATTTTTAGGTCTCACTACGTACTAGAAGAAATTTATCTACAACTATGGCAAAGCCATAACTTCTCTCATTGCTCTCACTAAGAAGTTTGTATTTATTTTGTTTGAAGCAACTTCCCAAGCCTTTGATACCCCAAATAAGGTTGTGTACCACCCCTCTTTTGGCCACTCTTGATTTTAGAAAACCCCTCTTTTATTGAATGTGATGCTTTAGGCACAAGTACTAGATTTATTTTGATACAACATGAGCATCCCTTGATTTAAAAATCAAGTAGATATTTGAAAAGAATTTGGATTTATCCAATTATAAGAAGTTAATATTGGTTATTATACATGTTATATATAAATGGTAACCTTACTTGTTGGAGCGATGCTTCATTAGCAAGATCGACCATAAGCAGTTCCTAGAACAACATCCAATATCTAGAATAGAATAAATAGTTGATATGTCTCTTAGGGTATGATTTTACCACTGAGAACAAGAAGCATAATAATATGGTGGTG
This sequence comes from Wollemia nobilis, assembly GCA_028583015.1. Classification (NCBI taxonomy): domain Eukaryota; kingdom Viridiplantae; phylum Streptophyta; class Pinopsida; order Araucariales; family Araucariaceae; genus Wollemia; species Wollemia nobilis. The sequence continues at coordinate 1,503,489 of JAQPPZ010000613.1, read as the reverse complement.
AATGTTCCATCTCACAAACATGAGGATGTTATTGTTGTCAGTGCCATCTCTAATCCTCTTCTACAATGGCTTTTCTAGCTTTGGAAAGACTAGCTTTTTGACCTAGAAATTGGTAGCACCATTCATAAAGTAGAGTCTAGCTCTTCACTATATTCATTTTTTACATATTTTGATAGGTCCCTCCACTAGAAGGATCACATTTATCTTTCCCCATCCTTGATTATTAAGTCTAGTGTTCTCCAAGAATTGCTTATATTTTCTTTGGATGGACATTCTAGATTCTTGAAAATGTACAAGTAGGTGAAGCAATACTTTTATTGGAAAGGATTACAAGTGAATGTCAAAACCTTTGTGGTCAAACTAGAGGTATGTAAGTGAAACAAGAGGAAATTGTTAAATATCCTAGTTTGTTGCAACCCTTGCCTATTCATGACTTCTAATGGGAGTACATTTCCCTAGATTTCATTGAGGCTATTCTCAAATCTAAGGTAAAAATAGTGATCTTTGTGGTAGTGGATCACCTTTTAAATTACACTCATTTTTGTTCCATACAATATTCCTTCCTAGCCAATAAAAATTTTAAGGCATTCATCGATTCTATTTTTAAATTGCATGGCATACCCAAGTTCATTGTTAGGGATCATGACCTAGTCTTCACAAGTATTTTTTTAAAAAAATTGTTCTATCTCAATGGTATTTAGTTGAATATATTCTCTTCTCATCACTCTCAATCGGATGGCTAGACAGTTATTGTAAACAAATATCTGGGTACTTACCTTTATTGTTTTTTCCAAGAAAAGCAGTATCATTAGGTTCATTTGCTCTCTTTAGTTGAATTATGGTATAGTATTTCTTACCATTCTTCCCTCAAGATGTCCTTGTTTGAGTTATTGTATTGTTAGAAACCTCCATTAGTGGTAAACTATATTTTAGGATCCTCCAAGGTATCTCAAGTAGAAAATTTGTTATAGTAGTGATCTAGAACCACATGAAGCAACAACAAGACTTGCATTATTCTAAGTGGAAGCTTATCATGAGGGATATGATCTTTTTTCACCTCCATACCTATAGGTAATTGTCCTTAAATACCAAGCCTATTCAAAAGTTGGTTCCTTGATTTTAGGACCCCTAAAAGGAGGTTCATTTTATTGGTGATGCAACATATCAATTGGATATTCTCCGTCTTCCTACATCCATCTTGACTTTCATGTTTCTTATTTTAAATATGTTACTAGCCAAAATATGCAATCCTATATGGAGCTTCTAGTACTCAATGAAGAAGATTGAATCACTCTCTATTTAAAAGTAGTGTTATGGTTTATATTTTATATTCTATGATCTTGATAAATTTAGTAGTTCCTCATCAAGTGGAAGGATCTTCCAAAAGAAGATGCAATTGGATCCTAAGAGTATTTTCTAGTCATTTCTAACTTTAAGAACAAAGTTTTCAAAGGAGGTGCTATATAATAGCTCCAATATAACTATGTTGGTTATTTTTATTATTGTTGACTTGAATCCTAGCATATGGCAGTTGGTCATTAAGTGTTAGGGTTAGGGTTATTATCAATATATGTTACATACCCCTTAAATATAACTCATGTTAGCATTTGATATTTGAGTCAAAAACACAACACCAAACAATGCTAAATAAATAGAACACAAAGAACCCAAAATTGCATAATAGAATGATTTTTATTAATGGAGGGAGCCTAAAAACTCCATTGGTACAATGTGGATCCTTGAATCCTTTTGATACAGATTTAAAAATGACTAGGGTTCTCCAAAACCCTAGTAGATAAGGTTGGTGGTGTCTTTAGGTGCATCCTTGCTCCTAATAGAATTGATTGGGCTTCTTGATATCTGATGTTGGGCCACTCCAGCTTAAACAATTGTCCAATGTTGATGTAGCACCTTTAGATCTACACACAATGACATAGCAAATAGATTAGTAATACCTACAAGGGCTCCACAATGTGAGGCCCTCTATAAGCAATAGTAAAACCCTAACTATCTACTACAAAATAGAGTGAACAAGAATAAAAGTGCATAAATAAAATAACAAATAAAAATTTATCTTACATTGTTACTATCTTCTAATGTCTGATGTCTGTTGTAGGGGACTAGTGTGGTGATGCCCTAGCATCACTTGAAGGCTAGGGGGACTTTAGGAACTCTAAAGTAAAATATCCATGGGTGCTCAACAGGTGTAGGAAATGCCTATGGGCACTTGGTGATGGTGGAAAATGCCTGAAGGTGCTTGGTGGCTGAGGAGAAAGTTTGTAGAATCAGATATGGTTGAGCGAGGGAGGCAACGATAGATGCGATGGTTATGGAAGATGAATATAGATTGCGAGACTACTTAGTAACCAGAGAAGAACTCTAGTAGCCAAGGACTCAGGTGATTTAGGGCACAAGGCAAATTCTCCTTCAGAAGACTTAAGTGACTTCAGGAGGAAAAGACTTGGGGAAAACTTATGGCACTCAAAAAAATTAGGGCATGGAATTGCTTAGGGATTGAGCCATAAAAATGGCTCCTATTAATAATCCAACCTAGGGCATACTTAGGGTTTCAATGACACTAATCATGTGGCTGCAATAAAAGCATACCAGAGGGTGGATATTAAATCTAGCATATGGCATGGATTGATGTAAATGGATGGATAGAATTTAATAAAATAAGATGGTTGGGATTAATTCACTTATACAAATATATATTTATTAAATATATATAATATTATATAAAATATTAATATTTAAATATAAAATAAATATATATATGAATAATGGGTAAAAATTGAAGGAAAGCATAGATGGAGGACAAGTGGCTAGGTGTTGGTGTCTATAAATACCCCTTTTTGTATCGTGTTGTGTAAAACACAATGCAGTGTAAAAACACAAGACACATGTTTTGGCCAAGTGTAGAAGCATCTTCTCTTGGGATGTGGAACACGATATTGAAGATAAAATAATAAAAGAATTTGAATTTTGTGTAGCTTACCCCCTCAATTGGCGAATGAGGTTGTGGATGAATCTCATGATCCAATTGAAAAATTTGTGCAAATGGAATGTGGATGATATGAATGATGTAAAATGTGATACCATTTTTGCCCCAATGGTGGGAATGGGAGTGGTGAAAATGTGACATAAGTGTGTCTATTTTTGCCCCAACAAATGAAGGATTTTATGAAAATATGTGATGGAAGAAAATATGTTTGTTTTTTCCCCAACAGATGAAGGGATTTTACCAAGTGCGGATGCCATAATCATTTAATATGTATCCCATTGTGGAAAATTTAAAACCAAATTTGGTCACTCCAAATTTGGGTTGATTTGATATTGTTGAACATATGTCTTCTAGCGTCATTGATATGCAAGGATGATAATGCAAAGATAAAAGTAGTCAACTTTGGAGGGCCAACTAGTGACTATCATATAATTCCTAAGATCGGAACCAATCACCCTAGTTAAAGCCAATCATCATGATGACTATCAAGAAAATATGTAATGATGAAGTGTGATTTTATCTGTGTTAAGCCCCACAAACTAGGCCATCAATGATAGCTTTTGTGCAAATTATTCTTGGCAAGGGTTCACTCAAAATGTGAAGTACCAAATATGATTATGATTTTGAACAAGGAGATAAGTGATGATGATCATGGCCAAGTGTCCTTATGGGAGGCTCTTCATCTTACTGAATTGCATGGATGAAAATTTTTGCAATTGCCAAATATATAGAATAACCCACTAGATACATGGTTCACTTGAATGTTGTTTGAACTTGGAAAATGTGCAAATGATGATGTGAAATAATTATGTCATGATATATGCATGATGAAAATTATGATGATCATTTTTTTGTGAATATTTGTACCCTTTTGGGGTGCTTTTGTAACTTATTTGTTGAATTTGCAATATGTGGTTGCAAATAAAAATTATGCATCCAAATCAGTTGGAATCTTCACAAAACCTGATAAAATGATGAAATGAATGCATGGATGTAGTTTGGAGTGATTTGGTGAAGGTAAGCCACTATTTTGTGATGTTTTTATCTTTTTATGCAATCTGACACCAAACGCTTGTTGGTGCTTTCGTCCTATAAAATATCCATGGGTGCTTCAATGCACCAGGAAATACCCATGGGCGTCTCAAGGTGCCTAAAGCAGCTATAAATAGCTATCAAGATGAGAAACAAACTCATTTGTGTGTTTGATATTTGGAGAAGCTACGTCTGGGAGAGTGGAATGAAGTGAGGTGAAGCATTTAGAGCGTGAAATCTATGGCAGCAGAGGGAGCGGGTGTGGAGGTTGGTGCTATAGCTGGAACATGGGTTGCTGATGTAATTTCCCCTTTTTATATTGTGCAAAAAAGAATTATGTTTTTATGATTTTATTTTTTTATTTATAAATATTTTGTGTTGTGCTATAGCTTAGGATTTTTGAGGCTCGGCATCAGTTCTTGCCTTACATCCTTGGGATGAGGAAGGTAATTTTAGACAAGTGAAAGATGCTAGAGGAGGTGGGTCTAGTGAAGGTAGCCTGGGTGGATGTGGTAAGGGTGGATGAGGGGTACCTCTTTGCCTTGGTAGAGAGGTGGGATGCAAATAGGGGTACTTTCCAGCTCCCTACTGGCGAGGTGACTGTAACCTTGGAGGATGTATATCGCATACTCAAGATGTTGTTGGAGGATATTTAGGTTGAGTTTGGGCTCAATCAAAAGATAGATATCATGAGTATGTTCGAGGATGCATGGCAAGTTGTGAGGGTGGAGAGTGGGGGTATACCATAATTGTCCATGTATGTGGACAAGGAGTTGGATTCCCTTCAATCTTTGGTGATGTTTGTGTTGGCCAACATTATGGCCCAAAATATCATCGGGTGCAGGTTCCCTTAGAACCTAATAGGGGTAGTGAGAGATATGCTCACTAGGAGGTAGGTGCACATGTGGGCTCCTACTTTTTTTGTGCAGGTAAATTGGGAGTTATATGAGGTGATGAGGTATGGGAGAAAGGGATTGGGATACAACTTGTTGTTGCAGTACTAGGGATGGGAGCACTTCAGCGTTGCTCGATTAGAGGGCTTACCAATAGAGGGATTAGATAGGAAAAAACCCTATGATAGGATATGGGTGTTTTCTAAGGAGGTGCATTCGAGTCATCCAGTGAGGATGAGCCAATGGTATAGGGAGATTTGGACTGGAGTGACATCTATCCAAGTGATATGGAGGTCGTTGCATGCTTGAATATAGATTAATTATGGAGAGCATCTACAGTGGGTGTGATAGGATAGGTGGTTGGTTGGGAGACATCATATTGAGGCAAAATATTTTTAGTTCTCATGAGTGCTCTAATAGTTTGGGTTGAGGTAGGATATCCCAGATAATTTATTGTGCTATAGGAGACATTGAGAGGAGGTAGTACTATCATGCATGGATCTATGGAGGGTGGCCTGCAAGGATGATGATGAGATGGATCTCCCAGATGTAGATGATGTAGGTACTACCATAGGGTATGATATATGGTTTGTAGCTCAGCCACCATAGGTACTACATCGAGGATCAGATTATGGGGGTGGTTATGGTGAGGCTAGGTATGAGGGGACCTAGGAGGCCAAGGATGAGGGGACCTAGGAGGCCCCCAAGTAGTAGTGGAGCCTTTAATTAGATAGTTGAAGGAGGAGAGCTAAGGGTGTAGTATAGCAGGCTCCCAAGGATGGGGGAGATGGTGGAGATGGAGAGGATGTAGAGGAGGATCCAGATGGACCTCCAAATTAGAATGAGGAGGATTAGGTGAGGCTAGAGTAGTAGGTAGTGTAGTGGGATGCAAGGATCACGAGGCTCTAGGTAGAGCTATCAAAGAGGGAGCATTGACATCATATCAACATATCATGGATTCACTCTCGATAGAGATATATCAAGGCATTGGAGGATAGGTTGATGGAACATCATATTCCACTTCCTAATCCTACAACCTCATTTGTTTCGAGGGTGCTAGGCATAGCAATTCTAGGTATAGCTCTAGGTCTAGGGATCCTACTAGGTCACAAGAGTCCTCTTGGAGGACATAGCTAGTGCTTAGATGCACTTTTTTATATGAGCCTTGGTGCTCCATTGTATGTAGCCTTTTGGAATTCATTGATATATATATATATATATAGATATATATATATATATATATATATATATATATATATAGTATGTATATGTATGTATGTATGTATGTATGTATGTATACATGGATTTTACCTTTTGTGTTATATGTTTTTGTGTGAATGCTTTTGTGTAATATGTTTTGTGTGATGCATTTTATGGAATGCATGGTTATATGGATGATTAATGCAATGCATGGAAATATATGGATGATTAATGCAAGGTGGAGTGTATGGATGTGCTAATGATAATTATAGTTTAGATCTTTTTTGGCCATGTTTTAGCATTTTTTATTAATCAGGGGCACCAAACTTGGTGGAATACGGGATGGATGACTCATGAACTGACATGGATGTTGACATGGAAGAAGATATATATTTTGATATAGAATATGACTGTTTTGTAGAGACTCAAACATCCTAGTGGCATCAAAAAAACTCACTAAAACTGCCTAATCCCTCTAGGACCAAATGTGTGTGGTGTGAATTCATTTATTGAATCAAGAGTATGGTAATGACTTGAGGTAATCAAGAACCATTATTTGTGCAAGTGAGTTCATTAACTTATCTTGAGTAAATTGGGAAAACATGTTATCGATGAGACCATGAAGCTAGCTTGTTCATATGAGCGGTTAGAGGTCTCTTTAAAAGAGACATGTCACCATGCATGAGCATAATCCACTGCCAGTCAAGCATCTATAGCTCCGGTGGAGGCTAACTCCATAGTCCATGATTTGTATTTTTGATCTTTTAAGTTTTGGGAATGACTACCTAACCGTATGACTAGAAATGTAGTACGATCCTTACAACCCAATGATCAATGGTGTGTGATGTAAAATATTTAGAGTTTTTGTTAGGGATTTTTCCCTACTATTTCTTTTATTTTTGGAATTGTGATAGTGGTGAGAACCACTATTTTTATGGAATATTATTGCATGATGGGACTAGCAAGGATGACCCTTTTCACTTCAAGGTTCATACCAATTATGGTGTTATCCCTCTTTGACACAAGATGTTTTGAAGATGTGAAATTACATTTGGTTTAAGAATGTTTTGGAATCAATTCCCAGAACTCAAGATTTATTTTAGTGTAGATGGGGAAATGGTACTAAAATAACCCGACATGTATTTTGGAGGTTGCTTAACACACTAGGAATGGCTGAGTGATTGAAAACACCTAGGATTTTATGAAAATATGGCTTTGCAAATGATAATTTTGGCTTGGTGGAATGATGTGGATAGTGTTTTTAAGGTGCCCTTGATTAAGGCAACATGAATTTTGTTGGACTGATTAAGATCTTGAACTTAATAAATGATCCCTATATGAAATGTGAAAATGTGGATGTAAATGCAATGTATGATATGCAATTTGTGACATGCAATATGAGATGTGGGTGAATGCATTGTTTTTAAAATGTAGATGCAAGTGAAATGCAATGTTATGAATGAAGTGTATGCATATTTTTTTGTGTATTATCCATGTATATATACATATATAAATCAAGTCATGCATAGAATGCTCTCAAGTGTATAACATTAAGTGGTTCATATTCTTCCTCTCCCTCTAGGCTAGAAATTCTATAAGTACTGTTACCCACTCTTTGAGTAATGATGTATGGACCTAACAAATTAGCCACAAATTTGTCATGAATATGTGGTAAGGTATTGGTACTTTTTTTATTCTTTTTAAGAACAATATCTCCTACTTGTAATTTGCATAGATGAACTTTGGCATTGTAATCATGCTTTAGGAGGTCTTGATAAACTCATAAATTCTCTAAAGCACTGACTCACCTCTCATCAATAAGTATGAGTTGGTCAATATTTGCTTGTCTAGAAGTACCATCATCTATTAATTCCTACAAAGAAATTCACAAGGAAGGTATCTCGAGCTCAAGATGCATGATTGCTTTAGCTCCATAACCCAATGAAAATGGTGTTGCTCCTATAGGCGTGTGGATGCTTGCTCGATAATCCCATAATGCCAAGGGAATTTGTGTATGCCAATCTCAATAATTTTCTTTGAAATTTTTCTTGATAATAGTAATTAAGGTCTTGTTGGAAGCCTCATCTTGTCCATTTACTTTTGGATAATAAGGAGTTGAGAAACTATGTTGAATGTTATATTTCTTGCAAAGTGCTTGAACATCCTAATTCTTGAAATACTTGCCATTATCAAAGATGATTTTTTAGGGGATACCAAAATGAAAAATGATATGGTGAAGTATAAACACCACAATTCTAGGTCTTGTCATATTGGTTAGAGGAATTTCCTCAACCCACTTTGTGAAGTATTTAGTGGCTATGATGATGAATGTATGTTATCCTGAGGAAGAAGGCAAGATTTTTCCAATTATATCTAGGCCCCATTGTGAAAAGGGCCAAATTTACTAGGTTGTAAATCTTGTGATGTTACATGAGTTAAATTAGCATGTTCTTGAAACTTTTTGCAATGTTTGAAATATGAGCAATAATCACGTTCCATTGTGGGACAATAATAACCCATGCATAAAATACACTTTGCAATGGCTATTCCACTAAAATGACCACCACAAGTACCATCATGGGCTTTATCTATGGCTATTTGTGCCTCATTAGACTCAAGAAAATGAAGGAGGACTCCATAATAATCACGTTTATACAACACATCCCCCAAGAGAAAAAAATCAGCTAAATTTTTCTTAAAAGTGCATTTGGTAGTTCGAGATATATCAAATGGGAGTGTTCCAATCTTTAGAAAGGCTACTATTTAGCTTTACCAAGGCTCATATGTATCCAATTGGATAAATCAAACATATATTTCATCCTTAGACTCAGCACGAACAATTGCATATTTAAAGACCATTGAAATGATAAGGAGTTGTACCTCTCCAAAGGAGTCTTTTAGAATCAATGATCCAAGAGAGGCCATTGCATCTGCAAAAATATTAGTTGAACATGGCAAACTATTGATTTCATACCAATCAAACTTAGAGAGCAATTTCATTGCTACCTAATGATAAATCTTAATGGTAGGCTCTTTGCATTGGTATTCTCCATTGATTTCCCTAACTACAAGTTGAGAATCACCAAAAATATTGATGCACTTAATGCTCATAGCTATGGCTGATTGAAGACCTAATATTAGGGCTTCATACTCTGTAGTTTTATTTATGCATTGGAAGTCAAGTTTTAATGATAAGGGGATATGTACCTCCTGGGGTGTATGAAACATGACTCTAGCACCTTGACCTTTCATGCACTTACAGCCATTAAAGAATAGTGTGATATCGATGTCTTCCTCCAGAATAACATATTTTTCTTGTTCTATGATAGCAAAGACTGAATCATCTGGGAGCTCAATAATCAAAGGATGATCACTAGGTACTGGAGCTTCTGCAAGTTGATCAGTTATTACTTGATCTTTCATGGATTTCTAGTTAATGAATTCCAACTTAAATTTAGTAAGGAGCATTATCCATTTTGTAGTGTGGATGTTATTGTAAGTGCGAGACATCATATAAAATAGAGGATTTTATCTAGATATGATATATATTGTGTGGCTAAGCATGTAATATCAAAGTTTCTTAGTGGAAAAAACCACTGCTAAGCACAAATTCTCTATATAAGTGTATCTAGTTTCATAGCTTACCAATGTTCGACTAATGTAGTAGACAGCTTGCTCTCAATTTTCCTCATTATTTGTTGGAAATTTGAGTGATTTTATGTTTTCATTGATGTCACATGGATCATTGATGTCACATGGATAACATTGAGTTTTGGTGGCCAAAGCATTTCATAAATAAGCATTTATGATATTTTGGAGAGCATGGATATATACAGGGATTTTGTGAAAACCAAGGCAAGTAAAATAAAATGTTTTATTTAAAACCATGGATGGCAGATTTGAAATGGGTTTTTCTTAAAACCCGGGTTGGATTTTCATTTCTTCGAAAAAGGTGCCCTAGTGATGGAGATATTTAATTTTAAATGTTTAAGTTTAAATTTTAAATTATTTAGAATTTAAATTAAAAATTAAAATTAAAATTTAATTTATAGCGCTGACATCAAAGAAAGGAAAAGGCATAAAACTAATATTTAAATTATAGTGTCGACGTCAATGTCAGTATCACAATGACACTGAGATGGGGGAGTGAATCAGTGTAGCTCTATAAAACTTAAATCTTAAACTCTTAAAGCCAAAAAAATGAGAACTTAAAATCAAATAAAGCAAATATAACAAGAGAGCATCACACAACACAAGATGTATCGAGGTTCACCAATTTGGCTACTCCTCAAAAATTTATTGTTTGGACTCCCATCCAAATCCAGCCTTTGCAAAGCAACAACTTTACAATCAATTTACCAGCACCAACTGGAAGGAGCACCAACCCCTGATTTACCAGCATCAACTGGAAGGAGCACTAACCCCTGATTTACCAGCACCAACTGGAAGGAGCACCAACCCCTAATTTACCAGCACCAATTGGAAGGAGCACCAACCCCTGATTTATCTACACCAATAGAAAGGAGTACCAACCCCTGATTTATCTGCACCAACAGAAAGGAGAACCAACCCCTGATTTACCAGCACCAACTGGAAGGAGCACCAACCCTTGATTTATCTGCACCAACAGAAAGGAGCACCAACCCCTGATTTACCAGCACCAATTGGAAGGAGCACCAAATCCTGATGCCAAGCACCAACTTGGACTTCAATTCTAAAACTAGAAGATTGACATAAATATGCCTTCACTTTTACAAGACCCTAACTGGTCTATTGCTTTCCCAACATCGCCCACTCTTCACACAACACACACCCTTCTCGCTTGCCTCCCATGCACTCTCCTCGTGCTTCACATATCGCACACCTCTCTCGCTCACCTCTCGCATGCCTCTCACTCTCTTCGTAATATTAAATCCACTACACTTTAATCCCCCGTGCTTACTAAATTCTCTAAGAAACACTCCTTTTATAACCATCCTTTCTCTTTGTAACTCCAGTTGTAACTTTTTTTGTATATTTTGAGAAGGCATTTCGTCAAACACATCACATGCAAATAATTGACACCATGTTCTCCTACCATGACTGTTCGTTTTCTCGGTCATGACTGTTCATTTTCTCTTTGCATGTCTGTTCATTTTCTCTTTGCATGTCTGACTATTCATTTTCTTTTCCCTTGTGCATGCATTTGTTTTCTCCTTCGATGACTGTACGTTTTCTCCTTCATTACTATTCGTTTATATTTTGAGGCTTTTCTTGAGTCATGAAAACACGACATGTCATGATATCGTGACACTTTTGTTACTCTGCCTGCCTACCCTTCTTGAGTCATGAAAATGCGACATGTTGCAATATCATGACACTTTTATTACTTTGCTTGCCTACCCTTTTTGAGTCGTGAATACGCGGCATGTTGCGATATCGCAACACTTTTGCTTCTCTACCTTCCTTCCATTTTTGAGTTGTAAAAATGTGACATGTCACGATATCGTGACACTTTTCCTTGCTCTGCCTTCGTACCCTTTTCGAGTCGCAAAAATGTGACATGTCGCGATATCATGACACTTTTTCTTTCTCTGCCTGCCTAACCTTTTCGAGTCGTGAAAATGCGACATGTCACGATATTGCGACACTTTTTCTTTCTCTTCCTTCCTACCCTTTTCGAGTCATGAAAATGCAACATGTCACGATATCGTGACACCTTTTCCTTCTTGCTCTTTCTCTTCGCTTTGGTCCACGAAAATGCTACATGTCGTGATATCACGACACTTTTTTCTCCTTGCATTTTCTCTTTGCTTTGGTCCATGAAAATGCTACATGTCGTGATATCGTGACACTTTTTCCTCCTTGCATTTTCTCTTTGCTTTGGCCCGTGAAAATACAACATGTCGCGATATCGTGACACTTTTTTCTCTTTGCTTTTTCTCTTTCCTTGGCCCACGAAAATACAACATGTCGTGATATCGTGACACTTTTTCTCCTTGCTCTTTCTCTTTCCTTTGGCCCGCAAAAATACATGTCACGATATCGCGACACTTTTTCTCCTTGCTCTTTCTCTTTCCTTTGGCCCACGAAAATACAACATGTCGCGATATCATGACACTTTTTCTCCTTGCATTTTCTCTTCTATTTTGGTCACGAAAATGCAACATGTCGTGATATCGCGACACTTTTTCTCCTTGCATTTTCTCTTCTCTTTTGTCCGTGAAAATGCAACATGTCATGATATTGCGACACTTTTTCTCCTTGCATTTTCTCTTCTCTTTTGACCGCAAAAATGCAACATGTCGCGATATCATGACACCTTTTTTCTTTGTGGTGTTTTGCTTTTTCTTTGATCTTGAGCATATGGGCCACTTCGGTCTTCTTGGAAAATATGCAAAAAAGTAGGTAAACATCCTCATAAGCATTTAACATCACTGTACATACTCTGATTAACCTTTGAGCTCCTATCCACTACTTCAACCGATCTATCTGACTATGTTGACAACAATGACAATACTGTCGCTGCACCTTGCTCAAAAATCTCCTCCTTTGGAATTGTTGGCAACACACATGCAATTTCCTGTAACTCTTGTGCAATTTCCTGTAACTCTTCTCCCCCTTTGACAACAATACCAAAGGGCTACTGTAAACTCCCCCTGATTCCATGCACAACATTCTCAGGCAAAAATTATTACACTTAGCAAAAATCACAAACATGAGCAAAAAGATAAACAAATACACAAATGCTCCCCCTGAGAATGTGATCCCGATAGCTAGTCAATTCTTGGGAAACATGACCACTCCCAATTTATTGCGAAGGTACTCAAAGACTTTCTTGGGCAACTATTTTGTGAATATATCCTCTACTTGCTCTATTGTTGGAACAAAATCCAACTTAACCTCACCTTTCGCAACTTTCTCCTGAGTACAGCATGTTGTTGCTGCAATATATTCTACCTCTACTGTGGATAAGGAGACTGACTCTAGTTTCTTACTGTACCACATGACCAACATGTCTCCAAGATAGAATGCACCTCCATTGGTACTCTTTCTATCATAAAGTCTTCTTGGATAAGCACTCTAATCTCTGCTCATCATATTATAATTCTTGTTGTACCTTGCTTTTACTTATTTAGTATAGCTTGATCCTTTTGACTGCCACCTCCTCCATGACTGACGACTTTGCCTCGCATCTGTTGTGCAATTCAATGTCTCTGGTTTCTAATGGATGCCATGAATGTTTTCATTGCCTATTTAGGTATTGACAGTGGACCATTACCTCTAGCATTGGAACCTCAATCTACGCGTAGTCATCAACACTTAGTATTCTACTTATTTCTAGGGCATATGTCAGGGCTACTCAATGTCTTAGGTGAACATTCTTCACGTGATTCCAGGGAGCATTTATCCTCACTGCGATCAAGGGATTCCTCGAGAAATATCTTGCATTTCTCAAATAATGCAAGACTTTCTTATGTGCATGGGCATCTTGTCCTCCTTGGCGCTTCACCACTTGGGCGCTATTCTCTCAATGTCTCTGCCTTGCATGTGTCGTGCCACTTGGCACTCTTGACCAACTGGATTCTAGTGCCACTATTTTCTTTAACTATGGCATCTCTTTTATAACGGCTACTTCTTTAGAGAAAATTAATGCTCTCTTATTACCTCCACAAACAACTACATGAATTGAAACACACTTTGACAACTGTATGACAACTCCCCCTGAATACTTGCCTTTCATCCTCAGATAACCAAACAACATAGGAGCATTAAAATAAAACTTTAAGATTGCTCCCCCTAAGGATGTGCCACCTGGAGCTGCGTAGTGCAATAGAGGAGTAATCTCCTTCAGTCCAAGGAGACACGATTTCCTCTCTTCTTTCTTTCTCCAAACTTTCTTGAACTTGGGCTTGAGTTTTTCAAATGCATCCCTATTTTAAACCTTTTTGTGAACTTGAAAATTTCTCTTGGGTGGTTGTCTCTTGTGCATCCTTGATGGATGAATATTTTTCTTTCTTTTATGCATATGATTTCTTCCCTGTCTGTGTTGCATTCTTTATGTCTGATGAAATCTATTGTCTTGCCTTAGGTTAGATACAAAATTTCTTGGACAAAACCTTGCTATGTTCCCATGACCATTATATTTAAAACATTGCACATGGTGTTCAATCGAAAAAATAGATGTATTTCTACCAGCATAACTCTTTGATCTATTATTCAATCCATAATAAATTACCTTGTGACCATAATGGTTGCATCTAAAACAATAGCCATTAAAAGCATTATTATGAATAGAGTGAGAGTGATAGAACCTCTTTTGTTGTGGTTGCTTTGCTATAGATCTCCTTTTATATTTTCTTCCTTTTGAAGATTCAGATTCAAGCTTTTCTTCCTTTGATCCTTCAGCAGTGGACTTCTTCTTCTCTGTAGATTTAGAAGATGAAGGTTGTTCAACTTCATATCCAAGACCAAGCTTACATATGGGGCTTCTTTGTTGCCTTATAATTTTCTCTAGCAACTTTGTGCTCTTCTCAAATTTGAGATTTGTATTGGCCTCTTCTAGTTGTTTCCTCAATAAAACAATCTCCTCTTCTTATTTGTAGCAAACAATATCTTTCTCATTGATATGTGACCTAAGAGTTTCTTCAATCCTTTTGGACTCTTCTACTTGCAGCTTTAGATCATTAATAACTTTGTTAGATTCCTCTTCACGTTTGCTACATACATCGCCTTTATCATCCAGGTGTGACTTCAAGGCTTCTTTTATTTTCTTGGCTTTATGAATTTGTAAGAAGAGATCTTCAATATTATCCCCATATTCTTCCAACTTCTTGGACAGTATTTTGTTCTTTTTCCTTTCTATACCCAACTCTTCAAGTGTAGCGATCAACTCACCTTCTAGATATACTTCACCCTCAAGGTTTTCATCACATACTTCAGAATTCACTCCTATCTTTTCTAGTTCAATTTTCTCTTCCACAAGAACCGAAACCGACTTAGATGCCTTATTTGAGGAGGATCTATTCTTCTTACCCATTGCGTACTAATCCAAGATCAACCCTAGATGATTTAGCCTGACAAGGGAAACTGGCTCTGATACCAATTGTCAGTCTCACAATGACACTAAGAGGGGGGGTGAATCAGTGTATCTCTATAAAACTTAAATCTTAAACTCTTAAATCTGAAACAATGAGAACTTAAAATCAAATAAAGCAAATATAACAAGAGATCATCACACAACACAAGATGTATCGAGGTTCATCGATTTGGCTACTCCTCAAAAATTGATTGTTTGGACTCCCATCCAAATTTAGCCTTTGCAAAGCAACAACTTTACAATCAATTTACCAGCACCAACTAGAAGGAGCACCAACCCCTGATTTACCAACACCAACTGGAAGGAGCACCAACCCCTAATTTACCAGCACCAACTGGAAGGAGCACCAACCCCTAATTTACCAGCACCAACTGGAAGGAGCACCAACCCATGATTTATCTGCACCAACAGAAAGGAGCACCAACCCCTGATTTATCTGCACCAATAGAAAGGAGCACCAACCCTTGATTTACCAGCACCAACTGGAAGGAGCACCAACCCCTGATCTATCTACACCAACCCCTGATTTACCAGCACCAACTAGAAGGAGCACCAACTCCTGACTCCAAGCACCAACTTGGACTTCAATTCTAAAACTAGAAGATTGACATAAAGATGCCTTCACTTTTACAAGACCCTGACTGGTCTATTGCTTTCCCAACATCACCCACTCTTCACACAACACACACCCTTCTCACTCACCTCCCGCACACTCTCCTCGTGCTTCACATATCACACACCTCTCTCGCTCACCTCTCGCACGCCTCTCGCTCTCCTCTCGCTCTCTTCACAAGATTAAATCCGCTATGCTTTAATCCCCCATGCTTACTAAATTCTCCAAGCAACACTCCTTTTATAACCATCCTTTCTCTTTGTAACTCTAGTTGTAACTCCTTTTGTATATTTTGAGAAGGCATTTTGTCAAACACGTCACATGCAAATAATTGACACCATGTTCTCCTACCATGACTGTTCATTTTCTCGATCATGACTATTTGTTTTCTCTTTGCATGTCTATTCATTTTCTCTTTGCATGTCTGACTGTTCATTTTCTTTTCCCTTGTGCATGCATTTGTTTTCTCCTTCGATGACTGTACGTTTTCTCCTTCATTACTATTAATTTCTATTTTGAGGCTTTTCTTGAGTCATGAAAATGTGACATGTCACGATATCGTGACACTTTTGTTACTTTGTCTGCCTGCCCTTCTTGAGTCGTGAAAATATGACATGTCACGATATCGCGACACTTTTGTTACTCTGCCTGCCTACCCTTTTCGAGTCGCAAAAATGTGACATGTCGCGATATCGTGACACTTTTGCTTCTCTGCCTTCCTGGCCTTTTTGAGTCACAAAAATGCGACATGTCATGATATCGTGACACTTTTCCTTGCTCTGCCTTCCTGCCCTTTTTGAGTTGCAAAAATGCGACATGTCACGATATCGTGACACTTTTTCTTTCTCTGCCTACCTGACCTTTTCGAGTCGCAAAAATACGACATGTCGTGATATCGCGACACTTTTTCTTTCTCTTCCTTCCTGCCCTTTTTGAGTCGTGAAAATGTGACATGTCATGATATCGTGACACCTTTTCCTTCTTGCTCTTTCTCTTCGCTTTGGTCCGCGAAAATGCTACATGTCGCGATATCGCGACACTTTTTCCTCCTTGCATTTTCTCTTTGCTTTGGTCCGTAAAAATTCTAAGTGTCGTGATATCACGACACTTTTTCCTCCTTGCATTTTCTCTTTTCTTTGGCCCGCAAAAATACAACATGTCGTGATATCGTGACACTTTTTTCTCTTTGCTTTTTCTCTTTCCTTGGCCCGCAAAAATACATGTCGCGATATCACGACACTTTTTCTCCTTGCTCTTTCTCTTTTCTTTGGCCCATGAAAATACAACATGTCACGATATCGTGACACTTTTTCTCCTTGCTCTTTCTCTTTCCTTTGGCCCGCGAAAATACATGTCGCGATATCATGACACTTTTTCTCCTTGCATTTTCTCTTCTCTTTTGGCCGTGAAAATGCAACATGTCGCGATATCGTGACACTTTTTCTCCTTGCATTTTCTCTTCTCTTCTGGCCATGAAAATGCAACATATTGCGACACTTTTTCTCCTTGCATTTTCTCTTCTCTTTTGACCATGAAAATGCAACATGTCGCGATATCGCGACACCTTTTTTCTTTGCGGTGTTTTTCTTTTTCTTTGATCTTGAGCATATGGGCCACTTTAGTCTTCTTGGAAAATATGCAAAAAGGTGGATAAACATCCTCATAAGCATTTAACATCACTGTACATACTCTGATTAACCTCTGAGCTCCTGTCCACTGCTTCAACCGATCTATCTAACTGTGTTGACAACAATGACAATATTGTTGCTGCACCTTGCTCAATAGTCAAAGGAAAGGAGGACATATATATATGCCCAAATTTTTTATTTATTTCTCTAAGCGCTCGATTTGATATTTGGATTCAAATGGTAAAAGAGCATGTGCATCGTGTGTCAAAGTGTGTGTGAAAAGGGTTTTAAAAGGCTTACGATTTTCACATTCGTTGAAGAGACTATTGTGGAGTAAAGCCAAACGTATAGGCCTCCTTGGCCTAGTGGTTCATGTGTTGTGTGTGAAGTAGGATGTCCTGTGTTCAATTCTTTTCAGAGGTGTTTTGTTATGTTGAAACACGTGAAGTATGTTTTGTTTTCAAAGGGCATAGATATTCGTGATATAAGGTTTTGTTGTGTGCTCCTTTTAAGAACGTGAGGGTGTATGGCCCAATGGTAGGTTGGCTGAGCAAGGAAGGTCACAAGATCGAATCCCATCAGGGATAGAGGCAAGTTAATAATTTTTAAATATATTTTATTTTTCTAAAGTTGCCCTAGGAGGAATAAGGGTTATGATGCATGTTTAAAAAGAGATATTTCTAGTGATTTATTTTTTAGAAGTATATCATATTATATATCGTTGGAAATATTATTTCGAGGGCTATTTGATTAACTTGCTTAGAGGGAGAAATAAGGTGTGTGTAAAGAGATATTTTTGATTTTGTAAAGAGGTTCAAAAGTGAAGGTTGCTTTGTTCTTTTTCAAAAGAGATTAATTCATTTATGAAGTGACATGGTGTATGTTATTGAGTAGGAGTAATAAGGTGTTATTTTGATGTTATTTTTGTGTTATTAATCAAGATCTCTAACCCTTGTTGAAAGTTGAAAAAGAAAGTGTGTTGAGTGAGACATATTTTATGGACAACCAAAAGGCTTCTTCTTCTTCATAAAAGGTATGGGCACATTCTCCTATTGATTGTTTATGGTGGTTGATTTCTAAAATATCATTGGAGAGAAAAGGATTAATTGTGGTTTCCTTTTCAAAAGTAGTTGGTTGAATGCTTCAAGGTTTTTTGGGTTGAGAGTTGCTATTAAATCTTGTTTTATAAGCATTGTTGTTGAAGCCATTAGTAGTGTGAAAAACCTGAGATAGGGTTTGAGAAGAACATGAGTATCATTGTTATGTGATATTTGTGGTTGAGCATTGTTGGAAAATTTTGAGTTGGTTGATACATGCTTGAACTAGGATTTGTAAGAAAGAGTTGTTCCTTGTGCTAGTTGGTTGAGAAGAGTTGTTTGAGCCTAGTCAAGTGATTGTGTGAAGTGGTTGTTCAAGTTCCATGAAACAAACTATTATATATTCTAGATTTGAATTGAGATTGATATTTGAGGATAGAACATATTGAGTCTCTAACAATTATATTTATGCTTCTATAATATTGATTTGAGTTGAGATTGATATTTGAAGATAGAACATATTGAGTCTCTAACAATTCTCTTTATGCTTCTATAAGATTGATTTGAGTTGAGATTGAGATTTGAGGGTAGAACATATTGAGTCTCTAACAATTCTCTTTATGATTCTATAAAATTGATTTGAGTTGAGATTAGATTTGAGTATATAACATATTGAGTCTCTAAAAATTCTCTTTATGCTTCTATGATATTGAATTATTGATCAAGTTCTTGGTGAGCTTGCTAGAGTATTTTTGGACAAGTTCTTGGTGAGCTTTCTAGTGCAGATTTGGGCAAGTTCTTGGTGAGCTTGCTAGTGCATATTTGGGCAAGTTCTTGGTGATATTTCTAGTGTATATTTGGGCAAGTTCTTGGTGAGCTTGCTTGAGCATATTTAGACAAGTTTTGTGTGAGCTTGTTGAGCAGATTTGGACAAGTTCTATGTGAGATTGTTGAGCAAATTTGGACAAAAATTGTGTGAGCTTGTTGAGCAAATTTGGACAAGTTCTATGTGATATTATTGAGTAGGTTTTGAGTGAGCCTATTGACAGAGCTTTGAAGGTGACAAAGTACAGAGGATAGAGTCTCAGTGGATATATATCTAGTAGCTAGCATAATTGAAGATAGATCTGAGTGAGGAGTCTTCAAGTGGAGAGAGATCCACCAGTTAATGAAGCATGGAGATAGACCCTTCTAGAAGATCACTAGCCAGAGCAGAAGGGGAAATATTTCTCCTGTAAATATATCCACAAACTTGAGATTAGGGGATCAGCATCTCCTTTGGACAGAGATCCATAAACATTGTAATTGGGAAGGATTCCCAAAAAAATTAATTGAGAAATTTTTAGTAAAATATTTTCTCCATGGAGTAGCCCACATTGGGTGAACCACGTAAACTATGGTGTCTCTATTGTGTATGGTTTTTTGTACATTTTTTGATTACTGCTATTGATATTGTTGTCTATACACTGCATAATATTGAATTGAAAAGAAAAGTAAAAAGTGGTCTTATACTGTTCACCCCCATCTCAGTATAAGCTTGTGTTCCTCATTATTTTGTGCAAGCATTATCCCTAATGCAAAGTCTGTTGTTGAGATATAAAGATAGAAAGGGACCCTGAGTGAGGAGGAGCTAAGACTAGCAGAGAGGCTAAGGTCATCAAAGAATTTTTGACACTCATATGTCCAAGAAAATGACACCCCATTTTGTAGTAGGTGATTGAATGGCCTACATTTATTAGAAAGTTGCACAATAAAATGATGGATCGATTGCATCATTCCTTATAAACTATGCAATTCCTTTAAGTTAGTTGGATGAGGCATCTCCATGATAGCCTTAACCTTGTTAGGGCCCACCTAAATGCATCTTTTGGAGATAATGAACCCTAGAAGTTTGTCTGAGGTAACACAAAGACACATTTCTTGGGTTTCAACCTTATATTATGCTCTAGAAGTTCGTCAAAATGTGCTCTTGTCGAGTTTTGTATTTGTCCAAGAGATCATCCACATAGTCTTTGATAATCTTATGCATGTGGTCATGGAAAATATAATTCATGGCAAGTTGATAAGTGACACCTATATTTTTTATACCAAAGGGCATCAACTTGTAAAATAAAATTCCCTAAGATGTAGTGAATGTTGTTTTGTGTTGGTCATCAGGATTTATTCAAATTTGGTCGTATCCTAAAAAACCGTCCTTTAGTGAAAGCATTTCATGGCTAGCATAGGTATTGACAAGAGTATCAATTTTTGGGAGAGGAAAATCATCATTCAAACACACTTTGTTAATATCTCAAAAGTTAGTACAAACATGTATTTTCTTGTTAGGTTTACGAATGTGTACCATGTTTGAAAGCCACTCAGGATAGTCGATAGGAACTATGAATTTCACATGTAAGAGTTTTGGAAGCTCTATTTTTACCAAGATGGCCATGGTAGGATGCATTCTCCTAAAAAAAATTTGATCGACTTAGCATCAGGATGTAAAGTGAGATTATGGACCATCAAAATAGGGTCAAGAGTAGGCATTTCCTTGTAGGACCATGCAAAAATACTCTTCTTCCTCTTAAGGATAGCAATTAATTGCTCTTGCTCATCGGGTGATATAAACCTCTACCAAGCTTGATAATTTGGGGATTTTCCTTATAAACTAATGTCCACGTTGATGGTATCTTCAATAGACATGTGAGAACCTTCCTCAACATGATGGGGCATAGGGATCATATTAATGTCATCTAAGATGTCATCAAACTCTTCTGGCTTATCCTCATCTATTTTTTCCTGGAAAACCTTGGGATCCAAAGGTAAGGGTGGAGGGGATGGAGGAATGTAGTTGGATAAAGCCCTTAATAATTCCTCAGATAATACAAACTCATAAAAGGATGGAGGTGAGGAAATTCGTTCCATATCAATAAGGCTTAGATTAATGGTAATTGGCTTGGCCAAATCGTATGGATTACGAAGCAGGGTGAATAAATCAATAGTATTCATGTTGAATTATGGGCAAGGTGTATAAGGTTGGCTTGGAATAAATGGAACTTAAGAACCGATGCTAGGAGCTTGGTAATCCTAGATAGCAGCAAATAACATAAATAAATGTATTTCACTAGATGATATATACATGCAATGCAATGAAAGATAAAAGTTTTTTGTTGATTTTTATTTTTGATTTTTTTGGTAGTGGTGATAACCACTATTTTTGTGTTATGTACATATGTTACAATTTGGATTATGGAATGGACTAATATAATGGAGGTGGTGGCTCACCGGTAGGGGCAGCTTGTTCTTGTAGAAGAAGAAAGCAAAATATGGGCTCATGGATGGGGAACATATTGAGATAAAACTCATCTTGTTCGGTATGGGGAATGATGGGCTTCAATTCCTCTTCAAATTCATTCAAAATTATCGACATGATTTTGAATTATTTATACATTTCATTGTCTAAGTTATTGACATGGAGGGCTTATTCTCCTAAATTTAGATTAAGTATTTGGAAGGCTTGTTCAAGAGAAGAGGTGGTGGAAAGTGGATGGTAATCTAGACATGAACGATCATGCACCTCTTGATATGGAACATTGATAGGTTGATGCACTACCTATTCATGCAATCCTAGGCCATGATGTTGCCAATTGACTATGTGAAAATAGCGAGATGGAAATCCCAACATATTTGGAATATTGACAAGTTTTGGTTCCTTGGGTTCCTCTAAGGGATTTGGAGCTGATGAAGAATCAATCTCCCATATGCAAAATTTATGCTATTTTGAGTTGAACCCATGTTATATACTGCTCCTATGGCCAAAGGTGGATCACGTGGGTGACCAAAATCCTTAGCCCTAGGAATGGTGAGGGGTATGACGGTGATGTCTTGGACCGCATATCACCAATACCAGGATTAGTGAGGTGGACCTCAACTTGGACAGATGTGGAAGGACCATGGTTGGATGAAGGCTCATGAAATGGTGAAGATGAAGATGTCTCACAATTTGTTAACTCGACTTGTGAAAAGTTTGGTTATGATGATGAATTGGTTTGGGTAGGCTACTAAATGGATTATGATGATGAAGTGGACTACAATGATGTTGATGATGTGGATTAACTGTGATCACATGTGCATGTAGTCAATGGTGAAGATGATGGGGTCTGGAAACCTTGATGAGGGTTAGTAATAGGGAGCTCCTTAGGAATGGGATCCTTTTATGAAGATATTGGTGAAGTGGTGGATGGATTGGTTAATGGTGAAATAAAAATGTGAGTAGAAGGAAGCATGGACTCATAAGGATTTGAAATAAAATTATAATACTTAAATGGTTCGATGTTTTTTGGTATGCAATGTACCTATCCCTCATGAACGTATTTCAAAAATTGATGTAAAATGAAAGGGACACATATTATTTCCCTCATCCAAGGTCTTCCAAGGAGTACATTGTATTCCATGGATCCCTCCAAGATGTTAAACATGGTGTCAAATGATTTGACCCCTACTTCAATGGGTAAATTAACAGTGCCAACTGTGGAAAATAAATCATCATTGAATGATTTTAGGGTAAATGATGACTTGGTGATATGATATGGAGGAATGTTAAGATGATGAAGGGCATATGTTGTGATGATATTAATAGAGGAACTAGTATCAATTAAGACTCTTTTATAAGGTATCTTTTCAATTAGAGCCATGATATGCAATGGAGGATCTACTATTTCGATGAGACATACTTAACCTCAAAGTCATAGAATGTGATGGAAAGCTCCATGCATGTTTGGATGCTCCCTACAAATTTGTTGAAGGCATTAGGATCTTGTGATTGTAGTTCAATGTATTTTAGAATTTCTATTAATACCTCACGATGTGAGGGAGATTTTTGAATTAATTCATAAATTGACAACTTGGCAGAATTCATCTTTAGACTCATGGTTAACCAAGTACTCGATGAGATGATTGGTCATGGTTGACAATTTATGGGTGGATTTGGAGGATTTGGTTGGCTTAAAATGTGGATGTATGATGAAGGATTGGGTGAGAATTGAATGGGTGGCGATGTAGGAGGTTGTGACACACTTACTTGTGGTTGTTGCCTTTGATTGTTTCTTTGACCTCTAGTTACCGCATGGATGGCCCCTACAAATCCTTGGTATTTTTGGACATGATTGACTTAATTAGAAGGAATTTTGGTGTTAACCCCTCCTACATTTGGTTGCACCTCCTCATGATGAGTAAGTGGTGTTTTAAATATACCAAGGTTTTGGTTCTATTGAGCAAGGGGATTATCAAGCCTGATTGTCCCAAAGTCAATAAGAAATTGCACTGTCTTTAAATGAATGGTAATTATTGATGTCATGCCTATTTTACCTATGATAAGTATAAATAGATGTTCTTGATAGTGTTTACTACGTTTGGTAGGATCTTTAGGTTTGATTTTGGGTAAAGTAAGTTTGTTCATCTCATACAACATTTGAAAAATGCAGGCATATGACTCGGATAAGGGTGTGTATTGGTGATTTTATCAAAAAAAATATCGTCGGGGATGGTTTTCCATAGTTGGCACTATGTTTTGCATGGCTTGTGTTGTTGAGGGTACCGTATGATAAGAAATTTGTTGCAGTGTTTTTTGCACTAGTTGTTGTTGAGCCATTACCGGTTGGCTCATGACAACTTGATTAACTTGATTGGGTTGATTGGTTGGGGTAGCCTGTGTTGATTTTGGTTGGCCAAAATAATTACTTTTATATTGGCCCTTATTTTACCATTCTTTCTTCTTAGGATTGAGTATGCCTTCTTGGACTTTGATTTCTTCAATGACACTAGCCAAAGCTAAAGTTTATTCAAATTATCGATATGTTTGTAGTTGAAGCATACAAGAGATAGGTTTTAGACAACTCTTGGTGAATAATTTGATTAGCTTGTCCATTGGTAGGGTGAATGGAAATTTAGTGATGACAACCTTCCAACAGTTTCCAAAATCATAGATAGATTCATCATCATGTTGTCTTAAAGCATAGACATCAGATAATGAGATCTTCTTTTTAAAATTATGGATGAAACACTCAAAACATTGGTCAATCAATTGCTTAAAAATATAAACACTATGGTTGGGTAATTTATTATACCATTATATGGCATCTCCTACTAATATTTGAGAAAAATTTTGAAGCATGGGAGCATTATCATTTTGGATTCCGAAATAGGCATGTACAAATGTGCTCCATGTTTTTTGGGATCCTTAGTTCCCTTGAACTTGTCAAACTTAGGTACTGTGAAGTCTATCGGATATGGCAGTGATGGTACCTAAGGATGGGTTGGTTGATTTATCAATTGATGTAAAGTTGGCTTTTGACTTGTTAAGCCAGGAGTATATTGTATCAATTGATCTATCTATTTTTGCATGACCTTAATTCGAGGGTCTTCTTCGAGAATGTGGAAGCCTTAAATTACCTAATGATTTTGAGGTGGGGTGTAAAGATTTTTTTGAGTGACTAATTGATGATGATATTAGTAATGATGGCTACATGAATTTGATGGAAATTGATGCATGGGATATTGATGATGAAAATATGGGGAATTATGGAATGAGGTTGATGTATGAGGGTTATGGCTAGGTTGGCCAATGGGAATATGATGGGTTGCGGTATGACTTGATATGGGAATAGGGATAGAAACCATAGAAGGTTGTGGTGCTCATGATGGACCTTGGTTAACAAGTATAGTTTAAGTAGAGGATGGTAAAGGCTTACGGTTCACCTGTACTTGTTTTTGAGCATTTTGACATTGTCTAAGCAATTTGTTTAGGTGTTACCATGCTTCACTAATCTCTCTATCAGAAGCTAAGGGTATGGAAGCAGATGGTATGGAAGATGTGGCTGAGGGATAAGTTACACTAGGTATGGCAACTTGTGAGGCTGAAACTTGTGAAGCAATATTTACATGTGCTTCATACAAGAAATTTGTGTATGTGGAGGTGTATGAAGTGCTAGGAGCACATGAGGATTAGGTAATGGATACATGGGAATAAGGTACAACTGATGCCTCAAAGAGAGGGTTGATGTACACCTGGGTAAAGCTAGATAGTGGTTGGGAATAAATAGGCTCCTATTGTAAAGTAGAATTCTATCTAGGTGAGTTGGGAATGGACTCTAAGGTATAGTTAGAAGACTTCATAAGAGCTTCTACTCTTGCCATGTCTATATGGGTAATATGGTGGTCTATGGTTGGGGATATTGACTTCTCTTGGGTCATAGCCATATGAAAGGTTGTGTATGGTAAGGTATGTGAGGACCTGCAGACAAATCTGCCTATGTTCTATCTAGGGAATCTACCATAGAAGTGGTGGGGAAAGTGGATGAAGATTCCATTTGATTATCTTTATTTAATGCTTGTTTTTATTTTCTTGTTAATACCATAAAGCAAATAAATCAAAGTATAGATTATGCAATAAACTGAAACACCCAATTTAAATTTTACAATAAAAATAAGCAGCTAATGCAAATTTTGTTCAACATGTGTGTCTTGCCTTGTTCAATGGTTATCTCCTTTTAATGTGATTTCATTTCCTTGGGTTTAAATCTTGTGTGTTTCAAATGTGCTAATCTAAATTAATCAAATAAAGGTAAAAACTATGGCTAAGCTAGGGCAATGATATTCTTGTTGGTGATAAAATCTAGCAAGTTTGCTCAGGGGTGACCTAGGGTTGCCAAGGGCAGAGATTGGTGGATGGATATGAATGCCACCATCACCAAATCTCAAGCAATGGATGGTGATGAAATACATCCACTACTGTAAAATGTGAATCATGCAGTGTGTGGTTATTTTTTAAAAATTTAATTTTCTATTGTGTTCAAACAATGTTAGAAAATAATCACTTTTAATGGTCTAAATCAGAATCCACTATTCACAATACCAATTTCTCCAAATGATATAGAGTACACCACTTAAAACCCACTCTAAACAGTTGGGGTTCATCTATTCCTCCATATGGAATCACCCAAGTATGAGAATACTCTTGGTATATGAACAACGTTCCTACTTAGACCACAAAAATAGATATCTATAACCCTAACAATGCAGACTAATTATGCAATTTTGATTTACATGTAATTAGAATGCAGTATTATTTCTTTCACATAGTAGAAAATAAAAAAACTTCAAAAAAGAAGATGTGAATGGATGCAAATGATTAATTAAAATCCTAAAATGCATGCTAATATGAATATTCTTTTCCAGATTAATTAGTGAAGTTCTTTTTATATCAAAATCCTGAAAAAGACATAAAATAACCAGAAAACGTAAATAGAAAAACTAGGGTTTGGTTAGAAGACTTACAAATGACCTACGTATTTTTCCTAGATCTATGTAAAATACCTCTGGGTATTTTTGAAATGCACCTGGGCATTTCTAGATAGCTCTTGTTGGGTGTTTCGTGCACCTTTTGCAACTTCCTACAAGTTTTAGAAACCCTAGATCCAGTGAAATCTATGAAATCCACACTTCTAAAAAACTTGTAAGATGACAAAAACAACAAGTAAATTAGTAAGGAAAATCATAAATAGAAAACCTTAAGGGGTCCCACTGTGATCACCATTTGAGGAGTCAAAAATGCAACACCAAACAATGCTAAATAAATTGAACACAAAGAACCCAAAATTGCGCTATAGAATAATTTTTATTAATGGGGGGAGCCTAAAAAATCCATTTGTACAATGTGGATCCTTGAATCCTTTTGATACATATTTTAAAATGGTTAGGACTCTCCAAAACCCTAGCAGACAAGTTTGGTGGTGTCTTCAAGCGCGTCCTTGCTCCCAACAAAATTGAGTGGGCTTCTTGATATCTGATGTCAGGCCACTCTAGCTTAAACATCTATCCAATGATGATGTAGCACCTTTATATCTACACACAATGACCCAAAAAATAGATTAGTAATACATAAAAGAGCTCCACAATGTGAGGCCCTCTATAAGAAATAGTAAAACCCTAACTATTTGCTGCAAAATAGAGTGAACAGGAATAAATACCCATAAATGAAATAACAAACAATAAATTTACCTTACGTTCTTGTTGTCTTTTGATGCATGATATCTATAGCAGAGGACTGATGTGACGATGTCCTAGAATCATCCAGTGACTAAGGGGACTTTAGGAACTCTGACGTAAAATGGTCATGGATGCTCGATGGCTGCAAAAAATATTCATAGGTGCTTGGTGATGGTGGAAGACACCTGGAGGCGCTTGGTGACTGAGGAGAAAGTCTACAAAAGTAGATCTGGCTAAGCAAGGGAGGTAGTGATAGATGCAGTGATTATGGTAGATGAATATGGAGGGCGTGAGTACTCAGTAACCAGAGAAAAAATCTAGTAGCCAAGGACTCAGGTGATTTAGAGCACGGGGTAAATTCTCCTTCAGAAGACTTAGGTGGCTTCAGGAGGAAAATACTTAAGAAAACTTATGCCACTCAAAAAACTCAAGGTATGGAATTTATTAGGGGTTGAGCCATAAAAATAGCTCCTATTAATAATCCAACCTAGGGCATACTTAGGGTTTTAATGACACTAATCATGTGGCTAAGATAAAATCATATCGGAGGGTGGATATTAAATCTAGGGTGTGGCATGGATTGATGTAAATGGATGGATAGGATTAAATAAAATCATATGGCTAGGATTAATTCACTTATATAAACATATATTTATTAAATATATAAAATATAATATATAAAATATTAATATTTAAATATATATAAATATATGAATAATGGGCGAAAATTGCAGAAAAACATAGATGGAGGACAAGCGGTTTGGTGTCTACAATATTGTACCATATGGGGTATGTAAAGTGGGCCATGTGTTAAGTTAGAAATAGGTAGGAAGGTGTGTCATAGAATCATGTATGTAATTGCTTTAGAATCATGTATATAATTGTCATAAAATATGTAGTTAGGAATATTATCATAGAATATTTGACATAAAATATATCATAGAATGTCAATTAATATGCTTGTAAATATTATAAAAATAGAAGTATGTAAGCCTCATAGTAGAGTGAAGATTTGGAATATTTTGTAAGGAGGTTTCCCCCTCAAAGAGGCCAATGATAGTTGTAACACAAAAAAGAACACCATTGCAATAAAAATAAATCATTGTATTATGTTCGTGAAAGTGGTCCCTTGGGATACAAATTGACCCTTTGAGGGTGCATTTTACAATAAGATTTCCACAAGGGATTAATCCCTTTTACAAATCAAACATGGTGTCTTCATCTCTTCATGCTACAATCGAGGTTGGAGGTGGGTTTGTGAGTTGTGACCACCGTTGAAATGAGCTTTGCACCTTGAGTTGAGTTGTATACCTACACACATGGAAGCAAGAAAGATGTTAGTAGCACATGTTTACAATGATTATGATAAAATGACTAATGTAAAATGAAAATAGAAGAAAATGAATAATGAATATGGCTTACATAAGTCATAATTTGGATAGCATAACATTAGCATTCCCCTATCTCATTTTTTTGGTCATGTGATGGTGTATTTATAGGCCTTTGAGGGTTTTGAAGGGAAGGATAGGTGGCAAGCCTAGATTTCCAAATGGCAATCTTGGGTTGCCAAATGGAGGGGGCAGTTACAGTGAGTCACCCAGTGTGCCTCACTTAATTGGGGTGATGTGGTTGCAAGTGGAGTGATATGTAAGGGTTACCCCATGTGAAGGGACAAAGGGGACAAGGGTGCATGAGTTGTGGAAAGTGGATAGGTACAAGTGGAGTGAGGTGTGGAGTGAGGTGTGAGATGTGGAAAATGGGTAGGTGCAAGTGGAATGATGTGTGGAGTGAGGTGTGAGATGTGGCAAGTGGGTAGGTGTAAGTGGAGTGAGATGTGGAGTGAGGTGTAATATGTGGCAAGTGGGTAGGTGCAAGTGGAGTGATGTGTGGAGTGAGGTGTGAGATGTGGTAAGTGGGTAGGTGCAAGTGGAGTGATGTGTGGAGTGATATCCCATGTGAAGGGACAAGGATGAAATGGGTGTGTGAGAGGTGGCAAAGAGGTGATGGTGATGTGGCTAGGACACATGTCAAGTGAGGAGAGAGGGTATCCTAGGAGGATATTTTCTAGATTTAATAAAATCTAGAAAATATAATTATGTGCAATATTTTATGTCTAAGTCAAAACTTAGGCACATAATGTTATGCAGAACCAAAATGTGCAATGTGAATGAATGATGTGTAGGAATTATATGCCTAATTTTAGACTTAGGTATATATTATTATGCAAAATTGTGATGTGCAATGTGGGTGAAATGTGTAGTAATTAATATGCCTAAGTTTAGACCTAGGCATATAATTTAATATGCAAAATTATGTGATGAAATGCAAATACCTAGATTTTGGTGTCTACAATAGTAATAATACTTGTCTTGAGTTTTTTCATTTGTGATTATTATGTATTTTCATGTTTTCTTAATTAATGTTTTTACTATTGGATATGTGATATTATTGTTTCTTTTGTCAATATTTTTTATAATAATAGTTAGAATTGTCTTTGGCACTAAATTCATTATCTTAGTATAACTCAGAACTAAGAATTTTGAGGTGAAATATTCTCATGAGAAGAAGAGGTTCATTGCAAGTGGTGTCGAAGTTCTTTTTAGGGCATGATAAGCTTCTATTGTGAGATTTGTTTCTTTAATCCTAGGTCTATAGGTTAGAAATAATGTTATAATAATTTTAAAATATCATGGAGTTGTTATTTTTGGCTAAGCTAGATTACCCATAAAGCATCTAGTGAAGTGAGGATTCATCAAAATCTAATACCCAATCCTCAAACACCACCCATGCATGGATTTGATATCTCACATACCTTGTGTATATCAGGAGATCCTTTTTAGGAACCCTAAGCCAAACCTTTATATATAGGAATCCATTTAGCCATGTAACTATCCATAGTGCACCAAGCACAACACTTAGGAATATTACCCTTTCGTATTGATCAGATAGGTGGGTAGTTTACCCAAAGATATAGGCTAGAACATGGATAGTGGCCTAAAATATTGGTCCAAGCATTATTGATCACTATTACAATATATTAGAAGGTTATAGGAAGTACACACACCTCAACCTAGATGACCTTCCTTTTCTAATTTTTTACTTGTGGTAGTTTCATACTTGCATTGGCCTTGTTATTGGTAGGAAAGAAAACATAGAGTACAAAGGACTATAGAGCTCAATTACAGAGTATAGAAGGCTAAAGAGCTCAATTTTGTATAAAAAGAAGAAAAAAGTGTGGGCCACCAAAAAACATCATATTGGGTTATAGTCCATTGCAATCATATCGTCAAGTTGATCATTGAATCCCAAAATTGTCATTTTGTGGTATAGACCATTTTGTCTTTTCATGATGATCATTTTGATATATAGCACCCATATACTTTTTTAGGACCCTTACTAAAAATAGTAACTACTAAATAATTCTATTTTTAGTAAATGCTATCAAAAACCTAAACTCAAGTGATGGAGCCAAGAATGCATTAGATAGAGGAACAACTCACCAAGTTGGATGCCATAACTAAACTCCAATGTCAACTATCATCTCTCACTAGCTTGATAGCATACTTAAAAATCCAAGTTTGAAGTCAAGACATTGAAGTGCTTAAGCTTATAAATCCAAATTTTTATGGGTTTGTTGAAAATAGCCCAAAAGCTCAAAGAGGAAAAGTTATTGATAGAAAAATTTTCTCCAAGGCCTTTACTAGATAAAACTATCAACAATTAGGGAACAATAGAGGCATGACTCCTAGACGTCCAAAAATAGATTTTTCAATGTTTGATGGGACCAATCCACAAAATTGGTTAATTAAAGCTAATGGTATGAACTACATGAAAAATCCTTCAATCAATGGATGTTTGTGTTCACTTTTCATTTTGATATTGAAGCACTTCATTGGTATCAACGGTTGTGAAAACAAGTCCCAAACGTTGAGTGGACATAATTCAAGAGTGGACTCCTTGGTCGACTCAACCTATTAGAGTTTGAAGCTTCGACAAACAAGTATTGTATCTAAATATATTATAGCTTTTGAGAAGCTATCCAATAGTGTTACAACACCGCATAAATATTTAATATCCGCAACAACACTTTAACATTGAACTATTATTAACAACATGCAAACAATAATAATTCAAATTCAAATGCCATGAACAATATGCAATCAATTGCCATGAGCAATATGCAAATATCAAATCTGGAAATAAATCAATGCAATAGCAAATCCATAGCCACTCGAAGAAGGTAATGTCTCATAGCTACTTTGAGAGGGTGAAGTCTCATACACACACCAAGGCGACTTAAATTTAAATTAGCCCATGGTCCAAACTTATAAAATATTCTTCCTATTTATAGATGAAACTAATAATAACCTAAACCTAATGCTCAAGGGTTGACTAAATAAATCTATGGCCCGAGATAGTAAAATAATTTGCCAACATGGCTATATTGGGACCATTACATGGCTACCCCCTTCAGAAAGCTTTGTCTTCAAAGCTGAAAAATTTTGAAAAATGCTCTTAGGTTCCCATGTAACATCTTCTTCTAGAAGGTCCTACCACTTGATGAGAAAATTCTGAATTTGTTGAGATCAAAGATGACAAACTTTAGATTGTAATATAGTTTTAGGCTTATGAGTGATTCAACCTTCTCCATCGAGTAATGGAAGCTCTATCTAGGACTGCACTTTTTGGCCAATAACTTGGAAATATTTTGGAAACTTTTGTTTCTTTGTATAAACTTTTTAATAAACCTTTGTTTCAAAGTGTGGGGTCCATTAATTTTTTTAATTTTCCAGCTCTAAATGCACATTGTTATTAATATCATAGTAGCAACAAGCAAAATTAGGTGGAAGATTGTTTTGTCAAAATAATGCTCTCATAATTATTACTTTTTTAATTAAAATAATTTCTTTATTTTTTAAATAAAAAATTTATTTAAATTATTTTATTAATTAGGGAGAAAATATTTTTTTTAAATGATAAAAATTCGGAGTGGGGGTTTAATTAATAAGACCATGAGAGAATAGGGATTTGGGTTGGAAAAGTTTTACTAATTAAAGAAAATGGGGCATGTTTAATAATTAAAAAAAAAATCAAATGTGAAAGTCAAGGTTTAACATTTTAAAAAACATGAAAAGTGAATCATGGATATGTGGGGAGAAGGACAAATGAAAAGGGGATGATTGCTCTCTATTAATAATTTAAATTGAATTTTATGTAATTTAATTATTAATATAAATTAGGGAGGGAAGTTGCATAGAATAATAAAAAATAAAAGAAAACCTAATTAATTCCAAGAAGGGTTTAATAATTTCAAAAAATGAAATGTGAATTGTGGATACATAGGGAGAAAAATGGAAAGACAAATGAAAAGGGGATGTTTGCACTCTCTATTAATAATTAAATTAAATTTTATTTAATTTAATTATTTTGGTAAGTAGTGTTTGTATTTACAGCGGGTTTTAACAAGGATCCCAAAACCTGATTACATAAGCAATGGGCCTAGGGCATCAATCCCTTGAAACTGAACACCAAAACAGAAATCCCGCCTAGCGGTAACGATAAGCATGAAACAATCCCTCTCGGCGGGAAACAAAAAAATAAGAAAGAAAGTAGTTTTGGAGATCCCGCCACGGTGAGTAGCCAAAAACCACCATCAAGAAGATCCCGCCCAGCAAGAAGCAAAGAAAAAGTTGTTACAATAAAATCCCACCTCATGGGAAGCAGTCAAAACCACCACAAACAGTCCCACCTAGCGGGAAGCAACAGGGAAATCCCACCATCCGGGAAACCAGCAGAAAAGAAAGGATCCCGCCTCGCGAGAAAATCGGTGGATTTGGCGGATCCCGCCCTGTGGAGAAACCAGCCGCCCATCGGGAAAACATTTCGTTCAGTGAGAACCATCCTGCAGGAAGCCTACAGCCAGCACAGAGAGGATCCAACCCATCAGGAAGTGACCAGAGAGTTGCACCACAAGGAACCCGCCCCGAGAAAACAGAAGAGGATCCCGGCGACGGGGACCAAGAATCTCGTCCAAGCACAGAACCTGTCGAGGATTCATAAGAAAAAATGGGAAAGCTGTCCAAACCCTAAACCGTCACCTCCACCGCACCGAGAAACGCAGGGGACCAGATCCACGCGAATAACCTGCAAAAAAACCCCAGGGGGAAGCCTGAGGGAAAAAGGGAAGGGATCCCCAACCAAACAGGGATCCCTGGGAAGCACCAGTCCGAAAAAACAACCAAGGAAACCCTATCCGGTTGGGAGGGACGCGAGATAGTGGAGAAGGATCTCCCCCCGGAGATCATCTCGCAAACAACCACTCCCCGGGAGGGATGACCTGGGTTGAGCCAAGGACTGGGCAGGAACCAGGAGCCATGGGAGGGGGAGCAGGGGAGGGACCAGAGCCCTCCCCTCTCTACTTTCTTCCCTCCTATTTAATTTAATTATTAATATAAAGTAGGGAGGGGAGTTGCGCCAAATAATTAAGATAAAAATCCTAATTAAATTTAGGAAATAAAATGTACCTTTTTGGAAGAGATGTTTTGAAAACCTTTGTTTCTCTACAAAAAATTGAAAAATTTATTTTTAGGGCACCAAATATCTCTGTTAATTTCTACCAGGGTTTTGACTCTGATACCACTTGTTATGATACTACATAAATATTTAATATCCACAACAATACTTCATTATTGAATTATTATTAACAACATGCAAATAATAATAATTTTAATTCAAATGCCACGAACAATATGCAAATATCAAATCCAAAAATAAATCAATGCAATAACAAATCCACAACCACTTAGAGAGGGTAAAGTATCATAGACACTTTGAGAGGGAAAAATCTCTTATGCACATCGAGGTGACTTAAATCCAAATTATTCGATGATGCAAACTAATAAAATATTCTTCCTGTTTATAGATGAAATCAATAATAACATAACCCTAATTCTCAAGTGCTGACTAACTAAATCTATGGTCCAAGATATTAAAAATAATTAGCCAACATAGCTATATTAGGACCTTTACAAATAGAACCAAAGGTCTTCCATCTGTCTTCTTCAAGAGTTGTTTCATCAATGGCCTTAAAGAAAAAATTAGAACTAAGGTCTAAATTCTCAAGCCAACCACATACATGACTACCACATGGTCAACTAAACTCATAGAAAGCAAATGGAATGCCCAACGGAGAGCCTTCAGACCCCTAACATACTATAATAGAACTTCTATACCCAAACACAATAATACTCCAAAGGCTCCAACAATCAAGAGGCTAACATCGACAAAGATGGCCAATCGTTGAGCCAATGAACTCTATTATAATTTTAATGAAAAATAGGCCATGAAACATAAATGTAAAATACAAAGTCTCTTCCTTCTATATATGAGCAGTACTTCATCTTCTCCTACAAACATAGAGATGAATTTGTGGATCTAGTATAAGAGCAATAAGAATCAATGGAAAAATAACTCCCACTTGACACATTACACCTACACTTTATTTGAATGCTATGGTAGGAATATCAACACCCGAAAGTATGATAATTCAAGGTTTTATCAAAGGACACAATGCATTAATATTATTAGACTTTGGTAACATAGATAATTTTATTGACCCTAGTGTAGACAAAAGAGTATATTGTTTCATCTATGATCATGATCAAATCAATGCTAGAATTGTAAATGGGGATATCATGACTTGTAATGCACAATATCAAAATGCTCCCTTATCCATAGGTGACTACCAGTTTCAAATTGATCTCTATACAGTTCCATTAGTAGGAATGGATATTGTGTTGGGTTACCCCTAGCTGAGAACCCTTGGGCCAATATTGTGGGGTTCCTTAAAGCTTTGGATATAGTTTCGCAGTCAACAATCAAACACACCATTCAGGGTATAATTGATGGAAAAACCAAAGTCATCATGTCCTATAAAATAGAACAACTAATTAATAAGGGTCATAGGGCAGTGGTTGGTAGATTTTACCAAATACAACTATGTTCTATATAGGATGAAAATGTGCCTCCAAATTTCTTGATCATTCTAACCAAGAATTAGAAGGTTTGCAATGAGCCTAAACAACTACATCCTAGTTGACATAAGGACCATATAATCAACTTGCTACCAAGGAGTCAACCCCCAAACATACATCCATACAAGTACCCCTATCATAAAAAGAATGATATTGAGCAAATGGTAAAGGAATTGTTGGATGTAGGACTAATTTGCACAAGTGCGGGCTCTTTTTTAGCTCTCATTTTATTATTATGGAAAAAGGATGGATCATGGAGGATATTTGTAGACTTTTGAGAGCTCAATAATATTACCATCAAGGATAAGTTTCCTATTCCAATGATTGATGACTTATGGATGAGTTGCATGGTGCTCAATATTTCATCAAACTGTACCTAAGGTCAAGGTATCACTAGATTCATATCCACAATGAGTATGTATTCAAAACTACTTTTAGGACTCATGAGAGATATTGAGTTCTTGGTTATGCATTTTGGTATCACCAATACACCCTCAACTTTCTAAGGTCTGATGAACAGGATTCTCAAGCCATATCTATGAAAGTTTACATTGGTTTTTTTATGATATTCTAGTATACAACAAGACATGGGAAGAGCACCTTTGGGATAATAAAGATAGAATATTTATGCACATTATAGCTAGAGATGGTGTGCATGTAGACCCCGCAAAGTTTGAGGTCATGAAAGAATGGTCCAAACCCAAAATTTTAAAGAGACTTCAAGGATTCCTCAAACTCATAGGATACTACCATAATTTTTTCAAGGATTACAGTAATATTACAACCCCCTTGATATTTATGCTCCATAAAGAATCTTTTTCTTGGATCTATGATGCAAAACAAGCCTTTTTGACTCTAAAGAATGTTGTGTCATACACTAGTTTTGGTAATACCTTATTTTCTAAGATATTTATAATAGAAAGTGATGCATCATGAGTGGGGTTGAGTTTGTGCTCATGCAATAAAGTGGACCCATTGCATTCATAAATAAGGCATTATCAAGGATGAATTTGGTAAAATTCACTTATGAGAAGGAAATGATGGCTATCGTCTTTGTAGTCCATTTGTGACCATACTTGTTAGGGAAATATTTCATAATCAAAATAGATCATTGTAGCCTTAAGTATCTCTTAGAACAAAGGATTTCTTTCTCTAAGTAGTATAAATGGGTCATTAAACTCTTAGGGTATAACTATGAGATAGTCTACCGCAATGGAAAGAGAATGTAGCAACAAATGCTCTTTCTAGACTCCCAAAAATATGATATGCTCTTTATGCAATATACATTCTCTAGGTTGATTGGATAGATATGCTTAGATCATAATGGAAAGGCAATCCTACACTTGTAACCCTCATTTAGAACCTCTATATAGTGATAAAATATCATCCTCATTACTCATGGAATGAAGGGGCATTGTGTTATAAGCATAGGATTGTTATTTCATCCACTTCATATATTTGATCCTAAATTTTAATAGAAATTTATTCTTCTCTAATAGGAGGACACACTGGGTTTCTATGAATATATGAATGGGTCAAATGCAATTTCTATTGACCTAGGTTGAAGTCTGATGTTAAATAGTTTATGGATGCCTATGATACCTACCAGTACCAAAAAAGGGAAATAGTCAAAACACCAGGGTTGCTTCAACCTTTACCCATTCCAAAGTTACCATGGATAAATATTTCCATGGACTTCATTGAAGGGCTCTCTCTATCTAGTGGAAAATTAGTTATCATGGTGATCATGGATAGGTTGACCAAGTATGCTTAGTTTTTCTCCATAGGTCATCCCTTTACTATAAGGATAGTGGCACAAATTTTTATGCATTAGATCTTCTAGCTCCACAAGAACCCACACTTCATATTTAGTGATCATAATAATGTGTTCACTGGCAAATTCTAATAGGAATTGCATCACATATAGGGAACAAAACTAATGAAAAGCACACCTTATAACCCATAAACTAATGGTCAAAAAGAGATGGCAAATAAATATCTTGATACATGCCTTTGATGCTTTATCTCTAATCACCAATCCAAGTGGAGCCAATGGCTTCCTTTAGAAAAATGGTGGTACAAAACCACTTATCATATTGCCACAAAGATGACTCTATATGAGTTAGTATATGGCCATTTTCCTTCAACACTTAACTCTTACCTACCCGAAAAATCAAAGGTCAAAGTAGTTGATACAGTTCTCACTCTAAGGTAGGAGGTTTTAGCTATCTTGAAATAAAATTTAATAGTTGCCCAAAATTACATGAAATAATAGGTAGATAAACACAAGACTGAGAGAGTTTGGAGAAGGAGACATGGTTTTCCTCCATCTTCAACTTTACAAAAAAATGTCCTTAAAACAAGAAGGGTAACACAAGTTGGCACCTAAGTTCTATGGACCTTATAAGGTACTCCAGTGAGTAGGGGAAGTTGCTTACAATTTAGTGTTGATTTTATCAATAATCCTTGTAATCATAGTTAGAATTATCTTTGGCACTGAGTTTTTTATCTTAGTATAGCTCAAAACTAAGAATTTTGAGATGAAATATTTGCATTAGAAGAAGAGGTTCATTGCAATTTAGCCTATAAATAGGAAGAGTTATGTTGTAGTTAGAATTATATTTCGTATTTAAATATTAGTCACCTCTATTATGAATATGAGACTTATTTCTTTTCAAATGGCTATGATACTTTTTCCTAAGTAGCTAGGATTTGTATTGATTTGAAATCTGGAATTTGTTACTTGTATTATTAATTTTCTAGCATTGAATCTAAATTACTATTTCTAGTGGATGTTTATTTTTATTTGTTATTGAATTATTATTGTTATTACTATATTTTTGGAAGTTGTTTCATTACACAATTGTATGGAATAAATTTAACAAG
Organism: Wollemia nobilis; assembly: GCA_028583015.1. Taxonomy (NCBI): domain Eukaryota; kingdom Viridiplantae; phylum Streptophyta; class Pinopsida; order Araucariales; family Araucariaceae; genus Wollemia; species Wollemia nobilis. Next base: position 1,465,060 of record JAQPPZ010000613.1, on the reverse strand, counting down.
AGGTATACAATTTTTTGAGTGCCTTATAATTGTTTTGACAAAGATATGCTAATTTAGAGTTTGAGACAAGGAATGAAGAGGAGAATGTTTTTTTTATTTTGACATTACATTGCACTAGGACCTCTTTTAGAAGTGTTTCATTTTGTAGTAGTCATTAAAGAAAGAATGGCAAATAGTCATACTCTAATTTTCCAAATTCACATAAATTGATTGAAAGAAATTATAATATGTAGAGTCATAAGATACTATTTGTAAGTATAGTGACTTGGCAAATATTTTTCTTAAGAAATAAGCGAGGCTAGATGATGATGATAGTGATTATGTCAAAAGACACAAAAAAAAATTGATGCTTATAAAAAATTTTAATTCTTGAAGTTCATAGTGTCAATGATACTACAACACTTTGGACTAATTTGTAGACTAAGTATCATATGTTTAAAGCAGGATGTGCTTTGTACTTGAAGAATATTCTTTATTCTTCTTACTTTCAAGAAGGTGGATCTATTTATGAGTATCCCATACATTTTAAGGATCTATAAGATCAATTAAGAGCAATCCTAAAAATTAACTGATGATGAGGACATGGTCACCTTAGTATTGCAAGGCCTATCTCCATATTACGAATCTTTTGTTCAATCTTCATATTTTCTTGCTAAAACTCAAACTCTTAATTTTGATATGTCTACTTTACATATACAAACCAAGATGAGATAAACACAAATGGGATAATCCACCTTAGGCAGTATAAAAAATGCATTCATAGCTACTTAATTTTAAAAGCAATGGCAATTGAAATGGCAAGCAATAATATGACCATAAATGAGGTGAAGTATCTAATTTAAAGTAGTTTAAATTTATTTGTTTCTACTATAGGAAGCCTAGTCATGTCATAAGAGATTGGAGAAAATTAAAAAGTAAATAAAGTAAGAGATAGTACAAATCAATGTTGAGATAGATGATCAAGAAGATTTGTATTTATAAAAACTTGGAGCTCATTAAATCAATCCATTGAGTGGTTCTTTGACTTTGGAGCATCCAAACATTATATGTGGCAAAAAAACTAGTATGTTAATTTGTTAAAGACCATACTTTGTTGTATTATGTGGTGATGTTTGCATGACATTGAACAATAATGTTACATATACCTTCAAGAATGTTCGATATGTTCCTAATGTGAACAAAGAATCTTTTCTCTTACTAAAATCATCAAACAAATTCAACTTGCAGTAAATGTTCATAAAAATAGATGTGATATGGTATATGTCGGTATTAAGAAATTCATTGCTCTTAGTATAGGATTAAATATATTGTACAAGTTAGTTGATGTCAAGTCTATCAATTCATTTTCCTTGGCAATTGAATATAATAGTTTTGATGTTTAGAATGAAAGGTTTGGACACCTCAACTATAAATATTTATTAGTTCTTACCAATATTAACATGGGTTATGGATCACCATCTATTTAGAAGCAATATATTTTATGTGTAGGATGCCATTTTAACAAACAAAGTTGAAAACCATTTGCGATAGGTAAGTCTTAGCATGCACAAGGTGTTTTGAATTTAGTACATAATGATTTACATTGTCCAATCAATGCAACTTTAGTTTGTGGTCTTGATTACTTTATATTTGTGGTAAATGATTATTCAAGGATGTGGGTATACTTCCTAAAATACAAGTTTGAATGTTTTTCATAGTTTAAAGCATTCAAGGCTCTGATAAAAATACATTTTGAAAAGCATATCAAGGTCTTGAGGTCACACAATGGAGGTGAGTTTACCTTAGAATAATTTCAATATTTTTGCAAGCATAAGGGTATACATAGGCAATATACAACTCTATAGTCTCCACACAAATGGGTAGTAGAAATGAGAAAGAGTACAATAATAGACATGGCAAGATGCATAGTGCATAGCTAAAATGTACCATATTACTATTGGAAAAAATAGTAAATATGATAATATTCATTCTCAAAAAATGTCCATGCAAAGCTTTGTAGAATTTTATCCATGAAGAAGCTTAGTCTGGAAGGAAACCATCAATTAGCTATTTATATATTTTTGGTTGTGTTATTTTTGCATTAATTCCCAAGAATAAGAGAAGCTAAATGCAAAAGGTAATGAATAATCTAAAGCATACAAATTACTTGATGTTTCTACTAACAAGATTGTTATCAGAAAAGATATAATACATGAGAAGACACCTTTCCTCTCAAATGATGGTAAACCCATTGACATTTTTCTATGTTTTAGAGCTACTGATAAAAATAGTCAAGTTTGAATGCTTTTATTACTTTGAAACATTCAAGGCTCTTGTAAAGACACATTTTGAAAAGTATATCAAGGTCTTGTGGTCACACAATGGAGGTGAGTATCCTTTAAAATAATTTCAATATTTTTGCAAGCATAAGGGTATACATAGGCAATATACAACTCTGTAGACTCCACACAAAATTGATAGTAGAAATAAAATGGGATAATAATAGATATGGCAATATGCATAGTGCATAGCCAAAATGTACTATTATTATTGAGCAAAAGTAGTAAATACTACAATCTTCATTCTCGTCCATGCAAAGATTTATAGAATGGTATCCATGAAGAAGCTTAGTCTAGAATAATACCATTGGTTAGTTATTTATATATTTTTGGTTGTGTTGTTTTTGCATTAATTCCCAAGAAGAAGAAAAGTTAGATGCAAAAGGTAATGAACAATCTAAAGCATACAAATTACTTGATGTTTCTAATAACAAGATTGCTATTAGAAACTATATTATAATACATGAGAAGTCACCGTTTATCTCAAATGATGGTAAACCCATTGACATGTTTCTATGTTTTAGAACTACTAATAGTTTTGAAATAGGGTCAAATAGTCAAGTTCACTTGGATTCAAAAAAATTAGGAATTATGAATGAAAGAATGATATGAAGACTCAATCGCATTAGTGTGTTGCAAATCCACTTTGGCATGACCTTGAAGAAAAAAGCTTGATATAGGTTCACCCAAGTGAATTTCACCAACAACAAGAGCCATGTCAACAACCAAATAATATGAACAAACTATGAGGGATATCAAAGAGGATGAAAAACAATAGATAGCCAATCAAATTAACTAGAAAAAATTCTAGACAAGTGATTGAGTAGGCAAAATTTTGTTTTGTTTTCATAGGTTTATGATCCCAACAAACATAGAGAGGCCAAAGGTAAACTAGAATAGGAAGTTGCCATGAAAGCAAAATGTAATGAGCTGCCCTGTTTTGTGTTTGGTGTTTTTGCAATAACTATGGATTAATTTTAACATGCAATAATACCCAAATGAAAGAAGCCAATAACAATAGCATGCAATGATACCCAGATGGATTTAACACTGAATAATCGATTTTTATGCAGAACCCATAATCAAAATAGCTTATTAATTCATATCAGCAAATTACCAACAATGTTTAGAAATTCCAGATTGATAAATGTCTTCAGAATATCATTATAAACATACCAATTTGCTATTATCTCCAACTTATGGACTATAAACCTCTGAATCTTTGATTGAATCACATAAGCGTGAATCCTTATTCAATTCACCAGCCAAGAACTAGGTTTTCATCCAGCTCCCTTCTCCAATACTGAGGGTTTCCATCCTCAAAACTTCAACAATCTGCACATTGTCGATCCCTAAAATGGAACCGATCTGTCCTTCGGGGTTTCGTTTGTCGGGTTATCGATTGGGGTTTTCATCCCTTTCGATGAAGAAATATCAGTCGTCGGCCTTAATCTCCAAGAGAAGAAATAACATAAACCAGAATGTCTGAAATGATACCAAGCCACCGAATAAATAGGATCCTCCTTGGCAAACTCTTTTTTGCACGCTCAATGTGGGATAAACATATTTCTTTCCCTTTAATTATAATATAAAGTTTTAACTTTATAAAATGAATTTAATAATTCACTTAATAAAGCCAAGCTTTGTGCTTTAAAAACTATGCCTTATGAAACTTCGATTGACCAACTGAAACCTGTTCTAGATACCCATTTCATTGTAGAACAACATCCCCCTGTCCGCTCGGCAAGAAACCCTAAAACCCGACACTACTAAAAATAGCAATTCTAGCATCCTAGCTCCATTTGACCTTGAATGACCACCAAAACTGAGCTCTAAGAATCCAAAAGTTGTCTCAAATATCTCCAAAGGCTCTCATCCATATGACAGCCTACGAAACTCGTGTATAGGCTAGTCTTTATGTGCTCCCACTAGCTGATTAGAAGGGGACATTACAATCTGCCCTTCCCAAATATTGCTTGTCCTTAAGCAATATGATTTGTATGCCAGGATCCCAAATAAATCTGAAGAATGTCTCATGATGAAGACACTGCCCTGAACTGTCATCCCAGAAACTGAAAACATTGTCAAGCTCTGTCACCAAACCGATACAACTGGCCCCGGTAACTCTGTCGAGCTCTGCCACTCTATAAAATAATCCATACCTCAGAGGAATTCCTAGATCCCATAGACAAATAGGGACTTTGTCATTCCCAAAATTTGATAATTTTTGCTGTGCCACTCTGACTACAACTGAATTATTTTACAGCTCAATAGAGTACCCATTATGGACTGACAAACGAGGAACCCAACAAGAAACTGATTCTACCACTATAGGGAAGAGCACCTCATGCCAAGGTGATACATATAACTCTTTATACCACCCCTTCTTCCCATTCATATATGACATGGTCAAATTATCAACATGTGGACTGAAAGAAAAACTATGAGCATACCTCACTATACAGTCCATCTGAACTTCACCAACCGGTTCCATGGAAGGGTCTATACAATCACTCGTGCTACAACTCAACATTCTCGCACACAAAAGTCAAGAGATGTTTTGCCAATCATAACACAAGGAATTGAACTTGCATCAGCATCATACTCGGGCTGTTCCTTCTAAGTGGTTGTAACAGTTGACCAATTTTCTTCTTTGTGAACAAAACTTAACTCAAGGTTAAGTTTGTTAATTATCTTCTCCTTTTTGGTGAGTTCTTGGTACATCTTTTCTATAGTTTGGATAGCCAAATCTATATCAGATAACAATTGCATGTAATCAGATTTTATTTTCTCCAAAGCATGCTTGATAGTTTCTACCTTAATAGTTTGCATGCTTTCAATAGAGGAGACATCAATCAACCGTATCTGCCTATCTTTGAGCTGAGTTGTCTACAAAAGATATTCAACAAAGTTGTGTGTGCTATCCAAATGGGTTAATGTTTGGACAATTTTCTCTTCTGTAACCTGCAACTTATCCTTCCAAATTTGCATTGTATCAAGTTCTAGATTGTGATCAACAACACACAATAAAGTTTTTAATTTACCATCTTTGGAATAATGATCAGAATCAGCATTCCTTTTGACACTACACTCTCCAACTTCATGCACTGAAGTTAGGACTGACTCATGCTCAACCCAAGAATTATCAACTGCATGCACATCCTCACCAAATGCTGATTTAACAATGTCAAAATCAGCTTGCTCTATGATCTCACCACTATCATGAAATTCATTATGCCCCTCACCAAAATGAGATCCACGAGATGAATTAACTTCATCTTCATCAATTTTGTCCTCCTATACGTCCACAAAAGTTTCTTGAAGAGGTGGCATGTTTATATTTTGAATTTCAGTAGTCTGAATGTTCAGGTCAGCACCCTGATCAGAAGGAAATTTGTCTCTATCAATATTCTCATTTACTTCATCAGCATAACTCTCCAACTCATTAGGAAAGCCACCATCCAACCACTTGCTGGTCTGTTTTGTTTCTAACTTTAACCAGGAGACATCTTCATCGACATCAATCTCCTCATCAAATTTGGAGTCTTCACCATGAAAAAAAACACCATGCAACAATGAACTGTTGCCAGGAAAAATGCAAGGCTCATCATACCTTATGTCCAAGGTCTCACAGACCTCACTGGATTGCTCTGGAAGCAATTCCACAACTGTTGTCCTGTCATTACCCTCAGTACTATAGTTGTCCTGGGACTTGTGGGTTATGGACCCACATATATGTCCAAGTGACCACTCTTCTTGGCAAGTGAAACAATGATGTTCTCTTCTCAACTGATTCTTACTTTTGAGAGGTAGTCCTAGCATCTGTAAGTCACTCGGTCTCTTTTCCTTCTCCTGTACCAAGAGAGGTTTCAGCATCTTCTCACACTGCTTGGAAACATTGTCGACTAATTTACGTGCAGCTAAAGAGGTAATCTGTCCTTGTCTCAAAACAACCATCAACTTGGGCAAGATGGGCTGGGTAAAGTCATCACTTTCCTCAATGATGTGTACCATGATGGTTTGCATGTAAGAGGATATAATGTCTTCATGATCTTCAATGATAGAAGCCATAAAATGTCGAAACATATGGAGACTAAGATCAGCATAATCTAAATCAAGTAAAAATACATATATTCTAATTTTTGCCATTACTTCCAAAATTCTAACCTTCTTACCATAGGATCGATCGCTAATGTTATTCAAACCATGAAAACTGTCAACCATCAGCTGTAATCCCTCCTTCATGATGTCGTAATTGTAGGGTGCTTTCAGAGCTGTAATCCTTATGATATCACCGAGACAAGAGGTGACTGCAAGTCTCATGTCTTTGTCTGCATGTCTTATAATCCAATGCTGGCCTAATGCAATTATAGGTACTTTCGTTGCCCAATTCAAAACCTCGCGATCAAATTGATCTAGTTCAACTAGACATGTATGCATTTCCTTTAGACTATCAAGAAGAACATCTTTTGACAATTTTTGGGATTCAAGTTGTTTCCCCAAAGCATAGAGCTTACAACTTACATCCATTCTTTTACTGAAATTTCTGCAGATTGAATCTGTTTTCTGTTATTGGATGTGTGATGCTCAACCTTAGCCTTAGAGGGAACCATAGGTGCTGACTTAGGTGAAATAGCTACTGTCAACTACTTTTCCAACTTTTTTGGGACAGCGAGCTCAACTTTATTAGCCGTAATATTAGCTGCAATTTTAGGATCTTGTAAAGTATTTTTTTCAACTCCAACTTTCTTCGGTAACTTTATGAATGAAAAATCAACCTTATCCTGAGGAAAAACTAAAGGTAGAGAAATTTGCATCATTGCAGTTAATTGATTGATGGATTTTTGTATCTCACTTTGAGTCCTATCCCAATCATGTTGTCTCCTAGACCAATCATTATAAGACTCCATGAATCCGAAATTTAATTAGGCTTCCACAGGCTGGCAGAATAGCCTGAGCTCTGAATTAACAATACCTAGAACTCTTAAAGCCAAAATCAACCAAATGGGTATTCAAATCACCAATACCCAGAAACTGGAAACTCTAGATTTGAAAACGACAACCAAACCCTAACTTCTGCTAATCTTCTATATTCCGCAAATTTTCAAGCAATATAATTTCAGACAAAGAATTATTTCCACCAAATCAAACTTGAGAATTTTTTCTTCGATAAAAGACTTCACAAAATTCGCAATGAAACCCTGAACAGGTTGGCAGGAAAAACCAGCTCTGATACCACTGTAATGAGCTACCCTATTTTGTGTTTGGTGTTTTTGCAATAACTATGGATTAATTTGAACATGCAATAATACCCAAATGAAAGAAGCCAATAACAACAACATGCAATGATACCCAAATGGATTTAACACTGAATAATCAATTTTTATGCAGAACCCATAATCAAAATAGCTTATTAATTCATATCAACAAATTAACAACAATGTTTAGAAATTCCAGATGGATAAATGTCTTCATAATATCATTATAAACATACCAATTTGCTATTATCTCCAACTGATGGACTATAAACCTCTAAATATTTGATTGAATCACATAAACGTGAATCCTAAGTCAATTCACTAGCCAAGAACTAGGTTTTCGTCCAGCTCCCTTCTCCAATACTGAGGGTTTTCGTCCTTAGAACTTCAACAATCTGCACACTATTGATCCCTGAAATGGAACCGATCTGTCCTTCGGGGTTTCGTCCGTTGGGTTATCGATTGGGGTTTCGTCCCTTTCGATGAAGAAATATCAGTCGTCGGCCTTAATCTCCAAGAGAAGAAATAACATAAACCAGAATGTCTGAAATGAGACCAAGCCACCGAATAAATAGGATCCTCCTTGGAAAACTCTTTTTTGCACGCTCAATGTGGGATAAACATATTTCTTTCCCTTTAATTATAATATAAAGTTTTAACTTTATAAAATGAATTTAATAATTCACTTAATAAAGCCAAGCTTTGCGCTTTAAAAAATTTGCCTTATGAAACTACGATTGACCAACTAAAACCTGTTCTAGATACCCATTTCGTTGTAGAACAACATCCCCCTGTCCCCTCGGCAAGAAACCTTAAAACCCGACACTGCTAAAAATAGCAATTCTAGCATCCTAGCTCTGTTTGACCCCGAATGACCACCAAAACTGAGCTCTAAGAATCCAAAAGTTGTCTCAAATATCTCCAAATGCTCTCATCCATATGACATAGCCTACGGGAACCCGTGTATAGGCTAGTCTCTATTTGCTCCCACTAGCTGATTAGAAGGGGACATTACACAAAATTTGATTCTTCAATTAAGAATAAAGCATGGGAATTGTATGAATAACCCCATGGAAATAAACCCATTGGTTGTAAATAGGTTTATAAAGTAAAATACAAATCAGATGGCTCAATTGACAAGTTTAAAGTTTATCTTGTTATTAGGTTATGTACAACAAGAAGGAATAGCGTATGGCAAAACACATGCCCCAACTATAAAGATGGTGATTTTTTTATTATTTATCTTCATTTCAACATATTTAAGATGGAATGCATATCAAATCGATGTCAAGAGTGTCTTTCTAAATGGAGATTTAGTAGAAGTCTTTATGGTGCAACCATAAGGATTTTATATTCTAGAAAAAGAACATCTAGTTTGTAGATTGATTGAATCCCTATACTAACTTCAACAGGCTCTTCAACCCTGGTACATCAAGATTGATCAACATCTTAGAGATTCAAGTTTAGTCAAATCTTCTTTGATCATAATCTCTATATTAAAACTATAAGTAATGACATTGTAATTCTCATTGTGTACATTGATGACATTGTCATAATTGGTATTAGAGTCCAACTTTAAGGTAAAATATAACATATGTTCAAGTTTTGAGGGATCCTACATTCCTACTTAGGTATAGAATTTTGACAACTTGATCATGTTTTTTTTTGTATCACAAAGCAAGTATGCTAAAACACTTTTAGTTGTAATTCGATATGTATACCTATGGAAGTTAGGCTGAAATTGTTATCTCACTCTAATTCATCTCTTGTCTATAGGTCAATATGTTGTTAGTTGGTTGGAAGCTTGATGTATCTTATGGCCACTCAACCTCTATGTTTTGATGTGATTTATTTGTCATGCTTTATGCCAAATCCATGAAGAGGGCATTGGCAAGCTACAAAATGCATTCTCAAATATATCAAAGATACTCTGGACTTTGGTATTCTATATCAACAATCTAATTATTTTCAAATGGTTGGATACATTGATGCTAATAGGGTCAGCTCAAGATATCCTCCACTAGTTATATATTTGCTTGGTTATTTCTTGGTAAACTAAACTTTAGCATATGATTGTTTTGTCATGAATTAAAGCAAAATATAATGCAACATATAGTATAGGCTAGTTATGTTGCATATCTTATGATCTTCAAATGGATCAAATAGCATCAACACCTCTTTATTGTGATAATCAAAGTGTGCTCAAGTTGGTGGAAAACATAGTATATCATGCCAAAATGAATCATATTGAAGTTTATCATCAATATATCCAATAGCTTGTGGACCATGAAGAAATTTGTCTAAATTATTGTCCAACTTCTTAACAAATTATACATGTAATGACAACCCCTAGGCAAAGAAAAATTTATAAGATTAATGGATAAACTTGGGATTGCATCTGATTTACCCATTAAAGAGGTGTTAGGATAAAGATCATATGATTAGAAGTTAAGATAGTTGTATCTATTCTTGACATGTCTATTAACTAGTGTTAAGATTGTTTGATTAATTGGGATTTGAACTCACTAGTAGAATTTCTAACTATAGTATGTAATCTCTATATATTATTGAATATACAATGAAAATTGAATGGTCAGTGTTAAATCTTATACATATCATTAATATGATCTTCTACACGATTTTTAAATCATATTTTGTTAATATTATACCTTAGGAGACACAACTTTAAATAATTTTATAAATTCACATTATATTTAATTTTGACTTCAAAAATGATAATTATCATCTTTTATTTATTCTACAATCTTTGCTTTACAAAAATTTACCAATTTTGTGATAATTGTCAAAATCTTAAGATAGCCCATAGTCTTCCTCTCATACCAAGTAGTTGGTTAAATGTTAAAATTGGACAACATTTTGGACCAAAGCAAAAAGATGATTTATAGCTCCACTTAATTTTTTGTATATTTTTACAGAATAAATTCACAATTGCCATTCCCCAGTCATATTCCACCCAACCATTAAAAAATTTGGCCAAAGCACATAACCAAACCAATAAATGTTTTGTTCAAAGTGAAAAGGTTGATCGCCTAACTCAAATCCTCATACATTTTTACAAAATGCCTCACAAAATTGTCATTATTTAATCACTCTACTTCTTTACAGGTGTCAATTAACTACAATTAAAGGGTTCATTTACAATGTTTAAATGACAAGCAATCTTAGGAGGGCAATCCTCTAAATAATTTTATAAATTTAATTTTTTCTATCAAGTTTATCATTTGTCTTTGAATGATTATGCAGTAAACTGTCATCTTCCATTTTATTTTCAAATCATTGTTTTACACAAACTTACCACTTTAAAATATCTTGGTATATTTTCTTGTGAAAATTGCCAAAAACTCAAGGTAGTCCATAGCTTCCTAGTGTACCAACAACTCTAAGGTCTGAAATGGAACTGCATTTTTGTCCAAAGCAAGAAAATCTTGTACATTTATACAATGACACAATATTGCCATTTTCCAATCATGAACAACAGTCATTCAAATTTTCCCAAATAAGGAAGATCGATCATTCAAACTCAAATCTTTTACATTTGTACAAAATGATTCACAAAACTGTCATTTCCCGATCCCTTGATGTCGATAATTACAATTAAGAATTTATTTCTAAAGCTCAAATTATGACGATCTTACGAGAGAAATTTTCATATTGTGTTTTTGCCATTTCAAAAAGACCACACAAATTGTTCAAGTGACCGAAGTTGTGGTTTAGGTAAAAGACTACAATTTTATTGTATTAAAGAAAATGAACATAACAGCAAATGAAAATCTCCCACTTAACAAGAAGTAGGATTTTGACTGTCCAAACTTTCATAGGGAATTCCTGAAATCATGAAATTAGAGTCACAATAATCTGTTGCTTGTTAATTGTGGTTAAAGCACTACAAAATAAAATAACATACTAAAAGCATACTATATATGGGCAATTTTCTTTGTTGATTGTTTTTTTTTTTTTTTTTGAGTAGCTGATGGCTTCGATTAATTTGTTTGAAGATGCCATTGTCTTGCAAACAAGGCTAGTGATCTCAGCAATTTCTTCAAACATCATAAAGACCAACGAAGCCTTGAACAAAAAATTCTGGTTAATGAAGTGTACTCCAATAGAGAGTCAAAACACGGGAATCATCCTTCATTGCAACTCTCCAACAGGTGCCTCATTCAACCACAGAAAATGAATAAACTGATAAAGCTCTGCACTCACACTAACCTGCATACAAAGCAATAATAATTATTTTAAACTGCTTTCCAAAGGAAAAAAATATGCACTACTGAGCATGTCTTCCAACCTTATAAGGTGTAGGGTTTAAGCTACACATGTGATCAGATCGCATTTCAGCCAACTGTTTTAAACATTGCTCTCTAATTTTCTGTAATGATGGCAATGGATCACATTTTTTACCTGCATCCAATCCAATTAGTTTGAAATTCAATTTAATAAGAATGAGAATAATCTCAGAAGGCTTGTGGTGGGAATTCATTCCCTTCAATTCCATTTTGAAGTATCCAGATAAAACCACATTTAGCACTCGGACTAGGAGTGAGCATGCATGTCTTGTCTCTACAAGATATGCATGAAGCACTATACAATCCATCCTTGAATATTAAATAACAGAAACCTAAACTATCAAATGCACCAACATACAAAATTGAGAATAGGATATCCATGATTTAAGACCCTAGGTTAATGACTCTGCTGAAATATCATTACTAACCTATATTTCAAAAGCAAACACCACAAAATGCAATTCTCTAAATATCAATGATAAAATTTTAAAATATATATATATATTAAGATTATAGAAACTTCCATATTCTAATCAGAACAAGAGATATATCCTAAGATCTATTTGGCTCCAAATAGATGTTCAAGAGATTCAGTAACTCTATCAGATCATATTTCTTAAGATTATACACTCTCGATTCTTCCAGTATGTCTTGAAAGACATACATGCAATCAAATAGTTTGGAGAAATCCTCCGATTACATAACAAACATGAGAGACCACATTAGTGTTTATGAGATTAACGGAGGCTTTACAAGTTTCATTAACCAAGCCAAACTTATGCTAGCTGAATAATTCCAATTTCTAATGAGTCTTCTGACAGTTGAACAATTGAAACTTTCTGAGTCGAAGGACTGTGCCAGTTTCTGCAATAGTCAAAATTTTCCCTTAAGATGGACAGGCCCCTGGCAACCGTGCTGTTTAGGTTTGTATATAAGTTGAAAGAAGGTTTCCTGGTGGTTTTGTAGAGTGAGTACTTATTTTTTATAAGATGTTCTGTTGGTGGCTTTCCTTATTTATGGACAGCCGATCAAGAACCTGAGTAGACAATGCTTTCCTTATTCATGGTGGGTGGTCAATTTGAAGCAATTTTCCTTAAACAATAAAAAATTCTATCTGGTAAAAAATTATCATTACTCTCCTTCATGGACAGTTTCTCATAGATAGGACAGTTTCTCATTTTATGAGCTCTTCTAGGAGATCTTCAAACCTGGATGTTAAGGCAGAACACGAATCTTTGATACCTAAAGGTGCTGTAGTGATAACTAGAATGGTTGATAACCCTCCAGATCTTCTTTTGGCCACAAACCATCATTTTATCACTTGTGTTGGCCAAGGGTTCTGCTTCTTGTATATCATGACTATTCTTATAGTTAATTACCGTGCATTCTTGTCATTTCTTGCAGCTATTGTCATTATCTTTTCATGCATCTAAGACAGATGGGATTGCCACGATTGATCACTACAGGAAAAGACACCTAAGGGAAGCACAAATCAAGAAGCACGAAATGGCATAAACAGGGATCATGAACCATATAAATTTAATTAATTATCTCAATGTCTATAAAGTGGAAACTGCACTTTCCCTCCTGAGGTAAAGGGTCGGCATGTGAGACACGTTCGTAGAAGTGTGGCCTTGATATTGAATTTCAGCTGGGAACCTTGCAATTGGAATTGTCATATGATTGTAACTGTGGAATTCTATGCCCTCTTTAGAAATTTAAAAAATGTTTAATGTAGTTGCAATAATTTACTTGATAATTTTATAGTTTCATACTTCTTGCACGGCTCATCACAATTTGAATTTGAGGCAAATATTTATATGAGGTTAAGAATGGTACAATCACTAAGACAATTCCTGAAGAGGAACACAAATTACTGACTCTAAATGTCAAAGCAATGAACTGAAATGCAGAAATATCTAGAACATCATTTAATATATAATATGAATTGCAAAAATCTGAAATAATGAACTACTTTTTTGTCATGGGTCATAGTTTGGGCACCTCCTTTTTCTGCTATCATAGCTAGTTGTACTTAACTAGTATCACTGATGTATTTTTGTTGTACTCTAGGTTACACACATGTTTTGACCATCTGTGATTTCAGTCATTTCCTATGTACACTTGGAACCACCAAGAAGAAACATAGGCAAACAGGAAGGCCAAAGCTTAAGGTAATCAACGATTTAAAAGAAAAAGCACAACATATACCGGAAGTTCCTGACCAATAGCATTTATGAAGTTCCTCCACTCGTTGAGGCACAACGTATGCTCGTTTAGATTCATTGAATGGATGTCGACACAAAATCCGCTCTCCTTCCTGTCCAATGAAATAACATAACAAGGAAGTAAGACTGATTTCTATGACGTACATGCAAATATGCCAAACAGAATCTGGTGCAATTACCAACCATATCTTATTGTTAAGCAACTATACGATGAAACAAAAGAAAGTGAAGAAGCTGACTAAAACTGGAAAATTGAAAACTAGGGCAAACAAAAATAACTAGCAGTTGTGTAACTGTGATTAATTTTTAACCATGCTTCCTATGAATGAGACTAATACCTTGAGGGATAAAACATCCTACTATTCTTTCAACAATTAATATTTTTCTTTTTTTTGGTAAGTTAACAAAATTGTATTGATGAGGGCATTTGAAAGGCGCCCTAACGCCTTAGTACAAAAGCAGAATTAAAGGATGCAACATCCAAAAATACCTAATAACATCCATACTAAGCCTAAGACTTTCAGATAAAAATGAAACAGTCCAAAAAGACCAAACAGGAACAAAAACGTTCCAACAAGACAAAAACCAGAAACAAATGACAATCTCCAAAGGTATTACACATTTGCAGAATCCTTGGTGTCATCCTTTTCAACATCCTTAGGGATTTCCTTGAAGACTTCCTTGGTGATTTCCACCATGTCATCCTCCTTAATGTTACCACCAGCGCTGGCTCCTGCGGTATTCTTTTTGGGGTGATCCTCGGAGTAATTGGTACATAAAAACAGCAAATACAGAGCATTTCTGTGCTCCTTCATCTAGGCAATGGCAGCCATGCTCGCGGTTACTGCACTCTCCATCTGAGCTATGGTGGCAGTAGTAGTCTTTATGATGTACTCCTGTAGTAACTTGACCGCAGGATCCTCAAGCTCATCCTCGATGGAATCATGTATTTTTTCTTGGTTCTGAACGAATTTATCTTTTAGGCGCTAGGAGCTTCTCGAAGGGGTGGGGCGATCCTCCACATTGACCTTCTTTCTTACCAATTGCTCAGCGTCCTGAGAGCTGCCTTCCGCTTTCCTTTTCTTGGAACCACGAGCACTTGAGAACGGGGTAAAGGACGTATCCTCCTCCGTAGTCTGTTTGGAATCCGCTTGCTGCTCTTGTATTAAAACATTGCCTTTTGGGAACTTCTCTAACAAATGTTTGTAAATCACCTTAAAAAGTCCCTTATGTGAGGGCCAAGCCTCATCCTTCTTTGAGCGAGTTGCCTTAATGGAATATTCCATAGATAAAAATAGGAATTCAGGGATGTTGAGAGGTTTCACTTCCCTGAAGTGATTCACAAAGGCTATGTGAAAACTCCTAAAAGGGGAACCCCGGTCGTCAACAATAATACCTTTCATCAATAGTCAATTCCACTAGATTTCTCAATGGGATACACAAACAAGAAGCATGTAATTCTCCTACAAATAATTATCAATATAATTAAATCATAGAAATACTTGCACTTCCATTTCATCATCTTTGACATGGTTTAAGATGTCTTCTCAAATATTATTGAAAATCACTTAAACATTTTAACCATGCTTCCTATGAATGAGACTAATACCTTGAGGGATAAAACATCATACTATTCTTGCAACAGTAAATACCTTTCATCACTAGTCCATTCTGCTAGATTTCTCAATGGGATACACAAACAAGGAGCATGTAATTCTCCTATGAATAATGATCAATACAATTAAAGCATAGAAATCCTTGCACTTCTGCTTTAGGACGTCTTCTCAAATGTTATTGAATATCACTTAAACATTTTAACTTAAGATGTCATACATGAGCTGTGTTGGATTGCATCTGAAATTGCCAACCTAAAATGGAGGTCAGTAAAAACAGTGGGACCAATACAGGTCTGCTACTAGGAAAACAATGTTTCCAATCACAGGCAATGTTTAAGTTTCCTGCTGTAAATAAGGAAATGGTTGCCTCAAGATCTTCAGATGAATCACAATCAGCTTTCATTACAATCAAATCAAGTCTGTTGTCAACTTCACAATTGAAATGTTCCGCAATTCAAACTCTAAAAAAGTTTCTTAATTTCTTTTCTTGTGTAAGGGCAGCATGCAAAAAAAACTATTATAGTTTTCAGCAAAAACATTTAAGCTTGTTGAAATGTCTTCTAAACTCATTGAAATTAGAAGGAACACTTCAGTGTAATCTGTAGAAATGAATTTTACATATTCACAACAGTTCCATTTCCACTTAATAAACTACAGATCTGCAAGCATTGTAGTATAGCAATAATAATGCGCAGAAAACCTGCGACAGCATTAATAACAGCAGTAATGACAGAAATAACAGTAAATACAGCAGTTTATATTAATAATGGCATGTATGATACAGCATTACAGTTTCAGCATTACAGTACAGCCTGCAAACCCTAGGCTGATTGTCCTCCATGGCTGCATACAACAATGGACTGCATCAATCACCCTGCACTGCTCTCCTTACTGCCTGCACATCCTCTCTGGGTGAACAACCGTGCAAGAACAACTTCAATCCATGAACATCCTGAATGAATGAGGGGGGGTTTATTTATACACCCACCAAGTAGTTATGTTCTCCAACTACCTTGCAACTACCCTCAAATTACATTTCATGTGCATTTGCTTTGCATTACATTTCATTTCCACTACATGACAAAATACCCTATGGCTTATAATTTAGCCGACATATTTGACTTAACATGACTTTTCATGACTTTATTATGACGTACAATATTAAATTGCACTTTACAACATTATTAAATATATGCACATGCATTTCGTCAAACACATTGCATGTATTTACAATATAACACATAATATCAAAACTGTTTCAACAAATAAGGATATCTCAATGTGCTTGTCTACATCTATCCCATCTAAACTGGTCGTTGTCCTCAACAACACGAGCTAAACACTGGGAATAGAAGTACTGAGCAATGTAATAGGATCTCTTATCACGCTCCTTCCTCTTGTTCTTGTTCCATACATCTTTGGCAATAACCTTCACTTGAGACTGCTCGCAACACCTTATTCTCTGATTGTGCACTCCTCTTGCTGCAAGCAATTGTAATATCAGCATGATCAACATTCTCTGAATGGGAACTTTACTTTTTGCAATAAGCCATATCATCAGCATGAGCAATGCCATCAACATCATGAACATGACAGGTAACACCTTCTGCCATCTGTGTCGGGGGTCAAGGGGGCGGGAGCCCCTTGCAAGGTCAAGGGATAGCGTCCCTTGCGGGGTCGAGGGGCAGCGCCCTTCGCGTGACCCCTCAGCATCACTGTCCAAACTAAATTTTTCTTCTCAGCAACATTCTGGAAGCCTTCATTCAATCCATTGAAACTACTTCCTCTCAACTCTAATTCACTGCTTTCTTGATCCAACTGGCTTCTTATCAATCTTTGATAGACATCCCCCTTGTCAGATTGTAATTCTGATGGCGACTGCTCTGACTGCTCTGCTTCAGACGGGTTGCCAATTGACGTGTACGATCGAGATGGGTTGGACAGTAGACATCTAGGGCGACAGGTTAGACGTCTGAACACTAGACGTCTAGGACAACAAGTTAGACGTCTGGACACTAGACGTCTAGGACAACAGATTAGACGTCTAGGACAACAAGTTAGACGGGTAAGTGTAGACGTCTCATATGGGTATACTTTCTCATATGGGTAACCTGTAGGACGTGTAGGTTCCTCAGATGGGTAACTGCCAAACGGATTCTCCTCCGACAGATGCACTTCAAACTTTTCTACCTCAACCGGTTCTTGCTCAAACGTCTTCTTTTCAGACGACTCTTTCTCAGACATCTGCACCTTAGACGTCTCCACATCAGACGACTCTTGCTCAAACGTTTGCACCTCAGACGTCTCCTTCATTGCCATCTGACTGCATTCTCTAGTTGTCCGAATCTCCTTCATCGGTGAGGTTTTTGCATCTCTTTCCCAAGTCAAGGCATAATCCAAAGCCTCTTGGTATGATCTTGGAGGAAATATCTTCATCTTCCTTTCATACATGGGAAGAAGTCCATCTATGAACCACATAATCTTTGATTCCTCTGAGTGGCATTTCTCCACATAGTCAAACAATCTACTCACCCTTTGATTGTAATAACAAACAGGCTCCTTCTCTCCTTGAATGTTATAATTTTCGTCAGTATCGTATGATTAGAATTCTTCCACAAATGCATCACGTAACTCTCCCCATGTCTAGAACTTAACTTGAGGTAAGTATATGTACCAGTCTATTGCAGATTCTCGAAACGTTGCAGGAAACCACCTCCTCCAATCTTCTTCATTGTTCTGCCCAATCGCTTTCCACTCCATACGGCAAATTCTCCAATGCCTAATTGGGTCTTCCTTCCCTTCTCCTGTGAAAAGTGGCAAATTCTCCAATGCTTTGGTGGCTACGTTGTCCATTGGTGGGGTTCCTGCTATGCTGCTCTTCGTCGGGTGTTTTTAGTCTAGGTACCTTTACTCTCACCAAATAGTCTTCTCTCGACTTCCTGTGCATCCTTCGCAATTTCCTTCGCTGTTATGTTGATTGTGGCCTTGGTCTTCCTTCCTGAGCCTTCGCGTGTTGTTGCTCTAGTGCCTAACTCCCGTCCTCTGCAACCAACCTGTCGTGTGTTCAGGTATTACCATCCACTCAACATCTCAATGTCTTCCTTACATCAATGTTTTCCTCGACTCTTGGTGGTCCTTGTACCCGTTCTTTCGTTCCTATCAGCAATGTGTCGATCACCTCCTTCTTGCTCTGCTCTTGGACTCTACTCTGACTGATCTACGTATTCTGTTGTTGTAGACGTCAGACAAGTAGACGTCAGATGGACTGGACTAGACGTCAAGCAAACTGGGCTACACGTCAGGCAGGTTAAACGTCAGGTCTTGCTAGCCGTCAAGTCTGCCTAGCCGTCATGTCTCCTAGCCGTCGGGTCTACTAGTCGTCAGGTCTTGCTAGCCGTCAGGTCTCCTAGTCGTCAAGTCTCCTAGCCGTCGGTTCTGCTAGTCGTCGAGTCTGCTAGCCATCGTATTCTGCTAGTCGTCGGGTCTGCTAGGTGTCGGGTTCTGCTAGCCATCGGGTTCTACTAGCCATAGGTTCTACTAGCCGTCGGTTCTGCTAGCAGTCGGGTCTGCTAGTCGTCGGTTCTGCTAGCCGTCAGGTGTTCCATCCGTCAAGTGCAGCCAACTGTCAGGGACTGTCATCCATCAGGTTCTGCAGCCTTCAGGTGCTTCCAGCCATCAGGTGGTGTAGCCATCGAGTGGGCTAGCCGTCGGGTGCTAGCCATCAGGTGGACTAGCCGTTAGGTGGGCTAGTCGTCCAGTGCTAACCATCAATCGTCGGCAGACGTCAACTGCTGCTAGTCGTTCGCTGCTACCTAGTTGTCTTCAGCCACGTCTAGCCGCTGCACCTCTCTACTGCGTGCTTCTCACCTCCAAGAGTTTCAGGTTTCAGAACTTCATATCACCAATTATTGGACCCAACTCCGTAATAGCAACGGCGCCAGATGTAGAAATGAATTTTACATATTCACAACAGTTCGATTTCCACTTAATAAACTACAGATCTGCAAGCATTGTAGTATAGCAATAATAATGCGCAGAAAACCTACGACAACATTAATAACAGCAGCAATGACAAAAATAACAGTAAATATAGCAGTTTATATTAATAATGGCATGTATGATACAACATTACAGTACAACCTGCAAACCCTAGGCTGATTGTCCTCCATGGCTGCATACAACAATGGACTGCATCAATCACCCTGCACTACTCTCCTTACTGCCTGCACATCCTCTCTGGGCGAACAAATGTGCAAGAACAACTTCAATCCATGAACATCCTGAATGAATGAGGGGGGTTTATTTATACACCCACCAAGTAGTTATGTTCTCCAACTACCTTGCAACTACCCTCAAATTACATTTCATGTGCATTTGCTTTGCATTACATTTCATTTCCACTACATGAAAAAATACCCTATGGCTTACAATTTAACCAACATATTTGACTTAACATGACTTTTCATGACTTTGTTATGACATACAATATTAAATTGCACTTTACAACATTATTAAATATATGCACATGCTTTTCGTCAAACACTTTGCGTGGATTTACAATATAACACATAATATCAAAATTGGTTTAGCGAATAAGGATATCTCAATGTGTCTGTCTACATAATCAAGCTAGAAGTATCCAATTCTTTCTAAGGATGTCAATAATATGAGACTTTATAAAAATATTATAATTAAAATGGAGACAATGAAAATTTCTTGACTTTTTGAGTATTTTAGGCAATTTTGAGTGTGTTCAATAAAAGTATTGGTAAGTGTTCAATAACATGTCCAGTTTTCATCTATACACAAGTGTAGACATGGAAAATTGACCCATCAAAATGAGTCACTTTCCCCCTTAGATCCCTAAGAAGTCTCTCAAGCTTTCTAAGGTCAAGTTTGGGCTTCTTTTTTCCCCTTTTGCTTGTTTTTTTCTTGGCCTTACCAAATTCAAAGTCGTCCAGGATGAGGCACAAATTTGGAAAAGTTAGGGTTTTTCTCTTGAAAAACCTCAATTTTGGGCCGACCATTGTGGCATCGGCTCTTGGCCAAGTTTGTTTTTTTTTTCCCCGCCTAAACCCCCTCCAAACCTCCTATAAATAGAAGAATTGGATTCCCCTTTTTGATCACATACATGCTATGCTATCTTAACCCCCGATCGATCTTATGTTCTTGACGCTCTCAACATTTGAATGTTCTTGGAATGCTCTATGTGCTCCGCTTTATCGTGTGCTTCTTATGATTTGTTGCGGAGAAGCCTTGACGACAGATCGTCTTCAAGGAGGAGAGGCCTTCCACCTTTACTCTTGCTTCTTCTACAGGCTTATTAGGTTTCATAGTTGCATTTTTTAGCTCTTAGATTATTAATTTTTAATATTAAACTACTTTTTGTACTCCTAAATTGTCTTTTGAGCCCTCTTGTGTGAATTCTCGCCCCGCTTTTACAGGGTGTGAATTCGGCAAAACCCTTGGTTTCGTTGTTTCTTCTCTGTTACCAAATTCACAGTCGCTAATTCAAGGCACGAATTCGGCCACAGTAGCTTGGGGGTAATTTCTGCTCCCAAAGACCCTAGGTTCGCATTTGCATACTTCTCATTGAATCCATTATGTTTGTACTCTATTTTTGTTGTTTCTTGTTATCTATCCAATGATTACCCACTTCCTAAGCAGATCCTATCTAGTATGGGATATGTAGGTAAGGGTTTGGGGCCAAAACAGAAAGGTGTTCAAGAACCTTTCGAAGTTGAGCTTTGGCCTGGAAGATGTGGCATAGGTTACATCCCCAACAAAAACCAACCCTTACCAATTAATGATGATCAAGTTGTTACTTATGCTGAATTCATGGACCATCATGGCTTGGAATGGAGTAATGAGGATGAGGGACCACCTTCTTCCTCTAACATATTGTTTTCAAATGTGATAACTTTGGTGCACCCTAAGTTAGTTGTGACCCCAAGGGAGTATGCTGAAGAGGATACTCTTTGTGATATGGATCATGAGGACGTCCTCCGAAATAGCTTCTTCTTTGACCGGTCCGTCCCTTGTGTCGCCCATGCTGAGTCTTCTAGTTCTCAAGTGGACTTTGTTCCTATTTCTCCTAAAGACCTTGAGCAACTAGGCATGATCCCTGCTCCTCATTATGATGATGAATCCCACATCCTCATAGAGGAGACCATAGATGTTAATATAGGTTTTGAGGAAAGCCCTAGAATCCTTAAGCTAGGAAAAGCCTAGGAAAAGCCTTGTCCATAGACGGGTAGGAGCAATTGACCAATTTATTGAAGGAATTCCAAGATTTTTTTTTCTTAGTCATATGCCAATATGCCAGGGCTTGATCCCTCGTTATGCATCATCTAGTAGTTAGACCCAATGCCAAGCCTGTTAAGCAAAAACTTAGGAAGATGCATCCTAAGGTCGCGTGTTAGTCAAGGAGGAGCTCTAAAAAATCCTTGACGTCAGTTCTATCAAAGCTATCGACCATTCTGATTGGATCTCCAACATCATTCTTGTAGCTAAGAAGGAACAATCAGAGTATGTACCGACTTTCAAGACATTAACTTCGCATGTCCCAAGGACGATTTTCCTCTCCCCAACATAGATATGATAGTAGATTTTTCTGTCAAATGTGGAATGCTATCGCTCATAGATGGTTTCTCAGGATACAATCAGATCATAATTGCCCCTGCAGACCAGTCTAAGACAACTTTCATAACTCTATGGGGCACCTTTTGTTATAAATTCATGCCTTTTGGCTTCAATAACGTTGGTTCCACATACCAAAGGGCCATGACATTTAATTTTCATGACATGATGCATGATATTGCTGAAGACTATGTGGATGATCTCCTTGGTCGCTCCATCAATCGAGAAACTCATGCTCAAGATTGAAGACAGATCTTTGAAAGGCTTCGGCAATACAAGGTTCACCTTAAGCCCTCTAAGTGTGTGTTTGGGGTCACATTTGGAAAGCTTTTAGGTTTCATAGTGTCTATATGAGGCATTGAAATGGATCCAGCCAAGATAGCAACTATTACTAACATGCCTCCTCCCCATAACCTAACTAAGTTGCGTAGCTGGCAAGGAAAACTTCAAGCTATCCACCGCTTTGTAGCCTAGTTAGTCGATAAGCGTCAGCCTTTTCTTAAGCTTATTAAGAAATATGTAGTGTTCAAGTGGGGTACTGAGTGTCAAAAAGCCTTTGATGAACTCAAGTATCTCACTTCCTCACCTGTCCTTGTTCCTCCTAGGCTGGATAAGCATTTACTGCTATACATAGCAGCCACAACCCAAGCTTTGGTTCTATGCTAGCTCAACATGACGATCAGAACAAAGAGCGAGCTATCTACTATATCAACAGAACCTTGGTTAGCTATGAAACCTAGTACACTCCCTTAGCCTTGCTATAGTGTTTGATTCTCAAAATTTGAGACACTACATGCTTAGCCATAAGAAATTGGTAGTCGTGAATTTTGACCCTCTCCGCTACTTAATGTCGAAGCCCCACCTTTCAGAGGGTAAACAACACCCTTCCTTGGAAGTCGCAGACCTTCCAGGTGGCTGGTTTATAATATGTCGCAGTTGACTCGACCAGCTTCGGGCAGTGGTGAATAGGAGGGCACAAGAACCAGTAAAGGTTCGATTTGTAAGCGGCTTCGATATGATGCGAGGGCGAGACCTTGTCTGCCCATTCCTTGATATTGGGGCGTAGCTTTGTGAGACTGATGGAGTAATCTCCGTCTCTGTATTCGGCCAGTCGATCTATGGGCGGCTGTGGAGGACCTTCCTTGTTGGAGCTTCTCACCCTGGATTTTCGCTTCTCCTTTGGCGCCTCACTTTCAGTCAGTCTGCTCTTCAAGTTCCTGCTCTGAATCACTTGGGTCCGCTTGCATTGGCGCCTTCCCCTTGTCTGTACTCGGCCCTTCACTCACGGTGTGGGGAATTAACAAAAATTACGACTGTTACTTGGCAAAATTTCGCACTTACTCTTCTTCCACGGCACAGCTCGAACTCACTTTGGTAACTCTGATGCTCTAAGTAAGGAGCCTTTTTCTAAAAATGGGGAAAGCAGCATTAATGGCGCTGGGGGAATTTAAAGTTTTTTGCTCGAAGTGGGTGAGAAGCACCGTTATTCCTCGACAGCCGCGCGTGGGATCTCCTGTTGGAAAGTGCGAATTGTACGCTGTTGGACCCTTGTGCGCTTTTTTATTTATGACATCTGCTTCGAACATCGCACAATCATTCCTTAAATTCTTCAAAACTCGTGCTCATTATGATGTCAAGGGTGCCAACTGGGCACACCCTTCGAGGCGTTCAATTTGGGAGCGTGCTGTAAAACCATAGGCAAGCTAGCAATTTTCTTTTTTAAACCCCCGGCCAAGTGCGCTCGAAAAACAAGCGCAGTCCGACTTCGCACTGTGGAAGACGCGCCCTTGGGAGGCCGACACTTAAGAAATTTCTCTATCACACGCCCTGCCTCTAGAACGTGCCCGTCGGAGTGCGCCAAATTTTGCGTGCGCAGTCGAGCGGCGCAAGGAAAAATTGAGCAGTCGGGCAGGACACTTAGCTGTTTTCTCGCTTTCTTGTTTTGCCCCCGTCCGGCTGCGCTCAAGATAGGGTGCGTCGTCCGACTTCACTGCGAAGTCGGGCGGCCTGCCCAACACTTAGAAAAATTTTCGAGCTCTTTCCCTCTTGCTCACGTCTTGAAACCTCCCAACGTCGCACAAATTTGAGGGCGCAGCTCGGGCAACTCTTCCTCTTGGCCAGTATTTGGGACTTGCCATGCGCCTTTCTTTCCTGGAACACTTGGCTCTCTTTTTTGAATAAAAGCGGAAAACTAAATAACTGAAAGCAATATTTACATTCTGAAATAAAACTGAACTGCAAGAAATAAAAATATGTACAAGGGGAAAACCTCTGGTAACCTTCAGTGATAGTAGGCCTTCAGATGAAATCCATTAACGGGGATCGGGAGGATCTGACCCTCCATGTCTCTTAACACAAATGCATTGAACTGGTTTACTCGGGCGATTTGGTAGGGGCCTTCCTAGAAGGCATCAAACTTGTCATGGTTGCCCGGTTTCGCCTTAAGTGAATCCCATTTTAGCACTAAGTCTCCAATCTTGAAGACTCGGGCGGTGGTCCCCTTCACAAGCCAGATCTGGGTGTTCTCAGAGCTTGGTAAAATCCTGATACGCCTTTTCCCTTTCCTCTTCCAACTGCAACAGCTGAGCCAGTCGGGCATCCACGGGGTCCCTGTCACCTTTCTCATCTTCTAACAACCAGAGGGCGGGCATCTCTATGTGGGTAGGCAAGACAACCTCTTTGCCGTATACGAGCGCATAAGGGGACGACTTGATGGACTTCTTGAATGAGATACGGTCCACCCATAACGCTCGGTCCAAAAGCAGGTGCCACGACCTCTTGTTTCTTTCCACAGTATTCTTTATAATCTTCAAGAGATTTTTGTTGGTGGACTCGGCCAGGCCGTTCCCCTGCGGATAGTAGTTTGAAGACATCTTGTGGTATATGCCATACTTGCTGGTAAACTCAGTGAGTACAGCTCCTGCAAACCCTGGACCATTGTCCGTGACAATTGCCTCTGGAATCCCGAAACGGGTGATGAGGCTCTCTAGGAAAGATGTTTCTGTCAGCATTCTTTGTAGGCGTTGCCTCGGCCCACCGGGTAAAATAATATGTGGCTGTTAGGATGAACTTATGCCCCGCCGAAGAGTTGGGCGTTATTGTCCCAATGAAATCCAGACCCCACTGCTGAAATGGAGTCTCAGCTTGAATTGGCTGAAGGGGCAAAGGTGCTTTTCTGTTTTTGCTAGCAAACCTCTGGCATTTCTCGCATTTCTGACAGACTGAATGCGCATCTGCAAAGAGGGTGGGCCAATAATAGCCCGCTTTGATGATTTTTAAGGCCGTAGGCCTTCCTGAATGATGTCCTCCGGGCATCCCATAATGGAATTCTCCGAGGACCTTCGGTTGATCAGATTCTTTGACGCACCGCAATAGGATACCGTCAATTTTTGAAGTATAGCCCCTCGGGGCGTAGTGTATACTTTAAGGCATTAAGCCTAAACCTCCTTCTTTTTGAGGCATTGAGGTGATCTGGACATCTCCCTGTGCTGAAATACCATACCAGGTCATTTGTCCAATCACTCTCCTCTAATAAGGAGTTGGCAAGGTTGATTTTTGTCATTGGGTTCTCCCACTAACATGCAGAGACTTCAGCTGCAACACTTCGGGCCAATTCCTGGCATAAAGCCCGAACTCGGATTAACTTTGTTGGCCGTACCTCTATGTCAAACTCTTGGATTTTGGCAATCCATCGTGCCCTCTTGTGACCAGGCTCTCCTTGGATGATGAAATTCTTGACATCCGGGTGTATCACGAAGACACTTATCCGGCTCTGGGAGACAAAGTGCTTGAACTTTCTCAGAGATCTCATAATTGCATGGACTTGCCGCTCAATAAAATAATACCTTTCTTCATGCGGCTGGATCACCTGGCTCAGGAATGCAATTGGACGCTCCTTGCCATCATCTCCCTTCTGAGTTAGGACTGCAACGTAGCTTTCGGGCTCTCCCACTGTGTAAAGGATGAAGTCTTTGGAGTAATCTGGATTTATCAGCACTGGGGCCTGGGCAATCCTAGCCTTGATCTCTTCAAAGGCCTGCTTCCTCTCTTCAATCCAAATAAATTCAGCATCTTTCTTCAGGAGCTCAGCCATGGGTTTGATTACTTGTGCAAAGTCAGGCACAAACTTCCTTACGAAGTTGATCTGGCCAAAAAATGACTGCAGCCCCTTTTTGTCGACTGGGATGGACAAGCAAAGAAGAGCCTTCGCTCTGTCAAGGTCAACCGCAAGGCCTTTTTCAGAAATGACATGGCCTAGCAATTTGCCTTATTTTACCGCAAAGACTGACTTCTTTGGGTTGATTGATATGCCGAATTCGCAACATCTTTCAAATACTTGGCGCAAATGGGAAGCATGGTCCTCCCTCTTATGTGAAAACACAGTCATGTCGTCCAAATAGATGACAATGATTTTGTTGAGCAGCTCTCAGAACACCAAGTCCATAGCCCTTTTAAATGTAGCCCCGGCATTTGAAAGATCGAAAGGCATGCGATGATACGCTAACGTTCCCCATTTGGTGGTGAACGCTGTCTTGTGCTGGTCTTCATCTTTTACCCAAATCTGATTATAACCTGAAAATCCATCCAGGAGAGAGAATCTCTGGGCACCTGCAACCACGTGAAGAATTTGATCAATCTGAGGGAGTGGGTAATGATCCTTCAATAAATCCTGGTTAAGATTTCTGAAATCTACATAGATACGGATGTCTCCATTCTTCTTCCTCACGGGAACCAGATTTGAGACCCAAGAAGAATGCTTGATAGGATAGATGATCTTTGCTTCTAGCATCTTCATGAGCTCGGCTTTCATCATGGCTTCAATTTTCGGGTGTACTGCCCTTTGCTTCTATCTGAAGGGCTTTGCCTGCTCTTCCAACTCTATGGTGTGTTGGATCATCTCTCTGTCGTACCCTTTTAGGTCTTGGTAGCACCAGGCTACAATATCTAGGTACTCTTTGCATAGAGCTCGGATCTGCTCTAACTCATCATTGGTGCAATCTATTCCGACCTTGATCACCTTTCCAGGTTCCAATTCCAGGTCCATGTACTGCTTGGGGTCCACTTTAATCCTGTGGGATATGGCTCTATCATTCTGATCAAAGAGACTCTCCAGTCCTTTTGGGACATGATTATTCTTTAACTGTATTAACCCTTCATAGTGCTCGTCATCAGGGTCTACCTTCGATTGTACTAGCTTCATTTATCAAAAAGGTGACGATATCCTCATCACAGTCAAACACCTGCCAGTGGTTGTCCTTGTCAGGCACAGAAGACCTATAAATGGTACGAACCGGTTCGGTTTCTGGACAGTGTCATCATTCAGGACGTACCTGGCTCCAACAGACGCCAGAATGTCAGCATGTTTATTCTTTTCACGAGAGATGGCTTTGACATTCACTGAGTCAAATGACTCCATCAGGTCCTAGACACGGTTACGGTACGCCTTGAGGTAGTGCTTCTTGGAGGCGCACTTGTTGGTAATCTGGTTGCACACCAGCTCTGAGTCGCCAAAGATCTGCAAATGTTTTATCCCAAGCCTCTCTGCCTTTCTCAAGCCTAAGCACAAGGCTTCATACTCTGCTGCATTGTTCGTGCAACTCCAAGCCAACCTATAACAATAGTCCTTTTGAATGCCGGATGGTGAGACCAAAAGGACACCTGCCCCGACGCCATTCTTACATCGGGCACCATCAAAGTACAACTTCCACAGCTTGTCTGGGGCAGGTCCTACATCCTTCTGAGCGGTCTGGTCAAGCCTCTCAGGCTGAGTGACGGAGTAGCAGCCCAGTTCGGTTTCGATCATGGTGTTGAAGTTCAACAAAGAGAACTCGTCCTCTACTTGCAGCAGTTCCAGGGTTTCTTCCGCCAAGTCTACTTCTACCAGCTCCTCGGTCGTCAGATGGACCATGTCATTTTGTTGCTCCTCCCCAGGTATCTACTCGACCAAAAAAGTGGAAGGCTTCTCATTATAGATTTTCAACCTCCTTCCTTTGAAAGGTACCTCCATATGTGAATAGTCCAGCGACAGATATCCACCCAGCTTCGCAGTGAACTCCCTTGAGAGACACATGCCAAAGTAAGGTTCCAAGTCAACCACTACGACCTCTTGGATGACCACAATGTCGAGCGCTTTATGCAACTGAATGGGGATGTCTTTGATGACACCAACCGTCTTCACAGGAGTGTCGTTCAATTGTAGCACACCTTGGCTGCTCCTCGTGTATTCCATACCAATTTCTTCGCAGACAACCCTTGGCATGACAGTAGTTGAAGCACCGGAGTCCACCATGCAGTTATGCACTATGTGGCCCTCCATCCGCAAAGATAGATAAAAATGTGGTGGTCTGTTCTTGCCAGTAGCAAAAGTAGTCAATGGCTGAGCTAACACAACAGGCTATGCCGGCTTCCCGTCTTTTACATTCTTCAATGATTCCTGCAACAGGTCTACTTGTCCTGGGAGCTGGAGAGCATCATACATGCTTATTTTTGCTGGCGTTTTCTTGAGCTCATCGACTATATTATAGGTGGAAGTACCGGCCCCTTCTGCTTCCTTTGCTGGCTCGTACTTGGTGCGGTACTGCTGCGTGGTTTCGACCCTCTGTCTCTTTGTCAGGGACGGGTACCTCAGCTTCTCCTGAGCTTGCTCTTTTGTTTCAGCTGGAGGTTGGGTCTTTGGGGCTTTGACTACGGGAGCCTTGAGCGCTGGGAGCTTTTCTTTGGCAGCTGGAGGTAAAGGTGGCTTATCAGGAGCTGCCACAGCAGGTTGTGTCTTCTCCCTTCTTGCGTATACCTTCAACGACTTCATTTGGGCCGGAGTGGTTTCAATTGGCTTCTTGCCCTCTTTGGTTAAGAGGGATACAGGATCTTCTTCAGGGACGGCAAAGTTACCCTCGTCATCACGAATCATTTATGCTTCATCCTCTATGGCGCTACATGCAAGAGTCTGAATATAATGCTGATGCAGCATGCAACTCTCTTGTCCATGGGGGTTGTTGCAAGTAGAGCACCAGTTGACGCGGTCAGAAGTACCAGGCTAAGCGTTGCCGGCAGCATTTCTTGCTGGAGGCCTCTGCGCTTGAGCTGCTTGATCTTTCGTTAGCGCAGGAGGAGGGTATGGCCTTCTAGGAACAAACTCCATCTGAGCTTGCTTCTTCTTCATGATTGTCATATCATTGGAGATTGTATGGTAACCAGAGGCCAGAGCCCGCACCTCCTGAAGGATCTTATTCTGGATATTATTATCGGCAGGCGTCGGCCGGGCTGGTGGAGGTAAGGTGGCCAATGGTGGGGGAGCATGAAACACATGATATTGAGGGGGAGCGGGAAGTGTTGGATGTTGCGGAGGTGGCGGAGTAGGATAATGAATCTGAGGTGGTCCGTACGGGTCAATGACTGGCGCTGGATTCCATGGATTATGGGGGTGATGATTGGATGAGGACGGGGCCCCACCCGAAGCGAGTGGATATTGCGACGGGTAAATCCGGGTAGATCGGAGATTGCATTTTATGAGGGAGCCTACCTATAGCAATCATGTCCAGTTCTGCCTGCTGAGCAGCCTCATACAATACAGGAAAAGTGTTGACCCGGGATAACTTAATAACTAGACAAATGTCCGAGTTAAAAGCTCTCAGGTAATAGTGAGCAGCCTGTCCCGCGTAAGGACGCAACTCAATGGGTACTCTTTTCTAGGACCTCGCGAACCTCATGTTAAAGTCTGATATCTCCTCTTGCGGATGACGTTGAATACTTTGAAATTGGTGCAACAACGAGGAGGGATCAGCGGACTCATTGAATCCTTTAACTAGCCTTCCAACTAGTTGGGGCCATCCCGTGATAGTCCCCTCCGACAAGGATCTCCACCATTAGAGAAGCTTTCCTCGCAGAGAGAGAGCTAACAGTCGGGTTTTAACACTCTCATTGGTGATAGAGTGCAGTGCAGCCAAGGCCAGAATGTCTTGGATGTGCTCGTATGCTGTCTTCCCCGTGTCGTCATAGGTAGGAATGGACTTTAAGGCAGCAGGCGGGACAACTTCTTGTCCGGATAGAGCAAGAGGGCCTGTGGAATCAACAGCTGGGAAGAGGTCATTATTATTCTGCTGATTCTGGGCAGCCATGTCTTCTTCCTCTTCTTCGAGTTGATCAGTGGTGTAGTCAGTATCAGTACTATCTGAAGTTGTGGGTTGTTCTTCAACTTTGGCCTCCTCAACTTCTTCGACCTCTTCCACTTCAGCTTCTATCTCAGCTTCAGATTCGTGGTCGAACCTATCGTCTTGATGAGCTTGGTAGTCAGCCAGCCTTACGTGCTCTCCAGCAGCGTTGATGTCAATTTCGTAAAAATCAGGTTGTTGTCCTGGATTTCTAGCTCTCCACCTTCTTGTGTGCATGAAGGCGTTTTTGATATTGGACCAGTCTTACGGACTCAGAGAATGTTCAGGTACAGCAGAGTCGCCAGGTGTTCTGATTTGACAGCAATGAAGCGAACACCGATGCTTCGATTCTATTTTGGGGTGGGAAACTTTCGGGTCCCACCGGGCGTGCCAGAGAAACTGTTGGTTACGAATCTACCACTAGGATAGGATTTTAATATATTTGCGCCCTAGATTCTCCTAGTAGATTGAAAGGCCGGAAGGAAGGAATGCCTTCCGCACCAATCTCCGGAGGAGACCGGCTTCCTATGTTTTCTTAATTGGGGTTATAGCTCAGAATGCAGGAAAGAGATTACAAATTACAGAAAGAAACATAAATATGCTTGTTTTGGGTGGGGAAGATAAGCAACACAGAAACTAACCAATCACTACTACTAACAACAATCTAAACAAATTATGTGACGGAAACTATTAATGCTATTTTATCCTATGTATCCTTCACTTTAAGCATTCCAGATATACTTAACCACCAATACCGATATCCAGAAAGCAGAATAGCAGTAATCAGTAATATAAGCAACATGAGGCAGAAACACTTAACAAAGGCAGCATACAAGATAAAGACAATTAATAGAGCCAAGTATATTTTGTATTCAAAAGCAAACGCACAGCTACAGAATTCTCTTAACAATATATCTCCCATCCACCCTTATACAATGATATGATGTTGCTATTTATAGCACAATTTTCGCCCCCGATTACAATGTGGGCACAGAATCCCAGACCTGACAAAAGCTGACAAAAGCGACAAAAAGCAGCTGATGTTGACCTCTGCGGGTATGGAATGTACTTGCAGCAAGGTCCACCTGAAAACATGGCAGCTATGTGGCAGTCCGGTAGATGAAACCTCGAGTTAGTTTGAATGAGGGCAAATGCGATACAACTTGTCAGTTCACGCCCATCTGTCCGGTACCCTGCCGGCACACCTTCTGTCACATCTTGACTCAGATCCCGAGACCGAACACCTGTCAGCATCTGAAGGAGGGGGAAAAATAATCTTAAAGCTCATCTTTTATATCTTTATCCCGCCTGACTGCGCACAAAACTGGAGCGCAGTCGGACGGCGCAGGGTGGAAACAGCGCAATCGGGAGGGCCTGTGCCTTAGGATTTTCTCAAGTTCCGCCTGAATGCGCACAACTTGGTGAGCACAGCCCGACTTCGCAGCGAAGTCGGGCAGCTCAACACTTAGCCTTTTTCTTGATGTCTTCGGAGTAGGCCCACCCAAGAGCACACTATCCTCAGGGCGCAGCCCGACTTCGCTGCGAAGTCGGGCGGTCCCAACACTTAGCCGATTTTTTGGCTACTTTTCAACCGAGGCCGCCCAAGTGCGCACGGAATTATGAGCGCAGCCCGACTTCGCTGCGAAGTCGGGCGGCTCAATACTTAGAAATTTTTTGGGCACCGTCCTGATAATACCGCCCAGGTGCGCCAAAATGGACAAGCGCAGCCCGACTGCGCTGCGCAGTCGGGCGGATTACAACACTTAGCAGAATTTTGGGCAACCTTTCCCACTCACAGAAACAATCAAAGACAGAGAAAAGAAGATGGAGAAAGTGAAATTGATGGCAGAAGAGTAGAAGGGACATGATGGAGAAAGGGAGAGAAGAAAGAGGGGAGGCAAAGCAGCATCCTTACAAAAAATTTTAAGACATGGCACCCGGTGCAAAATGTGGCAACATTAACCTCTTTTCTTCTCTTCTCTTTCTTTCTTCTTTTATATTTCTTTCCGTTTCTCTTTTTTTTCTCTCTTCTCCCAAATTGGTGTCCCGTCTCTTTCAAGGCACGAATTCACGCCCTGTATTTCTGGGGCGTGAATTTTGTCGCCGTCGAGATCCAGCCAAACTCACGGTCTAAACCTCGAATTCGCGTCGGGCTGTGTGCGATGATTTCTTCTAAAATTAAATAAAAATTAAAATGCAAGCTTAAGTCCTAGTCTAGTCTAGTCTAGAAGTTAGGTTTTGGTCCTTACTCGTGCTCACTCCACTGTTGCGTCGGCCCCACCCCTCACAACGGCTGAAAAATGTGTGGGAAGCACCATTTGCTTGTTTTCTCCAGAGATCTTCTCCTCTTCGCACGATGAAAATGATTTCATTTTCAACCCCTTTTCCCTTTTATCTCTCTTTTTCTTTTCATTCTTTTCTCTTTGTTTGCTGCTTTGTTTTTTTTTGCATCTGTCGTTTCGAGTTTCTTCAAGAATTTCACATTCCTTCTGAAACTTGAAGGGGCACCCTAGCCTTAGGGACATTAATGTCATTAATTCCCCGTAAAGTGTACAAAATTTCAAAGTGTTCGGAATGACACCATTTTTGTGTCGTCCCTTCTTCTAAACTAGCCACCATTTTTGTGTCATCCCTTCTTCTAAAGGTGTCTACATATTTCTTTGATGCATTTATTAGGTCATAAATGCATCAAAGAGGGAGCAAAATGTAGACATGGAAAATTGATCCATCAAAATCAGTCACTTTCCGCCTTAGATCCCGAAGAAGTCCCTCACGCTTGCTAAGGGTAAGTTTGGGCTTCTTTTTCCCCCTTTTGCTTGTTTTTTTCTTAGCCTTACCGAATTCGAAGTCGTCCAAGATGGGGCACATGTTCGGCAAAGTTAGGGTTTTTCTCTTGAAAACCCCAATTTTGGGCCGACCTTTGTGGCGTCAACTCTTGGCCAAGTTTGTTTTTTGTTTTCCCACCTAAAACCCCTCCAAACCTCCTATAAAAAGAAGGATTGGATTCCCCTTTTTGATCACATACATGCTATGCTATCTTGACCCCAAATTGATCTTATGTACACATGGAAAATTGACCCATCAAAATCAGTCACTTTCCCCATTAGATCCCTAAGAAGTCCCTCACACTTGCTAAGGGCAAGTTTGGGCTTCTTTTTCC
Organism: Wollemia nobilis; assembly: GCA_028583015.1. NCBI lineage: Eukaryota > Viridiplantae > Streptophyta > Pinopsida > Araucariales > Araucariaceae > Wollemia > Wollemia nobilis. Next base: position 1,431,387 of record JAQPPZ010000613.1, on the reverse strand, counting down.
CCCTTTTGCTTGCTTTTTTCTTGGCCTTACCAAATTCGAAGTCGTCCAAGATGGGGCACATGTTTGGCAAAGTTAGGGTTTTTCTCTTGAAAACCCCAATTTGGGCTGATCTTTGTGGCGTCAACTCTTGGCCAAGTTTGTTTTTTGTTTTCCCACCTAAAACCCCTCCAAACATCTTATAAATAGAAGGATTGGATTCCCCTTTTTGATCACATACACGCTATGCTATCTTGACCCCAAATCGATCTTATGTTCTTGACGCTCTCAAGATTTGAATGTTCTTGGAATGCTCTATGTACTCTGCTTTATCATGTGGTTCTTGTGATTTGTTGCTATGGATGAGCAAGTGGAGAAGCCTCAACGACAGATTGTCTTCTAGGAGGAGAAGCCTTCCACATTTACTCTTGCTTCTTCTACAGGCTTATCAGGTTTCACAGTTGCATTTGTTAGCTCTTAGATCATTAATTTTTAATATTAAACTGCATTTTGTACTCCTAAATTGGCTTTTGAGCCCTCTTGTGCGAATTCTCACCCGCTTTTATGGGGCATGAATTCAGCGAAACCCTTGGTTTCATTGTTTCTTCTCTGTTATCGAATTCGTGGCCGCTAATTACAGGGCACAAATTCAGCCATAGTAGCTTGGGGGCAAATTTTTGCTCCCAAAGACCCTTGGTTTGCATTTCATACTTGCTTCTCATTGAATCCATTATGTTTGTTCTCTATTTTCGTTGTTTCATGCTATCATATTCTTATTTTGCTTGTTCCCAAAGGTCAACAATCATTTTTGTTTTCGAAAGGTCAGCTAAAGGACCAAGGGGCTTGACTAATGCGTCTCTAAGCTCAGTCACATTACGGCCTAAGAAGGCCCCCAAACACTAATCAATTTTCCAAGGGTTTTGAAGCTGTTTTGCAGGTTTAACCGAATTCGCGGTCAGGATTTACAGGGCATGAATTTGGCTAGGATCAACCACTGGATCAAATAAGTGCTCTGATAGATCTATTAGGTTGTTTTTTTGTGTGCCTATTCATTTCCAAATTTAAAACATAAGCAAAGAAGATAATTTGATTTCGTTTCTAGGCTTTGAAAAAGAAAAAAAGCATATAGTTTGCATCCAGGCTAATTTTGTTTGTGCATCCTTTCGAACTCTTTCCTGAAAAGAAAAGATTTACTTTCTTGCAAATTTAGGGATAGTCCTCATTCAATCAAATAATCATTCTAGGAACAGTCCTTTGTTTGCTTGCATCATTGCTTGCCCTGCATTGTTCTTTAATTTTTCATAGTTTAGATCTTAGTGAGACAACATAGGTGCTTGTTCAAAGAAACACATCAAACACTCCATCCCGGACTTGGAGCGAGTCCTTAAACCATTCTTGGTGAAGCCTTCGATCCCTCAAACCCCCGAGTGTAGAGGAACAATAGCCCCGCGATCACCTCGGCTCCTAGCGGATCTAGTTTAGAATTGTATGCGGTGGGCAGTTTTCCCCCCTCTACAACAAGATGCCTAAATTATAAACAATTATCAAGATAAAGGACCAAATGCACGTACTCATAAGGAATCACAAGTAGACTTAAATGAAGACATAATATTCATTGTTCATCATTGAAAGAACTATCACTAAATGGATACCCTAGATAGTAGATACCAATCAATGGAACTGTTTATCCTCAAGCCACCCAGTCCCATAAATTTTAATCTTTTCATTGTGTCCTCGTATTAACTGGCATCCTAATTCACCTTTACATTGCTCATTTGGAAGATTAATGTTATTCTCTAACTGCTTAGTAAACTTCATGCATTCATCCTTTTTTCTAGCAGGATATATTTTCTTTTAAATCTCTATAAATCTGTCACTTCATAACTAATTGTCCCTTCACTAACAGGCTTGTTTTATATCACTTATACAACATTTTATACATTCATATACCATAAATATATCAGTAAACAAGACATTTATGCATGATTGAAAAAACTAAAAAATCTGATTGGATACCAGAAGCAGACATGCATAAACCACTTTTCTATCTATAAAAGATTGTGTTGCGTGAGTCCGTGCACCGCAGGCACACACATATGTGTGTGTGTGTGTGTGTGTGTGTGAGAGAGAGAGTCAAATTCATAACCTTGTGGATATTGATCCTTAACAAAAAGCCCAAACCAGGGGCCATGCCAAGAAAAAGGGGAATCAAACTCAACCTTGCACTTGTGGATATGGGTCCTTGACCAAAATCCCAAACTGGGGGCCATGGCAAGGTACACATGCCAAGAATAGAGTGAGGATTACTTAATCTACAATTCTGAAACAGAGAATAACGTCACTCTGAGGACTTAGAAATGCACTCAGAGGATGGACATTAGATTATCCTTCTAAACATTTCTTTTCACTTTCATATATAATAAGTTATCATAGAGAATGCACTGAAGCCCATTGAGAGAAAAATTCTATTTCTGACACGAAGCTCAAACAATTCACTTCAAACAAGTTAAAAACATAAACCAAACAGTGATAGTATAAATAGAAATAATACCTTTGGTGGCTGTTCATCTGGCCCAGTCATTATATCCACCAAAGGATAACCTTCTCTCCCATATAGTCTGTAACACCGCTTTTTGCAAGGAATTGACACCTGCACCAGAAAATGATTTGTGGTATTGTACTCAAAAACCTGTATTAAAAAACGTGGAAAAGAATAGCATTTTTTAGCAAGATTCTAACCTTTGAGACATCTTCAGATAATTTCATACGAGGCTGACCATTTATCTCTACCAATTTAAAAACACAACCAAGGGCAGGCTGAGCAAAGCATGTAACAAGATGGGTACCTATCCCAAATGCATCTATCTCATGCCCCTGTAAGTACAAGAGCCTATGTAAGCAAAACTTTGTGCCATCCAAAAACATTTTAAATTGGAACCTGAAAGTTGGAATAATTTGATACAACACTCCCACAACTTATATTAGAAGCAAGGAAACAAAAAGATAAATCAGATATAAAAAAGAAATAATACAAAATACTAAAGCAAAAATGAGATTCCTCAGGAAAAGAAAACCTTGAGTGCATTTTCACAGGCAGAAAGTATTAGATTAAATTAGATACCTCTATTAACCAGTTTGCTATGTAAATCTATTAATCTTCAAAGGAAAACTATTGAACTTATCAACATGTTACCTGTTTATTCAATGCATCAAGTGTTTCCTCATTGATATCATTGCTAGCAGTGATCATTATCTTGCCAAAGTTAGCGATATCAAATTCATTTTCAATTGCATAAAAGAATTTCCGGACCTCAATTGATAAGTATGCGAGGTCACCCGAGTCCAATCTGATGCCATGTGCTTTGTACCTGCATCATGAAGAATGAATGAAATTTATCACTTCTACACAACTTTTAGGTTCCAGATACCATAAATTGAATTTAGCCTATGGCCACATCCAAAATGTTCTGGCTGCAAAATGCCTGCAAAAGACATGGTCAATTGAGTCCTCTATTCCACACAGAATGCAATGATCCACAATCAGCTATTGCTTTACACTCGAAGAAGTGGCAGGGGATCGATGATCTGAAATGCAATAGCAAATGCACTGTCAATAGAGTTGGAAATCTAGGTCCTATTTTAAACAGAATCTTGGGATGATTATTGTTTATTCTAACTGATTTTGACACTCCATTGATTGAAATTCTGTTGCAGTCACTAAGGACCACTGGTTAACTTAGTTCTATTGCATTGACAAAGAACATCAGCTGTGTTGACATGTTTGATTGCTGTAGCGATGCATTGTCCAGTGCAACTGTTGGACCTGCTACATTGTCCAGAAATCCCTATTGTTGTCTAGTCAAATTTGCTGTTGCTAAAGAGAAAATGATTGTTTGACCAATTAACTCTTCTATTATTTGATTGCATGTAGTAACTGCATCATGAATTGGACTGTCATAAATATTAAAGTATACTAGAGAAGAGCTCTAAGGATCCATTGTGAGATTACTGATGCTCACTTTTACTAGATGATGATGTTTATTTGAGGTTTATCATACTCCCCAGTGATTGATCAAGTGGTCCAATTAATGCTGATCATGCTTCCCTATACTTGATAATGTAGTTCAATTGATGTTACTCATGCTCCTGCATGTGTGATTGACAAGGTTCGATAAAGGTTTTTCATGCTTCCTATAATAGACAGTCAAGTCCAGTTCAGCTTACTGATGCTCCCTAATGATTGGTTGATGACAAGGTTCAATGGAGGTTGCTCCCACTCTCCAATGATTGATTGATGACAGGGTTCCACTAAGCTTGACAATGCTCCCCGATGCTTGATTGTGGAGTTTGGATGAGAATGGTGATGCTCCCCAGTGACGGTTTGATTGATAGGCTTCAATTCAGGTTGCTCATGCTCCTTTTTGCTTGATGAGGTCAGTGACAGCAAAAAGCAATTCATTCATTGAGGCAATAGCGTATTTAACACATGCTTTAGGGTTACAAATTGGAAGATCAATACTCCTGATTTAGGAGATCGTTACTTGCAAGGAATATTAAAATAACCTTCCAACTAATAATGCATGATCTAATAATAATGTAATAAAATATCCTAACATCCCCCCCTTATTACATTATTCGTATTAGAAAATATTAGGACCCCCCCTTAATTTAGAGGAGTCTAGGCCCTTGCTCTTGGCTCTAGCTCTGGCTTTGGTATTGGCTGCTTTGGCTGCTCAGGATCTAGCTCTGGCTGCTTTGGCTTTTCGGTAACCACTTATAGGTCCAACTCTAGGTCCTCCACTAGCTCTGCCTCTGGGTCGGCCACTAGGTCTGCCACTAGGTCTGCCTATGGGTCTGCCATTGTGTCCGCCTCTAGGTCTGTGACTATGTCTGCCTCTGGGCCTGCCATTGGGTCGGCCTTTGGGCCTGCCTCTAGGTCTGCTACCTCTTGGCCTGCCTCTGGGTCTGTTGCCTTTGGGCCTACCTCTGGGACTGCTTTTAGGAGATTATAGTTGTCTTCGCTACTAATGCATTGCATTAGGAGTAAATTGGACATCTAGGGCAAACAAGCCACTTTTGTAGGAACTAGTGGCTATATGCTTACCATTCTTAGTGATAAAACACCTCTTGTGGTCATTCTCAACTCTGAAATCAACCTTCATGTTTCTATCCAATAGTGGTATAGACAACAAGTTTTTTATCAACCCTGGTACATATAGTACCTTTTTAATGGTGCATTTCCCATCTGAAAGATGAACTAAAACATCACCTACTCCTTTGACCTTGTAGGTTTTATCATCAACGATGGTCATTGGTTTCCCTTCTTTGGATTTGAAGGTATCAAACCAATATTTGTCCCCTGTCATGTGCTGGCTAGCACTAGAATCAATATACCAAGCATCATCCTTGGTTTTGGCGGCAACTTTGGTCATAAGTACTTTGTGTGCCTGTTCAGAATCTGAATTTGACTCTTTATGCGCCTGTTCATAATCCGAATCTAACTCTTCAATGGCAACATGCCCTTTCTGCTGCTTCTGTTGGGTTCATGGCCTGTACTGTTGCTGCTTCTATTGAGGTTTGCGGACCTGATCTCCTCATGGGGCAGAATTTTATCGACAATATTTGGTATCATGTTCGTCGCATTCACAAATATGGCAATACCTCTTTTGGTGTTGAGGTTGTTGTTGTGATGAGGAAGAAGGACCTTTGTTCGAAGAACCCTTTTGTCTTCTATGTTTCCCAAATTTCTAACTTACAAGTTTTTGGCTTATGAGTGCACTCTTTGACAACTAGTCCCTTAATTTGTTGGTTTCTTCTTCCTGTTGCAGCATATTGACCAACTCCTTGAAGGAAACTTCCCTGTTGGAGACTTATAAGGAGGTAATAAACACACAAAAGGAATCTGGTAAAGCTCGAAGTATGATGGGAACTAAGAGCTTGTCATCCACTTTTTCACCCATAGCATTCAGTTTTCCCTTCAGGTCTGTGACTCTACAAAGAAATTGCTCCATAGTCTCTCCATCTCCCACTCGCAATGTGTGAAGTTGGGATTGAAGGTTAAGAATAGTGGACTGATTCTTTCCTTCATAAATGGTCATAAGAGCATCCCATGCTTGACTGGAAGTTTCTGCATCACAAATGTGTGGTTGGATCTCATCAGTTGTAGCAAGGGTGATTAGCATCAGTGCTCGTTGATCTGCTTCATCATACTTCTTTCCTTGGTCCACACCTTAAGGTCACATTTTGATGCTTTTCACAATTTCCCATAGCTTCTCCCCTATCAAGATGTCCACATCTTTCTCTTCCAAACTCTAAAGTTGGGTCCTTTCAGGAGCTAAGAATTTCTGAGAAACACTTTGGGAGAGGCCATCTGTGCGAAGCTGCAAAATATCACCTACAAAACTTGGAAAACGTGGAAGAAAAATAATGAAGGTGTCGGACTCCACCAATAATGCACCTTGTTTAAAATCACAATTACACAATTGGTTAAATCAAAATTATAAAAGAAGCCCCCTTTTAAAATAAAACACTTTAATAATAAAGAATTTTTAATTAAGCACTTACAAAAATAATAAAGCACCCCTTTTTACAAAAAATAAAAAATAAGCTCTCCTTTTTTTTCCCAATAATAAAGCACTTTAATAAAAAAGTACTTTAAAAATAATAAAATAAATTCTACTATTTTTTTCTAAAAATAAACTTTGTTTTTTAAATAAGCTCTGTTTTTATTTTATTTTTTTTAAACAAGAAATCTTGAAAACCTACAAACTGTATCTGAATTTGGATCTGATTCTAGATTTGGATTGGGATATATGAATTTTTCTTCCTTGATAAATTTTTGTGCAACAAAAAAACAACACTGATAGCCCAACTTCAAACAGCCATAATTTCTTTAATATTTTTTAGAATTTTTCATATGACCACTCATTTTTCTAGTACTTGAAACGATTTACACAATGGTGCAAGAATATTGTGAATTTGACTACTAGAATTAAAGATATAGATCTCGCAAATAAAGTGACTTTTTTTGAAAAAAAAACGAATAGAGATCTAGCAAGGGTAATATGCAGAAACCCTTAAGGAGGCTAGATATTTGGCAAACCAAGATGAGCGATCTGGTAAATATTGAGCAAAATATTTTAGAAGACCAAATCCAAGGTCGTAATCGCATAGGCTCTAATTATCAATGGATATCTTTTCCATGAATCGAACCTGCAAACACTCAATCCTACACACATCAAACAAATGGAAGGGCTTATCGTCAGATAGCGACAATTGGTCCTTCCCAGACCTCACACACTCAATGGTGGGTCAGGTCAAAGAATCATTTCTGATAAACCAAATCAGCGTCACACCATAGGTTTAGAGCATAATAAGATTTCCCTGCTCTGATACCAATGATGGAAAAAAGCAATTCATTCATTAAGGCAAGAGACTATTTAATATATGCTTTAGGGTTACAAACTAGAAGATCGATACTCTCGATTTAGGAGATCGTTACATGCAAGGAATATTAAAATAATCTTCTAGGTATTAATGCATGATAATGATGTAATAAAATATCCTAACAATCAGTTCAGGTTTCTCCTGCTCCCAAATGACAGTCTGATTACAGAGTTCAATCCAGGTTTCTTATGTTTCTGCAGCCAACATTGATATTTTTCCACTGCATTGACTTTCATGTTGCAGTGTTGACTTGCTACATCCATGTTTGCACCATGACAGCAATCAACCAAGTTTCATATATTTGTTAAAAGCAAAAGTGACAATTCAAAACTAACTTTTCAAGCTATGTTAGCCACCATGACAAGCAATTGGCCAACCATCCCATAGGGAGGGTGCCAATCAATTAATGAAATATTTAGCAATCTCATAAATGGTGATGATGTTTAGCCAAAAGTCATCTCCCAATGATTAATGTGATATTTAGCCAAACATCCTAGAAGGGAGGATGGTGATGATAAATGAGATGTTAGCCAAGAATCTTGTAAGAGACAGTAACAATAATGAACAAGATCTTCAGAAAATGGTATCATAATGGATTGTGCAGACTTTTAGCAATCAGTCCCACAATGGATGCTGATAAACTTGGTGAAAAATCCTGCAAGGAATGGTAGTGCAACTGAAACCAATGTTAAACTCTAGTAAATTAACTATAAAATTTACTTGTGAGATCACTGTGATTTACAATGATGCATTCTTGGAATAAGGATTCTGATAGAAACAAAGCTGAGGCCCTCAATTATGATGATTTATGGAAGAAAATGTCAAAGGATGCCTATCCACAGGATGTGATTTGGTGATTGTTTCCACTCATTCTTGACATAATGTGTTTTGGTTATTGACATGTACAATATAGGTGGACACATTTAAGGTTCTGGCATTGCATTTTGTTGTTATACGCAAGTACTAGGGGAGAATCTATAATGGTAATATCAGAGGTGTTCAAAATTTCCCCACCAAACCATGTCATGGCTAACAAAAATAAATCTAGCCAGCAGGAAAGGTGTGGACAAGTATTCCAAGTAATACAAAAAAGGTAAGAAAAGATGCAAAACTTATTGAACACCTAACAAAGACAGGACAATGACAAGCTATATCCAAAATCAGTCTTACTGAATGGAATGAAGTTGAAGAGATCTAGAGAAATATGGAAGCGGATGTAAACAAATAAAAAAGACTCGCCTACCACACATCTAGCAAAAAGATTAAGAAGGGAAAATTACCAAATTAGAACCACAATGCAAACTTGACATACCCCACATAGCTTTAGTTAGTAGAAATGAAATGAAATGAAATATTATTAATGTCCACGGTGGGCCAAAGATGACCCAAGGGACTATGAAAAGGACAACCATAATGACAATCGAGTGGGCCAACGCACCCAACAAAAGGAAAAGAAACAATGATAAGTACAAAGTCACGACCCGAGGGGCGGGCCGAGGGGAAAGGGAAGGAAGAAGAGAGGAGAGGAGAGAAGAAAGCTGCAAGCCACGAGGAGCACGTTGAGTGGAGTGAACACTACGAGGAACGGAGAGAGAGAAGGGGGGCTTCCCATAAGGGCATCCACCCACAACCACGAGCCCTAGTCTCTCCTAGCAGTCAAGGTCGAGGAATCTCCACTGAAAAAATCGGTGATTTGTCTCTGTCTATCATTGATCCGGAGTCCCGAAGAACCGCGGGTGCACCATCGAGTATCCTTGCCTCTATCTGAATGGTCTGAAATGTGACGTTCCCATTCGGTATCCTCCTGCTTCCCATATGACCTAGTAAAGTAGGTTGTGATGGGTCAATATTGTGGTGGATGAGAGCCACTGGGATGATGGACCCTCTACCGACGAAACTAGGTGATCTCCCTGCAGTAAAGTGCATGACACCGCTGGTCCGGATACCTGAAGAAGGTGGAGAGGGACCGAGAGTTGTCCCTGAAAAGGCAGTGAAATCTGCCTCGGATCTCGTAGTAGATGGGACATTTGAAGATAAAGTGTAGGGTTTCTACTTCTCCCAAGGGGCAAAACAAGCAAGTCCACTCCTCCATTGGAAGATGGTGGTCTGACGCAATCCATAGTTTGTGAGAACATACCCTAAGTTTCTCGATAGTGATCCGAAGACTAGCATTGTGTGAAGCTAAAGGTATTTTGGAGGAACTATTGTTCCCTCCTGTATCTGTAAGAAGTGCTTGTGGTAGAAAGATAGCTTGGGGGAAAGAGGGGCAACAGGAGAGATCCAAGTGCATCTGGTGTACTGGAGACTAACATCCTTTCGAATCTCGTAGAGCATCCTCTCCTTACTAAGTCGAGAGGGGGGGAGAACACCCAAAGAATAAGGGGGAGCCTGTCTATCTGTATCTAAATGCTGGCCAGGCGGGCAGAAACTTGAAAATACAGCTCCTCCGACCTCCCCGAGAACTTGGATAGAGGCCCATTGAGGAGCAAAGGGTGAGGTAAGGGTACCACCTGCAACCCTCAAGGGTATCTTCGAAAGTACGGATCCTATGAAGATAACCGATAATCAGGAAGATAATCTCAAGCTGGAGAGGAGAAGCCCCAAACTCTGATAGAATAATAGAGCGGGGGACTGTGCCCTTGCAACGAATGAATCGTTGAAGAAAGAGTGTCTAGACTCGTTCAACCCATGACCACTCAGTCGGGCCAAGACTAGGACCCCAAACCACTAACCCATAAGTGATAGTTGGCTTGGCCAAGGCATCAAAAATACTCATCTTCACAAGTGTATCCTGAAAATGTGCTTTGAGTCAATTCCTCTCTAACAAAGACAGAGTTGCGTATCCCTTACACACCCGAGCCTGGGCGGCATGTTTCATACCAAGACTGGGACCGGTGAAAAGAACCCCCAAGTACACATAAGAGGTGGTGATCTCAACCTCTCGACCTTGGAAAGAGAAGTGGAGATGAGATAGAGCCTCTTTGGTAGTATTGAATACCATAACCTTGGTCTTAGAAAGATTCATAGTCAACTGTCTCGAGTCACAAAAATAGGCAAGCTTGTACAGATGGCGCTAAAGCCCCTCAGGGGAAGAGGCCAAAAGAACAACATTAGCAACAAAGAGAAGAATATAAATCAGCACATAGTGAAGAAGGCAACCATCCTCTGCATGAGCGTTCTCCTTAATAAAAGTCTCCAGCTCATCAATGAATATCCCAAAAAGTGTCGGGGAAAGGGGGCACCCCTATTTCACTCCTATGGTGCTAAGAATACTGTATGAAAACCCTTGAGGGGAGCAAAACCGACCTTTCACCGTCTCATATAACCGTGTAACCGCTGTCAAGAGTTTCCTAGAGATGCCAACAAACCGAAGTCTCTCAAGAAGTAAATGTCGAGGCACTGTGTCGAAGGCTTTCCGAAAGTCAACAAAGAAACAATAAACCTTCGAGGACCTAGAATGCGCCTCCTCGATAATAGCTCTGAGGACTAGAATGTGATCTGTGGTTTGGTGATCTTGCCGAAAACCAGCTTGGCCACGAGCCCTGAAACCCGCTTCCTCCAACCTGCGGGAGAGAAGCACATCCAATGTTGTGGCATAAAGCTTGGAAAAGATATGCCCAATCATGATAGTCCTGTAATTATTGGATTCATGGGGATCACCTTCCTTATGAATGGGGTGAATGATATGCTGAGTCCAAGAATCAGGAAACCTAAAACAGACAGAGAGATTAAAGAGATCAGTGAGGGGCCCAACAAGAGGGTCGATACCGTGCTTCAGAAATTCTACCTGTAACCCATCCAAATCAGCTGCTTTGCTCGTACAAAGTTTCCAGATAGCCTACCTGACAAGATCAGTAGAAAAGAGGTGGCACAAAGAGGGGGGGGCAAAGAACAGTTATAGGAGGCTGATTAGGGATGGTATAGAGAGAAGAGGCATGAATGGTCCAAAAGGAAAGATCGATCCCATGAGTGATCCAGTGACGCGGGAGGATAAGGTGCCAGAATGATTTAGGAGACTGCTGAAGGGAGTGGATAAGATCAAGTCGATCTTGAGAGAGGAAGAGACGCTTCTTCCTTCGAAGAAGCATCCTGTAGTCTTTGTGGGAAATGGCATAGAGCTGGGAAGGATTCTGAATGTCATATTTCAACCTTCGGTGGGCAGACTTACATTTCTCATCATACCAAATGTTCATGGGGAAATGACTAGGGGGATGAGGACAAGGGGGAGGACGAATAAAGTGGGGGTACGAGTCCAAAGCAACCTTCCAAATAGTTTGGACCAAGCAAGCAGAACGATTGAAAACAGCGAGAAGAGAAGACACCCTGGGGAGAACCTGACGCAACCGGTCCATGTACGTATTATAACTCGAGGGGCTAAAGGGGATGGAGGAGGGGGATGAGTAACAGGAAGGGAACCAACGGATAATGTAAGGGAAAGAACTGAATGATCGGTAAGAGGGAGAGGGTGATCAGAGACGCTAAACCGGGAAATGAATGGAATGAAGGTGGTAGAGTAAATAGCATAGTCGATGACACTGGATCCACCACTATGAGGAAAGCAAGTAAACCCACCAAAATTTGGAAAACAAGATATACCATTGAGAAGCACTAGCCAATTGGATTCACCCAACTCAATAAGATGCTTACTGTAAGCAGTAACATGAGTGTCACTGGAGGTTCAAGCAAAACCAAGGTCCTTAGGATCCAATTCCCGAGTCTGCAACTCGTCGGTTGTGAGGTCATGAAGAGAAACCTGCATAGGTCCGGTCCGAGCATTGAAATCTCCCAACAAAAGTATCTTCCCTGAAGCTAAGTATCTAGTAATGTCCTCATAGATATCTTGGAAAGGGTCCCCATTCATGTGGATAGAAAAATTGGACGTGTTCCAACATTCACCTATGTGAAATCTCTAAAGATGATAAAGTTCCACAATAGCTTTATATATCAAAGGATTCGCATTAGAATGGTACAACAACATTCAAACAAATGCCAAAGTAAACAAGTAGCCATACACACTTGGCCAAAACTTATTGTCACAAAGGGCAATGGATTCATCCCTCAAATTGTCATCTTAAAACCTTTATGAAATTGTTAGAATTAAAACAAATAGGAAACATCAAACAACACAGTGACACTATCAAAAGCATTCTAGCAAGTTTACCTGATCACCCTAAAACGCATTTCTTCACAAGAAATTTTGAATATAGTTTGAGTATCTATTTTGTATTACTTTAGTTTGTTTGTAGTCATAGGATGATTATACTTACTGTATAAGGGGTTTATACATAGTTACCATATTAGGCAATCCTTCTACTCATACCCATATCCATGTATCTGATAAGGATACTGATACAACACTTCTCGGATACCATATACAAATACATACCGTATCCAGACGTATCCAAATACATGAACCTATTTCATCCATATCTAATACATTAGGAACTGGCCTGAGCACATCTAGAGTTGTATCAATGACATGAGATCAAAAGAAGATTAGACAATTTTTACAAAATAATTTTAAAATTTAAAAGAAATGACAATTGTCTGCTTAATTAATGAAAATATCCTATACCTGTAAATATTTGTTTGCTATTTATTTTATTTTAATTTATAAATATATATGCTTTCTATAATGTCATATCTAGTCGTATCCATATTACGGGGTCTTGAAAATTTGCTGTATCTGTATCTGATATCATATCCATATCAGATACTATATCCATTTTCATGCAACCTGAGGTTTATATTATGATTATGCCTTTCAAACAATGAAGGTTTAGTAGATTATGTGACCATTTTGTGTTTATAGTTTATATTGTACTGGTTGTTTTGGGTAGAAGAGAGTCAATTAGAGTCTCTGCCCACTTCACACACCACAGTGTGGCGATGTATCATAATTAAGCTTTAATGAAGAAATCAGCTTTCTCATGATATGATGTCTCTCTGTTGTATTTGGTGCAATCTGAATGTTAATGCTCTTTGTAATGGTAGAGCAAACTACTACAAGAAATTTAGCTAGCTTTTCACTCATCACACTATGGGGTTCACCCCTACAGATGGGAACCAGACACTAAGTAGATATAATGTCATTAATGATAGTTGTAGCTGCAGCTGAACTATGTAATTAGAAGATCCACTAGCTGTAAAAGGCAGCACCTTCTAGTGTTATACCATGGAGATTGCTTAGAGCATTTGCAGGGGTCATCTACATATCACAGCCTACAAAAGGTTCTTAGCCACATCAGAGGGCCCTCCAAAGGCTCTTGTGATTGGACCATCATCCAGCTCCCATCCCCATGTAGATCTACCTCATGAGGACAGAAATCTCAGCAAACAATATGCCCTTGTGATAGGCTGAGGTAAGCACATACCTCAAGAAGAATATTAATTGGTTTGTCCCTGTGCCTGAACAGCTGAGTGGATGGGAAGAATGGATGAAGGACAATAATGACCCTCCACCAATTCCTCTGGCTGCTCCTGTTACATGATTGCTCTCTTCATTCCCCTGCAAATGTTTGTTGCATTGTGACAGTTATTCTCCTTGACACACTTTTTGCCATGATCTATCATGTTTTGTAATATTTCAGTTACATTCCCTGGGAAGAAAGGGGGAGAGGACACGCTTCCATACTGCCTGACTCTTTCTTGTGTTAGAGTTTGTATTTATGAACTTTTATATAACTCAAAGCTTTTCATTTTAAAAGAATAAGAATAAAAATTAAATAAATAAATCCCTCCCACATTGAAGACTAACATCTTTGCCAATGCAAAAAAATAAAAGGTGCCTTTCATTTATAAACAAGAGGTGTGGGGCCAACCAAAGTGTTAAACATATAAATAAGACTAATCTGTTAACTACCAAACTTGAGAAAGAAGTATACAACAACTGCAATATATGAACAAGACTACAAGGATTAGATGATCACACCCTAACTCATGCAGGGCAAGAGCCACAGCACAGAAATTGGGTATCCCACTTCTCATCACCTGCCATGAATAGTACATCATCAGTAACAAATAAAAGAAACTCACATGCATCAAACACAAAGATACCAAGCATGTAATTTGTGTACCTTCTCTCTTTAGTAATGCAAGTCAAAAATTGTTATAAAGCACTCACAGGACAAACAGACAACATGAGAAGTGCCTATACATCAACAACAAACAATGTAGCCTACATCATAAGTGTCCACAAGAGCTTGAAAACTGGTTGGAAACGCCAAAGCATATGATGTGAATGCTGCCAACTCACTAACATTGGTATCAGCAAAACTTCCCCTCAAAGAATCTGCAGCCTGAACAATCCATAAAGAATCACAAATGTTCTTTAAATATATAAAATAAATATTCTTAGTGTAGCAAAATAATATGCGATCAATGTAAGGATATGAAAAACCACAATGCCATGTCAAGGGGAACAAACTTTATTCTAGAAGAAGAAACATGGATCACCAGACAAGACCGTTTCCAATGGTCTATTATCCAAAGAACGTAAATTAAGCAAACGGTGGAAGAAAACTCTTGACAGATCTTTGGTTGACCATATTATGAAGCATGGATCCTGTTTGTCTTATCATGGTATATTCTATATGACCAACATTTTGTAGATTCAACAATTAGAACAAAATTTGTTGCAGAGTTATTTGAATATTAAAGAATGATTTGAGAATTGTAAGATAATCATGAAGATAGTCTGTCCTAATGTATTATATCAACAAATGGCTGCCTAAATTCATGACTATCTTACAATCCTCAAATCATTAATCATTCAATAGAAAAAAAATTAATGACAACTTAAAAGCAAAACTGACTACAATAATCAATGCAACTTGTAAGATTAATTCCAAAGCAAAATATACAATAATGCCTCAAGGAAAGCAAAATTAACTACATGAATGAGATCTCTAGAAAAGCAAATGAAAACATAATGCCTCAAGCAAAACAACTTATATTTTGAAAACCAAATAAAATGAATCCCCCAATGAATGAATGTTTGAATGTTGAAAAATGGCTTTTGGTTGCTTTGTACTGAGAGCTTATGTTGTAATCTGATTCTTCCTAGGCATATCCTTTTCAAGGCGTATCCAATTTAGAATTTTTGAGGATGCAACGTGCAAGTTTGCAGCATCAATGTTATTCCTTTCACTGTATTGAAGGATAAATTCAAGAGGTTTAATCTCATTTAAATTCTAATATTTGAAAGATATGTTATTTCATAAAAAGTACCATCACCCTAATCCATGTCCTCTGGAGATGGGGATATTAAAACAGTGGGTAGAACATGGAATTGGACCTCCCAGTTATAGGACCTGGGCACCGTGGAAAGCATGTTGAACTTACAAGCTGCCGAAAACTATTCTTTATGGAACTCAACAAGCCCTTTCAGGAAAACACAGGTTTTCCACCACAATAAAAGCATTGAAGACTTCATAGGGAGAGAATCAAAATGCAGAAGCAGACAAGCAATGTGGTTCCACTGGAAGATTGTTGAACTACACAAACTTGGTTATCAAAATTACCTGGTAACCTTCATTTGAAAGTATTGGAGCTAAATTGTTTCTTTTCTTGAAAACAGATATAGGAAGTAAATCTGGTAGAATATGGGTAGCTAATATCATAATACAAAAGAATGGGACCAAGGTCCACAGGCTCTCATGCTGTCTGAACTATCGCTAATCAAATTATCTGAATTCATGCAAGATCATGAAACTTCAGCAGATTCAATGAAGTCAAAGGACAGAATCCATAAATATCCATCACCTTACACAACTTCATCCTCAAGCTACAGATGGTTGTCAAGCACAAGTTTAGAACAAAGAGCAGGGCCCTTGCTCCCTTACAGGTTGAGATAACAGACATTAACACAAGCAAGCTGAGATTCTATCCCAGAATGAGTCATTATGAATGAAATTGGTGCTCAACATCAATTCAACCAGAAGCGGATTGAGGAGCATAGTTCTTGGATACAAGTTGAGTTATGAACCCTCCATTGTTGAAGTAGTGGTGAAAACTAAATCCAAAGACGTGTGTGTGTGTGTGAGTGAGAGAGAGAGAGAGAGAGAGAGAGAGAGAGAGAGAGAGATTATAGTCCTCCAAAATCCAGTAATCCTATAGATGTTGGGTTGTGCTTATTCACAGTACCTGAATCTGAAGTATTTCACCCAAGAAGACATGGGTGAGTTGGGATTCACCAATGCTCCATGAACTGGATATTTAGGATTTCAACACAAATGAATCTTCTGGAGTCAGCAGAGGTCCAATCATTGCTTATGGAAGACGCTTCTCTTGGGCAATTCTAATGGCTTGTTTCTTCTGAATTGGGTTCCTTGTTTTCCTAGTTCTCATAAGTACATCTGTTTTCCTCTCAAGGGTGGTGCTAGTGTGGTTGATTATGCTTTGAGTTGCTTGTCAGTATCCTGAATATTGAGGGTTTCAATATATCTAGCCATCTTCCTCTTGCTGATCATGCTTACTTAGTATCACCCTTGATCTGATAAGGGCGTGAATTTTCCTCACAAAACATGTTCTAGTCTGGTTGATTGTATATTGATTTGTTTGTCCCTTATCCTGCATACATGGGACTTTTGTGTCTAACAATCTTCCTCTTGCTGATCATGCCTATTTAGCATTTGTTACTGTTGGTTACGAATCTGCCATGAGGAAAGGATTTGTTGTTAATGCGCCCAGATTCGCCCACCAGATTGAAAGGCCGGAAGGAAGGGATGCCTTCCGTGCCAATCTCCGGAGAAGGCCGGCTTCCTGTGGGGGTTTTGTTTAGATAAGAGTGCAGGGAAAGAGATAAAAATGCAGAAAGAGATAAAAGTGCAGAAAGGAATTCCAAATGTGATTGGAGTTGGGTGGGGAGAATAAGCAGCACGGCAACGAATCAATCACCACTACTAACAGCATTCATCTACAAACATACATTGAAACTACAGCTATCAGCGATCTCATGTATCCTCTATCTATGCATTCCAGGAATACCTGGCCACCAAATGCTGGAGTCCAGAGTTCAGTACAACAGCAAGCAATGACACAAGAAACATGAGGCAGAAATGACAAGGAGAGGCAGCATGCAAGATAAAAGACAGTAAGCAGAGCCAAATATATGTCTGTATTTGAGGCAAACGCACAGCTACAATTGTTCCCTAGCAATATATTCCCCTTCCACCCCTTACAATCAAAATGTGGTGGGTATTTATAGCCCAAAATTCCCCCCGATTACATTCATGGGCACGAAGTCCCAGACAAGACAGTAGCTGACACGAGCGGCTGAAGAGCTGCTGATGCTGACTTCTGTCGGGCCGGACTATTCTTGCAGCATGGTGTCCCTGAAGGCGGTACAGCTACGTGGCAATGCGTATAGTCAAGTCTTCGGTCAGCAGGAATGCGGGTAGGTGCGGCAGATGGCACTTCACATCGGCTTAAATGGTGACAGATGGCGCCGGTAGTGTAGCCCATGCTTTGTCCTTGTGCGGTCAAGTCTTGGCTCGAATCCCGAAGATGGACACTTGTCGGATGCTGATGCATGACACGTGTCTGCCTTGAAAGGCAGTTTATCCAACTTCGCCAGGAATTCGGGCGCTATCGGGTTGCGCAGGATGAAGACAGCGCAGTTGGAAGGCCTTCTTGCCTTAGCATTTTTTGAGTTGACTTTACCCAACTGCGCACCGGTCAAAGGGCGCACTCCGACTTCGGCTGCGAAGTCGGGTGTCGCACCGGTGCTTGTCTCCTTCCGCTGTTCGGACTTCGCCTTGGAAGAGAGGCGCACTCCGACTTCGTTGCGAAGTCGGATGTCGCCCCAGCACTTAGCTGATTTTCTCGACGGTGTTCCCCTAGTGCGCCCAGGAAGAATGGCGCACCCCGACTCGCAGCGAAGTCGGGTGTCGCCCTTGACACTTAGTCAAATTTTCAATTATTTCTGTCCCGTTGCGCACTTCGGGTTCCCTATTGCGCTCCAACTGAGGGACACACTCCGACTTCGCAACCCGACTTCACTGCGAAGTCGGATGTCGCCCCAACACTTAGAAATTTTTCAAGGAACACCTGCTGGAGTTTTACTGGGGGAAGAAAGGGGGAAAGAAGGAGAGGGAATGAAACTGCGAGGAAGAGGAAGAAAGGGAGAGATGAAGAAAAGGGAAGATGAGGTGGAGGAAGGGAAAAGAGCAGCATACATGCAGAAACTAAAAACATGGCACCCCTGTGCAAAATGTGACAACATTCCTGGCGGCTCGCGGGGTGTCGAGCTCGCCTCGACGCAATGAACCATGCCTTTATCCTTTGGGTGCAGAGGAACTTCCTTCCCCTGTCTTTTGCTGCTCTGGTCGCTTCCCTTGCGGCAACTGTTCTTCTTCAGGTTCGCTTTCATCAGTTGCCTCCTCAGTCTCGCCTTCTGAATCTGAAGGCTCTCCACTTTCGGCCTCTAGCTTGCTTATGCGTTCGACCACAGCCTTAGCTTGATCCCAGACTGCGGCTTGGAAGGGAGAGGGGTCGCTGATTTCTCTGAGTACTGCGTGAAATGCAGCGACCGCGTGCAGGTCAATGGTGTTATATCTTTTTCCCAACTCCCCAAGGGAAGAGTTGATTTTGCAGTACTTTGACACCATCTGGGTGACCTGCGCTTCTTGAACTGGCTCTGTCCAGCTGTCGATCTCAGCTGTATCTGTCTCGAAGGACAGCCAGTTCTTCTTTACCTGCTCAAGGGTGAGAAACTCACCATCTCTGATGTAGCTCGGGCACCCGTGCTCGGACAGAACGTGAAAGGGAGCCAGGAGAATGTTTCTTTCATGCTCTAAGGCGTCCAGCGCCTTCCTGGCTGTTCTGATCCTTTCTGTCCTCGCAAAATAAGTGTGCAAGGTTACCCTTGCATTTGCCCACTCTGAGGCGAATTGTGACATGGGGGTGATTCGGAGGCCATCGCGCTCTAGTTCTTCCAGTTTCATAGCCAGGTCTAGCCGTTGCTTTGCCTGGTGTTCGGCTTCCTCCACCACGGGCTTTCCCTGGGCAGATACCTCTTCGATCCTGGATACGAAATCCAGAACTGACAGGGATTTGACAAGGTTGGGCTTGCAACCTCGTAGCAGACTTGCGCGCATCTCCTTCGCCTTATTCTTGGAAAATGCAGTCGCTTGTGATGCTTTCTCTGCGAGGTGCGACTGCGCCTGTTTCAGCGAATCCTGCAGTTGTGAAATCTGCTCTTGCGCTGCTTTTCTCTCTTGCTCGGCTGTCTGCTGGGAGGCGGCCAGCTGAGCCTTAAGATCTTCGACTTCTTGCTGTGCTGACCCCAACTGCGCGGTAGCCCTAGCCAAGTCTTCTTCGAGCTGCCTTGTGGTATTCTGCAGCTGGAAAAGCGCTTCCTGGGTCTCGAGATGCTTGACAAGGAGGCTGTCTGTTTTACGACGAATACCGCGGATCTCGTATTCTTCGTTGATATCATCAAAGTTCTTCTCCTTCGTCTGAAGCTCATAGTCAGCCTCGGTCATGTCACGGAGGGGCTTTTTCACCTTAGGAATCAGCTTTTCTATCGTAAGCACTCTCCGATCTAGGTCAAACTTTGTGCGCTTGACCGGGGCGGCTATCTCTTCGGCCCTTCTGCGCTTAACGCCTTGAAGAAAGGAGGCTGACCCTCCCACGGCTCTTACTGCCAGAGGCTGGTCCTCGGTGATACTCATGAGATCGAGGTCTTCCAGCTCCTGGGCATGTTGCGGCATCTTTCCTGCGAACAGTGAAGTAGGAGGGATACCAGAGGGAGTAGCAGCCTTTGAGGGCGACTGGGTCCTAGGAGTGACAGGAGTCTGCGTGGATGGCGCTGGTAGGGTTTCGAGCGTCTGGGGCGAAGGATGCGGAGATGAAGGAGCAGCTTCAGCACTAACTGCGGGTGAGGGCTCTAGGGTTTGGCTCAGGGATTGAAAAGCGTTGGGATCCTGAGCAAACTGGTCAAATGAGTGCAGGCCGCTAGACGGCGGGGTAGCTTGAGAAACAGGAGACACGACTACGGCTTGCCCTGATGAAGTGGAAGCTGGGGTTTTTGCAGGGCCGACGCGGACTTGGGCGATAGGAACAGAGGGCGTACCTGCGGGCTCCACCTGAGCCGATGCTGGGGGAATGGTTGCGGCTTGTTCAGGGCTGTCTAAAGAGACAACCTCTGGTGCTGCTACTTGCGGCTGCTCCGCGGCTGTTTGCTGCGCTGGCTCCTTAGGGCGTTTGGTCCTCTCGACCTTTTTCTTTTTCTTTTCTGCTGACGCTGACCCAGAAGGAAGTGGTAATAAAGGGGCGGCAGGCGCTGATGTCCCCACGGTAAACTTGTACCGGGGTCGTGCTGGAAGAATGCCTGCCGCACTCGGGCTACTGGCTGGTAGCGCGGACGCCTTTTCTGCTGGAGGGACCAGGTCAGGAGTTGACCTTTCTGAGCTTTGCGCCGCTTCGGGCACTGCCTCGGGAGCTACGGTCTGCATTGGGCCCACTTGGCTGCTGGTCGGAGTCGCGCTGGAAGTCGTTGGAGTTGACAATGACTGAGAGGTGGCCCTTCTTTTATACCTTATTTTTGCGCCTCGGGGAACGCAATTGCCAAAGTCGAAGGGCTGCCACATGTCGACATGTTCATCATAAAGTGCCGAAAACTCATCATCAATGGCAAGGTTCTTACGGCTTGATTTGTCGTGCTGCGTGCGACACCTCATCTTCCAGCATTCGAGGATTTTGTCCTTATGCCAGTTGAGCGGCGCCACCTTAGCGAGGAACCTTTTGAAACCAGCTGACTCCATCCGATGGTCCGGGTTTCGCTCAGGATCGTAAGTGACCTCCTCACAGTAAAATTCATGCCATGGTGGCCATGATTGCATTAAGTGAATGCGCCAGTGGAGGTCTGCACCTGTCTTGTTTCTCCTTTCTTGCATGATTTCAGGTCTAGGACAGATGTGTGTGAACTTTCCCCGGACCCCGATTGGGTCGTACTTCCAGCGCTGTGGCAGCATAATCAGGCCCATATCAATGAGCTCTTGTTCAAGATAAACGTGTTGCCCTATTTCGAAGACTTGAATATTGGCCCAGGTCATTGGATATTGAAATATGTGACCTTTCTTTTTTCCCTGGCCCAATTCTTCTTCGACGTAGTCCATTTGCCGCGCCACCTCCATCCCGAACTGGTGGTCAGTGCAGAAGTAGGGCAGCAAACAGGGCTTTCCCTTGAACCCGTAGATTCGGACAATAATGCCCTGAGTTAGCCTGAAAGTATCCCCGAACTCATTGCTCCACAGATACTTCGTCATAGCCGCCGGTGGGCGAGTTGCGCCGCGGTTGAACAATCCCATGGCCTGGCCCAGAAATTGGATGTTAAAATCGTAAAATGAGCCCTTCCGGTACAGGACCTCAGTCCACTCGTACACGGGGAGCGGCTCTCCTTGTTCATTCGCTTTCCTCAGGTTGGGGACGTTCATCCGGTAATGCATATGGTACAGGCATAGCCATGTGAGGAATGAGCAAAACCGGAAATCCGTTGACTGCTTCTGCTGCAGTCGCACCAGGCTCGCATGAATTGCGTAGGCCAACCAGTCCGCCCAGTCGTAGAAGATCGGGCGCTTCCCGCTTTTCTGCGCCTTAGAGTCGTAGAACTCTCCGTGCAGGATACATTCGGCCATTGCCAGCTGATACGGCCGTACCACTCTGTCTGAGTCGCAGCCGAGGACCCATGCCAGGATGATGTAGATATACTTGTTTTCAAAACGGTCCAGTGGTATGGGGCCAGTCGGCCATTGTCCAGCTTTTAGCGGAGTCTTCAGCTCTGAATCCAGGAACTCTCTCATCCGCTTTGTCTGAGAGAACCTGCCGGTCTGCTCTTCGATGTTTACCCTCCTGATAATTGCGTCTGGGCTGTACTGAAGCCCTGGGGCGAACGCTGGCTGGACGCTCTCCCGGAAAAGAGTGAACAACACCCTTCCTTTGTTATCGCATACTTGCCGCGCAGCTGGTTTGTAATATTCGGCAATCACCTCAACCAGCTCCGGGCACCAGTGGGTCGGAGGGCACAGGAACCGGCAAAGATTTGAATTATATGCGGCTCCAAGGTGGTGGGAAGGCGAAACCTTACCCACCCACTTTGCGATAGTTAGACGTAGCTTTGTGAGACTGATAGAGAACGCACCATCTTTGTACCCGGACAGACGATTGATTGGCGGCGGCGGAGTCTGGCCAGCTACGCGCCTCTTCGTTCTGGATTTTGCTTTCTTACCCTTCCGAGGCGCTGCGCTCTCATGGGCGCTAGAGTCTGGAGATTCCTCAGCTTCGTGCGGATCTTCGCTAGATTGTGCCTGTACGGGCGCTTTCCCTTTATCCATCCTTGTTGAAACAATCAGAGACAGGAGCAGCAGCTTCAGAGCTTGTCAGCTTTATTCTCTGCAGTCCGGGAGTCAGCTTCGAACGTTATGAATTTTCTGGCTGTGCCAGGGTCCTCTTGTAGACAGCAACTGCCAGCATTAATGGCGCGAGGGAGGAAGTTAGGGAAGTTTTCTTTGGGTTGGTGGAGGCGTTATGATCTTGGCGGCTGCGCATGGGCCCGTTTTTTGAAAAACGTTCCTATTAGTCGTTGGCCCAAGCGCGCCTTACCCTTTAAATGTATCTTCATGGGTAACTGCGCAATCATTTAAACTCTCTCGAACCATGTGCCGTAGCTGACGTCACTGGCGTCAATTGGGCACACTTTCCAAAAGACCTTGCAATTAATTCACCCAACCTTGCCATGTGTCGGACTTTGCACCGGGCCCATACTTACAAACTTTTGGCGCCGTCCGTGATGAGCCGTTCGGGCTTCGCCCGGAATTGGGGGCGTGGTCCGACTTCGCCCCAAAAAGGGGCGCACTTCGGACTTCGCCCAGAATCTGGGCGAACTTCGGACTTCGCCCCAAAAAAGGGTGCACTTCGGACTTCGCCCCAAAAACGGGCGCAATCCGAACTTCGCCCGGAAAACGGGCGCAACTTGGATTTTACGTTTCTGGGCGCCAGCTTACCAGGGTGCGCCCAAGAAAGGGGGCGCACTCGGACTTCGCCCAAAAAACGGGGGTGATCCGACTTCGCCCACAATTATGGGCGCAGTTCGATTTTTTTTTTTTTTACGAGGTCCGCCATCCGTATGCGCCCTTCGGAGAAGGCGCAGCCCGACTTCGCTGCGAAGTCGGGTGGGCAGCCGGACTTAGGCATTTCAGGCGTCTCAGCTTTCTTTTAACTGCTCCCCTCCCCTCTTCGCACTATTTGGTGGGCGCTACCCGACTTCGCTGCGAAGTCGGGTTTCTGCCTCAGTCCTGGGCTACTGAAACTGTAAACAAACAACTGAAATATTTACATGCTGGAAAACTGGAAATACAAAAAGGAAAATCTGTACAAGGAAGGACCCTTCGGGTCGCCTTCGCGGTGGTACATCTTGGGTGGAACCCTTTGACGGGAATGGGGAGGGATGTCCCTCCATGTCCCGGAGCACGTATGCGTTGAACTGATTAACCCGGGCAATCTGGTAGGGGCCCTCCCAGAAGGCATCAAACTTTCCGTGGTTGCCGGGTTTCGCCTTCAACGAGTCCCATTTCAGCACCAGGTCCCCGATTTTGAAAACTCGGGCAGTGGTGCCTTTTGCGAACCAGCCTTGTGTTGCTTCAGCGTGTTTTGTGAAGGCCTGGTATGCTTTCTCTCTGTCTTCCTCCAACTGCAGCAGTTGGCAAAGTCTGTCTTCCACCGGATCCCCGCTGCCTCTTTCTTCATCAAGCATCCAGAGAGCGGGTATTTCAATGTGCGTTGGCAAGACAACTTCTTTGCCATACACGAGCGCATAAGGGGACGTTTTGATGGACTTTTTGAATGAAACTTTGTCCGCCCATAGCGCCCGATCCAGGAGCAGGTGCCAAGTCCTTTTGTTCTTCTCTACTGTCCTTCGGATGATCTTCAGTAGATTTTTATTGGTGGACTCGGCGAGACCGTTCCCCTGCGGGTAGTAGTTGGAAGACATTTTGTGATAGATGCCAAATTTGCTGGTGTACTCCGTGAGTACTGCGCCTGCGAACCCCGGACCATTGTCCATTACTATTGATTGGAACCCCGAAACGGGTAACCAGGCTTTCAAGGAACCTGATGACCGTCTCTTGGTCGGCGTTCTTTGTGGGGATCGCCTCTGCCCACCGCGTGAAGTAGTCGGTGGCGGTTAAGATAAACTTGTGGCCCGCTGCAGAGTTCGGCGAAATCACCCCAATGAAATCCAGACCCCATTGCTTGAAATGGAGTCTCGGCTTGGATCGGTTGAAGGGGCGGGGGTGCTTTTCTGTTCCTGCCGGCAAATCTCTGGCATTGATCACACTTGGTACGGACCGCATGAGCGTACGCAAATAGAGTGGGCCAGTAGTACCCAACTCTGATTATTTTTAAGGCCGTAGGCCTTGCGGAATGGTGACCACCAGGCATCCCGGAGTGAAATTCTCCCAGGACCCTAGACTGGTCTGATTTTCTGACGCACCGCAACTGGATGCCGTCAATGTTTTTAAAGTAAAGCCCCTCGGGGCGAAGAGTGTACTTCAAGGCACCTAGCCGAAACCTCCTTTGTGAGGCATTCATGTGGTCTGGACATCTTCCGGTGCAGAAGTATCTCACCAGGTCATCTGTCCAGTCGCACTCCTTGGGTAAGGAGTTGGCTAGGTTGGTGCGTGTTGCTGGATCCTCCCACTCGTAGGCGGCTATCTCTGCTGCTGCACTTCGGGCTAGCTCTTGGCACAAGGCTCGGCCTCTGATTAGCTTGGTTGGCCGCACTTCGATGTCGAACTCCTGGATTTTAGCAATCCATCCTGCTCTTTTGTGACCCGGCTCTCCTTGTATGATGAAGCTTCGGACGTCCGGGTGGATCACAAAGACAGTTATCTTGCTTTGGGAGACAAAGTGCCTGAACTTTCGGAGAGATTTCATGACAGCGTGAACCTGCCGCTCTATAAAATTGTACTTTTCTTCGTGCGGCTGGATTACTTGGCTCAGGAACGCTATGGGGCGCTCCTCGCCGTCATCTCCCTTTTGGGTCAGGACTGCGGCGTAACTCTCTGGTTCTCCCACCGCGTACAGGATGAAATCCTTGGAGTAGTCCGGGTTTATCAACACCGGTGCTTGTGCAATGCGGGCTTTGATCTCCTCGAAGGCTTGCCCCCTCTCTTCAGTCCATAGAAATTCTGTATTCTTTTTCAGCAACTCGGCCATGGGCTTGATTACCTGTGCGAAGTCCGGTATGAACTTCCGCACTAAGTTGATTTGGCCGAAGGACTGCAGCCCTTTCTTGTCGATTGGGGCGGGCAAGCGGAGGAGGGCCTCTGCTCTGTCAGGGTCTATAGCTAGGCCTTTCTCTGAGATGACATGCCCCAGCAATTTTCCTTCTTTCACCGCGAAGACAGACTTCTTCGGGTTTATGGAGATGCCAAATTCACGACACCTTTCGAATATTTGCCGCAAGTGGGGAACATGATCTTCTCGCTTGTGAGAGAAAACGGTCATGTCATCCAGGTAGATGACAATCACTTTGTTGAGCAGCTCTCGGAAGGCCAGGTCCATGGCTCTTTGGAATGTGGCGCCAGCGTTGGATAAGCCAAAAGGCATGCGCTGATAGGCGAACGTTCCCCATTTGGTGGTGAACGCCGTCTTGTGCTGGTCCTCATCCTTGACCCATATCTGGTTATAGCCGGAAAAACCGTCTAGGAGAGAGAATCGTTGCGCTCCAGCAACTATGTGGAGGATCTGATCAATTTGGGGCAGCGGATAATGGTCTTTGAGGGAGGCCTGATTCAGATTTCTAAAGTCCACACAGAGACGAATGTCTCCGTTCTTCTTCCTCACTGGAACCAAGTTCGCAACCCAGGATGAATGCTTGATGGGGTAGATGATCTTGGCCTCCAGCATCTTCAAAAGCTCGGCCTTCATCATGGCCTCGATTTTTGGATTGACGGCCCTCTGTTTTTGCCTGAATGGCTTGGCGCCATCTTCTAGCTCAATGGTATGCTGGATTATTTCTCTGTCATACCCCTTCAAGTCCTGGTAGCTCCAGGCTACTATGTCAGGGAACTCTTGACACAATGCTCTGATCTGCTCGAGTTCCTCTGAGGTGCAGTCTGTCCCGACCTTGATTGATTTACCAGGTTCCAGCTCCAGGTCGGCATACTGCTTCGGGTCTACTTTGATCCTGTGAGATATGGCTCGGTCATTTTGATCAAATAGACTTTCAAGAGTAATCAGTCCTTTTGGGACATGATTATTTTTCAACTGTATCAACCCCTCATATTGCTCGTCATCAGGGTCTCTACCTTCGATTGAACAGGCTTCATTTACCAAAAATGTGACGATCTCCTCGTCACAGCTAAACACCTACCAGTGGGTGTCCTTATCAGGCACAGAAGGCCTGTAAATAGTACGAACCGGCTTCGGCTTCCGGATAGTGTCATCAGCCGGAACGTGCACTGGCTCCAACGGACGCGCGAATGTCGGCATGCTTGTTTTTCTCTCATGAAATAGCCTTGACATTCAACGAGTCAAAAGACTCCATCAGATCCCAGACCCGATTTCGGTACGCCTTGAGATAGTGCTTTTTGGAGGCGCACTTATTCGTAATCTGGTGGCACACCAACTCTGAGTCGCCGTAGATCTGCAGATGTTTAATCCCTAGTCTCTCCGCCTTTCACAAACCCAAGCACAGGGCTTCGTACTCCGCCGCATTGTTTGTACAGCTCCAGGCCAGCCTGTAGGTGTTATCCTTCTGGATCCCGGTTGGGGAAACCAAAAGTACTCCAGCACCGGCGCCATTTTTGCATCGTGCACCGTCAAAGAAAAGCTTCCACAGCTTTTCAGGTGCTGGTCCTACTTCTCTTCTGGCCGACTTGTCGAGCCTTTCAGGCTGAACAATGGTGTAGCAGCCTTGCTCAGTTTCAATCACAGCGTTGAAGTCCCGCAAGGAGAATTCATCTTCTACTTGCAGCTGCTCGAGAGCTTGCTCCGTCATGTCCACTGTCACCAGTTCTTCCTCCGTCAGCTGAACCATGCAATCCTCAGGCTCCTCTCCGGGTATCTTCTCTACTAAGTAGGTGGAAGGCTTTTCATTGAAAATCTTCAGTCTTCTTCCTTTAAAGGGCACTTCCATGTGC
This sequence comes from Wollemia nobilis, assembly GCA_028583015.1. Lineage (NCBI taxonomy): Eukaryota > Viridiplantae > Streptophyta > Pinopsida > Araucariales > Araucariaceae > Wollemia > Wollemia nobilis. The sequence goes on along the minus strand of JAQPPZ010000613.1, from coordinate 1,403,821 downwards.
GAGTAGTCCAGAGATAAATACCCTCCCAACTTCGTCGTGAACTCCCTGGAGAGGCACATGCCGAAGTAAGGTTCCAAGTCAACGACCACAACTTCTTGGATGACCACGATGTCGAGAGCTTTGTGCAGCCGAATGGGGATGTCTTTTATGACGCCGACTGTCTTGACAGGGGTGTCGTCTAGTTGCAGCACGCCTTGGATGCTCCTTGTGTACTCCATCCCGATTTCATCGCAGACGGCTTTCGGCATTACGGTCGCAGAAGCACCAGAGTCCACCATGCAGTTGTGTACTATGTACCTGTTGTCACATTTTTGCACGGGGTGCAATGTCTTCAATGTTGTTTTGTAACAGTGCTGCTCTTCTTTTCCTCCTTCCGTTTTTCTCGCTTCTCTCCCTTTCCTTTTCTTTCCCATTCTCTTTCTCTCCCCCCTTTTTTCCATGGAGTTCCCCAGTTGATTTTCCGGCTTTCCGGCGGGTCTATCCGAAATTGGCTAAGTGCGGGTGCGAAGTTCGCACTTCGCCCGATTTTGGTGCGAAGTGCGCACTTCGCCCGATTTTGGTGCGAAGTGCGCACTTCGCCCCACCTCTCGGGCGCACCTTGCACTGGCGGACCGACGGGTCAATGCGAGAAAAAAGGTAAAATGCCGGAGCGAGGTCCATATGGCGGCGAGACACCGGTGTTCGCATGTGCGCGATTCGACTTCTCAACGGAGCGGGAATGCGCCCTTGACAGGTGTACAGTAGGGGAACAAACCCGGAATTTGACCAAGGCTTGAAGGCCTTCCCCGACTGCACTGATTTTTGCACGCATCCCAAGGAGCCCCGATCCCAAGCAAAGATGGATAGAATGCCCTCTAAGGCAGGCATGTGTCACACGGCATAACCCATCATCAGACAAGTGTCCAGCTTCGGGATTTGAACCAAGACTGCCGACCAAAAGGGATAAGCATGGGCTGCCTGCACCGCCTGCGTTAATAGCCACATTCAAAGCTGATCTGAGGTTTCACCTGCTCCAGCTACTAGCAACCCTGCCGACTTGAAGAATTACCCAGCACTCCGCCACGTAGCTGTCCAATTTCCAGGAAGACCATGCTGCGGGTACAGCCCGATCCGACAAAAGGTCAGCATTTGCAGCTCTTTCGCCGCTTCTGTCAGCTCATGTTTGACTGGGACTCTGTGCCCATTAATGTAACAAGTGGGACTCGGGCTATAAAAGCCCATCTGAAATTCATTGTAAAGGGTGGAAGGGGAATGTTTGTTAGGGAACTACTGTGCTTACTGTAACTGTACTTCTGCTTATAAATACAATCTGTATGCACTGGTTCCGTTCTACTATCTTTATTCTTTTATCCTTGTCTTTCATTATATGCCTTAGGCCCACATGTGTCGCTGCTCGTTAATTCACTTTGGCATTTGGCGATCAGGTTCCTCTAGCATTGCTTGCTTAAAGCACCTTATGTACTTCATTATTTAAAGCATTCATTATAAATTTGGTAGCAGTTCCATCAGTTGTGTGTGACGTTGCTGGCCCGTATCTGGTGATTGATGCGATCCCCTGCTGTTAGTTCCTTGTAGGGAATGTTTGCTAGGGAGCCATTGAAGCTGTGCGGTTAAACTCTCTACCTAACACATATACACGGCTCTGGCATCTCTAGGTTTACTTTCTACCCCTGTCAGTGTATGTATCCGGTGATTGATACGATCCCTAGCTTGTTAGTTCCTTGTAGGGAATGTTTGCTAGGGAGCTATTGAAGGCTGTGCATACGGCTGCTGGTGTATCGGAAGTACGCCTAGGTTTTGCAATTCCTTGTCATGCTCTGTGTTTGTATGCGGTAAGTAGCGGTGATTGGTGTGTTCCCGTCCTTGTTAGTTCCCCCCACCAACCTTTGGACATATTTGTATCTCTTTCCGTACATTTGTCTCTTTCCGTTCCTTTATTTCTTTCTGTTCCCTTTAGCTTAAATCAACCCCCCCAAAAAGGAGCCGGCCTTCTCCGGAGATTGGCTCGGAAGGCATCTCTTCCTTCTGGCCTTTCATGTTAGTGGGCGAATGCGGGCGCATTAACCAAAAATCCTTTCCTCATGGCAGATTCGTAACCAACAGTTTCTCTGGCACGCCCGGTGGGACGCTTGTCCCACGATTTAAAGAAAGAGTGCCCATCCAGTTTCCACCTAGCGCAACAGTTTCTCTGCCACACTCAGCGGAACACGGGTCCCACATCCGACGAGAGATTTTCCGATCGGTCTTCACCGGCGGCGACGGTTCCTCGAGCTCTTGGTGAGACAAGGAAGTTTCTCACCCCCGACGAGAATCGAAGCACCGGTGTTCGCTTCATTGCTGTTCCAAATCCGAACACTGGCGACTACTGCACGAACAAATCCTCTGAGTCTAGAAGACCGGTCCGGTCACCTTCATGCACACGAGAAGGTGGCGAACAAGAAATCCGAGAAGCCCGCCTGAGTTCTACGAACTAGACATCCACGCTCGAGGCGAGATACCCAGGCTGGCTGATCCGCGAGCTCATTTCGACGAAGCCGAGGCGAGATCCAAGAAGAGGCCGAAGGTGAGGTCGGAAGAGCCGAGTACGAAGTAGAAGAGGCCGAGGAAGAGGAAAATCTTGTATCCTCGGAAAGTACCGATACCGAGTACACAACCGACGGCGGAGAAGAAGAAGAAATGGCTGATCAACAGCCGAATGACGATGATCTCTTCCCGGCGGTGGACTCTACAGGGCCTTTGGCCCTGATCGGTCAGCAAGCTGTGCCCCCTGCTGCTTTAAAGTCTATTCCCACATACGACGGCTACGGTAAGACGGCGTACGAGCACATCCAGGACATCCTTGCCCTGGCCGCACTGCATACCATCACCGATGAAAGTGTGAAGACCCGTCTGCTGGCCCTTTCCCTGAGGGGAAAGCTTCTCTATTGGTGGAGATCGGCGCCGAGAGGGATCCATCACCTGGTTGGCCCGGCTTGCCGGGAGGCTCGTAAAAGGATGCAACGAGTCTGCTGATCCTACCTCTCTCCTGCATCAGTTCCAAGCAATCCAGAGGCATCCTCAAGAGGAGGTGTCTGATTTTAACATTAGGTTTGCGAGATCCTGGAAACGGGTACCTCGCGAACTTCGGCCTTCAGCCGGCATGGCTGCTCACTACTATCTGAGGTCCTTCAACTCAGACATATGTCTGCTGCTGAAGATCGCCCGAATTGACGAGTTCCACTGCCTCTGTACGAAGCTGCCCGGCAAGCTGAAGGCGACATTATCTCCATCGGCGGGGCTTCCGTCCGAGTGCGAGGAGCCGATTCATCCCGACTTTCCAAGATCGCGGTATCCTTACGCCTCGGTGGTGTGCCGTCTACTTCGGGGCAGCGGCCCCGGCCCGCGGTGGAATCCGGCGCCGGTCGTAACTCAATACGGCCCGCCTCAGTTGCATTACCCTCATCCGCCTCCTCCCGCTCCGCATTTTCCGGCGCTTCCTGCTCCCCCGCAGTATGCGTCTTATTCTAACCCTCCTCCATTGGCCGCTTTGCCTCCACCGGCACAGTTGCCGCCTCCCGACAGCAGCATCCAGAACACGATTCTACAAGAAGTGCGGGCTTTGGCCTCCGGATATCATGCCATGTCGAATGACATGACAGCTATGAAAAAGAAGCAGGCCCAAATGGACTTTGCTCCTAGAAGGCCGTATGCGCCGCCGGCATTGACAAAAGATAAAGCCCCGGAAAACCAACCGCGGAGGCGTCCGCCTCCGAGAAATCTTGCTATAGATGACCCACCTGGTCCTCCCGACCGGGTCAGCCGGTGCACTACTTGCAATGACCCGCATTCGGAGGAAGATTGCACTTTGCACCAGCACTACATCAAGACCTTGGCCGGCAGCACTATAGAAGATGATGAGCCGTACATGATCTTGGACGGTGAGGCCAATTTTGCCCTGCCCGGAAGAGAACCCGGTGACGCCCGCCAAGGAAGAAAAGAAAGGCTGCGGACACGGCTAAACCTTTGCGGGTATACACGAGAAGAGAAAGACCGCAGCCCAATGGGCTGCCACCGTACAAGCGGGCGTGGCCTTACACGGCCCGGGAGAAGGCATCCAAAGATAAAGCTCCCGCTAAACCTTCTCCGGCAAAGACCGCTCGCTGTTCCGGCTAAGCCTCCGACAAAGGCCCCAACTCCCGCTAAGCTCCACTGTACTTCAGCCCCCGGCCGAAACCAAAGAACAAGCCCGGGGAGAAGGCCGAGGTACCCGTCTCGACCAAGAGACGGCGAGTTGAGGCCACCCAACGATACCGGACCAAGTATGAACCGGCTAAACCAGCAGAAGGAGCTAGTACCTCGGGCTACAGCATTGTAGACGAGTTAAAGAAGACTCCTGCCAGAATCAGCATGTACGATGCCCTTATGCTTCCAGGCCAGGTAGATCTGCTGCAAGAATCACTAAAAAACATGAAGAACGGCAAGCAGATGCGGCCTGCTGTCCTGGTTCAACCTTTGACGGTCTCCACCATCGGGAAGAACAGGACCGCCACCCTTTTATCCGTCTTTGCGGATGCAAGGGCACATAGTTCTCAAGCTTGCATGGTGGATTACGGTGCTTCCTCGGCTGTGATGCCGAAGGCCGTCTGCGATGAGATCGGGATGGAATACACGCGGAGCAGCCAAGGTGTCCTTGCAATTAGACGGCACCCCTGTCAAGACGGTTGGTGTCATAAAGGACATCCCTATCCGGCTGCACAAAGCTCTCGACATTGTGGTCATCCAAGAGGTCGTGATTGTTGACCTGGAGCCTTACTTCGGCATGTGTCTCTCTCGGGAGTTCAGCTGCGAAGTTGGGCGGGTACTGTCTCTAGACTACTCGCACATGGAAGTGCCCTTCAAAGGAAGGAGGCTGAAAATTTTCAATGAGAAGCCTTCTCCTTTTCTAGTAGACAAGATACCCGGCGGAGAGATGGGCTGCATGGTCCGGTTGTCGAAGAAGAAGCGGGTGACGAGTGGAGCCGGCCGAGCAAGCTCTCGAAGTGCTACGGCTAGAAGACGAGTTCTCGTTGCGGGATTTTAATGCCGTAATCGGGACGGAGCGGGGCTGTTATTCCATTAAGCGGCCCGAGGAGCTTGACGTGTCCGTTGCGAAGGAGGTAGGACCTGCACCCGAAGAGGCTGTGGAAGCTTTTCTTTGACGGCGCCCGTTGCAAGAATGGCGCCGGTGCAGGGGTCCTCCTGGTTTCTCCAACCGGAGTCCAGAGGGACTATGCCTACAGGCTGGCCTGGGGCTGTACTAACAATTCGGCGGAATACGAAGCCCTGTGCTTAGGTCTGCGAAAGGCGGAAAGGCTCGGAATCAAGCATCTCCAAATTTTCGGAGATTCAGAGTTAGTGTGTCATCAAGTTACGAATAAATGCGCGTCTAAGCATCACTATCTTAGAGCGTACCGCAATCGGGTCCGGGACCTGATGGAATCGTTTGACTCATTGAACGTTAAGGCAATATCGCGTGAGAGAAACAAGCACGCGGATATTCTGGCGTCTGTTGGAGCCAGGTACGTTCCGGCTGAAGACGTCGTCCAGAAACTGAAGCCGGTCCGCACCATTTACAGGCCTTACGTGCACGATAGGGATACCTTCAGCGGGTATTCAGGTGTGACGAGGAGATCGTCACATTCCTGGTTAACGAAGTGTGTGTAATCGAAGGTAGAGACCACGATGACGAGCAATATGAGGGGTTGATACGATTCACGGAATAATCACGTCCCAAAAGGACTGATTACATTAGAAAGTCTCTTTGATCGGAATGACGAGCCATATCCCACGGGATCAAAGTAGACCCGAGGCGATATCCTGACACGGAGCTCGAACTGATAAAACCATCAAGGTCGGAACAGGTCGCACGTCGGAGGAGCGGGTGCGGATTAGATCAACGTGCCGGGGAGTTCCCCGACATCGTGGCCTGGTGCTACGAAGATTTGAGGGGTATGACAGATCTGTCATCCAGCATACCATCGAGCTAGAGGATGGCGCCAAGCCGTTCCGACAAAAGCAAAGGGCCGTAAATCCAAAGGTTGAGGCCATGATGAAGACCGAGCTCTTGAAGATCTTTGGAGGCCAAGATCATCTACCCCATCAAACATTCATCCTGGGTCGCGAATTGGGTGCCCGTGAGGAAAAAGAATGGCGACATACGTCTCCGTGTCGACTTCGAAACCTAAATCGGGTTTCCCTCACGGGACCACTATCCGCTTCCCCAAATCGACCAAATTTTGCATATCGTTGCTGGAGCCGAGAGATTTTCACTTTTAGATGGATTTTCCGGCTACAACCAGATTTGGGTTAAAGACGAAGACCAGCATAAGACGGCGTTTACCACCAAGTGGGGGACGTTCGCCTATCAGCGCATGCCGTTTGGCTTATCCAATGCTGGTGCCACGTTCCAAAGGGCCATGGACCTGGCCTTCAGAGAGCTGCTCAACAAGATTATTGTCATCTATCTTGATGACATGACTGTTTTCTCTCACCGACGAGAAGATCATGTTTCGCACTGCGGCGGATATTTGAAAGTTGTCGAGAATTCGGCATCTCTATAAACCCGAAGAAGTACGTCTTCGCGGTAAAGGAAGGAAGGCTGTTGGGACATGTCATCTCCGAGGAAGGCCTCGCCATTGACCACGACGAGCACAAGCCCTCGTTCGCTTGCCATGCCCCACCGATAAAAAGGTCTGCAGTCCTTCTTCGGTCGGATTAACTTCGTGCGGAAGTTCATTCCGGACTTCGCACGAGTGATCAAGCCTATGGCCGAATTGTTGAAGAAAGATACACCTTACGAATGGGTGATGAGAGAGAGCAAGCTTTCGAGGAAATCAAGGCTCGAGTTGCGCAAGCTCCGGTGTTGACAAACCCGGACTACTCCAAGGACTTCATCCTGTATGCGGTGGGAGAACCCGAAAGCTACGCTGCAGTCCTGACTCAGAAGGGAGACGACGGTGAGGAGCGCCCCATTGCGTTCCTAAGCCAAGTGATTACGCCACACGAAGAGAAGTACAATTTTATAGAGCGGCGAGGTCCATGCGGTCATGAAGTCCCTTCGAAAGCTCGGGCACTTTGTCTCCCAAAGTAAGACCACTTGTCTTTGTGATTCATCCCGATGTTCGCAGTTTCATCTTGCAAGGGGAACCGGGTCACAAGAGAGCGGGATGGATTGCCAAGATCCGGGAGTTTGACATCGAAGTACGGCCCACCAAGCTTATCAGAGGCCGAGCCTTGTGTCAGGAATTGGCCCGAAGCGCTGTAGCCGGCATCTCCGCTTGTAAGTGGGAGGACACAGCGACACGCGTCTACCTAACCAACTCCTTATCGGAGGGGAGTGATTGGACAGATGAACTGGTGAGATACTTCTGCACCGGAAGATGTCCCGATCACCTGAACGCCTCACAACGAAGGAGATTTCGGCTAGGTGCACTTAAGTACACTCTTCGCCCCGAGGGGCTTTACTTCAAAAACATTGACGGCATCCTGTTGCGGTGCGTCTTAAAATCTGACCAGCCTAGGGTCCTCGGAGAATTTCATTACGGGATGCCTGGGGGTCACCATTCTTCAAGGCCAACGGCCTTAAAAATAATAAGGGCTGGATACTATTGGCCCACTACGTTCGCGAGACGCGTATGCGGTCTGTGCCAAGTGTGATCAATGCCGAGGTATGCTGGCCGAAGCGAGAAAAGCACCCCTGCCCCTTCAATCGATTCAAGCCGAAGCTCCGTTCCGAGCAATGGGAGTCTGGACTTCATTGGGGTGATTTCTCCTAACTCCTCCGCCGGCCACAAGTTTATTCTCACAGCTACCGACTATTTCACACGGTGGACGGAGGCGATCCCGACCAAGAACGCCGACCAAGAAACGGTCATCGGGTTCATTGAGAGCACGATTACCCGCTTCGGGGTTCCGAGTCGATTGTGACGGACAACGGTCCGGGATTTGTAGGCGCTGTACTCACGGAGTACACCGGCGGCCTTGGCATCTATCACAAGATGTCTTCTAATTACTACCCGCAGGGGAATGGCCTTGCCGAGTCTACTAACAAGAACCTCCTGAAAATTCTCCGGAGGACCATTGAAAAAAATAAGCGGACTTGGCACTTGCTCCTGAACCGGGCGCTATGGGCGGACAGAGTTGCGTTCAAGAAATCCCTCAAGACGTCCCCCTACGCGCTCGTCTATGGCAAGCAAGCTGTTATGCCATCACACATTGAAATCCCCGCACTGTGGATGATTGACGAAGACGGGAGCAGCGGAGACCCGGTAGACGACGAGGTTGTGCCAACTCCTGCGGTTGGAAGAAGACGAGAGAAAGTGCATACCGGGCCTTCGCCGATCACATTGCAGCCACTAAAGGCTGGTTTGCCAAAGGCACCACTTGCCCGAGTTTTCAAAGTCGGGGACACAGTGCTGAAGTGGGACTCATACAAGGCAAAACCGGGTAATCATGGAAAATTTGATGCTCTGCGGGAGGGCCCTTATCGGATTGCCCGGGTGAATCGGTTCAATGCCTACATACTTTCGGATATGGAGGGTCAGCTCCTCCCCATCCCCGTCAACGGGTTCCACTTGAAGCTTTATCTCTGTTGAAGGCGCCCGAGTGGCCCTTCCCTGTAAAAATTTTGCCTTGTGTTTTTATTTTTCCCCGCATGTATAGTTTCCGGTTTTAGCATTCAGTTTATTTTTCCTTCTTTGAGCTTAAATGCGGCATGGGAGAGAAAGACAGACTTCGCAACGAAGTCTATCGTTGCCCCGCGGGGAGGGCGAAGTTCGGCTATGCGAGAAAAAGAAAGGAGAAAAAAGAGCGAGAAATCGACTAAGTGTTGACCGAAGTCCGACTTCGCGGCGACGCCGGACTTCGGCCCGGCCGAATTGCGAAGTTTGTCCCAGCAAGCTGAAGCAGACTAAAGTTCGCACTGCGCAACCCTTCGTGCGAAGTACGAACTTCGCGCAAAGTTTGTGCGAAGTACGAACTTCGCACCGAAGTCCGACTTCGGCCCGCGCCCGTGCGAAGTGCGCGGCTGCGCTCAACACTTGGGCGAAGTGCGAACTTCGCGCGAAGTTCGCACTTCGCCTCAAGTTTCGGCCGAAGTCCGAACAAAGCGGCCGGCGCCGTGCGAAGTCCATCTAAAGATCAAAGGCGGCAAAGACCCAGATCGCGCCCAAACCTTGGGCGCAGCTAAAACAGAGGTAGAACAGTTCAAGCACGCGCTTCGCGCGAAGTTCGTACTTCGCCCAGTTTTGGTGCGAAGTGCGCACTTCGCCCGATTTTGGTGCGAAGTTCGTACTTCGCCGAATTCGGGCGAAGTCCGACGTCGCCGGCGAGGTCGGGCCGTGCCCAACTTCGGGCGAAGTCCGGCTGCGCCTAGTTTTCCGGGCCAGTATTGGGACGCGGTTTAAAGAATAATAAAAAAAAAAAAAAAAATTCAAAAACCCCAAGCTGGGCCCAGGGCGCGTTTGCACTTGTTTTAATGTGGGTTTCCGCACCGAAGGTTTTGTCTTGATCAGCGTGCCCAAGTGGTGGCAGCAACGTCAGCCATGGTGCAGTCCCCAACGCTGAGTTAATGATTGCACGTTTTTCAAGCGAAACGCAACTAAAAAAGCAAGGCACGGCTGCCGGGGCGCGTCTTTTCCTAAACGTTCTTCTGCGCGGCCACCAAGGGTTTTAACTCAGCCGACCTACCCCTCTGCGTTGCATTAATGGCGCTGTTTTTATCTAGAAAAGGGGGTGAGAATCATGCCAACATTCCAGTTGCGAGAGATTATTCCTCGGACGGTGCTAATTATTCTTCGATAGCGAAATTTGTTGCGAGACGGCTGAACTTGTCATTATTGCTGACTCGGAGAGATGGACAAGGGAAAAATGCACGTGTCGGCGCGATCCAGCGGAAGCGATGAACCGGGGGATTTGCCGCGGCCGGGGAGTTTTCAAAGGCGATCCTCCGCGAGAGAAAAAGTCAAAGGCCCGGACGAAGAAGGTACGGCGTGGGCAATCCCCACCACCTCCGGTGAATTACAGCGAGGATATGTGGACGGCTCGTTTTCCATGAGCCTAACTCAGGTGAGAGCGAATGTGGAGAGGCTGGGCGACAAGGTTTCGCCCTCCCATCATTTTGGAGCGGCGTACAAATCAAACCTCTTCGATTCATGTGCCCTCCTGTCCACCAATGCCGGAGGTGATAGACTTAATTGTCGGACACTATAAACCGGCTTCCCGGCAAATCTGCGAGTTCCAGCGGCAAACCCTTGTTCGCACTTGCGCGAGGAGACTGTGCAGCCAGCTTTCGCCCCAGGGCTGGAGTACGACTCCGGCACCATCCTCAAAAAAATCAATTTGGGCGAACAAGCGGGACGTTTCACGCACACCAAGCGAATGAGGGATTTCCTCAATTCAGAGCTGAGCGCCCCGCTTCCAGACGGACAATGGCCGGCGGCCCCATGCCTTTGGTAAAATTTCCGAGCAAGTATCTATATACCATCTTGGCATGGATCCTCGGCTGCGACTCCGATGGTTGGTACACCCGTACCAGTGGCGCTAGCGAGAATGCCTCTGTGTGGAGAATCTTACGAACCAGCGGCGCGGCGGAGCGGAAAACGCCCCATCTCTTTCGACTGGGCAGACTGGCTGGCTTACGCCATTCATTCCAGTCTGCTGAAGATCCAGAAGCGCCAGTCAACCAATTTTCGTTTCAGTTCTGTTCTGGTCTGGCTTTGCTTGTACCATCTGCACCCCCAAATGCCGATCCTGAACCTGAAGAAGGTTAACGAGAAGGGAGAACCCCAGCCCGTCTATAACTGGACGGATGACTTATACCGGAAAGGGTCCTACTACAAGTTCAACTTCAACTTTCTGGGATTCGTCATGTCAGTCTTCACCGAAAGTGAAATCCCCCTTCCCCGAGAGAAATGACGAGTGCTTTGATAAATCGGAAGCTCGGGGACGTTTTCGGGCCGACGCGAGGGGATTGTGATCGGAATCTACGGATTCAAGGGCAAACCCTATTTGCTGCCCTATTGGTGCTCGAGCATATGTTCGGGATGGAAGTTGCCCGACAGATGGACTATGTGGAAGAAGAGTTTGGCCTAGGGAAGAAAAGAGGACAGATTTTTCAATATCCTCTTTCCTGGGCCAATGTTGAGATTATTGAGGTAGGACAACATGTCTACCTAGGGCAAGCGCTGTCCCGGATTGGCCTGGTTTTGCTGCCACAGCGCTGGAAGTATGACCCTCATGGGATAAGGGGAAAGTTTGCACATCTGTGCCCCCGGGACATAACCGAAGATAGATGCGACGTGGTCCATGTGGACCTTGACTGGGAGATTGAATTAATGGAAGCTTCTCCCCCTTGGCAGGATTTCTCTTTGCGAGGAGGTGACATATGACCCCAAGAGAAACCGGGACCATCACTTCTCATCTCCGGGGTTCAAAAAATTTCTGTCCAAGATTGCGAGGCCTTAAGCTGGTCTAAAGAAAAGATTATTGAATCTTTGGAAAATGAGATGCCGCACGCGACACGATAAATCCACAAGGAGAAACCTGGCCGTAGATGACGACTTCTCGGTTCTCTATGACCGGCATCATGACGGTGGCGGCCGTTCGCATATCAAGGTTACGTTCCCAGAGGCCCCTTTGAGGATTATAAAAGTGGGTCTCCTCCCAAACGAGTTGTACACTTCGGCAAGCTGCCGGCGCCGGCCCGACAAGTACCCGGGCCGATCCAATGCGGTTCGTGGCTCCTAAGGCGGCGCACGAAAAGGCGAAAAAGTTAGCCGAGGCAGCGCCAGAGGCACTTCCTCAGGCAAGAAAAGCACCAGCACCGCCAGAACGCAGACCGGTTGCGGCAGACCTTCTGCAAGTCAAACCCCGGTACAAGTTTACCGTGGGGGCATCAGCGCCTGCTGCACCTGCTTCGTCTCCTTCCCCTGATCCGACAGTTGTTCCCGGAAGAAAAGAAGCGGAGGAGAGTTGAGAAAATCGGGCGACCCTAGCACGATAGTGCGGCGACCGGTCGCGAGCCGCGGCCGCGTCTCGCCGCCGCGAGAGGCGGTTCCTTTGGGCGAGTCCCAAGCCGGCCCGCCGAGACAATAAGAGAAGACATTCACCCGGCATCGGCTCGGGCGGAGCCCGCGAGTACGTTTGCTGTCCCTGTCTCTCTTGTCTCACCCGAGTTCTACTTCTACTCAGTCCCCCGCTCAATCCGGGCGAGCCATGACCACATCCTCCTCCCCGTCTCCGCGCCCTTCTAGCGGTCCCCATTCTTTCGACCAGTTTGCTCAGAACCCTAACGTCTCTCTTTCTCTGAGCACAACTCCAAACCCTTCGCCCGAGGTTAGTGCTGAGGCTGTCCATTCACCATCACATCCTCCGCCTCGGCCGCTTCAAACCCTCACAATCTCAGCCTCTCCCATTTCCGTTTCCCGGTCGCCCCCACAAGCGGCCGATTCTTCCAAGGTCTGTCCGGTTCCTCCCGATCCCATCCCCGCGGGAGAGACGTCTCGGCGGATCCCTAAGGCTGGGGGAACCAGATTTTATGGACGACCTCCGGAACTCGGATGACTTGCCCACGGCAGCGAGAGCCGTAGAGTATTACGTCTCTTTCCGCCAAGACACTGAAGCGGAGGAGACATGAAGAGATAGCCGCCCCGGCAAAACGCGCAAAGTATGATTTCGGAAGGAGAGTGATTACAACGGAGAAAATAATCCCAATAGTGAAGAAGCCTCTCCGAGAAATGACTAAGGCGGACTACGTGCTCCAGACAAAGGAGAAAAGCTTTGATGACATTGATAAACAGTATGAGATTCGGACGATCATGCGCAAAGGCGACAATCTCTTTGTCAAGAGTGCGGAGGAGCGGGGAAGAACTTTTTGCGTTGCGGGACAAAGTAAGGCAACTTGAAGAGGACCTATCTAGGTCCATTGAGCAGCTGAGACGGCGCGGCGAGAAACCGATGAATTCAAAGCCCGGCTAGCCGCTTCTCGGCAACGAGCCGCAACCGAAAGAAAGCGGCCTCGGAGCAGATTTCTCGGCTCCGGGAGTCTTTGAAGCGAGGCACGATCGCGGCTTGCGGAAAAAACATCTCAAGCGAGTCTGTCTTTTCAAAGACAAAAGTTAAGGAAATGAGGGCTGGTTTGTTGAGGGAATGCAAGCCCCATACCTTTAAGGCGATGGCAGTCCTGGACTTCGCATCCGGGATTCAAGAAGTTTCTGCCCGGGGAAAGCTTGTGGTAGAGGAGGCCGAGCGCCGAGGGCAAAGCAATGGCTGGACACTGGCGATAAACCTTCGGGGAGCGCGAGCGCGACGGCGTCCTTTTTCCCCCGTGTCCTCATTCGGCTGCAGAATGGGCAGGTGCAAGGGTGACCTTGCACAAATATTTTAGAAAAGTTGAAGAGGTGAGAGTGGCCGGACGAATGCTTGATGCATTCGGGCATGAAAAAGATATCATGTCGGCCCCCTTTCACGCTCTTACGAGAACTTGGGTGTCCGGGTTTTGTTGAGAATGGCGAGCTCCTTACCCTAGATCGGGTAAAGAGGAATTGGCGAGTCCTTTGAAGCGGATACTGACTGAAATTGATAGGCTGGACAGAGCCAATTCAAGACGGTCGGGTCACTCGGATGGTGTCCGGATATTCCGGGATCCGCTCCTATTTTCAGGAGTTAGAGAAAAGATACCTCACCATCGACATGCACGCGGTCGCTGCTTTTCACGGAGCATTAGAAGACATAGCCGACCGCAAGCCATTCGAAGCGAAGCACGGCGCTCGGCCCAAGAGGCGTACACTCGCATGTGCGAGGCGAAGCGAGGAAATGGAGACCTTTCGGAAGGAGATGCGATGAGGCGGCCGACAAAGATGAATACGAAGAACGGTTGCCGCAAGGAGAAACGATTAGAGCAGAAAAAGGCAGGGGAGGCAAGTTCCTCTGCACCCAAAGGATGAAGGCATGGATTCTTTGCGCCGAGGCGAGCTCGACACCCCGCGAGCCGCCAGAAATGTTGTCACATTTTTGCACGGGGTGCAATGTCTTCAATGTTGTTTTGTAACAGTCTTTGCTCTTCTTTTCCTCCTTCCGTTTTTCTCGCTTCTCTCCCTTTCCTTTTCTTTCCCATTCTCTTTCTCTCCCCCCTTTTTTTCCATGGAGTTCCCCGGTTGATTTTCCGGCTTTCCGGCGGGTCTATACGAAATTGGCTAAGTCTGGGTGCGAAGTTCGCACTTCGCCCAGTTTTGGTGCGAAGTTCGCACTTCGCCCAGTTTTGGTGCGAAGTGCGCACTTCGCCCAGTTTTGGTGCGAAGTGCGCACTTCGCCCAGTTTTGGTGCGAAGTTCGCACTTCGCCCCACCTCCTGGGCGCACCTTGCACTGGCAGACTGACAGGTCAATGCGAGAAAAAAGGTAAAATGCCGGAGCGAGTCCATATGGCGGCGGACACCGGTGTTCGCTCGTGCGCGATTCGACTTCTCAACGGAGCGGGAATGCGCCCTTGACGGGTGTACGGTAGGGGAACAAACCCGGAATTTGACCAAGGCTTGAAGGCCTTCCCCGGTCGCTGCGATTTTTGCACGCATCCCAAGGAGCCCCGATCCCAAGCAAAGATGGATAGAATGCCCTCTAAGGCGAGGCATGTGTCACACGGCATAACCCATCATCGGACAAGTGTCCGGCTTCGGGATTTGAACCAAGGCTGCCGACCAAAAGGGATAAGCATGGGCTGACTGCACCGCCTGCGTTAATAGCCACATTCAAAGCTGATCCGAGGTTTCACCTGCTCCAGCTACTAGCAACCCTGCCGACTTGAAGAATTACCCAGCACTCCGCCACGTAGCTGTCCAATTTCCAGGAAGACCATGCTGCGGGTACAGCCCAGTCCGACAAAAGGTCAGCATTTGCAGCTCTTTCGCCGCTTCTGTCAGCTCATGTTTGGTCGGGACTCTGTGCCCATTAATGTAACAAGTGGGACTCGGGCTATAAAAGCCCATCCGAAATTCATTGTAAAGGGTGGAAGGGGAATGTTTGTTAGGGAACTACGTGCTTACTTGTAAGCTGTACTTACGCTTATAAATACAATCTGTATGCACTGGTTCCGTTCTACTATCTTTATTCTTTTATCTTTGTCTTTCATTATATGCCTTAGGCCCACATGTGTCGCTGCTCGTTAATTCACTTTGGCATTTGGCGATCAAGTTCCTCTAGCATTGCTTGCTTAAAGCACCTTCTGTACTTCATTATTTAAAGCATTCATTATAAATTTGGTAGCAGTTCCATCAGTTGTGTGTGACGTTGCTGGCCCGTATCTGGTGATTGATGCGATCCCCAGCTGTTAGTTCCTTGTAGGGAATGTTTGCTAGGGAGCCATTGAATCTGTGCGGTTAAACTCTCTACCTAACACATATACACGGCTCTGGCATCTCTAGGTTTACTTTCTACCCACTGTCGGTGTATGTATCCGGTGATTGATACGATCCCTATCTGTTAGTTCCTTGTAGGGAATGTTTGCTAGGGAGCTATTGAAGGCTGTGCATACGGCTGCTGGTGTATCGGAAGTACGCCTAGGTTTTGCAATTCCTTGTCATGCTCTGTGTTTGTATGCAGTAAGTAGCGGTGATTGGTGTGTTCCCGTACTGTTAGTTCCCCCCCACCAACCTTTGGACATATTTGTATCTCTTTCTGTACATTTGTCTCTTTCCGTTCCTTTATTTCTTTCCTGTTCCCTTTAGCTTAAATCAACCCCCCCAAAAAGGAGCCGGCCTTCTCCGGAGATTGGCTCGGAAGGCATCTCTTCCTTCCGGCCTTTCATGCTGGTGGGCGAATCTGGGCGCATTAACCAAAAATCCTTTCCTCATGGCAGATTCGTAACCAACAGTACCCTTGCATCTGTAATGACAGATAGAAGGGAGGTGGTCTGTTCTTCCCAGTGGCTGAGACTTTCAAGGGTTGCACCAGGACAGCGGGTTGTATCTGCTTGCCATTCTTCATGGTCTTCAGGGATTCTTGCAACAGATCAACCTGGCCTGGGAGCTGAAGAGCATCATACATGTTGATTCTTGCGGGAGTTCTCTTTAGCTCGTCTATTATGCTGTAGCCCGAAGTGCTCGCTCCTTCTGCTTCTTTCGTCGGCTCATACTTCGTCCGGTACTGTTGAGTGGCCTCAACTCTCTGTCTCTTGGTCAGAGACGGATATCTCAGCCTCTCCTGAGCTTGTTCTTTTGTTTCAGCTGGAGGCTGAGCAGCGGGAGCTTTAGCCGGAAGAGCTTTGGCTATGGGAGACTTGACTACAGAAGTCTTCGTCGAAGGAGCCTTGTCTTTGATTGTGTACGGCCACAGCCTCTTGTAGGGCGGTAGCTCCTCAGGTTGCGCCTTATCTCTTCTGGCATACACCTTTAAAGGTTTGGCTGCAGCTTCGGCAGACTTCTTGTTTTCCTTGGCAAGAGGCGGCATTGGAACTTCATCTGAGACGGCGAAATTGCTCTCGTCGCCGAGGATCATGTAGAGCTCTTCGTCCTCAATGGCGCTGCTGGCCAAAGTCTGGAGGTAGTGTTGGTGCAGTGTACAGTCATCCTCGTCATGCGGGTCGTTGCACGTGGTGCACCAGTTGACCTGGTCCGAAGTACCAGGTTCATCTTCAATGGCAGCATTCCTCGGAGGGGGCCGCCGTTGCAAATGTTGCTCAGGGGGCCGATCTTTTGTTAACGCCGGAGGCGGATATGGCCTCCTGGGAGCCAGGTCCATTTGGGCCTGCTTCTTTTTCAGAACAGTCATGTCGTTAGACATGGTATGATAGCCAGAGGCCAGAGCTCGTACCTCCTGAAGAATTTGATTATGAATATCATGGTCGGGAGGCGGCGGCAACTGAGCTGGGGGAGGCAATGCAGCCAATGGAGGAGTTGGATATTGTGCACGCTGCGGAGGAGCAGGAAGTGCTGGAAAACGTGGAGGACGAGGAGGCGGATAATGAATTTGCGGCGAGCCGTAAGGGTTCACGACTGGCGTCGGGTTCCATTGTTGCTGGGGCTGCTGTCCTGAAGTGGAGGGCTCCGAACCAGAAGCTGATGGATATTGTGATCGGGGAAAATCAGGGTAGATGGGTGGTTGTACTCTGTGTGGAAGCCTGCCGATGGAAATGATATCCATTTCAGCTTGCTGGGCAGCTTCGTACAGAGCGGGAATGTGTTGATTCCGGCAACCTTCGACGAGAGGCAAATGTCTGAGTTAAAGGATCTCAGGTAATAGTAGGCGGCCTGACCTGCTGACGGTCGGAGTTCGCGAGGTACCCGTTTCCAAGACCTCGCAAACCTAATGTTAAAGTCTGACACCTCCTCCTGGGGGTGTCTCTGAATACTTTGGAATTGATGCAGCAAAGAGGAGAGGTCAGCAGACTCGTTGCATCCTTTCACGAGTCTGCCGGCTAACTGTCGCCACCCTGTGATGGATCCCTCTGGCAGTGATCTCCACCAATAGAGAAGTTTTCCCCTAAGGGAAAGGGCCAATAGACGGGTCTTCACACTTTCATCAGTAATGGAGTGTAGCGCGGCCAGGGCAAGGATGTCCTGGATGTGTTCATACGCTGTCTTGCCATAGCCGTCGTACGTAGGGATAGACTTTAAGGCAGCAGGGGGCACAGCTTGCTGTCCGGCTAGGGCCAAGGGCCCTGTAGAGTCCACTGCTGGGAAAAGATCATCATCATCTTGCTGAGCAGCCATGTCTGCTTCTGACCCGGTAGTGTACTCAGTATCGGAACTGTCCGAAGATGTGGATTCTTCTTCGGCCTCAACTTCTTCGATTTCAGCCTCGGCTTCTTCGATTTCAGCCTCGGCTTCCTCTCGGATTTCTTCTTCGCGAGCTTGATAATCAGCCAGCCTGACGCGCTCTCCTGGAGCGGCAATGTCGATTTCGTAGAGGTCAGACTGATCTCCCGAATTCCTTGCTTGCCACCTTCTTTTTTGCATGAAGGCGTTAGGACCGGTCTTTCGGACTCAGAGAATATTCAGATTTGCAGAGTCGCCAGGTGCTCTGATTTTAAACAGCGATGAAGCGAGAACTAGTACTTCGATTCTGTTTGGGGGTGGGAAACTACCATGTCCCACCGGGCATGCCAGAGAAACTGTTGGTTACGAATCTGCCATGAGGAAAGGATTTGTTGTTAATGCGCCCAGATTCGCCCACCAGATTGAAAGGCCGGAAGGAAGGGATGCCTTCCGTGCCAATCTCCGGAGAAGGCCGGCTTCTTGTGGGGGTTTTTTTTTAGATAAGAGTGCAGGGAAAGAGATAAAAATGCAGAAAGAGATAAAAGTGCAGAAAAGAATTCCAAATGTGATTGGAGTTGGGTGGGGAGAATAAGCAGCACGGCAACGAATCAATCACCACTACTAACAGCATTCATCTACAAACATACATTGAAACTACAGCTATCAGCGATCTCATGTATCCTCTATCTATGCATTCCAGGAATACCCGGCCACCAAATGCTGGAGTCCAGAGTTCAGTACAACAGCAAGCAATGACACAAGAAACATGAGGCAGAAATGACAAGGAGAGGCAGCATTCAAGATAAAAGACAGTAAGTAGAGCCAAATATATGTCTGTATTTGAGGCAAACGCATGGCTACAATTGTTCCCTAGCAATATATTCCCCTTCCACCCTCTTACAATGAAAATGTGGTGGGTATTTATAGCCCAAAATTCCCCCCGATTACATTCATGGGCACGAAGTCCCAGACAAGACAATGAGTCGACATGAGCGGTCGAAGAGGCCGCCGATGTCGACTTCTGTCGGGCCAGACTGTTCTTGCAGCATGGTGTCCCTGAAGGCGGTACAGCTACGTGGCAACGCGTATAGTCAAGCCTTCGGTCAGCAGGAATGCGGGTAGGTGAGGCAGATGGCACTTCACATCGGCTTAAATGTTGACAGATGGCGCCGGTAGTGTAGCCCATGCTTTGTCCTTGTGCGGTCAAGTCTTGGTTCGAATCCCGAAGATGGACACTTGTCGGATGCTGATGCGTGACACGTGTCTGCCTTGAAAGGCAGTTTATCCAACTTCGCCAGGAATTCGGGTGCTATCGGGTTGCGCAGGATGAAGACAGCGCAGTTGGAAGGCCTTCTTGCCTTAGCATTTTCTGAGTTGACTTTACCCAACTGCGCACCGGTCAAAGGGCGCACTCCGACTTCGCTGCGAAGTCGGGTGTCGCACCGGTGCCTGTCTCCTTTCGCTGTTCGGACTTCGCACTGGAGGAGGGGCGCACTCCGACTTCGCTGCGAAGTCGGGTGTCGCACCGGTGCTTGTCTTCTTCCACTGTTCGGACTTCGCACTGGAAAAGGGGCGCAGTCCGACTTCGCTGCGAAGTCGTATGTTGCCCCCAGCACTTAGCTGATTTTCTGACAGTGTTCCCCTAGTGCGCCCAGGAAGAAGGGCGCACCCCGACTTCGCAGCGAAGTCGGGTGTCGCCCTTGAAACTTCAAATTTTCAATTATTTCCTGTCCAGCTACGCACTTCGGGTTCCCTATTGCGCTCCAACTGAGGGGCGCACTCCGACTTCGCTGCGAAGTCGGATGTCGCCCCAACACTTAGAAATTTTTCAAGGAACACCTGCTGGAGTTTTACTGGGGGAAGAAAGGGGGAAAGAAGGAGAGGGAATGAAACTGCGAGGAAGAGGAAGAAAGGGAGAGATGAAGAAAAGGGAAGATGAGGTGGAGGAAGGGAAAAGAGCAGCATACCTGCAGAAACTAAAAACATGGCACCCCTGTGCAAAATGTGACAACAGTTACATGGGACTTTAGCATTGAAGATCTGAACTTTAAACCATACTCCGTTGGATGTGGATGAAAATACCCCTCCCACCATTTCCCACTCATCGTCCTCTTGTGTATACGTAGTATGTCAAATGGCATAATCATTAATGCAAGGTTGTACATTAGCAAGATTTTGTGACTTAAAATTGGGCTTGTTCATTAGCAAGATTTTGTGACATTTTTTTGGGGGGATTATTGCCACCTCCTTAGATTCAATAAACGTGAGTTTCACAAGTCTAGAAGCCTGTAACTTTCATCTTCTCTTCATAGTTAACCCCAAACTACTCAAATCCTCTCGTAAGAGAGCTCCTTTCAAAATTAATTGTCAACTTATATGCATGAGCTCTCTATAACCATCAACAGCACCATTTCTAAGATCATTACTGTCAAAGCAATAAACAGCAAAGTAGTCTAGACTTAACCCACATAGAACAAGTGCTTTGGCTAGTTCCATTGTTGATGTTCCAATGAACTTATAAGTAGTTTATACTTTATTCTGATTTCCAGTGTTATAGTCTCGGCATATTTTTCTTTCCATTCATAGCATATACAAACAATTATCAGGCCAAATAGATTCAGCATACTTATTCCAAGCTTTACCGTATGGCTACTGTCATGTATCTTTCAAATGTACTGCAGAATAGGAAGATCAGCCCTAGGAAGGATAATCATTGAGAAGACCAGAAAACTTTGAAAGGCTTACAATGAGTTCTATTATAAGGCTTTATGAGACTGTTGTGTGTCATTTTGGTACAGCCCAGGAGTTTTCAGATTATATTAGAAGCCTAATTGGTAGCTGAAGCAATATTGTTTAGCTCCCAAAATGGAAAATCATAAAACACCATTTCAAACAACAACACTACAAATAGAACAATCAAAATGACAAAAAACACAACAAATTAAGTAGCATAGCATGCAAAGACGAGAACCAAAGCTACTAAACATCAAAAGGTCAATTAAAAAATAAATAAATAAATCCTTGAGAAATTTTCAATCAAGTACGAATTCTTCATTATGGATAAGGTAAATGTTGTTGACACAGATCTCAGTACACTCAGTGTATTCAGAACTTCATTTCCAATGTTTGCAAAGGAGGAAAAACCCCAATAGTCAAAGTAGATTATACTTATGAGGTTGGATTAGTTGGCAGTGAGGAAATTCAAAATTAGGATAAGGATCCAAGATTCCAAACAACATCAAAATACAAATTCAAGAGAAGCAATCATATTTTTTGATGTAATGAAATAAATAGATATGAAGGCATTCTTAAATACGAGCTGATCATCCTAAAGACCATATTATAATCCCAGGTAAGGGGAAAATAGGATCTACATGTACCTCTAGTAGCTCATATTCAAAAAGTCGAAATGTGGATCACCAAATAGAATACAAACCTAATAGCCAACTAACATTTAGGTCTGCCTGAATACCAAGTTATCTGAAAAATCAAGATTTAGAGACACAGGCTCATGGACTGCTAGAAATCAAAGATGGGGCATCAGAATGACAGTAAGAAATAAATCTCCATTCCTCCAAGAGATCACTTTGTACATGCCCTGAAAACTCAAAGGGTTTCACCTCCCCAGAATAGACCTTAGAGACAGAATTCATGATACAAATGTTCTGAACTATGCCAGGTGGTTCAAAACATAATTGATGCTACAAGTTGTGATTTAGCAACAAGATTCCAAAAGGCTAAGCTAATCCTCCACTTCAAGCAAAATGTTTTCCACTTTCCATTATCTAAATTTCTGGCAACCTTTCTACAGTGAACTATGGTTGACGAAAGGAAATCAAACTCACTTTTGAAGATTTTTAAATTTATGCACGAAGCATATTTCTACTGTGCAATTTTTGTGAGTTTATCTGTCAGGTCTTATCCCATACACTGATTTCAATACAGGGAAATGTGCTTTACACATTAACTGAAGAAAGCAAATTGAACTCACTTCCCAATATTTTTTAAATTTATAAATGGAGCACATTTCTGCTGTGCAGTTTTTGTGAGTTCATCTATCAGGTCTAATCCCAATCACTGGCTTAAATATAGGGGAATGTGCTTAACACATTTTGATTTTTTTGGATGGTGACATTTTTGTACACGTACAGTTTATTTTACCATTTCAAGAAGTACAAAACAAAAATGAATATATGACTGCATTTCCCAAAGTGAAAACAAACCTGACTCAAAAACAGCAACTAGGTTGTAATGGTGGAATCTCCAACTGATCCTACTTCACCAATGCCACAAAACACCATGTAGAAGCCGTAAAATCGAGAAGCCAACTTCTAACTAGACTTGGTCATCAAGGATAATTGCTTATAGGGATAGAGGTGCAAAAAGACCATATCCCCCACGGCAAATTACCATTTAGAATAACATGAATCCTACTGTTGCTTCATGTGGTTCTAGGCCTAGGTTAAATTATCTTTAAGAGGCTGTAGCACTACTTGTCATTGCTGCAACAAATCACCCACCTGAGCCACCTTGGAGGATCCTAGGACATAGTTTGCCGCTGATGGAGGTTTTTGACCATACAAGGCCTCAAATGGGGACATCTTGAGGGAGGAATGGTAATTAGTATTGCATCACCATTCAGCTAAAGAAAGCCAATGAAGCCAATGAGATTGCTTCTCTTGGGCAAAACAATGAAGGTAAGTACCAAAACATTTGTTTACAATCTCTGTTTGGCCATCTAACTGAGGGTGATAAGAAGACATTCAACTGAGTACCACTACGATGGAACAATTCCTTCCAAAAATTGCTAGTGAAGATAGGGTCACGACTCACAATTGCTGACAAAGGAATTGGGCATACCGTAGCCATATAAAAACAAAATCAAGGAATACCTTGCCAACCTTGTTGGTTGAGCAGGGATGTTGTAGTGCACAAACGTGAACATACTTGGAAAGGCGATCCACTACCACAAAGATCACCGTTTTGCCCCCAAATTTGGGAAGGCCCTCAATGAAATCCATGGAAATGTGCTCCCATTGGTGGTCAAGAATAGGTAAGGGTTGCAACAAACCAGGAGATTTTACAGTTTCCCCCTTGGTGCACTAACATACCTCGCATTCAGCCACAAAGATATTGACATCTACTCCTAATCCTTTTCAAGAAATGGATTGTTTCACCCGCTAATAAGTTTTTAAGAATCCATAATGTCCAACCAAAGGACATGCATGCAATACAATAGTCTTAACAGCCAAGGATGGAAGAAGATAAATGTGATCCTTCCTGCAGAGAACCCCATCAACATATGATAAAAAGGAAGGCAAAGGGGATCCAGACTCTGCTTGCTGAATGATCTAAGCAGTCTCTAGGTCAAAAAACCAATCCTCCTAAAGTTGGGAAAGCCAATGTGGAAGAGGACTAGAGATGGCGCTAACAACGTCTTTATGTTTGTGAGATAGAGCATCGGCCACCACATTTTCCTTTCCCTTCTTGTACTCAATAACAAAATCATACCCCAAGAGCTTGGTCAACCATTTATTTTTCTCAGGACGAGAGACACTATTCTAAGAAATGCTTAAGGCTGCTATGGCTAGTCTTGATGATGAAGCGGGCCCTCAACAAATGAGGCCACCATTTCTCAACGGCATGCAGAATAGCTAACATTTCCTTCTCATAAGTGGATCATCCTAGATTCTTGTCAGAGAGTTGCTTACTTTCAAAGGCTAATGGGTGTCCATCCTACGTCAAAACAACTCCAATTCATGTGACTGAAGCATCACACTCTACGACAAAGGGTTTGCTAAAATCAGGAGTGGTCAAAACAGGGGTGGTATACATAGCCTCCTTTAGGGCATGAAAGGTTTAGGAGGCTACTTCAAACCAAACAAAGGTGTCCTTCTTAGTGAGAGCAGTGAGAGAAGCAACAATCTTTCCATAGTTGCAGACAAATTTCCTATAGTATCTTGTGATACCTAACAATCCACAAAGCTACTTAAGGGATTTGGGCAAGGGCTAGTCTTGCATGTCTTTGATCTTCTTAGGATCTATCTTGACTCCTTGATATTCTATATGTCCCAAGTATTCTACCTCATGGACCGCAAAGGAATATTTGGACCTTTTTCCAAAGAGTTTTTCCTTCTGTAAGAGTCGAAGAACTTGGTCCACATGTACTATATGATCCTCTCAATACTTGCTCTAAAATAAGATATCATCAAAGAAGACTAGAACAAAATTGCAAAGAAAAGGACAAAAGACAGAATTCATGAGGCTTTAAAAAGTGGAAGGAGCATTAGGGACATCCTCTTCTCTAACCCTGATTTGGTCGAACCTAAAATGCAAGTCCAGTTTTGTAAAGTATTTAGCACCATGCGATTCATCCAACAAATCATCTATAACAGGGATTAAGGATAGGAAACTTATCTTTGATGGTGATCTTGTTGAGAGATCGAAAGTTAGGACACAAGCACCAAGTTAGTTTAGTCTTGGTATTTATATATATATATGAATACTCCTGTGCAAAGAGATGGAGTTGGAAGTTTACTCAACATGGGCACAACGGAAAATATGATAGCTTTAGTATAAACTGTAATGGTATAGTGGCAGAAATGATTGTTTTAGTTATATAAATTCCACAAGTAAATTAGAAAAAAGAGGTCTGAATAGATACATGATTCTCCATGTGTGACATTTCTTTATGTTTTTGTAGATTAATATTTTAGAATTTGTTATTATATATGGAAACTTAGTTATAGTTTAAAGGTTAGAATATTATCTAAATGATAATGGTTAATTGATGATTATTTTGAAAAGTACTTTGTTTTATGTAAATCAAGAAAGTGTGGATTAGGAATTACTTAATTATTTATGAAATTAATATGTAATGTATTTTGGTTTCAAGTAAATTTCTAGATGTAGATTTCAATGGGATTTTTAATTTAAAATTCAGTACTATTATCTCATAAAACCAGCACTGGTGTATATCAAACTTTTAGACCATTTCATGAAGTGTTTAAACCAAAATATTGAGAATAACCAAAACAAACATGAGCTTGAAAGACATTATGCCGAGTAGGGCTGATGGAGCGTTATGCCGAGTAAGGGCCAAGAGGAAAGTGCCGAGTAGGGCTACTTATTTTTCCTCGCAACAAGATGCCAAGCAAGGGCCAATAAGGAACATGCCGTGTAGGGCTATTTACCATCATTGTTAGTTGCGGTGGCGACTAGCGAAGGGGGTGTTAACCGTTTCCAGTTAATAAGGCAAAGGCATATAGCTGTTGAGGGTAAGGATGATGGTATGGGACATCACCCTTGGTTGACCGCCAACTAGTACGTGAGGATGCTCACTACTCCGCTTCGGTTGGGGAAGAACCAATTTAAGCCATGGTTAAGGGGTTAACCACGAAATTGGATAATCCAGCAGTAGATGGTATGGGCAGCATTACCGTTAACCGTGATAGGGAGTGAGTAATCCGGTCCGCAAAGCCATGTTATGGTGGACCCTGGCTATGCCTTAGTAGAAGGCTATGTCCGGTCACTGGCATAATAACACTAAACCCAAAAGCATCCTGGCTTGGAGCTGCCATAAGTAGTTAGAGGGGATTGCGAATCCACATGCTTTGGGTGGGGAAACTCAACGTTCTCCCTTTCAGGTGATATGGGCCCTAAAAGGGACAACCCCATGCCGAGATAAAGTAAGCTCGAGTAGAGAGTAGATCCATTTTGGCAAACTCTTGCGGGAATTGGTCGGTCCCGAGCACTTAAGACACCAACTGCAGTGGTGATTGATCTTGAAGTGTGAAAGAATTATGCCATGTACTAATATCATGATGGATGAATTATGTAAACATATATACGCTCTTGTCGAAATTTTTATTTTGTGTTTTGGACAACCGGTAGTAGAGTCGGGTTGTTACATCCTGTGTTGCATCTGTGATCCATTCAGATGATGGATCAATGTCACTTAGGTCAATGGGCTCAGTACTTGTTTTTCAAAAGTTCTTTTGTGGAGATGAAGGTTGTAATGCACAAACACAAGATCATTTAACTTTTCTTGTGTAAGTTTGTTGCGCTTCTTGGAGTGTATGTGCTCAAACATACTCCAATTGCGCTTACAACCTAAATAGCTACATGGTTGAGATAAGATTCTAACAGCCATGTGTTGCAAATTGGGTGTAAAATCACCAAAGTTGTCCCACCATAAATCTAGAAACAACAAATATATATATATATATATCACATGTAACAGTAAATAGTAAATTGAGTTTATTTTTAAAAGTTTAAAACAAAATCTAAGAACAATAAATAATAATTTGATGAGGGTTACCTGGTCTCAATGTTTGAACAACACTCTTGCATTGCTCAGATGGGAATTGGCATCCACGACATTCCTTATAATCTTGTATTTTTGTACGCGTTTTATTGCGCAATTGTTTACTAGCCGAGAACATGCGATCAACGCAATCTTGAAGGCCAAGCTTCACCTCATAGTCAACACGAAATGTAGTAGAATAAAAAAAAATTGGGGTTCAAATAGTAACCCGTAGCATGAAGAGGGCTATGGATTTGTGATATCCATCGGTTATCAATGATAGTACAAATGGTATCATATTTGGTGTGGGCATATCCATAAAATGCAGCAATTGCCTCTTTTGCCCTATCCATAGCCTCATATACAACTCCCATTGAAAATTTTTCTCCATCAACAAGACGAAGAACCTTCACCAAAGGCTCTGAGACCTGAAAAAAAAAGAAAAAATAATTTAAAGAAAAATATTTTACAACATAAATAAAATAAAATAAATTAATAAGTGGTCTTGTACCTTGATGGCCTCATCCATGGCCATCCAAAAGTCCTCCTCAAACACACAAGTATAGACATTATGCCCCTCAGGTGATGTTCAATATCTTACAGCTGCTTCAGAATTCCAATCATCACTCACAAACATTTGCTTCAGTGACCCTCTTGCATTATAAATGCTCTGCAATGTCACAACGTTTGTGGCGAAGTGTGTAATGTCAGGCCACACTAGCTCCATCCCATTAGTAAATCGTCACGAGGCTAAGGACCCATGTATGGTTGTAAACGAATTTTTTGATAGCCTTCCTTACAACCTCTGCCACCCAAGGTGATTTCCCAATGTCCTCAAGGAGAAAATCAAGACAATGGGATGCACATGGGGTCCAAAAAATAATGGAGAATCTCTCCTCCAAAATCCTCCTGGATGCCTTATATGTTGTTGCATTGTCCATGATGATTTGGACAACATTCTCCTCCCCAAACTCCAACACAACCTCCTCCAACAACGTTGCAAGCATTTCAGCACTCTTAACATGTGTGGATGCATCTACTGACTTGAGGAATGTAGTTCCTCCTGCAGATGCAACCAAAGAATTAATCAGTGTTCTTCCTCTCCCATTCGTCTAGCCATCAGACGTTATAGTGCAACCTTTGTTCCTCCACACCCTACGCTAGTCTTCAAGCACAACCTGAAGTATAAAACAAAAAATTAGTCATGCAGATTGCATATTGATATTATCATATTAATATATAAAAAAAAATTAGTCATGTCATATATATATATATATATATATATATATATATATATATATATATATATATAAATTTAGTCAAACACAATGCCACAACCTGAATGTTGTCCATAGATTGTCAAAGGAGAGGGCCCCTACGGTCATCATAAGACGACGCCTTAAATCCTACGCCGCAACTTGCGACGACATCGATAATGCGCCATCAATATGGAGACCTTGCCACATTGAAGGGAATGTAGATAGCAGTTCTAAGCCCTAGGACTGACTGGCACATCCTCCAACAATTTTGAATGTAACCGAACAATTTTGAATGTAATTGAGCAATTTTGTCTAAGTGTTGGCATCAGACGTCCAGTCTGTAAGTCAGACGTCCAGTGTTGCTAGTCACCAGACGTCCAGTTTTGTCAGACGTCTGGGCTGGCAGTTAGACGTCTGGACTGGCCGTCAGACGTCTGGTCTGATTGCCAGATGTCTAGTCTGACATCCAGACGTCTGGGCTAGTGGCCTGACGGCTAGTTAGCAGAGTTAGACGTCTAATTAGCAATTAGTTAGCAGATTCGGTTGTAGAAGTGGTTGGGGAAGTTGGTTGGGATAACCAACTTCCAGCCCTATAAATACCCCCTTTTCAAACATTTGTATAGCATTAGAGAGAAAGGAGAGAGAGCACAGACTTTGTCTAAGATTCTATTGTATGCTGTAATCAGGATTGCAAATATAATACCAAGACTGTTATTCTGATCCACATTCTGCGTATGTATTGCGTGTTGAGTTGAGTTACATATTGCTGCCATTAATGGAGTTTGTTGCAGGTGTGAAACACTGAAGGTCATGTTGCAGGTTTCCGAATGGTGAAATTGTTATTGCAGGTGTGCTGTTAATCATTGGCGGACAGGTGCTGGAGCGAAGCGGTTATGGCGGTTGTGCGTACCTTGAGGCCTGACGTCTAGCCAGACGTCTGGTCACCACCAGACGGCTAGCCGTCAGCCCTCTCACCAGACGTCCAGCCCTAAACCTGACGTCTCGAACCGGACGTCCGATTCAGTTCTAGACGTCCGCACTGTCCCCTACACCGACCGGACCTCGTCGACCGTAGTTAGCCTATCACCTGGACTTAGTTATACCTTGCCCACCCTGATATTAACTGTCATCACCCGTATCGGGAATGTACTCACCCCCGTCTACATTTGGCGTCGTTGCCTAATCAAAAAACCCGGAGAGTCTAGGCAAAGTGATTGAGGGAGTTAGGTGCATGACTGATTTCAGGGAACAAAGCAAAGGAGTAAGACGAAGCGCACGACTGGCGAACCTACGAGCAAACGAGGCCCCAGAGGTGTCTCACCCGGAGATAGAACAAGTATGGAACGCTGAAGACGATGAAAATGCACACATAGAAACCTTGTTGGTGACTGCAGAGAACGAGGAACAAATAGCGTAAAGAGTACCCGTAATTGATGACTGGACGGTAACACCCGAACCGACGGGAGAGGAGTGGCCGGAGGATACTGTAGGAGAGAACCCGGTATCAAGGCATCACCGCGGAGGTTCGTGGGGAGGAAGACCGGAGCCACGTTTGGTATATTCGCGAAGAAGGTCGCGAAGCAGAGACGAAGGGAGAACGCAGACAAGGCTATTTGGGGAAAATTTTGCACCACCAATAGTTGACAGACAACCGCAAAGAACTCAACACACAACAAGTACCTATATACCATAATACCATGGTAGGAAATCAGGCTAATAGAACTATACAAAAAAAATGCCCACCTTTCTCAGGTGAAGGGAAAGAAGACCCAACCCGACATGTGGGAACTTGCACTACCATTTGGGGAGCAAATGGGGTGAATCAAGACACACAATGGTTGCAATTGTTTCCAAGAACATTGCGAGGCATGGCGATAGACCGGTACTTGAAAAGACAGAGTAGACAAGCATTTGCACAATGGGAAGACCTGAAGAACGCATTCATAGAAGAATTCCGACCAATGCGGGATGACACTGACATAATCACAGAAATTTGCTGCACGAAGCAGAGAACAGATGAAGATGTTAAGAGCTTCAATAGAAGACTGAAACAACTGACGGACAAAATGGAAATGACACCTGTCGACGGTATGATTAAGCGGTGGTTTCTGGATGGACTACTTCCAAGATGGAGGAAGAAGATGAAGGCAGTACCATCCTCAACATATGAAGAAGCACTGGAGAAAGCGAAGAACTTCGAAAGTGAAGGGAAGCAGACAACCGCCGGAATTGGAGGTCACTTAAAACATACCGAAGAATCGGATAGTGATGATGAAGACAAGGTGCAGAGCACGATCCACACCTTTCGGAAAGAAATGGAGAAGATACCGAAAGAAGCCAAAAATGAAAATCGAAAAGACCGGAAGGAAATTTGGTGCTCGGATTGCAAGAAGGAAGGGCATTCCAATATCGACTGTCCGAAGAAAGCTTATTGTAACATATGCGAAATTGCAGGTCATCCAAGTGGTCGAGTGTCCATTCAATCTTAAGAACAAACGACATCAAACTTTGGCCATTCAACAAGAAGAACAGCCAAACCCAGGAAGGAATGGACAAGCTGCAACAAGCGGAGGATACAGGAATAACCGGCGAGGAGGAAGACAAGGAGGCCAGAGCCGATTGCAATATGACGCTGAGGGCCGACCAGCTTATTCAATGTCGAAATCGTCAAGAATGGGGCCATTTCATAAAGAATTGCCCCAAGACGCAGAATGCAAGAAACAACAATCACAGAAATAATACCACATAGATGTGCAAATGGTGCAGTTTAGGCAACCATGCGAAAGCCAATTGCTTGAACAATGCCAACACCAGTGGGACACAAAATATAAACTTGATTGGCATAGGAGAGGTGGATGAACCAAATAATGAAGTCCCGGTCGTAACAAGGGCACAGGCCAAGAAGAGGGAGGAATACCCGAACCCTGCCAAGGAGAAGGCACGATGGCAGGAAGCCCAAGAGATGATAAATACAGAATTAGCCAAGGAAAAAGGAGATCAACTAATTTTGGAGAAAGTGTTGCAACGACCGGAGATCGTGCATA
Organism: Wollemia nobilis; assembly: GCA_028583015.1. Classification (NCBI taxonomy): domain Eukaryota; kingdom Viridiplantae; phylum Streptophyta; class Pinopsida; order Araucariales; family Araucariaceae; genus Wollemia; species Wollemia nobilis. Next base: position 1,373,450 of record JAQPPZ010000613.1, on the reverse strand, counting down.
AGGCAACAATGGAAGGCTTGGTAACGGAGGTACTAAACACGAAGGTGGAAATGAAAGTCGCCAACTTGTTTAGCATCGTATCGGAGTCGTATGCTACAATCGGAGAAGTCATCAAGAAGAAGGATGAACCTCGGCAGGTAGCAACTATCAAGCATGACCAGCTCATCGATCCAACAATCCCGATGATTGAAGCAGGGAAGAAGCCAGCTATCGTCCAAATAGAAGTTTTGAACCATAAGCTGACTCAGGTAATTGTGGACGGAGGATCGAGTGTGAACGTAATGCCATAAAAGACTTGGCGGATAATTGGGCAACCCGCCTTACGATCTCCAACCTTTAAGCTATATGGAGCTGATCAAGATGGCATCGAGACATTGGGCGTTTTAATGAACCATAAGATACGCATAGCATATCAAGACTTTGTGGTAGATTTTGTCATTATTGCTATGCATAAGTCCGCATACGATGCACTTCTAGGACGAGGATGGCTGAGAGCAGCCAAAGTTAACCATAATTGGGAGAAGGAAAGATTATCTTTCAAACAAGGGCAACACAAGTATATTATTAATCTGAAGAATCATACGGTGAGTCGGATATAGCAACTTCGTGATGATTCGAGGGTCCTCTTCATCGGATGGTGAGGCAGGATATGAACCCGACGAGGAAGGAGTGTTGGAACTTGATAACTGCACGGAGGACGACTATGACCAAGACAAGGGTCTACTACACTGGCAGATGGAAGATTACGAAGTATTCCCTCCCCAATGTCTGTGCATAGAAGCAAAAATAGAGACCAAAAGGGATGAGGCGCAAGAACCTAGAAAAGAAATTAGTAACAAAAGAATGAAAACAGCGGATAAGGACAAAGACCGGGAGAAGTGGACATTTCCCAAGAATTTTGCAGAATTCACGATGGGGGAAGCAGTCATCGAGGAGAAACCAGCCCACCCCATCGCGGCACTAAAAGCAGCAGATGAGCCTGAATCAATAAAATATGAAGGCCCGAAGATGATTCAGTAAACTTGGGAGAGGAAGGTGAAGAGAAGATGATCAAATGTGGAGACGATTGGGATCCAGTCCTCAAAGCAAGCAACAATTAAGATTTTTATGGACTACAAGGATGTTTTTGCTTGGACGTATAGAGACTTGAAGGGAGTACCACCCGAGCTTTGCGTACACAAGATTTCTCTGATAGAGGGCGCACAACCAGTCAGAAGGCGTCCTTACAGGATGAATCCCAAATATGCAGCAAAGGTGAATGCCGAAATCGAGAAGATGCTAGATGCAAGCATTATATTCAAGGTTACGACAAGCGAGTGGGTTTCACCAATCGTGATCACTCTAAAATGAGAAGTAGATAAAATCCGAATCTGTGTGGATTTTAGAAGTTTGAATGCCGTAACTATAAAAGATCCCTTCCCAATCCCATTCACGGACTCCATACTCGAAGAAGTAGCTGGCCACGAGATCTATTCATTTTTGGATGGATTCTCGGGTACAATCAGATCAGCATAGCAGAAGAAGACAAGTTGAAGACTACTTTTGTGGTAGAGAATGGAATATATGCATACAATCGTATGCCATTTGGCCTATGCAATGCACCCGCTACTTTTCAAAGGATCATCTTATATATCTTTGATAAAATGTCCACAGGGAATTTTAAAGCTTTTTTAGATGATTGGTCGCTGTATGGGAAGACGCAGGAACATCTAAAAGCTCTGGAAGAATGCATGGGTTTATGCAGGAAGGCGCGAATCGCACTTAACCCAAATAAATGTGTCCTGTTGGTGCCATACGGGAAGTCGTTAGGACACATAGTCTCGCCAAGAAGGATTAAAACCCAACCTGGAAAAGATACGGGTAGTGTTACTAATGGAGGAGCCACATGACGTGAGCTCAGCTTAAAACTTTTCTGGGAACCGTCGGATACTACAGGAGGTTTATCCGAAATTATGCATTGACGTCTCACCCACTAGACGCACTTACACGAAAGAATGCCCCATTCAGATGGACAGAGGAACACCAGGTGGCGTTTGAAGGATTGAAGGAACACCTGGTAAAAGCACCTATCCTGGTTTACCCTAACTCGGGAGAGAGAATTCCATGTCCATGTGGACGCCTCAAACTTTGCGATTGGATGCGCATTAGCACAAGAAGGCCAATTTGGATTGGATCAGCCCATATACTTTGCAAGTAGGCTATTGTCAAGAGCCGAAAAGAATTATAGTACAACAGAGCGAGAAGCATTGGGAATGGTGTACTCGATACAGAAGTTCAGACACTATTTATTGGCGAACCCTTTTGCTTTCTACGTAGATCACCAGGCTCTGTTATACTTGATCAATAAACCAACGATCTATGGACGAGTAAGTCGATGGCTCGTCACTCTGCAGGAATTCGTGTTTAGAGTGGTAGTAAGGCCAGGGAAGAAACACGTAATAGCGGATCAGTTGTCAAGGATTCGCTCAGGTGAACCTGCAGAGGGAGGAATACCGGATGAATTTCCCGATGCACAACTGTTCATGATTAATGCTATACCTAGGTGGTATAAGCATATCGGGGAATATCTGTCGACAGGGAAGTTGCCAGAGGAGTTGACGACAACGGAACAACGGAAGGTAATTACAAAGTCAGCACCCTTCACCTTGATTGCAGGACTGCTATATAAGATGGGGGAGGATCAGATACTTCGACGATGTATAATGGAAGATGAAGTACAACAGACCCTGAGGGAGACACACGAGGGACTGGCAAGAGGACACATGGGACCAGATGCGACAACAAGGAAAGTGTTGTTGGCAGGTCTGTGGTGGCCCACCCTCTTTCACGATGCTAAACAGTTTGTGACAACATGTGATACGTGCCAAAGAATAGGGAAACCGTTGAAAAGAGACTTCATGCCACTACATCCGTCGCAGCCTCAAGAACTGTTCGAAAGATGGGGGCTGGACTTTGTAGGTCCTCTAAAGACAAGTCGAAGGAGGAGATGCCGATACATCGTAGTTGCAATGGAGTACCTCACAAAATGGGTCGAAGCAAGGGCTTTACTAGACAACTCGGCAAGAAGCACGACTCGCTTTTTGTACGAACAAGTAATTACAAGGTTTGGGATACCTCTACAACTGACAAGTGACAGAGGCGGCCATTTTGTGAATGCAATTATAAAGAATCTAACGGAGGAGTTCAGGATCTTCCACTCACTATCAAGTCCGTACTACCCGAGAGCAAACGGGTAGGCGGAGGCGACGAATAAGGTCCTGGTGTCCATCATGTACAAGACATGTGGAGTAGAGGGAGCCGACTGGGAGGAAAGACTACCAGCAATTCTATGGGCATATAGAACAACTTTTAAGCCAACCACAAATAACACACCTTTTCAACTGATGTACGGGCAGGAAGCAGTGGTACCAGTTGAATTCCTTATACCAAGTTTGAGAGTAGCAGTCGACAACCGGTTGAGTGAAGAAGAAAGCGTCCAGGAGCGACTGACAGCCTTGGTACAATTAGATGAGAAACGGGTGATGGCTCAATGGGCAACGGAGGTAGCGCAGAAGAGAAGGAAGTTCTGGCATGATAAACACCTTCGGAAGATGGACTTGAAGGCTGGTGGACTAGTTCTCAAATACAACGGTAAGAGAGAACTCAAGCCAGGGAAATTAAAAACCCCGTGGCTTGGACCCTTCCAGGTGGATGAAATACTAGAAAACGGGGCAGTTAGACTAAGGAAATTGGATGGAACATTATGCCCCGAGGTAATCAATGGTTCCAAGTTGAAGGTATACAAGCCACGTGCGGAAGTCAACATGATTAACTCGAAACAAACGGGAACTTCCAGAACAGAAGAAGAAGATTCAGGCACACAACCTTCCAAAAATAATGAGTAGGGTAGCGTTGTTCGAGGGGAGGAAACGCATAACCTGGATTGGTTGTTTGGGAGTGAGGAAGAGCAATCAATGGAACTCTCAAGTAATAGCGAAGGGGACCGACTCCAAGTCATGACGGAGGTCGCTCAACAGGAGGTTCTGGAAGAAGATGAAGAAGACAGAGTTAGATTGATGCAGCGAATGAGAATGGAAACACATCGGCTGCAAGAGGAATATGAAACTCTGAGACAAGTACAACAATCAGCTACGGGAACAGGTGATCCAGGAGTTGGACACAACCATGCACAGGGTAAATGAAAGGCATGAAGCTCGCCTAGCAGAGTGGGCAGAGCTGAATCAAGGGGAACCGAGAAACAGTGCAACAGGGAACCCTTCGAAAGCAGTTTATTCTCCTTGGAAGAAGAACAGAAGTCGTGACAAGTCCAAGGGAACATAGACGGGGAAAAGCAAAAGTAACTGCTGCACTTTCTAGGAGTTCTTCTTCAGCCTCGCTAAAAATTGTATTAAATCGAGAAGAATCCTCAAGTAGAGAAGTAGCAAACTTTCAAGAAACAAGAGATTCTCCAAAAAGACCCAGGAGATGGGAAGCAGGACAAAGCTCGACTGCTAAATATCACATAAGTAGGGGGGAAGTGGCAGCAATAATATGGAAGGATATAGAAACGGTACTTGAAAAAGCAAGAATTGGAGGGTGGTTGGAAGACTCCAACAACAACGATAATCTACCGCGGGACCCAGATATCCCAGTTGCCAGCCCTAAACCAAACAATATAAGGCAAAGGGAGGAAGATCGCAGTAGGCAAGCGGGTGTCAGATTCCTGGAAACTGCGCAGATAATTGAAGACGATACTTCACTAAGTTCACAAGATGAATACAATGGAGGATTGAATGGGGATGGCATACCCGAAATACCACCGACTCGTGCATGGAGAACACCTTATGCTGGAGCCATGAGACGCCCAATTGAACGGGAAGAGGTAGCTAGGTATCGAATGGCTGCACTAGATTTGCGACAGCATAGAAGAGAAGTACGGAGATTGCAGCAGAGGGTTCAAGAAACTTCAGTCTGGCCACTCAATACGGTAGGAGATGGAAATGACTCAAGTACCGACTCAGTCTTTTCATAAGAGTACCGGGAGAATTTGGCTCATTGTACCATGCAACGACAATTTGAGCAAAGCAGATGGAGACGAAGACTGATGAGAGCCGATAGGAGACTGAGGATCTTGCAACAACTAACACCTGAGCCAGGATCACAACCTATAAACGAGACCCGTAGCAGAGATAATTTAGGTACCTTCGGGAGACCGCAAGGAACCCCGAGAGTACCTGACCAAGGGAGGAGCGTGGTTGACCTCCGTCTCGGTAGCTTGAGAGGAAGAAATTCCCCTCTCGCTACCAATAGGTCGATTGGTTCTCGCTTTGGACCGCGAGGCCCATCTGAGAACTTAGTCCAAGTCAACCCATCACTTCGTGCTCCTGAGAATAGACCGAGAGGTCCATCTCAGCGAGCTCGTAGGAACCGGAGACGTCGTCAAGAACGACTGAGGGACCGACCGAATCTCGGGCAATTGGGAGTACGACAACCCAACATTAGGGAGATTCGATCGGATAGAGGCCGAGGACGCGGTAACCAGGTCCGCGGAAGGAGAGATTGGGACCGTAATCCCAATCTAGAGCAAAGGAATCAAGCACGGGCAGTTGCAGGTAATGATCGAGGTCGAGGACGAGGTTGGAGATCTAGACGACCCCATGAGAATGGAGAACACCAAGGGCAAGCAACCGACCCGCAGAGCGGAAATTGATCAGCAAGAAAATGGGGGAATAATATATACTTATTTGGATGACTGTATAATACTCCGACATAATGATGGAAGGACTGAACAAATTCCACTAGTGCTCGATTATCCCAAACGACCAAACCAGACTAGCAACCACCAGGAGGAAGTAGCAGAACCCCGGGATAATATTATCAGTCTAGATGGGGAAGAAGATCGGATGGCCGAAGAACGATGGGAACAGATTAGCCCGAGAAATGAACAAGTCAATAATAATGCTAGACGATGGGATAGTAGGAATCAGTCCCCAGAGCCAGCAAGAAAACAGCAGACGGAAGAAACAGAAGAACAAGACTGACACATTATACCGCGAGAAAGAATAAGACAACAGCCACAATCACACTCGGGAACTTCCCCAAGACGAAACAATCGCCAAATACGGCAGGCGACGGAAGGGATAAACACTAATAGTGATGACAAATTTAGTAATTTCGGAGAAAATAGCCGTCATCAGTAGAATTCGACCTCAGATGCATGGGAACTGCGCATTGGCTTGACCATGCGGTTCACCCGTCGACGTTAAGTTATGAACATCGAAGACAATTTTGAAAAAATATAAAAATAAAAAATAAAATAATAAAATAAAAATTATAAAAATTCAAAAGTCAACATAAAAAGTCAAAAAGCAGGAAAAAGACGAAATAGGGAAGAAGACGGAATAAGGACACCTAGATGTCTAGGAAGGCCGACGTGTCGCGCATGCATGCAACCAGGTAGTTGGAGCGGTTGGGAGAAAAACTATATAAGGAGGAGAAGTCTCATTCTTCTCACATCGCTCTCAAGTAGCAAGGAGGTGGACGAGAAGAAGCAGAGTGCGCGGCAGGGGAAGCAAGAGTTGTAGACGACTAGGGCAGTGGATGATGGCTAGTTGACAGCTGACGGCAGGTGGAGTAGGAAGAGGAGCATACGGCTACACCAGACGTCTAGCCAGCCTAACGGCTAGACTACCCGACGGCTACACCAGACGTCTAGCCTACCGACGGCTGCACCAGACGTCTAGCCAGCCTGAAGTCTATCCGGCCCGACGGCAGCACCAGACGTCTAGCCAGACAGACGGTTGCACTGTTAGACGTCTAGCCAGTCTGACGGTTGCACTGCTGGACGGCTGTACCAGATGTCCGGCTAGACTTGACGATTGGACAAGGCAAACGGCTACCGAGCCAGACGTCTGCAAGGAAGAGACGGGCATAGCATTCGATGGCTGCTGAACCAAACAGCTCGGATACCTAACGCCTAGGGCCATCCAAGGGGAATATGAGGACATCACAGCATAAATGTGGAAAGACTTCTGCCCGGAGTGAACCTAAACCGGAATCAGTTGTAGCCAAGTGGTTATGGCACCAGCAAGACGTTGTGATGAGAAGTCAGCTGAAAAATACGGAAGCTGGACAGTCGAGGGGGAGAAGAGAAGTACCGAAAATGGCAACCCGCTGAAGGAAGGAGATCCACCCAAGTGGAAAAGCACCAATTCCAGTAGAGGAGATGACTTGGGTCTGTCCGAAAAGAGAATTTTGCCGACAGTGGTGGGCAGATGTACCCAGGGATCATCTGGTGAAATCCAAGATTAAGGAAGCGGGGGTACATTTTATTTTGCAGGCTCCTCACTTTGACCGGGATATCTTTAAGGAGTATCTAGTGCAGATGTTGGAGACGTATGATGAGAGAAGGCACAGCAGTCTGGTGGAGATAGAGGGTACAACACTAGAAATTGAATTTACTCCTGAAGCTTTCTAGCAAACTTTTGGGCTTCCTTTGAGAGGACAACCAGTGTTGAACGAAAGGGATCCAAAGAAGACGACAGAGCTGATTATGAGTGTGACAAATCTCACAAAGGAAGAAGTAGAGACGATGCTCAGCGTTTATGACGGAAGAGGAGTCAAGCAACCACAACTCCGGAATGAAGGATATGAATTGATAATGAACGTGATCATGTCTAGGCTGTCGGGAGAGCAGCGAAGTTCAGATCTGCCAATTTTGCTGATTCGGTATCTACAAGGAGTAGAACAAGGAGAATAGTATGATTGGGCAACATATCTGTCCAACCGGATACAGACATTTCTGCTAAGAACAACAAAGAATTTCTCGATGACGTTCCATGTAATTGGACTGATTCTGGATGCAGCAGCAAGAGCAGAAATTTCTATCCCAGACTTTAAGGCTTCGAGGGACATGCCACCAATAGCACCATCCATCTGTAGGTGGATAGAATCGTTAGCTAGGAAGACGCCAGCAAAGAAGGCAAGGGTAAAGCAAACTTCCCACAAACCACGTCAGGAGAAGCTGGTGGCCGCGTTAGAAGGGAAGGATAAGGGAGCCACATAGACTCGGGAGTCAGAGGTACAGAAACAAAAACAGGCTCAATCTCCAAATGAACCCACATAAAAGAAGGGGCGATTCGATGTGCCTCCACAGAATCTCTCGCAGGAAGCATTACGGAAGATAGCAAAGAATCTGGAAGTATCTCATACTCGGGAACTGCAGCCAACAGAAGAACCTGAGTTTTCCATAGCAGCTACAAGGCAGGATCCGGCAGCTAGAACAAGTTCAGCTAATCCAGTAGGAACAGAGGAGAGGATTGTTGTAGAAGAGCACATAGTGCGTATGGGTTCACCTGATGTATCTAAGAGACCAGTGGCAAGACCGACAACATTGGCAGATACGTTGAGCACATATTCCATTGAGGAGATGTTCGCTACAGCGGAAAAGATAGCAACAGCCAGGAAAGCTGCAGGAATAAGTAGTAGTTCTGGAGTGGAACTTCAGCCAGTAGTTACATAACAGTGGGAGAAAGGAACAAAAGTGTAATGTCCCAAAAATAAATATTTTTTGTAAATGTCTCCTACACTTTATTATAAAAGTGAAAAAGGGGTTCATGTGACTAGGAGACATAACTTAAGTTGTGTTTATTTATGTTTTATGTTTTTATGTTGTAATAAGGCACTTTAAGTGATTTTAGGGTTGGGAGATGTCAACTCCAAATTAGAACCTCAACCTATATAAGGGAGTGAGACGTCCCATTTTGGGCATGTTATGTTGATATCAGAATTGAATATTGAAACCCTAGAGGTTCCATGAGTTGAGATTGCAGGTCTTGCTCATTCCCATAGTGCATTGGAGGTGTATGGTTGGGGTCTTGGCAATATCATTACAGGTGTTATTGCCCTAAAATATCAAAAATACAAAAAGAGGCATCTGTGAGGAATTTGTGGCATTTTTTGGGAGCATTTGTGTCATGTGTTTCAGATCTGTTGGCAGCCCCAAACCCTACGCTTGTATTTGGGGTCATTTTTGAGGAGTTTTTGCATCTGTTCAACCTTGGGGTTAGTTCGTCCCACTTGTGGGAGTTTGTATCTGCATTTTGAGTTCCTTGAGGACCCATTTGTCCATTCCAATTGTTGTATTGGTTTGGCAATATTTAATATATGATACTTGGCTGATTTCTCCTCATACTTGTGTTATTTTATGAGCAATTTCTGAGTTATTTCCTTGCTGTACTTAATTTCTGCATTTTCGTAGTAAGGGTTTGTTGTTTCTAAAAAAGGGACATTACAAGTGGTATCAGATCTGTAATCTTGCCAGCCTGTGATTCGTGGTGATAAGTGTGTTTCTGTTATGAAAAATTGTGCCCTAGTGAAAATCGCGGATTTTTAGGGGATTCGCGGATTTTTAGGGATTTTTTTTCAGAAAATAAAAATTGCAGATTTGGATACCCTTTTGACCAATTTGCAGTTCTGTGGTTTCAGAAATGTTTTTTGGTGGTCGAATTTTCAGAATTTCAGATTTCCATCTTTTTAGGGTTTGATAGGGTTTTATGCATCGTCCTCCTGTTCATCGGTATTTTACTAGGAGAAACAGACTCGCTTTGGAAATGTCAAATAGGGAAGAGGTTGAGGAGCCCCAAAGGCCAATTGATAGGACTGAGAAAAAATTCGATGCCCTACTTGACATGTTGTAAAGAATGGTGTCCTTACAAGAGACAAATCAGCAAGAATTGAGGGCAGCTTTGGGCAACCCAAATGGCACAAGGAGGGAAGGAGAAAGGGGAGGCAACAACAATGGGTATGAGTCATCATCTAACTCACACCCTCCCTTGCCTAGGCCGTCCAAGCCTATGTTCCTTGTTCCACCACCTCCACCGGAGGAAAATGAGGTAATTGATGAATTAGATGAATGGTTTGTTGCTTATAGTAATAAATCCGAGGGTTTTAGGGCAGCAGTTTCTTTTGATAAATATTTGAAGATTGTGGATAAATCTGTTGTTGAGGCTAAAAAAGAGAAAAAGAAGCCCTTTTTGCATCAAAAGGTGACAATTCCCTCATTTAATGGTCAAGATGGTCTTACAGCTAGGGCATGGCTTCAAAAATTGCAGACTTATTTTACCTTGGAGCCTATTTCCGAAGGCTGGTGCGGTTCAGATTGCTACACTCCACCTTGAGGGTAGTGCTTACTCATGGTGGCATCATGGGTTATTAACCCAAGGGCATGGTGATATTGATACATTTGATGAATTTTGTACCGGGGTTTTGAACAGGTTTGAAAGGAGGAATGTGGAAGAGTATTTCAAGGAGCTTGCCACTTTGAAGCAAACTTCATCCATTCATGCCTATGTGGAGGAGTTTGAACAACTTTCGGTTCAGGTACAAAATATTTCACCCAAGAGGGTAATTTTTCTTTTTATGGATGGTTTGTTGGAACCCGTGAAGGGATTAGTTAAAGCTTTTGAACCAGCCACTCTTGAAAATGCCATTAAGAGAGCTTTAAGCTTAGAATCTGTTTTACCTCCTAGACAAAAATATTTTGCACATAATCCACCTGCTAGACCACCTTTTGCAGCCAGAAAAACAGTTTTTGGACAGCAGTATGGGCAGCAAGGTGGAAATGAGAGAAATTTTTATGGCAGGAATCCCACGCATGGAGAAGGTTTCAGATCTGGTTTTCAGCCACCTAATAAGCCCCCAAATGGCCCACGCTTGACACAAGAAGAGAAATATGAGCTAAGGAAACAAAACAAGTGTTTCATTTGCAAGTCTCCTTGGCAAAGAGGTCATAAATGCAGAGGAGGTATGAAAATCATTGAATTACATTCTGATTCTGATTTTGATAATCCTGATTTTTATGAGGCAAATGAGACACCCTTGGAAGAGGAAGCACAAAGGGAGTATGAGGAAGTTCCTGAAGGTTCCCTAGCCACTTTAAGTGGGCTGAATCAGTTTCGCACTATTAAGGTACCAAGTAGATCTTTTGATGAAAAGGTTATTGTTTTAATAGATGGTGGTGCTACTTACAATTTTGTTGATGAGAAGTTTGCCACTAGAAAGAATCTTCCTACAGCTATCATTCCTGGTTTTAGTGTTGCTATTGGCAATGGTGATCTTATCACATGCAACAAAGTGGTAAGAAACATAAAAATTAATTTTGGCAACATGGAAGTAGATGAGCAATTCTTTGTTTTTCCCTTAGGAGGTATTCCACATATGGTTTTGGGTGTGCAATGGTTGTATTCACTTGGTGATTATGTTACTAATTATCAGAAATTAGAACTGAAATTTGTGCTTGAAGGGAAAGATGTGGTGTTGCAAGGAATCAAGGAAAATGGGTCAAAATATTCTTGCAAAATTTTGGAGGTTTCATACAAAAGAATGGAGAAGATGATAAGGCATAAGGACGTTGAGTGGGCAGCTGTAATTTTCAGTTCAGAAGGGAAAAAATCAGCCACCTATCATCCTCAAATTCAAGGTTTACTACAAAAACATCTTAAGGTATTTTTTGACCTACCTAAAGGTTTGCCACCTAGTAGAGGTTTTCAGCATGTTATTGAATTGGAAGCAAATAGTAAACCTGTCATAATTAAACCTTATAGGCATCCTAAGGTTTTCAAAGATGAGATTGAAAAGACCATTGCTGATTTACTTGAGAGTGGGCACATTATTTGCAAAGATGGGGTGAAGGTTGATCAAACTAAAGTTTCGGCTGTACAAAGATGGCCTATACCATCCAACCTAACGGAATTGAGGGGTTTTGTGGGTTTATGCAGTTACTACAGGAGGTTCATTAAGGGGTTTTCTTCTTTGGCTGCCCCCCTTACTGAATTAACTAAGAAAGAGGCCTTTTCATCGTCCAATGAGGCTCTTTTAGCTTTTCTAAAGCTGAAAGATGTAATGACTTCCACTCCTTTACTTGCTATTCCTGATTTTTCTGTTGCTTTCACTATTGCTTGTGATGCTTCAAGTGTTGGAGTTGGAGCTGTACTTATGCAACAAGGACGCCCCATTGCTTATGAGAGTAGAAAGCCCTCAAATGTGGAGAAAACTTTCAGCATCTATGATAAAGAGATGCTAGCTATCATGCATGCCTTGACAAAATTCAAGCAATACTTAGTGTGTGGCAAGTTTGTGGTCAAAACTGATCATAACAGTTTGAAATACTTCTTGGGGCAAGTTGAACTGAATGAAAGACAGCAGAAATGGGTAACAAAGTTGCAATCATATGATTTTGAAATTGAGTTTGTAAAAGGTAAGAAGAATTCAGCTGCTGATGCACTTTCTAGGCACCCTACTTTTCATTCTCTTTCCATTATTTCTGCTGATTGGAAAGTGAAAATTATGGCTGAATATGCAAAGAATGATTTTTGTTCTAAACTAATAAATGGGCAAGTTGAAGATGACAGGTTCAGCCATAAAGAAGGACTGATTTTTTGCAAAGGAAGAGTGTTTTTAGTACCTGAATCAAAGCTGAAACAAGCTTTAATTACAGTCATGCATGATGCTCCACTTGTAGGCCATCCAGGTTTCTACAAGACTTACAAACAGGTTAGAGAAAGATTCTATTGGAAGGGTTTGAAAAGGGATGTCTTCTTGCATGTTCAAGAATGTGTTATTTGCCAGGAAAACAAGGGGGGACATGAATTTGCAGCTGGTTTACTTCAGCCACTTCCTATTCCCAATCAGAAATGGGAAAGTATCTCCATGGACTTCATTACTGGTTTGCCCAAGGTATACATGAAGGATTGCATATTTGTTGTTGTTGATAGATTGACAAAATTTTCTCATTTCTATGCCATTTCAACAACTTGTACAGCCATACAAGTTGCTGATTTGTTTTTTAAAGAAGTTTTCAGATTGCATGGTTTGCCTAAATCCATTGTGAGTGATCATGGTTTGCCTAAATCCATTGTGAGTGATAGGGACAGAAGATTTTTGAGCATGTTTTGGCAAGAATTTTTTTAAGCTATGTGGTACTAAATTGACTCCTAGTACTAGCTACCATCCCCAAACTGATGGGCAAACTGAAATTGTTAACAAATGGCTTGAAGGATATTTGAGAAATTATGTTTCAGGTCAACAAAAGGCATGGGTTAAATGGCTGCACCTTGGTGAATATTGCTACAATTCTACTTATCATATGTCCATAAAAATGTCTCCATTCAAGGCACTTTATGGTTATGATGCCCCACACTTTCCAGATCTGATTTTTGGTGATTCAAGGGTCCAAAAAGCTAGAGACTTTGCAGCAGAAAATCAAGATATTCTTAATGCTTTGAAGGACAATATTCTTATGGCACAAAATCAGCAGAAGAAGTATGCAGATCAGCAGCGTAGTGAGCGCTCATTTGAGGTGGGAGACTTGGTTTACATTAGGTTGCAGCCCTACAAACAGTCTACATTGAAAAGAAGTGGAGCAGAAAAACTCAAACCCAAATTTTATGGACCTTACAAGGTGTTGAGTAAGGTTGGACAGGTTGCATATGCTTTGGAACTTCCAAGTGGAAGTAAAATACATAATGTCTTCCATGTTTCTTGTTTGAAGAAGGCCTTGGGCCAACATATTCAGCCATCTTCAGATTTGCCACCCCTTGATGATGAAGGAAAGCTCATTCTTGAACCTGAATTGATCCTTGAGACAAGGGAGAGAAAGCTTAGGAGTAGGACTATCAAAGAATATCTTGTGAAGTGGAAGGACTTGCCTATGGAGGATGCTACTTGGGAAGGTGCAGAAATTTTAGATGCTCCAGCTTTGACTTTGCTTGAGGACAAGCAATTTGAGGAGGGTGGACTTGTAATGTCCCAAAAATAAATATTTTTTGTAAATGTCTCCTACACTTAATTATAAAAGTGAAAAATGGGTTCATGTGACTAGGAGACATAACTTAGGTTGTGTTTATTTATGTTTTATGTTTTTATGTTGTAATAAGGCACTTTAAGTGATTTTAGAGTTGGGAGATGTCAACTCCAAATTAGAACCTCACCCTATATAAGGGAGGGAGACATCCCATTTTGGGCATGTTATGTTGATATCAGAATTGAATATTGAAACCCTAGAGGTTCCATGAGTTGAAATTGCAGGTCTTGTTCATTCCCATAGTGCATTGGAGGTCTTGGCAATATCATTGCAGGTGTTATTGCCCTAAAATATCAAAAATACAAAAAGAGGCATCTGTGAGGAGTTTGTGGCATTTTTTTGGAGCATTTGTGTCATGTGTTTCAGATCTGTTGGCATCCCCAAACCCTACGCTTGTATTTGGGGTCATTTTTGAGGAGCCTTGGGGTTAGTTCATCCCACTTGTGGGAGTTTGTATCTGCATTTTGAGTTCCTTGAGGACCCATTTGTCCATTCCAGTTGTTGTATTGGTTTGGCAATATTTAATATATGATACTGGCTGATTTCTCCTCATACTTGTGTTATTTTATGAGCAATTTCTGAGTTATTTCCTTGCTGTACTTAATTTCTGCATTTTCGTAGTAAGGGTTTGTTGTTTCTAAAAAAGGGACATTACAAAAAGAGCCCACAAAGGAAACACCAACAGAGATTCCGGTATAGGTAGCACTAAGGATGGAAAAGAACAGTCACTAGAATGGGTAGACCTAAAGAAAAACAAAGAACAGGACGAAGAGGATAGTGGAACCGTGGGACAGGCTACAAGAAGCCCATCTATTCGCCAGCAAGATAAAGGCAAAGCAAAGGCACAGGAGACCGAACAGATCGATGCTTGGTCCCAAGAGATTCTCCTTAAGTGATTGAATTTTATGGATCCCTCAGATGAGATGGATGAGAACACAGCACGTTGTTTCGAGAAATTGGCACAAGTGATGCAGAGTCTGAGTTTACAGTTCAGCAACGCCTATATGGGCCAATGGAAGAAATGGCAAGGCATGATGGAAGAAGAACTTGACCGATTGGTTCAATAGGCAATTCAGGGACCTTGGCGAAGAGATATTTCCAAAATTTACGCAAGGCAACTCTGGTCACTACCTACAGGCTGAGTGCAAACAATGGAAGATATAGCCGAATTACCAAACAGAACACCAAGTCTTTATTGTGAGACTGAACAAATTTATGTTTGCGGCCAAGGCAAGAATCCACCACGGGCTACGAAGCACGGCACACAGGTGGAAGTGGTGCCAGAACTATTGCCAATGTATACACAGTTGAATTTCCTCACACACTTGTTGCAGTGACTGGGTGAGGGAATCAAACACATTAGTACAGCTAAGGACATCATGGAGCAAGAAGTTACACAGGCTCTGTTGGAAAAGGATAAACTCTTAGCTGAGGGCATGGAACGCATGGAAAAAGTCCACGAAGGGATGAAGGAGGTCAATGCAAGTTTACAAGCTGAGTTGGTAGATAGGAATTTGAAATTGCAAGCAGCATCAAAAGAGATAGACCAACTCAAAAACCAAAAGAAGCTGTTGGTTAAGCAGTCAGTCGCATTTGCAGTCAGTAGAAGCCAGCAGGAGCGCACTTCGGCTCAAGAAAAAGAACCGCTAAACAGAAATGCAGCTTTGGAGGAAGAACTACGGAGGGCAAAACAACAAACAGGTGCACCAACAGCTTCTCTTTCAGAGGAATTGTTGAAGGATATGTTCCGCAGCCGAGAAACAGAACTACTAACGAACCTGAAGAAGACTGAAGAGCGAGCAAATACCTTTGAATTTGAATGGGCAAAATATTATAACTATGCCAAAAGACTCGAGGAGGAACGGGACCAATATCGTCAAAGGCTTCAGGACTATGAACAATCACAACAGGCTGCTACACCAACAGAAGTACAACAAACTGATGCTGGAACATCAGCAACGGAGCGGAGAAGGTCACTGAGGACATCGACTTCTTCGAAGGGGAGGATATATATAGACAACAGTTCTAAGCCCGAGGACTGACTGGCACATCCTCCAACAATTTTGAATGTAACCGAACAATTTTGAATGTAATTGAGCAATTTTGTCTAAGTGTTGGCATCAGACGTCCATTCTGTAAGTCAGACGTCCAGTGTTGCCAGTCACCAGAAGTCCAGTTTTGTCAGACGTCTGGGCTGGCCGTCAGACGTCTGGACTGGCTGCCAGACGTCTAGTCTGACATCCAGACGTCTGGGCTAGTGGCCTGACGACTAGTTAGCAGAGTTAGACGTCTAATTAACAATTAGTTAGCAGTTTCGGTTTTAGAAGTGGTTGGGGAAGTTGGTTGGGATAACCAACTTCCAGCCCTATAAATACCCCCTTTTCAAACATTTGTATGGCATTAGAGAGAAAGGAGAGAGCACAGACTCTGTCTAAGATTCTATTGTATGCTGTAATCAGGATTGCAAATATAATACCAAGACTGTTATTCTGATCCACATTTTGCGTATGTATTGCGTGTTGAGTTGAGTTACAGATTGCTGCCGTTAATGGAGTTTGTTGCAAGTGTGAAACACTGAAGGTCATGTTGCAGGTTTCCGAATGGTGAAATTGTTATTGCAAGTGTGTTGTTAATCGTTGGCGGACAGGTGCTAGAGTGAAGTGGTTATGGCGGTTGTGCGTACCCTGAGGCCTGACGTCTAGCCAGACGTCTGGTCACCACCAGACGGCTAGCCGTCAGCCCTCTCACCAGACGTCTAGCCCTAAACCTGACGTCTGAACCAGACGTCTGATTCAGTTCTAGACGTCTGCACCTGTCCCCTACACCGACTGGACCCTGTCAGCCAGAGTTAGCCTATCACCTGGACTTAGTTATACCTTGCCCACCCTGATATTAGTTGTCATCACCAGTATCGGGAATGTACTCACCCTTGTCTACAGGGAATGTCAGAATAATACCAAAAGGTGGCAATGGCTGTCCTCACTCCATTGTGCTTCTCTTGGTTCCATGCGGCCATACCCTCGAGTGGATTATGCCCCTAGCATGGAACGGTCTATAAAATAGAACTCTCCCATCCCACTAGCTGCTTGTGCACCTGATAGACTCAAACTCCCTTGTTGAAACTAGCTAAAGATGTTGCCAATATGAGGAATTCGGGAGGGGGGGTCGATATGGCATCGGTATGACTTCTTTTGAGAGTATTTTTTCCTCTGACTTAGCAATCATGGCCTCTACTTTATTTCTAATTTCTTCTAGCACCTTAGGGCATACCCTTACATCTTTGTGAGTTCTCTTTGCCAAATGGAATTTGAGGCGATAAACGCCTCCATGAAGAGGTTCCTTACAAAAATTGCATGTAACATCCTCTTTCTTTGCCCTTGGTGTTCCATATACCCATGCTACATCTTTTGATTTCATTTTTTATATGCCTACGCATGGAAACAAGTAACAACAAAGTTACAAACAATCACTTGAAAAAACAAAAACTAAACCCTAAACGAAAAGTCTAGGGTTTGGGGTTTAAAACTGAAACATTGACAGTTGAAAAATGGGCTTGCATACATAGTTATCAGGCAACAATGTTTACTTAAAAAGAGGAAAAAAAAAACCCTAGACTAGAGTTTAGGGTTTAAACTTCAAATTTCAATCAAACATTAATAGCTGAAAAATGGGCTTGCATACATAGTTATCAGGCAACAATATTTACTTAAAAAGACGAGGAAAAAAAAACCCTAAACCTGAGGGCCAAAACCCTCAACTAGGTTTAGGGTTTAAATTTCAAATTTCAAAGTTTAAAAAATTAACAGCTGAAAATGGGCTTGTATACATAGTTATCAGGCAATAATATTTACTTTAAAAGATGAGGGGAAGTAAACCCTAAACGAGGGTTTTGGGTTTAGGGTTGAAACTTCGAAGTTCAAACATTAACAACTTAAAAATGGGCTTGCATACATAGTTATCAAGCAACCTTAAGTGATTTCTAGTTATTTACTTAAAGGGAGAAAAAAACAACTAAACCCAAAACCCTAGACTAGGGTTTAGGTTTTAGACTCTAAAGTTTAACAATTATTGATAGGTAATAATTTGGATTGCATATATCAATTTAGTATCTACTTAAAAGGAGGGGAAAAAAACCCTAAACCGAAAAACCTAGACTAGGGTTTCAAGTTTAGGGTTTAAAGTCTTAAATTTTAAAGTTCAAAGTCAAACACTATTTGCAAACAACTCTAGCCACAAAAATATTTGGCAATTTGCAAACAACCCTAATCTAGATTCTAAACCTTAGGAGAAAAAAAAAAAAGAGTTTTCAAAGGATTTCTTACCTTGGATGAATCTTTGAGGCGGTTTTTGTTGGCTGCCGGATTCCTTCACATCGCAATTGTTTGCTCCTAGGATGCCCTAGCATGTTTGGGTTGGGGTGGTAGCGGGTAGGCAGAGTTTTTTCTCTATTTGGAAGAGCTGAGAAGAAAAAATGAGGGAAAAAATGGGTTTCCACTTAAATCGGTTGTAGCCTCTATGCGTGCGGCTACGGTCGAGTCATTGATGATTTTTTGACAATTTCTTGAAAAAATCGACGATTCCAAATTTTTTCAAAAAATCGTTGACTTGGCAATTCACAGCGCTTTAACTTGGCATCTGGAAAAATTGTCACGGAATCATGATTTCAACGATTCTTTGGCGATTTTCTCAACTATGTTCAGAGCTCTTTCCAAGGCTGTGTTTTGTAGCAGCACCAATAGTTCTTGTCCTTCTGTCCATTTTCCATTCTATAATTTTTTCATTCTGCTTTTCCATTAAAGTATCTTTCCATTAAAAAAACACACAATTTTTTTTTTGTTTTTAGTGGATTATATTAGAAACCCTGTGCTGAGCATTTTAAAATGTCACATAGGAGCTATTGTTTTTGGCAAAGTTAGATTGCCATAAAGCGTCTAGTGAAGTGAGGGGTGTTCAAACTCCAATAACCAGACCTTAGACAACACCAATATGTGACTACGAGCTCCCACATACCCTTGGATATATAGGGAGACCCCCTAGGAATAGGAGAAGCCTTCACCCATAGGAAGATATAGGTTGTTTGAGTTTTGTGGTGCATTGGTAAGCGGCTAGATCCGAGAAGTTACTATCATAATACCCTCGTAAATCTATGAGTATGGTTGAACCCTCTATAGTTAGAGCTCTGAAATGTTGGGCCAATGACTAATCATGAATGAGATTGTATATCAAAGAACCTATGAAATCAGACACATCTTGACTTAAGTTATCCCTATTGAAATCTTGTTTTAAGTCCTTTCCCAATCAAAACAAAAACCAGATTTAAGCATACTGTAGAAGAGACTACTCCAGTTACAATCTAACAGTGTAGAGAATATCTAGTGTGATAGTACAAAGAATATATAGTTGATAGTCAAAGCAGTCAATTGTCAATGGTAAATATGATAGTGCAAAGAACCAATTTGATAGGACAGAGAATATAGTTTTTAGTAGTCACCAGCAGAGCAATCAATAGTCAATAGTCAAAAGAGTACAAAAAGACAAAGTTTGTCATTTGTGGTATAGTCCATTCCAATCCTCTCTTCAAGCTGATCATTTTGACAAATAGCTCTGATAAGCTTTTTTGGAGACCCTAAAGTGACAAAATGGGTGGTTGTACTCAAGCTACCCAAGACCTAGAGTGATTAGGCGACAAGGTGAAACAAATTGAAAACCATCAGTCATAAATCCTTCAAGGATTATCCAAACTAAACAAATTGGATAAAATGGACGACCTTGAGAGTCATTTAACAAGCTTCAATGCAAAATATGATGTTCTAGAAAGACAATCACCAAGGATTCAAGAAGGCAGTTTCGAGGGTAGAGCACGAAATACCTTGCCTTTACATACGATTTAGAGAATGCCCAAGCTAGACTTTCCAAAATTTGATGGAGGACCCAACCGATTGGTTGTATTGAGCGACACAATATTTTTCTCTCCATGCCAATCCCCATAATCAAAGGCTTGCAATTGCATCTTTCAGCCTAGAACATGAAGCAGTTCAATGGTACGAATGGTTAGCAAATATGCATTTGGGGCTCACTTGGGCTGAATTTGAGACAAAATTACTCACCCATTTTGAACCCAATGAGTATGAAGATTTCACTGGAGCCCTCACCAAGTTAAGACAAATAACATTTGCCCATGATTACCAGATAGTTTGAAAAGTTCGCAAATGGCACTAGGGGATTGAGTGCCGAGTTTTTCCAAAGTTGTTTCATTAGTGGATTAAAGGAAGATATCTGTGTTGAAGCGAAAATGGTCAAGCCAAATAACATGATGACAAGTGTAGGATTGGCTAGGCTCGCTAAAGATAAATTCGCAACACAAAGGAACACTTTTAAACCTCCACAAGCTCGAGCCCCATTTCCATCCAAAACATCATCAAACTTAGGAAACAAACGTCTTACCCGAGAATAAATGGAGGCACATAGGGCATAGGGACTATGTTACAATCATGATGATAAATTTTCTTCGGGCCACAAGTGTGTACAACAGAAACTATATTTACTCAATGTGGGAGAACCTTCCACCAGGGAACTACATGACAAAGGGGAGGTGTTGGTCAAGAATCCGCCTTAGGTATGGAATGTTTCATCCATGCGCCCTAGACCCGGCCAACATTGAAAGGCCGAAAGGAAGAAATGCCTCCCGTGCCAATCTCCAGAGATGGGCTGGTTCCCTTACTATTCTAACTTGGGGATTGAGATTAAGGAACAGGAAAGAAATTGAAATGACTGAAAGGGATGGGAAATATGGCCTCAGGCCAAGTAGAACAGGGGTGATGGACAAGCAACACGATAACTTAATTGCACTCTGAATCAATAGCACTCAACACAAAAAATGTAACAGAAATTAAAACCAGACGCCTTATATGTGCAATTTCCAAAGTTATTCCAGTGTTCACCCTCTATCGGGAGCTAAATCCAGACATAGAATTATAACCCACAGACAAAGCGGAGAATTTAATAGAAATATAAGATAGAAAACATACACATAGACAGGAATCCAGAATTAGAGCCAAGTATTCTTTGTATTGATAGCAGAATTCATGTACAACAAGTCTCTAGCAAAACGTCCATCATATTACATTAGAATTGTTGGCTTTTATAGAGGATTCTGCCTCTGAAACATAAATGCACACCCACAAAACATCGTGGTGGCAACAAAGATAGGATTTGAGCACTCATCAAACAGTAATGAGGCATGGCCTGAAACTGATGACTCGCTGAAATGCAGTTGCACCTCTTCAATGTGCCGACAGGTTTAGCTGGTGGCACCGTCTCCTCGCTTGCTGGAACCGCCTCAATGAAAGATAGGATTCTAAAATCCGAGAACATCAAGTCTGGAAGCTTCTCAGATCGACTGCATTTAAATGGATGAGGATGCGCCTTGTTTCGCTGATGAGAAGCATTTATGAGGAATTCTGGCTGAGGGGGGGGGGGAATAAAAAAGGTGCTTTTGGGATGTAGGCCACGGGGGGGCTACGTTTCATTGTTTTTTGGCCCGAAATGGGCTTGCGCTCCAAAACTGCAGCGAAACGACTTTGCTATCTTGGGAGCAGCGCCGGCGTGGAAAAGTCAAAGGCGCTTGCGCTCCGATTTGGCTCGAAATTGCCTTGCGCTAGGAAACTAGAGCGAAACACCTTGCTGTATTGGGAGGGGCACCTGAGTTGAAAAGTCAAAGGTCATTGCGCTCCAACTTGCTCCGAATTTGCTTTGCGCTGGAAAACTGGAGCGAAACGACTTGGTCCACACTTAGCATTTTTTCTGTTTGATGGGCTGCGCCTTGGAAAAGTCAAAGTCTATTTCTCTCCTTATAACCCCGAAAAGGAATTGCGCTTGGAAAATTGAGTGAAACGCCTTGGGCCCCACCTAGGTTGGCATTTTAATTCAAAGGGCTTGCGATCTTGATTTGGGCGAAAAGACTTTGGGCCTCACACTATGTTGGGATCTGCGCCTTGGTGGAAAATTCAAAGGCGCTTGCGCCCCTCCTTAGGCCCAAAACTGCCTTGCACTTGGAAAATAGAGCGAAACATGTTGTGGAAAAGTCAAAGGCCTTTTCGCTCTTCCTAACTCCGAAATCAAGTTGCGCTCCAAGTTTAAGGCGAAACATAATTGGGCCCCACATTGTATTGAAGCAGATTTTCACTAAGTGTTAGAATAGAATGAAGGTGCTTTCGCCCAGTCTAGCCCCGAAAAGGCTTTGCGCTCTCGAGACAGGGCGAAACAACCTGGGCGTTACTTACATCTGCTTCTCCAAAGTTGGGTGTTGCTACTTTCTGGCCCAAAATGGGCCTGCGCTCTACTTTTGCCCCGAAACTAACTTGCGCTTGGAGACTTAGTGCAAAACTACCCTTGCCTTCGAAAAGACAAGGACCCTGCATGAGTGAAGGAAAAATCGCAGCCAACAATTTTTGATAGCAAAAGGCAAGAAAGAAAGAATACATTCTGAACAAAGAATAGAGCTTAAGGGAAGGAGAAATTACTGAATAGCAAAATATATACAAAGGAAATCAATGTTGCAGGAATGCCAACATCTCTGGCGGCTCGCGGGGGATTGAGCTCACCTCAATGTTAAGATCCCAGGCCTTATCTGTTGGGCTCAAAGTCATCATCGTTGTCCTTTTCTGAATGCTCACTGATGGCAGTAAACTCTTCCTCCAACTTCTCCCTCTCTGCTTCTTCCTCTTCTTCCTGGCGCTCATGGTCTTCTTCTTCTTGGTGCTCATGGTTCTCTTCTTCCTTTTGGTCTCCTCCTTCCCTTTGGTCTCCCTCTTGCTCTTGATCTTCCTGCTTTTGGATAGGTTTCGATCGTGGGAGATGCTCCTGGATACGCTCATAAGTTGCCTGGACCAGGGCCCAGGCATCTTCTTTAATTGTGCCACGATCTTGGAGCTCCCTGACCAGGTATCCGAAGGTCTCAAGCTGATCTATGTCAGCATAGTTAGCTCTCTGGCTGAGGTCTACCAAACAGGATTCAATCCGTGCGAACCTGGCTATTAACTGCATCACCTGATGCTCTGAAATGGGCTCCTCCCAACTGTCAATCTCCGAAGTATCACTTTCAAAAGCATCCCAAACTGACTTCAGCTCTTCTTTTGTCAAAATATGGTCTTCTTCGTCAGTGAAGCCAGGGAAACCGATCTGCGCGAGAGTTTCGAAATACATCAGAGAAACTCGCCTTTCCCGCTCAAATGCATCCATCAGCCTTCTCGCCTCTCGGGCTGTTTTCATCCTTGCGAAGTAAGCCCGCAACGTTACCTTTGTAGTTGCCCATGACCGAGCAAGCGGGCACATTGGAGTAAGCTCGAGGTCCATTTTTTCTAGGGTTTGCACCTTCATGGCTAGCTCCAGCCATCGATCAATGTCCCTTTCAACATCCTCTATGATGGAAGCGTCGTAGGTGACTGACTGCTTGGCCTCCCAAATGAACGTTAGGACTGCTATTGCTTTGCGTGCCCTAGTTTGAAAGTTGGTCAGGAAGCGATGGCGAACCTCCTTAATACGATCTTTTGACAAGACCTCTGCTTGCCCTACCTTTGCTGTCAACTGGGTTTGTAGTTCTTGGACCTAAGCATTCAAAACTTGCAACTGGCTTTCTGCTTCTGCATGCGCTTTGAGGTGTTCAGATTCTTTCTTGTAATTCTCCACCTCCTGCTCCAAACTGGTCACGCGCTGCTGCAACTGCTCAGATTTGGACTGAGCCTCTTCAAGTTGCGCCCTTGTGAGCGCCAAGGTTTCTTCAAGCTCTATGTTTTTGGCCTCAGCCTCATAGCAGCGAGCTTTGAAGTGCTCCTTGTGGAAATAGATGGAGCCCATCTCAACCTGGATATTCCCTATCTTCTTCGTGGATCGATCGTCCTCATGTCTTCAACCGTATGATGGTAAGAATAGTCCGCTGGCGTCATCTCCTCTAATGGCTTTTGGACCTTGGGCACTTTCTCCATCTTGTGGAGTTGCATATTCTGTGGGTCAAACATAGCCCTCTTTTCCACTTGGGCTAGAGCCTGCGCATTCTTTCTTTTCCGGCCCTTAAGCCAGGTTGAGGAATTCTATTGCGCTCGACGTATACTCTCCGCAATTGGGCCCTCCTGTAAACCTCCAGCTCCATCTCCATTGGTTCCTGCACTCCAAAGAGTGGTGTGAAGGGGAACAGAGCTCGTTGAGGGTTTGATTCGACAGATGAATCAGGAACAGCCGAGGCAGCGACTGCAACAACTTTGGGAGATGTCGGGGTTTGGACGGCTGCAACCGAGGCGCTAGGATCTGGGGTTGGGATATCAAGAGGCGTCGTTGCTGCTACTGAGGAGGTGCAAGGGGGCGAGGACAAGTCTGGATTGACGGCAGCCTCAAATGCAGCAACTGGTTTATCAGAGACTTGAAGAGGGGCAGGGGCAGACGCTGCAGGAAATGCAAAAGCGTTGGAGACAGATGCAAAAGAGCTGAACGCCTGAGAAACAGGGGGTAACGCTGAGGATTGCCATGACTGGGATGCCGGGAAGGACACGACAGACATGGGGATGCCAAACGCGAGCTGGGCAGAAACGAGGGTTTCAACATTGGAGGGGATAGTTGCTAGAGGCATAGAAGAGAGAGAAGAGGAAAGAGAGAATGCACCTGAGGGCTTGGGAACTGCCAGAGCCGAAACGGTGAACTGCTGCGTGATGGGGCTTGCTCCTCCTTCCTTTTCTGATGCTTCTGTTTCCAGGTCAATGAACTCTATCTCCTGCCGCGCTTGTTGCGTCTGAACAGGAATTTCAGGAATGGCTGCTTCCATGGCTACCGATGTTGCAGGAGGGTTTGTGCCGAAAGGTCGAACTGGACCAGACCGGGGCTTCTTCGCAACTTGAGGGAGCGAAAGTTCTGCACCAACGCTCCTCTTCTTCGGAGTGATGTCTTCTTTAAAGAGCGGTTGCTTGCCCTTCTCCTTGACAAGTGGGTCTTGATCAGTGTGTTGCCCTTGTACTTCTATCACGTCTTCCACTCTGCTAGGGCTTTGAGTACTCCTAGGCACAATGTTAGCGAACAAGACGGGTCGGTAAGTGTCACAATGCGCATCATACGCCTCGGAGAAATTCTGGTCCAATACAAGCGACGGATCGGATGCCTCCTTTCCATTGTGGACCCTCATGATCCACCAGTTTGCAATTTTTTCATCCGACCAGTCGGGCACTTTGCTCTTCATCGCCTTAAACACTTCATCATTAGGGGCATGCATCGGGTTTTGTGCAGGGTCGTACTCGGCCTCTATCGTGTAGAATTCATGCCACGGGGGAAGGGACATCATCCTCTCCACGTGCCATTCCAGGTCGCGCCCTGAGGGGTTGTTGCGTTGCGCTTCGATGTCTGGGCGTGGACATTTATGGAAGCTTTTTGCCTCGATCTTCTCCCTAAAAACATCTAGTGGGTCATACTTCCATCGCTGGGGGAGGTCAATCAGGCCAAACTCGTACAGTGTTACCACTAGAAAGTGTTCTGCCCGTTGACCGATACCTTAATGTCACCGAGGTGGAAGGGCCAAGGGCAGGTGTGTGGTTTCCTTCGCCCGTGGCCATACGTGTCATCAACGAAGTCACTCTGACGGGCGACTTCGAGGGCAAACAGGTACTCAGTGGTGTAGTACGACAACAGGAAGGGTTTCCCAGTAAACCCAAAGATTCTGACAACAAGGCCCTGCGTCAGTTGGAAAACATCACCGAGCTGCTCCTGCACTATGTAATCTCTCATCCGCCTCGGCACTCGCTCGCAGACACCATGGATGATCTCCAAAGCTGGACCGAGGAACATCCTGTTGAAGTTGTAGTAGGACTCGCGTCTTGACAGACTTTGAGTCCACTGATAAACCGGGAGCGCTTTGCCTTCTTTGTTGGTGCGGCTCTTGGCGATGAAGGCAAAACGACCGTGCATGTGGTAGAAGAAATACCACGCCATGAACGAGCAGATTCGGAATGACATGTCCCTTTCGCTCTGCACCTCACTCAGTTGGATATGCATCTGCCGTGACACCCAGTCTGCCCAATCAAAAAATATAGGCTTTGTCCTCGACGTCATGGCATCGGGA
Organism: Wollemia nobilis; assembly: GCA_028583015.1. Taxonomy (NCBI): domain Eukaryota; kingdom Viridiplantae; phylum Streptophyta; class Pinopsida; order Araucariales; family Araucariaceae; genus Wollemia; species Wollemia nobilis. Next base: position 1,347,513 of record JAQPPZ010000613.1, on the reverse strand, counting down.
GAATAGAACTCACCATGTGAAATACATTCGGCAAGTGAAACCTGCCACTTATACTCTAGGGCGGGAGAGCCCCATAACCCATGCCAACATGGAGTAGATGTCAGGATTTTTAAACCTCTTCAAGGGTTTGGGGAGGTCTAGCAATATTCCAGGCGCCGGCTTCTCTAACAGCTGAGTCTCCATGAACTGCCGCATCTGCACTGTGTTGGCGTATCTTTCATTCTGCTCGGTGTTGTTAATTTTTCTGATTATGTAATCAGTCAGGGGCTTTTCTCCACAGGCGAAAGCCTCTCGAACATCTTGGGCAGAGATGGAGAACAACTTGTTCCCTCTGGCATCTTGGACTGTCCTGGTCCGCGGGTTGTAGTATTTAGCAATTGCACATATCAGCTCCGGGCAATGATGCACAGGCGTGCACAGGTACCAATACAGGTAGGAGTGATAGGCGGTTGTCCGATTGCTTCCGACAGACACCTTGGTCATCATAAGGTCAACTGTCCCGCGCAACTTCTCCACGCTCGTTTTAGTGAGCACACAGTCACGGATTCTGCTCAATCTGTCCTCGGGAGGGGTGGCGGTACCTTCTCTTTCTTTTCCTTCTTCTGTTTCTTCTCACCCTCCGCCTTCTTCGGGACCTTCTCCTTCTTTTGCTCAGTGCTCTTCTTGCCCATCCTGACTTGGTATTAGCTCAAGCGCTCGCTCTGAAAATGACAGCGCCTTACTAATGCCTAGTGCTCTGTGTTTTACCAGTAACTCTCTTGCTCTGATTTGGCAAGGCAAAAGCGTTTCTGCAAAACCCTCAGTAATTTTTCTAGAGTTCATTTGAGGTGCAGTGATGGCCTTCTTATAGGGTTGTGATTTACCCACCATATTAATTGCTCTTTGGGGCTGAGTAAATGCCTGGAGGGATTATGGGCAAGGTGGAAGATCTTCTACGTGCTAACCGGTGGCGGAGCGCACCTCCCAATGTTGGCCAACTGCGTGGGCCGTAATCTTCCTTGAAAGATGAGATGCGCCGCCTTTTTTAAATTTATTTCATGCTTCAACGACCTTCTTGGGATTGCCAAGATTTACTTTGGACTGTGTGCCCATAACATTGGAGAAAGTGCCCGAGCTTTGGAGAAAGCGAAACCCTTTCGCTTTAAACACGTTTTCATCATTTCCTAGGAGCCAAAAATGGCTTTCGCTCGAAAGGTTAAGCGAAAGGCCCATTCGCTCCTTTAAGGCCCGAAACAGGTAAAGCATCGCGATTTAAAACCTTTGCCAATTATACACTTTTTTCGAAAATTATTCTCTTTTAACCCCTTCCACGTGGTGCTTGCACTAAATATGGGTTGAAAGGCGGCGATTTTGAATTTCGCCCATAAGGCAGAGCGCAAGTGACTTTCGCTCCACTAAGTCCCGAAATGGAATTGCGCAGCTAAACTGGGGTGAAACGGCTCTGGGTCCCACCTAGTCTTTTCTCCTCTTAGACTGGGTTGCGCCTTCGTTGAAAATTCAAAGGTGCTTTCGCCTCATCTATTCCCAAAAAGGTATTGCGCTACTCAGCTGGGGTGAAAAGGGTTTTGACTTTGACCTTTTGATTTGCTTTGCCCCAGCTTATGGCTTTCGCTCCTTAGAGCACCGAAACAGGGTTTCACCCCTAAAGAAGAGCAAAACTCCCCCTCGCCAAGGCGCTATCCATATCACTGAACTGTTTTGCCAGGAAACGATAAAAACGGTAGAACGAACTCCTCTGCAGCGCGAAAATACCTTAGCTAGCCTTGGGCAACTGAAGACTGCTATTTCCTTTTTTCTCTGGCGCACTAAAAAACGCACAAACTAAACTAAAACAACTTTATTTAGGCTCTTCAACACCATTTCTCTGCCAGCTAGACCTCTGGCCAAAAACTGCACTACTGATAGCGCGAAAGGGAGCGAAGAGACTTATACTCCGGAAAAATAAATATGTACAAGCAAACAAGGAATAAAAAATATGTACATAGCTGAGAAATTTTTCAACTACCTCTTACTGGTAGTACGCCTTCAGATGAAGGCCATTAACCGATATCGGAAGAGTAAACCCGTTCAAATCTTGAAGAGTGAAAGAGTTCACCTGATTGACCCCAGAGATTCGAAATGGACCCTCCCAGAATGCATCAAATTTATCATGATTTCCTGGCTTGGATTTCTTCTCATTCCATTTCAGCACCAAGTCACCAATCTGGAAGGTCCGATCGGAGGTCCTCTTGCCGAACCAATTTTTTGTGGTCTCGACATGCTTCATGAAAGCCTCGTAGGCCTTTTCTCTTTCTTCTTCCAACTGCAGCAGTTGGGCTATCCTGACACTTATAGGGTCAAACTCTTCATCCTCACCATCCAACGATCGGAGAGACTGCAACGCGGGCAACTCAATATGCGTGGGGAGCACTGCTTCCTTCCCGTATACCAGGGAATATGGGGACGTCTTGATTGATTTCTTGATAGAAATGCGGTCAGCCCATAAAGCAAAGTCCAGAAGCAAATGCCAGCTCCGCTTGTTGCCTTCCAATGTTCTCTTCAGGATCTTGAGTAAGTTCTTATTTGTGGACTCCGCCAAACCATTGCCCTACGGGTAATAATTAGACGAAGTCTTTAGGTAAATACCATACTTGTGAATGCATAGATTTTGGCACCGGTGAAATGGGTGCCATTGTCAGTTACTATTGCATCCGGTATCCCGAAACGGGTTATCAGTCCTTCCAGAAAGGCGATGACTACATCCTGGTTAGCTTGCTTGGTGGGCACTACTTCTGCCCACCGGGTAAAATAATCTGTAGCCATCAGGATGTACTTATGCCCTATGGATGAATTGGGATCTATCACCCCAATGAAGTCTAAGCCCCACTGCTGAAATGGAGCTTCGACTTGAATTGGGTGCAAGGGCAGAGAAGCATTCCTGCTCCGACCGACGTACCTCTGGCATTTATCGCACTTCTGGCTAACCTCGAAGGTATCAACAAAAATTGTAGGCCAATAATAGCCTGCTTTTATTATCTTTAAGGCCATAGGCCTTCCGGTGAAATGGCCCCCGGACATTCCAGAATGGAACTCGTCCAGGATTTTCTGTTTTTTTGTCCCCCTAACACATCTCAGGAGGACTCCGTCTATATTTCGATGAAACAAACCGCTCGGTAACAACACATATTTGCAGGCTTGCAGCCTGAACCTTCTCCTCTGCGAAGCATTGAGGTCAGAAGGGCACCGTCCAGTACTGAAGTATTCCACTAGGTCTTCTGTCCAATCTCTGCCGAGTACAGACCGATTTGCAAGATTGCTCTCCTGCGCTGGATCATCCCATTGGCAAGCCGTCACCTCGGATGCGGCACTCCTGGCGAGTTCTTGGCATAAGGCTCGGCCACGGACCAGTTTAGTGGGCCGGACCTCTATGTCGAACTCTTGGATCTTGGAGACCCATCCTGCCCTTTTATTGCCAAGCTCACCTTGAATGATGAAGTTTCTAACGTCAGGGTGCACCACGTACACTATCGTCTTGCTCTAGGAGACGAAATGGTGAAACTTCTTTAGTGACCGCATCACCGCATGCACTTGCCTCTCAATGAAGTTGTACTTTTCCTCATGCGGGTGGATGACTTGGCTCAGGAATGCTATCGATCGCTCGTCCCCATCCTCGTTCTTCTGAGTAAGGACAATTGCATAGCTCTCCGGTTCACCGATGACGTAAAGGATAAAATCCTTGGAGTAGTCGGGGTTCACCAGAACGGGGGCCTGAGCGATTCTTTCTTTGATCTCTCTGAATGCCCGCTTCCTCTCCTCGGTCCATTGAAACTCAGCATCCTTCTTGAGGAGTTCGGTCATCGGCTTTACTACCTAGGCGAAGTCGGAGATGAACTTCCGAACAAAATTAATCTGCCCAAAGAAGGATTGGAGGCCCTTCTTGTTCGCTGGCAGAGGTAGCTTGAGGAGGGCTTCCGCCCTGGTAGGATCAACAACTAGTCCTTTCTCCGATATCACATGGCCCAGGAGCTTGCCTTCTTTTACCGTGAAAATGGACTTTTTCGGGTTTATGGAGATTTCGAACTCCTAGCACTTCAACCCCAAAGTTACTCTCCCTTTTATGGGAGAAAACGGTCATGTCATCTAGATAAATCACAATGATGCGATTGAGTAACTCACCAAAGGCTAAGTCCATCGCTCTCTGGAAAGTTGCCCCGGCATTTGAGAGGCCGAACGACATGCGTTGGTAGGCGAAAGTGCCCCACTTGGTGGTGAAGGCGGTCTTGTACTGATCTTCATCTTTTACCCATATTTGATTGTACCCGGAGAAGCCATCCAATAGAGAAAATCTCTGTGCTCCCGCCACTACGTGAAGGATTTGATCGATTTGGGGCAGCGGGTAGTGGTCCTTCAAAGATGCTTGGTTGAGGTTCCGGAAGTCAACGCATAGGCGGATGTCCCCATTCTTTTTTCGGACTGGGACCAGGTTTGCCACCCAGGAAGAGTGCTTGATGGGATAGATAATCTTCGCCTCCAGCATCTTCAGGAGCTCGACCTTCATCAACACTTCTATTTTTGGGTTAACCGGCCTTTGCTTCTGCCTGAAAGGTTTGACCCCTTCCTGCAGCTCAATCGTGTGCTGGAAGACACTCTTATCATACCCCTTCAGGTCTCGATAGCTCCAAGCGACAATATCCGGGTATTCTTTGCACAGGGTCCTGATTTGCTCAATTTCCAATGGCATGCAATCAGTTCCCACCTTGATGGCTTTCCCGGATTCTAACTCTAGCTCCTCGTACTCTCTCGCGTCCACCTTGATCTTGTGAGCGAGGGACCTATCGTCCTGATCAAACAAACTTTCAAGGGTGATTAAGCCCTTCGGGACGTGGTTGTTCTTCAGCTGAATCAACCCCTCATACTCTTCTTCGTTGAGGGTCCTGTCTTCAATATTGCTTGCTTTGTCGATCAAAAAATTGACGATCTGCTCGTCGTTGTCAAAGACCTGCCAATGAATATTTTTGTCCGGTACCGAAGGCCTGTAGATCACCCTCACTGCCTTCGGTTTTTGCATTATGTTCTCGGCAAGGGAGCATCTGGCTCCAATAGACGCTAAGACGTCAACATGCTTATTCCGCTCTCGCAAAATAGACTGAATATTCAGAGCTGAGAAGGACTCGAGCAGATCCCATACCTTATTACGGTATGCTTTCAGATAGTGTTGCTTCGCAACACACTTATTGGTTACTTGGTTGCAGATCAACTCAGAGTCTCCGAAGATCTGCAACTGTTTTATTCCAAGTTTTTCTGCCTTTCGTAACCCCAAACATAGGGCTTCATACTCGACAACGTTATTTGTACAACTCCATGCGAGTCTGTACGAGTACGTTTTCTGGTTTCCCGAAGGAGAGACAAGGACAACTCCTGCCCCAGCGCCATTCTTGCATCGGGCGCCGTCGAAGAAGAGCTTCCATAGTTGATCGGCCATGGGGTCTTGATCGCTTGGTACCTTAGCCTTTTCGGGCTTGGTAATTGAATAGCACCCAATCTCGGATTCGATCATGGCATTAAAGTCATGCATAGAAAATTCATCTTCTATGCGGAGTTCGTCCAGAGCTTCTTCCATCAACTCTACTTTCTCTTCTTCCTCTACTTCCTCGATCATATTGATCGAGTCCAATTGTTTTTCCGCATCCTGGATCCTTTCAATGTGAAAGGTAGAGGGCTTTTCATTAAAAATTTTAATCCTCCTTCCTCTGAAGGGGATTTCCAGGTGCGAATAATCTAGAGACAGATAGCCTCCAAGTTTGGCAGTGAATTCCCTTGATAGGCACATGCTAAAATAGGGCTCTAAATCTACTACCACAACTTCTTGAATTACGGTGATCTACGGCATCTTGTGCAACACGATCGGGATATCCTTGATGACCCCCACTGTCTTAACCAGAGTTCCGTCCAGTTGAAGCACTCCAGGACTACTCCTCGTGTACTCCATGCCCATAATCTCGCAAACAGCCTTGGGCATCACAGTAGTAGCAGCGCCAAAATCGATCATGCAGTTATGCACGACCCACCCCTCCATCCTGAGGGACAGATAGAATGGCGATGGCCTGTTCTTCCCGGTGGCTGAGGTAGTCAGCGTCTGCGTCAAGACAGTCTGAGTCGGCTTTCCCTTGCCTTTGGCAGACTTCAGTGATTCCTGCAATAGGTCGACTTGACCGGGTAGTTGGAGCGCATCGAAGAGGCTTACCTTAGCTGGAGTCTTCTTTAGCTCTTCAACGATGTTGTACGCTCTTGTACCAGACTCGCCTCCCTCCTTAGCAGTCTCGTACCGGGTCCGGTACTGCTGCGTCGCTTCTACTCTCTGGCGCTTGGTCAGCGAGGGATATCTGAGCTTTTCTCTCGCCTGATCCCTCGCCTCGGTTTGGGGTTGAGAGGGCGAAGCTTGCGGTTGAGGAATTCTCCCTTTTGCTCTTGGAGGCAGGAAGTCTTTTAATAGGACGGAATCTCCCGGCTCTAACACCTGGACAGGCTCCTTTTCTGGCGCAACGTCTTCTCGCTTGATGGCTTGGAACTGGCAAGCACCTTCAACGGTTCCATTTGAACCGGATCAACTTCGATGGGCTTCTTACCAGTTCTCATGAGGACGGAGACCTGCTCGACAGGGGGAATCATAAAATTGCGATCTGTTTCCCTTATCATATTTACCTGCCCACCAGGAGCGTTGTCTGCAAGGGTCTGTACATAGTTCAGATGAACCATGCAAGTCTCTTCACCGTGCGGGTCATTGCAGGTGGAGCACCAATAAGCTCTGCTGGATGAACCAGCTTCTTCATTTTCCAACATCGCCGCATTTCTCTCGGGAGCCTTGCTGGTGGAAGCAACTTGCTCCCTAGTGATCGGGGGAGGAGGAGCGAATCTCCTTGGCTGGAAGCTTTGATCATTTTGCCTCCTCCTTAAGACGGTGATCTCATTCGCCATCGTCTTCATTGATGCTCGTAGATCCTGCAATTCTCTGGCCTGATCCGAGTTTATGGCTGCCTGAGGCGCAGGTAATGGCAATGGCGCCAATGGTGCAGGTAATGTTGGATATGGGACAGGAGCTGGGAGTTGAGGAACAATGGGTGCTTGAAACTGCGGAGTGGGTACCGCTTGATTCTGAGGATTGGGATTCCATGATTGATTGGGGTACATCGAGGGTGTAGGTAGTGACTGAGAGGATGCACTAGGATACATATTCTGAGGAAAGTCCGGATAAATCGGCATAGTCACCTTCGGAGGCAACTTTCCGATAGCTACTAGGTCAGCCTCAGCCTTCTGCGCCTGCTCATACAAGGCAGGGAACGTGTTGACGTTAGCATGCCGGATGCTCATGCTGATGTCGGAATGGAAAGCCCTTAAGTAATAGAACGCCGCTTGCTCCGGAGTGGGCCGAAGGCCGATAGTGACTCTCTGCCAGGTTCGAGCGAACCTGACGTTAAAATCCGCTACCTCTTCTTGAGGATGCCTCTGGATGGTGGTGAACTGGTGCAACAAGGAGAAAGGGTCCGCCTGTTCGTTGAAACCTGCTACTAGTAGAGGAGTTTACCTCTGAGCGAGAGAACTAGCAGCCTCACCATGATATCTTCTTCGGTGATGTGGTGAATGGTTGCCAGTGCAGCGACATCTTGGACGTGCTCATAAGCCGTCTTTCTTGTACCGTCGTATGTGGGCAGAGCCTTCATTGCTGCAGGCGGCACTTGGTTCTGAGCCTGCAAAGCTAGAGGTCTCGAATGATTCCATGCGGGAAACTGCCTGGGTGGAGGCTGCGCCATCTGGACCGGAGGATTTGGTGGATTTGGTTGGACCGAAACGTTTGGAACGTTCGGTTGAGGGGGAAGCTAGTCGTAGTGCTGGCAGGACTTGGAGTCTGTGAAACTATAACAACTACTTGCGAGGGTGCTTGAACCGATGGGATAGTCGAGGGGACTATTCTAGGATGCTCTCCCAAAGCATCGATGTTGAGCTCGAAGAACTCAACTGCTTCCTCTGGATTTTTAGCCTTTGATCTCGTGTACATGAAGGTGAGGCTTTATAACCGGTTTTCAAGATTCGGAGGCTTCTGAGTTCAGCTGAGTCGCCAGATGTTCTTTTTTAACAGCAACAAGATGAACATCAACTCTTAATACTGCTTTGACGTGGAACGTTTGCGTCCCACCGGGCGTGCCAAAAACTGTTGGTCAAGAATCCACCTTAGGTATGGAATGTTTCATCCATGCACCCTAGACCCGACCAACATTGAAAGGTCGAAAGGAAGAAATGCCTCCCATGCCAATCTCCAGAGATGGGTTGGTTCCCTTACTATTCTAACTTGGGGATTGAGATTAAGGAACAGGAAAGAAATTGTAAATGATTGAAAGGGATGGGAAATATGGCCTCAAGCCAAGTAGAATAGGGGTGATGGACAAGCAACACGATAACTTAATTGCACTCTGAATCAATAGCACTCAACACAGAAAATGTAACAGAAATTAAAACCAGACGCCTTATATGTGCAATTTCCAGAGTTATTCCAGTGTTCACCCTCTATCGGGAGCTAAATCCAGACATAGAATTATAACCCATAGACAAAGCGGAGAATTTAATAGAAATATAAGATAGAAAACATACACATAGACAGGAATCCAGAATTAGAGCCAAGTATTCTTTGTATTGATAGCAGAATTCATGTACAACAAGTCTCTAGCAAAACGTCCATCATATTACATTAGAATTGCTGGCTTTTATAGAGGATTCCACCTCTGAAACATAAATGCACACCCACAAAACATCGCGGTGGCAGCAAAGATAGGATTTGAGCACTCATCAAACAGTAATGAGGCATGGCCTGAAACTGATGACTCACTGAAATGCAGTTGCACCTCTTCAATGTGCTGACAGGTTTAGCTGGTGGCACCATCTCCTCGCTTGCTGGAACCGCCTTAATGAAAGATAGGATTCTGAAATCCGAGAACATCAAGTCTGGAAGCTTCTCAGACCGACTGCATTTAAATGGATAAGGATGCGCCTTGTTTCTCGTTGGGGGTTTTTTTTGGGTATTTTTGGAGGGGGAAGGGGGGATTGAAACAAGCGCTTTGCGGATGCAGGCCCACCTACGTTTCGCTGTTTTCTGGCCCGAAATGGGCTTGCGCTCCAAAACTGCAGCGAAATGACTTTGCTATCTTGGGAGCAGTGCCGGCGTTGCGCTCCGATTTGGCTCGAAATTGCCTTGCGCTAGGAAACTAGAGCGAAACGCCTTGCTGTATTGGGAGGGGCGCCAGAGTTGAAAAGTCAAAGGCCATTTCGCCCAAGCTTACTCCGAATTTGCTTTGCGCTGGAAAACTGGAGCGAAACGACTTGATCCACACTTAGCATTTTTTCTGTTTGATGGGCTGCGCCTTGGAAAAGTCAAAGTCTATTTCTCTCCTTATAACCCCGAAAAGGAATTGCGCTTGGAAAACTGAGCGAAATGCCTTGGGCCCCACCTACGTTTCGCCCAGCCTTTAGCCCGAAATGGGCTTGCGCTCTTGATTTGGGCGAAAAGACTTTGGGCCCCACACTGTGTTGGGAGCTGCGCCTTGGTGGAAAAGTCAAAGGCGCTTGCGCCCCTCCTTAGGCCCGAAACTGCCTTGCGCTTGGAAAACAGAGCGAAACACCTTGTGGAAAAGTCAAAGGCCTTTTCGCTCTTCCTAACTCCGAAATCAGGTTGCGCTCCAAGTTTAAGGTGAAACAGAACTGGGCCCCACATTGTATTGAAGCAGATTTACACTAAGTGTTAGAACAGAATGAAGGTGCTCTCGCCCATTCTAGCCCCGAAAAGGCTTTGCGCTCTCGAGACAGGGCGAAACAGCCTGGGTGTTACTTACGTCTGCTTCTCCAAAGCTGGGTGTTGCTGCTTTCTGGCCCAAAATGGGCCTATGCTCTACTTTTGCCTTGAAACCAATTTGTTCTTGGAGACTTAGCGCAAAACTACCCTTGCCTTCGAAAAGACACAAACCCTGCCCGATCAGGAAAAACTGCAGCCAACAATTTCTGACAGCAAAAGGCAAGAAACAAAGAATTCATTCTGAAAAAAGAACAGAGTCCCAAGGAAGAAGAGATTACTGAATAGCAAAATATATACAGAGGAAATCAATGTGGCAGGAATGCCAACAGGAGGACCATAGAGAAGAAGATCAACCTGAAGTCTGAGCCGATAGAGGACCAACCACCTAAAATTTCAATACATGCATTAGTTGGGATTTCTACTTCCCAAACCATGAAAGTGGTAGGGCATTTCAAGGGCCAACGACTCATAATCCTCATTGATTTTGGTAGTCCCTATAATTTTATTGATTCTTGAGTAGCCAAAAAAGCAGCTTGTTACAACTTACATCCATAGTAGCGAAAATCAGCAAAAATTGGACTCTCGATTTTTTGCTCATTTTTTTCCACGGTGATGCAATTGGCAAAGTATCAGTGATGCGCCGAATTTTTTAAAAAATCGGCTTTGACGATGTTTTGTTGATTTTTTCAAAAAATCTGCAATTCTTTATTTTATTTTATTTTATTTTTTTAAGGTTGTGGCTAATTTAGGGTTTTTTTATGCAAGCCCATTTTTCAGTTGTTAATGTTTGAACTTTGAAGTTTAAAGTTTAAACCCTAAATCCAAAACTAGGGTTTTGGTTTTTTTTCCTCCTCTTTTTAAGTAAATATTGTTGCCTAATAACTATGTATGCAAGCCCATTTTTCAGTTGTTAATGTTTGAAAATTTGAAGTTTAAACCCTAAACCCTAGCCAGCCTAGGGTTTAGGGTTTAAACTTTAAAGTTTCAAACATTAACAGCTGAAAAATGGGCTTGCATACCCTAAACCCTAGGCTTGAAGTTTAAAAAATGGGTTGATGCAATTGGCAAAGTATCAATGATGCACCAATTTTTTGAAAAAATCGGCCTTGATGATGTTTTGCTGATTTTTTCAAAAAATCTGCAATTCTTTTTTTTTTTTTTTTAAGGTTGTGGCTAATTTAGGGTTTTTTTATGCAAGCCCATTTTTCAGCTTTTAATGTTTGAACTTTGAAGTTTAAAGTTTAAACCCTAAATCCAAAACTAGGGTTTTCGGTTTTTTTTCCCTCCTCTTTCTAAGTAAATATTGTTGCCTCATAACTATGTATGGGTTTAGGGTTTAAACTTCAAAGTTTCAAACATTAACAGCTGAAAAATGGGCTTGCATACCCTAATCCCTAAACGCTAGGCTTGAAGTTTAAACCCTAAACCCTAGGCTAGGCTCTAGGGTTTGGGTTTAGGGTTTGTTTTCTTTTCCTCCTCTTTATAAGTAAATAAGTAAATATCGTTGCCTGGTAAGTTGGTAACTATGTATGTAAGCCCATTTTCCAGCTGTTAGTGTTTGAATTTGTGTTAGAAAAACAAATATTACGAGCAAACAAAACAATAACACAAAAAAACAATAACATAGATATTTTTACGTGGAAACCGTGTAGTGTGCAGGTAAAACCACGGGGCAATGGTAGCTTCCTTATTTTATTGATCTCAGCAAACTTTTTACATTCACTAACTTTTACATGCAAGGGGTCATTCCCCTTTTATAGAAAATACAAAAAACTATTTGAAAACTATCTGTACATTTCCTATCCTAGCTAGAGAGGGGAAACGTTTCCTCTCCCTGGTACAGTTGTACGAACATAAATTTTCAGGTCGGGGAAAGAGCCCCCGAACCCCCGGGCAAGGGGGAACCTGGCCATTTCCCCCCTGTGAGCCCCCTTGGCGCGCTTGGCGCATACGAACAGTGCATGGAGAAGGATCTCTATAAGTTGCACCACCATGCACCTCTCTGCTGAAGAACATTGGAGATCCGGATATTGTCTTCACCTTCTAAGAATTTGAAACTTTGAACTTGAAGTTTAAACCCTAAACCCTAGTCTAGGCCTTAGGGTTTTGGTTTTAGGGTTTTTTTCCCTCATTTTTTAAGTAAATATTGTTGCCTGAGAACTATGTATGCAAGCGCATTTTTCAGCTATCAATGTTTCAATTTTAAACCTTAAACCCTAGCCTTTTGGTTTAGGGTTTAGGGTTTTTTCATGTGATTGTAACTTTGTTGTTACTTGTTTCCATGTGCAGGCATATAAAAAATAAAACCTTTTTTTCGTTGTTGTTACTTGTAACTTTGTACCTTTTCATATTATAAACAATATTCCATGTGCAGGCATATAAAAAATAAAACCTTTTTTTCGTTGTTGTTACTTGTAACTTTGTACCTTTTCATATTATAAACAATACAAGATGTGTTTTGTCACTTTCATGTGTACTTAAACCTTGAGCCTTGTATGATGTCTTGACATGAATTATTGCTTTTATTGCAATATTTGATTTGCATAATTTTAATTCATTGTAATATGCATGAAAAAAACTTTTTTTCAATGAAAAGTTTTGTTTTCTTCGATTTTTTTTTGCCAATTCCTGATTTTTGCTGATTTTTAAAAATGTCGATTCCGATTTTCTCAACTACGGACTTACATCTACTCTTGTAATTCATTTGAAGTTATGGTTACCAATGGGGGTACTCTATCGTGCAAAGGAGAATGCAAAAATGTAAAGGCGATGATGGGTGACTACAACCTCAGGTTGGACATGTTTGCCCTTCCTTTGGGGGGTTGTGACATTGTGCTGGGAACTCAATGGCTTCATACCCTAGGCCTGATAGTATGGGACTTTTTTGAGCTATGGATGCAGTTCATCGAACATGGGAAGCAATACTCTCTATGGCATGACCACAGGTCCTACCTAACTCATCAGCTCACATCAAATGGAAAAACGTTTGAAGAAATCATCTCAAGGGGTGGTGGCACAACTGTTTGCACTACAGGCCCCGAATACCAATGATACAATTCAGCCAACTGAATTACAAGAAATTTTGGATAAACATAAACCCATAATTGCAAAACCACAAGGATTACCACCACAGCACACCCACGATTATGCCATCAAGCTTGTCATGAGAAGCTTACCGCCGAACATTCATCCCTACCGGTACCCATATGTGCAAAAGACTAAAATTGAAGAGATGATGCAAGAGTTATTAGAAGCAAGGGTCATTCGACCAAGTGTCAATCCATATTCTTCCCCAATACTTTTTGTTCATAAGAAAGATGGGTCTTGGCGATTATTTGTGGATCTTTGAGAACTCAACAAAATTACCATCAAGGACAAATTTCCTTTCTCATAATTGATGAGTTACTAGGTGAATTCCATGGTGCTCACTTCTTCTCAAAGTTGGATCTTTGTTCAGGTTATCATCAAATCATATGTTAGGAAGAAGATATTCCAAAGACAACATTCTGCACTCATGAAAACCATTATGAATTTCTCGTCATGCCATTCAGTCTTACCAACACACTGTCCACCTTTTAGAGTCTCATGAATGCAATATTTTGATCATTTCTGCATAAATTTATTTTGGTCTTTTTTGACAATATTCTAATTTACAGTCATACATGGGTGGAACATTTGCAATATTTAGACCAAACATTACAACTCCTAGCTAATAATCAACTGTGTGCCAAATGATCCAAATGTTCTTTTGGGATGGAGAAAGTGGAATACCTAGGCCATATAGTTTTGGGGAAAGGGGACAAGGTGGATCCTATAAAGATTACTATCAAACAAGAATGGCCCAAACCACACACTCTCAAAAATCTTCGGGGTTTCCTAGGCCTCACCAACTATTATCGAAAATTTGTCTATGACATGGAAAAATTGCATCCCCTTCGACATCTATGTTGCGAAAGAACTTGTTTCTATGGTCAAAACCTGTTGAACATGTTAGTCTTACAATGACACTGAGAGGGGGGGGGTGAATCAATGTAGCTCTTTAGAAATTAAATCTTCAACTCTTAAAGCCGAAACAATGAAAACTTAAAACCAAATAAAAAGGTATAACAAGAGAACATCACACAACACAAGATGTACCGAGGTTCACCGATTTGGCTACTCCTCAAAAATGACTGTTTGGACTCCCATCCAAATCCAGCCTTTGCAAAGCACAACTTTACAATCAATTTACCAGCACCCACTGGAAGGAGCACCAACCCCTGATTTATTTGCACCAACAGAATGGAGCACCAACCCCTGATTTATCTGCACCAACAAAAAGGAGCACCAACCCCTGATTTACCAGCACCCACTGGAAGGAGCACCAACCCTTGATTTATCTGCACCAACAAAAAGGAGCACCAACCCCTGATTTACCAGCACCAACTGGAAGAAGCACCAACCCCTGATGCCAAGCACCAACTTGGACTTCAATCTTGAAACTAGAAGATTGACATAGACATGCCTTCACTTTTACAAGACCCTGACTGGTCTATTGCTTACCCAACATCGCCCACAATTCACACAACACACACCCTTCTCACTCGCCTCTCGCCCACAATAAATTCTCCAAGCAACACTCCTTTTATAACAATCCTTTCTCTTTGTAACTCCAGTTGTAACTCCTTTCATATTCTCATCTGCCACTTGTCAATTGTAACTCCTTCTTTATGTAACTCCTTTTGTATATATTGAGAAGGCATTTCGTCAAACACGTCACATGCAAAGAATTGACACTATATTCTCCTACCATGACTGTTCGTTTTCTCCTTCTTTGACTATTCGTTTTCTCCACATGGGCATGCGTCCGCTTCTTTCCATGACTGTTCGTTTTCTCCTTCTTCGACTGTTCGTTTTCTCCACATGGGCATGCGTCCGCTTCTTTCCATGACTGTTCGTTTTCTCCTTCATGACTGTTCGTTTTCTCGGTCATGACTGTTCGTTTTCGAGTCGCGAAAATGCGACATGTCACGATATCGCGAAACTTTTGTTTCTCTGCCTGCCTGCCCTTTTTGAGTCGCGAAAATGCGACATGTCGCGATATCGCGACACTTTTGTTTCTCTGTCTGTCTGCCCTTTTTGAGTAGCGAAAATGCGACATGTCGCGATATCGCGACACTTTTTCCTTCTTGCTCTTTCTCTTTGCATCGGACCGCAAAAATGCTACATGTCGCGATATCGCGACACTTTTTCCTTCTTGCATTTTCTCCTTGCTTTGGACCGCAAAAATGCAACATGTCGCGATATCACGACACTTTTTCTCCTTGCTCTTTCTCTTTGCTTTGGCCTGCGAAAATACAACATGTCGCGATATCGCGACACTTTTTTCTCCTTGCTCTTTCTCTTTCCTTTGGCCCGCGAAAATACAACATGTCGCGATATCGCGACACTTTTTTCTCCTTGCATTTTCTCTTCTCTTTGGCCCGCGAAAATGCAACATGTCACGATATCGCGACACTTTTTCTCCTTGCATTTTCTCTTCTCTTTTGGCCGCGAAAATGCAACATGTCGCGATATCGCGACACTTTTTCTCCTTGCATTTTCTCTTCTCTTTTGGCCGCGAAAATGCAACATGTCGCGATATCGCGACACTTTTTCTCCTTGCATTTTCTCTTCTCTTTTGGCCGCGAAAATGCAACATGTCGCGACACTTTTTTTTTTGCGGTGTTTTGCTTTTTCTTTGATCTTTAGCATATGGGCCACTTCGGTCTTCTTGGAAAATATGCAAAAAGGTGGGTACACATCCTCATAAGCATTTAACATCATTGTACATACTTTGAGGAGCATTTGAACTCCTGTCCACTGCATCAACCGATCTATCTGACTGTGTTGACAACAATGACAATACTGTCGCTGCACCTTGCTCAACAGAACATGCCTTTCTACAACTCAATAAGCTATGCTCTCTACTCCCATGTTGGCTATGACTAATTTCTCCAAGCCATTTGTGGTTGAAAGTGATGCCTCCGAAAGTAGAATTTATGTAGTGCTAAAGAAATAAGGGTGTCCATTGGCCTTCACTAGTAAGGCACTATCAAGCAAAAACCTAGGAAAATCAACTTATGAGAAGGAGATGATGGCGATCTTACATGTTGTCAACCAATGGAGGCCTTATCTTATTGGGCGATATTTTTCCATCAAAATAGACCACAGCCTTAATTACATTCTAAAGTGGTGTGTATCTATGCCTAAACAACAAAAATGGGTTACCAAACTGTTGGGGTATGACTATGAAATCATTTATAAGAAGAGAAAGAAAAATGTAGTTGTTGATGCACTATCCTACCAATATGAGGATCAAGGTATGCTATGTTTCATATCTACTTCACTTCCTTTATGGACCCACCAACTTCAAGAAGAAGTGAATCAAGATTCCACCTTGCAATCCTTAATTTAGCAACTTCAAACTAATCTTGACTAGCATCCAAGATATACATGTGATGGACAACATCTACAATACCAAGGTCGCCTTGTTATCCCTGAAAATTTGCCTCTACAAGTCTATATTACAGGGCATTCAATCTTCTTAAAGACACAAGAATGGGCTACATGCATTTTTTTGGGCAAGGATGAAAAAGGATATCAAGAAATTTGTTGCAAATTATGACACTTGTCAGCATGTTAAGGGTGCAACCATTCACACACTAGGCACACAACAACCTCTCCTATTCCGAAGACCGTCTGGATAAACATTTCTATGGATTTTATTGAAGGGCTTCCAAAGTTTGGAGGCAAATCATTCATTTTCATGGAGGTGGATTGTCTCTCTAAGTATGCTCATTTCTGCACTCTAGCCCACCCTTACGAAGCCTCAACTATTGCCCAAAAATTTCTTGATTCCATTTTTTGCCTTCATGGCACACCCTAGTCCATCGTATCTGTTGATGACCCCACATTCACTAGGCATTTTTGGTAGGAACTATTCAAGATGCATGGCATACAACTCAAGATGAGCTCAGCATACCATCCCCAGACCAATGGGCAAACTGAAATTCTCAACAAGTGCTTGGAAACTTATCTCTGTTTCTTTGCATCTACGCAACTGACTCATTGGGTCAAATAACTTCCTTTGATTAAGTGGTGGTATAATACTTCTTATCACTCCTTGACGAAGATGACACCATATGCAGTAGTTTATGGACACCCTCCACCATCACTTATGTCACATATTCCGAATAGTTCCAAGGTTCAAGCAGTGGATTCCACTCTCATGGGCATGCACTGTAGATCAGCACTGTTTTGAGAAAAGTTTTAACAAGTAGATCAGCACTGTTTTGAGCACAGTTTTAACAATGGGGACATGGTTTTCCTATGCTTGCAACCCTACAAGCCATCATGACTGAAACTCTATGGCAAACAAAAGACAACACCAAAATTCTATGGACCATATAAAGTGCTAGAACAGATTAGCCCTATGGCCTACAAGCTAAAATTGTCGCCCTCTACCATGATACATCCAGTTTTCCATGTCTCATCTTTAAAGGTCTTCAGCAATCGTTTATAGGTCCAATCCACACTACCACAATTGGATGAGGATAGTTCAGTCATCTTAGAACCCAAAAGTATTTTGGATCTGCGTACATGCACACTTCACAACCGCATTCTCACTTATGTTCTAGTATAGTGGTGCAAACTGCAGCCAAAAGATACCACCTGGGAGCCGCTCCATCAATTACAGCAGCAATTTCTTCACTTCAAGATTTAAGGACAAAGCTTCATGAAGGGAAAGGCCATGTTAGGACCCTATCCTAACACAATCGTTGTTATATACTTGTCTAGTGTTGATGTATGTTTGCACCTTGGGTGCTTAGTGTGTATGGACCCATTATAATGTAACCTTTACTTTTATTATAAGTAAGAATTAGTAACTCGAGTCCCCTCTTTCATGTGGTCCAACCTTTGAGCATTAGGGTTAGGGTAAATCAAAGTCTATATAAGGACATGGGTTTTGAGTAGAATGTATCTCATATTTTTCTTAAATTGTATTGGAGCTTTGCTTCCAAGGACGTTGCCCCCTCGAAGAGGCCTGCGATATCTATTCCGCTTGATTAATCTAATTTTGTTGCATTTCCAATAAGTTATTTTTTAAGCAATTATGTTATTTCATTTTCATGGTCATTTAGTTTATAAATATTTCCATAAATTCCTGCGTTGCTACTATAGTTATGCTTATTTTTATTGGAAGATTCCTAATAGCCTTCCACTTGAAAGTGATGACATTCTTCACAAGCCTGATATCGAGGATGATGTGAATGAAATTTGAAACGAAAGAATCGCTAGGGATGCTCGTTATTGTGGTTATTGAATTAAGGTTGTTGAGAGTTGAAGTCACACTGAGTTTGGGGATGAAGCACCTGGAGCTTCTGTTCTACTACCAAAGCTACATGTTCAGCACCCTCAAGGGTGTAGGGATCGAGCATGTCGACTTCTTGCCAAATTTTATCAGTAAAACCATGGTGAAAAGTTGAGATCACCATTGATGGATCCAATTTGTAAGTGTAAGTTAGAAGACTTGTGAACTCTACGCAATACACCTCAATCGATCTTGTTTGCTTTTTTTGCATCAAACGGACGACATATGATGTGGAAGATCCTTTTCCCAACTTACGGAGGAACCACGCTTTGAACTCGGGCCACAAAAGAGACATCCCCTGTTGGTGAAGCTCCCATAACAGCCATTAATGAGCATGGGTTCCCAACTTAGTAGCAGCTAATGTAACATGACCTTCTTGAGGAACATGGTACAAATGGATGATGGTATCCATCTGGCCAACCACCCTCGTGGATCAGCACCTCAAAAATTGGGATGCGGATGCGTGGAACAGGAACATCACAAGGCTAGTAGAGGAAATTAGAAGCACCTCCTACAGAGGGATCAAGATCAGAAGCAAAGCCTGAGGTATAACCACCCATACCTAGAAGAGTACCTCTAGTAGCATAGGAAGCCATGTGACTACCATAGGAAACTAGAAGTCTATGACCGGAAAACTACTGCTGATGAGATGCGTGTCCCTTGGGTTCGGTGCCTGTTGCATGCCCAATGGTTGTGCGTAGTAGGGGGAATATTGAAAAACTTTGGATGTTTGCTAAGGCAGCCTTGATTTCATTTTGAGAGACCAAAATAGAGTTAACCACTCTTCCTTGTTGCTCAAGATAGGAACGTAGACCGAAGTCAATTGTATCAGAAATAGTATTAACAAGTGGAGGAGTAATGGGAGGAGTGACATGAGGAGGGTTGTGGAAGGAGGAATGGAAGGAGTGATGTTGGGAGGAGGCAAAGCCATAGCATTTAAGAAAGAACATGTTGTCACAACTGTTGATATTTGGAGGGGTGTTGTGATGCTTACCGAGATTTCTAGGTTGGTGCTTCTTTCTGCTCATGCACACATCCTCTGAATGACCAGTGCACTCAATTGGTCATTGATTCGCAACCAACTAGTAGAAGTAACAAGTTCATTCATACACTAAATACAAAACCCAAAAAATCCATTGGAGCACTTTTGAAAAAAGATATTGTAAGAAATACCCCTTACTTGTACCAGCTTGAAGAGACAAACACAATGAGATAGATGTCCCGCAAGGGTCCTAGCACACCTAATTCCAGAAAAAAGTGTTCCTAGAGATACCACTTATTTTGAATGGCTTTTGAAGAAACGATTGCAAGTGGATAGGTCTCCTGAAAGGGTCCCAACACGACCAATACTTTCTTTTAAATTGAGTTTGAAGAAAGGAATTAATAGCGAACTGCAATATTACAAAAGAAGAATGTGCCACAAGATTGACCCGAAAAAAAACTTGACAAAAATTACTAGGCAACAAATAGAACTATTGTCAAAGGTTCTAGAATCGTTTGCATGCCCTTCTACTGCAATTTTGCACCACTACCAAGAACCAAGATAAATGCTCGGATACCACTTGTAAAGAGACAATTTCCAAAAAAACAGCAATAGCAATAACAATTCAATATTGTGCAACAATAAATATTCCATTGAGAACAATATATCTTAGATTCAATGCCACAAAATTAGAAATACAAGCAATCAGATCCCACACTCCAAATCAATACAAATCCTAGCCACTTAGAGAGGGCAAAGTTTCATATGCACGACAAAGGCAACTAAGATTTGAATATGAAAGATGATTCCAGCTACAAACATAACCCTTCCTATTTACAGACTAAATCAACATTAACCTTAACCCTAATGCTCAAGGGCCAACTAACTTAACCTAAGTACCGAGCTAAAAATAAGAAAGATAGCCAACATGGCTATATTGGAGCCATTATATAAGTCGATCAAATTCAGCAAAAAGCTTCATATCTCTGTATTCTAGGAAAAGATAAAACCTGATTTGTGAGGCTTAGTCTAGTGACACTAGTGCACCTTCCATAGCACATATTTAGCAAGCAAATCAGATAGCATACTTAATTGATGCGCTGATCATTGATAACATAATGATTTGTTTTCAACCTGTGACCAACTGAGCCTCATGTATGTATAAGCTTATAATGGATTAACAAGTATCATCCTGGAGCAATATCCATCTATGGTCAAAAGAAAGGAAAAAAAATAACTTCAGGTATATTATCTGCATCTTTTCAATTAAAAACAACATAAAGAAAGAAATCCATGCAGGGTTCATCCCTGCTAGTGTGTTAATGGCTACCTTCAATTTGCTTAGCCAGTGTTGTGTTAAGCTCACAAAATCATCACAAATGCCTTTTCCATCAGCTCTAGAAAGTGCTCTGTCAGTGATCTCATCTAGTCCCTGCAATATCCCAATAATTTACCGAGTTAAATTAACTAGCTACAAGAACAGCCAAGATGTTAGGTACAACAGTCCAAGAATATCAAAACTGTTACGGTTGATAAATATTAAAATGAAGGGGGTAAAATCATCCTAAATGAGAAAATGCTTGATAACATTAAAAAATTAAGACACATTGGGCTAAATATATTATTATATACAAACAGAAAAATAGACCACAAATTATCTCATCCCATTTAATGCTCTCTACCAAGTAGTAATATTAAAGAAACACAGAATATAGATAACAGAAATTGCCAGGTCAAATATAAAATTATCTCATCCCATTTAATGTTCTCTATCTAGTACTTTTAGAAATTTTAGAAAACATGGAAATATATATTCTCGTGACAAAAGTAGGACTTAAGATTACATATTTATTAGAAATAAATTACTTTTTTTTAAAAGATGTAATGTAAAAGTTATGGATTATGCCAGATTAAATCTACAAAAATTTAAATGGTGTTTTTGTCTAACAATATATGTTCGATAAAAATTACGAACCATAAATGAACTGACAAAAGCATGAGAGTGTGTCCCTCGAACAGGTATGCCGAACCGCCACCCAGCATCAACATTGCTTTATACATGCATAGACATATACATACATCATCAGAAACAAAAATATCAGGAGTAGGAAAATTGAACTTCAACATTAAATAAACCACAGGAAAAGAAAATGCACATATTGCAAATAAGGAATTTATAACAAGATGAAATAGATGAAACATTAAAGCAGAAATAAATTCAATAGACTAGACAGTCAGACAGGACATTTCATCACTATACATGAAGTATGTCACTGCAAACTACACAAAAGGCAACAATCACATAAGAAAGGTGACATATTCTAATTTCACTGTATTGTTATATGAGAAAGTATTTTGCCCATGGGCTTTGGGGCAAGCAGTGGGGAATGAAGAGTTTCACATAGTAGACCAACATTCCAATCACATGGGTGAGCCTTAAAAATTTTAGCCCGTGGGGCTTGGAGGAAGTGGAAAAGCGTGAAAAGTTTTGAATCAGAAACCACCATGGGGTTTGAGGGAAGCAGTAGGAAGTAAAGAGTTTCATGCTATAGACTAAGATTCTAATCCCATAGGTGCCCTTAATGTAATCAAATGACATGAGCGATCAAGTGGCATTAGCTCAACCGGTTAGATTCCTCAACATTTCAAGGAGGAGACCCAGGTTCGAATCTTGCCAAACGATACATGGATAATATCCAAGCTTTGTTGTAATACCACCATGTGGTGATGATGTAATACAGGTGGGGCCCATTTCAATCCCATATAACCCATTGAAGAAAAAAATCAAATGGCATGAGCTCAAGTGGTTAAAAATATGGACTTTTGGAGACCCATGTCCAAATATTGCTAGGTGATATATGCATAAGTGTCGAAGTGTTATTGTGTTAAAATCATAATGTGGTTGGTTAAAAAACAAAATACCATGGTAATGTGGTCATGATGTAATACATATGGGGCCAGTTTCAATTCCATATAAACAATTTGCATGTGTGTAGATAGTTATAGACATATATGAGAAAGTCTTTTCTCTGAGGTATAATAAATGAAGAAAATTTTTGTTTCTGAAATCACTTGGACAGTTTTCTTGATTAGTGCCTGTAATGTTGTTACATCAAATAATGTTTAGTGCCCATGTTGTTTTGTCATATCATAGTTAGTAAACACTATTCTACAGCCACTTTGGAACATTTCAGTTTTAAGCATACATAAAGAAGGTGGTGGGGTAGTTGTGCCTTAATGCCCCACCGACTCCCACGTAGGGCGTTGCCAAGATCACACGGGGTGGGAGTGTGTGGGTAAGTTATGGCAACGTCTAAGGCTCGAACTGAGGGTGTCAAAATAGCTCTACGGAGGCCTGTCGTCCCTCGGGGACCTCTGAGGTTCGCCAAGGCTAACCGAAGGACAAACGATCATGAATCACCGTTGTGGGAGGCCAAGCAAGGTAAGAAGAAGTCATCCCTATCGAGACCGCTTTGGGGACACATGTTCCCACCTTGGGTCAAGGAAGATCCGTTCTCGCCTTCAGGCAAACCAAGCGCCTTCGAGCCAAGCAAAGTGCCTTCGAGCAATCCGTGAAGAGCCTTCCGGCATGTTGTAAGGCCGTCGTGCCAATGTTCCGTTTTATGAGCTCGTCGAGCTCTCAGTGTGCTATTGAACATCTTTATGAGCCCCGCGACCTGCGAGTCGATCGGGCACCCAGTTTTGCAAGACGTTCCCCATTGTAAGACCTTCGGGTCCCAATAAAGGCCTAGTGCCGCCATGTAATGAAGAGGACCTCGGTCCATGCTGTGCAATGATAAAGAGAGGCCCTTGGCCATGTTCCAAATGTGTTCCTTGTGTGGATGTTGGCCTCGTGCCTATGGATGGATGCCCTTTGGGCAATTTGTATGAATGCTTCCCCTAATCTGATGTATGGAATGGTTGAGATTGCTGATCCTGCTAACGGACAAGATATGTTGTGCTCGTGTTTGTTGGTTGTGCTGTGCAGGGAACACTACATGAAGCTGCCTGAGGCGTATTCCGTGACGTCTAAAGCCAGTTTAGACGTGAGCGGTGCCGAGCGGAGTGTCAGGTCGCCAACCGAAGACCTGACCCCGTTACAGTTGGTATCAGAGCCTTGGTTTCGAAGGCTTGGCTGCCGAGCTCAACCTAGTTGGTACCGGTGTGTCAGACAACCGGAGAGCCTTGTGCTTCCACTATAGGCAGTGTAGGTTCCCTTGCCAGTGAAGTGGAAGAGCCTGTGTTGTTCGACAAAGCTGGTCCGGATCCTATCGTTCGAGATGGAAAGAGTGGGGACTTGACCCCATGGAAAGAAGGATAGTTGGTTGGTGTCGCCGTGCATCAAGCCATGCAAAGGAGAGTGATCAAGCTGGTTCCCCTCAAAGATCTGAGAGTCTGTCGGAATGGGACGGACGCCTCTCAGGTTGGCCAATGTTGCTGGTGCCCCTTGTTGGTTCGAGAGTGCCGATATGGGACGGACGTCTCTCAATCAGTTCCACAAGCAAGCCAGTATTTAGTGCCATTGGAGTGCCAGGGATATCAAGGACCTCGAAGCCCAGTCAATTGAACAAGCCGTGGAGATAGACCTTCAGTGGTCAACTGTCAGGTTCGTGTGAGGGATCGCGAGTAGAAGGTCGGGTGCCGAAGAGCCGAAGATTGTTCTCCTCAATGACAAATTTCCTGAGCGGTGACTTCCTTGATATGGCAAAGTGGTCGTTGGAAAGTTCGGACCGTACTACCTTGTACCAAGCCAGAGAACAAAGTGTTGTGGTTGGCTCTGCCGTGGGCTGCCATGTGAAGTGTTTTGGTCGATGCCTCCGGGCGTCCCGCCGTGTGTGTGTTGAGTTGAATGATTGGTGCCCCCGTGCACCCTGCCGTTGTGCAAAGTGTGTTGGAATGGTGTCGCCGTGCACCCTGCCGTTGTGCACAGTGTGTTGGAATGGTGTCGCCGTGCACCCAAGTGATGAGTTGGTCGAGCAGTGTCGTTGTGTGCTGGACAAAGCCAAGAATGAGGAAACCCCTCGAGTCCAGTGTGGGCTAACACTAAGTCGTTGGCTTGTGTTGAGGGAATATGGAAGGTGTCATAGGTCAAGTGTGGACCTGATGCCTTGAAGGGCATACGACTACCAGTCCCACATCCAAACCGAGCTGAATGAGTTGAAAGCTATCCGTGCCAAGTCGAGAATCTCCTTGTCAATTGCGGGTGAGTTTGGAAGAAAGCGTTGCTTGGGAAACGACATTGAGTCCGGTTAGAAGACTCGGGACCCAAAGAGCTCTGCCTTCGGGCGAAGTCTCGCCACTTGGTGTGAGAGCAAAAAGGAAAGAGCCTTACGGTGTCCACGTCAAGTGTGACCTGGAAGCAGTCGGAAGCGAATAGCTCCTACTTGAAGGTTGTGGCTACTACTTCCTAAGAAGAGATGGTGAAAAACGAGTGTGGTTCCTCGGTACCAGAAGTGCATGGCAAAACACTTGCGCCAGAGGTGGGGCGCACTAAACACTTGCGCCAGAGGTTGGGTGCACTCAACACCTACGCCAGAGATTGGGCGCACTGGACACATGCTCCAGAGATTGGGCGCACTGAACACTTGCGCCAGAGATTAGACGCACTAAACACCTGCGCCAAATATTGGGCGCACTGAACACTTGCTCCAGAGATTAGGCGCACTCTGCACTTGCGCCCGAGGCCAGGCGCACTCAAGGCCATGCGCCCCAGGCCGAGCGCACTCTGCACTTGCGCCCGAGGCCAGGCACACTCAAGGCTTTTGCCCCAGGCCGGGTGCACTCAAGGCTTGTGCCCAAGGCCTGGCGCACTCTGTCTTTGCGCCCAAGGCCGGGCGCACTTTGGATTTGCGCCCGAGGCCGGGCGCACTCTGGCATTGCGCCTGACCGGGCGCACTCTACCAGTAAATCAGATTGACTTTGGTACTAGAATCTTCCAGAAGTACTCCACCTCAGCAATTTGAAGTATATCCTTATCCGGTCACCCGCAGCTATTTTGGGAAGCTTTCGGATTAGATGTTCCGGGAATTCAAGCATATATTCTACGGAGGCGGTTCCCGCAAGTAAGGAGACAGTGCCAGCAAGTCAAGTATGTCAGAGCATTGAAGACATTCAACGACATTTTGAGGAGTCACAGCCCTTGCCAAACCTGTTTAATATTTTGCGGTTGTATCACCTTGTAATTTTTATCTTGGCTTCCATTGCCATATTCTGTTTATGAACATTTATTTTTCAACCGGCAGAATTCTCTATATGTTTACTAGAGGCTAAATGAAAACCTGAATTCTGCTATCAATACAGCTGATGTCTGGCTCTAGACTTGGACTTCTATTTTCATGTGTATGTCTTCTATTGCTTGTCTTCTATCGTTCCTTACTTTAAACTGTAACTTGAATTCTAATATCTGGATTTAGTTGCTTGATAAAGTAGTAACTCTGGAGTAGTCCTGGAGATTATATATGCTAGATGTTCCGATTTAAATTTCTATTAGTTATCTGTATTTGAGGGCTATTTGGTTCATAATGCAATAGAGTTTTCATGCTGTTAGTCCATCACCCCTATTCTATCCGGCCTGTGGCCATATTTCCCCTTTTAGTCATTTCCCATTCCTTTCAGTTCCTTAATCTCAAAACCCCCCAAGTTAGAATAGCAAGGTAACCAACCCATCTCTGGAGATTGGCACGGGAGGCATTTCTTCCTCTCGGCCTTTCAATGTTGGCCGGGTCTAAGGCGCACTAAAATACCAAATCCTCACCTAAGGCAGATCTCTGACCAACAGTTTGTTCGACCACCGCAACGAGGTCGAAGAAGGCAAAGATGGACGGGGAACCCGCCGAAGTCCGAGTCTAGAGGAAGGGGTTCGTCTGTTGACCGCCCAAGATCTGGATGGAAGCCTTATCGAGCTCCGAGCGATGGTGCCAAGCCTTTTCCACCGCGCAGAGGTTCTAAAGCCTGACGGAATCCTAAGGACAGGCCCAAGGGACCGGCAAAGTGTTGGAAGTGCCATGGACCGCATCTCCAAAAGGACTGCCCTCAACGTCAGAACCTTGTCGCTGCTCAACAGGACGAGGATGAGGACCGGTCAGATGGAGAGGAGGCCGAGCAAGTGATGAACGCCATTAGGAGGACCGACCCGATTGATGATGGTGGTGCTGAATGGGACTGCGACGGTAGACCCGTGCCGCCGGTCGAACGACCCAAGCAGGCACGCCCCGTCCCACAGTGATGTAGAGGCGAAGACCCTCCTTATGGTGCCGCGTGAGGAGATTTTGTACCAAGCCGGTAGATAGTCCGTCTCAACCAGCGAGATAGGACGGCAAAGAAGAAGTCGAAGAAGCCACCACAGGCCCTCACTTAGTTCAAGCACTCAACTAATTTGTGCCGACGTCGAGGACGGCATCGAATTTAAGTGGGGGAGGATTGTGGTGGGGTAGTTGTGCCTTGATGCCCCACAGACTCCCACGTAGGGCGTTGCCAAGATCACACGGGGTGGGAGTGTGTGGGTAGGTTATGGCAACGTCTAAGGCTCGGACTGAGGGTGTCGAAACAGCTCTATGGAGGCTTGCCACCCCTCGAGGACCTCTGAGGTTCTCCAAGGCTAACCGAAGGACAAACGATCATGAATCACCGTTGTGGGAGGCCAAGCGGGGTAAGAAGTCGTCCCTATCGAGACCGCCTTGGGGACACATGTTCCCACCTTGGGTCAAGGAGGATCCAGTTCTCGCCTTCGGGCAAACCAAGCGCCTTCGGGCAAAGCAAAGCACCTTCGAGAAAACCGTGAAGAGCCTTCGGGCATGTTGTAAGGCCGTCGTGCCAATGTTTTGTTTTATGAGCTCGTCGAGCTCCCAGTGTGCTATTGAACGTCCTTATGAGCCCCGCAACCTGCGAGTCGATCGGGCACCCAGTTTTGCAAGACGTTCCCCATTGTAAGACCTTCGAGTTCCAATAAAGGCCTAGTGCCCCCATGAAGAGGACCTCGGTCCTGTTGGCAATTTTTCCACATTAAATTTTTTGATAAACTTTGGCCTAAGTATGGAGCTTTAAAGCGGCAAAGAGCATGCGGAGATGTTCGGGTTTTCGCGGGCCATAAACGAGGACGATAAAATGGATGAAATAAGATTTGGATATTGTATCATTGCAGATCTTTTCGTTAGCTTCCCGAAGATTTATTATAATAGGCGATCGGGTCAGCAGATCAAAAGTTATGGCCCTGGGAAGCAGGACCAGGAAGTTCAATTTCAGTCCAGAAAATTGACTAAGTGTCGGGCCCCCCCCGACTGCGCTCATCCTCCCGACTGCGCTCATACAAAGGCCCAAAATTTTCTAAGTATTAGTGTTGCCACAACCCGACTTCGCAGCGAAGTCGGGTTGCGCCCTTAATTTTGCGCACTTGGGGAGCTGACGTGCAGAGAGCTGAGCCCAAAATTTGACTAAGTATTGAGCGAACCCCGACTTCTCAGCGAAGTCGGGTTGCGCTCTCAGTTTTGTGCGCACCTGGGCATTGTCAGTGAAGGACATCCCAAAAAAGTCTAAGTGTTGGGTGCGCAACCCGACTTCGCAGCGAAGTTGGGCTGCGCCCTCAAATTCGTGCGCAGTTGGGTGACTCACTTGAAGAAATGGCTAAGTGCTGGGATTGCCCGACTTCGCAGCGAAGTCGGGCTTCACCCTGGAAGAAGAGCGCAGTTGAGCAGCCCATCATGGTACCTCCAGTAAAGACTAAGTGTTGAGCAACCTGACTTCACAGCGAAGTCGGGGTTCGCTCACTTACCTGCGCACACTCGGGCAAAGAATGTCGAAGCCTGCCCAGAAATTTTCTAAGGCACGGAGGCCTCCCTAACTACGCCACTTCCCCTTTGCGTTGCCTGGTTGCGCTCTAATTTTGGGCGAAGTCGGGCAAGAAAGAAAATATGAGCTCCTAAGGCAGATTTTTCCCCTTATCAGATGCTGACAGGTGTCCAGCCTTGAGATTCGAGTCAAAGATGTGACAAAAGGTGTGTCGCCAGGGTACCGGACAAATGAGCGTGAACTGACAGATTGTACCGCATCTGCCCCCATTCAAACTGACTCAATTTCCCACCTACCGGATTTCCACAAGCTGCCACGTTTTCAGGAGGACCTTGTTGCAAGTACATTCTTTACCCGCAGAGGTCAACATCGGCCGCTTTTGTCAGCTTTTGCAGCTTTTGTCAGGTCTGGGATTCTGTGCCCAAAATGTAATCGGGGGGAAAATTGCGCTATAAATAGCAGCCTCATTTCATTGTAAAAGGGTGGAGAGGGGACATATTGCTAGAGGACTCTGCTATGACGGATCACCTTCTAATTAATTCAAAGCATCCTTGGCTCTGCTTCTTGTCTCTGTCTTTTATGCTGCCTTCTGCTAGTATTTCTGCTTCATGTCCATTTATATTTCTGTCTGTTTAAATTCTGAATCCTGGATTTGAGCATTGGTGATTATTTGGATCTGGAATACAAAATAGAAGGATACATAGGATAGAATCGCAGTTGCAATTTCTGTTACATGCTTTGTTTTAATTGTTGTTGGTTCGGATGCAAATTTGCGATCGTGTTGCTTGTTCTCCCCCCACCCGAAAGGCATGATATTTACATCTCTTTCCTGTTCCCTTATCTTTTTCAATCTCTTTCCAGTTCCCTTTACCCCCTTTTTTAATCTCTTTCCTGCACTCTTATCTAAAAACCCCCAAGTAGGTTAGGAAAGGAGCCGGCCTTCTCCGGAGATCGGCACGGGGGCATCCCTTCCTCCCGGCCTTTCAATGTTGGTCTGCGGGTCTAGGGCACATTGACACACCAAGTCCTTCCCAGGTCGCGGATCCGTGGCCAACAGGTCCATGTTGTGCAATGATAAAGAGAGGCCCTTGGCCATGTTCCAAATGTGTTCCTTGTGTGGATGTTGGCCTCGTGCCTATGGATGGATGCCCTTTGGGCAATGTGTATGAATGCTTCCGCTAATCTGATGTATGGAATGGTTGAGATTGCTGACCCTGCTAACGAACAAGATATGCTGTGCTCATGTTTGTTGGTTGTGCTGTGCAGGGAACACTACATGAAGCTGCCTGAGGCGTATTCCGTGACGTCTAAATCCAGTTTAGACGTGAGCGGTGCCAAGCGGAGTGTCAGGTTGCCAACCGAAGACCTGACCCCATTACAAGTAAGTTGTATGAAATCTGAGACTAGCAAACTAAGGCCTTCAAAGACTTTAATAATCACGTCTTCTATCTTAAGCTAAAAGTGCAGATTCATATATGTTGAGTGAAAGAATCAGCATATCCTTCACTTGTACCAATAATAATTCTCTATGTCAGAAATGTAAGAACTTTCCCTAGAGAGTTCAGTTGAGAAAAACCTGGTTGCATCAAATCCACCAAGGTAACAATATTTTGATGCACTTATCCCTCCATCAGGGCCCTACACAGTAAAAGACAAACCAGACTCGGACAGAAATCAGAGCACAACTTTGATCATCTAAAATCTGAAAATGGATACAAGATTATTTGAGCTCGACGGTGTCCAAATTCAAGCAAAACTTTAGAGTTCCCTGCCACACGCCTGTGCCTTGCAGCATTTGTAGTAACTAATGAAGCGTAGTTAACCAAATTGACAAATGATGTTCCCAAAACCTGAACCACCTAAAGAATGGAATAAAAGTGTATTTAGTTAAGCTGTCTCATTTGTGCCCAGAAATTTCACCTAGCTGGAACAGTTCTAAACTCAAAAATAAGGAATACCCTATAAACAAAGAAATAAACATACGCACAAACAAATTTGTGCAGCTATTGACCTAGCTGTAACTCATCTAGAGATCCAAGCAAAGACAAACCATATAAGATCCAAGTAATTTCATGACAAAGAAAAGCTTATTGATTAAGTTCAGATGGGATCAATAAAACATACTGCTACTGGGCCCTCCACTCTGATGAGAGGTATTTTAGGAAAAACAACTGAACCTTCTGGAATCGCATATATCTCAATGTCTAGACAATCAACTCCTCTCAGATAATCAAAGAATCCTTCCTGCAATATGAAAGTAGCATAGTCATTTAAGCATCATCTGAATACAATGACTCATATAAGCATCATCGAGATATAAAAATTTCTCTTGATAATTTCGCACCTGCCTTTGTCTTATAAGAAGATATCCAGAATTCGGCCACATAGAATGTGTGATGAGCTTAAAATAAATCATTGGATCAAACGTAGAAATAAAGCTTGAGATTGTTATCCATGAATATGGAAATAGAATCTTAGTAATAATACAAAAGAAATAGAATTTGTTTTATCAAGAAGACAGGATTTTATTTTATTTTATTTAGTTGCACTATTGCATACTCTTATCTTATCCAAGTTAAGAGATTGCAAATTTAAAAAACAAAACAAAATTATTTAAGAAAATAAAGTCATGCCAAGGCTAAAGATAGCTTAAGATAAGGTTTTATTTGGAGAAAATCCTTCTTTAGGAATGGGTCTAAGAATAGGCATGATTTCCTCAAGTATGAGAAGACATTGTCAACAGGATAATTATTCATTATATACAATTTGCTTTTATCTAAGCAAGTGTTTCATTCTTTGAAGATTGGTTTGTCTTCAAAGCTAGAAGTGGCTCACCTCTGAGTTCTGACAGTATCAAAACAGAGGTTTGGTTTCTCTTGTGAAGTTCAAGAATCATTATCTGATACATGACAGTTTGTATTTTATATTTTATATTTTATATTTTATAAAGTATCATACTAAATTTTCTAAATTTCTGTTTTGATCAATGACATTTTTTTTCCTATTATTTCCATAAATCTGTTTTGGTATATTTCAGCATAGAATTTCCAAATTTCTGCTCTTTTAGTGCAGAATTTATAGAGTTGCCTTTTGGCTCATAACAGTGGTATAAGAGTTATGATCCAACCAGCCTGTGACATTGTAAGTGCATGTTTGGAATGGGCTCAGAGCAAGAAAAACCAGAAACAAACTAAAAGGGATTGTGCAAGAAAATTTCCAGCCTTTGGTTCAAAATGTGAACAGCATAACAAAGATTTGAGGGATATGACTCAGTCCATGCAGATACTGTTACAAAACATGAGCCATGGATCTTTGTATTCTCATCATTCCTCGAATAGGGCCAAAACACAACATACTCAGTAGACTAGACATGAACTGGAGGCTTCTATTTATCTGTCAACATCTCCTCTTCTTAGACAAAGAAATACTATAACAGCGGCAAGGGATTATAATAAAGATCCAATTAGAATATTGTGGACAGCTTATATGGCCAATGATAATGATTTCAAAAGAACTATGATTTCCATGCATACTGTGAGATTAGAAGAAATGGATATGCATCGCCAGGAAGAAAAAATCATCTTAGAGCTGACCATCAACCTTGAATGCCAAAAATTGAAATTCTTAGATTTGAAGGATCAGAGAAAATTGAGCCACAAACATGGATTCATGAACTTGATGTTTATTTTAAAATGCATACAATGACTGATTTAGGGAAAAAATCAAGTTGCAGCACTATATTCTGGAGAGGCCTGAGTATGATTGGTTGCATCATTACAACTTAGATGTTCCACATGGTGTTAAGAAGGAGATTCTTACTTGGAGGGGCCTGAGTATGATTGGTTGCATCATTACAAATCTACATCAAAAGATGCAAGAGTCTGTGATGATTGCAGAAATGAAATGAAATGAAATATTATTAATGTCCACGGTGGGCCAAAGATGACCCAAGGGACTGTGAAAAGGACAACCATAACGACAATCGAGTGGGCCAACGTGCCCAACAAAGGGAAAAGAAACAAAGATAAGTACAAAGTCATGACTCGAGGGGTAGGCCGAGGGGACTGGGAAGGAAGAAGAGAGGAGAGGAGAGAGAGAAAAGGGGGCTGCCCAAAAGGAATCCGCCCACAACCATGAGCCCTAGTCTCTCCTAGAAATCAAGGTCGAGGAAATTTCCACTGAAAAAAATCGATGATAAGTCTCTCTCTATCACTGATCCGGAGTCCTGAAGAACCGCAGGTGCACTGTCTAGTATCCCTGCCTCTATCTAAATGGTCTGAAATGTGACATTTCCGACCGATATCCTCCTGATGTCCATATGACCTAGTAAAGTAGGTTGTGATGGGTCAAGATTTTGGTGGATGAGAGTCGTTAGGATGAGGGCCCCTCTGTCGACGAAACTGGGTGGTCTCCCTACAGTAAAGTGTGAGACACGGTTGGTTTCGATACTTGAAGAAGGTGGAGAGGGACCGAGAGTTGTCCGTGAAAAGGCAGTGAAATCTGCCTCGGATCTCATACTAGATGGGACATTTGAAGATAAAGTGGTGTATGGTTTCTACTTCTCCCAAGGGACAAAACAAGCAAGTCCGCTCCTCCGTTGGAAGATGGTGGTCTGACTCAATCCGAAGTTGGTGGGAACACACCCTGAGTTGCCCAATAGTGATCCAAAGACTATGCATTGTGTGCTGCTAGAGGTATTGAGGAGGAACTATTCTGCCCTCCTGTATCTGTAGGAAGTGCTCATGGTAGAAAGACAAATTGGGGGAAAGAGGGACAACAGGGGAGATCCATGCACATTTGGTGTACTGTAGACTAACATCCTTCTGGGTCTCGTAGAGCATATCCTGACTAAGCCGAGAGTGGGGGAGAACACCCAAAGAATATGGGGGAGCCTATGCATTCGTATCTGAATGCTGGCCAAGAGGGCAAAAACCTGAAAATACCAGCACCTCCGAGCTCCTTGAAAACTCGGAGAGAGTTCCATTGAGGAGCGAAGGGCGAGGTAAGGGTACTGCCTGCAACCCGCAGGGGCATCTCCTAACGTACAGATCCTGTGTAGATAATTGATAATTAAGAAGATAATCTCAAGCTGGAGAGGATAAGCCCCAAAATCTACCAAAATAATAGAGCGGAGAACTATGCCCTTGCAACGAATGAAGCATCGAAGAAAGAGTGTCTAGACTTGTTCAACCCGTGACCACTCAGTTGGGCCAAGACTAGGACCCCAAACCATTGACCCATAAGTAATAGTTGGCTTGAACAAGGCATCAAAGATCCTCATCTTCACAGGTATATCCTGAAAATGTACTTTCAAGCAATTCCTCTCTAACAAAGATAGAGTTGCATACCCCTTACACACTTGGGCCTGGGCGATGGGTTTCATACCAAAATTAGGACCGATGAAAAGAACCCCCAAGTACACATACGAGGTGGTGATCTTGACCTCTCGACCTTGGAAAAACAAGTGGAGATGCGATAGGGCCTTTTTGGTAGTATCGAATATCATAACCTTGGTCTTAGAAAGATTCACAGTCAATTGTCTCGAGTCACAAAAGGCGGAAAGAGTGTCCAAATGACGTTGAAGCCCCTTAGGAGATGAGGCCAGAAGAACATCATCAGCAAAGAGGAGAATAGAAATCAGCACATAATGAAGAAGGCAACCATCCTCTGGGTGAGTGTTCTCATTAATAAAAGTCTCAAGTTCATCGATGAAGATACCAAAAAGTGTCGGGGAAAGGGGGCACCCTTGTTTCACTCCTATGGTGCTAAGAATACTGGCTGAAATCCCTTGAGGGGAGCAAAACCGACCTTTCACAGTCTCATATAACCATGTAATTGTTGTCAAAAGTTGCCCATAGATGCCAACTGACCGAAGTCTCTCAAGAAGTAAATGCCGAGACACCGTGTTGAAAGCTTTCCTGAAGTCTAAAAAGCAATAATAAACCTTTGAGGACCTGGAACACGCCTCCTTCATAATAGCTCTGAGGACTAGAATGTGATCTGTGGTCTGGTGATCTTGTCGAAAACCAGCTTGGCCAAGGGTCCTGAAACCACCCTCCTCCAACCTTCGGGAGAGAAGCACATCCAATGTTGTGGCATAGAGCTTGGCAAAGATATGCCCAATCATGATAGTCTTGTAGTTATTAGGTTCATGGGGATCACCTGCCTTATGAATGGGGTGAATGATATGCTGAGTCCAGGAATTAGGAAACCCAGAACAGACAGAGAGATTAAAGAGATTAGTGAGGGGCCCAACAAGAGGGTCAATACCATGCTTTATAAATTCTGCCTATAACCCATCCAAATCAGCTGCTTTGCTCGTAAAAAGTTTCCTGATAGCCTTCCTGACAAGACTAGTAGAAAAGAGGTCGCACGAAGAGGGGGGGAGGGAACAGTAATGGGAGGCTGATTTGGGATGGTATAGAGGGAAGAGGCAAGAATGGTCCAAGTGGAAAGATCGATCCCATGAATAATCCGATCATGGGGGAGGATAAGGCGCCAGAAGGATTTAGGAGACTGTTGAAGGGAGTGGATAAGATCAAGTTTATGCCAAGAGAGGAAGAGACGCTTCTTCTTGTGAAGAAGCATCCTATAGTCTTTGTGAGAAATGGCATAGAGCTGGGAAGGATTCCGAATGGCATATTTCAACTTTCGGTGAGCAAAATTACATTCCTCATCATACCAGATGTTCATGGGGCAATGACCAGGGGGACGCAGACGGGGGTGAGGACGAGGAGTGTGGGGGTACGAGTCCAAAGCGGCCTTCCAAATAGTTTGGACCAAGCAAGCAGAACGATCGGAAACATCAGGAAGAGAAGACACCCTGGGGAGAACCTGACGCAACCGATCCATGTAGGTAAAGGAATAATAATAGTCAAAGTCTATAATGACTCAAGGGCTAGAAGGGGAGGGAATAGAAGACACCCTGGGGAGAACCTGACACAAATTACGAATAACTGCCCATTTGTTGGCTTTCCTAGTTGTGGCTACTTGTTCCCTGGCTTTCTTCAATTCTTCAACCTGGAGTCGCGTAAGGTCCTCCTCAAGGTAAATCTTGTCCTGAAGAGTAAATAATTTTCGTTTGGCCCTCAACGCCTTCATACGCTCTTCCGCATTTTTGAAGCGTATGACTAATGTGGAGTCGGGAGAGAACCACACTCTCTCGAGAGTAACATCTGTTAACTCAAGAGTGTTGTGAATGAAAGCATTTCCAGCTTGAATTGGATCAGTAGGTTTGGACAACCTACGAACCTTGAGATTGGTTCATGGCATTCTAGATTCTAGACAATCCTACATGTTTCTGGACGGTCTGAATGACAAAATAAAGGGATATGCTAAGGCTCTTAAACTCCTGCACAAGTCAGATCGTATAAAAAATTGCTCAATAGCAAGATCTAAAGCAAGCCACATTATGCATTGCCTAGAAACCAAACTAGTTCAAATACAACTAGCCCCATTTCGACAGTTGGAGGCTACCTAATGCTAGATTGAATAAAATGGCTAGAGAGGATATAAGTAAGCAAGTTTGTCGTTTGTAGGTGCAAGACAAAATGTGGGGTCTAGGGCGCTAGTGGATGGCTTAAGGACAACTTCATTTGGATGAAATGCTAGATGAGTCAGGTAGCAATGGTAATCATTGATGAATGAACACAGTTGGACACAGACATGCCACATCCAAAAGAGGTACCACCAAAGAAGCGCATTGTTTCAAGCAAAGAGCCCACTAGGGACCTCACATACTAAAACATCTTCCATTGTTTAAATTACTTGCATTATTGCATGCTCTTATCTTAGTCAAGTTAAGATATATCAGGTTACAAAAATGGAATAAAATAATATAGGAAAATAAAACCATGCAAAGGCTAAAGATTGCCCTCGATAAGTTTTCATTTGAAAAAAACTCTCATCTTTAAGAGTGCACCTAAGAATAAGCAAAATTTCCTTCTATATACAAGTATAAGAAGGCATTGTAAAAGGCATGATAATTTGATATACAAATTTATATTTGTCTACGTGAGTGCATTATTCTTCCAAAATTGGTTTGTCTTCATAAAATGGGAGTGGCTCACCTCTAAGGTTGGACTGTTTTGACAATATTGAAACAGAGGTTTTTTTTCTTCTCTCAAGCTCGAGAATCATTGATTGGTGCATCATGGTTTTAAATTTTGGATTTAATCATACGAAATTTTGCAGATTTGTGTCTTGATTAACAACAACCGTTTTCTACAATCTCCAAACAACTGTTTTGGAATATTTCAGCAGAGCCTTTCCAGATTTATGCTATTTTAGTGCAAAGTTTTCAAAACTGCATTCTGGGTCTTAACAAAATTTACAGTAAAACTAAATCTAGTTTAAAGCTTGAAAATACCCTGCCACAACATTTATCAAAACTGCATACAGGACAAACTGCCCAAATGAGCAGTTGATATTTAACATAGCTACCTTCAATATGAAGGCAAGGACAAGGATAACTGACAGTGTTTCCAAAGGTGATTTAAACTGGTGTCTTGCTCACCTAATTGATATTGTAAGGGAAGAGAAAAAGAGTGAAATGGAAATCTCTAAGTTAACAGCCATGGGCAGGCTAAAATAAGTACCAATGAAGGGGGAAATAGCTATTGAAAGAATCTGCCACCATGCAAAAATGTTTAGGAAAACATTGAACATAAAATGCTGAGAGGAGATATCATCAAAAGCAATGAATCGATTGGAAATATAGACAGCAGTTATCTAATATTTGGGTCAAAAAGGATTATATAAGTCTGAACATGGAGGAAACTCAAGATTTGATGGAAATGTTGTGAATTCTATTATGGCTTCAAAAATGTAGATACCAGAATAGCACACATTATGCTCAAGTAGTGTTCGAAATGGTTCATCACAGCATGGTTGGTTCAAAAAAGAGCCTTATGATTATGAAAGCACAACATAAAAGGACCAAAAGCATTAAATGCATGCCATCGCAGCCTATGTCAAACATGATTGGAATGATGATGTAGACCAAACTACTCAACCCTAGTGGTTAAGAATATTGGTTGTTTATGATGCATAAAGTTCATCTCGTACATGAAAGGAAAATAATCTCTCCAAATCACATACTCATCAATTGCTCATGACCTTAGAGAAGTGAATAAACAGTAGCAAAGGAGCAAAATGTAACAGTGCAGGTTACTTCTCTTGAAAGCCCAAGGACTTTGTGTAAAAGTAGTGACTGTTTACAGCCTATGGGAGGTCAGGTATAATTCTGTTGCATTTAATCCATAAGATGGGGTTAGAAGTAGACAATTAGACAATTTGTGACATAAAGTATCCTACAATAGAGGCCTAAGCTCCACAGTAATAATTGTGTGCTTGCTTCTATTAATATTTTATAACTTTTACTACTTTTGTCATGTTTTTCTGTACAGATATTCCATATTTATGACAATATGGCATATGCAGTGTATGCAAAATTCATGAATAATGCACAATGACATGGTTCTCATTACATGGTTATAGAAAGTGATAGAAAACCCTCTGATTTATCGCGAGTTCCCGATTTTATAATGAGAAATTTGACTCGACGAGAAATTATCGAGAATTTGGTGAAATTTGGCCATGCAGGGGAAGACACAAAACACAAAACTCGCTGAGATATTTTGTATGTTGTATTTTGTTGGTTTTGATGATCAAGAATTGTAATTGAACTCTTTTTTATGAAAATCTAATAGAAAATCAACTTTTTGGCTCTCCAAAATTTGTTTTAAATGTGTTCTTTTTTAATTAAATTTCTTTCTTCAATTTGATTTTGCCAAATTTTCTTGAGTTACAAAGAAACTCTCTAAAATTGGAGTGCTGAGTTTTTGTCGAGTTACGAGTTTTCTAACTATGGTTATAGATGCCTGGTATTATTGCAATAGATGACTAATTTGAGAGCATGAGATAGTAAAAAGTAAAAAGGTAAAATAGTTTTTAACATCCACAAGAACATAGGCCATATGAGACAACCCTCATAGAAGATGTTATTTACCCAATATATGTTTATCCAACCAAACTCCAGTTAACAAAGTATGGTGTGCAACTCTACCCCCCATTGGATTTGAACCTTGAACCTCCTATTCAAAGTTTCAAAGTCGTACCATTAGGCCCACTCAAGTTGAACTCATTTGAGGTATGATATTGTATGAATGCCTGCATAATCTCATATGAGGTTTAGACTCATCCTGTTATTAGAGTCAAGAATTTCCAACGTTATTCTCATGTTGTGACAAGTGCTTCATATGACAGCAATATATGGCGATGATGACAATCGTCCTGACATCAAAATGAGCTTCACAACAATGTTAGCTTCTCACATAGATGAAAACATTATTTCTAGCCAGGTCCATTCGTGCCAACCTATCATGCATCAGCTTGTTAGGAGTTATCACATCATAGACCATGTAAGAAGTCAAGTGGTATAACCACCCCTCACAAGGTACATGCATGTAGTATAGGACAAATTAGTTGCAAGTTTGTTTGAAGGTTTGTTATGCCTAAAATAGGCATCCTATGTACTTAAATACCCTTCATTTCCATAATACAAGACATTGAAGCATTGAGTTCTAACATGTGGTATCCGAGTAGGTAGAAGGAAGAAAGAATTCTCCTTTTGATCCTCCTCTAGCTTTGACATAGAGAAAGACAAAGTGAACTCTATTTTAGAAAAGTTCTAAGTTTGTGAAAAGAAGTTTCAAGGGTAAAAATTACCCTGTAAGTATTATCTTTGTGAAGGAAAATTCCAAGGCATTTTCAAGAAGTTTAAGGGTGAAAAATCCCTGTCAAAGGCACAAGCCTTAAAGAGGGTTTGAACCCTTTTCAAGACCAAATGTCAAAAAGCCTTAAAGTAAACAACCAAGGCAAGAAAGGAAGCCATTGAAGCTCCTTAAAGATCACAAGAAAAGGAGGCCATAGAAGCCCGTTAAAATTTCAAGGAAGGAAACCATTTGAAGCTCCTTAAAGGTTACAAGAAAAGGAAGCCATAGTAGCTCCTTTTTAAAATCACAAAGAAGCCATTTTGAAAGGAATTGAAGAGGAATATTGAAGAAGATTAAAAATATAGAGGGCACATAAAACATAGCCCATTCAAGCCATTTTGCAGCATTATAAACATTCCAAGAGAACATGTTAAGGCATAGAAAGAAGCTTAAGTTTCTTAAAAGATTGTATATCAGAAACACAAGGAAAAAAAATAGGCAAGCTTCAACAAATAGCCTTTTCAAAGGCACTTCAGAATTTGGAACAAAGAGCAAAAGAAAGAACAAAAAATTACAAAGTAGTAGTTTGTTGAGGTAAACAAAACATTGTACAACAAATTTTGAGCAAAGAGATAAAACGCGCAGGTCATAAACTATCAAAGTCAAGAAAAGAAAAAGTTAAAAGTGTGCATGTGCAATTCAAACAAGAGTTTCAATCACCACTTCAAAAATAGAGTAAGGTGTGGACACGTTGGCATTGTCCAACCAATAGTAAATAGAATTTGGCACCATTCGCTTAGTGCAAGAAAACAATGAATACAAGGGCAAGAGGCTTGTGTGTTGAAAGAAATTAGAGAACGCAGACGTCGGAAGAATTCATATACAACTCATCCATAATACCTCACCACTCTTACAAGCAACAAGACCATGCTTGACTACGAAGAACCGGTACAAGCACTCGACAAAGCACATATATAAAACATGAAGAAGTGCAAAGGAGAAAGCTAGAACAAAAACATAAGAAATTGATTTGGTCAGTGAGAAGAGAAATTCATTTGCTAAGCAAGAAGAGAAATTCATTTGCATGACAAGAAGAGAAATCCATTCGCTTGGCAAGAAGAGAAATTCATTCGCTTGGCAAGAAGATAAATTCATTCGCTCGAGCAAGAAGACAATGGAACTTGCTCAAAAGAAGAAAATAACGTCAAAATTGAGATGCCCCAAGCAACATGTCATTGATGCAAGAAGCTCTCAAACCTAAACCCATAATTCGAAAACTCTCAAGACCGATGTGAGCCACCCAGGAAAGTGCGACGAGAGGAGATTGCCCATCACCATGGTGGTGAATTTGTAAGACGAAAAACAAATTGATGACCCAATGTTGCCTCTTTGAGGGCATGAAGAACAAAGAGAAAAGGGAAACTAAGAATGACGTCAAAAATTTGACGTCAACTGCATAACTGTTATGAACCTTACACTAAAATAAAACCACATCCACACAATATTGCAATAATAATAGAAAATGAGCTTAAATTAACTATATTGAAAGAGGAAAATAGAAATGCAGCAAATTATATTGTAGAAAGCACGAACACATTACAAAATAGTAGGCCTCTTCGAGGGGGAAACCTCCTTAGAAGCAGAGCTTGAATACAACAAAATATTCAATACCTTCATCTATGCCCCCTTGCCTTTTTACAATACTCTTCGTAATCCTAACTATAACACTCAAGGGTTGGCTTCACATGCAAGTGGCCATCCGAGCTAGAATCTTCTACCAAACAAGCAATTACATTTTGTATAACGGTTACATTAAATGGCTACACTTGTCTAGGTGCTTCAAATGCCACATACACATCACAAAACATTACATAATATTATTAGGATGGGGTCCCCACATTAGAAAGGGGGTCATTACATAATAAGGTTAGGATGGGGTCCTAACATGCCCTTCCCCTTCAAAAAGCTTGGTCCTCAAAGCTAGAGATGAGGAAATTGCTGGAGAGGCTCCCATGTGGCATCTTCTGGCTGTAAACCCTACCACTAGACCAAAACTTCAATGATGGTATGGTTACGGAGGGTGTGGGTTCTTTGGTACAAAATGTTGTCAAGCTCCAAGATGATCGAGCCTTCATCATCTAATTCAGGGAGTGTTGACTGGAATTGAATGCAATTTCCTAGTACTTGCTTGAGATAAGAGACATGGAAGATTGGATGGATCTTGGAAGAAGGTGGTAACGCAAGCTTATAGGCCACTTTTCCAATTCGTTAAAATACCTCGTAGGGTCCATAAAATCGTGAGGCCAATTTTTGATGAGTTCGAAGTTGCATGGAATATTGTTTGTAGGGCTGGAGTGGAAGAAAGACCATCTCACCTTTCCTGAAGTCTAAAAAGCAATAATAAACCTTTGAGGACCTGGAACACGCCTCCTTCATAATAGCTCTGAGGACTAGAATGTGATCTGTGGTCTGGTGATCTTGTCGAAAACCAGCTTGGCCAAGGGTCCTGAAACCACCCTCCTCCAACCTTCGGGAGAGAAGCACATCCAATGTTGTGGCATAGAGCTTGGCAAAGATATGCCCAATCATGATAGTCTTGTAGTTATTAGGTTCATGGGGATCACCTGCCTTATGAATGGGGTGAATGATATGCTGAGTCCAGGAATTAGGAAACCCAGAACAGACGAGAGAGATTAAAGAGATTAGTGAGGGGCCCAACAAGAGGGTCAATACCATGCTTTATAAATTCTGCCTATAACCCATCCAAATCAGCTGCTTTGCTCGTAAAAAGTTTCCTGATAGCCTTCCTGACAAGACTAGTAGAAAAGAGGTCGCACGAAGAGGGGGGGAGGGAACAGTAATGGGAGGCTGATTTGGGATGGTATAGAGGGAAGAGGCAAGAATGGTCCAAGTGGAAAGATCGATCCCATGAATAATCCGATCATGGGGGGAGGATAAGGCGCCGAAGGATTTAGGAGACTCGTTGAAGGGAGTGGATAAGATCAAGTTTATGCCAAGAGAGGAAGAGACGCTTCTTCTTGTGAAGAAGCATCCTATAGTCTTTGTGGGAAATGGCATAGAGCAGGGAAGGATTCCGAATGGCATATTTCAACTTTCGGTGAGCAAACTTACATTCCTCATCATACCAGATGTTCATGGGGCAATGACCAGGGGGACGCGGACGGGGGTGAGGACGAGGAGTGTGGGTGTAAGAGTCCAAAGCGGCCTTCCAAATAGTTTGGACCAAGCAAGCAGAACGATCGGAAACATCGGGAAGAGAAGACACCCTGGGGAGAACCCGACGCAACCGATCCATGTAGGTAAAGGAATAATAATAGTCAAAGTCTATAATGACTCAAGGGCTAGAAGGGGAGGGAATAGAAGACACCCCGGGGAGAACTCGACACAAATTACGAATAACCGCCCATTTGTTGGCTTTCCTAGTTGTGGCTACTTGTTCCCCGGCTTTCTTCAATTCTTCAACCCGGAGTCGCGTAAGGTCCTCCTCAAGGTAA
Organism: Wollemia nobilis; assembly: GCA_028583015.1. Classification (NCBI taxonomy): domain Eukaryota; kingdom Viridiplantae; phylum Streptophyta; class Pinopsida; order Araucariales; family Araucariaceae; genus Wollemia; species Wollemia nobilis. The sequence goes on along the minus strand of JAQPPZ010000613.1, from coordinate 1,305,308 downwards.
ATCTTGTCTCGAAGAGTAAATAATTTTCGTTTGGCCCTCAACGCCTTCATACGCTCTTCCGCATTTTTGAAGCGTATGACTAATGTGGAGTCGGGAGAGAACCACACTCTCTCGAGAGTAACATCTGTTAACTCAAGAGTGTTGTGAATGAAAGCATTTCCAGCTTGAATTGGATCAGTAGGTTTGGACAACCTACGAACCTTGAGATTGGTTCATGGCATTCTAGATTCTAGACAATCCTACATGTTTCTGGACGGTCTGAATGACAAAATAAAGGGATATGCTAAGGCTCTTAAACTCCTGCACAAGTCAGATCATATAAAAAATTGCTCAATAGCAAGATCTAAAGCAAGCCACATTATGCATTGCCTAGAAACCAAACTAGTTCAAATACAACTAGCCCCATTTCGACAGTTGGAGGCTACCTAATGCTAGATTGAATAAAATGGCTAGAGAGGATATAAGTAAGCAAGTTTGTCGTTTGTAGGTGCAAGACAAAATGTGGGGTCTAGGGCGCTAGTGGATGGCTTAAGGACAACTTCATTTGGATGAAATGCTAGATGAGTCAGGTAGCAATGGTAATCATTGATGAATGAACATAGTTGGACACAGACATGCCACATCCAAAAGAGGTACCACCAAAGAAGCACATTGTTTCAAGCAAAGAGCCCACTAGGGACCTCACATACTAAAACATCTTCCATTGTTTAAATTACTTGCATTATTGCATGCTCTTATCTTAGTCAAGTTAAGATATATCAGGTTACAAAAATGGAATAAAATAATATAGGAAAATAAAACCATGCAAAGGCTAAAGATTGCCCTCGATAAGTTTTCATTTGAAAAAAACTCTCATCTTTAAGAGTGCACCTAAGAATAAGCAAAATTTCCTTCTATATACAAGTATAAGAAGGCATTGTAAAAGGCATGATAATTTGATATACAAATTTATATTTGTCTACGTGAGTGCATTATTCTTCCAAAATTGGTTTGTCTTCATAAATTGGGAGTGGCTCACCTCTAAGCTTGGACTGTTCTGACAATATCAAAACAGAGGTTTTGTTTCTTCTCTCAAGCTCGAGAATCATTGATTGGTGCATTATGGTTTTAAATTTTGGATTTAATCATATAAAATTTTGCAGATTTATGTCTTGATTAACAACAACCGTTTTCTACAATCTCCAAAAAACTGTTTTGGAATATTTCAGCAGAGCCTTTCCAGATTTATGCTATTTTAGTGCAAAGTTTTCAAAACTGCATTCTGGGTCTTAACAAAATTTACAGTAAAACTAAATCTAGTTTAAAGCTTGAAAATACCCTGCCACAACATTTATCAAAACTGCATACAGGACAAACTGCCCAAATGAGCAGTTGATAATTAACATAGTTACCTTCAATATGAAGGCAAGGACGAGGATAACTGACGGTGTTTCAAAAGGTTATTTAAACTGGTGTCTTGCTCACCTATTGATATTGAAAGGGAAGAGAAAAAGAGTGAATTGGAAATATCTAAGTTAACAGCAATGGGCAGGCTAAAAGGAGTACCAATGAAGGGGGGAAATAGCTATTGAAAGAATCTGCCACCATGCAAAAATGTTTAGGAAAACATTGAACATAAAATGCTGAGAGGAGATATCATCAAAAGCAATGAATCGATTGGAAATATAGACAGCAGTTATCTAATATTTGGGTCAAAAAGGATTATGTAAGTCTGAACATGGAGGAAACTCAAGATTTGATGGAAATGTTGTGAATTCTATTATGGCTTCAAAGATGTAGATACCAGAATGGCACCCATTATGCTCAAGTAGTGTTCGAAATGGTTCATCACAGCATGGTTGGTTCAAAAAAGAGCCTTATGATTATGAAAGCACAACATAAAAGGACCAAAAGCATTAAATGCATGCCATCGCAGCCTATGTCAAACATGATTGGAATGATGATGTAGACCAACCTACTCAACCCTAGTGGTTAAGATTCAAGAATATTGGTTGTTTATGATGCATAAAGTTCATCTCGTACATGAAAGGAAAATAATCTCTCCAAATCACATACTCATCAATTGCTCATGACCTTAGAGAAGTGAATAAACAGTAGCAAAGGAGCAAAATGTAACAGTGCAGGTTACTTCTCTTGAAAGCCCAAGGACTTTGTGTAAAAGTAGTGACTGTTTACAGCCTATGGGAGGTCAGGTATAATTCTGTTGCATTTAATCCATAAGATGGGGTTAGAAGTAGACAATTAGACAATTTGTGACATAAAGTATCCTACAATAGAGGCCTAAGCTCCACAGTAATAATTGTGTGCTTGCTTCTATTAATATTTTATAACTTTTACTACTTTTGTCATGTTTTTCTGTACAGATATTCCATATTTATGACAATATGGCATATGCAGTGTATGCAAAATTCATGAATAATGCACAATGACATGGTTCTCATTACATGGTTATAGAAAGTGATAGAAAACCCTCTGATTTATCGCGAGTTCCCGATTTTATAATGAGAAATTTGACTCGACGAGAAATTATCGAGAATTTGGTGAAATTTGGCCATGCAGGGGAAGACACAAAACACAAAACTCGCTGAGATATTTTGTATGTTGTATTTTGTTGGTTTTGATGATCAAGAATTGTAATTGAACTCTTTTTTATGAAAATCTAATAGAAAATCAACTTTTTGGCTCTCCAAAATTTGTTTTAAATGTGTTCTTTTTTAATTAAATTTCTTTCTTCAATTTGATTTTGCCAAATTTTCTTGAGTTACAAAGAAACTCTCTAAAATTGGAGTGCTGAGTTTTTGTCGAGTTACGAGTTTTCTAACTATGGTTATAGATGCCTGGTATTATTGCAATAGATGACTAATTTGAGAGCATGAGATAGTAAAAAGTAAAAAGGTAAAATAGTTTTTAACATCCACAAGACCATAGGCCATATGAGACAACCCTCATAGAAGATGTTATTTACCCAATATATGTTTATCCAACCAAACTCCAGTTATCAAAGTATGGTGTACAACTCTACCCCCCATTGGATTTGAACCTTGAACCTCCTATTCAAAGTTTCAAAGTCGTACCATTAGGCCCACTCAAGTTGAACTCATTTGAGGTATGATATTGTATGAATGCCTGCATAATCTCATATGAGGTTTAGACTCATCCTGTTATTAGAGTCAAGAATTTCCAACGTTATTCTCATGTTGTGACAAGTGCTTCATATGACAGCAATATATGGCGATGATGACAATCGTCCTGACATCAAAATGAGCTTCACAACAATGTTAGCTTCTCACATAGATGAAAACATTATTTCTAGCCAGGTCCATTCGTGCCAACCTATCATGCATCAGCTTGTTAGGAGTTATCACATCATAGACCATGTAAGAAGTCAAGTGGTATAACCACCCCTCACAAGGTACATGCATGTAGTATAGGACAAATTAGTTGCAAGTTTGTTTGAAGGTTTGTTATGCCTAAAATAGGCATCCTATGTACTTAAATACCCTTCATTTCCATAATACAATCATTGAAGCATTGAGTTCTAACATGTGGTATCAGAGTAGGTAGAAGGAAGAAAGAATTCTCCTTTTGATCCTCCTCTAGCTTTGACATAGAGAAAGACAAAGTGAACTCTATTTTAGAAAAGTTCTAAGTTTGTGAAAAGAAGTTTCAAGGGTAAAAATTACCCTGTAAGTATTATCTTTGTGAAGGAAAATTCCAAGGCATTTTCAAGAAGTTTAAGGGTGAAAAATCCCTGTCAAAGGCACAAGCCTTAAAGAGGGTTTGAACCCTTTTCAAGACCAAATGTCAAAAAGCCTTAAAGTAAACAACCAAGGCAAGAAAGGAAGCCATTGAAGCTCCTTAAAGATCACAAGAAAAGGAGGCCATAGAAGCCCGTTAAAATTTCAAGGAAGGAAACCATTTGAAGCTCCTTAAAGGTTACAAGAAAAGGAAGCCATAGTAGCTCCTTTTTAAAATCACAAAGAAGCCATTTTGAAAGGAATTGAAGAGGAATATTGAAGAAGATTAAAAATATAGAGGGCACATAAAACATAGCCCATTCAAGCCATTTTGCAGCATTATAAACATTCCAAGAGAACATGTTAAGGCATAGAAAGAAGCTTAAGTTTCTTAAAAGATTGTATATCAGAAACACAAGGAAAAAAAATAGGCAAGCTTCAACAAATAGCCTTTTCAAAGGCACTTCAGAATTTGGAACAAAGAGCAAAAGAAAGAACAAAAAATTACAAAGTAGTAGTTTGTTGAGGTAAACAAAACATTGTACAACAAATTTTGAGCAAAGAGATAAAACGCGCAGGTCATAAACTATCAAAGTCAAGAAAAGAAAAAGTTAAAAGTGTGCATGTGCAATTCAAACAAGAGTTTCAATCACCACTTCAAAAATAGAGTAAGGTGTGGACACGTTGGCATTGTCCAACCAATAGTAAATAGAATTTGGCACCATTCGCTTAGTGCAAGAAAACAATGAATACAAGGGCAAGAGGCTTGTGTGTTGAAAGAAATTAGAGAACGCAGACGTCGGAAGAATTCATATACAACTCATCCATAATACCTCACCACTCTTACAAGCAACAAGACCATGCTTGACTACGAAGAACCGGTACAAGCACTCGACAAAGCACATATATAAAACATGAAGAAGTGCAAAGGAGAAAGCTAGAACAAAAACATAAGAAATTGATTTGGTCAGTGAGAAGAGAAATTCATTTGCTAAGCAAGAAGAGAAATTCATTTGCATGACAAGAAGAGAAATCCATTCGCTTGGCAAGAAGAGAAATTCATTCGCTTGGCAAGAAGATAAATTCATTCGCTCGAGCAAGAAGACAATGGAACTTGCTCAAAAGAAGAAAATAACGTCAAAATTGAGATGCCCCAAGCAACATGTCATTGATGCAAGAAGCTCTCAAACCTAAACCCATAATTCGAAAACTCTCAAGACCGATGTGAGCCACCCAGGAAAGTGCGACGAGAGGAGATTGCCCATCACCATGGTGGTGAATTTGTAAGACGAAAAACAAATTGATGACCCAATGTTGCCTCTTTGAGGGCATGAAGAACAAAGAGAAAAGGGAAACTAAGAATGACGTCAAAAATTTGACGTCAACTGCATAACTGTTATGAACCTTACACTAAAATAAAACCACATCCACACAATATTGCAATAATAATAGAAAATGAGCTTAAATTAACTATATTGAAAGAGGAAAATAGAAATGCAGCAAATTATATTGTAGAAAGCACGAACACATTACAAAATAGTAGGCCTCTTCGAGGGGGAAACCTCCTTAGAAGCAGAGCTTGAATACAACAAAATATTCAATACCTTCATCTATGCCCCCTTGCCTTTTTACAATACTCTTCGTAATCCTAACTATAACACTCAAGGGTTGGCTTCACATGCAAGTGGCCATCCGAGCTAGAATCTTCTACCAAACAAGCAATTACATTTTGTATAACGGTTACATTAAATGGCTACACTTGTCTAGGTGCTTCAAATGCCACATACACATCACAAAACATTACATAATATTATTAGGATGGGGTCCCCACATTAGAAAGGGGGGAATTACATAATAAGGTTAGGATGGGGTCCTAACATGCCCTTCCCCTTCAAAAAGCTTGGTCCTCAAAGCTAGAGATGAGGAAATTGCTGGAGAGGCTCCCATGTGGCATCTTCTGGCTGTAAACCCTACCACTAGACCAAAACTTCAATGATGGTATGGTTACGGAGGGTGTGGGTTCTTTGGTCCAAAATGTTGTCAAGCTCCAAGATGATCGAGCCTTCATCATCTAATTCAGGGAGTGTTGACTGGAATTGAATGCAATTTCCTAGTACTTGCTTGAGATAAGAGACATGGAAGATTGGATGGATCTTGGAAGAAGGTGGTAACGCAAGCTTATAGGCCACTTGTCCAATTCGTTAAAATACCTCGTAGGGTCCATAAAATCGTGAGGCCAATTTTTGATGAGCTCGAAGTTGCATGGAATATTGTTTGTAGGGCTGGAGTCGAAGAAAGACCATCTCACCTATGCTGAAGCTACACTCAGAACGGTGTTGGTCAGTCTGTTTGCACATCCAATTTTGAGCCAGCACCAAGTTCTCCTTCAATTGTTGCAAAATTTGGGCACGTCCTAAAGAGTTGCATCCACCACATGAACTTTGGAGTTTCTAGGAACATATAAAGAGGGAGATGGAGGTGGGTACCCATAAATTGCCTCAAAAGGAGTCATTCTAGAAGTTGTGTGGAATTAAGTGTTGTACCACCATTCAGCCAAAGGAAGCCACTTAGCCCAATGTGTTGGGTGTTCAGAGGTAAAATGGTGAAGGTAAGTTTCCAAGAACTTGTTGATGATTTCAGTATGCCCATCCATCTGTGGATGATAGGCTGAGCTCATTCGCAATTGCGTTTCCTACAGTTTAAACAGTTCTTGCCAAAATAAAATATTAAAAGTGGGGTCACGGTTAGACACAATGGATTTGGGCATACTGTGGAGTTTGAAAATGGAGTCCATGAATATTTGAGCAATGGTGGAGGCATGGTAAGGATGGGTGAGGGAATAGAAATGAGCATACGTCAAGAGACAATCCACCACCACAAGAATGATCGATTTTCCTGTGGATTTAGGAAGGCCTTCAATAAAATCCATGGAGATATCAGTCCATACATTATTTGGGATTGGCAAGGGTTGTAGAGTACCTAAAGTACGAACCATTTCTCCTTCATCTATTGGCAAAATTCACATTCGATCACAAAATTTTGAATATCTTTTTGCATTCCCTCCCAATAGAATGACCTTTTAGCTCTCACATATGTCTTCAAGAATCACCCAGGTGTTGTAGGTGAGTTGGAGACGAGAGGGCAATCCTCCAAGGGAGGTCCCAGGTTCGAATCCACCCTACCAAAAAGTTGAATTGGGTACCCAAAATCCAATTGATAATGTTGGTGCGAGCAAGGCCGGTGCGACTCCCGGGTGACTTTGACGGTGTAGAACCCCCTGGTCGTGGTCTCTCAGACCAAGGCGGCCCCGCAAGGGGTTTTTCGATTAAAAAAAATATGTCTTCAAGAATCCTAAATGGCCTATGGTAGGTGAAGCATGCATTTCCCTCATAATATCCTCATGGAGTGATGAAGTTTTGGAGACCACAATGTGACCTTGATATCTTAACAAGTGTCCATCCCATGAATATCCAACATGCGAATTGGGATCCCTTTGGAGTTGTTCCTACAAAGTCTTTAAGGACTGGTCCTTGGTCGTGTCTTCTTGAAGTTGGGAGACCCATTGGGGAAGTGGGGATGAAAGGGTTTACACTATCACTTGATCCTCAAACTGATGGGAGAGGGAATTTGCCGCAATATTCTCCTTTCCTTTCTTATACATGATGTCATAATCATACCCCAACAATTTTGAAACCCATTTTTGTTGTGCTAGAGTAGATACCCTTTGTTCCAAGAAATATTTCAAACTTTGGTGGTCCGTTTTTATAGAGAAATGTCTCCCAATGAGATATGGTCACTGTTGGTTACGAATCTGCCACTAGGAAAGGTTTTAGGTCTTTGCGCCCTAGATTCGCCTAGCAGATTGAAAGGCCGGAAGGAAGGAATGCCTTCCGTGCCAATCTCCGGAGAAGGCCGACTTCCTATGTTTTTCAATTTAGTTTAGAGTGCTGAAAGAGATCTAAATGGTGCAGAAAGGGATGTAAATGTGATTTACTTCGGGTGAGGGAGATAAGCAGCACAGTTACTAACCAGACACTTTTACCAACAACAATCAAAACAATGTATACTTAGAAAAAATTAGCACTTTCCTATCCTATGTATCCTTTCTATTTTATTCCAGATATACTTAATTGTCGATGCTGAGATCCAGATATGCAGAATGACAACAATAAAAAAAATAAGCAACATGAAGCAAAAATACTAAAGAAAGGCAGCATACAAGATAGACGCAACTAATGAGCCAAATATACTTTTGAATTAAGAGCAGATGTACAGCTAGAGAAGCTTCTTAGCAAGATATCCCCCCTTTTTCCCCCTTTTTACAATGAGACGCACTTGCTATTTATAGCATTTTTCCCTCCCCATTACAATGAGAAGCGCACATCCCCAAACCTGCCAAAAGCTGCAAAAGCTGCAAAAAGGGGAAATATTTGATCTCGGTAGGCCATCCCTGTACTTGCAGTATGCTCTCACTTGATTTCGTACAACTTCTGACAGTCTTGGTCGCTGAAAAGGGGGCTATCGTCTAACTTTGGTAGCTGGAGTACAATTATCTTTTAATGCTCAGCCACTCTCACTCAAATTCTAATCAGCACGAACTCCAAAATCTGACCTGGAGAAGAGGGGAAAGACATCCCAAACGCTCTCTTTGACAGCAGCCAAAAATCGCTAAAAATGCAAGATGCGCCGAGAATCGCTAAATAGCGAAGGCGATCTGGGGAATGATGATTCAAGGCAAACTTTGGCCTGAGCTCGAAAGCGCTCACAAAATGAGCGATTTTGGGCTTTTCTGCTTGGCACTGGCGATTTCGAGCCCGGGAATCTCTTTGCTGGATGTCGCTAGGAAAGTCAAGCGACTTCAGGTTCGGGGAAGAGCGACAGTGATTTCGGGCTCAAAGCCTTACCAACCTCGCAGGATCAAAAGCACTAAAAATCCTGCGCGCTAGACGGTTTTTCTCTTCGCGACGGTGATCGCGAGCCCACCTACTCCTCTCTGGTGCCCCTTTCGCTTGAAACGTGCCATAGCGACGGGCGGATAGTGCGCGCGGTAGCAACTTCAGGTTCAAAGGACTTAGGCAAATCTCCCACCTTGAAACACGACCCTTGGTCGCTAAAAAACTCATTTTTGCCCGAAATCGCGCTACAAAATCAGCGATATTGGGAAGGGAGGAAGCACTTAATAAAGTTTTACAAATTTTATGTCGATGATGGCATTAGACCTGATGGAAGCTGGGGACCGAAAACATAACACCTTGCAGAAGCACCAAGGAAATTCACCATAACATATGAGGAAAGAACGGAGAAGAAGGAGAGTGGCAACAACCTGATAAAATTTACGCCCCTATCAAAAATGTGGCAACATTCTGGCGGCTCGCGGGGTATCGAGCTCGCCTCGATGCAAGAATCCACGTCTTTATCCTTTGGGCCCGGAGTCACCCCCGGATTCTGTTTCCTTTTCCTGTAGGCCCTGGTCCTGCTACTCTGTATCTTGTTGCTCTTCCTTCGAAGGACTTTCCTCCTCGGGTTGATTTTCATTATTTTCTCCTTGAGACCCCTCTGTTGATGGCTCTTCTCCCTCCTCTCGATCTTCGTCTGGAGTGAACCTCCCGGAGGCAAGGCGAGCCTTAATGTGCTCATATGTCTCTTGCACTTGAGCCCATGCATTTTCATAGAAGGGCTCCATTTTACGGATGTCGCTAGTTAGGTACTTGAAGGTCTCTAGCTGAACTATGCCCATCTGCTCGACCCTCTGGCCCAAATCCAGTAAACAAGAACGAATGGTACAAAATTTTGAGGTGAGCTCCATCACTTGCTCTTGCTGAATAGGATCCTCCCATTCGTCGATCTCATAAGTGTCATCAGCGAAGGTATCCCACAACTGGCGCAAAGCTTCTTTTGGCAAGCACTCGCCTTCGCTATCGGTGAAGTTTGGGAATCCATGAGCTGAGAGAGTCAAGAAAGGGGATGAGCATATGTCCTTTTCTTGGTTCAACAAGTCCAGCAATGCCCTGGTTTTCTGAATATTCTGAAATCTTTCAAAGAATGTGTGTAAGGTGGCCCTTGCGGTTTCCCAATCAAAGGCAACGGAATCTGTAGCAGGTACTTGGAGGTTCTGGTGCTCAAGGTTTCCTGCCTTGACTGCCAGATCAAGCCAGCGATCTGCTTCACGCTTTGCCTCCTCCAACACAGGCTTACCCTGTGCGGATGCTTCTTGAATCTGGGTGAGAAATACAAACACCCTAAGGTCTTTAGAAGTCCGTGGCCTGAAATTTTTCAACAACCTGGTTCGGATCTGTTTGACACTATCCTTGGAGAACGTCTCCACAACCTTTTCTTCTAACTCTTGCTTTGTCTGCTGAAGTTGATCTTGAAGCTCTTCGATTTGACGCCTAGCAACTTTTTTCTACTCCGATGCCTCCTTCTGAAGGCTTGCCAGCTGCTCTCTTAGTTGCAGGCGCTCTTTTTCAGAATTCTCAAACTGAGCCTGCACCTTGGCCATGCCTTCCTCTAACTTCATCTTCTCATTCTCCATCTCATAATAACGTTGTTGCAACTGGAAATATTTCAAGCGTAATGTATCAGTCCCATCATGGACAGCTAGTGCCTCATTCTCGAAACTGACCTCATCCAGATTTTTGGCCGTGCTCTTATACTCATAGTCCCTAGGTTGCATGTCCTTTATGGGCTTCTTCACTCTTGGAATCTTCTTCTCCTTGTACAGGAGCATGCTCTCTGAGTCGAACATGATGCGTTTCTCAACTGTGGCAATTTCTTCGCCTCTTCGCTTAATTGCATTCTGCATCCATTTGCCTGAAGAGCGCTTTGGGCGAGAAGTGGCGGGCTGATTAGGCCGCGATATGAGGGATTGGCTCTCCATTATTTGGATCAGACTTGTGTCTCCAAAAAGAGACCTGGCTAGGGGCAGACCTTGTTGTGACACCTCCTCTTTCATGAACAGGCGCGGAGAACCGGCGGAAGGGCGCTCCTCTTCTTTGTGGAGTGACTTAGTCTGGGCGGGAGCAACAGATGAGTCCTCAGGATGTTCGGATGAGATGTGGGGGAAGGGAGGTGAGACCGAAACGACGGCATCTAACGGAGTCTTGGTCAAGGCTTGAAGGGTATCAGGCCTTGCAGAGGATAGGCCATGATGGGACTGCTTAGGTATGACTGGTGAAACCTCTTTTTTCAAACCAACAACGAACCATACACCCTTTCAGCTAATGTACGGGCAAGAAGCAGTGGTACTGGTAGAGTTTTTGGTACCAATCCTGAGGGTAGCAGTCGAAAATCGACTAAGTGAAGAAGAGAGCATCGGGGAGCGGCTGACAACATTGGTTCGACTAGGGGAGAAAAGGGTCATGGCACAGTGGGCAACGGAGATATCGCAGAAAAGGAGAAAATTTTGGCATGACAAGCATCTTCGGAAGATGGACCTAAAGGCTGGTGAATTGGTCCTCAAATATAATAGAAAAAGAGAGATCAAGCCTGGGAAATTGAAAACCTTATGGCTTGGACCCTTCCAAGTGGAAGAGGTATTGGAGAACGGGGCAGTCAGACTAAGGAAACTGGACAGAACAGTCTGCCCCGAAGTAATAAACGGTTTTAAAATGAAACTATACAGGCCCCATGTTCAGATAAACATGATCAGTTTAGAACAATCAGAGGGAAATCCCGGAACCAAGAGAGATGAATCAAATCCAGGTACTCAAACTCCAGACAATGACGAGCAAAGTGATGTTGTTCTGGAGGGAATTCATAACCTGGAATGGCTATTTGGAACCAAAGAAGGACCGGTAACCGGAAGTGGTGAACAACAACAGTTACAACAACCCGCTCCAAATAGCGAAGAGGAACAACTTCAGGTACTAGTAAAAGTTGTCCTATAGATTCCGAGAGAAGGACAGAACGAAGAGGGGGCGAGAATTCTACAACAAATGTAGTTGGAAACTCAGGGATTGCACGAAGAGTATGTATCTCTGAGACAGTACAATAGCCAGTTGCGTGAGCAAGTCATCCAGGAGTTGGAGACCACTATGGAGAGAATTGAAGAACGTCAGGAGGTACGCAAAGATGAATGGGCGGAACAAGAGGATGAAGAACGAAGGACTGAATCGGGCAACTCCCCAGCAAGCAGTCTATTTTCCTTACCCAATGTAGACCAAGGGGAGAGGGTGAGAGAGAATTCAGTAGCATCAGACGACCAGTCCATGAGTTCATCCTCAGCCACATTAAGGATAAGACTGAACTCGAAAGATTCAGCAAACTCAGACGATGCACAAGTCACAAGATCTGAAGAACAAGTGGAATCACCTGAAAGACCAAGGGTCTGGGAAGCAGGACAGAGTTCAACAACCAATTACAGAATAACAAAAGAAGAGATGGCAGCAATCAACTGGAGGGATGTCCAGGTAGCAACAGAGGGAACAAGAAAAAGAGGTTGGAGGGATAAATCAAGCAGTGATGAAAATCAACTTGATCCCGACATTCCCCAAGTAAGTCCCCAAAGAAGCCCACGGCACCTGACTCATGATCAACAGACAAGAGTACGGTTTGCAGATGGAACACAGGTGATCGGGAGTGGAAGTTCTTAAGAAGAAGGACTGAACATTGCTAACACAAGTACAGATGAAACAACAGAATTGTCAATACCTCAACGATTCAGAACTCCATATACCGCAGCCATGCAGCGTCCTACTAAATGCGAAGAAGTAGCCCAATACAGGCTAGCAGAATTGGACCTCAAGCAACACAGGAGGGAAGTGAGAAGGCTGGAACGTCAAGTCCACGAGACTTCCAATTGGCCCATATCTGCATATGAAAACGCGAACAATTCAAGTACTGACTCAAAATTTTCAGAACAATATCAAGTAGCCTTAGCACAATGTGCACCTCAACGGCGCTTCGAGGAAGCCAGGTGGCGAAGGAGGCTGCTAAGAGCAGACCAAAGGTTGCAAATTCTGCATAACGTAACCCCAGAAAACCAACGCCAAAAAGGGAGTTCTCGGGCCGAACTCATTAATCAAGGCCAAAATAGAGGTATTTTGAGGAATCCGGAGGGTTCATCAGAGCCACTCGGTGACCAAGACTTACCTGACCAAGGGAGAAGTGTGGTTAACCTCCATCACGGTAACCAGAGTGGGAGAAATTCAACTCAGGATACCCCTAGGTCGACCAGACCACTTGCCGAACCGCAAGGTCCAACAATGGGTATGGCCACAGTTAACCCATCACTACGTGCTCCTGAGGTTAGTCCTATGGTCCAACCTCAGCGAGCTCGTAGGAACCGAAGACGTCGTCAAGAACGACAGAGGGACCGATCGAATCTCGGGCAGTTGGGAGTACGACAACCCTACAATAGGGAGATTCGATCGGAAAGAGGTCGAGGCCACAGGAACCAGGTTCGAGGGAGGAGAGGAACCTGGAATGGGAATATTAATCCGGAACGAAGAAATCAAGTAAGAGCTGTTGAGAAACCACAGAATGGCAAAATCCGAGGAAGAAGCAGAAGAGCCAGAAGAAATAACCGAAATCGGAGACAGCCGAGACCCCAACAGCCTGACCAAAACATACTTGATCGACCAGAACAGAGAAGGGAAATGTTTCGTTACTTGGATGATTGTGTAATCATCCGGCGCCATGACGAAAGCACAGAATGGATTCCATGGCAGAGACATCTAGATCCCCCAGCAGTAAAACTAGCACATCAGAGCACTGTGAGTAGACCCCTGGAGGATGTAATTGAAGAATTTGATCCAAATACCGACAGTCCAGACGAAAGAGAAATCCGTCTGGTAGAGGATTGGATGGAGCAAATACGGGTGGCGGCAGAAAGAAGCCGGCAGAACACGGGACGTCAAGGAAGTAGGCACCAGTTACCAGAACAAGGAGCCAAACAACAACTGGAAGCAGAGCAGCCGGACTAGCGAATTGTACCAAGGAACATAGTTAGACGTCCGGAGCAACCTCAGCCCGAAACTCGCCACAGACAAAGTAATCGTCGGAGACGACAAGAGTCGGATGAAGCAGAAACAGGGGGTGATGACGGTTTTAGCAGTTTCGATAGTCGAAGCCGTCATAGCAGGAATGAGATGCCAGATATCTTCGAAATCTGCATCGGCATGGCTGTGCGGTTTAGTCGGAGATATTAATGAAAAAAAAAACCGGGAAAAGACAAAACAGCACCCCTAGACGTCTAAATTCCAGACGTCTAGCTAGGTGGCGCGCATAGAGGAAACGGTTGCTAGGTGGCGGTTGGAGAAACCGTTATGGCATGCATAAGAGGCTATAAGAAGAGGTTAAACATCCATTTTCACCATTCCAAACAGTTGCAGGTAGAGGAGAAGGCAAGGAGCACGGTTGGCAGGAGAGGAAGCAGCCGAGAGGGGTGGTGAAGACAGCGTGCGCGCCACAGCAGACGTCTAGGGCATAGCAGACGTCTAGCCCAGGAGGACTGCCGTCAGACGGGCTAGGCAAGCAAATGTCTGAGCAGACGTCTAGGCCACAACAGACGTCTAACCCAGGAGGATTGTCGTCAGACGAGCTAGGCAAGCAGACTTCTAGGGCATAGCAGATGTCTATCCCAGGAGGACTGCCGTCAGACGGGCTAGGCAGGAAGACGTCTGGGCAGGAAGAACTGACATATGGCAAACAGCCAGGCAAACGTCTGGGCAGGAAAAACTGACGTCTGGCAGATAGCTAGGCAAACGTCTAGGCAGGAAAAACTGACGTCTGGCAGACATCCAGGCATACGTCTGAGCAGGAAGAGTAGACGTCCAGGCAGACGTCTAGGCAGGAAGAGTAGACGTCCAGGCAAGCGTCTGGACTAGGAAGCAAATGTCCAAACTGAAATTGTAGACGTCTGGCATCCTGGTAAGGCAGACGTCTAGCAAATTCTTCAGACGTCTGGCTGGAAAAGACAGACGGCTAGGAAGGTAGTTGAGCAATTGCAGCGGGAAATATGAGTCACATATCTGGCAAGGCTCCAAGTCAGGAAGAATCGGAAACAGAGTTTGTGTCGGCAAAGAGGCTGCGACATCACCTGGAGCACGAGGTGCGTGGACAAGTGGAGAACCCAGGGCAGACGAGAATGCGGAGGGAGGCAGCGGAATTGGCTAGAAAAAGGAGCAAGGAAGTCCAGCAAGGTGGAAAAGCACCAATTCCCACCACAGAGATTACATGGACTTGTCCGACGGGTGATTTTTGCCGGCAATGGTGGACAGAGGCAACTTATGATAACCTTGTCAAGGGAAGACTTAAGGAGGCTGGAGTACATTTTATACTACAAGTTCCGAACTTTGATAAAGAGTTCTTTAAGGGTTATCTGATTCAAATTTTGGAGAACTACAATGAGGACAACTGTAGGAGTTATGTGCGCATAGGAGATAAGGTGGTGACAGTGGACTTCTCTCCCGAGTCATTTCAGCACGTATTTGGACTACCCAGGAAGGGTAAGCCAGTGGTGAACGAAAGGGTAGACCCCAAGAAGACGCCAGAATTGATTATGAGCGTCACTACTCTGGCTAGGGCAGAAGTGGATACGATGCTTAACACCCATGGTGGAAGAGGCATCAAACAGACGTAGTTGAGACATACTAGGCTAGAAGTGATAATGAACGTTATGGCCAGATTATCAGGGGAACAGAGGAGTTCAGATTTGCCCATATGGCTGATTTCGTACTTACAGGGAATAGATAAAGGAGTTGCTTATGATTGGGCACAACATCTATCGCTCCGCATCCAGGCATTCCTATCAAGAGTAACGAAGAATTTCTCCATGGCATTTCATGCCATTGGGCTGATTTTTGACGCAGCCATGAGAGCAGGAGTACGGATTCTTGACTTTGGACCGGAGAAGAAAATTCCGGAATTAGCCCCGAGTGTCTTGCGGTGGATTGATGCACAACCACTGGCAAAGAGGACTACACCAACGAAGAAGGTGAAAGTGAAGCAGATATGTCATAAACCACTGAGGCAGGAGAAGACGGTGACTGCTTCAAAATGGGAGGATACCCAATGGTCAGGAAAGCAAACAGCCACAAAACAGACAATTGCCCAGTCACCAAAAAATAGTACAAAGGAAGAAGAAGAAGGGACGGTTTGATGAGCCACCCCCAACTCTCTCTAAAGATGCATTGCAAACCATTCAACGAAATTTAGAGACAGCTCGCTCAATCCAAAGACAGTTAGAAACTCATTAGGGGGTGGATACGGACCTCAACATCCCTTCAGCCCTTCACAATCCGGCAGCAGGATCCAGTACAGCGGTCCACATCGAACCCACAGAGTATTTTGCAGAAGCGGCATTCCAGGTTGGTGCCAGCTCACCAAAGCCAATTGGGGACTCACTGGTTAGACCAACTGCATTTGCGGCAACATTAGGGGCAGTATCAATTGACGAGCTATTCGCCGCAAATGAGGAAACACAATTAGGTAATCCGGGAGAGATTACCACACCTGCAGTGGAGGGAAGCCGAATTCCGGAGGAAGCAAGAACTGCAGGACACTCACGGGAAGACCCTATCCAGGTAGCGGAAAGAGAAATCTTACAAGAGGTGGCTGAGATAGGGGGAGAACAACCTCCACCTAGGACCGATTCGGAGAACAGGGCAGAGCCGCAGATGAGCAGTCATAAGTCAGCAGCATCCAAGGGAAAAGAGGCAGTACAAGAGGAAGAGCAGGAGGAGGAACAACAGGACCTATGGTCTCAAGTGTTTCAGGTACGGGTACCGAATTTTATGGACCCGTCAGACAACATGGATCAGCAAGCGGTTGACTGTTTTTCACAGTTAACGGAGATTATGGATAATATACGCTTGTAGTTTGAAGCAGCTTGCATGGGCCATTGGAAGCAATGGCAAGGAATGATAGAGGGAGAGATGGAGAAACTGGTCAGTTGGGCAGCACAAGGACCATGGCGGAAGGGCATCTCAGAGATATATCAGGACACCCCATGGACTTTGTCCATTTTTGGCTTGACCACAATGGAGGGGATTGCACAATTGCCAGAGAAAACACCTACTCTCTATCTGGAGCCAGCACGAGTGTATAAGTGTGGCCATAGCAACAGGAACCCTTAGCAACCTGTAGTACCAGGAGCACAGGTGGAAGTAGCTCCTGAACTATTACCGGTGTATGCACAAATGAATTTCATTGCCCATCTATTGTGTTGGTTGGGGGAAGGTTTGAAGTGTGTACACACAACTAAGAAAGCAGTTGATGAAGAACTGCGAACTGCTTTGGAGACAATACAGCGGAAGGAGACACTCCTAGATGAAGGTATGAACAGGATAGATGGCATGAGAAGGGAACTTGATAAGCTACAGAAGACCATGGAGTACCTTGGCACGCAACTGGAACAGAAAACTCGACAGATCTCCCAGTTGGAGGCAGATAATTCCCAATTGACGAAGGCTAAAGAGTTACTGGTTAAGCATGCAACGGACTTAGCAGCACAGAAAAATCAGTCCGAGCTTACATGGCAAAAGAAAGAAGAAGTTTGGCAAAAGGAGCAGGCAAGCTTGAAGGAGGAACTGTAGTAGGCACGCCAAAGGGAGGCAACTCTACAGCAGCAGTTAGCACAGAGAGCACCTTCGTCTTCTGGCTCAATGTCTGAACAGCGGATGAAGGAGATCTTCAGGAAGAGGGAGACTGAGTTGTTGGATGCTCTCAAACAGACAAAAGATCGTGCTAACAACCTTGGGGTAGAATGTGCTAAGTTTTATAACTATACCAACCAACTCAAGGAGGAGAGGGAGCTGTTGAAGATGCAGATGGAGTATGAAGCTGTTATAGAGGCTATCAACATTAAGAACCCAGTTCCACCTAAGCGGAGACAGAGACCCCACAGACCGAGCGGAGAAAGTCGCTGAGGACATCGACTTCTTCGAAGGGGAGGATAGATGTAGACAACAGTTCCAGACAACAGAAATGAGGAACTGACTATGAAAATGTCCCAAGCAATTTTGAATGTATATAGCAAATGTGGATTTATGCTATTTTGTAATGCCATTTTGTATAAGGCATAGTGTTTGCTTAGTTTAATCAGCCAATCAGAAGAGAAAAGGATTAAATGCACAAAAGGACAAAATGGCCGCCATTTGGGTTAAGGCTAGTTAAGCCAGACGTCTAGTTAGTGTAGACGTCTGGCTAGTCAGACGTCTAGTTAGTGTATACGTCTGGCTAGTCAGACGTCTAAACTGTTAGTTAGACGTCTAACTAGTTGGTTGGGCAAACGGTTGGGTGGTTGGCGCAGGTAGTTGGGGAACCGCTCCTGCAGCCTTTAAATACCCCCCTTACTTTTGCATTGTATCTGTAACCTTCTGGAGATAATAAGACAACGCTTGATCATATTGGTGTTATGCTGTGTATTGCAGATCGTGCTTGAGTGTTATTGCAGGTTGTGTTGTTAATGTTATGCAGGTTGAAGACTCTTCCTGGCAGGTTGTTTGCAGGTATTCGGGAGCGGGAGCCATGACAGCAGCCGTCTGACGCCTAGACGTCTGCACCCCAGACGTCCAGTCCCAGACGTCCAGCCCCTAGACGTCTAAGTCCCAGACGTCCAGCTCCCAGATGTCCAGTTCCTAGACGTCTAGTCCCAAGACGTCTAGCCACCTGACGTCTTCCTTCCAGACGTCTCACCCTCTGATGTCTAGTCCAAGACATCTAGCCTCCTAGCATCGTAGCCCCAGACGTCTAGTACCCAGACGTCTGGTTCCAGCCAACTGACTAATAGGCTACTCTGACGTCTGACCCCTCTGACGTCTAAGTTACTTTGTACCTTCGAGACACCATGATGATTCCTTGTCTCGTCTGTTCGATCAGTTCACCTCTCGTATCGGGAGTATACTCACCCTTGTCTACATGGTGAACGTTGTCTTGTGTTGATCTTCATCTTTCATCCATACTTGGTTGTAGCCAGAAAATCCGTCTAAGAGGGAAAACCGCTGGGCTCCTGCGACCACATGGAGAATCTGGTCGATCTGCGGGAGCGGGTAGTGATCCTTGAGAGAGGCTTTGTTTAGATTGCGAAAATCAACGCAGAGGCGGATGTCCCCGTTATTTTTTCTCACCGAGACCAAATTGGCGACCCAAGAGGAATGCTTGATAGGGTAAATGATCTTGGCTTCCAGCATCTTCATCAATTCTGCCTTCATCATAACTTCGATCTTGGGGTTAACTGCTCTCTGCTTCTGCCTGAAAGGTTTAACCCTTATTCCAACTCTATGGTGTGTTGGATTATTTCTCTGTCATAACCCTTGATATCTTGATAACACCAAGCCACAATGTCTGGATATCTCTTACACAAGGCTCGAATCTGTTCTAGCTCTTCCGCTGTGCAGTCTATCCCTACTTTGATTGTCTTTCCTGGTTCCAGTTCCAACTCTCGATACTGCTTGGCGTTGACCTTGATTCTGTGAGATATAGATCTGTAATTTTGGTCAAACAGGCTCTCAAGGGTTATTAGTCATTTTGGGACATGATTGTTATTTAGCTGTATCAATCCCTCATATTGCTTGTCATCAGGGTCTCTATCTTCGATTGAACTTGCTTCATGTATCATAAAAGTGACGATATATTCATCACAATCAAACACCTGCCAATGGGTGTCTTTATCAGGCATATAAGGCCTATAAATAGTATGAACTGGCTTCGGATTTTGCATAGTGTCATCAGCCGAGACGTATCTAGCTCCAACAGAAGCCAATATGTCAGCGTGTTTGTTTTTCTCTCTGGAGATAGCTTTGACATTCAAGGAGTCGAATGACTCCATCAGATCCCAGACACGGTTGCGATAAGCTTTGAGATAATGCTTTTTTGAGGCACATTTGTTGGTGATCTGATTACATACCAGCTCTGAGTCTTTGAAGATCTACAGCTGTTTGAACCCCAGCCTCTTCGCTTTTTTCAAACCCAAGCATAGGGCTTCATATTCTGCTGCATTTTTGGTGCAACAACAGGCTAGTCTGTAGCAGTAGTCCTTTTGTATGCCAGAGGGAGAGACTAAGAGGACGCCTGCTCCGGCGCCATTCTTGCATCTGGCACCGTAAAAATATAGTTTTCATAACTCATTAGGTGCAGGACCTATATCTTTTTTCATCGTCTCCTTTGGCTTTTCAGGCTGGGTAACAGAGTAGCAAGCTATGTTCGTCTCAATCATGGCATTGAAATCCAACAAGGATAATTCGTCTTCTACTCTCAATTGTTCCATAGTTTCCTCCACCAGGTCCATTTCTTCAAGTTCCTCGAACATTAGGATCATTTCTCCCTGCTGTTCCTCTCCGAGTATCTTCCCGACCAGGAAAGTGGAAGGCTTTTCGTTGTATATTTTGACTTTTCTTCCTTTGAAAGGGACTTCCATGTGAGAATAATCTAGCGAGAGGTATCCCCCGAGCTTGGCGGTGAACTCCCTTGAGAGGCACATGCCAAAGTAGGGTTCTAAATCAACAATCATAACTTCTTGAATCATTCGTTATATCCGGGGCTTTATGTAGCCCGAATGGGGATGTCCTTGATGACGCCCACCGTCTTTCCTT
Organism: Wollemia nobilis; assembly: GCA_028583015.1. NCBI lineage: Eukaryota > Viridiplantae > Streptophyta > Pinopsida > Araucariales > Araucariaceae > Wollemia > Wollemia nobilis. The sequence goes on along the minus strand of JAQPPZ010000613.1, from coordinate 1,285,039 downwards.
GGAGTGTCGTCTAGTTGCGAACACCCTGACTACTCCGGGTGTACTCCATGCCCATTTCTTCACAAACTGCTCTTGGCATGAGGGTAGTTGATGCGCCGGAGTCGACCATGCAGTTGTGTACTACATGCCCTTCCATTCGTAAAGACAAATAGAACGGGGGTGGTCTATTTTTGCCAATGATTGACGTCGTCAGGGGTTGAGCCAGCACGGGTTGTGGCGACTTTGCCCCTTTTACGGTCTTTAAGGATTCTTGCAATAAGTCCACTTGAGCCAGGAGCTTAAGGGCATCATACATACTAATCTTCGTTGGAGTTCTTTTGAGCTCATCAACGATATTATATTTGGCAGTGGACGATTCATCAACCTCCTTTGCTAACTCATATTTAGTACGGTACTGCTGAGTTGCTTCGACCCTTTGTCGTTTTGTCAATGATGGGTACCGAAGCTTTTCTCGAGCCTGATCATGTGTTTCGACAGGCGGCTGGCTTATTGGAGCTTTAGTGAGAGGTACTTTCTCTCTGGCCGATGGCAGTGGGGGTGTTTTGTTGGGAGCATTTGCGGTCGAACCCGCAATTGGCTGTGTCCTTTCCCTCCGAGCATATACCTTCAATGGCTTCATTTGGGCAGGTTCGACCTCAATCGGTCTCTTGCCTTCTTTAGTTAGAAGTGAAATGGGATCCTCTTCGAAAACCGCAAAGTTTTGCTCTTCTCTGATCATATTCACTTGATCATCATCGTCCTCGGGGATGCTACCGGCGAGGGTCTGGAGGTAGTGTTGGTGCAGCATATAGCTATCCTCTCCGTGAGGGTCGTTGCAGGTAGAGCACCAGGTTACTTGGTCTGCAAAGCTGAGTCCTGCATTGGTGGGTCTACGGATTCATTGAATCCCTTGCATAGCCGACCAACGAGTGCAGGCCATCCAGTAATGACACCTTCAGGCAGGGATCTATACCAATATAGCAACTTGCCTCGCAAGGAGAGCGCCAACAGACAAGTCTTAACACTTTCATTGGTGATGGAGTGAAGCGCAGCCAAGGCCAGAATGTCTTGAATGTGCTCATACGCCGTCTTTCGAGTCCCATCATAAGTTGGAATAGCTTTCAAAACAGCAAGTGGGACAGCATCTTGTCCTGCTAGAGCAAGAGGCCCAGTGGAGTCGACAACCGGGAATAGATCAGCAGCATTTTATTGATTCTGGGTAGCCATGTCTCCGTCCTTCTCTTCGAGCTGATCGATTGTATAGTCCGTATCAGTATCGTCCAAGGTTGTAGGTTGCTCTTTGATCTCAGCCTCTTCAACCTCCTCTATCTCTTCCACTTCTTCAATTATAGGTTCCACTTATTGTTGAGCTTGGTAATCGGCTACCCTCGGGTGCTCTCGAGCGGCGTTGATGTCGATTTCGTAAAACTCGGGCTCTTGTCCCGGATTCCTAGCTCTCCACCTTCTCGTATGCATGAAGGCACTTTTGGTATTGGACCAGTCTTACAGACTCAGAGAATATTGAGGTAACGCAGAGTCGCCAGGTGTTCTGATTTTAACAGCAATGAAGCGAACACCGATGCTTTGATTCTGTTTTGGGGTGGGAAACCTTCGTGTCCCATCGGGCGTGCCAGAGAAACTATTGGTTCCGAATCTGCCACTAGGAAAGGTTTTAGGTCTTTGCGCCCTAGATTCGCCCAACAGATTGAAAGGCCGAAAGGAAGGAATGCCTTCCGTGCCAATCTCCGGAGAAGGCCGGCTTCCTATGTTTTTCAATTTAGTTTAGAGTGCTGAAAGAGATTTAAAAGGTGCAGAAAGGGATGTAAATGTGATTTACTTCGGGTGAGGGAGATAAGCAGCACAGTTACTAACCAGACACTTTTACCAACAACAATCAAAACAATATATAAAAAATTAGCACTTTCCTATCCTATGTATCCTTTCTATTTTATTCCAGATTTATTTAATTGCCAATGCTGAGATCTAGATATGCAAAATGACAGCAATCACAAAAATAAGCAACATGAAGCAGAAATACTAAAGAAAGGCAGCATACAAGATAGACGCAACTAATGAGCCAAATATACTTTTGAATTAAGAGCAGATGTACAGCTAGAGAAGCTTCTTAGCAAGATATCCCCCTTTTTACAATGATACACACTTGCTATTTATAGCATTTTTCCCTCCCCATTACAATGAGAAGCGCAGATCCCCAAACCTGCCAAAAGCTGCAAAAGCTGCAAAAAGGGGAAAGATTTGATCTCAGTAGGCCATCCATGTACTTGCAGTATGCTCTCACTTGATTTCGTACAACTTCTGACAGTCTTGGTCGCTGAAAAGGGGGCTATCGTCTAGCTTTGGTAGCTGGAGTACAATTATCTTTTAATGCTCAGCCACTCTCACTCAAAGTCTAATCAGCGCGAACTCCAAAATTTGACCTGGAGAAGAGGGGAAAGACATCCCAAACGCTCTCTTTGACAGCAGCCGAAAATCGCTGAAAAGGCAAGATGCGCCCAGAATCGCTAAATAGCGAAGGGGATCTTGGGAATGATGATTCAAGGCAAACTTTGGCCTGAGCTCGAAAGCGCTCACAAAATGAGCGATTTCAAGATTTTCTGCTTGGTGCTGGCGATTTCGAGCCCGGGAATCTCTTTGCTGGATGTCGCTAGGAAAGTCGAGCGACTTCGGGTTTGGGGAAGAGCGACAGCGATTTCGGGCTCAAAGCCTTAGCAACCTCGCAGGCTCAAAAGCGCAGAAACTCCTGCATGCTAGACAGTTTTTCTCTTCGCGATGGCGATCTCGAGCCCGCCTACTCCTCTTTGGTGCCCCTTTTTGCTTGAAACGTGCCATAGCGACGGGCGGATAGTGCGCGCGGTTGCGACTTCGGGTTCAAAGGACTTAGGCAAATCTGCCACCTTGAAACACGACCCTTTGTCGCTTAAAAACTCATCTTTGCGCGAAATCGCGCTACGAAATCAGCGACATTGGGAAGGGGGGAAGCACTTAATAAAGTTTTACAAATTTTATACCGACGATGGCATTAGACCTGATGGAAGTTGGGGACTGAAAACAGAACACCTTGCAGAAGCACCAAGGAAATTCACCATAACATATGAGGAAAGAACGGAGAAGAAGGAGAGTGGCAAAAACCTGATAAAATTTACGCCCCTATCAAAAATGTGGCAACAGTCACCAATGATTAACATGGAGAATGGCCATCATTTCTTTTTCATAATTAGAATTTTCTAATTTTTTGCCTAATAGCACCTTACTGGTGAAAGCTAAGGGTTGCCCTTCTTGCATTAATATGGCTCCAATGCCATGACCCAAAGCATCACTTTCAATTACAAAGCCTTGTGCATCTATGTTGAAAAAATCAGCATAGGCGATTTTTTGCCAATTTTTTCAAAAAATCGGCCGCAGTTGCGCAGGTAGAGGCTGCGGCCGATAAAAGGAAAAAGCACTTGTTTTATTTCATTGTTTCTCCTGACTTGAGCAAATAGAAAAATACACTATCTCACCTTGCTACCACCCCGACCAACTACGCCAAGGCATCCTAGAAGCAGGAGCGATTGCGGTGTGAAGGAATCCAGCAGCCAACAACATCCGCCCAGAAGATTCATTCAAGGTCAGAAATTTTTTGAAAACTCTTTTTTTTTAAAATACATTAGGGCTTGTTTGAAATTAAATTAGGGCTGTTTGAAATTAGGTTATGGCTGTTCCCAAATTTAAAATCCGAAACCCTAGTCTAGGGTTTTGGGTTTACGGTTTGTTTTTTTCTCCTCCTTTTAAATAGATACTAAATTGATATATGCAAGCCAAATTATTGACTTGAATTGTTGCTTTTATTGCAATATTTGATTTGCATAATGTTATTTCATTGTAATATGCATGAAAAAAATATATATTAAAAAAAATATATGTTTTTTTTGGTTTTTTTTTTTCGCTGATTTTTTCCACGATTTTTTGCAGATTCCGAATTTTTTGCTGATTTTTAAAACTGCCGATTGACTCCTGATTGAAAAAATCCGATTGACTCCTGATTCCAATATTCTCAACTATGTCCACAATAATATTCCTAATTCCAATGAAGTTCTAATAACTTCCTTGATTTGTGTTGATAATTTAAACTTTGAATCCCTGTCCGGTTTATCTTTGACAGCAGAGCAAAGACTCCAAAAGAAACATAAGGCTCCTAGCTCTATTAGCCTTCATTCAGAAAATAAGCAAGTAATAAAGGAGAAATCTATATCAGAGCCCAAACAAGAAATTAAAGAGGATAGTGATCAAGAAAAACCATTTAGGACAAAAGGAAAGTTTTCATCTGTAAGAATGCAGGTCACTATGACAAGGACCCTAGGCATAGCAAGCACAAGCACTCCAAAGAATACTCGAGGAAGACTTCAAAAGATTAAGAATATAATGAATCCAAAGGTAATGCCTAGCAGTTGGAAATCCACAAGGCTCATGGTGATTTGAATGTTGATTCTTATGTTTTCCACCACATGACAAGGAACAAACATATATTTAAATCCTTCCATGCAACTGAAAATGTTATTCTTAGCAATAGCAATCTTGCAATTGGTCAAATGGTGATGTGTGCTTTCCTCTACGTGTTAGCAAAGTAACCGCAATTTGCCATTTGTCTATATTTCTTGATTGTGCTATGGAGCCCATTCCCTTTAGTTGTTGCTTTCATTCCTGAAGCATTTAAAAATCATCCATATCCACTGTAGTATCTTGTATTTTGACTATCCACACCCAGCTAGCCACAGCCTTGTGCATCTATGTTGTAACAACAACTATAGGGTCTCTTTCCATTTTGACAATTGAATGCGGCTTTTGCGTTACCTTCTCAAGAGTGTTCCCTCTATTGTATATCCTCTTAAAAGTACAATGGTTTTCTATGAAGAATTTGAAAATAGTTTTCTTTGAATGTTATGTGCAATCCTAAACATTTAATACATAAGAAAGATGGATAATTTTACACTAATTACATCCTTTGCCCATGCAAGGTAGGTTTATGTTCTTTAATTTATGTAAGGAATGTTACCCTTACTCTAGTTTCTTTCAGAGAACTAGTACTCTATTCTCTACATTGTTTTCTAATTTCTTATTTTGCAATATCCTCCTTCTAAGAAGGATTAATCAGTATTAGTATTTAGCTTTATTTTAGTTGATTATCTATCTCCTAAGGTGTACTTTCCATTTCAGCTAACCCCTCAGCACACCACCCTCTTTCTGGTCCGCACATGCAGTACCAACAACACCATACACAATCCACACAAGAAGGACGTTCCTCTTGTACACTTTTGTAAGGTAACTTCTTGAAGCAAGGAACCATGAGGAAGGTTGTAACTGCAGAAGAAAGTTCAATTCTTGACCCAAACGTTAAAAAAATTAAACTTAATGTTCATATCAACTTCCATAACAAGAACTCACAGATACTATGAGAAATATGTTTCTGCAGACATATAACCAAAGTTACAACACATGCAACACTAGAGAGGAGACAAAACACATGTTGCCTATCAACATGGAGATAAAGGTCAAGAAACTTAATAAATTCCAATTCATAACCTGAAATTTGTGACTTTACCTCACACATAGGGGGCAATATTTTGCGTAAGAAGTCAATATCTCTGTCCTTGAATTTAAAATTTGCAGCAAATCTTATACACTCTTCTAGCCCAGCAAAAACAGTATACTCTCCTCCAAAGGGATTCTTTCGAAAATATAAGTCAAACCTGAAAACATAAGAAGAGGTAAGTTGAAGGATATTTTAAGATGGAAACTATATCATGGCATGCCATTATATCTAAGGCAACAGATATTTTTATATATGGAAATGCTTCATTGAAATATGACAAAGATTTATATCTTGAAATTGAAATATTAAGATTGGTCTAATGATCCATGCAAGTAAGTGAGTGACATTTACAACCAAACTAGGAGCAAATCAAAGTTGACACTGAAAAATCTGAAACATCTTTTTGTATGCTTGATAACAAATGAATGTTCAAATTTGCTAGCCCAAAAAGAGTAAATAAATTCAACAAGGGGTTTCAAACAAGAAGAATGATATGGTTGGTGCATACACTGCTTTATCCAAATGCTTGCCAGCTTTCCAATATGCATATCCCATTGTAAACTGATACAGATCGGTAAGTAAAGGTGACACCATCGGATTTGTTGGGCCTTCCAAAACTAGATTCTGATCCATAGAACCATTTGGTTCCATATCAAAACAAGGTATGTGCTTGAACCTGCAAGATAAGGTCATCTAAGGAACATTGTTATTGAACTGGCTAGGAAAAATAAAGAAATAATATTATCAAAGAAGCAATGTGAGCATGGACATATATTGAATATCAAAGTAAAAAATAAACATATAGGTTCCACATCATGATATCCAATGCCAACTCCATTCCTATTAACATAGTAAAAGAGGAGCCTGCTCAGTCTTATCCTTTAATTTTAAGAATTTTTTACAATAACCAAATTAAAAAATAAAAATAAACAAAAATATTCCAAAAGTATACATAATGTGATCTTATAAACTTTTGGAATGCAAATTGATATACTACAACTATTAGCCCTTAAAAAACAGCCCTTAAAAAACAGAAGATTGGAATAGTTATTAAAGAAATTTTTTTTATTGATTATATGAAATTAAAATAGGTTTTAGCTATAAATGTTAATGTTGAAACTCTTCACTCCATGGAACTCTTCATTCACAGTAAATTATTCTAAACCCCACAAACTTAAAATACTAAGATTCACCATAAAATATAAGTGTTAAACTATTTTCACCATTTGTTTTAAATTTTATAGGCTACTAAAGAAGTATAATTGCTAAGGCTTACATTTTGTAATTACATATTGCTGTCTATGATTATGGCAGCAGCTTAGCTGATTCTTCTTATCAATAAGGAACAGAAGCGATAAAGTTTGAAAGAACCAACAGAAAATAGTGGGAACTTAGCACAATGCAAAGCAAAGACCATTACCTCTAGTTAGCCGCAAAGTTAGCAGGCTGATGTGAAGCTTTCAAGCAAAGGGTAGAAATCACTTTGCTCTATAAATGCAATAAGATGCTGGCTTGAGCTTAGATTATGGGTACTATGAACTCCTAACCTTGATGCATCGTTGACTGACTTACTTTAAATGTCCAACAAGGCCGGCTATGCACAGGAAATGAAACGGAATCCCCGTCGGTAATAGCAGAAAGACAGGGAAGGATCATGGCACTTACCAATTTTTGTTGCTTATGTGTAAAGATTGCCTAGTGCAGATTTTTTCTTAATTTATAAACACAAATTTGAAAAATTTGGCTATATAATTAAAGCTTGTAGTCGACTAGGTTGACGTTCCAATGTGGCATGGTGGGCCACCCTCCATCACATGGTCATGGAGAAAACCATAGGAAATTGGGCCTGCAATGAAATATAGTAAAATCATAATGGAAAAGTAAAGACCAAAAGGACGGCTCTGCACTGGAAATGAAACGACACTCCGTCGGTAATTGCAGAAAGAAAAGGAAGGATCATCGCACTCACCAATTTTTGTTGCTTCGATGTAGGTAGAATTTATTTATTTATTTATAAACACAAATTTGAAAATTTTAGCTGTATAATTAAAGCTTGTAGCCCACTAGGTTGACGTTCCAATGTGGCATGATGGACCACCCTCCATCACATGGTCATGGAGCAAACCATAGGAAATTGGGCCTGCAATGAAATATAGTAAAATCATAATGGAATAGCAAAGACCAAAAGGCGGCTATGCACAGGAAATGACATGGTATTTAGTGTTTTGAGGTTTATGTATAATTATTGAAAACAAAAAAAAGTTAAAGGTTAAAGTTTTTTCCCTGGTAATTGATAATATAACGTATATTGCAGTACGATATATTGATAGTTTCTTTGTTTTTTTTATTTATATGTGTATTTTGTTATGCTTGTTTTATCTATCTTATTTTATTTTTTTTATTATTAAACTATATTAACATGTATATTCAATTATACTTCTTTTTACCCTTTATCTATTCATTTTATCTTTTTAACAATTTTAACACTATATTATTTTACCTAATTAATAACATAATATAATTTAAAATTTAAATAAATAAAAAAATCCTATTTTTTTTATGATTTTATGTGTTCGAATACTTAGATAATAACATTAAAGGAAAAGAGAACAAAGAGCAGCCACTTTCTTTGTTTGAACTGTCTCAGTTTTGTTTTCGTTAGTACCTTGTAGGAGACAGAGGCCATGTTCAACTTTTTGGATTATTATGCGAAACAATTATATGTTATGTTCACTGAATTTTCTATAATAGTATTTAATAGAATTTAAATATATTTTAATTTTTTAAAATTTTGAAAATGGATGTAATTATATAAATGTAATATATCAACATATTAAAAATTAAAAAACTGTTACTTTGTTTAGACAAATATAGCTTCTTATTTTTGTTAGTAGTGGCCACATGTTCAACTTCTAATTATTATGTTGATATTTTTTTATGTTTTTTAAAACTTTAAATAATAATTTTTAATATAAATAATACAATTTTTAATTTTTTCATGTAGAGTTTGAAAATGAAAATTTAAATATATAAAATTTTAATAATAGTTTTTTTTTAAATATTAACAAATAATATAATATAATGGTTTGTTAAAATATTCTAATAACCTGTGCAAACCAATAATATGGTTTAAAATATATATATTAAAAAATTTCACTTAAAAAATAAGTTATGGAATTTTTTTCACTTAAAAATTTCGGAATTTTTTTTAATAGGTTATTTTAATTTTTTTTTTTAATTTTTTTTCTTTCCACTCATCATTTTTTCCCCGAGAATGGTTTTTTTAGAATCTAAAAAAATATAGAGTAAAAACTTTGAAGGCAAGACTCTTTCTTGTATTAATAGTTTGATATGTTTTATCAAATTATATGGACAAATTTTAATGTTACTATATTTAAGTTCAACTAATAGTCTTTTAAATTTTAAATATGGAGTTATAAAAAGTCAAATTCGAATTTGAGTTTTGAAATTCCAAACATAAATATTTAAAATTTAAATGTTATCAAATGAGTTCTTAATAATAATAATAAGACTTAATGGAGTTAATTTTTAATTAATTATACATAATTAAAATAAGTTTCATTTATACTACATTACCACTACATAGTCATATTACATCTTGGCTATTTTACATAAATTTCTACACAAGATTCAAACTAGATCTCTTGAACTAATGTCATTTGGTTAAATGTTGGGGTTCACGAATGGAATTTGCATCTTGGTTAGTATGTGAAACTTCTCACTCTCAAACCATTTGCCCCAAAACCTAAACCTTATTATGGGTTTCAATTTAGAGTTAATTAATCTTGAATATATGTGATAGTTTATAATTTTTTATTATTTATATGGAATTGAAATAAGTTTTCATGACAATGTATCAAAAAACAACTTGGCACTTACACATCTATCTCTTGGCAAGCCCTTGATATTAAGATATAGCACAATGATCCAAAACTAAGAGTCTCTCATGAAAATCAAGAAAGATAAGCCTTTGATATTAAAATATACACAATGAACATAATCCATACATGGTAAAAATAATATAAGGATTTTATTGTTTGAAAAACATATTATAATATAAACAATCTTCAAGCATAGAAGTGAGACTATAATATTTCATCAATCATTCATATTTTTTATAATCAAAGGTATACTTTTCTTTATATAGTATTTGGTGTATTGAAATCCCACTAATTAAATATTGAAGGTCGTTGAATGGAAAAGTGGTTTTTCACCTTTCATGATTTATAAAATGTATATTAAATGATTATTGCACACCTCATAATGCAAACCCTACAAAGGCATGAGGAATGCATATGAAGACACTTTAAAAGTAAACTTGTTGATGGAATTTTTCGAAGAATTGAAAATAGAAAAAATAAGGGACTTCTCACAAAAGTTAGCAATACACTATCAATTGTATGATGCCTTACTAGTAATAAAACTTGATGAAAAATATTAGGGATCCTTTCAAAATCCCATGTTTTCCTACCTATTAATAATAAATAAAACTTGATGTCAAATTTTTTTTGTTGTCAATAATCTATTCAACTATTAAAAATTGGTTGTCATTACTAATCTCTTTAACTGTCAAAATTGTTATTGTTCATAAATCCTTGCTAGAATTAAATCCAGCTATCAAATTTTTCTGCTAGAAAAATTATGCTATCAAAAGTTGTTATCAATAAATTCTTGTTGGAAATAAAATCCTTTTGTCAAATTTTCTCATTAATAAATTCCTACTATATGTCATTCTTGTAGACAAATAAATCATATTGTCAATAATTCTTATCATCAATTTCAGATGTCAATTATTCTTGCTAGCAAGAACTATGTTATCCATAATTTAAGTGGACAATTATTCTTGTTGTGAATAAATTTTGATTTCAAACAATTTGTGCTACAAATAATTTTTGTTTTCAATAAACTTGATGTTAGTAAATATGTTGTCGGTGATCATGAAATTTCATCACAAAACCTTAATCTTGGTCATACCCAACTGTTGAAACCTTGGAGGAAGGATGAGAACCTGATAAAAGGGAGAGTATAAATACTTTGCAAATGGACTTGGAAAGTAGGCCCTATTGGGAGAACATAGGGAGATGGCATGCTAAAATAGTTTATTTATTTCAATTAATTCATGATGAACTATGTTGACTGGGTAGGATGTATACTTATAAAGCTTGGTCAAGCTATGATTTAAATAATCATTATGTTCTTGATCTTGTATGATTTACTGGTTGACTTCATATTTTTGGAATGCATATTTGGATATAAATTTGTATGATTTATATGGGACTTCATGTAATTTAAATGTATTTATCGTGTGTTAAGTTGCATGGTCATGTGGATGTATTAACACCAAAAGTGATTTTTTTTAAATTTTGGTTGGCATTTCAGGATAAAATCCTTACAATGGACAATCTACAAAGAAGATGTATGATAATTACAAATTGGTGTTCCATTTGTAAAAAATCTATTGAATCCACCAGTCATTTATTTTTCCAAAGCCTTTTTTGAGGGAAGTGTTTTCTCTCATGATGGATTTTTTGGGAGTTTCATGGGTGTCTCCTGGTTCATTACAGGATGTCATTGAGCAGTGCGCCTCTCCATTTGTCAACCATATCTTATGCTCCTTTTGGTTCTTCAGCCTCCAACATCTCCTTTAGGGTGTTTGAAATGAGAGAAATAAGAGAGTTTTCAAAATCATGGAGAGAAATGTTGAATCGGTCTAGCTTAGAGCTTTAACCACAATTGTTGAAAATGTGGGCAATTCAGCTTTTGTTCCCAATCGTGGGGGGGTAGTAGAGATTGCTCTCTTGAAAAAATTAGGCTTTTTAATCAATGTTAGAATGATAGATCTTCCTAATAATATTAAAACCTTAATTAAATGGCAACCCCCACCTCAAGATTGGATTAAATTTAATTTTGACAAAGCGTTGAAAGGGAATTTGAGGCCTGCGGGTAGGTGGCCTCTTTAGAAATCACAATGGGGAGATTCTCCTTGCCTTTGTAGAAAACCTGGGGCCTCAAACTTATCATTTTGTGGAAGCATGGGCATTTTATCAAGGCACTACGTTAATGAAATCTTTGAATTATAAAAAATTCATTATTGAAGGGGACTCCTTAAATGTGGTTAAGGCCTTTTTCGGTGATCAAAATCCTAGTTGGAACATCTTCAACCTAATTAAGGAAGCTAAGAGATTCTATCAAAATTTGGAGGGAATTCAAGTCAGGCACATATTTAGAGAAGTTAACAAGAGTGCTATTTTATTAGCTAATTTAAGGCTAAGCCAGGATAATCTCTCTATTTAGAGGGAGAATTTTCCCATAGAAGTTGAACAGTTTATTTGATGTTTCTCACTGATATTTGTGAGCCTTTTTCTATTGGGGATCTGCACATTCTTCTGGCTAGATTCATGATTTGTTTTTGGGTTATTCTCGTTATGCCTTGGTGGGTTGGATGGTCTTAAGTCCTTGAGTGCACTACTTTCTTTTTTTACCCCTTTTGATAATATTGTAGGATTGGCTCTGTTCTCATTATAAAAGGTTTGGGTACCTTTCAACACCCCTTCTATAATTATAAAAAAAAATGTGGATGTATTAACACACCCATGGATTCTCTTCCTATCATGTTGGTGTTTTGCATTTGATATCCTTGTTGAAGGGTTAATTCTCTCAAGTAAGAAATTGAACTAAAAGAGGATTTATGATAGAATCCTCTAGTGTAGAAGTGTGAAGGTCAATATTGCTTCATATGAAGAGTCACATTACATTATATATGCATAGAAATGTAAAGATGTAAAGTGACATGATTGTAATAACATTACTTGGTTCTTTTAGTGTTATGGCTCCATTTTTGTGAGCATTTATTTATGCCATATTTAGGAGTAGATATTAGAGTTCTTTATGTGTTTCATATATGCAGAATATTTCCTTTATCATATACATTAGTTTATTACTTTGTTTCATATCTTTAAGTTTGTTTATCTTAAGTTTATAGCTTCAAAAGCTAACAATGGTATCATATCCACAAGGGAATTTGACAGGAGATAGGGAGAGCTATTGCAAGGATTGGACTTGCACAGATTTTAAAGTTGTGGAGGAGAAACCAGTGAAGGAGAGGAGATTATCTCTAAAAGGTGAAACCAGAGAAGATTGGAGATTTTCTATTCCAAGAATAAATTCATAATAGAAGGAGGTTTCAGGTCTTGAAGTCAAACCTAGATATTATGGATATTGAGGAGATTAAGAGACCCAAGAAAGAGGTCTTATTAAAGAGAGTTGGTAGATTGAAGAAGACTGTAAATTGTAGATTGGCTAGAGTCTTCCCATAATATTGTGAAGACTAGGACTCAACACAAAATTCATTCCACTAGTTTTGAGAATAACTAGTGAAGTTTGATAATTTTAGAATTCTAGAAATTCTAATATATTTGGTACTAGTATATAAGTTTTTGGTTGCAAAAAATTAATACCCAGAAGTTAATAAGCTTCCTACAATGTATAGAGAAGAATTTCACCTTAGTTTCTTGGACGTCTATGTGCTTTCGTCGTGCAGGGATTAATTCTTTGTTGTATAAAATTAGATATTGAAGAGGTCTAACAAAAAGATCTAATTGAAGGTTGAATATTGGAGGAGACTCAAGAAGGAAGTCCTTATAGAATATTGTAGATTGAACACTACATATGGGATATTGAAGAGGCCCATGCAAGAGGTTCTTGTTACAGATTGAATATTGGAGATAGAGAAGACCTACGATTAGGTCTTATTGCAGATTTGAAGAGTAGCATATTTTGGAGATCTAGTTTAGAGATATCATTGTAGAATTCCAATAGTTGGGAGATTGAGGAAACTAGAAAAAGGTTTTAGTAAAGTTTCAAGTAGAGAAGGCAAAGATTTGTAGAAAGAATTTGAAGAGTTGCAGAAGTAGAAGACCCAAGAGAAGTGGTCTCAAGAGATTTTGAAGAAGACGGAGAAAGCTAGAGAAAGCCTTGTTGCAGATTTGGAGAAGCGACTATTGAAGGAGATTTGAAGAAGATTTATGATAGGATATTATGAGTAAGGAGAAGTTTCTAATTTAGGACAATTATCACCATCTGATAACAATTCCAATAAGAACAAGTGTTTGGCAAGACGTTTGTCAAAATTTGGAGAAGGGATTCAAAGGTCTCAATACATTCAAATTCTTAAGAAAAGAGACATCATTGGAGATCATTTTTGAATTCAGAATTCAACAAGAAGATTGTAGGATACTTAAGATCTCAATGTTTTGGAAAATCTAAGGACAATCACTAAATTTTTGAAGGTTGATGTGCAAGAGAAGGTTGAAGATTTTGGAGCAGAGAATGAAGGATTATAGGAGAGTAGATTAAAGGTAGCCTAGAGCTACATTTTGGAGAATATTTGGGTATATTTTGGAGTGCCTATAGATAGGATATTGAAGGTGTGTAGACAAAAACAATAGAGAAAATTTTGAAGACTTTCGTTGCAGGTGTTGGACAACAAAATAAGGAAAGAATTGATTGTAGAGTTGTAGGTTTATGAACACCATTTGGGGTAGCATTAATAGCTACTAGTTTCAGCATTTGAGAGATTAGATTTGGAGGAGATTTGAAGTCACAAAATATGATTTTATGAATAGAATTTGAGGGAGGTAGAGAGTTGTAGATTTGGAGAGTTTTTGGTGTTTTTTTTTAAGAGTTGTTTGGAAGTAAACAAGGAGAAAGTTGAGCAGTAAGCAAGGTTGGTCAGATTTAGAGTCGAAGAGTGAAGGAGAATAGAGGTGAGATGGTTTAGGTTAGATTAGAGGGGTGGTCACATGGTGATCAAGGGCTAAGCATAGGAAGGGGCTTAGGAAGAAAAAGGGGCTAAAGAGGATGAATAGTATTTTTAGGCAAATTATGCAAATTTTGAGGGGTTTTGTAAATTAATCAACTGTTAGCCTACACAAAGGATAATGTGACATTTTTAGGTGTCTACAACATGATTTTAGTGAAACTACCAAAAAGACACCATAACACTTCATTCAAATATTATAGAATCTACTGAATTTGCATTTATAATCATAAAAGGGGTTACAAGAGGTAATGTCCTTTTACAACTTTGCCCTGAAGGCTACAATGGAGTCTCCCCTAGGGAGCTCTTTGATGATGGTACAAAGATAGCAAGACCAGCCTTTTGTGGGTTCCTCGATGTAGGTGGGCTTCTTGCTTGTGAGCCACCACTTGTTGGATGCTTCCTTATGCTTTTTCTAGACCTGTAGAACCTGCAAAATCTTGTTAGTACGTTGGGGGGTCTGCCTCAGTCAAACCCCATGATTATGAAGACAAAAGACTCATAAAACTACTCAAAACATGAAATTAACTATTAAAAACCAGCATAAAATAGTAAAACAAGTTATCCTTACCTGTCCGAATGATTCTGGTGCTTGTTTCAGAGGTTCGCACTCTTGGGGTGTGAACCGGGAGGTTCGCACGTGTGAGGTGCGAACCGGCCCTTTTGAAGCCGGATTACTCAGGTAGGGTCCCTGGATGCTTCTGATTGGTTCTGTCGATGTATTTTGTTGGGTAGAGCTCCTGAACAACAAATCCTGATAATGAAGTCAACCTGTCTCACTCATAGAATGGGCATAAGCATGAGGTAAGCTGATTGTGATGGTCGTATGATAGCTATGCAATGGATATGTGATGGATGTAATGGCAATGGTGATTTCAGCAGAGTTTCGGTATGTAAAAGTGTGATGATCCTAAATGGTGAAAATGGCCTTCTATTTATAGAGTGGGCCAGGGTGAGAGAAAGGGGATGAGGTGTCCCCTGTGAGGTGTCCACCAAAGAGGTGTCCCCTGAGGTGTCCCGGGTCATGAGTGAAGTTGGGTGAGAGAATCCCTCACCCATCCAAAAGCAATGATGATTAAAAGTAAATATCAATTTGTCATTAATATTCACCTTTATGGGAGCATCTTAGGATTAATTAATCATTATTATGTGCAAATGTCTCTATCTTGCATTAATGACCCATGGGTGTGTGATATGGAGGAATATTTAGGTGAGAGGTGGTAGGGCTAGGATAGGGTAGGCTAGGTGAGGTGGAAGGCTAGGCTAGTCAAAGTAGACTAGGTGAGGTGGAGGTGTTTAATTAAATCAAGATTAGATCTAATTAAGCATGAAATTAGCCATAAAGCACAATTTGACCAAAATATTGACTTTTTGACCATAAAGTGATTTTTGACCATGGTAAAGGTTTCAACCTTAGTTGAGTTGGCATGAGGTCACATGAGGACCTAGGGTTAAACGTAGGAAAGGGCTTAGCTAGCCCAAAGGGGCTAATGGTGATGAATAGTGTTTTTGGGTCAATTTATGCAATTTTTGATGGTTTTGCATATTAATTAACCATGGGAATGGGGAGAGGGACAATGTGTGACTTTTTGGTGTCTACATTTACCCCTTTTTGTACTGGAGTGTGTGAAACACGGTTTAGTACAAAAAATGATGATATGCATTGATGATGATTGATGATTTGTGAAAGAGACGCATTGATAAAATGGTTTGGTGAATGGTTGGTTTGGAGGGGGTCGTATGATTACCTTGCATTATGATTAATTGGAAATGTTTCAATTTTTGGATGAAACAAGATGCTTTTGTTAACTTTTGCTTTCGATTGATTGATGAGCTCATTTTGACGATATTTGATAAATTGTTGGAGCCTAAGGTAGAACTTCAGGATTTTTATTCACAAGTGGTCTTACGTCTGCCACTTATGACGATCCATGTGGCATCTACAGGCAGAGGCATTTTGAATTTTGGCAAACATCATTTTGTTTTGAATTGGAATTTTGATCATTGAGATAATCGTTAGCAAAAAAATTTGTGTGCATTTGTTTTATCCATGATTGGATGTTTGGTTGTTTGATCATGTGCAAGGTAGGGTTTTGGTGTGATTGATGATAACCCCCTCAAACGGTGAATTGGCGATGAAGGAAATGGAGGTCGGCGATGCGACGGTTGATGAAGATGAAAGGCCAGATTTGAAAAATTTGGCACAAAAATCAAGAAAATGAGGTGTGGGATGGATTTTATGATGAAATGTGAGGTTAATGGGAAAAATTTGGCAATGTATGGCAGGTTCGCACGTCACACGTGCGAACCGTATGGTTCGCACCTCAGGGGTGCGAACCTGTTGGTTCGCACGTGTGGGGTGCGAACCCACCCAAAATTCATTATAAAAGGTGAATTTTGATGAGATGACATCATTTTTGCATGCAAGGAATTGTGGAGAGGTGGAGGAGAGGAGAAAGGGGTGATGGAGTGTTGCCAGATTGCGAATCGGATGGGACGAGATGGCGAGTGCATCGGGGAGTACCAGTGCGGGAGCGAAAATGCCCGAGGTAGGTGGTTTTTTGCTTTCTCGACATGTGTGAATTTGGGGGGGTTTAAAATGAATCTTTTCGCTTTTTCAACCGTGAAACGAGGGTGTGGGTAGCAAATGAGTAAAATTTGAACACAACATGTAAAATTGGCCAAATGGGTATCCCGATCTGTTGTCTATTTTTTATTTTGACTTTTGGATGCATGGGAATGTGTGCATGGATGTGATGTGAAATGTGACATGAAAAAAACGAGCAGGAAAATGTGCATGGGAGTGAAAACAAAAAACTGAAATCTGCCTAATAAGCCAAATGGGTATCCCGATCTGCCTTTATTTTTCTGTTTTGACCTCGTTTTGACTGCCTCGTATTGCGTGCCAATGGGGAGGGTTTTTGTGTCATTTTTTGCATTTTTGGCACGTGTTTAATTTTTTTTGCGTGTGTGTTGGGTACCATTGGAATCAGCGTTGAATTCCGCACCCAACCGTGCAATTTTTATCGATTTTTGGAGGTTCGCACGTGTGGGGTGCGAACCACATTGTTTGGCATTTTTATGTATTTTTGGCATCTGGGTTGGTCATAGTTTGGCCAAATTTGTATTTTTTATGGAATTTTTCATGTTTTTTTGGTGTGCGTGTGGATGCAAAATGCGTGGAATACCTTGTGTAAATGAGCACTGAATTAAGTATATGTACATCAATTCAATTTCTATCTAATAAATGCTTAGAAATAGTAAAAAATGTGTGCATTTATGTTACATACGAATGTATACAGATTATGTACAAAAATGTGAGTGATTTCTAACATGTGGTGTGTGTTATGGCAGGTGAAAGTAGTATTTACACGCCATCGACTTCGGACTTGTAGAAAGGAGTTGGAGGCACAGTGGAAGGAGGCAGATGTGGAGTGGCTGAAGATAGTGGGGTTGTGGGGGGTATGGGTGATGCGCGAGGTTCATGTGAACCACGCATATATGGCCGCACTATGTGAGAGGTGGGATCTTGATAGGAATACCTTCCATTTACCGATCGGGGAGATGACGGTGACGTTAGAGGACATCTACCGGATATACCGATTGTCGATTGATGGTGTGATGGTGATGGTGGTGAAGAAGGAGGACCAAGACCGGGTTCTAGAGAGGACCTTTGGGGAGAGGTGGAGGTGGGTGGAGGCGAAGAAGGGGGTGGACTATATGCAGTATTGGAGGAAGAAGGAGAGGTGGCTCTCATTGCATCATGCAATGGGGATGTTGTTGGTGGTGAGTCATGCCTTACCTGATGCTTTCGGTGTGAGATTCCCCTGGAACATGATGGGGGTTATTTGCAGCATGGTGGAATGGGGGTGCGATATGCATGGGCACCCACGTTGTTGACTCAGGTGTACCATGAGCTGCATGGAGTGGTACGGATGGATAGGATGGGCCTGTGTGTACTTCCATTGCTATAGGTATGGGCGTGGGAGCATATTACCATCTTGAGACCTACAAATTTGCCATATGATGCACATGCATATGAGGGGGTTGAGATGCCTTATGCTAGGAGATGGTGGGCAGACATGGAGAAGAAGAGGCGGGAGCATGCTGGTGAGTTGGTTGTCTATCGAGGGGAGTTGGGGCGGTTGACTATGGAGCATGTGAGGTGGAGGCCATGGCGGGGAGGGCCAGTGTGGGATCAGGATCCTGTGCACTTGGCATGCATTCGATGTGGGAGGTGGCTGGTGGGGAAGTACGTGGAGGAGGTGGAGTACTTTCCATTTTTGAGGGTGCAATGATAGTTTGGGTTGGTGTAGGGGTGGCCTAATGCGCCTGTGTAGATTTATAGGGTGAGGGGAGATAGGGGGCCACAACCTGTAGTGCCACTGCTAGACTTGATTCTAGATGAGGTGATTGATGTCCTAGATGTGGACAATGTGGGGATGACAATGGAGTATGAGGTGTGGTGGGTGAGGCAGACTTGGGAGCCTAGGCGAGGTGTGGTGGATGGATGGGTGGATGTAGCGAGGGCTCTACCTGATGTAGGTCTACCATGAGGGGCGATAGCAGGGTCACCTATACAGGATGTGGAGGAGGATACGGGGCCACCTGATGTTGGGTGAGGCGGAGGATGTTGAGTATGAGCAGTTGTTGAGGCATGTACGAGTGCATCGAGATGAGCATGATCAGTTAGTGCATGATGTGGGTGTGGGAGCAGTGGCAGGAGGTAGCGGTGGGATGATGGCTATGGAGGATGTTGTCGTTATGGATGAGTGGCTGGTGGGGAGTAGTGGTGCGGGGCCATCAGGAGGAGGTGGTGAGAGGGTGGTGGATATGGAGGATGTTCTCATGATGGATATGGGAGGGGACGTACCATGTGAGGGGCCATTGTTGGGGGAGGGGTTGATAGGAGATGTGGAGGATTTTGATTTTGGGGGTGATCTGCATGGTGCTCTATCAGTAGAGGCTAAGGTAGAGTGACTTCGGGTGGAGTTGCGATAGGTGCAGGACATGTTATTTGAGTGGGAGATAGAGTGGGGGACTGAGCGGTCATTATGGGAGAAGGAGAGGGAGGAGGCAGATGAGGATCTGAGGGCCACCATGTGGGAGCAGGATGCGGTCGAGGTGAGAGTGCAGTAGATGGTAGAGGAGATGGCAGTGCTCAGGATGGAGCGAGATGGACTGAGGCATGAGCATGATACTATCTAAGGGGAGTGGGATGAGGTGGTTGAGACCGTGTGATAGTACCAACGGTTGGTCGAGGAGGTGAGGGTGGATATGGAGGCCATGAAGGCCCACCATGTAGAGCGATTGGCAGAGTTGGTGCAGACTATGAGAGAGACACAATAGGCATGAGATAGGGTAGAGTAGGAGATTGCCTAATTAGGTGATGTAGCGATGCAGTTGGAGGTGGTGCATATGGAGATAGCACAGTTATAGGTGGGTAACTACCTACTTTTGGCCTTGAATACTAAGGAGGTGGGTAGGCGAGTGAGATGTGAGGGGGAGTTAGCTATTTAGGGGATACCTATCCTTGTCTATGAGGGATCACTAGCCTCATCGACTATGTAGCCATAGTAGAGTGCGCCATCCATGGGTGGTAGAGTGCAAGGGTTCATGGCACCTACGATGTCATAGGCACCAGTGAGGATGGGACCACCTGGACAGGTGGAGAGGGTAGGAGTGGTGGATGCAGGAGAGGTAGAGTCCTTATGGTGGGTAGCTGGAGGAGGTGGCATAGGTGAGGAGAGTGGGGAGACATTGGGGGGACAGTAGCCATGAGGGCCTATGGGAGCAGTTGGTGGATGACTTTTTTTTGTTTTTTGGATTTTGTAGGTGCTCATGAGGAGCAGATTCTTTTTGTGGGGAGATGTACCTGATGATGGTGCATTCCTTATTGTAGTCGTATGGCAGTTTTGTGGATGGCGATGTATAGACATGGATATGTGATGATGTGCCCATATGGGCCCACACATTTTATTGTAGCCTGATGGCATTGATTTTTTTGATATATATATATATATACATATGAGATTCTGTGGCACTTGTGTTTATTTGCATGTTTGTGTTTGTTTATTTCTGCTTATGATGATGTATGAATTATGTGAATGCAATGATGGTTAAGTGGTTGTGAATGTGGAATGTTGGGTGCATGAAGTAATTGGTGTGAATGGTATAAAATAATGTAGTATGATATAACAAAGTAAATGTATTGCTTAGGGATAGCATTTGCATCGTCACAGTAGTCAGTTGATGTAATCCATTCCATTATTTCAATGAGGGTGGATGTGAAACATGACTTGAGTAAATTCGAACACTACAGTTTATAGAATCAATCCCATTGACTAACTGAGCAAAACTTCGTGAAGCACTTGGAGGCTATCTCGGTAAACAAGACCTCAATCCTGGACTTGTGTGTGGAAAGTGATGTTCATTGTACCATTCTGGAATAGAGTGGGTTGTAATTGCATGCCAACTTAGCTTGTATGCTAGCTCATTGATAAAGACCTAAGGACTATAGGGATTCAAGCAATTACTACTCTTGAGGCATTTGGCTTGTGTTTTCGGCCTCCTTGAATATGACTATATTTGTATTGGTAGGACTCTTTTCTATTTTTCTTTTTCTTCTCTTTTTTTTTTTTGTAATACTTGCTCAGATTAGATATAGAGCAAAGAAGTTTTCTTGGTGTTGCTTTTTCTGAAATACTTGCTCATCTTAGATATAGAGCAAGGGATTTTATTCTCTAGATTCTTTGGGATACTTGCTTAGCTTAGATATAGAGCAAGGGATTTTATTCTCTGGGGGGAGCTTGTCCTTTTGTCGGTCCTCTGGTTCATGAGAAATCATGTGAATGATATAATAAGCAGAGTGATTTTTGCTAAGCATCAGCTAGCATGCAACGTAATCATCCCCATTTCTAGAATGTTATTAGTATGTAAGTCATGCAATTAAATCCAGGAAAGAGAGCAATACGACCAAGGGAAGCCTAAAATTATTTCTAAAATATGCCAACATTGGATGGTGGTTGATTATAAAACTATTTGTGGACGAAGCCATCAAGGCATATCTCTAATCCAGTCTCCTGAAAAGGGGATGTGGGCATCATTCTGGTATGCTAGCATGTGCATGTTTAAATCCCCAAGAATGATATTTACAATGGATATGTACAAATGCCTATGTAGTGGTAACAAAAGGTGCAAATGAATGTACATGGGTGCCCCAGTTTTTATGGACATTGGACTGAGGCGTGAATGGGATGGATTGTGAAATTGAAGAATATGATGAGGAAGAAAAGAGGAGGGAGAAATCAAAGAAGAAAGAAACCTATCAATGGTATGTAGCCGCTCGAAGCGTGACCATACAACATTGATGAGTAACTTAGAGGAATCATATTAGAAGAGATCAAAGAAATGAAACCTATTAATGGTATGTAGCCGCTCAAAGCATGACCATACAACATTGATGGGTACTTAGAGGAATTATATTAGAAGAGATAAAAGAAATGAAACCTATCCAAGGTATGTAGCCACTCGAAGCATGACCATACAACATGGGTGGGGTTTGAGGTGGAAAGAAAAGGAGGAAATAAAGAGGAGATAAGTAGAAGAAAAGGGAGAAGGACTTTGGGGGAAAAAAAAATGAAAGGTATGTAGCCGCTCGAAGCATGACCATACAAAATTCATGAGAGAAGAAAGAAGAGAAGAGAAGAAGAAAGGAGATAGATGAAGTAGGTATAAATGTATATGCAAATTAACTTAGTGCCACAGAATCCCAAAAAGAAATGATGATGTGATTTTTGTGTGGTTTTGTGTTGTTTGAATGTTTTTTTTTTGTTTTTCTATATACATATGGACAACTGGTGGTGAGCTGTAGTGCCTACAACTAGGCATAGAATGCTCACAGATGAATAATGTTAATGGGCTCAAGTTTGGCAATGCCTTCCAATGTGGCGAGATGATATGCCCCAGATCCAAACTTATGAGTAACCATGTAAGGGCCTAGCCAATTAGGTGCAAATTTGTCATGGAGATGGCACGGTTGGCTAGTGATTTGTTGGTTCTCCTTAAGGACTAAGTCTCCAACTTGAAATTCATGTTGGTGTACCTTGGAATTGTAGGCACATCAGAGATGATCTTGATAAACTCGTGTATGCTCAATCGCGTGAATGTGACGTTCATCTAGTAAGGTCAATTGGTCAAGTCGGGCTTGGTGGGTTGTATCATCATCAATGAATTCTTGCATGGATACCCATAAAGATGGTATTTCAAGCTCCAAGGGCATGATGGCCTCAGCACCATAGACAAGGGAAAATGGGGTTGCCCCAGTTGGAGTGCGGATACTGGTATGGTAGGCCCATAGTGCTAATGGCATTTGATTGTGCCAATCATGGTGTGACTCTGCAACTATTTTGCGAAGAATGGCGCAAATGGTTTTGTTTGTAGCTTTCACTTGGCCATTACCCTGTGGGTAGTATGGAGTGGAGAAGCTATGTTGGATATTGAATTTTTCACAAAGTGCATGAACATTCTTGTTTTTGAATGGAGTGCCATTATCTGTGAGGATTTTGGAGGGGATACCAAAATGACAAATGATGTGTTGAGTGATGAAATCAACAATTTTGGGGCCGGTCATTTGGACTAGAGGAATGGCCTCCACCCATTTCATGAAGTATTCAGTTGCTGTAATGATGAACTTATGATTGGTAGATGATGCGGGTGTGATTTTGTCGATAAGATCTAAGCCCCATTGTGAAAAGGGCCACATGGACTGAATAGGCTGTAGAGCCTGAGAAGGTAAGTGTGTGAGATTGGCATGATGTTGGCATTTAACACACTTTTTGACATAAGCACAACAATCATGTTCCATTGTGGGCCAGTAATAACCCATTCGTAAGATGCGCTTAGTAATGGCCATGCCACTAAAATGGCCACCATAGGTGCCATCATGGGCCTCTTGAGTAATGTGTTGGGCTTCAGATGGTTCAAGACAATGGAGTAGTATGCCATCATAACTTCACTTATATAGGATATCACCTAGAAATGTGTAGTGAATGGCATGCAATTTAAAAGCTCGTTTATGAGTATGACTAAGATCAGGTGGTATGATGTCGAGCTTGATGTAATCCTTAACTTGGGAAAACCATGGGTCATGCGGTGTGGCTTTGATGATATTGATGCCATCATCACGAGGAGGCGATTTGTTGGAAATGGCTAAATGGAGAAGGGTGTGAATGGACACGTGAGTGGTGTCAGAAAGTGGGTTTTGTGGGATGAGTGAGCCTAGAGAGGCCATGGTATCAGCAAAGTAGTTTGTGGATCATGGGGTAGCGGTGATGTCATACCACTCAAACTTAGCCAATAGATCTTCGGCAACCTGCTTGTATTGTTGTAAGACTAGGCAACGACATTGCCACTCTCCCTTGATTTGATTGACAATGAGGAGGGAATCTCCAAATATGTCTAGGTGATGAATGTGCATGGAGAGTGCTTGCTTCAAGCCAAGGATAAGAGCTTCGTACTCAACATTGTTATTGGTGCATGGAAAGCCTAACTTAAAAGAGAAGGGGAGGGGCTCCCCTTGTGGTGTGAAAAATACTATTCTTGCACCCCCAACATGTGTGCATCGGGAGCCATCAAAGAAAAGAGTCAGTTCGGTAGTTGATTCAGGCTCTACAGGTTCTTCGGCTTCGCTTATGTGAAAAATTGAGTCATCTGGAAGCTGAATAAGCACTGGCACATTATTTGGTAATGGGGCCTCAGCTAATTGATCAACGATGACTTGGCCCTTGATGGAATTTTGGCTAATGAATTCGAGATCAAATTCTATGAGGAGCATGATCCATTTGGTTGTGCGGGTGTTGTTGTAGCTTCTATTGAGCATGTAGCGAAGTGGATTATCATGAGCAACTACGTAGGTAGTGTGACTGAGCATGTAATGTCACAACTTTTGGGTGGCAAAAACAATGGCAAGACAAAGTTTCTCCATGTATGCATACCATGTTTCATAATCAATTAGGGTGCGACTAATGTAATAGACCACTTGCTCTTTGTCATTCTCATTCTTTTGGGCGAGGAGTATACCCAGGGCAACATCAGTAGCAGAGACGTATAGGTAAAATGGGTGGTCTGGATGAGGTGGGGTGAGAATGGGTGGTGATGTAAGGTAGGCTTTGATGTCATCAAAAGTGGCTTGACATTTGCTATCCCATTTAAATGGGACCCCCTTCTATAATAGATGATTAAACGGTTGACATTTGTCGGACAATTGGGTGATGAATCATCGAATAGATTGGATTCGTCCTTGGAGGCCATGTAATTGCTTGAGGTTCTTAGGGGGGCATGTCAATGATGGCTTGGAATTTGGTAGGATCTACTTCAATGCCTCATTGGGATATGATGAAACCTAAGATTTTGCCAGTGGTGACACCAAAGACACATTTCTTCGGGTTCAATCGAACATTGTGTTCTAAGAGGTGATCAAAGATTTGTCGCAGATCTTCAATATGTTGACCACGGGTTTTGGATTTAGCAATAAGATCATCTACGTAGTCTTCAAGAGTTTTATGCATAAGATCATGGAAAATATAAGTCATGGCACGTTGATAAGTTGCCCCAACATTCTTGAGGCCAAAAGGCATGACTTTGTAACAAAAAGTCCCCCAGGGGGTGGTGAAGGCGGTCTTGTGTTGGTCCTCTGGATTGACACGAATTTGATTGTAACCTGAAAAACCATCCATGAGTGATAGTATTTCATGTCCGGTTGTAGCATCGACCAAAGTGTCGATATTAGGGAGTGGAAAATTGTCCTTGGGACAAGCTTTGTTAAGATCCCTAAAATTGGTGCAAATGCGGATACCCCCCTTGGGTTTTCTGATGGGAACCATGTTTGAAACCCACTCAGGGTAGTCAATGGGGACAATGAAATCAACATCAAGGAGTTTTTGTAACTCCCCTTTTACCATAAGGGCCATAGTAGGGTGCATGCGGTGCAAATTTTGCCTCACAGGTTTAGCGTTGGTGTCGAGGACAAGGTTGTGCACCACGAGTGACGAGTCGAGGCCCGACATATCCTGATAGGACCAGGCAAACACCTTAATGTAGTATCAAAGGAAATTGGTGTATAGGATACGCTCTTCTTCCATGAGGCTGGCGACGATGTGAGGATGGTCGGGATCATTGCCAATGTCAACTTCAATGGTGTCCTCAACAAGCATGTGAGAACCATATTGAAGTTGTGTTGGGATGGGGATGAGATGGAGGTCATCAATGGAGTCAGGGGTGAGGAATTCATCATCGAGATAAAGATCTGCATTATGAATCCATGGGATGTGGGGTGGGATGGTAGGTAATGGTGCGCTAGTAGAGTGGATCATGTGGGGTGTAGGGAGGAAATCAGTGGCATATGGGGTGGAGGAGATATCATCGAAGTTGACAAAATCATCAATGGGAGGTGGGGTGTAGTTAGGTTGATTTGGGTAGTGAAGGGGAGTGTAAAGGTCGATGAAAATCATGTTGATCGATGTGCTGTAAATGGATGAGGTGGGGGAGGAAGGTTTTGAAGAGTCGAAAGAGGATAGGAAGAAATTGGGAATGGGTTGGTGGTGACCGAGATTCAAGACTACGGGGGTGAAGGTGTGCAAGAGATTTGGCATCGAGATGGTATGGTTTCGTACCTTGGGAAAAAGGGAATGGTAGGTGGAGAGGATGGGGATGGAGAGGGAGGGGAAGATGGATCGATGGGCGGGGATGAATTGGTAGGTAGGGTGAATCGATAGGTAGGGGTGAATCGATAGGTAGGGATTCATCAATGGTGAGGTAGGTGAAGTGATAGACAAGGGTATCGATTTCTTGGGGGGAAAGGGGGTCATGAGGTGGAGATGGGGGAAAGAAGGTGGATGGGATGTCGACTGTGGAATGAGGAGAAGAGCTATCAGGTGGCATAGAAGGTTCAAATTCCTCATCAGGTAGCAGGTCTAGAGGATTAAGAGTCAGATGTTGAAAATCATGCTCAAGATGCTCAAGATGGTGGACCATGGTGGGATTGTAACCGAGTCTAGATCGATCGGAGGGAAGGTGAGTGAGAGGACTGATATAGGAATGACATCCTTGTTCATATCTCTCGAGGTCGTACCCATGCTAGTTATACTAGTATAGATATTGCTAGGAAAAAAGAGGATTAGACATGTGGTTCAGATTACTATAAAATCTGGTTTGTGGTAGGGGAGGTGCGGGTGGTAGCACGGATGAGTCCAGGCCTCCATAAATAAAATTTATGGAATTATTGGGAGGACCGAGAGGAATGACAACCCCAATAGTCAAGGGCACATCATGAGGTCAGCCAAAATCATGGGTGGTTTGGAAATTGGATGGTGAAATATGAGAATCGGTAATGTGATACTCACCAGGGCCGGTGTGGTCATGTGGATAGAAACATGGGGAGGATTAGTATGCTTGAGTGGAGGGGAGGACCCCTTGTGTGGTCGGGGTGATGGTGCAGCAGGTAGAGGGGGAGTGTTGGATGGTGGATGGGCATCCGTATAGGTGGATTGGGCTAACTCCACATCAAGTCGAGTGGCACGTTGTGCCCACTCATAGCATTTAGTGGGAGATCCAACAATGGGATGATTAGCATGTTGAAATTGGGATGGAGGTGAAGGAGAGGGAGTGAGTGGGTGATGGACCACGTGCACCCATGTGGATCATGGCACAAAGTGGTGAGGGGATGGCGTAGCGGGGGGGGGTGTGGTGTTGGATGATGGGGGAGGGGTTGGCGTAGTGGAGAAGGTGAAGGGTGGAGGTGTGAAGGAGGAGGAAGCGCTATGAGAAAAATTAGGAGCAGGTGGTGGCGGTGGAGGTTGAGGTGGGTTGGAGGAAGTGGAGGTGATATTGCTTAGGTCAGGTGCAGGGGGTGGATGTGATGATTGTGGATAGGTGTGATCTAGTGTGCGGCATGGAATGAGGGTGAATTATGTAGATGATAAGGATGGACCAGGTGGAAGGCTGATGATGTTGCAAAATTCAAAGGGATCACCATCGATGGGGATGCAGTGGACTAATCCATTATGAACATATTTGATACAATGATGAAGGGTGGAAGGGATGCATTGCATACCACCAATCCATGGTCATCCTAAAAGGATGTTATACTGCATCTCACCTTCAATAACATGGAAGAGAGTGGAAATGGTTTTGGCACCTGCCTTGATGGGCAAGACAATAGTACCAATGGTGGGATGCATGGAGCCATCAAAAGCTTGAAGATCCATGGATGGGGTGGCAAGATGAGAGGGAGGAAGGTGAAGGTGGCTCAAGGTGGCCATAGAAATGATGTTGATGGAGGATCTGGTATCAATGAGCATGCATTTATAGGTAACAACATTGATGGAGGCTTGGATGTGCAATGGAGGATCCACTCCCTCACCTACAACTTCTATAATTTCATGGTCATGGAAGTTGATAGAAGGTTGTAAGCATCTCTGAATATTGCCAATAAAATTTGCAAAGGAGTTGGCATCTTGGGTTTCGAGATCGAGAGAGCGAAGGATGGAATCAAGGGCTTCACGGTGCGGTTGGGATTGCTGCAAAAGGTCATAGATGGACAACCTTGCAGGGGCGGTATGGAGCTGGTGAGAAATACTACCATGGATGGTGATGACATTTCATGGGAGAGGTGGAGGAATGGGTGGGGTGACGATGGTAGTTGTAACAGGTGGTTGTTGTGAAGTGGAAGGTTGTTGGGTGGTCATAGGGGGTGGATAGCATTGATTGTGAGTAGCGATATTGATCATACCCATGAATCCCTACTGAGAAGGTCCTCGATTGACATGATTGACTTGGCATGGATCGGTTTGAGGTGGATTACCCCCATGCTTAGGTAATGGATTTTGGAATATCCCCAAGTTTTGATTTTGTGGTGCGAGGGGATTAGAGACTTGAATAGTGCCTCGATCGATAAGGTCTTGCACAACATGGTGAAAGATGCGATATGAATCGATAGAATGGCCATGTTGTCGATGGTAATCATAGTAAGCCTATGGATTATGGTCCTATGGGAGAGGGTGGTTTGGATCAAGTGGTTGGACATTAGGGATATGGATGAGGCCACCCTCGGTCAGTCGATGAAATAGAGTGGGCATGGGTTCAGATAGAGGTGTCCAATTGCGTGGGGGTGAGGTGGACGTGGATTGCGACCTTGGTATGGATTAGATTGAGGTGGAGGATTGGGGGATTGTGGAGTGGGAAGAAGTGGAGGATTAGCTTGGAATTGATTTTGGGGAGATCACAGAGGAGTGGGTTGTGGAGCTTGCGTGGATGCGACTTGGGGTGGAGGATATGGAGAATTGAAGAGAACTTGATTGGTTTGAGGTGGTCGGGTGGTAGGTGGTACATATGGAGGGTGATTATAGTGGTAATTGGTAGGGTAGGGTGGCTTCTGGTGCAATTTGATTTTTCCCGTGTGGACCTTGATGTCCTCGATTACTTTGGCTTGGGAAATGGCTTCCTCAAATGTTCGGGCTTGATGGATCTACAATGTTTGGGATATTTGTTTATGACAACTCTTGGAAAAGAGTGTGATGAGCTTGGATGGTGGGAGGGGGTGGGCTAGATCATGAATGACCACTCACCATCATGTGAAAAAATTGGTAATAGGCTCATCATCCCACTGATGTAATGCATAGACATCGAACAGGGTAAGCTTGGTTTTAATGTTTATGGAGAAGTGCTCTAGAAATAGATTGGCCAATTGTTCAAAAGTGAATAAACTATGGTGAGGTAAATGATTGTACCAATCTAAGGCTTGTCCCCCAAGTGAAAGTGGGAATGTGCGGAGCATGAGGGGGTCACTACCATGGAGCTGATGACAAGAAAAGTGGTAATTATTGAGATGCTCTCTAGGATCCTCCTTACTTTTAAATTTGTCAAATTTAGGGATCTCAAATCTGTAAGGGTAAGGATGCATAGGAATATATGGGTGGATTGGTTCATTGCATAGCTCATCATATGTGGGTTTTTGAGGCCCATAACCAGTTGTACGTAGATCCAACACATGCAGTTGCTCCTGCATAGCCTGAAAGTCACTAGAGAGCATGGTGGTGGTTTGAGGAGGAGCGAGAAATGGAAGTGGTGGTACGGATGTAGGCAGTGGCTGTAATGAGGCCTACATGTAACCCAAATGTGGTGGGTACTATAGTTGTTGTTCCTCCCACTACTGGTAGTAAGCATCCTGCTATGGAGTAGGTGTTGTCATGGAGTGGTACTATGGGACAGGAACCTGAGATGGGTGAGGTGAAATGTATGAAGCCTGGGACATGGGTGGTGGCTACTGGGAGGGGTCATAGTATCCAGGGGGTGCGGGACTAGGAATCAAGATCTTTGCTGTGGATCATAATATCTAGGAGCCTATGGAGGTGGCATGGGTACCTACTGCTGTGCGTATGAATAAGTCGGTTGGGCCTAAACAGTAGGGGTGGAGGACCATGTGGGAGGTGAAGTGAAAAATGTGGAAGGTGTGGACAAGGGGGGTGGAAGAGATACTGGTGTGGTGAAGATGGGCTACTGTGAAGAGGTAGTTGGGATTGAAGAAAAGGATGGGGAGACTGATGGAATGGTGAGAAGGGATTCTGGTTGGATCGAGTATCGAGGATGATGACCCTGATAGGTGGGGTTCAATGGTGGAGGGTAAAATGAAGGGGGAGGAGGTAAATAAAATGATGAAGTGAGAGTCGATGGTGGTCCATAAGATGAGAAGGGTGGATAGTTGGTAGGTGGATATGTGGGGAACTATGGTGTGAAAGGAGGAGGCTACAGAGTGAAGGATGTAGATGATGGGAAGGCCTGGATGGAGGGGTTTGTGAGACCTAATGAAGCGATGTGGTAACCCTGATATGGGTGTGAATAATAGGTGGGGGGACCAGAGGCTAGAGGCTGAGATGAAGGTGGGTGACTGGATGAGGCCTGCTGGGATACCGGTATCTATGATGAAGATGGTGTGGAGGAAGGAGTGGAAATCATACCAACTATCTGGATAGTGGTGATGACATCGGGTATGATTTGAGAGACAACTGGTCTAGAAGTGTCTCCCAAAAGTGGATGGGATGAATGCTCGAGGAATGGATGGTGAGCTAAAGGTGAAGCAGGTGGAGTGAACTCTTTCATCATCATAATGGGGATAGGACGACCAGGTGTGGTATAGATAACATGCTAGTAGAATGTGGATGAGGGGTTGGGTGAGAGTTCTTCCAAAGGAGGGGTCTCCTCGAAAGTCTCATCCAATAGATGGGATGGAGTGGAAGATGGTATATGAGACATGGGACTAGCATTGGGGGTGGAAGGCCCCATCAATATATCAGGTGTAACTCGGGATGAAACCTGCTCAGACTCAAAGGGTGGATCTATGGTCTGAGAAGAAGAGGCCCTGATGGTAAGAATAGTCTATTGGGCATCCTCGGTGGCATGATGAATGGCTTCACGCATCTGACTATGCGTAACCGATATGGTGAGATATGCAGTAGGTGGGGTAACAGTCAATAGGTGTAAAATCTGAACTCAAAAATTGTCTATGACTGACCAGGGTACTCTCTGGTGGTAAGTACATAGGTTCGTAGGTCAGGGGTGCAGACCAAATTGGTTCACACTCTAGAGGTGCGGACCACCAAAAATGAAAAATAGAGTGCCAAAATGTGTAGTATGTGTCTCTGTGTGCAATCTGTGCTATCTGGAACCTAAAAAATAGGTTCGCAGTCTAGGGGTGCGAACTAGAATGGTTCGCACTCCAAGGGTGCGGACCACCCAAAAGTGTAGTAGAGGGTAAAATTTGTGTTGTGTGTACCCTCTTTGTGTTGTGTAGAGCTGTGTGAATCAGTATGGTAGCCTGAATGCTATGTTTTTGCAGATAATCATGCAAAATGAGTTTGAGTGGAGGGAGACCACGCTGGGGGGTGTAAGTCACCTAAAAAAAATTGTGTAGTGAAAATCATGGTAATGAAACTGTGAGACAATCCGTAAGTGAGTTATAGCACTTTTGATGCACTGTTGTAACCACTTTTCTCGAGACTCAACAAAAGCAAAAGTTCTTTATTTTTGGTTTTTCTATGTGTTTTGATGATAGAATATGCGTCCTAGGAACAAAACCAAGGTAGTGAATGATCTTCTAATTTGAAATAGGTATATTGGAGCATAGAACCTCCTGCAATGCCCAAAAGCGCATAGAATAGAACTATGGTTCCAATAGGAAAATGGCTACCTAGGTGTAAAATGACATAGCAAAATGATATCCAAAAAGGGGGGTGTACTCACTATGCTGAAATGAGCTCACAAAATCCTCTTACGAGAAGAGGTGGCACTATCTGTGATGTGCTAGACAGGGTTGGTGTACCCCCTACTTTCGCTTCACCCTCGAATGGGCTTGGTCAAGAATGATAGTTTACCATGTCCACTAATTATAATAGCCTTGTGGACAAAGGCTCTAATACTATCCCACTCCGTAGGTAACCGTTGGTGATAAAATCTAGGGCCCAGTCACAAAAGTGGGGGATTTTTTGGTAATGAAGCCCAAAAAACCACTCGTAGGGTGGGGCTACTAGGTGTCTAACTGGAGGTGAGTCAGTGGAGAGTAATCCCAGACCTCACTAAACTCTGGTGGTGAATTGGTGATGAAATCCAATTTGGCCTAGAGATGAAACCCAGGTCCTTACACCGTTTAAGATAGAACGTGAGTGTGTGGTGTTTGTTTTTGCGGTACTATTTTAGAAGAAAATCTACTCTAAATGCCTTTTCAAAATAAAACTATGCTATGTGGTTGTGCAAGAAGTAACTTTAAGCTATTGATTTTTTAAAATAAAAATCTATTTATGTGGTATACACAAAAGTAAATTTATGCTATTGATTTTTCAAAAGGAAATCTAATTAATTACTTTGGAAGGGAAATGACTTGAAGGGAAATTTATGAAATTAAATCTGATCTAGAAAGCAAATTGAAATCTAACTACAACAAACAAGCATGTGCGATTGCATGGAATTTGTAGCTCACTATGAAATATTAGCTCAAAATAGAAGGAAAATGAAGTTTTTTAGACAAAACCTGCGTCCAGGTGAGTATGAAAGGCTCTAGGATGTCCTCTGGTCCAAAACTATGTAGATTTGGGAGGTTCACACTCCTGAGGTGTGAACCTATCTTCTGCAAAGTGGTTCACACGTGTGAGGTGTGAACCGGTATCCGAATACTGAGCTGACTATTTCTGGGATCTTGGTGATGATTTTGAAGCTTCTGGAGTGATTTTAGCACAAATACCTGCACAAAAATTTCCAAAA
This sequence comes from Wollemia nobilis, assembly GCA_028583015.1. Classification (NCBI taxonomy): domain Eukaryota; kingdom Viridiplantae; phylum Streptophyta; class Pinopsida; order Araucariales; family Araucariaceae; genus Wollemia; species Wollemia nobilis. Next base: position 1,252,322 of record JAQPPZ010000613.1, on the reverse strand, counting down.
CTCAATTTGTTGCTAGCAAGATAACCAAAAACTTATGAAAATTTTGCATATACCTGAGATTAACTACAAAAAGTAAGATTAACTACTGATTTGGTGCCAAAAAATACAAGGACGCTTTAACCTTGCATACGTCGTGGCAAGAGACAGTTTGGGATCTAGGTATGGAAGCACGCAGACTCTAGGAACATGAGGCTTTTAACCTCCCCTGACTTACCTTGTCGTTGGTTGTGGGTGTATGCACAAATACCTAGGTATCAAGTATCAAGTGTGAGGCATATTAGGGGAATACATGCGCCCAAGCACGTACTCTCTACTCTCTTTGTAAGCTCACCGGTGCACCAGTGAACCTTTGTTGGTTTGGCTTGAGATGTCTTTCAGGGCATTTTTGGTTTGTGGTGTTCTTCAAAGATGACAACTACCTACCATACAAAATAGACCACAATTTTTGGTTAGAAGGCGATTAAGCTAATGCTTGGTGGAGGTCCCACCGAGAATGAAACTACCAAAAAGACACCATAACACTTCATTCAAATATTATAGAATCTATTGAATTTGTATTGATAATCATAAAAGGGGTTACAAGAGGTAATGTCCTTTTACAACTTTGCCCTGAAGGCTACAATGGAGTCTCCCCTAAGGAGCTCTTTGATGATGGTACAAAGACAACAAGACCAATCTTTTGTGGGTTCCTCGATGTAGGTGGGCTTCTTGCTCATGAGCCACCACTTGTTGGATGCTTCCTTATGCTTTTTCTAGACCTGTAGAACCTACAAAATCTTATTAGTGCATTGGGGGTCTGCCTCAGTCAAACCCCATGATTATGAAGACAAAAGACTCATAAAACTACTCAAAACATGAAATTAACTATTAAAAACTAGCATAAAATAGTAAAATAAGTTATCCTTACCTGTCCGAATGATTCTGGTGCTTGTTTTAGAGGTTCACACTCCTAGGGTGTGAACCGGGAGGTTCACACGTGTGAGGTGTGAACCGGCCCTTTTGAAGTTGGATTACTCAGGTAGGGTCCCTGGATGCTTCTGATTGGTTCTGTCGGTGTATTTTGTTGGGTAGAGCTCTTGAACAACAAATCCTGATAATGAAGTCAACCTGTCTCACTCATAGAATGGGCATAAGCATGAGGTAAGATGATTGTGATGGTCGTATGATAGCTATGCAATGGATATGTGATGGATGTAATGGCAGTGGTGATTTCAGCAGAGTTTCGGTATGTAAAAGTGTGATGATCCTAAATGGTGAAAATGGCCTTCTATTTATAGAGTGGGCTAGGGTGAGAGAAAGGGGATGAGGTGTCCCCTGTGAGGTGTTATTGGTGAGGTGTCCACCAGAGAGGTGTCCCCTGAGGTGTCCCGGGTCATGAGTGAAGTTGGGTGAGAGAATCCCTCACCCATCCAAAAGCAATGATGATTAAAAGTAAATATCAATTTGTCATTAATATTCACCTTTATGGGAGCATCTTAGGATTAATTAATCATTATTATGTGCAAATGTCTCTATCTTGCATTAATGACCCATGGGTGTGTGATATGGAGGAATATTTAGGTGAGAGGTGGTAGGGCTAGGATAGGGTAGGCTAGGTGAGGTGGAAGGCTAGGCTAGTCAAAGTAGACTAGGTGAGGTGGAGGTGTTTAATTAAATCAATATTAGATCTAATTAAGCATGAAATTAGCCATAAAGCACAATTTGACCAAAATATTGACTTTTTGACCATAAAGTGATTTTTGACCATGGTAAAGGTTTCAACCTTAGTTGAGTTGGCATGAGGTCACATGAGGACCTAGGGTTAAGCGTAGGAAAGGGCTTAGCTAGCCCAAAGGGGCTAATGGTGATGAATAGTGTTTTTGGGTCAATTTATGCAATTTTCAATGGTTTTGCATATTAATTAACCATGGGAATGGGGAGAGGGACAATGTGCGACTTTTTGGTGTCTACATTTAGATTTATAACTTCTTAGATAATCCTAAAATGATCTTATAGCTTATGATCATCAGTATTTAAATTGAATTTTTGTCTTATATGCTTGAGTCATAGTGCTTCCTTTTTTAAACTCAAAGTCTATTTATCTTGTAATAATTTTGTTACCATTTACTATAAAGGAATTATTGGAGACTTAGCATGTCATGTATTGAAAATATAGATCTAGATTGTAATCAATGAAACCACCATCATAAAAATATACATATTCTTATGGAAGAGAGTGTGAGCGCAAGCCAAGAGCGAGTCCAGCTAAAAGCAAGTGTGAGCACAAGCCGAGAGTGGGAGTGAGTGTATTCAAAAGTGAGTGTGAGCATAATCCAAGAGTGAGTGAAGCTAAAAGTGAGTGCAAAAGCAAGCCGATAGCAAGTGCAATCAAAAGCATGTAGCTAGAAGAGAGTACGAGAATGAGTCAGGAGCGAGTGTAGCCAAAATAAAGTATGACCACGAGTTGAGAGTAAGTGTAGCTAGAAGAAAGTGTGAGTGTGAGCTAGGAGTGAGTGCAGCCAAAAGCAAGTGCAAGCATGATCCTAGAGTGAGGAGGAAGTGTGAGTAGGAAAGCAAAAAGTAGAAAATAAAGTGTGATCAAGGAATGACTGTCTCTTTTTGTTCCAGATATTAGGACAATTTAAAGGATTCATCTGAAGAAAATTTAGGTAAAATGGAAAGAAATTCATTTGGGAAAGTCCTTACTAAAATTATGAATGGCCAAGTTGGAAGTATGGATGCCCTAGCCAACAATAAGAGGAAGAGTGAATCTATGGCAAACCTAGTCTAGGTAGTAGATTCTACACTAGAAATGATTATCAAGGATGAGATAATTGAGCATAATATAATGTTTCTTAAAACCAAAGGGTTAATATGTAAGTTTCATAGATACTGGCCAGGTTTTTTTGAGATTCAAAATTGGATCAAGTGGAAGTGGGGATTGAATTCAAATTGCTCCATGACTTTTCTTCCAAAAGTAATTTGCCTCATTATTTACTCTAGTTCAGAAATAAGGAATAAAATAATGGATGGAGGCCTATGGTTTAGGGGTAAACATGCATTATATTTAATACCATGGAGTGAGAATTTTTTACGGACACATAAACTATTAAAAGGAATTTGGTATGGATTAGGCTTTTTGGACTTCCTTATCAACTCATCAATAAGGAGGTTTTAAAGAATATTAGTAATACTCTAGGTGAATTCATCTAGGAGGGACCAATTACTAAGGATAGAAGACATGTTGTATACACTCGAATATGTGTTGCTATGGATATTTCTAAACCTTTACCATAGTCGATTAGGATTAAATATGAATCAAAAGAATAGATTATAAAAACATTGCATTTTGATGTCACAAATATTGTGAAACGAGGCACATGGCAAGAGACTGAAAAGTGAAAATGATGGAGGAAGAGATGGAAATTTTTGAGCATGAGGGTAGCTTCAATTTGAAACAAGGAGATCATATCACAAGAGAAGCTAGGTCAAATCAAGGATTTTCCACTCCTAAGAAAGAGGCTAGAAAAATATTTCTACATCATCAGATGACAAAGGCCATTATAGTTCACTTGAATTATATGGAAGATGAGGAAGTTCAATGCAAAATTTCAAATATAGAAGGAGCTAAAGGTGCGAAGGAAGAGGGGAAGGAAAATTTTAAAACAAAGGAAGATGGAGAAGCGAATTTTAAAACAAATGAGGTGAAGGAGGTCAAGCTTAATATAGGTAAATCACCTTTATTATCCTCAAGTAGCATACAATATTCTCCTTACAATAAAAATGAAATTAGTATGGAGTGTATTCCTTACACTTTAGGATTTCAAGAGTAGTATAGTAAAGAAAATATTATGGAGGATATCCAAGGAAATTTAGGGTTTCTAGGCCAACATAAGAAAGTAATGACTATGTAGGATCATCTATGCAATTTAGAGTTTTTAGGGTTGTAGCAATAAATATTTATTCCAAACCATGAAATGAAAAAGCAAATGGTTGCAAAAAACAAGAATAATTTATATTAAACTTTGTGGATACTTAGTCTCCTATTTTACAATAATTATATGTCCCAAATTGCAGGGGTTTGATTACAAATATGTTTTTTTGCTTGTTTGCGTACAATGGGAAAAAGGGGGGAATATATCCTTTTGCAAATCAAGTGAATTTTGGAGCCTTGAATCCTTCTACTACAATGATTATAATGAGTGGGCTTATGTATCATGTGCGGGCCACTCCTACCTCAACAGTTGCTCAAAGAACCTATCTCATGCGCACATGAACTTACAAACAAAAGGGATTAGTAGCACCTATTTATATGCATAAAAGAAGCTACAATAAACCCTAATATTGATGCTTGTAGACTATAAAACAATGTGCAGGAAACAAAAAACATAAAAACTCAATACCTTGTTGATTAGCTGACCTGATCTATGTCTATTATCGTCTGAAACTATCCCTAAGCAAATTTAGGGCTGTATTTGGGGATGGTTAAACGTAGGTCTATGTTTGTACAAATAGCTAGGTTTTGGTGTCTACAAATACCCCTTTTTGTACTGCATTGCGTAAAACACAATGTGGTGCAAAAATAAGATACACCTAGCTTTGTTGGATGGAGAAATGAATTTTGGCTACCTCAACACAAATATTGAATGACTTTGGAAGTTTTTTATTTTGGCTTACCCCTCAAGTGACGAATGGGTGAAATATGAAATAGATGAAACCCACGAGTTGCTTGATAGATTTGGTTGGTGAAGGGATGTGATGCAATGGATGCAAATATCGAAAATCAAGATCAAGGTTGATTACCCCAAGTTTGGAGTGAGCATGCATGTTTTTTGAAACTTTGCTTTTCAAAGAATGATGAGAACTTACAATGTGGTATATGGACCAGTCAAGATGGGTGTGCATGTGATACTAGAATTATTTGGAGGTGGAATATTTCTCTACACCTTGATTGCAGTCACCTCATTCTAACGTATAGATGGTATGATGCATACCAATTTTTAATTTGTTATGCTTTTATTACCCCATAGAAATGGTTCTATGATAGCCTTGAGAAAATTTTCTTGAACGCAATTGCATTCCAAATTTGAGTTACCAAATTGATCTGATTTGGGACAAGATGAAATGGGATGATGTGATGCTTGAAGGGGTGGTTTGATGATTTTTTAGGCTGATTTGATGGGTTTTTTTAACAAGTGTCCTTATGGTGATCTACCCATCCTACCAGATTGCATAGATAACCAATTGTTGCAACCGTTAGGTGACTAGAGTAAATCACTAGATACAAGGTTCACTTTAGAATTTATTTTAGCTAGTAGAGGAGAGAAAAAAAACTATTATAGGTGTTGACCAAAGGATTTTGGTGCATTTGGAGCCTTTTGAACTAAAAGTGACCAAAAGGTTTTGGTTCATTTGGAGCCTTTTGGATTGAAAGTGACCAAAGGAGTTTGGTTCCTTTGGAGCCTTGTGGATTGAAATTGGTTTTTTTTTAACCTTATTGCATGAATGATAATATCAAAAGTGTCCTTATGGTAAATACCCATCCTATCAGATTGTATGGTAACCAGTCGCTGTAATCGCTAGGTGACTATAGTATATCAATAGATACAAGGTTCACCCGAGGATATTTTGACCAAAATGGTTTGGTGCCTTTGGAGCTTTTGAATTGATTTGACCAAAGGAGTGTGTTTCCTTTGGAGCATTTGAAATGAAATTTGACCAAAGGGGTTAGGTTCCTTTGGAACCTTTTGAATTGAATTGACCAAAGGGATGTCTCCTTTGGGGCATTTTGAACTAATTTAACCAAAGGGGTGTGTTTCCTTTGGATTTTTTTCAATTGACAGTGACCAAAGGAGTTTTGTTCCTTTGGAGCTTTTTGAATTGGATGTGACCAAAGGAGTATTTTCCTTTAGAGCATTTTGAATTGAACGTGACCAAAGAAGTTTGGTTCCTTTGGAGCCTTTTAAATTGAATTAACCAAAGAGATGTCTCCTTTGGGGCCTTTTGCATTTTGAATTGATTTGACCAAAGGGGTGTGTTTCCTTTGGAAATTTTTGAATTGACAGTGACAAAAAGAGTTTTGTTACTTTGGATGTGACCAAAGGAGGTTGGTTCCTTTGGATCCTTTTGAATTGAATGTGACCAAAGGATTTTGGTTCCTTTGGAGCCTTTTAAATTAATTTGACCAAAGGGGTATCCCATTTGGGGAATTTTAGATTATTAGACCAAAGGAGTTTGGTTCATTTGGAGCCTTTTGAATTGAATTGACCAAAGGAGTTTGGTTCCTTTGGAGCCTTTTTTAATTGAATTGACCAAAGGAGTTTGGTTCCTTTGGAGCCTTTTATATTGAATTGACCAAAGGGGTATCCCTTTTGGGACCTTTTGAATTGATTTGACCAAAGGGGTGTCCCCTTTGGAGCCTTTTGGATTGAATTGACCAAAGAGATGTCCCCTTTGGAGCCTCTTGAATTGAATTGACCAAAGTGTATCCCCTTTGGGGACTTTTGAATTGAATTGACCAAAGGGGTATTCCCTTTGGGGCCTTTTGAATTGATTTGATTAAAGGGGTCTCCCCTTTGGAGCCTTTTGGATTAAATTGACCAAAGGGATTTGGTTCCTTTGGGGCATTTTGAATTGATTTGACCAAAGGGGTGTCCCCTTTGGAGCTTTTTGGATTAAATTGACCAAATATATTTGGTTCCTTTGGAGCCTTTTGAATTGAGTTGACCAAATGAGTTTGGTTCCTTTGGAGCCTTTTGAATTGAATTGAACAAAGGATTTTGGTTCCTTTTTTATTTTTGGTATGCATGTGATGAAATGAATGTATTATGAATGAATGCAATTGGTGACGATGTATGTAAATGAATGAATGGTGCCACCTCATTAATTATCATTAGAAGAGGTTATGGACCATTGTTTAGCAAACTTTGTCTTTATTGCTTAATCAAGGGTGCCAATACAGTAGTACTGGTTTGATCATATGTTGCAGGATGAAATGTGATGAGCATCAGAAATGCTCATATTTTGTATACATTTTCTTGATTATTATGCGGCTGTATAATAAGGATTGCATATGTTTATGAATGATTATATAATTATTTGATGAAATTATGCGTGTTATCTAATTCATGTGTTTTCAGTGTGTTTTTGTGGAATTGTAGTTGATTTAGTCAGATTTGGATCAGTCGAGGTCTTTTCATGGACCTGGCACTTTGTTTCTTTCGGAATCAACATAGAGAAGGTAGGCGCCTTCCTCTTCCAGGAAGGCACCAAGCGTAAGTAGGCGCCTTCCTCTTCCAGGAAGGCGCCAAGGAAAGACAAGCGCCTTCCTCTCCCAGGAAGGCACCAATAGAAGGCCAGTGCCTGCCTCTTCTAGGAAGGCGCCAAAGGAAAATAAGCGCCTTCCTCTCACAGGAAGGCACCGACAGGAAGGTGCCACTAGAATGCAAGCGCCTTCCTCTCATAAGGAAGGTGCCACTAGAAGGCAAGCACCTTCCTCTCATAAGGAAGGCACCGACAGGAAGGTGCCACTAGAAGGCAAGCGCCTTCCTCTCATAGGAAGGCGCCAATAGAAGATAAGCGCCTTCCTCTTCCAGGAAGGCGCCAATGGCAGTAAGGCACCTTCCGCATAGAGAAGGCACCTGACATACTTAGGCACCTTCCTCATAGGGAAGGCACCCCTGTTCTTCACCCGTTGACTAGACAAGCATGATGTGGACAACAATGACTGGTGCAGTTCCAACTCTACGTCATGTAGAGTTAAATTGGGGATCGCACCGACGTATGAGAATGTCCTACCAATGCTAGGTGAAGCACAAACCAATCAGTGAACACACCACCATTAGAAATGAATGCCAATTTTAGCAGATGTCGATCACATTTACCAGACTGTCTTAGTTTAGTCTGGAATGAATCGACTGTTATAACTTCTTTGTAATAGAAGATCTACGGGTGTGCTATATAAACACACGCAGACCTCTCTGAGGATATATAGAATATTTTGATAGTAATTATAGAGAGATATACAGAAGAAGCATTGTAATACTTTGATAATTATAATACAGTTCTAAGAGTTTCTAAGTGCGTGTTCATCTGGGAGGAAGTTGCTGGAGCCTTGGGCCCACTCCAAGCCAGTATTTCTTCCCCTATTTTTCCTATGTTTTTCTAGATTAGTTTACCACTTTTATAAGATTGTTTATCGCATTGTTATTTCTAGTATTGTAATAGGTTTATTTCTAGGAATGCGTGAATATTTCCTTTCTATAGATTTAATTATTTTTACGTAAATTATTGAGGAGTGTATGAATGATTGACGACCGTTTGAAACACCCCCCAATAGTAGAACTAGCGGACTCATCTCAAGTGGTATTGTAAGCAAATCTTGTTCAAGACCCTTCGCAAGTTTATGAAGCTCCCTGGGTTGATAAATTAAATGCATGGGCATGTGACAAAAGTAGGAAAGAAGTTAACCTTGTTTGGCCCGCAACATTTTGGCACCGTTGTCGGGGAAGCATCTCAACTAGATTATTTACAATACCTAGAAACCTTCCATCTGACCTTGTATGAGTTCTTCGAGAAGAAGAGGACCTGACAGTCGGTTTATAAAAACCAATCCACCAGAACTTGAGTCAGCCGAACATTCTAAATTTGAATTAGACTCACCCGACCCACCACCAGCAATCCATTGGAGTGAGGAGCCACACTTTGTGCAAAGTGCCTCCTCATCCCATCAACGTGGGGAAGAACGAATCATCATAAATCCCCTATTTAATAGGACACCCTTAGAGGAAGCCCTATTGTGGAAAGCTGTAGAAGATCGGATGATAACACCAGACAACCTTAGAGCCTTGACTCAGAAAGTCTTAAATGACCGTAAGGCCATAAATACTGCATTAGAGACCACATTTCCTGAAAAATGGCTGACAACGAAGAAGTCTCATCCGGATTTAGTTTCCCGATTGATGAAGGAGTAGGAGATACCAAAATGAAAAACATATCCCCCGCTCACCTTTCGACCTTCAGAGGATACCCAACTGAGGACCCTAACCTATTTTTATTTAAGTTTGATGTCTTATGCAGGTCTGTGGACTACAAATCTGATACGCAAAAGCTGAAACTCTTTCCTTCCACGTTGGACGATGCAGCTCGTGGTGGTTCATCGGTCTGGGAGACAAACACATTGCCACTTGGGATCAAATGAAGAAGCTCTTTTTAGAGCAATACCAAGATTTTGGGAGAGCAAGAGACTCCAGAGAAGAGGTCCCGAGCATGACGCAGAAAGAAGATGAGTCTCTCGAGGAATACTGGGAGAGATTCAACTTCAATCTTCAATGATCTCCTCACACGAAACTATCTGATAAGTCCATCAAAAGCATATTTTTGAGAGGACTTACCAATGAATCCCTGGAGGCTCTTAACATGATTTCTGGAGGTGATGTCTACCAACATGCTATGGAAGACATCCGACAACTATGCCGGAACTACTCAAGAAGGAGAGGCAAGACCACTTCTAGAACCATGAAAGTGACTGCTTCAGTCACGAAGACAAAAATAGGTAACATGCTAGAAGATTTAAAGAGTGAAATGCTCTCATCTCTAGCATTGCAGATGGATACGCTATTGTTAGAGAAAAAGAAGCAAGAAAATGAAGCAACATTGGCTTATTTCTATCCAAAATACAGAGGGAAGCATGCAAAGAATGCATGCCCGGAGAACAAAGTCAGAGTATGCGTAGTTTGTAGGCTGAACCATAAAACTCGATTGTGCCCACAACTACCCAGTAATCAGGAGGATGCTGAAAGCGTGGATGCCTATTTCATAGGCAATCGAAAGAGTTGGCCACAAGCCCTTGCAAGGAATATGCCAACCAGAATGTCGTCATATGGGGGAGGACCATACATGCCCCAAGGCCCACCTCAACCACCTAACATGGGGTGGTGGGGGCCATCACCCTGGTCCAACACACCCCCAACAACATTCCCAAACCAATAGCCATGGATGCCATATCCATATCCTGGGCAATAGTGGAGAGGCCACACTGCGTGGAATCAGGCTCCATAGAATGTAGCACCAGCTCACCCCCAACAGAATTTATCGGTGTTGCCAACAGTGAGACCTACGTAGCTACCCGCACAACCGATGGAAAATCCGAATAATAGGGTGAACCAACCAGCATACAACATGGAGGGTGAGATGTATCCGATGTACCATATTCAGCTTAGGTCTGGTAGACAGCTAGGAGTAGGAACGCCTCCACTGGTAGAAGAGGAGGAAGAGGTAGGAGAAACACCTCTTGTAGAAGAGGTGATAGAAGAAACTCCTGAGAGAGCAAAGGCTCCATTTCCCAATCGACTGCAAGAATAGAGGAAAGTAATGCAGTCGAAGTTCGATATCTTGTCTAGCTTGAAGAACCTCACCGTGACAATTCCATTATTTCAAGCCATCCGAGATGTTTCGATATATACCAAGGTGATAAGAGAGATGTGTCTAAGGAAGCCAGGATGAAGAGCAACCCAGACTATCAATGTCATGGGTAAACTAGCAGATTTGATGATGGGAAAAATGTGCCATCCTAAGTATGCAGACCCGAGCAGCCCGATGCTGACTATAAAAATCGAGGGACATTCCCTATCCAATACGTTGGTCGATCTCGGAGCAGCCATCAACGTAATGCCTCAGGAGACCATGTAGAGGCTACAACTCATGAACCTGAAACCCACTACGATAGTGCTGCAGCTGGCCGATCGATCGACCATGGCACTCGAAAGGAATGTTGGAAGACGTAATAGTGACAGTCAGTGCATGGGAATACCCAACCGAATTTTTAGTCTTGCAATCTAAAACTAGGTTGGGCGGTTACCCGCTCATCTTGGGAAGGCCATGGCTGGCAATAGCCAATGCTTACATCAGCTATCGAGATGGGCTGATGACCATCTTCGATGGACGAAATGTTAAAAGGTTGACTATTTCACCCCCAACGTAGTCCGTCGACTCAGTAGGAGAACCCATGTTGACCGAGCATGAAAATCCTGAGCTATCCATGATCCAACCGGTGATGACGTTGGATGAGTTGGTAGAAGAAGATGAAGATGGTGCTATTGTGGAGTTCCTCCATGGGGAGTCCTCCATCTCCGCACCTGGATCACCATTGGCTGGCACCCAAGATCACCACGTTCAACAGATACACGTCGGGCCAGGAAGAACGTTGAATGTCAGCAGTGGGTTGACTCCCACACAATTGACGAAAGTAGAAGAGCTCCTGGTTAGACACCAATAGGCATTTGCATGGGATTACTCAGATATGAAGGGTATCAGCCCAAAGATCTGTACCCATCGTATATACCTCGATGATCAAGCAACTCCAAGTAGGCAACCACAGAGAAGAATGAATCCGGCAATGAAAGACATTGTCAAGGAAGAACTACAAAAACTCTTGACTACCGAATTCATCTATCCAATTTCTGATAGTGAGTGGGTATCACCGTTAGTGGTAGTCCCTAAAAAGAATGGGAAATGGTGAATCTATGTGGACTACAGAGCGTTAAACAAAGTGACCAAGAAGGACCACTTCCCGCTCCCGTTCATTGATCAAGTCTTGGATACACTCTCTGGGAGGAAGTATTTCTCCTTCCTGGATGGATTCAGTGGATACAACCAGATCCAGATAGGAGAAGAGGATCAGGATAAGACAACGTTCACCTACCCATGGGGAACGTTTGCCTATCGGGTATTACCTTTCGAATTGTGCAACGCACCTGCCACCTTTCAAAGGGCGGTGCTTAGCATATTTTTAGACATGATGGGAGACACGGTCGAAGTATACATGGATGACTTCACCGTCTATGGAGAAACCTTTGATGAAGCAATGACGAACTTGGAAAGAGTGCTCGAAAGAAGCAAGGAAAACAATTTGTCCCTGAGCAACGAGAAATGCTTTATGATGATGCAAGAAGGCATCGTACTGGGACACCACCTCTCCGTAAAGGGAATAAAGGTTGATAAAAGAAAAATTGAGGTCATCAGAGACCTACCCAGCCCCAGAATGTAGAGAGAGGTGAGGAGTTTTCTTGGATCATCCAGGTACTACCGATGATTTATCGCCGAATTCAACAAAATTGCAAAACCACTGCACACTCTATTATCTAAAGATGTGGAGTTCAATTGGACGAAAGACTGCGAAGAAGCATTTTAGTTGCTTAAAGAGAAACTGATATCCGCACTGGTTTTAAGAGGACCAAATTGGGCCATACCATTCCATATCTACTGTGATGCATCCAACAATGCGATTGGAGCAGTCCTCGGATAGAAGGATGGCGAAGAATTTTATGCCATCTACTATGTCAGCAAAAACTTGGTAGGAGCCGAGCTCAACTACACGATGACGGAGAAGGAGTTCCTTGCAGTTGTGCATGCCATAAACAAATTCCACCATTATATCACCGGGTATAAGGTATTTGTCCACACGGACCATGCGGCTATCAGATACTTGATGAGCAAGCCGGCCATTGGTGGAAGAATTATCAGGTGGCTCTTGTTACTGTAGGAATTCGACATCACAATAGTCGACAAACCAGGCAAGGACAATGTCGTAGCAGATTTTCTATCCAGATTGATACCGGTAGACCATACAATAGTGGAAGACCAATTTTTGGATGAACATTTGTTCACCATTAGTGAGCAAATCCTATGGTACGTAGATATAGCCAATTACTTGGCCACCGGAAGAACCTCACCTGCTCTCTCTTTTCGAGAAAAGTAGGCGGTCATAGAGAAAAGTGCATCGTTCCTATGGATTGATGGCCTCCTGTTCAAAATAGGATGTGACCAGATTATAAGGAGATGCATAGCAGAGCAAGAGTTCTCAGAAGTACTCAAAGCATGTCACGATGAACCATGCGGAGGACACTTTGCAGGGAAATGAACTGCCTACAAAATCCTACAGGTTGGGTACTTTTGGCCCACTCTGTTCAAGGATGCGGTTGCGTACACCAGCAAGTGCGATGAATGCCAAAGAATGGGTAGACCAACCCATCGAGACGAAATGCCCCTCCAGCCTCAGGTACACCTAGAACCCTTCGATAAGTGGGGCATGGACTTCATGGGACCAATTAATCCACCTTCAATAGGGAGGAGGTTTATTTTGGTCTGTACAGATTACGTCACCAAATGGGTTGAAGTTCAAGCGTTGAGAGATTCAAAAGAAAGAACAATCATCAATTTCTTATTTGCCCACATTTTTACATGATTTGGGGTCCCTAGAGAGATAACAATGGACCAAGGGCCTCAATTTACCTCCAAGTTGATCAAGGAGCTGATGGAGCAATACAGAGTTTGGCACAATAAAACTACACCCTACCATCCGTAGGCAAATGGGCAAGTGGAAGTGATGAATAGAGAAATAGAGAACATCCTGACGAAGACCATGCAACAACATAGAAAATATTGGGCTACATAGTTTTCGAAGGTAGTCTGGGCATATAATACCACGTGGAAATCCACCATAGGCTTCACACCCTTCCAACTGGTCTATGGGAAGAGTGCGATGATGCCCATTGAATTTGAAATCAAGACATTGATGATGACTTCAGAATTGAACTTGAGCTTGGATGACGCTCAAGAAGAAAGGATTCGATAGCTAGATCAGCTGGACGAAATCTGAATGGATGCTTTGCAGAGAATGGAAATCATACAAAAGCAAAGAAAGTGATGGCATGATCGCCACATTAAACTGAAGCAGTTCCAAGAAGGAGAATGGGTGCTGTTGTATGATTCTCGGTTCCAGGAAAGAAAAGGTAAATTAATGCAAAGATGGATGGGACCGTATGAGGTGGTAGAGCTCATCAAGAATGGGGTAGTGTGCGTTAGAACAATTGATGGTAGCAACACCATGTTAATGGTCAATGGCCACCGACTGCGCCCCTATAACACATCTGAAACCTTACAGGTGGAATCCAGAATAGACATGGGGGAGACCCCATCTTGTTAGATCCGGACCAAACTCTTAACAGGTAAAACGATGGGCATGGAGGTGCTCACCAAAATCAGTTAATTTAGTTTTTTTCTTACGGTGTGTTTTGTAGGGATGACGCCCGCATGCAAGCTACAGGCATCCTAATCCAGGGCCTAACAGGCATGAAATGCATCTAACTGCCTTTATTTTTCTTTCTTTTCATTTGCTTTTTGTAGGTGGAAGACCTAATAACATGAGGAATAGGTATCTAGAAAATCAGGCCTGATTCGGCTCAGCATTCCAACATCGACACTCGTAGGTAGAAGCTGAGGCAGCGTGAAGTGAGACTGAGAAGGCTTGATCACCCTTTCCCAGTCAATCACAACATGATTTCCAAGAAGAAGGCACCTTCCTTATAAAGAAGGCACCCAACCAGAAGAAGGTGCCTTCCTTATAAAGAAGGCGCCCAGCCAGAAGAAGGTGCCTTCCTTATAAAGAAGGCACCCAACTAGAAGAAGGTGCCTTCCTTATAAAGAAGGCACAAAGAAGGGCCTTCCTTATAGAGAAGGCACACACAAAAAAAAAATAGGCACCTTCCGTGGCTGGAAGGTGCCACACAAAAAAAAAAGCCCGAGGTGCCTTCCACATCAGGAAGGCGCATACAGACCGAGGCACCTTCCACCCCAGGAAGGCATAGGTATTCAACAGCGCCTTCCACATCAGGAAGGCGCACCCATTCAGAAGCACCTTCCATAGTAGGAAGGCACCATCATCAAAAAGGTGCCTTCCACCACTAGAAGGCGCATCCAATCAGAGGCGCCTTCCACCATCGAAAGGCGCATCCAATCAGAGATGCCTTCCACCACCGAAAGGTGCATCCATTCAAAGAGCACCGACAACATCGAGAAGGCACCATATAAGTGCCTTCCACATCAGGAAGGCATCGATGCGCCTTCCACCACCGGAAGGCGCATCCAATCAGAGAGCACCGACAACATCGGGAAGGCACCATATAAGCGCCTTCCACATCGGGAAGGCACCACATAAGCACCTTCCACATTGGGAAGGTACCAAAGAGCGCCTTCCATGTACATCCAACACTTAAGTCTCCCGAATGCCTCGATCGAAATGAAATCACCACATGAACGAGCGGCATCAGATGACCATACCCCTCCCTCGTGTCACAAATCAGTGAATCAATGCTCTTCATGATGCATGAAACACCAAATAAGGTACACGCATACTAACTCAAATCTTTATATAATTATTCATAAATTATGTAGTACCAAAAAAAATATTGTCGTCATAAAAATCATATCCCCCCATGGTCGAAACCACGTGCCAATGATATGGCTCGAAAGGTGTACCCTAGAATTAAATGCTAAGGTTAGGCACCTTCCCTATAAGAAGGCACCTTCCTGAAGAAGTAAGGATAGAAAAAAATGTAGTAGTAAGGGAAGGCGCCATGGGAGGAAGGTCAAAGAATCACGCGGTGAAAAAGAATGAGCCGAGTGATACGGAAGGAATCAAGGGGGTGGTAAAAACATAGTTCGAGGCCGAGGGATGGTTCGAATATTGTACCCTAGTCAGTCAAGGCTAGGATATGGAGGCATCCAAGGAATTCGCTACCTCCTTGAGGGGTGACGTAGCTCAGGTGCGAGGGGTAGAAATTCCGGTCACCCTCGAATACATCTCGTAGGCGACTGGATTGCCCCTCACAGGGGAATGCATATACAAAGGTGGACTGCTGAAGCCATACGCCGAAGTGCTACTGCCAAGAGAAAATGTGTAGATAGATAAGGAAGGGCTACCCAAAAGCAGCCTTCCCATGAATCTATAGAAGATATTCGAGTAGGTTGCTCGATTCTTTACATGCATCGGGAAGTATACCCATTTGCATGCTAACCATGTGCAGTTTCTGAATCACCTGGTGCATGGAAGGAAGTTGAACGTGCCCTTCTACCTAGAAAATGCCCTGAAGGAAGAAGCGGCTAGGTACCATAAGGGAGCACCATCCACCTTGGCCCACCATGGGCTGATATCAGCATTGGTCCGCCATGCAGAAGCATAGAGGTAGAACCCCAATGTAGAGGGAGATGGTGGCCAAGAAAGGCAACAGGATGCTATTGCCAAAATAGGGCAAGAAGAGGGAAGCCCTATAGAGGAGATGGCAAGTATCGGGCAATTGGCATTGCCCTATTTCATGGAAGAAAGAGGGCATTCACTAGTGCTCGAATGCATAGAGGAAAGAGGGCATTCCCCAGTGCCCGAGTATGAAGAGGAAGGAGCACCACTTATTAGTAGTGAGGCCGAGTTTCGACCGCTAGAACTAGTCCCCAGGAGGAAATGCCTGTGATGACTCCTCCTCTTGGTAGAAGAAGAATAGAGTGACCCGAAAGTCGATGTTGCAGCCCAAACCCTTCGAGAATTGACAAATCGGAGCCCACAAGATGTAGGGACTTTCGGGAGCAATGATCAGGTCGACGCAGCCTTGGAGGAAGCGCTGGAGTGGCAAACCAATTGCTGGATGGCCCAACAAATTTTGGAGGACTACCAGAACAAGCATAGAGGGGAATTGAAAGAACGAGAAAGATGAATCGCCCAGCTAGTCCAGCAGTTGCGAGAGGAGAACCAACTACTCCAGGATAGGGGAATAGAAAGAAGGGACGCATCGACCCAAACTGACTGGGCAAAAGAGGTCCCGACGAATTCTCCCACATCTGCAGAATGAGTATTCTCTTCGGGAGAATTTCGATCGGACGCCCGACAGAGCAGCCCGGAGGTAGGGGAGAATTCCTCTATTTTTGGGAGTGAAGGGGAAAGAAGTCCCACAACACCCCCTGTCATCGTCCTGAGTGATACAGAGCAGGACGAGGGCCAACAATAGCAGACAGGACCGAGGGATAAGGAAGAACTCCCCGGACCTGAGGAAGGAAGAGAAGAACCTGGGGGGTCGGCACAAGACAGATAGGGGGGCGAAGAAGCATCCCCAGGGACGTCAGCACAGGTCCCCCAGAGTGAGGAGAATACTCTAGGGACCGCAGAGCAGGTCCCTCGGAGGGAGAAAGGGAAAACCCCTGTTCGAGCCACCGCATTTTCTATAGAGGCCAAAGGAAAAGGGCCCAGATGGACTCGAAAGAAGGCGAAGGTGACCTTCACCGAGCCAGAAGAAGATGA
The DNA here is from genome assembly GCA_028583015.1 of Wollemia nobilis. Classification (NCBI taxonomy): domain Eukaryota; kingdom Viridiplantae; phylum Streptophyta; class Pinopsida; order Araucariales; family Araucariaceae; genus Wollemia; species Wollemia nobilis. The sequence continues at coordinate 1,235,218 of JAQPPZ010000613.1, read as the reverse complement.
GTGGGATATGCAACCATTCGTAGAGAGGCAAAAATAGTTCGAACATCGAGGATGCAGGGGGACTCTGGTATCTGCATCAATCCGATAGAGGACAACCAGTTCTGGGAGATTTATGGGTCATCCCGGGATGACCCTCCATGATAAGAAGGTATTTTGAATGATGGGGGGTATATGGCCCCGAATTGGAGGCCATTGCCATTGCAAAGGAGAACGTAGGGCTTACTCCTGAAGCAACCCGATTGTACAAAGCCCAAGTAGTTCATCTCAGGAGGGATAATTTAGATATCCCTCTTGCAACGGTCAGACCTCCGGACGCTGACCTATGGCAAGCTGCAGAAGCTGCATTTCAGGCAGTAGAGATGATGTTGGTTAGATCACCTTCGATAGCGGCCAGGACAAGGAAAGCACATCCAATAGCAGCACCCGTATCTCTGCATAGAAAAAGAGAAGCCACACCTCCAGATGCCAGCATGCAGAAGAGGCAGACACGGGCCGTAGGTACAACCGGATCCACCAAGAAATGGCAATGATGAGGGGTCAACAGGGCTACCTGCAGTTTTGATGCCACGAGGGCATGGCATATGTTAGGCGTGGGGGGATGATGAGCATCATAAATGCTCATATTTTGTATACATTTTCTTGATTATTATGCGGTTGTATAATAAGGATTGCATATGTTTATGAATGATTATATAATTATTTGATGAAATTATGCGTGTTATCTAATTCATGTGTTTTCAGTGTGTTTTTGTGGAATTGTAGTTGATTTAGTCAGATTTGGATCAGTCGAGGTCTTTTCATGGACCTGGCACTTTGTTTCTTTCAGAATCAACGCAGAGAAGGTAGGCACCTTCCTCTTCCAGGAAGGCGCCAAGGAAAGACAAGCACCTTCCTCTCCTAGGAAGGCACCAATAGAAGGCCAGCGCCTTCCTCTTCTAGGAAGGCGCCAAAGGAAAATAAGCGCCTTCCTCTCATAGGAAGGCATCGATAGGAAGGCGCCACTAGAAGGCAAGCACCTTCCTCTCATAAGGAAGGCACCACTAGAAGGCAAGCGCCTTCCTCTCATAAGGAAGGCACCACTAGAAGGCAAGCGCCTTCCTCTCATAAGGAAGGCACCGACAAGAAGGCGCCACTAGAAGGCAAGCGCCTTCCTCTCACAGGAAGGCGCCAATAGAAGATAAGCGCCTTCCTCTTCCAGGAAGGCACCAATGGTAGTAAGGCACCTTCCACATAGAGAAGGTGCCCGACATACTTAGGCACCTTCCTCATAGGGAAGGCGCCCCTGTTCTTCGCCCGTTGACCAGACAAGCACGACGTGGACAACAACGACTGGTGCAGTTCCAACTCTACGTCATGTAGAGTTAAATTGGGGATCGCACCGATGTATGAGAATGTCCTACCAATGCCAGGTGAAGCACAAACCAATCAGTGAACACGCCACCATTAGAAATGAATGCCAATTTTAGCAGACGTCGATCACATTTACCAAACTATCTTAGTTTAGTCTGGAATGAATCGACTGTTATAACTTCTTTGTAACAGAAGATCTATGGGTGTGCTATATAAACACACGCAGACCTCTCCGAGGATATATAGAATATTTTGATAGTAATTATAGAGAGATATACAGAAGAAGCATTGTAATACTTTGATAATTATAATACAGTTCTAAGAGTTTCTAAGTGCGTGTTCAACTGGGAGGAAGTTGCTGGAGCCTGGGCCCACTCCAAGCCAGTATTTCTTCCCCTATTTTTCTTGTGTTTTTCTAGATTAGTTTACCGCTTTTATAAGATTGTTTATCGCATTGTTATTTCCAGTATTGCAATAGGTTTATTTCCAGGAATGCGTGAATATTTCCTTTCTGTAGATTTAATTGTTTTTACGTAAATTATTGAGGAGTGTATGAATGATTGACGACCATTTGAAACACCCCCCAATAGTAGAACTAGCGGACTCATCTCAAGTGGTATTGTAAGCAAATCTTGTTCAAGACCCTTCGCAAGTTTACGAAGCTCCCTGGGTTGATAAATTAAATGCACGGGCATGTGACAAAAGTAGGAAAGAAGTTAACCTTGTTTGGCCCGCAACAAAATGGAGTATGCTACATGTGTGACAATGAAATGGTGGTATGGAATGGAATATCTCTTATGATTTTGTTTGCCTTAGGAATAAAGGATCTAGAATTTATTTTCAAAGCCTCAAACATTCTAGTGATTTCAAACTCTTTTATTAATCTCGCAAATCCATAAGGTACCAAGATTGTCCTAGTGGATTCAAATTTCTCAAGGACCAACTATGTGTGCAGTGAATGTTCATTTCCAATCAATTTTGAGTAAGGTAATGATGTAAGCTAATCAAGAACCATTATGTGTGCAAATAATGAATTCATTTACCCATCTTGAGTAATGTGAGATTAAACCAATCATGGAGGGAACCAAAAAGCTAGCTTGTATTTATGTGCATTCAAAGGTCTCTTCAAGAGAGACATATCACCACGCATGAGCCTAGTTCAATAATAGCATCTACAAGATTTGGGGAATCAATTTATCAACCACTCGAATCGAGTCCTAATGAGAATTAAATCCTATCCTTACTACTTGAAGGCCTATTATTATTATGTATTTATAAAGAGAGAGCTTTGGGGAATCATATTCTCAACCACTCGAATTGAGTCCTAATGAGAATTTTACCCTATCCTTACTACTCACTCTATTATTATTATGTTTTTGTGAAAATAGTTAGAGCTTTTGGGGAATCGATTCTCAACCACTTGAATCGAGTCCTAATGAGAATTTTAACCTATCCTTAGTACTCACTGTAGCACCCTAAAATTGGCGCAGTAAAACTTAACAAATAATTAAAATTATCTTAGTAATAATTCAAATTCAAATCTCAACCCCAAAATCGCATGCTACCCGTTTCCTCATTTTCTACGCCATTTTTAGAGTTTGTTTTTTCTGTTGGACGATATCGTCACCGATCAGTCGATATCGCCTCAGATCGGATGAATTCGTTTGGAGAAGAACGTCCAAACGATTTTGTCCCAAAACTAATTTTTCATAATTAGCCTCTATTTCAACGACGTCTCTAATCTGGGCAAAAGCGTGTTTGTGCTGTTAGAGACCCTCCCCATTGGAGATCTCCCAAATTGGGATGATCCCCAACCTCCTAACCTCCCTCCTAAGCCTATTTAAACCTTAGGACCCCCCTTGACATTCCCCTGGCTGAATTTCCCTGTAATTTGATCTTTGCGTGCATTATAATACCCTGGATTATCATCTGCATTTGTGCTTTTCAAATTTTCTTGCAAGAAATTTGTCATTTTTCAGCCAGAGCAAGCTCAAATCGTCATAGATGATCTTGTACAATTTGAGACGATTTCACACTCTACAGACGATTTCGACTGCAGTCAACATTGGGGGCAATCAGTGCCCAGAGTTTGCGCTTTTTCTATACCTTTTTGCTATTTTATTCTGCATCTAGTTATTTTTATTATTATTTCCTATTATCCTGCATCTTGGAGTTCACCCATATAGCTTAAGTACATAATAACATCATGATTAGCTATTAAAGCATGATAATTTACTTGCATTTCTATTTGGGATTATCTTATTAACATCATTTTGTCATTTCACATCATTTTCCTTTATAAGCATAGCTACATTTTTTGTAGTCTGTGTCCATTTCTCTGATTGCAGGTCTCTGACAAATTTGTCAGATCTCAGACGATCCTGTCAGATCGGAGACGATCCTGTCAAATTCCAGGCGATCTTGACTACTCAAAAATTAGAACCTCCATCAGACATTCGGAATCAGGTATGGTTTTTCTCATCTAGCTTGTTCTCTGTATTTTATGTTTAAATCTATTTTTTGTATTCATTTAAATCTACATTTCATATAGAACAGTTTAGATTCATTTGGCCAAACCTAGGACTTGAATGATTAAAGATAAAATTGAACACATCAAACACATTCCCAACCTAGGCATGGAGACTGCCACTAAATGTTTCCTGGTGAACCCCACCATCCGTCAAAAAATTACCTTAATACCCCTCCCTTGAGAGGCAGGACCTTCAAAGGGCCTCTCAGTCCAAGGTACTGTTCCATCCTTCTCGCATCCCCCTTTCGGACGCGGATCCTTTAGCCTGAAGGTAAGGGTGCAAAAAATTTGGAGCGATACATTTTGGTGAACCCGACGTGAATCTAAAACCTTTTGAAAACAAAAACAAAAAACATAGATGCATTTAAAATCATTGGAAAACTACTAAGTTGCATATCATGTTTAGATGGTAGCTCCTAAGAAAAGACTAGCAGTTACTATAAATGTTGAAAACCAATTAGCAGACCATAGAAATTAATTCCGTGCTTAGTGTGCCTGAAACAGATAGAAACCAACTTTTGTGGGACGAAATTAATAGGAGACTAGATCTCCTTTCATCTAGGTCAACTGAACTTAGGCAAATCAAGAGGTTTGTCCTAGATAGAATCCTGGATCCCGATCAACTCATTTTTTATCATGAACTTCAGAGAGCTTGCCATAGGTGGTTAGCAGATAGAAGAGCCCTTGTGTCTTCTGAGTTGTATACCTTTGAGGAATTTCTCGAGAATGTAGCCATAGTACACCAATTCCTAGGTCATGTAGAAGATCAAGAGGTCATTCTTATGGATAGGGAAAGGTGGAGGAGAGTTCCTAGAGCTGTGTTATATCAAGAGTATTGCCATGAACTTTATTTCTACCAACCAGAATCTGAGACAGATAATATCACTATAGCACACTTTATTAAGTTCCTGAAAAACAATTTCCAATTTGAAGAGGAGCACTTTATGACTCCTGAAGAACTTGAGCCCGTTAATGATATTTATAAATTGTTTATAGAAAACTAGATCATTGCTTTCATTATGATTATTTCTTGCATTTAGTGTGATGTTTGTTATCTTTATAATATTGTTATAAAAAGAAAAAAAAAACCAAAAACATAACAAAACCAAAACATTTTATTTTAAATACTATAGTAGGTATATAATTAAAATATATACCTCTTAAGTTTGTTGCATATATATATATATATATTTGCTGAAATCTAAGTTTAAGCACAATGACTAGACTTAGGAATGGTAAACAAACTGAAGAAGAAGAAGATTGGTTAGGAAAGAAAACAAAAAAATCAAATGCCCTTCCTGAGGATCCAATTCCAGAAGGAGAAATTCTAGAACAACCAGAAAATGAGCTGGTTGTAGATGAACAAGAAGAAAATGTTAAAGAGGAAGGATCCTCATCCCCTAGAATGGCTCTAGACGGAACTATTGCTTTTGATAACTTAGATCATTTCTGGAAATTTTGTAATAATAATATTGGTGCTCTTAATATGGCAGTTCGTATTGATAGAGGACAAATTAGTGACACTCAAGCAGCCATGGAAGATATGTTTAACATACACACCAATCCCTTGTCCTTTGTTGATCAAGAAAGTGATAAAGCTGGACCATCCAATAGAGATATGGTCACTATGATTTAGAACATGCAACAACAACAGGTTACCCAAACCCCTAAGGAACCTATTATTGAGCCTAAAATCATCCCCACGCAAAAGAGACCTTCATTCACTGCTTTATTTCACCAAACTATTGATCAATATGCTTCAAATCGACAAAAACCTAAAATGAAGCCAAACACCAATTTTCAACAATCTGGGATACAACATAATACAACTTCAAAACTTCTTCATAACACCCTTCCTACCAATAATTTACATAATTACAATATAGCATCTAATCTTCATGTCCCTCCATCATATGCTCACAAATCCCATATTAATGCCCTACCAAACCAATATGGTGGGCAAACCAGTAATCTGGAAGCCATGGTGAAACAGTTAGCTTCCTGCATGGACCAGATAGATCCCTACCGTCCCTTGTATAATTATTGAGAGATATGTAGTCAACCTTTGGATCCCATAGTTGTAGCACAGCCATACCCTAAAAACTTTCCCATGCCCGTCCTGCATATATATAAAGGAACTGAAGATCCCATAGAGCATCTTCGTATGTTTAGGATAGCATGTCATGATATATCGCATGATGACTTGCTATTACTAAAAATGTTCCCAAAAAGTTTAGGAGGAATGGCATTAGAGTGGTATTATCAACTACCCACTCATTCTTTGAGAAATTTTGAAGAAACAGCTGAATCTTTTGTCCATCAATTTAGTGCCTACATCGAGAGACACATGACCATTAAAGATTTATACAACTTAAAACAAGACAAAGATGAATGTTTGGCTGATTTCTTAGCTAGATGGAGGCGATTGATAGGAAAAGCGCACTTTGTGCTACCTTATAGGGAAATGTTGGATATTTTTATTAATAATTTGCAAGAACAAATATCCTATGAATTATCAACTGCTACCTTGACCACCTTCGATCAAGCTATAGACTTAGCTCGAAGGGTGGAAGATGCTCTCATTAGAAGAGGTTAGCTTAAAAAGAAAGATGATGAGAAAACATCTAGAAATCAGTACAAAAATAAACAAGTTGTAGGTGACGGAGTCACTGATAGTAGAAACATTGCTAATGTTAATACTACGAAAACAACAAAAAAGTTTATATTAAAACCTCCTGATAAACCACCCCAAGAATTTACTAGATTGAATCAACCTTTATCAAATATTCTACCTCAATTACTAGCATGAGGTTTGATTTAATTACCAGCTATCTGGGAACCTGATCCAACTATACCCGGATACAAAGCTGATTTACATTGTGATTTCCATAGAGGACCTAAACACTCTACCAACTCTTGTAAAATATTAAAACATAAAATAAAAGACTTGATTGATAATAATGAAATGGAGGTGCAAGCCTTTCAACCTAAACAAAATGCTCCTAATAATGCTCAACAGAACATTCCCCAAAATCAGAATCAAAATGCTAATCAATCATTAGATATATTTCAACATCATTTACCAAAACATGGTAAAGATGTGGCCAATCAAATTGAGCATCATAATGTCCCCCCTCCTACCCGATATGTAGGGACTATTAGCAGACAATTATTTGTTCAGAATCCCCAAATATTTGGCACAACTTTCTCCATGGTCATGACCAGACCCCTGTATAATACTCAAACATCGGATCCTAGTGATCTAGAATCAGATACTGAAAGTGAAATAGACATCACCTCAAACCAATCGAATAGTTCTGAAAATGAATCAGATTCGATTCAACCTATCACAGATGCTATGGTTTCGAAAGAACCATTTCCTAGAAGAGTTACTACTTGACCCTCTTCTAGTCAGTTCCTTCCTAATGAACAAGCCATAAATGCTCAACCGAGACCAGTTCAGCGTCTTCAATATAACATTGTAGGTACCATCGGAGTTGTTACCAGACAACAGGCTCAAAACTCTCAACAGGATCAAACTCAGAATGATGGATCAACTCCATTTGTTTTGAAAAATCCCAATAAAGGGAATCATATGTCTAATGTTCAACCTAAGCCTCCTTACAATATTAATGAACAATTATCCAATACTACACCGAGAATTTCCCTTTTGGACTTGTTAAGATCTTCTCCTACCCATAGAGATGAGTTAATGCTTACATTAAGCCAAATGATGGTACCTCAAAATATTCAACCTGAAGCCATGTCCAATACTATCATCACTCAAGAAGTCAATTGTATTGACTTTCGAGATAGAGATATCCCACAACATAGTTTACATAAGGATAACCCCTTATATATTACTGCCCTGATTGGAGATGTAGCTATTAAATGAGTCTTGATTGATAATGGTTCATCTTTAAATATATGCACTTTTGACTTCTACCAAAGATTTGGCTTTAGGAGTGACGAGATGAAAAGAACGGATATGATTATCAAAGCCTTCAATGACGAGACACAAGAAACGTGTGGAGTCATTACTATACCCTTGCAAGTTGGTCCTAGAACCCTAGATACAACCGTGTTTATTGTACATTGCCCTACATCATACAATATACTTTTGGGTTGCATTTGGATCAAAGCGATGCGAGCGGTTCCCTCTACTCTACATCAGTGTGTTAAATTTGAATTTAAAAACTAGTTGGTCACTATTCATGGTGATCCTAGACCCTTTGATATGTGTGCTTTGGCAGAACCCGTTGGAGTGCAATTTTGCCCTGCCCTGTCATCCACACATCCTAGTTCTTATCATCCATCCAAACATGTGAAACACACACCCATAACATCATCTACCCCATCAACTACACCTATACATTTAACTCAACCATCTTCTGAACAAACCACACTAGAACCTCAAAAAGATCTTAAATCCACAACCAATCCTTCATGTTCCATCCCTATAATTTTAAAACCTATAGACCCATTTATTAACACCTCCACATTATCTACATCTATCATATCTTCCACATCTAAAGATATAGGGAATGATCCTTCTACATCTTATGCTCTTTCTAATGAACTCTTACCTTATTTATCTAAAATTATTATATAAAAAAAAACAAATGCTTCTATGCAAGATTCCATTATCTTAAGTAATTTTCCACCATCTCCTCGTACTTTGGGCCTCCCACAACCTATGGGAAGTACTTACCAAGTCGAGAGTTGTGATTTTATTTATAAAGGATATGATTGGGGTAGAATACCCCAAAACATCAAGATGCATTGTGATGGATATGTTCGATGCTATTTTGCTAATGAATATATTAAATCTAAACCCATAATGCTTAAATTAGGCTATAAAGGGAAAGGTTTGGGACCTTTCCAAAATGGTATGAAAGAACCTTTCGAGGTAGAACCGTGGCCTACCCGATGTGGTGTGGGCCTATTTCCTAGTAAGGGTCAACCCTTCCCTTTTGAAGATAATGATCAACTCATATGTTATCAATATTATTCAGATGGACGTGATGATTTGCCTCTAAAAAATCAGCCATTTACATGTAATATGCTATCCATAGCTTATCCTGAAATGATTGCTGAATCCGACGATGAATTGGAAGGAGATATTTTCCACGATGTCTCCATTGAAGAGTTGTTACACAATGATTTTTATTTTGATGGTTCTATACCTACTATAGCCCAGCTTGAGGCCACGACTCCTCAAGATGAATTATCCAAGTTAACCTTAAAGGAATTACAAGAATTGGGCGTTTCACCTACCCCACCTAATTTTGAAAGAGATCTACACATGGAAGTAGAAATCGTCATTAAGGTTAACATTGGAACCGAGGATAATCCTCACATCCTCAGTATTGGATCAGAATTAAGTCAAGAAAAACAAAAGCAACACATTGCATTCCTTAAAGAATATGAAGATGTCTTCGCTTGGACATATGAAGATATGCCAGGTTTAGACCCTTCTGTAGTCATGCATCACCTAGTAGTCCATCTAGATGCTAAACCTGTTAAACAGAAACTTAGAAAAATGCATCCCAAAGTGGCCTTGCTAGTCAAAGCGTAGTTAGAAAAACTCTTGAATGTTGTTTTTATATAGGCTATTGATTATGCTGAATGGATCTCGAATGTAGTTCCAGTCACCAAGAAAGAAGCTACCAAAGTTAGGGTTTGCACAGACTTTAGAGATATTAACGTTGCATGCCCTAAAGATGATTTTCCTCTTCCCAACATGGATCAAATTATTGATTTTACTGTGGGGAGTGGAATGATGTCCCTAATGGATGGATTTTTCGATTATAATCAGATCAGGATAGCTCCTGAAGATCAGGCTAAAACAACATTTACTACCCCCTAGGGTACCTTTTTTTGGAAAGTGATGCCATTCGGTTTAAAGAATGTTGGTGCAACCTATCAACGAGCTATGACTTATATTTTTCACGACATGATGCATGATATCCTACATGATTATGTAGATGATATTATAGCTCACTCTATTAATGAAGATGATCATTTATATGATTTGAGAAAAGTATTTAATCGGTTAAGAGAATATCTTATTCAATTAAATCTAGCCAAATGTATATTCGGAGTCAAGTCCGGTAAACTATTAGGGGTTTTATTTTCTTTACGTGGTATCAAAATTGACCCTCTCAATATTGCGGCTATCACTGATATGTCCGCACCCACCAATATATCTGAGTTACAAAGTTTACAAGGTAAGCTTCAAGCCATCCGTCGCTTCATCGATAAGCTGGCGAACAAAAGTAGTCCCTTTCGTAAGCTCCTTAAGAAGGATGTCCCTTTTAATTGGGACGACAAATGTAAGGAAGCTTTTGAACTTCTCAAACAATACCTCCTTAACCCACCCATGCTTTCATCGCCTAGACCTGATTGCCCATTTCTCCTATATATTTTAGCTTTAGATTTTTCTTTAGGAGCTATGTTAGCTCAGCTTGATGATGAGAAGAGAGAGCGTGCTAATTATTACATTAACAGAACCCTCATTAGTTATGAAACCCGCTACATAGCATTAGAAAAACTATGTCTAGCAGTCATATTTTCTACGTAGAAATTATGCCATTATATGCTCAGTCAGAAAACATATGTCATTGCTAAATATGATCCCTTGCGGTATCTCATAAGTCGACCTTATTTATCGAGTTGCACAGCAAAGTGGGTTCTTTCTCTAAGTGATTTTGAACTCATGTTCATAGGACAAAAGTCTCTTAAGGGTCAAATCATAGCAGATCAATTAGCTGCTGCACCCTTAGAGTCTACCCATCCCCTCATCATTGAGTTTCCTGATGAATGTCTTCAATTAGAGGCAGACCATGTTGAACAATGGTCCTTATACTTTGATGGAGCTCGATGCATGAGTGGGGCTAGTGCAGGTATTATTTTAATATCTCCACAAAAACACATTATACCTTTGTCCTTTAAATTAACATTTGCTTGCACCAATAATACTGTTGAATATGAAGCTCTAATCCTTGGATTACAAGCTTCCTTGGCACTAAAAATTAAACATCTGCTAGTTTTTGGTGATTCTCAACTTTTTATAAACCAAATTAATGAAGTTTATCAGACTAGAGATGATAAATTATGCCCATATAAAGCATATGTTTTACAATTAATATCTCTATTTGATCAAGTTACCTTGGAAGCTATTCCTCGAACTAGCAACCATGCGGCTGACGCTATGGCCGCAGCTGCATCTCTTCTGCCCTTGGAGTTAGATGACGAATATGCCACCATCATTATTCATCGACTCCAGGAATCCGCTTCAAATAAGTCATGCTTAGAACCTTTGGATGTGTTTCTAATCAATGAAACTACTCCTAAACCTTGGTATACGAATATGTTTGATTTTCTTCACAATGGGACTTTCCCTGCCAGTTCTAATAGAAACCAGCATCGGTTATTATGTAGACGAGTAAGTCGATTTGTAATAATTGGCAATACTTTATATAGGAGATCTTTTGAAGGTATCCTATTGAGATGTTTGAATCTAGAAGAATCCAAATCAGTTTTAAGTGAAGCCCACGATGGATCTTGTGGAGGACACTTCGGTGGTAGTGTCATTGCTAAAAAGCTCCTTAGGATAGGCTACTTTTGGCCTACCATGGAGAATGATGCACATGATTATGTGCGCCATTGCGACAAGTGCCGAAACATGTTGACCTTGTCCATGTGCTCGTGCAAGAGCTGCGAGCTATTTCATCTCCTTGGCCCTTTTCAAAATGGGGCTTAGACATTATTGGCAAAATTAATCCAGTGTCATCTGATGGACACAAATTCATCATAACCGCCACTGAGTATTTCACGAAGTGGGTTGAAGCTATGCCTTTAGATTCCTGCACTAGAACAAAAGTCTCTAAATTTATTTTTAATCAAATCATTTGTAGGTTCGAAATTCTTGCAAATCTCATCTCAGACAATGGAACTTGTTTCAAAAATAAAGATGTTAAGAAATTATGCCAAAAATATAAGATTCAACATCGATGGTCCACTCCCTATTAGCCTAAGGGTAATGGCCAAGCAGAAGCATCCAAAAAAACCTTAATCAAAATTCTCAAAAGATTGGTCAATAAATCTGGCCGCGACTGGCACATTCAATTATATCTAGCTTTGTGGGCATATCGCACTAGTGTTCGAACTCCCACTGGAACTTCACCTTTTGTTTTGGTTTATGGCGCTAAAGCTGTTTTTCCCTTTGAATTAGAAGTTCCTTCTTTGGCTCTACTACTTCAAGATACCGAAGTTGGGGATGAATATCAAGCTGGAAGACTCAGTCAGTTGTAACTCCTAGATGAAAAGTGCATCAATGCTTTGGAGCATCTTCGTGCCTACCAAAACAAGCTTAAAATATCATATGCTAAGAAAGTTCGTCATCGATCCTTTGAGGTCGGCGACCTTGTTTTAAAAGAAAATAAAAAAAATACTAATGCAACTAAAGATCTTAAAGGTTAATTTGAGCCCAACTGGCTTGGACCATACATTATCACTGCTAAATTTGAATCGGGAGCATACAAATTAGCTATCTTAGATGGTAAAGATTTAAAAGAACCTATGAATATTATGCATCTTAAGCGATATTACGCATAAAATTTGGTCATTTCACCATTTGTATATATTTTGCATGTTGTATCATTTTAAAAATATATATAAAACTGTTTAAACAAAAACAAACAAAAATAAAAGTAAAAACAACAATATTATAGACTCTTTCGAAACCAAAAAAATAGAGAAGAAAGAGAGAGTCAAAATTATCAAACTCCTCAAAAGTATTTGTTGTATATATTTCTTCTTGAAGTATTGCAATTATATTTTCAAATTATTTTGGATAAATTAGCATTTATTTGGAATCCCTCACTTTCACAAACACAAAAATAAATATCTTGATTTTATCTGGCATGATTACTAATCTCTCTTATATCAAAGTCCACAAAATTCAATTAAATAAAGTTTGAGCACAGAGAATTGATCTTGTCATTTACTTAAAACAAGCATATCCTTTCACAATAAAATGATTATATTTGTAATGTCCATGCTATGCTACATAGTAGAAGTGGTTTCTTGAGCGAAAAGTTTTCCCTGCTATCCTATCATGCACATGGTCTAGAATCTTTGAGAATTGACAAAAGGACAAGCTCACCCCTACCCGAAATAAAAATCCCTTGCTCTACAGCTAATCCGAGCAAGTATCCCTAGCATAGGAAGAAAAGAAAAGTTCAAGAAAAAAAAGAAAAAGAAAAAGGTTATGTGAATCATTACAGCAATATTTCAGCATTATCTCAAATATCAAAGCAAAAGATACAAAAAAAAAGAAAAAGAAACAAGCAAAAGCAAATGCAATAAAATCCCTTTCCCTACCCATTGAAAAGAAAAGAAGGGTTGATGAGCTTGAATCCCTAGAATTCTCAATTATTTGAAAATTGTGAGGTAAGCCCCATAACAGGTGGTTTGTGCCCAACCCGCTTGGCCTTGGGTAACTCCTAGCATGGTGATGTCTGTTACATTAGCGACCTTATTTTGTACAAACCTATGTCTGCTTATGGATTAGCTAGCTCTTGATAACCCGACCTACATAGTAGTCTGGTATGGTTATATGCATCTAAATCATGGTTAATGAACACTTATTTGGTTAATTCAAATCACTTGTATCAAATTATCTTGCTCAAAACTGGTAAATGAACAATGCAATTGCACACACATTTGTATTTGAGATATTTTGTGTATCATTATGATAAATCAAGATCGGAAATGAACTCACATATGCACATGGGATTCCTTATAAATCTAAATTTTGTCTTTAAGATACTTTGAAATATTTTTTGCAAATTGTCTGGAATAATTTCATTTTCTCATCTGAGAACAGTTGTTTAGTATAAAGAAAACTACATGCATTATCAAAAAAATAAAAATCATTTTCAAAAACATGCAATAAAGTTACATTTATATATAAATTTTTTACTTTCATGACGATGGTATAGTTCCAAAACCAAAATTGGAATTTTATGCCTAGCGCAAGTCCTCATCTTTATATTTTCTGTTTATTTTCAAAAAATTAAAAATCAACTATGCAATAAAACTATTATATCAATTTCTTCTTTGGATTTCATGATGATGGTATAAGTCTATACCAATAATTCTATGCCTAACGCAAACCATCGTTCTAATTTTCTTTTCCATATATTTTAAAAACAAAATTCATCAAAACATGTGACTTGCATCATTATGTTACACAAATATGCTTTACAAACAAACAAACACTTATTCTATTTCATGACATTATGTTCAAATTCAGTTTTTGCAACCATGGTATAAATTCTAAGGAATTGTTCAAAATTTTATCATACTTAGGAATTTATGCCTAGCAAAATCATATTTCTTTTCGTATTTCATGCATACTATTTTTATGAAAATCTGAAAACAAATCACCATCAAACCATCATTATCTCCATCATTACAACACAAAGTCTTAAGACAGTCTCTTAAGCACTCTTTTACTTTTTAACAATATTTCTATACTAGGATTAGCTTGACGACCGAGTGAGCGGCGACTCCATGAAATGGTCTATAATAGCGACAATGTCCTTTGAAATTATTGTTAGAAGTCCCTTTTATTTTTTATCAAATCGCACCACAACCACCAATTTGTTTACATCAGATTATTTCATTTAAAATCCTACAGCATGATATCAAATTATAGTATTTCAAAACAACATAATTACATGAATCATCAAATCAATCACACCAAAACATTAAAGCATCATACAAACATAAGCCGAGTCATATCACAAAAAAAAGATCATATATATACATATCTCAAAAAAATAAAGGTACATCATATAAAAACTGGATTGGTATGCCACAATCTACATATTGGCATACTCAATCCTCTCAAACTATATATACAGTCTGTGTAGTGCAGTAGCCTAGCCTTGAGAACCCCTTGAGCTCTCAACCTCATCTCCTCCCCCGCCCTGAGGTGGACAAGGTGGCCCCATCATAGTATGTGTGGTACTGCGAGTCCTAGTCGTTGATCGGGATGAAGTCCTCGATGACCCAACCCTGATCAAATTTGCAATACTGGCTGGCAGTTGTACCCTCTGACCCTTTGGCACCAGTTAGAAGTATATACCCTAATAGAAGGCAATCTGAGCAATCGACCGCGCCAGCTCTCGAGTGCTCGCTCCTTCGCTCCATGCTTTGAGGTGTGCGACCTCATATTTGAGTTGTGTGGCCTCAGCTCGATGTCATGCAACCTCATCCTGTAAAGTCTACACCTGAGCTTGGAGATGAACAGTCTCCACCTGGAGAGTAGCCATCTCGCTACTCTCTCCTACCTCGACACCCTTGCCCTTATCGGGCGATGGTGGCCTCTCTCTCCATGGAGAAGGGGGTCTCTCCTCCCTCCTCTCCCATTGTCATGGCCTCTACTGAGCCTATGGCCTCCTCTACTCTCTCATCGTGATCCTATGTCACCTCAATGGCCATCTGGAATAGCCTCCCCATCCGATGCACAATTACATGAATCAGACCCTGAGCCCTCATCATTCAAGGAGGGCAGATACCTACATACCAGGCATCATAGTCATCAGTAACCCCTGCATCATTCCCATCCATTGGATGAATGGGGGCATCGTATGCATCCTCACTCCAGAAGCACTGCATATCTGGAGCACTGCTGACTATAGTGTTATCCTGGATGGTCCAAGAAAACTCGTAGTCCCTGAGAGATGGGATCCCCTGTTGTAGACCGAACTGCCTCAAAACTCGATCATAGCGATGGAGCTCCACCTCTCTCCTCTCCATCCTTAGCCAACAGGTTTTCCTAACGTGAGCCAGCTCTTGTCCATCCTCGACCCACTTTGGATGATCTCTCCAAGGCCTCCATGTGATCTGGTCAGAGACAAGGTCATCAAGTAGTCTATGGGACATTGGCAGATCTATTCGCCACTGTGACCCTCTCTGGAGCCACCAGTAGAAAGCTCGAGGCCTCTCCCCATCAATCCTTGTTAGTGGGAGCTCTATCGGCCTCTGCACCACGATGTGCTCCTAGCACCAAACCTGCAGTAGTGATGTCATGACTAGACATCGGCCACCCTTGTATACGACCCCATGTAGGATCCTATACAATCGACATAGTACAAAGATCCCCCAAGCAAACCTGTACCCATGGTCTCTCATGTCGTAGTCCACATATGTCAGTAGCCATGGTATTCTGCATCCACTCTGATGGCATAGCAGCAGACCACCTACCACCCCAGCCAAAACCTGTGTCAGTCTAGATGCCCTAGGCATTTGGCGTAGCGACTCGATGTTCACTCCGCCCTTCTCCAGGGCGAAGCTTAGATCTTCACATAGTTTCATCATCACGTGGCCCTAATTGGCCGTAGGAGTTATTAGCCATCCTTGTATGGGGATCCTAAAAATCCTCCATACATCCTCCAATGTGGGAGTCATCTCCCCTATCGATAACCGAAAACAAGAAGAACCCGGATACCACCTCTCTGCTAAGGCTGTCAATAGCCCCATATCTGTAGAAACCTGTGGCATATCTGCCACATGCTGTAAGCCGACTTGAGCCAACTAATCTCGCTCTACCTGAGATAGAGCATCCAAGTCATCCCTCAGCCTATCGTATTTCCATTCCCGGCTCTTTAGTAATCCTCTCTACAACATAAACAACAAAACAATAAAAATAATTAATAAAACAATGATTAAAAATGCAAGTAAAACAAGTTCAATTTCATACAAATGATGATATCGTCCTCTATTGGATGATATTGTCCAAAATTTGAGCAAATTCGTCTTCGATTTTGCAAGAGGGAATCGTCCCTTATTGGACGAAATCGTCTCCATATCGTTGATTTTGCCCTTGGACGAAATCGACGATATCGAGATGATTTCGACGAAATTGGGACGATTTCGTCCTAACGACGTCGATGGCCCAAAAATGGCCGTGATGCTCAAAAATCATTCAAAATTAATCTAAAAAGCATGAAATTCAAAATTAAAGCATTCTAAACTAAGTTTGGACCCTTACCCGTAGCCCGCGTCGGACCTCTGTCGATCTGTGCACTGTCTCGACCATTCTTGTCTATAGAGCTCTAGAAACCAAGAAAATGAATAGTAACAATGAATTAGGGTTTTTCCCTATTTTTCTTAATTTTATTCAAAACACTTAACAACATTTTAAATTTTTTTTCTTTTTCGCGTTTTTACCTCAAACATTCGATTTGGGTAAAAACACGGAGGGGGCACCATAGTAAGCTGTCATACGATTCGACCTAGAATCATTGCCTAAAAATGGGAATAAATTTTTGCTTTCTCGTAAATAAAGAAGAACTCATCTTTAACGCATTTTCTTCAAAAAATTCACTAAAGAGGGGGCAAATTGTAGCATCCTAAAATTGGCACAGTAAAACTTAGAAAATAATTAAAATTACCTTAGTAATAATTCAAATTCAAATCTCAACCCCAAAACCGCTCCAAAACCGCCCATGCAATTTTTAGAGTTTGTTTTGTCCATTGGACGATATCGTCGCCGATTAGACGATATCACCTCAGATCGAACGAATTCGTCTGGAGAAGAACGTCCAGACAATTTTGTCCCAAAACTGATTTTTCATAATTAGCCTCTGTTTCAACGACGTCTCTAATCTTGGCAAAAGCATGTCTGCGCCGTTAGAGACCCTCCCCATTGGATATCTCCCAAATTGAGATGATCCCCAACCTCCTAACCTCCCTCCTAAGCCTATTTAAACCTTAGGACCCCCCTTGACATTCCCCTGGCTGAATTTCCTTGTAATTTGATCTTTGCGTGCATTATAATACCCTGGATTATCATCTGCATTTGTGCTTTTCAATTTTTCTTGCAGGAACTTTGTCATTTTTCAGTCGGAGCAAGCTCAGATCGTCACAGACGATCTTGTACAATTCAAGACGATTTCACACTCTATAGATGATTTTGACTGCAATCAACATTGGGGGCAATTAGTGCCCAGAGTTTGTGTTTTTTCTATATCTTTCTGCTATTTTATTCTACATCTAGTTAGTTTTATTATTATTTCCTGTTATCCTACAACTTGGAGTTCATCCATATAGCTTAAGTACATAATAACATCATGATTAGCTATTAAAGCATGATAATTTACTTGCATTTCTATTTGGGATTATCTTATTAACATCATTTTGTCATTTCACATCATTTTCTTTTATCAGCATAGCTGCATTTTCTATAGTCTGTGTCCATTTCTATGATTGCAGGTCTCTGACGAATTTGTCTGAGCTCAGACGATCCTATCAGATCGAAGACGATCTTGTCAAATTCTAGGCGATCTTAACTGCTCAAAAATCAAAACCTCCATCAAACATCCGGAATTAGGTATGGTTTTTCTCATCTAGCTTGTTCTCTGTATTTTTTGTTTAAATCTATTTTTTGTATTCATTTAAATCTGCATTTCATATAGAACATTTTAGATTCATTTGGCCAAACCTAGGACTTGAATGATTAAAGATAAAATTGAACACATCAAACACATTCCCAACCTAGGCGTGGAGACTGCCACTAAACGTTTCCTGGTGAACCCCACCATCCGTCGAAAAATCACCTTAATACCCCTCCCCCGAGAGGCGGGACCTTCAAAGGGCCTCTCAGTCCAAGGTACCGTTCCATCCTTCTCGCATCCCCCTTCCAGGTGTGGATCCTTTATCCTGAAGGTAAGGGTGCGAAAAATTTGGAGCGATACACTCACTTTTTCATTTTTGTAGAATTTTGCAAAGATGTATATTTAGTTTACTGTTTGACTATGTGCATAATGGGACAAGCAAGAAGAAATTTTTGCTTCAAGGTTCAATCCAAATGTGGATTCATCCCTGTCTGATGCAATATCTCATTAATAAATGTGATATGTGTTTGGTTCAAAAATGGTAGAGTCAAATCCCAAAACTTAAAATTTTCTTAGTGAAAAGTGTGCTTTGGTCCAAGAGGAAACTTGATTTAACTAGGAATAACTTATAACACCTAAATATTGTTTGACGTTTAGTGGAGGTTGCTTGAAACACTAGGAGTGCTTAAGTGATAAAAAATACTTAGATATTCCTCAAACCAGAGACTACTAAAGAAATGAGGTGCTATGGGATTTTATTGCAACTATTTTTCTCTTTTCTTATTTTTTTTATATGTGGTTGGATGGTGGAATGACACTAATACTAGACCAAATGTGACCCTGATTAAAGCAACAAGACGTAGTGTACTAACAATTATCCAAACTGACCAAATGATGATTAATATGGCGAGCGACATGTATTATTTTAAATGATAAGAATGTGTAAATGCAGTGTTAGTGGAATGCATGAATGGACGAATGTAATGCAATATGAATGATTAAGCTATTTTTATTTTTATTTTTATTTTTTTTGTTATTTTTGCCATGTACATATGTACATATTTTGTGTCAAGTTGGCCAAGCTGGTGGTGGTTCGACAAGTGGCTCAGCTCGCTCTAGCGGGAGGAACGGATGAAAAATGTGTTGATGGATGGGGAATATCCAAAGGTGGAACTCATATTCCTTGGTAAAGGGTACTATGGGGGTGACTCTTCTTAGACGTTGTTAGAGGTGATTAAGAGGATGTCAAATTCCTCGTAAAAATCCTCCTCAAAGTCATCATAAAAAGTGGTATTAATAATTTAGACTTGTGGTCGCATTTCTAGAAATACATTGTATAAATGAGTTGCAAACTCAAGGTCTATGTACTCATTCTAACTATTATCACTATTTTCACCCTTCTCCTCGGGATCTATGGTGAGTTGTTGAAATGCTTGTTAGAAGGAGGTGGATGAGGATAGTGGTATGTATCCTAAGCCAGACTGATCATGCACCTTTGGATAGTGAGGTTCAAAGATGTCGTGTATACCCTATTTATGTCATCCAAGACCATATCCCTACCAGTTAACCCAGTAAAAGTATCACATTGGGAAACCTGGATTGGACATATATTCTATGTTAGCACAAAATTAAGGAGGAGGTGTATTGGATGAAGAATCGACTCTCCCATATACAAAGTTGATTCTATTTGAAGTTGAAACCATGTTATATACCTCACCTATAGGTAGGGGTGGGTCACATGGGTGATCATAATCTCTAACAGTCTCAATCCTAGGTGGGGTGATAGTGATATCTTGAATAATGTACTCACCAATGCTTGGGTTGATAAGATGAACTGCAAGTTGGGTTGGTATGGATGTGGATAAAGTGAGTACAGAAGTAGAGGCTTCAAGGGTAACTGGTGTTTCAGGCAGTGGAAATGGCATATGCTACAAGGAAGCCTTATGGATAGATAAATCTATATGTGAGACATTAGATGGTGGAGGCTGACATGGATCTTGCTAAATAGAGTAGCTACTAGTTGGAGATTTAGGCTAATATAATATGATGAGGGGTGGTTGTGAAATTGGAGATGTGTATCTAGGGTGATGGATGATTATAGGTGTTGATGAAACATTAGGAGGTTGACTTTGTGATGTAGAGGCTTATCCCCCTTGTGTGAATGTTGGATGGTGAAATGGAACCTGAAAAGATGGAAAGGATAAGGTTTGTGATGAATGGTGAAGTGTGGGATGAATAGGATCCAGTTGTAGAGGTACGTTTCTTGGTGGTTCCATAAGAGGAAGTATTACTCGTGTTAGCTCATATTTATTTGACCTTGAGTGACTATATTGATAGCACCCACAAAACCTTGATATTTTTGAACATGGTTAACTTGGTTTGGGGGAACTATAGAAGTTGAAACCCTTATTGCTTGTTGTGTTACCTCGTGATGAGAGAGTGGTGTCTGATAAATACCAAGGTTCTGGTTTTGTTGTGCCAAAGGGTTATCAATTTTGATATATCCTTTTTCAATCAAATATTGTATGATATCTTTGAATGAATAGCAATAATTAATGTCATGATCTTTCTATCTATGAAAGGTGTAGTACTGATACTCCTTGTAGTTCCTACCATGTGGTTTGGTTGGATCTTCTAGTTTTATTTGTGGTAGGATAAGTTCTTGTGCATCATACAACCTTTGAAATATGGATAAATTGTTCAGGTAACAAGGTGTAATTATGGGGTGGTCAAGTGTACTATCAGCACTGATGATTATCTATTGTCGGAACTTGATTCTGTAGCTATGGTGGGGGTGGAACTGCCTGCTACATCTATTGTTGCGGTTTTTGTTGTTGTAGGGGTTATTGAATTTGGACTTGAGGTTGTTGATTTTGTTGTGTTGGTTGGATTAAGACCACTTGATTAACTTGACCAACTTTGGACTAGCCCTGGTTATTCCCCCTTTGGTTTTTGTTTTTCCATTATTTTTTTTATTTTTATCTCACCCTCTTGGATTTTAATTTCTTCAATTACCCGATATTGGGTGAGAGCTTCCCCAAATGTTCTATACAGTTGCAACTGTAGTAACAAGGAAATTAGTTTGGAACAACTCTTTGTGAATATTCTTATCAATTATGCCATGGGGAGGGAGAATGGAAACCTAGTAATGAATTTCCTCCAACGGTTTCCAAAGTCATAAACTAACTCGTCTTCAAATTTATGTAGGTTGAACAAGTTGGTCAATGTTATTTTCTTTCTAACATTCAAAGAGAAACGCTCTAAGAATTTGTACACTAATTTCTCAAAAGTATAAATACTTTGGTACGATAAATGGTTGTACCATTATAGAGCATCCCCCCAAATATCTGAGGAAATTTTTGGAGCATTAAAGCATCGTTATATTGTATCCTAAAACATACATTGATAAACCCACTTACATGCTCTCAAGGATCCTCACCCCCCTTGAATTTTTCAAACTTCAATAATGTGAAATATATCAGGTAAGACGGTGATGGTACTGAAGAATGAATTAGGTGATTTATTAGCTACCTTAGGGTCAGTTTTTGATACAACATCCCAAGTGTTTGCATGGTTAAGCTATCTATCTGGTTTTGCAAAAATTAAAACTTAGAGTCTTTCAATGGTGATTGAAAACCCTTATTTTTTTGTTGTTGGTAAATGTGATGTGTGGTGTTAGTTGAAATTTTTGATGATGGGTATTTTGTTGAAATAGGTTAAGGAATACATGTTGATGAACCTGCTACTGATGAGGAGATGAGGGTGTAATGGTATGTTACACTGATAAATTAGCATACATGTGATGGAGTGGATGTGTGGGTATGGTTACAGTGGGTGGTTGCAACACCCATGATGGATCTTGAGTAAAGAAAGTGTTTTGGTTTAATATAGGTGGATGGTTGATGTTTACCACCTATGATTGTTGTTGTAAAATAGGATGCATAGCTTGGTTAGCATTATCCGTAAACAATTACTGCAAATGTTACAATGCTTGATGTATGGAAATTACATATGCAGGTTGTATGGTTGAATGGGGTGTGAATGATTGATCTTGATGCATAGTAGCAACATGAATGGATGTGTTTGGAGGGTAGGTTGTGAAGGGTATCACAACTAAATGAGGAATGGCATGTTGCATGGGGTCAATAGATGATGTATATGGAATGGATGATGGCACTTATGAAGTAGTGTTGACTTGTGCTTCGAAGAGCGGGTTAGAATAGATGATGTTTTGGGTGGATGGGATGGAGATGTATGGGTCATATGATGATGGTGGATTTTTTTTCATGGATGTGGGTTTGAAAAGAGGGTTAATGAAGATATTGTTGGCTTGTGATATACCATCTTTCTCAGCTATAGAAGTAGCTAAGGATTGGAAAATCTATGTATTTTTCTTCATGGATGCAAGTGGTTGGCTTCGGGCTTTTATTAGTGCTTTGGCTTGACTTCGTGTTAATACCTTAAGTTGGGGGTGATATGGGATGGCGAATATGAAGGTATGTGTGTGAAAATGTGGTGAAAATAAAAATTAATAACACTTAATCACACAAACCATGAAATGAACAAAGCAAATAGTTACAATAAAAAAGAATAATTTATATTAAACTTTGTGGAGCCTTAGTATCCTCTTTTACAACAATTATATGCCCCAAATTGTAGGGGTCTAATTACAAGTATGCTTTGTTTGCTTGTTTGAGTACAATGGGAAAAAAGGGGGTAATAACCCCTTTTTCAAATCAAGTGAACATTGATGCTTGAATCCTTCTACTACAATGATTATAATGAGTGGGCTTGTGTATCCTGTGTGGGCCACTCCTGCTTCAATAGCTACTCAATGAACCTATCTCTTACACACATAAAATTATAAACAAATGGGATTAGTAGCACCTATTGATATGCATAAAAGAAGATATAATAAACCCTAATATTAATGCATGTAGACTGTAAAACAATGCACAGGAAATAGAAAACACAAAAACTTGATACCTTACTGATTACCTGACTTGATTTGTCTATCGTTGATTGAAACTATCCTTGAGCAAACACGAGGCCACATTTGGGAATGGTTAAATGTAGGCCTGCATTTTTGTAAATATAGAGCCGCATTTGGGACTGTGTAAATGCACTCCTACGTTTGTGGTTGAGTTGCAAAAGTGCTAGAGTTTCAATCTCAGGCTTTGATGGTTCAATATCCAAAATGGTTGATGACCTCTTGTTGCGAATCTGATAGCATGATGGTATATTTATTAGCCACTTTTTATTCACAAAATGGTAGGGTTTTTATAACCTTTTAGAAGGTTAGGGGGTGAGGAGAGGTGGCAAGCTATCATTGCCAAATGGTAATCTAGGATTACCACATCTCAAGGGTAGTTAGAGTGGGTCACCAATGGTGTCTCACTTAACTAAGGTGTCATGTGAATGGAGGATTCTTGAAGGGGAGTGTGTGAGATGTGGCAAGGGGAGGGGTAGTGGTGGATAGGACACGTGTCATGTGGATACATAAGGTATCCTAGGAATATTTTCCAGATTTAATAAAATCTGGAAATAGATTAATGTACAAGAAAATACACCTAAGTTTAGACTTAAGCATATTATTTTATTATGTAGATTTAGAATGTGCTATGTGAATGGGGATTTGTAATGGTTAGGTTTTGGTGTCTACAAGGGAAATATAAAGAAAAAAATGTTAATGAGTATATTCCTTGCACTTTTGAATCTTTAGGGCAATATAAATCTTTAGAAGATAAGTCTTGTTATGAACAAAATAAAAAATATAAGATATTAATAAAGACGAGAGTGTTAATAGGAATGGAAGAAGGAGAGGAGGGCCATCAAAGTAGGAGCAAAGAGAAAAAGAAACTCAAAAGGATATTGATATGGGAAGCCAATTAAAAATATCATAGGTGTTAACAAGAAGTGGGGATAAGCCCACTAATAAAAATAAATAGTGTTGATGATGAAAATGATATCATGGAATATTAGGGGTATGAATAAAACCCCTAAAAAAGAGTTACAAAGAAATTAATAGGTTGTTATATCCCTGAGTTTATTTTAATACAAGAAATAAAATTTAGCAATGAGGAATGTAAGGATACTTTTAAGAAGGTTTGGAAGATAAATTATTGTTTAGCAGTTTCTTTTATAGGAGCTTCAAGCGGTATTGCAATAATATGGGAAAAATACAAATGGGATGAACAACTATTAGAGGTAAAAATTAATTAGGTTGTTGGGTTATTTTGTAGAAAAGAGGAAAACATCAAAGTTGGAGTTATAAATGTATATGCTTCAACTATAGTTACTCCTTGTGAAAGATGTTAGAAGGACCTTAGCATATTTTTTTCAAATACAATGATGATTCATTGTGATCTATGGATTCTTAGGGGTGATTTTAGTATTGTTCTATCTCCTTTGGAAAAGAAGGGTGGCAATCAAGGATGGTCTAATTCAATGCAAGATTTTGCTTTATTTTTCAATTCAAATGACCTTTGGGATGTTAGTCCCTCAAGATTTCAATATATGGGATAATAGATGCATTAGGTAAAATCATATAGTAGAAATACTTGGATAGATTCTTGTTATCCAATAAATGGTTGCAAATAAAGTATACAATATCTTCAAATATTTTATTGCAAGTAGGATCAAATCACAAACCTATTCTTTCGACTTGTGAGTTACCAAATAATGGTCATCCAAAGCTATTTTGCTTCAAGTCTATGTGGCTCCAACACCCTTATTTTTCTAGATGGTTATGTTATGGTGGGATGAATCAAAATTTTAAGGATAATGTATGTACATGTTTGTTCAAAAGTTGAAATATTTAAAGGAGCAAATGAAGATATGGAATGTCAATTATTTTGGTAACATTTTTAAAGAAAAGAAAGAAATTTATTCCAAGCTCAAAAATTTACAAGAGATAGTAGAAATTAATGGAATGGATCAGGATTCTTATGTGAAAGAAAAAAAATACTTTTTTATTATCATGATGCATTGAAAAGAAGTCATATTGGTTCCAAAAATCTAGAGAGAAATGGTTCAAGGAAGGAGATAGAAATACAAAATATTTTCATGCTACAAAAAAAAAAAAATTAAATAAATTATGTTCATCATATCAAAAATATTATAACTCCAGATGGAAGAAATATTGAGGATGGAAAAATGAAGAAAGCAATTAATTATTTAAAAAAAAAATAGACTCTAGGAAAGATAAGAAGGAACAAGAAAAACTTCTATAAAATATTCTATCAATTATCACTCAAGGACAAAATGAAATCTTGATTAAGAATATATCTATGGAGGAACTCCATTAAACTATTTTATCTTTCCATACTAACAAGGCATCTTGCCCCAATGGATTTTCTACAATTTTTTTCAAAAATTCTGGGATTTATTGAAGAGTGATATGTAAGGTGTGGTTGAAGAGGCCTGAAAAAGGAATGCTATAATAAGTGATATCAATGCTACTTTTATTACCTTGGTTACCAAGATATATGACACAAAATATTTTGATAATTTTCATCTAATAAGCCTTTGTAATATGATTTATAAGATCATTTCAAAAATTATAGCAAACAGGTTGAAGGGCATTCTAGGGTGTCTTATCTTAGAGGAACAAAGTGTCTTTCTTCATGGTAAAAAAAATTATTGATGGTATAATTATTGCACAAAAGGCCATACATTCTCTTCATTCCATGAAAAAACCAAGTAATCTTTTGAAATTAGATATGAACAAGGTATATGATAGGGTTTATTGGAATTTTCTACATGTTATTCTCAAAAAGTTTGGCTTTGATTATAGTTGGTGTGAGTGGATTAAATGTTATTATAGCACTATAAAATTTTCTATTTTTATCAATGGTTATCTTGTTGGTTACTTCAAGTCATCTTGTGGACTTCATCAAGGTGATCCACTTTCTCCTTATCTATTCATTATTCTAGTAGAAGTATTAGGGAGAGCCTTTTCAAAGGCAAAAATGGAAGGAAAAATCAAGGGTATCAAGTTGTAAAAAATGGTCCCTTCGAATCTCATCTCTAATTTGTTGATGATACTTTTCTTTTGGTCCATCCCCCATTCAGTGAGGCCATGGAGTTTAAATCAATATTATCATGCCATGAGAAGGCTACTAGACAATTGGTAAATACTACAAAATATAGGACTTTTTTATTATTACTACTCTATATTTACAACAAATTACTGTGAATATTTTAGGGTTTAAAATTGAAAAAATTCCATCAACCTACTTGGATATTCCTTTATTTGATAAAGGAAATAAAAAAAATCTTTGGATCTCTTTTTTAGATAGAATGAAAGCTTGTTTGGCAAGTTGGAAAGGTAAGTTATTAACCATGGTAGGAAGGCTAAAACTCATAAGGACTATATTGCAATCCATTCCTATTTATATGATGTCATTTTCAAGACTACCAATAAGTATTGCATCAAAAATTGATAAAATTCAAAGATACTTTCTATGGAAAGGTTGTGAGGAAAAATTTAGCTTTCCTCTTTGTAAGTGGGATAGGGTTTACAAAGGAAGGAATATTGGAGGAGTAGGCTTGCAAAATTTTAGACTTATAAATTTGGTATTAGGAATAAATCTTGGGTATTATAAATTGGGCAAAAATATTACTTCAAAAATATATAGGTTCTCTTGGTGTAGTGAAATTATTTAGGAAAAGAACTCTATTCAAAGGACCATCAATATGGAACTTCATTTCAAAGAGTTTACAATTGATAAAGAAACATATTAGATGGTCCATCAATGAGGGGAGTTATGAAATTTTTTATATAATGGTTGACTGAAGCCTTATCCTCTTATTTCAGACTAAAAATGGAAACCATTGGCTCAAGCATGCCTAGCATGTAAAGCTACAAAGGTTAATTACTATATTATTATGAGCAAATACTCGTGATCATGGATTTATTTAGTAACTTAGTTGAAGGAGATTAACTCAAACAAATTGCAAATGAACTTCAAAAGATGGTTTGAGAGTTTTATTTGTCAATTTTTAAATGAAAGGATGATTTGGTTTGGAATTTATTAAAGGATGGTGGATACTCAGTAAAATTGGAATATGAGGATTTAGAACAACCAAAATTTCCTTCTCCCAAAGATTTTCCTTGGAAGAACATTTGGTCATTAGAGGCTCTCCCGAAGGCCTCAATATTTATTTGGTTAGCAGTTCAAATTAAGATTCTTATAGGAGAGAGTCTACAAATAAGAGTATATTTAGGACCTCTCAAATGTGCCTTGTGAGAGAAGTATTTAGAAACATCAAACCATTTACTTCTTCATTATCCATTTGCTCACACCATTTGGGGTTATTTTTTAAAAATTATGAAATTCTATTGGGTAGCTCCATCAATATTGAAAGAGTTGATAAAATGTTGGATTAATTATTTTAAAGCTAAAGTATTATGTATTCTTTGGAGGATTGACCCTACCATTATTTGTTGGAATTTATGGCTTGAAAGGAATAATAGATTTTTTAAAAATAAATCTCAAAATCATGCCCAATTTTGGAACTGTATTATTACCTCTCTTGTAGAATGTCTATAAATATGGTGATCATCTTGGGAAGTATCAATTATGGAAAAAGAGGTGTTAATAACTTGCTACATGATTTGAACATACATGGAATAATCATCTGTAAAAATAGAATTAAAACAAAGGATCTACTTTGATCTATGGTAAAATACAAATATCCAAAAATTGGGTTTAGCAAAATTAATTTTGATGCTGCTTTTGAAGGAAATAAAAAAAATACTAGTGGAGGAGGTGTTTTTAGAAATGGTGAAGGAAAAATTCTCCTCACTTATTCAGAATCATATGGAACTTCAACTAACAACTATGTAGAGGCTAGGGCACTTACTACATGGATTAAAATTACAATATAAAAATATGGAAATATATTTCAATTGAGGGGGACTCACAAATTATCATTAATGCTATTAACAAAAATGGATGTGGAGACTAGATAAAATATAATATTATTGCTAATGTTCATCATCTATTACTAGAGGTAATCTCGTGGCAGTGTGAGCATATTTATATAGAAGAATTGGGTAGCAGATAAATTATCGAATTGTGGTGTTGATCTTCATCCCAGTGAAATTCAATTTTTAGAATGCAACTCGTCAAGTGAGATTTTATATCAATCAAAATTATGTCAAGGAGTTAATTGTGGAAACATAGCACTTAGAGGAACTTGAAGAAAATATTTTAGAGAAAAAATAAATTCAAAACCTATAATAAAAAGGTATGCTGCAACAAATGTAATATTTTGGTATTTTGATGGAAGTGGCCCCCAATAGAAGCTACATATAACTTATTAAAAAAATATGAAACCACCATCCTATTGTCATACAAATAAAAAGGGATTCATAGTTTCATTTGATTCATTTTAATTATAAAATTACTATTGACTATCAAGATAGCTATAGGATTGACATAAAACTAATTATTAGTTATGAAATTTCATGATTTCTATACAAAACTTAATTCTAGTGGCAAGTTAGTAAGCTTGACACCAATTAGTAAACTTTCAACATTTTTTAAAATGTGTTGTCAAGACAATTGGGGCTTGTTGGATCAATTTTTTTGATGAGCATTGCCAAGTTTTGCCAAGTTGTTTTCCAAATATTACATACTCATCTCTTCATGAATTTGGAGAAGAATAAAATCAAAGTTATAGTTATAGCCCATGACATTAACATGCACTTAAATACTTTGCTAAAACTTTCACATTTCCATCCTATTAGACCTAAAATAATAACTATCTAATAATTAAACACACTCATAAACAAAATAAACCAAAAACAATATTAAGACACACATGATCATAACCTTATACTTGTTATAAATAATTGCACAAATACAAATTCACATTTTCATAGAAGAAATGAAAATCTAGCAACATGCCAAAGAGGGTATTCATAATAGTTTTCAAGGTTTGTGCTAGTGGTCAATCATCTTGTGAGAAAGAAGCAATTAATTTTTATTTTTATTTGTTTTTTTTGTGATATTTCACCACTTAGAAAAAGCTAAAAATTTAATAGAAGTATTGTGATGAAACAATGTAAATTATTATGTAGTCCTTTATGCAACAATATTAAAAACAATGTGTCACTTTCAATTTAGGTGCCTCCACTAAGCATCGTTTGTGTCACAACCCAAAATTTCACCACTAAAATTTTTTCTCTAGAAACAACATCACTTCGTTTGTAATTCTCATAAAGATTGTTAGTTCAGGCATACAAATAAAACACACTTCAAGAATAGCCACCACTGAAACTAGTGTCTTAAGTGCTTGGGGCTGGCCACATCCCGCAAGTTGCCATGTAGGATTCTAAATTTTCACATAAGTCTGTCTGGAATCCAACGAAGGGTTATCCGATCAGAGCCCATATCACCTGAACGTGGTATGCTATCTCCCTTGTCCAAAGACAAAAAAATCCATCATCCTTCAAGTGCTCAACTCATTACTTTGGAACCAAAATTTGTATGCCTATGCTAGTCATTGACCCTCTTCTAAGGTTTGAATAGAGTCCACCATCGCATGGCCTGTGGAATATATACTCATGTCCTCGAGCTGACGGTAATGCTGCCCATAACCATCTACTGTTGGATATTCCAACAACATGAGTAGCTCTCTAGTCATGCAACTTGTTGGCACCTTTCCAGTCTGAGTGGATTGATGGGTACCACCACCACTAACTGACTAACCACCTAAAGCGACGTACCATACCGCCGCTTGTTACACTTGACGGGTCGGACCTCTGTCCTTGAGTAGCTGGAGTAAAGTGGTTCAATATTACATAAGTCACCACGTGACTTTATGTGGTTGTATAGAGTAAGTCCCTACTCGGCTTACCCAATAAACAAAGTGCTTTCATCAAGTGTTAACTGTCTTAAAAGTCTTCTAGATTTATAAAAGGATAAGTCTAAACCAAAGTGTTTAAACTAAAATACTCTAGCTTATATCGATATTCTTCATCATATGGAATTAATATATAAATTTACCTAAAACATTTAATCTCTTAATAAGATTTCCAGACTGTTCATACTTTTTTTTTTTTAAATAAGAAAACATATTTTCCATATCAAATAAAAACTAAAAAGAAACATATTTACTTATTGTCACACCATTCTAGATAAAGGCTAATATTTATTCTAAAAAGAACATGATATATATTTTAATTTTTAAAATAGAAACGAACATGTAGTCCACGTATTCTAGATCTTAGGCAATATAATGTACATGCTACACTTTATTTTTAGAAATACCATTCTTCTAAAATGCAGTTCATCGATATAAAATCATTTCAATCCTTAAATATTATAAATATAGGAATGCCTTTTCAATCATTATATAAAGGTCAAACATATAATACTTTAATCACAAGTTCCAATGTCCATATAATGAAACATAAGTAAATTTTTTTATAAAAATCAACAACCAACCATTCATTTTTCCATAATACAACTTCATTAGATATTATTTTCACAATAATTCAACACCCTAAGAAACATTTAATAATTCCTCATAGGAAGACGCAGGTTTATATTTTCCAGCAGTATAACAAAAGTTGATCAGAGAAGGCAAATATGAAAACAAATGGATTTACAAATACTTGAGTCTTCTTCATCATTCACCAATCTGCCGAATAGTTTTTTTTTTGAAAGCAATCGCCGGATAAATATGTTTAGAGCAAATCTTTCCTGCAGACCACGACAAGATATTTGAGGTTAGGGAAATGGATCAGCATGGCCCAAGACTTCTATATGACAAGTAAAAAATCGTATGCAGGCAAACACAAAATACAACATCCATACTACCAATGCAACACTAGTTTCTCACTTCACTACTGCTTACATACACAGATAACAAATTTTATTGAGAGAATGCCATGGGTGCTTTTAAACCAACTCATTAGGTAATTCCACGTAAAACATACTGTAGCAAGCATACTCCTATTAACATAAAATAGAATGGCATTCATACCAAGCAGCAACAACTCATATACGCACGACAACAGTCATGAAACTGCGTGAAAACCCCACAAGCAACAATTTTTTTTTTTTTAAGGTAAAATATAGAATAAAATTTAATTTTGTGATATGCCTTTTTGTTTCCATCAAAGTTAGGTATTCTTATAATTTTACTACTTAGATTCTCTTATATATTTTAACAATAATCTCTCAAGCCGAACTGTTTCATATCCATTCAAAAACATAATACATCACGATTTATCAAAATAGAATTCATGCTTAGTTTTCAGATCCAAAACATATGAAGTAAAAACATTATCAAGCCCCTATGTAATGATATTCAAAGACAAACAGAACACATTAGCCACCAAAATGCACTAGCCATCAGAAAAGAAGAACGAATTATGACCTTATCAAGCGTGGCTTTCAAACTTGTCTGCTATATTCTTTGGCTCTTGCCCACATCCATAAACAAGCTTTTCCCAATATCTTTCTTAACAACCACTGCTTCCCCTTTTAAAGAATGAATTTACAATGTTTACTTAACACCTCATGAAAGGTTTGCTAGGTTTAACGTCATTGGCGCTTCTAGGTGGAGGATGTTTAAATTACCACATAGATTTGAATTAGAATAAAATAAGGTCTAGGCATCGTTTAATCAAGCTTCCTCTTCATTTTTAACTTATAATTTGCAATGTTTTTGTCTTACGACTTTTATGACATAGGTCCTCCATAGTCTCATTTGTCATCTTCACATAATATTAAGGCATTGTTTTTAGTATACGAAAGGCATGTATTCTTATAAGAATGACATTAGTCTTGTTAATTTTTTTTTTTTTTTTGGGTCTATTAGTATTATTTTATTATTATATTTTTCTTTTATTTTACTTATTACTTATTTTATTATTTTTATTATATATGTTTTTATTCTTTTATAATTATCTATATTATTATAATCAAATGTTATGAACATTTATAATTATATATATATTTACATATACAATTTCATATATATATTATTTGTAGCACCCTAAAATTGGCGCAGTTAAACCCTTAGTAAAAAGATAAAATTTGAATTTTAACCCCGAAACCGCTCGTTAACCGCTCACCCCATTTTTTGTGCCATTTTTAGGAGTTGTTTTGACCGTTGGACGATATCGTCGCCGATCAGACGAAATCGTCCCAGATCGGACGAATTCGTCTGGAACAGAACGTCCAGACGATTTCGTCCCAAAACCAAATTTTCATAATTAGATTCTGTTTCAACAGCCTCTCCAACTTGGGCAGAAGCGTGTTTGCATAGTTGGAGATTCCTCCACTGAGGATCTCCTAGATTGGGATGATCCCCAACCTCTTAACCTCCCCCTAATCCTATATAAACTTGGGATTTTCCCAGTTTATACCCCTGGCTGATCATTCCCCTGCAATTCTAGTTTTGTTGTATTAGAACATCCTCGCCCCCATCATTTGCATTTGTATTTTCAAGTTTTTCATTGCAGGTTTTCACTGTGCTTCAGCTGGAGGAAGCTCGGATCGTCGTAGGCGATTCTAGATGATTTCAGATGATCCTGTCGTAGATCGACGATGATCTCGTACGATTGGAGGTGATCTCGATAGCAGTTCAGATTGGGGGCAACCAGAGCCTTGAGTTTGCATTTCTCATCTTTCTTCTTTATTTTACTATGCATTAGCTTGATTTATTTTCATTCTGCATCCTGGAGTTCACCTCATCTAGCATAAATGCATGATAAAGTTAAAATAAGTTATTAAAACAATGTATTTCCTTTAAATATGCTATCTAGATTTATCAATTAAGCATTCATACTGTCATTTCCATTATTTTGCATTATTATTGCAGTAGCATTTTTGGTTTTTGGTGTCTATTTTTGTGATTGCAGGCTTCTGACGGATTCATCTGACGAATTCGTCAGATCGACGATGATCTTGTCTGATTTTAGATGATCGACTGTGATCTGAGATGATTCTGTTCAATTGTAGATGATCCTATCATATTCGGGATGATCTGAACTCCTACAAGCTTCAAAATCTTCATCAGACATCCGAAATCAGGTGCATTCTTTCTTATTTAAGTATATTCCTGGTATTTAGGATTCATTCATGCTTTCTGTATTCATATAAATCGGCATTTCATATAGAATAGCTTAGATTCATTCTGGCCAACCTAGGGATATGAATGATTAAAGTACAAAATGAACACATCAAACCCATTCTCAACCTAGGCATGGAAACTGCCACTCAAAGTTTCCTGGTGAACCCCACCATCCGTCAAAAATTCACCTTTATACCCCTCCCCCGAGAGGCGCGACCTTCAAAGGGCCTCTCAGTCCGAGGTATTGTTCCATCCTTCTCGCATCCCCCTTTTGGGCACGGATCCTTTAGCTTGAAGGTAAGGGCACGAAAAATTTGGGTCGATACATTTTGGTGAACCCGACGTGAAACTAAAAACCTTTTGAAAACAACCCCAAAAAAAAATATATATATTATTATTAAGTAACATCTAGAATCATCAGACAAACAATTAAAGTTGTATATCATATTTAGATGGTAGATTATAATAAAAGACGAGTTGTCACCATAAATGTTGAAAATCAATTAACGGCCATAGAGATTACTTCTATACTTAGAGTACCTCAAACAAATAGGGTTCAACCTTTGTGGGACGAACTTGATAGGAGATTGGGTATCATTGAATCCAGATCTACAGAACTTAGGCAAATTAAGAGGTTTGTCCTAGATAGAATCCTGGATCCTGATCAAGTAACCTTATATCATGAACTTCAGAGAGCTTGCCATAGGTGGTTAGCAGATAAAAGAGCACTTGTGTCTTCTGAATTGTACACCTTTGAAGAATACCTTGAGAATGCAGTTGTAGTACATAAGTTTCTATCTCGTATAGAGGATCAAGAAGTCATTCTTACGGATAGAAAAATATGGAATAGAGTTCCTAGAGCTGTGTTATATCGAGAGTATTGCCATGAAATTTATCTCTACAAGTTCGAGTATGAAGCAGATCATATTACTATAGCACACTTTGTCAAATTTTTGAAAAACCATTTTCAATTTGAAGAGGAGCATTTCATGACTCCTGATGAACTTGATCCCATCAACGATATCCATAAACTATTTATAGAAAACTAAGTCATTTATGTTATTATTGTTATTTCTTGTAACTAGAATGCTATTTGTTATCTTTATAATAATATTATAAAACACAAAAACAAAAAAACAAACATAAACAAAAAAAAAAATCAAAACATTTCCCTTTTAAGTATTATAGTAGGTATATAATTAAAATATATACCTCTCAAACCTATCGCATATATATATATATATATATATATATATATATATATATATATATATATATATATATATATATATATATATATTTGCTGAAATCTAAGTTTAAGCACAATGCCTAGACTTAGGAATGGGAAACAGACTGAAGAAGAAGAAGATTGGTTAGGAAAACCATTAAATAACCCAGATGTCCTTCCTGAAGATCAAATTCTGGAAGAAGGAACCCTAGATCAGCAAGAAGAAGACCTTGCTGTAGGAAATGAACAAGAAGAAACTAATAGAGAGGAAGGATCCTCATCCCCTAAGATGTCTCCGGGAGGAGCTGTCACGTTTGAAAACATGGATCAATTCTGGAAGTTCATTAATACTAATATTGGTGTTCTTAATAGAGCAGTCCACATGGACAAGGATCGAATTAGTGAGACCCAAGCAACTCTAGAAGACGTATTTCACACACGCACTAATCCCTTGTCCTTTATTGAACAAGAGAGTGATCAAGCTGGACCATCCAATTTGGATATGGCCACTATGATCCGAAACATGCAACAACAACAGGTTACCCAACCATCTAAAGTGCCTATTAGCAAGCCTAGGGTCATTCCCGCACAAAATAAACCCTCATTTACTGCTCTATTTCGCCAAGCTATTGAGCAATATACCTCAAATCAACAAAAACCCAAAACAAAACCAAACACCAATTACCAACAATCTGGGATACAACATAATACTACTACAAATCCTCTTCATAATACTCTTCCTACCAACGCTTTGCATAATAGCAATATAGCGTCTAATCCTTATGTCACACCGTCATACACTCATAAATCCCATACCTATGTCCCACCAAACCAATATGGTGGACAAACTAGTAATCTTGAAACCATGGTGAAATAGTTAGTTTCCCGCATGGATCAGATAGATCCCTACCATCCCTCGTACAATTATCGAGAGATGTGTAGTCAACCTCTAGATCCTATAGTTGTAGCACAACCATATCCTAAACATTTTCCTATGCCTGTCTTGCCCATATATAAAGGAACCGAAGATCCCATAGAGCATCTTCGTATGTTTAGGATAGCATGTCATGATATATCGCATGATGACTTATTATTGCTAAAAATGTTCCCAAAAAGTTTAGGAGGAATGGCATTAGAGTGGTATTATCAATTACCCACTAATTCTTTGAGGAATTTTGAAGAAACTGCTGAGTCTTTTGTGCATCAATTTAGTGCCTACATCGAAAGGCATGTGACCATTAAAGACTTGTACAACTTAAAACAAGACAAAGATGAATGTTTTGCCGATTTCCTAGCTAGGTGGAGACAATTGATAGGAAAATTGCACTTTGTGTTACCTTATAGGGAGATGTTGGACATCTTTATTAATAATTTACAAGACCAACTATCTTACGAATTATCAATCTGCTACCTTGACCACCTTCGATCAGGCTATAGACTTAGCCAGATGAGTGGAAGATGCTCTTATTAGGAGAGGTCAGCTTAAAAAGAAAGATGATGAGAAAACATCCAGAAATCAATATAAAAATAAACAAGTTGTGGGTGATGGAGTCACTGATAGTAGAAATATTGCTACTGTTAATGCTACGAAGACAACAGAGAAGTTTATACTGAAACCTCCTGATAAACCTCCTCGAGAATTTACTAGATTAAATCAACCTTTATCAACCATTCTATCGCAATTATTAGAACGAGGTTTGATTCAATTACCAACTATCTAGGAACCTGATCCAACTATACCCGGATACAGAGCTGATTTACACTGTGACTTCCATAGAGGACCTGGACACACTACCAACTCTTGTAAAATATTAAAACATAAAATACAGGACCTGATTGATAACAATGAGATGGAGGTACAAGCCTTTCAACCTAAGCAAAATCCTCCTAATAATACTCAAAAGAACATTCCTCAAAACC
This sequence comes from Wollemia nobilis, assembly GCA_028583015.1. Taxonomy (NCBI): domain Eukaryota; kingdom Viridiplantae; phylum Streptophyta; class Pinopsida; order Araucariales; family Araucariaceae; genus Wollemia; species Wollemia nobilis. The sequence continues at coordinate 1,198,683 of JAQPPZ010000613.1, read as the reverse complement.
AGAATCAGAATGCCAATCAGTCATTGGACATATTTCAACATCCTTTACCAAAGCATGGCAAGGAAGTGGCTAATCAAATTGAACATCATAATGTTCCCCCTCCTACCCGATATGTAGGGACTATTAGTGGGCATTTACCTGCTCATGATTTGGAAATATTTGACACAACTTTATCCGTGGTTACAACCAGGCCTCTACATAATATTCAGACACCTGATCTTAGTGATACAGAATATGAGACTGAGAGTGATATGGAAATCACCTCAAATCAATTGAATAGCTCTGAAGATGAATCAGATCCTATTCTCCCTATCACAAGTCATATGGTCCCAGAAGAACCATTTCCAAGAAGAGTCACTACTCGACCATCGTCTCACCAATTAATCTCTAATGAGCAAGCCATAAATGCTAGACCAAGACCCATTCATCATCCATAGAATAATATTGTGGGTACCATCGGAGTTGTTACTAGACAACAGGCTCAAAACTCTCAACAAGATCAAATGCAGAATGATGGATCAACCCCATTTGTTTTGAAAGTTCCTAATAAAGGGAATCAGGCACCTAATGTTCAACCTAAACCACCTTATAATATTAATGAGCAACTATCAAATATTACAACTAGAATTTCTCTTTTGGACCTTTTAAGATCTTCCCCTACACATAGAGATGAATTAATGCTCACATTAAGCCAGATGATGGTACCACAAGACATTCAACCTGAAGCCATGGCTAATACTATAATAACTCGTGAAGTTGATTGTATTGACTTCCGGGATAGAGACATACCTCAACATAGTTTACATAAGGATAACCCCTTATATATTATTGCCTTAATTGGAGATGTAGCAGTTAAACGAGTCTTGATTGATAATGGTTCATCTTTAAACATCTGCACTTTTGACTTCTACCAAATATTTGGGTTTAGAACTGATGAAATGAAAAGAACTGATATGATCATAAAAGCCTTCAATGACGAAACACAAGAAACGTGTGGCGTTATTACCATCCCATTGCAAGTTGGTCCGAGAACCTTGGATACGATTGTGTTTATTGTACATTGCCCTGCATCGTACAATATACTCTTGGGTCACCCTTGGATCAATGCAATGCGAGCCATTCCCTCAACTTTACATCAATGTGTTAAATTCAAATTTAAGAATCAGTTGGTTACCATTCATGGTGATCCTAGACCCTTTGATATGTGTGCTTTGGCAAAACCTGTTGGAGTTCAATTTTGCCCTGCTTTATCATCCACACATCCTAATTCTCATTATCCATCTAAACGTGTGAAACACACACCCATAATGCCATCTACTTCTTCTCCATTAGTTCCACCTCTACATACAACTCAACCATCCTCTAAACAAACCACATTAGGACCTCAGAAAGATCCTAATCCCACAACCAAGGCTTCTTGCTCTACTCCTATAACTTTTATACCTATAATAGAATCATCCATCGACATCTCTACAACATCTACATCCACCAAAGGCATAGTTTCCGCATCAGAAGATGTAGGAAATGTTCCTTCTACCTCTTATGCTCTTACTGATGAGCTCTTACCCGATTTATCTAAAATTCTTATATCAGAGAAAATGAATGCTGCTATGCAAGATTCCCTTATTTTAAATAATTTGCCACCATCTCCTCATACCTTGGGTCTCCCACAGCCTATGGGAAGTATTTACCAAGTCGGGAGCTGCGCTTTTATTTATAAGGGATATGACTGGGGTAGAATACCCAGAAACAACAAGACTCATTATGATGGATATGCTCGATGTTATTTTACTAATGAGTATATTAAAGCCAAATCTATAATGCTTAAATTGGGATATAAAGGGAAAGGTTTGGGACCTTTCCAAAATGGTATGAAAGAACCTTTTGAGGTAGAACCATGGCCTTCCCGATGTGGTGTGGGCCTATTTCCTAGTAAGGGTCAGCCTTTCCCATTTGAGGATGATGACCATCTCATATGTTACCAAGATTATTTAGATCAACGTGATGCTTTGCATTTAATGAATAAGCCATTTACATGTAATATGCTATCTATAGCCTACCCTGAGATGATCGCCGAATCCGACGATGAGTTGGAGGGAGATATCTTCCATGATGTCTCCGTTGAGGAATTGTTACATCATGAATTTTATTTTGATGGCTCTATACCTAGTATAGCCCAGCTTGAGGCCACGACTCCTCAAGATGAATTATCCAAGCTAACCTTGGAAGAATTACAAGAATTGGGCGTTTCACCCGCCCCACCTAATTTTGAGAAAAATCTACACATGGAAGTAGAGAATGTCATAAAAATTAACATTGGAACCGAGGATAATCCTCACCTAATCAACATTGGATCAGAATTAAGTCAAGAAAAATAGGATAAATATATTGCATTTCTTAAAGAATATGAGGATGTCTTTGCTTGGACATATGAAGATATGCCAGGATTAGACCCTTCTGTAGTTATGCATCACCTAGTAGTCCATCCGGATGCTAAACCTGTTAAACAAAAACTTAGAAAAATGCATCCTAAAGTGGCCTTACTAGTCAAAGGGGAGTTAGAAAAACTCTTAAATGTTATTTTTATACAAGCCATTGATTATGCTGAATGGATCTCGAATGTAGTTCCAGTAACTAAGAAAGAAGCTACCAAGGTTAGGGTTTGCACAGACTTTAGAGATATTAATGTTGCATGCCCTAAAGATGATTTTCCTCTTCCCAATATGGATCAGATCATTGATTTTACTATTGGGAGTGGAATGATATCCTTAATGGATGGATTTTTTGGTTATAATCAGATCAGGATAGCTCTTGAAGATCAGGCTAAAACAACCTTTATTACCCCTTGGGGGACGTTTTGTTGGAAAGTGATGCCATTCGGTTTGAAGAATGCAGGTGCAACCTATCAATGAGCCATGACTTATATCTTTCATGATATGATGCATGATATACTACATGATTATGTAGATGACATTATAGCTCGTTCTACTGATGAAGATGACCATTTAGATGATTTGAGAAAAGTATTTAATCGGTTAAGGGAATATCTTATCCGATTGAATCCAGCTAAATGTATATTCGAAGTTAAGTCCGATAAATTATTGGGGGTTATAGTTTCTTTACGTGGCATCAAAATTGATCCTCTCAAGATTGCGGCTATCACTGATATGCCCACACCCACAAATATATCAGAATTACGAAGTTTACAAGGTAAGCTTCAAGCTATCCGTCGCTTCATCGATAAGCTAGCGGATAAAACCGGACCCTTTCTTAAGCTTCTTAAGAAGGATGTCTTTTTCCATTGGGACTACGAATGTCAGCAAGCATTTGAACTCCTCAAACAATATCTTCTTAACCCACCTGTGCTTTCGCCACCTAGACCTGATCGCCCATTTATCTTGTATATTTCTGCTTCAGATTTTGCCTTAGGAGCTATGTTAGCTCAACTTGATGATGAGAAGAAAGAACGTGCTAATTATTATATCAGCAGAACATTAATTAGTTATGAAACCCACTACACAACATTAGAAAAATTATGTCTAGCAGTCGTATTTTCTACATAGAAATTACGCCATTATATGCTTAGTCAAAAAACCTATGTTATTGCTAAATCCGATCCTTTGCGGTATCTCATGAGTCGACCTTATTTATCTGGTCGCACAAAAAAGTGGGTTCTTGCCCTAAGCGAGTTTGAACTCACATTCATAGGACAAAAGTCTATTAAGGGTCAAATCATAGTAGATCAATTAGTTGCTGCACCCTTAGAGTCTACCCATCCCCTCATCATTGAGTTTCCTGATGAATGCCTTAAACTAGAGGCAGACCATCCAGAGCAATGGTCCTTATACTTTGACGAAGCCTGATGCATGAGTGGGGCTGGTGCAAGTATTATTTTAATATCTCCATAGAAACATCTTATACCTCTGTCCTTTAAATTAACGTTTGCTTGTACTAATAACACTGTTGAATATGAGGCTCTAATCCTTGGCTTACGAGCTACCTTGGCACTAAAAATTAAAAATCTATTGGTTTTCGATGATTCTCAACTTGTTATAAATCAAATTAATGATGTTTATCAGACCAAAGATGATAAATTGCATCCATATAAAGCATATGTATTACAATTAATATCTTTATTTGATCAAGTTACCTTGGAAGCTATTCCTCAAACTAGCAATCGTGCGGTTGATGCTATGGCTAGCTGCATCTCTTTTACCCTTGGAGTTAGAGGACGAATATGCTACCATCATTATTCATCGACTCTAGGAACCCACTTCAAATAAATCATGCTTAGAACCTTTGGATGTGTTTCTAATCAATGAAACTACTCCTGAACTTTGGTACACTGATATATTCAATTTTCTTCAAAATGGGACCTTCCCTGAAGGTTTTAACAGAAACCCGCATCGGTTATTGCGTAGACGAGCAAGTCACTTCGTCATAATTGGCAATACGTTATATAGGAGATCTTTTGAAGGTATCCTACTGAGATGTTTGAATCTAGAAGAAGCTAGATCAGCTTTGAGTGAAGCCCACGATGGATCTTATGGGGGACACTTTAGTGGTAGCGCCATTGCTAAGAAGCTCCTTAGGATAGGATATTTTTGGCCTACCATGGAGAATGATGCACATGATTATGTGTGCCATTGTGACAAGTTCCAAAAACATGTTGACCTTGTCCATGCACCTGCATAAGAGCTACAGGCTATTTCATCTCCTTGGCCCTTTTCAAAATGGGGCTTAAACATCATTGGAAAAATCAACCCTGTGTCATCTGATGGACAAAAATTCATCATAACTGCCATCGAGTATTTCACGAAGTGGGTTGAAGCTATGCCCTTAGATTCTTGCACTGGAACCCAAGTTTCCAAATTTATTTTTAATCAAATTATTTGTAGGTTCAGAATTCCTGCAAATCTCATCTCGGATAATGGAAATTGTTTCAAAAATAAATATGTCAAGAAATTGTAAGTCTAAGATGCAGTTAACCTTAGATTAGTTAGGCCAAGGTAATAATAATTGACACGAAAAATTACAAAGCCAAAAATATTCATTAAACTAACCAGACGATTAATACATTAACATAAACCTTATATAGGTTTAGAACTTGCGTAATAATAGGAAAGGGAAGGTGGAGGAAGATCGGGGAGTTTAGAGAGAACGGAGGAGTAGGAGGTGGAGTGGGAGGTGGCAGCGAGCGTGGGGAGAGGAAGGGAGTGGAGTGATAAGGGAAAATGGATGGCAGGAAAGGAGGAAGCTGAATGGAGGGATAAGGAGAAAATGAAGGAAAGGGAGAAGGAATATCATGCCGACCATCCAAGCAAGATTAGCCGACAAAAGGTGAGTGTGTTCACACTGGGCTTAGAAAAACTAGTTTTTTCTAAGCCTGTTTCAAGCTAAGTTCTGTTCACACTTGCAACATTCTCCCCCTTAAAGTTGAGAGAACTGACTATACAGTCTCTCGGCTTTACAAATTGAGCTTTAGCCAGCGCCTTGGTGAAGATGTCAGCGACGTTCTCCAAAGTGTGGCAATAGTGAAGCTCAACAATATCAGTTTCCACCATATCTCGGATGAAGTGGTACTTCATATCAAAATGCTTTGATCTACTATGGTGGACAGGATTGTATGCCAACTGAATGGCACTGATGTTGTCATAGAATATTCGAGTTGGACCACTTTGCTGCTCTCCAATCTCTTCTAATACCTTTCGGAGCCATAGAGCTTGAGTACTAGCATGAGTCACCGCTATATACTCAGCTTCTGTTGAAGATAGTGCTACTACTGTCTGCTTCTTGGAACTCCAAGTTATTAGGCCTGAACCAAGACTAAAATAGTTACCCGATGTGGATTTTCTATCATCAATATTGCTGCCCCAATCACTATCACTAAAGCCTTCAAGCTTGATAGTATCACTTTTGTAGTATTGGATTCCAAAATCCAATGTACCCTTCACATATCTCAAAATCCTTTTAGCTGCCTGCAAATGCAGCTCAGATGGATTAGACATAAATCTAGAAACAAGAGATACAACATACTGAATGTCTAGTCTGGTGTTGGCGAGAAACATCAAACTCCCAACAATGCTTCTGAAAGTGGTCACATCAACTTTCGGTGCTCCATCATCCTTGCTTAATTGGATCCCATGTCCAATTGGAGTTGCAACTGCTTTGCATTGCTCCATAGCAAACTTTTGAATCATATCTCGAGCATAATTAAGTTGAGAGATGAAGATCCCTGAATCTGTCTGATGTACTTCCATTCCAAGAAAGTATTTCATCAAGCCAAGATCCTTCATCTCAAATTCCTGCATCATGGAGTGCTTGAACTCCATGTTAACTTTTTCATTACTACCCATAAAAATGAGATCATCCACATACAAACAAACTATGAGGATGTCATTTCCTTGATTGAGGTAGTAGAGCGTGGGTTCATTTTTGCTTCTGATGAACCCATAATCTTTAAAGTACCCATCAATGCATGAGTACCAAGCTCTCGGTGCCCGCTTGAGGCCATAAAGAGCCTTCTTCAGTTTGTAAACAAGATGTTCCTTGTCTTTCTCTTCAAATCCCTGTGGTTGCTCAACATACACTTCTTCTATCAAGTAACCATTTAGAAATGCACTCTTTACATCCATGTGTTGGATTGTCCATCCCTTGTGTGCAGCTAAGGCAAGAACTGTTCTGATAGTCTCTTGTCTGGCTACAGGAGCAAAAGTCTCTTCATAATCAATTCCATATTTCTGAGTAAATCCCTTTGCAACTAATCTCGCCTTGTGCCTCTCAATGCTACCATCAGCATTAAACTTGGTCTTGTAGACCCACTTACATCCAACACGTTTCTTTCCTTTAGGAAGCTTCACTAGCTCCCAAGTGTCATTGTTTTTTATAGAGGTGATCTCCTCTTTCATGGCATCTTGCCAAATATTTTGAGTACAAGCCTTCTCATAACTAGAAGGTTCAAGTTGTGTATTAGTTAACAAAGCATAGTTAACTAAATCTCCCCTAGGTTCCTATTGGGAAACATCATCACCATACAAGTGCATATTTTCTAATCTTTGTAGAACAGAATTCATTTCACTAGCTTGACTCCTAGTGTATCTTTTTGAAAAATTCTTATCCAACATCTGATATGATGGATGATTCTATAGAGTTCTCTTACCTCTGGATGGAGAATCGATGTCCATTGGTGAGGAACTTACTGATCTCTATGGAGAAGGACTTGGTGAAGAAGTTGAATCAGAAGATGAACCTGGATCTCTGGGAGGAGACTGCTTACTTTTCTGTGGTGTCTGTTGTTGCACCTGCTGAGAACCTACATCACTAGATTCATCATCACTAAAAATCTGAGGCTTACCCCATTCTCCCCCTTCATCAAAAATCACATCCCTGGAAAGCACAAACTTTCTTGTCCTGGGATTGTAGAGTCTATAAGCTTTTGTATTCTCACAATATCCTACAAAGATGCATGCCCGACTCTTTGGATCGAGCTTCTTTCTAAGCTCATCAGGAATGTGAGAATATGCCAGTGAGCCAAACACTCTAAAATACTTAACATTTGGCTTTTTACCATACCAAGCTTGGTAAGGTGTCTGTCCTTCCAAACTTGAAGTAGGACTTCTATTCAAGATATGTACGCTGGTCCTGGCTGCATCTGCCCAATATGAATTAGTCAAATGCTTCATCTGAAGCATAGACCTTGCCATCTCCACAATGGTGCGATTCTTCCTCTCTGCGACACCATTCTGTTGTGGAGTGTAGGCAATTGTGAACTGCCTCTTAATGCCATGTTGCTTACAAAAATTCAAGAACTCATTAGAGGAGTATTCTCCTCCTCTATCTGATCTAAGACATTTTACAAAATATCTACTCTCACTTTCAACTCTTGTTTTGAAATCGACAAAGCATTCAAATGCTTCATCCTTATATTTCAAAAAATATATCCAGCACATTCTAGTAAAATCATCAATGAAGAGTAGGAAGTAAGAGTTGTTACCAAGACTCTTGGTCTGCATCGGACCACAGATGTCTGTATGCACTAGCTGGAGTGGATAGCTGGCCCGCCATGCTTGTCCATGAGGAAATTTTGATCTGGCATGCTTCCCAAGAGCACACCCTTCACAAACTTCCTTACTATCTTGAACTTTAGGAAGTCCGGTTACCATCGCTTGTGAAGTTAGCATTTTCAAACTAGCTAAATTCAAATGACCATATCTCAAGTGCCATAGGACACTTGGATTGGAAATAGCAACATTTGCTAACTTATCTCCCCCTGGCTGGCCAAACTTTAAAGGAAACAATCTATTCTTTGACATTGGCACTTGTGTAATGATTCTATTACTGTTATTTTTATCAAAAATAGTGCATTTACCCTCATCAAAAAGCAACTTGTAGTTCTTTTCTAACATTTGACCAACACTTAAAAGATTGTGTTGAATATGGGGTGTGTAATAGATATCACTTACATGTTTGACGCCTTCTTTAGTTGGAACTGCCATTGCTCCAATGCCTTCAACTGCCAATGATTTATCATCTCCCAATTTGATTCTGGATTTGTATGAGGAGTTTAGAGTAGCAAAGAGCCCTTCTTTGCCACTCATATGGTTTGAACACCCAGTGTCCAAGATCCATGTATCATTCATGTTCTGATCTGCCTGACCATAAGAGAGAAAGAGATTTGTGGCCTCTTCCTCTTCTCCAAAATTTCCAAACTGACTGCTCTGGCTGCTACTAGTTCCTTGTGAAGTCTTTGTCCAACAGTCATGAGCATAATGGCCAAGTTTGCCACAATTGTAGCAAGATTGTTTTGACTTATCTCCTCCTTTGCCTCTGCCTGATTGTTTTCCTCTATTTTGTTGTCCTCCTCTATTCTGTTGTTCACCTCTGTTTGAGAATCCTCCTCTGTTCTGATTTCCTCCTCTGTTAGGAGTTCCACCTCTCTGATTATTTCTGCCTCTACCTCTATTCTGTCCTCTGCCATGGCCTCTACCTCTGCCTTCTTGTGAAGCAAAGGCTTTATCATCTCCTCCGTAACTTGTGGAAGGAGTTTGTTGTAACCTCTCTTCATGTGAGAGAAGTGAGCCAATTAGGGATTCAAAAGACAGAGAAGTTAGGTCTTTGGATTCTTCTATAATTATGGCTACTGAATTCCACTTAGGAAGAAGTGTCCTCAACACTTTCTTCACTATAACTTCAGGCTTTACATCTTCTCCTAAAGTGACCATCTTATCTACTACGACTTTCACACGCATGCAATAATCACCAACCTTTTCACTCTCTTGCATTTTAAGAGTCTCAAACTCTCGTTTCAAGGTTTGTAGTTTAACTTGTTTGACTTGGTCACTACCCCTATAACTTTCTTTTAAAGCATTCCAAGCAGATTCAACAGTTATAAAAGAAGCTATTCTAGGGAAAATACTTCTATCAAGGGCGGCTTGGATATGATAAAGGGCGGAAGAATTATTCTTCTGTGCTTCCTTTCTAGCCCTTTTATCATCCACATTCAAAGCTGCCCATTCAGCAGCGGTAGGTTCGGTATATCCCTCTTCAATCACATCCCAAAGACCTTTGCCTATCAAAAGAGTTTTCATTTTAATTGACCAATACTCGTAATCACCACCATTGAACTTAGGGATTGGTAGACTAGTATTGGAAGCCATATTAGAAAGCAAACTTTATTGCAACTTCAAACAAGTAGTACAAAGAAGTACAAAATAGATCAGCGATTTATTGATTTAAATCAAATCTAGCTTTCTTAATATGCTCACTGATTTGGCGTTCTTCTTCTCGAGGATCACCCAAAACTGGAAAGGTGAAATTGTCTGCTTCGTCGTCACTAATTATAATGACTTCAGGTGCTGCTGCTGGTTCATAACTTCGTTTGAGAACATTTCGTTCTTCAATTGCAGGTTTCACCTCCACTGGTTCTTCTTCCTCTTCTTCTTCTTCTTCTTCTTCTTCTTGGTTCTGAATCAGGAGAGCGTGGTGTATAGCTCTCACTTGTTTCTACTTCAGGCACTGTAGGTGTATAACTGTCACTTGACTGTCCTTCAGGTACTATTTCAACCGTCTCGGATTCAACTATCCTTTGCCCGAAGATATTATCTTCAGAATCTGCCTCGTAGCCAGAATCTGGTTTCCTCGGATGAGCAATCACTTGATTCTCTAATTGGCAAAACACTGTATGAAGTCCATACCGCTGGACTCTCCCGTCAAAGGAATCAGGAGTCTCTCTTCTCAAAAGAGAGAGTAATGCATTATAGCATCCGGTTGACCGGATCATCTACCCAGAATCACACCGTATGAACTGGGTTACAACTTAGTATGATGCCAAAAAAAAATTTTATATCAAAATATCTTTGCACCCTTTTTTTTAAAAAAATTTCTAAAATTTGTTTTAATAAAGACTTTTAAAAAAATTAACAATTTCCTATATATATTTTTAATTATTATTTTTTAAATGAAATGGATATTTAAAAAACAATAATTAAAAAAACATATATAGAAATTATAATTTTTAAAAAACCTTTTAAAAAAAAAATAATAAAAAAATTAATTAAAAAATTTAACCTTTTTTTTAAACCCCGCTGGGATTCGAACTGGTAACCTCCGCTAGCTACTCGGCGATCTTAGCCGCTGCACCACGCAGCTTCGGGTGGTAGCAAAGAAACAAAAAACTATATTTAAAACCTCCAATCAACGCGAAGTCACAAAAAATAAGAAATTTTACCCCGACGGGATTCGACCCCGGGTCTCTGCTCTGCAAGGCGGGGACTTTCGCCGCTAGGCCACGCTAGTCGGACGAGATAGGAGAGGAAGGAGGTTCTTCTTATAACGGTGGGGAAATACTGTTTGAAAAAAAAATTCTAGTTTTTAATCCCACATGCAGTGGGCAAAACAAATGTCCAGGCTTTATCAAAGCCTGCAGACACACAAGAGTTCGATTGCCTTCGGGCAATCGATCCACCAATCCTTTTGCCCGTCAGATGACCAATCAAATATCACCACGTGGCACACATCGGAGCCCTCATCCATGTCAGCCACCATGTCAACACGCATCCACGTCAGCCAGCCACGTCAGCACGCCTCCACGTCAGCCAACCATGTCAGCCTCGATCCTCATGCTGCCAGCTCCACTACCACGTCAGCCTGCTGTCAGCTCTGTTGCCATGTCAGCCTACTGTCAGCGTCACCACCACATCAGCGTCCAATTAGATCCTCGGGATCCGTGCGATAGCCACTCCGTCGCTCCTCGAGATCCATGCGATAGCTTCTCCATCGCTCCTCGGGATCCATGCGCTTCGGCTTTCGTGCCTTACCTCGGCCCTCGGGATCCGTGCCCCCTCGGCTCTGATACCAGTGTAAGTCTAAGATGCAGTTAACCTTAGATTAGTTAGGCCAAGGTAATAATAATTGACATGCAAATTAAAGCCGAAAACATTCATTAAAAAAACCAGAGATTAATACATTAACGTGAACCTTATATAGGTTTAGAACTTGCGTAATAATAGGAAAGGGAAGGTGGAGGAAGATCGGGGAGTTTAGAGAGAACGGAGGAGTAGGAGGTGGAGTGGGAGGTGGCAGCGAGCGTGGGGAGAGGAAGGGAGTGGAGTGATAAGGGAAAATGGACGGCAGGAAAGGAGGAAGCTGAATGGAGGGATAAGGAGAAAATGAAGGAAAGGGAGAAGGAATATCATGCCGACCATCCAAGCAAGATTAGCCGACAAAAGGTGAGTGTGTTCACATTGGGCTTAGAAAAACTAGTTTTTTCTAAGCCTATTTCAAGCTAAGTCCTGTTCACACTTGCAACATAAATTATGTCAAAAATATAAAATTCAACATCATTGGTCCTCTCCCTATTATCCTCAGGGTAATGGCCAAGCAGAAGCATCTAATAAAACATTAATTAAAATCCTCAAAAGACTGGTCAATAAATTTGGCCGAGATTGGCACATTCAACTATATTCTGCTTTGTGGGCTTATCGAACTAGCGTTCGTACCCCCACAGGCACTTCACCTTTTGTTTAGGTTTATGGCGTTGAAGCAGTTTTTCCCTTTGAATTAGAAGTTCCTTCTTTGGCTCTGCTACTTCAAGATATTGAAGTAGGATATGAATATCATGTTGGCAGATTTAGTTAGTTGGAACTCCTAGATGAGAAGCGCATCAATGCTTTGGAGCATCTTCGAGCCTACCTGAACAAGCTTAAACGAGCATACCTCAAGAAAGTTCATCATCGATCCTTTGAGATCGACAACCTTGTCTTGAAAGAAAATAAAAAAAATACTAATGCAACTAAAGACCTTAAAGGTAAATTTGAACCTAACCGGCTTGGGCCATATATCATCACTGCTAAATTTGGCTCGGGAGCATATAGATTAGCTACCTTAGATGGTAAAGATCTTAAAGAACCTATGAACATTATGCATCTTAAACGCTATTATGCATAAAATCTGGTCATTTCATCATTGTATATATTGTTATTTTGCATATTGTTTCATTTTAGTCATCCATATAAAAATTTAAAAAAAAAAAAAAGTAATGTTATTTATTTTTTCAATTCATAAATCAAAAAAAAAAAAAAACATAACAAAATCGAAATCATCAAAATCTTCAAAAACATCTTTTATTTTCACACCTGTTAATTCTTGAAGTATTGCAGTTATATTTTCAGTTATTTTGGATAAATTAGCATTTATTTGGAATCCCGTACTTTCACACTCACATGAATAAATATCTTGATTTTATTTGGTATGATTATTAATCTCTCTTATATCAAAGTCCAAAGTTAAATTAAATAAATTTTTGAGCATAGAGAATTGATCTTGTTATTTATTTGAACCAAGTATATATCTTCACATTAAAATGATTTCATTGCAAATTCGATATGATGCTACATTGTAGAAGTGGTTTCTTGAGCAAAAAGTTTCCCCTGCTATCCTATCATGCACATGGTCTAAAATATTTGAGAATTGACAAAAGGAAAAGCTCACCCCTGCCCAGAATAAAAATCCCTTGCTCTACAGCCAATCCAAGCAAGTATCCCTAGTATAGGAAGAAAAAGAAAAGTCAAAGAAAATGAGAAAAAGAAAAATATCATTTTGTACCATCGCAACAATATTCCAGCATTAATACAAAAAATACAAAAAAAGAAAAAGAAAAGAAGAAGCAAGAGAAAAGAACAAGCAAAATGCAAATAAATCCCTTTCCCTACCCCTTGAAAAGAAAAGAAGGGTGAATGAGCTTGAATCCCTGGAATTCTCAATTATTCAAAAACTGTGAGGTAAGCCCCATAACAGGTGGTTTGTGCCCAACCCACTTGGCCTTGGGTAATTCCTAGCGTGGTGATATGTATGTCACATTAGCGACCTTATTTTGTACAGGACTATGTCTGCTTATGGATCAACTAGCTATTGATGACCCGACTTACATAGTAGTCTGGTACGGTTACATGCATATAAATCATGGTCAACGAACACTTATTTGGTTAATTCAAATTACTTGTATCAAATTATCTTGCTCAAAATTGGTAAATGAACAATACAATTGCACACACATTTGTATTTGAGAGATTTTGTATCATTATGATAAATCAAGATCGACAATGAACTCACATTTGCACATGAGGGTTCCTTATAAATCTACATTTTGTCTTTGAGATAATTTAAGATATTTATGCAAATATTTTAGAATAATTTCATCTTCTTATTTGAGAACATTTGCTTAGCATAAAAACAATTAAATACATTTCTTTCCAAAATCCAAAATTTTCTTTCACAACATCTTCAAAAATCTAGTAAATAAAGTCACATTTATATAATACTTTCGACTTCCGCAACGATGGTATAGTTTCTAAAAACCTAGATTGGAATTTTATGCTTAGTGCAAGTCCTCATCTTATATATTTTTTGTTTATCTCAAAATCAAAAACCAATTATGCAATAAAAATATTTTTGTATTTCGCGATGATGGTATAAGTCTCTACCTATAATTCTATGCCTAGCGCAAACCATTGTTCTAATTTTATTTCCCATTTATTTAATTCATAAAAACATATGGCTTATATCATTATGTTAGACAATTGTGCTTTAAAAAGAACGAACACATTTTTCTATTTCATTTCATTATGTCAACATTCAATTTTGCAACTATGGTATAATTCCTAAGGAATTGTTCAAAATTTTATCACACTTAGGAATTTTATGCCTAGCAAAAAAATAATATTTTTAATATTTCATGCATAATATTTTTATGAAAATCTGAAAACAAATCATCACCATCATCATTTTTCATCATCACAACACAAAGTCTTAAGACAGTCTCTTAAGCACTCTTTTACTTTTAGCAATATTTCTATACTGGGATTAGCTTGACGACCTAGCGAGCGACGATTCAATGAAATGGTCTATAACAAAGACAATGTCCTTTGAAATTATTGTTAGAAGTCCCTTTTATTTTTCATCAAATCACACCACAACAACCAATTTGTTTACATCAGATTATTTCATTTAAATTTTATGGCATGACATAAAATTATAATTTTTTCAACGACATAATTACATGAATAATCAATCAACAATTCCAAAATTGAAGCATCATCAAACATATGGACAAGTCATATCACAAAAAATCATATATATATATATATATATATATATATATATATATATATATATATATTCAAAATATATGTACATCTTATCACAACTGGATTGGTATGCCACAATATATACCATGGCATACTCATTCCTCTCAAAAATATACAGTCCAACCAAAGATCAGCTAGTCTCGAGAAGCCCTCGAGCTCTCAACCTCATCTCCTCTCCCACCCTGGCATGGAGGAGGTGGTCCCATCGGGGTTCATGCTATATCGCAGGTCCTCACAGTTGATCGTGATGATGTCCTCAATGATCCCATCATGACCGACTCCGCAATAGGGGCTGGCAATGGTATCCTTTGGTTCTCTACAACCACATGGTAGTACAATCCCTGATAGAATGCGGTCTAAGCAATAGACCACACCAGATCTTGAGTGCTCATCCCTCTGCTTCGAGTCTTGAGTCGTGTAGCCTCATCCTGTAGTGTCTACACCTGAGGCCGAATGTGGGCATTCTCAGCTCGAATAGCCACCATCTCGTTGCTCTCCCCCACATCAATACCCTTACCCTTATTGGGTGATGCGGGCCTATCCCTCTGTTGAGAAGGGAGTACATACTCTCTCCTCTCTGCCTACTATGGTCTCTTCGAAGACTGTGGTGCTCTCTGACGTATCTCTTGAGGAGATCATCGCTGATCCCTCCCTTCGTGATCCCTAGCTGCATCAATGGCAGCCTGGCACTGCCTCCCCATCCATCGCACAACAGCGTGCATCGGACCCTATGCCCTTGTCATTCGAGGAGGGAAGATGTCTGCATACCAGGCATCATATCTGTCTGTGACCCCAGCGTCGTCCCCATCTATTGGTTGAATGGGGGTATCATCCACATATTGACTACAAAATCGCTACATATCTGGAGCCCCGCTCAGTATAGTACTATCCCAAATAGTTTAGGAGTACTTATAATCCTTGAGAGAAGGGATCCCCTACTGTAGACCAAACTATCAAAAAACTCAATCATAGTGGTGGAGCTCTACCTCTCCCCACTCCATCCTCAGCTAGAAGACTCACCTGATGCCAGCCAACTCCTGTCCATCCTCTCCCCACCCTGGGTGCTCTCTCCATGACCTCCAAGTGATCTAGTTAGGGATGAGGTCATCTAGCAACCTTCGGGACATCGACAGATCTATCTGATGCTGTGACCCTCTCTAGAGCCACCAATAGAAAACCTGGGGTCTCTCCCGGTCAACCCCTATCAGTGGAAGCCCTATTGGCCTTCGCACAATAATGTGCTCCCAACACCAAACCTGTAGCAGCAATGTCAAAACCAAAAATTGACCTCCCTTGTATACGACCCCGTATAGGATCTTATACAAGCGACATAGTATGAAGCTGCCCCAAGAAAATCTATAGCCGTGGTCTCTCATATCATAGACCACATCCGAGAGCAGCCATGGTAACCTGCATCTGCTCTAGTGGCATAGCAGTAAGCCACCCACTACCTCTGCAAAAACTTGGGTCAATCGAGACACCCCAGGCATTTGCCTCAATGTCTCGATGTTCACCCCGCCCTTCTCCAGGGCGAAGCTAGGATCTCCACATAGTCGCATCATGGCATGGCCCTGATTGGCCGTAGGAGTCATCAATCATCCCTGTATGGGGATCCTCAAGATCCTCCATACATCCTCTAGAGTGGGAGCCATCTCCCCTATCGATAACCGAAAGCAGGATGACCCCCGGATACCACCTCTCTGCTAGGGCTGTCAGTAGCCCCATGTTTGTCGGTATTTGTGGCATCCCTGCCACATGCTATAGCCCAACCTCTGATAGTCGGCCTCGCTCCACCTGATCGAGTGCGGCTACATCATCTCTTAGCCCCCCGTATTTCCATTCCTAACTTTTTAGTAATCCCCTCTGCAAAATAAACAATCAAACAATAAAAATCATTAATAGATAATCATTAAAATCAATTTCATCTTATAAAAAAATAATGATGATATCATCCACTATTGGACGATATCATACTAAATTGAGTCAAATCATCCTTTGTAGGACGAAATCGTCTTCGATTTCTCAACTTGGGGATCACCCCTATTTCGTTGATTTTTCCCCTAGACGAAATCGACGATCTAGGGACAATTTCGATGAAATTGGGACGATTTCATCCTGACGTCGTTGACGACCTAAAAACGGCTGTGATGATCTAAAAACAGTCAAAATTTCAATTAAAAACCACACAAATCAAAATTAAAAACATAATTCACCAAGTTTAGATCCTTACCCGTAACCCGCGTCGGACCTCTGTCGATCTGTGCGCTCTTTCCACCATTTTGCCTGCAGAGCTCTAAAACAACCAAAATGAACAGTAAAAATGAATTAGGGTTTTACCCTATTTTCTTAATTTTATTTAAAAACAACAACATTTTTTTTTTTTTTTTCTTTTTCGCGCTTTTACCTCAAACGTTCGATTTGGGTAAAAACTCGGAGGGGGCACCATAGTAAGCAGTTGTACGATTCGACCTAGAATCGTCGTCTAAAAAATTAAGTAAATTTTTGCTTTCTCATAAAGCGGGAAGAACTCATCTTTAACGCATTTTCTTCAAAAAATTCGCTAAAGAGGGGGCAAAATGTAGCACCCTAAAATTGGCGTAGTTAAACCCTTAGTAAAAAGATAAAATTTGAATTTTAACCCTAAAATTGCCTGTTAACCGCTCACCCCATTTTTCGTGCCATTTTTAGGAGTTGTTTTGACCGTTGGACAATATCATCGCCGATTAGATGAAATCGTCCCAGATCGGACGAATTCGTCTGGAATAGAATGTCCAAACGATTTTGTCCCAAAACTAAATTTTCATAATTAGATTTTTTTTCGACAGGCTCTCCAACTTGGGCAGAAGCATGTCTGCACAGTTGGAGATTCCTCCGCTGAGGATCTCCCAAATTAGGATGATCCCCAACCTCTTAACCTCCCCCTAATCCTATATAAACTTGGTATTTTCCCAGTTTATACCCCTGGCTGATCATTCCCCTGCAATTCTATTTTTGTTGTATTAGAACATCCTTGCCCCCATCATTTGCATTTGTATCTTCAAGTTTTTCATTGCAGGTTTTCACTGTGCTTCAGTTGGAGGAAGCTCGAATCGCCGCAGGCAATTTCAGATGATTTCAGATGATCCTGTCACAAATCGACGATGATCTCGTATGATTGGAGGCGATCTCGACAACAGTTCAGATTGGGGACAACCAGAGCCCTGAGTTTGCATTTCTCATCTTTCTTCTTTATTTTACTATGCATTAGCTTGATTTAGTTTCATTCTGCATCCTGGAGTTCACCTCATTTAGCATAAATGCATGATAAAGTTAAAATAATTTATTAAAACAATGTATTTCCTTTAAATCTACTATCTAGATTTATAAATTAAGCATTCATACTATCATTTCCATTATTTTGCATTATTCTTGCAGTAGCATTTTCGGTTTTTGGTGTCTGTTTCTGTGATTGCAGGTTTTTGATGGATTTGTCTGATGAATTCGTTAGATCGAAGATGATCTTGTCTAATTTTAGATGATTGACTGTGATCTGAGATGATTCTGTTCAATTGCAGATGATCTTGTCATATTCGGGACGATATGAACTCCTATAAGCTTTAGAATCTTCATCAGAAATCCAGAATCAGGTGCATTCTTTCTTATTTAAGTATATTCCTGGTATTTAGGATTCATTCATGCTTTCTATATTCATATAAATCGACATTTCATATAGAATATTTTAGACTCATTCTGGCCAACCTAGGGATATGAATGATTAAAGTACGAAATGAACACATCAAACCCATTCTCAACCTAGGCGTGGAAACTACCACTCAAATTTTCCTAGTGAACCCCACCATCCATTGAAAATACACCTTTATACCCCTCACCCGAGAGGCGTGACCTTCAAAGGGCCTCTCAGTCCGAGGTATTGTTCCATCCTTCTCGCATCCCCATTTCGGGCATGGATCCTTTATCCTGAAGGTAAAAGCATGAAAAATTTGGGTCGATACATTATTCTAACTTTAATCAAAAACTAATTATTATTAAAAAAAATAAGTAGCAATCTACAAACCAACAAAAGAAAACAAATCACAATTATACATACTCAGTCAAACAGGACAGGCAGAATGTAATGTAGACGTAGACTCTATGGTGGGCTTCCATGTACCCACGGACCATGGTGCACGAGGCACGACATCACATCTTGCTTACCTGACACTTCCAATCTGCTGCCCTGGTTGCGGGTGGCTGCTCTCTCTCTTCTGCTACTGGCCTAGAGTCCTGCACCTGTTTCACAAAGCTAAACACAAGATCATACTCTTCCAAACAAATTAATCAAAATAAATTAATCACAAATAGTGGGGATGTGACAGTTCGTCCTCCAAAAATGTTATTTCTGAGGAGAAGAAGATAATGATACTAATATATTGAATTAAATGATCTAGCATAAAACTTCATATGCTTTGAAGATTCAATATGATTGTCTAGGTTTCGTTGTTTTAATAGAGTTGCTAAAACTATTATTTTATCATACTTCACTATCTATTGTGGAGTATGTTTTTGTGAAAATTTTAAAATAACTTCAATCATATTATAAGAAATATCATAACATCTTTCACTTAACAATAAAAAATAAATTTTGATCAAGATACTATGATATGTTATCTTCATCCTATAATGTCTTTAACAAGTGTTCTAAAGTTGTAGTTATAAGAGTGACTTGCACGTGACTACCTTAACTTGTATGATCATCTAAATTATAACACAAGTTGATGACTTCAAAAAATCTAGAGTAATTAAAAAATTCAAAAGGACACATATCTTATATGTATATACGGTAATAAAAAATATTTAGGATCAATAGTTGTATGTATGGTAATTATATCTCTAATGTCAATAACATTGTAGGTTAAATGCCTTGTTCTAACATTGGGTCTGCATAACATGAATTAACATAGAATGGAAAAAGTACTTAGCCACATTAAAAGAATATATTATACAAGAGTCAAAACTTAGGTAAATTTTAATGAACCTATGCCACTTTAACTCATGTAAGTTAAATATTTTCAATATCAAGAACTTTGGGTTGAACTAGGGGCTACCTACTATGAGGTTGGATTTGAATAACAAGCAACATATATACATGCACCCACACCATCATATGTAGGGACAAATAATTGGTCATGTCAAGAGATCATTTTACATCAAATTCATTGTCATAAAGCCTAAACCTCAACAAATTCTATAATGAACTTGTCACTTAATTAACTCATTGCTAAAGCAATTTCAATATGGATGCCAAAGCCTCATTAATATAGATGCAAGTACTCAAAATGAATATATAAAAAAACCTAATGGATGTGGGCTAATTTAACTACCAATTAATTTCAATATCTAGGTTAAGGAGAAATGTTGTCACTTTTAATAAATTTCTATATAGGAGAAACCCAATGCCAACTAGTATGGGAGTTATAACCCAAATAGATGTGATAAAGTAAAAGTCTTGAATAGGTTGATATGCAATAACAATATAGAGTAGGATTGACCAAGACAATCATATATAAATTTATGTATTTATAATTGTGTAAGTGTGAGAGCCTTCCACCTTTGTAAAATTCATTTTATGTTGCTAAATCATAAAGTTTAGAGAACATTCCAAACCCCCATTTAAAATGAAATAAAATTGTAAAATTACCTAAAAGGCATATGGTATGAGTTATTTTTTAAAAATGACACCTTAATATATATAAAATACAAATTTAAAATTTTGACTTATATAATTTAAGAATCATTAGTTTTTTACAAATAATACATCGTGTCGCTCAACATTAGAGTTTGAATTACATTGACCTATAATAAAAGATGTACAATTTAGGTCATGTAAATAATCCCATCAATCAAACCAACAATTAAGATACAAAATTTGTAGTAAAGTTGTCAAACAAGAATGAAGTAATGATGATAAACATGGGGCAAGCATAGGCCTTACCAAGTGATTTGTCTTGTACCAATCTCCTATAATTATTAAATCTTTTGCATGATTTAGTAATAGAACTAGGATCTTGGGATGACTCATTCTTCAAGCCATCAAATCTACTAGCTACTTTTGGAAGTCCATTGAAGTGAAATAAGAACAAATAATATGACAATATTTTTGGCTTATTTTTATTGATGAGAGGGGACCTTAAAAGGGATTACAAATGCAAAACAAAACACTATATGGTAGTTTGAGGAGTTACAACAAACCACCCAAAAACAAAAGCAAACATAACCAATTACAAATAGGTGAAACATAATATTAAGTTAGCAAACAAACAAACTAACACATTATTCCTCATCAACAACTCAAAATCTAAACCTTCAACTAAAATTGACTTGACTATTTCTTGTATGTTGGCTAGTTAGTTCTCAACATACTGGGTTGTTATGAGATTCTTCTTTGTCAAACCCTATTCTTAAACAAGAAAATATAGGTCAACTTAAGGTTAAAAGCCTTTTATCATTTTTAGTTTTCATATATGGTAAACAATTAAAGGCTCTTTGAATTTCAATATTTTGACAAGCTTTCAAAGACAAATTCAACAAATAAAATTGTCATTTACAAAAACTAAAGGTCTATTCATATTATTGGGAATATTAATAACATGATGTCATTTAATCAAAGATTTTATAAATGACAAGAATTCCCTATGAGACATAACCCAAGAATAATATTTCAACAAATGTATTCAATGTCATGTTGAGATATATACTTCAAATGTCTTATATATGAGATTTGTAAAAATAATCACCTATTTAAGTGTACTAAGGGGATAAATCATGCTAAAAGTTCTATTTTTGGGGGATGATGTCATGCATGCACACATGGACTTGAGACCATGAGGGGTTTTATAAAGAGATTTTAATAGGTTTTACCAAAAAAACATAACAATACTTACACTCAAGAAAACACCAATGGTGTTAAATGGTATGAGCTTAATCAATTAAATACCTTAGCTTTTGATGAGATCTAGGTTCAAACCTTGTTGGTCAATACATGCTTAGTTGCCAAAAATGATGTAACACTATTAGTAGTCATGATGTAATTTAGGTGGAAGCCATTTAAATTCATTTTTTTTGTTGGGGGAGGGGAGGGAGAGGAATACTAATGGTTGCAAAAAATAATTTAATTTAACTCATATAAAATATATTAAGGTCTTTGTCAAAGTGGCTAGGTATTTAACTCTTAGGTTCCTCAAATGAGTTTGATGTATACTAATTGCAAAGGGAAATTCATGGATTATGAGAAATTTTCTGTGTAAGCAATGGTTTACCAAGTCACATTTACTTGTAAACATGTCCTAAGACTAAAGATTTACTAGATGTAAATATTTACTCACTTCAGCAAAAGAATTGGTCCTATCAACACTATCATCAATAAAGCTGAAAAGATTATGAGCTTTTGTAATATCTCTAAAACAATAACCATATTCCCTAACATATATGTCCCAAACTTCAAATGGCTCTTTGTATTATCAAAGTATCTTATAATACCTTGGACAAGAATTAGAATTTCATTGATTAAAATGCGTTTCATGACAAACTTAGTAAGAATTAAAAGCTTCTTTGTGAATGTTTTTTGCCTTTGTAGAAAATACTCTATGAATGCTTTGTGCAATAACTTAAACCTGCTTTGGAATTTTTTTTTACTCAAAGTGATTGATAACCTTCATGTATTACTCATTATATTCACACTAAGTGCCACATCCTAATATTTCTATCTATTTGTAAGGGTTGCAATATGGATCTATGTAACTCTATACATCACAACATAAGCATTTTAGGTAAAACATAGTTTAATTGGGTGTGCAAGTTTGTAAACATTGCAGGTATGTGGGAATGGAAACTTAGAAATGGACCAACAAAGAGAAATTTTAACCAACAATGTTTATTGGCAGGCCATTTTCAAGAGTGAGTATATTGCTCCAAGATTTCTATGAAAAGCTTCTTAAATACATTCAAGTCAAGTGGTTTGACATTTATTTCAAGTTATTGATAAAAATTACTCTTACTTTAAATTAGTATCTTGGGAAGATTAATTCTCATTCCAAAGCTAATAGTAAGCCTCCAAATGTTCTATATAGTATACACAATCAATTCCAAACTTGAGAAAAACCCATGCCCTTTTAGGAGACTTGACATATCTGAAGTTGCACAATGTTTTTGTTCTATTATGACCATATTACTTCTAGAAGTGGTAGGAGGTATAGATTAATTTTGGAGGTTCTTTTATTATATTCTATGAAGTAAAAGTTTTAAATAGGAAATTAAAGAGAACACCCAAAAACAAATTTTATCATTCTATTTTTTATTATATTCTATGAACTAAATTTTTTAAATAGGAAATTAAAGTGAACATCGAGAGGCAATTTTTCCCATTCTATACATTGCTAATATACATGGTGGTACAATGGACAAATAATTATTTGATATACTTCTACTACAAATGTTATTGATTTAGCTAATGCAACACCTAGACTATAGTGTTGTGAAATGAGGAGGTTGTTGATTTAACTAATGAAATACCCAAACCAAAATGTTGTAAAACAAGGATTATTTAATTATTGCATGTTTAAACCTCATGAAAACATTTTCTAACTTTTCAAAATATTATTTTATCCATACAAAACTATGTTCTAGTACTACAAAAGAAATAATATGGTGTCTCTGATAACATTTCTCATAAAGATAAGATCAATATCTTCAAGATAATTACCAAGGATGATATTTGTTATTAGGTAGAGTATATGATAAACATGCATCATAACATGGTGGTAGAGAACAACTAGAAAAAAAAAGGAATAAAAATGTCAAATGATGTTAAAAACTACATTCAAAAACTTACAAATAGAGTTACACTGATGTCTATGGTCTTTTGTAAACCTGATTTCACTCAAGGTCTGATGAATACTAGTCGTTGTTGCATATAAGAGGCACATGGGTAGTAGGTAACAACATTATCTCATTGCCAAGCTTGATGTTTAGTTGTAACATTGGCAAAAGTACCGAGGAGAATGCCTTAAAAAAGATACCAAAATGTGACTATAGTTCCAAAAATGAATGAGTCAAACCCAATAGGCTCAATCATGTAAATAAAAAATATATATATTATGAGGCATATGCTGACTTACACATTTGTAGCATCAGAAAGTGTGCATTCCAAAGCCATGAGCATGAAATTCGATATACATCCAAGCGCTGGCCCCATTTATTACATGCTCATGAACTTTTAGCAAATATAGGGTTCCATGTTTTTGAAATATTTTTCTTCTGTGAAACGTCTCAAAAATATTAGAAAGCTCAATGTTTGGAAACTTCTTAATTAAAATACTCACATCCACAAAAATATTGCAATAAAAGCATTAATTCATTAAAGAAAAAAATATTACAATACAAAATATAAATATAGAAATATATATTAATCTCACAAATCACAATTTAAAATCATTGGCCTCTTTGATGGGGTAACCTCCTTCAATATTTTGATTCAATATGCAAAAGATACATTCATTTATTCCCCTTTGTCTTTTCAAGAGATATTCCATGCAACCCTAGCCTAACGCTCAAGGGTTGACTTACATACAAAGTGCCACCCAAGCTAGAATATTCTACCAAAGAAATAATTATATTATTTATAATGATTACATGAAATGGTACCACTTGTCTAGGTGCCTCAAGTACCATATACCATTACAAAATATCATTAGATTGGGGTATCCACATTGGAAAGGAGGAATTACATAAAATGTTGGGATGGGGTCCTAACATGCCCTTCCCCTTCAAAAACCTTTGTCCTCAAAGTTCAATATGAAGAAACTGCTACTGTAGTTGCTAGAGAGACTTACATGTGGCATCTTCTAGTTGTAGTCTACACCATTGAACAAGAACCTCAATGATGACATAGTTACGAAGGGTACATGATCTTTGATCTAAAATTTGTTTAGGCTCAAGCATGATGAAGACTTCTTCATCCAGCTCTAGTAAAGTGGATTGAACTTGCACCTTGCTGCCAACAACCTTCTTGAGAGAAGAGACATGAAATACTGGATGGAGCTTAGATGTAGTCAGAAGGGGCCAACTTGTAGGTTGTTGAACCAATTTGTTGTAATACTTGGTAGGATCTATAGTATTTGAAAGCTAGTTTTTGGCATTTGTAGAGTTGGAGTGATGATTGCTTGTAGGGTTTTAGGTAGACAAGAACCATATTCATTGCTTCAAAGTTGTGCTCAAAACAGTGTTGATTAGCTTGTTGACATATCTAATTCTAGGCCAATTCAAGATTTTATCTTAAGTTGTCGAAGGACGATAACATGCTAGTTGAGAGTGGTGTCTATAACATGAACCTTGGATATTCTTGGAATGTATGAGGAGGGTTTTGATGGAGGATTATCATATATTGCTTCAAAGGTATAACCTTGGATGTAGTATGAAATGAAGTATTATACCACCATTCGACCAAAGGGAGCCATTTCACCCACTATGCAAGATGTTCAGATGCAAAGCAATGGAGGTAGGTTTCCAAGCATTTCTTAACTATTTATGTTTAGCCATTAGTCCAAGGATGATAGGCCAAAATCATTTTGAGTTGAGTTCCCTACAACTTAAAAAATTCCTTCCAAAAATGACTAGTAAAGGTTTGGTCTCTGTATGACACAATATATTTGGGTATTCCATGAAGGTGAAAGATGGAATCTAAAAAAAATGGGCAACTATGGAGGTTGTGTAGGGATGGGATAAGAAACAAAAATGAGCATACTTTGTGAGACAATCCACTACCACCAAATAATTAATTTTTCTCCCAATTTGGGTAACCCTTCAATAAAATCCATAGAAATATCTACCCATACTTGTTTTAGAATTGGTAAGGGCTAAAGGGTTTTAGGGGAACACACAATTTCTCCTTTCATTCTTTGGCACTTGTCACATTCAACCACAAAATTTTGAATATCCTTCTTCATTCCCTTCTATAAGAAAGTATGCTTGGTCCTTTCATAAGTTTTTAGAAACCTGGAATGTCTCATTACTAGTGAGGCATGCATTTCCTACAAGATATAGTCTTGTATTTATGAGGTTTGGGGAATAAAAAGTCAATAATGATAGCTCAAGTATTAACCAAGTGTATTTAGGGCATGAGTTAGGCTCTACTTGAAGTTTTTTTATCAAATTTTCCAAGACAAAATCCTTGGCTATTTCTTCTCTAAGATTACAAATCCATTGAGGGATTAGTGAAGAGATAACATTTAACATACTTTGATCTTCAAACTGTTGGGATAGTTCATCGGCCATGATATTCTCCTTTCCTTTTTTGTATGTGATTTCATAATCATAGCCCATCCATTTAGATACCCATTTTTCTGTTCAGGTATGGCTACTAGTTGTTCCAAGAAGTACTTGAGACTTTGATGGTTGATTTTGATTGAAAAATGATGCCCAATGAGATATGACCTCCAATGATTAAAATGTAAAATGGCTAGCATCTCTTATGTATAAGTAGATTTATCCAAATTTGGCCTGAAAGGGATTTACTAGTGAAGACCAATGGTCTTCCTTATTTCATCAAAACAACCTAAATTCCTTTGTCCAAAGCATCAATTTCAATTACAAAAGGTTTAGAAAAATTAGGTATTGCTAACACCAAGGTGTTTGTCATGGCTTGCTTTAATTCATTGAAAGCTTTATCTGTTGGTTTTGACCAAATAAAAAAATTATTTTTCAACATGATTTTTAAAGGAGTTGTTATCTTTCCATAGTTCTATACAAATTCATGGTAATACCCCATGAGTCCTACAAATCCTTGAAATACCTTGAGGGTGTGAGGCTTTGGCAATTATTTAATAGCCTAAATATTTTTAGGATAAAATTTAACTCCACCTTAGGTGACAATGTGAGCCAAATATTCCACTTCTTACAACCCAAAATAACACTTAGATATCTTGGCATAAAGTCTATTCTAAGACAAAATTTGTAGTCTAATCTAGATGTTTAAGATGCTCCTATCAAGAGAGACTATAAATCATAATATCATCAAAGAAAACTAGAGTAAATTTGCAAAGGGTGGGTCAAAAATGGAAATAATCAAACTCTAAAAAGTGGAGGGTGCATTGGTGAAACCAAATGACATAACCAAGAATTCGTAGTGTCCTTCATGAGTCCTAAAAGTAGTTTTGGGAATGTCATCATCCTTGATTCTAATATGATGGTATCCTGATCATAAATCTAGTTTTGAGAAATATTGGGCACCATACAATTCATCAATTAATGGAACAGGGAATTCATCCTTAACAATAATTTTATTGAGTTCTCTGAAATCCACATACAAATGCCAAGACCCATATTTTTTGTGTACCAATAATATTAGGGAATAATAGGGATTGATGTTGGGTCGAATAACCCCTGCATTATGTTCTTGCACCATTTTCTCTATTTTTTTTTTGTGCATATGGATACCTATAAGGGCAGATATTTGCAGGAAGACTACCTAGAATAAGCTAAATTGCATTATCATGAGTACAAGTAGGTAGTCCTTTGGGTTCCCTAAACACTACGACACTTTTTTGTAAATAGTTGTGATTCCTCCAAATGGTCATTATCTCTATTATCTAAGTCATATATAGTAAATAGTTGGGCCACAATGCCATGGTTTGACTTTTTTAATAGTTTTTCCATCTTATGACATGTAAAAATTTGAGTAGCCCCCACCTTCAAGCCGCTTAAGGTGTACTATGTTTCTTGTTGGTTGAATTTCATCCATAATTTAGTGAAATCCCATAGTATTGGACACAATAGTCTCAATCACTAAGCTCCCAAAACAACATCACACATACCTAGGGGCAGGGAAAACATCTCTACCTTAATATTATATTCTTCTATTTGTATTTTAACATTTTGACACTTTTCCTTACAAGGAAAAGTTCCTCCACTAGCAATCGCGACTTTAAAGGAGTTACAAGTATTAATATCACAATTTCACTACTTGACCACCCTTAGGTCAAAGAAATGTGTGCTCCCAAAGTCAATGAGAATTATTACCTATTGTACTTTGAAATGACCCATCACCGTCATGGTTTGGGGAGTTGATACACCTACTAAGGCATGCACGAAATTTTTTGATTGGGGTTATTTTAGGATGTTTGGTTGTTTTATATGTTCCTCTTCCTCCTTATAAGATTTGATGGTTATTGCATCATACACATCTAACAAAAATAACTTATGTTGTATGCATTCATGCCCTAGAGCATATATCTCATCATAATTTTAACATAAGCCTTATGCTCTATGGGTATCCATTTCCTCCCTAGTCAATCATTTGATTGGTAATATTTATTACCAGTATTCGGTGTGAATTTGGAGGGAAATATAGGTTTTGCCTATGGAAATTGAGATGATCTTCTTTGGGTAAAAAAAATTTCTTTCACTAATCTCACCAATCCTATGGCATGCATCATGACTATTGTTTGAACATTTTTACCTCTGCCTTGATATCATATTTCAACCCATTGATAAAACAACTTTGAAAAAATCCTTCATTGAACCCCTTTGTCCTATTAGCAAATTTCTCAAATTTAGTATGATATCCTTAGATAGTAGAGGTTTGTTTCAATTTGGTTAAGGAACCTGTAAAGTCCTCATACTCACTAGGACCAAAACAAGTGAGTAATCGAGACTCAAAGTCTTCCCAAGAAGGATTAGGAGTCATGTTTTGTAACCATTGATACCATTGTAGGGCCTCAGATTCAAAGTTAAAAGATGTCATGATGACCCACAAATATTAGGATACATTATGGAGTTTGAAGAACAAATCTACTTGATACATAAAACCATTAATGTCCTTTCCATTAAACTTGGAAAAGTCTAATTTAGACATCTTAAATGAGGTATTTATGTCAAGAATAGCATGATGGGTTTATTTCTCTTTATTGCTTAAACTGCCACCTAATCCTTTAGTGTTATTATGATGGAATATTTTTGGGCCTTCCTTTAAACGCTCTTCTACTTCTAAGAATCTATCTTCAATCACTAATTTGACTTTAATCTGATCAATTTTCATAATTTGTATGTGATCTTTCATTTGTTTAACTTCTTGCCCAATGTAGGACATTTGGCTCATTAGGCTACTAAGTGATTGATTTAATTGCTCCATAATTTGGCTCTGTTCCAACTCCTTCATTGCTCCTCTAGTCCCTCTAGCCATATATATGTGATTTGGACCACCCCAACTGACTTACTAAAAATAGAAGTGTTGTTCCAAGAGTTATTATTTTTAGTAATGGGTCTAAAAAAGTGTTTAGATGTTATAAATCGAAATGATCAGCTTGAAAATATGAAAAGAATAGGCTAGGTCTCACAATGATGTTTTCTAGCACCCTAGACTTTTTTTTTCTTTCTAGGAAAGTGTTATCTTCAAGTGTCTATTTTTCTCCTTGAATCTTTGTTCACTCAAAAAATTAGCTTTTGTCTAACAACCCCCTTACCAAATCCTATGATGATCGTTACTGACAACTATTTTTTCTGACTCTATAACTCACTATTTTTTACGATTGTCTTGGCAAACTCTGTTACTAGCAATTTCATGATTGTTATGATTCTTGATTGTAATTGACAATTGCATAGGTAGAATTTGTATTTATTGTTACTATGGCCTTAGCTAAAATGATACTCGAATGGTATTGACAGACCCTGTCTTGGTTGTAACTTCACACACAATTTCTTTTGTCTATGTTAGTTCATTTTATTATGTGATAGTGTAGTCTCTTTAGTCTGCCTAATTTTTATGATAGGGTTTGTGGCATTCGGGTTAAACATTCAACGAAAATAGGGTACTTTAGACCAAGATGTATGTACTGTCCATAGCCCTCTATTATACCGCAATGACGAACGATAATGCTTGGACCAATATTTTAGACCACTACTCAAGGAGGATTCCACGCATACCCTTGAGTGCACTACTCATTTCTCTGACAGTACAAGAGGGTGATCTTCTCGAGTGTTATGTTTGGTGTACTATGGATAGATACATGATCGAAAAGCTTCCTAAGGCTAAAGGTTTATCCTAATATTAGGTATCTCCCAATATACCCAAAGATATGTGGGAGCTCAAGTCCATATACGGGTGTTTTTTGAGGCTTGGGTATTTGAGCTTGATTGCCCCACTTCACTAGATGCTTTATGGGCAATCAAACTTAGCTAATAATGACAACTCCTTCGTGATATTTTAAAACTCCGAACATAGGGTTTCTAACCTATTAACTAAAACAAAGAAAAAAGAATGGCTCAATTTTTTTTATAGGATGAAAACACAAAACGTTTATACCTAACAATCAAAATGGTAGGGCAAGAACTATTGCAATTACAGTGGAACATGATCCTAGAAAGTGCTCTGATACCACTTGTTAGGAACCTTCTTAATTAAAATATGCACATCCACATAAATATTACAATAAAAGCAGTAATTCATGAAATAACAAAATATTGCAATACAAAATATATATTAATCTTGCAAGTCACAATACAAAATCGCTAGCCTCCTTCAATACTTTGATTCAATATACAAAAGATATATTTGTTAATGCCCTTTGTTTTTTTTTTTGGTAAATTAAGTTTATATACAAAATAGGGTTTTTAAGAGGATCCCAAAACCTTATAACAAAAAGGGCCATAACACCGTGTTCTTAGGCATTGTCTTAAAACATTGAAATAAACATAAACAAAAAGAAAAAAATAGTAAAAACCCTTGGACTAGCAAAGAAAACAGTTTCCAGGACCAACCAGTAAGTTCCACTTAAAAAAAAAATAGTAGCCTCCCTTGGCTGTCAATATGGGAACCACCCGGGGGCGGATGCAGCACACCTTAGATCTTCATAATGTCCTCTTGGTCAGAGGCCTCGCTCTGGTTTTGGATGAGTTGCGTGAGTATTTTGGTGGTGGCATTCACTGAGTTTGTAGTGTTAGCCATCGAATTGATGGCCATCTTCAAGAGGAGCTGGATTGGGGACACTTCACTGTCACTGTCAGAGATATAATATTTTCAGGTGAGGCCATATTTTTCTTCTTAGGCTTCTTCAACCGAGTCAATGATCTAGAACCAAAAGGGATATCTTTCATGGGTTTTCACTTCCTCGTGGGGTTACGACTTGCACTCTTGGGGGGATGGTTTGTGTTGCTTCTCTAGACTACCATTCCCATATTTAGGAGGGCCAAAATTATGGTTTTTAGAAATGGTTGGGGAATATTGGGGGGGTTGGACGCCAAGAAGAACTTCTTGGATGGGGGGCATTGGCAATAACATGGCGAAAGATAACCACCAGAAGGCCCTAGTGAAGGGGCTTGGCTTGAGTTTTTTGATATTTCTCAATGGAAATGGTAATGGAGTACAACAAGTAGTCAGAGATGTAGACCTGCTGGAATCTTAGAGATGGTTGACAATACCGAGGTGGAAGTTGTGGAGGGGCTTCTCGAGGTCGTCACAGGTGATGAACTGCATGATGGGAACTACAGCTTCATTCCAAGGACAAGGCAAAGCAGAGCGATATAATACAGATTTGTCCCACCCAAATCTTTTGGCTCTATCTAGGAATTGTTCGAGCTCTTCCTCCCAATTGTGCTTGTCTCACCATATGAATCATCCTACGAGGGAAATCCAGGTCACCTTACACAACAACTCTAGCGAGAGCCTGAAATGGACTCCATGAACCCGAACTTCACCCCTCTGCCAATTCTCCATGAAATCCTTGGTGATTTCATCATCAGGGCCCTCAAATTTATGCAAAAAAGGGGTTAGTCCTTTTATGTCCATGAATACTTGCACAGTGTCGCTAATGTTGAGGTGATTTGGTTCCACAAACACTGAAGTCAATGGGGTGGATAAAATTGGCCAAAGGCACTGGGAGATACTAGGAACAGGGGCCTAGTGGACAACCCGACAATGATAGATACTCAGGGAGTGGGATGGACTCAAAGAAATGAAAAGGACCAGAGCTGGAGAAACGCAGTAGGGGACACTGACCAAACAATGGTGGTTAAAAAGGAAACAGAGGGCAAAGGGGTAGGGGGATCATTGGTGAGAAGCCAACATTTGCATGGGGATGTAGCACTAGTAATTAAGGCTTGGATGCTTTTAGGGTGGCAGGGAAGGAAACTGGGGTGTGTGGACAGTTGGATTTGAAAGGGGTTCCAATGCCACGCGTGCCACTTAGAGTTCCCACGATGAACTGGAAAAAAATGACTAGGCCATCAAAAAATGGGAAGGGCCCAAGGGGAAAAAGCCACATGATTGCCTTTCATGGATATTACTTGATCACCGAGGTGTTTGAAAAGATCACTCGCTTGATAGTTCTTGATGCTTTTGGTGGGTTCGAAGCTGCACATGTGGATGACATTGCCAAGACCTAGTTATCATCTGTGATTGAATCTGGCATGGATGTATTTTCCAGAATGTCCTGTCATTTCCCTATGAGGAGGGGCCCAATGGGGGACGGTTGTAACACGTAAGCTAAGATTAAAAAAATTGCCCATATCTTCGCTCTTTGCTGACATGAATCTCAAACCCCTGTCACTCGGGGTCAACCTCCTTTGGCTTTTCATGATTGGCTACATCCAGGATCTCCTAAGGAAAATATTGATGCCACATTGATAGTTGTCTGAAGGTGGTTCCCATATTAGCCATGCCATTCATGATGGAGTTGGCCTCTATGTAACTATGCCAGATCTTCGAGGGGCCTTTGGAATGTAAAAGTTTCTTGACCTCTTCAATTGTGTTACTTACCCTCCACGTCAGACTGTTGGAGTTTACCAAATAGTTGATTATGTTCATGGAATATCTCTCTATGATGAGGCATCTAGGATCCTTTGAGAGGAGGTGGAGGCCTCTCCACAACAATCTGGCTTCAGCTACGTGGTTAGTTTGAACGCCCAAGCATTCAGAGTACACCAGGATCAACTTGCCATGGTGGTCGCAAACATGCCCCCTACTTCAATAGGACCTAGGTTTCCTTTAGAAGCTCCGTCAAAGTTTAGTTTGATCCATCCTACTGAGGGGCTCCCACTTGGCACTAGCTCTAGGGTGGATCAAGGTAGGGGGGCATTTTGTTTTCATAGGGTATGGTGAGGGATTTGAATATGGAGGATTCCAATGCCGACTAGGGAATGGACGAGCACGGGATGAGCTTGGCATTTTCAGTGGCAAAGAAAATAGCTCTAGAAGCTATGGATGTGGGATCCCTAGGGGTGCCACTGAAGGCTCTGTTGTTGCGCTCTAACCAAATTTTCCAGAGGAAGTGATGAAGGCACACATCCCAAAGGAAGCGAAGCCAGGAGTTGCGAGAAGGGTTGGTCCATTGGGAAAATATATCATCTATGGACTTGGGGGGAACCCATTGAACGTGAAAGGAATTCAAGATGGAACCAAGCATGGTGGAAGAAAAATCACATCTTCGAAATAGGTGATCCGTGGACTCCTAGTTAGCCAAGCACTGGTAACACCTATGGGGGATCAGGAAGCCTCTTTTGTACAAATTTTTGATGGTGAGCGTTATGTTTTGGATGGCAACCCTAGAGAAAAAGCTGACCTTGGGGATCAAGTGTTTCTTCCACACCAGATTTAAGGGGATTACCTAGGCAGGGTTGGGGGTTTGTAAGCTATAGGCTGACTTCACTATGAAGGCTCCACTGTCAGATCCCCTCCAAGTAGGCTTATTAGGTCCTTCTTCAGTAGGGATGGTGGTCGAGTTGAGCATTGTGGATAGAGTTGGCGGCCTTACGGAGGTCATCACCATTGATTTATTTCCACTAGGGGAATTCACTAGAAAGGGTTATGAAGTCAACCACCTTGGGTCCCATGTTGGAGTTAGTGAAGGGTTTGAGCTCTGCCATATCTGGATTGTCAATCAGGGGTTCGTCCTAGATCCGCTTGTCGTGCCAAAAATCAATGTGATTGCCATCACCATGGATCCATCATAAGCCTTTCTGGACTAATTTTCATGAGTGGGCGATGGATTTCTAGAAGGCCAACCCGCTCATGGGAATCCCCTCATCAAGGATTGAGTGGTTGGCCAGGTATTTCTTTTTGACTATCTACATCCATTTCGCTGAGTCGTTGGTGAGGATCCTCCATGTATGCTTTGCTAGTAGTTCTATGTTCATATTAGACATCTTCCTGAACCCTAGGCCTCCTTGCTTCTTGCTCTTGCACACGATATCCCAGGAAAATAGGGGGATTCTAGTCTTCTCATCATTTTTGGACCACAAAAACATTTTTTGAAGCTGCTCGATCTTATGACATACCATCATAGGAATTTTGAACACTGACATGAAGTAGACGGGGATGCCTTAGAGGCAGGCAATAGTTAGGGTGGCTTTATCGGCTTGGGATAAAATTTTACCTTTCTAGGTTGTTAGCTTCTTTTGAATACTCTCCAAAACATTGTTTCACATGAGCTCCTTGGCATTGCCGCTGAACAATGGGAGGCCCAGGTAGGAAGAGGGGAGAGAGTCTATTGTGCACCCCAAAATTCAAGCTATCTTGGATTGGCGAGCTACAGGGGTGTTGATGAAGAAAACTTTGCTTTTGATGAAGTTAACCTTTTGCCCAATAACTTTTTCGTAAAGGAAAAGGATGTGCTTGATGGATTTGGCCTGACTAATAGAAGCTTGGGTGGATAAGATGGTGTCATCGACAAATTATTGATGGGTAACTGGGTTGATACCTGACGCAGCTTGGATTCCAAAAATCCTTCATCTTTGGCACACAACTTTGAGGGCTCTACCCAAGGAGTTCGCCAAGATGATGAAAAGGATGGGTGACAACAGATCGCCCTACCAGAGGCCTTTGACACTTGAAAAGAAACCGGTAAGGGAGCCATTGACGAGGACAGAGAACCATGGGGATGAATAGCATTTGTGGAGAAGGTCAACCCAGGATGGGTGGAACTCAAACTTGAGTAGGATATCATGGAGGAAGTCCTAGCTGACCCTATCAAAGGCTTTAATCATAGCAAGCTTGATAAAGAAGGCAGGATTTTTAGCAACGAAATATGAGTGCAAAGTTTCATGGACAATGATGACTTCGTCTAGGATGTTTCTACCTTTAATTGAGCTACCTTGGCTAGGGTTGATGATGAGAGGGAGTATTGACTTCATCCTATTGGCCATGACCTTGTTGAGGATCTTGTAGAGGACGTTGTAGAGGGTGATGGGTCGATAATCAAACAAGGATATGCAAGAAAGAGACTTGGGGATGAGAGCTATGAAAGTGTAATTAATCCCTCGAGGGATGGACCGAGAGGATTGGAGCTCTTTGATGGCTTCACACACATCCCACCCGATGATATCCTAGAAAGCTTGGTAGAAATAGGGGGAAAACCCCTCCGGTATTGGGGATTTATCTAGTTGCATAGAAAGAGGGCTTCATTGATCTCATCATGGATGAATGGATTGATGAGCATGGACAAGGGACTTATGAGCATGGAATTGGCCTCCTGGTGGAAAAATAGGGGGATGTTGGCCAACAGATCAAACTTTGCTTGGCCATCACACTCGGGGGGACTACCAAGAAGATTTAGGAAATGAGAGATCGACTCAAACCTAATCTCAAAGATGTCCTTGGTGGTAGATCCATCGCTGTAGGAAATCTCATAGATCTTGTTCGAGCCTCTGTGTTGCAAGGTGGACACATGGAAGAAGTTGGTTTTGGAATCCCCATATTTGATCCACAGGGCTCTAGATTTTTGTCTACAAAAAGTTTCCTCCCTAGCTAAGATGTTGTGGTACTCAGCAATGAGGTTCCTTTATTCATCCCTGGTGGAGCTACTTTGGTCTCCTACTTCAATCTGCTTCCCAATATCTTGAAGTTTTTCTGTGATGGTCTGTTTGCTGGCAAAGATGTTGTCGAACACCTCCTTATTCCACACCTTTAGTTTCTATTTAACCATCTTGAGTTTTTGGGAAACTTGGAAGGTGGGGGACCCTGAGATAGGTTGCTGCCACCAGAGGGTGACTTTGGATCCGAGTGTAATGTCCCAAAAATAAATATTTTTGTAAATGTCTCCTACACTTAATTATAAAAGTGAAAAAGGGGTTCGTGTGACTAGGAGACATAACTTAAGTTGTGTTTATTTATGTTTTATGTTTTTATGTTGTAATAAGGTACTTTAAGTGATTTTAGGGTTGGGAGCACTTTAAGTGATTTTAGGGTTGGGAGCACTTTAAGTGATTTTAGGGTTGGGAGATGTCAACTTCAAATTAGAACCTCACCCTATATAAGGGAGTGAGACGTCACATTTTGGGGATGTTATGTTGATATCAGAATTGAATATTGAAACCCTAGAGGTTCCATGAATTAAGATTGCAGGTCTTGCTCATTCCCATAGTGCATTGGAGGTGCATGGTTGGGGTCTTGGCAATATCATTGCAGGTGTCATTGCCCTAAAATATCAAAAATACAAAAAGAGGCATCCGTGAGGAGTTCATGGAATTTTTGGGAGCATTTGTGTCATGTGTTTCAGATCTGTTGGCAGCCCCAAACCCTACGCTTGTATTTGGGGTCATTTTTGAGGAGTTTTTGCATTTGTTCGACCTTGGGGAGTTGTATTGGTTTGGAAATATTTAATATATGATACTGGCTGATTTCTCCTCATATTTGTGTTATTTTATGAGCAATTTCTGAGTTATTTCTTTGCTGTACTTAATTTTTGCATTTTCGTAGTAAGGGTTTGTTGTTTCTTAAAAAGGGACATTACAAGTGGTATCAGAGCTAGAATCTTGCCAGCCTATGGTTAGTTTCAACATTTTCAATTTTTTTTCAGTTATTCATGGTGATAAGTGTGTTTCTATGGTGAAAAGTTATGCCCTAGTGAAAATCACTAATTTTTAGGGATTTTTTTCAGAAAATAAAAAATTGCAGATTTGGATACCCTTTTGACCAATTTGCAGTTTTGTGGTTTCAAAAAAAAAAATTTGGTGGTTAGAATTTTTAGAATTTCAGATTTCCATCTTTTTAGGGTTTGATAGGGTTTTATGCACCGTCCTCTTGTTCATCAGTATTTTACTAGGAGAAATAGACTCACTTTGGAAATGTCAAACAGGGAAGAGTTTGAGGAGCCCCAAAGGCCAGTTGATAGGACTGAGCAAAAATTCGATGCCCTACTTGACATGCTGCAAAGAATGGTGTCCTTACAAGAGACAAATCAACAAGAATTAAGGGCATCTTTGGGCAACCCAAATGGCACAAGGAGGGAACGAGAAAGAGGAGGCAACAACAATGGGCATGAGTCATCATCTAACTCACACACTCCCTTGCCTAGGTCATCCAAGCCTATGTTCCTTGTTCCACCAACTCCACGGGAGGAAAATGAGGTAACTAATGAATTAGATGAATGGTTTACTGCTTATAGTAATAAATCTAAGGGTTTTAGGGCAACAGTTTCTTTTGATAAATATTTGAATATTGTGGGTAAATCTATTGTTGAGGCTAAAAAAGAGAAAAAGAAGACCTTTTGCATCAAAAGGTGACCATTCCCTCATTTAATGGTCAAGATGGTCTTACAGCTAAGGCATGGCTTCAAAAATTGTAGACTTATTTTACCTTTGAGCCTATTTCTGAAGCTAATGCAGTTTAGATTGCTACACTCCACCTTGAGGGTAGTGCTTACTCATGGTGGCATCATGGGTTAGTAACCCAAGGGCATGGTGATATTGATACATTTGATGAATTTTATACCAGGGTTTTGAACAGGTTTGAAAGGAGGAATGTGGAAGAGTATTTCAAGGAGCTTACCACTTTGAAGCAAACTTCATTCATTCATGCCTATGTGGAGGAGTTTGAACAAATTTTAGTTCAGGTACAAAATATTTCACCCAAGAGGGTAATTTTTCTTTTTATGGATGGTTTGTTGGAACCCGTGAAGGGATTAGTTAAAGCTTTTGAACCAACCACTCTTGAAGATGCCATTAAGAGAGCTTTAAGCTTAGAATCTGTTTTACCTCCTAGATAGAAATATTTTGCACATAATCCACCTGCTAGACCACCTTTTGCAACCAAAAAAATAATTTTTGGACAGCAGTATGGGCAGCAAGGAAACCTCATGCAACAAGGTGGAAATGAGAGAAATTTTTATGGTAGGAATCCCACGCATGGAGAAGGTTTCATATCTGGTTTTCAGCCACCTAATAAGCCCCCAAATGGCCCACGCTTGACACAAGAAGAGAAAGATGATCTAAGGAAACAAAACAAGTGTTTCATTTGCAAGTATCCTTGGCAAAGAGGTCATAAATGCAGAGAAGGAGGTATGAAAATCATTGAATTACATTCTGATTATGATTTTGATAATCCTAATTTTTTTGAGGTAGATGAGACACCCTTGGAAGAGGAAGCACAAAGGGAGTATGATGAAGTTCTTGAAGGTTCCCTAGCCACTTTAAGTGGGCTAAATAAGTTTCGCACTATTAAGGTACCAGGTAGATATTTTGATGAAAAGGTTATTGTTTTAATAGATGGTGGTGCTACTTACAATTTTGTTGATGAGAAGTTTGCCACTAGAAAGAATCTTCCTACAACTATCATTCCTGGTTTTAATGTTGCTATTGGCAATGGTGATCTTATCACATGCAACAAAGTGGTAAGAAACATAAAAAATAATTTTGGCAACATGGAAGTAGATGAACAATTCTTTGTTTTTCCCTTAGGAGGTATTCCACATATGGTTTTGGGTGTGCAATGGTTGTATTCACTTGGTGATTATGTTACTAATTATAAAAAATTAGAACTGAAATTTGTGCTTGAAGGGAAATATGTGGTGTTGCAAGGAATCAAGGAAAATGGGTCAAAATATTCTTGCAAAATTTTGGAGGTTTCATACAAAATAATGGAGAAGATGATAAGGCATAAGGACGTTGAGTGGGCAACTGTAATTTTTAGTTCAGAAGGGAAAAAATCAGCCACCTATCATCCTCAAATTCAAGGTTTACTACAAAAACATCTTAAGGTTGATCAAACTAAAGTTTCAACTGTACAAAGATGGCCTATACCATCCAACCTAACGGAATTGAGGGGTTTTGTGGGTTTATGCGAGTTACTACAGGAGGTTCATTAAGGGGTTTTCTTCTTTGGCTGCCCCCCTTACTGAATTAACTAAGAAAGGGGCCTTTTCATGGTCCAATGAGGCTCTTTTAGCTTTTATAAAGCTGAAAGATGTAATGACTTCCACTCCTTTACTTGCTATTCCTAATTTTTCTATTGCTTTCACTATTGCTTGTGATGCTTCAGGTGTTGGAGTTGGAGCTGTACTTATGCAACAAGGATGCCCCATTGCTTATGAAAGTAGAAAGCTCTCAAATGTGGAGAAAACTTTTAGCATCTATGATAAAGAGATGCTAGCTATCATGCATGCCTTGACCAAATGCAATACGTAGTGTGTGGCAAGTTTGTGGTCAAAATTGATCATAACAGTTTGAAATACTTCTTGGGGCAAGTTGAACTGAATGAAAGACAACAAGAATGGGTAACAAATTTGCAATCATATGATTTTGAAATTTAGTTTGTAAAGGGTAAGAAGAATTCAGCTGATGATGCACTTTCTAGACACCCTACTTTTCATATTCTTTCCATTATTTCTGTTGATTGGAAGGTGAAAATTATGGTTGAATATGCAAAGAATGATTTTTGTTCTAAACTAATAAATGGGCAAGTTGAAGACAGGTTCAACCATAAAGGACCGATTTTTTGCAAGGGAAGAGTGTTTTTAGTACCTGAATCAAAGTCGAAACAAGCTTTAATTACAGCCATGCATGATGCTCCACTTGTAGGCCATCCAGGTTTCTACAAGACTTACAAATAGGTTAGAGAAATATTCTATTGGAAGGGTTTGAAAAGGGATGTCTTCTTGCATGTTCAAGAATGTGTTATTTGCCAAGAAAACAAGGGGGAACATGAATTTGCAGTTGGTTTACTTCAGCCACTTCCTATTCCCAATCAAAAATGGGAAAGTATCTCCATGGACTTCATTATTGGTTTGCCCAAGGTATACATGAAGGATTGCATATTTGTTGTTGTTGATAGATTGACAAAATTTGCTCATTTCTATGCCATTTCAACAACTTGTACAACCATACAAGTTGTTGATTTGTTTTTTAAAGAAGTTTTCAGATTGCATGGTTTGCCTAAATCCATTGTGAGTGATAGGGACAGCAGATTTTTGAGCATGTTTTGGCAATAATTGTTTAAGCTATGTGGTACTAAATTGACTCCTAGTACTAGCTACCATCTCCAAACTAATGGGCAAACTGAAATTGTTAGCAAATGACTTGAAGGATATTTGAGAAATTATGTTTCAGGTCAACAAAAGACATGGGTTAAATGGCTGCACCTTGGTGAATATTGCTACAATTCTACTTTTCATATGTCCATAAAAATGTCTCCATTCAAGGCACTTTATGGTCATGATGCCCCACACTTTTCAGATCTGATTTTTGGTGATTCAAGGGTCCCAAAAGCTAGAGACTTTGCAACAAAAAATTAAGATATTCTTATGCTTTGAAGGACAATATTCTTACGGCACAAAATTAGCAGAAGAAGTATGCAGATCAGCAGCGTAGTGAGCACTCATTTGAGGTGGGAGACTTGGTTTATGTTAGGTTGCAGCCCTACAAACAGTCTACATTGAAAATAAGTGGAGCAGAAAAGCTCAAACCCAAATTTTATGGACCTTACAATGTGTTGAGTAAGGTTGGACAGGTTGCATATGCTTTGGAACTTCCAAGTGGAAGTAAAATACATAATGTCTTCCATGTTTCTTGTTTGAAGAAGGCCTTGGGCCAACATATTCAACCATCTTAAGATTTGCCACCCCTTGATGATGAAGGAAAGCTCATTCTTGAACCTGAATTTATCCTTGAGACAAGGGAGAGAAAGCTTAGGAGTAGGACTGTCAAAGAATATCTTGTGAAGTGGAAGGACTTGCCTATGGAGGATGCTACTTAGGAAGGTGCAGAAATTTTAGATGCTCCAGCTTTGATTTTGCTTGAGGACAAACAATTTAAGGAGGGTGGACTTGTAATGTTCCAAAAATAAATATTTTTGTAAATGTCTCCTACACTTAATTATAAAAATGAAAAAGGGGTTCATGTGACTAGGAGACATAACTTAAGTTGTGTTTATTTATGTTTTATGTTTTTATGTTGTAATAAGGTACTTTAAGTGATTTTAGGGTTGGGAGCTCTTTAAGTGATTTTAGAGTTGGGAGATGTCAACTTCAAATTAGAACCTCACCCTATATAAGGGAGTGAGACGTCCCATTTTGGGGATGTTATGTTGATATCAGAATTGAATATTGAAACCCTAGAGGTTCCATGAGTTGAGATTGCAGGTCTTGCTTATTCCCATAGTGCATTGGAGGTGCATGGTTGGGGTCTTGACAATATCATTGCAGGTGTTATTGCCCTAAAATATCAAAAATACAAAAAGAGGCATCCGTGAGGAGTTCATGGCATTTTTGGGAGCATTTGTGTCATGTGTTTCAGATCCGTTGGCAGCCCCAAACCCTACGCTTGTATTTGGGGTCATTTTTGAGGAGTTTTTGCATCTGTTCAGCCTTGGGGATCTGTTGTATTGGTTTGACAATATGTAATATATGATACTGGCTGATTTCTCCTCATACTTGTGTTATTTTATGAGCAATTTCTGAGTTATTTCCTTGCTGTACTTAATTTTTGCATTTTCGTAGTAAGGATTTGTTGTTTCTTAAAAAGGAACATTACACTAAGGGATTGGTGATGGAGCCACATTGATTCGAAGCAAAAGGGGGTCTTGAAGGATGGAGGTTTACCTGCTTCCAAGAGGAGAGGGTTGTGGTGCGAGCCAATCTTGGGGAGGGCAAGAAGGGATGCATCCCCAAAGATCGAGACAACCTCTTAGGATATGAGGAACCTGTAAAGTTTTACCTGAATAAGCCCATTTCCTATTCTTCTGTTTCTCCAGGTGAACTTTGATCCTTGGAGTTGGACGTCAATGAGATCATTGAGATTCACAAAGTCCCTGAAATCCTCTATGCTTCTACTTGCAATATTGAGCCCCCCATTTTTTTCGATGGGTACAGGGGACTGTTGAAGTCTCCCCCAATAATCCAAGGGATGGTGTTGAAACTATTCCTCATCAAACTGATGGTCTTGAAACTATTCCTCATCTAACTGATGGTGTTCCAAAGTGCCACTCTTTCAAGGGGGAGTTTGGGGCATATACATTGGACAATATCTAGGAGAAGTTATCGATCTTATAGTGAAAGAGGACATTGATGATCTAGGTGGATGACGACAAAAGCCTTCCTTCGACCTGGAGGGGGTCTTAGAGGCACATGAGCCCTCTTGAGGATCCTTGCGTTGGGCTGATGAGAACTTCGCCCCTGCTCCAGATTGATTTGGCCGACCTGAGGGAGGTGGCCTCATCATTTTTGGTTTCTTGGAGAATGAGGATGGTGGGATTGCATTCCTTCCTGAGATTAGCAGCTAGGCATTGTTTGGCTGCTCCGTTTAGGCATCTCACATTCCATGAGAGGACCTTCATCTAGAACTTTTGTGGGATTTTTTGCCCCCTTTCATCTGCTGAAGGGGAGGTTTGTTTCCTTTTGGATCGTCTTTCTACATGTCCAAGCTCTCAGAGAAAAGGGTTAACTGAGTTCCATTAGCTATATCTTCTGTTGTCTCTTTGTTCCACTGCTTCGTGATGGATGGTCTCCCCCTTTTTTTGTCACTGCCAAAGTCGATGGCAGATTTTTTGCTTCTAGTGTTTTTTGGGCTAAATCTCCCAGACTGGAAGGGGATTGACAGAGGGTTTCCCACCTCTTCAATAGCAAGGATATGGGATGGCTCAGACTTGTTCAGGGATGGGTATGGGGAGGATTGGGATGGGCTTCTATGAGTCGAAGCCATATAATCATCAATAACCCGATTAGAAGTAACAATGGGAGGAAGGGGAGGTACCTGGTATTGATTTGTATCGTTGCCATAAGAGGTTGTTTCTTTACCTTTGATTTCAAAGGGGATATCCTGCCCTTGCGAGGGGGTCAGTCTTTCATCACTTCCTTGGGCCACCATGACTGGAGGTTCTTAGTAGGGGCCCCGTGGCCACTCTTTAGTGTGGGAGGGTTCCGGATATGCTCCTTAGGAGGTTCTAGTATGTGATTTGCATCTTTTGCAAGATCTTTGGGAGCTTGGGATTAAGCTTTTTAGGAAGGGCACTAGTTTATCAGGTGCCCTTGGGAATGGCAATGGACGTAAAATATGGGTTTATTCTCGTATTCTAGAGGCTGACGCTTTATGAGAGAGGATTCATGAAAGAGGTTGATATGGGTGGGGAGTTATGTGGCTAGGTTGGCATTTACAAAGATACGAGCATGGACCATCCGATATCGGGCTTTAGTGGATGGATCGACTGCTATTATATCGTCGATAGATCTGGAAATCCCTTTTAGCACATCTTCATGCCAGAACTGGAAGGGGAGGTTTGGAAGCCTAACCCATATCGGGGCAACATCGATGTTTTACGTTTTGGGATCGAAATATTTAGCCCATTTGCAAAGAAAAAGACTCCTCCCTAGGAACCATGGTCCCCCTGACATAATATTGCAAAAATCCTCCTGGTTGTTTAGTCTTATGGCAAAAAATGCCTGGAAAGGGCAACAATTTCCATGTTTCCGCTAGTCCTCCATTTAGAGTATGCCCATTTCCTGATGGTCTCCATATCTGGGCGACCTCTGATGAACTTGCTTACCAGGGTAAGCCACTCCATCTCTAGGTAACTAGAATATAGGCCTCCCAGGACCACCAGGTTCGAGCCAATGAGGTGGGGGTCATTGTTGACCACCTGGGCATAAGAAACTGTCGAGGGTTTGTTCGGACAAGGATCGTTCCTGATGGTAAGACCATCCGCTGGTTCCACTTTGTTGGGGGTTCCTTTCTATACGTTGGGCCCCCATTGGTCGGATCCTTGCCTGCTTCGCTACCAGATCTTGGTTGCGCCTATCTGCTTCCTTCGCCATCTCTGCCGCTCTGATTTCCAAAACCTCATTGACCCACCTTTTATTATTTTGGCATCCAATAACTTTTTCATGCCCTTTGTTTTTTAAAGATGCATTTCAAGGGTTGGTTTACATGCAAAGTGCCACCCGAACTAGAATCTTCTACCAAAGAAATAGTTACATTTTTTATAACAGTTACATGAAATGATTCAATTTGTCTAAGCGCCTCAAGTGCCACATACCATTATAAAATATCATTAAAATACTCATGTTGAAAAAGAAAAGGAACAATACATAATAAGGTTAAGATGGGGTCTTAACACCCAACAAGTATAGAAAGCGAAATGGACCAACAATTAAATGACCAAAAAAAATTGTTTGTTGGTGCTTTAAAAATCCATACTAGTGTTTCGAAACTCGCAACTCGCTATAAACTCGGGAGCCTAATTTTCGCGAGTTCTCGGCAACTCGCGATAAACTCGCAAAAAGTGGTGAAAATCTCGAAAAAAAAAACAAGGAAGAAATAAAAATAAATAAATAAACAAACAAATAATTTTTTAACCTAAGTCACAACAACATTAGGCTGCTCAATCTCGTGTCGATCCCGTGTCCTTGGCATTGGAAGGAGACACATAAGATCACCGTTTACCCATTTTAGCTTGTGGAACATTTGGAAATAGATATAAGGAAATAAATCATTGGCAATGCCCATTGGCATGCCGACGACAACAACCTCGATAGAAATTAGCATTTACCCATAATGTCACATCTTTCTAATCTCATCCTCGACCCTTCGAATCCTCTGACTTAGAAAAGAAAACGGATTCGTCTTTCCCATCCCAATGCATTAAATGCATCCCCAACTACTTGATCGTAAACCAAGGTCCCTAGCATTTGACACGTTATATAACATCAACGAACGAGCCCGACATACGTAGAGGCAGGGATATTCATAAGGGGTCGGACTCAAAATATACTTGTAATAAAAAAATGATGAATCCTAATCAAAATCAAGGTGAATCATGGCGAATCCTAAGAAAATCAAATCAATCATCTTCACACCAAAATTTGGGGCATTTGAAGCCCTAAAAAGTAAGGTCATATTTGGAATAAAATTTGACCTATTAAATCACTTTATAACTTCATAAAAACACCACCATTAGATCAAGCTCGAAAAGAGCTTTCCAATAAGTATAAATATGCCTATGTTTGGATACATATTGTGGCAAATTGACCCTAAGAAAAAATTGGTCTTGAAAATTTTAGGCGAATGGGCCGACGTCAAG
Organism: Wollemia nobilis; assembly: GCA_028583015.1. Lineage (NCBI taxonomy): Eukaryota > Viridiplantae > Streptophyta > Pinopsida > Araucariales > Araucariaceae > Wollemia > Wollemia nobilis. The sequence continues at coordinate 1,153,734 of JAQPPZ010000613.1, read as the reverse complement.
GGTCCTCATATTCGCCAATTTCCAATTTTGAAAATCCTAATATTCACCCAATTTGTGAATATTCACCACTATGCATAACCCTGCGTAGAGGCGGAAATAAGCACCGCTTATGAGTCGCTGCATAGCTCCACATAGGTTTGTCCAATAAGCACCACTTATAAGTCGTTGCATAGCTCCACATAGGTGTGTCCAATTTGTATGGCTTTAATGAAGTTTTGTGTTTCTGCTGTGGAGAAATTCTTCTTTTTATTTAATTTTGTGTGAGCCATGAAGTGGAGACTTGGTTGAGTTTATGACTTATAAATGAGTTTTGTCTAGGTTTTTTTTTTTTTGTTCTAATTTTGAGTGAGATTGTTTATAAATCGTGGTTGCAGCAGAGCCTTTGTATTTTGAGCACTTAGAGTTCATATTCATCAGTTTTTGCGTGTTGGTGGAATTGTGGCAGTGGAAGACTCACAGAAGGAGGAAGGCAAAAAAAAAAAAATATAAATGGGCAGTGTTTCATAGCTCTGGAGGAGCTGTGGCAGTGGAAGACTCGCAGGGAGGAAGGCAAAAAAAAAATATAAATGGGCAGTGTTTCATAGCTCTGCCTTGTATCTCCAAATCACAAGCCAAAATTGCAGTAAGCATAGATAGATAAATATTAATGTGAGACTCGTTGAAGAGGGAGGAAGGCAAAACAAAAATATAAATGGGCAGTGTTTCATAGCTCTGCTTTGTTCATCTCCAAATCACAAGCCAAAATTGCAGCAAGCATAGATCAATAGATATTAATGTGAGAAAAAGATTAGCATATACTGTTTGCTGATGCAAATGTAGTTATTGCAACAATTTTTTTAAAAATATTTAATTAAAATTTATTTATATGCCTCCCTCCCCTGCCTCGGCCCGTCTTTCCCCTGCCTTGGCCCCTACTTCTCTCCGTACTCGGCGAATAATGGGCGAGTAACCCGCCGCGAGCCCCAAGCTTTTCATTGCAGGCCTCCCTGATCCGCGAGCCCGTCTTTCCCCTGCCTTGGCCCCTACTTCTCTCCGTACTCGGCGAATAATGGGCGAGTAACCCGCCGCGAGCCCCAAGCTTTTCATTGCAGGCCTCCTTGATCCGCGAGCCCCTGTCTTTCCCATGCCTTGGCCCCTACTTCTCTCCGTACTCGGCGAATAATGGGCGAGTAACTCGCCGCGAGCCCCAAGGTTTTCATTGCAGGCCTCCCTGATCCGCGAGTTTCACGGGTACTCGCGAGTAACCTGCGAGTTTCGGAACACTGATCCATACCTCTTCTTGAGCAGCAGTGGAAGGTTTTCTGTCCAGATTTTGCTCTACACTCTATTTCAGGGAAAGGTTCCAAGGTTTCGCATTCAGCCGCTTTGGGAGTCTTAGGTGCCTTACAAAAACATATATGGAATCTCATAAAGAAGTTACTTGGTGGGTTGTGAGATGCTCTGCAGATCCTGGACCATCTCTTCCCTGGTGGCGCCCATGCTTTCTACATTACCTTCTTTTGCTATGCCGTGCAAAAAGCAGGGTGATGCCTCTGTCATTGGTGGACGTTCAGGAACAGGTAGGGCTAAGGATAGGGCAGTGTCTACATTATGTGGAATCTCATAATCTGGATCTGCCGGAGGAGGAACGGAGGATTCGCCCTGTTCCATAAAGAATTTATGCACAGAAAAGCAGGGTGATGGATCTGTCTCGTTATTTGGCTCTGAAGTCATGTGCTTTCCTTTGTCTCTGGTGCTCGGCTGGGAAGCATTTATCCGCAGTTGGTGGCAGCCGAGGGTGCTGAGATTAACGAGACCTTCTGGAAGTGGAGGCAATTCCTTGAGATTCTTACACCCGTCTAGTGTGAGTTTTAGAAGACCTTTTGGAAGTGGAGGCAATTCCTTGAGATTCTCACAGTAAGATAGTGTGAGTTCTCTTAGAGATTGCATCCAGTTCAATTCTGGAAGTTGAACAAGAGAGTAACATGAAGACACATGAAGAGTCTCTAACTTAATCATGTGAGACATACTGGATAGTTTTTGCAGTCTGCTGCAGCCTTCCACCTTGATATGAACGAGACTTTCTGGAAGTGGAGGCAATTCCTTGAGATTCTCACAGTAAGATAGTGTGAGTTCTCTTAGAGATTGCATCCAGTTCAATTCTGGAAGTTGAGCAAAAGAAGCACAACGAGACACATGAAGAGTCTTTAACTTAATCATGTGAGACATACTGGATAGTTTTTGCAGTCTGTCGCAGTATTCCACCTTGATATGAATGAGACTTTCTGGAAGTGGAGGCAATTCCTCAAGATTCTCACAGAAAGATAGTGAGAGTTCTCTTAGAGATTGCATCCAGTTCAATTCTGGAAGTTTAGCAAGAGAATAACATGAAGACACATGAAGAGTCTCTAACTTGATCATGTAAGACACACTTGATAGCTTTTGCAGTTTGGGGCAGTATTTCACCTTGATATGAATGAGACTTTCTGGAAGTGGAGGCAATTCCTTGAGATTCTCACAGTAAGATAGTGTGAGTTCTCTTAGAGATTGCATCCAGTTCAATTCTGGAAGTTGAGCAAGAGAATAACATGAAGACACATGAAGAGTCTCTAACTTAATCATGTGAGACATACTAGATAGTTTTTGCAGTCTGCCGCAGTCTTCCACCTTGATACGAACGAGACTTTCTGGAAGTGGAGGCAATTCCTTGAGATTCACACAGCGAGATAGTGTGAGTTCTCTTACAGATTGCATCCAGTTCAATTCTGGAAGTTGAGCAAGAGAACAAGATGATGACACATGAAGAGTCTCTAACTTGATCATGTGAGACATACTGGATAGTTTTTGCAGTTTGGGGCAGTATTTCACCTTGATATGAATGAGACTTTTTGGAAGTAGAGGCAATTCCTGCAGATTCTCGCAGAAAGATGTTGTGAGTTCTCTTAGAGATTGCATCCAGTTCAATTCTGGAAGTTGAGCAAGAGAATAACATGAAGACACATGAAGAGTCTCTAACTTAATCATGTGAGACATACTGGATAGTTTTTGCAGTCTGCGGCAGTCTTCCACCTTGATATGAACGAGACTTTCTGGAAGGGGAGGCAATTCCTCAACCTCCTTGCAGAATGATAATTGAAGATTCTCCAATTTTGTCATATGAGACATATTAAAAATCTTTTTCAAGTTCTTACAATGGCGAACACTGAGACTAACAAGTCTTTCCGGAAGAGCAGGCAATTCATCAAGATCATAACACATCCATACATTGAGTTCTTTTAAATTGATAAGATTCTCAAAACATCGAGGAAACTCCCTTAGAGGGTATTCTGTAATATGCAGCTCTTTTAAAGAGTGAAGGTGTCCAACTTCACTGGGAAGATCAGCAAGCGCAGTCTCGCGAATATCAAGGTAGCAAAGAAACTGGAGTTGGCCTAATGTTGTCGGCAAACTAAAGTATTTGCCTGATGATCCATCAATCTGCAAGAACAAAGTATTTAAAATGTATATGCCTAATAAAAATAATTAATTTATATGTATATCCAAACAAATTAAAAACTACCAACCATTTCACAAGAAGACAAAACCAAATATCTTAGATCTCTAGGTAACATTGTTATCTCCCTCTTAAGACGTAGACCCCGGCAAAACAGAAATTTCAAATTGTGCATTAAGGCCAAATTATCCATCTGGTGAAGTTCCAACTCTGTCAACATAAGGCCTCTGACTTTTGGCATTTCCTGTTTATGATAACAAAGTCACCAGTACGTTAGAAATTTTGTTACTTGAGATTTCTATTGAATTTAATTAAACAAAATCTTAAAGGTTCCATAAAGGTGAACACATTACCTCTGTATGTTCTAGTACACTAAGTATATCCTTCTCGCACCATAGTCTACTCCGTTTGCTCGGGTCATGCGGGGACTCATCTTCAACAATTTGTCTCCCTAAATCCCTTAAATGGTCATGCATCCAAAATCTGCAATGACTGCCAGAGTCATCTATTCTAATAAGTGACTTGCCTTGGAGATTTATAAGACTTGTATATGCAGTGGTACACCCTAACTCTTCCCAGAAACCAAGATAAAATTCCAAGGTGTATTTGGAAAAAAGGGGCATGATGAAGAAGCATGCAATGTCTAAAAACATTTGTCTCTCTTCATGACTAAGTGCATCATAACTGATTCTGAGAGACTCATACACTTTTTTATGATTTTTTTTAAGGGCCTCCTTCCAAATTCTCTCATCTCTTTCACCGTATAGGTGTGCCCCTAAAATTTCCAATGACAGAGGAACACCTTGACAAGCATTTACAATTTTTAGTGTCATATCTTCATATCCGTTCTCAGGGCGGGCCCTCAAGAATGCATGCCAACTAAATAATTGCACACCTTCATCCTGACTAAGCCCTTTCATGGGGTGAATCTTATCAATCTTTCCACGCTGCAATACCTTTTCATCCCTACCTGTGATGATAATTCTGCTACCTGGTCCATAGCAATCGCCAACGAGAGCATCTAACTGTTTCTCGTCATCAACATCATCTAATATGACCAGTACTTTTTTTGATGCCAAATGAGCTTCCATTTGCTTTATGCCATCAGCAACACTATAAAACTCTGTATTTACATGCACCAACTCTCGGAGAATCTGTCTTTGTAAATTGACCAGGCCCTTAACAGACTCGTTTGCAGTGGCTCTAATATCGGATACAAAACAAGATGCTTGAAACAGATGATGAATATTATTATAGACAGCTCTGGAGAGGGTGGTCTTACCGAGACCCCCCATACCCCAAATACCAACAGTCAACCGATGAATATCATTATCCATTTCTAACAATTTTGTCACCTCTTCCATAGGACCTGAAAGCCCCACCGGATGTTTGGCAACATGCTTCTCATGAATCTTTAGAGTTCGGTGAAGGTCCGTCACAACATGCTTGACAAGCTTGCCTTCGTATCTGCACGATCTTCCAATTATCAGACACGAGCTTTCAATAGTAAAGAGTTTTAGAAATAATTTTTCACATCTTCTCTACTTTGAACAGTCAGGGTTGAACAGTCAGGGTTTTCAGTTCATCAGACTGCTCTGATACGAGCAAGTTTCTGGTCAATTTCTCAAAACTATCGTCCCTTACAGAATTCATTGCGTTCCAAAAACATGGAGTGCAACAACACACAAAGGATAAGGCAAAAGAAAACATGGAGGAGCAATAAGAGCAGCAATTTTACCCGTTTGCTGTGAGTGAGAGAGACCAGCCGGAGAGAAGAGAGACGTTATGCAACGCCTCTTTCCACTTGTCCATCTCCGCTGTGCTATGCTTTCCTTTTGCTGAAAGTCCCTTCAATGACTCCGCGTATATGCATGTCTGATGCCTCACCACCGATGGCTCAACATCGTAAAACAAGGGGATGGTTGTAGTCTCTGGGCACACGGATTTGCAAGTCCAGATAAGCGAGAGCTCGCGGAGGCACCACGCTGAGCTGGCATAATTAGAGGAGAATATAGGAATGTGTACTGTGGAGTCTCGAATGGCCTCTTCGAGGCTGATCCCAATATTCTCCCCCTTTTCTAATCTTTCAGAGTCCAAAAAGACATGAAATCCTGCAGCGGAGAGGGATTGGAAGAGGTGATCAACAAGAGATTTTCTAGTGTCGGGGCCTCGAAAGCTGAGGAATACATGGTATTTTCTTTTGTGCTGGACGGTATCTTGAGATGAGGAAGGTCTGTAATGATTGAAACCCTCCATGTCTTCCTTTGAAAGCAGTGTAATTCTTTCTTTCTTTCTTTGTGTGAAGAATACAGACGCCCTATGAATACCAATAGCGAAGAGGAGGGCTCCGAGGCTGAGGAATACGTGGAATCTTCTACTGTGCTGTACGGTATCTTGAGAAGAGGAAGATCTATGATGATTGAAGCCCTCCATGCCTTCCTTTGAAAGCACTGTAATTCTTTCTTTCTTTGTGTGAAGAATACAAACGCCCTGAGCACCAATATCGACAAGAAGCAGCAGATTGAAGAGTGAAATGTAAGAAACAATTAACAATGTAAAAGACTATTTATTTCCAAAACATGTAAGTAAAGGGCCACCATCCAGGAAAATTCGTTATATTTTCTTTAAAAGGACTGAAAGCCGTGTAAGTAGTACCAGGACCCCACACGGAGAGAAAAGAAAACTACCCTTTTAATTATGCTACGGGGAACATTTGTGTGTATTTCCCACGTATCTTAAAAAAAAAAAAAAAATAATAATAATTAACTTTGTATATCTATAACATGTGAGGGATTTGAATTTGAGGTTTTTTTTTAACTTGAGAGTTTTAACTACTCACTTGCTCTCCAACTTCCTCACATAAATAATAAACAAATATATTTTGATGACACGACATTAAATAATTTATTTAATTTTAAAAAATATATTTTTATAATTTTATTTATTTTTATTATGAATCATAAAATTTGAAAGAAATTTTTTTTTTTTTTTAGGATTTATATTATTATATTTATAATGGTTAATCATAATGGTTTGAAATGTAGAAAGAGATATTTGTTTAATTTTTTTTTTCCTTTTAACGATTTATAGTTGATAAGTTGTTTTAAATGTTTAAGTTTTATTTTTTTCATATAATATAAATACCACTCGTCACATACAATTCTTAACAATGAAATCATTGCACCATGATGGTTGTAAGAGGTGTTATTGCTCATAAATTCAATCATGTTATCACATTCTCGTTATCTGTCATTATTTTGAAAGAATGTGATTCTACGATAAGTTTTGTGGTGCAGGTATAGGTATATGCGCGGATGCAGAAGAAAGGCGTCAGGTAAGGTGGGCTATGATATCGTGGCTCGTGCACCTTGGCCCGTGGGCACATGAAAACCCACGGTAAAAATTGCATTAAAAGATCATTCTGCCCGCTAATGCATATGTGTAGTTGTATACCACACTTCTTGCTAATGCATATGTGTAGTTGTATACCACACTTCTTAAATGTTGTTGTTATAATTTAAAATACCAATATTAAAGAAATAAATAAATATAAATGTATATAAATAAAATAACAATTAAAAATAATAACAAAAGTAAATAAAATATATATTAAAAAAAACACATATATAAAAATATAAACATAGGAATAACAGATATATATATAAAAAAATAAATAAATAAATAAAATGTTGCACATAGTGCTTGTTCCCATGTTGAAAGGGAGCCATTCAAAATATTATATAAAACAAAAGCAAAACAATATAAGCTTTAAATGCATATATTAGAAGGATCGCGAGGATGAAAATTAAAAAAATATATATATAAACCAAACAAAGCCTTTGCTCTCCACTCGGACGTAGAAAACCTCACCATCTGGCAAAATAGCAAAGCAACGGCTGGCATTGTATGTTGGAAGGTGTCATTCGGATATCTTTCAAATTCCTCTATAAAGTAAAGAGACGGATTGTGGATGAGCATGCTTCTGAGAAGTTCGGATCCGTGTTCTTGGAGCTGTCGTCGCTGTAAATACGGTGGTTAGAAACGCTGAGAAGAGAGTCAAAGCTATACTAAAAGATTAGTAACATCGTAATACCAGGTATACTATTTGAAATCTGGTATGGAAATAATGCTTACTAAGTGTTAATATGTTGGCTGTGAGCTGTTTTGGGTATTTTTTAAGAATTTATGAGATGAGTTCTGTTGAAAACGCAACATTTATATAGGGAGACATTGAAGAATATTTAATTTTTAATATAACAGTAGTCTTTTTGTTTGAGTTCATGGTTTTGACTGCGTTGTGAAATATTCAAATGGGATGAATTTAGATTGTCTCCTGTGTCTGATTACATCTCTAGCTCTCGTCATGATTACACTGAAATTGTTTAAGTGGAGTGTAATTAGATATTTTATACTATATACTTATTATGATATAATATATTTTGCTTGTTATCATATGAGGAAAAGACCTTATTACGAAACCTTGAGTAATGCAGCAAGTTTAAATGATGTATATATATACTATATATTAATACACATCCAATGATGATATGTGCAATTTTTGATTAATAATTAAAAAATATATTACATAAAAGAAAAAAGAATTATATCTTTTCACACGGTTAAAAGGAAGTTTTTCCACCTGTCAATGTTAATGTGCTTTAAGCTTACAAAAAGAATTGCTAATCCTTAGTTGCTTCGCTGCATGTCTGCATTAAAGCATGGCAATGTTATTGTTTAAATATCTTGGTATGCAACTCTTGGGCGTGTTTCTCTGTGTGACTGTATTAAAACATAGCAATGTTATTGTTTAAATTTTTTTGGAATACAAATTTTTGGCTTGCTTTTCTCTGCATGAGTGCTTGGTGCATTTAGCTGCATTCTATGGGCCAAGCTGACCCTAAATATTAAAATACCTTTGAAACCTTGTCTCTGTCTCTATAAGTGCAACCACGGGTAGGAGTTAAAAATCGTTACCGTGGATAGGACGCGTTGTCGTTCAGCTAAAGGGCTGCGGCGCTGCTGAGCCGTCTCCAAGATCAGCCGTGACATAGTAACATAAACATTTTAATGGTGACCTTTTGGTTTTTATTGGCCTGCCGTGTATATATAATAATATATATAAGGACTAAACCAGGCCATGTCTCCTTGTCTTTTAGGATTTAACATTTGAATTAACAAATGCAGTGCTTTGATAAAACAAGGGGATTATGTTGTGAATTCTTGTTATTGGTAGTTATGGAAGGACATATTAAATATTCTTAATAAAAAGTTTGCCTTTGTTCTTTATACTCTTGGTTGAAGCAGCACCAAACGTAGGCGAACCATGTCATTGGAAAGACAAAGAAGAGATAGGGTTTGTTTAAACTTTTAATGTTTAAGTTGAAGTCTTAAATGAATTCGTCCGTCATAATATAAAAGGGAAAAGAAAATTCGTAGAATGTTAAAAAATAATAACATGTAGACTCTCGGATAAATTACCTTCCAAAAGTTTCTCATATATATATATAATAGTGTGTTTTCTCACGAAGAGTACAAAACTATTCACAGGTTGATATCATATGGATAGGCTCTTAATACAGTTGAAAACCCTAAGAAAACACAAAATTTAGTTAGTTTAGTTGGTTTAGAATGTTAGCATTATACTTCGCCCCATCTTTATTTTAGATAAGGGAATAAGTTATTGATACATGTATGATACTTCAACGAGTCTTATATTTAATATGTGTTTTATTTTCCTTGCATTATATGTGAGCTTAATGAAAAATGGTAATTGCCACAAATAAAGATATTGTTTATTTTTTTTAAATATTGGGTTGAGTTCTATATATATATATATATATATATATATATATATATATATATAAGTGTTTTAGATGTGGTTTTGTGTAGTACTTTTAAAATAAAAGGTTTTAAGAGTTATATAAAATACTGAAATGGTTGCAGCAGTTTGGGAAATATGATTTTCTCTTCAATAGAATATAAGGTGTCAAAACTAGAATATGGATTAGTTATATATATATATATATATATATACTTAATTGTTTTAAAGAGGAGCCATATGTAGTAGAAACAATATTAGATTCCTTTGGTGACTAGAAAAACGTAGAATGAGGTTATAATATAGTATCTTTAAGAAATTTACAATATAGCTTTATATTTACTAAATTTTAGGGTAGCCACATGGGTATTACATCTTAGATTTTAAGATAAGAGGAAAATAATGGTTCCGTTTAAATTTGAAATTTGAATCTTGCTTGGAGAAAATCAAGGGAGGTTGTCTCCACTCATACCATTAAGTCACGCGGTGTCTTAAGTGGGAATCAACTTTGCTTGACAAGAGAAAGTCAAGGAGACTTTCTCTACCCATGCCACTCAGTCACGCGGTGACTTAGCGAGGACTGCACCATCGTACTCCAACTCTATGGGACAGGAGGGCTCGAGTTGAGGAGTGTAACGAGTGATGGAATGGGACGTCACTCCAGGTGGTCAGTCAGTTAGCGTGGTGATATCCATCATTCCACTCTAGCTAGGGAGGTGCCAACATAAAGCATGACTAGAGAGCTACTCATGTTGTTGGAAGATCCAACGACAGATGGTTATGGGCAGCATTATCGTCAGCCCGAGGAAGAATATAGATATCTAGTCCCTCAGCCTTGCGAAGGCGGACTCTAGCCAAACCTTAGTAGATGGTCGATGGCTAGCATCGACATACAGACACTGGTTCCAAGGCATCGAGCTGAGATCTCCTAAAATGATTGTGAACCTTACAACCTTGGACAAGGGGCATAGCGTACTCTGTTTAAGTGATATGGACCCTAAATGGATAACCCTCCGTCGGATTCCTAAGAGACTCGAGTGAAGAGTCGAATCTAGCAAGGCAAACCGTGAAATCTAGCCAATTTTGAGCACTTAAGACACCAACTACAGTGGTGGACATTCTTGAAGTGTGAACTTAGTATACCTACTAACATTATATTGGGTTTGCATGCATGGTATTGTTATCTTTTAACGACAATTTTTTATGCTAAAATATTGGGATGTTACACATGTTCTTCACACCATAGATTATACCATAGATTATATATGTTACAATTGTGTCCTCACCACTTAAGGTTATTTTCCTTTAGTGTGAGTTATGGCAAACTACTCTACTTTTCATCGTTGAAAATTTATATTTTCTATTGAACATTATTTTGCATTTATTAGGTTCGAGGGAGGCACCTGTAATAATAACCACTCCCTCATAAACAATGTCCATGCCTTGTCTTGTGAGGGATACTGTAGTGGTATGTCTTTGAGTTTTCATTCAAGAGACCTAATTTTAAACCTTGGTACGAGGGGATCGATACCACTCATAAAAACCCTCATTTTTAACTCAAAATAGTTAAAAAAATTTAAACCCAAGATACCGTAGTGGTAAGTCCTTGGGTTTTTTTTTTAGGAGACCTAAGTTAAAACCTTGATACAAGGATCGAAACTCTCTTAAAAAAATTGTGTTTTTAACTCAAAATTTTATCCCATAAGGGATATCATAGTGGTATGTTTTTGGGTTTTCATCTAGGAGAGCCAAGTTTCAACCTTGGTATAAGGGGACCAAGGCCCTTTCAAAAACCAATGTTTTATCCTAAATTTTGTCCTGTGAGGGACCATAGTGGTATGTCTATGGATTTTTATACAAGAGACCCAAGTTTAGATTTTTATACAAGAGACCCAAGTTTAAACCCAGTACAAGGGGACTAGGACCCTTTCAAAAAAACCTGTTATTTACCCTAAAATTTTGTAGTCCCGTAAGAGATATCGTAGAGGTAAGTTCTTGGATTTTCATCTAGGAGAGACAACTTCAAACACCAGTACAAGGGGACTAGGACCCCTTATAAAAACATGCTTCTTTAACTCAAATTTTTTACCCAAAAATGGATAGGTTGGTTGGTAGCAATCGAGTTTTTATTGATGGGTTGCCTGGTTCAATTCCCTAAGGGTCAGATCTCATTGACTTTGTATTTACACCATATGCTAGGGATTATAGAGGTTCCCTATGCAACAACAACAAAAAAATGTCCATACATACACTAATTAGCAATATAGAAAATTCTAACATCCTTTCTCCTACATGCACAAACAACCACTTCAAATAATGGGTCCTTCAAAAATAATCCAATAAAACCATAGACTCTTCCAATTTCTAGGTAGACATAATTGATTTCTCTTTGAATTATTTTACATGCTATGGTACCTTGCCTTTTTACGTCACTCTCATTTGGATTTATCTATTCATCCTTTGAAAATCCTCAACATAGTTTTGTACTATCACCTCTACCTCAACATCCACCTAATCTATAATCTCCATTCCACTATTTATAATGTTATCTTTCATTTTGATCTTACAATTTGTAATTCATCATTCCTATCTATTATTGAAATCCATCTCAGGTTTATTACTAAGTCTAATTTGTAATAAGGTGATCCCTTGAGACATAACCAATCTTGATCCCATATATTCTTATCATTCTTCCACTAAGCCTCACATGAATAATAATATATAGGAGTTGTTTGCATATTTGGATCTTAAGAACTAGACAAAAACCAACATCATCACTTTCTCATAACTCTTAATGTGCTCTAGCATACTATGAATCCATTAAAGCTTGTTATCATTGCCCAAAATGGATATAATGAAATATAGACAATCCAGTTCCTTCCTAACTACCTTTATATCAAGATTTGCATGTGGTTATATGATTGATTATGCTTTGTTGAAAATAAACAACTCTTTTTCCACAAAATGATACATATGAGAAAATAATATGGTTAATATGATTGATTAATACTTATTTAATGGAAAATACCTACTTATACGGATTAAAATACTTCCATACTTATATGAAGACATGCTTTCCCAAAGGTGTAAGTGTTAACAAGCAATTATTACACCTCATATCCTAAATAATAAAATACGTAAAGTATTCATCCCATGTGGGTAATGCTTGGGATGAAAAAAATAATGAATCACATCAAAATAATATATTACACAAGAACCATGAGATTAAAGTCAAAACCTAGGTAAATTTTATGAACCTTTCCACTCAATTAACTCATATCTAATATAAGCTCAATATATACTACATCAAGAACTTTGGGCTAAACTAGAGGCTACTTACTATGAGGTTGGATTTGAATGCAAAAAACATATACATGCATCCACATACTATCATATTTTAGTCATGTTAAGAGATTATTTTATATAAAATTTATTCTCATAAAACCAAACCTCAACAAATTCTATAATAAACTTCACTTAATTAACTCATTGCTAAAGCAATTTTAATATGGATGCTAAGCCTTATTAATATAGAAAGGAGTAAGGGTTGGCTAGAATAGAAAAGTATAAGGGGGATGTCAAAATGTTGGCAAACCTAATGGAGGAAGACAAAGAGGATATAAGAGCAATTTGTGCATTGAGGAATCTCCAGAATATTCTTTTCGATGGAAGCAATATTGTGGAGATTGAAGTTCTACTCGAGAAGGCAACAAATTTTATTTCTTCCTTGGAAAATAAGTGTGAGAATATTCAAGAGTAGAGAAGGAATGTTCAGGAGTTGGATGGTAGTAAGGAGCTGCACACTGGAGCATCAGATAAAGATTGTTAGCTTTTGATGCAACATGTAATGGAAGATAGCAAAAAATAAGATGTAGAATAATATGAAATAAAGTAAATCTGCAAGATGACTGAAATATACTATAAATATAAATGACGGAGATGTTTACAAAAGTAGTTTTAAATTAAATGAACACTCCATGAATATAGCTATAGCTCAAGAATGGGCATTGAGCATATTACACCCCATCACTACATCACACTGCTACATCATGCCACTATGGTCAGTATCACACAATGAAAATGACTTATGAATTATGACCTATGACTTCTTACTTATATTTATCTATGGCCCTTTATATAGGAAATAAGTTCCTTGGCCAACACTGCACCTAGATGTGCAATGGATAGCTTGCACATGTACAACTTGCACTTTGACACTTATTCATTTATTACATTGCATGTAATAACAAGATAAATTTCCCCTAAAGTAATCTAATGTCCTAAGTATGTACCAAGAAAGACATATTTACATTATCCAAATGATGTAATAGTCTATTTTTAACACCCCCATGTATTACATTATTTGGATATTGAAGAGTTTAGTCTTCAATGTGGATCTTATTCCAGTTGAGGATCTTTGATTTGGTCAAGCTCATCATCCTTGTATTCTATCCATCCACTTGTATTGTTTTCTTTGCAAGCGTCTTCATTTGGTCCTAAATGCTGATGACTGAGTAGAGCATGGTGTACTTGTCCTCTCATCTTCTTGAGTTTAGTGTCCCTTGATGTCAGGTTTTTTTGGTGAACAATTGTTCTCATGATTTTGCATGTCATGAGTGGATCTGAATAGGTTCTCCTCCTTTCTTTTGTACCTGTGTAAGACCTATTTTTTTCTCTACACAAGTATCAACCTTGATATCATTGTTAGTAGATCCATATGAAATAATTTCTTCAAGATAAAAAATTATTCTATGTAGTAATATTCTCTCATAGCCCTTGTAGTATTTAAATTTGAAATGATAGGAAAAGGATGAGTGATTTATTCCATCACAATATTTGTAAGGATGGAAACTCCAACAAGTTGATTTTTCATGACCATATTGATTGCAATAGGTGCACAATAGAGATGATATGATAGCTTTGAAGTCTATTTTAGGAACATCATGTTTGTCTATTTTCTTAATAATATCTTCTAACCATATGTGCACAATTGAAGCTATTCCATATTTTCCTTTTTGAATAAAAACTTGTTGATCAACCTTTTTTGTCTTGCATCCCTTTTAGATTCATTATATGAATCTTCCTGTATATGGCTTTTAATTTCAGATATTATTTTAGTTTTTAATGGTTCTTCCTTTTCTTTACCTTTTTCATCATTGTAGTCCATAAAGTTTTTGATCCATGTTGGGATCTTTCTTAATCCACTTTTAAGAGTGGTGCTTAGCATGCTAGTAGACATTTGTATTACCTGTATTCTTTGGGATAGAGTAGACTACCTTATGGCTCCCTACTTAGTGTGTATAAAATCCCAATTAATATAAGCTTGATTTGATGAAACCTATAATAATAATAATCCTTGTTTTGTAGACTACCTTATGTCTCCCAAATAAAGTGAGTATATACTCCTAAGGATTTTTAGGTTATGAGGAAATCTTATATTTTGTAACTTGATAATCTATGATGCATGCTTGATATTACCAAGTTTGTAGAATGCCTTATGACTCCCTAGTATGTTATGGATAAGATATAGTACTTTTATAGAATTATAGTTCAATATTGATTGATTTTGTAAGATTTTGCAGAATACCAAAATCAATTCTTAATATCCCTTATTACTCCTATTGAACTAAGCATTGTTCCCAAATTTTAAAGAGGTTATAATATTAGATATTTTGTCTCATTTTGAAAGGAATAAGACAATAATATTATGAATATCCAACTTATGAGAAAACTCTCTTTATGAATAACCCTTTGGAAATTAGGTTATGTGTATCTAATTTTCCAATTAAATGATTTAATGTAGTAGCCCTTATGACTCCCTAATATTTGGATAAATTAGATCATAATTAATATTTGCAAATATTCAATATTTATCCAAGTAGAGAACCTTATTAATCCTAGGTTTTATAGTGTAAACATTTGATTTGATTTGATAAAATATTACTCTTAGGTTTTATAGTGTAAATATTTTATTTAATTTGATAAAATATTTCCCTTGATATATATGGCTTTCAATGTAAATAAATTCCTTTGATTTAACCCTTATAACTCCAAGGAAATAAAACTCATACTAATGGAAATTATTTTACCTTTCTTCAAGCACAGTTTCGATGCTAATTTTTGAGAAGATTGGATTGTGGTTCTACATAGATGTCATGGATGCTTTTGATGTATCATCCAATGGAATTCCTTTTGAGTTTAATGCACTCCAAATATGACATCTTCAAGTCTCTTCCCTTGACTTTTGTTGCCTTGGCATTAAAGGCTCGAACACCTTCTTCACTGCTGTAACTCGACCCTTTTTTGCTTGAACAATGTGAGAGTGATTCTTACATCGAAGAATGCTACTTGAATTTGGTCATTGACGTCCTTAAATAGGATTGATTCATCTCTTATGCACCAAGTGGCACAACTGTTACCTTTGAGCGCTCAGGGAGAGTTTGGTGCCAATGAACGCTTTATCTCTTTCTTGTAACGTAAGAACGTTACGTTATTTAATGAAACACTTGATATTCCTTCTTGACAAGTGTTTCCAATGCACCAAATTGCTCCAAGATGTATATGTAACTCTCCTTTGAATATGAGTGCTCTCTTGAATCGAGCGTTAGGGTTTCCATTGAGTGATAAGTATCACTTTCTTCTCTAGATGGTCGTAGACTCTATTGTTTGTTCGAACAGATCCTTTGAGACCTTTTTAGTCTTGCAATCCTCCTCTTTTGCCTTTGTTCGTCTGCACAATCTTCCACAGTGATATGGATTAGGATTATGGAGGCCTTTGAGCACTGCTTTTCAAGAAATGTACATGGAGTAAGTAGTACTCCAAAGGGTGCTTCAACTTCCTTTTGCTTTGTAATTTATTTTTGTCCTTCTTATGTAGATTCTCTTTCTCTTTAATAATGTTGTGCTTCCATGCTTTTGTACATGTATTTTGTTGGTCCGGTGCTAACGTGATAAGAGTTGTGCCTTTTAGACACCTTTGAATCTGCATGTTTTCTATGTATAACCAAATTAGATCAAGTGCACTATCATGTACAATAGTTTTAATACAAGATGAACTTGTTGCTCTTTCTTTTGCACTCCTCTTTATTGTTCATAAATTCTAGTTTTTTATGCAAAATATTGAGTGCAATATAGGGGTTTTGAGGTTCTCTCTGGATTAGACACCTTCCCCTGTAAGCTTGGATATTTTATAAACAAATCCATTCTTGTAACCATATGATAGAAGCTTATTTTTCTACACTTGTTCTTGTGATTTGAACTTGAGACTCACCAAGTCTTGTTCAAAGCTTATTTTGATGCTCTTATGGTGGTTACAACTTGGAGGATTGAGCTGATTTTGTGGCTTTCACAGGCCAATTCAAAGTTGTAGATCACAGTGCATTAACCATGTATATAGACACCTTGATAAAAACTTATTTTTGTGCCCTTCTAATAAAGCAAAAATAATAATCTTTAAGAGAAATATAATAGTGCAAAATGAATCTAATAATATTGCACTAACAATTTCACCTTATCACTCCAATCAACTCTCAAAAGTAATGCACTTAAATATTTTATTGCAACTAATCAAGAATAATAAAGAATTATCCTGAAATTTCTTTTATAAGTAAGGTAATAGGATTTAGTCTTCATTTTATTTCTAAAGTAGATGATAGGTAGTTGATAGATAGTTTAATATTTTGAAATCTAATCAACTCCTAAAGTGCAAATGAACCTTAAAGAATTTTTTCTTTTTGCACATTTGAAGACTTCTAATTCAACTCTCCTTTTTGCAACTTTACTCCAATTAGGATGCTTAAACAAATTTGAAAAGTAATCCACTTAATGAATTACTTGCACGAATAGTTTCTTACCTTTTTCTGAAAAACCTTTTCGCCACTTCTGTAGAGGATGTAGATCTTGGTGTTTAAGATCACCAAGTTGATGTATTGAGTAAGATCCCGCATCTCTCTATAGGCTACCTTGAACAACTTCATCTTCACCAAAATATGATCTTCAACTCTCTTTCACGAGCCTAGTTTTGGTGACGTGTTCTCCTCTTGTAGTCTCCTCTTTTTTTTGTAGATTAGAAGAGATCTTCGATTCTGAAGTGGTGTCTTCTTGCTCTGAGAGGTAATCTCCAAATATCCTGGATTTGGTAGGCTTCTTCTTTCTAAATCTTCCTTCAAGCTTCTTGTCGAATTCTAACTTTAAACAATATATTCTTCTCAAGATTCTAAATGTCTTGAGGTCTTATGGGATTTGGCACTCTTTGCCAAATTCTTCTTCTTAGGCTTGTTGTCAGATGGTGATAATTATCCCAAATCTTTCACTATATCCAATAGTGAATTACTCCAATGAGTTCTCCTTGGGACTCCTTTGATGATTTCTTCAGTAAGGCTCTCCAAGCCTTTTACTAGATGCTCATAGAGGCCTCTTTAAGGCCTTGCAACTCCTTCTGGTCTTCTTTGAGAGCTTATCTTCAACCTTACGCTCCTGGAAGTGTTGGTGGTGAGATCTTCTCCTAGATATCTAATTTTTCTATATTTGTATTCGAGCAGGACTCTTTTAGTCTTTATTCATCAATGATATCTTCTCCTGATCTCTTTTGCTTCAGGTGTTGGATTGATTATGAAGAAGATACTCTTCCTAACCATTTTGTAGTAAGCTTTCCCAACTCACTGAATCTACCTATTCCTGCAACAAAGCATTAGTATTGAAATTTTCTTTTAAATTAGATACTCCCTCCTAGAGTTTTCTTCAGGATCAAGTCTTCTATGGCCTTTTCTTTAAGGTTTTTGTGACCTTATCTTCAGTACCTAGGCTTCTATGGCCTTTTATTCAAGGCTTCTATGGCCTTCTCTTCAAGGCTTCTGTGGTATTTTCCTCTGGATCAAGGCTTCTGTGGCATTTTATTCTGGATCAAGGCTTCTATGGTCTTTCCTTCTTGTGAAGTTTCTAATCTATCAATGGAGATCTCTTGTCTCCAAAATTCATTGCAATTCTTCTCTAGAAGTCTCTTTTGTAGTGATCTTCTCTTGCAACAACTAATCTCTACACTATGAAGGCACTCCGACCTTCTGGTAACGAAGTTGAAATATCCTAGCTTTTTGTTGTAGGAGGTGTCCCAATCATCTAAGTATTAATTCCCTACAATAAAAAAACCTTCAGGTTAGTTTCTCCATATCTCTTATATGAGCTTCACTAGTTGATTCATTAACTTAGCGGATCAAGTGCTGAGTCCTAGTCTTCACAAGTTTTCCTTTGAAACTCTATGGAAAGACTCTAGCCATATGAAATCTTAGTATTCTAAAATTTGAGATTTAATTTAGTCCTTACTTGTGGCTCTCCTTAATTCTACCACCAAGACTCTATTGAGTATTTTTTACAATGATTGGTCCAATGGTGCGTGAGGTTCTCAAAAACCTCAGAATCAATAATAATGGTGGTTTCTCTATTGACCTACCATGGCTTTGATACCAATGTTAGCTTTTGATGTAACATGTAATGAGAGATATCAAAACACAACATGTAGAATAATATGAAATAAAGTAAATCTACGAGATGACTGAAAATATACTATAAATAGAAATGATGGAGATGTTTACAAAAGTAACTATAGAGTAAATAAACACTCCATGAATATAACTACATCTCAAGAATGAGCATTGAGCATATTACACCCCATCACTACATCATGCCACTCTGGTCAACATCACACAGTGACAATGACTTATGACTTATGACCTATGAATTCTTGCTTATCTCTACCTATGGCCCTTTATATAGGAAATAAGTTCCTTGGCCAACACTCTACCTAGATGTGCAAGGGACAACTTACACATGTAAAACTTGCACTTTGAAACTTGTGCATTTATTACATTGCATGTAGAAACAAGATAACTTCCCCCTAAAGTAATCTAATGTCCTAAGTATGTACCAAGAAAGGTACATTTACATTATCCAAATTATGTAATCGTCTATTTCTAACAAAGATAACCCAGTTCCCCTAGAGGGTATCAGGGTGTTGGGTGGCAAAGTGACTAGTGGGGACCCAATCCAAGGTCTCCCTTTAAACCTTGGGGCTTCCTATGCCCCGATGGTGGTTTTCCAAGATTGTAATATTGCTCAGTCAAAAATGTGTTTTGATCTTTCCCTGTATTGGGCAAAATTTGTATCCTTAGTGCTCTTATCACTCTCACTATGAGTGAAGGATCTAGGAATTTGGTCAAAAACATTCAAGGAAGTAGGATTGACCTAGATTCTCTAAGGAGATGGGCGATTTCTATATGGAGGCCATGTGGCTCTTTAGACATTGTTGCATCCCCCAACTCCTTTTTATTGTCAAACTTAGTTGTGCAGCTAATTCCAAGCGTATTCTTGAAAAGGGCCCTTGGTTTTTTGATGAAAGAGGTTTATTTCTACGTCAATGGGGGGTAGATTTTGAGCTTGCTACCCAAAAAATAAACCTTATTCCTCTCTAGGTACGATTTCCAGGTCTGTTGTACCACCTATAGCATGATGATATCTTGAGGATAGTGGCCAAGGACATTGGGAACCTGGTGGCTATTGATCCATGTACCAAGACAAAAAAGAGAATGACTTTTGCTCGCTTCTATGTGATGGCTGACCTTGAAGCTGACCTCCTAGATTCCATTAAACTGGTGGTAGATGAAGGTATAAGGGTTCAATCGATAAAATATGAGAATAAGCCTCTTTGGTGTTCTATTTGTAATAAGTTTGGTCATGTGGTAGCTTGTTGCCCTCATAAGATCTCTACCTAAAGGAAGATTGGGAATAACTACATTGAAAATCTCCCTAGTCAATCGAATGATTTGGATAACTCCTTCCAGGTGGAAGGGTCTAGTTTAGAAATTCGTCCAAATAGTGAGGACCCCTTGGGTGGTTGCTTAGTGATGGATATGATAGCCCAAGAAAGTAACAAGGAAATTTTAAAGTCACCTAAATACTAGCTTCTTGATATGGGAGGTGCCTTATTGAAGGATTCTTTTGAAGATACAGTTTTCTCAATGGTCCAGGTAAACCCCATGTTGGACCTTGTTGATTCTTCCATTTTAGTTAAAAATTCTTTTCCTTTTCTTAACCAGAGTTTGAAGCCCTTAGACTCTGGCAATTTTGAGTCTCAGTTCTCTTGAAAGGTGTCCCCATTAAAATGAGAAGTAAAAAAATGGATGTAGGGATGGAACGCAAAGTGGGAAGACCCACAAATAGATCTCGTCAAGCCCAGGATGCTAAGGCAGAGATGGAATATGGCTCTCAGGCCCTTTTAAACTTTGATGATCAGGTACGTAAATAGATAAAAATTAAATCCTTTTGTTATTCAGCCTAGTCCTCTAGGAGTAAAAAGCAAGATATCCAGAGTTGATTGTGGAACTCTCTCTATGGGATTGTTTTTGGTGTGGCTCAATTGGGTTTCTATCAGGTGTTAGTTTTTGGTGGGAGGTTCCAGCCCTATGTAGGGAATCCTTCAGTTTTACATCCTTTGGGTTGTTGTTTGCTAATAGTTTTGCTCTCAATTTTTCCAGGTTGATTTTTATCTTAGTTTTACAGCCTCTTTGTCTTTAGGAATTGATCTTCCTTAGTTGGAGGTCCTTGCTCTAAGTTGGTTTCCTGCTAGAAGGGATTTCAACTTGCTTTCCTTATTGGGCAAGAAATTTTCCTTTAGGTAAATTTTTAAATTTTCATTTTCAATTTTGGTGCCCTGATTCCCTGTTGCTTCTTCCCGTTGGATGGGAGTGATGTATTTTGAGTGGGTATTTGCCTAGTTTAATTTTTTAATTTTATCAAGATTTTAATTGGATTGTCAGTCTGTGCTCGGGAGATGTCATATGTAGAATCAGTTCTCCTTAGGATATCCTATCTTTCGTTTGTCCTTGTTCGAGTTTGGGGTTCCTTCTCAAAACCTCCTTGTAAAATGTTCGAGGTCCTTTCAAAACCCCTTCTACCTTTTTATCAAAAAAAAATATAGATGCAAGTAATCAAAATGAATATATAGAAAAATTGGCCTTGTGTATCTACCAATTGATTTCAATATATAGGTTAAGAAGAATTGTTACCACTTCGAATAATTTATGTAAAAAAAAATAATTTCAACTAGTACAAGATTTATAAACTATATAAATATAATAAAATAAAAATATTAAGAAGTTGAAATAACATTATAAAATGGGTAGAGGTAGTAGATCGACTGCGTTTTCCATTGAGTATTTGTCAGCTTGAGGTCGACGGTTCCAATCTCAAGCCCCTCTAGGTCCCCCTCAATGGAGTAAATACTTACTTAGACGGGCCAAGTAGAAAAAACCCCAACAATAATTTAAATATTTATATAATTTTAATTATATCAAATATAAAACCTTTCAACTTTATAAAACTTATTTTATATCATTTATTTTGAAAAAGAATTTAAAAATTTTATATTAAAACAAGATCATTTACAAGACTTATTTTATATCATTTATTTTGAAAAAGAATTTGAAAATTTTATATTTAAACAAGATCATATACAAGTTGGGGTGAGATTCCTCCCAACCTTTTTCAACAAGAACATCTATTTACAACAGTAAAATAAGATTGTATCGCTCCAAATTTTTCGCACCCTTACCTTCAGGCAATAGGATCTGCGCCCGAAAGGGGGATGTGAAAAGGATGGGACAATACCTCGGACTGAGAGGCATTTGGAAGGTCCCGCCTCTCGGGGGAGGTGTATAAGGGTGAATTTTCGATGGATGGTGGGTTCACCAGGAAACTTTTGAATGGTAGTTTCCACGCCTAGGTTGATAGTGTGTTTGATGTGTTCATTTTTATGCTTGATCATTCAACTCCTAGGTTTGGCCGATATGAATCTAAACTATTCTATATGCCAATGCTGATTTAAATGAATACAAAAAATAGAAATGGATGCAAATAACAGAGAATATGCTAACTAGAAGATGTCATACCTGATTTCGAATGTCTGATGGAGATTCTGAGTCTTGTAGCGATTCAGATCGTCTCAATTTGTACGTAATCATCTGATATTTCTCGGGATCATCCCAAATCACATAAGGTCATCTGAAATAAGATAGAATCGTCTAAAATCTGACGAATTCGTCAGACGAATTCATCAGAAACCTGCAATCACAAAAACAGACGCAAAATACCAAATATGCAAATGCAAAAGCAAAGGATAATGGTAGAAATAACAACAAACATGCCTAAATAATAGATTATAATAACAAATAAGGAAATGCAGTAGATTTAATGATTGATTTTAACTTTATCATGCGATTATGCTAAATGAGGTGAACTCCAAGATGCATAAAACATAATAACTTAAAACAATGCAGAGATATGATATGAAAAATGCGAAGAAAGCTAAGAAAATGCAAACTCTAAACTCTGACTGCCCCCAATCTGGACTACAGTCAGGATCGCCTCCAATCGTACGAGATCGTTCGTAATCATCCGAGATCGTCCGCGATGATCCAAGCTAGCTTCGACTGAAAAACAATAGAGTTCCTACAATAAAAATGCAAAAATACCAAATGCAAGCAAAATAGTGTGAGGGAATAAGGAGCTAACTCTACAATGAAATCCGTCAACTAAGGGGTTTAGGGGTTCAGGGAGAATCAAGGGGATAAACTAGAAAAATCCTAGTTTATATAGGATTAGGAAGAGGTTTGGGAGGTTGGGGATCATCCCAATCTGGGAGATCTCCAACAAGGAAATCTCCAACTGCGTAGACACGCTTCTGCCCGAGTTGGAGAGGCTGTTGAAACATAAGCTAATTATGAAAATTTGGTTTTGGGACGAAATCGTCTAGACGTTCTGTTCCAGATGAATTCGTCAGATCGGGGACGATTTCGTCTAATCTGAGACGATATCGTCCAACGGTCAAAACAAATCCTAAAAATGGCATGAAAAATGGGGAAAGTGGGTAAAAGGCGGTTTAACGGGCAGTTTGGGGTTGAAATTCAAATTTTAATATTTTATCTTTTTACTAAGGTTTTAACCGTGCCAATTTTAGGGTGCTACATTTTGCCCCCTCTTTAGCGAATTTTCTGAAGAAAATGCGTTAAAGACGAGTTTTCTCGTTTTACGAGAAAGCAAAAATATACTCAATTTTTTAGACGATGATTCTTGGTCGAATCGTACGAATGCTGACTATGGTGCCCCCTCCGTGTTTTTACCCAAATCGAACGTTTGAGGTAAAAACGTGAAAAAGCAAAAATTTAAAATGCTGATTTTTAAATAAATTAAAGAAAATAGGGAAAACCCTAATTCATTTTTACTATTCACTTTTATTGTTCCAGAGCTCTGCAAAGAAGAAAAATGGTGGAGACAGCGCACAGAGCGACAGAGGTCCGACGTGGGCTACGGGTAAGGATCTAATCCTAGTAGATTAGGTTTAATTTAACTTTGTGCAATTTTTTTGATTTAAATTTGATTGTTTGGGGCATCGCGGCCGTTTTTAGGCCATCGACATCGTCGGGACAAAATCATCCCGATTTCGTCGAAATCGTCCCTAGATCGTCGATTTCGTTTGAGGGCGAAATCGGCGAATTAGGGGCGATTTCATCCAACAAGGGGCGATTCCCAAGTTGCGAAATCGTAGATGATTTCATCCTCACAAAGGACGATTTTGCCCAATTTGGGACGATATCATCCAATGGTGGACGATATCATCTTAAACTTGATTTTAAGTTGTTTAATTTGAATGATTGAGTTATTAATGATTTTGTTGTTTTATTATTTGTTTTGCAGAAGGGGTTACTAAAGAGCCGAGAATGGAAATACGACGGGCTAAGAGATGACATAGCCGTGCTCGACTAGGCAGAGCATGACCGACTTGGACAGGTCGGTCTGCAGCATGTGGCAGAGATGCCACAAGTACCGACTGACATGGGGCTACTGACAACCCTAGCAGAGAGGTGGTATCCGGGGTCATCCTATTTCTGGTTACCGACAGGGGAGATGGCTCCCACTCTAGAGGACGTATGGAGGATCATGAGGATCCCCATACAAGGACGGCTGATGATGCCTACGGCCAATCAGGGCCAGGCGATGATGAGGCTCACTGGAGACCCGAGCTTCACCCTGGAGAAGGGCGGAGTGAACATCGAGTCACTATGGTAGATGCCTAGGGCATCTAGGCTGACACGAGTTTTGGTAGGAGTTGTCGGTGGCTTACTACTGTGCCACCAGAGCGGATGCAGACTACCATGGGTGCTCTCAGACATAGTCTGCGACATGAGAGACCACGGGTATAGATTTGCATGGGGCAGCTTTGTTCTTTGCCGCTTGTATAGGATCCTGCATGGGGTCATATACAAGGGAGGTCGATGTCTGGTTTTGACATCGCTACTGCAGGTTTGGTGCTGGGAGCACATTGCGGTGCAGAGGCCGGTAGGGCTCCCATTGACAGGGGTTGACCGGGAGAGGCCTCGGGTTTTCTATTGGTGGCTACAGCGGGGGTCACAGTGGCGGATAGATCTGTCGATGTCACGGAGGTTGCTAGATGACCTCATCCCAGACCAGATCACCTGGAGGCCGTGGCGAGAGCACCCCGGGTGGGCAAGAGTTGGCTCGCATCAGGCGAGTCTACTGGCTGAGGATGGAGTGGGGAGAGGTAGAGCTCCACCGCTATGACCGGGTACTATGATAGTTCGGTCTACAGCAGGGGATCCCTTCTCTCAGGGATTACGAGTACTCCCGGACTATTCGGGATAGTACTACACTGAGCGGGGCTCTAGATATGCAACGATTCTGGAGTCAAGACGTGGATGATGCCCCCATCCAGCCAGTGGATGGTGACGATATCGGGGTTGCGGATGGCTACGATGCCTGGTACGTAGGCATCCACCCTCCTCGAATGATGAGGGTGTAGGGTCTAGTGCACGTTGTGGTGCACCAGATGGGGAGGCGATGGCAGGCTGCTATTGAGGCAGCGTGGGGTCACGAGGGGAGAGAGCAGCAGTGGTCCCCATAGGAGAGACGCCAGAGGATGGCACGGGCTCCACAGAGGCCATGAGAGATAGGGCGGAGGGAGGAGGGACTCCCTTCGCAGTAGGGGGAGAGACCACCATCGCCTGATAAGGGCAAGGGTGTTGACATAGGGGGGGGGGGGGGGGGGGGGGGGGGGGGGGGGGGGGGGGATCTAGTAGTGCGGTCCATGATATACAGACCGCATTCTACCAGGGTGTATACTTCCAGCTGGTTCCAGAGGGCCAGAGGGTGTAGCTGCCAACCAACATTGCAGAACCAGTCAGGCTAGGATCGGCGAGGACATCCTCTCGATCGACGACGAGGACCCGAGATACATCCCGGACCTCTATGGGACCACCTCCTCCATGTCAGGTGGGGGAGGAGATGAGGCTGAGAGCTCGAGGGCTTCTCGAGGCTAGGTGTCTATGGACTATAGATTTTGTAGAGATTTTTGAGAGGATTGAGTATGCCAGGGTATAGATTGTGGCATACCAATCCAGTTTTGATATGATGTATATAATTTTTTGATATATATATATGATCTTGTTTCTGATGATATGACTTGTTCATATGTTTTTATGATGCTTTAATGTTTGAATTGTTTGCTTATTGGATTGATGATTCATGTAATTATGTTGTTTGGAAATATTATAATTTGATGTCATGCTGTAAGATTTTAAATGAAATAATCTGATGTAAACAATTGGTTGTGGTGGTGTGATTTGATGAAAAATAAAAAGAGACTTCTAACAATAATTTCAAAGGACATTGTCGCTGTTATAGACCATTTCATGGAGTCGCCGCTCACTCGGTCGTCAAGCTAATCCCAGTATAGAAATATTGTTAAAAGTAAAAGAGTGCTTAAGAGACTGTCTTAAGACTTTGTGTTGTAATGATGGAGATAATGATGGTTTGATGATTTGTTTTCAGATTTTCATAAAAATAGTATGCATGAGATACGAAAAGAAATATGATTTTGCTAGGCATAAATTCCTAAGTGTGATAAAATTTTGAACAATTCCTTAGAATTTATACCATGGTTGCAAAATTGAATTTGAACATAATGACATGAAATAGAATAAGTGTTCGTTTGTTTGTAAAGCATAATTGTGTAACATAATGATGCAAGTCATATGTTTTGATGAATTTTTTTTTAAATAAATGGAAAATAAAATTAGAACAATGGTTTGCGCTAGGCATAGAATTATAGGTATAGACTTATACCATCATCGCGAAATCCAAAGAAGAAAATAGATTGTTGGTTTTATTGCAAGATGAATTTTTGACTTTTGATAAATAGAAAAAATAATAATATGAAAATTTTGTTTGAAATTATTTTTGAGATTTTGTGAGAAGATGTATGTAATTGCTTTTATACAAAACAAGAAATTCTGAAATAAAAGGGTAAAATTATTCCGAAAAGAGTTACAGAAATATTTTAAATTATCTCAAAGAGAAATGTAGATTTATAAGGAATCCTCATGTGCAAATGTGAGTTCATTACCGATCTTGATTTATCATAATGATACAAAATCTCTCAAATACAAATGTGTGTGCGATTGTATTGTTCATTCACCAATTTTGAGCAAGATAATTTGATACAAGTAATTTGCCTTGACCAAATGAATGTTCGTTGACCATGATTTATATGCATGTAACCGTACCAGACTACTATGTAAGTTAGGTTATCAAGAGCTAGCTAATCCATAAGCTGACAGAGGTCTATACAAAAGAAGGTCGCTAATGTGACAGACATATCGCCACGCTAGGGATTACCCAAGGCCAAGCGGGTTGGGCACAAACCACCTGTTATGGGGCTTACCTCACAGTTTTCGAATAATTGAGAATTCCAGGGATTCAAGCTCATTCACCCTTCTTTTCTTTTCAAGGGGTAGGGAAAGGATTTTATTGCATTTTGCTTTTGCGTTTCTCTTTTGCTTCTTTTTTTTTTTTTTTTGTACTTTTGTATTTTTGCTTGATATTTGAGAAAATACTGAAATATTGTTGTGATGATACAAAATAACCTTTTTCTTTTTCTCTTTTTCTTGAACTTTTCTTTTTCTTCCTATGCTAGGGATACTTGCTCGGATTAGTTGTAGAGCAAGGGATTTTTATTCTGGGTAGGGGTGAGCTTGTCCTTTTGTCAATTCTCAAAGATTCTAGACCATGTGCATGATAGGATAGCAGGGGAAACTTTTCGCTCAGGAAACCATTTCTACTATGTAGCATCATATCGAATTTGCAATGAAATCATTTTAATGTGAAAAGATATACTTGGTTCAAGTAAATAACAAGATCAGTTCTCTATGCTCAAAACTTTATTTAATTCAACTGTGGACTTTGATATAAGAGAGATGAATAATCATACCAAATAAAATCAAGATATTTATTCATGTGAATGTGAAAGTGCGGGATTCCAAATAAATGCTAATTTATCCAAAATAACTAAAAATATAACTGCAATACTTCACGATTTGACAGGTACAAAAATAAAAGATGTTTTTGAAGATTTTGATGATTTGGATGTTTTTAATTTTAAGTTATGAATTGAAAGAAATACAAGATAATTGTTTTTTTGAAATGTTTTAAATAAGTGACTAAAAAGGAAATAATATGCAAAACAAATATATACAATGATGAAATGACCAATTTTTATGCATAGTAACGTTTAAGATGCATAATGTTCATAGGTTCTTTAAGTTCTTTACCATCTAAGGTAGATAATTTGTATGCTCCTGATCCAAATTTAGCAGTTATGACATATGGTCCAAGCCAGTTGGGCTCAAATTTACCTTTAAGGTTTTTAGTTGCATTAGTATTTTTTTGATTTTCTTTTAAGACAAGGTCACCGATCTCAAAGGATCGAGGATGAACTTTCTTAAGATATGCTCTCTTAAGTTTATTTTGGTAGGCACAAAGATGCTCCAAAGCATTGATGCACTTTTCATCTAGAAGTTCTAGTTGACTAAATCTTCCAGCACGATATTCATCCCCTACTTCAGTATCTTGAAGTAGTAGAGCTAAAGAAGGAACTTCTAATTCAAAGGGAAAAATGGCTTTAGCACCATAAACCAATAAAATTTTAATTTTCAATGCCAAGGCAACTCGTAATCCAAGGATAAGAGCTTCATATAGGGTATGGAGCAAATGTTAATTTGAAGGACGAGGTATAAGATGTTTTTGGAGATATTAAATTTTCTTTGGGTTCGTCAAAGTATAGGGACCATTACTGAGATGGTCTGCCTTTAGTTTAAGGCATTCATCGGAAACTCAATGATGAGGGGATGAGTAGATTCTAAGGGTGCATAGCTAATTGATCTGCTATGATTTGACCTTTAATAGACTTTGTCCTATGAACGTGAGTTCAAATTCGCTTAGCGCAAGAACCCACTTGGTTGTGCGACTGGATAAATATGGTCGACTCATGAGATATCACAAAGGGTCGAATTTGGCAATAACATACGTTTTGAGCATATAATGTCATAGTTTCTATGTAGAAAATACGACTGCTAGGCATAATTTCTCTAATATGGTATAGCGAGTTTCATAACTGATTAAGGTTCTATTGATGTAATAATTAGCACGTTCTTTCTTCTCATCGTCAAGCTGAGCTAACATAGCTCCTAAGGCAGAATCAAAAGTAGAAATGTACAAGATAAAAGGATGATCAGATCTAGGTGGGGAAAGCACTAGTGGTTTGAGGAGATATTGCTTAAGGAGTTCAAATGCTTCTTGGCATTCTTCGTCCCAATGAAAAGAGGCATCTTTCTTAAGAAGCTTAAGAAAGGGTCCAGTTTTGTCTGCCAACTTGTCGATGAAGCGACGAATAGCTTGAAGCTTACCTTGTAAACTTTGTAATTCTGATATATTGGTGGGTGCGGGCATATCTGTGATAGCCGCGATCTTGAGAGGGTCAATTTCAATGCCACGTAAAGAAACTATAACCCCTAATAATTTACCGGACTTAACTCCGAATATGCATTTAGCTGGATTTAGTCGGATAAGATATTCCCTTAACCGATCAAATACTTTCCTTAAGTCATTTAAATGATCATCTTCTTTGATGGAACGAGCTATGATATCATCTACATAATCATGTAGGATATCATGCATCATATCGTGAAAGATATAAGTCATAGCTCGTTGATAGGTTGCACCTGCATTCTTTAAGCCAAATGGCATCACTTTCCAACAAAAGGTTCCCCAAGGGGTAATAAAGGTTGTTTTGGCCTGATCTTCGAGAGCTATCCTGATCTGATTATAACCAAAAAATCCATCCATTAAGGATATCATTCCACTTCTAACAGTAAAGTCAATGATCTGATCCATGTTGGGAAGAGGAAAATCGTCTTTAGGGCATGCAACATTAATGTCTCTAAAATCTGTGCAAACCCTAACTTTAGTGGCTTCTTTCTTAGTTACTGGAACTACATTAGAGATCCATTCGAGCATAATCAATGGCTTGTATAAAAATGACTTTCAACAGTTTTTCTAGTTCTCCTTTGACTAGTAAGGCCACTTTAGGATGCATTTTTCTAAGTTTCTGTTTAACAGGTTTAGCATCTGGATGGACTACTAGATGATGCATAACTACAGAAGGGTCCAAACCTGGCATGTCTTCATATGTCCAAGCAAAGACATCTTCATAGTCTTTAAGAAATGAAATGTATTTATCTTGTTTTTCTTGACTCAATTCTGATCCAATATTGATTATGTGAGGGTTATGTTCGGTTCCAATGTTAATTTTTATAATGTTTTCAACTTCCATATGTAAATCTCTCTCAAAATTAGGTGGGGCGGATGAAACACCCAATTCTTGTAATTCTTCCAAGGTTAGCTTGGATAATTCATCTTGAGGAGTCGTAGCTTCAAGCTGGGCTATACTCGGGATAGAGCCATCAAAATAAAATTCATTATATAACAATTCCTCAATGGAAACATCATGAAAGATATCTCCCTCCAACTCGTCGTCGGATTCGGCAATCATTTCAGGGTAGGCTATGGATAGCATATTGCAGGTAAAGGAATTATTCTTTAGACACAAAGAATCTTGTTTATCTAGATAATCTTGATAACATACGAGATGGTCATCATCCTCAAATGGAAAGGGCTGACCTTTACTAGAAAATAGGCCCACACCACAACGGGCAGGCCATGGTTCTACCTCAAAAGGTTCTTTCATACCATTTTGGAAAGGTCCCAAACCTTTCCCTTTATATCCCAATTTAAGCATTATGGGCTTAGCTTTAAGATAATCATTAGCAAAATAGCATCTAGCATATCCATCACAATGTGTCTTAATGTTTCTGGGTATTCTTCCCCAATCATATCCTTTATAAATAAAAGCACAACTCCCGACTTGGTAGATACTTCCCATAGGTTGTGGGAGGCCCAAGGTACGAGGAGAGGGTGGGAGTTTATTTAAAAGGAGGGAAGTCTGCATGGCAGTGTTGGCTTCCTCAGATATAAGAATTTTAGATAAATCGGGTAAGAGCTCATCAGTGAGAGCATAAGAGGTAGAAGGAACATTTCCTACATCGTCGGGTGTAGAAAGGATGCCTGTAGTGGATGTAGATGTCATAGGGATATTGATGGGTGAGTCTATAGGTATGGAAGATATAGGAGTAAAACAAGAAGCATTGGTTGTAGGTTTAGGATCTTTTCGAGGTCCTAATGTGGTTTGTTCAGAAGATGGTTGAGCTATATGTATAGGTGTAGTTGAAAGAGTAGATGATGTTATGGGTGTGTGTTTCACACGTTTGGACGGATGATAAGAATTAGGATGTGTGGATGACAAGGCAGGGCAAAATTGAACTCCAACAGGTTCTGCCAAAGCGCACATATCAAAGGGTCTAGGATCACCATGAATGGTAACCAACTGGTTTTTAAATTTGAATTTAACACACTGATGTAAAGTGGAGGGAACCGCTCGCATCGCATTGATCCAAGGGTGACCCAAAAGTATATTGTACGATGCAGGGCAATGTACAATAAACACGGTCGTATCTAGGGTTCTAGGACCAACTTGCAAGGGTATAGTAATGACTCCACACGTTTCTTGTGTCTCGTCATTGAAGGCTTTTATAATCATATCAGTTCTTTTCATTTCGTCACTTCTAAACCCAAATCGTTGGTAGAAGTCAAAAGTGCAGATGTTTAAAGATGAACCATTATCAATCAAGACTCGTTTAACGACTACATCTCCAATTAGGGCAGTAATATATAAGGGGTTATCCTTATGTAAACTATGTTGCGGGATATCTTTATCTCGAAAGTCAATACAATCGACTTCTCGAGTGATGATAGTATTGGACATGGCTTCAGGTTGAATATTTTGTGGTACCATCATTTGGCTTAATGTGAGCATTAATTCATCCCTATGGGTAGGAGAAGATCTTAACAGGTCCAAAAGGGAAATTCTAGCTGTAGTATTGGATAATTGTTCATTAATATTGTAAGGAGGCTTAGGTTGAACATTAGACGCATAATTCCATTTATTGGGATTTTTCAAAACAAATGGGGCTGATCCATCATTCTGAGTTTGATCCTGTTGAGAGTTTTGAGCCTGTTGTCTGGTAACGGCTCCGATGGTTCCTACAATATTATTTTGCGGGTGATGAATAGGTCTTGGTCTAGCGTTTATGGCTTGTTCATTAGAAACTATTTGGTGAGAAGATGGTCTAGTAGTGACTCTTCTAGGAAATGGTTCTTCTGGAACCATAGAATTTGTGATAGGTTGAATAGGATCTGATTCATCTTCAGAACTATTCGATTGATTTGAGGTGATTTCCATGTCACTTTCAGGTCTCATATTCGGTGTCACTAAGATCAAGTATCCGAATATTATGTAGAGGTTTGGTCGTAACTATGGATAAAGTTGTGTCAAATATTTGAGGATCATGAACAGGTAATTGTCCACTAATAGTCCCTACATATCGGGTAGGAGGAGGAACATTGTGATGCTCAATTTGATTGGCCACCTCTTTACCATGTTTTGGTAAAGGATGTTGAAATATGTCCAATGATTGATTGGCATTCTGATTCTGATTTTGGGGAATGCTCTTTTGAGCGTTATTAGAAGGATTTTGTTTAGGTTGGAAGGCTTGCACCTCCATCTCATTATTATCAATCAAATCTTGTATTTTATGTTTTAATATTTTACAAGAGTTGGTAGCGTGTCCAGGTCCTCTATGAAAATCACAATATAAATCAGCTCTGTATCCGGGTATGGTTGGATCAGGTTCTCGGATAGCTGGTAATTGGATCAAGCCTCGTGCTAGTAATTGCGGGAGAATGGTTGATAAAGGTTGATTTAACCTAGTAAATTCTTGGGGTGGTTTATCAAGAGGTTTCAATATAAACTTCTCTGTTGTTTTTGCAGTATTAACATTAGCAATGTTTTTGCTATCAGTGACTCCGTCACCCACAACTTGTTTATTTTTATATTGATTTCTGGATGTTTTCTCATCATCTTTCTTTTTGAGCTGACCTCTTCTAATGAGAGCATCTTCCACCCTTCGAGCTAAGTCTATAGCTTGATCGAAGGTGGTCAAGGTAGCA
Organism: Wollemia nobilis; assembly: GCA_028583015.1. Classification (NCBI taxonomy): domain Eukaryota; kingdom Viridiplantae; phylum Streptophyta; class Pinopsida; order Araucariales; family Araucariaceae; genus Wollemia; species Wollemia nobilis. The sequence goes on along the minus strand of JAQPPZ010000613.1, from coordinate 1,120,921 downwards.
GATTGATAATTCATAGGATAGTTGTTCTTGTAAATTATTGATAAAAATATCCAACATCTCCCGATAAGGTAACACAAAGTGTAATTTTCCTATCAACTGTCTCCATCGAGCTAAGAAGTCAGCAAAACACTCATCTTTGTCTTGTTTTAGGTTGTACAAATCTTTAATGGTTACATGCCTTTCGATATAGGCACTAAATTGATGCACAAAAGACTCAGCGGTCTCTTCAAAATTTCTCAAAGAATGAGTGGGTAGTTGATAATACCACTCCAATGCCATCCCCCCTAAGCTTTTCGAGAACATTTTTAGTAATAGCAAATCATCATGTGATATGTCATGACATGCTATCCTAAACATACGAAGATGCTCTATGGGATCTTCGGTTCCTTTATATATAGGTAGGACAGGCATAGGAAAGTGTTTGGGATATGGTTGTGCTACAACTATAGGATCTAGAGGTTGACTACACATCTCTCGATAATTGTACGAGGGACGGTAGGGATCTATTTTGGTCCATGCGAGAGACTAACTGTTTCACCATGGCTTCCAGATTACCAGTTTGTCCACCATATTGGTTTGGTGGTACATGAGTATGGGATTTGTGACCGTAGGAAGGCGGGACATAAGGATTAGATGCTATATTGCTGTTATGCAAATGGTTGGTAGGAAGAGTATTATGAAGAAGATTTGTTGTAGCATTATGTTGTATCCCAGATTGTTGGAAATTGGTATTTGGTTTTGTTTTAGGCTTTTGTTGATTTGAGGTATATTGATCAATAGCTTGGCGAAATAGAGTAGTGAATGAAGGTTTCTTTTGTGTGGGGATAACCCTTGGCTTGGTAATAGGCACTCTAGGTGGTTGGGTAGCCTCGTTGTTGTTGCATGTTCTAGATTATAGCAGCCATGTCCAAATTGGACGGTCCAACTTGATCACTCTCTTGATCAACAAAGGACAAAGGATTAGTGCGTGTGTGATATATGTCTTCTAGGGTTGCTTGAGTGTCACTAATTTGATCTTTATCCATATGAACTGCTCTATTAAGGGTGCCAATATTATTATTGAGAAATTTCCAAAAATGGTCCATGTTCTCAAAAGTAACAGCTCCTCCTGGAGTTATTTTAGGAGATGAGGATCCTTCCTCTCTATCATTTTCTTTTTGTTCATTTGCGTCCACAAATTCTTCTTCTTGTTGGTTTAAGGTTACTTCTTCCTGAATTGGGTCTTCAAGAAGGGCATCTGGTTTATTTGTGGTTTTTCCTAACCAATCTTCTTCTACTTCAATTTGTTTTCCATTCCCGAGTCTAGTCATTGTGTCTAAATTTAGGTTTTAGCAAATATATATTAATATATTTGCAACAGATCTTGGGAGGTATATATTTTAATTATATACCTACTATAATACTTAAAAGAAAATGTTTTGATTTTTTTTTTTTATAATTTTATTTTGTTTTTGTTTTTATGCTTATAAAGACAATAAACAACACACTAAATACAAGAAATAACAATAATAAAATAATAACTTAGTTTTCTATAAATAGTTTATAGATATCATTGATAGGATCAAGTTCATCAGGAGTCATAAAATGCTCCTCTTCAAATTGGAAATTGTTTTTCAAGAAGTCAACAAAGTGTGCTATGGTGATATTATCTGTTTTAGATTCTTTTTTGTAAAAATAAATCTCATGGCAATACTCTCGATATAACACAGCTCTGGGAACTCTATTCCATATTTTTCTATCCGTAAGAATCACCTTCTTGGTCCTCTATACGAGCTAGAAATTGATGTACTATGGCTGCATTCTCAAGGTATTCCTCAAAGGTATACAACTCAGAAGACACAAGGGCTCTTTTATCTGCTAACCACCTATGGCAAGCTCTCTGAAGTTCATGATACAAAATCACTTGATCGGAGCGATTCTATCTAGGACAAACCTCTTGATTTGCCTAAGTTTGGTTGCTCTAGATGAAATGAGATCCAATCTCCTATCAAGTTCGTCCCACAAAGGTTGAACCCTATTTGTTTGAGGTACTCTAAGCACAGAAGTAATCTCTATAGCTGCTAATTGATTTTCAACATTAATGGTGACAACTCGTCTTTTATTATAGTCTACCATCTAAATATGACATGCAAATTTTTTTGAGTCTAAATGCATTTATGTTTTGGTTTTTATTATTTTTATTTTTAGAAAGTTTTTGTTTTCAAAAGGTTTCTGTTTCACGTCGGGTTCACCAAAATGTATCGCTCCAAATTTTTCGCACCCTTACCTTCAGGCTATAGGATCCGCGCTCGGAAGGGGGATGTGAAAAGGATGGGACAATACCTCGGACTGAGAGGCCCTTGGAAGGTCCCGCCTCTCGGGGGAGGTGTATAAGGGTGAATTTTTGATGGATGGTGGGTTCACCAGGAAACTTTTGAATGGCAGTTTCCACGCCTAGGTTGATAGTGTGTTTGATGTGTTCATTTTTATGCTTGATCATTCAACTCCTAGGTTTGGCCGATATGAATCTAAACTATTCTATATGCCAATGCTGATTTAAATGAATACAGAAAATAGAAATGGATGCAAATAACAGAGAATATGCTAACTAGAAGATGTCATACCTGATTTCGGATGTCTGATGGAGATTCTGAGTCTTGTAGCAATTCAGATCGTCTCAATTTGTACGTAATCATCTGATATTTCTTGGGATCATCCCAAATCACAGAAGGTCATCTGAAATCAGACAGAATCATCTAAAATTTGACGAATTCGTCAAACTAATTCGTCAAAAACCTGCAATCACAAAAATAGACGCAAAATACCAAATATGCAAATGCAGAAGCAAGGGGTAATGGTAGAAATAACAGCAAACATGCCTAAATAATAGATTCTAATAACAAATAAGGAAATGCAATAGATTTAATGATTGATTTTAACTTTATCATGCGATTATGCTAAATGAGGTGAACTCCAAGATGCATAAAACATAATAACTTAAAACAAGTGCAGAAATACGATATGAAAAATGCAGAGAAAGCTAAGAAAATGCAAACTCTAAACTTTGATTGCCCTCAATCTGGACTACAGTCAGGATCACCTCCAATCGTACGAGATCGTCTACGCTCCTCGACAAAATCATCCGTAATCGTTCGAGATCGTCCACGACGATCCAAGCTAGCTTCGATTGAAAAACAGTAGAGTTCCTGCAATAAAAATGCAAAAATACCAAATGCAAGCAAAATAGTGCAAGGGAATAAGGAGCTAACTCTGCAATGAAATCCATCAACTAAGGGGTTAGGGGTTCAAGGAGAATCAGGGAGAATCAGGGGGATAAACTAGAAAAATCCTAGTTTATATAGGATTAGGAAGAGGTTTGGGAGGTTGGGGATCATCCCAATCTAGGAGATCTCCAACAGGGAAATCTCCAACTACGCAGACACGCTTCTGCTCGAGTTGGAGAGGTTGTTGAAACAGAAGCTAATTATGAAAATTCGGTTTTGGGACGAAATCGTCTGGACGTTCTGTTCCAGACGAATTCGTCAGATCGGGGACGATTTCGTCTAATCTGAGACGATATCGTCCAACGGTCAAAACAAATCCTAAAAATGGCACGAAAAATGGGGAAAGCGGGTAAAATGCGGTTTAACGGGCAGTTTGGGGTTGAAATTCAAATTTTAATATTTTATCTTTTTACTAAGGTTTTAACCATGCCAATTTTAGGGTGCTACCAAGATCTACATTGGAAACAAATATCCTAAACCAAATTTCTACAAGGGTTGTCCGCTTGTTTACAACAATTAAAAAGATCTGCATTGGAGCCAAATCTCCTAAACCATATTTCTATAATGTTGTCCAAATTAGCTAAACATTGGATTTGCTCACCAACCTGCGTAATCCTCTTATCCTCAATAGCCATGTCACTATGCCACTGAACCCCTACCTCCTTCTTAATACCCATCTTAGCCAAGAAGTCTACCACTTTATTTAGATATATACTCACATAAACTGGAATCACATTATCTAATTCTCTCCACAATTACTTAATTTGGGTGATAAGAATCCTCAACCTCCATGTCTTCAAAGCAAAGTTCCTTATGCAATCCAGAGCTCCTACCAATATTTGAGAATCTGATTCTAGGATTATCCTCTTCTTACCTTGTCTTACTACCCAAATAGAAGCATATTTGATAGCTAAGGCTTATGCTTCATTGTTTGTGGCCCTTCCCAAGCCTTGCAGTTCCCAATAGAGCACTATCCCAACATGATTTCTGCAAATCACTCCAATTCTAGCTCTACTCGGATTGCATTTTGTAACTCCATCAATATTAATTTTAATCCAACCTTCTAGGGGTGGTTTCCAACTAGCTTTGTCCTGCCCCTCTTGCACTTCAACTTCCTTCTCCATCATCCCTATATTAGTCCAAGTTTCCTCTTTAGCACACAATGCCATAATTTCCGTGATTTTGCTCCAAATGACTTGCCAAACTCCATCTAAGGATGAAAAGGTTTCTCTGAAAATTCTGCCATTTCTCTCCAACCACACTTGCCACCAAATGAAATTTAATCCAAGCTTCCAACCGATACAAAAAGCTTTAGATTTAAATCTACCCTTATTTCATCTTTCCCAAATATTAATCCGATTCAAATCACCATTAGCTCGAATTTCATAATATAAAAATCATCGCTCCTTGGCGTGTAAATGGGCACTCAAACATCAAGTGGTCAAATGTTTCTTCAATCTTGTAGCATAAAACACATTGAGATGGACCGTTGATTCCCCTACGTCTTAAATTATCAAAAGTAAAAATTTCATTTTGCATGAACTACCAAGCAAAAAAGTATACTTTCGACCAATCCTTGGACTACCAAATATTTTTCCAATCCTCAACTTGATATGAATGAGGAGGAGGTTCTGGAAGGATCTTGTCATATCCATCCTTCACTATGTAAACTCCAAGGCTTCTATAACCCAAACTAATTCATCCTCCTCATCTTTACCTTTATCCGTGAGAAATCTTTTTACTAAGATTTGAGTCATCTCTAATTTATTTTATATTATTAAACAACAAAATTTAAAAACTTCTAAAAATAATAAATTAATTAAAAAAACATATAATATAAATTATTTTAAAAAATAAAACCTTATTTAAAATATTAAACTGTACAATTTAAAAATTATCTACTTTTAAGCATAATACTTTTCCGAGGAATCAAACTTGGTGTGGCCCAAATTTTCCACATGATACCTTCCATCAAACAATATTAAGGAATATTTCAAACTGATCAACATTACTAGTTTGTACTTCCGCTGGCTTTCGCTGATTGCATTTCATGTGTTGTTAGAGGAAAATAAAAAATAGGCTCCAGCAGACACGGAGGAAAGAAAAAAAAAAAAACTCCACCAGACACGGAGCTTAAAAAAAAAAAAAAAGCTCCACCAGACACGGAGCGAAAAAAAAAAAAACTCCATCAGACACGGGAGGGAAAAAAATATAGGCTCCACCACACACAGTGCGGACCCACAGTGCGAACCCATTGTAAGAATTTAAGCAGAAAATAATTGTAGTGCAATATGGAAATGGAATAAGGTTCCTCTCAAGAATCATTTGTTTTAAAGCGGTAGAGAGACATTCTTATCACATTATAGCATAGCTGGCATGAACTTCATTTCAAAAAAATTCTGTTCTGCATTGATTTTATTTACTATTTCGATAGCTATAAAATTAGACCTTTATTTGCCACATTTTCTCGTTGATCTTTGCGGTAGATGGACTCCCTTGGTCGATCTCTAGTCTACTCCAATCTTCTTCATCCTACTACATATTTTTAAGACTATTTTCCGTTAGATTTAATTTTAAATTGTTACCTTTAATTTAAAAATGGGAAAAAAATGTAGCCCATCATGTTTCTCTTCCATCTGAGGTTATTGAAGATGAGAATACCCTCGATGTTAGCGTTTTATCTACGTGGTTGAGGATACAAGCCACATCGAGGAGTTGATTGAGCAAAGTTTCAAAACCCGCAACTTTTAAAAAAATCGGTCGCTTAATTTTGGAAAGTTAGTTGGTAACTCCGAAAAATTCGGTAATAAAACAAATGCAATAATTGGAAAGTTGATTTTGTACTAGATATTTATTATAATAAGTGTAATTATAATTTATAAAATAATTTATTGTAATTAGATATTCGTTGTAGGTTAAATTAAAAAGTTTATCCAACTCAACTCGAGGTTATAGTAGTAGAAAAAAGTAGGATTCGAATCCATAGCAAAGCATAGAAAATTGTAACTAGCTACAGAATCCTTTAATATAATAATAATAATAATAAAAACATAAAAACATAAAATGTAAAGTAGTTTTTAAAAATAAATTTTTATTTTTAAATATAATAGTGTTTAACAAATAAATATCTAATTTGTTTTATTTTCAAGATAATATAAATTTTATTTTTTTGTTTGATAGGAAAGTTGGTTACAACCACACTATTTTTAGTTGTTGATAAGTGCAATGTTCAAACCACAAAGGCTGAATCCACCAAACCTATTCAATAAAATAATATAATTTTATTATAGTAAGCAATAATCCTATTACATTTTTTTTTTTCAAAACCTTCTTTTTCAACATATAAATATTTTCTCATGAAATAATTTTCCTTTAAAGGCATTCAACTGTTTTGAATTATCCAACATGCTTATAGCTTAATTTTCTCAAAATTAAGGCCACAACCCCTTACGAAATTATTCTAGCTAAAACTGGAATGTTCCCTTTAGAAGCAATTGCTATGACCAAGCTATTATGTTATTTGAAAAAAAACAGAAAACATGAAAAACGACAGATTTCCTAGGGCAGCTAGGGACGAAGAGTTGCATAGACGAAAGAATACATGGATGAAACAAAATCAGAAATGGATGAAACGTTGAGAGATCAACATAAATGAATGCCCAAATGTCAACAAAGACAAAAAATTATGTGAATGAAAAGTTTAGAAGTGGAATGTGGAAACATGCCAGCAAGAAAAGATAATATTATATTGCAAAGTTTAACCCAACGTATGACCACAAAGAAAAAACATATATAGGCACTAAAATCAAGTGGAAGAAAAAAATCCTCATTGCTCAAATAAGGATTAGCTCTCATAGGCTTAGATGTGAAACAGGGAGATGGACAACGCCCAAAGAACAATGGGAAGAAAGAATATGTACTCTATGCAAAGACAGGGAGAACAATGTGAAACAGGGAGATAAGGATTAGCTCTCATAGGCTTAGATGTGAAACAAGGAGATGGACAACACCCAAAGAACAATGGGAAGAAAGAATATGTACTCTATGCAGCACAGGGGTAGTAGAGACAAAGGAACACTTCATCTATAAATGTGTGAGTTTTTCAAATATTCGTGACAAATACAAAGAAACACTTGGAAACAGATCTATGGTAGAGTTATTTGAAGAAAATAAAATAATTTTTTTTTGGAGAATTGCTAACCCAAATTAGCAAGAGAAGGAACAACCTTCTCAAAGATATTAAAAACCATATGATATGATTTGAGTAGTTGTACTTGTATATTTGAGGTCCCATAGACCATATTTGGGTCTTGCGGACGTAATTAAATTTTTTCATTTAGTTTCATTTCATTTCCATTGAAACATATATTTAAAATTTAAGGTTTAATAAATTTGTATAATATAAATGTTACAAGCTTTTTTCAAAACCTTCATTTTCAACATATAAATTTTCTCTCATGAAATAATTTTCCTTGAGAGGCATTCAAATTTCTTGAATTATCCAACATGCTTATAGTTTACATTCCACTTAATTATCCAACACGAGGCATTCAACTTTATTGAATTATCCAACATGCTTCTAGTTTACATTCCACTTAATTATCCAACACGAGGCATTCAAATTTCTTGAATTATCCAACATGCTTATAGTTTACATTCCACATAATTATCCATCATGAGGCATTCAAATTTCTTGAATTATCCAACATGCTTATAGTTTACATTCCACTTAATTATCCAACATGCTTATAGCTTACAATCAAGTGCAAATGTCAAAACTTTCAAAACTTTTGATGTAATAAAGAGATATATCCCAATCCAAGGCCTAGGTGGATTGGTAAGTGTTAGTTTAGATGGGCACTTACCAAGAAGAGACCTAGGTTTAAACCTTGGTGGTGCCAGCTAGCAAAAGAAGTAGAAATAGTTTGATCTGAATCCTCTAAGTACCTACTAGACCCACGTAAATCGACAACGAGGATACAAACCTCATAATGAGACCTAGCAAGAGTTATAAAGAACCTAAGATTAGAACTCTCCTTGACAATAGAAAATAACTCTAAGGAAGAAGAGAAGATATATATCCCCACACATCTCATATGCAATTATAATATTTCTAGATCTGTTCGCAAGTGCGCATTATCCCCTCCTTTGACTGCCAAAACTACCGATGTAATGATAGCGTAAGCTTTCTTGCCGTGCTGTGCCTGCCAACTTTTTCTTTTCTCAATGTTTGCAGTAGCAAAGGGTTGGTCATAGTTCTAGACCTACTCACTGAGAAGAGGAGGTCATGATCCAAGTTAGAAGTACATCCAATTTGATTCTACCAAACCATCTTTATCATATCACAATAATACAATATTTGATATATATTATGCTCACCCCAAAAATTCCTGCTCAACATGTCTGTCGTGAACTCATGATTGTCCTCGTTGAATCAGGGTTTTGGGGTTGAATGGAGAAATGAAGGAGGAATTTTCACTCCACATTTCGTTGTCTATTAAACGATGAACCCTCTCTCTGAGATGAACTTGATCCCAGTACAAGTATTCGCCTAGATCTTTGCACAGAAACACTTTTTATTTGTTGTTGTTGAAGTTTTAATTAAATTTTTATTTGCCGTCAGGAGCGATGCCGAAGTCTGGGAGCGTAATGCAAAGTGTGAAGTACAAAGTGCGAAGTGCAAAGTAGGGAGGGCCCAAAGTCGGGTTGTGCATGGACCGAGGTGTGAAGTCGGGTTGCACACGGATCAAGGTGCGAAGTCAAGTTGTGCTGGTCAAAGGTACGAATTCGGGTTGCACTGGTCAAAGGCAGTGAAGTCCGACTTTGTTGCGAAGTTGGGAGGACATCTCCAGACTTAGCCAAATTTTTGCCTTGCAGACTTTTGCTATTCGGAGGTTTGCGCAGCTACAACGTTGGTTTCCCTGGCTTGGAAAAAACTATACAGGAGGAGAGAAACATCAAATCTAAATACGATATTTCAGATCTGAGCTCAAACTTATAGAACACAAAAGAAATCACTCTGAGGTGATTTGTACAGAAAACAACAACAGATTTTAGCACACAGAGATAACTGCAAACTCTATAGATGCCTTAAACAACAGGAAATTTTATTCATATAAGACGAAGGTTCCAAAAGTCCTCAACTGAGGAAAACTAACATCTGCAAGCTAAAGCTGCAAGATAAACTAAGACGAAAAACAAATGTCGAGTCTACTGCTCGAACATTAAATAGATGAGCCACACTGCTCACTGAAACGATCTCATCTCCTACTATGTTGTTTCTCCAAATTACCTCTCGCTCTTCTCTCTTTCTCTTCTCTCATTTCCATATACATGTCTAAAGACCCGAACTGCCTTATATAGTCGTAAGGAGAGGAAGACAGGGGTTGTCATCTAACAGGTTCTTATTTATTTTAAGTGTTTTTATGATGTATGCAAACTATCCTAATGTAAACTACATGAGGATGAATGAATGCAAAGAAAAGACCAAAAGAAAAGAGGAAGAAAAAATGAAGTCAGACAAGAGAAGACAAAAGAAAGAGAAAAGAGAAGCAAGAAGAAATAAGGAGAAGAAGACGGAGGATAAGAAGAGGAAAAAAGTGGTCTAAAGGTCAATCATCATAAAAGGAGAAGAACAAACGATCCATAGTATAAGACTAGCGTAGGTTGCGAGGAACTAGTTTAGCCAGACACTATAGATCATATTGAAGATATGGCTAGACCCACTATGGGTATGGAACTTGCATTAATGTGAAAAAGTGTGTGTGGAGTATTGACCCGCTATGGGTGGTTGCTCCCTTATTAATTGTTGTGAGGCGATTACCAGCTAGGATGTATGTTGAGGTCTAATAAAAATGACCAAGGAACTTATCCTATAATGGGGTGTTGATCCTGTTGAGTCAAAAGAGGGTATGACCTGATAGAATATCGTAAATAATGTAATACTTGCTAGGATGTATAAGTGTCCCATGTGGGGTGTAATATGTATAAAAATAGTATGCAAGTGCTATCCCTAGACTGGGACTTGAGAGACTTTGTGCAACAAGAGTTTCAACATAGTGAAGGAATCGAGAAAAGGATAAGAAGCGACCATAGGAAGAAAAGAAAGAAGAACAAAAAGAATCCCTAGGGGTGATCTTGCTAGGCATCAGAGTCCTAGTAAAAAGTGCAATGCATGTGAGCTATGACCTAATTAGGTATCATCACATGCCATTGTCGCAAGATCCCCAGAATCTATATGAATAAGCAATCATGCATTTATGATAGGCAAACATGCAAGGTGTTAGGTTAAATGTTAAGAAATCATGCAAGGATGACAAGCAACAATGCAAATATGAGTAAAAAAATGAATGCAACAGAAAATGAAGATGCAACTATATGAATTTTTTTTATATTATTTCTATGGAGAGTTAAAATCACTGCAAAATATAAATGCAACATACATCTTATCAAAATAAATGGGTGTACCATGAGATTTTGGATCGAAGACTTCCTCGAAATTATGAAGAAGCTCTCTCAAGGATCTTCGTTCAACATCCATGGCATGATAATCACAACATTTTATAATAGCACCATTATTTTTAGAATAAAAAACATCATACAAAGATTCGTCATTTTCTTGCATAGAAACAATGTTATTGTTAGGATAAATAAAGCCAACCATATTACAAGATATTATCTTTGACGAAAAATAAAAATTAACACTTTTATCATCATCTATTGACAACTTTTGATTTTCCATATATTCTGCATAATTCATAAGATGGTCATCATCCTAAAAAGGTAGAGGTTAATTCTTATTAGGTATAAAACCTATACCACATCTCCCAGGCCAAATCTCAACATCCAAGGGTTCTTGAATACCCTTATGTTGTGGTTGTAATCCTCTACCTGCATATCCCATACCGTACAAGATCTACATAGGAAGGGGATAATCATTAGTGAGATAGCATTGAGAAAAAGAGCGCTCATTAAGAGATGGGTTGCCACCATTGAGCTTTTCTTTGGGAGCCATACATCCGAAGATAAAAGTACGCGTGCCAATTTGTATCACATCACATTTCCTTTTGAGGTAGGCCCATAGTTTAGGGTGAAGGTGGTAGCTTGGCTAGATCTAGAAGAGGCTCTTGAAGAAAATTATTATCATGATCCAAGGAGAAAGAATAGGTTTTATGTTCCTCACTCACTTTTAAATTTTGAATATGCTCATAAATTTGAGATCAGGAACATGGATAAGTGGTTGAAAAGATATAAGGACAAGAATAAGAATCTATTTGAGCTAACTCTATATCTGAACAAAATTCAAATGATCGAGGGTCGCCCAAAATGGTGATAACTTGATTCTTGAATTCAAACTTGAGATAATGATGAAAAGTAGAAGGGATAGCTTTCATAGCATGGATCCAAGGTCACCCAAGAAGAAGATTAAAATATGCAGGGCAATGTACCACATAAAACAAAGTATCCAATATTCTTGGCCACACTTTTAAGGGAAGAGACATGACACCACAAGCTTCTTGGGACTCATTGTTGAAGGATTTAATGATTAAGTCAAATTTTTTTTAAATCTTCCTCTTTTAATCCAAAATTTTGAAATAATTGATATGTACACAAATTTAGGGATGAGCCATTATCAACAAAAAATTGCTTGATAAGAGTATCCCAATAAGTGTGGTGATATAAAGTGATGAATCTCCATGTAAATTTGAGCAAGGTTTATCATCATCTGAGAATGAGATATGACGTATCAAAAAAGAACCTACAATGTCAACTATGGTATCAGGAGGGGTGTCTGGGAAAAAAGATTGCTATTGTAAAAAAATCATTAAAGCATTTTTGTGATTGGAAGAAGTCTGTAAAAGTTCTAATACTAATATCTTTGTTGGCGTACTAACTAACTGCTTCTGAAGATCGAATGAAACCTATGAATGTGGTCTCAAAACTATAGGTGGAATACTTGTAGTTGAATCTCTTCTTTGGTTTTCCTTTAAAATTGAATTGGGTTGAGATATTAAATTTTGTCCTTGCTGATGTTGCTGATTTTGAGCCTGTTTCCTTATAGTTACCCCAATATTTCAAATTACATTACTATGGCGTAGGGACTCATCTTGATGAGTCACTTGGTTGGTTATTTGTTTATCATGCTTTGGTAGGGGATCCTTGAATATCACCGTGTATTTATTTGTTGTTGGAACTTGTTGAGTAGGAGTTTAATTACTTATTGATTGGATATTTCCTAAGTGAATGTGTCTTGCATCAATTAAATCTTGAACCACATGCTTAATATTCTTACAAGTGTTGGTCCAATGTCCTTCTACCCTATGGTAAGTGTAACATTGATTTGCCATATACCAATGAGCTATAGTATTTGGTTGTCTTAATGTGGGTAATTCAATTGTCTTAGCATCCAATAATTATTTTAAAATTGCTTCCATAGGCATACTTGTGAAGTTCCTTTAAGAAGGTTTTTGAAGTACCATATTTTGTAGGCTATTAGTGACATTGTTAACAGGCCTACTATCAATATTACCTCCTATATGTTTATTCTTATGTTGAAACTTGGTTGACTTATCTTATTTAACCTTAAGCTAACCTCTTCTAATAAGAGCTTGTTCCACTTTTCTTACTAACTCAATTGCTTGATCTAAAGATGTAACAATAATAGTTTTTAGAGCATAAGATAATTGCTCTTATAAATTACCAATGAATATGTCAAGCATATATTTCTAAGACACATGTTGTCTTAATAAGTCAACTAAACTTCTCCAACGAGTTAAAAATTCTAAAAAGCTTTCTTCTTTACTTTGCTTTAAATCATATAAATCTCTTATGGTCACTTCCTTCTCAATGTAAGCACTAAAATGATGAACAAACATCTCGATAATCTTCTCAAAACTCTTCAAATAATAGTTGGGCAACCGATAATACCATTCTAATGCTAGTCCAGAAAGACTATTTGGAAATGTTTTCAATAGAAGCATATCATCATAAACAAGATCATGGAAAGCTATTGTGAATCTTCTTAAATGCTCTATTGGATCTTTAGTCCCTTTATAGATTGGAAATACTGGCATGGGAAAATGCTTAGGGTAAGGTCTTGCAACAACAATAGGATCCAATGGCTGACTACACATTTCTTTATAACTGTATGGAAACCCTAAAGGCTGAATCATATCCATCCTTGAAACCAACTGATTCACTACACTTGCTAAATTATGCATCTCTGAATTATTACTATGTATGTTCCCCAGACTTCCCAAAGGAGGAATGCATGTATGTTAAAATCCTAATGTTTGATTCAATTTTTAGATATTTTGGTTGTATGTGGCACTTTGTGGATAACTAACATTTGGTGGAACAAAAGCAATGGTGTTGATATTAGAGGATGAAAGAGGAAATTGAGAATAATTTTTTGGGCCATTACTAGTTAGAGAGACTTGCATATTCCCTCCAACATTGGTGGTATTAGTAGTGGCACAAGTCACTCGATTCTTCAAATTTTTTTGATGCATGGATTGAGATATAGGAATATCATGATGAAGAAAAGAAGACCTATTGGGAGAAGAAGGAATAGCATCCTCTTTTTAAATATGAGCTTCTCATTCTACATATTCCAATAGCTTATCCTTATGAGCTTTCATGAATTCCTAAATATGATCAAATGATAAAAATACATAACTACCATTAGGTACAACAAAAGGATCAAGATTAGTTTCAGTTTCCATGTCTACCTCTTCTTGTTCTTTTGGATCTACATTAGGGTCTTCCCTATCAATATGATCATCTTCCAAAGGAACATAATCAAACTCTAGTTGTTTCCTCTAAATTCTAAGGAAAGGAGCCATTAGAAGTAGTGAAAAACAAATAGGGGAAACACTAGTAAGAAAATTTTAATTATCTAAATATTTTTCAAATAGAAATGATCTTGGTTAAAGTTTAAAAGAAAAGGAGGTATTCACGTTGGGTTCACCAAAGATGTAGAGGGAGAAAACTGCCCTACCACGTGCAATTCCCAAACAAAAGGGTGGATCCGCAAGGAGAGAACCTTTTATGGGGTGAACTGTGGGGGTATGTTGTAATCTACACTCGATGCTAGGGGGATGGGTTCACCAGGAACGATTTAAGAACTCGCTCCAAGTCCTCAGGGTTTTCAAGATGGTTTGATGTATTCAATTTTAAGAAACACACCTAAGTTTGGTATTTCTAGTTCTAAGCTAGGAAAGATAAAGGATAATGCAAAAATTAGAACATAACAACTGAGAATAGGATGCAAGCATACAAGATCTAGCCTAAAACGATCCTTTATTTTGAATGCTTACTAACCTAGGCTTTATTTCAAAAAATATTTAAAGCAGAAACATACAACATGAATGCACAAATATTATCCCTATGTGTAAACTAAATACTTTTCACTTTCAGATGCCTAAGAATCAAACTCAGATCAAATCTACAACCAATAAAATAGTTAAAACACTTATCTTGAATGGTGGTTGTCCTAGCATTTTTTGTCTCTTGTCCAATGATATCAAAAATACCTATTTCTATAAAATGAGTCATAAAATACTTAAAAATGTGATTAGCATTAGGGGACGTGCTTAGGCCACTGTACGAAATTCTTAGAGGTGCAGAAGTCAAGCCCCCTAGGTCCTTTTGGATAACCTTTGAAAACAAAAGCATAAATTGAACTTTGGATAATTAATCATAAAAACAAAATGTAATAACAGAAAATAGAAAATAGAATGCAAAAGTATGATCTAGATGCCAAATAAAATGTAATAGTGAAAATAGAATCTTGAAGTTTCCCCTAGTGTGCTCTTGGGAAAAGTCATGCCTCGCTTGGAGCGGGCATGATATCATAGTAGCAAAGTTGCGCTCTACCTTGACAGGGCACGATTTCACTTCTGCAGATTGATTTACCCTAATTTGGGAAAGAGAAGTCGTGCCTTGCTAACGCAAGGTGCGATATCACTATAGACTAACAAAAAATAAAAAGGCAAATGCAAGAAGAAAAATAAATGTTAGAAATAAAGTAAGCAAAACCTAATGGACATCGTAGAAGCAGATAGAGAAGATTGAAGTATCCAAGCATCCATTCTATCTCTCCGAACTACACCACGGATCCATTAAGTCATACAATAAATCAATCCAATCATGCAATAGAAGATCAAATTTGAAATTCACACTTTAGGGTTAGCTTGCAGAAGAAGAAAGCAAAAGAAGAAGAGTGAGCTATATAAAGTTTGAGCTTAGTTAATAATCATAATTTCACATTAAGATCACATATCACTTGCCTCCTAATTAAGCAAAAACATCCTTCCTTTTATAGACAAAATCAGAGGTAAAAGGATAGGAAAAATAAACCCAAAGTTGATGCCAAAACACACTGGAGGGTTTAAAGCTAGGTCTAAGCAGTCCAAAAGGAATAAAATAAAATAAAATTAAAAAACTAGGTTAAAACAGTGAAGTCACACCCCATCCTAACAAGGCACAATATCTCTTGTGCGAAGTCATGCCTCATGAGAACGGGGCAAGATTTCACTAAAAGACAAAAGAAAAGAAAAAGGAGGGGAAAAGAGGTCTTCCCTTGCTCTTGGTAGGGGTTGAGGACCTCTTAGGGGTTACAAGGAAGATTTCCCACTAAAAGTAGGTCAATTTTTCGTGTCTACATAAAGGAGCATGTGGATGATAATGATATATGGGATGTATGGGTCTTCCCTACAAGATTTTTGTAAACTAAAATGTGTGCATAAAATAACCAGTGACCGTCTAAACATCATTGCTGATGGTTATCTAGTATCTAACCTACTTATGAGGACATCTTAATAAGCAAAATCCTATAAAGAAAACTACAAATATTGATGATGGATAAGGTTGATTTGAGATTCATGACTGACATACAAACATGGTGTCATTCGTAAGAATGTAAATACAACTGTTCCTAGTGTAAGTGCAACATATGAATATGCCTAATGCAACTAATCAATGAGCACAATAAAATGAATGATGCAAATGTTTTTTATTTTGATGTTTTGTTTTATTTTGTGTTTTTATGTTTTCTGATTTGCTTGAAATTTTTGATAATTTTTTTGTTGTTTTTGTAATTTTGATTATTTTTTATTTATTTTTATACATTCTGTATCATGTATGAAATTCCTGTAGATGAATAATGTTAAGAGGTTTAGGTTACTCAACACCCTCAAGAGAGGAGAGATGGTAAGTCCTTGGCCCTATCTTTTGCGTAATGATAAATGGGCCTAACCAGTTTGTCACAAATTTGTCTTGCAAGTGCAACGACAAGTTGAAGTTTTTTTTATTTTCCTTTAGCACAAGGTGTACAAAATTGAAATCCTTTAGGTGGACCTTCATGTTGTAAGCTCGTTTAAGGAGATCTTGATAAAAACAAAGGTGCTCGAGAGCATTAATGTGTCATTCATTAAGAAGGATCAGTTGGTCAAGGTGATCCTGTCGCACAGTGTCATCATCGATAAACTCTTGTAATGATATATACAACAAAGGGATTTTTAGCTCTAAGGGTATAATGGCCTCAACACCAAGACTAGTGAAAATGGGGTTTCCCGAGTGGGTGTTCAAATGCTAGTGTGATAAGTCCATAATGTTAGAGGTAGTTGAAGATGTAAATCTTTGTGGTTTTCCTTGATGGTTTTCTTAAAGATGGCAACTACAATTTTATTGGATGCCTTTGCTTGCTCATTTTCCTATGGATAATAGGGTGTAGCAAAGCTATGTTGAATGTTGTACTTTGAAGTTAAAGCACACACATATTTATTTTTGAAGGGAATCCCATTATATAAAATGATTTTGGATGAAATACCAAAACGACATATTATATTATGGAGTATGAACTCCACAATATGAGATCCAATCATAGTGGTAAGAGGGATAACTTCCACCCATTTAGTAAAACAATTTGTGGCTATTAAGATAAACGTGTGATGACTCGAAGATGGGGGTGATATTTTCCCAATTAAATCAAAGTCCCACTAAGAAAAAGGCCAAACCAATTGAATTGATTGTAAGTCCTGGGAAGGTAAGTGTAAAAGGTTGGCATGATGTTGGTATTTTACACAATTCCTAACGTAAGTGCAACAATAATTTTCCATAGTAGACCAATAATAACCCATTTGGATGATGCACTTGATGATGGCGACGCCGTTGAAATGGCCATCGTAGGTATCGTCACGAGCTTGTGATATTGTACAAGAATATTATTGGAGATCTAGATAATGAAGGAGAAGACTATCATAGCTCTAACGATATAGGATATCTCCTAACAAGACACATTTATAATTTTTTGGTTGGATATTCGTTTTACGACATATGATAATCCTAAGGGAATACTTCCAAGCTTTAGAAAATCCTTTAGTTGAGTAAGCCAATTTTGATAAGCTTGAGTCTCAACTGAATAAACATCTTTCTCCCATTGTGATTCACCGTGCATGAAAGTGGATTGGGAGATAACCTTAAGATGAATGGTCATGGTATTATTAGAGGTCCCTTGTGGGATTAAGGACCCCTAGGATTCTTGTTTTAGAACATTGAGTACTTGATAGAACCGTTCTTAGTTTGGTTCAATATGGATCATATGGACAACCTCTTCATTGTTGGAAACTTCACATGTAATCATTGATTATGAAAGAATCTTGGTTTGAATGGTTGTAACATCGTTAGAAGGGTTATGGGGGATTAAAGATCCCAAAGAAGTCATTGTATCCATAAATTGATTGGAAAAACAAGGGATTGCATCAATGTCATACCATTCAAACTTGGTTAAACAATTATCCATAAGTGCCTCGTATGACTGCAAGATTAGGCATTGCCATTGGTAAATTTATTTTACTTGGTTTACTATGAGCAAAGAAGCATCAAAGATATTAAATATTTTGATCTTCATGGTGATAGTTGTTTGAAGACCCTGGATAAGGGCTTCGTATTCAACATTATTATTGGTGTATATGAAGTCAAGTTTGAAAGACAGGGGTATAGGAGCTCCCTCAGTGTGAAAGATATGACTCTGACACCTCCCCCTTGCTTGTATTTAGAACCATCGAAGAATAAAGTCATGTCAATTTTTTTTAGGCTCTTCGAGTTTTGGTGAGTCGGATAATGTAAATATTGCATCATCAAACAACTATATGGTGAGAGGCTTATCATCTTGGAGAGGAGCCTTTGCAAGTTGATTTGCGATAACTTAACCTTTAACAAAATTTTGACTTATAAAATCAAGGTCAAATTCATTCAACAACATAATCCATTTGGCAGTATGAGTGTTATGATAGGTGTGACTCATCATGTACCATAAAGAATTTTCTTTGGAAATGACATATATCATATGATTTAACATATAATGTCAAAGCTTCTTGGTGGTGAATACCACTACTAGGCAAATTTCTCAATGTATGCATATTTGAGCTCATAGCTCACCAAGGTGCGACTAATGTAATATATAGCTCGTTCCTTATTTACCTCATTCTTTAGGGTCAACATGGTCCCTAAGGTAAATTTTATGGCTAAAATGTATAACATAAATGACACACCTGATTGAGGTGGGGCTAGAACTAGCGATGATTCTAGGTATTGCTTTATCTCATCAAAGGCCTTTTGGCACTCCTTGTCCCAGTGAAATAGGACCCCTTTTGTAGCAATCAATTTATGGGTTGACATTTATTCAAGAGTTGTGCTATGAAGTTTTGGATAGATGCTACTTTACCTTGTATGCTATGAAGATACTTAAGGTTGGTAGGGGAGCATGTCTAGTATAGCTTTTACTCGCTTGGAGACTATGAAATCCAAAAGTTTTTTATATCTGACTCTGAAGACACACTTTTTAGAATTGAGTCTAACGTTATGCTCAATGAGGTGATCAAAGACATTTCGAAGCACGTCAACATGCTTATGATGCTATAGATATTTGGATAGCAAATCATCTATCTAATCCTCAAGGATTTTATGCATGTAGTCATGAAATATATACGTCATGGCCCACTGATATGTTGCACCAATATTTTTAAGGCCAAAGGAAATTACCTTGTAGTAGAATGTTCCCCATGAAGTGGTAAAGGCTATCTTTGACTGATCCTTGGATTTGACCCATATTTGATTATAGCCTAAAAAACCATCCATGAGGGACAACATTTCATGACCTGCGGTAGCATGCACTAGTACATCGATGCTAGGAAAGGGGAATTCATCCTTGGGAGTCACTTTATTAAGGTCTCAAAAGTTTGTACATATGCAAATTCTCCCATCTAGTTTTCCTATGGGTATCATGTTGGATATCCATGGGGGATAATCTATAGGCTATATGAATCCTACATACAAATGTTTTTGTAATTCATCTTTTACAATCAATACAATTGTTGTATGCATCTTGCAAAGTTTTTTCTTGACCAGTTTTATGTTTGGGTCTAATGTAAGATTGTGCATGACCAATTTTAGACCAAGACCCGACATGTCCTTGTATGACTAAGAAATATTTTCTTTCTTCTCTATCAATAGAGATGTAATAATGGCTAGCTCTTCTAGGGACAAGCTTTCTCCCAATTTCACATTTTTGGAAGCTTCAAGATCATCACCAATATTAACATCAAAGGTCTCTTCTATTGATATATGAGATACCTCTTCAATTTTATGAGGTGTAGGGATCAAATGGATGTCATCAGCTGGGTTTGGATAGTCGATCATATCTGGTTCAACCTTAACTTGACAAATATCTTTGGATGACCCCTACAAGAAATGAAATGGTTGTAGCATTTCCTCACAAGGGAAGAACTCTTTCGACGATGGGGGTGACACGGTGCGATTAAAATTGATGGCCTCCAAATTGAGGTGCAATGGTTTTGAAGGGTCACTAGAATTACAAAGTGGCATGATCAAATCAATGAATACCATGTTGATGGATGGATAATATCCATTTGTGGATGGGAGGGATGTGTCAATGATGTGAGGTCTTGGATATTCCAGATGTGACTTAGGTGGAAATAGGATAAATGGATTGAGCCTATGAGGAGCTAGGATGATGGGGTCTTCTAGAGGTATAAGGTTCCTCCAAGTAGGCTAGCATGGTGGAAAGGCTCTATGATAAAGTACATATAGGTTTATAAGTCCAAATTATATTTGCTCGTTGCTAGCTTATTGAAGGTAGCAAGGACCTAGATACACAAGCTCGATCTCATCCTCGTATTATTTGAGTGTCTCATTGATTGGGTTAGGAAGCTATCGCATGTGGTGTGAACCAAGGTAAGTGAGCTCTATCTCATCCTTGTATATGTCAAGTGTCTCACTGATTGGATCAGGAGGCTATCACATGTGGTGAGGATTGAGGTAAGCAAGCTCTATCGCATCCTCATACCCATCTGATGCCTCATTGATGAAGTCATAAGGTTTTTGATTGCGGCGAGGATTGAGGTATGTTGATCCTATCTCGTCCTCACCCTCTTTTAATGTCTCATTAGGAGAGTGTTGAGTGGATATTTTGTCCAGTTACAAAATGTCCATCATAGTAAATATTTTGATTAGAAAACCCTCTCTTGCAAAGAAATGAAACTTCTCCAAGGTTCCTTTTATTTATATGTACTTGTATGCTTGTGAAAGATGTATCAAATAAATGCTAGGAATACTTTAGTAGTTTGAAAATAACTATAAACAAGGGACCCGTGTTGGTTTATTTTACTATGTTGTGCTTATATTATTCATGAACTTAAAAAGAAAGAACAAATATGATTGACCCTCATATGACCACGATGTAAGCCTTAGTTCATTTTATCTTGGAGGATTTTAGGTAGATTTTATCTTCCTTTATTAAGTAGATTTTAAACAAGTTTTATCTTGCATTAAATCCTACTTTAAGCATGAAGTAGAAGATTAAAATCTATCTCTAAATATGAATTTCAAATGATGAAAGAATTCCTTTTATGTTGCTTTAAACCTCAATATGGAATAATCTGGATGACCAAATTTGTAGTTATAGTAGCCTTTGATGTGCCTTATAAATAATCCTCTTTAATGAAATTGATTTCCATAAAGAGGATTCAATCTATTGCTCTAAAATGATGGTCTTTGATATAATAAACAAATTGACCTTCTTTGATGAAATTATTTTCATA
The DNA here is from genome assembly GCA_028583015.1 of Wollemia nobilis. Lineage (NCBI taxonomy): Eukaryota > Viridiplantae > Streptophyta > Pinopsida > Araucariales > Araucariaceae > Wollemia > Wollemia nobilis. The sequence continues at coordinate 1,099,536 of JAQPPZ010000613.1, read as the reverse complement.
AAGAGACGTCAATTTATTATTCTAAAATAATAGCCTTTTATAATGCCATATAAATCACTCCCCTTTAATGAAATTATGATTTTCATTAAGGAAGTAGATTTATTGCTTATGAATGAAAATGCAAAGCTTAAAAGTAGATTTGCCTTCAAAGTATGAAATATTGTAAAATTTTGATATAAAAATGCATGTAAAAACAACTTTGAACAATTTTATATAAATTCAGATTGGCTTCAAAACGAAAATGTAAATGTATGAAGAACACAAGCTTATACTGAGAGGGGGGGTGAACAGTATAAGACCTCTTTTACTTTTTCCTTTATACTTCAAAACAGTAAAGCAATATACCCAAAGCAATATCAAAGCAATGCACAATATCATCTACAAAGTGACACCAATTTTAATGTGGTTCACCCGAATGGTTAGGCTACGTCCACAAAACTTTTCTCTAAAAGTTATCTCAAAGTTCTTTGGGAATCCTTCCCAATTACAATGTTTATGAGCCTCGGACCAAAGGAGATACCTTCCCCCAATCAGAATTTATGAGCCTCTGCTCAAAGGAGATACCTTCCCCCAATCAAAATTTATGAGCCTCTGCTCAAAGGAGATACCTTCCCCCAATAAGAATTTATGAGCCTCTGCTCAAAGGAGATACCTTCCCCTCTGCTCTGGAAATGATCCCTTAGAAGATCAACTGCCTCTACCTCTTGCCAGCACATGGAACTCCTTTCCACCAAAGACCTCCTATCCTCAATGCTTAGCCTAAGAGACCTCTGCCTTCTATGATCATGTCCACAGCAGCTCAGCAACTTGTACCAAACACGGTCAGTCGATCTAGTACAAGTCTTCCTTTGTCTGTCAGATCTGTCCAACTCTTGAACAAATCAATCCTCTGCATACAAGCCTTCTCAAAGACTTGCCAACTATCCTCGGGTTCTTCTCATAGAACCAATGCACCTCTATCCTCAAGTTCTCCGATAGAACTCTCAAACTCGACTCACAAGTCCTCTGCTAGGACCTGTCCAAATCTGCTCACAAGTCCCCACCGAAACCTGTCCAAAATTGCTCACAAGTCCCCACCGAAACCTGTCCAAAACTGCTCACAAGTCCCCACCGAAACCTGTCCAAAAATGCTCACAACTCCCCACCGGAACCTGTCCAAAAACTCAACAAGCTCACCAAGAAAAACTTTCTTAGTAGGAAATCACAAAGTGAATTGTTAGAGACCCAATGTGATTTGTCAAACTCATAGAAGCATAAAGAGAATTGTTAGAGACTCAATATGTTCTATACTCAAATCCCAATCTCAAAACTCAACTCAAATCAACTCAGCTCAATCTCAATCTCAAATCTGAAAACTCAACTCAATATCTGAAATGGATAGGATAGAATGTTTTCTTTCAAGAACATGAAACCCCAAAAATTGCCAACTATGCAAAGAATCACATAATAATGATACTCATGTTATTTTCACCATCAATTAGGGTTTCAACAACAATGCTCATCAAATAAGGTTTAGTCAACCAACACCATTCAACTCAACATCAACCTTGAAGCATTCAACCAATCATCACAAGAAAAGAAAACAAGTAGAAATCCTTTTCCCTCCAAAGATATTTGAACAAAACAACCACCAACACAATATCACCAAATGCAAAGAATAACTTGCTCAAATCAACTCAATGGAGTAAGCCCAATATCATGAATCAAGTAAAGCAATAACTTGATCAAACAACCTCTATGGAAGCAACTCAACCATCAAACTCAAAACAACCAACCAAGGGTTCCACTAACTCAATGCAAGTAGCTAGACTCACAAATATAAACCCTAGTGCACAAAGCTTCCACTATCTCAAACCAAAAATTATGCATTCACCAAAAACTCTCCTTAAGGATAACAATGCATAAGTAGTCTTCAACAAACCAGAAAATAGGATTTACACCTAGCCAAAGGATACCTAGTAGAATACCTTTCACTCCAACCTTATTTCAGAAAACATACACCAATCATACTCATAAGAAGAATGTGCCCATACCTTATTGGAGTAGAAGATAATTGAACCTTCAAGCTGTCACCACACACAACTCTCAAACTTCCAACCAAGTTAGGGTTAGAATAAAAATAAATGAGCAATAATATTAACTTCCTTTATTACACCTTTTAGCTCCATTTCTTTAAACACAACCACCATAACATGCCAATAAATCAACAATCACAGACTCACACCTTATACCTCCATTTTTAATTTTAGCATAGCAAAGAATAATCTTAAAAATACATCCAAAGAAATATGCCCTTATTTCTCCTAAGATTTTATTCAATGCTAATCACAAAAGCCAAAACTCATAAAATTTAATCACACCTTATAAATCGCTGTCCAAGAAACTCCGAATTTTGTGGCATAAAGACGTTTTAATAAAAACATGTGTTACTCTAGCAAAGCACCCTCGCAAGACTTGAAACGGCGACCTCCGCCAATGCAGCGCCCAACAGTAGCCTTCGCTGCCACTAGCCCACGTGGGCTACGAAGTTCACAAGTGAACTTCCCTCCACTTCACCCTCGAAAAAAAAACTTCCGAAGACTTTTCAACCGCAAGTGCTTCTAAGTATTCCTTCGATCGCAGCGAATACAGAGCACAAACACCACAAATTGCATTCGGGGAATTTCGAATTAATTAGCCTTCCAACCTTAGGAGTTGGAGAATAAATAGTCTCTTCGAAGACACCTTGACGTCAGCGAAAATAAAGACCATTTCGAAATTAATCAAAAGTCTTTTCAAAAAGGGTTTAAAAACCCTTAAATAATTTTAATAAATTAAGAATAAAAAAGGTTTAAAAACCTTTAAGTATTTTTAATAAATTAAAAATAATTTCTCCCTTAATTAATTAAATAATTAATTAATTAAAACCTTGAAGGGTTTTAAATAATAATTAAATAAATAATAAAGGGAACCTCCATTGGTTTTAATAAAAACCATTTAACTTGGTTTTAATAAAAACCGGTTTGGTTTTAATGAAAAACCCTTGCCAATGGAATCTCTCTGAATTCTCTTAAAAAGATTCTCTTGGAATATTCTACCTTTGAAGCCAACACATCCTCTTAACATTAATGCCATTTCCTTTTGACATCAATGACAACTCATAGACAAGAAGCTAGGATCTCAAACCCAAAATTGCCAACAATGTACAAGAAGAAACATCAAAGCTCATTCTACACAGACGTACAACAATTTTGGAATTTTAATTTTAATTTTAATTTTTATTTTAATGTCCAAAAATAAAAATAAAAATAAAAATATGCAAAAAAGAAGGGTTAGAAAAAATAAAATAAAAAATCTAGAAATTGGACCTGGAAAGCAACTAAAGAGAGCTACTATGATTCAACTCTCTTATCCTGCAGAAAACATTAGATAATAAATGCAAAAACAAGAACCAGATAAGACCTACAAACACAATTTAAAACCGGTCAAGGCAAGAGTTTAAGAAATAAACATGCATAAAAAATTATAAACAATACAATAAATTTAACACATAAGACATCATCACATAATCCCAATGCATGTAATGAAAAATATTCAATCAAGCGTTTTTATTACATCCAAAATCTATTTTTCTACATACAAAGGACAATGCTGATAGCGACCAAGATCCTTCCTAGGCATTTTTATGTCTTCTGTTCGTAAGTTTTCTAACCTATGAAAATGAAGAAACTTCCAGCACTCTTGCTCTCCTTCAATCATCTCTTTAACATGGCAAAACCCAAGGCTTTTCATTTTATTTTCCAGTGCCTGATTTTCATTCATAACCACCGCATTATCTTCCTTTAAGGCAATGCATTGTCCTTATTCTCCTTCTCTTTAGTTTATTCTTTTTTCAATCGAATAAAAATTCTTTTATAACGCTCCTTGTTATTTTATAACTTTTCTCCTCATGATCATAATAATACGTAGACTTAGTTTGGACTCATTCTCCTCTTCGTTCAATATGGCCACGAGCTCATAATTGTTGCATTGCGCACACTTGGAGTTACAAATGTGACTGGACTATCCATACCACCAAATGTGTTAAAGAATGTTATATCCCATTTACTCTGCTACCATATATTCTCTGACCCTTTATGACAACCAAGGCTTCACACAAACATCACTGAATTACTATGAGATGCCATCTTTGCTTTCATGGGAGTCATCAATTTTTCCAATCACCAGTCCCATAGCCAAATCATCCCGATGATGGTGCCTTTATGCCATGCGGTGGGATTCTTCGATGAATTTGACTCTTCTACCAATCCACAAATTTTGCTCCTACCTACCCGTATTGCACTCCTCACATCATCGTGGGCGTTATCCATCACCTACCCTTCATGTTTTGTTTATGGCCTCATTTCGTGACATCAGGTGCTTCATCTCGATTTAATATTTAATTCATCGATATCCCCTGTGTGTATTCCTCGACATCAACACTACCAATATATCTCCACACTATCATACTGTAGCTGCACTATCACTATGGTGAAATGCTTCCCAATATTTCCATCTAGTGTCATATTTGATTATCTCACGACTAGTCCTAGAATTTTGCAATGTCTGAATAGAGGCACAATCGATCTAGCTTTCCATCCATATCTGCACGGTTAGCATCGCCAACAAAATCCATGACATCATTATCTAGATTTCCAAATGGAGGTGCTATTGTTTCTCTCTATCACGTTGTGCGTCTCACCACCACTGCGTGTCTTTGTCAACCATATTGCATTCGATGTCGTGGTCATGTTGGGTGTGAATTGATCCCATAAAAAATGGCCACTTTCACCTTTGGATGCCTTACACATACTGACGATGGGGGCCCTTGGGTACAACTCACATTAATACAAAAGTGCTAGCCTTTTTCGGTTGGAATTGTCCATTCCCGCATCTACTTGCATTTTCAGAGAATCGACCAAATAAAATAAAATATTTGTGCATCCTGGATGTGAATTTGGCTGAATATCATCACTATCAACATGCTAAAATATTCGACGGTACTGCACCTCGCCGTGAGTTCCCCTCACTACTGATCCTATTTTACACATCGACATCCACCTATTCTTGTTTCCAGATATACCAATACCTCAGTGAATCCATGTTGATGTCTATGGCTACCCATAATGCTATCGTATAGGAGCCCACCATGCCATTCTATGCCTGTGTGCATCCTATGATTGTCCCAAAATGACCCACATTTCATTCGCACACCCGACATCAATCCTTAACGAGGAGATTGCTTTTCCACTATGCATCAATTCACCTATATTGTCATCGCATATTTATGCTACTGCTGCATTGTCCACTCACATTTTTTGTCGAGTACCCTGACCACCAAGTCATCCATCTACTATGAATTCGCCATGCTCTAGCATTGATACCGTGTTATCCCTATCGTTCTTGGTGTATTCTTTGTTGTCAGTCTTTTGCATTGGTGTCCCAACATCATCCGAGATATATTTTTGAAGCACATGCTAAATAAAATTTTATTGCTATCATGTCCTATCTACCATGCCATGTCGACCTCGGTGTTTGCCACATAGATGCCCACATTCTACCATCCACCTTAATCGAGTCAAATGGTCCACGTCGAACATCTCAACCTCGTTTGCCACGTCAGCTTTAGGACTTGCATCTTAAGAATCGTGACGCGTTCATCATCGAAATTGAGCTCCGAAACCTGCACATTAGAATGACAATGGGGTTAACACAACTATTACCTTGTCAAATCAAAAGAAACATAAATATTGTAAGGAAACTTGCTAATAAAAGTTTTGAATATTAAACCTTTAAACTTCACTTTGCATAATGAAGAAGATATGACCACAATGAGGGCAACCAATACCTTATTCATTTTTCATTTTATTTTTTATTTTTTTATTATATATGTATATAATTTTATTTATTTATTTTTAATCATATATATATGATTTTTATTATTTTTCATTTTTTTTTTTAAATTTGAATTAAAATCATTTTAATTGTTTGGGTTGGTAGCTTTTAATATATTTAGTATTAAAGTTCAAATATTAACCTCAACCCAACATAGGCATTAATGAAGAATTTAAACACTATAAACCTAACCAAAACCTAAAACCTCCTAAACAACATGAATTACAACACCATTGAAGGACCCTATGGAATTTGCTACTCAACAATAACAAATTTCCTTAGAACAAAAATATAAGGTGGGTCCCCAATCTTTTGGGACAAGTTGTGTGACAACCACAACAAATGGTGAATTTGATGGGAAATACTCCTAAGCATTTTGGGTGAAGAACCCAATCTGAAATGAGAGCACGATAGATTAGTGAAACATAATGTCTCGAGAATGTGGGGGTAAAAAAATTAGAATAAAAAAAAACTAATTCATCTACCTTTGCTCAGTGTGTGACAAAGTGATTCATTTTTGCACCTCTGAAAACCATCCAGATTCCATCATCTAACTTGCATTAGGCTATAAAATATTGCTCATGATAGAAAATTTTTATAGACAAAGCCCTACTGCCAGTCAGACGTCTATAGCCCTGGTAGAATTTATTTAACTCACCCTTGTGTTTGCTTAATACTTTATAAAGTGCTTTCTTATAACCGAGCTATGTCTAGACAGAGCCCTACTGCCAGTTAGGCATCCATAGCCCCAATAGAGTTTATATAGACTTTGTGACTAATTTGATCAAGTTTTTTTTTTTTTTATAACTTTGCAATAATTTATGTCTCACTGGGGTTAGAAAGCATAGAGATAGAGCATGTTAAATTTTCACCTTAATTTGTAAATCAAGATAACTTCATCCTTCAAGACTTTTAGAAATACCTTTTAATATGTGAATTACATGTGGAGCTTTAGAAAAATATTTCATTGTTCTACTCTCCACCATTTTAGTCCCAAAATTTGAGCATGAATCCATTCCATTTTTCTCAAATTCACCTAGCTTTCAGATTAGGTGTTCCAAGCTATTTAACAAAGGAACACAAAAAACAGGCAAGAGGTCATAAATTAGCGATCACGAAACATCACCTCAAAACAAGGGAACAACCCAACACACAAGGATTAAAAACACAAACCAAATCCTAACCTAATGCAAACTAACAAGAAATCAAAACAAAATCCAAACATTAAGGACAAAGCACCAAAACAACAAAGCTAAACAAACTTGAAAACCAAAACTATATACATCAATATACAATAATGTACAATATGATTCAAAGCTTGAGTTATCACTTCCCTGGATCCTAAACGTGATTAGCGCATTTCAAAAGACATATAACATGATATGCATGCCAAGTTTTACAGGAATCCAACAAAAACAAGATTAGGCCAAACAATACAATAATCTTCATCTTGCCTCTCTAACCCCACAAATTTGATTTAGTTCTATTAACAATCCTAGAGGTGAGTTTCAAATCATTAAATTGATTAGAAAATAACTGATTTTCAATTCTTTCTTTTCTATTCTTTAATATGTCAATTTCACAATTCAATTCACGACTTAGAACTAGGCTCACCTTTTCAAATATGAGATCTTACAAACAAGAGCCTATTTCTAGAAATTTCAAGGCTAAATCATTTTTTATGTTTGTAAGCCTATCAAATTTATGTAAATATTTGCAAGTATCTAGGATATCTACTAAATGAGAATCATCATAAGTTTTTATCCTAGCTTCAGTAATCAATTGATTATGAACTTGATTTAATGCTTCAAATGCATCAACTTCTTTTTCATTCAACAAAGCATTCTTATTAGTGGTGTGAGGATAAATTGACTCAAATTCTTCATCAACAACAAATGGTATTTCATCATAGATAGTATTTGAATCCCATAGACAATTAGGTAAGCTTTCACCTGGATTTTGCATGGTTGCACCTAAAACATGAGATTCTACCTTTTGTGCACTTTTATTTACCACCACTTGGTGAACCTTAGTAATTTCTTCTTTTTCTTCATGGGCCTTAGCATTATCTTCTTGTAGCACTTCTTCTTCTTCCATGACCTATTTATCAAAGATACAAAAATTAGGCACCCAATTAAAGATATGTCCATCCTTTTCAACCCATATATCTTGTTGATCAACCAAAGCAATATTCTCTTTAAGATGAGTAGAAAATTCTAATTCTTGGCTAGCCACCCGTGGAATTTCTTCATTTGAATTTTCAAAATAATCATAGGAATTTGCACCCAAATTTTCAGTATTCCAGAATGAAGGAAAAATTTTACCTCTTCCTCATCCAAAATAGATGAGTCATAAGGAAAATTTACCATTTCTGCACATGGGTTACCATATTTTGATTGCATAGGAATTGCACAATTTTCATGCAAGATAAAGGTTTCAACATCTTGCTTATCAAGTGAAATAGAAACTTCTTTTGTAGGAACATGAGAAACCGATAACACATCATATCTTTTCCAACCCTTATAACAATGGTCATATAAATCCATGGTATGCAATTCTATTGCATCTTCCTCGTAAATTTCAAGTTCTTCAAGAAACTCTTCTTCAAACTTGCTTTCAACCACTTCTGGTGGCTCATGTTGGATTTCTTGATCATCCACTTTAATGATTTCCTTTGAATTTATAGAGAAGTTTGAACAGGCATTTACTTCAATGTAATGCATATCTAGACCTTCTCCATTATCTAAGGGAGCATAATGTGGAATATCCTTGAGATTAGTATCATGAACTTGATTCCTAGGATGATTTGGCAGCGTACTTTGATGCTCTTGTTTTTTTAATGGAACCATATCTCTACTTAAATTATTGACCAACTTCCTTAGGTATTTTATTTCTAACACAAGCTCCTTCGATTGGATGGTAGAAGTGGTAGGATAAGCTGGGTTGACATAAGTAGGTAAATCTTGAGCACTTGTTGCTATGGCTTCATGAGTGATAAAATGGTTCTCTAACCTTAATGGAGTGGTTGGATGGATAGATGTATTCGTGTAAGCGCATGTGGAAATATAAGTGGGCATGGTAAGATAAAATTGATTGTAGGGCAATACGTTCAACATCAGATTTTGTTGTGCCCATGCTTGGTTTATCATTTGGATTTGATTGTAAGCCCCTAGTTGTCCTACCATGGGTAATTGTTCCATCCCTACACCTTGTGGCCTTAATTGTTGTACAATCATAGCTTTCGTGTAGGCCGATACAAGGGTAGTGACCAATGGATTTGTCCTAGTGAACATGGCAATCAAGGGATCCAATGCCCCAAAGTATATCTGCAGAGCAAAGCTTTCCAAAATAGTGAAAGGAGCAATCAATATTGCATTGAGATTTTGCAATATCACATTGAATTTTCTTAATGGCTCATTAGCTTCCCTCCTGCGAGAAGCAAATTGATAGTAAATCGTGGTAGGATCTATGGGTAACCTAAAATAATTGATAAAAGTGGTTTCTAATTGGTCTTAGGATGAAATAGAGCCAGCGGTAGATTGATGTACCAATCATATGTCATTGCATCTAGAATCAAAGGGAACAATATACATGTCACATCCTTATGCTCTAATTTTTGTCTAATTAAGGTATCCACATAGGACTGAATGTGTTCCTCAGCTAATATTATGCCATTAAACTTGGGTAAAAATTCCTCTATGTTCTTGGGTAAGTCATGAGCATCTCCACTCATGTTCAAAGGACTATCATGTACCCCATACCACTTTCCAACTTTCATAGCCATTTGATTAAGTTGTGATGTGATTAACAATGGCAACAAATGATTGTTAGCAATGAGTCACAATAAGAAATATTCCCAAAATATGGTTAGCATCAACCAAACTACATGCATCAATTAAACCATGGCCTCAAAGAACATTCTCTAATTTGAAAAAAGGTTAGTATTAACACATCATAAAATAGAGAATGTTAGAATCAATAAAAGTAATCATATGGAAATAAAACCTCGTTAGTCAAGACCAATGTATTTGAATAAATCTTTCAAGTAACATGAATAATTTAGCATCTAAATAACAATAAAATAAATCAATTCAGCCCTCCTAGCGCCACAATGTTTTTTTTTTTTTTGAAAAAAATGAAAAACTTGTATTAATACAAAGAACAATTACAAGCGGGAGAGAACACATCCCAACCAAGAACAGCAAACAACACAACAAGAGAAGAGCACAAAGGCAACCCAGCACAACACAAAGCAAAGAAGTCAACTGGGCACGAAAAAATGACATGTCGCGAAATCGCGACATGTCGCGAGATCGCGACAGTCAACCCCGGCTCCCCCACTGCGGTGCTAACAGTCGCGAAAACGTGACATGTTGCGAAATCGCGACATGTCGCGAAATCGCGACATGTCGCAGAATCGCGACATGTCGCGGAATCGCGACATGTCGCAAAGTCGCGACGACAGCACCCACCAAAGAACCCTTCGACAAAAGTGTCACGAAATCGCGACGAATTCACCATATGGCAACCAGATCGCAAAAGCGTCGCGAAATCGCGACAGTTTTCGCCAATCCGCTGGAAAGCCAAAAATGTCGCGATTTCGCGACAGGTTTCCCTTATGACACCAGACCGCCAAAAGTGTCGCGATATCGCGACGGTTTTTCCTTTCGGCGCCTGGTTCTCAAAATTGTCGCGAAATCGCGACGAAATATCCTCTCGGCACCCAGTTCTCAAAACTGTCGCGATATCGCGACGAATTTTCCACTTTGCTCTCCATCTGCAAAAGTGTCGCGATATCGCGACAATTTTACCAGTAAGCACCAAATTGCCAAAACTGTCGCGAAATCGCGACAACTTAACCAAGCGCCTTCCCCTAGGGCCGCGATGGCGCGACATGTCGCGATGGCGCGACATGTCGCGAAATCGCGACAAAAACCCGTCAAAGGCCGGGAGGGCACAACCTGTCGCGATATCGCGACAAAAACCCGGTAAAGGCCGAAAGGGCGCAACCTGTCGCGATATCGCGACAGAAACCTTCCTTAGCAAAAAAACACTGCACATCATTTCAGAAAACGTTCAAGGCCTTGTCGAATCTCTGCATCCTCCACATGCATGTCACCGTGCAACCGCATCCCAACCTCCCTTTCAAGCACCCATCTTAGCAAGGAAATCGGCCGCCTTATTGAGATCTCGATTCACATAGACAGGTATCACATCATCTAATTCCCTCCAAAGCTCTTTGATTTGGGAAACTAGGATCCGCAACCTCCAAGCTTTCGAGACAAAGTTTCTCATACAATCAAGAGCACCCACCAAAATTTGGGAGTCAGACTCAATAATAATCTTCCTGTGTCCCTTTTTGGCTGCCCGAAGGAGGCAGATTTAATGGCAAAGGCCTCGACTTCATTGTTTGTGGCACATCCCGCACCCTGCAGCTCCCAATAGAGCAAAGACCCAAGCATGATCGCGACACACAACTCCAATTCCAAGGACTTCCCGGATTGCCTCTAGCCGCTCCATCGCATTGATTTTGATCCATCCTTCAGGAGGAGGTTTCCAACTACCACTCACCTGCCTTTGTTGAAAAACAACTCCCTCGTCCAAAGGCTCGTAGCGGACCGAATTTCCCCTCGGATGAATGGCAACCGTTTCCGCCACTTTGCTCCAAATGACTTGCCATATTCCTTCTAGAGAGGAGAAGGTTTCACGAAAAATACGGGCATTTCTCTCCAACCAAACCTGCCACCAGATAAAAAATAAACCAAGCTCCCAGCCAATTCGGAGAGCATTGGATTTAAATCTACCTTTCTTCCAGCTTTCCCATATGTTGTTTCGAGACAAGACCCCATTAGCCTGAAGATTAAAGTGGGAGAACCAGCGCTTCCAGATCTGTCGTGTGAAAGAACATTCAAACATTAGATGATCCGCCGTTTCCTCCTGCTTATGGCATAACACACATTGGGAAGGGCCAATGATGCCTCTGAGTCTGAGATTGTCATAGGTGAGAATTCCATTATGCAAAAACTGCCAGGCGAAGAAGTTCACTTTCGGCCAGCCCTGGGGATGCCATATCTTTCTCCAGTCATGAACCAAAAAAAAGGGTGGAGGGGGCTCTGGGAGGATCTCACCATATCCTTCTTTCACAGTATAAACCCCAAGGCTTCCATAGCCCCGTGCCGCTTCATCCTCCTCATCTCTCCCAAGCAAGAAACCGTTCTCGCCAAGATTTTTCCCAAAGTAGGTACCAACTCCGGAGGGATAGGTATTGGCCACTCATCCAGCCGCTTAAACTTTATGATCTTGTAGTCCCCCAATTGACTAGTGTTAAAGTAGCTCTCAATTTGAATCCATCCCTTATCTTCTAAAGCAGATTTTATCGGTTGCAATTCAGGAAAAACAACAATAATGGGAGGATTCTGGTCCCAAGAATCAGTCCAGAACCGAGCCTTATCCCCTCGCCCCACTTTCCAAAATAGTTGATCTTTGATGAGTTGAGCTCCAAGCTTGAGCGCTTGCCACACTGGAGATCCAAAACCTTCCAATGGAAAGCGGCCCACATCATTAGGATGGACAGAACCCATGTATTTGCTAGAGAGAATTCTCGTCGAAGAGGGATGTTGGCCGAGAAATCCACCTCCAAGACAGCTTTGCCAGCCAAAGCCTTGTTGTTAAACTTGGAGCTTCTTAGTCCCAAACCCCCTTTTTCCTTGGGTTGGGTAACCTTGTCCCACCCAACCAAGGCCCATTTCCTCTCTCCCTTGGCACCTTCCCATAGAAATCTTCTAGCCATTTTATCCAGCTCTTTCCAAATAGACTGGGGAGCAGCCAGGATGGAGAATTTGTAAATTGGCATGGCCTGAATAATTGACTGCAGAAAAGTTAGACGACCCCCATAACTTAACCATCTATTAGACCAATGGTTCATTCTATCTTTGATGCCATCCAAAAGGTCCTTCCAAACATCAATTTTCAGTTTTTTGAAATGGAGAGGGACCCCCGGATAGACTACTGGGAGAGAGGTCCGAGTGAAACCTAAAATCTCAATAACTCGTCTCCGTAACCGTTGATCAATATTGAAGAAGATCACTTTGGATTTATTGTCATTGATGACTTGATTAGAGGCCCGGAGGTAGACATTTAGAGTATCTCCGATTCTTCTTGCTTCCCTAAGGCCGGCCACTCCCACCAATCCAGTATCATCTACAAACTGTAAATGAGTCAAAACTTCAGCCCTGACCTTAAAACCTGTTATCTGACCTTGAAGTCTTCTTTTCAGAAAGAGTCTACCCAATCCTTCAGCCAAGATGAGGAAGAGATAAGGAGAGCAAGGATCTCCCTGCCGCAATCCTCGAGAGGCACCAAAAGGAGGCGAGGGAAGTCCCTTGATAAGAACAGAGTATGAAGGCGAAGAAATACAGCTCATGACCCAGTCTGTCCAGTCCTGAGAGAAACCAAAGGCAATCAACATCTTTGCCAAGAAGCCCCACTCCACCCTGTCATAAGCCTTGGACATATCCAGTTTAATGAACATTCCTTTGTTCCCAGTTTGGTGCATTGTATGGATGGCCTCCCGAGCAAGAATCACTCCATCCAAAATTTGCCTCCCTTCAACAAAACCCCCTTGCTCCGGGGAAATTATATTATGCATAATAGGTTTTAACCTTTCAGCCATAATCTTCGTAATTATTTTATAGATCACATTGCATAAGGCAATAGGTCTAAAATCAGATAAATGAACCCCCCCCGCTCCTTTTGGAATTAAAGTAATGAATGTATGATTTAGAGCCTTGAGCATTCTTTTATTGGTTCCGGACTCCTCGAAGGATGACCGTAACATCTTCCTCCAGGGAATCCCAAAAGGCCTGGAAGAACTCAATAGGGAAGCCATCAGGACCAGGCGATTTACCAGAACTCATCCCAAAGACCACCTTCTTAAGTTCATCTTTATCTATAGGTCTAAGTAGAGCCCGGTTTTCTTCAGGAGAGATTAAAGAAGGAATGACAACAATAACTTCATCTTGGGCTGCCCCATCTTGCTCCATACTTTCCGTAAAGAGTTTTGAGAAATATTCCATTGAGTGGGAGTGCATACCAGGAAGAGTGTCAAAAGAGTATCCATTCTCATCTTGAAGGAAATCCATAGTATTCATTTGTCTCCTAGCACAGGCAGAGCGCTGAAAAAATTTTGTATTTCTGTCTCCTTCTAATAACCAAGTATTTCTTGCTCTCTGTTTCCAGAAATCTCTTCTTGGTTATCAATATCCTCAACCGCTTTGCGCAAAGCATCATCCTCGGATTTAAGGTGCTCGAAAATGTTTCCTTCCCCGAAATGTTTTTGCACCTCATCCCATCCGGCCAACAAGGGGGCCCGTTGGAGCCGGGAAGTCCGATTTGTTAGTTTGCCTCCACCGTTTCAATTTACACTTGACAAATTGAAGTTGTTTGTGAAATTTGAACATTGCAGTCCCAAAAGGTGGGCGGCCATCTTCCCACCACTGAGGAATTTTTCTTCGGAGATCTTCTTTTTGCAACCAAAAATTTTCAAATTTAAAAGGTTTATGGTATCGCTCTGTCCTAGCCCCCTCCCTCCGTAACAATGGGAAAGTGGTCTCGAAACCGGGCCTTCCAAAATCTGAAATTTAATATTCCATTTCACAAATGCTTCCTCCGAGACCATAAACCGGTCTAGTTTTACCTTCCTACTGTGTGGCTCTCTTCTCTTATTAGTCCACGTAAAATAAGTACCAGGACCTTTGATATCAACAAGGTGAAAGGCCTCGGACTTGAGCAATCGTAAGCCTATCCCCCGGATCCAAAACCGGGAAACCACCTTCCCGATCACCGGCGGATAATTTGGCATTAAAATCCCCAGCAACAATCCAATCGCAATCTTCCCGGGAGGATCTCATTGAATGAACAACATTCCATTGAAGCCGCTGGCCATCAATGCTTTGAGCCCCATAGAAGTTTGTAATTAAAACCTGTTCAGCTGTAACAATATTCTTAAAGAGAGATGTGAGAACCCCCCTCCAAGCTGTATGTTCTATTGCTATCCACACCAGAGGATTCCACAGAGTAACAATTCCCCCCGAAGCTCCTTGGGCCGCCACATCCATATATCCAACGCCCCTCCATATTCTACTAGCAATTTTACACATAAGATCTGAAGACATTTTTGTTTCCCGAAGGAGCAAAAAGTCCTGTTTTGTGTCTTCCTAAAAGTCTTTGAACAGCAGATTGATGGGTTCTACTGTTTAAACCCCTTACATTCCAGGATTGTATAATCATTGGAAACCTTGGGAGCAATACGAGTCAATTGTTCTCACCGATCCTCCATTGATCAGCTTGTCCCCTTGCGCTACTATTAGATCCTTATTGGATTTTCTACCAGCTCCTTGGGAATTACTATTCTTAGACCTCTTTTCCACCCGGGTGATCCCCAACGCCGGTCTTTCTCTCGTTCTTTTCTGCACTTCCCATGTGGACATCCTTAATAACTGGTTGTGCAGGGGAATGAATTACCATAGCCCCTAGGTTCTCTGACTGCAAAGTCTCAGGGGTTTCAATCACCTGTTCTAAGACAGGAGTAGATGATAGAGGAGCATGAGAGTGGGTGTTAGAATCCCCATCATTCCCAACCACTCCTTCCATGACTTGGTCTTCTTGGTCTACAAGGGATTTGAAGATTTCATATCGATTGGTTGGCTTGGTTTGGGTCTGCTCTTTGCCATTTCTCTTTTTGTTTTTCCTCCGCTTCTGCTGTTCAAAGCCATCTTTGTGGGCATCAGAACCCTGGGGGATATTGAGGGGTTCTTTGACCGAAGTGAACTTACCCTCTCTGGGGCGATTTGACGCTCCCGACGGAGCTTCCGCTTTTGTGGTCAGGCTATTTGGGCAGAACCTAGCCAAATGGCCATGCTTATGGCAGACTCTACATCTGAAAGGTAAGGCTTCATAGTCTAGCTGTTGTATCCAGGTTAGTCCTGCCAACTCCAATTCCACCTCGACCGAAAGTGGTCGGCTAATGTCCATTTCTACACATATTCTAGCAAAGAAAGCAGTATTTCCTTCCATGGTATCTCTTGAAACTCCCAAAAATCTACCTAGAGAATTACCAATCAACTCAAGGATTTGCTCACCCCAAAACTCCATTGGGAGAGCATACAACCGTATCCAGACCGGGACAGCCGTGGGCTCAATGCGAGGGTCAAAACCCACTCTCCACGGTTGGACAAATAATCCTTCCGGGCCGTGGCTCCTCTTCTCTCGATTCAAATGCTCTGCTTTCTATCTCGCTAGAGAAGAGAAACTAATAATAAAATACCCATTGCTTATAGGCCATAGAGAGTACTCACCAATGGGCTCCCAGTTCTGTCTCACCCAGGTGTGTAGAAAGTTCAGAGTGGGCCGAATACCCATGAATTTGCAGATCAGATCATGGGTAGCACGGTATATAATCGTATCCTCAACCAGTTTTGGTTCTATGACAATCTTTGGCCTGGACGCAGATTGTGGAAGGCAGCCGTTAACTCTGTTTGCAGATAAACCCTTTCCAGCATTCTTAAATAGCATTTGATAAACACTGCGTTGAGCTTCATCGAAAGAAGATGCAGGGTTTTCTTTTAATTTATCAGCATATGAGCTTTTCTGCCCATCGGAAGATCCTGGAGGAGACCCCATTGGGCCCTCCCAAGGCAACGAGCAATCCTTCAAAGAGGTGTAGAATCAATCCACAGGAGGATCTGGAAGAGACTTCCAACCAGAGACCCTGGAGTTTCGCCCAGTGCCTGCACAGACGCTTTCCCGCCAAAACGCCAAAGCTCCGAAAAAGTTGTTGTTAAGAGAAATATTCCCTAGTGCCACAATGTTGAGTGGATATTTTGTCCAATTACAAAATGTCCATCACAGTCAAGATTTTTATTAGAAAATCCTCTCTTGCAAAGAAATAAAATTTCTCCATGGTTCCTTTTATTTATATGTGCTTGTATTAGGGTTATGCATAAGGAGTTGGACTCAAAATATACTTGTAAAAAAATGGTGAATCCTAATAAAAATAAAGGTGAATTATGGAGAATCCTAAGAAAATCAAATCGAGCATCTTCATACCAAAATTTGGGGTTTTTTAAGCCCTAAAATGTACATTCATATTTAGGGCTACTTTTGACCTATTAAATCATCTTATAAATTCATAAAAACACCACCATTAGATCAGTCTTGAAAAGAGCTTTCCAACGAGTACAAATATGCCTATTTTTGGATATATATTATGGCAAATTGACCCTAAGAAAAAATTAATCTTGAAAAATTTTAGGCAAATGGGCCGACGTCGAGGGTCCTCATATTCGCCAATTTCCAATTTTGGAAATCTTAATATTCGCACAATTTGCGAATATTCGCCACTATGCATAACGATGGCTTGTATGCTTGTCAAAGATGTATCAAATAAATGCTAGGAATACCTTAGTAGTTTGCAAATAATTGTAAACAAGGGGCCCATGTTGGTTTATTTTACTATGCTGTGCTTATATTGTTCATGAACTTAAAAGGAAAGAACAAATATTATTGGTCCTCATATGACCACGATGGAAGCCTTAGTTCATTTTATCTTGGAGGATTTTAGGTAGATTTTATCTTCCTTTATTAAGTATATTTTAAACAAGTTTTATCTTGCATTAAATCCTACTTTAAGCATGAAGTAGAAGATTAAAACCTATCTCTAAATATGAATTTTAAATGATGAAAGAATTCCTTTAATGTTGCTTTAAACCTCAAGATGGAATAATCTGGATGACCAACTTTGTAGCTATATTAGCCTTTGATATACCTTATAAATAACCCTCTTTAATGAAATTGATTTCCATAAAGAGGATTCAATTTATTGCTTTAAAATAATGGCCTTTGATATAATAAACAAATTGACCCTCTTTGATGAAATTAATTTTCATAAAGAGACGTCAATTTATTACTCTAAAATAATGGTCTTTTGAAATGCCATATAAATCACTCCCCTTTAATGAAATTATGATTTTCATTAAGGAAGTAGATTTATTGCTTGCGAATGCAAATACAAAGCTTAAAAGTAGATTTACCTTCAAAGTATGAAATATTTTCAAATTCTGAAATTATAAAAATACATGTAAAAACAACTTTGAATTTTTTTTATAAATTCGGATTGGCTTCAAAATGAAACTTTAAATGTACAATATAAAACATTAAAGCTCATTCTACACACATGTACAACTATTTTTGGAATTTTAATGTTTTTCGATTTTTATTTTAATGTTCGAAAATAATAAAAAAATCTGCAAAAGAGAAGGGTTAGAAAAAATAAAATAAAAAATCTAGAAATTGGACCAGAACATGGAAAACAACTAAAGAGATACTATGATTCAACTCTTCTATCCTGAAAAAAATATTAGATCGCAAACGCAAAAACAAGAACCAAATAAGACCTGCAAACACAATCTAAAACTGGTCAAGGCAAGAGTCTAAGGAATAAACATGCATGAAAAAGTATAAACAATGCAATAGATTTAACACATAAGACATCATCACACAATCCCAATGCATGTAATGAAAATATTCAATCAAAATTTTTTATTGCATCAAAAATCTGTTTTTCTGCATACAAAGGACAATGCTCGCAGCAACCAAGATCCTTCCTAGGCATTTTCCTGTCTTATGTTCCTAAGTTTTTTAGCCTGTGACAATGGAGAAACTTCCAACCCTCTTGCTTTCCTTCAATCATCTCTTTAACATGGCAAACCCCAAGGCTTTTCATTTCTTTTTCCATTACCTGGTTTTCATGCATAACCGTCGCGTCTGTTTTATCTTCCTTTATGGCAATGCATTGTTCTTATTCTCCTTCTCTTTAGTTTGTTTTTTCACTCGAATGAAAATTATTTTATAATGATCCTTGTGATTTTATAACTTTTCTCCTCATGATCATAATAATATGAAGACCTAGTTTGGAATCATTCTCCTCTTCGTTCAATATGGCCACAAGCTCATAATTGTTGCACTACCACACACTTGGCGTTACAAACGTGACTAGACTATCCACGCCACCAAATGTGCTGATGAACACTGTATCCCATTTACTCTATTACCATTTTTACTCTGATCTTTTTTGGCAACCAAGGCTTTGCACAAACATCACTGAATTACTATGAGATGCCATCTTTGCTTTCATGGGAGTCGTCGATTTTTCCAGTCACCAATCTCGTAGCCACATCATCCCAGTGATGGTGCCTTTACGTCGTGTAGTGGGCTTCTTCGATGAATTTGGCTCTTCTACCAATCCACAAATGTCATGCCTACCTACCTGTATTGAACTCCTTGCATCGTTGTGGGAGTTATCCATCACCTACCCTTCATGCTTTGCTAACAGCCTCATTTCGTGACGTCGGGTGCTTCATCTTGATTTAAGATTTAATTCATCGATCTCCCCTGTGTGTATTCCTCAACATTGATGCTACCACTGTATCTCCACACTGCCATATTGTAGCTACACTATCACTATGGTGAAATGCTTCCCAATATTTCCATCTTGTGTCATATTTGATTATCTCACGACTGGTCTTGGAATTTTACAATGTTCGGATGTAGGCACAATCGATCTAGCTTTCTGTCCATATCTGCATGGTCAGCGTCACCAATGAAATCCACGACATCATTATCTAGATTTCCAAATGGATGTGTCGCTATTTCTCTCTATCACGTTGTACGTTTCACCACCGCTGTGTCTTCATCAACCGTATTACATTCGATACCGTGGTCATGTTGGGTGTGAATAAATCCCATAAAAAATGGCCACTTTCAACTTTGTATGCCTTACACATACTGACGATGAGGGCCCCTGGGTATAACTCACATTAATACAAAAGTGCTAGCCTGACCTGGTCTGAATTGTCCATTCCTGCATCTACTTGAGTTTTCAAAGGATCGACCAAATAAGGCAAAATATCTGTGCATCCTGGCTGTGATTCTATCCGAATATCATCACTATCAACATGCTAAAATATTTGATGACACTGCACCTTGCTGTGAGTTCCCCTCACTACCGATCCTATTGTACACATCGAATTCCATCTATTCTTATTTCTGGACATATCAATACCTCTGTACACATATTCCGATCCGATCCTATTGTACACATCGAATCCCAAATTTTAAAAATAACCCGTATTTCATTCACACACCCAACATTGATCCTTGATGAGGAGATTGCTTTCCCATTGCGCATCGATTCACCTATATTTCTGCCACGTCTTTATGCTACTGCTACGTTGTCCACTCACATTTTCTGTCGGGAACACCGATCACCAAGTTGTCCGTCTACTATGCGTTCGTCATGCTTCAGCGCTGATGTCGCGTTATCCCTGTCGTTCCTCATGTATTCTCTATTGTCGGTCTTCTGCATTGGTGTCCCAACATCGTTCGGGATATGTCATCGAAGCACACGCTAAATGAAATTTTACTACCATCGTGTCCTATCTACCACACCATGTCAACCTCGATGTCTGCCATGTAGACGTCCACATTCTACCGTCCACCTTGATCGAGTCAAACGGTCCATGTCGAACATCTCCACCTTGTTTGTCGCGTCAGCTTCAGGACTTGCATCTTAAGAATCGTGACGCGTTCATCACCGAACTTGAGCTCCAAAACCTGCATATTAGACCAATAATGGGGTTAACACAACTATTACCTTTTTGAATCAAAAGAAACATAAATATTGTAAGAAAGCCTGGTAATAAAAGTTTTGGGGGCAACCAATACCTTATTCATTTTTTATTTTATATATTTTTCTTTTTGTTTATGTTTTTTATTTGTTTTATTATATATAATTTTGTTTATTTATTTATTTTAATCATATATATATATATGATTTTTATTATTTTTCATTTTTTAAAAAATTTGGATTAAAATCATTTTAACTGTTTGGGTTGGTAGCTTTTAATATATTTAGCATTAAAGTTAACAAATTAACCTCAACCCAACATAAGCATTAATGAAAAGTTAAAAACTATAAACCTAAACAAAACCTCCTAAGCGACATGAATTACGACACCATTGAAGGACCCTATGGACTTTGCTACTCAACAATAACAAAATTCCTCAAAATGAAAATATAAGGTGGGTCTCCAATATTTTGCGGTGAGTTATGCGACAAACATAATAGGAAGTTAGAAGATTCGATCAAAACCATCGTGATAATGAAATGCTCTCTCAATAGTTGAGAATAGCCTAGATTGGTGTAGTCAATTTCGTTAATCTCCTCACCAAAGCCTAAGGTCAGGCGTTGGAGGAAATCTACTAGGAGGTCATCCAAAAAATATGCGTATGGAGTACCGTAAGCCAAATTTATTCGTAGGGAGCTAGTATTATGGTTGAAAGGGTGTGCAAATGCCTTGTTCATACTGACCTAATCCATTTCCATGCCAATGGCAATGGTAGAAGTACTGCAAGGTAAACTTCAAATTTGAAATATACTCTACGTTTTTCGAGAAAGGCTCATCATCATGTTGTCTTGTGGGAAACTGATCTATAGGATCATCAAAGCCTCCATAAACAAAAAAAAATTGGTTTGGGGGGACCCCAAGGGTACAATGGTACCAATAGATAAATATGGCACATGAGGTCTACCCATGTCTTGCACGGACTCGACGAGTGGTGTAAATGTAACATTTTGTACCAAGTACTCGTCGAGACTGGGGTTAGCCAAGTGGATGGTGACTTGTGGTGAAGGTAATGAGAAAGATGGAGGTGAAATAGACATGACATGAAGTGGTTCATCTATCATAGTAGATGATTCATCCTCCTCCATGGGGATTGAAATCTCCATTGTAGAGATAATGGAGATGAATGGTTGAGTTTCCTCAATTGGTGCTTCCAATTCCTTCTCACTTGGTGGACCCAATTATGAGGAAGGGATGTCATATGAGGCCAATGGTAAGGGTTGGTATGGCAATGATTATGTGGATGGATCAAGGGATGAAGGTGATGATGTTGATGAAGGTACTAGATTATTGATAGGGTCGTTAGGCTGAATATCCAGGTGTGTGGAAGGTAAGACTAAGTCTCACGGGTTATTGACCAAGTTCACGTATTTAAATGGTTCAAATTTTGAAGGAACTATGTGAACTTGTCCCTCATAGACGTACTTAATACACTGGTGCAATATGGATGGAACATGTTCCTAATCCAGGGCCACTCAAGCAATATATTATATTGCATTGCACCTTCTATGATATGGCACAATACTAGAATTATTTTTTGTCCAACCTGGATAGGAAGGACTATGGTGCTGACTATGGAGTAAAGGGTATCGTTGAATGCTATTAAAGTGAATATGGACACCATGATGTGTGATGATGGGAGACTGAGATGATTAAGGGTGGTAGTGGTTATGATGTTTATCGAGGAACTCATGTCAATCAATACCCGCTTCTAAGAAATCCTATTGATGTATGAAATGATGTGCAATGGAAGATCAGGTATATGGGCAAGCACGAGTTTGATCTCATGATCCTGAAAGGTTATAAAATGATCCTTGCATTTTTGGATATGCCCCCAAAAATTGGTGAAAGCATTTGGATCGTGGGGTTATAGCTCGATTGATCTCAAAATCTCCATCAAAGCTTTGTGATGTCTTGGCAATTGTTGTATGAGCTTGTAGATGGATATTTTGGTCAATGTAGTACGTAGGCTTTAAGCAAGCCTACTTCTAATTGTTACCATAGGTTGAGGTGGTGGACCTTGGATTGGGTTTTGGGATAGCAAATACTATGATATAGAGGGAGTGTTAATGAGAATTACAGGTGGTGCAACTTTGCTCATATCTTCGATTTCTCATCATAATGTTAGCCATTCCAACGAACCCCTAATCAGGTGGGAATGTATGGATTTCATTTACCTATCTCACTTGATCCTTCTTGACCTCATGGGTAGGCAGGATATCCTTTAAAATACCCATTTGTTGGTTTTCTAGGACAATAGGATTGTTAATTTGTAGTTGATTGTTATCTAGCATGTCTTGCATTATATTTTTGAATGCGTAGCAAACATGGATATCATGACCGTTTTATCGATGATATACATATTATTGATCCTCTCTATATCCCTTAGGTTTTGGGTGATTAGGTTCGAGGGTGTGAATCTCAGGTAGCACAATAGTATTTGCCTCACATAAGCATTTGAAGAGTGATGCCAAAGGCTAAGTTAATAGTGTATAAGTACGCTATGGACAACATTACAAAATTTGCACCTGATTGCACTAATTTTGGTTGTTATATTATGTGGGATGGGGTTGAGTTGGATAGTTAGGATGTTGGGGTGTTGCTTGCTTTTCAATTTTGGGAACACTAAGGACAACCTGATTGATCAAAGTCAACCTTTGCTGCATTTTGTTGCCTATGGGGTTTTTGTTCCACTCTTTCTTTTAGATTACGATATCCTCCTATTGGAATTTGATGTCCTCTATGACTTTGGCTTGCGCCAAAGCCTCCTTGAATGTCAAATACTGTTGCAATTGTAGAAGAAGTGAAATCTATTTTGAATAACTTCTTGTAAAAATCTGAGTTAATTTTGTAACTGGTATAGTAAAAGGTAATTTAAACATTACTTTTATCTACCTGTTGCCATAATCAGTGACCAGATCATCATCAAATTATCTAAGGTTATACAAGTCAGTTAGATTGGTCTTCTTCTTGACGTCAAATGAAAAGTGTTCTAAGAAGGCATTTGGGAGCTGTTAAAAATTGTAAATGCTATGCCTAGGTAAGTGATTGTACCACTCTAAGGTGGGGCCAAAGGTTATTATCAAGAAATTATGTAATAATTAGGTATCATCTTCTTGTAGTTGGAAACAAAGGTTTATGAAGCCAATTACATTTCAAAATGCTCTGGATAGGAAGGACATGGCACTGATGGATGGAGTGGTTGGTTGCACAACTGGTGCAATGTGGGTTTTTAGTAACCTATCCCTTGTTTTTCCAATGATTTTATATGTTTTGTGAGTACTTTATATGCTTGAGATGAGATTATCTCATTTTATTTGAGTGGTGCTCACTGAGGAGGAGGTAGAAGGTTTCTATTAGATTTATGTGGTTAGACATAATCATCTTCTATGTCCTCATAGAGCATCTTAGGATAATTTGTATCTTGATACTCTAGCTCTAGGTCTTCATAAACCTTGTACTCAGGCTGGCGATCTAGACATTGTTAAGACCTATGAGTTTGTATGGGTTCATGAGGAGGGTGATTAGGCCTAGAAGGCAGGTTGTGGTGTTGTACCATATATCTCTGGTGGATTTTCTGTCTATAAGTGTTGGGCATAAAAATTTTCTCATGCACTTTATTTGGTGCTATTTCTTTGTGCAAACGTTACTTGCACAATCGTTGTTGATGCACCATGTGTTGTTCTAATTTGGCCTAATCTAGGTGCTCTTGATTTTTTTGCAGCCTATCCAACTGTAGCTGGTTTATGTTTGGCCTAGATAAAGGATCAACTATGTGAGGCTTGCGAGTCCTTGCTTCACCGTGAAGGGACTTCACTTTTTCTAAGGGTCCAATAGGGTTGGCAACCCATTTCCAATGATTGAGGAAAGCCACGTTAACCTGGTGTTTAGGTTTGAAGGTTAAGTCCTCATAGTGAGAAGACATAGAAGCACAATGTGCTTGCATAGTGTAATCTCCATGGTAAAAAATATGATGACTTGTGCCTTCCTCATATTTGTCTTTAATATAAAGGTAAGCGTATGAGACTACGTTCTTATCCTGATGATGTGGACCATCTATATCTAGACGAGCAAATTTTTGGCTCATCCATGGTTGATCTAGTGAGGTATCCCATACATCTTAGGTAGTTGTTGGCATATAATCACACTTATGATCAACATGATGTATAATTCAAGCCGGGATGTGAATCTATTGTTGGATATGTCTCATTCTTTGTCGGAAAAGAATTGTATGACAGGCACTACAACACAAAAGACGACGGGTAGGGGGGGTCCGGGGGTGCCGGAGGCACCCAAGGACCCCCGGCTACGGTAAAGGTGATTACGTAATAGGTGATGGCTCGGGGTGCGTAGGGGGACGCCCTCGGATACGGTGAAAGTGAAAGATGCTGGCGAAGCCAGCCGTGAAAAGCCGACGAAGCCGGCTTCGATTTTTTCACCTACTTTTATCGCTACTTTTCACCTACTTTTATCGCTACTTTTGGAGCAGCCCTCGGGATTCCCACGGTTGGTGGGTGGTTAGTGGGTGTGGGTGGTTTAGCCCACGGTGTTGTATCCACGATACCCTAATACCACTTGGTGGTTTAGGGTTGTATGAGTTTCCTTATATAATTATTGTAATGTCCCGTTTTAGGGATAAGAGAGAGAATAATATATCAAGGAGGATAGACTCTTGTTTGCTAGCCTAGCCCAAATTGGGTGAACCAGGGTAAATCTTGTGTGTTATATGTGCATTGAATGGTGTCATTATTTCCTTAGTTATTATTTCTGCATTATTTCTAGAATATGTTTCTGTAAGTTCTCTTCATCTATGGCACTGCCCTACTGGGCCCCTCAATGGACAAATTATGTTTAGTGGCGGTATGAGATCATCTTCTTCCAAGAGGTTTGTCTACTTGATCATCTCGATGGTTAAAATATACCTCATGTATTGGGACATCCTGAAGGTCTGACTCTCTATACGCAGTGTTAGCCTTTCGACGAATATCGGGATGCCATTTGGAAATGACTAAGTCCTCAAGACTAAATTGGAGGTTCTTAGGACCTCGTGCATTTTTTGCATTACCGACTTGTGATTGAGCTCGACTGCGTGTAGTTACCATGATATTTTAATTATGTAAAATAAAAAAGAAAATAAATAAAGTATGCAATGTTTTTATCTCTTCTATTTTTTTTTGTGAATTCCTAGACAATTTTGTGTGTTTGATGTTGAATCCCCTAATCCTATGAAACTAAAAGGGTAAAAAAATAGAAAAACCACTAAAAGGTAGTTTGAGTGCACCCCCTATCAGAGAATACAATCTAAATGGAAAAAATATGGCTTCCTCCTAGATATCAAATCAAGGTAAGCCTAAGAAATAAAAATTAACACCCTAGAGGAGGCTACACTGTCTAAGTCCTACTACTAGCCCAACAAGACGTTTGCTTCAACACTCAGGTGTGTTTTGGACAATAGCAATAGTTGTGTTCCACTAATTATTTTACCCTGAGGTAAAAGGGCACTACTAATCCTTCCTACTTTGGGCATACCCAAGATTAGGGGATCCTCTAGTGATGAAGTCTAGACGAACCACTCGATTTGGCCAACTAGGTTGCTAGGTGCAAGCCAACGGGTGGTGATGAAGCCCACAATCGCTGGTCTTGATTAACAGTTGGGAATGAAGTCCAACTTGTTAATTTTTAAGATAGTGCGTGGTGTGTGTGAGGATCCTTTTAATATTTTATGCAAAAGAAAATATATCATAGAGCAATCGATGATTCTTTTACTAATGCAAAAATTGACGTTTCATTTTTAGATTTTTAAGTAATAAACATTTTTATTTTAGAAACCTAAAAGTGTAGAACTCTAATATGATATCATCTTTTAAGCAAGCAGAAAGCAAATAGTCCATACAACAATAATATAGAGGCCATCTCTGTGAAAGATGATCTACAATAGAGGTTTTCAGACATAGGGATGGTCAGAAATAGGAACCTGGGATAGGAATGACCAGAAGCAGAGGTTGTCTGACCTAGGGACGATCACAGACAGACTATCTTAAAATTCAAATTATTTTACAATTTCTCTACTTAAACATGAAAATTTTAAATTTCTTTATTGAAAGCAATAAAATGAGGAGAAAATGACTTATAGGTGTAGCCTAAGTCTAATGAAGATGTTATTTCTATTTTTTTTGACTTTTACTTTGAGGTCGTCACGAGGTAGGACGACGAGGTCTATTGGTCATCTCATAGAAGGATGATTATGACTATTGACCATCTCTATAGAGGATGGTGGTACCTATAATTCACAAACACCAAGAAAAAAGAATTAATGATGTGAATGTGTAATGTCGACAAGTCTGGCTATGATCGCCATTGAAGATATGAAAAAGACCATACATCCAAGCACATAAACATGAAAGATAACAAATGAATGAAACCACAAAGATCAAGAACAAGATATATATAACACAAATTATGGTATCCTCTTATTAACAATGACATCTATTCTTTCTCATGATATTATAATAAAATCCCTCTTAGGGATGTGCTACCATTCTTGATACAATGATTTACAGTAATTATATTTGGATGTAATATGCAAAATTTTATTCAATCCCACAAAATGATTTGGATAGGAGTTTCTTGTGACCTTCGTAATGTAGGATAGTAATGGATGAATCTCTATGTTGTTATTCCCTTGCAAAAACCTGTAATATGCACAAAAGAGAAATCAAATGGCATCAATAGCATATGAAGAGCCTTTCAAGATAAGACCCATGTACATGATGATAAAAAATGATAAAGAAAGATGAAATACAATAAACAGATGCATAAAATTGAAATATAAGTATGCTAGACAAAAATCAAAATGTTGCTAAGTCTACCGAAAGCAAGAAAATAGGAATTGAATCACAGATCGAGAGGCCATCTCTGTGCAAGACAGTCTCGCCTACGGGTCATATCAAGGTGATGCGGTCTTGCCTAGAAGCCATCTCAGGGTGAGATGGCCATTGAATAGCGAAAGAATTGCTTGTGGCTGATGTGAAGCAACATTTGGTCTTGGTCTGTGGAATTGATGTTCAAGAGTGAGCTCAAATTAAATGACTTAAGGGAGGGATTTAGCATCGAATAAGAGAGATTGAGTGGCACAAGAAGCACAAATTCAGTCTTCAACCTATGAGGCAATCCATTGGCATGCTTGCAAGCTCCATGGTTGAATTTTAGCAACATTTTATTATCATATGTAATTTGCTATATCACTCTCCATTTCGATAGCACTTCGATGCTTGAAAATTGGGCATATGCTTCATGAAGGCTAGGTGCATTTTTATAGATTTCCCAAATGGGAAACTTAGCTTATGGGGGAAGCCAAGAATAAAGAAATAGTTAGGATTTAGGAAGAGCAATCACCCATTCTAGAACCTTCCTCTAACTAGTAATGCACGCTTAACTATCCCATGTAATCATTTTCCCTCGACTTAGGAGTTAGAAATTGTTACAAGCGTGGTCACCCCCAGGTGGGGTGATCATGACTACTGATCGCATCGGGGTGGGATGGTCTCTAGAGGCCATATTTGGGTAAGATGGTCTAGGTTACAAAGGGAAATCTATCCTTGTTTGAGAGGTGAAAACCACTGTTAAGCCCTAGAAGTGCCCAAGGAGGGTCATATGGCTTGAAAAGGTGTCCATATAGGTAGTCTCCTCAATTTGATGCATTTTTGGTGTCTACAATAAGAAATAATAATTTATTTTTATATTTAATAATAAAATAATTTAGATTATTATGTATAATTGCTATGAAAATATTTTTTAGAAATTAGGGTGCAAGATAAATTGTTATAACATAGTGGTCAAAAATATCATTTTATTTATTAAAATGTGTTTTCACTATTTATTTAATTTGATAATTTTTTATAGTTAAAGTAGAATGCAAAGTATTACATATAAATTTCTTTAAATTATCCATTTATTAAGAGTTCACTTAGGAACATCTTACTCTTACACAACTACAACTTGATTGGTATTATTGGATTTCAAAGTTATTTTTAATAATATGAAATACATTAAAACATACTTTGATTATATTAAAAATACAAGAAGTGGATATGGAATAGGATTAAAATAATAAAATGGACTTGGAATCCATATTCACCTATAAATATGTATGACAAGGTTTTATGACAATTGAAGTTAACAAATCAATAATATATTGGCTTTTCAAGGAAATAGAGAAGAGATATAATATTAGTTTGCTTAGATAAATGGTAAAATATATTGTTGATTTTGATGGTACATATGAAGAGGTGGAAGGTGAGTTCATCTATGTAAACATATTGGAATTGAAATTCAAACTTTTGTTTGATGCAATGACTTTGTGATGGTATTTTGTATAAATGCTTTTAACCTTAGGTGATTTTTGTTTTAGAATATGATGAAGTACTCACATATATATGTACATGTTATAATTTCTATTTATAATATTTTTAGAATAAATTCAATATATATTAATATGTACTTTAGAATATGTATATATGTTTAGTATATTTTCATTGTATCCTCTAATGGTTTAATTGATACACAATTTTAAGCCCTCAACTATACAAATATTTCACTAATTTGGATAAGAGGTACTCTAGATAGGAGGTATAATATTTGAATAAAAAAGGGAGAAGGCCATATATACCCCCATAGGTAGACAACACAACACAAGTGCTTGCTCCCACACATATTAGACCTAGTGGAGTACATGGTGATTTGATATACACAATGCTCATGGATCAAGTAAAAGTTACTTTACTTCTTATACATCCCAAGTGGGATTGATAGTGAAACCAAACCTAGTGGAGTACACGGTGATTTGATATACACAATGCTCATGGATCAAGTAAAAGTTACTTTACTTCTTATACATCCCAAGTGGGCTTGATAGTAAAGGCTTGGGTACTCTAGATAAGAGGTCCAAGATTCAAATCCAAAGAGGGGTAGGGGATGCATGTCTTATAGATGGATAATACAACATGAGTGCCTCCTCCCATGCATAATGGACAATAGGGAAGCATGAGGTAGTCTGATACATGTAATGCTTTTAAACCTTAAAAATTTACTTAACATATAGATGCTAGTTGTATTTTGGTCAAGGTTATGCGTAAGGGGTCAACCCCAAAATGTATTTATAAAAATTTTGTGAATAAGTTTTGAAATCTAGGTGAATAGTGTCCAACCACATGTAGAAGGTCTACTATTATTAGGGGTAATGTTGGAAATTTAAACTTAAAATGGTCAAATTATTATAAAATTGGGGTGAATCAACCCAAAAAAAATTTGCACCCAAAAATTTGGCTAATGGGCCATGGTCAAGGGTCCCAAATATTAGCCAATTCCAAATTTTGAAGATCTTAATTTTAGCCAATTTGGTGATAAATAGCCGCTATGCATATCATTGCTTTTGGTCATATTATATGGGTTTAATAGAGGTAATTAAGGCACTATATTAATGTATCTGTAATAATATTTTTTTAAGGTTGAAAATCGACTTTTATTAATTAAAAGGAGAAAAAATCAATGATCATAAAAAAGTGGGTGGTATGCAAGCACACCCCAAAAAGTTAAACTGAGAGTCCACCCATAGCCATGAACAAGGTCTGGGTCATACAAAGAAAATATTGAACAACCAACAAGATAGGAATCTCTAAACCCTAATGAGAAACAAAAACTAGCTTAAGTCCAATGAGTGGGCGGGTAAGAAAAGACTTTGGCCACCGAGCAAGGGGTATTTGCACAGTGATCAAACAAAGTTTGTAAGTGCTCTACTCTAAGAGCCACCTTGTTGGCTTGGGCCTGAATCTACAACATCAGATTGGAGAAAATCATAGCTTTTGAATAAGTAGAGAAGTATGTGGAAGCATTATGATTAGAAAATATAACACTATTATGGTCTTTCTAAATGTGAAACATAATCTCTACTCTAAAAAAAATCTAAAATTGATCAATACTCACAAACATGCCAGTCCTATTTCCAAGGAGAACCATATACCAAGAAAACAACTTGGATCTGAATGGTTAGAAGTCATGAATCTAGGACTAGGTTGTTTGGGATCTGCTACAAAACCAAAATAAATACGTAATGGACTCTCATCAATGACAAAAGAAGAATTTGAGGTTTTTCACCCCTAGGTGGACTAGTTAGTCTCCAATTAATATTCCCTAAAAGAGCAAACACCAAGAGAAGTGAGCCAACTTGGGTTCTAGATCTGCATCCCAAATAGAGAAAATATGTGTTGCTAGTCCTTGTTAGAATATTGAAGGCACTAGCAGGCGTTGAGCATGGGTACCATGGGCAAATGTAGAGAGAGCCAAAAATACCAATTTTTGGATTTGTAATTTTTGAAAGGAGTATCTGGATACCACTTCCAATATTTCCACCAAGGATGCATACTTTTGATCCTAAGTATATGTAGTATATCATATGGGACCACCTCTCAAACTGCTTGGAAAGTCTCATTGTCTTGTTATTAGAGATTGAACTGGGATTTGGCTTCAGGCCAAGAAAGCCAGTTTTTGGAGTGGATAGAGAAAAGGTCATAAATGACCCTTACCCCTCTATGAAAAAATGTAGTGCCTTAACCTAGAGAATTTTGGCTAAAGGTTGATCTTGATGCATGATAACTAGGGACCACCAAAGTGAGAGACTATTTATAGATAGCCTAGTCCACAACTTGTTACCACTCCATTGGAGCCAAGGTTTGATAGAATCCTAGGTCTTCCAAATGCTTTTGGCAACAAAGGTACCTTGAATCTAAACAAGCACTTTCATAACCAAAAGTGAAGGCAACCCAAGCCCTTTCTAGGCTTTTCTTTCGTATGGGACACCTAAGGAAATACAATTCTAGAGCAATATTTTCCAAGCTTCATTGCCTTGCACAACTTTAATGATCCATTTGGCACAAAGGGCTATTCCTTGTTGTTGGGTATCAAGAAGGCCCAAACCTCTAGAATTCCTTGGAAGGCAATAAAATTCCCAAACCACTCTATGGAAGATTTTATTATCTATAAAAACCCATAGAAAATCTCGAAGGAGCTTCTATAACTTCTGGCAAGAGGCTTTAAATGAGGTCTAACAAGACAATACATATACATGAGTAGCAACAAGAATTTTGGAATGAACCTAGAATTTACTTGCTAGCGACAAAGGCTTTGAAATCCATTTGTGTAGCTTATGCTCCACTATGTCTAAAAAATATTGCCATAACATAGAGGAATAAGACTAAAAATCAAAGGGAATACCCAAGAACCTAAATATTTTCCATGTTGGATCCATTTCTAATTAGATTTCCTGAACCAAGCAAGATTGGGCAAAAATTATTTTCTGTAACATTGAGTTTTTTTCCATTGAATGTTGGATCCATAGGCTTCACAAAATGTGTCAAGACATTGTAGTGCATTATCAATGTTACTTTCCTCTTTAGAGAGTGTCAAGAAGGAGTCATATGCAAAATTCCCATTAACCAACTATTGAGAAGAGTTAGGAAGGAAAATCCCTTTCACTCTCTTGTGAGAAACACCATCAACTAGAAGGTATTCAAATCCTTCAACTACCAAAACATAGAGGGCCAAAGCAAGAGGGCACCCTTTATGAATGGATATGTATATATTGAAGGCTGAGGATTTACGACCATTAATAATCAAACAGGTAGATGCATATGCAAAGAGTATTTGAACAGATCGAAGAAATGTGGGTCCAAAACCTAAGGCTTGTAGCATGGTCAAGATGAATGGTCATTCAATCCTATCATATGCCTTAACAAAATCTATTTTAAGGAATATGACCTTCTATTATGATCATCTTTCCCATTCCATGCCTTCCCAAACAACAATGATGTTATCCAATATGTTTCCACTCTTGATAAATCTAGTCTGCTCTAGTCAAATGATCAAGGGGAGCAAATTTCTAATCTTGAGTGCCATGGCCTTGGCTATAATCTTGTATGAGACATTGAGCAAGGTAATGGGCTACCAATTGCAAATGTCCTCAAGGTCCCTTATTTTGGGAATAAGCTTAATATTGCCCTTATTAATCAAATGGCCAAGAGAACTAGTCCTAAGAGCCTCTAAGTAAACTTGGTTCAAATATGACCCTAAAATATCCCAAAGAATTTTTTAAAATTCATAGGGGAACCCATAAAAACTAGGGGCCTTATCATTGGCCATAGAAAAGACAACGAATTTAATATTTTCTTATGAAAGAGGGCTATCATAAAGGGCTTGTTGAGATATAGAAAGATAATAAGGAATCATTTTGTCACATTGCTAAAGGTCTTGGGCTTAGACCAAGGTGGGTTCGTGATCTTAAAACACCTTTTGGTATGGTAGAAAAATAACTATAGAATATCAGTAAGCTCTGTAAAAGTGTTTTGCTCTTCTTGAATGTATTTGATTTTTTGAGCTAGGTTCATGCCTTAAAGATACTAGAAAAATTCTTTGAAGACCATATCCTTAACCTTGAGCTAGTAAAATTTAGCTTTGATTTGGGTACCACGAGCGATATGAGTATCTACAATCTATTAATGTTTGTAAAGTTTGACCACATAAAGTTGTAACATAGATAAGGGTTGTGCTTCTAACTCTCACATGGTACATTGGAGCTCCAAGGCAATGGCCTTGTTTGAACATTGACAAAAGAAGGCTAACTGGTACCCATAAATGTGAAGGAAGTGAACAGTGCATTCCATCACATCATTCCATCAGGTAATCCAACCATTGCACATGGATGGGTAGGGCTCCAAGTTCCAAATATGCTAAATGTGAGCCATCAAAGGTTTATGATAAAGTGAATATGTGTTGAAATAAAATTGTTTGCTTTGTGTGGACCGTCATCTCCTACCAATTCAATGCAAAAGTATATGGATGAGTGGTCTAAGAGAACAATATCGAGGAGCATTTCAATTGGGAGAGAAAAGTAGTTGGAAAAATTAAATACTGCTTGCTGATATAACAATGCCCTATCCAACCTTTTAAAAATTTTGTTAGAGTCAACATGGAAGTTGGACCATGTGTGCCAATTTATTTTGACATGAAAGTGTCCCATATTAGGATCATAAATCCCCAATTTATTGTGCATGTGGAACCCAGTTGCCCATTCACCCATTTCCCAACACATCAGATGTCCACCACTCTTATATATGGCTACCTCAATCATGTTGAAATCACTATAAATAAGCCAAGTAGTAGAAGGAAAGGACTCAAATAACTAACTCCATAACTAGACATGCTCCACAACATTATTGGAAGTGTAAATATTAACTACCCCAAATGCATGATTTATGATATAAAAACCATCCATAGTGCACGATAGGTAGGGTCACAACTGTCCACCAACAAATAAGGTCACCAATGAGGAGATATGAAGGTGGCAACACCACCTCATAACTGCTCATGCTCACTATGAAAGAAATAAATTTTAGGTAAAATAATCTAATATACTTCTGCCAACAAAAACCTATAATTTTTATCTCTTGTAGGGATAAGAAATCTAGGTTGAAGAACTGTTGACAAATTGTGTGCACTACATATTTATGCTTGGAATTTGTGAGACCCCATACATTCCATGAGAGAAAATTCATTGAGATAAGGAGTTTAACATGTCCTCATTGTCAAGAAACTCTAATGCTTTGAAACTATTGGTACCTTCAGAGTTAGATTTGTATCTCCCCAACTAAATATTGATAAGGTGAGGTCTCTTCTTTGGAACAAAATCTCCCAATTCCTTGTCCCTCAAGCTACGAGAGATACGTGAGCTTACAAGAGGATACTAGGGAGGAGAGTTAGACATGGCAATATTTTTGATAACCATACTATCTACACTTGAGGTATGGTTCTCGAGAGGCAAAATGACTTCTTTGACCACTACCTCTACTATTGAAGGGCAACCAACTGGCTATTATCTCTCTTTCTTTGATGGTTGTGAACCTGAAGTGACCACCATATTTGTAGATGGTTTAAGGTGTGAAGCTTTAGTTGAGTTAGTGTATTGATTTTTGTGACCTCCCACAATGGTCCAACCCTCCTCATTGGGTTGAGGAGTTGACCCAATTGGTTGTGCAAGAGCTGGTTTTGGCCTATTATGCAACATAAACAAATAATCTTTTACCTTATGGTTGGATGCTTGGCATCGAAAGCAAGTGTTTGGTAGGTTATTATAGACCACTCTTGGTGATATGGTCTCCCCAACCCGGATGTTTATGGACTCTTTAAGGTCCATAGATAGATCAACCTTTACACAGACCTGCCTCATTGAGTGAGCATTATATTTTTTTGAGTATTACCAAAATCACATGCCCTAAAACAACTACAATGCTTTCCAATCCATACCACAAAGGAAATGGAAGATCAGGGAACTCAACCCAAGCTGGGACCTTTAGTTATTTTTTCCTCAGACATAGAAATATTGGGTCCATGATGAGAAAAATAATAAAGAGCTCTGCATGGACTATGGACCACGCTCATAGATAGCCTTCACATAAGCAACATTAACAAAATGAAAAAATGAATAAATTCTTAGTGAGGTTCCGTATCAACTCAACCTTGATGCCATGAGGGGCCCAAGTCGTATTGACCTAATCTCTCAAAATCGACTTGTTGAGAATACGACCCACAAAATACTCAACTAGGACAAATGATTCTAATCAATTGCATACATAATCAAAAGATGATAGAGAGAAATCAACATGAGGAGATGAGACATTATCATTTGGACATATTTTTTGGGACATTTGATGGGCAATATTTTCCCTAGACTTGTCACCTGTGATGCCAAATCTAATGTCTACCATACTAGTGTTGGGAGCTATATACAACTACAAATAACCCTAATACACAATAAAAGCGATTGCACACTAGAGAATTTCACCTGTACCTTTGTATTTCATAGAGTTACATAGAAAAAACAATTCACTTGCACTTGCACCTCATAAGAAAAATTTTATATATTTTTAGTTGTACATAATGATAGCTTTTGGTATGTTTCAAAGGTATCTTAGATAACTACATTTTCTTAGAAAAATGGACTTTCATTGGCTTGTTTATGATATGCTTGTTGTTGAATGTTACATTTTAGATATTCTTAGTTTTCTGGGAAGACAATGTAGTTATTTCTCCCTCACCATCCAACAACTTGTAAGAACTTTATCATGTCCTTACTCTTGATATCCATTGTTTTAGTTCATATTATTACCTATAATACACACAAATAAAATTAAATCACTCCATTTTATAAATATTACATTGCATCATAATATGCAATACTATCTACATCCCATGCTAAGAAGGACATCTCAAATTAAATGTTAAGATATAAATAATTTGCAAAGACTCCTTATAACCCTTGTTAAAAATCATTTTTTTTAAGCATAAGAAAGGATGATCATAATTATCATACATCTTTATCAAGAATGATTATGATGCTCTTCTTATACAAGTTGTTTATTTCCAATGGCACATTGCTAGATTCTTATGATGTTCTTCTTATACAAGTTGTTTATTTTCAATGGCACGTTGCTATTATGGAATTTTCTTCCGTATTAATACCTCTCCTCTCTCCTTCTAAAAAATAATAGAGGATAATCATAATTATAATACACCCTTGTCAAGAATCATTTTTTTCTAAAGCACAATAAAGGATAATCATAATTATCATGTACTTTCATTTTTAATTGGTTATATGGGATTGAAACTAGTCTTGTCCATATTACATAAAATAGGGGTATTATAACACCTTGGCTATTATATATGTATCATTTCATAAGATTTAAACTTGAGTCTCTTTTTTGAAAGTTAAGATATTTAACTAATTGAACTAATGCCATTAATAATTATCATGCACTTTTTTATGCATTAACTACATTAACTATATAATGTGTAGTTGTTTGAAAATACTACACATTATAGAATTAAAAAATTATATCTTTATCTTTATTATATTTGTTATTAAAAGATTGAATGTCCAATATGTAGTTGTCTAAAAATACTAAGCATTATCGAATTATGAAATTATATTTTTGTATAAGCTGCAAGCTTACCCTGGTGGTAAGGGCTTTAGGCCTCTCATTGAGAAGTCGAAGGTTCAAACCCCACTCAGTATGAGGGGACCATGACCTCCCATATAAAAACCTGTGTAAACTCATTGAAAAAAGAAATTATATCTTTCTATCTACTGTTAAAGGATAGCATTTAATTTATTTTTTTTAAATTTAATTGATCAATCATATATTTTAATTTGCAAGCTTAGTGTAGTGGTAAGAGCTTTAACCTCTCTTTGAGAGGTCCAAGGTTCAAACCCCAATGTAAAGTCATTGAAAAACAATTGATCAATTATATATTTTTAAATATCTTATTAATTAATAATGTATATAATGCTAGATCTTGTAACCAAATGATGCTACTCATACCAAAATTTCAAATATATTAATTATGTTCATTCTATTCTTCTTCAATTTTATTTATATAAATATAATTGATAAATTTTACACAAAATATATATTTTAAAGTTTTAACCAATATAAAATCTTTTTAATATACAATAAAAATATTCTTTTTTTAATATACGATACACATATTCGCATATAAAATAATTAGATTGAAGGATAATTCTAAAGTGAATACCTTGCCATAATTCCCTTTAAACTTTTAATTAACGATCTTTCTTCCAAAATGATGGTTAATTGTTTAACTAAAGTGGTTTGTGCTATTGGTAAACCTTATAGACATACCTTAATCAAAAGAAATAAATTGTTAAAAAATAAAGGACAAAAACAACAGGAGTAAGGAACGATGGAAAGAGGAAAAAAAGGAAGAGTGAAAATTTGTTCAATATAAACGCTAAATTTGCTTCATATGAGGTGATTTTTCTTGGATATACCAGTTGACTAGTAGTTCACTCGCAGATGTCGATATTTTTTTTCTTCAAAATTATATAATTTTATATTAAGGAAATGTGAAATTACATTTTTTTAATATTTTTTTGTTTTTATTTTTTTAATGTTAATAATGAAGTCAGGTGGCTTATGCATCATAATTAACTATTTTTATCATGTTAAGTTTTATTCTTAAATATCTTCTTAATTTATCAAACAATATCTTTTAAATCACTAACTTGAAGGTCTAAGCTTGGTCTAGTGGTCAACATACTCCCATGGGAGCATGGACACCATGGTTTCAATTCTTCAGGCCTTGTAGTTTCAAAGTGTGTGTTACACCACCGTTGTTGACTATGTTAAAATTTTTATCCATTATAGCTGAAGGTTTTAGTGGTAACAAAGAGTAGGATTCAAACCTACGAAGAGGTGTAGAGTTAAGAAGAACAATAATAATAAAAAAAAACTTTTGAGTTTTTTTGAAAAAGTTGCTTTATCTATACTTGCTTTAATTAGAGTGTATTAATCCCCCTAGATAGAGATTTGGACCAGCTACAATACATTGCCCTTATTGAATTTCTATACTACATAGTGCCTAGATTAATCTGAAGTGCCTCCTTTGAGAGTTCATTTACTTCCCTATTCAATTCTTTATAAATATACCAAAAAGTAAAAGCTTTACTTTGATCCACAACTTCTTATTTGAGAGATGGGTTGTAGAATCTTGTTTTCCATCCTAAAAACACCAAGCATTCAATTTGTTATCACCTGTGAATCTCTATCTCTGTAAATTTGAAATTTTTGTATTCCTTTAACCATAATTTGAGGCCATAATTTCAGCATAAGCATAATTATTAGAACCTTCTCTTAATGAGAGTCAGAAATATATAGTAATCCTCTTGCTCCTCTTGCTCCACAAACTCCAGGGACCCCTATCTAGCCCCATCAAAAAAGTCCTAGGCCTTTGATTTATCAATCTTTGGAGGTATGACTTGTTTGTTTACCTTTGTTGTTGCCGACACCTTACTAAACTTCTAGTAATTTGAGAAGAGACCTGCCAAGTAGGCTTCTCCTGATCTTGAAAAATTATTGCATTTCTAGATAACCATACTCCCAAGACACCCCTCTTATCAATACGACTTCTATCCCCCACATATTTACTAGGCCTTCCCCAAATCCTTCTTCCCTTAAACCTATTCTACCTTTTAAGACAGAAAACCTTCCTAACCATAAACAAAATGAAGAGGAAAAACAGTTTTAAAATGATTTGCCTGTAAAATATTACTAAAAACTTACCAAAATCTAACCAAAATCTAGATGTAATTCCTTTTAAAAAAAAAATTCAAAGATCTCCTTACCCTCAACTCCACCCTTAACTACTTCTCATGGATAATAAGTAAAATAAAAGTTTTAAAAACTTACCGCCTTCTAGTGGATAATAAGTAAAATAAAAGTTTAAAAAACTTACTTAAGAAAATTAAAAAGTAGCCATTTGCATGGGAATATTAAAGCGCTAAATTGCTCCATATCTGGTTATTTTTCTTGGATAAGCCAGTTCACTGGGACTCGTGATTAGACGATTTATCGATACTTTGCATGTGCTAAAAACTTCAACCTATTAAGGTTGCAGTGATCCACTAAGTTATAATTATTATAACCCTTAGATTGACAAAATTGATTGTGTTAAACCCTGTAACATTCAATCAAAATACTAAGTTGTTAAAACGATACTAAATTTGGAATAAACATCATGATTACGTAAATAGGTTCTGCCATGGTCGAATTGGATTGCATTTTTGTTATGACACGTGCAACCGACAGAAATGTCTCATCCAGGACTGAATTAACAAAAAAAAATATATATATATATATATATCGGTTAACAACTTAATTCACCATTTTTTGTTTTGAATTTACATGGTGGAATCGGTAGCCGCAACGAATCCGGGCAGGCTGTCCAGTTTTTATGGCCGTCACAGTATTCTGCGCTGTCCGCCCTAAAAGGCGCCACACAGATCTTCGCGCAGTCCGTCTCTATAATCAACCACCATGCCACAATCATTTTAAACCTTTTACGTCGTTGAAAGCACCAAGAAAAGGACAAGCGTTCATTCCGGCGAAGCCCTAGATTTGAACCTTGGACCTCTACCCCTTATGGGGTTTGGATGAACCAATTGGTCTACACGTAGGACCTTTAATTCACCATTGATAAAAAAGAAAATGAATTTATTTTTATATTTATACATTATAAATAAAATCTAGGGTTTTTTTAAATATTAAAAAAAATTAAACGATTTCTAATTAAAAAAAAAAAAAACTATATAAAATCATAATTTAGAGTTTCAAATCCAAAATTAGGTATATCCTTCTCAAATTGAGCATAAAGTTTCCAACATCATTGACCCTAAAATTAAAATGAGTGAAATGAATTTAATTACAGGAGCTTAACAAAGTATCATGATCAAAAGATTTTCATTGAAACTTGTTTTTAAAATTATTAAAATATGAATATCTTAATTCGCAGTAATTTATTATATTTTGATTATTAATTTTTTTTAAATGTTTTTATTAGAGATTAAAAAAATAAATAAATAAAATGTTTTGTTATTATTGGATATAAAAAAACAAGTAAAACATAAAAACTAGAAAATTATATTTATGTTTTTTAATAAGAAATATTTTACTTTTACATGGGAAACATTTTTTTTATTGATTTTTTTTGACAAACCAAAAGTTTTAAAGGATATTTAGTTTTTTTTTTTATTACTTGGTAAATACTTATATCAATGTAATTTTCAATAATTTTTAAGTGGGTTTAACTTTTAATGTTTAAATTTAATGGGATAGAGTTGTATATTCTATTTATGTTATCAAAATTTACTTGAATACACATATATTACACAATTAACATCTTTTACTCTTTTACTAGGGTTGTTTCATATGACCTATGGTCTTATAAATGGTAAAAACCACTTTATTTGAATTAAAATTTAATACATTTATAAACATATTCTATTTAATGGTTTAACATTTAATGATTAAATTTTATGGGATAGAGTTGTATATTCTATTTATGTTATCAAAATTTACTTGAATAAACATATTTTACGTGATTAACATCTTAGGGTTGTTTCATATCACCTATGGTCTTATAAATGGTAAAAACCACTTTATTTGAATTAAAATTTAATACATTTATAAAAAAAAAAAATACATTTATGATTTCTTAGTTTTTTTTTTTTTTGAGAGTAATACTTCTTATACACATCCATCATAGGGATTGAACCCGGGTTACATCACCGATAATTCAAGTGGTATCCTTGTCGGTAGACCACACTCACATTGATTTCTTAGTTTTAATAGACTATATATATAATTTTTAATTTAAACATAAAATTATAAAAATATTGCATATAAAACCTTAAAATATGAGTGTTTTTTTAGTAAATAATAAGATATTAATAAGTATGATTTAATTTTTTTTGTTATTATATAGTTATCCCCTCCTTATCAAAAGCATGTTTATGAGTATGATGTTTATTTAAAAACAATAATAATAATTATAATTATATATGTTGCTGGAGAACAAAGAATTGTATTCGGGTCCTATTCTTGAAAAATCATAAATCTCCCCTTTAAAGCTTGAGAGTTTACAAATAGATTCAATTCTCATCTCAATTGAGTTGCTATAACTAAATATCTACATAATTTTCGTAAAATGTCTGCATTTTTATTTTTATTTTCTAAATCTTCTTCAATTTTTTGTGTGAATACAAATATTCTAGAATTCACACCCTTCTTGATATTTTTCTATATTAGCCTTCATGGTACCAAAACTCCACCTTTATTGTCTATATACAGTGCATCTTAGTAAAGCAATATTTTTGAAACATCGAACTCTCGTGGTCCGCTTTACTAGATCTAGATTGCTAGTTTCCTTTTTGAAGCATAAGTGCACCCACAAAAATTGCAATAAATAGTTTATATGAAAACACATCCATGTTATAAATAAAAACAAATATTATCAATGAAAAACATTAAAGTAAATCTTAAACATTATTTGATTTAGGTGGTCAACATATTCTTGTCACTTCAACTAAACTTACTACTTCTTTTAACCATGGAAAAGAGAATTTAACTTCATGATCCTCAATTAAAACCCCTCTATTGGCTAGCCTATGTGCACACTTGTTTCCTTCCCTTAACGTATGTGAAAACCATTTTAATATAGCGTATTAAATTATAATAATGTTACTAATTATTAATATTTTAATTTAATAATAAATAAATTATTAAAATATATAAATTAATAATCTATATTTATATTTAAATGGGTCTTCTTTGGGAGATCCAAGGTTCAAACCGCGACGTGGATGAGTGTATGAGGGGGTGGTGTGTGGTGGGTGTGTGTTAAATTCCCTATTGATAAGCATAGCTCTTAGCTTTACAAGGGTCATGGTTGGGAGTAGATTGTTCAGCCCTGTGCGATCGTAGAGGTTTCTTACACTAACCAAATTAAAAAAATAATAATTTTAAATAATATTTATAATTTTTCTATTACAATAAATGTTTTGGTAATGGTTTTAATTTTATCACCATCATTGATAGTTTTATATCCAAACCTTGTCCATAGACTTTTTTCGCTTTATCTAACATTAATGATAATTTTAAAGTTGAGTCAATTTTATTTATGCATTGTCATGATTAGAATTTTTTTCTTTCTTTATTATCCTTTCTAACACTAGTACTTAATAAGTATCAAAATGTTATAGAATGACTTGAGCTTAAAACTAGGCAAGCTCCTTAACTTTCAAGAAAGATACCTAGGTTTGAATCTTGACAAATGATGTATGCATAATTGTCAAGCTATTATAATACGAATACGTGACAAGATATATGCATAATTGTTAAGCTATTATAATACCAATACATTGCAAGTGGGTTGTTTCAAACCCATATAACTAATAAAAAAAAAAAAAAAAAACTTCAAAAGGTTTTTCTCTAAAGCTTATGAAATTAATACAAATTACTAGTCATTACTATTGTTTATATCATAGTCTAAACTATAGTATCATAATAGTGTTTATATAGCACCAAAAATTATGATATTTTTGGTGTTATGTTGGTGCTATTATGGTATTATGCATTTTTTGTGTTAACATAGCATTGATATAACATCAAGCAATAACATTAGCATAACACTCCCTTGCATGTAAAGGTAGAATCGTGTAACATTAACCTAACATCAACATGAGTTTGATAAATATTAATGCTACGTTAAATTGTATATATATTCTCTATTATTTTTTTTAGTTGGTTATATGGGATTGAAATGGCCCCACCCGTATTACATCATCACCACATAGTGGTATTTCAACGAAGCTAGAATATTATCCATATATCGTTTGCCAAGATTTGAACCTAGGTCTCCTCCTTGAATGTTGAAGAATCTAAACGATTGAGTTATTTCCATTTGATCATATTCAATTATTGGTTTATATGGTTTACATAATTAATTGTTGTGTAACTATATCTCAAACAACAATTAATTGATTATATGTAATATGACGATATTTAATTATTTGTAACATAATATAAATTATTTACTATTGACTAATTAGTTATTGATTATTATCAATCAAGATGTTTCTAGTTATTATCCTAATCTTCATTGACATGCCTTTATACTTATTTATAATAGCAATTTTTAATATATTCATGAACAAATGGAATTAACATATTACTTGGCAAAGCAAAAGGAAATCACATATAAACAAAATATAGATATGAAAAATGATATTATACAACAATACATCTAACTAATGAATAAAGAATTATATCTAATTGATGAGAAAATTGTTGGATAAGATGGTATAGAAATACCCATAATATAAGTTATCCAAGATCAATGTTAAAGAACTAACCTAATGGATAATAATATTATAATACAATAAAGTCACCTACTAAGTTGCTTATGGGCCCATAGGGAAATATACAAATGATTATAATACAAGGTTAATTGTGGCCTCAATGAACACTAATGCCACTTATTTCAACATCCATCCTTGAGTTGAATGAGGGTCATAAAG
This sequence comes from Wollemia nobilis, assembly GCA_028583015.1. Taxonomy (NCBI): domain Eukaryota; kingdom Viridiplantae; phylum Streptophyta; class Pinopsida; order Araucariales; family Araucariaceae; genus Wollemia; species Wollemia nobilis. The sequence continues at coordinate 1,055,901 of JAQPPZ010000613.1, read as the reverse complement.
AGAGATCCTTATTAATTATCCCTCCTTAAGGAATACTCTCCTACACCAAGATAATCTTGTAACTATACAAAAGTCACCTTTAGCATAAACTTGGTTAGGACATTTACATTTTGTTGTATTAAAGGCACATATACTAGGCTAAGCATCTCACAAATTAAAGATAACAAACATAGTGCACTCACACCTTAATGTGCTTTGTCCATTAATGGAAAATAGGATTGCAAACAAGCTTGATGGAGCTATAATTATCATAATATAAAGTAACAAGAAACTACCTAGGAAGACCCAATTGCTCAAGAATCATCAATATCCATCAAAGATATTTCAAGGACTCATTGGTAGCATAATATTCAACTTCCATAAAATATTGATATATGGTGGATTGCTAATGAAAACACCAAGAGACCAATCCAAAACCAATATAGAACACAAAGTTAATAGTATATCATAATTGGTCAACATCACCTATCAAATCCACATTAGAGTAACACCGTGGAATAGGAATATCCCTAATAGATTAATGAATTTCTATCTAGTAGGTGATGTTGATATATTGCAATATCCGCTTAACTACTATCAAATGACTCTCATGATATAAATTCATATATTGGAAACAATAGATGATAACAAAGGCAATATTTGATCTCAAAGTAACACAAACCACAGGAGTATAATAATTTTAAAGAGCTTTAAACCTAAAGCAAATGGAGTATACTTGGGATTACAGTCCTCCATATTGAATCATTTTACAAGATCCAATGCATACTTAGGCTATGAAATAGTGATCTTAAAAGGTGACTAATCAATTTGAATTCTTAGTAACACCCAAATATAACATCTCAAAGTTGTATTGAATCCATAACTTTATCTCTTGGATTATGGATGTTAAGCTCCCCATGATGATAAGGTCATCAATATAAAACACATTAACAATAATTCTTCCATGATAATATTTGATTTAAAAATCATGCTTTACCCCACACCATTGAAATTCATAACTGAGAAAGAAAAATAAATAATATCAAACAAAGCACAAGGCACATGCCTAGGACCATATTAGAAATTCTTAAGTCAATATATGAGAGGAGTAGGGCCATCCAAGGTGAAAGTGGGTGACTACTACATAACAATTTCCTTTTGGAGTTCCCTATCAAGAAAATTAATTTTCACATTTGTTTGATAAACTATCCATCCATAAGAGGCAACAATAGAAAGAATCATCTACACAAAATCCATAAGATCCATATGATTAAATGTCTCAATGTAATTAGCTTGTTGCTTCTAACAAAAACTTCTAGTAATAAGGTGTGTTGTGTGCTTCTCAATATAACCATCTACATAGAATTTCATTTTGTAGACCCATTTACATCTAACCACATTCTTTCCCTTGAGAAGTGAAACCAACATCAAAGTTTGATTCTTCATTAGAGACTCATATTTTACCAACATAACATCTTCCCACTAAATACACTAATTGGAGCAAGTGAGAGGATTTCTAGAGTTATCAACCTTCAAAAGTAAATATTGATAAGGAGGCTTCTAATGAGATTTCTATTCAAAAAAGAGTCATGCATCTTGAAGGATATTTTAATATCACTTAGGTATTAATACATCCAAAGATGGTAGGGGTACATCCCATACATAATCAATAATAGAATAAGAAAATAAAGAATCCATCACATTCTCAAAATCAAACCAAATTGTCCAATACCATCACATAGTGCATAGGGAAATCAAGCTCATCTCAAGTACAATTTAAAGAAGAAAAAGAAACATATACTACTGAATAATATAGAGTATCAAAAATTATGTCTCTAGTACCCATTGGATAAATATCATAGATAAGATAATAATACAATTTATTAGAGAAGAATCATCTAGAAGGGGGAGAATCAATAAGAGGGATAGATTTACCAATATAAGCACAAGTGTATTAGAGGGACTTAAAGGAATAACATCATAAAACACCACATCATGCCAAATAAGAATCTCTAAAATAGAAAGATCATAGAGGTGGTAATACTTAGAAATATCAGGATATCCCACATGAATGCATAGATGACTCTTAAACTAAGATTTATTCTACTCATCTTTGGAGATATAAGCCTATGTAATAGACCCAAATATAAGAAAAAGTGAAACATTAGGCTTAAATCCTATCAACCTCTCAAAATGTATCATACTTTAGACTTTTAAAGTCAATGTCCTATTGAATAAATGCGTAACATATCACTACTTTACCTATAAATTTTGTCTTCATCTACTTGGCATACAACATACATCAAGCCATATCCTATATAACCTTGTTCTTCTACTCACCCATATTATTTTATTAGTGAGTGTAGTGAAGAATCCTTTATAGATGAATGCTATAAAATGACTAAAATCCCCAAATACATGAATCATGAACTCACCACCACCATTGGTATCAAGGCACTTGTTTTTCTTCTCACACTAAATCTCCACCAAATATTAGAAAGTATTTAAGTGTCCAAAGGATTCATCCTTGATATTAATAGTATATATTCACAAAACCCTAGATAAACCATCAATCAATGTGATAAAATACCTGTTCTTGGAGAGAGAATGATCAACCAAAGAACCACAAATATCATTATGAATAAGATCCAAGGGTTGGGACATGATTATTTTTCCCTTTTAGGAACAGTTCCTAATAGTGTTATCTTGAGATGCATCCATCACAAATACCACTAGGTGGAGTATTTCATGGAAGATCATCTTCCATATGAAGATGACTCATTCACCTCATGGAACCATAATCAACATGTCCAATTAAATTGTTCTATCGATTGATGATGTCATTTACCTTAGCAACCATAGCAATAAATCCCTTTTACTTGGAAGAAGAGAAGAGAGAATATGAAGGGGGACACCAAGCTTAGACAAATGATAAAATTTGTCAAAGTATCCTAAAGACACCATATTAAAGTCATATTTAATATCCCTAACCACTTATATATGAAGCCAAAGTTTCACATTTTTTCTTGTATGAGTAATGTGATAAGTAGAAAGAAGGTTAAGGACAACACCTAGAACATGAAGAACCTCCCCAAAGGTAAGGATCCAAAAGACATGTCACCACATCCAAATGCTACAAAGAAGATTTATCATCAATATTTGCATTCTCACTATGATTTTATCCATTATGGTCGGTTGGTCCTTTGTCATATGTTATGTTGGTCCAAAATCTACAATCCATTCCTTCAAAGATGTGGAGATCCAATAATTTGAATGAATCACCACACATGCATTCAAGTATCACCCTCATGTGTGTCATCATCCTATACAAATAAAATATAAGCATCTATACCCTTCTTGGCCTTTTTATCAAGCTTCTTAATTTGAATATAACAAAATTTTACCTTGAGACCCTCTTTCTTGTAAAATACACATATAGGTTTCTTAAGTGGCTTCTTAAATCATCTTTACCCCTTGTTTTCCATACTTGTATAATTTTAATTCATTTATTTTGGCTTCTTCATCTTCTTTTATTTTTTATCTTCTAGATTTGAAATTTTTTAGATAGGCTTAAATGGAAGAATCACATCCACTTTTATGCATTAACCATGCTTGGTGATGTATAAGATAAGAAAAAATAATATATAATGAAGGAATAGGTTGCATAGGAAAAAACATAAAAAATTTAAAAAAATATGGCTTTATTGAGTACTATATTGAGGTAATATATTAGGTTCCTTTGTACTACCTCTATCAATAGAAAAAATATCCTCATATGAATTCTTTAGGTGATTTATACACTTCTCAATCATCCATCACTCACATAGCTTTTCACTTTATCGCTCAACTTGAGACATGAGTTTCTGGTGCATATAATTACTACCATATATGCCTATGATATTTTGACATGGCAATAATTTATTGACACACCTAATGGAATAAATCTCATTTATTCATTTCACTAATAAGAAAACAGAAGAAATACCCAAGTTGACATGACTATAGTTTTATCTATCATCCAATTGATATTTTGGTAAATATCTCATCCTATTTGCTTATTAGAGCATATGAACATTCATCTATGACTCCAATAAGAACATAGGACCCAAAAATGTGAGCATAAGACCTATTACTAGGTCCTTTACCAAAATAAATCTACAAGCATTAGAGCCTCCCTTGAATCAAAATTCTAGGAGAGCCCTATGTTGATACATGCTATGCAACATAACCAACCTCCAAGGAGGTAACCATCCTAGAATGACAAAGGCCCTTTGCAATCGCTCTTTCCTCCTACAACATGGGTTGCAATTCTAGTGTCACCCCTGAAGTCATTACCATAATTTACTGGCGAATATGCAACCATAACTACAATACATTTTTATCACATGGTAGGTCTATGCAGGACATGATATTAGAGAGTAAAATATGACTCTTAGACTATTGGAAATGTTCTTACAAGGAAAAGCCTAAGAGTGGTACGTAAGCCTTGCTTCAGATTTGATTAAAATCTAGGACCAAATTTTTTATCTATTAGTTGATAGATTCAGAGAAACGAAAGATGACATATCTCTCTTGTAACAATTGATGACCATAAAGAGAGTACCCATTGAGATGATGGACACTTTTAATACCTGATTCTAGAAAATCTAGTACAAAATCCTCAATGAGATATGTTCACTTCTAGGTATGGAATTTATATATTATCTCAAGGAGAGGAAGTTATCTGCTAGCAGCCTATGGAATAGCCATTCAAGCTAATAATGACCTAATCCATTTAGAAAGGCTAGCTCCTAGGCCTCTCATGTTGTTATTTCCCAACATTCAGCCCCCATGTCAGTCCTATCTAGTAGTCCAACCTCGTAATTTTTAATCTATTTTGTAGTACATATCATAAAGGTATAAACCTCTCTCTCTAATCTAAAGTACACCTCTACAAGTCCTTACTCCTCCATTAATATGAAATGAATAACTTACTAAGGAATTTCTCTAATGAGGTCATTACCCTCAAGAGGCATCAAGATATCTAGAGGTTTTAATATTAGAACAATCTGAGACCTCATTTCCAGTAGAATAGCCAAGGCTATATTCCTCCCCAAATGGCCAAGCATATCAAATACCTTAATTGTTATCCAATAAGGCTCCAATCAATAGATTGCATTGATACATATCCCATTGCAATAAATTCCCCCCAACCTAGTTAGTAATATTGTTACCATGCAAAACAACTATGTGGAAGATCATGATGCATGATATTGCCCCTAAATTGAAAACCATCCTCCTAGAACTTATTTCAAGGGAGATCCTCAATAGACCATGGAAATGCCTAATGGAGTTAAGCACATCTAGCCTTCTACTCCTTGTTAAAGGATAGAGTCCAAAGTCCATCATTACCTTTCCAAAATTCAACCATAAAGATCTCTCCGAAGGACAAGTTCTACTATTCCCAAGTAGATTTTGGTAACTTGGGACAAAGAGGAAGTATAGCTCTGTCTGATGGAGTAATATTTGTAACACCTAGGAGGCCATAGGTCTAATTGGATTACTTGACAAGGGAAAAAAACAAGGCAATGGAAGGATAGTCGAGCAGGTTCCAACACCTAAAGTAGACCAATAAATCCCACAAAAAGGTATGTAGATGAAGCAATAAAAAATGGTGCACCAAATAATATATAAACAATGTGTGTATCTATGTTCTATTGCGTATAAGCATCAAATGGAAGCATGCAAGTAAGATGGAAAAGATAGCGAATATAAAGAAAGAAAGCAATATAGATTATTTATTATTAATCACATATATCAGATCCAGGTTACAAATATGTCCCCTTTGAAGGCTCAAATGGGTGATACAATTGTTTACAACTCGGGTGCCCAAGGATCAAAATTCTTCAAGAAATTCGAGTGCACATCCAATGTCTTTCCTCGTACCCACAATCGAGGTAGGTGGGCCAAGGTTGTCGTTTCTTGTGTATTTGATCCAAATGTTTTTTTCTCCTTCCTAATTTGCTGTAATTACCTGAACCTACACACAAGGAAACCAAAAACGTCAAATAGCGAGTGCGTGTGATGAAAAGCATGCAATCCCCACAGGGGCAAAATAGCTAATAGTGATAATAAGCATCAAATGAACTCCAAATACTATAAAATTATAGAGGTATGTAAAACAATTTTTTTTTGGAATATATCACTAGAAATTGCACCAAAATTGCATCTGATGGGGCTTCAAAACTTGAATGACTATTCGTAACCTGTAAAACCCAAAGAAAGCAAATTTTAACCCTATGCATATCCAAAATGCATGAAAATTGGATAGAATGAATTATGTGCTATTATAAGAAAACCCATTTTATCATATTTTTAATATCAGTCATGGTTTGGGTGTTATCTCAAATGACCACCGAAAACTTGCAAGAGACCCTACAAAACACTAAATATGCAATATCTTGGCCAATATAGCTCAGAAAGACCTAAAATTTGAACTGCAACATCATATAAGCATATATGAAATATATTATAAAAATAGTTAAAAAATTTTGCACATATTTCTATTCGTTTCGGGGTGGAGTGAATAGCAGGCCTGCAGATTGGGGGGCGCCCCGGGGTGTGGCGCCCATAGAATCTCCCTAAATTTCCATAATTCCACTTGGGAATGGTGAAATAACCAATAGGATGTGCTGTCATTGAATTTGGTGTGGAAATCACTCAGATGGGTTGGTTTTTGTAATAGATTGCACCTCCTAATTCACTCGCAAACCTCCTTCGCTAGATAGATATTTCAAGGGAAAAATGGGCACAAAAGGGTGGAAGGAAATCTAGGTAGAACTCTGTTGCTTTTTGCTCTCAAAATATCCTCTATTTTTGGTGTGGAAAATGTATCCACTTTATAGCCTAAGGAGGCTTTAGGGGTCAAAAAGCATGGAATACCCCTGAGGCTTGAAGACAACACATGTTGATTCCAAAGCCAACTAGAGCTCCCCAACTCATTGTAAAGAAGCCCAAGTCCTAATGGATTCCAAGTATAGATCCAAGGACTTACTCTAGTAGATCATTTAATATGGTGGACCATCTAAAGAAGTCTATTGTGGTTATGTCTCTTTGGGATATCTTGTCCATGCTAAAGCAAATGAAGCACTTGGAAGTGGTGTTGGATACACAAAAGGGATTAGGTGAGCAAAATTCATGAACGGTCCTACAGAAATATGACCTTGAGGTATGCCAAGACAAATTAATGTCATTCTACCTAACCCTGATATACAAAGATAAATTGATTCATAACTGTATGGTGGATGCTAGGTCAAGTGCTTTGGTCATATCCTAGAGGGTAGTGGATGCCTTAAGGATGAAATATATACTAGTAAACAAAATAATAGTTCAACTAGATGGGAAACCTATTCAAATATTTGAACTAGTAAGGAACCTTTCTCTCACTCTACAAGCTTATCTAGAACTCATAGTCAACCAAGATATAGAACTAACGAAACTATAAACAAAATAATAGTTCAACTAGATGGGAAACCTATTCAAATATTTGAACTAGTAAGGAACCTTCCTCTCACTCTATAAGCTTATCTAGAACTCACAGTCAACCAAGATATAGAATCAATGGAACTCACAACTCCTTTTGGTATATGTTTATTAAGATATTTCAATGCTAAAGTAGGAGGTTACTTGTCCCTGGATTGGACACATATGCTACTTAGATCCAAGTGTGGAATTAAGTTGAATATTCCATCAAAGTATCTTCACATTCATCATGTCAAAGAATATGTCTTTGATCAAGAAAAATGCTAATAAGGTCTCCATTATGAAGGAGCTATTTACAAATTTTAGAAAATATGTGCCATCAAACGACACCAATGGTCCACCTATAACAGATGCTAATCAATTTTACATTATGAAGGAGCTATTTACAAATTTTAGAAAATATGTACCATCAAACGATGCTAATGGTCCACCTATAACAAGCAGGTGTTGTAGAGGTCTACATTATGAAGGAGCTATTTGTAAATTTTATAAAATATGTGCCATCAAATTATGCTAATGGTCCACCTATAACAAGCAGGTGTTGATTGACCAATACAGTCACTAGAGTAACAAATCAAACCACCTACAATATGCATGCATTCCAATAATGGAGAGATGAGCTACCAATCATAGCCAAATTAGCTGGTTGATTGTCTTTCTATTTTGAGCATATTTTAAAGAGAGAAAATATCCCTCACACCACACATGTGGGATATTTTTTTGAGCACTCTTCACAAATGTGCGACTGCACCTATGCACATTGGTAATTTTTTCTATGTAACTTCTTAGGCCATTGTGGCTACTAACATAGCAACCAAATTTATGCACTATCCCCACGTGCATTGGCTGGTTTGGTTGAAAAGCCTACCTTTCAATTGGGGAAGATGGAGTCATGACCAAATATCAATGCCCTTTAGCCACTCTTATTTGACCAAGATAATAGGTTCTAGAGTACCTGACCATGTGATAGTTCACTTGGTAATTATGGTTGTGGGCTTTCCTCACTAACCAGTTTTAGGTAGATTAAAGGTGTTATGGAATCCCACATCACTTTTTCAAATCTATAGGAATGTGGACCATAATTTGTGTAAAGTGTGGAGAGGATAAAATACTTTCTGGGAATGGTTGGAACATGCCATGACAATAAACCATCACCCTCCAATAGATGCAAAAAATTTACATAAAATTACATCGATGTTAAACCTTAAAAGAGGGTGCATAATGGTCAATGGCAATATTTTTTCATCCATAAAAACCTCCTATTTTATGAGCTTTGGTGGTGACTGAGGACATATTAATTTGACTATCAATAACATCAATGAAGTTTATTTTCGCCTGTGAATGGACATCACCAGAAACAATGGCTAAATTATTACGTCGATGGAGACAAGATATATGCATACCAAGGGGTATTCCTACTGCAACTAGGGATTTTTTACTTAGGTCAAGTGTGTCAAGGCTTCTAAGGGATAATCAAGTGAAATAAAAGGAGTGCATGACCCTATTTTTGAGCTACATCTCCTGGAGATGCTATGTTTACCTTTCCATTTTGGAGAATACTCTTGCATCCACCAGTGACATGTTGCATCCAAAATGTCTTTTTGGAGGGTAGAATCATTGATAGTATAATATGGTCTAAGCACAAATCAATAGATCCACCAAATTCAAGTAAATGAATGTTGGATGAGAGATTTGCAGAGGAAAAGGGGAATTGCCTTGAGGAAAATCCTTGATACCCTTGCTATGATACCAATAATAAGGATCAAATCCTTAATAATAATTTTTTTTATATAAAAAAGCATTTTATAGGCATAAGCTATGCCTATAATACAAAATAGAGATATTTACAAATATTCACAAAATTTTGTAAGATATTCTAATCTTGACAAAATAGGAGGCTTCGTACAAGAAGCTTCTTATTAGATGTAGAAATAAATAATACCTAAGCTAACCTTATCAATTTTGGATGATCAAGTGGGTCAGTGGCCAATTTAAATATAGGATCTTGATCCCTATGGAGTCTTTGAGTAAACTGACATAGGCTTATAAACTACTAGTGGGTCAATTTGACCACCCACCTTCACAAATCCTTGTAAAACTAGATAGATTATAATTTTGCTAAGATTTTTTTTTAAATTTTTCTAAGGTAGAAAAATAAGCAATAGTATTAGAAGCATCATATTTGTATAATTTTAAGACCAAAATAATTTCCTAATTAATATTTAGCTACAAAGAAGCAATGGAAGTCAAGACTAAGAATTACAAGGCAACTAGACATGCAATAACATTTAGCTGAACAACAATTGGGCTAAAGCAAAAATATACGACATCTTGCAAGAGTGTTGAATTGAAATTTTATCTAAGGCATGAGATTCAACATGCCAAAGAAGGAATTGGACATTTATAGAAGTTTACATAAGCACAAGAGTAGAAAAAGTCTAACATTTGAAACTCATCACTTGATCAGACTACAAAGTTGACTACGACAAAGTGCTTGGCATAAAGGATGGGTTGAATTTTTTAAGTAATTGATATCATCAAGGGAGTAGAAAATATCTGATTTTTGACATGCTACTAGACCCACAATTGCTTTTTTCAAGATCAATCTAGAAAGTGGATGAACTTTTGGAGACATTGACCTCACCAATTGAGATAAAAGGTCTGATGTCTGATATCCAAGGCTGCTCAAGCGAATGAAATTTTAAAGCAACTAACATGACCAAATGAGACAAAAATTTTGATAGTAAGATACAATGTTGGAGTTAAAATTTTTCTATGGCATAGAGTCTAACATGAAAAATAAGTTGAACTAATAAGAGCCTAACAATGCTCCCATACCCCAGTGGTAGAAACCTTTTGGACCTATCCCAATCAAAAGGATTTGAATGTGTCAACTAGTTTCCTAGAATCATTGCTATTAGAAATCCCAATAGCCATAGGCTTATCCATAACACACCTATCTTTATGTAGCTAGTTTAATCATGAATATGAGCGTAAAAAAGTAGACCTATCAGAAGATGTTTGGGATCAACTAAAGACAAGTGGAAACTAGCTTCTTGCAAGAATTTTGGACCAAACACATTAGTACAACATGTTCAAACTGGTTAAGCTCAATTTATCTATAAAGGGATGTCCACCTACCATACTTATCTTCTTAGGCCTATATTTAGTTTTATACAATCATTCTAAGCTAACATAATGCAATGTAAATTTATAAATAGTTCAATGTAGCTCAGAATAAGGATCATCTCTTTAGCTTTTACAATTGCATAAGTTGTGTGATGATTGTATTGTGTACCTCTAAATAAATATTAAAGTGTTTTTTGAACTCTATTTGAAAATATTACAAGACATATATGAATGTTAGGTAAATTATTAAGCATTTTTGTTTATATTAGATGGATAGTGTATTCTGTTAAGATTATTTTGCTAAATTGGATAATTGTATGGATTGCTATTTGTTTATTCCATGGAATGCTTAGTTGTGTTTGTGTTAATTTAAATGAATTATCTATAATATTGTAAGGTATTTGGTCTATTACACCTTTGAATCGAGTTGAGAGTGTAAGACTCTTATACCTTGTATCTCTTGTTGTTGAATCTTGGCTAGTTTTCATTCCTACTCTCTAACATTCCTTTCTTTAGTCTTCGACACCATTTTAGTTTAGTTAGCATTATACGAATCAAAATTCTCTAAATTTTTACTAAGAGCATATTCCCAATCATATAATCTTGACCAATATTTTAGAGTGCATCTCATACACATAGGTAGATTTTGTACCAAGATATATTGGCATACCCAATGATATATTAACATCTCACTCTCAAATGAGCAATCACCTAAAAGACTCAAGATTGTGGTTAATAGTCTTGATCTCATAAGTAGAGAATACATGCTAACCTGATAACTTCATTGATTCAAGAACCAAAAAATTTGGTGATCCCATTGACAAAAGAGATCAAAATTGAAAGATGATAGCACCAAAAATCCAGGATAGCTCACTATGTACCAATCAGGTGGCTTGACAGATATTATAGTATATATTTTCAAATCCATAGTTCAGAAAGTTTGTCCAAATTAGAATAGTGCTAGACCTCTTAGTCTTTTGAATCTCCATGAGATTACCCAAGCTATATTGAATACTTTGCCCACTAATGATGGTAGTGAAAATACTGCTTATGAGCATTATTAAGAAGTTATGTTGGCCACCATTCATAATATTGTAGTTTAGGATGTAATGGTAATACTTATGACATTGACATTTTGAGGTAAGGTGCTTTTAAGGTACCACTCCTTAGAAGATAATAGTATCAATATTTGGTCAGACCTGGTTGAACCCCTCATATTAGAATTTGATAATCTAGGTTGCTTTTCCAATTTTCCTCTATGTAAAGGCTTACTCAAGAAAGTATCATTAATTTCAATAGCAGGTTTAGAAGAACCTATAAAATAATTCCCAAAGGAGTAAGGCCTTCACACGCTCAAGCTTATATCTATTACCTTCATTCTATGAACCTAAATCTAAACCTTATGATTATACAGTCTAACAAGAGAAGTTTCCCACAGGTCTTTTAGGTAGTTGTAAAAGAAAAAAATATGCTCATATTAGTGGTAAAGCTCCCATATAGAACCACCATGATTTAAAAAAAAAAACCCACAAGTTCCCTCTCCTACTTTACCTCTCTTGCCACTAGATATGTTGCTTGAACCATATCTCCCATCTCTTTCTCCAATAAAGAAGGTATCCACTATCACCACCCTAGAGTCTCGGATAGTTTAGGAGTTGAGAGATATAATTCTACTCTTGAATAATGAACTCAGTAAGGTGGAGCAACAAAATGCTAGAGCAAGATACAAGGCATATCCTCAAGATGAACTTTCTTGATAAGACCAAGAAGTAAGAAAAGAACATTTTCATGTCATCAAAAATCAAAAGTAGGAAGTGAAGAACACACACTTATACTGAGAGGGGGAGGGTGAACAACATAAGATAATTTTTTTTTCTTTTCAAATGATAACACCAATAAAATGAATGCAATAATAAATTAATGTACATTTTACATACACATAAGAGACAATGATTTTATGTGGAAACACCCTCTCGGGAGAAAACCATGGCAAGATATTTCTTATATATTCTTCAAAAAAATTTGTGGGCACTAATCCATAGGAGACACTAATACCCTAGCATAAGTTCATGGGCACCAATCCACAGGAGACACCAATCCCCTATACACGTTTGTGGGCACAAAACCATAGGAGACAACAATCCCCTATACAAGTTTGTGGACACCAATCCACAGGAGACACCAATCCCCTTCTACAAGTTCATGGGCACCAACCCATAGGAGACACCAATCCCCTTCTGCAAGTTCATGGAAACCAATCTACAAGAGACACCAATCTCCTTCTGCAAGTTCATGGGCACCAACCCATAGGAGACACCAATACCCTTCTGCAAGTTTATGGGCACCAAACCATAGGAGACACCAATCCCTTCTACTCATAAATATCGTCCAAAATATACTCAAGTCTTCTAAAAAATCTAATCCAAAACTCTGCTCAAATATTCTCTCAAAACCACTCAAATATGCTCTCAATACACTACTCAAATCTACTCCCAAATTTGATCACAAGCACTGCTCCAGTGTGCTCAATAATTTGATCCAAAACTTTGCTTTTAATTTTTAAATTCTTCCATTTTCTTGAGTTTGCTTTCTTCAAATCAAAATATATTCTACCTAGAATTTATTTAACCTCCTGAACATATAGAGGATGATCTACTTGTGTTGGAAGCTTAAAATGACCAAGCTATTATTTACATTCATTAATTTTTTGACTTCATATGTTTCATATTTATTACATTTTAAAGGTAGCTCTAGTCTAGCTCTTGATAATTGACCTTGTAAATCCTGATTTGTAACTATCTTGTGGACATTTACTTCTTGTAGATAGCTCCAAATCTACCTCAAAAAATGATGATTTTTCTTTTGTATGTGCCTTTCAAATCTGCCTCACAAAAATGATTTTAAATTTTTGTGAGCGCGATCAACTCATGACAGGTCAATGAGATATTGCTCAAGCTTTATCCCAATCAATTTGAAACTCAATGATCACTGTAGGATCCTTCTAGTTTTTTCCAAGTGGCACGTAAGATTCCAGTGCCCTCCAATTGGGCATACCCACGTGCAGCAGAGCATCGTGGGCACCGTGAGGTGCTCATAATCAATATATTGAGTGAAAACTCTTTTATCTTCCTTCACGCTCTTAGCAGGGCAGATGTGAGATTTATATTCCCAAGACAAATACAAATCAAAATATTTCATCGAAGAGATATATGACATCACTGTTCTATCAACGTTAGAAAAATTAAAATAACAAATTTAACATATTGCTTGCTTGTTTTTGCACTTGCTGGTAGTCTTTAATGAGTTGCATGTTTGAAGGGTCTTAAAAATGTTTGACAAAAAATCCTTCTATGATGGCTTCACCCGGATGGTAGATTCTCAACCTTTACCTCTACTGCTTCTTATCACAATTTCTACCATGTGGGTTCCTCAACCATGTTGTGAAATCCTGCCACCAACTTCCAGCAATTGCACCACGGTGTTACTCCTTTCAAATATTTGCTAATGCTTGTGCGACCGATCTGACATCCACTATGTAATATTCACTTTATCATCCAAATATATGTAGTAGTGTATTTCAATTGCATACCAACAATGAATCATCCAAACACCTTTCCTTCCTTGATGTTCGCTTCAATCTTGTATAGCTACATTCAAAGTCGCATGCCTTTAACTTCAACTCCTTCTCCAAGAATTATGTGTCTTCCTCAAACTCCAATCTACACCATATTGGAAATTTTTATCTACTGCAAGATTCTTTCCTCGCCCTTCCACGATCGTGTGAAACCTTGGTTTGCTGCAAAATCCTAATCGTTGTTGATTTTCAACACCTCTACTTCATTCTTTCGCTCACCACCATTGCTTCGATTCATTATTTGATCAACACTGACGATTGAAAAATGACTTCCCTTATTTATAGGTAAGCCTTGGATATTACATTCCCTTCTTCAACGGAGTCAACCCATATATTACACTTTTATTTCAAACATCACTTTATAATATAATAATTAAAATTCACTTTATACTATAATATTTAAATATTAAACCTTCATTTGTATTTATAATGTTTGCATTGAATAATTTGCCCAAACATGATATTTCCCGAACTCATGATATTATTTATAATTAAATCATCCTTCCAATTCTTCCTTTGACATCAATGACAACTCAACATTTCTAAAAATCCCCCCCTTTGTCATTGATGGCAACCTTGCAACGAAAATGTCCTTTATTGCAACATGATCACAAATTGCTCCCCCTAACAAGCTGCTTCCTCTTACTGAAATTCCAAACTTATCCCCCTTACTAAAATTCTCCCCCTTTGACATCAATGAAAAAGGCTTCTTGGGGCTAAATGATAAGGCACTTGACAACGCCCCCTTACTGCTTGCTCTAACTAAGATAATCAATGATGAGATGGGAGTGAAACTCCCAAATTACTATGCTCATTTTCTTGTTCCATTTTCTTTCTCCAAAATTTGGAGGTCATATTCTTTTGAATAGATTGACTATTCTCCTTATTACTTGATTTTGGAGGTTTAGGGATCACAATTCTACACCATCTAGCTGTATGCCCAAAATTATTACATTTGTAACAAATGATTTTGGAGTCCATGAGAGGTGCAAATGAATTGAAATTCCTCTTGGTGAAGCTAAAATTATTTTTAGCATGGAACCTGCAATTTATAGCTTTATGACCAAATTGATGACATGAAAATCAATAACCATGAAAGAAATATTGAAACTTGTCTGATTTCCTTGGAGGATATGACCACATGGTTCTATCATTGTTGTTTCTATGATGGTCCTTGGTCCATCATGATGCTCTGTTTTCTTCCTTCTTTATGCTTCCACTTCTCAACACATCAACATAAGTCTTAGGCTCTTCTTTAATTATTTTCATTTATGCCTCTATTCCTTTTGAGCTTGATTTCACATTTTGTTTCTTTTGACCTTCTTCAAAACCAAGTCCAATATTTATAATCGAATATCTCTATGCTTTGATAATATCATCCATGAATTTTGTGCTTTTCTCAAACTTATGTATTTTATCATTATATTAGTCCACTTCCTTCCTCAAAGATACAATATCATGTTCTACTTTTTCATATTCCAACTCTTTTGCTTTTAACTTCTCAACCATACCTTCTTCAATTCTCTTTGCCTCTTCAATTTTCACTTTTAAGTCGGTGAGATCTTGTGAAAGCTTTGCCTTTGTCTTTTCATCCTCTTGTACTTGAGTCTTCAATCTTGATTTCTTCTTTCTAAGACTTTTTAACTTTTTAGGAGCAATAACAAGTTCCTCTTCTATGTCAACTATGGCTTTCTCCTCATTTTTTGGATCTCTCTTTTTCTTTATTTTCTTCAACAAGAGCATATTATTTCTCCTCTATAGCCAAAAATAGGATTTATTCTCTTTCACTATCAGAGAGGCATTCATCACTACTGGAAGAACTGCTTGCTTCCTCAACATAAAGACTCTTATTGTACCTTATTGTACCTTTGAAAGATCTTATTTTCATGCTTTCTTTGACTGTGCCTATTTTTATTTTCATGATAGAATTTTAATTCCTTTTTTTTCTTGTATTCCTTTTATTTTTCACTACCACTACTTCCAGCTTGTGGGTAATTAGATGCATAGTGATAAATGTTACCACAAGTAAAAAATTTCATAGTATGCATACCTTTGTATTTTATTGGACCCTTCTTATTTCTTCGCACAAAGTTAGCTTCTTCTTCGTTGCTTGATTCTTCACTTGATTATGGTTTTCTTTATTCTTTGTCTTATTTGAAGCTTTAAACATGGCCTCCAATTTGGATGTTTGATATTTTCAGTCCTCATCTCATAGGCTACAATAATTCCATGTAGCTCATCCATGCTTAAGGTTTTAAGATCCTTCATTTCTTCAATCGTCAATACTTTTGCATCAAACCTCATGGGAAGTGACCTTAAGATTTTCTGAATAATCTTAGAGTCTTCAATAATTTCTCCAAGTCCATGAACGGTGTTGAAAACTTCATCAACATGGAGTAGATATTTGGCAATAACTTCCTCATATTTCATCTTCAAATCTTCGAACTTCCTTCTATGGGTTTGAAGTTTGTCGTCTCCTTCATATGTTCTTTAGAACTTATCCCAAGTTTCTTTTTTTGAGGTGCATTTGCATGACTTTCACAAATTCTGATTCATATAACCCACTTAATATTGCATTTATTACCCTTATATTATTTTCAAAAGGTTTCTTGCCATCTCGATCTATGGGAGGAGTTTTAAATGGTGTGAACCCATCCATAATGGATTGCCATATATCGTAGCCATGTGCCATCAAATAGGTTCACATCCTCATGCTCAAAAAATCATAGTTAATCCCATAAAACAATTGAACTCTATTTAACAAAAAATCTTCTTGGCAAGCCATGTGTGTTCTTGTAAGATCTTCCTTCAAGTTGTTAGGCTTTCACGAAGGAACCCGCTCTGATACCAATTGAAGAACACACACTTATACTGAAAAGGGGGGTGAACTGTACAAGATAAAAAAATTCTTTCCAAATGATAACACCAATAATATGAATGCAATAATAAATCAATGCACAATTTCCATACACATAAGAGACAATGATTTTATGTGGAAACATCCTCTCGGGAGAAAACCATGACAAAATATTGCTTATATATTCTTCAACAAATTTTGTGGGCACCAACCCATAGGAGACACCAATCCCCTAGTATAATTTTGTGGGTATCAACCCATATGAGACACCAATTCCCTATACAAGTTTGTATCCACAGGAGACACCAATCCCCTATACAAGTTCATGGACACTAATCCACATGAGACACCAATCCCCTTCTACAAGTTAATAGGAACCAAACCACAAGAGACACCAATCCCCTTCTGCAAGTTCATGGACACCAATCCATAGGAGACACCAATCACCTTCTACAAGTTCATGGGCACCAACCCATAGGAGACACCAATCCCCTTCTACAAGTTCATGGGCACCAACCCACAAGATACACCAATCCCATTATACTTACAAATATGGTAAAAAATCTACTCAAGTCTTCTCATAAATATAATTCAAAACTTTGCTCAAATATGCTATCAAAATTGCTCAAATATGCTCTCAATACACTACTCAAATCAACTCCCAAATATGATCACAGGCACTGTTCCAGTGTGCTCAAAAATCTGATCCAAAACTCTACTTTTACTTTTTAAATTCTTCCCTTTTCTTGAGTTTGCTTTCTTCAAATAAAAATATATTCTACCCAAAATTCATTTAACTCTTGAAAATATAGAGGATGATATACTTGTGTTGAAATCTTCAAATGACCAAGCTATTCTTTACATTCATTAATTTTATCACTTCCACATGTTTCACATTTATTACATTTTAAAGGTAGCTCTAGTTTAGCTCTTGATAACAAATCTTGTAAATCCAGATTTATAACTATCTTGTGTACCTTTGCTTCTTCTTGTAGATAGCTCCAAATCTACCTCAACAAAAATGATGATCTTTCTTTTGTATGTACCTTTCAAATCTATATTCTTACAAGCGCAATCAACTCACAATAGGTCAATGTGAGACTGCACAAGATTTATCCCAATCAATTTGAAACTCAATGGTAATTGCAAGTTCCTTTCAATTTTTGTCAAGTGGTGCATAAGGCACCAGTGCCTTCCAACTAGGCATGCCCACATGCAACAAAATGTTGTGGGCATTGTGAGGTGCTCACAATATTATTATTGTGCAAAAAATATTTTATCTTCCTTCACACTCTTATAAGGGTAGATGTTGGATTTATATCCCCAAGATAAATACAAATCGAAACCTTCCACTTACGAGATATATGATGTCGTTGTTCTATCAACCTTAGCAAAATTAAAATAGCAAATTTAACATATTCCTTGCATATTTTTACATTTGCTGGAAGTCTTTAATGAGTCGTGTGTTTGAAGACTCTTAAAAATGTTTGAAAAAAAAATCCTTATATGATGGCTTCACTTGGATGGTAGATTCTCAACATCTGCCTCTACTGATGCTTATCACAATTTCTACCATGTGGGTCCTGCAGCCTTGTTGTGAAATACCATCACTACTTTCTAGCAATTGCACCATGGTGTTACTCCTTTTAAATATCTGCTAATGCTTGTGCGACCACCTGATATCCTTATCCTTCAAACTAACATCCACTATGTAATATTCACTTTATCATATGAATATATGTAGCAGTGTATTTCAATTGCATACCAACAGTGAATCGTTAAAATGCCTTTCCTTCCTTGATGTTCACTTTAATATTGTATAGCTACATTCAAAGTCGCGTGCCTTTAACTTCAACTCATTCTCCAAGAATTATGTGTCTTCCTCAAAATCCAATCTACACCATCTTGGATACTTTGATCTGTCACAAACTTCTTTCCTTGCCCTTCCACGATCTTGTGAAACCTTGGTCTACTACAAAATCTTGATCGTTGTCGATTTTCAACACCTCTACTTCATCCTTTCACTCTCTGTCATTGTTGCGATTCATTATCCGATCAGCACTGATGATTGAAAAATGACTTATCTTCTTTATATGCAATCCTTGGATATTACATTCCCTTCTTCAACGAAGTCAGCCCATATATGACACTTTTATTTTAAACATCACTTTATAATATAATATTTAAAATTCACTTTATATTATAATATTTAAATCTAATATTTAAATATTATAATATAAATATTAAACCTTCATTTGTCTTTATAATGTTTGCATTGAATAATTTTCCCAAACATGATATTGCCCAAACTCATGATATTACTTATAATTAAATCATCCTTCCAATTATGCCTTTGACATCAATGACAACTCAACATTTCTAATAGGAAGAATACTCCAATCTGGTCAAGCTTAAGTACTTAATATTTGATAGTTATCACAATGGTAGCACCTATCAACACCCCCACTCAATGGAAACTTAGTAGCTAGATGGTATGTGGCTCTTGTAATGGATCCATATCATCTCCTTGCAACAAAGAAGCACTCCACAATGTGTTTAGTCAATTCAAATGTAAAATTGGATCATCATGCTTGGTCGGTATATACTTAGCAGATCAAATGGATGGAAAATATGAAGCAAGGAGTGGAGCAAGAAAAGTAAGAGTTAGAAGAAGATGATATGTATGAGGTCTTTTGTTCATAAGGGAAGCACTAAAAGAAGTAGAGGCTAGAATTATATGCAAAACAATGTAGTCTAGAAGAATTATGCTTACATTTCCAAAGAAAATAGGCTTACCAAAAATTATACTACCTAATTATAATAAGAAAACAAAGGGAAGACATGGTGGAAGACTATCAAAGACTAGCTTAGAAGGTGACTATATCGGTGGATACTTTTTGAGGCAACATTGGGAAAAAAGTAAAAGATCTCGAAGAAGCTTTGCTAGTCTTTGGATAAGTAAATTTGGTTAAAGCATCTCTAAATGGTTCAATGTCTAGTAGAATTGCCTGTATGGATTCCAAATTAGCACATAAGCAATCATGTATCTGTATGGGTGAGATAAAATCTCTACCATTTTACTTATCTATGTGTTTAGAAGAATGGGTGCTACATAACTATGCAATAGACCCGAAAGCCAGGGTCACAATCATGCCTAAAGAAATTTGTAATGCTATGGGCATACAATATACTAGAGCTAGTTTGGGAAAATTGCAATTCAATGAAATGCTAGTATAAATAGTGAGGGTCGTAGGAAAGGTCCTGATCTTACTACATAGGTTTCTAGACTCAGCAACAATTTAAAATGTGGTGGTCATAGATATGCCATCAATATTTGGGATAAGTTTGTCTAAATAATTCTTGGCATATATAGGAGAACACCTAGCATAAAATCATGCTCATATGACATTTTCCCACCTCCAAAAAATGGCTTAGATTCATGCTAAGAAATTTTGGCCCTATCATATTCTAAAATGTGAAGAAAAAATGTAGATTTGGCTAAGGAAGTCATAGAGCTAGCTAAGGTGGAAGTAAATGATTGACCAAAATATGAGAAAAATCTAATCTACAATAAGATTTTCTTGAGTAGTCCCAAAGCGATAATTTTTTCAAACATGTGAAACTTGCATAATATATAGATCAACTATGATTCATACATGGCTAGCCACATGTCCAACAAAAAAATCAAAAAAATCTTAGATAACTACCAGAAGAAGTGCACTAAAAAAAAAAAGTTCCAAGTTGTATCTCAAGATAGGTTCACATGTGCCTTAGAACTCTTTAATTATTGACTATTGATTTGATGCACAAATCAACGTGAATTAGAAATATAACCATAAATTCACATGCTTAGTGCAAATAATCTATATTAGTTCCCAATACTTCTTATCAGATAAGGTTGGGACTTGATCTGAGCTCAAGGTCAATTTTGTGGTATAATTTTAGCAGCACAATGTACGTGCCTCAAGAAACATATCAAAGGGAGAAGCTCAAATTTAAAATTAAATGGTTAGGCCATTATAAATTCCAAGGATGAAGTGATTATTAGCACCCTTGGCATGAAGAGGTAGACCATAATTTTGTGTATAATAATCGACATGTAAATAAAACCTATCGTAGGTATGTACAAATAAATAAAGGGCACTAACCAAAAAGGGGTATCTACACTACAAAAGTGGTACCTTGAAAAGAGTGTCAGATAGGTCACATGTATGATATTTTGAAGGTAGAAGTAGGGCCTTGGGAAGGGAAACAAGCAAATTACATGCATAGGATTGGGAAATTCAATATGGAATTGCATTGAAGAAGTTTATTCCTATGAGCTAGGATAAACTAGATTGAATAAAAAGAGGATAGATAGGAAAATTTGATCAGTCATTTTTATCGGTCAAAAAATCTATATAAGAAAGTTTTTTTCCTTTAGCTTCACATCATTACTTGTAATTTTACTAAATATTACACTCTTTTGGTATAATTTTGGCATCTCCCATTGAAAACTAGTAGGAATGACTACACTCTTCTAATAATAGGATACATCTATCTTAAGGGAATACCAAAATTATCAAAGGAGCAAAGTCTAGTACTCAATAGAGATAACCATAGATCGAGAGGAAACCCTATTTGGCCAAGCCTAAGGAGTGTTTGTAGTTACATGTCTTGAGGCATGCTTTAAAACATGTAACTATGAATACTCTTTTAAAATTGACTAAACTAGGACTTATCTAAATTTAAGGAGTAGGGAAAGCAAAAAATATCGAAGAAATCCTTGGAAAAAAGGGAAAAGCTTCATATTGTTTCCTTTTTTTTGCGTATACTAAAGGAATCGATAACTCATTATATTTTTCATCACCTCTTCATGGGTTTGAATATTGCTCCTTGTTGCCACTATAACCTCCAATTACACCATGTAAAATTTTTATAATAGTTGATAATGCTGACATGACATGCCCTTCAATACTATGAGGTCCTAAGATTTGAATTGGGGTTACACACGCCAAATGAGGTGCTTTACCAACCGAACAAAACTTTAAACCATATTTTATTTCCCTTATTATTGTTTGGACCCTTGTTGCAATAAATATAGATCAAACCATGGGCCAAACAACAATAAGTAAAGAAGGTCAAGATAAAAGTTAATGATTAGCTTGGAATGTGGTCGAAGGAGGACGTTGTCATAATTAGGCATTGTTCCTTCCCCACTCCATCTATCCTTACCATATATTTTTTCCTCCTTTATCTCCAAAACATATTTTGTACTTCACTTTAGTTCATTCCTCTCACTTCTCATATTTCCAACATGTACCCCATAATTTCTTCATGACCCCATTACCCAATGGATAGGATAACTAGATTATTCCTTTGTAAATCAACTGAGGGTGTTCTAGCTAATTGAGAAGCTATGTGAAGATGACACACAAGCATAACAGAAAATAAATGTGAAGCCTGTGATATGATACCTTAGTACCTTGATGATGAACACAAATACAAAATGTCATCATAAGAAGGACAAAACCATTGAATGGTGTCACAACAGAATGTATCGATATGAATAGACTATTATTGCCAGAGTTGATAGGTGACATGTAGCACCAGTCAACAAGGAGAGAGAAGGTAGATGATATGCTAGGCCATCAACCATATACCATAGTTGTTAAATTATAAAATCAAGCATGTGTTGTAATAAATAAAAAATATATGGTGGCAAGAGGCAATTGGCTAAGCAAAAGAAGAGGATGTATGCCGAATTTTCACATAGGATAGTAAAATCCATTAAGCAATGCCAGCTTTAACAAAAATTGAGTTCAATTAATGCTCTAGTTGTCATCATCATCCATAAACATGATAAAGAGAAGTGCAAGACCAAAGCTATGCATAAATTTTTCTTTGGCATTGGGGTCCTAAGCTTGATTCGTTATGTCTGAGAAACAATTCATACCTTTGAATCTCTAAGTCACTACACAACTATCTTCAATCCTGAAGAGAAATATCTACATAATTTTACAAAAAAATAAGGTAGTAGAGAACATGATATTCTTGAGAGCTTAAAATATTTACCTAAGGTGGTTCACCACGGTTTGAAGCAACTATACTATACTCATGGAAGTTTCAATTTTATAGGAGGTACTAATGTCCAGGTATCTTTATCCCTTTTTCGTTATCTTCCTCTTATCATATTTCCTTCATATTTCTATTTTTTTCCCATATCTTTGTGCTCTTTGCCTTCCTAATCATGTCCTCTACCCTCCATGATTCTTTAATCACCATCTTATCCATCTATTATTGCTCCCACTCCATGTTACATAAATTTCATTTTCACTTCCTACCAGTCTCCTTCTTCTAGAACATTTCCTCCACCTCAATTCTATAGACAATCCCATATTTTATAGGTAAATGAAATGGATCTAAAACAAGGGTACTCTCCACTGCATGTCTTAAAGAATACCTATTAGAACTAAAAAATCCATTCACCTCCTTTACATATCTATTTTTCTACATCAATTCCTTGTTTTGAAATTCTTTTATTTCCCATATCTTTAAGCTTTGCTTACTTCCATACCTTCATTTTCCATCAACTTATCTTCTAGCTATTCCTCCTCTTTATTTCACTTCCCCATAGATAAGGCCTACTAGGTTATATATTTTTCAAGCAAAAATCCATGAAAGTTGTCAATAATGTGGATCAATCTAACCATCGATATTCACAAATCTTTGTAAACTAGATGAATTGTGATTTTCCTAAATTTTTACTAAGGCAAAAACACAAGCAATAGGACTAGAAGCATCATCTTTGCATAAGTTGAAGGTCAAAATACTTTTTTAATGAAGATTTGGCTACAAAGAAGTAATGAAAGTCAAGCCTGAGAACTATAAGGTAGATGGACATGCAATAACACTTAGTCAAATAACAATTGGGCTACAGTAGAAAGATACCACATCTTGCAAGAACATCAGATTGAAATTTTATCTAAGGTATGAGACCTCGCATGCAAAATAAGAAATTGAATATTTCCAAAATCCAATGTAAGCATAAGGGTAAAAAATGTTTAGCACACATCATACAAATGGGATAATAGTGGCCAACCTAATCTACTCCAACATGATGGTCCACTATCATTCTAGCAAACTCTTCCAAGTAGTAAAATTTTCCATCTATAGTCAAATCTTCTCTATGGTGTTGATGTGAGGATTTTGTCCCAAAACAATAAGTCTCATGATAAAATATACATCCTCTAAGTTAATAGTCATCTATGTAACCTCATTGAGGGTTGGCCTACACAATTATATGTTGGTTACTATGTTTCAAAAGAGCATAAACTTATAACATAGTGACCTATATGGCCTAATGTAAGACATATCCACTATGTGATTCAAGATAACCTCACATAAATCCACTTGTAACTAGGGATCCATTGCCTATATCATCCACTTTTGCATCCAAGAGGGTTCTTGATATCTCTAGATGTGGTCATCACCTTGTCTCTTTGCTCTAGTCTTATTGTTGGTACCAACCTTGGTATCATGCCACCTTCAACTCCATCCCATGCCTCCACCTTATTAGGACATGTTACTTGGTCAAAAACATTAATTAGGATATGATTGTGACCACCAAATTCAATTATAGTTATCAATTGAGGCTATGATCACCTCTAGCTTGCTAGGCCTGTAATTACCCCCTATTGATGTGTGACCCCGATCGTCTCCTTTTTACATGATCATAAATTTTGACCACGATTGCCTAATTTTTAGGGTGATGACCATGGTTTACTCATTTCTACATGATAACCACTTTGGTTAGTGATCATCATTTTTTGTGGTTCATCTAAACCACCCCATTTGACCATGATCACTAATTCTTAAAAAGTGGTAGTCATGGTTTTCCTTAGCTTTTGAGATTTTTGGGTTATCTACAAGGCTATTATTTGATACCCCATGTCATCTCCACCACTTGGGTGATGGGCCCTATCTGTTAGCACTTCCTAATTCATATTAGCTACTTCTTAGCTAGCCTAACTATGTGATCATGCATTTTTATTGATTTTTCAATAGCCAAAAAATGGAATAAAATCATGAAGAAGGGTCAAAAAACCTACCTCTCCAACACTATCCCAATGTCCACTCATCATTGGTTGTCTCTATGGTTGAATAATATATTTTACAAATATGTAGTTCTTATAGGATGGCTTGAAGCACACATGAAAATACAAGTTTTTACCCTCATTTATATTTTTAAATGTTACTGCATAAATTATTTTTTTTACATTTTTTGCATAGATAGTAAAAGGACAATGCTTCTAGGGGTTTTGGCATACTTTGAACTCATTTGCACACTTTATTTTTTATAATTTCATATCCAACTAGTATTTTTCAGTGCTTTAGGTATTTTTATAGGTAAATGTATTTCTAACTATATGGCATAGGTAAAAATCAAATTCTTCTAGACAAAATTTTTAGGGGTACATATAGGTAACTATCAAGAATTGTATTTTTCTTTACATAAACAATCGAATAAAAAATTGGTTATTGTTCTATAGCATAGAATTTTTATTTCTATTGCTTTGGCTATAACATATTGCTCTTTTTATTTTCTTGTTGTTACTAAGGACTCACAAGTCACTATTCCTTTCAGTGTCACCTATGGTCCTTAGGGAGTTGTAATATGTATTTGTAAAAAGAGCACTAACAACTAACTTTGCATGTGGTGAAGGATCCCGTCATTTTTTTATGGGACAAAGGTGGACTCAATTTGTTAGGCCTTGGTTAGGATGATAACAAAATATAGCACATGGGGAGTATTCCCAGAGGGGGAGGTGAATTGGGAGGTTTTTAGAATGATTCTAAATATTTTGTAACAACTTTGGTCCAAATCGTACAAGTGTACGAATTGTAAGTGCATGATTTACAACTTCACAAAACTACTTGTATGGTCTCCAAATTGTACAATTGTATGATCTAAATTGTACAACAACCTCGAATGTATGATTTTCCACTTGTATAGTTTGATGAACCTAGTATTCCAACATGCAATCCATAGTTTGCTATATTTGATTAGTAACATCAAATATCATTCCTAAAAATCATACAATAACCTGTAAACATCCAAGTACAATAATAACAATACATAAATCTAATTCTCCAGTGTCACAATAGGTTATAGGTTCATCAGTAGTGCAATTCCATTGTAATCTCTTCCATTTACTATACCATCATGACCATACTTGCATAAAATGTACAATATAGTGAAGAACATAAGCTTATACTGAGAGGGGGGTGAATAGTATAAGATCACTTTTTACTTTTCTTTCCCAAATAGTATTAATAAATATAACCAATGGAAATATCAATAGCAATAACCAAAGCAATATACAAATCATCACACACAATAGAGACACAGATTTAACGTGGTTCACCCAAAGATGGCTACCTCCATAGAGAAAATATTTCTTCTAAATATTTCTCAAATTATCTCTTGGGAATCCTTTTCCTATTACAATGTTTATGGACCTTAGTCCAAAGGAGATGTTGATACCCTAAATCTGGGTTGTGGATCTCTATCCACAGGAGAACTCTTTCTCCTCTACTCTATATGGTGATCCTCTAGAAGACTACTGCCTCCACTACACTGGCTTATGGATCTCTCTCCACTAAAGACTCTTTTCCCCACTCAGATAATCACTACCCTGGCTAATGGATCTCTATCCACTGGAGGCTACTATCATCTCTGCTCTATCACCTCTAAATATCTGTATCAATTCTATACTAAACATAGTCCAGTCAGTCTAGCACAGCTCTGCTCAACTCTTGCACTAAACACAATCCAGTTGGTCTAGAAAAATTTTGCTCAACAATATCACTCAAATATGTACTAAACACAATTCATTCAGTCTAGCACAAATTTGCTCAAATATTGTACTAAACACAGTCCAATCGGTCTAGCACAAGTCCACTCAAATATGCACTAAACACAGTCCAGTTGGTCTAGCACAAATCTACTCAATAGGTCCACTTAGAACCTACTCAAATATGCTCAATAGGTCAACTTAGAACCTACTAAAATATTTTCAATAGGTCCACTCAGAACCTGCTCAAATTTTCTCAACAGGTCCACTCAAAACCTGCTCAAATCTGCTAAACAATTCCCCTCAGAACTTGTCCAATCTCATAGAAACATAAAGAGAATTTTTAGAGACTCAATATGTTCTATACTCAATGATCAATCACTTTCTCAACTCAAATCAATCTCATAGAAGCATAAAGAGAATTGTTAGAGACTCAATATGTTCTATACTCAAAAGTTAATCACTTTCTCAACTCAATATCATATAAGCATAAAGAGAATTGTTAGAGACTCAATATGTTCTATTCTCAAAACTCAATCACTTTCTCAACTCAACTTCATAGAAGCATAAAGAGAATTGTTAGAGACTAAATATGTTCTATTCACACAACTCAATCTATTTCACAACTCAAATTAGAATATAGAATAGTTTATTTTATGGAACTTGAACAATCACTTCACTCATCCACTTGACTAGGCCCAATCAACTCTACTCAAACAATCACTCAAGAAACAACTCTTGCTCACAAAACCTAGTCCAAGCATGTATCATCCAACTCAAAATATTTTCAACAATACTTAATAAAAAATCTCACATAACAATGATACTCATGTTCTTTTCTAACTCAAGTCCAAGTTCTTTGCATAACAACTCACTTCAACAACAATGCTCATAAAAAATTCTTCATATAACAATGATACTCATGTTATTTTCAAACCTAACTTAGGTTCTTCACATAACCAATGGCTTCAACAACAATGCTAATAAAACAAGGTTTTAAACATAACTCTTAAATACAAAAAACCTTGAAGCATTCACTCAAGTACTTTTTAAAAGGAAACCCTAATAAAATCCTTTTCACTCCAAACTTTAATTTTTAGTAAGCAATCAATCAACTCAACCAAGAAAGAATTTGCCCACACCTTTTTGCTTGACAATGAGTTGATCTCACAAATCTGCCAAACTCATAATTTCTTCTTTGCCAATCTCAACAAGGGTTAGAGGGTAATAATTTCTTCAATAAAATACAATGCAAAATAATACCAAAATAACACCTAATCACTCCAACTCAAATAATATTCAATACCCTCACTATAATTTTCTTTAACACAAACCCTTTATTAAAAATCAAACATCACTCAAAAAGTCTTAACCCTTCAATATTTGCAATATAATATATTAAGACTTTATTAAAAATATTAAATACCATAGCTTCCTTGTTACTCCAAGTAATACCTTCAAATAGCAATGATATTCATCAAACACTCTTTAAATAATTTCACATGCAAACCTTATAC
This sequence comes from Wollemia nobilis, assembly GCA_028583015.1. NCBI lineage: Eukaryota > Viridiplantae > Streptophyta > Pinopsida > Araucariales > Araucariaceae > Wollemia > Wollemia nobilis. The sequence goes on along the minus strand of JAQPPZ010000613.1, from coordinate 1,027,428 downwards.
CTCCAAACACCTTGTATTGAAACCTTAGGCAGTAAAATTAATTAAAAGGCTTTTACCTTGGCCACCGACGGGTTTCGAACCCGTTACCTCTACCTCCAAAAGCAACCTATCATGGACTCCATGACCATATGCTCTATGAGCACATTTAAGAGCCAAAGGGCTCTTTCTCCTCAACATTTTTGCTCAACAAAAACGTATGAAAAATGTTTCCCTTTGGCGCTCACCACCACGAGTTTTGAACGCAACACTTGCTTCCTCCAAACGTCTGTGCTTTACCACTTGGACCACCGTGTCCAATGTGCTTCGAAGACTCCAACATTTCCACTTTATCCTTGGTGCTAAAGACGAAAATGCTTTTCATTTGCTTCCTCAACGAATCCTTTCAAAAATGTAAACGAAGCTCTTTTACCTTGGCACAAATATTATTCGATCGAGGGATAATCTTTATAATGTCTTTGAGGCCACCTTTTATACACAACCATGTGTTTTCTTCAAACCTCGGAGCCTCCTTGTTTTAATGATGTCGGCACCTTTAAACAATTTATAATATATGCAAAGTGATTAAATTAAATTTGATGACGTCAACATTATAATTTATCAATATTTTAAATTCAAAAGAATTTAAATTTTATAAATTATAATTATAAGGTTTAATTTTTAAAACCTTCCTTTACTTGCATTCCATGGTGTAAATAATATTTATTTATAAAATTTAAATTCTTATTGAATTTAAATAATTTATAAAAATGTTATATCTCCTTTTCAACTTTGCACTGAAACTCTTGACCTTTGGATTTCTTCCTGGATATCAAATAGCAACTTTAACTTTCTTCCTTGACAAAAACCTTGATATTAATGTTAACTGCATTTCTTGACATCAATGACAATTTTTGCTTAGGGACTCAAAATGTTTAACGATCTCCCCCTTTGTCATTGATGGCAACCCAAATTATTTTTACTGAAACCTAACCTTTATTTTTCTTTTGCTCCCCCTAGGACATAGTTCCCCCTGGCTCAATACTCTCTCAGATATCAAATATCTCCCCATTACACAAATCTCTCCCCCTTTGACATCAATGGCAAAGGGTCACCTTTAGGGCTTGGGGCTAAGAATGAGCCTGTTAGCTTAGCCCCTCCCCCACCTCCTCATGAGGTGGTTAATTTTAGGGTGTGAGTATTTCTACTCCCCGAAAGCACTGTTCTTTACCTTTATCCTTTTCCCTTATTTTTTGAGTTTTTTGAATCCTATGACTATTTCTATCCAAGTCATCATCCATGTTCCTGTCATCATTCATGTTCCTATTCTTATTCACATCTAGGTTCCTGTTCCTGTTCTTGTTCTCATCCATGTTCCTATTCTTGTTCCTATTCATATTCTTGTTCCTATTCTTGTTCCTGTTCATACCTATCTGCTCTACACAATTTTGTTGTGTGATCATAATTATTGCACTTATAAAACTTAATGTTATTATTCCTTGGAGGTGCAAATATCTTAGGATATATCCTACTGAAGCTATATCCTCTTTTGTCATGAATCCTACAATTCATTGCCTTGTGACCAAACTCATTACATGAGTAGCAATACCCATGGAAAGGTTGTCCTTTCCCATATTTCTATATTTCATGTGTCTTGCACTATGAAGCCATGTGCCCAAACCTATGACATGAAAAACATCTTCCATTGAAGCTTCCTTGTTTTGACCTCATCGGTCTCCTGTTTTGATTGTTGTTCCACCTATATCTTCTCTGTGCATTGTTCCTATCTTTGTTGAACTCTTTATTTTCCAACTCATCCTCTGATGTCTCACTCCCTATTACATTGTTTTCTTTTGATGTATCTTCTTATTCAATACTTGAAGTAGACTCTTCTTCCCATTTATTTTGAACTTGTTTAGAACCAAGGCCTATTTATTTTGTTGCTCCTCTTTGTATCTTGATTATTTTATCCACACTCTTTGCACTGTTTACATACCTTTATAGCTTATTCTTGGAATCTTCTAAATCTTCATTTAGTAGTGCCACTTCTTGTGCTAACTTATCACATTCCAATATCTTTTTTTCTAACTTATCTTTGAACTTCTTTGCCTTAGCCTTTGATTTTTCTAAATCCTCTATGAGCAATAATATTTCTTCATCACATTTTTGAAACTGGATTTGAAGCTTAAAATGTTGCTTTCTTACCTTCTTTACCGTGTCAAGGGCATAGATAAGTTCTCCCTTGATATCATAACCATTCTCTATTGAATAATCCTCTAATTTTTTACCTTTGTCCACATCATTACTTTCTTTTGACTTGTCTTCTACAGGATCACTCCTTCTTATAATGCCATTAGAATATTTTTATCTGGTCTTTCAAGTGCATCTTCATAGTCATCGTCACTGAAACTATAACCATCCTTGTGCAATCATTTTCAATATGTCCAAATTTACCATATCTAAAATACTTGAGAATAACTAGAGTCCTTTTTCCTCAATCATAAATAGGACTTCATATCTATCATTGTCTAAAAAACTAGCATCACTACCATTTGAGTACTTACTTGCATTTTCCACATAGTAGCTCATATTTTGTCTTTGGAAGAACTTCCTCCCTTGTCTACTTTGTTCATCCTTGCTTTTCTTTTGGTGCATGTGTCTTTCTTATTCCCTGTACCTATGATCATGCTTTTTTTGTTCTTCTTTAGAACTAAGTCTTGTTATAATGATTGATGAAATTTGTGCATTGATAATCCTATTCAAGGTCTTTGAATTTTTCTCAAACTTGTGTAGTTTGTCCTTGGAACTTTTTACTTCCATCCTTAGTGAAACTATCTCATGCTCTAATATTTTAGACTCTAGATCTTTTTTCTTTAGTTTTTCGGCCATACCTTCTTCAATTTTTCTCGTCTCTTCAACTTTGATTTTGAAGTTAGTGAGTTCCTGTAGAAACCTTGCTTTTGCTTTCTCATATTATTGAGCTTGAACCCTTAATATTGAGTTCTCCCTTTTTAATTCTTCAAGAGTAACCATAAGTCTTTCAAATTCTATCTCTTTTATATTTTACTGTTCAACCATACATTTTTCAAATCTTCTTGCCTTTTCAACCTTATCTCTCAAGTCAGAAAGATATTGTAGAAGCTTTGCCTTACATTTCTCATCTTCTTGTATTTAACCCTTCAATTCTAAATTCTCTCTTTTCAATTAAACGAGTTCCTTAAGAGTGGATTTCTCTTTTTCTTTTTCTAAATCTTCTATAGAATAATTTTATTATAATACTGAAAGTAGAGTTTCTTCTTCATACCTATTTTTATTTTCCCTGTTATGCTTTCTTGAACCAACCTCTAGGATTTCATTTTTGAAAATGTCATCTTCATCTTCATAGCTACTAAACCCATTGCAATAACCTGCATCATGGTTGAGTTGACCAAAAACAAAACATTCTTGTCAACAGTAAGCTGCATGGTGACCTGTGTTCCCACATCTGGTATAAAACTTTATCAGTCTGGATATTTCTCCATTACTTGATTCATCTCTTGAATATATTTCCATTTGTCCTCCCAACACAACAATATTAAACTCATCTTCTTTTTCTTTCATGACCATGTGTGTTCTTTTCTTCTTGTATCTCATGGTTTTGCCTTTGCCTTTCATTGCCATTTGTGTTCTTGCAAGATCTTCCTTCAACCCATTAAACCCTTCTAAAGGAACCAACTCTGATACCAATTGAAGAACACAAGATTATACTGAGAGGGAGGGTGAACAGTATAAGACCACTTTTTAATTTTATTTCCCTAACAATATTAATCAATATAATCAATAGCAATAACTAAAGCAATGCATAAATCATCACACACAATAGAGACATAGATTTAATGTGGTTCACCCAAAGATGGCTACCTCTATGAAGAAAATAAACTTTCTAAATATTTCTCAAATTATCTCTTGGGAATCCTTTCCCTATTACAATGTCTATGGAACTCAGTCCAAAGTAGATGTTGATCCCCTAAATCTGGTTTGTGGATATCTATCCATAGGAGAACTCCTCCTATGCTCTAGATGGTGATCCTATAGAATATTACTGCATCCACTACACTGGCTTGTGTATCTATCTCCACTGAAGAGTCTTGTCCCCAATCAGAAGACCTATCCTCACTGCCTTGGTTTATGGATCTCTATCCACTAGAGGCTACTGTCCTCTCTGATCTATCACCTCCAAAGCTCTATCTTAATTCTGTATTAAACACAGTCTAGTCGATCTAGCATAGATCTGCTCAACTCTTGCACTAAATACAGTCCATTCGGTCTAGCACAAGTCTGCTAAACAATATCACTCAAATCTATACTAAATATAGTTCATTCGATCTAGCACAAATTTACTCAACTCTTGTACTAAACATAGTCCAGTCGGTCTAGCACAAGTCCACTCAAATCTACACTAAACATAGTCCAGTCGATCTAGCACAAATATGCTTAATAGGTCCACTCAGAACCTACTCAAATCTTCTCAACAGTTCCACTCAGAACCTGCTCAAATCTACTCAATAGGTCCACTAAGAACCTTCTCAAATATACTCAATAGGTCCACTCAAAACCTACTCAAATTTTCTCAACAGATCCACTAAGAACTTGCTCAAATCTGCTCAATAGGTCCATTCAGAACCTGCTCAAATATGCTCAATAGGCCCACTCAGAACTTATCCAATATCATAGAAACATAAAGAGAATTTTTAGAGACTCAATATGTTCTATACTCAATGCTCGATCACTTTCTCAACTCAAATCAATCTCATAGAAGCATAAAGAGAATTGTTAGAGACTCAATATGTTCTATACTCAAAATCAATAACTTTCTCAACTCAATATCATATAAACATAAAGAGAATTTTTAGGGACTCAATATATTATATTCTCAAAACTCAATCACTTTCTCAACTCAACTTCATAGAAGCATAAAGAGAATTGTTAGAGATTCAATATGTTCTATTCACACAACTCAATCTCTTTCACAACTCAAATCAGAATATAGAATAGTTTATTTTATGGAACTTGAAAAATCACTTCACTCATCCACTTGACTAGGCCCAATCAACTGTACTCAACCAATCACTCAAGAAACAACTCTTTCTCATAAACCCTAGTCCAAGCATGTGTCATCCAACTCAAAATGTTTTCAATAATGCTTAACAACAAATCTCACATAACAATGATACTCATGTTATTTTCTAACTCAAGTCCAAGTTCTTTGCATAACAACTCACTTCAACAACAATGCTCATAAAATATTCTTCATATAACAATGATACTCATGTTCTTTTCAAACCTAACTCAGGTTCTTCATATAACCAATGGCTTCAACAACAATGCTAATAAAACAAGGTTTTAAACATAACTCTTAAATCTAGAAAACCTTGAAGCATTCACTCAAGTACTTTCGAAAAGGAAACCCTAATAAAATCCTTTTCACTCCAAAATTTAATTTTTAGTAAGCAATCAATCAACTCAACCAAGAAATAATTTGCCCATACCTTTTTTCTTGACAAGGAGTTGATCTCACAAATCTGCCACACTCACAATTTCTTCTTTGCCAATCTCAACAAGGGTTAGAGGGTAATAATTTCTTCAAAAAAATACAATGCAAAATAATACCAAAATAACACCTTATCACTCCAACTCAAATAATATTCAAATACCCTCACTATAATTTTCTTTAACACAAACCCTTTATTAAAAATCAAACAACACTTAAAAAGTCTTAACCCTTCAATATTTGCAATATAATAATTTAAGACTTTATTAAAAATATTAAATACCAAAGCTTCCTTATTACTCCAAGTAATACCTTCAACTACCAACGATATTCACCAAACACTCTTTAAATAATTTCACATGCAAACCTTATACCTCCAAACACCTTGTATTGAAACCTTAGACAATAAAATTAATTAAAAAGCTTTTACCTTGGCCACTGATGGGTTTTGAACCTGTTACCTCTACCTCCGCAAGCAACCTGCTATGAGCTCCATGACCACATGCTCTATGAGCATGTTTAAGAGCCAAAAGGCTCTTTCTCTTCAGCTTTTGTGCTCAACAAAAATGAATGAAAAATATTTCCCTTTAGCGCTCACCACCATGAGTTTCGAACGCAACACTTGCTTCCTCCAAACGTCTGCACTTTGCCACGTGGACCATCGTGTCCAATGTGCTTCTAAGACTCCAACCTTTCCACTTTATCCTCGGTACTAAAGACAAAAATGCTTTTTGTCTTCTTCCTCAACGAATCCTTTCAAAAATGCAAACGAAGATCTTTTACCTTGGCGCAAATATTATTCGATCGAGGGATAATCTTTGCAATGTCTTTGAGACCACCTTTTATACACAACCATGTGTTTTCTTCAAACGTCGACACTTCCTTTTTTTAATGACATTGGCACCTTTAAACACTTTATAATATATGCAAAGTGATTAAATTAAATTTGATGACGTCAACATTTTAATTTATAAATATTTTAAATTCAAAAGAATTTAAATTTTATAAATTATAATTATAAGGTTTAATTTTTAAAACCTTCATTTACTTGTATTCCATGGTGTAAATATTTATTTATAAAATTTAAATTCTTATTGAATTTAAATAATTTATAATAAATATTATATCTCCTTTTCAACTTTGCATTGAAACTCTTGACCTTTGGCTTTCTTCCTAGATATCAAATAGCAACTTTGAAAACTTTGTTCCTTGACAAAAACCTTGATATTAATGTTAACTGCATTTCTTGACATCAATGACAATTTTGTCTTAGGGACTTAAAATGTCCAACATATAGATTTACCATCCAATCCATAATGTTGCACTTATATTAATTATTCTCTATACAAGATGATATGAATGAGTAACATCCATCTACCACCATAGCAAACAACAACCATCATTAACAACATGAATGAACAACCTAAAAAATTGAATGTGGGGACTATATAATGCTTGCCCAGGCCATTCCAAAGCGGTTCATGTGACAATCAATAATTCATAATTGCTACCCTATAAGACAACTAACTTGCATTAAGGTCTCCCAAAGTCTAATTTTATTATTATTAAATTAAACTAAATGCACATTTCAACTTTATTTCATTTCATATCTAATTGCACATTTATGAAATCGTACACTTACACCCAATTGCACATTTTACAACCCTACATTATGCAATTAGACAACTCTACATTGTACGTTTTAATCAAAACTATACATTTGATAAAATTGATGAAATTGGGAAAATCCAAACTTATTTCTTCTTCTTATGGGAGGTGGATTTGCTTCCTACATCTACCCTCCCCTTTACATCAGTCGGTGTCCTCACCGACTCCATTGTCTTTGTTTTGGCCGTCTGGTCTTTCTTAAGATCATCAAGCTGAACACGAAGGATAGCATGATCGTTCTACAACTTGATTGTATAATTGTTGAGATCCATAGAATTTAATTTGTACTTGTTGGCATTCTCCTATATAGTAGTTGTCTAGCTGTAAACTCAACACTTATTATCAATTTAGGGTGAATTATTTAAAGGGCAGTAATCCAATATAAATTATACCAAATGATTAATCTCAGACTTAATTCTATTTTTCTTAGTTTCAGGTTTGCAAAAAACAATAAAATTTACAGGAAAAGAAATTTTTTAGAATTGAAATAAAATGCAATTTTATGATTTATAATTTATTAAATGCTATGTATATTTATTAGTGTGGATCCACGTGCAATATATTACTTTAACTATCTATTTTTACATTATAGTCTATGATAATGCAATTTAATTTAAAGTTAATTCTATGTACTAATTAATCCTCACCTATTTTAAGGGTGAGAGAATATGGACTGGCTATAGGAGTGGGCCATGCCTCCTAGAGGGCAGTGTAAATATTTCTCTCCTAAACTATTTTACTTTAGTAACTAATGTGCATTAATACTACTAAAACTATTCTATTTCATGGATGCAGGAAAATACAGTAAAGATTACATAAGTAAATAAATCATAACAAAATTGATATTGTTACCAATCTCATGCAGAAAAGTGCTTCTGCTTTATTGCTAAAAATTCAAATGTACAGACTCTTCAAACATCGAGTCTTCAGAGTAGAAATTGTATACAAAAATATTAGACTGTAAACATTGGCATTCTAGCATTAGATATTAGACATTTTCAAAGGTCTCCCTTGTATTTTATTCAATGAAATTCTTCTACGTATTTTTCGATGTGTTTCTATCAGCTTGATGATTCAGACACTATCTTTACAACAATAATAATCTAAACTAATACTAATTTGTAACCAACTTGGACTTTGTCACAATCACTATGGTCCAAGTGGCAAACTAACGAACTAATCATAACAAAGTTCTTATTTTAAATAATCTAATGATGTAGAAAATACAACTATTTGTTCTTCATTTTAGCAAGAGATAAAATAGGCTTTTTTTTAATCAAAACATCTTAACAATATGATAATTTTACAACTTTATAATAATAACTTTATAACAACTCTAATAAATATACAAAATCTCATGCATAATGCCAACATGTCAGTCAACTGTGCTAACTGGATATGCTTCATAAGGATACTACGTTGTCACTAGACGTGGCATAAAAATGCATTGGATAGTTGGAATAAGTCAATATTCCTTCTGTAATGTCTATCGGTAGATGCTTTCTATAACAAATTTCTATAGTTATATTTGTAGCACCTTTTTGTAAAGTTCATCCACGAGTCTCCTTAGCACATCATCCTCATAGCTGGTCTATCCATGCTTGTCATCTGGTCCATGCCTTGCCACATCATCTCCTACAAAGCTCTTGCAACGTTCTCCTACCAAACACACATAAACTTGCACACTTTTGTGTAAAACATAAGCATAAATCACTTTTATTGTTATGGATCAAATTCATTCATAATTCACACAATCAAGATAAAATAATTACCAAAATTCCATAAATTTAATACATAAAACATATTAACTTGCATAAAATTCATGTTGTTTTAACATTCATCATTCCCCCAAATTGAAGGAGATGCATGTCCTCATGCATACATATTGAAACTACAGTATGTTCAATAAAAAATTTGCAACAGTTGTTTAATCATTTCAATATTTTTGCAGATATAAAACAGAACATTACAGTGTTACGTAAACAATTTTACAAATACAAAGCAAGACACTATAATTATTTTTAGAATTCACTTGATAATTCTTATCAACAAAGAACTGTAATTCACATAAATTATTTGAATTCATTTTATGGAAATAAGTCTGCTAAAATATGAAATAACATACTACAAAGTGAAGATGATAACTCTTTTTAGATATGCATAGGAAAATACTTGCGGTTTATAAAAAAATAAAATCTTCCTCAAATAATCAAGATCAACATAATTATTAAAATTAAATAGTCTGTAAAATTATGCAAGTTCATCCAAGTTTTGTTATGGATATTTCAACTTTATATTTAATTTGGGATGAAACCCATGTAGGTTTTGATCTCTTTAATAGCAAATAATTCTCTCACTTCACCTTCTGCACCTATTCTTTAGCCTCTTTGGGATCAAGTGGTAATTCAACAAATTTTGTTTTGACATGCTCAAATTCTACAAATCCTCCATCTTGTGACTTAATCTGTGCATCCTATTTTTTGGAGGAGATTCGACTGTTTCAACGATATAGTTGATTATTATGTATATATCATGAGGTATCCCAACGTTAAGGAGTAATCCTATATTTGGCATCCCTGTTTCAATGGATGGTTCCAATCATTGAAGGCAGTTCTGTTAAAACACTTCAACAAATGGACTCGAGTTGTCCTCTTCAAGTACTCTAGTGAAGTCAATGACCTAGCTAAAATTTACCAATTTCCTTAGCTTTTTACTTGATGTGGAGCTTTTCTTGGGATAGGTATCGATAGTAGCTAGTTGGATGACTGGGTAAACCTATTTCACCATCCTATCCATGGATATCTTCTTGAGGATGTCAATCTATAGAGTAAATATATGTTTCACTAGGGTGGCAAGCTCGGTAAACTCATTCTTGAGTCTATCCAGCTTGATATACAACATACTTTGCTGCATTTGAATTTACCCAAGAATTTATATGAATGGATCTAGTGTAAGTGGGTTTGTTTTTGGGTTGGACATCTACCCTGTTTCTTGATTTTTTGGAACATATCTCTCATGTTTGGTCTTCCTTGCAGGCCGAGAGGGTTTGGATGACTTGGAATGGGTATGATGTTTGTGTACAGGGAATTCTTCCTCCTCCTAACTCTTAGACTCATAAATTTCCTTAGACACACTATCCCCAGTGGATTTCGACTCACTCAGCTCAAAATGGATGGATAGGTTAGCTTCTTCTACTACAGTATCCCATGGAATCCTAGTTTCAAGTGATTTATGTAAGACTATCAATTTTATCAACCCATGATGGGCGATTAAGTGAAACTTGGGATTTTCTCTAGAATATTTAGGCTAGACTTGAGCGATAGTAGCTTTGATAGAGCAGTAAAGAAAGTATGAAAGGTTTATTATATAGTCATATTTCTTAGGGTATTTAAGGTTCAACATCATCTTAAGGTGGTAACCCCCACAAGTGGATAATCTTCCCTCTAGTGTAAAGAATTTCATAAGAATTATGGCAGCCTCCTACAATTTGATAGGGAGCGAGGAGGTAGCTACACATTTTATCTACCCGTATTTGTCTATATTACAGTGCATCATTCCCCAAACCTTTTTTATCATCTAATTAACCCCCTTGTAGGTAGATTTATAATAGTATTGACCTACTTCAGAAAGGCTTAGAACTTTTGATATCATGCTAGCCGTGATTTTAATTTGGATTTCACCTACGTGGGTCACCATAGTCATGGGATTATAGTTCATGATGAATTGCTTTACCATGCCTTGGTCATGCCCTTGGAATTTTGTGAGGGCATCCCACCAACGCGCCTCTTGGAACAACTTCTTCATGGCATCACTAGGGTTCTAGGTTTGGATAGACGAGGGTTAACTTCTTTTATGAAAGGTAGCTCTAGGTATAATGTCCGATTTAATGGACAAGTTAGAGTTTTAGTGAAAGATAAGTGAGGTAGTTTGGAATGCATTTCAACCTTTGCTTAAAATTTTATCATGGAGTTACTTAGCTAGGAGTAAAAACTGCAAATGAATTCGATGAAACATTTACATACATATGAGATAAAAATAAATTCCTGTGTATATTCATATCTTTTAACCCATGCAGAAAAAAGTAACATCAAATTTTTGAATGCATTATTATATATGTATTTTTCTTTTCTGCATGATTAATCAGAGGGTTTCTTTTTTTTATAGCAAAATGATTAAAGAAGAAGATATAATAATGTATTCTACAATTTTTGTTTTTGTAAAAATAAAATTAAAAAAAAAAAGTTTGCTACGACGTCTTTTTTCTGAGAGCAGCCAATGTTCAAATCACCCTCCTCGACGAAGAGGAGGTGTCATCTCCAAACCAGATTGGGCCAATTTAAACACAAGCAAACCCTTTTTTCTACGCTATTGCCTCTCCTAGAGGAAAACACGGAAAGAGATTGAAAACCGGAAAGAAAGTTTTTTTTATTGATACATAGGAGAAAGCTTTTTTTAAAAGTATACGTTAAATGAATTATTGTAGAGTTAAAATTTTGTTGGATCATATTTTTCTACCCTAACCAACCTATTTTTAGAATATATATACATGAAGAAAAAAAGATAATACTTATTAATATTGATGAAATCTTTCAGGGTTAGGTAGATTAGTAAGTGCTAAGCATTTACCAACAAGAGATTTAAGTTCAAATTTGAGAAGTTAATCCTTGAGTGAGTATTAGATCCGCATCTCAGGTTGATTAACAAGAATGGGATGGATAGGTTTATTGAGAACAGTCCCATGGTTTGAAAAACCAGAAGATAACATGTGATTTGAACCCAAAAATAATGGTTGTAAACAACTCAAAAAACATGAGTGCATTTGATTGTCACTCGCGTCGAAGAAATATAATTTAAAAAAAACATTGATGAGTGCATTTGATTGTCACTCGCGTCGAAGAAATTAACAGAAGACGCCAAGCGAAATTGCATTTCGCTATTTATAATATCATTCACTAGTTTAAGTCAAGAAAATAACTGGTTATTGTTTTTGGTGTAGGAACGAGAAAATAACTGGTTATTGTTTTTGGTGTAGGAACGGGGCAATAAGAAAAAATAGAGATTAACAGTGACAAGTGCATTTGATTGTCACTCGGATCGAAGAACTTAACACAAGACGCCAACGGGAAGTTGAACATTGCTATTTATAATATCATTGATAGTCTGAGTCAAGAAAATAAGTGATCGTTTTTTTGGGGTGTAGGAACGCAGCATTTAGAAATAATAGAGATTAACATTGACAAGTGCATTTGATTGTCATTCGGATCGAAGAAACTAATACAAGACGCCAACGGAAAATCGCACTTTGCTATTTATAATATCATTGACTAGTCTGAGTCAAGAAAATAAGAGATTATTTTTTGGGGTAGGAACACAGCATTAAGAACAAACACAGATTAATAGTGGCAAATGCATTTCATTGTCACTCGCATTGAAGAAATTAGCACAAGACGCCAATGGGAAATTGCACATGGCTATTTATAATATTGTTGACTAGTCTAAGTCAAGAAAATAAGTGATTATTTTCGTGGGTGTAGGAACGCAGCATTTATAAAAAAACAGATTAACAGTGACAAGTGCGTTTGATTGTGAAGTCGGATCGAAGAAATTAACACAAGACGCCAATGGGAAATTGCACTTTGAGTAGTATGAGTCGAGAAAAGAACTGATTATTTTTTTGGGTTGTAGGAACGCAGCATTAAAAAAATACAGGGATTAATAGTGACAAGTGCATTTGATTGTCACTCGGACGAAGAAATTAACACAAGACGCCAACGGGTAATTGCACATTGCTATTTATAATATCATTGACTTGTCTGAGTCAAGAAAAGAAGTGATTTTTTTGGGGGTGTAGGAACGCAGCGTTAAAAAAATACACAGATTAACAGTGACAAGTGCATTTTATTGAAGAAATTAACACAAGACGCCAACGGGAAATTGAACATTGCTATTTATAATATCATTGACTAGTCTGAGTCAAGAAAATAAGTGATTGTTTTTTTTGGGGTGGGAACGCAGCATTTGAAAGAAAAAACACAAATTAACAGTCATAAGTGCATTTGATTGCCACTCGGATCGAAGAAATTAATGCAAGAAGCCAACTGGAAATTTCAGGTTGTTATTTATAATATCATTGACTAGTCTGAGTCAAGAAAAGAAGTGATTATTTTTCTTGGGGTGTAGGAACGCAGAACTAAAAAAAAACACAGATTAACAGTGATTGTCACTTGGTCGAATAAATTAACACAAGACGCCAAGGGGTAGTTGCACATTGCTATTTATGATATCATTGACTAGTCTGAGTCAAGAAAAGAAAAGAAGTGATAATGTTTTTTTGGGTTTAGGAACGCAACATTAAAAAAACACAGGTTAACAGTGATAAGTGCATTTGATTGTCCATCGGATCGAAGAAATTAATACAAGACGCCAACGGGAACTGTCACTTTGCTATTTATAATATCATTGACTCTGAGTCAAAAAAAAAAAAAAAAATGATTATTCTTTGGGGGTGTAGGAACGCAGCATTAAGAAAAAACACAGATTAAAAGTGACAAGTGCATTAGATTGTCACTCGAATCGAAGAAATTAACACAAAACGCCAATGGGAAATCATACTTTGCTATTTATAATATTATTGACTAGTTTGAGTCAAGAAAAGAACTGATTTTTTTTTTTTTTTTTTGGGTCTAAGAACGCAGCATTAATAAAAACACATGTTAACAGTAATAATTACATTTGATTGTCACTCGAATCCAAGAAATTAACACAAGACGCCAACGGGAAATTGCACTTTGCCTGAGTCCAGAAAAGAAGTGATTATTTTTTGGGGTGTAGGAACGCATCCACCGTTTCGATATGTTTATGTTGCCTAACTCATGGCTGCTTTGACTAGCGATAAGAATTGACAGTGTCTATAATCTAAACAATGAATTTAACACATAAATTTATGTAGAGGGAATAGAATAAAAAAAGTTTCGGGTGATGAAATTTAGCAAGCGATTAAAGAATTTGTGAAAAAATCTTACACATCAGTGTGAAAAAGTCACGCAAAGCAAAGACGCAGCACTGCTTTAGAAATGACAACGACGTAAACGGAGTCAAGCGTAGGTAAGGTCCACAAAAGCAAGACCCAGAATTGTGTTTATTGCGGGTGCTTTGACTATTCAAATACTTTGTCACACCAAATGGTTCTTTGAAATTATGTTTGAATTCCATTTTCATCGTCGAGGAGTTTTGAATATTTTTTAAGTGAAATTGAATTAAAAGTAGGTTTTTATTAAGGATGTCGATCACATCAAATTTTAAGAGGAACAGTTTAAGGATAGTTTAAGGATGGATATGAGGAAAGGTTTGAGGAAAGCGTTGAGGAACATCATTAGGACAACATTCAGGATGAAAGTGAAGAAAAACGCGCGGTGGGAAAGGAGAAGGCGGTAGAAGAAAACAAAAAAAACCCGCCTAAAATCAAATTTGAAACGAAAAAAAAACAGACGTCAAAATTTAAATTTGAAACATCCCAATAACGAAAAAAAAACTAGGCGCCAAACCACCATGAAAAACCAGAAACCATGGGCACTATATGAACTTTTTTAATTCTTAATGTTTCAATAATTTCATTCACCTTTCTTTTATTTCTCCTCTCTCTTGTTTATCTTTTTCACATTTATTTTTTAGTGAAAAAATGATTAAAGCATCTATCGAGACCAGATTCTAATAGTAAAATTATTAGAAGATTAGACTCTATACAGATTACCGTTTTATAGGAAATATTTGTCCTCCTTCACATGGCTAATTTTCCCTTAACAAAAAATTCCATGGTATTGGTTTTTTTATTTCACATACTCGACTGACACATGGGTTTGAACCTAGTTTTCATGAAAAATCTCAAATCTCTATGAGCCAAATCCCTTATGTGTTATTTCACATGGACATTTCATAGTATTGTTGGTAAACACAATATGGTTTGAATTTGGGTCTTTGCCCAAATCTCTATATGCTATCCTATAGGGTTATTCCATGGTATTTTTTTTTTTTTTTGGATAGTGTGAGAAACCCCTACAACCAACGCTTAGGGCTGATTAGTAAGAAAGAGAATTTCAAAGTATTTAGAAGTTGTGGGGAGTTTAGTAAATTTCTGTGGCGCGGGCTTTTCATTGTTTCTAATTTGTGCTTTTTCTGTTTTGCGGTTCGTTTGGTGTTTTTTTGTTTTGCTTTTTTGGAACCCTAACACCAATTGGTGTCATGGTTGTCTTTACAATGCAAGCAAACCCTCTTTTGATTATTTCCTTACTTTTGAGGATGATCTCCCTTTGTTTGGTGATCCTGTGGGGCCCCTCTTTTGGTGAGTGGGGCCGACGCGTTAGGCATCCCCATCCTACCATGACCTCTTATAAGAGGGCTTTCTTTTTTTGTTGTGTGTTTTTTTTTTTTTTTTATAAATTAAAAAATTTAAAACATAATGATTAGTTTATTGTTTTAGAAATATCAGTGAAATTGAGCTTTAAATATTACAATGGTTAACACAATTTATTAGTGAAATTTTGTTGTTGATTCTATGACTTATAATTGCAAAAAATAATGCAATAATCAAACAATAATACCACAAAATTTTTCCTATTATTAATTTTTCAATATTATTTTTTTTCAAATATATATTTTTGTCTCCTCCTTTCTTACAATTTTTAAATAAGTCATGTTGTCTTCCCATTTATTTTAAATTAAATCACACTCCTTCAAACAAGCGACACACGATCGGTTTGAATTTTGGACCTCGACACACGACTTGGTTTTAGTGGACCCAAGGCTTTATCTTCATGAGATGTTTAACTTGTTCTCCAAAAATAAAACTTTTAAGAGTTTTTATGTTTTGCAACAAAATTGTTTGTTTCTTTGTCTCTTTATCCCCAAGTGTGGAGAAAACATAAGAAATGGATTGTAAGAAAAAATTGGTTTTTAAGTTTCCAATTTAAATACTAAAAAAAATAAGTTTAAAGACCTAATTTTAAATAATAAAATATTTTAAAATATATTTAATTATTTTATAAAAATTTAAAATTATTTTTTATTTAAGCAAGAAAATTAAAAAAAATTGAAACTTTAGCCAAATTTAAGAAAAATGTACCTTTTGTAAAAGGGTGATCCTCTCCCTTCAAGGTCCTCTTGAACCGCACTACTAGGCGACTTTGAATCTACTATGTTGTTTCTTTTGTGGGATATTTCACATTATCTAGGATGAAATTTTAAAATATAATGGGTGTTGATGCTCCATGTTCTCCTCGCCATGTTCACCTCCATGCACAATGTTGCACTTCTCCCAACCAAATTTTTCCTCGACGTGTACTTCATCTTCACCACGTGTCACATCTCCTCGCCATGTCTCGTAGTCGATCTTAGGTGTCTAGTGATGGATGCTTGTGTTTGATTGGGTTTTTGTCTCTTCCTCCCTTCCTGGTGCTCCTCCTCCCCTTGCGCACGTGTCCTTTCATTCATCCTCCTCTCTCCCCCCAAAGTGGGCCTTGGCTTCCTCCTCTACCTCCGTGTAATAAATCATTAATCAAACATTAGGAACTTAGGAACTTTAGGAAGATAGGAAAAATAAATAAATTAAAGTCACCAAATGAAAATGGTGCTTCCTCCTACGCGAGATCGCCTTCTCCAGCGGAATGATTGCGCTTCTTCCCTCTAGCTCCCTCCAGCTCTGATGCCAATGTGACCAGGAGATCCGAATGATTTGATAATTGAATAATTGCATTAACCATATAGTTTAGAAACTATAGTTTAAATAGATTACAAAATAGCTAATCCAAACTGAATGAACTATTGTCACGCCAAACAATCTGCCAAGAGGAAGAGATTTTGGTTTAGAACTCTTCACCTAGGATATTTAAGAAATTAACCATTAGATATTTAAGACAGTAAATATCTACATGGTAGAAAGTAGAAAAGTAAATGTAATAATATACCTATGTAGTATAATGCAATATACTACCTATTTTACCTAGTGGAGTAAAAGGGTAAATATCCCAAAGAATGGAATATTACTCTAACATATCTAGAGGGAAGCTACAAGAATTTTTTTATACTAGCTCAGATGTGAGGTCTGTATAAAGATTCAAACTTGAGACCTCTCAAATGGAGGGAGTTGCTCGCAATCACCAACACACCACCCTTGCAAGTCATTCCATGGTATTGTTAGCAAGAAAGAGAATTTCCTTGGATTGTTTTATTTTTCATATAAAACCTCTATAATCACTAATATACTAGATAAAGACAGAGGCAATGACACCTTGACCTTATGACCCCAAAGAATTAAACTAGGGCAGCCCACTAACAAGCACTCAATCACTACCAACCAACCTATCCCTTTCTTTGGGCTAAAACTTTGAGTTAAAAATGCAAGTTTTTCTCCAACTAAAATTTTGAGTTAAAAATACATATTTTTCTCCAGCTAAAATTTTGAGTTAAAATGCAAGTTTTTCTCCTAAATGAAAACCTAAAGACATACTATTCCAATATCCCTCATAGTACTAATGAATTTTCTTTCAATGGTTGTTTTTTAAAATTTGAATTTTGTATCCCACAGTGACTATCTAGGCTATTCAAGTTCAAATCATGGAGAGAAATCCCCTAGTTGTGCTCCCATGGAGTGTGGCCTAGAATAAAAAAAAAAATATCAAGGAGAAGATTAAGCTTATAATTGATTAAATTATTTGTCACAATATTTATTTCTATGTATATATGTTTATATTTCCAATATATTAACTTCTATTTCCATCAATAATTAAATGAATATATAATATAATGTTATTGTAAATTAAATTGTTTTTTTTTACATAATTAATAATAATATGGGAATTCCTGTCGATTTAAATTCATATCCAAACTTTCTTAATGGTTATCCTATTGTCCTTTTAGTAGCTTTTTTAGGTCTCCTTTACAAGGACCACAAAATCAATGTTTAATAGACCCATATCTTAGGTATTTTACTTTACAATAAATTTATGGAGGAATCCCTCTCAATTTAAATTCATCTCCAAAAAAATTTTGATAGTTATCATATTCTTTATAAGAAGTGTCATTTCACTAGCTTTTTTAGGTTTCCTTTACAAGGACCATAAAATTTATGTTTAAGAAACCCCTATCTTGGATATTTTAATTTTATAATAAATTTATGCCGGTCTTTTATATTAACTACAATATTGAAGATCATCTTTATATCCTTCATGCGGATGGTAATTTTTGTAGCTATAAAATTGTATTAACTTCAACGATAGGTTTAAATGATTCTATGATTCTTCTTTAGTTTATAATAACCAACAAGGCGTTGGGAGAAAAGATGAATCCCACAAAAATCATAGCACCAAATAATATGTAACAAGACAACAAGAATATCATCTTGACCATGGTATAGTGCTATGTTAATGATCCCATTTTGTTTTTGATATTTGATCCCTTGATGTAGGTGGCATTTATCTCATTTATTTTTTGGTTAAATTTATAATTTCCTTCTAAATTTAGAAGAAATATGTTTTATATGGTGTTTTTGGCCTTGTTTTGGTGTAAGATGTGGTGATTAAAAGAGACAAGAGACAAGAGACACTAAAAAGGGAAAGGTATATTTTGTGGACAAGTGAAAATGTGGTCTACAGATTTGCTAGCAAACCCTCATTTACACATGAATTATTTACACTAGTGGAATTCCTCACACTTGGTCCTCACATTCTATGATCTATTCCTACTTGTGTGATATTTAGTCTATCCTAGTCTAATTTTCCATCCCTATAATAATCACACTTCAAAAATAAATTGTACAACCATTCAAAATAGAATACTTTGCCACCACCATAATTACTCCCATAGAAATAACCTTGAATCTATGTTCTACCATTGTTGTAAAACCACCTACAAAATTTATCACCATGTTGTTGGCTTTTAAGACTAACTATCTCAAAATATTAAAGGTCTCAATATAAATAAGCCACAATATTATAGGTTGAAATATCAATAATCAGGAGTAGAATTATATATATTTGAGCAATCAAATATATTTCTAGACCTTTATAAAAATGAAATAACATTCATTTATAATATCGAATATGGATGTAAATGGACAAAATCATTCATGTACATGCATGAAGAATACTTACAATAATATTGCTCAAAATCTAAATACAAGTTTTCTTATCAATGCTTGTTATGTGGTGATCACTACAGATCATTTTCCCTTGCATTGTATGGAGCTTTATCTTCATAATATATACATAGTAATGTGACTCTTCAATACTTATCTATTTCACTCCTCACATATCCAGGAGATTCAACCTTTCCTATTCTTAACCCTTGGCTTCTCATATTATCACTTATATAGTGGACTCTTCACTATCTTCTTACATGCATACTTGACTCTATAACATTTGCACACTTCTACATGAATCTTACTCTCCTAAATGCACTCCTAATACAAGATACTTGTACACATCCTCACATTACATATTTGCACACTTACATACATGGCACTTATGCACATTCTCTCAATACACACTTGCACTCTTTCTTACATGATGCTAGTGTGTTTCCTGCACATTGTACTCTTACATGACACTAGTGTATTTTCTTCACATTGCACTCTTACATGACACTTGTGCATTTCTTGCAAATTGCACTCTTACATGGCACTTGTACATATCCTACACATAGACACTTACATAATATAAATCACTCATTTAAACTATAGAATCTAACCCTAATCCATTATATATTTATGTTTGTACCATGAAAGTACACTAGCACGTTACTCAAATATATTCAAACACATGCTCAATACAGCTCACAAGATATGCTCAATCAATCTCAAATCTTGCACACAATGCTATCAAATGCTTTGTCTAATATTCAAAGTAATTCCTTTAACTTGAAGCAGTTTAGACATTTTATTTTTAGAATTAATTTGACCTATGGAACATATCTATCAAAAACTCAGTATGTTCTACTCAATCATTAAGTTTGTTGCTTTCACAAATCTAGTTTCTAATTATTGCACATTCACTTTCAATATTATTCAAATCCAATGCTCAAGAATTTCACTCAATCATTCAATCAATGAAACACAACTTACTCACAAATCCTAAACAAGTTTTTTCAAACTTCTTCAAACAAAAAGCACAATGTGGATCTCAAACCCTAACTCAAATATTTCTCAATCTCTATCTTAAGTCAAATCACCCATAAACAAGATACACTTAAACATGTTTACACATTTCCAACAATACTTATCAATCCTTTTCACTCTACCTTATATTTCATACAATTATTTCAAACACTCTAAACAAAATATAGTGTGCCCATACTTTTTTTCTTTTATAGAGATATATCTTCAAAACCTGTTTTACTCACAACAAAACCTTTTTGCTAGTTCTAGGTTAGATAGCAATAGTCTATCTCAAAATCTCCACTCAAATATTTTCCTCAATAATTATTTCACCACTCAAAAATATACAATAAAATATCAAATCTCAAATACACCTTATTATCTCCAATACTCTCAAAGTAACATTCATCACATAAAAATAAAGTTTATTTGTTAACACCTTATAATCTCCAATCCTCTCAAAATAATATTCAACACATAAAAGTAAAGTTCCTTTGTTAACACCTTATAATCTCCAATATTTTTATTTATTTTCAAGCACCAAAATAAAATATTATTCAACAACCCTTATGACTCCCTATACATTCCACACATACCTTTTAATTATCATGTGGCCCCAAACACCTTTACGCATTCAAAATACTTTGGAAAAATAATTTAAATGATGCATACCTTAATATTTGCCCACATCACCAAAAATTTGTGCATGACTTCGACGACCAGCACCCAACGACCAACACCCAAATTTGAACCTATGACCTATGCCACCATAGTGCCTTAGCCCAAGGCTAAGCTACCACTTGGGCTACACACCCACATGTGAATGATAATGTCCTTTCACCTATACATTATCTGCTTCTCGTAGATTTTGGTGAAAATAAAAAACCCTACCTCCTTTTCAAAAACAAATCGCATGGGATTCGAAACCATGACTTACTCCTTACAATAACCTTAGCTAGCCTTTGAACACATTCTATGCTACTCAGTGCTATGGAATCATTCAGTCATGTCAATCGACTTTCAAACCAAGTCTTCCTCCTTATATAAAAACCTCACGTGCTTCTTCTCTTCACATAAAGAGTGCTCGATTTATTACACACGTAGGCATACGAATATTGCATTGAACTTAGACTTAAAAAATGAAAATTATTTCCTATTAATACTCTTCCCTTTCATTGAACACGTCGGCCCTTTCAAAATTCGAATTTCGAATTTGACTAAAACTTTAAAAACTTGGTGTCATTTAATTATTTAAATTAAAATTTTAACCTTAGGTTAAAATATTTTAATTTAAATAAATTAAATTAAATTCTTTATAATCTGCTCAATGGGTCTTGTCGGAGATATATTTTTTAATGATTCCTTGGACTTCGTTATTGTCACTTCTTCCTTTTTTCCCAAATATTATAATAATATTATTTCTTTTTAAAATTGCTTCCCTTTTCTTGGGTCTTCTACCTTTTAGGCCTCTTTAGGCATATAATATTTAAAATAAATATTATACCCTTTTCCTTTTAACAACTTCCTTACATTTTGGAAAATCAACCTTGTGACATCAATGACAACAAAACTGGACATCAAACCTCTTGACATCAATGACAACAAAACTTGCTCAAATTTCTAACAGATAGTATATAGACTAAGCTATTCCTGTACAAACTTGTCTCTATACTTTTTATGTATGTTATCAATCTTGAGGACAAGGTTCCCATCATTGAAATCACAATGACATACTTTCTTATTATATTGATTGGTAAAAATAATCTTATAGGCTTTATTATGCTTAAGATCATTTAGATGCCTCTTATTAAGAGTAGTATATTTGGAAACATGGTATTCCTAATACTTCTAATGATACTCATCACGTCTCAACAAATTCTTCAAAGAAAGAAATTTAATATCAAATAATAAAGTAGATTCGATACCATAGACTAAAGGAAAAGGGGTTTCCCCCATGTACATTCAAATACTTGTGTGATACACCCACAATACTAGATACAACTTTAAGCACCAATATTTATTTGATTTCTTAACTATATTTTCAAAAATATTTACCAAAATTATATTTCTAGATTGTTCCATTATGGATAATAAGTTGTTGAAAATGGGTATTGAATCCCTAATTGAGAAGTCAATTCTTGCATTTATTTATTTTTTAAAGAGATGTCATTTTTAAATTAGTTTTGAAGGGACACCAAAGTGACAATTTTTTTTATGAAAAGTGTCTTTTATTACTAAAATAATAAACAATACACTTGTTCATAAAAGAACGTAGGTGGCAATAAAAATGCACCCCAAAAAAGTTAGCCTAAGGAACGATTCAAACTAAAAATAGCATTCTGGGGATAACAAAAAACAAGTCTTAATAGCACCAAAAAGTAATCAATTACACCAAGGTAACAATTTTATTAAAAACAAATTTAGAAATATTGAGGGTTGTCTGATTTGTGAACAACATTTTTTTACTATGATAATAAACTAGTGATTGTTTGAGGACACATGATAAATAGGTCCTACAAGGTCAAGACCTTGAGTGGAAAAGGCCAAGGAATATCAACTAGATAAAGAACCTATTTAGGGATGTGAATTTTATCTTTATAACACTAACAATTATCATGTTATTTTACATACTTATTGGCATAGGCTTCCCTTGTGGGCCTAAATTATACCATTCCTAACAATACTAAAGCTATGGAATGACCACTAAAGTATCCTCTATAACCACCACTATGAACATTGAAGGTGTAATTTATCACTTTATCCTCAACAAGGCATCATAGGGGAATACCATCAAGATTATGATACTATAGTACCCCACCAAGAATAACATATTAAAATGCTCTCTTACAAATGCAATCCTACTACTCATCATTAGCTATAGATGGATACAAATCATAAAATTTCACAATACCATGGATCGTCATGAGGGATTTGGCAATTAATAGTATTGACCTTGATTGTATGCATATCCATTAGGCCTTTAATGATAGAAATTATAGGTTCATCATGAATTTTTACCACAAAATTTATTTCAAAAATGTTTTCATGTGGTATGAATGTATTAGTTGAAGTAGCTATAAGGTTGGTCTCGACATTTTGCTCCCTTGGAAAACTCCGAATGGAGTACTCAAAAGCATTTATTAAATTTATAGCCTCTTAATGATGTTGGATCAAATGGATACCTTTGATATAATATTCACCATAGATCTAATGGGCCACAATTTGGAAGTCTTCTAACACTCTAATGTTTTTAACACTCATGTGTTGGGTGGTTAGGAGCCCTTATATTAAAGCATCATATTGTATAACATTTTTAGTAATGCTAAAAAAAATATAAATGGAAGTCCATAGGAATAGTGATGACAATTGAAGTTTTGAGAAATATATCAACTCCTACCCCAAATTATTTGCTCCATTATAGTGAAGGATCCAATTTTTAGGGTGGTCTTTGGCAAAATCATGAAAGTAGGTGTATTTGACTTGTCTATAATTGTGGCTTCATACCACCTCTTGGTAGCTTCATGAGACTCCAAGACATCCTTTTCCCACTTACTAATATCATAAGGAATAGAATCCCAGATTATACTAGAGGTAATGGAGGAAATAAATATGAAAAAGTCATGACAAGTACAAGAAATAACCATTATATCCTCAACACACAATACCTCCTTTAAAGGATGTTGTTTTGGGCTAGGAGAAGCCACTAGTTGATCAACAATTGCCTAAGGTTTTATGGTTTTGTGTTATGGTATAGAGATAAAAATTTTGCATCGTAATAATCTATTTTCCATGTTATGTGTCACTAGGGATGAAATATTTTTGGAAAATATGTCTCAAGGGGTCAGTTTTAATGACCACATAAGTTGTCTAATACAACATATAATGTCTTAGTTTCTCTCATGCAAGAAAGATGGCAAGATAGTATTTCTCCATGGGAACATATTGAGTTTCTATCAATAGCATTATTTAGCTAATATAATACATGGTATACCCCTTATTGTTATCATCTTATTAGGTAAGAACTGCTACCAAGGAGACCTAAGTAGACAATGTGTATAGAAAAAATTAATTATGTAGGTTAAGTGTTTTGAGAGTTGGGATTGTAAAATAAATTTATTGAATTCAAGAAAGAACTTGTTACAACTTTCATCCTATTTAAACTAAAACTCATTTTTAAGTGGATTATTCAATGGATAAACCTTAAAATATAACTTTGGTATAAATTACCTAATGGCACTAAGCTTCCCTAAGAAGGATTTGATATCTTTAATAGTTTGAGGAGAAGGTATAGCATCAATGGATTTTATCTTGTCATGATTGACATTTATACCCCTATGAGACACCATGAAGCCTAAAATATTATCACTATTAACACCAAACATACACTTCTTAGGATTAATTATAACTTATAATAGCATAATCACTCAAATATGACATGATAGTCACCTGGATGGTCAACCTATATTTTAGACTTACCCAATAGATAATCCACATAATATTCTTCTATCTTTCCAATCAAGTCATAAATGACTATTGGTATGACCCACTAGAAGGTAGCACCAATGTTTTTCAATTTAAGTGGCATGATAACATAGAGGAATGTGCCCCTAGGTGTAGTAAAATTTATTTTAGTTTGATCCTCAAGGATAATCTATATTTGATTATGTCATGAATACTCATCTATATGGGATAACATTTCATACCCCATGCTAGAATCAACAATAGCATCAATATAGGGAAAAAAATATCCTTAGAAGAGATGAGGTTAATATTTCTAAAGTCATATTAATTTTGAATAACATTATTTTCCTTATTTTTCACAAGCATAATGTTAGACACCTATCTTGAATAATCAATAAGTCTAATAAAATTGGTATCTAACAACTTATGAGTTTCAATCAGTCTTGAATGAGAGAATATAATCTTATTTGATTTTTTTGGATAGGACCAACATCATCATAGGTAAAAATATTATGAAAAACCATATCCTCATCCATTCTAGGCATATTAGAATACTACTAGGCAAAAACATCATTATACTCTTTAAGTAAAGCAGTAAAAATAGTTCATTCTTCCTTAAATAGGCTAGACCTAATTTTTATTATGTGTGGTTGCTTAGGGGTGCCTATATTAATGTATATAGTATGTTTGACATTCATGACATTGAATTATTCAAAACAGATTGGAGCATGAGAAAAAATATCTAGTTCAAAACTAATATTGACTTAGCAAACATAATTAGACCACTTTTGCCTCCCCTAGTTAGGATTGTTCTCTTGAAGAAAACTTCTCTTATGGCACAATCAAAGGATTATTTCCTCTCTGGCATTCAAGAATTATAGAATGGATTTGTCATTGGGAAAGGATACAAGAAAATTGGCATATCTAGAATTCTAATGGTTGGTTCAACCAAGTCCGAGGTGTAGACCAATTGGTTCATCCAAACCCCCATAAGGGGGGTGGAGGTCCAAGGTTCAAATCTCGGGCCTCGTCGGACTGAACGCTTGTCCCTTTCCTGGTGCTTTCAGTGGCGTAAAAGGTTTAAAATGATTGTGGCATGGTGGTTATAGGGGCGGACTGTGCGAAGATCTGTGTGGCGGCTTCTGGGGTGGACAGCGCAGAATACTGTGGCGACCATAAAATCTGGACAACCTACCCGGATTCATGGCGGCTACCGATTCCACCATGTAAATTCAAAAAAAAAAAAAATGATTGGTTCATCCTCATGCCCCTTGCCCCTAGTCCAAGAGAGGATTTGATCTTGTGGCTAAAAATTAAGAAAAATAAGTATGTGGACCAATGTATCCCTATAACTGCTTGTAAAATTTCATCAATGCATCAATGACAATCTGAGTTTTTAACTCATGATAAAACTTAGCTTCAATTAAATGCATTTATAGATAAGAGAATTTAGGATCAACTAAATCAAACTACTTATTTCATGGTATATCTAAGCAAGAAAATACTTCTAGGTCTAGAAAAAAGCTATTGTGAATAGTAGTGAATTTTTGGATGCTCACTATTTCTAAAAAATAGAAGAAACTAGGATCACTACATTAAGATATGATCTCAACTACACATAAATTTTACCTAAAATATCAGATAATTTAGGCACAACGTAAGTTCTACAAGTTAGACCATCATCAAGGACTACTAAACCAATAGGAACAGGCTCAAAAAGAAAATAAAATCAAGTTTAACCAAGATCATCACTTTAAGATCTTATTTTTGTTGGACAAACCTTAACAATGGATAGGCCAATAGTGGGATCTAGTACAAGATAGCAAAAAATAATGTAGGGTTTGACTTTTTTAGAGATAGAATAACCAATGGTCCTATATTTTTAGCAATTATAAAAATGATAGATTTCAATATGCCTTGTCAAAGGAGTAGTTCCTAATTCACTTGCTATATTGAGATATTTTGATGTAGAGATAGCAAAAACATTAATTTCTCTATGTTTATCTAGTATATTTTAATAGATATTACAATCATCATGCAATAAATAAAAAAAATATGATTATCTCTATAATAAATTTCAAATATATTTATATTAGTATGACTATCATCATCACTTAAAATAGGAACTTCAATTGATCCTACTTGATAATACCCAAACCTCACCTTAGAAATAGTAATAATTGAAGAAGCATTCATTGTTTCAATGTTAAAGGATTTTATTAAAATATTTATTAATATCATTATCAGTTTCCTCCCCCATGCTATCATTATCCACACCAAATGTTAGTTGTTTCAATTTGACAACAACTTCATGGGTTTCGTGTAGATTGATCAATTTTTGATAGAAAAAAACAAGATATTATCTCTTCTTAAGTTTTAACAATGGTGTACATTGGTCAATTACATCTTGATAAATGGGATTAATAAAATTCATGTCAAGTTGATCATCTTCTAACTCATACCTATCTTGGGGGTATTTTAAGCAAAATTAGAGATGCTTCTTTTATAAATTCCTTCTAGAATTCCATTGTAGCTCATGTTCATAAATTGAATTATTTTATGTATCATTCATAGAAGGAATACAAATTTTCATGGTTTGGATAATGAGGCTCCCAAGGGCCTATCTCCTTCTATGCTGAAAACTTTATTATCATATGCATATTTAGCCACTTCACAAACAAATCAAGCTATGGATCTTATATTACTAGTCCAAGGACTACATAATAACATGTTATAAATGGTATGAAAATAAAACGCCATAAATTTCAATCTTACTTATTTAGGGTTAGCTAAAATTAGAAACCAAATGCAACCCATAATATCTTGTGGTCGACCATTATAAGCATAGCAACAACTTCTACTAGAGAGGATATTTTTTTAAAGGGATTTTTAGTTTATCTATCAAGGACAATAACATAACACATGTACCAATACCTTCATCAACCAAAGCCCTCCATACCACTATATCATTATAAAAAATTGTCATCATCAATGGTAGATCATCTTCCATTGCAAAATAAGCAACAATAATCATGTTTTACAAAAGAAAAATTATAATCAAATTAGGGCTAGTATGTGCATCAATGCAAATATTTTTTTTATGTGATTGAATGTATTGCACTTCATACGATCCTAGAATGGGAGGTATAATGTTGGAAACCCTTGGTCTGAGCATCTCTTTTTCATATACTAATTCTTTCAGCTACTATCATTGATAAGATGTCCTAAGTAGTTCCAAGTAGAGTACCTTATAGGGGGTTGTACTGTGAGCAACTCTTCCATTATTTACCATGCTTTGGTTTTGTTCATGAATACTTTAATTATCAATTATTTGGGATGAGTACGGTCATAATAATTTTCTATGATGGGTGTTGAAATTGATGTTTTAAGTGGCAATCATAGTCTTTCAATATTTTTAGAAGCAATAAGGTTTGTAGACTTAATAGAGACCTTCTCAAGAATGTTTTTTTGCACTTGTATCTATTCTTGTAGCATGTTGTCAAATAACCAAATAAGGATTTGATATTTTATCAACTATGGTTGGATTGATCATTACCTAGATAGATTATTTTACCTTATCCTTTTTTTTTTCCTCTTTAGAAGTTTGCTTCTTTTTGTATTGAGTTGCACTCCTAGTAATAGCAGTGGTTTGTTATTCCAAGGATGCAATGGTTTCTCTTTATACCTATAAAATATTGATATAATGATCCACATTTGGTTGAATACAAATATATTCTCCATTTGGGTCAGGTTGGAAAAAGACTTGATTAACTAGAGAAGCATTTTGAGAAGTGCTAGCTCTAGGAATTTGATTTTGGAGATAGCTACAATTCTAATTTTAGTTGTTTTGACCCCCTCCTTGGTTATACCTATGGTTACCTTTGTTAGGATTGTATCCTTTATTTTTATAATTGTGATGGCCTCCTTGATGAATCCCTTGACCTTGATTTTAATTCACTCCTTGTTGTTGGTTAAGAATCCATTATTCATGGTTGGTGGATGAAGTACTATAAATACTTTGAAGAGCAAAAAGCCTTGATAAACTAAATCTAGAATAGTAGTAAATGCATAATTAAAAGAAGAAGATAACTGATATACACATAACACATTATTTCATCTGGAAAAATCCTTATGGGTAAAAAAACCCAGTATAGTAATATCTCCTTATTGTATAAACTTAACTGTCTCCCATACAATAATGTCCATCACTCTATGTATTCAAACCCTAATGCAAGTGCATTTTAAATAACAACACAAGAACAGATTTTACAATACCATGGGTATAAAACAATGGGTTCAAATATATTTACCCAAAAGAGACCATATGGGTCTAAACATAGCTTAAAAAACTCTAAACATATAGGTCTAAACATCTGGGTCCAAACATATGTTAATCTGAACCCCAACGACAATAACAAGGAAAATATTCTCCCACTTGTTGAATACTTTCCATAGGGATCAAAAATTGTCATTGTCAATTGTCAAGGGTAACCATACCCATAGATCTTCTACATGAAGAAAATTTTTGCATAGGTACAACCTTTGTTAATGAATCAACAACATTATTATCTATATCAAATTTCTTCTGCATCACCCGATTCCCTTCAACCATCTATCTCAAAAATTGGTACTTGATATCAATATATTTTTATCGATCATGGCAACCAATATTGTTGGCAAAAAATATTCAACTCTAGCTATCACTGCCAATTCTCATAGCCTTCTGCTTAAGATCAAATGTTGAATGCAACCTATGTAGCCAAGCATGATTTTCTACAATGTACTCTATATATTGTGGATAAAGCAACCACTGATTGATTTTTTACTCATCCAACTTACTACCCCTCCAAATATTCTAAACATATAATAACTCGTGGATCTTCTCTTATCAATATCTCTAGCCTAGTCAGCATCGATAAAATATCATAGATTTATAATATTACTATCTCCAGATTTTCCTTGGTAACATATAGCATAATCTAAAGTTCCATGTAAATATCTAAAGATCCTCTTCACAGTAGTCCAATGTTCCTCTCCTATATTGGACATATATTTACCAACTACTCCCATTGCATGTGCAATAATAGGTCTAGTACATACCATTGCATACATCAGACTACCAATAGTGCTAGCATAAGGAACATGATGCATTTATTTAATTTCCTAACCTATTTTAGGACATTGTTCAGTAGATAAATTTTAACCAATAGGATATGGAATACACACTGGTTTACAATCATGCATCCCAAACCTCTATAGTATCAAATAAACATATTTCTTTTGATTGACCACAAATTTATATTTGCATGATCTCTTATTATTTCCATATCCCAAATAAATTTTGTAGCACCCAAATCCTTCATGTCATCCACATACAAAATAAATATAACAATATTTTCACATACAAAACAATGACAACAAACTTTTCACCAATTATAACAAAAATTCACATACAAAACAATGATAACAAAATTTTACAACAATTTTGGTAACTTTATCATCTCCTTATTATTACCAATTAATAGCATGTCATACACATACAAAACAATTATAACAAAATTTTCACCTTATTTAAAATACACACATGGATCTTCTTTGCTTTTTCCAAGCCCAAGTGTCAAAACAAACCTAACAAATTTTTTGTTCCACATTTGTAGAGATAGCTTCAAGCCATAAAGGGACTTTTTCAACTTGCATACCAAGTCCTCCTTACCTTTTACCCTAAATCATTCTAGTTGTCACCATGTAAAAATATTTTCTTTACATCCATATGTTCTATTTCAAGATCAAAACTAGCGAAAATAGCCAACAAAAATCTAATTGAAGTTAGTTTAGCCATAGTCAAAAAAATCTCATCAAAGCCAATTTCCTCAACTTGAAAATCCTTTTGCTACCAAGCAAACCTTATACTTTTTAAAATTTCCTTCTACATTGTACTTCTTGAATACCCACTTACAACCAACGATTTCTCTTCCAAGGGGTAATTTTTCCAAATTCCATGTCTAATTTTTATCCAGGGACTCCATTTCTTCCTCCATAGCCCTTTTCCAAGACTTATTCTCACTTGACTGAAATGTCTCCTATAAAGTCTTGGGTTCTTCATCAATAACTAATATATTAAATGTAGAACAAATATTTGAAGGGATATACCTTTCTAGGAGTCTTCTCACTCGGTTTGATCTCCTCAAACTTGGAGTTCTAGGTTCTTCATCTTGAGCTCTCACCTTCTTCCTCTAAATTTTTCTCTTCAAAATCTCTCTGTAGTTCATCTTATTTTGTAGCATTAGATTCTACCATAGGTTCTTCCTCCTATTCTAATTCTACTTGAGCTATTTTAGGTTTATTTCATGGTTGCATTTCCTATTCTAGAACCCCTTTTGTTTCCCTAAATATAATATTATGATTGTAAACAATCTTCTATGTTTTGAGTTCCACAACTTATATCCTTTAACACCAGTACTATAACACATAAATATAATTTTTTTTAGATTTATAATATACCTTAGTCCTTTTCTCTTTTGGGACATACATATAAGCATCATATGAAGAACACAAGCTTATACTAAGGGGGCATAAAAAGTATAAGATAAAACTTTTCTCTTTTCTTTCCAAAGTAATAACTTGAAATAATATCAATGCAATAATAAATCAATGCACATAATCAAAATTCACACAAGAGATAAGGATTTACGTGGAAACACACTTTCGGGAGAAAACCACAACAAAATATTGCTTATACTTTTCTTCAATAAATTTCGTGGGCAGAAACCCATAGGAGACACCAATCCCCAATACAAGTACGTGGACACCAATCCACAGGAGACACCAATCCCCTATAAAATTTCATGGACACAAATCCACATGAGACACTAATTTCCTTGCTCAACTTCATGGACATCAATCCATAGGAGACACCAATCCTCTTTCTCACAAACACTGCTCAAAGCTGCTCCAAAAATTGCTCACAAATACTACTCAAATCTGCTCCAAAACTTTCTCACAAACACCGCCCAAGTCTGCTCCAAAATTTTCTCACAAACACTGCTCAAATATCCTCACAAACACTGCTCATCTACTCCCAAATTTAATCATAAACAACACACAAATATGCATACAAATCTGATCTATAACTTTTCTTTTTGCTTCTTTATCTAAAATCCAAATTAAACACTCAATATCCTTATCACTCCTTTTAACAACATTCATAATAAAGCTTAATTTAAACTAAATCCTTATATCTCCTTTTTTAAAACTTGCAAAATAAAACATTATAATAACAACATGACTCCTTATATCTCCCTTTTTATAACTTGCAAAATAAAACTTTATAATAACAACATGACTCCTTATATCTCCCTTTTATTTAATTTAATTAAAAACTTTTCCCTTACCTTGCACAACAAAAATTAGCAAGCCGCATATGAGATTCAACCTTCTGAACTCTAGTAGCGCATCATCCTAACGCGAGCTCGTGACCAACTGATCTAGCCCATCGGATGAAACCAATAGGGCATAATAATATATATGGAACTTCGTCGCACTATCGCAAACAAGAAAACCACAAAAAATGCACAACAAAAAGGTTTTCAATGGGATTCAACCTTTGAACCTTCTTCTCCATAGTGCCCTAACATGGGCTAGTAACCGGCTGGGCTAACCCATCGGTTTAAATCAAAGGGTTACAATTAAATATTTAAATCTTCCATACCTTTCATTCGGACAATAAAAAGGACCATTGAGGGGATTCAAACTTTGAACCTTCTGCACCGCATCTCTCTAACGCAACCTAGGAAACTGGCTGGGCTAACCACCCGATTGAGATCAAAGGGCACTATTAGATATTTGTACCTTTATTTGGATCACTTCTACACCATTGAACATCCTCTCTAGTCTTCAACCTGCACTCCTCTCTGGGACATCCTCCCTTATATTCTCCTCACTGCTCGTTCACCTTTCGAAGGATATATGAATTCCATGCACCTTTCAAAATGAATTATTTACCTCATATTTATATGCTTTCCTTTTTCATTCACACCCAAGGAGGTTGGCCCATGCATTTAAACATTTGAATTTTAATTTCACTTTTGTATGGTGCACTCAAGGAGGTCGGTCCATGTAGATTATAATATTTAAACTTATATATATTTAAACTATATTTAAATTCCTTTGATTTAAATATAAACCTTCAAATTTAATATTTAAATATTTCATTTAAATATTAAAGCATATAAAATCACCTTTGAAGATATCTACCTTGAAATCAATGACACCATTAAATTACCCTTGAAAATATTTGCTTTGACATCAATGAAAACTCAATAATTCTAACATCACAACCAAAAATTCTTATATGACTGAGAGAGGGTTTCTTACTAGTCCACACTTACTATGCAGTCTTGTCCACCAAAGATGAGGTAGGAGATATATTGATGAGGTAACAAGCAGTTAACATGACTTCTACCCTGAATTTCCTTTCTAACCCTACACCACTTAGCATGCTTTGGCCTTATCCATCAATGTTCTATTCATCCGTTCTGCAACTCCATTCTATTGTGGAGTATACAAAGTCATTTTTGCTTTTCTATTCCACAGTCCTTGCAAAACTACTAGAAATCATTAGAGCAATACTCACCACCATTATAACTTCTTAAAACCTTTATCTTTTTCTCTATCTAATTTTCTACAAGGGCCTTAAACTCTTTACATTTATTGAAAACATCAAATTTATTCCATAAAAAATATACCCAGGTATTTCTTGAAAAGTCATATATAAATGTCACAAAATAGATAGATTTACCCAACTATGATATTTTTGTAGGTATAAACACATCATTATGAACTAGATGCATAATTCCTTCAGATTTTTTAGCACTAATAGGAAACTTGACTCAAGTTTGCTTTCCAAAAATACAGTGCTCACAAAAATCAAAAATTAATGGGCAATCAGAAATTCTTTCAATCATACCTTTCATTTTAATGTTCAAAGGCCTTTATCACCAATATTACCCATGTTTT
The DNA here is from genome assembly GCA_028583015.1 of Wollemia nobilis. Classification (NCBI taxonomy): domain Eukaryota; kingdom Viridiplantae; phylum Streptophyta; class Pinopsida; order Araucariales; family Araucariaceae; genus Wollemia; species Wollemia nobilis. Next base: position 993,634 of record JAQPPZ010000613.1, on the reverse strand, counting down.
GATGCCATAACAGTGTATTTGCTATAGTAATACTCATAGATACTTCTACCATATTATTCTCCTCTACAACTGAAGAATTATTACAATAAAAATTTACAATGCTAGCCTCAATTCTGAACAAAGTTCCTATACAAACTCCCCTTGACAAAACCATGAGTCCATGAGTTATCTTACAACTATCCTTATTGAATACCATAGTCACACCCATATCATTAATATTAGTCATGGATATTAGATTCCTTGCCAAACTCATAATATGTAGCACACTAAGAAGGGTTTTAATTCTTCCATATTTTAACCTCAACTTTACTCTTCCTCGACCTATTATTTTATATGTCAAATTGTCTCCCAAGAAGACTTCACCTCCATTTATCTTTTCATATCATAGAACCCATTCTATGAAGATTCATATGAAATGAAGCACCTGAGTCAATCATCCATGAGTCATGGCATTCACTTGAGCATGTTGTAGCTAAGAATAAGTCCCCTGAATCTTCATTTGTGGTCTTCATTTTTGTAGAAGTTCCTTCATTAGATGATCAACTATTATCAGCCTTTTTAGATCTATAGTCTCTTTTATAATGCCCTATTTTACCACATTTTCTCTTTTCTGGAGCAAAAAATTTACCCCTAGATCTCAATTTCCTTTCTCTTGATTTCTTTTTGCTTCTTTATTTATAATGACCTCTCACAACCAAGACATCCTTCTAATAATAATCCTTAGAATTTTTTTATCTCCTTTTCTTAGATAGCAATGTTCCTACTATATCCTTTAATTTTAATATATAATTAGTATTGGTGATTGCCATAACTAGGTTATCCCATGAACTAGGTAATGAACAAAGTAAATTAATACACTTTTCCTCTTCATCCATTTTTACTCCAAAAGAGTCTAATTGGCTTATCACAGTGTTAAAAGTATTTAGATATTCAGCCACATAGTCACCATCATTCATTCGAAGAAAATACAACTTCTTCTAGAGAAATATTTTATTTACTAGTGACTTTATCTAATACAAAGTTCCTAACTTATCCCACAACAACTTTGTCATGGTCTCTATTGATACATTCAACAATAACAAATTAGATAAGCACAATCTGATAGAGCTCCTTGCCTTCTTATCAATTTTTAATCAATTCTAATTTGTCATTGATGTTGGTGTATTTCTAAGACTGTAATCATTGATCTCTATCAACCAATAGATCCTTCATATTGAGTTTCCATAACTCAATATTTTATCCAATTAAATTTTTCAATCTCTACCAGTGTGCTTCTCGTTATTTTCCTAGATTCATTTGTGTATGACTCCTACTCAAGAATTAATTTATCATAGGGTTGAAACCCTTACTCCTTGAACAAATTTAAAACCTACATTTAATACCAAATGAATAGCAAACAGTCCCAATAAACTAAATCTAGAAAAGCAGCAAATGCAGAATCAAAAGAAGAAGATAACTAATACACACATAACAATATTTTATCTAAGAAAACCCTTACGGATAAAAAACCTAGCATAATAATATCTCCTTATTATATAAACTTAATCATATCCAATACAATAATGTTCATCACTCTGTGTATTCGAACCTTGATGCAAGTGTAATTTAAATAACAACACAAGAATGGATTTTACAATACCATGGGCATAAAACCATGGGTTCAAATATATTAACCCAAAACAATCCATGTGTGTATAAACATAGCTTAAAAAACTCTAAACGTATAGGTCTAAACATATGTGTCTAAGCATATATTAACCCGAACCCTAATGACAATAACATGGAAAATATTCAACACATTTCCAACATACCTAACCTCTGATTGCAGGGATGGTAATACTTTTTTTTCTTGAGCCTTTGTTTCTTTTAATTGAAAAAAATGATCCCATCATTGTTGACTTTAGCAATATTGTAATTAGGACCAAAGGTTTGTTTTAAAGCAAAACTTGTGCAAATATATGCAAATGGTATTATCATGGTCATAAATCCCCATAACAAAAGCAAATTTCTTGAAGTCATGTCATGCATGTGCTTCAAATATGTTATTATAATAATAATTTCTAAGTTTAGGTGGTGGAAAAATTTTGATAATATTCTTATGGGTCCATTGTGGTTCAATATTCTTAGGTCTTAGATCAAGTTCATATTTTATCAACATATGTATATGTGCTCTAGCTATATTTATCTCATGATATGTATCTTGAACAAGTACATTACAAATTTCATCCCCTACAAATTTATTGTTAGGGTTTTTAGATTTCAAGGATTTTTAGCCTTCCTTTTTTCTAATGTTCAAATATTTTAAAAAATTGTAATACCTTGCCTAGGGAGGTCAATCCATATGGATTATGTTCCTAGATCTTAGCCTAAAAATATGGCCCATGCTTGTTTTCAAGCATGGTTATGGTTGCCTCTTTATTTAAGATCATATTAGCATGACATTGAAGTCTTTATCACCTCTTGTAGAAATAAATCATAGACTCATTGTGGATTTGTTTAGAATTCATGAAAGCATCTATTACTTTCATCATAGTTATGTCATAATTAAATTCTTGTTCAAAATTCTTAATATATGTATCTGGGAATTCAATAGAATGTTTAGGAAAATATACAAACAAATCAAGAGCACTTCCTACCAAAGCCCTAAATTTTAAGTTCAATAAATATTTTTATCATCTAAACAATCCCTATAGTATACAGTGAACTTATCAATGAATGTGTAGAATTTATTTATCCTATCATAAAATAATTTAGGGACATGCCCACACAAGTCTATGAATTTAATATTAAGATATGTTGTCTTTAATAGTTCCTCTAAGTAGGATAAATAGACACCAACAAAGTTGCCCTAGGTTTAGCTGAGGAAGGTGGAATATGAGGACCATTGGGATTCAATATTGAAGAAGATATAACTTATAATAAAGGGTTTCTACTAACACTAAAAAATTGAGTGAGATTGATCATCATATCCTACATCTACTTGGTTGTTTCACTCCTAGTAGTCTCCACCTGCTTCTCAGTATCTCTCCTATAACTGTCTAGTTGATAGAAAAGAGATTTTCTAAGGGTTGTTTTATATGTAGCTAGTTTTTTTGTCATGAGTTTAAAAAAATGGTATGGAACCTCAGGGAGATATAATTTGCATTTGCTTTTTATATTTTCCCTTGATTTATTGTGATCATGACACTAAGTGGATATCTATTTTTAACATGATGTTTTTTCTTCTTGTAGAATGTAGAAGCTCTTAGGATATGTTGGGATCCTATAGTAGGCCTATAGGGTTCATTATAATAGTTGATTGGATCCCTCTCCTTAGAATTTGAATCCTTATCCATCCATTCTCATATTCAAACCTCATGGTTATGATCAAGGGTTAGAGGATGGATAGTATAATTTTTATGAGTAATAGTATGATTTAGATCCTCTTTTGCTTTGGGAATTGTGGGATTTGCTTCTTCTTAGACCTAGTAATCATTCTAAAGCCCTTGGAAGAAGTTGGAGGGACCATAAGGGAAAGAAAAAACTTACTCAAGAGAAACTAGGGTTTTAAAAAAGTTTCTATCCTTAAGCAAGCTAACTATAAAAAATCATCACAATAGAACAAAAATAGATTTTCAAGGAGATCCTTAAGAGAAATAGGAAAGCTATGATGTGGCTACTAAGCTTATAGTAAAAAACAATAGCTAACATAAAACCTATAACAATAAACCTACCAAACCCTAAGGATTAAAAATGGAAAATAAAAGCCTTAGAAGGTATAAGTTCATGTCGAGTTCACCAAATTTTTTGCAAGAAAGTGATCTCATACAATTACAAGTTTTACTTTAAGGTATACTAGAATACTTAGATAACAAAACAACAATTCTATAATTAAATCCAAAAATATCCTAGTCTAAACAAACATATAAAGATGACATTCAAGGATATATGATCCGTAAAAAGCATAAGCTAGGGTAAATATGAATGCAATAAATCAAATACTTAACACCTAGGGCATCAAGGACTATACCATTCATAAATAAGAATAATAAAGGACTCAATTTTATTCTATTTTACTTGCAACATCACAACTATAAAAATGAGAGATCACACTTAGAATGAATGCATAGGATTCAATGTGCATTGGAAATTGATCCTCAAAAAACAACTTTGATCTTTGGTTCTAAATATTGATACAATATCTCGTTATCCTTCATGGAATGAAATGAACCAATGGTCGATTGCTTTGGTTGTGCCTAGAAGGACTAAATAGAGAGAGAGAGAGAGAGAGAGAGAGAGAGAGAGAGAGAGAGAGAGAAATAAGGTCACATGTGGTAGTAGCAATAGAGACAAAAAGCTTAAAAGTAGTGTTAGTAGTAGCAATGATCAAGAGCATGTGTGAATTTTCAAAGCAACTAAATGTATGGTAATTGTATGATGAGTACGTAAGGAGATTAAGTGGGTATTTGTATTAGATGAGAAGGATAACTTTATATTTTGAGGACAATGACTAAATTTCACATTTTAGATCTATAAAATCATAACCATTAGTCCAAATGGTATGTCATCTTCGCCCTAGGCATAAAAATATGCTATGATCTTTATCATATATAAAAACCTTAAAAAGCAATCAATGATCGTGATCATGATAATATTGATATTAAGAACACATGCTTTGAAGACATGTGTATATATGTTCCTTATTCATGACTCTATCCTTATTTTAGAGTTTTGTAAAAGTTAACAATGACAAGGAAAGGTGGTAGAAACGTGACAACTAGGCGATGAAAAGAAACCAAAAGCATTGGCTAACATGGCTCATTGTTATCCTACACAATTGCTAATAAATCTCATCCACCCTTGTCCAATATGTAGGAAGACATGACTCTCCACCACCTATAAATTCAGTCACTAGTATTATTTTTACAACTATAGTGGTTACTTTGAATCTTATCTCTAATTTATTAATGATTTGGGTCATCCCTCAATCAAGAAAACCATGAAATTTAAATTAATATTTATCATGTTATGAGAATATAGGTGGAAATATTGTTCAATTTTCTATAAATATTGCTCTATATTTACAATAGATTATTGGGAAGATTTTAAGGCTTCCAATTTTAAAATTGTCATAGGCATATCTATGTATTCCTTTGCCTAACAAAAAAATAAAGAGGAGCTCTAAGACTCATTTTTGGATGGAATGAAATCTTGTTTGGCATGTTGAAAAGGGTTGTTATTAATGATGGTCAGAAGGCTACAAATCATAAATATCACATTGCCTTCTATCTCTACATATGTGATGTGTACTTATAACATTTAAATTTGACAAAATTTTAAAAATATTTTCTTAGAAAGAACGTAAGGAAAAATTTTGGTTTCCTCTATGTAAGTAAGATAGGGCTTGCAAAGGAAAAAATATTGAAGGATGAACCTTGAGAAATTGTAGAATTATAAATGTTGTATAAGAAATAAATTTTAATGAAAAACTATTTAAAGATCTGAAGAAAACAAAATTAGACAAAATATGTTACCTAAAACATGAACATTCATATGAAAGAGTTTATAATTAGCTTAAAAACCTATTTTAAATAGTTAATTTTTTATTTTTATGTTTAAACATATTATTATAGCTTACATCCTCACATGACCACATTAGATATAACGAAACAATTTATAAGGTTGTTTTATGTTTATATGGTAAATAATATAATTAATTTTCTATGAAACACACCCATTAAAGGGAAACTAATTTCCTTAAAATCATTAAAAATAATAACTTGTAAAATTAAAGTAGTATGTTATTTGATATTGTTAGCGTATAAGTTAGGGTTATTACATTATTAGGTAGTTGTTGTAACCATGTTGGTACTGTTGTAACCACTATCTAATTTATGTCTGGTTAGCTCCGTAACTTTTGAGCTATTCCAAGATGTAATTGCATTATTTATATGATGATTATCAATGGCAACATGTTGATTTGCCTACATGGTATCAAAGCAGGGAAAATATTGCTCCAAGCTTGACTGTTGCATGAAAGTGGAAGACGTTGTGCTTAGAGAAATATATTTAACATTTTGATGTGTACTTTGGACATGTTGAGATCTGTGTAAGGGAGATCTATGTGGATACAATCTGACAAGACATTCTAATGCAAATGCGAGGCTACTGAAGGAAAAGACGATTAATCATCGTGTTGTTTGGATACACTGTGTGTTAAAAAAAGTTGTCTATGTGAAATATATTTTCCTACATGGTATCAGAGCAGCCAATGATAAGCCACTGGTATATCACGTAGATATTTTCAAGGAGATCCATAAGATGCCCTTAACGAGCCACAATGGAAGGCTGCTATGGATGCTGAGTATAAGTCTCTGAAAAAGAACAATACTTGGGAGCTTGTCGATCTGCCACATGAAAAGAAGCCCATTGGCTGCAAATGGGTGTACAAAGTCAAGTACAAGGCAGATGAGACAATTTATAAGAATAATTTATGCCTTGTTGCAAAGGGCTATGCACAAAATGAAGGCATTGACTATGAAGAAACTTTTGCACCTACTGCTCGAATAACCACCATTTGAGTTCTTTATGCTATGGCAGCACAATATGGGTGGAAAGTTCACCAGATGGATGTCAAGAGTGCTTTTCTGAATGGTGATCTCCAAGAGGAAGTCTACATGACACAACCTGAAGGATTTGAAGTGGAAGGCCAAGAGCAGAAAGTGTGTAAGTTGGTCAAATCCTTGTATGGTTTAAAACAAGCTCCTCGAGCTTGGTATATAAAATGGATAATCACCTCCTGTAGCATGGATTTAAGAGATGTCCGTCAGATGCAAACCTCTATTTCAAGAAACAAGGTTTTGAGATAGTGTTGCTTGTACTCTATGTTGATGATATTCTCATTACAGGGAGTTCAGAAACTATGATCTCTACTGTCAAAAGAGACTTGTGTAAATATTTTGAGATGACAGATCTCGGACTTCTCCATTATTGTCTTGGTCTGGAAGTAAGCCAGAAAGAGCACTACATCAAAGTGACTCAGAAAAAATATGCCAAGACACCGTTAGAAAAATATCGCATGACTGATTGCAAGTCGATGGCAACTTCGATGGAATCAGGGCTTCAATTATTACGATATGATTATTCACCTCAGGTAGATGGTACTCTCTATCAACAGGTAATTGGGAGTCTCATATATCTGAAAAATACTAGGCCAGATATCATATTTGTTGTCAACTATATTTCGAGGTTCATGCAGGAGCCTAAGACCACTCATTGGAAAGCAACAAAACTTGTTCTTCACTATGTTCGTGGCACAATGGAATATGGCCTAGAATACAAGAGAAATGACAAATTCTTCTTGCAAGGATACACGGACTCTGACTATGTCGGGTCATATGATGATCGTAAGTCAACGTCAAGATATATATTTCATCTTGAATCCATTCCTGTCTCTTGGCACAGCAAGAAGCAACAGGTGGTTGCTATCTCATATACAAAGGCAGAGTATCACACCGCACGTGAAGCTGTCTGCGAAGTGATATGGTTGCATCGCATTTTGAAAAGTATGGGTCATCCATCAAAATCTCTAGTACACTTGTTCTACGACAACCTGGGTGTTTTGAACCTTGTTAAGAATCCAGTGCATCATGAGAAAACCAAGCACATTGACACACAATGTCATTTAATTCGAGACAAAGTTCCAAGGCACTGAATTCAGCTTTAGTACATTCCCATCGATGCTCAAGTTGCAGATATTTTCACTAAGGCACTTGCACGTGTCAAATTTGAATTGTTTTGCAGCTCTCTATGTATTGCAAAATAATGTAATAAAGGGGGGATGTTAGCGTATAAGTTAGGGTTATTACATTATTAGCTAGTTGTTGTAACCATGTTGGTACTATTGTAACCACTATCTAATTTATGCTTGGTTAGCTCCGTAAATTTCCAGTTATTCCAAGATGTAATTGCATTATTTATATGATGATTATCAATGGCAACATTTTGATTTACCTACATATATCTTATTCATTCATTTGTGTCCCATTGCATTTGTCATAATAAGTAACCCAAAAAAATCAAGAGTAAGGTCTACATTGCATGATCTAAAAATCAGATATAGGTTGTGGGCTCTTCTATCTTTATAACTTAGCCTTAGAATCTACTTTGACCAAGGTAGCATCATTACTTTAATTAACTAATTAACTATTCAATAATATTTGTAGAAAAAATTCATTCATTAAACCTTTGAATGTATAGTTTTTTTGTTTTTTTTTACGGGGATACCACTTGAGGCTGAATTTCTCAAATGGGTTATGGGGGTTTGGGAAAATACTAGAGGTTGGATATTTGAGGCTATTCGAGGTTTGGAAGGGGGTACATAGTAGTCCCTTTTGCAAATCCTGAACATGCCAAAAAATCCCTCCAATATGGAACATGGGTTATCCGCGAGTAAACTTGTTGTCTACAAGGTTTGTCTTTTTATTTTCATCCAGAGGGTCCCTCTAGGGAAAAATACCCTCTTTGGATAGAGTTTCCCTTTTTATCTCTTTCATGTCACCCCTTTCTCAATAAAATTGTTGCTCTTCTTGGTAAGGTTTTGTGGTCTCACCCTACTTTCAAGAAAAATTATCTAATTATAGAGTGCACCCTCATATTTGTGTAGAAATGGACATATCCAAGTCATTGTCCCCCTCCCTTGACCTCAATGGGCTAGGTTTCCATGTTAGTCAACCTCTTATCTACCTAAAATTACCTAATGCATGTTTTTACTATAGAGAAGTTGGACACTTGATAAAAAATTATCCAAAAAAATTAGCTAAAAAGGAACAAATGGAAGCCATCACTAAAAAAATTGTAGAAAAAATCCCAACTAATGGCCCTCATATGGAAGCTGCAACTAAAAATTTAGCCAAGAAATTCCCTACCGATGGCCCTCAACACCCCCTTATTCTTAAAAAACCTTCTCCTTCTTAGGTCGTTCCCCCCAAGAACCCTCTTGCCTCTTCCACAACTCAGACTAAATCCTCAGATACTCCTATTAATCCACAAGCCCCACCAAATTCAGCCACGAGTCTTGAGTTAGCTCTCATTCCTTCACCACAACTCTTGAAAGATAGTATTATGATAAATGGGTGGAGAATGGTAGGCAAGCAACAATGTTTATCAACCCCCCAAAAATCACTCCATCCATACAGAGGAAAAAAACCCTCTATCAAATATCTTGCTAGATCCTTCTCTCAAGTTTCTCAAAATAAGGTTCTTGCTCAACAAACCCATTTGGACAACACATAATTGTTGCCAATCAGTGAAAATATATTCTAGTATCTAATTCATGAGGTGAAGAAGCCTCTAAATCACCCCTCATGAATTTAAATCTTCTATATTGGAATGTTAGGGGGCTCTCCCTCCCTTATCGTAAGTTTCAAGTTTGAAAAGTAGTTGTTGAAAATCATATTTTTATTCTTTTCCTTCAAGAACTGAAAGTCACTGGTCACACTCTCACCCATTGTATGGACATCATTGGTGGTGGATATGCATCTACCTTTACTACTTCTCATATTAATGGTAAAGGAGGTGTTTCCCTTTCCATAGCCAAGTCTCTTTGTTATGCTATTCTAGACCATGGTGAAGATCTTGCTCACCATTGTGTGTGGGTTAGATTGGCTCTCAACTCTTAGGTTATTGGATTTTGTTCTATCTATGCTCCCAATGACCCTCCTAGTCGTATAGCCCTCTGGGAATGGTTAGTTTTTTCTCTCCCTCCTGCAGAATGGATCCTTGGAGGTGACTTTAATATGATTGAGAATCCTAGTGATAAAAGTTGGATTGGTAGTAGACCCCTTTCTAATGCTGAATTTGGTAGTTGGTTGTTTTGTCATAATCATTTAGGTGTGCATGACCCTCTCTTTGGTAAATCCTCCTCTCATAGAGATAATTGGTTTACGTGGTCCAACTATCATCAAGGTTCTACTAGGAAGCTTGTTCGTCTGGATAAATTTTATTTCAGTAATTATTTCCTGGATAAATTCTCCATCCACGAGCAAGTTTACATCCTTTCTCACACAACTTTATCTGATCACCTTCCTATCTTATCTTCTATCCAAAATTCCTCTATCTCCCTTAATTCCATGCTACTTCCTTTCAAATTAAATGTGTCCCACCTTGACAATCCTGCCTACTACCACCTTGTAGAGCATGTCTAGAATAGATTTCCTAGACCAACTAGTAATACTGGCTAGATCAAATGGTTTGAAACAACTATTTCCAATACAATTTCATCCCTTAGATGGTATGGGCACTCTGTTGCCAGGAGGAAGAAGATTCAAGAGATTCACCTTCATAAAGATATCTCTCATCTTTGTTCCATGCTTATGAAAGACCCTACTAACATTGTTGTTCAATGCAATCTAGCTAATGTTGAAAATCAGGCTAGAGTTTATGAGTCTTACCATGCTAGAGGGGCACATGTTAGATCTCACCTCAATTGGATCTCCTAGGGAGACAAGGGAACTAAATTTTTTTAACTACCTCAGACATAAGAATATTTTGAAAAGGATCACTAAGTTGGAGGACCCTTCAGGTCATTCTCTTTTCGACTCTAAAGAGATCATGAATCTTTTTATAGCTCATTTCTCTCAACTTTTTACAATGGAGCCAAGGGATGACATCCAATGTATCTTAATGGAATATGTGCAGGAACATATTCCCTCCCTAGTAGACCCCATTATTTGGGATCAACTTGAATATCCTCTTTCTATGAATGATCTACAAACTGCTCTTTTTTCTATGAAGAATGATAAAGCTCTTGGCTTGGATGGTCTTCCAGTGGAGTTTTATAAAAAAATTAGCATATTATTTCCTTTGATATTCATCATGTTTACTTGGAAGCTCTCCATAATAGTTCCCTTGGAGCTTATATCAATGTAGGGCTTATCAAGTTGATTCCTAAAGGTACGACTCATAACCAAATCTCCAATTGGAGACCTATTACCCTCCTCAATATTTTGTACAAGATCATAGCTAAAGCTATAGCTTTAAAAATCAAAATTGTTGCTCAAGCGATTGTTCACCCTAAACAATCTACTTTTCTTAAAGGTCATTATATTTTAGATAATCTTATGATGGCCTGGGAAACTTCGCAATGGGCTATCGACTCCAATCAAGATGCCCTCTTGGTTAAGTTAGATTTTGACAAAGATTATGATAGAATTAGATGGGATTTTATTCTTAGTATGCTTTCTTGGCTTGGTTTTGGTCCAAAATTTTGTAATCAAATTGGTATGCTCTTTGGTGATGCTTCAGCTTGTGTTCAGGTTAATGGAGCTCTTTCCCCCTCCTTCCCTCTTCAATGGTCTATCATACAGGGTTTCCCCCTTGCTCCTTTTTTGTATGTTTTGGTTGCCGATGCTCTTGGTTATCTTCTTCATAAGGCTCATTATGATGGCCTCATTCAAGGTATTAAGCTTCCTGGGGATAAACATGCTCTTAACTCACATTTTGTTGATGATTCCCTTCTTTTTCTTCAAAATACCCAACAAGAGGTGGAAACAGTTAAAGAGATTGTTCAATTGTTTTGTGATGTCTTTGGCTCTCGTATCAACCACTCTAAAACTAAAGTCTTCTATACTTCTTCCTCACCTAGTGGATGCAACTCCTCGATTGAGTGGAAGATCATCCCTCATGGTATGATTGTGCGATACTTGGGAATCCCCTTTGGGATTAATATCTCTCCTAAGGATATGTGGAACTGGGTTATGGAAAGACTTCAAAAAAATTAATGCTTGGCCAACTCGGTTTCTTTCCTTAGCAAGAAGAATTCAAGTTGTGAATAAAATTATGGCAGCCTCTCATGTTTATTACTCCTCTTGTTGGATGGCCTCCAAGGTAGCCTATAACAAATTAACTCAGGCCATTCATAAATTTTTATGGACCAAATGGGATGGGGAGGTGGGAATGACAGCCATCTCATGGAAACTTTGTACTCAACCTAAGGCTTTAGGAGGTCTAGGCATCATTGATCCTCTTACCCAGAGCAAAAGTTTAGCTGCAAAATGGGTTGCTAGAGCCATCACTGGTGATGAAAATTGGAAACACCTATTTCATTACAAAATCTCTCTAGCTACTCACAAAGGTAAATGGAAAGAAACCCCATGGGAGGATAAGGTCCTTAATGCACCTTTACTGGTTAAAGGATCTATTCCAGTTACCCAAAACTAGAAAGCTTGGCAATCAGTTTCTCATTTATTGGCTTGGAAGTCTAACTCCTTGAGACATGGTCTGAGCATCGATCTAAATAATCTTTGGTGGAATAAACTTATCCTCCATAATGATAAACCTTTAGCTTTATGCAATGTTATTCAAGGTCTAGCTTTTTTGAAGAAAGGTATTAATAGAATTAGAGATATTTGGGATCCGGGTAGCTGCTCAATTCTTACCTGGAACCAGATCTACAATTATTGTTCCCTTCCCTCTAGGTTCAAAGAGTCTTATGGCTTAGTTGTGGCTTCCATCCCTTGTGAGGTCCTTATAAAGTTGGGAACAACTACCCATAATATATGGAATGACTGGAGATGGCTTAATGGTCATAGAATCTCTTCCATTACTTCTAGTTGGATATACAAAAATCTTTTGTGTCCTCCTTCTTTAGACTCTAAGCTCAATGTCAAGTGGCAAGTGAATTTTACCAATGCCCAATGGCAGTCTCTTGCTACTCAAATTTGGAAAGTTCCTGTTGAATCCAAAACTCAACTTCTTGGATGGTGGATTTTGCATCAAAAACTTCCAACTTCTGAAAGTTTGGCCTTGATTTTACACATTTCCCCTCAATGCAATTTTTGTAATGCTTTAGAAACTCTTATTCACTTGTTTTGGTTTTGTGACATGGCTAAACATTTTTGGGATGTCTTCTACACTTTTCTTTTTCCCTCTTTCACTAGATCTTGGAAGCTTTCTCTGCTTGGTTTTTCTTAGCTGGATCAATGCCCCAAACTCTAGGATGTTTGTAGACTCATCCTTCTCAAGCACATTTGGAAGTGCAGATGCAAAAAGGTGTTTACTAGATCTGCTCCTCCATGGGATATAGTTTTAGCAGACTTGACCTTTGATATTTTGTTACATGTGGGACACATTCATTCCCAAGTCTATGGGACTTCCAACACACCACGAGATGTTATTAACAAACTTCATCAACTTTCTCATATGGTTCAAGATCTTCAGAAGGTCCAACAAGAAACTAAAAAGAAGGCAATTAACAATGATGAGCAAGTTCAGGATTTGATTACTTCTATTTCTTCTTTGAAGACTTTAGAAGATATCATGGAAGACATGCCCATAATTTCTCCTTATAATAAGCTCTCCCATAGATGAGTGTTGATATCTAGTGTATTGCAACAAGATATAGCTATAGTCTTTTTGTTGCTATTAGCTTCTATTCTTATGTATATTCAATTATAGATGCTTTACTCCTTATCCACCTCATTTTATTTTTTAATTGGTGGATAATGTTAACACCATAATATTGTAATATTCCCGTTAATAAATTAATATAATCTAACTTTTTCTTTAAAAAAAAAAAAAACTTTACCTTAATATGATATAGATGATAATACATAGTAAAACTAAGAGAATGAATGGTAGGCAATCTTTCATCATCTCTTATATTTTATTTTTCAATGGATGTTGTCCTTTTCTTGTTATTTCACAAAATGTCATCACATTTATTGCTAGCTACTAATTGCAGATTTGTTTATACTTTTCGGTGTACTGTATATGCTATGTTGGCTACTAAATTTACATGACATAAGAGTAATTTATGTGATATGATAGTGACAGCATCATCTGAACTTGATCACATATTTGACAAAAAGTGTTATTGATTTCCTTATACATCCAACCAAGATATATATATATATATATATATATATATATATATATATATAGAAAGTGGTAACATTTGAATTTTATAAAGTATTTGGCAAAAAGTGTTAGTGATTTCCTTATATATAAAAAATCAGTGGAAAGTGAAATCTATATATGTAGATTAACAAATATTTCAAAACCAATTATAATAATAACATTTCAATCCAATCAAATACCCAATACCTATGTAAAAAAAACCAATTATACTTTAAAAAAAAAAAAAACAAATTGTTACTAAAAGTGGAACTATCTCTGAATCTCTTTTAATCTTTATTAACACGTCCGTCAAAACGACTAAACTGCACTAAGTTATTTTCCAACGATATAATAACTCGTCCCTCTGCGGAGCGACATGTGCGTCATTGGAGGTGAAATTCATTTCATTTGGCCCCACAATCTTCACCCTTGACTTCACGTTTTTTTTTGTTTTACCCCATTTTTGTCATCGTCTGCCCATGTGGAACCAGGAACAACTGTAAAACAAAGAATAAAGGGTCCTCTCTGTGTGGGACCAGGGACAACTGTAAAAAAAAAAAAAAAAAAGTGAAACGTGGCCAGGTTCTCACTCTATTTTTTTTTACCATCTCTTTTGTGCTCTGGTTTTAGTGCCAAAAGTTGTACATCGCAGAATTCGTGGAAGTACCATCTCATATCTCTTTCCTATGCTTTCTTTAAACAATGTAAGTTAACATATAACTGATATTTAGTTCTAAAGGTTAGGTGGATTAGTAAGTGTTAGTTTGGTTAGGCACTTATTAAGAGGAGACCTAGGTTCAAACCTTGGTGGTGTCTGTTAACAAAGGTAGTAGTCTGTTCTGAATCTTCTGAGTGCACGTCAGACTGACAACGATGGTATGAACCCCGAGCGACGATGGTCCCCATCTCATGGTTAATTTTAAGCAGACGAATAGGTTTGTTGGGTGCAGTCCCTGTGAATTGAACCCTGTGCTAACCAATTACTAAAACTAGTGATTGTTACCAATTCTCCTATATAACCAAAAAAAAAACATATAAGTCTCACGTCAGACTGACAACGACGGTATGAGGTGGTCCCCATCTCACGCTTAACTTTAACAAGACGGATAGGTTTGTTGGATGCAGTCCCTATGGTTTGAACCCTCTGCTAGCCAATTCTCTTATGTAACCAAAAAAAAAAAAAACATATAAGTCTGTTATGAATCTTTTGAGTGCATGTCAGACTGACAACACGGTATGAGCCCCGAGCAACAATGGTCCCCATGTCACGCTTAACTTTAACAAGACGGATATGTTTGTTGGATGCAGTCCTTGTGGTTTGAACCCTATGCTAGCCAATTCTCCTATGTAAAAAAAAAAAACCATATAAGTCTGTTCTTAATCTTTTGAGTGCACGTGAGACGTCAGACTAACAATGACGGTATGAACCCCGAACGACGGTGGTCCCCACCTCATGCTTAACTTTAACAAGACTGATAGGTTTGTTGGATAGTGGTTTGAACCTTGTGCTAGCCAATTATTAAAAATAGTGATTGTTACCAATTTTCCTATGTAACCCAAAAAAACATATAACTGATGTTTACCACCTTTAGCCTATCGTATAGCCCCGTGTACAAAGATGAGATTGTGCATTATTTTATATTCTCACTAAAACAATGCTCAATTTAGAATTTCTTAGTTATAATTTTATTAAAAGTGAATTAGGTATTTAATTTTTTTTGTTTTTTTTTTTATATAAATCATGAATTTGGAATTGTTAATTGTTTTATGTGTTAATTTTTAATGATATGATTTTTTATTGGGTAAAGGAAAAAGTTTTTGAAAGGATTTTTTAATTTTTTAGAACTTAGAAGTAAAAATTTTCAAGGAAAAATAAAAAAGAAAGAAACATGGAACAGTTTCACATAAGGGAGTAAGAAAAAATGGCACAATCTAAGACTGACCAATAGAACTAAACAGAGAAGAACAATATCAGAAAATGCAGATAATTAAGAGAATCAAACTTTGAAAACATTTTCAACATCCGCAATGAGATCTATTACCCGCTCAAGATCTTCTAGGTTTGGAATGGGAATCTTCCAAAATAAACCAACATTTCTTGCTTAGGCTACCACCTAGAGTATGGGAAGAGAGATTTGAAATTTAAATTGCAAAATGCACCCGTGTGAAAATAATATATCAATTCCTGCCCAAGCTATCTCTAGGAAAAGCATGAGTGATTTTCAAAGATAACAATTTTACCGCCCACGGGGACGGCTCAAAAATTAAAAAAAGGTAGAAAGGTGCCAAAAAAATCCTAACACATTACTATAGAGAAGCTCCTAGTAAAGAAACTGCAGAGATCTCCCCTCTTCTGGATATGGACTATAAACAAATTCATCTCCCCAAATTTGAAATAATCAAATACTTCTAGGGGAATATTTTTACCTACAAAATATGGTATTGAGTCTATTTCTCTCACCAATGGAAGAAAATGGTAGTAATACGAAAGAAGCAACACATAATTGTTTTTCAAAAAATCTTTACCTCCCTCCACTTTCAGGATCGACTATGATCCATTTGTTATCTCTGTTTTTGTTTCTCTTTTTCTTATATTTTTATTGGATGGTTTACCAACCTTACCTTCTATGCCCACATGAACACTAACCATTTTTTTGCTTCTCATTTTTAGACTTGGGAAAGCAGGACCCTTATCCATTTTTGGCTTATCTTTAGAAGATCCTTTTTAGATTCAAAAACTTAGGAGACATGTTCTTGAAGAGCCCTATTCTCTTCAAGGGGAAGGATATTTTATATTTATTGACCCCCATTTGCTTTCGAGAGAGCATGGGAGGAAATGAAAGCCACCAAAACCTTAGATCCAACTTGTCCTTCTTTAGCTTCCTATGAAATCAAATCCTAAATTTCATGAATCCAATTTCTTTCAAGGGAGAGTGTAGCTCATTAATAGCTACAAGAACATTAACATCAGAATGTCCTACCTCAACTTATTGAACATAGGATTTATCAACCACATCCTTGGCAATTCCTTGAGACTTGTTTTCAACGTTTTTCTTTGTCCATGCATTCTTTTCAAGTTTTTCTTAGAGGGATAGATATTGGAAATATGCCCTACTTTCTTGCAAATAGAACAAAGATTAGGTCTTTTTTCATATTCTATATGTTGAATCAAGGAGCCGAGATTGAAGATGAGCTTGATAGATCTTGGGAGATCAACTTCAAGATAAGCGTTGACACACATCCTTGCAAAGATCATTCTTGACTTTGCTCTCATAGTAAAATCAATTAGGATAAGATATCCAACATCCTTGGCAATACCTCTCAAAATGTAATCATGCCAAATATGAAAGGGAAGATCAAGGAGTCTAACCCATAGTGGCACCGTGTTAATTTTTTGAGTAACTAGATTAAATTTAGTCCCCCATTTTTGGAGTAACATGTCTCTCTTATCATAAAACCAACATCCTCCACCAAGAATTCTTCTCATGTCATATTCACAATCTAGCTTAATGAAGAAATATTTTTGGGGAGGGTCATAATTTCCATAAGACCTTGCAGTCTCCATTTGGAACAAGATCATCTCCTGATGGAATCCAAGTCTGGCTAGACCTCCAAGAATTTACCCACGAGGTAAAAAGGTCCCTACTCCATGTTGAGATTCAAGAGATATGTAGGGATGTGTATTTTCCTATGAATTGAATTTAGATCAAAAAGAATTTTTGATGAGATTTGCCTACCTGAGGAGTTTTAGACCACCACAACATAGGATTGAACGCCTAGATCAAAAGGAAAATCACGTTCTTGCGGCCCCAAGGGCAGGTTTGCACCATCAATCACCAATCACAGCATCACTCAATCCATGGGAGGCATCATTCTCCACCTTCTTGCTCAATCCATTTGATCCACCATTTCTTACCTTCACGTTCCACAGCTTTCTGCTCTCACTCATTTTGAATTCTCTTATTACTATTTTTGTGAAATATTATTTTTTAATGACAAATGAGTTTAGTTTTGAATTGTTATTTGGTTTTATATATTATTCTTTATTATATTATATATTTTGTTATTATTTCACTTCATTTTATACAATTTAATCTAATTATGATAATATACATGTTGGTTCATTAACAAACGAAAATAAATATGTATGGATGAATCAACTAATTTATAATATATTAATATATGAAAATCATAACAATGGAAATAATAACTTTTATTTTTTTTAAAGGGTTTTGTATTACTTATAAGCAAATAAGAAAGCTACATCATCTGCCTTGCCATGCAAATAGGGATTTCATCCAAAATTTTATAAAAGAGCAACAACTATGTCTTAAGTGCATTCTACTAATACAAGGATAGAGAAATCTATGAATTTATTTTGAGTCATGACATACATAAACTAGAGTTATCAACATCAATATGTAGTATATGATATAGATATTCCCTAGTTTTTTGCATCCACCATCATGGAGGATCTTCATAACAAGTCAGATCCCCATGGTCTAAAGCCCAATTCACCATAGCATCTACAATCTTATTTTATTCTTGAGGAGCATGAAGAAACTCTACTATTCTGAATCTAGACTGAAGTGCATGTATCTTGTCAATCACCCTTTGTAACTTCCAATCTTGAGAGGAGGTCCTAGTGGATGCCTTCAATCGATTAATGGTTACTTGTGAGTCTGATTCTACTTGTATTGCAGACCAACCAACCTTAGCAGCTTCTTGAAGGCCACGAAGGATAGCACATGCTTCTACTAGATTGTTAGAGAGGACACCAAGATTCTCTACAAAAATAAAAGCATGAGTACCATATGAGAATCTTCCTATGCCTCCTATACTTGCCCTTCCTAGATTACCTCTTGATGCACCATCAGTGTTGATCTTCCCCATACCTCTGGGAGGGGCTTGCCATGGTCCATCCCTTTGAATAGTATGTCAAGGACCTTATGGATGCCTACATCTCCATTCATCCATAGGGAGTTGAAGCCTGGAGAGTAAACTATGCCATTGTTGAGATATTATGGAGGGGGGCTTCAATGTATGCAGAGTAGTTTCCTTGATATTGGCTATAGTTTTTTTCCCAAATATATTGAACATTATGGTGAATTGCTTTAAAGATTCTTTTATTCCTTTCTTTCCATAGATTCTAGAGCATCAAAGAGATACTAACCAAGGCCATATATTTCATTGAACTGTCCAACCCATTCACTCTAGGCCAAGTCCTCCATGCCTACTCAAGGGAGGTGAATTACTAGAATATTAGATCTAAAAAGGTTGCCAACCATTTCCATAATTGAATGGCTAGGGGACAAAAGAAAAAAAGGTGGTCCCAAGTCTCATTCTTTGAACAACATAACTCACATTTGAATGGACCAAAAAAACCTTGTTTCATCAATTGGTCTCCTATAAGAACCCTCTTGTGGAGTAGGAGCTAGATAAAGAGTCTCACTTTAGGCCAAGTCAAAAGTTGCCAAATCTAGTTGAAGACATCATTGAGTGGATTTTCTCTATGATGAGTGAGGGATGAATATCCTAGAGCTACAATATACACACCATTAGAATGTAAGTCCCATCCTAGCCTATTTTTGTCTTTTTACCAAGAAAGGACCAATATTATAAGAAATTATTAGGGGAAGGGGGGGAGGAACAAAATATTAGGGTTTTAACTACTAACTGGAGGCCCAAGCCTCCCTCTTTTTTTGGAAGATAAAGTTGAGCTTTTGCCCCTGCTCCATAAGAACCTTTGATTAATCTTGTCCAACTTTCTCAAAACATCCTTAGGAATACTCAAAATCGAGGAGACATAGATGGGAATAGATTGTAAAACATATTTAACCAAAGTGAACCTACTTGTAATAGAAAGCCATCGATTGGTCTAGTTATTCAGCCTACTTTGTATCTTCTCTATCAACCACCCTCATTCTGCTTTTTTTTGCTTGGCCACCTTTAATGGAACTCCTAGATAAGAGATTGGAAGAGATGCTTGCCTAAAATTCAAAATATTTAGAATCATGGTCTCCACTCTAGTAGTACAATGAAAGAATATGATCTTAGACTTTTTCTCATTAATAAGTTGTCCTATGGTTGTTGAAAAAGAGGTTTAGAATTCTTTTGAATTTGGATGCTTCTAGTGTAGTAGCATGACCCATCAAGGTTGAGTCATCTACAAACTATAAATGAGAGAGAGAAGGGGTTGTCGATGCACATCTGATTCCTTGAATGGATCCATTATTCCTTTCCTTAGAGAGAAGATGACCTAGACACTCTGCCAAAATGATAAATAGATAGGAGGAAAGAGGATCCCCTTGGCATAGTCCCTTAGAAGTAGTAAATAAAGGAGATAAACTACCATTTATCATCACAACATAAGATATTGAGGAAATAGTGCCTCTAATCCAATCCACCCAATCTTGGGAGAAGCCAAACTTCCTCAAGACCTATAAAAGAAAATCCTAGTCTACCTTGTCATAAGCCTTGGAGAGGTCCAAATAGATAAACATGGAGGGGGATATTTGTGCCTACATGGAGTGAAGGGCCTCTTGAGCAAGCACTATTTCATCTACAATTTATCTCCTTCCCACAAATCCTCCTTGCTCTAGTGATATTATCATAGGAAGGAAGGGTTTCAACCTTTGAGCTATCATTATCGTAATGATTTTGAGGAGAACATTACACAGAGATATTGGTCTAAAGCCAAAAATTTGATCTACCTCTTGGGACTTAGGTATGAGCGCAATGTAGGTTTTATTGATTTCTTTCAAAATTGACTTTGCCACCCATGCTTCTTCTACCACTACAAGAAGATCATCCTTGAGTAGGTCCCAAAATTCTTGGAAGAACTCGATGGGGAAACCATCCAGACCAAGAGTTTTTCTTTTTTCATCTTGAAAACCACTTCCTTTACTTCTGCCATAGAAATTGGTGTTGTCAATACCTCATTATCCTCTTCCTTAATAAGGGAAGGGATTCCCTATAGAATTTCCTCTTGAGCCTTAGAGTCTAGAGGGATTGTAGAGAAAAGTTCCTCAAAGTAATCAATGGCAATTTTCTTCATCCCATCCCAAGAATAAATTAGAGTACCCCTATTGGTCTTCAAGGAAGGTACAAAGTTTGAAACTCTTCTGGCCAAAAGAGATTTATGGAAGAAAGTAGAGTTTCTATCCCCTTCCTTTAGCCACTAGATCCTAGATTTTTGTTTCCATAAGAGCTCCTCCCTCCTTTCCCATTTTGCTAACTCAGAAGAGACTTGGATTTCTTGTTTGCTAAGCTCCTTTGTAAGTCCTAAGGAGCGAATTTGAGCATTCACTTGCTCTAGTTGGGAAACCAAACCTGCTTTTTAGCCCTCACATCCCCAAACTCATGCCAGTTCCATTCCTTAATTCTGGTTTTGATGAACTATAATCTCTTAGCAAAGCAATACATTTGGGTGTCATATCTTGGCTTTCCTTCCCTCCACCATTGAACAACTAATGGCCTAAAGGAAGTATCTCTGAACCACATAAGCTGGAATTTAAAGGGTGAGTATTTCCTAGCAGATTGCTAGAGATCTAGCAAAACAAGCCAATGGTCTAATCCCACATTATTAAGGATAAGAGATTTCAGAATTACTTCTAGAGAGAGAAGGTCATCCGAAATGACAAACTTGTCCAAGCACTCTAGGATGCATGTGGGTCCCTATCGTCTATTCATCCATGTCATTAATCCATTGTTGGGCTTGACATCAATCAGGTGGAGATGCCTCAAGTGCTCTTGCATTAAATCAATTATAGTGTCTAGTGTTCTCATCCCTCCCATATTTTCATCTAAGGAAAGAATGGTATTAAAATCCCCTCCTAGGACAATCTTATCATTGGGAAACTAGAGCCTGAGATGCCGAATATAATCCCACTGCCTCCATTTGTCCTCTATAGTAGTGGCTTGCATATATGTTAATACATAGGAGTTGTTGGTCCTTTTGCCTCCATTGCCCCTGAAGTCCCAAAATGCCCTAGCTTCCCATAGTCGCATGCACCACAAATTCCTTTGGATCCCATAGACAGGAGAGCCCACCCGATGCTCCTTGAGAGCTGAGAGATTCTACCAGACCTATGGGCCATAATTTCTTAGCCACTATCTCCATCTCCTCTACTAATAACTTAGTCTCCTAAAGAAAGACTAGGTTTGGCTTATTTTCTGAATCAACCTTCTAATTTCATTGTGTTTAAGGGGGTTGCCTTTTATCCCCCTTACGTTCCATGAAAGGAGTCTCATGAGGATGGGTGGGTTAAAAATTTGGTGATAGGAGTCACCTTACCATCAGAAACAAGAGTTTCCCCTTCTTTTGCTAAGTGGTGTTGATTGGTCTTACATCCCACTTTCTAATTGGTGTCAATCTTCATTTTCTTGAGTTTTTCTTATTGTATACCAGACGGATCTTGGGCAGGTCCTCCTTCATGATCCTTTGTATATACCACCAAGGCCTTATTAAGGGGGGTTGAGGTATCTCCTCCTACTTTAGGCTGAACAATCCTAGGAATTATAATTCTCTTCTTTTTTAGCTCCTCGCTTTTTTCCTTTGCTAATTTTTGTGGTTCAGGTTTGTATCCATTTGCATGTTGATCTGGTTATCATCTATTTTTGGCATTGTTTGTTCCCCTAGTTTGGATTGGCTAGTTGCTTGAAGAATTGGCTCCACCATCGATTTTACCTCCATTTGATGATCTTCTCCCACACTTGGGTCTTCATCAATCAAAGGAGCAAATTTGTTGTTTGGTGTCGTATTGCTTTCATCATCTGCTTTTTCTTTGGATGTGCTTTCTTTTTAGGTTCTTGAAAGTCTACAACCTTTTCCTTTACCTACATTTGCTCCGAGCACTTCTGTGAATAGTCTCTCGCCAAATGCCCATACTCATGGCATATCTAACATCTAAATGAGATATTTTCATAATCAACTTTTTGCTCCTAGGCTTCATCCTTTGTTTGTAATGTGATCTTTTCTGGAAGAGGTTTGTTGAGGTCCATTAGGACACATATTCTGGCATATATCATTTGGTCAAAATTATAAGTACTATCATCCACCATCATAAAGGTTCCAAGAGTGTTGCCAATAGCTGCAAAAGAGATGGGGTTCCAGTATTCAGCTGGTAACCCAAATAACCTAACCCATACAGGGCCCATAAAAGGCATTTCCTCCTTACTCGAAACTTCGTATGCCAGGGTTTCATGAACAAACCCACTCTCCCAAGAAACCATGACCCTCCCTAGAAAACATGATCTCGATCCTCTTCACACTCAAAGAGTACTAGAAAATAACCATTAAAATGTAGTGTAACATAAAAAATTTCTTTAATTATCTTTTTATTTTAAAAGCATTTAAAAAAAAACTTTTAAATACTTCTTAACTTTAAAATCATTTTTTTTTTTTTTGGTTATTGTGAGAAACCTCTGTGGCCGACACACTCCTCCCAACCATGACCATTCGTAAAACCGGGAGCTATACTTATCAATAGAGAATTTAACATAAAGCCACCACACATCCACCCCTCACACACTCGCCTACACAACAGTTTAAACCTTGAACCTGTGAGAAACCCCTAGCAAAGGGTTGAACAATCTCCTTCCAACCATGACCCGTTGTAAAGCCTAGAGCTATGCTTATCAATAAGAAATTTAACACACAACCTTTATGTCCCCTTTGCATCACAAAAGTTCCAACCGTAAACCTCCTATTCCACACGCCCTTTCCCACTTCTTATTATTTTATCTAACTTTTAGATGTACTCTTCCATATTAAATATTATTTTTAACAAAAGTCGTTAAAAATGATATGCTCATAAGTGCCGTGTTAACAAGGGCATTTATGTTTTATAAGGACGGCTATTGCTTCTTTCTTTGCTTACCCTCGACGCTCCATAATACCCTCACCAAAAAGCACCTAAACCATCCATCCTTTCAAATGTAACCTTCCGTCGTTATATAAGGAGTCTATATATTCTACTGTCATATTAGAAAGAAGCCTTAACGTAAACATATGTGCTATCTCTAATTTTAGTTGTAACTATGTTTATCTTATTGATTTTATTGTTTACCCTTTTTTTAAATTTTTTATTATTTACATTGTTTTTTTTTAGGTGCGTGGGCATTTTGATATGAGATATTGGTTACGGTTTCCAATCCCAACATTAAAGAAGTCTTCATTCGCTCGTATTGTATTGTGAATCGTATGCACCCCACATTCAAGTTAAATTACATAACACACGTGAAAGAACACGCATTGAATTTAAACGTGAGACCTCTCGTCTGAAGTACCCAGGCTTATTCTTGTGATAAGCGGCATTGGTTTACATCGCAAAATACATAACATTTACATAGCCAATAGTTATTTATTGTTATACATTAATAATAATTAATAATTATAACTAACTTAGATATATAAAATATATATATCTATAAACGCGGAGAGTTATCAATCTTGAGGCGTCTATTTATCACACCCCCAAGAAATGAGATAGGCGCCTCGATAGTGATAACTCTCGGATTTTTTAATAAAATATTAATATTGTTTATCGCTGCTATTGTAGGACGCCTATCGACGTAATTAATTTGCAACTGGGGTGTAGCGCAAGTTCGAGCTTTGGGTTTGGCTCTTCTTCGGGAGGTCCAAGGTTCAAACCGTGGTGTCGGCGAGTGTGAGGGAGTGAGTGTGTGGTGGCTTTGTGTTAAATTTCCTAGTGATAAGTATAGCTCTTGACTTTACGAAGGGTCATGGTTGGGAGGAGACTGCTCAGCCCTCTATGTCCCTCATAGGGTTTCTCGCAATAATCAAATAAAAAAATAATAATTATAATTATTTTTTCCACAATTAAAATTAAATAAAATTATTTATATTAAATATATATAAGAATAAGTTAAACTTGTATTTAAATATATTAAAAATATTTATTATTTATTTTTATTTTATGTGGTTTTTTTATATAAATGTATGTATGCATGAGAACAAGTCAATAACTATTTGTTTATGGTTTTCAATTCAAAACCAACTTAAGTGGATCTTATGGTGAAAACTTGATAATGTAGATAAGAGGTTAAAGGTTTGAATTAAAAAAGGAGATAATGTATGCAAGCAAATATTATGATAGAGTGCCTCCTTCCTATTAATAATGGATCCATTCAAGAGAGTACATGGTGATCTATACATAATGCTCATGAACCTTAAAAAATGCTTATTTATGTAGTCAAATGCTAAGTATAAAAATGCACGCTATTCCAATAAAGAGATGCTTGCTCTAAGATACTCCTACAAACAAAGACCAAGCTTCTAGAATGATAATTAATTTTCAAGTATAAAAAGGAAGGAAAATAGAAAGGGAAAGAAATGAGTATCTCAAACCACTATGCTTCTATGATTAACTCCTTAATATCATTTTTATTAAGAGATACAATTTCACTCCTCCTAAAATTTGAATTTTGAAGACAATGATTAACATTGTGATTGTTTAAATTATCTACTACTTGATTTTCTTTGTTATATATATGCTAACATTTCTAAGATATTACCTCCAACAATTTTAGATGGACAAAAAATAATGTGATTTTTTATGCAATTCTTACATTTATTTTTTTTAATAGCATTAAAAATAATTTTTGAAAACCCCCTCAATTGAACTATACTTCTTTACTTTTCAATGACAATTTTGATACTAGTAAGAAGTACCCTAGCGCATGCATAATTGATAATTCAAGTTCCATATGATTCTAAGTCAATAAGGATAATTTTTACTTCATTAATTAAAAAAATAGCATCTCCATCAACTTTTCTTACATTTTGTGTAGAAGCATCATCAAAATAATTTTGATAAACATAACTTTTGGATATTTTAATTTTAGCATAGATTGAAGCAAATCCTTTGTGTTAACTCCATCGTCAAAAATGACCCTTCCATATATATTTAATGTTGAAGGTATTATGTTCTTTGGTATCATTGTAAATATTATATTAGGGTGTATTTGAATATTTGTGTCTATAGTATGTGTCAAGTTCTTAAGTAGTGTGAGTTATATGAGTGTAGTATCAAGTTTAGAAGTAGGGAGTTATGTGCAATTATGAGAGAATTTATCTTTATGTAATATTTGATATTTATTATGTAAAAGGTAAATTTGAAGAGTTAGTACTTCTATGAGTTTGAGGAGAGCAAAGGTCAAGAGTCATGTAATGTGAAGAATCTCATGTATCTATATATTGAAGATATAGTCATGTAATATGTAACTTGAGGAACCTTTGCATTTATTTATTGATTCAACGGTTTTTATAAATATTTATGTGAAGACACCAAACATATATTTTTGGAGTGCCCATTTTCTTTGGAAGTGTTCAACCTTCTCTTAAGATATTTTGAGGTTGATTGGATCTTTTGATGAGGACACTCTTAGTAAATAAATGACTGATTATCTTCTAGATAATGTAAAATGTGGTAAGTCAATCTTATCTTGTCAATCTAGATAATGTAATATGTGGTAAATTAATCTTATCTTTTAACCTATGATGATGTTGTAATAGGTATTTCATGCCTATAAATATGTATAATTCTCAATGTAATATATTAAGATTCAGATTATTCAAATTTCTCATATCAGTTTGGTATCAGAGCTCTCTAATCCTCCATGAGGCACCATACTGTGAATCCCAAATCCCTAGCTAAAGGAAGTCTCTCGACGATCCAAAGATATTTATGCCAAAATCCAACAGATCTGAGCTGCCATGTTGGAAGAAATGACATCTGAAAAAAATACTGAAGTTCTTCCTAATGAAAAGGAAGAAGATACTGAAAAATAAAAAGAAATTATTTTGGTTGAAGAATAAATTATCACTAAAAATATCTTGTATAGCACCTGGAATCAAACCAGGCTTTATGGGTGAAAATCCAATCGTCCTTCCATTGGACCATGCTCCTATAAAAAAAAACAGAGATTTTGATGCCTCCCATTTTCATTTCTTATCCTACTTATGATATTGTTGTTACAATTTTAAAAGAAGAGGATCCTATTCCTTTTTCCTCTCAGTTGATCATGGATATTTTAGTGATTCAAATGAAGGAGCACATGCAGTGTGGTGTGCCACCATTGCCTCTCCAACTTATCTACCCTAACTTTTTCTACATATCGAAGAGCTCATATTTTTTCTTCTTCCTCCCAGTTGACACCTACTTCACACTCCTCTTCAACAAAATACTTCAACTGTCAATACTCGTTGGTCCAATAGCACTCTATGACCCACTACAGTTACTGCCATGGCCTTCTATTTTGGCTCTGTATGTAAGAAAAGGTTGAAAGGGCCATGATATACCCCCACCATGTTATCTATGCCTGTGCGTAGGGTATGCAAAATTTTACATGTAATCCGCATAGGCCTTACGAGCCACATGGCCCTTGTTTGGTCGATCCACACAACATAGGGTTGTGTTGTGCACTACACACACGGCACGCCACAGCGTGGCCTCTGTGGGCCACACAACCCCTGTGCACACAACCCACACAACATAGGGTTGTGCTATGCACTACACAGTGCACTAAAAAACGTGCATCAAAATGTGTGCGTGCTATGCATGTGCAACGTCCAACGCTTCAAAACATGTGACACATGCACGCTAGGAAATATGACCAAAATACACCTAAAAAGTGTGCACCATGTAGTCTGTGCATGCGCACGATGTGCACGATCAACACATTTTGACCGCACATGACATATTATTTGATAAGAAAATAAAATTAAAAATTAAAAATAAATTTAAAATGGAATATTATGAGGGAATACTCTTTGTGGCGAAAAAAAATTCCTTTTTCATGCCATCGTGAAGAATCATCCAGCCATCTACAAGCATAGATGCATTTACAGTTATCAAAAAGCTCTTTCCAAGCCCGATCCCATGATAGCATCAATTCTCTATTTTATGAAGATAGTCTTCTTTTCTTTATATCTTAGAGTGTATTTTTGGTGGTATCTAACACTTCTTATACTATCTCACTTTTTTGAGGACCAATGCTTTGTTAGTGGCAAGGAATAATGAGGACACCCATAGTAAATGATTGATTATCTTATGGATAATGTAATATATGGTAAATGATTGATTATCTTATGGATAATGTAATATATGGTAAGTCAATCTTGGCAAGTCAATTTTATCTTGTAAATCTAGATAATATAATATGTGGAAAGTCAATATTATCTTGCCACCTATGATGATATTGTAATAGGCATTTCATACCTATAAATATGTAAAATTCTTGATGTAATATATTCAAATTTAGATTATTTGGATTTCTCATATTGATACCTATATCATCCTTCCTAATACTATGATGGACCTTTGTCTACTTTGGGATACCCCATTCTCTAGCAAAAGGCTTCAAGTTCTTTGGGAAATCTATCTACCTCACTGCCTATGGGAGATCTAGAAGGAAAGAAATAATAGACCTTTCAAGAATATAAAAACAACATTCAATGTCTATTGAAATTAGAATTGTTAATGCGTTAAAGGGAAATGTTTTGATGTTCTTCAAGGAGAATGTGGGGAGTGAGAATGAGTCCAGGATTGTAGCCAACCTAGGCCTTTTGAGGGGAGAGGTCTCCTCCACCCTCTCAAAACAATAGTCCCAATATTAGGGTAAATGAGATCCTCCTCCTTTGGGATGGATAAAGATCAATTTTGATGGTTCTACAAAAGGTAGTTCGAGTAGCTCTGGTATAGGGGGGGTAATAATATATTATAAAGGAGAGATCCTATTGAATTATGCTAAAATATTAGGGGTCTAAACAAGCTTATTTGCTGAAGCAAGAGCTTTCTTTGAAGGAGTTGTTTTGGATAGATTGAACCCAAATAAAGTGATTTTATAAGGTTTTGTCATGAAAATTATCAACATTGTTAAAGACTTGTAGTCTCCAAACTGGACCATTGAGGATATGATGGAGGAGATGAAGCAACATTTGTAGTAGTTTGAGAACAGTCATGTGAGGCATGTGTTTTGATAATGAAAGAGGGTGATGGATTCAATGGTAAACCTTGGCATTTAACAAGAATACCTTGGTATATGGAGTGATAGTTTCCCCCAAGAACATTCTATGGTGAATGATGAAGACTCAAGTGTTAGAAATAGTTTGGACCCAAGCTCATAGTTCATTAGGAAAAAAATCTCAGTCTTCTATTATGGTAGAAGGTTTATGTAGAATATTGGTTCCCTCATTAATCGAAAAATCCTTTGACCAAATTTATTTTAGTTTTTTCTTTTGAGTTGGCCATGTTACTTCCTCTTCACTGACATAGAGGACATAGGATGGGTATATTATTATCATACCTTTAATAGAAACTGTGAAGAGGGATGACCTAAAAGTTCTTCCACTAGTGGTAATGATATCATCCCAGTTATTAGTTGGCATGGTGATGACGATTTGATCAACATAAATACCAAGTGAAACCATTTTGAAGTAAGTGGGGAGGCTTCTTGCTTAAGGTAAGGGTGTTATTGATGACAAGTGGTTTAGTTAGGCGAACTCTTGGAGCCACATAGGCAAGTGAAAGCAATGGTCTTGGAACTCATGCATCTCAAATTAAAATCTTTTTTTTCTTGATTCCTTATCTCCTTGTTGCTCCTTGTGGGATGGTGATCCTTGTGTTGTTTCTTTAGTAAATCTATTATCTTAGTTAGTCTTTAGCCCAAGGTAATTTTGTATTAGGCTCAATCTAGTTAGGTAATTATTTTTGTTCCATTTATGGTCTTCTATTGTATATACTAAAAAGTTTGTTGTAATAGGTTCGAGTTCCCTTTAAAAACCCATTCTATCTACCCTTAATAATAATAAAATAAAATAAATATTTATGTGAAATTATTATCCTTTTTTTTATTAGATGGAAAGAAAAGTGAATTTGAAAGGAGCTCCAAAAATTTTACAACTAAATACAAACAAGGGCATAACACTAAAATAAACAAACATAAAAAAAAAGGTGCAACACAAAAAACCATCAAAACATCCACATTATAGGTCAACAAAAAAACTACCCGAGTTAATCAAACCCTACAAATATAAACAAACAAAATGCAGTGATACTGACTAGTCATATTTCTCCTCAGAGAGAACCACACCCAACTTAAGAGTATTTGGATCTTGTTTATGCTTCAATCTCCAAGAAATTTAATTTGCATAGAAAGTAGACATGTTCATTGATCTCTTGAGATATATCACCAGATATTTGACTGAATCAAAGGTCTTGCTCAAGATGTGTTTGGTCTCCACTTGGAAGTCGGGTTTCTGGAAATATTCAGGCTCTTATTTGAAATTGGCATCAGGATCAAGTCCTTAGAATCATCCGAGTCTTGAAAAACATGAGAGGTCTTCTAATTTTTCTTCAACTTAGAATTCAAATGGACCGACCTCCTTGTTCCTTTCAACTCCACCTTTGGTTTCTTTAGAAGTTCCAAATTCTTCTTTATAGGAGGTTTTTCTCCCTCCAAAAAAGAGGAATTATGAATATTTGTAGGCCGAACTGGAACAAGAGGGGGAGAGTTGAGAATATTAACTTCAAAGACCTGAAAGGCCTTAATTTTATCAAATTGAGAAGCTAAATTATTAGAAATCTTGAAAGTGACATCATACATATAGAGAAACATTGTAATATAATATTTATGAGTTGTAGCCTTACAACCAAAGTTAAGAACTTATTTATACAACCTGCTAAACAAGATTTTATTCCATCCAAAATTGATTCCCAAAGCTCTTTCTTTGGTTTATCATAGATAGGAATACCTAATATGTTGATTACATTTTTCTAACTTTAAACACTAAAATATTTGTAATAATTTATTCTAAATATAAAGCATTTTTAATGAAAAATATTGGATTTTGAAGTATCAACCAACTGACCAACAACCTTCTCCTAGAATGATAACATTGATTTAAATTCTAGACTGATAGATTGAAAGATGACCCAAAATAAAAATATCATCAACAAAATTGTTATGAGATCCAAAGAGACCATTTGTTATAACTGGATACCTTTGGTTTTTCTATCCATTTTTACCTTTGAAAAATATTTCTTTGATGCCTTAGTAAGAGTACTAAATAGATAAGGAGATAGTGGATCACCTTGGCAAAGTCCATGATAAGCTTAGAAGTGTTCGACGAGGGATCAATTGATCAAAATACAATATTTTTAAGCACTATAACAACATCTAATCCATTCACACAAACCTTCAAAACCAAATTATTTGAAAATATCATGAAAAAACTCCAAAAACCCATATCAGATTATTTGTTCATATCTAATTTTATAAGCATACCTAGTTTTTAATGGAATGAAGACAACGTGTGGCATCCTATGTAATTACTATACAATTAAGAATTTATTTTTTATTAGAAAACCTACTTAACTCAATCTAAAGAAATTTTTAATCTATTTTCCACAAATTTTAAAATTATTTTATAAATCATAAATTCCAAAGACTTATTGAATGAAAATTATCAACTTATTTTTATCTTGGATTTCTTGGAAACCAATGAAATAAATATGACATTAATGTCATAGTATAAAATTTTTTTCTTGGCCACTTCAACCACAATCAACATATCACTCTTTAAAAAATGCCAAAAAAATTAAAGAAAAATTGTGGGAAATCCATCAAAGCAAGATGCCTTATTAGGATGGAAAGAAAAAACTACCTCTTGTAACCCCTCGATAGATATCTTCCTCATCAAGATTTCATTTTGTCCTTATGCCTTAATTCATGGAATATTTTACAAAAACTTACCTTGAGCCTCCTCATCTTGCCCACTATTTTATGTAATATCTTTGAAATAATTAATTGGTTCCTTTCTAAAGGATTTTTCCTCAATATTTCTTCCATCTAGGGTCAAATTATTTTTTTATTTGATGAAAAGAAAAATTTGTTTTGCTTATAACATTAAAAAAATTGGTGTTTATATCCCTTTCCTTAAGCTATATCTCCCTAGAATTTTGGGCCCTATATGACTCTTCATTTTTAATACTTATAATGATTAGAAAGTAATTTTCTTTCATACACATTAGTACATTGATCAATTCCATTGATTTTTACTATATCTTACAAATTTTTGAGCTTTAATTTAACTCTCTTTTGTTTTAAATATATTACTAAAATATTTCATACTTCAAATTTTATTTATCCCTTTAGATATTTCATTATTTAAACAAACCTCTACGTATACGATCCTTCAAAACTTGCTTCATCCCACCACAACATAACCATCTAGAAGAAATCAAGGTCTTGAATTGATGCAGGAGCATCCAGCCGCACTTGATGCAGAGGCATCCAGTTGCGGGAGAGCCACTTCAAAAAAGGTGGCTAAGGAGGAAAAACGTCGCGATTTCGCAACGTGTCGTGAAATCGCGACGAAAAAAGGCAAAGAGGGCGAGGAGAAAAACCTGTCGCGATATCGCGACAAAAAAAGTGTCGCGATATCACGACACGAAGAGGAGAGAGGAGCAGACGGAGAAAGCTGTCGCGATATCGCGACAGAAAATGTGTCGCAATATCGCGACACAAATGGAGAACGGAGCCAGCAGGAAGAAGATGTCACGATTTCGTGGCATGTCGTGATTTCACGACCCAAGCAGGAAGGAGAAGGCTGCAAGCAAAGATGTCACGATTTCGTGACCCAAGAGCAGAAGGAGAGTAAGGAAGGAGCAGATGTCACGATTTCGCGACATGTCACGGTTTTGCGGCCTGAGGGCGAAGAAGGAGCCGAAGGAGAAGGAGACATCGCGATTTCGCGACAGGTCACAGTTTCGCGACCAGAAGGCGAAGAAGGAGCCAAGGAAGAAAGATGTCACGATTTCGCAACTTGTCGCATTTTCGCGACGAAGGAGCAAGCGAAGGAGCCGAAGGAGGAAGTTGTCGCGATTTCGCGACCCGATGGAGAAAAGAAGGCAAGGGAGCCAGAAAGTCATGATTTCACGACTTGTCACGATTTTGCGACCCGAGGGAGAAGAAAGGATGCAAGGAAGGAATATGTCACGATAGCGCGACATGTCACGATTTCGTGACATGGAGAGAGAGAAGACGAGATGAGAAGATGTCGTGATTTTGCGACATGTCACGAAATCGTGACCCGAAGGAGCGAGAGGAGGCAAGAAGAAAAGATGTCACAAAATCGCGACATGTCACGATTTCGTGACCCGAAGTGGAAAAGAGGAGCGAGGAAGAGAAATGTCACGATAGCGCGACATGTCGCGATATCACGACCGAAAAAGAGAAAGAAGGGTAGGATGAGGAAGATGTCACGATATCGCGACCCCTGCTACAGTGCAACCGGAGGAAGAAGACGACAGAGGTCAGGCGGTGGTTGCAGAGCAAGGACGACACGTGGCACCAAGGTGCAGTTAAAGCGGGCGATTACCCAGAAGCGTGGGAAACAAAGAGGATGGGTCACGCAGAGTAATCTGACAGGGAGCGGCGGTCAGAGTGATCTGATAGGAAGTGGCGATGACAGGGGCCGTGCGGAGTGGAGCCATAAATCAGGTTGGTGCCCCAATTTTCATGGAAGACGTTTCAGAGGGTCGGGGCCTCTATAAAAACCCAGTTTTTGTAATAGATTAGGGGTGGTGGATTAGAGATTGCACGCAGAGTGTAGTAGTTGAAAGCTAAGCCAAGCGCTAGCTGTTGTAAAGCCTGCAGGCTGTTACTGGAAGTTTTTCCAAAAAATTGAATGAAAAGTTGGATTTGAGAAGGTGTAATTTCCCGTCCGCCATCAAATGGTATCAGAGCTAGAATATTCTGAGTGCGCAGCAGATTCGTCGAACGTGAGGCAGTTTGCGCCAGGATCTGTGGTAGGGTTTTGAGAGAGAAGAGTGAGTTAGGGTTCTGAGCGTGTGGGCAGAGCGCCGAAAGTGAGGCAGCCACACCAGGATCGGTTAAGCTTTGTGAGTAAAGCAAAGAAGAATGCCTCCACAAAGAAGCCGTGGCGGTGAGGAAGGTATGATGACAATAGAAGAGTTCGAGGCATTGCAGAGGCAATTTAAAGCCCTGCAAGAGGAGTGGCTCAGAATAAAATTGCAGAGGCAAGTGAAAGCCCTACAAAAGGAGCTGCGCAGAAGGCGGGAAGAAAAGCAGAAAGGAAGAGAAGATGGAGTTCATCAGAAGGTGAAGCCATTGAAGGCTGTAGATGAAGAAGTGTGCAGCAGTGAGAAAATATGTCTGGAGAAATGCAGAAGTTGTTTGGGCCAGAAGAAGGGGTTGGAACAGGCTGTAGAGGCAGATGAATGTCTGGAGGTGCTGTAGAAGGCAGTAACCAGACAGTGCAGAAGTGAAGATCACTTCTCCACCAACCTCGGGTGTTTGATGCAAGAGCATCCAGCAGCACCTGATGCAAAGGCATCCAATTGCGGGAGAGCCACTTCAGAAAAGTTGGCTAAGGAGGAAAAATGTCACGATTTCGTGAGGTGTCACGAAATCGCGATGGAAAAAAGGCAAAGAGGGCGAGGAGAAAAACCTGTCGTGATATCGCGACAGAAAAAGTGTCACGATATCGTGACACGAAGAGGAGAGAGGAGCAGACGGAGAAAGTTGTCGCGATATCGCGACAAAAATGTGTCGCGATATCGCGACACAAACGGAGAACGGAGCCAGCAGGAAGAAGATGTCGCGATTTCACGGCATGTCACGATTTCGTGACCCAAGCAGGAAGGAGAAGGCTACAAGCAAAGATGTCACGATTTCGCGACATGTCGCAATTTCGTGACCCAGGAGCAGAAGGAGAGTAAGGAAGGAGCAGATGTCGCAATTTCGTGACATGTCACGGTTTCGCGGCCTGAGGGCGAAGAAGGAGCCGAAGGAGAAGGAGACGTCATGATTTCGTGACAGGTCGTAGTTTCATGGCCAGAAGGCAAAGAAGGAGCCAAGGAAGAAAGATGTCGCGATTTTGTGACTTGTCGCATTTTCGCGATGAAGGAGCAAGCGAAGGAGCCGAAGGAGGAAGATGTCGCGATTTCGTGACCCGATGGAGAAAAGAAGGCAAGGGAGCCGAAAAGTCACGATTTCGCGACCCGAGGGAGAAGAAAGGATGCAAGGAAGGAAGATGTCGCGATAGCGCGACATGTCACGATTTCACGACGTGAAGGAGAGAGAGAAGACGAGATGAGAAGATGTAATTTCATGACATGTCGTGAAATCGTGACCCGAAGGAGCGAGAGGAGGCAAGAAGAAAAGATGTCACGAAATCGTGACATGTCACGATTTTGTGACCCAAAGTGGAAAAGAGGAGCGAGGAAGAGAAATGTCGCGATAGCGCGACATGTCGCGATATCGTGACCAAAAAAGAGAAAGAAGGGCAGGATGAGGAAGATGTCGCGATATCGTGACCCCTGCTACAGTGCATCTGGAGGAAGAAGACGACAAAGGTCAGGCGACGATTGCAAAGCAAGGACGACACATGGCACCAAGGTGTAGTTAAAGCGGGCGATTACCCAAAAGCATGGGAAACGAAGAGGATGGGTCACGCAGAGTAATCTGACAGGGAGCGACGGTCAGAGTGATCTGACAGGAAGCAACGATGACAGGGGTCGTGCGGAGTGGAGCCATAAATCGAGTTGTTGCCCCGATTTTTGTGGAAGACGTTTTAGAGGGTCAGGGCCTCTATAAAAACCCAGTTTCTGTAATAGATTAGGGGTGGTGGATTAGAGATTGCACGCAGAGTGTAGTAGTTGAAAGCTAAGCCGAGCGCTAGCTGTTGTAAAGCCTGCGGGCTGTTACTGGAAGTTTTTCCAGAAAATTGAATGAAAAGTTGGATTTGAGAAGGTGTAATTTCCCGTCCGCCATCATGAATCCATGTAGGCTAAAATCAAAATGAATGTGAATAAATATTATGCAATAGATCACATCTCAAAAGAATAGGTTTATGATATGATCCTACTTACAACAAAATATCTAAAGAGATCATATACTATGTTTGTAACCATGTACTAGATAACATAAATCTATCCAATATTTATGCTAAATAAGTTTTTCCATTCTTTTGTTTTATTAATTTGTTTTGTTTTGTAGTAGTAGTTAAGACACTCTCTAAAAACCATAAGCTAGTCAAAGATGCAAATACTAAAGGAAGGGCAATATTGCATGTAGTTGCATTTATATATGTGTGTCCATAATAGATCGTTGAAGAGTTGTTAAAGCCTGATATTTCCTTATCATATGAAAAGGACATCAATCAAGAGACTGCACTTCATATAACAACAAAAGAGGGAAATCTAAGATTTATGAGATGCATGCGTAGGATTGTGAGAAGACTCATGAAGATGGTAGATAAAGATAGGCAACACACTTTGCATTTTGTCATAGAAAATGGTAGGTTGGTTGTTGTGAATGAACTATTGATATCAATTAGAAGATTAGTCAATGTTACTAATAAACAGGGTGGCATTAGACTAGACATAGCAGTATAAAAGCTTAATAACAAGAAAATTTTTCTTTGTTACCAATCTATGAGTATTCTATTCCATGCATTTAGTTGATTATATTTCATCATTGGACTTATATTTGGTTTAAGGGATTAAAAATATGGTGACTTCACTCAATATGATATCACAAAAAATTGAATTAAAATAAAAACGTGTCTATAAGAACTAAAATATTGAAGTATAGGTGAACAACTAGTCTAAAACACAATTAAAGAAAAAAGAATAATGTAATTAAATATTTTATTTTTCTATTTAAAATAAATTAATTAGGATTTTGTCTTTTTAAGATGAAAGCAATTTAGGATGTTATAGGAATAAAGTAAGAAGAGGGGTTTTGTTATTGGAATATGTTTGGAATGATTGCAATGACTGATGTTTACACAATGACACTGAGAGGGGGGGGGGTGAATCAGTGTAGCTATTAAATTTTTATATCTACAGCATTTAATATGAAATAAAGAGAACTTGACAAAAAAAAAAACTTGAACAAGAGAGCACACCACAACACTCAATATACCGAGGTTCACCAATTTGGCTACTCCTCAAAAATGATCTGCTTGGACTCCAATCCAAATCCGGGTCTTTGCAAAATCAATTTTACAAACACTTTACCGGCACCAAGCTGGAAGGAGCACCAACCCCTGTAATTTTCTCGCTACAACGGATGGAGCACCAACTCCTAGTACCAAGCACCAACTTGGACTGCAATTCCGATAAATTTAGAATGACATAAAAATGTCTTCACTTTATGCACGACCCTGACTGGTCTGCAATTAACTCAACTATGCACACTCTCACGGCTCTGCTTATTTTTCTCTTGATTCTTTTCTAACTCTCCTTTTACAGCAATTTCTCTCTAACAGTGACAACATCTTCTCTCATACGATTATTCTTTTATAACCTTTCAATCCTGCATGCAATCGAATCACATACTCGATTGTTCGAATCCATGCAATACGGTCATTCGGTTCCATGCACTTCGATTGTTCAAAACCACGCAATACGTCTTTTGGAAACCATGCAATACGGCAATTTTGTTTCATGCACTTCGATCTGTTCAATTTCTTCGAATACGGCTTTTCGAATGCTTTTTGAAACTCCATATGTGATTCTTCGAAAGCTTTTCGATTCTTCATGTTCGGCTTTTCCGTATGCTTCAAATACGTCCATTAGAATGCTCACAAATTTGACCTTTCGAATGCTTTTATTATCCTTCATATTCGGCTTTTCGAATGCGTTTCAATTATGCATGTTTGGCTGTTGCATTGCATGTCCAACACCTGTCAACGATTAACTATCTGTCTGACTTCAGTTACTTTTTACGTAACTGGCTGCATGATTTTCCTGTCGGCTTTTTCGACACGTGTCACCTTGCATGTTCCTACGGGTTTTACCTGCCAGACTGTTACCTGTCGCGATATCGCGACACTTTTGACTTATGCTGACGTCACCCTGAAGGTTGTCACGAAATCGTGACCATTTTGGCCTTGAAAGCTTTTCCCCCGCTCATGTCGTGATATCGCGACACTTAGAACTTTTGCTGACGTCATCCTTAAGCATGTCATGAAATCACGACCGTTTTGGCTCTTGGAAGCTTTCCCTGCATCTTGTCGTGATATCGCGACACTTTGAACTTTGCTTGACGTCATCCTCAATCTTGTCACGAAATCATGATGCTTCAGGCTTCCAGTGACTTTCCTTTCATCCTGTCATGAAATCGTGACACTTTTCAACTTTGCTGACGTCATCATCAATGCTTGTCGTGAAATCGTGACGCTTCCGGCTTCCAGCAGCTTTCCTTTCATCCTGTCATGAAATCGTGACACTTTTCAACTTTGCTGACGTCATCATCCTGCTTGTCGCGAAATCGTGACACTTTCGGCTTCCGTACACTCTTCTTTGCCAGCAGCAATGAAAAAGGAACATGTCGCGAAATCGTGACACTTTGCTCTTCCGTACAACTCTCCTTGCCAACTCCAGCGAAAATGGAACATGTCACGAAATCGCGACGCTTTCGGCTCTTGCTGACGTCATCATCCTCCTTGTCGCGAAATCGCGACGCTTTCGGCTCTTGCTGACGTCATCAATCTTCTTGTCGTGAAATCGCGACGCTTCTGCTTCCGTACGCTCTTTGCTCCATGCAGTAGCGAAATCGCTACAACTTTGTGCCTTGTGCTTTTACCTTGTCTCTTTTCATGAAATTTTGACTTGTAATATCAATGTTGCATCTTTCAGATCTACACTTTTGACTAGTAGCGAAATCGCTACACCTTAGTTTCCCTTTTTTCCAACATGTAGCGCCATCGCTACACCTTAGTTTCTCTTTGTTTCAACATGTAGCGAAATCGCTACACCTTAGTTTCTCTTTGTTTCAACATGTAGCGAAATCGCTACACCTTAGTTCCATGTATTTTCATCATGCAGCGATATCGCTACACCTTTGTTTTCATTCATTTCAACATGTAGCGATATCGCTACACCTTTGTTTCCTTCTCGCCGACATGTCGCGAAATCGTGACAGTTTGGCTCGCATCTTCTCTCTCCTCGGCCATGTCGCGAAATCGTCGACAATTTGGCGTGCATTTTCTCTCTCCTACTTTTTGTCGCGAAATCGCGACACATTTTCTCTCTCCTCAATGAAAACTTGACATGTCATGAAATCGCGACATTTTTGCTGCGCCTTCTCTCTCCTCGACCATGTCGCGAAATCGCGACAGAAAACATGTCGCGATATCGCGACAGTTTTCTTCCTTGTCTCTTTTTGCCAGTTTCGAATACGGGTCACTTCTGTTTTCCTTGAAACTTTCTGCACTTGATCTGACTGACCTCTGAACTGCATCAACTGCATCAATCTGATTGTGTTGACAACAATGACAATACTTTTGCAATTCTTTTGCTGCACCTTGCTCAACAATCTCCCCCTTTGGAATTGTTGGCAACACACTGCAACCTTGCTTAATTTCTTCTCCCCCTTTGCCAATAATACCAAAGGGCTGCCTGTAGACTCCCCACGAGTCTATGCACAACATTCTCGGACTTAAAAAGTTTGAATGCTCCCCACCGAGAATGTGTTTCCCATAGCTAGTCGGTGCTTGGGTGGTGTGACTACTCCCAACTTCTTCCGAAGGTATTCAAATACTTCCTTTGGCAAAGGTTTTGTGAATATATCGGCTACTTGCTCTGTAGTTGGAACAAAATCCAATTTAACCTCTCCTTCTGCAACTTTATCCTTCAAGAAATGATATCGGATTGCAATATGTTTGGTTCTTGAATGCATTCCTTGGATTCTTGGATATGTTGATAGCACTAGTGTTATCACATTTAATTGAAATTGGTTCATTGAAATGAATACCAAGATCTTTCAACGTTTGTCTCATCCATAATATCTGAGTACAGACATGTTGTTGCTTGCAATGTATTCTGCCTCTGCGGGTGGATAGAGATCTCGATTCTTGTTTCTTCTTGTGCCATGCTACCGACTGTCACCAAGATAAAATGCTCCTCCACTTGTGCTCTTTCGTCATCAATACATCCTGCCCAATCTGCATGAGAATATGCAATCAAAGTGAAATCTTTACCTTTTGGGTACCACAACCCATAATCCATAGTGCCCTTGAGATATCTGAAAATCCTCTTTACAATTTGTTACATGAGTTTCTTTGGGGTCGGCTCTGAAATCTTGCAACCATACATCTTGCTTGTAATATATCTCGGTCTAGTGGTCGTTAAATACGATGAGGCTTCCAATCATAGACACGTACATTGTTTGATCTACATCCGGGGATTTATCATCCTTGCTCAACTTGCGACTGTTGTCATGGGAGTCTTGACCGGTTTCTTGTCTTCCATTGTGAACTTTTTCAGCATTTCTTTTACATATTTAACTTGAGAAATAAAAATGCCTTTTTCATTTTGATTGACCTGCAGATCCTAAGAAATAAGAAAGTTCACCAATCATTGACATCTCAAATTCTTTTTTCATTTTAATTGATATGTCTTTGCGAGTATTCATCCATCCTTCTTTGCCAAATATTATGTCATCTACATAAACAACAAGAACAATAAGATGACCCTTCTCTGTTTTGACATATAAGTTGCTATCCACCAAACCTTTCTTAAACCCTTGTTTAATTAGATAATTATCCAGACCTTGCATACCATGCTCACGGTGCACTGTTTTAATCCATATAAAGCTTTCTTTAACCTCGCAAACAAAATCTGGATTTTCACCAAGTTGGAAGCCATCGGGTTGTTCAATGTAAACCTCTTCTTCCAGTTTTCCATTCAAAAATGCTGATTTTACATCCATTTGATATACTTTGAAGTTTTTATGAGCTGCTAATGCAGAAACATTCTGATTGCCTCTAGTCTGGCTACCGGTGCAAAAGTTTCTTCAAAATCAATGCCTTCACCCTGAGCATAGCCTTTACATACCAATCTTGCCTTATTTCTGACAACCTGCCCATCTTCATTCAATTTATTTCTAAAAACCCATTTAGTACCAATTATGTTTTTATTTGTTGGTCTAGGTACTAATTCCCAGGTATTGTTTTTCTCTATCTGATCTAGTTCTTCATTGATTGCCTTCATCCAACTTTCATCAGTGCTTGCTTCAGCAACATTTTTAGGTTCAATACTAGATAACAGAGAATAGTTCCTCACTGTTGTTCTTCTTGTTTGAATACCATCTGTGGGATCCCCAATAATCTGTTCACTTGGATGATTTTTTTGCCAGTTGCCTGTTTTAAATTTCCTGTTTTCTTCTTCTTCAGATTCAGTTTTTACACTATCTGGATCAATTTTCTGATTCTTCTCTGTTTCTTTTTCATCATCACCTTCAATGACTTCTTCATACATAGGGTAGTTTTCTTGATAAGTAGTTTCTTGTTCTCTACCTTCATCAACTTTTACATCGAGCACTTTCAACAATTTTCTTCAACTTCTTGTTGTAACATGTGTATGCCTTGCTTTTTGTTGAGTAGCCGAGAAAGATACCTTCATCGGCTCTATCTTCAAATTTACCGAGGTTATCTTCAATCCGTTTTATGTAGCACTTGCTGCCAAATACTTTGAAATGTCTTGTTGTTGCCTTTCCGCCAAACCACAACTCATAAGTTGTTTTGCTTTCATGTGGTCTCAGCATGCACCTGTTTTGAATGTAAGCTGCAGTATGAACTGCCTCTTTCCAAAATGCAGTCGGCTATTTTGTTTTCTGCCGACATTGTCCTTGCCATTTCCTGCCTTTGTTCTATTCTTCCTTTCTACAACACCATTCTCTTGAGGTGTCCTAGCTGCTGAAAACTGTCTTCTTATCCCATGTTTTTGATAGTATTCTGCAAATTCTTCGGAGATAAACTCTCCTCCCCTGTCTGATCTTAGGCATTTAATTCTTTTTCCTGATTGATTTTCAACAAGATTTTTGAAGGTTTTAAACATTTCAAAGGCTTCTGACTTGAGTTTCAGAAATAGTACCCATGTCATTCTTGAGTAGTCATCTATACATAGCATAAAATATTTGTGTCCATTTATGCTTTCAGTTCTCATGGGTCCACATAGATCGGTGTGAATTAGTTCTAATGGCTTGCTAGTGAAGTATTCTTTTGCTTTGAAAGTGGCTCTGGTTTGTTTTCCCTTTTGGCATGACTCACAGATGCTATTTACGGGTTTGCCAATGTTTGGTATATCTCTAACTGCTCTTTTTGAACTGATTTTTGCCAGATTGTCAAAACTAATATGCCCAAGCCTCTTGTGCCATAGCCGAGTTTTCATCTTCTGTCCCATCAAGCATGTTCCTTACGCAGTTTCGAAAGTGTATACTGATTTCTTGAAGTTCTCGGTCCAGTGGCTATTAACTTTCCATTTTTTGTCTTTCTTACTTCATGACCCTCCTTCTTGAAGATTACATCATGACCTCTGTCACATATTTGACTTACACTTAGCAAGTTATGCTTGAGGCCAATTACAAACAAGACTTCTTTTGATTTTATATTGCCATCACTGATCTTGGTTGATCCCTTTCCAACAATCTTTGCTCCATCATTATTTCCAAATTTCACAGAACCACCTTCATAAATCTGTAAATTCTCAAACTTTTGCTTGTCTCTGTCATGTGGTTGGAACAACCACTGTCAAGTATCCAAGGTGCTGATTTGTTACGAGCTTTAAAAGCGGTCTGGACAATCAAAGATTCCTTTTCTTTCCATTATGGTTTGATAGCAGATTTTGCTACTTGTTTTGCCTTTGTCCTTTCATTAGCATGTGCCTGTTTTTCAAAAAAATTCTGGTTTTGTTTCAACCCACTTGGCTGAGATTTTCTACCTTGATAATTATTTGATGCAAAAGTGCTTCACAGGTTTCTAGCAATATGTCCAAAATTATGACAATTATAACATTCAATTGCATAATTCATTAAAGGAGAAAAAACATTTCTCTTTGGTAAAATTCCTTTGAGATACATTATGCACTGCAATCTGAAATTTTATGGCCATAAGCATTGCATTTAAAACAATAACCAGAAAATGCATGATTAAACTTGGGTGCCGGTCTTTGCCGGTTTGAAGTAGGAGCCATGACTCTTCTCCTCCTCGGATGTGTGACTTTTGTGAATCCATCTTTGTCGGTATTCTTCTTGAATGCTGTTGCATTATTGTTTTCTTTTGCATTATTTTGTTTTTCTCGGTTCAACCACTGATCTTTTCTTCTTTCTTTGTGGGTTCTATATTCAAGTTCTTTGAATCCTTTGAAGATTCTCCTTCATCAAAGCCTAAACCAAATTTGATGCGAGAAGGCCTTTGGTTATTTAACATTTTATCCAGCTTTGCAGTACTTTCTTCAAACTTATGAAAACAGTTCAATTTTCTATTCATCTCTTCTAACTGCATCCTTAACTTAACAATGTCTTCCTCTAGCTTCCTGCATTCAACTTTCTTTACGGTTAATTGTTCATCAAGAACTTCGGACATTTTCTTGAATTCCTCTGTCTGTATTTTCAAATTGTTTATTATGTACTGTGGCATTCTCTAATTTCTTTGAAAATTTTTTATTCTTCTTCCTTTCTGCACTCAACTCTTCAAGTGCGGCAACCAATTCT
This sequence comes from Wollemia nobilis, assembly GCA_028583015.1. Lineage (NCBI taxonomy): Eukaryota > Viridiplantae > Streptophyta > Pinopsida > Araucariales > Araucariaceae > Wollemia > Wollemia nobilis. Next base: position 950,209 of record JAQPPZ010000613.1, on the reverse strand, counting down.
CCTTCCAAATACACTTCAACTTCATCCTTGGAATTTTCATCACCTTCCTGATTTTCCTCTGTTCTTTCTTCTTCAAGTGCCATGAGCAGAGCTTCACCTCCTTCTTCTTCAGACTCCTCATCTGTGCTTTCTTCAGAACTATTGACATTCTTGGTTATGAAGCTTTTCTTCTTGAAGTTGTTCTTTCTGAAATTTTGTTTCTTCTTCCAGTCACCTTTTTCTTGGTGTGAACCTTCACCATTTTTGGTTCTCTCCTGCATTGGACATTTGGCTGCAAAATGACCGACTCCTCCACAATTGAAGCATTTAAAAGGTAGCTTCCCTCTATATTTTCCTTTTCCTTTTGTGAGTTTCCGAACAAAATTGGCTTCTGTTTCATCCGGTGTTCCTTCATCCTCGGATTCATGTTCGGCTTTTACATTCTTGTGTGCTTTAAAAGTCTGCTTCTCTGTCTGTAGACTTGGTTTGTCCTATTCTCATTTCATATCCTTTGTCAGGGGAACCATGCAACTCATCCATCCTTGAAGTTGTTTAGATCTTTTGCCTCTTCTATTGCAGAGACTTTGGAGTTAAATCTTTTGTGAAGTGTTCTGAGAACCTTTTTCACAACAACTGCATCATCAATTTCTTCACCAAGTCCTCTGATTGCATTAATAATTCCGTTGACTCTCAGCATATAAATTTCTATGTTTTCATCTTCCTTCATTTGCAGTGCTTCGAATCGTGCTCGATGAGTTTGCGGTTTTGCTTCCTTAATCTTCTTGTCTCCTTCATGGATGCTCTTCGATTTATCCCACATGTCCTTTGCTGATTTACAACTCATGACTCTTATCGGTTCACTTGTCAACAAGCCCACACATTATGGCATTCTTAGCTTTGGAGTTGTTTTCAAATTTCTTTTTCTCGGCGGATGTCTGTTGGAGGGGTAGTGGGTGCTGTGTATCCACTATCTACGAGAATCCCAAATATCGTATCCCAATGCACTCGGATATGTTTGCATTACGAGTTTCCGAAGGTGTAATTTGTTCCATCAAATAAGGGAGCTTTGTTGGATGAAAATCCTTCACCACCTGCCATTGTTTCTTCCAAGATCTCCTTAGCTGATTAAGCTTGTACAAGGAACACTTGCTCGATACCAATTGATGATTACACAATGACACCTGAGAGGAGGGGTGAATCAGTGTAGCTATTAAATTTTTATATCTACAACATTTAATATGAAATAAAGAGAACTTTAAAAAAAAAACAACATGAACAAGAGAGCACACCACAACACTCAATATACCGAGGTTCACCAATTTGGCTACTCCTCAAAAATGACTGCTTGGACTCCAATCCAAATCCGGGTCTTTGCAAAATCAATTTTACAAACACTTTACCAGCACCAACTGGAAGGAGCACCAACCCCTGTAATTTTCTGCTGCAACAGATGGAGCACCAACTCCTAGTACCAAGCACCAACTTGGACTGCAATTATGATAAATTTAGAATGACATAAAAATGTCTTCACTTTATGCACGACCCTGACCGGTCTGCAATTAACTCAACTCTGCACACTCTCACGGCTCTGCTTATTTTTCTCTTGATTCTTTTCTAACTCTCCTTTTACAGCAATTTCTCTCTAACAACAACCTCATCTTCTCTGTATGATTATTCTTTTATAACCTTTCAATCCTGCATGCAATCGAATCACATACTCTGATTGTTCGAATCCATGCAATACAGCTATTCGGTTCCATGCACTTCAACTTGTTCGAAACCCTGCAATACGTCTTTTGGAAACCATGCAATACGGCAATTTTGTTTCATGCACTTTGACTGTTCAATTTCTTCGAATACGGCTTTTCGAATGCTTTTTGAAACTCCATATGTGATTCTTCGAAAGCTTTTCGATTCTTCATGTTCGACTTTTCTGTATGCTTCAAATACGTCTATTAGAATGCCTGCAAATTCGACCTTTCGAATGATTTTATTATCCTTCATATTCGGCTTTTCGAATGCGTTTCAATTATGCATGTTTGGTCATTGCATTGCATGTCCAACACCTGTCAACGATTAACTGTATGTCTGACTTCAATTACTTTTTACGTAACTGGCTGCATGATTTTCCTGTCGGCTTTTTCGACACGTGTCACCTTGCATGTTCCTGCGGGTTTTACTTGCCAGACTGTTACCTGTCGCGATATCGCGACACTTTTGACTTATGCTGACGTCACCCTGAAGGTTGTCGCGAAATCGTGACCATTTTGGCCTTGAAAGCTTTTCCCCCGCTCATGTCGCGATATCGCGACACTTAGAACTTTTGCTGACGTCATCCTTAAGCATGTCGTGAAATCATGACCGTTTTGGCTCTTGGAAGCTTTCCCTGCATCTTGTCGCGATATCGCGACACTTTGAACTTTTGCTGACGTCATCCTCAATGCTGTCGTGAAATCATGACGCTTTCGACTTCCAGCAGCTTTCCTTTCATCCTGTCGTGAAATCGTGACACTTTTCAACTTTGTTGACGTCATCATCAATGCTTGTCGTGAAATCGTGACGCTTTCGGCTTCCAGCAGCTTTCCTTTCATCCTGTCATGAAATCGTGACACTTTTCAACTTTGTTGACGTCATCATCCTGCTTGTCGTGAAATCGTGACACTTCCAGCTTCCGTACACTCTTCTTTGCCAGCAGCAGAGAAAAAGGAACATGTCGTGAAATCGCGACACTTTGCTCTTCCGTACAACTCTCCTTGCCAACTCCAGCGAAAATGGAACATGTCACGAAATCGTGACGCTTCCGGCTCTTGCTGACGTCATCATCCTCCTTGTCACGAAATCACGACGCTTTCGGCTCTTGCTGACGTCATCAATCTTCTTGTCGCGAAATCGCGACGCTTCTAGCTTCCGTACGCTCTTTGCTCCATGCAATAGCGAAATCGCTACAACTTTGTGCCTTGTGCTTTTACCTTGCCTCTTTTCATGAAATTTTGACTTGTAATATCAATTCTGCATCTTTCAGATCTACACTTTTGACTAGTAGCGAAATCGCTACACCTTAGTTTCCCTTTGTTTCAACATGTAGCGCCATCGCTACACCTTAGTTTCTCTTTGTTTCAACATGTAGCGAAATCGCTACACCTTAGTTTCTCTTTGTTTCAACATGTAGCGAAATCGCTACACCTTAGTTCCATGTATTTTCATCATGCAGCGATATCGCTACACCTTTGTTTTCATTCATTTCAACATGTAGCGATATCGCTACACCTTTGTTTCCTTCTCTGCCAGCATGTCGCGAAATCGTGACAGTTTTGCTCGCATCTTCTCTCTCCTCGGCCATGTCGCGAAATCGCGACAATTTGGCGTGCATTTTCTCTCTCCTACTTTTTGTCGCGAAATCGCGACACATTTTCTCTCTCCTCAACGAAAACTCGACATGTCACGAAATCGCGACATTTTCGGCTGCGCCTTCTCTCTCCTCGACCATGTCGCGAAATCGCGACGAGAAAACATGTCGCGATATCGCGACGGTTTTCTTCCTTGTCTCTTTTTGCCGGTTTCTGAGATGCTGGGTCACCTCTATTTTCCTTGAAACTTTCTGCACTTGATCTGACTGACCTCTGAACTGCATCAACTGCATCAATCTGACTGTGTTGACAACAATGACAATACTTTTGCAATTCTTTTGCTGCACCTTGCTCAACAATGACATTATATTTATAGACTTTTGTTGTTTGATTTCATTTTGATAAGAGCATCAATTGATATTGTTGCTCATGGCTCTAGTTAAAAATTTAAGTAAAGTATAAAAATTACATGGATAGAGTTAGAAAAAACTAATATTAAAGTTCTATTGGGTCTTGCCTTCATTCAAGTTTCCTTGGTGGTGCTTTGATCTAAAAATAAGCATTGTAGGATAACATTGTAGTCAAAATAGTGATGCTTTGGTAAAAAATATAGTTGTTCAAGTTATAATATGGTTAGGCCCAATTTTTATAGGCACTCTATTTTTTTTTTTAAAGCGAAAAACCCCTTACGGGGCCGCCTTGGTCTGAGAGACCACGAACATGGGGTTCTACACCGTCAAAGTCACCCGAGAGTCACACCCAACCCTACCCGCACCAACATTATCAATTGGATTTTGGATACCCAATTCAGCTTTTTGGTAGGATGGAGATTTGAACCTGAGACCTCTCTTGGAGGATTTTCCTCTCCTCTCCAACTCACCTACAACACCTGGGTATAGGCATTATATTAAAAGTTATAGAATCTAAGTGAAATAAATGGATGTGAATGGTCCTATAGAATTATAATGGGTATCAAAGGTCTTTAAATGATTTTTATAAAATATTTAAATAATATTTAAGTTATGGTTTATAATAAGGAGTAACCCTAAGGTATTTTGACTACCTTTCTTAAGAGGTATTAACAAGAAAGAAAATAAATTGGATTACATGCCTTGAATGCTTCTTTTTATAGAAAAGAAAATGTTTGAAATTATTCCATGAGGATATTCCATATTTCAATACCCTATCAGGGTTGTCAACACTCTTGGGTAAAAGTTGTATTTATGTGCTTATTGAGTGCCAATTTTTTATTCAAATGTTTTTCATAAATTTAATGGCCTTCCCTTAAATTATTTCTCCTTCACAAGTTGGGACAATACATGCCTATTATGAAGTACCATGTGTCAGTTCTCAATTTATATGCTTGTCTTTACATCCACATTCCTTCAAATGATTCGAATAAGCATGAAATATTGATGTTTAATTCCTCTTATTTTAATCCAAGGATCATAATTACCTTCAAAACTTGATTGCACTAGTAAAGAGGGATTTCATCAGATTAATTAGTTTTTCTAAGACAAGGAACTATTACTTACTAAATGAGTGTAAACTATTGGTCCATTTTTTAATCAAATGATGTATGATCAAAGCAACAAAAGAATCACTTGCTATTCCTTAATAATTTCACTTAAACCTGATGAATGTTGAGATGTAGTTGCAATACTTAAAGCTAAACATATATGCTTATACTTCAAGTCCTAGATTAGTGATAGATGATTGGATATTTCATCCTATATTTCTAATTTTATAATTGAATGCAACGTACTTTTATGTAACAAATATCATTGGAATACTCAAAATGATTTGTATATACATCATAATGGTTTTTATCTGTTATAAGATAATCTCTTAATTAAATGGTGATGCCATAAATATCCTTAACATTTGAAACAACACAATTAATATTTAGAAAAGTGCATAAACTAATAAATGTTATAGAGTACTACATCTAACATTCATTATATCTAAAAAAAATTAACATATATATGTAACACTTATATAATGTTTAACTTAAAATCACATTTCCATCCAATGATAGAATATGACTGAACATAGTTTTGAAACTTAAATATATCAATAACAACATTTAATTTCATGGGTATTCACCTTACCATTAATTTTTTGCATTTGGGTTTGACAAAATAGTGAGCCTCTTGGTGATTGTGTTTTATTAGTAATGGATATTTTATTGTTAGTTTTTCTTCAACTATCGATAGAAATAGGGATTTTTATGGAGTCATGGTCTAACAGGATTATTTGTTTACTATGACATATGAGAAAACTATGTTTAGATTCCAAAGGCAGATTTATTATGTCAAGGATCAACTGAAACTATAGAAGAAAGCTAATAAGATGGACTCCTAGGTCCAAAGAGCTCCATTGGTGGTCAGATGGAATGAGGTGCAAAAACACTTTAGGGAAGAAATAATTACAGAGTAACTCAAAGAAGAGGATGATGCATCGCGTAAAGTGGTCGAGGACATTGAAAACCAAAAGGATATCTACTAGAAGCAGAGATCAAGAACCACTTGGTTATTGAAAGGTGATAGAAACACCAAATGTTTCCATCAGGCTATTTTTTCTAGGAGATAGATGAACAAGATAGAAGCTCTTCAAGATGAGAATATACACTCCTTTGATACAATCATAGGTATGCATTTCCATTCAATGGATTATTTTGATAAATTGTTTAAGGAAAGTATGGTGTCCGACAAAGAGGCTCAGAAAGAAGTTCTTGCTATCATATCCTCTATTATATTTGAAGAAGAAAAACAGGTCCTACTTAAATCCATTGATAGAAAGGACTAAAGAAGGTAGTCTTTGGAATGAGTACGAGAAAAATGCTAGGTCCATATACCTTTCCAATTATGTTTAGACCTTCTGGGACAACTTGGAGGAGGATGTAATGGTTATTATAGAGGAATCCTGAGGTAGTAAAGGAATGCTTAAAGCATTAAATCATTACATTCATTACCTTAATTCTAAAAGGGGACGAGAGGATGCATATTTCAGGTTATAAACCTATTAACTTATGCAATGTCATATATAAAATAATCATTAAGGTAATGGTTGAGTTACTAAAACCTCTCCTACATAGCATTATATCCTCAAATCAAGGGGATTTAGTAGAGGATAAGCATATTTTGGATGGTTTGGTTTTAGCCTAGAAGCCAATCCACTCAATGCAAAGATTTGGCAATAGAGGAATGTTCATAAAATTGGATATGTCAAAGCCTTATGATAGGGTGGAGTGGAGCTTCTTATCAAGCATGATGACATACTTTGGTTTCTCTCAAGATTGGAATGAATGGGTCATGAGATGCATTTATACTTTTATATACTCAATGTTAATCAAAGGCCTTCTCTTGCAACTATTTGGAGCCATTCGAGCCCTTTGTTAGGGATATCCTTGTTCCTATTATCTTTTTCTCTTTTGGAAAAAGGCTAGGGTAGACTCATCTTGAGGAAAATACAATAAATTTTACTAACAAGTATCAAGGTGGGTGAGGGGGCATTGAGTCACTTACAGTTTGTGGATATACAAGATTGGTGGGAGTGGTCAACTCTAAGGAAGCAAGAATGATTAGAGATACTTTTAAGTTTACCTTATGGACACAAACTAAGTAATCAATGATAAAAAATCCAAAGTGGTCTTCAATATTGATCTAAGGCTTCAAGATGGAATTTTAGAGCTCTTGGGATTCATGAGGACTTCTATCCCAATGGGATATTTGGGGTCCCTTTGTATTTAAAAAACTAAATATAGATATCTAGAGGAATTTTTTGGATTGCATCAAAGAAATAATTAACCATTAGTTTCACAAACCGTGAACCTTTGAGGGTAGATTAACTTTTTTACAATCGTTCATTCAAGCCATGACAATTTATAAATTTTCTATCCTTGTTTCCTGACATACCATGTAGGAGTTGGACACGATGGCTAGAAAATGTTTATGGGGAGGAGTAAAAGGAGAGAGTAAATGGGCCTTAGTAGGTTGGGATAAAATAAGCCAACACGAGGTAAAGGGAGGTTTGGTACCGAGGAGATTAGAGTTAAATAATAAAGCTTTGGAAGGAAAGCTTTACTAGAGATAGATCTCCCAACCAACTTCTTTATTCAATAGAGTTTTAACTAGTAAATATTTGAGACATGTGAACCCAAATAAGGTAAGTCATTTCCCTTTGGATGGTAATGGGTCCTTTGTGTGGCAAGCTCTAAGGTTAGGATCTCAAGTAGTGAAATATGGATTATTTTGGAAAGTGGGGAGAGGGGAGAAGACATGATTTTTGATAAATTCATGGAATCAATACCCACTATCATTGTTGAATTCCTAGAATTATAACCAACAAAAACAACCATGGAAAGCAGGGGTTGGATCCAAATTGAAATTTATTTCAATACCAGTCAACTAGGGGATTATAGGTTTAAGCAATTTAAAAAGTTGGATGAGTGGCCAATTCCAATCCCTCTAGAATTAACACCCATCATGACTAAAATCTTGGTAGAAAGATTTCTCATAGGTAGATATGAGGAGGATGAATTAGCTTAGGGATATTGGAGCCTTGGAGTTGACATAGTGAATGATGGATATGATAAGATCCATACAGATCCTCCTCCTCATACATATTAGGTTAAGGATTGGAGAAATATTTGGTAGTCCAAGGGTTGGCCAAAAGTAAACTTCTTTGCTTGGTAGTTCATGCACAATGGAATTCTTACTTTTGATAGTCTAAGACAGGGGAATCATTGGTCCATCCCAATATTTTTAATTCTACAAAAGCGAGAAAACATCTAGCCACTTGATGTTTGAGTATCCGTTCACATGTCAGATTTAAGAGTAATGATTTTTAGCTTATAAAATCCGAGCCAATGGTGATTTGCATGAGATTAATGATTGGGAAATATGGAAGAGGGGTAGATTTAAATCTAAAGCCCTTCATATCATGTGGAAGCTTGGATTAAAATTTATTTTGTGGAAAGTGTGGCTGGAGAGAAATGGCAAAATGTTTAGAGAAACCTTTTCATCCTTGAAGGGCGTCTAATAGGTCATTTAGAGCAAAGTCATGAAAATTATGGTAGTGTACGCTAAAAAGGAAACTCAAGATGATATAGGAATGATGGAGAAGGAAGATGAAGTGTAAGAGGGATAGAAAAAAGGAAACTAACCTCAAAAGGTTGGGTAAAAATTAATATCAATGGAGCTGCAATAAGCAATCTAAATAGAGTTGGAATTAAAGTGGTCATGTTGAGACAATGCTCTATTGAGAACTATAGGGTTTAGGCAATACCACAAGCAATGAAAGAGAAACCTTAATTATCAAATCTATTTCTATGTTATTTAGAAAGATAATGTGATATGAATGATGATCCAAACCATAACTTCTTTTTCACATAGCCCGTCATATTTTTTACATGGACCGTCATTTGGAAATTCCATTTCCTTCCTGGTCCTTACCTTCATTAAAAACAAACTTTCTTAAAAAAAAGATATACATACATATGTGGGGATAATTTTGATGTTTCACATTATGGTACTTACCTTCATTAAAAACAAGCTTTCTTCAACAAAGGATATAAATACATGTGGGGATAATTTTGATGTTTCACCTGAAATTATTAACGTTTGGTGAAGTTTATGACTTTTTTATTTATTGATAATAGGAGTTTTAAAAGGGTCCCCAAACCTATTACAAGTAGGGTTTTGAAAGACACCCCCAAACCTTAGATCTAGAAATAAGACATCAAGAAATATTGAGCTGGATTCCACGAATCAAACCCGAAAATCCAATGAAACAACCTCCTAGCAAATAAGTCATAGATTTTTATCAAGCAAATACAAGAGATTGTCTCATAGTCAAACCACCATGTGCTCTAAATCAAAAGCAAGGGAGAAAACAGTAGAATAATGAAAATGCTACCGGTTAAAAATGAATTTATAAATAAAAACTTCCCAAATCGAAACATTTGCTGCCTAATATGAAAGGAGAACAGAGGAATCCTGTCATCACAATAAATAAATCTATCCAACAAAGCACATAACAAGAGAAACATAAGAAGAGAACCACTCATGAGAATAGTTGGTTTAAGAAAACAACACTAGAAATACCGGCCAACAAAATCCACAGCATAAAAACCATCCAGGAGATCTGCATAAGAAATTCCATGAAACCCGTAAATCCCGCTGGAGCAAACCAAAAATGTTTTAAGAATAATTGCTCTCAGGTACAAGAAAAAGAAGATAGCAACATTTTGCACCTGAGAGGGAGAAGGATAAAATCCCCAAAAAATAAGCCTTAGAACCCTGAGATCAAACACACCACCACTATTGAAACTGGAGAAAGAGATCCTTGCAAACCACCGAAATATATAACTTTTAATTTATATATTAATTTAAATTTATAGTTTAAATGATTTTAAAGTGATAACAATTAATTGTTATTATAATGTTATAAATTTAATATAATAATGATTATAATTATGTTAAATTGTTAGCTCTATAATAAGATAATTTATATGAAATTTTAATTATTAAAAAAATAAACTAGGCCTCTCAAAATATTAGAGCAAATCGAGAGGAAGGCAAAATATTTTTCGTATAGTTGAAGATCTGTTAAAATTATAATCCATATCAACGTTAATAAAAGTCCCTAACAATAACAGATTACACTGGACATGGTAACAGAGAGTGTTAATGAAATTGGAAAATAATTCCTTATAAGCTTATGAATATTTTATTTTTAGTTGGTGAGTCATGGTATTTATAGGGTTGAAAGGAAGGTTGATTATTGTAGTAATTTTTATAAATAAATTATTTATTTTATAACTAAAATATTAAAAGGTTATAAGGAAAGAATCAATTAAAAATATAATATAAATTAATAAAAATTATAGGTCATTTTAATGATTTATAGTATTTTAGTTTTGAATATTTTAAAATTTATGTTTAAATTAAATTTTTATGTAATGTATAGTTTTTATTGTAATAAAAAATATAAAGTTGGTTCATGTTTGGAATAAGTTTATTTGGTTTAAGTGTAGTTTTCATGTGTGGTTGGCTACTTATAACCGGTGTCCCACTCGGGATAATCTTTAAAAGTGTGGTTTTTTTGGCCCCTCTTTATGGTATAACTGTGGGAAGGATGAAGAGTCTGTTGGGTATTTACTTCTCCACTGTGACTTTGCTCATCAACTCTAGCATTATTGGTGGGGAGTGTGGAATCAACCTTGTTCGCATGCTTCATCTGTAGTTGATTTTTGGAGGAGTATGGGGCGGCCTCCTGCAGCGGCTTTCTTTTTACAAGTTGGGTGGAGCATTGGTCCTTCGTGCATTTTTTGGCAGATTTGGCTTGAACGGAACCGTCGGATTTTCCAAGGGAAGGAATTAACTGCTTCTCAAGTTTGGCAGAGGATTTTACAAATGATCTAGAAAACTGTCTGCAAAATGTCAGATTAATTATCCCGTGGACCAAGTGGAATGTCAGATCATTGAAATATTAGGTTTGTTGGTTAATGGTCCTGGTCCTAATGTCTCTTGTAGACGGAGGGGTTAGAGTAATCGAGTGCGGAGGGCTGGTAAATGGAATATGCCTCCTCCAGGAGTGCTGAAGATTAATACATATGAATCTTCCCAGGGTAATCCGGGTAATGTTGGTATTGGTGGTGTGGGATGGGACAATAGTGGTAGTGTCCGATTTTTTTTCTTTTTCTTTAAGGAATATCATTCTAATAACTTTATGGAAGCCCTTGTGATTTTATATGCTTTGGAGCAATGGTATCCTTTGGGTTGGTGTCGGATTGTTCGTTAATCTGATTCTCGGATTGTTATAAATTTGTTGAATTATGGGGATAGTCTTCATGGTAGTTGGCGGTTGAGTTGGATTGCTCGGAAAATTCTCAATATCTCTGCTCACTTGGAGTTCATTTATTTTGTGCATATTATCCGAGAGTGGAATGAGATAGCGGATTTGTTAGCTAAATGGGTTTTTGAGTTTCAGGATGGTTGAGATGTTCAGAATTGGTCTCAACTTTCTTCTAATTGCTCTCAATATCTCTCTTTTTTATTGAGAGCTGATATGTCTGAATAGCTTCTTCTTTTTCTTTGTATCTTGGATGTTTTGCTAAGTTAATAAATTTTTACCTTCTTTTTCAAAAAAAAAATATATGAACTAACTTTTATTCGCATTATTATTTTTTTATATTGAGTAAATAATTCTTATACATATACATATCCGCTGTGGGGATTGAACCCGGGTCACATCACCGATAATGCAAGTGGCGTCCTTGTCGATAAACCACAATATAAATAAATAAATAAATGAAATTTTAATTATAATTAATAATTTTTAATTATTATATGTGAGAATAAATGAGATTATTTGGAAAAATTTAATTATAAGTTAAATAGTTTATTTTGATATATACAAATATTAATTCATATTACTTGATGTATATTATATTTTTGGATTCGATATGATGACATGGATGGACCTTTTTAATCACAAGTATTAATTATTGTAACTTATTTAGGTATATCCAACTTTGTATCACTTATATATATTGATGCTTACTTTATACAAACTTTTATATAAATTTATGTGTATCTAAGATCAAGTCAAAAGATCCAAAGAGAAGAATAATAGCTAAAGTGTTAAGGATACTCCTTTTAAAAGCTAAGAAGTAATTATGCCGATAGGCGTCCTACAATGGCAGCTAGGAAGGTTAGCCACGTCGTAAACAATATTAATATTTTATTATAGGCGCCTCGAGATTGATAACTCTCGACGTTTATAGATATATATATATATATATATATTTTATATATCTAAGCTAGTAGTACAACCAATCCTATTACCCTTCCTAGTATCCTTGGGCCCTTATGTAATAAAATGATTGTAATGGGATTAAAATTTATTTGTACGAAGGAAGAAGAGGGTTTTGTTACTAATATGTGTTGTTTATGTATTTTATGATAAATTTTTATTGTAAGATGTTTGGAATGATTACAATGATGTTTTATTAGAATTTGTTGTTTAAGTTCATCTTGATAAGAGCACAAATTAATATTGCCCACTATAGTTAACTTTAACTAAAAATCTAATGAAAGTATACAAATCAATTGGTTAGAGCCAAAAAAAAAAAAAAAAAAAAAAAAATCTTAATATTAAAATTCTATTGGGTCTTGCCTTTATTTGAAAGAGATCACTTAATTGGAGGTGTTTTGATTTAAAAATAGGTGTTTTTGGGAAGCATTATAGTTAGAATAGTGGTGCTCTAGTAAAAAATATAGGTTTTTAAACTATACTATATTTAATCCTAAATTTTATAAGCATTGTATTAAAAATAATAGAGTCTAAGTAAATTAAAGGGATGTAGGTGGTCATTTAGAATATAATGGATCTTAAAGGTCTTTAAGTGATTTATACAAAAGATGTCAATGATATCTAAGTCATGACTTGTAACAGAGAGTAACCTTAAGTACATCATTTACCTCAAGGCCTATCTACTATCTTTCTTAGGACCTATTAACAAGAAATGCAAGAAATTAGGTTACATGTTGCTTCTCTTGTATATAAGAACACAATTATGAGATAATGACCCTTATGCCTTTCATGAAGCCTAATGCTGAAGAAGGTACTTGAACACATCATTAAGAGTGTCAACATTCAAGAAGAAAACTTACATTATTTCAAACACAATGACAACCATCATATATGTTTCAAAAATATTATTGAACACAATGTTGTGAAGCTCAACATCCTTTCCACTATCATTACTATCTTTCTTCATACTATCAACTCCTCTGATAGTGCATATGATCTCTTCCAACTTATTGAACTAATAAATATACTCATCTATGGTATTAAAGTTCTCCATGTTCAAGATAATATGCTCTGGTTCTAATTTGTTGATTTGAGTAGAATCAATACGATCACACGGATTCTAAAACTTATCTAATAGTTTCTTGGTATTTGAAGTAATGTATACATGAGCGTCATAGATCTCATCAACATGAAGAGAAATCACACCAAGAGCCTCATTACTCTCTTACGTCTTATAAGTTTTGGATTACTCGGGTCTATACATCATTAAAAGAAATATTCCATAATTTAAGCTTTGTTTAAGATCTATTACGATACAATCTTTATAATTGATTACCATAGGTACTCCAATTATTGTACAACAATAAAATATTTACATGAAATTGCATTTATTGGACTGTATTGAACTCTTCTTAGTTTGCATTCTATGTATTGGTTCTTTTCTAGATCTGTGTAAGAGCTATAATTTTTAGCTTATTCATTCTTATTGATATTTATAGTACATTAAGTCATAACTAAACTTATAATATAGAAGGCCTTAGACAATTTAGAGTTGGAAGCACAATTTTTTTTTTTTAGCGAAAAACCCCTTGCGGGGCTGCCTTGGTCTGAGAGACCACGAACAGGGGATTCTACACCATCAAAGTCATCCGAACCTGCTCGCAACAACATTATCAATTGGATTTTGGGTATCCAATTCAACTTTTTGGTAGGGTAGAGATTGGGACCTCCCTTGGAGGATTGCCCTCTCCTCTCCAATTCACCTACAACACCTGAGTGAGTTGGAAGCACAATTACTCTTAACTCAAAGAAACTAGAATCAAACAAAGTTAAGAATGCAAGTCTCTTTAGATATTTCGTCATGTCTTGTTTTTATATTTATTGCCCTGTAAAAGAGCTCAACTTCAAGTAAGCATCACTCTATCAAAGTGGATTCTTTATGGTACATCATCTTGTTCCAAATATCATGTATTGAGCCTATGTGTACGTGTTTATATATATAATATATATATTTTTTGTTTTTGTAATTACTATTTATGTTTTAGTTTTAGTTGAACAATATTTGAAGGTGATAATTTTATTTTCAACCTAATACATAACTAGGGCACGTTTATCAAGTTCGATAATGATTGTATATATTTTAAACAATTCTACAAGAGTCCTTATATAATTAATTGAGGTGATAATAAAGTTAAGTATCATGACTTGATTAATGGTCTAGAGCTGCCGTATCTTTGAATGTTAGCAATATTCCAGTTGTCCCACACTCATTGATTATTAAAAAAATTACTAGGAAAAATAAAGTAAATTGTGAGAGGTTGCTCTTACTACACTCTCGATCTAGCAACCTTACACAGTCATCTGAAAAAATTTAAAATTGTACATATTAAAGCCAAGTCCATGAGGAATGAGCCTCATAAGTTATCTAATTGTATATTGTTAATTACTTAGACAAGCAAAATTATTGATGGATTGGAAATAAAGACTGTATAAGAATACATGCAAATAGATATTTAATTTAGTGTAATGAATATAGAAGATGCGGAGTGTATGTAAATATTTTATAAAATACACATAAATTCAATGGATTTATTGCCTTGTTTTATTTAATTATATATAATTCATAGATGTTGGTAGAGTTCATCCAGTTCTCAATAGAATATGCACATATTTTACAATTCTTTGGATCTATTGAACTAGGAAATTGTTTTGACTTATCAATTAAAATTTGTGCTCTAATTTTATTTTTATCAAAGTTGAAAAGGATTGTCAATGGCTTCTCTCAACCTATATATTTAGGCTAACTTACCACTATCCTTATGGAATACGTCTACACTAACCTACACTAACTTGCATTAAAAGTAAAGTGTAAAAATTAAAGTATGAAAATATAAAGTATACAAATAAAAATACATGAAAGTTTGAAGTTGGAAGTGACTCAAAGCAAATATGGGTTTAAATCACATCATGGAAAGTGTGTGATCAATCAACACATAACAAGTCAAATAACATAAAATTACACTCATTCATTAGATTATATAATTGATAAGAAAATGAAAATATGGGCTAAAAGGGCTATGCCACAGTCACCACACACTCAACAAACTAGGAGACTAGTGCCACTATTGGAATGCATAAGGACTTACCAATTTCTTATAATACCATGAGGTCAAAACATAATGTGGGTTTCAAAAAGTGTAGCTTTGAATTCTCATGGCTAACAAATAAATATAATAGGTCCTAGGTCCTTATTTATAGTAAGAGTTTACCCCTACGTTACTTGGGATGAGAAACAATTACTCCTAGTAAAAGTAAATATTTAGGGGCATATTTAGCAAAATGATGTAACACCAAATATTACATTCCTTTAATTATACCTAAAATTAGCTTAGAAGGCTTTCAAAATTACTTAGTGTGCCACTACATAAAAAAATATTGCTTTATAAAAGATTCACCTTGAGATCCATGCCTTCAAATGTACCTTTATGACCTTCTAAGTGATTCACTATAGTTAGCAAGTGAATTGCTTACATTTGTAAATTAATTAATTGTTGCTCACGAGTAATCACTCAGAGATAATTTAGCCTTTGTTATAGAAGATCACTTATTATAGCTAATAATTTTTTTTTGAAAGCAAATCAATACCTATGCCATACTTAGAAAAATAATGAAAATTTTTGTGAGTCATTTGCTATATGCCCCTTCAAAATTTGAAAATCCTAAGGTATTGTCGAGGTACTATATTTTTGGTGGCTTCATGGGTCATTGAGATCAATTAATATGAGATCCTAGATCCTAATTTTATCCTTGGATATGGAGTCTACAATATTATGACCTTCATGCCAATATTGTCAAATTTTTGGTTGCCTTCATCCAATTTTTTGAGGTAGTAATCTCACTATTTTTTTCTATTTGTTATCACTCAACAACTAGATTGAGATGAGGTCTTTCACTTCTCCTATAAGGTTTTCAAAAGTATTTTTTGATAACTCCTCATTTTTTAATTATCTCTTATATCTTGGTATATATTGACTCCAAATTCTTGTAGGTTTCAACTACATCCTCTTGATTGGATTGGATCTTCTTCTTCGAACATAGCATCAATTAAATCATTATCTAAGATATGCATTTGATCAAACATATAATGCATTAAAGTAGAAACTAATCCCTAAATTTCCTTATTCATTTATTGTGCTTGGGCCTTAAGAGATGCCAAGTTGTCTTTGCAGACTTGGAGGTTTCTTAAGATATTTGGTATCTTCCTTAATTTTTGACTAGGTCACTACAATCCATCCCAAGTTGCTATATCTATTACACTATCATGAACAAAATGAATTTAAGGACCTCCTAGTATTCACTCCTTAGATAGGTGTTTTTCCACTTGGTCAACTATTTCTACTACCTTTTCTAGAATCTATTCTATAAAAGAGGTAACAAAAAAGTACACAACCATTTTTTACCTCTCTCTTAATTTAGTCTTAGAGGGACTTGAATCATTATATATCATGAGCCACCTTGGGATCTATAGTTATTTTCATCTAATTGAAGGCTATCAACTCCACAATCTATTTATACTTTGCTTTTAGGGCCTCTTAGAGTTAACTCTACTCCTACATGATTTTTTCTATAAAGTATTATAGTTGTTGATTATTTTTAGCCTTAACAGGTAAGGATTTAAGTCCTTGACCTACTTATTTAGCTGACATTATTTTAAGCCTCTCCTATCAAAGCCTTACTCTCTTATTAGAGATTGTCTATCTACTTCTTCAACTGTGCTACTTCTACTTTGAGCTCCTTATTTGTCCTCTAGACTACTTCATCCTCAATGTTTAGGAGACCAATATTTATGGATGTACTAAGCGTAAGCTGGTTTGCAAGTTGGACCATTTGGTATGGGCCTATTCCATTCAGGTCTAGATCAAACACTTTGGTAGTTAAGGAACTACCATTTATTTGGTAGTTAAGGGTTAAACTTAGTAGCATTAGTAACATAGATTTGATCTCCTTTTCTTGCTAACCACAACTACATAAGGATAGAAGCCTTGGATGTCCTTTCCATGAGTTGTTTATACTCTTTATTCCATCATTTCTCTTTGATATTAAGGACATAAAATGCCTTTATAGCATATGTCTCTTCAATATCACATGTAATTATCCATGCAAAGGCCATGCTTGATCTAGTAGACATGCTAGTTTGAGGGGGTTCCCCTATAGAATTATACCCTTGAGCTACAAAATTGGCACCATTGCCTATAGGAGAAGTTGTCTAGCTTGACATGTGAGGTGGATGTGTGGAAGTGGAAGACAAAGTGAGTTCATTAAACTACATGGTGATAGTAAGAAATGGAGTGGAAATGGTGGAAGTGGCTTATGACACCAGCTATAATAGTGCTTCAATTAGTGGTGATATTATTAGAAAGGGCATAAATGATGGAAGTGATGGGGTATATGGGACGAATGATTTTGTGGTAATGACTTGGATGGTAGGTTATGGGAATGTTATGATTGGTGTGGTCCCAACAATGATAAAAAAATATTAGGTACATGGTGCCTTTTAGATAACCATAAGCTACACTAGTGGAGGGTGAGAGACATGTAAAAAAAAAAATGAAAAAGGAGATAAGAAGGTGGTATAGAAGAAGAATAGATAGAGGAAGATGTTGGAAATTTTGAGTCCTAAAAGTTAAAATTGCCATTGATTTCAAGAAATGAAGTCAACATTAATATCAAGGTTTTTTGTCAAGGAACAAAGTTGTCAAAGTTGTTATTTGATATCGAAGAAGAAGCCCAAAGGATTCAGTGCAAAGTTAAAAGGGAGATATAATATTTTTTATAAATGATTTAAATTCAATAAGAATTTAAATTTTATAAATAAATATTATTTACACCATGGAATGCAATGTAAAGGAAGGGTTTAAAAATTAAATCTTATAATTATAATTTATAAAATTTAAATTCTTTAGAATTTAAAATATTTATAAATTATAATTAATGCTGACGTCATCCAATTTAATAAGGCATCTTGTATAAATTATAAAGTGTTTATAAAGGTGCTGATGTCGTTGAAATAATTGAAGCACCGAAATTTGAATTCAATAGTGACTTCGTATATAAAAGAAGGCCACAAAGACCTTTGCAATATTAATCCTCGATCGAATTATTGAAAGCATCATCAAAAATATTAATTGTGAATTCGAAATATTTGTGAGGAAGAAGACGAAACAAGTGTTTTTCATCTCATGCAGAAGAAGAAAAGCGAGTAAAGTGGGAGCCCAAATCAAAGGTGGATGTGGTGGTCCTGTGGCAGTGCACATTATTTTTAAGGCGCTTGTGGGGAGATGAACCCGCGTTCGAATCCCGTTGAGGCATGTGCGGAGGAAGAAGTTTTTGAGTTCTTCGTAATTCAAAAGGTGCCAAAGGAAGGTATAAAGGGCACAAAGGCCCTTTTGGTTCTAAATGTGCGTTGGGCACACGTGGTTGAGGAGCTCGTGACTAGGGCGTTTACAGAGGCATTGGTGAGGGGTTCAAAACCCACGGAGTGCAAGGTAATAATTTTATTATTATTTTTCAATTGCCTAAAGTTCAAATTTAATATTAGTTAGGAGTTATAAGGAATATTAAGAAGTTTTTCTAGGCAAATGAAATAAGTGATAAGGAGGAATAAGGAGTGTTAGAAAATTACTATATGCTGGATTGAAATTTTAAAAGGGGAAGATATTATTTTGTGGAGTAATAAGGTGAAAATTAATTTGCCTTAAAATCTAGAAGGTCAAAATTAATTGTAGGTGTTAAAATTATTTAAGAGATTGTGGAGTTGATAAGGTGTAATTTTGATATCATTTTGCATTGTGTTTTGTTGAGGAAATTATTATCTTCTAACTCTTATTGAGATTGGCAAAGAAGTAATTGTGAGTGTGGCAGATTTGTGAGATTAACTTCTTGTCAAATAAAAAGGTATGGGTAAATTCTTTCTTGGTTGAGTTGATTGATTGGCTTACTAGAAAATAAAGTTTGGAGTGAAAAGGATTTAATTAGGGTTTCCTTTTTGAAAGTGTTTGAATTAATGCTTCAAGATTTTTTGGAATTAAGAGTTGTGAGTAAAACCTTGTTTTATAAGCATTTCTATTGAAACCATTGGATTGTGTGAAGAACTTGAGTTAGGGTTTTGAAAAGAACATGAGTATCATTGTTATGTGAAGATTGAGTTATAAGCATTGTTGTTGAAATGAGTTGTTGGGAAAAGAACTTGAAATGGGATTTGAAAATAACATGAGTATCATTGTTATGTGAAGATTATTTTATGAGCATTATTGTTGAAGTGAGTTGTTGTGCAAAGAACTTGAACTAGGGTTTGAAAAGAACATGCGTATCATTTTAATGTGAAATTTATTGTTGAGAATTGTTGGAAATATTTTGAGTTGGTTGATATATGCTTGGACTAGGGTTTATGAGAAAGGACAGTTCCATTAAGTAATTGGTTGAGTTGAGTTGGTTGAGCCTAGTCAAGTGGTTGTATAAAGTGATTGTTCAAGTTCCATAAAACAAACTATTTTACATTCTGATTTCAATTGTGAAAGTGATTGAGCATTGAGTATAGAACATATTGAGTCTCTAACAATTCTCTTTATGCTTCTATGAGATTGAGAAAATTTTGAAAGTGATTGTGCATTGAGAGTAGAACATATTGAGTCTCTAACAATTCTCTTTATGCTTTTATGAGATTGGACAAGTTCTATGTGTGGACTTGTTAAGTAGATTTGAGGTAAGTCTTTGAGGAGACTTGTGGATTGATTTTGTGTGAGCTTTTGTGGAAGCTTACAATACAAATTTGGTTAAGTTCTAGAGAGGACTTATTGAGCATATTTGAGCAAGTTCTAAAGAGGACTTGTTGAGCAGATTTGAGCAAGTTATAGAGAGGACTTGTTGAAAATATTTAGATAGTTATGTGTGAGATTTTTGAGTAGATTTGGATAGGTTTTTAGTGGACATGTTGAGAAGATTTGGACAGGTTCTGAGTGGACCTATTGAGCAAATTTTTGAGTGGATATGTTGAGCAAATTTGAGCAGGTTCTGAGTGGACCTATTGAGCAGATTTAGACAGGTTCTGAGTGGACCTGTTGGGCAGATTTGAGTAGGTTTTGAGTGGACCTGTTGAGTAGATTTGAGCAGGTTTTGAGTGGACCTATTGAGCATATTTGTGCTAGATCGACTGGATTGTGTTTAGTGTAGATTTGAGTGAGCTTGTTGAGAAGACTTGTGCTAGACCAACTAGAATGTGTTTAGTGCAGATTTGAGAAAATTTATGCTAGACCGATTGGACTGTGTTTAGTGCAGATTTGAGTGAGTGTGTTCAACAAACTTGTGCTAGACCAATTGGACTATGTTTAGTATATATTTGAGACATATCTTTGGAGGTGATAGAGCATAGAGGACAGTAGTATCTAGTGGATACATATCCATTAGCTAGGGTAGTGAGGACAAGTCTTCTGAGTGGGGATAAGAGTCTTCAGTGGAGAGAGATCCACAAGACAACGTAGTGGAGGCAGTAGTATTTTATAGGATCACCAACCATAGCAAAGGAGAAGGAGTTCTCCTATGGATAGAGATCCACAAACTAGATTTAGGGGATCAACATATCCTTTGGAAAGAGGTCCATAAACATTGTAATTAGGAAGGATTCCCAAGAGATTGATTGAGAAAATTTTAGTGAAATATTTTCTCTATGGAGTAGCCCACATTGGGTGAACCACATAAATTGTGGTGTCTCTATTGTGTATGGTGTTTTGTGCATTGCTTTTATTACTGCTATTGATACTGCTATTTATACACTACATAATATTGGTTTGGAAAGAAAAGTAAAAAGTAACCTTATACTGCTCACCCCCCCTCTCAGTATAAGCTTGTGTTATTCAATTGGTATCAGATCCAGTTTGCCTTCATAAGAGTTTAACAACTTGAAGGGAAAGCTAACAAGAACACAATGGATCCTAAGGAGGTGTCCTCGACTAACTCAGCACTAGTCTTTGATGGAAATGACTACATGTATTGGAGTATGATGATGATGATCTACCTAATGGCACTTGGTAATGAAGTTTGGGATGCAGTGGAATTTGGATATGATCCAACAATCAATCCTCCTATAGATAAGGAAGGTAAGCTTCTACAACACTATAATTCAAAAGCAATGAATGCACTTGTGAGAGGTTTGCGTAGAACAAAGTCTATGAAAGTTATGCATTGTAGAACTGCAAAAGAAATGTGGGATAAATTGCAAGGTATATATGAAGGAGATAAAAGTGTCAAGAAAGTAAAGATACGAAATCTCAAAGGACAATTTGAAACATTGAGAATGAACGAAGAAGACAATATCAGTGCTTATCTAATTCGAATTGATGAGGTTGTTAATGATATGCAAGGACTTGGAATGAAGATTGATGAATCATATGTTTGTGATAAAGTCTTAAGATCTCTTCCAAATAGATTTAGTGAAAATGTTTCTTCTATAGAAATATCATTGGATGGTGATACTTTAAAAAGAGATAAGTTGCTTCGTATGCTAACAAATTTTGAGATAAGAACAAAAGATCCTACTCCCTAGAAGGAAGCAACATTCAAAGCAATCAAGAAAACAAAGGGTAATAAGTTATAATCAAGCAGTGAGTCATCCAGTGATGAAGAAGCTAATTATGGCATAAGAAATAAAGGTTACAGAAGACCCATAGATCTAAGATCTGTTAAGTGTTTCAATTGTGGAAATTTTAGAAATTTTACAAAAGATTGTAAAGAACCAAAGAACAACAATGGTGAAGAAAAATAGGATCATAGGTACAAGGAATCAGAAAGATATAAGCACCAAAAGAAAAGTAAGGATGAACAAAGCAAATAAGGAAATAAGTTATTTCAAAGACAAAAGAGGAGCTACTATGAGGATAATGCAAGTACTCAAGTGATAGTGATGCTAGTATTTCATACAATGATAGAGATGAAGTTTTGTTTATGATTAAAGAAAAAGAGCCAATTAAGAAAAATCCAGTTATTCTCAAGTGTTTTAGATGTGGTAAATTTGGAAATTTTGAATATGATTGCACAAGGGACGGTTATAACTTTAGTTATGATGAGTATGAGAATGCACTTGAATGACCAGATGAAAATATTCTAATGACATTATTAGAAGAAGATGAAAGTGATCATATAGAAGACAATCCTAAAGAGAGTAATGATGTGGACAAAGGCAAACAAATAGAGGATTATTCAAAAGAGAATGATTATGATCTCAAGGGAGAACTCATATATGCCCTTGACACGGTAAATAAGGTAAGAAAGCAACACTCTAAACTTGAAATTTAGTTTCAATAATGTGATGAAGAGAGAATATTGCTCATAGAGGATTTAGAAAAATCAAAGGCTAAGACAAAGAGGTTCAAGGATAAGTTAGAAGCAAAGATCTTAGAATGTGAGAAGTTAGCACAAGAAGTGGCACTACTAAAAGAATATTTAGAGGACTCCAAAATCAATATGAAGGAATGTAAAAATAGCTCATAGAATTTGGATAAGTTCATCAAGACACAAAAGCCTACATCAAGTAAAACAGGTATTGGTTTTGAACAGGTTCAAAAGAAACAGGAAGAAGAGTCAACTTCAAGTTCTGGAGAAGATACTTCAGATGAACATACTTCATAAGAAGATAGTGTAAAAGACATTGAGACATAAGAGGATGGGTTGGACAATAGTGAATTCAACAAAAATAGGAACAGTGCACAAAGAAGATACATATGGAACAACAATCAGAATAGGAGACAAATAAGGTCAAGATGAGGAAGCTTCAATGGAAGATATTTTTCATGTCACAAGTTTGGGCACATGGCTTCATAGTGCAGGACACATAAAAGACAAGAATATGGGAATGGAAAACCTTTCTATGGGTATTGCTACTCATGTAATCAGTTTGATCACAAGGCAATGAATTGCAAGTTTCATAACAGAAGAGGATATGTATTCACTAGGAGAAATCCTAAGAAATTTGCACCTCCAAGGAATAATAACATTAAGTGTTATAAGTGCAATAATTATGGTAATACAAAAAAGTGGTGCAGAGCAAACATTCTAGAGACAAGTATGAATAGGAACTTGAACATAAACAAGAATAGGAATAGGAATATGGATATGAACATGAACAGGAATAGGAACATGGACAGGAATAGGAATAAGAACATGAATGTGAATAGGAATAGGAATAGGAACATGAACATGGATGTGAACAGGAATAGGAACATGAATAGGAATGATGACATGAACATGAACATAGACACAGATAGAAACAATCAGAGTATTCAAAAAATTCAGAAAATAAGAGAAGAGGATAAAGGTAAAGAATAGTGCTTTCTAGTAGTAGAAATACTCCCACCCTAGAATTAACCACCTTAAAAAAAGGTGGGGGAGGGGCTAATCTAAAAGGCTCATTCTTAGCCCCGAGCCCCTAATGTGACCCTTTGCCATTGATGTCAAAGGGGGAGAGATATTTGAGTATTGGGGAGAGATTTGATACTTGAGAGAGCATTGAGCCAGGGGGAGTAGTGTCCCAAGGGAGCAGCACAAAAGAAGAAGTCAAGTTTTCGGTAAAAAGTTTTTGGGTTGCCATCAATGGCAAACGGGGATATTGTTGGACATTTTGAGTCCTGAAAGTTAAATTTGTCATTGATTTCAAGAAATGAAGTCAACATTAATATCAAGGTTTTTCGTCAAGGAACGAAGTTGTCAAAGTTGTTATTTGATATCCAGGAAGAAGCCCAAAGGATTCAGTGCAAAGTTAAACAGGAGATATAATATTTTTTATAAATTATTTAAATTCAATAAGAATTTAAATTTTATAAATAAATATTATTTACACCATGGAATGCAATGTAAAGGAAGGGTTTAAAAATTAAATCTTATAATTATAATTTATAAAATTTAAATTCTTTAGAATTTAAAATATTTGTAAATTATAATTAATGTTGACGTCATCCAATTTAATAAGGCACCTTGTATAAATTATAAAGTGTTTATAAAGGCACCGACGTCATTGAAAGAATCGAAGCATCGATGTTTGAAGTCAATAGTGACTTCATATATAAAAGGAGGCCACAAAGACCTTTGCAATATTAATCTTCGATCAAATTATTGAAAGCACCATCAAAAACATTAATTGTGAATTCAAAAGGTTTCTGAGGAAGAAGATGAAACAAATGTTTTTCATCTCATGCAAAAAAATAAAAGCGAGTAAAGTGGAAGCTCCAATCAAATTTGGATGCGGTGGTCCAGTGGCAGTGCACGTTCTTTTTAAGGCGCTTGTGGGGAGACAGACCAGCATTCGAATCCCGTTGAGGCGTGTGCAGAGGAACAGTTTTCGAGTTATTCGTAATTCAAAAGGTGCCAAAGGAAGGTATAAAAGGTACAAAGGCCCTTTTGGTTCTAAACATACATTGGGCACATGTGGTTGAAGATCTCGCGGCTAGGGCATTCTCAGAGGCGTTGGTGAGGGGTTCGAAACCCAAAGAGTGCAAGGTAATAATTTTATTATTATTTTTCAATTGCCTAAAGTTCAAATTTAATATTTTTTAGGAGTTATAAGGAGTATTAATAAGTTTTTTTAGGCAAATGAAATAAGTGATAAGGAGGAATAACGAGTGTTAGAAAATTAGTATATGTTGGATTGCAATTTTAAAAGGGGAAGATATTATTTTGTGGAGTAATAAGGTAAAAATTTATTTGCCTTAAAATCTAGAAGGTCAAAATTAATTGTGGGAGGATACCCCTGCCTCCTTGGGTCTTACCGAAAGTGGCATCCCTTTTGGGATGTTTTCCACAAATTAAAAAAAAACAAAAAATAATTGTGGGTGTTAAAATTATTTTAGAGATTGTGGAGTTGATAAGGTGTAATTTTGATATCATTTTTCATTGTTTTTTGTTGAGGAAATTATTATCTTCTAACTCTTATTGAGATTGGCAAAGAAGTAATTGTGAGTGTGGCAGATTTGTGAGATCAACTCATTGTCAAGCAAAAAGGTATGGGCAAATTATTTCTTGGTTGAGTCGATTGATTGGCTTACTAGAAAATAAAGTTTGGAGTGAAAAGGATTTGATTAGGTTTTCCTTTTCAAAAGTGTTTGACTTAATACTTCAAGTTTTTTTGGAATTAAGAGTTGTGATTAAAATCTTGTTTTATAAGCATTGTTGTTGAAACCATTGGATTGTGTGAAGAAATTGAGTTAGGGTTTTGAAAAGAACATGAGTATCATTGTTATGTGAAGATTGAGTTATAAGCATTGTTGTTGAAATGAGTTGTTGGGCAAAGAAATTGAACTAGGGTTTGAAAAGAA
This sequence comes from Wollemia nobilis, assembly GCA_028583015.1. Taxonomy (NCBI): domain Eukaryota; kingdom Viridiplantae; phylum Streptophyta; class Pinopsida; order Araucariales; family Araucariaceae; genus Wollemia; species Wollemia nobilis. The sequence goes on along the minus strand of JAQPPZ010000613.1, from coordinate 924,705 downwards.
CATGAGTATCATTGTTATGTGAAGATTGTTTTATGAGCATTGTTATTGAAGTGAGTTTTTGTGCAAAGAACTTGAACTAGGGTTTGAAAAGAACATGAGTATCATTGTTATGTGAAATTTGTTGTTGAGCATTTTTGGAAGCATTTTGAGTTGGTTGATATATGCTTGGACTAGGGTTTACGAGAAATGGGGGTTTCATTAAGTAATTGGTTGAGTTGAGTTGGTTGATCCTAGTCAAGTGGTTGTATAAAGTGATTGTTCAAGTTCCATAAAACAAACTATTCTATATTCGTATTTGAATTGTGAAAGTGATTGAGCATTGAGTATAGAACATATTGAGTCTCTAACAATTCTCTTTATGCTTCTATGAGATTGAGAAAATTGTGAAAGTGATTGTGCATTGAGAGTAGAACATATTGAGTCTCTAACAATTCTCTTTATGCTTGTATGATATTGGACAAGTTCTATATGTGGACTTGTTAAGAAGATTTGAGGTAAGTCTTTGAGGAGACTTGTGGACTGATTTTGTGTGAGTTTTTTTGGAAGATTACAATACAGATTTGGTTAAGTTCTAGAGAGGACTTATTGAGCATATTTGAGAAAGTTATAGAGAGGACTTGTTGAGAATATTTGAGCAAGTTCTAGAGAGGACTTGTTGAGCAGATTTGGACAAGTTCTGTGTGAGCTTGTTGAGCAGATTTAGACAAGTTTTGAGTGGACCTGTTGAGAATATTTGAACAGGTTTTGAGTGGAACTGTTGAGCAAATTTGGATAGGTTTTGAGTGGACTTGTTGAGCAGATTTGAGTAGGTTGTAAGTGGACCTATTGAGCATATTTGGACAGGTTCTGAGTGGACCTATTGAGCAGATTTGAGTAATTTTTGAGTGGAATTGTTGAGCATATTTGAGCAGGTTCTGAGTGGACCTATTGAGCAGATTTGTGCTAGACCAACTAGACTATGTTTAGTGCAGATTTGAGTGAACTTGTTGAGCAGACTTGTGCTAGACCGACTAGACTGTGTTTAGTGGAGAGTTGAGTAGATTTGTGCTAGACCGATTGGATTATGTTTAGTGTATATTTGAGTGAGTGTGTTGAGCAGACTTGTGCTAGACCGACTGGACTGTGTTTAGTTAGATTTGAGACATAGCTTTGGATATGACAGAGCAGAGAGGATAGTAGTATCCATTGGATAGAGATTCATCAGCCAGGGCAGTGAGGACAGGTATTCTGAGTGGAGATAAGAGTCTTCAGTGGAGAGATATCCATAAGACAACACAACAGAGGTAGTAGTATTCTAGAGGATCACCATCCAGAGCAAAGGAGGAGTTCTCCTATGGATATAGATCCACAAACCAGATTTAGGGGATCAATATCTCCTTTGGATAGAGGTCCATAAACATTGTAGTTGGAAAGGCTTCCCAAGAGATTGATTGAGAAAATTTTAGTGAAATATTTTCTCCGTGGAGTAGCCCATATTGGGTGAACCACGCAAATTCTGGTGTCTCTATTGTGTATGGTGTTTTGTGCATTTCTTTGATTACTGCTATTGATACTACTATCTATATACTACATAATATTAATTTGGAAAGAAAAGTAAAAAGTGCCCTTATACTGTTCACCCCCCCTCTCAGTGTAAGCCTGTGTTCTTTAGAAGAAAGGGGAATAGTGGGTGGTGGTAGGGAAGTGGTAGTGGCAACAATAGTAGCCATGATGCTAGTCATTCCCAACTTGGGAGGGAATCTTACTTGAGGTATTTCTCCATCCTAAATATGATATCTCTATTGTTTTGTTGGAAATATGAGCATGATTTGTTGTCATTGATGTCAAGAGTCAGTTTCAGTGAGCAGGACAAAAAGAAAGGTATTAAGGAGTCAGTTTTTGCAAGAAAAAGAGTGCTTCTAGACCTAAGGAAAATAATATTATAATGCCCCTAATTATAATATTCAAGGTGGTTATATGAGGTCTAAAGAGCAACGAGAAGGCCCAAGAAAAATAATATTATAATATTTTATTATAATATTAGAGGTCTAAGGTTGAGACCTAAAGATTAAATTAATTATAATAATTTCATTATAAATTAATTTATAATTTAAATTTGATTAACTCTAAAGAGTTAATAAATTAATTATAAGTTATTTTATAACTTAATTTAATAAACCCTAGAGTTAGGATTATAAATTTTATAATTCGAATTTTTGAATTAATCACGTCGATGTCGTCGAAGACACCTCATTATGCATATAAAGGAGGGAAGAGACCCAAGGCATAAGGTATCCACAATTTTTAATTATTCCCTAAGCAAATTGTATGCATAAGTTTTCGTTAAGCAAGAGGGAGAAGAGTCCACGTTTGACCCTTTTGGCAGGCGAGCGAAGGAAGAAAACCGACAAGGCACAAAGGCCTTATCACCACCTAGCCAAGTGGGCTAGTGGCAAGTGGAAGTGCCTAGGAATGTGAGGTCCCACGTTCAACTCGCAGCGAAGGTTGGTGTGTAGTATTTTGAGCGCTAAGGATGCCAAAGACTTTTGTTAGTATTACAATGGCACTGAGAGGGAGGGGGGTGAATCAGTGTAGTTATTTAAATTCAAATCTACAACTCTTAAAGCTAAAGCAAGGAGAACTTAAAACAGATAAAGCCAATATAACAAGAGAGCATTCCACAACACATGATTTAATGAGGTTCACCAGTTTTGGCTACTCCTAAAAAATAGACTGCTTGGACTCCCATCCAAATCCAACCTTTGCAAAGAACCAACTTTACAAATAGTTTACCAAAGACACACTGGAAGGAGCACCAACCCCTAATTTATCCGCACCAACTGAAAGGAGCACCAACCCCTAATTTACCAACACCAACTGGAAGGAGCACCAACCCCTGATTCCAAGCACCAACTTGGATTTCTATTTTGAATATTAGATTGACATAAATATGCCTTCACTTTTACAAGACCCTTACTGGTCTATTGCTCATCCAACCTCTCTTTCAATTCAGGAAACACATATTCTTTCTGCGCACTTGCTGCCGCACTCTCTCAGTCGTGCTCTATTAGCTGCGCTCTTTCTTCATCGCTCTTCACTCAGCAGTGCTCTATATTCTATTTTTTATAGCACTTTCTCTCTATTCTGCAACACGCTGCTCTCTCTTCTTGCATAGAGCTCAACCTTACTACTTCACACAAATCTCCTTTTATAACAGTGTTATGTTTCTATTCTTAACTTCCATATTCGCGCATGTAGCCTATTAATAGTAACGACTTATTTATTCTCACATGCAATCTTATTAATAGAACGGTTATTTGTTTGGGCTTCGAGAAGTTTCTCTGTCCAACTCGTGGTCTTCGTCTGATGACTTTCAGTAACCACTTCTGCATGATATTTCTTTGTAACGGCTCTTGTAACTGCAGTAATGACTTCTTTCATCGTCACTCGTAATCGCCTCATGAATCGCCGTAATTACTTCAGTTTACTATTCTTATTTAACTGCATGATTTCTATCTATAACTGCACCTGTAACTGTTGTACTGAATTCAGTTAACTCTTCTAATTTTGGTTGCATGTATTTCCTCTACAAATGCATCTGTAACTGTCGTTTTCCTTGAGTTAACTTTACTTCGACTGGGTTCTTCTTTTTGCATGGCAAAAAAAAATATGTCGTGATATTGCGACATTTCTATCGTTTTGAATTTTTCTTGGTCGTTGACCGCGAAAACATAACATGTCGCAATATCATGACACTTTTCGCCTCCTTGTCCTCTTCTCGGCTTGCACCCGCAAAAACACATGTCGCGATATCGCGACACTTTTCACCTTCGTACACTCTTCTTGGCTTGCACCAGCGAAAACATGACATGTCATGAAATCGTGACACTTTTTGCTTCCTTGCACTCTTCTAGGCATGCACCAACAAAAACATGACATGTCATGAAATCGTGACACTTTTGCTGCCTTGTGCCTTTCTCTGCCTTTCGCCCGTGAAAACATGACATGTCGTGATATCGCGACATTTTCCGCCTCCTTGTCCACTTCTTGGCTTGCACCCGTGAAAACATGACATGTCACAAAATCACGACACTTTTTGCTTCCTTGCACTCTTCTTGGCTTGTACCAGTGAAAACATGACATGTCGCGAAATCGTGACACTTTCACTACCTTATGCCTTTCTCTACTTTTAGCCCGCAAAAACACATGTCACGAAATTGCGACACATTCACCTCCGTACACTCTCTCTCCTCTTCGGGTCACGAAAACCCGACATGTCACGAAATCGTGACACTTTTTCTCCTTGGCACTTTTCTTCTCATCGGGTCGCGAAAACCCGACATGTCGCGATATCACGACATATTTTCTTCCGTACTGCCTCTCTTGCAAATTGTCGCAAAATCACGACACTTTTCTTTGCAAGCTCTTTCTCTCGAAACTATCACGAAATCGTGACACATTTTAGTTCGTACTGCCTCTCTTGCAAATTGTCACGAAATCGTGACACTTTTCCTTGCGAGCTCTTTCTCTCGAACCTGTCGCGAAATCGTGACACTTTTTCGTCCGTACCATCCTTCTTGCAAATTGTCGCGAAATCACGACACTTTTCTTTGCAAGCTCTTTCTTTCCAAACATGTCATGAAATCATGACAGTTTTCTTTGCTTGCGCCTTCTCTCCGAACATGTCACGAAATCATGACAGTTTTCTTTGCTTGCGCCTTCTCTCCGAACATGTCACGAAATTGTGACAGTTTTCTTTGCTTGCACCTTCTCTCCGAACATGTCACAAAATAGTGATAGTTTTCTTTGCTTGCGCCTTCTCTTCGAACATGTCACGAAATCGTGACAATTTTCTTTGCTTGCGCCTTCTTCTTCGAACATGTCACGAAATCGTGACAGTTTTCCTTGCACTTTCTCTCTCTTCCAACATGTCATGAAATCGTGACAGTTTTCCTTGCGCTTTCTCTCTTTTCCAACATGTCACGAAATCGCGACAGTTTTTCTACTTGGCTTCTTTTCCTCCAACATGTCACGAAATCGTGACAGTTTTTCTTTCTGGCCAAACATGTCATGATATCGCGACAGTTTTTCTTTCTTCTCAACATGTCGCGATATCGCGACAGTTTCTCATGCTTACTCAACATGTCGCGATATCGCGACACTTTTCTTACTTGTCTTTTTCTTTGAGATTTTGCATATGGGCCACTTCGGTCTTCTTGGAAAATCATTGTACATGCTCTGTATGACCTCTGAACTCCTGTCCACTACATCAACCGATCTCTCTAATGACCTCTGCACTCCTGTCCATTGCATCAACCGATCCTCTATCTGTGTTGACAACAATGACAATACTTTGGCTGCACCTTGCTCATCAATGAACTTCTATCCATTATACTTTGGCTACACCTTGCTCATCAATGAACTCCTGTCCATTGCACTTTGGCTGCACCTTGCTCATCAATGAACTCCTGTCCATTGCATCAACTGATCAACCTGATTGTGTTGACAACAATGAAAATACTTTGGTTGCACCTTGCTCATCAATCTCCCCATTTGGAATTGTTGGCAACACACGTAATTGTGTGCAATTACCTGTAATTCTTCTCCCCCTTTGACAATAATACCAAAGGGCGGCTGCAGACTCCCCCTGAGTTCAGATCTATCTTCAACTGTGTTGGCTGCTGGATCTCTATCCATTGAGACTTTGTCCTCTGTACCCTGTCAATAGGCTCACACAGAATCTATTCAATATTATAGAATCATAAAGAGAATTTTTAGAGACTCAATATGTTCTATACTTAATGCTCAATCAATATATCAATTAAATCTCATAGAAGCATAAAAAGAATTGTTAGAGACTCAATATGTTCTATACTCAAATCTCAATCTCAACTCAACTCAACCAATCACCTCAATGAACATCCCTTTATCATAGACCTTAGTCGAAGCATGTATCAACCAACTCCGTGTAAGCATCAAACACTGTATCATAACTATTTCCCAAAGACCTTCTCAAAGGCTCAATTAATCATGCTCAAGTAGTACTCAAAATGAACTCAACAAAAAATGACAATATCTAATCAAATCCACTTCATCAACTTTATCATCGGCACTCTCCACAATTTTCTTTGGCCTCTTGACTACCACCTCCTCCATGACTAACGACTTTGCCTCACGTCCGTTGTGCAGCTTAATGTCTCTGGTTTCTAATGACTGTCATGAATGTTTTTATCGCTTACGCAGGTATTTATAGTGGACCGTTACCTTTAGAGTTGAAACCTCAATCTACGTGCAGTCATCAACTCTCGGTATTTTGCTTCTTGCTAGGACATATGTCAGGGCTACTGAATGTCTTAGGCAAACAATCTTCACATGATTCCAGGGAGCATTTCTCCTCGTTGCGATCAAGGGATTGCTTGGGCAATATCTCGCATTTCTCAAATAATGCAAGACTTTCTTAGTTGCATAGGCATCTTGTCCTCCTTGACGCTTCACCACCTGGGCGCTCTTCTCTTAAGTTAATCACCACCCTTCAAGGTACTGCCACAGTCAACGACATGAACTGAACCACACTTTGGAAACTATACAACAACTCACCGACTTCTTTCCTTTCATCCTCAGATAACCACACAAATATATAGGAGCATTAAAATAACCTTTAACATTGCTCCCCCTGAGGATGTGCTACCTGGAGCTACTTAGTGCAATAGAGGAGTAATCTCCTTCTGTCTAAGGAGACACGATTCCATTTCTTCTGTCTTTCTCCAGACTTTCTTGACCACGGGTTTGAGTTTTTCAACTACATCCCTATTTTGCACATTTTCATGAACTTGAACATTTCTCTTGGGAGGTTGTCTTTTGTACATCCTTGATGGATGATTCTTTTCCTTTCTTTGATGCACATGATTTCTTCCCTGTCTGTGTTGCATTCTTTGCTTCTGATGAAATCTACTTTGATGCATATGATTTCTTTCCTGTCTGTGTTGCATTCTTTGCATCTGATGAAATCTATTGTCTTGCCATAGATTAGATACAAAATTTCTTGGACAAGACCTTGCTATGTGCCCATGACCATTACATTTAAAACATTGCACATGGTGTTCAATAGATGTATTTCTACCAAAGATAACTCTTTGATCTATTATTCAATCCACAATACATTGCCTTGTGACCATACTGGTTGCATCTGAAACTATAGCCATTAAAAGTATTATTATGAATAGAGTGAGAGTGATAGAACCTCTTTTGTTGTGGTTGCTTTACTGTAGATCTCCTTTGAGATTTTCTTCCTTTTGAAGATTCAGCTTCAAGATTTTCTTGCTTTTATTCTTCAACAGTGGACTTCTTCTTCTCTGCAAATTTAGAAGATGAAATTTGTTCAGCTTCACATCCAAGACCAAGCTTACACATGGGGCTTCTTTGTTGCCTTATCATTTTATCTAGCAACTCTGTGCTCTTCTCAAATTTGAGATTTGTATTGGCCTCTTCTAGTTGTTTCCTCAATGAAACAATCTCCTCTTCTTGCTGGTAGCAAACAGTCTCTTTCTCATTGATTTGAGACCTGAGCATATCTTCAATCCTTTTGTACTGTTCTACTTGTAGCTTTATATCAACAATAACTTTGTTAGATTCCTCTTCACTTGTGCTGCATACATCATCCTCATCATCCAGATGTGTCTTCAAGGCTTCTTCTGATTTCTTGGCCTTTTGAACTTGTAGGAAGAGATCTTCAATATCATCCCCATATTCTTCTAACTTCTTGGACATTATTTTGTTATTTTTCTTTTCTATACTCAACTCTTCAAGTGCGGCTATCAACTCACCTTCTAGATCTACTTCAATCTCTAGGTTTTCATTGCATACTTCAGAATCCACTTCTTCTACCTTCTCTAGTTTAGTTTTCTCTTCCATAAGAACTGAAACTGGCTAAGATGCCTTTTTGGAGGAGGATCTATTCTTCTTACCCATTGCGTACTAATCCAAGATCAACCTTAGCTGATTTAGCCTATTCAAAAACTTGGCTCTGATAACAAGTGTTAGTATTACAATGGCACTGAGAGGGGGGTGGGGTGAATCAGTGTAGTTATTTAAATTCAAATCTACAACTCTTAAAGCTGAAGCAAGGAGAACTTAAAATAGATAAAACCAATATAACAAGAGAGCATTCCACAACACACGATTTAACGAGGTTCACCAGTTTTGGCTACTCCTCAAAAATAGACTGCTTGGACTCCCATAAAAATCTAGCCTTTGCAAAGCACCAACTTTACAAACAGTTTACCAGCACACATTGGAAGGAGCACCAACCCCTAATTTATCTGCACCAATAGAAAGGAGCACTAACCCTTGATTTACCAGCACCAACTGGAAGGAGCACCAACCCATGATTCCAAGCACCAACTTGGATTTCTATTTTGAATCTTAGATTGACATAAATATGCCTTCACTTTTACAAGACCCTCACTGGTCTATTGCTCATCCAACCTCTATTTCAATTCAGGAAACACATATTCCTTCTGCGCACTTGCTGCTGCACTCTCTCAGTCGTGCTCTATTAGCTGCACTCTTTCTTCACCGCTCTTCACTCAACAGTGCTCTATATTCTCTTTTTCATAGCACTTTCCCTCTATTCTGCAACACGTTGCTCTCTCTTCTTGCACGAAGCTCAACCTTACTACTTCACGCAAATCTCCTTTTATAACAGTGTTCTATTTCTATTCTTAACTTCCATATTCGCGTATGCAGCCTATTAATAGTAATGGCTTCTTTATTCTCACATGCAATCTTATTAATAGAACGATTCTTTATTTGGGCTTCGAGACGTTTCTCTGTCCAACTCGTGGTCTTCGTCTGATGACTTTCAGTAACCACTACTGCATGATATTTCTTTGTAACGACTCCCGTAACTACGTGTAATGACTTCGTTTCATCGTCATCGTAATCGCCCCTATAATCGCCGTAATTACTTCAGTTTACTATTCTTATTTAACTGCATGATTTCTATCTGTAACTGCACCTGTAATCGTTGTACCGACTTGAGTTAACTCTTCTAATTTTGGCTGCATGTATTTCATCTGCAAATGCATCTGTAATTGTCGTTTTCCTTCAGTTAACTTTACTTCGGCTGGGTTCTTCTTTTTGCATGGTGAAAAACAATATGTCGCGATATCACGACATTTCTGCCCTTTTAACTTTTTCTTGGTCGTTGACCATGAAAACATAACATGTCGCGATATCGCGACACTTTTTGCCTCCTTGTCCTCTTCTCGGCTTGCACCCACGAAAACACATGTCACGATATCGTGACACTTTTCACCTCCGTACACTCTTCTTGGCTTGCACCAGCGAAAACATGACATGTCGCAAAATCATGACACTTTTCGCTTCCTTGCACTCTTCTCGGCATGCACCAGCGAAAACATGACATGTCGCAAAATCGTGACACTTTTGCTGCCTTGTGCCTTTCTCTGCCTTTCGCTCGTGAAAACATGACATGTCATGATATTGAGACATTTTCCGCCTCCTTGTCCACTTCTTGGCTTGCACCCGCGAAAACATGACATGTCGCGAAATCGTGACACTTTTCACTTCCTTGCACTCTTCTTGGCTTGTACTAGCAAAAACATGACATGTCAAAAAATCGTGACACTTTCACTGCCTTGTGCCTTTCTCTGCTTTTAGCCCACAAAAACACATGTGAAATCGCAACACATTCGCCTCCATACACTCTCTCTCCTCTTTGGGTCGCGAAAACCTGACATGTCGCGAAATCGCGACACTTTTTCTCCTTGGCGCTTTTCTTCTCATTAGGTCGCGAAAACCTGACATGTCGCGATATCGCAACATATTTTCTTCCGTACTGCCTCTCTTGCAAATTGTTGCGAAATCACGACACTTTTCTTTACAAGCTATTTCTCTCGAACCTGTTGCGAAATCACGACATATTTTCGTCTGTACTGCTTCTCTTGCAAATTGTCGCGAAATCGCGACACTTTTCCTTACGAGCTCTTTCTCTTGAACCTGTCACGAAATCGTGACACATTTTCATCCGTACCATCCTTCTTGCAAATTATCGCGAAATCGTGACACTTTTCTTTGCAAGCTCTTTATTTCCAAATATGTCATGAAATCATGACAGTTTTCTTTGCTTATGCCTTCTCTCTGAAAATGTCGTGAAATCATGATAGTTTTCTTTGCTTGTGCCTTCTCTCCGAACATGTCACAAAATCATGACAGTTTTCTTTGCTTGCGCCTTCTCTCCGAACATGTCACAAAATCATGACAGTTTTCTTTGCTTGCGCCTTCTCTCCGAACATGTCACGAAATCATGACAGTTTTCTTTGCTTGCGCCTTCTCTCCGAACATGTCATGAAATCGTGATAGTTTTCCTTGCGCTTTCTCTCTCTTCCAACATGTCACGAAATCGTGACAGTTTTCCTTGTGCTTTCTCTCTTTTCCAACATGTCGCAAAATCGCGATAGTTTTTCTACTTGGCTTCTTTTCCTCCAACATGTCGCAAAATCGCGACAGTTTTTCTTTCTGGCCAAACATGTCGTGATATCGCGACAGTTTTTCTTTCTGCCTTCTTTCTTCTCAACATGTCGCGATATCGTGACAGTTTCTCATGCTTACTCAACATGTCGCGATATCGCGACACTTTTCTTACTTGTATTTTTCTTTGAGCTTTTGCATATGGGCCACTTTGGTCTTCTTGGAAAATCATTGTACATGCTCTGTATGACCTCTGAACTCCTGTCCATTGCATCAACCAATCTCTCTAATGACCTCTGCACTCCTGTCCATTGCATCAACCGATCCTTTGTCTGTGTTGACAACAATGACAATACTTTGGCTGCACCTTGCTCATCAATGAACTTCTGTCCATTATACTTTGGCTGCACCTTGCTCATCAATGAACTCCTGTCCATTGCACTTTGGCTGCATCTTGCTCATCAATGAACTCCTGTCCATTGCATCAACTGATCAACCTGACTGTGTTGACAACAATGACAATACTTTGGTTGCACCTTGCTCATAAAATTTTTGTCTTTTGATGCATAGGTGGAAGACAAAGTATTGCATGCACTTTTGCCTTCCACATAAGCACTTAGTTCATGCATCTTGGTTGTCGCGGCTAAGATGCTAGAGGTTTCATGTTGTGGGATCAAATCCCACCGGAGCACTTTGTGAGGTAATTAATTTATTTGATATAAATTAATTTGTGCTTCTAAGGCTGTATGGTGTATTTATGAGCTTAGGGAGATATAAGGTTGATAAAATTAAATATTTTTTTTTTAATTATTTGGTGGTTTGAGTTGTTTAAGAGCGGAGTTATAAGGTTTAATAAAAGATTTATTTTTATGTGTTTTGGTGAATGCTTATTTAAAAGGAGTAATAAGGTGTATTTCAATTTTATTATTTTTGTAATTGAGAAATATTTTTGAGAGAAAGTTAGTGTGATATTTTGTTATCTAACCTTAGAAATTGGCAAATAAGAAATTGTGTTTAAAACAGTTTTTGAGGTCAATTCTTCAATAAACAAAAGGTATGGTCACATATTCCTCGTGAGTGATTCTTGGATGTTGTGAATGCTAATTTGGAGAGAAAAGGGTGGTTTGATAAGCATTGTTTGTTCTACGTAAAATTTTATGATAATAAACCTTATTTGAGAAGAATTATTGAGTTTGGTTTTTTGGAAAGAAAGTTGATACTAGAAACCTTGTTTGATAAGCATTGTTAAAAATATTGAATAAAGCTTTATATACTTGACTAGGGCTTGTTAAAGAACATGAGTATCATTGTTATGTGAATTTGAAAACTATATTGAACTAGGATTTGTGAAAGAACATGAGTATCATTGTTATGTGATATTGTTTGATAAGCATTACTGGAAATAATTGAGTGAGTGTTCATATACTTGGACTAGGGTTTGTGAGCAAGGAGTATTTCATTGAGTGATTTATTGAGTGGAGTTGATTGAGCCTAGTCAAGTGGAAGTGTTGAAGTGATATTTCTAGTTTTGTGAAACAAATTGTTCCATATTTTGAATTGATTTGAGAAAGAGGTTGAGTGTTTGTGAGTGTGAAACATATTGAGTCTCTAACAATTATCTATATGTTTCTATGATAAAAAGAGAGATTGAAAGCAATTGAGCATTGTGGTGAGTATGATACATATTGAGCCTCTAACAATTCTCTATATGTTTATGTAATAAAAAGAGAGATTGAAAGTGATTGAGCATTATGATGAGTGTGAAGCATATTGAGTCTCTAATAATTCTCTATATGTTTTTGTGAGATTGGACAAGTTCTAGTGAGGACTTGTTGAGCAGATTTGAGGTAAGTCTTGGTGAAGACTTGTTGAGAAGATTGGACAAGTCTTGGTGAAGACTTAAAGAGTAGATTTGAGATAAGTCTTAGAGAGGACTTGTGGATATATTGGTGTGATATTTTGTGGAAGTTTACAATATAGATTTGAAGATAGAGATTGAGAGTATATTGGGCAAGTTATAGATAGGATTTATGGATAGATTAGTGTGAGCTTTTGTGGGAGCTTACAATGCAAAGTTGAGACAAGTATTTGAGAAGACTTGTAAGCAGAGTTGATTGATTTATTTTTCCAAACCTTGAGTTAAGATTTTGAGTAGATCTAGAAGATTTGATTTGTGATTGAGTCAAGCTTTGTGTTAAGACTTGAGGATAAATATTGAGAAGATTTGTGCTAGATCGAAGGACTGTGTTTAGTGCAGCTTTGAGGATAGAATTTGGTATAGATTTAAGGACAGGTTTGTGCCAAACAAAAGACAGATAATGAGTAGATTTGTGCTAAACCTAAGGATTGTGTTTAGTGCATATTTGAGGATAGAGTTTGGTACAAATTTGAGGATAGGTTTGTACCAGGCCAAAGATAGATATTGAGCAAATTTGTGCTAGACCGAAGGACTATGTTTAATATAGATTTGAGATAGATATGAGAGCAACCTTTGGAGGTGATAGAGCATAGAGGATGATAGTATCTAATGGATAGAGGTCCATTAGCCAGGGTAGTGAAGATAGGTATTATAAATGAGGACAAGAGTTTTTAGTGGATAGAGATCCATTATCCAGTGTAGTGGAGGCAACCATTCTTCTAGAAGATCACTAGCCATAACATAGGAGAAAGGAGTTACCCTATGGATATATATTCACAAACCAGATGAGGAGATTGGTGTCTCCTGTGGATAGAGATCCATAAAATTGATTAGGGGATTGGTGTCTCCTTTGGATAGAGGTTCATAAACATTGTAATAGGGAAAGGATTCCCAAGACATTTATTGAGAAAATTTTAGTTAAATATTTTCTCCGTGGAGTAGCCCACATTGGGTGAACCACATTAAATTGATGTCTCTATTGTGTGTGGTGATTTGTGAATTACTTTGATTACTACTGTTGATATTGCTATTGATACATTGCATAATATTTATTGGGAAAGAAAAGTAAAAAGTGGCCTTATACTGTTCACCCCCCTCTCAGTATAAGCTTGTGTTCTTCATGTTTTTATTCCTTAGCCTCTATAAGCTCACTAAACATAGACCTATACCTCTCAAAACCTATTTTTCCCTTCATTACTATTTTACTTGTTGAATTGGCTACTACCATTATCATTGGTGTATCAAATATAGCGTTCTCAAGAACTAATTTATTCTTTAGTATCTAAGAGTTTGAGGTTCCTATAATTATTTCACTAATTATATTATCCATATTTGCACTTTTAGTGTATCTTATATTCCATGTGGTAAATAATTCATCATCAAATAAGCCATTACTAGTAGACTTTTCAATTGTACCCCTTGTATCTCATCCTTTGCCATGCTAGGATATTTCTATTTGTGTACCCTAGGTTTCTAAGTGCCCATAGCCTTTAATGGTTTATTTTAATATTTTGTTCAAAATAATACTTTAATTTTATGTAGAATACATGCCACCCTAGTGTGTTAGTATACAAATTCAGGATTTTATCCTTATACCCATGGTCACTCCCTAGAGTGGTAAGGGATAAATATTCATTGGTATTAGCCTCTTGTGGAATGTTGTATATTTTTTCATGTGCAAAGAAGGTATCCACATTTTGGCTCCTTAGTATCTTCTCAAATATTCCTTATGGGTCATAGGAACAACAATATCTTAGTTGGTATATATCCATATCTCTTAGTCTTGCCTCACCCACTTGATGGAACCCATGCAACTTTAGTGTGATCTAAATGATTGGATACTTAATGGATAGAAGATGGTTTCCCCTTAAAGTACTTTAGGTCCATGTAATAGAGTTTCCACATGTATTCTAGATTCCACATGTATTCTAGATTGAACATGTAGTTAGGTATGTATGCAAAAAACTCAAAGAGCATGGATGAAAATCTATAGAGGAAATTGAATACTCCCCAAGTAGAAATATCTACTTGGAAATTCTCTTGAACCTATAAGCTATTGTGTCTTCTTAGACAACCTTAATGCCTTCCACATAAACTTATCCATGATTATCTTGTACATATTATAGAAGTAGTAAGAGGTATTATCCACTTCTTGGTAGGTTTTGTATCTACACTTAACAACTAAAATGTATTGACCATCAAATATAATTGTTTTAGATATAGAATCGATATTTATTCTAATAAAAAATGATCCAAACCAAATAGGATGTATATTTGAATTTTCTTTCCTTTATAAATACCTTTGACTAACTATCCATTTGATGTACTATGTAATTGGAATAAAAATAATTTATGAATGACTAGGGTAGGTCTGGATAATGTAAAGAAGATCAATAATATCTTCATAGAGCTTAAGATCACTCCTATCCCCAAAAATCATGGCTATAATTGAAAATACCATCTATATATCCTCCTTAAAAATCTCTAGTTCTAGTGAAATGCTATTTTTTTCTAGTAAGTTGGGCTTCTTTTGGTAAGGTATCAGGAAATATTACCAATAAATGGTTTTGTAGTGTTAGTAGAATTTCTTTTAGATTTTCGGGTTACAAGACACCCATATTTCTAGGCAATCAACAACCTTAAGCATTTTTATTATAACTATCCTATTATGTAGATTACATAATTACTCCATTGGGGGAGTTTAAAACTTCTTTTTATGAGGGTGATGAGTGTCATTTTTCATTCATCATTTAATCATTGTGTGTCAATCCAGGGCGGTGTCCAAGGCTATATACGAAAGAAGGCTCCAACAGGTTAAAGATTAGTTCATTCAGAAAACAGGCTTTATTGATGGATCAGTTAGTGTTTGGGGGTTTGGTGTGACCTCTAACTCCTAAGAAATGAAATGAACTCCTATTTACTTTTGCAGAAACAAAATTGCAAAAAATGAAATGACAGAATCTGAAAATGACAAAAAATGAAATGTTGCTAAATTGAAATGACAGAAAAGTAAAGTGCAGAATTTAAAACACACACACTCTTGCATGAAGGTAAATCAACTAGATAATATTAAAATAGAATTTTAACTACTGCAAAACTGAATCAACAAAAACTGCAAATATTGCAAAATGACAAGATATCTGGAAATTGTTGTGTATTGCAGAATTGAACCAATAATGACTGTAAAACTGCAAGATGACAAAATATCTGGGAATTGCTATAAATACAAAGAAATGCTGTTCACTACTGAAATTTGTATTAAAAACTACTAAAGAAATGCAAACTGGCAGAATTCTGCTAACCTGTTGTAGCAAGAATTCAGCAAAAAATTCTGTCAAAAACTGCCTTCCTCTGGCCTGCAAGTGGGCCCTTGCTTCCAGAACCAGAAGAAGGTGAGGAGCTATGCTAAGAAGATCTAACTGTTACTCATAAACCTCAACATGCCAATTGAAAATTGAAGACTGCACCTTTTTTATTCAATCTAAAAATGCATTACAGTAATGCAGGAAAAACCTGCAAATTATTGTTCTGCTACAAAGAAACTTCACTCTATGCTAATTTTGGTATTCTATTGCCTATCTATCTATATGCTCAACCATATAGGAGCTTTATTATTTATAATATAATGCTAATATGCTTGGTTACTGATTTGTAGGGATTTACAACTAATTGCATAACTGTTTCCTAGAATGCAGGAATTTGCTTTGTCAAAACTTTATCCATTCAACCTTGTTGGGCTGCATTTGTTGAGGAAATCACGTTAAGATGAGTTGGGACAACATCCTGGTCAATTGCCAATAATTTCCTCCACTGATTTATCGCTTTTTGACCACTTTCGGTTGTTCCTGCGCTGCTTATTCTTGTGCTGCTTCGAAATAACAAGCAGGTGACAATTCATTGCTTATCTGCGCTCCAAACGCATAGGGAGGAAGTTGTTGACCATTTGGATTGTTTTATCTTATCTTGTACACCCTTCTGCATTGGTGGCATGTGCTGGAGTGACTGATTCCAAGCCCTGCTGTATATGTATAGCTAGTTGGAATTTGCATGACTGTGTCCTGCTTTTACCAAATTTCTTGCATTTTAGCCTTTTGACTTGTTGCTTCCATTTGCATCACGTGGCAGTGTTGTCAGGTGGAGAAAGAGTCATGCCTATTCTCCCTCAACTGTTTCCAAGAATTTACCTCTTCTTTATTTGACAAATTCCATGCCTTCCTTCAAAGTGACAGTGGTTGGAATTTGTATGGACTCGTGGACTCGCTGTTTCCAATCGCCAAAACATGCCCAGATGCCCTTTTGGAGTGCTCATAACTTGTTCATCGTAACTCCATTTTTTACCAAATTATGTCCACGTGTTCTTGGTTATATGAACAACATTGGGTTCAATTTTCAACTCTTAATTCCTCATAAATTACTCCCTGCATCGCTATCAAGTTGGCCTTTAACACATATTTTTACCAAGATTTCCAGCTGTCAAAAAGTGTGAAACTGCCATTTTGCAGGCCCCATAACTTCCAGGTTACTTGTCCATATGCCTTCAAATTTGGGTCATGTTTTCTCTATATTATGAAGTACCATTGGTATGAATTTGGTACCTTAACTCACTCTGGATCATTCCCAGTAGATCCACCAATGTTATCTTTAACGCAAATTTGCACTGTTAACATATCCGCCAATGTTCTCTTTAATGCAGATTTGCACCTATTAAGGCATGAACAATGAGCGCAGGAACGAACAATGAGCGCAGGAATGAACAATGAGTGTATGAACGATGTAACCTTCATAACTTTTTATCTATAGCTCGGATTGACTTGCTTCAAAAAGCAAAGTTGTAGTTCTTGATGAGAGGAATATGTTCATGCCATCAGAATGTAATTGCAATACATGTTTTATTTACTACCTAATCAACTGAAATAGTGCTGAAAATAGTCAAAACAGAGGTATAATGTTCCAAACATAAAATCATGCAAACATGTAACAAATAACATATTCTAATCACTATTTGGCACTTTAACTTTGTCATATTTAATATTATGGTAGTTTTTATATGTCAACCATAGTGTAATAATGAGGCATTTCTAGGCCTCATCAGAGGGGGTAATACCTCTCCACAATAGTCTCTACCAACTCAAGCCAACTCCATACTTGTGGCACTAGGTTCATGGCTAACCTAGATATCCAAATATGGCTTATGGAAGAGGAGTTAGTTTGGGGTCCCAGGGTGAACCTCAGAAATTTATTCCTAACTTTATATGTTTGTAAGGATCATCAAAGAGCTCCTTAATTCTCTTATGAGGATGGAATTTTTGTCTCTTTATCTTACCTCTCTTCTTCTTTGCATTTTCCCTTGATGTTTTTTCTATCTTTACAAGGATTGAAATTGGTGAAGATGGAGCAAATGTGGGTGGAGCAACAATAGTGAAAGGGGGTGAAATGGGGCATGCTTAAGGTAAAGATCAACTAAAGGAAAAAAAATGCTATCCATGATGGTTGGGGATGGAAGATGAATAAAATAGGGGTGAAAGTAAAAAATTGTTGGAAGGGTGAAAAACTACAAAGTCAAGATAAATACAACGATTAATTAAAAAATTGAAGCAATTTTTTTGTAAATTGGAGTGATTGACTCAATTTGGGGATGCTTGGAAATTTGTTTGGAATAAAGCATTTCACTTGCGTATATGATAAATTTTCCCAATTTAGAAGATTTAGGTTATTTTGGACTTCAAAGTAGTCAATTGGAAAGGATAAGTGATTCACTTTAGGGATTCAAGTGATTTACTTGAGGTGGAGTAGTGATTTAGTCGTCAAGCCTTTAAAATTTATCATTGCTTAGAGGTTTTGTCCAAATATTTTACTTTGGAGTAATTCAATTGAATTCAAGCAAATCATTTAATTTCCCTTAGCAAGGAGAGATTAGTGATTTCAAAAGGTAGTATGTGTCAGGTTCAACCCAATTAGTCAAGGCATTAAATATACTATATTAAATGATTTACTTAACTATATCACTTTTGCCTCAAAAAAGGAGAGCATACATGTAATTAACTACAAGTGGAAAATAAAATGAAAGGCCCCTCAGCCTCCAAAGGTTATACACCCATATGGGAATCTAGCACTTTCTCATGCCTTGGCATGAGCTTGTCCAAGCATGGAGGTTAGGCTATTAGGGTTTTATTTACCTCACCTATGGATTGACATGGGTGGGTTTAGGTGTGAGTGGCTCACTTTCTTTCATGAGTGGTCCACTTGTTATATCCAGTGACTCACTCAATCTAAGATCCTTTATGATTTTTTTTAATACATTAATCTTGTATGGTACAACATACAAGGAGATGTTATGACATGTTTGACCTAAGTTCATGGAAGAGAGGGAAAGGATAAGATATAGATACTATAAATTTTGCAATAATGGGAATGATTGAAGTAGATTTTATATAGAGAAAAGAGAAATGTGGTTACTAAAATGATAGCAAGATTTTAGGTATTTGGGCCTATGATATTAAAATTTTGATAGGGCACACTCCATAAGAAGTCACATTTTTGGTGTTATCCTAGTTTTTATTGGTCTTCATCCTAGTTGAATGTGATGGCTTTCTAAGCCTTAATACTACCACAAAATATCACAAGTTATAAATATTAATTGCTCAAAATGTATACAAGCCTTATTACACCACTTTCTCTTAAATACTATAATAATTGTTCTTCTTATTGCTATATATTGTTATGGATTATTGCCTTGATAATATAGCCATAGTAGTGTGACTTTTTGGATACTTGAATAGAGCTCTCCATATGCCAAGTCTCATGAATCTTGGCTTTACTACTTGCCGCTTGCATAATTGTTGAATACTTGATACTATAGCATATGCACACATATACATGACACTTACACTTCTATAACTTGCACACTCTAATCTAAGACAATTGTGCACATAGAATCAACTTACACTTGCACACTAAATCACATGACACTTGTGCATTTTCTACACATTACAACTTTACATGACATTTGTGCATTTCTTGCACATTCACACTTACATAAAAGAGGAAATATAACTCACACTCTAAACTATGACTCAAACCTAATATATTATTTATAAATGTACCATGAAGGTACCATGGGGTTACATTAGCATGTACCAAATAATGTAATAAACTCCACTAGAATGCAAGATATCCTTATTTGTAGTCCATCTTTGTGGCTCACTTGTCGAGCCACCTTTTGTCATCCTCTTGGTTTTTCACTATTCTATTGAAAGTATTTATTTTAATATTTCTATAAGGACAATAGTGAATTTATCCATATTTGCATGGGCTTGATGTTAGTGTCTTCCAATGTAACATGGTATAACATTTTAAGGGAAGGTAGTTCCAAATTTATTGGTAGCATGACCTCCTTTCCATATAATAGTTTGTAAGGGGAAGACCTAGTGGATGATTATAGAACTATTTGATTTTCCATAGTGATTTATGTAGCTTGGCATTCTAGTACCTTTATGATTCAAAATGGTTATTTTTAGTGTAAAAACCCAAAAATACCAACCCAATTGTTTTTGAAAGGAAAGATTACAGGTAAAGGTTCACAAGGAATAAATCCTTCTTTTATTTATATTAGCATACAAGGCTTCACCACATTTGAGTTCCAAGTCATTGTAGACAACACTCAGTAGATAGGAGTGGCCAACTCTCATGTTTTTTGGGATTCACCTTACTAAACCTACATGTTTATAAGGATACCAATAAGTGATCCCCCATATTTCCCATACTTTCATTGTATAGGGACCATTTGACCATGGTATAGGGATTATCCTTTAAATCCCATGACACTTAAAGAGGGACACTTATTCCCTAACTATAATCTAAGTCTATCTAGGTAGGTTAATCAAGCATAGGGCCTTGGTGTTTAGTTACCACACTATTATGGGCTAACTAAGGTCATTTCCACTTCATCGACGATGAACATGATCCTAATATTAGTTACCACACCTCTATGGAATAACTAAGGTATCACCACTACTGACTTGTGAATGGTCCCACAACTTAAGTTGGAGTAAACCTGAGCCTTCTTGTTCAAGGTGTAATGATTCACAATAAATCATGGCTATTGTATTAACACAACTCCTTCTAGGGGCATGAGTCCCTAGCTATTGCATTCTCACAACTCCTTCTAGGCTCATGACTACTTGGGTATTACATTCATGCAACTCCTCCTAGGATTGGGCTTTAAAATTATTGACTTGGGTCCACAAGAGAATCTAACCACCACAAGATAATATTTTCTTAACCAAATCTTGCACTTTAAAACATAAATTGAAGGTAAAGAAACATACATCCCATCATAATAAGAACTTTAAATCAATATATAATCCATTTAATCCAAAATGCTCTAACATAAATAATCATGTATTTAACATAAAGATGCATTACGACAATTGATAGAACTCAGAACTATCTATCAAAGTAAAATATTACTAAAAATACTTAAATGAATAGAACTCCAAATATAATTAAAGCAACACAACCTTTCAGTTTATACAATAATTAAGTTTACAAAACTCATCAAATAAAACATTCTTTTACACAGTCTTTGCTTTTCAACATCATCTATATGTTCAAAGTCCTATGAAGTCGTCCACCATAGATCTTCAATCCATCTAAGTATTTTCAAGCTTCTTCATAATGAGGAATCCACCCACAAATTATGAGGTATACTTAGGGATCAAGACAACTCTATATGAAATGTAACATAAATATTGCCATGCTCTAATATGAAAATAACCATGCACAAAATATAAGCAGGCTATAAAAAGAGAAGACTATTTCTCTTTATAATGATCCCTTAACTCACAAAATTCTCAGGAATCATTATATTAGTTTCTATTTCAAAACAAAATTAAACATTCAAAATAAAAACAAGAGAATCCCATACTTCTCTTTATAATGATCCTTTAATCCACATAGATCTTAGGAATCATTATAATAGTTTCTCTTTCAAAACCAAATTTAAGGACCCAATATCAATACAAGAGAATCCCATACTTGTATTTATAATGATCCATTAATACACATAGATCATAGAAATCATTATAATAGTTTCTCTTCCAAAATAAAACTTAAACATCTAATAGGAATACAAGAGAACCCCATACTTCTCTTTATAATGATCCCTTTGTTGGAAATATGAGTAAGTTTTGTTGTCATTGATGTCAAGAGTCAGTTTTAGTGAGCAGCATAAGGTCAAGCATCAATTTTTGTGAGCAATGCAAGAAAAATATTGCTTCTAGACCTAAGGGAAAATAATATTATAATATGCTTATTATAATATTTAAGGTGGTCAAATAAGGTCTAAAAGAGCAATTGGAAGGCCCAAGAAAATAATATTATAATTTTATATTATAATATTAAAGGTCTAAAGTAGATACCTAAATAATTAAATTAATTATAATAACTTTTTTATAAATTAATTTAAATTTAATAATACTAAGGTTAGGATTACAAAGGACAAGCAATCGAATTCAAGGTGCCGATGTCAACTACCCAGGTGTTGTAGGTGAGTTAGATAGGAGAGGGCAATCCTCCAAGGGAGGTCCCAGGTTCGAATCTCCACCCTACCAAAAAGCTGTATTGGGTACCAAAAATCCAATTGATAATGTTGGTGCGGGCAGGGCTGGGTGTGACCCCCGGGTGAATTTGATGGTTTAGAACCCCCTGTTCGTGGTCTCTTAGACAAAGGCAGCCCCGCAAGGGGTTTTTCGTTTTAAAAAAAAAAAAATGTGCCGATGTCAACTACCCTTTCCATCCACCGACGTGTAAAAGGGAGAGCAAATTTAATATAAATACCATATGCTTTGGAACCAAAAAAATTATCCTTCGAATGTTGTTTAGTCGAAGTGCATGCGAAATTTGGAAATTGTGTGGAAGAAGAGGAGAAGAATACAAAGGTATTTTCTAAATGTGGCAATCAACGAGCACATAAGATGCTAGGAGCCTCATAGCCTAGGAGGCTAGTGTGAGCTTTTGTGAAAGCTTACAATGCAGATTTGAGGTAATTCTTGGTGAAGACTTGAGAGCAGATTGAGCAAGTTCTTGAGAGGACTTGTGGACAAATTTGAGACAAGTATTTGAGAAGACTTGAGAGCAGAGTTGATTAATTGATTTGTTCAAGCTTTGTGTTAAGGCTTGGGATAGATCTAGTAGAGTTTATTTGTGATTGGATCAAGCTTTGTGTTAAGGCTTGAGGATAGAGTATGGTGCAGATTTGAGGATAGATTTATGCCATACCAGAGACAAATATTGAGTATATTTGTGCTAGATCGAAGGACTGTGTTTAGTACAGATCATATATAGATATTGAGCAGATTTGTGCTAGACCAAAGGAATGTGTTTAGTAAAAATAAGAGACAAATATTGACTAGATTTGTGATAGACCAAAGGACTATGTTTAGTGTAAATTTGAGACAGAGCTGAGAGTAAGCTTTGGATGTGACAGAGCAAATTATAATAGTCTCCAGTGGATAGAGATCCATTAGCCATGGCAGTGAGAACAAAGGTCTTCTAAGTGAGGATACAAGTCTTCAGTGGAGAGAGATCCACAAGCCAGTGCAACGAAGGTAGTAGTATTATAGAAGATCACTAGCTAGATCAGAGGAGAAGGAGTTCTCTTGTGGATAGAGATCCACAAACCAATTGAGAAAATTGGTGTCTCCTATGGATAGAGATCCACAAACTTGATTAGGGAATTGGTGTCTCTATTGTGTGTGGTGATTTATGCACTGCTTTGATTACTATTATTGATATTGCATTGATATATTGGATTATATAGCTTAACTAAAGAAAAGTAAAAAGTGATCTTATACTGTTTCCCCCCTCTCAATATAAGCTTGTGTTCTTCACCCTTAATCTACATGGATCACATAAATCATTATATTAGTTTCTCTTTCAAAACCAAATTTAAGCATCCAATATCAATACAAGAGAATCCCATTCTTCTCTTTATAATGATCCCTTAATCCACATAGATATCTAGAATCATTATAATAGTTTCTCTTTCAAAATAAACTTACAAGTAATACATCTTATAAAAGAGAATCCCATACTTCTCTTAATAATGATCCCTTAACTCACAAAAGTCTCAAGAATCATTATATTAGTTTATTTTTCAAAATCATACACTATAAAAAACTTATAGAAGAGGATATCGTATTTTTATATTTTACATAAATAAAGTTTAACTTTCACTTTATAAAGATACATTCTCTATCTAAAATAAGGAAATATTATCTTTCACACAATAAATATATAACCTCTATCAAAAATAAATATAGCTTTATCTTTCATATTATAAAGATACAATCTCTATCTAAAATAAAGATATCTTATATTTTAGATTATAAAGATACAACTTCTTTTAAAGTAAAGATAGCTTTATCTTTCAAATTATAAAGAAGCATTGTCCTCTCACCGCAATATAAAGAAACTTTAATCCTTCATAAAATAAAGAAGCATAGTCTTCTCACGATAATATAAAGAAACTTTAATCTTTCATAAAACAAAGAAGCTATATATTTTCATGACAATATAAAGAATATTTAATATTTCATAAAATAAAGAAGCAATATATTCTCACGATAATATAAAGAAACTTTGATCTTTCATAAAATAAAGAAGCAATATCTTCTCATGACAATATAAAGAAAGTTTAATCTTCACATAAGATACATCCTTTAAATAATATAAAGCAATATTTTTCTTCATATTAAAATGTGCATCCGCTATCTAATATAAAACAAGCTTTATCTTTATATTAAAAAGTACATCCACTATCTATTTTCATATAGAAAGGTGCATCCATTAACTAATATAAAACAAGCATTATCTTAATATAAAAAGTACATCCACTATATAAATATAAAGCAAGCTTAATTTTCTTATTAAAAGGTGCATCCATTATCTAATATATAATAAGCTTTATCTTTATATTAAAAATAACATCTACTATCTAATATAAAGCAAACTTTATCTTCAACAACTTAATCCATTAATCACTGTGCTTCATTAAAACCTAGAAAGGAAAAATTATTAAAAATTAAGGTTTTTTTTCTTTCCCCATAACCATCTATGGTTCCAGGAAAACACAAAATGGATTAAAAATTTAATTTTTGTGATCTATGCTTCCATTGACTCGACTCAAATGCAAGATCAACAAAGATATAAAATCATATACAAAAGCTAAAAGAGCAAACCATTCAGGCCACAAGTAAACCAATCTAACACAACCATTGAGTGACTAATATCATGGTGGCACATAGATTACAAGGTTCATGTGTAGAGTTTCCAAAATGTGTAAACGCCAAGCTCATAACCTCAATAGAGACAACATATAACATATGACCAACAAAATAATATGTAGGTCAAAATCTAAGCTATGGTAGTAAGATGAAACAAAAAGCATATTGAAGACAAACAAAGGACTAAGGACATAAAAAATCAGTTATCATAAACTGTGACCTTGATAGCACTTGAAAACCCATGCTTGCCTATGATTCATAAGGTGTCATAGTATTCCTTGAAAAACTCCTCCTTTGGCCTGATCTCCTTTTCATTAACTTCATAATCGTAACCCCCAAATATGAATCAATGTAGAATTTAAAACAAATGAGGGAGAGGGTAGACATGATATGAAAGAATGGAAACACTCGCAATATGCCCAAGAAGGCATTACTCTAATATGTCCTCCATCCTGGACATGCTAAGGAGTAACACATTGTAAACAAAGCTAACCCTAGCTTAGCCCAATAAATTGTTAATAAATATTTTTAACAATAATAAATCCATAGGTACGAGGTGTAGACCAATTGGTTCATCCAAACCCCATAAGGGGGATGGAGGTCCAAGGTTCAAATCTCGAGCCTCGTCGGACTGAACGCTTGTCCCTTTCCTGGTGCTTTCAGCGACGTAAAAGGTTTAAAATGATTGTGGCATGGTGGTTATAGGGGTGGAATGTGCAAAGATCTGTGTGGCGGCTTCTGGGGCGGACAACGCAGAATACTGTGGCGGCCATAAAAAGTCGGACAGCCTGCTCGGATTCGTGGTGGCTACCGATTCCACCATGTAAATTTAAAAAAAAAAAAAAAAAAAAAACAATAATAAATCCAAATTAGCACCTTTAGAAAAATAATAAATATTATTTATCATTATCAAATTAATTAATACTTTAGCAAAGAATTAAATCCATTAACTAATTAATTTAATCATGCTAACGTATTATTTTTATATTCAAATTAATATGCAAATAATATATGACATTCATGCTAACATCAACAAACATAGATATACTCAAATAATATTTCACACCATTGTTTTATCCCTCATTAGGTGGTCTCATTTAATATAGTCTAATGCTATTGCCAACCTACTGAGGAGTCTTATTGCATAAGCAATTTCCTAGCCCAATGGTGTAAACATGATGATAAACAAAAATACACATGCATCTACATGAAAAGTATTTCTCCATGTTACCCTGAGCTACTAATGAACAAGTCATCATAATAATTTTCCTAAATTTCTCCCTTTGTAGGTGGTTTACCCATGTGGTCCCACCAAAGAGAGTTCCTAGTCTTGCATCCATAAATATGTCAATAGTACCATATTTTAAGCTAAAAAGGATGAAATCAACTCATCAAAAAGAACTCATGAAATGAAGCTATGTTATTACATAATTACATATATGCATAGTTTATTGTCCATAATGAGTTCTTCCAAAGAGGAGTGTTACATACTCTCCTCTTGGACTAAACACAATACTTTACATTTCCTGCAAGTGAGTAAACAAATGTTAATTTAGATAAAATTAAAAAATTTTACCCCATTTCTTCAACACAATGCTTAGAATATTGCTACCCTCTTGGTGATATTACATAGATCTAGGGTTTGTTTCCTCAACACCTTGGAACAAAACTCTAAATTATTAATTGGTCTCACCTCAATGGTAGAGGAATCTATCATATGCAAAATAGAAACACATCTGCACATGAGTAGGATTAGCAACATAATTCCTAAATAGGGATATGTGGAAGACATCATGGATCTTTAACAGGTTGGGTAATAAGGTAAGCCTAATAAGCTATTGGATAGATCTTATATATGATTTCAAAAGAGCCCAACATAACAAGGATCCAACTTGGTTGACTTTATGGTACTTTTCATGGGTCTTACCCTAAAGAAAACTTTGCTCCACATAAATAAATATCTTGGTGATATTTTCAGATCAATGTAGCTCTTTTGGCAATCAACCACTTCTTGGAGCTAAGTTGAATTACCCTAAGCTACTCCTTAGTATCATATACAACATCCAGTTTGATCATCACCCAATCCTTTGGATTGCCCCATGATAGAGGTTTTCTACAACTTTTACTATTCAAGGATTCAAATGAGACCATCCCCATTGATGCATGGTACCAATTGTTATATGCAAATTATACAATATGCAAAATGTATTTCCATTCAAATTTTAGTCCATGCAATACATACACAACATATCTTCCAAAAATTGGTTTATCCTCTTGGTATGACCATCTATTTTGAGGGTGATATGCAAAAATAATGTTCAACTTAGTACCTGTAGATTAAAAATACAACGCCAAACAAAAGATAAAACCACAATAATGGAATACAGGAAAGTTGCACAAAACAAACGATTTCTATTAATCGATGGAGTTTAAAAACTCCTTTTGAATACAACTAGGCCTGTAACCCTTTATTCGTGATACACAGTTACAAGTTATGCTAGGGTTCTCCGAAACCCTAGCTGGCACAAATGGTGGCGCTTCCGAAGAATGTATCTTCAATCCCAACAGAGTGAGTGGGCTTTGTTGTATCCCTTGCTTGGACCACTCCAACTTAATCAGCGCCATCAATAAACCGGATCTCGTCATCAAAAACCCGCACACATTAACACTATCAAGGAGTTAGAAATTAATAAGAGGGCTCCACTGTGTGAGCCCTCAGAAACAATCTAAAACCCTAGAAAAATAGAATTCAAGAATTCAACAACAGATCAATAAAAGAAAAGAAGTTACTTGCTTTAAACTAATTTATACCTGTTCTCTGTTAACGTAGCTAGACCAGGCGACACCTGGAAGTAATGTGGCTATCAAATCGGCTACGAAAGGCGCCCTGGTGCACTCGCTGAACGCCCGCGTGCTTCTGGATTAAGGTTTCAGACGCCGGTCTGAGTCTGTGGCTGTGGGTAAACGCCCGCGGGCACTTGGTAAACGCCCGTGGGCACTTGGTAAACGCCCGTGGGCACTTGGTAAAGGGGTAAACGCCCGCGGGCACTTGCGACAAGAATGGGGGATTCTGCAGAATGTTGCAGAAGAGATGGCGACGAAAGCAGCGACGGAAGCGACGATGGATGCGGCGATGGATGCGACGAAAAGGTAGCAGAAGAGAGATAGAGGGGATCAAAAAAGGAGATAGAAGAAGTTAAGAAGATAGAAAAGATCCAGGATAGAAGTAGCAAAAGACATAGGGTTTGAGCCATCAAGGTGACTCAATTTATAATCTACTCTTAGGGCACACTTTAGGGTTTTAACGACACTTTGAACGTGTGGCTAAGATTAAAGTGGATCTAAGGGTAGAGAATAAATCTAGGTTGTGAAATGGATTAAGATGGATGGACGGATGAGATTAAATGAAGGATGGACGGCTCAGATTAAATCACTTAAACTATTATTTAAATATATATATTAAAATATTATAAATATATATATATAAATATTAATTTAAATAAATTTGGGGATGAAAAATGGCGGGAAAGGTGAAATTGGGCCAAATAATGGCGGGAAAGTGTGGATTTGGGCCAAATAATGGCGGGAAGGTGGATGACCGACACGTGGTTGACAGGAAGGTATAGATGACTTGCAAGTGGCTGGATTTTGGTGTCTACAGATGCCCCTTTTTGAGCTGCTTTGTGTGAAGACACAATGCAGCACAAAAACTTAGGACACCCGAAAAGTCGGATCAGACGCAACTCTCTCTCAAGACTAAAGCACAACTTTGAAGACCAAAGAATAAAAGAATATTTAAAATTTATCAGCTTACCCCCTCAATTGGCGAGCGAGAATGGTTCTCACGAGCCAATTGGAAGAAATTCGGAAGAAAATGAACCGTTTTTGCCCCAATGGTGAAAAAGGGGTTTGTGTATGAACCATCCGTTTATGTCCCAACAGAAAAGGGGTTGGTGTACAAACCAGAAAATAATATGATTGAAGACGATATGAGTGATGTGAAAGATGAACCGTTTTCTGCCCCAACGGTTAGAAAGGGATTTTTGCCAAATTTTAAATTCCATGATCATGTAAGATGAATTCTACTATTAGGAAAGTTAAAAATTGATAACGGATGCCCCAACTCCTGTGGGTGAATCCATACTGTTGATGAAATTGCCTTGTTGGCGCCATTGATATGCAGAGATGCAATATGAAAGAGTCCAGAACTTCAGAGATGCTCCTAGTGACTGTATGGATAATTCCTCGGGTCGAAACCAATCAACCTAGGTAGCCTTAATCTCTAGCAAGACTCAAAATAATGATGATATTGAAGATTGTCCACGTTTAAGGCCCCATGAACTAGGCCATCAATGACAACTGTTGAGCAAATTAATCTTGGTATGAGGTCACTTGAAAAGTAGGATACCCAAAATTGATTTCCAATTTTCAAACAGTGAAATAATTGATGATGATAAATGGTAAGTGTCCTTATGGTGGTTTAATCCTCTTACCGAATTGCATGGATGCAAATCGCCGCAATCGCCAAGGTGATAGAATATACCACTAGATACGAGGTTTACTTTAATTTAATTTGGCAAAAATATGCATGATGAAAGAAGAATGAATGAAATTGACGATAGATCGAAGAATTGATGAATGTTGTTAATTTTGTGAAGGTTTTGAATGTTTTTAACCCAATTTGTAAATCAATGATGAATGATGCGCTTTTTGAGAAAAATGACAAAATTTGTTTCCAAAACTGTTGTAACCTTCACAAAATGTTTTATTATGATAAGAAGAATGGATGGATGCAATTTGATGAAATTTGGAGGAGGTAAGCTTCAATTTTGTAAGTTTTGTTCTTTTATTCAATACTGACACCAAACGCCGGTATGCATTTGGAGGTGGCAGAAACGCCCGCCGGTGTTTGAATGCATCATGAAATGCCCCATCTCGAATGCGCCATGAAATGCCCCACTACATTTCAGGGCGCCAAAACCAGCTATTTAAACAGTTTCAGCGAGAATTTCGCTCATTTGTGCGTTCGAGCTTGAGAGAAGTGCGTCTGAGGGAGTGGAATGAAGTGAAGTGAAGTGAAAGGTTGTGTGGGAGAGTGAAGCACGCGGGAGCTATGGCGGAGATGGGAGCGGACGCGCCAGTGCAGCCAGCTGAGGTATTTGTTCATTTAAGCAAGTACTTATTATGTGTTTTTTTTTTTTTTTGGAAAAAATTTGTAACAAATTTTTGTTTTGTTGTTTTGCAGCTTAGGGTGTTAGAGGCACGACACCGATTCTCCCCTATCATTCCGGGGATGAGGAGGTCATTGTCCCGGCAGACTGGGAGATATTGGAGGCAGTAGGTCTAGCGGAGGCTCCTGGAGGTAGTTCTAGGCTCACTAGGGGTCCTCTTTTGATGGTTAGCTTAGTGCTTAGATGCACTCTTTATGAGCCTTGGTGCTCTATTGTATATTGTAGCCTTTTGGCATTCATCGTACGCTTTGACCTTTATACATATATATATAACATGGCTTTTATTTATTTGGTGTTTTACTCTCTTTTGTGTGAATGCCTATGTTTTTGTGATGCATGTTTTTATATGTTTTAATGTTTTTGACATATGTGATGGAATGGAATGCAAAGTTATAGATGATTAATGCGAGACTAAGTAAATGAAATATGCACTAAGAAGCACTCATACTTTTAGATAGTTAGATTTAGCCAACTGTTATCATAATTGTTTAATCAGGGGCACCGAACTTGGTAGCTTGTGAATGGATGACGTATGGAATGACATGAATATGGAAGAAGATATGGAGGTTGATATGGAAGAAAATATGGAGGAAGACTGTTTTACAAAGACTCAAACATGCTAGTGGTATCAAACAAACTTACTAATACCGCCTAATTCAACTAGGACCAAATGTGTGTGCATGCGAGTTCATTAACCAAATCCGAAGCATGGTAGTGACTCTAGGCAATCAAAAACCTGTGTGTGTGCAAGTGTGTTCATTAACCTCATCTTGCATAAATTAGGTAACCCTGTTATGGAGAAGACCCCGAAGCTAGTTTGTCCGTATGAGCATTCGTGAGGTCTCTTTTGAGGAGAGACATGTCGCCACGCAATGAGTATACTCCACTCGCCACTCAAGCGTCTATAGCCCCGGTGAAGGTTAACTCCATAGTCCATGTTGTTTTTGACCTTTGTAAGCCTTGGGGATGACTACCTATCCGTCCGATCGGACAAGTAGTACGATCCTTACAACTTATTTGGGATCAGTGGTGTGTGAAAAATGTTCATTTCCTTAGAGCTTTGGGGAATCGGATTCTCAACCGAAGTATGATGAGAATTTTACCCTATCCTTACTACTCTGTTTATATTTATATTTTGTGATTGCTTGTGATAGTGGTAAGAACCACTGTTTTATGGACTATGTTTGCATGATAGGACAAACGAGGATTACCCTTTTCACTTCAAGGCACAACCCAAGGATGGTGTTATCTCTCTTTGACACAAGATGTTTTTAAGATGTGAAAATGTGATAGGTTCAAGACCGCTTTTGAAATCATTTCCCAATACTCAAGATTTTATTTAGTGTAATTTGTGATATGGCCCTAGAGAACTTTGACATGCATTTCAAAGTTTGCTTAAAACACTAGGAATGGCTGAGTGACCGAAAACATTTTGGCAATGTAAATATGTGCAAATGGAAAATGGGTGTACGAATGACAATTCGGTTTGATGGATTTTATGAAGGTGCCCCCGATTAAGGCAACATGACTTTTGCTTGACCAAATTTTATATCCAAAAGATAGAATGGTCTCTAACATGATATGCAACTATGGCTGAAAATGAAATGTTATGGTTTTCAATGAGATGTATGCACATGAAATGCAATGTTTTTGAATGAGATGTATGCAACTAACAATGAAATGCAAATTCTTTTTATTTTATTTGTTTTTTTTTTTTTTTTTTGTACAAGCCATGTATATATGTACATATAAAATTCAAACTATGCGTAGAATGCCCTCAAGTGTATAATATTAAGTGGTTCGGGTTCTTCCTCTCCCTCTAAACTGGCAAGTCTATAAGTTCCATTACCCACTCTTTCAGTGACCATATATGGACCTAACCAATTAGCCGCGAATTTATCTCGAAGATGCGGCAATGCATTGGTGTTTTGTTGATTCTCTTTAAGGACAAGATCCCCTACTTGAAATTCTCTTAGATGAACTTTGGCATTGTAAGCACGTTTCAATCGGTCTTGATAAACTCGCAAATGCTCTAAAGCATTGATTCATTTTTCATCTATGAGTGTGAGTTGATCAAGACGTGCTTGTCTAGCAGTATCATCATCGATAAATTCCTGCAAAGAAATTCGCAAGGAAGGGATCTCGACGAGGCGGAGCTAAGACTGGCGGAGACGCTAAGTACTGCTTGATGTCATCAAAGGCTTTCTGACACTCATCTGTCCATGAAAATTGTACCCCCTTTTGTAGTAGGTGGCAAAATGGCCTACATTTATCAGAAAGTTGTGCAATAAAGCGACGGATTGAATTAATCTTTCCTTGTAAACTACGCAACTCCTTCAAATTAGTTGGGGGACACATTTCCATAATGGCTTTGACCTTGTTTGGGTCCACCTCAATACCTCGTTTAGAGATAATAAAACCTAGGAGTTTGCCTGAGGTAACACCAAAGACACATTTCTTAGGCTTATCCGGATCATATGGATTATGGAGCGGGGTGAATAAGTCTTCGAAATTCATTGTCGACTTATGGAAGAAAGGATGGGCGAAATGGAAGGGAAAACCTGTGAAGACCTCGGAAGACCTGAGATGCAAAACAACATAGTTTTTGAGTTTTTTTTTTTTTTTTTTTTTTTTTGTAGTGGTGAAAACCACTATTTTAGTATATACATATAATACAGGTTTGGATTATGGCTTATGGATGTGGCGGAGGGGGTGGTTCACCTCGTTCTTGTGGAAGAAGCAAGCGAAAGATGGCTTCTTGGAGAGGGAACAATTGGAGATAAAACTCGTCTTGTTCAGTGAGGGGAACAATGGGCGCCGACTCTTCTTCAGATTCATCACCATTTGACATGACGTCAAATTCTTCATAGGCTTCATCTTCGGATTCGTCGGGGTGGAGGATTTCTTCTTCTGAATTAAGATTAATGCTTTGAAAAGCTCGTTCAAAAGAAGAAAGGGATGGAAGTGGTTGGTAGCCCGCACCAAAACGCTCGCTGGGTCTCTCGATATGGCATATCGATGCGTTCAGCTACCCCTTGCTCGTATCGACCTAGGCCAAATTGCTGCCAATTATGTCCGTGGAAATAGCGAGAGGGAAAACCCTCCATCCTTTCGATATTGGCATGGACTGGATGCTTAGGTTCTAGTATGGTGGTAGGACTAGAAGATGACTCTATTCCCCCATATACAAAATTAATGGAATTTGGCATAGAACCCATGTTATAAACCGATCCAATGGATAAATGTTGGTCATGTGGACGACCAAAATCTTTAACTCGTTTGCACATTGAACGGTGTGATGTGGACATCTTGAATGGCATACTCACCAATACCCGCATCAGTGAGATGGACCTTGACTTGGGAGGGAGATGGACTAGATGATGGAATAGAAGAATGTGGGATAGAAGAATTGGAAGGATTTGGTTGGGTTGATGCTTCACTAACTTGTGAAACATCAGCCGGTGATGGTTGGGAAGATGGAGGAATAATAGGTGATGTTGAAGAAGGTGTAGAAGAAGGGGGTAATGACGTGGAAAGAGATGATTGGTCATGGCCACATGTGCATGTGGTCACTGATGAAGAAGAAGGAAGATTAGTTGATGAAGAAAGTGGTGAATGAGATGGAATAGCGGAAGAGGAAGATGGTTGCGATATGATGGGTAGCTCCTCAGGAATGGGAGCTTTAGAAGAAGATGGTATAGAAGAAGTAGATGGGGTCAAGAAAAGATGAGTGGATGGCAACACAATCTCATAAGGATTTGAGACATAGTTGCAATGTTTGAAGGGTTCAATGTCAGCAGGTACACAATGAACTCGTCCCTCATATACATACTTCAGACATTGATGCAAGATAGAAGGGACACATCTCATCTCCCTAAGCCAAGGCCGTCCAAGCAATACATTGTATGCCATGGTCCCTTCCAAGATGTGAAACAAGGTATGCAAAGTTCGGGCCCCTACCTCAATGGGCAAGATAACCGTGCCAACCGTGGAAGATAAAGCATCATTGAATGCTTTAAGAGTAAAAGTCGACTTTGTGATAAGGGATGGCGACAGCTTTAGATGACTCAACGCCGATGTTGTAATGATATTGATTGAGGAACCGGTGTCAATTAAGACTCTCTTGAATGGCTTGTTATCGATCTTGGCCATGATATGTAGTGGAGGATCTATACTTTCTGTTGACATAGGTTTGATTTCAAAATCATAGAAAGTGATGGAGGGCTCCATGCATGTTTGAATACTCCCCACAAAGTTGTTGAAGGCATTAGTATCTTGAGTTTGAAGCTCGATTGACTTTAATATTTCCATTAATGCCTCTCTATGCGGGGGAGATTGTTGAATGAGGTCATAGATCGATAACTTGGCGTAAGCCATTTTTAAACCGGTAGTTAACCGGCTACTCAATGACATGATGGGTCGTTGGCGTTGAGTAGAATGATTTAGCGGTTGTTGAGAAGTACTAGCACGTCGTTGGGTCACCGTTACCCGAGGTGGACCGGGGTTTGTACAGTGTGGTCGTGGTTCAGCCTCGATTTGGTTGGTTCGCCCTTTGACCCTGGGTTACTACGTTAATAGTACCCACAAAACCTTGGTATTGTTGTACATGGTTGACTTGATTAGGAGGAGTTACCTGAGTTACTCCCCCCGAAGTTGTTGGAGCTTCCTCCCGATGTGGAAGGGGTGTTTGAAATATACCAAGATTTTGATTTTGTTGGGCTAAGGGGCTATCCAATTTAATGGCTCCAATCTCAATAAGATCTTGGATCACATGTTTGAAATCTGTACAATTATTGATATCGTGCCCATTTTGCCTATGATAAGGACAAAATAGGTACTCCTTGTAATACTTCCCCCTTCTAGATGGGTCTAAAGGTTTAAACTCGGGTAAAGTTAACTCGATTTGTGCTATATAACTTGTTGAATATGACCGCATATGGTTCATCTAAAGGTGTGAATTGTCGCTTGGGACGATTGTTTTGCCAAGGTCGAGTTTCCATGGTTGGCCCAGGATTGGGAGCTGGTTGAGTAGGGGCGGGTACCGCATGATAAGCAATTGGTTGCGGTTGACTTTGCATTACTTGTTGTTGTTGAGCCATTACGGGT
Source organism: Wollemia nobilis (assembly GCA_028583015.1). NCBI lineage: Eukaryota > Viridiplantae > Streptophyta > Pinopsida > Araucariales > Araucariaceae > Wollemia > Wollemia nobilis. The sequence goes on along the minus strand of JAQPPZ010000613.1, from coordinate 889,696 downwards.
TGGCTCGCCACCACTTGATTAACTTGGTTAACATTTGAGGCTGTATTAGCCCGTGCTTGTTTGTTTTGGCCATAATTATTATTTCGTTGTTGGCCCTTTTGTTGCCATTCTTTTCTACGGGGTTTTAAAACACCCTCTTGGACTTTAATTTCTTCTATGATACTTGCTTGGGCCAAAGCCTCTTCAAAAGTCCCGTATTGTTGTAATTGGAGTAACCAAGAGATAGGTTTTAGACAACTCTGGGTGAACATTTTGGTTAACTCCTCCATTGGTAGGGAGAATGGCAGTTTATTAATGATAGCCCTCCAACGGTTTCCAAAGTCATAAACAGTCTCATCGTCATGTTGCTTGAGCTTGTATAAGTCGGACAATGAAACTCTCTTTTGTACATTCAGGGAGAATCGTTCTAAAAATAGATTAATCAATTGCTCGTAAGCATAAATGCTATGGTGAGCTAAATGATTGTACCATTGTACAACATCTCCTCCTAATGTCTGAGGAAAAGTTCTGAGCATAAGAGCATCATTATTTTGGATTCTAAAGCAAGCATGCATGAATGAGCTCACATGTTCATGAGGATCCTCAGCTCCTCGAAATTTGTCAAACTTCGGTAATGTGAAATCGACTGGATATGGTGGTGAAGGTACCGAAGGATGAATTGGTTGATTGATCAATGACCTTAGCGTAGGTTTCTGACTAGATGAGCCAGGCATGTTGAGCATAAGGTTGTCAATCTGTTGTTGCATAGCATGGAGTCGTGGATCTTCATTAAAATTTTGACTTGTTTGATGATTATGATGATGCAATGGAGGAGTGGAAAATTGATGAGATGGGATGAAATTGCCTGAATTAGGCGGTGTGGAATGGACAGGTTGTTGGTATGGATGATACCGAAAAGAAGGTGATTGGGGTAGATGATGAACTGGACTAGGTTGGGAGAAAGGTGGGGTAGGAATGGACACCACCGAAGATTGGGGTACCCAAGTGGGGCCTGAGCTAATAAAAGCTGGCTGGGTAGAAATTGGTTGGGGTGTAGGATTTACTACGACAGGTGGTTGAGCATTTTGTTGCTGTTGTTGCAAAATCAATTTGTCGAGATACTCCTTAACCTTATTAATCTCTAACCCAAGGGAGGTGGGATGATTGGATGAAGGTGGAGGGCAGGCTGCCATGGTAGTCACAGAAGACTGCATAGCAGGGGCGATGAAGTTGGGAGGGCAGGCTGCCATGGTAGTGGGACGCAGAGCAATGAAGGTGGCCGAAGTAGGCGATACCCGGGAAGGAACAAGAGACTCGTGTCCTGGTAGGGTGAAACCATAAATGGTTTGGGAAGAAGAGGGTTGAAATTGGTTATGGCTAGAAGAGTTTCCACCAACTTCATAAAGAGAATTGGTGTACACCCAGGTACATGGAGGAGAAGGTGGTCGGGAAGACACTACATTTGTCTCCAAAGGAGGACAATTGAGCATCTGGGAAGATGTTGGAGATGAAGCCGGCTGAGCAGATACAACATTAGCCTCAAAAAAAGGGTTAGTGTAGACCTGAGTGAAACCAACGGGTATGGTTGATGCAATATCCTACTGAAAAATAGAATCTTGCATAGGGGAATCTTGGATTGGCTCAAGGACATAGCCAGTGCCATCTCTTAAGTGAGTTTGCACTTGGGCCATATCAATGTGGACAATATGAGAGGAATTGTCTTCCTCCATGGGCATGGCCATGTGGTAGATGGTAGAAGGACGTGAAAGTCCTGCAGCGAAACTTGCTTGAAATTCACTAGGATAAGTGGCCATGTTGGTGGTGGGGATGTTCTGTGAATTTCCCATTTGATTATTTAGATTTAACATTTTAGATTGATTCCTTGTTAAGACCATAGAGCAATAAATCTAAACAAATTCAGAAAAGAAGAATGCAAAACTAGAATGATAAATTTACACTACAAAAATTATCATAAAACAGTCACAACCTAGGTTTCAACCAATGTGTCTTACCTTGCGGTTAATTAATTATTTTCTCGATCTTAATCAGTAGTAAATTTTAAGTGTCCGGTTTATGAGTTTTGCATGTGATCTAATCTTGAATTATTCACAAAAAAAGGTAAAAACTATGGCTAGGAAAGGACAACGAGATTCTTACTCGGTGATGAAATCCAAGCAAGTTTGCTCGGGGGTGACCTATGGTGTCTAAGGCAGAAGTTTAATGGATGGAGATGAATTCCACCGTCACTAAACTTCAAGCAATACCTGGTGATGAAATCCAGATATTACTGTTTTAAATGCAATATGAAAATGCAATGAATTTTTTTTTTTTTAAATGTTTTAGTTATCTAATGTGTACATACAAGGCTATAAATCAAAAGTTCTAATGATCTAAGCAAGAGGCTACTGAAAACATGTCATTTCCTCCGAAGAAGTGGAGTACACCGTTTAAAACCCCCCGCCTACCAATGATATCGGATATCAAAGGAGCAACCGGAAGGTTCGTCCACTTCTCTGCCTGGAATCACCCAATGGCAGGAGTACTATTGACATCCAATCAATAGTCCTACTTAGATAATTAAAACAAATAATTCGTAGCTATTCTAATATGCAGCTAGGTATGCAAATTTTTTTTTTTTTTTTAATGCAAGCAACAATCAATAATGCAATGCAAAGAAAAATGTAATTAAAAATAACTGTTCTTTTCCAGATTACTTAGTTTTTGTTCATTTTAAAGTAATGATCCGAAAAAGAAACAAAATATGGCAGAAAAACCAAAAACGTAAAAAGTACAACACTTACTTGGAAGCCTACGCTTTTCTGTAAAACTGACTTCAAACGCCCACGGGAGTCTCGCACAGAGCTGAAACGCACCTCTGCGTTTCGTATTGGACTTCCGGACGCCCTCTCGCGTCTCGCTGCGTTTCTGCAAACTCAGAAACCCTAGTTCGCTGGAACAACGAATTTCACGATTTCTGGAACCTGCAAAATAAAACAAAAAACAGGAACAGATTAGTAAAGCAAGTATTAAAAATATGAAACCCTAGGGGGTCCCACCGTGATCGCCATTTGTAGATTAAAAATACAACGCCAAACAAAAATAAATAAAACCACAATAATGGAATACAGGAAAGTTGCACAAAACAAACGATTATTATTAATCAGTGGAGTTTAAAAACTCCTTTTGAGTACAACAGGGCCTGTAACCCTTTATTCGTGATACACAATTACAAGTTATGCTAGGGTTCTCCGAAACCCTAGCTGGCACAAATGGTGGCGCTTCCGAAGAATGTATCTTCAATCCCAACAGAGTGAGTGGGCTTTGTTGTATCCCTTGCTTGGACCACTCCAGCCTTAATCACCGCCATCAATAAACCGGATCTCGCTATCAAAACCCGCACACATTAACACTATCAAGGAGTTAGAAATTAATAAGAGGGCTCCACTGTGTGAGCCCTCAGAAACAATCTAAAACCCTAGAAAAATAGAATTCAGGAATTCAACAACAGATCAATAAAAGAAAAGAAGTTACTTGCTTTAAACTAATTTATACCTATTCTCTGTTAACGCAGCTAGACCAGGCGACACCTGGAAGTAATGTGGTCGTCAAATCGGTCACGGAAGGCGCCCCGGTGCACTCGCTGAACGCCCGCGTGCTTCTGGATTAAGGTTTCGTACGCCGGTCTGAGTCCGTGGCTATGGGTAAACGCCCGCGGGCACTTGGTAAACGCCCGTGGGCACTTGGTAAAGGGGTAAACGCCCGCGGGCACTTGCGACAAGAATGGGGGATTCTGCAGAATGTTGCAGAAGAGATGGCGACGAAAGCAGCGACGAAAGCGGCGATGGATGCGGCGATGGATGCGACGAAAAGGTAGCAGAAGAGAGATAGAGGGGATCAGAAAAGGAGATAGAAGAAGTTAAGAAGATAGAAAAGATCCAGGATAGAAGTAGCAAAAGACATAGGGTTTGAGCCATCAAGGTGACTCAATTTATAATCTACTCTTAGGGCACACTTTAGGGTTTTAACGACACTTTGAACGTGTGGCTAAGATTAAAGTGGATCTAAGGGTAGAGAATAAATCTAGGTTGTGAAATGGATTAAGATGGATGGACGGATGAGATTAAATGAAGGACGGACGGCTCAGATTAAATCACTTAAACTATTATTTAAATATATATATTAAAATATTAAAAAATATATATATATATATATATATATATATAAATATATGATGATGATATATGGAAAGGTGAAATTGGGCCAAATAATGGGGGGAAAGTGTGGATTTGGGCCAAATAATGGCGGGAAGGTGGATGACCAACACGTGGCTGACAGGAAGGTATAGATGACTTGCAAGTGGCTGGATTTTGGTGTCTACAGTACCTACTGCACTATGTAGAGCATGTCCAAAACTCTAATGTGAGTCTCGAAGCCTTGTTTGATATGATCACTTTAGGAACCCATGTAGCTTGAATATTTATTTGGAAAATTTATTTTCCACTATTGGTGCATCCTCCTTAATGTTACCTAGTATGAAGTGTGCAACCTTGGTAAACTTATCCACCACCAACAAGATCACATCAAGTTGGTACCTAGTCTTAGGTAAAACCACAATAAAATCCATAGATATTACCTACCATTTCTACACACAAATATATTATATGGGTACAATGTCCTTGTTTTCTAATGTTTTACCTTCATCTTCTAGTATTTTGAACATCTTACAAGAAAACTAGTGATATCTTGCTTCATTTCAACCCAATAGAAAGTATTTTTCATGTTTTCCCTCATTTTGACCCTCCTAAATGAGCATAAGAAGAAGAATTATGTGCATCCTATACGATCATTCTCCATATATCACCTATCTAGGTATAACTACCTTGTTTTTAAAGCACAAAAGTCCATATTTCACGTGAAAAAACCTTATTCTCTTTAGGTTTTCCCTTGGTTTTGCCCAAAATTTCTACGCAATATGGGTCTTGTAACTACATTTCATTGACCCTATCCATAAAATATATACTGCTATAGATCAATGCAGCTATGTGCCTCCTCCTACTCAAGGCATATACTAGCTTATTCTCTTTCCCTTTGATAAAATCAATACCAAAGCCATATTCTGCTAAGAACTCTACCCATATTCTTTGTCTTGCATTCAACATAGGTTGGGTAAGAATATACCTTAGACTTTGATAGTCTATTCTTAGCTCAAAAGGTCTGCCAAGTGATGTTTCTATCCTTCTTAGGCATGCACATTATGGTTAAAACTATATTTAAGTGATCATTTATCCTTAGGCGAGAGTACTTAATCTTAATGGTTAAATTATTCAACACTTTAAATATAATCTCAAGGAACCATCTTTTTTCATAAATAATAGTAGAGCACCCCAAAGTGACACAATTGGTTTTACTAGACCATTTACTATCAATATTTGTAGTTGTATCTTATGATATTGCAATTTTATTGGGGTTAACCTGTAATGTGTCCTTAAAAGAGGGTTCAACTATTGGCATTAACTCATTATTGAATATGAATTTTTGATACTGGTTTCATTATATCTCATTATTACTCCATCTACTCTTGAAATAAATTAACTATGTATGAGAGATTTTCTACCCTCTCACTTGAACCTGATTATTTCTTTGGTTTTATTATTAGAATATGTTATCCTCCCAGAATTCCTACTAGGGTCTGTTATTCTCCTAGTTTCTCATGGTTGGAAGCATACTATGTCTTCCTCTTGTGTCGTTGATCCTACCTTCTTGGAAGATCCTTCTTACAACTAATTTTTATCTTCTATGCACAAAAGGAGTTGGTAAGTCATAATTTCTCCCAAATTGTACCTATAATATATTAGTTTGTTCTCCCCATAAACCATTATGGTCATACTTGTCTGGCCATAAGATGCCATCTTTGAGAAGCCCATATTTTTTATTAGATAATGATTATGGTCACACTTTTTTACCACAAGGTGCCATATTTTATAAGAACATTATGACTTATTTGATAATAATCATGGTGACACTTGCCTCTTCGCAAGGTGTCACTCACTCTAATCATGAACAACACTAAATTAGATAACAATTTTACCTAAAATTGTACTTCTAGCTTTAGCCAATTGCTTTTCCCTCATGAATTAATTCAAATAATTATAACCCTATTGATCAAGTTCATAGCCACACTTGTCTACCTACAAGTTATTTCTGATAGGATCATTATCACTCAATTGATAAAGATCACGGTATCACTTGCCTTCATACAAGGTGTCTTACCCAAAGTAGCATATAAAGTCAAGGCTTACCTAAGAACATTTATTGGAAGCCTTAAGCCCTACAACCTAGAGCTTTGATACCAACTATAACAACACAAAACTAGCAACCCATTGTTTTTAAAATAATTATTACAACTAATGGTTCATAAGGGAGAAACTCTTCTTTCATTTATCTTAGCGTATAAGGCTTCACCATATTTGAGTTCCAAGTCACTATAGACAACACTTAGTGGACAAGAGTGGCCAACTCACATGCTTTACGGGGTTCACCTTACTAAAACTACATGTTTAGAAGGATGTCAATAAGTGGTCCCCCGACCTTTCCCATATCATCATTGGCTAAGGACCATGTGACCATGGTGTAGAGATTATCCTTTAAGGCCCATAACACTTAAAGGGAGATGTTTATTCCCTAACCATACTCTAATTCCATATAGGTATGTTAATCAAGCATAGAGCCTTGGTACTTAGTTACTATACCTCTATGGTCTAACTAAGGTCATTACCACTTCACTAACAACTAACATGATCCTACTCTTGGTTGTTGCACCTCTATGGGCTAACTAAGGGATAACCACTACTGACTAGTGAATGGTCCCATAATTTAAGATGGAATACATCCAAGCCTTCTTGTTCAAGTCATAATGATTCAGAAGGAATCCTAGCTATTTTATTCGCACAACTCCTTCTAGGGGTGTGAGTCCCTAGTTATTGAATTATTGCAACTCCTAGGCTCATGGTTACCTAAGTATTGCATTCATGCAACATATCCTAGGATTGTGCTTTAAAATTATTGACTAGGGTACACAAGAGAATCTAACCACTCCAAGATAATCTTAAATTAACCAAATATTGCACTTTAGAACATATATTTAAGGTAAAGCAACATACATCCCATCATAACAAGCACTTTAAATCAAGACATAAACCGTTTAATCTAAAATACTATAACATAAATAATCAAGTAGATTTTTCAACAGATATGCATGCATTGAGCCAAAAATAAATTTTAAAGAAGCAATCCATGGAGGACCACCTCAAATAGGAAGGAAACACAATAAAAAATTGCCAAGGAAACCACTGAGGATGCCAAAGGTTGATTCAAGAAAAATAGAGATGGATTGCATGAAAGCAACTAATGGATCCCCATTAGTGAAGTTGGAAATAATAGATATCCAAGAAGGAATAGATGAAATGGAGAGGAGAGGGCTAATTTATCAATTCATAGGATTTTGACCCACTATTGCTACCTTAAAGCAATGGTTTGCCAAAAACTGGAGCACTAAAGGCGATTTCCAAATTTTTACTTACTCTAATAACTAATTTTGTATTGTTTTGGTAATTAAGAAGATAGGGAGGACATTTTTCAAAGGGACCATGGTTTTTTGGTAGGGTAGGGCTCTTCATGAAGCCCTAGCATACCAAGTTCAAAATTGAGAATGAAATGCCATCAACTGCCCCTGTCTAGGTCTGTTTATTTGGTATTCCAATAGAATACTAGAATCCAAATATATTTGCAATAATTAGGAATTATTTAGGAGTTTTCGTGATGATTTATAATAGCACTCAACACTTAGAACATATGATTTAGACAAATATTTGTGTTTTGATTGATTTTGACAAACCACTTCCAAAGAAGATTACTTTACAATATAGGGAAGAAATATGGGAGCAAGTAGTAGATTATGAAAATATTCCATTTAGATGCAAAATCTATCATGAATATGACCATATAGCCAAGTATTGCACACATAAGGTCCCTAATAAGGAGAAAGAGGATGGGGAATTGGTAGGGTTTCAAATCCCTAAACAAAAAAATACAAAGAAAAAACAACAAAAGAAAAATCAGTAATTTCACCTAACACCTTTGAAATTCTCTCCACAAATGAGCAAGTAGATGATGAGGATGGTCAAATGGAAACAATAATTATGGAAACATAGTTTTATGAAGAGAGGGAAAAATAAGGATTGTATGATGATAAATCACTAAAACATCTTGCTTCGATGCTGAGAAATAATAGTCAAGGATATCCAACTCAGCCAACATTAAACTATAAAAAAAGAACAATGTAGAATACCAACCCAAGTGCAAAACCAAAGGGAATATTCAAACTACAAACAAAATGGATCCTCAAAAAGACCTTACAAATTCCAATGGTAGTGTTGTGGTTCTAAGTAACCATCCTATAGTGCCAGATGGAATGAAGCAAGATACAAATAAAAGGATGAGGATGCCTTAATACTAAGGGTTTATAGGATGGGTGTTATCCTACAGGATCTTGATGGTAATGTCAAAAGTCATGGCTTATTTGCTAAGTAATTTCTAATATTTATGGTAATTTGTTAAACTATGGTTTAATTTAAGTGTTATCTTTTATTATCTTATTTATAAATAGCTCGATTGGCTTACTTTTTGATGTTTTTGTTTTTCATATTTTTTGCTTGTGGTGTATTTGTATCATTTTGTTGTTTCTTCTATGGTTGTTGTATACATAAAAAGAACACCATTGCACTAAAAGTGAAGCATTGCATTATATTTCATAAAATGAGTTTTTAAATACAATAAGCCCCTTTGTAGGGTGCTTCACAATAATGATGCTCGAAGGGGGTGATCCCCTTTTACAATAAACATATGGTGTTTTTCATTCTTCTTCATGCTACAACAATGTGGGAGGTGGGTTTTTCATGACCACCATAATGAATGCAAGATTTTTGAACCTGAACCTGGAATATGCATACATGTAAATAGATAAGGGTTTAGTAGCACCTGTCACAATGAATATGACAAATGTAATAAAATGACTAATGTAAACAAAAATAGGAAACAAGTATGATTACTTACATGAATAACGATTTAGACACCATAAAATTAGCATTTCCCTCCTCTTTTTTTGGTCATGTGATGGTGCCTTTATAAACCTTTGAGGGTGTTGGAGGGAAGGATAGGTGGTGATCTAGGACTGCCAAGTGGTAAGGACTAGATAGCCACCTATCTTGGGTAGTTGCAGTGATTCACTAGAAGTATCTCACTTAACTAGGGAGATGTGTTAAGTGGGTAGGTGCAAGTGGAGTGATGCGTGGAGTGAGGTGTGATATGTGGCAAGTGGATAGGTGTAAGTGGAGTGATGTGTGGAGTGAGGTGTGAGATGTGGCAAGTGGATAGGTGCAAGTGGAGTGAAGTATGGAGTGAGGTGTGAGATGTGGAAATTAGGTGATGGTGATGTGGCTAGGACACATGTCAAGTGGGGAGACAGGGTATCTTATGCTGATTTTCCAAATTTAATAAATCTAGAAAAAATAAATTAATGTGTAGGAAAATACACCTAAGTTTAAACTTAGGTATATTATTTTACTATGCAAAGTTGGAATGTGCAATGTGAATGAATGATGTGCAAGAATTATATACCTAAGTTTAGACTTAGGCATATATTATTATGCATAATTGTGATGTGCAATGTGAATGTGCAAGAATTATATGCCTAAATTTAGACTTAGGTATATATTATTATGTATAATTATGATGTGCAATGCAAATACCTAGTTTTTGGTGTCTACAGATACCCCTTTTGTACCATGTTGTGTAAAACACAATGTGGTACAAAAAAAGACACCTGGCTTATTTGGATGGAGAAATGGAATCAGATCTTCTTGATGAAAAGAATGAATGACTTGAAAATTTTGATTTTAGCTTACCTCCTCAATTGGCGAATGGGTAAAGAATAAAACCCATGAGCCAATTGACAAAATGTGGATGATGAAATGAAGTAGTTGGTTGAATGATGTGGATGTGATGCAAATGTATGACATTTTGATCAACTTGATGCCCCAAGTTTGGGACTGTTTATGTTTTTGCAAATTTGCTTTTGGTTCATTATTGGCAATTTTTGTGGTAAAACCATAAACCACATTTGTGAGCTCATGATTCCGGCTACTATTATTAGTCACTTATGTGAATTGGATCTAGCACACTCAGACCTCGATACTCGAGTTATTTTTGATTAATATCGTATTTGATTTGATTGTTTTTTGCTTTTAACCCAAGAAAAGGGGTTTAAGGATAACCATTTACAATTTTTGTTTGAACACATTCAAGCTCAATTATTGAGGGATCTAGCTTATTTAATGCCATAGTGATGATGTTGAATGTTTGAATGAGTGTGCTTATGGTGAGCTACCCATTTGACCATATTGTATGGATTGCTAGTCACTGCATTCGCCAGGTGTATAGGGTAATCCACTAGATATGAGGTTCACTAAATGATACGATGATGATGATGATTATTTGGAGGGTTTTGCAATGTTTTTTTAGCCATTTGCATTTGAAGTGGAGTTGTGTATGATGGTCACAAATAAAGTCAACTTGTATTACCCTAATCATGGAAAATATATTTTAATGAGTGTAATTTGCATGATTGAGTGTTTTGAGTGTTGAATTTGATTATGAAACTAGAATTTGTTGATTTTTTATGATGAAAGCAATGAAACAAATTATAATTATTGGAATGATTGTTAGCAAATAAAGTTACAAAATAATTGAGCGAGAATCGTTTACCTTAGTATTGATAGGTATAGTGCTTAAATACAATTGACTTAGGCTAAAAATAGCCTAGTAGGAAATTGACCCTTGAAGGTAGCTTAATTAACGCGCTAAGAGGTAGAGTCACCCCAAAGGCAGCTAACTTACTAACAGCTAACTACGTAGTCAAAATGACTATGATGACTAACTAGGTAAATAGTAAAAGTAAATACTAGTGGTAAAAAGTAACAAGCTACTTTTTACCATGCAATAAATAAATTCTACCTAATGTAGGAAAAGGGTAAATATCCCAAATTATGGAATATTACTCTAACATCCTCCCTAATTACATTATTTGGGTAATGTATAGAACTGTCCCAATACAGTGAAAAATATGTTGATCTGCTGGTTCTTGCTCTGTCACAGTGCTTTGGCTGCTCCTAAGCAAAAAGTAGATCATTCCTCACTTTGTCTTCACATCAACAAATGTACTTATTGTAATCTTGTCATCCAACCAAATTTCATGGGTAACCAACCCTTGCAACCGCTAGGTGTAGTAGAGTAGATCACTTCATACGAGGTTCATTCAGTTACAATATGATTTTGAATTTTTTTTGTTAAGGTAGCTAAGGTGTCGATCACTGTAAAAAATTCACCCTTATAAGTTTTCTCCCTTGTTGCAAAACATGTCGTAATTAAATTTCTAAAATAAGTGTGACTAAGGTGTCAGTCACTGCCAAAAATGTACCCTTATAAGTCTTCTTCCATTTTTACAAAAAATTATGTGAAGTAGGAAAATAAATGTTTATCCCCCCTTAATTGCAAAATATGTGCAACTAAAGAAGCTTTTGTGAAGGTTTTGTACAAATATTGCCTCCTAGGCAATTTTACACCAGAAAAATTCCCTCCTTTTGTTACAAGTACTTCAAACAATGAGAGTTTGCTATTTATGAAGCATAAAAGAGGTAAAATCACCCCTTTATTGCAAGTAATTCAAACAAAAACTTATGTTATTTATGAAGCCTAAAAAAGAGGGAGGAAATGGTGCTTGCTTAAGGTGACAAATTTGTTTCCCCTTTATAATACTGTCTTAGCCAGGAGCACTTTGTGTTCTCTTTCTGAACTAGAATCAAAATTAGAATCAGACACTTCACTAGCAATATGCTTTTGTCTTGCTTTTGTTATGTGCCTTTGCCATTTCTATTTTGCTTATTTTTAAACCAAAATCGATTGGTGTCATGGTTGTCCTTTTTACAATGCGAGTAAAACTTTGCCTCGTAGGAAATGTTATCAAAAAAGTTCACCAAATAATTCTTTCCTTATTGCAAGTACTTCAAGCATGGTTGCTATTATGAAGCCTAAAAGAAAAGGTATAATTTTTTATGACTTCTATGTTGGGAATTTACCATGTACAAACAATACACAACCTATGAAAAAAAAAAATAATAATAATAGCGAAAATGGAGAAACAGTTCAAACCCTAGTTAAGCCCCCATAAGCAAAATAGGAAACAGTGCAATAAACAACAAGCAATCACACAAATGTAAGAGACACAAGATATACGTGGTTCGGGCAGTGTACCCTACATCCACGGAGAAACAATCAGTCCTTTGTATTAGCAACAATACAACAATCTTCTCCACTTGTACAATGTCTCCTCCCCTCTCTTCCTCCAAACCAGAAAAGAGCATTCACATCTAAGATGACCTTTATAGTACAAAATATATAGATATTCGTGACTTTTCCACTACCCAAAACCACATAGTGGTGTCGGAATACAATGGGCCAAAACCATGGGTTGAAACCACCCATACGGTTATCACATTCTTTTGACAAGTGTTTTTCACCAAGAAATACAGTTAAATTTTCAAAAAATTCTCCCCCATGCGCCCCTTGGAACCCCGTTCACGTTCCTATTGTTGATCGTTGCCCATCAACAATATTTAATGGCCTTGGAACCCCGCCAACAATATTTAATGGCCTTGGAACCCCGCCAACAATATTTAATGGTAATTAATTCCTTTCTTATCAATTTGGCTCCATTACCTAACAATCTCCCACTTGGAGACAAGATTGATGCAACATCCCTGCACCCTAGGACTGAAAGTTTCTCATAATCATGACCTTACTCCTTAAGGCCAACCGAAGTAGAGCAAAAGCTCAACTTCTCCCTGGTTACTACTTTAGTAAGCATATCAACAAAATTTTGGGAAGTGTGAATCTTACCCAACTTTACCAAACCATCCTCCATTGTTGATCGAATGAAGTGATACCTCAACTGAATGTGCTTTGTCCATGAGTGAAAAGCAGAGTTCTTAGCTAAATGAATGGCACTTTGGTTGTCACTCCAAAGTGTCCCATATCCTTGCTCCTGACCCAACTCCTCAATCAACCTCTGAAGCCATATGAACTCTTTGGCACCTTTCGTGATGGCTACATACTCAGCCTCCATAGTAGAAAGAGCTACAACACGTTGTAGCTTGGATATCCAACTCACTGTTGTACCTCCAACTGTGAATACATACCCAGTAGTGCTCCTCCCACCATCCAAATCACCTACCATATCTGAATCCACATAGCCCTGTAACTCAACTTTGGAACCTCCAAAATTCAAACAGAATTTTGAAGTCCCTTTCAAATACCTGAGTATCCATTTTACTACTTGCCAGTGAGATTTACCTGGATTACTCATATATCGGCTCACAACTCCCACTGCTTGGGAAATGTCTGGTCTTGTACACACCATAGCATACATCAAACTCCCAACTACTGAAGCATAGGGTACCTTCCTCATGTACTCTTCCTCCTCCTTTGTCTTGGGACATAGCTTCTTTGAGAGCTTAAAGTGCTTTGCAAGAGGTTGGGCTACCGGTTTTGCATCATGCATACTGAACCTCTTAAGCACCTTTTCCACATAATCCTCCTGAGACAACTTCAGTGTTTTCTCCTTCCTATCTCTAGTGATTCTCATGCCAAGGATTTGTTTGGCTTCCCCCAAATCCTTCATGGCAAATCTACTTGCCAACTCCCTTTTCAATTTCTTAATATCCTGCATATTGGATCCTGCCACAAGCATATCATCAACATACAATAAGAGAATAAGGAAGATACCATTTCTTGTAGCCCAAAAATAAACACAATGGTCACTCTGGCTCCTAGTAAAATCATGCTCACTCATGAAACTGTCAAACTTGAGATACCATTGCCTTGGAGCTTGCTTCAAACTGTACAAGCTCTTTTTCAGTTTACACACAAGGCTCTTCTTGCCTTTGACCTCAAACCCCTCCGGTTGGTGCATGTAGATCTCCTCCTCCAAATCCCCATGAAGGAATGTTGTCTTCACATCTAACTGTTCAAGATGAAGATCTTCTACTGCAACTATACTCAAAATAGTCCGAATTGAAGTCATTTTTACTATAGGTGAGAAAATGTCATCATAGTCAATACCTTTTCTCTATGCAAATCCTTTCACAACAAGTCTTGCTTTGTATCTCTTGCTGCCATCAACTTCGTCCTTCACCCTGTACACCCATTTGCAATGCAATGCCCTTTTGCCCTTGGGAAGCTCAACCAAATCCCAAGTTTGGTTTTGAGTCAATGAGTCCATCTCATCCTTCATAGCATGCTCCCACTTAATCCTAGCATCCACTTTCAAAGCCTCATGAAAGCATTTTGGTTCACCGACATCAGTGTACAGTACATAATGTAAAGTAGGAGAATACCTATCAGGTGCATGTCTTACCCTTGTAGATCTCCTTACTTCCTGTGGGGATGATGGTGGAGTAACAACAATTTCCTGTTCACCTTGCTCTTCCTCATGAGCACCATGTTCATCAATCTGAACAAGAGGCTGTCTTTTTACACCATGCTCTGGGATTGCATCCAAGTCAACAAACTCAGGTGCATCCTCTTCAACCTGTATGTGCCTATCCTTGTACAACCTATCCTCATTGAAAATCACATCTCTACTTCTGATAACTTTTTAGCCAACATTATCCCATAGCCTATATCCCATCTCATCCACACCATAACCAAGAAAATAGCACTTTCTAGACTTTGCATCAAGCTTACTCCTATTTTCTTTATCTATATGGGCAAAAGCCTCACAACCAAATACTCTAAGGAAAGAGTAGTTTACAGGCTTACCTTTCCAAGTCTCCTCTGGAATACCTCCATCCAATGCAGTACAAGGTCCTCTATTTATCAAATAAACTATTGTATCAACTGCACTAGCCCAATAGAACAATGGCAACCCTGCATGCAATCTCATGGCTCTGGCACGCTCCATTATAGTTTTGTTCATCCTCTCCGAGACTCCATTCTCCTATGGTGTCCTAGGAGTAGTCTTGATTCTCCTAATTCCTTCCTTTGTGCAATAGTCCTCAAACTCCTTGCTGCAATATTCACCACCATTGTCAGATTTAAGACACTTTACTTTCTTACCTGCCTCAATCTCCACTAATGCTCTCCACTTCTAAAAAGTGTCAAAAACATCAGATTTATGCCTGATTGTGTAGATCCATGTCTTCCTACTGAAATCATCAATGAAGGTAACATAATAAGAGTAGCCCTCAAGAGAAAGTACCGGTGAGGGACCCCACACATCCGAGTGTACTAACTCTAATTTCTCTTTCTTCCTTTCTGGACCAACTTTCAGAAATCTTACCCTTTTCTATTTTTCGTATACACAACCTTCACAGAAACCCAAATCAACATCCTTGAGTTTTGGCAACAATTTTTTGGAGTGAAGGGTTTTCATCCCTTTCTCACTCATATGACCCAACCATAAATGCCATGCTTTCGCATCATCTTGAGAAGCATAGTTCAATGTACAATAAGATGAGTTCTGTAGTAAATACAAAGTTCTAATCAACTCACCTTTTGCAATCACCATTGAACCCTTTGTCACTCTCCATTGTCGATTTCTAAAATTAGTGTTGTATCCCTCCAAATCAAGTGCACTGGCTGAAATCAGGTTCCTCTTCAGATCAGGAATGTGCCTAACATTGTTAAGCACCCAGATATTTCCATTTGGCAATTTTACATTCACCGTGCCAATACCCACAATCTCACATGGATAGTTATTGCCCAACAAAACCTCTCCATAATGGCCTGGAGTATAATCAACAAAGTACTCCCTATGAGAAGTGACATGATAAGAAGCTCCAGAGTCCATAACCCAATACTCACTCGTGCAAGTTGCTGCAAGAATCAGGGCATCCTAATAAATTGCACCTGCAATGTTTACCTCTTGAGCATCATTCCCATTATTGTCCTCATTCTTCTTTCTATATTTGCACTCCCTCTTGAAGTGTCCACTCTTCCCACAATGCCAACAATCAATCTTGCTTTTGTCTCTGCTTTTAGATCTACCCTTCGATTTTCCTCTATTCTGGCTTTTCCATCTAGCTTGGCCTTTTCCTCTTTCTCTATTTCTGCCTCTGCTTTCTGTAGATAGTGCTACTCCAGATGATGAAGCCTCCCCTGAGGTTTTTCTCCTCATATCCTCACTGAGGATTGTGCTAACCACATCATCAAACACCAACTTTCCAGATCCAGGCACAAAATTACTCACTACCATTACAACGCTACCCCACGAGTCTGGTAGTGAACAAAGAAACCCTAAAGCCATAACCTCATCATCAAAATCAAGCCCTACAGATTTTAAAGAACCCATAACAACATAAAACTCATTAAGGTGTTCTTGGATAGATCCACCCTCTTGCAACTTCATAGTAAAAATCTTTCTAATCAAGAAAATTTTATTTGAAGTTGAGGGTTTTTCATACAACTTAGCTAGTGTATCCATGGCTCCTTTGGTGGTCTTTTCCTTCCCGATGTTGTATGCAATAGAATCAGCCAGGCTCAACCGGATCACCCCTAGTGCCCTCCTGTCTATCAGATCCCATTCCTCATCATCCATCGTCCTAGGTTTACCATCAGTATTCCCTTTTAGAGCCAAGTACAGATCATCCTTCTGATACAGATAATCCTCCACTTTGGTTTTCCACATACCAAAATTTTGTCCAGTAAACTTCTCCAGTTTAAACTTCGAACTTTCTCCCATTTCTCCCACTCAAACAGAAAACTCTCCTGTGAGTGCCCTTTCCCAACAAGATCGCTCTGATACCAGTTGTTGGGAATTTACCATGTACAAACAATACACAACCTATGAAAAAAAACAAATAATAATAGCAAAAATGGAGAAACAGTTCAAACCCTAGTTAAGCCCCCATAAGCAAAATAGGAAACAGTGCAATAAACAACAAGCAATCACACAAATGTAAGAGACACAAGATATACGTGGTTCGAGCAGTGTACCCTACATCCACGGAGAAACAATCAGTCCTTTGTATTAGCAACAATACAACAATCTTCTCCACTTGTACAATGTCTCCTCCCCTCTCTTCCTCCAAACCAGAAAAGAGCATTCACATCTAAGATGACCTTTACAGTACAAAATATATAGATATTCATGACTTTTCCACTACCCGAAACCACATAGTGGTGTCGGAATACAATGGGCCAAAACCATGGGTTGAAACCACCCATACGGTTATCACGTTCTTTTGACAAGTGTTTTTCACCAAGAAATACAGTTAAATTTTCAAAAACATTCTTCAACCCATCGCTGCCCCTTGGAACCCCGTTCACGTTCCTATTGTTGATCGTTGCCCATCAACAATATTTAATGGCCTTGGAACCCCGCCAACAATATTTAATGGCCTTGGAACCCCACCAACAATATTTAATGGTAATTAATTCCTTTCTTATCAATTTGGCTCCATTACCTAACATTCTACTTTTCTGATTGCCTTTACAAGTTTTATCTTCCTTTTGTCAAAATTTGTGTTTGAAGTAAGAAAGGAACTATCCCCCGTTAGTGCAAAATATTTTCTACTTTCAAGGTCCCTTTATTTTACAAAAACTTGTTATTTCTTTTGATATACCCTAGAAGAGTACCAAAAGATAATTCACTCAAAAAGATATTTAATGGCACCTGCCTGAAAATCCTCTTGAAGAGGAATAATCAGTTTGAGGAAATTAAGCCAAACAAATAAGAGTGAATTAGGGGTTTTGATTTAGGAGAGAATATTAAGGAAAGTTGACTTTAAACCTGTGCAAACACAAATTAGTGTGAAATTTTGGGGTTTTGAGTGTTCTTGATTTTATGACTTATAATTGCAAAAAATAATGCAATAATCAAACAAGAATGCCCACAAAATTCTTATCACATAGGTGTCGATGCAACCGAAAATGCACCTAATTTGCCAATAAAGGTGTTGAGTAAAATAAAAAATGCACCTTTAATTTTTGCAACAAAATTTGGATTTGTGTTGTGCAAAAATTTGATATTTTATGTCTCCTCTTGTTTTTCAAATTTGCAAAGAATGTGGCATAAAACAATTGCCTTTTCTTTTTGTTTTGCAAATTTAACAAGTTTGATTTTGTTTTAAGTGCTCCTCACTTTTGTGTTACAATTTTACAAAGAAGTACAATTTCTTGTCTTCCCCCTTGATTTGCAAAATTAAAAAATTTAGCACTCCTTCCAAGACAAGTCGACACACAACCCACATTTGAAAGGCTTCCAGACCAGTTGACAAATGACTTGGTTTTGATGGACCCAAGGTCTTCAATATATTCTCAATTTTGCAAAAAATAGAATGTGCAATTTTATGTATTATATCCCTCCTTGGAGAAAACAAATGCACACTTTGCCTTTGAATTTTACAAAATTTTGAGTCTCCTTGTGTTACAATTTGGCAAAAAAGAATTCAAGGTTGATCCTTTATTGTGTGCTAAATTAACAAGGTTTGAGAAGATTTTTAGGTTCCCTAATTTTGCAAGAAAATTTGTGCTATTAAATGTCTTATATCCCCCTTTGAGGAGAAAACAAAAGCATAATTTTGTTGGTGTTGCAAAAAAAATAGGATTTCCTTTTATTTTTTTAATTTGCAAAAATTAAAAAACAATTTAATCATATAAGTTTTAATTAATAATAAAAATAAAATAATGTTTTAATAATAAAATAAATTTATAAAAAAATGATTTTGTAAAACATGATTTATATTTAAACTATTAAAAAAAAAATTAATTTAATTAAAACAAATTAAAAAAATAGGACTTTACCTTGGGTATTGTTGCTTTAAGCAAAAATTTTGCTTTTTTAAGGCCGATGGGATTCGACCCATGGTATTCCAGGAAAAGTAGCGCCTTAGAGGCGGGGCGTCGACCACCCCAGATGCAGCGCTCGATGTGAATGAGTGTTCATGTCACTAATTTTGTTTCCTTCCATCGAGTTTAAGCAGAAAAACAAATTACTTGGGACTTTTAGTCCCACATGCACCTGAGGTGCATGTTTTTCTTCTTTAAATGGAGGAATCCATTGTTTACTAAATGATTTCCTACAAGTAATCATTCAAACACATTTTTCCACCCACAACCACTAGTCAACACCCCCACATGCACTCAAAGGTGGACCAATAATCGTTCGCCATGTCACCTGCAATCACCATGTCACCTGCAATCTCCATGTTTTCACACCTACCACGTGTTCGTCTACGTGTAGCTTAGGGTTCCGTGTGACTAGTCCATGTCAATGCCATGTGTTGGTCTTGCCTAGCTCAGGGTTCCATGTGACGACTAGTCCACGTTAGTGCCACATGTTGGTCTTGTCTAACTTATGGCTCCATCTCAGTTTTTGTGTGTCGTAGGTTTGGTGCTTTGCGGGTGTGCCTGCCCATGCGTAGTCAGAGCCTGATAGTCTTCCTACTATCAGGTTTCAAGATATGCCTTGGATTCAAGGGTGCTCCTACCCTTAGTTCAAGGGGTCGTCAACTCCCCGTGTTTAAGAGCTAATCGATCGCCAGAGAAAATTCTTCGATGGTCGATCGATGGTTTATGTGCATGCCTTGACCCGTTAGCTCCTGATGTTCAGGAGCTAGCCGATCGACGATGTTTGGAGGTGGGACGGTGCTCCTGCCCTTGTGCTATAGTGTGCATTTCCATCGCTATCAACACACAAGTTTCTGCACTGCTATCAATACATATGTTTCTGCACTGTTGTTAGTGCATGAGTGTTAGGATTGGAGGACCTCCTGCCCTCCAATGGATAGGTCTGACAACAAAGTGTTGTCAGATCGATGGGACTGTAGGCAAAACAAAACAAGACAAAATTTCATCCAAAAAGTGGATGAAAAAAATACTTGCCAATGTACCGATCCAGACAATTCTACCATAGACCTCGAACAACATGCCATATTAGATGACACTATCTTCCATCTTAAGATGTGTGCACAGGTTCCAGATGCCTTGGGATGCGGGTCCTATCCAGAGGGTCCTGTGTGTCAAGATTTGGGCCCCTGGTCCAGCTAGAACGAGTCACTTACCACCTTGTCTAGGTTCACTTCGAGAGTTGTTCTGTAGCTCTTGATACGAATGTTAGCAAATAGAATTGCAAAATAATTGAGCGAGAATCATTAACCTTAGTATTGATAGGTATAGTGCTTAAATACAATTGACTTAGGCTAAAAATAGCCTAGTAGGAAATTACCCCTTGAAGGTAGCTTAATTAACGCGCTAAGAGGTAGAGTCACCCCAAAGGCAGCTAACTTACTAACAACTAACTACGTAGTCAAAATGACTACGATGACTAACTAGGTAAATAGTAAAAGTAAATACTAGTGGTAAAAAGTAACAAGCTACTTTTTACCATGCAGTAAATAAATTCTACCTAATGTAGAAAAAGGGTAAATATCCCAAATTATGGAATATTACTCTAATAATGAAATGGATGTTTTTGATTTCGTTTCAACTATGATTTCAGCCATTGTTGATAGTTGTACACTTCTATCCCTTTGAGCAGTCCAGCCATATGGTATTCTTAGATAATTGAGATGATAACAATTCATTTCGTACATGAGGTGAATCACTTTTAAAGGGCCTTATGGTAACATATCCATCCTACTGGATTGTATGGATTACCAGTCGTTGCAATTGCCAGGTATTAAGATAAGTTATTGTATACGAGGATCACTTAAGACTAAGTGGAAGAAGGAAATGTACACTTCTATCCCTTGGAGTAGTCAAGCCTGATGGCCTTCTTAGGGAGTTGAGATGAAAGCACTTCTATTATTTTAGTAGCCTATTTAATTTGTTTTGTTTTTTTTTTGTTTTTTTTACCAAAGGAATTGAGGTACCTTTGGAGATTTTTGCTTTTGTTGTTTTTTATTAATTTTTGTTTTTTTTTGTATTTTATGTTGTTTTGTGGTTTTTATGTTTTTTAATTGAATTTTTTTACCAAAGGAATCAGGGTACCTTTGGAGCATTTTTGGTTTGATTTGACCAAAGGGTTTTATGCCTTTGGGGCTTTTTGTATTGTGTTAATGATGATTGTCCTTATGGTAATATACTCCTCCTACCAGATTGTATGGATAGCCAATCACTATAACCTCTAGGGGACTAGAGTAAATCACTACATATGAGGATCACTTAATGCTGAGTGGAAGAAGAAAATGCACATCTCTATCCTATGGAAGATTTCAGTTGCATGGTTTTCTTAGGGAGTTAAGATTATAGTACTTCAATCATTTTAAAAGCCTTGTTGATATTGAATTTGACCAAAGGAATTGGGTTACCTTTGGAGATTTTTTGGATTGATTTGATCAAAAGAGTAGGTGCCTTTGGAGCTTTTTGAATTGAATTGACCAAAGGAGTTTGTTTCCCTTGGAGCTTTTTGAGTTGAAATGTGACCAAAGGAGTTTGATTCCTTTGGAGCTTTTTGAATTGGATTGACCAAAGGGGTTGATTCCTTTGGAGCATTTTGAATTGAATGTGACCAAAGGGGTTGATTCCTTTGGAGCTTTTTGAATTGAATGTGACCAAAGAAGTTTGATTCCTTTGGAGCTTTTTAAATTGAATGTGATCAAAGGAATTTGATTCCTTTGGAGCTTTTTGAATTGGATTGACCAAAGGGGCTTGATCCCTTTGGAGCCTTTTTGAAATGAATGTGACCAAAGGGGCTTATTGGGGAAGGTGTAAGACCTTGAACCCCCCTAGTTGGTGTTTTTGTGATTGTTTATGTATATGTGTAATGATTGATTGTTTAATTTTTTTTGTGTACATGTGATGAAATGAATGTCTTATGAATGAAAGCAAATGGTAGAGATGTATGCAAATGAATGAATGATGTTGCCTTATTAATCATTGTTCAAAGATATTTTGAACCATTTGAATGAATGGTGTTGCTTTATTGATCATTGTTCAAAGAGGTTTTGAACCATGGTTTTAGCAAACTTTACCTTTATTGCTTAATTAGGGGCACAAAAATAGTACTATTGATTTGACCACATTTTGTAAGGTGAAATGGACTATGATATATGTGACTATGCGATGGAGGTATGGAATGGAGTCTTGTATTGACTTTGTTGTCCTTAGGAATAAAGTCTTAGAGTTGTTTTATAAAGACTCAACCATCCTAGTGATATCAAACAAACTCGTCTATGATCTTGAAAATATTCATGATGCTAAGGTTGTTCTAGTGTTTTCAAATTTCTCAAGGACCAATCATGTGTGCAATAATTGTTCATTTCTCATCATGAGCTAGGTCAAGAACCTATAAATTGTGACTCATGCCAATAAGCTAGCTCATCTAAGAGCAGCTATAGATCTATACAAAATAAGATCACTAATGTGACAAACATGGCACCAAATGTAAGGATATCCCATTGCCATGTGGGTTTCATTCAACCCATTACTATAATGAGGATCACCCCACGATTTTTGAGACACTAAGAGTTCCAAGGATTCAATTTCCTTTCCCTTCTTTTATTGCTTTGTATTTTGGGATTTTGTTTTTTTTTTTAGTTTGCTCATTTCGTGATGGAGCAACATGTACTTTTATTTCTTTTTGGATACTTGCTCATTTTGAGGAAGAGCAAGGGGATTATATTGCTTTTTGATGCTTTTTGGGATACTTGCTCATTTTGAGAGAGAGCAAGGGAATTTTTATTGTTTTTGTAATATTTTTGGGATACTTGCTCACTTTGAGGAGGAGCAAGGGATTTTATTGCTTTTGTAATATTTTTGGGATACTTGCTCATTTTGAGGAAGAGCAAGGTATTTTATCTCTTTTTTTTTTCTTGAAGGGTGAAGGGGGAGCTTGTCCTTTTATCAACTCTGTAGCATTCTAGACCATGCGCATAATTGTATGAATAGGGGAAATATTTCACTTATGGCAATAACAACTCATGATTTCATAATTTCTAAGCTTCATAATTTTTTGATGTGCATGATCTAAGAGAAAACTTGATTTACCAGGAATAATTTGTTACACCTAAAGATTATTCTTATTTTAATGGAGGTTTCTTAAGACACTAGTGATGGTTGAGTGATTGAAAATATTAGGATTTTGCTTAGGAAGTAATGTATAATTGTGACTGATGGGTTTGGTGATGTGTGATGTGAGGTACCCCTGATTAAGGCAACAAGACATAGTGAAATATGAATTATTTGAATGGTATGAATGTGTAATGAAAGTGGAATGTGTGAATGCAATGAAAGTGGGGTTGTGGTTGCGATGTATTAAACTTGCAATGTGGATGAAAATGTTTTTTTTGTGTGTTTTTTATTATTATTATTTGTGTTTTTAAACTAAAATGTGACCAAAGGGGTTTGGTTCCTTTGGAGCTTTTTGAATGGAGTTGACCAAAGGGGTTTCGTTCCTTTGGGATTTTTGAATTGCATGTGACCAAAGGAGTTTTTGGTTCCCTTGGAGCCTTTTGAATCGAAATTGACCAAAGGAGTGCCTCCATTGGAGCATTTTGAAATGATATTTGACCAAAGAGTTTAGGTTCCTTTGGGGCATTTTGAATTGATTTGACCAAACAGATGCCCCCTTGGAACACTTTTGATTTATTTGACCAAAGGGGTGTCCCCTTTGGGACCTTTTGGATTGAATTTACCAAAGGGGTTTGGTTCCTTTGGAGCCTTTTGAATTGATTTGACCAAAAGGATACCCTCTTTGGAGCATTTTTGATTGATTTGACCAAAGGTATGTCCCATTTGGAACATTTTAGATTGAATTGACCAAAAGGATTTGGTTCCTTTGGAGCCTTTGAATTGAGTTGACCAAAGGGATACCCCCTTTTTAATTGACCAAAGGGGTTTGGTTCCTTTGGAGCCTTTTGAATTAATTTGACCAAAGGGATACCCCTTTGGAGTGTTTTTGATTGATTTGACCAAAGGGGTGTCCCCTTTGGAGCCTTTTGATTTGAATTGACCAAAGGGTTTTGGTTCCCTTTGGAGCCTTTTGAATTGATTTGACCAAAGGGATTTGGTTCCTTTGGAGCCTTTTGAATTGAGTTGACCAAAGGGATACCCCCTTTGGAGCGTTTTTGATTGATTTGACAAAATGGATGTCCTTTTGGAGCCTTTTATGAATTGACCAAAGGGATTTGGTTCCTTTGGAGCCTTTTTAATTTGAATTGACCAAAGGAGTTTGGTTCCTTTAGAACCTTTTGAATTGATTTGACCAAAGGGATACCCCCTTTGGAGTGTTTTTGATTTATTTGACCAAAGGGGTGTCCCATTTGGAGCCTGTTGATTTGAACTGACCAAAGGGGTTTGGTTCCCCTTTGGAGCCTTTTGAATTGATTTAACCAAATGGATTTGGTTCCTTTGGAGCCTTTTGAATTGAGTTGACCAAAGGGATACCCCCTTTAGATCATTTTTGATTGATTTTACCAAAGGAGTGTTTCCTTTGTAGCCTTTTGACATGAGTTGACAGAAGGGGTTTGGTTCCTTTGGATCCTTTTGATTTGATTTGACCAAAGGGATACCCCATTTGGAGTGTTTTTGATTGATTTGACCAAAGGTATGTCCCCTCTGGAGAATTTTGGATTAAATTGACCAAAGGGGTTTGGTTCCTTTGGAGCTTTTTTTTTTTTTATTTTGAATTTTGATATGCATGTGGAAGGTGGTTTACTCCTAGGAGTTTGTGAAATGGTGACATGGGTAGTTGTTTGTGGCTCAACAGAGAAGTCCACATAGGCACCCCCTTGCTCAACTATTGAAGTAGCTAAGGCTTGGAAAATTTGAGTGTAATGCTCCATGGATGCAAGTGTTTGGCTTTGGTATTTTATTAGGGATTTGTTTTGAATCTATTTTGAAACCATAATCTAGGAGCGAAATGAGGTGACGAATGTGAAGGTATGTGTGTGAAAATGTGATGCAAATGAAAAGCAAATAAACACACAATCAATCAAGCAAACAAATGTTTTCTAAGTTTTTGCATTTTTTATTTTCGATGTTTGGTCTTTTTGATTGGATTTTTGAATTTTTTAAAGTTTTTGATTTTTTTTATTTTGTAGTTTTGGTGTGTTTTGATGTTTTTGGATTTTGAAGTATTTTTTTTTGGACTTGAATTAGGGAACTCAATCAAGGTGGTGATTAGGAACACTAGTGCCAAACATGATTTTTCAAAAGAGTCTAAGGTACACCGCTTAAAACCCACAATGTGTGGAGGGTTTTCCTGGCTCTTCCACTCTGAATCGACAAGCGTTTCCAAAAGTGTGAGGCAATTTGAACACGAGTGACTTTTCAGCTTAAGAGAGTGCCCTATTATATCTAAGATTTATAAGGGGCAAGCAGGTGGAAGGAAGTGAATTCCAACATCACTGGTCTAAATTGGGGGTTGGTGATGAATTCCAACCTTACCAATGTTATTATGAAACATGCGAGTGTGTGAAGGTTTTTGTTTTCTATTATTTTTGTAATCAAAGTGCAAAAAACCAATCCTAAAATGCAATCTAGGATGCAATTTTGATTTAAATGCACACAAATGCGATTTAAGGCAAAGAACATATAGTTAACAAAACAATTTTTTGACATTTTTATGAGAATTTTTTTTATATATATTGACAATTTTTTTATTTTTTATTTTGTTTCTTTTGATTTTTTGTTTTGTTTTTAATGCTTATGTAGAATGTAAAATTGAAGCTAAGGATAGAAAATGCAATGCAAATAAATGGTTTGCCTAAAATACTCTTATTATGAAAATGCAATGGAATTGAAGTATTTTTTTTTTCGTGTTTGAAATGATTTTCTAATGTGTTTTTGTTTTTGAATTTTTTTTTTTTTTTAAACATGTAAATTTTTTTGTTTTTTTGAACTTGTAAATTTTTAATTTTTTTTTGGCTAATGTTTGAATATATATATATATATATATATATATATATATATTTGGAATTTTTAAAGTTTTGAATTTTTGAATTTTTCTAATTGGTTATTTTTTAAGTTTTTTTAATTTTTGAAATTTTGTTTTTGTTTTTTTTGAATTTTGATTATTATTATTTTTTAATGTTTTTTTTTGTTTTTTAAAGGCCTGCAGGGGCAGGCATTTGTGCGATGCACCAGGCCTACATCAGCCCTACACCAGGTTGACGTAGACCTAGCACAACGTAGGCTTGGCGCAGTGTAGGCCTAGTATAGGCCTGGCGTAGCACAGACTTGCACAGGCTTAATGTAGGCCTATAGGCCCTAATGCAATGTAGACCTATGTGCACTGCACTAGACCTACATCATCCTTGCATAGGACTGACGTAGGCCTAGCACAACACAGGCGTAAGTGTACTTCAATAGGCCTACATCAGCCCTGCATAAGGCTGTCGTAGGCCTGGTGCAACATAGGCTTTCATAGGCCTGCGTAGTGCAGGCCTAACACATGTTTGGTGTTATGCCTGCACAGGTCTGTATAAGCCTGTACAAGTCAATGCATGCCTATGCGGGTAATGATTTCTTTAATGATATTTTTTTTAAATTTAATTACAAATTGAAAACATAGTACTTTTTTATGAAATTAATATAGCACAAAGTTAAAAAAAACAAAGTTTTTTTTTTAATTGAAGAAGTAATGTTTTTTTTTTTTGAAACTAAAGGAGATTGTTAAGGTCACCTACCTTATCAACAAGGTTGTTTTGATTTTTGCAACATCAATCTTTGTAGTGCTCATTGTATGGATTTGAAAACCCTACAACCACACAAAGAGATACAAAGTTAGTATTCTAAAAATAAAAATAAAGAAATAAAAGGGAAAAGGAGTAAGAAGACCATGATCACCAATTTTGTAACATAAAAAAAAGAACACCATTGCAATAAAGATGACACATTTTATTAAATTCAAGGTGGTCCCTTGGGATACAAATTGACCCTTTGAGGGTGCATTTTACAATAAGATGTCCACAAGGGGTAATCCCTTTTACAAATCAAACATATGGTGTCTTTCATTCTTCTTCATGCTACAACAATGTGGGAGGTGGGTTTGTCGTGACCACCATGATGACCTTGAGCTTGTTGAACCTGAACCTAGAATCTACACACATGTAAATAGACAAGGGTTTAGTAGCACCTATCACAATGAATATGATAAATGTAAATGCACATTGCATAAAATAAAATGATTATTGCAAATTGAAAATAAAAGATGATTATTGCTTACATAAGTCACAATTTGGATAGCATAACATTAGCATTTCCCTCCTTTATTTTCTTGGTCATGTGATGGTACCTTTATAGACCTTTGAGGGTTTTGGAGGGAAGGATAGATGGCAAGCTAGGGATACCAAGTGGAAAGGACTGGGTAGCCTCCTATCCTAGGTAGTTGCAGTGAGACACTAGAAGTGCCTCACTTAATTGGAGAGATGTGGCAAATGGGTAGGTGCAAGTGGAGTGATGTGTGGAGTGAGGTGTGAGATGTGGCAAGTGGATAGGTGCAAGTGGAGTGATGTGTGGAGTGAGGTGTAAGATGTGGCAAGTGGGTAGGTGCAAGTGGAGTGAAGTTTGGAGTGAGGTGTGAGATGTGGCAAGTGGGTGATGTGACCAAGACACATGTCAAGTTGGAAGACAGGGTATCTTATGTTGATTTTCCAAATTTAATAAATCTGAAAAATATAAACTAATGTGTAGGAAAATACACCTAAGTTTAGACTTAGGTATATTATTTTATTATGCAAATTTGGAATGTGCAATGTGAATGAATGATGTGCAAGAATTATATGCCTAAGTTTAGACTTAGGCATATATTATTATGCATAATTGTGATGTGCAATGTGAATGAATAATGTGTAGGAATTATATGCCTAAGTTTAGACTTAGGCATATATTATTATGAATAATTATGATGTGCAATGCAAATGCCTAGTTTTTAGTATCTACAATTGTGTTTTGTTATGTTGTTTTGTGGTTTTTAAGTGTGTTTTGTGTTCTGTTGTTTTTATTTTTTATGTTTTTGTTTGTGGTGTATTTGTTTTTTTTTGTTGTTTTTGTTATGGTAGTGTTTTGTTATGTTGTTTTTGTGGTTTTTTTTGTGTTTCATGTTTTTTATTTATTGTGTGTTTTTGGTTGTGCTTTATCTTTTTGACACACTCAAGATACATATATATTTTTTTTAAATCGTATTTTTATCTTATTGTGTGTTTGTGAGTTCTTGCTTTTTGTTGTTTTAGGCGTGCCCTTTGAGTGTGTCAAAGGTGGTAGGCTAGGTGCGAGCCTTGGGAAATTTTGGTGGAAGAGATAGTCCTACCTCCTTGGGTATTACCCGTAAGTGGCATCCCTTCTAGGATGTTTTCCACAAAAAAAAAACATAAATAATCGAGTGTTTAACATAAATATGCATTCCAAAAATTGATATAACTCAAAACTATCTATCAAAAGAAATTATTGCTCAAAACACTTTAATGAATAAAACTCCAGATATCATTAATGCAACCTAACCTTTGAATTTATACAATAATTAAGTTTACAAAACTTATTGAATAAAACATTCTTTTACATAGCCTTTGCTTTTCCACATCATCTATATGTTCAAAGCCCTATGAAGCCATCCACCAAGAATTTTCAAGCCACCTAGGTATCTACAAACATATTTATGATTAGGAATCCACCCACATCTTATGAGGTATACTACATCTCTATATACAATGCAACTTAAATATTTCCATGCTCTACTATGCAAACAACCATGGAAAAAATATAAGTAGGATATAAAAAGAGAATCTACTTCTCTTTATAATTATTCCTTAACTCACAAAAGTCTTAGGAATCATTATATTAGTTTCACTTTTAAAATAAAATTAAGAATTCAAAATCAAAACAAAAGAATCCCATACTTCTCTTTATAATGATCTTTTAGTCCACATAGATCTTAGGAATCATTATAATAGTTTTTCTTTCAAAACTAAATTTAAACATCCAATATCAATACAAGAGAATCTCATACTTCTCTTTGTAAATATCCCTTAATCCACATAGATCTTAGGAATCATTATAATAGTTTCTCTTTCAAAACCAAATTTAAACATCCAATATCAATACAAGAGAATCTCATACTTCTTTTTATAATGATCCCTTAATCCACATAGATATCAAGAATCATTATAATAGTTTATCTTTTAAATCTAACTTACAAGAAATACATCTTATAAAAGAGAATCCCATACTTCTCTAAATAATGATCCCTTAACTCACAAAAGTCTCAGGAATCATTATAATAATTTATTTTTCAAACTCACACACTATAAACAACTTATAGAAGAGGATACCATATTTCTATATCTAACATAAAGAAAGCTTATGTTTCACACAATAAAGATACAACCTCTCTAAAATAAAGATAGCTTTGTATTTCAGATTATAAAGATACAACCTTTATCTGAAATAAAGATAGCTTATCTTTTAGATTATAAAGATAAAACTACTATTAAAATAAATATAGATTTATCTTTTAGATTATAAAGAAGCATTGTCCTCTCACTGCAATATAAAGAAACTTTAATCCTTCATGAAATAAAAAAGCACAATCTTCTTACAGTAATATAAAGAAAATTTAATCTTTCATAAAATAAAGAATCAATATCTTCTCACGAAAATATAAAGAAAATTTAATCTTTTATAAAATAAAGAAGCGATATCTTCTCATGATAATATAAAGAAACTTTAATCTTCACATAAATAACATCCTTTAACTAATATAAAGTAAGATTTATTTTCATATTAAAGGTGCATCCACTATTTAATATAAAACAAGCTTTATCTTCATATTAAAAAGTACATTTGCTATCTATTTCCATATAAAATGTGCATCCATTATCTAAGATTCTAATATAAAGCAAGCTTTATATTTATATTAAAATTACATCCACTATCTAATATATAGAAAGCTTAATTTTCATAATAAAAGATGCATCTATTATCTAATATAAAACAAGATTTATATTTATATTAAAAAGTATATCCCCTATTTAATATAAAGCAAGCTTTATCTTCACATAGCTTAATCCACTAATCACTGCACTTCATTAAAACCCAAAAAGAAAAAATAATTAAAGAACTAAGGTTTTTTTTCCCATAACCATCTATGGTTCCAATAAAATGCAAACCAGATTAAACATTTAATTTCGCTTATCTACGCTTCCACTGACTTGACTCAAATTCAAGCTTCAACAAAGGTATAAAAGAATTTGCAAAATTTAAAAGGGTAAACCAATTATGTTAGAGTATATTACATTATTTAGGTACATATCAATGTACCACCTTCGGTACATTGTTAGACTAGAAGTATATCTTAGGTTACTTGAGGAAGAAGTAATAAATGCACAAGTGTCAATGTGTAATGATGTAAATGTACAAGGAGTCCAATTCTACAAGAGTCATAGGAAAGGTAGTTATGAAGAGTAAGGGCCAAATAATCTATCTTCTTATATATAGGGCCCATAATGAATATAAGAGTGTAGAAAAAGTGTGACTACTATTGAGTAGTACAATGTAGTTTCCATTAGAGATTTGGAGTGTTCATTTCCTCAATTATATTATATTGTACTATTTTCGTAACTTTCCATTAATAGCATATTTTAGTATTAGTGCAAAATTCCATTATCTTACTTTTATGCATATTTACATCTTGTGATTGCTTCCTCCCATATCATACATCATTAAAAGCTAACAATTTAGTCTGCAAGTAAACCAAGCTAATGCAACCATTGAGTGACTAGGATCATGGGGTCACACAGGTTACAAGGTTTACACGTATTTTTTTTGAATGGTACAAGTATTGAGCTCACAAACTCAATAAAGGCAACTCATAACATCCGTGCAACAAAACAATATGCAGGCAAAAATCTAAGCTATGGTAACAAGATGAAACAAAAAGTATTTCAAAACCAAATAAAGAACTAATGACATAAAACATCAGTTAGAATAAACTATAACTTGGAGAGCACCTAAAAACCCATGCTTGCTTATGATTCACAAGGCACCACAACATTCCTCAAAAAAACTCTTTTGATCCAAGCTCATTTTCATTGCATTTGTATTAGTAAACCCCCAACTCCCACTCAACGTAGAATTCAAAACAAATGAGAGAGGGTAGGCAAGATATGAAATTAGGGAAATGCTCACAAGATGCCCAATAAGGCGTTACTCCAAGATATCCACCATCCTGGATGTGGTAAGGAGTAACACACTCAAACCGAGCTAACCCCAACTTAGATCGATAAAACATTAATCAAGATTTTTAAAAATATTAAATTCAAATTAGCACCTTTGGAAAATATTAAATTCTTCTTTGTCATTGATGAGCACCAAAAATGCTCATATTTTTGTATGGATTCATAACATATAGTGTGGCATTATTTTTATAGAATGTACATTTTAATGAAGGTTTTATATATATTTAATAGGAAATTGTGTATATTCTCTAATATGTGTTTTTAGTGTGATTTGTGTGTATATTCAATGATTTTGCTATTTTTTCTGTATATTTACGTCAAGGTCCTGTTGAGTGGTATTTTCACCCAATTGTGAAAGTACACTCTCCCTTAGGATTTGGGTTCCAAATCCCCTCTTGCAAAGAAATTAAATAAACAACTTCTCCAAGGTCTCCGCTGTATTAGCATTTGCATATGTGTATTAGTAATCTCAAATAAAGATATTCAATTTAAATGCTTGGAAAAACTTAGTGATTGCAAGTAACTGTAAACAAGGGGCAATGTTGGTTTATTTCACCATGAAACTTTAGTGATTGTTCATTGTTTTTTTGGATTTTGAAAATTTTTAAATGTTTATTTTAATGACTGAAAATTTAAAATAAGTTAAAATTTCTAGAAAAATAAAATGCAGAAAAATGAAAATGAAATGCAGAAAACTAAAAATAAAATGCATTCAGTATGATGCTATCCTATTTCGACAAAACCGAAGATGTGAGGTCTCCATACACGCAACCTAACCTATTGGACTTGCAAAACAAGCACAATCCCCATAGACTAAGTGATGGTTCCTAGGGTTTAAAATAAATTTTAGGTTCAAGCATTCACATGAAGCAACCAAGCAAACTTGCATTAACTCCATCTACAAACTCGAAATCTGAAAAAGAGAAAAGAAATAGACATTAAATCCATAGCATGCAAAGAGAATCTCCTTCTTTCTTGCCCTCAAGATGCAAATTTCTGAAAACTTCTGCATTAAAAATGTGTCATTTTACAATAGCAAATTTTTTGGTTTTCCCAAACCAGTCCATGGAAGAAAAATGACTCAAACAGGTCCAGAATGACCCTCTTGCCTTCAAATCTGCAACTTTGCTCGCAGCAATTTCCAACCACTCAAAAAATCCTTGCCTGGAGTATTTAAAACTTTTCAGGAAGCTTTTCGTTTCACCTTCCCTTGTGCATGCATGCGTTTTGGTTTCCAAAAAACTTTTCGTTTCTATTTTGTGGCCCTTCGTTTCATTTTCTCCACATGGGCTTGTGTCCGTTTCCTTCCGTGTGTAACGACCATCTTAAATGATTTCAAATCATTAAAGATTCCTTATGTAATGTTTTGTCTTATTCACTGGATTTTGTCCTTATGTCCACGTCACTATGCAGGTCCGTTACCTTGGCAAAAATTGGACATGTCATGAAATCGTGACACTTCTTGTTTCTCTGCTTGCCTGCCCCTTTTGAATCGTGAAAATGCAACATGTCGTGATATCGTGACACTTTTTCTTTCTTCTCTTTTGGCCGCAAAAATGCAACATGTCGCGATATCACGACACTTTTTTCTTTTGGCCGCGATGATGCAACATGTCGCGATATCGCGACACTTTTTCTCTTTTGGCCGCAACGATGCAACATGTCGCGATATCGCGATACTTTTTCTCTTTTGGTCGTGACGATGCAACATGTCACGATATCGTGACACTTTTTCCTCCTTTGGCCGCGATGATGCAACATGTCATGATATCGCGACACTTTTTCTCTTTTGGCCGCGACGATGCAACATGTCGCGATATTGTGACACTTTTTCTCTTTTGGCCGTGACGATGCATCATGTTGCGATATCGCGACACTTTTTCTCTTTTGACCATGACGATGCAACATGTCGCGATATTGCGACACTTTTTCCTCCTTTGGCCGCGACGATGCAACATGTCGCGATATCACAACACTTTTTCTCTTTTGGCCGCGACGATGCAACATGTCGCGATATCGTGACACTTTTTCTCTTTTGGCCGCGACAATGCAACATGTCACGATATCGCGACACTTTTTCCTCCTTGCTCTCTCCCTTTGCTTTGGACCGCAAAAATGCAACATGTCGCGATATCGCGACATTTTTTTCTCCTTGTGGTGTTTTGCTTTTTATTTTATCTTTAGCATATGGGCCACTTCGGTCTTCTTGGAAAACATGCAAAAAAAGGTGGGTCCCCAATTTTGGGGTACGTTGTGGAGCAGCCACAACAGGTCCCATGCGGACCTGGCACTTCATGTTTTATGGTGGAAACATAAGGACAATGGTGACCGCAACAAAGAATATGTATGCTAAGTTAAGGTACCTGACTCCCGAATTTGGGATCAAAGGCGCCTGACTCCCGACTTCGGGGTCAATGATGCCTGACTCCCGACTTTAGGGTCAAAGGCGCCTAACTCCCAACTTCGGGATCAAAGGTGCTTGACTCCCAGATTCGGGGTCAATGGCGCTTGAATCCCGACTTCGGAGTCAACAACGCCTGATTTCCAATGATAGGCTGGACGATGCCTGACTCCCATGGAGCAGAAGTATAACAAGAACCATGTTTTTAGAAGAAACAGAATGGTGGTTTCCAGCGATATATACGGATGAAAGACAATAGGATGAACCAGAAAAATTATCCATTTCTCATTAATGGCTAAACAAACATGTAAATTGAGCAAACACGCAAATCGATTATACGAAACTGATTGATATCGATTTGCGAGTGTAATTATAGGCATATTCTGTCGATAAATAGAACATGCCTAATTTATCCTGCGAAGGATAAAATTAGCATGTGTTGTATGTGATTATTTTTTACATATTTGTTGTAATGACAAGTCTAAAATAGACTTGCTCGAGCTTGTAATCGGGGATGGTCATGCACTATATAAATGCACAGACCACCCCTAAAAAGGGATCCTAGACATTTTACATGTAATATATTTTTGAAGTTATAATTAATTTATTTGAGTGTTCATATCAATATTTCTCAGTATCTAGTGTGCATGATTTGATCTGGACGGAATCTGCTGGAAGCCTGGGCCCACTCTCAACAGTATTCCACCCCTTTCCCTATTTTTTGTAATTAATTTTTGCATTATTTATTTACTATTTTCATTATTTGCTGTAGTCATTTAATTTCTGCACTTCCCCTATTTTCTCTATATTTTCTAGCAAGTTTACATTTTGCTTTCTATAGTTTATTTCCAGTCATGTGTTTGATAATATAGGCTAATTTAATGGTTTGGACAAGAAAAAAAGCTACACCACAACCACCCCCAAACCTTAAGATGTATTGGACTCATCTCACTGGTGTTACAAGCATAAACTGTGCACGATACTTCATAAGTTTACGAGCTTTCCCAGGTTTGACAATTTAAATGGAGGTAATAAATCAACTGTAGATATAACCAATGTTTTGCCCAACATTTTGGCATCATTGTTAGGGAAGTACCAACTATAAAAACTAGTTCTGTAGCAAGTCAATCTGAACATTTTAGGTTAACTTATCTACAAAATCTTTCCACCTAATCTTGTATGAGTCCACCAAGAATCAAAGGATTGAATGATCATTTTCTTAAGAGTAAAAATATTGTTTCACAAGAAGTCCCTGAATCAGCTGTACCAGATTTTGAAAGTGAAAATTCTTCACCTCCATCACCTCCACCTATGCATTGGAGTCAACATCCAATTTTTGCATAGAGTCCTCTACCAAAATAACCAAATTTTGAAGAGCTGGTAGGAGATAATAGAATACTTAGAAGAACCTAGTCTGAGGAGGAATTGTTGTACAACCAATATTGGAAGGTAGTAGAGGATGGAACCATATCAACAGTTGAGTTAGAGATTCTTGTGCAGAATACTCTAAATGATAGAAGAGCTTTAGAGACTGCTTTAGAAGTAGCAGGTGTAGAGACCCCATTTTCTGAAAATATGGCTGACAATGAAGAGACATCCACTAGTTTTAACTTTCCAATAGGAGAGGCAACATGAGACACAAGAATGAAACACATCTCCCCTACCCATATTCCTATTTTTAGAGGATTTTAGACTGAAGATCCTGACCTGTTCCTTTTCAAGTTTGATGTCCTATGCAGGTCAGTAGATTATAAGATCGATGCCCAAAAACTAAAGTTGTTTCCCTCAACCTTAGATGATTCAGCCCTGTACTGGTTCATTAGTTTAGGAAACAAATAGATTACTACCTAGGAAGATATGAAAAGACTCTTCCTAGAACAATACCAAGACTTTGGTAGGGCACAAGATTCTAGAGAAGAAATATTTGACATGACTTAGAAGGAAGATGAATCATTGGAGGAATACTGGGATAGATTTAGCTTTAACCTACAAAGATCTCCCCATGCAAGACTGAGTGATAGGTCCTTGAGAGGTATATTCTTAAAAGGACTCACTGATGAGTCTCTTGAAGCACTAAACATGATATCTGGAGGAGACGTTTACCAACAACAAATGGTAGATATCCGATGATTATGTCAGAATTATTCAAGAAGGAAAGGTAAACCAACCTCCAGAAATATCAAACCAACAACCACAATCACAAAAATAGAAATAGGTAACATGTTAGAAGACCTAAAAAGTGAGATGTTGTCATCTCTTGCACTTCATATGGATACTCTTCTACTTCAAAAAAATAAGCAGGAGAATGAGGTTGCATTAGCCTATTTCTATCCCAAATGTAGAGGGAAACACCCCAAAAATGCATGTCCAGAAAACAAGGTTAGAGTATGTGTTGTTTGTCAAAAATATCATAAGATAAAGTTGTGTCCACAATTGCCAAAATCTAGGGAAAATCCTGAAGTAGAGGAAGTATATTTCATGGGAAATAGGAGAAACTGGCAATAGTCTCCTATGGGAAACAACATGCCAGCTGGAATGCCACCCTATGGAGGAGGTAATTACATGAATCAAGGTCAAGTTCAGCCACCCAATATGGGTTGGTGGGGACAACCACCTTGGACAAACACTCCCCAAGGAAACACTCCTTATAATCCATACCCATGGATGCCATATCAACAACCTGCACCCTAGTGGAGAAACTATAATGCATGGAGTCCAACTCCATAGAATGCAACACAAGCTCCACTACAACAGAGTTTGCCAGCTCCCCCTACTTTGAGACCTGCACAACTTCCTGCATAGCCCACATCAAATCCCAATAACATAACCAATCAACTAACATACCAAGTGGAAAATGAGATGTTTCCAATGTACAATATTAGAGTAGGATGTAATCTTGTACAGTTAAGATCAGGTAGACAAGTAGGAGTAGAAATAGCTCCTTTGGTAGAAGAGGAGGAAAATGTAGAAGTAGAAAGTGAGAAATCACCTAGTGTAGAAGAAGTAGAAGAACAAATTACTAAAAATGATCAAAGAAGAGGTTCCACCTTTTCCTCAAAGGTTACAGGAACCAAGAAAGCTAGTACAACCAGAGTTTGACATTTTATCTAGTCTAAAAAATCTAACAATCACAATTCCTCTTTTCCAGGCTATAAGAGATGTTCCAATTTACACAAAATCCATACAAGAATTATGTCTAAGAAAACTAGGCTAAAAACCAGCAAAAGCAATTAATGTGGTAGGTCAGTTAGCTGATCTCATGCTAGGAAACACCTACCACCAAAAATATTCAGACCCAGGAAGCCCTATTTTAACTATCAAAATTGAAGGCTATCCATTACCCAACACACTAGTGGATCTAGGGGCAGCCATTAATGTCATGCCCAAGGATACCATGCTGAAACTCAAACTCACAAACCTGAAACCAACAAAAACTATTCTTCAGTTGGTTGATAGGTCTACAGTACTCCCTGAAGGAATGTTGGAAGACATTGTAGTTATAGTAGATGCATGGGAATATCCAATAAATTTCTTAGTATTACAATCAAAGTCTGGATTGGGTGGTTATCCACTCATCTTAGGTAGACCTTGGCTGGCAATAATTGATGCCTACATAAGCTATAGGAATGGACAAATGACCATTTCTAATGGTCAGAATGTTAAAAATATGATTATTTCTCCACCTACCCAATCTATTGATTTGTTGGGAGAACCTGACTATGAAAATCAGAATGCTAGTGATTTATCAATGATTCAATCCATAATGGCATTGGATGAGCTTGAGGATGAAAATGATGAGGAGAAAGTTATAACAAACTTTTTCCAAGGAGAGTCCTCCTACCCTCCTCTAGAATCACCACTTGTTGGAAATAAAGATCACCACATTAAACAAATTGAGGTTGAACCTGGGAGAATATTGAATGTAAATAATGAGTTGACACTTGTTCAATAGGACACCCTAAAAGAGATACTAGTCAAACATCAAAATGCTTTTGCTTGGGACTATTCAGACATGAGGGGAATTGCTCCTAAAGTCTGTACTCATCGTATATATCTAGAAGAACAAGTAAGACCGGTAAGACAACCACAATGTAGGATGAACCCAACCATGAAGGAGATTGTTAAAACTGAATTGCAGAAACTCCTAATAGTTGGATTTATCTACCCCATATCTGATAGTGAGTGGGTATCACCTTTGGTGGTGGTGCCCAAGAAAAATGGAAAGTGGCGTATCTGTGTTGATTACAGAATGCTTAACACAACAACAAAGAAAGACCACTTCCCCCTACCCTTTATAGATCAGGTCCTTGATACCTTAGCAGGAAGAAAGTACTTTTCTTTCTTGGATGGGTTTAGTGGATACAATCAGATACAGATTGGGGAAGAGGATCAAGATAAAACAACGTTCACTTGTCCATGGGGAACCTTTGCTTACCGAGTCTTACCCTTTGGTTTATGCAATGCACCTACCACTTTTCAAAGGGTAGTATTGAGTATTTTTTCTAATATGATTGGAGAAACTATGGAAGTATATATGGATGACTTCACCATTTATGGTGAGACTTTTGAGGAAGCCACAACAAATTTGGAAAAAGTACTTCAATGGTGTGAAGAAACTAATCTATCCTTGAGTAATGAAAAATATTTTATGCTAATGCAGGAGGGGATAGTATTAGGACATCATATTTCTGTAGATGGGATAAAGGTAGATAAAAAGAAAATTGAGGTAATCAAAAATCTGCCCACTCCTAAAACTCAGAGAGATGTCCAAAGTTTCCTTGGCTCTACTGGATACTATAGGAGATTTATATCAGATTTTAGCAACATTGCTAAACCCTTGAACACATTGTTATCAAAATATGTAGAATTTGTCTGGATAGATGAACATGAACAAGTATTTCAAACTTTGAAAGAAAGACTGACCACTGCTCTAGTATTGAGAGGTCCAAATTGGACCATTCCCTTTCACATATATGCGGATGCATCCAATAATGCGATAGGGGTAGTATTGGGATAGAAATATGGTGAAGAATTTTATGCCATTTATTATGTCAGTAAACATCTTACAGGTGTTGAGTTTAATTACACTATCATAGAGAAAGAATTTCTTGCAGTTGTTCATGCTATTAACAAATTTTGCCATTATATTATAGGTTACAAGGTTTTTGTGCATACTGATCATGCAACCATCAGATACTTGATGAACAAACCTACAATTAGTGGTAGAATTATTAGATGGCTTTTACTTTTGCAAGAATTTGATATTACAATTGTTGATAAACTAGGTAAAGACAATGTGGTTGTAGATTTTCTTTCTAGATTAACACCTCCAGATCATACAACCATGGAAGATCAATTTCTAGATGAGCATCTATTTGCTCTTGATGAAAAAATATTATGGTATGCAGATATGGCTAATTACTTAGCCACTGGTAGAGTATCCCCTGCACTCTCACCTCGTGAAAAATAGATATTAATAGAGAAGAGTGTAGCCTTTTCATGGATTGATGGTTGCCTATTTAAAATCGGGCCTGATCAAATCATGAGAAGGTGTGTTGCTAAAAATGACATTGCAACAATTCTTAAAGCTTGCCATGATGAACCCTGTGGTGGCCATTTTGTAGGTAAAAGGACTACGTTTAAAGTATTGCAGGCTGGTTATTTTTGGCTTGCACTATTCAAGGATGCAACCAAACATGTGAGTCAATGTGACCAGTGTCAGAGGATGGGTAGACCAACTCTTCGAGATGAAATACCCCTTCAACCACATGTGCACATTGAGCCATTTGACAAATGGGGAATGGATTTTGTAGGACCCATTAATCCACAGTCAACAGGTAAGAGATATGTCTTAGTTTGCACTGACTATGTGACTAAATGGGTTGAAGTGTAGGTATTGCATGATTCCAAGGAGAAAACTATAGTAGAGTTCCTATTTGCATCCATCTTCATATGATTTGGTGTTCCAAGAGAGATCACTACTGATCAGGGACCCCAATTCACTTTGAAGTTGATCCAAGAAATAATGTAGTAGTACAAAATCAGGCACAACAAGACCACTCCTTACCATCCTCAGGAAAATGGGCAAGTAGAAGTCACTAACCATGAGTTGGAAAATATTCTGACAAAAATGGTGCAGCAACATAGGAAAGACTAGGCTATGAGATTGCTAGAAGCAGTCTGGGCTTACAGAACTACCTGGAAAACTACCACTGGTTTTACACCATTCCAGTTGGTATATGGGAAGAATGCTATGATGCCTATAGAGTTTGAAATCAAAACTCTCAGAACTATAGCAGAACTAAATCTGAGTCTGGATGAAGCACATAAAGAATGGATTCAATAACTTAACCAGCTGGATGAGTACCGATGTGATGCTTTGCATCGAACAGAAGTCATTCAAAAATAGAGAACCCGGTGGCATGATCATCACATTAGGCCAAAATAGTTCAAGGTGGGAGAATGGGCATTATTGTATGATTCTCGATTCTAGGAGAGGAAGGGAAAGCTCATGCAATGTTGGATGGGGCCATATGAGGTGATTGAACTAATCAACAATGGTGTTGTTCATGTCAGAACTATTGATGGGAGCAACATTGTGTTGATAGTCAATGGCCATAGATTGCGGCCATATCATGCATCTGAAAATTATGCGATTGAGGCCAGAATAGGCATGGGGAAACCCCATTTGATTGAATTTTTGAAACCTTTTCAGTAATATGTGGACACATGTTTGTCCACATGACCCAAAAATAATTTATTCTTTTATAAGTCCTACATTTTTCTTTCTTTAGTTGTGTTTTTGTTTTGTAGGAATGATGCCCTGAATGCAATCTATAGGTAGCCTAGGAAACCTAGGCCTATCAGGCATAAGATCCATGAACCTATGCATTTCTAGCTTTCTAGGAGGTTAATTCTAGTAGAAGTACACTCATCCCCATCTAAAGGGGGATAACCATGCTTGGACGGGTATGCGGGTGTTTTTGTCTTCATAGAGAAAAATACCCAAATGCTAGTTCACATAGCGGATGATGATGTTGTCCTTGAATGATGAACGTTGATAGTCTGATCAACTGAAAGTGCTCAACTATGGACACACCAACAAACATTGACTATTCAAATAATGAAGGGGTCTAACTCCTATTACTAAAAACAATAATGGGTTCCTAATTTCTAGTGAGAAGGTGCCTGTATTCTATTTCGAAGGTGCCTAATTTCTAGCGACAAGGCACTTGTATTCTATTTAAGAAGGTGCTTATTTTATGCTTTGTAAGGTGTATAATTTCTAGTGAAAAGGTGCCTGACTTCAGTTCTAATGGGTGCTTATATCCTGTATGGGAGTAAGGCACCTGATTTCTAGTAAAAAGGTATTTAACTCCCATTCTAATGGGTGCCTGTGTTTCGAGTATTGAAGTAAGGCACCTGATTTCCA
The DNA here is from genome assembly GCA_028583015.1 of Wollemia nobilis. NCBI lineage: Eukaryota > Viridiplantae > Streptophyta > Pinopsida > Araucariales > Araucariaceae > Wollemia > Wollemia nobilis. The sequence continues at coordinate 848,598 of JAQPPZ010000613.1, read as the reverse complement.
TTAAAAAGGTGTCTGACTTCCATTCTAATAAGTGCCTAATTTCTAGTATATAAAATAAACCTTCGACATCAGGAAGTGGTTAAAGCCATGTCAACATTTTATCCATGTGATCAAAAGTCAAACTTCTCATGGATAAAAATACTTTTTTCATTGGAGATTTGTGCACATTCCAAGACAATCAACAAATGACTTCCAAGGAGGGATGTGTGTCATCCCATGAAAAAATATTAATTTAATATTTTTCTTGCATTATTTTTTAGCAGGGAACCTCGAATGAAATAAATTGTAGCACCCAAGAATGAATTGTTCAGAAAAGCATTTCCTCACATGGGAAATACACATGCCATTGTTTGTTCCGGTAATCACAGTCATCATGTGACAACCAATCCATCTGCGCCATGAGTGTCTACATATCATGCACGCATGAAATACTAATTAGGTATGTACTCAATTTTCTATTTTATATGTATATAATTTTCATTAGAAATGCATTCCTATCAATAGTGTCATCACATTGTTTGAAAAATATCCATCCAATCATCATACCCAACTCTACATTTTTCCACGTGCCAGCAAGTAGTTGGGTAAAAAGTTATAACAATCATCCATTTAGAAATCTGGCACATGATTTTACGATGTTTGCACAAATCATCATAATTATTTCTAATTATGGTGCAAAGGCGCTTGATTGCATGGATATGGTTGCATTGAAATGATATGTTAAAATGAACCTATGAGCTAGGGTAAGTTGTAGAGAAAAACCAAAAAAATAAAAAAAATTATAGATGAAAATAGAGAGTAATTTGCCATGGGAGGAAAATCCACAAATCACCTACTTAAGAAAAATGAACCCAAAGACCTTTTAGGGGTTAATAAAGACGTTCAGAGGTAATTTGAAGTGGTCGGTTGGATGGATTACTATCGCCTGGTTAGTCAAAACCAGGATGCTGAGGCAGCCAAGGAATTCATAGAATCTTTGAGGGATGAGGTTGTCTGAATGAGAGGACTAGAAATTCTAGTCATAGAAGCCCACATCACTATGGTCACTAGTCTCCCTCAAATAGGGGATTGTGTATACAAATATGATAACTCTATGAATTGTATAGAGATTTTTTGGGTAACCAATGACATACTTGATGCATTCTGGATTATCGAGGTAGTACCTCCTAGATCTCTGGAGCTAAGTTTTTGAGCAGATCACTAGATTCTTCACCTACATTGGTAGGTACTCATGGCTCAATGCAAATCATTTCTATTTTCTAAATCATCTATTACATGGGGATAAAATCAATGTCCCCTATTATTTAGCATGTGCCCTAAGAGATGAAGCTAGGTGGTATCAGGTAGGGACAACTACTACCCTAGCACACCATGGGTTGATTTTAGCCCTAATTAGGCATGTAGAGGCACATAAGGAGGCACCAATTGAAGAAGATATTATTATTCTAGAATAATAAGAGATGGTAGAGGTGCTTGACTCCCATGGTCAATTGCTATAGAGGCATCAGGGCCAATAGAGTCGGTACCTCCCATCATAATCAATCAATAGGGGAGGTAGAGAAAATTTCATCTCCTATGTTTTAATGAGGAAGTAGGACCAAGCTTGTCAAGCCCTATTCGTACAATGAACTACCCAAGGACCAAAAGTAGGACAAAGAAAGTATCCTTGGTTACCCCTAGTATGTCCAATGATGAAGATGTCATTGGAATAATTGAGGATGAATTTGTTGCCCAAGTGTTGTAGAACATGGTTGGTGGTGAGCCTTCTAGCCCAGTAGTCTAGGAAGAGGATCTACATAAATAGGTGTAGACATTGAAGGAGCAAGCCTTCATTTGGGAAGGCAAATACAAAATAGAGTAGACACTCTTTGAGGTGTCTAGAAAAGCTATTATAGAAAAATAATTGGAGATGTACAACACCATCCACCAGTTGTAGAACATAGTGTAATAATTGAAATCATAGGTTCAGCAAATGGAGGCTGGTCAGCCAACCAAGGTTGATGTTGTAGTTCAAATAGATTGGGCAATGGAGGTGCCTACGACTTCTCTAGATTTTGAGGAAAATATTACTTCTTCTAGTCAGTTTTGATCTGATGCCAGAATAGAAGCCAACTTAATAACTAAAGTAGGGGACCTTTCTGAAACCTCTACTAAAATAAATTATGAAGAATAGGAGGGCCCAATTCCACAAACAGAGCCCCTTGTAGTGGATATTGAAGATAGTGAGGCTAAGGAGTCATTTAGAATGTTTGATGCTACCCAGTCAGATGGTCAGCTACCAGATGATCAACTAGGAGTGGCATAGTTAGCTGGGGAAGTTGAAGCACCATTGGGTGCCACTCAATTGATCGATGACACATAGATAGTTGACCCTACTATCTAGATAGAAGCAGGGCAAGGGCAAGGCTCTAAAAAGGTTCACTCATAGGGGTCAATTGGTCCCATAGGGGATGCATAATCAACTGGTCAGCCATTGGTTGACCAAACCAAGGTAGAATAGTTGGATGAGCAGACCAAGATTGGACCAATTGAGAACACACCAAGGGCCCAAGAAAAGCAAGATGAAGAGTCCTCTGAGGTCCAAGAGATGCCACCCCTATAGAAGGAAGAGGAGGTTGATCCTACGACTTCCACAATTGAGGTAGCAACACCTAGAGCATCAAGAAAATTGTGGCCTAAAAGGAAAGCTGAGAGGGCACCATAAAAAAGGAAGACAAGGGCTAGAATAGCAAGGCAACAAAAGCAGAAGGCCACCCAATAAAAATTGAAGGTGCATCCAGACCCAAACTCAGATGAAGAATGGGTTGCATCCATGAAAGCCTTTGCTAGCTAGAAGGAGCAGTTTCAAGAGCTCCAAAAGAACCTAAAGGAGGCCAAAAAGGAGTGAAAGGCTTACAAGAAAATGGCTCGAGAGTTAGGTATTTCTGTTAACCCTACCCGACCAAAACACTTCTGGAACCTATATGGTTCAAAATATGGCAACCCCTCAAGGATGAGGGAATATCTGGACAAGATGGGCATATTCGGCAAAGAGCCAATGATGCCACCACTGGTTAGAGCATCTGAGTCTCTGCCCCTTGAAGATGTCGAGGATAATGCTATAGAGGAAAATGATGATGAGAAGAATGTTGCAGAGGATGCAATGCTTGACCCTGAGGTGGAAAATTTGCCAAAGGCTCGAGTACATGACACATCCCATTATCCACCATGGGATAAGCTTGATTTTCTAGTGGTAGTCCAGCTACCCTCGAACCATCAATACTGGAAGTAGGCTGAGCTTGCATTCTAGAAGGATGCCACTATGTTTATAGGATTTTATGTAAATGAAGTAATAGGTAAAAAGAGGTGGAGCAGAACAAGGCTGCACATAGAAGTAGGACCTAGTCAACCCCTACGGTGTAGTCCATGAAAGAAGGTACCCAAAATAGCAATAGGTCCTAGTCAACCAAAATAGGGTGGCAAATAAAAATGTGATAAGGAATGAGATAAAGTCACCACCTAGGAAAGAAAACAAAGAAATAGGGCATACTGGAAGGTTGTTGATAGAACAAGAGATTACCAATAGAAGGTGCCATGAGGGCGTGGCAACATCTAAGCATGGGGGATGATGAGCACAAAAAATGCTCATATTTTTGTATGGATTCATAACATATAGTGCGATATTATTTTGATAGAATGTACTTTTTAATGAAGATTTTATATATATTTAATAGGAAATTGTGTATATTCTCTAATATGTGTTTTAAGTGTGATTTGTGTGTAGATTCGATGATTTTGCTACATTTTCTGCATATTTACGTCAAGGTCCCATGTGGACCTGGCACTTCATGTTTTATGGTGGAAACATAAGGACAACGGTGACCACAACAAAGGATATGTACGCTGAGTTAAGGCACCTAACTCCCAACTTCGGGATCAAAGGTGCCTGACTCCCAGCTTCGGGGTCGACGATGCCTGACTCCCGACTTTAGGGTCAAAGGCATCTGACTCCCAACTTCGGGATCAAAGGTGCCTGACTCCCAACTTCGAGGTCAACGGTGCCTGACTCCCAACTTTGGAGTCAACAACGCCTGATTTCCAATGATAGGTTGGATGGCACTTGACTCCCATGGAGCAGAAGTATAACAAGAACCATGTTTTCAGAAGAAATAGAATGGTGGTTTCCAGCGATATATGCAGATGAAAGACAACAGGATGAACCAAAAAAATTATCCATTTCTCATTAATGGCTAAACAAACATGTAAATTGAGCAAACATGCAAATAAGATTATACAAAATTGATTGATATCGATTTGCGATGTAATTATAGGTATATTCTATCGATAAATAGAACACGCCTAATTTATCCTGCGAAGGATAAAATTAGCGCGTGTTCATTGTCTGTGATTATTTTGCGCATGTTTGTTGTAATGACAAGTCTGAAATAGACTTGCCTGAGCTTGTAATCGGGGATGGTCGTGCACTATATAAATGCACAGACCACCCCTAAAAAGGGATCCTAGACATTTTACATGTAATATATTTTTGAAGTTGCAATTAATTTATTCGAGTGTTCATATCAAGATTTCTCAGCGTCCAGTGTGCGTGATTTGATCTAGGTAGAATCTGCTGGAAGCCTGGGCCCACTCTCAACAGTATTCCACCCCTTTCCCCTATTTTTTGTAATTAATTTCTGCATTATTTATTTACTATTTTCATTCTTTGCTGCAGTCATTTAATTTTTGCACTTCCCCTATTTTCTCTGTATTTTCCAGCAAGTTTACATTTTGTTTTCTATAGTTATTTCCAATCATGTGTTTGATAATATAGGCTAATTTAATGGTTTGGACAAGAAAAAAAAGCTACACCACAACCACCCCCCAAACCTTAAGACGTATTGGACTCATCTCACTAGTGTTACAGGCATAAACTGTGCACGGTACTTCATAAGTTTACGAGCTTTCCCAGGTTTGACAATTTAAATGGAGGCAATAAATCAACTGTAGATATAACCAATGTTTTACCCAACAATAATTATCTAAAGTAGATCTGAGATCAACAAAACACACACAATCTATAGAAATAGACAACAATTTTGAAATTCCCCCTCAAATACCCTGTTTTCCCTTTTCCCGCCTAGAAAAATTCATTTGAAATTTGAATTTCGGGGGCAAACTTCTCGAGGTCATAACTCCTCGCTCGTTGCTCGAAATGACTATTAGTGCATGTTTTCAGAAAGCTCTCAAAGGGGTTTGCAGCCCGATAATATCCTGTAGGATATTACCACCAATTTTCAGCCCTCTACGAGGCCTCTAAGGCCTTCAAAATTGACCTTTAAGTTTTAATATTCACTATTTTAGTGGTAGGGTCTTCACCTTAAAATTTGCATATCTCACAAACTGCTCAAGATATTAGGGTGATTCTTTCATCGTTAGGTATGTTTTTCCATCCCCTAACAACTAAACTAACTTAGAACATAAAAATAAAATATTATAAATTTTGGATGATGCAAGATCACTCTTACACCATTGGATGTTCCTGCATTAGACACCCAGTGTAAATTGAGAAGTGACCTTCACTTATCTGTTTTTGGAGGAAAACCAATATGGTCAACCTCTGTCTTTGACAACCAAGATGAATCTTCAATAGGCCTGCCCTTACACTTAACCAGATATTATTCATACTACCTGATTTTGGTACTTTTGTCAATGCAGATATCTAGGATTTATTCTATCTCTTCCTTCTTTGGACTAGACGTTGGAATATCTCAAATTTCTATTACTGGTCCCTCATCATTGTATCCTTCATGATATTATTCCAAATAAAAAATATTGAACACAGGTGATATGTTAAGTCTACTTGGCAGTTATACTTCATATGCATTTCCTAGATTCTACTTTTTTATGATCTTACATGGTCCAAACTTCTTCATTTTTAGCTTGTTATAAGTTTTAGAATGGAATATTTCTTTTCTCAAGTGAATCATGACTTCATCTCCCACCTGGAATTCCTTAAACCACCACTTATGATATCCCCTTATCCTGTACTAATTTTTCATCTTATTGATATGTTACTTTACCTGCTCATGCAAATTCTCCAGGTGCTCTACAAATTCCTCAGCCTCAGCACTACTCTTTCCCCTTTATCCATCTTAATCAACTTAGAAGCATTCCTTGGGCTACTCCCATATATAATCTGGAATAGGGATTTATTAGTACTCATGTTGACAAAAAAATTGTAAGCAAACTTTGCCCATGGTCAAACCAAATCCCATCCCTTGGGCTTATCTCCTACTAAGCATCTCAATAGGTTACCCAAAATTCTGTTCACCACATCTGTTTGCCCATCAATCTGTGAGTGGTATGCAAAACTAAATTTCAAATATATATTCAATTTTTTCCATAAAGTCCTCTAGAAATACCCAATAAACTTGCCATCCCTATCTAAAATGATACTCTTCAGTAGACCATGTAGTCAGACCACCTCTTTGAAAAAAAAACCTGTAACATGAATTGCATCATTATTTTTTTGGAATGGAAAGAGTGACATCTTTGAAAACCTATCAACCAACACAAATATGGAGTCATTTCTCCTCTATGTCTTTGGTAGACCAAAAACAAAATCCATTTTGATATCTTCCCATGGTTTCTCTAATACAGGTAATGGCTGATACAATCCAAGTGTTCTGCCTCATACCCTTGGACCTCTGTCATACTCTGTAACTTTGTACAAATCTCTTCACGTCTTACTATAATTATTTCCAATAGTATTTCTCACTAACGAGGGCAATGGTCTTGTCTCAACCAAAGTATCCAGCCAACTCTCCACTATGCTTCTCCTTGACTAGATTATCTCTCATCAAACTCCTTAGAATACACAATTGGTTTCCTCTAAATAATATTTAATATTAGATTAGAAAATTCAACCATTTAGTTCTATCCAAAGTAACAGGTGCCAACCAAGCTCTCCAAGCTTTTACAAATTTTGGATCTTCAAGGTACAAACTCTTAAGTTCATCAAACCCTATAACATCTACCTTCATTTATGTCAATAATTTCTACCTTCTACTTAAGGCATCTGCAACTCTGTTTGACTTCCCACTCCTATGCTTCAACACAAAGGTATAACTCTGCAAAAACTCAACCCATTTCAAATGCCTTTGATTTAGCTTCCCTTGGCTATTAATATATTGTAGGGCATGATGATTAGTATATAGAACAAACTCTTTTGGTAGAAAATATTGCATTCATTTCTTCAAGGCTTGAACTATAGCATAAAACTCCTGATCATAGATGAAATACTTCTTCCTAACCTCATTAAGCTTCTAACTAAAATAGGCAACAGACTTACCTTCTTAACTCAACACAACTCCTATGACACTACCACTAGCATCACAATCTACTTGAAATGCCTTATTGAAATATGGAAGTGCCAAAATAGGTTTCTCTGTGACATTCTTCTTCAAAATATCAAAACTTCTATCTGCTCCTGAAGTCCACTTAAACTCCTTCTTATCCCCTCTCATTGTCTCCGTTAGGGGTGCACAAACACTACTAAATTTCCTAATTAATTTTTTATAAAAACTAGCTTGACCATGGAATGATCTTACCTCTATAACGCTCCTTGGGATAGGTCATTCAATGATATCCCTCACTTTTTCTACATTCATTTTAAGACCTTCATTTGAGATGACAAATCCTAGATACACCAGCTCTTTCTTCACAAAACTACACTTCTTCAAATTAATCAGCAACTACTCCTCCCTCAACTTCTCAAAAACTCGTTGAATATGCAACAGGTGCTCCTCCAAAGTATTACTAAAAAATAAAATGTTATGAAAATAGACAACGATAAATTTTCCTAAAAAATCCTTCAATACCTCATTCATAAGCTGCATGAATGTGCTTTATGCATTGGATAGCCCAAATGACATGACCAACTACACATACAAATCCTCTTTTATCTTGAATGTTGTCTTCCACTCATCTACTTATCTGATACAAATTTGATGATACCCACTCTTTAGGTAAATCTTTGTGAAGTACTTGGCTCCACTCAAACAGTCCTTAGTACCATCAATCCTTGGTAACAAAAATTTGTATTTGATGATGATCTTGTTAATAGCTCAGGAATTTGTACACATTCTCCACTCCCAATATTTCTTTAGTGCTAGTACTACAGGTACTGCACATGGACTCAAGCTTTCCCAAATTAGTTTTTTTTTAGTAGCTCTTGGACTTATCTATTTAGCTCATCACTTCCTACAGGAGTCATCCTATGGGCTACCTTACTGAGTAAACTAGCTCCTGGTACCAAATCTATGAGGTGACTGATCTTCCTCACTGGTGGCAAGCCCTCATGTACATTATCAAACACAATATATAGGAATTATTCCAAAATACCTAAGACTTCTATTGGGATATCTACACATTGTTCTTCCTTAACTCTAGGAATTAATGCATAGCACATATGCTTATGCTTTAGACCATCCAAAAACTTTCTACAATCAAATAAATAAATTCTGGCATGGCTACATACATTTTCGTCCACCTCCTTCAAGGGCTTCAGCTTGTGGTGCACTCCATATTTTATCACGGAGTAAGTGTTGGCATGACCATCATGTATTGCATGCTGATCAAACTACCATGGCCTTATAATAGAAAATGGCAAGCATCCATAGACAAGATGTCACATAGGACCTCATCATGGTAATTCTTAATATGGAACTTTACCAAACATTTCTCACTGATTAAAGATAACATAATCCTATATGGATGCAAGTGCCTCATCTCTAACTATAACTTGGTAACCATACCTTTTGAAACTAGGTTATCAGTGCTACCATTATCAATGATAACATTACACATCTTACTTGTACATTTACACCTTGTACAAAATAGAATCTTCCTCTAATCTGGATCTTTCTCCTCATTCAGTAAGGCTCTCCTTGTGACCAGAACTTCTCTTTCTACTTCTTTAGAGTGCTCAAATTTAGCACCTTCATCTACAAAAACAGATCGGTCGTTACCTTAAGGTCTCTTATTCATTCCCCTTGGTGTTGTGGGCACTTGTATGCTCGATGTCCTTCTTCCCCACATTGAAAATAGGTTCCACAAAATTATCTTCTTCCAGGTCCTCATTTAGACCTTCCTCTTCCTCTTTGGTAGCCATTTTTTTGCTCATGGGGGCGATAAGCACTCCCCCCCTTGTGTTCCTGATTATTGATTGCTTCTCCATTCTTCTTTCGATCCTCATTCCACCCTCCATTTTTTCTCCCACCAGTTCTTCCATCATGACCTATTCCTCTATGCTTTATCTTAAATCTTTTGTTCAACTTCTCTTCTACCTTTAAGGCATATTGGTAAGCATCTTCTATGGTGGTCATCCTGACCAGACTTAGCTCCTTTTGAATACTTTATCTCAACCTATTTATGTAATGGGCTACCTTATCATTGTTGGCCTCAGAATGGCCTATTCTGATTAAAATCTTATAGATCTCCTCTATGTATTCTTTTACAAAGTTACTTAACTACCATAAACCCTGTATTTTCTTTACCAGATCCAACTTACAATCAGCTAAAATAAACTCTCTTCAACTTCTCCACCATTCGCTCCCACCTTGTCATCCTTTATTTCCCTCTTTCGTTTATGTCCAAATGTACTCCCTTCCACAAAATACTAGCATGACCCTTCATCTTGGTCTTAGAAAATTCTACCCTCTTAGGATCTTCCACCTCCTCATACTCGAAATATTATTCCATATCATTGATCCAGTCGATCAACTCTTCTCGGTTAATATTTCTAGAATACGTAGAAATATCAAACTTTGATCTCTTCCCAATCTAGGATATGGCCTTATACAATCTAGCTTGTGCCGGATCTACTGCCTCTTCTTCTTCCTCTAACCAGGCCTCTTCTTCTTCAACTTCATCTTCTCTCCTTGGCTCAAACCCTCTACATATCTCCCCTTGCAAAGCTTGAACTTGCCTCTACAAAGCTCTAAAATCCTCTTTTGGCACCACAACATTTCTCCCACCACCACAATTTCTTCGTGGAGGCATTCTGCTCACGTTTCTCACAAAACCTAACCATAAATTTTGGTGCAACCTACCTCACATTTGGTGATATGTCTACACACTCAGGAACTCTCACTCTCATACCACTCAAAGTAGATCTGAAATCAATAGAACACACACAAAGCACAAAAAATAGAGAAATGCAATAATATTTTATGTATTCTTTACTAAGGAGAATTGAGCTTACAGAGACCAAAAAAGCCTTTATAAATTCGAAATTCCCCCTCAAATACCCTGTTTTCCCTTTTATCGCCTAGAACAATGCATTTGAAATTTGAATTTTAGGGGTAAACTTCCTGAGGTCAAAACTCCTCACTCATTGCTCGAAATGACTATTGGTGCATGTTTTCAAAAATCTCTCAAAACGGTTTGCGGCGTAATAATTTTCCAAAGGATAGTACCACCATTTTTAGCCCTCTACGAGGCCTCTAAGACCTTCAAAATTGACCTTCAAGTTTTAGTGGCAGGATTTTCACTAGTTTTTGGCAAGGTCCTCGTATTAAAATTTGCATTTCTCCCAAACCGCTTAGGATATTAGGGTGAATCTTTCACTGTTAGGTTTTTTTTTCATCCCCTAACAACTAAACTAACTTACAACATAAAAAGAAAAAATTACAAATTTTGGATGATGCAAGATCACTCTTACACCACTAGATGCTCCTACATCAAAAACCTAGGGTAAATTGAGAACTGACATTCACTTCTCTACTGTTGGAGGAAAACCAAGGTGTTCAACCTCTGTCTTGGACAACCAATATGAATATTCAACAAGCTTAGCCTTCCACTTAACCATATTTTCTTCATACTTGTAGTAGGGTAAAATTGACACATTTAATTTACCTAAACATCATAAAAATTATTAAAGTTATTCAAAATTTACCCAAAAGTCGGCTAAAATGGTAAAACAACAATATCCTCGATTTTTGTGCCAACAAACTAAAAATTGTTGGACCATTGGGCAAAATCGCCCAACGGTCAACAAAATCGCCTGACGATCGACAAAATCGCCAGACGATTCTGTCCAAAATAGAATTTTAACAAATTTGCTAAAAAGACAAAATTTGTTTTAAAATGTCTTACCTGGTTTAGCCATCGTTCGGATCAGGGAGGTTGGCGAATAGATTAGATGTGGCAAACATAGGAGGAATCAAAACCTCCTCCATGTTTAGTCTAACCTCCCAACTTCCTAGAATCTCTCCTTGACCTATTTAATCTAGCCCTTTTTCCCTTCTTTCCCCTGGCAAGTTGAATTCAGATCTCTTGACATTGCTGCTAAAATTCTCTTAAGAATCCCTCGCATCAATTTGCCATAGAATTCCATTTCCTAGCATCCCCATTGTTTAATTTTGTTATTGCAGGTCTCAGTTATAATCACCCGAAATACCATCATAATCGCCTGGCGATCGATAGAAATGATAGGCGATTTCGACATAAGTGACAGGCGATTTCATCAGAGACTAGGCGATTTCGTTAGAGAGTAGGCGATCCTGTCTTCAGATCAGCTAGGGGCAAGGATTCAAATCATTGTTTGCATTTCTTTTCCAATATTTTATTTGTCTATGCATTGCATCATGTCCATTTAATTTATTATTCAAATTTAGATATTGCATCTTGGTGTTCACCATCATTCCAGTTAATTGCATCATGAAATCAGGATCATAATCGCACAAATCCATAGCATATTAGGTTGAATTGTCATCATAGTGTTCTCATGTCATTTCATATCCATTTGCATATAGAAATTAAAACATATTTGTGACTTGGAGTACGAGAAACTGTTATAATTTGCAAGAAACATTGTTTTTTGTCCTCTATTTGCTGTCAACTATTTTGTTGCAGGATTGCGACATAATCGCCTACGATTTTGTCAAATCGAAGGTGATTTTGTCTGAACACAGGAAATTCTATCTAGAACAGAGGTGATTCTATCAAAACAGAGGTGATTTTGTTCTACTACAACCCTCAGAATCTTCATCGAACATCCGGCTCAGATAAGGCTTATAATTTCTTATAATTCCAATCTTATGCATTGTATTTCATTTTGTATTCACTGTTTGTTGTCTTCATTAAATCAAAATTGCATATAGATAGTTTAGTTGCATAAAGGCCAAACTTAGGTGTATGAGAAATATTTATAAAAAGAACACATCAAACATCTTCCAAGCCTAGGTATGGAAACTGTCGCTAAAAGTTTCCTGGTGAACCCTTAATTCATCGAAAAATCACCATAAGAAGGTACAACTAAGTGCCTCTCTTTCGAGGTGTAGCTCTACTATTTTCCCATTCCCCTATGAGGCGCGGATCCATCAGCCTAGAGGAAAGGAGTGCGAAAATTTTAGGCCTACATTCTTTGGTGAACCCGACGTGAAATACATAGGCATTTCTTCTGATTTCAAAAACAAAACAAAAATCAAACAAAAACATTAGTTAAAATGCATAACTTTACATTCCATAGATGGTAGATTACAATTGTAGAAGAGTTGTGCTTATAGATGTTGAACTATTATTAGCAAAACAAGAAATTTCTCAAATACTTGGACCTGACGACACTTTCTCCTTACAACAGTGGAATGAACTTTGGGAAAGATTAGATATCATAGAAGCTAGAAAAATCGAACTTAAGCAAATTCTAAGGTTTGACCTATCCAGAATCCTGGATCCTTATAACGCACCCGCTTACTTCGACCTCCAAAGAGCATGTGATAGGTGGTTAGCCAAAAAGAGAGCCTCGATTTCTACAGAACTTTATCCTTTTGAGGAATATCTTGAAAATGCCATAGTAGTACATAAGTTCTTATCACAAGTAGAAAATCAGGAAGTTGTTTTAGATGATAGAAGAAGATTTAATAGTGTTCCTAGAGCTGTGATTTATAGAGAATATTGTCATGAATTATACTTTTACACGTCAAACTTAGAAGTTGATTGTATTACACTAGCACACTTTGTAAGATTTCTAAAAGAACATTTCCAATTCGAAGAAGAACATTACATGACACCAGATCAACTTGAACCTATTAACGACATATATAGACTTTTTGAAGAAAATTAAGGCGTAATATTATATAAGTGTGTTTGCTTTGTTGTCGCAATATAAAAACCAAGAAAATTACAAAAAAAAACTCAAAAACTAAAAATCAATAAAAAAAAATCATCAAGTATAGTACTTTATTTATTTAGTTAGGTATATATAATATATATACCACAAAACTTAGCACATATATATAAGATATATATCTACAAAAACAATTATTTTAAAACAAAATGCCTAGAATCTTAAGAAGTGGTAAACAAGTAGATACCGATAATATGGGAGAACAAGAACAAGGTGATTTTGAAGATAGAACACTCATTGAAGATGATGTATCTTCAGAAGATGAAGGTGATAATGAGGAAGGTGAAATAAAAGATCCTAATGAACCCACTTTAGATGAAAAAGGAAATGTAAAATTTGGATCTCTTGCAAGTTTTACTCAATTCATCAAAGATCATATAGGGGAATTTACTCAAGCAGTACAAATGGATAATTCAGGAGAAGGTGATATGGAATCAGCTTTGGCAACTACATTTTAGATTCATACAAATCCATTATCTTATATGCCTTAAAAAGACAAATATTATGATCAAGCAGGACCATCTACTCAAAACATGGTACCTTTAAATCAGAATGTTTCAAAACCAAAAACACAGTCATCTAATATGGGTGTTAGCAACACTAAAGTAAGTTTTAAACAACAAAAGAAACCATTTGCTTCCATATTTTCTCAAGCTCTTAATCAAAAAATGCCAAGTCAATAACAAAAATCTAAATAGATATAAGTACCAACTATCAATAAAAAATTCAACCAAACATAGTTCCCACAAATACTCTACATAATAATGTTTCAATTGGAAATCTTCATACAACAACACCAACTTACTATCAAAGGCATAACAGTATGGCACAACCCAATCAATTTGGTGGACAACAACAACAAGGGCTTGAAGCTATAGTCAAACAACTAGCCTCTCGCCTAGACCAAATTGATCCCTACCATCCCTCGTACAGTTATCGAGAGATGTGTAGCCAACCCTTGGATCCTATAGTTGTAGCCCAACCTTATCCTAAGCATTTCCCCATGCCTGTCCTCCCGATATATAAAGGGACTGAAGATCCTATAGAGCATCTTCGTATGTTTAGAATGACATGTCATGATGTTTCTCATGATGATTTGTTGTTATTAAAGATGTTCCCTAAAAGTTTGGGAGGTATGGCCCTAGAATGGTACTACCAATTACCAAATAATTCTTTAAGGAATTTTGAGGAAACAACAGAGACGTTTGTCCATCAGTTTAGTGCCTATATAGAAAGGCATGTGACCATTAAATATTTATACAACTTAAAGCAAGGAAAAGATGAAAGCTTTACCGAGTTCTTAACAAAATGGAGACAACTTCTAGGTAAATTACACTTTGCGTTACCTCATCGAGAAATGCTAGACATATTCATAGGCAACTTGCAAGAACAATTGTCCTATGAACTTTCTACTGCTACAGTAACAACCTTTGATCAAGCCATTGATTTAGCAAGAAGGGTAGAAGATGCCCTTATTAGAAGAGGTCAATTTAAGAAGAAAGAGGAAGATAAAACTTCTAAAAATCAATATAAAAACAAACAAGTAGTGGGTGATGGAGTTACTGATAGTAGAAATAACCCAAATGTTAATCTTACGAAAGCTATCAAAAAGTTTATATTAAAGGCTCCTGATAAACCACCAAGGGAATTTACGAGATTAAATCAACCTTTACATATGGTTTTACCTCAACTATTAGAACAAGGCTTGATACGATTGCCTGAGATAAGACAACCTGATACAACTGTGGCTAGATTTAGAGCTGATTTACACTGTAATTTTCATAGAACTGATGGTCATTCAACCAACTCATGTAAATGATTAAAACATGTGATACAAGACTTAATTGATAATGGAAAAATGGAGGTAGAAAAATTCCAACCAAAAGAGGCTCAAAATAATACACAAAAGACTCAAAATCAAAATGCAAATCAAAGTTTGGATATTTTTCAACATCCTTTACCAAAGCATGGTAAAGAAGTTGTAAACCAAGTAGAACACCATAATGTTCCTCATCCAACTCGATATGTAGGAACTATAAGTGGTTTTCTACCCCATAAAAACTTGCAAACATCATGTGTAACTACAGAATCTCAAGTTACTATGAGACCCTTGAAAAGATGCCAAATTACACTTTTAGAAAGTGATGAAGAAAGTGAAATAGGTAGTGAAGCAAAAATTGATTCAAATAGTTCAGAATATGAATCAGATCCTGTCACACCTATTACGGATTTATCAGTTCTGGAAGAACCATTTCCAAGAAGGGTAACTACTAGACCATCATCTCAACAATGGCTTACAAATGAACAAGCAGAAAGTACTAGACCCCATTTTGGTAATCCACGATATGACAACATTGTAGGTACCATCGGAGTTGTTACAAGACAACAAGCACAAAACCAAAATTCTCAAGATCAAAGTCAAAATGAGAAGACAAATCCATTCATATTAAAACATCCTACTAAAACAAATAATGTAACAAGTTCCCAACAAAGATCTCCATATAATATTAATGAACAATTAGCTACTATTACAACAAGAATATCTCTTTTGGATCTCCTAAGAACTTCCCCCACACATAGAGAAGAATTGATGAAAACTTTGAGCAAAATGATGGTACCCGAAGATATTGAACCTAACGTTGTAGTAAATGTTGTCACTTTGGATGAAACAAACTTCATAGATTTCAAAGACAAGGATATACCTCCTCAAAGTATGTTTGGAGATAATCCTTTGTACATTACAACAATGATTGGAGATGTAGGAGTTAAGAGAGTTCTAATTGACAATGGATCTTCATTAAACATATGTACATACGATTTCTTTCAAATATTTGGATTCAAGAAAGAAGATATGAAAAATACTGAAATGATCATTAAGGCATTTAATGATGAAACCCAAGAAACATGTGGAGTCATGAAAATCCCATTGCAAGTTGGCCCAAGGGTTTTGGATATGACTGTGTTTGTTGTACCTTGTTTTGCATCGTACAACATCCTTCTGGGTCGACCTTGGATCAATGCAATGAGAGCAAGTACCTTCCACATTACATCAATGTGTTAAATTTGAATTTAAAAATCAACTAGTCACTATTCATGGTGATCCTAGACCATTTGATATGTGTGCTGTGGTAGAACCTATAGGGGTTCCATTTTGTCCTGCTATGTCTTCTGTTTATCCTAGTTAATTTGTACCACCAAAACTTTCCAAATCTAAATCATCTCCTAAACCAAAAACATATTCTAAATCATCAACATCAGCATCACCTTCTAAAAATATACCTAACCCCTTTCCTAACTCTATAGTGATAGAGTCACCTCCTGCATCTACAACATTTGAATTTATAGCATCTAAAGAGCTAGTTAAGGAGGATAATCCATCTACTTCATATGCCATTTCAGATGAAGTATTACCAGATTTATCTTCAGTACTAGCAACAATAGAAGAAGTTAATTTTGATATTCAAGATTCTTTAGTACTATCAAAATTACCACCATCTCCCCGAACATTAGGCTTACCAAAGAAAGGAAGCATATGTCACATTGGGAGTTGTGCCTTTGTATATGCAGGATATGATTGGGGTAAATTTTCAATGGTAAAAATTACAATTGATCAAGAGGGATTTGCTAAGTGTTATTTTTCTAATGAATATATAAAATCAAAACCAATAATGTGTAGCATGGGTTATAGAGGTAAAGGTTTAGGACCTCACAAAAATGGTATAAAAGAACCTTTAGAGGTCGAAGAGTGGCAAGCCCATTGTGGTCTTGGTTATATCCCCACCAAAATAGAACCTTTCCCATATGAAGATGATAATCATCTTGTAACATATCAAGAATATATGGAACAAAAAGAACCTTTTAAAATGATACATACTTGTAATATGTTAACCTTAGTTTATCTAGAAATGATTGCTTCTATGGATGAATGTTTAGAAGGTGATATTTGTCATGATATAACTCTAGATGAAATTCTAAGAAATAATTTTTTCTTTGATGGATCAATGCCATGTATAGCTCACATAGAAGCTACTACCCCCCAAGAAGAATTAGCTAAATGCACGTTTGAGGAATTACAAGAAATGGGGGTATCACCCGCACCTCCCAACTTTGAAAGAGACCTAAATATTGTTGTAGAAAATTTTGTAAAAATTAACATTGGGACAGAAGAAAATCCTCACATGGTCAAAATTGGATCTGAATTAAATGAAGAGAAACAAAAACTATATATGGGATTCCTCATAGAATATCCTGATATCTTTGCTTGGACGTATGCAGATATGCCCGACTTAGATCCTTCTGTAGTTATGCACCATTTAGTAGTGCGCCCTGATGCTAAACCTATAAAGCAAAAACTTAGAAAAATGCATCCTAAAGTAGCACTACTAGTTAAAAGTGAATTGGAGAAGCTTTTGAATGTTGTATTTATACAAGCTATTGACTATGCTGAATGGATATCTAATGTTGTTCCAGTAACTAAGAAAGAAGCTACCAAAATTAGGGTTTGCACTGATTTTAGAGATATCAATGTTGCATGCCCTAAAGATGACTTCCCTCTCCCTAATATGGACCAAATCATAGATTTTACAGTGGGGAGTGGGATGTTGTCCCTTATGGATGGTTTTTTAGGATATAACCAAATTAGAATAGCTCTTGAAGACCAAGCTAAAACAACTTTCATCACACCTTGGGGGACTTTTTGTTGGAAAGTCATGCCTTTTGGTTTAAAGAATGTAGGTGCAACATATCAAAGAGCTATGACATATATTTTTCATGATATGATGTATGATATTTTGCATGATTATGTGGATGACATTATAGCTCACTCAACTAAAGAAGAGGATCACATTAATGATTTAAGAAAAGTGTTCGATAGGTTGAGAGAATATCAGATACGTTTAAACCCAGACAAATGTGTGTTTGGAATAAAATCTAGAAAATTATTAGGAGTTATTGTTTCTATATGGGGTATCGAGATAGATCCTTTAAATATTAAGGCTATCCATGATATGCCACCACCTAAGAACATATCAAAATTAAGAATTTTACAAGGAAAGTTATAGGCTATTCGTCATTTCATTGATAAACTAGCAGATAGAACAGAACCTTTTCTTAAATTACTCAAGAAAAATACTTCCTTTCAATGGGATAAGGAATGTCAAGAAGATTTTGATAGTATCAAACAATATCTTCTCAACCCTCTAGTGCTTGTTCCACCTAGACCAGATTGTCCTTTCATTTTGTATATTTCTGCTTCGGAACTCGCACTTGGAGCTATGTTAGCTCAAATAGATGATGAAAAGAAAGAACGAGCCACATATTACATAAGTAGAACTTTGATAAGTTATGAAACAAGATACACTCCATTGGAAAAACTTTGTTTAGCAGTTGTGTTTTCTACGCAAAAATTGCGTCATTATATGCTTAGCCAAAAAATATGTCATTGCAAAATCTGATCCACTAAGGTATTTAATGAGTAGACCATACTTATCAGGATGCACAACTAAGTGGGTTCTTGCTCTTAGTGAGTTTGAACTCACATTTATCAGCCAAAAATATATAAAAGGCCAAGTTATAGCTGATCAGTTAGTTGCTGCTCCTATAGAATCTACTCAACCCATGAACATTGAATTTCCTGATGAATGCCTTAATTTAGAAGAGGATCATTCAGAAACTTGGACATTGTTTTTTGATGGAGCTAGATGTATGAGCGGTGCAGGTGCAGGAATCATATTAATATCTCCTCAAAAGCACCTAATACCATTATCTTTTAAATTACAGTTTGCTTGTACTAATAACACTGCAGAATACGAGGCCCTAATCCTTGGATTACGAGCCGCTTTAGCCTTAAAAATCAAGATTTTGTTGGTTTTTGGAGATTCTCAACTCATGATAAATCAAATTAATGAATTCTATCAAACACGAGATGAGAAATTGTGACCTTATAAAGAATATGTGGTTAAGATTATTTCATTGTTTGAAAAAGTGACTTTAGAAGCCATTCCTAGAACTAGCAACCGTGTTGCCGATGCTATGGCTACAACTGCCTCTTTGTTACCTTTGGAGTTGGATGATGAATATGCTACTATCATTATCCATAAACTCCAAGAACCCACTTCTTCAAAATCTTGCTTAGAACCATTGGATGTATTCTTGATTAATGAAGTCACCCCAAAACCTTGGTACATAGATATCTTTAATTTCTTGCAAAATGGGACTTTCCCTGAAGGATTAGATAGAAACCAACGTAGGTTATTACGTAAGTGAGTTGTTCGCTTCGTAGTTGTTGGTAATAATTTATATAGAAGATCCTTTGAGGGTATTTTGTTAAGATGTCTAAACCTAGAAGAATCTAAGAAAGCCTTAAGTGAAGCCCATGATGGATCCTACGGAGGACACTTTAGTGGAGGCGCCATTGCTAAAAAGCTCCTTAGAATGGGTTATTTTTGGCCTTCCATGGAAAAATATGCCAATGATTATGTGCATCATTGTGACAAATGTCAAAGACATGCTGACCTTGTCCATGCTCCTACTCAGGAACTCCAAACCATAGCTTCTCCTTGGCCCTTCTCTAAATGGGGTTTAGACATTATTGGTAAAATTAATCTTGTCTCATCTGATGGTCATAAATTTATAATAACTACAATAGAATATTTTACAAAGTGGGTGGAAGCCATGCCTTTAGCTTCTTGCACAGGAGTCCAAGTCTCTAAATTTATCTTTAATCAAATCATTTGTAGATTTGGAATTCCATCTAATCTCATCTCTGACAATGGTACTTGCTTTAAGAACAAAGACGTTAAAAAATTGTGTCAAAAATATAAAATTCAACATAGATGGTCTACTCCTTATTATCCACAAGGAAATGGCCAAGTTGAAGCATCCAATAAAACATTAATCAAAATACTAAAAATATTGGTTAATAAAATAGGTCGTGACTCGGCATATACAATTATATCCTCGCCTTGTGGGCTTATCGAACTAGTGTTCGTACTCCTACGGGCGCATCTCCTTTTGTCTTGGTTTATGGTGCTGAAGCTATTTTTCCATTCGAATTAGAAGTTCCTTCTTTAGCTCTTTTACTTCAAGATGCGGAAGTTGGAGATGAATATCGTGCTGGCAGATTAAGTCAGTTAGAACTTCTAGATGAAAAGTGCATTCATGCTTTAGAACATCTTCGTGCCTACCAAGACAAACTTAAAATATCATATGCTAAGAAAGTTCATAACAGATCATTTGAAGTTGGAGATTTAGTCTTAAAAGAAAATAAAAAAAATACTAACGCAAGAAAAGACCTTAAAGGAAAATTCCAACCCAACTGGCTTGGACCATACATCATCACTGCCAAATTTGGATCAGGTGCATACATATTGGCTACCTTGGATGGAAAATATCTCAAGGAACCCATGAATATCATGCACCTAAAAATATATTATGCATAGATCCAAAAGTCTCATCACTGTAAATAGTTGTAAATAATTTTTCATGCATTTCAAAAATTTATCAAAACAACCAAAAAAAAATTCACAAAATCCAAAAATCTCCAAAAATATTTCTACAACATTGTTTTATTTATATCTCTACATTATTATCTACTAAAATTATGAGTAGTATTTTATATTATCTCAGATAAAATTCAAAAGTTATCCTGAACCATGCACTAAAATTTTGCTAAAATTAATAATTTTGATTTTTGTTGTTTTGATTATAAATCTCTCCTATATCAAAGAACACTATTACTTCACTAAATAATTCTGAGTTTGTAAATGATTTTGCTACTTTTTGGAACCAAGAACACACTTTTACACATTAAAATGATTTGTTGCAAATTTCAAAAAATGATACTACATAGTGAATCTTAAAACCTTAAGCAAAAGGTTTCCCCTGCTATCCTATCATGTGCATGGTCTAGAATACTGAGAAATTGGCAAAAGGACAAGTTCCTTCCTACCCAAATAAATCCCTTTCCCCACGTCTAATCTGGGCAAGTATCTTGAGAGAAAAAGAAAACAAAAGAAAAAAGAGAAAAAGAAAAAGAAAATGAGAGAAAAGAAAAGAGAGAAAAATCAACGAAAAATGTTCCAAAGCAATAAAATCCCCTTGTTCAGAAATGGGCAAGAAATCCCTACCTTATAAATATGAAGAAAAGAAGGAGTATGGAACTTGAATCCCTGGAATTTCTCAGTTATTCGAAAATCATGAGGTAAGCCCCATAACAGGCGATTTGTGCCCAACTTGCTTGACATTGGGTAATTCCTTTTCACGTGGCGATATGTCTGTCACATTAGCGACCTTATTTTGTACAGACCAATGTTCGCTTATGGAATAGCTAGCTTTTGGTGGTTTGATTTGCATAGTAGTTCAGTCCCTATGCATGCACAAAATCATGGTTAAAGAATACTTCACATGCACACACATTGGTTCATTTAAGTTTGCTATATCATTTTCTTACTCAGAATCGGTAAATGAATTTTGCAAAGCACACACATTTGTTATTCGAGAGATTTTGTATCATTATGATAAGATCAAAATAGATAATGAATGCACTTCACACACATTGGTTCTAGATAAATTTGAATTTGTCTTTGAAATAAATTAAAATATTTCTTTGGAATTTTATTAGATAAATATCATCAATTATTTTATCATTCTTCATTTTTTTATTTTCGTGATGATGGCATTATTCCTAAGCAATTAGGAATTCCTTGCTTAGCGAAAACCATATTTCTAATTTTTATGTCCAAAATAGTTTAAATAGTTCAAATTTCCTATCCAACATTTCTAAAAATAAAATTTATATCATCTTGCATCTTCATTTTTGACTTTCACGATGATGACATTATTCTTAAGCAATTAGGAATTCCTTGTTTAGCGCAAGTCATCCTTCTAATTTTTCATACCTCAAAATAAATGTGTACATTTCTTTACAAAATTATAAAAACTTTTGTACATGTGATATAATGATCTATCAAACATTAATTTTGCATTTTAAAAACAAACAAAAATTATATAGCATCCTGCATTTTCATCTTGATTTTCATGATGATGACATTATCCTTAAGCAATTAAGAATTCCTTGTTTAGCACAAATCATCTTTCAAATTTTTCATGCTCAATCAACATATTCTCAAAATATTTATCAACACATTGTTCCAAAACAACATCAAAAATTCTCTTTTCATCACAAGAAGCCTTAATATTGTTCTTAAGCAAACAAATACTTTAGAATTTAGAAATACCTACAACAGGATTAGCTTCGTGACTTCACGAGCTTTGAACTCCAACAACAGTCACATAACAACACAACATCCTTCAAGACTTATTGCTAAATCTATCAATATTTCTCATCTCTTCAACAACACATTTTCCCAAAAACGTATCCTCAACATCAAATTTTTTGTTTTAAACATAAAACACAAACATGATCATTTAAATTAAAAATGCAAAATTAAATAAACAAAGACTTTTTTCTCATAGAACAAAAGATAGCTATATATCATCAAAAGTATATATACAAAAAGGGTCAATTGATATGCCACAATATCTATCATCGACATACTCAGTCATCAAAATACAACTAAGTAGATCATCTAGCACTATGAGCATCATCTCCACCAGGAGGTCGAGGTGCTCGAACTTCTCCTGCCCTAATAGTAGTAGCAGTCCTAGTAGTCGAGTGTGATCTCGAGTGACTCGAGTGAGATGGAGGCTCATACATCACAGGAAGTGGCTGCCTCTGACCCATAGGAACTGCTATAAAATATAGAGCCTGATAAAAAGTGGCTCATCTAGAAGCCCTAGCCAATACATCAGCTACACTGTCACTCACCTCAGAAGACGTAGTACCAGGAGCTCCAACTCCTTGAACCTCAGCCCTCTGCTATAACTGCGCCCTGGCCTGGGCTAACTCTACCTCGAGAGACTCGATCCTAGTCTTCTAGGAAGAATTCTCTCTCTAGCCGAGCCACCTCACCCCGTAGAGTAGCCATCTCACTGCTCTCCCCGATCTCCATATCCACCCCTTTTCTAGGGGAATCTGGTCTCTCCTCCTACTGAGGAGGAGACATCTATCTCTCATCCTCTCTCCTCTCAACATGTGGAGCTCCAAGTGGATGTGAGAAATGCCCACCTCTGGTCCTCATCCCCTCCCTCCTAGGAGGATCCTATATCCTACCTCGACCACGTGTGAAGCCACCCCTAGTCCTGACTCCTCTACCCTGTGGTGCAGATCCCATGCTACTCTGCTCACTAGCCGCATGGTGATGTCGAAGTACCCTCTCTACATCTCTATGAATGGGTCCCCTCCATAGAGTCAATCGATGAGGGTGGATGGATGCATACCAAGTAGAGTAATCATCTGTAACTCCTGCATCATCCCCCTCTATTGTGGCAACTGGCTCATCATCAGGATATCGATCTAGAAACCTTTGCATATCAGGAGGACCACTAATCGATGTCGGATCTTGTATAGTCCAAGAAAAATAAAAATCTCTAGTAGTAGGGATTCCCTATTGAATCCCAAATTACCTCAAAACTCTATCCACCCGATGCAGCTCCATCTCTCCAACATGCATCCACAACCAAATAACTCGTCTCACATGAGCTAACTCCTCTCTGTCCTCTGCCCACCCTGGATGATCTCTCCATGGCCTCCAGGTGATGGAATATCCTATCAGATCATCCAATAGATGTCGAACATCATCCAAGTCAAGCCTCCTCATCCCCCCGACCCTCATAGTCCAATAATAAGCCCTCGGCCTACCCACCTCCGTTGTAGCCAGTGGCAACCCCTCTGGTCTCCTAATAGCAATATGTTCCCAACACCAAACCTGTAGGAATGATGTGAGAACTAAGGCAACTCCATCCCTATAGATGACCTTATACAAGGTCCTGTAGAGCCTACAAAGAATGAAAGGACCCCATGCAAATCGGATCCGATGATCCCTCATATCTGCCACCACCTCTGCCAGCAACCAAGGCAACCTACAACTGCTCTGATGACAAAGGAGTAGTCCACCCACTACTCTAAAAAGCACTAATGTCAAAGGTGAGATGCCCTATATCTAT
Organism: Wollemia nobilis; assembly: GCA_028583015.1. Lineage (NCBI taxonomy): Eukaryota > Viridiplantae > Streptophyta > Pinopsida > Araucariales > Araucariaceae > Wollemia > Wollemia nobilis. Next base: position 824,366 of record JAQPPZ010000613.1, on the reverse strand, counting down.
CTCAAAGTAGTGACAGACACTCCTCCTGATCCCAATGTGAGATTAGAAGTCCCTGCTAACCTCTGTAGTGCCTGATCTCGACTACCGAAGGAGGTAATCACCCTACCCCTGATAGGTACCTATAGAATCCTCCACACGTCCTCAAGTGTGGGAGCCATCTCCCCTGTGGGCAACCAAAAATAGGAAGAGCCTAGATACCATCGCTCTACAAGTGCCATCAATAGCACCATATCTATAGGAATATGTGGCATCTCTACCACATGCCTAAGACCAACCGCTCCCAAGGTGGTCCTCTCCTCCGCACTCAAAGCTCCCAAATCCTCCTGGAGTCCATCATATCTCCACTCCCTACTTTTTAGAGTACCTTGCTGCATAAAACCACACATAAAATCATACCATCAAAATCATATATTAAAATTACATAATCATCGTCGATCTTGTCATAATCATCATCGATCCTATCAAAATCACCCTGATTTTGATAGAATCACCTCGATTTTGACATAATCGATTATTCGATTCTATCAAAATCGACTTACATTTGCCAAAATCACCCACGATTTTGCAAAATCACCTCCAAATTTGAATTCAATTTTGCAAAACCCTAGGCGATTTTGCCAAAATAGGGGCGATTTTGCCTCGACCCACAAAAAATGGTGAAACCCATCTAAAAATCCAAATAAAATAAAAATTTAACTTAAAAATCCAAAGATTCAAAAATAAAAAACAAATCAAAGCTTACCTTCACCCCTCGTCGTACTAAATCAGCCCGATGAGTCACTTCCGCCATTGGTCTCTCCAGAGCAAAGTTTCTATCCAGCTAGTAAAAAATGAAAATGAAATAAACTTTTCTTACCCTTTTTACTATTTAAGTCAATATAAAAACTTTTCGAGTTTCTCACTAATTCAGTGAAATTAATGTGAAAACTCGAAGGGGGCAACGTAATAAACTATTAAAATAGTAAATATTGAGCTATGAACTAAAAATGCGTCCAATTTTTTTCTACTACCTCGAAAAATGTGCCATTTCATCTTTAACGACCTTTTTTCAAAAGATCGCTAAAGAGGGGGCAAAATGTAGTAGGGTAAAATTGACACATTTAATTTACCTAAACATCATAAAAATTATTAAAATTATTCAAAATTTACCCAAAAGTCAGCTAAAACGGTGAGAAAACAATATCCTCGTTTTTTGTGCCAATAAACCAAAAATTGTTGGACCGTTGGGCAAAATCACCCAACGGTCAACAAAATCGCCTGACGATCGACAAAATCGCCAGGCGATTCTATCCAAAATAGAATTTTAACAAATTTGCTAAAAAGATAAAATTTGTTTTAAAATGCGTCTTACCGGTTTAGCAAACGATTCGGATCAGGGAAGTTGGCGAACAGATTAGATGTGGCAAACATAGGAGGAATCAAAACCTCCTCCATGTTTAGTCTAACCTCCTAACTTCCTAGAATCTCTCCTTAACCTATTTAATCTAGCCCTTTTTCCCTTCTTTCCCCTAGCAAGTTGAATTCAGATCTCTTGACATTGCTGCTAAAATTCTCTTAAGAATCCCTCGCATCAATTTGCCATAGAATTCCATTTCCTAGCACCCCTATTGTTTAATTTTGTTATTGCAGGTCCCAGTTATAATCGCCCCAAATACCATCATAATCGCCTGGCGATCGACATAAACGATAGGCGATTTCGACATAAGTGACAGGCGATTTCATCAGAGACTAGGCGATTTCGTCAGAGAGTAGGCGATCCTGTCTTCAGATCAGCTGGGGGCAAGGATTCAAATCATTGTTTGCATTTCTTTCCCAATTTTTTGTTTGTCTATGCATTGCATCATGTCCATTTTGATTTATTATTCAGATTTAGATATTGCATCTTGGTGTTCACCATCATTCCAATTAATTGCATCATGAAATCAGGATCATAATCGCATAAATCCATAGCATATTAGGTTGAATTGTCATCATAGTATTCTCATGTCATTTCATATCCATTTGCATATAGAAATTAAAATATATTTATGACTTGGAGTACGAGAAACTATTATAATTTGCAAGAAACATTGTTTTCTGTCCTCTATTTGCTATCAACTATTTTGCTACAGGATTGCGACATAATCGCCTACGATTTTGTTAAATCGGAGGTGATTCTATCTGAACACAGGTGATTCTATCTAGAATAAAGGTGATTCTATCGAAATAGAGGTGATTTTGTTCTGCTACAACCCTCAAAATCTTCATCGAACATCCGGCTCAGATAAGGCTTATAATTTCTTATAATTCCAATCTTATGCATTGTATTTCATTTTGTATTCACTGTTTGCTGTCTTCATTAAATCAAAATCGCATATAGATAGTTTAGTTGCATAAAGGCCAAACTTAGGTGTATGAGAAAGATTTATAAAAAGAACACATCAAACATCTTCCAAGCCTAGGTATGGAAACTACCGTTAAAAGTTTCCTGGTGAACCCTTAATTCATCAAAAAATCACCATAAGAAGGTACAACTAAGTGCCTCTCTTTCGAGGTGTAGCTCTACTATTTTCCATTCCCTCTGAGGCGCGGATCCATCAGCCTAGAGGAAAGGAGTGCAAAAATTTTAGGCCTACAATACTACTTGTTTCTTGTACTTTTGCCAACGTGGGTATCCAAGATTTCTTCTATCTCTTCCTTCTCTGGAGTAGATGCTGGAATATTCCAAATTTTTGTTACTAGTCCATCATCATTGTCCCCTTCATGATATTCTACCAAATCAGAAATGTTGAACACAGGTGATATGTTAAGTCCACTTGGTAGTTCTACTTCATATGCATTTCTTGAATCCTATTTCTTTATGATCTTGCATGGTCCAAACTTCTTCATTTTTAGCTTGTTATAAGTTTTAGTAGGAAACCTTTCTTTTCTCAGGTGAACCATAACTTCATCTCCCACTTGGAATTCCTTAAACCACCGCTTCTGGTCTACCCTTATCTTGTATTGAGTGTTCATCTTATTAATATGCTTCTTTACCTCTTCATGCAAGTTCTTCAGGTGCTCTACAAAGTCCTCAACCTCAGCACTACTCTTTTCCCCCTTGTCCATCTTCCTCAACTCAGAAGCATTCCTTGGGCTACTCCCATATACAATATGGAATGGGGATTTATTAGTACTCCTGTTGACAAAATTGTTGTAAGTAAATTCTGCCTGTGGTAAAACCAAATCCCATCCCTTGGGTTTATCTCCTACTAAGCATCTCAGTAGGTTACCCAAACTCCTATTCACCACCTCTGTTTGTCCATCAGTCTGGGGGTGGTATGCAGAACTAAATTTCAAATCTGTCTTCAACTTCTTCCATAAGGTCCTCTAGAAATACCCAATAAACTTGGTATCCCTGTCTGAAATGATACTCTTTGGTAGACCATGTAGTCATACCACCTCTTTGAAAAACAACCCTGCAACATGAACTGCATCATTAGTTTTCTAGAAGGGAATGAAATGTGCCATCTTTGAAAACCTGTCAACCACCACAAATATGGAGTCATTCCCCCTCTGTGTCCTTGGTAGACCAAGAACAAAATCCATGCTGATGTCTTCCCATGGTTTCTATGGTATAGGTAATGGCTGATATAATCTAGTGTTCTGCCTCACACCCTTGGCCCTCTGGCATACTCTGCAACTTTGTACAAATCTCTTCACATCTTGCTGTAACTATGGCCAATAGTAGTTCTCACTAACGAGGGCAATGGTCTTATCTCGACCAAAGTGTCCAACCAACCCTCCACTATGCTTCTCCTTGACCAGATTCTCTCTCATCGAACTCCTTGGAATGCAAAATTGGTTTCCTCTAAACAACATTCCATCTTGGATTAGAAAATCCAACCATTTAGTTCTATCCAAAGTAATTGGTGCCAAGCAAGCTCTCCAAGCCTCTACAAAATTTAGATCTTCAGGGTACAAACTCTTAAGTTCATCAAACCCTACAACCTCCACCTTCATTTTTGTCAACAATTTTTACCTTCTACTTAAGGCATCTGCAACTCTGTTTGACTTCCCACTCCTATGCTTCAACACAAAGGTATAACTCTGCAAAAACTCAACCCATTTTAAGTGCCTTTGATTTAGCTTCCCTTGGCTATTAATATACTATAAGGCCTGATGATCAGTATATAGAACAAACTCTTTTGGTAACAAATAGTGTCTCCATTTCTTCAAAGCCTGAACTATAGCATAAAACTCCTGATCATAGACAGAATACTTCTTCCTAGCCTCATTAAGCTTCTCACTAAAATAGGCAACAAGCTTACCTTCTTGACTCAATACAGCTCCTATGGCGCTACCACTAGCATCACAATCTACCTGAAATACCTTATTGAAATCTGGAAGTGCCAAAATAGGTTGCTCTGTGACCTTCTTCTTCAACATATCAAAACTCCTATCTACTCCTGAAGTCCACTTAAACTCCTTCTTATCCCCTCTCATTGTCTCCATTAGGGGTGCACAAATACTACTAAAATTCCTAATAAAATTTTTGTAAAAACTAGCTAGACCATGGAATGATCTTACCTCTGTAATGCTCCTTGGGGTAGGCCATTCAATGATAGCCCTCACCTTTTTTGGGTCCATTTTAAGACCTTCAGCTAAGATGAAAAATCCTAGATACACCAACTCCTTCTTCACAAAACTACACTTCTTCAAATTAATCAACAATTGCTCCTCCCTCAACTTCTCAAAAACTCGTTGAATATGCATCAGGTGCTCCTCCAAGGTCTTACTAAAAATTAAAATGTCATCCAAATAGACAATGAAAATTTTTCCTAAAAATTCCTTCAATACCTCATTCATAAGCTGCATGAATGTGCTTGGTGCATTGGTTAGCCCAAATGGCATGACCAACCACTCGTACAAACCCTCTCTGGTCTTGAAGGTTGTCTTCCACTCATCTCCTTCTCTGATATGGATCTGATGATACCCACTCTTCAGGTCAATCTTTGTGAAGTACTTGGCTCCACTCAAATAGTCCATAATGTCATCCATCCTTGGCAATGAAAATATGTATTTGATGGTGATCTTGTTAATAGCTTGGGAATCTGTACACATTCTCCACTCCCCATATTTCTTTGGTGCTAGTACTATAGGTACTGCACATGGACTCAAGCTCTCTTAAATCAGTCCTTTTTAGTAGCTCTTGGACTTGTCTATTTAGCTCCTCACTTTCTATAGGAGTCATTCTATGGGCTACCTTATTTGGTAAACTAGCTCCCGATACCAAATCTATCTGGTGACTGATCTTCCTCACTGGTGGAAAACCCTCAGGTACATTATCTAATATAATATCTAGGAATTCTTCTAATAGACTTGAGACTTCTATTGGGATATCTACGCATTGTTCTTCCTTAACTCTAGGAATTAACGCATAGCACATATGCTCATGCTTCAAACCATCCAAAAACTTTCTACCATCAACTAAATAAATTCTGGCACTGCTACATACCTTTTCTTCCACCTCCTTCAGGGGCTTCAACTTGTGGCACACTCCATCCTTTGTTAGGGAGTAAGTGTTGGCATGCCCATCATGTATTGCATACCGATCAAACTGCCATGGCCTTCCCAATAGCAAATGGTAAGCATCCATAGGTAGGATGTCACACAAGACCTCATCATGGTAATTCCCAATATGGAACTTTACTAAACATTGCTCACTGACCAAAGCCCTATGGTCCTTCTGCAACCACGCAATCTGATATGGATGCGGGTGCCTCCTTCTCTCTAACTATAACTTGGTAACCATCCCTTCTGAAACTAGGTTATCAGTGCTACCATTATCAATGATAACATTACAGACCTTACCTACACATTTACACCTTGTGCGGAATAAACTCTTCCTCTGATATGGATCTTTCTCCTCATTTAGCAAGGCTCTCCTTGTGACCAAAACTTCTCCTCTTTCTGCTTCTTTAGAGTGCTCAGATTCAACACCTTCATCTACAATAACATCTCGGCATTACCTTCAGGCCTCTTATTCATCCCCCCTTGGTGTTGTGGACACTCGTATGCTCGATGTCCTTCTTCCCCACATTGAAAATAGGTTCCATAAAATCCTCCTCTTCTAGGTCCTCATCTAGACCTTCCTCTTCCTCTTTGGTAACCATTATTCTTCTCATGAGGGTGGTAAGCATTATCCCCTTTTGGTCCTGACTATTGCTAGCTTCTCCATTCTTCTTTTGATCCTCATTTATCCTCCATTTGTTCTCCCACCAGTTCTTCCACCATGACCTCTTCCTCTCTACTTGCTCTCAAATCTTCTATTCAGCTTCTCTTCTACCTTCAAGGCAAATTGGTAAGCATCTTCTATGGTGGTCATCCTGACCAGACTTAGCTCCTCTTGAATACTTGCTCTCAACCCATTTATGTAATGGGCTACCTTCTCCTTGTTGGCCTTAGAATGGCCTATTCTGATTAAAATATTATAGAACTCCTCTATGTATTCTTTGATAGACTTGCTTGACTGCCTCAAACCCTACATTTTCTTTAGTAAATCTAACTCGTAATCAATTAGAATGAACTATCTCTTCAACTTCTCCACCATCCTCTCCCACCTTGTTATCCTTTCTTTCCCTCTTACATTTCTATCTAGATGCACTCCCTTCCACCAAATACTAGCATGACCCTTCAACTTGGTCTTAGAAAATATGACCCTCTCAGGATCTTCCACCTCCTCATACTCAAAATATTCTTCCATATCATTGATCCAGTCGATCAACTCTTCTGGGTTAAGATTTCTAGAATATGTAGAAACATCCATCTTCGGTCTCTTCCCAATCTAGGATATGGCTCTATATAATCTAGCTTGCATAGGATCTACTACCTCTTCTTCTTCCTCGAACTAGGCCTCTTCTTCTTCAACTTCATCTTCACTCCCATATTCTCTTCTTGGCTCAAACCCTCTATGTAACTCCTCTTGTAGAGCTTGAACTTGCCTCTACAAAGCTCTAAAATCCTCTTCTAGCACCACAACATTTCTCCCACCACCATGATTTCTTCATGGAGGCATTATTCTCATGTTTCTCATAAACCCTAACCACAAATCCTGGTGCAAACTACCTCATATTCGATGATCTGTCTACACACTCAGGAACTCCCACTCTGATACCACTTGAAGTAGATTTGTGATTAACAAAACAAACACAATCTATAAAAATAGAGAAATGCAATAATTTTCTTATATTATTTTTTGAGGAGAATGGAGATTATAGAGACCAACCCCTTACAATTTCAAAATTCCCCTTCAAATACCCTGTTTTCCCTTTTCCCACCTAGAACAATTCATTTGAAATTTGAATTTTGAGGGAAAACTTCTCGGGTCATAACTCCTCGCTCATTGCTCGAAATGACTATTAGTGCATGTTTTCGAAAATCTCTCGAAGGGAGCCTATAATATCAAAGGAATTACCACCATATTTTAGCCCCTCTACGAGGCCTCTAAGGCCTTCAAAATTCACCTTCAAGTTTTAGTGGTAGGATTTTCACTATTTTTGGTAGGGTCTTCACCTTAAAATTTACATATCTCCCAAACCGCTCAGGATATTGGGATGATTATTTCACCATTGGGTCTATTTCTCCATCCCCTAAACAACTAAATAAACTTTAGAACATAATAAAAAATTATAAATTTTGGATGATGCAAGATCACTCTTACACCATTGGATGCTCCTACATCAGACACCTAGGGTAAATTGAGAAGTGACCTTCACTTCTCTACTGTTGGAGGAAAACCAAGGTGGTCAACCTCTATCTTTGACAACCAAGATGAATCTTCAATAGGCCTACCCTTCCACTTAACTAGATATTCTTCATACTGCCTGTTTCTTGTACTTTTGCCAATGCGGGTATCCAGGATTTCTTCTATCTCTTCCTTCTCTAGAGTAGATGTTGGAATATTCTAAATTTTTGTTACTGGTCCATCATCATTGTCTCCTTCATGATATTCTACCAAATCAGAAATGTTGAACACAGGTGATATGTTAAGCCCACTTGGCAATTCTACTTCATATGCATTTCCTGAATCCTATTTCTTTATGATCCTGCATGGTCCAAACTTCTTCATTTTCAGCTTGTTATAAGTTTTAGCAGGAAATCTTTCTTTTCTCAGGTGAACCATAACTTCATCTCCCACTTGGAATTCCTTAAACCATCACTTCTGGTCTACCTTTATCTTGTACTGAGTGTTCATCTTATTAATATGCTTCTTTACTTCTTCATGCAAGTTCTTCAAGTGCTCTACAAAGTCCTCAACCTCAACACTACTCTTTTCCCCTCTGTCCATATTCCTCAACTTAGAAGCATTCCTTGGGCTGCTCCCATATACAATATGGAATGGGGATTTATTAGTACTCCTATTGATAGAATTGTTGTAAGCAAATTTTGCCTATGGTAAAACTAAATCCCATCCCTTGGGCTTATCTCCTACTAAGCATCTCAATAGGTTACCCAAACTCCTATTCACCACCTCTGTTTTTCCATCAGTCTGGGGTGGTATGTAGAACTAAATTTCAAATCTATCTTCAACTTCTTCCATAAGGTCCTCCAGAAATACCCAATAAATTTGGTATCTCTATCTGAAATGATACTCTTTGGTAGACCATGTAGTCGTACCACCTCTTTGAAAAACAACCCTACAACATGAACTGCATCATTAGTTTTCTGGAAAGGAATGAAATGTGCCATATTTGAAAACCTGTCAACCACCACAAATATGGAGTCATTCCCCCTCTGTGTCCTTGGTAGACCAAGAACAAAATCCATGTTGATGTCTTCCCATGGTTTCTCTGGTATAGGTAATGGCTGATATAATCTGGTGTTCTGCCTCACACCCTTGGCCCTCTAGCATACTCTACAACTTTGTACAAATATCTTCACATCTTGTTGTAATTGTGGCCAATAGTAGTTCTCACTAACGAGGGAAATGGTCTTATCTCGACCAAAGTGTCCAACCAACCCTCCACTATGCTTCTCCTTGACCAGATTCTCTCTCATCGAACTCCTTGGAATGCACAATTGGTTTCCTCTAAACAACATTCCATCTTGGATTAGGAAATCCAACCATTTAGTTCTATCCAAAGTAACTGGTGCCAAGCAAGCTCTCCAAGCCTCTGCAAAATCTGGATCTTCAGGGTACAAACTCTTAAGTTCATCAAACCCTACAACCTCCACCTTCATTTCTATCAACAAGTTCTACCTTCTACTTAAGGCATCTGCAACTCTGTTTGACTTCCCACTCCTATGCTTCAACACAAAGGTATAACTCTGTAAAAACTCAACCCATTTTAAGTGCCTCTGATTTAACTTCCCTTGACTATTAATATACTATAAGGCCTGATGATCAGTATATAGAACAAACTCTTTTGGCAATAAATAATGTCTCCATTTCTTCAAAGCTTGAACTATAGCATAAAACTCTTGATCATAGATAGAATACTTCTTCCTAGCATCATTAAGCTTCTCACTAAAATAGGCAACATGCTTACCTTCTTGACTCAATACAACTCCTATGGCACTACCACTAGCATCACAATCTACCTGAAATACCTTATTGAAATCTGGAAGTGCCAAAATAGGTTGCTCTATGACTTTCTTCTTCAACATATCAAAACTCCTATCTGCTCCTGAAGTCCACTTAAACTCCTTCTTATCCCCTCTCATTGTCTCCGTTAGGGGTGCACAAATACTACTAAAATTCTTAATAAATTTTTTGTAAAAACTTGCTAGACCATGGAATGATCTTACCTCTGTAATGCTCCTTGGGGTAGGCCATTCAATGATAGCCCTCACCTTTTCTGGGTCCATTTTAAGACCTTCAACTGAGATGACAAATCCTAGATACACCAACTCCTTCTTCACAAAATTACACTTCTTCAAATTAATCAACAATTGCTCCTCCCTCAACTTCTCAAAAACTCATTGAATATGCATCAGGTGCTCCTCCAAGGTCTTACTAAAAATTAAAATGTCATCCAAATAGACAATGATAAATTTTCCTAAAAATTCCTTCAATACCTCATTCATAAGCCACATGAATGTGCTTGGTGCATTGGTTAGCCCAAATGGCATGACCAACCACTCATACAAACCCTCTTTGGTCTTGAAGGTTGTCTTCCACTCATCTCCTTCTCTGATATGGATCTGATGATACCCACTCTTCAGGTCAATATTTGTGAAGTACTTGGCTCCACTCAAACAATCCATAATGTCATCCATCCTTGGCAATGGAAATCTGTATTTGATGGTGATCTTGTTAATAGCTCGAGAATCTGTACACATTCTCCACTCCCCATATTTCTTTGGTGCTAGTACTATAGGTACTGCACATGGACTCAAGCTCTCTCGAATCAGTCCCTTTTTTAGTAGCTCTTGGACTTGTCTATTTAGCTCCTCACTTTCTATAGGAGTCATTCTATGGGCTGCCTTATTTGGTAAACTAGCTCTCGATACCAAATCTATCTGGTGATTGATCTTCCTCACTGGTGGCAAACCCTCAGGTACATTATCTGATATAATATCTAGGAATTCTTCTAATAGACCTGAGACTTCTATTGGGATATCTTCGCATTGTTCTTCCTTAACTCTAGGAATTAATGCATAGCACATATGCTCATGCTTCAGACCATCCAAAAAATTTCTACCATCAACTAAACAAATTTTGGCACTGCTACATACCTTTTCTTCCACCTCCTTTAGGGGCTTTAGCTTGTGGTGCACTCCATCCTTTGTCAGGGAGTAAGTGTTGGCATGCCCATCATGTATTGCACATCGATCAAACTACCATGGCCTTCCCAATAGCAAATGGTAAGCATCCATAGGTAGGATGTCACACAGGACCTCATCATGGTAATTCCCAATATGGAACTTTACTAAACATTGCTCACTGACCAAAGCCCTATGGTCCTTCTGCAACCACACAATCTGATATGGATGTGGGTGCCTCCTTCTCTCTAACTATAATTTGGTAACCATCCCTTCTGAAACTAGGTTATCAGTGCTACCATTATCAATGATAACATTACAAACCTTACTTGCACATTTACACCTTGTGCAGAATAAAATCTTCCTCTGATCTAGATCTTTCTCCTCATTCAACAAGGCTCTCCTTATGACCAAAACTTCTCCTCTTTCTACTTCTTTAGAGTGCTCAGATTCAGCACCTTCATCTACAATAATAGCTCAGGAATTACCTTCAGGCCTCTTATTCATCCTCCCTTGGTGTTGTGGACACTCGTATGCTCGATGTCCTTCTTCCCCACATTGGAAATAGGTTCCATGAAATCCTCCTCTTCCAGGCCCTCATCTAGACCTTCCTCTTCCTCTTTGGTAACCATTATTCTTCTCATAGGGGTGGTAAGAATTATCTCCCTTCTGGTCCTGACTATTGCTAGCTTCTCCATTCTTCTTTTGGTCCTCATTTCATCCTCCATTTTTTCTCCCACTAGTTCTTCCACCATGACCTCTTCCTCTCTGCTTGCTCTCAAATATTCTATTCAACTTCTCTTCTACCTTCAAGGCAAATTGGTAAGCATCTTCTATGGTGGTCATCCTGACTAGACTTAGCTCCTCTTGAATACTTGCTCTCAACCCATTTATATAATGGGCTACCTTCTCCTTGTTGGCCTCAGAATGGCCTATTCTGATTAAAATATTATAGAACTCCTCTATGTATTCTTTGATAGACTTGCTTGACTACCTCAAACCCTACATTTTCTTTAGTAAATCCAACTCGTAATCATCTGGAATGAACTATCTCTTTAACTTCTCCACCATCCACTCCCACCTTGTTATCCTTTCTTTCCCTCTTCTATTTCTGTCTAACTGTACTCCCTTCCACCAAATACTAGCATGACCCTTCAACTTGGTCTTAGAAAATCTGACCCTCTCAGGATCTTCCACCTCCTCATACTCAAAATATTCTTCCATATCATTGATCCAGTCGATCAACTCTTCTGGGTTAAGATTTCTAGAATATGTAGAAACATCAATCTTCGGTCTCTTCCCAATCTAGGATATGGCTTTATATAATCTAGCTTGCATAGGATCTACTACCTCTTCTTCTTCCTCGAACTAGGCCTCTTCTTCTTCAGCTTCATCTTCACTCCCATATTCTCTTCTTGGCTCAAACCCTCTATGCAGCTCCTCTTGTAGAGCTTGAACTTGCCTCTACAAAGCTCTAAAATCCTCTTCTGGCACCACAACATTTCTCCCACCACCATGGTTTCTTTGTGGAGGTATTCTGATCACGTTTCTCACAAACCCTAACCACAAATCCTAGTGTAAACTACCTCACATTCGATGATCTATCTACACACTCAGGAACTCCCGCTCTGATACCACTTGAAGCAGATATGAGATCAACAAAACACACACAATCTACAAGAAATAGAGAAATGCAATAATTTTCTTGTATTATTTTCATGAAAATGGAGCTTATAGAGACCAACCCCTTACAATTTTGAAATTCCCCCTCAAATACCCTGTTTTCCCTTTTCCCGCCTAGAACAATTCATTTGAAATTTGAATTTTGGGGGTAAACTTCTCGAGGTCATAACTCCTCGCTCGTTGCTCGAAATGACTATTAGTGCATATTTTCGAAAAGCTCTCGAAGGGATTTACAGATAATAATGTCCTAAAGGAATTACCACCATTTTTCAGCCCTCTACGAGGCCTCTAAGGCCTTCAAAATTGACCTTCAAGTTTTAGTGGTAGGATTTTCACTAGTTTTGGTAGGGTCTTCACCTTAAAATTTACATATCTCCCAAACCGCTCAGGATATTGGGGTGATTCTTTCACCATTAGGTCTATTTCTCCATCCCCTAAACAACTAAATAAACTTTAGAACATAATAAAAAATTACAAATTTTGGATGATGCAAGATCACTCTTACACCATTGGATGCTCCTACATCAGACACCTAGGGTAAATTGAGAAGTGACCTTCACTTCTCTATTGTTGGAGGAAAACCAAGGTGGTCAACCTCTGTCTTCGACAACCAAGATGAATCTTCAATAGGCCTACCCTTCCACTTAACTAGATATTCTTCATACTACCTATTTCTTGTACTTTTGCCAATGCGGGTATCCAGGATTTCTTCTATCTCTTCCTTCTCTGGAGTAGATGCTGGAATATTCCAAATTTTTGTTACTGGTCCATCATCATTGTCTCCTTCATGATATTCTACCAAATCAGAAATGTTGAACACAGGTGATATGTTAAGCCCACTCGACAATTCTACTTCATATGCATTTCTTGAATCCTATTTCTTTATGATCCTGCATGGTCCAAACTTCTTCATTTTTAGCTTGTTATAAGTTTTAGCAGGAAACCTTTCTTTTCTCAGGTGAACCATAACTTCATCTCCCACTTGGAATTCCTTAAACCATCACTTCTGGTCTACCTTTATCTTGTACTGAGTGTTCATCTTATTAATATGCTTCTTTACTTCTTCATGCAAGTTCTTCAGGTGCTCTACAAAGTCCTCAACCTCAACACTACTCTTTTCCCCTCTGTCCATATTCCTCAACTTAGAAGCATTCCTTGGGCTGCTCCCATATACAATCTGGAATGGGGATTTATTAGTACTCTTATTGATAGAATTGTTGTAAGCAAATTCTGCCTATGGTAAAACTAAATCCCATCCCTTGGGCTTATCTCCTACTAAGCATCTCAATAGGTTACCCAAACTCCTATTCACCACCTCTGTTTGTCCATCAGTTATGGGGTGGTATGTAGAACTGAATTTCAAATCTATCTTCAACTTCTTCCATAAGGTCCTCTAGAAATACCCAATAAATTTGGTATCTCTATTTGAAATGATACTCTTTGGTAGACCATGTAGTCATACCACCTCTTTGAAAAACAACCCTGCAACATGAACTACATCATTAGTTTTCTGGTAGGGAATGAAATGTGCCATCTTTGAAAACCTATCAACCACCACAAATATGGAGTCATTCCCCCTCTGTGTCCTTGGTAGACCAAGAACAAAATCCATGTTGATGTCTTCCCATGGTTTCTCTGGTATAGGTAATGGCTGATATAATCTAGTGTTCTACCTCACACCCTTGGCCCTCTGGCATACTCTACAACTTTGTACAAATATCTTCACATCTTGTTGTAACTATGGCCAATAGTAGTTCTCACTAATGAGGGCAATGGTCTTATCTCGACCAAAGTGTCCAACCAACCCTCCACTATGCTTCTCCTTGACCAGATTCTCTCTCATCGAACTCCTTGGAATGCACAATTGGTTTCCTCTAAACAACATTCCATCTTGGATTAGAAAATCCAACCATTTAGTTCTATCCAAAGTAATAGGTGCCAAGCAAGCTCTCCAAGCCTCTACAAAATCTAGATCTTCAGGGTACAAACTCTTAAGTTCATCAAACCCTACAACCTCCACCTTCATTTCTATCAACAAGTTCTACCTTCTACTTAAGGCATCTACAACTCTATTTGACTTCCCACTCCTATGCTTCAACACAAAGGTATAACTCTACAAAAACTCAACCCATTTTAAGTGCCTCTGATTTAACTTCCCTTGACTATTAATATACTATAAGGCCTGATGATCAGTATATAGAACAAACTCTTTTGGCAACAAATAATGTCTCCATTTCTTCAAAGCCTGAACTATAGCATAAAACTCCTGATCATAGATAGAATACTTCTTCCTAGCATCATTAAGCTTCTCACTAAAATAGGCAACATGCTTACCTTCTTGACTCAATACAACTCCTATGGCACTACCACTAGCATCACAATCTACCTAAAATACCTTATTGAAATCTGGAAGTGCCAAAATAGGTTGCTCTATGACCTTCTTCTTCAACATATCAAAACTCCTATCTACTCCTGAAGTCCACTTAAACTCCTTCTTATCCCCTCTCATTGTCTTCGTTAGGGGTGCACAAATACTACTAAAATTCTTAATAAATTTTTTGTAAAAACTTGCTAGACCATGGAATGATCTTACCTCTGTAATGCTCCTTGGGGTAGGCCATTCAATGATAGCCCTCACCTTTTTTGGGTCCATTTTAAGACCTTTATTTGAGATGACAAATCCTAGATACACCAACTCCTTCTTCACAAAACTGCACTTCTTCAAATTAATCAACAACTGCTCCTCCCTCAGCTTCTCAAAAACTCATCGAATATGCATCAGGTGCTCCTCCAAGGTCTTACTAAAAATTAAAATGTCATCCAAATAGACAATGACAAATTTTCCTAAAAATTCCTTCAATACCTCATTCATAAGCCGCATGAATGTGCTTGGTGCATTGGTTAGCCCAAATGGCATGACCAACCACTCGTACAAACCCTCTTTGGTCTTGAAGGTTGTCTTCCACTCATCTCCTTCTCTGATATGGATCTGATGATACCCACTCTTCAGGTCAATCTTTGTGAAGTACTTGGCTCCACTCAAATAGTCCATAATGTCATCCATCCTTGGCAATGGAAATCTATATTTGATGGTGATCTTGTTAATAGCTTAAGAATCTGTACACATTCTCCACTCCCCATATTTCTTTGGTGCTAGTACTATAGGTACTGCACATGGACTCAAGCTCTCTCGAATCAGTCCCTTTTTAGTAGCTCTTGGACTTGTCTGTTTAGCTCCTCACTTTCTATAGGAGTCATTCTATGGGCTGCCTTATTGGGTAAACTAGCTCCCGATACCAAATCTATGTGGTGACTGATCTTCCTCACTGGTGGCAAACCCTCAGGTACATTATCTGATATAATATCTAGGAATTCTTCTAATAGACCTGAGACTTCTATTGGGATATCTTTGCATTGTTCTTCCTTAACTCTAGGAATTAATGCATAGCACATATGCTCATGCTTTAGACCATCCAAAAAATTTCTACCATCAACTAAACAAATTTTGGCACTACTACATACCTTTTCTTCCACCTCCTTCAGGGGCTTTAGCTTGTGGTGCACTCCATCCTTTGTCAGGGAGTAAGTGTTGGCATGCCCATCATGTATTGCATATCGATCAAACTACCATGGCCTTCCCAATAGCAAATGGTAAGCATCCATAGGTAGGATGTCACATAGGACCTCATCATGGTAATTCCCAATATTGAACTTTACTAAACATTGCTCATTGACCAAAGCCCTATGGTCCTTCTACAACCATGCAATCTGATATGGATGCGGGTGTCTCCTTCTCTCTAACTATAATTTGGTAACCATCCCTTCTAAAACTAGGTTATCAGTGCTACCATTATCAATGATAACATTACAAACCTTACCTGCACATTTACACCTTGTGCGGAATAAACTCTTCCTCTGATCTGGATCTTTCTCCTCATTCAGCAAGGCTCTCCTTGTGACTAGAACTTCTCCTCTTTCTGCTTCTTTAGAGTGCTCAGATTCAGCACCTTCATCTACAATAATAGCTCGGGCATTACCTTCAGGCCTCTTATTCATCCCCCCTTGGTGTTGTGGACACTCGTATGCTCGATGTCCTTCTTCCCCACATTGGAAATAGGTTCCATGAAATCCTCCTCTTCTAGGCCCTCATCTAGACCTTCCTCTTCCTCTTTGGTAACCATTATTTTTCTCATGAGGGTGGTAAGCATTATCCCCTTTTTGGTCTTGATTATTGCTAGCTTCTCCATTCTTCTTTTGGTCCTCATTTCATCCTCCATTTGTTCTCCCACCAGTTCTTCCACCATGACCTCTTCCTCTCTGCTTGCTTTCAAATATTCTATTCAACTTCTCTTCTACCTTCAAGGCAAATTGGTAAGCATCTTCTATGGTGGTCATCCTAACTAGACTTAGCTCCTCTTGAATACTTACTCTCAACCCATTTATATAATGGGCTACCTTCTCCTTGTTGGCCTCAGAATGGCCTATTCTGATTAAAATATTATAGAACTCCTCTGTGTATTCTTTGATAGACTTGCTTGACTACCTCAAACCCTACATTTTCTTTAGTAAATCCAACTCGTAATCATTTAGAATGAACTATCTCTTTAACTTCTCCACCATCCACTCCCACCTTGTTATCCTTTCTTTCCCTCTTCTATTTCTGTCTAACTGTACTCCCTTCCACCAAATACTAGCATGACCCTTCAGCTTGGTCTTAGAAAATTTGACCCTCTTAGGATCTTCCACCTCCTCATACTCAAAATATTCTTCCATATCATTGATCCAGTCGATCAACTCTTCTGGGTTAAGATTTCTAGAATATGTAGAAACATCAAACTTCGGTCTCTTCCCAATCTGGGATATGGCTTTATATAATCTAGCTTGCGTAGGATCTACTACCTCTTCTTCTTCCTCGAATTGGGCCTCTTCTTCTTCAACTTCATCTTCACTCCCATATTCTCTTCTTGGCTCAAACCCTCTATGCAGCTCCTCTTGCAGAGCTTGAACTTACCTCTGCAAAGCTCTAAAATCCTCTTCTGGCACCACAACATTTCTCCCACCACCATGGTTTCTTCGTGGAGGCATTTTGATCATGTTTCTCACAAACCCTAACCACAAATCCTAGTGTAAACTACCTCACATTCGATGATCTATCTACACACTCAGGAACTCCCACTCTGATACCACTTGAAGTAGATCTGAGATCAACAGAACACACACAATCTATAGAAATAGAGAAATGCAATAAGTTTTCTTGTATTCTTTTCTAAAAATGGAGCTTATAGAGACCAACCCCTTTACAATTTTGAAATTCCCCTCAAATACCCTGTTTTCCCTTTTCCCACCTAGAACAATTCATTTGAAATTTGAATTTTGGGGGTAAACTTCTCGAGGTCATAACTCCTCGCTCGTTGCTCGAAATGACTATTAGTGCATGTTTTCGAAAAGCTCTCGAAAGGATTTGTGGCCAATAATATCCTAAAGGAATTACGACCATTTTCAGCCCTCTACGAGGCCTCTAAGGCCTTCAAAATTGACCTTTAAGTTTTAGTGGTAGGATTTTCACTATTTTTGGTAGGGTCTTCACCTTAAAATTTGCATATCTCCCAAACCGCTCAGGATATTGGGGTGATTCTTTCACCATTAGGTCTATTTTTCCATCCCCTAAACAACTAAACAAACTTTAGAACATAATAAAAACATATACAAATTTTGGATGATGCAAGATCACTCTTACACCATTGGATGCTCCTACATCAGACACCTAGGGTAAATTGAGAAGTGACCTTCACTTCTCTGGTGTTGGAGGAAAACCAAGGTGGTCAACCTCTATCTTCGACAACCAAGATGAATCTTCAATAGGCCTACCCTTCCACTTAACTAGATATTCTTCATACTACCTATTTCTTGTACTTCTGCCAATGTGGGTATCCAAGATTTCTTCTATCTCTTCCTTCTCTAGAGTAGATGCTGGAATATTCCAAAATTTTGTTACTGGTCCATCATCATTATCCCCTTCATGATATTCTACCAAATCAAAAATGTTGAACATAGGTGATATGTTAAGTCCACTTGGCAGTTCTACTTCATATGCATTTCTTGAATCCTATTTCTTTATGATCCTGCATGGTCCAAACTTCTTCATTTTTAGCTTGTTATAAGTTTTAGCAGGAAATATTTCTTTTCTCAGGTGAACCATGACTTCATCTCCCACCTGGAATTCCTTAAACCGTCGCTTCTGGTCTACCTTTATCTTGTATTGAGTGTTCATCTTATTAATATGCTTCTTTACTTCCTCATGCAAGTTCTTCAGGTGCTCTACAAAGTCCTCAGCCTCAACACTACTCTTTTTCCCTTTGTCCATCTTCCTCAACTCAGAAGCATTCCTTGGGCTGCTCCCATATACAATATGGAATGGGGATTTATTAGTACTCCTATTGATAGAATTATTGTAAGAAAATTCTGCCTGTGGTAAAACCAAATCCCATCCCTTGGGCTTATCTCCTACTAAGCATCTTAGTAGGTTACCCAAACTCCTATTCACCACCTCTGTTTGTCCATCAGTCTGGGGTGGTATGCAAAACTAAATTTCAAATCTATCTTCAACTTCTTCCATAAGGTCCTCCAGAAATACCCAATAAACTTGGTATCCCTGTCTAAAATGATACTCTTTGGTAGACCATGTAGTCGTACCACCTCTTTGAAAAACAACCCTACAACATGAACTGCATCATTAGTTTTCTGGTAAGGGAATGAAATGTGCCATATTTGAAAACCTGTCAACCACCACAAATATGGAGTCATTCCCCCTCTGTGTCCTTGGTAGACCAAGAACAAAATCCATGTTGATGTCTTCCCATGGTTTCTCTGGTACAGGTAATGGTTGATATAATCCGATGTTCTACCTCACACCCTTGGCCCTCTGGCATACTCTACAACTTTGTACAAATCTCTTCACATCTTGCTGTAATTGTGGCCAATAGTAGTTCTCACTAACGAGGGCAATGGTCTTATCTCAACCAAAGTGTCCAACCAACCCTCCACTATGCTTCTCCTTGACCAGATTCTCTCTCATCGAACTCCTTGGAATGCACAATTGGTTTCCTTTAAATAATATTCCATCTTGGATTAGGAAATCCAACCATTTAGTTCTATCCAAAGTAACAGGTGCCAAGCAAGCTCTCCAAGCCTCTACAAAATCTGGATCTTCAGGGTACAAACTCTTAAGTTCATCAAACCCTACAACCTCCACCTTCATTTCTGTCAACAAGTTCTACCTTCTACTTAAGGCATCTGCAACCCTATTTGACTTCCCACTCCTATGCTTCAACACAAAGGTATAACTCTGCAAAAACTCAACCCATTTTAAGTGCCTCTGATTTAGCTTCCCTTGACTATTAATATACTATAAGGCCTGATGATCAGTATATAGAACAAACTCTTTTGGCAGCAAATAATGTCTCCATTTCTTCAAAGCTTGAACTATAGCATAAAACTCTTGATCATAGATGGAATACTTCTTCCTAGCATCATTAAGCTTCTCACTAAAATAGGCAACATGCTTACCTTCTTGACTCAATACAACTCCTATGGCACTACCACTAGCATCATAATCTACCTGAAATACCTTATTGAAATCTGGAAGTGCCAAAATAGGTTGCTCTATGACCTTATTCTTCAACATATCAAAACTCCTATCTACTCCTGAAGTCCACTTAAACTCCTTCTTATCCCCTCTCATTGTCTCCATTAGGGGTGCACAAATACTACTAAAATTCCTAATAATTTTTCTGTAAAAACTTGCTAGACCATGGAATGATCTTACCTCTATAATGCTCCTTGGGGTAGGCCATTCAATGATAGCCCTCACCTTTTCTGGGTCCATTTTAAGACCTTCATCTGAGATGACAAATCCTAGATACACCAACTCCTTCTTCACAAAACTGCACTTCTTCAAATTAATCAACAACTGCTCCTCCCTCAACTTCTCAAAAACTCAATGAATATGCAGCTTGTGCTCCTCCAAAGTCTTACTAAAAATTAAAATATCATCCAAATAGACAATGACAAATTTTCCTAAAAATTCCTTCAATACCTCATTCATAAGCCACATGAATGTGCTTGGTGCATTGGTTAGCCCAAATGGCATGACCAACCACTCATACAAACCCTCTCTGGTCTTGAAGGTTATCTTCCACTCATCTCCTTCTCTGATACAGATCTGATGATACCCACTCTTCAAGTCAATCTTTGTGAAGTACTTGGCTCCACTCAAAAAATCCATAATGTCATCCATCCTTGGCAATGGAAATCTGTATTTGATGGTGATCTTGTTAATAGCTCAGGAATCTATACACATTCTCCACTCCCCATATTTCTTTGGTGCTAGTACTACAAGTACTACACATGGACTCAAGCTCTCTCGAATCAGTCCCTTTTTTAGTAGCTCTTGGACTTGTCTGTTTAGCTCCTCACTTTCTACAAGAGTCATTCTATGGGCTGCCTTATTTGGTAAACTAGCTCCCAGTACCAAATCTATCTGGTGACTGATCTTCCTCATTGGTGGCAAACCCTCAGGTACATTATCTGATATAATATCTAGGAATTCTTCTAACAGACCTGAGACTTCTATTGGGATATCTATGCATTGTTCTTCCTTAACTCTAGGAATTAATGCATAGCACATATGCTCATGCTTCAGACCATCCAAAAACTTTCTACCATCAACTAAACAAATTTTGGCACTACTACATACCTTTTCGTCCACCTCCTTCAGGGGCTTCAGCTTGTGGTGCACTCCATCCTTTGTTAGGGAGTAAGTGTTGGCATGCCCATCATGTATTGCACACCGATCAAACTACCATGGCCTTCCCAATAGAAAATGGTAAGCATCCATAGGTAGGATGTCACACAGGACCTCATCATGGTAATTCCCAATATGGAACTTTACCAAACATTGCTCTCTGACCAAAGCCCTATGGTCCTTCTACAACCATGTAATCTGATATGGATGTCGGTGCCTCCTTCTCTCTAACTATAACTTGGTAACTGTTGTGGCTACTCCACAACACACCCCAAAATTGGGGACCCCCTTTTTGCACACTTTCCAAGAAGATTACAGTGGCCCAGATATAAAGGAGCAAAGAAGAAAGCAAGAAAATGAAAAGTTGTCGCGATATCGCGACATGTCGCTCCGTCGCGGCCGAAAATGAAAAGTTGTCGCGATATCGCGACATGTTGCTCTGTCGCGGCCAAAAATGAAAATTTGTCGCGATATCGCGACATGTTGCTCCATCACGGTCGAAAATGAAAATTTGTCGCGATATCACGACATGTTGCTCCGTCGCGGCCGGAAATGAAAAGTTGTCGCGATATCGCGACATGTTGCTCTATCGCGGATAAAAAGGAAAATTGTCGCGATATCGCGACGTGTCGTGTTTTCGCGTCTCAGAATAGCAAAGTACGTCAGAATGAAAAGGTGTCACGATATCGCGACATGTCACGTTTTCGTGGCTCAGACAAGCGAAGTACAGTGGAATGAAAAAGTGTCACGATTTTGCGACATGTCGCATTTTCACGGCTAAGAGCAACATAATGCAACATGATGAGAAAATGTCGCGATATCGCGACGTGTTGTGAAATCGCGGTCAAAGCGGTCAAACAGAACAAGATGCCAGAAATGTCGCGATATCGCGACATGTCTCATTTTCGCGATGCAGGACAAAGAACTAAGTTGAAGACTCAAAGTTGTCGCGATATCGCAACATGTGTTTTCATGATGTTTGATGGGTAAAACAACCAAGTACAAAAATTGTCGCGATTTCGTGACATGTCATGTTTTCACGACTTGTCATGAAATCGCGATCAAAGCAAGCAGGAAGAAGTGTTGACCGAAAATGTCATGATATCGTGATATGTCGTGTTATCATGGTCAAAGTTAGCAAGAAAAGTCAATGCAAAGTTGTCGCGATATCGCGACATGTTGCTCCGTCACGGCCAGAAATGAAAAGTTGTCGCGATATAGCGACATGTTGCTTCGTTGCGGCCAGAAATGAAAATTGTCGCGATATCGTGACATGTTGCTCCGTCGCGGCCAAAAATGAAAAGTTGTCACGATATCGCGACATGTTGCTCCGTCGCGGCCAGAAATGAAAAGTTGTCGCGATATCGCGACATGTCGCATTTTTGCGACCCAAAGACGAAATGAAGCGCAAGGAAAAAAAATGTCATGACATCGCAAAGTGAGGAAGGAGTAAATGAAAGAATGTGTCACGATATCATGACATGTCATGTTTTCGTGACCGAGAGCAGCCAAAGTGAATGTAGATGAAAAACGTCGCGATATCGCTACATGTCGTGAAATCGCGGTCAAAGCGGCCAAAATGAAAAGTGTCGCGATATCGTGACATATTTGTATGCTTGTGACTAAAGGCATAAAATGTCACGATATCGCGACATGTCTTATTTTCGCGATAAAAGTGGAAGAGCCGAGCTGTCGACGAAAAAACGTCGCGATATCGTGACATGCTATTTTTGTTGGTTTTCATGACGGGCCGTTACAGAATATATAGGGAAGGCGCTGAACACGTGGCACAAAGATGTCGGGGACTATGATAAAATTTCAGGACTAGCGATTACGAGTTCATAGAGAAGATCAAACGTTTCACACCCGAGCGAAAAGTCAAAAACAACGAAGAGGCGGGGAAGATGAAACGAAGCGACCTGGGAAATGAAACGAAGCGTCACAGAGCGAAACAGAGAACCATACCAGAAATTTTAAAAGCAGAAGCAAAGGACAGGTACAGGGGTCGAAAACCGCTACGGGCAGAGTTGCAGAGCTGAAGGTGATAGGCCATTCTGGGCCTGCTTTTGGAGCGTTTTCCTCCACTTTGTCTGGTTTTGTTAAAACTGGAAACATTTTGTTCTTGTAAATTGATACATTATCTTTAATACAAAATTACAGAGAGTTGCATCTCATTGACAAGAAAGAAGGAGTTATTTTCTGCATGCTAGATTTAATGTTCATTTTTCCCCTTTTCAGATTTTTAGGCTTATAGGTGAAGTTTAATGCAAGTTTTCTTGGTTGCTTCATGCGAATGTCTAAATCTGAAAATCATAGTTAAAACCCTAGAAACCAACACCTAGCTTATCTGGATTGTGCGAGTTTGCAGGTTCAATAGGTTAGGTTGTATGCAGAAAACCTCATTATCTTCGGTTTTGTCAAAATAGGAATCGTAACACTCTGAATGTACTTTAGTTTTAGTCTCTTTGCATTTTATTTTCATTTTCTTAAATTCTCTGCATTTTTATTTTCCCAAAAGTTTAACCTTAGTTTAATTTACAATCATTAAAATAAAATACTTGAAAATCTACCGAAATTGAAAATAAAATAATTTCATCATTAAGATTAATTCACATTGAGTTCATTCCGATTAAATGAACAATCATTACAATTTCAGAGTAAAATAAACCACAGTGCCCCTTGTTAATAGTTACTTGCAACCACTAAGGTATTCCGAGCATTCAAATTGAATATTATTATTTATACCAAATGCTAATATAGCGGAGACCTTGGAGAAATTATTTACAAGATTTCTTTGCAAGTAGAGGATTTGGAACTCGAATCCTATCGGAGAGTGTGTTTTCACAATCGGGTGAAAACACCACTCAACAGATTGGCGCTAGAAGGAGGGCTTGAATTGGTTTATTTCAGTGTGATTTAAGTGCTACAGGGATTTCAATTTTGAATATTTCATGCCCTATTGGTTATTATTTTTAGCTCCCTTTTAACAATACAACTTTGTACTGTTAAAAGGAGGACATGAATTGCTATGCACTTTTCTAACGCTTTGATTGTTCATACAGGAATAATGTGATTTGATTTGATTTTAAAAAATAAATAAATAAATAAATAAAAAAGAATTTTTTGGTATTAAAGTTATATTCTTTAAGATTCACTAATGGCTATGTTTACACCGTGGATGCCAGGTAGCCCATTGAACATACCAGGAGTTCAACATTATTTTCCCGTTGGTTTTGAGAGATGTCTTCCTCGATTTTTGTCTAATGGGACAAATACTGTAGAAGAACATATTCAAGCATTCAAATTTTGTGTGAATCACTTAACAATTTGGTATGATGATGTTGCTTGTAAAATGTTCCCTTACACCTTGGACAAAGTGGCATATGATTGGTTTACAAGTCTACCTTTAGGGTCTATCACTTCTTGGGCTCAACTAGAGGCAACATTTCTTAATCAATTCAACAAAAAGCAAGTTGACCCAATCCGCATGTATGAGCAGTTTTTCACTATTAAAAAAGGACCAAGTGAAAATGTGAAGTCATTTTCTGAAAGGTTCTTTGGATTATACACTCAATTAGTGACATTTTATGCTCTTCGAGAAGAAGTGGCTCTCCAAATATACGTCAATGCTCTTGACCCACTCACTTCCACATATTTGCGAGGGATGCCTCAAATCACATCTTTGTCACAAGCCTATACTCAAGCAATGGCAATTGAGCAACAATTGAGTTATCAAAATTATGGTGTGGGTTTTGGATCATATAATCTTCAATCATTTAATACCTCCCTTACCCACCCAATGATTTATCCACCTCAACCAAGTTCAAGTGTGAATCAATTTCAGAATCAACAATCGTTCCCAAGCTTCAATCAATTTCAAAATCCTCAACCTACTATGCAAGATCAACCATCTTTCTTAAGTATGAATCAACTTCAAAATACTCATCTTGATTCAAAAGATGTTTCTAAAATCAATTTCAATGATTTTCATAAGAATATGATTTTAGGCAAGGGAGGAGTACTAGATCCAACTAGTATTGAAACATGTGATAGATTGGAAACCCTTGACTCACCAAAAGATGAATTCTATGAGGATGAATCTGTTTCGGATGACACATTGGATGACATTGTTGAAAGTAATGGCCCAGAAAATTCACACCTTCCAAATTATGTTAAACGTGAATCATGGGTTACACATGTGGATTATGATAGCCTTATCAATTTGAATACAAGCAATAACCCAATTTTGGAAGTAATTGAACCATCTAAGGAAGGTGAAGATAAATTTGATGAGAAACATGTTGATGAATTAAAATATGATGAAGAAATAGTTGAGCATCACAATTTGATTTTGAAAGATGATCATTATGATTCTTGGGAAGAGTATGCTCACTCCAAACCTTCTGATGAATTTTGTGTGCCTATTGATATACAGGATAATACAATTGCCTTTTCATATGAGGATATTACAAGTCCTGTGCAATCTGAGAATGTTTTGGAAGAAGGGTTGGAATCTCATCAAAGGTTGGAGAAGGATAATGATTCTACTACCATGGATGAAGAAGGAGAATCAATTGATTTTGTTCCCCTTGAGGGGCAAGAAATCGAAAATCTTGATCCACCTATTGCTTCTACAATGTCTATGCCATCTCAAAATGATGAAATTACAAAACCTAAGTGGGTTGACTTTGATATTATTGATGATCCTAATGAAAATGTGGATTCTGAGGCAACTCAAGCCATTGATCATGGAAAGGTGTCACGCGACACATATCTTGAAAAACTAGGCTCTTGTTTTGAAAAGGATGGACGCATGTTTGATTGGGTGCCTAACTTTGGTGTTTTTGAACAGGTATTGGACGATGAAGAAGACAACGAGAAAAAAGAAAAGGCTACTAACACTCATCAAGTTATGGTAAATTTTAATCATGATGGGTTGAGTATGGATGACAAGGTGAAATCTTTACCGTTGGTAGTAGCTACAAAAATTTTAAGTGATAGGTTACATGGTGTCCCTTTGGATGCTAATATCATTAATGGGGAAATGTCAAATTTTGTTGATGCTTGTCAAGTCTTGAATTATTTTGATTGCTTTAAAATCCTGGAAAATGATTTGAATTCAAGACTTTTAGAAATAGGCTCTTGTTTGCAACATCTCACATTTGAAAAGGAAGGCCTAATTTTAAATCATGAATCGAATTATGAAGTGGATACTTTCATGAATAGACAAGAAGAGATTGAAAACCATTTATTGTCTTATCAATTCAATGAATTAAAATTTCAAAATGAAATTGCTAACGTTATCCAAGCAAGTTGGCAGAGTGAGAAAGGCATAATGGGAATTGGAATATTGTTTGGCTTACTTTTATTCTTGCATTTTTGCAAAGCTTGGTATGCGCCTAATGTTCAATGTCTTTTGAAATGTGCTAACCGTATTTGGGATCCGGGCAAATGATGGCCCAAATTTTTGCACCATCTTGTACAATAGTGTATATAATTTTTGGTTTTTGGTGTGGGTTTTCAAGTTTTCGTTTTTGGGATTGCTATTTGGGTTTGGATGTAAAGATTGTGTGTTGGTCCTCTGGACATATCTGGTTGTCTATAAAAAAAAATAATAATAATAATTTGAGATGTCAACTTATGCCTAGGATCAGGAGAATATGAAACATTGGAATTATGTTGTAGAAAGCTCCACAAGTAACACAAACATTTTAAATAATATCGTTTGAAACTTGTGATGCATGAAGTTGTCAGTTTTACAAATTATGGCAATACTCCATCCACAATTCAAAAAAGCAATGCATTCATATTACATCTCACTTTGCATATACATGCCATCTTAGTTGCATATGCATTTCAAATACAAATCATTAAAAATATGTCAAATCCTCTTAGGGTTATTCTATAACATAAATAAAAAAAAATCCTAAGGTTGGGAACTGATGCCCGAACTATCTTGAACCAAGCACGTTCTATGCACATTAAAGAGGATCTTGAGCAAAATGATCAAAACCATGCTTGGAAGAAAAGGTGAGGCGAAAGGAGTATTTCATGTCTATCCTATTATGCAACATGATCCTTAAAACAGTGGTTTTTACCACTTCCATAAAGCTTAAAGCCTAAAATCGAGTAGTAAGGATAGGGTTAAATCCTCATCGAACTTAGGTTGAGGATCCAACTCCCCAAAGCTCTGATTTGACCTTCATGGAGTAGTAAGGATAGGGCATAATTCTCATCTCGCTTAGGTTGAGAATCCGATTCCCCAAAGCTTCTATGTTTCCATTTCATCATAAATATTGGATTGGAAGGATCGTACTACATGTCCCTAGTAAGGATGGGTAGTCATCCCCAAGGTCCAAGAAATAAAACATAATATTTTCCATTTCATCATAAATCTTGGATTGGAAGGATCGTACTACATGTCCCTAGTAAGGATGGGTAGTCATCCCCAAGGTCCAAGAAATAAAAAATAATATTTCCCATCTCATCTTAATATTGGATTGGAAGGATCGTACTACATGTCCCTAGCAAGGATGGGTAGTCATCCCCAAGGTCCAAGAAATAAAAAAAATGAAGCCAAATCATGGATTATGGGGTTAAGTATGCCCATGCGTGGCAGCATGTCTTGTCTAAAACAAGACCACTGATTGCTCAAACGGATAGACTAGCCTGACCATTTCATCCATAATTGGTTAAATTATTTTGCTCAAAGTGAGGTAATGAATTCCAGATCAGAGTAGTAAGGATAGGGTTAAATTCCCATCTCGCTTAGGTTGGGAATCCGATTCCCCAAAGCTCGATTTCACTTTCACTTGCACATGGGTTCAAGATAGTAGTGACTCATAACCAACTTTGGGATCTAATAAATCAATTCATTATACATATAGTTGATCCTAAGAGGGTTTGATAATTTTAAAATATTTGTATATGATACTAGAAAGTTTTAAAGCTTTTATAAAGTAGATTGTTATATCTCTAGCATATTTATCAGGCTGCTCAAATCATTCATAACCTCACATATGCATTCATGTAAAATTGACAATGGAATGTGGATCAATTTCAAACGATAGGAAATGGAACACATTGCACACACCGAGCTGATACTTAATGATTCTAATGTTTCATGTATTTCTGATCTATCGGCATTTGTTTATATTTTATGTGCTAATGCTTGTATTCAAGTTTGTATATTTTCAGGTTAGGTTCTCACCGAAATGCTCAGGAGCATTTCCTAGCAGAGTCACCATTTGTTGTGGTTGCTCCACAACACACCCCAAAATTGGGGACCCACCTTTTTACATGCTTTCCAAGAAGATTGCAGTGGCCTAGATGTTAAAAGAGCAAAGAAAAAGCAAGAAAATGAAAAGTTGTCACGATATCGCGACATGTTGCTCTATCACGACTAAAATGAAAAATTGTCACGATATCGCGACATGTTGCTCCGTCACGGCCAAAAATGAAAAGTTGTCATGATATCGCGACATGTTGCTCCGTCGCGGCCAAAAATGAAAAGTTGTCGCGATATCGTGACATGTTGCTCCGTCGCGGCCAAAAATGAAAAGTTGTCGCGATATCGCGACATGTTGCTCCTCGGCTAAAAAGAAAAGTTGTCGATATCGCGACATGTTCGCAGGGAAAGAAAAGTGTCACGATATCGCGACATGTTTATGAGTCGATATCGTGACATGTCGCTTTTCACGGCTAAGAGAAAGAAGATGAGAAAATGTCATGATATCGCGACATGTCGTGAAATTGCGGTTCAAAGTGGCAAGAGAACAAGATGAAAAATGTCGCGATATCACGACATGTCTCATTTTCGCGATGCGAGAGAAAGAACTAAGTTGAAGAAAAGTGTCACGATATCGCGACATGTTGTATTTAATGGGTAGAACAAAAGTAAAAGTGCCGATATGTGAATCAGTTCATAAAGGAGAGAGAAATACGAAGTGAAAAATGTCACGATATCGTGACATGTCATGATATTGCGGTTCAAAGGAGAGAAGAAAGAAAGAAAGTGTCGCGATATCGCGACATGTCATGATCCGGCGAAATGAAAAGTAATATCGGACATGTGGAGAAAGAAAAGTGTCACGATATCGTGACATGTTGCTCCTCGAACCAAAAGAAAAGTGTCGCGATATTCACGACATGATCGTCAGAATGAGGGAAAGATGTCGTGATATCGCGACGATGGTTGCATTTGCGCTGACCGTGAAAAAAATGTTGAGATATCGCGACATGTCTCATTTTCGTGGTGCATGAAGTGAGGAAGGATTAAATGAAAGAATGTCATGATATCGCGACATGTCTCATTTTCACGGTGCAAGAGGCGGACAAGTGAATGAGATAAAAATGTCGCGATATCGCGACATGTCTAATTTTCTTGATGCATGAAGGTGGAGAAGGATGAGAAAATGTCGTGATATCGCGACATGTCTTATTTTCGCGATACAAGAAGAAGAGCAAAGCTATCGACATAAAAACGTCGCGATATCGCGACATGCTATTTTGTGGGTTTTCATGGTGGGCCGTTACAGATTATATAGGGAAGGCATGTTGAACACGTGGCATAGAGACGTCGGGACTATGATGAACGCTTCAGGACTAGCAGCTACAGGTTCACAGAGAAGACCAAACGTTTCACACCCGAGCAAAAAGCCAAAAACAACGAAGAGGCGGGAAGATGAAACGAAGCGACCTGGGAGATGAAACGAAGCATCACAGAGCGAAACAGAGAACCATACTAGAAAGTTTAAAAGCAGAAGCAAAGACAGGCACAGGGGTCGAAAACCGCTGCGAGCAGAGTTGCAGAGCTGAAGGCGATAGGCCATTCTGGGCCTGCTTTTGGAGCGTTTTCCTCCACTTTGTCTGGTTTTGTTAAAACTGGAAACATTCTGTTCTTGTAAACTGATACATTATCTTTAATACAAAATTACAGAGAGTTGCATCTCATTGACAAGAAAGAAGGAGTTATTTTTTGCATGCTAGATTTAATGTTCATTTTTCCCCTTTTCAGATTTTTAGGCTTATAGGTGAAGTTTAATGCAAGTTTTCTTGGTTGCTTCATGCGAATGTCTAAATCTGAAAATCATAGTTAAAATCCCAGAAACCAGCACCTAACTTATCTGGATTGTGCGAGTTTGTAGGTTCAATAGGTTAGGTTGTATGCAGAAAACCTCATTATCTTCGGTTTTGTCAAAATAGGAATCGTAACACTCTGAATGTACTTTAGTTTTAGTCTCTTTGCATTTTATTTTCATTTCTTTAAATTCTCTACATTTTTATTTTCCCGAAAGTTTAACCTTAGTTTAATTTACAATCATTAAAATAAAATACTTGAAAATCTACCGAAATCGAAAATAAAATAATTTCATCATTAAGATTAATTCACATTGAGTTCATTCTGATTAAATGAACAATCATTACAATTTCAGAATAAAATAAACCACAGTGCCCCTTGTTAACAGTTACTTGCAACCACTAAGGTATTTCGAACGTTCAAATTGAATATTATTATTTATGCCAAATGCTAATATAGCGGAGACCTTGGAGAAATTATTTATAGGATTTCTTTGCAAGTAGAGGATTTGGAACTCGAATCCTATCGGAGAGTGTGTTTTCACAATCGGGTGAAAACACCACTCAACAGTAACCATCCCTTCTAAAACTAGGTTATTAGTTCTACCATTATCAATGATAACATTATAGACCTTACCTGCACATTTGCACCCAATGTAGAATAAACTCTACCTTTGATCTGGATCTTTCTCCTTAGTTAGCAAGGCTTTCCTTGTGACCAGAACTTCTCCTATTTCTGCTTCTTTAGAGTGCTCATATTTAGCACCTTCATCTACAATAGCAACTCGAGCATAACCCTCAGGCCTCTTATTCATCCCCCCTTAGTGTTGTGGATAATCATATGCTCGATGTCCTTCTTATCTACATTGGAGACAGGTTTCATGAAATCCTCCTCTTTCAGGTTCTCATCCAAACCTTCCTCTTCCTCTCTAGTAACCATTATTTTTCTTATGGGGGTGGTAAGCATTATCCCCCTTATGGTCCTCACTATTTCTAGCTTTTCCATTCTTCTTTTGGTCCTTATTTTGTCCTCCATTTGTTCTCTTGCTAGTTCTTCCACCATGACCTCTTCCTCTCTACTTGCTCTTAAATCTTATGTTCAGCTTCTCTTCTACCTTCAAGGCAAACTGGTAAGCATATTCTATGGTGCTCATCCTAACCATACTTAGCTCCTATTGAATATTGGTAAGCCTATTTTGATTAAAATCTTATAGAACTCCTTTGTGTATTCTTTGATAGACTTGTCTGACTATCTCAAACTCTACATTTTTTTAGTAAATCCAACTCATAATTAGCTGGAATGAACTGTATTTTTAGCTTCTCCATCATCTACTTCCACCTTGTTATCCTTTATTTTCCCGTTCTATTTCTATCTAGTTGTACTCCCTTCCACCAAATACTAGCATGAACTTTCAGCTTGGTATTAGAAAATTTGACCCTCTTAGAATCTTCCACCTCCTCATACTAAAAGTATTCTTCCATATCATTGATCCAGTCAATCAACTCTTTTGGGTTAATATTTCTAGAATAGGTAGAAACATCCATCTTTGGTCTCTTCCCAATCTGGAATATAGCTCTATATAACCTGGCTTGTGCAGGATCTACTACTTCTTCTTCTTCCTTGAATTGGGCCTCTTCTTCTTCAGCTTCATCTTCACTTCCATCTTCTCTTCTTGTCTCAAATCCTCTATGTAGCTCCTCTTGTATAGCTTGAACTTGCCTCTGAAAAGCTCTAAAATACTCTTTTGGAACCACAACATTTATCCCACCACCATGGTTTCTTTGTGGAGGCATTATACTCATGTTTCTCATAAATCCTAACCACAAATCTTAGATCAAACTACGTCATATTTGGTGATCTATCTACACACTCAGGAAATCCCACTCTAATACCACTTGAAGTAGATCTAAGATCAACAGAACACACACAATCTAAAAAAATAGAGAAATGCAATAATTTTCTTGTATTATTTTCTGAGGAGAATGGAGCTTACAAAGATCAACCTATTACAATTTCAAAATCCCCCCCTCAAATACCCTGTTTTTCCTTTCCCACCTAGAGCAATTCATTTGAAGTTTGAATTTTGGGGGAAACTTCCTAGGGTCATAACTCCTCGCTCGTTGCTCGAAATTACTATTAGTGCATGTTTTTAGAAAGCTCTCAAAGGGATTTGTGGCCCGATAATGTCTTAAAATAATTATGACCACTTTTCAACCCTCTATGAGGCCTCTAAGGCCTTCAAAATTGACCTTTAAGTTTTAGTGGTAGGATTTTCACTATTTTTTGTAGGGTCTTCACCTTAAAATTTGCATATCTCCCAAACCGCTCAGAATATTGGGATGATTATTTTATCGTTAGGTCTGTTTTTCCATCCCCTAAACCACTAAACAAACTTAGAACATAATAAAAAATCATTACAAATTTTGGGTGATGCAAGATCACTCTTACACCATTGGATGCTCCTGCATCATTATCAAATTAATTAATTCTTTAACAAATAATTAAATCCATTAACTAATTAATTTAATCTTACAAAAATATTAGTTTTATCCTCAAATAATATTCAAATAATCTATGACATTAATGCTAACATTAGCAAACATAGATATACTCAAACAATATTTCACACCATTGTTTTATCCCCAATTAGGTGGTCTCCTTTAATATAGTCTAATTCTATCACCAACCTATTAAGGAGGCTCATTACATAAGAAATTTCTCGTCCTAATGGTGTGAACATGATGATAAAAAAAATATAAATGCATCTACATGAAATGTATTTATCCATGTTACCCTGAGCTTATGATGAACAAGTCATCATCATCATTTCACTAAATATCTCTCTTTGTAGGTGGTTCACCCATGTGATTCCACTCAAGAGAGCACTTGGTACTGCATCCACAAACATGTCAGCAATACCATATTCTAAGCTAAAAAGGATGAAATCAACCCATTAAGAAGACGTCATGAAATGAAGCTATACCATTACATAATTACATCCATGCATAGTTCAATATCCATAATGAGTTCTACCAAATAAGGGTGTTATATTTATCATCATTATGATATTCTTATTGGTTGATTCATCCAACCTTCTACCTTAGGGATAGTATTTAAAAGACATATTAAGTAAGAATTTGTATTCTATGGTAAAATTCATCATGTTTTTTCCTTGAAATAGGTGGCATTATCTATGACTATAGCATTTGAGGTCCTTAAGCTTGTGATGATATCGTTTAACAATTAGACCATTGTCTCCTAGTTGGAAAATTTGGTTGGGACTGCTTCAACCCCTTTAATGAAATAATCTATAACAATGATCATCCACCCATACCCTTTACTTGATAGTATATTGATTTTGCCAATGAATTCTAGACCCACTATTAGAATATTTTAGTCACAATACTTGATTATAGGTCCATTGACACTCATCTTCTTTACTTTTAACATGTAACAAGACCTATAATATTTGACCCATTAGTAGCAATTAGAAAATATGGTAGGCAAATAATATCAAAATACTAAATATTTTGTGAGTTGTAGTACATGTAGAGTAATTCCTTCCTTCATCATGGTGTTGTTTGATTAGTGTAGGCAACAAATCCACCTCCCAGAAGAAGAGAAAGTGATCAAATGGATTTGCTCAATTTTGACAATTTTGATAGTTAGTACAAGTTTTGCAAATCGTACAGGTAGGAGTAAACCATACAACCAGGAGGGCAAACCATACAAGGCGAAGGCAAACCATACAAGGCGCACTGAAATGCAATGAAATGCATGGGAAATGTAATTTCAGGTTGAAATGGCGCATAGGTTTGATAATTAAAGTGTTAGACTTAGTAAAAGCCTTAATTAATGCATTTTGTTATGCATGGGCAGTTGTAAAATAACTAATTGCCTTAGGAACCACTTTGGAATGGCCTGGGAAATGTTATATAAGGCCCCATTTTCAATTTTGTAGGTCTGGTTGTTGTTGGATATTTGCTGGTGAGAATCTAAGTGAGTTAGACTAGTATGTTCTGAGTTATTGCAGTAATTGTTGTAGATCAGCCATATTGTAATTGCATTGATGATAGAATAAGATACAAATGAGCATGAATATATTTTCCAGGTTGTGTATGATTTTGGCATGGATGAATGATGATTTATGGCTTAATCATGTTGCATGTACTTTCTAGTGAATGCTTTGGTTAGTTTATGCATTGTTGTGGTAGAATGGATTAATCCAACACTGGTGAAGCTTTGTGGAATGATCTATGATGATGGAAATATTACTAAGGATGTTTTGAACCCTATTGTATGATTTTTGAATGTAGCCCTTGGAATTGCATCTCTCTCAAGCCCCGTAGATATGTTTTGCATGTTGTAGGAAAAGGATTAATTGGCATATTAAAACCTTACAAAACCTATCTAAGAGAGATTGGCCCATTAGAATATCCAATTTAGCACTTGGTTGTACTTTCATTTCATACAAATCGTACACCAGAGTTCATACAAATCGTACAAATATGATTTACCCGATTTGGCAATTCAGGTGATAGAAGGAAACTTACCCGATTTGGCAGTTTTGTGGAATCGACTTATTAATTACAAAACTATGTACGACAGCCTCCAAAACTGAATATGATAGTTTGGTTGAGTGTAGAATCATACAAGCCATGCCACTATATGATTTTGGATCGTACAGTGTGTCGAACTGACTTTCGTACAAGTTGTTCATTGGGCGTAAAAGGGTAGTTTTAGGGACTGTACGATCGTACGATTTGGTAAACAAGTTAGAGATAATACATTGATCATTATAAGAATTAGAAAATCACCTCCCCACTAGGAATACTACACCCTTATGCTACATTTGGCATCATTGCCTTATCGAATCTGGCATTTTTGTTAAAATGGGTCAAATTGACAAAGAAAGAATACTACAAAAACTGGAGGTGAATGACAGACACCAGTGTACAAAGGCGTAGGAGATGGGAAGTATGAGAGAAAATTATAGTAAGAAGGAGCATAAGGATTTCTCATAGAGAGAATGCAAGTAACTCAGACCATAGTACACATGAACCAAAAATAGAGCAAGTTTGGACATCTAAAGAAGGAGACTTTGAGGCGTTGTTGATAGAGACAGAAGACGAGGAAATAGAACCACCTAGCGTAGAGGTGAGAGTTGATAGAGAAATAGTGCAAGAGGATGGAGAGTGGATGGTGACACCTGAGAAAGTGATGGAAGGGTTGCAAGGGAGTGTAGAGGATGAGAGTCAAGCACCAGAGCAACAAGGTGTGAGGTCTCAGGAGGAAAGACCAAGACCATCTCCCTCACATCAGCGAAGGAGGTCGTAGAGTGAAGATGCATGAGAGTTTGGTCAATGAGTGGTGGGATAGAACAAGATACCTTGAATAGAAAATTTTGATGATGATGGTAGCAAGACACCCCCAAGGAGGAATCAGATAGAAATTCCATGGGAGACCTCAAGTGATAGTGATGATTCTCCAAATATGGCTAACAAGGTAGCCAAACAGAGATGTCCACCATTTTTAGGTGAGGGTAAGGAAGACCCCACAAGACACATTGGAATTTGTATAACCATTTGGAGAGAAAATGGTGTAGATAGACCAGATGACTGGGTAACTTTATTTCCTGCTACTTTGAGAGGATTGGCAATTGATTGGTATTTGAAGAGAGAAAATACCATAGATTTTTAGACTTGGAATCAGATAAAGGAGAAGTTCATTGAAGAATTTTGACCTTTGAAGGATGATGGAGACATTGTTACTGAACTTTGCATAACAAAGCAAAAATATGATGAAGATGTGAAATCATACAACCATAGACTAAAGCAATTAGTCGATAAGATGCAGATGCCTCTGGTAGATGTCCTGATAAAGTGGTGGTTTGTTGATGGATTACTACCAAAATATAAGAAAAATATGAAGGCAGTACCATCAGAAACATATGAAGAAGCTTTAAAGCATGCAAAGAATTTTGAAAGTGAATCAAAATAGACATATATAGGAATTTTATCTCACCCCAAGTCTAATGATTCAGATAGTGGAGAAGATGACACTATACAAAGGATAGTAGCATCATTTCATCAGGAGTTTGACAATATAATGAAAGAACAAAGGAGCAAACCTGATAGGAATGACATTTGGTGCATGGAATGTAAGATGGAAGGTCATACAAATGTAAAGTGTCCATGCAATGATTATTGCCACATCTATAATGTGATGGGACATGAGGTAATGCTATGTCCGTATAATGCAAGAGTACATCCACAGGTCCTATCAATCCAAGAGTAGGAAGAGAAACCAAAGGCCCAAGGGAGTGGGCAACAAGCAACAAGTGGTGGTTATAGGAATAGTAGGTGAGGTGGAAGGCCAAACTAGGGCAATCGATAAGGAGGCTAGGGTCATTTGTAGTATGACTCGAAAGGAAGGCCGATCATACAGTGTCACAATTTCCAGGAATGGGGGCATTTTGTGAAAAATTATCCTTCACCTTAGAGGCAAGAAACACCACAAGCAAGTACTACACATATGTGTAGATGGTGTGGTCCAGGGAACCACAAAGAAGTGAATTGCCCAAAGTAGGCAAGTTCAAGTAACCCATAGAATGTCAATTATTTAGACATTGAGGTTCCTCAAGTTAAGGAGGAAACCCAAGAAGTATTAGTCATGATGAGGAATCAGGCTAAAAAGGATAAGTATCCAGAGCCAACAAAGGAAAAGCAGCATTGGAAAGAAATAAATATTATAGGATGAAGCACAAAAGGCTAAACAAGTGAAGTTAGCTGAAGGAAAGGAACTAGAAAAGCCATCAAAAGAGAAGGTGATTGTGCAAAGTCTAGCAGCACAAGTTCTGGACACCATAGTAGAGATTAAAGTGTCGAACCTATTGGAAGCTATTCCAACATTGTAGAAAGCAATGGTGGAAGAAATACAACCACATAAGGTGATGGAAGTACAGAGCCAACCAATTCAGGAAAAGGAAAGGAAAGATCAATTCATGGATCCAACTATATTGATGATTGATGTGGGAAAGAAACCTGCATTAGTTCATATGGAGATCCTAGGGCACAAATTAACACAAGTGATTATGGATGGAGGATCCAATGTTAATGTGCTACCTGAAAGAACTTGGCTAGAACTAGGTACTCCATCTCTATGGGCATCGAGCTTCCGATTATATGGTGCTGACTAGTATGGTATCGAGACAAAGGGAGTCTTGATAGCACAACAAGTGGTGATAGTTGACCAAGAGTTTGTCTTGGATTTCATTGTGATTACAATGCAAAAGCCTACATACGATGCTCTCTTGGGGAGAGGATGGCTACGAGTAGCCAAAGTTAATCATAATTGGGGAAAGAATCAGATCACTTTCAAGAAGGGATAACATAAATATATGATTAATCTAGCTAATCAAAAAGTTAGTGAGGATGTAGCTACGATGGATGAATCAAAAAATTCCTTAGGAGATGAAGGGTATGAACCTGATGGAGAAGGAATGTTGTACCTAGATGAATGTAGTGAAGATGAAGCTAGATCTGATAGCGGACTTCTTCATTGGAAAATGGAGGAGTACAAAATTTTTAGCCCAACTGCCTCTGTATTGAGTCAGAGGAGATCAATGAAAAACAAGATGAACCAAAAGTTAGTCGAGAACCTAAGAAGGAGGTAGAAGAGAAATGGACATTCCCAAAAAGTTTTGTAGAGTATATAGTAGGAGATGTGGAGATTGATACAAGGCCGACACACCCAAAGAATGTAGAGAAAGCAGCGAGTGAGCTAAAAAATATCAAATATGAAGGACCTCGGATAGTGGACATCAATCTAGGAATGGAGGAGGAACCTAGGATGATTCACTATGGTGATGATTGGAACCCTGTACTGAAAGTGATGACTTTTAAGATATTCTTGGAATATAAGGATGTCTTTGCATGGACATATAAGGATCTGAAGGGAGTACCACCAGAGTTATGTGTCCACAAGATTATGCTAATGCTTGGAGCTCAACCCGTAAGGAGGAGGCCATATAGAATGAATCCAAAGTATGTTGCATTAGTGAATGCAGAGATAGAAAAGATGTTGGAAGCAGGAATCATCTTCAGGGTGACAACCAGTGAATGGGTCTCACCTATAGTGATCACCTTGAAGAAGGAAGTAGACAAGATCAGAATATGCATGGACTTTAGGAGTCTGAATGCAGTAACTATTAAGGACCCCTTCCCCATTCCCTTCATAGATTCCATCTTGGAAGAAGTCGTCGGACATGAGATCTATTCATTTTTGGATGGGTTTTTAGGGTACAATCAAATCAGCATAGCCGAGGAGGATAAGCTGAAGACCACATTCATTATGGAGAATGGCATCTATGCATACAATCGAATGCCATTCGGGCTCTGTAATGCCCCAACTACATTTCAGTGTATCATACTGTATATATTTGATCAGTTGGCAATAGGGAACTTTAAAGCATTTTTGGATGATTGGTCCATTTATGAGAAGATCAAGGAGCATCTTCCTACCCTCAGTGAATGTATGAGTAGGTGCAAAAATGCATAGATATCATTAAATCTTAGGAAATGCTACCTGATGGTACCATATGGGAAATTGTTAGGACACATAGTGTGCAGTGAAGGATTAAAAATAGATCCTGATAAGATCCATGTGATATTGCACATGGAAGAACCATATGATGTGAGTTCACTTAAAACCTTCTTTGGATCGATGGGATATTATCGAAGGTTTATCAGGAATTATGCACATGTATCCTACCCATTGGATTCATTGATGAAGAAGAATGTTCCTTTCATATGGATGGAGGAGCACCAAGGAGCCTTTGAGGAGTTGAAGGCTAAGCTTGTGAGTAGTCTAATTTTGGTGTTCCCAAACTGGGATAAGGAGTTCCATGTCCATATTGATGCTTCAAATTTTGCAATTGGATGTGCTTTGGCACAAGAAGGGTAGTTTAGGCTAGATCAACCTATTTTCTTTGCTAGTCACCTTTTGTCAAGGCTAGAGAGAAATTATAGTACAATAGAAAGAGAAGCTTTGGGAATGGTATATGCAGTTCAAAAGTTTAGGCATTACCTATTGGCAAATCCCTTTGCCTTCTATGTCGATCACCAAGCTCTATTGTACTTGATAAATAAGTCGGTGATACAAGGATGGGTCAGTAGGTGGCTTGTCACCTTACATGAGTTCGTATTTCGAGTAGTAGTAAGACCTGGTAAGAAGCATGTCATTGCAGACCAGTTGTCTCGGATACGATCAGGAGAGCCTATAGGAATGAGAGTTCCGGATGAATTCCTAGATGCACAATTATTCACCATCAATGTTGTTCCATCATGGTACAAGTTGATTGGCCAGTACCTATCCACAGGTGAGTTGCCACAAGAAATGATGGCAACCGAGAAAAAGAAAGTGATCATGAAGTCAACACCCTTCCAGTTGATAGCAGGATTGTTGTATAATATGGGAAGCGATGGTATCCTATGAAGATGTGTGATGGAAGAAGAAGTCAAAGCAACATTGAAAGAAGCTCATGAAGGCTTAGCAGGAGGGCACATGGGACCAGATGCGATAGCTAGAAAAATATTACTAGCTGGACTATGGTGGCCCACATTGTATAATGATGCGAAAGAATATGTGAAAGCATGCGATACGTGCCAAAGGGTAGGAAAGCCGGTAAAGAGGGACTTTATGCCTTTGCATCCATCGCAACCCCAAGAACTATTTGAGCGATGGGGGTTAGACTTCGTTGGACCATTGAAAACATCTCGATGAAGGAAGTGCAGATACATCATAGTCGCAATGGAATACTTAACAAAATGGGTCGAAGCAAGAGCATTACCTGACAACTCGACAAAAAGTACAACAAGATTTTTGTATGAGCAGGTGATCACAAGATTTGGTATTCCACTATAGATAACAAGTGATCGAGGAGGACACTTTGTCAATGAAATTATCAAAATGCTGACAATGGAGTTCAAGATTTTACACTCATTGTCTAGTCCGTATTATCCCAGAGCTAATGGGCAGGCGGAAGCAACAAATAAAGTCCTGGTATCTACTCTGTATAAAACCTATGGAATAGAGGGAGCAGATTGGGAGGAAAGGCTACCATCTATTTTGTGGGTATATAGAACAACTTTTAAACCTACAATAGAACATACACCTTTCCAATTAATGTATGGATAGGAGGCAGTGGTGCTAGTTGAATTCTTGATACCAAGTTTGAGAGTCACGGTAGAGCATCACTTGGGTGATCAAGAAAGTTTGGAAGAGCGACTGACAACACTGATCAAATTAGATGAAATAAGATTCATGGCACAATGGGCGATTGAGGTAGCTCAAAAAATATGGAAGGTATGGCATGACAAACATTTGAGGAAGTTAGAACTTAGTCCGAGTGACTTGGTTCTAAAGTTTAATGGGAAGCGAGAAATCAAGCCTGGTAAGTTGAAGATGTTATGGCTTGGTCCCTATAAAGTAGTTGAAGTAATGAATAATGGAGTAGTCAAGTTATAGAACTTGAATGGGATAGAGGTGCTCGACACTGTAAATGGCTCAAAGTTGAAGCCTTACAAGGTACAATGCTTATTCATTTCTTCAGAAGAGATTGAATGATGAAGATGAGCAGAAGCTCAAAGGAGAGCTCAGAGTGAGCTAGGTCCATCATAGGAGGAGCCTGATATAGGACTCACACACTTATTTTTAGAAGGGGAGGAGACACGACCAACCATAGAATAACAAGAGTTGGCACCTCGACCTAGAGAAAGAAGAAGATTGCGAGTACATGTCAGATTTGCGGATGGGACCGAATGAATAGAGGAAGAAGATGAAGATTGGATTCCTCCAAATGAAAGAGGACATCAGGAGATAGTACTATTACCCAAGAATAGGGGAAGGTAGGAAGAAGCACCCTCAAGTAAGTAGAAATATGATGTATCCTCAGGTAGAATGGAGGGAACTACCCCAACAAGTGGAAGGATGAAGAAGGATACGGTTAATAGTATGATATGAGGATAGAGTGGACACCTTTGAAATGGAAGTTCTAGAGGAAGATAGGAATGAGACCATTGATCAAGAATTGGTTGGACTTACTCCATTGGCTCAGATAGGGCTATTACAGTAGAGAATGTGGTTACAGACTCAACAACTACAAGAAGAATATCAGATGTTGCGAGGTCATAATGCAAGGTTGAGAGAACAAATCATCCAAGAATTGGATAGTACAATACGAAGGTTGGATGAGCAAAGAATAGCTAGGCTACAAGAGCTAGAAGGAGAACCTGAGGATGATGAGGGGATAACTCCAAGGAGTAGTATAAGAAATGATGGAGCAAGCACAAGTTTGCAAGTACCACCAAGTGATCCACCAATGATGAATGAAGATGCAAAAATGTTGTGGTGAGACATTGAGGAAGCAACCACATCACCTGAATCACAAGGTAATGTATGACTGGATTTGAGTGACTCTAGTAATGAAGGAATGCCTTGGCTAGTAATGGAACCTAGTACAAAAAGTAGTGATGAGGATGATTGTCCAGAGAACCCCTAGAATCCTCGAGGTAATCATGATCCCCCAACATGTACAACAACACAATGACAACTAGGGAGATCACAAGGCCGTCAAACCAACCTCGACCCACAAGCATACATAATAGCCTATCGATAGTTGAGAAGACAAAGGAGAGAAGTACAAATATTGGAGAGATTGATGAATTTACCAACATATTGGGTAGAACAGAGAGAAGAGAATCAAAATCACTCAAGTTCTGAGATAGACTTTTCTGACGCATATAGAGAGGTCTTGGCAACCTCATCTCCACAAAGAAGCTTTGAGGAAAGAATATGGAGATGTCACCTAGCACGTGCGGATCATAGAATCAGAGCACTATGACAATTATCACCAAGCACAAGAAGAAGTAGAAGTCCACTAGCCAACATTGAGTTGGTAGAGATAACTCTTGATACCCGAGCAATGGGAGGAAGGAACAGAGAAAGACCCCTAAGGCTTCAGCCAGGAAGGGGAGGAGGTATTCGACTATGAAATGAGCAAGGACAAGGTGATGTTACAATCAGAGGAGGAAGAGGATGAGGAAGGTTTCG
This sequence comes from Wollemia nobilis, assembly GCA_028583015.1. Taxonomy (NCBI): domain Eukaryota; kingdom Viridiplantae; phylum Streptophyta; class Pinopsida; order Araucariales; family Araucariaceae; genus Wollemia; species Wollemia nobilis. The sequence continues at coordinate 781,965 of JAQPPZ010000613.1, read as the reverse complement.
ACCCCCTACTCCTAGATGGCTAGGAGATACACCTTTAGCTTGTATGAACTGGATAAGGAATCTATGAGGGTTACCATGGATGAGAGGAATCTTACCTAGCCCCACAAGGCAATATCCATTAGGATGACCACCACTAATCCAATGAGGACCTCAAAGAGTGGTAGGTGGTAGAGGATTACTCCAAGAAATGGAGGAATCACCATTGGCATAGAGAAACCCGATGTCAAGAGGAATAGGATGGGGAAGACACTTGCATGGGAGAGGCCTTGTTGGTAGAGGAAGAGTGCATTTTGTAGATGAAAGAAATTAGGGATAACTAAGGATCCGATCACCAAGTCTAGAGCTAGAATTGATCTGAGGTGATAGGTGGAGAAGTCACTCGAATGATAGTAGAGTAGTAAGGACACCGCTACCAAGGGACCAATCACCTGTGCGACAAGGAGAAAGGACACTAGGTGAAGATACTCCAACTTGCAATTGTACAATTCCAAATTGTACACATGGTAGGGGAAGGCCAAGAAATTTAGTAACATCACAAGTGGAGATGAATCGGCCTAGGGAGCAAGTACTGATAGGTGACACAACCACTCAAAATATCATAGTCGAACCTCCAAGAGAAGAATTCGATGGGATCGTACAAGTGAATGTCACTGTACGATTGCCACGATGGTAAGTGTAAATAGACTAGGATTGAAAAAAAATAAAGAAAATAAAGTGCCTTAATTGTGAAAATCCCTCGGGATACAATTAAGAAGGAAGTGGGTTGAAAACTAGAAATGATGACCTCTTCAAAGAGAGAGAAAATTGAAAAATTCTCTAAGTATAAGATCGTACAAGTCAAAATTAAAAATGAAAATAGAAAATATGAGATCGTACAAGTAAAATTGGCAAGGGACATGGGAAATCGTACAAAAGGATAGGTTGTATGATTTAGGTCATACACTGTATGATTTTGGGCATGTATGATTTTCAACTACCCCATTTAATGTCGCATGTGTGAATTAAGAGGTGGTTGGAGAAAAAGTGGGAAAAGATAAAATTTTCAAATGAAGTGTTGAGTTGTCAATCATCCATGCTAGGAGGATGGAAAATATGCAAAGTGGCATGATTTTGAAAATAAATTGATTAGGGTTCAGTTAGGGTTTGATGAACAATTTAAATAGAGGGTAAATTGGCAATTTTTTAAACCGTACAAAGAGAATTCAAATTTTTAGGAGGATGAAGGTGAAAAGCATGCAACCAAATGAAGAAGACCACATGGGTATTAAAATTCATTAGTAATATAGATAAATTTGTGACCCATTTTTGAATTAGCACCAAGGAGAACTTTTTGCATTCAAAAAATCGAATTAGAGAAGGAAAGGGAGAAAAAGCTAGGGTTTGACTCCATTGAAGGGAGAATTTGAATTTTAGCTAGAAATAATGGAGGATTAGTAGTAGAAGGCATCCAAGTGAGAACTGGTGGAGAAATATAAGTTAGGGTTTGAAGAAGTGATAACTTGGAGCCGAAATAGAGAAATTGCAAAAGGAAGGAATTTTAAACCCTAAATAGAACAAAAGTAGCCAAAAGCACAAGGGAGAATATGGAGGAAATAAAGGAGTAATGTAGACATAATATATAAATTTTTTTTGAAGATAAATTGTGCCAAGGGTGGAAAAGTTGGAAATTGCTTCTAAAAGCATTAAAAAGAGAGATCGGGGCAATTTGACAATTGGGTTGGTGAAGAATTTGGCAAAGGAAGTGAAAATCATGAATTTTTGACAACCTAGGGTTTGAAAAGATGTATTGTATGATTTGGTAGTGGAGTGTACGATCTCAGGAGAAAACTTGTGCAATTTTATTTTGTTTTTAGCCATTTTGAGATTAATGAAGGGGAGTAATCAGGGAGGAAGACTATATAGAGTAGTATGGGCTTGTATGATTTCATGTGATAGTTGTATGATTTGAGGGAGATAGAGTAGTTTTAAGATCGAATAATGATAGTTTGAAGGATTGTACGATCTAGAAGAGGTTGCCCTAAAGGAAACCGTACAAGAGTAGGAAGAAGAGTAGATTGTACAATTTTTAATAGATTGTATGATTTGTAGTAGTTGTACGATTTCCAACACTTCCAATTGTAGAATCGGTGATGTTCGATTAGCAAGACAACCAGAGGTATGGCGAGAAAATGATCTTAGTAGAAGAGTTTGGATACCGGTTGAGAAGGATTGCAGCCAATAGGGTGGAACGATCACCAAGACCTTTACACGAGAGAGAGTCATGGCCATGGTAGTACCAAGGGTGATAGTCTCAGTCCCATGATTGGCATGGTACTCATCCTTGGAGAAGAGGAGGATATAGGTCGTGGAGAGGTCAGAGGTACTGGAGGGCTGACATAAGAAGAACACCACCAAGATACGAGAGGAGAGAATGGCACAAGAAAGGGTTTCAAGAAGGGAATTGAGGAGTGAGGTACATATTCTAGATCAGGATGAGGATCTGAGTAGTGGACCTAAGGAAGGTCAGGTGGAGATAACAAATATTTCATTCATACAACATGGAGGAGAAACATGCAGATGATGGTGGAATGATAAATGAAACAAGAACCATCCATGGAGGAAATGGTTTGAGGAGGCTAGTGTAGCTATAATAGCACAAGTGCCACCACACCAAAAAACCTTCTTTTACAATTATCTATTGCATATGGTTCAGGCGTATAATCCTACGACCAGAACTACCTTTGTCAATGTGGACAAGAGGTCGATGAAAATAGAAGTGATAGTGGATGCATTCAGGAAGACATTCAGATTGCTAGCATATGACATAGAGATAGTTAAGAAGTTGGTTGATCCGATTGAGTCATATCGTATCATCACTTCGTTAACTGATGTGAAGTCACTGACTGCTGCAAAGATCTCGGGTGTAGGAACTCGAGGGATCAAATAGAGCTAGCTGAAAGGAGATGATTGGCCATGTGCTATGAATATAGTAATGGCTCAACTGTCAGGGGATACACGAGCTATGAAGATGCCAATATGGATGGCTCAATATGTAGAAGGTATCACCCAAGGAATCTAGTATGATTGGGGTACCTATCTGGAAAGGAAAATGCATGAAGTACTAATGAAAAGATCAAAGAATTTTGGAATGACTTTCCATGCCATTGGATTATTATTAAATGCTATCACAAAATTGGGAATCCACTTTCCAGGTTTGATAGAACCTAGGAATGTTGAGGAAGGACAACCAACCATTTTGAGGTGGGCAAAGTCAGTACCTATTAAGAAGGAGACTCTGGAGAAGCCTCGAACAAAGAGGGAACAACAGGCCATGGAGGTACTAGAAGACACTCCTTCGGATGATGAGGATGTACATCCTCGAAGGAAAAGGATAAGGATATTGGAACCTAAATTGGAACAACAAGCAATGCAACAATGGTAGTAGGAGCAATCGTCAGTTCAGGAAAGGGAGGAAAATATGGAGAGACAAGTAAGCCCAATTTGAATAAGAATGAGATGACAATGGGAAAGAATGGCAAATAATCCCATTATAGAAAAGCAAGATGAGTCTCCATAAAAGGATCAGTAGGAGGAAGAATAATCAGATTCAAAAAATATAGATCTGGAAGACTGGAGTTGGGTAGAAGTAGAGAAGATGGTGGTATCTCCATAAATTTTCCAATGTGATGAATTTGAAATCTTGGATGCTTCAAAATTTTTGAAGAATATAGAGATGGGGTAGATAGCATAGGAAGTGATAACCACCACTTAGGAGGAAAAAGAGGAAACTGAAGTGAGAGTGGAAGCCTTAGAGGAAGAGTCTAGGAAAAATAAGAAGCCCCTATTCAAATTTGTGATGGGGGGAAGTTCAAAGCAAAATAACCCAAGTGATGTGCAAGAAGAGGCAAAAGCATCACAAGAATAGGAAGAACCTATTGTTGAGAAGGTCACAATAATGGGAACACAATAAAATCTGGAGGAAGAGCAGGTGATTGAAGAGCAACAGGTGGGCTCCACTGAATAGGAAGAAGCCCAGGAATAGATGGAGCAGCAACAATCTCAATAGGAGATTGTGAATATAGAAGATAATGAGGAGGAGGAGAATATTGTAGAATGGACTCCACCTCAGGAAAATATAGACATAGAGAGAGCACTTCGAGAGCTTGGGGGAAGCTCTAGCCACCACATGGAGGAAGAGGAAGAATGAACTCCTTAAACTAGACTTAAATTTCTTGAAGAGAAGAGACAGATCTCCCAGATAGTAGAAGACATGATTAAGGAGTTGGAGGCACAACTCAAGGTAAAGGATGAAAATATGACAACCTAGTTGGCTGAGAAAAATGAGCAAGTGGCGACACAGGCCAAGCAGATAGAAGAACTTCAAAAGGACAACAAAAGATACAATGAATTGGTCTTGGAGAAGCAAGCACAGTTGAAGGCCAGGGAAGATATTATTCGTGCCTTGGAGGCTGATATTCATCACCACCTAGAGACCATTGCTGAGAAGAATGAAGAACTTCAGGTGGTGACTCGAACAGAAGCCCACTTGTAGGAGAGGTTGAAGAGGAGTGCCACTGATCGAGAAAAACAAATGATGGAATTCCTAAAAATTGCTGAAGAGAAGGCTAATTTCCATGGGGTAAAAGTAGTGGAAATGGGAAGCTATGCAACCAAGTTGAAGAATGAATGTGCAATTATTCAAACCAAAGTGACTGACTTGCAGGAGATAATTGTGGACTATGAGGCACAACTGAAGTAGAAAGGTCAATCGGTGAGGACATTGACCAAAGTAAAGGGGAGGGCAGATGTAGGCAGCAAATCCACCTCCTAGAAGAAGAGAAAGTGACAAAATGGATTTGCTCAATTTTGACAATTTTGATAGTTAGTACAAGTTTTACAAATCGTACAGGTAGGATTAAATCATACAACCAAGAGGGAAAACCATACAAGGCACACTAAAATGCAATGAAATGCATGGGAAATGTAATTTCAGGTTGAAATGATGCATAGGTTTGATAATTAAAGTGTTAGACTTAGTAAAAGCCTTAATTAATGCATTTTATTATGCATGGGTAGTTGTAAAATAACTAATTGCCTCAAGAACCACTTTGGAACAACCTGGGCAATGTTATATAAGGCCCCATTTTCAATTTCATAGGTCTAGATGTTTGCTGGGTAATTGCTGGTTGTAAGTTGACTGAGTTATGCTATTATGTTCTGAGTTTAGCCATAATTGTTATAGAATCAACCATGTTGTAAGTAAATTTATGATAAAATAATACAAATGAGCACAATTATATTTTCCAGGTTGTGTACGATTTTGGCATGGATGAATGACAATTGATGGCTTACTGATGTTGCATGTACTTTCTAGTGATTGCTTTGGTTAGTTTATGCCTTGTTGTGATAGAATGGATTAATCCAACATTGGTGAGGCTTTGTGGAATGATCTATGTTTATGGCCATGTTAATAAATACATTGTGAACCCTGTTGTACGATTTTTGGATGTAGCCCTTGGATTTGCATCTCCCTCAAGCCCTGTTTGCATGTTGCAGGAAAAGGATTGAATGATATATTAAAACCTTAAAAAACCTATCTGAGAGAGATTTTCCCATTAGAATATCCAATTTATATTTTTTTTACTCTTTCATTCCGTACATATCATACACCAGAGTTCATACAAATTGTACAAATATGATTTACCCGATTTGGCAATTCAGGCGATAGAAGGAAACTTACCCGATTTGGCATTTTTGTGGAATCGACTTATTAATTACAAAATTGTGTACGACAGCCTAAAAAACATAATCTAAAGGATTTTTTGAGTGGAGAATCATACAAGTCATCCCACTGTATGATTTTGTATCGTACAGTGTGTCAAACTGACTTCTGTACAGGCTGTTCATTGGGTGTAAAGGTGTAGTTTTAGGGACTTTACGATCGTATGAATTGGTAAATGAGTTAAATATAATACATTGATAATTATAAGCACTATAAAACATATCACCATAGAAAATAATACACCCCTGTGCTAAAATTAGGGCCTTTGTTTCTCTTCTTCAACACAACATAGCAAGACATCAACATATTCTTTCCTAAATATGATGCCATCAATCCAATAAAATTTTGTTGTTTTCTATCTAAACCAATATTTTTCCTTGGTTGTTAAACTTTTTTTATTTATTATATGGTCACCTATCTACACATGTCACCCACCCAATCCATTATAGCATCCATGTCTATTTCCCATACTAGATAAATTTGATTTTCAGGGATTGTCACTTATAGGCTCTCACATAAGGTCCTTCCCTTGATGAGCTTGGTAAAAGGCTAGAATTTGTTATATACTTGGGAGAAGAACCTCTTAATGGCCTAGATATTTTACTGTAGGCTCCTAAATTTATTAAAATTTCAAGGTAAAAACATATCAACGATGGTTGATATCTTGTTAGGATAAACATTGGTGTCATATTAGCATACAATAAATCCTAATTTGTTTTCTAGTGTAAACCTAAAGATGCACTTTTGAGGCTTTAGATATAAATTGTACTCCCTTAGTTGATCAAGTATGCACCTTAATTATAAAACATGATCTTCTTAGTTTAAAGGTAGACCAATAAGATCATTGATATAGTCTTTTATGATGTCATGCATCATGTCATAAAATATGTATGTCATGGCTCTCTAGTAGGTAGTCTTTGAGTTTTTCATCATAAAGGGCATGTCATGATAGTAGAATATTTTCCATACGGTGGTAAAAAATAGTTTGGATTAGTCCTTAGGGGTTATATTTATCTAGTTTTATCCTAATAATATGTTCATTAAATTTAACATTCTACATTCTAAAATGAAATTAACAACCTTGTTGATGTTGGGAAGAGATAAGTCATCCTTGGGACATGTGCTGATGTCTCAAAATATAGTACATATTTTAATACCACTGATTTTATTAAAAATATATAGGAACACCATTATACATCTAAACAAAATAATCGATGGCTTTTATGAAGTTGACATCAAGGAGATTTTAGATCTCATCTTTGATCAATATTGATGTTCATAGTTTTTCAATTAAAACATGGGATTTGCATTACAATTGAGAAAGATTTGGAAATAGTCCTAAGGTTTCTAGATGCATGGGATCCAAGGTATTTTTATTGTTGTCAATTTTTTGTGAAACAACCATGTTTTTTATTTAGAAAAAGGTTACCCTAAAATAAAAATTTTATTCTAGATATTGCAAGGATAATTTGCAATATTTCATTCTTGCAATTGTCTTTGTTAGCAATGATCTTGGTATATGATAGGGTTAGAAAACTTAATCCAATATATTGGGTGAATTTGGAGAAGGTATAATCTATGAGGAATGATGATCTATTATCATCATCCTTATCTTAGTCTATTCTATTTATAGAGATGGTACCATCATAAAATGCCTTGTCACATCAATAAGGATGATTATATTTTTATTTTCTATCAAAAGAAGAAGAAGAATAATGAAAAGGTTCACTATGGCTTGGGATATAACCTATCCCATAGTGCCCTATTTAATATTTAGTCTATAGGTGCTATCTAATGCATTGCTCATATAGGCCTAGCCCTTTACCTCAACATATCATATTGGAAATAATTTATTTTGGGATGGGATATGAGTTTAACAAAAAGTATTAAGCATAATATCATTCAATTGGGTAAGAGATATTGTCATGGATTTTCTCCTAATTGTAAATACCAATGCAAAGGAAGGAGCAAATTTCTATCTACATTATTTTTCCCTTATTACTAGGGGGTTGGCTTGAGGTTTGGGGAGATGAATAGAGATTTACTATACCGATGAAAATTCATTGTTATCTAGTTTGATGTTACTTTGAATGTTAGGGTCATTATCATTTACATTGAGAGACCTATATTAGGAACCTTTAGATAAACATATGCATAATCCATAATAGTAATGCAAAAATTAATTAAAATGTGAAAATTAAATAATATAAGTGTAAGAAAATAATTGATTGAAAATAGAGTAAACTTATATTACTTAAGAAGAACAAATATTGCAGGTCTCTTAAATAGGGCAACCATATTGGAAGTAGATATTTTATACAATATGAAATATATGAGATAGTACATTTATTTTCTACCCCTAACATTATATAGGCTCTTATTTACAATAGAGTAACTATTACATCATTATAATAACTCCTATTTACATTAAAATAAGTATTACATCATTCTCCTACTTACATCATTACCAACTCCTACTTATAATAAAAGTAGTAATTACATTAGAATGGGCCCATACACACTAGGCACCCAGGGTGCAACATTATATTATAATCATTGCGTTAGGATAGGGTCCTAATATGCACTCACATTTTAAGAAGCTTTGTCCTCAGAGCTTGAGGTGAGCAAATTACTCTCGAAGTTGATGGAGTGGCTCCTAAGTGCCACCTTTAGGCTATAGTCCCTGCCATTGTACTAAAACATCAATGAGTGTATGATTGTGAAGTATGTGTGTTTTTTGATCTAGAATACGCTCAGGTTTCAAGATGATTAGGCCTCTTTCATCCCACTATGGTAGTGTTCATTGAACTTATCTTTGCCTTTCAATGATTTTTTTTTAAATATGGTACATGAAAAATTGAATACATGGATGAGAAGACCAATAATGAAGGATTGTAGGCCATGGAGCCAATTCATTATAGCATCTTATATGGTCCATAGAATTTTTCTACTAGTTTTTTATGATTGCAAAGTTTCAATGATGATTAAAACTATACTTTGAGTGGTGTTGTTTAGCTTGTTGTCACATACAATTTTATGTCATATCCAAATTATCTTTGAGATGGAGAATTTGTGCACACATCTTGAGAATGGAATCCATTGCTTAGACCTTGTAACTATGAGGGATGTATGACAAAAGTGATCATGGTGGGTATCCATAAACTACTTATTATAGTGTCCTATTGGTGGTAGGGTTATATGTAGTATTATAGCACCAATTGATCTATACAAGCCATTTGAACCACTAAGTTAGTTGCTTAAATGCAAAGAAAAGGAGATATATTTCTAATCACTTGTTAACAATTCACATATACCCATCTATATAAGGATGATATGCCAATATAATCTTGAGTTTTGGGCCATGCAACTTGAATGTCTTTCCAAAAATGACTCATGAAAGTGGGATCATGGTAAAAAATGATGGACTATGGTAGGCCATGAAGGAGAAAATTGGAATCAAGGAATATTCAAGCAATAAATAAGACCTTGTAAGTTCTGAGCTAGAGGACATAAGTTTGAGTACTTAGAGAGACAAACCACCATGAAAGTAATAACTAATTTGTTTTGGGATGTAGGGTGCCCTTAAAAAAATGCATGGAAATGTTTGTCCAAATAGTTTTTAGAATAGGTAGAGGCTAGACAATATCTGGTGTACAAATAGTTTTCCCCTTCATACGCTGACAAGTATCACATTTTGCCATAAAGGTCTAAATATCCATTTGAATCCTTATTCAAAAAATGTATATTTAGTCTAGTCATATCTTCAAGAACCTAGAAATCCCTATAGTCAAGGAAGAATGAATTTCTTATTGTATAATTTTGTAGAGTGTCAATTTTTTAGGATTAAAAGGTTAACCTCAATAACTCATATGTTGCCCATTCCATGTATATTTTAGTTAAGAGTCAAGATCATTTTGAAGTTGTTTAATCAAGGATTTCAAGGTGGGATCGTGGTTCACCTCTTTTTGAAGCTAGCAGATCCATTGAGGAAGTGGAGTAAAGATATCCCATAGCATCCTTGATCCTCATATTGGTGGGATATTGCATCAACTATATTTTTATATCCTTCTTCTAAGTTATTTTATAGTCATATACAAGAATTTTGGTGATCCATTTTTTTTGTTTTGGCATGGAGAGACGCTACGCACAAAAGTATTTAAGAATTTGGTGATTTATTTTGATGGAAAAATGTTGTCCAATTTAAAAATACCTTTAGTGGTTGACAACATGTAAGGTCACCATCATCTCCTTCTCATAGGTCCCCAAGGTTTTTGCTTGATAATGAGTTACTAGTGAAAGCAAATGGTTGTCCTTATTGTGTAAGTACTACACCAATTCCACTTCCCAATGCATCAATTTAAATCATAAAAGGCTTGGAAAAATTGGGTGTTTCTAGTATGGGAGTAGAGAGCATATCTTCTTTGAGTCATAAGAAAAAATGTTCAGTTGTTTCTAACTAGATAAACAATTTTTTTGTAACATAGCTATCAAGAGAGATGCAATCTTCCCATAATAACTAATAAATTTTCAATAATAACCACTGAGCCCTAGGAAACCTAAAGATTTTTGAGAGCATGTTGTTTGGGCTATTATTGTATGGTAGAATTTTTCTTTGGGTCCATCTTAACTCCTTCCCCTAGAACCATATGACCTAGGTATTCCACTTACTGCATTCCAAAACAACATTTGAACCATTTCACACACAATTGGTTATTAGCCAAAAGATGTCGAGTATAGTCCATATGTTTCAAAAGTTCCCCCCATGGGCAACTAAAAATTATAATGCTAAAAAAATGACCAAAATAATTTTTCATAAGAATGGCTGAAATATTGAATTCATGAGACTTTGAAAGGTGGAAGGCATATTGGTAAGAACCAAGAGCATGAAAAGAAATTCATAATGGACTTCATGAGTCTAAAATATTTTCTTTGGAATATATTATTCTCTCAATCTAATTTGGTGATATCCTAAATCCAAATCTAGTTTAGAGAATATGCAAGCACCATGGAGTTCATCTAGTAACTCATCAATAATGGGAATTATAAATTTGTCCTTGACGGTAATTTTTTTGAGCTCTCAAAAATCAATTCATAGCTACCAAGACTTGTATTTATTATGAACTAGTATCAGTAGAGAGGAATATGGTATGATACTTAGCCAAATGACCCTTATGGCTAAAAACTATTGTACCATCATTTTAATCTCTATATTTTGAACATATGGGTACTTATAGGGATGAATGTTTGTTGGTATTCTTTGTGGTATGATATATATGGCATGATCATGGATGTAAAGTCAATAGTTACTTTTTTATGACTTTTAAAGAAAAACCAATCTTAATGGACTTCATGGTGAAGACTTGATAATGTAGATAAGAGGTCTAAGGTTTGAATCCAAAGGGGGTAGTGTATGAATGTACCATAAGAAAATAGAATAATAGAGTGTCTTCTTCACATTAATAATGGATCCACCTATGAGAGTACATGATGTTATGATATACATAATAGTCATGGACCTTAAAAATTACTTATTTAAGTAGACAAACACTATGCAAGAAAATGCATGTTATAGAAATTTGTAATGTGGTGCTTTCTCCAAGGTACTCTTCCAAACAAAGCCAAGCTTTTAGAATGACAATTGATCTCCAATTCTAAAAGGAAATAGAAGAGGGAAAGAAATGAGTATCTCAAACTACTATGTCTATAATTAGCTCATTAACATCATATGAGATACAATTTCACTCAATTATTTACCTTCTAAAATTTAAAATTTTCCAAGACAAAGATTAACAACATGATCGATTTTCACAAGACACCACAATGGAAAAATTCATTGGGCTCTCTTAACGAAGATCCAAGTTAAATTCATGGGAAGGGTGGCCCCTAACATGCCCCTACTTTTCAACCTCTTGAAAAAAAATATCATGATCAATTAAATTATTTACTTGGTTTTCTTTGCTATGGATATGCTAACATTTTTGAGATATTGTCTCCAATATTTTTTGATGACCATAAAAAATAATGTGATTTTCTATACAATCTCCACATTTATTTTTCTTAATAACATTACTAATCATTTGTAAACCCCTCTCAACTAAACTATATTTACCTCATTTTCAATGGTAATTTTGACCCTTGTAAGAAGTGCCCTAGCCTTTGCATAACATGATTCTAAATAAGGATAATTTTGACTATATTATTTAAAAACAAAAACCATCTCCATCAACTTTTCTCAAACTTTTTTTAGAAGTACTATCAAAATTAATTTCCAAAAATCTAATTTTTGGGTATTTATATTTTAGTGTAGATTCAAGCATGATAGGGATTAGTGTATTACCATTACTTGTAATAAGTGAGTTATTGTAACGGATAAGGGTTATAACTATAATTATTTAATATAGCCTTATCTGATTGAAAGCTTTGTAATTCCTATTTATAGATGTCTTTTAGTAATACAATTTAGTTTTTATTTGTGCAAACCTTTTGGTGTGTCTGTTTGTAATTGTGTTCCATATCAATAGACAAATAAAATGGAATAGCTACTTGTGGCAAAGGAAGCAGCTCGTTCTACAACAAGAAGCTATCTTGCAAACGTTCTGGTCATTTCACCTAATCTAATGATTTTGACATTTTTAGCATTAATCTGTAATTTACAAGTGTTAATCCATTGGTATAAGACGTTCCTCACTCTGTCATTGTTCCTGTATTTTTTGCACTTCATGGCCTACCAAATCATCCATAATTTCTCTATTGTAGTCTTCTTGCTTGACGGTTCTTCTCTCGGATGCTGGTTTTCTATTTTTGACCACCATCACACAAATTTTTGGTGAATCTCATCAATTTTCAGAGCTTTTTATCACTTCTTGCCACCAAAAATCACCACTACCTCACTCGTTCATGTAGTTCCCACCACAAATACAGATCATGGCTACTATTGCTCACATTCGATCGTGATTTGTATTTTTCACACTCGAACTCTTCGTGGATTTGGAATTTTGATCTCATGTTTTTGGGTGTTGTTCCTTTGCCACCACCATTTGATTGGTTCTACAGTTTCTTTACTATCATGCACTTCCTTGGCAAATGCTCCACCCTTGATCTACCATATTTTGGCCTGCTTATTTCTTTACACCATCAATTCGGTGTTTCCTAGCTGATCCATAGTTTTTTGACATTGCTTCCTCACTATGTGTGCCACATTGGCACTACATTACCCTTGACATATTTCTTGCACATCCTCTCAGCTTCTGTTTGCTTAGTAATTCCTTTATCATTGCTCGACGTCCCTCTTTTCGACCACACACTACACTAGGAGCAATACCCCCATATATGTTTAATGTCATATTTCTTTGGATGTTTTATAATACATCACCTACCCACAAATGTTGGCTCCTTTGCTCGTCACTGCCTCCACCATACATTATTTGCTTGTAGCACATTTTTCATTTCCACATGGCCCTCGCATTGTTTTCCTACTAATCGACCTTTCCCATGACCTCAACCACTTATTCTACCCATTAACCATGGTCCACCGAGCTCACCATGGTTGTCATCACATCCACAACAACCAACAACCCTTCCAACATCCGATCTACAACTTTTCACATGTTTTTGGGATTTTACTATGCATTCTGACCAATCTCAATGTTTTTTGTGACTTTCAGCACTACTATTCATTACAGTTGCCACATATTTTTAAATGCACACTTTATTAATGATGGCATTTTTAAATGCACAAATTTATTTCATTAATGATGGTATTTTTAAATGCGCAATTTATTTCATTAATGATGACATTTTTAAATGCGCAATTTATTTCATTAATGTGCATCATTAATGAAGGGTATTAATGCTATTTTCATTAAATGCATTTCCATGGTCATTTTCATTCAATGCATGCTATCGTTACCCACTTTCCTTAAATGCATTTCAAAACCAAACACAAATTGACTTTTTACTGTCATCATTTGGTATGTATTTTGAGGCATCTCATTTTGACTTAAGTTGCTGCTTTATTCTACCAAATCGAGGGACCCATCTAGATATTTGTCGATATAACAGTGTTTAAAGTCATTGGAGAGCATTTTTTGAGCCTCATTTAGTGTCAACATTTGTTTTCTAAAGACCTATTCAAATTTGTTATTTTGGTCTTCTTTATTTGTAACAGGAAAGCATTATCAATTGTAATCAACACTCCTTAGCTACCCATATTTCTCTTCCACACTTGTACACATTGGGGACCAATGCTTTCTCCATGGGTAGGAATTATAGGGATTAGTGTATTACCATTACTTGCAATAAGCTAGTTGTTGTAACGGATAAGGGTTGTAACCATCATTATTTAATACAATCTTATCCGATTGAAAGCATTGTAATGTCTATTTATAAGCATCTTCTGGTAATACAATTCAGTATTCATTTCTACAAATATTTTGGTGTGTCTGTTTGTAATTGTGCTCCATATCAAAGCAAATCCTTTGTGTTAACTCCATCATCACAAATGACCCTTCCATATATATTCAAATATTGTAACCAAAAGGATACCACCTCTTTTTATGCAATATAGAATTTCTATTTTGACCACCATGTCTATTATCATTCTAAAAATAGACTATACAACAATTCCAATCTTGTGCATAAATTTGAGATTTATTTAAAAAAAATCTATTATTCATTTTAAGTCATGAATTCTAGTAGATAATAATAGGACTAGTCCTCCAAACAATACATAATTCTTTAGATTTAAATAATAATAATCTGACATTTCATAAACTCTTTCAGTTTTGATAGATGTTGGGAAAAACATTGGTTAATTTTCTACAACTTAATTCATTGTCTCCATTTAATTGTCAACTCGGGATAGCTCATAAACTTGTGAAAAATCGTGCACAATATATGCCTGTAATATTTTAATAAGATGAGTTCCTTAGATTCTATGGTTTGGGGGGGCGTTGTTGCATTGGAGTTTTTGTTTGTTTTCCAAACCATTAACCTAAAATGCGTACTTGCTAGAGAAATTATAGAAAACAGGGGAGGGCTACAAAATTACACTAATTTGCAAAAAATATAGTAAAATAGGAAATAAATGAAATAACAAAAAGCAAGGAAAAAGTGGGAGGAATACTTTTGAGAGTGGGCCCAAGCTTCCAGCAGATTCTTCTCGAGTTAATTTGTTCATCAAATGCTAGTTTGATATTGATAATACACTCAAATGAATTGTATTATATGCAACTTCAAAAAAATTATAGAAAATATTCTCGGATCCATTTCTTAGGGGTGGCCTGTATATTTATAAGATATGCGGTTGCTCTGAAGACACCACAATGCTAAATTAATCAATCACTTCATCTCCACTATCACATCGGATGATACTAAAATTCTGCTATCAAATAACTCCTCTAGCTTTCTTTGTCTTGCCTTTTCAAAGGCTATAGAAGGAAAAGACCATTGTTCAGTTGAATGCATAAAAATTCAAAAATTTCGCTTGTGAATCTAAAGTTTAATGCATGAAAATTCAAAAATACCATCCATGAATCTAAAGTTTAATGCATGAAAATTCAAAAATCCCACCCACAAATCTAAAAAATCAAAAATCCCACCCGAGTGATTATTAAGGGCTAAGAGGATGGTTTTAAACTACCCTCTTAGACCCCTAAGAGTGTGGTTTATAAGAAGACGGTTTAAAACCGCCCTCTTAGGTCTATTAGGGAGGTTTTTACCATTGTAAAAAATGTCGTCTTTTAGGTACCATTAAAAGCATTTTTGGTGAGGGCAGTTTAAAACCACCCTCTTAGGGCCTATTAGGGCGGTTTTTTGCCATCGTAAAGAACTGCAACATTTTAGCCACCCTTAAAAGCCCTTTTTGGTGTAGTGTATATTGAATGTGCAACCATCTACTTTTCATGCATTGAAACATAAGGCCATACAAAGTATATAATTTTGATATCTTATAGCTTAAGCTCTCATGTGAGAGTCATTTTATTTAGTCATGGTTGATAAGGGTTGTCTCAAAGGTAAGGTTGTCCTTGTGCATAGGGTCATCCACATCTATTTTGTGCATTATCCAAAGGAGGATGTGGTGTTATTTTTCTATGTAGAAGTGTTTGCTATCTAAAGGAAAATGTTCTTATTGATGGAAGGAAATATTATTGAGAGTTAAAGATTATTTTCCAACCAATAAGTTACAAAACATGAGGTGTTTATTGGCACATACATTAAAGATTACAAGTTATTTAAAACAAGAATGTTGTTTAGTTGGTGAGAAATTGAGACATGTGGAGCATTGTAAAAAGGAGCCATAGACACAATAGTTAAAGGAATAAGTACCATAAATAGAATGTTGGAGGTTTTATTAAACATTTTCCACCAAGGTTTGAAGAACCCTAACATGTATTTAATACAATTTATTAAATTAAAATAAAATAGAGATGCGTAGGACTAACATCATCTTACTAAGTGTACATATTGGAGTGGAATAATTTATTTGTGATTGACAAGATTGCTTGCACATAAAAGTGCTAGATTGGATTGGTGGGAAAACAATTTTATCCCACATGCATAAGTGGGCACACATTTTTATGCTTTTAAACCTCTCTACCTCCTTCCAATTACTGATATGAAGGAAAGGGAGAAAGTTGGACTTAACTCCTTTTTTATGATTAACTAGAATGTTGACTATAATATTCCTTGATTCCATGATTTGACATGGGTGTTTTAATTTTAAGTCCATGTATTTCTTGCTTACCAAGACACTATTATTTTCTCATTAGTTGAAGCACTCATTTTTTTTGTGAATAAAAAGTGTATATATACTTGTCAAAAAGTTCTTTTTGATCCTAGCCCAATGGATTTTATTTCTATTTTATGAAAGTTAAGCATGGCTCTTAATACCTCAAAAATGTTACTACCTAATTCATAGTTGTTGAAATGCGATGACTATTCCACTTGGAAGATGAAGTTGAAATTTTATTTTAAGTTCTAATATTTGTGGGGAGTGGTATCTAGCACCATGTAAAGACATATCATATAACCTAATGAACAAAGAGTTTGACAAAGTAGACCAAAAATTCCATTTGATAATAATGTTTGATGTGTTTGAAAAGATACAACCATACGTTGGTGATATAATAACCAAGAAATACACATGGTATAAACTTAGTATGGTGTTTGAATCCAAAAATTAAAAATAGATTCTACACCTACAAAATCAATTGCATTGCTTGAAGATGAAAAGGGGTGAGAAGTTAAAGGGTTTTGTACAAAAAATTATTGAGTTGTTAGGCTCACTTCAAGCATTAAAAAAATTTATCAACAATGATATGCTTGTTCCAATTATGTTGTGAGCACTACCACTTGCATTCAATATTTTTGGTTACAAATGTGAACGTTACTAACTAGAGTTCCAATTTTAAGACTTGTGAATTTGCTTCAACACGAGGAAGCAAATTGAGAGAAACAAACTAAAGATGGATGTCATTTAGTAAAACATAAAAAAGATAATAAGCCAATATAGTTGATGAAAGTGGTAGTCAATCCAATAATCAATATCAAAGACAAGGAAAAATTTCATGTTCTAATACCACATGTTTATTTTATGGAAAACAAAGTTATGTACTTAAATAATGTAAGTAAAATATGTTCTCATAAGATTTTTTGAATAAGAATTAAAATAATACATTAGGAGGCAAATAAAGGGGTCCTTAATGGCAAAGGAAAAATGCACCTTAATGCAAAGATACAAACTTACTGCAATGGTAAGGGATTTGGCCTCTCTTTGAGAGGTCCAACGTTCAAACCCCACTCAGTATGAGGGGATTGGGACCCATCATAAAAATCTATGTAAACTCATTAAAAATTTTACTAACTTATAAAAAAATGCACCTTAATGCCAACATGGCAATGTAGCAAAGGATGTAAATTTTGACTAGGACACATAGACTGTATATTTTATGCAAGCTCTTAATGTTATTATGAAACCTAGTCTAGTTGGTTATGTCAATTTAGGGGCTACCAAATATATGATAGGCTGAAAATAATGAATTTGTGTCTTGATAATTTGTCTTATTGAGGGTCATTTACTCTTGGCGATAGTTTTACATACACCATTGTTGGTATTGGTGATGTCTCTTTGCATCTCGGTTCTCATAGCTATCTTCTGACTAAATTTCTTTACATGCATGGCCTCATGAAGAACTTATTATCGATTATTCAATCATGATTTAAAAGTTTATTTTGACAAAACATGTGATAAAAATTGTCTCGTTTGAGACAAATGTAGAGGTAAGACAACCAAGCTTTGGTGGCAAAGGAGGAAAAAGTTGCACACTTTGGCATAGGTGATTTGGAAATCTATGTTTTTGGCATATAAAAACACTCGTCAACTATGCCATGGTGAAAGGGCTTCCCTCGCTAATGAAGCATTATAATATTTATATATGCTGATTGGAAAGAAAACAATATTGAGCTCCATTTGGTTTAAGAAGTCATAGAGCAATCAGTCCATCTGACCTAGTGCACACCAATATGTGCAAACTTATAGATTTGAGTTTCAATGGATATTGATATTTTCAATTGCTTATTAATTATTATACATGAAAAATGTGGGTGTATTGTCTAAATATTAAGGATAAAGTCTTCCCCTTTTTCCAAGAGTTCAAAGCTTGGGCAAAGAATTTTACTGGTCATCATATTCAAGTTATTTGCTCAGATTGAGGGGGATTATAACATGTTGGAAATTTTGGGTATGTTGCCTAGCTTCATGGTTGTGAGTTGTCATTGATGTCAAAAGGATTTTGTGTTGATATCAAAAGGAATTTGTGCTAATGTCAAAAAGAGTTTGGTGCCAAAAAGATCTTGAAAGTTCCATGATGTTTGTTTAAGGGTTTTTAATTAAAACCATAGTGACAAGGTTAAAGGTTTTTCTTAAAACCATCTGGACTCATTAAGGGTTTTTATTAAAACCATCTTGGCTTAATGAAAAGGTTTTTTCTCCTTGGAAAAACCTTAAAAGTCCATTTTGATTATTAATAAATAAATTAACTCAAAACCTCATCATGAGGTATTAAATGACATATTGAGGTCCATTTATCTTCAAAAAAATGATAGTAATGCTTTTGCTAACTTCATTGGCAATGTGCATACTAGCATGCAATCATCCATCGTGTTCTATGATCATGAGATCACAACTCTTGCAGGCCCTGGGTTAGATCCTCCCATGCACATTATGGTAGAATTTGATGGCACCACCTATAAATGGGTGTTGATTGACACTAGATATTCCACCAACATAATCACATCACCCACTCTCAACCATCTCAACATTCCACCTGAACATCGCACTACCCTCACGATGGATTTTTGGTCTTTCAATGGCACACTATGTCAAACATTGGGCACAATCATCCTACCAATCAAGATAGGCATCAAAACAATCTTCACCCTTTGCCACATTATTGAGGGTGAAATGCAATACAACCTTCTCCTTGATAGACCTTGAATCTAGTACATATAGTGTGTTACCTGGACCATTCATCATTGTATCAAATACCTACATTCAAGAGAGGTGCATTGTATCCAGGTTGATGATAACCCATTTTAATTTTACAATTTGATTACCTTACCACCTGCTACCACCCTTTATTCCACTCATATTACCACCATGCCCATCAGACCTTCAACCACCACTTAAGCACCAACAACACAAGCATCCACATCATCAATTCCTCCTCTAGTCACCTAAACTCGTCCTTCCCCACAACCACCCTATCCACCTCCTTCTAATATATTCAATTCTCATTCTCCACCTTCCCCACCACCCACAACCACTTTTCCACCACCTTCTTTCACCACTCACATGCCACCTCATCCACCTCCTTCTAATACATCTAATTCTAGTTCTCCACCTTCCCCACCATCCACAACTATTTTTCCACCTCCTTCCTTCACCTTTCAGGCACAACCACATCAATATCCATCTTCCACTCCCTTCATTTCTCATCCTCCACCTAGATATAGTACTCTTCCACCTGTCATCTCTCCCTTACCCATAGATATTTCACCTAAATCCCAAGCATCTTCTTCTTCCTCACCATTATAAAATTTTGGATCCTTGATGTCTCAAACATGTCCTAAGACACCACGTCTTAGTACTCATGAAAAGTCTAGGATCTGGAGAGTATGTTGTATATAACACTCATATCATTCCACCTAGGATCCAATCAATGCGTGATATTTGCCTTCCTCATAATGCACCTCTAACTATTAGCATTGTCATTCCAATGGGAGTTCCCATGAATCAAAACAACTTCATATATGGAGGTATCAATACCTCCTTACAATCAATTTATCCCCTTGAACCTGAGCTTCCATTTTCTACAAATCTCAATTACCTATCTAATCCTAATTTTACCTTATGTTATTTTCAACAACACAACTGATAGGGATATGATTTGGATCACCACGAACAAGGACAATGCAACCTCATCAATCTTGCTTTCCTTCAATCTAATGATACATCAGGTATCGAGTATCAACAAACAAATCAGGAGAGCTTAACACATCAATTAGAACACTTCAACATCACACTTATAGATTCTAATGAGGAAAACTCTACCAATCTCGATTGCTCTTCTCCAACAAGAAGATAATCCTCTCTATCATTTATTTACATCCCTTATTTATTCCACATCGCCATGATCCACTAAGAATCTTCTAACATATCTGATGATGAGTTGGATATACAATTTGATACACTTTCTATCCATTTAGCTAGCTTAGAAGACATGTATACCCCCATCTTTCCCCTCATAGAACAAACAAAGATGATTATTTTATTCATATAATTCTCATTCCCCTTCCCATCCTTCCACTTCTTCCACGCGAACAACCACCACCACCACCTTCTACATTGGTTTATCCTCCCCTTATCCTTCTCCATATTTTACCAATACCACAACCCTTAATCCAATTCATCGAACCTCCTCATTTGGTGCAACATGCACCCTCCATGTCACCTATGATCAACATGATCTCGGTTGACCTCTTCACCTCTCCACACGCTTTATTCCTTCTTTGACCTATTGACTTAGTTTATTCATAAATATTTAATCATTCATGATCTCCTTATTTTATTTCTTATCAAGTACTCTTAGAATTTTGTTATAGCTCTTCTTTTAAGCACATTCATGCAAAGCCTCTTTTGGTGACTAAAATTGGATAGCCTAAGGATAAGATGAAGTCTTAAAATAGGGTGATGCATGTTGTATGAGGAAAAGATATGTCTTGAACTTATACTTTATGTGACTATGGAAGATTGAATGCGCTTATCATTAGAAGAGGTGGTAATCTTAATTTCTCTTCTTCATTTGAAGCCCTCATGAAAGTATTATTGGGATATATGCAAGAGTGTCTAATAGTGGTAGTGATGACGATGGTCCAACCTAAGGAAACTTTTATGTAGGAAATATTTTTGTAGCAATGGATTTCAAATGATGAGGAGGATTTAGATGAGTCTACCTCAAAATGTGGAGGTCCAATAGAACATTTGTCATGGAGGGGAGATATTGTTGTTACTAATGTCTTCTCTTCTTGGTTGCTTAGTTCAAATTATGAGAAGGTGTTGAAAATGTAATAGCCAACATTGTATGATGTAATAGTGGATAGGCCAAAGAAAATTGATTATACAATATATTAAATTTGTTGTAATGTTTTATATATAAACCCTATAGATCATAGTTAACCTTGTTATAATTAAACACATCTTATAAACTTATAATTAAGGTTAAAACCTTGTAAAATGCATTATAAAATTTATTAAGACTTTTAAAAATAATTTTAGCTTAGCATACTTTTATTTTTTATAATATAACTAAAAATATTTTTAACTTAATATATACAATAACTATTAATAAATAAATCTTTAAAAAATATTTTAAATCCAATCAAAACTTATCAATCTTATTTACTCTTAATTTAATATTTTTACTTACGTTTCCCATATTGTAAAACATAAATAATTAAATGTGAAACATCATTAGAGAATTTGGGAACCTAACAAAAAAATTTTTGAACGGTATGTTGAGATGAGAAGGTTTGAAATCATTGATGATCACCATGTCTTCCATTGTAAGCACTGTAATTCTTTCTTTCAATGAAGAATGTAGATGCCCTATGAATACCAATATCGAAGAGGAAGAGGAGGGCTGTAGAGAAATAAGCAGTTAAGAAGAAGCAGATTGAAGAATCAAATGTACACGAAAGTCAAGGGCCGCCCTCCACGAAAATTAGTTGAATTTTGTTTGAAAGAACGACTTAAAGGGTGTAGTTAGTACGAGGGGCCTAAATGGAGAGAATAGAGAACTACTCTACTCTTTGCTTGCAGTGTGGGAAGAGAGGATGAACCCAAGAAACTCTCGTTTTCTTCTACCATTTATGCTTTGACTTGGTGTGCTTGTGTCTTCACGTGGAAGGAGGCCATTTTCTGTCTGGTCACATACGAGGACAAGACAAGGATGCCTCATAATCATAATGTGAGATTTGCCAAACATGAAGGCTTTTGGTTCACATGGCTCGACCACCTTTTTAGGTCCTGGAACATGAAGGCTTTTTTTTTTTGGTAAATAAAAGTCTTCATTAATTACCGGGTTTTGCAGTGTTAACCCAAAACCTATTACAATATCCAGCCTTCTACTGAGATTGTAGATCCTAGTCATCCTTGAAACTTTCTTACCGTAACTTGTGTTGAATCCCCTACAACACCTTACTAACAAGGCACACCCATACCTAAACATAACTGTAAACATTACTTACATTAACAGGAAATTGAAGTTTGGGACTTTGCACTTGTGAAACCTGTTGCTTGCCCATTTCCTATTCTTTGTCGAAATCTTCCAAGGCTTACACCCTGTTACCTTCATTTCCAATTTGGTATGATTTAGAGGGAAACCCCATAGTTATTATCAGCTCCATGGGGAAAGAACACCCATTCATCTTTCTCCTTAACGGGTAGGTTTCTTTTCATGACTAATAATGTTTTCCACTTCACGTGGCACACCTTGTATCTATGTCACCAAACTACCAACATCAACACCTATGTTGGCTAATTTGTCAGCTGACCTATTGGCCTCACGGTACACGTGACGAGCCCTCCTATTCTGTCTTGCCACAAAAAGGATCCTCACTTCATGGATGACTCCCTCAATTCTCCATGGAGGTTTTTTGCCATTGGTTAACAAGTTGATGATGTTCATCGAATCACCTTCAATCATCAAGTTACCTTGAGTTGCTTGGGCTAATTGCAACCCTCTCCAAAGGGCTCTAGCTTCTGCTTCGTTATTAGTTCTGATTCCCAATGGTTTAGCGAAGGCCTTGACCAGATTTCCTTGATGATCCCTAATTATTCCTCCAGCTCCAGCTCTTCCCGGGTTCTCCTTGGCTGCACCATCAAAATTTAGTTTAAACCAACCCTGGGGGGTGGCTCCCAATAAATCCCATTTCTGGGATTGGGCAAAGGAATGGAAGGTTTGTCCTCAATACCTAAGGCTCGAGCTAATTGTTTTTCTTGGGGAGGAATTGAGTGGTTCTCATGCACTAAGGTGCTAAGGTTTTCTTTCGCAAAGACAATAATCCTGTTGAGGATGGTTTTTGGGTTGTGAATGGTATCCTTAAAGGCTCTATGGTTCTTTTCTAGCCAAATATGCCAGAGAAAATGATGCCAACAGATTTTCCATAGGAACTTAAGTTTTAGGCTAACAAAGGGTTGAGGCCATTGATGGAACACTTCGGATATAAGAGCAGGCTTAACCCACGAGATATTAAAGGCTTGGAAAAGTTCATCCAGGATGGACTCCACTACCGGACACTCCAAAAACAAGTGTTGGGTTGTCTCCCATCCTGCCCTGCACATGTAGCAATGGTTAGCAATAGCCATACCTTTGGATAACATATTGTCCATAGTGAGGATTTTTCCTTGAATCACCAACCATGAAAAAAAGGATATTTTAGGAATTAAGCCTTTGATCCAAACCAAACTCGGTTGAAATTGTTGACCTTCCACATTGAGTAGCAAATTATAGGCAGACTTAACTGTGAAGTCACCACTTTCAATCTTAGCCCAAACAATGTGATCTTCATCCTCTCCAGAGGGAATAATTTGTTGAGTTAAAATGTTATAAAGCTCTTCAGACTCCGCTTCAAAACCCTGTACTCTAATGTGTTTCCACCTGTTGATATTTATATCCTGCCACATATAATTTGTAACCTTCTTCCCAATATGTTGCTCCATATGCTCTTGAATCCTAGCCAAACGAGGATTCTGGGATAACTCCTCAACTCTCACCCACCGATCCTTCCAAAAGTCTATTGTTTGCTCATTTCTTAGAATCCATCTAAGACCTTTCTTGACAAGATCCCTGCTCGTGAGGATTGCCTTCCAAAAAGCAGACCCCCTGCTTGCTAAGTTGTCATTAAGGAAGTTCACACCTTGGAGGTATTTCCTCCTAACTATGTCAGTCCATTCATTATTGACCTTAGTCAATAACCGCCACGCTTGTTTGGCTAACAGAGCTGTATTGAGATGAGCAACTCTCCTCAATCCTAACCCCCCATCAGCTTTAGGTTTGCAAACCTTGTTCCAACCTACTAAATGGATCCTTTTCTTATCCTTAGTCCCTGTCCAGAGAAATTTATTTTGAGGCTGCTCAATTTTGTGATACACCTTGTTGGGAGCTCTGAACACTGATAGGAAGTAAACGGGTATACTTTGATGTGAAGCCATAGTTAAAACTGCTTTGCCTGCTTGAGATAACAGATGTCCTTTCCAACCTGCTAGCTTTTTTTGGATCCTCTCCAGAACTATGTTCCACATTGATCCTTCAGATAGCTAGGCCACCTTTTTTAGATAGCTAGGCCACCTTTTTTAGGTCCCTAGGATTTGATCATCATGGAAGCTAGATTTTAGGAGTAAAATCTTTCTGGAGAAATACGCAGCGAAGAACAAACAGATTGAAGAGTCAAATGTACACACAAGTAAAGGACTTAAAGCGGTGTAGGTACTATCAGGGCTGCCCTCCACGAAAATTCGTTCCATTTTGTTTGAAAGGACTTAAAGCGGTGTAGGTACTATCAGGGCTGCCCTCCACGAAAATTCGTTCCATTTTGTTTGAAAGGACTTAAAGCGCTGTAGGTACTCTCAGGGCTCTACGTGGAGATAGATAGAGAAATAAGCAGCTAAGAAGAAACAGATTGAAGAATCAAATGTACACAGAAATAAACAAGGTAAGCTAAACTTCAAGAATTGACAAACAGATTGAAGAGTCAAATGTACACAGAAGTAGAATGCCGCCCTCCAGGAAAATTCATTTGTATTTTCATTGAAAGGACTTAAAGCGGTGTACGTCGTACCAGGTCCACACTGAGAAAAAAGAGAGCTATTCTTAATCATGCTTTGCGGAACCCAAAAATGTTATGGATGGAAGCTAAAGAGTTAAAACCTTTTAGCCGGTGTGTAAGTACGGGCGAACGAAGAATTATATTCGAATCCCGTCCATTAGACTCCATCTTAAATATATTTGAAATTGTTTATTAATTATATAAAAAATAAATTAATAATTATATAATATAAAGAAGATATTCTTTATTTTCGAGATTTATTTGTGATATGAAAGATTCACAAATAGCATTATTTGATTGGAAAACAAATGGGTAGTTAAAACTTTTTAATTAAAATTAAGAGACTCCAAGTTCTAAGTTCCAATCTCTCCCTAAAGATTACAAATCATTACAAACAAAAAAAAAATGTTGTGTGGCGATCAACAGCGGAGATTAAACTTTTCTTGTAGGGTTATCCCAAGAACCAACCTGGTGACCATAAAACGTAATCAACTTACGGCGTACGGTGTCTTGTTGGTCGTTTAACTAGGGGAACGAATTTATATATCAAAATGGTCATTGAATAAATTTAAGGTAAAATATCGGGGAACTTGTCTTGCAAGCTGGAGACTCTGTTTCACCAGATGAACAAGGAATGTGGTCATGGCGCACCAGAGTGGTATTCGTATCATTGCGAAGTGCGATAATCTGACATAGCTGGATGGATGAACACGGTTGGCGTTTGAATTACGGCTTTAGCTTTTAGCAAGAGACGAGAAAGTGCCCAAACAACGACACGTCCACCGCATCGCACTACACGAGACGCCTCTCAAATGTGTATATATCCATTTCTTAATGGATACCTATTTAATAAATGGACTTATCTCCACAAAATATAACTAAACATTTTTTAAGCATAGCTAAACAAATTTTAAGAATAATCCTTTTATATTATATTAATATTTCTTATAAAAATAATTATATATAATTAAATTAGTACAAACATATAGTTGATACATTTTTAATCATGTAATATATTTAAAATATATTCATAGTTCATTAAGTATTTGAGGGTTTATGGATTAAAATATTAATTATAATTTATTACTTACATCATGGAGAATATGGATGCACTCAATTGTTCATAACACGTGTGGCTAGAACATACACAATCATAGACTATTAATAGGTATGGACCTTATTGATTTTTCTCATCTTGTAAATAAAGACAAATTCTACTATTAAAATTAAATATGTTATAAAATTTTTAATTAACTATTTGGATAAAGATAGGGTTTTTGTTGCGACCAGAGGTTGCAGCGAGGATGGACATGGGCAACAAGGCTCCTGAGGTGATGTGGATGCAGGCAAGGGCAAAGCTCATGAGGAATGCGCCAACAACGACGATAACACTTCTCTTTGCAAAAGGGGTGTAAACCCTAGGTGTAGTCAAGCGATGGAACAAAGCGATAAATTTGGGTACAATATTCACAAAAGAGATGCAAACCTTAGGTGCAGTCAAGTGTTAAAAGAAGAGGGTTGTTCATAGATCGTTTCTTTGAGAAAGCCTCTTTGGTCAGAAGAAATATTTCTCAAGGATATTTAGGTTCGTAAGTGGATGAACCTATGCCCTCTATCAAGATTTCAGAGGATGAATTTGGGTTAGATCTGAATGATCATGAAGCCCGAACAATTATTTACAAACTCAAGGGCAAAATACTAGGCCTAGAAGAGCTCAAAGGATACATTAAATATTGGTGGAGTACAAAATTCCAAGTAACTCTCTTACCCAAAAATTTCTTTTATGTTTCATTTTTTATTTAGCGGATAGGGATAGGGTAATGGATTATAGATATTATTGATGTTTTGGACAAAGGGGTGTCTATTTAAGACCTTGGACTCCTAGTTTCAACCCCTTTACAGAAGGAGTTAATTGTTTCTCAGTTTGGATGAATCTTTATGCTCTCCCTATGGAGTTTTTGGGAGAGAAGATATTCACAAAAATCGGTAATGTCATTGGTGCATTCCAATATATGGATGCCCAAACTCAGGAAAATCTATCCATTAAAATTAATATGAGTAAAGCAAGATTAGTTGTTTGGATGGATGCTTTAGTTCCTGGGCCTCAATCCATTACTATCTCCTTGAGCAAATGGAAATGGCTCCAAAATATTGAATATGAAAACTTCTCCCTAAGATGTTATGGCTATATTTACCTAAAAAAAAAAAGATGTTATGACTATCAACAATATGACCACTTGAAGAAGAGATGCCTGAACATCCGATTATGCTTTAATTTTTCCTTGGTGGAAAGGCTTGAATGCAAATGATTCAAACCCTTCAAATATCCCAATTCAAAATAAAGAAGCTCATCCTCCATATGCACCAATTGTCCAACAGGAATCATGCAAGCAATATAATACTCAACCCCAAAAGGATAATTTGAATCATATCATTGAGAAAAGCCAAATGGTTATTAAAGACCATCCACATGATTCTATGGAAAATATTAGCACCTCATATGGTATTCTTGAAGCTAATTATGAAACAATCGATGACGGTTAGTTTCTAAAAATGAAGATCCTACAAAATATGGTACAACTAGATATTACCTCAAGAGCTTGAAGTGCAAAAATACATTCTCAGATCTTGCCACTCTACAGGAGGAAGAACCTATGCTACAAAAGAAAAATAATCAAATTGATTTCCTCTTTGATGGATGATTGTTATGTTTGTTTTTCTTCTATCTGCTGGAGTTATGTGTCATGTAAGGGTTGTTCTTGTTGTTAGTTCCTTAAAAAAAATTGATTATGGAACCTTAGTAGTTTGAGGAAGATGGAAAATATCTTTAATAGAAAAGCAAATATAGGTATGCTTTAATTAACTTGTTAGAAATGTAATGAGAGCAATGTATATTTTTTTTTTGTAATGAGAGTGACCACAAATAAAAGCCACACATAGGTTATTAAAAAAACATTAAATATGTCATAGGCCTCCACTTTATACATCGCAAAATATTAGTGGGAATACTGGTCATAGTGAATAATACCTTTATATAAGGACCAAGGTGCATGCAACTATTTACAAGTGCATATATCCATTCAATAAACATATTCCTCCTTACTATCGTTATAGGGAGGATCTTCATCATGTTTGCAAAGCCTAAGTCTTCACTATTGCTCTCACTAGTAACCAATGCCTTATCTATGTTCAACTTGTCGTTTATGAGATCCTTGGCTCATTAAACGCTACTTATCATGATATATGACCCTTTCGTTTATAATAGAAACACATAAGTTTTCTCTTTAAAATCTTCTTTGTCTTTGAAGAGGGATGTCTACCTAAAGAGAAAATATTAATCTTGTTTTTTTCAAGTTATACAATTTTCTCTATAATTGAGTCATTTACTGAACTCGGTTTTCTTTATCAATCAAAGAGAAATTTGTGTCTTCTAAATTGGGATTAATTTTATTTAATTTGAACAATATTGAATTGTCATGTATGAAATTCTTGCCCTTCAAACCTTTCAATAATGATTGTCTTCTCCATGAGTCACAAGACAAAAATCCTCCCTCCCCCCTTAATCAAAAAAAAATTAAAAGGATATCAAGTACTGCCAACAATTATATGAAAAAACAAATCTTACCAAATAATGAGTTGACATTTTTAGGCTTTATAAAAAAAATCTTGATTAAAAGGACCCTCTTCACTTTATAACTAAACATACATTTTTTTTTTATAAGTAATTTTTTTTTTTGGTAAATAAAAGTCTTCATTAATTACCGGGTTTTGCAGGTTAACCCAAAACCTATTACAATATCCAGCCTTCTACTGAGATTGTAGATCCTAGTCATCCTTGAAACTTTCTTACCAGAAATTGTGTTGAATCCCCTACAACACCTTACTAACAAAGCACACCCATACCTAAACATAACTGTAAACAATACTTACATTGACAGGAATTGAAGTTTGGAACTTTGCACTTGTGAAACCTGTTGCTTGCCCATTTCCTATTCTCTGTCAGAATTTTCCAAGGCTTACACCCTGTTACCTTCATTTCCAATTTGGTATGATTTAGAGGGAAACCCCATAGTTATTACCAGCTCCATGGGAAAAAACACCCATTCATATTTCTCCTTAATGGGTAGGTTTCTTTTCATGACTAATAATGTTTTCCACTTCACGTGGCACACCTTGTGTCCATGTCACCAAACTACCAACATCAACACCTATGTTGGCTAATTTGTCAGCTGACTTGTTGGCCTCACTGGTACACGTGACGAGCCCTCCTGTTCTGTCTTGCCGCAAAAAGGATCCTCACTTCATGGATGACTCCCTCGATTCTCCATGGAGGTTTTTTGCCATTGGTTAACAAGTTGATGATGTTCATAGAATCACCTTCAATCATCAAGTTACCTTGAGTTGCTTGGGCTACTTGCAACCCTCTCCAAAGGGCTCTAGCTTCTGCTTCATTATTAGTTCTGATTCCCAATGGTTCAGCGAAGGCCTTGACCAGATTTCCTTGATGATCCCTGATTATTCCTCCAGCTCCAGCTCTTCCCGGGTTCTCCTTGGCTACACCATCAAAATTTAGTTTGAACCAACCCTGGGGGTGGCTCCCAAGAAATCCCATTTTTGGGATTGGGCAAAGGAATGGAAGGTTTGTCCTCAATACCTAAGGCCCGAGCTAATTGTTTTTCTTGGGGAAGAATTGAGTGGTTCTCATCCACTAAGGTGCTAAGGTTTTCTTTTGCAAAGACAATAATCCTGTTGAGGATGGTTTTTGGGTTGTGAATGGTATCCTTAAAGGCTCTATGGTTCCTTTCTAGCCAAATCTGCCAGAGAAAATGATGCCAATAGATTTTCCATAGGTACTTAAGTTTTAGGCTAACAAAGGGTTGAGGCCATTGATGGAACACTTCGGATATAAGAGCAGGCTTAACCCACGAGATCCTAAAGGCTTGGAAAAGTTCATCCAGGATGGACTCCGCTACCGAACACTCCAAAAACAAGTGTTGGGTAGTCTCCCATCCTGCCCTGCACATGTAGCAACGGTTAGCAATAACCATACCTTTGGATAACATATTGTCCATAGTGAGGATTTTTCCTTGAA
The DNA here is from genome assembly GCA_028583015.1 of Wollemia nobilis. Taxonomy (NCBI): domain Eukaryota; kingdom Viridiplantae; phylum Streptophyta; class Pinopsida; order Araucariales; family Araucariaceae; genus Wollemia; species Wollemia nobilis. The sequence goes on along the minus strand of JAQPPZ010000613.1, from coordinate 751,726 downwards.
TCACCAGCCATGAAAAAAGGGATATTTTAGGAATTAAGCCTTTGATCCAAACCAAACTCGGTTGAAATTGTTGACCTTCCACATTGAGAAGCAAATTATAGGCAGACTTAACTGTGAAGTCACCACTTTCAGTCTTAGCCCAAACAATGTGATCTTCATCCTCTCCAGAGGGAATAATTTGCTGAGTTAAAATGTTATAAAGCTCTTCAGACTCCGCTTCAAAGCCCTGTACTCTGATGTGTTTCCACCTGTTGATATTTATATCCTGCCACATATAATTTGCAACCTTCTTCCCAATATGTTGCTCCATATGCTCTTGAATCCTAGCCAAACGAGGAATCTGGGATAACTCCTCAGCTCTCACCCACCGATCCTTCCAAAAGTCTATTGTTTGCCCATTTCCTAGAATCCATCTAAGACCTTTCTTGACAAGATCCCTGCTCGTGAGGATTGCCTTCCAAAAAGCAGACCCCCTGCTTGCTAAGTTGTCATTAAGGAAGTTCACACCTTGGAGGTATTTCCTCCTAACTATGGCAGTCCATTCATTATCGACCTTAGTCAATAACCGCCACGCTTGTTTGGCTAACAGAGTTGTATTGAGATGAGCAACTCTCCTCAATCCTAACCCCCCATCGGCTTTAGGTTTGCAAACCTTGTTCCAACCTACTAAATGGATCCTTTTCTTATCCTCAGTCCCTGACCGCAGAAATTTTTTTTGAAGTCGCTCAATTTTGTGATACACCTTGTCGGGAGCTCGAAGACCGATAGGAAGTAAACGGGTATACTTTGAAGTGAAGCCATAGTTAAAACCGCTTTGCCTGCTTGAGATAACAGATGCCCTTTCCAACCTGCTAGCTTTTTTTGGATCCTCTCCGTAACTATGTTCCACATTGATCCTTCAGGTTTCCCCGTAAATAGGGGAAGACCTAAATAGGAGGTGGGAAGGGATGCAATCTGACATTCCATGATCCTTGCTATGCTGTTTTGCCTAGGAATGGGGGTATTGATGAAATAAAGTTTGCTCTTATCAAAATTCACTTTCTGTCCAACCGCTTCTTCATACATTATGAGAATATTTTTAATCCTTCTTGCCTCAACCATAGAAGCCAAAGTCAGTAGCAATGTATCATCAACAAATTGTTGATGTGTCACCGGGGTAGTTAGCGACGTGGCCTTGATACCCGATATGAGTCCAACCTACCATTGCTGCCTTAATGGTTCTTCCCAAGGCCTCAACTACAATGATGAACAACATAGGACTTATGGGATCTCCTTGTCTTAGACCACATTTGCTTTGAAAAAACCTGCAGTAGACCCATTAACCAAAACTAAAAAACAAGGCTTAGAAATACACTCTCTTATTAACTTGACCCATTTCATGTTGAAGCCAAATTTTAATAAAACTGCCTCTAGGAATTCCCAATTTATCCTGTCATAAGCTTTGTTCATGTCTAACTTTAAATCCATGACTACTTTTTTGGTCTGAGCGGCTGTATGAAGAGCCTCATGAATAGTAATAACTCCATCTAAGATTGATCTTCCTTGTACAGAACTTCCTTGACTTGGATCAATGATAACCGGTAGAACTTTCTTCAAACGGTTGGCTAAAACTTTGGACAAAATTTTATAGGATATATTACACAGGCTAACCGACCTAAAGTCAGCCATAGTCTTGGGGTTGGGGCCTTTAGGGATCAAAGCAATGAAAGTTGAATTGAAACCCCTTGGAATATGATTTGAACTTTGGAACTCCTTGATTGCAGCAATAACTTCTGCTCCAACAATATCCCAACAAACTTGGAAAAACCACGGTGAAAACCCATCCGGCCCAGGAGCTTTGTCAGGATCCATGTTAAACAAAGCCTCCTTGATCTCTTCGTCTGAAAAAACTATTGTAAGAGACTCGTTAATCATTTCATCAATGAGTTGTGGAATGAATTGAAGGAGAGAGTCCTTTTCTTGGGCATTACAGGCCCGTTCTTCACCCAATAATGAACTAAAAAAATTAATAGCCTCGTCCCTGATCTCCTGAATGTTTTGAGTTGAGGATCCATCCACCTTAGTTAAATTTCTAATATTATTGTTGCTTCTATTGCTCAATGTGGTAACATGGAAATTTTTTGAATTAGAGTCCCCTTCCTTTAGCCATAATGCCCTTGATTTCTGCCTCCAATACATCTCTTCACAAGCTAAAATATTATAAAACTCACAAAGGGTTTCCTTCTCTTCAGTCCTTGTCGCCTCATCATAGGTTCCATTTTGGATTTTGCTTTCTATTATTCTCAGTTTTTCCCCCACCGCTCTCTTATTCTCAAAAATATTTCCAAAGACTTCTTTATTCCATATTCTAAGGTTGTTTTTCACCATCTTAAGTTTTTGAGATAGTTTGAAGGAAGCACTTCCCCGGATAGGCTATCGCCACCATTCCTCTATTCGTTTCTTGAAGTCCGGATGTTTAACCCACATTGACATAAATCTGAATGGCTTTTTAAAGGAGTTAGCCTGAAATGCCTCCCATAGAATAAGATTATGGTCTGAAGCGCATTTAGGAAGGGCTTGTAACGTTGAATCACCAAACATTGTTGTAGCTTCCTTGGATAAAAAAACCTGTCCAACCTTTCTTGAATCAGCTGACTTCCTATCCTCTTGTTACTCCATGTAAATTTGGCTCCTTTTAGTCTTACATCCATCAATTCATTTGTGTTAATGAATTCATTGAAGTCCTCCATGCTCCTTGAGGGTAACCCAGATCCTCCCTTCTTGTCAGATGGGTAAATGGGGGTATTGAAATCTCCCCCAATCACCCAAGGAATGTCTTCAAAATCTTGGCTCAAATGCCCCAAAAACTCCCACAGTTCAGACCGCCCTTGGACAGAGGTGGGGGCATAAACATTTGACATAATCCAATTCTTATTAGTATCAAAATCATGAAATAATACACTTAAGACTCTTTCATTTGCCTGAATAATACTTCCTTCTATTTTAATAGGATCCCATAAAATCATGAGGCCCCCAGATGCTCCTCTCGCCTGTTGAAAGGCCACTTCCCCTTGCTTCCAAATCCTTCTAGCTATAAGTGTTGATTGTGCCGCATCTATTTTGGTTTCTTGAAGAAAAATGATAGTAGGATTCCAATCCTTCCTTATAGACTTCACCATCCTTTGTTTTGGTGGGCCGTTTAGGCCTCTCACATTCCATGAGAGAACCTTCATTTAGACTGTTTGATATTTTTTTCCCCGCCCCCTTCCCCGATCCAAAGGGGGTTTGTCAATTTTGCTATTATCCTGGCCAGGAATAGCTTGCCGTAACAATGTTCTTTGCTTTCCGTTTGCAATTTCTTCATTGATTCTCATTCTATAGTGCTCTGCCGTAGATATTCTCCCTTTCTTTCTTTCACTTCCATAATCTATCGGAAGCTTGGTAGTGCTTCTAGTCTATTTTGGGCTGAAATGAGGGGGCATATACTGTGATAAGTAAAATAGTTATAATTGCATACCGGGTTTTAAGGATCAAAAAACCTTAATACAAAAATAGCGCTATAGGATGTATGATACTGATGGAACTACAGTTGAGGATTATGCTCAAGAGAGCCTTAAAGGAGGTCGCAGCCTCAGCCTCAGAGCTTGAAATAAATTTCCTTATAGACATAGGGTGAGGATGCAGCCTCCTGCTTAGATCCAAAAACAAAAAGAGGTAGGACTCAACTAATAGAAAGGCCCCACGTAGGGTGGCCAAAGGCAAACTGACTAATAAAAGCCGTAAAAAGCAAAACACAAAAAGGAAACAGAAGACAGAGAGGTGAGGAGATCATTCCTCCACTTCATGTTTGTTATTGTCCTTCTCGTCCTCTTCCTTAGCTTCCTTAGGATCATCTTCCTTTGGTTCAATCTTCACAACAGCCACACCCACATCAGCAGGTCCATCGCTCTCTTGAGTCCCCTATCCGACATAGAAAATCTTGTGGAGTCCCTCCATGATGTCCATGGTACAGTTCATCATGTAGTTCATCATTGCCATAGTAGAGGCAATAATGAACTCCTTGAGCTTCTTGTTCTCCTCATGATCATATTTTATTTCAATCACATTACTCTTGGTGGCCATGTTCTGGATTCTCGCTAATTTTCTCACCGGTTCCTCAGCATTGTCAAAAGTGATACTCTTCCTTGCTCTTAGTTTGGACACGACTTCAATAGTATTTTTCTTTTTTTTAGCTTGGGTTAGGCACTCAGCAGAAGGTTTGGGTTTGGCAGGGCTACTTGCAACAGGGTTACACTTGGGGCTATTAGTCAGAATGTAAGTGTAAATAACTTTGAACATGCCTTGATGGCGAGGGATATTATGGCTCTTGTTGTCTCTCCAGGACGTAATGGAATGGTTCATGGAGTTGAGAAGGAACAACGAAATACTCAGAGGGTTGATTTCATGAAAGTAATTGACAAAAGCTAGGTGGTAGGTTTTCAGAGACTTGTCAGGGTCATCCACATAGATAAACTCCATAATTGGCTTCATAACAACATTCCAAGGGATGGTAAGGTCGGTTCTAAAAATTCTAGGACTTTTGGCCTTTTTGAATATTTTGTCATTTCCTTTGAAATGCTCTAATTCCACTTCCCAGTTATGCTTGTGGCGGTGAATGGATCGACCCTCAGGGCTGAGGCTAGTAATGTTGGCTAGCAGGTGGAGGTCAACCATGAAATTATGCCCATGGATAGATACGACTGCATTATACCAAGAATTGAAAACACGAGATTCCGAAAGTTGAAAAGGAAACACTAATGCGATGCAATGCAAAACAAAATCTAACGCTTAAATCCTAGAAATTGAAATGCATGAAATGAGAGAAAAGAGACGAATTGAAACGAAATGAAAGAAGTATAGAAAGCACAACCCTTTTTATTTATACTCTCTCAATATCGGTTACAAAGACGTCTCCCCCCTTTTCAGGGGCTAGGAGCGTTAACATAGTTTCGGTTACAATAGTGACTAGTGATCCTCCTTCCGCGTGCCCACATGTAAAATGGGCGGGCCAAAGTGTTGCCACCATTGGTGTTGATGAATCCTCGATCCTTGCTGCTCCTCCTGCGTTCAAAGAAACAACAAAATCGTTAGTAGCACCTGTTGCAAAGATTGAAACGTTTGATCTCTAAAAATAATGAAGGATGCATGCAAAAGATTAACTAAATCGATAAGCAAAATGACTCCAAATAACCTGCAAATTTGACAGAAACCAGGGAACATTACCAGAGGGCCACTGCCATCAGAACAGTCAAAAAATTTGCCATGATTTCCTAATCGTTCCGGGCCAGGACGAATAAACCTGTAGAAAATTGGGATTCGTTCTAGGCAGGGACGAATAAACCTGTAGAAAGTTGGTTTAAAGGCAATGCCCAAAATGTCTCATCTCTGGGGTTCCAGGTGACCTGCAAGGTTAGGGCTTAGGTAAATAGGGGTGTTTTGGGAAGACCCAGAAGGTCGGATTGCCCCAATTCGGCCTCGATCACTGGGAATTAGACAAGTTCGCCTGCATGTTAGTGAAGACAAGATATAAAATAAACATGATCAAAAATGCTTGAAATCAGATGAAACTTGAAATATAACCTATTTAAACAGCATAAAAACAAATGCAAAAATGACAGTGGGCAAATCTGCCATAGATCCGTAATCGTTCTGGGGTGGAACGATTAAGCCTGCAGCAATGCGGGGCGCACCCCGGGCAAGGCGCCCATCGTTTGGGTCTCTGTTTCGGCCCCAATCCACTTGGAATTGGTCCAAAACTGGTTTATTAGGTGTTGTCAGCAAATTGGTGGGGCAATGTGGTCAAGTGTCGGGTTTTGGATCCGGATTCACACTTCCAATAACCACCCAATGACCTCCCTTGCAAAAGAGATCAAGGATGTGGAAGAGGTGAATCAAAGGTAAGGTATGGTAGTAATTTGGCAGCACTTCGTTGCTCAAAATGCTTCCAACCTATTCCCTTTTTTGGGTGAGGAAGCTCACCATTTTATAGACCCAAGGGGTCTCTTTGGATGGGCATGCAGGGGCGCCACTTGGCAGTCATGCCTTCCCATGAGGGAGGAGATTCCTCCCTGATTTGGGCCTTCATGACTGCCCTTGTAATAGTCCTTAACGCTCAATCTGCTCACCTACACGCGCATGCAAGGTAGGGAGCATTAATTGACTGTCCTTGGCTGCCATTTGTCATGATTTCTCTTTTTGCCCGTTGAACCTAGAATTCGCCCTACCCAGGAATGGATTGGAAATCGTCCCTGGATGGAACGAATTCCAGTCTGTACTCGTCCCGGGGTTGGACGGATTTGGAGCAGAGTGCTTGAAGGTGCCAAATTGCTTTTTGACCTTCCAAAACTACTGTGTGAGTGGTTAGGACCACTGTTTAACCTCTGAGGGCTGCCCTGGGGGCTGTGTGTGTCAATGCGATCAGTGTTTTGGTGTCTACAGATGCCCCTTTTTGGAAAGCGTTGTGGGTGACGCAGTGCTGAGCAAAAATAGATAACCAAAGCACTAATGATTAGGGTTTCTTAGTAACCTAACCAACTCTTGATGCCCCAAGCATGGAAAGGGCATGCATTCTTGAATCCTTGCTTCTAACGAGCTAAGGAATTTGATTTCAAGTGTTAACCTATTTTGGTGAGGTGTGACTTGAGCTTGGACATTGATCAGTCATGAATAGGCAAAGGGCGCAACCTTTTGTCTATGGGAACCTTGTGTTCATGATTCACGAATGCCAAGCGTTTGATCAACTTGTGATTATTGCTTGTTTGCTGCCCCAAGCAGGAGCGTGATTGTCTTTGTCAATGATTCTTTGAATGCATGCCATTTCCTTGATTGGGTGTGTATTTGTTGATTGGTGACTAAGTGTGACTACCCCCTCAAGCGACGAATCGATGAGGGAATGACTACCATGAGAAAAGCGACGAGTCGCTTGACCCAAGATGACTTAGGTGAGGGTGCCTTCAGATGTTTTTCGTTTAATGCTTATGCAGTTTCCCAACATTTGGACCTATTTTTGGTGGGTAAAAACCCTTTTGGTGACGCCATTATGGGGATGAAATTGTCAAAAATCCGTCCTCCCGTGGAGCGGTCCGGCTATGGTAGCCTTCTTGGGGAGTAGGATAGTGACAATTTGTGGCCCCGACATCAATTTTTTATGCCAAGAATGTTAGGTGCAAAAGCACTCTGGTCTGGCAATTTTTAGTGCTTTTTTGTTGCTTTGTATTCATCCCGGGTGGGACGAATACTAATTGAGTATTCGTCTCGAGGTGGGATGAGTGCTAACTTAGAGCGCTCGTCCTGGGAAGGAACGATTATTAGTGACAAAAAACTATTTAAGGGCAAAAATTAGGATTTGGGCTCATTTGTGTTGTCACTTGCTTGCGATTTGGAGCTCTGAGGAGGAGGAGGTAGATTTGTCGAAGCGAAGCGCTGTCGAATTTTCCAGCCACCATGAGTGCACGTACCGGGTCATCGAGCGGAGGAGCCGAGGCGAGACCGGTGAGTGCACTTCCTCCTCTTGTTATTGTTTGTTTTTGTTTTATTGTACCGTTTGAAAATTGTACTTTGATTTTATTGTGTTTTTAATTAAAAAATGAAACCCTAAAATGGATGAATTGATTTAAATGTTTGAATAATTGGTAATTAATTTATGTTAAACTAGTTAAAATTAGTTATGTAATTATTATTAATGTGAATTTAATTTTAATTAATAGGTTAAACCTAGGTTAAAATTTTTGTTTTTGTTTTTGTTTAGTTTAATGAACTAAAAAATTTTTTTTTTTTGTTAGTTGAACTAGGATTTGAAACCCTAGGTTTAAAAAACTGTTTTTATTATTTTGTTTGTTTTTTGTCAGTTTAAAACTAGGCTGGAAAACCATAGTTAAACTGTTTTTCTTTTGTTGATTTTTTTGTCAGTTAGAACTAGGCTAGAAAACCGTAGTTAAACTGTTTTTTTTTTGTTTTTTTTTTTTGTTTTGTAATGAAGTTAGAAAGTAGTACTGACAAGTGTTTTGAATGATTTTGTTTAGAATTGTTGTAAATGTACATTATGCTTTTCGTGCTTGTTTTTAATGTTTTTGTGCTTTCTATGATTTGCAGGTGGTGAAGAGTCGGTACCGGGTGCCTATTGTGTTCTCTGACACCCGAGAGGCATTGATAGTGGAGGACTAGGAGTGGCTTGATGCCCTTGGGCTCAAGCACGTGGCTCGGTTAGAGCCGGTGGTGGGGGATCGGGCCTACCTGATGACCTTGATCAGTTTGTGGGATGTGCGGACTAACACATTCCATCTCCCGATAGGGGAGATGATGGTGACATTAGAGGATGTCTATCGGATTCTTCGGATTTTGATAGATGGGATCCCCATCAGGACGACGATGTGGGATCAGAGGACAACGTACTGACCGCTGCTTTGGACATGGGGAGGAGTTGGGTGTGGAGAGCCCGGTGGAGAGGGCTGAGGATGATTGTCAGATTGGTGGCATCTTGGTTCGATGGTGGTATGAGAGGGGAGTGTTGGGAGTGAGGCACACATTTTTTGATGAGTCTCATTTCTAGCATGCTACTACCGGACTCCTCAGGCACGAGGTTCCCTTGGAACCTGCTGGAGGTGGTGTATCGACTGGTGGAGTGCCCGATTGAGGAGCCCTTGATTATGAGGTGGGGCTAGACACTTTTGGCATAGCTCTATGATGAGTTGTATGAGGTCCGTTGTCGAAGGTAAAAGGGGATTAGCTGTAGTTATCTGTTGTAGAGCTGGGCATGGCAGCATATAGCGGTGGATCGACCACTAGGGTTACCTTGGATGACTCGGGCGGACATGGTTGACAGGGACATAGGGTATGCAGCCTTGTGGTATAGATCGGATGAGAGGGGACATAGCCGACGGTGGGCAGGTGATGTTGGTCACTACACCGAGACCTTTGCATGACTTACTCTGGGAGATGTGGTTTGGAGACCATACCAAGATTGTCCCATGTGGCCTGAGGTTGAGGAGTGGCTTCGACGAGTTTAGAGGGGGAGGTGGCTGATTGGGCGGCATGGGACCGAGTAGGAGTACTTCCCTTATGCCCGGGTGACATGACAGTTTGGGGTGCGCCAGGGGTTGCTTGGGGAGCCCTTGGTCTATCGGCATCGGAGTGATGAGAGGGACCTTGCTTGGCCGATCATCGCGCCATTGGGGGAGGAGGCAGACACAGCTATTGACATCCCAAATGTGGATAACGTCGGGGTGACAGCGGAGTATGAGGGGTGGTGGACACTGAGGCGATGGTGGGGAGAGGGGCCGCTAGGAGGAGATGAGGTGGTAGCGAGAGGTGGGAGGGTGCAGAGGCACTAGGAGAGGGTTGGGGAGCTCCTTTGGAGGATGTTGAGATGGTTGAGGTGGATGATGCAGGTGAGGACTTTGGGTAGCGGAGACCAAAGATGTAGGATGCTCCAGAGCAGTGGGAGCCTAAGAGTGTGGATGCTGGAGGAGAGATGCAGGTTGCATGTAGAGAATGCACGATTGATGGAGTGCTGGAGGGATGGAGTGAGGATCAGAGAGGGATCGCTAGGTGTGGAGAGGGGTGGATGGGGATAGCTATGCGAGAGGTGGATCGCTTATGAGCATAGCTAGCACAGTGCAACATGATGGATACCTATCATCGATGGGAGATGGAGTGGATGCGCTATCGGTTGGATCTGGAGGCAGAGATTGAGCGCCTTGGTGGGCAGTTGCCTACATATTCACTAGGCGGATCGTCATGCCGCTCGAGAGGGAGCGATGCTGAGCAGTCAGCATCCTCTCGACGTAGGCGACTGGATGAGGGAGGGGCTAGTAGGCGTGATGCGGGGGCTAGCAGTAGCCGCCCTGAGGGGTCACACAGGACCCACACCATGGGGGGTAGTTCCCGTCGCACCGATCTTGCATGATCATGGTGGCCGACGCCCTAGGCTTGGGGGTTTTGGGGTTTTGTTTTATGATTGCGGGGTCAGAGGACCAGTTATTGTAGCCTGCGGGCATTTTTGATGATATATATATAGATGCTTTATTTTGTTTATACACTTGTCGTGTTTTGATTTTATGCAAGTGTTTGATGTTGATGAATGCATGTGAATTTGCTTTGATGGATGCATATGGTATGATAAATGCAAATGTTGCTAATTTATATGATATGTAATGGAATGGATGAAATGATTTGTTGATAACTTGGCATTGGCACCATAGACTGTACAGGACTTATGGCTTTGTGTATGAGATGATTGCTTTATGACATGACTTTGTGTACATAGTTTTTTTTTTGGAATGTATGAAAATGGATTGTATACAACAGTTGGCTTGGAATGTAGCTAAGTTTTTCTGAGACTCAGATGTTTTAACTAACTAGCCAAGACTGTATTGTTGTCTTACAAGATGTTTGAACAAGGTATGAATCGTGCTTGTTTTTGACCAAGTTATTTCACATCCCTGTGTGTGCAATTGAGTTTGTTTATGTGGTATTTGTCAGGATACCGCCAGTGCCAGATAGGCTTTCAACCAAACCTGTACTGAGGATCACCTAATTAGCTCCACTAACTCCTTTGTTGTATTTAGTCAGATTAATCTATTTTACGATCTAGGATACCATAAGCTAGCTCATCCACATGCAAACATTGATCTGCACACAAGTTAATGTGATAGATATATCGTCATGCGGGAGGTTTGCCACCAGTGACCGATAGGCTATCCACCAAACCGGTACTGAGGTTCACCTCATGACCTTTTGAATGCTGAGAGTTCCAGGGATTCAAGTTCGACTCCCTTCTTTTCTTCATTTGTATTGGGATACTTGCTCTTTTATAGTGATGAAAATCACTATTTATTTTTGTTTTTCTTTCTTTTGAGCAAGGGATTTTGAATTTTGGAGTGATGAGAATCACTATTGCTTGTGCTTTTTGATGTATGCACTTTGTGGGATTTGATGTCAATTTTTGGAGTATTGACTTTTGCAAATTTTTGATGTTTTGCAACTTTTTGAGAACTTGGGATTCTTGGGGAATTGGGTAGGGAAGATTCTTGTCCTTTTGCCAACTCTCAGCATTCTTGGGGTCATTCGCATAGGGGGATGAGCGAGATAACCTTTTTCTATTTGGTATCCTAAATTGCTTTACAGGTTTCATCTTTCATTTACACAACTTGGGAATTGTTTTATGTGTTTTGAACTTGTGATGGGATGCTACGTAACAAGGTGTATTTCAAGTGAGACTCTACCTTTGTAACATCTGTCTGACTTTGTACAGTTCTTGGCTAGAAATCTAAAGACAACTGAATGACGAAAACTCTTGATACATTTAGAAGACAACTGATTTATGATATGGTGAAAATTGTGGATGGCGTTTATTTTTGTTGTATTGTTTTCAAAATGGAAAATGTGAAAAGTGGTGGTTTTGCCAAGTAATGATAGTCTATGGTGCCTTTGACTCGTATGATCAACAAATATGCAATGTATGGATGTGATGCTTAATGCAGCTATTTTGTATTTTGATTGATGAAGTATGCATGAGAATGAGATGCAGATTTTTTTTATTTTTGATGATTTTGTTGTTTTTGAATTTTTTGATGATGACCAAGTGATTGCGAGAATCCTTGGAGCTTTTTGGTTTGACCAAAGGGATTGTGGGCACCTTTGGGGCATTTTTGGTTGACAAGTGGGAATCCTTGGCTTTTGAGGAATTGGATCCTTGGGAGCTTTTGGGATTGACCAAGCGATTGTGGGAATCCTTGGAGCTTTTTGGTTTGACCAAAGGGATTTGGGGGAACATTTGGAGATTTTTGGGATTGACCAAGTGATTGGTGGGAATCCTTGAGAGCTTTTTGGTTTTGACCTTGTTGACCAAGAGTGGGAATCCTTGGAGCTTTTTGGTTGGGCTATGGCTCTCTTAGATATGGAATGGCCTCAAATGACTGATGTTCAAGGGTTCTAGTTCCTTGATTCCATCAAGAGAGGCTAGCCGGTATGTTCCAGGTCCTATTTTACTTTCAATCACATAAGGACCTAACCAGTTTGCCGTGAACTTGTCCCTTAGATGGGGAGGCAAGTTAGGGTTCTGTTGGTTCTCTTTTAGGACTAGGTCACCAACTTGAAAGTCCCTCAGGTGAACTTTCATGTTGTATGCCCTCTTAAGTCGCTCTTGGTAGATACGCAAATGCTCGAGAGCATTGATGCGTCGTTCATCAAGCAACGTAAGCTGGTCTAACCGGGCTTGCCACACAGTGTCATCATCGATGAACTCTTGCATTGATATGCATAGGGAAGGAATTTCCAACTCAAGAGGCATGACTGCCTCGAGCCATACACCAATGAAAATGGAGTTGCCCCAGTGGGTGTCCGAATGCTAGTGCGATAAGCCCATAGGGCAAGTGGGATCTGAATGTGCCAATCCTTATGACTGTCTACGACTGTCTTTTTGAGGATGGCAACTAGCATTTTGTTTGACGCCTCTGCTTGCCCATTTGCTTACGGATAATAGGGTGTTGAAAAATTATGCTGAATCTTGTACTTTGTGGTCAAAGCACGCACGTCTTTGTTCTTGAAGGATGTCCCATTATCCGAGATTATCTTGGATGGAATACCAAAATGACATATGATGTTATGCAAAATAAACTCTGCGATGCGGGTTCCAGTCGTAGAGGTAAGCGGAATTGCTTCCACCCATTTAGTAAAATACTCTATGGCCATTATGATGAACGTGTGATGGCCTGACGATGTAGGGGAGATCTTTCCGATTAGATCTAAGCCCCACTACGAAAAGGGCCAAACCGATTGGATCGGTTGCAAGGCCTGGGAAGGTACGTGTGTCAAATTAGCATGGTGTTGACACTTTACGCACTTCCTAACATAAGCGCAACAATCTCGCTCTAAATATGGCCAATAGTAGCCCATGCGAAGAATGCGCTTGGCGATGGCCATACCGTTGAAGTGGCCACCGCATGTACCATCGTGCGCTTGGGCGATCGCCCAAGTGGACTCCTGCTGGTCCAAGCAATGAAGGAGGATTCCCTCATAGCTACGATGGTACAGAATGTCTCCTAACAAGACATGTTTTGCCGCTCTCTATTTAAATGATCTCTTTGCGGCTTGCGACAATCCAAGTGGGAGGCTACCTAACTTGAGGTAGTCTCGGATGGGTGAATACCAATCCTGCTGATCTGAAACCTCGACGGCATGAACAACCAATCCCTCTTGAAGTTCATCCCTAGCAAAAGCTGAGCGGGAAAGAATCTGCAAGAATAGCATTGTGTTGCTATTAATGGGAGTAGGGGAGAACAAGGACCCCCAGTTGGCATGATTCAAATGATCGAGGATTCGAGTGAACTTATCCAGAGATGGTTCAATCTGGATCAAATGGACTCCTGGCGTTGAGTCAGAGCTTGCACGCTCCATCACGGATTGCGATAGTGTTTTGACTTGAATAGTTGTCATATCACCGAAAAGGTCTTGCGGGATTAGTGACCCCAAGGAGGCCATAGTGTCCGCAAAATGATTCGATGATCGAGGGAGTGCCTCGATGTCGTACCATTCAAGCTTTGCCAGGAGTTTGTCTGTAAGGGCCTTGTAGGCTTGCAATACTAGGCATTTACACTGAAATACCCCTTTCACTTGGTTGACTATTAGCAGTGAATCACCAAAGATGTTCAAGCATTTGATGTTCATGGTGATTGTTGTCTGAAGACCTATGAGCAAGGCTTCATATTCAGCGTTATTATTGGTGCACGGGAAGTCAAGTTTAAATGACAAGGGGATTGGAGCCCCTTGCGGTGTGAAGAATACAATTCTCGTGCCACCTCCTTGCTCACATTTAGAACCATCGAAGAATAGGGTTATGTCGGCCTGTGACTCAGGCGCATCAGAATCTAGCGATTCTGAGACATGGAAGACCCCATCATCGGGTAGTTCTATTGCCAGAGGCTGATCGTCTTCAAGAGGAGCCTCTGCTAGTTGATCGGCGATGACTTGACCTTTGATGGATTTTTGTCCAATGAACTCTATGTCAAACTCCGTCAACAACATGATCCATTTCGCCGTGCGGCTACTATGATAAGTACGACTCATCATGTATCGCAATGGATTCTCCTTAGACACAACATACGTCATGTTGCCCAACATGTAATGGCATAGCTTTTTGGTAGCAAACACCACTGCCAAGCAAAGCTTCTCGACGTATGCATAGTTAAGTTCGTAACTGACCAGGGTGCGGCTAAGATAGTAAGTAGCCTGTTCTTTGTGAAGTTCATTCTTCTGGGCTAGCATGGCTCCCAGTGCCACCTCAGTAGCTGAGATGTATAAGTAGAATGACACTCCTGGTCTAGGTGGTGCCAATACTGGTGACGAAGCCAAGTATTGTTTTATGTCGTCAAAGGCTGACTGGCACTCGTCATCCCAATGGAATGCTACCCCCTTGTGCAATAATTTGTTCATGGGTCGGCACTTGTCAGATAGCTGCGCTATGAAGCGCTTGATCGACGTGACCTTTCCCTGCAGGCTTCTGAGCTGCTTGATGGTAGTTGGGGGGAGCATTTCAAGGATTGCCTTGACTTTGTTTGGGTCCACCTCGATTCCTCGCTTTGAGACTATGAAACCCAAGAGTTTTCCAGATGTGACGCCAAAGACGCACTTCTTGGGGTTTAGTCTGACTTTATGCTCTATGAGGCGATCGAGGATCTTGCTCAAGTCATCGAGATGATTGGGGCGCAAGAGGGACTTGGCCAACAAATCATCCATGTAATCCTCCAAAGTTTTGTGCATGTAATCATGGAAGATGTACGTCATGGCACGTTGGTAGGTGGCGCCAACATTTTTAAGGCCAAAAGGCATGACCTTATAACAAAATGTCCCCCAAGGCATTGTGAATGCCATTTTGAGTTGGTCCTCGGGATTGATACGAATTTGATTGTATCCCGAGAAACCATCCATTAGGGAGAGCATTTCGTGACCTGTTGTTGCGTCTACCAATGCGTCGATGCTTGGCAAGGGAAAATCATCCTTAGGACTCGCTTTGTTTAGATCTCAAAAATTAGTGCATATGCGAATCCTCCCATCAGGCTTCTTGACGGGAACCATGTTGGACAACCATGGTGGATAATCCATGCAGATGACAAACTGTGCATCCAACAGCTTCTGCAATTCATCTTTGACCATTAAGGCCACTGTTGGGTGCATCTTGCGTAGTTTTTGCTTCATTGGCTTGACTGTCGGATCAAGCGTCAGGTTATGCGTGACTAGCTACGGATCTAGCCCCGACATGTCTTTGTATGACCATGCAAAAACCTCCTTCTTCTCTTTGAGAAGGGCAATGTAGTCGGCTTGCTCTTCGGGGGATAGGCTTACCCCCAGCTTGAGAATCTATGGATTCATTGGATCTGAGCCGATGTCTACGTCAGTTGTCTCCTCAACTGACATGTGTGACCCATCCTCCAACTGGTGTGGAGTCGGGATCAAGTGGATATCATTTGCTGAATTAAGATCTACGTTGGGAACCTCGGGTTCCTCTTCAGCATGAAAGATATCCTGAGTTGGCCCAGGGGTGAAATGAAGCATCTCACCGAAAGGCCAATACTCTGATGGTGACGGGGGTGAATTAGCATGATCCCAGCCTATGGCATCTAGGTCTAGATGCAATGGCCATGCTGGATCGGCTGGATTGCGGATGGGGGTGGTTAAGTCAATGGAGATCATGTTGATGAAATGGGTTTTATCTCCATTACCGTGGGTGTGATACTTCTGACTTCTTGGATGATCTCCGTGCTCCGGATCTGGCTCTGTAGGGATTGGCACGAATGGATCGGCCCTATGCACGGATAGGAGGATAGGGTCCGCCCTCGGCACTGATGTTGCTATGGGGTCTCTGGGTGGAAGTTGCTCTCGGTATACCCAAAGTGGTAGATTCAACATTTGGTTCCACTGGGCTGGGTCTATGCGCCACTCATGCCCTAGCCTTATGCCTAGTTGTCCAAACAGTTCTTCATTGTTTATGGGGTGATTGTGCTATCGCGCATGATTGAGATACTCCATCTCAGTTTCATCTTCATAATCACTGTCAGAGATCCAAAGGCCCTCGTTGGCCCCGACAGCTGTCTGTGACATGCTAGGCTCTTCTTGCTCGAGCAAATTGATGTGGTCCCAATGGGGTTGTTCCGCTCTTTGTGGGGGGACCTAATTTCCTTGATGCGGCGCTTGCTCGGCTTCTAGAGGGAATAGTTGCAAGAGACTTTCTTGAAAATCGTCCATGGGAACCACCTGTGAATGATTACTATCTGATTCAAATGGGTCCCATGGAGCTACCTCATATGCGGACTCATCCTCGAAAGATTCTTCTTGACTTTGTCGATACCCCTCTTGTGGGTGAGTCCTTGAGCTTTCTCCTCTTTCAAGCGAAGGGAGAGGGTTGTGGAGGCTAACAAGGTTAGTTGTCCATGATGGGAGATAGTCCCCAAATGTGTAGGTCATGTTAGGGTTGGCATATGGATCTAATGCCATCCCATCCTTGTTGCCTATCCCTAGGCCTTGCATATCTTCCACCAAGATGTCTAGGGGCAAGGGGTGGTTGAACCCTATGCCCGACTTGTCATACGACATCTGGTACCTTGGTTGGCAGAGGACCCGTATGCCTTGCTCGTACCTGCCTAACCCATATCCATGCCAATTGCATTGGTCAAGATACTTTAAAGCAAAATCTAGGTTAGAGAGATAATTGACATCTCCTGTGAAAGGCTCTTCATCATCTACCTCTTGTATGCATGGTTCACTGCCATGATCAAGGCCCCCATACACAAAATTTGTCTGGTTCGGCGGGTAGCCTAGGGGGACGATAGTACCAATGGGGAGGCGAGGTCTCCCCATGTCTTGCATGGACTCTAATGTAGGTGTTGCTACAATATTCCGCACTAGATACTCCCCCAGGCCCGTGTTGGCCATTTCAACAGTGATTGTTGGCGATTGGGGGGAGGGAATGGGAGTTCTTCCTGAATCCACTCCATGTCGGGTGGACTAGGTGTCTCGACTTCCATTCTATTAGGTATCTCCTCGGTGGAGATGGTTGAGACTAAAGGTGTTACTTCTTCTATGGGTCTCTTCCCTTTATCCTTCGTTGTGGCCACTTCTGGTGGCATCGTTGGTGAAGGATCAGCCGATGAAGATGGACCCGATTGAGGCATTGGTGGACTTGACAGCGGTGATGCCTTCGGAATCGGACCCTGTTTGGATGGATTTAACTGGAAATCCATGTGCGTTGAAGGAAGGGTCGATTGGGGCATCAATTGCACCGTGTTGCAGTATTTGAAGGGTTCTAAGTCCGCTGGGACTACGTGCACTTGCCCTTCAAATGTATACTTCAAACACTGGTGGGCTATTGAAGGGACACACTTCATGTCCCTAATCCATGGCCGACCCAACAAGATGTTGTAGGCCATTTCTCCCTCCAGTATATGGCACAATGTAGGGATTGTCTTTTGTCCCACTTGGATGGGTAGGACAATTGTGCCCACTGTCGAGCATATTGCATCATTAAATGCTCGCAGTGTGTAGGTTGAAGCCATGATATGAGATGCGGGCAACTTTAGGTGCTTCAAGGCCGCTGTCGTTATGATGTTACTGGACGAGCCAGTATCCACCAATACTCTCTTGTAGGGGATCCCGTTGACCCGCATGATAACGTGCAGGGGTGGATCCGCCATGTCGCCAGTCACTGACTTTAACTCATCCTCCCTGAAGGTGATGACTGGCTCTGTGCATCTTTTAACATGCCCCATGAAATTATTGAAAGAATTTGCCTCATGGGGCTGCAACTCGATGGCTTTTAGAATCTCCATTAGAGATTCTCGATGAGGTGGTGATTGTTGTATAAGCTCATATATGGAGAGCCTAGCCGATGTGGTCTTTAAGCTCTGGGTAAGCTTGTTCTGAATTGTGACCACAGGTCTAGGCGGGGGAGGTTGTGCAGGGTGTTGTTGTTGTTGGGATGTTGTTGGCACCTCTCCTGTAGTTGCCACGGGGGCAGCTATGCTCGGATACCTCCTGTTCCGAGTCACTATGCTGATCATTCCAACATACCCCTGCATTGGGCAATTCTGCGTGACTTCATTCACTTGGAGGGGTTTTGCCGGTGCATCATGAGCGGGCAAAGGGTCCTTGAAGACCCCCATATTTTGGTTGCCTGGTGCTATGGGGTTGTCCACCACTAATGTTTTGTTATCTATTAAATCTTGCACCAAGCCTTTGAACGTCCAACAAACGTTAAGATCATGTCCCCTCCGTCGATGAAATCGATAATACAATTCTTCTCTATAGCCCTTTGGTTTCGGCGCGTTGGGGTCTATAGGTTGGACCTCTGGGAGGTTGATCAGATTCATCATAGACAAGCGGTCGAATAGGGAGTCTCTAGACTCCGTATAGGGCATAAACTGTCATCGAGGGCAATGCATCTGATTCTACTTTTGTCGATTGTTCTCTTGCTCATAGTTGTTGGGAGGCACTGCCTGATAATTGCCCTTTTGAGGCTGCGTTGCTTGGGCAGGCCTGGGGACATTGATTGCAACCTGATTAACCGCTATGGGTTTTTGTTGCGTGGTCCCAGTCTTGTTGTTGCTTTTGGACCATTCCTTTTTCTTAGGTTTTGCAATTTTGCCATCATGAACTTTAATCTCCTCTATGATCTTGGCTTGCGCCAAGGCTTCTTCCAAGGTGGCATATTGTTGCAGCTGCAATAGCCCAGAGATTGGTCTTAAACAACTCTTGGCAAACATCTATGTGAGATCGGACATCGGAGGGAGGTATGGCAGCTTTGAAAGCAGCGTCCTCCATCGATTCCCATATGCTGCCATGGTTTCCTCTTCATATTGCTTGAGGCTAGCAAGATCACTTAGCGATGCCTTCTTCTTAGTGTTGAAGGCAAAGCGTTCAAGGAATGCATCGACTAACTGATCCAAGCTGTGGATGCTATGCTTTGGTAATTGTGTGAACCAGTCCGAGGCAGGGCCTACGAACGTGGTTATCAATGTTCTCAATAACAAGGCATCATTGTCCTGAATGCCAAAGCATTGGCTCAGGAACCTAGTTATATGCTCTTGAGCATCCTCCTCCCCTTTAAAGGTTGCCAACTGGGGCAGCTTGAAATGTTTGGGGTAAGGAGGTGCTGGTACTGATGGATGCACTGGATTACTATGGAGTAATCGTAAGGTGGGATTTTGGGGCCCAAAAGTTTTAGTTTCCATAGATTCCAAATGCTCTAACAACGCTTTGTATGCATCGGAGGACTTGATCTCCTCCTCTGTAACTTGTTCCCATTGCGCATTGCGGGGAACTGGAGGCCTATAGAGGGGTGGCCGGATAGCACCCCCTCTGCCTTGATAGGGCATTTTAGCCCACTCTTCTTCTTCTTCATACTCCTCATAGTTTTCTTGAGGAGTAACTGGGTGAGACCTATGCACATGGAGAGGTACCCTTGGAGGGTATCCCTCATTGTCTCTGGGAGTGGCCTCCCGCTCCTGCCTATGAGGCCTTGGAGGCAGCATTTGGTTGGGTCTTGGAGACCTATCTTGCACTATAGGATTGTGCCTCTCATATGCCTCTACTCTTGGATTGTGAGGGTTTGGAACCCTCTCAGGCACAACGTCCTGATGCAGCTCATCTGCTTGCTGTCGAATGCGCTCTTTGTTGAGGCGGCATAGGTGTTCCAACTGCTGTTGGTCCTACTCTAGTTGCACAATCTGAGCTTGACGGGCGGCATGTCTGGCGAATGCCAGGTCAATTTGATCTGCCGTCTTGATCTTAGGAGGCTTGGATGCCTCTCCTATATACCTATCATGGCCTCGGTGACCCGAGACCTCCATAGGTTGCTTCCCTCTGTCGAGGTTAGCTGCATTCACCTGAGGCTCTGGCCTCGCTAGGTGATCATGGTATATAGCAGGTGCGGAAGCGCATTGCTCCCATGCTGTATATTGCTCTTGAGGGACGCAAAGGTCTTCCTCATAATCCCCTTCATATATGTGAAAGGGGCGGGCGGAGTTAGCTCGCCCTGCCAGGAGAGCCTTGTGCTCTCGATTTGGCTTGGTGTTTTGAACAACTATAGGGGGAAGAGGAGGGATATCGAAATGATAGGGCCTCTCTTTGCGGACCCCCTACTGTTCAGGCGCCTCATTGCATGGTGACCACTCATAGTGAGCTTCTAAGGGAGGCTTCCTATGGATGTACCCTTCTTGGAAGGGTGTGTGTTGGGTGCTATGCTGACAAGGGGTCTCCTTAGAAGGGGTGCCCCTATAGCCTCATTCTGTCAAGGCACAAAGTGGACTGTTGTGTGTGTCTGGCCACCAAGGTGGAATAACCAAATCCTTGGAGCTGTAGCGGAGGTGACTTGTCCCCCCTTGCACACTCTCTGCAGCTTCTCGCCCGTGAGTGGGCTTGGCTATGAGTGAATACCATGGTGGTACCCCTCTACAAGATGCGCAAATTTTTGTCTTTTTATGATTTTTCTAATTTTTATGTTACACTAAGCAAAAAATACACACACACGCAAAGCGATGATTATCTCGTTTAAAGATTAATGGTGTGTCCTAAACCTGGTTTTAGTGTGTTTTGATGATTTTTGTTTTGTTTTTGAAGGTTTTTGTAAAGAACGTTTAAATGCATAATGAAGGCTCATATGACTCCCATAAATGGTCGCCCCTTCGATATACCATTGCCAGGCCGATATACCAACCTCTCTATATACCCGCCCTTACGAGAGGGAAACTATAGGTACGTGAGAGCAGATGGTACATGGTACGTAGGCGGTACGAAAGGGGGATTGCCCTATTTATGACACCTACCATAGAAGACTTATCCTCATGTGCTGGGAATCACCCCAGCGACACTCGATCAGCTTTCGTCAGGATTTACGTCTAGCAACAGTGACAATCGGGGTAAATGGATGCAAAAATCAAGCCAAGGTGGTGATGAAATCCACCGTTGGTCTTGATCAAGGGCTGGGGTTTTACGACCAGCTCCTTGGTTTAAAAATGCCACGTGATGTGTGTGGTTTTATTTTAATAAAAATGAAACATGCAAAAACAACTTTCCCTAAGAAAGCAAAAATTGATAGAAAATAGAAACAGAAAAGCAAAAAATGATAAGAATAGTTTAGGACCCTTACCTCTTCTCTTCCTAGACCTACTGCTTCTGACTCTCGGCTCTAAAATTGCATAGATAGAAATTCATCTCTGGGTGAGATGAATACCATAATAGAATTTGTCCAGGTTGAGATGAATTCTAATTCGTCCTTGGGTGAGATGAATTACAGTCCTGTATTCACCATAGGCTGGAACGAACAATAGTGAGAGTTCAAAAAATGGTACCTGTAAGCAAGAAAAAACAAGTTTTTGATCAGTTTCTTGATCTCAAAAAATAGGGGACAGGGTCCCACCATGATCGCCACTGAAAACATGAGATTTCGGAAGTTGTAAAGGAAACACTAATGCGATGCATTACAAAACGAAAAATAACGCTTAAGTCCTATGAATTGAAATGCATGAAATAGAGAAAAGAGACGAATTGAAATGAGATAAAACAAGTATAGAAAGCACAACCCTTTTTATTTATACTCTTTTAACATCGGTTACAAAGATGTCTCCTCCCTTTTTAGGGGCTAGGAGCGTTAACATGGTTTCGGTTACAATCATGACTAGTGATCCTCCTTCCGCGTGCCCACATGTAAAATGGGCGGGCCAAAGTGTTGCCGCCACTGGTGTTGATGAATCTTCAATCCTTGCTGCTCCTCCTGCGTTCAAAGAAACAACAAATCGTTAGTAGCACCTATTGCAAAGATGAAGTGTTTGATCTCTAAAAATAATGAAGGATGCATGCATAAGATTAACTAAATCGATAAGTAAAATGACTCCAAATAACCTGCAAATTTGATAGAGACTAGGGAACATTACCAGAGGGCCATTGCCATTAAAATAGTCAGAAAATTCATCATGAATTTCTATTCGTCCGGGGGGACGAATAAACCTGTAGAAAATTGGGATTCGTTCCAGGTAGGGACGAATAAACCTGCAATAAAGTGGTTAAGGGCACTGCTCAAAATGTCCTATCTGAGGGACTCTAGGTGACCTACAAGGTTAGGGTTTAGGTAAATGGGGGTATTTTGGGAAGACCCAGAAGGTCGGATTCCTCCAATTTTGCCTCTATCACCCAGATTTTGATAATGTTGACTCGCCATGTTAGTGAAGACAAGATATAAACTAAACATGGTAGAAAATGCTTGAAATCAACTGAAACTTGAAATATAACCTATTTAAATAGCATAAAAAAAAATGCAAAAATGATAGTGGGAAAATCTGCCATAGATCCATAATCATCTCGGGGTGGAATGATTAGACCTGCAATAATGCGGGGCATGCCCACGGGCAAGGCGCCCATCGTTTGGGTCTCTGTTTTGGCACCAATCCACTTGGAATTGGTCCAAAACTTGTTATTGAGTGTTGTCGTCGAATTGGTTTGGCAATGTGGTCAAGTGTTGGGTTTTGGATCCGGATTCACACTTCCAATAACCACCCAATGACCTCCCTTGCAAAAGAGATCAAGGATGTGGAAGAGGTGAATCAAAGGTGAGGCGTGGTAGTAAATTGGCAGCACTTCATTGCTCAAAATGCTCCCAACCTGTTCCCTTTTTTGGGTGAGGAAACTCACCATTTTATAGACCCAAGGGGTCTCTTTGGATGGGCATGCATGGGCGCCACGTGGCAGTCATGCCTTCCCATGAGGGAGGAGATTCCTCCCTGATTTGGGCTTTCATGACTGCCCTTGTAACAGTCCTCTAACGCTCAACTTGCTCACCTACGCACGCATGCAAGGCAGGGAGGCATTAATTGACTGCCCTTGGCTGCCACTTGTCAAGATTTTTCTTTTTGCCCGTTGAACCTGGAATTCGCCCTACCCAGGAACGGATTTGGAGCAGAGTGCCTGAAGGTGCCAAATTGCTTTTTGACCTTCCAAAACTGTAGTGTGAGTGGTTAGGACCACTGTTTAACCTCTGAGGGCTGCCCTGGGGGCTGTGTGTGTCAAAGCGATCAGTGTTTGCAGTCACATAATCGGATTGGTGCTGTTTTGGTGTCTACAAGAATCAAAAAGGAAAGTCATGGTAATATCAATATCATCCCCAGAGAACATGTTCAAAAAGGGGAAAAAGCCTTTGTCTTGGAGGATATTATCAGCCAAAATGTCAGACTCATAGGAGCTAGGTTCGATAAAGTCACTCGACATGGTGGGGGGATGGGAGGTTGGGTGGAGGATAGGGAAAGGTGGGGCAGGGGTAGACGACAATGATGGTGGGTGGACAAGAAAAGGATGGCAAGGGTGGAAAGGCTAAAGATTATAAAGGTGAAGGAGAGAGGGGTCTGGAAAGGGAGGAGGTGACAGGTAGCAGGGGAAGAGGGTTGGCACGTGGAAGGACCAACCAACAGGAGGGAAGTAGAAAAGGAAGGTATAGGGACTAGGCAAGTGACTAGAGAGGAGGTCGGACAAAAACTAAGAGGATTGGAGGAAAAAACCATGACCCTTCGTAGTCTCGGGCTGAGGAATCTCAAGTTACAATGTTCCACGCGTGCCAGGTAGTTA
Organism: Wollemia nobilis; assembly: GCA_028583015.1. NCBI lineage: Eukaryota > Viridiplantae > Streptophyta > Pinopsida > Araucariales > Araucariaceae > Wollemia > Wollemia nobilis. Next base: position 728,107 of record JAQPPZ010000613.1, on the reverse strand, counting down.
GAGGAGGTGGCATGCTCCATGGAATTGAAGGGAAACAACACCCGCCACTACTTTCTTGGGCCAAAGAAACTCGAGACATGAGACTCCAAATGAGTAAGTTTCTTAGGTGAAGTGGCCTGCTCATGGATGTGCCATGTACACAGACGGGGGATGTGGAAAGTTGTATCGATGCGACTTTGGGAAGTCGGATAGATGTTGGAAGAATGCAACCTATGAATCAAGGAATTCTACCTCTAAATCTACTGCCAATAGGTGAGGTTATCAGAATTCATCATGAATCTATCATTGGAATCCATATTTTGGGATCTACACAAGCTAAACAAAAGGTGCCAATGATTGAAAAAATTGTTAGAAATCATGCCAATAGGATTTTCCCAACGGAGCAAGCACGAGCAATGAGAGGTGGTAGAGATTTGTGGAAGGATAAGGGGTGATGGGTGATGATGATGGCATACTCATGGAGTTTTAGGCGATGGCCGCAATGAGGGAGGTGGAAGCTGAGTTGGTGGTGGTGGTAATGGTGTCAAGAAAACATGTCAGCATGGGAATCCTATTTTTTGAAAAGGTGATCCTTATTGAGATAAGGATTGGTCATGATGACATGGAGCGGGTGAGGCTGACACGAATGAGGGAATTTTCTCCTCATGAGGAATACGATGACTTAGGACCTTCCTCTATGATGGGGAATATTTGCTTTGATGGTTTTCTTGGTTAACAATGGTCTAAATTTCCTTAGGTAATTCATTGTGCTAGATTTGGATATTAGTCATGTTGACCCCTATATTGGCGAGCTTATCGACAACCTTGTTGGATTCCCTAAAAGTGTGTTGAAAGGTAACTTCCTACATGTTAAGGACAAGATTCCTTGCTTCCTCAATGTAATCTCTGACTCTCCAAGAGGGTTTAGAGTTGGTGTTCTTAATATAATTGATGATATTGAGAGAATGTCCTTTGACTATCAAATTGGTAGTAAGATCTTTGATCAATTGTAAGCCCCTCCACATACTTTTCGCTTCAGCTACATGACTGGTCTACTCTCCAAGTCCCTCAGCAAAGGCAAGGACAATATTACCTTGATGATTTCTTAGAATGCCTCCTACTCTAGCCTTACCTAGATTTCCTTTAGCAGCTCCATCAAAATTGAGTTTGGTCCATCCTTGAGGGGGAGGAATCCAGAATGACTCCAACCGGATTGAGGATTGTGGATGAACATCCTCTAAGGACAATCCTAATTCTTTACCTAGATCCAAATCAGCTTTGGAAGTAGGTTTGGAAGAAGGGGGAATGAGGAAGGCATTTTCCAGGGTGAAGGCCAGGATTTTGGAGGATATAAGCTTAGGGGCCTTAGGCTTAAGGGAAAAAACTTTGTTATTTCTTTCAAGCTAGACTTGCCAAAGGAAATGGTGGAGGGATATTTTCTAGAATAACTTGAGGCAAGGATCATGGAAAGGTCTAGGCCAATGATTTAAAAGGTATCCTATGGAGTAGGGTATAGCCCATTGAATGTGAAAAGAGTGGTAAATGGAATTGAGGATGGAATAGGAGAATGGACAATGGAGAAACAGGTGGTTGGTGGATTATAGAGCATTTTGGCATAGGAAGCATCTGTTAGGAATAGGAATTCCTTTTTTAATGAGGTTGTCAATGGTGAGGATCTTCTATTGGATGGCAAGCTAGGAAACAAAAGAGACCTTAGGGATGAGGTACTTGATCCAAACTTGCTTAAAAGGTAACAGACTTTCCTCATCGTCAATGAGGAGGAGGTAGGTTATTTTTATTGAGAATTCTCCACTTTTGGTAAGCTCCCAAATGATTTGATCAAAGGGCTTGGAGAAGATAATGATGGTGGATGAAAGAAGGGATTTTTGCAAGTTGGATTCAAGGGGAAAGACCAGACAAATGATTGGATTCCAAGAAGGAATTCTACTGAGAGTTATGAAGTTTGAAACCTTATGTCCTATCCTTGCATCAGTAAAAGTCTTAAGTTTGGACAAAATAGGATCATTAAGGAGGGGTTCTTGCCTTATCCAGTTATCATTCCAAAAATTGATATTGGAACCATCTCCTAGTTTCCACCTCAGACGTTTCTTAATTAGGGGCCTAGAACTCTTGATGGAATTCCAGAATGCTGATCCTCTATTGGGGATGTCTTCATTGAAAAAATCACCATTCTGAAGGTACTTCCTCTTGGTAATTAAGATCCATGCAGTGTTGTCTCTGGATATCAGCCTCTAGACTTGCTTGGCTATTAGGGCAGTGTTGAGATTATGAATTCTTCTAAGGCATGTTCCTCCCTTGAGTTTAGGTCCGCACACTTTATCACATACATTATTTTTTAATTATTGACTTATGTACCTTTTTCCAACCTATATTATTCACAAAGGACATGACACAACATTACACTTGCAACAAATTCACATGTCCATGACACCTTGTTACTAGAGAAAAAAGACAATTAACCATGTTTAGATAGCAAATCCACCTCCCAAAAGAAGAAGTGACAAGAGGATTTGTCAGTTTGGCAATTTTGACAAGTTTTGTAAACCGTACAGGTAGGAGTAAATCGTACAAGTAGGAGGAAAATCAAAAAACCTGAAGGGAAAATCATACAATGTGCAATTAAATAAAATGAAATGTATGGGAAATGCAATTTAAGTTGTAATTGTGCATGAATTTGATAAATAAGGTGTTTAGACTTGGTAAAAGTCATAATTATGCATTTCTTTATGCATGGATAGTTATGAGTAATGAATTGCCTCAGGATCCACTTTGGAATACCCTGGGAAATGTTATATAAGACCCCCTTTTCATTTTTGATACTCTGGTTACATTCAGGTTAGTCTGGGAATGGTAGGAGTTTTGGCTATGTTTAAATGTGAAGTGTTGTTGCATATCTATGATTGTTGAATACCATTATTGATTGTAAAATATTATTGAATAGTAATGAATAATAATCACAATTCATAGTTTCTATCATGTATTGTACGATCCTAGAAGGGTAGAATAGTATTTTATAGTTTATATCTCTTGCATGTACTTTTTTATTATTATTGCTACTTAATGCATTGCTATGGAGGAATTGGATTAAAACAGAACTGGTGTGGACCTGATGAATGATCTGTGATGATGATTAATTCAATAAATATGTAATGGAGTCTTTTGTACAATTTTTATACGTGCCATTGGATATAGAACTCTCTCCAATCCTGATAAAGTAACTTGCATGTTGGTAGAAATAGGATTGATTGCCATATTAAATCCTTACAAAAATTATCTATGATATATTGGCCTAGGAGAATATCCAATTTAGAACTTTTTTGTACTTTCATTTCGTATGCCAGAGCTCTTACAAATCGTACAGAAGGCACTTACTTGATTTGGCATTTTACGTGATTAAGGAAAATTTACTCGATTTGGTAGCATTGAGAAATCAAACAATTTAGTTACAAAACTATGTATAGTAGCTTAAAAAAATGAATCTAAAATATTGGCTAAGTGTGAAATTGTAAAATCTCTGTCATTGTATGATTTGGGATCGTACATTGGTACGATTTGGGTTCCGTACAAGTTATTCTGTTATTGCAAATTAATAGTTGTAAATATTGTACGATTATACGATTTGGTCCATTGATTAGGAATAGCAAATTGATCATTCTAAACCCTTGAGAACCACCTACCCACTAGAAATACTACATCCATGTTCTAAATTTGGCATCGTTGTCGTATTTGGATGGACCCATTACCATTTGATAGGTTATGCCAAAGTGTGCTACATTTGGTACCGTTGCCATAGTTGGACGGACCCATTGCCATTTGATAGGTTGCACCAAAGTGTGCTACATTGGCATCGTTGCCTTATCGAATTTGGAATTTTTGTTAAAATGGGTCAAATTGACAAGTAAGAATACTATAAAATTGGAGGTGAATGATAGACACCAGTGTGCAAAGGCGTAGGATACGAGAAGTACGAGAGAACATTCCAGTAAGAAGGAGCACAAGAATTGCTTGAAGAGAGAATGCAAGTAACTCAGATCATAGTATACATGAACCAAAAATAGAGCAAGTTTGGGCATCTAAGAAGGATATTTTGAGGTATTGTTGATAGAGATAGAAGAGGAGGTAGTAGAACCAACTAGTGTAGAGAAGCGAGTTGATAGAGAAGTAGTGCACGAGGAAGGAGAGTGAATGGTGACACCTGAGAAAGTGATGGAAGGGTTGCAAGGGAGTACAGAGGATGGGATTCAAGCACTAGGGAAAAAAGGTATGAGGTCTCAAGAGGAAGGACCAAGACCATCTCCCTCACATCAATGAAGAAAGTCACAAAGTGAAGATGCATGTGAGTTTTATCAATAATTGGTGGGAAATAATAAGATACCTTGAATAGAAACTTCTGATGACAAGCATAGTGAAAAACCCCTAAGGTAGAATCAATTAAGGATTCTAGGTGATACTTCGTCAAATGAAGAAGAAGAACCACTAGCAATGGCTAGTATAGCTACGAAGGCTGGGAAAGAAATATGCCCACCCTTCAAGGGTGTAAAGGGAAAGTTGGTCACTAGTGATGTAGTTTGTGACACTTCTCACAATAATAAAAGAGGAAAAATATGGTATGACATGGAATATGTTAACATGGAAGATGTTTTCATGGAATATGTTGACATAGAATCTGTTTTTATGGAAGATGTTGTTATGGAATATTTTTCCCAAATAGAACAACCCATCATACAATAAAAATTACCTAGATAAGAATGGGATTGTACAATTTTGCAAGAGGGAACTATACGTTTTCTAGGTGAAATCATATAGTTGATAGAGATTGTATGATTTCAAGTCAAATCATACAATTTGAGATTGTACAAGATGAAATTGTATAATGTGACATCGTACAAGATAAAATCATACAAATCAGAACCATACAAGGTGTTTCATCAGTGGTTAATACAGGTAACACGAGAGGTATGTTGTCCCTCGACCCTACAAGGGATACTATTCCTTGACCCTGCAAGGGGGCTCCCACCCCCTTGACCCCATAATAGGTAGCAATGGGCTTTACCCATCATGTTGATGATGTTGTTCATATTGATCGTGTTTAAGGCCACAAGGTGGTGTGAGCTACATAATGAAGAGATACTAGTTATCGAAGACCTTTGGAATCAACAAAATATAAAGGAGCTTAATAAGTGATAATAGTACATTGTTCAGAATTGGGTTAAAAACCAAAAATGGTAGCCCCTCCTGAGAGAAAAGAAAAAAGAAAAAGAAAAAGAAAAAATAAAATTCCTTAATTGTGAAAATCCCTCGACATGCAATTAATAAGGAAGTGGATTGAAAACCAGAAACGACGACCTCTTCAAGAGAGAGAAAATAGAAAAATTTCTCTAAGTAATAGATCGTACAAGTCAAATTTTAAACTAAAAAAGCATAAGTGGGAGATTGTACAAGCAAAAATGGAAAAAGTACATGCAAAATCATACAAATAAGCATGTTGTATGATTTATATTGTACAGTGTATGATTATGGGTGTCGTTGTACAATTTTCAACCGTCGCATTTAATGTTCGCATGTGTGGAATGATGTGTTGTTGAAAAAACACAGGAAAAAGATAAAATCACATGGGAAGACGATGAGTTGTCAATCATCCAATCAAGGAATATGGAACAAATTTGTATATCAAAATGGTCAATGATTAAATTTAAGGTAAAATATCAAGGGGTACTTGTCTTGCAAGCTGGAGACTCTGTTACACCAGATGAACAAGGAATGTGGTCATGGTACACTAGAGTGGCAGTGATATCATTGAGAAGTGCGATAATATGATCTAGATGGATGGATGAACATGGTTGGCATTTGAATTATGGCTTTAGCTGTTAGCAAGATATGAGAAGGTTCCCAAACAATGACACATCCACCGCATCGCACCACATGAGACACCTCTCAAATGTGTATATATCCATTTCTTAATGGATACCTATTTAATAAATGGACTTAGTTACCTCCACCAAATATAACTAAACATTTTTTTAAGCATAACTAAACAAATGTTAAGAATATTCCATTAATATTATATTAATATTTATTATAAAAATAGTTATATTTATAATTAAATTAGTACAAACATATAGTTGATACATTTCCAATCATGTAATATATAAAAAAATATATTCATAGTTCATTAAGTATTCGAAAGTTCATGGATTAGAATACTAATAATAGTTCATTATTTACATCATGGAGAATATAGATACACTCAATTGTTCATAACACTTGTGACTAGAACATACACAATCGTAGACTATTAATAGGTGTGGGTCTTATTGATTTTTATCATCTTGTAAATAAAGGACAAACCCTACTATTTACATTTAATATATCATAAATTTTTAATTAACTATTTGTACAAAGATAGGGTTTCTGTTGTGATCGAAGGCTACGACGAGCATGCAACAACAAGGATGGAGGTTGCAGTGAGGATGGACATGGATAGGAGGGCTCCAGAGATGATGTGGAGGTAGGCGAGGGCAAAGCCCAAAAGGAACCAAAGCACCAACAACAATGACAACACTTCTCTTTGTAAAAGGGGTGTAAACCCTAGGCACAGTCAAGCGATAGAACAAAGAAATAAATTTGGATACCATATTCACAAAAGAGATGCAAATCCTAGGTGCAGTAAAGCATTAAATGAAGAGAGTTGTTCATAGAATGTCTCTTTGAGAAATCCTCTTTGGTCAGAAGAAATATTTCTCAAGGATATTTGGGTTCGTAGGTGGATGAACCTATGCCCTCTATCAAGATTTCAGAGGATGAATTTGGGTTGGATATAATTGATCATGAATCCCAAAAAATTATTTACAAACTCAAGGGCAAAATACCAGGCCTCAAAGAGCTCAAATGATACTTTAAATATTGGTGGAGTACAGAATTCCGAGTAACTCTCTTACCAAAAAAATATTTTCTGTTTCTTTTTTCTGATTTAGCAGATAGAGTTAGGGTACTGGATTATAGATATAATTGGATTTTCAAAAAAAGGGCTGTCTATTTAAGACCTTGGACTCCTAGTTTCAACCCATTTACAAAAGAAGTTAATTTTTTCCCAATCTAGGTGAATATTTATGCTCTCCTTGTGGAGTTTTGGGGAGAGAAGATATTCACCAAAATCGGTAATGCCATTGGTGCATTCCAATATATGGATGCCCAAACTAAGGAAAATTTATCGAGTAAAATTAATATGAGTAAAGAAAAATTGGTTTTTTGGATGGATGTTTCAGTTCCTGGACCTCAATCCATTACTATCTCCTCAAGCAAAGGGGAATGGATCCAAAATATTGAATATGAAAACTTCTCCCTAATATGTTATGACTATCATCAATATGGCCACTTGAAGAAGAGATGCCTGAATATTTGATCATGCTTTGATTCCTCCTTGGTTGAGAAAGTCTTGAATGCAAATGATTCAAAACCTTCAAATGTCCTAGTTTAGAAGAAATAAGATCATCCTCTAGATGCACCAATTATCCAATAGGAATCATGCAAGCAATACTCAATTCCAAAAGGAGAATTTGAATCAGATCATTGAGAAAATCCAAGTGGTTACTAAAGACCATCCTATGATTATATGGAAAATATTTCAACCTCACATAGTATTCTCGAAGCTAATTATGAAACAATCAGTGATGGTCAATTTTCTAAAAATGAAGATCCTACAAAATGTGGTACAACTAGATATTACCTCATGATATTGAAGTGAAAAAATACATTCTCATATCTTGCCACTCTACAGGACGAAGAACCTCTGCTACAAAAGAAAAATAATCAAATTGATTTCATCTTTGATGGATGACTATTATGTTTTTTTTCTTCTATTTATTGGAGTTATGTGTCATGTAAGGGTTGTTCTTGTTGTTAGTTCCTTAAAAAAAACATTGATTATGGAACCTTAGTAGTTTGAGGAAGATGGAAAATATCTTTGATAGAAAAACAAATATAGGTATGCTTTAATTAACTTGTTAGAAATGTAATGAGAGCAATGTATTATTTTATTTTTGTAATGGGAGTGGCCCCCAATAGAAGCCACACATAGCTTATATAAAAAACATTAAATATGTCATAGGCTTCCACTTTATATATCCCAAAATATTAGTGGAAATATTGGTCATAGTGAATAATAATTGTAGATAAGGTGCATGAAACTATTTACAAGTACATATATCCATTCAATAAACATATTCCTCCTTACTATCATCATAGTGAGGATCTTCATCATGTTTGCAAAGCCTAAGTCTTAACTATTTCTCTCACTAGTAACCAATGCCTTATCTATGTTCAACTTGCATTTATTAGATCCTTGGATTATTAAAAACTATTCATCATGATATATGATCCTTTCCTTTGTAATAGAAACACATAAGTTTTCTTTTTAAAATATTCTTTATCTTTGGAGAGGGATGTCTACCTAAATAGATAATATTAATCTTGTTGTTTTCAAGTTATACAATTTTCTCTATAATTGAGTCATTTTTCTTTACTCGATTTTCTTTATCAATCAAAGAGAAAATTATATCTTCCAAATTGGGATTAATTTTGTTTAATGTGAACAATATTGACTTGTCATGTACAAAAATCTTGACCTTCAAACCTTTCAATAATGATTGTCTTCTCCATGAGTGACAAGACAAAAATTCTCCCTACCCCCTTAATCAAAAACAAATTAAAAGGGTGTCAAGTACTACCAACAATTATATGATAAAAAAACTTGACCAAATAATGAGTTGACATTTTTGGCTTTATAAAAAAATATATTGATTAAAAGGAACCTCTTCACTAAATAACTAAACATAATTTTTTTTAATTATTGACTTATGTTACCTTTTTCCAACCTGTATTATTCACAAAGTACATGAAACAACATTATACTTCCAACAAAGTCACATGTCCACAACATATTGTTACTTGAGGAACAAGAAAATTTACCATGGACTTACAAGTCATGGAAAAATTACTATATTTATAAATTTAATACCTCCAACAAACTAAGTGGAATTTGACTCTCCTTTACACATGTTATGTTGCATAATATTAAGCATCCATCTATTTACGTTACTAAATTAAATACTTATCACAAACCTTGCACATAGATACAGATGAAATATATTTGTGTATAATTTTTACAATGAGAAGTAACTCATGTTGCTTATGTTAGAAACCAAAATTTATATCAAAATATTTTAGGAATTGATATATTAAGTTTGAATGAGGCTATGTAAATACCTAGACTTCTCCTATTATGATGCTTGGATCATCAACCGGTTTTAAATAACTAAAAAATGGTGAGAATTTGCATATTTGTATTGTGGATCCTAATATCTTATGACTTGACCTCCTACAAAATAGTCTTTTGATGGGTTTTTAGCATAGGTTATAGATGTGGAACCCAAATTTGTGACACCAAGGATGATGATTGATGGAGAAATATTTATCAAGGTGTCAATATAGTTGAAGAATATGATGAGCCTCTTATATAATGCCCATGCTATATAGATATTTTATTATCATCAGATAAAATAATGATCCATTTCCATCAGTTGATAGAGCCAAGTGTGATTTTTGGTTGTACCTTTAGTCATGCCCACTTTTTCATCAAAAGCTCATTTGCCTTTTGTAGTGAATTTTCAATACAAAGTTTTTTTTTCCTTAGAAAGGTTTTTGGAAAAATGATGAAGTAGAGGCAATTCTTGTTGAGGGTAGAGAAAGAAGCATTAGATCAAATATGGGAAAAAATTCTAACAAAAAGGTAACATTATTTTATAGAAGTCTTGACCAAAAAGTAAGAGGCAAGAGTTTCGATGACCCACATATTAGATAAAAGTTCCAAGAAAAAAAGACAATGAAAAGTTCTCAAGGGTGTAAGAAAATCAACTTTAAGAGGTTTGAAATTGAAAAATATCCAAAGGAGGAAAGGGAAGAAAATTTCTAAAGAAGGGATCACAAGTTGCAAAAAAATTCCAAACGCAAATGAGATGAAAGGTTGAAAATTTGGACTATCCACAAAATGGGTTTGATAAAAGACTTTCACAAACCTTTTGATAAACATCTAGCCTAGCCATAAAAAAATATAAAGGTCCGACGAATGAAGAACAGTAAAAGTTCCAAGAGTTGTCTAAGTTGAAAATCAATGAGTAACATGATTTCAAAGGGAAGCTAAGGAGAAAATAGAAGTAGTCCAAGAAGGAAGATTAGTTAGATACAACAAATTAGTAGGAAGTAAGGAGACTATATTGTGAGACTCCACGACAGGGGACCCTATCAGCCCCATGTTATTCATCATTGTGGTAGAGGCTTTAGGCAGAACCATAAAAATTCTTGTAGTTCAAGGCTAATATCGGGAATCAAGGTAACATATCTCACTAGGGCTATTTCTCACCAACAATTCATGGATGATACCCTTCTATTGACTAAGGCATCGGTGGTTGAGGCCAAAATAATTAAATACATCCTACAACTCTACGAGGATGTTGCTGGTCAAAAAGTTAATTTCAGTAAAAGTAAGTTATATTTCTTGAACACCCCCATTCAGAGGCAAGAAAGGATTGCATAAATTTTAGGGTGTGATATAAAAAACCTCCCCACTTCTATCTTGGTCTCTCTCTTTTCATTGGTTCTCTGAGAGATTCAATGTGGGACAAGGTTATTGAAAGAATTAAAAAAAAACTTGCTGGATGGAAAGGTCATCTTCTATCTCAACCAAGAAAGCTGACCCTCACTAAGGCCTCTCTTCAGAGCATTCCAGTCTATTTCCTCTTCATTTTCAAAGCCCCTGTGAAGGTTTTCCAAAAAATTGAGAAACTCCAAAAAGAATTTTTATGGACTAGATCAGAGGAGAAAAAAAGGATACGCCTTGTAGGATGGACAAAAGTGTGAAAACCCAGGGAAAATGGGGGCTTAGGTCTAAGGAGAATTGCTCATATAAATTTAGCTTTACTAGCTAAGCAGGTGTGGTACCTCATTTTTGGTGAAGAAAATGAATGGACAACTATCATCAAATGAAAGTATCTTCAAAATATGGAATTTCTAAGTGTCTCAGTTCCAATCAGAGGTTCTGCTTTTTGGAAAGCAATTCTCAATTGTAAGGAAATCATAAAAAAAGGTTTAAGATGGGTTTTAGGCAATGGTTAGAGGATAAATTACTGGAATGATAGGTGGGCTAAGGACAAACCACTGACACAATATCATAACTTAGCCCGAATTAAATATATCACGAAATAACTCATTGGTAGAAAAGTCTCCGATTATATGGTTGAGGACAAAGGTAGAATGAAGTGGAAACAAATAAGGATTCAGGGATTTCAAGCGGAATCAAATGATATTTGTAACATTATTGGGCAATAGTTTATCCCCATGAGACCCAAGGAAGATCATGTGACTTGGGATCCTACGAAAAATGGGTAGTTCACTATTAAATTAGCTTATAAGCTTCTGCTTGATGACGAGGATTTTGTCCTCCAAAAGGACTTAGTTTGGATAAAAAAATTAATTCCAAAAATTGTAGTATTTTCATGGCTAGTTATCCAAGGAAGAATTCTAACCATTGATAATATGTTTCATAAAGGTATTTGTATCACTAATCATTGTTATCTGTACAGGGCTAATTGGGAGACCATTTATCACATTTTCCTTGAGTGCCCTTTTTCCTTGACTGTCCTAAGTGGGGTTTTTTAGGCCTTCAATTTTTAATGGGTTAAACCAGCCATCGTACTTGATTTATTCCTCCAGTGGCCTTACCCCTTTTCAAGCCAAAGACTTAGATACATGTGGAAAATTTGTCTCAATCACTTTCTTTGGTAGGTGTGGTTAGAAAGGAACCATGGAGTCTTTAATGAGTCTATCCATGATCATCAAACTATCATTGCCAAGATCCTATCCTTTACCAATGAGAATGTGAACCTTATCCCTTTTGATAGCTGTAAACCTCATCTGCAGGAGACCACGGTTGCGCAATATTTAAGCTTAACCTTGTTAGATGAGTCTATGCCTAGGGTAGTCAACTCCAATGTTAAGTGGTCTCCACCTCTTATGGGTTGGTTTAAGTTTAATTTTTATGGAGCAGCTAAGGACAATCCTGGTAGAGCAGGCACTGGTGGTATTGTGTGAGATCATAATAGGAATATGATGTTTGCATTTTTTAAATATTTGGGAACAAGGACGAACAACGAAGCTGAAGCTAGAGCTATGTGGAGAGGCCTTCAAATGACTCAAGACTTAAAATGCAATTTGATCATAGAAGGAGACTTTATGCATGTTATAAATCTCCTCAATAATTGGAAAACACCTCCTTGGAGGATTAAAACAATTGTTGAAGAGACTACGATCCTTTTCCAAGGAAGACAGGACAAAAAATCCGAACATGTCTTTCGGGAAGCTAACAAAATTGCTGATAAGCTGGCTAATTTGGGTGTCGATGGTGACAAACTTTTCAAATGGGAACATGGTGTCCCGAGTGAAGTAGAGGAGCTTATTCAACAAGAATACCAAGAATGATAGTCGAATTTACCAATAGGGAAGGCATTGTAAGTTCGAAGGCTAGGAGTATTCCCGTCTCTTTTTTGAATTGGCATCACAATAAAAATTATCTGAGCTGTCAGTATTTGTGGATGCTACTTGGAAATACCAAAAATACTAATGGGGATAGTCACATGTCAGATAACATGGCTCCTAGTCATCTTAGTAATTTGAGGTTGGTTGATAATCACAGGGAATGAAAGAAATGACAATATAAGACTTCGAACCAAAGCCACGTGGACCACCAGATAGCCATCGCCATAAATCTAGCCAGTAGGTTCACTTCTCTAAGGCTGATTTGCCAAGACAGTATGTGGTACCAAAGCATGAAATATACAAAAGAAAGCAATTACCAAAGAATTATTAAGAGTAACTATCAATACAAAGCTTGTGGGAGTTTTTTTCAGTATTCTGCTATGTTTCTGCAACTTTTTGTTTCTCCATTGTCTCAAGGAAGGGATTCGTGTCTGTTTCTTTTTTGTAATTATGATGCATGTGTGTTTTATCGGGGTATACCCAAAATGTTGTGTGGGAAGTTTCTTTTTGATAATAGGCTATGTGCCTTACCAAATGTAATGGCTTTGACAGTATGTAGATTTTACATATATAGGATCCTTAGTAAGGATATGTTCATCAACAACCCTGGGCTGATTTTTGTAAAAGGTTTTGGGTCAACCTGTTAAACCTGATATTAATGCTATAGTATCTTATCTACCAAAAAAGAATATTGTGAGACTCCATAATTGGTGCACACTCTCAGAAGGGAAGAAGAGTTGAACTTATGATCCATTTTTAAAAGAGTTAAGGATCACCTACTAACATAACCTAATCTAAAAAATCCAATAAAAGTGGTAGGTATATAGAATATAGGAACATGAAATTTATAATAAAAACACCCCCAAATTTGACAACATTGATTACAAAATATGGGTGTGCTTAGTTTTTAGGTTCCTTAGGGTAATAGTTGAGATTGTGAGCAGTAGTTGGGATTATTATTTAATGATTCTAAAGACAAATATCTTGAAGGACTAAAACAACATAATGAGAATTGGACTAAAGAGTAGTAGAAGGGCATCATCCAATTCCTACACAAAGTTTTGGAAGGAATATTTCACGATTTTGTTTATAAATAGTAGTTTTCTAGGAATTAAAAGCATTGGCTAGTTTTTATTTGTCACCTTCATTTTATTTTGTATAATATTATGGACCCAGATATTGAGTGGTTTTTAAAGCAAGATTTTGAGCCCTCACTTTTGACATGATTTGTAATATTCGTAATCAAACACACACACACACATATATATATGTAATTATGTATGCTTAAATCCATGACTACTAGGATTTTTCTAGTCTTATTTTTTGTGTGAATGTATGTTTATGTATATGTATAAGAGGCCATGACTATTTCATTTTTATCTCATTTCTTGTATGTGTAGTTTGTGCTTAACAGTGCTTGTAAAAAAGAGAAAGTATTCACTTTGAATTGTATTTACAAAAGACTCACGTGTTCATTTATCCCACGGTTATGTAGAAGAGTCTTATTATCTTGGCACATCGCCCCCAATTATCTTAGGATTTTTATTTTCCCTCTATTTCATGTGGTTTTTCTTTACATTTTCTTCTATGCACCAAAATTCTAGGTAAGGTTAGAATAGAGAGCATTGAAGATCATATCTTAAAAGGAGTCGACCTTGGAAAAAACCCTATAGGTAGTCTAATCAAGTTACTTCCTATGTTTTTATAATTTCCCTATTGTGTTTCTCTATACGAGGTATGATCATGAAGTCATTCCCTTACATCTGGTGATTGTGAAAATCGAAGAGGACAACAATTTAATGACACACCCAATGGGACCTAATTCCAACAATTGGTCTCATTCACTAGAAGTCAAAAGTTGACATTCTAATGAAGATATCAACTCATTTTATTATTGAAGAATTCCAAAAAATATTCACTTGGAAACTCCACTAAAGGTAAATACATACAAGAAGCCATCCATAAAGTATCATATTAAGATCTCAGTGAAGGTCTCAACCTATGTGCTTAAAGAAAACATGCATCATTCACCTAGAGACTCCATTTAAAGTAAATTCCTCATAAGTGTATGAACACAAGACCTACAACCATATACTTTGTAGCTACAAATGAGTAAGTGTTGGTACCTCTTCTCAACATAATTTTAAGAAGAAAAAAATCTTGGGGTTGAGACCAAAATATGGTTGTTCCACCATCTAGAGCATGTCCTACCTAGAATGATCAAGGTCCATTGATACCTTCAATTTTGCTTGTAGTATGGGATGATATCTCAACATCTACATTAAATTATCTTCCATACTTCACTAGCAAGGACTTAACCACATTGATTGAGCACCTGAAGCACATGGTCAACCACATGTGCACTTCATAATGTGGTAGATAAAAATGTAGCTCTAATACTATTGGTGGTATCATTAAGAGGTAAGGCACACAAGTGGTATATCTCACTTTAATCACATTCCATTGCTGATTGGGACCAACTTGATGCTTTGTTTGTTGAAAAATTTAGGGAGAAGGTAGATATATTATCTCTCTTGGAGCAATTATCAACCATAAAGAGAGTGCCAATGGATATCATGGATGATTTCAATGTTCAATTTCACAAACCATAACATTCAATATCTATTGAGATTCATCTTCTCTCATGTATGGAATTTATATACTATTTGAAGGCCTTAGATTATGAAATATCTATGATGATTGAGGCCAAGAGAAGAAAATATCTACTAGATGCTTATTAGATAGCCATCCAAGAAAAAATAATCTAATTTAGATTGGAAGACTAGTCCCTAGGTTGCCTATGCCTCTATTTCCTTGTATCCACTCCCCATACCAACCTCCTCAAGTTATCCAACCAAAAATCTCTCCTACAGTACCAATATATCCATTTTTAGTCCTTATTTCACTTCCTATTTTTATTCCCCTTATTGAAAACAACTCATAATATAAGGTAATGAAAAAATTGTTGAAATTAGAATCTAATGAGGTTTTGTCCCTAAGGAGGCAACAAAATGCCTCGAGGTTCCAATACCAAAATAACCAAAGATGACCCTTCCAAAAAAATAATTAGGGAAATAAAAATCCTTTTAATGGATATCGAAAGCCTCAATTCCAAGCCAAAAAATATCCAAGTTAGCCTCAAAATCATAATTAATAAACGTTACTAGTCCCCATCCCACTACAATAGATTCCTCCTAACCCTACTAGGGAGTTAGCTCCCATACAAAATAACTATGTGGGAGAATATGCTGCTTGGTACTATCCAACTCCAAATGCTTATCCTACCCAAATCTATCCTAAAGAAAGCTCTCAGCTATTTGCAACTATGTTTAGCAAAACAATGTCTTCTTAGGCATTTATGTTTTATTGAAGGGTTGAAACCCATAGAGAAAAATAGTATACCCCTACCTTATCCCTCCTTGAATTGAATTGAATACCTTTAGAGTAGATCCTAGTAACTTGAGATTAGGAGGAAGTATATATGGTAGCTAATGGAGAAAGCATTCCAACAATCAATAGGCCAAATGTTTAATCAAACTATATAACAAGGACCAAGAAGTGAGTGATAAAGGAGTAAGAAAGGAGTAACCAAATAAATCCAAACATCTAGATAAGGTTAGTAGACCTTAGGAAGGATCCTCCCACTATAGCACCACCAAATCAGAGTGTATAAAAACCTCTTATGGGTACCAGACAAAATATGGTTGAGGTTCCAAAGCAACATGCACCTTGGTTGGATCTCGTTCAATCAACTACATATAATCCTAAGCTTCCATTGCTAATGTATACAACTCAAAAGGATACTTTCCTTGGGACCTTTAGTGTAGTGGATCATCTAAAGAAGTCCATAGTGGTGGTACCTACATGGGATGTCTTGTTCATTCCTCGGAAAAAGGAGCATCTCAAGAAGGCATTGGAGGAAGAAAAGGAATAAATACAATAAAAGGCACACCTAGTTTTGTATATATCTGGATCAAGAGTGTGCAATCCTAAAACCAACCCTTTTTATTTGATCCTGATATACAAAGATAAGTAGATCCAATGTACTTTAGAAGAAGAATGTAAAGAAATCAAGCAAGCCCTAAATAAGGTTCTAGCTCAATGATTTTTGCATTCTTTTCCTTGTATTATATTATATATTATTTTTTAGATTCTTTTAATTTTGACTCCATGCCCAAGGATGAAGATAATAGTATTGGATTCTCCTTTAGCGAGCAAGAAGGCCCCTATGAGTTGCCAAAATTATAGTGAATTTGTAATACAAAGTTTTTTGCCTTGGATATATTGTTAGAAGAAGGTTGAAGTAGAGGTAATTCTAGCTAAGGATAGACAAATAAGCATTAGATCAAATATGAGAAAAATTTCTAACAAAAAAGTAGCTCCACTTTGCAAAACTCATGACCAAAAAGTAGAAGGCAAGAGTTTTTACTGCTTGCACATTATCTAAAAGATTCAAAAATTATAAGGTGATGGAAAGTTGTGAAGGGCACAAGAAAAGTAAAACTTTTAAAGGAGAAAATAAAATAAAAGTTCCCAAGGTGGGATTGCATGTTGGAAATACTCCCAAAAGTGGATGAGATGAAAATTTCAAAAGTTAGACTACCTAACAAAAATGGTTTGATAAAAGACTTTTACAAACCTTTTGATAAAAGTCTAGCCTAGTTGAAAATTTTTATAAAGGTTTGATGAAGGAAGAAGAGTAAATTTTTTGAAATATATCTATACTAAAGATCAACGTTTGACATGGCTTCAAAGGGAAGTTGAGGAGGAAACAAAAGCTCTTTGAGAAGGAAGACCAGTCAAATATGATAGATTGGCATGAAGGAAGAAGATCACATTGTGAGACTCTATGATTAGTGCACAAGCTCTCAAAAGGGCATATGAGCTAAACTAATGAGCCATTACTGAGAGAAGCTAAATATCACCTAGGCTCAACAATCTAGGAAAAGTGATTGGCCTATTGAAGCTAGAAATATGGTAGCCACAAAAAAACAACCTCAAATCTAATAACATTGATTGTAGAAGAGGGTCGTGTTTAGTTTTTAGGATCCCTAGGGTGGTAGTTGATATTTTCAGCAATAGTTGGGCTTATAATTGATGATTCCAAACCTAGAGATCTTGAAGGACTAAAATGACATAGTGAGAACTCGATCAAGTGAGCAACAAAAGGGTATCATCAATTCCTGCACAAAGTTTTAGAGGGAAAATATTACCATTTTGTTTATAAATAGTAGTTTTATAGGCATTGGAAGGTTCAATTAGTTGTGATTGTAGCTCTCCCTTAATTTTCTTTTGTATAATAGTCTAGACCTAGACCCTGAGTGGTTTTGCAGCAATATTTTAAGTCCTCACTTCTAGAATTATTTGTAATATTCACAATCATATATATATACTTGAAGTTGTGACTATTAGGCCTTTTTAATCTTATTTTTGTGTGTATGTATGCTTATACGTATGTATGAAAGGTTGTAACTACATTTATATCTTGTTTCTTGTAAGTGTGATTTGTGCTTAATTGTGCTTGTCGAGAAGAGAAAGTGTTCACTTTGAGTTATCGATATAGAAGACTCACATGTTCATTTATCCTACTATTATGTAGAGGAATCTTATGATCTTAGCACATCACCCCGACTAGCTTAGGATTTTTATTTTTCCTTTGTTTCCTATGGTTTTTCTTTCAATTTTTTTTTGTGCAACAAAAAATATAGGTAGGTTAAGTTAGAATAGAGAGTGTTGAAGATCACATCAATAAAGGAGTCAACCTTGTAAAAAACTATGGAGGTAGTTTGATGAATTGATAAACTCCATCAACATTAAAAAAGTTGATGAGTTGTTTTCAAGGCTAGAACATTATGGATCTTTTGGAGAATTGGTCTTTGTCATTATTTTTTGAAGTTTGTGGCATGAAAGAAATAATATATTATTAAAAAACAAATTCCAATATCATGCCTATGTTTATATGTATACACTAAAATATGGTAAACCCAATTAAGCATTCACAAGAAATGATCAAATTGACATCATATGGCCCCTTGGGCAGCCCTTAGAAGGCTCATAGTGGTTCTAGCCACTCCGAAAGAGGTTTTGGAGGATTTTGGCCTAATTTTTGGAGGTTTTGACCCAAAATTCACCACCATACCACCCTGGGACGGTGGCATATTCCCACCGTCCCACCCTGGGATGGTGGTGAGTCATCATCCCAAGGTGGGACGGTGAGCAAGTTTGACCCATAAAAAGTCAAATCTGGGACAAATGGCACCCAAAAACTGCCATTTGCCCCGCTAATTGAAGCATGCGGGTCATATGACACTACATACTTATGACATGCTTCATAATGGAGGTCCAAAATTAAGATTCTCTTCCACACCCAATGCATGCCTCCTTTTTGACAAATGGTGCCTCCTGCCATGCATGCCCTTGCATGCCTTTTTGCACATAAGCCCCCTTGGGCTATAAAATGGATACAATTTCCACAAAAAAACACACACATATAAGGAGAGGAGTTCTAGGATATGCAATGGAGTGCTGCCGAGATTTCCCCTCAACTTATTGTGCTCTCTTGCCCTCGAAATCTCTTCTTAGCGAAGGAGGTTACCGGGTGACTTCAAGAAGGTATTTTGGGCATAACGTTTCCATCCGGGTGAATTTATTCACCAAATTCAATGACACCACCTCTTATAGTGTTTAGGATCATTCCTCAATGATATTGGTAGCAAAAGGTGTGTAGAATTGGTGGGTATCCCCACCAGGGTGCCCTCTAATTAGTTGAAGTCACCACCATCCCCCTAGGATGAGGATAAATCCTTGCACAATTTCTTTACTATTTTTTAAATTATTATTATAAACTATCATAGGATGCTGTAGTTCAAATTTCATGCAATTTGAAGATAAATTGTCTGAGATATTGCATTTTTAACTTTTTGCAGGTTCGTAGGGCTCATTCGGGCACCCCAGTTGCATGCAGGTGGATATGTGCTTCATTTTGAAAATATAACTACATGGGTTGTCTTAAAATGTTTATTTATGCATTCTATCCAAATTTCATGTGTTTTGTACATGTTTAGGTGTGGGAATTGTTCGTCTTGGTCTTCGTAGGTTACAGGCGGGCGATGCAAAATCAAGGGGTCTACGGATGCAATTTCAGATCTATTTTTGGTGATATCCCCTCAAAAAATCTTATTTAACATCCCCATAAATTTTCAAGTCATTTTGAGTTTATTTGATATATTTTTAATATATATGCCATTTTGTGTCTGTGGGGACTGCATGTTTTCCTTCACACACCCTTGCTATTTGACCCTTCTTGCTTCCTTGTGTGCAATTGCAGGTTCATATAAGGAATTGGATAGGAATATCAGATTTAAAATATTAGATATACAATAAGCAGCAGCATTTTCCGGCCCACCTCGATTGTGGGTACAAGGAAAGACACTAGATGTGCACCCGAATTTCTTGAAGGATTTGATCCTTGGGCACCCAAAATTTGTAACAATTGTATCACCTTTGAGACCTCAATGGGACTGTTGTGTAACATTGGATCTGATCCACCAAATTAATAAGAAGGATACTTGTTTCATTTCATATCTTGTTGTTTGGTTTTTGCTTCCATTTTACATGCATGCTTCCATTTGATGCTCATACACTATATGGGATAGATACACATATTGTTATTCATAATTAGGTGCACCATTTTTACCTACTTCATTATAATGATATTATTGTCTCTTGTAAAATGCTTACAAACATGGTTCTCATAATGAGAAGTCTCATATGTAGATAAATAGATTCTAGTCTCATGTTTATAACATATAAATATACATGGAAGGGTTATTTGTGACAGTGAAATTAAAAGAAAGGATCTTGTTTAATATCTAGTAAAATAAAAATGTCTAAAGCTTGGGTTTATCAAAATTAAATTTTATGGTGTTTCAAAAATATAGAGTAGAGTAGAATAACTTTCTAATGTCCATAAGAGCATGGACTATATGGGATGATTCTATGGTTAAGATTCAAATCACAAGAGCATCATGTAGTACCCTAATAATAATAGATTTGATCAGATTTTCTATATGGAAATCTAACAAAAGTAGGTGGAAGTGATGTTTTTCAAAATAATGAAGGCAAATTTCTCCTCACTTACTCAAAATCATATGGAAATTCAACTAGCAACTAAATAGAGCCTAGGATACTTATTTTAGGGATTAAAACTCCCATATAGAAAATATGAACACATTTGTTTTGGGTTTAGGTAGTGTGAGAAACCTCCATGACCAAAGCTTAGGACTGAGCTTTCCCATCCCATCCATGACCCCTAGTAAGATCAAGAACTAAACTTATTAGTAGGGGATTAACACACAACCATACACACACACACCACCTTCACACACTCACACACACCAAGGTTTGAACCTTGGATCTCTCTCGAAGAGCCAAAGATTTAACCGTTGTGCTATTCCCTAGGACAAGGATGAACACATTTTAGAATTTAGTATGATTAAGTAATTATTATAAATATCATCAAGAAATTGACATAATATTAGATTTACAAAATATTATTTTGAATGCATATCAATTATTGCAAGAGAGATAGTACCTTTGGCTTGTGAGGAAATCTATTGGAGGTAAAAATCAAGGGCTCTTTGGTTGAAATATGGAGATTCAAATTCCAATTTTTTTCACATCACCACGCTTAGAAACAGAAGCAATAACAAGATATTTTTTTTTAAAAAGTAGATGGTTCTATTACTCAAGACTTAATAGAAATTAGAAAGGAGGCAATAACTTATTTCAATTCTATCCTTGGTCAGGAATCACAGTGCAATGAGGAGGCCAAAGATATTCTCTTGCAATCCATTCCTAGAATAATAAATGAGGATATAAACCTTAAGCTTCTAGCTCCATTTTTTGATGAGGAAATTAAGGAAGCCTTGTTTAGCATGGAGCCAGACAAAGCCCCGGGACCCGACGGCTTTCCCCCTCATTTCTATCAAGCTTTTTGGGACATCGTGAGTGAGGATGTAATTTTTGCTATTAGAGAATTCCAAGCAAACAATAATATCTAAAAAGGTATCAAATCTACTTTTATTTCTCTAATTCCTAATAAGTAAACCCCTTAATCTATGGCTGACTTCAGGCCAATCAGTATGTGCAATGTTTCTTACAAGATCCTAACTAAATCCATTGTAAATAGAATGAGAGATATTCTACCCCGCATCATAGATACATGCCAAGGAAGCTCTATCTAGGGCAGGTCAATCTTGGATGGAGTTATCATAGTTCATGAAGCTCTGCACTCTGCTCATAAGACTAACAGGTCTGTTTTTGCCCTCAAGCTTGATATGAACAAAGCATTTGACAGGCTAAATTGGGACTTTCTGATTGTTGTACTCCTTAAGTTTGGTTTTCACCACCAATGGGTTAATTTGATCAAAGAATGTATTTCTAAAACATGGTTCTCGATTCTAGTTAATGGAACAATTGCTGGTTACTTTCAAAGTCGTAGAGGAATTCGGGATGGGGGCCCTATAAGCCCCATGTTATTCATCATTGTGGCAGAAGATTTAGGAAGAACCATAAAAATGCTTGCATTTCAAGGCTAATATCGGTAATAAAGGCAACATCTCTCACTAGGGTTTTTTCTCACCAAAAATTCATTGATGATACCCTTATATTGACTAAGGCATCAGTGGTTGAGGCCAAAATAATTAAATACATCCTGCAACTCTACGAGGACGTTGTTGGTCAGAAAGTTAATTTCAGTAAAAGCAAGTTATATTTCTTGAACACCCCCATTCAGAGGCAAGGAAGGATTGCAAAAATTTTAGGGTGTGATATAGCAAACCTCACCACTTCATATCTTGGTCTCCCTCTTTTCATTGGTTCTCCGAGAGAGACAATGTGGGACAGGTTTATTGAAAGTATTCAAAAAAAACTTGTTGTATGGAAAGGTCATCTTCTATCTCAAGCAGGAAAGCTGACACTCACTAAGGCCTCTCTTCAAAGCATTCCAGTCTATTTCCTCTCCGTTTTCAAAGCCCTTGTGAAGTTTTTCTAGAAAATTGAGAAACTCCAAAAAGAATTTTTATGGACTAGATTAGAGGAGAAAAAAAGGATACAACTTGTAGGATGGACCAAAGTGTGAAGACCCAAAGAAAATGGGGGCTTAGGTCTGAGAAGAATTGCTCATATAAATTTAGCTTTACTAGCTAAGCAGGTGTGGCGTCTCGTTTCTGGTGAAGAAAATGAATGGACAACTATCATCAAATGAAAGTATCTTCAAAATATGGAATTTCTAAGTGACTCGGTTCCAATCAGAGGTTATACTTTTTGGAAATAAATTCTTAATTGTAAAGAAATCATAAAAAAAGGTTTAATATGGGTTTTAGGCAATGGTGAGAGGATAAATTTCTAGAATGATAGGTGGGCTAAGGATGAACCACTGATGCAATATCCTAACTTAGCCCGAATCAGAGATATCATAGAAGAACTCATTGGCAAAAAAGTCTTTGATTATATGGTTGAGGAAAGAGGTAGAATGAAGTGAAAACAAATAAGAATTCAAGGATTTCAAGTAGAATCAAATGATCTTTATAACATTCTCGGGCAACAGTTTATCCCCATGAGACCCAAGGAATATCAAGTGACCTGGGCTCCTACAGAAAATGGGCAGTTCATCGTTAAATCAGCTTACAAGCTTCTGCTTGATGACAAGGATTTTTTCTTCCAAAAGGACTTAGTTTGGATAAAAAATTTAATTCCAAAAATTGCAATATTTTCATGGCTGGTTATCCAAGGAAGAATTCTAACCATTGATAATATGATGCGTAAAGGTATTTGTATCACTAATCATTGTTATCTGTGCAGGGCTAATTGGGAGACCATTTATCACATTTTCCTTGAGTGCCATTTTTCCTTGACTATCCTAAGTGGGGTTTTTCAGGTCTTCAATTTTTCATGGGTTAAACCAGCCACCATACTTGATTTGTTCATCCAGTGGGCTTACCACTTTTCAAGCCAAATACTTAGATACATGTGGAAAATTTGTCTCAATAACTATCTTTGGCAGGTGTGGTTAGAAAGGAACCATAGAGTTTTTAATGAGTCTATCCATGATCATCAAACTATCATTGCCAGGAACCTATCCTTTGCCAATGAGAATGTGAACCTTATCCCTTTTGATAGTTGTAAACCTCATCTGCAGGAGACCACGATTGCACAATATTTAAGCTTAACCTTGTTAGATGAGTCTATGCCTAGGGTAGTCAACCCCATAGCCAATGTTAAGTGGTCTCCACCTCTTACGGGTTGGTTTAAGCTTAATTTTTATGGAGAAACTAAGGACAATCCTGGTAGAGCAGGCATTGGTGGCATTGTGCGAGATCATAATAGGAATATGATGTTTACATTTTTTGAATATTTGGGAACAAGTACGAACAAAGAAGCTGAAGCTAGAGCTATGTGGAGAGGCCTTCAAATGACTCAAGACTTAAAAGGCATTTTGATCGTAGAAGGAGACTCTATGCATGTTATAAATATCCTCAATAATTGGAAAACACCTCCTTGGAGGATTAAAACAATTGTTGAAGAGACTAGGATCTTTTTCCAGGGAAGATAGGACATAAAAGCCCAACATGTCTTTCGAGAAGCTAACAAAATTGCTGATAAGCTGACCAATTTGGGTGTCGATGGTGACGAACTTTTCAGATGGGAACACGATGTCCCAAATGAAGTAGAGGACCTTATTCAACAAGAATACCAAGAATGATAGTTGAATTTACCAACAAGGAAGGCACTGTAAGTTCGAAGTCTAGGAGTATTCCTGTCTCTTTTTTGAATTGGACTCACAATAAAAATTATCTGAGTTGTTAGTCTTCGTGGATGCTGCTTGGAAATACCACAAAGACTAATGGGGATAGTCACATGTCAGATAACATGGCTCCTAGTCATCTTAGTAATTTGAGGTTGGTTGATAATCATAGGGAAGGAAAAAAATGACAATATAAGACTTCGAACCAAAGCCACGTGGACCACCAAATAGCCACCGCCATAAATCTAGCTAGTAAGTTCACTTCTCCAAAGATGATTGGCCAAGATATTATGTGGTACCAAAGCATGTTATATACGAAAGAAAGTAATTACCAAAGAATTATTAAGAGTAACTGTCAATACAGAGCTTGTGGGAGTTTTTTTTAGTACTCTGCTATGTGTGTCTGTAGCTTTTTGTTTCTCCATTGTCTCAAGGGAGGGATCCGTGTATGTTTCTTTTTGTAATTATGATGCATGTGTGTTTTCTCAGGGTATACCCAAAATGTTGTATGGGAAGTTTCTTTTTGATAACAGGCTATGTGCCTTACCGGATGTAATGGCTTTGGCGGTATGTAGATTTTACATATATAGGACCCTTAGTAAGGATATGTTCATCAATAGCCTTGGGCTGATTTTTGTAAAAGGTTTTGGGTCAACCTGTAAAACCCAGTATTAATGCTATAGTATCTTATCTACCAAAAAAAAAAAAGAGAGGTAGTACCTTGACAATACCAACACATCTATGGAGAAGAAAACTAAGTAGCAAATAAATTAACCAATACCTTGAAAATACCAACACATCTATGGAGAAGAAAACTAAGTAGAAAATAAATTAACCAATCATAATGTTAAAATGGAATATTGTTTACTTGTTCTCTATCCCTGTGCTTACACCATTTGAAACTAATTTTTAAAATATAAAAAATATCAAAAAGCTCCATTAATATTGAAAGAGTTGATAAAAAATTAGATTAATAATTTTTAAAGGTAGAAAATTATGAACTTATTAAAAATATATAATTTTATTAAATACAATTTATTATATTAAATTTATACAAATAAATTATTTTTAGTATTAATATTTTATAAATATAATACTATATCTAAAACATTTCAAATAAATCTTATATTAAACCTCGATTTATCACAATATAAATTTACACTCAATTAATTTTATAACATTCATGTATCTATTTATTTATATTTTTATACATGTAACATCCCCATTATTTGTTTATCATTTTATTGGAAGAATGTGATGTTGTTGTAAGTGTTTGTGTATGCAGGTGCAGGTTTTTCACTTCGATGTATCAAAATCGGACAAGGCAAATACCACCTCCTGGCGGAGACAGAGGTTGAAAGCACCAGGTAAGGTGGGATATGATGTCGTGCCTCATGCATCTTGGCAAATGGAAGCCCACTGTAGGAATTTTCATATAGGTCATCCTATCTATTACTACATTTTGTGCATGTGTATTCCTACAATTTTTGTGTCTGTTGAAGGGAATTAACAATATATGTTATTTTTGTTTGAAACAATAATTATATATAAAAATATATTAATAATATATATATATATATTAATATAATTTACAATATTAATTTAATATTAAAAGAGATAATAAAAATAAATATACATTAAGTAAACTTAAAATTAATATATATATATACATATACGAAATATTTATATGACCTAGTAAAAGAAAATATAATAAAATATTAGTCTCCACTCACCATATGGATGCATAGGGAAAAAACCATATGGCAAGAAAATCTTTTGCATGACTCTGTATTAAGTGTCATTCTTATAATTATCTAATTTTCCTATAAATGGGGAAAGAAAGAAAAACATGGTTTTTTTTTTTCCATGTTGTTTGATAATTGGGATTTGCAAAGCACAACAAATCGTGTGAACGACAGTTCGCTCAATTCTGGGTATGCATTCATACTTATCATGGTGTGTAAGATGAATTGTTAGGAAATAGATTTTTCTATTTTTTTTTGGTGTTTTGGCATGTTGGATGGTTATGTCGCAAGCATGGGATATGGGAGCATTGTTGGTTCTATCTATTGATTATAGTTAATAGTAAAGTAGAGACATTGTACTCCATTTGATGGTAATGAAATATGGTTCATGGTTAATGAAATATATTACGTAATGCATGAGATGAATGTTGTTTTCCTGTATGTTATCATATTATAATAGGATTGCATTCATACTAGGGCCAAGCTGACCCAAGACTTTGCTATCAACCCTATCAATTTATGTTGGTTCAAGGAGGTTTCTCGGTGGGATGCGTCATAAAGTGTTAATAAAGTGTAGTGCTTGATGAATTCTGCATCTACGTGTACAATTTGTTTTTCCTCACAATAAAACATTTACAAATTTAGTATGTGAAAGGTTTTCAAGGATATATTGTAAAAAAAGGATTACCTACTGAGATTGTGTAAATAAAGAATTCGAGAAATTTTTTAGAATTCTACATTACTTCTTCATTTAAGTCAATGGTTTCCTTTAATTTTATTACTACCACCTGAAGCTGAGTGTGTAATGTTGTTTGTTTGTCAATGACAATCACCAAAAAATTTTGTACAAAGAATTGTTCTTATTCTTTTGTTTTTGGGGTAATAAAATTCTGGAATATATGTGTATATATATATATATATATATATATATATATATATTCGAGTGCTGCATTTTCAAGAGGGAAGAAGAAGCTCATGAGTTTTGTTTAATAAAAGGAGGTAATTGTGTTTGATTTCGATTAGTGCGATAAAAGCATTACAAGATGTTGGATAGCATAGACGATGTTTGAAGGTGTGGCTAAGGCATTGTGAAGGGAAGGTCATGGTTTCGAATCCCACACCATTCGCTTTTGAGGAAGGAGGAAAGCATTTTTTGTTTCATCAAAATTCATGCGGTAGCTTTAATACGGAAGCGTGCACCTTTGGTTCACATGTGGGTGTGTAGGCCAAGCAGTAGCTTAACCTTGGGTTAAGGTGTTATGGTGGCTTAGGTCATGGTTTCAACTTTGGGCACTAGTCATCGAAGCCATGCACAATAATTTTGGTGACGTCGGCCAAAATTAAGGTATGCAATTTTTAATTTAATTTTTCTAAAGGTTGGTATGCAGAAAGTGTTTTGAGGCTAGATGATTATTAAAAAGGGCATGTGTGAAATGTTTAGGGAGTCATAAGGATTGTTGAAATAATATTTTATTTTTTATGCTTAGAAAATAAATAAAAAATTGGAGATTATAAGGTGTTAACAAAGGAACTTTATTTTTATGTATTGCATATTATTTTGAGTGTTAGTCTTACAACGACACTGAGAGGGGGGGTGAATCAGTGTAGCTTTTTAAAACTTAAATCTGCAACTCTTAATGCTGAAATAATGCAAACTTAAAAATAGATACAACAAGTATAACAAGAGAGCATCACACAACACAAGATTTTAACGAGGTTCACCAATGTGGCTACTCCTCAAAAAATGACTGCTTGGACTCCCATCCAAATCCAGCCTTAGCAAAGCAACAACTTTACAATCAATTTACCAGCACCCACTGGAAGGAGCACCTACCCCCTATTTTATCTGCACCAACAGAAAGGAGCACCAACCCCTGATTTACCAGCACCAACTGGAAGGAGCACCAACCCCTGATTTATCTGCACCAACAGAAAGGAGCACCAACCCCTGATACCAAGCAACAACTTGGACTTCAATTTTGAATCTGCAAGTTTTGATAGGAAAATACCTTCGCTTTTACAAGACCCTGACTGGTCTATTGCTTACTCGATCTCTCTCACTGTTCGCAAGACACACGCATCTGTTGCATTGCTACAACCAAACTTAGCGATCGACTTTGCCCTTTGCACTCTCTGTGCACTCTGCTTTCTCTGTGCACACACTTCGCACACTCTGCATCGTTACAGTCGAACGATCATCTTCGCCCTTTGCGCACTCTGCTCTCTGTGTGCTCTCACTTCGCACTTAGCTCGATTCGACATGACTCGCTCTCTGCGCACTTCGAGCGTATTTCACACACATTCGACGATACAACAATTCTCCAAACAACCCTCCTTTTATAATAATATTTTCATGATGAAAAACCTAATTCTTAGTCGGCTGTCATAACAAATGTAAACCCTAATCTTAGTCGACTGTCATCACAACTGTAAACCCTAATCTTAGTCGGTTGTCATCGGTCTTCGTCGGCTTCAACTCATGAAGATATTCGGTAACTCCACCGCTCGAAGACTTCATTCGGTAACAGTCCCTGTAGCCGCTGCACTGACTTTTGTTCACTCTTCATATTTTAGCTACATGAATTCACTCTATACCTGCCCCTATAAATGCCGTAGTGATCGGTCCACTGTCATACTTCTCATTTCAGTCGGGTTCTTCTTCTTGTCTTGCGCTCATACGACCTGTCACGAAATCGTGACATTTCTGCCTCTGTAGCTTCTTTTGTTGTTGTTGCCACGAAAATACATGTCGCGATATCACGACATTTTTGCCTCTTTGACTTTTTCTTGGCTTTTGACCATGAAAATATAACATGTCGCGATATCGCGACACTTTCGCCTCCGTACTGTTCCTTTTTCCTTTTGTCGCGATATCGTGACACTTCTGCCTTTGTAGACTTGCTTTTTGCTTTTGTCATGATATCAGACATTAGACTTTGTGTCAGATATCAGACACTTTTTTCATAGTCTTCGTCTTTTCTTTTGTCTTGATATCGCGACACTTTTCTAACTTTGTCTTTGCTTTTGTCATGATATCGTGACATTCTTCGTACTCTTTTTTGCTTTTGTCAGATATGTGACATTTTGTCTTCTCTCTCTTTTGTCATGAAATCATGACACTTCTCTTTCGTACTTTTCTTTCTTTTGTCATGATATCGCGACACTTCTTACTTCGAAGTCTTCCTCTCTGCTTTTGTCGTGATATCGTGACCCTTCTGCTTACATTCTCTCTCCTCTTTTAGTCATGAAAATGTGACATGTCGTGATATCGTGACACTTTTCCATCTTACTTTCTCTCTCCTATTTTAGTCCCAAAAATATGACATGTCGCGATATCGTGACACTTTTCCATCTTACTTTCTCTCTCCTATTTTAGTCGTGAAAATGTGACATGTCATGAAATCGTGACACTTTTCCAACTTACTTTCTCTCTCCTATTTTAGTCGTGAAAATGCGACATGTCGTGAAATCGTGACACTTTTCCAACTTACTTTCTCTCTCTTGTCAACATGAAAGGACATGTCATGAAATCATGACACTTTTCCAACTTACTTTCTCTCTCTATTTTTCGTAAAACAACATGTCACGATATCGTGACACTTTTTTTAGCTTGTTATTTTTCTTCCAACATGTCATGAAATCGTGACACTTTTTCTTGCTTTTTTCTCTCTTCCAACATGTCATGAAATCGTGACACTTTTCCTGCTTTCTCTCTCTCTTCCAACATGTCACGAAATCGTGACACTTTTTCCTAATTTTTCTCTCTTTTCCAACATGTCGCGAAATCGTGACACTTTTTCCTGCTCTTCCAACATGTCGCAAAATCGTGATAGTTTTTCTTCCTTGCACTTTTTCTTCCAACATGTCGCGAAATCATGACATTTTTTCTTGCTTGCTGTACATGTCGCGATATCGCGACACTTTTCTTACTTGTCTTTTTCTTTGAACTTTTGCATATGGGCCACTTCGGTCTTCTTGAAAAACACTGTACATACTCTGAATAGCTTCTGAACTTCCTGTCCACTGCATCTGAATAGCTTCTAAACTTCCTGTCCACTGCATCAACCGATCTATCTGACTGTGTTGACAACAATGACAATATTGTTGCTGCACCTTGCTCAACAATCTCCCCCTTTGGAATTGTTGGCAACACATGTGCAATTTCTTGTAACTCTTCTCCCCCTTTGACAATAATACCAAAGGGCTACTGCAGACTCCCCCTGAGTCCATGCACAACATTCTCGGGGCAAAAATTATTACACTTAGCAAAAATCATGAACATGAGCAAAAAGATAATCAAATACTTAAATGCTCCCCCTGAGAATGTGATCCCTGTAGCTAGTCAATTCTTGGGAAGCGTGACCACTCCCAATTTATTGTGAAGGTACTCAAATACTTCCTTGGGCAATGGTTTTGTGAAGATATCCGCTACTTGCTCTGTAGTTGGAACAAAATCCAACTTAACCTCACCTTCCGCAACTTTCTCCTTCAAAAAGTGATATCGGATAGCAATGTGTTTTGTGCGTGAATGCATAACTAGATTCTTGGAGATGTTAATGGCACTGGTGTTATCACACTTAACTGATATTGGCTCACTGAAGTTAATACCAAGATCTTTCAGGGTTTGTTTCATCCATAATACCTACGTACAACATGTTGTCGCTGCAATATATTCTACCTCTACTGTCGATAAAGAAACTGACTCTTGTTTCTTACTGTGCCATGCGACCAACCTATCTCCAAGATAGAATGCACCTCCACTGGTACTCTTTCTGTCATCGACACATCCTACCCAATCTACATCTGAATACGAAATAAGGGTGAAGTCCTTACCTTTCGGATACCATAACCCATACTCCATAGTACCCTTGAGGTACCGAAAAATCCTCTTCACTACTGTCACATGAGTCTCCTTGGGACTAGCCTGAAATCGTGCTACCATGCATACTGCCTGCAAAATATCTGGTCTAGTAGCTGTCAGATACAGTAAGCTCCCAATCATAGATCTGTACGTGGTTTGATCAACAAGTGGAGATTTGTCATCCTTGCTCAACTTGCAACCTGTCGTCATGGGAGTGCTAATTGGCTTACAATCCTCCATTGTGAACCTTTTTAACATCTCTTTCACATATTTAACTTGAGAAATAAATATGCCCTTCTCATTTTGATTAACTTGCAACCCGAGGAAATACGACAGTTCACCAATCATAGACATTTCAAATTCTTTCTGCATCTTATTTGCTAAATATTTACATGACTCATCTTTGTTGCTACCAAATATGATATCATCTACGTATACAACAAGAACAATAAGATGCCCATTTTCTATTTTGACATACAAATTACTATCCACCATACCTTTCTTAAACCCTTGTTGAGTGAGATAGTTGTCTAGCCTTGCATACCATGCTCGGGGTGCCTGTTTCAAGCCATATAATGCTTTCTTCAACTTGCAAACCAAGTTGGGATCATCACCAAGTTGGAAACCATCTGGCTGCTCAATATAAACCTCTTCTTCAAGTTTCCCATTCAAAAATGCTGATTTCACATCCATTTGATAAACTTTGAAATTCTTGTAAACTGCTAAAGCCAAAAACATTCTAATTGCCTCAAGTCTAGCTACTGGTGCAAAAGTTTCCTCAAAGTCAATACCTTCAACTTGTGCATAACCTTTACATACCAATCTTGCTTTATTCCTGACTACCTGTCCGTCTTCATTCAATTTGTTTCGAAAAATCCATTTAGTACCGATTACATTTTTATTTGCAGGTCTAGGTACTAACTCCCAAGTTTTGTTTTTCTCGATCTGATCTAATTCTTCATTTATTGCCTTCATCCAACTTTCATCTTTGCTTGCGTCAACAATATTTTTGGGCTCAATGCTGGATAATAGAGAGTAGTTACTTACTACTTTTCTTCTTGTCTGAACACCAGTTGTGGGGTCTCCAATTATTTGTTCTCTAGGATGATTTTTCTACCAGCTGTCTGTTTTGAATTTCTTATTTTCTTCCACTTCTGAATCATAACTTAAATCATCTGAGTCAATTTTTTGTTTCTTTTCCGTTTCATTTTCCTCATCTCCTTCAATAACCTCTTCATAAATTGGGTAGTTTTCTTCATAGCTAACTACTCGTTCCCTACCTTCATCAAATGTAACACTGGCACTGTCCACAATTTTCTTTAGCCTCTTGTTGTAGCATTTGTAGGCTTTGCTTTTTGACGAATAGCCAACAAAAATACCTTCATCCGCTCTATCTTCAAACTTACCAAGATTATCTTCAGTTCTTTTGATGTAACACTTGCAGCCAAAAACTTTGAGGTATTTTGTTGTTGCCTTTCTACCGAACCACAACTCATAAGGAGTTTTGCTTTCATGTGTTCTCAGCATGTACCTATTTTGGATATACACCGCAGTATGGACCGCTTCTTTCCAAAATCTGTCTGCTACTCTGCTCTCAGCCAACATAGTCCATGCCATTTCTTGCACTGTTCTGTTCTTTCTTTCTACCACACCATTCTACTGAGGTGTCCTGGCTGCTGAAAATTGTCTCCTAATACCATATTTTTCATAGTACTCTATAAACTCATCTGAAATGAATTCTCCTCCTCTATCTGATCTTAAACATTTGATCCTTTTTCCTGTTTCATTCTCAACGTGGTGTTTGAAAGTCCTGAACATTTCAAAGGCTTCTGATTTATTCTTCAAGAAAAATATCCATGTCATTCTGGAATAGTCATCAATACACAACATAAAATATTTGTCACCATTTATGCTTTGCATTCTCATGGGTCCACATAAATCAGTGTGTATTAGTTCCAAAGGTTTGCTTGTGTAGTACTCTTTTGTTTTGAA
Organism: Wollemia nobilis; assembly: GCA_028583015.1. NCBI lineage: Eukaryota > Viridiplantae > Streptophyta > Pinopsida > Araucariales > Araucariaceae > Wollemia > Wollemia nobilis. The sequence continues at coordinate 695,115 of JAQPPZ010000613.1, read as the reverse complement.
TGTGACTCTAGTTTGCTTCCCCTTTTGGCATGAAGCACAAATGCTATTTGAAGGTTTGCTAATGGTGGGAATATCTCTCACTGCCCTTTTTGAGCTAATTTTTACTAGATTATCAAAACTGATATGACCGAGCCTCTTGTGCCACAACCAATTTTCTTCTTCCTGTCCAATAAAACAAGCTCCTTCTAAGTCTCTGAAAGCGTGTACAGGTTGCCAGATGTCCTTGATCCAGTTGCTATCAATTTTCCACTATTTGTTTTTCTGACTTCACAACCCTACTTCTTAAAAACTACTTCATGACCTTTATCACAAATCTGACTTACGCTCAACAAGTTATGTTTCAGACCATCCACAAACAAGACTTCTTCTGACTTGATTTTTCCATCACTAATCTTAACTGAACCTTTCCCAACTATCTTAGCTCCATCATTATTTCCAAACTTTACTGAACCACCTTCATATTTTTGTAACTTCTCAAATTTTTGTTTGTCACCTGTCATATGACTAGAGCATCCACTATCAAGTATCCATGGTACATATTTATTCTGTGCTTTAAAAGTTGTTTGCACAATCAAAGATTCCTTTTCTTCCTTAAGTCGCTCTTTTTCTTTCCACTCTATTTTGACTACAGTTTTGGGCTCTAGTTTTGACTTTCCCTTTTCAGTAGCTTGTGCATGTTTTTCGGAAGTTTTCTATTTTGTCTCATCCTATTTGGTTGAAATTTTCTTCCCTAAAATTGATTTGAAGCAAATGTACTTCGACAATTTCTTGCAATGTGCCCAAAATTATGATAGTTATAACATTCTACTGCATAATTCATCAGAGGTGAAAAAGCATTTCTACTGGTGAAATTCCTCGGTCCTACATTATACTTGCAGTCTAAAATCTTATGTCCATAACCATTGCATTTAAAACAGAAACCAGAAAAGGGATAATTGAACCTGGGTGATGGTCTTTGCCATGTTGTCGTAGGAGCCCTAAATCTTCTTCTTCTTTGATTTGTGACATTGGTGAATCCATCATTGTCAATTCTCCTTTCGTGCCTGGCATTATTGCTTTCTTTTGCATGAGTCATTTTTCCTTGATCAACCTGTTTCTTATCTTCATTCTTTATGGATTCTACATTTCTGGCCTTTGATCCATTTGATGATTCTCCTTCGACGAAGCCCAGACCAAATTTGATGCCTGTAGGCCTTTGGTCATTTAAAATCTTATCCAACTTCATAGAACTTTCTTCGCGTTTGTGATAACAACTAATTTTACGATTCATCTCTTCTATCTGCATCCGTAGACCAACATTCTCTTCTTCTAGTTTGCAGCAATAATCTATTTTCATGGTTATTTGAACTTTGAGATCTTCAGATATTTTCTTGTATTCTTCTGTCTATACTTTCAAACTGGTTATGATTTCGTTTGCATCCTCAAGATTTCTTGAAAGTTTCTTATTCTTTTTCCTCTCTATTCTCCACTCTTCAAGTGCAGAGATCAACTCACCTTCTAGATCTACTTCAGCCTCAGGGTTTTCATCACATACTTCAGAGTTCACTCCTACTTTTTTTTATTTTTCTTCTTCAAATGCCATGAAAAGAGCTTCACCTGTTTCCTCTTCAGAATCCTCACCGGAGCTATCTTCTGATGAACTGGCATTCCTGGAGATGAAACTTTTCTTCTTGAAGTTGCCTTTTCTAAAATTTGTTTTCTTCTTCCAGTCACTTCTTTCTTGGTGCGATCCTTCATCACTTTTGTTCTTCTCATTAAGTGGACATTTAGTCGCAAAATGCCCAACGCCTCCACAGTTGAAACATTTAAATGGTAGCTTTCCTCTATATTTTCCTTTTCCCCTTTTTAGTTTTCTAACAAAGTTTGCTTCCATTTCATCTGATGTCTCTTCTTCCTCGGACTCTTGTTTTGCATTTTTATTTTTAAGGGCTTTAAAAGCCGCTTCTCTATCTGTGGGTTTAGATCTTCCTATTCTCATCTCATATGCAGTCAAAGAACCATGCATCTCATCCATACTAAAGAAATTTAGATTTTTAGCTTCTTCTATCGCTGAGACTTTAGAATCAAATCTTTGAGGAAGAGATCTTAATACCTTTTTCATGATGACAGAGTCTCCCATATCCTCGTCGAGTCCTCTAATCGCATTGATGACTTCATTAACTCTCAGCATATATGCCTCTATGTTCTCATCGTCATTCATCTTTAGTGCTTCGAACTGAGCTCGATGTGTTTGTAACTTGGCCTCCTTGATCTTATCATCTCCTTCATGAATACTCCTTAGTTTGTCCCATATTTCTTTTGTCATTTTACAACTCATGATCTTTACCAGTTCACTGTCTACTAATCCACACATGATAGCATTCTTTGCTTTTGAGTTATTCTCAAATAGTTTCTTTTTGTCAGCCTCTTTTGGAGGAGTGATGGGTATTGTGTATCCACTAACTACTGAATCCCAGATGTCGTATCCCAAAGCACAGAGATATGTCTGCATCCTGATTCTCCAGAATGCGTAATTAGATCCATCAAACAATGGTGCTTTGTTTGATGAGAAGCCTTCACCACCTGCCATTGTGTTACTTCCAAGATCACCCTAGCCGGTTAAGCTTGTATAGGAACTTGGCTCTGATACCAATTGTTAGTCTTACAACGACACTGAGAGGGGGGGTGAATCAGTGTAGCTTTTTAAAACTTAAATCTACAACTCTTAATGCTGAAATAATGCAAACTTAAAAATAGATACAACAAGTATAACAAGAGAGCATCACACAACACAAGATTTTAACGAGGTTCACCAATGTGGCTACTCCTCAAAAAATGACTGCTTGGACTCCCATCCAAATCCAGCCTTTGCAAAGCAACAACTTTACAATAAATTTACCAGCACCCACTGGAAGGAGCACCTACCCCCTGTTTTATCTGCACCAATAGAAAGGAGCACCAACCCCTGATTTACCAACACCAACTGGAAGGAGCACCAACCCCTGATTTATCTGCACCAATAGAAAGGAGCACCAACCCCTGATACCAAGCAACAGCTTGGACTTCAATTTTGAATCTATAAGTTTTGATAGGAAAATACCTTCACTTTTACAAGACCCTGACTGGTCTATTGCTTACTCGATCTCTCTCACTATTCGTAAGACACATGCATCTGTTGCACTGCTATAGCCAAACTTAGTGATCGACTTCGCCCTTTGTGCTCTCTGCGCACTCTGCTTTCTCTGTGCACACACTTTGCACACTCTGTGTCGTTATAGTAAAATGATCATCTTTGCCCTTTGCGCACTCTGCTCTCTGTGTGCTCTCACTTCGCACTTAGCTTGATTCGACATGACTCGCTCTCTATGCACTACTGGCGTATTTCACACACATTCGATGATATAACAATTCTCCAAACAACCCTCCTTTTATAACAATATTTTCATGATGAAAACCCTAATTCTTAGTCGGTTGTCATAACAAATGTAAACCCTAATCTTAGTCGGCTGATATCACAACTGTAAACCCTAATCTTAGTCGATTGTCATCGATCTTCGTCGGCTTCAACTCATGAAGATATTCGGTAACTCCACCACTCGAAGACTTCATTTGGTAACAGTCCCTGTAGTCGCCACACTGACTTTTGTTCACTCTTCATATTTTAGCTGCATGAATTCACTCTATATCTACCCTTGTAAATGTCGTAGTGATGTTGGTCCACTGTCATACTTCTCATTGCAGTCGGGTTCTTCTTCTTGTCTTGCGCTTATATGACCTATCATGAAATCATGACATTTCTGCCTCTGTAGCTTTTTTTGCTGTTTTCATGAAAATACATGTCGTGATATCGTGACATTTTTGCCTCTTTGAATTTTTCTTGGCTTTTGACCATGAAAATATAACATGTCATGATATCGTGACACTTCCGCCTCCATACTATTTCTTTTTCCTTTTGTCATGATATCATGACACTTCTGCCTTCGTAGACTTGCTTTTTGCTTCTGTCGTGATATCATGACACTTTTGCCTTCGTAGACTTGCTTTTTGCTTTTGTCATGATATCACGACACTTCTATTTTTGTACTCTTTGTCTTTGTTTTTGTCATGATATCATGACACTTCTACCTCCGAAGTCTTTGTCTTTGCTTTTTTCATGATATTGCGACACTTCTGCTTTTGTACTCTTCATATTTGCTTTTGTCGTGATATCGTGACACTGCTGCCTCCGAAGTCTTCCTCTCTGATTTTGTTGCAAAATCATGACACTTCTGCTTCATACTCTTTGTATTTGCTTTTGTCGTGATATCGCGACACTTTTGTCTCCGAAGTCTTCCTCTTTTCTTTTGTCATGAAATCGTGACACTTCTACTTCGTACATTCTCTCTCCTCTTTTAGTCATGAAAATGTGACATGTCGCGATATCGTGACACTTTTCTATCTTACTTTCTCTCTCCTCTTTTAGTCGTGAAAATGTGACATGTCGTGATATCGTGACACTTTTTCATCTTACTTTCTCTCTCCTCTTTTAGTCGTGAAAATGCGACATGTCACGAAATCGTGACACTTTTCCAACTTACTTTCTCTCTCCTATTTTAGTTGCGAAAATGCGACATGTCACGAAATCGTGACACTTTTCCAACTTACTTTCTCTCTCTATTTCAGTCACGAAAATGCGACATGTTGTGAAATCGTGACACTTTTCCAACTTACTTTCTCTCCTATTTTAGTCACGAAAATACGACATGTCGCGAAATCATGACACTTTTTCAACTTGTTCTTTTTCTTCCAACATGTCGTGAAATCGTGACACTTTTTCTTGCTTTTTCTCTCTCTTCCAACATGTCGTGAAATCATGACACTTTTCCTACTTTCTCTCTCTCTTCCAACATGTCGTGAAATCATGACACTTTTTCCTGCTTTTTCTCTCTCTTCCAACATGTCACGAAATCGTGACACTTTTTCCTGCTTTTTCTCTCTCTTCCAACATGTCGCGAAATCGTGACAGTTTTTCTTCCTTGCCCTTTTCTTCCAACATGTCACGAAATCGCGACAGTTTTTCTTGCTTGTTGTACATGTCGCGATATCGCGACACTTTTCTTACTTGTCTTTTTCTTTGAACTTTTGCATATGGGCCACTTCGGTCTTCTTGGAAAAACACTGTACATACTCTGAATAGCTTCTGAACTTCCTGTCCACTGCATCTGAATAGCTTCTGAGCTTCTGAACTTCCTGTCCACTGCATCAACTGATCTATTTTACTGTGTTGACAACAATGAAAATACTGTTGCTGCACCTTTGCTCAATATTGAGAATATTGGATATTATAAGGGGTTAACAAAAGAACTTTATTTTCTATGTGTTGAATATTATTTTGATAGTATTGAAGATTATAAGGTATAAACAAGAAACTTTATTTTGATATATGTTGAATATGTTTTTAAAGGAGTAATAAGGTGTATTTGTGACTTGAAATTTTATTGTATTTCTTGAATGGTGAAATAATTATTAAGGAGAATATTTGTGTGGATATTGTGAGATATAATGTTGCCATCTAACCTTAGAATTGGCAAAAAGGTTTTGTTGTGAGTAAAACAGGTTTTGAAGACATATATCCATCAAATCAAAAAGGTATGGGCACACTATATTTTGTTTAGAGTGATTGAAATGAATGTATGAAATTTAAGGTGGAGCAAAAAGGATTGATAAGTATTATTGGAAATGTGTGAGCAAGTTTGAGTGCATATTTTTGATGGATGATTTGATTTGATTTGAGATTGAAAACTATTTGATTTAGGGTTTAAGACCCACATTACGCTTTGTGTTGAAATAAGGGTGAAACACTTGGTTAGGGTTCATAAGCAAGTTGTTTTTCATTGAGTAAATGATTGAGTGAAGTTGGTTGAGCATTATTGATTGAAAGTATGGTATTTATAGATCAAGTTTTGTGAAATAAATTATACTTCATTTTGAATTGATTTAAAAGAGAGTTTGCAAGTGATAGATTGTTTTTTTGAGTATAAAACTTTGTGAGTGTGAAACATATTAAGGTTTTTATAAAACTTATCATTCTCTATATGTTTCTAAGGTTAAAGAAGATTCTGAGTGAAACTTGTTTGTGTAAAAATATTTTTATGTATGATATTTAAGTTGTGTTTTGAATGCAAGAATTGCAGTTGTTTGAGTAAGATTTTGTGAAAGCTTAAGGACATTTTTGAGTAAAATTTTGTGAAATATTAAGGAAAGATTTGAGTAAGCTTTTGTGAAAGCTTAAGGATATATTTGAGTAAGATTTTGTGAAATATTAAGGATAGAGTTGAATAAGATTTTATGAAAGCTTGTGGACATAATTGTGTAAGTCTTTGAGGAGACTTAAGGAGAGAGTTGAACAAGCTTTTGTGAAAGCTTGTTGGTAGATTTGAGCAAGTCTTTATGACAACTTGAGAGTATATTGAGCAAGTTCTTGAAAGGACTTGGTATATTTGAGCAAGTCTTGGTGAAGACTTGAGAGTAGATTGAGCAAGTTCTTGAGAGGACTTGTAGGTAGATTTTAACAAGTCTTGGTGAACACTTGAGACAACATTGAAAGCAGAGTTGATTGAATGATTTGTTCAAGATTTGTGTTAAGGCTTGGAGTAGATCTAAGTAGAGTTGATTTATGATTTGACCAGGCTTCATGTTAAGTCTTGAGGGCATATTTGAGTACAGAGTTTGGTACAAATTTATGAGCAGATTTGTGCTAGACCTAAGATAGAGTTAGATCAAATTTGTGCTAGATCGAGGACAATTTTTAGTGCAAATTTGAGATAGATATTGAGAAGAGTTGAAAGTAAGCTTTGGAGGTGATAGAGTAAAGGAAAAAAGTCTCTAGTGGATAGAGATCCATTATCCAGGGTAGTGAGGATATAAGTCTTCTGAGTAAAGAAAGACGTCTTCTATGGAGATATATCCACAAGCCAATGTAGTAGGGGTAAAAGTCTTCTAGAATATCACAAGATAAAGTAGAGGGGAAATAGTTCTACGGATAGAGATCCATAAACCAGAGCAGAGGAGATTAGTGTATCATGTTGATTGAGTTCCATGAACCAGATCAAAGGGAAGAGTTCTCCTATGGAGTGTTATCTGTGAACCAGTTGAGAAGATAGATTTCTTCTGTGGAGAGAGATCCATGAACTAGTTGAGGAGAAAGAGTTCTCCTGGATCTAGTTCCATGAACCAGAGAATAGGGGAAAGAGTTCTCATGTGGAGAGATATCTGCAAATTATAGAATTAGGGTATTGGTGTCTCCTTTAGACAAAGGTCCATAAACATTGTAATAAGGAAGTGATTCCCAAGATATTTGTTGAGAAAATTTTAGTGAAATATTTTATTTGTGTAGTAGCCCACATTGGGTGAACCACGTTAAATTGGTGTCTTTATTGTGTGTTATGATTTGTGCATTACTTTGATTAATATTTTTGATATTGCCATTTATTATATTGGATAAAATTGTTTAGAAAAGAAAAGTAAAAATTTGATCTTATACTATTCAACCCCCCTCTCATTATAATCATGTGTTCTTCAATTGGTATCATAGCGGGTTCCTTTGGAAGAGTTTAATATCTTGAAGGAAAATTTTACAAGAACACATATGGAATCCAAGAGTGGAGCTTCAAAAAATAAGGCACCATTGTTCTATGGGAACAATTATGCTTTCTAGAGTGTGAGAATGAAGATTTACCTAATGGCACAAGGGATTGAGATATGGCAAGAAGTTGAGGATGGATACACACCACCGGCTACTCCTCCTATAGATAAATATGGTAAGCTCTTACATATGTATAATTCAAAGGAAATGAATGTAATCTTGGGTGGATTACATGAATAAGAATTTGTAAAAGTTATGCATTGCACGTTAGCAAAATATATTTGGAAAAAGTTGAAGAATGCATATGAAGGTGAAAAAAAGGTTAATATGGTAAAGTTGCAAAATCACAAGAAGAAATTTGAAGACTTGAATATGAAGGATAAAGAAGACATTGTTACATACTTACTTCATGTGGATGAGGTTGTTAACTCCATACAAGGACTTGGGTTTAAAATTGAAGAATTTTATGTTTGTCAAAAGGTTCTAAGGTCACTTCCTATGAGGTTTGATGGGAAGATTTCAGCCCTAAAAGAAACAAGAGATTTTGAAACTCTGAATATGGATGAGTTGCAAGGAACACTTACAACATATGAGATGAGAATAGTAAAGGATCCTATGCTAAATAAAGAGGCAACTTTCAAAGCAACAAAGAAAGCAAAGGATAAGAAACCTATTTCAAGTGATGAGGAAGATAACTACAGTAGAAGGAACAAGAGGTATTTAGGAAAGCAAAAAGGTATGAAAATAGTGAATTATTTTAAGTGTGGTAAATATGGTCATTATGCAACTAACTATACAAAATCCAAAAGAAACAATGGTGAAGAGAAACAAGACTATAAGAACAAGGAAGCAAGAAAATCAAGGTATCAAAAGAAATATAGGGATGTACAAAGCATGCAAGGAAAGAATTTTTTCCAAAGACATAAGAAAATTTTCTATGCATATAGGTCAAGCAAAATTTCAAGTGATGGTGATGAAATATTATTAGAAAATGAAGAAGAAGAAATTCTATTTCTAGTAGCAAAAAAAGATGTTAGAAAAGAAGAAAATAGGGAAGTGCTCCTATTGAAAATATATAAGAAAATAATGAACATGCTCTTGAAGATAAAAAGGTAGAGGAAGAATCATAAGGAGGATTTTATCTAGAAGGTGAGCTTATTAATGCTCTTAAGGAATTAATAAAGGTAATAAAGCAGAACTCAAAACTCAAGTTTCAATTTCAATAATGTGATGAAGAGAAGGGAGAAAATTATACAAGATATGACAAAATCAATAGCTAAGATAAGGATATTTAAAGAAAAGTTAGAGGTAAAAGTTTTAGAATGTGAAATATTAGAGCATGAGGTAGATTCACTAAGAAAATAAGTGAAAGAGTCTAAATATAAGATACACAAGTTTGGGAGAAGCTCAAAGACCTTGGAGAATATTATCAGTGTACAAAGATTTTCATAAAACAAGATAGGACATGGTTTTGAAGAGGAACAAGGAGAACAAGGAGAGGATTCAATATCAAATTCCAAAGAAGAAGAAGATTTAGGAGTGAAAGAGAAAGTGAGACTTATGAGGATAATTTTAAATATAGAAGGTTCAACAGGAAAGGAACAATGTACAAATGAGGAATAGAAAACATCACTGGGAAGAAAGCATTGAGAGACCAATGGGGTCAAGGCAAGTTTTCTTCAAAGGATGTTGCTTATCATGTCAAAATTTTGGTCACAAGGCTATGCATTGTAGGACACATGGAAATAAGGAATGCAATTTCATCAAGAGAAATTTCATAAATGGGCATCTCTTTCAAGGGTATTGTCACTCTTGTAATCAATTTGGTTATAAAGCAATTCATTGCAAGGTTCATGACAGGAATGAATATGGCTTCAATAGGAGGAAATTCAAGACATTTGCATCTTCTAGGAACCACAAAATTAAGTGTTATAAGTGCAATAATGTTGGGCATATGGCTAAGTGGTGTAGAACAAAATTTCCAGAGACAAGCAAGAACAAGGATACTCAGAAGAATAATAAGGATCAGTTGAGAAAGAAGGTGGAAAAAGAAAAAGATCATTGTATGCTGGGAGTAGTCTTACTTCCACCCCAAAATTAACCACCTCAAGGATAGGATGTGGGGATGAGGTTGAGCTAAGAGTATTATATTTAGCCCCAAAGGTGGCCCTTTGCCATTGATGTCAAAGGGAGAGACATTTGAGTTAGAGGGAGAGCATTCAGTCAATAAGAGAAGTTTATCCGGGGGAGTAGAATTGAAAAAGGTAAAAGGAATGCTTAAAGAAAAAAGGGTTGCCATAAATGAAAAAGGGAGAGATTTTAGAAAACTTGAGAAATTTTTGTTGTCATTAATGTCAAGAGGTTTGATGTCCAGTTTTTTCATCATTGATGTCAAAAGGTTGATCTTCCAAAAGGCAAGAAATTTGTTAAAAGAAGAAAATAACATAGTATTTATTTTAAATATTATATCCCTAAAGAGGATAAGAAGGTTGAAGACCCAAAAAAAGAGAAGCAAGTTTAAAAAGAAATAATAATATTATAATATTTGGGCAAAAGGAAGAGGTGAAAAAAAACAAGGTCCAAGGAATAATTAAAAAAATTATCCCCGAAAAGACCCTTTGAGCAGTTTAGAAAGGTTGGCAAAGGTTTTAACTTAATTTATTTAAATTAAAATATTTTAACCTGAGGTTAAAATTGTAATTTAAATAATTAAATTGCTCCAAGATTTAAAGTTTTAATTCAAAATTCAAAAGGGACGATGTGTTTCAATGCAAAGGGGAGAGTATTAATAGGAATTTTTTTTCATTTCCTAAGTTCAATGTCCAAGATTCGAATGCCAATGTGATAATATTTGAGCACTCCATTTTCAAGAGGGAAGAAGAAGCTCATGGGTTTTGTTTAATAAAAGGAGTTAGTTGTGTTAGATTTTTATTGGTGAAATAAAACATTCCAAGGTGTTGGGTAGCGCAGACGACGGTTGAAGGTGTGGCCAAGGTGTTGTGAAGGGAAGGTTGTGGTTTCGAATCCCATGTTGTTCATTTTTGTGAAATGAGGAAATCATTTTTGTTTCACCGAATTTCATGTGGTAGCTTTAATACAAAAGCGTGGACCTTTGGTTAATGTGTGGACATGTAGCCCAAGAAAAATCTTAACCTTGGGCTAAGGTGCTATGGAGGCTTAGGTTGCGGGTTCGAGTTTGGGCGCTGGTCATCGAAGTCATGCACAATATTTTTGGTGACGTGGGCCAAAATTAAGGTATGCAATTTTTAATTTAATTTTGCAAAAGTTTGGTATGCATAAAGTGTTTTGAGACCACATTATTATTAAAAAGGGCATGTGTGAAATGTTTAGGGAGTCATAAGGATTGTTGAAATAATATTTTATTTTTGATGCTTAGAAAATAAATAAAATATTGAATATTATAAGGTGTTAACAAAGGAACTTTATTTTTATGTATTGAATATTATTTTGAGAATATTAGAGATTATAAGGTGTTAACAAAAGAACTTTATTTTCTATGTGTTGAATATTATTTTGAGAGTATTGGAGATTATAAGGTATAAGCAAGAAAATTTATTTTGATATATGTTGAATATGTTTTTAAAGGAGTAATAAGGTGTATTTGTGACTTGACATTTTATTGTATTTCTTGAATGGCAAAATAATTATTGAGGAGAATATTTGTGCGGATATTGTGAGATAGACTATTGTTATCTAACCTAGAATTGGCAAAAAGGTTTTGTTGTGAGTAAAACAGGTTTTGAAGACATATCTTCATCAAATCAAAAAGGTATGGGTGCACTATCTTTTGTTTAGAGTGATTGAGATGAATGTATGAAATATAAGGTGGGATGGAAAGGATTGATAAGTATTATTGGAAATGTGTGAGAAAGTTTAAGTGCATCTTGTTGATGGATGATTTGATTTGATTTGAGATTGGAAATTATTTGAGTTAGGGTTTAAGACCCACATTGTGCTTTGTGTTGAAATAAGGGTGAAACACTTGATTAGGGTTTGTAAGCAAGTTGTGTTTCATTGAGTGAATTATTGAGTGAAGTTGGTTGAGCATTATTGATTGAAAGTATGGGATTTGTAGATCAATTTTTGTGAAAAAAATTATACTTCATTATGAATTTATTTAAAAGAGAGTTAGTAAGTGATATATTTTTTTGTTGAGTACAAACCTTTGTGAATGTGAAACATATTAATGTTTTTATAGAGCTTATCATTCTCTATATGTTTATGAGGTTAAACAAGATTCTAAGTGAAACATTTTTGTGTAAAGAGAGTTTTATGTATGATATTTAAGTTGTGTTTTGAATGCAAGAATTATAGTTGTTTGAGTAAGCTTTTGTGAAAGCTTAAGGAAAGATTTGAGTAAACTTTTATGAAATCTTAAAGATAGATTTGAGTAATCTTTTGTGAAAGCTTAAGGATATACTTGAGTAAGATTTTGTAAAATATTAAGGACAGAGTTGAACAAGATTTTGTGAAAGCTTGTGGACAAAATTGTGTAAGTCTTTAACGAGACTTAAGGACAGAGTTGAGAAAGATTTTGTGAAATCTTGTTGGTAGTTTTGAGCAAGTATTTATGATGACTTGAGAATATATTGCACAAGTTCTTGAAAGGAATTGTTGGTAGATTTGAGCAAGTCTTGGTGAATACTTGAGAGTAGATTGAGCAAGTTCTTGAGAGGACTTGTAGGCAGATTTGAGCAATTATTGGTGAAGACTTGAGACAACATTAAGAGCATAGTTGATTGATTGATTTGTTCAAGATTTATGTGAAGGCTTGGAGAAGATATTAGCAAAGTTGATTTGTGATTTGATCAAGCTTTTTGTTAAGTCTTGAGGGAATATTTGAGTATAGAGTTTAGGCAAATTTATGAGCAAATTTGTGCTAGACCTGAGACAGAGTTGGATCAAATTTGTGCTAGATCAAGGATGGTGTTTAGTGTAGATTTGAGATAGATATTGATAAGATCTGAAAGCAAGCTTTGGAGGTGATAGAGTAGAGGACAATAATATCAAGTGGATAGATATCTGTTAGCCAGAGTAGTGAGGATATAGGTCTTCTAAGTGAGGATAGAGGTCTTTTGTGGAGAGAGATACACAAGCTAGTGTAGTGGGAGCAAAAGTATTCTAGAAGATCCCAAGCCAAAGAAGAGGGGAAAGAGTTCTCCTATGGATAGATATCCACAAACTAGATCAAATGATATTTGTGTCTCATGTGGATAGAGTTCCATGAACTAGAGCAAGGGGAAGAGTTCTCCTGTGGAGTGTGATCCATGAACCAACTAGGAAGATAGAGTTCCTCTATGGAGAGAGATCCACAAAATAGTTGAGGAGAAATAGTTCTCTTGGATCAATTTCCATGAACCAAAAAAAAGGGGAAAGAGTTCTCTTATGGAGAAAGCTCCACAAATTAGAGAATTAAGGGATTGGTGTCTCCTTTGGACAGAGGTCCATAAACATTATAATAGGGAAGTTATTCCCAAGAGATTTGTTGAGAAAATTTTAGTAAAATATTTTCTCCGTGGAGTAGCCCACATTGGGTGAACCATGTTAAATTGGTGTCTCTATTGTGTGTGATGATTTGTGCATTACTTTGATTATTGCTATTGATATTGCCATTGAGTATATTGGATAAAATTTTTTGGGAAAGAAAAGTAAAAGTTGATATTATACTGTTCACCCTCCTCTTAGTATAAGCTTGTGTTTTTCAAGATTGTGAATCCAAGTCCTCCATGTTTTGAGACGAGGAATTAGTGCATCCACCCTTCCAGGTGTTATGGGCCCTGGAAGGGCAACCCCATGCCAAGATCAAGGAAACTCGAGCAAGAAGTAAGGATATTTTAAAGGGTAACCTATTGTAGGAATTTAGCCAGTCTCAAGAACTTAAGATATCATCTACAATGGTAAAAGTTCTTGAAGTGTGATTCTCTATGCCAAAGTACTAATACAAAGTTGGGTATATTTGTGTAAATGTGTGACATTTATGTTTATATTTATCAAAAAATTTATTTTGAGTTTACTACTAATTAGGTGAGTAGACCTGGGTTGTTACAGTTGGTATCAAAGCCTAGGTCACGAAACCCTAGGTTATAAAATATGAATTATTGTTTTAACATAACTCTTTGGTCATTAGGTATGGTGGGGACCTCAAGAAGAACCAATGTTAATCTACAAGAGGAAGTTATAGAAGCCCTAAGGAAGTGACTAAGATGACTCGTGAGGGAGTCGAAAAGAGTGTAAATTGCCGAAGTGCCTCGACATGTTGTAAAAAAAGAGAAAGAGCTAGTAGCTACCAGAGCTACACAAAATGACAAAAATATGATAAAGTTGATTTAGTTAATGTAGGAACAACTGAATCAGTAACAAGAACAAATGGATATCTAGAGGACTCAAATGAGTGAGCACATGGATCAAAAAAAGGTACAAATGGCATAGCAACATAATATCATTAGTCAGCAATAGAAGGTTATTGAGATCCTGACTAAAAGTAAGGAAACTAAAAGAGTCAGTGAGTTTTCGGAGGGGTCTTCTAGGAGAAAAGTCGATGTTAAGTTGCAAAAATAAATTAAGAAATTAGATATTTCCAAATTTTATGGAAGGGGTGATGGTGAAGCAGCCATCAATTGGTTAAGTGAAGTAGAAGGGTATTTCTCAATCCAACCCCTTTGTTTGAAATCCAAAATAACTTGGGTTGTGGCACACTTAGAAGGTCCAACTAGAGATTGGAGGACCACCTATAAGAAAATCACTCAAAATGAAGCTACTGATATTCCTTGGGAGGAATTTGAAAGGGATTTTAAGGATCATTTTCTTACGCCATAGTTCTATATTAAGAAATATGTTGAATTCACTAACTTACGCCAAGGCAACATGACTATAATTGAATACTATCAAAGATTTGTACAACTTTTGAAGTACGCCCCTGAATATGACAAGCATGAGGAATTTAAGGCTCAAAAATTTGTAATGGGACTACATCCCAAATTTGGAACACCTGTTGGAAGAAAAGTACCTAAAAATTTGACAATAGCTTATGATGTTGCCCGCTATGAGGAGATAAGTCAAAAGAATGCAAAGGCTTATTATCAGCAAATTGAAAAGGAGGATTCCAAGAAAATAAGATACCCAAAGAAATATAGGGGTAGAGATGAACACAAGAATTTTAGAAATGGTGGCCAATATAGGTGTGATAACAAAAACAAAAGAAAATATCAAGGAAACAGGGGGCAGACAAATCAAAGAAATTTCGAAGAAAAGAGAAACAGTAACCAAGACAGGGGTAAAAATGTCAATCAAAATAAGGAAGGGGATAAAAAAAATAATACGGGATCAAATGCATGCTATGCGTGCGGAGCCTTAGATCATTTTGCAATACAATGCCCACAAAGAGCTAATAAAAATAATCCTATAGAAGAGACCCCACATAGGATCTATGCTGCTACAGGTAAATCTAACCTTTTAGGCCAAGCTACTCCATTTATGATAAAAGGGAAACTAGGAAAAAAATATATTCACATTTTAATAGATAGTGGTGCAACTGATAGTTTTATTTCAACTAGTATTTTGAGGGACATGTCGGTTAAACCTGAGATCATGGCAAATGGGTGGCAAGTCGAGTATGGTTTAGGATAGACCTATATGGTCAACCAATGTTTATTTGATCCTAAAATAGATATACCCTAGGTAAAAATTATTTGGCACCTTTATGTGGCTCCCTTACATGCTTTTGATATAGTTTTAGGAGTAGACTAGCTAAAAGCCCACAAAGCCTTTTTAAATTTTGAAGAAAGGTGGTTGGATTTCACAGATGACTCTAATAAGTGAATCTATGTCCATTATAATCAAGCATATTTTGAACCCCACCTAATGATTGTAATGCAATTCAAAAGAGACTTAAGGAAAGGATGTAGGATTTATATGGTCAAGTTAAATAAAAATGAAGAAATTGAGTCAAGCTCCGCTCTGTTTCAATAGTTTCCTATTTTGCAAGAATTTAGGGATGTTTTTCATGAAGATCTACCTAGAATTCCTCCACATAGGGAATTTAATTTTTTTATTGAGCTCTTACCAGGAGCATCTCCTGTAATCAGAATCTCTTACCGAATGACATCCCTTTAATTGCAAGAACTCAAGATCCAACTGCAATATTTGTTAGAAAAAGGGCACATTAAACCTAGTGTCTCACCATGGGGAGCACTTGTTCTATTTTTAAAAAATAAATATGGATCTCTGAGACTATACATTGACTATATGATGCTCAATAAAATAATAGTAAATAACAAGTATTCACTACCTAGGATTGATGATCTGTTTGATCAATTAAGAGGAGTGACAATATTTTCCAAAATTGATCTTAGGTCAAGATATCATCAACATAGAATCAAGAAAGAGGATACTTATAAAGCTACTTTTAGAACTCTTTATGGGTATTATGAGTTCACTGTGCTACCATTTGGGTTAAAAAATGCACCATCCGCTTTTATGAATCTAATGAATAGTGTGTTTAGGGAATAGCTAGATCAATTTTTGTTGATATTTTTGGATGATATTTTGATCTAGTCCCAAAATAAAGAAGAGCATGACCAGCATATGAGAATAGTTTTGGAAATCCTTAGGAAAAACTAGTTGTATGTAAAATTGTCCAAGTGCGAGTTTTATACTCCATAATTTTAGTATTTGGGACATATTATCTCAACTGAAGGGGTGGCTATTGACTCTAAAAATATTGAAGCTATAATAAACTGGCTAGCTCCCAAAAATGTTTCTAAAGTGAGAAGTTTTATGGGGATGGTTGGATACTATTTGCGATTTGTTAAAGGATTCTCAAAGATTGCTTTCCCTATCACTAATATACAAAGGAAGGGAAAAGCATTGAGGTGGACAAATCAGTGTGAGGAAGCTTTCAGAATACTCAAATAAAAATTAACTAGTGTACAAATTTTGCAAATACCAGATCCCAAAAAATTAGTTATTGAAAAGGATTGAAAATCCAACTCACTTCATATTATTTACAAACTCATTATATAGGCTCTAATCTCCCAAAATACATAACCAAACCCATCAAATCATGTATTTGATCCAATATGCTTAACCATAAACTACAAAAGTGCAAGGAGAATGCATGTAACTTCTAATTTAAGAGAAAATGAATAATGCTAACTATAAGATCCATTTTAGCTATCTTGAAGTACACACTTCCTACTTTGAGTTCACACTTCCTAACTAACACTGCTAAATGACAACTAGAAGATAACTAGTGCCCACAAGTGCATGTGAGAAAGAGACTCACTTACAATATTATTTTGCAAGAAATAAACTATGCAAACCTAGCTAGGAATTACTAGAGGGGTCATATGAGTGATCAAACATCAATCCTCATCATTTATAGTATGTACTGATGCCTCTCTAGAAGGACTAGGAGGTGTCTTATTGCAAGATGAGGCTATTGTAGCGTATGAGTCTAGGAAGCTCAAGAAACATGAAGTTAATTATGCTACTCATGATTTAGAGTTGGCTGTTGTAGTCCATGCTCTTAAGATTTTGTGAAACTATTTGTTGGGAAAATCCTTTGAGTTAAAAATTGATCATCAAAGATTGAAATATATTTTAACCCAGCCTCTATTAAATGCTAGATAATGAAGGTGGATGACGTTCTTGGTCAAATATAATTTTGGAATAGCATACATAAAGGGAAAGAAAAATAAACTAGCAGATGCTCTTAGTCGTAGAAGACACTTAGTTGCTTTAACTCGATGTCAGTATGGGTTAAAAGAGCAAATTAGGAAATTACAAAAAAATGATGAGTTTTACAACCAATACTGAATAAATTTGAATAGAGACTAAATTAGAATGTGGATTTCACAATCAAAGAGGATCTAGTATATTTTAGAAACTGGATAATAGTACCTAATGATGAAGGGATAAAGAGAATGATTTTACAAGAGGCACATTATGCTCCATACTTTGCTCATCCATGAGTGATAAAAATGAGAGAAAATTTAAAAAAAGACTATTTATAGTCCTAAATGAAGAGGGACATGGTTCAATTTGTTGCAAGATTTCTGGAATATTAGAAAGTTAAAGCTGAACATGAACATCCTGGGGGACAACTACATATGTTTGATGTACCAAAACAGAAATGGCAAGTGATTTTTATGGATTTTATAGTTTGTATTCCCAAGACTCGGTTCTAGCATTATGCAATTTTTGTAGTTGTGGATAAGTTAACTAAGGTGGCGTATATTATACCAGGAAATGTTTGTGATGATGCTCCCATAATAGCACAAAAATTTTCTTGAGAAATCATGATGTTGCATGGTTTCCCTGAAATAATTATCTCGGATAGAGATACGTGATTCACTTCTAAATTTTTGCAAGCTTTTCACCAAGCATGGGACATAAAGCTAAATATCAGCATCGATTATCATCCTGAGATGCATGGGCAGACTGAGAGGGTCAATCAAGTGCTGGAAGATATGTTACACATGTATTGCATGTACCACCAAAGTAAGTGGGAATATTATCTCTTCCTGGTGGAATTTGTGTATAATAACTATCATACCATGTTGGGCATGGCCCCTTTTGAGGCCCTATATGGGCATAGGTGCAGGACACCATTAACGTGGGATAATTTGGATGATCGAGAAGTGATTGGTCCTAATGTTGTTAAGAAAATGGAGGTCCAATTAAAGTAAATCCACCAGTGACTTTATGAAGCCACAAATCATTAGAAGAGTTATGCAGATCTTAAAAGAACCCCTTGAGAGCTTACCATTGGTGATAGGGTATTCCTCAGAGTTAAACCAACCAAAATCTCTATTAAGTCTATCAAATTGAGCCTCATATTTATTGGTCCCAAGTCATGTTGCCTATAAGCTCGCCCTGCCACCAAACTTGTCTAAAATCCATAGTGTTTTCCATGTGCCTCTCCTTCGTAAATATGTCATTGACCCATCTTATATCCTAGATGTTTCTCATTTGTAGACGTCAAACTCATAGCTCATTGAGGTTTGATCGATTAAAATCTTGGGATACAGGACCAAATAATTGAGAAAAAAAAAAATTGATCAATGTAGGGTCTAGTGGGATCACTAGTCAAAGAGAATTGCTACTTGGGAGGATGTAGCAGAGATGAAAAACAATCCCCTTTCTTATTTTAAAATTGTTAATCAAAAGAACAACTTGAACATTGCTATGATAATATTTATATATATTGATATTTTGATACATATATGAAATATTAACGTGGTAATACTGAATGTGACTTTTGCTATGTTGCAAAATCTATAGTTCCTTGTTTATGAATTGTATGTTACAGTTATTGAACTAAATAGACAATGGTATCAATTTGAATATATGTTTAGTTATTTTGAACTACAATGTTGACTAACACAAAGGCTATGTTAAATTATGGTGGGGGAGAATGTAACATACCCATTATTTGTTTATCATTTTATTGGAAGAATGTGATGCTGCTATAAGTGTTTGTGTATGTAGGTGCGAGTTTTTCACTTTAAGGTATGAAAATCAGATAAGGCAAATACCACATCCTAGCAAAAATAGAGGTTGAAAGAGTCAGGTAAGGTGGGATATGATGTCATGCCTCATGCACCTTGGCCCGTGGGTACATGGAAACCCATTGTAGAAATTTTCATATAGGTCATCCTAATTGTTACTACATTTTGTGCATGTGTATTCCTGCATTTTGTGCATATATATATATAAAATAAAAGTTACTGAATGCTCTTTTTTTATGTTGAAGGTAATTAACAATATATGTTATTTTTCTTTGAAACAATAATTATATATTAAAAATATATAGATAATATATATATATATATATAAATAAATAAAATAAAAATTAATATAATTTACAATATTAATTTAATATTAAAAGAGATAATAAAAATAATATATACATTAAATAAAGTTAAAATTAAAATGTATATACATATATGAAAATTTATATGACCTAGTAAAAAAAAATATAATAAAATATTAGTCTCCACTCACCATATGGACGCGTAGGGCAAAAACCATATGGCAAGCAAATATTCTGCATTATTGAGTATCATTCTTATAATTATCTTAGTTTCCTATAAATGGGGGGAATGGAATAAAAATAGGGTGTGTTGTTTTTCATGTTGTTTGATAATTGGGATTTGCGAAGCACAACAAATCATGTGAATGTCAACTCGCTCAATTTTGGGTATGCATTCATACTTATCATGGCATGTAAGATGAATTGTTAGGAAATAGATTCTAATTTTTTTGGTGTTTTGGCATGTTGGCTGGTTATGTCGCAAGCATGGGATATGGGAAAAATTTTAGTTCTATCTATTGATTATAGTTAATAATAAAGTAGAGAAATTGTACTTTGTTTGATGGTAATGAAATATGGTTCTAGTGGTTAATGAAATTTATTACGTAATACATGATATGAATGTTATTTTCCTGTATGTTATCATATTACAATAGGATTGCATTCATACTAGGGCCAAGCTGACCCAAGACTTTGCTCTCAACCCTGCCAATTTCTTCTAGTTCGAGTATGTTTCTCAGTGGGATGCATCACAAAGTGTTAATAAAGTATAGTGCTTGATGAATTTTGCATCTGCATGTACAGTTTGTTTTTCCTCACAGTGAAATACTTATAAAATTTAGTATGTGAAAGGTTTTCAAAGATATGTTGTAAAAAAAGGATTACCTACTAAGACTTTGTAAATAAAGAATCCAAGAAATTTTTTAGAATTTTACTTTACTTATTTATTTTAGTCAATTGTTTCCTTTAAGTCTATTACTGTCACCTGAAGCTTAATGTGTAATGTTGTCTATTCATTGAATGACAATCACCAAAAAAATTTGTACAAAGAATTGTTCTCATTCTTTTTTTTTTGGTGTAATAAAATTGTGGAATATATATACTAGTACTCTCATTGATGTGTTTCAGAGAATAAGGTTTTAGCTTATAATTTACATCCAATTTTTATTTGGTAGTCAGAAATTTCATCCGCGTAACTCTAAATTTTAGTCACAATAGTACTTGGAATTTTTGTGTATGGGAAACTATAAGAATTTAACATTCATTTTTTATTTTCGTACTCTATTTTAAAATACCACGATATTTCAGTATGAGAAGCTTTTAGACATAAATTACTTTGGTTTGATAGGTTATGTTCTAAGAGACACCACGTCTAGACCAAATGACGTTTGAAATTTTCTTCCTAGTTAGTGGCACTGGACCCTTAACCATTTATATGAAAGGAACCTCGAGTGGAATATGTCTTGCCATATCCACTTAGAAAATGAGCTTACCTTAAAATCAAATTTTTGACTTAGTGAAAGAGATTGTTTGGTTTTTCAAGTTGCCCTATGATTTGTGTGTGAGATTATATGTGTCAATATGGTAAATGATGCAAAGAAGGTACTAGTTTATCAGATGGTTACTGTATTTATGAGTAGTGAAGAAAAATAAAAACAACAATGAAGTAGGATTACCTATTAAATATTTAAATGCAACCAAAAGAAACCTTGCTTCGAAATGGTTTAACCCCAAATTGAGCAGAACGAAACATCATAAATCACATCTGTTTAGAATTTTAAATCTTGGATATTATAGGTCATTAGATTTTATTGAATCATATAGAAATTAGGTAATAATATAGTAATGGAAATGGTATACTTAATGATACCCTATCAATTCTGCATGACTTTAGACATTTTTTTCTCTGAATGTTGTATTAAGGCAAAGAGCATCAAAACTATTATCATTTTCGTCGGTAGATGTTAAAAAAAATACCCTTGCATTTTGAGATCCCGTATAATGATAACATTACCCACTGATAGCTGCATTACCACATTTTTCCAAAAATGAAAACTAAGAAAGAAAATTAACCCAGATAGTATTAAGTTGACTAGGTTTGGTTTGAATTCATATTGAAACTTACAACATAAAAAAAATATAATAGGCTTGAATAGACTTCATCTTTTGGGCTATAAATGAAAACACTTGAGATGTCATCGTAGGGAACCAAAACTATGATAGGGTTTGATAGAAGTAAATAAACTTATACTACCTATAAAGGTATCTTAAATAAGTAAATGACTTTATTAAGTATGTGGAACTTACTAAGAAAATATTAATTTCTTAGTTTGAAGTTTAACTACAATAATAAATAGTTAAGATTAAATGTTTTAAAAGTATATAAGTGACAAATATGGGAAACGAGATGATAATGTAGTTAGAATATGTTTCTTTTCTTTATGATAATATTTCTTTAGTTTGTATTATTTATATGGTATACATAAATAGTATAAGTTAAATAGAGATATTTTAACATAAGAAACCTTAGCATAGTGTAAGAACAAATATATGTTTAGAAAATTTTAAATTTAGAAGTTCTTTTTTGCAAAGAAAATTTTTGTTTGATAGAGAAAATCCTCTTACCAAATAAACAATAATTACATAGTTTTTCATAGATGAGTGATTATAAAAATATAGTTAGATTATAATGATGTGATAAAAAAATAAAGACTTCCTAACCATAAAAAGTGGCCATTGAAAATATTGGTATACAATATTACGATGCTCGTCAAGAAGGATAGCATCCACCCAACTCCGATGGTTTGCAATGGCGACCATTGATATTCGAAGGTAACCGTTCTCTAAAAAATATAAAAGGGACAGTGGTTCTACACTATTGATAGTAAAGAACAATGGTATGGGACATCCATATAGGTTACCAAATTAGTAGTATGTGAGGATGCTCATGAACCCTACTTCGTTTGAGGAATATCCAACAAGGATCAATCTGGGGAGAATATTTGAGGTTGGAAAGCCCAATGGTAGATGGTATGGGTAGAATTACTATCAACTGGAGTTGGGCCTAAAGCATCTGGTTTGAAATCCAAACTATTGGTGGACCCTGATTAAACCTTAGATGAAGGTCATTAATTAGGCACTGGCATAGCTACGCTACCTCAAAGTATGAATTAACAGGTCTATGGATCAATAAGGACAAAGGAGAGATTGTGAATCCAAGTCCTCCATGCTTTGAGATGGGGAATTAGTGCATCCACCCTTCTAGGTGTTATGGGCCCTAGAAGGGCAACCCCATGCCAAGATCGAGGAAACTCGAGAAAGGAGTAAGGATATTTTAAATGGTAACCTATTGCAGGAAGTTGGCCAATCCCGAGCACTTAAGATACCGTCTGCAGCAGTTAGAGTTCTTAAGTGTGATTCTCTATGCCAAACTACTAATACAAATTTGGGTATATCTATGTAACTATGTGACATCTATGTTTATATTTATCAAAATTTTGATTTTCAATTTTCTAATAATCGGGTGAGTAGACCTAGGTTGTTACAATACAACAATATAAAATACAGCAGAAATACAAGGACTTCCTTCTATGGACTCATTCTCCTAAAAGACTTTTTTTTCTGTCAAGACTGCATATGAGGCCCAAACATTATCTAGGGGAGGATCTTTTCTGATGGAAAGGGTTTGGTATCCTCATTTTATCCCCAATATTGCATTTTTGTGGTTGTGTTTGTAAAATATAATTTAGGATGTTGATCATTTATGTAAGAAAGGCTTCCACTTCCCAATATTTGTCTCTTGTGTTCGAAGAATGTTGAATATGTAGATCATATTTTAATCCATTGTAATTTCTCAAATAAGGTGCTCAATGATTTATTGGATTCTTTTTCTATCAAGTGGACATGTTGCCTTGAACTTTCAAGGAATTTTTCACTTAGTGGAAATCCTCCTTCATCAGTCACAACATCATTAGGGTGTGGGACCTAGTTCTTCCTTATTTTTATAGGGTATCCAGTCTGAGAGAAACAAAATAATTTTCAAGGGTATTGCTAGGGATGAATCCTTTGTCTTTAGAAATATTAAAGTTGCTATTGATAATAACTTGGCTATATTTGCTACTAAAAATGGTAGGGAGAAAGCTATGAAGAAAGGAGCTATTGTTAGTTGGAAATTGAATCTAGGGTATTTTTCTTCTATATCCAATGTTTAAAAAATATTGGCTACTAGATAACATAAATCGGCTAAAGGGTGGGTCATTTGGAACTTTGATGGTTTTGCCAAAGGTAACCCTAAGAGGTCTAGTGGAGGAGGTGTTGTCAGAAATGATAATGGTGAGGTCAATTGGGCTTATGTCCAATATTATGGTATTCAAACCAACCACCTAGTTGAATCTAAGGCACTTTTCTTAGGTGTTCATTAGGTTTTTAATAGGGGCTTCAAAAAAATTCTTGTACAAGATGACTCCTTGAACATCATTCAATATTTTTAGGCTAGAAAGATTAACAATTGTTTTATCCTAAATATTATTAAGGAAACCTCAAATATTTTGTAAGGTATGTTAGAAGTTAAAATTGTGCATATTTATAAAGAAGGTAACTAGGCTACAAATGTTATGGCCATTTTGGGGGTGGATAATGGCCTATTCAAAATTTGGGAAGACAATTTTCCTTTGCGGTTAATGAAAATTATTTCTTTGGAAGCATTGGGTCTACCTATCCAATAGGTCTTTTTATTATCTTTCCACTTGGATGAGGTCTCCTTTGTGTTGTAGTGATCCTCTCTCAAGGGGTATTTTTTAGAAGGCTAGTCATTTTTCTCCCTTGTTGTTTCCATTCTCAAGCAATATGCTTGGTGTATTGCCCTCACCCTTGCTCTCTGGGATTAGGGTTTTATTATCTACATATTTATGTATTTGTTGTCCTTTCAATATTATGAAAAAATGGAGTAGGATATTTTGTGCCTCTAAAAGAAAGTTAAAATAAAAATTCTCCTTTATGCCCTATTGGATGGTGGGTTGGTCTATGTTGTATCTTTCTCTTTTGTTCTCTTGGATGGTTGTTGGGTTTAGTTTATGTTATTTTGGCCTTGGAGGTTGGCCTATGCTTAATTGGCCTTCTCTTTCTTTGCCTCCTCTAATGTAAAAGGTTTTGGGACCCTTCAAAACCCTATTTTTTCACCATTAATAAAAAATATTTTTATAATTTTATATAATATAAAATTATTTTTAGTTAAAAATTAATTAATATTATAATGTTTGAAAACACAAAAACTTATATATGAGACATGAGTTGCATGCAATATTATTTTTTTAAGAATAAAAAATGGAAAACCTTCTCTAAAGTAGGTTCTAAAAATATATGTATAAATGTATATGTCCAAGAAGGATCAACTTCCTAAACCAACCTGAAAGAAAATTTGGGTCGAGTAAGAGAGGTAGGTGTCTATATCCTCTTCGAGGTTTTAGGGCCACCCAATCCTTGATATTTTATTATATCAAGCCCTCTCTTTCTATTTCAAGGAGAGGGTGAAGTGAGGCTTTGAGTGGAAATGGACAATGAAATTGTTTGAGATGAATTACATGGACAAAGTTAATTAGTGTACCTACTTTGTGAAATAGAAGCCTTATCTTTTCTATTTCAAGGAGAGTGTGAGATGAGGCTTTAAGTGGAAATGGGGCTAAGATTTTATTAAAATAATTTAAAATGACTTACATGGACATGCTAGGGATGTGACATGTGAGAGTTTCATTTGTGAATATATTTTCGTTACCAGAGCCCAAATTCATTTCAAGTTTAGTTTCTTTGATCATGAAAATATATTTTCAAGGTGATTCTCAACAATGGAAACTCAAATAGCCCATGTGATATCAAAAAATAAAATATCCCAAGTGTATTGCCCAAATTTTTTGCACCCTTACCTTCAGGCTAAAGGATCTATGCCCGAAATGGGGATGCAAGAAGGATGGGACAATACCTCGGACGGAGAGGCCCTTTGAAGGTTGCACCTCTCAGGGGAGGGGTATAAGGGTGAATTTTGGACGGATGGTGGGGTTCACCAGGAAGCTTTGAGTGGCAATTTCCATGCCTACGTTGATAATGGGTTTGATGTGTTCATTTTATCTCCAATCATTCATATTCCTAGGTTGGCCAAAATGAATCTACTCTATTCTATATGAAGATTCTGGTTTATATGCAGGCAACAAACATAAATGAAACCTAAATACAGAGAATATGTAAAAGGAAGAAAAGTACACCTTATTTTTGATGTTTGATGAAGATTTTGAAGCTTGTAGAAGTCCATATCGTCTCGGATATGACAAGATCATCCGTAATTGTACAGAATCATCCCAAATCATAGGCAATCATCTAAGATCAGACAAGATCATCGATGACCTGACGAATTCATCAGATGAATTCATCAGAAACCTGCAATCATGAAAATAGACACCAAAAAACCAAAAATACAATTGCAAGAATGATACAAAATGATAGAAATGAGAATATAAATGCTTAAATGATAAATCTAGATATCAAATTAAATAAAAGGCACTGTTTTGGTAATTTATTTTGTACTTTATCATGCAATTATGCTAAATGAGGTGAACTCCAAGATGTAAAATAGAAGTAAATTAATCTAATGCATAATTAAATAAGAAAAGAGATAGAAAATGCAAACTCAGGGCTCTAATTGCCCCCAATCTGAACTGCAATCAAAATTGTCTGCAATCGTACGAGATCGTCGCCAATATTGACAGGATCGTCCAAAATTGTGTTGAATCATCTGCGACGATCCGAGCTTCCTCCAGCTGAAACACAGTAAAATCCTGCAACAAAAACCTAAAATTACAAATGCAAATGATGGGAGCAAGGATGTTCTATTACAGCAAAAACTAAAATTTCAAGGAAATTCCCAGCCAGGGGGATAAACTAGGAAAATCCCAAGTTTATATAGGATTAGGGGGAGGTTAGGAGGTTGGGGATCATCCCAATCTAGGAGATATCCAACGTAGGAATATCCAACTACATAGACACGCTTTTGCCCGAGTTGGAGAGGTTGTTGAAACATAAGCTAATTATGAAAATTCGGTTTTGGGACGAAATCATCTAGACGTTCTGTTCCAGACGAATTCGTCCAATTTGGGATGATATCGTCAGATCGTCGACGATATCGTCCAACGGTCAAAACAACTTCTAAAAATGGCACTAAAAATGAGGTGAGCAGTTAACAGGTGGTTTCGGGGTTAAAATTCAAATGTTTTTATCTTTTACTAATGGTTTAACTGCACCAATTTTAGGGTGCTATATTTTGCCCCCTCTTTAGAAAATTTTTCGAAGAAAATGCATTAAAGACGAGTTCTTCATGCTTTATGAGAAAGCAAAATTTAATTCATTTTTTTAGACGATGATTCTAGGTCGAATCGTACAACTGTTTACTATGGTGCCCCCTCCGAGTTTTTACCCAAATCAAATGTTTGAGGTAAAAGCACAAAAAAGCAAAAAATTAAAAAAAATGTTGTTTTTAAATAAAATAAGAAAAATAGGGTAAAACCCTAATTCATTTTTACTATTCACTTTCCCTGTTTCAGAGATCGACAGGCGAAATGGTTGAAACGACACACAGATCGACAGAGGTCTGGTGCAGGTTGCGGGTAAGGATCTAAACCTAGTGTACCATGTTTTTAACTTGATTTGCTTGATTTTTTACTTGAATTTTAATTATTTTTGGGCATCGCAGCCATTTTTAGGCCGTTGATGACGTCGGGATGAAATTGTCCCAATTTCTTCGAAATCGTCCCTAGATCGCCGATTTCATCTAAGGACGAAATCGAAGAAATAGGGGTGATCCCGTCCAATAAGGGGCGATCCCCAAATTGAGAAATCATAGATGATTTCATCCTACTAAGGATGATTTTACTAAATGTGGTATGATATCGTCCAATAATGGGCGATATCATTTTTTTATGAGATGAAATTGATTTTTAATTGATTTTAATGATTATGTAGTAATGATTTTTGTTGTTTTATTGTTTATTTTGTAGAGGGGATTACTAAAGAGTCAAGAGTGGAAATACGGGGGGCTCAGAGATGACTTAGCAGCACTTGATCAGGTCGAGGGAGATAGACTAGCAGAGGTCAGACTACAACATGTGGTGAAGATGCCACAAATTCCTACAGA
Organism: Wollemia nobilis; assembly: GCA_028583015.1. Taxonomy (NCBI): domain Eukaryota; kingdom Viridiplantae; phylum Streptophyta; class Pinopsida; order Araucariales; family Araucariaceae; genus Wollemia; species Wollemia nobilis. The sequence goes on along the minus strand of JAQPPZ010000613.1, from coordinate 667,500 downwards.
CATGGGGCTACTAACAACCCTAGCAGAGAGATGGTATTTGAAGTCGTCCTTCTTTCGACTACTGATAAGGGAGATGACTCCCACCCTAGAGGATGTATGGAGTATCTTGAGGATCCCCATACATGGGCAGTTCATGACTCCTTCGGCCAATCAGGGTCATGCCATAATGCGATTGTGCAGTGACCCAAGCTTCGCCCTGAGAAGGGTAGAGTGAACATTGAGGCTTTGAGGCAGATGCCTGGGACGTCTCGGTTCACCCCAATTTTGGTAGGGGTGGTGGGTGGCCTACTTCTATGCCACCAGAGTGGATGTAGGTTATCATGGCTCCTCTCAGATGTGGTCTACGACATGAGAGACCACAACTACAGGTTTTCTTGGGGCAGCATTGTATTATGCCGACTGTATAGGATCCTTTACGGGGTCGTATACAAGGGAGGTCGGTGTTTGGTGATGACATCGTTGCTACAGGTTTGGTGCTGGGAGCACATTGTGATGCAAATGCTGGTAGGGCTTCCACTGATAGGGGTTGACCGGGAGAGACCCCGAGTTTTTTATTGGTGGCTCCAAAGAGGGTCACAGTGGCGGATAGATCTACCAATGTCTCGGAGGTTGGTAGATGACCTCACCCCCGATCGGATCACCTGGAGACCATGGAGAGAGCATCCAGGGTGGGGAGAGGATGGAAAATATTTGGCTCACATCAGGTGAGTCTTCTAGTTGAGGATGGAGCAGGGAGAGGTAGAGCTCCACCGCTATGATCGAGTTTTGAGATAGTTCGGTCTACCATAGGGGATCCCTTATCTCAAGGAGTACGAGTACTTCTGGACTATTTAGGATAATACCACATTGAGCGGGGCTCTAGACATGCAGTGGTTCTAGAGTCAAGATGCTGATGATGCCCCCATTTATCCAGTGGATGGGGACAACACAGGGGTAGCAGACGGGTATGATGTCTGGTATGCAGCATCCACCCTCCTCGGATGATGAGGGCACAGGGTCCAATGCATGCTGTTGTGCAATGGATGGGGAGGCAACACCAGGCTGCCATCGATGTAGCAAGGATTTGCGAAGGGAGGGATCATCGATGACCTCCTTAGGAGAGACGTTAGAGAGCACCATAGGCTCTGGAGAGACAACAACAACCAAAGAGAAGGGAGAGACTCCCTTCTCAGTAGAGGGATAGGCCACCATCGCCCGATAAGGGCAAGGGTGTTAAGGTGGGGGAGAGCAAAGAGATGGTGGCTCTCCGGGCAGAGAATGCCTACCTACGAGCTCAGGTGTAGACGCTACAGGATGAGGCTACATGGTTCAGGGCTTGGAGTGGAGGGGCGAGCATGCAGGAGTTGGCACGGGCTATTGCTTAGATTGCATTCTACCAGGGATTGTACTATCATGTGGTTTCAAGGAACCAGAGGATATTGTTGCCAACTACCATTGCAAAACTAGTCAGGATGGGGTCATCGAGGACATCATCACGATCGACATCGAGGATCCACGATATAGCACAGACTCTAATGGGACCACCTCCTCCACCTTAGGGTGGGAGAGGATATGAGGCTGAGATCTCAAGGGCTTCTCGAGACTAGCTGCATATTGACTATAGACTGTATATTTTTGAGAGGATTGAGTATTCTAGGGTATATATTGTGGCATACTAATCAGTTTTGATATGATGTAGATATATATATATATATATATATATATATATATATATGTTCTTTTTGTGATATGACTTGTGCATATGTTTTATGATGCTTTAATATTTTAATTGTTGATTGATTATTCATGTAATTATGTCATTGAAAATATTATAATTTTATGTCATGCCATAAAATTTAAATGAAATAATCCGATGTAAACAAATTGGTTGTTGTGGTGTGATTTGATGAAAAATAAAAAGTGACTTCTAACAATAATTTCAAAGGACATTATCGCTGTTACATGACCATTTCATGGAGTCGCTGCTCGCTAGGTCATCAAGCTAATCCCGGTGTGAGAAAAATATTGCTAAAAGTAAAAAGGTGCTTAAGAGACTTTCTAAAGACTTTGTGTTGTGATGATGAAAAATGATGATGGTGATGATTTTTTTTCAGATGTCCATGAAAATATTATGCATGAAATATTAAAAATATGATTTTTTCTAAGCATAAAATTCCTAAGTGTGATAGAAATGTGAATAATTCCCTAGGAATTATACCATCGTTCCAAAAAATTGAATGTTGACATAATGAAATGAAATAGAAAAGTTTTCATTCTTTTTAAAGCACAATTGTGTAACATAATGATTTAAGCCATATGCTTTTATGGATTAAATAAAATGGGAAATAAAATTAGAACAATGGTTTGCGCTAGGCATAGAATTTTAGGTATAGACTTATACCATCATTGCGGAATCCAAATAAGAAATTGATATAATAGTTTTATTGCGTAGTTGATTTTTGATTTTGAGATAAACATAAAATATAAGATGAGGACTTGCACTAGGCATAAAATTCTAGTTTTAGGTTTAGGAACTATACGATCGTTGCGAAAGTCGAAAATATATAAATGTGACTTTATTGCTAGATTTTTGAACATGTTTTGAAAGAAATTTTAGATTTTTGAAAAAAATGTATGTAATTGTTTTTACGCTAAGCAGATGTTTTCAAGTAAGAAAATCAAATTATTCCAAAATATTTGCACAAATATTTTAAATTATCTCAAAGACAAAATTTAGATTTATAAGGAACCCCATGTGCATACGTGAGTTCATTGTCGATCTTGATCTATCATAATGATACAAAATATCTCAAATACAAATGTGTGTGCAATTGTATTGTTCATTTACCGATTTTGAGCAAGATAATTTGATACAAGTAATTTGAATTAACCAAATGAGTGTTCTTTGACCATGATTTATATGCATATAATCGTACCAGACTACTATGTAAGTCGGGTCATCAAGAGCTAGCTAATCCATGAGCGGACATATGTCTATACAAAATAAGGTCGCTAATGTGACATACATATCACCATGCTAGGAGTTACCCAAGGCCAAGCGGGTTGGGCACAAACCACTTGTTATGGGGCTTACCTCACAGTTTTCGAATAATTGAGAATTCCAGGGATTCAAGCTCATTCACCCTTCTTTTCTTTCAGAGGGTAGGGGAAGGGATTTTATTGCTTTTTGCTTTTTCTTTTATGTTCTCTTTTTTTTTTTTGTATTTTTTCTTGACACTGAGATAATGCCGAAATATTCCTGAGATGGTACAAAATGCTACTAAAATAATGCTTCTTTTTCTCATGATTTTTCTTGATTTTCTTTTTCTTTTTCTTCCTATACTAGGGATACTTGCTCGGATTGGCTATAGAGCAAGGGATTTTTATTCTGGGTAGGGGTGAGCTTGTCCTTTTGTCAATTCTCAAATATTCTAGACCATGTGCATGATTGGATAGCAGGGGAACCTTTTCACTCAAGAGACCACTTCTAATGTGTAGCATCGTATTGAATTTGAAATGAAATCATTTTAATGTGAAAAGGTATACTTGGCTCAAGTAAATGACAATATCAGTTCTCTATGCTCAAAACTTTATTTAATTCAACTGTGGACTTTGATATAAGAGATATTAATAATCATACCAAATAGGACCAAGATATTTATTCATGTGAGTGTGAAAGTGAGGGATTCCAAATAAATGCTAATTTATCCAAAATAACTGAAAATATAACTGCAATACTTAAAGAATTGATAGGTGCAAAAATAGAATATTTTGATTTTTTTATATTTTGGTTTTAATTTATGAATTGAGAGAACACATAATATTACTATTTTTAAAAATTTTATATGAATTACTAAAATGAGACAATATGTATTATATATACAAGGACAAAATTACTAGATTTATGCATAATAGCACTTAAGATGCATAATGTTCATAGGTTCTTTAAGATCTTTACCATCTAAGGTAGCTAATTTGTATGCTCCCGATCCAAATTTAGCAGTGATAATATATGGTCCAAGCCAGTTAGGCTCGAATTTGCCTTTAAGGTCTTTAGTTGTATTAGTATTTTTTTGTTTTTCTTTTAAGACGAGGTCATCTATCTCAAAGGATCGATGATGAACTTTCTTGAGATATGCTCATTTGAGCTTGTTCTGGTAGGCTCGAAGATGATCCAAAGCATTGATGCGCTTCTCATCTAGGAGTTCCAGCTGACTAAATCTGCCAACACGATATTCATCTCCTACTTCAGTATCTTGAAGTAATAGAGCCAAGGAAGGAACTTCTAATTCAAAGGGAAAAACAACTTCAGCGCCATAAACCAAAACAAAATGTGAAGTGCCCGTGGGAGTACGAATGCTAGTTCTATAAGCCCACAAAGAAAGATATAATTGAATGCGCCAATCACGACAGATTTATTGACCAGTATCTTGAGGATTTTAATTAATGTTTTAATAGATGCTTTTGCTTGGCCATTACCTTGAGGATAATAGGGAGTGGACCAACGATTTTGAATTTTATATTTTTGACATAGTTTCTTTACATATTTATTTTTGAAACAAGTTCCATTATCTGAGATGAGATTTGAAGGAATTCCAAACCTACAAATAATTTGATTAAAAATAAATTTGGAAACTTGGGTTCCAATGCAAGAAGCTAAGGGTATAGCTTCAACCCACTTTGTAAAATACTCGATGGTAGTTATGATGAATTTGTGTACATCAGATGACATAGGATTGATTTTTCCAATGATGTCTAAGCCCCATTTTGAAAAGGGCCAAGGAGATGAAATAACATATAGCTCTTGTGCAGGCATATGGAAAAGGTTAGCATGTTTCTAGAACTTGTCACAACGGCGCATGTAATCATGTGCATCATTCTCCATGGTAGGCCAAAAATATCCTATCCTAAGGAGCTTCTTAGCAATGGCGCTAACACTAAAGTGTCCCCCACAAAATCCATTATGGGCTTCACTCAAAGCTGATCTATATTCTTCTAGATTTAAACATCTCAATAGGATACCTTCAAAAGATCTCCTATATAAAGTATTTCCAATTATTACAAAGCGACTTGCTTGTCTACACAATAACCGGCATTGGTTTCTATTAAAACCTTCAGGAAAGGTCCCATTTTGAAGAAAATTAAGGATGTTGATGTACCAAAGTTTAGGAGTAGTTTCGTTTATTAGAAACATGTCCAAAGGTTGCAAGAATTATTTAATTGAAGTGAGTTCCTGGAGTCGACGAATCATGATGGTAGCATATTCATCATCTAACTCCAAGGGTAAAAGAGATGCAGTTGTGGCCATAGCGTCAGCCACACAATTGCTAGTTTGAGGAATAGCTTCCAGGGTAACTTGATCAAATAAAGATATTAATTGTAATACGTATGCTTTATATGGGTGCAATTTATCATCTTTGGTCTGATAAACATCGTTAATTTGATTTATAACAAGTTGAGAATCATCGAAAACTAATAGATTTTTAATTTTCAGTGTCAGGGTAGCTCGTAATCCAAGGATTAGAGCCTCATATTTAGCAATGTTATTAGTACAAGAAAACATTAATTTAAAGGATAGAGGTATAAGATGTTTCTATGGAGATATAAAAATAATACCTGCACTAGCCCCACTCATGCATCGAGCTCTGTCAAAGTATAAGGACCATTTATTTGAATGGTTTGCCTCTAGTTTAAGGCATTCGTAAAGAAAATCAATGATGAAGGGATGGGTGGACTCTAAGGGTGCAAAAACTAATTGATATGTAATGATTTGACCCTTAAAAGACTTCTATCCTATAAACGTGAGTTCAAACTCGCTTAGAGCAAGAACAAACTTTGTTGTATGACCAGATAAATAAGGTCGACTCATGAGATACCGCAAGGGATCAGATTTAGCAAGAACATACATTTTTTGACTGAGCATATAATGGCGTAGTTTCTATGTAGAAAATACGACTGCTAGACATAACTTCTCTAATGTTGTGTAGCGGATTTCATAACTGATTAAGGTTCTACTAATGTAATAATTAGCATGCTCTCTCTTCTCATCATCAAGTTGAGCTAGCATAGCTCCTAAAGAAAAATATGAAGCAAAAATTTACAAGATAAATGGGCGATCAGGTCTAGGTGGCGAAAGTACAAGTGGGTTAAGAAGATATTGTTTGAGGAGTTCAAATGATTCTTGATATTTGTTGTCCCAATGGAAAGAGACATCCTTCTTAAGAAGCTTAAGAAAGGGTCCAATTTTATCAACCAGCTTATCGATGAAGTGACAGATAGCTTGAAGCTTACCTTGTAGACTCCGTAATTCAGATATATTTGTAGGTGCGGGCATATTAGTGATAGCCGTAATCTTGAGAGGGTCAATTTTGATGCCATGTAAAGAAACTATAACCCCCAATAATTTACCTGACTTAACTCCGAATATACATTTGGATGGATTCAATCGGATAAGATATTCCTTTAACCGATTAAATACTTTTCTCAAGTCATCTAAATGGTCATCTTCTTTAGTAGAACAAGCTATAATGTTGTCTACATAATCATGTAGTATATCATGCATCATATCATGAAAGATATAAGTCATGGCTCATTGATAGGTTGCACCTACATTCTTCAAACCGAATGGCATCACTTTCCAACAAAAGGTCCCCCAGGGGGTAATAAAGGCTATTTTATCCTGATCTTCAAGAGCTATCTTGATCTGATTATAACCAAAAAATCCATCCATTAAGGATATCATTCCACTCCCAGCAGTAAAATCAATGATCTGATCCATATTGGGAAGGGGAAAATCATCTTTAGGGCATGCAACATTAATATCTCTAAATTCTGTACAAACCCTAACCTTAGTAGCTTCTTTCTTAGTTACTGGAACTACATTCGAGATCCATTCAGCATAATCAATGGCTTGTATAAAAATAACATTCAGGAGTTTATCTAACTCCCATTTGACTAGTAAGGCCACTTTAGGATGTATTTTTCTAAGCTTCTATTTAACAGGTTTAGCATCTGGGTGCACTACTAGATGATGCATAACTATAGAAGGGTCTAAACCTGACATATCTTCATATGTCCAAGCAAAGACATATTAATATTCTTTAAGAAATGCAATGTATTTATCCTATTTTTCTTGACTCAATTTTGATCCAATGTTGATTATGTGAGGGTTATCCTAGATTCCAATGTTAATTTTTATGACATTTTCTACTTCCATGTGTAGATCTCTCTCAAAATTAGGTGGGGGTGAAACGCCCAATTATTGTAATTCTTCCAAGGTTAGTTTGGATAATTCTTCTTGAGGAGTCGTGGCCTCAAACTGGGCTATACTAGGTATAGAGCCATCAAAATAAAATCCATTATGTAATAATTCCTCAACGGAGACCATGAAAAATATCTCCCTCCAAATCATCATTGGATTCAACGATCATCTCAAGGTAAGCTATAGATAACATATTACATGTGGTTTTCTTATTCGTTAAACGCAAAGCATCGTGTTCATCTAAATAATATTGGTAACATATAAGATGGTCATCATCCTCAAATCGGAATGGCTGACCCTTACTAGAAAATAGGCCCACACCACATCGGGTGGGCCACGGTTCTACCTCAAAAGGTTCTTTCATACCATTCTAGAAAGGTCCCAAACCTTTCCCTTTATACCCCAATTTAAGCATTATAGGTTTGGATTTAATATAGTCATTAGTAAAATAACATCGAGCATATCCATAATAATAAGTTCTAATGTTTTTGGGTATTCTACCCCAGTCATATGCCTTATAAATAAAGGCACAAATCCTAACTTGGTAATACTTCCCATTGGCTGTGGGAGGCCCAAGGTATGAGGAGATGGTGGAAAACTATTTAAAATAAGGGAATCTTGCATAGAAGCATTCGTTTCTCTTGATATAAGAATTTTAGATAGATCGGGTAAGAGTTCATTAGTAAGAGCGTAAGAGGTAGAAGGAACATTCCCTACGTCTTTTGATGCAGAAAATATGACTTTGGTGGATGTAGATGGTGTAGAGGTGTTGATAGATGAGTCTATTATAGATATAGAGTTTATAGGAATAGAACAAGAGACATTGGTTGTGGGATTAGGATCTTTCTGAGGTCCTAATATGGTTTGTCTAGAAGATGGTTGAGCTATGTGTGAAGGTGGAATTGATGGAGAAGAAGTAGATGATGTTGTGGGTGTGAGTTTCGCATGTTTAGATAGATAATGAGAATTAGGATGTGTGGATGATAGTGCAAGGAAAAATTGAACTCCAATAGGTTCTGCCAAAGCACACATATCAAAGGGTCTTAGATCACCATGAATGGTAACCAACTGATTCTTAAATTTGAATTTAACACATTGATGTAAAGTTGAGGGAACAGCTCGCATCGCGTTGATCCAAGGATGACCCAAAAGTATATTGTACGATGCAGGGCAATGTACAATAAACACAGTCGTATCTAAGGTTCTTGGACCAACCTATAATGGAATGGTAATAACTCCACACGTTTCTTATGTTTCGTCATTGAAAGCTTTTATGATCATTTTAGTTCTTTTTATTTCATCACTTCTAAACCCAAATATTTGGTAGAAGTCAAAAGTGCAGATATTTAAAGATGAACCATTATCAATCAAAACTCATTTGACTGCTACATCTCTAATTAAAGCAGTAATATACAAGGGGTTATCTTTATGTAAACTATATTGTGGTATGTCTCTATCTCAAATCAATACAATAAACTTCACAAGTTATTATAGTATTGGCCATGGCTTCAGGTTGAATGTCTTGTGGTACCATCATCTGGCTTAATGTGAGCATTAATTCATCTCTATGTGTAGGAGAGGATCTTAAAAGGTCCAAGAGAGAAATTCTAGCTGTAATATTTGATAATTGTTCATTAATATTATAAGGAGGTTTAGGTTGAACATTAGGTGCATGATTCCCTTTATTAGGAACCTTCAAAACAAATGGAGCTAATCCACCATTCTAAATTTGATCTTATTGAGAATTTTGAGCCTGTTGTCTAGTAACAGCTTCGATGGTACCCACAATATTATTTTGCAGATGATGAATGGGTCTTGGTCTAACGTTTATAGCTAGCTCATTAGAAAGTAATTGGTGAGATGATGGTCTAGTAGTGACTCTTATTGGAAATGGTTCTTCTAGAACCATATAACTTGTGATAGGGTGAATAGTATTTGATTCATCTTCAGAACTATTCGATTGATTTGATGTGATTTCCATATCACTCTCAGTCTCATATTTTGTATCACCAAGATCAAGTATCTGAATATTATATAGATGTCTGGTTGTAACCACGGATAAATTTATGTCAAATATTTCCAGATCATGAGCAGGTAAATGCCCACTAATAGTTCCTACATATCGGGTAGGAGGAGGAACATTATGATGTTCAATTTGATTAGCCACCTCCTTACCATGTTTTGGTAAAGGATGTTGAAATATGTCCAATGACTGGTTGGCGTTATGATTCTGGTTTTGTGGGATGTTATTTTGAACATTATTAGGAGGATTTTGCTTAGGTTGAAAGGCTTGCACCTCCATCTCATTGTTATCAATCAAGTCCTATATTTTATGTTTTAATCTTTTACAAGAGTTGGTAGTGTGTCCAGGTCCTCTATGGAAGTCACAGTGTAAATTGGCTCTGTATCTGGGTATAGTTGGATCAGGTTCCCAGATATTTGGTAATTGAATCAAACCTAATTCTAATAATTGCGGTAGAATAGTTGATAAAGTTTGATTTAACCTAGTAAATTCTCGAGGAGGTTTATCAGGAGGTTTCAGTATAAACTTCACTGTCTTCGCAACATTAACATTAGCAATATTTCTTCTATCGTTGACTCCATCACCCACAAATTGTTTATTCTTATATTTATTTTTGGATTTTTTCTCATCGTCTTTCTTTTTAAGTTGGCCTCTCCTACTGAGAGCATCTTCCACTCTTCGAGCTAAGTCTATAGCCTGATCGAATGTGGTCAAGGTAGCAGTTGATAATTCATAAGATAGTTGCTCTTGCAAATTATTAATAAAGATCTCCAACATCTCCCTATAAGGTAACACAAAGTGTAATTTTCCTATCAACTATCTCCACCTAGCTAGGAAATTAGCAAAGCATTCATCTTTGTCCTATTTTAAGTTATACAAATCTTTAATGGTTGCATGTCTTTCGATGTAGGCACTAAATTGATGAACAAAAGACTTGACAATTTCTTCAAAATTCATCAAAGAATTAGTGGGTAATTGATAATACCACTCTAATGCCATTCCTCCCAAGATTTTTGGGAGCATTTTTGGTAATAACAAGTCATCATGTGATATATCATGACATGCTATCCTAAACATATGAAGATGCTCTATGGGATCTTATGTTACTTTATATATGGGAAGGACAGGCATAGGAAAATGTTTAGGATATGGTTGTGCTATTACTATAGGATCTAAAGGTTGAATACACATATCTCAATAATTATACAAGGGATGATAGGGATCTATCTGGTCCATGCGAGAAACTAACTGTTTCACCAAAGATTCAATATTACTAGTTTTTCTACCATATTGGTTCGATGGCACATAGGTATGGGATTTGTGAGTGTATGATGGTGTGAAATAAGGATTAGATGCTATATTTCTATTATGCAAAGTGTTGGTAGGAAGAGTATTATGAAGGGGATTTGTGATAGTATTGTGTTGTACCCCAGATTGTTGGTAATTGGTGTTCAATTTTGTTTTGGGTTTTTGTTGATTTGACATATGTTGATCAAGAGCTTGGTGAAATAGAGTAGTAAATGATGGTTTCTTTTGTGCAGGAATGACCCTAGGCTTGTTAACAGGCACTTTAAATTAGTGGGTAACCTGCTGTTATTGCATGTTATGGATCGCAGCTACCATATCCAAATCGGATGGTCCTGCTTGATCACTCTCTTGATAAATAAAGTACAAGGGATTAGTGCGTGTGTGAAATACTTCTTCTAGAGTTGCTTGAGTTTCACTAATTTGATCCTTGTCCATATGGGCTGCTTTATTAAAAACACCAATATTAGTATTAATGAACTTCCAGAATTGTTCCATGTTCTTGAAAGTAATAGCTCCTCTCGGAGACATTTTAGGGGATGAGGATCCTTCCTCTCTACCAGTTTCTTCTTGTTCATTTCTTAAAGCAAGCTCTTCTTCTTTCTGGTCTAGGGTTCCTTCTTCCAAAACTTGGTCCTTAGGAGGGACATTTTGGTCAGTTAATGGTTTTCCTAACCAATCTTCTTCTTCTTCTTCGGTTTGTTTTCCATTCCTAAGTCTAGGCATTGTGCTAAACTTAGGTTTTAGAAAATATATATACTTATATATTTATATATGTGGTAGGGTTGAGAGGTATATATTTTAACTATATACCTACTATAATACTTGAAAAGGGAATGTCTTGTTTTTTGTTTTTTTTTTCGTTTTTATGTGTTTTGTGTGATTATAGTATTATTTTGTGAGAATAAAAATAAAAAATAACATGCTAGTTGCAATAAATAACAATAATAAAAAGAATGACTTAGTTTTCTATGAATAGTTTATGGATATCATTGATAGGGTCAAGTTCATCAGGAGTCATGAAATGCTCCTCTTCAAATTGGAAGTGGTTTTTCAAGAACCTGACAAAATGTGCTATGGTAATGTGATCTGTTTCAGAATATGACCTGTAAAAATAAAGTTCATGGCAATACTCTCGATACAACACAGCTCTAGGAACTCTATTCCATATCTTTCTATCCATAAGAACGACTTCTTGATCCTTTATATGAGATAGAAATTTATGTACTACAACTACGTTCTCGAGGTATTCCTCAAAGGTGTATAATTCAAAAGACACAAGTGCCATTTTATTGGCTAACCACCTATGGCAAGCTCTCTGAAGTTCATGGTACAAAGTCACCTAATTAGGATCTAGGATTCTATCTAGGACAAACCTCTTAATTTTCCTAAGTTTTGTAGATCTGGATTCAATAATACCCAATCTCCTATTAAGTTCATACCACAAAGGTCGAATTGTATATGTTTGAGGTACTCTAAGAACATAAGTAATATCTATGTCGGTTAATTGATTTCCAACATTAATGGTGATAGCTCGTCTTCTATTATAATCTACCATCTAAGTATGATATGCAAATTTAACAGTTTTCTAATGATTCTAGATGTTCTTAAGAATGTGTTTTTTTTTTGGATTGTTTTCAAAAGGTGTTTTAGTTTCATGTCGAGTTCACCAAAATGTATCGTCCAAATTTTTTGCACCCTTACCTTCAGGAAAAAGGATCCGTGCCTAGAAGGGGGATGTGAGAAGGATGGGACAATACCTCGGATGTAGAGGAAAATACCTGAAAATACAAATGCAAATGATGGGAGCGAGGATGTTCTAATACAGCAAAAACTAAAGTTGCAGGGAAATGATCAGCCAGGGGGATAAATTGGGAAAATACTAAGTTTATATAGGATTAGGGGGAGGTTAGGAGGTTGGGGATCATCCCAATCTAGGAGATATCCAACGTAGGAATCTCCAACCATGCAAACATGCTTCTGCCTGAGTTGGAGAGGTTGAAATAGAAGCTAATTATGAAAATTTGATTTTGGGACAAAATTGTCTGGACATTCTGTTCCAGATGAATTCATCCGATTTGGGATGATATCGTCAGATCATCGACGATATCGTCCAACGATCAAAAAAAATTCTAAAAATGGCACAAAAAACGAGGTGAGAGGTTAACGGGCGGTTTTAGGGTTAAAATTCAAATGTTTTTATCTTTTAATGATGGTTTAACTGTGCCAATTTTAGGGTGCTACACCAAGAGTTACCGATATTACCTCCTTTGTCTCTTGAAGTACATGTGAGTATCTTTATCTATTACTCATTTATCAAAGCCTTTGACATGTGATTTGAAGAACACAAGCTTATACTAAGAGAGGGGGGTGAACAGTATAAGACCACTTTTTACTTTTCTTTACTCAAACAATAATATCCAATATATCAATGCAATGTCAACAATAGTAATCAAAGCAATGCACAAATCACCACACACAATAGAGACACCAATTTAACGTGGTTCACCCAATGTGGGCTACTCCACGGAGAAAATATTTCACTAAAATTTTCTCAACAAATCTCTTGGGAAACCTTTCCCTATTACAATGTTTATGGACCTCTATCCAAAGGAGACACCAATCCCCTAATCAAGTTCATGGACCTCTATCCACAAGAGACACCAATCTCCTCAGCTGGTTTGTGGATCTCTATCCACAAGAGAACTCCTTCTCCTCTGCTCTGGCTGGTGATCCTCTAGAAGACTACTACCTCCACTGCTCTGGGTTGTGGATCTCTCTCCATTGAAGACCTCTATCCTCTCTACCCTAGCTAATGGATCTCTATCCACTAGAGACTACTATCCTCTACTCTATCACCTCCAAAGATCTACTCAATATCTATCTCAAATCTACACTAAACACAGTCCTTCGATCTAGCACAAATATACTCAATATCTATCTTGTTCTGCACTAAACTCAATCCTTCGATCTAGCACAAAACTTGCTCAATATCTATCTCTAGGTCTGGTACAAAGCTATCCTCAAATCTACACCAAAATCTATCCTCAATCTATCTTCAAGCTTTACCACAAAGCTTGATCAATCACAAATCACCTCTGCTAGATCTACCCCAAACCTTAACTCAAGGTTTGAAAAAATCAATCAATCAACTCAGCTCTCAAGTCTTCACAAATACTTGTCTCAAATATATCCACAAGTCCTCTCAAGAACTTGTCCAATCTGCTCTCAAGTCTTCTCTAAGACTTACCTCAAATCTTCTCAACAAGTCCTCACTAGAACTTGTCCAATCTGCTCTCAAGTCTTCTCTAAGACTTACCTCAAATTTGCTCAACAAGTCCTCACTAGAACTTGTCCAATCTGCTCTCAAGTCTTCACTAAGACTTACCTTAAATTTTCTTAACAAGTCCTCACTAGAACTTGTCCAATCTTCTCAACAAGTCTTCACTAAGACTTGCCTTAACTCTACTCAATATGATTGTAATATTTCACAAAAGCTCATACTAATCTGTCCAACATGTCTTCACAAAGACTTGCCATAACTCTATCCAATATGATTGTAATATTCCATAAAATCTCACATAAATATTTCCTTAAGCTTTCACAAAAGCTTCCTCAAATTTGTCCTCAAGTCCACTCTAGGACTTACTCAAATCAACCACTAGATTTCACAAAAGCTTTCTCAAATCAATTACAAACTTGCACACAAAATCTCAACTCAATCTCTCATAGAAAACCTCTTTCAATCACACAAACAAGTTTCACACATAATCTTGTTTGACTCCCATAAACATATAGAGAATGGTTAGAGACTCAATATGTTACCCACTCACAACAATACTCAATCACTTTCAAACTCTCTTGCTTAACCTCATAAACATATAGATAATGGTTAGAGACTCAATATGTTTCACACTCACAATTACTCAATCACTTTCAATTTCTCTTGTAAATCTTAGAAAAATATAGAGAATGGTTAGAGACTCAATATGTTTCACACTCACAAACACTCAATCACTTTCAATCTCTTTCTCAAATCAATTTATAATATAGAACAATTTGTTTCACAGAACTTGAACTATCACTTCAACACTCTTCAATCAACTATGCTCAATCAACTCAACCAATGAAACAAAACTTGCTTGCAAACCCTAAGCAAATGTTTCATCCAATGCTCTCAACAACTCTCACTATGGAACTCAAACTTAACTCAAGATGATTTTAAAATCACATAACAATGATACTCATGATCTTGCATAAACCCTAGTTCAAGATAGTTCTCAAGTTCTCACTCAAGCATTCACCAATCATGCATATAAAGGCTTACTCAACAATGCTTATCAAACAAGAACCTTTTCACTCCAACTTAGCATTCACAACATCCAACAATCACTCTCAAGGATAATGTGCCCTTACCTTTTGTTTGAAGAAGATTTGACCTCAAACACTTGTCTCAATCACAATCAACTCTTTGCCAATCTCAAAGGTTAGGTAGCAATATCTTCTCAAAAATTCACTCAAATGATCCCTCAAAATATTTCACCATACATAACAATAAATCTCTATTACACCTTATAATCTCCACACTTCAAAATATAAGCCAACAATTTTGTTTAAAGAAAATAATCACAATAATTTTCTTTATAAACCCTTATCTCTTTTCTCAAATTATTAATACATCATAGCTTATCCCAATTAAAAATATAATTTCCTTTTCAACCTTATAACTCCTATTTCAATTCACTTTATCAAAAATCACAATAAAATAATTAACCTTTAAAAACCTTATAACTCCCCCTTAATAAAAATTAATCATGCCACCTTTTAAACCTTAGAAGCAATTTAATTTTCAAAAATTAAATACCTTTGCCCTCGATAGGATTCAAACTCCCACTTGCGCCTCCATAGTTCCCTAGCCATGGCCCACTTGCCATGTGAGCTAGGCACTCACCTTAGAAGTAAAAAGTACCTCATGCACTTTGAATGCTTTGCCTTGGCACCAAAAACTAAAGACGTGAACCTCAACCAAAAGCGTTGCCATTGGGGTTTGATCATGGGACCTCCCGCCTATTAGCACCCTAAGCACACAACCACTTACCATTGGCCCAACCACCATGGTTGGCTATGAGGCTCCAAGCCTCCTTCCCTTTATGCATTCATTGACTGCCATGTAAGAAAAACCTTGTCCTCTTCTTCCATGCAGTTCATAGTCTACAATTTTTGCATGCACTCCAATTTAATTTGTTCGAAGGATAATATTTGTTTTCCAAGGCATATGGTATTTATACCAATTTGCTCTCCTCTATAGCATGTCGGTGGATGAAAATTGATAGTCGATGTCGATGCCTTAATTTTAATCGCTTGCCCTTTGTAACCCTAACCTTAGGGTTCTTTAATTAAATTAAATTATAAATTAATTTATAATAAAGTTATTATAATTAATTTATAATTAATTTAATTTAGGTCTATACTTTAGACCTTTAATATTATAATATAAAATTATAATATTATTTTCTTGGGCCTTCCTATTGCTCTTTTAGACCTTATTTGACCACCTTGAATATTATAATATGCATATTATAATATTATTTTCCCTTAGGCCTAGAAGCAATCTTTTTCTTGCACTGCTCACGAAAACTGATGCTTGACCTCATTCTTTTTCCTACTCACTGAAACTGACTCTTGACATCAATGACAACAAAACTTGCTCATATTTCCAACAATATCCCCCTTTGTCATTGATGGCAACCCAATTACCTTTTACCATTTCCTTTACCTTTTTTTTTTCTACCCCCCTGAGAAACTTCTCCCCTTGATTGAATGCTCTCCCCCTAACTCAAATCTCTCCCCCTTTGACATCAATGGCAAAGGGTCACCTTTGGGGCTCAAGGCTAAGAATGAGACTCTTAGCTTAGCCCCTCCCCCACCTCCTCTTGAGGTGGTTAGTTCTGGGGTGGGAGTATTTCTACTCCTAGCATACACTGATCTTTACCTTTGTCCACTTTCTTCCTCAACTGATCCTTTTGATTCCTTTGATTGTTCCTGTTCCTACTTGTCTCTAGAATTTCTTCTCTACACCATCTTGTTGTATGCCCATCATTATTGCACTTATAACACTTAATGTTGTTATTCCTTGAAGGTGCAAATGTCTTGGAATTTCTCCCGGTGAAGCCATATCCATTCTTATCATGAACCTTACAATTAACTGCCTTGTGACCAAACTGATTACAAGAGTAGCAATACCCTTGAAAAATATGCCTGTTTCTGAAATTCCCATATTCCTGTCTTTCATGTGTCCTGCATTGTGTAGCTTTGTGCCCAAACCTATGACATGAGAAGCATCATCCATTGAAATTACCTTGCCTTGACCCCATTGGTCTCTTAGTCTCTTCTACCCTGTGTTGCTTCCTGTTCCATCTGTTCCTCATTTGTGCATTGTTCCTCTTCCTATTGAACTTTCTATTGTCCAACTCATCCTCAGAAGTCTCACTTTCTCTTACACTCTCTTCTTCTAAAGCTTCTTCTTCTTCAGAGCTTGAGATTGACTCCTCTCCTTGTTTTCTTTGTTCCTATTCAAATCCAAGTCCTATTTTGTTTGTTGAACATCTTTGTACCTTGATAATCTTGTCTATGGTTTTTGAGCTCTTCCCAAACTTGTGTAGCTTATCTCTAGACTCTTTTACTTCCTTCCTTAGTGAAGCTACTTCATGCTCTAGTTTTTCACATTCTAAAACCTTAGCTTCTAACTTCTCTTTAAACCTCCTTGTCTTAGCTATAAGCTTTCCTTTCTCTTCATCACATTCTTGAAATTGAAGCTTGAGTTTTGAGTTTTGCTTTCTTACCTCCCTTAATGCATCAAGGGTATAAATAAGTTCACCTTCAAGATCAACTTCTCCTTTCTCTGATTCTTCCTCTATTTCTTTGCCTTTGGGATCATCTTCATTCCCTTCTAATTTATCTTCTATAGGATCACTTCCTTCTTCCTCTATTGCCATGAGTAGATTCTCTTCTGGTCCTTCAAGTGTATCTTCATATTCATCATCACTAAAATTGAAACCATTCCTTTTACAACTATCTTCAAGATGACCAAAGTTACCACATCTAAAACACTTGAGAATTATTGGTGACCTTTTCTTAACCACTTCTTTTTCTTTTGCTAGAAATAGTATTTCATCTTTATCATTATCTGAGGAACTTTCATCACTATCACTTGAGCTCTTACTTGCCTTGTCTACATAGAAACTCTTCTTATGCCTTTGGAAGAACTTCTTTCCTTGCTTGCCTTGTCCATCCCTACTTTTCTTTTGGTACCTATGTTTTTCTTGTTTCCTTGTTCTTATGATCTTATTTTTCTTCATCATTGCTATTTCCAGCTTCTTGACAATCAGATGCATAGTGACCATACTTTCCATAATTGAAACATCTAACTGATTTTGTACCTTTATACTTTCTTGAGTCCTTGTTCCTTCTACCATAATTTGCTTCTTCATCATTGGATAACTCATTGCTTGAATCTGACTTCTTACCCTTTGTCTTCTTAGTAGCTTTGAAGGCTGCTTCTTTCTGGGGATTAGGTTCCTCTTTTATTCTCATCTCAAAAGCTGTGAGAATGCCATGTAATTCATCCCTTGTCAAAATATCAATATATTTTGATTCTTCTATAGCTGAAATATTTTCACTAAACCTTTTTGGGAGTGACCTTAAAATCTTATCACAAACATCAGATTCTTCAACTTTGAGTCCAAGTCCTTGCATGGAGTTAACAACCTCATCCACACGAAGTAGATATGCAGCAATGTTTTCCTCATCCTTCATTTTTAGGTCTTCAAATATTCTCTTGTAATTTTACAACTTTACCCTTTTGACCTTTTTATATCCTTCATATATGCCTTGCAACTTATCCCAAATTTCCTTTGCTGATTTGTAATGCATAACCTTTATAAACTCTATTTTATGCAAACCTCTCAAAATTCCATTCATTGCTTTTGAATTGTAATGATGTAGAAGCTTACCATATTTATCTATAGGTGGAGTAGCTGGTGGTATGTATCCATTCTCAACTGCTTCCCATATTTCATTTCCAAGTGCCATCAGGTGAATCTTCATTCTCATACTCCAAAGTACATAATTGCTCCCATCAAACAATGGTGTTGAATTATCTGAGGATCCACTCTTAGAATCCATTTGTGTTCTTGTGAGCTTTTCCTTCAAGCTGTTAAACTCTTTCGAAGGAACCTGCTCTAATACCAATTGAAGAACATAAGCTTATACTGAGAGGGGGGTGAACAATATAAGACCACTTTTTACTTTTCTTTACTTGAACAATAATATCCAATATATCAATGCAATATCAATAATAGTAATCAAAGCAATGCATAAATCACCACACACAATAGAGACACCAATTTAATATGGTTCACCCAATGTGGGCTACTCCACGGAGAAAATATTTCACTAAAATTTTCTCAACAAATCTCTTGGGAAACCTTTCCCTATTACAATGTTTATGGACCTCTATCCAAAGGAGACACCAATCCCCTAATCAATTTTATGGATCTCTATCCACAAGAGACACCAATCTCCTTAGCTGGTTTATGGATCTCTATCCATAGGAGAACTCCTTCTCCTCTGCTCTGGTTGGTGATCCTCTAGAAGACTACTACCTCCACTATTCTGGGTTGTGGATCTCTCTCCATTGAAGACCTCTGTCCTCTCTACCCTAGCTAATGGATCTCTATCCACTGGAGACTACTATCCTCTACTCTATCACCTCCAAATCTCTACTCAATATCTATCTCAAATATACACTAAACATAGTCCTTCGATCTAGCACAAATCTGCTCAATCTCTATCTTGTTCTACACTAAACTTAGTCCTTTAGTCTAGCACAAAACTTCTCAATATCTATCTCTAGTCTGGTACAAATCTATCCTTATATCTACACCAAAATCTATCCTCAATCTATCTTCAAGATTTACCACAAATCTTGATCCAATCACAAATCACCTCTTCTAGATCTGCCCCAAACCTTAACTCAAGGTTTGAACAAATCAATCAATCAACTTAGCTCTCAAGTCTTCTCAAAGACTTATCTCAAATCTATCCACAAGTCCTCTCAAGAACTTGTCCAATCTTCTCAAGTCTTCTCTAAGACTTACTTCAAATATGCTCAACAAGTCCTCACTAGAACTTGTCCAATCTACTCTCAAGTCTTCTCTAAGACTTACCTCAAATCTTCTCAACAAGTCCTCACTAGAACTTGTTAATCTCAAGTCTTCACTAAGACTTACCTCAAATCTGCTCAACAAGTCTTCACTAGAACTTGTCCATTTCTCAAGTCTTCACTAAGACTTGTTAATTGTAATATAATACAAAATACAATTATCAACAAGTCTTCACTAAGACTTCTAACTCTATCAATCTGATTGTAAGCTTCCATAAAATCTTACACAAATCTATCTTAAGCTTTCACAAAATCTTTCTCAATTTTGTCCATAAGTCCACTCTAGGACTTACTCAAATCATCTCACTAGCTCTCATAAAAGCTTTTTCAAATCAATTACAAACTTGCATATAAAACTCAACTCAATCTCTCATAGAAAACCTCTTTCAATCACACAAACAAGTTTCACATAGAATCTTGTTTGACTCCCATAAAACATATAGAGAATGGTTAGAGACTCAATATGTTACTCACTCACAACAATACTCAATCACTTTCAAACTCTCTTGTTTAACCTCATAAACATATAGATAATGGTTAGAGACTCAATATGTTTCACACTCACAAACACTCAATCACTTTTAAACTCTCTTGTTTAACCTTAAAAATATAGAGAATGGTTAGAGACTCAATATGTTTCACACTCACAAACACTCAATCACTTTCAATCTCTTTCTCAAATCAATTTAGAATATAGAACAATTTGTTTCACAAAACTTGAACTATCACTCCAACACTCTCCAATCAACTATGCTCAATCAACTCAACCAATGAAACAAAACTTGCTTGCAAACCCTAAGCAAATGTTTCATCCAATGCTCTCAACAACTCTCACTATGGAACTCAAACTCAACTCAAGATGATTCCAAAATCACATAACAATGATACTCATGATCTTTGCATAAACCCTAGTTCAAGATAGTTTTCAAGTTCTCACTCAAGCATTCACCAATCATGCATATAAAGGCTTACTCAACAATGCTTATCAAACAAGAACCTTTTCACTCCAACTTAGCATTCACAACATCCAACAATCACTCTCAAGGATAATGTGCCCTTACCTCTTGTTTGAAGAAGATTTGACCTCAAACACCTGTCTCAATCACAATCAACTCTTTGCCAATCTCAAAGGTTAGGTAGCAATATCTTCTCAAAAATTCACTCAATTTGATCCCTCAAAATATTTCACCATACATAGCAATAAATCTCTATTACACCTTATAATCTCCACACTTCAAAATATAAGCCAACAATTTGTTTAAAGAAAATAATCACAATAATTTTCTTTATAAACCTTTATCTCTTTTCTCAAAGTATTTAACACATCATAGCTTATCCCAACAAAAATATAATTTCCTTTTCAACCTTATAACTCCTATCTTAATTCACTTTATCAAAAATCACAATAAAATAATTAACCTTTAAAAACCTTATAACTCCCCCTTAATAAAAATTAATCATGCCACCTTTTAAACCTTAGAAGCAATTTCAATATTTAAAAAATTAAATACCTTTGCCCTCGATGGGATTCGAACTCCCGCTTGCACCTCCACAATGCCCTAGCCATGGCCCACGTGCCACGTGAGCTAGGCACTCACCTTAGAACCAAAGAAGCACCTCGTGCGCTTTGATTACTTTGCCTTGGCACCAAAAACCAAACACATGCACCTTGACCAAAAGCATTACCATCTGGTTTTGATCGTGGGACCTCCCGCCTATTAGCGCCCTAAGCCACATCCGCCTACCATTGGCCCAACCACCATGGTTGGCTATGAGGCTCCAAGCCTCCTTCCCTTTATGCATTCGTTGACCACCATGTAAGCAAAAACTTATCCTCTTCTTCCACACAGTTCGTAGTCCACAATTTTCGCATGCACTCCGATTTAATTCGTTCGAAGGATGATTTTTGTTTTCCAAGGCATATGGTATTTACATACAATGTGCTCTCCTCTATAGCACATCGGTGGGTGAAAAAGGATAGTCGACGTCGATGCCTTAATTTTAATCGCTTGCCCTTTGTAACCCTAACCTTAGGGTTATTTAATTAAATTAATTTATAATAAAGTTATTATAATTAATTTATAATTAATTTAATTTAGGTCTATACTTTAGACCTTTAATATTATAATATAAAAATTATAATATTATTTTCTTGGGCCTTCCTATTGCTCTTTTAGACCTTATTTGACCACCTTGAATATTATAATAAGCATATTATAATATTATTTTCCCTTAGGCCTAGAAGCAATATTTTTCTTGCACTGCTCACAAAAACTGATGCTTGACCTC
This sequence comes from Wollemia nobilis, assembly GCA_028583015.1. Classification (NCBI taxonomy): domain Eukaryota; kingdom Viridiplantae; phylum Streptophyta; class Pinopsida; order Araucariales; family Araucariaceae; genus Wollemia; species Wollemia nobilis. The sequence continues at coordinate 645,420 of JAQPPZ010000613.1, read as the reverse complement.
ATTTTGTTTACATTGCTCACTGAAACTGACTCTTGACATCAATGGCACCAAAACTTGCTCATATTTCCAACATGATTGTATATATATTTCCCTTATTGAGGATGGATCCATTTATTTCTAATTTATCTTTAAGGATATTTTGATGCAGCTTTGTTTAAGCCTCATTTTTTCAAGTGATAAGTTGATATAGATCTTAATTTATGGTAGAGAGCTCTCCTTTGATGGTCTTTTCAAGATTTTAAGATTCCATGGCCATACAAACCTTCTTCCCTTATGGTAGAGAGCTCTTCTTCCCTAGTCTTTTTAGGCTTTTAAGATGCCATGGCCATATGACCCTTCTTCCTCTCATTTTTGCTCATATTTAGATATGAAATATCAATGACATGCACCCATATTAGATACATCTATTTCCACTTGAGAGACCCTTCCTAAAATCAGATCTATGGATCTAGTGGAAGGAATTGGATGGACTTATCTAGAATGGTGAAACGACCTAATAATTTTGCTAAAGATTTTTTTGGTATAGTTTAGGTTCTTAGGAGCTTTCCTTTCCATTCTAAAATAAAGAGGGGTGTCGCTAAAAATAGATGGTGATATAATTTTTTTATTTTGTCTTTTGGTGTATTAATATTCTTAATTTTTATTTAAGTATTATAATAATGTTTTTATAAATCATTGTTTTTAATAATATATTTTAAATAAAATTTTGTTGTATTTTAATATAGAACATTTTATGGAGTGTCAATGCGAGTTGGGAGTAAGTGTAGTAAAGAGTGAGTGTGAACACAAGTTGAAAGTGAGTGCAGCTAGAAGCAAGTACAAGTGTGAGTTAGAAGTGAGGAGGAAGTGTGAACAAGAAGCAAGAAGTAGAAGCAAAGTGTAATCAAAGAATAAGTGCCACTTTTTGTTCTAAATCTTACGAGAATTTAAAGGATTCAACTAAAGAAAATCTAGGAGAGAGTGCAAGTTGGGAATAAATGCAAGTTGAGAGAGAGTTTAAAACAAAAGGGAGTACGATCCAAGATCCAATCATGGTAGAAGAGTGAAATGTTCATCCAAAGTGCATCAATGCTTCAACCCCTTACCACGAATGCGTGGAACATTATTTCTAAACTATTGCTAAAACAAAAAAATATAAAAAAAAAGAAGATACAAGGGCAATTATGAGCCAAGAGGGAGTGCAAGCCAAGAGTGAGTGTGAGGCAAGAGAGAGTGCAAGTCGGGAGCAAGTGCGAGCCAAGAGGGAGTGCAAACTAAAAGGAAGTGTGAGCCAATATTTAGTCATGGTAAAAGAGCAACAAGTTCATCCGGAGTGCATCAATGCTTCAAACCCTTACCACAAATGTGTGGAACATTATTTCCAAAAAAATATTTAAGCAAAGGAACACAAAGAAAAAGAAAATATATGAGCAATTGTGAGCCACGAGGGAGTGCAAGCCAGAAGCGAGTGCGAGGCAAGAGAGTGCAAGACAAGAGTGAGTGAGAGCCAAGAGGAAGTGAAAACCAAGAGGGAGTGAAATTCAAGAGTGAGACCCATTAGCTATTATGGAAGGAAAGTCATATTTGAAATACCTAATGGGAAGTCAAGATGCCCTAATTGGAAGTATAAGGCCCAAGATGGAGATAAGAAAACGAGTGAATGCATGGTAAGTTTGATCCATGTAGCAAATGCTACACCAAAAGTATCAAGGATGAGATGATTGAGCATGATATAATAGTTCTTAAAATTAGAGGGTTAATATGTAAGTTCCATATATCATGGCCAAGGTTTTTGGAGATTCAAAATTGGATCAAGTGGAAGTGGGGATTGAATTCAAACTATTCTATGACTTTTCTTCCTAAAGGTTTTTTTCTCAATATTTTCCAATTTAAAAATTAGAAAATAAAATAATGGTTGGCAGCCCATGGTTTAGGGGAAGAGATGCACTTTATTTGAGACCATAGATTTTTTTCAAGATAAAAACCATTAAGAAGCTTCTAGTGTGGGTTAGGCTTTTTGGACTTCCATATTAGATTATAAATAAGTATATTTTGAATAATATTAGAAATATCCTAGGGAAATTCATCAAGGAAGGACAAAGTACTAAGAGCAAAATCATGCTATATATACTCAAATATGTTTTTCTATGAATATTTCAAAACCTTTTCCATAATCCACTAAGATTAAATCTGAATCAAAAGAATGATATCAACAAGTAGATTATCAAAATATACCATTTCATTGAGATTGTTGACACATGGCAAGGGTTTACAAAGTGAAAACTATGAAGAAAGAGACAAAAAAAATTTAGCCATGAGATAAACTTCAATATGAAGGAAGGAAATCATACATTGATAGAAGCTAGATGAGATCAAGGATATTACAATCCAAAAGAAGAGGCAAAGAAAGCCTATTTATAGGATCATTTGGCAAGTTTAGAAGAAATTAAAGGTGTCAAAGAAGATGTGGATATAAATATTAAAATAAAGACAACAAAAGAGGTCAAGTTTATTCAGATAAATCATCCTCATTTTACTCAAGTAGTATAGAATCCTCTCCAGGTAATAAAAGTGAAAGTGGTGAAGATGTTATCCATTACACTTTAAGGTTTCAAGAGCAAAATAATAAAGAAATAAGGTTGGAGGAAACCCATAACAATTTAGGGTTTTTATGGAAGAACAAAAAGGTGAATGCTACAAAAGAGCATCCTTGCACTTTAGGGTTTCCAAGGAAACATAAAGAAGATTGTGCTTTTGAGGTTATTCCTTGTACTTTATATCCTTCAAAACTAGGTAAATCTAAAGATGATAAGTCTTACTATGAGCAGTGTGAGAATATTGAAGAAGATGAAAGTATTGCTAGAAATGAAAAAAGAGAGGAAGACCCGTAAAGCAAAAACAAAGATAAAATGAAACCCAAAGGGATATTGATATTGGAAAACAAAAAAAAATATCACAAATATTAACAAGAAGTGGGGCTAAACCCACAAATAAAAATAAAAAATAACAATGAAAATAATATCTTGGAATATTAGGGGAATGAATAAGAACCCAAAAAAGAGTATTAATAAATTGTGAGTTGTTATAGACAAGTTATTTATATATACAGAAGTTGGGCAATAAATATTTTAGCCATTCATGGTATTGAATTTCATCTTGACAAAATTTAAATTTTGGAAGACATATGATATAAAAGTAGTTGTTTGTGGAAGCTTAGCAGTTTGAGGAAGATGAAGAATATCTTTGATAGCAAGGCAAATGAAGGAAATCTAGATATGCTTTAATTAAGCTATTAGAAATGTAATTATAGCAATGTAATGTTTTTTTTTTGTAAAGGGAGTGGCCCCCAATAGAATTGGTAGGCTACCTAGGAATAGATATATAAGGATTTAATATTAAATTGTATAAGGGTTAGCATAGGCCACACATAACCCAAGGTTGATTATATTACAATATTATATTATATTAGTTGTCGGCTCCTCATAATAGAATTAGGATATGGATATATAAATAAGGGATATTTATCATTGTAATAATCATATATATGAATTATATGTAATCATCTTTGCCCATGAAGTGGCTTATGGGAATTTTCCATCTCTAAGTGGCACTCTTATCTTGGGAGATCTTGTGGAGTTATTCTTTCCTTAAGGAGTATTTTTGGTGTTGCCCCATCTTAAGGGTATTATATATCTCTGTACCTTGTATGAATTATTATTGTGGATAATTATTTGTGGATGAGTGATTTTATATTTCTTCATATTTCTGAATGATTTTTGTTAATAAAAATATAATTTCATAACAAGAAGCCACACATAACTTATTAATATATATAGATTTTTATATGAATTAGTTATAAGTTTAATTAGGTTATAGGATTGAAAATTTTAGTACATTAGAAACATAAAGAATTTAAACTTTAACTTATTTTTAAAACAAATTACCATTATAGTCTTAAATTATTATTTATCAATATTCTAGGCTAATAATTAAATAATAATGAAATCAAATGATATAATTGATGTTTATCATTATATATATATATATATATATCCCCTTGGATATATATAATTCTATAATCCTTAACCCCATGGATAAGGATGAAGTTATCGAGATTCTAACCCTCTAGGAAATAATATTTTTTAGGTAAAACATGGATTTTAATAAGGGATCTCAGACTGCTCTTAAACCCTATAATCCCTATCTCATTGGATAAAGATAAAACGAATGGGACCATGGAATAAAATTTTTAGGGTAAAGTATGGTTTCTATGAGGGGTACTTCTCTTCTCTTGCCAAGGTTTGAACTTGGGTCTCTTATATGAAAACCCAAGATTTTACCACCCTAGGTCCCTCTACATAAATATTTATATTTTTTAATATTAAATAGAAAAGGTCAATGAGTAAACTAAAAGGTCATCACCCCTAGAAGCCATATTTAGTTGTATAAATTTTAAGTTAATTTAAAATAAATATTATAATATTATTATAATAGTATTTATAAATATCTTATGATAATAATTAAATAATAATTTAATTAAATATCATCGTAATAGTTATTTTTTATTATATATTGCAAGCAAATAAATATGACACCTTTGCAAATAAAAGATAAAGACAAGAAATATGTAAATAAATGACTTTTGTATTAAACTTTAATGGAGCCTTGGTCTCCTTTTACAATGATTTACCTTGAGTGTGTAGGGGTATGATTACAATATTTGCTTGCTTTTAGAATACAGTGATAAAAAAGGAGGGGAAAATCCCTTTTGCCTAATCAGATGAATGTGGTGCCAATAGTCTTATTTGCTACAATCAGTTTGTCGGATGGGCTTGGGTATCCTCGTGGGCCATCCTTGCCTCAACAACCATCCAAAATCTATCACCTACACACAAATGCTTGCAAATAAGAAAGGAGTTAGTAGCATATGAAGGACCTCCACTATGTGAGGCTTGTTTTGATATAAGTGAAAGGTACAAAATCTTGACTAAAAATAATGCTTGTAGAATATAAGAAACACGTGCAGAAGACAAAAAACAATGATATTAAAAAAATTGTTGTATTCTTACCTTTTTGATTCATGCTCGAAAGTGGTTGACATGCTCCTACATAAACGCAGGGATACATTTGTAGATCCTCAAGGTTGTGTTTGTCACTATAGACCCTCAACATTGCTTTTGTGGATGTACACCCTCATGCCTACATTTGTGTACCCTTGGGGATACATTTTTTATTGTACAAATGTAGGTCTCCTTTTGAGATTAAATGGCATAAGGGCTTGGGATGTCTTTCCTTGACTTTGATGGCTCACTATTCAAGAATGTTATGGTCCTCTTGGTATTATTTTGGTATCATGACGGTGTATGTTAAGTCCTCCTTTGTTTGATCAAATTATGGAGAGTTTATAGGATTTTTTGTGATGAGGGGGGTGAGGATAGGTGGTAAGCCAGGGCTACCAAGTGGTAGGGACTAGGTAGCCACCTATCCTGGGTAGTTAGAGTGAGTCACCTAGAGTGTCTCACTTAGGTGGAGTGGTGGCATGTGGGTAGGTGGGAGTGGAGTGATGTGTGTGAGATGTGGCAAGGGAAGGGGTAGTGGTGGTCAGGACACATATCAAGGGGAGAGACAGGGTATCCTATGGGATATTTTCCAGATTTTAGAAATTTTGGTAAATAGATTGATGTGTAGGAAAATATGCCTAAGTTAAATCTTAGGCATATTATTTTATTATTGTAGATTTATGGGATGGTTGGGTTTTGTGAAGGGTTATATTTTGGTGTCTACAGATGCCCCTTTTTTTGTACTGCATTGCAAAAAATACAATGCAATGCAGAAACAAGATACCTTTTTTTAATGGATGGAGGGATTAATTTTTTTGCCCTGACACGAGGATCAAATGACTTGTAAATTTTGATTTTGGCTTACCCCCTCAAGTAAAAAATGGGTGAAAGGTGAAATAGATGAAACCCACAAGCCGCTTGAAAAAATTATGATGGAATGATGTGACTTGAAGGATGCAAATATCACAATTGAAAATCAATTTTGATTACCCAAAGTTTGAAGTGGGTGTGCATTGTTGAAATTTTTCATTTGGCATAATGATGACCAATTTTGTTGTGGTAGATGGACCAACCAATGTGGGTATGCATGTGATACTGAAGTTATTCAAATATGGAAATAATTTTAACACCTTGATTGTAGTCATCGCATGTTCAACCCATATAGTGGCATGGTGCATACCAATTTGAAATTTGTGAAAGGTTTCCATTTTTGTGACCCTATAAAGAGGGTTTGATGATTACCTTGAGAAAATTTTCTTGAACATATTCACATTCAAAAATTGGATTACTAAATTGATCAAATTTATGACAAGATGACATGGGATGATGTTTTGGATGCATGGATGAGTTGATTTGATGGTTTGTAAATTTTTGTAACCTTTTGGAACTTTTTGGAGGCTTTTGGTGCCAAACGTAGGTCTGTGTTTGGGGTTTTACAAATACAGGGTTTGTGTTTGTGCTTCCAAATGAAGAGATATGTTTTGCAAGCCCCTCCTTTGGAGTATTTTGAGTTGAATTGACCAAAGGAGCATCTTCTTTGGAGCTTTTTAGATTGAAAGTGACCAAAGGATCATCTCCTTTGGAGCCTTTTAGATTGAAAGTGACCAAAGGAGTTTGGTTCCTTTGGAGTATTTTGAATTGAAAGTGATCAAAGGAGTTTGGTTCCTTTGGAGCCCTTTTAATTTTGATAAAGTGAGGCAAAGGGCGTGACCTTAAAACCTTGTGGTTGAACATGTGATGGAATGAGTAGAATGTAGATGAAATGCATATTAGATGATAATGATTGATGCTTAATTGACTATCATTCAAGAAGATTATGGACCATTGCTTAGCAGACTTTGTCTTTGTTGCTTAATCAGAGACACCAGTATAGTAGTATTGGTTTGATTATATGTTGAAAGATGATGTGGACTATAATACATGTGTAACCATTCGATAGTGGTATGAAATATAGGTTCACTTATCAGATTTTTTATCTTAGGTATAAAGGATCTAGAGTAATTTTCCAAAGACTCAAACATACAAGTGATATCAAATAAACTCATTTATTAATCTTGTAAATCCATGAGATGCTAAGGGTATCCTAGTGGAGTCAAGTATCTCAAGAACCAACTGTGTGTGCAATGAATGTTCATTACCAATTATGAGCATGGGTAGGCTAATCAATTATAACATATGCCAATGAGCTACCTCATCCATAAGTGTACATAAGTCTGTAAAAAATAAGGTCGCTATTATGATAGATGTATCATGCATAAGACTACTCGACTACCAGTTCAACATCTGTAGCCCATTGTTGAAAATGGATATCATCCCTTGGTTGTCAAAAACTAAGAATTCCAAGGATTTAAGCTCTTTGCCCTCTTTTTTTTGGGGTGCAAATTTTGGGACTTTGAGGGATTTTATTTTTGGGAATTTTGGTCATTTTATTGAGGAGCAAATAGATTTTTTTTTTTTTTTGGGGGGGGGTTGCTCGTTTTATTGAGTAACAAAATGATTTTATTGATTTTTGTGGAAAATTTCTCATTTTGTAGAGGAGTAAGGGGATTTTTTTTTTGGATAGGGAGAGCTTGTCCTTTTGTCAATTCTTAGCCTTTTAGACCATGCACATGATAGGATGAGTAGGGAAAATTGTTCACTCTATGGTAATAACTACACATAAATTCAACATTCCAAAACATCATAATGTGATTAATGTGGGATAATGTGCATGGTCCAAGAGAAAACCTGGTCTATCTAGGAATAACCTATAGCACCTAAGGACTGTTTGACATTCAATGAAGGTTGTTTGAAATATTAGAAGTGGCTGAGTGACTAAAAAGACCTAGAGATCCCTCAAACCAAAGACTACCAAAGAAATAATGTGCCATGGGATTTTATTGCAACTCTTTTTTCTTTCTTTTTGTTCATCATTTTAATTTTTTGTTTATTTTTGGGTATGGTGATGGATGGTGGAATGAAACTAATACTAGGATGAAGGTGCACGTAATCAAGGCAACAAAACTCAATAGACTAAAAATTATCTAAACTAACCTAATAACAACCAATACAAGTGACATATATGATAGTATATGATAGGGATACATGAATGCAATGTACAAGGAAATGATTGTGGAATGTATATGAATTATGGATGCATGAATTGATGCACAAAATGCAATATTAATGATTAAGCTATTTTTTTTTTGTTTTATTATTTTTCCATGTATATATATATATATGTATGTATGTATATTTCGCATTAGGTGTACGAAGGTGGCCAAGACAAAGGTGACAGATCGATAGACAACTCAACTCACTCTAGCAAAAGGAGCAGATGAAATATGGGTTGCATGATGGAAAATACTCAAAGGTAAAACTCATATTTACTAGTTATGGGTGCAATGGGGGCTAACTCTTCTTTGAAGCTATCAAAGGCGATCAAGAATACTTTAAGTTCTTCATAAAAGTCCTCAAATTTTTCATAAAAATGGTATCAATCATTGAAACTTGTGATCATATTTTGAAAAAGCCTCATACAGAAGAGGTGCAAACTCAGGGTCTTTATATTCATCTTTACTATCATCACTATCCTCACTATCTTCATCATCCTCCTCACGATATATGAAGAGTTGTTGAAAGGCTTCCTCGAAGTAGGTTGAGGAGGATAGTGGCTTGTATCCCAAGCCAGAGAAATCATGCACCTCTCGATAGTGAGGATAAAAAATTTCATGGATACTCTGTTCATGTCATCATAAACCGTATTCCTACTAGTTAACCCATCAAAATATCACATTGAGAAATCCAATTTGGATAGATAATTGATATTAGCACAAAATTATTGTTGGGGTTCATCGGGAGGAGGTTGTTGGAAATATGAGCAGGTTTTGTTGTCATTGATGTTAAGAAGTCAAGATCAGTAATCGTCAGTTTCATTGAGCATCATTAGTTTCATTTTCCATAATCAGTGCAAAATAGGTATTGCTTCTAGGTGGTCAGATGAGGTCTAAAGGGCAATAAGAAGGCCCAAGAAAAATAATATTATAATATTTTATTATAATATTAAAGGTCTAAGGTCAAGACCTAGAGATTTAATTTAATTATAAATTAATTATAATATTTTCATTATAAATTAATTTGATTAACTCTAAGAGTTATTAAGTTAATTATAAATTATTTATAATAAGTTAATTATAAATTAATTTATGATTTAAATTAAAACCCTAAAGGTTAGGGTATAAGGGCACTAAGTTTAATAATTCAAATTAATCAAATTTGAACATCGACGTCTATAAACACATGGCACATTGCATATAAGAAGGGGCAAATATTATTGCAAATATTATCCATGAGAATCATTCGATGCAAGTGTAAATCGTGCACAAGGAAAGCTAGCAGAATCTTGTGTGTTAAAGCATTTAAGATATTGTGTGTTAAAGCATTTAAGAGGTAAGGACAAAGGACAAGGAAGTGGGGAGCCCACTTCACATTGCAAGGTGCTGGGTGGCATGATTGGTAGCCAGAGGCTATGCTAGGACGTTCATTGGTGCAAGGTTCAGGGGTAAATTTCCATGGTCTTAATTTTGAAAAGTAGAGAAATGTTTTTGTTTGTTGTTTGCACCATCGAGGAGGAACAAAGGGAAGTCACTTACCTTTCCCTTTGTGTGGAGTCACGTAGCCCACATGGTGGGCACGCACTTTGCATAGGTCCTGGGTAGGAAGGAGTTACGTGTTCGAAACCCGTCAAGGCCCTTTTGGTGGATGGTCTAAGGTATGCACTTATGTTGCTAAGGTTTCTAAGGATTAATTGCTGCATCCAAAATTGCTAAGGTGGAAATAATTTTTTATTTCCTAAAGTTTTATAAATTGAATATTGCATATTTTAAAAAGGGGTTTTTGAGTAATACAAGGGAGATAAAAGAATATGCTTAGTTTTATTTCTGTTTTTTGTTTTTTGAGTGCTTAGAGTTAATAAGAGGAGTAATAAGGTGTGCCAAGGGAGTTGGATATTTTTATTGAAATCAAAGTCAATAAAAATTGTATTGAAAGGAGAAATAAGGTAAAATAAGTTCTTTTGATATTTTGATTTGGTGAAGTATTTTAGTGAGAAAATATTAAGGACAAATATTTGCTATCTAACCATTGGTATTGGCAAAGAGAGTGGTTGTTATTAAAACATGTGTTTGAAGTCAGATCTTCTTCAAATAAGAGGTAAGGGAACATTATCCTTGAAAGTGATTGTTGGATGTTATGAATGCTAAAGTTGGAGTGAAAAGGATTGATTGGTTAGCATAGTTGAAGTTTGGCTTTGAGATATCCAATATTTGGTGTGGTATTTCTGGAATGAAAGTTGATTCTAGAAACCTTGTTTGATAAGCATTATTTAGTAAGCCTTTCTATGCATGTTTGGTGATTGCTTTAGTGAGAACTTGTAAACTATTTTGAACTAGGTTTTATGCAAGATCATAAGCATCATTGTTATATGAATGTGGTAACATCTTGAGTTGAGTTTGAGTTCCTTTATGAGAGTTGATTGATAGTATTGGATGAAACATTGGCTTAGGGTTTTGCAAGAAAGTTGGTTTCATTGGTTGATTTGATTGAGCTATAGTGATTGGAAAGTGTTGGAGTGATAGTTCAAGTTCTGTGAAGCAAATTGTTCTATATTCTAAATTGATTTGAGATTGAAATTGAAAGAGATTGAGTAATTGTGAGTGTGAAACATATTGAGTCTCTAACCATTCTCTATATGTTTATGAGGTTAAGTAAGAGAGATTGAAAGTGATCAAGTTGTTGTGAGTGTGAAACATATTGAGTCTCTAACCATTCTCTATATGTTTTTGGGAGTCAAACAAAATTCTATGTGAAACTTGTTTGAGTGATTGAAGAGGTTTTCTACAAGATATTGAATTGAGATTGTGTGCAAGTTTTGTGATTGATTTGAGCAAGATTTTGTGAGAGCTTGTTGATAGATTTGAGTAAGTCCTAGGGTGGACTTAAGTACATAATAGAGGAAGTTTTTGTGAAATCTTAAGGATAAACTTGTTGGAGATTTTGTGAAATCCTACAAGCAGAGTTAAGGCAAGTCTTGGAGAAGGCTTATTGGAAATATTTGAGGCAAGTCCTAGAGAGGGCTTGTGGATATATTTGTGTGAGCTTTTGTGAAAGCTTACAAGTAGAGTTAAGGAAAGTCTTGGTGAAGACTTGTTGGATAGAGTTGAGGTAAGTCTTAGAGAAGACTTGAGAGCATATTGGATGAGTTATAGTATGGACTTGTTTGAGCATATTGGACAAGTTCTAGTGAGGACTTGTTGAGAAGATTTGAGGTAAGTCTTAGAGAAGACTTGAGAGCATATTGGACAAGTTCTAGTGAGGACTTGTTGACCATATTTGAGGCAATTATTTGATAATACTTGAGAGAATATTGGACAAGTTATTGAGAGGACTTGTGGAAATATTTGAGACAAGTCTTTGAGAAGACTTAAGAGATGAGTTGATTGACTGATTTATTCAAACCTTGGATTAAGGTTTGGGGTAGATCTAGCAAAGGTGATTTTTTATTGATCAAGATTTGTGGTAAATCTTAAAGATATATTGAAGATAGAGTTTGATACAAATTTGATGGTCATTTTGTACCAAACTAGAGACAAATATTGATCAATTTTTGTGCTAGACTGAAGGGTTGAGTTTAGTGTAGAACAATATAGATATTGAGCAGGTTTTGTGCTAAACCAAAGGAATTATTTTAGTGTAGAACAAGATAAATATTGAGTAGATTTGTGCTAGACCGAAGGACTATGTTTAGTGCATATTTGAGATAAATATTATGCAGAGCTTTGGAGGTGACATAGCAGAGGAAATTAGTCTCTAGTGGATAGAGATCCATTAGCCAAGGCAAAGAGGACAAAGGTCTTCAGTGGAAAGAGATCCACATCCAAGAGTAGTGGAGGTAATAGTCTTCTAGATGTTCATCAGCCAGACTATAGGAGGAGTTCTCCTATGGATATAGATCCCCAAACTAGCTGAGGATATTGGTGTCTCCTATGGATAGAGATCCATAAACCAGATTAGGGGATTGGTGTCTCCTTTGTACAGAGGTCCATAAACATTGTAATAGGGAAGGATTTCCAAAAGATATTTATTGAGAAAGTATTAGTGAAATATTTTCTTTGTGGAGTAGCCCACATTGGGTGAACCACATTAAATTTATGTCTCAATTATGTGTGGTGATTGATGCATTTATTTGCTTACTACTATTGACATTGCATTGATATATTGGATATTATTATTTGAGTAAATAAAAGTAAAATGTGGTCTTATATTGTTCACCCCCCTCTCAGTATAAGCTTGTGTTCTTCAATTGGTATTAGAGCAGGTTCCTTCGAAAGAGTTTAATAGCTTGAAGAAAAATATCATAAGAACACAAATGGATTCTAAGAGTGGATCCTCAAATAATTTAGCACTAGGGGTTGATGGGAGTGATTATGTATTATGGAGCATGAGAATGAAAATTCACCTAATGGAACTTGGGAATGAAATATGGGAAGCAATTTAAAATGGATACACACCACTAGCTACTCCACCTATAGATAAATATGATAAGCTTTTACATCATTACAATTCTAAAGTAATAAATGCAATTTTGAGAGGTTTGGAAAAAACATAGTTTATAAAGGTTATGCATTGCAAATAAGCAAAGGAAATTTAGGATAAGTTGCAAGGCATATATGAAGGAGATAAAAATATCAAAAAGGCAAAGTTGTGAAATTTCAAGGGATAATTTGAAGAGCTAAAAATGAAGGATGAGGAAAATATTAATGCTTATCTACTTCGTGTAGACAAGGTTGCTAAATCCATGCAAGGAATTGGACTTTAAGTTCAAGAATCTGATGTTTGTGACAAGATTCTAAGGTCACTCCCAAAAAGGTTTTCAGCTATAGAGAAATCAAAATATAGTGATATTTTGACAAGGGATGAATTACATGGCATTCTTATAGCTTTTGAGATGAGAACAAAAGAGGAACCTAATCCCCAAAAAGAAGCAGCCTTCAAATCTACTAAGACAAAGGGTAAGAATTCAGATTCAAGCAATGAGTTATCCAGTGATGAAGAAGCAAATTATGGTAGAAGGAACAAGGATCCAAGAAATTTTAAATGTATGAAATTAGTTAGATGTTTCAATTATGGAAAGTATGGTCATTATGCATCTTATTGTCAAGAAGCTGGAAATAGAAATGATGAAGAAAAATAGGATCATAAGAACAAGGAAATAGAAAAAAATAGGTACCAAAAGAAAATCAGGGATGGACAAGGTAAGCAAGGAAAGAGGTTCTTTCAAAGATATAAGAAGAGTTTCTATGCAGATAAGGCAAGCAAGTATTCAAGTGATAGTGCTAAAAGCTCCTTAGGTAATGAAGATGAAGTACCATTTCTAGCAAAAGAAAAAGAAGTGGTTAAGAAAATATCACCGATAATTCTTAAATATTTAGATGTGGGAACTTTGGTCATATTGAAGATAGTTGTACAAGGAGTGGTTTCAATTTCAGTTATGATGAATATGAAGATACACTTGAAGGACTAGAAGAGAATATACTCATGGAAATATAAGATGAAGGAGGTGATCCTATAGACAAATCAGAAGGAAATGAACATGATTCCAAAGGTAAATAAATAGAGGAAGAATCAAAAATAGGAGAAGTTGATCTTGAAGGTGAACTTATTTCTACCCTTAATGCTTTAAAGGAGGTAAGAAAGCAAGACTCCAAACTTAAGATTCAATTTCAATAATATGATGAAGAGAAAGGAAATCTTATAGAGGATATAAATAAGTCAATAGCTAAGACAAGGATATTCAAAGAGAAGTTAGAAGCAAAGGTTTTAGAATATGAAAGGTTAGAGCAATAAGTAGATTCACTAAGGAAGGAAGTAAAAGAGTCTAGAGATAAGCTACACAGGTTTGGAAAAATCTCAAAAACCATAGACAAGATTATCAAGGTACAAAGATGGTCAAAAAATAAAATAGGACTTGGATTTGAACGGGAACAAAGAAAACAAGGAGAGGAGTCAATATCAAGTTCCAAAGAAGAAGAAACCTTAGAAGAAGAAAGTGTAAGAGAGAGTGATACTTATGAGGATGAGTTGAACAATAGAAAGTTGAACAGGAAGAGAAATAATACACAAATAAGGAACAAATGGAATAGGAGGTAGCATAGGATAGAAGAGACTAAGAGACCAATGAGTTCAAGGCAAGGTAATTTCAATGGACGATGTTTATCATGTCACAAGTTTGGGAACAAGGCTTCATAGTAAAGGACACAAGGAATATAGGAATATGGAAACTTCAGCAACATGCAAATTTTTCAAGGGTATTGCTACTCTTGTAATTAGTTTGGTCACAAGGCAGTGAATTGCAAATTTCATGACAGGAATAGATATGGCTTCACTAGGAGAAATCCCAAGACATTTGCACCTCCAAGGAATAAAAATATTAAGTGTTACAAGTGCAATAATTATGGGCATACAACAAAGTGGTGTAGAGAAAAAAATTTAGAGACAAGCAAGAATAGGAATAGCCAAATAAATCAGAAGGATCAGTTGAGAAAGAAATAAAACAAAGGTAAAGATCAGTACTTGCTGGGAGTAGAGATACTCCCACCCTATAATTAACCACATCAAGAGGAGGAGGGATAGGGGCTAAGCTAAGAGACTCATTCTTAGCCCCGAGCCCCAAAGGTGACCCTTTACCATTGATGTCAAAGGGGGAGAGATTTTATTGAGGGGGAGAGCATTCAGTCAGAGGGAGCAGTTCCTCAGGGGGAGCAAAATAAAAAAGGTTAAGGAAATGGTAAAAGATTATTGGGTTACCATAAATGACAAATGGGGAGATTGTTAGAAATTTGAGTAGGTTTTTTTGTCATTGATGTCAAGAAGTCAGGATCAGTAATCATTAGTTTTAGTGAGCAGCATCAGTTTCAATTTCCATAATCAGTGCAAAAGAAAGATTGCTTTCAGGTGGTCAAATGAGGTCTAAAGGGAAATTAGAAGGGACAAGCAAAATAATATTTTAACATTTTATTATAATATTAAAGGTCTAAGGTCAAGACCTAGATATTTAATTTAATTATAAATTAGTTATAATAATTTCATTATAAATTAATTTATAATTTAATTTGATAAAATCTAAGAGCTATTAAGTTAATTATAAATTATTAATAATAAGCTAATTATAAATTAATTTATGATTTAAATTAAAACCCTAAATTTTAGGTTATAAGGGCACTAATTTTAATAATTCAAATTAATTGAATTTGAATGTCGACGTCTATAAACACATGGTACATTGCATATAAGAAGGGGCAAAGACCATTGCAAATATTATCCATGTGAATTATTCGATGCAAGTGTAAATCATGTGCAAGGAAAGGTGGTATATTTGCATGTGTTAAAGAATTTAAGATGTAAGGACAAATGACAAGGAATTGGGGAGCCCACTTCACGTTGCAAGGCATTGGGTAGCATATTAGACAATTTCTAGTGAGGACTTGTTGAGAAAATTTGAGGTAAGTCTTTCATAAGACTTGAGAGAATATTGGACAAGTTCTTGAAAGGACTTGTGGACAGATTTGAGACAAGTATTTGAGAAGACTTAAGATTCGAGTTGATTGGTTGATTTGTTCAAACCTTGGGTTAATATTTGGGGCAGATCGAGTATAGGTGATTTGTGATTGATCAAGATTTGTGGTAAAGCTTGAAGATAGAGTTTGGTGCAGATCTAAGGGTAGTTTTGTACCAAACTAGAGATAGAGATTGAGTAGGTTTTGTTCTAGATATAAGGGATGATTTTAGTACTAAACAAGAAAAATATTGAGTAGGTTTTGTACTAATTCAAAGGACTAATTTTAGTGTAGAACAAGACAAATATTGAGTAGATTTGTGCTAGATCGAAGGACTGTGTTTAGTGCATATTTGAGATAGAGATTGTGCAGAGCTTTGGAGGTGACAAAGCAAAGGATAGTAGTATCCAGTGGATAGAGATCCATTGGATAGGGCATAGAGGACATAGGTCTTCAGTGGAAAGAGATCCACATCCCAAAGCAGTGGAGGTAATAGTCTTCTAAAGGTTCACCAACTAGATCATAGGAGAAGGGGTTCTCCTATGGATAGAGATCCACGAACCAAATGAGGAGATTGGTGTCTCCTGTGGATAGATATCCATAAACCATATTAGGGGATTGGTGTCTCCTTTGGATAGAGGTCCATAAACATTGTAATAGGGAAGGATTCCCAAAAGATATTTGTTAAGAAAATATTAGTGAAACATTTTCTCAGTTGAGTAGCCCACATTGGATGAACCATGTTAAATTGGTGTCTCTATTGTGTTTGGTGATTGGTGCATTGATTTACTTACTATTGTTTACATTGAATTGATATATTGGATATTATTGTTTGAGTAAATAAAGGTAAAAAGTGGTCTTATACTATTCACCCCCTATCATTATAAGCTTGTGTTCTTCAAAGGTGGATCGAACAAAGAACCGACTCTCCCATACACAAAGTTTATTTGATTAGACATCAGACCCATGTTATATACTACACCAATGGATAAATTTAGGTCATGTGGGTGATCGTAATATCTAATAGTCTCAATGGTGGGCGTGGTAATTACGACATTCTAAACAATGTACTCTCTAATACTTGGGCTAGAGAGATGAACTGCAACTTGCATGGGCATGGATGTGGATGAAGTAGGGGCATATGTGGAGGCTTCAAGGGCAATCTATGACTCAGGTGGGGAAATGATGTATGTTGCAAGGGTTTATCATGAACATATATATCTATCTATGAGACATTATATGGTAAAGGGAGGGGTATATCCAATTGAGTGGAGTAGCTAAAGGCTAGAGGCTTAGGCAAGGATGGGATGATGAGAGGTGCTTGTGAAATTGGAGGGGTGTATTATGGAGGATTATGGATTATTGTGGGTTTTTTTGAGGGATTGGACGGTTTATTTTATTATGTAGAGGCTAGGTCCCCCTATGTGAAGGTTGGATGAATGAAAAGTTGATTATGTGGGTGATGTGATGGGACCGGACCTGATGAAGATGATGAATGATTTTCTTGATTAGGTGTGATGGAAAAATGGTATGAGGTAGAGGAAGAAGTATGATTTGGATTAATGACTTGGGATGTGGAGACATGATTAATTTGCAGAGGCACAATGGATTTTTATGCCATGGAAGGGAGTATCGTTTGCATTAGGTCATTCGATTGCTATGAATGACTCATGCTTCTTTGACTGTGGGTGACTATATGTAAAGCACCTACAAAACCTTGGTATCATTGAGTATTATGAATATGATTGACTTGATTGGGGGGAACTATAGAGTTTGACACCCCATGTAACAACCTGTTGATTAAATATCTACCTAATTATACAAACCTACATTTGTACGCCTTAGACATGGCCAACATTGAAATACCGAAGGAAAGGAATTTCCTCTATGTTAATATCCAAAGAGGGTTGGCTCCGTTACTAAATCCTACATGGTTTAAGATAAAATTTTTAGGAAATAAATTGAAAGTACAAAAAGAAATAGGAAATATGGCCACAGGCTGAATGTGTAGGATCGAGCAAAGACTAATAGCAGGAATCCCACTCAAGTATGGAAATAACATATAATAAGAAAATAGCTCATAATCCACCTACAACCATGCATAGACAACCTTTAGGATTACACTCCAAAACTCAATTTCTCACCAACAATGTCCAAATTCAGATGCAGAATTTAAACCAGATAGAATACAATAAATATGACTATAAAAGAGAAGTGCATATGATAGAAGGAAATAATGAACAAAATTATTTGCAAATGTAGAAGCCAAATATCTCTTATTTATGTAGAGAACTTGCTACGTTTTTCTATAGAATGCCTCTCCTTCCAACCTCCTTACAATGAAAATTTACTTAGTATTTATAGAGGTTTTCACCTCTTTCATTAAATTCATGAAAGAACAAAATGTCCATAGATAAGGGACATGATGAATCATTATCTCTTGGAAATATTTCTTTGGCAACAACGATATGATTTTAATGAGAAATGGCTCTGGATAATTAATTGCTCGGGCACAAGTGCATTGAATTATGACCATCTTCATTCTTTGGAAATTAATATTTGCTTCAAAAATTTACTCCATATTGAATTCAAATTGGAGAAGGAGCAAAAACGTTAGAAGGGCATCTTCAAAAATGGCAAAAATCAAAGAGAATATCTTCCATTTTGCCACAATAATTAAATTCCAGCATTCATTTAAAGCATATTTTTAATCCATGTCCATCAATACCCATGCTTCAATATTTCTCGATATTACACCATTTTATTGCACAATCTATGTCATTTTTGTCCAAAAATATTTAATATTCCTTACTTGCCTTCTTCGGACACTTCGCTAAATTTTTGGGACGTCATGAACAACTTGCTTTAATTGACCAGGGCAATGAGCTGATATTCATTTGTTCTTTCCATGGCACACGATATTTTTAATAAATTACATACCCATTCTTGTCACAACAACAACTCTTTTCGTTTTTGGGAAAAAAATGTTTTAACAACCACTCCATTTATTTTACATCTACCTTCACCCCAAAAAGAAGCGAAATAAGTCATCACCTTTATCTTCAGGAAAACACGATTTAAATTCTTCAATGTTAAATTTTGTCTGACTGCATTCGTCCAACTTAGCACCTTCGTGGTATGTTTTCCTGAATTTAAATTTCATAGCTTGTTCTCCCAAACTTTCCCTTTCATGGTACATTCGCTCTCAAGAAGGGCAAAAGGTATTTTCGCCCCTCAACCACGATGAAAGTAATTTGACTTTTCAATGCACCTTCATTATAGCATTCACCCAAAAACTACATTGACTATTCAACACTCCTCTTCTTTTATAATGTTCACCCCAAAATGGGGTGAATAGAGCTTTTGCCCCACTCTTAGGGTGAATGTGTCCCTTTTACCAAAGTGGTTTTTGATGCTATGCTCGAACACTTTTCTCAATATTTTAAGAACATTCACCTCAAAATGGGGTGAAAAAGGATTTCACCCCCACCTTGGGGTGAACGCAATACCTTAAAATGTAACTTTGGGCACATTTGAAAACTTTGTTATTTTTTCTTCATTTTTTCTTTGCTACTTTCTCTCTCACTCCAAAAAAGGGCGCATGATGTTTTCACCCCTCACTCGTAGTGAATGTGATTTATTTTTTGGCAAAGCTCTCTTACACACACTTGATGTTTTTATGCTCCATTTTTTTGGGTGATTCAAATTAAAATAATTTAAACTATTTCCCGATCATTTTCCTCTGAGCACTCCAAGCCATTTATTTCCAAGCCAAAAGATGCATGAAAACAAAGAAGGAAAAAATAAAAATAAAAATAACTGCAACATATTAGATCGAGAAAAATATTACATCATCATATGAATATATTATTCACATTACAATCAAAATACTTATTAAAACTCCAATGTGGCATGATGCAAAACTACCAACATTTTTGGAGGCTCACGGGGTATCCAACTCGCATGGATGCAAGCGATCCTAGGCCTTTATCCATTGGGCAATCATGGAGTCTTCTTGCCAGCTATATTGGCTAGAGCTTTTTATATGGATGATTTTATTTGTGTATCTTCTATGGTCTTTTCTACAACTTCTACTTTGGTTGCTACCCAAAGAACTTTGGCTCACTCTGCTTCTTCAACTACTTTTTTAGCTGCAACTTTCTATGCTTCATCCTGCTTCTCCTACTCATGCAAGCTCCCACTGATGACCTCGTAAACTGCAAATAACTATTACCAAGCCTGTGTGGTGAATAGGTAAGGGAAACTCAAATATTTTTACACATACCATAGATTCTAGAGATCCTTCAAACTGAGGTTCTTAGCTCGTTGAGCTAACTCAAACAATGACATCTCTATGCTAGTATATTTGGTCATCAGTGGTAGCACTTGTGCTTTTGTGATGGGCTCCTTCCAACCATTAATTTTAGAAGTGTCCTCCACAAGCTTCCTCCAAGATGCTTCCAGTTGCTCTTTTAGTAGTGGCTCTCACCCTATTCATCAGTAAACCTAGGAAAACCTAGATTGGTAATTATATTGAAATGATTCATGGAAATAGTGCGTTCCTACTTGATTAGGTTGAGAATATTTTTTTATTCTCACACTAGGTCCATCCTTTGAAAGTAACTATGTAGTGTATCTTTGGTAGCAGACCAAGCATGATCCATCTCACTCAGGGGGTGAATGTACATACTGAAATTATCTAAAGCCTAAATTTTTATAGCAGTCTCCATGTAGGGCTCTAACATCTCTCTAGTGCCATTGATCATATCTTGAATCAACTGAATATTAATGTTGGCCTCCTAGAGATAATGCAACATCGAAACTGCTTGTGCTACCAACTTCTCATAATTTTGTGCTGAGCGAAGGCATGCCTCCTTGATGCTTTTTGGAGATAGTCCTACAGCTTGGGTGGCCTTTTCAGCCAATTGATTCTTTATGGCTTCTAGCTGCATTTAGACCGAATGCATTTCAATTCTAGCCACGTCTCTTTCCTTCATATGCATTGCAACCTATTTCTACAAATATTCATTTTGTGTGGCTATCCTCTCCTCTTGCACTCTACTTTTTTCCAAAGCAACCTCCATTTTGGCAATGTTATCCTTGGCATCGAAGAATTTTTTCTTATAATATTCACTGTGCAAGTAGACAGAGCTCATATCGACCTGCATGTTACCCATTTTATCTGTGGTATCAATATTCATCAAGTATTCTATGATAGTTTCATAAACATAGTCAATAGGCAACATATCTCCTCATGAATTTTGGACAAGAGGAGTGATCTTAGTTGTATGAGCCTCCATGGTAACTGGATCAAAAGATACCTTCTTGAGCGGCCAAGTTGGAGCTAACAGCTCTTTATACTTGTAGATTTTCAACCACTGGGATGAACTAAGATGTACTCAATTGATCTTCTCTACGTCTGGCTACTTCAACACCATCTCATATTCAAGTACTTACAACTCTAAAAATGGTGTGAAGGGTATCAACACCTAGGAACGATTGAGCTCAAAAGAAGTGGAAGAAATGGCTATAAGGAGAGGAACCAAAATAGCGAAATGGATGGATGAATCAAACTCGACTACAATTACACTAACTCAGAGAGGATCTTGCATACTTATAGCTTTGGAAAGTGTGGTAGAGGTGATGGATGGATAAGGGTACAAAAATGGATTTGGCATCGATGCAAATGAACTGAAAGGGAGGTCAAGAAAAGGGGAAGAGAAGAAGGAGCAATAGTGACTTGAGTGGCTTACAAGAGGGAGAAAGAGGGAAGTGAAATTGATATAGAGGGTTGAATGAATGGAGGGGAAATGGATGTGGAAACCAAAGGAAGTGAACTAGTAGTCACTACTTGATTCAAAAAAGAAGAATGAAGAGAGGACGTACCTTTGAGTGTAATTCCCATGTGTTTTGATGGTGGGAGTGATTGTAAAATAATATCTTTGTGTTGCTCATCTGCTCCTCGCTCGAGGTTAACCACCTCCATCGATGGACTATTTATATGCTGATATTCTTGCTACTGGGTCTCTGTGTGCTCATGTAGCATCGAGAACATTTGAGAAACTATTTTAAGAGATTATACCACTTTTGGAGTAGAAATAAAAGTCATCGAAATAAATGTAACTGTCAGAACCGCCTCAGCTAAAATTGCAACTATGGACAAGGAAGTGGCACCGATCCTTGGCCATTTTGTAGCTTTCGATAATGGGGGTGCATCTCAAACAATTTTCTTATCTGGATCCTTTTCCATGTGCTTCACCCTCTAAGACCTTCGCTAAAATATGTATTGTTGCTCTTCGTCTTTGGGTTCCTCTTCTCCAATCGTTGGGTGCTCCTCTCTTGATAGGACTTCACCACTCTTTGAGGGATAAAATATTTGAGGAAAGATCTTGATGAAAGTGACAGGTTGATAAGTATTTACAAACTCATCATAAGTTTCTGAAAATGTCCCATTCATCTTCAACCTGTAGGGAGAGGTATTTTTTCCTTTGTGAACCTGCATTATCCACCAATTCATGATCTTCTCTTTTCTCCACTGAGTATCACTTTCCTTAACTTTATTGAATAATCCAGGCGATGAAATCTGATTTTTATACTTTTTCGGATTATATTCTACCTCCTACTCATAATAGTCATGCCAAGGTGGTAGCGACATCATATTTTCAATGTACCACTCAAGATCAGGTCCATCAATATTTTTTTAATTCTTCTCAATGTCGAGGTGTAGATAGAAATGGAAGCTTTTTGACTTGAATATATCCAAAAAAATTTCCAATGGGTTATATATCCATCATTGCAGCTATTCTATCAATCCTAGGTCCTATAGCATGATCGTGAGAAATCTATTTTGCTTGACCTGGATTACTTTTTGTTGTCGAACTTGATTGGCATATTATAGGTCATATTTTTGCCATGCTCAATTCCATAAATGTCATTGGTGTAATAAATTTGGTGCACCACCTCCATGGCAAAGACGTGCATGATAGCAAAGTACGATAACATGAATGACTTACTGGTGAAACCAAAAATTCTTACCACCACACCTTCAGTAAGCAAAAAAATATCTCCCTTTTATGCTATTACTACTGCCTCAACCATATCTCATGGAACCCTTTAACATTTTCCGTAGAGCAATTCAATCATAGGTACCAAGAAAATACGGTTGAAAATGTAGAATGATTCTTTGCTTGACAGATCAAAAGTCCATTTGTACATCAGCAAAAGGTCATATTTTTCATCCATTGGCATTACTACAATAAATGGAAAATGTTGGTGAAAATGAAAAAGAAAATACCATACTAAGAAGGATGTATATCTAAAGGATATCTCCTCTCCAGTCTGCAATCTCTCCAACTAAACATGCAGTCTCCATGATATCCAATCAGCCTAATCAAAATAAATTGGATTGGTGCCCTTCTTCATAGACGATGGATAATAAAACTCAACTTGATCGATGCACTGAGCCACTATTGCCTGCCGCTTATGGACAGTGGAATCCAGAGGCAAACCACCAATTCAAGCTAACATTGAATAGATGTCCAGGTTTTTAAATTCCTTGAGTGGTTTCAATAGGTTAGGAAGCAACCCCATTTGTGGCTCCATAATCAACTACATCTCCATGAATCAACAAATTGTCATCATGGAAACATATCTATCTCCTTGTTCATTAATATGTAGTCACTTGCTCATTGCATATGATGACACCTTCAACCCGTATGCAAATGCTTCTCAAAATTCTTCTACGATGATAGTGAATAATCCCTTTTTTTTCACCTTTTGCACAGCCTTGGTAAGTGGATCATAAAATTGGGTAATATTCTTCATCAGCTCTGTACAAGGGTGTACAGGCGTGCACAGGTACCAAGATAATTGAGCATTGTATGATACTATTAATGGGCTTTCTTCTGTTAACCCTTGTCTTACTACCAACTTGACATCCTATCGTCATTTCTCCACACCCTTGTGGGTTATCTCATAGTCCCCAATTTCTGTCCAAGCATCAGAGTATGGGTCTAAATATACATTCTTCATCCTTCGGGATCTCTTCGATTTTGAACTGCCTTCAGTTTTCTTTTTGGATTTATTGGGCTCTATGACTTCCTGCATTTCCTTGATTTTTCTTCCCATAATATATTTTTGAAAGCTATGTTGGATTTCTCTAGATTCTGCAAAGAAACATTTCAAGAAAACTATGACATTAAAAATTTAAAATCTTACTTGCAAGGGCTTTTACCTCTCTATTTAAATAAGGTGCCTTCCCCACCACTGTGATAAATATTGAATTCTCCTTGGTGATTTCAGAATATATTTGCCTTGATTCACCTACCTAGCACGGTTCCCACATTTCAATGGCAAAAGAATAACATAGGTTGTAAAATTACTTTTAAAAAAGTGTACCCATCCTGATGCATTGCATCTTTGAAAAGCATACCATAGCTTCCTTGGAAAAATAAACAATCACCCTGGCCCAATAAAATCTTTGCCTATTTTTTATTGTGCTCCTTTGATCCTTGGGAACATCAATCCACCTTACAATGAAACATAAGCGCACGTTTTGAATTAAATGCTTCAAAACTATGCCTTAGTATGCATGTTCGAAAATGTGCCACTAACTTGCTACGCATCGAAGAAAAAATGAATCTGAGGTGTAGTGGGTGAAAACATTGTGTGAAAATGATCCTTGAGGTCAGCTTGTCTTCTTCCTTCTTCACTCTGAAGGTGCTTTCTAAAAAAAAACAATTACCTTTTTTGGGATTTTTTATTTTATTATATATATTTTTTATATTTTTGCATCTTGCATTAAAAAATAGCATCGTGTTCGTCCAAAATGACCCATGTGTGTCCCCCCCCCTTTTTGTATATTGTGCTTTAATCGTTTGTATTTCCATTTTTTTAAGCACCTATTTTAAGGTGCAAGCTTTCTTCATATTATAATGCACGTTAAAAACTTCACAATTTATCCAAAGGAGTGAATATAATTTTGTCTTGTTGAGGCTGCTCTTAAACCTTTTCTCTTTTGTACTTTCTTTAAAAGAAAGCAATTCCGTGCAAGCACATTTTTTTTTTTCTCTCTTTCTTTATTTTTATTTTTCTTTCGTGTCAAAGTGGAGTGAATGAGAGTTTCACCCCTCCCTTGGGGCAAAAGCTTTCATTTTGTACACTATTATTATTTTTTTTTTATTATTTGGAAATCGAATTCGCACACCTCTCACGCCTTTTTTTAATTTTCAGCACCTATAAAAACCATGATGTGGCCTGGCGAAGTACCTCCTTCTAAAAGCACAAGTGCTTTGGGCATGAACCAACCATCATATGTGCTTTCACCCCAAATGAGGGCACTCAAGAATTTTACCCCTCTTTTGGGGTGAAAGTAATATAAACCTCAAATTTTCATAACTTGAGACATTCACCCTAAGATGGGGGTGAACGGGGTTTTCACCCTTTTCTTGGATGAAAGCGTCTTTGAATGTAACAATTGACTTAATTTTATTTGTACCTCTCCATTCTCTCTTATTTATTTATTTTTGTTTTTTTAAAAGACAAAATTATCAAAGAAAATATGTACATATTTACAAGGTCATACCTTCTTTATCAAGTCATTGATGATATGCCTTCAAATAAAGGTCGTCAACTAGAATTGGGATATTCCAACCATCTAAATCTTGGAGATGATATGCATTTTTTGGATCAACTACAAAGACATAAAAAGGGCCCTCCCAGATGGCATCAAACTTATGATGTTTTCCTGTATTGGCCTTATTTTCATTCCATTTGAGAATGAGATATACTTCCTAAAACTTGCGTTCCATAGCATTTTTCCCAAACCATTTTTTCATTGTATCAACATGTTTAGAAAAATATTGATACACCTTCTCTTTCTTCTTCTAACTACAGTAACTGAGCTAGTATTGCATTCATCAGATTATACTCATCACCTTAATTTTTAAACAATTAGTGTTTAGAGCACTAGAAGCTCAATGTGGGTAGGTAGGGTCACTTATTTTCCATACACAAAGGAGTACAAAGAAGCTTTAATTGACTTTTTCACTGATATAGTAAATTTTTATTGGTGGATTTGGCCAAACCATTACCTTGAGGGTAATAATTGGATGATGTTTTAAGATAAATCCTATACTTGATTGTGAACTTAGTAATATTAGCCCCAGTATATGGAGTTCCATTATCAGTCACAATAGCCTCAGGGATACCAAAATGGGTAATTAACCCCTCCAAGAAAAAAATGACTGTAACCTGATCCACTTTATTGGTAGGGATGGCTTCTGCCCACTTGATTAAAAAATTTGTTGCTATCAAGATGTACTTGTGCTCTACTGAGAAATGAGGATCGATAAATCCCATGAAGTCAAGGCCCCACTATTGGAATGGTGTAGAGGTAGTGATCATTTTCTAATTTTTCCCATATATCACTAATAGTTATCACATGTTTGACTCACCTTATGAGCATCGACGAACAAAGTAGTCCAATAGTAACTAGCTTGGACGATATTTAAGGACATGGGCCTTCTTGCATAATGGCCACCTGATAATATAGAATGGAATTCTTCTAAAATATTCTCCTTTTTTGATTCTTTCACACACCGGAGGAGTATTCCATCAACATTCTTATGGAAAAGCCCGCTTGACAAGAGATCATACCTGAGTGCTTGCATCCTAAACCTTCAAAATTGTGAAGTATCAAGACGTGATGGACATTTCCTAGATATAAATAATTTGAAAAGGTCCTATGTCCAATATTGATCGATTGTAGCATGATTCACACAAATGCTTTCATGAATATCTTCTTCTTGTATTGTAGCCAATGATCTAGAAGCTATGCTTTTGGTCAATTATTGGTAGAGAGCTTGTCCATGTACCAGTTTAGTTGGTCGGATATCAACATCATATTTTTGGATATTCAAGATCCACTCTGCCCTTTTTTCACCAAGCTCCCCCTAGAGAATGAAGTTTCTAACATCAGGGTGAATCACATAAACAACTATCTTGCTTTGAGAGACAAAGTGTCAAAAATTCTTCAATGAATTCATCACTATTTACACTTGCTTCTTAATGAAATTATACTTCTCTTGATGGGATGCAATGACTTGGCATAAAAAAGCAATTGGATTTTCATCTCCATCTTCTTGCTTCTGTGTTAAAATAGTAGCATAACTTTCTTTTTCACCCATGACATAGAGAATGAAATTCTTGGAATAGTTTAGATTAATCAGTCTTGGTGCTTGGGTGATTCTTTCTTTGATCTCTTTAAAGGCATGTTTTCTCTCTTCGATCCATTTGAAATATGTATTATTTTTTGAAGCTCAATCATGGGCTTGACCACCTGAGCAAAATCGACAATGAATTTCTTAATAAAATTTATTTGATCAAAGAATGACTACAAGTCCTTTTTGTTAATAGGAAACGACAACTTCATGAGTGCTTCTGCCCTGGTGGGGTCAATTTCCAATCCTTATTATAAAATCACATGACCTAATAACTTTCCTTCTTTGATAGCAAATATATATTTCTTTGGGTTGATAGAGATTCCAAACTCTTGGTATTTCTCGAACGTCAAAAGCTACATCCATAGCTCTCTGAAAGGTAACACCAGAATTGGAGAGACCAAAGGGCATTATTTGATATGCAAATGTGCCTAATTTTTTAGTGAACATCATCTTATGTCGATATTCATATTTCACCCAGATTTGATTATAACCGAAGAAACCATCCAGTAGTGAAAACCTCTACGCTTCGACAACCACATGTAGAATTTGATCAATCTATGATAGAGGATAATGATCCTTTAATGATGTCTGGTTAAAGTTCTAAAAATCCATGCATTGGTGAATATATCCATTTTTATTTTGAATCAGCACCATATTTTCTACCCATGTTGAGTGCTTGATTGGATATATTATCTTTTCTTCCAACATCTTTAACAATTCAACTTTTTTGAGCACCTCAATTTTGGTATTGATAGGATGTTGCTTTTATCGAAAGGGTTTTACCCCCTCATACAACTCTATGGTATGATGGATTACATTATTGTGATATCCCTTTAGATCATGGCAACTCCAAGTGACAATATCATGATACTCATAGCACAAGCTCTTGATATCTTCTAATTTTGTTGAAGTGCAATTGGTTCCAATTTTGATTATCTTCTCAGGTTCCAGCTGCAAATACTTGTATTCCTTTGAGTCCACCTTAATCTTATGCTTTTTGGCTCTATAATTTTGGTTGAATAGAATCTTAAAATAAATAAACCCTCGAGGAATGTGTTTATTCTTCAATTGAATCATACCTTCCATTTCTTCTTTGACAAGAATTCTATCATTAGTACCTACAGCTTCCTTAATCAGAAAATTGATTATATGCTCATCACTATCAAAAACTTGCCAATATTGATTCTTATCAGGAACTAAGGATCTGAATATTACCCTGACCATCTTGGGCTTCCAAACCACTTTCTCTATGGGCAAGTAATTTGCACGAAGAGAAGCCAAAATATTAGTGTGCTTATTCTACTCTCATGAAATTACCTAAATGTTTAAAGCAGTAAAGGATTCAAATAGGTCCCACACCTTTTTACGATATGATTTCAAGTAGTTTTTCTTGGACACACACTTGTTAGTGGTTTTATTGACAATAATATTAGAATATCCAAATATTTGCAGCTACTTTATGCCCGGTTTCTCAGTCTTATTTAGACCAAGACACAACACTTCATATTCGGCTATATTATTTGTGTAACTCTAAGTTAACCTATACGAATATGTATTTTGCAACCCAATAGGGAAGACTAGAAAAATACCAACCCCGACATTGTTCTTGCATCTTGCACCATCAAAATACAGCTTCCACAATTGATCACCAATAGGGTTTGGGGAACTTGGGAGATTTTCTTTGATTTTATATTATTTGGTTATGTTGTAACAACCGATGTCAGTTTCAACCATCACATTGAAATACATGAGAGAAAACTTATCCTCAAGGTAAAGTTCACCAAGTGCTTCTTCCATCAAATCAGCTTTCGATAGCTCCTCAGTCGTCATGTTGATTGTACCAGTGGGTCCTTCTTCTTCTTTCAACTTCTCAATATGAAAAGTGAATGGCTTATCATTGTAAATACAAATTATCCTTCCTTTGTAAGGTATATCCAGATGTGAGTAATCCAAATAAAGTTATCCACCCAGATTTACCATGAATTCCCTTAAGAGACACATACTAAAGTATGGTTCCAAGTCAACCACCACTACTTCTTGGATCACAATGATCTGTGACATACTATGCAAAACAATAGGGATGTCCTTGATCACTCCCACCATCTTGAATGGGATCCCATCCAACTATAAAAATATTGGACTAATTCATGTATATTCCATCCTCATGAGTTTGCACACTACCTTTGTCATGACAATGGTTGCAACACCGAAATCAATCATACAATTATGCACAATCCACACCTCCATTCTAAGTGAAAAATAAAATGGGGGTGGTCTATTATTTTTTATGGTCAAATTTGGTAGCATCTACACCAACACTATTTGAGAGTGAGTCTTCTTCTGATATTTTGCAATTTGAGAGACTCTTGTAGTAGGTCTACTTTTCTAGGTAACTGTAGGGCTTCATATAAGCTTATTTTCACTGGTACTTTTTTTATTTCTTCCACAATATTATAACCAGCCACATCAAAGTCCTTATCCTCTACCATCCACTCATACCTATCTCAATATTGTTGAGTGGCTTCAACACTTTTCTACTTAGTCAACGATGGATATTGAAGATGCTCCTTAGCTTGTTCTTTTGCTTCACTTTGTACTTGAGCGGTTGCGGGTTGAGAAGTTGATGCCTTTATTTGTGACCTCTCTTGAGCTGGTTTGGGTAAAATGTATTTCAACAAGACTAAATATTGCTACTTTTCCATAGCACAAGGCACATTCACTGTCGGTTGTACCTTCTCATTTTGCACTCTCGGTTCAACCGAAATCCTTAGAGGCTCCAATTTTGCTAGATCGATAGTCATTGGATTTTTCCTAGCCCTAGTGAGGACTAAAACTTACTCTAATGATGGTACCATGAAATTCTGATCTGCTTCCATTATCATATTATCTTGTCTACTATATAAATTTTTTGTCAATGTTTGTACATAATTCAGATGAACCATGCATGTATCCTCTCCATGAGGATCATTACAGGTTGAACACTAGTATGCTTTTTTTGATGTACTAGGTTTTTCATTTGCTAATATAGTTGTGTTCCTCTTATGGACCTTGCTGGTAGATGATTTATCTCAGGTAATTGGTGGCATTTGAAACCTTATTGACCAAAACTCACCTTCTACTTATTTCTTCCTCACTACCGTGAGTTCATTTGATATTGTTTGTAGAGCCAAATTCATTGATTGCACCTCTTGTAACAAATTCAAGTAATGATATAAATTTGGAGGTGTTGAAGGTGTTGATAATGATTGAGGTACTAGTGGAGCAGGCAATGACAAAGGGACATGTGGTACTAGTAGCATTGGAAATGGAACATGTGTCGATAACTATGGCATCGTCAAAAATGGTAACTGGGGAACAATTGGCACGGGGATTTGTGGGCTAGAAGTGAAGTAGTGTGAGGAAATATCGAGATCCATGAGGGGATTGGGTACATGGAAGGCATATTCTATGAGAATGCGCTTGAATATAAATGTTGCTAAAGGTCAATATTAATGGGCATGGTGAATTTTGGGGGAAACTTACCTATAGCGATCAAATATAATTCAACTTTCTATACCTGTGTATACAATTCAAGAAATTTATTTACATTGGCTTACCATACGACCATGCCAATATTAGAGTTATACACCTAAGGTAGTAGAATACATCTTGTTCATGTGTGGACTGAAGACCATTAGGAACTCTTTGACAACTTCAAGTAAACCTGACATTGAAGTCCACTATCTCCTCTTGTGAATGCCTTTGAATAGTCATGAATTGATGCAATAAGGAGAATGGATCAGATTTCTCATGAAATTTCTTGATCAGCCATCCCGTCAATTGGTCCTATGTAGCTATGGTAGTAGGTTGCAATGAATGATACCAATATAATAACTTTCCTTTGAGATAAAATATCAATAATCTCACCATGATATCCTCATTGATGATGTCGTGGATTGTAGCTAAAGAAGCCACATCTTGAATATGCTCATAAGCTATCTTGTTGATACCATTATATGTAGGTAATGATTTCAAATCAGCTTGCAGGACCAGATTCTCAGCTTGTAAATTTAAATCTCTTGAGTTATTCCATGCTTGGAACTACCTAGGCAGTTGTGGCTATTGTGGCATTGGATTCTAGGCCATGTGAACTGGTGTGTGCGGTCGAGCTGGGGGAATACTAGTGGTAGTACTAATGGACTTGTAGGAGTGGAGAACACACCAGCTAACTAAGAGGATTATGTGGGTGATGTATGGGATATATGAGGTAATGACGATGTACGATGTAAAGGAAATAATTGTGGATGCTCCCCTAACATTTAAATATCAAGTTGGTAAAACTCAATAGGATATTTAGGGTTCCTGGTCTGCGACCTTGTGAACATGAAGTATAGATTTTTCTATCTTCATGTTTGAGATTTTTGGGTGTAATTGAGTCACTAGATGTTCTAATTATACAACATGGAAGCGAACATCAAACCTTGATACTGTTGAAAGTGGAACTTTAGAGGTTCCACCATGCGTGCCAAAATATTTTGGTCAAATATCTACCTAATTATAAAAATATACATTTGTGCACCCTAGACATGGCCAACATTGAAATACCGAAGGAAAGGAATGTCCTCCATGTCAATCTTCAGAGAGGGTTGGCTCCCTTACTAAATCTTACATGGTCTAAGATAAAAGTTGCGGGAAAGAAATTGAAAGTAGAGAAAGAAATGGGAAATATGGCCATAGGATGAATGTGTAGGATCAGGGAAATAGTAATAGTAGGAATTCCAGTCAAGTATGGAAATAACATATAGTAAGAAAATAGTTCAAGATCCACCTACAACCATGCATAGACAACCTTTAGGATTACACTCGATAACTCAATTTCTCACCAGCAATGTCCAAATTCATATGCAAAATTTAAACTAGATAGCATACAATAAATATGAGTGTAAAATAGAAGTGCATATAATAGAAGGAAATCATACACAAAATTACTTGCAAATTTATAAGCCAAATATCTCTTATTTACACAGAGAACTTGATAA
The DNA here is from genome assembly GCA_028583015.1 of Wollemia nobilis. Taxonomy (NCBI): domain Eukaryota; kingdom Viridiplantae; phylum Streptophyta; class Pinopsida; order Araucariales; family Araucariaceae; genus Wollemia; species Wollemia nobilis. The sequence continues at coordinate 613,549 of JAQPPZ010000613.1, read as the reverse complement.
GTTTTTTTGCATAATGTCTCTTTTTCCAACCTCCTTACAATAAAAAATTGCTTAGTATCTATAGAGGTTTCTGCCTCTTTCATTAAATTCATGAAAGAACAAAATATCCATAGATAAAGGACATGATGAATCATTATCTCTTGGATATCTTCCTTTGGCAACTACGATATGATTTTAATGAGAAATGACTCTGGATAATTAATTGCTTGGGCACAAGTGCATTGAATTCTAGCCATATTCATTATTTGGAATTTGACCTTTGCTTCAAAAATTTATTCCATATTGAATTTACCTTAGAGAAGGAGAAAAAACATCAGAAGGGCATCTTCGAAAATGATAAAATCAAACAGAATATATTTCGTTTTGCCACAATAATTAAATTTTGTCATTCATTTAAAGCATATTTTTAATCCATGTCCATCAATACCCATGCTTCAAAATTGCTTGATATTACACAATTTTATTGCATAATCTATGCCATTTTTGTCCAAAAATATTTAATATTCCTTACTTGCCTTCTTTAGACACTTTGCTGATTTTTTGGGACGTCATGAAAAATTTGATTTAATTGATCGGGGCAATGATCTAATATTAATTTGTTCTTTCCATCGTGCACACTTTTTTTAATAAACTACATACCCATTCTTGTCACAACAACTCTTTTCGTTTCCAGGAAAAAAATATTTTAACAAGCATATCATTTCTTTTACATCTACCTTCATCCCAAAAAGAAGCGAAAGAAAACCAGGTGTTGTAGGTGAGTTGGAGAGGAGAGGGCAATCCTCCAAGGGAGGTCCCAGGTTTGAATCTCCACCCTACCAAAAAGCTGAATTGGGTACCCAAAATCCAATTGATAATGTTGGTGTGGGTAAGGTCGGGTGTGACCCCCGGGTGACTTTGACGGTGTAGAACCCCCTGTTCGTGGTCTCTTAGACCAAGACGACCTCGAAAAGGGTTTTTCGATGAAAAAAAAGAAGTGAAATAATTTTTTGCATTTATCTTCGGGAAAATGCGATTTAAATTCTTCAATGTTAAATTTTTCCCAACTGCATTCACCCAACTTAGCACCTTCGTGGTATGTTTACCCAAATTTAACTTTCGTAGTGTGTTCTCCCAAACTTTCCCTTTTGTGGTACATTCACTACTAGGAAGGGTGAAAGGTATTTTCGCCCCTCAACCAGGGCAAAAGTAACTTTGAATTTTCAACGCACCTTCATTATAGTATTTTCCCAAAAACTACATTGACTATTCAATGCTCCTCTTATTTTATAACATTCACCCCAAAATGGGGCGAACAGAGCTTTCCCCCCACTCTTAGGGTGAATGCATCTCTTTTACCAAAGTGGTTTTTGGTGCTATGCTCAAACACTTTTCTCAATATTTTAAGAACGTTCACCTCAAAATGGGGTGAACGGGGCTTTCGCCTCAACCTTGGGGTGAATGCAATCCCTTAAAATGTAACTTCAGATGCCTTTCAAAACTTTGTTATTTTTTCTTCATTTTTTCTTTGTTGCTTTCTCTCTCTCGCTCCAAAAAAGGGTTCACGATGTTTTCACCCTGCACTCAGGGCAAACGCGATTTATTTTTTGGTAAAGCATCTTATATGCACTTGATATTTTATGCTCCATTTTCATGGGCAATTCAAATAAAAACAATTTCAACTATTTCCTATCCATTTTTTTTAGAGTGCTCCAAGCCAGTTATTTCCAAGACAAAATATGAATGAAAAAAAAGAAAGAAAAATAAAAATAACTACAACATATTAGATCGAGCAAAATTTTAAATCATCATATGAATATGTTATTCAAATTACAATCAAAATACTTATCAAAACTCCAATGTGGCATGATGCAAAACTGCCAACACAACCCCAATTGTTACTACTCATCCACTTAGATTTTATTTATTTATTTATATTTCAACGAGTGAGGGACATAATCATGATCTAAGATGGAGTTATTCCAAATGGATTGTAAGTTACCAAGGCATCAATCATCAAGATATATTAAGACTTGGTCAAAGTCACTCTTGAGTAGAAGTGACCAACTTCTACAAAACCTTCATATCGCCACCACGGTATGAGTACATGCCTTGAATATTAGATATCCACCTTTAGGGTGGATCATCAAATATTAGGTACTTAGTTATTACCCTCATATACATGATGAGGTAACTAATATAATTATCATTCCACATGATAAACTTACATAGGCCTTGGAATAACCATCTTAAGCATAATTATCTTCCCATTTCACTCATAATATTTATTAGATATTATTATCTATCGAACCCATTTTGAATCCAAGGTATCCCTTCTATCATAAACTTTATTTCAATAGTTACATTATTATGACGTACTTTTACATCAGCATGTGAATTTCTACTCTACATGTACATTCGAGCTACGAATAGAAATGTAAGAACTTGTTTGAGCTCCAACTTATATATAGATTACAATCCTTGGGCTTCAACCCCTTTGATCTCCCACTCGAACCATACTAAAATAATTATCATTTTACATTCCATTACTATAGTAATTTTATATTAAAGCATCCATAAGTGTTTGTAAATCAATCATCACAACATAATTCCATTCTCATTTCCATATTAATGAAAGACCATGCATAATCATTAAAGCAAAGTACTCTATTGTTAATTAAAACATTATCTCATTGGAAATTAAATAACATTTAAATACCATTTCATGCAACATTCACGATTTATCTAAATAACACCACATTAGAAAATAAATGCAACATCCATATGAAACATCAAAGGCAAACCACAAAATAGAGTTACACAGTATGTATCCTGATAACCCTCATAGGGAATAAACCCAGCCTCCAATATCTCTCCTCTCATTTCATAAACTTAAGATGTCATAAATAAAAATATAGAAATGTATCCCATGGATCATTTTTCTAATCAATTATTCAATTAAAGGAATCAATTTGTTCATTTTTCAAATCATGATGTAAATAAGAAGAATCTGTCTGTCCTTTCTCTAAGCCATCAATACAATACATAAGAATCTTAAAAATTATTATATATATGTTTATGAATGATATTTGGATACATATTAAGGAGAAATATTATCAATTATCAAAGAGGAAATCTCATAAATTCCCTCTAGAATGAATTCCACATTCATTCTCCAAGTTTGATACACATTTAATCCTTCATTTTCTAAGTAACCATATTGAACATATGAAGAGGAGATCTTATGATTTCCTCAAGAATGGATTTTTTCGTCCATTCTTATCACAACAACATTAGGAACCTTAATCCCATTAAGGTAGTATTTATTTCATATAATCTATACATCTATGCTAAACCAAGAATAGAACCTTGTCTATTAATCATTATAGATTTCATAGTTTGAGAGGATTCAATCTCCTCTCAACCATTATATTCTTACAACATCCAAATCATGACAATTTCACCAGCCCATAAATCCTAGTAATCCTATCTAGAAAAGGGTCATATAGGATCATTAATTGTATGATCGAACATAGTGAGGAAACCCCATAATTTTCTAAAATAATGAGTCCTTACTCATTATTTCCTTTACTACACTCTTTCTATGAACAAGTTTTTTTAAATGAATTTATCTAATCTAAGTTAGTCCCTTAGTATAAAGTATTTTTCAGGAATTAGTAAACTTATAGATCATATAATCACTAAATCAAACAATTTACCCAACAAATAAACTCTTTGCTATAAGAGAACCTCAAAAATTCCTTTGTAGTTTCTATCAAGTTTTCAACCAATAGAATCAATCTTTCCACAAAATAATTGCAATAGGAAAGGAAATCATATAACACTCATCATATGTTCTTATTCAATTTATCCTCTAAATCAACTCTTAAATTTGCAAAACTAAAATATATTTAAACATAGTAAAAGAGTATTTTTCTATCAATTGGTTCTAATTTGGTAATTCACCAAAACACTAAAGTATTCCTCTATTTTAATAGATTTTGAATAGACTATAGCATCTATTTGTGCTTTTAAAACCATTCTTAATAAAATAGAAAGGTCTATCAAAATAACTAATAGATTTATTCTATTAATAAAATAAAAACCTTTATTTACTCTATTAATTTTCCATTTTATAAAAAGGGTATTCTTTTTTTCATTAACTTCGGTAAATGAAGTCAATCTGACCTATCAAAAAACCCAACACAGATAACGAGGGTATCATAGTTAGTATACCTTATAGATAGCAAGCACAAAACAAACAACACAGCTAAGATATAATCCACGGGGTCAAACTTAGCAAGTACCACATATATGACAAAGTGACTGATACATGGTATGAAGGATGGATCACTAATACGTCACCTCTAACTAGTGCATGACCACCATTCAGTGGCCACCATGACCATCGAGTGGTGGTCACTAATACAAGTGACACAAACTCGTTAAATTCGGTCCCCATTGCTCCCACAAGAGCAATGTGGGACTATACACTATTCATAATAAATTTAAATAATACATTAAAATTATTTTACCATAAACCAATGATCAACCACAAGTCAACAAACCAATCACAACACACCTTTTAGTAACCAATCACAGATGACCACCTATACTACATAGCGTCAAGGGTCAACTGACCTATCACCAAGCGTCTCAGTGCTTGGCTGATGGTTATAGTGTGCGCAGGCCTTTATCATAAGGGTTGCATGCCTCCACATTATACATGTGGTATAAAGTGTGTCAGATTTGCAAATCGCATCACTTTATCCCACATTTATCATGTGGGAGCTTCACAAGCCTTTGAAGGCTGTGAAGCACACATTAGGTTTTGACCACTACCCAGTGGTCGAGTAGTGGTGGATATAGAGCCTACTAGGTAGAGGTGGTTAAATTGGGTAGAGGGAGTGGTTTTTTTTGGTGTACCAATGGTGATCCAATTGAGTTTATTTTATTGGTGGTAATTATTACCATTAAACAATTTATTAATTAATAACCTCACACACCGATGTTAGCTTAATAACAAGATCAATATTTGATAGAAATTCCACAACGGTCAAGTTTGAATTCGATCATGGCATTCAATTAAAATTTCAAATCTATTAAGAAAGGATTTTAGCCTTGGTTTTAGTGTTAACCTAGACCAAATACAACATATACAGGTGGTTATCATCATTCACTAGTCTTAGAAACTTTATACACTGTAGCTTCCACATTGACTTAGAAATTAATTTCACAACATCTTCAAATAATTTTTCTAAACTAATAAATAGAAGGAGATACTATATCCATTAAAGGTTCAATAAAGCATTATTATGCAAGCTAAGAAAGGAAAACCCCCAATTGTACTCCTGCAAGGTATTGAAGCGTCCTTTGTCTATGTATCCTCCTAGTCTCCAAAAGTTTTTTTTTTCATTCTCCCCCTTACAACCTCATTTATGAAAGATTCTTATTTCTTCCCAAGCCCAATATTGTATTTATTATTTTAATATTAAAATATGCCTTTATTCAAATAAGACACTTCAGTCCATGTGGAGAAAAATTAAACTATTATTAAAATGAAAAGGGGGTCCATGAGGATAAGGTTGGTGGCCTTTGTTTTGTTTTGTACCCCTCCTTCCTAGAGACAAATACAAAACTAGTACTATTAGATATTAGGGTGGATATAAAACTAGGACTCTTAATGATAAGGGAATAAATCTCTCCTTAATTTCCACCAATGTATAGAAGCCATGTATAAGGTATGCATAGTTTCTCAAATAATAGGATAATCCTTATATTATTTAATAATTCTAGAGTCCCTTTTTAGTCCAATCACAATTGGATAAATTTTGTGATCATCTAATTGTATTACATTAGGTTATTTAGACCTAATTAATTAGATTGTATTAAATTTTGCAAAAGATAAATCCTCCAATTAATATTTCACAAATGTCCTAATTAGCTTCTCCAAACCACACAAAGACCCCTATGTGCTTCTAGTTAAACAAAATTGAATTATCTTCTTCAAAAGATAATTAATCATTTCCTAAATCCTCACAAAATCCCTTAATTATAATTTTTGTAGAAATCCTTCAAGTCCAACAACCCCTTTAGTTAGGTATTAATTGATCCCTCAAATAAATTAATATCCTTTTGAAACGTTTCGATGGGAAACAGGTTGTGACACCCCCATTGTTTGGTGTATGGCCTCATGATGAGGCAAAGGTGTTTGATAAATACTAAGATTTTAATTTTGTTGTGCTAGAGGGTTATCAATATTGATAGTCCTCTTGTCAATCATATATTTCATGATATCTTTGAACGAATAGCAATCATTAATATCATGACCTTTCTAATGGTGAAAGGTGCAATATTGGTACTCCTTGTACAACCTACCATATGGTTTTTTTGGATCTTCAAGTTTTATTTGTGGCATTGTAATAATTTGTACCTCATACAATTGTTGAAATATGGTGGATAGGGGTTCAAGTAATGGGGTGTTGTTGTTGGGTGATCGAGTGTACTATTGGTGTTAATGGTTGTCTATTGCTAGAGCTTGATTGTGCAACTAAGGTGGGGGTGGTACTGATTGATATGTATGTTGTTGCAATTATTATTATGGTGGGGGTTGTTAGTATTGGACTTGAGTTTGTTGAGTTTTTGGTTGAGGCACACTCAAGACCACTTGGTTCACTTGGCCATATTTAGATTTGCCCTGATTATTCTCCCTTAAATTCTTATTCTGTCATGCCTTATTTTTAAGCTTTACCTCACCCTATTGGGTTTTAAACTCTTCAATGACCCAATATTGGGTGGGGACTTCTTTGAATATTTTGTATTATTGCAATTACAATAAGGATATGGGTTTTGAACAACTCCTCATGAAAATTCTTGTGATTTTTTCCATGGGGAGCGTGAATGGTAGCTTGCTGAAAATTGCCTTCCAACGATTTTCAAAATTATAAACTGACTCATATTCAAATTGAAGTTGAATAGGTCAGTCAATGTGGTTTTATTTCTAACATTTAGAGAGAACCACTCTAGAAATTGGTTCTCTAATTTATTGAAAGTGTAGATACTATGGTGCAATAAATGGTTGTACCATTCTAGGGTATCTCCTCCAAATGTTTGAGGGAAGATCCAAAGCATCAATGGATCATTTTATTGTATTCTAAAGCATGCATGAATGAACTTGCCTACATGCTCCCAGGGGTCCTCTTATCCCTTGAATTTATCAAGCTTTAGTAGTGTGAAATAAATAGGGTAATATGGCGATGGTATATAAGGATGAATGGGATGATTGACAAACTATCATAGAGTGGGTTTTTGATATAATATTCTAGGCATATGCATGGCTAAGCTATCAATTTGGTTCTACAAAAACTAAAATTTAGGATCTTCCAATGGTGATTGAAAGCCTTTGTGAGTTTACTACATGATGAATTGGGTTGATGAAATGGAGTTTTGACTGGATAATGAATTGGTGTTGGTTGGTATTTTATTGTGTTGGATGTTCTAATTGTATTGGTTATGGAATGATTATTGTTTATGAGTTAGGGGTTGCTAATGTAGATATGAGGGAATGATGTTGTGTTGGGTTGATGTTGCAGCATACATGTTTTAGAGTGGATGGATTATTATGGTTATGGTGGATGGCCATGATACCCATGATGGATCTTTTATGAAGAATGTGTTTTGGTTTGATGTTGGAGGATTGTTGAAGTCTACTATCTATGATTGGTATTGTGAGGTATGATGGATATATTGATTAATGCTACCAACAAGAAACTGCTACAAGTGATGCAAAGCATATTGGATATCAATTGTAGAGGTATATGAAGTGGTTGAATGAGGGGAAAAATATTGAACATGATGTGTGGTAATGGTGATAGGGGGTAAGTATGCATATACTAGGTTGAGGGATGGGTGAGGAGTTTCTAGAATGGAGGTGTGAATGACTCTATGAATCATGTCAAGATCTGAAGGGGGTGTATGATGGGAAGGCCCAACATATATATTCATATGTATGGCTTGTGAAATACTCCCTTGCTCAGCCACAGAAGTGGGTGAGGCATGAGAAATATGATTATAATGGTCCATGGATGTAAATGTTTAGCTTTGGGTGATGGTTAACACTTTGGTTTGATTTTATGTCAATACCATAAGCAAGGGATGATGTGAAATGGTGAGTGTATTGGTTATGTGTTTGGAAAATATGATATCTATGCTATGAGCAAATACACAATCACACAAAAAATATACTTTTTTTAATGTTTTTCTTTATTTTTGTAAATTTTATTTTTGATTTTTTTGAAGTTTTTGGCATGTTTTATGTTACCTATGTCTAGAAACTATGATAGATAGGTGGTGAAATAGAATATAAAATGGCATGTTTAAACCCACCCCTCTGTTGAAGGATGAGTCACAAACGGATGAAAATACTTCCTAGATGAAGGCTTGGTGATGGATGTAACCTAAGGAATAAAAATTACCTCATGAAAGAGGCCACACTATCTAGGTCCTACTACCAGTCAAAATGTAACTTTTGCTTCACCCTTGGGTGGGCTTGGATAATAATGATAGTTGTAATCCACTAATTAATTAGCCTCATGGTTAAAGGACATCTAACCTAATGATCACCCTAAGCTAATATCAAGAGCAAGAAACCCATTGCTGATGAAATCCAAGTGACTATCATACTAGATAGGGTTTATGTAGGGTTTGATTTATGGTTGGTGATGAATTCAAACTCGTTCAAGAGGTTTTCCTCACACTTGTCATGCAGCGGTGCAGAATTACGATAGTGCATATGTATGGTAGTTTTGTTTTTTAGTTTTGTGAACCAAATACAATTCTAACCCTAAATATGCAAGCCATGATGCAATTCAATTTTTGATGCCTAAAAATGAAATAAAAAATGGACAAAACACAAACAACACTTAAAATAGAATAGAAACCAAAATTATAAGCTAAAATGTAGATTTAATGCTTCAAAATGGCTCTAAAGTGAGTTTGAGGTACAACTACAAACATAGGGATACATTTACAAACCCTTAGAGCTACATGTGTGATTGTACAAATGTAGGTCTACATTTGTGGATCCTTAGAGTTGCATTTATCACTGGGTAAATGTAGGTCTATGGTTTTGATTATATTTCAGAATCAATTTGGAGCAGAACAGAAGCCTAAGTGTACCCTCAAATGCATCTATTTATGCAAGTTAACTTTATGATGCAAATTATGACTCTTTTGTAACCTAAAACTTAGTTAATGCACCTTAGAATATGATTTTAACTTTTTGACTACAAAATGCAATTCCTAGTATGCACTCAACACCAAAACAAACATAGAGATGAAAATAAAAATAAAAATAGTAAGGACTTTATTTTGTTTTCCTTTTCTTTCTTTAAGAGCAAATTTGAAGTGGAAATTAGGTCAAAACCACTTGGAATCATTTTGCTCTTGTTTCAGCTCTCCAAATATAGAGTTGCATTTGCACAGGATTCCCAAATGTAAGGTTGTATTTGTAAAGGTTCTCAAATGCATGGCTATGTTTGTCCAGGGTCTCAAATGCATGGTTGCGTTTGCATAGGACCAAAAACAACCCAACAGTCCTTGAAAATCCTAAAAAATTTCCTACTAACTTTGCAAGGTGGAGCTCTAGAAACCTACAAATAGCAAACATACATAGATCAAGATGTAAGAAACAAGGCAAAAAAAATAGAACCCTTTGGTGGTCCCATCGTGATCACCATTTTGTAAGCAAATAAAGACGACACCTTTGCAAATGAAAGATAAAGATAAACAATATGTAAATAAATAACTTTTGTATTAAAGTGTAATGGAGCCTTGGTATCCTTTTACAATAATTTTCCTTGAGTGTGCAGAGGTATGATTACAATACAATTTGCTTGCTTTTAGAATACAATGATCAAAAAGGGGGAAAAAAATCCCTTTTGCCTAATCAGATGAATGTCGTGCTAATAGTATTCTTCAGAGCAATCAGTTTGTTGGATGTGCTTGGTTATTATCATGGTCCATCCTTGCCTCAACGATTGTCTAAAAATATATTACCTACACATAAATGCTCACAAATAAGAAAGGAGTTAGTAGCATATGAAGGGCCTCCACTATTTGAGACTTGTTTTGATATAAGTGAAAGCTACAAAAAACTTGACTGAAAATAATGCTTGCAAAATATGAGAAATATGTGCTGAAGACATTAAAAAATGATATTAAAAACCTTATTGTATTCTTACCTATTTGATCCATACCTGGAAGTGGTCGACCTACTCCTACACAAATGCAAGGTTGTGTTTGTATACCCTCAGGGATGTGTTTGTCACTGTAGACCATCAACACTGCGTTTGTGGATGTACACCCTCAGGCCTGTGCTTGTGTACCCTCAAGACTACATTTTTTATTTGTAGGTCTACATTTAGGACTAAATGGTATAAGGGCTCGGGTGGCCTTCCTCAGCTTTGATGGCTCGATCTTTGAGAAGGTTGGGGTCCTCCTAGCATGATTTTGGTAGTGTGACAATGTATGTTTAGTTATCCTTTGGTTGATAAAATGATGGAGCCTTTATAGGATTTTGTAATATGGAAGGGTGAGGATAGGTGGTAAGCCAAGGCTACCAAGTGGTAGAGACTAGGCAGCCACCTATCTTGGGTAGTTAGAGTGAGTCACCTAGAGTGTCTCACTTAGGTGGAGTGGTGGCATGTGGGTAGGTGGGAGTGGAGTGAGGTGTGTGAGATGTGGCAAGGGGAGGGGTAGTGGTGGTTAGGACACATGTCAAGGGGAGATATAGGGTATCCTATGGGATATTTTCTAAATTTTACAAAATATGGAAAATAGATTAATATGCAAGAAAATATGCCTAAGTTAAACCTTAGGCATATTATTTTACTATGCATATTTGTGGGATGGATGGATTTTGTGAAGGGTTAGGGTTTGGTGTCTACATATATAAAGCTTGTTTAAATGATTTTTGAATTAAACCATATTTATAGTCATTAATCATAAAAAAAATAGTATATGAATTTGTGTTTCATTTATACATTACTTATTATTATATATAATTATTATATTCATGTCTATATTTATTATTATTATATTATAATATCTCGTATTGAACCATAACCCACCATGCTTAATAATCCTAATATTTTTGTGTATCTGTATAGGTGATGTTTTACATTTAAAAATAGATAAACCTACTTCAAAGAAATTAATGTCTAAGTTATATAGGCTTCAAAACATTTATATTTCTATAAAGAACTAATTACTAACATGTTAATATAAAGTAATGTTGAAATTCAAAATAATCAATTATGTTTTATTATAATGATATTAATTAACCTATTTTATTATTACTATGTGATTATAACTGACTATTGAAATTATCCTTTAATGTAGAATACGAATTTTACAACTTTATTGTTAGTATTTTAAATATTTTTTATTTTTATATGACCAAATATAAAATTATCCTCCGTTTGCTTTAGGTTGACATATTTTGTCCCAAATTACTAGAGTCTATTGCTTACCTATTCTTGGGCTATACCAAAGAATTTTTTGCATGAGCAAGTCTAGATCCCTTAGGATTCCAATCAGAGCTACAAGGATAAACTTATAATTTAGCATTGCTTGAATCAATGATTTAAGAAGATCCACACTTACTCCAAAAGAAAGTCAATGATGCATCCAATGATTTACCTTCCCACAAATTTTTTCCACTAGTGTTTTCTATTATACCACCTTTAGTTTATTATAATACAGTGGAATCCCCAGCTATTCCAATGGGAGGGAGACTTAAGAAAACCTAGGATGTTTAGAATCTGATCTTTGATCTCCATTTTGGTATTAAAGAACACTAACTTGGACTTGATTGCATTCACTTCATAGCTTGTGGTTTCTAGATAAGTATTTAAGGTAGCTTTGAGCACTCTTGTCTTCCCAACATTGGCTGCACCAAGCAACCTTATGCCATGCACAAATTGTAAATGGATCAGATTCGTCACTCCCACATATACTCCAAAGATAACTCTTTGTTGTCTATAACTCCCACCTGTACAACAAGAATAAGAAATTTATCTATTACTAAAGGGGATAATAATAATAATAATAATAATAATAATAATAATTAATAATAATAATTATAATTAGTAATACTAATAATAAAATAAAAAGCACATCCTATAATAAGACCTTGGAAATTATAAGGTCAACCTATAATCAAAGTTTGGCGGATAAAAATCAATACACATGGCAAGATTTGATGCATGCATTTTACAAGTGGCACCTCCTTGAACTATCTCCGTCCTTTATTTAAAGAGAAGCAATATTGTGTTAAAGGGGAGAAAATGGAAAAGAGGGTGCAAGACCCGATAGTGCAATTGGAGGATTAAGGTGGACGTCATTTTTAGGTCAGGTCGAATCCTTCTGTAACAAGTTTTAAAATCTATCATCATAATATTTCATATAATTACAAATTGACACTAGTTGATACAATGTCAAACAAATATGGAAATTTAAATAAAAACGAAGCAGGAAACTTAATTATAAAATTCCTCTGTATTTGGTTATGATTTCTCTTTTAGGAAGACTCTTTCTAAATTTAATAATAAGGGTTTTCATCTGTAATTAAGCGTGTTTTCATGGGTACCTAACAAGGAAGTCTATCTAAAAATTTTTTGGGCTGCATTACATTTCTCTGAAACCCTAATGATACAATTCCTTCCGCTGTGAAATTGCATGACTTATATTCTTCCCTATGTGAATTCTTGTTGCATGGCTGTGAATACTTATTACATGGCTATGGGTGCATTTTATGAGTAATTAAATAAGGAATCACCTCCTACTTATTATATGGCTGCCAATGTATTTCTTTCAAACCTAATTTCCTTGTAATTCGTGGGTGCTGTGGGTGAGCGTGATATTGTGTGTTGAATTGAGGAATGGGAAAATTCGGGTATTGTTTCCATATTTTTGCATTATGTGTTGAATTTAGGAATGGGAAATTTTGGTATTTTTCCATATTTTGGCATTTTGTGATTAGAATTGAGGAATGGGAAAATTTGGTATTATCTCCATATTTGTTTTTATTTCTTTAAAATGCATTCTGTAGAATTTTTGTCTATATTGGCTTTGGATCTGAGAGCATTTAGGGTAGTATGCATTCATGGTATTTGGCCACTCTGATCCCTTGGTCTTAAATTTTATCCCTTAAACCCTATTCACATAGCTCCGGTTAGATGTAGGCAGACTCCATTACTAGAATCCGGTACTCAATAGTAATGTTTCCATGGCCATTGAGCTCATTATGTGTGCTATGTATCCTCAGTACCATGCCAGATATATTTCATTGAGAATTTCTTTTATCACAATAATTGAATGAAGCAGCTCTTTAGTATAGTATATGAATGCCTATATTTCCATACCTCTTGGATTTTATTATGAGAATAGATGAAGGTTTTGTTTTAAAATAAATCTTATGTCTACTGTATTTTGGTGTCGGTGAAATGGTTTCCCATCATGTAAATCTAAGGCTCGTAGGATATCGTATTCATATATGCATATATAATTGTTGTAGGTCTATCATTGTAAAGCCCTGTAATATGGAAATTTATATCTTATATATGATCAGGGAAAACCAATTCCAATATCAGATTATGTACACCTGAAGTTATGAGAATTGTTACAATGTTACCTTTTCTATATATTTTAAAGAATATTGGTTTGTATTTTTGGCATTTGGTAAATGGATGATCATGTATATTGTGACATTACATTCATTGTTTCTCAACTGAGTCTATGTGGTATCATTAACGTGACTATTAAACTAGCCTTGCTCTTGTAAGATCAAGAAATTAGAAGTAAACCCTATCAGAAATCTTGGTTAAATTTTTAGAACGCGATTTGGACAAGAAAATTAGTATTAAAAATTATAATACTGCCAAGTAATTTTCGTCTCCCTGATTTGCCCATGGTAATATATTGAATCTCAAAAAAATAGTGAGTTGACATCATTGCTATGTTGTGGTCTTAGTTTGTATAACAAAGATACCAATTAGAATGAGATAGTGATTATAATCCACCCATGGGTATTTTGGATACTATTTTAAATCCTAAGTTGGTTTAATAAATATAGAGTTTCAATTAATATATAGGTATTAAATTATTATCCAAGACTTCTGATACATTCTCATAGGATTATTTTATAAATTATTCGGTGGATGTCACTTGTGGTTATTCATAATTAGTGGAATCCCTAATTTATTCCGTAACAAGTCTTCACTCGATACCCCAAGAAAAGCATGAAAGGCAATCAGTAAATATTTACAAATTCTGAACCATCGATGTTATGTTGTTATGACTCAAATACCTTGGAAATGATTAGAAAATTGATATCTTGTGGCAGCCACCCAATATGAGTTAGGGTTGATTATAAACCTTCCTATTAGGGATGTGTTCCCAGAGTTTCTTGGGAATAGCGAACCGAATTTATAAGTATTCTTAAGTCGTAGCATTATTTTGAAAACCATAGCTTCCCTTGCCTTAAAACCACCTCAATTTTAGGACAGCCTTGGGTGTCATCGTATGTCACTGATATGCATTAAATTCTGAATTATGTAAGGTGTTTTGTTTGATGTGGCTAATTGAGAATATTTTTAGCCAAAATTTTGCCCTCCTTTTGAAGCATTAAACTCGTGATTCTATTAGATCATGAGCATTAATAGGGCATGTCATATCTAGCCTTGATCTTGAGTGCTTTTGACATCTATGACCACACAATTCTCTAGATATCTATAATCTAACACCTTGGCATATGATTTGATGCAAAATATTTATTAATATTGATTGAATCTGGGATGACGCGTGTTGATAATAGTCTTAGGGAAACTAAATGTATTGGAATTTGAAAGGTTAAATTAAAGGGCTCCTTAACCGGAATCATAGTATGATGATTTGAATTTATTAAAATCTTATTATGTTGATATGGATTTACTGAATTAAAAAAAAGTACCCCTTTCTATGTAAATGTTATTTGGATTTATGGGAAATGTTTAAGAATTGACTTTTAGATGAAGGGAAAATTAAAATATGAATTCATCTTTATGCTAACATAGATAGATAAAATATGTTATTTGTTTAAAAGACAAAAAGAAATATGTTATTTGGCTTTATGTTTTAAATACAAAAGGGAGATGTCATTTAGGCTTATATGTTTTAAAGATGAGGGAAAATGTTTAAGGTAATAATTTAATTGTCCTTTAGAGCAAGCGAAAATTAGAATAGAAAATGTTATTCGTCTTTATGCTATTTAAGATAGAGATAATATGTTTTAATGCTTTTAAATTTAAAAGGGAAAAAGTTATATTGTTTTATGCTTTAAAGACAAAAGGAATATGTTATTTGGCTCTATGCTCTAATGGAAAATGGAGATGTCATTAGGCTTTATGTTTTAAAGATAAGGAAAAATGTTTAAGAAAATACGATTATTGTATTTTATATGAAGAGAATATTAAGTAGAAAATGATATTCATCTTTATGTTTCAAGAGATAGAGAGAATTTATCTTTATGCTCTCAAATTAAAAAGTTATTTGACTATATGCTTAAAAAAAAAAGGGAAAATTTTATTTTGGAAACATTATTATGGGTTTTATGCCTTGTTTTTTTAAATAAGGGCATCATGAATTATTTTTATTCAAGATAGTGGAGCCTGAGAAATCCAAAATATACCTTAGTAGTTCCTTTGAAATATTATGAAAAAATACCAACCATACCCCTTAAACCTTGGACAAACCGTGTTAAAAAATGCCTTCCAAAGTGGGAGGATAACTCTCAATATTATGGGTAGACAATATTGATGTCGAAATATAATTGTGTTCATGGGTAGATGAATGCCATGCTCAGGATAACCACTTTTCTGATAGGAAAGGTTAGAACAGGAGGTAAAAAAGGGTTGTATGGGCATCCCTTCTAGGTTATCCCTACTAGTGATTGAGTGGCAGAATGTGTTGATTGGGTGAAACTGACAACATTATGGTATGGGATATCATGTTGGTTAATCAACACATAATGTCGGTTAGTTACCAAGGTGTTGGTAAGACCTTGGATGATGCTCTAGGGAAAGTAGATGATCATCTATCTCGAGTATGTATGCGCTAAGTTTTATAGAACAAAATACCTAAATATTGGGTAATCATGTAAGACATGGGAAAGTAAGTGTCACACCTCTAGGTGATATGGGCCCTAGAGGATAAAATAAACCCACTACCTAGACTTAGGATCTCGGGAGGAGAGTGAAGTTCCAAAAGACAACTATGCAGGATCTAGAAAAATCTTGATCTTATGGGTATTTGGACTGCAGCGGAATGGCACTCATGAAGATAATATCAACATGCTAAAACTAGAAAAAGAAAATTGATAAGAATAAAATGAAGAAAATTTTGACACCCAAGTGGTAGTGACTTGGGATGATTTCAACAACCAAGTGGGTGGTGACTTGGGGTGTTACATTTGGTATCAGAGCCAAATGTTGTAAACTTTTAGACAATAAAACAAGCATCTAATCTAATGATTGACAAAATATTATTAGGCTCCTTTTCTTTTCTCAGGCCATGGCTAGCTCCTCAAAGAGATATGTGGTGGTACATTGGGAAGGGCTGACCAAAACTCCTAGAAGGGTTCTCAAGAAAACTACGAGGACTGAGGATACGAGAGGAACCATAGAACCCCCTAAGATAGTCAAGAGGGAAAAATAACCTTATCCTAGAGAGGAAAAATTAGTACGAATGGTGCAAATGATGCGAGAACAAATGAATGAACAAAAAGAACAAATGGAGAAAAAAAGAGCCCAGATGGCTGAACACATGGCTCAAAAAAAATCTCAGATGCTTGATCATATGGAACAATAGAAAACTCAACTAACTCAACAACAAGAGATGATCTCCCAACAATAGAAGATAATAGAAAAACTATGCAAAGGAAATGAAATAGTAACCAATGAGGGGGAGATATCTATTGATATCGAGAGGAGAAAAGTGGGATCTGAATTAGATAGAGACATGTAAAAAATAGATGTATCCAAATTTTATGGTAAAGGAAATGGGGAAGAATCCTAGATATGGCTAAATAGTCTAGAAGCATACTTAGCCATTAGAATTCTCTCATCTAAATATAAGATTTCTTGGGCAGTTTTTTTACTAATAGGAATAGCGGTAGACTGGTGGGACACCTATTAAAAAACTCATAATATAGAGGCCACTGATGTTGACTGGGAAACCTTTGTGAAAGCCTTTAAGGATAGATTATTAACTCCACAATTTTATTTTGAAAGGACTAAATAATTTTCAAGATTAACACAAGGCAATATGATTGTTATTGAATATTATCAATGATTTGTGCAACTTCTTAAATACATGCCTGAGTATGAGAAAAGAACTGAGATTAAGGTCCAAAAATTCCTTTTAGGACTCCACCCAAAAATTGGGCATCTAATTCTGATGTTGAAACCTATAACCCTCACTAAGGCCTGTGACTTGGCTAGGTAGGAAGAGGACAACTATAAGTCCAAGAAGACCTATTATAAAAAATCCTCAGATAGAGAAGAACCTCAAAGAAAGAAAAATATGGGTTTAGTTAAAAGAGATAGGAACTAGAAGGATCGAAATGAGAACAAAAATTGATTGGGTAAAAACAAGAATCGGTATTAGGGATCCCAGGGTAACAGAGGGTATCAATTCAACTAAGGTGGATAGGATAGGAGAAATTTTAGAGATAGATATGATCAAAAATCTAGAAACCCAGGACTTTGCACTAAGGATACCAATAATGGAAATAATAAAGAAAGGGCACCATGAACTGGTTGTTGGATTTTCAAAGAACCTCATTCTGCAAATAAGTTCCCCATGAGAGATGATAAAAAGGAATCAATGGAACCTACCCATAAGATATTTGCAGCCACAGGTAATATTAAACACAATGGGTAAGCTACCCCATTTTTATTAAATGGAAAAATTTATGATAGGAATGTAAGTATTTTGATTGATTCATGGGCAACCAATAGTTTCATTTCTTCTAGCCTTATGAGGGACAATACCAAAAAACTTGGATATATGGAAAATGGGTGGAAGGTTGAATATGGGTTTGGGAAAACCTATACCATTAATCAATTCTTATTTGACCCTCAGATAATCCTACCTCAAGGAAAAATAGGTTGGAATTTGTATGTAGCCCCATTGCATGATTTTGATATAATCCTAGGAGTGGATTGGCTCAAAGCTCATAAATCATTATTAAATTTTGAAGAAATATGGATGGAATTTACTTATGACGCTATGCAGAGGATTTAAATTTATTATGGACAAAAATTATTAGAACCACACATCCTAATAGCCATGCAAGTCAAAAAAATATAAAGAAAGGAAGTAAAGTTTTTGTAGTAAAAATTAATAAGAAAGAGGACATTGAGACTGGGACAAGTCTATTTCAAACATATCTAGTACTAAATGATTTCAGGGATTTCTTTCCTAAGGATATTCTAGGTCTTCCACCCCAAAGGGAATTTGATTTCTCTATAGGAATCCTACCAGGAGCAACCCTTGTAGCCCAAGCACCTTACAGAATGACTACCATCAAGCTACAAGAACTCAATACTCAACTTCAAGAACTATTAGAAATCGGGATCATTAAACCTAGAATCTCTCCATGGGGAGCACCCATTTTATTTTTTAATAAAAAGGATGGGTCACTAATGTTATGTATTGATTGCATGATGTTAAATAAGATGAAAATAAAGAACAAGTACTCCTTACACAGGATAGACGACCTATTTGACCAACTCAAGGGAGCTTCAATATTCTCAAAAAATGATCTCAGGTCTAGCTATCACCAGCTCAGGATTTGAGAGGAAGACACCCATAAAACTACATTTTGAACAATATATGGCCACTATGAATTTATAGTGCTACCTTTCGGTTTGACCAATGCTCCGACAACTTTTATGAACTTAATGAATAATGTATTCTGGGAACAATTAGACAAGTTTGTATTGGTATTTCTAGATGACATATTGATATACTCCATGAATAAAGAGGAACATGATCAACACATGAAAATTGTTCTTGAAAACTTAGAGAGGATCAGTTGTATGGAAAATTGTCAAAATGTGAGTTCTATACCTCCCAAGTTTGGTATCTGGGTCATGTAATTTTGGCTGAAGGGATATCAATGGACCCAAGGAAAATAGAGGCTATCATTGAGTGGCCTGCCCCAACTAATGTGTCTGAAGTACAAAGTTTTATGGGATTGGCCGGATATTATCGATGTTTTGTGTAAAACTTCTCTAAGGTAGCCTATCCAATAACCAACCTATAGAAAAAGGGTAAAGCTTTTAAATGGACTACTCGATGTGAGGAAGCCTTCAAAAATCTTAAATAAAAGCTAACAAAAACACCAATTCTTAGGATAGTGGATCCTAAACTACCATTTATGGTATGTACTGATGCCTCCATAGAAGGTTTAGGAGGATTTCTTATGCAGGAAGAGGGCATTATAGCTTATGAGTCCTGGAAACTTAAGAAACATGAGTTGAATTATGCCACCCATGATTTAGAACTAGAAGTAGTAGTACATGCTCTTAGAATGTGGAGACACTACCTGTTGGGTAAACCTTTCAAACTCAAGACTGATCATAAAATTTTAAGATATAATTTTACCCAACCAATGCTCAATGCTAGGCAAAGGTGATGGATGGAATTATTGGTAGAGTATGATTTTGGCATTGAGTATATTAAAGGGAAAGAAAATAAATTAGCCGATGCTCTGAGTAGAAGAAGTACATTACTACTATAACACAATGCCATTTTGAAATAATTGAACAGATAAGGAATCTCCAACTTTAGGATGAATTCTTGCAAAGATGTCGAGATTTGTTAAGGCAAGATTTAGAAAAAGCAAAGGATTTTGAAATACGGGAAAATACATTGTATTTCAGAAATAGAATGGTGGTGCCAAATGACCTAAACCTAAGGAACATGTTGCTTCAGGAGGCACATTTTTCTCCTTACTCCGCTCATCCAGGCTATGTAGATATGCATGAAAATATGATAAGAGATTATTATTGGCCAGGAATGAAGAAGGATATCACAGAATTTGTGGCTAAGTTTTTAGAGTGCCAAAAGGTGAAGGTAGAATATTTACACCCTATAGGATGCCTATATACACATGATATTCCAATTCATAAATGGCAGGTTGTGACTATGGACTTCATTGTTGGGTTGCCTAAAAATTGTTTTCAGCATGATACCATTATGGTTGTGGTTGACAAATTGACTAAAGTGGCACATTTTTTTCCTAGAAATATTAAAGACAGAGCTCCTATAGTAGCCCATAAATTTTCCAGGGAAGTGGTATGACTACATGGTTTCCCCAAAAAAATTATATCAGATCGAGATTCTCGGTTCACATCTGAGTTTTGGCAAACATTACATCAAGAATGGGGGATAAAACTTAACATTAGCACCACCTACCATCCTAAAATGGATGGAAAAATGAAAAGAGTAAACCAAGTCTTAGAAGATATTCTTCGGATGTATTGCATGGACCATAAAACTAAATGGGAAGACTACATTTTCTAGTAGAATTTGCTTATAATAATGGTTACCACACTTCGTTGGGTATGGCCCCATTTGAGGCACTGTACGAAAAAAGGTGCATAATATCATTATCTTGGAGAAATCCGAAGGATCGGGTAATTATCGGGTCGGATATGGTTAAAGAAATGGAGGAGAAACCTAGCTAAATTTTCCAAAGGCTCAAGGAAGCCTTAGATCGACAAAAGAGTTATGCCAAACTCAAAAGAACTCCAAGAGAATTCTCTGTGGGAGACAGAGTATTCCTAAGGGTTAAACCAACCAAGAGCTCTATAAAATCCTCTAAACTAAGCCCAATATTTGTAGGACCCTTTACCATTCTTGCTAAAATCATCCAGTCACCTATAAGTTGGCCTTGCCACCCAACTTGTCAAAAATCCATGATACTTTCCATGTGTCCCTTCTCAAGAAATATATTTTTGATCCTTCTCATGTCTGGAATGTTGATCACTTGCAGATGACCGACCCCCTGTGCATTGAAGTCCAACCTATCAGAGTATTGGGTTTTCAAACCAAGCAATTAAGAAAATGAAATATTGAGTAGTGTAAGGTCCAATGGGACCAATATTATGAAAACAATACCACATGGGAAGATGTGGCTATCATGAAAAGACAATTTTCATTTTTGTTTGAACAATAATTTAAAACATGTTTTTTTGAATCATATGATGATATAAAAGTTTGGTTTAAAATTTTTTGGGTTGATGGTGAAGACATGCTTTCATTTCAGTAATTATGATTGAGTTTGACTATATAATTATGTTGTTACTATTCCACAGTATGATTTGCTCTTGATCTTATATTTTGGTATGCATTTAAAAACACAGGGACTATGTTTAATCTTAGAGGGGGAGGATGTAACAACCCTCCAAAATATAGCTCTTGTTTTAATCTATTTATCTACAAGAATATGGTGTTGCTAATCAATCTATGGATGCAGGAATAGATGCACACATTGGTGGGGAGCCTCACAAAAGCGTTGGTATCTTCCTCGATCTACGAGCAACAGGTATCCGAGGAAAGGTAAGTTTTGGGATATGATGAGCGGTGGAGTTTTTGCCTATGTTAGGGTATTAAATCCCTATTGGCAATCCTTCCACCAACGGTCCATGTAGTTGCATCCACGTAGCTGCATTCTAGGATTCTGTGTTTGATTTGCAAAAATTTCTATCATGTTTAAATATTTTAAAAATATATCAAGGAGATAATAATATAAATAATATTAAAGGAAATGGTGATAATAATAGTAGTAATAATAATAACAAAAAATACTAATTACAATTAATACCCATAATAATTATAATTAGTAATACTAATAATAAAATAAAAAGCACATCCTATAATAAGACCTTGGAAATTATAAGGTCAACCTATAATCAAAGTTTGGCGGATAAAAATCAATACACATGGCAAGATTTGATGTGTGCATTTTACAAGTGGCACCTCCCTAAACTATCTTCATCCTTTATTTTGAGAGAAGCAATATTGTGTTAAGGGGGGGAAAAGGGAAAAGGAGGGCACAAGACCCGACAGTGCGATTGGAGGATTAAGGCGGATGTCATTTTCAGGTCAGGTCGAATTCTTCTATAACAAGTTTAAAATTCTATCATTAGAAGATTTTATATAATTGCAAATGGACACTAGTTGATACAACGTCAAACAAAGATGGAAATTTAAATAAAAATGAAGCAAAAAACTTAATTATAAAATTCCTCTGAATTTGGATATGATTTCTCTTGCAGTAAGACTCTTGATAAATTTAATAATAAGGGGTTTCTTCTATAATTAACCATGTTTTCATGGGTACCTAAAAATGAATTCTATCTAAATTTTTTTTGGCTACGTCTGCATTTCTCTGTAACCCTAATGATACAATTCCTTTTGGTATGAAATTGCATGACTTCTATTCTTCCCTCTGTGAATACTTGTTGCATGGCTATGAATACTTATTGCATGGCTATGGGTGCATTTTATGAGTAATTAAATAAGGAATCACCTCTTGCTTATTATATGGCTGCCAATGTATTTCTTGCAAACCTAATTTCCTTGCAATTCGTGGGTGCTGCGGGTGAGCACGACATTGTGTGTTGAATTGAGGAATGGAAAACTTTGAGTATTGTTTCCATATTTTAGCATTTTGTATTGAATTGAGGAATGGGAAAATTCTGGTATTGTTTCCATATTTTGGCATTGTGTGATTAGAATTGAGGAATGGGAAAATTTGGTATTGTCTCCATATATTTTTTCTTTCTTTAAAATGCATTCTGTAGAATTTTTGTCTGCATGGGCTTTGGATCTGAGAGCATTTAGGGTAGTATGCATTCATGGTAGTTGGTCACTCTGATCCCTTGGTCTTAAAGTTTACCCCTTAAAACCTATTTGCATAGCTTCGGTTGGATGAAGGTGGACTCCGTTACCAGAATCGATGCTCAAAAGTAACATGGCCATGGCCATTGAGCTCATTATGTGTGTTATGTATCCTCAATACCATACCAGATATATTTCGTTGAGAATTTATTTTATGATAATAATTGAATGAGGCAGTTCTTTAGTCTAGTATATGAATGGCTATATTTCCATACCTCTTGGATTTTATTATGAGAACAGATGAAGGCTTTATCTTAAAATAAATCTGATGTCTACTGTATTTTGGTGTCGGTGAAATGGTTTCCAATCATGTAAATCTAAGGCTCGTAGGATGTCGTATTCATATATGCATATATAATTGTTGTAAGTCTATCATTGTAAAGTCGTGTAATATAGCAATTTTTATCTTATATATGATTAGGGGAAACCGATTCCAATATCAGATTATGTACACCTGAAGTTATGAGAATTGTTACACTGTTACCTTTTATGTACATTTTAAAGAATGTTGGTTTGTATTTTTGGAATTTGGTAAATGGATGATCATGTATGTTGTGACATTACATTCATTGTTGCTCAACTGAGTATATGTGGTATCATTAACGTGACTATTAAACTGGCCTTGCTCTTGTAAGATCAAGAACTTAGAAGTAACCCTATCAAAACTCTTGGTTCAATTTTTAGAACATGATTTGGACAAGAGAATTAGTATTAAAAATTATAAGGTTGTCAAGTAATTTTCATCTCCCTGATTCGCCCATGGTAATATATTGAATCTCAAAAAAATAGTTAGTTGAAACCATTGCTATGTTGTGGTCTTAGTTCGTATAACAAAGATACCAATTAGAATGAGACAGTGATTATAATCCGCCCATGGGTATGTTGGATACTATTTTAAATTCTAAGTTCATTTAACGAATACAGAGTTTCAATTAATAGATAGGCATTAAATTATTATCCAAGTCTTCTGCTACGTTCTCGTAGGATTATTTTATAAATTACCCTGTGGATGTCACATATGGTTATTCATAATTAGTGGAATCCCTAATTGATTCTATAACAAGTCTTCACTCGATTCCCCAAGAAAAGCATGAATGGCAATCAGTAAATGTTTACAAATTTTGAACCATCGACGTTATGTTGTTATGACCCAAATCCCTTGGCAATGATTAGAAAATCAATATGTTGTGGTGACCACCCAATATGAGTTAGGGTTGATTCTAAACCTTCCTATTAGGGATTGTGTTCGAGAGTTGCTTGGGAATAGCAAACCAAATTTATAAGTATTCTTAAGTCGCAGCATTATTTTGAAAACCATAGCTTCCCTTGCCTTAAAACCACCTCGATTTGAGGACAGCCTTGGGTGTCATCGTATGTCACTGATATGCATTAAATTCTGAATTATGTAAGGTGTTTTGTTTGATGTGGCTAATTGAGTATATCTTTAGCCAAAAGTTGGCCCTCCTTCTGAAGCATTAAACTCATGATTCTATTAGATCATGAGCATTAATAGGGCATGTCGTATCTATCCTTGATCTTGAGTGCTTGTGACATCTGGGACCACACCATTCTCTAGATAACTATGACCTAACACCTTGGCATATGATTTGAGGAAAAATATTTAATAAGATTGATTGAATCTGGGATGACGTGTGTTGATAATAGTGTTAGAGATACTAAATGTATAAGAATTTGAAAGGTTAAATTAAAGGGCTCCTTAACCAGAATCATAGTATGATGATTTGAATTTATTAAAATCTTATTATGTTGATATGGATTTATTGAAATTAAATAAAAGTACCCCTTTCTATGTAAATGTTATTTGGCTTTATGGGAAATGTTTAAGAATTGTCTTTTAGATGAAGGGAAAATTAAAATAGGAAATGTTATTCGTTTATGCTAACATAGATAGAGAAAATATGTTATTTGTTTAAAAGAAAAAAAGGAAGATGTTATTTTGCTTTATGTTTTAAATATAAAGGGAAAATGTTATTTAGCTTTATGTTTTAAAGATAAGGGAAACTATTTAAAGGAATAATTTAATTTTCTTTTAGAGGAAGGAAAAATTAGAATAGAAAATGTTATTCGTCTTTATGCTATCGAAGATAGAGATAATATGTTTTAGTGCTTTTAAATTTAAAAGGGAAAAATTTATATGGTTTTATGCTTTAAAGACAAAAGAAATATTTTATCTGGCTCTATGCTCTAATGGAAAATGGAGATGTCATTAGGCTTTATGTTTTAAAGATACGGGAAATTTTTTAATTAAAATATGATTATTGTATTTTAGATGAAGGGAATATTAAGTAGAAAATGATATTCATCTTTATGTTTCAAGAGATAGAGAGAATTTTTCTTTATGCTTTCAAATTAAAAAGTTATTTGACTATATGCTAAAAAACACAAAGGGAAAATGTTATTTTGGAAACATTGTTATGGGTTTTATGCCTTGGATTTTTAAATAAGGGCATGATGAATTATTTTTATTCAAGATAGTGGAGCCCGAGAAATCTCGAATATACCTTAGTAGTTCCTTTGAAACATTATGAACAAATACCAACCATACCCTTTAAACCTTGGACAAACCATGTTAAAAAATACCTTCGAAAGTGGGAGGATAACACTCAAGATTGTGGGTAGACAATCTTGATGTCGAACGATAATGGTGTTCATGGGTAGGCGAATGCCATGCTCAGGGCTCTAACCACTTTTTATAATGGGAAAGGTCAGAACAGGAGGTAACGAAGGGTTGTATGGGCATCCCTTCTAGGTTATCCCTGCTAGTGATTGAGCGGCGGAATGTGTTGACTAGGTGATACCGACAACACGATGGTATGGGATATCATGTTGGTTAATCAACACATAATGTTGGGTGGTTACCAAGGTATTGGTAAGACCTTAGACGATGCTCCAGGGAAAGTGGATGATCGTCTAGCTCGAGCATGTATGCGCTAAGTTTTAAAGAAAAAAAGACCTAAAGATTGGGTAATCTTGTAAGACATGGGAAAGTAAGCGTCACACCTCTAGGTGATATGGGCCCTAGAGGATAAAAGAAACCCACTTCCTGGACTTAGGATCTCGGGAGGAGAGTGAAGTTCCAAAAGGCAACTATGCAGGATCTGGCCAAATCTTGATCTCATGGGTATTCCGACTACAATGGAATGGCACTCATGAAGATAATATCAACATGCTCAAACTAGAAAAATAAAATTGATAAGAATAAAACAAAGAAAATTTTGACACCCAAGTGGTAGTGACTTGGGGTGATTTTGACAACCAAGTGGGTGGTGACTTGGGGTGTTACATTTGGTATCAAAGCCAAAGGTTGCAAACTTTTAGACAATAAAACAAGCATCTAATCTAATGATTGACAAAAATTGACTAGGCTTCTTTTCTTTTCTCAGGCCATGGCTAGCTCCTCAAAGAGATCTATGGCGGTACAGTGGGAAGGGCTGACCAAAAATCCCAAAAGGGTTCTCAAGAAAGTTGCAAGGATCGGGGATATGGGAGGAACCGCAGAACCCCCTCGAGTAGTCAGGAGGGAAAAAGAACCTACTCCTAGAGAGGACAAATTAGTCCAAATGATGCAAGAACAAATGAATGAACAAAAAGAACAAATGGAGCAAAAAAGAGCCCAAATGGCCAAACACATGGCTCAAGAAAGATCTCAAATGCTAGAGCATATGGAGAAACAAAAAACCCAACTAACTCAGTAGCAAGAGATGATATCCCAACAACAAAAGATAATAGAAAACCTGTGTAAAGGAAAGGAAACGGTAACCACTGAGGGGGAGACATCTATTGATCCTGAGAGGAGACAAGTGGGCTCTAAGTTAGATAGAGACATGCAAAAAATAGATGTAGCCAAATTTGATGGTAAAGATAATGGAGAAGAGGCTAAGAGATGGCTAAACAGTCTAGAGGCATACTTTGCCATTAGAACCCTCTCATCTAAATCTAAGACTTATTGGGCAGTAAATTGGCTAATAGGAATAGCGACAGAAAAACATAATGTAGAGGCCATTGATGTTGACTGGGAAACCTTTGTGAAAGCCTTTAAGGATAGATTCTTAACTCCGTAGTTTTACTTTGAAAGGACTATGAAATTTTCAAGATTAACTCAAGGTAATATGACTATTATTGAATATTATCAATGCTTCATGCAACTACTTAAATACATGCCTGAGTACGAGCAAAGAACTGAGATTAAGGTCCAAAAATTCCTTTTAGGACTCCACCCAAAAATTGGGCATTTGATTCTGATGTTGAAACCTGTAACCCTCACTGATGCCTATGACTTGGCTAGGCAGGAAGAGGACAACTATAAGGCCAAGAAGGCCTATTATCAAAAATCCTTGGATAGAGAAGAACCTCAAAGAAAGAAAAATTTGGGTTCAGTTAAAATATATAGGAACTGGAAGGATAGAAATGAGAACAAAAATTGATATCAAGGAACCCAGGATCCTAGGGTAACAGAGGGGATCAATTCAACCGAGGTGGCCAGGACAAGAGAAATTTTAGAGATAGATATGATCAAAAATATAGAAACCCAGGATTTGGCACTAAGGATACCAATAATGGAAATAATAAAGAAAGGACATCGCGAACTAGTTGTTGGATTTGCAAAGAACCTCATTATGCGGATAAGTGCCCCATGAGAGCTGATAAAAAGGAATCAAAGAACCTACCCATAAGATATTTGTAGCCACAGGTAATCTTAAACTCAATGGGCAAGCTACCCCTTTTTATTAAATGGAAAAATTTATGATAGGAATGTAAGTATTTTGATTGATTTAGGGACAATAGATAGTTTCATTTCTTCTAGCCTTATGAGGGACATACCGGAAAAACCTAGATATATGGCAAATGGGTGGAAGGTTGAATATGGGTCTAGGCAAACCTATACCATTAATCAATGCTTATTTGACCCTCAGATAATCCTGCCTCAAGGAAAAATGGGCTGGAATTTGTATGTAGCCCCATTGCATGCTTTTGATATAATCCTAGGAGTGGATTGGCTCAAAGCTCATAAATCATTATTAAAATTTGAAGAAATATGGATGGAATTCACTGATGATGCTATGCATAGGATTCAAATTTATTGTGGATGAAAATCAGTGGAACCACACCTCCTAACAGTCATGCAAGTCAAAAAATTTATAAATAAAGGAAGTAAAGTCTTTGTAGTGAAAATTAATAAGAAAGAGGACATTGAGACTAGGACAAGTCTATTTCAGACATATTCGATACTAAATTATTTCAGATGATGTCTTTCTTGAGGATCTTCCAGGTCTCCCACCCCAAAGAGAATTTGATTTCTCTATAGAACTCCTACCATGAGCAACCCCTGTAGCTCGAGCACCTTATAGAATGACTACCATTGAGTTACAAGAACTCAAGACTCAGCTTCAAGAACTATTAGAAATAGGGCTCATTAAACCTAGTGTCTCTCCATGGGGAGCACCCATTTTATTTGTTAAGAAAAATGATGGGTCACTAAGGTTATGTATTGATTACAGGATGCTAAATAAGATGACAATAAAGAACAAGTACTCCTTACCCATGATAGATGACCTATTTGACCAACTGAAGGGAGCTTCAATATTCTAAAAAATTGATCTTAAGTCTGGCTATCACCAACTCAAGATTCGAGAGGAAGACACCCATAAAACTGCATTTTGAACAAGATATGGCCACTATGAATTTACAGTGCTACCTTTCGGTTTGACCAATGCTCCAACAGATTTTATGAACTTAATGAATAATGTATTCCGGGAACAATTAGACAAGTTTGTATTGGTATTTCTAGATGACATATTGATATACTTCACGAATAAAAAATAAAATGACCAACACATAAAAATTATTCTTGAAAAAATTAGAGAGAATCAGTTGTACGAAAAGTTTTCAAAATGTGAGTTCTATACCTCCCAAAGTTCAGTATCTAGGTCATGTAATTTCAACTAAAGGAATATCAGTGGACCCAAGGAAAATAGAGGCTATCATTAAGTGGTGTGCCCCAACTAATGTCTTTGAAGTACAAATTTTTATGGTATTGGTCAAATATTATCGACGTTTTGTGCAGAACTTCTCTAAGGTAGCTTATACAATAAACAACCTTCAAAAAAAGGGCAAGGCTTTAAATGGACTGCTCAATGTGAGAAAGTCTTCAAAAATCTTAAGGAAAAGTTGACAATAATGCCAATTCTAAGAATACCATACCCTAAAATACCATTTACGATATGTATCAATGCCTCCATAGAAGATTTATGAGGAGTTATTATGCAAGAAGAAGGCATTATAGCTTATGAGTCCCGAAAAACTTAATAAGCATGAGTTGAATTATGCCACCCATGATTTAGAACTAGCAATAGTAGTACATGCTCTTTAAATTTGGAGACACTACCTGTTGGGTAAACCCTTTGAACTCAAGACTGATCATCAAATCTTAAGACATATTTTTACCCAGCCATTGCTCAATGCTAGGCAAAGGCGATGGATGGAATTACTAGTAGAGTATGATTTTTACATTGAGTATATTAAAGGGAAAGAGAATAAACTAGCCGATGCTCTAAGTCTAAGAAAGTACATTACTGCTATAAAATAATGCCATTTTGAAATAATTGAACAGATAAGGAATATCCAACTTTAGGATGAGTTCTCGCAAAGATATCGAGATTTGTTAAGGCAAGATTTGGAAAAAGCAAGGGATTTTGAAATACAGGAAAACACATTGTATTTTAGAAACAAAGTGGTGGTGCCAAATGACCAAAACCTAAGGAACATGTTGCTTCAGGAGGCACATTGTGCCCCTTACTCCGCTCATCCAGGCTATGTAAAGATGCATGAAAATATGAGAAAATATTATTATTGTCTAGGAATGAAGAAGAATAATGCATGATTTATGGCTAAGTGTTTAGAGTGCCAAAATGTGAAGGCATAACATTTACACCCTGCAGGATGCCTATATACACATGATATTCCAATTCATCAATGGTAAGTTGTGACCACAAACTTCATTTTTGGGTTGCCTAAAAATCATTTCCAGCATGATACCATTATGGTTGTGCTTGAAAAATTAACTAAAGTGACACATTTTATATCTGGAAATATTAATGACAAAGCTCCTATAGTAGCCCATAAATTTTCCAGGGAAGTGGTATGGCTACATGATTTCCTCGAAATAATTATATCAGATAGATATTCTAGGTTCACATCCAAGTTTTGGAAAACATTACATCAAGCATGGGAGAGAAAACTTAACATTAGCATCGCATACCATATTGAAATTGATGGAAAAATAGAAAGAGTAAATCAAGTCTTAGAAGGTATGCTTCGGATGTATTTCATGGACCATCAGACTAAATGGGAAGACTACCTTTTTCTAGTAGAATTTTTTTATAATAATGGTTACCACACTTCTTTGGGCATGGCCCCATTTGAGGCAATGTACGGGAAAAGGTGCAAAATATCATTATCTTGGAGCAATCTAGAGGATCGGGTAGTGATCAGACCGGATATGGTTAAGGAAATGGAAGAACAACTCAACCAAATTTTCCAAAGACTCAAGGAAACCTCAGATCGGCAAAAGGGTTGTGTTGACCTTAAAAATACTCCAAGATAATTCTCTATGGGAGACAGAGTATTCCTAAGGGTTAAGCCAACCAAGATATCTATAAAATCCTCTAAACAAATCCCAATATTTGTAGGATCCTTTACCATTCATGTCAAAATCAGCCTAGTCACCTATAAGTTGGTCTTGCCACCCAACTTGTCAAAAATCCATGATACTTTCCATGTGTCCATCCTCAAGAAATATATTTTTGATCCTTCTCATGTCTAGAATGTTAATCACTTGCAGATGATCGACCCCCTATGCATTGAATTACAACCTATCAGAGTATTGGGTTTTCAGACCAAGCAATTAAGAAAACAAAATATTGAGTAATGTAAGGTCCAATGGGACCAATATTTTGAAAATAATGCCACATGGAAAGATGTGGCTATCATGAAAAGACAGTTTCCATTTTTGTTTGAAAAATAACTTAAAATAAATTTTTGAATCATATGATGATGTAAAATTTTAGTTTAAAAATTTTTGGGTTGATAGTGAAGACATGCTTTCATTTCAGTAATTATGATTGAGTTTGACTATATGATTATGTTGTTACTATTTATAGCATGATTTGATCTTGATATTATATTTTGGTATGCATTTAAAAACATAGGGACTATGTTTAATCTTAGAGGGGGAGGATGTAACAACCCTCCTAAATATGGCTCTTGTATTAATCTATTTCTCTACAAGAATATGTTGTTGCTTATTGGTCTGTGGATGCAGGAACAGATGCACACGCTAATGGGGAGCCTTACAAAAGTATTGGTATCTTCCTCAATCTACGAGCAACAGGTATCTATGGAAAGGTAAGTTGGGATATGATGAGCAATGGAGTTTTGCCTATGTTAGGGTATTAAATCCCTATTGGCCATCCTTCTACCAACGGTCCATGTATATTGCATCCATGTAGATGCATTCTAGGTTTTGTGTTTGATTTGAAAAATTTCTATCATGTTTAAATAGTTCAAATTTATATATATATATATATATATATATATATATATATATATATATATATATATATATATATATATATATAAGGAGACAATAATAATAATAATACTAAAGGGGATGGTGATGATAATAATAATAATAAAATAATAATTAATAATCATAATATTAGTAATAGTAATAATAAAATAAAAAGCACATCCTATAATAAGACCTTGGAAATTATAAGGTCAACCTCTAATCAAAAGCTTGGTAGATGAAAACCAATACAATGGCAAGATTTGATGTGTGTGTTTTACAAGTGCCACCCCCATGAATTATCTCCATCATTTATTTATGAGAAGCAATATTGTGTATTGAGACATACACAGTGAGAAAAAGGAGGAAGGAGGGCGCAAGACCCTACAGTGAAAATTGGAAGGTTAGGTCGGACATTGTTTTTAGGTCAAGTCGATTCCTTCTGTAAAAGTTTTAAAATCTATGATAAGAATCTTTAACATAATTGAGACAGTAGCAAACAAAGATGGGAATTTAACTAGAACAAAGTCTGAAACTTAATTATAAATTTCCTTTGTAATTGACCATTAATTCTCTTGCAGTAAGACTTTTTCTAAATTTAATAATAAGATATTCATATGACTAAGCGTGTTTTCTGGGTATCTAATAAGGAAGTCCATCTAAAAATTGTTTGGGATACATTACACTTCTTTGATTCCCTAATGATACAATTCCTTCCATCGTGAAAATTGCTTGGCTTCTATTATTTTGTTGTGAATGCTTGTTGCATGGTTGTGAATGTTTATTGCATTTTATGAGTAATTAAATACAAAATATCTCTTGCATATTGTATGGATGCAAAGGAATTTATTGTAAATATAATTTCCTTGCAATTCATGGGTGCTATGGATGAGCATGACATTGTGTGAAGGAATTGAGGGATGGGAAATTTTGGTTTTGTCTCCATATTTTATTTTGCCTTAAAATGCTTATGTGTATCTTACATATTATATGACTTCCAATGCAACTCTTGAAAATCTAATTTCATTGCAATTTGTGGGTTCTACGGGCGAGCGTGGAATTGTGTGATGAATTGAGGAATTGGAAAAATATGGTATTGTTTCCATATTATAGGCATGATGTGATTGGAATGGGAAAATTTTGGTATTGTTTCCATATTTGTTTTACTGTCTTTAAAATGTACTATGCGTTTGAAATGAATTTTAGTCTGCATGGATTTTGGTTGTGAGTGCAAATAGGGTAGCATGCATTCATGGTAGTTGACCACTCTGATCCCTTGGTCTTGAAATTTTACCCCCTTAAACCCTAGCTCAATTGGATGAAGGCGGACTTCATTGCCAGAATTTCGATGCTCAACAACAATACTGCCATGACCTTTAAGCTACTTATGTGTGCTATGTACCATGCCAGATGTATTTCGCTAAGAATTTCTTTTATAACTATAACTCTATAGTCTAGCATATGAATGGCTATGATTCAACATCTCTGGGATTTTATTATGAAGGCCTTGTTTCAAAAACAATTGATGTCTACTATATTTTTGGGTGTTGATGAGGTATTCCAGTTATGTAAATCTAAGGCTCGTAGGATGCAGTATTCCTAAATGCATATATAATCATTGTAAGTATGTCATTGAGAGATTTTTATTATCTTAAATGAGATTTAAGAAAACTGATTTCAATATCAGATTATATACATCGGAAGTCTTGAGGAATGTTACCTTGTGTATTTGGATACACTGGTATTTATTCTATACATTTAAAAAAAAAGTAATGGTTGGTATTTCTGGCATTTTGTAAGTGAATGACCATGTATGTTACATTCGTTGTTGCTTGATTGAGTTTATGTGGTACCATTTATGTGACTATTAAACTGAATTTGCTCTAGTAAGATAAAAAATGTAAAGGTAACCCCATCAGAACTCTTGATTCAGATTTTAGAACATGATTTGGACAAGATAATTGGTTTTAAAAATTATCAGGCTATCCAGTAATTCTCGTCTCCCTGATTAGTCCATGATAATGAATTGGTTTTAAATTTTCAATTAATATATAGGCATTAAAATAAATTACCAAAGTCTTCTGCTACATTTTATTGGACTATTTTGAAATTTTTCCTATGGATGTCATCTATGGTTGAGCATAAACCAATAATTGATTCTGTAATAAGTCTTTTCTCGATTTTCCAAGAAAATCATGAATGGCAATCTATAAACATTCTCATATTTTGGACCATAAACGTTATATTTTTATGGCCCAAATCCCTTGGCAATGATTAGAAAATAAATCTATTGTGGCGGCCATCCAATTTGCTTGAGTTCATTTTGATTTGAAAATATTTCTATTAGGACTGTGTTCCAAAGTTGCTTGGAAATAGCAAAACATTTTTTTTAAGTGTTCATATGGTGCAGTGTTATTGGAAAACTATAGCTTCCCTTGCCTTAAAAGCCACCTCAATTTTGGATCAGTCTGGGTGTCACCGTATGTCACTGATATACATTAATTTTTGAATTACGTTAGATGCCTTGTTTGATGTGGCTAATCAATTATATCTTCAGCCAAAATTTGGCACTCAATATGAAAGCATTAAACTCATGATTTTATTAGATCATGAGCATTAATATGGCATGTTGTATCCAGCCTTGACCTTGAGTGCTATGAAATCCATGATCACACCAATATCTAGATAACTATGACATAGCATATTGGCTTAGATTCGATATGTAATAGTTACTGGGAAACTAAATGTATTGGAATTAAAAAGGTTAAATTAAAGGGCTCCTTAATCGAAATCTTAATATGATGATTTGAATTTATTATAATTAAAACCTTATCATGATAATTTGGATTTTATGAAATTAAATGATAGTGCCCATTTTTCATAAATGTTATTAGGCTTCAAGTATTAAGAGAATATGTTATTTGTCTTTTAGAGGAAAGGAAAATTAAAATAGAAAATGTTATCCGATTTTATGCTATCAGAGATAGAGAGAATATTTTATTTGTCTTTATGCTTTCAAATTAAAAAGGAAAAATTTATTTGGCCTTATGCTTTAAAGACTAAAGTAAAAAGTTATATGGAATTATGCATTAAAGATAAAAGGGGAAGTGTTATTTGGCTTTATTTGACTTTATGCTTTAAATATAGAGGGAAAATGTTATTTGCCTCTATGATTTAAATATAAAGAGGAAATATTATTTGGCTTTATTTGACCTATGCTATAAAGATAGAGGGGGAAAGTTATTTGGCTCTATGCTTTAAAGATAAATGGGAAATGTTATTTGACTTTATTTGACTTATGCTATAAAGATAGAGGGGAAATGTTATTTGGATCTATGCTTTAAAGATAAAGGGGAAATATTATTTGGCTTTATGTTTTAAGGATAGAGGAGATATGTTATTTGGCTCTATGTTTTAAAGATAAAGGGGAAATGTTATTTACTTTATGCTTTAAAGATAAAATGTTATTATTTGAATTTATGCTTTAAATAAAAAGAGATGATATTTCTTGGTATTATGCATAGAGATATCTATAGGCTTATGTTTTTAAGATAAGAAAATATGATTATTGCCTTTTTGATGAAGAGAAGATTAAGTATAAAATGGTATTGTCTTTATGTTTTAAAGAGAGAGAAAAATTGTCTTTATGCTTTCAAATTAAAAAGGGAAAATTTATTTGACTATATAGGAAAAAGGGAGAATATTATAATGGAAATATTATTATGAGTTTTATGCCTTGGATTTTTTAGATAAAGGTATGAGAAATTATTTTTATGTTCAAGTTAGTGGAACCTGAGAAATTTCGAATATACCTTAGTAATACCTTTGAAACATTATGAACAAACACCAACCATATACCATAAACCCTAGACAAACCTTGCTAAAATATCTCCGAAAGTGGGAGGTTAATACTCGAGATTGTGCATAGACAATATTGAATTCAAACAATAAAGATGTTGCGGGTAGGCAATTATCATGGAAATAAAATTAATGATGATACGGGTAGGTAATCATCATGGATTAAGTCTCTAACCTCATTTATGATGGGAAATGTTAGAATGAGATGTAACAAAGGGTTGTATGGGCATCCCTTCTAGATTATCCCTGCTAGTGATTAAGCGGTGGAATATGTTGACTAGGTGATATTGATAGTACGATGGTATGGGACATAATGTTTGTTAATCAACACACTACGTCGGGTGGTAACTAGGGTATTTGTAAATCCTTAGACAATGCTCCAGGGCAAGTGGTTGATCGTCTAGCTCAAGCATGCATGCACTAAGTCTTACATGACAAAAGACCTAAATACTAGACAATCTTGTAAGACACGGGAAAGTAAGCACCACACCTCTAGGTGATATGGTCCCTAGAGGATAAAAGAAACCCACTACCAGGACTTAGGATCTCAGGAGGAGAGTGAAGTTCCAAAAGGCAACTAAGCAGGATCTAGCCAAATTCTGATCTCATGAGTATTTCGACTACAGCAGAATGGTACTCGTGAAGATAATATCAACATGCCCACACTAGAAAAAGAAAGTTGATAAGAATTAAAATAAACAAAATTTTTGACAACCAAGCGGTAGTGACTTGGGGTGATTTTACAACCAAGTGGTAGTGACTTGGGGTGTTACATTTGGTATCAAAGCCAAAGGTTGCAAATTTTTTTAACAAAAATTGACTAGGCTCCTTTTCTTTTCTTAGGTCATGGCTAGCTCCTCAAATAGATCTACAATGGTACGATGGGAAGGGCTAACCAAAAATTTGAAAAGGATTCTTAGGAAAATTGCAAGGACCGAGGATATGGGAGGAATCGCAGAACCCCCTCGAGTAGTCAGGAGGGAAAAAGAACCTACTCCTAGATAGGACAAATTAGTCCAAATGATGTGAGAACAAATGAATGAAAAAAAAGAACATATGGATAAAAAAAGAGCCCAAATGGCCAAACAAATGGCTCAACAAAGAACTCAAATGCTAGAGCATATGGAGCAATAGAAAACCCAACTAACTTAGTAGCAAGAGTTGATCTCCCAACAACAAAATATAATAGAAAATCTGTGTAAAGGAAAGGAAACAGTAACCACTAAGGGGGAAACATCTATTGATCCCAAGAGAAGACAAGTGGGCTCTGAGTTAGATAGAGACATGCAAAAAATAGATGTAGCCAAATTTGATGGTAAATATAATGGAGAAGAGGCCGAGAGATGGCTAAACAGTATGGAGGCATACTTTGCCATTAGAACCCTCTCATCTAAATCTAAGACTTCTTGGTAAGTATTTTGGCTAATAGGAATAGCGATAGATTGGTGGGACACCTATAGAAAAACTCATAATGTAGAGGCCACTAATGTTGATTGGGAAACCTTTGTGAAAGCCTTTAAGGATAGATTCTTAACTCTGCAATTTTACTTTGAAAGGACTATGGAATTCTCTAGATTAACTCAAGGTAATATGATTATTATTGAATATTATCAATTCTTCATGCAACCGCTTAAATGCATTCTTGAATACGAGCAAAGAACTGAGATTAAGGTCCATAAATTCCTTTTATGTCTCCATCCAAAAATTGGGCATCTGATTCTAATGTTGAAACCCGTAAACCTCACTGAGGCCTGTGACTTGGGTAGGTAGGAAGAGGACAACTATAAGGCCAAGAAGGTCTATTATCAAAAATTCTTGGATAGAGAAGAACCTCAAAGAAATAAAAATATGGGTTCAGTTAAAAGATATAGGAACTGGAAGGATAGAAATGAGAACAAAAACTGAATGGGTAAAAACAAAAATCTATACCAGGGAACCTAGGGTAACAGAGGGTATCAATTTAAATGAGGTGGCTAGGATAGGAGAAATTTTAGAGGTAGATATGATCAAAAATATAGAAACCTAGGATTTGGCACTAAGGACACCAATAATGGAAATAATAAAGAAATGACACTATGAATTGGCTGTTGGATTTGCAAAGAACCTCATTATGCAGATAAGTGCCCCATGAGAGATGATAAAAAGGAATCAATAAAACCTACTCATAAGATATTTGCAGCCATAGTTAATATTAAACTCAATGGGCAAGCTACCCCCTTTTATTAAATGGAAAAATTTATGATAGGAATGTAAATATTTTGATTGAATCAGGGGCAACAGATAGTTTCATTTCTTCTAGCCTTATGAGTGACATACAAGAAAAGCCTAGATATATGGCAAATGGGTGTAAGTTTAATATGGGTCTGGGCAAACCTGTACCATTAATAAATGCTTATTTGACCCTTAGATAATCCTTCCTCAAGGAAAAATGGGTTGGAATTTGTATGTAGCCCCATTGCATACTTTTGATTAAATCCTAGGAGTGGATTGGCTTAAAGCTCATAAAGCATTATTAAACTTTGAATAAATATGGATGGAATTCACTGATGATGCTATACATAGGATTCAAATTTATTGTGGATGAAAATTAGTGGAACCTCACCCCCTAACATCCATGCAAGTCAAAAAAACTATAAATAAAGAAAGTAAAGTCTTTGTAGTGAAAAATAATAAAAAGGAGGACATTGAGACTGGGACAAGTCTATTTCAGACATATCCGATACTAAATTATTTTAGGGATGTCTTTCCTAAGGATTTTCCAGGTCTCCCACCCCAAAGGGAATTTGATTTATCTATAGAACTCCTACCAGGAGAAACCCTTGTAGCCCGAGCACCTTATAGAATGATTGCTATTGAGTTACAAGAACTCAAGTCTCAGATTCAAGAACTATTAGAAATTGGGCTCATTAAACCTAGTGTCTCTCCATGGGGACCACCCATTTTATTTGTTAAGAAAAAGGATAGGTCACTAAGGTTATGCATTGATTACAGGATTCTAAATAAGATGAAAATAAAGAACAATTACTCCTTACCTAGGATAGATGACTTATTTGACCAACTAAAGGGAGCTTCAATATTCTTAAAAATTGATCTTAGGTCTGGCTATCACCAACTCAAAATTCGATAGGAAGACACCCATAAAACTGCATTTTGAACAAGATATGGTCACTATGAATTTACAGTGCTACCTTTTGGTTTGACCAATGCTCCAAAAACTTTTATGAACTTAATGAATAATGTATTTTGGGAACAATTATACAAGTTTGTATTGGTATTTCTAGATGACATATTGATATACACCAGTATTAAAAAGGAACATGACCAACACATGAAAATTATTCTTGAAAAACTTAGAGAGAATCAATTGTACAAAAAGTTTTCAAAATGTGAGTTCTATACCTCCCAAAGTTCAGTATCTGAGTCATGCAATTTCAAATGAAAGGATATCAGTGGACCCAAGGAAAATAGAGGCTATAATTAAGTGGCCTGCCCCAACTAATGTCTCTGAAGTACAAATTTTTATGGTATTGGTTGGATATTATCAACATTTTGTGAATAACTTCTCTAAGGTAGTGTTGAGTGGTATTTTCACCCAGTTGTGAAAACACACTCTCCGATAGGATTTGGGTTCTAAATCCTCTGCTTGCAAAGAAATTAAACAAGTAACTTCTCCAAGGTTCCTGTTATGTTAGCATTTTGCATCTGTGTATTAATGATCTCAAATGAAGATATTCATTTTAAATGCTTGGAACACCTTAGTGGTTGCAAGTAACTGAAAACAAGGGGCACTGTGGTTTATTTTACTGTGAAAGTTTAGTGATTGTTCATTGAACCCGAATAAAGCAAATATGATTTGATCTTTATATGACCATTCTGTAACTTCAAAATGAAATTTGATGAAATGCCATAAATGATGGAATTATTTATGGATTTTGAAGTTTTTTAATTTTTTATTTTATTTTAATGCTTGAAAAATAAAGTTGGAACTTCTGAAAAATAAAGTGCAGCAAAAAGAAAATAAAATGCAAAAGAAAAGAAATTAAAATTGCATTCAGTTTGATGCTATCCCGTCCTGGCAAAACTGAAGATGTGAGGTTTCCATGCATGCAACCTAACCTATGGGACCTGCAAACATGCACAATCCTGATAAGCTAAGTGCTGATTCAAAGGGTTTTGAAATAAAATTCAAATTTTGAATATTCGCCTAATGCAACCCACAAAAGTGGCATTTAACATTATCTATAAATCCAAAATCTGAAAAATGAAAGAATAAACATTAAATCTATAGCATGCACAGAAGATCTCCTTCTTTCTTGCCCACAAGATGCAAATTTTTGAACACTCCTGCATTAAAAATAAATCATGTTACAATAGCAGAATCTGCTGGTTTCCCCAAACCCAGTCTATGGAAGGAAAACAGCCTCAAAGCAGGCCCAGAATGACCCTCTGGCCTTTAGCACTGCAACTCTGCTCACAGCGGTTTCCGACCCTCTGTACCAATCTACTCTTCTAATTTTATACTATCTGATACGGCTCTCTGTTTCGCCCTACGTCGCTTCGTTTCACCTCCCAGAATGCATCGCTTCGTATTCCCACCTTTTCGTTGCTTTTGAATTTATGTTCGATGCCAAAATGTTCGATATTTTTTGTTGACATGTAATGCTTCTATAACCCTGACACCTGTATGCCACGTGTTTCACGCTTCCTCTGCATGTTCTATAAT
This sequence comes from Wollemia nobilis, assembly GCA_028583015.1. NCBI lineage: Eukaryota > Viridiplantae > Streptophyta > Pinopsida > Araucariales > Araucariaceae > Wollemia > Wollemia nobilis. The sequence goes on along the minus strand of JAQPPZ010000613.1, from coordinate 573,392 downwards.
GGCCCCATGTAAATCATGACATTTTTATGCATGCAACTTTGCTCCTTTACTTTCATCATGAAAATGTGACATGTCACGATATCGCGACATTTTCCTGCCAGCAGCCTTGCCAATGCAACCTATCGTGAAATCATGACATTTTTCTGTTTCGAGCTGTGAGGCTGCTTCTTGTCATGAAATCGTGACGTTTTTCATCTCCGTACGCCTCGGCTGCTTCCTGTCATGAAATCATGACGCTTTTTCATTCGGAGCTATCTTGCGGCTTTCTGTCATGAAATCGTGACGCTTTTTCACTTGGTATGCCTTCGGCCGCAACCTGTTGTGAAATCACTATGCTTTTCTGCTTCGAGCACCTTTGCTAGCTTTTCGTCGTGAAATCATGATGCTTTTCTATTTCGGGCCCCTTTGCTGCTTCTTGTCATGATATCGCGACGTTTTTTCGCTTCGTGCCCCTTTGCTGCTTTTTGTCGTGAAATCGCGACGCTTTTCTGCTTCGTGCCCTTTTGCTACTTTTTGTCGCGAAATCGCTACGCTTTTCGCCTTGCCCCGTTTGACTGTTTTGACCATGATTTTGTGACATGTCACGATTTCACGACAATTTTCCATTCTGTCTTTCTCTCTCCTCTCTGGACCGTGACGGAGCAACATGTCACGATATCGCGACACTTTTTCATTTTCGAGACGAGCAACATGTCAAATTTCGATGACACTTTTTCATTTTTGGCGATGGAGCAACATGTCGCGATTTCGGCGACTTTTTCATTCTTGTGCAATTTTGCCTTTTTCTTGATTTTTAGCATCTGGGTCACTGAGATCTTCTTTGAAAGCATGCAAAAAAGTGGGTCCCCAATTTTGGGGTGTGTTGTGGATCAGCCACAACAAATGGCGACTCTGCTATCAAATGCTCCTGAGCATTTGGTGAGAACCCAACCTAGAAGTATACAAACTTGGAAACCAGCATTAGCACATAAGAAATATAAACAAATGCCCATAGATCATAAATACATGAATCATCAGAATCATTAAGTATCAGCTCGGTGTGTGCAATGTGTTTCATTCCCTATCGTTTGAAATTGATCAACATTCCATCGTCAGTTTTACATGAATGCATATGTGAGATTGTGAATGATTTGTGTAACCTAATAAATATGCTAAGAGATTTTGCTTTTATAAAAGGCATAGTCTTTCTTCTAGTATCATACACAAACATTCAAGATTATCAAACCCTCTTAGGATCAACTATATGTATAATGAATTGCTTTATTAGATCCCAAAGTTGGTTATGAGTCCCTACTATCTTGAACCCATGTGTAAGTGAAAGTGAAATCAGAGCTTTGGGAATCGGACTCCCAACCTAATCGAGATGGGAGTTTAACCCTATTCTTACTACTCTGATTTGGAATTCATTACCTCACTTTGAGCAAAATAATTTAACCAATTATGGAAGAAATGGTCATGCTAGTCTAACCCTTTGGACAATCAGTGGTCTTGTTTTTTAGACAAGACATGTTGCCATGCATGGGCATACTTAACCCCATAATCCAAGACTTACCCTCATTTCTTTGGACCTTGGGGATGACTACCCATCCTTTGCAGAGGACAAGTAGTACGATCCTTCCAATCCAATATAAATATGAGATGGGAAAAATTTATTTTTTTACTTCTTGGACCTTGGGGATGACTACCCATCCTTGCTAGGGACATGTAGTACGATCCTTCCAATCCAAGCTTTAGATGAAAATGGAGAATATTAATTTTATTGCTTGGACCTTGGGGATGACTACCCATCCTTTCTAGAGGACAAGTAGTACGATCCTTCCAATCCAAGATTTATCATGAAATGAGACATAGGAGCTTTGGGGAATCAGATTCTCAACCTAAGCGAGATGAGAATTTATGCCCTATCCTTACTACTCCATGTAGGTCAAATCAAAGCTTTGGGGAGTTGGATCCTCAACCTAAGTTCGATGAGGATTTAGCCCTATCCTTACTACTCTGATTTTAGGCTTTAAGCTTTATGGAAGTGGTCAAAACCACTGTTTTAAGGATCATGTTGCATAATAGGATAGACATGAAATACTTCCTTCGCCCAACCTTTTCTTCCAAGCAAGGTTTTGATCATTTTGCTCAAGATCCTTTTTAATGTGTATAAAATGTGCTTGGTTCTAGATATCTCAAGACTCGGTTCCCAACCTTAGGATTTTCTTCTTATTTATGTGATAGCATAACCTTAAGAGGATTTGACACACTTTAATGATTTGTATTTGAAATGCATTTGCAACTAAGATGGCATGTATGTGCAAAGTGAGATGTAATATGAATGCATTGTCTTTTGAAATGCAGATGAAATATTGCCATATAAAACTGACTACTTCATGCATCACAAGTTTCAAACGATATTATTAAAATGTTTGTATTTCTTGCGGAGCTTTCTACCACATAATTCCAATGTTCCATATTTCCCCGATCTAGAACATAAGTTAGCATCTCAAGGCAACTTTTTCATCATTTTTTTTTTATATATAGACAAACAAAACATGTCAAATAAACACACAACTTTAAATTAAAACTTATTCAATCCAAAACCAAACTGCAATCCCAAAAATGAAAATTTGAAAACACAAACCAAAACCAAACCCAAAATACCTTCAAAAACGATCTTGAAAACACAAACCAAAACCCAAAAAACCAAAATCTATATACAAATGTACAATATAATACAAGATGATGCAAAGCTTGGATTATCACTTTCCTGGATCCCAAACATGATTAGAACATTTCAACAAAAATATAACATGATATGCATGCCAAATGTTGTGGGAATCCAACACAAACAAGACTAGACCAAACAATGCAACAAATTTCCACTTGCCATGCTCACCATACCAATTTGATTTAGTTCCAATAATACTCCCATAGGTGAGCATCAAATTACTAAAATGATTAGACAATAAATGATTTTTAATTTTATCATGTCTATTCTTTAAAATGTAAATTTCATAATTCCCTCCTTGATTTAGAATTAGGCTATCCTTTTCAAATATGCAATTTTGTAAGTAGTAGCCTATTTCTACAAATTTCAAAGCCAAATCATTTTCCAAATTTGTAGGCCAATCAAATTTGTGTAACAATTTACAAGCATCTAGGATATTTACTAAATTAGGATCATTAAAAGTTTTTATCCTAGATTCAATTAGTAATTGTTGATGAATTTGGTTTAACAATTCAAGTGCATCAACTTCTTTTCCATTCATTAAAACCATGTTATTAAAGGTGTGATTAAAAATTATACCTTGTTTTTCATTTACCTTTAATGACATTTCACCATAAACATTATTTAAATTCAAAATATGGTCATCCTTTTCAATCCTCAAACATTCTTGGTCAAAGTGTATGTCCCATGACTCATCTTGATGATCCTTCATTTGAGTTGCTTCCAATTGATCAATCTCTTTATCATTTGGTTCTAATTCTTTGTTCACTATCCATGGTATCTCTTCATGTGAGGTGGAAGTTTCCATATCTTGCATATCAAGTGAAATATGAGTTTCATCTATAGAGATGTGAGAAAAGAATGCATCATCATATCTCCCCCAACCATTGTAAAAATCGTCATCCAAATCCATAGAATGAAATTCCATGATGTTTGTGACATGATCTCTTGATTCATTCGTCAATTCTTTTTCTTCTTTGTCCTTGGTAATAGGATCATCATGATCTTCCAAAATTTGATGAGATTTGAAACTTTCTTCCAAAACATCCTCAAATTGTACAGGAGTTGTAAGGTCTTCCTTTGAGTAGGCGATTATGTTGTCCTGTATATCAATGGGCACACAAGTTTCATTAGTAGTTTTGGAATGAGTGAAATCTTCCCACTTCTTCCAAGCATCATAATAATCATCTTCCAAAATCAAGTGGTGACGTTCAACTATTTCTTCAACATCTTCCAATTCATCAATGTGTTTCTCATCAAATTCATCTTCACCTTCCTTAGATGGTTCAATTATTTCCAAAAGTGGGTTATTTCTTGAATTCAAATTTATAAGGCTATCATCGTCCAAATTAGTAACCCATGATTCAATTTTATCATAATTTGGAGGGTGAAGAATTTCTTGATCGTTAATTTTACACATCTCATCAATAGTATCTTCCAAGAACAAGTGGTGAAATTCTATCATATCTTCAAATTCATTTATTGGTTTTCTTTCCATTTCACTTTCAACCACTTCATTTAATTCTATAGTGGGTTCCATCCTATCACATATATCAAACATTGTTGAATTTAGAACCCCTTCATCTGGATAATCGTGTATCTCTATGAATGAGATCATTTCTGCATAATCCTCACTAGCGGATGTTGGCTTAGCAATTTGCACCTCCCCTTGGACTACATCTAAGGTGGTTGTAAGATTTGGATATTCAAATTCATCCCCTTGATCATTTACCTTAGATATCATTGGAGTGGAGGGTGCTATATTTGATGGTTGGTGTAGGTTGGCATCAATATCTTTAGAAGGACAATCTCTCATGTGAACATGTTGTGCCTTTTCTTCTTCAAGACCTTGTCGTTCTATCTCTTCTAAGATCTCATGGATTTTCTCTAAAGACAAACCACTCAGTTTTTCCTCAATGAGTGAAGCAAGTGTGGGGTGTATGGCTCCTAGGTATACTTCCATGGCTTCCTCTTCTAATGTGTTAAAATTTTCCCACATTTGGGAGTGCAACTCACGAAATCTTCCATTGAATTGACTCAAGGATTCATTAGGCTCTTTACATATGGAGGTAAACTGATTTTTCAAGATTTCTAAGTCAACCCGATTACCAAAATGATAAAGATAGGTTGCTTCTAGTTGTATCCAAGAAGTCCTAACCTCCATGGGTAGTTGGCTATACCAAAAGAATGGTTTATCATCCAAAATGTATGCAAATAACTTACAAGCCACCTCCTCATAGAAAATCTGGAATTTACATAATGTATCCTTGTAGACATGCAGTTTTTGCAAGTATCCTAGTGGCACCTCTTGATTAAAACACCGTAAAAAATCCAATAACATTGTAGGAATTTGATAGGGTACCACAGGTATAGACAAACCCTTATAATGATCCTCTATCATTGATACCATTCTCTCTCTTAGAGACACTATTTCAGCTCTCAGGGATACCATTTGCTCCTCAAGTGTTGCCATTAGTGAAACTTAAAATGTAATTTTAGAACCAAATCTGTTGAATATTCAACTCTGCAAGGTAAAAAAAAAAATCAAGTTAGCATCAACCAAGAGATGTACTTATCAAATGAAAGTAATTGGATGAAACAACACTTTTTTAGTCTGAACCAAAATTTTCAAAATTAAATCAAATCACATTGTTTCTGTATGAACAATCAGAAAAATATACAGCATACCTGAATTGCTTAAAATAGAATAAAGTAAACCAATTCAGGCCATCCTTTTAACAATCTTCCGAGTGTTAGAGGACTAAAGCATAAAAAATTTAAATTTAAATTACACTAAAATAAACCCGTTCGGCCCTCCTAGCACCAATCCGTTGAGTGGTGTTAGAGGAGGCCGAAGATGCTAATCAAATGGACTTGAAATATTTAGCAATGTAAAGCTCTTAAACAATTATAAACCTACAACATCTAAAATCACGATAAAATAAACCTCATCCGGCCCTCCTTCTAGCGCCAATCTGTTGAGTGGTATTTTCACCCAGTTGTGAAAACACACTCTCCGATAGGATTTGGGTTCTAAATCCTCTGCTTGCAAAGAAATTAAACAAGTAACTTCTCCAAGGTTCCTGTTATGTTAGCATTTTGCATCTGTGTATTAATGATCTCAAATGAAGATATTCATTTTAAATGCTTGGAACACCTTAGTGGTTGCAAGTAACTGAAAACAAGGGGCACTGTGGTTTATTTTACCATGAAAGTTTAGTGATTGTTCATTGAACCCGAATAAAGCAAATATGATTTGATCTTTATATGACCATGTTGTAACTTCAAAATGAAATTTGATGAAATGCCATAAATGATGGAATTATTTATGGATTTTGAAGTTTTTTAATTTTTTATTTTATTTTAATGCTTGAAAAATAAAGTTGGAACTTCTGAAAAATAAAGTGCAGCAAAAAGAAAATAAAATGCAAAAGAAAAGAAATTAAAATTGCATTCAGTTTGATGCTATCCCGTCTTGGCAAAACTAAAGATGTGAGGTTTCCATGCATGCAACCTAACCTATGGGACCTGCAAACACGCACAATCCTGATAAGCTAAGTGCTGATTCAAAGGGTTTTGAAATAAAATTCAAATTTTGAATATTCGCCTAATGCAACCCACAAAAGTGGCATTTAACATTATCTATAAATCCGAAATCTAAAAAATGAAAGAATAAACATTAAATCTATAGCATGCACAGAAGATCTCCTTCTTTCTTGCCCACAAGATGCAAATTTTTGAACACTCCGCATTAAAAATAAATCATGTTACAATAGCAAAATCTGTTGGTTTCCCCAAACCCAGTCTATGGAAGGAAAACAGCCTCAAAGCAGGCCCAGAATGACCCTCTGGCCTTTAGCACTGCAACTCTACTCATAGCGGTTTCCGACCTCTGTACCAATCTGCTCTTCTAATTTTATACCATCTGATACGGCTCTCTGTTTTGCCCTGCGTCGCTTCGTTTCACCTCCCAGAATGCATCGCTTCGTATTCCCGCCTTTTCGTTGCTTTTGAATTTATGTTCGATGCCGAAACGTTCGATATTTTCTATTGACATGTAATGCTTCTATAACCCTGACACCTGTATGCCACGTGTTTCATGCTTCCTCTGCATGTTCTATAATGGCCCCATGTAAATCATGACATTTTTATGCATGCAGCTTTGCTCCTTTGCTTTCATCGTGAAAACGCGACATGTCACGATATCGCGACATTTTCTTGCCAGCAGCCTTGCCAATGCAACCTGTCACGAAATCGTGACATTTTTTTGTTTCGAGCTGTGAGGCTACAACCTGTCGTGAAATCATGACATTTTTCATCTCCGTACGCCTCGGCTGCTTCCTGTCATGAAATCATGACGCTTTTTCATTCGGAGCTATCTTGCGGCTTTCTGTCATGAAATCATGACGCTTTTTTCACTTGGAGCTATCTTGCGGCTTTCTGTCATGAAATCGTGATGCTTTTCACTTGGTACGCCTTTGACCGCAACCTGTCACGAAATCGCTATGCTTTTCCGCTTTGGGCACCTTTGCTAGCTTTCGTCGTGAAATCGCGACGCTTTTCTATTTTGGGCCCCTTTGCTGCTTCTTGTCGTGATATCGTGATGTTTTTCTGCTTCGTGCCCCTTTGCTGCTTTTTGTCGTGAAATCATGACATTTTTTTGCTTCATGCTCCTTTGCTGCTTTTTGTCACGAAATCGCTACGCTTTTCTGCTTCGTGCCCTGTTTGACTGTCTTGACCATGATTTTGCGACATGTCATGATTTCGTGACAATTTTCCATTCTGTCTTTCTCTCTCCTCTCTGGACCGCGACGGAGCAACATGTCGCGATTTCGCGACACTTTTTCATTTTCGGCCGCGACGGAGCAACATGTCGCGATTTCGTGACACTTTTTCATTTTCGGCCGCGACGGAGCAACATGTCGCGATTTCGCGACACTTTTTCATTCTTGTGCAATTTTGCCTTTTTCTTGATTTTTAGCATCTGGGTCACTGAGATCTTCTTTGAAAGCATGCAAAAAAGGTGGGTCCCCAATTTTGGGGTGTGTTGTGGATCAGCCACAACAGGTAGCTTATACAATAACCAAGCTTCAAAAAAAAGGTAAGGCTTTAAATGGACTGCTTGATGTGAGTAAGACTTCAAAAATCTTAAGGAAAATTTAACAACAATGACAATTCTAAGAATATCGAACCCTAAAATACCATTTATGGTATGTATCTATTCCTCCATAGAATGTTTAGGAGGATTTCTTATGCAAAAAGAAGGCATTATAGCTTATGAGTCTCAAAAAATTAAGAAACATGAGTTGAACTATGCCACCCATGATTTAGAACTAGCAGTAGTAGTACATGCTTTTTAAATGTGGAGACACTACCTGTTGGGTAAACCCTTTGAACTCAAGATTAATCATCAAAGCTTAAGATATATTTTTACCCATCCATTGCTCAATGCTAGGCAAAGGTGATGGATGGAATTACTGGCAGAGTATGATTTTTGCATTGAGTATATTAAAGGGAAAGAGAATAAACTAGCCGATGCTCTAAGTTTGAGAAAGTACACTGCTACTATAACACAATGCCATTTTGAAATAATTGAACATATAAGGAATATCCAACTTCAAGATAAGTTCTCGCAAATATGCCAAGATTTTTTAAGGCAAGATTCAGAAAAAGCAAGGGATTTTGAAATATAGGAAAACACATTGTATTTCAGAAAAAAAATGGTGGTACCAAATGACCAAAATCTAAGGAACATGTTGCTTTAGGAGGCACATTGTGCCCCTTACTCTACTCATCCAGGATATGTAAAGATGCACAAAAATATGATAAAATATTATTATTGGCTAGGAATGAAGAAGGACAATGCAGAATTTATGGCTAAGTGTTTAGAGTGCCAAAAGGTGAGGGCAGAATATTTACACCCTACGGGATGCCTATATACACATAATATTCCAATTCATCAATGGTAGGTTGCGACCATAGAATTCATTGTTGGGTTGCCTAAAAATAATTTTCAGCATGATACCATTATGGTTGTGGTTGAAAATTTGACTAAAGTGGCACATTTTCTGCCTAGAAATATTAAATACGGAGCTCCTATAGTAGCCCATAAATTTTCCAGGGAAGTGGTATGGCTACATGGTTTCCCCGAAATAATTATATCAGATAGATATTCTCGGTTCACATCCGAGTTTTGGCAAACATTACATCAAGCATGGGAGACAAAACTTAACATTACCACCACCTAACATCCTGAAACTGATGGAAAAATATAAAGAGTAGATCAAGTCTTAGAAGATATGCTTCGGATGTATTGCATGGACCATCAAACTAAATTGGAAAACTACCTTTTTCTAGTATAATTTGTTTATAATAATGGTTACCACACTTCTTTGGGCATGGCCCCATTTGAGGCATTGTACAAGAAAAGGTGCAGAACATCATTATCTTGGAGCAATCTAGAGGATCGAATAGTGATCGAACCAGATATGGTTAAGGAAATGGAGGAGCAACTCAACCAAATTTTCCAAAGACTCAAGGAAGCCTTAGATTGACAAAAGGGTTGTGCTGACCTCAAAAGGACTCCAAGAGAATTCTTTATGGGAGATAGAGTATTCCTAAGGGTTAAGCCAACCAAGATATTTATAAAATCCTCTAAAAAAAGCCCAAGATTTGTAGGATCCTTTACCATTCATTACAAAATCAACTTAGTCACCTATAAGTTGGCCTTGCCACCCAACTTGTCAAAAATCCATGATACTTTCCATGTGTCCATCCTCAAGAAATATATTTTTGATCCTTATCATGTCTAGAATGTTTATCGCTTGTAGATTATTGACCCCCTACGCATTGAAGTCCAACCTATCAGAGTATTGGGTTTTCGAACCAAGCAATTAAGAAAACAAAATATTGAGCAGTGTAAGGTCCAATGGGACCAATATTCTGAAAACAATGCCACATGGAAAGATATGGCTATCATGAAAAGACAATTTCCATTTTTGTTTGAATAATAACTTAAAATAATTTTTTGAATCATATGATGATGTAAAATTTTGGTTTAAAATTTTCTAGGTTGATAGTGAAGACATGCTTTCATTTCAGTAATTATGATTGAGTTTGACTATATGATTATGTTGTTACTATTTATAACATGATTTGCTCTTGATATTATATTTTGGTATGCATTTAAAAACATAGGGACTGTATTTAATCATAAAGGGGGAGTATGTAACAACCCTTATAAATATGGCTCTTGTCTTAATCTATTTCTCTACAAGAATATGGTGTTGCTAATTGATCTGTGGATGCAGGAATAGATGCACATGCTAGCGGGGAGCATTACAAAAGCATTGGTATCTTCCTCGATCTACGAGCAATGGGTATCCAGGGAAAGGTAAGTTGGGATATGATGAGCAATGGAGTTTCACCTATGTTAGGGTATTAAATCCCTACTGGCCATCCTTCCACCAGTGGTCCATATAGATTGCATCCATGTAGCTGCATTCTAGGTTTTGTGTTTTATTTGCAAAATTTCTATCATGTTTAAATAGTTTATATATATATATATATATATATATATATATATATGGAGACAATAATAACAATACTAAATGGGATGGTAATGATAATAATAATAATAATAAAATAATAATTAATAATTATAATATTAGTAATAGTAAAAATAAAATAAAAAGCACATCCTATAATAAGACCTTGGAAATTATAAGGTCAACCTCTAATCAAAAACTTGGTGGATGAAAACCAATACACATGGCAAGTTTTGATGCATGCATTTTACAAGTGGCACCCCCCTGAATTATCTTTGTCCTTTATTTATGAGAAGCAATATTGTGTATTGAGACATACACGGGGGGAAAAGGAGCAAGGAGGGTGCAAGACCCGACAATGCGAATTGGAAGGTTAGGGCGGATGTCATTTTTAGGTCAGGTCAATTCCTTCTGTAATAGTTTTAAAATCTATAATAAGAAGCTTTAACATAATGGATACAATGGTAAACAAATATGGGAATTTAACTAGAACAAATCCTGAAACTTAATTATAAATTTCCTCTGTAATTGACCATGAATTCTCTTGTAGTAAGACTTTTTCTAAATTTAATAATAAGGGATTCATCTATGCCTAAGCGTATTTTCTAGGTATCTAATAAGGAATTCTATCTAAAAAAAATTTGGGTTGCATTACACTTTTCTAAAACCCTAATGATACAATTCCTTCCGTCATGAAAATTGATTGGCTTCTATTCTTTTACTTTGAATGCTTGTTGCATGGCTATGAATTTTTATTGCATTTTATGAGTAATTAAATACAGAATATCTCTTGCATATTGTATGGATGCAAAGACATTTCTTGTAAACCTAATTTCCTTGTAATTCATGGGTTCTACAAGTGAGCGTGGTATTGTGTGATGGAATTGAGGAAAGGAAAATTTTGGTTTCATCTCCATATTTTATTTTGTCTTAAAATGCTTTTGTGTATCATACTTATTATATGACTACCAATGCAACTCTTGCAAACCTAATTTATTTGCAATTCGTGGGTGCTATAGGTGAGCGTGACATTGTGTGATGAATTGAGGAATTAGAAAAAAATTGTATTGTTTCCATATTATGGGCATGATGTGATTGGAATGGGAAAATTCTAGTCTTGTTTCCATATTTGTTTTACTATCTTTAAAATGCACTGTGTATTTGAAACAAATTTCAGTCTAAATGGATTTTGGTTGTGAGTGCAAATAGGGTGGCATGCATTCATGGTAGTTGATCACTTTGATCCTTTGTTATTGAAATTTTACCCCCTTAAATCCTAGCTCGATTGGATGAAGGCAAACTTCATTGCAAGAATTTCAATGCTCAACAACAATACTACCATGACCTTTAAGCTCCTTATGTGTGCTATGTACCATGCTAGATGTATTTCGTTGAGACTTTCTTTTATAATTGAATAACATAGCTCTATAGTCTTGCATATGAATGCCTATGATTCAACATCACTGGGATTTTATTATGAAGTCCTTATTTAAAAAACAATTGATGTCTACTGTATTTTTGGGTGTTGGTGAGGTGTTTCCAATTATGTAAATCTAAGGCTCATAGGATGCAATATTCCTAAATGCATATATAATCATTGTAAGTCTGTCATTGAGAGATTTTTATTATCTTAAATGAGATTTGAGAAAACTGATTTCAATATCATATTATGTACATCGAAAGTCTTGAGGAATGTTACCCTGTGTATTTGGATACGTTGGTATTTATTCTATACATTTAAAAAAAAAAGTAATGGTTCGTATTTATGGTATTTTGTAAGTGAATGACCATGTATGTTACATTCACTGTTGCTTTATTGAGTTTATGCGGTATCATTTATATGACTATTAAACTGGATTTGCTCAAAAACATAAAGGTAAACCTATTAGAGCTATTGATGTAGATTTTAGAACATGATTTGGACAAGAGATTTGGTTTTAAAAATTATCAGGCTGTCCAGTAATTCTTGTCTCCCTAATTTTCCCATGATAATGAATTGTATCTCAAAAAAATATTTGTTATCGCCATTTCTATGTTGTGGCCTTAGTTCGTATATTAAAAATACCATTTAGAATGAGACAGTGATTATAATACGCCCATGGTATGCTGGATATTATTTTTTTAAAACCTAATTTCTTGACGAATTCAGATTTTCAATTAATATATAGGCATTAAAATAAATTACCAAAGTCTTCTTCTACGTTTTTTTGGATTATTTTGAAATTGCTCTTGTAGATGTCATCTATGGTTGATCATAAACCAGTAACTGAATATTTTATAAGTATTTTCTTGATTTTCCAAGAAAAGCATGAATGGTAATCTGTAAACATTCTCATATTTTGAATCATAGACATTATATTGTTATGACCCAAATCCTTTGGCAATGATTAGAAAATAAATCTATTATGGTGGCCACCTAGTTCGTTCTTTATGAGTTCGTGTTGATTTTAAAACCTTTCTATTAGGACTGTGTTCCAGAATTTCTTGGAAATAGCAAACCAGTTTTTTTAAGTGTTCATATGGTGCGGTGTTATTGGAAAACTATAGCTTCCCTTATCTTAAAAAATACCTCAATTTTGGTTCAGTCTGGGTGTCACCGTATGTCACTGATATACATTATTTTTTGAATTACGTTAGATGTCTTGATTGATGTGGCTAATTGATTAGATCTTTAGCCAAAAGTTGGCAGTCAATATGAAAGCCTTAAACTCATGATTTTATTAGATCGCGAGCATTAATATGGCATGTCATATCCAACATTGACCTTGAGTGCTGTGAAATATGGTATTACACCAATATATAGATAATTATGATCTAGCGTCTTGGCTTAGATTCAATACATAATGTTTACTAGGAAACTAAATGTATTGGAATTTGAAAGGTTAAATTAAAGGGCTCCTTAATCAAAATTTTAGTATGATGATTTGAATTTATTAGATTTAAAACCTTATTATGTTGATTTGGATTTTATGAAATTAAATGATAGTGCCCCTTTTTCGTAAATGTTATTAGGCTTTAAGTATTAAGATAATATGTTATTTATCTTTTAGAGGAAGGGAAAATTAAAATAGAAAATGTTATCCGATTTTATGCTATCAGAGATAGAGAGAATATGTTATTTGTCTTTATGCTTTCAAATTAAAAAGGAAAAAGTTATTTGGCCTTATGCTTTAAATACTAAAGGAAAAATTTATATGGCATTATGCTTTAAATATAAAATGGGAAATGTTATTTGGCTTTATTTGACTTTATGCTTTAAAGATAGAGGGGAAATGTTATTTGGCTTTATGCTTTAAAGATAAAGGGGAAATGTTATTTGGATTTATTTGACTTATGATATAAATATAGAGGGGGAAAGTTATTTGGATCTATGCTTTAAATATAAATGGGGATATGTTATTTGGCTTTATTTGACTTATGCTATAAAGATAGAGGGAAAATGTTATTTGGCTCTATGCTTTAAATATAAAGGGGAAATATTATTTGGCTTTATTTTTTAAGGATAGAGGGGATATGTGATTTGGCTCTATGTTTTAAATATAAAGGGGAAATGTTATTTGCTTTATACTTTAAAGATAAAATTTTATTATTTGAATTTATGCTTTAAAGAAAAAGAGATGGTATTGCTTGGTATTATGCATAGAGATGTCAATAGGCTTATGTTTTTAAGATAAGAAAATATGATTAGTGCTTTTTTTATGAAGGGAATATTAAGTAGAAAATGGTATTGTCTTTATGTATTAAAGAGATAGAGAGAAATTGTCCTTATGCTTTCAAATTAAAAAGGGAAAATTTATTTGACTATATAGGCAAAAGGGAGAATATTATAATGGAAATATTATTATGAGTTTTATGCCTTGACTTTTTAGATAAAGGTATGAGGAATTATTTTTATGTTCAAGTTAGTGGAACCTGAGAAATTCTTAATATACTTTAGTAATCCCTTTGAAACATTATGAACAAACACCAACCATATCCCATAAACCCTAGATAAACCTTTCTAAAATACCTCCAAAAGTGGGAGGGTAATACTCAATATTGTGGGTAGACAATCTTGACTTCAAAAAATAATGATGGTGTGGGTAGGCAATCATCATGGAAATAAAATTAATGATCATACAGGTAGGTAATCATCATGGATCAGGGCTCTAACCACATTTTTGATGGAAAAGGTTAGAACGGGAGGTAATAAAGTGTTGTATGGGCATTCCTTCTAGGTTATCCCTACTAGTTATTGAGCAGAGGAATGTGTTGAATAGGTGATACTGATAGCATGATGGTATGGGACATCGTGTTGGTTAATAAACACACAATGTCGAGTGGTTACCAGGGTATTGGTAAAATCTTAGATGATGCTCTAGGGTAAATGGTTGATCGTCTAGCTCGAGCATGCATGCGGTAAGTCTTATAGGAAAAAAGACCTAAATACTAGGCAATCCTGTAAGACACAGGAAAGTAAGCGTTACACCTCCAGGTGATATGGGCCCTAGAGGATAAAAGAAACCCACTACCAATACTTAAGATCTCGAGAGGAAAGTGAAGTTCCAAAAGGTAACTAAGCAAGATCTGGCCAAATCCTAATCTCATGAGTATTATGGTTGCAATAGAATGGCACTCATGGAGATAATATCAACATGCTCACACTAGAAAAAGAAAGTTGATAAGAATTAAAATAAAGAAATTTTTTGACAATCAAGTGGTAGTGACTTGGGGTGATTTGACAACCAAGTGGTAGTGACTTAAGGTGTTACAGGGTTAGTATGAACATGCCTAGGAGTGACTGTTGGAGGAGGATGAGTCTCACCTATTTTGAGTTGAGCTTCTCGCTCCATAGCTTCAAACAAGTCTACCTCATAGCATTTCATAATGTCCCAAACATGATAAAATGATTTAAATATGTACCTCCCATAGGGCCCTTCAAGGGTATCATAGTTTGTCTTAGTTTCCATGTTTTCTTACTCTTCTTCATCAAGGTTAGGGTTCTCTCTATCAATCTGGTCATCTTCTTGAGGAACATAATTAGATTCTAGATGCCTTCACTAACTTCTATATAATAGAGCCATTAGAAGAAGTGAAAGGATAGAAGAGAAAATCGATGAAAAATACACAAGAAGGGTTTTAAGGTGTTTATTAATATTATTCTAATTATCAGCAAATAAATTAGTGATATTGTTTAAAATTTTTCAAAATAAAAGCATACAAGGATAAGATTTCCTAATTTGGCCACTAAGATGTGCTTTCACATTGGGTTCACCAAATATTTAGAGGGGGAAAACTGCCCTATCGCATATAATTCTTGGTTGTATCCTCTAGGAGACAAGGTGAACCATGGGGGTATGTTATAACTCTAAACTCAATGGGTAACCATGGTAAGGGTTCACTACGAACATTTTTAGGACTCGCTCCAAGTCTAGGGTGGAATGTGTTTGAATGTGTCACTTAAGTAAGCACCTACGTTTGGCCTTTCTAAAAATGCACTATAAAAAGGGAAAGAACAATATAAGATACAAGATTTAGGAAGACAAGAGCTATCTCTAGAATTATTATTTTCTTGAATGATAACTACCCCTAGGATTAAAAAACAAATCCTTTGAGAAAGGGTCCAAGGGAAATGCACAAACAAGGTTAAAACCCTAGATGCACACTATATGCTTTTATTTTTTCAAATGCCTAAAAATTTGATCAAATGCTTTTCTTTACTTGTGATATAGGTTTTTGAATAAAAAATAAATAGAAAGCAAACACCAAATAACCTAAATATATATTAGGGAACTTATCTTTTTCAGTGGTTGTTCCAAGATTTATCTTGTGTCCAACAATGTCCCACAACTTCAATCCTGCAAAATAACTTTACAAAACCCTTAAAAAAATATGATCAATTTTGGGGGGCCTACTTAGTATATTGTGTGACTATACTTGGAGTCATAGCAATCAAACCCCCTAGGTCATTTAAGCTAACCTTTAGAGTGGAAAAGCAAAATTTGACCTTTTTGGAAGACAAGCAAACATAATACAATGTAGCAAAATAGTATGATGAACAAAGTGTAGATTGTACAATTATTCTCTAGATGTAACATGAAATATAGATATAGGGTTTGGGGGTGAAATTTTTCCCCCAAGCCTATCACAAGAAAATTCATACCCTATACAGATAAACCATGATTTTTTTGCTAACCAGAAGCCTATCACAAGAAAAATCACACCCTGTATAGGGCAACCACAAGTTTAGTATTAACCCCATGTATATCATAAGTGAAATTGTGCCCTGTATAGGGAAACCATGATTTTTTTATTGATAAAATTGTACTTTTTAATTAAAAGGTATGAATTTTCAATAGAAATAAAAAGGAGCAGAACAATGTGAATAAACAAATAAAAGATGCACAATTTAATAGAATATGAATGCAAATGAGCAAAAACAACATGGTGGTAGTGAAAAAATAGAAAAATTATGAAGACCTCCAAGATAGTAGACTCCTCCTTAGGGATCCAACACTTATCCACTAAGAGAAACTAACACCAACTAAGAAGGTAGTAAAATAGCAATCCCACAACAAAAGAGCACTTATTAGCATGAACAATGAGCAAGTCAAGATTAGGATTCTCAAAAAGATTCATTAGGTTGCATGGATTGATCAATTGGATAGCTTGATGAAAAATAGGGGATCCAATCCTCATTTTATAAGAGTTTTGGATGAGGGAAAATAAAAATTAATCTCGATCAAGGGTCAACATCACAAAGAACCAACACTAGAAAGGGTTTTTGAGAGAAAAAAACCAAAGATGGTAAATTTACGCCCCATGTTGGATGACCATGAATTCATGATAGCTAGACCCATGTGCAATTTTTTGGTAATTTAGAAAACCAAACAAAGTCAAAATAGGACAAAAACTATACCATCAAAAATATCTTTTCAAGACCAATCCAATGGTATATATTTTGAAAAGAATGAAGAAGATTTGATGGGGGAAATATTGGCTCAAATATAACTCTAATTTTTTGAGACGAAAACTAAGGATCTAAGGAAAATGACTCATCTTAATGGGTCAATTTTCCATATCTATAGTAGAACATAACACAAGTTGTGACATATACAAGCTAGGATTACAGTGGAGAACAAGAGCTTTGAAAAAATGATGGCACAAATATATTTTTAGTTGTTGGTTTAAATTAAATTATTAAAATAAAAAATATGGTGGAACTAGATGTAGCATATGTGAGCTAAGGTTATAGTGGAGAAAAAAATATCTAAAAACAAGATGACATAAGTATGACATCTACAAGATAAGGTTGTAGTGGATAATAGTAGTTTTAAAAACATGATG
The DNA here is from genome assembly GCA_028583015.1 of Wollemia nobilis. Lineage (NCBI taxonomy): Eukaryota > Viridiplantae > Streptophyta > Pinopsida > Araucariales > Araucariaceae > Wollemia > Wollemia nobilis. The sequence continues at coordinate 555,806 of JAQPPZ010000613.1, read as the reverse complement.
ACATGGGTTGCAACATCTACGAGTTAGAATGGCATTGGAGAATAAAAGATCAAAAAACACGATGATATGGGGTGCAACTAATTTTTTGTGTTATATAATAGAGCACAATAGCACAAGCTATGGTATTTTTGAGCTAGGATTGCAATGGAGAATAGAAGCTCCAAAAACATGATAATATAGGTTGTGGCATATCTGAGTTAGGGTTACAATGGATAATAGAAGCCCTAGAAACATAGTGGCACAAGGCGTGACATCTATGAGCTAGGGTTACAATGGAGAATAAAATATTTGAAAATACAATATATGATGCAACTCATATTTTTAGTCCATGCCCTCCAAGGGTTTTTTGGGGGAATGCTTGGCTTATTAACAAAATTAAAATTAGGGATCCTTATATATTAAAAGTAAACATTACATATTTTGGAAACATGACAAAATGGGCTATAGCATTTGTGATCTAGGATTGCAGTGGAAAATCCTTAAAAACATGATGGCATAGGTTGTGGCACCTACGATCTAGGGTTGCAATAGATAATATAAGCTCTATAAATATGATGACACGGGTTGTGAATCATCTTTATGATTCATGAACTCCAAGGATTTTTTCTAGGGAATTCTTGGCTTCTTTCCAAAATCAAAATTAGGGACCCCTATATATTAAAACTGAACATACCAATTTAAGAGAAGAAAAGTTGGAATAACATGTGGCTAAAGCATTTGTATATCCAGTAAGAATTTAGAAAGAAATAACAAAGCCTATTGATGCTAATGGTTGCAAATGTGGAATCTATGACACTTGAGCTCTATCAAATCCATCTCCATTGATACTAAAGGAGAAAAACTCAAAATTGTCATAATAGAGTAGAAACCTAGACAAGGACAATAAAACATGGGCAGAAAGTTGAAGGGGAAGAGAACTGGGGAGGAAAGTAAGGAATAGTAGATATTGATCTCCTTTTAGACTAAGAAGAGGAATATTTTTTAATATTAGTGATAGATTCTATGAAACAACACAAAACATACAATAATAATCTAATATGAAAGCTTATAGTCTCAATACCAATAGGGGACCATATGAAGAAGTGGGTGACTAATCACTAGAATGTTAAAGGACATGTGGAATTCTTCCTTTTGCCAAAAGGTTTTTTCCTCATCTCTGTCAACAATAAGGAAGACTATCGTAGGGCTATTATAGGAGGCCCATGGTTTATAGGTAGATCTAGTATATTTCTCAAGAAATTAACTTCTAGCTTTAACCCTTACATTGATATTAACTTTTGAAGCTATAAATGTAAAGGAAATGCAACCACAAGTGTGGAAATAAGCATGCAATGTTATAACTATGATATTGGCTAACTAATATGCACGAAAATATGATAAGAAACTTCTAAAATAATGCAAGAAATAACTATTAATGAAAATGTAGACACCGAATCTTAGCCGCTTGTCATCCACATCCAATCACCACCATATATCATTTATTTATATATATTTATGTTTAGATATATATAAATGTAAATATTATATATATTTATATTTATTTATTTAATATAAATATATTTATATGAATAAATCACAACCACCCATCACAATCTAATCTTAGCCATCCATATAACTTGATTTGTGTCACATATCAAATATATAATCTTAGCCATTCATCATGATTTAATCTCGGTCACCCGTTGGTGTCGTTGAAACCCTAACATGTTGAAGGTAAGTTATAAAAGATCATTCACTTTTGTGAATGAGATTAAGCAATCAGTTAATTAAAAATTTAGAGATATTTAGATCCATTACATCCACCCCCATAAAAACCCTATAATTTTACTAACCCTTTCCATACTCGCCACCATTACATCATCTATTTTTGACTAGAACCCCTATGAACTAGATCTGGTTTTGTAGTACCCTTCTTAGAAACGATCGAACATTATCGAGTGTCCCCAAAAAACTACTGAGCATTCCAAGAACATTGCAAGGCATTCATAGGCATCCCAGAATGCTCCAAGGCATTTCCTAGTCTCTAGTTTGTTGTCGATAAACCCTTGAATGCTTCTAGGAATTTGAGCACCATCATATCGTAGAATTATAAATGCAAATCAGAATCATAGGTATAATATTGACAAGGTAAAATATTTATTGCTTTATGACTCAATTTTTCGTATATAGCTTACATTTGATTATTGTAACACTTAGGATTTGTGAATTTGTTTCATGAAGGGGCTCACATAGTGGATCCCCCGCACATGCTACTAACTTTTTTGGTGTTGATGATTTTTCTACAGGTACAAGAATCCTATTCTTGATATCTATTGCAGCTTGGGTGGTCCTGTAAGGATACACAAACACACCCACAACTTGTTTGGAGTAAAACACGATGCTAAAGACACAAAATATTCTTTGTAAACAAGGGTTTTCAAACCCTTCAATTGTAACTATTGTATCAACACATATTATATTGTAACACTGGAGATCAAAGCTCTCAACATATTAATACAATATTATCTCTTCAATGTGCAATATCTTTTGTGTTGTTTTCTATATTTTATCTTGGTTTTGTTTCTTTTTACTTTATAAAATGGCAATCACGGTGGGACCCCCAAAGGGTTTCTTATGTTAATATACCTTGTCAATATGATCTACATTTTCTAATTTTTTTGCAAGTTTTTAGAGATTTTATCATGCAAAAATCATGAAAACTAGGATTTTTGGGAGCAATAGGATTTGATCTATGGCTGCACAGATGCCCTACCACATCCAAGAGGTGCCCCACCATGTACAAGAGACACATCACCATATCCAAGAGAATTTGCACCACATCCAGGAGAGTTGGGAAGAAATATGTAGGCTTCCTGGTAAGTCTTGATCAAACCCTACCTCCATTTTTTTGTGCTTTTTAAAGAGAGATTGAAAAGAAATATCTACTTTCTATTTAAAAAGCAACACATTTTGCATCTTATGCATTTACAAAAATTTCTTCATATAGTTTACACATAGGATATATCTGCATTTTTGCATCCATGTTAGTTGCATTAGAATATTCATCACATTAAATGTAAGTTTTTGTTGTTTTGTGATGTTTTTACTCTTTACTTTGAGTGATGTTTGCTATAATATAAAAAATCATAAATAGATGCACTTGAGGCTAAAATATATCGCTTACTACTTTTTTAAGTTGGAACAAGTTATTGGTACTTGAGCTTAGTCCCATTATTGGAATCACTTGATGATTCAGGGTGGAAGAACTAGGCAAACTCTCCATTGTTGGAATTAGTTAATGATTCAGGGTGGATCTTAAGAGGTGTAACCTAGGTTATTTTTGGGAACTTGGCATTGGTATTCTTGATCACCAATTTGGTTGAGTAGAAGAGAGTTTCTTGGAAATTGTATGAACACCATAGACAACAAAAACTTAAGAAGAATCATACACAATTGCATGTTTCACATTTAACATCAGTGAGTTGCACTTCACCACCAACCATTGATTAAGGCCAGTTATGGTGGGTTTCATATCCATTTTTTGTCTTACCCCATACACACCTCAGCAAATCGTGAGTAAATTTTTCTAAATTTCATCACTAGAAAAGTTCTCATTTGCCATCCACCTTAGGAACCCATCTTGCATAATTTTTTAAGGTTAGTATCTGCACAAAAAAACATATGAACCACAAAAAAAATGTTACAAGGAATAGGATTCAATTATTTGTTTGATTATGTGTGCTTTTCATTATCATTGCATCTTTCCACACACATATCACACATTCACTACCCCATTTGGCTCATTATCTTATGGTTTCAACTCAAATCCAAGCTAAAATCATGAGTCAAGAATCTACCAACCAACCCACTTCATCCATGGAGTGCTCCACATCTTCCCTAGTCACTTTTGTGTCTAACCTAGCTAGCCCAACATAGACAAGCTATTTTAATTTATCTACAATACCCTCACACATAGTATTTACTTTGAATGTTGATGTGATGCACAAAGCCATCCACACCTCCATCCCAAAAACTGAGCCTTCTACACCGATTGACCATCGTACTACATACATAGACATGGAAAAATTTGGGGCTTATTTAAGACCAACCAAACCAATCGTAGAATAGCTTAACATCCTGCACAATCAAGTTTCTTATTCTTAGTTGGAACTTGCTCACTCTCATCCCCACACCTTCAGACAAGTCTATACCAACCCTCTTTTGGAGGTATCATATACACCTTCACATCACATGTCAACACCACAAAATAGTCAAAACACTTCCATCCCATATACCTACACCACCACTTATACCAATTCACTCTATGAGGTACATGTCAATGCAGCTTCGCAAATTCCATCTACCATTCCATCCACTACCCTTCATTCTATTGCAATTCCTTTCACAACTTACCCTCCACAAACATCCACCTACATTGCAAACACCTACACCTCACACACATCCACATCCATCACACCCACATAATCTAATTTAGAAATTTCCATACAAAAAACATGGCAACACCTCAACCAATTGCTCATGGGCTAGCAAGACACTTATTCTTTTACCCAAAAACAAAGATAGGTGGTAGATTTTAAACCACATTCCATCCCAAGCCAACACACCTACTTCACCTCAAGCCCATCCTGGGTATCACAACCTGTATCACAACCTTCTCAAGTTGTTATCCCCACACCCCAAATCACCCATGCCAAACCCGTTTCCACAACCTAGCACATTCACATTCCCAAAACATCATCTCCATTTCACCAACAACAATCATTGCATCACCAAGTCCAACCCCATTATCAACATTACCAAATGCTCTTCAATCCATCCGATCATCAACACCACATCCCATATCAACAATTCACCACTCTACATACCCCACCTTCACATAATCATCAAGCAATTCAAGGCTTCCACACACATAGGGAGAATTCTAATATCCAAGCAATGCAATAATATATTGATACCTTGATTCTACACACTCCTGGTATGATGTACCAGAAGCCTACCCTAAGACAACTAATCAATCAACCTATTCATTTTTTGTTACCATCACTACCATATCCGGAAGACTTCATAGTACCAAAATTTGATAAATTTAAAGGGACTGAGGACCCTAGGGAGCACATCAACACATTTATCCACTCATGTTTTTGGATTCAAGATCAAGATGCTTTGATGTTCAAAACTTTTCCTTAGATATTGGGGGGAGATACTCAAGACTGGTATAACCATCTCCCTCACCACAACATTTACACATTTTGGATATATTTTCCCTTAATGTTCACAAGAAACCCACATTGACTAACATGTACAACTTAGAAAATTTGAAGAAGAGTCAGTCTATGATTTTGGAAACCATTGGAGGGTAGTTATCACTAAGTTTCCATTCTCCCTACCAATGGAAGAACTAACCCAAATATCGCAAGGAGTTGTTTAAAACCCATATCCTTGTTATTGCAACTACAATAATATAGAACATTCAATGAAGATATAACCTAGGTTCGTGTCATTAAAAATATAAAAATCTAAGAGGGTGATATAAAGCCTAAGAAAAAGAAATGGCAAAATAAGGACCAATAAAAAGAAATTATTTTAGCTAGTCAAAACCAAGTAAAGTGAATCAAGTGGTCCTAAGTCAGTCGACAATGACTCAACAACAACATCAACTAGTGCAACAAAAACTGCCACAAGTATCCTATCAAGTGGTTCCACCATCCTAACAACTTCACAACATAGTGCCAACTATGGAAAATTACTAACATTGACAATCTGATCGATAAGACTACATATTCATACCTTTGCCTGAATCATACATCTCTCTCTTTCATAGGTTGTATGACACAAACGCTATTGCCTTTCCCAAAACCATACCAAAATATCAAGTTAAATTTGGTAAGAGCTATAAGGAGCATTTATTTTATTATTTTCATTGACATAAAAGGTATGGTATTAACAACTGCTAGTCATTTAAACACATGGTGTAAGATTTGATAGAGCTAGGGGCCATCAATTTTAGTAGTCCTTTGTCCCAAAAAACCAAAACCTTGGTATATAACATACACCACTTCCTCATCATGAGGAACAAAAACAAGCAATAGGGGGTCAAAAATCAAGACTCCTCCTAATCAATTCAACCATGTACAATAATGCCAAGGTTTTTTTGGGGGCTATTCATATAGTTACCCAATGTCAAAGAAGAACCAATAGAAAAAATAAACAACATTAGGTAGTTCAACCTCCTATAGCACCTTAAGCAAGCATGTCTCCTAAACCTACCAATTCCTCATCACCCATCTATTTACAATTCATCCCAACCCATTTACCTTACAAGTCATCCATATCAATCCACTCATATTCCAAATCATCCACAACAACCCATCATCTCACTTAGTAGTTAGTTTATGACTAACTTTAAAATAACTTTAGCCAAACTATCTATCTATGAGCTCATACAACAATCTCACCCACACCATTAGGCATTAATGGAAATTTTAAAATTTATTGAACTCCAATCCCAAGACACTGATGCCTTCAATGATTTTGTGAGGAGTATTCAAATGTGCATAGAGCCTTCCATAACATTCTATTATTTTGAAATTTCATTAGAATCAATGGATCCTCCATTGCATATTATAGCTCAAGTTGATAGGAAGCCATTTAAATGAGTGCTAATTGATATTGGCTCCTCAATCAATATTATCACCACATCCTCCCTTCAACATCTCAATATTCCACCATCACACATAACCAAATCCACATTCACCCTAAGAGCATTCCATGATGCTCTATTTTCCACAGTTGGCACTATCATTTAACCCATAGAAGTGGGGGTAAAAATATTGCATGCCATGTTCCACATCTTGAAGGGTTCCATGGCTTACAATTTACTCCTTGAATACCCCTAGATTAAGGAGATTAAATGTGTCCCTTACATACTACATCAATGCTTAAAATATGTACATGAGGGATAGATCCATTGCATACTAGCAGACATCAAATTATTTAGGTACTACAACTTCATTTTAAATCCCTACTAATCTACACTTCCATATACCCACTTATTCTTAACACCATCAACCACATCATCCACCACTTCTTCATTTAAATCTCCCATTCCTAAGGAGCTTCTTATCACTACCTCACATTAGGCATCCACTTCTACACCCCCACCCTCATCACAGTTGGCTACATGTACATGTGGTCGAACCCAATCCACACTATCCACATTATCAACATAAACATCCACTACCATTCCATCTACATCATCAACATCAACATACACTACCATTCTATCCACATTAGCATCATCAACCATACATTAAATCCTTAAACTAAATTCATCTACCCTCCATCTATTGATGTCTCACAAGTCAATTTAATAGATTGTGAGATGTCATTCCAGCACACATCCCTCCAATTACCTGAGTCACCAGTGATTGATGAACCTTCCACTTCCACATACATTCCGTCCACTTCATCCACATCCTCAGAACTTGCAATCCACCTCACCAATTTTGGAATTGGTGAATACATGGTCCAATATGTCATGGTTAAATTGCTAAGTGTCCAGACTATTAAGAATTATGATTGCCCACGTGATCCACCCTTATCCATAGGATCAGTGTATACTATGGGTTCAATGCCTAATAAAATTAATTCTATATATGGGGGGTTGATTACTCATTCAATCCACCTTCCCTAGATGAACCTAAACAACCAACCCTTGCCAATATAGAGCACATGACTAGTTTTCCTTCATGATACTTCCATCAAATCAATTGGTAAGGATGTGGTCTAGGATAACATGAACAAAATGCACACCATAATTAAAACTCCATATTGAGAAGTGCATGACCGATCAGGTTTGGGACACCACTCTCATTCTTCCACTTCCTATTTTGAACAAGATTTCCAAAGCCTGCATTTAGGTTCAGATGAAGAACCACCCATAATGATGACTCTGAGAAGGACTTATTTGAAAAATGTGATGTCATTTCGATAGATTCTAATGAATACAAAGAGGAATTAACCTCAATAATTTCATTCACAAAATAGGATGAGAATTATCTCATAATGTTCTCCTAAGGGAGTGAGCTGAGCCAACCGATGAACCACCACCTCCATCTCATCCACTTCACCAGAACATTTTGTAACATATGTACATAATTAAAAATAAAAATAAAAACAAACAAAAAACAAAAATTTTGTGCATTGCATGTGCATGGATTTTATCATTTGCATTTACAAGTGTTGCTTCTTACTATTCAGGTTCCTAAGGTTCCTTCACCAATATCAAAAAATAGGACCAACCTACCCTTCACATTGTCAACTACTATCCCCCACTAAGTCAACATGAATTCTGTTGACTTATTTACCCCACTTTGTAATCCTTACAATTTGGCAAAGCCAATTCCAATTAACATTAGCCTTATTGATATGGAATGGATTTCATCACCACCATCCTTTGCCAAATTTGTCATTTTTGAGGAATTTTTAAGAGCTTCCACTGCTTACATTCCCCTGCCACCTTCACCTTTGCCTTCACCCTCGGATCTCGAGGTTTTCTAAGTAGACATAGAAGAGACTGATTTAGAATAATTTGATAATGTCATTTATTACATTCACCTAATCCCATTGCCCCATAAGCTTGAGAAAGGTTCACACATGGAAATTAAGATACTATCGATGTGAACCTTAGCACAGATGTGGACAATCCACAAATTGTTAAAATTGAAATTTTTTTTTGATGAACAAGAGAAATTGATAGCTCTCCTCAAGAAGGAGAAGGGAATATTTGCATAGTCCATAAAGACATTTCTAGGCTTAACCCTAACTTGGTTGTCCACAATATAGCCTTGCATATTGATGCTAAGCCGATCAAACAAAAACTAAGAAATATTCATCCTACCATTGCCCTCATGGTCAAAGAAGAGCTTCAAAAGCTATTAGATGTGGGTTTCACTATATCCATTGACTATCCTGTGTGGCTTTCAAACATGGTACTCATTTGCAAGACTAATAGGGTGATACACATTTGCATTGACTTTTTATACCTTAAAAAAGTGTGTCCTAAGGATGAATTTCCTCTACCAAAAATCGATACTCTTGTCAACACTTATATTGACCATGAATGCTTTCTCTAATAGATTATTTTTTAGAATACAACCAAATTCAAATCAATCTTGATGACCAACACAAAATAGCATTCACAAAACCTTGGGGAACTTTTTTTTACAAGGTGATTCCATTAAGCCTTAAAAATGTAGGTGCCACTTATCAATGTGCCATGACATACATCTTCCATGATTACATGAACAATATCATCAAATATTATGTGGATGATATCTTCGGAAAATATAAAACTCAACAAGAGCACATTGGTGTATTAAAAAAATCTTTGATCGACTTCTAGAGCATAATGTAATTTTGAACCCCAAGAAGTGTGTCTTCAGTGTCACCTCAGGTAAAATTCTAGGATTCATTATCTCCAAGTGAGGCATTGAAGTGAACCCAAAAAAATTCAAGGCCATAATGGAGATGCCTCCCCCAAAAAACTTGAAAGAGTTGCATAGTTTACAAGGAAATATCCAATCGATCTATCATTTTATTGTGCAACTCTCAAAAAAATGCAGGCCATTCAATCACCTACTACAAAAGGGGGTGACTTTCTATTGGATATATGAATGTCAAAAAGCTTTTGATAACATCAAACAATAATTTATTTCTCCACTAGTCTTAGCTCCTCCTCGTCCAAGGGTCCCCTTCTATATTTATGTTTCAGCAATGAACTTTTCTTCAGGGACAATTCTTGCTCAAAGGAATGAAAACAACTAAGAGAAAAATTTCTATTACATTAGTAAAATATTGGTAAGCTATGAAACCAAATACGCTCATGTAGAAAAACTATGCTTAGCAATGGTTTTTGCCACTAAGAAATTTAGACATTACATGCTAAGACACATAATGTATGTCATAGCTTGAGAAATTCCTTTTCATTTCATGATGTCTCACACTTACAATAAAATCCACACCATAAAGTGGATAATGCTTTTAACAAAATTTGATCTTGAGTTCATCAACCAAAAATCCATTCAAAGGTCAGGTAATAGTCGATCATCTTATGGAAGCTCCATTTCCTAGTGATCAACCATTTATTATTGAGATCCTAGATGATTTGGTATTTACCATCACTGCACAAGAAGAAGATTTCATTCCATATTAATATGTTGATATCACCCTATTCTTTGATAGTTCTAAGTGCAAAAAAGTACAATGTGTAGGAATTATATTTCATACACCCTAGGGGGTACCAATTTCATTATCATTCAAAATTGATTTACCATGTACAAATAATAATCTAGAGTATGAAGTCTTAATACTAGGATTTCAAGCAACCTTAGCTATGAGCATAAAGTGTATTAGGATATTTTTTGATTCCCAACTTGTCGTTCATCAAGTAAATGGAGAATACCAATGCAAAGAACTAGTCCTAAAACTTTATCATGAATTAGCAATGAAATTGCTTGCAAAATTTGATTGGTATGAAATTAATAGCTTGCCTATATTTACTAATAGATTTTTAGATGTGATACCCTATATAGGATCACTGATTCTAAAGAATATCAAAGGAGATGTATAGCCATTAATTGTCACAACGATCTCTAAATATACAATTTCCTGTACTGATTCTAAATATGAGAAGGATGTTTGATTTATTCATGCAGATTCATATGAGCCTTAGTCTAGCCAAATAAAATTCTTCCTTAAGTTTAGAATACTCCCATCTAACATGTCACAAAATTCCAAATGGACTTTAAAAAAAAATGTAGCTCATTTCACTCTCTTAGGGAACATGTTGTATAGTATAGCTATGATGGAGTCCTCCTTTGTTATCTCAAGCCTATAGAGGCCCAAAGAGCAATATCAGAAGCTCATGATGTTACTTGTGATGGTCATTTTAGTGGAATGGCCATTGCAATGTGAATTTTATGCATGTATCATTATTTCCCTACCATGGAACGTGACTGTTGCATCTATGTCAATAAATGTCAACAATGTCAACAACATGCTAATTTAACTCATGAACCATCACAAGAATTAAAACATATTTAGAGTCTTTGGCATTTTCACAATGGTATTTAGAACCAATTGGTAAAATCTCACCTCCTTCCTCAAGATAACATACATTCATCATCACTATCACTAAATACTTCACAAAGTGGGTCGAGGCAATTCCTCTAACCAGTATGACAACACCTCGAATTATGGAGTTTATACTTTAGCATATCATCTATCATTTTGGTATACCCTTGAAAATTATTTTTGATAATGGTAAGTCTTTCAAGAACAAGGATGTTCAAGCACTTTGTGAAAAATATAATATCCAACATAGCTTCTCGACTCCTTATTACCCACAAAAAATGGACAAAATGAGGCAACCAATAAAACCTTGATTTTTATTCTCAAGAAACTAGTTAAATAAAATCATCAATATTGGCATACACAAATCCCCTTGGCATTCTGGGCTTATAGAACAAGCATTTGCTTGCCTATTGGGGAAACACCATTCTCATTGGTCTATGGTGTTGAAGCAATCATACCTCTTGAGCTTGAGATCCCCTCACTATGAATTTCATTGCAAGAATTCATAGATGATGACAATGCTAGACAAGCACATATTGACCAACTTACACTCCTTGATGAAAGGTAAATCAATATCTTGAAGCAACTACGGGTTTACCAAGATCATCTCAAACATGCTGACAATTCCAAAGTCCATCTACATGAATTCCAAGTAGGAGATCTTATCCTTTAAGAAAATCAATAAAACACTAATGCATTGTCGTATCTCCTAGATAAATTCATGGCTAATTGGTTAGGTCCATACATTATCACCCACAAAGTGGGTCAAGGAACATATAGACTTTCCAGTCTAGAGGGAGTAGAAGAGCTTGAACCACTTAAAATTATCCACTTGAGAGTATCTCATGATTAATGTGATTTACATATATGTATATACATGGATAATATACAAAAACATCATCCATATACATTGCATTTATACACATTACTTTCAAAACATTACATTTCACACACTCATTTTACACAAACACATTCATTGCCATTTTAGTGCATTTCATCCACCATACTAGGGGTCATTTGTTCAGTTTAGATAATAATTGATCCAATACATATTTTTTCCTTAATCAGGGGCAGCCCCAAGTTCACATCCACTTCATTACACCATTTCATAATTCAATTTACCATTTGCACTATCACCTCATTACCACTAGGTTTTTTTGGTCACTCAACCACTCCTAGTGTTTCAAAAAAACTCCAATACATGTTGAGTTTTCTCTAGGACCAAGTCACATTTTCACTAAGAAAATATTGAGTTCTAGGATTTGACTCTAACATTATTGAACCAAACACATTTCACACATATTAAAAACATCTTGTGTCAAAGAGGGATAATACCATAATTAGGTTGAGCCTTGAAGTGAAAAAGGTCATCTTTGCTTGTCCCATTATGCACATTGTCCAAAATAGAAAATTGTGGTCTTCATCACTACTCACATTGCTAAAATAAATGAATGACTAATAAGGATAGGGTAAAATTCTTATCACACTTTGGTTGAGAATATAATTCCCCAAATCTCTAAATATTTTACACATTACACACAAAATATCATCAAGTTGTAAGGATAAAACTACATTTCCATATAGATGGTTAGGTAGTTTAAATCCCTTGATATTATATATCATATCATTGGACTATGGAGCTAATCTCCACTAGGGCTATAGACACTTGACTAGAAGCGGAGTACACTCATGCGTGACAACACATCTCTTTCTTGAAGAGATCTCTAATTGCATATAAGGACAAGCTAACTTTTGGGTCTCCTCAATGATAGATTTTATCTCAATTTACTCAATATGGATTAATGAACTCACTTGCACACACATTAGTTCTTGATTATTTTGAGTCGTTATCATGTTCTCGATTGGTAAATGAACATCCACTACACATATATTTGATCTTAGAGAAATTAGATAGAACTTAGTGAGTTTATTGGAAATCACTAGAATGTTTGAGTCTTTATAAAAAAATCCCACATCAGCCATCCATAAATCAACACATAATCCATATCATTATCCTATCATTACATGATTCTTCCATTTCATATACCACCATTTTGGTGCCCCTGATTAAACAACAATGATAAAAAATGGTCAAATAAAAATCTAAACTATGAATGATCATTAGAGCATTAGTTCATTTGAATTCATATACATCATCATTATATTATCATACATCACATACATATATGCATTCACACAAACATCCACACAAATTCATAACACAAAAATAAAAGTCACGTATATATAAATATATATATATATATATATAATCACATGTACAATGAATTCCCAAAGGCTACATACACTGGAGCACCAAGTATCATGTACAAAAAGTGCATCTAAGCACTAACTATCACCCATAGTAAGATCCCTATGATCCTGAAGGAACCCTAGACCTAGAGACACTATATCTAGAATCACTAAGCCCAATAGAATCTGTTACAAAAGAAGAGGTCGATCTGGTAGCCCAATATGGTGCCGCATGACAAAATCCTAGATATATACCTCATGAGATCAAAGGCATAGTATATCATGATGTTGATGAGAGTCCCTCTATGCTATATTTACCTAGAGCCTCGCTATAGTATCTGCTACTTTTTCTATCATCACCCGTGCCTCTAGCTCTATCCATAGTTGAGCAATCTCTACATATCGCGCTGCCACCGTCTTTCTAAACTAGTCCTACTCAACCTCAAACCTCACCCACTCCTCCTCAATCTGAATTGGAGGTCTTTATGTAACCTCCTCCATATCATCCCTATCACCATCATCATTTCCAATCTCTAGAAGCTACTTTGCTTCATTCCTTGCCTGCCTACCTCTATTGGACTGATGATGTCTCTAATGTTGGGGAGCCTCCTCTACCATTGCCTCCTCCTCATATTCACTACCCTCCCCAACCACCTGACTTGGTACCCATAGAGGTTGTGAAGCAAACCAAGCCTCATACTCCACTATGGTCCTAGCATCACCCATATTTAGGATATTTATCTCCTTATCATCCATATACTCCACCCACAAATCCTCCACATAGGGTAGACTCGACTCATCTACTTGATACTTATAAAGAACAGGAGACTCAAGTATCCCCTAGCTTAGCTTGAACTACATAAAACTTGAGAGAACTGGATCAGCTCCACCTCACTCCCATGCTAGCCAACCATCCATATGGTTTTCCTCACTCTCTGTAGCTACTATCTATCACTAGGAAACCTATCCTCTCATCATGGACTCTAATACACCTGATATGATGCCAACCCTACCAATAGATCTTTGTACTTCTAGCCACTATGATCAGGATACATCAACTACACTTCATCAACCAACCACTATATCATCACATAGGGTTGATCCCTATCCCACTCCTCATAGGATAGTCCCATGGGATGAGCCATATTGAAGTGCTCCCACCCCCAACATTGTAGCAATACACTTCAATCCAACCCTTTTCATCCCCATATCCTCACCTCATATAGCTCCATATACATATAAACTAGTAGCATAGGTGCCTATGCATAGACTCGAGGCTCATTGATCATGTTGTACACTAGCTTAATCATATTCCTTTGGAATCGACACTCGATGTTATTAAGCACCAATATGTTGGGCAAAAAAAACATGATCAAGTTAGGTAATACCTTTAAATCCTTCCTCACATACATAAAAAAATACCTTATCCCTCCACCCCTAACACTCACATCCCTCCATCCATATCCAAAAATATACCTCATCTCATTTTCTTTATCATGTCAAACTTGGACATGCAACCCCTCCATCGACACTCAAAAGATGCATTATACATATTTCAATGTCACATTCATCTCCCATATTGGGAGCTAGAAGGTTATCCTATCTGGATCCCATATCTCAGCCAAGGCTAAGAGATATACCTTATCTACCCTCACCATCTCAGTCCGTGCTACCCTAGCCAACCCATATCCTTCAACTTTTCCTAATAGACCTTCTTTAAGTCCTTTCTCACCCCTAGTATGATAGGTGAGAATCGATGTTGAGCCTCGAATACCATCAACTACAACACAAAACAATAGTAAATACATTAGCATCACATTCATTGCAAGAAAAAAAACATTACAAAAAATCCAAACAAGATTTCCAAGGGCTTACTTTAGCCACCTATGCCTCCACATCTGCTATCACATCCACTCCCTCTATTACCATTTTCACTCCACACTCATTCAAACTCCTTCACACTCACTCCTCTCCTTTAGACACTACTTCTAGAACTTATGAATGCAATAATGAATCCAATTTGGCCTCTATAACACTGTTATAGCCAATTTTTGTGCACTCAAACACCCTAGGGTATCTGTAGAGCATAGATAAATGTTACCCTACGTCTACCATGTGGTAGATGCTCTCTTGCATTTGTTCTTGATGTATATTCTGGTCTACGTCTAGCTTTAAAATATTTTAAAAAGACCAAAATGCTAAAAAATATAGCTTACCTTAACATAATAACCTTGTATTTCATCCATCCATCCATATCATCATTCCATTATGTTTTATGAAGATACAGATCAATTTGGATGCTTCATTTTTGTTTTTGACCAAAAGTCACAAAAATGCCAAAATCATGTATGAAAGCCTCAAAATTGCCCAAAATTTCTCAAAAATACCATATTCAACATCTGATTCATTCATCACAACATTCCATCTCATTTTGTGATAACATGGATTGATTTGGGTAGTTAACACTTGATTGCGATCAAAAGACAAAATTTCCAAAAATTACCTCAAAAACATTCCAAAACAATTCCAAGTTTCATAAATCATCCAATTCACTCATAAATGCATCTCCATATCTATTTTACATCACACATTGTCATTCCACATTGTTAATTTCATTTTTGATTGCATTTCCACCCCATAATTTGCCAATTTCACACACAGTTTCAAGTGAACCTCGTATGTAGTGGTTTACTCTATTTTCCCTGGTGATTGCAGCAATTATCTATACATGCAATTTTGTAGGATGGGTATATCACCATAAGGACACTTGCCTATCATCCAAAACCCTCTTGTTCAAAATCAAATTACATTTGGTCTCTCATTTTTTGAGTGAGACTATGCTCATATTAATTTGCTCAAAAATAGTTGTCATTGATGGCCTTGTCCGTGGGGTTTAAAACACTGATAATTTTTAGTACATCATCTCCTTTACATTAATAGTCATTGAGGATAAGTTTCCAATAGGATGATTTGTTCCAAGTGAAGGAATTTATCAACAGTCACTATACGGTCACATTCTCCCATGTCATTTTGCATTTTCATCACTTTACATTTCAATGATACCAAAAAAACACATTCTTCAACAACACAAAACCACCCAAAACTTGGGGCAACCAAATTTTATTTTTATTTCCCACATCGATATACACTCATTTACATCACATATTATCACCCACAATTGGTAACAACCCCTTTTTGTGGGGCATAAAATAGAATCAATCATTGCATCATCATCTATGTCATTTTCCTAAAATTTTCATCATTCAAATCATCCATATTTCCAAAAAACAACTTGCATATGTTGGGATAAAAATAGAATACACCATTCACCCATATTTACATCACACACAATTGGAAAAAACCCCTTTTCTATTGGGGGCAAAGAATAGAATCAATCATTGCATCATTATCTATATCATTTTCCTAATATTTATATCATTCAAATCATCCACATGTCCAAAAAATCCCTTACATCTATTGTGGCAAAAATATAACACATCATTCACCCACATTTACACCCACATTATCATCCACAATTATATCAATTGGCTCATGAGAATCATTCTTCATTGATTCATCAATTGAAGGGCTAAACTACATCCACATTCTTTTTATCTTCAGGATCTTCTTGTGCTCCAAAGAAAGTACTTCACTAAACCACGTGTCTCTTGTTTTTGCACCGCATTATGTTTCACGTAATGTGATACAAAAAGGGGCATATATAGACACCAAATCCTAGCCACTTATCATCCACATCCAATCACCATCGTCCATCATTTATTTATATATATGTTTATATATATAAAAGTAAATATTTTATATAATTATATTATATATATATTTATATGAATAAATTGCAGCCACCCATCATAATATAATATCATCCATCCATATAAATTGATCCATGTCACATATCAAAGACATAATCTTAACCATTCATCATGATTTAATATCGATTGTCTGTTGGTGTCGTTGAAACCCTAACATGTTGAAGATAAGTTATAAAAGATTATTTACTTTTGTAAATGAGGTTAAGTGGTTAAATAATTCAAAAGCTAGAGATCTTCAGAGCCATTACATCCACCCCCATACAAACCCTAATGTTTTGATAAACCTTTCTATCCTCACCACTGTCGCATCCTCTATTTTTGATGACCAAAATCCCTATGAATCAGATATGGTTTTCCAGTACCCTTCCCAGAAACCCTCAAACATTGTTGAGCATCCTTCGAATGCTACTAACCATTCCAAGAATGTTGCAATGCATTTAAAAACCTCCTAGAATGCTCCAGGGTGTTTCCTAACCTCCAGTTTGTTGTCGACAAACCCTTGAATTCTTCTAAGCATTCAATCACAATCAGATCATAGAAGAAAGAATGAAGATTATAATCATAGGTATAATCTCAATAAGGTAAAAAATATTTATTGCTTTACAACTCAATTTTTCCATATCTAGCTTACATTTCATTATTTTAGCACTTAGGGTTTGTAGATTTGTTTCATAGAGGGGCTCACTCAGTGGAGTCCCCGCACATGCTATTGACTTATTTGGTGTTTATGATCTATCTATAGGTACAAGAATCCTATTATTTATAGTTGTTGCAGCTTGGGTGGTCCCATAGGGATACACAAGCCCACCCACAACTTGTTTGGAGTAAAAGATGACGTAGAAGACACCAAATATTCTTTGTAAACAAGGGTTTTCAAACCCTTTGATTGTAACTATTGTATCAACAAATATTATATTATAATATTGTTGGACATTTTGAGTCCCTAAGCTAAAATGTTGTCATTGATGTCAAAAGGTTATTTGATGTCAAAAGGATCTATGATGGCATGCACTATGTTTTGTGAAAGTGCAAGGAAGGGTTTTTGTGAAAACCAAGGTAGGAAAAATAAAAGGTTTTATTTAAAACCATGGATGGCAGATTTGAAATGGGTTTTTCTTAAAACCCAAGTTGGCTTTTCGTTTCATCGAAAAATGTGCCCTGGTGATGGAGATATTTAATTTTAAAGATTTAGTTTAAATTTTAATTATTTAAAATTTAAATTTAAATTTTAAAATTAATCAAAAGTTTTCCCTCCATTTTTCGTCGACGTCGACTTTTATTCTTCCCCATCCGCATCGTGTATAAAAGGCGCCTTGTTAAGCAATGGTTTATGTCCTCCGAAATTCGAATGATAAATCCTCTTTTGCAAAAGTTATCCTCCTCCGAAATCGTGCACTATTGACGGTGAAGGTTTGGGAGAAGCGTAGTTTGTAAGTTCGTGGGTGCCAAGAGGAAGTACTTCAAGCATGAAGTGGAATAGCTTCCACGTGGGAAGCTTAGCCCACTTGGTGGGTGGAAGGAGTGCAAAGGCGCACTCACTGCTGCAGGTCTCGGGTTCGAGTCACCCGAAATTCATTTTTCGCTTGTGTGTTGTCATCGCAATTTTTGGAGCAGAAAATAATTTTTTCCAAGGTATGTCATCACCACAATTTTTGGAGATTGAGATATAAATGTTTTAATTTGCCTAAGCTAAGGTTAATGCATCATTATTGAGGGTTTGCCATGGTGGTATAGTTTATGAGTTGTGGCTTATATTTTGCACTAGTTGATGTGGGATTTTTGCATTAAGGAGCTTAGTGAGTTGTGCATTAGTGCAAAGTGTTTTTAGGAGAAATAAGGGAATGGTAAATGGTTGTGGTGATATTCATGCTATGCTTAATTAGATAAGGAAATAATTATCTTTAATTATTTTCTAGTGGTGGATGTGATTTTTGACTAGGAGAAATAAGGTGTAAAAGGTTATGATAATTGTTTTGTAATTTCTCCTAACCCTCATGAAGATTGGCAAAAGAATATTGTGATTGTGGCAGATTTCCAAAGAGGTTTTTTCATCTTCATAAAAGGTATGGGCACATTCTCCTATTGATTGTTTATGGTGGTTGATTTCTGAAATATCATTGGAGAGAAAAGGATTGATTGTGGTTTCCTTTTCGAAAGTGGTTGGTTGAATGCTTCAAGGTTTTCTGGTTTGAGAGTTGTGATTAAACCTTGTTTTATAAGCATTGTTGTTGAAGCCCATTGATTGTGAAATGAACTTGAACTTGAGTTAGAGAAGAACATGAGTATCATTGTTATGTGAGACTTGTGATTGAGCATTGTTGGAAACATTTTGAGTTGGTTGATTCATGTTTGGACTAGGGTTTGTGAGAAAGAGTTGCTCCTTGTGGTGATTGGTTGAGTAGAGTTGTTTGAGCCTAGTCAAGTGATTGTGTGAAGTGGTTGTTCAAGTTCCATAAAACAAACTATTCTATATTCTGATTTGAGTTGAGTTGAGATTGGGATTTGAGTATAGAACATATTGAGTCTCTAACAATTCTCTTTATGCTTCTATGAGATTGAGTTGAGATTTTGTTGAGCTGATTTGAGGTAAGTCTTTGAGAAGGCTTGTGGACTGATTTTGAGTAAGCTTTTGTGAAAGCTTGCTATGCAGATTTGAGCAAGTCCTAGAGAGGACTTATTGAGCAGATTTGGACAAGTTTTGAGTGAGCTTGTTGAGCATATTTGGACAAGTTTTGAGTGAGCTTGTTGAGCATATTTGGACAAGTTCTGAGTGAGCTTGTTGAGCATATTTGAGCAAGTTTTGAGTGAGCCTATTGAGCAGATTTGAGCAGGTTCTGAGTGAGCCTATTGAGCATATTTGAGCAGGTTCTGAGTGGACCTATTGAGTATATTTGAGAAGGTTCTGAGTGAGCCTATTGATAGAGCTTTGGAGGTGATAGAGTATAGAGGATAGAGTCTCAGTGGATAGAGATCCAATAGCCAGGACAATTGAAGATAGATCTGAGTGAGGAGTCTTCAAGTGGAGAGAGATCCACAAGTCAGTGCAGTAGAGAGACAAAGTCTTCTAGAAGATCACTAGCCAGAGCAGAAGGGGAAAGAGTTCTCCTATGGAAGAGATCCATGAACTTGAGATTTAGGGGATCAACATCTCCTTTGGATAGAGGTCCATAAACATTGTAATTGGGAAGGATTCCCAAGAGATTGATTGAGAAAGTTTTAGCAAAATATTTTCTCCGTGGAGTAGCCCGCATTGGGTGAACCACGTAAATTGTTGTGTCACTTTTGTGGATGGTGTTTTGTGTATTGCTTTGATTATTGCTATTGATACTGCTATCTATACACTACATAATATTGAATTGAAAAGAAAAGTAAAAAGTGGTCTTATACTGTTCACCCCCCTCTCAGTATAAGCTTGTGTTCTTCAATTGGTATCAAAGTGGGTTCCTTCAGAAGAGTTTGATAGCTTGAAGGAAAAGCGGTCTAAGAACACAATGGATCACAAGGATCAAAAGGATGGGTCATTCAATAATGCAGTACCAGTATTTGATGGAAGTGACTTCTTGTATTGGTGTATGTTGATGAGATTTTACCTGATGGCACTTGGAAATGAAGTTTGGGATGCAGTGGAACTTGGATATGATTCAACAATCAATCCTCCTATAGATAAGGAAGGTAAGCTTCTAATGCATGCAAATTCAAGAGCTATGAATGCAATTATAAAAGGATTGGGTAGATCAGAATCTATGAAGGTTATGGATTGTAAAACAACAAAAGATATGTGGGATCTACTGCATGACATATATGAGGGTGATAAAGGTGTCAGGAAAGCTAAGATCAAAAATCTCAAAGGAGAATTTGAGAACTTAAGAATGAGAGATGATGAAAATATTCATGATTATCTCAGTAAGATTGATGAGCTTGTACATGAGATGAGAGGTCTTGGAATGAAGGTTGATGAATCTGATGCTTGTGATAAGATCTTGAGAACTCTTCCAAAAAGGTATAGTGAAAAGGTTTCTGCTATAGAAACATCAATTGATAGTGATTATTTGACAAGGAATTCTTTGCTTGGCATGCTTACTACTTTTGAGATAAGAACAAAAGATCCTATTCCTCCGAAAGAAGTTGCATTCAAAGTGGACAAAAATAAAAAGGGTAAAAAGACAGAATCAAGCAGTGAGTCATCTAGTGATGAAGAAGCTAACTATGGTAGAAGAGATAAAGGTTCCAAAAGATCCATAGATATAAGATCTATTAAGTGCTTCAATTGTGGAAAGTATGGACACTATGCAACAGAGTGCAAAGAGCCAAAGTACAATAGTGATGAAGAAAAATAGGATCACAGGGAATCAGAAAGACACAGGTACCGAAAGAAAGGCAAGGATGGACAAAACAGACAAGGAAAGAAGTTCTTCCAAAGGCAAAAGAAAAGCTACTATGCAGATAATGCAAGTAAGTACTCAATTGATAGTGATGCTAGTTTTTCAGACAATGATAGAGATGAAGTCCTATTTATGGTTAGAGAGAAAAGGACTCCAGTTATTCTCAAATGTTTTAGATGTGGTAAATTTGGACATCTTGAAGATGATTGCACTAGGGATGGCTATAGTTTCAGTGATGATGGTTTTGAAGATGCACTTGAAAGACCAGATGAGAATCTTCTAATGGCTCTAGAAGATGAAGTAAGTGATCCCATAGAAGACAAGCCAAAAGGAAGTAATGATAAGGACAAAGGCAAACAAATAGAGGATTACTCAATAGAGAATGGTTATGATCTCAAGGGAGAACTTATCTATGCCCTTGACACAGTAAAGAAGGTAAGAAAGCAACACTCTAAGCTTGAAAGTCAGTTTCAAGAATGTGATGAAGAAAGGTTATTGCTCATAGAGGATTTAGAGAAGTCAAAGGCTAAGGCAAGCAAGTTCAAGGATAAGTTAGAAGCAAATATTTTGGAATGTGAGAAGTTAGCACAAGAAGTGGCTACTCTAAAAGAAGACTTAAAGGACTCCAAGATCAAGATGAAGAGTTTCACAAATAGCTCTAAGAACTTGGATAAGTTCATCTATGGACAACAATGAACATCATGTTCAATAGGTCTTGGCTTTGGAAAGGTTCAAAAGAAATAGGAAAAAGAATCTACTTCAAGTCTTGATGAAGAAGAAACTTTAGAAGAAGATACATCAGAAGAAGACAATTTAAGTAAAAGTGGGACATCAGAGGCTGAGTTGGACAACAAAGAGTTCAACAAAGAGAGGAACAATGCACAAAGAAGATACAGATGGAACAACAATCAGAATAGGAGACCAATGAGGTCTAGGCAAGGAAGCTTCAATGGGAGATGCTTCTCATGTCACAGGTTTGGGCACATGGCTTCATAGTGCAGGTCATATGAAAGACATGAATATGGGAAAGGACAACCTTTCCATGGGTATTGCTACTCATGCAATGAGTATGGTCACAAAGCAATGAATTGTAGGGTTCATGGCAGAAGAGGATATGGCTTCACTAGAAGGTATCCTAAGACATTTGCACCTCCAAGGAATAATAACATTAAGTGTTATAAGTGCAATAATGATGGACACACAACAAGATGGTGTAGAGAAAATATTCTAGAAGCAGGTATGAACAGGAATAGGAACATGGATGAGAAAGGAATAAGAACATGGATGAGAATAGAACAAGAATAGGAACATGGACATGAATAGGAACAGGAACAGGAATAGGACAGTACATGAACATGAATAGGAATAGGAACATGAATAGGAATAGAGACTCAAAAAGAATAGAGACTCAAAAAAGAACAAGAATAGGAACATGGATGAAAACAAGAGCACAAATAGGAACATAAATGATGACAGGAACATGGATGATATCTTGGAAAGAAACAGTGAGAGGATTCAGAAAACTAACAAAAGAAGAGAGAAAGATAAAAGCATAGATCTATGCTTTCGAGGAGTAGAAATACTCCCACCCTAGAATTAACCACCTCATGTGGAGGTGGGGGAGGGGCTAAGCTAAGAGGCTCATTCTTAGCCCCGAGCCCCAAAGGTGACCCTTTGCCATTGATGACAAAGGGGGAGATATTTGTGTATATTGGGGAGAGTTTTTGATATGGGGAGAGATTTGATAATTGAGAGAGCATTGAGCCAGGGGGAGCAAAGTCCTAGGGGGAGTAGAAAAGAAGGTCAGATTTTAGTAAAAGGATATGGGTTGCCATCAATGACAAAGGGGGAGATTGTTGGACATTTTGAGTCCCTAAGCTAAAATGTTGTCATTGATGTCAAAAGGTTATTTGATGTCAAAAGGATCTATGATGGCATGCACTATGTTTTGTGAAAGTGCAAGGAAGGGTTTTTGTGAAAACCAAGGTAGGAAAAATAAAAGGTTTTATTTAAAACCATGGATGGCAGATTTGAAATGGGTTTTTCTTAAAACCCAAGTTGGCTTTTTGTTTCATCGAAAAATGTGCCCTGGTGATGGAGATATTTAATTTTAAAGATTTAGTTTAAATTTTAATTATTTAAAATTTAAATTTAAATTTTAAAATTAATCAAAAGTTTTCCCTCCATTTTTTGTTGATGTCGACTTTTATTCTTCCCCATACGCATCATGTATAAAATGCGCCTTGTTAAGCAATGGTTTATGTCCTCCAAAATTTGAATGATAAATCCTCTTTTGCAAAAGTTATCCTCCTCCGAAATCGTGCACTATTGACGGCGAAGGTTTGGGAGAAGCACAGTTTGTAAGTTCATGGGCGCCAAGAGGAAGTACTTCAAGCATGAAGTGGAATAGCTTCCACGTGGGAAGCTTAGCCCACTTGGTGGGTGGAAGGAGTGCAAAGGCGCACTCGTTGCTGCAGGTCTCGGGTTCGAGTCACCCGAAATTCATTTTTCGCTTGTGTGTTGTCACCGCAATTTTTGAAGCAGAAAACAATTTTTTCCAAGGTATGTCATCACCGCAATTTTTGGAGATTGAGATATAAATGTTTTAATTTGCCTAAGCTAAGGTTAATGCATCATTATTGAGGGTTTGCCATGGTGGTATAGTTTATGAGTTGTGGCTTATATTTTGCACTAGTTGATGTGGGATTTTTGCATTAAGGAGCTTAGTGAGTTGTGCATTAGTGCAAAGTGTTTTTAGGAGAAATAAGGGAATGGTAAATGGTTGTGGTGATATTCATGCTATGCTTAATTAGATAAGGAAATAATTATCTTTAATTATTTTCTAGTGGTGGATGTGATTTTTGACTAGGAGAAATAAGGTGTAAAAGGTTATGATAATTGTTTTGTAATTTCTCCTAACCCTCATGAAGATTGGCAAAAGAATATTGTGATTGTGGCAGATTTCCAAAGAGGTTTTTTCATCTTCATAAAAGGTATGGGCACATTCTCCTATTGATTTTTTATGGTGGTTGATTTCTAAAATATCATTGGAGAGAAAAGGATTGATTGTGGTTTCCTTTTCGAAAGTGGTTGGTTGAATGCTTCAAGGTTTTCTGGTTTGAGAGTTGTGATTAAACCTTGTTTTATAAGCATTGTTGTTGAAGCCCATTGATTGTGAAATGAACTTGAACTTGAGTTAGAGAAGAACATGAGTATCATTGTTATGTGAGACTTGTGATTGAGCATTGTTGGAAACATTTTGAGTTGGTTGATTCATGTTTGGACTAGGGTTTGTGAGAAAGAGTTGCTCCTTGTGGTGATTGGTTGAGTAGAGTTGTTTGAGCCTAGTCAAGTGATTGTGTGAAGTGGTTGTTCAAGTTCCATAAAACAAACTATTCTATATTCTGATTTGAGTTGAGTTGAGATTGGGATTTGAGTATAGAACATATTGAGTCTCTAACAATTCTCTTTATGCTTCTATGAGATTGTTGAGTTGAGATTGATTTGAGTTGAGATTGGGATTTGAGTATAGAACATATTGAGTCTCTAACAATTCTCTTTATGCTTCTATGAGATTGAGTTGAGATTTTGTTGAGCTGATTTGAGGCAAGTCTTTGAGAAGGCTTGTGGACTGATTTTGAGTAAGCTTTTGTGAAAGCTTGCTATGCAGATTTGAGCAAGTCCTAGAGAGGACTTATTGAGCAGATTTGGACAAGTTCTGAGTGAGCTTGTTGAGCAGATTTGGACAAGTTCTGAGTGAGCTTGTTGAGCATATTTGGACAAGTTCTGAGTGAGCTTGTTGAGCAGATTTGAGCAAGTTCTGAGTGAGCCTATTGAGCAAATTTGTTGCATAACTTTATTATCACTAACATAAACCATTCACTAATATGCAGAAATATCAAATCATTCATCCATAATAACAATCCACAAATGAGAGAGATAGATAATACCCTTAAGGTAGGAAAACACCAATAATAATCCTTAAGGAAGGAATAACTCCACAAGATCTCCCAAGATGAGAGGCCACTTCGTGGGCATAGACGATTACATAATATTATTCTTCAATGATATGAATCCTTACAATGACAAATATCTCTTCTTTATATATCCATATTCTTATTCTACTTTGGAGAGCCTACTACTAATATAATATTATATTATAATATAATATAATATTATAATACAATCAACCTTGGGTTATGTGTCGCCCATGCCAACCCTTATACAATATAATAATATATCCCCAAATATCTATTCCTAGGTACCCTACCATGCCACCCTCCTTACAAATATTTCATCCTCAAAACATATGAAGAAACCTGATAGTATGATTTGCTAAGCAATGTTAGCAATTGGTACAAATCTCGATTATCCATCCATCCAAGTGAAACTCGATGATGCTAGTACACCATTTTGTTACTTGAGTATACAAATCTGCTTTGTTGGCTCCACGCTTTTGTTGTTGTATTTTGATAACTTGAATGATGGGTCCACTTGTTCCTTGATGCTGATGAACCATGCTAAAAACCATGATTACTATGCTTTCTTTTCCAAACACTGCCATAGTTGGTGCCCTTATGATTCCATGTAGAACCATAATATTGTTTCCTTGAACCATACTTCCAATATTGTTTTTGCTCATGGTGGTGTGTATGGCGATATGGTGCAACCTTTACTTGATGTTCTACCTTCTTTGACTTTTCAACCTTTGGCTCCATTGTTTTAAATTCTTCTACACCTTGTTCTTTCATGTTCTCTTTGTTTGGTGTGTCCTTGTGCTCTTCTATCAAAGCTTCCTTGGACTCTGTTACTATTATTTCCACTGAATTAGTTACTGCTACTTCTTCCATGGACTCTGTTGCTGCTATTGCCTTCTTGGATTCTGTTTCATGTTCTTCAATTTGTTCTTCTACAACAACTTCTTGATTTTCCTTGTATCCTTGCTCCTTAAGCTGAGAAATATCCTGCAAGGTTATCTTCTTTTTCCTGTACCATAACTTCATAAACTTATTTTGCACATTAATGTTAATAGTACCCAAAGAGTCTAACCAAGGATAACCAAGAACAATATCCTCCTCATCCATATCAATAGCATAGAAATCTGAATGTAAAACATATTTATCCATGGTGATCTTAAAATCTTCAAATATATGAACATGCTCACCCTCTAGCTGTATGTCCTTAATTTTTTTTGCTTGAACTTGCAACTTGTTAGCCAAAGCAATATTAATAAAATTATATCTGCTACTAGGGTCATTGGAAATCATAACCTGTTCCTTTTGAATGCTTCCATGAACCAGCAAAATAGAATTTTTAGATTTAAACAAATTCCTTTTTCCATTTTATAATTTATCTTCTACCAAAGGTATGGTTTCCTTTGTCTGCATACTGATATATTTTTTATCTTCCCTGACCTTTTCCTCTTTCTTATTAAGAAATTTTATTTCTTTTTCATAATCTTCATTATGTTTCTTGAAAACTTCCCATTCTCCTTTCATTTCATTCCGCTCATTTTGAAATCCTTGTAGTTTCTTTTTAAGGTTTATGATGACATCCATCAAGCTATCTATCTTTTTATCCATTTCCTCAACCACTTACTTAAAATATATTTTTATTTCCTCTGCATCTTCCATCATATTAGCTATATTTTTATAGGGGTTCTAATCACTTAAGAATGCATGCTCCACTTCTTCCAAATATAACTCATTATGGGTGCCACTAAGACGATAAAACCAAAGGAGAGCAACTTTATCATGAAATTGATGAAGCATATTTTTCCAAAGAGGATGACGATGATACAAGGATTTAATTTTTTTCCACCAATCCATAGCATCAATATCATATACTCCAAAAAAAATTTGTAGTTCCATAGTTGATACCCCAATGCAACTAGGCTTTTTTACAATAGATATCATGCCCTAATGCAAACTAGGATATTTTAAAAATAAATATCTTCCCACTGATTTGAAGCTAACAATCCACATAGAAAACTAGATATGCAATTCTTCTTCCCAACAAAATAAATTTCAATTGATTTTTTTACCTGAATTAAACAACTTTCATCTTCAATAAATTCATGATTTGAAAATTTGTCACTACCCTTGTTCCATATTGCTGACTTCAAAAGGTCGTATCTCCCTCAATGCTAATCGAATCCCTTCGTATGACCACTCATTTTAAAGCTCTTCAACTTCTGCACAATCAAATCCAAGAATCGCCTGAATTGGATAAACTTTTGTAAAGATATGGCTTCTAAAATATGAGACTTTGTTCTAGAAAAATTTGTGAAATTCGTCACTACCCTTGTTTCGGATGACTAACTTCAAAATGTTGTATCTCCCTCAATACTACTCGGATTCCTTCATATTACCACTCATTTTAAATCTCTTCAAATTTTGCACAATCTGATCCATGAATAACCCGAATCGGATAAACTTGCGTAGAGATATGGCTCCTGAAATATGAGATGTTTTTCAAAAAAAAAAATTTCCCTAATTTTAGGGTTTCACAAAAAAATTCCCACTTTGCCAAAATCGTTGCTCTGATACCACTTGTTGCATAACTTTATTATCACTAACATAAACCATTCACCAATATGCAAAAATATCAAATCATTCATCCACAATAACAATCCACAAATGAGAGAGAGATAGATAATACCCTTAAGGTATGGAAACACCAATAATAATCCTTAAGGAAGGAATAACTCCATAAGATCTCCCAAGGTGAGAGGCCACTTCGTAGGCATAGATGATTACATAATATTATTCTTCAATGATATGAATCCTTACAATGACAAATATCTCTTCTTTATATATCCATATTCTTATTCTACTTTGGAGAGCCTACTACTAATATAATATTATATTATAATATAATATAATATTATAATACAATCAACCTTGGGTTATGTGTGGCCCATGCCAACCCTTATACAATATAATAATATATCCCCAAATATCTATTCCTAGGTACCCTAACAAGATTTGAGCAGGTCCTGAGTGAGCCTATTGAGCATATTTGAGCAGGTTCTAAGTGGACCTATTGAGCAAATTTGAGAAGGTTTTGAGTGAGCCTATTAATAGATCTTTGGAGGTGATAGAGTATAGAGGACAAAGTCTTAGTGGATAGAGATCCAACAGCTAGGACAATTGAAGACATATCTAAGTGAGGAGTCTTCAAGTGGAGAGATATCCACAAGTTAGTGCAACAGAGATACATATTCTTCTAGAAGATCACTAGCCAAAGCATAAGGGGAAAGAGTTCTCTTGTGGAAGATATCCACAAACTTGAGATTTAGGGGATCAACATATCCTTTGGACAGAGGTCCATAAACATTGTAATTGGGAAGGATTCTCAATATATTGATTGAGAAAGTTTTAGCAAAATATTTTCTCTGTGGAGTATCCTACATTGGGTGAACCACGTAAATTGTTGTGTCACTTTTGTGGATGGTGTTTTGTGTATTGCTTTGATTATTACTATTGATATTGCTATCTATACACTGCATAATATTGAATTGAAAATAAAAGTAAAAAGTGGTCTTATAATGTTCACCCCCCTCTCAGTATAAGCTCATGTTCTTCAAATATTAGAGATCAAGGCTCCTAAAATATTAATACAATATTATCTCTTCATTGTGCAATATATTTTGTGTTGTTTTCTGTATTGTTATCATGGTTTTGTTTCTTTTTACTTTACAAAAAAAATCACAAAAATATACAATTCTATTCAAGGGAGGTTACAACTTCTCCATTTCACAAAATATATCTACATTGTATCTACTACTACTCTACCTATGCACTCCAAAATCCTATCATGCTTCTACTCTATGAAGGCCTATTTATAATGAGATGCAAATATTTGCCTTAAATATATATTTTTTATAAGTAAAATATTTTATATCAAACAGGTTTTTCAGGTTGACCCAAAACCTTTGAACAAAACCAGCGTAAATTTGAGCACCAAAACTAGAGACCAGCAACAAATCCTTGACCTTCTAACATCACCAGCCAAACATGACTTACAACAAAAACACATGCACTAGTACTATTACGGATCAAAAACTCAATAGGGATAGCATGTCCTTCGCTACTAGTACCCTTCTGAAGCCACCCTGCCAAGAAGGAGCACAACCCCTTACACATATTTACATGCACCTTAGGACATAGGCAGTGGCCCATCGCAATGCTTTCTTGCTGCACCAGCCACGAAAATGTGACCTGTCATGAAATAGTGAAGTCCTTAAGTCTTCTCCTCCATTTTCTCTGGATAGTCGCAAAACGATGACATGTCATGAAAATGAGACATGTCATGAAATCATGGCATTCTACCTATGATCAGCTCCTCTGTCGCTATATGACAAAAATGCGACATGTCGTAAAAATGCGACATGTCATGAAATCGCGACAATCATCTCCCATTTTGCACTCTTACCGCTTCCATCCGTGATAGTGCGACATGTCATGAAATCGTGACACTTTTCCTTCTTGCTCTTTCTCTTTGCTTTGGACCACGAAAATGCAACATGTCACGATATCATGACACCTTTTCCTTCTTGCTCTCTTTCTTCTCTTTTGGCCATGAAAAAACAACATGTCATGATATCGCGACACTTCTACCTCCTTGCTCCCTTTTGTTGCTTTTGGCCGTGAAAATGCAACATGTCACGATAATGTGACACTTTTCCCTCTTTGCTCATTCTCTTTGCATCGGTCCGCGAAAATGCAACATGTCGCAATATCACGATACTTTTTCCTCTTTGCTCTTTCTCTTTGCTTCAGGCCGTGAAAGTGCAACATGTCACGATATCGCGACACTTTTTCCCTCTTGCTCTTTCTCTTTGCTTTGACCGCAAAAAAGCAACATGTCACGATATCGTGACACTTTTTCCCTCTTGCTCTTTCTCTTTGCTTTGACCGCAAAAATGCAACATGTCACGATATCGTGACACTTTTTCCTTCTTGCTCTTCCCTTTTGCTCTCCCCCGTGAAAAAGCAACATGTCGCGATATCGTGACACTTTTTCCCTCTTGCTCTTTCTCTTTGCTTTGACCGTGAAAAAGCAACATGTCGCGATATCGCGACACTTTTTCCTTCTTGCTCTTCCCTTTTGCTTTCCCTCGTGAAAATACATGTCGTGATATCGTGACACTTTTTCCCTCTTGCACTTTCTCTTTGCTTTGACCGCGAGAATGCAACATGTCGTGATATCGCAACATATTTTCCCTCTTGCTATTTCTCTTTGCTTTGACCACAAAAAAGCAACATGTCACGATATCGTGACACTTTTTCCCTCTTGCTCTTTCTCTTTGCTTTGACCACAAAAATGCAACATGTCGCGATATCGCGACACTTATTCCTTCTTGCTCTTCCATTTTGCTTTCCCCCATGAAAATGTGACATGTCACGATATCGCGACACTTTTTTCCCTCTTTCTCTTTCTCTTTGCTTTGACCGCGAGAATGCAACATGTCGCGATATCGTGACACTTTTTCCCTCTTGCTCTTTCTCTTTTCTTTGACCATGAAAAAGCAACATGTCGCGATATCATGACACTTTTTCCTTCTTGCTCTTTCTCTTTGCTTTGACCACAAAAATGCAACATGTCGTGATATCACGACACTTTTTCCTTCTTGCTCTTCCCTTTTGCTTTCCCCCATGAAAATACAACATGTCGCAATATCACGACACTTTTTCCCTCTTGCTCTTTCTCTTTGCTTTGACTACGAGAATGCACAATGGGAAACCAAGGTGCCACCGGGCCACCAGCCTACCTACGAGGGAATCAGGGCATTCTGCCTTGGCACAAATGAAAGAAAAAGGAGGCCAAAACTGCCATTCTATAGCCAAGTTCACGAGACAGATTGTCTTGCCACATAAGACAAAATACCGAATATAACCCATCATGTGCCACGATGCACCTCACCTTGGATAATCCCTTCCACGTTCGACGGAAGGTTATACGTCCACGTGATCAACCTGTCAGAGTCAACACCTAAGTTTGCTAACTTGTCTGCCACCTTGTTGCCTTCACAAAAGACGTGGTTGGCCATGCTGCCATTTCTATTTTTTAATAGGATCCTTGCTTCCCTTAAGCAAGCCTCAAATTTCTAGGGAGGATCCTTATCATTGTTGAGGAGATCGATAATCACTTGGGAGTCTCCTTCAACAATTATCCACTCACAAAAATTTTGCACAAGGTGAAGACCATGCCAAACTGCTCTAGCCTCGGCCACATTGCTGGTAGAGACACCTAGGGGCTCTGCATAGGATGTGACAATGTGACCCTGATGGTTTCGAATGATTCCGCCAGCCCCAGCACGACCAGGATTGCCTTTGGAAGCACCATCAAAATTTAGCTTAAGGCACCCGATGGGGGGAGGGATCCACCTGACCTCACATCTAGGATTAGTCTTGCCACACCTGACATTACAAGGGAAATTCAGGTACTAGGCTAGAAGTTTTTCTCCAAGGGGAACAGAAGAGGCCTCAACAGAGGACGACATGGTGTTTTCTCTGGCAAAGGTGAGGATTTTGTTCGTGATGGTTCTTGAATCTCTGGACGATTCATTGAAAACTCTAAAGTTCCTTTCAAGCTAGACCTACCACAAGAAATTATGGAAATAGATCTTCCACATGAAACTCAATTGGGGGCTGACAAATAGTTTTGGCCATTGATGGAAAAAGTCATGGATGGATCCAGGTCTGACCCAGGCTATATTGAAAGCTTGGAGGATACCATATAGGATTGTAGAGGCAAAGGGGCACTCAATGAAGAGGTGTTGGATTGATTCCCAATCTGCCCTGCATAAGAAACACCTATTAGGAACAGTCAGACCATGTTTCATCATATTATCAATAGTAAGAATTTTCCCTTGGACAACTAGCCAAGTGAAAAAGGATACTTTGGGAATTAGTCCCTTGATCCAAACTAGGTGAGTCTGGAAGCGAGGAACATCGGGATGGATAAGCAGATTGTAGGCGGATTTGATTGTGAACATCCCCCTATCTGTGGTTGTCCATATTATTTGATCAATGCTTGAAATAGTGGGGAGAAACTGATGCTCCAGAATACTCTTGAGTTTTTGAGTCACTGCCTCCATCCCATGAACAACTATGGGCTTCCATTTGAGACTGCCCCTGTCCTGCATAAGGAAGTCAGCCACCTTAGTCCCAAATATCTCAAGAGTGATGTTTCTTAGCTGAGCCAAAGAGGGATGGGAGCTGAGAGCCTCTGCCCCTGCCCATCTGTCCTCCCAAAAGTTAATTTTTTGCCCATCTCCAAGGGTCCACCTCATGCCATTCCTCAACACATCCTTGCTAGATAGGATTGCTTTCCAGAAGGAGGATCCCTGGGTTGGAATGGTGTTGCTCAGGAGATCAGTGCCTTGGAGATATTTCTAGTTAAGGATGGTAGTCCATTCATTCCTTTCATTGGAAACCAGACGCCAGGCTTGTTTAGCAATAAGAGCCAGATTGAGAAGAGAGACTCTCCTCAAGCCTAGCCCACCAAGATCCTTAGGTCTGCACACCTTGTCCCACCCAATCAGGTGGATTCGCTGCTTATCTTCTGAGTCGGACCAAAGGAAGTTCTTTTGGAGCTATTCAATCGACTGGTAGACATGAGTAGGAGCTTTAAACACCGATAAGAAGTAGACCGGGATACTTTGAAGGGAAGCCAAGGTAAGAGTAGCCTTACTTGCTTGGGATAGCAGGTGGCCCTTCCACCCGACGAGCTTCTTTTGGATCCTCTCCAGGACAATGTTCCACATTGAAAATGTCAAAACCTTGGTGAACAAAGGGAGACCAAGGTAAAGACGTAGGAAGAGTGGAAATGGAACACTCAAGGATTCTAGCAATCTTAATTTGCCTAGGGAGGGGGGTGTTGAGAAAAAACACCTTGCTTTTATTGAAATTGACTTTTTGCCCTGCTGCATCTTCATAGAGCTTAAGGATATGCCTAATGTTCTTGGCCTCTGCCACCGATGCCACAGTCAGAAATAAGGTATCATCTACAAATTGTTGGTGGGTAATCGGATCCATGAGAGAAGTAGATTTAATACCTGAAATTAATCTTGAGACATGGGAAACTTTGATTGATTTTCCTAAAGCTTCAGCCAATATGATAAACAACATAGGGCTAATATGATCCCCTTGCCTAAGCTCCCTCTAGCTTTGGAATAACTCAGTCGACGACCCATTGACAAACACTGAGAACCAAGGTGATCAAATGCAACAATTGATAAGTTTGACCCAGTCAGGGTGGAACCCAAATTTCAACAAGATGGCATTCACAAAGTCCTAGCTGACATGATCGAAGGCCTTATTCATGTCGAGCTTCAGCGCTAAAGCCGCCTTCTTGGTCTGGGAAGTAGAGTGAAGAGCTTCATGGATAGTAATAACTCCATCCAGGATCGACCATCCTTGAACAGAACTGCCCTGGTAGGAATCAATAATTTGGGGAAGGATCCCTTTCATACGATTTGCAATGGCTTTAGTGAGGACTTTGTATAACACATTGCAGAGGCTGATTGGTCTGAAGTCAGTTATGGCTCTGGGAGCCAAACCTTTCGGGATCAGGGCTAAGAAGGTGGAGTTGTAGCTTCGGGGGATATGCTTAGAAACTTGGAACTCCCGGATGGTGGAGCACACCTCATCTCCAAGGATGTCCCAATAGGTTTGAAAAAACCTAGGGGGAAAACCATCGGGGCCAGGGGCCTTGTCAAGGTTCATGGAGAAAAGGGCCTGCTTGATTTCCTTGTCAAAAAAGGGAGCTATGAGCATTTGGTTGGCATCATCCTCGATCCTTCGGGGAATGAATTGGAGCATGGAATCTCGGGTAGTAGCCTGACAGGGAGGCTCCTCACCAAGGAGGGCACTGAAATGGGATAGGGCTTCATGCATAATGTCCTTGTTACCCCGAGCACTAGATCCATCAGGTTTAATTACCTCTTTGATACGATTGTTGCTCCTATTTTTGAGTGTGGTAACATGAAAGAACTTGGTGTTAGAGTCTCCGTATTTGAGCCAAAGGGCCCTCAATTTTTGCCTCCAAAAATATTCCTCACTAGCCAAGATGTTGTGGTAATCTGCCAGAAGCTTCTTTTCTTCGAACCTGGTCTCTTCATCAAGTTCACCATGCTGGATCTTACTATCAATGGCTTTTAGTTTTTCACCCACTGTCTTCTTGTTTTTGAAAAGGTTTCCAAACACCTCTTTGTTCCACCGCTTGAGATTGATCTTGACCATTTTTAGCTTTTGGGACAGTTTATAGGAAGGACTTCCATAGAAAGGATAATGCCACCAATTGATTAATTGGTTTTTTAGGTCCGAGTGCTTGACCCACATAGCCTCAAACCGAAAAGAATTATTGCCATTGGAATTGGATGCTTGAGGGACATCCAGCAAGATTGGGTTATGGTCAGACCCAACCTTGGGTAGGGAGTGCAAAGAGGAATCTCCAAAGACCTAGATGGCTTCCTACGAAAGTAGGACCCTATCCTACCACTCTTGGATGAGGTTGCTGCCCAGCTACCTGTTGGACCACGTGAACTTAGCATCCTTAAGCTTGACATCCATCAGATCATGGGAGTGGACAAACTCACTGAATTCTTCCATGCTCCTAACCGAAAGCCTTGATCCCCCCATTTTGTCAGATGGATATAGGGTGGTGTTAAAGTCATCTGCAATCATCCATGGGATGTTCTGGAAAGCCTTTCTCATGTGGCTTAGAAGCTCCCATAGCCTGCCTCTACCTTGCACGGTGTTAGGCGCATAAACATTTGATAAGATCCAGGACTTATTGTTGGCTATGTCATGAAACAGGACCTTAAGGATGTTGTCATCCACCTGAATGATGTTGCCTTCCAATATCTTGGGGTCCCATAGGACCATAAGGCCTCCAGAGGCTCCTCTAGCTGCCTTGAATACCATTTACCCTTGATCCCAAATTTTGCGAGCTAGAAACTTAGAGCACGCTTCATCTATTTTTTTTTCTTGTAGAATAATAACTGAGGGGGAGATCTCTTTTCTTAATGCCTTAACAGCTCTTTGCCTGGGTGGGCCGTTAAGGCCTCTCACGTTCCATGAGAGGACCTTCATTTAGTCTACTTTGGATTCCTCCCTCTTCCTCGACCTTGGGGTGGGGGAGGTTTGCTGGTCTTGTTGGCCTCGATGAAGGCCATGTCTTGAGGCACTAGAGTGCTTTGTTTTCCATTTGCTATTTCGTTTTCAATTTTCATCCTATAATTTTTTGCATATGTGATTCTTCCTCTCCTCTTTTTTTTGCCATAGTCTAAAGAATTAGTTGAACTGTGGGCTTGCTTTAGGCTAAAATTTGGGGGAGAGTTTTGCTGCTAGGTCGGGCAGGATCCACCTTCGCCCCCTATCGGTTTTGCCCTTGACTGCTGACCTTCCAAGCTCAAAATGGTCCCATCTAACTCCAAGGGTATGCCATAACGGCAGTTTGGTGGTGGGTAGGAAGAGGGCCTGCATGGGGAGAGAGGAGGGGAAACAAGGGTTTCAGGGAGCCCCAGGGCTGGAAATTCATTAGAGGGTATAACCAAATCGATGATAGACTAAGCAAGGATTTCAAAATAATTGGGATCAAAAAAGGACTAACCTGAGTAGCCTAGTCGGGATCCATAATCAGTTTTCCTTTCCCTTTCTGGTGAGTGGGTTCTTCCTGAGACTTCTGTTGGTAAACACCTTTGTGAGCTGCTTTGTTGGGCCTGGGCCAAGGATGGAGGGGTCTTCCCTACCCATTTGTAGTAGGACCTTTTGGATTTCTTCCTTGATGGCCACTAGGTCTGGGCACTGGTTCCTCAGGTGTCCTTGGGTTTTGCATTTTGACAAGTTCTCAAGGGACAAAAAGTCTTCCATAGTGGAAACAACAACCCTGAGCTTGTTTTTTTTGGAGAAAGAGGTGGGAGAGATTTTAACAGCACAGTCTCCTTACCTTTAAGGGTTTGAGCAAAAGTCAATCTCTTGGGGGGGTCGAAACCTGGGTCCCTTTGTCTCGATCTCTATCAGGTGGGTCTGCATCCCACTACTTGTCAACTAGGACCGATGTCTAAAGGTCCTTAGCATCCTTTGTAGACTGAATCCATGTTGTCCTTGCTTTGTTGGCTAAGGGTGCTACCTTCCAAGATCCCTGCTCCACTTGGTCCTCCTGGCCCGCCTGCTCCCCCTACCCTACCTGCTTCCATGTCGCTTCTTCCAAAAAAATTCTCCACTTTGCCTTAAATATTACTATAATACCTCACTATTCTATTCTAAGTACTTATGTACATGTGGAATACATACACATTTACATCATTGCACATTCTAACACTTGTGCATTTTTTAAATTGCTTTAATAAAGTACTTAATTCCTAATAAACTCCTAATATAAATATGTACCCATGATGGTACATTATTAAAGAACCAAATAATAAACTCCTAATCTTCTCCAATGTTAGTATGTTGTCCTATGCCCTTCTATTCAACCGGTGAATGTGCTTCTTTTCAATGCTGATTTGTTTATTTGCGTACTTCTCTTCACCTATCAAATGTGCTCTTCTACAACATTGATATGTTGGCCTGCATACTTCTATTCAATTGGAAAGCATATTATGTTATTACTCCTCTATCTCTATATCACTTTAACTCTCAAGTGCTACCTTAAATTTGAGTCTCTTCACTTTGAATTAGATTCATCTTTATGAGTGCTATACAAGCACTTCTCTTAAGGGTATCTCTTTGAAATAGAATGTTGTGTAAGATGAATAGTGCCAAGTGGCACTTGCATTATCTAACTTCTTCCAAATGCTTCTATTGCACCTAATTCCAATTCCAAATAATGTGCAATAGAAGCATTTGGAAGAAGTTAGAAAATGTAAGATACCTTCACCAAAGGCTATTGAATATGTAAGATACCTCACTTTGCCTTCAAAGACCTTTCAATGTACCTTATTTTGCCTTCACCAAAGGCTTCCTAGATGTTGAATGTACTTGGCTTGACATCCTTAGCATAGCTATTTCTCCTACTTATGCTTTCACCTTCTTTGTTATCTTCTACTTGTAAGCAATATCTATTATTGCTTGGGTGATGAATGCAGGTTAATGTTATCTGAGCTATCTCCCTTCTCCTTGGAGATACTTCACTTTTAGAGCTCTATTGAGTGGCTCTAATGAGATGCTATGCAAACATAGAATAAGATGTGTAGATGTTTGCCCCCCTGTACTCTTAAACTGACTCTCTTGGCTTCTTGAAATGTTGGCTCCAACTTCCTTTGCAGGTTGAGATAAAACCAAAGTCAATGTTGCCTTCTAACCTTTGGCAATACTTTCCTTGCTTAGCTACTTTTACTTTGTTAATTCCAAGATTTTCAATAATATTTTTGCACTATAGTATATGCAAATCCGTAGAGTCTTATTTTTATTGAATAGATAATAGATAGTTGATATTTATCTTTATATTGAAATATATCTAACTTCTATTTTTATGTGTAGGTTTGAACCGTGTAGACTATAAATTCTGCACTACCTTGAAGACTTTAAATTAAAACTTATTTATGCAACCTCTTAAACCTTGAAATTGGTGCTCACTAAACTTAATAAAGAACCAAATATAAAAAATAAACTAATGAACCTTTTGCACCTTTGTTTCATATATTTCTACTTTTGTATACGATGATGATATTAGTGATTTGGATCACCTAAATGTTGCCTTTTAGTATATGAAATTGCAGTTCTTCTAATCTGTTTGAAACATCTCTTTATCTCACCTATTTTTAGCTTAGATACTCCTCTAAATTTCTGCCCAATACTGTAGTTTAGTGGCTTTAATTCTTATTCACAATGCACTTTGTAAGTCTAAAGTTTTACAGCTAATATTATTGTCCCAATTAATGCCCTTTCATAGTCAATATCTTCACAAATATGTTGTATTTGAACCTCAAAATTTTGGTAGGGAACTCAAAATCATAGCTAAGTTTTTATTCAATAAATCTTCAGTAATCTATTGTAGAAGCAAAAAAATATCCTATCTCCATAATAAAATTTAAGCCTTCAATGGCAATATCCAAATCGCTTAGATTTGGTGGCTTCTTTATCTTATTTCTCCTTCAACTTCCTTGTCAAATTTTGACTTCAATATTGGCCTATCTAATGGCCTTCTTCTCAATATTCTATCTTGAGGTCTTCACTCTTCTCCTCCAAATTTTGGCAAGCTTATTTCCAAATCCTCCTCTCTTGGGATTTTTGTTGGATGGCGATAATTATCCCAAGTTCTTTATCAATAACTTCTCCTTAAATCTTCTCCAATAAGTTTTCCTAGGAACTCCTTCAATGGATTTCTCCTTCTATGAGGCTCTCCAAGCCTTCTCCTTATTTCTTGTTAAGATATATTCTCAAGGGTCTTCACACTTGCAACTTTTATGATCTTCCCAATGATAAATTTTCTTCAACCTTCTACTATAGAAGTTTGGTAATGAGATATCCTTTTAGGATCTCTAAAATATGCTACTTCTAAAATCTACAATGAGACTTTTTCTAGTACTTCTTAATCTTCAATATTCCAAATGTGTAAGTTCTTAAATGGTATCTCCTATGGGTCTCTCCTTCAATGTGAATTTTTTAATCTTAAATGGAGATCGCCAATCTCCAATCTTCACTAGGACTCTTCTCCTAGAGTCTCTTCTTCCTTCAATGGGGTATTCTTTCTAGGACCTCCTCCTTGATTTGCAATCTTCAATGTGGCTTCCTTGGCCACTAGATATCTCCTCAATATCTAACTTGGAGTCTTCAATATGCAAATATTGTAATGGGACCTTTCTCCTTAAGCCTCCAAATCTTCAATCTCCAACTTGTTATTTTAGGTACTAGATTTATTCCAAAGAAGATATTATTCCTAGATCTTGTAGGAATCTTCCCAACTTTATTTGAATCTCCTCTTTTATAAATTAATTAGGAAATGATAATAGAAATTTCTATAAATATATAGAAAATAATATTCACTAGTTTATTTGACAATCTAGTGGATTCAATGCTGAGTTCTAGTCTTCACAAGTTTTTTTGAAACTCTATGAAAATACTCTAGCCAAAGATAATTTTAGAAATTTTAAAAAATGAGATTTGTAATATCCTCTCAATATCTCTTGTGGGTCTTTCTATTTCCTATTGATCTACCTAGTGCTCTGATAGCACTATTAACTTTTGAAGCTATAAAATTAAAGGAAATGCAACCACAAGTATGAAAATAAGCATGCAATGTTATAACTATGATAATGGCTAACTAATATGTATGAAAATATGATAAGAAACTTCTAAAATAACTCAAGAAATATCCATTAATAAAAGCTCACAAAAATATACAATGTTATTCAATGGAGGTCACAACCTCTCCATGTAACAAAATGGATCTACATTGTATCTACTACTACTCTATCTATACACTCCAAAATCCTCTCACACTTCTAGTCTATGAAGGCCTATTTATAATGATATGCAACTCTTTGACTTCAATATTACTATGACACCTCACTATTCTATTCTAAGGACTTATGTACATGTGGACTATATGCACATTTACATCATCACATATTCTAACACTTGTGCATTTATTACATTACTTTAATTAAGTACTTAAGTCCTAATAAAATCCTAATCTAAATATGTACCCATGATTTTACATTAGTAAAGAACCAAATAATGTAATATATTCCAAAAATTGAGATAATGGATGTGGCCCCAACATAGGTAAGGCTCCTTGTTTTACCTCTAGAATTATGGGAGGAGGAAGTTTTTAAAAGCATAAAAAAGTCCTTTAGGTGCTTTCTCATGGTGCATTTTCCTACCAAAGAAAGAAAAAGGTTTTTTTTGTTATAATATGTGTCATGGTTGAATTAGGATAGAATCTACCTGAGGAGAATTGATATCAAGATGGGGGTCTATAATCAAAATATTAGATATGAGAATGACCATTTTAGCTATAGAATCAATACCAAAACGAGTCATATAGCAAAGGATTTTCCAAATAGACAGAGGAGGAATTACAAAGAAAGCTAGAATAGGAATGAAAAAGAAAAAAAAGGACTAATATGGAAGAGAAAGTAGCGTATCTCTAGGGAGAAGGGTAAAGATATTAAAATATAGGAAGTTGAGGAGAGGATGGATCCAAAATAGAATAAAGAATAAATAAAATAAAATCGTATTGATAAAGGTAAGGAATCTCATAAAAGGAAATGGAGATGGAAGAAGGTGAAATACTGATCTTAAGAGAGGAAACTAAATATGTAGAAATTCAGGACTCTTCACAAAGGATAATCTCTCCAATAACATAATATGAGGTGACTAAAAAGGATTAATAAAATATAGATCAAATGGAAGAAAAAGAGAAATAAATGGCAAGGGAGATAAAGACCCATGGAGAATTGGATCAAGAATTTATCCTATGTACAATTAATCAAAAAAATATTACTATAGTGACTTTAAGGAAAGTACAATACCTAATAATGTCAAGGAGTGGTAAGAAGCTCCTAGATGTAGGAGTAGAGGAGGTAAAGAAGGTGGGTAGACTATATTTGAATGAAAAATGCTTAAAGGAAACAAAGAAGGAATTGAAATATAGGAAGCATATGACCATAGTCTTGATTGGGAATAAGACCACTTCAAGAAGTAAAAAATAAAGTCATATCATGGAATATTATGGGAATGACTACCCTAACAAAGATATATTGGATAGATCCATGAAGAAGGATCACCAAACTCAAATAGTATCATTGAAATAAACTAACTTGTGCAAGGTGAGAAAGTATTCAATGTGAAATATGGAAGAAGGGCAAGGGTTATCAAGTGGGAGCTAGGGGGGCATTAGGAGGTTTGTTAAATTTATGAAATTTTAGCCTTTATGGGGGAGAATTCATATCTAAAAGTAAAAATTATTTGCCTATCTTATCTCGGCCAACTCTTCAAAGTTGGCTTTCCTTGTTACAAATGTCTATGCTCCAAATGTAAGTAGATTAAGAAATGAGTTTTAAAAAGAGTTAGAAAATATGGGACAATAGATCAAGAGGATAATATGGATAGTGGTAGGATACTTCAACACTTCATTAAGGTTAGGTGAGAAGAAAGAGGAGTCCTATGGATTCATTGAGAGTATGAAGGACCTTAGCAATTTATATCAACATCAAGTCTTTATGATGTTTATTTGAGTGGCAATGCATTCACGAGGACCAATATGAGGTTATGGGAGGACTTGATATAGGTCATATTGAATAGGTTCTACTCTCCTTGGAGTGTATTGAGAAATATTATGCGCATACATTGACACCATTTCCAAGAACAAGAACAAACCATGATCCTCTTGATTTTTGGTGTAGTTTGGAGGATAGAAATAAAAATAGCCCCTTAACATTTTAATTCATGTGGATGCAACACCCAAGAATTTATGAGGAAATATAATATGGTGGAGGCATCGTATCCAAGGATCCAATATGTATGTGGTAGCTGGGAAATTGAAACATGTGAAGGGGGAAGTAAATAAGTGGAACAAGGTCTTTGAAAACATATTTTTGCAAAAGGAGTGGTTATGCTAGGTACCTAGGGCAAAGAATGTGGGAAAATAATATTTTATATGGGTATTATGGCATGGGCCACACATAATAATATAATAATGTATAACATAGTTCCATATTTTAATATTAAGCACTTTGTAACTCATGGAAGGGGAATCACGACATTAGTGACCTTCTATCTCATAGAAGTTAAACCATCACATTTTTGTATAAAGAGAGATATATACCCAAATGTAAAATTAATTCATATGAAGTATTATTTGTAAGATTCTTAGATCATGGAGCGAAGATCTTGTGGAGTGATTCCTTAAAGAGTAATTTTGGTGTTGTCCTACCTCAAGTGTATTATTTATCTCTATTTTATTGTGTTAATTGTTATTGTGGAATTTATTTGTGGATGCATGTTTGATATTTATGCATATTGGTGAATGATTTATTGTTAATGAGAATATAGGTTCATAACAATTTGCATCAAAGCAATTATTATGGTAAAGTGGGGTTGTTTTTGTAGAGCTAAGGCATATTTTTCTAGAAAAATATCCTATCTTGTAGGGGCCATATCTTTTTTCAAAAATCATTTTCAAACAATGTGTGCTCTAGCATGTAGATCATTTTGAGTACTATAAAAAAAAAAAAATTTCTTAAATTTTGATAAGTATTGAAAAAGTTATGGTTGTTTAAAATTGGGTTATTTATGTTGCTTTTTGGCTGCATAATTGTTTTACAAAAGAAAAAATCATATATTTTTTAACAGTCATTTTCAGAATTGATTTGTATCATTGTGTAGGTTGTTTTGAGTACTACAAAAATGACTACTCATTTGTTTTGTAAGTATTAAAAAAGTTATGATTGTTTGAAGTTGAGATATTTATGTTTTTTTTTAGCTACATAAAAAAATCAAAAGAAAAAATTTATACCAAAATTTTAAGTCATTTTTAGAATATTTTGCATCTTTGTGTATATCTTATTGGATACTATAAAAAAAACTTATCACTTATTAAATTATGATAAATATTTAAGGATTTACAACTATTGAAATTGGGATTTTGATATTGTTTTTGGGTTGTGCAAAAAATAAATGCAAAGGGAAAAATACTTTATCTCCCAATCCGAGTAAGAAAATCAATTGTTATTTGTTTTGTTTTGAACAAAATTTATAGATTTAATTATTTGAAGAAAGGAATAGATGATATTTTATAAATTATAATGTTTTATATTTTTCAATTATTTCAACCCTAATTGCTTTAGGAAATAATTTGGATTGAGGACATGGATTTTTTGGTATTCACTAGAAGGGATGATAGTGACATTAGGGAATGGTTGATGATTTGGAGAATAATTTCTTTAAATTTTCTAACATTGACATAGAAATTGAAGCTTTATAACATTGTACAAGAGGAAGCTCTCTCTTAGTGTATGGACTTTGCTCCTGCTTATAAATATACATATACACAGGAATAATTTGACGTTGCATTTTTAAGTAAATGGGGATTTAAGGAAAATGATAATAATGTGTAGGCTTAGTAAACTGCACCTTTTGTGTTAAATGGGCCAAAAAGTGGCCATAAATATTTATTTGAATATAAAAATTCTATTTTACGATTCTTGGTTGCATTCAAAATTAAAAAAAAATATATTGTTTCCATTAAAACTAGCAATAAATAGAATTTTATCAATATGTTTTTAAATAAGAGGTTGCAAGTTAAAGCAAGAGAAATCAAATACATACAACATAAGGGTAATAATGTTCAAATTTATGAAGATTTGAAGCTCATCATAGATAAAAATGTTTTACATTCAAACTTTTATTCTATTGAGATGGAGGATGTAGATATTGTTCTTGGTTATCTTTGGTTGTATTTATTGGCTACTATTAATATTAATGTATAAAATAAGTTCATGAAGTTTTGGTATAAGAAAAATAAGATAATAGTACATGATATTTCTTAGCTTTAGGAACAACGATAAGGGTAAAAATAAGAAGCTATTGTAGGAGAAGCAAAAGAATCTAAAATAAATGTGAAGGATGAGGTAGTAGCAGAAATCCAAGAAATAAAAGTAGAGTCTAAGGATGAACCAAAATATGGGAGTAAGAAAAAAGGGTGAAAGAAAGTAAAACAATATGCTAAGGTTGAAATATATCACCATCCATACCACCATGAGGTAACAAACACAAAGACAAGCAATAGAGCAATGAAAGAGTTATGATGGACATTCAAGTAGCATAAGGGCATATTGGCACTATCAAAGAACACCAACAATATGAGTTTAACTAGGATGAATGGATGATCAAGATCAATACCAGCTCTCATATTTGCTTGGAAAATCATATTATTTAGTTTCTTCCTATGTTTTGAGGATAAAACATTTATGTAATAGGGATGGAATGTTAGGTATCGAGGGATAGGAATATGGGGAAATAATA
Organism: Wollemia nobilis; assembly: GCA_028583015.1. Taxonomy (NCBI): domain Eukaryota; kingdom Viridiplantae; phylum Streptophyta; class Pinopsida; order Araucariales; family Araucariaceae; genus Wollemia; species Wollemia nobilis. The sequence continues at coordinate 511,229 of JAQPPZ010000613.1, read as the reverse complement.
TTGAATATGCATTAAGGTATAGGCCAAACATAATAATATAATAATACATAGCATAGTGTCATATTTTAAAACTATGCACTTTGTAAGTCATGGAAGGTGAATCATGACATGGGTAACCCTCTTACTCATGAAATATGAACCATAACGTTCTTTTATTAAGATAAATGTACCCCCAATTGTAAAAGGAAATAATTAAGTATTCTTTGTATGATTCTTGGCTCGTAGAGTGGAGATCTTGTAAAGTGATTCCTTCCTTAAGGAGTAATATTAGTGTTGTCCTACCTCAAGAGTATTATCTATCTCTATTTTATTGTGTGAATTATTATTATGGAATTTATTTGTGGATGTATATCTAATATTTATGTATATTGGTGAATGATTTATTGTTAATGAGAATAGAGGTTCATAACAATTTAAAGCAAAAATTGAGTTGACTTGAAGAGGAAATAAGCATAAACAAGATGGGGTAGGTCCTGAATAGTAGAGAGAAAATTGTCTAGTCAAAATACAATAATAGTAAGGGAGGAGATGAATTGGAGATAAAATTCAAGTGTTAAGACCTCATCCTAACTCCATGATGTCATAATACTTATGGAATGTGGGGGACACCCATGTTAATATATTTTGTAATGTTTTGTAAAAGTTTAGATTTAGAAGCACCTAGCCAAGAGGCATCCTTTTATGTAACTATTTTTCAAAAATGTAACCTCTTGTAGGTAGAAGATTCTAGCTTGGGTGGCATTTTGCATGTAAGTCAACCTTAGAAGTTAGGTGCAATAGGAATTATTTAAAATTGCAAGGGGTAGTACTGTGTGTATCTTTTGCATAATTGATTCAATGTTATTTGTGATATTGATATATTTGCATTTATTTTTCCATAGTTATGTTTTGAGCATTAATGTCATTTTCAATATTTTGTGTGTTTATTTTTAATAGTAGGTTCCTAAAAAGTGGTATCAAAGCACTTTTCAAGGTCGTTTTATGTTACGACTATGATGGTTTCTACCATTTTAACTGTTAGGTATAAGATTTCTATGTTTCAGTTTTTTCCTTTTGCTAGTTTTTCCTTATTAAAAAAATCTAGCAAAAAAATAGTCCTTTCTATTTTCTATAGTAGTTGTGTAGGTTAGAAACCCTATGTTGAGGATTTTAAAATATTGTGGAAGAGCTATCATTATTTGCTAAGGTAGATAGACCATAAATTTTCTAGTAAAGTGAGGGGCGATTAGGCTCCAATACCCAGGCCTCAGACAATACCCACACATAGAATCAAGCTCCCACATATCTTCATGTATTTAGGGAGACCATCTAGGATTAAAAAAACCTTTAGCTATAGGAAGATTTTTGGCCTTGTATTATCCATAGTACATGGGACACATCCTAAAATATTACCCTCCCATACTATCAAAGATGCAGATAGTGTGCTCAAGGGTATGTGTGGAATCCTCCTTGAGTAGTGGCCTAAAATATTGGTTCAAATACTATTGTTCATCACTATGGTATAATAGAGGGCCTATGGGTATTACATACACCTTTGCCTAGCATACCCTAATTCTATTAAAATATTATCCTGCAACAAACATCATGTTCTATAAATTTTGAACCTATTACCATACCCTTGTCACATAAATTGAGCATATAGAGAAGACATCCATATTCCAAATTTACTACATGCAAAGAGTAAAAACTAAATAGTATACAAGGATATAACAAGTAGACATAATACCAATAGAGTAAAAAATAGGGATAGCAAGAGTCAATATCAATTACAGTCCAAAAATTTATTAGTAATAGTCATTATAGGGTTGTCAAGTTGTTAGGTCAAAATAATTACTTGTGATAGTCAATTCAAACGAACAGGGAATATTTATGCCAATCAGTAAAATCCAATATAAGTTCATCAGGTTATCAATGTCAGGATAGTTACCTCTAATAGTCAGATGGGGAATATTTGTGATAGATTCAAACCAGATAGGTGATAGTACAATGTCAAGAGTGGTTAGTAGTTAGAACAAATAGGGAAAAGGGAAGAAAGGGGTGATCAACTTAGAACCTAAATTTTGAATAAAGACTCTAGAGGAAAAATCGACCACACTAGTAGACTCAAAAAAAGAGTAATTTAAAAAATCTGGGATGCCAAAAAATTGGTGTTGCGGAATATAGCTCATTATGATTGTCTTTTTGAGCTAATCATTTTGATAAATAGCACCCAACCCTTTGTTTTTGGGTCCTTACTAAAAATAGTAATTAGGATATCCAAAGTCATTTTTATGGAATATATAACTCATTGCGATCATCTTTTGAGCTGATCATTTTGATATATAACACCCAAAACATTTTTTGGACTCCTTACTAAAAATAGTAACCCCTAAAACCACCTTTTTATTTTTAGTAAGTTTTACAAACAACATAAATATTTGAACATGGTTAGTGGAACTCGACAACAACAAGAATTAGAGCAACAAATTCAACACAAAGTGGATGCTATGGGCAACAAACTATGGGCATCAATCAACTCTAACTTAGAAGATAAAGGGAAAAATAAAAAAAAATCAAGACATTGTGAGTGTAGTCACTAAAGCACACAAGGAATTGAAGGTAGAGTGGGATAGCCATATCTCTTCTAATTCCATGGATCACTAAGAGAAACAAAATACTAGTATAAGTAGCCGCCAATGCCATGTCCTTGATAACAAGGGATTTGAGTTGCCAAAGATATTTTATGGAAAAGATCATGAGGGATGGATTTGTAAGATAAAATAATATTTCACTCTTCATAATGTATGATGCACTCCATCACTTTCTTCATTTTTGAATATGATGCACTCCATTGGTTTTTATGGCTTAGAAAGACTGAGCCTAACATTATTTAACAATAATATGAATAATGTTTCTCACTTGCTTTGGTCCTAATGAGTTTGAAAATTTTATAGAAACCATTTTCAAACTTAGACAAAAATCCACGTTAGAGACTACCAAATCAATTTGAAAATCTTGTCAATCACACTACTGGTCTAACGACTGACTCTTTCCAAACTTGTTTTGTGAGTGGGTTGAAGGATGATATTTGAGTTGATTTAAAGCTATTGAGACCTCAATCATTACCATATGTAATACAAATGGATAAATTGGCAAAATAATAATTTAAGCCTCTAGGATGCACATCTAAATTTTCCCAATCTCAATCATCTTTTCCATCCAAGCCAATGACAATCCCTACACTAGAACCACAATAAAAATTGACTCATGAAGATATGGAGAGTCATAGGGCACAAGGGTTATGTTTAAATTATGATGAAAAGTATTCTCAATGTCATAAGTGTGTGCAAAGAAAATTGTTTTTGCTTTATCTAGAAATACCTATCATAGAATCATTATAGGATGAGGAGGATCCTGCAGAAGGGGAAACATCAAAAAAGCAATAGATTTAGAAGACTCCCCACTAGAAATCTTAGTGCATGCCTTAACAAGAGTTTCCACATGCCAAACCATGAAAGTGATTGACCAATTTAAAGGACAATGGGTCATCATTCTTATCAAATTAGGCAATACCTATAATTTTATTGATCCCTATGTAGCCAAACAGGGAAATTGTTATATTAATACATGTAATTCCTTTGATTTCAAGATTGCTAATAGAGGCATCCTTCCATGAAAAATAAAATTTTATAATGTCAAACTTTATCTTGGGGACTATAATATCATGAAAAACATGTTTGCATTACCCCTTGGGGGTGTGATATAGTTTTAAGAGCACAATGGTTGCAAATGTTAGGACCGGTTTTGTGGGATTTCATCAAATTGTGGATATAATCTAGTCAATAGAAGGAATATACTTTACAAGGCATGAAATCCAATGTAGAATAGTTTATTTCTACTCATAATATATAAAAGTTGTTAAAAAATCCTCCCGTTGAGTGGTGGAACAAAGTTTTTCTATAATTAGCCCTGAGGAAATAGAACGAAGTTATTCACTATAATTATGGGGATTTTTAGACAAATATGCTTCAGGATTTTAGGATCCCAAGGATCTATCTCCTCATCACTCCCTTGATAATGCCATACAAATTTTTCCTGGTAGTCTCCTAATGTTTTTCCATATAGGTATGCTCATGCTCAAAAGTCAAATATTTGAGAAATTTGTGCAGGAGCTTCGTGCTGCGGAGATTATCAATTCTAGTGTTAGTACTTATTCTTCTCTGATGTCTTTAGTAAGTAAAAAGGATGGAACTTGGTGCTTGTGTGTATTATCGAGACATAAATAAAATCACTATTAAGGATAAAATTCCCAATTCCTATGATTGATGAACTCCTTGATGAATTGCATGGGGCCCAATATTTTTCCAAGTTGGATTTGCGATCCGAATATGATCAAAATTGCATCAAGGATGAGGATATTCCAAAAATATTTTTTCGTATTCATGAAGGCCATTATGAGTTCCTTGTTATGCCCTTTGGGTTAACCAATGCACCTTCTACCTTTTAGAGTTTTATGAATTCCATTTTTCCCCTTTCCTTTGCAAATTAATTCTAGTATTTTTGATGATATATTGATCTATAGTCATTCATGGGAAGAGCATCTTCAACACTTAGTTCAAAAACTCAAAATTTTATCTCATGATAAACTTTATGCCAAGATGTCCAAATGTCCCTTTGTCTAGCAAGAAGTTGAATACTTAGGTTACATTGTCACTAACGATGACCTTTAGGTGTATCAAAAAAAAAATTGGTAGTCCAAGATTGTCCTAAACCTCATACCCTAAAGGGCTTTCATGGATTTTTGGGCCTCATAGACTATTATAGGAAATTTGTGAAAAATTATGGCAATATAACATCCCACTTAACCACCATGTTACCAAAGGATTATTTTATGTGGTCAAAGCCAACTGAAAAGGCTTTTGTTTATTTGAAATATGACATGACCACTACTACTGAATTAGCAAAGCCAATTCTTTCTAAAGTATTTGTCATTGAAAGCAATGCATCGAGTACTAGCATTGGTATAGTTTTAATGCAAGAAGACATACCCTTGGATTTTACTATCAAGGTAAATATACTTATGAGAAATAGGTGCTTGCCATTTGACATGCGATCACTCATTGGTGCCCATATCTCATAGGCTGATAGTTTTCCATCAAAACTAATCATCAAAGTCTCAAGTATTTTCTAGAACAAAGGGTGGCCACTCCCAAACAATAAAAATGGGTTTTCAAATTGTTGGGCTATGATTATGACATCTCCTATAAGAAGGGTAAAGAGAATGTGGTGGTTGATGTTTTATCCTAACTCCATGAAGATTAGGCCATGATCTAGGCTATGTCCACTCCACTTCCATAATGGATACATAAACTTCATAAGGATCTAGGTCAATATTCGTGATTGCAAACTCTCATCCCTACACTTAAATTAGATCCTCACTCATACCTTGGCTATACCTGGGATGGTCAAGATTTACTCTTTCGTGACCATTTGATTATACCCTCTCAATCACCCATAAAGGACATTCTCCTTAAAGAAATGCATGCCTCTCCCATGATTTTTGAATGGGAATGGAAATCACAACTCTTTGATCATACATTATAGAGAAGGGGAGAACCAGGTCTCTTTAAAGGCTTAGTTAGTGATCCATTCTTCGACGAGAGAACCACTCCTCTTCCCTCTTCCTATTGGGTCGGTCTCTAAGGCCTTTCCCCCTAGTAGGGACACGACAATCACTCCCATGGATGGCAAGAAATTGCATCCGAGTATTGGGTTGTTTTTTTATATAAGATAGATACCCCTTAGCCTTGAGAAATATGGGAGGCTCAAAACCATGGGTCATTCAAGTTTTCTCAAAACCTATACCAAGGTCAAGCATACCTTTTTCTAGTGTAGAATGAAAAAGGATATTCATAATTTAATGGTCGAATCTGATCATTGCCAACATATGAAAGGTAAGGCTATCATTTATTTGGGTACTCTTCCACCTTTATTGATTCTAAGTAGGTATAAATAGAAGGAGATATAATTAGAATATATAATTACTAAAATGATTTGTGAACTAATGGTAAATAGGATATATAAATAAAATATTATTTCATATATATATTATAATACATATAGGTGTAGCAAGGATAACTAAAATTCAAAAAGATGATGGAGAAGTAATAAGAGAGGAATATAAAATTTGATAAAGGGTAATGGAATTCTTTAAATTATTGCTAACAAAATATAGGGAGATGATTAGGAATATATGGAGAAATAATTTTTCATATCCCAAGGATTCTATCTAGAGATGTGAATGTATAAATTGTTAAAGAGGTGAGTGAGTAGGAGGTTATGGAATCAATCTTCTCATTAGAAAAAGATAAATATCCAAGACCTAATGGATTTCAAGTGGGTTCCTTCCAAGATTTCTAGAACATAAAAATGATATAGTATTATAAGTAAGAGAGTCACACCACTGAAGTAAAGTGTTAAGAGAATACAATAATACTTTCCTAGAGTTCATTCTAAAGAAGCACATAAAAAAGAGATATAAATACTTTAGGCCAATTAGTCTATGTAATATCATTTACAAGATAATATCAAAAGTGATTGCGTTAAGACTGAATTTTATTCTCCCAGAGATCATTGTATAGTAGCAAGGGGGCTTTGTGAAGGGTAGAAAAATTTTAGATGGAGTAATCACACTATGAGACCGTGCATTTAGTTAAAATTAGTAAAAGGAAGGGAATGGTTTTAAAGCTTGATATGAATAAAGCCTATGACCAAGTCTCATGGTATTTCTAGAATAGAGTCCTAGAGAAGTTTGATTTCAATATATGTTGGAGAATGTGGGTGAATAGTTGTTATGGAAGAAATAAATTTCTTAGTTATAGTGAAAAATTCTTCAACTAGATTATTTAGAAGCGGTATCGGCTTAAGGAAAGGGGACATATTATCCCTAAATCTCTTCATAATAATGGAAAAAGTGTTGGCAAGGTGCATTATATCAACAAAATGAGTAGAGTATCAAGTGGATTGAAACCATATTTATCTATAGAATATATTATTCACCAACAATCACTTTTCTTACTTGTCTTTTTCTTTGATCTTTTGCAAGTGGTCCACTTTGGTCTTCTTGGAAAATCATTGTACATACTCTGAGTAACCTTTGAACTCCTATCTTCTACATCTGACCAACCATTGAACTTCCTATCCACTGCATCAACAGATCTATCTGACTGTGTTGACAACAATGACAATACTGATGCTGCACCTTGCTCAACAATCTCCCCCTTTGGAATTTTTGGCAACACATTTGCAGTTTCCTATAACTCTTCTCCCCCTTTGACAATAATACCAAAGGGCTACTGCAAACTCCCCCTGAGTCCATGCACAACATTCTTAGGAACAATTTATTACACTTAGCAAAAATCATGAACATGAGCACAAAGATAATAAAATACTTAAATGCTCCCCCTGAGAATGTGATCCCTGTAGCTAGTCAATTCTTGGGAAGAGTGACCACTCCTAGTTTATTTTGAAGATACTCAAAAACTTCCTTTGGCAATGGTTTCGTAAATATATCTGCTACTTGTTCTATGGTTGGAACAAAATCCAACTTAACCTCACCTTCTGCAACTTTCTCCTTCAAAAAATGATATCTGATAGCAATGTTCTTTGTGCATGAATGCATAACTAGATTCTTGGAGATGTTGATAGCACTGGTGTATCACACTTAACTGATATTGGCTCATTGAAGCTAATACCAGGATCTTTCAAAGTTTTTTTCATCCATAGTACCTGTGTACAACATGTTGTCACTGTAATATATTCTGCTTCTATGGTCGATAAAGAAACTGACTCTTGTTTCTTATTGTGCCACGCGACTAATCTATCTCCAAGATAGAATGCACCTCCACTGGTACTCTTTCTGTCATCTACACATCCTACCCAATATGCATCTGAATACAAAATAAGGGTGAATTATTTACCTTTCGGATACCATAATCCATGTTCCATAGTACCCTTGAGATATCGAAGAATCCTTTTCACCGTTGTTACATGAGTCTCCTTAGGATTAGCTTGAAATCATGCTACCATGCATACTGCCTGTAAAATATCTGGTCTGGTAGCTGTCAGGTATAGTAAGCTTCCAATAATGGATCTGTACATGGTTTGATCAATAGGTGGAGATTTTCTCAACTTACAGCCTATCGTCATGGGAGTGCTAACTGGATTACAGTCTTCTATGGTGAACCTTTTTAGCATCTCTTTTACATATTTAACTTGAGAAATGAATATGCCCTTCCTATTTTGGTTAACTTACAATCCGAGGAAATATGACAGTTCTCCAATCATTGACATTTCAAATTCTTTTTGCATCTTATTTGCTAAGTCCTTGCACAACTCATCTTTGCTGCTGCCAAATATGATATCATCTACATAGACAACAAGAACAATAAGATGCCCATTTTTTGTTTTGACATATAGATTACTATCCACCATACCTTTCTTGAACCTTTGTTGAGTGAGATAGTTGTCTAGCCTTGCATACCATGCTCGGGGTGCCTGTTTTAAGCCATATAAAGCTTTCTTCAACCTGCAAACAAGGTTGGGATTATCACCAAGTTGGAAGCCATCTGGTTGCTCAATGTAAACTTCTTCTTCAAGTTTCCCATTCAAAAATGCTGATTTCACATCCATTTGATAAACTTTGAAATTCTTGTAGATTGCTAAAGCCAGAAACATTCTGATTGCCTCTAGTCTAGCTACTGGTGCAAAAGTTTCTTCAAAGTCGATGCCTTCAACTTGTGCATAGCCCTTACAAACTAATCTTGCTTTGTTTCTGGCTACTTTTTCGTCTTCATTTAGTTTGTTTCAAAAAATCCATTTGGTTTCGATGATATTTTTATTTACAGGTCTAGGTACTAGCTCCCAAGTGTCATTTTTCTCTATCTGATCTAATTCTTCATTTATTGCCTTCATCCAGCTTTCATATTTGCTTGCATCATCAATATTTTTGGGCTCAATGCTGGATAGTAGAGAGTAGTTACTTACTGCTCTTCTTCTTGTCTGAAATCCAACTTTGGGATCTCCAATGATTTGCTCTCTGGGATGATTTCTCTGCCAGCTACCTGTTTTGAATTTCTTATTCTCTTCCATTTCTGAGTCATAATTTAATTCATCTGAGTCAATTTCCTATACCTTCTCCGCTTTGTTTTCATCATCTCCTTCAATAACCTCTTCATAAATAGGGTAGTTCAATTCATGGATGATTACTTGTTCTCTACTTTCATCAAATTTAACATCGGCATTGTCCATAATTTTCTTCAACATTTTGTTGTAGCATTTGTAAGCTTTGCTTTTTGATGAATATCTGACAAAAATACCTTCATCTGCTCTATCTTCAAACTTACCAAGATTATCTTTAGTTCTTTTGATGTAGCACTTGCTGCCAAAAACTTTGAGATACTTTGTTGTTGCCCTTTTTTCGAACCACAACTCATAAGGAGTTTTGTTTTCATGTGTTCTCAACATGTATCTATTTTGGATATACACTGCAGTGTGGACTGCTTCTTTCCAAAATCTGTCTGCTACTCTGCTTTTAGCTAGCATAGTCCGTGCCATTTCCTGCACTGTCTTGTTCTTTCTTTCTACCACTCCATTCTGTTGAGGTGTCCTGGCTACTAAAAACTGTCTCTTAATACCGAACTTCTCACAGTACTCTGAAAACTCCTCTAAAATGAATTCTCCTCCTCTATATGATCTTAGACATTTGATCCTCTTTCCTGTTTCATTCTCTACTAGGTTTTTGAAAATCTTGAACATATCAAAGGCTTCTAATTTATTTTTCAAGAAAAATATCCATGTCATTCTAGAATAATCATCAATGCACAGCATAAAGTATTTGTCACCATTTATGCTTTGTGTTCTCATGGGACCACATAAATCAGTGTGTATTAGTTCCAGAGGTTTGCTTGTATAGTACTCTTTGGTTTTGAATGAGACTCTAGTTTGCTTCCCTTTTTGACATGAAGCACAGATGCTATTTGCAGGTTTGCTGATGGTTGGGATATCTCTCACTGCCCTTTTTGAGGTGATCTTTCAAAGATTATCAAAACTGATATGACCGAGTCTCTTGTGCCACAACCAATTTTCTTCTTCCTATCCAATAAAGCAAGTTCCTTTTGAAGTCTCTGAGAGCGTGTACAAGTTACCAGATGTTCTTGACCCTGTTGCTATCAATTTTCCACTGTTTGTTTTCCTGACTTCACAACCCTGCTTCATAAAGACTACTTCATGAACTTTATCACAAATCTGACTTACACTCAATAAGTTATGTTTCAACCCATCCACAAATAAGACTTCTTCTGATTTAATCCTTCCATCACTGATTTTGGCTGAGCCTTTGCCGACTATCTTAGCTTCGTCATTATTTCCAAATTGTATTGATCCTCCTTCATACTTTTGTAACTTTTCAAAAAAAAATTTGTCACCTATCATATGACTGGAGCATCCACTATCTAGTATCCATGGTACATATTTATTCTGTTCTTTGAATGCAGTTTGAACGATTAAAGATTCCTTTTCTTCCTTTAGTCGCTCTTTTCCTTTCCACACCTTTTTGATAGTTGTTTTGGGCTCTTGTTTTGCCTTTCCCTTATCAGTAGTTTGAGCATGATTTCTGGGAAGCTTTCTATTTTGACTCATCCTATATGGTTGAAATTTTCTTCCCTGAAACTGATTTGATGTAAAAGTATTTCTACAGTTTCTTGCAATATGCCCAAAATTATGACAGTTATAACATTCTACTGTATAATTCATTAAAGGAGAAAAAACATTTCTATTGGTGAAATTCCTTGGTCTTACATTATATTTGCAGTCTAAGATTTTATGCCCATAGCCATTGCATTTAAAACAGAAACCAGAGAAAGGATAATTGAACCTAGGAGATGGTCTTTGCCATGTTGTCATAGGAGCCATAGGTCTTCTTCTTCTTTGATGTAAGACATTGGTGAATCCATCATTGTCAGTATTCCTTTCGTCCCTGGAATTGATGCTTTCTTTTGCATGAGACATTTTTCCTTGATCAACCTGTCTCTTAGCTTCATTCTTTGTGGATTCTGTATTTCTGGCCTTTGGTCCACTTGATGATTCTCCTTCGATGAAACCTAGACCAAATTTGATGCCTCCAGGTCTTTGGTTATTTATGATCTTATCCAACTTCGTAGAACTTTCTTCACATTTGTGATAACAACTGATTTTCTTATTCATCTCTTCTAGCTGGATTCTTAAACCAACAATCTCTTCTTCTAACTTGCTACAAAGATCTATTTTCACAGTTAATTGTACTTCAAAATATTTAGATATTTTCTTAAATTCTTCTATCTATACTTTTAGGCTAGTTATGATTCCATTTGTATCCTCAAGCTTTCTTGATAGTTTCTTATTCTTTTTCTTTTCTATCTCCCACTCTTCAAGTGCAGATATCAACTCACCTTCCAAGTCTACTTCAGCCTCGAGATTTTCACCATAAACTTCAGAGGTCACTCCTTCTTCCTTTTCTTATTTAACTTCCTCAAATGCCATAAAAAGAGCTTCATCTCTTTCTTCTTTAGATTCTTCATCGGAGCTATTTTTTAATGAACTAACATTCTTGGATATGAAACTTTTCTTTTTGATGTTGCCTTTTCTAAACTTTGTTTTCATCTTCCAATCACTTCTTTCTTGATGGGATCCTTCATCATTTTTGTTCTTCTCTTTCAGTGGACATTTAGTCACAAAATGCCTAATGCCTCCATAGTTGAAACATTTAAATGGAAGCTTCCCTCTGTATTTTCCTTTCCCCTTTTTCAGTTTTCTCACAAAATTTGCTTCCATTTCATCTGATGTCTCTTCTTCCTTGGACTCTTGTTTTGTGTTTTTATTCTTAAGGGCTTTGAAATATGCTTCTCTATCAATGGGATTAGATCTTCCTATCCTCATCTCATATGCAGTTAAAGAGCCATACATTTCATCTCTACTAAAAAAATTTAGATTTTTAGCTTCTTCTATCACTGAGACTTTGGAATCAAACCATTGAGGAAGAGATCTTAATACCTTTTTCACGATAGCAGAGTCATCGATATCCTCATCGAGTCCTCTGATCGCATTGATGATTCCATTAACTCTCAACATGAATGCCTCAATGTTTTCATCGTCATTCATCTTCAATGCTTCGAATTGAGCTCGATGTGTCTGTAACTTGGCTTCTTTGATCTTATCATCTCCTTCATGAACACTCTTTAGTTTGTCCCATATTTCTTTTTTTGATTTACATTTCATGACCTTTACTAGTTCACTGTCTGCTAATCCGCACAAGATGGCATTCTTTGCTTTCGAATTATTCTCAAATAGTTTCTTTTCGTCTGCTTCTTTTGGAGGAGTGGTGGGAGTTGTGTATCCACTAACTACTGAATTCCATATGTCGTATCCCAATGCACAAAGATATGTCTGCATCTTGACTCTCCAGAATGCATAGTTAGATCCATCAAACAGTGGTGCTTTGTTTGATGAGAAGCCTTCACCACCTGCCATTGAGTTACTTCCAAGATCACCCTAGCTGGTTAGGCTTGTATAGGGACTTAGCTCTGATACCAATTGTTAGTCTTACAATGGCACTGAGAGGGGGGGTGAATTAGTGTAGCTCTTTTAATATTGAATCTACAGCTCTTAAAACAATAGTAATTAAAACTTATAAATAGATACAGCAAGAATAGCAATAGAGCATCACACAACACAAGATTTAACGAGGTTCCCCAATGTGGCTACTCCTCAAAAAGGACTGCTTGGACTACCATCCAAATCCAGCCTTTGCAAAGCAACAACTTTACAAATAATTTTACCAGCACCCACTAGAAGGAGCACCAACCCCTGATTTTTTTGCACCAATAGAAAGGAGCACCAACCCCTGATGCCAAGCACCCACTTGGACTTCAAGTCTAAAACTAGAATATTGATAATAAAATACCTTTACTTTTGCTAGACCCTAACTGGTCACCTTTGATTACTCTGCTTTTTTTGTGCACGCACTTCACACACTCTGCTGCACCTCGCAGTGGTCTTCTCCTTGTTGCGCACTCTGCTTTTTCTATGAAATTCCACACTTCGAAAGATTCGACACGACTTGCTCTCTACACTCAGTGATCGTATTTCGCACACTTCAACACATATAAAATTCTCCAAACAACCCTCCTTTTATAACAAACTTTTCATGATAAAAAATCTAATCTTAGTCGGCTGAAAAACCCTAATCTTAGGCGGCTACAAACCCTAAACTTAGTCGACTACAAACCCTAATTTTCATTGGCTTACATTGGTCTTCATCGGCTTCAACTGCCCCTACAACTCTTCTATTGTTGTTGCCATGAAAACACAACATGTCGCGATATCACGACACTTTTGGCCTCCATACACTCTACTTGGCTTGCACCAGTGAAAACATGACATGTCATGAAATTGTGACACTTTTGCTGCCTTATGCCTTTCTCTGCCTTTCACCCGTGAAAACGGAACATGTCACGAAATCATGACACTTTCACTACCTTATGCATTTCTCTACCTTTCGCCCATGAAAACAAAACATGTCGTGAAATCGTGACACTTTCGTTGCCTTGCTTCATTGTTTGGCTTGCACTAGCGAAAACATGACATGTCGCGATATCGTGACACTTTTGTTGCCTTATGCATTTCTCTACCTTTCACCCGTGAAAATGGAACATGTCACGAAATCGTGACATTTTTGCCTTCGAACACTCTATCTCCTTTTTGGGTCGCGAAAACCCGACATGTCACGAAATCATGACACTTTTTCTCCTTGGTGCTTTTCTTCCCTTCGGGTCGCGAAAACCCAACATGTCACGATATCGTGACACTTTTTCTCCTTGGCGCTTTCTCTTCGAACCTGTCACGAAATCGCGACACTTTTTTGTCCGTATAGTCCTTCTTGCAAATTGTCGCGATATCGTGACACTTTTCCTTGCGAGCTCTTTCTCTTGAACCTGTCGTGAAATCGTGACACTTTTTTGTCCGTACAATCCTTCTTGCAAATTGTCGTGAAATCGTGACACTTTTCTTTGCAAGCTCTTTCTCTCCAAACATGTCATGAAATCACGATAGTTTTCTTTGCTTGCACCTTCTTTTCGAACATGTCACAAAATCGTGACAGTTTTCTTTGCTTGCACCTTCTTTCCGAACATGTCACGAAATTGTGACAGTTTTCCTTGCGCTTTCTCTCTCTTCGAACATGTCGTGAAATCGCGACAGTTTTTCCACTTGTGTTTTTTCTTTCCAACATGTCGCGAAATCGCGACAGTTTTTCTTGTTGTTTCTCTCTCTTCCAACATGTCACAAAATCACGAAAGTTTTTCTTGTTGTTTCTCTCTCTTCCAACATGTCACGAAATCATGACAGTTTTCCTTACGCTTTCTCTTTCTTCTAACATGTCATGATATCGCGATAGTTTTTCTTTCCTGTTGTATATGTCGCGATATCGTGACACTTTTCTTACTTGTCTTTTTCTTTGATATTTTGCAAGTGGTCCACTTCGGTCTTCTTGGAAAATCACTGTACATACTCTGAGTAACCTTTGAACTCCTGTCTTCTGCATCTGACTAGCCATTGAACTTCCTGTCCACTACATCAACAGATCTATCTGACTGTGTTGACAACAATGACAATACTGATGCTGCACCTTGCTCAACACAATTTGTGTATGACTCAATTTTGTTGGAGAGACCATCTATAATTGAGATGAAGGAATTTAGGAGCATATTAAATTGCTATGAAAATGCATCCCAAAAAAGGATAAATATGGACAATAAGAAGGTGTTTTTATAAATACTGAAGAGAATTAATAGAGAAATATAGTAGCAGAGCTTGGGCATAGTGTTTCAACTCTCCCTTTTGTTTACTTGGGAATGCTAGTGCTCACGAGGAAATGCAAGGATCAAATGTGGAATGTGTTTACTGACAATACTTAGAGTAAATTAGTTGAATGGAAGGAGAGTTTCCTAAGTCATGTAGGTAAGTTATACCCACTTAGGAGTATTCTCCAAGAAATTTCTATATATTTTTTATTAGTGTTTAATATCCCACTTAAAGAAAGTAATACAATAAAAAGTATTCAAAAAATATTCTTATGGTTAGGACCAAAGGAGAAGAGCATAATTTCGCTTGTAGCATGGGAGAGAGTATGCAATGATAAATATAGTAGGGAACTTGGGCTTAGAAGAACAAGAGATGGATAAATATTTGGTAACAAAGTTAGGATGGAGGCTAGTGATGGAGGGTCATGCCTTATGGGAAATAATTCTAAGAGATAAATAACTTGACAACCAATAGGATAGTATATTTTTGACCACTTTAGAGCATTGTTAGGGATCATCAATGTGGAACCACATAGTAAATAGTAGATTCAATAGAAAGGCATATAATGGAAGGTAAGGAATGGTAGGTCTATCTAATTTTGGAAATATGTGTGGCTAGATAAGTTCCCATTAGTGAGGGATAATGAGTTAGAAAGAATCAAAGTAGAGGTAGAACATAATTATAAATATATGGTAAGTGATTATTTTGCTATAGAAGGAGGAGAGGTAATATGGGAGGATTTAAGAACCAATAATCAGTATGAGAAAGAGCAACACAATATAACATATAAACTAAAATTTTATTATGTAAGATCTGATTTGGCTAAAGATTTAACAGTATTGGGATCTACTCATGAAGGATCATTCATTATTAAATAATCCTATGATGTTTCACTTGTCGTACCTAGGGATATTTCAATGGGATCAAATTTGGGTATGGAAAGTAATACTAAAGTTAATAATTTTTCTATGGTTGGCAATCTAAAATAACAATTTAACAATAGATAACCTACACAAGAGGGGTTTTCAATTACCTAACAAATGTTACCTTTGTGAAAATTTTTAGTAATTGGTGAGTCACATCATACTAGAATGTAACTACTCCCTAAAAATATTGTATGATATAATAAAGGAGAGGGATGGTGTGGGTGATTCTCAATAACATGATAGGTTAGATAGAATAGTGGGAGAAACCATTTAAGAGCCCAATTTTGAATTAGATTTGGAATATTATTCCCTTTCATTATACATGGGTAGTTTGGTTGGATAGAAATAGAAAGATTATTAAATGGGAGAAGAGACTTAAATATAGGAATAGAGAATACATCATAGTGGAAATAGTGGAGATTTTTAAAGCATTGAAAGTGCATAATATTCTAGAGGTAATGGAGGATGAAAAATAAGTGAACATTGGAACCTAGGTGAAATTGGAAAGAATGACAATCCTTGAGGTAACTTGAGGAGCATTACTAAGTGGCAACTATTCGAAAAAATATATCTATAACTAAATTTTAATGGGGCTTCTAAAGGTAGATTGGGGAAGGCTTGAGTGATGAGTGAGCACCTGGGAGTTATGATTACTCATAAGGATAAATCTAGAGTGGTATTGGTAGGAGTAAATATGGTGGTTCAGTTGGGGATCAAAAACTAATAATTGAGGGATATTCAGTAGTGGCGAGCTAGAGAGTATTAGACATAGTAATAGATACACTAAGACCCCTAATTTACTAAAATAATTTGATGTGGTACATATGCATAGAGAAGGAAATGGGGTGGCTAATTGGCTTGCCAATTTGGGAGCTCTTAGAGAGGATGATAAAATATGGATACTTCCATATGGAATCTATCCAAATGTACTCCAATTAGTGGTGGAGGGAGGAAATATAGAAATTCAATTCTTTGGGTGAAAGTTCTAATTTTTAGAATGTGTAAAATTATTTTTCAGAGATATATGGACTTGTCTACTGAGGGTTCCATTTGTTTGAGATCTCTAAAGTTTATTTGCTTTCAACCATAAGAAGTTGAGAAATCTATCGATTTGGTTTTTTGTGGGATTTGTCTGCTAAAGGTTCTATTTTTTTGGAGACCTATGCATTTGTCTATTGAGGGTTCTATTTTCTAGTGATCTATGGATTTCTTTATCAAAGGTTCCATTTTCTAGAAATATATGGAGCTTTTTTCTAAGTTTTCCATATTTTAAAGATTTACAAACTTTTCTATTGAGGATTCCATTTTTTGGAGATTTGTGGACTTGTTTACTAAGGGTCCCATTTTTTGGAGATTTGTGGATTTGTGACTTTTTGGAAGTATTGTGAGCTTTTGAGTGAGAAATTTGCTAGTTTGGGCTTTCATGGGATTTGCTTTTTCAGGGTTCCATTTTTTGGAGATCTATGGATTTGTCTATTAAGGGTTCCATTTTTGAAAGATGTGGATTTGTATGCTAAGGGTTCCATTTTTTAGATATCTATGGACTTGTTTGCTGAGGGTTCCATTTTCTAAAGACTCTTCAAAGATATGAATGTAAATAAACTAGAAATTAATGTAAATATATAGAGTTTTAAAACAATATAGTTAAATGTTTTAAATGTCCCATAGCCTTTGGAGATGAGGTTTTTTAACTGGTAATATTGGACAGACCATTCTAGGAATGTAAAAGGGTTTGACCCCTTTAAAAAAACAATATTTTATCCTAATAAAAAATAAGTTTTCTTTTATTTTATCTTTTTATTTTTAATCGTTTATTTGGGATTGAAACAGGCCTTAGTTGCATTATATTGTGATCACATAGTGATATTACAACAACTGGGTAATTATTATTGTATTTCATAATACTCTCTAGAAATCACATAAAGTGGAACATTCACCACAAGCCATATGCAAGAGAGCAAAAAAGCAAAATAGAATTATGAATTCATGAAAAATAAGGTGAAGATTTGATGAGGGTTTAACACATGCGAGAAAAGGTTGGGCTTGGTGAGTGTACAAGTTATGTTTTCTAGGGGTGAGGGAGAATTATGACATGGATCAAAATTCTGTCTATAGTTACCTACGTCAAATTTACCCAATGATTAAGGAAAATAAATCTTGTTATCTTCTCTTGCCAAAGGTATATGATTTGGATCAACCCTTCCTTAAACATGAAGTTGTGACTCCACCTTATGCTTTCAATATATTGAGCTTCTTATGATAAGGCCTTGAATATGCAACATGCTTACCATGATTTTTACTTTGATCTCAAAATAAAATAACTAAATCATTCAGCAACAGGCAAGTTTCTAAATAATTAGCCCCTGTTATTATAAAGAGACTCATAGGAGCAAGGAATACCTCATATTTATCATCTAAAACATGTTTCTCTTAAAACCATAAGAACCTCTATGAAACTATAAAATGTCTTGTATAAATACTATATATGTGATTCATAATTATCCTTCAAAAGTGCCAAATTCTATTGCCATAATAGAGTAAAATAACTACAACCACTGTGAATATTGTGAAATATCATGTGATTTAAATGAAAATGGGCTCAAAATGCTTTTGCATGTAAACATTATGGCCTCCAAGAGATTTAAATCTTCACACACTAACAAAGCTACCCAAAATTTAAATTTAAAAATGCAAATTTTGTAAAAAAACCTACAACCAATTTGAGGGTATAAGGTTTTAAAAACTATCAAAAATAAAATGTCCACTTATCCTCCATATTTGTTGTTGATAGGATAGTTATTGGGCATGAAAAATATATATTCCTCATTTGTTGGTCTGACATGCATAGCAAGAAGCATATACAAGTATCAATTTTGGATTTCTTAGAACCCATGCATATGCATATTTTTTTATTTTGATGGCCACTTGGGAGCCACCTTGACCACCATCTCAATAATACATATCAACGAGTCCAAATCATACAATCCAAAAAATGGATGAAGATAAAGCAATTTGAACCTCTACCCTTCTCTATGATTTCTTTCACTATATTCATTACTAGCTAAATGGCCATCCTATATAAGCTTTGAAGGAAAGGACCATTAAATTTAGGCTTGACCAATGTCATATTTTTAAAATCCTTGATGACATTTAAACATTTTCCTCATTAGTGATCTAAAGTCCTCATTCACTTATTTGTAGCTAGGGTGTCAACTTCTCATTAATGCCAAAATATGGAGGCTAAGGTATTTAAACCTCAAAACCTTTGGGGATGCCAATGCTTCATAATATACACTATAAATATCCCTTCATTTAGACAAAAGCATGCACTCAACCACGTGCACTCTCATTAACAAGAGGGAAAAATTAGTAAAGAAAAAAAAATAACTATATGCATAAAAAGAAAAAATATGACAAACGAGCAGATTCAAATGCAAGATATGTCATATTCCTTCATAAATGCTTACCATTGTAGTGTTGCAAACTGTCATACTATTGCAGAAAATCATTTAATTATTATTTGGTAGGATGTCTAAATAGGCTTTATCTACTCAAAAATGTTCAATAGGCTTCTTTATAGTTAGTGTATACTGACCAAAGAAAAATATTGAGGAGGAGTAGGATTTGAATAGTAATCCATATGTACTCTCACCTTAAAATATCTAATGATAGCCACTTCACCTTGCATTAGGGATAGATAAAAGAGTTGACACAAATATGCAACCTATAATATCAACATACTTCTACCTACCATTATAAGTGGGTGAGGTAATGCATGCACCTATTCTTTTAGCTTTTGAGGATATATGCAGTGGGAGAGATCTAACACAAATCCTAATAATATACAATAAATATGAGAGAAAGTGATTATGCAATATGACTAAAATATACTATAAATAGAAATGACAAAAATACAATGCAGTATGGAGGTAATGGTCACTCCATTACTATAAGCTAAATAACTACATTGTACTCCATATAGGAGTTCTACTACTACCTACAACTCTCTACTATAATGCACTTGATCTCTTGATATGTCTCTATGAGGCCCTTTATATAGGAAGATAGATTCCTTGGGAAACACTCTACCTAATTTTACAAAGGGACACCTTCCACATTATAACTTGCACATTGACACTTGTGCTTTTATTACATTGCTTGAAGTAACTAGCTAACTTACCCCTGAAGTAATCTCCTACTTTAACTATGTACCAAAGTTGGCATATTTACATGACCCAAATGATGTAATATACTATAACTCTAACACCCCTCTATATTACATTATTTGGGTATTAAATATTTCAATCTTCAATATGGATCTTCTTCTTGTGGATGCTCTTTGGTTTGATCAGGTTCTTTCATAAATTGACTTTTGCACTGGAATCCTCTTTTATCCGGTTCAACTTCTTCTTCTTCTTTAGCTTTGCCTTTCAATTTGATTTTTGCACTCTTATAGGTGGTCGTACTGCTGCTTGATTCCTGCAAAGATGTTTCTCTTTTTTTTTTCCTTATTATGTATAGAATCTTACAAACAACCTCTCAAGGCATCAAGATAAGATATTGAATTAGTAGAACTTGAAGTACCAATGTTACATGAGGATTGAAAAAGCTTTTCTAAATATGATTTATTCAACTTTGTCTTTGAGTAATTTTGACAATCCTTTTTGTTCTACTTTTTTATCCTTGTAATGTTTGTATGTGAGTAATGCCATATACAATATGCTCACAAAGTCTAAAGAAAGTGAGATGTCTCTTTTCTCATCACATATTGCTTCATTGATACGGGCTTGAAGATAGCATTCCATATTATGAAAATTGTCTTCCAAGGTTTCACTATGAATTATTTTTGAAGTTAGGTCTAATGTTCCTTCTGATTTCATGAGTAGATTCATGATCCCAATTTTTATGGCACTTGATTTTTCCTTTCTAAAGGAATTATTCCTATTAGTTTTTGTTGTATTTTTAGAAATAGACATATTTATAGCTCCCTAGTTTAGAATATAAAGTGTTGTTGATAGTGCTTGTATCTTATGGGATAAAATCTTCATAAGTGGTCTACCTTATAACTCCCTAGTTTAGAGTTTATATGCTTTATTTGATAAAAAATATTATAGAAATTAGGTTTTGTAGGCTTCCTTATATCTCCCTAGTTAAGAGATGTGAATTTGATTAATACGATCCTTATAGAATTTATTTTTATAGAAACCTTATGACTCTCAAATGAGTTGGATACTTGATAAGCTCTGATAGATTCTATTATTATCAGGTTTTGTAGAATGCCTTATGTCTCCCTAGTGATTTTGGATATGATATATGAGTTATAAAGTGCTTTTGATAATTGTAGTTCAATTTTTAGTTGATTTTGTAAAGTTTTGTAAATACCAAAATCAACTTTTATTACTCCTTATTTCTCCTATTGAACTAAGCACATTTTAATTTGATGAGGTATTAATGGTTGAATGTCTTTTGTCCCTTTAATGTATTTTTGAGACAAGTATACCAATTAGTTCCCAACTCTTGATAATTATTAATGGACCTCCTTTTATAGCTTTTGATATTTGATATTTAATGTTTCTAAATGCCAATATCCTACTTTGGTGTAGTATTGCTTATAACTCCCAAATTTGGAATATTTTTTTGGTAGGTTAGATTAAAAGTGGGTTTTTATCAAGGATCCCAAAACCTGATTACATTGAAACCAGATTACATCAAAATAAGACAACCAAGGAAATACATCAGGACAGGCTTGAGGAAAGCCAAAAGGAACAAGATTAGGAAATTGCCAGAGGAACTCATCAAGGAACCTGCAAAGGATGACGCAAAGGAAGCAGAAACAGGATGGAATCTAGGAAAACTATAGAGGAAAATCATGCAGGAACAAAAGCCCACCAAAAAAACAAAATTGAAACTACAGGCACCAAACAAGAATTTTGAATCTTTCCAAAGGCGGGAAAAAGTGCCAAACCACCCAAACAGCCAGAAACAAATTGAAACATCCCATAGGCGAGAAAGAGACACGGGTGCCATAATTTAAATTTTGAATCCTCCCAAGGGCGAGAAAACTAGAAACCACCCTTGGGAAACTAGAACCCAAATCAAAACCTGCTTTCCACACAAGGAAGCATCAGACTAAATCAGAAAACTCACCCAAAAAAAAAAATGTGGAGAATATCCTTAGAGAAACTGAAGGTCTCGCTAGAACGGGGATAGGAAACACCCAGGGATGGCAAAGGATCACAAAACTAGAAAAAACCAATCCCTAGAATTCCTGAAATATGATGCAACATAAAAAGGAATTTCGTAGGTGATAAAATCCTCATGCATTGGAAATTCGGCCTTAAATATGGTGCAACATAAAGAGGAATTTTGTAGGCGATGAAATCCTCATGTGATGGAACATCAACCTGAAGGATGGTGCAGTAGTGGTTTATCAACAAGAGGAAATTCCCAGGCCATGAAGTCCTCAAGAAAAAAAAAGCAAGTCTTCAAAAACATTAGCCCAAAGGAGGAAACAATAGCAGTAGAATAACACTTCTAAAGGAAAATATGGGAAAGTTCCTCAGGAACCCAAAAGGAAGGAGTCATGAGGAAGCACAACTATAGACGTTAGAGCCCAAACCAAAATAAAGTATTCAAGCATCCTAGACAACCTTCAGCACCACAAGTGAACAACTTCAAGGACACAAATAAGGAAGTTCTACAAGGATTTAGCAACAAGAAAAATAGAGTCCCCCCTAAAACCCACGAAAGGAACTAAAATCTTGTTGATCTCGCCACCACAATCCCAAAGAGCAGATTAACTGTAGAAAGTGCATGGGCCACTCCCAAACCCAAAAGGATGCTATGCAAAACTTCTCATGAAGCCAGAATTCCTCAGACCCAACATTCCACAGCTGAAGATCCTCAAAGAGAAAATGTCAAGAAGACTTCCAAAAACAACCTGAGAAAAAAGGATAAAACAAGGAAAAACCTTGAATGATCCAAAAAACCTAGGAAAAATCCTAGGGAAGAACCTAAACCCATCCCAGAACCTAGACATTGAAGGAAAATGGTAGAACAATGGAACATAACAATGGAACAAAGATCTTCCCACCATAGGGTAAGGAAAGGGTCAGAACAGTTGAACATTGATCTCCCCCCCAAAGGAGATCATATGCAACACCTTCCTGCCATGGAGGATGGGAAAAGGAGGTGCCAGGGAAGCTGGGATAGGATCAGGGTCCTGGGACAGGGCCAAGGAAGGGTTGTAGGAAAGTGGAACAAGAATTCCATAGGAAGTCTCATGTAGAGCCCTCGACATACTAATTTGGAATATTAGAAAATAATAATATTTGCAATAATAAAAATTTAATTTTATAGGTAGAAATCCTTATTTATCCTATGTTCTAATTTGCAAATATTAAGTTATAATTCTTCATTAATTTTTCTTTCAAATATGGCTGATTTCCCAATAGTTTCAATCTAATATTAAACCCTTATATATCCCTATTAATGAAAGAAAATAAATTAAGGTAAAGTATTACATTTATAATGTTGCAAACCCCTATGTACTCGATGCTGAATTTTGGATGTAGATGATAGCAATATCTAGTGTTCCTCTTGGATATTATGACCAATGGTAAGCCTTGTATCCTCCAATGTATGGTCGTAGATGAAATCGATAGTCTTTAATGCCTATTTTGAACTCATATGACGAGTGATTTTAGATTATGTTCTAACTGCAATTCTTGGACAGTGGATGCCTTAAGTTTGACCACCTTGACTAAGAGCTTTAAATGCTTTATACACTGCTATAAATGCTGCTATGACTACTACTATCAATGCTATATGAATGCTGCTATGACTGTTGCTATGAATACACTAAAAATACACTCCTCTTTAGTATTTAGCACCTTAGATAAGAGTTGAATATTGTAGTGGGGGACAAGTGTCATAATAGTTTCACTTTAACACCTAGGAGAGATAGAACTTTGTCAACACTTGGAGTTTTTTGCAGAATGGAAGGTGAGCATTACAGTCTTGTTTGAGCGCTATATTCCTCCTTCTATGTAACACCTTCATTGAATTTATTTCAAGTGTGCAAAGGGTGAGTGCTCATGTGGAACACGTTAGGGTTTCCTTCAAGGTAACAAGTTTCATTTTTCCTTTTTGCATGGGATTTTTCTTCTCAATGTCCCTCAATGTATACTTTGAAAGGCTCTTTTAACAACATATTGTAGCCATATTCTCCTTTTTTGTATGCTTTCGATGGTTCTTGATGTAAAATAGTTCCAGCTATAATAGTGAGCAATGCTTCGATGGCTATCAACAATATTTTGGTGGATTTTTGAGATACTCCAATGGTGCCCTTAAGTGCTCCTTGTGGACGTACATCTAGATGGTATATCCTTTTTGTGCTTTGTTTTCCTCCTTTCAACCTACTATGTATTTACCTTTGTAGATAATACTCCTTCCTTGTGTTTGCTTGCAGATTCCTTGATACAGTTGTCCAAAAACATGGATTATATGAGCTCTTTGAGAGGATATTCTACCTTACTAGGATAATGCTCTTTACATTGATGCTTTGAGTTGATTTCTCCTTGTGAAGAATGTGCCTTTGTGGAACTTAAACCTTGTCCTTTTTCCTACATAGGATATATTAGTCTGGTGTAAGATAATGTAAATGAATTTGTGAATACAATACCTTTTTTGCATATCCTTTTGCAACCTTGTTTTTGTTGGTTTTAATGGTGGCTTTCTTGTAGGCAATGGCATATTTTGAGGTTGTTTCCTTTGCTAGACACCTCTCTAATTTTCTTGGTTACTTTTGGTAATAAACCCAAGCTAATAACCACATAAATAGAAGCTTTAGTAGTATTTTTTGCACTATTTTGTTTTTGTAAATAGTCCTTAGTGCACCTCGAATATGAGACTCACAAAATCTTGATTTGTAGGTTCTTTTACTGATTTTGATGGTGGCTTTATTCTCCACTCCCTAGAGGAATATAATATAATTTTCGTGGATTATTTGGGCCACAAAATATTGCAAGTTTTATGCACCAAATAGTATCTCTAGAAACTTTGATAATTTGCTAGTTTCTGTGCAATTGATCTTTAACAATCAACAAACACAAACTAACCCTTTTGAGAGTAACTAGTTAAAGATCAACTAGTATAGTGCTAATGAATTAATAATGCACTTTAATGGTAATAATAATCTCACCTTATTGCTCCAATAAGCTCTCCAAACAATTTCTAAATGCACTTAATAATCTTCTACAACTTTTAAGAGTAGTCTATAATGAATCCTAAATAAATAATCTGCAATTTTTCATTACAATCAATATTGTAGGATGTAGTTTTCTTAATTTCTATATATATAAAAGGTAGATGATAATCTTATTTATTTCAAAAATATCCAACTCCTATTTAATGTGAAAATATATCTTAAAATGAAATCTGCTTTTTGAACTTTCTTGAAGACTATAATATGAGCCCTTCTCCTTCCAAATTTAATCCAAATATGGTGCTTCATGGAATTTAATAATGAACCCTAATTTTTGAAGTTCAACTAATTGCACACAAGTTGTTTACCTTTTAATGGCTTCTATCGTAGATGAAAATTTTAGCTTTTTATTCACCAAGTTGTTGCCTTGTAATGGATGAATCCGTAGCTTCTTTTTGGTTGTCCAAAACAACTTCTTGTTTCACCATATTGTGGTCTCGAATATTCTATCTTGAGAATAGGGTTTGGTGACTTGATCCTTCCAATGATCTTAAATCTTCTGCCCTCTACTCTAGATTCAAAAAAATCTTATCTCTGAACTGTATCTTCTTACTATAAGGGTTAATATCCAATTATATTGGATTTGGTAGGCTTCTTTTGTCTAAATATTTCTTTAATATTCTTGTTGAATTCTGATTTCAAACAAGATCTTCTTCTTCTCAAGATTCTAAATATCTTGAGGTTTTCACTAGATTCTTCTTCTAGGATTTTCCACTCCTTGCCATATTCTTCTTCTCTTGGGCTTGTTGTTGTATGGCGACAATTTTTCTAAGTCCTTCACTATCAGGAGCTTCTCCTTGGTAGTGGATTTATCCAATGTTTTTTCCTATGAACTCTTTTGATGATGCTTCTATGAATTCTACAAAAATGCTATCCAAGATTTCTTTTGTTTTTCTTCTTGATACCTCTCCAAGGTATTTTTTCTTGCAACTTATTTGGTATTCCAAATAAGATATTTTCTTCAATATTATGCTTTATGGAAGTATTGGTGATGAGATCTTCTCGAATCTCTAAAATCTTCTACTTCTAGATTTTGGAATGGGACCTTACTGGTCCTTCTTCAATCTTATAGGATTGGAATTTATTCAATGAGATCTACTTCAGATCTCTCATATTCTTCTAAAATAAGTATTTAATAAGTAAAGGAGATCACCAATATCCTATTTCATGGACTCTTCTATGGATTCTTCTTCAAGAACTCTTCTTTAGAGTCTTCTTTTGAATCAAGAACTCTTCTTCTGAATCATGAACTCTTTTAAAATTTTCTTCAAAATTAGGGCTTCTATGACCCTCTTATGAATCAAGGTTTCTCTAGCCTTTTATTCTATAATATGTAGGTACTGATCTTGAATGGAGATCACCAATATCCTATCTCCTTCTTGACTCATATTCTAGAGTCTCTTCTTTCCAGAGTTTACTATAAGACTATTGTAGTCTTTTTTTCACTTCTGCAACCTACATGATTTGCAACTCTTGTAACAGGACCTTTTTTCTAGGTCTTTGAATTATTAAATATTCTTCTTGTTGCTGCAAGTTCTTGAATGATTATAAAAAGATATTCTTCCCAACTCTCTTGTAGGAAGCTTCCCAAACTTTTCCTATATATCCTTTTCCTACAAAAAGTTGTTAGAGACTAGAACAAAATAATTTATAATTCTAAAGATAATAATCTTCACTAGTTGATTTATCAATATAGTGGTATGAATGATGAATCCTAGTATTCACAAGTGCTTTTGCAACTATGTAGAAATAATCTAGCCAAATGTAATTTCAAAAAAAAATTAACTAATATTTACTTCAGTCCTCACTTCTCTAATCTATTGATTACTGTGGTTTTTATATCAATAAATTCCTAATAGCAATGTTTGCATGTAGTAGCACACAACAAAAGATCCAGTTTGTAAATATGTAGGTCAATAGTAGAAATGGTAACTCTTCATATTCCTCTTTACCTACTGGAATTATCTTATGATAACTTTTGCAAATGGTAGTGCACAATGGTGAGTTTAGTTTGCAAAATCACAAAGAGGAACTATGATGGATGTAGGCCCTCCTATTATTGATTCACCATGGGTCGGATACCATTGTTAGCTTTTGATGATATATGCAGTGGGAGATATCTAACACATGTCCTAATTAGATGCAGTAAATATGAGAGAAAGTTATTATGCAATATGACTAAAATATACTATAAATAGAAATAACAAAAATATAATGCAATATGGAGGTAATGGTCACTCCACTAATATAAGCTAAAGAACTACATTGTACTCCATATAGGAGTTTTACTACTACCTACAACTCTCTACTATAATACACTTGATCTCTTGATATATCTCTATGAGGCCCTTTATATAGGAAGATAGATTCCTTGGCTAACACTCTACCTAGTTGTACAAGGGGACACCTTGAAAATTACAACTTGCACATTGACACATGCATTTATTACATTGCTTAAAGTAAATAGCTAACTTACTCCTAAAGTAATATCCTAATCTAACTATGTACCAAATATGGTACATTTACATGACCCCAAATATGTAATATACTCTAACTCTAACATATTCCTACCCTCTCCACATGATAACTCAATACATACACCTCCCCTTATATGCTCATAGTCCTTATGTCTTAGAACTGCTACCATAAACAACTAGGTAAAGAAATTCTCATATTCATTGTCTCCATTTGCATCAAATATTTTCAAATAAGTGAGGACCTCCATGTTAGCTTTTGATGTAACGAGCAATGGGAGATAGCAATCACAAGATGCAGAATAATATAAAATAAAGTAAATATGTAAGATGACTAAAGTATGTTGTAAATAGAAATAACATAAATGAATACAATGTAGCTATGGAGGAAATGAACACTCCATTAATGAAGCTACTAAACTACATTGCACCCATCACCAATATATGGTGATCTACACAACACTATACTACTACCTACAACTATGCTATAAGTAGCTCTATCTATCTATGTCCTCCTTCTCATATCTATCTAACAATGAGGCCTTTCTTATATAGGAAGATAGGTTCCTTGGCCAACACTCTACCTAGTTGTGCAAGGGACAACTTGCACATTGACACTTGTGCATTTATTACATTGCATGAAGTAACTAGATAACTTCCCCCTAAAGTAATCTAATGTCCTAAGTATGTACCTTGGAAGATACATTTACATAACCCAAATGATGGAATAGACTCTATTTCTAACACCCCCTTGTATTACATTATTTGGGTATTGAAGACTTTAGTCTTCAATATGGATCTTCTTCTTCATCTTGATCTTTGTACTCTTCCTCTGTATTCTTTGTAACCTGTTCAAGTAAATAATTAGTGTCTCTGTAATATGTAGCATTTTTTGATAGAGCTTTCACCTCATAGGCATCTGTGGGTTCTTCCAGTTCTTCAATTTCTTCTATCCTCTGAACCAGGTGTCCCTTTTGATTTCTCTTCTGATATTCCAGTTGAGGATAATTGGTTGGTCATTGAAATTGTTGTTGATGAGGGTTCCTTTGATATTGTCGAGTTTGAAATTGATTCCCATTATTCATCTGATTTCCTTGCTTTCAATTTTTGGGATTGTATCTGCAATAGCTGGTACTATGACCTTTCTTTCTGCATATCTGACAATACCATGTTTTTCATCCTCTTGCTGAAGAAGCAATATTTCCCTATGGATTATCTTTTGATGCCAATGCAGTGTTAGTCATCTCATCTTTCATAGTATTTTCTACTTCATATTCTTGAAGTATATTGACTAGGTCATCAAAAGAAGTATCTTTGCTTAAAACCTGTAAAGATGTGACCAAATGTTTATAGCTGTCTGGAAGTGCTCTCATGGTTACTTGAGTGAGAAGTTCATCCTTAACTGATTCTCCTAAGGTCAATAATTTCCCTTTAATATCTGCTACCTTCCTTAGGAATAGTTCTATGCTTTCTCCACTATTCATATTTAATGAGTGAAGTTGAGTTTGGAGATGAAGGATAGTCACCTTATTCTTTCCTTCAAAAATTTTCTCTAGGCTTGTCCATGCATCTGAAGATGTTTTAGCTGAACTGATATATGGTTGAATCTCATCAGTGATAGCAAAAGTTATTATCATTAAAGCCTTTGAATCATTTTCTTCAAACTTTAGGATTTCAGTTTCACCTATGGTAGGTCTCTGTGTTTTCCCTTTGACGACATCCCAAAGTTTTTCATATACTAAGATTGCTTTCACTTTATTTTTCCAAGAGAAATAATTTGGACCCTTGAGTAGTTGAGATTCTGCTAGGAAGAATTTGTTTGATGCCATTAGAATTTCCCTAATATCAATTCTTAGATTTTGTGGACTTCCTTATGTCTCCCTAGATATTTTTGGAATATAATATAGTGCTTTTGTAAAAATATAGTTCAATTTTGGTTGATTTTGTACAAATTTTGTAAAGATCAAAAATCAACTTCTTAACACCTTATTACTCCTATTGAACTAAGCACTTTTCAATTTTGAAGAGGTTTCAATGTTGGATTTCTTTTGTCCCTTTTGAGAAGTTTTTGAGACAAGAATATTATAATTTTCCAACCTTAGTAAAAATCTTAATAACCTCTTTTTATATCCCTTGGATTGTTTCTAATTTCCAATAACCTAGTTTGGAGTTGTAGCCCTTATGACTCCCAAATTTGGAAAATTAGAACACATTAATATTTGCAAACTTTAAATGGATTAATTCCAAGTAGTATCCCTTATTTCTCCTAGGTTATATTTTGCAAATATTAGTCAACTTTGATATTTAATTTCCCTAAGTTTTGCTTTCAAATGAAGATTGATTCCTTTCAATAATTCAACCTTATAATATAACCTTATAACTCCCTTTTTAAGGAAAGCAAATTAGATGGGAAATTGTACCTTTATGAAATTGATGGTAGACTGTCCTTCTTGGGTATTGTGAGTAATGGAAGATTCTTCCACTTGCTATTTGCTTCAACACTCACTTTAATGCTTCCTTGACCCGTTTGACTAGGAGTAATGTTCTTCACCTACTTTTGGATACTTCGAATTGCTCTCGGATTCTTTCAATTGTTAATGTTGTTGTGTAGCTACTGATATATTACTATGATACTATCAAGATGCTACCATGTTACTATCAAGTCACTTCAGACTCACTTGCTATCGTTCTAGAGTTGCTTGCTCCATTGTTGCATCCAAGATATCTTTAATAGGTGATCAAAGGTGTGACAAGTGTCACAACCATTTTCTCAAATGCTCCAAGAGAGCTTCGGATGTTTGGTGGAGGCCCCAATCTTGTCTCAATGCTTGTGACAAGTGTCTCATTTTCTTGAGATATTACTCTTCACTCCCACTTCATGCATTGTCTAGAAAGATATTTTTGCTTTAGCGCTTACCTGATTGTAATGCTCCTTGTTGTACGTAACTCCTCTACCACCAAGATGATGTCGTAATATCTCCTTTATGGGTGTTTTCTAGGGTTATTTTGGAGGATGACAAGTGGCATCCTCTTTCCTTTGCATACCCTTGTCTTATCAATACCTTCTTGAAGGCCTTCAAACATGTTTTTCCACCTTGTTCTTTGTTGTTCTACATAGATGTTGAGATGTTTCCAGCCAAGCAATGCTTATGGTGGAGCTATGGTGGAGATATGGAGGAGCTTTGGTGGCCCTTGAATGGAGTTTAAATGGTAGTACTTAGATGAAGACTCCATGATGCTCCACTTATGGTAGGAATGCTCCTTGATTGGATGTATGCTTGCTTTGATAGGAATGCTCCTTTGCTTTATACACTACTTGA
Organism: Wollemia nobilis; assembly: GCA_028583015.1. NCBI lineage: Eukaryota > Viridiplantae > Streptophyta > Pinopsida > Araucariales > Araucariaceae > Wollemia > Wollemia nobilis. The sequence continues at coordinate 480,370 of JAQPPZ010000613.1, read as the reverse complement.
TTTCCCCCTAGCTTTGTGCCTTGTCTTTTGCAGGTTCGACCATCCAAGATACGTAGAAGATGAGCCAAAAGAGAGGCTCTTTGCTATGCTTGGGAGAATGATAGCATTCGATCACCTTTGGCTGATTCAACCTACTTGTAGTGTGCCTTTGAGGCACTTTCCAATCTACCCTTTTTCCTACGTAGAATGAGTTAGAGAAGTGCAACTCAATGTAACAATATTTGTAAATAAGATGCCTTTTGCACCTTTTCTTGCACTCCTTTTTGTAGGTCTAATATTCTGATTTATATGGCAGAATTTTGAATGCAGTGTAGGGGTTTTGAGGTTGTCTTTTTGCTTAGACACCTTCCCCTTTTTTCTTGGATATTATGATGACAAATCCAAGCTTAGATAGAAGTAGATAGAAACTCCTTATATGATGCAATTTTCTGCACTTTTATCCTTGCAATTAACCTTGTAATGCTTTGGATTTGAGACTCACCAAGTCTCAATATTTGAAGCTTCTATTTCTATTTTTGGTTAGTCGTATTCTTCTCCAAGTTTTGGAGGATTCTAACCTATTTTGGTGGCTTCACTTGGCCACTATGTGTTGCAGATTTTTGTGCACTAATAGTGTCTTTAGACACTTTGATAATTTTTTATTTTGTGCCCTTCTCGAGAACACAAATAAGAATCCTTTTGAGAGCAATAGAATAGTGCAAATAAATCTAATAGAATTTATTTTAATGCACTAAAAATTTCACCTTATCACTCCAATCAACTCTCAAATTAATGCACTTAATCAAATTTACTGCAACTAATCAAGAATAATCTGAAATGAATCTTCAAGATTTATTCTGTAATTTCACTACAATTAATATTGTAGGACTTAGTCTTCTTTTTCTTTTTCCAAAGTAGATAATAGGTAGTTGATAGAAGCAATTCTGAAATCTAATCAACTCCTAATTAATGTGCAAATGAACCTTAAAAAGAACTTTTTCTTTTTGCACTTTTGAAGACTATAATCCAATTTTCTTCTTGCAACTTTAATCCAAATTCAGGTGCTCTAACAAATCTGATAAGTAATCCAATTAATGAATCTACTTGCACCAAAATTTGCTTACCTTTTTGAAAGTTTATGTAGCTCTTTTACTACTTCTGTAGAGGATGTAGATCTTGGTGTCTAGGATCACCAAGTTGTTACTTCGAGTATGATCTTGCAACTCTTTGTAGACTATCCTGAACAACTCCTTCTTCACCAAATGATGATCTCAAACTTTCTTTCATGAGCCTAGGATTTGGTGGCTTGTTCTCCTCTTGTGTTCTCCTCCTTCTACTGTAGATTTGGAGAAGTCTTTGTCTCTGAAGTGGTGCCTTCTTGCTATGAGAGGTAATCTTCAAATCTCCAAGATTTGGTGAGCTTCTTCTATCTTCAAGTCTTCTTGTCAAATTCTAACTTCAAGTAGGATCTTCTTCTAGGATTTGGCACTCCTTGCCAAATTCTTCTTCATAGATTTGGCACTCCTTGCCAAATTCTTCTTCTTAGATTTGGCACTCCTTGCCAAATTCTTCTTCTCTTGGGCTTGTTGTCAGATGGCAACAATTGTCCCAAGTCCTTCACTATCAGGGGCTTCTCCTTGGTAGTGGATTTCTCCAATGAGTTCTCCTTTGAGAATTTCTTCAGTAAGGCTCTCCTAGCCTTTTTTTGAATGCTCGATGAGACCTTCCCAAGGTCTTTGATCTTGCAACTTTTGATGGTCTTCCTTGAGACCTTCTCTTCAACCTTCTGCTCCTAGAAGTGTTGGTGGTGAGATCTTCTTCTGGATCTCTGATTCTACTACTTCTAGATTCAAGCAGGACTCACCTAGTCCTTCTTCTTCTTCTTCTTCCTTGATTGGAAGTTCTTCAATGAGATCTTCTCCTGATCTCTTCGATTTTGCTTTAGGTGCTGAATTGATTCTGAAGAAGATACTCTTCCTAAATTTCTTGTAGGAAGTTTCCCAACTCACTGAATCTTCTTTCCCTACAACAAAGTATTAGTACTAAAATATTTAGTCTACTTCTGAATCATATATTCTCTTTGAATTCTTCTTTAGGATCAAGGTTTCTATGGCCTTTTTTAGTATCAAGGCTTCTATGGCCTTTTTAGTATCAAGGCTTCTATGGCCTTTTAATATCAAGGCTTCTATGGCCTTTTAGTATCAAGGCTTCTATGGCCTTTTTAGTATCAAGGCTTCTATGGCCTTTTTAGTATCAAGACTTATGTGGCTTCTCTAAGCTTCTATGGCATTTTCTTCAAGGCTTCTATGGCCTTTTTGTATCAAGGCTTCTATGGCCTATTCTTCAACTGTGAAGTTCTTTAATCTAGCAATGGAGATCTTTAGTCTCCTAACTTCACCATGACTCTTCACTAGAAGTCTTCTTCCACAGTATTCTTCTCTTGCACAAGGAACTAATCTCTACACTATGAAGGCACATCGACCTTTAGGCAATGAAGTTGGAGTCTCCTAGATTTTTGTTGTAGGAGGAGTCCCAATCCTCTAAGAATTAATTTTTTGCAACAAAAGAAACTTTAGGTAATAGTTAACAAATTCTAGATATCCTGAATGATCTTCACTAGATGATTTATCAATCTAGTGGATTGAATGTTGAGTCCTAGTCTTCACGAGTTTTTCTATAACTCTATGGAAAGACTCTAGTCAAATGTAATCTCAATATTTTTAGAGCTAAGATTTCTTTCAGTCCTAACTTTGTGACTCTCCCTAATTCTACCACCTAGACTCTTCTGAGATCTTTTGATAGTGGTTGGTCCAGCAATGCATCAGGTTGACAAAACACTCAGGCTCAATGATAATGGTGGTTTTCCTATTGATCTACATAGACTAGATCTACCATGGCTCTGATACCACTATTAGCTTTTGATGTAATGAGCAATGGGAGATAGCAATCACAAGATGCAAAATAATATAAAAGAAAGTAAATCTGCAAGATGACTAAAGTATGTTGTAAATAGAAATAACATAAATGAATACAACGTAGCTATGGAGGAAATGAACACTCCATTAATGAAGCTACTGAACTACATTGCACCCATCACCAATATATGGTGATCTACACAACACTACACTACTACCTACGACTATGCTATAAGCAACTCTATCTATCTATGTCCCCCTTCTCATATCTATCTAACAATGAGGCCTTTCTTATATAGGAAGATAGGTTCCTTGGCCAACACTCTACCTAGTTGTGCAAGGGACAACTTGCACATATACAACTTGCACATTGACACTTGTGCATTTATTACATTGCATGAAGTAACTAGATAACTTCCCCCTAAAGTAATCTAATGTCCTAAGTATGTACCTTGGAAGATACATTTACATAACCCAAATGATGGAATAGACTCTATTTCTAAAACTCCACCCTATTAGACAGTGTAATGATATATAACTTGCTAGCTATGTTATTTTTGATGGATATACATCTCACCTTAATGTCAAATAAACAAAAAAAATGAAGAATAAATGAATCATGAAGACCTAAACCAAGCACCACTCACCTAATACTTGTTTGTATTACCACTATGCTAATTGTTAGCTTTCTGAATAGGTTAATTCATAGAAATATTCAACAAGCATCTAAAAATAAATCAAACCAATGATACTAAAAATGAAGCTTAATAACAGTAAAATCTTAAAATTAATGAACATAATATACCAAAATTACATTATTGATACAACATGGTTATATTGGGTGGAGATTTGCATGAACTTTCAGTTTTCAAACTATCAATCTCCTCTTTCATTCAAAATATGCAACCTTTCATATTCCTCTAATACAGACAAAGCACTCAACTTACCACATATCATGTGACTCTTCATACTCTCTTAACACTTTGCACTCTTTCTCATATTACCACATACATTATAAAATATAAATCATCTATCAAAATAATATTGCAAGGGGGTCAAATAATGTAATATCTCCAACACCCCCCATATTACATTATTTTGTAGGAAGTTTTTTTTCCTTCAATCTCTGATTCTTCTTTCTCTTCAATATTCAGCTCTAACTCCATCATGGCTAGATTATTAATTTATATACCTTTGGATCAATGTATTAGAATCACTTCTATATCTCTATCTCTAGGTCATTGCCTCTAGGTCACTACAACTAGTTTTTCCTTTGGGTCACTACCTTTGGATCTCTGCCTCTGGGTCACTCCCACTGAATTACTACCTCTAGTTCACAGCCTCTAGAAATATACCTCTAGGTCACCTCTAGATAATAATTATCTTTGGGTCATCCACTATAATATTCATAATGCTATTATCTCTATAGGATCATCACTACATATGCTTTCTCTATGAACCATATTCCAAGCTATGCTTGGGTCTTCTTTCTCTTTGTTCACTATGGGACCTCTTTCCACAGGTCTCCTTAATCTAATTTTTAATTTTTTTATAGAATACCTTCTATTTCAAATATATTATTGGAATAGGTAAACTCAATCTATCTTATACTTTTCCTAAATTGATTCTTTCTCAAAATTCTAAAACTTATTCTTCACTAGTTATTCTTCAACCTAGTGGTATTAATCCTTATCTTCACTAGTTTTCCTTCAATCTAGTGGTAATACTTATATTTTAAAATTTTCAAGTTCTATATAAGCGAGCTTTTATTATACTTGGTTTCCTTCTATAGAAAACATACAACATTTATTTCATTTTATCCCATTCATCTATGTCCATCCATCAACAATCCACTTTTACTCTATATTATTTCTTTTCTTTTTGTATATAAAACATTTGTGAATGATTACGTGCTCCACAAATCGTACAACTATGGATATTCCAACATATCTCTATCTTATGCCTATATCTACCACAATGATTAAATTTATTCTCTATTATAAAAAATTTTTGACCATTATGATCTTTATTGCAACCGATTCTATCAATCCCTATCATAGATTTGATGTTATTATTTTTTGTTACAAATTTATTTCCTTTCTCATTACTACTAGTATGTCATGTATATCCAAGACCTTCATAGTTTGGTCTTATTTTTGGTAAAATCAGTTCTTTCATCCCCTGTTCATATTTACCTAAACATATATCTTTATATCTCATTTTATTCAATATCCTTGAACCAAATATTTTAGTATACTTTTCAAAATAATCAAACATATCATTAGACTAATATTTATCAATATCATCACAACTCTAAGAATCACTACATCTATCATCATTTGAATTCATATCAACATCAATTATGATATCATAAGCCTTTCTAAAAAATCACAAACTATATTCAAATCATTTGTATCACATATAACATCTATTTTTGTAACAGGTTCTTCTACCTTTTTCATAAGTTCTAAATCAGTAGTGTCATTGCTTGCATCACAATAATTTCTTTCATTTTGACAAGAATCATAACTTGCATATTTTCATTTTTAAATATCAATTGTATCACAACATGAATCTATCATCATGGGCCTTAAATCATTTGTATCACAAGAAGCATTTTTTATCACTGATTTGTTCTCTACTTCTTCAACCTTTTCTTGTTTTCTTAGCTTAGAAAAATTAAGAGTGATAATTACTTTGTAGATTATTCTCCATAGACTAATAGGTATAGAAACAAAATATTCATAACAATCATTAGCATCATTAATAACACTTTAAATGCATTTAAGTATTGAAAATTCCCCATTTCCTACTTCACTAGTAATATCAACAAGCTTATTGTTCAAAGTAATTGTTTCATCAATAACCTTGTTCTTCAAATATCTAATCATGTCCTCTTGTATTTTATTCTTATATTTTAGAACTTCATTAGAAATTAATGTCATTTTTATGATTGTTACCATATCATAAGGTAATGTGAAAACATTTTTAGAGTCATTAAATCCTTCTTCAAGTTTTGAATTTAGATAATTGTGAAGCATTGAAAAATTTTCATCTTTGGCTTCTCCCATGATTGTTTGTAATATTTTCCTTTCCTTCTTTGATGTATCTATTGGCAATTTTGGGTATGTTGCCTAGCTTCATGGTTGTGAGTTGTCATTGATGTCAAAAGGAGTTTGTGTTGATATCAAAAGGAATTTGTGTTGATGTCAAAAAGAGTTTGGTGCCAAAAAGATCTTGAAAGTTCCATGATGTTTGTTTAAGGGTTTTTAATTAAAACCATGGTGACAAGGTTAAAGGTTTTTCTTAAAACCATCTGGACTCATTAAGGGTTTTTATTAAAACCATCTTGGCTTAATGAAAAGGTTTTTGCTCCTTGAAAAAACCTTAAAAGTCCATTTTGATTATTAATAAATAAATTAACTCAAACCTTTGAAAAGGTTTTAAGTTAAGTTTATTATTAATAAAATAATAATTATTAATTTAATAATTATTATTGAAAGGGTTTCTAAACCCTTAGCGACGCCAATGTAGAAGACTTACCTCACCGACGTCGTTTGTTTGGAAGGAGCACCGACGTCAACTTGCATGGGATGCAAAAGACTATTAAAGGGCATTAATTCCTAAGGTTCAATACACCTCCGATTTGCGCGATTACCTTCGAATTCGTATTGCTCTGTGACCTTCAATTTTGTATTGCTCTGTGACCTTCGATTTTGGATTGCTCTATGATTTTTGAGTTTCGTATTGCTCTGTGTTTAAGTTCCGATTTCGTACGCCTGTGAGGAAGACAAATATGTTTGTCTTTAATTTCTGTGAGCAAAGGGAAGGTAAAATGATGAGTGGCACTTGAGAGTTTCGTTGGGCACTTGTGCTCCAATGACGGAGGTAGTGGAGCGAAGGCGCTCGCTAGGCAGAGGTGTCGAGATCGATTCGCATCGGGCGTGTTTCATTTTTGGTCACGGATTATTGTGCACGTGGTACAATAGTTGCCTTGGGCCATGAGTTTGGAGGAGGAAGCACTTTGGCGCTTATGTTGGTGTCTCCACACTTCTCCTAAGGTTGGAGAATTGATTTTTGGCCAAGGTAGATCTTTTGTTGATAATGTGGAATATTTGATTTGACTTGGCAAATTATTGTTGGTAATTGGATGGAGGTATAAGGTTAAATAGAAATATTGCTTTGACATTGTTATTATTGATGCTTAATGTTTATGTGGTAAATGCATTTAGAAGTAAATGTATTTTAGGAGTTATAAGGGTTTAAGGAATAATTGTGCTTAATGTCATATTGGGGTTAGAAAGCCTTTGGAGTTATTGAGTGGATATTCTCTTGTAATTATTTTTGAGGTTGAAGTTATTTTGTGATATATTAAGTAGGAGTTATAAGGTGTAAAGGAATATTGTTGATATGTATATTTGTGAGTTTTGATTATTGATGAGTTGGAGTGATAAGGTGTTATTAGGACTCTTATCATTGTGCATTATTCCATTGTTGCTAACTCTAATTTGTGGCAAATTGAGAGTTAGTGTTGTGACAGATTTTGAGTTCTCCTTCTTCATCAAAGTAAAGGTATGGGCACATTCTTCCATGGTTATTATTGATTGATGGTTTTCTAAAAATAAGTTTGGAGTGAAAAGGATTAAATTAAGTTTCCTTATTTGGAGTGGATCTTATTTTTTGAAAGTGGAAGTATTGATTATGCATTATGAGATCATGATGAGTTTATGAGTTATTGCATAATTCTGGTTTATGAGAGTGGAAGCATTTGAAGTTTGCTTTAGGGTTTTTGAGTGAGAAGCTTATGCCATTGCTATAAGTTGTTGAAACCCTAATTGAGTTGTTTGGTTGTTGAGAGTTGAAGGATAGAACATATTGAGTCTCTAACAATTCTCTTTATGCTTCTATGAGATTGATTTGAGTTGAGATTGAAAGTTGAAGGATAGAACATATTGAGTCTCTAAAAATTCTCTTTATGCTTCTATGATATTGATTTGATATGATTGGATGAAACACATTGGGTCTCTAACAATTCTCTTTGTGTGTTCACATTGGGCAAGTTTCTTGGTAAACTTGCTTGAGCTGATTTGGGCAAGTTCTTGGTGAGCTTGCTAGGACTGATTTGGACAGGTTCTTGTTGAAGAACTTGTGGACAGATTTGATGAAGTCTTGGTGAAGACTTGTGAGCAGTTGTGATTGATTTGTTCAAGATTTTGGCTTAAGCTTGGGATAGATCTGACAGAGATTTGAGAGCAGATTTGTGTTGGACCAGAGGACTGAGTTTGGTGCAGATTTGTGATAGAGTTTGAGAGGACTTGTGTTGGACCGACTAACTGTGTTTAGTACAAGTTTTGATGAGCAGCTGTGGAGGTGATCAGTGAGGACATAAGTCTCTAGAGCTAGAGCAAGGAGGACATGACGTCTTCTATGGAAAGGAGTTCCACCTACTAGCGGCAGAAGAGGCAGTGATCTTCTGAAGTATCATTTCCAGAGCTTTGGGGGATAGGACATCTCCTTTGGGTAGGAGGCTCATAAATACTTGTTGAGGGGATAGGACATCTCCTTTGGGCAGGAGGCTCATAAATACTTGTTGAGGGGAAGGATTCTCCTTTGGATAGGAAGTTCATAAAATTTGTAATAGGGAAAGGATTTCCCAAAGAACTTGATTGAGAAAGCTTTTAGTGAAAATATTTCTATGGATGTAGCCCATCTTGGGTGAACCACGTTAAAATGGCTCTTCTTTGTGTGTTGCTTTCTGTGATGGTTAATGTTATGGTGATGCCACTGCTATCTAAAGTAAAGTTTTTTAAATGGTTGCATCTTATACTGTTCACCCCCCTCTCAGTATAAGTCTATGTTCTTCAATTGGTATCAGAGCGGGTCTCTCCAGGAAGAGCCTAACAACTTGGAGAAGGATCCCTCGAAAGATCATATGAGCATGAAAAGTGATGAAGAGATTGAATTTGATTTGAAAGGGGAATTCTTTTTGGCCCTAAGAAATCTGGAAAAATTCAGGGAAGAGAATTTTGTTTTAAAACAACAAAATCAAGAAGAAGAGATGGCCAAAATAGAACTATCTCAAAATCTCACAGACTTCAAGATCCTAGCTGAAGAAGGAAAGAAAGTTGAGCAGGTTTTGATAGAGGTTTTGAAAGGGAAGGAAGTTGAATGTGAGAGACTTGAAGAAGAGGTGGTTTCTCTAAGAGTTAGACTTGAACAGATGAGTCTTAAACAAAATATTTTTCTTGGAAAGCAAAGGGAAGAAGATCTCCATATCCAAGAAGCAGGAACATCAAGCAGAAATAAAGTCAACTTTCAAAAACCAAAGGATACCAGAAAAGAAGAAAACAAAGGAGAGCAATGGACAAGAGTTGATCACAAAAGAAGGAACACTCATCAAAGGCTTCCAAATAGGTTACATAATACTTTCCATGGCTATTGTTTTTCTTGCAATAAATATGGTCATAGAGCTATCCATTGTACTAGGATTGTGAATGACAATGTTAAGAAAAATGTTAATTCTTTTGCACCACTCATGGATGATAGTATTATGTGTTACAAATGCAATAATTTTGGGCATATAGCTAGAATGTGTAAATTGGAAAGATCTAGTGAAGTGAATGTTAGGAAAACAAATGGAAATAAAACTAGATCTATGATAGTTCAAACTGCTCTTCATGCTCAAGATAAGGAAGAAAAATGGTACCTTGATAGTGGATGTTCTAGGCACATGAATGGAGAAAAAGAAAAGTTTATAGTTCTCAAAGAAACTAGTAGAGGGTCAATTAGCTTTGGAGATAACAGATCAGCTAAAATTTGTGGAAAGGGTTCTCTAAGTTTAGATGGAAAAACCAGAACTAAAAATGTGCTTTATGTAGAAGGATTGAGACATAATATTTTGAGTGTTAGCCAACTTTGTGATCAGGGTCATATGGTGACTTTCTATTCTGATAGATGTGAGATAAGGAAAGTAGAGAATGGAAAAATCATTGCTAATGCAAGACGAACTCCTAACAACCTCTACATGCTAAGTGAGATAAAAAGGGAAAAGTGTTTTTTGTCTCAAGAGGATGAAAGTTGGCTATGGCATAAAAGAATGGGACATTTGAGCTTTGATAATCTTATCAACATTAGCCATAAGAAAGCAGTCAGAGACTTACCTAAATTGAAAAGACCCCAAAATACTATTTGTGGTCCTTGTCAACATGGAAAGCAAACTAGAACCAACTTTAAGGCTAAAGGGTACATGTCATCCAAACCTTTAGATCTTATTCATACTGATTTGTGTGGTCCCACCGGAACTCAGAGTATACAAGGAGAGCGTTACTTCATGCTTTTCATAGATGATTTCTCTAGAATGACTTGGGTTACCTTTCGAAAGAAAAATCTGAAGCCCTTGACAAGTTTAAAGCCTTCAAAGAAATGATAGAGAATGAAATAGACAAAAGAATAAAATGCTTAAGATCAGATAGAGGAGGAGAATTCACTTCAAATGAATTTGTGGATTATTGTGAGCAACAAGGGATTAAGAGGGAATTTTTAGTAGCAAGAACTCCTCAACAAAATGGAGTAGTTGAAAGAAAAAATAGAACTATTGAAAATATGGCTAGAGCTATGTTGAATGAGTCAAAGCTTCCTGATGGTTTTTGGAAAGAGGCAGTTAGTACAATAGTGTATATTATCACCAGAGCTCAGTTAAGAGTCAATCATCACAAAACTCCCTATGAGCTATGGAAAGGAAGACCAGCCATAGTAAAACATTTCAGAGTTTTTGGTAGTAAATGTTACATCAGAAGGGAAGATCAAAATTTAGGGAAGTTTGATCCTAGATGTGATGAGGGCATTTTTCTTGGGTACTCCAGCAAGAGCAAAGCCTATAGATGCTACAACAAAAGAACTTGTACTATTGTGGAAAGCATAAATGTTATAGTGGATGAGAAAATAGGGATAAGAGAACCAGTTCAAGAAATTGATGATGAAGATTGCCAAGAAGAATTCAGGGAGGATTCAGATAAAGAAGAAGAGGAAAGACAACAACTCCTTCCTAAAACTCCATCCAGATATGTTTAGAAACACCATCCAAAGGATCAAATCATTGGTAATCCAGAAGTCAGATAGACAAGGAGAAGAATCATATCTTCAAATTCCCATACAGATGTTTCATTGTTATCTCAGATTGAGCCAAAAGATCTCAGTGAAGCCTATGAAAGATAAGTTTTGGATAAATGCTATGAATGAAGAATTGGAAAAGATAGAGAAGAGTGAGACTTGGGAACTTGTTCCAAGACCTAAAGATAAAAATGTCATTGGCACTAAGTGGGTCTTCAAAAACAAGCTAAATGAAGATGGTCAGGTAGTCATAAATAAAGCAAGGTTAGTTTGCAAAGGTTATGCTCAAGTAGAAGGAATTGATTTTGAAGAAACTTTTGCTCCAGTTGCTCGTCTTGAGGCTATCAGAATGTTTTTGGCTTTTTCAAGTTTTAAAAACTTCAAGGTCTATCAGATGGATGTCAAATCAGCTTTTCTAAATGGTGTGTTAGAAGAAGAAGTCTACATTGAACAACCAGAAGGGTTCTTACTTTTAGAAAATTCAGATTTTGTGTGTAGATTGAAAAAGGCATTGTATGGTTTGAAACAAGCTCCTAGGGCTTGGTATTCGAGGCTTGACAGGTATCTTCAGAAACAAGGTTTCAGAAAAGGTATGGCAGATAGCAATTTGTATATAAAAAATGATGGAAATAATATCTTAATTGTGGTTGTTTATGTTGATGATATCATTTTTGGAGGTAATAACACCAAAATGTGTAAATATTTTGCTAACAATATGCAGAGTGAATTTGAGATGTCCATGATTGGGGAATTTTCCTTCTTCTTAGGACTTCAGATTGCCCAATCAGAAGAAGGAATATTTCTCTCACAAGGCAAGTACATAAGAGAGATGCTAAAAAATTTTGGTATGGAGGATAGCAAACCTGTTAGTACTCCAATGATTATAGGGTGTAAGTTGAGCAAGGATGATGAATCTCCAGAGGCAGATCAAAGGTTGTACAGATCCATGATTGGCAGTTTGCTTTATGTTACAGCTACCAGACCAGACATCATGCAGGAAGTGGGACTAGTTGCAAGGTTTTAGGCTGCACCAAAAGAAACTCATGTTATGGCAGTAAAAAGGATTCTCAGATATCTGAAAGGCACTATGGATCTTGGGCTTTGGTATCCCAAGAGCGATAAGTTCACTCTCATAGCTTTTACAGATGCAGATTGGGCCAGCAATATTGATGACAAAAAAAGCACCAGTGGTGGAGCTTTCTTTTTGGGAATTGTTTAGTTGCTTGGTTAAGCAAGAAACAACCTTCAGTTTCCTTGTCTACAGGAGAGGCAGAATACATAGCAGTAGTAGCTTGTTGTACACAAGTTTTATGGATGAAGACTACCTTGGAGGATTTCAAAATAAAGCATGATCAACCCATTTCCATATTGTGTGATAATACAAGTGCCATAAGTATCTCCAAGAATCTAGTAATGCACTCAAGAACAAAGCATATTCCCATCAAATATCACTTTCTGAGAGAGCAGGTTCAGGACAAGCAGGTTAAGCTGGAATATGTGCCTACTAAGGAACAAATTGCTGACATTTTCACCAAACCTCTTCCAAGAGAGACTTTTGAGTATTTAAGGAAGAATTTGGGAGTAGTTTTACTCCCACCCCAGAATTAATCACCTCAACAGGAGGTGGGGGAGGGGCTAAGCTAAGAGGCTCATTCTTAGCCCTGAGCCCCAAAGGTGACCCTTTGCCATTGATGACAAAGGGGGAGAGATTTGAGTAAGGGGGAGAGCCTTGAGTCAGGGGGAGCAAAGCTTCAGAGGATGGTTTTTAGTTGGTTTCAGTTTTGACAGTTGGCAGTGGTTTCAGTAGTGGTTTGCCATCAATGACAAAGGGGGAGATTGTTGGCAATTTTGGGTATGTTGCCTAGCTTCATGGTTGTGAGTTGTCATTGATGTCAAAAGGAGTTTGTGTTGATATCAAAAGGAATTTGTGCTGATGTCAAAAAGAGTTTGGTGCCAAAAATATCTTGAAAGTTCCATGATGTTTGTTTAAGGGTTTTTAATTAAAACCATGGTGACAAGGTTAAAGGTTTTTCTTAAAACCATCTGGACTCATTAAGGGTTTTTATTAAAACCATCTTGGCTTAATGAAAAGGTTTTTGCTCCTTGAAAAAACCTTAAAAGTCCATTTTGATTATTAATAAATAAATTAACTCAAACCTTTGAAAAGGTTTTAAGTTAAGTTTATTATTAATAAAATAATAATTATTAATTTAATAATTATTATTGAAAGGGTTTCTAAACCCTTAGCGACGCCAATGTAGAAGACTTACCTTGTCGACATCATTTGTTTGGAAGGAGCACCGACGTCAACTTGCATGGGATGCAAAAGACTATTAAAGGGCATTAATTCCTAAGGTTCAATACACCTCCGATTTGCGCGATTACCTTCGAATTCATATTGCTCTGTGACCTTCAATTTTGTATTGCTCTATGACCTTCGATTTTGGATTGCTCTATGATTTTTGAGTTTCGTATTGCTCTGTGTTTAAGTTCCGATTTCGTACGCCTGTGAGGAAGACAAATCTGTTTGTCTTTAATTTTTGTGAGCAAAGGGAAGGTAAAACGATGAGTGGCGCTTGAGAGTTTCGTTGGGCACTTGTGCTCCAATGACGGAGGTAGTGGAGTGAAGGCGCTCGCTAGGCAGAGGTGTTGAGATCGATTCACGTCGGGCGTGTTTCATTTTTGGTCATGGATTATTGTGCACGTGGTACAACAGTTGCCTTGGGCCATGAGTTTGGAGGAGGAAGCGCTTTGGCGCTTATGTTGGTGTCTCCACACTTCTCCTAAGGTTGGAGAATTGATTTTTGGCCAAGGTAGATCTTTTGTTGATAATGTGGAATATTTGATTTGACTTGGCAAATTATTGTTGGTAATTGGATGGAGGTATAAGGTTAAATAGAAATATTGCTTTGACATTGTTATTATTGATGCTTAATGTTTATGTGGTAAATGCATTTAGAAGTAAATGTATTTTAGGAGTTATAAGGGTTTAAGGAATAATTGTGCTTAATGTCATATTGGGGTTAGAAAGCCTTTGGATTTATTGAGTGGATATTCTCTTGTAATTATTTTTGAGGTTGAAGTTATTTTGTGATATATTAAGTAGGAGTTATAAGGTGTAAAGGAATATTGTTGATATGTATATTTGTGAGTTTTGATTATTGATGAGTTGGAGTGATAAGGTGTTATTAGGACTCTTATCATTGTGCATTATTCCATTGTTGCTAACTCTAATTTGTGGCAAATTGAGAGTTAGTGTTGTGACAGATTTTGAGTTCTCCTTCTTCATCAAAGTAAAGGTATGGGCACATTCTTCCATGGTTATTATTGATTGATGGTTTTCTAAAAATAAGTTTGGAGTGAAAAGGATTAAATTAAGTTTCCTTATTTGGAGTGGATCTTATTTTCTGAAAGTGGAAGTATTGATTATGCATTATGAGATCATGATGAGTTTATGAGTTATTGCATAATTCTGGTTTATGAGAGTGGAAGCATTTGAAGTTTGCTTTAGGGTTTTTGAGTGAGAAGCTTATGCCATTGCTATAAGTTGTTGAAACCCTAATTGAGTTGTTTGGTTGTTGAGAGTTGAAGGATAGAACATATTGAGTCTCTAACAATTCTCTTTATGCTTCTATGAGATTGATTTGAGTTGAGATTGAAAGTTGAAGGATAGAACATATTGAGTCTCTAAAAATTCTCTTTATGCTTCTATGAGATTGATTTGATATGATTGGATGAAACACATTGGGTCTCTAACAATTCTCTTTGTGTGTTCACATTGGGCAAGTTTCTTGGTAAACTTGCTTGAGCTGATTTGGGCAAGTTCTTGGTGAGCTTGCTAGGACTGATTTGGATAGGTTCTTGTTGAAGAACTTGTGGATTTTGATTTGTGGAGATAGGTTGATTTGTTCAAGATTTTGGCTTAATCTTGGGATAGATCTGACAGATATTTGAGAGTAGATTTGTGTTGGACTAGAGGACTGAGTTTGGTGCAGATTTGTGACAGAGTTTGAGAGGACTTGTGCTGGACTGACTAACTGTGTTTAGTACAAGTTTTGATGAGTAGTTGTGGAGGTGATCAGTGAGGACAGAAGTCTCTAGAGCCAGAGCAAGGAGGATAGGACATCTTCTATGGAAAGGAGTTCCACCTGCTAGCGGTAAAAGAGGCAGTGATCTTCTGAAGTATCATTTCTAGAGCTTTGGGGGATAGGACATCTCCTTTGGGTAGGAGGCTCATAAATACTTGTTGAGGGGATAGGACATCTCCTTTGGGCAGGAGGCTCATAAATACTTGTTGAGGGGAAGGATTCTCCTTTGGATAGGAAGTTCATAAAATTTGTAATAGGGAAAGGATTTCCCAAAGAACTTGATTGAGAAAGCTTTTAGTGAAAATATTTCTGTGGATGTAGCCCATCTTGGGTGAACCACGTTAAAATGGCTCTTCTTTGTGTGTTGCTTTCTATGATGGTTAATGTTATGGTGATGCCACTGCTATCTAAAGTAAATTTTTTTAAATGGTTGCATCTTATACTGTTCACCCCCCCTCTCAGTATAAGTCTATGTTCTTCAGATATCCTTTTGTCCTTCAATTTTTGGTATAATGTATTTGATACAATATTTAAAATTTTCAACATTTCATTAGTTTCTTCTAATGAGTCATTTTCAATGTATATTGGTTCTTCTTGAAGACATAGGTTTTCTATTTCAATGCTTTCTAGTTTTTGAGTTTCTAATTTTGGATCATTTATTTTCTTTTTCATTTCCTTTTTCTTTTCCATGTTCCTTTGAAGTTGAATAGTTTATATCTCCCTAGTACGTAATAAATAACTAATGACAATTTGGATGTAATTTTTCAATTTTTCAAAACCTATGTTGTATACCTTATATCTCCCAAATTTCAAGTATATGATTAAATAGATTCTAAATTTAACAGACCTAATTTGATGTTGAAGTCCTTATAACTCCCAAATAAGAAATTTAGAATTTTCAAATTTAATAATCTCAATTTGATGTAGAATACCTTATTCCTTGTTGGTCATGAATTCGCCTAGTCATATAAAATGTGCCCTAGACCTGGCCAACATTGAAAGGCCGAGAGAAAGAGAAGTCTCCTGGGCCAATATCCAGAGAGGGTTGGCTCCCTTACTAAATCCTATACTGTTGAAGACTAAAGTTGCGGGAAAGAAATTGGAAATAATCGAAAGAGATGGGAAATATGGCCACAGGCCAAAAATGTAAGATTGGGGAAATATTAATAGCAATAATTTATCTCAAGCACATGAATAGCATATAATAAAAGAGAGCAACATAATTTACTTACAACCTTGCACATATAACCTCTAGGATTGCATTCCAAAACTCACTTCCTCACTAGCAATATTTAAATCCAGATGCAAAAATTAAATTTAACTAACAGATAAGAAATACAAGCATAAAAGAGAAATGCATAGAATAGAAGGAAATCACACATAAAGTCACTTGAAAAATTAGAAGCCAAATATCTCTTATTTACGCAGAGAACTTGATAAGTTTTCTTGCAAAATGTCTCTCCTCCCAGAGAAAGAGATGTACATTAGTATTTATAGAGGTCTTCCCTCTCTCCTTTGAATCGCAACATTTAAAACATAAAACATATTTTCTTGAGATCCACAAAATATGCACTGGAAAAGAGAAACAATCCCCCTAAATATGCCTCGAAGAAATCATATTCCTTGTTTTTATGGATCAAGTTTGCAAATTGAATGGAAACAAGGGACCATATTTCTTCATTAAATGATTGTTCTCGGGCATGCTTGAAGTGTTAGGAGATCACGAACAAGAGCTTTTAATACCGGAGGCATCTTTAATTTTGGTGGCTTGGAAAACTGCCTGATTAAACACGTTCTCCCATCTTATGCACATAGGTAAGCAACGAAACATTTAATTTTGGAGTCTCTTTATTGGGCCTTTGTTGCTACTTTCTAGCGTGAGACCACGATAGGTCACAAAAATGCGACATGTCATGATATCACGACACTTTTATCTCCTTGCCCTTTTTCTTTGCTTCGGATCACAAAAATGTAACATGTCACGAAATCGTGATATTATTCCCTCGCTATGTTCCCCTGTTGTTACCAGTCGTGAAAACACGACGTGTCACAAAATAGCAACAATATCCTCTCGCTTGGATCATTTGTCGCCTTTAGTCACAAAAATGTGATGTTTCATGAAATCATGACATTTTTCCTCGCTTTGCCCTTGTCTTCATGCACTACCACGAAAATGCGACGTGTCATGAAATCGTGACATCCTGCCTTCGTGTTGTCCTTCCAATACCTTTAATTGCAAAAATGTGACATGTCACATTTTTGTGACATCTTCCTCTTGCTTGGCTTCTTCATGTCATGAAATCATGACATTCCGTATCATTTTTCTCATTCCTCACTTTCCTACCATGAAAATGTGACATGTCGCCTTGGCACTCCCCTTTGCCACTATCTGTCGTGAAACTGCGACAGGTCATGAAAATGTGACATGTCATAAAATCATGACACTTTTTCCTCCATGCTCTCTATTGCTACTTTGAACCGCGAAAACGTGATATGTCACGATATCATGACACTTTTGCACTTACTTTCTTTGGCACAAAACTTGTAGAGAAACATTTTTTCATTTTTGTTTTTTACTAATTATCCCTTTCGAGGTGCTTGAAGGGACAAACAGAGGAGTGAGTATCTCTACAATTTGCAATACTTTGCATGAACAACAACTGAAGAACACAAGCTTATACTGAGAGGGGGGGTGAACAGTATAAGACCTCTTTTTACTTTTTCCTTTATACTTCAAAACAGTAAAGCAATATATCCAAAGCAATATCAAAGCAATGCACAAAACCATCCACAAAGTGACACAACAATTTACATGGTTCATCCACAAAACTTTTCTCTAAAAGTTATCTCAAAGTTCTTTGGGAAACCTTCCCAATTACAATGTTTATGAGCCTCGGCTCAAAGGAGAAACCTTCCCCCAATCTGAATTTATGAGCCTCTGCTCAAAGGAGATACCTTCCCCTACCTCTGCTCTAGCTGGTGATCCTCTAGAAGACCTCTGCCTCCGCTGCCCTTAGCAAATGGAACTCTATCCATAGAAGACACCTGTCTTCCCTGCTCTGGTTGGAGACCTCTATCCTCAACTCTATCACCTCAAAGCTGGTCCTCGAATTTGCACTAAACACAGTCCTTCGGTCTAGCACAAATGTCCTCGTCCTCTATCTTTGATCAGCACCAAACATAGTCCTTCGATCTGGCACAAATCTGTCCTCAGGTTCTTCTCATAGAACCAATGCACCTCTGTCCTCAAGTTCTCTGATAGAACTATCAA
This sequence comes from Wollemia nobilis, assembly GCA_028583015.1. Taxonomy (NCBI): domain Eukaryota; kingdom Viridiplantae; phylum Streptophyta; class Pinopsida; order Araucariales; family Araucariaceae; genus Wollemia; species Wollemia nobilis. The sequence continues at coordinate 462,008 of JAQPPZ010000613.1, read as the reverse complement.
CCTCAGCTTCACAAGTCCTCTACTAAGACCTATCCAAATCTTCTCACAAGTCCCCAATGGAACCTGTCCAAAACCTGCTCACAAGTCCCCAATGGAACTTGTCCAAAACCTGCTCACAAGTTTATCAAGAACACTTGCTTGGCATGAACCCACAAAGAGAATGGTTAGAGACCCAATGTGATTCATCCACCTCATAGAAGCATAAAGAGAATTGTTAGAGACTCAATATGTTCTATACTTAACTCCCAATCTCAATCTCAACTCAATCTCAAATCTCAAAAGAATAAGATAGATGTAGTATGCTTTTCTCAAGAACATGAAATACAACCCAACAATTGCCAACCATGCAATATCTCATATAACAATGATACTCATGTTCTTTCCAACAACCAATATCTTTTCTCAACCAATTAGGGCTTCAACAACAATGCTTAAAGACAAGGTTTAACCAACATCATTCAACTCAACATTAACCTTGAAGCATTCAACCAATCATCACAAGAAAAGGAAACAAGTAGAAATCCTTTTCCCTCCAAAGATATTTGAACAAAACAGCCACCAACACAATATCACCAAATGCATAGAATAACTTGTTCAAATCAACTCAATGGAGTAAGCCCAATATCATGTATCAAGTAAAAGCATTAACTTGATCAACACAACCACTATGGAAGCAATTCAACCATCAATATCAACACAGCCAACTAAGGGTTTCACCAACTCAAAGCAAGTAGCAAGACTCACAATCATAAACCCTAGTGCACAATGCTTCCACTATCTCAAACCAGAATTATGCATTCACCAAAACTCTCATCAATGATAACAATGCATAAGTAGTCTTCAACAAACCAGAAAATAGGATTTACACCCAACCAAAGGAAACCTAGTAGAATCCCTTTTCACTCCAAACTTATTTCAGAAAAACATACACCAATCATACTCATAAGAAGAATGTGCCCATACCTTATTGAAGTGAAGGAACCCCTTTGGAAATCTGCCACAATCACAAAGTTTTTTTTTTTGCTAATCTTCACAAAGGTTAGTAGATCACAAAATAATCAACATTATTCCACTTTTCAATAATCATCACCAAGGCCTTTAATTGCACAACTTCCTTATCTCTCCTAAAACCACTTGTACCATAAAATAAAATAAATCAAAACATTGCATAACCTTTTCACTCCCAAAACCACTTATACCATAAAATAAAATAAATCATAATAATGCATACCTTGTCACCTCATGAAAAAATTAATCCTCTTGAAAAAGAACAAGGCAAACTTCACTTTTGGAACCCCTTTGCAAAATCAGAAATACCTCTTTATACACACCTTAATTCTCCTTCTAAATAAGTTATTCAAATAGCCCTTGAAATAAGCTTTCCGACGATATATAATATGCCCCACTTTTTTAATAAATTGAAACCTTTACATGTATATATATGCCAACTTCCATTAATTGCACATAGGTCGGCCATCCATTAATTTAAACTTAACTTTAAACTTTAATATCTTCATCATCGGAGGTCCTTTTTCGATGAAACAAAATTCCACCTTGGTTTTTAAGAAAAGCCCTTTCCACATAAGCACACCATGGTTTTAAATAAAACCTTTTATTTTGTCTGCCTGGGTTTTCACAAAAACCCTTCCGCTTCTTGACATCAATGACAACATCAACACTTGAGCAAAGGCAATGTACCCAATGTACCCAAAATTGCCAACAATCTCCCCCTTTGTCATTGATGGCAAACCTTTATTGAAAAACACTTCTTAAGAGCCAAAACTGAAACCACTCTCTTTGAAGTTTTGCTCCCCCTGACTTGAAGCTTTCCTCTTCACTTGAAGCTCTCCCCCTTACTCATATCTCTCCCCCTTTGTCATCAATGGCAAAGGGCCACCTTTGGGGCTCGGGACTAAGAATGAGCCTCTTAGCTTAGTCCCTCCCCCACCTCCTGATGAGGTGATTAATTTTGGGGTGGGAGTAAAACTCCCATTAGGCATTGATCATCATCAGCGTCTATAACTTCCTTGTCGGGCCTTCTCTTGAACTCTTTGTCCATATTCTTGTTCCTGTCATTGTCATTTTCTTACCATGCCTTGATCCTTGGACCTGATCATGCCACTGTTCCTGTTCCTGTATCCTAGAATTTCAGCTCTACATTGTCTAGCTATGTGACCTTCATTGTTGCACTTATAACAAGTAACAATGTTATTTCTTTGAGGCATACCTGTTCTTTGAATCCACCTGTTCTGACTAAACCTATTCTGACCAAACCTGTTTCTGATATTTGCCTTGCAAAAAATTGCTTTATGCCCAAACTGATTGCAAGAGTAGCAATACCCATGAAAGAAATTACCACTTCTGAAATTGTCATTTACCTTCTTCACTTGAGCCATGCAATGTACAGCCATGTGACCAAACCTGTGACAAGCAAAACATCTGCCTTGAAACTTTCCTTTATTTGACTTCTTAGGTCCTGAAAACTTCTCCTTCTTCTCATTTCGAAATCTGTTTTCTATTTCTATGCATCTATCATTCAAGGACTCATGATCTGAAATACTTTCCTCATTAGAACTCTCTTCCTTTTGGAATCTCTTACTAGACTCTCCAACTTGTTTCTTGTGAGGCTTAACAAAACCAAGACCTGTTTTATCTGTTGGATTTCTTTGACTTTGGATGAGAGACTTAACCTTTTTGGAGCTTTCTTGAAACCTGTATAGCTTATCCTTGTACTCTTTATTTTCCTCTTTCAAAGAAGCCATTTTCTGTTCTAATTCACTATACTCAAGCACCTTAGATTCTAACTCATTCTTGAGTTCTTGTGCATTAGCCATAGAGACATCAAGACTTTCTATAAGTTCATCTCTCTCCATACAACATTCATCTAACTTATCCTTGAGTCTAGCATTCTTCTTTCTTTCCTTTTTCAAAACACTAAGAGCATTAGTAAGTTCACATTCAAGATCCTCTATTTGATTGCACTTTGAATTATCAAGGCCTTTTTCAGATTTCTTATCACTAGAGGTGCTACCCTTTTCAAAAACCATACATGCATCTTCCTTATCATTTTTTGAAGCATCCTCATACATACTAACAACCAATTCATTATTTGTGCAATCATCCTCAAGGTGACCAAAATTTCCACATCTAAGACATTTCATGATAATGAATCTATGTTTCGGTTCTTCCTCTTTTTCTGATATGAACACTATCTCATTTTCATTATCACTTGAAGAACTTTCACTATCACTACTAGAACACTTACTTGCTTTGTCTAGGTAGAAGCTCTTCTTGTGTTTGTGAGAATACCTCTTTCCTTGATTGTTGTGCTCATCTTTGTTTTTCCTATGATGCTTGTGCTTTTCAGAATCCTTGCTCTTACAGTCCTGTTTATCTTCATCACTTTCATCCTTGGCAACAGTACAGTTAGTAGCATAATGACCAAACTTTCCACAATTGAAACATCTCACGTTTTTCATATTTTTGTGCTTTCTAAAGAACTTGCCTTTCTTGCTGTAATATGCCTCTTCATCACCAGAAGACTCATCACTCTCTTGAAGCTGTTTACCTTTGGAATTCTTGGTAGTCTTGAAAGCTGCCTCCTTCTTGACATCAACCTTCACTTGAGTTCTTAACTCAAATGCTGCAAGTATACTATGGAGCTCATATTTTTTCAACTTATCCAAATCTTTAGCTTCCTCAATAGCAGAAATCTTTTCACTAAATCTATTAGGAAGAGATCTTAAAATCTTATCACAAACATCATTTTCAGCAAGCTCAAGACCTAAGTCTTTCATGGAGTTAACAACTTCATCCATACGAAGCATGTAGTCACTAATATTTTCATCATCATTCATTTTGAGTTGTTCAAACATACCTTTGAAGTGTCTCAACTTGGCCTTTCTGACATTTGTATCACCTGTATGAACCACCTTCAATTGATTCCACATTTCACTAGTCTGTCTTGCGGTGAATCACTTTGGTGAGATCTCGCTTTCGTAAGCCTTTCAAGATTGCATTCATTGCTTTTGAATTGCTGTGATGTAGGAGCCTTTCTTCTTTAGTATTAGGACCATGTTCGGGAATAGTGTACTCATCTTCAATCACTTCCCAAACCTCATTCCCAAGTGCCATTAGATGAACCTTCATCCTTGCACTCCAAAGACCAAAATCTGACCCATCAAGAATAGGTGTTGCATTGCCACTTGAATGATCCATTGTGTTCTTTACTAGCTTTTCCTTCAAGTTGTTAAACTTTTCGAAGGAACCTGCTCCGATACCAATTGAAGAACACAAGCTTATACTTGAGAGGGGGGTGAACAGTATAAGACCTCTTTTTACTTTTTCCTTTATACTTCAAAATAGTAAAGCAATATATCCAAAGCAATATCAAAGCAATGCACAAAACCATCCACAAAGTGACACAACAATTTACATGGTTCATCCACAAAACTTTTCTCTAAAAGTTATCTCAAAGTTCTTTGGGAAACCTTCCCAATTACAATGTTTATGAGCCTCGGCTCAAAGGAGAAACCTTCCCCCAATCTGAATTTATGAGCCTCTGCTCAAAGGAGATACCTTCCCCTACCTCTGCTCTAGCTGGTGATCCTCTAGAAGACCTCTGCCTCCGCTGCCCTTAGCAAATGGAACTCTATCCATAGAAGACACCTGTCTTCCCTGCTCTAGTTGGAGACCTCTGTCCTCAACTCTATCACCTCAAAGCTGGTCCTCGAATTTGCACTAAACACAGTCCTTCGGTCTAGCACAAATGTCCTCATCCTCTGTCTTTGATCAGCACCAAACACAGTCCTTCGATCTGGCACAAATCTGTCCTCAGGTTCTTCTCATAGAACCAATGCACCTCTGTCCTCAAGTTCTCTGATAGAACTATCAACCTCAGCTTCACAAGTCCTCTATTGAGACCTGTCCAAATCTGCTCACAAGTCCTCAATGGAACTCGTCCAAAACCTCGCTCACAAGTCCCCAATGGAACTCGTCCAAAACCCGCTCACAAGTTTATCAAGAACACTTGCTTGGCATGAACCCACAAAGAGAATGGTTAGAGACCCAATGTGATTCATCCACCTCATAGAAGCATAAAGAGAATTGTTAGAGACTCAATATGTTCTATACTTAACTCCCAATCTCAATCTCAACTCAATCTCAAATCTCAAAAGAATAAGATAGATGTAGTATGCTTTTCTCAAGAACATGAAACACAACCCAACAATTGCCAACCATGCAATATCTCATATAACAATGATACTCATGTTCTTTCCAACAACCAATATCTTTTCTCAACCAATTAGGGCTTCAACAACAATGCTTAAAGACAAGGTTTAACCAACATCATTCAACTCAACATTAACCTTGAAGCATTCAACCAATCATCACAAGAAAAGGAAACAAGTAGAAATCCTTTTCCCTCCAAAGATATTTGAACAAAACAGCCACCCACACAATATCACCAAATGCATAGAATAACTTGTTCAAATCAACTCAATGGAGTAAGCCCAATATCATGTATCAAGTAAAGCATTAACTTGATCAACACAACCACTATGGAAGCAACTCAACCATCAATTTCAAAACAACCAACTAAGGGTTTCACCAACTCAAAGCAAGTAGCAAGACTCACAATCATAAACCCTAGTGCACAATGCTTCCACTACCTCAAACCAGAATTATGCATTCACCAAAACTCTCATCAATGATAACAATGCATAAGTAGTCTTCAACAAACCAGAAAATAGGATTTACACCCAACCAAAGGAAACCTAGTAGAATCCCTTTTCACTCCAAACTTATTTCAGAAAAACATACACCAATCATACTCATAAGAAGAATGTGCCCATACCTTATTGAAGTGAAGGAACCCCTTTGGAAATCTGCCACAATCACAAAGTTTTTTTTTGCTAATCTTCACAAAGGTTAGTAGATCACAAAATAATCAACATTACTCCACTTTTCAATAATCATCACCAAGGCCTTTAATTGCACAACTTCCTTATCTCTCCTAAAACCACTTGTACCATAAAATAAAATAAATCAAAACATTGCATAACCTTTTCACTCCCAAAACCACTTATACCATAAAATAAAATAAATCACAATAATGCATACCTTGTCACCTCATGAAAAAATTAATCCTCTTGAAAAAGAACAAGGCAAACTTCACTTTTGGAACCCCTTTGCAAAATCAGAAATACCTCTTTATACACACCTTAATTCTCCTTCTAAATAAGTTATTCAAATAGCCCTTGAAATAAGCTTTCCGACGATATATAATATGCCCCACTTTTTTAATAAATTGAAACCTTTACATGTATATATATGCCAACTTCCATTAATTGCACATAGGTCGGCCATCCATTAATTTAAACTTAACTTTAAACTTTAATATCTTCATCATCGGAGGTCCTTTTTCGATGAAACAAAATTCCACCTTGGTTTTTAAGAAAAGCCCTTTCCACATAAGCACACCATGGTTTTAAATAAAACCTTTTATTTTGTCTGCCTGGGTTTTCACAAAAACCCTTCCGCTTCTTGACATCAATGACAACATCAACACTTGAGCAAAGGCAATGTACCCAATGTACCCAAAATTGCCAACAACAACAACAAAAACAATGTGGCAAAAATACCAACATTCTTGGTGGCTCTCGGGGTATACAGTTCTGCTGTATGCACAAACCCCAGGCATTTATTCATTGGGCAACAGAGTCAAGAAGCTGGAGGAGCAGAAGAAGTGAGTGTTGGTTGATGTTGGACATTTCTATGGGCTACTACAACAAGCTCTTGCTGGTGCTTGGCACTCAAAATAGGACTTTCAGAAAAAATTTGAGGAATAGCAGAACTTCCCTTATTCCTTTAACTACTAAATTTTTCCTAGCTCGGTTGAGCTGGGTAATCACAGGGTGATGTGAAAAGGTCTCCATGGCAGTGGTGAGAAGCACCTAGGTGGCAAAAATGGGAATGAATGGAGTGATGACCGGCAGATGTGCAGGCCTTGGAATAGGAATGGTGAAGGATGGAATGGTGGAAGATGGAGGAGTAGAAGCAGTAGATACAGCAACTGAAGAGGGTGCTACTGTGTTACCAACTGCTGGGATTCAATGAAAATAGAAAATGGAAGTAGATGGGATAGAGAAAGTGGTGGGAACTATGGAGAAATGCTCAAAATACAAAGGATTGGAAGAAAGGGGAAGTGAATAAACGGGAACATCAAAGAGGGGAGTAGAAACAATAGTAGTGGCTTGATTATGTACAGTGGAAGAAGGAGTGGGAGAGGAAAGGAATGAAGAGGAAGGGAATGAAAATAAGGAAGTGTAAGAAAGGAGTAGATGGAAGCCACTACCTTCTAGGAAGGAAAATAAAAAGAGAGAGAAATAAACATACATGCGGGCTCATGTGAAAAAGGAGCCGAAGTTGACGAATTCTGTACAAACGGGGACTCCTACAAGTAGTGCTTTTTTTTTTTTTGCATTTTCTTTCTTTTTAGCACTCCTCTTGCCCATTCTAGCTATACATTTTCCCAAGCGCTTGATCTAAAAATGACAGAGCCTTATATGGCACTAAACTGTTGTGCCAGAGGATGCTAAAAACAACACCTAAAAACTACTATCTCTTTGGAGTGCTAAAAAGAAACACACACAAACTAAACAAAAAACTGTACCTAATCTCCTAAGCAACACCTAGTGCCCTCGACACTTTATTTACTAGCCGGGCTATTTACAGTATTTACACAAAATTTTGCGACATGATTGGCATGCCACCACCACAAACCCAGCTTTGGGTGCCTATCCAATGAACCTGCAGTGTCTGGACCAAATCTAATTGTACTTCAATCGGTCTTCAGTTTATTCACACTCCAAGGTCCTTCCCTTTATGGTGGCAGCTTCTAGGACAGAGGGCCTATACACCATTGTTACTATTTTTAACCTTCTCACCACCTGCTCGATTGGTGGAAAATTTTCTCCCAAGGAAGCTAGCAGGTCAGCATGTCTATTTTGTTCTCATGGAATGACACGCATGCTAAGAGCAGAGAACAATTTGAACAGGTTCCAGACCTTGTTACGATTGTTCTTGAGATAGTGGTGCTTGGACACACACTTATTGGTTACCTGATTGACAATAAGCTTGGAGTCACCAAATATTTGTAACTGTCATGCTCCAAGATTCTCAGCCTTCTTGAGGCCTAGGCATAAAGCTTCATATTCTACTGCATTATTTGTGCAAATCTAGGTCAATCGATATGAATAGGATCATTGAATACCGAAAGGTAATACTAGAAAAATACCAGCTCCAACACCATTTTTACATCGTGCTCCATCGAAATAGAGCTTCCAGAGCTGATATTGACTTTCATCATTCTTTTATTTAGCCTTTTCGGGCTTAAAAATGGAGTAACACCCCAATTCATTTTCCATCATGGCATTGAAATTGGCCATGGAAAATTCATTTTCTAGGCGAAGCTCTTCCAAAGCTTCTTCCATTAAGTCAAGCTCACCAAATTCTTTAGACATCATGTGCACCAAATTTGCTAACCTATCCATTTCATCTATTCTCTCCACATGAAATGTGGAAGGCCTCTCATTGAAAATTTTCACCATTTTACCTTTATGGATCACCTCCAAATGAGTAAAATCCAAAGAAAGGTAACCCTCGAGTTTAGCCGTGAACTCTCGTGAGAGACACATACCAAAACATGGCTCTAGGTCCACTACTATGATCTCCTGGATCATAGTAATCTGAGGCATGGCATGCAAGGATATAGGAACATCCTTAATTATGCCCACCGTCTTTACTGAGGTACCATCTAGCCATAAAACTCTCATGCTAGTACTTGTATAGTCCATACCTATGATATCACATACTGCCTTAGGCATGACAGTAGTAGCTGCTCCTGAGTCAATGAGGCAATTGTGCACCATATGTCCCTCCATTCTCAATGAAAGATAAAAAGGTGGTGGTCTATTTTTTTTGGTGACTGAAGAGGTCAGATCTTGAGCCATAACTACCTGGGCTATATCCTTCCCCTTAATTTGTGTGGTCTTCAAGGATTCTTGTAAGAGATTCACCTGTCCAAGTAGCTACAAGGTGTCATACAGACTTACCTTTGCTGGTATCCTTTTGAGTTCTTTGACGATGTTGTACTCCATTGAAATTGGCTCTCTCCCTCCACTAGCAGATTCAAATTTGCTTCTATATTGCTAGGTGGCCTCCACTCGCTGTTTTTTAGTCAATGATGGATACCACAACTTCTCTCTAGCTTGTTCCTTCGTTTCTGCTTGCGGATGGGAGGAAGAAGCCTTAGCTTGCAACTTTTATTTTACTTGTGGTGGAAGCAAATCCTTCAAAAAAATAGGTGGGTATTTTTGCGGGGCTGGAGGATCATGAGTCATTACAGGTATTTTTTGCTTTATTGCTTGTGCAGGAGGTAATTTCAACGACTTCATATCAGCAGGATCTACCACCATTGGTTTTTTGCCACTGCGTGTCAAGACTGCCATGTATTCCTTAGGAGACATCATGGAATTATGATCCACCTCTCGAATCATGTTTATATGGCTTCTTGTAAGAACTTGTAAAAAAACTTGGTGGACCATGCAAGTGGACTCATCATGTGGGTCGTTGCATGAAGAACACCAGTAAGATGGCTCATGTGAAACTTCAGAAGGGCCAACCTCTTCACTTACCAGGATCACTGAGTTCCTTTTAGGTACTTTCTCTATAACCTTGCTAGGAGCAACTTGCTCTCTAGTTATCGCCAAAATAAATCTTTGTGGCTGAAAGTTCCTTTTCATAGCTCTCCACTCCATAGATGTCATCTTGTTAGTGAGAGCTCCCATGGCCGACTGAATTTCTTGCAAAATAGCCAATTGAGAATCTAGGCTTGAGGACACAGGCGGTGCCGATAGAGGTAATGGAACTGGTGGAGAAGGTAATGCAGGAGTTGGAAATAGAGAGGTTAACTATGGAATGGGAATCATAGGTACCGAATTTGTGGGAGGATTCCATGAAGATGAAGGATACATGGATGGAGCAGTGTAATATGTGGAGGCTGCACCTGTAAGTTGGTATTGCGAAATGCTTGGTGCAGGCAATTGGGGAATAGTTGGAGCAGGGAGCTGAGGAACTGGAATGGGTGCGATCTAAGGCACACTTGAGCTCCATGATGGAATAGGATACATGGAAGGCATAGGTTGTGAAAATGAACCAGAATACAAATGCTAAGGAAGATCAGGTAATATAGGCATTGTTACATTTGGGGGAAGCCTACCTATGGCAATCAAGTCTACTTCCGCTTTTTGCGCTTGTTCGAATAGCTCTGGGAATGTAGTCATGTTGGACTATTGGATAGCCAAGCCAATGTCGGTGTTAAAAGCTCTGAGATAATAGAATGCAGCTTGCTCATGAGTGGACCGAAGACCTTTAGGAACTCTCTACCAGCTTCTGGTAAATCTGACATTGAATTCTGCTATCTCCTCCTACGGATGCCTTTGAATTGCATTAAATTGATGCAACAAGGAAAATGGATCAGCTTGTTCATGAAATTTTTTTATTAACAACTCTCCTAATTGATCCCATGATGCAATAGTCCCTGGTTGCAATGATCGGTACTAATACAACAATTTCCCTCTTAGTGATAACACCAACAATTTTATCATCACATCTTCGTATGTTATGTCATGGATGGTCGCCAAAGAGGCTACATATTGAATATGCTCATAAGCAGTTTTACCAGTACCATAATAGGTCGGCAAAGCTTTCAAAGTAGCTTGAGGGACTGGATTTTGTGCCTGTAAATTCAAGGCTCCTAAACTATTCCATGTCGAGAACTGCCTTGGTGGAGGATACTGGGCCATTTGGACTAGTGTGTGTGGCTGAGGAGGTGGAAAACTAGTAGCAGTACTAGATGAAATCGAAGGAATAGAAAATACACCAACAATTTGTGAGGATGTTGCAGAGGATGTAAGTGGTGGGGAGACCAACTTAGGGTGTCCACTTAATTTTTTGTTGTCAAGTTCAAAAAAACTCAACGAGATTTTCAAATTTTTTGGACTTCGATCTTGTGATCATGAAGTACAGCTTTCACTGTCTCCACGTTCGGAGGCTTCTGGGTAGTGCTGAGTTGCCAAATGTTCTAACTATATAGCATGAAGGTGAACATTAAACCTCAATACTATTGAAAGTGAAACTTTTAGAGTCCCACCGGGCATGCCAAAAACTATTGGCACAGGTGGGTTTTTCAACTTGGAATAATACTTGTCCCACCGATTATGGATCTTACTGAGACAGAAACTGTTTGTCCCATCTGGCGTGCCAAAAACTATTGGTCACAAATTCACCTAGTCATATAAAATGTGCCCTAAACATGGCCAACATTGAAAGGCCGGGAGAAAGAGAAGTCTCTCAGGCCAATCTCTAGAGAGGGTTGGATCCCTTACTAAATCCTATACTGTTGAAGACTAAAGTTGCGGGAAAGAAATTGGAAGTAATTGAAAGAGATGGGAAATATGGCCACAAGCCAAAAATGTAATATTGAGAAAATATTAACAGTAGGAATTTATCTCAAGCACATGAATAACATATAATAAAAGAGAGCAACATAATTTACTTACAACCTTGCACAGATAACCTCTAGGATTGCATTCCAAAACTCACTTCCTCACTAGCAATAATTAAATCCAGATGCAGAATTTAAATTTAACTAGCAAATAAGAAATGCGAGCATAAAAGAGAAATACATAGAATAGAAGGAAATCACACATAAAGTCACTTGCAAAATCAGAAGCCAAATATCTCTTATTTACGCAGAGAATTTGATAAGTTTTCTTGCAAAATGTTTCTCCTCCCAGAGAAAGAGATGTACATTAGTATTTATAGAGGTCTTCCCCCTCTCCTTTGAATCACAACATTTAAAACATAAAACAGATTTTCTTGAGATCCACAAAATATGCACTGGAAAAGAGAAACAATTGCCTTAAATCTGCATCGAAGAAATCATATTTCCTGTTTTTATGGATCAAGTTTGCAAATCGAATGGAAACAAGGGACCATATTTCTTCATTAAATGATTGTTCTTGGGGCATGCTTGAAGTGTTAGGAGATCACAAACAAGAGCTTTTAATATCGGAGGCATATTTAATTATGGTGGCTTGGAAAACTGCCTGATTAAACACGTTATCCCACTACCGTAAAAATGCGACGTGTCATGAAATCGTGACATCCTGCCTTCATGTTGTCCTTTCGCTGCCTTTAATCGCGAAAATGTGACATGTCACGTTTTTGTGACATCTTCTTCTTGCTTGGCTTCTTCGCTGCTCCTTGTCACAAAAATTTGACAAGTCACGATTTCATGACATTCCGTACTTGGTGTTGTCCTTTTTTTTTCTCATCGCGAAAACGAGACAGGTCACGAAAATGCAACATGTCACGATTTCGTGACAATTTTCTCTCACTTTGTACTTTTCTGCTTTCTCCTCATGAAAATGCAATAGGTCACGATTTTGTGACATTTTTCTATCTCTCCTTCGTTGCCACCTCCGTTGCAAAAATTCGACATGTCGCAAAATCACAACATTCCATATCATTTTTCTCCTTCCTCGCTTTCCTGCTGCGAAAATGCGACATGTCACAATTTCATGACAGTTTCGCCATGGCACTCCCCTTTGCCACTGTCTGCCGCAAAACTGTGACAAGTCGCGAAAATGTGACATGTCATGAAATCGCAACACTTTTTCCTCTGTGCTCTCTATTGCTGCTTTGAACCACAAAAATGCGACATGTCGCGATATCGCGACACTTTTGCACTTACTTGCTTTGGCACAAAACTTGTAGAAAAACATTTCTTCATTTTTGTTTTTTACTAATTATCCCTTTCGAGGTGCTTGAAGGGACAAACAGAGGAGTGAGTATCTCTACAATTTATGCAATACTTTGCATGAACAGTAACAACAAAAATAATGTGGCAAAAATGACAACATTCCTCCAACTTAAATTATTTGCAAATATTTCTATTCAACTTGAATTTCAAATAATTCAAAAACTTTTCAAATTAAATTCTTTTCACAAAAAAATCTTCCAAATCACTTAATAAATATTCTAAGGTTATCATTCATTAATTAGCTACCTTATTTCTTCAATAATATAATTAATCAATAATGAATTAGATTAATTATTTTCAAACCTTAGAGTAATCAAGTATTGTCCCTTATAACTCCTTAACCTTTGAAAAAATTAAATGAAATTCAGAAAATATGTTTCCTCCCTTGTATAATGTGTGTGCTATTTTTGGTCTTCCATGATTTGACTCCTTGCACACTTCAAGTTTTCTAATATGAAATATTCTATACTCAACAATTTTTCTCCACCTCAGAATCAACATCTTAGAATTCATTTGAACATTTCAACAAACACTGCCTACAATGGAATATGTTATGCACTTAATGCAAGTGCCATATTTGAGCACTATGGTAGGCGTTTCAATTCAATATTTCGTGAATGTTTCACATTCTAACTTGCACTCAAAAAAAAATTATCCAATACAATGTTCTTTGGTGAACTATCCTTTTGATTGGTGTTCAACTTTCATGCATTTGACACATTGCTCATTTGAATAGTTGGTATTAAATTTATCTCCTTAGTGCACAAGTTTTTGCATTACTTTCTAGATGTCTAGCTTTTTGCTTTCTTGATCCTTAGTATTCTATACTTGGTACGTTCACTAGACATTTGGCTTTTTTATTGACCCTAGATAATCCTTACCTATTAGAATTCCATAGCACTTAGCTTTTTATGTATCTTGATTCAACCTTTCATCTCCTATATCCCTTAAGCTTCTACACACCTTGTTCAACTCTAATGTTCCTTGACTGATACTTCTACCATATCGTTTGGACTTCTATGTACCTCAGTTGATGCTCGCTCCCTACGTGACTTGGATGGAACTCCTATTGATCTCTACACACCTTTGTTGATATTTTTCTCTTACATATCTTGAATGACACTTCCAATCCTTTCTTTGTGCTTTGCATTGGATTTTTGCTTTAACCTAAGTTCTATTTGGTACTTCAAATTTTATATTTAGTTTCTCAATGGCTCTACTCATATTTATGTTTTAGAGATGAGATAAAAACCTTCTACATTCGACTCTTGATATTTTTAACCCATTCTACTTCACTATTGGCGCATAAGAATTGTTAAGATAAGATGTATCTTTTCTCTTGACAACTTTGTTGTGTCTTGATAGGTTTAGGTGACTTTCCTTACACAAAATTCAAATACACTTTGCTATGACTATGAATTTCTTATGCTTGTAATGCTGCCCTCATTGAATGCCAAATTCGTTTGTGTCTTTATGCTTTAACTTATTGCTTTTAGATGTCTGCATTATTTACTATATAGGTGTTATCCAAAATTATTTTTTGTCTTATTGTCCATTCTTGATTAAAATTTGTAGTTGTCTTTCTACTTGTAAGCTAATTTTTAATTCTATCCAATGGTGGCTTTCAACTCTATCTCTAAGCTTGTTGTTCTTATGCTCAAACTATGGCTTCTTGTTGGCCTATATTCAAGATTTTCTTTATATCTTGAAGTCTTTTATTTCTTCTCAAATTTGGCAAGATTCTTGCCTTCCAAATGCTTTCACAAACTTCTCTAAAATATCCTTCAAGTGATCTTCACAACACTTCCAAAAATACTTCAAGTTGTATCCCTACTATATTCTATCAATTTACCTTAAGCTCTGAGCCATTTTTATCTTTCTAAATAGGTTAACTCATAGAAATATTCAACCAAGATCTAAAAATAAATCAAACCAATGCTACTAACAATGAAGCTTAATAACAACAAAATCTTACAAGTAATATCTCATGAAATATAACATAAATCAACACAATATACTGGAATTACATTAATGATACAATATGGTTACATTGGGTGGAGCTTTACCTTAAATATATACTTTTGCATGACTTTTAAGTTCTCAAAATATTTCTCTCTTCTTTCATCTAGAATATGCAACCTTTCATATTCGTCTAATAAAGACAAATCTCTCAACTTGCCACATATCATGTGCCTTGATGAGGCCAAATAATACCTCATTTCTACCATATTCTTGACATATAAACTTACCATAAATTAATTCATAGTATATTTTTATACAAAATATTTGATAAAAAAATATGTTTTTTTGTTAGTGTTTGCATGATTTAATGTGTAGGAGCACTATACCCTTGTTTTTGACTATTTTTCAACATTTTGTGACTATTTTTGCATGATTATTATTGTAAAAGTAGCATAGAAATATAAATAAAACAAGAATGTTAAGATTTATGGCTAACTCCAACATATTTGAAGTGTCATTCCATTTCTAAACCAATTTGTCAAGTTGATTTGGCACCAAAAATACACTCTACTATAAAAACAGGGCATTGACAAATGTGCATACAAATTCCAACCAACTAGCATATTAAAGGAAAGCATTGAATCAGTCAAAAGGAGCAAGTAAAATTGGATGGAATGTGTTCACGAAGACCAAAAAAGAACCCTGATCCACCTATATGCATTCCCACATGGTCCAAATAATAGCAACAAGGCACAAAGCAAAAAATACAGGAACTTTTGGAAACAACATACAAAAACCAATTTTGTGCAACTTTAAAGGAAGTCACATACCAGGTCAAAGTAATCAAGTGTGAATGGTTGTAATATTTCTAAAAGTACAAAAAAATACTAATTTCACATTTGGAAGTGCTCACACTCAATCGAAATTGGTAGCAACAATACACTCCTATAGTTTTGCCTTATATTCCATAGCTTCTCTGGAATGAAGGGTAAAATCGAACTATTTCAATATAAAAAACATAGTTGCATCCATATCAGAAGAAGTGAAGGATATTAGGGTGAATAAAAGTGTAACAACCAATCTTACACTATTCTTGATTTATTTTCAGTAGCTGGAGGATGTAGATAAGATGCAGCTGCAGATTGTGTCTTACTATAGACTAAGTCTCATGAAATAACTTAGGAATATCAGGAATAAAAAACACATAATATTTGTTTAGTATTTGCAATTACTAATGTATAAAATAGTATAAATAGGATGCTCCCTCATTGGTTGAGCTAATCCAAGTAGAATTCTATAAGTCATAATTAGACAATGTCATTGTAACTATTGCAAGTTAAATATTTGAATAAAAGTGTAGTTTTCTTCACATGTATGAATTTGTGAGTGTATGAGTGATTCATTTTTAGTTCTGGAGTAAAATTTACCTTTTTCTAGACTAGGTAGCAAGTGCCCACTCTCAGGGCTAGAGGAAGGAGCAGTTTTTTAGGTTTTTAGTTAATTTTCTATTTTAGCAGTTTTTGCTAATTTCTTGTAAATAGAATTTCCTCTATTTTTAGCATGCTTTTTCTACGTTTTAAGTGTTATGTGTGAGAGTTAATGTGAAACTAGCTGACCCATATTTTTTTGTGCATTTATTATTTATATTTTTTGTAATTTCAGCTTTAGCAACTTTTTGATAGTTTTTCAGCAACTTTTCAGTTTATCGTAATTTTTCCTATTTTAGCAATTTAATTTCAGAAATTTCAAATTAAGCAATTGTTAACTTGGTTGGTTTCAATTTAGAATTTTATATTTATGTTATTTCAATTTAGCATGCATAAAGCTAAATTTTTTTTTGTTAAAATAGCTTCATATTTATGTTATTTCAATTTTATATTTAAATTTATGTTTATGTTATTTTAATTTTGCAATTCTAATTTTGTAAGTTAAATTAGCTTTAATTTTGCAAATTAGGTTTAGTGTGACATTAAAAAGGCTAAAAAAACATTTGTTTCATCGAATAAATCTTGTGAACTAATTTCTTAAATTGTAACTTGCCAAAATCTTCTATCACAGACAACCTTGGACACTACCTTGGATTGATAAATATTGAAAATTAAATGATGACAAAAATGATACTCATCATTTTTGGCATAGTTTCCAAGGAGCATGGTGTTTTTAGGAGATAAAATAGTCAAATAATTGTTGATTATGCTAGGTTGTGCACTTTAGAGTAAAAATCTTGAACATAACAAACTTGCATGAAACACAATTGTGAAATTGATAGTTACAATTTAGAAAGTTAAAAACACAAGCGTATCAAAATTTTAAAAACCACAAGAAGAAATATTTCATAAAAAGAGGTTGAAACTATTCCAAAGTTGTCTGAATTTATGATTTCCAAAAATGTTGGAATTTTCAAATAATCACAATCATCTATGTCAAGAACTATAGGATTTCTTGAGAAATCATTACAAAGAAGAAAATTTGGTAGTTCAACACCACCTTATTTTTACAAATCCATACAATCAGGAAAATTTAACAGAATATATAATTTTTTTTGGGAACCCATAAGGGTAGTCTCACAAGAGAATCTAGGAATATCCAGTAATGTGCTCCACCCTAGTGTATCTAGTACACCTACCAGAACTTTTCAAAATACCATTCAATTAGATCCTAATCAAAACTTTCCCATGAAAGTCATTTCACCCTCTGTGTTACCAAATTTCAAGGGAGTTACATGTGAATATCCTGATATATTTTTGTTTGAGTCTAAGATTGTATTTCAAGCTCATGATTACACTAATAAAAATTAAAATTTCAAATTGTTTCCTTCCACTCTTAAAGAATCAACCCTATGATAGTTTATCACTTTAGTACCTGATTCAATTCAAAACTAGTATGAGATGGAAAATATATTTTTGAAGAGATACCAAGAATATTGTCAAAAAAAAGAATCAAAACAATGAATTGCTTAGAATGAAACAAGAGGAAAATGAAATTTTAAAATACTATCTAGACAAATTTTCTTTTGTTCAAAAGAGATGTGGGGTGTTGAAACTGAACTTACCAAAGCCATATTCTTGAGAGGACTACAAGATGAATCAATATATGTATTGGATATTTTGGGAAGAGGAGATGCAAATACACTTGAATTTCAAGAAATCATTGAACTTTTTAAAAACTATTCTCGTTCAAGACATAGAAAAGACAAAACTGGTAATAACACAAATTTTCTAAAAGAATTCATGAAATAAGTTGCTAATCTAAAATTTGATATTTTAGAATATCTTGACACAATATTAGATGAAATGAACACAAAGAATGAATCCACTAAATATTTAGCCATCTATTGTTCAAGATGTGAGAATAAGAACTCTTTGTATAAATGTCCTTTGAATAAAAAATTTATATCTGCTACATGTAGTATTTGTGAAAAGGGACACCCTACAAATCAATGTGAGTTTTACCAATACTCAAAAGTGTCTTTGAAAAATAGTCCCAACCTATGAAAGAACTCAAATTTGTAGGATAAATACAAGGAGGTAACTTTATTAAGTTTCCATATCAAAATTCTTTTCAATTTTCTAAACATTGGGGAAATAATCCTTGGTATATGCGATGGTCTACTTTAGTTCCACTTCAAAAATATTGGATTCAACCACCATGAGCATATCCCCAAGAGTGGTCTCAACATAGATGGATGAATCAACAATCAAATCAACAACATCCACCATGGTTGCAACCAAAAATGTAGGGACAATAATGGGTACAACCACAACAAGAAAAATAACCTCCACTTTTAGTTCAACCTATGGCCAATCCAAATAATGTTAAATAGGAAACCCCTATATTTATGGCTGAATTTGAAAATACAGCCATAATAAATGCTAATGATTGTGACAACATTCACTTGTGTTTAAGAAAAACACTTATTGAACCTATTTCACTTGTCAATGTAGAAATGGGACGTAAAGAAAAGAAACATGAAAAACCCATCTACATTGAAACAACAAAAAGAACATCAAAAAGAAAAACAAAACCTCTCTCAAAGTGATTTAAAAAAGAAAGTGTCATATCCTGAACAATTTGAGATATCAAAAATAATATCTTCAAACTTAGATGTGGTAAAATAATTAAAACATTTATATGTTACAATCCCTTTACTACAAGATATTAAATATGTACCAATCATTAATATAATTATTCAGGAAATGTGTTTTGACAAACCAATAAAAAAAAATTATATCCTAAAATCATACAAGTAGGTGAAAAATTAGTAGACTTGCTTGTAGGAAAACTTACTCCACCTAAGTATGATTATCTAGGAAGCCCATTAGACAAGGAAAATGAAAAGAACATTTCAAATTTGGCCTCCATAGTTGTAACTAATAACATAGAAGAGTTGGATTCATCCAAAAGGTTTATTCTTTATGAAAATGTTCTAAATTCAGAGTTTAAAGATGAACCAATTACCGTCCAAAAATTACTATGGAATGAAGAACAAGAACTTAAAAAATTATCACCAAATCCAATACAAGACAATTCCTTTCATTTACTACATTGATGGCACCATCACTTTCTCTCATATTTGTCTTCCTCACAAGCATACGAAATTGGAACTTAAATACAGAGCAATACGAAACTCGAAAATCACAGAGCAATCCAAAATCGAAGGTCACAGATTAATATGAAATCGAATTTCACAGAACAATATGAATTCAAAGGTAATCGCACAAATCAAAGTTGTTTTAAACCTTAGGAATTAATGCCCTTTAATAGTCTTTTGCATCTCATGCAAGTTGACGTTGGTGTCTTCCAAACAAAAGATGTCGGCGAGGTAAGTCTTCTACATTGGCGTCGCTAAGGGTTTAGAAACCCTTTCAATAATTATTATTATTTTATTAATAATAAAATTAACTTAAAACATTTTCAAAGGTTTGATTTTATTTATTTATTAATAATCAAAATGGACTTTTAAGGTTTTTTCAAGGAGCAAAAATATTTTCATTAAGCCAAGATGGTTTTAATAAAAACCCTTAATGAGTCTAGATGGTTTTAAGAAAAACCTTTAACCTTGTCACCATGGTTTTAATTAAAAATCATTAAACAAACATCATGGAACTTTCAAGATCTTTTTGACACCAAACTCTTTTTGACATCAGCACAAATTCCTTTTGATATCAACACAAACTCCTTTTGAAATCAATGACAACTCACAACCATGAAGCTAGGCAACATACCCAAAATTGCCAACAATCTCCCCCTTTGTCATTGATGGCAAACCACTACTGAAACCACTGCCAACTATCAAAACTAAAACCAACTAAAAACCATCCTCTGAAGCTTTGCTCCCCCTGACTCAAGGCTCTCCTCCTTACTCAAATCTCTCCCCATTTGTCATCAATGGCAAAGGGTCACCTTTGAGGCTCAGGGCTAAGAATGAGCCTCTTAGCTTAGCCCCTCCCCCACCTCCTGTTGAGGTGATTAATTATGGGGTGGGAGTAAAACTACTCCCAACTTCTTCCTTAAATACTCAAAAGTCTCTCTTGGAAGAGGTTTGGTGAAAATGTCAGCAATATGTTCCTTAGTAGGCACATATTCCATCTTAACCTACTTGTCCTGAACTTGCTCTCTCAAAAAGTGATATTTGATGGTAATATATTTTGTCCTTGAGTGCATTACTGGATTATTAGAGATACTTATGGCACTTGTATTATCACACAATATGAAAATGGGTTGATCATGCTTTATTTTGAAATCCTCCAAGGTAGTCTTCATCCATAAAACTTGTGTACAACAAGCTACTACTGCTATGTATTATGCCTCTCCTGTAGACAAAGAAATTGAAGGTTGTTTCTTGCTTAACCAAGCAACTAAATAATTCTCCAAAAAGAAATCTCCACCACTGGTGCTTTTTTTGTCATCAATATAGCTGGCCCAATTTGCATTTGTAAAAGTTGTGAGAATGAACTTATCGATCTTGGGATACCAAATCCCAAGATCCATAGTGCCTTTCAGATATTTGAGAATAATTTTTACTACCATTACATGAGTTTCTTTTCGTGCAGCCTGAAACATTGCAACTAGTCCCACTGCCTGCATGATGTCTTTTGGTAGCTGTAACATAAAGCAAACTGCCAATCATGGATCTGTACAACCTTTGATCTGCCTCTGGAGATTCATCATCCTTGCTCAACTTACACCCTATAATAATTGGAGTAATAACAGATTTGCTATCCTCCATACCAATATTTTTTAGCATCTCTCTTATGTACTTGCCTTGTGAGATAAATATTCCTTCTTTTGATTGGGCAATCTGAATTCTTAAGAAGAAGGAAAATTCCCCAATCATGGACATCTCAAATTCACTTTGCATATTGTTAGCAAAATATTTACATATTTTGGTGTTATTACCTCCAAAAATGATATCATCAACATAAACAACCACAATTAAGATATTATTTCCATCATTTTTTATATACAAATTGTTATTTTCCATACCTTTTCTAAAACCTTGTTTCTAAAGATACCTATCAAGCCTCGAATACTAATCCCTAGGAGCTTGTTTCAAACCATACAATGCCTTTTTCAATCTACACACAAAATCTGAATTTTTTGAAAGTAAGAATCCTTTTGGTTGTTCAATGTAGACTTCTTCTTCTAACACACCATTTAGAAAAGCTGATTTTACATCCATCTGATAGACCTTAAATTTGTTAAAACTTGAAAAATCCAAAAACATTCTGATAGCCTCAAGACAAGCAATTGGAGCAAAAGTTTCTTCAAAATCAATTCCTTCTACTTGAGCATAACCTTTGCAAACTAACCTTACTTTATTTTTGACTACCTGACCATATTCATTTAGATTATTTTTGAAGACCCACTTAGTGCCAATGACATTTTTATCTTTAGGTCTTGGAAAAAGTTCTCAAGTCTCACTCTTATCTATCTGTTCCAATTCTTCATTCATAGCATTTATCCAAAAATTATCTACACAGGATTCACTGAGATCTTTTGGCTCAATCTGAGATAACAATGAAACATCTGTATGGGAATTTGAAGATATGATTCTTCTCCTTGTCTGTCTGACTTCTGGATTACCAATGATTTGATCCTTTGGATGGTGTTTCTAAACATATCTGGATGGAGTTTTAGGAAGGATTTGTTTTCTTTCCTCTTCTTCCTTATTTGAATCCTTCCTAAATTCTTCTTGGCAATATTCATCATCAATTTCCTGAACTGGTTCTCTTATCCCTGTTTTCTCATCCACTATAACATTTATGCTTTCCATAATAGTACAAGTTATTTTGTTATAGCATCTATAGGCTTTGCTCTTGCTGGAGTACCCAAGAAAATGCCCCCATCACATCTAGGATCAAACTTACCTAAATTTTGATCTTCCCTTTTGATGTAATATTTACTTCCAAAAACTCTGAAATGTTTGACTGTGGCTGGTATTCCTTTCCATAGCTCGAAGGGAGTTTTGTTATGATTGACTCTTAACTGATCTTTGGTGATAATATACACTCATTTACTAACTGCCTCTTTCCAAAAACCATCAGGAAGCTTTGACTCATTCAACATAGCTCTAGCCATATTTTCAATAGTTCTATTTTTTCTTTCAACTACTCCATTTTGTTGAGGAGTTCTTGTTGCTAAAAATTCCCTCTTAATCCCTTGTTGCTCACAATAATCCACAAATTCATTTGAAGTGAATTATACTCCTCTATATTATCTTAAGCATTTTATTCTTTTATCTGTTTCATTCTCTATAATTTCTTTGAAGGCTTTAAGCTTGTCAATGGCTTCAGATTTTTCTTTCAGAAAGGTAACCCAAGTAATTCTAGAGAAATCATCTATGAAAAGCATGAAGTAACTCTCTCCCTATATACTTTGAGTTCTGGTGGGACTACACAAATTAGTATGAATAAATATCTAAAGGTTTGGATGACATGTACCCTTTAGCCTTAAAGCTGGTTCTAGTTTGCTTTCCATGTTGACAAGGACCACAAATAATATTTTGGGGTCTTTTCAATTTAGGTAAGTCTCTGACTGCTTTCTTATGGCTAATGTTGATAAGATTATCAAAGCTCAAATGTCCCATTATTTTATGCCATAGCCAACTTTCATCCTCTTGAGACAAAAAATACTTTTCCCTTTTTATCTCACTTAGCATGTAGAGGTTGTCAGGAGTTCGTCTTGCATTAGCAATGATTTTTCCATTATCTACTTTCCTTATCTCACATCTATCAGAATAGAAAGTCACCATATGACCCTTATCACAAAGTTGACTAACACTCAAAAGATTATGTCTCAATCCTTCTACATAAAGCACATTTTAAGTTCTAGTTTTTCCATCTAAACTTAGAGAACCCTTTCCAAAAAATTTATCTAATCAGTTATCTCCAAATCTAACTGACCCTCTACTAGTTTCTTTGAGAACTATAAACTTTTCTTTTTCTCCAGTCATGTGCTTAAAACATCCACTATCAAGGTACCATTTTTCTTCCTTATCTTGAGCATGAAGAGCGGTTTGAACTATCATATATCTAGTTTTATTTCCATTTATTTTCCTAACATTCACTTCACTAGATCTTTCCAATTTACACATTCTAGCTATATGCCCAAAATTATTGCATTTGTAACACATAATACTATCATCCATGAGTGGTGCAAAATAATTAACATTTTTCTTAACATTTTCATTCACATTGTCCTTCACAATCCTCGTACAATGGATAGCTCTATGACCATATTTATTGCAAGAAAAACAATAGCCATGGAAAGTATAATGTAACCTATTTGGAAGCCTTTTATGAGTGTTCCTTCTTTTGTGATCAACTCTTGTCCATTGCTCTCCTTTGTTTTCTTCTTTTTTGGTATTCTTTGGTTTTTGAAAGTTGACTTTATTTTTGCTGGATGTTCCTGCTTCTTGGATATGGATATCTTCTTCCCTTTGCTTTCCAAGAAAAATATTTTTTTTAAGACTCATTTGTTCAAGTCTAACTCTTAGAGAAACCACCTCTTCTTCAAGTCTCTCACATTCAACTTCCTTCCCTTTCAAAACCTTTGTCAAAACCTGCTCAACTTTATTTCCTTCTTCAATTAGGATCTTGAAATCTATGATATTTTGAGATAGTTCTATTTTTGCCATATTTTCTTCTTGATTTTATTTTTTTTAAACAAAATTCTCTTCCCTGAATTTTTCCAGATTTCTTAGGGCCAAAAAGAATTCCCCTTTCAAATTGAATTCAATTTCTTCATCACTTTCTATGCTCATATGATCTTCTGAGGGATCCTTCTCCAAGCTGTTAGGCTCTTCCTAGAGAGACCCACTTTGATACCAATTGAATAACATAGACTTATACTGAGAGGGGGGTGAACAATATAAGATGCAACCATTTAAAAAACTTTACTTTAGATAGCAGTGGCATCACCATAACATTAACCATCACAAAAAGCAACATACAAAGAAGAGCCATTTTAACGTGGTTCACCCAAGATGGGCTACATCCATAGAAATATTTTCAATAAAAGCTTTCTCAATCAAGTTCTTTGGGAAATCCTTTCCCTATTACAAATTTTATGAACTTCCTCTACAAAGGAGAATCCTTCCCCTAAACAAGTATTTATGAGCATCCTTCCCAAAGGATATGTCCTATCCCATCAACAAGTATTTATGAGATTCCTACCCAAAGGAGATGTCCTATCCCCCAAAGATCTAGAAATGATACTTCAAAAGATCACTGCCTCTTTTGTCGCTAGTAGGTGGAACTCCTTTCCATAGAAAACGTCATGTCCTCCTTGCTCTAGATCTAGAGACTTCTATCCTCACTGATCACCTCCACAACTGCTCATCAAAACTTGTACTAAACATAGTTAGTCGGTCCAGCACAAGTCCTCTCAAAATTTGTCACAAATATGCTCTAAAATCTCTATCAGATCTGTCTCAATCTTAAGCCAAAAGCTTGAAAAAATCAATCACAACTGCTCACAAGTATTCACCAAGACTTCATCAAATCTGTCCACGAGTTCTTCAACAAGAACTTGTCCAAATCAGTCCTAGCAAGATCACCAAGAACTTGTCCAAAGCAGCTCAAGCAAGTTTACCAAGAAACTTGCCCAATGTGAACACACAAAGAGAATTGTTAGAGACCCAATGTGTTTCATCTAATCATATCAAATCAATCTCATAGAAGCATAAAATGAATTGTTAGAGACTCAATATGTTCTATCCTTCAACTTTCAATCTCAACTCAAATCAATCTCATAAAAACATAAAGAGAATTGTTAGAGACTCAACATGTTCTATCCTTCAACTCTCAACAACAAAACAACTTAATTAGGGTTTCAACAACTTATAGCAATGGCATAAGCTTCTCACTCAAAAACCCTAAAGCAAACTTCAAATGCTTCCACTATCATAAGCCAAAATTATGCAATAACTCATAAAATCATCATGATCTCATAATGCATAATAAATACTTACACTTTCAAAAAATAAGATCCACTCCAAATAAGGAAACTTAATTTAATCCTTTTCACTCCAAACTTATTTTCATAAAACCATCAATCAATAATAACCATGGAAGAATGTGCCCATACCTTTACTTTGATGAAGAAGAAGAACTCAAAATTTGTCACAACACTAACTCTCAATTTGCCACAAATTAGAGTTAGCAACAATGGAATAATGCACAATTATAAGAGTCCTAATAACACCTTATCACTCCAACTCATCAATAATAAAAACTCACAAATATACATATCAACAATATTCCTTTACACGTGGTACAACAGTTGCCTTGGGCCATGATTTTGTAGGAGGAAGTGCTTTGGTGCTTATGTTGGTGTCTCCACACTTCTCCTAAGGTTGGAGAATTGATTTTTGGCCAAGGTAAATCTTTTGTTCATAATGTGGAATATTTGATTTGACTTTGCAAATTATTGTTTGTAATTGGATGGAGGTATAAGGTTAAATAGAAATATTGCTTTGACATTGTTATTATTGATGCTTAATATTTATGTGGTAAATGCATTTAGAAGTAAATTTATTTTAGGAGTTATAAGGGTTTAAGGAATAATTGTGCTTAATGTCATATTGGGGTTAGAAATCCTTTGGAGTTATTGAGTGGATATTCTCTTGTAATTATTTTTTAGGTTGAATTTATTTTGTGATATATTAAGTAGGAGTTATAAGGTGTAAACAAATGTTGTTGATATGTATATTTGTGAGTTTTGATTATTGATTAGTTGGAGTGATAAGGTGTTATTAGGACTCTTATCATTGTGCATTATTCTATTGTTGCTAACTCTGATTTATGGCAAATTAAGAGTTAGTGTTGTGATAGATTTTGAGTTCTTCTTCTTCATCAAAGTAAAGGTATGGGCACATTCTTCCATGGTTATTATTTATTGATGGTTTTGTAAAAATAAGTTTGGAGTGAAAAGGATTAAATTAAGTTTCCTTATTTGGAGTGGAAGTATTGATTATGCATTATGAGATCATGATGAGTTTATGAGCTATTGCATAATTTTGGTTTATGATAGTAAAAGCATTTGAAGTTTGATTTAGGGTTTTTGAGTGAGAATCTTATGCCATTGCTATAATTTTTTGAAACCCTTATTGAGTTGTTTGGTTGTTGAGAGTTGAAGGATAGAACATATTGAGTCTCTAACAATTCCCTTTATGCTTCTATGAGATTGATTTGAGTTGAGATTGAAAGTTGAAGGATAGAACATATTGAGTCTAACAATTCTCTTTATGCTTCTATGAGATTGATTTGATATGATTAGATGAAACACATTGGGTCTCTAATAATTCTCTTTGTGTGTTCAAATTAGGCAAGTTTCTTGGTAAACTTGCTTGAGCAGACTTGGGCAAGTTCTTGGTGAGCTTGCTAGGACTGATTTGGATAGGTTCTTGTTGAAGAACTTTGTTCAAGCTTTTGGCTTAAGCTTGGGATAGATCTGACAAAGATTTTAGAGCAGATTTGTGTTGGACCAAAGGACTGAGTTTGGTGCAGATTTATGACAGAGTTTGAGAGGACTTGTGCTGGACCGACTAAATGTGTTTAGTACAAGTTTTGATGAATAGTTGTGGAGGTGATCAGTGAGGATAGAAGTCTCTAGAGCTAGAGCAAGGAGGATAGGATGTCTTCTGTGGAAAGGAGTTCCACCTGCTAGTGGTAAAAGAGGCAATGATCTTCTAAAGTATCATTTCCAGAGCTTTGGGGGATAGGACATCTCCTTTGGGCAAGAGGCTCATAATACTTGTTGAGGGGATAGGACATATCCTTTGGGAAATAGTCTCATAAATACTTGTTGAGGGGAATGATTCTCCTTTGGATGGGAAGTTCATAAATTTTTTAATAGAGAAAGGATTTCCCAAAGAACTTTATTGAGAAAGCTTTTAGTGAAAATATTTTTGTGGATGTAGCCCATATTGGGTGAACCATGTTAAAATGGCTCTTCTTTGTGTGTTACTTTCTGTGATGGTTAATGTTATGGTGATGCCACTACTATCTAAAGTAAATTTTTTTAAATGGTTGCATCTTATATTGTTCACCCCCCCTCTTAGTATAAGTCTATGTTCTTCGATGATCCTTTTGTCCTTCAATTTTTGGTATCATGTATTTGATACAATATTTAAAATTTTCAACATTTCATTAGTTTCTTCTAATGAGTCATTTTCAATGTATATTGGTTCTTCTTGAAGATATAGGTTTTCTATTTCAATGCTTTCTAGTTTTTGAGTTTCTAATTTTTGATCATGTATTTTCTTTTTCATTTCCTTTTTCTTTGCCATGTTCCTTTGAAGTTGACTAGCTGATATCTCCCTAGTATGTAATAAATAACTAATGACAATTTGGATGTAATTTTTCAATTTTTCAAAACCTATGTTGTATACCTTATATCTCCCAAATTTCAAGTATATATGATTAAATAGATTCTAAATTTAAAAAACCTAATTTGATGTTGAAGTCCTTATAACTCCGAAATAAGAAATTTAGAATTTTCAAATTTAATATTCCTAATTTGATGTAGAATACCTTATTCCTCCAACTTAAATTATTTGCAAATATTTCTATTCAACTTGAATTTCAAATAATTCAAAAACTTTTCAAATTAAATTCTTTTCACAAAAAAAATATTCCAAATCACTTAATAAATATTCTAAGGTTATCATTCATTAATTAGCTACCTTATTTCTTCAATAATATAATTAATCAATAATGAATTAGATTAATTATTTTCAAACCTTAGAGTAATCAAGTATTGTCCCTTATAACTCCTTAACCTTTGAAAAAACTAAATGAAATTCAAAAAATATGTTTCCTCCCTTGTATAATGTGTGTGCTATTTTTGGTCTTCCATGATTTGACTCCTTGCACACTTCAAGTTTTCTAATATGAAATATTCTATACTCAACAATTTTTCTCCACCTTAGAATCAACATCTTAGAATTCATTTGAACATTTCAACAAACACTGCCTACAATGGAATATGTTATGCACTTAATGCAAGTGCCATATTTGAGCACTATGGTAGGTGTTTCAATTCAATATTTTGTGAATGTTTCACATTCTAACTTGCACTCAAAAAAAAATTATCCAATACAATGTTCTTTGGTGAACTATCCTTTTGATTGGTGTTCAACTTTCATGCATTTGACACATTGCTCATTTGAATAGTTGGTATTAAATTTATCTCCTTAGTGCACAAGTTTTTGCATTACTTTCTAGATGTCTAGCTTTTTGCTTTCTTGATCCTTAGTATTCTATACTTGGTACGTTCACTAGAAATTTGGATTTTTTATTGACCCTAGATAATCCTTACCTATTAGAATTCCATAGCACTTAGCTTTTTATGTATCTTGATTCAACCTTTCATCTCCTATATCCCTTAAGATTCTACACACCTTGTTCAACTCTAATGTTCCTTGACTGATACTTCTACCATATCGTTTGGACTTCTATGTACCTCAGTTGATGCTCGCTCCCTACGTGACTTGGATGGAACTCCTATTGATCTCTACACACCTTTGTTGATATTTTTCTCTTACATATCTTGAATGACACTTCCAATCCTTTATTTGTGCTTTGCTTTGGATTTTTACTTTAACCTAAGTTCTATTTGGTACTTCAAGTTTTATATTTAGTTTCTCAATGGCTCTACTCATATTTATGTTTTAGAGATGAGATAAAAACCTTCTACATTCGACTCTTGATATTGTTAACCCATTCTACTTCACTATTGGCACATAAGAATTGTTAAGATAAGATGTATCTTTTCTCTTGACAACTTTGTTGTGTCTTTATATAGGTTTAGGTGACCTTCCTTACACAAACCTCAAATACACTTTACTATGACTATGAATTTCTTATGCTTGTATTGTTGCCCTAATTGAATGCCAAATTCGTTTGTGTATTTATGCTTTAACTTACTGCCTTTAGATCTCTGCATTATTTACTATATAGTTGTTATCCAAAATTATTTTTTGTCTTGTTGTCCATTCTTGATTAAAATTTGTAGTTGTCTTTCTACTTGTAAGCTAATTTTTAATTCTATCCAATGGTGGCTTTAAACTCTATCTCTAGGCTTCTTTTTGGCCAATCTTCAAGATTGTTTTTATATCTTGAAGTCTTATTTTTCTTCTCAACTTTGGAAAGATTCTTCCCTTCCAAATCCTTTCACAAACTTTTCTAAAATATCATGTGAGTGATCTTCACAACACTTCCAAAAATACTTCAAGTTGTATCCCTACTATATTCTATCAATTTACCTTAAGCTCTGAGCCATTTTTATCTTTCTAAATAGGTTAACTCGTAGAAATCTTCAACCAAGATCTAAAAATAAATTAAACCAATGCTACTAACAATGAAGATTAATAATAACAAAATCTTACAAGTAATATCTCATGAAATATAACATAAATCAACACAATATACTGGAATTACATTAATGATACAACATGGTTACATTGGGTGGAGCTTTACCTTAAATATATACTTTTGCATGACTTTTAAGTTCTCAAAATATTTCTCTCTTCTTTCATCTAGGAGATGCAACCTTTCATATTCCTCTAATAAATACAAATCTCTCAACTTGCCACATATCATGTGCCTTGATGAGGCCAAATAATACTTCATTTTTACCATATTCTTGACATTTAAACTTACCATAAATTAATTCATAGTATAGTTTTATACAAAATATTTGATAAAAAAATATGTTATTTTGTTAGTGTTTGCATGATTTAATGTGTAGGAGCACTATACCCTTGTTTTTGACTATTTTTCAACATTTTGTGACTATTTTTGCATGATTTTATTGGTAAAAGTAGCATAGAAAAATAAATAAAATAAGAATGTTAAGATTTATGGCTAACTCTAGCATATTTGAAGTGTCATTCCATTTCTAAACCAATTTTTCAAGTTGATTTGGCACCAAAAATAGACTCTACTGTAAAAATAGGGCATTGACAAATGTGCATACAAAATTCTAACCAACTAGCATATTAAAGGAAAGCATTGAACCAATCAAAAGGAGCAAGTAAAATTGGATGGAATGTGTTCACAAAGACCAAAAAAGAACCCTGATCCACCTATATGCATTCCCACATGGTCCAAATAATAACAACAAGGAACAAAGCAGAAAATGCAGGAATTTTTGGAAAAAACATACAAAAACCAATTTTGTGCAACTTTAAAGGAAGTCACATACTAGGTCAAAGTAATCAAGTGCGAATGGTTGTAATATTTCTAAAAGTACAAAAAAAGACTAATTTCACATTTGGAAGTGCTCACACTCAATCAAAATTGGTAGCAACAATACACTCCTATAATTTTGCCTTATATTCCAGAGCTTCTCTGGAATGAAGGGTAAAATCGAACTATTTCAATATAAAAAACATAGTTGCATCCATATCAGAAGAAATGAAGGATATTAGGGTGAATAAAAGTGTAAAAACCAATCTTACACTATTCTTGACTTATTTTCAGTAGCTGGAGGATGTAGATAAGATGCAGCTACAGATTGTGTCTTACTATAGACTAAGTCTCATGAAATAACTTAGGAATATCAGGAATAGACAACACATAATATTTGTTTAGTATTTTCAATTACTAATGTATAAAATAGTATAAATAGGATGCTCCCTCATTGGTTGATCTAATCCAAGTAGAATTCTATAAGTCATAATTAGACAATGTCATTATAACTATTGCAAGTTAAATATTTGAATAAAAGTGCAGTTTTCTTCACATGTATGAATTTGTGAGTGTATGAGTGATTCATTTTTAGTTCTAGAGTAAAAATTACCTTCTTCTAGACTATGGAGCAAGTGCCCACTCTCAGGGCTAGAGGAAGAAGCAGTTTTTCAAGTTTTTTGTTAATTTTCTATTTTAGCAGTTTTTGCTAATTTAATTTCAGCAATTTCAAATTAAACAATTGTTAACTTGGTTGGTTTCAATTTAGAATTTTATATTTATGTTATTTCAATTTAGCAAGCATAAAGCTAAAAAAACATTTGTTAAATTAGCTTCATATTTATGTTATTTCAATTTTATATTTATATTTATGTTTATGTTATTTCAATTTTGTAATTCTAATTTTGTAAGTTAAATTAGCTTTACTTTTGCAAATTAGGTTTAGTGTGACATTAAAAAGGCTAAAAAAACATTTGTTTCATCGAATAAAGTTTGTGAACTAATTTCTTAAATTGTAACTTGCCAAAATCTTCTATCGCAGACAACCTTGGACACTACCTTGGATTGATAAATATTTAAAATTAAATGATGACAATAATGACACTCATCATTTTTGGCATATTTTTCGAGGAGCATGGTGTTTTTAGGAGATAAAATAGTCAAATAATTTTTTATTATGCTATGTTGTGCACTTTAGAGTAAAAATCTTGAACATAACAAACTTGCATGAAACACAATTGTGAAATTGATAGTTGCAATTTAGAAAGTTAAAAACACAAGTGTATCAAAATTTTAAAAACCACAAGAACAAATATTTCATAAAAAGAGGTTGAAACTATTCCAAAGTTGTCTGAATTTATGATTTCCAAAAATGTTGGAATTTTCAAATAATCACAATCATCTATGTCAAGAACTATAGGATTTCTTGAGAAATCATTAAAAAGAAGAAAAATCAGTATTTCAACACCACCTTATTTTGACAAATCCATACAATCAGGACAATTTAAAAAAATATATAATTGTTGTTGGGAACCCATAATGGTAGTCTCACAAGAGAATCTAGGAATATCCAGTAATGTGCTCCACCCTAGTGTATCTAGTACACCTACCAGAACTTTTCAAAATCCCATTCAATTAGATCCTAATCAAAACTCTCCCATGAAATTCATTTCACCCTGTGTTACCAAATTTCAAGGGAGTTACATGTGAAGATCTTGATATATTTTTGTTTGAGTTTAAGATCGTATTTCAAGCTCATGATTACACTAATGAAAATTAAAATTTCAAATTGTTTCCTTCCACTCTTAAAGAATCAACCCTACGATAGTTTATCACCTTAGTACCTGATTCAATTCGAACCTAGTATGAGATGGAAAATATATTTTTGAAGAGATACCAAGAATATTGTAAAAAAAAAGAATCAAAACAATGAATTACTTAGAATGAAACAAGAGGAACATGAAATTTTAAAATACTATCTAGACAAATTTTATTTTGTTCAAAAGAGATGTGGGGTGTTGAAACTGAACTTACCAAAGCCATATTCTTGAGAGGACTACAAGATGAATCAATATATGTATTGGATATTTTGGGAATAGGAGATGCAAATACACTTGAATTTCAAGAAATCATTGAATTTTATAAAAACTATTCTCGTTCAAGACATAGAAAAGACAAAACTAGTAATAACACAAATGTTCTAAAAAAATTCATGAAATAAGTTGCTAATCTAAAATTTGATATTTTAGAATATCTTGACACAATATTAGATGAAATGAACACAAATAATGAACCCACTAAATATTTAGCCATCTATTGTTCAAGATGTGAGAATAAGAACTCTCTGTATGAATTTCCTTTGAATAAAAAATTTATATCTGCTACATGTAGTATTTGTGAAAAGGGACACCCTACAAATCAATGTGAGTTTTTACCAATACTCAAAAGTGTCTTTGAAAAATAGTCCCAACCTATGAAAGAACTCAAATTTGTAGGATAAAGACAAGGAGGTGACTTTATTAAGTTTCCATATCAAAATTCTTTTCAATTTTCTAAACATTGGGGAAATAATCCTTGGTATATGTGATGGTCTGCTTTAGTTCCACTTCAAAAATATTGGATTCAACCACCATGAGCATATCCCCAAGAGTGGTCTCAACCTAGATGGATGAATCAACAATCAAATCAACAACATCCACCATGGTTGCAACCAAAAATGTAGGGACAATAATGGGTACAACCACAACAAGAAAAATAACCTCCACTTTTAGTTCAACCTATGGCCAATCCAAATAATGTTAAACAAGAAACCCCTATATTTATGGCTGAATTTGAAAATACAGTCATAATAAATGCTAATGATTGTGACAACATTCACCTGTGTTTAAGAAAACCACTTATTGAACCTATTTCACTTATCAATGTAGAAATGGGACGTAAAGAAAAGAAACATGAAAAACCCATATACATTGAAACAACAAAAAGAAAAACAAAACCTCTCTCAAAGTGATTTAACAAAGAAAGTGTCATATCCTGAACAATTTGAGATATCAAAAATAACATCTTCAAACTTAGATGTGGTAAAATAATTAAAACATTTATATGTTACAATCCCTTTACTACAAGCTATTAAATATGTACCAATAATTAATATAATTATTCAGGAAAAATGTTTTGACAAACCAATAAAAAAAAATTATATCCTAAAATCATACATGTAGGTGGAAAATTAGTAGACTTGCTTGTAGGAAAACTTACTCCACCTAAGAATGATTATCTAGGAAGCCCATGGTTTCTTGAATTAGACAAAGAAAATGAAAAGAACATTTCAAATTTGGCCTCCATAATTGTAACTAATAACATAGAAGAGTTGGATTCATCCAAAAGGTTTATTTTTTATGAAAATGTTCTAAATTCAGAGTTTAAAGATGAACCAATTACTGTCCAAAAATTACTATGGAATGAAGAACAAGAACTTAAAAATTTATCACCAAATACAATACAAGACAATTCCTTTCATTTACTACATTGATGGCACCATCACTTTCTCTCATATTTTCATGGTCATTTGTCAAATTTAATTCCTTCAAGATTTATTTTTGATAAAGATATACAAATATTCTATCATTTATCTCTTAATTCATTAATGCATAAT
Organism: Wollemia nobilis; assembly: GCA_028583015.1. Taxonomy (NCBI): domain Eukaryota; kingdom Viridiplantae; phylum Streptophyta; class Pinopsida; order Araucariales; family Araucariaceae; genus Wollemia; species Wollemia nobilis. The sequence goes on along the minus strand of JAQPPZ010000613.1, from coordinate 427,807 downwards.
TTTCAAAGAATCAATTCAATACATCTTGGTCCAAAACAAATTGAAACACAACCAAAAATACCTTTGAAAATTAGTAGTTGGTTGACTAATGACCAGGAAGCAAAATTGTTTAATGCATTGATCCAACATCCTAATGCTTCACTAACACTTCATACATCTTTAGAAGTTGGCATTGAGTTGTTGCAGGTACAAAACAAAAGAATTTTACAATTTAATGCATTGGATGAACTTTTGTTGGAGGTACTTCACCAAATAGAGTTCATTCAAAAACAATGGAAAATATGGCATGATGATCACATTAGAAGCAACCAAGATGAACCACAAGTATTTGAGAATGGAGTTCAACTTTCTTTGGTTGATAATTCAAGGAGGACATTAGTGGTGAATGAACATCGTTTACAATGGTATCATAAGTCACTAAAAAATGTGGAATTTGCTCGATATTTTTTACAGTAAAACTTGCATATTATAGAAGAGGCTTTCTCTTTTGATAGAAATTCCAAATGATCATATCTTTGAATCATGAAAAACAAAAAACAAAAAAATAAATAAAATAAAATAAAATAAGAGAGAAAAAAAATTGTAGCATAATGCATGTTCCACAAAATGTAGATGTATGAGGACATGCATCAATTTCAACAGGGAAGAGGAAAAATGAAGTTCATATTTCATTTTCAGCAATAAGGAGGCAATGATGACATGCGAAGATTTTTATTGTTCATATGAAAAGAAAGGTTGATACTTCATTGTTGTTGTTTTATTGCAGAAAAAATTTGTTTTTACAAAATAAGAATTGTTATTAAATAAAAATGAGAGACATTCTCTCTCATTGAAGCGTCATGAGACACATTCTCTTTCATTGAAGCTCCTAAAAAATAAAGAAAAAAATGAACAAAAAAAGAAATGAAAAAAAAATTAAAAAAAGAGATGAAAAAAATAAAAAATAAAGAAAGATGAAAAAATAGATTAATTCAAGAGTCAAAACCTTTTCGGAGGTGCTATTGAATTGAGGCTTACATAAAACTAGTTTTCGACATGTTTGCCTTCGTAGTTCTATCCATCATTGTATAAAATCACTCACTACACATGTTATGTGTTTATTTTCAGATAGCCTGCTAATAATCATTGGAAGTAGCAATTTGTAAGGTGTATGATAAATTTTTAGGACAATAAGGTATGTGTTTCTTGCACTTAGTCATAGTTAAAATTTAATATGCAATGTATGATAATTTGATATTTGGCAAAAACTATTTATAAATTTGGCAAAAAAAATATGAAACTCCTGTTAAACATATCAAAAAACACCCTATCCTGCCCTTGGTCACATAAAAAGTTTAGTTTGATAGCATAAAAATAGAGTTGTAGGCAGAGTTCTGAAACATCATGGGTAAAGTGCTTCACAACATGTAGAATCATAGAATTGCTAAAAAATGCAGTTGGTTTCAAAATAGCAAGCTAAAAAAAATAGTGCAATTGAAAAAAAATGTAAAAACTACAGTTGGAATAGATTTTTTCTAAAAATAATCCAAAATAAGCGGAGAAAGAAGTCACGGGTAGGATAGATACCCCTAAAAATAGTGTTTATGAAGTTGTAGGTAGGGCAAAGACCCTTGAAGATAATGCATATGACAGGGTTACCCCTTCATCTCCCCAAGGTCCACCAACTACCAGGACCAGAGCACAAAGGAAGAGGAAAGTTGAGTCTAGACCTGCAGAGCAGCCAAAAACCAAGGTCACATTTTGTGATGAAGTTACAGAAATTACTGCTCATGCATCTGCACAATTAGAACCCTTAGATTCTATGGATATTGGGTCTCTAGTTGAAGCAACAGTTTCATTAGAGGAAGAATAACTTGATTCTAATTTTTCAATGAAGCCTACAGGAAGAAAAACCACAAGAATAAGACAAGCTAGTGGAGAAACAAGGTATAACTGTAGATATTGAAACAATAACACCATCCATCCATAGAAAAAAGAGAAAATTAATACTTTAGTAATATGAAGATGAAATGACTAAAGAAATGATATTTCAAGAACAAGATACTTTAGTTCAAGAATAACTTGGCAAAATGGAAAAATCAGTTGTAGAAGCTGGAGGTAATTAAGAACCACACTCACCACCTGGCATGAATTTACCTACATATTCTTTAGAATTTGAATAATATGAGTATGAACTAAATGATCATGTGAAGGCTGCCATGGTAATCATCAAAACCTAGTAGATCTGGATTGAAATGGGTGAAGCAGCAATTAAGGAGAAATATGAATACATTGATCAATTGATGTAGGACATAGAGAAATTGAAAAGAAGACTAGCACCATTCAAGACATTGCCCACAATTCCAAATTTTGATAGGGAGATAGCAAATATTTTAATTGAATTGGTAGATTAGGTTCTAGAAGAAGTAATGCAATATGATATCCCACAACTACCTCATAGATTTGAGGAGGATAATTTGGAACATGCACCTAAAATTTTTGTCCATATGTTAATTGTTTTTGCAGTAGCACATAAACATGCAAAACAAGAAATAACACCTAAATAGAGGGATGGTAATGAGATTGCAAATGTCATGGAAGGTTCACATACCTCAAAAATGGGCTAACAACAAAATTTGTAGCAAAATTTTGAAAAAAAATCCATTTCAGTACTTTTGGATGCAGCTCCAGAATATTTTGTAGTTGAATAATCTCATTTCAAAGCAAACCTAGAATGACCCAAAAAAAGATCCTGAATTTACAAAAAAAGTGTTTGAACTCCTAGAAAAAGCTTTAGAACATCTAGAAGAAGTTCTTGTAGTACAAACCAACTTAATACATGCAAGTACATCATCTAAAAAAGAGAAAAAAATAGGTTTGAACATAATTTGTTATTATAGTTCAAATTGCAGATATTGAAATTTTAGGTTGAAAGTACTTTTAGTTCATACACCTTCACCAATGGTAGAACATCCACTGAATATGGTATCATTAGCAGAGCATAATGAGACCATAGTAGGTTGGGTATCTCATTACCATGCATTAAAAATTTATTTTATAACAATAAAGTAGAAATTGCAAAAAAAGCAAAAATGATTGATTTCCAAAATTGCAAAAATTACAGAAACTGCTACAACACCAAAAATAGCACCCCACGCACCATCCAATGATGAAAAACAATGATAAAAAAAGAAGAAAAATAGGTTTTAACAGAATCTAGTTCAAATTGCAAAAATTGAAAAACAAATTGCAGGAATTGCAAAAATTGAAAAAAATTGTAGGATTTGTAGAAATTGAATTTTTTTTGTAGGAATTGCATAAATTAAAAAAATTGTAGAGTTGTAGAAAAACTAAAATACTTGTGCTTGATTGCAGAATGTTTAGTGTATCAATTTTAAATTTTTTAGTTCAACATTTTAAAAAAAAATTAGAAATTTCAAACATTTCAAATTTTTTAGCATTTTTCAAAAATGACAACAAATTCAAAATTTCAACATTTTTCAAAGATTACAATAATTTTAGAAATTGTAGCAATTTCTCAAATAGTAAAGGATGTTTTTTAGAAGGCTAGAACTGAGTATTGCTATGGCCCACTAGGATGCATGAGGGCATGCATCAAGTTAAGTTGGGGGGAATGATGAGGCCAAATAATACCTCATTTTTACCACATTCTTGACATATAAACTTGCCATAAATTAATGCATAATATAGTTTGCTACCAAATATTTTATTAAATGTGTTATTTTGTTAGTATTTGCATAATTAATGTTTACCTCTATTTTTGACTATTTTTAGCATTTTGTGACTGTTTTTGCATGATTTTGTTGGTAAAAGTAGCATAGAAAAATAAAGCAAATATGCATGTTAAGTTTTATGGCTAAATCCAGCATATTTGAAGTGTCATATCATTTCAAAACCAAGTTATCAAGTTGATTTGGTGCCAAAAATAGTCTCTATTGTAAAATAGGGCATTGACAAATTTTGTGCATACAAATTCTAGCCAACTAGCATATTAAAGGAAAGCATTGAACCAATCAAAAGGAGTAAGTAAAAGTGGATGGAATGTGTTCATGAAGATCAATAAAGAACCCTGATCCACCTAGATGCATTCCCACATGGTCCAAATGAGAGCAACAAGGCACAAAGCAAAAAATGCAGGAACAACTGGAAATAGCATTAAAAAACTAGTTTTGTGCAACTTTAAAAGAAGTCACATACCAGGTAAAAGGAGGCAAGTGTGAATGGTTGGAATATTTCTAAAAGGACAATAAAATACTAATTTCACATTTGGAAGTGCTCACATCAATTGGAATTGGTGGTAACAATACACTCCTACAATTATGCCTTATATTTTGGAGCTGCTCTAGAATGAAGGGCAAAATTGTACTATTTCAATATAAAAAGCACAACTGCATCCATATCAGGAGGAATGAAGGAGAATAGGGTAAAAACAAGTGAAACAACCAATATTATACTATTCTTGACTTATTTTCACCAATTGGTGGATGCAGATAAGATGTAGCAACAGATTGTGTCTTAATATAAACTAAGTCTCCTAAAATAATAGGCATGTCAGGAATAGAAAACACATAAGATTGATTTAGAATTTGTAAGTACTCATGTAGAAAATAGTATAAATAGGATGCTCCCTCATTTTTTGAGCTAGTCCGAGTAGAATTCCATAAGTCAGAAGAAAACAAAGTCATTGTAATCGTTGCAAGTTAAATATTTGAATAAAAGTACAATTTTCTTCACATGTATGAATTTGTGAGTGTATGAGTGATTAGTTTTTAGTTCTGGAGTGAACCTTATCTTCTTCTAGACTAGGGATTAAGGGCCCACTCTCATTGATGGAGGAAGGAGCAGCTTTTTAGGTTTTCTATTAATTTTATGTTTTAGTAGTTTTTGCTAATTTCTTGTAAACAAAATTTTCCCTATTTTTTTCCTACCTAAAAAGATCACATTACAATTTGGGTAAGACACTTGGGAGCAAGTAGTGGACTATGAGAACATTCCTTTTCATTGTAGAATTTGCCATGAATATGGTCATTTGGCCAGTGCTTGCCCAAATAAAATTCCCGATCAAAATAAAGAAGATATAAACTCAGCAGGTTTCCAAATACCTAAGAAGAAGAACACTCAGAAAAAACCAGTTATGAAGGATCAATCAAAGTCATCTGCTAATATGTTTAAAATCCTTTCCACAAATGATGTCCCAAGTGAGGAAGAGGAAATAATGGAAAATAAAGTCTTAGAAACACAATTTAAATATGAAGGGAAGAACTCAGAGACAAACCAACAAATCAAAGGTTTTCAATAGAAAAAAAAGAGAAAATTTACACAAGAAAAACAATATTTCAAATGTCAAAACTTCAAATAATGCAGGTCCCAATATAGACTCTGTTGAACCATATAGTAAAATTTTGGTTGTGTACGAGCATTCTTCAAGGTTAGAAGCCATCTCAGATTCAATTGGAATAATTCAAGAAATAGGGAAAAAAAATTGAATATGGATTCTAATCAAAAAGTAGGTCGCAAGACCAATCAATATCATATGGTAAAAGAAGGTGAAAAGCTTGTAGAGGAAGGTAATATTAATGCCCTTCCCAACTTTTTTAGCCCTGGTATTAATGAAGATCATCACTTGGAATATTAGAGGACTCAAAGGGAGTCTTTCAAAACAAAATGAAATTAGAAGAATGATTCAAATAAATCATCCACATCTTGTTTTCCTTCAAGAAATAATGATGTCAATGGAGGATATGGACTTAATTGCCAATAAAATTTGGCCAGCTAGAAAACTGGTTTCCCTTAGTTCCTAAGGGACTTCGGGTGGCATTGCTTGTCTTTGGGACCCAAAAGAGGTAGTTATTCACCATATGGTTGGCAGTTGGGGTTTATTGGCTATAGCTATTCAAAGTAGACATTCCAACCATATTATGCTCTACATTACTATTTATGCTTTGACTTCTTTGGAGGAAAAAAGAAGACAGTGGAAGGATATTACTCATATTATCTCTCATTTTCCTAAAGCTTGGATCTTGATCGGAGGAGATTTCAATACCATCCTCTCTCTAGATGAGAAAATGGGGGGAAATAGAAATTTGGACAAAAGCACTGACCTCATGAGAAAATATATTGCAAACCTCCATCTTGTGGATATCCAACCAGATAATGACCTTATGACTTGGTCTAACAGAATGCAAGGCTTAGCTTGTATAATCGAGAGATTGGATAGGTTTTTGCTCTCTGAAAATTTCTTAATCCATGGTCACATTCCTAAAGTGAAGACTCTTAATAATGCTGGTTTGGATCATTGGCCAGTAATGGTGGAAATGTGGAAAACCCATGTGAGTTTCCCTCCTTTTCATTTTCATTTAATGTGGCTTAGAGACATTTCCTTTAGACCTCATGTGCAACAATGGTGGAAGGAAGGTAAACCTAGGCATGGTACTACGATGTTCTATTTTTCCAAAATACTGCAGTACATTAAATCCAAAATCAAGACTTGGAACTGGAAAGAGTTTGGGGATGTTCATAAAAAAAACATGAAATTATTGCTCATCTTGAAAATTTGAATAAGAAAATCCATTTAGATGGCCTCATAGAGAAAAGAAGTGCATATGAAATTAAACTCACAACTCAGTTAGAGGAATGGGAAAAAGGAGAAAAAATATTATGGAAGCAAAAATCTAGAATTCAATGGATCAAAGAAGGAGATTGAAACACAAATTTCTTCCACAAATCTCTTCTAGCTCGAAGATATCACAACTTTATTTCTTCCTTAAAATCATATTCTGGAGATGTTGTTTATACTTGGGATGGCATGAACTCTATTGTTGTTGATTACTTTTCCAATATTTTTGCTGCTACTCCTCTTGACTCGACTTCTCAACAAAATGTTCTTCAAGCAATCCCTTCTCTTATCACTTTTGAGGAGAACTCTATTTTGACTACTATTACTATCAATGAGCTTCAACAAGTAGTTTTTAAAATGCAAAAAGGGAAAACCCCAGGTCCTAATGGTTTTCCTATTGAGTTCTACCAAGAGTTCTGGAATATCCTTCATGTTGATTTATTAGAGGTGGTGGAATAAGCCAGGAAATCCAAAGAAATTTTGAAGGTTATCAATAAAAACTATGTTACTTTTGTTCCAAAAGCTCAAGAGGTTGATCATATCTCAACTTTTAGACCTATTGCTTTATTTAATGTTCTTCTCAAAATCATTACTAAAATCATGGCAGAAAGGTTGAAGCCTCTTTTGCATAAGATTATTTCCCCAAAGAAAGGGGGTTATGTGGAAGGACGTCAAATAGTAGATGAGATATTTCTTGCTCAGGAAGCCATCCATTCCATGGATATGCAAAATTCTCCTTCCATGTTCATTCGGTTAGACTTATCCAAAGCTTATGACAGAGTGGATTGGCACTTCCTTATCAAAGTTTTGAGGCAATTTGGTTTCTCTAAGGATTGGATGGATTGGATTATGGGATGTATCTCTTCAGTTTCCTACTTATTTCTTATCAATGGAAGGCCTTCTTATTCTTTACCAGCTTCTAGAGGTATTAGGCAAGGTGACCCGCTATCCCCTTATTTATTCATCATTCTTGTTGAATGCTTGGGTAGGACTATAACCAAAAAGAGGGAAAACAAAACCCTTGAGGAAGTTACCAATGCTCATGGAGCTAGACCTATCTCTCATCTTCAATTTGTGGATGAATATACTCTTTTAGATAAAGCTACAGTTAAGGAAGCTTCTAATATTAAGCAAATCATTAGCTATTTTTCTAAGGCTACTGGGCAGTTGATCAATGAAGATAAATCTAAAGTTATTTTCTTTCAGTACACTACTAGACATGAATCCATGGTCTTGGATAAATTAAGATATAAGAAGACCTCTCTTCCAATCACTTATTTAGGTATTCCCATAAATATTCAAAGGTAGAAAAATAAATATTGGAATTGGTTGTTGGACAAAGTTAAGAAGAAAATTGGAAAGTGGACCAACAAGTGGCTTTCTTCTAGAGGTAGAATCACCTTGGTAAAATTAGTACTTCAAGCTATTCCTATTTATGTTTCTTCTGTTTTGAATATCCCAAAGGTTGTTGTTTGAGAATTGGATCAAATCAGTCATCGTTTCCTTTGAAGTGGTACTAAGGAGAAAAGAAAATGGGCCTTGGTGAAATGGGATACTTTATTTCTTCCTAAGAGTGAAGGGGGTTAGGATTCTAATCTTCAATTAATAACAACAAAGCTTTAGCTGCTAAATTATATTGGAGGATGTTGCATAAACCCAATGCTCTTTGGGCCAATAATCTCCGTGCTAAATATGCTGAGAACAAAAGTCCTGAAGACCTTGTTCACTATCAACTTCCTACCAAAGGTTCTCCCATTTTAGCAGTTCTTAATACTGGTGAGGATTTGATAAAGAAAAAAAAATATTTTGTATCATTCATAATGGTCAACATGCAAATTTTTGGATAGATTCTTGGGATGGTCACAAGCCTTTGATAACTCAGTTTCCCGATTGGAGGCCTTATATGGAGGAGCTTCACCGAGCTAATTGGATAAAGGTGGATAATTATTGTCGGTACCATACTAGTAATTCAAAGGTTGGTAGATATTGGATCCCTATTGAGGACTGGCCTATTCAAATCCCAGAAAGGTAAAGACAAGATATCCAAGGCATCCTTCATATGAGATCCCTCTCTTGGTCCCATGAAAAATATTGTTTTGGATGGAACAACACTACTAAGGGTGAGTATTCAGTTGCTCAAGGTTATTTGACCTTATGCCATAATAATACCAACCATTCTTCTAACATATTTTCTCGATTGTGGGCTCAAAATATCTAGCCTAAGGTGAGGTTCTTTAATTGGATTTTATTGCATTGTAGGGTGCTTACTGGTGAGCAACTTATGAAGCGTGGTTTTCATGGCCCTTTTAGATGTGAAATGTGTGAAGAGAATGTAGAAAATATCAACCATATTTTTATTGAGTGTACTTTAGCCTCTGAGCTATGGAGGAGAATGGCCACTTTACTTGGCTTACAGTGGTCCAATTTTTTTAATTTTGAATAGCTTTGGAGGGATTGGCCTAATCAAGAGGGTGTTGATCATTTTATTAGGCAGTTAGTTTGGATGCGTTCTACCATTCTTCTTTGGAATATTTGGAATGAAAGGAATAGCCGACTTTTTAGTCAAGATAGGAAGGATATTCACTATATTTGGCAAAATACCATAGCCAACTTAGTTGAATCATTCCATAAACTCCTTAATCACCCCAAAAACTCCCACAAAATATGGGATCAAGTGATGCAAATATTGAAGATTAAACGTTCTAAGGGCAACCAACTTAAAGGGAATGTAAGTATTAGTAAGATGGATAGGACTAGAAATTGGCAACCTCCTCCTAAGGATTTTGGAAAATTCAATACTGATGGAGCCTCTAGAGGGAACCCTGGGAAAGCTAGTGTGGGAGGAATTGGTAGACTTTCAGATGGCTCCCTGGTTTTTACTTTTGCTAAGAATTTGGGTATTCTTTCCAATAACCTTGCTGAGGGATATGGTATCCTCAAAGGCCTTTAGGAGGCTACTAAGGTTGGATGGGAAAAGGTGTTAGTTGAGTTTGACTCTCAACTTATGATTAATCTCTTGAAGACTCCTAATAATCATAAGGTGGATTGGAGAATAAAAAGAATTATTGAGAAGATTCAGTTAATCCAGATGGGATTTTTGAAATTTGATTACAATCATGTGGTCAGAGATCAAAACAAGAGTGTTGATGCTTTAGCTAATTGGGCTTTGGACAAAGGTGATCTTACTTGTTATGGCCACCTTCCTATATGGTGGGCTTCTCAAATTAGGGAAGCTCTTCTTTCTATCATTTCTTTGGATGGCTCCAGTTCTGAAGGTACCTAGTTTCTTCTTGTTTTTTTTTTTTGCTTCTCTTTGGTTCATTTAGTTTTTTTTAGTTCCCTAGCTCATTCTATTCTTTATTTTGTTTCCTCTATTGATTCTTGCCTTAATAGTCTTCTGGTCTAGATAGGTCATTGTTTTGTTCATTTATTTTTTCTTTTTTATTTTTTCTTTTTTTTGTTTAATGTTTTTAAGGTGGGTGGTTTCTTTTGTTTTGTTTTGTTTTTGTGTTCTTTGTGTTATTTTTTGTTTTTCTTGTGTTTTTGTTGTTTTTTTTTATATGTTTTTTGTTATTGTTCTTGTGTTTTTTTCGTTCTTGTTCTTAGGTTTCTCTTTGTTTATGTTATTTCATGTTTTTATATGTGAGTGTTTTCTATGTTTTTTGTTTTTGTTTATTGTCTGTTGTTGGTTGTTTTTGTCTTGTTTGTGTTTTGTTATGTGGTTCTTGTGTTTTCCTATGTGGTTTGTGTTGTGGTTTATTTTATCTTATTGTGCATGTTTGGTTGTGCTTTTATTTTTGACACACTCAAGGAGTATTTATTTTATTTAATTTTATTTTATTATTTTTGTTTTTATTTACTTATTTTTAAATTGGTTTTGTGTGTTTGTTTTCTCCTTGAGTATGTCAAAGGTGGTAGGCCAGGTCCGAGTCCTGGGCATTTTTGGTGGAATGGATACCCCTACCTCCTTGGGTCTTACCCGAAAGTGGCATCCCTTTTGGGATGTTTTCCACAAATAAAAAAAAAAATTCCCTATTTTTAGCATGTTTTTTTCATGTGTTTTAAGTGTGATGTGTGAGAGAGAATGTGCATCTAGATGACTTATATTTTTTTGTGCATTTATTATTTATATTTTCTGTGATTTTAGCTTTAGCAACTTTTTGATAGTTTTTCAACAATTTTTCTTGTTTTATCAATTTTATTTCAGCAACTTCAAATTCAACAATTGTTAACTTGGTTGGTTTCAATTTAGCGAGCATAAAATAGTTTTCGTTTTAGCAAATTTCAATTCTACAATTGTCAATTTTTGCAACTGTAGCTTAAATAATAAATTTTGCAATTCTAATTCTATAAGTTAAATTAGCTTCAATTTTGCAAATTAGGTTTAGTGTGATATTAAAAATGTTAAAATATTTTTTTCACCGAATAAATCTTGTGAACTAATTTCCTGAACTGTAACTTGCCAAAACCTTCTATTGTAGACAACCTTGGACACTGCCCTAGATTGACAAATATTGAAAATTAAATGATGACAATAACGACACTCATCATGACTATTCATTCTCTCTTGAAAATTTGCACTCTTTCTCATATTGTCACATACATTATGAAATATAAATCATCTTTAAACTATTATTGCAAGGGGAAGCAAATAACGTAATATCTCCAACACTAATCATGGATCAACAAACAATCATATACCCCAAAAAATAAAATAAAAAATGTGCCTAAGGTGCCAAACTTGCATGCACCTTATTATTCTCTCCAAAGCATAGTTTTTCTTCCAACCAAGGGAATATTCATTGGAATATTCCAATTTAAAACTTTAAATATTTTAATTTTAGAGGTAAAATACTAAATTCTTTGAATGTAAAGACAAATATTAAGACCATAAAATCACCAAAATTTGTTCTACAAGGACCCCCATTTTTTTTGTATAGATATTAAGAACTCTAATGATTTATCCATATATGCCATGGTTTACCCTATACAACCATTTTTTGGAACACAACCTATTAAACAATCATATCCCACCAAAGTAGCATTAAAGGTTCTTGGACCAATCAAACAACCTCTCATGTGGCTTGGAGATCTTGGTCATGCAATGGCGCCTTTTCAAGGTTCATCTGACAATTGAGGATCATATATCAAATTTTTAGACTCTTGTTTTCAATATTCAAAAACCATGCAAACTATCATCTCATCTGTGTTGTATCATTGCCAAACTAAAATTCAAACTAGAGAAGAAAATATATTTTTTTGTAAAAGTCTAGAAAAATACAACTACAGTTTTTAAGAAACCTTAAGAATTTAATCCGTCAAATTTAGTAGAAATTGCTTCTTTAGGGCATCATTGGAATCACCCATCAAAAATAATTAATTAAACAAATAGATTAAATGTCAAAGAGAACAAATATGGTAAACCTATTGGTGAATACTTATCTTAAGCCAATCATATTCCACCACATAAGTGATTATCAAGATCCAATTTCCCACTAGGTTTTTTAAGGAAAGAACCCACCCTAAAAACTACAAAACAAGATCTTCCTTAAAATTATTTCAAAAAAAATTTCTAGTTGGGTGGTATTTATAGTAGATACATAATCCCAAAATTTTAATTACTAGCAAGTTTACCAAGGTTGATATTAAGGCTTAAGGTTTAGACAAGTTATTAAACCTTAAATTAGAGGTTTAGTTCAAGATAACCATCAAAGTGGTTTAACCAATCTATGAAGGGTGAATTCATAACCATTTATATGGATTAACCAATTCCACAAGGGATGAGTACACTAATATTTCTCATAGGGCTACATGAGAGGTTTGCCCAAAGGCTTATATCATCATCTATTAAAATTGATTGATAAGGTTAAATTATCATATATTTCAATAATTACGTGTGTATTATTTGACAATATTTAACCTTGGGACTCCTTAAAAATTGAGAAATCTTGTTGGTTGAGCTCATTCCATTTAATCCTAGATTTTATATTTTTGATAATAAATACGATACATTTATTTTTTCAAATAAATAAATATAATTCATGGGTGAATAGGAACAATATAGAAATAGGTGATATTGAGAAGTGAGCCTCAACTTTAACTTTTAAAATTTTTCTCTAGATATTAAAATAAATTTGAAAATGGAGAGATCTCATCTGAATAAGATAGGTATCAAGAGAAAATCATTTAAGAAAGCTCTTTTCGGAATTTAAGGATACCTTAGTTCAGGAAACCAAACTTGGGTTAGTAATGGATAAGAGAAAAAAAAAATCTATGATACATCTCATTAAACAATAAATGATTCACTAAATAAGTTATTAAGGATGATATGATTGAGCATGATATCATGGTTCTCAAAAGTAAGGGACTAATCTATAAATTCAATGTTTATATGTATAAAGTTTGAGTTTTGAAAGTGAAATGAAATAAAATTGATATAGATTATAGTATCCTATAACTTCTTTTTTAATAGATTTTTTTAATGAAATTATCTAATTTGAATGTCAAGAATGAAGTAATCGGTGTGACAAGTTTTAATAATATCACTTTAATTTTATCAATCGAGGGTGGTGTTTGAGGTCATATGAGCTAGGAAAGTTTTATGTAGGATTTGGTAGTGGGGTTCCTAAAATATTATTGTAGAAAAATAAATCACACTTACAAAATGCAAATCTCATCCTTGCAGAAAAATAAATCACAAAGCCGAAAAAAATCATGTTTGCAGAAAATGATATCGAACTTGCTAAAAATTAAATTATACATTTGTAGGAAATAAATAACATACTTGTAAGAATAAAATCTAATCTAGTAGTTGCATGAAACTATCCGAAGAAATTAAAGTAATATACAAAGGCATTAATTACAAATTAAAATTATATATAAAAGACATTAAAATAAAACAATAATCCATTAATTATTCTATGAACATATTTACAAAGATAATAATTTCCATTATGTTTACTCCTCAACACAATAGAAAGTAAATCTTAATTTAAAATACAATAAAAAATATGCGTAAGTGAGAAAAGGACAAAAATATTTTTTTTTTGGAGAACAAAGGGTTGTACTCAGGTCCCCTACCCTTGACAAATCACAAATCTCTTATTTAGAGTTTGAGAGTTTACAAATTGATTCCATTTGAATCTCAATTGAGTTGCTATAGCTAGATATCTACATCATTTTTCATAAAAAGTTTGAATTCTTGATTTTCATTTCTATATCTTCTTTAATTTTTTGTGTGAATAAAAATATTTGAGAATTGAACATCCTTCTTCTTGAAATTTTTCTGTAGCAACCTTCACAATGCAAAAATTCCACCTCTAGTATTTATGAATTGCATCTTAGTAGAGTAATATTTCCAAATTTGTGTGCTATCATAGTCCACTTTACAAGATTTTGATTTCTAGTTTCCTTCCTAAAGCATAAGTGCAACCACAAAAATTTTAATGAATAGTTTATATGAAAAAACATTAATGTATGGAGAAGAGTATGGTGAATCTTGGTGGATCACCTTTGGTGAAGAAATTTGAATGTCAGGAAGGCGAGAAATATGGTGGAGGTTCAACAGGTCTTGGGATTGGGGATGGAGGATTCATATCCCTTTGTGATGGGGTAGGGACTCAAACCATCAAGGATGATGGTTTGGATATTTTAGATGTTGGTGTGGACCCACCAGATGAATCCTTGAATGATCTCACTTTTGGGTCATCGAAGGCTTCCTTTACAAAAAAGCTCAAAAAAGGTGTGGGGCCCTTCTAGATTCCTACTTCTAGCAGCATTGGAACCTTGTCCCTTAACTGAAGAGAGCTAAGAACACCTGAAGATATTATGGCTTCCATTGTGAGAAAAAAATCTCTTTCTCTTATCGAGAATTTTGTTGGGTTCAAGCCTGACATTGAATCCATTCATAGGTTGGCCACTTCTAAATGGAGACCAGTGGGTCACATGGAATTAGTTGCATTAATGTGGGGGTTCTTTCTTATTAGGTTAAACAATTCCAATGACACCTATCAGATTCTTATCAAAGATCCCTGGTTCTTTGGTTGTTGTTTTTTTTTCATCAAGTTATGGGATGCTAACTTCGATTTGAATAATTAGAGCATTAATTTGGCATCTATCTAGGTCATACTCTAGGGCTTCCCTATTTAGTTTTGGGGATAAGGAATCCTAGGAGCATAGCACTCTCTATCAATGACCTAGTGGTATTTGACCTAGCTTTAAAATACCAATCTAGGATGACCTATGCTTGCCTTTGTCTCATGGCCAACCTCAAATCTGAACTTCCCACTTACATTGATCTTATTTTTGGATCTTATCGAAGATGTCAAGCCATCAACTATGTAAATAATATAGCTTTTTATCTTGAATGCCAGAAGTAGGATACCTTAGATTTCAATGTTCCCTACTCAGGAAATATTCCAAGAAAGATCAATCTTGCTCCAAGGTCTCGATGATTAATGGTAAACCTCCTAAGATTGTAGAATTTATTGGTTTCCAAGGTAACCAAAGCACCAAAGACAATGTAAACTTAAAATGCAAGCAACCAACTTCTTTCAAGCATGTTGTTCCTTCTTCAAAGCAAGCACATTCTCTCTTTATCAATCCTAATCCCTTTAATGCATTGTCTGAATCCAATGATTCTAATTTTTTCCCTCTAGAAGCTCCCTCCTTAATTTTCCCTTAGAATATGATTATTGAAGAGGTTAATCTCCTTGATCCATCTCTCATAAACCAAGGAGTGATTGAATATGTCTCACTACCCAACCCTATTATGAGTTTAAAAATTTAGATGGGTGTAGAGGCCCCTAAAAAGTATTCTATGTTGAATCCTCAAATGTATCCTATTGAGAGTCCTCTTTAATATCCTCTCAAAAGTCCTTAGGAGTCCCATTTTAAGAGCCCTCTTAATTCCTCTCTTAAAAGCCCTCAGTAGTCTCATCTTGGGAGTCCTCAATAATCCTAACTTAAGAGTCCATTATTCAAATATGGTATCCCCACCTCTCCTTCCAAACCAAGTCCCTCTTGTATTTGACCTGAACCTCTATTATCCCCATCTAAATCCATGGCATCCCTCAAGTTTTGGGAATCTTCCTTCTCCCTATGTCCAACACTAGAAGCCAAAGGAAGCCTTAGGCTGATGTTGGTTCAGATAAAAATAAGGGAATATTATCAACTCAAGATCAAAGAAGAAAATAAATTGAGGATGACATTGCTAATGGCATCCAAACAACTCTCCTAGATTCTTTACTAGAAGTCTCATGCAAGGAAGTTTCAAATAATCTAGCTAAAAGACCCAAACCCCCCACCCTTAAGGCAAAGGGGGGAAAATGATCTTCCAAAATTAACAAGTGAAGACTCTCATGGAACATTAGAGGTATCAATGGAGCAAAAAAAAAATATGTTGTTTCATCCTTGAGGAAAGACCTTAAGCCAAGCATCATGATTCTCCAAGAAACTAAGATTGACATTTCAATTTATGAGAAGATTGATAAAACCATCTAGGAGTTATGTTAGTTCTTTATCAGTCCAACAAGAGGAACATTGGGTGGAATCTTCTATCTTTGGGACCCCTCTAAGCTAGATGGTTGAATGTTGTCCTACTCGAATAGAGTGATAAACATCCTTTTTTGTTGCAAAGACTCCAAAGTTAGTTGGGTCTCATCCAGCATATATACCCCTAACATTCATTCTAAGAGGGTGGCCTTATAGGATACTTTATCGATGAAAATTAGATCCTAGCTAGAGATTTTAACAATCCTATCTATCCCATGGATAAAAAATGAGGGAATCCAATTAACCCTCATTATTATGAGGAGTTTGTAGACTTCATTGATGCTAATGAAATTATGGACATAGAAGTGAAAGGTACTAAGTTTACATGGATCAATCGCAGAGATGGAGATCGTCTCATCTAGATCAGATTAGACATATTTTTCATATCCAAAGATGTTATTCCTTCCTTTGGGGATGTCTCTATTTATTCCCTCCATAAAATTTCCTCAGAACACAACCCCTAGATTTTTGAAGGACTTAGACCAGCTCATTCCTTTAAACCACCATTCAGATTTAACTCCAAGTATATTTTTCATCTACATCTCAAGTCTAAAATCTTTGAGTGGTGGAACCAAGACTTCACTAGCCCTAGGATTTCTCAGCTTTCATAGACTTATATTCATCAAGGGGAATATCAATGTTTGGAATAAAGAGGTAGTTGGAAATATTTTTGAGTCCAAATAACTCATCATCAATCAACTCAAAAATGTTGAAGAACAAATCCAATCTGGAGACATTGAGCCTAACCTCATATTCAAAGAAAAATACCTGCTATTAGATTTTAATAATTTATTAGAAAAAGAAGATATGTTTTGGAGGTAAAAATATTGAGCCCTGTGGCTCAAGGAAGGGGATGTGAATACTAAGTTATTTCATGCCACTATTATCACGCATAGAAGTGCCAATAGAATTAGAGAGATCCAAAAAAGGGATGGGACCATTATCACAGAAGATTTTGGTACCAAGTCTAAAGGTGTTAGTCATTTTTAGGAAATCCTTGGACCTTCCCAACATTACCCTGAGTTAGTCTCAAAATATCTCCTCCATCATATTCTCCAACTTGTTTACCAATTCTTTAACAACATGCTGCTTCAACCCTTTTCCAAAGATGAAATTAAAGATACTCTTTTTCCATGGCAGTGGACAAGGCCCTCGGCCTGGATGGTTTTCCACCAAGATTTATCTAAAACTTTTGGGAAATTTTTGGTAATTATGTTACTACTACCATTCAATAAGTTCAAATAACCAAGCATTTTCCTAAAGATTCCAATTCGACCTTTCTAGCATTTATCTCCAAATCCATGATTTCTTGTACCTTTTTTATTACTACCCCATTATTTTATGCAATGTATTATAAAGTATTAATGAAAACCATTTCAATAATGTTGAGAGGTATCCTTTCCTATATCATTGATCCTTTAAAAGGGAGTTCTATCTAGGGAAGACTGATCACTGATGGGATTATCACCATTCATGAGATAATTCACTCGATATCCAAAAGTGGTAATCTAGGTTTGTTTTTCAAGCTTGAGATGAACAAATATTTTGACTAAGTTTCTTGGAAATTTATTATGTTGTGCTCTCTAGGTTTGGATTTTGTTCAGAATAGATTGACCTTATCAAAACCTACCTATTTTCTACCTAGTTTTCTATTCTCATCAATGGATCAATTATAGGGTATTTCAAAAGCTTCAAAGGACATAGACAAGGTGACACATTGTTCCTATTCCTCTTCATCATCTTGGTGGAGTCATTGGGTATATCTCTTAAGGTTGTATGCTCTACTAGGGTCATTTTAGGCATAAAAGCTTGTTTTGGCATTCAACCTATATCTCATCATAAATTCATGGATGATACTATCCTTGCTACCTGATCATCAATTCTTGAGGCTAGATCCATCAAGAATAACTTGAAATCTTATGAAGAAGTTTTAGGAAAAATATTCAACTTCATGAAAAAAAATGTTTACTTCATCAACATCCTTAAGGAAATACAACTAAAAATTGCCAAAATCCTTAAATGCTCCATTTCCAAATTTTCATCGGTCTACCTCAAATTACCTATTTTCCATGGCAGGCCATCTAAAAGCATGGAATAATTTCATTTAGAGGATCATGAAGAAGCTCATTGGATGGAAGGGAGTGCTCCTTAGTCAAGCTGCCAAGGCTACTCTCATATAGGATCTCCTTCAAAGTATCCTGATATTCTTTCTATCTATATTAAAGACTCCCTTGTCGGTGTATCACAAGATAAAGCAAATTTAGAAGTTTTTCCTCTAGGTTGGAATTGAAACAAATTCAAAATTCCCTTACTAGCTTGGGATAAAGTTTGAACAAAAAAAGTCACGGTGGTCTAGGCTTCAAAAGAATTAGCAAAATGAACATGAAAATGGTGAGCAAGCAAGGTTGGAGGATCATCAAAAATGTTGAGGTCACTTGGGTTGCCATAATCAAGAAAAAGTACCTTCAAATAAATTCCTTCCTTGATGATAACACTCTTCCTAAGCATTAAGATTTTTGGAACTCAATTAGCAAAACTAGACATATCCTTAAAAAAGTCATTAGATGGCATCTTGGCGATGGGTACCACATTCATTTCTAGGAAGATCCATGGATTTTTGATGAAAATTTGATCAATAATATTTCCTTACACACATTGAAGCCTCTTATTGACCACCTTTTTGGTAATTTTATCTATCACTTCATTTCTTGTGAGTCTCAATTATCTTGGAAAAACTTTCCTTCCATTATTACCAATTTTTATCATCGGGCTCAAGTCAATGCTCTTTCCAATATTCTCCAAACTTGTCTCATCCTGAGCTGTACTTAATATTGACTCTCCATTATGGAAGTGTAGTGATTCTAGTTTTTTTTTCCATCAAAATCATTTACTTCCTATAGGATGAACTCCTTCAATGTTGGTTTCCTATGAATTGGGTTTGGTTAAGCAATCTTGTTCCCAAGATGGCTTTCTTCCTTTGGTTAGTGGTTCAAGAATAAAAATAGATTTCTCACCATTGATAACCTCCTTTCCCATGGAATTATCATCTTGAATTAGTGCTTTTTTTACCAGTCATATTGGAAATCGGTTACCCACATTTTTTTGGAGTACCTTTTCTCTTCTCATGTTTTGGTTTCCCTATTTTCCTTGTTCAAAATTACCTAGGTCCATTCTAACTCGATTCATGATATTTGTTTCCAATGGCCTACCCCATTCACCTTTATCCACATAAATACCATATGGTACTTTATGCTACCCCACTTCATCTAGCAAGTTTGGCTTGAAAGGAACAATAGAGCCTTTTGTGATTCATCCAGAGATATAGGTTTAGTGCTTTTTGATATCCTCTCGACCGTTGGTGAGAATGCTAATATTGTTCCCTTTCCTGATTTCCATTATCCTAGACTTAAATCTAGGCTTACCAAATCATTAAATATCTCTATTGATTCCTCCATCCAAGTTGCTCCTAGAGAGGACATATCTTTAACTATTTGGTCTCCTCCTCCCCTAGGGTGGTTCAAACTCAATTTTTATGGGGCAGCCAAAGGTAATCTTGGTAGGGCTGGTTGTAGAAGCATAATAAAGGATTATCAAGCAAGGATTATCCTTGCATATTCTAAGAATATTGGAATCTAGTCAAACAATGTTTTTGAAGCCAGAGCTTTATATCAAGGTCTATATGCAACTCATAATATTCAAATCAAGAACCTCATCATCAAAGGAGATTCTATCAACACCATCAATTATATTAAAGGATCATGGACTCATGGATAGTGTGTTCTTAACATCATTGAAGAGTTGATGTTCATTATTAGAAGATTTGACAATATCATTGTCCAACGTATCTTTCGTGAAGGTAATAGGGCTATTGACATCATGGTAAACCTTGGATTAATGGTGGAATATTTAACCACATGACTTGATTATTTTCCGTAGTTTTTGTTGGACATGTGTGCACCTAATAGATTTTATATTTATGTCTAAAAGGACTAAGGTTATGATTGTCCATGTCTCTCTCTTGTTTTATGATTGGACCTTGTGGCAGCCTACATGGACTTTCCCATTCTAGATTAGCAGAGTCGATCACATGGCCATTCCTTGTGTTGAGGTTCCTCGTAGTACTGGGAACTTTGAGGTGTCCAATAATGGATGGTGGCTTACCTTCCCTTTACATTCTTCAAGTAATTATCATTTTGTTAAAAAGTGGAATTTTTGGGCTCATTGTCATTCCTTTTCCCTTTGTCAATGGATCACTTTCTAAAATCATGACCAAAAGGCCGATTTCACCAATCCCAGCCCAAATTACCATTGTAAGAGTTCCAAGAACCTTTGCATTATACCTCATCATCATTTTTTCTCTTTTATTATTGGCCAACCATTCCTTTGTCCTAAGTTGGCATGAGTTTCTAAGTGCTCCTAGGTGAAGGTGTGCAATCAACGGTCCAAATTCATTCCTTCCTCTAGAAGTATCAACATGGCCATCTATTTATTCTTGTGCAACCTATATTTAAATGCCAGCCTTAGGTAGTCCCACCACCATCCGTTATTGATCTTAATTGTCTTTCATAAGTCACATACTTTGATTGATTCTAGGAGAGTTACTAGGAGTAATCTGGTTACTAGTGATTGTTGAAGATGGCCTTGTTGGATCCTGCTTCTCTCCATGTTGATCCTATGGTTGAAGATATTTTGAATTTGCATGAATTCCTTCTCTTTATTTTAAATTTCTAAGGAACTAATATCGAGCTCTCCATGAAGCTCATTAAGTCATGGGATAATGGCACTGTCATACTCTATAGGTATACATTTAGCATCACCATAAACATACTTGCAAAGATCACTAGTCTAATTAACGATGATGAACATATCCATCAGGACAAGCACTCTATGATTGCAGAGTTGGGGCACTTTCATGATGAATGAAAATTATTAGCTAATAAGGATAACGACATTGTCAGGTAGGATATCCTATCCCCTTGGAATAGGGTTCTCATACCTATCATGTGGTATTTTATGATCGATGAGCCTTCCTCATCCTTGCATAGTTTCCACTTGGTCTTCCTAAACCATTTGAGGGATAGTAAAGTAATTAACATCCCTGAATACCTACTTTGATCTATGGAGATCTTTTTTGATGGTGTTAGAAAAGGTGAATCCTCTCACTTGAAATACCAATGATTACATTTGATTATTTATAATCATGTCATTCAAAATCAAGTTCATAGGTCTACCCTTTCCATCATGAGAAACCCCAAAATTAGGGCTTTTGCTTCTACTTTTAGTCATGGATCCCCTTAGACCACTGAATATGATGTTGTGAGTGATTTTGAAGTAAAAGTAGGTATTGTTACTTCCAATAAAGGTAGGAAAATAGACTTGCATTTGGATCCTTTGAAGTTTCACCCTCTCCTTTTTGGTGCTCATCCATGAATAAGTCTTCTAGTTCTTTTTGTGGGAAAATAAATAATGTTGTTGTGTTAGACCTAGCTAATCCCTCTTCCCAAGGTCTCAAGAAGTAAAGAATTTTTTATATTTCTAGTAAACTTCTACGCATTGGAGATGGCCACTCCCCTGGTACAACTTCAGTCTAGTTTGATGAGGATTTTGATCTATTAATATATCTATATGACATTATTTCCTTGGTGGTATCCATGCTTCTTCAAGCTGGTAAATTAATTATCAAGCTTAAATCCCAAAAGGTGGCAACATGTGCGATGAATGACCTTGTGAAGAATAGCAGAGACCAAGACCATCCACCAATGTCCATGTTGTAGGTTGTTTGGGTTGCTCCTATTTTTTCAAGATGTTCCTCTATTTTTGTCAAGAATGTTCCTCTAGTTTTGTTTGAGATGTTCCTCCTATCCTTGGAGTTTTGAGTTGCCCTTCTTGTCCTGGTTGTGTTTGGGATGTTCTCTAGTGTTCTCGCTTTGTCCTTAGGGTAATTCATTGCCCTTTTCTTTTTTTCTTTCTCTTTGGGTTGGTGGGTTGAGATCCTCCCTTTTGGTAGGATTTCCTCTTGCTTTCTTGAGTTGTAAAAGGTTTGGGGATCCTTTCAAAACCCCATTTTATCAATAAAAAGTCACACATTAATGTTATAAAATACACAAAATATTACTAATGAAAAATATTAAAATAAATCTTAATCATTATTTTGTTCAGGTAGTCAACATTTTCTTATCATCTTTAGCTAAACTTACAACTTCCTCTAACCATGGAAAATATAATTTAGCTTCACAATCCTTAGTTAAAATCCCTCTATTAGCTAGCTTATTTACACATTTATTTCCTTCCCTTAATGTATGTGTATACTTAATTTCTTCAAACTTTGTAGCAAGGTCTTGTTTTCCATAATTATTATTGTATGTTCAGTGGAGCCTTTTCTTTCCTCAAAACTGTATTTATTACTACTAATGGATCACCTTCATCCATACTCTGTTCCATTTCATTTGTCTACATATTTTTAACCCTTCCAAAGTCATCCAAGCTTAAACTACATTATTTGTCTTAAATCCACTATTGAATGTGTAATGAGACAAAATATCTTTCCTATTATTTATAATTATTCCTCCTCCTATTACTAGTCCTAGAATACCTTTAGATGCTCCATCAAAATTCAATTTGACCAATACCACTTCTAGTAATTTCCATTTTATATTCTTTGCCTTTTTTTTCTCCTATAGCCAACATCATAATTCTATTTATGATTTGACTCCATATATCAAGACTCTCTACTTCAATATTAGGAATTGGGTGATTTGATAGGACTAGTTTAGACTCCTCTATGTCTAAACAAATATTCATTTTCATTACCTCTAAAATGTTTTTCCTTCCTTTAAATATTCTTCTTTTTCTTTCTATCCATATAATTCAAAATATTATATCTTTTGATATATCCTAAGATTGTCTGTAAAGCCTCACTTTTAAAAGTACTCTATCATTGCTTTAACCTTCTTCAATTCTACCATTCATCATCATGCATTTACAAAATATGTTAAGAATCCATTGCCATAATTTCTAGACTATTGAGCAGTGTCCCAACATATGGTATATACACTCCTATTCCTCTTACATAGAACACATTTTGAGGTGCCAACCCCTTTTCATAAGGTTATCCTAGGATAAAATATTTCTACAACCTACTAGCCCAACGAACATTTTGACTTTAGGAATGCTTAGGCTATCCCAAATATCTCTCTATATTCTTGTGGTATTCCTATTTTTATGGTTCTTTAAATTATATCCACTTCTTGTTGTGTATTCACCTAAGTTATTCAACTCCAAAATTAGCTTATCCTCGACTCCCCTTAAAACAATCATTTTGTTATTTTTCTACTCAAATACCTCCTAGCATCAATGTCTTGTATACTTGTAAAAATTCTTCTTTCCATTTGTATCTTTCTTCCTCATCCTTGTATACAATGTTTGAAATAAAATCACCCTATTTTTCTTGAAGTAATCTCATCCATGATTTCAAAATTGGATCTATATTGAGTGGTTTTTTAGCACACCAAATATCCATCCAAATAGATTTTTTTCTCTATTTCCCACCACCCATATTAGACCTTTAATCACTAGATCAATTGATTTTTTAAAATTGTTTCATAGTGCATAACCATCTAGTAGTGAGAATGTAGTAAATATTAAGCTTATGCAATTGCATTCAACATACTTGGAAGAATTATTTCCCATTGTCTTTGAGTCTCTTTGTACAATATCCAAATTTATTTTTCCCTTATAGCTGAGTTTGCCTCCATAAGAACTCTTAAACCAAGATCTCACCTATTTTTATCATCACACAACTTGATCCATTTCACCAAAGGAAATTTCCCCTGACCACAAAAAAGATCACATAATATAGATTAAACTTTTTTCTATTTGTTTTGGCATAGTATACAAGGACATATAATATGTTGGAATAGTCCTTAAAACTTATTTAATTAGCTATGGTTTTCCTACTAATGATAACCATCTACCTTTCCATGTTGGTAATTTACTATTAACTTTACTTATAATTGGATTCCATAATTATATCCTCATTATCCCCTCAAATAAGGTCATCCCTAGATAATTTGCTAGCAAATTTGTCTCCTCCATTTGAAGTAACTTGCATATTCCTACTTTGATGACACAAACATATTTTATTAAGAAAGAGGATGGAATTACCCTTTCACAAGAACTTTCAATTTAGACACATCCATTCTCTTCCTCTTCATTTTCATCTCCCATATTGTTCTAACCTCTACAATGCATCATTCCCTCTCTTTTATAGAGAAATCCTCCATAATAATCCAATAACAACCCATTAATATAAAATATTCTCAATCTGAATTAGTTGGAAACAAATCCAACCAATTCTATCTAGAGAACATAACAACCAAATTAGTTGGAAATAAATCCAACCAATTATATCTAGAGAACATAACAACCAAATTAGTTGGAAATAAATCCAACCAATTCTATCTAGAGAACATAACAACCAAAATTAGTTGGAAACAAATCCAACTAATTCTATCTAGAGAAAATAACAACCAAAATTAGTTGGAAACAAATCCAACCAATTTTATTTAGAGAATATAACAACAAAATTAAGTTGTTAAGGATTCTAACTAATTTGGATCTATCCAAATTAGTTAGAAACTAATCTCAACAAATCCAACTAATTTAGATCCAATAAAGGTAGTTTAAAACCAATCTTAATATGTCTTATTTTCATCTTTCTTTACCATATGGAAATAGCAACATCATCATACCTTGTGTCATGGAAATAGCAACATTACCATGTTCGATGCCGACATCATCATTTTCAATGCTCCAATTTTATTTTAGGACTAATTTGATACTACTTTGTATGCTTTGAAATATTGTTTTTAGAACTGAAATATACCAATCTTCTTTTCCATGTCATGATATCTATCAATTACATGTTAAAGATTCCATTTCTATATCTAAAAGCATATAAATGCATATTATTCAATTTAGTATTATATTCCTCATTTTTCACTATGCTTAATTGTAATATATACAAACTATAGTCTAATCCATAGTTAAATGATACAAGAAGAGGCTTAAATATTGTACCAAATGAGTCTTTTTAGAGCCTCATCAGGGTGATGGTCAATGATTCATGCAGAGGATTGGCTTGTGTGTAAGATTACGGAGTGAAAATTTTCCACTTCCACAATGTGGTAAATAAAAATAATCCACCTCATTGATGGTAAATACCATTTAATTGATTCAAAACAATGTTTAGGAGAAACTGTAAAGGATGCAATATATGAACAATTGTAATGTGAGATCAAATTCAAAAAGCTTTAAAGTTGTGAACAAAAATTTGGGGTTAATTTTGAAGGTAATAAGGTGGTGTATGAGCATGACTATGACTCAAAATAATCATTTCCATCATATTCATATAATATAATATCATTGTATTTAAAAATAAAGAAAAAAAAGTAGTATGGAGGTTATACCATACACTTTTTATTTTTTAGGGCAACATAAAGATGATATGTCAAGTTGATAATAGTACTAAAAAAATGAAGATATTAATAATGCAAACATTGATGGGAATGAAGTTAAATTAAGAAAGATTCAATTTGTTTTAAATCTTAAGATCTTCAAATATGGCGTAAGAGTAACGAGTTCATTCAAAGTGTATCAATACTTCAAGCCCATACCATGAATGCAATTAATATAATTTCTAAAAGTTTCCAAAGCAAAGGAATGTCAAGAGAAATAAGAGATAGAAGTGAGTGTGATCCAATAGGGAGTGCAATCTAGGAGGAAGTGTGACTTGGGAGCAAGTGCAAAGCCAAGAGGGAGTGTGAGCCAGCAAGGAGCGCAAGCCAGGAGTGAGCCCTAACCCCACTTGCTAGTATGGAAGGAAAATAATATTTAAAATCCCTAATGGTAAGTGAGGATGCCCTAGTTATAAGTATGGATGCTCAAGTTGAAGATAATTGAAAGATAAATATATGGTAATTTCGATCCAAGTAGCAGATGTTGCACCAAAAGTGACTATCAAGGATGAGATGATTAAGCATGATATAATGGTTTTGAAAAGAAATTTGTTAATTTATAAGTTCTATAGATCCTAGAAAAGGTTTTTGAAGATTCAATATTGGATCAAGTGGAAGTAGGTATTGAATTCAAATTAGTCTATGATTTTTCTTCCTAAATATTTTTTTCTTATCATTTTTTCTACTTCTAAAATCAAGGATACAATATTAAGTGGTGGACCATGGTTTAGAGAGAGAGATACCCTTTATTTAAGACAATGGAATGAAAATTTTTCTATTAAGACTGAAACTTTTAAGAAGCTTCTGTTTTGGGTTAAGATTTCTGGACTTCCATATCAACTTATCAATAAGAATGTTTTAAAAAATATTGAAAATACCGTACAATAATTCATCAATGAAGGACTAACTATTAAGGAGTGGAAGCATACCAAAATATGTGTTTCTATAGATATTTCAAAACCTTTACCACAATTGATTAAGATTAAAAATAAATCAAGATAATGGGATCAGCAAGTGGATTATGAAAACATAACTTTTTTCTACCACAATTGTTATGAGATTGGACAATTGGCAAGAGTTTGCAAAGTGAAAAATATGAAGAAAGAGACCAAAAAAATTGGTCATAAGATAAAATTTAAGGCAAAGAAAGGAAATCATACATTAATAGAAGGTTAGATTAAATCAAGGATATTTCACTCCAAAAGAAGGGGCAAAGAAAGCCTATCTACAATATCGTATGGAAAAAGGCCACCATAACTCACTAGAATCAATAATTAGAAGAAACAAAGAAGGATATAAGGGATGAGAAAGTATAATATATAAGTTCAAGTTCAAAAAAATTAAAGTTGCAAAGTTAAATGTGGAGGAAAATCCTAATACAAAGACGACATAAGAGATCAAGATCTTTCTAGGTAAATCTTCATTTTCCTCTAGTATAGAATCCTCTCTTGGTAATAAAAGTGAAAGTGGTATAGAGGTTATCCCTTGCACTTTAGGGTTTCAAGAGTAGTAGAATAAAGAAATGGAGATGGAGGAAGTCTATAGCAATTTAGGTTTTTTATAGCAAAATAAGAAGATAATTAATTTGGAAGAGCATCCTTGCACTTTAGGATTTCTAGGGAAATATAAAGAAGAATGTGATTTTGATGTTATTCCTTGCTCTACAAATCCTACACAATAAGATAAACCTATAGATGATAAGTCTTACTTTGAGTAGTGTGAGAAGATTGAAGAGATGGATGAATATGAAAGTATTGGTGGATAAAAAAAAGAAAGACCCAAGAAGCAAAAACAAAGAGAAAAAGAAACCTAAAAAGGGATATTGACATGGAAAAACAAAAGCAAATATCACAAGTGTTAACAAGAAGTGGGGCTAAAGCCACAAATAAAAACAAAAAATAACAATAAAAATAATATTTTGGAATATTATGGCCATGAATAAGAACCTATAGCCCAAAAATTCTCGCACTCCTTTCCTCAAGGCTGATGGATCCATGCCTTAGAGGGGAATGGAAGAATGAGTGGTCTACACCTCAAAAGAGAGGTACTTAATCATACCTTCTAAGTGGTGATTTTTTGACGAATTGGTTTGGGTTCACCAGGAAACATTTTGTGGTAGTTTTCGAGCCTAGGTTTGGGATTTGTTTTGATGTGTTTATTTTGATTCAAATCGCAAATATACCTAGTTTGGCCAATATGCATCTAATCTAACTTATATGCTATTTTGATTTAAATGCAGGCAGCAAAACAGAATTCAGAAAGACAAATGCAATGCTAGAAAGTGATTTCAAACCTTACCTGTATCCGAAAGTTTGTTGAAGTTTCTGATTTTTGAGTGCAGCCTAGATCGTATGCAATAGGTCAATATCGTACTACGATTCTGCAAGATCGTAGTACGAATAGAGATAAACTATTTCGATTTTTCCAAGGATCAACAAAAACATAGGTAGGGATAGAAAACAGAAAATAGAGAGTTGTATTGATGCTTATAAGAAGAATTAAGATCTAATGTTGGCTATTAGATAACTGTAATAACATGAATTGATGAATAAATGTTCAAAACTACATAAAACATGCAATTATATGAAATTAGGTGAACTCCAGGAATGCATATGCATAAATCTAGTATTCTATGAAATAAAGGATGATAAATGAAAGACTAATCCAATGAAACAAAGTTAAAATATGCAAACCAGAGCTTGGGGTTACCCCCAAGTGGGTTGCAGACAATATCGTAGCCTGTAGGATAGGATCGTACACCAAACTCACCTGATCGTACGATGATGGCGATATCGTATCCTCCGATCTGCAACAATATCCTCCGATCTTGCTCACAACAACAAAATATCTAGAACTAAACTGCACAATCAAGCGAAAGAATTCCAAATGCGAGGAGTCAGGGGAATTTTAGAGGGAGGGGTCTGGTTAAATAAGCAGGGAGGAGTGTCCAGAATAGGGAGGAGGTTGGATTGTTACAACTTCTTCTAAGTTGGGTGAGGCCGAACGGATCCGATCTCGCATTTCCCGCATAGTTACATAGGTGGGGACAAAAACTGTTCAACTAATTTTTGTCATTTTCCATTTTTGAATTTTCTATTTCTGGGCAAGATCGTATTACGATCGACGTTATCGTACACCGATCGCAAGGATCGTAAGACTGAAATCATGTTACGATTTTGGAGGTCGTACTACGATTTCGGGGGTCGTAGTACGATCTCATCAAATATGCACAAATTTTGAGGTAATTAATGCAAACATGATGTTTTTACAATTTTTTTATGTTCTCATGCAAATGGGTCAAATTTAAGGTGCTACATTTTGCCCCCTCTTTAGCACAGTTTCGAAAGAAAATTGCGTTAAAGAAAAGTGTGACACGCTTTACGAGAAAGCAAAAATTTATTACAATTTTTGTTGACGATTTTAAGTTTTTATGCAAGTTGTTTCAAAATATGATGTTTATGGTACCCCCTTCGAGTTTTTACACCTATTGAACATTTTAGGTGGAAAAACTCAAAAAGTAAGAGTAAATAAGAAAGAAAAGGTAAAATTTTAATTCATTTTCTCTTTTACTATTTACTATCTAGTGCTCTGGAGAAAAATATGGTGGGAGCTACCCATCGCGCCGATTTGGTCCGGGCTGGAGACGGAGCACTCCGGGTATGAATTTTGTGTTTACTTAGCTTAGATTTTGCATGTTTTTCATTAAATTTTTAATTAAATTTAAATTTTTAGGGCACGACTACCGTCACGTAGCCCTAATTGTGAAATCGTAACGATTTCATAAAATCGTAATGATTTTGCAAAATCGTAATGATTTTGCAATATCGTATCATACGATATTGGAGAAATCGATATGATTTCATCAATATCGTATCGATGTGAGTGATATCGTATGATACGATATCATAAAATCGATACGATATCATCTATTATTGATATGATTTTGCTACTATTTATTTTTAAATCTGATTACTAATATTTTGTTATTTTGTGTTTTATTTTGATAGTTGGAGGAGCTAAAGAATAGGGAGTGGAGACATGCTACTCTCTAGGCTGATTTGGATGCATTGATAGACCTAGAGTTGACCTGCCTGGAGGTAGTGGGTCTGAAACACGTGGTGTAGATGCCACAAATTATGATAGATATGAGGTTGTTGATAGCCTTAGCAGAGATATGGTATCCGAAGTCATCTTGTTTTTATTTACCTATAGGAGAGATGACTCCTACCTTGGAGGATGTATGGCAGATTTTGAGGTTACCTTTGAGGGGTGCACGTATAGTTGCATCTAGAAACCAAGGCCAGGTGATGAGGAGGTTGATAGGAGATCCCAAATTTCTATTGAGGAAGGGTGGGGTTCCTATTGGGAGACTTAGAGGGACTGAGGGAGTCTCACGTTTGACTGTGCTATTGAGTGGCATTGTGGGGGGATTGATTTTATGCCATCCGAGTGGGATGCAGTTACCATGGATATTGGTAGAGGTAGTCTACGATATGAGGGATCAGAGTATCCATTTTTCTTGGGGTCCCTTCCTCCTATGTAGACTATATCAATTTTTGCATAGGGTAGTCTACAAGGGTGGGAAGGGGTTGATATTGACTTCTTTTCTTTAGGTGTGGTGTTGGGAGCACATAGCTATCTAGTGGCCTATAGGGCTTCCTCTAGTTCGAGCAGTAGATGGTGAGCCTAGTGTAGAGGATGATAGGCCTAGGGTGTTCTATTGGCCTTTATAGGGAGTACATGGGAGATGGGTTACTCTTAGTGGAGTGAGGTGACTCTTGGATGAGTTACTACCAGATGACATTATGTGGAGGTCTTGGAGAGGGCTACCAGGATGGGGGGAGGATGCATTTGAGTTGGCCCATGTCAGGCGGACCATCTGGGTACATATGCATGAGGGAGAGGTAGAGTTACACCATGTTGATCGGGTGCAATGCCAGTTTGGGCTTAGACAGGATATTCCTCCTCATAGGAATATCACTTTTGCTCGGTCTACTCGGGATCCTACTACTTTTAGTGGGGCTCTTGATATGACTAAGTTTTTGGATTTAGAGCCTGATGATGCTCTAGTAGAGACAATGGTTGGGGATGATGTTGGGGTTACTAATAGATATCGATAGTGGTATGTTAGTATCTATCCTACTCGATTGACATCATGGAGGAGTGTAGTGCTATAGGTAGTTGATCAAGTTTTTAGATAGCATCATGCAGCTAGTCAGTAGGAGTAGTCGGTTACATAGGCTTCTTCGAGGAGACTAGGTCTTCGTACTCGGGGTGGACACATATCTTAGAGGTGACGTATCCACCAGGATAGGTAGGAGAGGAGAGCATCACCCTAGGAGGAGGGAGGAGCATCTACTCATCAGGAGGAGAGACCATACTCACCTAGGAAGGGCAAGAGGGTATTGGAGGAGGGAGAGAGCAGTGAGATGGCTGCTCTATAGGCTGAGGTGGCTAGGCTACAAGGGGAGAATTTCCTCTAGAATACTATGATAGAGTCTCTGGAGGGAGACCTAGCATAGGCTAGAGCTCAGGATGTGGGTCTATGGAGTAGGATTTAGACTCTAGAGGAGGATCTAGCAATGGCTAGGGCTCAGGGTGGATAGAGTGTTGTGGCTATGACATCGACTCAGATAGGTCGATCTGAGCAGAGATGGCTAGGAGATGAGCTTCTACGAGTAGTGTAATAGATGACCTTTTATCGGACCCTATATTTTATAGTAGTACCTATAGAGCAGAGGCAACCTTTGCCTACAGATATAGTGGCACCGATTCACTTTGGGTCATCGTCCCACTCTACATCTAGGGTGACTTCCTCTAGGATTGCTATGGAGACACGGGAGATGCGACCACCACCTCCACCACCTGGTAGAGATGATGAGGCACAAAGTTCTAGGGCTTCTAGGGAGTGAGCCTAGATATTTGTATATTTGTATGATATATTTGACTGAGTATGCTGATTTTTGAGGATTGTGGCATATCAGTCTAACTTTATTTTGTATATGGATTTTTGAGATGTATATATATATATATTTTTGTTTCTATGTGACTTCATGTATTTTATTTGATTAATTTGCATTTTAATTTTGTGTGAATCTCACATGATCATGTTTATATTTATGAATGTTTTAATCATGCTTAAAATAAAATGAAATAAGCTAATTTTTGGGAATGTGTTTTGAAAAATATGTTGTATAATGATAGATTAGCAATAAACTTCGAAGGATGTTGTGTTGTTATATGACCGTTGATGGAGATCGATGCTCGCTAGGTCATGAAGTTGATCCTATTGTGAAGAAGTGTTTAATATTGCTAATAGTTGTGTGCTTAAGAATAATCTTAAGACTTTAGGATGATAAAAGAAAATGTTGATTTTGGTAATTGATTTTGAGAAAATTTTGTTGTGGATTAACATGTTGATGAGAAAATAATTAAGCATGAAAAATTGGTAATATGACTTGCGCTAAGCATAAAATTCCTAAGTGTGAAGATGTAAAAAAATAATTACTTAGGAACTATACCATCATCGCGAAATCAAAAATGAAATGTATGATGATATGAAATTATTTGTTCTTTTTAAAATGCAAAGTAATGTAAGATAAATCATTATGTCACATGTTCCAAAAATATTATGTAATTTTTATGAAAATATATGGACTAATTTTGGGCATGAAAAATTAGAAAGATGACTTGCGCTAGGCATAAAATTCCTAAGTGTGAAATTTGAAGAGAAATAGTTACTTAGGAACTATACCATCATCGCGAAAATCAAAATGAAATGCATGATGAATGATTTTTAATTTTGTAATATTATTTGGAATAAATTATTGTATTATGATGATAAAATAATTTGTAGGAACTAATGCAAAGGATTGAAATTAATTATCTAACAAAATCTCAAAGAAATATTTTAACTTATTTCAAAGACAAATTCAAATTTATCTAGAACCAGTGTGTGAAAAGTGAATTCATTATCCATTTTGATTGTCATGATGATACAAAATCTCTCAAGTAACAAATGTGTGTGCTTTGTGAGGTTAATTTACCGATTTTGAGTAAGGTAATGATAAAGCGAACTTGAATGAACCAATGTGTGTGCATGTGAAATGTTCATTTAACCATGATTTTGTGCATGCATTGGTACTGAACTACTATGTAAATCAAATTACCAAAAGCTAGCTGATCCATAAGCGGACATTGGTCTGTACAAAATAAGGTCGCTAATGTGATAGACATGTCACCACGTGAAAGGAATTACCCAAGGCCAAGCAAGTTGGGCATAAATCACCTGTTATGGGGCTTACCTCATGGTTTTTGAATAACTGAGAAATTCTAGGGATTCAAGTTCAATACCCCCTTCTTTTCTTCACATTTATAGGGTAGGGATTTCTTGTCCATTTTTGAACAAGGGGATTTTATTGCTTTGAAAAACATTTTTCTTGATTTTTCTCTTTTTTTTTTCGGGATACTTGCTCAGATTAGGCGTAGAGCAAGGGATTTTATTCGGGTAGGGAGGAGCTTGTCCTTTTGCCAATTTCTCAGTATTCTAGACCATGCACATGATAGGATAGCAAGGGAAACTTTTCACTTAAGGTATTAAGACCTACTATGTAGTATCACTTTCGAATTTGCAACAAATCATTTTAAGATGTAAAAATGTGTTCTTGGTTCAAGAAGTAGCAAGATCATTCTCAAAACTCAAAATTATTTAATGAAGTAATAGTGCTTTTGGTGCAAGAGAGATTTATAATCAAAATGACAAAATCAAAATTTATTAATTATGTGAATTTTAGTGCATGGTTCAAGATAACTTTTGGATTTATCTGAAGTAAACTAAAATATAACTTGCAATCTTGGTAAATAATAAATGCAGAAATAAATATAATAATGCCTTGGAAATATTTTTGTAGATTTTCAGATTTTGTGATTTTTTTGGTTGTTTTTGATAAGATATTTGAAATGCATGAAAATGTATTTACAACTATGTACAATGATGAGACTTGTGGCCTTATGCATAATATCTTTTCAGATGCATAATATTCATGGGTTCCTTGAGATATTTTCCATCCAAGGTAGCCAATCTATATGCACCTGATCCAAATGTAGTAGTGATGATAAATGGTCCAAGCCAATTAGGTTGGAATTTACCTTTAAGATATTTTCTTGCATTAGTATTTTTTATATTTTTTAAGACTAGATCACCAATTTCAAAAGATCGGTTATGAACTTTCTTTGAATATGCTCTTTTAAGTTTGTCTTGATAGGCATGAAGGTGCTCTAAAGCATGAATGCATTTTTCATCTAGGAGTTCTAGTTGACTGAGTCTGCCAACATGATATTCATCTCCTACTTCAACATCTTGAAGTAGAAGAGCTAAAGAAGGAACTTCTAGCTCGAATGGGAAAACAACTTCAGTACCATAAACCAAGACAAAAGGTGTAGCGCTAATGGGAGTATGAATACTAGTTCGATAAGCCCACAAGGTAGGATATAATTGTACATGCCAATCACGACCTGATTTATTAACCAATATTTTAAGGATTTTAATTAGAGTTTTATTTGATGCTTCAGCTTGGCCATTACCCTGTGGATAATAGGGAGTAGACCAATGATGTTGGATTTTATATTTTTGACATAATTTCTTAACATCTTTGTTCTTAAAACAAGTTCCATTATCTAAAATAATATTTGAAGGAATTCCAAATCTACAAATGATTTGATTAAGGATGAATTTAGAAACTTGAGCTCCCATGCAAGAAGCTAAAGGTATAGCTTCTACCCACTTCGTAAAATACTCAGTTGTAGTTATTATGAATTTATGGCCATCAGATGAAACATGATTTATTTTACCAATGATGTCTAGACCCCATTTAGAAAAGGGCCAAGGGGAGGATATAGCTTGGAGTTCTTGAGCAGGAGCATGGACAAGGTCAACATGTTTTTGACACTTGTCACAATGATGCACATAATCATGTGCATCCTTTTCCATGGTAGGCCAAAAATATCCTATCCTAAGGAGCTTTTTAGCAATGGCACTACCACTAAAGTGACCCCCACAATATCCATCATGGGCTTCACTCAAGGCTTTCTTAGACTCTTCTGAATTTAAACACCTTAGTAAGATACCTTCAAAAGACCTTCTATACAAGGTATTACCGATAATTACAAAGTGAACAACTCGCTTGCGTAACAATCTACGTTGATTTCTATCAAGACCTTCAGGGAAAGTGCCCTTCTGGAGGAAGTTGAAGATATCCATATACCAAGGTTCAGGAGTGGTTTCATTGATTAGAAACACATCTAATGGCTCTAAACATGACTTAGCAGAAGCAGGTTCTTGGAGTCGATGAATGATGATAGTAGCATATTCATCATCCAACTCCAAAGGCAATAGGGAAGCAACCGCAACCATAGCATCGACAACACGGTTACTAGTTCTAGGAATAGCTTCTAAAGTGACTTTTTCAAACAATGATATTAATTGTAGAACATAAGCTTTATAAGGGTGAATTTTCTCATCTCGTGTCTGATAAATATCATTGATTTGATTTATCACAAGCTGAGAATCACCAAAAACTAATAAATATTTTATTTTTAATGCTAGGGTGGCTCGTAATCCAAGAATTAGAGCCTCATATTCAGCAGTGTTATTAGTGCAAGAAAATTGCAATTTAAAATATAAAGGTATGAGGTGCTTTTGAGGAGATATTAAAATAATACCTACACCAGCACCACTCATGCATCGAGCTCCATCAAAATATAAAGACCATGTTTCAGGATGATCTTCCTCTAGATTGAGGCATTCATCAGGAAACTCAATGGTGAGGGGATGAGTAGACTCTAAAGGTGCAACAACTAATTGATCAGCTATAATTTGACCTTTAATAGATTTTTGACCTATGAACATGAGTTCAAACTCACTTAGAGCGAGAACCCACTTAGTTGTGTGACCCGATAGATAAGGTCGACTCATCAAGTACCTTAATGGATCAGATTTAGCAATGACATAAGTTTTCTGACTAAGCATATAATGACACAATTTTTGCATAGAAAAAACAACTGCTAAACAAAGTTTCTCTAATGATGTATAATGAGTTTCATAACTTATTAATGTTCTGCTAATATAATAAGTCACTCGTTCTTTCTTTTCATCATCAATTTGAGCTAACATGGCTCCAAGTGCAAGTTTCGAAGTAGAAATATATAAAATAAATGGATGATCAGGCTTAGGAGGAACCAACATAGGAGGATTTAAAAGATATTGTTTAATATGTTCAAAAGCTTCTTTACATTCATCATCCCATTGAAAAGGGATATTCTTTTTAAGTAGTTTAAGAAAAGGTCTTGTTTTATCCACCAACTTATCTATGAAGCGATGGATAGATTGAAGCTTACCTTGTAAACTTCGTAGTTCAGATATATTTTTAGGAGGTGGCATATCTAAGATAGCCTTAATTTTGAGGGGATCAATTTCTATGCCATGCAAAGAAACAATGACCCCCAATAATTTACCTGATTTAACTCCAAATACACATTTAGTTGGGTTTAAATGGATAAGGTATTCTCTTAACCGATCAAATACTTTTCTTAAATCATTTATGTGATCATCCTCTTCAGTTGAGCGAGCTATGATATCATCTACATAATCATGTAGAATATCATACATCATATCATGAAAGATGTATGTCATAGCTCTCTGATATGTTGCACCTACGTTCTTTAAACCAAATGGCATTACCTTCCAACAAAATGTCCCCCAAGGGGTAATGAAAGTTGTTTTAGGTTGATCTTCAGGAGCTATTCTAATTTGATTATATCCTAAAAATCCATCCATAAGGGATAACATTCCACTTCCAGCTGTAAAATCAATGATTTGATCCATATTAGGAAGAGGAAAATCATCTTTAGGGCATGCAACATTGATGTCTCTAAAATCCATGCAAACCCTAATCTTAGTAGCTTCTTTCTTAGTTACTGGAACAACATTAGAAATCCAATCAGCATAATCAATGGCTTGAATAAAAGTCACATCAAGGAGTTTTTGTAACTCACTTTTGACTAGTAGGGCAACTTTAGGATGCATCTTTCTAAGCTTTTGTTTAACCGGTTTGGCATCCGGATGCACTACTAGATGGTGCATAACCACAAAAGGATCTAGACTAGGCATATCTACATATGTCCAAGCAAATACATCACTATATTCTATGAGAAATGCAATATATTATTTTTGTTTTTCTTCACTTAATTCTGATCCAATATTGACTATGCGAGGATTTTCTTTTGTACCAATATTAACTTCCAAAATATTTTCCACTTCAATATTTAGATCTCTTTCAAAATTAGGTGGAGCGGGTGAAACACCCATTTCTTGTAATTCTTCCAAGGTTAACTTGGCTAATTCTTCTTGAGGGGTTATAGCATCAAGATGGGCTATACGTGGTATAGATCCATCAAAATAAAACCCATTATGTAAGATTTCTTCAATAGAAATGTCATGGAAGATGTCACCTTCCAATTGTTCATCTGGTTCAACAATCATTTCTGGATAGGCTATGGATAACATATTACAAGAGAACATCCTACCCATAGACTTAAGGTATTCTTGTTGATCTAGGTAATCTTGATATGATATTAGATGATCGTCATCCTCAAATGGGAATGGTTGACACTTCCTAGGAAAAAGGCCTAATCCAGATCTGGCAGGCCATACTTCAACTTCTAAGGGTTCTTTTATACCATTTTGGAAAGGTCCTAAACCTTTACCTTTATATCCTAATTTAAGCATCATAGGTTTTGATTTTTCATATTTATCAAAAAAATAACACCTAGCAAATCCATCATGATCAATTGTGATAGTCATGGGTCTTATTCTACCCCAATCATATCCCTTATAAATAAATGCACAACTCCCAACATGATATATGCTTCCCATAGGTTGTGGCAAGCCCAATGTCCGAGGAGATGGTGGTAATTGAGTTAAGGCAAGAGAATCTTGCATGGAGAATTTTTCTTCTTCTGATGTTGTGAGAATTATGGATAAATCAGGTAGATATTCATCTGAAAGAGGATATGAGGTAGAAGGAATATCTTCTACAGTTTTAGATGCTATAAATATAAATTGTGTGGATGTATATGGAAGAGATGTTGATGTTGATGAAGAAGATGTAGGTTTAGAAGATGTGGATGTAGAACTAGATGGAGGTGTAGGAAGTGTAGAATATGGAGGTGTTAAATATGTAGATGGTAAATATGGAGATATAATTAATGGAGGTGAATATGATGATGGTTTAGGTGAGATTTTTGCATTTTTAGAAGATGCAACTGAATTAGGGTGAGTGGCAGACAAAGTGGGGCAAAACTGAAC
The DNA here is from genome assembly GCA_028583015.1 of Wollemia nobilis. Taxonomy (NCBI): domain Eukaryota; kingdom Viridiplantae; phylum Streptophyta; class Pinopsida; order Araucariales; family Araucariaceae; genus Wollemia; species Wollemia nobilis. Next base: position 389,760 of record JAQPPZ010000613.1, on the reverse strand, counting down.
CCCAATCGGTTCTGCCAAAGCGCACATGTCAAATGGTCTAGGGTCACCATGAATGGTAACCAATTGATTTTTAAATTCAAATTTAACACATTGGTGCAAGGTGGATGGTACAACTCTCATTGCATTGATCCAAGGATGACCTAAGAGTATGTTGTATGATGCAGGGCAATGTACAACAAACATAGTCATATCCAAAGTTCTTGGACCAACCTGCAATGGAATTGATATAACTCCACATGTTTCTTGCATCTCATCATTAAAAGATTTTATGATCATATCAGTTCTCTTCATTTCATCACTTCTAAATCCAAATATTTGGTAGAAATCAAAAGTGCAAATATTTAGGGATGAACCATTATCAATTAGAACTCTTTTGACTGCTACATCTCCAATCAATGTTGTAATATATAGAGGATTGTCTTTATGCATACTATGAAGAGGAATATCTCTGTCTCAAAAATCAATGCAATCTATTTCTTGAGGCATAATAGTATTTATAATAACCTCAGGTTGTATATCTTGTGGTACCATCATTGTACTCAATGTACGCATTAATTCTTCTCTATGTATGGAAGAAGTCCTTAAAATATCCAAGAGAGAAATCCTTGTTGTAATGTTAGCAAGTTGCTCATTAATATCATAAGGAGGTTTTGGTTGTACATTTGATGCATTATTCCCTTTTGTAGGAGCTTTTAATATGAATGGAGCTGATTTATCATTTTGATGTTGATCTTGTGTTTGAGAATTTTGTGCTTGTTGTCTAGTAATAGCTCCGATGGTACCTACAACATTATTATGTCCATAATAGATGGGCCGAGGTCTAGCATTCACTGCTTGCTCATTAGGGAGTAATTGTTGTGATGAAGGTCATGTTGTGACCCTCCTAGGAAATGGTTCTTCAGGGACCATCAAGTCTGTGATAGGAAGAATAGCCTCTGATTCATCTTCAGAGCTATTCAAATTGTTGGATGTAATATCCAAATCACTTTCTATCTCACTCTCTGTATCATCTGGATATGGAAGTTGTATGTTATGCATGGGTCTACTTGTGACCACAGATAATGTAGTTCCAAATGATGTTTCTGAATCTTGATTAGGTACGAAACCACTAATGGTTCCCACATACCTAGTTGGAGGAGGAACGTTATGATGTTTCACCTGATTTACCACTTCTTTACCATGCTTAGGTAAAGGATGTTGGAAAATATCCAAGGTTTGATTTGCATTCTGAGTTTGATTTTGTTGTGTATTATTCTGAGCATTATTTTGAACATTCTATTTTTGTGGGAAACTTTCCATCGACATTTTGTTATTATCAATCAAATATTGTATCATATGTTTCAACCGCTTACAAGAATTGGTTGAGTGTCCATCCACTCTATGGAAATTGCAATGCAAATCAGCTCTAAATCCAGCTGTAGTTGTATTCGGTTGTCGTATGTTGGGCAACTGAATTAAACCTCATTCCAATAGTTGAGGTAAAATTATGGTTAAAGGTTGATTTAACTTTGTAAACTCTCTTGGAGGTTTATCTAGAATTTTCAATACAAATTTATTCATTGCTTCTGTAGTATTGATAAGTGCGGTATTTCTACTATCAGTGACTCCATCACCTACCACTTGTTTATTCTTGTATTGATTTTTAGAAGATTTATCTTCATATTTCTTCTTAAACTGACCTCTTCTAATGAGAGCATCTTCAACTCTCCTTGCTAAATCTATAGCTTGATCAAAGGTGGTTATTGTGGCTGTAGAAAGTTCATAAGACAATTGCTCTTGCAAATTACCGATAAAAATGTCTAACATCTCATGATGAGGTAATGCAAAATGCAATTTTCCCAACAATTATCTCCACTTAGTCAAGAATTCAGCAAAGCTCTCATCTTTGCCCTGTTTCAGGTTGTATAAATCCTTAATGGTCATGTGCCTCTCTATGTAGGCACTAAATTGATGGATGAACATTTTTGTTGTCTCTTCAAAGTTTCTCAAAGAATTTGTAGGCAACTGATAGTACCACTCTAATGCCATACCTCCGAGACTTTTCGGGAACATCTTTAGCAACAACAAGTCATCATATGAGATATCATGACAAGTTATCCTAAACATATGAAGATGCTCAATAGGATCTTCAGTTCCTTTATATATCAGGAGAACATGCATAGGGAAGTGCTTAGGGTATGGTTGGGCAACCACCATAGGATCCAAGGGTTGGCTACACATCTCTTAATAATTGTATGAGGGATGGTAGGGATCTATCTGGTCTAGGCGAGAAGCTAACTATTTAACCATAGCTTCAAGGCCATGTGGTTGTCCAATAAGTTGATTATGTTGCATCATATTATTAGGTCTTTGAAGATAAGATTGTGTTACATAAGGATTTCCAATTGAAACACTATTATGTAAATTGCTTGTAGGAATGGTGTTATAGGATGGAACTATGTTATGTTGAACCTTTTGTTGATTCTTGTTAGGATTTGGTATTTTCCTAACCTTTCTTGGTATAGAAGTCTTTTGATTTGTAGTAGAAGTTTATAATTTTTGTTGAGGATTTGGATTTGTTGTAGGTGTTGATTGATTGATGTTTTGAGTTGGAGTTTGATTCACATTTTGAGATGGGCCAACTTGATTATGTTTTATGCATGGCATCGGTCTTCCAGCCAATCGAAGAGCAGCTTCTAAAGCAGCCTCCATAGAGTAATCTCCAGGGGGAAGTTGACCTTCTATTTCTATTACTTGATTAATGACTTCTATGTTATCTTTTATGAATTCGGTAAAATGTTGTGTAGATTTAAATATGAGATTACCTTCCTCATCCATTTGAGGTTGAATATTGTATTGTCCTTCTTCTTCTTTATTTATGTCTTCATCATCTGATTCTGAAGTTACATAATCTTCAATGATTGGTTTATCAGGATCATCCTGAGTGGGCTCTTCCTGAGGTGGTTCTTGCATAAACTCATCTTCTATTTGTTTACCATTCCTTAAAATTCTAGGCATTTTGATAGATTAGGTTTTTGCAAATATATATATATATATATATATATATATATATATGCATTCAAATTTTGGGGGTATATATTTTATATATATACCTAATTAATATGATATTGTTTTTGGGTTTTTGTAGTTTTAAATTGCAAAGAATGAAGGAAAACATAATAGAAAATATTATAGTGTAGATATTATATCTTAATTTTCTTGAAAAATTTTATGAATATCATTAATAGGTTCCAACTCATCAGGTGTCATATAGTGTTCTTCTTCAAATTGGAAATTTGTTTTCAAGAACTTTATGAAGTGAGCTATGGTGATACAGTCAACTTCATAATCAGGCATACAAAAGTATAACTCATGACAATATTCATGATAGAGCACAACTCTGGGAACTCTATTAAATCTTCTTTTATCTTCCAAGACAACTTCTTGATCCTCTACGCGAGACAAGAACTTGTGTACTACAATTGCATTCTCAAGATAGTCTTCAAAAGAATATAGGCTTGGGGAAATAAGGGCTCTCTTATCTGCTAACCATCTCTCACAAGCTCTTCTAATGTCATTATAAAAGGATAACCTATCAGGATCCAGGATTCTAGATAGATCAACCCTTATGATTTGTTTAAGTTCAGATTTTCTAGCTTCTATGATATCTAATCTTCTATCAAGTTCATTCCAATGTTCTTGAGATGTTAATTTAGAACTGCCAACTATTGAAGAGATTTCTTGGATTGACAATGATGTACTAACATCAATTCGAACAACTTTTCTTCTATTGTAATCTACCATCTATGATTTTGATTTTTTTAGATTTTTGATGTTTAAGTTTTGTTTTGTAAATCAGAAAGATACCTATGTGTTTCACGTCGGGTTCACCAAAGAATGTAGCCCAAAAATTCTCGCACTCCTTTCCTCAAGGTTGATGGATCCATGCCTTAGAGGGGAATGGAAGAATGAATGGTCTACACCTCAAAAGAGAGGTACTTAATCATACCTTCTAAGTGGTGATTTTTTGATGAATTGGTTTGGGTTCACCAGGAAACATTTTGTGGTAGTTTTTGAGCCTAGGTTTGGGATTTGTTTTGATGTGTTTATTTTGATTCAAATCATAAATATACCTAGTTTGGCCAAAATGCAACTATTCTATCCTATATGCTATTTTGATTTAAATGCAAGCAGAAAAATAGAATTCAGAAAGACAAATGCAATGCTAGAAAGTGATTTCAAACCTTACCTATATCCGAAAGTTTGTTGAAGTTTCTAATTTTTTGAGTGCAGCCCAGATCGTATGCAATAGGTCAATATCGTACTACGATTCTGCAAGATCGTAGTACGAATAGAGACAGACTATTCTGATTTTTCCAAGGATCAACAAAAACATAGGTAGGGATAGAAAATAGAAAATAGAGAGTTGTATTGATGCTTATAAGAAGAATTAAGATCTAATGTCGACTATTAGATAATTGTAATAACATGAATTGATGAATAAATGTTCAAAACTACATAAAACATGCAATTATATGAAATTAGGTGAACTCCAGGAATGCATATGCATAAATCTAGTATTCTATGAAATAAAGGATGATAAATGAAAGACTAATCCAATGAAACAAAGTTAAAATACGCAAACCAGAGCTTGGGGTTGCCCCCAAGTGGGTTGCAGACAATATCGTAGCCTGTAGGACAGGATCGTACACCAAACTCACCTGATCGTACGATGATGGCGATATCGTATCCTCCGATCTGCAACAATATCCTCCGATCTTGCTCACAACAACAAAATATCTAGAACTGCACAATCAAGCGAAAGAATTCTAAAATGCGAGGAGTCAGGGAAATTTTAGAGGGAGGGGTCTGGTTAAATAAGTAGGGAGGAGTGTCCAGAATAGGGAGGAGGTTGGATTGTTACAACTTCTTCTAAGTTGGGCGAGGCCGAACGGATCCGATCTCGCATTTCTCGCACAGTTACACAGGTGGGGACAAAAATCCGTTCAACTAATTTTTGTCGTTTTCCATTTTTGAATTTTCTATTTTTGGGCAAGATCGTATTACGATCGACGATATCGTACACCGATCGCAAGGATCGTAAGACTGAAATCGTGTTACGATTTTGGAGGTCGTACTACGATTTTGGGGGTCATAGTACGATCTCATCAAATATGCACAAATTTTGAGGTAATTAATGCAAACATGATGTTTTTACAATTTTTTTATGTTCTCATGCAAATGGGTCAAATTTAAGGTGCTACATTTTGCCCCCTCTTTAGCACAGTTTCAAAAGAAAATTGTGTTAAAGAAAAGTGTGACACGCTTTACAAGAAAGCAAAAATTTATTACAATTTTTGTTGACGCTTTTGAGTTTTAATGCAAGTTGTTTGAAAATATGATGCTTATGGTACCCCCTTCGAGTTTTTACACCTATTGAACATTTTAGGTGGAAAAAATCGAAAAGTAAGAGTAAATAAGAAAGAAAATGTGAAATTTTAATTCATTTTCTCTTTTATTATTTACTATCTAGTGCTCCAGAGAAAAATATGGTGGGAGCTACCCATCGTGCTAATTTGGTTTGGGGTGGAGGCGAAGCACTCTGGGTATGAATTTTGTGTTTACTTAGCTTATATTTTGCATGTTTTTCATTAAATTTTTTATTAAATTTAAATTTTTTATTAAATTTAAATTTTTTATTAAATTTAAATTTTTTTAGGGCACGACTGTCGTCACGTAGCCCTAATTATGAAATCATAATAATTTTGCAAAATCATAATGATTTTTCAAAATCGTAACGATTTCGCAATATCATATTATACGATATTGGAGAAATTGATACGATTTTGTCAATATTGTATCGATGTGAGCGATATCGTACATTACAATATCACAAAATCCATACGATATCATAAAATCGATACGATATCATCTATTACTGATATGATTTGCTACTGTTTATTTTTAAATCTGATTACTAATGTTTTGTTATTTTATGTTTTGTTTTGACAGTTGGAGGAGCTAAATAATAGGGAATGGAGGCATGCTACTCTCTAGGTTGATTTGGATGCATTGACAAACCTAGAGTTGACCTGCCTGGAGGCAGTGGGTCTGAAACACATGGCACAGATGCTACAAATTGTGATAGATATAAGGTTGCTGATAGCCTTAGCAGAGATATGGTATCCAGAGTCATCTTGTTTCCATTTACCTACAAGTGATATGATGTCGACCTTGGAGGATGTCTAGCAGATTTTGAGGTTACCTCTAAGGGGTTCATGTATAGTTGCGTCTAAAAACCAAGGTCAGGCAATGAGGAGGTTGATAGGATATCCTAGCTTTCTATTAAGTAAGGGTGGGGTTCCTATTGGGAGACTCAGAGGGACTGAAGGAGTCTCACATTTGACTGTGCTATTGAGTGGCATTGTGGGAGGCTTGATTTTAAGCCATTCGAGTGGGATGCAGTTACCATGGATGTGGCAGAGGTAGCCTACGATATGAGGGGTCAAAGTATCCATTTTTCTTGGGGTCCCTTCCTCCTATGTAGACTATATCAATTTTTACATAGGGTATTCTAAAAGGGTGGGAAGGGGTTGATATTGACTTCTTTTCTTCAGGTGTGGTTTTGGGAGCACATAGCTATCCAACGGCATACATGTCTTCCTCTAGTTCGAGTAGCAGATGGTAAGCCTGGTGTAGAGGATGATAGTACTAGGGTGTTCTATTGGACTTTACAGGGAGTACGTGGGAGACATGTTACTCTTAATGGAGTGAGGCAACTCTTGGATGAGTTGTTACCATATGATATTATGTGGAGGTCATGGAGAGGGCTACCAAAATGAGGGGAGGATGCACTTGAGTTGGCCTGTGTCAGGCAGACCATCTGGGTATAGATGCATGAGGGAGAGGTAGAGTTGCACCATGTTGATTGGGTGCAATGCTAGTTTGGACTTATATAGGATATTTATCCTCATAGGAATAATACTTTTGTTTGGTCTACTTAGGATCCTACTACTTTTAGTGGGGCTCCCAATATGAGTAAGTTTCTAGATCTGGATATTGATGATGCTCCAGTAGATACAACGACTAGGTATGATGTTGGGGTTACTAAAATATATCGATAGTGGTATGCTAGTATCCATCCAGCTCAATTGACAACACAAAGGAGTGCAGTTCTACAGGCAACTGATCAAGTTTCTAGGTAGAATCGTGCAACTAGTCAGTAGGAGCAATCAATTATATAGGCTTCATCAAGGAGACCAAGTCTTTATACTCAAGTTGGACATATATCTCAGAGGTGACGTATCCACCAAGATAGGGAGGAGAGGAGAGCATCACCCCAGGAGGAGGGAGGATCATCTACTCATCAGGAGGAGAAACCATACTTTTCCAGGAAGGGCAAGAGGATATTAGAGGAGGGAGAGAGAAGTGAGATGGTTGTTCTACAAGCTAAGGTGGCTAGGCTACAGGGGGAGAATCTCCTCTAGAAGACTATGATAGAGTATCTGGAGGGAGACCTAGTGCAGGCTAAAGCTCAAGATGTGGTTCTACGAAGCAGGATTCAGACTTTGGAGGAGGATCTAGCAGCGACTAGGGCTTAAGGTGGACAGAGTGTTGTGGCTACAACATCGACTCAGATAGGTCGATCTGAGTGGATATGGGTAGGATACAAGTTTCTACGAGCAGTGCAACAGATGACCTTTTATAGGACCTTGTATTTTATAGGAGCATCTATAGAGCAGAGGCATATTTTGCCTATAGATATAGAGGCACCAATTCGCTTTGGGTCATCGTCCCACTCTACATCCAGGGTGACATCTACTAGGACAACTACAGAGACACGGGAGATGTGACCACCACCTCCACTGCTTGGTAGAGATGATGAGGCACAAATTTATAGGGCTTCTAGGGAGTGAGCCTAGATACTGATATATTTGACTCAGTATACCGATTTTTGATGATTTTGGCATATCAATATAACTTTATTTTGTATATGGATTTTTGAGATGTGTATATATATATATCTTTTTGTTTCTATGTGACTTCATTTATTTGATTAATTTGCATTTTAATTTTGTGTGAATCTCACATGATCATGTTTATATTTTTGAATGTTTTAATCATGCTTAATAAAATGGAATAAGCTAATTTTTGGGAATGTGCTTTTAAAAAAGATGTTGTATAATGATATATTAGAAATAAACTTCAAAATGATGTTGTGCTATTATATGACCATTTATGGAGATCGATGCTCGCTAGGTCATGAAGTTGATCCTGTTGTGAAGAAGTGTCTAATATTTCTAATGGTTGTGTGCTTGAGAATATTCTTAAGACTTTAGGATGATAAAAAAAATGTTGATTTTGGTAATTGAATTTGAGAAAATTCTATTGTGGATTAACATGTTGATGAGAAAATAATTAAGCATGAAAAATTTGTAATATGATTTGCGCTAAGCATAAAATTCCTAAGTGTGCAGATGTAAAAATAATTACTTAGGAACTATACCATCATCGCGAAATCAAAAATGAAATGTATGATGATATGAAATTATTTGTTCTTTTTAAAATGCAAAGTAATGTAAGATAAATCATTATGTCATGTGTTCCAAAAGGATTATATAATTTTTATGAAAATATATGGACTAATTTTGGGCATAAAAAGTTTAAAAAGATGACTTGCGCTAGGCATAAAATTACTAAGTGTGAAATTTGAAGAGAAATAGTTACTTATGAACTATACCATCATAGCAAAAATAAAAAATGAAATGCATGATGAATTATTTTTAATTTTGTAATATTATTTGGAATAAATTATTTATGATGAAAAAATAATTTGTAGGAACTAATGCAAAGGATTAATTATTTAACAAAATCTCAAAGAAATATTTTAAATTATTTCAAAGACAAATAAACTTTTCAAGAACCAAGGTGTGAAAAGTGAATTCATTATCCATTTTTATTGTCATGATGATACACAATCTCTCAAGTAACAAATGTGTGTGCTCTGTGAGGTTAATTTACCGATTTTGAGTAAGGTAATGATAAACATGGACAAAAAATGAGGCTAAATATATAAATAGAATTAAATCTAAATATGTTACCCTAGAATATTTGGGAATAAATATGACCTAAGAAAGAGCTATCAAGGAATTAATAGGTTGTATTTATTCTTGTTTTAATATGGAAGTCAAAATAAATTGCAGGAAATGTAAGGAGTTATTTGAAAGGATGTAAAAATTATTGATGGATGTGATAGCTTGGAAATGTCAACTTGTCTATAAAGAACAAAATAGGATGGAAGATAAATTATTCAATCATGATATTGATATTACTCAACAAAATTCAAACATTGGAAGATAACTAGATGAAAAATCTCTCTTGATAAAGATGATATAAAAGAATTGACAAAAAATGAAATGGCCTTAAACAAAGCAATATGAATAAAGAACTAAAAATCTAGAGAATTGTTTCTATTAAAAATAAAACACTACATAAAAGATAAAAATTATGCTTAACTGTAATCTACTTAACCTAACAACAAATATAATATTTTATTTTTAATAAAAATAACCATTTATAAAAGTCAAAAATAATCTAGTAAAAAAATTGATGGTAAAATCGAAACAATATCATTGATGGGAATTGAAGCTCATTTATTATATTCCTTAAGGTTACAAATTGGAATATCGATACTCTCAAGGAGGAGATTGTTACTAACCCATCTAAAAATGCATAAGCTAATAATAATAAAATAATTTAATAAATCCTATCCTAACATCCTCCCTTATTACATTCTTTGGTAAACAAAGAGAATTGCAAAACAATTCAAACACACGTACAAAGAGACTTTGTAAAAATATTTACAATTTATTTGTCAGTGAGAATGTACAAGAGTTAGATCTCTCGATTTTGAACATGAACACAAATAAAATGTCATGAATTTTTAATGCGGTTTGTTCTTTAATGAAACGCTAGATTCTTAATCAATATCAAACTACATTGGTATTTGCATTTCAATAGTGCTCAATGTTTCTTTTTTACACCCATTTCTAATAGAATGTGATATAACTAGATTACCTCACACGTAGCTCCTTATGCAATGTGATATTCGACCTCCATGGATGATAATGCTACTACATGTTATTTCTTGCTAGACCATAAGACATGACTAGATCTTAGAAGACATTGATTTTTAGTCATCCAATAATCCAACATAATCTGAATCCATGTATCCTTGTAAGAAGAACTAATCATTTTTCTTATACTCCAGGTCATATTCTACTCCAGGTCATATTCTATTGTACGACAAACATAATGCAATTCCCTCTTTATTGCTTTCCAATGAATTTGCATAGGATCTTGCGTGAATATTAAAATATATCCTACAACAAAATTGATGTTAGGCCTGGTGTTAGTCAAGAAAATGAGACTCCAAATCAGTTGATAATAGAGTGCCAAATACTTGAGGAGACTTCTCATATCAAATTTGCAATCTTGGGTCCGTTGGCCCATTTATCATCCAAAATATTTCCAATAGAGTCCTAGCATATTTGTCCTATGTATAATATGACCTTTCCTTTGCCAAACTTCCAAGCCAAGACAATGGTGTATATATCCTACATCTATCATATCAAAATATTTTTTCAAGTCATTCTTGATAAAATCTATCAATTCTTTTGAACCTTTTATAACGATCAAATCGTCAACATATAACACAAGTATCACTATCTTAGATCCAACTCTCTTGTAATAGAGATTTATCTTCAAAGGACTTCTTTTGAAACCATGTTGCAATAGGTGCTCATCCATTTTGATATACCATGCTCTAGAAGCCTCCTTTAACCCATATAAGGACTAAATAAGTCTACATACCTTTTGTTCTTTCCCTTTGACAACAAACCCATCAGGTTGAGTCATGTAGGCCTTCTTGAAAATCATCCTTCAATAAGGTACTTTTAACATCCATTTGATGCAACTTTCAACCAAATGATACTACCATGGCATAGAGAATGTGTATGATGGTCATATTTTTTGTGGGTAAAAAATTATTTTCATAGTCAATTCCTTCCTTTTGGGTATAGCCCTTTGTAACAAGTTATACCTCATATTTTTTAAGATATCCATATTCCTTGTACTTGGTTTTGAAGACCCTCTTACAACCTATGGGCTTCTTTCCTGTAGGCATATTAATAGGCTCCCATGGTTTATTTTCATCAATTATTCTTATTCAACTTCCATTGTTTCCTTCCATTAGGGCAAGCTAAGGGTATCCTTTACTAGTATTTGTTGTAAATTCTCCATCATTGAAGACATTAAACCTATATTTACTTCCTAACGAGCCATATTGTGAGTTCGAGGGCAACTAGAAGTGAGATTAAGAGGGGGATAAATCTTGGAATATCTAACTTTGGATCCATTTTGGAGTCTTTTATTATTATGTAGGATCAATTGCTTCATGTTCATAATTCATGATTAGAATTTTTTCTTGGAATTTCTCATTAAGATCTATGCTTACAATGGGGGATGTAGCATCTTGAGGAGCTTTAGTATCTAACTTTGGATAATTTTCTTCATTTAATACTACATCTTAGCTTGTATGCAATTTCTTGGTTTTCAGGTTTATCAATCGATACCCTTTGGATTCATTATCATATATAAGAAATATGCATGGCAAGGATTTCACATCTAGCTGGATCCTCTGTTTCTTTGGTACAAAAATGTATGTGTTCATTTTGAATGCTCTGAGCTGTTTGAGGGAAGGTTTTCTCCTAGAACAAGTTTCTTTCAATGTAACTCCTTGTAGTGCTTTTATAGGTGTTCTATTTAGAAGATACATTGTAGTGGTAATAACTTCAACCCAATATTGCTACTCTAGATTAGTTCTTGTGAGAATGTAGCAAACCAATTCCATGATGAAATAATTTATTCTCTCAACAACCCTATTCTATTGTGGAGTATAGGTTGTGGTGAGTTATCCATTTATTTCATTCTATGCAAGAAACCTTGTGATTTCCTTGGATGTATATTTCCCCCTTTATTTGAGTAGATATCTTTAATAGAATTCCTAGTTTTCTTTCCACACACTATTTAAAATTCTAAAAGTGCCAAAATGCATCAGACTTTAGTTGCAAGGACACCCACATCTTTCTAGAGTAGTTATCAATATACAACTAGATGTATATTTTACACCAATACTAGCTTCTATGGGTTTGAATAGATTGATGTGTATTACATACAATGGACCATTGGATCTATGAGAGCTCAACTCAAATGGTACTCGATGTTGCTTCCTTTCTAAACAACATAAATAGATAAACAATGTGGGTGGAAATTTGGGTAGACCAATCACCATTTGATGCTTACTCAATTAGAGTAAGTAGTTGAAATTGAGATGTCCAAATTACCTATGCCAAAAGGAATTCACATCCACCATGGTTGTTCATAGTTCTATATTAGGAGAAAATTAAACATCGAGGGAAAACAAACCTTTTTTGTAAGAACTAGTGAAAATTTTCTCACCATTTTTTGTTATAAAAAAACTTGTGTGCTCGTTCTCAATTTTAAAATCAACCTCCATATTTTAATTCAATAGTGGGTACAAACATCAAGTTGTTGGCCAATCCTAGGACATAAAGTACTTGTTTTATGGTGTATTTTCCATAAATAAGAGGTATTGAAATATTTCCTTCTCCTTTCACCTTGTAGGTTTAATTATTTGTGATTGTCATCGATTTCATTTATTTTTATTCCAAGGTATAAAACCATTCTTTGTCCCCTATCATGTGCTTTCTAGCACCAGAATCAATGCATCAAACATCATCTATGGGTTTAGTGGTAACCTTTATCATTATTATTTTATGTGCTTGTTCAAAATATGAATCTAACTCTCCAATTACATGTCCTTTTTGTTGCTTCTATTGAGAATGTGGCATGGACTGCTTCTTCTTTTACTGAGGTTTGTGAACTTTATCACCATATGTGGCTGAATTGTACAAACAATATTTTGTGTCATGTCCATATATTTCAAAGATATGACAATACCTATTTTGTTGTTGATTTTTCTTATGTGATGAGGAGGAAGGACATTTTTTCAAAGAAACTTTTTGTGAAGAACCCTTTTGTGTTTTTTGTTTTCTAGATTTTTGATTGATGAGTGCATTGTTGGATAACTAGTTCCTCAATTTCTTGGTTACTTATTCTTGTTGAAATAGATTGGTCAACTCATCAAAGAAAACTATCATTTTGAAGACTTTTAAGAAGGTGATAAGCACTCTAAAATAATCTGGTAAAGTTCAAACTATTATTGGAACTAAGAACTTGGTGTATCGATCCAAATTTTTTGCACCCTTTCCTTCAGGCTAAAGGATCCACGCCCAGAAGGGGGATGCGAGAAGGATGGAACGGTACCTTGGACTAAGATGCCCTTTGAAGGTCGTGCCTCTCGGGGGAAGGGTATCCGGGTGAATTTTTGACGGATGGTGGGGTTCACCAGGAAACTTTGAGTGGCAGTTTCCATGCCTAGGTTGGGAATGAGTTTGATGTGTTCAGTTTTATGCTTAATCATCCAAATTCCTAGGTTTTTCCAAATGAATCTAAGCTATACTATATGAAAATGAAGTTTTATATGAATACAAAAAGCAGGATTAAATGTGAAATATAGAGAATATACTAAATGAAAAATATCATACCTATTTCTGGATTTTTGATGGAGACTCTGAGGTTTGAAGCAGTCCAAATCATCTCGGATGTGATAGGATCGTCTGCAATCAGACAAAATCATCTAGATCATAAAAAATCATCTAAGATCAGACGAAATCGTCATTTATCTGATGAATTCGTCAGACAAATTTTTCAGAGACCTGCAATCACAAAAATGGATGCCAAATAAAAAAAATACAATTGCAACAGCAAAGGAAAATGATATAAATGATAGTAGAGATGCTAGAATGATAATTACAGATAACAATTTAAGTAGAATGCACTGTTTTAATGACTAATTATAACTTTATTATGCATCTATGCTACATGAGGTGAACTCCAAGATGCAAAATAGTAATAAGTCTAACTAATGCAAATCAAAACAGTAGATAATGGACAGAGAATGCAAACTCAGGGCATTGATTGCCCCCAATGTTGGCTACAGTCGAAATTGCCTGTAGTCGTACGAAATCATCTTGAATTGCGATGTGATCATTCGAGATCGTGCAAGATCGTCTGCAACAATATGAGCTTGCTCTGGCTGAAAATCAATGAGGTTCCTGCAAGAAAACTTCAAAAGCGACAAAGGCAAGTAATGATCCAAGGTATTCTAATGCACATAAATTCGGGGAAATTCAACCAGGGGGAAGGTTAGGGGAGATCCTAAGGTTAAATAGGCTTATGATGGAGGTTAGGAGGTTGGATATCATATCAAATTGGGAGATCTCCAATGGGGGAGACTCTAACTACGCAGACGCGTTTCTGCCCGAGTTAGAGAAGCTGTTAAAATAGAAGCTAATTATGAAAAATTAGTTTTGGGACAAAATCGTCTGGACGCTCGGCTCCAAAAGAATTCTTTTGATCTGTTGCAATATCGTCTGATCGGCGATGATATTGTCCAACGGTCACAACAAATCCTAAAAATGGCATGAAAAACAGGGAGAGTGGTTTAACAGGCGGTTAACGGGCGATTCGGGGTTAAAATTCAAATTTTAATTATTTACTAAGGTTTAACTGCGTCAATTTTAGGGTGCTACATTTTGCCCCCTCTTTAGCAAATTTTTTGAAGAAAATGCGTTAAAGACGAGTTCTTCTCGATTTACGAGAAAGAAAAAATTTATTCTAATTTTTAGACGACGATTCTAGGTCGAATCGTACGACTACTTACTATGGTGCCCCCTCCATGTTTTTACCCAAATCGAACGTTTGAGGTAAAAACACGGAAAAGCAAAATTAAAATGTTGTTAATTTGTTTTTGAATAAAATTAAGAAAATAGGGTAAAACCCTAATTCATTTTTACTGTTCATTTTTATTATTTTGGTTTTCTGGTTTAGAGCTCTGCAAACAAAATGGTTGAGACAATGCACAGATCGACGAAGGTCCGGCGCAGGCTACGGGTAAGAATCTAAACTTAGTGTAACATTTTTTAGTTGAATTTACTTGCTTTTAGGTGAATTTTAATTACTTTTGGGGCATCGTGGCCATTTTTGGTCCATCGACGTCGTTTGGACAAAATCGTCCCAATTTCGTCGAAATTGTCTCAATATCGTCGATTTCGTCTGAGGACAAAATCGGCAATATAGGGACGATTTCGACAAAATTGGGATGACTCCCAAATTGTGAAATCGGAAACAATTTCGTCCTACTAAGGATGAACATACTGAATTTGGGATGATATCATCCAATAGTGGATGATATAATCCTTTTTGTGAAATTAAATTTGTTTGAATTGCATTTAATTGATTTTTAGAACTGTTTATTAATGATTTTTATTGTTTTGTCTTTTATTTTGCAGAGAGGTTTACTAAAGATCCAGGAATGGAAATACAGGTTGGCTTGTAGCATGTGGCAGAGATGCCACAAATTACTACAAACATGGGGTTACTGATAGCCCTGGCGGAGAGGTGGTATCCAGGTTCATCCTGCTTTCGATTACCGATAGGGGAGATGACTCCTACTCTAGAGGACGTATGGAGGATCTTGAGGATCCCCATACAAGGATGGTTTATGACTCCTACGACAAATCAGGGCCATGTGATGATGCGGCTCTGTGGTGACCCTAGCTTCGCCTTGGAGAAGGGTGAAGTGAACATCGAGTCACTACGACAGATGCCTAGGGTATCTAAGTTGACTCAGGTTTTGGTCGGGGTAGTCGGTGGACTTTTGTTGTGCCACCAGAGCGGGTGCAGACTACCATGGCTCTTGACAGATGTGGTCTATGACATGCAAGACCATGGATACAGATTTGCATGGGGGAGCTTCGTACTATACCGGCTATACAAGATCCTACATGGGGTCATGTACAAGGGCGGCCGATGTCTGGTCATGAAATCTCTATTGCAGGTTTGGTGCTGGGAGCACATCATGATGCGAAGGTCGATAGGGCTCCCACTGATAGGGATTGACTGGGAGAGACCCTGAGTTTTCTACTAGTGGCTCCAGAGAGGGACACATCGATGAGTAGATCTGCCAGTATCACGAAGGTTACTAGATGACCTCCTACCAGATTAGATCACCTAGAGGCCATGGATAGAGCATCCAAGGTGGGCGGAGGATCGATAAAAGCTAGCTCACATCAACCAAGTCTGTTGTCTATGGATGGAGTGGGGAGAGGTAGAGCTCCATCGCTACGACCGAGTTTTGAGATAATTTGGTCTGTAGAAAGGGATTCCTACTCTCAGGGACTATGAGTTTTCTTGAACTATCTAGGATAACACTACACTCAATGAAGCTCTAGACATGTAGCGATTCTGGAGTTAGGACATGGACAATGCACCCATTTAGCCAGTGGATGGGGATGACGCAGGGGTAGCCGATGGCTATGATGCCTAGTATGCAGGCATCCACCCTCCTCAAATGATGAGGGAATAGGGTCTGATACATGTGGTTGTGCATCGGATGGGGAGGTAGCGCTAGGTAGCCATTGATGCAATGCAGGGTCACAGAGGGAGAGAACAGCGATGGTCTCCAGATGAGAGACAACAAAGGAGGCTACAGGCTCAACAGAGGCTACGACAGTAGGAAAGGAGGGAGGAGGGACCCCCTTCTCAGCAATGAGAGAGGCCACCATTGCCTGACAAGGGCAAGGGTGTCAAGGTAGGGGAGAGCAACGATATGCAGCTCTTCGAGAGGAGAATGCCTGCCTCTGAGCTGAGATGTAGGCATTGTGGGATGAGGCTACATGGCACCAAGATGAGGCCACATGGCTCAGAGATGAGGTCACACGGCTCAAAGCACAGAGCAGAGGGATCTATCACGGGCTATCGCTTAGATCGCATTCTACCAAGGGATGTACTACCAAGCAGTGCCAACAGAGTAGAGGGTACCACTACCAGCTCATATGGCAGAGCCTGTCATTATGGGGTCATCGAGGACATCATCACGATCGGCATCTCAGACTCACAGCACCACATAGACTACGATGGGGCCACCTCCTCCACCTCAAGGTGGGAGAGGAGATGAGGCTGAGAGCTCGAGGGCTTCTCAAGGCTAGCCACTCACAGACTACATACTACACTATATTATTATTATTTTGAGAGGATTGAGTATGCCAAGGTACAAATTGTGGCATACCAATCCAGTTTTGAGATGATGTATATAATTTTGTTGAGATGTATATATATATGATATTTTTGATGATATGACTTGTGCATATGTTTTATGATGCTTGAATGTTGTGAATTTGTTGATTGATGATTCATGTAATTATGTCGTTTGGAAATATTATAATTTATTGTCATGCTTTAGAATTTAAATGAAATAATCTGATATAAACAAAATGGTTGTTTGTGGTATGATTTGATAAAAAAATAAAAGGGACTTTGAACAATAATTTCAAAGGAAATTGTCACTTTTTATGACCATTTCATGGAGTCGTCGCTCGCTAGGTCATCAAGCTAATCTCAGTATAGAAATATTGTTAAAAGTAGAAGAGTGCTTAAGAGACTATCTTAAGACTTTGTGTTGTGATGATGAAAATGATGATGGTGATGATTTGTTTTTAGATTTTCATAAAAATATTATGCATGAAATATAATAAAAATGATTTTTGCTAGCCATAAATTCCTAAGTGATAAAATTTTTGAATAATTCCCTAGGAATTATACCATCATTGCAAAATTGAATGTTGTCATAATGACATGGAATAGAAACAGTGTTTATTCTTTTTAAAGCATAATTGTGTAACATAATGATTTAAGCCATATGTTTTTATGGAATAAATAAAATGGGACATAAAATTAGTACAATGGTTTGTGCTAGGCATAGAATATTAAGGTATAGACTTATACCATCATCACAAAATCCAAAAAGAAATTGATATAATAGTTTTATTGCATGGTTGATTTTTAATTTTGAAAAGAAACAGAAAATATAAAGATGAAGACTTGCGCTAGGCATAAAATTCCAATTTAGGTTTTGGAACTATACCATCGTCGCGAAAGTCAAAAATTATATATAAATGTGATTTTATTGCATGTTTTGAAAGAAACTTTGATTTTTTGAAAAGAAATGTATGTAGTTGTTTTTATACTAAACAACTATTCTCAAGTAAGAAAATGAAATTATTCCAGACAATTTGCATAAATATTTTAAATTATCTCAAAGACAAAAGTTATATTTATAAGGAATCCCATGTGCATATGTGAGTTCATTGCCAATCTTGATTTATCATAATGATACGAAATCTCTCAAATACAAATGTGTGTGCAATTGCTTTGTGCATTTACCAATTTTGAGCAAGATAATTTGATACAAGTGATTTGAATTAACCAAATAAGTGTTCATTGACCATGATTTAGATGCATATAACCATACCAGACTACTATGTAAGTCGGGTTATCAAGAGCTAGCTAATCCATAAGTAGACATAGGTCTGTACAAAAGAAGGTCACTAATGTGACGGACATATCACCATGCTAGGAATTACCCAAGGCCAATCGGGTTGGGCACAAACCACCTGTTATGGGGCTTACCTCATAGTTTTCGAATAATTGAGAATTCTAGGGATTCAAGCTCATTCACCCTTCTTTTCTTTTCAATGGGTAGGGAAAAGGATTTTATTGCTTTTGCTTTTGCTTTCTTTGCTTGTTTTGCTTTCTTTTCTCTTTTTCTCTTTCTTTTTTTATTTTGCTTTTTTTTTTGTTTGTATTTGGTTGATATTTGAGATAATGCTGAAGTAGTGCTAAGATAGTACAAAATGATACTGAAATAATGCTTCTTTTGCTCATAATTTTGCTTGATTTTTCTTTTCTTTTGCTTGCTATACTAGGGATACTTGCTCGGATTGGCTATAGAGCAAGGGATTTTTATTCTGGGTAGGGGTGAGCTTGTCCTTTTGTCAATTCTCAAAGATTCTAGACCATGTGCATGATAGGATAGCAGGGGAAAATTTTCACTCAAGAAACCACTTCTACTATGTAGCATAGTATTGAATTTGCAAATGTAATCATTTTAATGTGAAAGGATATGCTTGGTTTAAGTAAATAACAAGATCAATTCTCTATGCTCAAACTTTATTTAATTCAATTTGTGGACTTTGATATAAGAGAGATTAGTAATCATGCCAAATAAAATCAAGATATTTATTCATGTGTTTGCAAAAGTGAGGGATTCCAAATAAATGCTAATTTATCCAAAATAATTTGAAAAATATAACTGCAATAGTTCAAGAATATATAACAAATATCTTTGAAGAGTTTGATAATTTTGACTCTCTCTTTCTTCTCTCTTTTTTTTTTTGTTTCGAAAGAGTCAATAATATTGTTGTTTTCAATTTTATTTTATTTTTGTTTGTTTTGAAATTTTTATATACTTTTAAAATGAAACAATATGCAAAATATATACAAATGATGAAATGACTAGATTTATGCATAATAACTTTTAAGATGCATAATATTCATAGGTTCTTTAAGATATTTACCATCTAAGGTAGCTAATTTGTATGCTATCGATCCAAATTTAGCAGTAATAATATATGGTCCGAGCCAGTTGGGCTCAAATTTACCTTTAAGGTCTTTAGTTGCATTAGTATTTTTTTATTTTCTTTTAAAACAAGGTCACCGATCTCAAAGGATCAATGATGAACTTTCTTGAGATATGCTCTTTTAAGCTTTTTTTGGTAGGCACGAAGATGTTCCAAAGCATTGATGCACTTCTCATCTAGGAGTTCTAGCTGACTGAGTCTGCCAGCATGATATTCATCTCCTACTTTAGTATCTTGTAGTAGAGCCAAAGAAGGAACTTCTAATTCAAAGGGAAAAACGGCTTCAGCACCATAAACCAAAACAAAAGGTGAAGTGCCTGTGGGAGTGCGAACGCTAGTTTGATAAGCCCACAAAGCTGGATATAATTGAATGTGCCAGTCGTGGCCAGATTTATTGACCAATATTTTAAGGATTTTGATTAATGTTTTATTAGATGCTTCTGCTTGGCCATTTCCCTGAGGATAATAGGGAGTGGACCAGTGATGTTGAATTTTATATTTTTGGCATAATTTATTGACATCTTTATTTTTGAAACAAGTTCCATTATCTAAGGATATATTTAATTTTCTTCAAAATGGGACCTTCCCTGAAGGTTCTAATAGAAACCAGCGTCGATTATTACGTCGACAAGCAAGTCATTTCATAATAATTGGCAATACTTTATATAGAAGATCTTTTGAAGGTATCTTATTGATATGTTTGAATCTAGAAGAATCTAGATCAGCCTTGAGTGAAGCCCATGATGGATCTTGTGGAGGACACTTCAGTGGTAGTGCCATTGCTAAAAAGCTCCTTAGGATAGGATATTTTTGGCCCACCATGGAGAATGATGCACATGATTATGTATGTCATTGTGACAAGTTCTAGAAGCACGCTGACCTTGTCCATGCCCCTACACAAGAACTACAAGCTATTTCATCTCCTTGGCCCTTTTCAAAGTGGGGCCTATACATCATTGGAAAAATAAATCTTGTGTCATCTGATGGACACAAATTCATCATAACCACCATTGAGTATTTTATGAAGTGGTTTGAATCTATGCCCTTAGCCTCTTGTACTAGAACCCAAGTTTCCAAATTCATCTTTAATCAAATCATTTGTAGGTTTGGAATCCCTGCAAATCTCATGTATACCAAGGTTCAGGAGTAGTTTCATTGATTAGAAACACATCCAAAGGTTCTAAACATGACTTATTTGAAGTGGGTTCTTGGAGTCGACGAATAATGATGGTGGCATGTTTGTCATCTAACTCCAAGGGCAAAAGAGATGCAGCTGCAGCCATAGCGTTAGCCACATGATTGCTAGTTCGAGGAATAGCTTCCAAGGTAACTTTATCAAATAAAGATACTAATTGTAAAACATATGCTTTATATGGGTGCAATTTATCATCTCTGGTTTGATAAACATCATTTATTTGATTTATAACAAGTTGAGAGTCACCAAAAACTAATAGATGTTTAATTTTTAGCACCAAGGCGGCTCGTAATCCAAGGATTAGAGCCTCATATTTAGCAGTGTTATTAGTACAAGCAAACATTAATTTAAAGGACAAATGTATAATGTGTTTTTGTAGAGATATTAAAATAATACCTGCACCAGCCCCATTCATACATCGGGCTCCATAAAAGTATAGGGACCATTGTTCTGGATGGTCTGCCTCTAGTTGAAGCCATTCATCAAGAAATTCAATGATGAGGGGATGAATAGACTCTAAGGGTGTAGTAGCTAATTGATCTGCTATGATTTTCCCTTTAACAAACTTTTGTCCTATAAACATGAGTTCAAACTCACTAAGTGCAAGAACCCACATGGCTGTGCGACCAGATAAATAAGGTCGACTCATGAGATATCTCAAGGGATCAGATTTAGCAATGACATATGTTTTCTGACTGAGCATATAATGGCATAATTTTTGGGTAGAAAATACAACTGCTAGACATAACTTTTCTAATGCTGTGTAGCGGGTTTCATAACTGATTCAAGTTTGGCTAATGTAATAATTAGCACGCTCTCTTTTCTCATCATCAAATTGAGCTAACATAGCTCCTAAGGCAAAATCTAAAGCTAAAATATATAGGATAAATGGGCGATCAGGTCTAGGTGGTGAAAGCATCGATGGGTTAAGAAGGTATTGTTTGAGGAGTTCAAATGCTTCCTTACATTTGTTGTCCCAATAGAAGGGCACATCCTTCTTAAGAAGCTTAAGAAAGGGTCATGTTTTATCTGCTAGCTTATTGATGAAGTGACGAATAGCTTGAAGCTTACCTTGTAAACTTCGTAATTCAGATATATTTGTGGGTGCGGGCATATCCATGATAGCCACAATATTGAGAGGGTTAATTTTGATACCACATAAAGAAAATGTAACCCCTAATAATTTACCGGACTTAACTCAAAATATACATTTGGCTGGATTTAATCGAATAAGATATTCCCTTAACCGATTAAATACTTTTCTCAAGTCCTCTAAATGATTATCCTCATTAATAGAATGAGCTATAATATCGTCTACATAATCATGTAGTATATCATGCATCATATCATGAAAGATATAAGTCATGGCTCGTTGATATGTTGCACCTGCATTTTTTAAACCAAATGGCATCACTTTCCAACAAAAGTTCCCCTAAGGGGTGATAAAGGTTGTTTTAGCCTGATATTCAGGAGCTATCCTGATCTGATTATAGCCAAAAAATCCATCCATTAAGGATATCATTCCACTCCCAGCAGTAAAATCAATGATTTGATCCATGTTGGGAAGAGGAAAATCATCTTTGGGGCATGCAACGTTAATATCTCTAAAGTCTATGTAAACCATAACTTTGGTAGCTTCTTTCTTAGTGACTAGAACCACATTCGAGATCCATTCAGCATAATCAATAGCATGTATAAAAATAACATTTAGGAGTTTCTCTAACTCCCCTTTGACTAGCAAGGCCACTTTAGGATGCATTTTTCTAAGTTTCTATTTAACAGGTTTAGCATTCGAATGGACTACTAGATGATGCATAACTACAGAAGGGTCTAAACTTGGCATATCTACATATTTCCAAGTGAAGACATCTTCATATTATTTAAGAAATGCAATGTATTTATCTTGTTTTTCTTGGCTTAATTCTGATCCAATATTGATTATGTGGGGATTATCCTTGGTTCCAATGTTAATTTTTATGATGTTTTCTACTTCCATGTGTAGATCTCTTTCAAAATTAGGTGGGGTGGGTGAAATGCCCAATTCTTGTAATTATTTCATGGTTAACTTGGATAATTCATCTTGAGGAGTTGTGGCCTCAAGTTGGGCTATAATAGGTATAGAGCCATCAAAATAAAATTCGTTGTGTAACAACTCTTCAATGGAGACATCATGGAAGATATCTCCCTCCAACTCATCGTCAGATTCAAAAATCATCTCAGGGTAAGCTATGGATAGCATATTACATGTAAATGACTTATTTGTTAGACGCGAAGCCTCACACCCATCCAAATAATCTTGGTAACATATGAGTTGATCATCATTTTCAAATGGGAAGGGCTGACCCTTACAAGGAAATAAACCCACACCACATCATGCGGGCCATGGTTCTACCTAGAAATGTTCTTTCATACCATCTTGGAAAGGTCCCAAACCTTTCCATTTATATCCCAATTTAAGCATTATAGGTTTAGCTTTAATATACTCATTAGTAAAATAACATCGAGCATATCCATCATAATGAGTTTTAATGTTTCTGGGTATTCTACCCCAGTCATATCCCTTATAAATAAAGTCACAACTCCCAACTTGGTAAATACTTCCCATAGGCTGTGGGAGGCCCAAGGTATGATGAGATTGTGACAAATTATTTAAAATAAGGGAATCTTGCATAGAAGTGTTTGTTTTTTCTGATATAAGGATTTTAGATAAATCGGATAAAAGCTCATCAGTAAGAGCATAAGAGGTAGAAGGATCATTTCCTATAGCTTTCGATGTGGAATATATGCATTTGGTAGATGTAGATAATGTAGAGGTGTCAATAGATGAGTCTATAGGTTTTGAAATTATAGGAGTAAAACATGAAGGCTTGATTGTGGGTTTAAGATCTTTCTGGGGTTCTAATGTGGTTTGTTTAGAGGATGGTTGAGCTATATATGAGGGTGAAATTGATGGAGAAGAAGTAGATGATGTTATGGGTGTGTGTTTCACACGTTTAGATGGAGAATGAGAATTAGGGCATGTGGATGACAGGGCAAGACAAAATTGAACTCCAACAGGTTCTGCCAAAGCACACATATCAAAAGGTCTAGGATCACCATGAATAGTAACCAACTAATTTTTAAATTCAAATTTAACACATTGATGTAAAGTTGAGGGAACATACCGCATTGCATTGATCCAAGGGCGACCCAAGAATATATTGTACGATGCAGGGCAATGTACAATAAACATGATCGTATCTAAGTTTCTCGGACCAACTTGCAATGGGATGGTGATAACTCCACACATTTCTTGTGTTTCGCCATTGAAAACTTTTATGATCATGTCAGTTTTTTTCATTTCATCACTTCTAAACACAAATATTTGGTAGAAGTCAAAAGTGCAAATGTTTAAAGATGAACCATTATCAATCAAGACTCTTTTGACTGCTACATCTCCTATTAGGGCAGTAATATATAAAGGGTTATCCTTATGTAAACTATGTTGCGGTATATCTCTATCCCGAAAGTCAATACAATAAACTTCTCGAGTTATGATAGTATTGGTCATGGATTCAGGTTGAATGTCTTATGGTACCATCATTTGGCTTAATGTGATCATTAGTTCATCTCTATGTGTAGGAGAAGATCTTAAAAGGTCCAAAAGGGAAATCCAAGCTGTGATATTTGACAATTGCTCATTAATATTATAAGGAGGTTTAGGTTGAAAATTATGTGCATGATTCCATTTATTAGGAGCTTTCAAAACAAATGGAGTTGATCCATCATTCTGAGTTTGATCTTGTTGAGAATTTTGAGCCTGTTGTCTAGTAATAGCTCCAATGGTACCTACAATATTATTTTGCGAAGGATGAATAGGTCTTGGTCTAGCGTTTATAGCTTGTTCATTAAAAAGTAATTGATGAGAATATGGTCTAGTAGTGACTCTTCTTAGAAATGGTTCTTCTGGAATCCTAGAATTTGTGATAGGTTTGTTAGACTTACAATGACACTGAGAGGGGGGGTGAATCAGTGTAGTTCTTTAAATTTAAATCTATAACTCTTAAAGCCGAAACACTGAAAACTTAAAACCAAATAAAACAGTATAACACGAGAACATCACACAACACAAGATGTAACGAGGTTCACCGATTTGGCTACTCCTCAAAATTGACTATTTGGACTACCATCCAAATCCAGCCTTTGCAAAGCACCAACTTTACAAACAATTTACCAGCACCCACTGGAAGGAGCACCAACCCCTTATTTATCTGCACCAACAAAAAGGAGCACCAACCCCTGATTTACCAGCACCGACTGGAAGGAGCACCAACCCCTGATGCCAAGCACCAACTTGGACTTCAATTCTAAAACTAGAATATTGACATAAAAATGCCTTCACTTTTACAAGACCCTGACTGGTCTATTGCTTACCCAACCTCTCTCACAATTCATGGAACACACAGACTTTTCGCACTCATACAACCGCACTACGCACTTACGACCGCACTACGCTTTTTTACGACACTTTCAGCACACTCAATTCTCCATGCAACACTCCTTTTATAACAATATTTTCTCTTTGTTAACTTCCTGGTCTACGTCTGATGACGTTCAGTATAACAATATTTTCACATGTAACTCCTGGTCTTCGTCGGCTTTCATTTCACCTTGGTGCTACGTGTTGATCAGTGCTACCACTGTAGACTCTGTCCGCCTATCAACCAATGAAGACGTTCGGTATATCCACCGCTCGAAGATTTCATTCTGTAATAGTCCCTGAAACCATCGAACTGACTTTTGTCACACTTCTTATTTTAGCTGCATGATCTCACTCTGTAACTGCCCCTGTAACTGACTTAGTTCACTTTTCTAATTTTAGCTGGGTTCTTCTTCTTGCATCGCAAAAATGCAACATGTCGCGATATCGCGACACTTCTGCCTCTTTGACCTTTTCTTGGATTTTGACCACAAAAATACATGTTGCAATATCGTGACACTTTCGCCTTCGTACTCTTTCTACTTTCTTTTGTCATGATATTACAACACTTTTGCCTCTGTACTCTTTCTCTTTTATTTTGTCGCGATATCGCGACACTTTTGCCTTCTTACACTCTCTCTCCTCTTTGGGTCACGAAAATGCGACATGTCGCGATATCGCGACACTTTTTCTTTCTCACACTCTCTCTCCTCTTTGGGTCGCGAAAATGCGACATGTCGCGATATCATGACACTTTTTCTCTCTAGTTATCTCTCTTGCAATATGTCACGATATCGCGACACTTTTCTTTCATACTCTCTCTTGCAATATGTCGTGATATCACGACACTTTTTCTTTCTTACTCTCTCTCTTGCAATATGTCGCGATATCGCGACACTTTTTCTTTCGTACTCTCTCTCTTGCAATATGTCGTGAAATCGTGACACTTTTTCTTGCTTGCTCTTTCTCTTCCAACATGTCACGAAATTGTGACAGTTTTTCTTGCTCTTTCTCTTCCAACATGTCACGAAATCATGACACTTTTCCTTGCTTGCTCTTTCTCTTCCAACATGTCGTGAAATCATGACAGTTTTTCCTGCTTGCTCTTTCTCTTCCAACATGTCACAAAATCGTGACAGTTTTCCTTGCTCTTTCTCTTCCAACATGTCATGAAATCATGACACTTTTTCTCTTGCTCTTTCTTCCAACATGTCACGAAATCGTGACAGTTTTTCTTCTTGCTCTTTCTCTTCCAACATGTCGCGAAATCACGACAGTTTTTCTTTTCTTCTCTTCTAACATGTCTCGATAATCGTCGACAGTTTTTTCTTCTCCCAACATGTCACGATATCATGACAGTTTTCTTTCTCCATGTCGATATCGATGTTTTTTTCTTGCTCAACATGTCGCGATATCGAACGTTTTCTTTTTTTGTATTTTGCTTTTCTTTGATCTTTAGCATATGGGCCACTTCGGTCTTCTTGGAAAATCACTGTACATACTCTGAATAGCTTCTAAACTCCTGTCCACTGCATCAACCGATCTATCTGACTGTGTTGACAACAATGACAATACTGTTGCTGCACCTTGCTCAACAATCTCCCCCTTTGGAATTGTTGGCAACACACGTGCAATTTCCTGTAACTCTTCTCCCCCTTTGACAATAATACCAAAGGGCTGCTGCAGACTCCCCCTGAGTCCATGCACAACATTCTCAGGCAAAAATTATTACACTTAGCAAAAATCACAAACATGAGCAAAAAGATAAACAAATACACAAATGCTCCCCCTAAGAATGTGGTCCCGATAGCTAGTCAATTCTTGGGAAGCGTGACCACTCCCAATTTATTGCGAAGGTACTCAAAGACTTCCGTGGGCAACGGTTTTGTGAAGATATCTGCTACTTGCTCTGTTGTTGGAACAAAATCCAACTTAACCTCACCTTCCGCAACTTTATCCTTCAAAAAGTGATATCGGATAGCAATATGTTTTGTGCGAGAATGCATAACCGGATTCTTTGAGATGTTAATGGCACTGGTGTTATCACACTTAACTAAAATTGGCTCACTGAAGTTAATACCAAGATCTTTCAGGGTTTGTTTCATCCATAATACCTGTGTACAACATGTTGTCGCTACAATATATTCTGCCTCTACTGTGGATAAGGAGACTGACTCTTGTTTCTTATTGTGCCATGCGACCAACCTGTCTCCAAGATAGAATGCACCTCCACTGGTACTCTTTCTGTCATCTACACATCCTGCCCAATCTGCATCTAAAAACGCAATAAGGGTGAAGTCCTTACCTTTCGGATACCATAACCCATACTCCATAGTACCCTTGAGGTACCGAAGAATCCTCTTCATCGCTTGTCACATGAGTCTCCTTGGGACTAGCCTGAAATCGTGCTACCATGCATACTGCCTGCAAAATATCTGGTCTGGTAGTTGTCAAATATAGTAAGCTCCCAATCATAGATTTGTACATGGTTTGATCAACATCTGGAGATTTGTCATCCTTGCTCAACTTGCAACCTGTCGTCATGGGAGTGCTAACAGGCTTACAATCCTCCATTGTGAAATTTTTTAGCATCTCTTTCACATATTTAACTTGAGAAATAAATATGCCCTTCTCATTTTGATTAACTTGCAGCCCGAGGAAATACGAAAGTTCACCAATCATTGACATTTCAAATTCTTTCTGCATCTTATTTGCTAAATCTTTACACGACTCATCTTTGCTGCTGCCAAATATGATATCATCTACGTATACAACAAGGACAATAAGATGGCCATTTTCTATTTTGACATACAAATTACTATCCACCATACCTTTCTTGAACCCTTGTTGAGTAAGATAGTTGTCTAGCCTTGCATACCATGCTCGGGGTGCCTGTTTTAAGCCATATAATGCTTTCTTCAACTTGCAAACCAAGTTGGGATCATCACCAAGTTGGAAACCATCTGGCTGCTCAATATAAACCTCTTCTTCAAGTTTTCCATTCAAAAATGCTGATTTCACATCCATTTGATAAACTTTGAAATTCTTGTGAACTGCTAAAGCCAGAAACATTCTAATTGCCTCTAGTCTAGCCACTGGTGCAAAGGTTTCCTCAAAGTCAATACCTTCAACTTGTGCATAGCCTTTACATACCAATCTTGCTTTATTCCTGACTACCTGTCCGTCTTCATTCAATTTGTTTCGAAAGATCCATTTAGTACCGATTATATTTTTATTTGCAGGTCTTGGTACTAACTCCCAAGTTTTGTTTTTCTCGATCTGATCTAATTCTTCATTTATTGCCTTCATCCAACTTTCATCTTTGCTTGCTTCAGCAACATTTTTGGGCTCAATGCTGGATAATAGAGAGTAGTTACTTGCAACTCTTCTTCTTGTCTGAACACCAACTGTGGAGTCTCCAATTATTTGCTCTCTAGGATGATTTTTCTGCCAGCTGCCTGTTTTGAATTTCTTATTTTCTTCCACTTCTGAATCAATGTTTGAATCATCTGAGTCAATTTTTTGTTTCTTTTTCGTTTCCTCTTCCTCATCTCCTTCAATAACCTCTTCATAAATTGGGTAGTTCTCTTCATAGCTAATTACTCGTTCCCTACCTTCATCAACTTTAACATCGACACTCTCCACAATTTTCTTTAGCCTCTTGTTGTAGCATGTGTAGGCTTTGCTTTTTGTCGAATAGCCAAGAAAAATACCTTCATCCGCTCTATCTTCAAACTTACCAAGATTATCTTCAGTTCTTTTGATGTAACACTTGCTGCCAAAAACTTTAAAGTATCTTGTTGTTGCCTTTTTACCGAACCACAACTCATAAGGAGTTTTGCTTTCATGCGTCCTCAACATGCACCTATTTTGGATGTATACCGTAGTATGGACTGCCTCTTTCCAAAATATGTCTGCTACTTTGCTCTCATTCAACATAGTCCATGCCATTTCCTACACTGTCCTGTTCTTTCTTTCTACCACACCATTCTGCTGAGGTGTCCTGGCTGCTGAAAACTGTCTCCTAATACCATATTTTTCATAGTACTCTACAAACTCCTCTGAAATGAACTCTCCTCCTCTATCTGATCTTAAACATTTAATCCTTTTTCCTGTTTGATTCTCAACTTGGTTTTTGAAACTCTTGAACATCTCAAAGGCTTCTGATTTAAGCTTCAAAAATAGTACCCATGTCATCCTGGAATAGTCATCTATACACAACATAAAATATTTGTGACCATTTATGCTTTGCGTTCTCATGGGTCCACATAAATCAGTATGTATTAGTTCCAAAGGTTTGCTTGTGTAGTACTCTTTTGTTTTAAATGTGACTCTAGTTTGCTTCCCCTTTTGGCATGAAGCACAAATGCTATTTGATGGTTTGCCAATGGTGGGAATATCTCTCATTGCCCTTTTTGAGCTGATTTTTACTAGATTGTCAAAACTGATATGACCGAGCCTCTTGTGCCACAACCAATTTTGTTCTTCTTGTCCAATCAAGCATGCTCCTTCTGAAGTCTCTGAGAGAGTGTACAGGTTGCCAGATGTCCTCGATCCAGTTGCTATCAACTTTCCACTATTTGCTTTTCTAACTTCACAACCCTGCTTCTTAAAAATCACTTCATGACCTTTATCACAAATCTGACTTACGCTCAACAAGTTATGCTTCAGACCAACCACAAACATGACTTATTTTGACTTGATTTTTCCATCACTAATCTTAACTGAACCTTTGCCAACTATCTTAGCTCCATCATTATTTCCAAATTTTACTGAACCACCTTCATATTGCTCGTAACTCTTCAAATTTTTGTTTGTCACCTGTCATATGACTGGAGCATCCACTATCAAGTATCCATGGTGCATATTGATTCTGTGCTTTAAATGCTGTTTGTACGATCAAGGATTCTTTTTCTTCCTTAGGTCGCTCTTTTTCTTTCCACTCTGGTTTGATTACATTTTTGGGCTCTTGCTTTGACTTTTCTTTTTCAGTAGCTTGTGCATGTTTTTCGAGAAATTTTCTATTTTGTCTCATCCCATTTGGTTGAAATTTTCTTCCCTGAAATTGATTTGATGCAAATGTACTTCGACAATTTCTTGCAATGTGCCCAAAATTATGACAGTTATAACATTCTACTGCATAATCCATCAAAGGTGAAAAAACATTTCTACTGGTAAAATTCCTTGGTCCTACATTATACTTGCAATCTGAAATCTTATGTCCATAACCATTGCATTTAAAACAGTAACCAAAAAAGAGATGATTGAACCTGGGTGATGGTCTTTGCCATGTTGTCGTAGGAGCCATAAATCTTCTTCTTCTTTGATGTGTGACATTGGTGAATCCATCATTGTCAATTCTCCTTTCGTGCCTTGCATTCTTGCTTTCTTTTGCATGAGTCATTTTTCCTTGATCAACCTATTTCTTATCTTCATTCTTTATGGATTCTTCATTTATGGCCTTTGATCCATTTGATGATTCTCCTTCATCAAAGCCCAAACCAAATTTGATGCCTGTAGTCCTTTGGTTATTTATGATCTTATCCAGCTTCATAGAACTTTCTTCACATTTGTGATAACAACTAATTTTACGATTCATCTCTTCTATCTGCATCCTTAAACCAACAATCTCTTCTTCTAGCTTGCTGCAATAATCTATTTTCATGGTTATTTGCACTTCGAGATCTTCAGATATTTTCTTGGATTCTTCTATCTGTACTTTCAAGCTAGTTATGATTTCAATTGCATCCTCAAGCTTTCTTGAAATTCTCTTATTCTTTTTTCTTTCTATCTTCAATTCATCCAGAGTTGCAATTAGTTCCTCTTCCAAATTTACTTCTGCATCAATTTCTTTTTCATCACATACCTGTTCTTTTTCTATCTTTTCTTCTTTGAGTGCTATGAAAAGAGCTTCACCTGTTTCCTCTTCAGAATCCTCATCGGAGCTGTCTTCTGATGAACTGACATTTTTGGAGATGAAACTTTTCTTCTTGAAGTTGCCTTTTCTGAAGTTTGGTTTTTTCTTCCAGTCACTTCTTTCTTGGTGCGATCCTTCATCACTTTTGTTCTTCTCATTAAGTGGACATTTAGCTACAAAATGCCCAACGCCTCCACAGTTGAAACATTTAAACGGTAACTTTCCTCTGTATTTTCCTTTTCCCCTTTGTAGTTTTCGAACAAAGTTTGCTTCCATTTCATCTGATGTCTCTTCTTCCTCGGATTCTTGTTTTGCTTTCATATTTTTATGGGCTTTAAAAGTAGCTTCTCTGTCTGTGGGTTTAGATTTTCCTATTCTCATCTCATATGCAGTCAAAGAACCATGCATCTCATCCATACTAAAAGAATTTAGATCTTTAGCTTCTTCTATAGCTAAAACTTTAGAATCAAATCTTTGAGGAAGAGATCTTAATACCTTTTTCACGATGACAGAATCTTTGATTTCCTCACCGAGTCCTCTTATCGCATTAATGACTTCATTGACTCTCAGCATATATGCTTCTATGTTCTCATCGTCATTCATATTTAATACTTCGAACTGAGCTCGATGTGTTTGTAACTTGGCCTCCTTGATCTTATCGTCTCCTTCATGAATGCTCCTCAGTTTGTCCCATATTTCTTTTGTCGTTTTACAACTCATGATCTTTACCAGTTCACTGTCCACTAATCCGCACATGATAGCATTCTTTGCTTTTGAGTTATTCTCAAATAGTTTCTTACCGGCAGCATCGGTTGGAGGAGTGGTGGGTATTGTGTATCCACTTTTTACTGAATCCCAAATGTCGTATCCTAAGGCACAAAGATATGTCTGCATCCTGAATCTCCAAAATGCGTAATTAGATCCATCAAACAATGGTGCTTTGTTTGATGAGAAACCTTCACCACCTGCCATTGTATTACTTCCAAGATCACCCTAGCTTGTTAAGCTTGTTCAGGAACCTTGCTCTGATACCAATTGTTAGACTTACAATGACACTGAGAGGGGGGGTGAATCAGTGTAGTTCTTTAAATTTAAATCTATAACTCTTAAAGCCAAAACACTGAAAACTTAAAACCAAATAAAATAGTATAACATGAGAACATCACACAACACAAGATGTAACGAGGTTCACCGATTTGGCTACTCCTCAAAAATGACTGTTTGGACTACCATCCAAATCCAGCCTTTGCAAAGCACCAACTTTACAAACAATTTACCAGCACCCACTGGAAGGAGCACCAACCCCTTATTTATCTGCACCAACAGAAAGGAGCACCAACCCCTGATTTACCAACACCGACTGGAAGGAGCACCAACCCTTGATGCCAAGCACCAACTTGGACTTCAATTCTGAAACTAGAATATTGACATAAAAATGCCTTCAATTTTACAAGACCCTGACTGGTCTATTGCTTACCCAACCTCTCTCACAATTCATGAAACACACAGACTTTCTGCACTCATACAACCGCACTGCACACTCTACCCACTACAGCACATCAATTCTCCACGCAACACTCCTTTTATAACAATATTTTCTCTTTGTTAACTTCTTGGTCTACGTCTGATGACGTTCAGTATAACAATATTTTCACATGTAACTCCTGGTCTTCGTCGGCTTTCATTTCACCTTGGTGCTACGTGTTGATCAGTGCTGCCACTGTAGACTCTGTCCGCCTGTCAACCAATGAAGACGTTCGGTATATCCACCGCTCGAAGATTTCATCCTATAACAGTCCCTGAAATCGTCGAACTGACTTTTGTCACACTTCTTATTTTAGTTGCATGATCTCACTCTGTAACTGCCCCTGTAACTGACTTCAGTTCACTTTTCTAATTTTGGTTGGGTTCTTCTTCTTGCATCGCAAAAATGCAACATGTCACGAAATCGCGACATTTCTGCCTCTTTGACCTTTTCTTGACTTTTGACCATGAAAATACAACATGTCGCGATATCGCGACACTTTTGCCTCCGTACTTTCTCTTTTCTTTGTAGATATGCACATGTCGTGATATCATGACACTTTTCCTTCTTACACTCTCTCTCCTCTTTGGGTCGTGAAAATGCGACATGTCGCGATATCGTGACACTTTTCCTTCTTACACTCTCTCTCCTCTTTGGGTCGCAAAAATGCGACATGTCGCGATATCGCGACACTTTTTCTCTCTTCTTTCTCTTGCAATATGTCATGATATCGTGACACTTTTTCTTTTGTACTCTCTCTCTTGCAATATGTCATGATATCATGACACTTTTTCTTTCTTACTCTCTCTCTTCCAATATGTCACGAAATCATGACACTTTTTCTTTTGTACTCTCTCTCTTCCAATATGTCATGAAATCGTGACACTTTTTCTTGCTTGCTCTCTCTCTTCCAACATGTCATGAAATCGCGACACTTTTTCTTGCTTGCTCTTTCTCTTCCAACATGTCGTGAAATCATGACACTTTTCCTTGCTTGCTCTTTCTCTTCCAACATGTCATGAAATCGTGACACTTTTTCCTACTTGCTCTTTCTCTTCCAACATGTCACGAAATCGCGACACTTTTCCTTGCTTGCTCTTTCTCTTCCAACATGTCACGAAATCGTGACAGTTTTTCTTGCTTGCTCTTTCTCTTCCAACATGTCATGAAATCGCGACACTTTTCCTTGCTTGCTCTTTCTCTTCCAACATGTTGTGAAATCACGACAGTTTTTCCTGCTTGCTCTTTCTCTTCCAACATGTCATGAAATCGTGACACTTTTCCTTCTTGCTCTTTCTCTTCCAACATGTCATGAAATCATGACAGTTTTTTCTTCTTGCTCTTTCTCTTCCAACATGTCGTGATATCACGACAGTTTTCCTTCTTGCTCAACATGTCGCGATATTGCGACAATTTTTCTTTTGTTGTATTTTGCTTTTCTTTTGATCTTTAGCATATGGGCCACTTTGGTCTTCTTGGAAAATCATTGTACATACTCTGAATAGCTTCTAAACTCCTGTCCACTGCATCAACCGATCTATCTGACTGTGTTGACAACAATGACAATATTGTTTTTGCACCTTGCTCAACAAGGTTGAATAGGATCTTATTTGTCTTCAAAACTATTCGATTGATTTGATGTGATTTCCATGTTACTTTCAGTCTCATATTTTGTATCACTAATATCAGGTGTCTAAATATTATGTAGAGGTCTGGTCGTAATTGTGGACAAAGTTGTGTCAAATATTTTTTGATCATGAGCAGGTAAATGTCCACTAATAGTCCCTACATATCGGGTAGGAGGGGGAACATTATGATGCTCAATTTGATTGGCCACCTCTTTACCATGCTTTGGTAAAGGATGTTGAAATATATCTAATGATTGATTGGCATTTTGATTCTGATTTTTTGGGATGTTCTTTTGAGCATTATTAGGAGGATTTTGTTTAGGTTGAAAGGCTCGCACCTCCATCTCATTATTATCAATTAAGTCTTGTATTTTATGTTTTAATATTTTACAAGAGTTGGTAGAGTGTCAGGTCCTCTATGGAAATCATAGTGTAAATCATCTCTGTATCCGGGTATAGTTGGATCAGGTTCCCGGATATTAGGTAATTGAATCAAACCTCTTTCGAGTAATTACGGTAGAATAGTTGATAGGGGTTGATTTAACCTAGTAAATTCTCGAGGAGGTTTATCAGGAGGTTTTAGTATAAACTTCTTTATTGTCTTCGTAGTATTAACATTGGCAATGTTTATGCTATCAGTGACTCCGTCACCCACAACTTGTTTATTTTTATATTGGTTTTTGGATGTTTTCTCATCATCTTTCTTCTTAAGTTGACCTCTCCTAATGAGAGCATCCTCCACTCTTCGGGCTAAATCAATAGCCTGATCGAAGGTGGTCAAAGTAGCAGTTGATAACTCATAGGATATTTGTTCTTGTAAGTTATTAATAAAGATATCCCACATATCTCTATAAGGTAACATAAAGTGTAGTTTTCCTGTCAATTGCCTCCATCGAGCTAGGAAATCAGCAAAGCTTTCATCTTTGTCTTGTTTTAAGTTGTATAAATCTTTAATGGTCACATGCCTTTCGATGTAGGCACTAAATTGATGGACAAAAGACTCAGCTGTTTCTTCAAAATTCCTTAAAGAATGGGTGGGTAATTGATAGTACCACTCTAATGCCATTCCTCCTAAACTTTTCGGGAACATTTTTAGTAATAGCAAGTTATCATGTGATATATCATGACATGCTATCCTAAACATACGAATATGCTCTATGGGATCTTTGGTTCCTTTATATATAGGCTGGACGGGCATAGGAAAGTGTTTAGGCTATGGCTGTGCTACGACTATAGGATCTAAAGGCTGACTACACATCTCTCGATAATTATACGAGGGATGGTAGGGATATATCTGGTCCATGCGAGAAACTAGTTGTTTCACCATGGCTTCCAGATTACTATTTTGTCCACCATATTGGTTTGGTGGTACATAGGCATGGGATTTAGGAGCGTATGATGGCATGACATAAGGATTAGATGCTATATTGCTATTGTATAAAGTGTTAGTATGAACGGTATTATGAAGAAGATGTGTAGCAGTATTATGTTGTATCCCAGATTGTTGGAAATTGATGTTTGGCTTTTTTTTGGGCTTTTGTTGATTTGAGGTGTATTGATCAATAGTTTGGATTATAGTGGCCATATCCATATTGGATGGTCTAGCTTGATCACTTTCTTGATCAATGAAGGACAAAATATTAGTGTGTGTGTGATATATTTCTTCTAGGGTTTCTTGAGTATCACTATTTTGATCCTTGTCCATATGGACTGCTCTATTAAGAGCACCAATATTATTGTTGAGGAACTTCTAGAAATGATCCATGTTATCAAAATTAAGAGCTCCACTTGGAGACATTCTAGGGGATGAGGATCCTTCCTCTCTAACAGTTTCTTCTTGTTCATTTCCTACAACAAAATCTTCATCTTGCTGGTTTTGGTTTCTTTCTTCCTGAGTTGGATCTTCAGGAAGGGCATTTGGGTTATCTATTTGTTCTCATAACCAATATTTTTCTACTTTAATTTTTTTTCCATTCCTAAGTCTAGGAATTTTGCTTAAACTTAGATTTCAGCAAATATATATATATATATATATATATATATATATGCAACAAGCTTGAGAGGTATATATTTTAATTATATACCTACTATAATACTTAAAAGAAAATGTTTTGATTTTTGTTTTGTTTTATGTTTTATGATTGTTTTTATGTTTTTTATGTTTTTATAACAATATTATAAAAGTAACAAACAACACACTAAATACAAGAAATAATAATAATGAAAGCAATGATCTAGTTTTCTATAAATAATTTATAAATGTCATTAATAGGATCAAGTTCATCAGGAGTCATGAAATGTTCTTCTTCAAATTGGAAATTTTGTTTCAAGAATTGTATAAAGTGTGCTATGGTGATATTATCTGTTTCAGACTCTGACCTATAGTAACAAAGTTCATGGCAATACCCTCGATATAACACAGCTCTAGGAACTCTATTCCATCTCTTTCTATCCGCAAGATCAACTTCTTGATCCTCTATATGATCTAGAAATTGGTGTACTATAGCTATGCTCTGGAGGAATTCCTCAAAGGTATACAACTCGGAAGACACAAGGGCTCTTCTATCAGCTAACCACCTATAGCAAGCTCTCTAAAGTTCATGGTACATGGTCACTTGATTGGGATCCAGGATTCTATCTAGGACAAACCTCTTAATTTGTCTAATTTTTGTTGACCTAGATGAAATAATACTCAATCTCCTATCAAGTTCGTCCCACAAGGGTTGGACTCTATCTGTTTGAGGTACTCTGAGCACGAAAGTGATTTCTATGGCTGCTAATGGGTTTTCAACATTTATGGTGACAACTAGTCTTTTCTTAAGATCTACCATCTAAATATGATATGCAAACTCAACAGTTTTCTAGTGATTCTAAATGCATCTATATATTATATATATATTTTTTGTTTTCATTTTCAAAAGGTTTTAGTTTCATGTCGGGTTCACCAAAATGTATCGATCCAAATTTTTTGCACCCTTTCCTTCAGGCTAAAGGATCCGCGCCCAGAATGGGGATGCGAGAAGGATGGAACGGTACCTCGGACTGAGAGGCCCTTTGAAGGTCACGCCTCTCGGGGGAGGGGTATCAAGGTGAATTTTCGATGGATGGTGGGGTTCACCAGGAAACTTTGAGTGGCAGTTTCCATGCCTAGTTTGGGAATGAGTTTGATGTGTTCAGTTTTATGCTTAATCATCCAAATTCCTAGGTTTGGCCAAATGAATCTAAGCTATACTATATGAAAATGTAGTTTTATATGAATACAAAAAGCAGGATTAAATGTGAAATACAGAGAATATACTAAATGAAAAATAACATACTTGTTTTTGGATGTTTGATGGAGACTCTGAGGTTTGAAGCAGTCCAAATCATCTTGGATCTGACAGGATCGTTTGCAATCAAACAGAATCGTTCAGATCACAAAAAATCATCTGAGATCAGAAAAAATCATCATTTATCTGATGAATTTGTTAGACGAATTCGTCAGAGACCTACAATCACAAAAATGGATGCCAAATATAAAAAATACAATTGCAACAGCAAAGGAAAATGATATAAATGATAGTAGAGATGCTAGAATGATAATTACAGATAATAATTTAAGTAGAATGCACTATTTTAATGACTAATTTAGACTTTATTATGCATCTATGCTACATGAGGTGAACTCCAAGATGCAAAATAGTAATAAGTCTAACTAATGCAAATCAAAATAGTAGATAATGGACAGAGAATGCAAACTCAGGGCACTGATTGCCCCTAATGTTGGCTATAGTCAGAATCACCTGTAGTCGTACGAAATCATCTTGAATTGTGATGTGATCGTGCAATATCATCTGCGATGATCTAAGCTTGCTCCGATTGAAAAACAATGAGGTTCCTGCAAGAAAACTTCAAAAGGGACAAAGGCAAGTAGTGATCCAAGGTATTCTAATGCACGTAAAGATTGAATTACAGGGAAATTCAGCCAGGGGGAAGGTCAGGGGAGATCCTAAGGTTAAATAGGCTTAGGAGGGAGGTTAGGAGGTTGGAGATCATCCCAATTTGGGAGATCTCCAATGGGGGAGACTCTAACTGTGCAGACGCGTTTCTGCCCGAGTTAGAGAATTTGTTAAAACATAAGCTAATTATGAAAAATTAGTTTTGGGATGAAATTGTTTGGATGCTCGGCTCCAAACAAATTCATCCAATCTGAGGCGATATCGTCTGATCGGTGACGATATCGTCCAATGGTCACAACAAATCCTAAAAATGGTGTGGAAAACAGGGAGAGTGGTTTAACAGGCAGTTAACGGGTGGTTCGGGGTTAAAATTCAAATTTTAATTATTTACTAAGGTTTAACTATGCCAATTTTAGGGTGCTACACTTGGTGTCCATTTTGTCACCCATATCATTCAATTTGGCCTTTAGATATGTGACCCTACAAAGAAATACCTCTATACTCTCTCCATCTCCCACTCTCAATGTGTGAAGTTGATATTGAAGGTTAAGAATAGTGGATTTATTATTCCCTTCATAAAATGGTTGTAAGAACATCACATGCTTGCTTGGAGTTCTTGACATCACAAATGTATGGTTGGATCACATTAGATGTAGCAAGCATGATGAGTATGTTAGCTTTTGATGATATATTAAAGGAAATGCAACCACAAGATGTAAAATGAGCAAGCAATGATAACTATATGATAATGGCACTATAATATGTAGGAAAAATATATAAGAAACTTCTGCAATAACTCAGAAATATGCCATTAATGAAAGCTCACGAAAATAGTACAATGTAATATAATGGAGGACATGAACACTCCAAAAATACATGAAGGATCTACATTGTACTCACTATACTAACTAGCTACTAATGCTACTTCATTCAACTACACTCAACTCTCTCAAAGGCATATATATATAGGGAGATAAGTCCCTTGGACTTTCATCTACCCATGACTCTTCATCTACCTAACCTATGACTCATGTACATGTGGACTACATGCACATTTACATCATTGCACATTCTAACACTTGTGCATTTATTACATTGCATGAAGTAACTACTCAAACCTTACTCTAAGGTAAAATCCTACTCTAGTTATGTACCCAAGGTGGTACATTAGCATGTACCAAATAATGTAATATACTCCAACACCCCCTTGTATTACATTATTTGGGTATTGAAGACTTTAGTCTTCAATATGGATCTTCATATTTGTCTTCAATAAGGTCTTTGTCTTGATTTTGGAATTTGAGCTCTTCTTTCCTGCTTTCTTCATTGTACCCTTTGTCTGTATCAGGATGAATATCTTCATCTTGTTTCTTTAGCTCACTCTGATCTGGATTCAACTTGAAAGTACTTTATTTCATCTTCATATTTTATTTTCTATCATGCTTCCTTTTCCTTCTTATTCTTCTTTTTTTCTACAATTTTGTTAATGATATATCTTCTTCTTGTTGAGTTAGTATATCATCACAATAGTATTGACTAGGATTGTTATTTTGCTTCTTGTTTTGAAAGAATTCAAAAACAATCAATGATAGATATATCATCAAACATTATTCCAAAGTAAATATAATTATATTTTGAGTATTCCACCAAGCTCTGAAAAGTACTTCATGAAGATAACCAATTAATGTCATAAAATTTCCTTCCTTTGCTTCCTTAAGAAACATCGAGAATATTTCTTTTTTACTAGTGGACAAGTATTTGTACCCATCAAAGGTATCTATTAAATTTTGAGAATAAAATTCCAACTCATGAAATAGTTCCTCATTATTGAATGCATTCCTTACTATTTCATCCATGATTCTTCTAAATAATTCTTTGAAGTGGGACTCCTTATAGCTCCCTAGTGTTTTTGAGAATGCTTTGAGAATCTTAATGTTCAATCTATGGTTTTGATAAGACTTTACTTTTCCCAAATATCTAGTTAGAATACCTTTTAATTCCCAAGTATTTAGGATAATTTTGATGGAAATTTTGTATTTCAAAACCTTTGAAGTTGTCTACCTTATGACTCCCTAATTTAGAGTATGTGAACTAACTTGATAAAACCTTATCAAATCTTAGGTTTTGTAGAATCCCTTATATCTCCCAAGTGTTTAGAGTATGCTATGGTCTTGATAAAGTTCTTAGCATCTATTAGATTTCCTTTTGAGTTGATTCCCTAATGTTTTGAAGACAATGGTAATATAATGATCAACTCCTATTTCACCTTATTTCTCCCTATTGAAATATGCACTTTTCAATTTGATGAAGTTCTCTATTTTCAAAAACTCTATGGTTGGATTCCTTTTGTCCCTTTAATTTGTATATGAGACAAGTATAAGCAATAAGTTCCAACTTTAAAGCAATCAATGATTTGCTTCCTTTATCCTTAATTTTCAATGGTTTAATTTTCTAAATTCCAATAATCTAAATTTTGATGTAGCACTCCTTATATCTCCCTAATTTGAAATTTTAGAAAATGATAATATTTGCAAAATAATAATGCTTTAATTTTTCCAAGGTAGAAAACCTTATATCTCCTATTTTAATTATTTGCAAATATTATGATATTTGTATTTCAACTAATGCACTTTTGAAATATCACTTAAGGATATAAACTCCTTGTTTTGATTTGCTTTCTAATTCACTAAGGTTGTTATTTGCTTATATCTCCAATGCAATAATAAATAAACTCAACCTTATATAATGCACCTTATATCTCCTTGTATTTAATAGAAGGTAAATATTAAATTCATGTAAAAATATACCTTCCTTGTAATGTTGTAGGTTGCTAGATGATTGGCTCCTATTTTGACTCCTCTATCCAAGCTTTAGGTATTGTATTTGCTTATCTTCAATGTATGATAGTGAGAATTGAATACTCTTACGTTCAATGGGCACTATATGAGCACACTCTTATTTAGACTGGGCTATTAATACACCATTATTCCTTGAAATGCATGACACATGGTGCTTTATGTTGCACTAGAATGTAGGATCACTTGCTAGGTGGAGTTTGGAGGTTACAACCTTTTGCAAGTGTTATTTTAGGTGGTGCAGGCCTTTGAGCATTGAATTAATGATTAATATCCCTTCTTGGCTTTGAATGGAGTGTTACTCCAAACCTAGGTGCTCCTTACCTTTGTGCAAGTGTTATGTAAATGGGGTGCTCTTCTTCCTTTGTGCCAAGTGGCACAAGATTCCTTTGGTTGGTGTGGCAAGTGGAGGCTCCTTCCCTTGCATGCAACCAACCTCTTCAACATTACTTATCACTAGTTATTACCAACTTTTTCTAGTTGTTTCACTCAACAAGATTTCTCCAACGTATGGTGGTTCTCCTCTCCAACGGAGGTGGCTCTACTTCAATGATGGTGGACCTAAGGTGCTTCAACATTGTCTTCTAGGTGGTTGTTCATCCAAGCTATTATCATTATCCACTTGGGTAATGTGCCTTGCTACTTGCACCTTGATTTTTGCTTCTTATGTTATTTCTTTATATTGTTCTCCTTGCAACTTGCACTAGCATTGTGTATTATATGTCCTTGCTAATGCTATTATGCTACCCTTACTTGGTCTCTTTTCAGTTGTAGGTTCTTCTTACACTATGAGCATTACTTTCATGAGATTGATGGCATTGAATTTGGTGTCTTTAGACACCTTGAATACTATGCTTTTGAGCCCTTTAGTTGGCTCTCTTCCCTTTGCTTCAAAATTTGCTCTTCAACCTTGATGATACAACCACTTGATGACTGTAATATACTTGATGTTTTAATACCTTAAGACCCTCTAACTTTTGTCCTCCTTTTGCTACGTTGGATAAGATAATTATGGTGCAATTATGTAATGTAAATAAATCTGCAATAATTAAGATAAAATACCTTAATTTGCACATGTAATTTGAGACCTTTGAGTCTCATTTTTGAAGCTTTCTTCCTTCCTTTAGTATGATGAATTCTTTCTCTACTCCTTGATGGTAAATGGTGATTTATTGTTACCTTCTTGTACTAGGCAACTCTCTCCTCTAACTCCTTTGCTTGGTTAACTTTACAATGATAATTCCAAACTTTTCAATCATGCAAATAGTATATCCTTTTGGATGACTTTACTTTGCACTATAGTATATGTACTCTATGCTTTAGAATAGAGTCTTTTTGCTTTCAATAGAAGGTAGGATGTTGATATTTTTCTTTCTTTAAAAATATATCTAACTCCTCTTTCTTATGTGTAGGTTTTAACCCTTGTAGAAACTATCTTCTGCACTTCCTTTAAGACTTTAATATGAAACCTTCTCCTTTGCAACTTTAAACTCTAATGTGGTGCTTAATGAAACTTAATAATGAACTTAATATAAGTGTTCAAATAATGAACCTTTTGCACCTAAGTTGCATACCTTTTAAACCTCTATAGATGATGTATTTCTTGGTGATTTGGATCACCTAATTGTTGTCCTGTGTTAGATGAAATCACAACTCTTTCTTTGTTGTCCAAAACAACTCTTTAACTCACCAATTTGTAGCTTTGTAACTCCTCTAACTTTCTGCCCAAAAATGTAGTTTGGTGGCTTTAACTCTCCTTCAGAATTACTCCTTGAAATCTGAAACTTAGCAGCTATTAATGCTACCCAAATTGTTTCTTTATTGCTATCCTCAAATATGAAATTTTCAGATTGTAATGCAGTCAATTTCTCCTCCGATATGTTGTCCTCGAATCTCCCAAATTTGGTAGGAAACTCCTCCAAATTACAATTGAAACTTTCCTTCAAGAAACCTTCAATTTTCTGCTATAAAAATAAGCAATCTCCTTTCTCCAAGACAACCTTCAAATCCTTCAAAGGAAATATTCAAACCTCTTAAATTTGGTGGTTTCTTCTAACTCCTTTCTCCTTCAACCTCCTTGTCGAATTCTGACTTCAATCTTGGTCTATTTGATGGCCTTCTTCTCAAGAATATGAATGGCCTTCTCCAAATCTCCTTCAATTGCCTTCTCCAAAATCTCCTTCAATGGCCTTCTCTAAAATCTGCAATGAGGCTTTCCCAGCCTTCTCCTTCTTTCTCCTTTCAATCCTTCCTTGAGACCTCTTCTCTTGGGTCTCTAATTTTGCAACCTCTAGTCTTCTAGTCTCCTTCTTAAAACTTCAATGAGACCTTCCTTGATCTCTCCAATCTTCAACTATGGAAGTTTTGCAATGAGATATCCTTCTTGGATCTCTAAAATCTGTAGCTTCTAAAATTTGTAATAGGACCTTTGCTAGTCCTTCTCAATATCCAATCTTCCAAATCTAGAAGTTCTTCAATGGGACCTTTTGTGGGTCTCTTCAACTTCTTCAATGTGAAGTTTTCAATCTTCAATGGAGATCTCCAATCTCCAATATTCTCCAAGACTCTTTTCCTTGAGTCTCTTCTTCCTTCAATGGGGTCTTCTTTCTAGGACCTCCTTCTTGATCTACAATCTTCAATGTGGCTTCTTTGGCCTCCTCCTTTCTTCTCAATATTCAGCTATGGAGTCTTCAATCTACAAATCCTACAATGGGACCTTTTCCTTAGGCCTCCAAATCTTCAATCTCCAACTTGTTGCTTCAGGTACTGGATTGATTCCAAAGAAGATATTCTTCCTAGCTCTTGTAGGAAGCTTCCCAAATTTCTTTG
This sequence comes from Wollemia nobilis, assembly GCA_028583015.1. NCBI lineage: Eukaryota > Viridiplantae > Streptophyta > Pinopsida > Araucariales > Araucariaceae > Wollemia > Wollemia nobilis. The sequence goes on along the minus strand of JAQPPZ010000613.1, from coordinate 345,753 downwards.
AATCTCCTTTTTTCTACAACAAAATATTAGAAACTATAATGGAAGAAACTTTAAATCTTGAGATAACAAATCTTCACTAGTTGATTTGTCAATCTAGTGGAATCAATGTTGAGTCCTAGTCTTCACGAGTTTTTCTACAACTCTATGGAAAGACTCTAGCCAAATGTAATTTTAGAAATTCTAAAAATGAGATTTCTTATCTCCTCTCAATATCTCTTGTGGCTCTCCCTATTTTCTATCGATCTACCTTGTGCTCTAATACCACTGTTATCTTTTGATGATATATATTAAAGGAAATGCAACCACGAGATGTAAAATGAGCAAGCAATGATAACTATATGATAATGTCACTATAATATGTAGGAAAAATATATAAGAGACTTCTGCAATAACTCAAAAATATGCCATTAATGAAAGCTCACAAAAATAGTACAATGTAATATAATGGAGGACATGAACACTCCAAAAATACATGAAGGATCTACATTGCACCCACTATACTAACTAGCTACTAATGCTACTTCATTCAACTACACTCAACTCTCTCAAAGGCATATATATAAGGAGATAAGTCCCTTGGCCTTTCATCTACCTAACCTATGACTCATGTACATGTGGACTACATGCACATTTACATCATTGCACATTCTAACACTTGTGCATTTATTACATTGCATGAAGTAACTACTCAAACCTTACTCTAAGGTAAACTCCTACTCTAGTTATGTACCCAAGGTGGTACATTAGCATGTAGCAAATAATGTAATATATTCCAATAGAGTATTAGGGATTTATCTTATGCTTCCTCATATTTCTCTCCTTGGTCCATTTCTTTAGATCACATTCTAGTGGTATCACAGTATCCCATAGCTTCTTCACTGTCAAGATAGTCTGCATCTTTGTCTTCCATGGTTCAAAATTGGGACCCTTTAAGCATTGAAAATTTGAGAGAAATTCTTTAGGAGTGGACATGGTAAAGGTTCCTTATCTCTCCAAAATAACCCCCTTTAATATATCACCAATCTCATATATCATACCTTTTGATATACCTTCCCATTGGATACCTATTGGTACTGGAAGAAGCTAATCCTATTGATATATGTCGTATGTGAGAGACATTAAGGTACATGAAAATGCACAGTAAGTGGTAGGCAGTGCAAAGAGATATTTGCCTTGTATTTGACACGTGCTTAGAAAGACCTCTAAGGAGATTCTTAATTTCAAGGATTATGTCGAACAAAAATGGCAAATAGGGTGAATTACACGATGATAAAAATATATTTGGCTTCATTATTTCTCCTTGATAGTTTATAAGGACAGACCATAAATGTCATTTTTGCAACTATATTAAGCATTGAGCCTAATAATAAATCGCAATAGCATTACCTGTAAATAACTTCTAAAGGCACTATTTATACCAAACGATGCATCAAACCTTAAATATTTGAGAAAAGGGTGATTGTTGTAAATTCTTTTTTCTGTTCAATGCAATTAAACACAAAGTTACAAATATAAAATGCAAAACTTGGAAAAATTATGAAGATGTCAGACTTTGCAAAAAATATATCCTAATATAAACCCCAGACCTCCTTTCGAGGATTGAGGGAACTTGCTAGTAAGGTACCTGGTGTGGTGCGGTTACAAAAAAATCCCTCGACTAGCCTCAGGGATATACCCGAATGAGATAGGCCCCGCGGAACAAAAAATCCTGAGCTCCAAGGCATACGAGGAACGATTTTTCTTAATTAAGGTTTTAATCCGCACCATGTACCTTACTTGCAAGTTCCCTCGATCCTTAGAAAAAGGTCCAGGGTTCAAGTCTGGCGACTTGCATCGAATACCAAAAAAACCCTCCGACTACCTGAGGGATATACTCGGATGGGACAGGCCCCGTGGAACGGAAAGTCTCGGCCCCTAGGGGATATGATGAATGGTTTTCCTTAATTAAGGTTTTTGATCCACACCAGGTACCTTACTGACAAGTTCCCTCAATCCTAGGAAGGAGGTCCGAGATTCAAGCCTGGAGGCCTACGCCGGATACAAAAAGAACCCTGACTAACCTGAGGGGTATACCCAGATGTAACATGCCCTGTGGAACAGAAAGTCCTGTCCCCCAAGGGATACAAGGTACGATTTTCCTTAACTGAGAGTAACCCCCAAGGGCTAGGTGGATTGGTAAGTACAGGTGTGGTTGGGCACTTACCGAGAAGAGACCTAGGTTCAAACATTGGAGGGGAAGCCAACCCTTTGCAAAGTAGTAGTCTGCTCTGAATCCTCTGAGTGCACACCAAATCAACATTGATGGTACGAACTACGAGCAACTGATGGCCCCCATCTCACGCCGAGTCAACAAGAACAATACAGATAGGTTTGTCAAGAGTAATCCCTCTAATTTAAACCCTGGACTGACCAATTACTAAAATAATCCCCACGAGAAATAACGGAAGTGCTCAATGAAAAAGAAAAAAATTCCAAACCTATGTTTCATGCCGAAGCTAGGTCTCCTCGGCGCAAATTTTCCAAACACCACCGTGCTAGCAGGCTGGGGGAACCCGCTCATTAGGTATTGAAGAAGGCGGACAAATTTTAAATAGAACCTGATTTCAGTTGGGCTGTTTTGATTCGGCTACCTATCACATGCGGTTGCGTTCATATGACAGGAGTCATCCTTCGCCGGTTCAGATGAAGCAAATGCCATGTGGAGTGTTGGAAAGCTTTGTCTGTGGTTTACGTGGGAAGGGTTGTTTTCACCACAAGCTTTCAGGCAACAACACATGGAGGAATTTTATGTTGGGTGAGTGGTTTTCATGCCTTAACTTCCATTGAAACATTCCCACAACCGGTTCACCATTTTACCATGCGAGTCACTTCATTACACAATAGGTGATGCGAGACTTTTAGCCTCCAATGCAAGAGTTCCGGTGAGCAAGGCATCCTTTATATTAAACACACAAAGGTTAAATTTCATTAAATATGCAAAATGTTTTTAAATCTGTTCAAGAGGAATCCCGTTGACTGTGCGTTACCAGTATTTTTTTATTGGTCTGAGCTCTATGATTATTTTATTGGCTTGAACTTTAATCTGAAAATATACAGAAGAAATAATATTCTTTATAGAGATAAGCCCTCGCAGATGAGTGAGTTCCATGACTATCTTATTGGTTTGAACTGTGAACTGTACTCCTATCCCAGCTCAAGGTCCTTACAGAGATGGTCGTGGTTACTTGACTATTCCTCTCTCCCCCAACTCTTCAACTTACAGTCTGGAACAATTTAGGAGCTTTGATGATTGCTGCCAACCAAAAACCATTTGTTTATAGTGAGAAAGATATTTCCAACACTTCTGAACAAGGGAAGGACTCAGTACCAATCTCTTGATGCTACTGTTAGATGAGAATCAATCGTAGGGGTGGCTAAACCCATATAATGGAGCCTCATAATTATGTAATCAGTTAGTTATCAATTCTGCAGTGTTAATTAATTGTAAATTGTTTGCTTGGATTCTGCTCTAGAAGAATGGTTTTTGGTCACGTGAGTGTTTATCCGCCTCTTTTTATTTATAAGAATGTATTATGTTAATTTTTTATAATGCTTTTTTACTTTAAAAAAGGTTTTTAAATGATTCTAAACAGAGCTCCTCCTTTCCTTAGACAATATCTTAGAGACAATAGCTAAACCAGTTACTGAACACCACCACTATTACCATACTATAGACAAGTTAATGGCCATGTGAGTCCCCCGAGCATTGCAGCTATAGACATGTCAATAGTTACTGACACCCGTTAGTTTGTCCTTCTGTAATGGAGCTCTATCTAAGCCCCCCTGCGTGTCATGATTGACTGTGATCCTCCTAGGGGGTGTGATTGTCTACAAGATCAACACTGAGAAGGTGACTTTGATTATCTTCTGCCTGGTCCATGTTTTTGCAATGCTAGCAATGTCGCCCTCTGATATTCATAAGGCTTAGTCAGTGTGCGTCGTGTACCTCTCTTCTATGCTCTCCGTTGCACACCTTCGATCCTGCACAAATCAAACAAATGGATGGACATGCCTTCAGATAACAACAATTGTCCCATTATTTGGATCTCACACACTCTTGGAGGTGGCTTGGATCTAAAGCCAAGAATATGTTTAGCTTAAAATCAAAAGTATTCATATCTCGAATACAATTCGAGTTCAACATTCTTCTGAGTTCGAAAAAAATTCGGTTATTATATATGAACTAATTTAATTTTTTATTTTTATATGAAATTTAAAAATCAAAAATATAAAATTATAATATTTGATTTTAATATTTTTAAAAATATAAATTTACACGTTGTTTGTTTTGTACACGCCATTTTATACCATTTACTTCTTTCTTCGAAATTGAATCTTCAGACGCACGCTAAAACAAAGAGGGGAATCCACAAGAACAATACAAACTGAAGAACAATACAAACTGAACAACAGACACAAAGATTTAGGGTTTTTTATATTTTTTATGTTATTTTTTATTTTTTGCCGAATTTAAGTTTATTCTTAAAATTTATTGGTGAGAGTTTTGAATTCGACGAACTTTATAGATAAAATTCGACGAATTTGATAACTAGGCATATAACCATATTAATTATGTAAACCCAAGCAAAATCTCATTGTTGGGCATTAAAGCTTATTTATTGTATTCCTTAAGGGTACAAGCTAAAGATATAAAAAAAATTAATCTTTTTTTTTTTCATATCAAATATTAACACTAAAATTCTAACGTAAAAATAATAATAACAATATTTTTTTAAGGATGGTGAAGTGGTTAGGATTTCGACTTTTTTTGAAAGGTCCAAGGTTCAAAGAAGGGATAGGCTAGATAGTAGTGGTTAAGTGTTTGTTGATTGACAATTCCATGCCTTGAAGGGTCAAAGTTAAGGTTTATAGAGGTAGCATCCAATGGTGTTTTCGATTACCCTATTGTCTCCATCAATCTAGATCATATATATATATATATATATATATATATATATATATATATATATATATATATATATATATATATATATATATAATCGTGTTTGTATTTGGTTGAAACATACAAAACTTTCAACAATCCACAATATAGCCCTTGTTTAAATAAATTTAAAATGGATAATTTAAAGAATTTGTTTGTGTTAGATTTAATATAGTATGATAGTTTTTATTTATTTATTTTTAAAATAAGCTAGCATGGCTTTTATTGAGGCCACTTTCATAAAAAAAACCAAACATTACAAGGATCTCATGATATTTCTATCAAGTTAATTAAATTATATTCAACTTACCTTTTTATCAAATATATTATTCATTTGCCTTTTTATAAAGATATTCTTCATCTTATTCAAATAGTTAAGCTTCCACAATCAACTCCTTTGTATATCTTTTATTAAGAGATAAAATCTCACTCATAATATGTCTTCAAAAATTTAACTTTTATTAAGTTGAAATTCAACACTGTTAATGCTTGAAACATTTATTGCCTAGTTTAGGTATCTACAAATATCTTTTTTATTTCTTAATACTTTTTTTTAGGGTTCTTATTCATTGTTATTTTTTGTTTTTATTTGTGGGTTTAGTCCCACTTCTTGTTAAAACTTGTAATAATTGCTTCTTTTTCCATACTGATACTTTGATCTTCATCAATCTCTTTAATCTTCTCACATCGCTAATAGTAAGACTTACCATAATTAGGTTTGTCTTGTTTTGAATGATATGAAGTGCAAGGAATAACCTCAAAAGCACATTATTTTTTATGGTCCTTTGGAAACCCTAAAGTGCAAGGTCATTCTTCGATAGCAATTATCTACATATTTTGCCCTCCTAAATTGTTACAGATTTTATCTATCCTCATTTTTTTATTATGCTACTCTTGAAACCCTGAAGTGCAAGGGATAACCTCTACACCACTTTCACTTTTATTACCAGGAGAGGATTCTATACTACTTGAGGAAAATGAAGATGATTTATAAGAATAAACTTGGCCTCATCTATTGTCTTCGTGTTAGGATTTTCCTCCACATCTTCCTTTGCACCTTTAATTCCTTAAAATTTAACATACATATTGTACTTTCTCATCCTTTATATCCTTATTTGTTTCTTCTAATGGTTGATCCAAGTGAGCTATGATGGCTCTACCAAATGATGTTGTAGATAGGATTTCTTTACCTCTTCTTTTGGGGTACAATATCCTTAATCTAATGTAGCTTCTATTATTGTATGATTTCCTTGCTTTATCTTGATGCTTATCTCATGACCAATTTTTTTGGTCTCTTTCTTAATATTTTTTACTTTGCAAACTCTTGTCATGTGTTTACTCTCATAGCAATTATGGTATCAAAATGCAATATTTTCATAATTCATTTGTTGATCTCATTTTGTTGACTCAATCTTAATGGATTGGGGTAAAGGTTTTGAAGTATCTATAGCAACACATATTTGGGAATATATAGCATGTTTTTCCTCCTCAATAGCTAGTCCTTCCTTGATGAATTTTCCTAGAGTATTTATAATATTCTTCAATATAACCGTATTGATAAGCTAACATGGAAGTCCAAAAATCCTAACCCACAATAGAATATTTTAATAGTTTGTCTCAACAAAAATACTATTCCATGGCCTTAAATATAGAGCATCTCTCCCCCTAAAACATGAGACACCACCCATTATTTTATCCTTGATTTTTGGACTAGAAAAGATGAAGAGGAAAAAAACTTCCGAAAGAAAAGTTATAGAGTAATTTGAATTTCATCTGCACTTCCACTTGATCCAATTTTGAATCTCCAAAAACCCTAGCTAGGATCTAAAAAACTTACATATTAACCCTTTACTTTTAAGAACCATTATATCATTCTCAATATCCTCATCCTTAATAGTCACTTCTAAGTGTAACATCTACTACTTGGATTGAACTTGTCATGTATTCACTCTTTCGCTTATCTCTAACTTGGACCTCCATGCATCTAGCAAGGGTATCTTGAATTTCTATTAAGGCTTTTAAATATGACTTTTCTTCCATACTAGCTAGTGGGGCTCGCTTTTGGATTGCACTCCCTCTTGCCTTACACTCCCTTCTAGCATACACTCCATCTTGCCTTGTACTCCCCTTCCAGATGACACTCACTCATGTCTCTTCTTTCTCTTAACAATATTTTGCTTTGGTAATTTTTTAAAAATAATGTTTGATGCATTCGTGGTAAGGGTTTAAAGAATTGGTACACTTTGGATGAACCTGCTACTCTTCTTCCATGACTAAAGATATGTGACTTTGATATTGGTTGCCTCTAGTCTACTATGTACCTTCGTCACCATCAAGCCTATGACCCTATGCCAACTCTAATGCTCCTCTATGCTGCTCTTCTGTAAAAGCAAGTGCATGATATAGTATGATAGTTTGAACATTTTAATATTATTCTTTTATTTAGCCTAAAAGTGTGGTTTTTGAAAAGGAATATGGTACTACATCTCTTATTATTAGTACAATAGTTCATTTTATTGGATATGCATTGTTAAAGTAGTAAATATTTTACGAGTGATAATTACTATACTCATATTCATTGATGTTTATTATTACTTATTTTCATAGAAGAATATAATTTATAAAATTTAAATTATAAATTTTTACTTTTTAATAATAAAAATAAAATTATCAAATAGTATGAGTTTAAGTGATTAAAATATAAATTTTTAAATTAAATTACATATGCAAGGATATATGTATAAATAACAAAATAGTATTCTATAAAAACCAATGTGTATTTAATCTTATATTAGTATATAACCAATTAAAAATAATAAAACTAAAATTAATACTTAATATAAAATTAAACATCAACAAATATTTAAATTTCATTATAGCTTTCAAAATTTTAGATTGACTTCTAGAATTACTTTTTCAATAACAAGACATAATCACAACCAATAATAAAATATACATGATGTATGTTATAATAAATTGGACAAAATACCTTAGAAAATGGTAATACATACTTTATCTTAAAAGCTGCATGTGTTTATATTATAATATATTTTTTATATTTTTAAATAAATTTTTTATCATAATTTGTTATAATTAATACTTGTCCTCTTAATCACAATAATTTAAATTATTTAATGTAATTATTCTTCATGTTCTTTGTTAATAAAGTATATGTGGATCTTTTTTGTTATTGTGAGAAACCCCTATGACCGACGTACAGGGCTAAACAGTCTCCTTCCAACCATGACCCTTCGTAAAGCCGAGATTTATACTTATAAATAGGGAATTTAACACAAAAAAGTATACCATACTCAACTTATTTTTCTATCAAAAATATTCTTCCTTAAATTACTATGTATTTACAATCAACTGTTTAATATAACGTTTATTAAGAGATTAGCTAGTTGTTTTCTAAAATTTAAAATTTTCTAAGATGAAAAACAACACCATTGGGTAAATTATACACTACCCAGTGTCCTCTATAGATATGCAGACATTTCCAAACATACTACCTTCAATAAAAGTTGATTGAAAAAATGTTACTTTTTGATCCAATTCTCATTTTTTTTTCGGAGTACTAATAATAATTTGTAAATCCATCTCCATTGAAACACATTCCTATCATTTTTCAATGACAATCTTGATCCTTATAAGAAGAAAACTAGCCTTTACATAATTGTTACTTAAAGCTCCATATAATTCTAACTAAGGAAATTTTTGCCTTCATTATTGCAATTAATACCACCATGAGTTCTTCCTAGATTTTATTTGGAAGTACCATTAAAATAAATTTTGATGAACCTAACTTCTAGAAATTTGTATTTTAATATAAATAGATGCAAATATTTTGTGCTAACTCCATTGTCAAAGATGAACCTTATATGTAGATTCAAATCTTGTAAAGAGGTCACTACCCCATTGAAGCATATCCTATAGTAAGAACTATACCTATATACATTTTGTGAGAGATGTAATAATATGATTCCAAACTTGGGTATGACTCTTAAGTATTGTTTTTAAAAATTATATCATTCCTTTCAAACAAAATATTCTAAAAATAATGGTAGGACTATTCCTCCACAAAATGCATAATGGTTTACCTTTTGATTATTTTTACCTTTCCCAATACTAGTGAGATGCTAGAACATAAAAGGAAATGGCCACCACTAGAGTAATCAAATGGTCATTTAAAAACCATATAGAGTATAGGATAACATCTACTAAACAGATAAAACTACAAAGGTACAATTAATGCCCACTTCCAACTCAATCACTCTATATGGGAAATTAATTGCTCATGACACACTCAATCACTTTATGTTGGACAATGGAATTCCTTCATCAAAGACTGCTACAGTCTTCTTTAACTAGTAGAAAATTTTCTAAAGTAATTAACTAAATATTTGAATATGATTTCAATGATTTTCCATGGCTTGTGTACCTCTTTCTCGTTGCTTGATTTGGTCATGTCATAGACTCTTATCATAATTGTCTTTCATGAATTTATTAATTTAAAAATTTATCAACTCTTTCATTGTTGATGGAGCTACCCAATATATTATCATATTTGGAGAAGGCAATCCCAAATGGTGTAAAAAAATGAATAATGAAGAAATACATGATTTATACATTATGCACACCTAAAATGTCCATTGTATTATTGTATTTTTAAATTCTCATCTAATCATTTTACTTCAAATGTTTAACCAAAGTAATATTGAGGCCTTAGGAAGGGCCTCAAATGACCAAACATTTTCCAAGATAAATATTTAGGAGTAAGATATTATGATTGCTATATACCCTTATATCCCAACATGATTGAGCATCCACTATCTTTTGATTGAGCATCCACTATTGAGCATCAAGGTTTGTGCAAGGTAGAATAAGAGAGTCGTAAATATAAGATGACATTAGAATATTTAGGGATATTTAGGTTTCTTAAAGGTGCTGAGTGAAGCCTACACAAAGATTAAAGTGTAAAGTTTATTTTTTGAAGCCTCTAGAGTCACCTGATAGAAGAAATGAAAAGCTTTAAAGTTTGAATCTAGTCAAAGAGTAAAGGTTATAGAATAGAGTGCAAAAACAAATAACACAATGGACAACAAAGTAAAAAGAGCATATACATGAGAACATTGTCTCCATTAGTGCTATGTAAGGAATGCAACATCTAGTGTTGCAAGCATTAAAGGACACAAGTGCCACTAAGAAGTGCAAGAATCTTTGAGCCACAAGCATCAAGGAGTGCAAAGAACCACTAAGGAGTGCAAGTATCACTAGAAGAAAAAGCATCACAAGTAGTAGAATACAAGTGCTATGTAGGAGCACAAGCATCACTGAGTTATGAGTATCATGAGTCTCAAGGAACAAAATAGCAAACGTCATTGAGTTGGAACATAAAACCTATGAAATAAAATAGTAATAAACTAAAGTTCCAAAGGAGCATCTAGTAGGGTCAAACTCTAATTTGAGTACCAAGTACCATTGTGGGTGAAGCAAAACGATTTGAGTGTTGAGCAAGTGAAATGTTCAAACATTACTAGCATTGAAATGTTGAGTAATAACTAAAATCTCCATGCAAACTATTGAGTGGACACATTGAACGTGAAGGGTAGAGTTTGTAATGCCTAATAAAAAAGTATTCAAATATTGTCTCATGCAGAATATTCTCACAATCCTCACATGCTCGAATTCAAGAAGCATAGAGTAAACATTTTCAAAATTCAAAAATTTGAACCGCCAAAGTCACCATAGGGAGCCACACTTTTCAAGGAGGTATATTAGGTTTCATTAATTTGATATTTTAATTATTGCTAAGGATAGAGGAGAGATAAGGAGTTTATGATTTAATTTTTTATTCTTTCTAAGGTTTAATGAGTTTAATTGGAGAGATAAGTGTGCTATTAGGTTGATAAGTTTTTAATTACTTTTCTTAAGTTTTTTCTTGGAGTGATAAGTAGTATTGGAAATTAAGTTGTTTGATATTTTAAAAGCTTTGTTTTCTTTATTTATTTTTGAAATTCAAAGCCTATAGAATTTTTGCAAATTATATAATTTTGGAGAGATAAGGAAGTTTACATCAAATCAAGAAATATTAAATTTACAAACATTCTTATTTTCTAGTTTCTAATTAATTAGAGAAACATAAGGAATTTTTTTTTTTTTATGGAAAACACACCTTTCAGGGTGCCACTTTTAGGTAAATACCCAAGGAGCTAGGGGTATCTATTTTTCCAAAATATGCTTAGGGATCGCACCTAGTCTACCCCCTTTGAGATACTCAAAGAGAATTCCTTAAAAAACAAAAATAAAAATGAGAAAAAACAATAATAGAACACAACAAATACACATAAAACAACACACACAAAAAAAAACAAAAAAAAAACACACAAAACAACAAACAAAATCACAAAAAAAAACACAACAAAATCAATACAAAAACACACACATCAAAAAAAATAAAAAACACATTACATCTATAGCCAAACCAATCCAATAGGCATTTTAGCCAAGAAACAACAAAAGAAACATAAAAAGAACTATCTAAGTTGGGAACTGAAAAGCCTTCACTAAACTAGAGAGAAGAGAAGCTAATACAAAGAAAAAAGGAAAAGAGTAACTAAATAATTGGAGCCATCTAGACAAAGGAAAGAAAGATGAGCATCCTTGAATTGCAGAGCCCATTAGACTTTTCATCCCTGATTTGTATTTTCCCCTAATATTTTCATCTAAAGTCTTGTTGAAACCAACTTTTCTCCTTTTTGAATTTGAACCACATTTGTTTTCCTTCCTATCTTCTAGTTTGTCTCCAACTTCCTTTTTTTTGGGAGGTTAGACTAAATCCTAATGGCTCTAGATCTAAATATATTTTTGCTAATTGAGAATGAAATACCAAAGCTTGATTCATAGATCCCCAGGATCCTCCTTGAAAACTAAAGTCTCGTTTAACCTTCTCCTTTAATCTATATTTTTGTTGGTGAGTTTTGGTGAGCATAAATTATGTTCTAAAAATAGTCATTTCCTTTCCATTAATTATCAATATCATAATTCATAAATTTGTGAGTGTCATGCACAGTATATGCCTATAGTGTGGGGAATGAGTCCCTCTATACCTATTGGTTTTGTGGGGGATTTATTGTTCATGTATTTTTAGTTCATCCAAACCCAACAAAACTAAGTGTAGAAAAATAAATAAATAAACTACAATTTTAAATAACTAAAATATAAGCACACAACTAAAATTAAGATGCTAGAAATAAACACACAACTAAAAGGAAATTGCAAGAATTTAAACACACTTGCAAAAATGAATAAAGCAAGAAATTCACACTTGTGAAAATAAATAAAGCAAGAAATTCATACTTATGAAAATAAATAAAGCAAGAAATTGCAGAAATAAATAAAGCAGTAAATTTGCATAAAGGAATAAAGCATAAAATAAATGTAATGGTATGATTACTGCCTAGAGTGGGCCCAAGCTCCAATAGATGGTCCGCCCAGTTCACTACATGAAAATCACACTCTTAATCCACACAAATAAAATAACACTTAGAAAAATTATTTATAAATTATGCAGTACACTTGGAGATTCAGAATTGGTCCTCTCAGGAATGGCCTACGTTCTTATATAGATCACAACTAATCTCGTTACAAAAATAGCTTGTTCTATTTTAATCACGCGACTTGATTTTCTATGGCTAATTCATGCATAGTTGTTATTTTCTTCTATTAAAAGCATGATCATTTGATTTTAATCACCAAAGGATAAGCACAATGCTCCTTAGGGGTATACAACAAACTATTTCTAAAAGTAGCACTTTTATTAAAAACTACTTGATCAATCGGTCAGCCAATCAAAAATCAATATTTAGAATTTAAGCGTGTAATCTATTTTAACCGTAATTCACAATTTAAATTTTATATGCATAGATAAGCATGATTCTCCCTTATTTTTTGTAACCAACTTCCTTAAAAATCATATGGTCAATTGGTCAATCGATCAATGTTGAATATAGCTCCTATATTCCCACTGGACATAGGTGCTTTCCAATTTTTCATTGAAATACAGGCATTGAAAGACAAGCTTCGACATACAAGTTCTTGCATATCACTGGGATACAAATGCCTACCTCCACCATTCACTGTCTCTTCAAGATGTCTTCGTGTATTACTATGTTTGAATGGGATGTTGACTCGAAAATTCTAAGTTAGTAGCAAAAACCTAAATCTACAGACATTTTTCACAAAAAACACCATTCAAGCATAATACTTCATTTTCTATTAAATATATGCAAAATTTATATAAAAATACATCTCTAATGCTAATTAAACTAGTAATGATGCCCTTGCAAATGTAAATAAAATGAGCATTTTTTGTGCTCATCATACCCCCATGTCGAACATTTGACATGTCCTCATGTCATATTTCCCTCAATACATTTTTTTTTTGCAGTGGCTACCTCGATGTTGTTGTCTAAGAACGCATGTGTTGTTCAAAATACACTATTTTCGAGCTTGGTCTTGGGATTTTGTTTTTTTGCATTGACTACCTTGAGCCCTATCCTGAATAGGCCACTTCAAAATAATATTTCTACTAATTGTGGTGTTTTTGGAAAGGATAATTATCAACATAGATGAGCATTTTTTCTTCTTGTGTTGTGATTGTTGGGTGCACTCAAATGGTTTGATCCTTGTTGACCCTTTTTATTTCTCTGTTCTATTGTGTGTGTGTGTGTATATATATGTGTGTGTGTGTGTGTGTGTGTGTGTGTGTGTGTGTGTGTGTGTGTGTTGTCATATATATACGACTATACCTTTTTTTGTCTAATAAGCATTTTTTTGTGCTCATTATGCCCCCATACCCAATTTTTTGACATGCCCTCATGCCACATGCCCCTTGTGCATTGGTTTTGATTTCACTTCCTTCAAGTTGAAGCATTATCCCTATTGTGTTCCTGGGGTAGTGATATTCGTTGCAATTCTTCTCATACCTGATGCATGCCATGTGGTTGAATTCTAACGGGGGATTTGGTCAAGAGAAATGTGGGGGCACATACTAGTATTAACATAGAAATGATTTCAAGATAACTATGCATATAATTAATGAAAAAATTAGTACATACCTAGGTGAATTTCATGGAACATGATGTGTATGATGTTGAATAGTTTGAAACGACTGCATGCAACTTATAATCATGGTGTACTAGAAAATGAGGACATCGCGATATTCTTCGTGTGGTTAATTTCTAGATTTTTTCTATTTTTTTAAGCATTGCATAAATGTAGAGACCAAAGTCTCATTTTGAAAATAAAAATATAAATTAATATTATTTATTGATTATAGGAAGACACACTTTCCCATTGGAATTTGGTCATGGATGTCCTTCGTTTATTATCGTCTTGCATATTTTATTATTGAAAACTAAAAAATAGACATACTCCCTCCACCAAAAAATAGATATCATCATATTAGCATGAATATAGGTACCACCTTTTTTTTTGGAAATTAGGCGTCTTTGGGTCTAGTTTTATCATTAAAATAAGTGTCATCTCCTTCATTAAAATAGATACCCTAACTACTTCTGGATACGAGTGTTGCCCTCCTGGTGGGAAGGAAGCACTACTACTACTGTTGGATATAGGTGTCACTCTCCTGCTAACTAAGCACCTTTTTTTCTTTTATCTAGATATGGATACTACTCTTCCTAGTGGAAGATAGGCACCTTTGTGGTGGCTCAAATATCGGTATCTTCCTTCAAGTGGGAAGAAGACACCTTTGCACTGGTCTAAATGTAAGCACCACCTTCCTGGTGGAAAGTAGGTACCTTTTTTTGTAACACTACACTCCTAGAAAGTGGAAAAAATGTAGGGCAATGTAGATTCATGTCTAATAGGCCTATGATTGCCTATAGATTGCCTTCTAAAACCACATGTTCTACAAAAATAAACACACCAAAAAAATGTAAAAGGAAAACATGGATCGTGGGCTCGTGCTTTATAGGCCTAGTTGCCTAGATGCCTACAAATCTCATTTAAACCCATGTAAACTTACACAATAAAAACACAAATAAAATAAAATCTATGTTAAGAAAAATATGTTCCATACCTCATTTCCTCATCATTTTATTTTTCCTCTCTTTTTTCTTTCTTTCTTCTCCATTTTTCTCTTTTTTTTCTTTTTGATTTTGTTTTTTTTCTCTTTTTTCTTCCATGATGAACGTGTGAGAATTTGTCAAACTATTGACATGGTATTGAAAGATGGGGTCTCTCCCATACCTGTGTTTGATTTGATATCGTGAATGTGAGGTTCATGGTAAGGCCAAAAATGGTGCCTGTTAACTATTAATATTATACCACTACCATTTATTTAAAGCATTAGGGACTTGGTCTATGCGGGTCAAGAACTATATTGTGCTTTGTGTGTGTTATTATTGACTCCAAGGTTATGCATAGTGGCTATTTTTGCAAAATTGGCTAAAATTAGGATTTTCAAAATTTGGAAGTGGCTAATATTTGGGACCCTTGACCAGGGTCCATTAGCCAAAAATTTCTTCATGCAAATTTTTTTGGTTGATTCACCCCAATTTTATAATACTTTGAACATTTTAAGTTTAAATTTTCAACATTTCCCCTAATAATAGTGAACCTTCTACATGTTTTTCGAAACTATTCACTTGGATTTTGAAAGTGATTCGCTAAATTTTCATAAATATATTTTGGGGCCGATCCCTTATGCATAACCCTGATTGACTCCCTTTACAAATCCCTTACTTCACGAAATCTCCATAACCAATTCTTTATTTTGCATAATTTCTTTTTCAAAGAAATCGGGATGGAGAAACACTTGCTTGTAGGCCCGGTTACCTTGGATGCCTACAATATGCATTGCACTTCATGTTGTCCTACAAAACATAACAAAATAAAAAAGAAAAACCTAAACTAATGGTGTTAGAAAAAAATAAACTCTTTTTTCTATTGAATGTTTTAATAGCATTCATCATGTTGCTAGTTGTAATATTGAAGGTGATGTATCCCCCATACCTATAATCGAGATAGCCTTTGGTATTTGGAGCTTGTGATAATATATTAGTTTGTGTCTAAAATTTGATACAACTAAGTCTTCATTTGTCTCATCCCCTTCTTTATATAGTGCTATGATATGTTGCAGCATGGAAAGAACATCTTCATAGATGGCCTTGAAACCAGATTCTTCCAACTCATTGGTAAATTATGCAGGCAGGCAAATGATTATGTTTTTTAATTTTTTTTCATAAAATATCATTTTTCCTATTCTGTAATTAATGTCACCATTAAAATTTACCAAAGTGTTGGGTAATTTTGAACCTACAATTTTCATCATTAAAACTGGGCTTCTTGGATCGAGATAGGTTTTATTTAATATTAAATCAATGTGTTGACCTATCACTTTCATTGTTGTTGGTTGTGGCTTCCATATTAGTTTCTTGAGGCATGACTCCCTAATGGATTCTATGTAAATAGGCACATCCTTGATAGTTTGAGGAAT
Organism: Wollemia nobilis; assembly: GCA_028583015.1. Taxonomy (NCBI): domain Eukaryota; kingdom Viridiplantae; phylum Streptophyta; class Pinopsida; order Araucariales; family Araucariaceae; genus Wollemia; species Wollemia nobilis. Next base: position 329,251 of record JAQPPZ010000613.1, on the reverse strand, counting down.
GATAACGGTAATATTTCTCATTTATCCCATAATATCAAACTTGGGTTGTATCTTCTTTCTAGTTTCTTGTAGCCTTTTGAGATATGGTGGAATTCCTCCAATGTTTGATTATTCAAAAACATAGTTTTTTTTTACTTCTATACTAATATGGTACATATGGTTTATTACCATAAATACTTGATAAGCTGGTGAATTTAAACTATTGTCATTGGGATTCAGCTCTGGTTATACCGGCAATTGTTTTGACCTTGTAATAGGTGGAGCTAGTAAACTGGGAAATTTTCATGGTTGTGTCTATGGAAGTGGATCCACGAAGTAAGTTTCTACATATTCTAGATTTTATTTTGTATTTTTTGGACACAATATGATCTCATGATCCAGGTGATAAATTCCATAGAGTTCCATTGTGTTTCTTGAACATTCAATTTTTTCATGTTTGGTTCTACACCTCGGGTAGAAAAAGACAAACATTGCTTCTATTTATTGTTTATTTTTTTGTAACTAAAATGTGTCTAACCTGTAAGCAAGATATAACATGTCACTCTTCATACCTTTGAGCAAAATTCTTATTTCTATCTTGATTATGGAGGCTATTATTTTTATTCCTTGTGTTGGCAGTTTTTCTTTTCTCTTGGAATAATTCTAGAATAGTTGTTGAATTTTCCCCATTGATGTCAACCTGGTCACTAAATTATTTTGTATAATGATTTTTCATGCTAAGGTGACTCAAGTGGAGGGGATTTTCTCTTTGATAGATATTTCCATAATATCTTTAGTTTGTGTCTCTAAGGTGTATTTTATTCTCTTAATAAATTACTTGTTGGATTTTCTAGGCCCTTGGTGAACTCATGCTTCTCAAGTAGGGGATCTATAGGTAAGGTAATCTGAATGTGTTTTTCAAACTGACTAACCTATGGATCCTAACACTACAATTTTGATACTTCCCGACAACAATGCCAAAATGGTGAGCAAAAATTATATTTTGAAAATAGTTATTTTTTTCTTTAATTATCAATATGGTAGTTCATAAACTTGTGAGTGCCACACATAGTATATGCTTGTAGTGTGGGGAATGAGTCCCTATGTACCTATTGGTTTGGTGGGGGAGTTGTTTTTCATGTATTTTCAGTTCATCCAAACCCCAAAAAACTAAGTGCAGGAAAAAAATAAATAAACTACAATTTAAAATAACTAAAAGATAAGAACACAATTGAAATTAAGATGCTAAGAAATTGCAAGAATTTAAACACACTTGCAAAAATGAATAAAGTAGGAAATTCACACTTGCAAAAATAAATAAAGCAAGAAATTGTAGAAATAAATAAAGCAGTAAATTACAAAAATAAATAAATTAGGAAATAAATACAAAAAATAATAAAGCAAAAATAAAATAAATAGGGAAGGATTACTAACTAGAGTGGGTCCAAGCTCCCTTAAATGGTTCATCCGGTTGACTACGTAAAAATCACACTCTTAATCCATGCAAATAAAAGAACACTTTATAAATTATGCAGTACACTTGGAGATTCAGAACTGGTCCTCTCAAAAATTGCTTGCATTCTTATATAGAACACAGCCAATCCTATTATAAAAATAGCTTATTCTATTTTAACCATGCGACGTGATTTTCTACAGCTAATTCATGCATAGTTGTTATTTTCTTCTATTAAAAGCATGGTCACTTGATTTTAATCACCAAATGATAAGCACAATGCTCTGTAGGAGTATACAACAAACTATTTTTAAAAATAGTGCTTTTATTAAAAACTACATGGTCAACCAATCAACCAATCAACAATCAATATTTAAAATATAAGCGCTTATTCTATTTTAACCATAATTCATGATTTAAATTTAATATGCATAGATAAGAATGATTCTCCCTTATTTTCTGCAACTTCCTTAAAAATCACATGGTCAATTGGTCAATCGATCAACCTTGAATATAGCTCCTATATTCTTGCTAGATGTAGGTGCTTTCCATCTTGTCATAATACAGGAACTAGAAGATAGACATCGACATACAGGAACCTGCCTATCATTGGGATATAGGTGCCTACATGTCTCTGGGATACAGACGTCTGCCTCTACCATTCACTATAGTTCTCTTTAAGATGTCTTCATGCATTACCAGGTCTGAATGGGATGTTGACTCAAAAATGCCAAATTAGTAGCAAAAACCTGCATCTATGCATATTTTCCACTAAAAACACCAATCAAGCATAATACTTCATTTTCTATTAAATATATGCAAAATTTATATAAAAATGCATCTCTAATGCTAATTAAACCAATAATGATGCCCTTGCAAATGTAAATGAAATGAGCATTTTTGGTGCTCATCAAGTTTTCCCTTGTTGAGGATAGATCTCAAAATTACTATTAACCAGACTAGTGGCTTTCTCTAAGGAGTCTTTGACTATTTTTGGGTGGGAAATCTATGAGCTATATAAAAATTGGATTTCCAAAATATTTGTCTCCATAGAATCATCCACATCCTTTAAATCATCTTCCAATGCAAGTTTGAAAACCTATTATCTAAATATGTTTACTTATCTATAGGTTTCATTTTCTTAGTAACATACTTTTTTAGGAGCCTAAAATGCCTCTTGACCTTGATCCTACTTTGTTTTCTTCAAGACTACATATTTGTAATCTTTTACTAAGTGACTGTATTCATGACATACCCGACATATAAAGGGAATGTTTTGATAATTAACCTCTTGATCCAAAGTTTCTTCCCCAAATTGTAAAATTATTATTTTTTGGTAAGGGGTTATTAAAATTTATGAGAACACAAATCCAAGCATAAATAAAATGCTCAAACCATATTGTGCTATCTACTATCATCATGTAGGTGCCTAAAGTATTACCAATTGTTGAGAAGACTATAGGATTCTAGAATTCAGCTAGTAAACCAAAAATTCTAACCCATACAAGTCTTACTGAAGTCATTTCCTCTTCAGCCTTAAATAAAGCATACCAGAGTTTCATGAAAAAATCAACACGACCAAAAAACCAAATACCACCCTAGAATATTTATTTTTTATCCTCCTTATTATAAAATAAAATCAAAAAATACCCATTAAGATATTCTAAGATACTAAACTAACCTAGAGTTTGTCATTTGCTTCAAAGCCCAAATTTTAAAAGTAGGTAAGGATGGTCGAAAGCCCAAGAATCGATAGATCAACCTCATTGCTCCATTGTAGCAACATCCTAAATTTTATATCATTATAGATTAACAACTAGAGATTCATCTACCGCTCACATGCAACCAAAGTCTATTTTCCTAGGATCAATCCTTGGCATGCGAAGAGGTTGACACAAAAAACTCCATCAACTAGTTAGAATTATTGGAGGTTGAGCACCCCTTACAACATCTTTAAAATTAATTCTAACTATAAATCCACCTAATCCCTTCCTTGCATCCTCCCTCATTCCACCGACTGTCTTCAAACCCTTCTACAGCTCTTGCTCTTCAAACCCTTCTCAAGAATTCAACATCATATGTTTTTTAAAAAAATAGGAACTTGAAATCTATCATTCAAAACTTAGGGAGACATAATGTAGACTACATGAGAGGAAATTGATTCAGAATAATAGAAATATTATCAAGAGGAATTTTTCAACATAAAATATATTATGGAAGGATTCAATATCAAAATTAATTTTACATTCTTCATCAATAATGCAAGATAACTTCAAATAGATATAATCATGTGGTTCAAAAAGAAAAATACCTTTGGTACATAGATTCTAGTGCTAGTCATCATATGACAAACAGTTTATAATGGTTTGATTGTTTAGAGGTCAAAGATAATTTTAGTTTGAAAATTGTAGATGGTAAGATCTATCTTGTTCATGGAAGTGGATGTGTAACACCTAGTACACCATTATTAGACTTTGTGTTACATGATGTCATGTATGTTCCTAGATTGACAACTAATCTCATTTCAGTGACTAAGCTAGTAGAAAGCAAAATATTGATTGAGTTCAAATATATAAATGGAGTTAATAAGTGTCTCATTAAGAATCAAAATGAGATAGAAGCTATAGGGTCAATTAAAAATAGAATATATGCTTTAGACTCAATTGGATTCTCTCAAGATATTTTTCTAGTTCAAAATAACATTGTTGAATATTCTGAGAGACATATTGTGGGAAATGAGAGTCAAGAATATTTCTACCATAGAATACGTTGGGTTAGTCCAAAATTCAAGATGATGAAAAATATGCGAGGAAAACAACAAGTTGCACTTCAAATCCATCTACAAGTCAAAGAACAAAATGGTGAAGACGATTAAAAACCAGGCCAAGATCAAATCTATTGCAAATTCACATGAAGGATGAAAATTATATTGAAGACACAGTCTTCAATAACCAAATAATGTAATACAAGAGGGTGTTGGATAATATTACATTATTTAGTACATGCCAATTTACCACCTTAGTACATTATTGTAAATATTAGATTAGGATCATGTCTTAGATTAGTGAGTGAGTTAATATTTCATGTAATGTAATAATGTGTAGGAAATGCATGTGTCATGTAAATATGTGTGCAAGTGTTATGAGTGTAGATGTGCACAAGTGTCTAATATGTAAGTGTGCACATGTGTCCTTAGAATAGGAAAATGAAGAGTTATTAAGAAGAGTGAAGGTCAAGAGTGCAACATATGAAGAGTCACATACAATTATATATTTGTGACTAAGCATTGTAATATTATGAAGGTGAATCGAATGTGCAAAGCTTTATGCTTGCATTAGTAGACCTTTATTAGATAACATTTTTAGTATTTTCATGTGCAATATTATGAGCATGTTTATGTGAGTATTCTTATGAGTTATTCAATTTGTTATTACATTCTAAGATATTATTTGGTTCATTATATTGCAACTTCATTATATTAGATCCTATGATTATTTTTCCGTAATAGTTTATATTAAGTATTATAGTATCAAAAGCTAAAAAATTTAAAGTTCATCCATTATTTTTTTGATGTCCTTTCCTTCAACAAGGTTGGTAATTTAAAGTTCATCTAGAATGATCATTTATGTTAATCTATTTTTTGAATTTTAAACCTATGCAAGCTAAACATGGACATGCCATCAATTACCATGTGGGATCAAAAGTAAAAGGATAAGGCTTCAACTAAACATCAAATAAAAAATTTATAGAATCACCCTCATTGACCAACCACCTATTATGTTTGTCGATCAATTGCAAACTCCCTAATATGAAGTTCCATATTGTTGAGCCCCTAGGTACAGTTCATTTTCTATATAACTTTTTTGGATTAATATAACCTTAAATATTTTAGAGTAACATATTTGTCCAACTCTTTCCTTGATCTTTGAATAATCTCTAGCCATGTGTTTTCCCTAATGGAATACTCAAAAGTTTATAATTTTCAATCTTACACCTCTAATATTATTTTCTTTTTAAATCCTATCTCGCTTAACAAGTGGAAATCTAAATCTTTACTCATCTTTCCAAACAAAATATATTTTAACTTTATTAAGGTTGGATGCTATGCCTATTGGTAATCTTGAAACTGACATCATATATATGGAGATAGATTATAATAGTCTTTATGAATTGTAGCCTTCCACTAATGGTTAAGAACTTAGATTTTCCCTACCTAACAAGATTTTATTCTATGCAAAATTGAATCGCAAAGCTCCTTCTTTCCTTTCTTAGATAAAGGAATACCTAGATATGTTTATGGTAATTTTCTTACTTTAACCCCTAAAATACCCATAGAAATCCATTGTAAATCTAGGATAATGTTAATGAAAATATCTTGTATTTTAGAGTATCAACCAATTATCTAACAACCTACTTATAACATGATATCATTGGTTCCTCACATATTTTTGTATAATTTATCATTGATATAACCTTTTAATTAAGAAATTTTGTGCAATTTTTGTATCATTGTTTTAACCTTCTCATACAATTTTTTTTACTACTTTTTTGTTTATTTTCATCTTTCTATGTTGTGTTAATCTCTATCTTAGTGTACTACCCCTTTTCACATATTGGTACTAGAGTTTGGAGATTAGGAAGTGGAAAAGTGAAGAGTTTGAATATTTTGTTCTCTTTAATCAAAGAATTCAAAATTCAAGTTTATGGAGGAAAATTTCATACACTAATATTTTAGCTATCATGGCTTACTGTAATACTTCATTTCCCATTGTATAATTTAAAAGATAAATTTATGTTTATTAGTGCATAAATATGATAATTGTATTGATTTCCATGGAAGTATACATTTTTTTAGAAAATTAATACAAGGAACTATTGTGAGAGCATCCAAATTATTATAGGTAGGGTAACTACCAACCATATATAATTGACACAAATTGCACATAAAGGAGGAAAATAAAGAAGAAATAGTGAGCCGATAGAGGAATAAGAGGAAAGGGGTAGTAATCCTATAAGGAGAGAAAACAAGGGAGATAAAGGGCTTATGTAAATGTGTTTAAGAGAAAGAATGACAATATAAATTTGGAATAAAAATAATATGTAGTCAATAGTCATATATAACAAAAAAATCATATTCAAAACTAATCTACTTTTCTTATGTATATAAAATGGTGAATGCATTGTGCTATTATAATTATATGTTGTATATGCATGCATTATGTAATATTTAGGTATAGTTGTGTGAGAATACCAAGTAGTAGTGGTTATTCCATCCCTTGGGATAGATATCATAGTTCAAAAATGCTACATAAAATCCTACTTACCTTGAGATTATCATTTGAACAAATACCATGAAATGTTGTTCAAGTGACATGTCATTGAAGTGGAAGTTGCACCAACTTGAAAGCATTGTTGTCATATAACATCAATGCATTATCTTTTACCTTGGCCATTTTGGGGTATTGTGGTCTTGGTAAGTATCGTCTTTCCAATTTCCATCTTGTCATCTCAGAAACCATTGTATTACCAATTGCCATCATGTTTTCTTGCCAATTTCCATGTTACCATCTTTGCAAATGTTGTCTTTCCAATTGTCTTTTTGTCATCTAGTGCATGCAAATCAGAATGAAACTAAATATTACACTATGGATATGAGTGAACCATAAATCCTTTGTTTCTAGAGGTTGTTATTGTTCAATTGACCTACTTTGTCTAGACTACATCATTTGGTTTTAGATCCAAATATAAAATTTTCAAAAAAATGGCACGGTAAGGAAAAGGAGGCCGCATGGTTTGAGACCTCGACCAATGAATATAGATAAAATATTGAGAGGATTCACCAATAGGCTAGATGCAACTGAGACTACCCAACGAAGAGGCATTCATATTGAAGATGTTAGTGACAATGAATAGGAGACTGGTCATCTAAAATCTCAATATGAAGATCCAAAAGAAAAATAGAAGCAACAGTTGATTTAGGCGATCTCAAATATGGAAAGTAAACCAAAGGTAGATCTCTTAAATTTAAAGGAAGTTTAAACCTAGAATAATTGATTGATTGAATAATGGACATGGATAGATTCTTTGAATATGAATCTATGAAGGATGTAAAATGGATCAAATTTGCATGCACATGACTAAAGGAACATGCTTCAATTTAGTGGGATCATGTCCAAATAGAAATACAATGAAAAGAAAAGCATAGAATCCAAACTTGGGATACGTTTGTAGCCACATTAAGATCAAAATTTCTACTTGCTAATTATTAGATCAGATTTTTTAGGAGACTCTAAAACATCAAGCAAAATGAGTTGGCAATAGAAGAACACAAAATAATTCTATAAATTTACTATAAGAGAAGGTCATATAGAATATGGTGAGGATAATATGGTAAGATAAGTAAATATAATAAGATTGTTCATACAATATGAAATCATTATGATTTGAATTAAAACAATTGAGGAGGCATATCAACATGTGCTCAAGGTAGAGGAAAAGTTATTGTGTAGGAAATAAAATAATTCTTGATAAAGAGAATAGTTCTCTAGAGGAAGAGAACAATAAAATCATTGTAGAGGGTAAAATATGAAAGAAGGATAAGGTAGTACTTCTCAATGTAATTTTAACTAGAGCACCATAGAAAGTACAAATTTCTCAATAGAAATAGGTTGTTATGGTAGAGGAAGGGGTAGAGGATTCCTCAAAAAATATTTCAAGTATGAAGAAGTTGGTCATTAGTCATTTGAATGTCCAATACTAGAGTAGGGCATTGGTAAATGAAAAGAAATTAGAAATGATATTTGTAGACACCAAAACAGCACCAATCTGATTATGTGACTGCAAACACTGATCGCACTAACACACACAGCCCCCAAGGCAGCCCCCAGAGGTTAAACAATGGTTCCAACCACTCGCACAGCAGTTTTGCAAGTCAAAGATCAATTTGGCACCTTTTAGACACTCTGCTTCTTATTCGCTCCACCCAGGGACGAGTGCTGATTAGTACTCGTTTCACCCAGAGACGATTACCAGCGCTCGCTTCGGGGTGGGATGAACACCAGGTTTGACCAGCAAAAAGTCAGATCTCGATGCATGACAACTCAGAACTGCCACTTAGCTTTCCTTGCATGGCATAGGAGTGCGAGTGAGTTCTTTTGACAACTCATATCTGCCAATTGACTCTCCCTTCACTGCATGGTAATGGGAGTGAACTTTTTAAGACAACTCAAATTTGCCACTTAGCTATCCCTTCATTGCATGGGAGTGTGAGTGAGTTTTTCTAAACATACAAAGATACGCACAGAGGCAGTTAAGAAGCCCTTGATCAAGAAGAAATCTTCTCTTCACAAAAAAAAGCACTCATGCAAAGAAACACTTTTGCATGTTAATTCAAAGAGACCCCTTGGGTCTATAAAATGGTGAGCTTCCTCACCCAAAAGAGATACAGAGAAGAAGCATTTTGAGCGACGAAGTGCTGCTAATTTACTTACTTGCGATTTGTGCTTTCAACATCCATAATCTCTTAATCGAAAGAGAGGTTATTGGGTGACTTTTGAAGGCACGAATCAAGAACCAAAACCCAATTTTTCTGACCACAATATCCTACCAATTTGTCGACAACACATCACATCAGGTTTCGGACCCATCCCAAGCGGATTGGTGTCGAAACAAAGTTTCACCCGTGGGTGGTTTTCCTTCGGGCACCCCCCGCCTTATTGCTTTTGGTGACTATTTCTTTTGCAGTATTTAGCTAGTTTCATGATTATGCTTTTGTCAAGTTTTTAGTTTATTTAGACTCATTTTAACCATCGTTCTATTTAACTTTTATTTTTCATACACAGGTGCTACTGATTCTTTGTTTGTTTCTTTGAATGCAGATTTGCAGCATTAGAGGAGCAGCGAGGAATCTACCTTTACCAACGCAAGCGACGGCAATGTTTTGGTTCGCCCATCTTATATGTGGGCACGCGGAAGAAGGAATTCTAAAACAAGTTTTAAAAGACCAACATTTAACGCTCCTATCCCCTAAAAAGGAAGGAGACGCCTTGTAACACAAATTTATAAAGCATATCAATAAAAGGGCCAATTTTTATATTGCTTTGATATCTTGTGTTCATGTTCTTTCTTTTTACACATTTTTCAATAACATAGGGTTTAAGCATTATTTTAGTTTTGTTTACATTGCATTTTTAGTTTATCCTTTTTGTTTCCGAAATCTCGTGTTTTCAATGGCAATCACGGTGGGACCTCTATCCTCTATTTTTTAGGTTAGATTCCTAATCTGAAATTGCTTGTTTTTTTACAGGTACCTATTTTTCAACATCAAACTATTATTCGTCTCTGTAAGTGACGATGACAAAATTGTTATTCGTTTCACCTAGGGACGAATAAGCATTCGTCTCACCCTAGAATGAATACTGTTCTGATATTTGCCTCACCCAGGGATGAGTATAGTTCTGTGCATTTTTTAGAGCAAATCAGAAACATCCTGTTGGGCAAAGAAGAGGTAGGCGTTTTTAAAGCTTCTGTAAAATTTCTGTTTTTTCTATTTTTTGGTTTTTAGTTTTGTATGGCTTAGGGAAAGATTTCTTTTTCGTTTTCTTGTTTCAATTTTTGCAAATTAAAATGAACCCCACACACCACGTGGTATTTGAAACACAAGGCATTGGTCGTAAAACCCCAACCCTTCAGCAAGACCAAAGATGGATTCCATTATCACTTTGGCTTGAGATATTGCATCCATTACCCCGATCGTGACTGTTGCTATACGTAAATCCTGACGAAAGCTGATCGAGTGTAGCTAGGGTGATTCCTAGCGCATGAGGATAAGTCTTCTATGGTAGGTGTCATAAACAGAGCGATTCCCCTTCCATACTACCTATGTTCCACGTATCATCTGCTCTCACGTACCTATAGTCTCCCTCACGTAAGGGCGGGTATATAGAGAGGTTGGTATATCGGTCCGGCAATGGTATATTGAAGGGGCGACCATTTTGGGAGTCATAAGAGCCTTCATAATTGCATTTAAATGTTTCACAAAAAATTTCAAAAACAACAAAAACACACTAAACCAGATTTAGGGCACACTATTAATCTTTAAAAGAGATAATCATTGCTTGTGTGTGTATGCTATTTTCTATTTAGACAAAAAAAATCATAAAAACTACCTGATGATGGGGTCTTCCATGTTTCAGAGTCGCCAGATTTTGATGAGCCTGAGTCACAGGCTGACATAACCCTATTCTTCGATGGTTCTAAATGTGAGCAAGGGGGTGGTGCGGGAATTGTATTCTTCACTCTGCAAGGCACTCCAATGCCCTTGTCATTTAAATTAGACTTCCTATGCACCAATAACAATGCAGAATACGAAGCCTTGCTCATAGGTCTTCAGACAACAATCACCATGAACATTAAATGATTGAACATCTTTGGTGATTCGCTGTTAATTGTCAATCAAGTAAAGGGGATATTCCAATGTAAATGTCCAATTTTGCAGGCCTACAAAGCCCTTGTGGACAAATTCTTGACACAACTTGAATGGTATGACATCAAGGCACTCCCTCGATCATCAAATCGTTTTGCGGATACTATGGCCTCCTTGGGGTCACTAATCCTGCAAGACCCTTCTGGTGAAATGACAACCATTCAGGTTAAAAAATTATCACAATCTACGATGGAGCGTGCAAGCTCTGATCTAACGCCAAGAATCCACCTGATCCAGATTGAACCATCTCCAGAAAGTTCTCTCAAATTCAAGATTGTTTGAATCAAGCCAATTGGGGGTCCTTGTTCTCCTCGACCCCTCTTACTAGCAACACCACGTTGTTTTTACAAGTTCTTTCCTGCTCAGATTTTGTTTGGGATGGACTTCAAGAGGGATTGGTCATTCATACTATCAAGGTTTTTGATCAACAAGATTGGTACACACCCATTCGAGATTACCTCAAGCTAGGTAATCTCCCACTTGGATTGACACAAGCCGCAAAAAGATCATTCAAATAGAAAGCGGCAAAGCATGTCTTGTTAGGAGACATTTTGTATTGTCATAATTATGAAGGAATCCTCCTTCGTTGTTTGGACCAGCAAGAGTCCGCTTGGGTGATCACCCAAGCTCATGATGGTACATGTGGTGGCCATTTCAGTGGTATGGCCATCGCAAAGCACATTCTTCACATGGGTTACCATGTCGAACATGGCTCTAGAGGCACCTCCTTGAGGGGCACTCCAACCCATACAGTCATAAGACATGGCTCTAGAGGCACCTCCTTAAGGGGCACTCCAACTCATGCCATCAATAGACAATACTATAGAACCCCCTCCCTAAGGGGAACTCCTAAGCAACAAGAATCTTTTCAAGAAAATAACCAATATGTAGCACTTGGTCTAAGTACAAGGCCTCCCTTGGAAGTTCGTTTTGGGTGGCCTAGTGATGAAGCATTGTGTACTGCTCTAGAACAAAAAAGGGTCCAAAAGGAGGAACCATATGATTTTGTTGCTCCTAATTTACCCCCGATTAATGTCGAACACAGTAGACCATATCTAGAACATTAGGTTCTCCCGACAGGGCAAGACAATTCTGCCCACACTTTTTATGCATATCACAGAGAGAGTGAGGAGGATTACTACGTTCCTCAAGAATAGTACTCAGTGCAGAAATGATGCACGTCTGCACCTGCTTTATATCCAGATCGCTCATTGAGACCAGAGCTTCAAGTTAATGCTGCCAACCTCGACAGAGGGAAGCAACATATAGGGGTCTCAGAGCACCATGATCAAAATAGATATGTAGGGGAGACATCTAGGCCTCTTAAACAAGAGACGATGGAACAAAATGACTTGGCATTTGCCCAACTAGCCGCTCGCCAAGCGCAAATCACATGGCTTAGGCAAGACCAACAAAAATTAGAACATTTGTGTCGCCTTAATCAAGAGCGCATTCAGCGTCAGACAGTTGAATTGCTTCACAACAATGCGCTTGAGAAGGCCCCAGTTCCTCGTGCACAGCAATCTGAGATGTATGTGAGGCACAACCCCTTAGTGCGAGATAGGTCTCCACGACGTCAGCAAGCACTACCTCCAAGACCTCCTAGACCTGAGCGGGAGGCCACTCCCCGCAACCGTGATGGGCATCCTCCGCGGGCACCCATCCATGTTTACAGGCCTAGGCCAAACACTCCTCAAGAAGATTATGAGGATTATGACCAAGAAGAAGAGCGGGCTGAAACGCCCTATCAAGGCAGAAGGGATGCTACCCATTTATCCATCCAAAGGCCTCAAGTTCCCCGCAACCCACAACGGGAACAAACCAAGGAGGAGGAGATTACGTCCTCCGATGCATACAAAGTGTTGTTAGAACGCTTGGAGACTATGGAACTCAAGACTGTTGGGCCCCAAAAGCCTACCTTACGCCAACTCCGTAGTCATCCGGTGCATCCATCAGTTCCAGCACCTCCATACCCCGAACATTTCAAGCTGCCCCAGTTGGCACTCTTTAAAGGGGATGAAGATGCTCAAGAGCATGTGACTCGATTTTTGAGCCAATGCTTTGGTATACAAGACAATGATGCATTGCTATTAAGAACATTCATAACCACATTCACAGGATCTGCCTCGAATTGGTTTACCCATCTACCGAAGCATAGCATCTACAACTTGGATCAGCTAGTGGACGCGTTCCTAGAACGTTTTGCTTTCAATACAAAGAAAAAGGCGTCACTAAGTGATCTAGCTAGCCTCAAGCAGTATGAGGAGGAATCTATGGTGGCATATGGGAATCGATGGAGGACGGTGCTTTCAAAGTTGTCCTACCTCCCTCCTATGTCCGACCTAACTCAAATGTTCGCAAAGAGCTGTTTGCGAAAGATCTCTGTGCTATTGCAACTGCAGCAATACGCCACTTTAGAAGAAGCTCTGGCGCAAGCTAGAGTTATCGAAGAGATCAAGATACAGGATGGCAAAATTGCCAAGCCTAAGAAAAAAGAGTGGAATAAGAGCACCAAAATAGGGAATACGCAACAGACACCCACCGCGGTCAATCAAGTTGCTATCAATGCCCCTACGCCTGCCCAAGCAACACAGCCTCCAAAGGCTAATTATCAGGCGGTGCCTCACAATAACTATGAGAAAGATAATAAAAAATAAGATCAAAATCAGCAGCGTCACCCTAGGCGGCAATTTACACCATACACTGAGTCTAGGGACTCCTTGTTTGACCGTTTGTCAGCGGCAAACTTGATTAATCTGCCAGAGATTCCAACAATCGATCCTAATGCGCCAAAGCCTAAGGGCTATAGAGAGGATCTTTTCTATAGATTCCACAGAAGGAAAGGGCATGACCTTAATGTCTGTTGGACGTTTAAAGGTTTAGTGCAAGATCTCATTGATAATAACACATTGGTAGTGGATAACCCCATCGCACCCAACAACCAACAAATGGGTGTTTTCAAAGATCCTTTACCCACACATGATGCACAAGCAAAACCTCTTCATGTCAACGAAGTGCAACAGAGTTGCCCCATGGAGGGGTATGTTGGGATGATTAGCATTGTGACAAGAAACAAGAGACACCCAGGAGCTGCCCCCGCGATAGCCACCAGGGAAGTTCCACCCATGTCACAACCTCAACCGAATCCTACACAGTTGCCCCCGCCTAGACCAGTGGCCACGATTCGAACTAGACTTACTCAAAGTCTATGGACCACATCGGCTAGGCTCTCCATTTATGAGCTTATTCAACAATCGACGCCCCATCGGGAAGCTCTTATGGAGATATTAAAGGCAATTGAGTTGCAACCCCACGAAGCGGATTCGTTCAACAATTTTGTGGGGCATGTCAAATAGTGTACTGAACCAGTCATTACCTTCAGGGAAGATGAGCTAAAAATGGTGACTGGAGATGTAGCGGATCCACCCCTGCACGTTATTGCACGGGTCAACGGGACTCCGTACAAGCGGGTGTTGGTAGACACTGGTTCGTCCAGTAACATTATTACAACCGTTGCACTAAAACATTTGAAGTCTGCCAGCCTCTCACATTGCACCTTCCACTTATACCCTTCGAGCATTTAATGATGCGATATGCTCGATAGTTGGCACAATTGTCCTACCCATACAAGTGGGACAAAAGACCATTCATACGTTGTGCCACATTTTAGAAGGTGAGATGGCTTACAATATCTTGCTTGGGCGGCCTTGGATCCGGGATATGAAGTGTGTCCCTTCAATTGCTCATCAATGTTTGAAGTATACATTTGAAGGACAAGTGCACGTGGTCCCCATAGATTTGGAACCTTTTAAATATTGCAACTCAATGCAAATCATGCCGCAGTCGACCCTCCCTTCAACGCATGTGGATTTCCAGTTAAATCCATCTAAAAGGGGTCCGACTAAGCAAGAATCTCCATTACCAAATCAATCAAATTCCTAGGCGGGTTCATCTTCTTCATCCAGTCCTCCCACAATGATGCCACCTACGGTGGCCACACCAACGGACAAAGGAAAGAAGCCCCTGGAAGCGGAACCACCTCTAGTCTCCAACATCTCTACAGAAGAGACGCCTAATAGAATGGAAGTTGAGACGCCTAGTTCACCCCACATGGAGTGGACTCAAGGAGAACTCCCATTCGCTTCCTCTCAATCGCCAACGATTACTGTTGAGATGTCTAACACAGGCATGGGGGAGTATATAGTGCGCAATGTTGTTGCAACGCCCACACTTCGGTCTATGCAAGACATGGGAAGACCTCGACTCCCCATAGGCTCCGTGGTTCCTTTAGGCTACCCACCTAATCAGACAAACTTTATTTTTGGGGGCCTGGATCATGGCGTTGAACCTTCCCGACAAGAAGAGGAAGATGAAGATCCCTTTGTGGAAGATGTCAACTATCTGGCTAACCCAGACTTCGCATTACGATATCTTAGCCAATGCAATTGGCATGGATATGGGTTAGGCAGGTATGAACAAGGAATGCGTGTTTTGTGCCAACCAAGATACCAAATGCCTTATGACAAGTCAGGAGTAGGGTTTAATCACCCTTTGCCCCTCGACATCTTGGTCGAAAACATGCAAAGCCTAGGGATAGGCAACAAGGATGGGTTGGCATCGGATCCATATGCCAATCCAAATACAACTTATACATTGGGGGATTATTTCCCATTACAAACAAATAACCTTGTTGACCTCAACAACCCTTTCCCTATGGCCGAACAAGGAGAAACCTCATGGACTCACCCACAAGGGGAAGATGGACAAGACCACGAAGGGTCTTCTGAAGATGAGTCGAGTACAATCATTCACACGAATATCCAATGAATGACGATCAGGAAAGCTTCCTGATGATGTTCCCATTGAATGATCCCAGTGAGCATAGGCTACCTCAACAACAACAATATCCTTTGGACATAGATGACATGTTTGAACACTTACACATAGGTCCAAGACATAGGTGGCATTTCAACCCGGCGTAGTTATAGCAATTATTGCACCCGCCACTCTAGGTATACAGAGAGCATCTTCCGCCTGGAGACCCTATCAAACCATCAGTGCCTAGGGCAGACCCTATTTGCAGGTCCACGCATAGGGCTGATCCCTTTGTGCCAGTGCCTACAGAGCCAGATCCAACGCACCAAGAACATCCCGAATGTCAGAGTTGTCACATTTGCGGTAATGGAGATTACAATCATTTCATCAACATGGTCTCCATTGACTTGACTGCCCCCATCCATGATCCAGCCAATCCAACACGATCATTGCATCTAGACATAGAGGCTATAGATTGGGATCGCGCTGACACACCACCATCTCCATCAGAGTATTGGCCTTGCGGTGGGATGTTTCATTTCACTCCAGGACAGACTCAGGATGTCTTCCATGCTAGAAGAGGAACTTGACGTTCCTAATGATGATCTTAATTCAGCAAACGATATCCATCTGATCCCAATTCCACACCAGTTGGAAGACGGATCCCATATGTCGGTCGAAGCAACGACTGATGTAGACATCGACACAGATCCAACGAATCCATGGATTCTCAAGTAGGGGTAAGTCTTTCCCCCGAAGAGCGAGCCGATTATGTTGCCCTTCTTAAGGAAAAGAAGGAGGTTTTTGCATGGTCATACAAGGATATGCCGGGACTAGACCCACAGCTAGTCACGCATAATTTAACGCTTGATCCGACAATCAAGCCAGTAAAGCAAAAACTATGCAAGATGCACCCAACAATGGCCTTAATGGTAAAATATGAGTTACAAAAGTTGTTGGATGCCCAGTTTGTCATCTGTGTGGATTATCCTCCATGGTTGTCTAACATGGTTCCCATCAAGAAGCCCGATGGGAGGATTCGCATATGCACCGATTTTTGAGATCTTAACAAAGCGAGTCCTAAGGATGATTTTCCCTTGCCAAGCATCGACGCGTTGGTAGACGCTACAGCGGGCCACGAAATGCTTTCCCTTATGGATGGTTTCTCAGGATACAATCGGATTCGTATCAATCCTGAGGACCAACTAAAAATGGCATTCACAACGCCTTGGGGGACATTTTGCTATAAGGTCATGCCTTTTGGCCTTAAAAATGCCGGAGCCACCTACCAACGTGCCATGACGTACATCTTTCATGATTACATGCACAAAACTTTGGAAGATTACATGGATGATTTGTTGGCCAAATCTCTTTTGCGCCCAGATCACCTCGGTGACTTGAGCAAGGTCCTTGATCGCCTCATTGAACATAAAGTCAGACTAAACCCCAAGAAGTGCATCTTTGGCGTCACCTCTGGAAAGCTCTTGGGTTTCATAGTCTCCAAACGAGGAATTGAGGTCGACCCAAACAAAGTCAAGGCAATCCTTGAAATGCGTCCCCCAACCACCATCAAGCAGCTCAAGAGTCTACGAGGAAAGGTTGCGTCGATCAAGCGCTTCATAGCATAGTTATCTGACAAATGCCGACCCATGAATAAATTATTGCATAAGGGGGTCACATTTCATTGGGATGACGAGTGCCAGTCTGCCTTTGATGACATTAAATAGTACTTGGCTTCACCGCCAGTATTGGCACCACCTAGACCAGGAGTGCCATTCTATTTATACATCTCAGCCACTGAGGTGGCACTGGGTGCCATGCTATCCCAAAAAAATGAACTTCACAAAGAATAGGCTACATACTATCTTAGCCGCACCTTGGTCAGTTATGAACTTAACTATGCATACGTTGAAAAGCTCTACTTGGCAGTGGTGTTTGCTACCAAAAAGCTATGCCACTACATGCTCAGTAATAAGACGTATGTTGTGTCTAAGGAGAATCCATTGCGATACATGATGAGTCATACTTATCATAGTAGCCGCACGGCGAAATGGATCATGTTGTTGATGGAGTTTGACATAGAGTTCATTGGACAAAAATCCATAAAAGGTCAAGTCATCGCCGATCAACTAGCTGAGGCTCCTCTTGAAGACGATCAGCCTCTGACTTTTGAACTACCTGATGATGGGGTCTTCCATGTTTCAGAGTCGCCAGATTCTGATGAGCCTGAGTCACAGGCTGACATAACCCTATTCTTCGATGGTTCTAAATGTGAGCAAGGGGGTGGCACGGGAATTGTATTCTTCACTCCACAAGGTGCTCCAATGCCCTTGTCATTTAAATTAGACTTTCCGTGCACCAACAACAATGCAGAATACGAAGCCTTGCTCATAGGTCTTCAGACAACAATCACCATGAACATTAAATGATTGAACATCTTTGGTGATTCGTTGTTAATTGTCAATCAAGTAAAGGGGATATTCCAATGTAAATGTCCAGTTTTGCAGGCCTATAAAGCCCTTGTGGACAAATTCCTGGCACAACTTGAATGGTATGACATCGAGGCACTCCCTCGATCATCAAATCATTTTGCGGATACTATGGCCTCCTTGGGGTCACTCATCCCGCAAGACCCTTCTGGTGAAATGACAACCATTCAGGTTAAAACATTATCGCAATCTGCGATGGAGCGTGCAAGCTCTGATCTGACGCCAGGAATCCACCTGATCCAGATTGAACCATCTCTGGATAAGTTCTCTCGAATTCGAGATTGTTTGACTCAAGCCAATTGGGGGTCCTTGTTCTCCCCGACCCCTCTTACTAGCAACACCACGTTGTTTTTACAAGTTCTTTCCTGCTCAGCTTTTGTTTGGGATGGACTTCAAGAGGGATTGGCCGTTCATACTATCGAGGTTTCTGATCAGCAAGATTGGTACACACCCATTCGGGATTACCTCAAGCTAGGTAATCTCCCACTTGGATTGACACAAGCCACGAAAAGATCATTCAAACAGAAAGCGGCAAAGCATGTCTTGTTAGGAGACATTTTGTATCATCAAAATTATGAAGGAATCCTCCTTCGTTGTTTGGACCAGGAAGAGTCCGCTTGGGCGATCACCCAAGCTCACGATGGTACATGTGGTGGCCACTTCAGCGGTATGGCCATCGCAAAGCGCATTCTTCGCATGGGTTATTATTGGCCATCTTTAGAGCGAGATTGTTGCGCATATGTGAAGAAGTGCATGAAGTGTCAGCACCATGCTAATTTGACACACGTACCTTCTCAGGCCTTGCAGCCGATTCAATCGGTTTGGCCTTTTTTGTAGTGGGGCTTTGATCTAATTGGAAAGATCTCCCCTGCGTCGTCTGGTCATCACACATTTATTTTAACGGCCACAGAGTACTTTACCAAATGGGTGGAAGCAATTTCGCTGACCACTACGACTGGATCCCGCATTGCGGAGTTTATTTTGCATAACATCATATGTCATTTTGGTATTCCATCCAAGATCCTGTCAGATAATGGGACACCATTCAAGAATAAATATGTGCGTGCTTTGACCACAAAGTACAAGATTCAGCATAGCTTTTCAACACCCTATTATCCGTAGGCAAATGGGCAAGCAGAGGCGTCAAACAAAATGCTAGTCGCCATTCTCAAAAAGATAGTTGCAGACAATCATAAAGACTGGCACATTCAGATCCCGCTTGCCCTATGGGCTTATCGCACCAGCATTCGAACGCCCACTGGGGCAACTCCATTTTCGCTGGTGTATGGCTCCGAGGCAGTCATGCCTTTTGAGTTGGAAATTCCTTCCCTACGCATTTCAATGCAAGAGTTCATCGATGATGACACTGCGTGACAGGCCCGGTTAGATCAACTGACGTTGCTCGATGAACGACGCGTTAATGCTCTCGAGCATTTGCGTATCTATCAAGAGCGACTTAAGAAAGCATACAACATGAAAGTCCACCTTAGGGAATTTTAGGTTGGTGACTTGGTCTTAAAAGAGAACCAAGAGAATTCTAATTTGCCGTCCCATCTACGGGACAAGTTCACGGCAAACTGGTTAGGTCCTTACATCATTGACAGTAGAATAGGACCCGAAACATACCGGCTTGCCTCTCTTGAAGGAATCAAGGAAACAGAACCCTTGAACATCATTCATTTGAGGCCATTCCACATCTAGAGAGCCATAGTCCAACTAAAAGCTCCAAGGATTATCATAATCGCTTGGTCAACCCTAAATGCCCCAAAGGTATCTATAAACCCTTTGGTCAAGACAAAAGCTCCAAGGATTATCATAATCGCTTGGTCAACCCTAAATGCCCCAAAGGTATCTATAAACCCTTTGGTCAAGACAAAAGCTCCAAGGATTATCATAATCGCTTGGTCAACCCTAAATGCTCCAAAGGTATCTATAAATCCTTTGGTCAAGACAAAAGCTCCAAGGATTATCATAATCGCTTGGTCATCCCTAAATGCCCCAAAGGTATCTATAAACCCTTTGGTCAACACCAAAAGCTCCAAGCGTTACCATAACTGCTTGGTCAACATAAATATTCAAAAATAAACAAAAACAATATAATAATCAAAAATCACAAAAACAATTGCATTTCAATTCCATGCATACTCAAAAAAAAAAAAACAAAATCACAAAAACAATTGCATTCCAATTCCATGCATTCTCATAAAAATCAAAATCACAAAAACAATTGCATTCCAATTCCATGCATTCTCATAAAAATCAAAATACAAAAATATAGGTTGCATTAGGCATCGCATCCATACATTATACATTTGCTAGGTCATACAAGTCAAAAGCACCATAGACAGTCATTACTTGGCAATTCCATCCTTTTCCACATCAGATCCATTTTCATAAATGCCTACATCTAGAATAGCACCATCGCCATTTTTAGCATCGTCAGTTGTCTCCTAATGTATATAGGGTTTTCGTCATTCAAATTGTCTTTAAATTTCTAGCCAAAACTGTACATAGTTAAGCAGATTTTACACGGGAAAGTTTTACTTGGATCACGCCTTGTTACGTAGCATCCCAACACAAATTAACACACATATAATAATTCCTAAGTTGTGTGAACGAAAGATGAAACCTGCATAGTAATCCAGGTCACCATAAGCGAAACGGCTATCTTGCTCATCCCCCTGTGCGAATGACCCTAGGAATGCTGAGAGTTGGCAAAAGGACAAGCATCCTCCCTACCCAATTCCCCATGAATCCCAAGTTCTCAAAAGTTGCAAAACATCAAAAATTTGCAAAATGTCAAAACACTAAAATTTGACATCCTACAGTGCACACATCAAAAGGCACAAACAATAGTGATTCTCATCACTCCATATCCAAATCCCTTGCTCAAAAAAAAAAAAAACAACACAAATAAAACAAAAATAAACAATGATTTTATCACTATAAAGGAGCAAGTATCCCAATACAATTGAAGAAAAGAAGGGAGTCGAACTTGAATCCCTGGAACTCTCAGCATTTCGACAGGTCATGAGGCAAGCTTCAGTACCGGTTTGGTTGATAGCCTATCGGTCACTGGCGGTAAACCTCCCGCATGACGATATATCTGTCACATTAACTTGTGTACAGATCAATGTTTGCATGTGGATGAGCTAGCTTATGGTATCCTAGATAGCATCGCAGATTAATCCGACTAAATACAATAAAGGAGTTAGTGGAGCTAATTAGGTGATCCTCAAGACAGGTTCGGTTGAAAGCCCATCCGGCACTCGGCGGTATCCCGACAAATACCACATAAACGAACTCAATTGCACACACAGGGATGTGAAATAACTTGGTTAAATTCAAGTCGGATTTAGACCTTGTTCAAAAGTCTCGCGAGATAAATGTACAGTCTTGGCTAGTTAGTTAAAATATCTCGCATCTCGGAAAAGCTTAACTACATTTTCAAACAACCGGTACATTTCATTCCGTACATCACCATCAAAAAATAGACAAAATACAAAAACAAAGTTTTCACATGCACAAGCATTCCACAAAGTTATCCCATTACTATAGCAAGTCAATCCAATTTTGTCTAGTCTATGGTGCATCGACAAATCATCAACAATTCATTTCATTCATTCCATATGCATACATCATACAAATTAGAACCATCGCATTCATAATCGCATATGCATACATCAATGTAAAAACATGCACATAAAAATAAATCATGAAAAATGTACAAACACCAAAAAGAGTCATCTGTATATATATATCATAACAAAATTGCCCGTAGGCTACAGTGCACCGGTCCTCGGACCTCGCTCCCATAATCCAAAAACTCAAAAACCCCCAGCCTAGGGCATCGGCCACCATGATCACGCAGGATCGGTGCGACGAGAACTACCCCTTGCAGTATCGGTCCTCTGGGACCTCTCAGGGCGACTGCTCGCCCCTGCATCACGCCCACTAGCGCCTCCCTCATCTCGTCGCCTGCGACGGGATGATGCCGACTGCTCTGTCCCGCTGTCTCTCGTCCGATACGACGAGCCACTCGTCGGAGGCTCTGGTATTCACCCACCAAGGCGGATAATCTCGCCCTCCATCTCCCGTCGATGCCGACTCCACTCTGCCTCCCGCCTATGGTAGTACGTGATTGCATCATCACGCTGTGCTAGCTGCACCCGCAGGAGATCCCTCTCCCGTGCAGCATCCGTATCACCCTCCTGTCGATGAGACGTAGCCCCTGTGCTCTCCCGCTCTACCAACTGTGTCCGCAGGTGATCCCTCTCCTACGTCATCTCCCCAAGCTCTCCATCTCGCCTCCGTAACACCTCCGTCAATCGTGCCACCTCCGCGTGCAACCCCGCCTCTGTATCCCCCTGCACGGTCGGCTGCGTCGACCTCTCTGGAGCATCGGCCTGCTCCGAAGCATCCTGCATCTCTGGCTGCTCCTCATCCCCAAAGTCCTCTCCTGCATCTGCAACCTCCACCATATCCACATCAGCAGGAGCTCCCCAACCCTCTCCTGGTGCCTCTGCACCCTCTCTGCCTCCCGCTGCCTCATCCCCTCCCAATGGCCCCTCACCTCGCCATTGCCATAGCGTCCACCACTCCTGGTACTCGGTAGTCACTCCGACGTCATCCACGTCCAAAATGTCCAGTACTGTATCCACCTCCTCCCCTGGCGGCTCGAGGATCGACGCAGCTAGGGTCCTCTCATCGCTCCGACGTCGATAGACTACGGGTTCCCTAAGCAACCCCTGGCGTACCCCAAACTGTCGTGTCACTCGAAGATAATGAAAGTACTCCTGCTCCGTCCCGTGTCGTCCAATGACCCATCTCCCCTCTCGAACCCACCGAAGCCACTCATCGCCTTTGGCCATGCGGGACAATCCCGATATGGCCTCCATACCACATCTCCTGGAGTCAGTCATGCCAATGCATCTCTGTAATGGTCCACGTCTCCCGCAAACCGCCGACTCTGCCCTCGCTCCTCAGACCGATACCATAAAGCACCATAACCAATATCTCTGTCCACCATGTCAACCCGTGTAGTCTAGGGTAGCCCTCGTGGTCGCTCTACGACTATATGTTGCCATGCCCAGCATTGCAACAAGTAACTGCAGCCAATCCCCTTTCGCTTTCGACAGCGGACCTCATACAACTCATCATATAATTGAGCCAAGAGCGTCTGGCCCCATCTCATGATCACCGGCTCTGTCACCGGACAATCCACTAACTGCCACACCACCTCCAATAGGTTCCATGGGAACCTCGCTCCTGACGAGTCTGGCAGGAGCATGTTGGAAATGAGGCTCATGAGTAGTGCATGCCTCACTCCCAACATTCCCCTCGCATACCACCATCGTACCAAAATCCCCCCAATCTGACAATCTAGCTCCGCCTTCTCCACTGAGCTCATCCCATCCACATCCTCCCCATGTCCAAAACATCGAGTCAGTATAGCCATCCTCTGGCCTCGTGGCGTCGTCCGGATGGGAACCCCGTCTATCGAAATCCGAAGAATCCGATACACGTCCTCTAAGGTGACTGTCATCTCCCCTGTCGAAAGATGGAAGGTGTTCGTCCGAACATCCCATAGGCTGATCAAAGCTATAATGTACGCCCGATCCGCAACAACTGCATCCAACCGAGCCACATGCTTGAGCCCTAAGGCATCAAGCCACTCCCAGTCCTCCGCACTCAACGCCTCGCGGGCATTAGAAAAAAATAGTCGGTACCCGATGTCGACTCTTCACCACCTGCACATCATAGAAAATAACACACATCAAAAACATGCATCAAATTACCATCACATGTACAAAAATGCATAACTGTACAAGTAACATCTTTCATTCACATGTACATCCATTAAAAAAAAAATATTATTTTATAAAAAAAAAAAAAATTTGACATGGTTTACCTACGGTTTTACCTAAGTTTACCATTTCAAAACAAAAAATTCATCAAGTTTTCATCTTACATTTCATCAAAAACAACAAAAATTTGACATGGTTTACCTACGGTTTTACCTAAGTTTACCATTTCAAAAAAAAAAATTCATCTATTTTTCATCTTACATTTCATCAAAACAACAAAAATTTGACATGGTTTACCTACGGTTTCGACCTAAGTTTACCATTTCAAAACAAAAAAATTCATCCATTTTTCATCTTACATTTCATCAAAAATAACAAAAATTTGACATGGTTTACCTATGGTTTTGACCTAAGTTTACCATTTCAACAAAAAAATTCATCCATTTTTCATCTTTAATTTCATAAAAACAAACAAAAATTCGACATGGTTTACCTACGGTTTCAACCTAAGTTTACCATTTCAACAAAAAAAATTCATCCATTTTTCATTTTTAATTCCATAAAAATAACAAAAAATTCGACATGGTTTACCTACGGTTTCGACCTAAGTTTACCATTTCAACAAAAAAATTCATCCATTTTTCATTTTTTAATTCCATAAAAATAACAAAAAATTCGACATGGTTTACCTACGGTTTCGACCTAAGTTTACCATTTCAACAAAAAAATTCATCCATTTTTCATTTTTTAATTCCATAAAAATAACAAAAAAATTCGACATGGTTTACCTACGGTTTCGACCTAAGTTTACCATTTCAACAAAAAAATTCATCCATTTTTCATTTTTTTAATTCCATAAAAATAACAAAAAAAATGGGCATGGTTTACCTACGGTTTCGACCTAAGTTTTACCATTCACATAAAAAAAAAACATTTTTATAACCGTGGTTACCCTAAGGTGTTACTCTAAGTTTCATTTTGGGTTTATCCTACGGTTTTCCATCTAAGTTTCCATCGGTTTGCATCCACGTTTCATTTGGTTTCATGGTCTTTAAATCAAATTCATTCACCTTTTAATTTAATTAATTAGGGTTCCATGTCTTAAACAAAAGAAAAACATAATAAAAACACATTTGCATTTTTCAAATTCAAACTCGAGGAGATAGTGCACTTACTGGTCTCGCCTCGGCTCCGCCGCCTGACGACCCGGTCTGTGCACTCATGGTGGCTGGAAAATCCGGCAGCGCTTCGCGTCAGAAAATCTACCTCCTCCTCCCCAGAGCTCCAAATCGCAATCGATGAACAGTGCAAATGAGCCAAATCCGTCATTTTCGCCTATTTATACCTTTTGCTTGCTGGTAATCGTCCCTGACTGGAACGAGCGCTTTTTCCTCGAAGGCGCGCTCGTCCCACCCCAGGACGAGTACCATCATGGCGTTCGTCCCCCCCGACGAATAAAAAAAAAAAAAAAAAAAATTCAAAAACAACCAAACTATAAAAATGACAAATGCCAACAAAACCACTAAAAATTGCCGGACAAAAGTGCTCTTGCACTTAACCTCTTGGCATAAGAAAACTGATGTCGGGGTCTACCTTGTCGTTATCCTACTCCCCAAGAAGGCTACCATAGCCGGACCGCTCCACGGGAAGACGGATTTTTGCCAATGTTAACCCCAAATGGCATCCCAAAATGGGTTCACACCCACCAAAAATAGGTCAAAACAATCGGGAAACTGCTCGAGCATGCATCGGATAACATCTGAAGGCACCCTCACTTAAGTCATCTTGGGTCAAGCGACTCGTCGCTTTTCTCATGTCGGTCATTCCCTCATCGATTCGTCGCTTGAGGGGGTAGTCACACTTAGTTGCCAATCAACAACAATATACCCAATCTTGGAAATGACACGCATTCAAAGGATCATTGCAAAAGACAATCGTGCCCCTGCTTGGGGCAGCAAACAAGCAATTATCACAAACTGATCATATACTTGGCATTCGTGAATCATGAACTCAAGGTTCCCACAGACAAAAGGTTGCGCCCTTTGCCTATTCATGACTGATCAATGTCTAAGTTCAAGTAATACCTCACCGAACCAGGTTAATGCTTGATTTAAGTTCCTTAGCTCGTCAAAAGCAAGGATTCAAGAATGCGTGCCCTTTCCATACTTGGGGCATCAAGAGTTGGTTAGGTTACTGAGAAACCCTAATCATTAGTGCTTTGGTTATCTATTTTTGCTCAAGCACTCGCACCATGTGCGGCGCTTTCCAAAAAGGGGCATCCGTAGACACCAAAATAGCACCAATCCGATTATGTGACTACAAGCACTGATCGCACTAACACACACAGCCTCCAGGGCAGCCCCCAAAGGTTAAACAAGTGGTTCTAACCACTCACACAATAGTTTTACAAGTCAGGGATCAATTTGGCACCTTTTAGACACTCTGCTTACTTATTCGCTCCACCCAGGGACGAGTGCGGATTTGTACTCGTCCCACCCAGGGACGAGTGCGGATTAGTACTCGTTTCACCCAGAGACGATTACCAGTGCTCGCTTCGGGGTGGGACGAACGCCAGGTTTGACCAACAAAAAGTCAGATCTCGACGCATGACAACTCAGAACTGCCACTTAGCTTTCCTTGCATGGCATAGGAGTGCGAGTGAGTTCTTTTGACAACTCATATCTGCCAATTGACTCTCCCTTCACTGCATGGGAATGGGAGTGAGCTTTTTAAGACAACTCAGATTTGCCACTTAGCTATCCCTTCATTGCATGGGAGTGCGAGTGAGCTTTTCTAAACATACAAAGACATGCACAGAGGCAGTTAAGAAGCCCTTGATCAAGAAGAAGTCTTCTCTTCACAAAAAAGCATTCATGCAAAGAAACACTTTTGCATGTTAATTCAAAGAGACCCCTTGGGTCTATAAAATGGTGAGCTTCCTCACCCAAAAGATATACAGAGAAGGAGCATTTTGAGCGACGAAGTGCCGCTAATTCACTTACTTGCGATTTGTGCTTTCAACATCCATAATCTCTTAATCGAAAGAGAGGTTATTGGGTGACTTTTGAAGGCACGAATCAAGAACCAACCCCGATTTTTCTGACCACAATATCCTACCAATTTTCCGACAACACATCACATCAGGTTTCGGACCCATCCCAAGCGGATTGGTGTCGAAGCAAAGTTTCACCCGCGGGTGGTTTGCCTTCGGGCACCCCCCGCCTTATTGCTTTTGGTGACTATTTCTTTTGTAGTATTTAGCTAGTTTCATGTTTATGCTTTTGTCAAGTTTTCAGTTTATTTAGACTCATTTTAACCATCGTTAGATTTATCTTTTATTTTTCATACACAAGTGCTACTGATTCTTTGTTTGTTTCTTTGAACGCAGATTTGCAGCATTAGAGGAGCAGCGAGGAATCTACCTTTACCAACGCAAGCGACGACAACGTTTTGGTTCGCCCATCTTATATGTGGGCACGCGAAAGAAGGAATTCTGAAACAAGTTGTAAAAGACCAACATTTAACGCTCCTATCCCCTAAAAAGGAAGGAGACGCATTGTAACACAAATTTGAAAAGCATATCAATAAAAGGGCCGATTTTTATATTGCTTTGATATCTTGTGTTCATGTTCTTTCTTTTTACGCATTTTTCAATAACATAGGGTTTAAGCGTTATTTTAGTTTCGTTTACATTGCATTTTTAGTTTATCCTTTTTGTTTCTGAAATCTCGTGTTTTCATTAGTCATTTGAATTTCCAATACTAGAGTAGGGCATTGGTAAATGAAAAGAAATTAGAAATGGTATTGTATAGGCAGATGAAAAAAGTTTTACCTCATCCAAGTACATGGATGGACTAGAATAAGGAGAATCCCTTATGGTGAAAAGGATATTGTTAAAACTTGCCAAAGATGTGTATGAATTGATGCAAAGAAAAAGTCTTTTTAAAACCATATGCAAATTAGGAGGTAAGTGTTTTAAGGTCATTGTGGATAGTGGAAGTACGGATAATTTAGTGTCTATAGAGATGGTAGAAAAACTTGGGTTGAAGAGGATTAAACACCCAAATTCAAACAAAATATCATGGTTACAAAAGAAACAACAAATTTTTGTGAATAAAAAATGTATGGTAGACTTCCAAATTGGTTCTTACAAAGATGAGATACTATGTAATGTTATGCCTATGGATGTTTGTCATGTCTTGTTGGGAAGAACATCACATTTTTATATAAATGTAGTGCATGGTAGTAGGGTGAACACCTAAACTATTGAGAAAAATAGCAAGAGGTACACATTAAGTCCATTGAAGGACAAAATAGAAAAGGTGGACAACAATCCTACAATGTGCCTAGGTATAGAAAAAAAATCTTGAAGGAGAAGAAAGCATGTTTTGTTTTCATCACTAAACCCATAGAATAAGAGATAATAGACAAGATGGGTAAAGTCGAATTTGAATTGAAGGATTTGTTGGAAGAATATGTAGATATTATTTCAAAATATGGGTTTCCATCCATAAGGAGCATTGGTCATCACATAGATTTCAATCTTGGATCGAGCTTACATAATAATCCAACTTATAGGATGACACCAATGGAGAATGAGGAGGAAAATAGGATAAATATGAATAAGAAATATTGAGAAAATAAATGATAAAGATACAACAAAGAAGATGAAACTTTTCAGGGCAATGATGAAATCCATATTGTTGAACATAGTGGGGGATGAAGATATTGGGTGCTTGTCCTTTGAAGGAAAATTCCTCTAAAAAAATGTAGTCCTAGAAGGATGTAGTGGGACCTCAGGTTCTTGTGAGCTCTTTTTCCCCTGTGGGATCTTAGGTTCCTATGAGCTTTGATTCTCCTACAAGAGCTTCATCCACCAAGGCATATTCTAGTGGGTAGCTAGTTTTTTAGGGACCTTTAGCTGACAAATATGGAGCTCTTATGGATGTTGTTCAAGTATGCTTTATGCAACTTTCCTCTACTTCTCCCTTTTTGAACCCCCTACAAGGTAATTTTGTTGAATGCTTAGCCTGAAGGATAGACTTAGTTATTGTAGAAATAATATTTCTTGAAATATATGCTATAGATATAAAAGCTTTAGAATTTGAGGCTACTCTACCTTTCGGTTTTGATATTGAAGTGGTAGTTTCAAGTAGTTGTTAAGGTTCTCATTCTAGAGGGAAATGTAAATTGGGAAAAGGCCCTATCACCCCAGGTTCTATAAAAAAACTTAAAAAAAGGGTGAGTGGATGAAGGGGTTGAGCAGAAGGTGGGAAGACCTAACAAATACTTTAGAATACATGAAATAAAAATAGACATTGTGAATGGATCCTAGGCAATATTGAATTTATAAGGAGAAAAAAACCCTTTGGAAATTCCAATGAGGATAGCAGCCTTCAGATCTCAACCTCCATTTATGGTGGGTGCTCGAGAGAAACATAATTCTAAATATTATAAATGAATATTATCTCATGGAGTGTGAGACACCTAAATAGCTATTCTAATAAAATACTCTTAGCTTCAATAAGGAAATATTTATCTCCATAGATCCTCTTACTCCAAGAAATAAAAGTGGATGAAAGCAATAGTGTTAGTGTAGACACAAAAAATTGGCCCATCCAAATGAGTCATTTTTCCCTCATATCCCTAGGAAGCCACTAAAAATTGCTAGGTGCAATTTTGAGATTCTTTCTTCTTTAGTTTAGCCTTTTCTTCCCTAACCTTACCAAATTCACGATCATCCAATACAGGACATGAATTTAGAAATTTTAGGTTTTTACTCCTAAAAATCTATGTTTTGTGTCTGCTTTTTGTAAACATCAGTTCTTACCCGAGGTCTTGTTTTATTTTCCCAACTAAAATCCCTCTAAACTTCCTATAAATAGAATGATTGGAATGCCTTTTTGATCCCCAATTAGTAGTCTTAATTGGCTAATCAATGCTCTCAAGAATTGATGATTTTTAAATGTTCTACTGTTGCTCTACTTTTGTGCTTCTTATATTAGATGCTTTGGATGATCAAGTAGAGGATCCTTGACAACATATCAAGTACATGACTTATCTTCTATAGAATGAGGAAATGTCTACCATTTTAGTTGTTGCCTTCACTCTTTCTTACTTATTTGCCTTCACTATTGACTAAATCGGGTTCTTATTGCATAAATTAAGTTTATTTAGATCATTATATCCCATTATCTAGGATTTTTATTTACAGTTTTGCTTATGTTGTGAATTCACGTTTTGTCTATACGAGGCGTAGATTCAACAAAACTCTTAGTTTTGTTGATTCTCTGAATTTTTTAATTCACGATCATCCGTTAAAGGGCATAAATTTAGTTACAAATATTTTGGGGTAATATCTTGCTCCCAAAAACCCTTGTTTTGTCCATAGCATGTTTTTTTGTTATGCCCCTTTCATCTACATTTTGTTTACTCTATTCTATTTCTACATTCTACTACATTCTGTTTGTTTCTTCCAAAGGTTAAAAACCTACTCTACACTCTGAGGCTTATTATTTTCTCTACACTCAAGTGTTTAGGGGGTTGAAGGATTCACCAAGAGAGGATTAAGGACTCACTGCATATCTAGGATGGAAATTTTAATGTGTTTATTATAAATGCACAAGGCTTATTATTTTCTCTACACTCAATGATTTGGGGGATTTAAGGGTTCACCAGGAGTGGTTTTACGGACTCACTCTAAGTATAGGATGGAAATTTTGATGTGTTTATTATAAATGTAATCAATCCTTAGACCCCATAGTATCCTCTAGACCTACCCTAAGCATTTTTCCACACCTATCTTACCCATTCATAAGGGAACAAAGGACCCTATAAAACATTTAAGGATGTTTAGAACAACATGTCATGATATCCTTTATGATTATATTTTGTTGCTAAATACATTCTCCAAGATCCTTGGAGCTATGGCTTTGGAATGGTATTATCAACTATCCTACCATTCCTTAAGGAATTTTGAATAAACATCCAAATTATTTGTTCAGCAATTTAGAACCCATGTGAAAAAATGTGAAACTCTCTAATATTTGTACCTTTTAAATCGAGCAAAAGATAAAAGTTTTTTAGGCTTTTTATCTCAATCGATGAGTTTATTCATACAAATAAGATACACCCCACCTCCTCGAGACATGCTAGAGATATTTATTGGTAACTTACAAGAGCATATCTCATATGAATTGGAAATAACAATCATTCTCTTTTGAACAAGCAATAGATCTAGTAAGAAGAGGCCAACTCAAGTTAAGGAAATAAGAGGTAATACTAATAAAAAAACCATATAAGAACAAGCATGTAATTGGTTATGGGATAATGGATAGCAAAGCAATTAACAATGTTAATACAACTAGTACCTTATAGAAGTTAGTACTTGGAAAACCCTAATGACCCCCACCAAGAAATTTCACAAGACTCAACCAACCCCTTTTTTTGGTCCTTAAGAAACTTTTGGAAGCTAATATGATCTAACTACCTCCTATAAGACAACCTGGTACAATTATAGTTTGGTAGAAAGTCAACCAACACGTTGAGTATCATAGGGTGGATAGGCACTTGACAAGTCAATTCAAGAGGTTAAAACATGTGGTTTAGAACTTGATAGGTGATGTTTGTATTGTTTTAGATAACTCCCAACCCACTTCTAATCATAAACCTGTAACTCAAAAAACACCCACAAAAAATCAATATATAGAGATTTTCCAAAATCCCCTACCCAATCATGAGCAAAGGAAAACTAGTCAAGTGTTCTATAATAATGTGCCACCCCCCTACAAAAACATCATTGGTATGATAGGAGCTACCATACGACAACAAGATCAAAGTCAACAACCCCAACAATTCAACACCTAACCAACCTTCTAGACCACCTTTAGTTCTTAAGAGTACCTAAAAAAGGAGCACAAGTATAGAAAAACAAACCTTATTGTTGAAACCACAACCAAAATTCTCCTTCGAAGCACAAGAATTATTAAGTAACACATCTGGAAAGATATCTCTCTTATAGCTTTTACAAAATTCTCCTATTCATAGGGAAGCTTTGATGAATCTTCTAAGTAAACAATATGTCCCACAAGACCTTCCTCATAGTAATGTAATCAATATTGTAGGTGCACATGGGATAAATTCTTTTTATGACAATGATATTCCTTCAAATTTACAAGGGTATTCTCCCCTTTATGTTACTAGATATATTGGAAAAAAATTCATCAAGAGGATATTGGTGGACAATGGTTCCTCCCTCAATATATGCACTTATAATTTCTTCAAATATTTTGGACTTAAGGAGGAATTTTTAACCAAATCTAATGTCATCATAAAATCTTTCAACAATGAGTCCCAAGAAGCTTGAGACATCCTATCTCTTCCTCTTAGGTTAGGAACCAAGATTTTAGACACATTGTTTTATGTGGTATTTTTTCTAATACATTTTAATATTCTTCTTGGATGCCCCTAGATCCATGCAATGAAGGTTGTCCCTTCTACTCTTCACTACTATCTAGATTATGAATTAAAGAATTAAATTATCACCACCTTGAGTGACCCTCATCCATTCCAATATTATTTAGTGGTTGAGAAATCCTAATATTAGATCAACTTCTATCCATCTATTTTTCTTCATAAACTTCCTTTTAACTCTTCTACTTCTCTTTCTTTTCATCATCCTTCTTCATGATCTAAAATCACCAAGGAATTTGAAAGCTTCAAAATAAGTGAGGAACCATAAATCATAATCTCATCAAAGGGTCAAGCCAATCAGTTAGTTGATAGTCATCTTCTAGATCTAGATCAACTACTACCTTCATCCCAAACAATGGGTTTGCCCTATAAAAAGGGTGAAATATTACACATAGGTATGTGTTCCTTTATCTACATGGGAACATCCCGTGAAGAAAATATTTGTGGTAACAACCCTTTTCCCATAGAGAAAATCTTTTCCCATTGTTATATATCCAATTATTACCCACTTTCTAAGTAGATCCTATATAACATGGGATATGTATGTAAGGGTTTGGGGCCATAACAACAAGACATTCAAGAGCCTTAAGAAGTTGAGATTTGGCCTAGGAGATGTGGCATAGGCCACATCCCAAAAAAATCCAATATTTGCCTATTGATGATGACCAAATGATAACTTTTGCTAAATTTCTAGATCATCATGGCTTAGAGTGGAGTAATGAAAAATGAGGTACTGCCTTCTCCCTCTAAGAGTTTTTTTTTACAATGTGGTAACCTTGTTTCACCCTGAGCTCATAGCGACTTTCAAAGAATATGCTAAAGGAGATAATATTTGTGATATGGCTCATGAAGATATCCTTTGAAATAGCTTTTTCTTTGATGGGTCAATCCCCTATGTTACCCATGTTCAAACTTCTAAGTCTTAAGAGGATTCCATTCCTATGTCTATTGAAGACCTTCAGCAACTAGGATTTATCCTAGCCCCTCCTCAATTATGATGATGAATCTCACATTCTCATTTAGGAGACCCTCAATGTTAACATAAAAACCATAGAGAGACCTAGACTCCTTAAGTTAGAAGTCATGATTTTGGCTATGGTTACTGGAGCCAAGTCTTTAAGTTCATCTTCAACCAAATCTTTTGTAGGTACAATATTCCTTCAGTAATTCTCTCTAACAATGGCACTCTTTTTAAGAACAAGAATTTCCATAAAATTTGTTCCAAGTACAAGATTCAATATAAATGGTCAACTCCATATTACCCTTAGGGTAATATTTGAGTAGAAGCATCCAATAAGTCTTTAGTTAAGATCCTCAAGAAGTTGGTAAGATTGATTGAGACTGGTATATCCAAATTTACCCTACCTTGTGGGCCTATCATACTAGTGTACAAACTCCTACAAGTGCAACCCCTTATGTCTTAGTATATGATATTAATATTATATTATCCTTCAAGCTAGAAGTCTTGTCCCTACATATCTTATTGTAAGATGCCTCGATCGGCTATGAGTATTGTTTAGATCATTTAGACAAATTGGAGCTATTGGATGAGAAGTGCATCCATACCTTAAAGCATCTTCAATTGTATTAGAACAGACTCAAAAAAACTTACTCTAAGAAATTTTATAATCATTCTTTTGAATTTGAGGACCTTGTCCTCAAGGAAAACCAAAAGAACATTAATGCTCGTATAGATTTGAAGAGCAAGTTTTAGCCTAAATAGTTAAGATTCTTCGTCATAACAACCAAGTTTTACTCAAGATCCTATCATTTGACAACATTAGATGACAAAGAGAACCAATGAACATAATGCATCTAAAATGGTATTATGTGTGATTTTTCATCTTCTTCTTCTATGTCTTCTCTTCTTCAGCTTCTTCTATGTCACCTTGAATTTGGTTTGCTTGCTTATACTACATGACTACTTTTCATACTCTACATGAATTGCTTGACATAATATTTTATTTGTACTTATGATTGTCATTTAAGCTACTTTTTTTCTTGATCATACTTGCATCTAATTTCTTGAGCATATAGATTTTTTGGAACTTTACAATGAGGCAAGTAATGAAACCTAGTTAGGTTTTTAGTTCACATGCATTTCACTCATACTATGTCATTGATGCTTAGCAAATTCCCAACTTAGGACTCATCTCTATGTGTTTTCATATTATTACATTTGCTGGAATCAATCATACTTATCTTCTTCTATATTCCTTAACCTTGAAAGTATCAACAATCATCAAAATTTCCCCAACTCAAGGTACATATTTATTTATCACTTATTCTTCTGATTCTTCTATCTACACATATTTTTTATTACACTTTTCCTTATTGATCTTTTAATTTTTAAGGGATCCTCATAGGATAGGATAGATGTTGCATGAATTAATTTAAAATGCATGCCAAACCATTGAATAAATAAAATAAAATAATACTACATATATCTTTCTTCGTTGTTGCAGATTTTGTGGTGTAGCAGATTCAGATTTTCATTTTAGTGTTGTAGCAAGCTTTGATGTGAGCTTCGCAAGCTCTGGTTCACACATGGGACTATTGCAGTCTCTGGAAGGTGCTAAGCAGGCTCTGTAGTGAGCTTTTCAAGCTCTGGTGCGCACTTGCAGATAGGGCAAGCTCTGGTGCACACTTGCAAACAGGGCAAGCTCTGGTGGGTACTTGACAAGCTTTGCAATGAGCTTCACAAGCTCAGCACAGTGCTCACAAGGTAGGGTAAATCTACAAAAATAGATCAGGAGGGATGGCGACAGAGGTGATGGATGGAATGCAGCTATGTTGGTGAGTGAGGATGGATGGACGATGGCTGGAATGGCATAGGTATTGTTGGCTTAGCTAGGGCATCAGATCTTCAATTCTCTCTATCTTTGCTTCACTAGGTCATCAACAAATGCTTCTCCCAGTATATCTCTTAATCTCAAGGTTCCAATCCTTGGGCATTTGTGAAATACCCTATTTATAATCCAACCTAGGATTTTCATAGGGTTTTAGCCTTGAACTTTTGATCATGTGGCTAAGATTAAGTCATATCTTAGGGTTGAGATTACTTTTTGAATGTGACATGGATTAATGAAAATGGATGGTGGAGATTAAATGAAATCAGGCGGCTAAGGTTAATTGAGTTCATTTATATATATTTTATAATACATATATTAAAATATAATAAAATATTATATAAAATATAATAAAATAATATTAAAATAACCCTAATTAGGCTAGGAAATGGCAGGAAGGTGTATTTGGGCCAAATAATTGGTGCGAAGATGGAATTAAATACAAGTGAATGGTGGGATGGTTAGGATGGAGGTTTAGTGGCTGTGATTTTGTATCTACATTACTACATGAATAACACCCACAAAACCTTGCTATTTTTGTACATGGTTGACTTGGTCAGGGGTAGTTATAGCAATTGATCCTCCCATTGTCTGTTGTGTCTCCTCTCAATGAGGAAGTGGTGTCTGGTAAATACCAAGATTTTAGTTTTACTGTTCCAAGGTATTATCCATATTAATGGTTCCCATGTCTAACAGATCTTGCATAATGTCTTTAAATATAAATCAATTATTAATGTCGTGGCCCTTATATCATGAAAGGGATAAAACAAATGCTCCTTATAGCCCTGGCCAAGTTTAGTTGGATCTTCTGGTAATGTAATTGTGTGTGTATCATACAACCTTAAAAATATGAATGCATATGATTCGAATAATGGTGTGTAGTTACAATTTTACTGAATGGAATATCGATGTTTATTATTGTCTATAGTTGGCACTAGGTTTTGTAATTATTGTGGGGTGGAACCACTTGATATGTCATTTGTTGTGGTTGTTGTTACGATGGTGATTGTTGAAGATGAACTTGATATTGTTGAGTCTGCATTGTTGTTTGACTCAAGACCACTTGGTTTATTTGACCAAATTTAGTTTGGCCATTATAATTTCCTTTATTTTGGCCCTTGTTATACCATTATGTTTTCGTAGGTTTGATCTTATCCTCTTCAATCTTAATTTCCTTAATGACTCGGGCTTGAGTGAAATCTTCATTGAATTTTATGTATCGTTGTGATTGTAATAACAAGGAGATAGTCTTTAAACAACTCCTTGTGAATATTTGTGTTAGTTCTTCCATGGGGAGGATGAATGGAAATTTGGTAATTACTACCCTCCAACAGTTTCCAATTTCATAAACTGACTCTTCTTCAAATTGTTATAGATTATATAAGTTGGTTAATATGGTTTTATTTCTAATATTTAGAGAGAACCACTCTAATAATTGGTCTTACAGTTGATTGAATGTAAATATGCTATGGTGTGGTAAATGATTATACTATTCTAAGGTATCCTCCCCAAATTTCTGAGGAAATTTTCGAAGCATTAAGGCATCATTCTCTTGAATCTTGAAACATTCATGGCTAAATGCAATTATATGCTCTCTAGGATCCTCAACCCCTTTAAATTTATCAAAATTTGATAGTGTAAAATATATAAGATATGGTGGCAATGGTATCAAAGGATGAATCGGGTGATTGACCAGTTGTCTTAAGGTGGGTTTTTGGTACATCATACCAGGTGTGTGCATAATCATGTTGTCAAATTGTTTTTGCAAAGATTGAATTTTGGGATATTCTACTTGTGTTTGGAAGCCTTGGTTTGCATGATAAGTTTAGGTGGGTGGTGTGTGTTGTGTAAGAATTACTAAGACAAAATAAGGTTCTGGTTGGCTAGCGGGTTGATGGCAGTGGGTATGTGATGGTGTTGGATGTTCTATTAGAATTGATTATAGAATGATTGATGTTGAGGTAGAGATGGAGTTTAATAAATTTGGGTATTTTGCGTAGTTGTGATGGAATTGATGTGGTTGAATGGAAGTGTAGGTATAGTGACCATATGTGGTCATGATACCCAATATTTATCAGGAGTGAAAAAGGTGTTTTGGGTGGGAATAGGTTGATAGTTGATATTTTCCATCTACGACTGCTATTGTAAGAAAGGATGGGAATTTTAATTGAAATTACCAATAAGCAATTGGTTTAAATGTTGTCATGCTTTTTGTATAGCAGTTTTAGATGTTGGTTGAATGGTTTTATGGGAGGCAGAGGTTGGTATGTTGTGAGAGTTAGCAACATGGGTTGAATTTGGTGAAGGGTAAGTTGTGAAGGGAATTACAACCAAATGAGGACTATTATGTTGGGTTGAATCAATAAACCTAGATGATGTGAATGGAATAGTTGATGGTTTTCGTGAAGCAACATTTGCTTGTGCTTCATAGAGTGGTTTGGAATGAATGGTGGTATAGTAATATGGGAGATAAGTACATTGGCTAAATGATGAAATAAGAGTTTGATGTGGAGGTGTAGATGTGTCCTCAAAGAGAGGGTTGGTGATAACTTGGTATGATTTTTTAGGGTATGAGTGAGAGGGTTCCTGCTAAAAAGTAGGAATATATTGAGGTATTGAGGTGGAATGATAAGAGGTTTCAAAAGTAGATTAGTTGAGCTCAAATAGGCTTTGATAGCATCAGAATATATATAGGTGGTGCGATGGTTGGAATGTGTGAATGGTTCAATTTTGGATATGGAGGTGTGGATCATCCTATACATCATATCTAGATCTGAAGTGGATGCTCTATGTGAGGGTCCAGTTAATAGGTCAAGATTCACTATCTATAACATACTGGTTGGCTTAGCCATGGAAGAAGTTAGGGTAGGAATGGAATTCTCTATGGATGATGGTGGTTGGCTAATGGGTATCTGACTCATAGCTCTGGCCTGATTACGGGTCAATACCATAAGCTAAAGGTAAGTTTGTATGGTAAAAAAAATAGAGTGTGTGTGAAAAAATGTAGTGGAAATGAAAATAAACAACACACAAATCACTCAAGCAAACAAGTATTTTCTATGTCTTTGCAAAAAAAAATTATTTTCATTTTTTTATTTTGATTTTTTTGTGTGTTTTGATGTAGAAACCTAAGCCTAGAAAAACTATGCAAGGTGGATGATGGAATGCAACTAAGAAGGTATGTTTGAACCCACCCTTTTGATGAAGGATGAATCATGAACGATTGAAAATGGCTTCTATAGACACCTAAAACATGCCATTTTAAGAAGACTACCTAGATGGATACCTTTTTAGGACATATGATCCACCTAGGGCAGCCTTAGGACTTAATAGTTATTTTTATCACTTCAATATGAAGGACACCTCCTTTACAGCCTAAACCACCATACCCAGGAGCAGTCTCTAATAGTCGTTGGACCCTATGATGGCCCATAATCCTAGCTTCTCCACACTATGATGACCATGTTTGTAGTAAACTCAGGCTCCCCCGAGCTGAGCCAAATTATTTATAGGGAAAATTGAGCATAATGACTAACCATGGAAAGGTTCTATAAGTGATGTTTGGGTTGTCTATATCCTAACCTAATCTTGATCTTGGCTTATCTTGAAAGCCAAGAATACAATAGGGAAATCTTATAAGAAGAGCTCAAGCCTTCATGAAAATAAAATGAATTATCCATAATGAAGTGTTGATGATTTGTGTAATAGAGATAACATACTCTCATAAAAAATAAAGTGCTACCCAAATACCACCATGAAGCTTGCATTTGCATCAATGGAGTCCATTGGATATTGAATATCAAATTCACCCATTGTGCATCATCAATCACCCCGTATTCAATCCAATTATCATGATTCAGCTATACTTCAAAGAGCAATATCATTGAACATCAATTTTATAGACAAATCGAACATCACCCCGCATCAAGCATGAAGAACATGCTCTCTTTTCAACGGTTGTGTTTCCCTGAAGCGACCCACAAGAAGAACTAATGGACCTCCTAATGGCTAACAGAGTTGATCATCATACCCCATGATGGCCTCTTGGTGATATTTGATTTACCATATTTTCTTGGTTACATTATCCTTAGTAGTATTCAATTTCTATTTTAGCATAGTTTCATTCAATTTTACATGCATTTATGTACTATTTTTGGTACATTTACTTCATTTTCTTACTATGGAAATTGATCTCATCTTGAGAGGTTCTACATTTGCTACTAATTTCTTGTAAGTGCTTTTGTGTGCAGGTTTCAAGTCTTATTAGGAGATAATTATCATAAATATCCTTCAATATTTACATCATCAAGCGGAGGTCACAAATAAACCCTCTATAATTAGTTTTGAGAAATAAAATGCTCTATAAATTACACCTTCCATTTGGCCTTCAATTGTAATTTGTGTCAAATTATTGTAATCCCTAAAAGGGATATTTTATAACCACTTTGTAAATACAATTTCAAATATCAATGAAAAGGGCACCATATTTCCTCTATTTCTTTGTCATTATGGTTACATGATTTGCATTTGTCAATTTGGTTTCTTATTACATTTTTAGGTGTATGATTTTTTCTACTGTACAGTGGCAATCATAGTGTGGGACTATTCCACAATTCATAATTAGTTACTAAATACCTATTTTCTTATTTTCTTGAATTGCAGGTACCACCACTTTAGGTTTGAATGGCTCACAGTCTAGGTCTTCATACTGTGTGATGACCAATAGACCTAACTGTCAGACCTTGGGATGACCAACAGATCTAATCACTATACCCCCTGACATCCTCAGAATAGAGCTCAAAAATCATAGAGGCAACAACTTCATCGAATGGTGGCTTCACCTGTGAGTATCCTCGCACTTGATTTTACTACTTTTCATAGAATAATATAGGATTTCAAGTTTGAATTGAAAAATTTAGATAAATTATTAAATTTTAATATATCTACCTATGACCACTCTTGGGGGTCTCTACTACTTATTGCTACAGGATACAATGGACCCTATTTCCGACTGCTCCCGTATCATATAGCCTTTGTTGTAGACCATCTTACATAGAGACGGTTCCTATTTTACTGCTTGTTTGGGTTTGCTTGCTTGATCCTTGTCTAAAGGCTAACTTAATTTAGGATTTGCACTTTCAAATTCTCTAAAATTGAAATGTTATTATTTAGAAATTTTGAAATTTGAAATGTTCTTTCATGCATTAGCAAAAAATCATTGATTGCTTTATGTTGCATTTTCCTTTTAACATGAAATAAAATAACCCACACACACCACATTTCACATTAAACATTAGTGAGTTGGAATTCACACCAAACTTTTGATCAAGACTAATAATGATGGCCTTCATCACCACCTTGTTAGCTTGCTTGTGGTTCTTCGCACCCCATTTTGGCCAAGGCCAGTTCCAATAACTATCATAGCTAAGGGATATAGCATGCATATATTTTTTAATAGGTGTATCATTGATCGAGGTGAACTGGATAAGGAACTGGTAGGACCTAGACTCCCTCACCAGATTTTAATTTCATCATCAAATCTCAGTGGGTTTCACAACCTGGACTTAATCACTAGGCCTGTGTGAGAGGATATAAATGAAATCCATTTAACTTGAGTATTTCATCAACAAAATCAAAACTCTAAAAAAATAAAAGTAATAAAGCAACAAATCAAAACACACAAACCAGTTTAGGAATCATAAGGAATCTTTAAATGAGATAATAATTTTGTATACTTTGTAACCTAATTTAATCAAAGTCATAATTTTCTTAAGATAAACCTATGGAAACAAATAACCCTTGAAAGGCTCAAGATAAACCTATGGAAAAAAATAAACCCTGAAGGGATGATTGGCTCAATATAAGCCTATGGAAATAAATAATCCCTAAAAGGGGTTGCACTGTCTAATATTCTACTATCAACATACCCATGATTTTTCTTAACCTACATGTTTAGGGCATACAGAAGAATGATAGTTCCATCCACTAATTATTTTAAATGCCTTGTGGTAAAAGGGATTTCTAATCCTTCCCACTATGTGCACACACAAAAGTAGGAAAATTTTTGGTGATGAAATCTAGAAAACCACTCACTTGGGGCTACTATGGTGTCTAGGGGGTGAGCTAGTGGAAGGATATAAATTCCAAAATCACCGATCTCACTTGGGGATTGGTGATGAAATCCAACCTTATCGATGTTTATGTGATATGTGCAAGTGTGTGATGTTCTTTTAAGTTTCAATTTTCTAGGGATTATTTAACAATAAAGTGTAAAAAACTATCATATAATTCGACTACTATGTAATTCATATTTTTTTCCTATAAATGTAAAAAATATACAAAGGCACACAAAAATAGAAAATAGAACATTAAAACAACAAAAAACTTGAGCCAATAAACGAGTTCCAAATAAACCCTAAAATATTTATTATACACAAGTCCAAAAACATAATATGGTAAATTTGAAACCCTAATGCAATCTAAAATGTGTTTGAAAATGCAAATCTATCCCTAAATGCAATCTATATGACTTTTTGTAATCAGATAAATCAATACCCTAAAATGCAATTTTTATTTTGATTTCTACAAAAATGCCTAAAATACCTATAGAATGCTTAATTTATTACTTTTTAAAACATAGAAAGATAGATACTTTATTTTCTTCTTTTATTTTTAAAACGTAAAAATATAGCTAGGGTTTTGAAAATAACTTACATCAAAGCCTTACGTTTTTCTTCCCCTAGCTTCTTAGACATTACGTCATGTATGATCTGACTTCCAAATGCATTGTGACATCTCCCATATGTAGTGAAGCATCTGATCTGACCCTAAAATACATTTTTGCATCTACACAAGCACAAAACAAACCCTAACAAACTCTAGAAACCTATTGTGGTTGATCCACAACACACCCCAAAATTGGGGACCCACCTTTTTGCATGCTTTCAAGGAAAACTATAGTAGCCCAGATGCTAAAAAAATCAAGAAAAAAGCAAAAAATTTCATTGAGAAAAAGTGTCACAATATTGTGACATGTCGCTCTGTCGCGGCCGAAAATCAAAAAGTGTCGCGATATCGCGACATGTTGCTCCGTCGTGGCAGAAATGAAAAATTGTCGCGATATCGCGACATGTCGCGTTTTCGCGGCCCAGGCAAGCAGGAGGAGGCATTGATCGAAAATTGTCGCGAAATCGCGACATGTCACAAAATCACGGTCAAACCAGTCAAAAGGGACATGAAGCGAGAAAAGCGTCACGATTTCACGACAAAAAGCAGCGAAGTTGTATGGAAGGAAAATATGTCACGATTTCGCAACATGTCACATTTTCGCGGCCAAATGCAGCAAGACAGCCCGAAACAGAAAAATGTCATGATTTCGCGACAGGAAGTAGCGAGATAGCCTGAAGTGGAAAAGCGTCGCGATTTCGTGACAAAAAGTAGCAAAGGGGAACGAAGCGGAAAAGCGTCGTGATTTCACGAAAAAAAGCAGTGAAGTTGTACAGAAGGAAAGTATGTCACGATTTCACGACATGTCACGTTTTCACGGCCAAATGCAGCAAGACAGCCCGAAAGAGAAAAGAGTCGTGATTTCGCGACAAGTTGCATCCATGCGGCCCAAAGCAAAAAAATGTCACGATATCACGACATGTATCATTTTTGTGATGCATGAGGAGAAACAAATCTGTTGATAGAAAAACGTCACGATATCGCGACATGTCTCATTTTTGCTGTGCATGAAGGCAGACAAGGTTGTTGGCAGGAAAATGTCGCGATATCGTGACATGTCGCGTTTTTGCAATGAAAGTAAAAGAGCAAAGCTACATGCTATTTTTAGTCACGATTTACATGGAGCCATTACATAACATGCAAAAAAGTGTGGAACACGTGGCGTACATGTGCAAGGACTGTAGAGGCGTTACAGTTCATAGAGAAGATCTCAAGCACAAAATCAAAAGCAATGGAAAGGTGAGGAAGGTGAAATGAAGCAGTCTGGAAGATGAAACAAACCGTCATGGAAGGAGAAGTAGTTTGTCAGCAAGTATAAAATGCAGAGGCACAGATTGATACGGAGGCAGAAACCACTACGAGCAGCATTGCAGAGTTTATGGTGATTAGCCGTTCTGAGCCTACTGTGGAGTGTTTCTCTTCCACCTTTTGCTGGTTTTGAGAAAAACCAGAGATTCTACTATTGTAATAGGACATATTTTTAATGCAGAATTGTTCAAAAATTTGCATTTTATGGGCAAGAAAGAAGGAGAAATTTTTTGCATGCTTCATTTTAACTGTTCTATTTTTCTCCTTTCAGATTTCAAATTTGTAAATGAAATTCATGCCATTGTTTTGGGTTATTTCATGTGAATGTCTGCAATCTGGAAATTATTTTAAACCTTAGGAGCTAGCACCTAGTTTACTTTGATTGTGTTTGTTTTGCAGGTCAAATAGGCTAGGTTGCATGTACGAAACTCTCACATCTTCGGTTTTGTTGGAATAGGATAGCATCAGACTGAACGTGTTCATTTTTTTTTTCTGCATTTCTTTTCATTTTATTTTATTTTTCCAGAAGGTTCAACTTAATTAAAATAAATACATAAAAATTACAAAATCTAAAAAAAAGTAAAATAATGAACAATCACTAAAGCTTCATGGTAAAATAAACCAACATTGCCCCTTGTTTACAGTTACTTGCAATCACTAAGGTGTTCCAAGCATTTTAAATTAATTATCTTCATTTGAGATTACTAATACACAGTTGTAAAATGCTTATACAGCGGAGACCTTGGAGAAGTTGGTTGTTTAACTTCTTTGCAAGAGGGGATTTGGAGTCCAAATCCTAAAGAAGAGTGCACTTTCACAAGTGTGTGAAAACACCACTCAACATTTTGGCACTAGAAGGAGGTCCTGAACCGGTTTATTGTCGTGTGATTTAAATGCTATAAGGATTTAAATTTTGAATATTTCATGCCCTAT
The DNA here is from genome assembly GCA_028583015.1 of Wollemia nobilis. Taxonomy (NCBI): domain Eukaryota; kingdom Viridiplantae; phylum Streptophyta; class Pinopsida; order Araucariales; family Araucariaceae; genus Wollemia; species Wollemia nobilis. The sequence continues at coordinate 284,936 of JAQPPZ010000613.1, read as the reverse complement.
TGATTATTATCTTTAGCCCTATTTTAATATTACAACTTTGTACTGTTAAAAGGAGGACATGAATTGCTATGCACTTTCCTAACGCTTTGATTGTTCATACAGGAATAATGTGATTTAATTTGATTTAAAAATAATAATAATAACAAATAAATAAATAAATTGATGTTAAAGTTATATTCTTTAAAATCTACTAATGGCTTTGTTTTCATCGTGGATGACAGGTAGCCCATTGAACATACCAGGAGTTCAACATTATTTTCCCGTTGGTTTTGATAGATGTCTTCCTCGATTTTTGTCTAACGGGACAAATACTGCAGGAGAACACATTCAAGCATTCAAATTTGTTGTGAATCACTTAACAATTTGGCATGATGATGTTGTTTGTAAAATGTTCCCTTACACCTTGGACAAAGTGGCATTTGATTGGTTTACAAGTCTGCCCTTAGGGTCTATCACTTCTTGGGCTCACCTAGAGGCAGCATTTCTTAATCAATTCAAAAAAGAGCAAGTTGACCCAATCCGCATGTATCAGTAGTTTGTCACTATTAAAAAAGGACCAGGTGAAAATGTGAAGTCATTTTCTGAAAAGTTATTTGGATTATATGCTCAATTAGTGACATTTTATGCTTTTCAAGAAGAAATGGCTCTCCAAATATATGTAAATGCTCTTGACCCACTCACTTCCACATATTTGCGAGGGATGCCTCTAATCACATCTTTGTCACAATCCTATACTCAAGCAATGGCAATTGAGCAACAATTGAGTTGTCAAAATTATGGTGTGGGTTTTGGATCGTATAATCTTCAATCATTTAATATCTCCTTTACCCACCCAATGATTTATCCACCTCAACCAAGTTCAAGTGTGAATCAATTTCAGAATCAACAATCATTTCCAACCTTCAATCAATTTCAAAATCCTCAACCTACTATGCAAGATCAACCATATTTCTTAAGTATGAATCAACTTCAAAATACTCATCTTGATTCAAAGGATATTTCTAAAATAAATTTTAATGATTTTCATAAGAATATGATTTTAGGCAAGGGAGGAGTACTAGATCCAACTAGTATTGAAACATGTGACAAATTGGAAACCCTTGACTCACCAAAAGATGAATTCTATGAGGATGAATCTGTTTCGGATGACATTGTTGAAAATGATGGCCAAGAAAATCCACACCTTCCAAATTGTGATAAAATTGAATCATGGGTTACAAATTTGGATTATGATAGCCTTATCAATTTGAATACAAGCAATAACCCAATTTTGGAAGTAATTGAACCATCTAAGGAAGGTGAAGGTAAATTTGATGAGAAACATGTTGATGAATTAAAAGATGATGAAGAAATAATTGAGCATCACAATTTGACTTTGAAAGATGATCATTATGATTCTTGGGAAGAGTATGCTCACTCCAAACCTTTTGATGAAATTTGTGTGCCTATTGATATGCAAGATAATACAATTGCCATTTCATGTGAGGATATTACAAGTCCTATACAATCTAAGAATGTTTTGGAAGAAGGGTTGGAATCTCATCAAAGGTTGGGGAAGGATAATGATTCTACTACCATGGATGAAGAAGGAGAATAAATTGTTTTTTTTCCCCTTGAGGGGCAAGGAATCAAAAATCTTGATCCACCTATTGTTTCTACAATGTCTATGCCATCTCAAAATGATGAAATTACAAAGCCTAAGTGGTGTGGGTTTGATACTATTGATGATCCTAATGAAAATATGAATTTTGAGGCAACTCAAGCCATTGATCATGGAAAGGTGTCATGTGACACATATCTTGAAAAACTAGGTTCTTGTTTTAAAAAATATGGATGCATGTTTGATTGGGTGCCTAACTTTGGTGTTTTTGAACAGGTGTTGGATGATGAAGAAGACAATGAAGAAAAAGAAAAAGCTACTAACACTCATCAAGTTGTGATAAATTCTAATCATGATGGGTTGAGTATGGGTGACAAAGTGAAATCTTTACCTTTGGTAGTAGCCACAAAAATTTTAAGTGATGGGTTACATGATATCCCTTTGGATGCTAATGTCATTGATGATGAAATGTCAAATCTTGGTAATGTTTGTCAAGTTTTGATTGATGTTGATTATTTTAAAATCTCGAAAAATAATTTAAATTTAAGACTTTTAGAACTAGGCTCTTGTTTGCAATATCTCACATTTGAAAAGGAAAGCCTACTTCTAAATCATGAATGGAATGATGAAACTTGCACTTTAAAGAATGGACAAAATAAAATTGAATATCAACCATTGTCTAATCAATTTGATTTGAATCTCACCTATGATGTTGGTAATAGAACTAAATCAAATTGGGATGGTGAGCATGGCAAGTTGAAATTTGTTGCATTTCTTGGCTTGATCTTATTGTTGTTGGATTCCTACAACATTTGGCATGTGTATTGTGACATATGTCTTTTGAAATGTTCTAATCATGTTTGGGATCCAGGAAAGTAATAGTCCAAGCTTGGCATCATCTTGTACTATATTGTATATAAATTTTGGTTTTGGTTTGAGTTTGTGTTTTCAAGTTTCATTTTGGGATTACTATTTGGATTAGGATTTAAGTTGTGTGTTTGATTTCATTTGACATGTTTGGTTTGTTTTGATAAAAAAAAAAAAAAGAAGAAAATTTGAGATGTCAACTTATGCCTAAAATCAGGAGAATATGAAACATTGGAATTATGTTGTAGAAAGCTCCACAAGTAACACAAACATTTAAATATTATCGTTTGGATCTTGTGATGCATGAAGTTGTCAGTTTTGCACATTATGGTAAAATAGATGATATATTCCAAAGGAAGCAGTGCATTCATATCTTATGTCATATTCCACATTGCATATACATGTCATCTGAGTTACATTTTCATTCCATGGGCAATTATTGAGAAGGTGTTGAATCCTCTTAGGATTATTACATAACATATATTAAAAGGATCCTAAGGTTGGGAACTGCTGCCCAAGCTATCTTGAACCAAGCACATTCCATGCACATTAAAGGGAGTCTTGAGCAAAATGGTTAAAACCATACTTGGATGAAAAGGTGAGGTGAAAAGAATATTTCATGTTTGTCCTATCATGCAATATAATCCTTAAAACAATGGTTTTTACCATTTCCATTAAGCTTAAAGCCTAAAACCAAAGTAGTAATGATAGGGTTAAATCCTAATCAAACTTATGTTGAGGATCCAACTCCCCAAAGCTCTGATTTGACCTACATGGAGTAGTAAGGATAGGACTTAATTCTCATCTCACTTAGGTTGAGAATCTGATTCCTCAAAGCTTCCATTTTTTCCCATTTCATCATAAAGCTTGGATTGGAAGGATCGTACTACATGTCCTCTGCAAAGGATGGGTAGTCATCCCAAAGGTCCAAGCAATAAAAGTAAAACTATTTTTTTCCATTTCATCTCAATCTTGGATTGAAAGGATTGTACTACATGTCCTCTGCAAAGGATGGGTAGTCATCCCCAAGGTCCAAGAGATAAAAGATAATATTTTCCATTTCATCTTAATATTAGATTGGAGGGATCATACTACATGTCCCTGGCAAGGATGGGTAGTCATCCCAAAGGTCCAAAGAAAAAAGAGAGAGAAAAGAATGAATGAAAGCCAAGTCATGGATTATGGGGTTAAGTATGCTCATGCGTGGCAACATGTCTTGTCTAAAAGCAAGACCACTGATTGCTCATATGGATAGACTAGCCTGACCATTGCATCCATAACAGGTTAAATTATTTTGTTCAAGATGAGGTAATGAACTCCAAATCAGAATAGTAAGGATAGGGTTAAATTTCCATCTCACTTAGGTTGGGAATCCTATTCCCCAAAGTTATGATTTCACTCACACTTGCACATGGTTCAAGATGGTAGTGACACATAACCAACTTTGGGATCTAAGAAATTAATTTAATAGATATATATTTGGTCCTAAGAGGGTTTGACATCTTTAATATGTTTGTCCATGATATAAGAAGGTTTGAGCATTTATAAAGCAGGTTGTTACATTTCTAACATCTTCATCATGCATCAAATCCTGCACAAATCATTCATAGCCTTGCATACAAATCATAAGTGAAACTGACAATGGAATGTTGAACAAGTTCAAATGATAGGGAATGAAACACTTTGCACACACCGAGCTGATACTTAATGATTCGAATGTTTCATGTATTTTTGATCTGTCGGTATTTGTTTATCTTCTATGTGCTGATGCCTGTATCTAAGCTTGTTTGTTTTAGGTTGGGTTCTCACCAAAATGCTCAAGAGCATTTGATAGTAGAGTCACCATTTGTTGTGGCTGATCTACAACACACCCCAAAATTGGGGACCCACCTTTTTGCATGCTTTCAAGGAAAACTGTAGTAGCCCAGATGCTAAAAAAATTAAGAAAAAAGCAAAAAATTTCACTAAGGATAAAAAGTGTCGCGATATCGTGACATGTCGCTCTGTCGTGACCAAAAATCAAAAAGTTTCGTGATATCGCGACATGTTGTTCCATCACGACAAAAATGAAAAATTGTCATGATATCGCGACATGTCGCGTTTTTGCGGCCTAGGCAAGCAGGAGGAGGCATTGATCAAAAATTGTCACAAAATCGTGACATGTCACAAAATCACGGTCAAACCAGTCAAAAGGGGCATGAAGTGGAAAAGCGTCATGATTTTGCAACAAAAAGCAACGAAGTTGTACGAAAGAAAAATATGTCACGATTTCGTGACATGTTGCCTTTTTGCGACCAAATGCAGCAAGACAGCCCGAAACAAAAAAACGTCATGATTTTGCGATAGGAAGCAGCGAGACAGCCCGAAGCAAAAAAGCGTCGCGATTTCGTGACAAAAAGCAGTAAAGGGGCACAAAGCGAAAAAGCGTCGCGATTTCATGACAAAAAGCAATGAAGTTGTACGAATGGAAAATATGTCACGATTTCATGACATGTCGTGTTTTCATGGCTAAATGCAGCAAGACAGCCCGAAATAGAAAAGCGTCACGATTTCGCGACAGGTTGCATCCACATGGCCCGAAGCAGAAAAATGTCACGATATCGCAACATGTATCATTTTTGCAATGCATGAGGAGAAACAAAGCTGCTGACAGAAAAACATCACGATATTGCGACATGTCTCATTTTCGCTGTGCATGAAGGTAGACAAGGCTGTTGGCACAAAAATGTCGCGATATCACGACATGTCGCGTTTTCATGGTGAAAGTAAAGGAGCAAAGCTACATGCTATTTTTAGTCGTGATTTACATGGGGCCATTACAGAACATGTAAAAAAGTGCAAAACACATGGCATACATGTGTAAGGGCTGCAAAGGCATTACAGTTCATAGAGAAGATCTCGAGCACAAAATTAAAAGTAATGGAAATGCAAGGAACGTGAAACAAAGCAGTCTGGAAGACGAAACGAACCATCATGGAAGGAGAAGTAGTTTGTCAGCAAGTATAAAATGCAGAGGCACAGATTGATACGGAGGCAAAAACTGCTGCGAGCAGCATTGCAGAGTTGATGGGGATTAGCCGTTCTGAGCTTGCTGTGGAGTGTTTCTCTTCCACCTTTTGCTGGTTTTGAGAAAAACCAAAGATTCTGCTATTGTAACAGGACATATTTTTAATGCAGAATTGTTCAAAAATTTGCATTTTATGGGCAAGAAAGAAGGAGAAATTTTCTACATGCTTCATTTTAACTGTTCTATTTTTCTCCTTTCAGATTTCAGATTTGTAAATGAAATTCATGCCATTGTTTTGGGTTATTTCATGTGAATGTCTGCAATCTAGAAATTATTTTAAACCCTAGGAGCTAGCACCTAGTTTACTTTGATTGTTTTTGTTTTGCAGGTCAAATAGGCTAGGTTGCATGTACGAAACTCTCACATCTTTGGTTTTGTTGGAATAGGATAGCATCAGACTGAACGTGTTCATTTTTTTTATTTTTGCATTTCTTTTCATTTTATTTTATTTTTCCAGAAGGTTCAACTTAATTAAAATAAATACATAAAAATTACAAAATCTAAAAAAAAGTAAAATAATGAACAATCACTAAAGCTTCATGGTAAAATAAACCAACATTGCCCCTTGTTTACGATTACTTGCAATCACTAAGGTGTTCCAAGCATTTTAAATTAATTATCTTCATTTGAGATTACTAATACACAGTTGTAAAATGCTTATACAGTGGAGACCTTGGAGAAGTTGGTTGTTTAACTTCTTTGCAAGAGGGGATTTGGAGTCCAAATCCTAAAGAAGAGTGCACTTTCACAAGTGTGTGAAAACACCACTCAACAAAACCCTAAGTTTGAATTTGTGACTTTTGCATGATCGAGCTCTGAAAACCTATAACAAAATAAAATTCGTAGATCAGTGAATCAAAATATGACAAGGTAAATCAAAACACATAACCCTTTAGGGTCCCACCATGATCGCCAATTTGTAAACAAAAATATTAACACCTAAAATAATAACAAATCAAAACAAGCAACATGTGCAATAAAAGAGTAATTTTATATTGACTTATGGAGCCTTGATCTCCTATTTTACAACATTAATATACCCTGAATTGCAAGGGGTTACAAAATATGCTTGTTTTAATGATACAATGATTAAAAGGGTGAAACCCTTTTGCTTGATCAAACAAATGCGGTGCTTCCAAATATTCTCTACTACAAACAAGTTGTTGAGTGGGCTTGTGTATCCTTTGTCAGAAACTCTAGTTGTAATAGCTATCTAATAAATCATAACCTATACTTGCACAAAAGCAAACCACCAAAGGGTATCAGTAGCACATGTGGGCCTTCCCCTGTGTGAGGCCCTCTTTAATTTAAAATATAAATCTACAAATCATAGTTTGAATGTTTAAGAAATGTGAAATAGAATACAAAAAATGTAAATCAAATAAAAATGGTTGCCTTGTCAATCTCTGATTATGATCTATGCTTTTGAGGATTCAATATGTTGTTGCATAGATGCTAAAAAACATCTAAGGGCTTGTTAGACATATTCTGATGTCTAATGGTTCCATGAAGCATTTCTAGACTATGATGGATACCTACAGCATCTAGGAAGCATCCAAAGGTATATGTTGATTGTGATGAATGCTTTGTAATAAATTCCCAGAGGCATCTATAGACTATGATGGATGCTTTGTAGCATATAGATCTGGTTCGTAGAAGTGACAATGATCAAATAACAAATATGATAGTGGCTAGAGTTTGTGCGAAGTGTTGTATGAATGTTTAGACTCTCGATAACTCGTGTGATATCTCTTTTCATTATCCTTCCTATTCACCCAAGTGAATAGTATTTTAAAACCCCTTCATTAAATATTAGGGTTTTTACGGTGGCAATGAGCGACTAAGATTAAACCTTGATGAGTGGCTAAGATTAAGATTTTGTTAAGTGGATAGGATTACCAAATGGTAGGCTAGGATTGCAGTTTGATGGATGGCTATGATTTAAAATCATATATATATATATATATATATATATGTGTGTGTGTGTGTGTGTGTGTGTGTGTGTGTGTGTGTGTGTGTGGTTATGATTTGATGATGATGAATGGTTAGAATTTGGTGTCTCCACAAAGTGAGGACATTGTTGAAAGAGAAATATTTAAAGAATGAAGAGAAGTCATAGATCTACATCTAAGAAAATCCAATAGAAATTCCATGTTTAATGCCTAATATAAATTTCAAGTTTGATGCTTGAGAGAAAACTCTAGTTTGGAAGAATATTGCTAGTCTATGCTCAAGAGGAAAAGGCTACAAACATTGTTGTTTTAAGGATGGAAATTTAATCTTCTACATTAGAAGTACTAGTGCAAAAGAGAGGATTAGAGAAGAACATTTAATGCTTGAGTATCACCTAAAGAATGGTTTAACACAGGAAAAAATCTTGAGAAATGGTAAAACACCTAATGAATTCTAAGAAAATACTTAAGGAAATCCTTAGGAACATAGATCAATGTTATCGACATCTAGAAGGAGCATCAAAAATAAAATTATCGTAGGCTTACTAAGGTATTTAAATATTTTCTAGCTAAGATATTTTTTTATTGTGCATGAATTGGAATTATAAATGTTTAAAAATTGGCTTAAATTTTAAAAAAGAATTAAATTGAATTGGGAGAATTAAAATTGAAATTTAAATATGAATGAAATTAAAGAAGAGAATTGTTAATTGAAGTAAATTCAATTAGGGAGTCAAAAAAAATAGAAATATTTTAAAATTGATTGAAAGGAGATATAAGAAGTTTTGAAATTTGAAATTGAATTAAAGAAAGAGGAAGAAGAATAAAAAGAATAAAATAGTGAAGATTAAAATTGAAGAAAAGAAGAAGGAAAAATAAAAAGAAAGATAAATTGAAGAAAATAATATTATTAGGAATTGAAGGGAGTTATAAGAAGAGAAAAAATTGAATGAAATTTTAATATGATGATTTGAAGAATTAACAAAATTGAAAGGAATTAATTAATTTGAAGGGAGTTATAAAAAGAAGGAATATATAAGAAGTCAAAAATAATTTGAATGAAATTGAAAGAAGATATTTGAATGAAAATTTGATAAATAATAAATTGAATAAGGATAAAATATTGAAGAAGAAAAGAAGGAAAATAAATCAATTGAATTGAAAATTTTGGAAATCTAAGAAATTGAAAGAAGAAATTAAGAAATTGAAAGAATTTTTTTAATTTAGGAGCAATAAGGAATTCTACATCAAAGGAAATATCATTGAAACAAATTTGTTTAAATAAAAAAAGCAAAATGAGTACATCAAAAAGGCCATACAAGTTTAAAGGACCAAGCTTTATGAGGAGAAACTTTCAAAAATAAAAATATTGCCATAAACATGTGCTAAGATATAATAAGTTGTTGGAGTAAACTACATTATTTTGTACCTATAAATGTACCCCCATGGTACCTTCATGGTACATTTGTAAATAGTAGATTAGGGTTGAATCATAGTTTAGAGTGTGAGTTATATTTCCTCCTTTATGTAAGTATGAATGTGCAGGAAATGCACAAGTGTCATGTAAAGTTGTAATGTGTAGGAAATGCACAAGTGTCATGTGAGTTAGAGTACAAGTGTAAGTTGATTCTATGTGCACAAGTGTCTTGTATATATGATAACAAATATGTAATGTAAATATGTGCACAAGTATTCTAAATTAGGTTTGCAAGTTATAGAAGTGTAAGAGTCATGTGTAGGTGTGCATACATTATAGTGTTAAGTGTCCATCAAGTATGCAAGTGGTAAGTAGTCAAGCCAAGAGTCATGATAATTGGAATATGGAGAGGAATAATATAGTCCTTGAAGAGCCATATTAATATTTCTATATTATGGAGACAATGCTCTATAGAAAAGCATAGAAGAGGGAAGAGAAGAGAAGAAGATCATATACTATTGTAAGAGAGAGAGGAGTAATAAAGCTTGTATGCATTTTGAGCAATTAATATTGTAATTTTTTCTATATGCTTAGTATATGTATGTTTCAATCTATTTATATTAATATTTTAGTATATTATTGAATGTTATTTGATTTATTATAAGACTTTTTATACATATTAATTTTCTCATATTATTCTACTTATATCATTATCTTGATCTTATTATATTATGGCTATTTTATATTTGATCCTATGAGATATAACCTATGATATTTTGTGGTAGTATTAAGGCTTAAAAATCCATCAATGGTATTAGAGCTACCACTAAACTCTATCCATATTGATAGAGTTTATTTTAGCCACTATTATAAATTGATTTTATCTAGTTTGATAATTTGATTAAGAGTTTGTCTACTTTGAAGACAGAGAGACTTGGAATCTATTCTAAAGTTCATATTGAGTAGAAGAGGCTAGGGTGTTGAACAAGGTGCAACAACAGTATTGTCATTGTTGTCAACATAGTCAAATAGATCAGTTGATGCAATGGACAGGAGTTAAGAGGTTATTCAAAGTATGTACAGTGATTTTCCAAGAAGACCGAAGTGGCCCATATGCTAAAGATCAAAGGAAAAGCAAAGTACAGCAAGAAATAAAAAGTGTCGCGATATCGCGACATGTTGAGGAAGAAAGAAAAAGTGTCGTGATTTCACGACAAGTTGAGCAAGAAAGAAAAAGTGACGCGACATGTAGCATTTTCACAACCAGAAGAGAAGAAAAAGAGCAAGAGAGAAAAAGTGTTGCGATATCGCAACATGTCGCATTTTCGCAACCAAAAGCAAAGAGGAAGAGTACGGAGGTGAAAGTGTCATGATATTGCGACATGTATTTTCGCGGGAAAAATCCAAGAAAAGGAAAAAGAGGCAAAAATGTCGTGATATCACGACATGTTGCATTTTCGTGGCCAAAAGCAACAAAAGAAGACAAAGAGGCAAAAATGTCATGATTTCGCGACATGTCGCATTTTTGCGATGCAAGAAGAAGAACCCAGCTAAAATAAGAAGTGTGACAAAAGTTAGTATGGTGGTTACGAGGACTATTACAGAATGAAATCTTCGAGCGATGGATATATCGAACATCTTCATTAGTTGACAGGTGGACAGAGTCTACAGTGGCAGCATTGAACAACACGTAGCACCAAGGTGTAATGAAAGTCGAAGAAGACCACGAGTTACATTATGAAAATAATGAAAGCCTACGAAGACCAAGAGTTACATAATGAAAATATTGAAAGCCGACGAAGACCAAGAGTTACATTATGAAAATATTGTTATAAAAGGAGAGTTGCTTGGAGAATTGAAGTGTGGAGAAAAGATCACAGAGAAGTGGTAGAGAAGCGACGAAAAGAGTGCTAAGTTCGTAGAATGAGCACAGAGAAGCTACGAAAATATGGCTAAGTGCGTAGAGTGAGCACAGAGAGGGCGGCAAAAAGAGGACTAAGAAGTAGCGAAAAGATGGCTAAGTGCATAGAGTGGGCGTAGAGAGGACTGTAAGAGGGTTGTATGAGTGCAAAAAGTGTGTGCTACGAAAAGAGGACTGAGAGGTGGTTGAAAGAGGGTGAAGTGCGGCTGTAAGAGCACAGAAGATGTGTGTGTTTCATGAACAGTGAGAGAGGTTGGGTAAGCAATAGACCAGTCAGGGTCTTGTAAAAGTGAAGGCATTTTTATGTCAATCTTCTAGATTCAAAATTGAAGTCCAAGTTGATGCTTGGCATCAGGGGTTGGTGTTCCTTCTAATTGGTGCTGGTAAATCAAGGGTTGGCGCTCCTTTCTATTAGTGCAGATAAATCAGGGGTTGGTGCTCCTTTCTATTGATGCAGATAAATTAGGGGTTGGTGCTCCTTCCATTTGGTGCTGGTAAATCATGGGTTGGTGCTCCTTTCTATTGGTGCAAATAAATTAGGGGTTGGTGCTCCTTTCCAGTTACTGTAGGTAAATTAGGGTTTGGTGCTCCTTTCTGTTGGTGCAGATAAATCAAGGGTTGGTGCTCCTTCCAGTGGGTGCTAGTAAATTGATTGTAAAGTTGGTGATTTGCAAAGGCTGGATTTGGATGGGAGTCTAAACAGTAATTTTTTGAGGAGTAGCCAAATTGGTGAACCTCGGTAAATCTTGTGTTGTGTGATGTTCTCTTGTTATACTTGCTTTATTTGGTTTTAAGTTTTCATTGTTTCGGCTTTAAGAGTTGTGGATTTAAGTTTAAAAAGCTACATTGATTCACCCCCCCTCTCAGTGTCATTGTGAGAATAACAATTGGTATCGGATCCAAGTTCTTGAATAAGCTTAATCGGCTAGGGTGATCTTGGAAGTGACACAATGGCAGGTGGTGAAGGCTTCTCATCAAACAAAGCATCATTGTTGGACGAAACTAATTACGGATTTTGGAAACTTAGGATGCAGACATATATTTGTGCTTTGGGATACAACATTTGGGATTCAGTAGATAGTGGATACATAATACCCACCACTTCTCCAATCGATGTTGCCGATAAGAAACTGTTTGAGAATAACTCTAAAGCAAAGAATGCTATCATGTGCGGTTTAGTGGACAGTGAAATGGTAAATATTATGAGCTATAAAATGGTAAAATAAATATGGGACAAACTAAGGAGCATTCATGAAGGAGACGATAAGATCAAGGAGGCCAAGTTACAAACACATCGAGCTCAGTTCAAAGTATTAAAGATGAATGACGATGAGAACATAGAGGCATATATGCTAAGAGTTAATGAAGTCATTAATGCGATTAGAGGACTCAATGAGGAAATTGAAGACTCTGTCATCATGAAAAATGTATTAAGATCTCTTCCCCAAAGATTTGATTCTAAAGTCTCAGCAATAGAAGAAGCTAAAGATCTAAATTATTTTAGTATGGATGAGATGCATGGTTCTTTGACTGCATATGAGATGAGAATAGGAAAATCTAAACCCACAGACAGAGAAGCTACTTTTAAAGCCCTTAAAAATATGAAAGCAAAACAAGAATCCGAGGAAGAAGAGATATCAGATGAAATGGAAGCAAACTTTGTTCAAAAACTAAAAAGGGGAAAAGGAAAATACAGAGGAAAGTTATCGTTTAAATGTTTCAACTATGGAGGCATTGGGCATTTTGCAGATAAATGTCCACTTAATGAGAAGAACAAAAGTGATGAAGGATCGCACCAAGAAAGAAGTGACTGAAAGAAAAAACCAAATTTTAGAAAAGGAACTTCAAGAAGAAAAGTTTCATCTCCAAGAATGTTAGTTCATCAAAAGATAGCTCCGGTGAGGATTTTGAAGAGGAAACAGGTGAAGCTCTTTTCATGGCACTCAAAGAAGAAAAAACAGAAAAAGAATAGGAATGTGATGAAGAAGAAATTGATGTAGAAGTAAATTTGGAAGAGGAACTAATTACAGCTCTGGATGAATTCAAGATAGAAAGAAAAAAGAATAAGAAAATTTCAAGAAATCTTGAGGATGCAAATGAAATAATAACCAGTTTAAAAGTACAGATAGACGAATCCAAGAAAATATCTGAAGATCTTGAAGTGCAAATAACCATGAAAATAGATTATTGCAATAAGCTAGAAGAAGATATTGTTGGTTTAAGGATGCAGACAGAAGATATGAATCATAAAATTAGTTGTTATTGCAAATGTGAAGAAATTTCTATGAAGCTGGATAAGATCATAAATAGCCAAAGGACTACAGGCAACAAATTTGGTTTGGGTTTTGACGAAGGAGAATCATCAAATGGATCAAAGGTCATAAATGAAGAATCCATAAAGAATGAAGATAAGAAACAGGTTGATCAAGAAAAAATGTCTCATGCTAAAGAAAGCAATAATGCAATTCACGAGGATAGTTGACAATGATGGAGTCACACATCAAAGAAGAAGAAGATTTATGGCTCCTACAACAACATGGCAAAGACCATCACCTAGGTTCAATCATCTCTTTTATGGTTACTATTTTAAATGCAATGGTTATGGACATAAGATCTTAGATTGCAAGTATAATGTAGGACCAAGGAATTTTACCAATAGAAATGTTTTTTCACCTTTGATGGATTATGCAGTAGAATGTTATAACTATCATAATTTTGGGCACATTGCAAGAAATTGTTGAAGTACATTTGCATCAAATCAATTTCAAGGAATAAAATTTCAACCAAATGGGATGAGACAAAATAGAAAAGTTCCCAAAAAACATGCATAAGCTACTGAAAAGGAAAAGTCAAAACAAAAGCCCAAAACTGTAATCAAACCAGAGTGGAAATAGAAAGAGCGACTTAAGGAAGGTGAGGTTAAGTTGGACTTTGTTCCAACTATAGAGCAAGTAGCAGATATCTTCACAAAACCGTTTCCCAAGGAAGTCTTTGAGTACCTTCGTAATAAATTGGGAGTGGTCACGCTTCCCAAGAATTAACTAGCTATCAGGACCACATTCTTAGGGGGAGCATTTATGTATTTGTTTATCTTTTTGCTCATGTTTGTGATTTTTGCTAAGTGTAATAATTTTTGCCTGAGAATGTTGTGCATGGACTCAGGGGGAGTCTGCAGCAGCCCTTTGGTATTATTGTCAAAGGGGGAGAAGAGTTACAGGAAATTGCATGTGTGTTGCCAACAATTCCAAAGGGGGAGATTGTTGAGCAAGGTGCAACTACAGTATTATCATTATTGTCAACACAGTCAGATAGATCGGTTGATGTAGTGGACAAGAGTTAAGAGGTTATTCAGAGTATGTACAGTGATTTTCCAAGAAGACCGAAGTGGACCATATGCTAAAGATCAAAGAAAAAGCAAAGTACAACAAGAAGGAAAAAGTGTCGCGATATCGCAACATGTTGAGGAAGAAGGAAAAAGTGTCACGATTTCATGACAAGTTGAGCAAGAAAGAAAAAGTTTCATGATATCACGACATGTTGAGCAAGCAGGAAAAATTATCACGATTTCATGACATGTTGGAAGAGAAAGAGCAAGCAGGAAAAAGTGTCATGATTTTGCGACATGTTGGAAGAGAAAGAACAAGCAGGAAAAAGTGTCGTGATTTTGTGACATGTTGGAAGAGAAAAAGCAAGCAAGAAAAAGTGTCACAATTTTGCGACATGTTGGAAGAGAAAGAGCAAGCAAGAAAAAGTGTCGCAATTTTGTGACATGTTGCAAGAGAAAGAGCAAGAAGGAAAAAGTGTCACAATTTCACGACATGTAGAGCAAGAAGGAAAAAGTGTCGCGATATCGCGACATGTTGCAAGAGAAAGAGTAAGAAAGAAAAAGTGTCGCGATATCGTGACATGTTGCACGAGAAGAGAAGAGAAAGAGCAAGAGAGAAAAAGTGTCACGATATCGTGACATGTCACATTTTCATGACCAGAAGAGAAGAGAAAGAGCAAGAGAGAAAAAGTGTCGCGATATCGCGACATGTCGCATTTTCGTGACCAAAAGCAAAGAGAAAGAGTACGGAGGCGAAAGTGTCGCGATATCGCGACATGTTGTATTTTCATGGGCAAAAGCCAAGAAAAGGACAAAGAGGCAAAAATGTCGTGATATCGCGACATGTTGCATTTCGGGGCCAAAAGCAACAAAATAAGACAAAGAGGCAGAAATGTCACGATTTCACGACATGTCGCATTTTTGCGATGCAAGAAGAAGAACCCAACTAAAATAAGAAGTGTGACAAAAGTTAGTATGACGGTTATAGGGACTGTTACAGAATGAAATCTTCGAGCGGTGGATATATTGAACATCTTCATTAGTTTACAGGTGGACAGAGTCTATAGTGGCAGCACTGAACAACACGTAGCACCAAGCTATAATGAAAGCCGATGAAGACCAGGAGTTACATTATGAAAATAATGAAATCCGATGAATACCAGGAGTTACATAATGAAAATATTGAAAGCCGACGAAGACCAGGAGTTACATTATGAAAATGTTGTTATAAAAGGAGTGTTTCGTGGAGAATTATAGTGTGGAGGAAAGAGCACAGAGAAGCGGTAGAGAAGCGGCGAAAAGAGTGCTAAGTGCATAGAGTGAGTGTAGAGAAGCTACGAAAAGATGGCTAAGTGCGTAGAGTGAGCGCAAAGAGGGCAGTGAAACGAGGGCTGAGAAGCAGCGAAAAGATGGCTAAGTGCATAGAGTGGGTGTAGAGAGGACTGTAAGAGGGTTGTATGAGTGCGGAAAGTGTGTGCTACAAAAAGAGGACTGAGAGGCGGCTGAAAGAGGGTGAAGTGTGGTTGTAAGAGCATAGAAGATGTGTGTGTTTCATGAAGCGTGAGAGAGGTTGGTTAAGCAATAGACCAGTCAGGATCTTGTAAAAGCAAAGGCATTTTTATGTCAATCTTTTAGATTCAAAATTGAAGTCCATGTTCCTACTTGGCATCAGGGGTTGGTGCTCCTTCCAGTTGGTGCTGGTAAATCAGGGGTTGGTGCTCCTTTTTGTTGGTGCAGATAAATCAGGGGTTGGTGCTCCTTTCGTTGGTGCGGTAAATCATGGTTTGGTGCTCCTTCCAGTTGGTGCTAGTAAATCAGGGGTTGGTGCTCCTTTCTATTGGTGTAGATAAATCAGGGGTTGGTGCTCCTTTTTTTTGGTGCAGATAAATCAGGGGTTGGTGCTCCTTTCTTTTGGTGCAGATAAATCATGGGTTGGTGCTCCTTTCTATTGTAGATAAATCAGGGGTTGGTGCTCCTTCCAGTGAGTGCTGGTAAATTTATTATAAATTTGGTGCTTTGCAAAGGTTGGATTTGGATGGGAGTCCAAACAGTTATTTTTTTAGGAGTAGCCAAATTGGTGAACCTAGGTACATCTTGTGTTGTGTGATGTTCTCTTGTTATACTTGCTTTATTTGGTTTGAAGTTTTCATTATTTTGGCTTTAAGAGTTGTAGATTTAAGTTTAAAAAGCTACACTGATTCACCCCCCCTCTCAGTGTCATTGTGAGACTAACATGGGGTATTTCCACTAGGTTGAAGGAAAACCAATCAAGACTAGGACTCAACTAAACTAAAGGTGAACCAACTCAGGAAAAAGTTGGTCATTCAAGAAAGAGTCATTTTGACATTGATATTGGATTCTCTAGTAAGGGAGAGAATCATATTGAGTTCTTAGGTTCAACCTAAGATATTCTTGATTTTATAAAAGAGTTATAACAGATAGTACAATGAAAGAAGAAAGATAGCAATGGATTATGAAGCATTTAGAGCTTCCTAATAAAAGATAGAATTTTAGTAGAAAGAAAGAATATAGATTTATCAATCTCTAATATATCAGTCCTAAAGAAAGATAAAGAAGCACATAGCTTATTTTATATAGCTTAAAGCATCAGGTTAGAATCTACAATTTTTAAGAGCTACAAGCCAATATAAAGGCAGAGGACCTTATATAGAAAAAATAAAGAGGCCCTTATAAATAAAAGAGAAAGATGCCCTTATAAAATAGATAAAGAGGTCTATTTAAAGAAGAGATAGAGGTCTATACAGCTAATAGTGAAAGAGGCTCTTATATAAAATAGAAAGAAGCCTTATAGCAACATAGAGAGTTCAACAAAATATTCAGCTCAAGAAGTCAAGAAGGTAAAGAAAGTATTTATATTATAATATTGCAGATAGGAGTAGGAAGAATAGCCATACAAGTATATTAAAGGGAAAAGGTAATTCAACCAACTTCAAAAAGAAAGAAAATAAGTATATGTAAATAGCTATTCTACACATAGAAAAAGAGCTACACATAAAGAGCATAGTTAATCATTCGATCGAGCTACTAAAGAGAAAATTTTGTTGTGCTAATCACATAACCAAGATAGTAAGGTAATATTGTACCTAAATAAGCATATCACTTGAACATGAGAAGTTACAATAATAGAAGCATTAGTAGTAGAGTGAAAAGTAAAGAAATCAAAGGAAGAAATGCTATAGCAATATTATCTAAGATTTGGCACTATCAATAACAACGTAGAATGTAGCACCACCACAATGCAAAACGTAGTCCAACGCTATAATAGAGCAATGTAGAACGTAGTACAGTGCTGTATTAGATAAACGTTAATGTTGTAGGGTGGACAAATCAAGCAGTAGTGAAGGATCTAAATGTAACTAGAAGGATTCAAATGAATAGCATGTTCAACCCTTTGCTAAAGATATCAACTAGAAGATACAACATTTGCGAGAATACACAGAGGCATATACTAGAGAATACAAAGTGTGTTAGAATTCAACATCATATCACCTTTTGAAATGATGAATAAATTATAAAAACCAAGTAATGTATCAAGAAACTAATGAAATTTCCTAATGTTTTAAGTGGTAGATGAAATGCTCAAGTGATAAATGAAACATTCCTTCAGTAATAAAATGAGGAGAGTGTAATAAATTGTATACACCATGATATCTAGCAGTTTCTAATAAAAACAACATCTTCAAAGTAGTTCAAAGCAAAGTAAAGAGAAACCTAAGTTACCTAACAAAAACAAGCGTAGAGATCAGAGCATAAACATAGTTCAAAATCATGAGCAAATCAGAGGTTTTAATATTAAATATTTTATTAAAGTTAATAAAGGAGGTATAAGGTTAATGGTTTAAAATATTTAAGGAGTTATAAGTTTTATTTTCTAGTTTTTTAATTATTTTAGATATGGAGTAATAAGGATGCCTACTTAGTTAAATTTTTTATTATTAGAATTATTAAAGAAAGTAGAATATTTTTTAAAATTTTGGAGTGATAAGGAATTTAACTAGTTTGTTTTTAAAATAAAGGTTCTTTAAGTTTCTAGTAGAAGATTAAAGTTTTTTAGTATTTGAAGTTTTTTGAGAAAAAATAAAAATTTAAATTTAAATATCAGGAGATTTTTTGAAATTTTTTAAATTCAATTTTGGAGTTAAAAGGCTTTCCACATCAAAGGTTAGAAACATAGAAATTTGCAAATTTCATAGTATTATTTTTCTAAACTAGGGAGACATAAGGTTTACTACTCCATAGGAATTAAATTAGTGAATTTGAATTATTTAAACCTAGGAGTTATAAGGTTTTCTACTTCAAAGGAAATAGATCATAACATTGAATTGCATATCATGGAAGAAATTATTAAAAATGCATTCAATGAAGATAATGAAGATATAGCAAATAAGTTAAAACTTTATTTTCAAATAATGATAGATGATCTTGATAGAGAGAAGAAAATAACAAGATCACTAAATACTCTTGAGGATTCAAAATTAGATCTTGTTACTACAAAATCTTATTCTAGTAGTTCATCTATAATAGATTCCATTACAAAATTTGTAACTACTAAAAATATTGAATATTATCACAGTTTTACAACTTATCTACATGGAAAATAAAGAAAGAGTAGCCTTGGTAGTACATCAATGGTTATCTTGTTTTATCAAGAAAGCAAAACTTGAAGCACTAATAAGGATGAATAAAATAAAGAAAATATATTCAAGGTGCATCTATAGAATTAGTCATGAAAAAGCTAATTGTTGGAATCTTTATCCATGTAAGTACTATGGAAGAAAAACTCATTCATCAATATTTTGTTGGTACAAAGAAAAGTATTGTAAAATATTTGAAAGAGTACTTTTGTTCAGACTAGGCAATATTTTTCAAATACTTATTTTTGAAGCATATTCTAACAATGGATCCAAGTGTACAATTTCTAAAATACAGGAAGAGAAAACATTTAGAAAACAAGGAAAAGAAAAATGGATCAAATATGGTCTAAACTTATCTTACAAAGAAATTAGATCACATAGTCAATCTGAAGACAAAGACAAAGGGAAGTATTTTATACATGAATTTGATGATAACAAGAGAGTTAAAGAAGTTTGTAATCTTGAAGACACAAAGATTGAAGAACAAGAAGATGAATCCAAGGTTTATATTAATGAAGTAAATCCAAGAGTAGCAAAGGTTCATGAATAATACAGGGCCACTTGAATATTGAAGACAAACATGAAGACCATGATTGAAGACTAAAGTCTTCAATAACCAAATAATGTAATATAGGGGGGTGTTGGAGTATATTACATTATTTGGTATCTTCATGGTACATTTGTAAATAATATATTAGAGTTGAGTAATATTTTATAGTGCGAGTTATATTTTCCCTTTTATGTAAGTGTGAATGTGCAAGAAATGAACAAGTGACATGGAAAGTTGTAATGCACAGGGAATGCACGAGTGTCATGTGAGTTAGACTGCAAGTATAAATTAAGTCTATGTGCACAAGTTTTTTGTATATATGAGAACAAATATGTAATGTAAATATGTGCACAAGTGTTCTATATTAGGTGTGCAAGTTATAGAAGTGTAATAGTCATGTATAGGTGTGCATATGTTATAGTGTCAAGTGTTCATCAAGTATGCAAGTGGCAAGTAGTCAAGCCAAGAGTCGTGATATTTGGCATATGGAGAGAAATAATCTAGTACTTGAAGAGTTATATTATGTCTATATTATAGAAACAATGCTCCATAAAAATCATATATAAGAAGATCATATACTATTGTAAGAGAAAGAGGAGTAATAAATTTTGTATACAGTTTGAGAAATTAATATTGTAAGTTGTTCTACATTCTTAGTGCATGTATGTTCTAGGATATTTAAATTCATACTTCAATATATTATTGAATTTACCAAGGGAAAAAGTAGAGGCATTCTAGAATAATATGAAAGGAGAGGAGGTAGATATGGCTTTGAACAAAGCAAAGAAAATGTCACCTTGGAGGGATTTTTATTATATAGTAGAACCATATGATTCGATCAATAATGAAATCTATATCCATGACCAAAGGAAGGATACAATGGATAAAAAACAAGAATGGTAAGAGGAGTAAATCCATGAATGGTGGATTTTTAGATGCAATAGTGGCATGCAAAAAAAAGGATTTTGGACTTGGTCTAGACCATATATTTTCGAAACTATATGATGAAAATTATAAAAAGTGGGTAGGTGATAATGATGAGAATGTTTGACCCCCATAGAAAAGTGATGAGGAATATGACTCTGAGAAAAATGAAGAATTAGGATAGAAATAAAGCAAGAAAGTCCCATAGTAGGAAGATTTATAAGAGGACCAGATTACATAGAAATTTCTGGCTAACACCCAATAGGATGGGAGTCTAATAAAGACAAGTTCAAGTGAACAACAACATTTGGAGTAAATCATGATTTGATAGTCATAAAGTTGATATCCTTTATCACAATAGCTTAAAAAAATATATGAGTTTTGAAAATATATTTAGTAGGAGTAGAACTCATTCAAAATATGGGTTACATAGGAGTAGGCTTGGGAAAAAAATATTGGATATCATTGAACCTATCCAGCTAAAGCAAAGGGAAAAATTAATGGGACTTGGATCTAGCACTATTCAGCCAAAAATGAAAGAGGCTTTTCACTTTATGCCTAAATCATCTAAAATATTAATATAGTCAGAAGTGAGGTACTTATAAAAGGAAAAACTCTTCACTACATTAGCTAGATGAGGGGTCAAATAAGGCTAGAACTTAGGATATAGTCTTGAAAATAAAAGACACAAACTTTATGACTTAGGAGTAAACCAAAGAGAAATTAATAGGTACATACCATCTTAACTTGACTTCTACTCCTTTTAATCCACCTCCCCCTCATCCTCCCAAGAATTTTTCATTAAAAGAAGTCATTTTGCAATCACCAACCAAAATCATCACTTTTACCACTTTCTCATAACATGAGCAATCCTCTGGAATCAAATTACCTATGACTTATGATGGAGCTATGGATATGGTCATAAATCACTCCTTTCTCCATTCCCCCTTATACAATCCTAATTTTCTCCTATACCCCTTTTTAGCCACCTATATGTAAATATGTTGAGCCAGTTATAACAAGCTTAGGTAGATGTACAAAAATAGATGAATGAGCACACACCTAGGAAGGAGCCAAAGAGAGCATCAACCATAATTATGGGTGTTGTGGAACTAGCTAAATGAGAATACTCTATGAAAATATTCACCCCTACTATTGATAATCCAACCTCTCAATTAACACCAATAGATTGTAGGAGGACAATACAAGAGATGGACATTGCCAAGATTCCTTTGAGTGATATGACACAAATGACCCACTCACAAGTTAATGTTAAAGGATTCCAAATGGAAGTAAAATATCAAGAGTATAAGTAGAATTTAGAATTCTTAGAAAAAATTATGGATGAAGAGATGGATGAGAAGAAGGCCTTGCAATTACAAGTAGAAAAACTACAATAAATCCTTGACGAAGCTCCAACCATAGCTCAATTGCAGGAGAGAGATGAAAAGATACAATTCTTGGAAGAAAAGCTAAAGAAACTATAACTATATCTTGAGAAATAAAACCAAAAGGTACAAACTCCTCACTTATCTATGGAGGCATTAGTGCAAATCAAGAAAGATAACTAAAGCAAAATGGTTGAAGCCACCAGGCACATGTAGTCAATCATGGAATATTTGAGCTTTAGCTTGCAAGTTATCAAGGCAAGAAATGGTACAAGAAAAAGATATTTGGCCTATAGAATGACCTATAGGCCATACAAAGCTCAATAATATAAATGGTACAAGAAAAATATATTATGGAAATTTTGAAGGAAAAACATGGGACATGACTTGTGGCATCTACAAGCAAAGAACTAGCTAAAATAGTGTACCTGGTCAATGTGGTCAAGGCCAAGTTTGAACTTGTGGGCAATAGTGAAGAGGCATATGGTCAGTGGGTGGAGCCAACCAAACAGGGCATAATGTTTGCATTTTTTTATAAGATGGCTAAAATACATGTTAAATTTAAGGATCTAGAAATAATATATCTAGAACCTTCTTATAAATGGCATATCAACTAATATTTATCCATGATAAATCCAAACAAATCAAGTCCTCATAAATAAAGGCTTCGAAAACTGCTCATCAAGTATTATTGCTCGTAAAAGGTACCTCAAATAACAAAGGGATGAACAAAAATGGTAAATGAAATGACTTAAGTTCATAAGAGCAAAGGTAATAAGTGCAAGGTGAAACATACCAAAATCCAAAAATCCTAAGCCTACTCAATGTGCTACCATGTTCATGAAATTATTTTTGTTCTACCACTTTCTCTCTTTTTTGTTGGAAAATTTTATATTTAGTGCAAAACCCAAGTTTCATTCTCTTTTATATTTTAATAGTTTTTTCTCAATCTTATTGACTCCATCACCCAATGAATAAATATCTCTAGGTTCTTAATTTTACAAGGTAAAATACCTAGGAGGTGCCAATAATATGGATTAATGCAATTGCCCGCATAGATAAGTCCTAGCAAATTTTGTTGAACTATGAATTTTATAAAAAATTTGTTGCTTAAGATGCAAGAAAATATTGTTGTATTTGTTAAATATTGCATATGACTTCTCGAAAGCCCATAGGTAGCTTATTAGACCCAAAAGTTGGCTAAGGTAAAGAAGTTCAACCACTTCAAATACTGAAACAAGAGTGGCCAAAGAATTTTGAAATGTGATGTTAGCCTAAGTCTTCAAATGCCCTAACCACTAAGATTAAGTGAAGCATGAGTGGCCAGAAGGATAAGTGGATGAAAGCATAAGTGGCTAGAAACAAAGAGTGGCTAGAAGTTAAGATTGGCTAGGAGTTTTGAATAATGATGTCAACAAAACCTCTAAAAAGTCTTGACTAGGATCTCTAAGAACCCGACGACAAGCATAAAAATTTAGCGGATAACAAAAAAGGATAAACGAATCCTAGGAAGGTGTCTTTTAGTAGGAATCATGTATATTAGAAACCAATACCACCCAAGAAATCCTCATCCATACATAATACATCGGTTAGGAAATAAAGCAACGATAAATCTTTTGGAATCTACAATAATGATGACCTTCCCTGGTGATCATGAATAGAAGTGTCTACAATTATGAAAGTTGGTATAACAATAAGTTATAGTGAGAAGAATCCAAATGTGCTAAATGTATAGGGCTTCCAATATTATGATTGGTTTCATGAGTGACTTGCATCAAGTCGATTGAGCTAGAATATTGACAACTGGAAAAGATAGGGCAAGAAAGTGATAACTAGCTCCATTAAATATGTTGATTAAGCATGTTCCTCAAATTGGGCTAGGATATGATTATTATTCTCAAGCCTATTATAGGCTATCCTTGTAATAATTTACCTAGGCTAGTATAGTAAACTATAAGTAGCATAATTTTACTCAATATAGGGGTCAATAATTGTATGTTTACCTATTGTAAACTATGTAAATTAGCTTTTTTGCTTAATGAATCAACTGTTATTTGGCCTCTACTAGTGACATGTAAAATCTTAATGAATATGTGTATTTATAATATCTAGACATTTTTTTAAAGCTTTTTTAGTGGTATATTATGTTAGGCTTGAATTTTTGTTTGAATTATCATTGTGAGGTATTGGAATGTTAGGTAATGCATAGCATTTAATTGCATATCTACTTACTTATATAAAATATTTGTTAGTGGTCTATTATATTAAGCCTTAATTATTGTTTGGATTATCACTATATACAATTAGAGTGGTAGAATGCATGATATGAGCTAATAGTAAATTTTGGAATGCTTTACATGGTAGTTATTCTGTTAGGCCCTATATGTAGATAAGCTACAAGGTGTTTTGCATAGGATGTGAGAATTTTATTAGCCAAATGTAATTAATAAATTTATCCTTACCCCTTCTCTCTAACCCTTCATTTCTCTATTTAGTCTTTTTTATTTATTTATTTTACTTGTAAATGAATAAATTGAACTTCTCTAGAGGTTGTCTTAGGAGCAATTCTAAGCCATCCAATATTGGTATGGTCTAGGGTGTAAATCACACCACTAGGTAGATTGTTGACCAAGATAAGGGGAATTTATCTTTTATGGATATCCTAGGGGCTCATGCATTCACTTGAATTAATTCATGTGCCACAAATTTACTACCCTCCATATAGTGAGTGGGAGATGTATGACACATTTTGTAATATTAATTTTACCTAAATCACTATAGTTTCTCATTATCAAAAGAGGAAACAAAAAATGTTGACTAATTTTCAAGATTTATTCACTTCCCATAATTATTGAACTATGTTTCTCTTCTCTCTTTATGATTTCAACGATGTAGCTATTTTGCTCTTGAATTAGATAGGTTGTCATGCCTATTTTCTCCAAGATATCATAAGGATATATGTTCCACATCTCATATATCCATTGGTCCATTTGGTCATTAGGAATAGAAGAGCAAACCTTGTTAATAGGTTCCTATTATCTAGATTGTACTTCCTCCATGACATAGGTCTACTCAACATCTAGTGTGGTTACAAGCATATGTTCCACATGGTGAATATGGAGGGATTCTAAAAGGATCTTAAGCTTGGTACTATATCAATTTTTGAGTAGCAGGTGCATCCTGTATAGGGAAAATTACCCTCCTACCTTAGTAGTGATGTCTCTTGATAGATAAATATCAAAAGTGGCAAGGAGATCAATAATTGCTAAGCCCTGATGGAAAATTAGATATGGGTATAATTGAAGTATCATAGGAATATTCTTAACTAGCCTAAAGATTTGGACCAACATTATGAATTAGCTTATCACCATATATTAAGATCAATTAGAATGATATTATCATGGTTGTAGTAATTTTAGAAGCATACACTTGAAGGACTACATGTGGCTTTTAGTTACTTGAGATACATTGCATTTCATGTGCTTCCTCCATGCACTTCATATTTTTTGGCATAGAGATAACACCCTAGATTGATATGACCATATTATATTTCTTGAGGTGATATACTACATTAAATGACTCTAGATAGTACACCTAAGTAGTTCTTGGTATTCATTGATGTTTGGTCCCTTCTATTATAGGCAGTTAGGGAACACGTGCTCATATCGATATTAGTTCTCCTTACCTAGATGCTTTAGGAAAATTACTTTTCATAGGTACTGGGATGTTTTGAACATTCCAAACTTGTGCTACTATGGGGATAATAATATTATTGGTATTTAGTGGCCTATTTTGTGCATTGGGAGTCATTTTATTATGTTTCTCCCACTCCTCCAATGTCTTTCTTTTGGACCTTGTCATGTAATTTTATTAGACTCGATGACTTATAAGTACCATAGTTCCTACTCTATTAGATACAACATACATCTCCTCTTCATCCAACATTACTAAGTTTTATTTAGATATATTGGTACTTATGCCTAGGGAAGCATTTTATGATGGAATCTAAGAATATTGGGTGTGAGAATTAGAACACTGAGCATAGACAACTTTGTTTGGTATAACTTGAATTGTATAATATTGGTTCATTCAATGTAAGCATTGGGAGGGTACATTTCTAGGTAGTACCATGCATCTAAACTTTCCACATTATTATTTTATGTGGATACTATATCCCTAATAGGGTATGAGGGAATTTGTTGCAATGGGAGTTGCATATATACAATCTATTAATTTGAACTTTATGGGTGTCCTAGATTCCTATAAGGGTGGAAAATAGAATTTTGATAACCATTTGGAGGATACAGATATTCCTAATTATTTTTTTGTAAATAAGGTATGGGATTGTTATGGTATTGATACTAAAACATTTGAGCATTCTACTATCTCTTGAGGGCTACCTCATTATATAGCATCCTGAGCAAGCTTTTCATTTCATCCAACTCAATAGAGGAGTAGGGGATTATTGATGGGCATTCATGAGCAAGAGAGGAGTTGATACTATAATTGGGTTTATGGATGGATTAGGTTGGAAGGTTGTAAATTGCATAACTAGAGGATGTTAATATAGAGGTTGAATACTTAGAAATAGTGGAATAGGCAGTCTGGGAAGCAAACATCCCATTTTAATGAGGTTATTCTCATCCTGAATAGATATCCCATAGGCCATTGGTGATGAATTTTCTCCTTTTGACTTGACCATAATGGGAATTTTATAATTGAAAGCCTTTAAATAATATATGAATGTCATACCTAGGGGAGGTTTTATTTCATCGGGGATCCTATACCAAGTCTTTTGAAAATGGGTATTGAAGTCATCCATTGTCTCCTTAGGTTCTATTTTCATGGTTGTTATCTATGCTAAGTGAGATACTCCATCTACCTTTTCTCTAAATCTATCTAGCAACAAGTCAGCAGGTTGGTCCCAGCTCTTGACCAAATGTGGAGCAATACTTATGTACCATTCTCTATATTTTCCTCTAAAGGACACTACTAGTAATTTCAAATATACATTCTTATCTTAGATTCTATGTACTATGCATAATATGTCCATATGATATAAGTGATCCATGGGTGCTATAGAATCTTCTTTGATAAAGTAGGAAAATTACTTAAGGATTGAATCCAAGATTGGATTCTATGTAGTATGATAAATAGGTGGAATCAAGGTACCTTTATCATTCTAATATAGACATATTCTTGGAGGTGTATCCATGTTTTGACATTAGGCTCTTCTTCTTAGAACTAGGTTAAGGGTTTGTACTAATACCTAAGGATTTATAGTTGTACAACACCTAGTGGCAAGTCTTGTGCTCATAATTTGTGGGGTCCTTCATTTTCAATAGAGTCTCTAGGTGAATACTTTGTGTTTCAATAAGTATATGAAACTAAGGCCTTCACAATAATATTAGTTCAACATAAGTGCTTTGTTCCACCTAATGTGTGCCAAAAAAAAAATTGTGCATGGTGGTTTTTTCTCTAGTTCTTCTCAGAGTCTCTATTAGTGGGGTGAATTGATGTGATTCATCCCTTTGGGTGTGTCAGAAACTATTGTTATCTTAGAATATTATGGTCATCTATTACGACAACCAATTGTGCTCAATACTTGTTCCTCATGTAGAGCAACACAGAAAAAAGTCTTGAAAGCATGGGATGCAACCCTCAGGATGACCTTTGAGATTTTTTCTAAAGTGGAATCCTTATGAGATGTGATCTTCAAGGTCCACCTTCCTAAACTAATCCTAAACTACTTGCATTCATTAGAGAAAAATGGAAGAGAGATAAAAATAAATAAAAACCTATGCTAATAGAGGTGATGCACAAAGATTGAAGATTCTCTTATATACCAATGGGATGAGTAAGCACACAAGACATTTGTTAACAACTAGAAATTGAACACTTTTTTATTTATAATTAGAATTCATGCACAATAATACACATAAGAAATGGGATAGAGTGAAATTATTCACTACTTATATATATCATAAAATTTAATTTCAAATATGTTGGGCCAAAGGGCTCAAATGTTGTTAATAGAATGACTTGGGGCTTGAGTCCAAATAGATGCATAAGAGACGATGAAAGGAAAATTACACAAAATACTAGATACTAGGCACTTGCAAGAAATTTTCCAATTCTTTATAATGAAGAAGAAACTATTATTTATAAACAAAATTGGGGAACTTTCCCTCTCAAATTTTTGCTAAAATTTAAAATTACCTCTATGAATTCATGTTAGGGATCTATATGTATTTAATAATTAGTAATCTTGAGGTCTCTAGATCTGGAGATATTAATGTTGAAGGGTTTTGGGCCTCTAGATGTGGATTCTCTATCAATATTTCCAACCATTCTTACTAAAAATACACAAGAACCTCATGTAATTAATATCACTAGGCTAAAGGTTACTCCCATTGCAACTTTTACCACATTTTCCTTTAATGTGTCCATTGCTTTCCTAGACTACATTAACATCCCTAGATATTTCTTCTTATGGAAGCTAAAGGATGAACCCTAATTGGCCATTATTTTTACCTTTTCCAACCTTGATTTTTACAAGGTCAAACTATTTCTTAGTAAATTGGATGGTTAGAAAAAATTCTTCAGATCTCCTCCTAGTCTATGGGATCCCTTTTGGGCCATTGCATTTTGAGTATTTGCATATCATTGGATCTACTTCATTCCCAATATAGATGGTTGATCTTCCCTGTCTACCTCTTTTATGGATCTCTAGAACATTTTTTATATGTCTTAGGCTTGGCTATCAACGGAGTTTCTTTGTTGATAACTCCTCGATTAGTCCTTCAAAGTAATGTGGGTAATTGATCTACAATCAAAATATCCATGGCATTTCGTCTTACCAAATTTCATCAAATCTTCTTGAAATAGTATGGGCTATTGATCTTAAATCAGACAATCTATGGAGTTCTTTTTTATCTAATATTATCTAAGCTTCATTGAAATAACATAGGCCATTTATTTGTGATTGAATGGTTTGTGAATATTTTCTTCTTTGATATCCCTCTAATCCATTTTTTTCATAGAATAAATTATACCTTTGACCTTATCTAGGATCTGGTTAGTGCCCTTTTGCATGTAGCCTTTTATTACTTACTCATCGTAATTTTGGTTATTGTTGTTTTACATGTAATACCACCTTGAAAGTTTCTTGGAGTTCTAGTTTTTATCTTTTTGCATACCTCAAAACTCTATACCATGTTCTTTTACACTTAAATTTACCTTACCTTTCCTTTGAGTTTTTTATTAGAACTATCAAATCCTACTCACTATACAATTCAAAATTGTGGATGCACTTTTGTATTTTCCTTTGTTGAATTTGTTTTCCTCCTACCAAATAAATCTTGCATAATGTCCTAGATAAAATTTTCAAGTGTAGTGAAGATCACTACAACCACTATAAGGGAATTTATTCATTTGTATAAAATGGTCAAGCTATGACAACTTGGTTACAAGTGGAATGATTCACAAAACGTCAAGTAAAGAAACACTTTCCACACTTGGTGTCAAGAGTTGATACAATAGGTACCATTGCTTTCCAAGAGGGATGAATAATTTATACATGTGACCTTTTAGGGTATGGATTTATGCATAAAAAAAACAAAAAATCTATTTTTTAATTGTAACCACACTATTAGAGGTATAAAATTATGCTTGAGACCCTATTTTAATCCATTCAAGAAGTGTTAGAAATATTAGAGGGAGAACAACAACTTAAATAAGCAACCCTATCATCGATAGGTTGACAATAACTACATGAATGTAATAAAAGTGTAAAATAAAATATTTATTAAAGATAATATTTTTATATTTTCATATTTTTATAGCCAAAATGCATCTCTAACCATGTTGACACATCAATAGAAGACAAGACACAAATAGACAAGTCATAAATGTAATATCATTTAATATATACCTTGTAAATCATGGAAGATGAATCACCACATTTTCATATGGGTGATCTTGTAACTCATGTAAGGTGAACCCACACATTTACATGTGGGTGACCTTCCACATTCAATATATTGGATTTATAACACAACAAAAATATTGAATAAATAGAAATGCACCTTGAACTATCAAAAGATGAGTAATGAATGCAATATTATAACCTCACATATCTACTTATAGATTGCTTGCATTATAGTTAGTTTTTTTATCAATAGAATCATTGTTCAATTTGGATTATATGTCTATGTTTTAATTTTTTATACTTTTTAATTTCTAAATTGCACTTTTTAATCTTCCTTAACTCAAAATTTTGAGTTTTGGATCACTAGTCGCCTTCTAAAAATTAAAATTTTCAAAGATGAAAATCGATAGCATGAGTGGTTTAATATCTACTACCCAATTTACTTTTCTATAAATATATTGGCTATATCAACATACCAATTACTTAATACCCCCTTTAATATGGGTCTTATTCATTGTGAGAGGGGGGTTTAAGATTTTTCTTAATTTGAGGAACCTAAATTCCTCTCTTACTCCAATATGATTATAATATATGTTATATAGAGCCTAGACTAAGTTTTGATGTGTAAGTTTAAAAAACACCTATGTTCCCCAAGGAGAACAATTCTCTCTCACTAAGATTCTAATACCTTGGACCATTATAAGCATAAACTAAAATTGAAGTGATTCAAACAAACAAATACACAAGAAGACAAATCCTAGACTTTATTATATTTTTAATATGTATGATACAAAGAAAAAAATTAGTTTCTTTCTAGGCAAAGGTTTAATAAATATATGCATTAAACAATGGCTATCCTAATGTAACTATATGCACTTTAGATTTAATTCCTAGAACAAAAAGATAAGATATCCCTTACTAGGTTATTAATATACTCTAAAGTTCCCTAAAAATACCTTATTATTAAACAAACCAAAAATATGAATTAGAGAACAACAAACAACATATTAAGATTAAATTTCAAAAAAGAAAATAAAGAACCAGATATTAGAGGAACCTAATTTTACCTATGTTTTAGAAGCATTGTTAGTGCTTTTGCAAACACTACAAAAATAGAAATAAAAAAATTAAAAAAAATAACAAGATAGTGAACTTATGTAATATTATATAAAGAAACCAGAAGGTCAAGAAACAAGAAAACCCAATTTTACCTCTATGGTAGAAGCATTGCTACATAGCAAAATCACTAACAATGCTTTCACTCCTAGGTCATGCCTTTATTAAACCTATTGTAATATTTGATTGTCCCTAGTGGGGAAATCACACCTTTTAGCAAGCAACACAATAGGGCCATGACTGAAAGCGTGGGGCTCAACTCAATTGGGGGCCTTCGAGAGTTTTTTACAAGGTCAGCTCGTTGTTAGGATGTGATATTCAAGTTGCACTTGTGCTCAACAAAGGGAAAAGGGATGTGAGAGATGAAAATAAAATAACTCAAAAAAATAAAATGGGGGTGATGCACCAAGAGATTCACTATGATCTTCCTACAAAAATAGAATAGAATGTTATGTGCTAGTGATGAAAACTTCCTATTATCCGCACATTGAAGCATAGATGAGATCTAATAGTTGTATGCAAGCATGAGTAGGTAGGTCCCATAGGAGAGCCAAACAAGTGACTAGTATGAAAATATACACAGGCCCTCACACATGCATATACTTAATAAAATTTAAAAAATAGTAAAAATATTACAAACGAATACATACATACAAAAATGGTTCAATAGGATACCACCAATGGCTATATCAAAAATTTGACATAGGCTCCCATGTATACATATATGTGTGTGTGTGTGTGTGTGTGTGTGTGTGTGTGTGTGTGTGTGTGTGTGTGTGTGTGTGTGTGTGTGTGTGTGTGTTTGTGCGTGTGTGTGTGTGTGTGTGTGTGTGTGTGTGTGTGTGTGTGTGTGTGTGTGTGTGTGTGTGTGTGTGTGTGTGTGTGTGTGTGTGTTTCATGCAAGAAATATCTTACAAATATTATGTCAAATGGTGGTTTGAGATTACCCATAATCCACTTAGGAGCTGACTATTTTTACAAATAAAAATGAAGGAAAAACTTACAAATGGACACAATTGTAAACTTGAAGATATTTTTTATAGTCTGTCACTGCTATTTATAGCTTACATCAAAGAAAAATTCCCTCTAAAATTATTTAAAGATAGATGTGATAATGTCACTTAGTTTTGCTAGGGATTCTAGTCATTGAATGAAGTACTTTTTTGACCATAATGACTATTCAGATTGGGATTGTCAGTACCATACTTCATCTTGAATGAGTATTTAGAGAATTCATTAAGGTTGTGCTTTGGTAGGTGGTCATAATATCCTAAGCCAAGGGATCATTAATTTGGCCCATTTACCTCTATCACCTTTGATTTGACTTAGGAATCCATGTTCGCTTGATTTTCTCAAATTTCTTATGCATCCTGGGTCATCTCATAGACTGGTCAAGATTTTTGCTACTGGTGCTTCATCGTAGATTGTAAAATATATGATATCAAGACTTATCCTAAAATAAAAATCTCTAGCACTCCTTTGCATATTGATGAAGACTTTTTAAACCAAATCTCGTATAAGTCTTTATTGTCAGGGTTTGGCTTGACTTCTTCTCCAAGTTTAGACAAACTCTAATCATCGACTATTAAGGTTTTTACTTAGTCACGAGTGGGTAACGAGGAATCACTATAGTTTTGGTATCTCATAATGTCCTTCTATATTGCTTTAAGGAGAACTCAAAATCACCTTTATTCTTAGGCTCAAAATCATAAATTGTTTACAATCCTTGCAAAAGAAAACACAAAAACTAAAAGAATAGTTAAGAAAAATTGAGATGTTATGTGGAGAGTTCAGAAAGTGCTCCCCTGATTTTTGCCCATTCTTCATCTGATGGACATTGAATATGCTAAAACTCTTCATCCAAAGTAAGAATCTCATGTTTATCATTCCTATATAAATCCTTCATTCGACTCATTGCTTCATGGATCTGAACTTTAAGTTTTGCTAATGCTCTAATAATTTGGGCTATTTGTTTTGCATAAGGAGAGTAGTTTACTCTTTTGAGCTAAGCGGAAGATATTTATTTGATTTAATAATTTTTAGATACTCATCCTTTTACTCTAGCTTTTCATTTAGCTAGTTCCATGATGAAGGGAGACCTACTACTATTGAGGAATCTATATTTGCCTTTAGCCTTCCTATAGTGTTGTATAAGTTATCAACTAGATTTATACATTGTTCAACCATTTTCTTTCTTATAAAGAGGTTTATTACATTTTTCCCATAATTTCTCTATTATATACCTCAATAATGGTAATCTTAATATTAGATGTCTTGGCCAGTAGAGTTCAATATGTTATAGCTTCCCCAATTAACATGATAATTTTATCTAGATCATCCTTTACCACTTTGTCTATTTTAAGGTCCAATAGAGCTATTAAATCTATAAATTTGAGGACTAGGAATAACTCTAATGCCATGCTTTTGATGTCATCCCAATAAGCATCTTAATTTTACCTAATAAAATTTCTAGTTTTGAGTTATTGTTTCTTATTATTTTGTTATTTGAGGTCCTCCAGTTCCTTTACAAGTTGTCCTCTTGATCAATTTGGACTTGTTACATGGCTAGCCAGTAGATAATTCTTTCAACTATTCCTCCTACCTTTTCAAAATAGCTTTCGATTCTCAATTTTTCAACTTCTTAGTAAATAAATGTATTTTATTCTTCAAGGCCTTGGATTCATCTTGAGAGTCTCTAAGGGTCTTCTTGGTTTGTTCTAGCTCCTTTTCCTTGCTCTCTACTCTTTGGGTGGTCAACTCATATTCATGCTCAACCATTCTATTGATTTCCCTGGTAAACTTTAGAATATCTCAAGTTTGAGCATATTTCAAGTCTATGCCTATTTTTGATGTATGTCATTTTTTCTCTGTCATTTCTTATTCTAGTTTAGCTACCAATGGACTTCTTTTCGAAAGAAATAATGCTTGTAAAATAAAAATCCATCTGATTGGTAGTTATCTATTGAGATTGTTGATCTTTTCTCTCCTGATTATATTTGGTCATTTGTTTTTTTATTCTCTAAAACTTTTTCCAAGGGATGAAGACCTCTAGATTTTTTGATGCTCCCTCTTGTACTCATAAGGATGAGGCAAATGCTTCCATAGGCTTGATTATCAAGACAGCTACATTGTAAGTCACTGGTGTAACTAGGGCTTAAGCTAGAGGGGAAATTCTATAACAAGGAAATATCTACCCCTCTTCATAGTTGGGATAGTTGAATAAATACATTGGTGATAATGCATTTTGCCTAGCCAAGGAATATTGGATTTTTTCAAGAGGAGGCAATTCTCTTAATTTTTGGGATTTTTATTTAGATGCATGGAGGGAGGTATGGCTTGATATTTATGTTATGCTACTAACTGTTTATTTCATTACTTTACCATGCTTTCTTTTCTTTTTATTTTTAGAATTATTTGTACATTCCCTTTTTTGGCCTCTTTTCTTTTGGGTCTTCTATCCAGGTGACCTAGGCAAAGCTTGTTGTTGGATCTGTGAAGAAGGTATTGCTTTATTTTGGCAAGTAGGATATATTGCACCTTCTCCTAGAGGGTCAAACAATAATTCTATAATTTCTTCTTGTTCTATCCTTTCTTCCCCTATTTTCTTGTGTGCTTCATTAATTACCCCTTCTTCACTAAATTCCATGGTTGCAAATATTTTCACATTTGTATGTTCTTCATTGTAAAAATTGATAAATATTATATCTTCTCTTATTGAGCTAGGCTTGGATTCTTTTTTCCACTTAGATGTCTCATCATCCACCATACCTTTATTTAAGGAATCTTCCAATGTCAATTTTTAATTCTTCTATATTTTTGCTTCACCTTATTCCATGGACTAAAAACGCCCTTTATCTCATAAAAGGATTCATAGGATTTTATGGTAGGGAAAGGTCTATTTAGTTCACTTAGAATATGATTTGTTTTTTCATCCTTGTAACTCTTAATGTCTCAATCTTAAGCTTTATTCATGGGTGAACTTTTTCCCTTTTATACCTTTTAGGTATGCAGTAAATTTTTGTTTAGGGTCATATTCCCATTTGTCCTCTATTAGTTCAAGACCCAACCTTTTTAATTTACCTTCTACTAGGGAGGATCCTCTTTTTCTATGTATAATTATACCCCCTAAACTGAGAGGCTATAGATATTATGGTGCCTTCTACTTACCATTACCATATTTGAAGTCCAAAGTGTCAATTTGCCTAAACACATCTAGGGCAAATACATAGTCAAGAACATATCTTGGTAGAAGATAAATTAGGAAACTCTAACCATGCATTCTAATTAAGGTTCCTTCTTCAACAAAAAACAAGTCTCCCAAGACTATACCTTCTAAAATATTTTTACATTCTTTTGAAATCTTGGAGACTTGAGACCCATTTATTACAAAAATTATGGAGGTAGAAAAATAATCTACAAAAATGTAGTAGGAAGAGCCTTTCTTTAAATACTTGGTCCAGTTGTACACTAGGATGTCATTTTCTTTCAAATCCTTACATCCTATTCCTAGTATGGATAATATTCTTGAATGCTAATATAAAATAAGGTATATCAGAAACAAGGAGTACTTGAATGCTTATGTCAATCAAAAGTGACGTACGCCTTCTCTAATTTGCTTTGCTATTAGCTTGACAAAATGTAGGGTTCCTAACCCCTACCTCATTCTATGCAAAATACCCAAATGAGGTGTACTAACAATTCTATCATTTTATCTATCCAAAAGAAAGGCCATCATACTTAGCGTGTTCCTTGCACTTTCATTAAGTCGATCGATGGGAATAAACTTTTGCATGACTAGGTTATTTTATCCTTCCCTTTCATATTATGACATTAAGAAGGCCTTTTTTAATTCTATGGAAGATTTTTAAAATTTCCCCTTTTTTTCTCCTCATTAATGTAAATTTGACCTTTTGGTAACAACATTTATCTAATACTAGGCCCATTTATTCTTATTCTAAATTTTCCATCCAAATATCTAATTGCTTGGGTAGTAGAACCATAAAGTTCTGCACATATGCTCACTAGCTCATATAGAAGTGTACCTTGGTCACCCTGTATTATGCTAATACGTTGGTCCATGTTTGTGCTCAAAAGATCAAAGGCATATTAACTTTGAAACTCTTATAGGAATATGTTCTCAATTTATTTGCTCCTTTGCAAATTTTAGGGTCAGATCAATCCTCAACTATAATCATCAAAACCTTGATGTTGGAAGAATATATAGGTGTGGGTACTTCTAGTGTTTCTTGAGCATGGGAATCCTTTGTCTTTGTCATTTTAAACTCAACACTAGCTTCCTCTTCTAATTTAATAGTGAATGATTAATTGAAAAATATTTGGTTATAATGTTTATTAGTAAGTGAAGTGGTTGTGCATTTCAGATTTTAAACCATTTATCCTTTTACCCTACCTCTTTTCATAGTCCCTACATGCCTTTCATTTATTTCTCTTTGCATACCTTTCATTTATTTCTCTTTGTCTACACATTCTTTGAAGGATACCACACTATTTTAGGAGTGTCTCCATGCATATTCATACCTTTCAAGGTTAAGTTATCCCCACAATATCCTTGTTATTTGTTTTTTTGAAATATCATTTAGTGTAGACTTTTCACCCGATTACAAACTTTCCTTCCCAAGAATCGTTTTGCAAGAGAGCTTCTCAATTTTAAATTTCATATGTTGATTTATAGTTGGCTTGTCTTGGATTGTGTGTTACTTTCAATTATACATGATCCCCTTTCCTCTTTTTTTGGAAATAAAATATGGTTGTTGACTAGCCTATGTATCCAACTTTGAGATTGCTTAGACTAGGTTCCCATGTCATGATTAATATTTGGCACTTCTATTTATTATGGATGTAAAACCCTTGATCAACATATTTTTTTATTTGATCTCTCTTTCTTTGTTGTTGGCAACAACACAATAGAGTGCTTCTACAATATTTGTTCCTATGTAGTATGAAGGCTTTAAAAAAAAATCCAATGTCTTCCTATCCTTGATAGTGTACTTTCATATACTAATAGACGCAAGGAGATATAGTTTCTAATTGGGTTTATCTCAGTACTATATGTGTGGCTACTTTATGCTTTATTCCTTTCATTCCCTAAGTTGACTATTTTTGAATGATTGCTTCTTTGATATCATTACTTCTAGTTTGTTGGCTATTTTATGATCAAGGAGAGCTTGGTTGGTTGTTTTATTTAGTATGGTGGGTAGGGGAAACCTTTTCCATTGGATCAACTCATTCCTAACTTTAGCTAATTCTTCTTCAATTTTATGATGAATTCAGTCATGAGTAGTGGAACCAACTAATCCCATTCTATGATTGAATTAGGAAGTGATTTATATTTTTTGCATACCTCTTTGGAGGATTCCACTAATATCCTTAAGGCTACATCTTGATCCATAATATTATGTCTAGTATATAAATACCAATTCTTTGAGGTACTCTAGTAGAGTGATTGGGTCTTTGCTAGTGTATTCTATTAGTATTGCCAATATAGAATCAAGTAGCTTCTTCCATACATTAGGTAGCTTTGGGGAACTTAGAGGGATTGATCCTACTTCATATGGAGGAAAATTTATGAAGGAGCTAACCATAATTTTTTAATATATAACAATAAGCTTTGATAGCACATTTTACCTACATACCTCTAGGTTTTTCTGTTGATATCGAGTTGTCAGGTGAATATAGCTTCTTGCTTCTAGAAAGTGGATAGACTGAGGTTTTCACCCAAACCTTGGTCTGGTAACTTTAGCAATGACTTCTTATGGTTTTTATTCTAAATAGAAGTTGTTAGGTGAGTGAAGAGGCACTTCAACAAGCGAGAATAGATAAAGACCCTTACAAAGTCTATGCTCTACTTGTAATTTTAGGACCAATGATGTGTCATTGGGGTCCCACCGAGTGTACCACTAATTTATTATTATCTCTGATTATCCTTGGTGGAGAAATCATACCTCGTAAAGAGCAACATAGTAGGGTTGTGATCGATAGCATAGATTTTAGCTCAATCAGGGGCCTTCAAGTGCTTTTTATAGTTCAACTCCTTGTTAGGATGTGATC
The DNA here is from genome assembly GCA_028583015.1 of Wollemia nobilis. NCBI lineage: Eukaryota > Viridiplantae > Streptophyta > Pinopsida > Araucariales > Araucariaceae > Wollemia > Wollemia nobilis. The sequence goes on along the minus strand of JAQPPZ010000613.1, from coordinate 247,156 downwards.
TTTAAGGTGAAATTATTCTCAATAAATAAAACAAATCAATAAAATAAAAGGGGGGAAATGCACCAATAGATATGCTCAGATATTTCTATAAAAATAGGTATGAATGCTATGTGTCAGTGGTAAACACTTCCTCTCCTCAACATATTGAAGCATGAATGAGATCTACCAATTGTATACAAGCATGAGCAGGTGGGTCCCATAAGAGATCCAAACAAGTAACTAGTTTGAAAATAGATGTAGACCCCTCATACATACTTAATAAAACTCAAATAATAGAGAAAATAATACAAACATATACATACACATAGAAATGGGTCAATAGTAGGACATAGATGGCTATACCCAAAATATGACATAGGCTCCCATGTATATATACAAGCAATATCTTATGAATATTGTGCTAGAAGCAAGGTTTGAGATTGCTCACAAGCCACTCAAGATCTGACTAGTGTTACAAAAATAAATGAAGGGAAAGCTTACAAATGAACACAATTGTAAACTTACCATTATGTTTATAGTCTATGTCACTATTATATATAGCTTACAACAGGAAAATATTCCCTCCAAAATTATCTACAAATAGATATAACAGTCTCACCTACTTTTCCTAAGGATTCTGGTCATTGAATGAAGTACTTGTTTGACCATAATGACCACTCAATTTGGACTATCAATACCATACTTTGTCTTGAATGAGTATTTAATACATTTACTAGAGGTTGTGCTTTAGTAGGTGGTCTTCATATCCTAAGTCAAGGGAGCATTAATTTTACCCATCTACCTTTGTCGCCTTTGATTTGAATTAGGCATCCATGTCTACTTAACTTTTTGGTATATCTCATGCATCAATTGTTGAGGTTTGGATCGGCTTGTTTTTGAAGTTTAGACAAAATTTTGATCATTAGTTCAAGGTATTTTACCTTAGTTGTGAGTGGATAGTGAGGAATCACTACAAAACCTATAAAATAGACATGAGATAACAAGGATTAGTATAGAGGAGTTTGTCTAGTCAAAAGGAAGATGATAAAATATCTTGTTAGTATGATCAAGCCCCTATTTTTAACCAAATAAAATGATAAATTGGTGAAAATGAAAGAAGATATGTAATGACAATAAAAGCATTATATGGTCAACACTTTTGCTTCCAATACCAATGCTCTATGTAAAATAGAGAGGAAAAACACTGTTTATAGCAATTAGGTAGCACTTTTGATATTGAGTACAAAACAAATAGAGGGGATGCAAATTTTTGTAAGAACTATGATCCTATGACAAAGGGAATTTCCCCAAGAGGTTAGGTACCCAAATATGATGTCAAATGATACCAATAAACTTGTTTGAAAATAAAATGAAACAAATTAGGATAAATAATTTACTATCATAATATGTAAGATGCAAGATATATCAAACAAAGGTTGATAAAATGCTATGAAATTAGGAATAAACTAGATGACAAATGAAATCCACTAAGTAATAAGGAAGAGAGGACACAACCCAAAATGATAAGTTGCCTTTCATTTTGTTGGAGCTTGATGAGGGACTCCTCCCTATGCTTAAATCTTGATGATGTCCACTAAGATCCTTGCTCAAAAACTTGATTTCTTACCAAAAGCTTGAAGAAAATTTCTTAGAGAGAAGAAAAAAATGCTTAGAAACAAATTCAAGACTAGGTTTTGGCATGGTCAAAGTAAGTAAGATGGAGAAATACAAATATTCTAAAGGAAATCCAACAAAGTTTAGGTGCATGATATTGTTCTATAAATTGGTTACCACAAGTGGTAGTTTTATAAGTATCCAAGTCTTGTTGGGGGGAAGAATCGCATTGTTTTGAAATGGAGATTAAGAGGTAAAAAGTGGAAGATTATGAAAGAGGAAAACCTTATATTTGGGATATGTTGTAGGGGCTACATATTAAATTTTGTAGATTTAGTTCATTATTAGTGGGTGGTGTGGAAAGGACAAGAAGATACATTGTTTTAGATTTGACATATAACAAGTCAAAAGCACTACTAATAAAAAGTACTATCAGTGTTATTGCTAAGTGATAGTTGCATATCAACTTTGGGTGGTAAAATGTCAAATTATCAAAAGTTGGAAAAGCACAACCTAAGCTGCAAAAATATTGTTAGCAATTTTGGTCCTAGCCAACACTTTTGCTTAGGAGTAATAAATACCCCAAATTTGATTAGTACGCTAACTAAACTAACTTGGCATGTAGAGAGATTGACTAGTAAGGTGTCATGGTGGATCAATGGTTGCCTAGTGCATAAAGTTGGGTGTCAAAATTTGTACCTTTTTTATGAATTTATTATACAATAAATGGATAAAAATTTATTATAGACATCTCAATTCTATAATAAAGGGACTTTCTAATGTTTATGTTTGTTAAGGTTTAAGAACAAAAGCTTATACTAAGGGGGGTTGAATAGCATAATACCACTTTTTACTTTTCTTCTCAAATCAATATTATGCATTTTATAGATAGCAGTATCAATAGCAGTAATCAAAGCAATGAATAAAACTTCACACACAATAGAGATGCATATTTAACGTGGTTCACCCAATGTGGGCTACCTCCACAGAGAAAATATTTCTTCTAAAAATTTCTCAAATAATCTCTTGGGAATCTTTCCCAAATTACAATGTTTATGGACCTAGGTCCAAAGGAGATGTTGATCCCCTAAATCTCAACTTCGTGGATCTCTTCCACAGGAGAACTCTTTCCCATTCTATTTTGGCTAGTGATCTTCTAGAAGACTCTGTCTCTCTGTTGCACTAACTTGTGGATATCTCTCCACTTGAAGACTCCTCACTCAAATTTGTCTTCAATTTTCTTGGTTGTTGGATCTCTATCCACTAAGACTCTATCCTCTATACTCTATCACCTCTAAAGCTCTGTCTTAATACTATACCAAACATAGTTTACTTGGTCTAGCACATTTTTGCTCAATCTCTTGCACTAAACACAGTACAGTTGGTCTAGTAAAATTATGCTCAATAGGTTCACTTAGAACCTACTCAAATTTGCTCAACATGCTCACACAAAAACTATCCAAATCTGCTCAACAGGTTCACATAAAACCTGTTCAAATCTGCTCAACAGGTTCACACAAAACCTATCCAAATCTGCTCAACAATTTCACACAAATCTTTTCCAAATATGCTCAACAGGTTCACACAAAACCTATCCAAATCTACTCAATAGGTTCACACAAAACCTATCCAAATCTGCTCAACAAGTTCACACAAAACTTGTCCATATCTGCTCAACAAATCCTCTCTAGTACTTGCTCAAATCTTCTCAATAAGTCCTCTATAGGACTTGCTTAAATCTGCTCAATAAGTCCTCTATAGGACTTGCTCAAATCTGCATAGCAAGCTTTCACAAAATCTTAACTCAAAATATTCCACAAGTCTTCTCAACTCAAATCAACCTCAATCTCAACTCAAATCAACCTTAATCTCAACTCAAATCAATCTCAATTCAAATGATAATATTGAATTGTTTGTTTCTAGGAACTTGAACAACCACATGCATCCATTTTACTAGGCTTAATCAACTCAACTCAATCAATCACCTCAAGGAACAATCCTTTCTCACAAACCCTAGTCCAAGCATGTATTAACAAACTCAACTCAACCAATCACCTCAAGGAACAATATTTTTTCACAAACCCTAGTCCAAGCATATATTAACCAACTCAACTCAACCAATCACCTCAAGGAACAATCATTTTTCACAAATCCTGGTCCAAGCATGTATTAACCAAATCAAAATGTTTTCAACAATGCTCAAGCACAAGTCTCACATAGCAATGATACTCATATTCTTTTCTAACTCAAGTTCAATTTAATTTCATCATTAATGGGCTTCAACAACAATGCTAATAAAACATGGTTTAAATACAACTCACAAACCAGAAAACCTTGAAGCATTCAACCAATCATTTTCTCAAAGGAAACCACAATCAATCCTTTTCTCTCTAATGATATTTCAGAAATCAACCACCATAAATAATCAATAGAAGAATGTGCCCATACCTTTTTGATGCCAATAAGTTGTCCACAAAATCTACCACACTTAAACACAACTTTCCTTTCCAATCTAAAAAAGGGTTAATGGACTTCAAACAATCACAAAATAAAGCATTACTCAAATTACACCCTTTTTACTCACAGTTAATAAACACATCCACCAAAGTCCCTTTTATTAAAACCCTTATCAAAAATAATAAACCTCTCAAAATTGCTTTTTTAAAAAACAACTCCTTATTTCTCCTAGAATTTAATTCTCCATAACCATCAAATAAATCATAAACCAATTATGCTTTGCAATAATAATCACAGCCCTAATAACAAACTTTAATTTCCATTAACTACCTTATAACTCCAGACTTTAGGGCTAATAAAAATTATTTAAATGCAAAACTTAATTGCCTCATCAAGGGGATTTGAACCCCCAACTTGCCACACCGTGAGCATCTTAGCCACGGCTAATATTCCACATGATATAGGTGCTCATTGGAAAGGCAAAGGCCCAAAGTGCCTTAAACCTTCCTCCACCTTCCGTAAAAGACAAAGCGCCAAAGCACTTTCCACATGCCTTCCGAAACGTCGTCCAAGGGATTCGATCCCTGGTGTTTGCGCTGCCTTCTGCCTTAAACCAAAATGATTTGCCAATGCACCATGCTTCCCACCACATTTTGACTTTCCAAGCGTTGTCGTTTTCTTTGCTACTTCTCTTCTCAAAATTCGTATGAGCTCATAGACTTATTCGAATGCCAAACATTTATCACAAGAGCAAGGATAAAACTTTGATTTATTTACCATCCCTTTATATAGTGTTTAAAACACTTCGAAGATGTTGGCGAAAATATGAATTTATGTTTTCTTGATGATGTCGGTGGGAAACTTTACATTTAAATTTAAATTTGAATTTAAATTTTAAATAATTAAAATTTAAACCAAATATTAAAACTCAAATAACTCCATCATCGGGGCATCTTTTTCAATGAAACGAAAGCCCAACTTGGGTTTTAAGAAAAATCCAGATCAAATTTTTTTTCCATGGTTTTAAATAAAACCTTTTATTTTTCCTACCTTGGTTTTCACAAAAACCCTTCATAGATCCTTTTGACATTAAATGCTCTTTTGACATCAATGACAACATTTTAGCTTAGGGACTCAAAATTTCCAACAAAGGTGAGTTGACTGGTGCAAAAAAATTGATGGCTCAAAATTTTTGTTGTTAGCATTAAATGCATTAAATGGGGAGTAGCATTAAATTCATCTTGCACAAGTGTGCCCCCTCAAGTTTCAATGGAAATATCATATTTCTTGATAAAAAATAATTTATCTATAAGTAATGATAGGGTAAGTATAGGTAAGTGGTAGAAAACTACTCTAGGTGGAACATGTGATGTGAGGAAGGGTATTAAAGTGTTAAGGGGTAAAAGCAATTTATTTTTTACTACCACATATTTTATATTATGATCTTTGGAGACCTTTCATAGTGTGATTTTTTGATGGTGCACTAGAGACAACAAGTGCACCATGTTGATCTTGTGTGAGTGCTTGTTGAATGACTGGGGAGTAGAGTATAGGTAAGGAATTTAATTTTTTGTATTTTTATTTTTTTTTTTTAAACTGTGCTACCTCAAATGAGTAGAAATTTTTCTTATGGGTAACTTTTTTGAGTAGTGCTTATTCCCATGGGTAGTGATTCTACTTGATAGAAAATTTTCTCTTAGGCAATGCTTTTGCTTGGGTAGCACATTTATGTATGAGAGATGTATTGATAGGCAATGCTAAGTAGTACTTTTACATTTAGTAGGATATTTTTATGTAGATGGATTTTTTGTAATTTTTAACTTGATTTTCTAGCAATTTGATTGTTTTTGTTGTAAGTTTGACATGGGGTGCTTCACTACCAAGAGAGACAACCACATACCCTAAGTTGAAATTTATGATGGTGGATGATGAGGACATCAGGATTCTCATTGACACTGACCTATTTTATATCACATAGATTCCAAGGATAAATTTTGATTGAGCTCTACTGATATCTCTGGTTGAATGGTGGTATTCAAAAATGAATATCTTTTAGTTTCTTCCTAATGAGCTAACCATGAATCTAAAATATGTGTGGCACATTATCTAAGTCCCCATTAGAGGCATAGATTTTTGCATGGGACATGCTTTTGGAAGATGTTTGCGGTATTTGATAGGTGTTTGAGCATTCCCTATTGTTAGGTTTGATATTAATATCATTGTTGTCAATATAGAAGGGGAATCTTCTTTGCTTCTTGGTCTCCAAGGTGTTATTGGGAGATACTAGTAGGTGCATGGTCCGCTTGGTATAGGGGATGTAATCACACAAATGCACCATGAATAGACCATATTTGTGTAGGGTCTAATCATCCATGCATTCCTATACTACACACTACATACAATCATGTTTAAGGGTGGTCAGAGCAAGGTTTATTGCACCTTGCTATAGATATGGTCTTAGGAAAATTTGGCCACCATAAGGCCACCTAGTCAGGTTATTAATCTTGAGGCACTATTGGCATATAGATGGATCATGTATTTTAAGGGAAGGATATGAAGACCAATTTGAGGATTATTGGTTATAGCATGGAGGGAAGTAGATGACTTGATAGTGTAGCATATTGCTTAGCACCCCTAGAGGATCCATCCAAGTTAGGATAACAATAAACATCACCTGAGGAGGAAGTGATGGGTGTGATGGTTGATTAGATCGAGGAGGACCAAGAGCTCCACAAATTTTATAAAGTGGTTTCCTTTTTTGGTGGTGTTAAAGGCATGGTAGTGGTGCAACCCATGTGGTACTAAGGGATGACATAAGAGCATGATTTTGAAGATATTCCATGCCTAGAGAGACACCAAGATCCTGATAGGTATGATGCAATATTTTTAGACCCTGGTAGTGATGACCTAGGGACAATGATGAATTACATCATATGGTATGCAAGCATCTACCTAAGGAGGGTCACTACACCTAGTTTGCAACCTTAGAGGGTAAGACGATAGAGAGGATCATCAGGTTTTTGAGAGAGGTATGATGGCAACAACAGGTGAGGGAGTAGATAGGAGAGACTATAATAGAAAAGTTGTCTATGATAATAATACGATTGTTGGAACTTCCATTGCTAGTGAGTGTGGTGGCTAAGGTAGGACCCAAATATTATTGTATTCTACTATAGAGGTGAAGTAGTGGAGCATGCAACCATGGTGAGGCAAATGATATAGAAAGAGGATGTCTTAATAGTAACCATAAATAAAATGATGGACTGGTAGATGATGAGGCAAGTGGAGGAGGAGGAGTGACAACATCAGTTCGTTGTGATCCAGTAGGAAGTGGTGAGTCTATGATAGGAGCAAGAGCAAATAGCAAGTGATATTGATATGATATAATATATGATAGATCATATTTCCATGGAGCGATACATAGCTACATCATATTCCATAATAACTAGGAAAGAGTAGGAGAGGACATGATTTAACTATTTCTAGGATAGCTATTATAGGCATATGGGCAGGTGGGTTAGCTACAAGGAGAGCTATCAAACATGTAATGGGATTCATAGGATGAGATAGATAAGTCCACACACTCTAGGATATCATATTACATTATTGTACCTATAAATCAAAGGGTTTCATCATTGACTTGAATGAGGTCATGATCTTGTTTGTGGTCAGTGACCCATCATTCACAATAGTTTATCCACATGTTGCCACCATTATTGCTAGTAAGAGTAAGGGCTCCTAATATGGGGTCATATAGTTGAGGTAATTTTGGGAGAGGGCCTGCTGCCTTATGCCAATTTTGGGGGATTAGCCACTAGTTTTGAGAGACTCTAGGAGACCCTTAGGCCAATTTGTATAGCATTATTTGTGTGTCAATTTTGATTCATGATAAAATTGTTATTGTACCATTGAGACTCCCCACATTGTGTCATAGTGGGGTTTGGTATATACTATCTTATTGTATATATACATACATACATATATATAAATGTGTGTGTGTGTATGTATATATATACATGAATGACTTCCTTGGTGATTATGTGTAATCTATTTTGTGCATGATTATTTGATGTGTCGTATGATGATTTTCATGGATGTTTTTTTTTTCTTAATAAGCTATGTGTGGCTTCTATTGGGGGTCTCTTCCATTACGAAAATAAAACATTGCATTGCTCTCATTACATTTCTAACAAGTTAATTAAAGCATATCCAACATTGTCTTTATATCAAATATATTCTTCATTTGCCCTTCTATCAAGATAATCTTCATCTTTCTCAATCTGCTAAGTTTCCACAATCAACTCATTTTATATCAAATGCCTTCCAAAAATTAAATTTTTTCATGATGAAATTCAACATTACGAATGGCTAAAATATTTGTTGCCCAACTTCTATATCTAAAAATATCTTCTCTATTAAAACCTCATAATTTCTTAATACCTTTTTTTAGGGTTTTTATTCATTCCCCTAATATTTCAAGATATTATTTTTATTTTATTTTTTTATTTGTGGGTTAGGCCCCACTTCTTGTTAACACTTGTGATATTTAATTTTATTTTCTCATATCAATATCTCTTTGCATTTCTTTTTCTATTTGTTTTTACTTCCTGGGTCTTCCTCTCTTTTTCATTCTCAGCAATACTTTCATCTTCATCTATCTCTTCAATCTTTGCACATTGCTCATAGTAAGACTTATCATATTTAGGTTTGCCTTATTCTGAAGGATCTAAAGTGCAAGGAATAACCTCAAATGCATAGTCTTATTTATGTTGCCTTGGAAACCCTAAAGTGCAAGGATGCTCTTTTGTAGTAATTACCATCTTATTCTGCCCTTAAAACCCTAAATTGTTATGGGTTTCTTCTATTCTCATTTTTTTATTATTCTCCTATTGAAACTTTAAAGTGCAAGGGATAAAATATTTACCACTTTCACTTTTATTACCTGAAGAGGATTCTATACTACTTGAGGAAAATGAAGATGATTTACCTGGAATAAACTTGACCTCTTTTGTTGTCTTTGTTTTAGGATTTATCTCCACATCTTCTTTTACACCTTTAATTATTTTTGAACTTATCAAATTATATTGTAGATAGGTTTTCTTTACCTCATATTTTAGAGTGGAAATCCTTGATATGATCTAGATTCTATTACTGTATGATTTCCTTGCTTTATCTTGAATTTTATCTCATGGCTAGAATTTTTTATCTCTTTCTTCATATTTTTCACTTTGTAAACTCTTGCTATGTTTCTAATCTCATAACAATTGTGGAAATGAAATGCAACATTTTCAAAATATACTTGTTGATCCCATTCTCTTGATTTAGATTTAGTCTTAATAAATTGTGGTAAAGGTTTTGAAATATCCATAGCAACACATATTCGAGTATATATAACATGTTTTTTCTCCTTAGTAGTTGGTACTTCCTTGATGAATTTCCCTGGGGTATTTCTAGTATTATTCAAAACATCCTTATTTATAAGCTGATATGGAAGTCCAAAAAGGCTAACCCATACTGGTAGCTTCTTAATAGTTTGTCACAACAAAAAAAATTATTTTATGGTCTCAAATAAAGTGCATCTCTTCCCCTAAACCATGGGTCATCAACCATTATTTTATCCCTATTTTTTTAATTGGAAAATATGATGAGTAAAAAACCTTTTGAAAGAAAAGTCATAGAATAATTTGAATTCAATCCCCACTTCCACTTGATCCAATTTTGAATCTCCAAAAACCTAAGCCATGATCTATGGAACTTACAAACCTTCTACTTTTAAGAACCATTATATCATGCTCAATCATCTCATCCCTGATACTTACTTTTGGTGTAAAATCTACTACCTGGATCAAAATTTCCTTGTATTCGCTCTTCTGCTTATCTCCAACTTGGGACTCCATACTTCCAACTAGGGCATCCTAATTTCTAGCTAGGGCATCCTAACTTTCCATTAGGGATTTCAAATATGACCTTCCTTCCAAAATAGCTAATTGGGCTCACCCTTGGCTTACACTTCCTCTTAGTTTGCACTCTCTCCCAGCTTGCACTCTCTCATGCCTCACATTTGCTCTCGACTTGCACTTCCTCTTGGCTCACAATTGTCCTTGTCTCTTCTTTTTTTCAACATTATTTTGCTTCAACAATTTTTTAAAAATAATGTTCCACGTATAGATGGTAAGGGTTTTAAGCATTGATGCATTTTGGATGAACCTATCTCTCTTTTGCCATGATTGAATCTCGACTCACACTCCCTCTTAGTTTGCATTTCCTCTTGCCTTGCACTCACTCCTGACTTGCACTCTCTTCTACCTCGGACTCACTCTTGGCTTGCACTCCCTCTTGGATCACAATTACCCTTGTCTCTTATTTTTCTCAATGTTCCTTCAAAATATTTTTGGAAATAATATTCCACACATTCATGGTAAGGATTTGAAGCATTGATGTACTCCAGATGAACCTGTCTCTCTTCTACTATGACCAAATATTGGCTCACACTCCCTCTTGGTTTAAACTTCCTCTTGGCTCACATTCGTTCTTGGATTGCACTCTCTCTTAGATTTTTTGCAATTGAATCCTTTAAATTCTTTTAAGATTTAGAACACGAAGTGACACTTATTCCTTGATCGCACTTTGCTTTCTATTTCCCTCTTCCTACTCACACTTCCTTCCCACTCCTGGCTTACACTTGCTTTCAGCTTCTCTCACTCGCACTCATTTCTGGATTCACTCACTTATAATCACTTTCAGATACAGTTACTCACACTTGCTTTTGGTTGCACTCGTGCTCGCATTCGCATGATGTACAATTTTCATGGATGTTTGATGATGTGTAGTTAATTAAATAAACCAATGTATTAATGATTTTAGTTTAATGTCATGGATTACACTAACCTTTGATGATAAAAAGTATATTTTAAAATTTTATTTATAAATTAATGTGACCTCAAAAAAGTTATCCATTTCTAATGATTCTGAATAATTTTGATAAATTTATTTCATTGTGAAAAGTTGATAAAAATTTGAGTACCCAACACATTTTTGATAAATTAATTTCATTTTGCAAAACTTGGGAATAGGGCATGATTTTGATAGATGAGTTTCTTGTTGCAAAACTTCATTGAAAAATCAATGTAGGGTGCTATATAACAATTTGATAGCCGAATCTTATATGGATGACTTCGTTGTTAGTGTGCTTAGGTAATTTTGGTAAATTAGTTTTAGGTTGAAAATTTTGGTAGTTATTTATTTTACTAAAATGGAGGATATTTAGTTGTTCGTGATGATTTTAACAATTTTTTCTTGTTGTGTAGGATTTAGACAATGACAACCATCTAAGTTAAATTTGGTGAAATATTATGGTTTTGAAAATTTTGTCAAAATTTGACATTGAATGAATCAACGTCAAACTAGTCTTATGTTTGATTGACTAATTTTTAAACTTGCAAATTTAATTTTTATCTCAAATTAATTAAGTGCTTTGATTTAGTTGATTGCAAATTTTGGAGTGGTGACTAGGTTGGAACTAATCAATTGTTAATTGATTAGTTTCATGCATGATTAAGTGACGTTAATTATTTACAAATTGGTTTTAATTAGTTTAATTTTTTTAATTGATGATGGATCTACTTGCTTTAGTGATTAATGCCAAATTGATTAGTTTTAATTCCAAATGGCTAAATGTAAAATTAATGAATTTAATGCCAATTCTATCAATTCATTAGTTAATATGATTGGCTATAGATTGCTCCCAAGTTAGTTAATGCTTGACCCGACATAAATCACTTTCAAAGCCACTAGTAGAATGATTCTAAATTAATTAAAGGTTTTTTCAAACTATTGGTTTTCTTAAATTCACTAATTTAATTTCCCATGTGACTTTGAAATTGTTGGATTAATTGAAAGTTGAAGTCCAATTTATTGGGTTGATTAAACTTTTTCAAATTAGTGCATTGATTTAATGTTGAATTAACTAAGTAATTTAATGAAATTAATTAAGCATTTATCAATCTTGATGCAATTATTGGCAGATATATTAAATGGGTTTAATGGTTTCCAATTTAGATCAATTAATCAAATGAGTGATTGATCTCAATTTGATCAAATGAATATATGGTTCCAAAATTTATTAAAAGATTTGATCCTAATTTAATTATGAAGTAATTGATCTTAATCTCAACAATAAATCTAAATCAAAATAATTTAAAAAAAAATCAAAACAATTGAAATTGAGAGTGATTAAATTAAATATCCAATTACCTGCTCATGTAGAGGAGTTGGAGAGTGGGTAGTTAAAATTCTTCACATGTTGAAGAGGCCCAGGTTCAAATCTCTCCCCTCATGATGTTGCGAATATGCTATGTAATGGGTTATGACCATGTAATAAATTCAAAAATATATATATATATATATATATATATATATATATATATCCAATTGAATGAATAATTATTTTTAAAGTAATTAAAAAAATATCTTAAAAATACGTAGATTATCCAAAACTGAACAATTTATTGATTAGTCGAAATTAATTAATTGAATGAAATAAAAGGATGGAAATTGAAAATTAATCAAAGCTAGCTAAGTAGTTAACACAAAATTAATTAATTAATGATTAATTAATTGCAAACGGCTAAAATTAATTAATTGATGCATTCATCTTTACCTCGGGAGTCGGAGGCAAGTGGTAGGTCACCATTGAGTGGGGCGTGATCATAGCGTCAATTGTACCAGTTGGAACACGGTGAAAGGACGTGGAATTTTGGCGTGCACGAAGTCCCAAAAAAATCAAGGGAAAGAAGAGGGTCGAGGTGTGTGGTGTGTTGCATATTGCGTGCATGCATCCTTTCTGCACCGGGAGACGTCATTTTAATTGATTTAAAATTAATTGCCTAATGTATTAATTGAGGTGGAAATTAATTTTATTTGACGTAAGGATTTGATTTACTGATTGCGTGATCTGATTTTAATAAATTACTTTAACAATTTTAATGAATTGAATTAATTAGTTTTTAATGAATTACTTTAACAATTTTAATGAATTGAATTAATTAGTTAGTTTAATGATTTGATTTAATTGATTAATAATTACAAGTGATTTGATTAATAAAATGATTTTATTTAATGATTTTAAGCTAAGTAACTAATGAATTAATTGATTTTGAAATTAATAAAGTGATTCAATTAATCAAGTAAATAAATTTAATTTAATAATTAAATTATTGATTTAAGGATTGATTTGATAAAATTGAGGATGAGTGATATGATGTTTTGAAATTGATTGGTTAGTTTCAAATGAATTTGGTCATAATTCAAATAAATTAATTAATTGGCTATTAATTGATTAAAAAATGATTTGAAGCTCATTGATTAATTATTGAATATCTATTGATGGATTCAAAATTAGCGAATATTAATCAATTAGTTAATTTCAAACTAGTAAATAGATTTTTTATTTGAATTAACATCAAATTTGATTTCAATTTTAGTAAATAATTGGTGAACTAATTTTGACATAATAGATTGCAAATGTGATCCAAAATTTTTAAATCAACCAAAAGGAATGCTTTTGTTCCTCATGTATGATGGAACCATATATAATACATGTTTGTTAGATGCATAGGGCATATCTTATCACATAAGTCCAACCCACATCATGTTAGGAGTGACCTGACATGAAATGCATGAAACATGCTTGCATTCTTGCAGAATGGTGAACCATGTGTTAGAGTGAATGTTTTTCATCATCCCATGCCGAGGCCATTGACATTTGATTTATTTCTCATTAATGATTAGCTGATTTTTGCAATTTATAATTGGTAATGATTTAAATAGATTATTCACCTATGGAAATTTTGTACCCTAATGTATTAATATATATGGTAGGTATACTTGTTGTACCCTATTAGGTGAATATTATTAGAAGGTCAAAATGGAAGGTCTAAAATTTTGAGTTGCTTTATTTGGTTCAAAAGCAACAAAGAGTTATAATCAATTGCTTAATTAATTAATGATGTTTTAGGAGGTATGATTAAGCAAAAGTGAGATTACTTAATAATTTTGGGATAAATTAGCAAAATTATTAGATGAGATTAACATAGCCAAAGTATATTTTGTAATTACCAATGGGTGCATGAAGTAGAATCAATGATTTGAGGGCTAATTGAGATTGTGTATGTGGAAGGCAATCGATTTTCCATAAAACAATGAAAAATTATGATCTTATTGACATGGAAAACTATTATGCAAAGGTGACCATAAGGTGGTTTTGAAAATCACATGGTGATATTTGCAAATGGAGTAGAACTTTTTGGTATTGGTGAGGGCAAAAATTGAATGGTGATTAAAATATTAAATAGGCATTGAAGGAAACTCAAGTGGGAGGTGATGATATGACAAGCATGATGGTTTAGATGGGTAAATAGTGTCAAGTGATAAGACTAACAACGGAAAGACTTAAAATTTGATGAGCATGAGATGGTTTGATAAGAAGGTATTGATTAGAGATGGGGTTGAATATCGAGGGATCATTTTGAAATCATTTTTGCTAAAGTGAGGTACTTAAGCGAGTATATCATTTGATCCTCCTTTAGATATTGATCTCCTTTAGACAAGGTCCTAAAGGGATATGTTTGGATGACCTTGGCTCTTAAGTGTTGGCTTTTACATCTCATGAAGTGTTGATATATATCCAAGAGGACATATTATGTGTGTGCATGTGATTCGTCCCTAAACAATGGCCTCATAGCCTAATTATTATACAAGTGCTTAGGCAACATAATGATTTGATCTATTTAAAGGCACATGAGATATGGATAATATTGGCTTGCCCCTAAGAAGTGGCTTCATATCCTGACTTATGGACAAGTGCTTAGGTAGCTTTAAGATGTGTTGACCTATTTAAAGGCACATAAGATACATATAATTTTGGATTTACCCCCAAGGGGTGGCCTCAACCTAATTATTAGATGCTTGGATGACTTTAAAAATGATTGGATTATTTAAAGGTGCATAAATTATATATAATTTTTATTTACCCCTAAGCAGTGGCCATGTAGCTTGATTATTGGACAAGTGCTTAGGCAACTTTAAAATGATTTAGCCTATTTAAAAGCGCATATGATATGTACAATTTGAATTCACCCATAAGAGGTGGCCTTATAGCATGAATTGGATAAGTGCTTACGCAACTTTGAGATGATTTGACCTATTCAAAAGTGAATAAATGCTTGATTGGTCCATTTAGGGATGATTCCATTTAAGGATGTTTAATTGTTAATTATGGTCCATTTAAGGATGCTTGATTATTGATTGTGGTCCATTTAATGATGCTTAATTTTTTATGGTGGTCTATTTAAGGATGCTAAATTATTGACTATGGTTCATTTAAGGATGCTTAATTATTGATTGTGGTCCATTTAAAAATGCTTGATTTCAAATTGTGGTCCTTTTAAGGATGCTTAGTTGTTTATGATGATCCATTTAAGAATGTTTAATTGTTGATTGTGGTCCTTTTAATGATGCTTGATTGGTGACTATGGTCCTTTTAAGAACACTTAATTTCTAATGGTGGTCCATTTAAGGATAATTTTTAATGGTGTTCCATTAAAGGATACTAAATTGTTGACTATGGTCCATTTAAGAATGCTTAATTTTTTTTTGTGGTTCATTTAAGGATAATTAACTAATGATTGTGGTCCATTTAAGGGAACTAAATTGCTGATTGTGGTCCATTTAAGGATGCTTAATTACTTATTGTGGTCCATTTAATGACACTTGATTTCTAACTATGGTCCATTTAAAAATAATTAATTGCTAATGGTGGTCCATTTAAGGATGCTTAATTTTTGATGATGATCCATTTAAGGACACTAAATTACTAAATATGGTCCATTTAAGAATGCTTATTTACTTATTGTGGTCCATTTAAGGGTACTTGGTTTTTGATTATAGTCCATTTATGAATTTTTAATTGTTAATCGTGATCCATTTAAGGATGCTCAATTGTTGATGGTGGTCCATTTAAGGATGCTACATTAATTGGACTATTTAAACGCACATAATGATATGTTCTATTGAAATATGTGTATTTTATCATGAGTTTGATACCCCTATTTCAGAGAGCATTTTGGTTCTTGACCATTTACCCTCATACATTATGATATAGAAAAAAAGGAAGAATAAATATATCATCATCATGGACTATCTTAGTAGCAATCATGTAGCTCGATGATGAAGTGGAAAAAGAAGGGTATGATAGAGCTATCATCACCATAGACTATCATAGTGGCAATCATGTAGCACTTGATGAGATGGAAAATGATAAAATGATAAGGTTGTCATCATCATGGATTATCATAATGGAAATCATGTATCCTAATGATGAAGCAGAATAATGAGGACATGAGGGGCTACCATCATCATAGATTATCAAGATGAAAATCATGTAGCTCAATTATGAAACAAAAGAAGATTATTTGATCATATGGGGTCATGCTTGGGCCCCCTTATGAGCCTTTGGAAGTATAAATAATTTTTTTGCTCCATTATCCAATATGTCTATAAGACCTTATGGACTTGTAATGCAAGGGACCAATAATGTGGGTTGCCTTTATAGCTTCATAAAAGGTCCCAACATGATGATATTAAAATATATCAGAGGAGAGGTGAAAGTCAATAGTTATATGATTTAAAAGTTTGATTCAAAAGGGGGATTGGGAGACATTAGCCATCCAGTATAGTGCAATGCATAAATGATCTATCCTAACTAGGATCGTCATTTGCATCAATACAAATCTATTGACTTGATATGCAATAGGCAAGTAGAAATAAGCATGTGCATTCAAGTAGATATTATATTAGGTAGTCATGTAAGTAGGTAGCAAATACAAGTAGTCACATGAACAGGTAGTTGATGTAGACTTAGATGTAATATGTTTTAAGATGTAATACATTAATGGGTTCTTAAAGTTCTTTGCCATCAAGTGTGGCTAGGTGGTAAGCTCATGATCCAAACTTAGCAATAATTATAAATAGACCTAGATAGTTAGGATCAAACTTACCTTTGAGATTGGTGTTGATATTGGTGTTTTTTATTCTCTTTGATAACAAGATCACCAATCTCCAAGGATTGGGTTCATAGCTTTTCTGCATAGGCTTGTTTAAACCTATTTTGGTAGAACCTTAGATTTTTTAGCATATGTATGTACTTTTCATCTAACAGTTCCAATTAATTAAGTTGATCTAGACAATACTGATCTTCGATGGAGGAATCTTGTAACAATACTCACAAAAAAAAGAACTTCAATATTGATTGGAAAGATGGCCTCACTCCCATAGACCAAGGAATAATATGCCACTCTTATGGTTGTTCAAATACTAGTGTAATAAGGCCACAGGATAGGGTAGAGTTGCAAATACCAACCTTAACTTGTTTTAATAACAAGCCTTTTATGGATCTTGATCAAAGTTTTATTGGGTGTTTTAGCCTAGTTGTTGCCTTGAGGTCAGTAAGACCTTGACCGTTTGTGCTAGTTTTTATATTTGGCATAGATTTTCTAAATGTCCATGTTCTTAAGGATGTTCCATTATTCAAAATAAGCATATAATGGATACCGTAGTGACAAAGGATCTAATTAAGGATAAATTTGGAGATTTAGACTCTAGTAGCTAAAAACAAGGGCATAGTTTCAATCCATTAAATATTTTATATTTGTTACAATAAAATTATGTTCATTAGATAATATTGTGTTAATTTTCTTAATGATGTCGAGACCCCAAATAAAAAAGAGCTAAGGGGATGTTATTGGTTAGAGTGCTTGTAATGGAGCATGAATGATATTGTCATGTTTTTGACACTTTTTGCACTTCTTAACATAATCACAATAATATTTTTCTATGGATGGTCAATAATAGTCCATTCTAAGGAGTTTCTTGGTAATGTCAATGCCACCAAAGTGGTCGTTATATGATACATTATAAACTTTCTTAACAACTACTTGGGCTTAAACTATGGTTAGGCACCAAAGTAGGATGCCATCAAAGGAAAGATAATACAAGACATCACCAATAATGACGTACCAACAAGGATATTGCTTGAAATTCTTACACTTATTACAATTCAAGCCTTTAGGTAATGTGCCATATTTTAGGAAGATAAATATGTCCTTGTACCAAGGGTTAGGAGATGGGGAGGCTTTGAAAATGAAAATCTATAGAGGATATTGAATAGATTCTAGGTTTGTGGGTTTTTTAATTTGTCAAATGATGATCATAGCTTGTTTTATCATTGTTAGGTACATAGGGATAGGAATGTAGGGAATATATCTATTATGTACCCCATTAAAGTAATTTGTGTTGGACTACATTATTTTACCATATGATGTATATGAATAAGGTTACATGTCAAGTTAGGAATGATTAGGAGAATATTGCCATAGGATACTGTCATGGAATCTTCCAAGGAATATTGTCATAGAATACAATCGTAGAATATTTGTCATAGAATAGTCATGAAATACGCTTATAAAAATGTAAGGATATAAATGTCATACCAAGTATTCTTGGTAATAGTCTTGGATCATGGAGCTTAAATATATTATTGAGTGATTCCTTCCTTAAGAAATTATTTTTGTGTTTTCCTACTTCAAGGGAATTATCTATATTTATTTTACAGTATGGATTATTGTGGAATTTATTTGATGAATGATTTGATTATTTTGCATATTGGTGAATGATTTATTGTTAATAAGTAGAGGTACATAATAAGTGGTATAAGATATCTTTCCAAGGCATGGTAAACTTATCTTGTGAGTTTAAAATAAAAAATAAAAAAGGGGGTAGTATTCTTTCCTTGTAAAATAAAAATGTAATATTATTCCTTTATTTTAAGCCTAGGTACTATAGGTTAGAAATAATGTTTTGGCTATTTTAAAATATATAGAGGAGCTATCATTATTGGATAAGCTAGATAGCCCATAAAGTATCTAATGAAGTGAGGGGTGATCAAGCTCCAATACCTAGGCCTCAGACAACACTCATACATGGATTTGAGCTCCCACACACCTTGCATATATCGGGAGACCATTTTTAGAAACCTTGAGCCAAACCTTCATATATATTAAGTCATTTAACCATGTAATATCCATAGTGCACAGAGCATAGAACTTAGGAATATTAGCCTCCTATACTTATCAAAGAGGTGGGTAGTGCACCCAAGGATATTGGTTATATCCTCCTTGGGTAGTGGCTTGAAATATTGGTTCAAGCATTATTGATTGCTATTCTAGTATAATGGAGGGGAAGTACACACATTTTAACTAATAATACTTTCATTTCCTATTTAATTTATCAAAAGCAAATCTCATAGGGCAAAAAACTAGAATTTCAAAGTATTTTGAAGAAGATACATAACTTGAAAAACCCTTGTTAAAAATAAAAATTAAAAATAAAATTAATTTAAAAATTAAAAATTAAAATAAATTTTGGATTGAGGTCATGGATTTACTAATTTTCACTAGAGAGGATGATATTGATGCTAAAGAATTGTGGAAACAATTTAACTCCATGTATTCTATTGATTATTATTTGGGTTGTAAGCTTATTCTTTAGTTTAAAGGAGAAATCTTGGTTCCATAGTTTTCATATGGCCCATGATTATTGACTAACTTGGAAATAAATAGAGCAATCATTTTTAAGCAAATGGGGATTAGAGGAAAAGGATAATAATATGCAAACAAATGGAAGCATGTCTTTGGAATCAGAAAATCCAAGTGATGATCAAGAAGAATTGTTAGAATTTAGAAAATTTATTTTGTAGGTTGATGGTTGCATTCAAAAGAAAAAATCCATTTTCTCCATAAACCCTAGCAGTAAACATAACATCATCATCAAGGACTTGGCTAATATTTTATAGGTTCCAATGAACAGTATCAAATATGGATAGTTGCAAGGAGAGATAGATAAAAATTTTGAAGACATGAAGCTTTATATGGATAAGTATATTTTGCATACTAATTTTCATGTCATTAAAATGGATGGAGTGAATATTGATTAGATTATTTGGGTACTATTAACATTAATGTACCCAAAAAAATCATGAAGTTATGGTATCGAAAAAAGAAGATAACATTGTAGGATATTTCTCAACATAAGGAACAAAGACTTAATGAAAACTTAGAACTACTAGAGGAATAAAAAGTTGCAGTTACAAAAATAGAGTCCAAGGAAGAAGCAACAACAAAGCCCAAGGAAGCATTGTTAGAAGAGCACAAGAACACACCCAATAAATGGAACATAGAGCAACAAAAGGGTGATGATTCAAAGAAAGTAGAACATTATATTAAGGTTGCAACATATTGCCATCCACACCACTAAATGCGAAAACAATCTTGAAGACATGAATTAAGGAAATAATATTATGGTTCTAATTGGAATTAGAAAGGCATCAAGTATGGTAATATTTGGAAAAATAAGTATACTAATTCTAGCTTTCAGAGTGGTACAACAATATCAAGGAACAAATGGACCTATCATTTCAATTACCAGAGTAGAGCAGTAGAAGTGTGGATCCAACAAAGAACATATGGATTTTCATATGACATAAGGGCAGCTTGACATCATTGTATACCCCACCGATCAAGATCTTACTTGGCTGGAGGGACGATCAAGATTGGTATCAGTTGTTAATATTGTGTAGCAACTCATATTATCTAGTTTCTTCATATATTTCAAGGATAAAATATTTTGTAATGGGCGTGGAATTTTAGGTACCTAGGGATAGTAATATAGGAAATATCTCCATTATGTACTTCATTAATGTAATCCATGTTGGCCTATGTTATTTTACTATATGACTTATGTGAAAAATACCACATGTTAAGTTATAAATAGGTATGAGAATATTGTTATAGAATATTGTACTATTGTCATGGAATCCCATCATAGTATATTGTCATAGAATCTACTAAGAAATATTATCATAGAATAGTCATGAAATATGCTTATAAAAAGGTAAGGATGTAAAGTTCATATCAAGTATTCTTGCTAATAGTCTTGGCTCGTGGAGCTTGGAGATATTGTGGAGTGATTCCTTCCTTAAGGAATACTTTTGGTGTTGTCCTACCTCAAGGGTATTATCTATATCTATTTTATTGTGTGGATTATTATTGTGGAATTTATTTGTGGATGCATGATTTGATATTTTTGCATATTGGTGAATAATTTATTGTTAATGAGAAGTAGAGGTACATAACAATCATTTTATTCTAATGGGATGAGAGATGCTACTACAACCATAGCATCTGCATGGTGATTGCTATATTGTGAGATGGTGTCAATTATGATCTTATTGAAAAATCATTAACTTTTCAATTATTTCTTTGTATGGTCTTAATTTGTTGTCCTTCCTTTGATTTATGCCATTGAATTAATTAACTATGATTAATATTTAAAAAGATAGAGAGGGTTCTAACCTATAAAGCTAGGGTGACACAAAGTCCTAGAGTGAAGGCCACACATTCTATAGTATTGTTGGTGCAAGAAAATTAGAGCTTAAATGATAAAGGGATGAGTTGTAGTTGGGAAGTAACCAAGACAACTCCGTATTCCATTTATTTAATACATATGGTGCCATAAAAGTATATGGGTATAGGAATTAGGTTTATCATTTTCTAAAGTGAGAATTGATTCATCATTAAAATCTATGACTAAAGGATAATTGGCTTCTAAAGGTGTTATAGATAATTGATTGATGATGACTTGTTCCTTTACTGATTTCTATATGATGAATTAAATATTGAATTCATTGAGGGAAATGACCCATATGGTAGTCCAACGAGAGAGGTAAGGTTTATACGTAAGATAATGCAAGGGATCAACCCTTACAATGGCAAATATTTTGTGGCTAAGTATATAATATCTTAACTTTTGAGAACCAAACACCGCTACTAGGCATTTTTTTGAAGGGTATGTAAAATATTTTTTAACTAACTAGTGTTCTATTGATGTAGTAGTTAGCTCTTTCTTGATGTTGGATATCATATTGTACCAACATGGCACCTATAACATGTTCTATTACTATGATACATAACAACATGAGTTTAGACAATTTGGGAGGTATGAGGATAGGAGGGGATAAGAGATATGTTTTTAGAGCATCAAAGGCTACTTAGCACTCAATATCCCACTCAATTTTGATTTCCTTCCTCAAGAGTTTAAAAAATAGTTGATATAAAACTACAAGTTAAGAAATAAATATTTGAATAGCCTATAGTTTTCCTTGGAGGCTTTAAACTTCTGTTAAGGTCCTAATAGGTGGCATATCAATGATAAGTAATATTTTATCAAGATCTACTTTAATTCCTCTATGGAACATAATAAACCTAGAAATTTGCTTAACATTATCCAAAAAATGTATTTTTATGACTTTAGATAGACTTTATATTCCCTTAATCACTCAAAAATACAACGTAAATCTTGAATTTGATCCTCTTGATTTAGAGAGCTTCTGAGGAGATCATCAACGTAATCCTCTACTGTGTTGTGCATCATATCATGGAATATGTATGTCATCATTCTTTAGTTTGTTGCTTCTATATTTTTTAGGCCAAAAGATATGACTTGATAACAAAATGTCTCCCAAGGGGTGGTGAAAGTTGTTTTGTATTGATCTTCAAGAGCAATTTGATTTGATTATATCCCAAAAATCTATCTATAAGGTATAATATTTTGTAACCAATAGTAAAATTAGCAGTCATATGGATATTAGGTAAGGGAAAATCATCCTTGGGATATGTCTTGCTCATGTCCTAAAAATCAGTGTAAATTTTAACATAGCCTTCCTTTTTAGCAATTGAGACATTGTTGGAAATCTAGTTAGAATAATCAAGTTCCTTAATAAATCCAATATTAAGGAGCTTTTATGTCCGAGGTGTAGACCAATTGGTTCATCCAAACCCCATAATGGGGGTGTAGGTCCAAGGTTCAAATATTGGGCCTCGTCGGATTGAACGCTTGTCCCTTTCCTGGTGCTTTCAACGGCATAAAAGGTTTAAAATGATTGTGGCATGGTGGTTATAGGGGCAAACTATGCGAAGATCTGTGTGGTTGCTTCCGGGGTGGACAACACAGAATACTGTGGTGGCCATAAAAGTTGGACAGCCTACCTGGATTCATGGTGGCTATCGATTCCACCATGTAAATTAAAAAAAAAACAAAAAAAAAAATATTAAGGATCTTTTACAAGTTCTCTTTAACAAGTAGGGACAAATTTGAATGCATTTTCCATAGCTTTTGTTTTACAGGATTTACATCCAATTAGACAACTAAGTGGTGGACCATAAGAGAAGGATCGAGTCTTGACATATCTACATACGACTAGGCAAAGATGTCATGGAGTTATGTTAGAAACTTAGTGTATTCCTTGCATTCGGTAAGAGTGATAACTTTACCCAGTTTCAATATTTTAGTATCCTCATTGGTCTCAATATTGATATCCACCATTTCTTCAATAATGATATGAGATTCATCCTCTAATTGAGGTAAATTAGGTAGTACTATTCAATTTCAATGGATTCTAATAGTTGTTGGTCATGATCCTTTGGATATGAGGTGGAGAAGTTAGATTCTATGGAAAATACCCTCCAAAGTAGAAGTTTTTGTAAGCAAGATAGTTAGAATAACCACCTCAAGGAGGGTTTAGTGGAATGCCTTCCCTATCAATCATTCTCATCAGTAATTAACTTAGGGTAAGCTAGGGTAAAGAAAGTCAAGTTGGCAATATGTGCAAAGTATAAGATATTAGGACCTACAAAGAGTGGCTACTCCTTAACCTCTGTGTTCCAATCTAATTCATGTACATATATAGTGTCATCATGGGACTCCCGATTAGAAAGGCATTCTTCCTCTTCATTATTTAAAAATAAATTTTAAAGAGGCTAGATATGGTTGGGGATATAACCTATTCTACAATACCATGACCAAGCTAAAAATTCTAGTGGTGGAGAGATCAAAAAACCAACAATAACATGATCTAAGATAAAATAAACATTTATGGAGAATAGATATCACCCAAAAATGGTCTATGAGTGTTTAGTTATTAATTTAAACCAATTATAAATATCAAATTATGAAATTTTCTTAATAAAATATCCAATATCAACAAACTATGTTGTTGGTTCAAAAACTAAAGATAGATCTAGAACTGAATAAAACATATACACATACAAGACTTAAAATTGCTCCACAATAGTGTGTCCTAATGTGTGATCTGAAAAATTTTGATTATTATTTTAAATATGAGTTCAATTACAATAATAAAATCATCAGTCAATATTGATCAATCAAACTCCTTAAAAACTCAAGAATTCTAAAAACTAGCTCTAGTCATGGCCACCTTGCATGGTGCCTTTTTAGTTAACTATGCCCATTTTTGAGATATTTTTGCATGTGTTAAATTTAGACATTAATTCTAGTTACAACTCACTTAACTAGCCTTGATTTGAGGCGCTCTCTTCATGAAGATAATTTGCCTAAAAATTAACTCCTAGTTGGCTCTATTTTCTAGGAATCAATCTAAAACTTGACTTTAACTCAACCTAACTATCCAATATAATATATATTGACTTATTAACTGATTCTAGACTTGAAATAACAATGTATATATCCTAATAAATTATTTAAAACATAAAAATAATTTAATAAATAATAATTATGGGTGATTTTTGACATCACCCTCAACAATCCCCCCTTTGATGTCAAAGGAAGAAATATCCAACGTTTATTTGAGTATCCCATGATTCACCTTCAACAGCCTCTTTGTAAGTATATCAGCAACTGGATCCTCACTCTTAACATACTCAATTATAAAATATTTATCATGTACCAATTCTCTAACAAAATGGTGGTTCAACTCTATGTGTTTGGTCCTTGCATGGAAAACTGGATTTTTGGACAATTGTATTGCCCCAATGTTATCACAAATTTTTTTGGTAGGCTCATGTTGAGTCTCACCAATATCATTCAACATTATCCTCATCCAAATACCTTGTGTACAAGTTGAATTAAGGGCTGCACATTTGGTTTTGATGGAAGACAAATCCATTGTACTTTGCTTCTTAGATGACCAATAAATCAATCCACTTCCCAAGGTGAAACAATGCCTTGTAGTGGATTTTTGGCCATCAGTAGAACCTCCCCAATCTGAATCAGCATACCCAACCAACCTTGAAGTGATTTATTATCTAAATTGTATGCCATGATTAAAGGTTCCCTTCACATATTCAAATATTCATTTTATCGCTTGCATATGCCTTTGAGTTGGCAAGCTCATAAACTAGAAAACTAGTAAAATTGCATAGGTAATATCGGGTCGTGTGGATGTAAGGTACACCAATCCACCCACCATACTTCTAAAAGTCTTATAATCAACAAGAGTAATCCCATCCTTTTTCATAAGCTTCTCCCTACTAGCAATAGGAGTATCAACCGCCTTAAATTCTAGAAGTAAAAATTTGTTCAACATGTCTTGGGTGTACTTGTCTTAGCATATGAAGATATCATCTTCCCTTTGTTATTCTTCCATACCAAGAAAGTATTTCATATTTCCAATATCAAACATCTCAAAAAAAAATTTCATGCTCTCCTTGAAGTCTTGCATCATAGCTTTGGAACTTATTGTAAAAATAAGATCAACATAAAGTCAAACATAAAATATATTAGTTTCAGCAATTTTCATGTTAGAGTTGGATCATTTTTGCTCCTTTCAAAGCCATTTTCAAAGAACTATCCATCTATCTTTGAGTACCAAGATCTTGGATCTTGTTTCATCCCATAAAGTGTATTTTTCAACTTGTATACTCAATGCTCTTTACCCTTTATTTCATAACCATGTGGCTGCTCCACATATACCTCTTCTTCAATATCACCATTCAAGAATGCACTCTTGACATCCATTTGGTGAACCTACCATCCTTTCTAAACATAAATTGAGAGCATCAATATAATAGTATCTTGGCAAGCCATAGGATCAAAGGTCTCCTCATAGTCTATGCCATATATGTGTGCATACCCTTTTACTACTAGTCTAGCTTTGTGTTTGTGTATTGTTCCATCACCATCAAACTTGGTCTTGTAGAACCTTTTTCTACCAATGGCATCTATGTAATTAGTAGGATGAATGTGATTCCATATCTCATTTTTTTCAATAGCCTCCATCTCAAGATTCATGGCCTCAACCCCTTTTATCCTTTGACTAGCCTCTACATAGTTCCTAGGTTCACTAGAAATGCAAGATAATGCAAAGTCATTTCATCTTCAATATATTCAATATTATTACTTTGTTTAGTTTGAAGTCCTATTGTTCTCCTCTGATATTTTTGATCCAACATCTAATTGTCTAGATGTGGTAGCAACAAACTCTTTTTTTTTACTTGGGTTGAAGTTGGTGGTAAACTAGTCTCTTGGGAAGAGCTAGTATTGTTGTCATTAACACTAGGAACATGTGAAGGATCTTGATTGACCTCCATTTCTTCACCAAAATGTTACCCCCTTAAATAATAACCTTATAAATATTCTTGATATGATCAACAAACACATCATTCTCAAAAAATTAACAATCCCTAGAAACAACAATTTTCATACTAATGAGATTAAAAAACTTGTAAGCCTTACTACCATCACTATAACCTGTAAAAATGTGAGGCTCACTCTTGGGGTCTAAAAACCAAATATAGATCTAGAATTGAATAAAAAAATACACACAAAAGACTTAAAATTGCTCCACAATAGTGCATCCCAATGTGTGCTCTAAAAAATGTTGATTCTTCTTTTTAAAATGAGTCCAATTAAAATAATAAATAATTATCAATCAATCTTGATCAATCAAACTCCTAAAACAACTCAAGAATTCTAAAAACTAGCTCTAGTCATGGCCACCTTGTATGGTTCCTTTTCAATTAACTACGCCCATTTCTTTTTTAATATTTTTACATATGTTAAATTTAGACATTAATTCCAGTTACAAATCACTTAATTGGCCTTGATTTGAGGTTCTCCCTTCATGAATATAAGCCTAAAAATTAACTCCCAATTGGCTCTATTTTCTAGGAATCAATCTAAAACTTGAATTTAACTCAACCTAACTATCCAATCTGATATAGATTGACTTATTAACTAATTCTAGACTTTAAATAACAATTTCTATCTCCTAATAAATTATTTAAAATATAAAACTAATTTAATAAATGGGTGACTTTTGACATCACACTCAACACAAGCTTTGTTCTCCAAAGGTTGTTTAACGCCTCATTCATGGAGACCTAGGCCCTTTTCTTGATATCTCATATTACCAAGCATCTAATTTGGAATGGAATATAAGTTCAAAAAATACCATGATGCAAATTGTTGCTCAACTAGGTGAGGGTTACTACCATTGATTTGCTCATCATTAATAGTATTGGTACAAATGAAGGAGCAATTTCCTATTTATACCATTTTACCCTTTATAGATGATAATACAAAGGTTTTGGAAGAGGAAGGAATTCGAGCTAGGTCTAAGAATAATTCATTATTATCTTGATTATTAATTTAATTAGTGCCTTATTCATTAGGTTGATTATTGTTTTTATATTGGTAAAAGTGGTTTTTAAAAGGACCTAAACCCTTTTACAAGCCTAGATTGGTCTATCCAATCTTACATTATGTTTTTTCTCTTACAAAAAACTTTAATGCATACTTAAATATTCATATTTATTCTTACAATAATAGACCACAACTAAAATTTCTTTTATTTTGATTTCATACAAATTGCCAAAACTTTAATACATTTTGGCACATTATATATTTAGCTTATTTTGGTGCATAAACATTGCAACACACTTTAGATCCTATACCTCATTTTTCACCTCCATTTAAATGGCATACAAGTTTTTAATTTATATTATTAACCAAAGGATGTTGAGAAAATCATATAACATAATCTAGGAGGATCTAGATTAGACAAGCTCTACAACAAAATCCCCTAGAAAAACCTAGGATGGACCAGGTCAAATGAGCACTATAATAAAATATCATAGAAAAACATGGGAGGGACCTAGTCAGATGATATCTATAATAAAATACCATAGCAAAACCTGGGAGGGACCTAGTCAGATGAGCTCTATAATAAAATCCCATAGCATAACCTAGGAGGGTCTAATATCAAATGATCTTTATAACAAAATCCCATAACTTAACCTAGGAGGGACCAAATCCAACAAGCTCTATAACAAATTCCTATAGACAATCTCATGAGGGACCAAATCAAATGATATCTATAGCGAAATCCTATAGCATAACCCAAGAGGGTCTAGATCAAATGAGCATTTATAGAATCCCATAGCTAAACCTAGCAAGGACCAGATTGAATGAGCTATGCAACAAAATCCCATTGCAAAACCTATGAGGGACCATATTAGATGACATTTATAACAAAATTCGATAGTAAAATCAAGGAGGTTCTAGATCAGGTGAGATCTATAATAAAATCTCATAGCTAAACCTAAGAGGGGTCAAATCAAATTAGCTTTACAACATAATACCATAGTAAAATCTAAGAGATACTAGATCGAATAAGCTCTATAATAAAATCCTACAATAAAACCCAAGAGGGTCTATATTGAATGATCTTTGCAATAAAAATTTTTATAGCTAAACCTAGGAGGGACTAGATTGGATGAACTCTACAATAAAATCCCACTACAAAACCTAGGATGAACTAGATAAGATGATCTTTACAACCAAATACCACAACATAACCTAGTAGGGTCTAGATTGGATAATCTCTATAGTAAAATCCCATAGCAAAACCTAGGGAGGACCAAATCAAATGAGCTTTAAAATAAATTCCCATAGAAAAAATTAGGAGGGACCAAATTAGATGAGCTATATTATATGTGGTCCTAGATAGTTTGAGTAAAAGTCTTGTTGTGAATATTTTGGAAAGATCTACAATAGGTATTCCATCACACTCTTGTTATAGATATTCTAATTCACTCCTACTATAGGTATTCTAGTGCACTTCTACTAGCAAAATTTCTCAAGACACCTTTTTAATATTATCATATATTACACCTTGATATCAAATATTTCTTTGTTTGCTAGATTTACAGTATCTAGAGAAATCCATATTTAGTCCTCTTCATGAAGAGCTCCCTAGCTAGCTAACTAATATATTACCCCATTTCCTTATCTAAATACATTGGCCACTTCAAAATTATCCAATGAGTTTATAATATTTAGAGTATTTGCTAATGTACTTGATGCCTACTAACTCACCATAACCCTCTTATCAAGATAATTGATAATGTCGAGTGAATATCCCTCCACTATCAACTTTCTCACTCCTAATTGTCTTGCTAAGTTTTCTCCAATTTATTTTGCTCTAACTTCTTCTTTATGACTTGTCATAGTGCCTAATTACTCACTAACAACTCCAATTAGGATTCTCTTACTATCACATATCATTGCTCCAACCCCAATCTTGTTGGCTTTTTAAGACTTTTACTACCACAACATATCATAGGTTATCTCACAATATCACATAGGTCTTGATATAAAATAGCCATAATAATAAAGTTCAAAATAATGATAATATGAGTAGAATATTATATGAAAATTAATATGTATATCAAGGCTCATATAATAAAAAAAATGATATTCATTTATATTCTGAAATATGAATGTAAATAGCTTGAATTGTTCATGAACTATGCATGAAGAAAACTTACAATATTAATTGCTCAAAATGTATACAAGATTTATTACTCCATCTCCTCTTATAATAAAAAAATGAGATATATGAATTGTATTCGATATATCCTATGGATCATTGTCTCCATAATATAGCCATAGTGATATGAGTCTTCAATTACTAGACTATTCCATATGCCAAGTCTCATGACTCTTGGCTTATCAACTTACCACTTGCATACTTGATGGACACTTGACTCTACAACACTTGCACACATCTACATGACTCTTGGACTCCTACATGCACTCCTAATCTAGGAAACTTGTGCACATCCTCACATTACATATTTGCACTCTTACATACAAGATACTTGTGCACATTCTCTCTTACATGACACTTGTGCATTTCCTGCATATTACACTCTTACATGACACTTGTGCATTTATTGCACATTAACACTTACATAAAAGGGGAAATATAAATCACACTTTAAACTATATACTCAACCCTAATCTATTACATATTCACAAGTATACCATAAATATACCATCGGGGTACATTAGCATATACCAAATAGTGTAATATACCTCAAAAAACCTTGCCTAGATTTCCTTTAGATGCCCCATAAAAATTGAGCTTTAGCCAACCTTCCCTAGGTTGCTACCATTTTACACTTTTTGGATCTACTTTGGGATTATTCTCTAGCCCTACTGGTCCTATATCCCATTGTTCACTTATCCTTGCTTCCTCTACTAATTCTAGTATTTCCTTTATCATCAAGGCTTTCACATTTTCCATTGTAACAACTTGAGTATGACTATTTTTATATGTAGCTCTCTTTTCCCCCTTAAATATTTTTCTATTTCACTCCAACCATACACCCCATGCATAGTGGAAATGAAATAGATCCCATATCTAATTCAATCTAGTACTCTTAATGGGTCTTCCCACTTCTTAGTCCACTCTACCATATTGTTTGGCATTACCTATTTTATCCCCATCTCCTTCATTAATTCTTAAATTATATTGAGGTATTAGTTACACTTTAACATTATGTGTTTCATTGTCTCTTCTTATGCTTCTCATAGGTAGCACCTATTTGGAAATTTTTACCCCTCTTATGCAAGTTATTTGCTATAAGGATCTTATAGCCATAGAAACTTTGATCTTAGGTGTATTCTTCCTTCCCTATAGTCTCCCCCATTGAAATCCCCCTTCTGGTTATGATGTTAGTAACTCATAGGCCAATTTAACACTAAAGGAGCCTTCTTGAGTTTCTCCCCATACTATGGTGTCTTCTCCCATATTAACACCTGCATGGTAGGCCCTTTGTTTGGTTTTGATCTTACTTAATGCTTCCAAATTATGGTTATTGCTCATAAGTTCCTTCTATCTTACATATCCATCTTCTTGGTCCATGTAATTACTATCTCATACCTTTGCTTTAGATCTTCTTAGAATTTGACTATCTCCTCATCCATACTTAGTAGGAGGTTATCCAATCATGTATCCTCCCAATACTGGGCCAACCTCCCATTACCAATTTTCAATTGGACACCTTTCTATATCACCTCTCTTACCTTTAGCATATTGTTCTATAGAGAAGAGTCATTATAGATATCTAATGTGGTTATGAATTTTATTTCTTCTTGGTTGTCTAGGTACTTATTCTTCATAATTCTATCCCATAATGATTTAACTTCCTTCATGTTGGTCATAAATTTGTATAACAATAAGGATTGTGCACCCACAAACCTTGACCAACTTTGAATGACCCAAATATTAAATATATTAGGGTCAATATCCGGATAAGACAGGCTCCTTATAGGTCCTAACTAAATATTTAGGGAAAAGGAGAGAGGGAAAGTTAAAGAAAATATAAATCTAGAACAGAAAGTGGTGCAAATCAAATCACATCAAGATACATGCATGATAAGCCTAAAACATTAACAATATTTATGGACCACCTAATAGACCAGCCACTATTTTCATTTACCATTCACACATCTTACTCTACCAAGAATTCTAGAATTAAGGAACTAGTAGCCTAATCCAGATAGTAGAATTAAATCCAGTTCATTCACTTAACCATAGCAAAAATAATTAGCAGAGTGAAATCATACATACATGAAAACAATTGAAGGCAATGTGCTTCAAGCTATACATAGAGGTTGTAATTACTGGAGAGCTTACCCCTAAAAAAACATTACAATTATGTATATATAGCCCCTTTCAAGAGCGTGATTTTCCTTTTCATTTAAAAACTTAATTAATTCTTCATTAATTGATGGATATGAATGTCAGTATTCAACTTATATGATGGATTTACTTAGTGGTTGGTCTGACACAGATAAAACATCCCTCACTGCATCTGGATGGAGATTGCTGGCATGCCCTATCAGGTCCTTCTTTGCAAGTTAATACAATTAATGGCACCACTCCTTCTACATGCCAAAATATGTTTCGAAGCATTTGCCCTGCACCAACTCCTTAGCATTTAGATTTTGTACCTATACTTATTCATCATTAAATTCATTCATCTATTTTAACCTTGGAAGTGCTAATTAAAACATCTTGGTGGGAGGAAGAATTTTGAATTCAAGCAGCTCCCCTCATGGTCGGGTCTTTTACATATTTATTGCCTGACAATATGGAGCTTTGAATTGAGTGCATATTTAAGTCCACTTATTTCCTCTTGTTTCAGCATTAATTACATCACACTAGGACGGGAAATTTGGAACCCCTATATATTTTACTCTCTTTATGTCTTTCGCCTTCATTATGGCTGAGTGAATGTTGGACAAAAAATTGGGTCCACTTCATTTCTATTATGTTTCCCATTTTTTGTCATCAGGGTTTGATCTTATGGGCAAGAATTTAGGGTTCTCATATCCTCTCTTATCATCCCATTCACCCATCCATTTTCTTTCCTTCAAGGTCAAACTTTAGGAATGTTCATGATGGGGGCCACCACCTATTCTTCCGTCACTGGTGTTTTCTAGTTGACATATTCTTGGTGGAATTTTGGGATAATGAAGGGCATGGATGCATCTTACTTTTTTCGTCTACCCTTTTCTAAACATCTTATTTCAAATAGCTCCCCCTTTTCTTCTACTCTTATTTGTTTCTTGATCAAAATAGTGGGTGCAGTAAAAAACCACCCACATTCTTGGTGACTTACGAGGGGCTTCTACTTGCTAGGAGGTACAGAACCCAGCCTATCCATTGCTTATTTATTCTCTAAAACAAAACAACTAACAACTTAAACAAAATTTTGGCCACTTCCATTAGGCTGTGAAGTATACTATATCATAGATAAAACTTCAAAAATACAACATGAAAAGTTGTGCCTTACAACTTAGGCTAGACCCTACGGGTCTCTTGATTATTCTGCCATTGCTTGAGTCAAATCATCATGAGGATTGGGTACTTGAGAACCTATTTCAATCTGTAATTTGTGACACATTTTTATTCAATCATCTGTATAAGGGATAGGTTCACTTTTTATTTACTCAACAATATACTTGAATCTGCATTGCTCTTGGCCATATGTTTGTATCTTTCAACCATCTAATTAGAAATAATTGAGAGGTTGAGCATATTGGAAATTAGACCGAATATTTGATCCAATGTTATAGGTTCTTGTAAAGCCACAATCATGCTTTCATCTTCCTCCAGCTCTTGGAACAGTCACTCAAGATCTTGCTCTGATTATAGTTGATGATTGTTATTCCAAAATTTGGGTGACCCAAGCATCCTAAGTTGCTCATTGAACTGATTCATCACCCCCAACTCCTTATTAAATACATTAAAAATATTTGTGCCTTCATAGTATAGATTCATTAGGTATAAAACTTGTTGTATCATAATTTCATACAACTATCTCTCATATCTTTAACAATCATGAGGACCAAAGTTATGATTGCTCAGTAATATCTGTAGAGCAATCACCTACGGGCCTACATTTTGGATGACCTTATTTTTTTGTTGAGCTCAGTGTTTTTTATTGTTGAAATTTCAATGTTGCTTTCCACAATAAATTCAAAGGGAGAGATGATCTACAAGGCAACCTCTTTTGTTTTCCTCAAATGAACAAGCTTCATCCTTCTTATATTGTCCTTCAATATTATATACTTAGTAGGCCTCTCTTTCTCTTTCTATAGCTCTTCAAAAAGGTGATTAATCACATTCTCTTACTACTATGCCTTCATCTTAAACTCCTGATTGCATCGCTCTAGCTTGTTTCTCAACTCCTACGACTCACTCTTGAGTTTAGAAATTTCATCTTCCTTTTTCTATAGCAACTTAGGTGAAGGGGCCTTGTTTAGTGTCTCACTCAATGTCTTGTTTCTACTCTCCAAAGTTTCCATTTCTCATTGTATCTGGTGATATTAAGCTTCAAAATTATCTACCCTTTTCTTTGCCATCTTCATCTTCGTCCTAGCACTTTTCACTTTGAGGTACAGCTTATCTGAGCTGACATATTATTCTTTCAAAACTTTAGCTAAGAGAATGTCATCAATGTGCTTGGTGAGGCACTCAAATTCCTAGTCTTTATTCTTCATATCTGCTTTTACTTTTTTGACTCTAGGCTTGGCGATCATTTTGTGTTGCTTTCCCTCAATTGGGTCAAGTTCATGTAGAACCATCATAGTAGCTTCCTCTTGACTCTGGTGCTCCTGTTGTAGCTGCTCCTCTACCCACTTCTTTTTTTAAAATTAATCCTAAGTTCTACTAGGATATTCTAACTCAAGTTATCACTCTTGCACGAGGTAGGTAAACTCCTAGATTAGACTAGCTCAGATTTGTTGAGTTGTTGTAATCCAACGACTCACATTGATCAACTTTGCTATTTATACAAAGTTGATCCCATGGAATAATCAACCAATTCTTGATATTTTTAGTAATGCTTTGCATATCTAGTTTCTTGGTTTTAATATTGCTTCTCAATATTTCTATCATGGTACCAGAGCTGGGCTAGTTTTTGTGAGCATTCAACTTTTCATAGATCTGGTTTAGCTTGTCCTCTATTTCTGGATAAGTCTTCTCTGACTATTTTAGCTTATTTGGAAGTTGTTAAATAGTCATATTTTTTTTATCTATACTCCCATATTGTGTCTAAGCACTAATGTTTCATATAGATCATTATTCATATTGTTATGAAGGATGAAAGCAAGGTGTTATTCTTTCTTTGAAGGAAATTAAAGATAGACAGATACTATTTTTTGCTACCTCTATTTTGTGTGTGGTGTTTTTGCAATTACTGCCCTCTCACAATATATTTTGTAGTCCCTTATAGCAGTGCAGGTTTTTCAACCTAGTGTCCTTTTTTGGATGCGACCGATTCCTTCAAATAGTGTTGTGCAACAATTTGGAGGAAGATATACTTTCATGCAATAAAAGCATCATAGAGTGAGC
This sequence comes from Wollemia nobilis, assembly GCA_028583015.1. NCBI lineage: Eukaryota > Viridiplantae > Streptophyta > Pinopsida > Araucariales > Araucariaceae > Wollemia > Wollemia nobilis. The sequence continues at coordinate 211,968 of JAQPPZ010000613.1, read as the reverse complement.
AAAACCTAACAATAATTCTCGCCTGAGTGACTTCTGTTGATGTCACGCTATCCATAGCGAACGCAACTATTCAGCTCATGATTATTCCATGAATGTTTGGCTAGTCCTGAACCTGCTCTCCTTGCAACTTGAAGACTGTCAATTCACACATTCTTTGATACACACCTGGTGTATAATGCTTTGGCTTGCTATTGATACCCGATGATCATTCCAAAGCTCTGTATAGTCAAATACTGTAGTCATTAAATGCAAGAGTGGTGAAGTCATATCGAACGAGCTTATTTCAGGATCCTATTTGCATGATTTGCAGTGCAGATCATTTGTAACGTCAAATATACGTGGAGAAAAGTGTAATTTTAATGTGGATAAGCACCTGAGTTGGAAGCCACTCCTTTTTGCTATGCACTGCTCACTTTAGTGATAGGAAGCCACATGACGTTCCTTTTGTTGCTCTAACACCTGTGAGTTGCTCTCTTCAATGACAAGGAGTCCACTTCCCTCTCTAGTTGGTGATTGCTTATGTTGGCAATCAAAGATCCCATTGCTAAAGTCTTGATTTCTTTCCACAATTAAAATACCATTATTTTTTTCAAGTTGCCATGTAAAGGCATGTCTCATTTTTTTACGATTAAGAGGACGTTCAACAATAGCTATTCTTCATCGATTTATCCTATATAGCTAGCCAAAGCTCTCTCATATTTTATCCTCTTCAAAGTGTCTTATTGAGTTGATCCTGCTCAAATATCTAGTTGCGATGTGTCTAAGGGTCCTACTATGATTCACATTGGGGTCAGGTTGAATGTAACGGATAAAAACTAATGATGTGGTGTCACTAAGAGCAAGTTTTCTCTGAGATTTAAAACTAGATTTTCACCTTGTCTTGGACATGGAAGAACAGTACTAAAGATTTTCTCTTGCACAACGAACACGAAGAGGATCCAAATTTGTTCGTGCACCTCCACTTTTGTCATCATCTGTAGTTTTCTTGAAGTCTTGATACCAACACTATCACCTTTGATATCGAAGTGCTTCATCACCAACAAGCTTACCAGCATAAGTGATTCCTTTGGATTTCCACAGCCACCGTTGCCTTGGTCATGGAAGCATCCATAATATGACTATATGCTCGTCATTTACAACTCTTACAGCCTTGGCTAAAGACTACCGCTTGCCTCATGTTTCTACAATACAAAAAAGTTTAAGAAAATTCCACTTAATTTTTGTATGACCTTATATTATAAGGCATAACTGCTTCTTAGTGGTTTTCTATTTTCTTACTTCCTTTTGATTTTGGAAGTAAAATATTGTAACAGAGTCATATTCTTTTTTATTCTGAGAGCTCTTCCTCTTCAAATTTTTATTCTTCTGGGAAGAAACTTTGTAACCTTGAATCATTTTTTTTGACTCCTCTCACTATTCTCTTCAGCCTGTTCCAAAAAGGCTATCAAAGTGAAGAGTCCAATTGTAATTTCATCAATATAAATTTTTTTTTGGAGGGTTATTGGTGCTACTTCTTGCACCTACTTTTGGTGGCTTCAAATAGGGGGAAGCTTCTTCTTGTGTCTATGTTGCTGAATCATTTCTGGGCAGTTATTGGTGGAGTCATTTTTGTGGCACTATCTTGGCCACTTGATGGTTGTTGCTTGCATCTCCTTCTTTGAGCTTCTTCTACATGTTATGGTGGCTATTACCCTTGCATATCATTGGGGTTTCTAAATTGTAATCAAGTGTAGTTCCATTGATAAAACACTTGAAAATATATCATATACAAGCAAGCAAACACAACCATCTCCTCATAGAGCACCTCAAAATTTGGCACAATTTTCTCAAAAGCAAGCATCTTTTTTTAATAATCACCTATGTTCCACGTATCGATCTCCTCATATACCTATAGTCTCCCTCACGTAAGGGCGGGTCATTGAGAAGTTCGGTATAAAGGTCTGGCAGGTTATTCTGGTTTCAAAATGCCTATGTTCCACGTATCGATCTCCTCATATACTTATAGTTTCCCTCACGTAAGGGTGGGTATATTGAAGAGTTCGGTATAAAGGTCTAGTTTTTGCTACCTTGATTCAAAAGGGGTTTTCTGGTGGTGTTGCTTCTTGCTGAATTATTTTCTAGGAAGTCCTTCTTTGGAGGGGGGTTGGCAATTATCTCTGGGCAATATGAGTTCGCTCAATACAATTGACCCACTCACTCCCCATAACTATCACACATGGAAACCCAAGATATTAAATCTTATAACTCAAAAAGGTCTCACACATTTGCTAGAAGAAAAACAGCCTACATTTGATAAAGAATATGAAATCTTTGTTCATAAAGGAAAGATGTATGAAACAATGGGTATTATAACCACAAATGTAAGTGAAAGCTTATGGTTTCACATATCTGAATGTAAAACTCCATTTGAGAGTTGGGAAAAACTTAAAAACTTGTTTGGTAAAGTGGATCAAATAAGATCAATGCAACTAGAAGCAGAGTTAACAACTCTATCTCCTGAAGACTTCAACACTATTGTTGATTTCCTCACCAAATTCAAGGAAGTCCTCACTCAATTAAAATGTAGTGGCAAGAATAAAATAGAAGAAGAATGCATCTATCTTATTCTTTCCAAATTAAATGGAGCATTTCAAATTTTTGCAACCACTTTTTTGTCTACAAAAGATGCTCTTGGAACAAGTTTTAAAATGCCCACTTTAGAGGAGTTTTGTGATAGGCTAACTAGAGAGGAAATGAAGCTTTCAAAATATGAGATCTCTCCCTCCTCCTCAAAAGCCTTAGTAGCTTCCAACTCCAAAGAAAAATTCAAAAATAAAGACAAAGCACCTATAACTTGTACTCATTGCAAGAAAGATGGTCATTCTGTGAGCAAATGTTGGAAAAGACTACAACAACTTGAGGCAGCAATGAAGGATCACAAAATAGACACAAAGAAACACATTGGAAAGGCCTTAAATGTTCAAGGAAAATCTGCTAATATTTCATCAAAATATTGGGTTCTAGATTCAGGAGCAACCCATCATATGACATCTTCAAAAGAGTCATTTACTTCTCTCTCCTCAAGCACCACTTGCAACATTGAAGTTGGTGACTCATATTTTATCCCTGTCAAAGGAAAAGGTGACATAATCATTGATGGTGGTCATATAAATAATGTTCTCTATGTTCCCAATATTGCTATAAATATTCTCTCTATCTATCATATTTGTACTTCTGCACAAGGCAAAACAGTTCTATTTTCACCAACAGGAGTTGAGATAAGAGACTTTCAAGAACCATACTCCCTCATAGCAAAAGGTGACATTGATCATAAAGCTCACCTATTTCACTTCAAGGGATTCAAATATTCAGATAGAGCATCCTGTTTTGTTGCTCATGGAGACCTTGAAAGCAAAATTTGGCATGAAAGGTTTGGACATCTCAGTTATAGCTATTTAAGGGAGTTGAATACTCATGAAATGGTAACAGGGTTGCCAAAAGTCTCTTCTATTGATGGAGTATGTCCTGGATGTGCTCTTGGGAAACAACATCAAGATCCTTTTCACCCAAGTGGTTCACAAAAAGCTTCATCCCCACTAGAGTTAATCCATAGTGACTTGATGGTCTTCCCGGAGCCTTCTTTCAAAGGAGCAAAATATGCCTTAACCTTCATTGATGATTTTTCAAGAAGAACTTGGGTCTACTTTCTAAAATACAAAAGTGATGTACTATCCCACTTCAAAAGTTTCAAGGCCTTAGTTGAAAATCAGGCCACATGCAAAATCAAGCAGATTCGTACTGACAATGGAGGGGAATACTTCAGCAATGACTTCTCAACATTCCTCTCAACTCATGGCATAATTCATCAACATTCAGTCTCCCATAATCCACAGCAAAATGGCATAGCAGAAAGGAAAAATAGATCTTTGAAAGAAATGGCAAACTGTATGCTACACTCAAGGGATCTTCCAATAGTTTTTTGGGCTGAAGCAATTAACTGTGCTAATTACATTCAAAACCGCACACCTCACAAAGCTCTTAGTCATTTGACTCCCGAGGAGGCATGGACTAGCTCAAAACCTGATGTATCTTTTTTTAGAGTTTTTGGGTGTGCTGCTTGGGCCCACATCCCAAAGAAAAAGAGAAAGGCTCTAGACAAAAAAAGCAAGAAACTTATCTTTGTTGGTTATTGTGAGGATATGAAAGCCTACAAGCTCCTTGATCCTACCACTCATGAGGTCTTTTTTCATAGAAATGTTCAATTTGATGAAGCATTCCCTTCTAAATATCCTCATCCATATTCTACCAACCTTGATTCTCTTGAGCCATCACCAATTTTTGAGCCCCAATATGATGAAGAACCCATCCTTGAGATAAATGATCAAAATGAGGATCCTGACATTCAAACTCCAACTCAAAGTCCTGCCACACCCATTACTCCTTCCACAATGCCAAAATGGGCCCATACCATTGTTCAAGAAGCCACCCCTTATATCCAAGATCTTCCATCATCAAGGCTAAGTCACTCCATGGGTTCAGGTCTTGTCTGTCAGTCAATTTCTACTGATCCTCAATCATTTAAGGAAGCAAATGGGATTAAAGAATGGGATGATGCAATGGAAAATGAATTTTCATCCTTGATCAAAAATAATACTTGGGATTTAGTCCCTCTCCCCAAAGGAAGAAAATTAGTTCGTTGCAAGTGGATTTACCAAACCAAGTATGCAGCTGATGGAACAATTGACAAACACAAAGCTCGCTTGGTAGCTAAAGGTTTCTCTCAAGTTGAAGGCATTGACTATTCTAAAACCTTTGCCCCTATTGCAAAAATGGATTCTGTCTCGATTGGTCCTTGCACTTGCTGCTTCACAAAAGTGGCATATTTTCCAGATGGATGTTAAAAGTGCTTTCTTACATGGAGACTTAAAGGAAGAAATATTTATGGAGCAACCCATTGGATTTATTCAAGACTCCTCCCTTGTTTGTAGACTAAGAAAATCTCTCTATGGTCTCAAACAAGCCCCTCAAGCTTGGTACGATAAAATGGACTCTTTCCTTCTTTCCACAGGATTTTCTCATTGTGAGTCTGATGCTACAGTCTACATTTGGCATGAAGAAGATAACATCACCATCCTTGTTCTCTATGTTGATGATCTTCTCCTCACTGGAAGTGCCACTTCTCACATTCAGACTATTAAAAGCTCCCTTTCTAAGAAATTCGAGATGGCTGATCTGGGTTTAGCTCATTACTTCCTTGGGTTTCAGATAACTCAAACAGATAGAGGAATTTCAATATATCAGTAAAAGTACACTCTAGATCTTCTTCAGCGGTTTAAGATGGCTGACTGTAAGCCTTCTTCCATGCCCTTTCAGTCTGGAGTGACTCTTACTTCTTCCTGCAATTCCCCTCCATGTGATGCTACTCTATATAGATAGCTTGTAGGGAGCCTATTGTACCTCACTCATACTCACCCGGATATTTCCTATGTTGTTGGCTTAATCTCTAGATTTTCTCAATCTCCTCATTTCAGCCACTGGCAGGCAACAAAGCAGATTCTTCGCTACTTGCAGGGGACCCCTCACTTTGGGCTATTCTATGAGAGTGGATCCACAGATATTGTCAGATACACAGATTATGATTGGGCAGGATCAGTTGAAGATAGATGCTCCACATCCGGCTATGTTTTTTGTCTTGGATCTTCACCTATTGCTTGGTCATGCAAAAAATAGCAAGCCGTTGCATTATCTTCTATAGAGGTAGAGTACAAGGCAGCAGTTTTGGCTAGTCAAGAGGCACTTTGGCTTCATCAGATAATGAGGGAATTTGGTTTTTTCCATGACCAACCTATTACACTTTGGTGTGACAATCAAAGCACAATTCATATTGCTAGAAATCCAGTTGAGCATCAGCGCACCAAGCACATTGAGATTCACATGCACTTCATCAGGCAACATATTCAGGATGGGGATCTAAGTTTAGAGTTCATTTCGATAGAGAGTCAGATTGTAGACATCTTCACCAAATCCTTTGCTTCCCCACGCTACATTCATTTGCATGAGAAACTTGGGGTAAGGCAGCTGTCTTGAGAAACTACATACCAGAGGTTTTAACCTCTCTTCTTCTTCTTCTTCTTCTTCTTAGGAAGATGGTTTTTTCCCATGTGGTTTTTTCACCATCTCTCCCTATTCTGATATTTATGTTGTACATGAGTACCTAATAAGGCCTTATTTCTGGGACTCATTTCTCAGTGGACATGCCACTCACATTTTGTACATGAGTACCTCATCAGGCCTTGTTGTTGGGACTCATTTCTTGTTGCTACATTTACCCCTAGTATCACTTAAGGGGGGTGTTAGAATAAATCTTAAGTTCTACTAGGATAGTCTAACTTGAGTTACCACTCTTGCATGAGGTAGGTAAACTCCCAGTTTAGACTAGCTCAGATTTGTTGAGTTGTTGTAATCCAACGGCTCACATTGATCAACTTTGCTATTTATACAAAGTTGATCCCATGGAATAATCAATCAGTTCTTGATCTTTTTAGTAATGCTTTGCATATCTAGTTTCTTGGTTTTAATATTGCTTCTCAATATTTCTATCATATTTTTATTATCTCTTGTCATGTGCACAACTTTGAAGATTTCTGGTTCTTCTTCTTCCACTTCTTAAGACAAAAGTAGAAAAGACCAGGGTTATGCATAGCGGCTATTTATCACCAAATTGGCTAAAATTAGGATTTTTGAAATTTGGAATTGGCTAATATTTGGGACCCTTGACCAGGGTCCATTAGCCAAAAATTTCTAGGTGTAAATTTTTTTGGGGGTCGATTCACCCCAATTTTATAATAATTTGACCATTTTAAGTTTAAATTTCCAACATTACCCCTAATAATAGTGAACCTTCTACATGCGTTTGGACACTATTCACCTGGATTTCGAAACTAATTCACCAAATTTTATAAATACATTTTGGGGCTGATCCCTTATGCATAACCCTAGAAAATTGATTACGGAGGTCAATGGGGAGAAAAGAATTATTACTAATACTTGTTCTTGGCTTGTGTCGACTAAATAACTTATAGCTTTGGTTACGACCGATGCTGATGAAGAGGTAAATTGTTGGGACAATAATTGAGAAGGAAGTGGAGGGGTGACAAAGATTTTAGGGGTAACTAATAAATTTGACATGGTTACAGAGATGGATTCTTGTGATGAAGTGGTAAAGGGATGAGATGGTGGGTCGATGAACAGAGAAGGTGATGATGATGATCCAGGGATATACTTCTTTACTACTGGCCTTGCAGTCAATATAATTTCATTTAAGGCAAAAAAATAATTGAAAAGGAGTGGGTGATTCAGTGGATTACTAAAAATATCCTACTTTGGAGAAGGGGTATTGAGTTGTACCTGTAATGGAAGTTTCTCCTCTACAGGTTCTGCAATATCTAGACTTGCCTTGGAATGATGAGCCATCATCCTTGATTTCAACACTTGCACTACTTTGGATTGCAATTGCTGATGCTTAAGCTCTGAATCTGGATCTTTTGATACAATCGGGTTCAAGTGGGTCCTTTTCTTTCCATTGTGTGCTAATATCTAAGGAGAAGACCCAAATGAATGCCTAGTCTATTGAAGAGTTTTGCTTGATCTTGTTATCAAGTTGTTTTGTAGCCTCTAGGAAGAAGAAACTTTTGGTTTTGTCCATGCTCCATGGACTTTATTATCAGAATCTTCTTGAGAGTCTAGTTCCTCGAGTTCTTGATCTTGATTTTGGTCATTACTACTTCCACCAACTACAGGTTCCACAAGATCATACTTATTTATTACTTTCGGGTAGAGATTGTCATCCTTTCTCTCCCACCATTGATCAATACCAATTGTAAAATTTGTATGGAAATTAACATCTACCACTCCTGGGAGGATTTCTCTAAGATCATCCTTTTCACATTTCATTATCCACCATTGTTCCACCTTTTCTTCATCATTCCAACCATTTAACTACTCAAATCACTCAAAGAAAATGGTAGCTATTATTTAATCAGGGTTACTTTCAGGGTCAAACACCCTATTATAATGATATTAATATCTCCATGGTGGCCACTTATGAAACTCAAACTTGGTAAAGGGAACTCACCGATCCTTTAGGAGATTTCTAAATTGCACCACATCTAGATTTACTTCATTATTTTGGTGCTCAAATAGTCGAGGCTTCACATTATTAGCAACTTTCTTTTTTATAATACCATCAGGATCATAATTCCACTGAGGAGGCATTACTTCAATTCCTAGGGTATGTAACTTGTTATCCAATTTAAAGTATGTATCTTGGTATTTGAAGGGGTTGTTGATGGGGATATACACCACGAGGAATTGGAAGATTGTTTTCTTCTTTTCTCCTTGCTTGTTCTTGTCTTCCACTACAATTGCTTACCTACAAAATTCTAGTCCAAATATACAGTCTGTAACATAATATGGGAGGAGAAAATGGAATCTAGAGAATCCATAAAACCTTATGCAAGTTCCTTCCATTAGGAAATACCAGTCCTCAACCTCATGGAATTTTGTTCTTAAAAACTAGATAGCTCTTTCAGACAAGCAAGGGAAACTACCATAAACATAGGCTAAGGTGAGGCCAAGGAAACTCTTGTTAAAATCCATATAGGACTAGATTTTTCAAAGTGATGCATCCATTCCACAACTGGGTGAGGGTCAGCTTCAACAAATTGCACAAAATGTATCACTCTAAGCATAAATAAAAGAAACAACCAATCCATATAAGAGGGAAAATATAATTTCATGCTCCACCTAGCCTGGTATTCTACCAATTGCCTCCTCATATTCCTAGCCAAAAATTTGACCCAATCTAGCCTTAATGATTTGTTAACCCTTAGTACAACATGTACCAAAGCTACTTGTTCAAGGAGGACCAATTTGTTTGTTTTAGCACCATGCACTATGGCTATCTTCTCTGAACTACGTTAACTACCAGGTTCTATCTGAATAATCTTCTAGTAAACTTCTTAAGCTTAAAATCTCTTTCATCCAAGTTCTTGATCCTTCCTTTATAATATTTTCTCTCTGAGACCTCTCCTTGATAATTTTGAGATGTTTGTTGGATAAATATTCAAGAGAAGGTTCTGGTGTCGCAAAAGCCTTTATTATATTTTGAGTAGTTATCTAAAATAGAGGATGTCCATATTGCCCTCTGACTATTATCAAACTTGCATCATAAAATTTTACTACAGCATCCACCAACTCGGGATGAGGATTCACAGCAATTGGCAAGAACATTGCCAACTATGCATTCCATGGTGCTCCTCCAGTGGCACTAGAATTTATGGCCTTTGCTTTTTACTCTACTCCCATTTGGGATAGCCTCACTTTGGCCTTCAATATGATACATGTATCCACAATACCTTCAAATGCATCTTCTAACCTCTTCTTTGGATTTGCCTTAGTCATTTTCCATAGCTTTGTCTCTACTTTTTAGACTTCAACACTCTCAGAGCTTATCAGTTTACTTCTTGGAGGATTTAAATAGTGCTTAGTAATTACTATATCATCAAGGAGATTCTATTATCCTTACCCTTTTATAATATTTAGAATGGATGGTTTACAGAATTTATGATTGAAGCTTCTGCAATGAATCCCACTTTCTTCAAAGTAAATCTGATTGAAGTGTAGAACTCTATCATATTTCCTTCACAAACTTTCCTTGTATTGCAGACCTTGGGCCAATAAAACAATTTAAGCGGCCACAATCCTCTCTTTGAAATAGTGGAATTTCTATTTTCCTAAGTCTATCTCGCTTCAGCTTCAATTCTCCTTTAGTTTATTACACATGCTTAAATTCATCTAAAGAATGTGCCTCAACCACTCTTTTTCATGAATGCTTTTCCTTGACTGGTGATAGTTGGATAGCCACACCCCTTCCTGGCCATTGCACGCACTCAGGCTACTTGATGTAGGTGCCCACGATCTTTCTCCATAATTTTATTAGGATAGAGCATTAGTAATTTGTACTCATGCAATTATAATTATTGGGCACACTTTCCAACTTGACACTTGATTTTCCTGATGAATTGGGGCATTGACAATTATTTTGCCAAAATTTTCTCTTTCTTCCTCCCAATCGAGTGGCATTTTGGGATTAACCTTCTTCTACCATAAATCCAATTTCTTCGTCTTTGACTGAGATGAGAATTCAAGATCCTCTATATAACTATAAGCCTCTCATATTTCTACCCACTCATGAGCTTTAAACACAATTCTTGAAGAGACTTATCAAACCTTCTAAAATTTTAGCACTAAATAGTATACAAAGATTAAAAAAACTCCTTATGTACAAGGGAAGAAGTATGCACATATATATACAACTACCTTTTGTAGCTCAAGCATAGTGCTTCAAGTGTTGTCCATTCATTGGGATTGACATCATTTTGCCTTCCCAATCTCGTAGTTGCTAAGCATTGGTAGTTTTACATTCTTCTATGAGAAAAGGCCCAGTCTAGAATGAATCAAATTTATCATGAGCTCTTGGTTTGGCCATATTTACATCCCATTTAAGTACAAGGTCTCCTTTACCATATTCCAATACTACATTGTATTATCAAACACCTTTTCTCAATATTCTTGCAATTGCTTTAGTTGTGCTAGCCTTTTCTCGATTGGTGTGAACTCTTCATCATCTATCTACTATAGGAACTTAAATGCTAGGTGTTCTAAATTAATAGGAAGAACAACCTCCTTGCCATATACTAGAGAATAAGGAGATGTTCTTAAGGACTTTTTGGGAGTTATCCTATCTGCCCATAATGCTTGATTTAGTAGAAGGTGCCAACCTCTGGGGTTGTATTCAATACTTCTCTTAATAATTCTCAGTAGGTTCTTGTTTGAGGATTCTACCAAGCCATTGCCTTGAGGATAGTAGTTTGATGTTGCATTCCAGTATATCCCATATTTCCTAGTGAAATCCATTGTCTTAGCTCCTATAAAAGAAGATCCATTTTCTGAGATAATAGTGGCAAGGACTCCAAATCTAGTAATCAATATTTCTAGGAAGTCAATGATTGTCTATTGATCAGCTTGCTTGGTTGCTTCTGCTTCAGTCCACTTAGTGAAGTAATCCATAGCTGTGAGGATGTATTTATGATCGGTTGATGAATTTAGATTTATGATGCCAATAAAATCTAGCCCCCATTGCTAAAAAGGTTCTTCTACCACTATTGGTTTTAAAGGTATGGCATAATATTTTTGTTTTTTGATAAATATTTGACATTTGTCACATTTTATAACCATCCTGAATGCATCTGAAAAACATGGAAGGCCAAAAAAATATTACCCTTAGTATCTTAGCTACTATAGTTTGTGCTTAATAATACCCCCTGAGAATCTAGAGTGAAATTCTTATAGTAAGTTGCTATCTTGTTCTTGTGATATGTAACAACACTCTAAAAAAATTTGATAGAGTGTGCTATTGACCAAATCATATTTTTTGGCTTGCATCCTATATTTGCATCTTTGTGCTACTATTAGTCCTTCTAGATACTTTCCATATTGAATATAAGATATCAGATCAACCATACATAAGTCATATGATACTTCTTTTTGTGCTTAATTTAGGTTCTCCACAACTTCTATACATAGGTTGGAGTCTATGACTGTTGTTTCTGCCAAGTGTTCACGAAGTGCTTGTCCTTGAACTAGTTTTGTAGGTTGGATTTCTACTTTAAATTCTTGAATTTTTATCATCAATCTGGTCCTTCGGTCCCCCCATTCTCCTTGGATCACAAAGTTCTTGACATTTGGATGCACTACATATACTACTATTTTACTTTGAGAGACAAAGTACCTGAACTTTTTGAGAGATTTTATAATAGCATATACTTGTCTTTCTATGAAATTGTATCTCTCTTCATGGTCATGTAGATTTTGGCTAAGAAATAAAATTGGCCACTCATCACCATTGTTTCCCTTTTGTATTAGCACTATCACATAACTTTCTTCAGCTCCAATGGCATATAGAATAAATTCTTTAGAGTAATCAGGACCGATAAGAACCAAAGCTCATGAAATTGCTTCCTTGATGTTTCTAAAGGTGTCTTTCCGATCATCCATACATTTGAACTTGACATTATTCTTTAACATTTGTGTCAAAGGCTTGACTATCTATGCAAAATTAGACACAAACTTCTACACAAAGTTGATTTATCCAAATAAATACTAGAGTGACTTTTTATTCATGGGTATTGGTAACAGCAGAATAGCACTTACTCTATCCGGGTCTATGGTGAGACCCACTTTTGACACAACATATCCCAAAAGTTTGCTTTCTTGAACTGCAAATATTGATTTCCTTGGGTTTAGTTATATTTCAAATACTTGGCACTTTTCAAAAATTAGTTGAAGATGTTCACATGATATTTTCTTTTGTGCGAAAAAATAGTCATGTCATCTAAATAGATAAAAATCACTTTATTGACCAATTCACCAAATGCCAAGTCTATTGCTCTTTGAAAGGTTGCACCAGTGTTGGATAAGCCAAATGGCATTCTTTGATATGCAAATGTTCCCTATTTTGTAGTGAATTTTATCTTATGCTAATCTTCATCTTTGACCCAAACCTGATTGAATCCTGAAAATCCATAAAGCAATGAGAATTTTTCTGCTCCTACCACTGTGTGTAATATCTAATCAATTTGTGGTAGAGGATAGTGGTTTTTTAAAGATACTTTATTTAGGATGTGTAAATCCACACAAAGCCTAATGTATTCATTCTTATTTCTTATTGGAACTAAGTTAGCCACCCAAGTGGAATTCTTTATAGGATATATTATCTTGGCATTTAGCAGCTTCAACAATTCATGCTTCATCATAGTCTCTATTTTTGGGTTCACAAGCCTTTGTTTCTATCGGAAGGGTTTTGCATCAAGTTGTAATTCAATAGTATGTTGTATTACATCCTTATTGTATACTTTGAGATCATCATATGTCCATGCAATAATATCATCATATTTTTTGCACAATTCTCGAATCTGGTGAACTTCCTCATCTGAGCAGTCCACTCCTATATTCAAACCCTTGTCACCTAAAATTTGAACTTCTTTATATCCTTTAGAGTCAATTTTCATTTTAAGTCATTTTTTTTTGTCATTGTTGTCAAAGAGGCTTTCCAAAGTGATCAATCCTTTTGGAATATGATTATTTTTTAGCTAGATAAAACCTTCCTATTTAGCCTCGAAGGAACCATCAATTGAACAATTTAGTTCATGAATAAGAAATTCCACTATTTGTTCATCATTTTCAAACACTTGCTAGAAAGTATCCTTACCAAGGACGAATGGCCTATATACCAACCTGACTAATTTTGCTTTGTGAATGGTATTTGAGACTAGGCAAAAGTTTACTCCTATGGAAGCCAAGATGTCAACATGTCTATTCTGATCCCTGGGGATTGATTTAATATTCAATGCTTCAAATGATTCTAATAGGTCCCATACCCTGTTTCTATATGCTTTCAAGTAGTGTTGCTTGCTAATACATTTTTTAGTGATTTTATTAATCACTAATTTAGAATCTCCATAAATTTGAAGTTGCTTGATGCCCAAATTTTTTGCCTTTTTCAAACCCAAACAGAGGGCTTCATATTCTACTGTATTATTAGTACAACTCCACGTCAATCTATATGAGAAAACCTTTTTGTTTCCTTCAGGGAAAATCATAAGTATCCTAACTCCTGTGCCATTTTTGCATCTTGCTCCATCAAAGTACAATTTCCATAACTGATAATATGGAGACAGAGATTCTACCTATGCTTCTGATGCTTTCACTTTTGGTATTTCAATGGTATAAGTACCAACCCATGTTTCTATTATTGCATTGACATTTTTGATGGAAAATTGATCATTATTTTGTAGTTCTTCTAGAAGTTCTCCAATATCATCCTCTACCTTAGTGATGACATTTGTCACAATTGTTTGTCGGTCTACTTCTTCTATTATTTCTACATGAAAAGGAGAGGGTTTTTATAATTGGATTTTTACCCTTCTTCCTTTACATAGGATTTCCATATGAGAATATTCCATAGATAGGTATCTCCTCAGATTAGTAGTAAATCCTCTTGAAAGGCACATTTCAAAATAGGGTCATGCATAAGCACAAAATATCGTAAATTGGCTATATTTAAGATTTTCAAATTTTTAAATTTGCTAATTTTGGAACATTTCACTGGGGACCATTCGCCTAAAATTTACGTGGTCAAAGTTTTTTTGGGGTAAATTATTCCGTTGACAATTATTATCCTATTTTTATTTTAATTCGCTGACCACTTTCACCTAATTCTATGGATAATTCGCCTTAAAATTATAAATGATTTTGTTTTTCCCACCCAATTCACCTCATATACTACCCATATATATACTATAGGGGGTATTTATAAACATACATCTAAAACACTCTAAATCGAAAATAACTCTGAAATAATGAAAAATTTGACAAGGTTTCAAATAAGTGTATGTCAATATAAGTCGATTGGTTGTAAAGGAGTTTCAATCAGCATATAACTATCAGTTAAAGAGAAGTATCAATCAACATAAGATGATCAACATAATCCAATCAGTTGCAGAGGAGTAACAATCGGTATATGCCTATCGGTTGCAGAGAAGTGTCGATCATCATAAGATGATCGGTTGTAGAGGAGAGTTTGTGAGCATAAGTCGATTGGTTGTAGAGATGTGTCTATTGGCATAATACCATCAGTTGTAGAGGAGATACTATCAGTATAAACTGATCAGTTTTAGAGAAGTATATGTTGGTATAAGTCGATCGGTTGTAGAGATGTGTCTATCAACATAAGTCGATCGGTTGTAGAGGAGAGTCTATAGGTATAAGTTGATCAATTGTAGAGAAGATTCTATCAGCATAATTCGATCGATTTTAGAGATGTGTCTATCGGCATAAGATGATTGGCTATAGATGAGAGACTATCAGCATAAGTCAATTTATTACAGAGAAGTATTTATCAGCATAAGTTAATTGGTTGCAAATATTGTCAGCATAAGTTGATTGATTGTAAAAGATTATCAGTATAATCCAATTTATTACAGAGAAGTTTTTGTTAGTATAAGCCAATCGATTATAGATATGTGTCTATCGACATAATTTGCCTAGTTGTAGAGGAAATACTATTGGCATAAGCTGATTGGTTGCAAAGAAGTTGTATCGACCCAAATTTTTTGCACCCTTACCTTCAGGCTAAAGGATCCGTGCCCGAAAGGGGGATGCGAAAAGGATGAGACGGTACCTCGGACTGAGAGGCCCTTTGAAGGTCGTGCCTCTCGGGGGAGGGGTATCAGGGTGAATTTTTGATGGATGGTGGGGTTCACCAGGAAACTTTGAGTGGCAGTTTCCACGCCTAGGTTGGGAATGAGTTTGATGTGTTCAATTTTATGCTTAATCATCCAAATTCCTAGGTTTGGCCAAATGAATCTAAGCTATTCTATATGAAAATGTAGATTATATGAATACAGAAAGCAGAAATGAATGTAAAATACAGAGAATATACTAAATGAGAAAAGTCATACCCGATTTCGGATGTCTGATGGAGATTCTGAAGCTTGAAGCAGTCCAGATCGTCTCTAATCTGACATAATCATCTGTAATCACACAGAATCATCCAGATCACAGAAAATCATCTGAGATCAGACGAGATCATCGTCGATCTGACGAATTCATCAGAGACCTGCAATCACAGAAATAGATACCAAGAACCAAAAATGCAATTGCAAAAAAAAGGGGAAATGATAGAAATGATAATATAAATGCTAGAATAACAATTCTAGATAACAAATTAAATAAAATGCATTATTTTAATGACTAACTTTGACTTTATCATGCATCTATGCTACATGAGGTGAACTCCAAGATGCAGAATAAGAATAAACCTAACTAATGCAAAACAAAACAATAGATAAAAGACAGAAAATGCAAACCTAGGGCACTGATTGCCCCCAATCTTGACTGTAGTCGAAATCGCCTACAAAATACGAAATCATCTCGGATGTCGAAGGGATCGTCCGAAATCGTACAGGATCATCTGCGATGATCCGAGCTTGCTCCAGCTAAAAAACAATGAGGTTCCTGCAAGAAAACTTGAAAATGCACAAATGCAAATGATAATTCAGGGTGTTCTAATGCACGCAAAACTAAAGTTACAGAGAAATTCAGCCAGGGGGAAGGTCAGGGGAGATCCTAAGTTTAAATAGGATTAGGGGGGAGGTTAGGAGGTTGGAGATCATCCCAATTTGGGAGATCTCCAATGGGGGAGACTCTAACTACGCAGACGCGTCTCTTCCCGAGTTAGAGAAGCTCGTTGAAACAGAAGCTAATTATGAAAAATTAGTTTTGGGACGAAATCGTCTGGACGTTCTGCTCCAGACGAATTCGTCCGATCTAAGGCGATATCGTCTGATCGGCGACGATATCGTCCAACGGTCACAACAAATCCTAAAAATGGCATGGAAAACAAGGAGAGCGGTTTAACAGGCGGTTAACGGGCGGTTCGGGGTTAAAATTCAAATTTTAATCTTTTACTAAGGTTTAACTGCGCCAATTTTAGGGTGCTACATTTTGCCCCCTCTTTAGCAAATTTTCGAAGAAAATGCGTTAAAGACGAGTTCTTCTCGATTTACGAGAAAGCAAAAATTTATTCCAATTTTTAGACGACGATTCTAGGTCGAATCGTACGACTGCTTACTATGGTGCCCCCTCCGTGTTTTTACCCAAATCGAACGTTTGAGGTAAAAACACGAAAAAGCAAAATTTTAAAAATGTTTTTAATTGTTTTTGAATAAAATTAAGAAAAATAGGGTAAAACCCTAATTCATTTTTACTGTTCATTTTTTTTTTTGGTTTCTAGAGCTCTGCAAAAAAAATGGTAGAGACGGCGCACAGATCGACGGAGGTCCGACGCGGGCTACGGGTAAGGATCTAAACTTAGTGTAGCATAGTTTTAATTGAATTTATTTGATTTTTAGGTGAATTTTAATTGATTTTTGGGCATCACGGCCATTTTTGGGCCGTCGACGTCATCGGGATGAAATCGTCCCGATTTCATCGAAATCGTCCCTAGATCGTCGATTTCATCTGAGGGCGAAATCGACGAAGTAGGGGCGATCTCGTCCAATAAGGGATGATTCCCAAATTGCGAAATCGGAGATGATTTCATCCTACTAAGGACGAAATTGCTGAATTTAGGACGATATCGTCCAATAGTGGACGATATCATCATTTTTATGAAATTAAACTTGTTTTAATTGCATTTAATTGATTTTAATAACTGTTTATTAATGATTTTTATTGTTTTGTTGTTTATTTTGTAGAGGGGTTTACTAAAGAGCCGAGAATGGAAGTACGGGGGCTAAGGGATGACGTGGCCACGCTCGATCAGGCAGAGCGAGACCAGCTAGCACAGGTTGGCTTGCAGCATGTGGCAGAGATGCCACAGATTCCTACAGACATGGGGCTACTGACAGCCCTGGCAGAGAGGTGGTATCCGGGTTCATCTTGCTTCCGGTTATCGATAGGGGAGATGGCTCCCACTTTGGAGGATGTATGGAGGATCTTGAGGATCCCCATACATGGACGGTTCATGACTCCTATGGCTAATCAGGGCCATGCGATGATGCGGCTCTACGGTGACCCTAGCTTCACCCTGGAGAAGGGCAGAGTGAACATCGAGTCACTACGACAGATGCCTGGGGTATCTAGGTTGACTCAAGTTTTGGTCGGGGTAGTAGGTGGACTTCTGCTGTGCCACCAGAGTGGGTGCAGGCTACCATGGCTCTTGACAGATGTGGTCTACGACATGCGAGACCATGGATATAGATTTGCTTGGGGGAGCTTCGTACTATGCCGACTGTATAGGATCCTACATGGGGTCATGTACAAGGGCGGCCGATGTCTAGTTTTGACATCTCTACTACAGGTTTGGTGCTAGGAGCACATCACGGTGCGGAGGCCGATAGGGCTCCCACTAGCAGGGGTTGATCGGGAGAGGCCCCGGGTTTTCTATTGGTGGCTCTAGAGAGGGTCACAATGGCGGGTAGATCTGCCAGTATCATGGAGGTTACTAGATGACCTCATACCAGATCAGATCACCTGGAGGCCATGGAGAGAGCATCCAGGGTGGGCCGAGGACCGACAGGAGCTGGCTCACATCAGGCGAGTCTGCTGGCTGAGGATGGAGCGGGGAGAGGTGGAGCTCCACCGCTACGACCAAGTTTTGAGACAGTTCGGTCTACAATAGGGGATCCCTTCTCTCAGGGATTACGAGTTTTCCTGGACTATCCGGGATAACACTACACTCAGCGGGGCTCTAGACATGCAACGGTTCTGGAGTCAGGACATGGACGATGCCCCCATTCAGCCAGTGGATGGGGACGACGCTAGGGTAGCCGATGGCTACGATGCCTGGTACGTAGGCATCCACCCTCCTCGGATGATGAGGGCACAGGGTCCGATACATGCGGTTGTGCATCGGATGGGGAGGCGATGCCAGGCGGCCATTGAGGCAACGTAGGGTCACGAGGGAGAGAGCAATGACGGTCTCCATAGGAGAGATGCTAGAGGAGGCCACAGGCTCAGTAGAGGCCACGACAGCAGGAGAGGAGGGAGGAGGGACTCCCTTCTCAATAGAGAGAGAGGCCACCATCGCCCGATAAGGGCAAGGGTGTCGAGGTAGGGGAGAGCAGCGAGGTGGTGACTCTCCGAGGGGAGAATGCCCGCCTCTGAGCTGAGGTGCGAGAGGGAGGGATGAGGCCATGGCTCAGGGCACGGAGCGGAGGGGCGAGCACTCGGGATCTAGCATGGGCTATTGCCCAGACCACATTCTACCAAGGGATGTACTACCAGGAGGTGCCAGCAGAGCAGAGGGTACCACTACCAGCTCACATGGTAGAGCCTATCATGATGGGGTCATCGAGGACATCATCACGATCGGCATCCAGGACTCATGGCACCACACGGACTGCGATGGGGCCACCTCCTCCACCTCAGGGCGGGAGAGGAGATGAGGCTGAGAGCTCGAGGGGTTCTCGAGGCTAGCCACTCATAGACTATAGATTGCATTATATTGTATTATTATTTTGAGAGGATTGAGTATGCCGAGGTATAGATTGTGGCATACCAATCCAGTTTTGATATGATGTACATAATTTTGTTGATATATATATATGATATTTTTGATGATATGACTTGTGTATATGTTTGTATGATGCTTTAATGTTTTGATTTGTTGATTGATGATTCATGTAATTATGTCATTTGGAAATATTATAATTTAATGTCATGCTTTAAAATTTAAATGAAATAATCTGATGTAAACAAATTGGTTGTTTGTGGTATGATTTGATAAAAAAAAGGGACTTTTAACAATAATTTCAAAGGACATTGTCACTGTTTATGACCATTTCATGGAGTCGCCGCTCGCTAGGTCGTCAAGCTAATCCCAGTATAGAAATATTGTTAAAAGTAAAAGAGTGCTTAAGAGACTGTCTTAAGGCTTTGTGTTGTGATGATGAAAAATGGTGATGATGATGATTTGTTTTCAGATTTCCATGAAAATATTATGCATGAAATATATTAGAAAATGATTTTTGCTAGGCATAAATTCCTAAGTGTGATAAAATTTTTGAATAATTCCCTAGGAATTATACCATCATTGCAAAATTGAATGTTGACATAATGACATGAAATAGAAACAGTGTTCGTTCTTTTTAAAGCATAATTGTGTAACATAATGATTTAAGCCATATGTTTTTATGAAATAAATAAATGGGAAATAAAATTAGAACAATGGTTTGCGCTAGGCATAGAATATTTAGGTATAGACTTATACCATCATCGCGAAATCCAAAGAAGAAATTGATATAATAGTTTTATTGCATGGTTGATTTTTGATTTTAAAATAAACAAAAAATATAAATATGAGGACTTGCGCTAGGCATAAAATTCCAATTTTAGGTTTTGGAACTATACCATCGTCGCGAAAGTCAAAAATTATATATAAATGTGACTTTATTGCATGTTTTGAAAGAAGTTTTGATTTTTTTTTGAAAAAAATGCATGTAGTTGTTTTTATACTAAACAACTGTTCTCAAGTAAGAAAATGAAATTATTCCAGACAATTTGCATAAATATTTTAAATTATCTCAAAGACAAAATTTAGATTTATAAGGAATCCCATGTGCATATGTGAGTTCATTGCCGATCTTGATTTATCATAATGATACAAAATCTCTCAAATACAAATGTGTGTGCAATTGCTTTGTGCATTTACCAGTTTTGAGCAAGATAATTTGATACAAGTGATTTGAATTAACCAAATAAGTGTTCATTGACCATGATTTATATGCATATAACCGTACCAGACTACTATGTAAGTCGGGTTATCAAGAGCTAGCTAATCCATAAGCAGACATAGGTCTGTACAAAAGAAGGTCGCTAATGTAACAGACATATCACCACGCTAGGAATTACCCAAGGCCAAGCGGGTTGGGCACAAACCACCTGTTATGGGGCTTACCTCACAGTTTTCGAATAATTGAGAATTCCAGGGATTCAAGCTCATTCACCCTTCTTTTCTTTTCAATGGGTAGGGAAAAGGGATTTTATTGCTTTTGCTTTTGCTTTCTTTGCTTGTCTTTTCTTTCTTTTTGTATTTTTCTTTTCTTTTCTTTTTGTATTTTTGCTTTGATATTTGAGATAATGCTGAAATATTGTTGAGATAGTACAAAATGATACTGGGAATAATGCTTCTTTTTCTCATGATTTTGCTTGATTTTTCTTTTTCTTTTGCTTCCTATACTAGGGATACTTGCTCGGATTGGCTGTAGAGCAAGGGATTTTTATTCTGGGTAGGGGTGAGCTTGTCCTTTTGTCAATTCTCAAAGATTCTAGACCATGTGCATGATAGGATAGCAGGGGAAACTTTTCGCTCAAGAAACCACTTCTACTATGTAGCATCGTGTTGAATTTGCAAATGTAATCATTTTAATGTGAAAGGATATGCTTGGTTTAAGTAAATAACAAGATCAATTCTCTATGCTCAAACTTTATTTAATTCAACTTGTGGACTTTGATATAAGAGAGATTAGTAATCATGCCAGATAAAATCAAGATATTTATTCATGTGATTGTGAAAGTGAGGGATTCCAAATAAATGCTAATTTATCCAAAATAATTTGAAAATATGACTGCAATACTTCAAGAATTAACAAGTGCAATAAATAAAACAAATATTTTTGAAGATTTTGATAATTTTGATTTTTCTTATTTTGTTTTTTTTTATGAATTGAGAGAATAAATAATATTGTTGTTTTGTTTATTTTTTTTTTGAAATTTTTATATGTTTTATTAAAATGAAATAATATGCAAAATATATACAAATGATGAAATGACCAGATTTATGCATAATAGCGTTTAAGATGCATAATGTTCATGGGTTCTTTAAGATCTTTACCATCTAAGGTAGCTAATTTGTATGCTCCCGATCCAAATTTAGCAGTGATAATATATGGTCCAAGCCAGTTGGGCTCAAATTTACCTTTAAGGTCTTTAGTTGCATTAGTATTTTTTTTATTTTCTTTTAAAACAAGGTCACCGATCTCAAAGGATCGATGATGAACTTTCTTGAGGTATGCTCTTTTAAGCTTGTTTTGGTAGGCACGAAGATGCTCCAAAGCATTGATGCGCTTCTCATCTAGGAGTTCCAGCTGACTGAGTCTGCCAACACGATATTCATCTCCTACTTCAGTATCTTGAAGTAGTAGAGCCAAAGAAGGAACTTCTAATTCAAAGGGAAAAACAGCTTCAGCACCATAAACCAAAACAAAAGGTGAAGTGCCCGTGGGAGTGCGAACGCTAGTTCGATAAGCCCACAAAGCTGGATATAATTGAATGTGCCAATCTCGGCCAGATTTATTGACCAATATTTTAAGGATTTTGATTAATGTTTTATTAGATGCTTCTGCTTGGCCATTACCCTGAGGATAATAGGGAGTGGACCAACGATGTTGAATTTTATATTTTTGACATAATTTCTTGACATCTTTATTTTTGAAACAAGTTCCATTATCTGAGATGAGATTTGCAGGAATTCCAAACCTACAAATAATTTGATTAAAAATAAATTTGGAGACTTGGGTTCCAGTGCAAGAAGCTAAGGGCATAGCTTCAACCCACTTCGTAAAATACTCAGTGGCGGTTATGATGAATTTGTGTCCATCAGATGACACAGGATTTATTTTGCCAATGATGTCTAAGCCCCATTTTGAAAAGGGCCAAGGAGATGAAATAGCCTATAGTTCTTGTGCAGGGGCATGGACAAGGTCAGCGTGCTTCTGGCACTTGTCGCAATGGCGCACATAATCATGTGCATCATTCTCCATGGTGGGCCAAAAATATCCTATCCTAAGGAGCTTTTTAGCAATGGCACTACCACTGAAGTGTCCCCCACAAGATCCATCGTGGGCTTCACTCAAAGCTGATCTAGATTCTTCTAGATTCAAACATCTCAATAGGATACCTTCAAAAGATCTCCTATATAAAGTATTGCCAATTATTACGAAGCGACTTGCTCGTCTACGTAATAACCGGCATTGGTTTCTATTAAAACTTTCAAGGAAGGTCCCATTTTGAAGAAAATTAAATATATCAGTGTACCAAGGTTCAGGAGTAGTTTCGTTGATTAGAAACACATCCAAAGGTTCTAAGCATGACTTATTTGAAGTGGGTTCCTGGAGTCGACGAATAATGATGGTGGCATATTCGTCATCTAACTCCAAGGGCAAAAGAGATGCAGTTGCAGCCATAGCGTCAGCCGCACGGTTGCTAGTTCTAGGAATAGCTTCCAAGGTAACTTGATCAAATAAAGATATTAATTGTAAAACATATGCTTTATATGGGCACAATTTATCATCTCTGGTCTGATAAACATCATTGATTTGATTTATAACAAGTTGAGAATCACCAAAAACTAATAGATTTTTAATTTTTAGTGCCAAGGCAGCTCGTAATCCAAGGATTAGAGCCTCATATTCAACAGTGTTATTAGTACAAGCAAACGTTAATTTAAAGGACAAAGGTATAATGTGTTTTTGTGGAGATATTAAAATAATACCTGCACTAGCCCCACTCATGCATCGGGCTCCATCAAAGTATAAGGACCATTGTTCTGGATGGTCTGCCTCTAGTTGAAGGCATTCATCAGGAAACTCAATGATGAGGGGATGGGTAGACTCTAAGGGTGCAGCGACTAATTGATCTGCTATGATTTGACCCTTAACAGACTTTTGTCCTATAAACATGAGTTCAAACTCGCTTAGCGCAAGAACCCACTTTGTTGTGCGACCAGATAAATAAGGTCGACTCATGAGATACCGCAAGGGATCGGATTTAGCAATAACATACGTTTTCTGATTGAGCATATAATGGCATAATTTTTGTGTAGAAAATACGACTGCTAGACATAACTTTTCTAATGTTGTGTAGCGGGTTTCATAACTGATTAAGGTTCTGCTAATATAATAATTAGCACGCTCTCTTTTCTCATCATCAAGTTGAGCTAACATAGCTCCTAAGGCAAAATCTGAAGCTAAAATATACAGGATAAATGGGCGATCAGGTCTAGGTGGTGAAAGCACCGGTGGGTTAAGAAGGTATTGTTTGAGGAGTTCAAATGCTTCCTTACATTCATCGTCCCAATGAAAAGGGACATCCTTCTTAAGAAGCTTAAGAAAGGGTCCTGTTTTATCCGCCAGCTTATCGATGAAGCGACGGATAGCTTGAAGCTTACCTTGTAAACTTCGTAATTCAGATATATTTGTGGGTGCGGGCATATCAGTGATAGCCACAATCTTGAGAGGGTCAATTTTGATACCACGTAAAGAAACTATAACCCCCAATAATTTATCGGACTTAACTCCGAATATACATTTGGTTGGATTTAATCGGATAAGATATTCCCTTAACCGATTAAATACTTTTCTCAAGTCATCTAAATGATCATCTTCATTAATAGAATGAGCTATAATATCATCTACATAATCATGTAGTATATCATGCATCATATCATGAAAGATATAAGTCATGGCTCGTTGATATGTTGCACCTGCATTCTTTAAACCAAATGGCATCACTTTCCAACAAAAGGTCCCCCAAGGGGTAATAAAGGTTGTTTTAGCCTGATCTTCAGGAGCTATCCTGATCTGATTATAGCCATAAAATCCATCCATTAAGGATATCATTCCACTCCCAACAGTAAAATCAATGATTTGATCCATGTTGGGAAGAGGAAAATCATCTTTAGGGCATGCAACATTAATATCTCTAAAGTCTGTGCAAACCCTAACTTTGGTAGCTTCTTTCTTAGTTACTGGAACTACATTCGAGATCCATTCAGCATAATCAATAGCTTGTATAAAAATAACATTCAGGAGTTTTTCTAACTCCCCTTTGACTAGCAAGGCCACTTTAGGATGCATTTTTCTAAGTTTCTGTTTAACAGGTTTAGCATCCGGATGGACTACTAGGTGATGCATGACTACATAAGGGTCTAAACCTGGCATATCTTCATATGTCCAAGCGAAGACATCTTCATATTCTTTAAGAAATGCAATGTATTTATCTTGTTTTTCTTGACTTAATTCTGATCCAATGTTGATTATGTGAGGATTATCCTCGGTTCCAATGTTAACTTTTATGACGTTTTCTACTTCCATGTGTAGATCTCTCTCAAAATTAGGTGGGGCGGGTGAAACGCCCAATTCTTGTAATTCTTCCAAGGTTAGCTTGGATAATTCATCTTGAGGAGTCGTGGCCTCAAGTTGGGCTATACTAGGTATAGAGCCATCAAAATAAAATTCGTTGTGTAACAACTCTTCAATGGAGACATCATGGAAGATATCTCCCTCCAACTCATCGTCGGATTCAGCAATCATCTCAGGGTAAGCTATGGATAGCATATTACATGTAAATGGCTTATTTGTTAGATGCAAAGCATCACGTCCATCCAAATAATCTTGGTAACATATGAGTTGATCATCATCTTCAAATGGGAAGGGCTGACCCTTACTAGGAAATAGGCCCACGCCACATCGGGCGGGCCATGGTTCTACCTCAAAAGGTTCTTTCATACCATCTTGGAAAGGTCCCAAACCTTTCCCTTTATATCCCAATTTAAGCATTATAGGTTTAGCTTTAATATACTCATTAGTAAAATAACATCGAGCATATCCATCATAATGAGTCTTGATGTTTCTGGGTATTCTACCCCAATCATATCCCTTATAAATAAAGGCACAACTCCCGACTTGGTAAATACTTCCCATAGGTTGTGGGAGGCCCAAGGTATGAGGAGATGGTGGCAAATTATTTAAAATAAGGGAATCTTGCATAGAAGCATTTGTTTTTTCTGATATAAGAATTTTAGATAAATCGGGTAAGAGCTCATCAGTAAGAGCGTAAGAGGTAGAAGGATCATTTCCTATAGCTTTTGATGTGGAAGATATGCCTTTGGTAGATGTAGATAATGTAGAGGTGTCAATAGATGAGTCTATAGGTATGGAAATTATAGGAGTGGAACATGAAGGATTGGTTGTGGGTTTAGGATCTTTCTGAGGTTCTAATGTGGTTTGTTTAGAGGATGGTTGAGCTATATGTAAAGGTGGAATTGATGGAGAAGATGTAGATGATGTTATGGGTGTGTGTTTCACATGTTTATATGGAGAATGAGAATTAGGATGTGTGGATGACAGGGCAGGGCAAAATTGAACTCCAACAGGTTCTGCCAAAGCACACATATCAAAGGGTCTAGGATCACCATGAATGGTAACCAACTGATTTTTAAATTCGAATTTGACACATTGATGTAAAGTTGAGGGAACAGCCCGCATCGCATTGATCCAAGGGTGACCCAAGAGTATATTGTATGATGCAGGGCAATGTACAATAAACACGGTCGTATCTAAGGTTCTCGGACCAACTTGCAATGGGATGGTGATAACTCCACACGTTTCTTGTGTTTCGTCATTGAAAGCTTTTATGATCATATCAGTTCTTTTCATTTCATCACTTCTAAACCCAAATATTTGGTAGAAGTCAAAAGTGCAAATGTTTAAAGATGAACCATTATCAATCAAGACTCGTTTGATTGCTACATCTCCTATTAGGGCAGTGATATATAAGGGGTTATCCTTATGTAAACTATGTTGTGGTATATCTCTATCCCGAAAGTCAATACAATCGACTTCTCGAGTTATTATAGTATTGGTCATGGCTTCAGGTTGAATATCTTGTGGTACCATCATTTGGCTTAATGTGAGCATTAGTTCATCTCTATGTGTAGGAGAAGATCTTAAAAGGTCCAAAAGGGAAATTCGAGCTGTAATATTTGATAGTTGCTCATTAATATTATAAGGAGGTTTAGGTTGAACATTAGGAGCATGATTCCCTTTATTAGGAACTTTCAAAACAAATGGAGCTGATCCATCGTTCTGAGTTTGATCTTGTTGAGAATTTTGAGCTTGTTGTCTAGTAACAGCTCCAATGGTACCTACAATATTATTTTGCGGATGATGAATAGGTCTTGGTCTAGCGTTTATAGCTTGTTCATTAGAAAGTAATTGATGAGAAGATGGTCTAGCAGTGACTCTTCTTGGAAATGGTTCTTCTGGAACCATAGAATTTGTGATAGGTTGAATAGCATCTGATTCATCTTTAGAACTATTCGATTGATTTGATGTGATTTCCATATCACTTTCAGTCTCATATTCTGTATCACTAATATCAGATATCTGAATATTATGTAGAGGCCTGGTCGTGACCAAGGATAAAGTTGTGTCAAAAATTTGTAGATCATGAGCAGGTAAATGTCCACTAATAGTCCCTACATATCGGGTAGGAGGGGGAACATTATGATGCTCAATTTGATTGGCCACCTCTTTACCATGCTTTGGTAAAGGATGTTGAAATATGTCTAATGATTGATTGGCATTCTGATTCTGATTTTGGGGGATGTTCTTTTGAGCATTATTAGGAGGATTTTGTTTAGGTTGGAAGGCTTGCACCTCCATCTCATTATTATCAATTAAGTCTTGTATTTTATGTTTTAATCTTTTACAAGAGTTGGTAGAGTGTCCAGGTCCTCTATGGAAATCACAGTGTAAATCAGCTCTGTATCCGGGTATAGTTGGATCAGGTTCCCGGATATTTGGTAATTGAATCAAACCTCTTTCTAGTAATTGTGGTAGAATAGTTGATAGAGGTTGATTTAACCTAGTAAATTCTCGAGGAGGTTTATCAGGAGGTTTCAGTATAAACTTCTCTGTTGTCTTTGTAGCATTGACATTAGCAATATTTCTGCTATCAGTGACTCCATCACCCACAACTTGTTTATTTTTATATTGATTTCTGGATGTTTTCTCATCATCTTTCTTCTTAAGTTGACCTCTCCTAATGAGAGCATCCTCCACTCTTCGGGCTAAGTCTATAGCTTGATCGAAGGTGGTCAAGGTAGCAGTTGATAACTCATAGGATATTTGTTCTTGTAAATTATTAATAAAGATATCCAACATTTCCCTATAAGGTAACACAAAGTGCAATTTTCCTATCAACTGCCTCCACCTAGCTAGGAAATCAGCAAAGCATTCATCTTTGTCTTGTTTTAAGTTGTACAAATCTTTAATGGTCACATGCCTTTCGATGTAGGCACTAAATTGATGGACAAAAGACTCGGTTGTTTCTTCAAAATTCCTCAAAGAATGAGTGGGTAATTGATAGTACCA
Source organism: Wollemia nobilis (assembly GCA_028583015.1). Classification (NCBI taxonomy): domain Eukaryota; kingdom Viridiplantae; phylum Streptophyta; class Pinopsida; order Araucariales; family Araucariaceae; genus Wollemia; species Wollemia nobilis. Next base: position 184,150 of record JAQPPZ010000613.1, on the reverse strand, counting down.
CTCTAATGCCATTCCTCCTAAACTTTTTGGGAACATTTTTAGTAATAACAAGTCATCATGTGATATATCATGACATGCTATCCTAAACATACGAAGATGCTCTATGGGATCTTCGGTTCCTTTGTATATAGGCAGGACGGGCATAGGAAAGTGTTTAGGATATGGTTGTGCTACGACTATAGGATCTAAAGGCTGACTACACATCTCTCGATAATTGTACGAGGGACGATAGGGATCTATCTGGTCCATGCGGGAAACTAGTTGTTTCACCATGGCTTCCAGATTACTAGTTTGTCCACCATATTGGTTCGGTGGTACATGAGTATGGGATTTGGGAGCGTATGATGGCGTGACATAAGGATTAGATGCTATATTGCTATTATGTAAAGTGTTGGTAGGAAGGGTATTATGAAGAAGATTTGTAGCTGTATTATGTTGTATCCCAGATTGTTGGAAATTGATGTTTGGCTTTGTTTTGGGCTTTTGTTGATTTGAGGTATATTGATCAACAGTTTGGCAAAATAAAGTAGTGAATGAAGGTTTCTTTTGTGCAGGAATGATTTTAGGCTTAGTAACAGGTTCCTTAGGAGGTTGGGTAACCTGTTGTTTTTGCATGTTCTGGATTATAGCGGCCATATCCATATTGGATGGTCCAGCTTGATCACTTTCTTGATCAACGAAGGACAAAGGATTAGTGCGTGTGTGATATACTTCTTCTAGGGTTGCTTGAGTGTCACTAATTTGATCCTTGTCCATATGGACTGCTCTATTAAGAGCACCAATATTATTATTGAGGAACTTACAGAAATGATCCATGTTCTCAAAAGTAACAGCTCCACTTGGAGACATTCTAGGGGATGAGGATCCTTCCTCTCTAACAGTTTCTTCTTGTTCATTTCCTACAACAAACTCTTCTTCTTGCTGGTCTAGGTTTCCTTCTTCCTGAGTTGGATCCTCAGGAAGGACATTTGGGTTATTTATTTTCTTTCCTAACCAATCTTCTTCTTCTTCAGTTTGTTTTCCATTCCTAAGTCTAGTCATTGTGCTTAAACTTAGATTTCAGCAAATATATACTTATATATATATATATATATATATATATATATATATATATGCAACAAGCTTGAGAGGTATATATTTTAATTATATACCTACTATAATACTTAAAAGAAAATGTTTTGATTTTGTTATATTTTTGTTTTTTTTGTTTTGTTTTTTTTTTTTATGTTTTTATAACAATATTATAAAGACAACAAACAACACACTAAATGCAAGAAATAATAATAATAAAAGAAATGATCTAGTTTTCTATAAATAGTTTATGAATATCATTAATAGGATCAAGTTCATCAGGAGTCATGAAATGCTCCTCTTCAAATTGGAAATGTTGTTTCAAGAATTTGATAAAGTGTGCTATAGTGATATTATCTATTTCAGACTCTGATTGGTAGAAATAAAGCTCATGGCAATACTCTCGATATAACACAGCTCTAGGAACTCTATTCCATCTCTTTCTATCTGTAAGAACGACCTCTTGATCCTCTATACGACCTAGAAATTGGTGTACTACAGCTACGTTCTCGAGGTATTCCTCAAAGGTGTACAATTCGGAAGACACAAGGGCTCTCTTATCAGCTAACCACCTATGGCAAGCTCTCTGAAGTTCATGGTACAAAGTCACTTGATCAGGATCCAGGATTCTATCTAGGACAAACCTCTTAATTTGCCTAAGTTCTGTTGACCTAGATGAAATAATACCCAATCTCCTATCAAGTTCGTCCCACAAAGGTTGGACTCTATCTGTTTGAGGTACCCTAAGCATCGAAGTAATTTCTATGGCTGCTAATTGGTTTTCAACATTTATGGTGACAACTCGTCTTTTCTTATAATCTACCATCTAAATATGATGTGCAAACTTAACAGTTTTCTAGTGATTCTAAATGTTCTTTAATAATGATATATATATATATATATTTTTTGTTTTTGTTTTCAAAAGGTTTTAGTTTCACGTCGGGTTCACCAAAATGTATCGACCCAAATTTTTTGCACCCTTACCTTCAGGCTAAAGGATCCACGCCCGAAAGGGGGATGCGAAAAGGATGAGACGGTACCTCGGACTGAGAGGCCCTTTGAAGGTCGCGCCTCTCGGGGGAGGGGTATCAGGGTGAATTTTTGATGGATGGTGGGGTTCACCAGGAAACTTTGAGTGGCAGTTTCCATGCCTAGGTTGGGAATGAGTTTGATGTGTTCAATTTTATGCTTAATCATCCAAATTCCTAGGTTTGGCCAAATGAATCTAAGCTATTCTATATGAAAATGTAGATTGTATGAATATAGAAAGCAGGATTAAGTGTAAAATATAGAGAATATACTAAATGAGAAATATCATACCTGATTTCGGATGTCTGATGGAGATTCTGAAGCTTGAAGCAGTCCAGATCATCTTGAATCTGACAGGATCATCTGAGATCACATAGAATCATCCAGATCATAGAAGATCATCTGAGATCAGATGAGATCATCTCTGATCTGACGAATTCGTCGAGATTTTTAGAGACCTACAATCATAGAAATAGATACCAAAAACCAAAAATGCAATTGCAAAAACAAGGGAAATGATGGAAATGATAATATAATTGCTAAAATGACAATTCTAGATAATAGGTTAAATAAAATGCATTATTTTAATGATTAATTTTGACTTTATCATGCATCTATGCTACATGAGGTGAACTCCAAGATGCAAAATAATATTAAACCTAACTAATGCAAAACAAAATAAGAAATAAAGGACAAAAAATGCAAACTCAGGGCACTGATTGCCCCCAATCTTGACTGCAGTCGAAATCGCCTACAAAATACGAAATCATCTCGGATGTCGACAGGATCGTCCGAAATCGTACAGGATCGTCTACGATGATCCGAGCTTGCTCCGGCTGAAAAATAGTGAGGTTCCTACAAGAAAACTTGAAAATGCACAAATGCAGATAATAATTCAAGGTGTTCTAATGCACGCAAAACTCAAATTACAGAGAAATTCAGCCAGGGGGAAGGTCAGGGGAGATCCTAAGTTTAAATAGGATTAGGGAGGAGGTTAGGAGGTTGGAGATCATCCCAATTTGGGAGATCTCCAATGGGGGAGTCTCTAACTACGCAGACACGCTCTTCTCGAGTTAGAGAAGTCGTTGAAATAGAAGCTAATTATGAAAAATTAGTTTTGGGATGAAATCGTCTGGACGTTCTGCTCTAGATGAATTCGTCCGATCTGAGGTGATATCATCTGATCGGCGATGATATCGTCCAACGGTCACAACAAATCCTAAAAATGGCATGAAAAACAAGGAGAGCGGTTTAACAGGCGGTTAACGGGTGGTTCGGGGTTAAAATTCAAATTTTAATTTTTTACTAAGGTTTAACTGCGCCAATTTTAGGGTGCTACACAAGTGTATATCAGCATAAGTTGATCGGTTGTAGAGGAGAGTCTATCGATAAAATTTGATCGATTGTAGAGGTGTGTCTATCATCCTAAGCCGATCCATTGTAGGGGAGTGTCAATCGGCATAGGCCGATCGGTTCTAGAGGATTGATGACTATGAAAATAGGTAGAGTATTCTTCTTCCACTATTCTTTTATCCAAAGCTCTTTTTCTTCAGTTTCATAGGCACTGTAGGTGCACTATATGCAACTGTGGTAGACAAGTATCCATGTCATCTAGTTGTGTGTTAGGAGCATTTTTCTTGTCAGAGACTACTTCTTTTCTATTAGAGTATGTTTCATAGGCAGTGTAGAAGCACTATCTGCAACTGTGGTCGATAAGTATCCATGTCATGTTGTGTGTTAGGAGCATTTTTCTTGTCAGAGACTGCTTCTTGTCTATCAGATGTCATTCTATAGGGCAGCGTAGGTTCATCTGAAGATTCATAGATTCTTTATGGAATTACAGTTTAACCTTGGTTACTAAGAAACGCAAATTTTTATTGAGGGATGTATGCTATTTTCCTTCAATTTCATATTCATTTCCTAACATCTAAAGGTTTTTTCTTTACAGATACAATGTCACCTACTGAATATGGAAAGAAGGGAGGCCAATATTCTGGTAAAAAGATAATTCTAAAATATTTTACACAAATATCAAAATGTAGTGAGGCATCAATATCTACACAACATGCAGGTACAAACACCTTTTACCATCAAATCATTAATTTTTCTCTGTTATTATTAAATATAAAGCCTTTATTTATTAATAGATAAATGGTTGTCTACTTATCTACCTCTTTTTAAATGCTTTGTAAAATTGTATTCTGTTAATTCTTTAAAATAGTGCCTTTTTACATCCAAAAATGATAGAGAACACCAAACATTGAATGCAGTAAACACTGTCGACCCTGATGTGCATTCACTCAAAGATATTCTAGTGGATGAGATGGGACCACATGATAATTTTCCTAATAATGACATTCAACAACCACTTCAGGAGATGTTTAATTCAGACACATCAACCGAAAAAGAAAATAATAGTACAATTAAAATGCAAACCTCTGGGGAATCTTGTAGTCAAAAATCTAAACATCAAAAGATAAGTGAATGGACTATTGGAAGGGATTTTAAAAATGAATGGGCATGGTTATACCCCTTTATTGAGCGAGATGAGACACAAAAAGTGTGTAAATGCGTTATTTGTACTTGGAAGTTGGGAAAGGATCATTTATTACAAAATAAGAAAGACACAATAGAAAAACACTATGGGAAAGTTTACATCAAAGAAATATGAAGTGATGGAACAATTAACAGATTTTATAGGTGGAAGGATGCATCGAAATGTGTGCATGTGAGATATGCACTTGAATACAAAAAAGCAATGAAACAACAACAAACTCTCATTGAGAAGGGTGGAACTATCGAGGCCCAATTTCAAAAAATTAATAAGATTGTATTAGCCTCAAAACATTTGCAGTTTGTTGTTGTATACAATATTCTAAAAAAGGTCGACCCATGTCTGATTTTGCTAATTTTAAGCAACTACTTCAACTAGCCGATGTACAGAACCTTACCAGTTCACATTGGTCAGATCGAAGTGGTTGGGAAATGGTAAAATATCTATCACTAGTTGAGAAGGAAGACCTAAGAGAGAATGTAAAACAAGCCAAATTTATTTCACTTTCCATTGATGAGGTAACAGTTGTTGACAACACATCTTGGATTTGCATACATGTTTACACATTCAAAAATCATTTGAGACAACCTCATTTACTAGCACTACATAAGATGATTGAAAATTGTAATGCAGAAAATATTTATAATGTTGTTGTAACCAGTTTAAAGGATATTTCTAGAATGGATGAAAAGGAAATTGCCACAAAGTTAATTTGTGTTGGAGCTGATGGTGTGACTACAATGCAAGGACAAAGGAATGGTCTTTGTGTTAGGCTTCAGACATCAATTGCCCCATATGTGATTCCCATTCATTGCATGGCTCATCGAATGAATCTTGCATACAAAATTGTGAGCAAATTTGATAATGTAGCTAGAGTGGAAGATCTCATCCATGAAATACACTCATACTTTTCATGCAGTCCAAAAAGGTTTGCAGAGTTTCAACAGTTTTCTCTAGGTGTAACCGAAGGTAGAAAAATGTTAAAAGATGTGGACACCAGGTGGATTTCATTGTTTCTTCCTGCAAAAAGGTTTTTTTAGAATATCAATCCTTGGTTGGGTTTATGTATGCACATCGTAGGGATGTTGACAAGGCAAAATATTTGCTATTTCGTATGACTGACTTGGAAACTCTTCTCACATTATGTGGTATTCTTCCATTGTTGCAAGAAATGAATTCTTTGATTAAACTCGCACAGGAAAGGGCAATTTATATTGTTGATTTCATCAGGATGAGAAAACAAATATGTATGCTTATTGACAAGATTTACTTATCCGAAAAATTTTTGAGGATCCCAAGTTTGATAGTTGGAATACGTTAGTTGAAGTCAATGATCCTAACAACTTTTTAAAGTTCAACATCAATGATAATATTTGTATTGCTATCCATGGAAAGATGATTCCTTTATATCATTATGAAAAGTGGTTAGATACACTTACAGATGATGTTGAACAAGTGCCCGTAACACATTCCGGATTCGATGAGGTTTTGGATAGCACTAAGAATAAATTGAAAAGAATTGCAAATACATTAACAAGTGAAATAAGAGATCATTTTCAGAGATATGAGACACTTGAGGCCATGGTTGTTGTTAATCCCATCTTCTGGAATCCTTGTGTTGACCACAGTAGTAGAAGTGAGTTGTTTGTAAAATATATGGGTAATATTATGACACATTTCTCTAAAAGTGTGGAAGTAAATGGCATTGAAATCAATGGTATTCTAAACAAAGAACTTCTGAGACAACAATCAACCAATTTTGGAATAACAATGGATAATCAAATTGCACATTTCAAAAATCCACATGTGACTGGTTCAATCACGCGTTTCTGGAAAAAATTGTATCGAAGTAGTGTCTTACAAGAAACTATGAGTGAATACTTTATTTTATATGAATTATGTCAGACAATGATTTTGGGATCTATTGAAGATGAAAGGGTTTTCAGTGCACTATATTTTGTTAAATCGAAAGTTCATAATAGGTTGGACAAAAATTTGGAAAATTGTTTGAGAATGTATGTGTCATCGTACGAGGTGGGTAAGTTTCCCTATGACAGAGCTATGACATATTGGAAGTCCCTAGCGGAAAGGAGAGGTCTCACTAATACTATTGATAATGATGAAAATGATTCAGCTTGGAGTGATGATGAGATTATGGAAACACAGAATTCACAAATGATTCCCGGTTCTTTTGGAGAAGTCGATAAGGCTTTGTATCAACTTCCAGAAATGTAAAATTTCAATGATTATATGACAAATTCATATAATCAATGATTTTTTGGATTTGAAATCATTTGTAAAATTTTAGTGATTTGAAAAAATTCATATTATCAATGATTTTTCGTATTTGATATCATTTGTAAATGTCAATGATTTGAAAAAATTCATATTATCAATGATTTTTTGTATTTGATCAGTTGTAAAATTTCAATGATTTGAAAAAATTCATATAATCATTCTATTTTCAATGATTTCACATATTTGCTTTTTAATGTTATTGATTATCTATGTTGTCAAAATTTATGATTTATGCTTTAGCTTTGAGTAAACTAGAAATTTGAAAACCATGCATGCATAATGATGCTATGTTATTGAATTAATTATCTATGTTGACAAAATATAATGATTTATGCTTTGACTTTGAATGTATGTATGTATGTGTGTATCATTAGTATCATTAGTATGTATGCTATGACTCTAGAAGTGTTATTGACTGTCTATGTTGACAAAATTTTATGATTTATGCTTTAGCTTTGAGTAAACCATGCATGCATACATAACTAGTAAATATTTCTTAGTATCATTAGTATGTATGCTTTGACTCTAGAAGGCAAAATGCAAATAGCATATTACTCTAGATATGGAAAATGAAAATTTAAACCCATTCATAGATATATCCATCGTAAACTCACTTTGAAATATAAAAACAATATAGCATAATACAAAATACAATACTCATTTTTATACAACAACAAGAATGACTATGAATAAAATGAAAATTTAAACCCATGCATAGATATATCCTTCGTAAACTCACTTGAAAATTGAAATATAAAAACAACATAGCATAATACACAAGACAATACTCATTTTTATATCACAACAAGAATAACTTTGAATAAAATGAAAATCTAAACCTATGCATACATATATTCTTCGTAAACTCAAGCATATTTGAAACCCCATAATACTCAAGAGATGAAAATAACACACTATTATAAATGTAAATAGTATAATAGTAAAGTAATAAAAGCAAGTGTCTTGTTTTCAAATGAAAACATATGAATGTCATAAAATTATCTTTTTGAAATATCAAATTTTCAAAAGCAGTTTCAGCTTCAACATCTTTTTCTTGTTCCACTCCTTTTTCCTCTTCCATGACTTCCACATTCTGCATTCCAATGGCTCCTCCCTCGGGCTGGGTAACAATACTCTCAATTGCTCTAGAATTGACAAGGATGTTCTCAACACTTTGCAATCCTTCGAGCAAGGTGTTTTCCTCTTTCCCAACATCTTCGGATATTGGTGCAAGAACTTCTTTACCCTTCTCCTTTAGCAGAACATCAGGATCCAATCCATTTCGGATAATGATTCTCTGAAAAGCGTTGTTTTGTCGAACTACTTCCTGAGCTCTTTTTTCATTGCCATAGAAGCATTTAAGAAATCCTTTGCCATCTTGAGATAGTCTTGCAGGTTTTGAACCTACTTCTTGAGATTATCATACTTTACCTGCAAAAGGAAAAATAAGTAGTCAGCAGATATTTACATTTTAAAAAAGAGAACAATTTTTTTTGAACACATTAGTCAAACCTCGGCAACATTCTTTGCAGCTACAACAACAACAACCTTTTTCTTATCACACGCCCATTCATTATAATAAGCTTGGGCCTCAACATTTATGTTCTCCAATCTGTTCAACATAAACCTTAAAGTTTCATCTGTGTAAGATGTAGTAACCTGCACAATGCTAGATTTTTCTTGATGTAGTAGAGCCTCTATCTTTTCAGGTTCATTTTCAACTAAAGAAAAAAGTTTTCTCTTTTTGAATTTTTTTGAATCGAGCATTAATTTCCTTTATCAACACTTTGGCTCGATACTCCCATTTTTTCATTTTTGTTATATCTGGAAGTAGTGAATCCTTAATGGTTGCTTCAACGTTGTCAGAAACTAAATATTTTTCAAAAATATTTACTCTTTCATCCTCTAGTAGAGGATGAGCCTGAGGGGTGTTGGTTTCCCTAGGAGGAGATTTGCTTGAACATTCTGCTCCTTCATTTTGAGGATCTCGAAGCAGTTTTGATACTTGAAAAGTAGTGGGTGTGTTGCCTTGTAAAAATAAATCTTCATCAAGTGGAACATTATCCAACCCAACACTAGAAGCTTCTTGTACACCTATAAAATTACCAAAAGACATAGGTCCGAATCCTAAAAATTGCTTTGTTGCTTCTCTCTCTGGCCTAGATGGAAGAATGTGTTTTCCACCCGGGAAGCATTGACCTCGCATCTGAGGTTGGCATGGTGGAGGAGGGGGTGACATCGACTATTGATTTTGATGATGAAATTGTTGTATAGGAACTTAAAACATCAAAATAAAAATTGGTTACAAAATTTGTGAAGGTAGATTATGAAAATGGTTACAAAATTGGTTATAACACTTACCGATAGAAGAAGAGACCTCTTGCATAGGCACAGATGCAAATGGAATGTGGGTGTGTACATCTGAAAACACAAAATAAAATTTAATAAAAAATAGTAAAAATTTGGTAACAAATTTTGTTAAGGTAATCTGTAAAACTTACTTCCCAAAGATGAGACCTCTTGCACAACTACACCCATTGGTAGTGGACGTGCAATCATAGGTGGAGGTTGTCGAGGATTAGGAGAACTAGATCTTACATGTTTCCTTGTTGATCTTCTTCTTAGCGGTGGCATTGTTTCCTCTATAGGTGTTTTAGAGTCTCCTGATTCCTCTGGATTATAACCTCTGAAAGCAACATCCCACTTTGAAGAGGAAGAGGATGCCCTTTTCTATGTTTTGTATAAAATGTTAAAATTATAAAAATGATAAACATATGAAAAATAAAAAATATTACTTCAATATTAACTAAAAATTACTTGAACCTATTGTTCTGTCATGGCTGCATTGGCTAGGGTTGAGTGCCAAGAAGTCGGTACTTGAGTGTTCTGCAAATGATAAAAATATTCATAAAAAAAACAAGAATATAGTTGCATGTGCTTATTGTCGATGAAGGTGAAGCATGGGTTATCACGTTCTGGATATCCATTTTGATCTGATGTGAGACATAGGTGGACCAATCAAATTGTTGGTGTGCAATACAATGAACCAAATATGCTAAGGCCCACATCAAAATTTTTGTCGGTCTTCCTTGTAGAATGAGTTTAGAAAGGAAGAATTCACAACATGCTCAAAGAAATTTATTCTCAATAGCTAGTACAATCAAACCCCTTCTAGACTTGGTGGTCATAACTACAAAAAAAACAAAATCAGTAATTGTAGACACTAGAATTTAAATTCAATTAAATAAAAAAATGCAGTTATACCTTGAAAATATTTTGGCTGCACTTTGAAGGTGGTCTCCAGGTAGAGTTTGTCATCATCAGTTAATGTGAATTTGGATGTGATTGGATCACAACCGGTGTGGGGCAATGCTGTCAATCTGGCGATGTCAGAGGCTACAAAAGAAAATACGATATTTTTGTTGTCAATGACAACATGTACCTTACCCGAATCAATGTTGTAACCTACAATTATCTTCTCTAGTAGTTTAGTGTCCATGTCGAACTACGACATCGAAACTAGACCCCAAAGACCAGAGTCCATTACCCATGACATGTCGTAACCCGATGTTGATAAAATTTTAGAAATTAGGGGGCAAACAAGGTTTTTGAAATTAATTTTTGACATTCTAGGGGTGATAGGGGATGCCATAGGGTTATTTCATTGTGTATGAGAGAATATGGATCAGAAGATACGATGGAAGGTATTTGAAACTTGATAGAAAAGTATTAAAAAGGGTTCAAATGGGAGGAAAATGGTTAAAACTCTATTAAAACTTGAGGTAAATGGTTAAAACTATGTTAAAATAGGAGGAAAAGGGTTAAAATTGTGTTAAAATGAGAGGAAAAGGGTTAAAACTATGTTAGAAAAGGTGAAAAAATGATTGTTTATACCTTTATATAGACTTTTCTGCATGCAATCAGTTCATGGATGGTTGACATGTGGTATCTACATGCAATCATTTCATGGATGGTTGACACATGGTATAGATGCATCACATCATCAATGCAAATGATTGGGTGTGCTGCAACTGACTGGGTGTGCTGCAACCGATTGGATTTATTGCACTCGATCATCATTCTTGTAGCCCATTGATATTATTGCAATCGATCAGCTTTGTAGCAACTGATCGACTTTGTTGCAATTGATCAACTTACTTGCATCTAATCATCATTAACACAATGCATCAACTTTGTTGCAATCGATCATCATGCTACATTTGTTCATCATTAATGTAAAGCATCGACATTATTGCAATCGATCAATATTCTTGCAGCCCATCGACATTGTTGCAATTAATCATCTTTGTTGCAACCAATTGACATTGTTGCAACCGATCATCATTCCTACAACTGATCGATATTCTTGCAATTGATCAATATTGTTGCAATCGATCAACATTGTTACAATCAATAATCATTCCTACAATTGATCGATATTGTTGCAATCGATCGACATTCCTACAACTGATCGTCATTCTTGCAACCGATCGGTATTCCTACAACCGATTAACATATCTTGCTCTAATCATCATTTTTTGATCAACATGTCTACAATCGATCAACATTTTTTGACCATCATGTCTGTAGCCAATCATCTCAGATCGATCATCATAGCTTTTCCTAACGACATTGTCCTATAGGCATAGGGTGATCGACATAGCTTTTCTTTTGGCATAAAGCCTTTAAGTTTGTCGTACATTCCTAGAATTTGCAAACCAATATTCATAGCCCCCAACATAGAAAAATTCACCACGGTTTGAAAATTTTTGGTGAAAAATGAATGCAATTCGCCATGACTCCTTGGGCATAATTCACCAGGATTTCAAGATAATTCACCTTGATTTTATAAATATATTTTTGGTCTGACCCTTTATGCATAACCTTGGATAGATAAATCATTAGACACTCTTCTTGTGAGAATATAACAATTTTTGTGAGTTCCACCATGTTGTGAAGAGGATTTCATGGAGATAACCAATCAAGGCTGCAAAGTTACCTTCTTTGGCTTCCTTAAGAAATAAGGAGAATTTTTCTTTGTTGCTAGTTGATAGATACATGTACCCTTCTAGAGTATCTATTAAATTTTGAGAGTATAATTCTACTTCATGGAATAGTTCTTCATTATTGAAAGCTTTTCTCAAAATTTCATCCATGAGAAGTAGTAATTGTAGAAATGGATTTGATAGAATCTTAGTAGTATACCTTATAGCTCCCAACCTTAAGGTATATGTAACCCTTAGAGTATATAAGCTTGATTTGATAAAACCTTTGTTAACTCTTAGGTTTTGTAGACTTCCTTATATCTCCCTAATGATGAGAATTCACAAACCTAATAAGATTTTAGGTTTTGTAGAAAGCTTACATCTATCCAATGAATTTAGAACTTGATAATTTTGATGGATGCTAATATTACCAAGTTTTGTAGAATGCCTTATGACTCCCTAGGATGTTTTGGATAGGATATAAGATCAATATAGTGCTTTTTGTAAATTGTAGTTCAATTTTGAGTTGATTTTGTGAAATTTTGTAAACACCAAAATCAACTTTTTATCTCCTTATTACTCCTATTGAACTAAGCACTATTTCAATTTTTGAAGAGGTTTTGATGTTGGATTTATTTTTCCTTCTTTAAGTGTTTTTGAGACAACACTATTATAAAAATTCCAACCTTTGAAAATTTTTAATAAACCTCTTTAAATACCCCTTTTGGTTGATTTTTAATGTTTTCTAATTTCCAATTCCTAAATTTGATGTTGTATTCCTTATAACTCCCAAATTTGGAAAGATTAGAAAATAATATTTGCAAATAATTTAAATTTCAATAATAACCCTTATTTCTCCTTGGTAACCTTTTGCAAATATTAACAATTCTGAAATATGCTTGCTTAATAAATCACTAATGTTGAATATTGCAATAGGAGATGTAATGTACCCTTATAACTCCAAAACCTTAGGTTTAAAGCAAGCAAATAATAAAATCAACCTTTACCTTAATAATCCTTCAATGTTGTGCGGTGGCCGATTAGTAGCTTTGTGGAGCATAGCGCTCATGGGCAGTCAAAGCCCTCTTTGATCGACGTTGGTTTTCTCTTAGGTTGGTGCTTCTTCTCTTCTATAGATGGCATCAAAAGCTCCTTGAAATACACCCTGCTTATGATAGAGCTCCTCTGAATGCAAGCGTTGGTTCATTGGTTTTATGATAGCATCTTAAATGCTTCTATTACACCTTTGAATGGTGTATGGCTTGAATTAGCCTTTTTCTTCAAGCGAGCTTCAATGCTTGTCTTAGTTTGACTTCATTCTAGCTTCGTTCTATTGCGTTCTGCTTCATTCTACTTCATTCTCCAAGATAGGCATCTTAAGTAGGATGGACTTCATGACAAGTGTCACACGAAGCATTACAAGGTAGGTGTCTTCAACGTACCTTTGGCAATGATGAGGTTGGTGGTAACCTCCAAATATTCTTAACTCCCTCCAAATGTATGTAACTCCCTTTTAGGTGAGCGCTTGGGTCTTCATGAACATTTGGAAAGCTTAGAGAATTTGTGCCAAGTGGCACTCAAGGCTTGTGCATGCAAGCCTTCTTTCTAACACTTCAAATATGAGCTTGCAACCCTAATTCTTCCTTTATCTTTGCACCCTACGTGAGCTTGCTATGTTTCTTGAGATGCAAGCTTCCTTTTGCATGCTGGCTTGGTGAGGATGATGGATGGCTACAACTGGATTGCTTCATGGTTCTATGGCACACTTTTGAGCTTCCTTTTGGTGGATGTTTGCTTCAATGGATGCCTTAGGTATAGCTCTTTTCTTTGCACCTATTTGTAGGTTTCATAGCTTGTTCTAATGCCAATTTGTGCCCTTCTTCAGTGCTTGAAAAATAGTGTTGTCTATAACAACCAATAGGTAGCCCTTTTGCTTGGATTTTTACGTAGATAACCTATCATTGAATGCTGCCCTTTTTTCTACGTAAGCACAAGTGATAATACCTTCTTTCAATGGCTCCACTATTGTAGGTGATGCACTGCTTATAGGGCTAGATTTGATGGAGGAAAATGATGTTTTTAAACACCTCGATTCTTGGACGTGTGAGCTCTTCGGTGGCTCCTTCCTCTGGCCAAAAATTTGCTGATCGTGTGAGCTCTTTGGTGGCTCCTTCCTTTTTTGGAATAATGATCGTGTGAGCTCTTCGGTGGCTCCTTCTTCTTGCCAAAAATCTGTTGGATAAAACATCCTTACTGCCCCCTGTAAATAGTAATACTTTTGTCCTTCCAAAGGAACAAAAGAGGTGCTTTTTGTAATAGATAGATCTTGCACCAAAATGAAGAATTTTTACGTAATCCTTCTTGCTTCTTCTTCTTTGGATGATAGTCAATCCAAGCTAATGAAATGTTGTTTTGAATAAGGATTCCTACACTTTGTACTGAAAAAGAAACCCTTATATTCTCCTTGAATCTTGAGACTTCCAAGGTCTCGATTTGAGGCTTCCTTCAAGGACTTCAATGGTGGCTTTCTACTCCACATTTTTTCTTGTAATGGTGGCTTCTTTTGGCCATGAAAGTGCTACAGATTTTTTTTATAGTTTTTGTGCTTTTAACAACACAAACTAATTGAGAATAACTAGTTAAAAAATCAACTAGTATGGTGCTTAATAGATGCACTTTTAATGGTAACAATAATTTCACCTTATTGCTCCACTAATTTCTCAAAAATGCTCTTAACAATTCCACTACAACCTTTCAAGCATAATCTAGAATGAACTCTTACAAATTTCACTACAAACATAGTTGTAGGATCTAGTCTTCTTTTTCTCTTCAAAATATAAGATAGGTAGTTGATTGTAACTCTGAAATCTAATCAACTCCTAATGTGCAAATGAACCTTAAAAGGAATTTTTCTCTTTTACACTTTTGAAGACTGTAATTCAATTTTCCTCTTTGCAAATTTTGATCCAATATAAGGTGCTTTAACAAATCTGATAAGTAATCCAATTAATGAATCTACTTGCACCAATAGTTGCTTACCTTTTTGAAAGCTTTTTGTAGAGGATGTAGATCAAGCTTGTTGCTTTAGATTTCTACAACTTTTGTTAGCTTTTCCAAAAAGCTCCTCCTTCACCAAAAAGAGATCTCAAACTTTCTTTCACGAGCCTAGGGTTTGGTGGCTTGTTCTTCTCTAGTAATATTCTCCTTTCTACTATAGATTTGGAGAAATATTTATGCCTTCTTGTCGTGAAAGGTAATCTTCAAATCTCTTAAATTTGGTAAGCTTCTTCTATCTTCAAGTCTTCTTGTCGAATTCTAACTTCAAGCAGGATCTTCTTCTCAAGACTCTGAATGTCTTGAGGTCTTCTGTATCTTCTTTGGCACTCCTTGCCAATTCTTCTTCTCCTTATTGGGCTTGTTGTTGGATGGTGATAATTGTCCCAATTCTTTCCCTTATCAAAAACTTTCTCCTTGATGGAGAATTTCTCCAATGAGTTCTTCTAGGAACTCTTTTGATGATCTTGCTTCAGCAACAAGGCTCTCCAAGCCTTTTTCCTTGAGACCTCTCCTAGGTCTTCGATTTTGTAACTTCTTTGGTCTTCCTTGAGACCTTCTTCTTCAACTTTTGGAATTGAGATCTCCTTCTTGGATCTCTTGATTCTGCTACTTCTAGATTTGAATAGGACTCTCCTAGTCCTTCTCATCCTTCCAAGAATGGAAGTTTCTTCAATGAGATCTTCACCTGATCTCTTCACCTTCAAGTTTGCTTTAGGTGTTGGATTGATTCTGAAGAAGATACTCTTCCTAAATTTCTTGTAGGAAGTTTCCCAACTCACTGAATCTCCTTTCCCTATAACAAATTATTAGTACTAAAATCTGAATCTGCTTCTAAATTAGGTACTCTCTTCTAGAGTCTTCTTCAGGATCAAGGCTTCTGTGGCCTTTTTTTATATCAAGGCTTCTATGGCCTTTTTAGGATCAAGGCTTCTGTGGCCTTTTTTAGATCAAGGCTTTTGTGGCCTTTTTTAGATCAAGGCTTCTATGGCCTTTTTTAGATCAAGGCTTCTATGGTCTTTTTTCTGTGAATTTGATTCTATCGATGGAGATCTTCAATCTCTAGACTTCACCATGACTCTTTCTCCTAGAGTCTCTTCTGTAGTATTCTTCTCTTGCAACAACTAATCTCTGCACTATGAAGGCACTCTGACCTTCGGGCAACGAAGTTGAAATCTCCTAGATTTCTATTGTAGGAGGTGTCCCAATCATCTGAGAGTTAGTTCCCTACAATAAAAGAAACTTCAGGCAATAGTAAAATTTTCAGATCTCTTAGATGAGCTTCACTAGTTGATTCATCAAACTAGTGGATCAAATGTTGAGTCCTTATCTTCACGAGTTTTTCTGCAACTCTGTGGGAAGACTCTAAGCCAAATGAATTTCACAATTTCTCTTTCCAGTCTGTTCTACCAAACAATCTTAAGGCAACAAAATTTACATGCAACGGGTCCAACGGAACATCCGGTTTGCAAAAATTGAAGCTATGGTGATTGGCCCAATTTTTAACAATAGTACTTTCTCAAAGCTCTCCCTACCACCTTGATTCTTCTAAAGATTTTTGCAAGAGCCTGTGCACTATGGTGAATCAGGTTCACAAAAATTTAGGCTCAATAATAATGGTGGTTCTCCTCTCAATCTACAGTAGCTAGTTCTATTGTGACTAGATCTACCATGGCTCTGATACCACTGTTAGCTTTTGAGGTAGATCACAATGGGAGATGGCAATCACAAGATGCAAAAATATGAGAGAAAGTAAATTCACGAGATTGCAAAAATATGCTATAAATAGAAATGACAAAAATGAATACAATATTGCTATGGAGGAAATGGACACTCCATGCAAGAAGCTACAGGACTACATTGTACTCCATCACTAATGGAGTTACACAGTAATACTACTACTACCTACTATCTTGTCAATCTCTTACAATGAGGCCCTTTTATAATGGAAGATAGATTCCTTGGCCAACACTCTACCTAGTTGTACAAGGGACACCTTGCACATTTACAACTTGCACATTGACACTTGTGCATTTATTACATTGCATAAAGTAACTAGATAACTTCCCCCTAAAGTAATCTAATGTCCTAAGTATGTACCTAGAAAGGTACATTTACATGATCCAAATGATGTAATAGAATCTAACTCTAACACAAAGTTGGGTGCCTTAGTAAAATGACTTTGGATCTTTCCCATATGTATGATGTCTATTGGGGGTGCTTTAGATAATGGAGGTTGATCATGGACAAGTTTCATGGTTGTAATTCCAAACAACCATATGCTAACCTTGTAGAAAAATCCTTCCTTAGAGTCATAAATGAATATGACCTCTACTACCAAGCAAAATAAGGTGTCAAAGATTATGTTACATCTGATTGAGAGCCTCCATTATTACACTTAATGGCTCTTTCTTTGTTAATATTTTAACCTCTCCTTATTTTTGATGCTATGGGCTCTATGTGGGTCTCTCTTTTTTACATCACAAGTGTCAATCAATTTGTTGTGTATTGTTAAGGAGTTCTCTTCCTCTTCGATTCTCACTAGCCAACTTGTGAATAATTTAGAAATTCTTTGACTAATTTTATATGGAAAATTCTATCCTCTTTATGGATTTTCTAAATGAAATAGGTTTTGCATGTCATCTAGGTCATAAAAAAGTATAGCAACAAATCAGGTAATCCTTTTGATGGTGGGCTCTCTCTTCATGATAAGAGAAATATTAATGTCTGCCACCACTCCTTCATGAATTCATATTATAGCTCCCTAATAATGGTCACCAAATCCTCTTTGATTTTCTAAGAAACCACTCAAATCATGAAAGGAGGGGAGAATTTACCCTCACCTACTTTGATACCAATGATGACAAAAAATAATTCATTCATTGAGTCAAGGTCTTATTAATGCATTCTTTAGGGTTACAAACTAGAAGATTGATACTCTCAATTAGGATACAATTACATGCAAGATATATTAAAATAATCTCCCAACTAATAATGCATGACCTAATAATAATGTAATAAAATATTCTAATAGATTTAAATGTTTCTCTTCACAAAAAATAATATCCCTTTCAATAGATTTTGCCATAAAATGCTTATTATATTTTAGAAAGACTCTCATAACATTCATGGAATTAAAGATGAATCTATGCTAGTAATATTTCTTAGTATTAAGGACGCCTATGGTTTATGTGTTATAATCTTCATCTTTATAATTGAGGTTTTTGCTAGAATCTTGATTTTCATTATTATCCCAAACAAGATGATGATTACGATCCATGATTTGCTTTCAACTACAAAGATAATACCCCTTTTGGGCCATAAGTTTTAATGGTTTAGACATATAATGATATTAAATTAATCAAAATTTGTAATTAAGAGAATAGTAATCCTAATATATCCTATTAATATACCTTAGGAGGGCCTTCCAATATACCAAATCTACCTAATATACCTACTCTCCCATTATACCCATCACTCTATGGAAGGAGCTTGGTTCCCTTGATATATATGGTTATACATGAGGGAATAAATTGAGGTTGTAGACACCTAAAATGCATCATGTTGTGAATGCTACTCATGTGGACACCTTTTTAGGCCATGTGACTCACCTTGGACATTTCCAAGACCCAACAGTGGTTCTAACCACTCAATCAAGGCAAGCTAGTTCTATTCAACCTTGGTCGCTGATGAAATCAGTGGTGACCACCATCCTTGCTAACATTGAGAGTGGCCATGGTCTAGCTAAAACTATCAATAGAAACCATGATCTAAGACTTTTTTTTTGATAGTGATCGAGTCTATAACAAACTTGGGCTTCCCAAGCCAGGCAAAATTCGTTGCAAGCAATGGTTTCTTGAGTGGTTACACTTGTGAAGTTTCCAGAAGCATCGCTCCTACTGCCCCAGCCTAACCAATTATTGATCTTGGCTTTTTGGATAAGCTAAGATGCATATTTTTGGAGTCTACTTAAGGCCCAAAAAATAAGAGAGAAGTCTAGAGAAATTGATCACCATATTGCTATAATGAAGTGTTATCAAATCACCTAATAGAGAGAGAAATATTTCACAAGTGTCTAGGTGTTGTCATTTTTGCATCACAAGCTTACCATTCGCAACCATGGATTGCATTGGAGTTTGAAGAGTCACTCCTACCATTTTTCAACTATTAATTCACCAGGAAATCAAACCAATTTCCACCCTAAGTCGTTCTTCAAAGAATGCACCAAGAATGTCAATCAATTCAATAGTGGAATTGATCATCATCAGGCACAAAATATAGAGAACAAAGTCTCTATCCCATGGTTATTTTTTTTAACAGTGGCCCATAGGCACCACCATCAACATCAACAGTGGCTAACAGAGCTCGTCAATATGATCAGCAATGACCTCGATTTGATGTCTTGATTTCTTTGTTCAATCATTAGATTAGTCATTAGCTACTTTATTTCAAATTTCTAACCTTGATTAGCACATTTCATTTCAATATTTATGTATTTATTTCCTTTTTTCATGCATTCTATCATCTTTTTACACATTTGCTTTACAATTTGCACTTATTGAGAAAAAACCTCATTTTGAGAGGTATCATATGCTATTGATCTTTCTTTCAATTTCGTGCAGGTTATAAGGCTATTCAATGGTTAAATATCATCAAGATCCCATTTCTTGATTTCAAAAGCAGAGGTTCCAAGTAAACCCTCTATAATAAAAATAGTGGAAGAGCAAAGACCTTGTGGAGTGCATCTTTTCCCTTTTGGGGCTTCATACTTTGTAATCTTGTATCAAATTTGGTATCCCTAAGAGGGACATATTGTAATAAAGATTTATTTTATTAATAGGAAGAGCACCCCATTTTGTTATCTTGTTATTTAAATGGTTACATAATTTATTTTTATTTTATTTTTTTAATTTACATGGTGGAATCGGTAGCCACCACGAATCTAGGCAGGCTATCCAGCTTTTATGGCCTCCACAGTATTCTATGTTGTCCGCCCTGAAGTCACCACATAGATCTTTGCACAGTCCGCCCCTATAACCACCATGCCACAATCATTTTAAACCTTTTACATGGCTGAAAACACCAGGAAAGGGACAAGCGTTCAGTTCAGTGAGGCCTGAGATTTTAACCTTGGACCTCCGCCCCCCTTATGGGGAATGGTTACATAATTTTATATTTCAATTTGTTTATAATATTATAGTAGATTAGATGTATTGTTTTTGTAGCTTTACAAGTGGTAATCATGAGGTACATGAGGCATCACACCTTCTCCCTAAAAATAATTAAAAATCCAAACAAAAATTAAAAAAAATTAAAATCCAAAAATAATATAAACATAAAAAACCCAAAAACAAATTCTACTTACAGAAATTGCTAATATTTTATTATACATCCAACAAATCAAAAATCGTGCAAATTAGAGCTATAACGAAGAAGTTATGTTGGTTTTATCATTACTCTATTTTTGAGTAAATTTTAAGCCAAGGATAGGGAAAACAACACTAAAACTATCATAAAAAGCCCTATAAAATACCAAAAATTGTGAAATTTATTTTATCTTCTTAATTAAAGCCTTGTGCACCTCTCATAGCATTATTGATATTTAGCTCTACATTTTCTCAAAATTCCTCAAATTGGTATTTTTACCACGAGCCCCGGCTGGCAAAATATTCCAAAAATACAAATTTTGATCCAGAAAACACTTATTGGAGTCATAGCCCATTGTGATCAACTCATTGTACTAATTTTTTTTATATATAACACCTAGGGCTTTTTTTGGAAGTCCAATTTTTTTTGGTGTGGGTTTTCTTTAGGGTTTTTCTAATCAACACATCATGACAACTACGAATAGTTGAGCTCAACCATGAGCCAGCAAAGCAAAAAACTTATGTAGAGGCTTTGAATACCTTTGATATTCTCTTGAGGATCTCATTCCTGCATGATACCCTAATAGTTTTCATGAAGCTACTTCATCACATAGGGGATCTACTCATCGAGTTGATAGGGTTGTCATACCCACTACAAGAATTGACATAGCTAAAACCCCTCTCATCGAGGTGAGAAGGCAGTGGCCTTACATAGTGGATCCCATGGATCAGCTACCTAGGCCTACTACTAGCCAGAAAGAGCAACTACTCCAAGATCAATTGGAGGATTTGCATCATGATCGTGAGCACCTAGAACATGAGCATGAAGAAAAATAGAGAGCACACCGTTAATGTTTGTATGAACACAAACGACGTTAAGAGAGGATCTCTAAAAAAATATGCAAAGAAAAATCACTTAAGGTAACTCATGAAGAGGTACCCATACCTAGTACTCATAGGCAACATCTCAACATGAGGTGAATTGTGCATCATCAAGAATGTCCTCCTATGTAGATAGATAAACTCCTTATTATTAATAATCAACAAATTAACATATTCAAATATCCTTTACCCAATCATGAGGTCAAGGAATATCAAATAGATCATGTGAGCGAGGTGCATATAGCCCCACCTAATGAGGTTTTTATCAGCATGGTCAATATCATAATGGAGAGCAAGAAACTCCCTAACCAGTCTGCATCATTACCAAATCCAATCAATGCTCGACATTCATCACAATCCTCACAACAATCAAGTTCCATTCAACCATACGAGGACCCTATGATTCCTTTTTGCAAATAAGAGATTAAGTTGACCCCTATTAATGAACCTAATCCACCATTGCATATCATAGCTAGCATCAATCAGATTTCGTATAAGCGAGTTTTGATTGATATTGGTTCATTCATTAATATCATCACTACAACTATAAAACATCTCAACCTTCCACCTTCACACATCATCGCATATTTATTCACATTATGAGCCTTTAATTATGCAATATCCCCTACAATTGGTACAATAGTCCTACCTATTTAGGTTGGGATAAATATTATGCCTACATTGTGCCACATTTTAGAGGGTGATAGATAATACAATATACTGTTAGGTAGACCTTGGATGAGAGATATGGAATGCATCCCATCCATAGTACATCAACACCTCAAATTCATACACCAAGGTCAAGTACATGTGGTACACACCGATCTAAATCCCTTCAAGTATTACAAAACGATCAATGAACCGCATGAATCTCCTTCACCATGCAAGCACCAAGATATCCACTTGGATGAAATCATAAAACATTCGGCCAAAGCATGCATCAAACCATCACCACCCATTGCATATCCACCATCATTGGTGATTCCTCCTTATACCCCTTTCACAACATCAAGATCTCTTAAGGGAGAACATTCAAAGGGGCCAATCAAGGAAATTCCTCCACCTATTCCCATTAGCATAACACAAGATATCATCATACCTAAGGATGAAGAAGAAACACCAGTTATCACAACTAAAATAGAACAACCTAGGCAAGTTGATGAGTTTTTTTTTTGGGAGAAAAATTTTGGGGGGAGGTAATTAAGAAAGAGAGAAAAAGTTTTTAGAAAAATAAAAACAAGGGTCCCCAAATATGCTACAACATCATGAGTTCCACCACCACTAAAACTAGTCACACCTAGTTTGTTTCACACAACACAAGAATAGGTGAGTCTCCTACTCCAAAGTGGAGGTACTCCACCTGTCACAACTGAAAACTCCAAAGTGAAACAAGAGCATGAATTGAATCTAGAATAAGAGCATGTGGATACACCTACTAGATAGGATCATTGTGACACATCCACATCACCTCAGATGATGGAGACATCTATTTCCCATCTACCTAAGGGTCCTCTGACACCCACTTTAAAATCACTTCCATCATTGGTCAATTTTCAGCCAGATCCATCAACAACAATGCAATCTACATCCCCATTAGTCTTGCAGCATATTCTAGATCATCTAGATAATATAGATATACAAATGGGTCAACAAAATGAGGCTTTGCAACAAATCATGCACCAGCTCATGAACATTGAGCTATAGAAGTAAACCACCTTCAAAAATAAACCGCCTCCTGTGCAACCATAGGAAATAATCCAACAAGGTCAAGCGCACAGTCATCCATGCCAACCACCTCATATTTATACACCTCTACTCGAACCTATGGTATCGATTTTCAATCGATTATGTAAAGTAAAGACCATTACTTTGCCTGAGGTTCACCCTTTAGATCCAAACCATCCCAAACCCAAAGGATATAGAGAGGATTTGCATTGTCTCTACCATCACTTAGATGGTCATGATATTCAATCATGTTGCAGCTTCAGGAAAATAATACAAAACATGCTTGAGAAGAATCAACTTTGCATTGATAACCTTCTCAATACCAAAAGCCAATTAGTGAGCATAGTTAAAGGTACTTTGCCTACACCAAAAAACCGAGGAGAGCCATCCAAGCACATGACTGAGACACTTGCATCTCAACCACCACATCAAGTGCAGCCTCAACGTCCTCTCCCTCACCAAAAATACCCTCAACATACCTGGACTCTATTATCTAAGCCCATGTCAACCATTTTTCAAAAATTACAAGAAGCTAAGGCCATCATATTACCAGATATATGCCCTTTAGACCCAAATAGAACTAAACCTAAGGGTTATAGGGAAGATCACTTCTACCTTTATCATCGAATAGAGGGCCATGACATTCACAATTGTTATGGGTTTAAAAATATCATCCAAGACCTTATTGACAAGGAGGCCTCACTCATAGATGGTTCATCCACCTCAGCTCAACCTACCATAGGTCATGCCTCATCATCCCATCTGCAACCCCTAGGTCAGTCGCATCCTCGTAAGACAAACAAGCCACCTCATCGGGTAGTCAAATTTGTGATGACCACTTTGGCCCTATTTCAAAAACTATATGAGGCACATGCAATCACATTACCATAAATCAAACTGAGAGCACCTAAATATGGGTCACACAATGAAAACCTTTATTGTCTTTATCATCACCAGCATGGGCATGACATCCATGACTGCTACTCATTCAAGAATGTGGTCGAAGAGATGATAGACCAAAATGAGCTCCATACAGATGGTTCACTTGTTTTACCCCATCAAGACATTGGTATTTCGCAAAATTTCATGCCACAACAAGGGGAGTCAATTTTTGTCACTCTTCCTAGTCGGGCCGATTATATTGCAGTAGACAAAATACACACTAGGGGTCTTCAAGGTGTCACACCTTCCCCACCATCCACATCATAAGAAATGAAGCAAATTGAGAATTCTAAAGGTATCGCACCTTCCCCACTTTCATTAAGTGGCACACACATTGGGGGTACATAAGGTATCGCACCTCCCCCTAAAAATCATCAAAAATCCAAAAATAAATCAGAAAAATTAAATATATATATATATATATATATCAAAATATATTAAAACCACAAAAACAATTCAAAACATTTACATTTTGCATTTCATTATATGCATTCATTAGTTGCATTGCATTAGGCATTTTCATCCATTGCACTTGCATTAGGATAGGTTGTGTTTACATTCTTATGAATGACACCATGTTTGTATGCCAATCATGCATCCTCAAAATCATTATCATTCATATTCTCTTGTGAGTAAATGTGTTTTTCAACACAACTTATGAGTTGTTATCAGGTGTATACTAGGGTTTTTCGGTCATTCAACCATACCTAGTTATCTTTTTAGATTTTGTAGAAAGCTATCTTGGCTTTCAAAGATGAGGTCTAGTTTTGATAGTACCTTGTATATCTCAAAATCCCATCACAATTTTAAACATTAATAATCCTAGTTTGAACAAGGAAGGATGACACTACAAAGTGGTCCTGGTCACCTTAAGTGAAAGGTTTTTCCTTGCTCATCTTATTATGCGCATGGTCTAGAATGTTGATCATTGACAAAAGGACAAGCTCCCCCCTACCCAAGAAATCCCTTGCTTTTACACAAAATAAGCAAAATTCCCAAAGCAAAGTAAAATAAATAGTGATTTTCATCACTAAGCAAATCCCTTGCTCCAAAATAAAACAAAATGTAAAATAAACAATGATTTTCATCACTAAGCATGAGCAAGTATCCCAAGCAATAAAAAGAAAAGAAGGGGGTAATGAGCTTGAATCCTTGGAATATTTAGTATTCAAACACCATGGGGTGATCTCCATTACAGCAATGGGTTGAATGAAACCCACCTAGCAATGGAGTATCCTTACGCGTGGTGATATGTCTATCATATTAGCGACCTTCTTTTGTATAGACCAATGTCAGCTTATGGATGAGCTAGCTTTAGGTGGCTTGTATTACCTAGTAGTCTAGTCCAACTGAGTCCAAACTTAGGATCATGATGACCATATGGTGATCCTCATTACAACAATGGGTTGAATGAAACCCACCTGGCAATGAGGTAGTCTTATGCCTCATATAATATATTCATTTGCACACATAGGGATAGTGAATATCTTGGTCTTCTTAACAGGATTGTATCTTTCAAGAGTCTTGTGTAGTCATTATACAACTTTTGATTAATCAACTAGGGTGTTTGAGTCTCATGGAAAACCTCAAAAATTCCCCTATAGAAACAAATCATATCATCAAACAATCACAATTTTCCTTATGAAATTTTGTTTATTAAGGGGTGTTCATAGAATAGGATAGATACTGGATGGATATCAGCAATGATATTTAGATGACCACTGACTATTTTATGCATATATTTTAGTTTACAGAAGCTTATAGGAAAAGCCCCTACATCTCACATCATTTCATCTCACATATGCATGTTACAATGATTAATTCTTATGATAAGAGTTACCATTTTCATTCATGATTTTCATACATTATGTGGTGTCTTCCATTAGTTTGTTAAACACAAATTAGATTCATTCATTATGTTTTAAGTAATTAAATCATACATCTATCATTTGCATTAGAACATCCATATAAAAATTAATGCATATCACACAAAATCAGATTTGTCATAACAACAACATGAATTCACATTCATAATCAGATAAACAAATCTAAATCATCCATCTAACATCAGATATCGCATCTATGCATACATACATCTATGCATCCATACATCTATCATCTAGGCATTACATCCATTAATGCATCCATAAATCATAACACATAACGCATCTAATGGTCCAAAATCTCACACTTGCAAATCACACAAACATTTGCACACATCAACTAGGGCATTATCAGTATCATACTTCCCCCAATCAACAATCAGCCAATCAAGCAACATGGGATAAATCAAGGTAGCACGCCTTCCTAATCAAAGGTCTATTTCAATCCAATCACCAATCGACCAAATCAATTGCTAGGTTTCCAAAAGGTTGAGCCCTTTGCCTTGCATAATCATAATCAATTGCTAGGTTTCAAAAAGGTTGAGCCCTTTGCCTTGCATAATCATAATCAATTGTTAGGTTTCCAAAAGGTTGATCCCTTTGCCTTGCATAATCATAATCAATTGCTAGGTTTCCAAAAGGTTGCGCCCTTTGCCTCGCTATCTCAATTCTAAAAAGCTCCAAAGAAGCCTAGTTTCCTTTGGTCAAATCCCAAAAGGCTCCATTTTCCTTTGGTCAAATCCCAAAATGCTCCAAAGAAGCCCATTTTCCTTTGGTCAAATCCCAAAAGGCTCCAAATAAGCCTAATTTCCTTTGGTCAAATCCCAAAAGGCTCCAAAGAAGCCTAGTTTCCTTTGGTCAAATCTCAAAATGCTCCAAAGAAGCCCAGTTTCCTTTGGTCAAATCCCAAAAGGCTCCAAAGAAGCCCAGTTTCCTTTGGTCAAATCCCAAAATGCTCCAAAGAAGCCCATTTTCCTTTGGTCAAATCCCAAAATGCTCCAAAGAAGCCTAGTTTCCTTTGGTCAAATCTCAAAATGCTCCAAAGAAGCCTAGTTTCCTTTGGTCAAATCCCAAAAAGCTCCAAAGAAGCCTAGTTTCCTTTGGTCAATCCCAAAAAGCTCCAAAGACTCCTAGTCTCCTTTGGTCAAATTTCAAAAAGCTCCAAAGATGCCCTAGTCCTTTGGTCAATCTCAAAAGCTCCAAATAATATTTTCCCTTTGGTCATTTCATCCAAGTCATCTTGGTCAAGCGACTTGCCGCTTTCATCATTTTACATCTCCTCATCGACGTGTCGCTTGAGGGGGTAGTCATAATCATAATAATCATAATCAAAATCAATAATTAAACACTTAATCATGTTAATTACGTTCATCTACAAATCATTACCAAAAACAATCATGCCCCTGCTTGGGGTAGAAAACAAGCAAATTAATTAAACAAATGCTTGGCATTTTTGAAGTGTGAAGGTAGGTCCTTGCCTCTTCATGACTGAACAATGTCCAAGATCAAGTAGGCCTGATGCGAAAGGTTGTACTTGAATCAAGTTCTTTAACTTTTTAGAAGCAATGATTTAGAGATGTATGCTCTTTCTATGATTAGGGCATCTAAAGTTGACTAGATCAATGAACATCAATCAACCTACAATGTGGTGTTAGGTTGTCTATTTTTGCTCAATGTTGTGTTTTCCCACAATGCATCCCAAAAAGAGGCATCTATAGATACCTAAAACATATCATGTTGAGGAGGCTACTCATGTGGACACATTTTCAAGCCATGTGACTCACCTTGGACCTTTCCAAGACCCAACAGTGGTTCTAACCACTCAATCAGGGCAAGCTAGTCCTATTCAACCTTGGTCACTGATGAAATCAGTGGTGGCCACCATCATCGTTGATGTTGAGAGTGGCCATGGTCTGGCCATGCCTATCGATAGTGGCCATAGTTCGAGCCATACCTGTTGATAGTGGTTGAGTCTATAACAAACTCGGGCTACCCGAGCCGAGCAAAATCTATTGCAAGCAATGATTTCTTGAGCGGTTGCACCTATGAAGCTTCTAGAAGCATCACTCCAACTACCCCAACCTAACCAATTCTTGATCTTGGCTTGTTGGAGAAGCTAAGATGCAGATTTTGGGAGTCTACTTAAGGCCCCAAAAATAAGAGAGAATTTTGGAGAAATTGATCATCATCTTGCTATAACGAAGTGTTGTCGAACCACCTAACAGAGAGAGAAATATTTCACAAGCATCTAGGTGCTGTCAAATTTGTGTCACAAGCTTACCATTCATAGCCATGGATTGCATTGGAGTTTGAAGAGTCACTTCTACCATTGTTCAACTATCAATTCATCGTAAAATTGAAACAATTCCCGCCCTAATTCATTCCTCAAGAATGCACCAAGAATGTTAATCAATTTAATAGTGGAATTGATCATCATCATGCCTAGAACACAGAGAACAGAGTCTTTGTCCCACAACCACTATTTTCAATAGCGGCGTACAGGTGCCATCATAGAATTTGATAGCGGCTAAGAGAGACCACTGATCTGATCAGTGGTAGCCTTGGTTTGATGTCTTGATTTCTCTATTTAGTCATTAGATTAGTCATTAGCTACTTTCTTTCGAATTTATAACCTACATTAGCACATTTCATTTTAGTCTTTACGTATTTATTTTCTATTTTCAGCATCATTTTACCCATTTTCTTTACAATTTGCACTTATTGAGAAACAAGCCCCATTTCAAGAGGCATCATATGCTATTGATCTTTCTTTTAGTTTCTTTTGTATAGGTTACAGGGCTATTCAAGGACTAAATATCATAAAGATCTCATTTCTTGATTTCAAAACCAGAGGTTCCAAGTAAACCCTCTATAATCATAATAGTGGAAGAGCAAAGACCTTGTGGAGTGCATCTTTCCCCTTTTGGGGCTTCATACTTTGTAATATTATATCAAAATTGGTATCCCTAAGAGGGATGTATTGTAACCGAGATTCATTTTATTAATAAGAAGAGCATTCCGTTTTTTTATCTTGTTATTTCAATGGTTACATAATTTCATATTTCAATTTGTTTATAAGATTACAATAGATTAGATGTACGGTTTTTGTAGCTTTACAGAGGTATGTGGATAAGGAATGGTATGAGGATCAACCACACCTAGATACATGGACAAGGATGATATGTGAGATATTAAGGTACTCATTAATCTTAATTAAGTGAGATAATCTACACAAACAAAATTAAGTAGTTTTATTTAAGATTTAAATAAATTTTAATTTTATATTAAGTGAGAGTCTTAGGTAAAGGAGGTATTCATGTTGGGTTCACAAAATATTTAGGTGCATGATATTAGGGATTTGTTATATAACCTTGTAGGGGGCCTACTCTTAATGTAAAGGATGTTGTTTTGAATTTTTAAGGTTTATGTTTGATGCATTATTTTTAAGATACCTAAGTTGGTTTCAAAACTAAGTGCTAAACTAAAATTACCTCTTTACTAAAATGCATACATACAAGATCTAACCTTTGTACTTTTCACTTTAATGAAAGCTATTTCTAAGTTGCAATAAAGTAAACTTTTTCTTTTAAGCAAGGGATAAAGAGGGATGAAACATACAAGCTAGCCTAAATGGAAATGTATATATCATTTAACTTTAATACCTTAGTTAATAGGGGAGAAACAATTTAAAAGGAATTACTCTAAAAGTTCTTTGACTTCCTATTTTTAATTTTAATGTAATAAAACCAAAGCAAATTAAAATTAACTAGAAGATTACTTGATTTTGACCCCTACAATGTGAACTAAAATTAAATAGAAAGATGCACAAGCAATATACAACAAACAAAGGAAATGAAAACACAAAAAATTACCAAGGGATTTACCTCATTTTGTATTTGAGGCAAAAACATACCTTGGACTTACTATCCCATAATTTTCTAATACACAAATTCTAGAACCAACATGTGATTCTATAGTACCTACAATAATAGAAAGAAACTAGACAAAATGATCAATTTTTGAGAGTCTACGATACCCAGGGGAACAATAGGTCTTTCTAGTTGAGTAGTCAGACCGCTAAGGTCCTTTAGATGATCAAAATTTATGCAAAAAGGTGACCAAAAGTAAATGAAAGGTATAATAATACCCTAATATATGGTTTAATTCTTCCCTATGATATGAGTATAGAAAAGAAAGATTTCAGGTTTTGTATCTAAGTGTTTCTAAATAGAGAGTTGAGATATCTTGTTGGTCAAGGATTGTAACAATGTTATAAATGATACTGAGCTGAGTTGTAATGTGTACTAGCATGAGAGGAAAGGGATAATCAAGCATAGAAAAGAGTAGCAGAAGGGTTAGAATTCTAGGATAACAAAAGGTGAGACAAATTTCTACCCAAAATTATGGTGAGGTAGAATCACACCCTATCCTAGTCCTGGAATATTGTTTCCTATTAACCTACAAAGGGAGCTATCAAGACTAAGAGCTAAAAATTGGATGGTAATGGGGTTGAGAAGTGTCTTGAAGCTAAAGGGGTCAAATAAATATATTTTTTAATACTACAAGGTATCAAAAGGTACGATAAAATTCCATGTGAGAGCTATGTAAAAACACTTGAAATAAAAATAAAAATGAATTTGAAAATACTAAGAGTGACAATCATGTTCAAAAGAAAAAGTTGAAAAATTAAACATAAGTAAATGAAGAAAAAATAAAATAAGAGGAATATATAAATAGCCAAGGAAAACTAGTGGAATTGTCCCTTACCCCCATGACAACATTCAAGCACCAAGATGAAATCACAATGAAAACAAATAAAACAATGAGTAGCCAAAATGCTATAATTTCTTTAGCTTGAGAATGCTTGTTATGATGAGGACCCAAGTCTCTTAGTCATGGGCCTTGCAGAAGGAGCATAAAGCATTCATATTAGATTTTATTACATTATTTAAGTACATGCTAACGTACCACCTTCGGTACATTACTAGAGTTGGAGTTTACTTTAGAGTAAAGTTAAGTAGTTACTTCAGCATGTAATAAATGCACAAGTAGTAGAAAGTGCAATGATGTAAATGTGCATGTAGTCCACATGTACATAATTCATAGAATAGATTCAAAGGTAGAATAAGGGTCAAGGGACCTATATTTATATATAAAGACCTTATAGTGAGTGAAACAAATAAGAGAGAATATAGAGAGTGCATAGTATAGATTGATAGTGTGATACAATATAGCTCTTCAAAAACAGTTGATGGAGTATTCATGTCCTCCATTATATTGCATTGTACTATTTTTGTAAGCTTTCATTTATGGCATATTTTTGAGTTATTTTAGATTTTTATCTTATCATTTTCCTATATATTATAGTGTCATTATCATATAGTTATCTTAGATTGCTTATTTTACATCTTGTGGTTGCAAGCCCTATATCATATACTCATCAAAAGCTAATAGTGGTATCAAAGCACATGATAGATCGATACAAAATAGGGAGAGCCACAAGTGAGATAGAGAAATACAAAAATATTATTTATATAATTTTTGATATTGCATTTGCCTAGAGTCTTTCCATATGGTTGTATAAAACTCGTGAAGACTAGGACTCAGCCAGGATTCCACTAGATTTAAAAATCAACTAGTGAAGATTGATCATCTCTAGATTTAGAATTTCTTCCATTATAGTTCCTAATACTTTGTTGTAGGAAAAATGAGATTTAAAGAATATTTGGAAGCTTCCTACATAGATCTAGGAAGAATATCTTCTTTTGAATAAATCTAGTACTAGAAGCAACAAACATAAGAATAAATATTTGGAGGCCTATAGAAAAGGTCCCATTCTGAGAGATTGCAGACCTGTAGAGAGCAGAAGAAGAAAATGCCATAGGATCCTTATTGCATAAGAGACTCCAAAGAAGGTTCTAGGAGAATATTTGAGGTTGGTGATCTCAATTAAATACTATAAATAGAAGTAGAAGAGACTCCAGAAAAGAGTCCAGGAGAAAATTTGAGGTTGGTGATCTTCATTGAAGATTGTATATAGAAGATTAAAGAGACTCCAAATAAGAGTCCTGGTGAATATAGGAGATTGGTGATCTCCATTATGAAGAACACAAGCTTATACTGAGAGGGGGGGGGTGAACAGTATAAGACCTCTTTTAACTTTATCTATCAATACAACTTTCAAACCATTAACATGCAGAATAAGATAGCAGTAATAACAGCAGTAAAACAGTGCACAAAAAGCAATCCACAAAGAGACACAACAATTTACGTGGTTCACCCAAGGTGGGCTACTCCACGGATAAAACTTTCCTCTAAAAGTTATATCAAAACCTCTGGGAATCCTTCCCGATTACAATGTTTATGAGCCTCGGCTCAAAGGAGACACCTTCCCCTAATTATGCTTTGCTAGTGATCCTCTAGAAGACCTCTATCTCCTTTGCCCTTAGCAAGTGGAACTCTTTCCACAGAAGACACTTGTCTTCCCTGCTCTGGCTGGAGATCTCTGTCCTCAACTCTGTCATAGCAAGCTGGTCCTCTTTTCTGCACCAAAACACAGTCCTTCGGTCTAGCACAATTGTCCTCTTCCTCTGTTCCTTTCTGCACTTGGTTGAAAAACAACTTTTCACTGCCTGCGCAACTACAGCAGCATAGTCTTCTCAAATTATGGCAGCACTATCTTCTCAACTTTTGCAAAAACATAGTAGTGTAATCTTCGCAAAAGGCAACAGCACTATCTTCTCAACTTTGCTTCTGCTCTGTTGCACATTCACCACAGCGCAGTAATCGCACACTCTATTTTTACACAGTCTGTGTAAATACTGCAACGCTCGATCGCACAGCAACTTATGCGCCTATGTGCAGCCACTGCAGCTCCCTCTTCGCACCGTCTGCTTCTCCTTGATCGAACTTCTTCCTCCACTCTACTTCTGCAAAAGTTGCACTTCGAAATGCACACTTCGATCGATTCGATATGACTGCTCTTTGCGCACAGCAGACTTCACTTGCGCAAATTTGACACCCACATTCAACACATTGAAACTCGAAAATAGTCCTCCTTATATAGCAATAATTCATGATTAAATTATTGATCTTAGTCGGCTGTATATCCTTGAAACAATCGTCGGCTGCACAACCTTACACTTCGTCGGCAAAGGTTAACTTCGATGGCTTCAACCGCCTCTGCTGTTCTATAGCTTTTCTATCGTGAAACTCAAACATGTCATGATATCGCTACGCCTTTGTCTGTCGTACACCTTCGCTAACTTGTTGTCACGAAATCGTGACACTACTGCCTGTCGTGCGCCTTCTTTGGTTTGTTGTCGCGAAATCGTGACACTACAGCCTGTCGTACACTTTCGCTAACTTGCTGTCACGAAATCGTGACACTGCAGTCTACCTTATGCCTTGCTTGAGCCTGTTGTCACGAAATCGTGACACTCCCTGACTTTGCTGACGTCACCATGATTCTTGTCATGAAATCGTGACGCTTTAGTCTGCAAGGCCTTCCTCGCTGCTCTTGTCATGAAATCATGACACATTTGCTTTTGCTGACGTCATCATGATTCTTGTCATGAAATCATGACGCTTTAGTCTACAAGGCCTTCCTCGCTGTTCTTGTCACGAAATCGTGACACATTTGCTTTTGTTGACGTCATCATGATTCTTGTCGCGAAATCGTGACACTTCTTGCTCCTTCAACCTTTCCTCGGTTTGCACTAGCGAAAATGGAACATGTCACGAAATCATGATGCTTTTGCCTTAAGCACTTTTCAGCTCGGAAGGAACATGTCGCGAAATCGTGACGCTTTTGCCTTAAGCACTTTCCTGCCAACTGCTCGCAAAAATGGAACATGTCATGAAATCGTGACGCTTTCTGCATCCGTACAACTTTATTGAAACTTGTCATGAAATCGCGACACTTCCTGCAACTCAACTCTACCAACTCAACTTGTCGCGAAATCATGACAGTTTTGCCTAAACTTTCTCTCTCCTCAAACATGTCATGAAATCGTGACAGTTTTGCCAGCTTTGCCTCTGCCTTCCAGCATGTCATGAAATCATGACAGATTTTCCTTTCTCTCTCCTCAAACATGTCACGAAATCATGACAGTTTTTCCAGTGCTTTCTCTCTCCTCAAACATGTCACGAAATCACGACAGTTTTTCCAATGCTTTCTCTCTCCTCAAACATGTCACGAAATCGCGACAGTTTTTCCAGCAGCCTGCAACCTTTTTCTAACTTATCTTTTTCTAGATTTTTGGCAACTGGGCTACTCTGATTTTCTTGGAGACTTACTGACCAAGCTGAAACCTTCAACAAAACACATACTTAGACAATTAATCAAATTGCTTCAAGAACTCCTTGACATCAAAGACAACAACTACCAAGAGCTTCTTTGACATCAATGACAACAACTATACTTGAGCAAAGGCAATGTACTCAAGATACCCAAAATTGCCAACAATCTCCCCCTTTGTCATTGATGGCAACCCTTAACTAAAAACATATCTCAAGAGCCAAAACTGAACCAACTGATCCATCAACTGAGAATTCTGCAATTGAAGTTTTTGCTCCCCCTGACTTGAAGCTCTTCTCTTCACTTGAAGCACTTCCCCTTACACATATCTCTCCCCCTTACTCAAATCTCTCCCCCTTTGTCATCAATGGCAAAGGGTCACCTTTGGGGTTTGGGACTAAGAATGAGTCTCTTAGCTTAATCCCTCCCCCACCTTCTATTAAGGTGATTTAAAACAGGGTTGGGAGTGAAACTCCCATTAGACACTCATCATCATTAATGTCTACTATTTCTTTGTCGGGCCTTCTCTTGAATTCTTTTTCCACATTGTTGTTCTTGTTATTGTTTTGATCCTCGGACCTGTTCATACTGTTGTTCCTGTTCCTTTCATCATTCCTGTTTTTCTTCATACCTTGATCCTTGAACCTGTTCATATCACTTTTCTTGTTTCTGTTGTCATTCCTGTTCTTATCCATGCTTTGATCCTTGGACTTGTTCATACTGCTATTTCTGTTCTTGTATCTCGAAAGATCAGCTCTACACTGTCTAGCTAGGTGACCTTCATTGTTGCACTTATAGCAAGTAACAATATTATTTCTTTCAGGCATGGCTATTCTTTGAATCCGCCTGTTCTGATTAACCCAGTTCCTGTTATTTCTCTTACAAAAAATTGCCTTGTGCCCGAATTGTTGACAAGAGTAGCAATATCCTTGAAAGAAATTACGTCTCCTAAAACTGTCATTTACTTTCTTCACTTGAGTCATGCAATGTACAGCCATGTGACCAAATATGTGACATGCAAAACATGTGCCGTGAAATTTTCTTTTATTCGACTTCATGGGTCCCGAAAACTTCTTCTTCTCAATCTGAATATTGTTTTCTATTTCTGCGCATTCATTACTCACGGACTTATGGTCTGAAGTACTTTCTTCATCAGAGCTTTCTTCCTTTTGAAATCTCTTGCTGGATTCCCCAACCTGTTTCTTGTGCGGCTCAACAAAACCGAGACCTGTTTTATCTGTTGGATTTCTTTGACTTTTGATGAGAGACTTAACTTTCTTGGAGCTATCCTGAAATCTGTAGAGCTTATCCTTGTAATCTTTATTTTCTTCTTTCAGAGAAGCCATTTCCTGTTCTAACTCACTATACTCCAAAATTTTAGAATCCAACTCATTCCTGAGTTCTTGTGACTTAGCCATAGAGACTTCAAGATTTTCTATAAGTTCATCTCTCTCCATACAACATTCATCTAATTTAATCTTGAGTCTATCATTCTTCTTTCTTTCCTTTTTCAAAACACTAAGAGCATTATTGAGTTCACATTCAAGATCCTCTATTTGATGGCACTTTGAATTATCACGGCCTTTTTCAGATTTCTTATCACTAGAGGTGCTACCTTTTTCAAAAACCATACATGCATCTTCATTGTAGTTTTCTGAAGCATCCTCATACATACTAGCGACCAAATCATTATTTTTGCAATCATCCTCAAGGTGCCCAAAATTTCCACATCTAAAACATTTCATGATAATGAATTCATGTTTCGGTTCTTCCTCTTTTTTTGAAATGAACAGCATCTCATTTTCATCATCACTAGAAGAACTGTCACTATCACTGCTAGAACACCTACTTGCTTTGTCTAAGTAGAAGCTCTTCTTATTCTTGTGAGAATGCCTCTTTCCATGATTGATGTACTCATCTTTGCTTTTCTTGTAATGCCTGTACTTTTTAGAATCCTTGCTCTTAACATCCTGTACATCTTCATCACTTTCATTTTTTGAAACAGTACAGTCAGTAGCATAATGACCAAATTTCCCACAATTGAAACATCTTATATTTTTCTTGCTTTTGTGCTTTCTGGAAAACTTGCCTTTCTTGCTGTAATATGCCTCTTCCTCACTAGAAGACTCATCGCTTTCTTGAATCTGTTTGCCCTTTGATTTCTTGGTAGCTTTGAAAGCTGCCTCTTTCTTTAATTCAACTTTTACTTGAGTTCTCAACTCAAATGCTGCAAGAATGCTATGGAGCTCATCCTTTTTCAATTTATCTAAATCTTTGGCTTCCTCAATAGCAGAAATATTTTCACTAAATCTATTAGGAAGGGATCTTAAAATCTTATCACACACATCATTTTCAGCAAGTTCAAGACCTAAGTCTTTCATAGAATTAACAACTTCATCCATCCGGAGCATGTAGTCACTAATCCTTTCATCATCATTCATCTTGAGTTGTTCAAACATACCTTTAAAATGTCTCAACTTGGCCTTTCGAACATTTGCATCACCTGTATGAACAACCTGCAATTGTTTCCACATTTCACTAGTTGTCTTGCAGTGAATAACTTTGGTGAGATCTGCCTTTTGTAAACCCTTCAAGATTGCATTCATGGCTTTTGAGTTGTTGTGATGTAGAAGTCTGTCTTCTTTAGTGTAAGGACCATTTGCAGGAATGGTGTATCCATCTTCAATAACTTCCCATACCTCATTACCAAGTGCCATTAGATAGACTTTCATTCTTGCACTCCACAGGCCAAAATCTGATCCATCAAGAATAGGTGCTGCATTGCCACCCGAGAAGTCCATTGTGTTCTTTGTAAACTTTTCCTTCAAGCTGTTAAACTTTTTGAAGGCACTTGCTCTGATACCAATTGAAGAACACAAGCTTATACTGAGAGGGGGGGGTGAACAGTATAAGACCTCTTTTTAACTTTATCTATCAATACAACTTTCAAACCATTAACATGCAGAATAAGATAGCAGTAATAACAGTAGTAAAACAGTGCACAAAAAGCAATCCACAAAGAGACACAACAATTTACGTGGTTCACCCAAGGTGGGCTACTCCACGGATAAAACTTTCCTCTAAAAGTTATATCAAAATCCTCTGGGAATCCTTCCCGATTACAATGTTTATGAGCCTCAGCTCAAAGGAGACACCTTCCCCTAATTCTGCTTTGCTAGTGATCCTCTAGAAGACCTCTATCTCCTTTGCCCTTAGCAAGTGGAACTCTTTCCACAGAAGACACCTGTCTTCCCTGCTCTGGCTGGAGATCTCTATCCTCAACTCTGTCACAGCAAGCTGGTCCTCTTTTCTACACCAAAACATAGTCCTTCGGTCTGGCACAATTGTCCTCTTCCTCTGTTCCTTTCTGCACTTGGTTGAAAAACAACTTTTCACTGCCTGTGCAACTATATCAGCACAGTATTCTCAAATTACGGTAGCACTATCTTCTCAACTTTTGCAAAAACATAGTAGTGTAATCTTCGCAAAAGGCAACAGCACTATCTTCTCAACTTTGCTTCTGCTCTGTTGCACATTCACCACAGCGCAGTAATCGCACACTCTATTTTTACATAGTCTGTGTAAATACTGCAATGCTCGATCGCACAACAACTTATGCGCCTATGTGCAGCCACTGCAGCTCCCTCTTCGCATCGTCTGCTTCTCCTTGATCGAACTTCTTCCTCCACTCTACTTCTACAAAAGTTGCACTTCAAAACGCACACTTCGATCGATTCGATACGACTGCTCTTTGCGCACAGCAGACTTCACTTGCGCAAATTTGACACACACATTCGACACTTGAAACTCGAAAATAGTCCTCCTTATATAGCAATAATTCATGATTAAATTATTGATCTTAGTCGGCTGTATATCCTTGAAACAATCGTCGGCTGCACAACCTTACACTTCATCGACAAAGGTTAACTTCGATGGCTTCAACCGCCTCTGCTGTTCTATAGCTTTTCTATCGCGAAACTCAAACATGTCACGATATCGCTATGCCTTTGTCTATCGTACACCTTGTATTACTTGTTGTCATGAAATCGTGACACTACTGCCTGTCGTGCGCCTTCTTTGGTTTGTTGTCGCGAAATCGCGACACTACAGCCTGTCGTACACTTTCGCTAGCTTGCTGTCACGAAATCGTGACACTACAGTCTGCCTTATGCCTTGCTTGAGCCTGTTGTCACGAAATCGTGACACTCCCTGACTTTGTT
The DNA here is from genome assembly GCA_028583015.1 of Wollemia nobilis. Classification (NCBI taxonomy): domain Eukaryota; kingdom Viridiplantae; phylum Streptophyta; class Pinopsida; order Araucariales; family Araucariaceae; genus Wollemia; species Wollemia nobilis. Next base: position 145,842 of record JAQPPZ010000613.1, on the reverse strand, counting down.
GACGTCATCATGATTCTTGTCGCGAAATCATGACGCTTTAGTCTGCAAGGCCTTCCTCGCTGCTCTTGTCATGAAATCGTGACACATTTGCTTTTGCTGATGTCATCATGATTCTTGTCACAAAATCATGACGCTTTAGTCTACAAGGCCTTCCTCGTTGTTCTTGTCATGAAATCGTGACACATTTGCTTTTGCTGACGTCATCATGATTCTTGTCGTGAAATCGTGACACTTCTTGCTTCTTCAACCTTTCCTCGGTTTGCACTAGCGAAAATGGAACATGTCGTGAAATTGCGACGCTTTTCTTTAAGCACTTTCTCTACTCGCGAAACTGGAACATGTCACGAAATCGCGACGCTTTCTGCATTCATACAACTTTATTGAAACTTGTCACGAAATCGTGACACTTCCTGCAACTCAACTCTGCCAACTCAACTTGTCACGAAATCACGACAGTTTTCCTAAACTTTCTCTCTCCTCAAACATGTCACGAAATCATGATAGTTTTTCCAGCTTTGCCTTCCAATGCTTTCTCTCTCCTCAAACATGTCACGAAATCACGATAGTTTTTCCAACGCTTTCTCTCTCCTCAAACATGTCGCGAAATCACGATAGTTTTTCCAGCAGCCTGCAACCTTTTTCTAACTTATCTTTTTTTGGATTTTTGGCAACTGGGCTACTCTGATTTTCTTGGAGACTTACTGACCAGCTGAAACCTTCAACAAAACACATACTTAGACAACTAATCAAATTGCTTCAAGAACTCCTTGACATCAAAGACAACAACTACCAAGAGCTTCTTTGACATCAATGACAACAACTATACTTGAGCAAAGGCAATGTACTCAAGATACCCAAAATTGCCAACACATTGAATATGCTTGAAAAAGTTGAAGATACCCATAGAATATCCCATTGAAGAACTTCCATATTTGGAAGAGATAGAAAAGGTTTAGCATAAATCTTGTTCCTGAAGTAATAGATTTTAGAGATCCAAGAAGGATATCTCATTTCTAACTCTTCCACATTAGAAGGTTGAATAAAAGGTCTCATTAGTAATACAAGAGAAGCTACAAGAGTGAAGACCCAAGAGTAGAGGTCTCAAGGAGAAACAAGGAGAAAGCTTGGTGATCCCCATTGAAGGAGATTTAGAGAAGGCCATTTAAATAAGTTCCTAGGGGAACTCATTAGAGAAATTTTCCACTAAGGAGAAGTTCCTGATAAAGGAATTTTTTGGGACAATTGTCACCATCTCACAACAAGTCAAAATGGAGATAGATTTGGATAGGAGCTTGCCAAATTTTGGAGGAGATTGGTGAAGACATCAAGACTTTCATACTCTTGATAAGAAGGCCTATATAGGAGTTTGAAGGAGAAAGGAGCCAAAATTTACTACAAAACCTAAGAGGTTTTAATATTGTCTTTGAAGGATATGAGGCTCATTCAGATAAAGGAGGTTTGCTAAATATATAGATAAATTTTGAAGGGTTCTTGAAGAAAATCTTATCTGCATTTTGGAAGAGTTCCTTACCAAATTTTTGAGATTCAAGGATAAAATTTTAGTAAAACATTTGATTGCAAAATGGTAGCAATTAGGACAAAATTACTATCTATAAAATATTAGATTTACAAAATACATTATGAAGGGTATTGAAGTCAGCTACCATAGTTTCAAGGCAGCAGGTTAGAGGGTTTTAAAGTTGCAAATAGGTAATATAGAGAGCTATTTCAAATAGCCAAGAAGAGATACAAATTCATCCAATTAAAGGTAGTAATAAGGTGAATCTCTTCATCTACAAATATTTTTATGGTAAGCAACTTGGGTGCAATTAGGTTCATTAATTGAACTTTAATTTAATTCATTATCAAGTTCCATTAAGCACCATATTAGAGTTTTTAGAAGTTGCAAAGATAAGGTTGCATATTATAGTCTTCAAGAGATTGAAGAAGGAATTATATTTTAATATTTATACCTGCACATTAAAATAAGAGTTAGATATCCTTTTACAAAAGGAAAATATCATCTTCCTATTAACTAGTTAAAATAGAGAAGACATTACTTTTAAGTTAAAGTTGTAGAGTTTATTAGTGCTTTTGAGAGTTCTTCAAGACTTATTAATAGTGCATCTTACAAGTTAATTTAGAGCGGAAATAAGGTGAGATTATTTTTGCACTACTCTAGTTATCCTTAATTGCATTCAGTTGGAGATATTATTGGTGCTGTCAGGATTGATCAAAGGAGAAAATTAGTGCATTGAACTAGTTACTCTCAAATGTTATTATGTGCATTGGTTGTTAAGTTTAAAGTAAAAAAACAAAGAGCACAAATAAGCACACTATAAAAGTTTATAGAGACACTATTTAGTACACAAAACCTGTAGCATATCTTGGTGAAAGTAAGTCACCAAAAGGAAGGCAACATAATTTGCTCTCAAGAAGCCATTGTAGACACCCAATTTTGACACACTAGTCAAAACTTCACAAAACTAGTCGCAAACATCCCAAAACTGCCTAAAACTTATTACAAATACTAAAAAACCTCAATTTGACCACTTCCAATCATTTTTGGCATCATTTTTCATCTTTACCAAATTTTCCACTTTGACCAAATTTGCTAGTGGTAAATTTGACAAGTTGACTGGCAAGTTTGCAAAAATACGAAAATTGAGTCTTGACATCTAGAATCAATTCTGACAAAATTCATCACTCCTACAAAATTTACCAATGGAAAAATTAGCTAGTGGTAAATTTGGAAAAATTTTAAATTTCATAGCTTATAAAGTCAAATTTTCCTCCTTACCAAATTTGCCACCTGGGTCACCAAATTCTCTAGTGGTGAATTTGGTCGACAGTGATGAAGTTGGCCAAAACAACCTAGAATCTTCCACATAAACTAGAGAGGCATATATGGACATCCTCTAAACTATGACATTTATTTTACATGCTCCAGCAAGGTCTCAGATGCATTGGTTTGAATTTGATCTTAACATTTCTCCCTTGAAGTCGCCTCCCAAATACTATTTAAGGAGGCCATGGAGAAAGAATTCAATAAGACTTTCCACTGTAGAAAATATCTACCAATATTTCTAGCATCCTCTCTTTCAATAGCATTTTCTATTTCTAAGCTTCCCTCAAATATTTCTAAGTTTTCATCAAGCATTTGGAGCATTTTGTGAGCATTGAGAGCAATTCAAGCAAGGCAACGAGGATTTTGGGGTAATGATGTCACCTTTGGAGATAATAAAGAGATATCCTAGATTATTTCTTCTCTCCTCCCACCTTAGATTCATTGCATTTTGTCCTCTAGGTTGTAGCCTTGCTAACTTATCCTTTTTTATGCATTTTACATTTTATGCTCTAACTTCTCTTGCAGGGTTCTAATCCTTGTTTTTGGCAACCTCTAACATTATTTTTGCAGCCATTTAATAGTTTTTGGTAGCATTTTTCTTCAATAATAGCATCCCCATTTCATTTCTAATACCTCTTTTGCATATTTATTTATATTTACATTCATTTTACTATCATATTTTGGTCATAATCCTCTATTTTGCAGGGCCTTGTTGCATATTCTAACATATATTATGATTATAATATTTTTTCCCTCTTATCTATAGTCTTATTGCTTATATATATAAGATACTAATCTTTTGTTTTCCTCCATGATATTTTAGTTTTCATACTACTTTCATTTTGAAGCATATAATTAAACATAGTCATTAACTTTCCAATTCCTCCTTCCATGCATTATATGCAGCTTTACATTATATCTACATAGCAAGTTTTTCTTCATCCTTTAAGGAAATATGTTGATGATACAAAGCCATTATTTCCTTGTATCTCACATCATTTTGCCTAGCTTCAAAAAGCTCCACACCAAAGCTCTCTAATTTTTCAAAATAGTCATTGAAGCACTTCCTCTGCCTTACCCATTCGAGCATTCATTTAGATATTAAATTGGTAAATAATTTGCATCAATATTTGTCCATATTGCACTTAGATCAGTAACAAACAATATTATGAACATTCCTAATAGATTTGTGTGTATTTTCCACTCCATTGCACTCTCATGTGATTGAATTTTTAGTTATTTTAGGAATTTTAATTATCTTTGCATATATTTTAATTTTAGTCCTTAAATTCTTTGTTTCTACGATCTAATCCTCTGATTTTAATAGTTAAAAACTTAGTAGATATTGTTAGGATCCTTCCCTTTTAGTTTTGTCCCAAAACATTGTAAAAATTAATCAAAATCAACCTATGAAACTCTCACAACCTATCCCAGGACCAAATTCACCACCTTGAACTGTTAGTGGTGAATTTCACAGCTTGAAAGACACAGTACCAAACTCACCACTCAAACCAAATTTGCTAGTGGTGAATTTTGCAGAACTAGTGGCAAATTTTGCAACAGGCCAAATTCCACCCCACAAGGAAAGCATACTCATTAATTTCATTAAAATGGGGTGTGATCAGCTATCTAGACAATTTTTCTACCCTATCCAACTCTTAGACAAGCCCCCCATATCATAAAACCTAAATTTTTTAGTGTTTGTGTGCAAATCCACCAAATTTTCCACCCCTATGGTGAACTTGGTAGTAGTGGTAAATTTGACACTTTCAATGTTAAATTTGGAAAACAAGCTCTAGGAGAGGTAATTCAGCCACTTGGCCCTACCTTATCTCTACAATTTCAATTTCTCTATGTTTTATTTCCTTATTTTTGTTGTTTTGTATAAGAAATTACATTTACTTTGGGAAATTAAAGAACCTTAACTAGAAACCCTAATCATTTACAAAGTCTTACAATTTCTTTATAAAACATCTCTAAAATAGTCAATTAAGGAACCTTAGGCTAAATTGTAGCTTCTTCATCATTTTCAAGTACATAGGCAAAGAATAAAAAATCATTTAGTTGCATTTAGGCTAACTTGTCTTCTTGCACTTCTTGTTTTACCCTAAAAATAAAAATCTCCCTAGTTTAGCTCATTTAAACTTTAAAGGCATATAGGTTAGCTCTTATTTGAATGCATTTGTGTGATTTAATCTTTTGCATTGCATTTAGATAATTCTTGATGATTTAGATTTAAATAACTTTCAAGGGTCAAAAAAAAGTTGGATAGAAAGAGATCCAAAACATTAGGTGTTTTCTTTGAATAAATCCATTAAAACATTGACAAAACAATAATTACATTGACTTACACACAACCATAGGAAAAAACATTGAGTAGGAGTCTAGTTGTGTTAAGGACCTTTTTATCCTTAGGGTCTACTTTGGAAAAAGACTCTCAAGTTGGGAAGCAAAGATTCTAACGAATATTTGCCATGCACACTTGACTTTAAATTAGACTTAAAGTGAAAAGAGCACAAAGTTTTCCCACCATCTACATATTTGGTGAACCTGACGTGAAAACGTCTTTTGCCTTAACTAAGATAAATATTTGTTAAACTTAAACAAGATCATCTAATTTTCTTTCTTAGCTTACATCACATTAAATTAATATAACAACAACATAACCAATTTCTAATCCTACTAGGAGAAGGATAATGTCCCCTTGAGTAAATCAAAGTATGAACCTTAGGGGAGAAATATTCTTTGGAAAGTATATCATGATAGGGAAGGTTGTTTATCAAGGTGACATAAGGATCTCAGATATCTTCTCTTCTTTGCTATAAGTACTCTGGAAATAAAACTCTGATAAATTAACCCCCTTCAAACTCAAAATTTCAAACCATGTCTCAACATCCTTACAACACCCAAAATAAGGGTATACTTGCTACACCTCATGAGGGATCTTCTCATGAATAAATTGAACAAGAAGTAAACCCTTGGTCACAATAAGCACCTAGGGAACATAAAAAAATTGTTGAACAAATTCCTTTCCAAACTATAGACCATGTCAAGGAATACATTAAAAGAAACAAGGACATTTTTTTAGTTGTTCTTAGAGATGAAATTAGAGAGCAAGTTAAAAAGTAATCCACCACAATGCATGATAATATCAAATATTCTAACGATCAATCAATTGCTACTCAAATAAATAAAACTTGAAACAACTTGGCAAGTCTTAATGTGGCTATGGCTCAACCTACCAATTCTACAATACCTCCAACCACATCTATGGGGATCCCTACTACAGAAAATCCATTCTCAACTGATGATACAATCAATACTACAAATATTTTTTCTACTCATGACATGGGATTCAACCAAGTTCCTCCTATCATAATGTCAAGTCAAAACTCTTCAACTCTCATGAACATACCTTTTATGTTGTAAACCTTTTCTCAACCACATACACAACCAGTAATAACATTACTAGTAAATCCTTCATCAAATGATATCCAAGATATCAACACTAAAATCTTATATTTATAAAATAGGGAGTCTAAGTTTAAAGAACTTGAGCATCAAATTGCCTCTCTCCAAGGAACATATAAATTAAAATACTCTTTTGAAGAATTATACAATGAGTCATTAGACCCAACCATCCTCAACCACCCATTTCCAAAGAACTTTGAAACACCTAAATTTTAAATGTACAATGGAAAGCAAGATCCCATTAACCATCTAAGGTTATTCCAAATAGCTTGTAGTGACATAAATCATGATGAGAAACTTATCCTTAGGCTATTCCCTAAAAGCCTTAGTGATTTATCCTTATAATGGTATTTTCAAATGCCTTGCCACCCCATCACAAAGTTCAAAGAACTTATGGAAGCATTCATTAAACAATTTTCAATCTACATAGAAGATAAGGTTACCATAAATGACCTTTATCAACTTAAACAATCTAATAATGAAAAGGTTTTGGATTTCTTAGCCAAATGGAGAGGTTTAGTAGGAAAACTTTGAGATATTCCTCCTCCTAAATAACTCTTACATATTTTTATATGAAACCTTTATGAATAGTTGGCATATACCTTGGTAATAACAAACCTAACCTCCTTCGAAGAAGCCATCAACATGGCTAAAAAAGTAGAATCCATCCTCATAAGATAAGGACAACTCAACTATAACAAGAAAGAGGATGAAAAACCCCCTAATAAGGGGTAATACAAAAACAATTATGTCGTAGGAAACAATGTAACCGAATCTCGTTAAAACAATAACATAAACACTACTCATAATGCTTCTCAAAATTTGGTCATCCAAAGAGAAGAAAAATCCCAAATGCAATACATGAATACCAGATAAATTCAAATGAATATGTTAAAAAGGATCCTTGAATCTAAATTAATATAACTTTATCCTATTAGGGCTTGGGACCTATCCAAGGGAGCACCTTTTTGGTATAGGCAAGATGAATATGGTGAATTTCATCGAATGGAAGAACACACTACAAAAAATTATAAAACTTTAAAGAACATTACTCAAGACCTTTTTAAGGAAAGGAAAAGTGGCGTTCAATAAAATGGAAAATCCCAACAAAGGTATGGGGATATTTCAATATCCCTTGCCAATGTATGATCAAAAATCACCCAACTTCATAGGCACCTTTCGTTTATCTAGGTCTTCCCATGCCATAACTAGGAAAAAAGCAAATAATCAGTCCTCAGACCAACCTCCCTTGGTCATACCAAAAATAAAGATCAATTTCCCTAATAAATTACCTTTAGTGCTCACACCTCAAAATACCTTACATACATTCGATCTCTATCAATAATTAAAGGAGGTACCCACAAAGATCTCCCTTTTAGAATTACTAAAAACATCACCTGCTCATAGAAAAATATTGTTGAAACTCTTAAGTGAACAAGAAGTCCCCCAATACATATCTCCAAATGATATCATCAACATGGTTGGGTTAACTAGAATTAACAATGTTATATTAGCCTTCCAAGAGGAATATACTCCTCTTAAAATTATATTAGGGGATTCTCCTATTTAAATCATAACTAAAATAGGCGATAAATATATCAAGAGAGTCTTGGTAGAAAATAGATTATTATTGAATGTATGCAACGTCAAATTCTTGCAAAATTTTTACTTAACAAAAAACTTGTAAAAATAAGACCTCATCATTAGAGCCTTTAACAACGAAGAATGAGAAGTAATCGATACCATCACTCTACCTATCAAAGTAGGGCCTCATATCCTAAATTCCCTCTTCTATGTCATATCATGTGATGTGATCTATAACATACTCCTCATAAGACCTTAGATACATGCTATGAGGGTATTACCTTCTACACTACATCAATGTTTGAAATATGAGTATCAAGGGAGGATTATCCATGTCCTTGGAGATCCATAACCTTTTACCATGTGCAACTCGATCGAACTACAAGAGATTAATCTTTGCCCTTCCATACAATCAACTAAGTCAAGCGATCAACCAAAAATAGATAAAGGAAAAAAAATATTAGAGGAACCTCTCATAAACTTAGAGGACATTCCCCAATCATCCTCTTCCAATGATCAAGTCAACTTCATTCATAAAAAACTATATCCCTTCATAGAAATGATAAGTATGATTATGTCTCCCCATGATATAGGCATGCCTAATATAAAAGGACTTAAAATCCAAATAGGATCTTGTACTTTCATCCATGGGGGAATTGCCCTTGATGAAAATATCCTCAAACATAACCTCATGCCTAGTGAATGAACATTTTCCAAGTACTTTATGTCACCTTTATTTTCTGTAGCTCAGCAAAATCTTTCCACCATGGGTTATCAAGGTAAAGGCTTAGGTCACTTTGAACAAGGTATTAAAGAACCCCTAGAAGTTGAACCTTGGCCAACACAATGTAGGATCAGATTCATCCCTAGCAAAAATTAACCTTCTCCTATATCGAAATAAGAAGTCAAGTATTATTATCCTGAGTCAATACATGGCTCCCAATAGGGTGATAAGGATGAAGAAGAACTATGGCCACTCCTTAACCAAACACCCCACAAAACCATACGATTTGGTAGCACCAGAATTAGTTCATCCAGAATCAATAGCAACCAAATAAAGTCTCAAAATTATTTGGATGATCATCATATAGAATAATATCTCGAAAAAATCTTCAACTTAAACTTAGCATAGCTTTCTGAGTTGGAACAAACATATATGGATATACAAAAATTTAAATATTTAGGGATAATAGATGGTCCTCTTCATTTTGAGGATGAGTCACAAGCCCTAATTGAAGAGACCATAGAAGTCAATATAGGAATAGACCAAGAACCTCATCTTATCAAGCTTGGAAAATTCCTGACCCAAGAATAACAAATAGAATATACAAACCTATTAAAAAAATTGACATCTTCGCTTGGGGATACGATGACATGCCAAGACTTGAACCTTCACTGGTAGTCCATCACTTAGTAGTACACCCCGATGCCAAACTTGTTAAACAAAAAATTAAAAAAAATACATCTAGGAGTTGCTCTTTTATTAAAGATGAATTGCAAAAACTCTTAGATGTTGGCTTCATAAAGGCCATAGATTATTTGGATTTGATATCCAACATCGTTCCTATCACCAAGAATAAAGGATCCATTTGAATTTGCATCGACTTAGGGACATTAAAAATGGTTATCCAAAGGATGATTTCCCTCTACCAAATATAGACATGATAGTAGACTTCACTATAGAGTCTGATATGTTATCCTTAATGGATTGATTCTTAGGCTACAACCAAATCAAGATGGCACTAGAGTATCAATATAAAATAAATTTTACTAGCCCTTAGGGAACTGTCTACTATCAGGTCATGTCATTTGGCATTAAAAATGTAGGAGAATCATATCAAAGGGCTATGACATATATATTTCATGATATTGTGCATAAAATTGTAGAAGACTACGTATATGACATCTTGTATCGATCTCAGAAAAGATAAAACCATTTTTAAGATCTTAGATGTATCTTTGAAATATTATGATATTATAGAGTCAAGCTAAAATCCAAAAAATGTATTTTTGGGGTAACATCAAGAAAAATATTGGGATTCATTGTATCCCATCATGGGATTGAATTTGATCCCTCTAAAATCAAGGTAATAACAAACATGCTATGACCTACAAACCTAACTGAATTGTGAAGCTTACAAGTCAAATTACAAGTCATTCGTAGATTCATATCATAACTCGTAGATAAGTGTAATCTTTCTAAAAAAAATTGAATAAAGGAATAAAATTTGAATGGGATGAAGGATGTCAAAATGTCTTCAAATATTTAAAAACCTATCTCTTAATACCACCTATCTTGGTACTGCAAAACCTGAATTAGCTACTATTGTTATACATAGCGGCTATCGAACATGCTCTTGGAGCTTTACTAGCCTAATATGATGAACAACATCAAGAGAGAGCAAACTACTACATTAGCAGAACCTTAGTAAACTATGAAACTTGCTACACACCACTAGAGAATATTTATCTAGTATTTTTCATCTCATCTCTCAAACTAAGGCACTGCATGCTTAGTCAAAATACTTACGTCTTAGCAAGGGTAGTGTAGATAGCTAAAAAGACCATACATCCATACAAAGAAATGCAAGATTGAAATGTAGTAAATCAAATGTAACCACAAAAATAAATAACCACATAAAGAATGATGGACGATGCCCTTTTATTGATAATATCTTGTTCTTTTACAAAGAGGTTACAAAGAAGATCCCCTCTGAAGGATCACTACCAATCTTTGATACAATTGATTACACATAAAGCCATTTTGGATGTACTACACAAGATATTTTTGGCATCCCAAAAACTGATTTGGGAAGGGTTTCTTATGACCTCCATGATGTAATATGGTGAGGAATGAATCTTTATGTTGTTTAGCTCCTTGCAAAGACCTATAATCTACACACAAAGAAACTTAAAAGGCATCAATAGCATATGAGGAGCCTTTAAAGATAAGGCCCATATCCATGATAAGGAAAGCAATAAAGAAGCTAAAATACAGTAAAAAAATGCATGAAAATGAAATTAAACTATGTAAAATAGTAATTGAAATGCTACTAAAATTACTAAAAGCAAGAAAACAAGGAAAATACGAAGAAGATGAAGGTTGTTCATCATCGTTAATAAGGATTGTACTAGTTTTCTCTGACGATCTATTAACAAGGATGGATTGATATTTTATGATGTATGGGAATCTTCTTGGTTGGAAATTCCTCTTAGCCTCCCTCCTTTTCATCATTGTGACCTCATTGGATAGATTTTTTATAAAATATTGTAGCTCACGTAAAGTAGCTACTTGGGATTCTAGAGCAGGAAATGCATGTACTATAGGTAGTGCAGGAAGAGCAGGTATTACAAGGGGTGTAGGTATTACTGGTACCACAGGTGTGCTAGGCCATTGGGAGAAACCCATGGAAGGTAATGATGTTGCATAAGTAGGCACTGGTACAATCAGGTGTGGTTGACCATTAGGGAACTCTAGAAATATAGGCATAACTAGCTTGGGAGGTAGTATACCTATAGCAATAAGGATTTTTTTTGCTTTTGCAGCTTCTTGAAATATCTAGGGAAAAGTTAGAATGTTTGACTATATTATCATAAATCCCAAGTATGAACTAAATGCCCTTAAATAATAATAGACAGTTTATTCGTGGGTTGGTCTAAATCCGTCAAGGAATATCTACCAGGTTCAACTGAATTTGGTATTAAAATCTATAATATCCTCTTGGGTATGTCTTTGTATTACCATGAACTGATTAAGCATTGAAAAGGGGTCTACTTTTTCATTAAAATCCTCTATTAATTTGAATGTCATATTGTTCCAAGAGTTTATGCTTCTAGTGGATAGGGTTCTATACCAATAAAGTAGTTTTCCTTTTAGAAAAATGACCAACAACTTAAATATTCACATCTTCTAGTGGATAGGGTTCTATACCAATAAAGTAGTTTTCCTTTTACATCTTCTTCTTGAATATTATGCACAATAGCTAATGAGGCTACATCTTGAACATGTTCATATGTTATTTTCCCGTACCATCATAGGTTGGAAGGGCTTTTAAGGTTGCTAATGGAATGGCATGTTGATTAGCTAAGTTGAGAGGTCCTATATGATTCCAATTAGGAACACCTAGATTTTGATTATGTGTAATTGATACTTGAGGTAAATCAGGTACTTGAAGTATAGACATTGACTGAATATCACTGTGATTTGATTTTAGTTCTTGAATGGGAATAGATGCCTCGGTAATGAGTTTAGGTTGATGCTTTCTAGAAGATAGTTTCTAGAACTCAACTGGTTCTTTTGAGTTGATAGTCCTTTGTCTTGTAATCATGAAAACTATAGGGCTGGTATGGCTTTCTAGTTTTGTCTTTCAATTAAGTTTCTAGGAGATAAGGTAGACTAGAAAAATTAGAGTATGACCAATCCTTTACAATTATCCAAATTTGTGGGAAGCATCCCATCGAGCGTACCAAAAATTATTGGTCAAAAATTTGTTTAACGATAAGGATTGTGTGCCCACAAACCTTGACCAACTTTAAATGGGCCCAAGATTGAATATCTCAGGGTCAATATCCAAAGAAGACCGGCTCCTTGAAGGTCCTAACTAAATGTTCAAGGAAAAGGAGAGAGGGAAGGTTAAAGAAAACATAAATCTATAACAGAAAGTGGTGCAAATCCAATCGCATCAAGATACATGCCTGATAAGCCTAAAACATTAACAATATTTATGGACTACCTAACATACCAACCACTATTTTCATTTACAATTCACACACCTTACTCTACCAAGAATTTTAGAATTAAGGAACCAGTAACCTAATACAGATAGCAGAATTAAAGCTAGTTCATTCACTTAACCATAGAAAAAATAATTAGCAGAGTGAAATCATACATACATGAAAATAATTGAAGGCTAGATAGTAATCTAAATATATTGCAGTGTACTTTAAGCTATACATGGAGGTTGTAATTATTGGAGAGTTGACCCCTAAAAAAGCATTACAATTATGTATATATAGCCCCTTTCAAGAGCAGGATTTTCCTTTTTTGAATGTCAGTATTCAACTTATATGAGGGATTTCCTTAGTGATTGGTTTGACACAGATAAAACATCCCTCACTACATCCGGATGAAGATTACTGACATACCTTGTCAGGTTCTTCTTTTCAAGTTAATACAATTAATGGTGCTACTCCTTCTACATGCCTCCATATGGTTCAAAGCATTTGCCTTGTACCAACTCCTTAGCGTTCAACTTTTGTACCTATATTGATTCATAATTAAATTCATTCATGCATTTTATTCTTAGAATTGGTAATTAAATCATCTTGGTGGGAGGAAGAATTTTGAATTAAAGTAGCTCCCCTCATGGCCAGGTCTTTTACATATTTATTACCTGACAAGACAAAGCTTCGAATTGGATGCACATTTAAGTCCACTTCTTTCCTCTTGATTCTATCTAAATTACATCGCACTAGGATGGGAAACTAGGAACCCTTGTATATTTTACTCTCTCTGTGCCTTCTACCTTCATTATGGCTGAGTGAATGTTGGACAGAACTTTGGATCCACTTCATTTCTTTTTTGTTTCCCATTTTTTTTCATCAGGGTTTGATATTCTAGGTGGGAATACGGGGTTCTCTTAGCCTCTCTTATCATCCCATTCACTCGTCTAGTTTCTTTCCTTCAAGGTGGAACTTTACGAATGTTCATGATGGGGGCCACCACCTATTCTTTCATCGCTGGTGTTTTCTAGCTGACATATTCTTGATGGAAGTTTGGGACAATGAATGGTATGGATGCATCTTACTTTTTCGTCTAGCCTTTTCTGAATCTCTTCTTTGAAATAGCTCCCCCTTTTCTTCTATTCTTATTTTCTCCTTGATCAAAATAGTGGGTGCGGGAAAAAATCACCCACACTTCATTATCCTCCATTCTAATTTTACATCTAGGACCTTATTTGTGTTTCTTATCCTCCTTAATCTTAATCCTCCTTTTCATTTTAGTCTACATACTTTTTCTTCTCAAATCCTGACCATAATGTTTTTTTGTATATTTTCTACTATGTTTTCAACTTTAGTTGGAACTTTAAACATAGATAAGAGATTTACCAATATGGCTTGGAGAGTTCTTCTTAGTAGTTGAATCTTACCTGTCTAGCTTAATAAACTTTCTTTCTAGAAAACTAAGTTTGATTGAAATTTATCTATCAACATGTCCCAAACTTGATCTTTACACAATCCAGTAAACATTGGTATTTCCAAATATATAAATGGATGGTTGAGATATTATATCCAAATTCTACTATCCTTCTTTGTCAATTCTCTAAAGTTTGAATTAAGAATACTTTACTCTTTTCCATGTTAATTATTTAATGGGATTCCTTTACATAGATTTATAATCATTTTGAACTCCCTTGCTTCAACCATCAAAGGTCTCCCAAGCAAAATTATGTCATTTAAAAACTATTGGTGAATGATACTTCTTATGGATATGAAGGTTTGTACCCCATTTAATGCTCCTAAATATTTTGAAACATCTATACATCTACCTAGAGCTTCTACCATAGTTATAAAGAGGTAAGGCGATAGTAGACCCCCTTGCCTTAGATCCATACTACTCCCAAGGAACCCTACCAAAGAATTATTTAGAATGACTAAGAATATTGGTCCTCTTAGTCACTCGTCTTCTCCATATCCTACTAAACTCAATCTTACCAAAAAATTTATCAAGAAAGCACCAATAAACCCTATCATAGGATTTTTTCATGTCTAACTTAAGGACCATTCCTTCCCTCTTACTAGTTTCCACCAAGTGCATAGTTTCATGAAGTGTAATAACTCCATCAAATATTCATTCCATTCACAAAAAATCCTTGTTGTTATGCAATTGTCTATAGGAGGACATATTTTAACCTTTGTGCTATTACTTTATATTTGATCTTATAATTTGCATTACATAGGCTTATTGTTCTAAAGTCCTTAAACTCTTTCAAGCCATATTTCTTAGTAATTAGCACTAAAAAGGTGTTATACTCTCTTAGTACTTTGTATGAATGTTAATATTATTGAACTACAACTATTACATCCTCCTTCACTATATTCAAAAAGACCTAAAAGAATCCTACCTGGAATCCATTCAGACCTAGAGATTTATCGTTTCTCAAGGAGAAAATTGGTTCCTTTACCTCCTCTTCACTCACATCTCTTAAAAGCTCTGCATTCATATCTCTTGTCATGAATGTTGGGATATGTTGAAGTATATCTTCCATAGCTACTTGGTCATCCTCCCTACCCTTCATTGGTAGTCAGCTAAAGAATTCAACTACCTCTTACTTGATCTACTTTTCATCTTTGACTACTCTATTCTGCAAGAGGATTTTAGTGATCCTTATAGCACTTTTATATTTTATGGTCTAGAATTTTGTATCCAATAAGTTTCCTCTCATGCCATTATAGTATGAATTTCTGACTAGATCTCCTTCTCTCTTATGTAGAGGACCTAATCATCCCACTTCTACTTCCTCCTTAAGCAAGCTAAGTTCCTACCTTAGGCTTTCCTTTTGTTTGAAGATATTTCCAAATACTACCATGTTCCTTTTTTCACTTCTCACTTCACATATTTGAGTTTCCCAACTAATATATGCATCCTAGATCCTTGGATAAAATACCTCCACCATGTCTCCGTTTTTCATAAATTTTTGGATGCTAAAGTCGTATATTTAAATTTGAAATGAATTCTACTCTTTCTTCTTAATTGCACCAAAATATCAAAGGATTATGGTTTTATCATATCCTTCGCATTGGTACTAATTGTTATATTTTGATGCAGCATGTAATGGGAGATAGCAAACACAAGATACAAAATAATATGAAATAAAGTAAATTTGCAAGATGACTAAAAAATATACTATATATAGAAATGATGGAGATGTTTACAAAAGTAGCTATGGAGGAAATGAACACTCCATGAATATAGCTACAACTCAAGAATGGGCATTGAGCATATTACACCCCATCACAATACATCACACTACTACATCATGTCACTTTGATCTACACTACTTCACACATATGTCTTCTATGTATATATTTTACCTATGGCCCTTTATATAGGAAATAATTTCCTTGGACAACACTCTACCTTGATGTACAAGGGATGACTTGCACATGTACAACTTACACTTTGATACTTATTACATTGCATTTAGTAACTAGATAAATTCCCCCTAAAGTAATCTATTGTCCTAAGTGTACCAATAAAGGTGCATTTACATTATCCAAATGATGTAACAGTCTATTTATAACACCCCCTGTATTACATAATTTAGATATTGCAGACTTTAGTTTTCAATGTGGATCTTCTTCCATATGATGATCTTTGACTTGTTTAAGCTCAATATCCTTGTCTTCTATCCAACCAATTTTATTTTTCTCTTTGTGAGTGTCTTCATTTGGTTCTGAATGATGATGACTGAGTAGAGCATGGTGTACTTGTCTTCTCATCTTCTTGAATTTGATTCTTCTATGCTTTCATTTTTGATGTATTGGTTCTTCATTTTCTTGAACTTGTTTCTTTGAAAATATGTTAGCATCATTATGAAACATCATAATATTCTGTGAGATTTTCATTGAATCTAGGATATACGTATTTTCAAGGATTGTTTTTGTTGCTTTTATTTCAGTCTATTTCATAATGAGACATGTATTGATTCCATCCATATATCCAAAGTTGCTCATGTAGTTGTCTTCTACTAACTTGCTTATTGAGATGAGATTGAATGTTAGTTTAGGTACATATAATACATTTTGTAGTAGAAGATCTAGAAATGATTTGCTAGGTGTTACACATCCATATCCATGTATGTGATAGGTTTGGCTGTCTAAAATTCTTAATCTATAGCCTTTATCATCTTCAATATAGTTGAACCATTGTATATTTTCTATCATATGATGACTTGCCCCTAAGTCTATATACCATATATTTTTGTGTTTTGTAGAATACTTTCTATTGGAGCAAATTCCACATCCATTATATGACATTCCTTTTTCCATTTGAAGATGTAGAAGAAATGAGATAGGATTTTCTTTGTTGTCAACCTTGTGACTCCCTATGTTAGGATATATGATTCCTAATTGAAGAAATGTAAGCTTTATTTAATAAAACCTTTAATAATACTTTTTTTTTAGGCTACCTTATGTCTCCCAAGTAAAGTGAGTATATGCTCCTAAGGATTTTTAGGTTATGAATAAAGCTTATATTTTGTAACTTGATAATCTATGATGGATGCTTGATATTACCAAGTTATTTTAGAATGCCTTATGAATACCTAGTATGCTATGGATAAGATATAGTGCTTTTGCATAATTATAGTTCAATATTGATTGATTTTTTAAGGTTTTGTAGAATACCAAAATCAATTCCTATTATCCCTTATTACTCCTATTGAAATAAGCACTATTTCCAAATTTTAAAGAGGTTATAATGTTGGATCTTTTATCTCCTTTTTGAAAGGAATGATACAATAATATTATGAATATCCAACCTATGACAAAACTCTCTTTATGAATAACCCTTTGGAAATTAGGTTAAGTGTATCTAATTTTCCAATTATATGGTTTTATGTAGTAGCCCTTATGATTCCCTACTCTTTGGATAAATTAGATTACAATTAATATTTACAAATATTCAATATTTATCTAAGTAGAAAACCTTATTACTCCTAGGTTTTATATTGCAAATATTTAATTTAATTTGATAAAATATTTCCCTTGATATATGGCTTCCAATGTAAATAAATTCATTTGATTTAACCCTTATAACTCCAAGGAAATAAAGCACATATTAATGGAAATAATTTTACCTTTCTCCTTGCAATGTTCAACGCTCATTTCAGAGAAGCTTGGACTGTTGTTTTTACATAGACATCATGGATGCTTTGGACGTATCCTCTAATGGAAGTGCTTTATGTTTAATGTGTTTCAAAACTAACATCTTTTCGTCTCTTCCCTTGACTTCGATTGCCTTGAGCATTAAATGCTCTAACACTTTCTTGATTGTTGCAAATCGATCCTTTTTTGCTCAGATGATTTGAGAATAATTTCTACATCAAAGAATTATTCTTGACTTTGGTCGTTAACATCCTTAAATGGAAGTGATTCGTCTCTTATGCACCAAGTGGCATGATTGTTTCCTTTGAGTGCTTGAGGAGAGTTTGGTGTCAACGAACGTTTTGTCTACCTTATTATAATGTAAAAACATTATGTTCTTTAGGGAAATGCTTGATCTTCCTCCTTGACATGTGTGCTAAATGCACCAAATACACCAGGTTGTTCATGTAACTCCTCCTTGAATATGAGCACTCTCTTGAATCGAGTGTTAGGGTTTCCCTTTAGTGAAAAAGTATCACTTTATTCTCTGCATGGACGTAGAACCTATTGCTGGTTTGAACGAATCCTTTGAGACCTTTCTAGCTTCGTAATTCTCCTCCTTTACCTTAGTTCATTTGCACAATCTTCTATAGGGATATAGAGGTCTTGACCACTATTTTCAACAAATGTACATGGAGTAAGTAGTACTCCAAATGGTCCTTCAACTTTCTTTTGCTTTGTATTTTATTTTTGCCCTCCTTACATAGTCTCTTTGCTCTTTAATGACGTGCTTCCATGCTTTTGTACATGTATATTATAGGTTTGGTCCTCTATAATGTGATGAGTATGATCCCTTCATATGGCTCTTGATATAGGCTTGGATGGCTGCTAGCATATGATTGCTTTCAGCTAATTTTTCCAGCAAGATTAGTGCCTTTGAGGTACTTCTGAATCTACCTTCTCTCCCTGTATAACCATATTAGAAATATTGCACTATCATGTAAATTAGTTTTAATACAAGATGACCTTGTTGCAATTTCTTTTGTACTCCTCTTTGTTGGTCATAAATTTTGGTTTTTGAGGTAGAATATGAGTGCAATATAGGGATTTGAGGTTGTCTCTAGATTAGAAATATTTCCCTATTTGCTTGGATATTTTATAAATGAATCCAAGCATGTAACCATATGATAGAAGCTTTATAGCAAAATCCACAATAACACCTAGAAGGGACTAGATCGAACGAGATCTACAATAAAATCACATAGCATAATCCAAGAGGATCTAGATCATATAAGCTCCATAACAAAATCCCATAGCTAAACCTAGGAGGGAACATATAAAATGATCTTTGCAAAAAAATCCCATAGCAAAACCTAGGAGGAATCTTTATTGCTCATAATAAGTTGATTTAGATCATGATCTTTAGGTTCATTATTAGATTACTTAGGCTGGATATTTAAAGTTAAGGAATTTAATGCACCAATGGCCATAGGATGAGAAGACAAAAATAAAGGAGAAGGATTAAGAGAGGGGAAAGGACATGCCTTGGGATTTTTTATTGTGATTTCCCAACAATAGGTAAAAGGTTTAGGACCGGTTGTTATATGAAAAATCATATATTGATACTAGTAATTGAGGAATTGATGTAACATACAAGGGATGGATTGTATTTCATGGATCCATGGTCATCCTATAAGAATATTATAAATAAAAATACAAGGTATAACATAAAAAAGAGTATTGAGGATATGGAGTCCAACTTTTAGAGGTAAGAACATGGTGCCACTAGCTTCATGTTCGTCATTGTTCAAATGCCATTATGATAAGGTCACATTTTTACATATCATGATTAATTAATACAATATTACTGATAAATTTAAGACTAGAAATATTGAGGGTTGAGCCATTATCAATGAGAATATTATTAATAATTTTATCATCAATATAACCTATGATATAGAGTTGAAGCTCTACAACTACAAGGGAGGAAGGGATGTCATCCTTATAAAATGGTATAGATGCATGGTTGACCCCAATGGATCCCACAATGTTGGGTATTTCACTACGATTGAGGTCTTGAGGGATAATGTTTTCACTTAATATCTTAAGTATGATATATCTATGGGTTAGAGAGGTTTTTAATAAGTCAAGGAGAGAAAATTTGGCTAAAGTTCTCTTAAGTTGCTAGTGAAGGTTGAAAGCCTTCTTGTTATTGTCTTGGGATTATAGGATCACAGGTGGTCTAATTTTATTTCTTAGGTGGAGGACTAAGGCTAGTCACACAGGTTGATCATATGGTTGATTCTTATTTTCTTATCTTGCAACAACATAAGCAAGTGAATAATAAATTGTACCAACCATTCCTTGATAGTGGAAATTGTTGGTTTAATTTTGATCATGGTTATGTAAGGGATCTTGAAAGAAATAAATATCTTGATTGGTGAAATATTTAGCATTGGATCTATTAAGAACAATTTGGTTGCCCTCTATAAGATCTTGGATAAGATTTAATAGGATATTATACCTATTATTGGTATAAACATTGATCCTATGGAAATCACAATGCTCATTAGAGCAATACCAATGAGGTTTATCCTCCATTATCTCTATAGGTTTTATGTGTGAGGTCTCTATAATATTGTCTTTGATGAGTATTTCTAAAATGGTCAAAAGAGGTTTATCCAGTTTGATGTAATTATGTTTAGAATTTTACTATTTAGACAAGACAAGTTTTTGTAAAGTGGCAATGACATTTACATTGTTGGTTTATCAAAATTCCATGACCTTGTCATCAATAATGTGCTTATTCTTGTATTTATATTTATGATCTAAGGAGGATTTTCCTCCATCTTCATCTTAGTAGGGTATTTTCTATGCATTTGGTCATATCGATCACCTCTTCAAAAAATATGTTAGTTGTCTCTAAGTGATAGACCAATGGTTCATGTAGATTGCCTATGAAAATGTCTAAAAGGTCATTGTATGGGTTAGGATATTGGATTCTTCCAACTATGGATTGCCATATTTCTAAGAATTCTATAATTCCTCATATTTGGTTTATTTGTGCTTATATAGGTCACCAAGGTGATCTTCTACTCAATGTATATTAAAAGTTGTTGAACAAACATTTCAACAAGGTCCTTAAAGTTTTTGAGGGAATTACATGGTATTTGATAATACCATTCAAGGGTAGGACCACTAAGGTTTTTGGAAAATATTTTTAATAGCAACATCTCATCATTTACAATGTCGCTACAAGTAGTTCAAAAGAGTATAAGGTGGTTAATTGACTCTTCTTTCCCTTTACAAATTTGAAATTATGTTATTTCAAATTTAGGAGGGAAAAGATGACTTGCTATTATAGGGTCAAGAGGTTGGTTGCATAGACAAACAAGTATTAATGTGGAACAAAATTCTAATCATGGAATATGCCACTAAACTTGCATCATCACATTAACCGATTAGAAAGCAAGAGGGTCAACCCCCCACACACATGCCAAAACTCGATGTTAGTAGGGGTGAGGAATCCCACATGAGCAGGACCAAGGACTTGCACCTTTAAGCCTGCTACCCCATTGACAAAGAGTATGACAAGTTGTGGGGATCATAAACCACTCAAGTCCCACAACACAATTAATTTGGGGTTATTAACACATGCACACACTACACTAACAAGGCAAATGTGTATTAATATGGAATGGAATTCCAATCATGAAATATGCCACTAGACTTGCATCATCACATTAACTTGTTATAAAGCAAGAGGGCCAGCCCCTCACACACATGCCCAAACTCAATGTTAATAGGAGTGAGGAATCCCATATAAGCGAGACCAAGGATTTACACATTTAAGCCTACTACACCATTGGAAAAGGGTATGACAAGTGGTGGGGCCCATAAACCACTCAAGTCCCACAACACAGTTAATATGGGATTATTCACACACACACACATTACACTAACCAGGGAAACATGTATTAATGTGGAGAAAAATTCCAATCATGGAATATGCCACTAGACTTACATCATCACATTAATCGGTTAGAAAGCAAGAGGATCAGCCTCCCGCACACATACCGAAACTCGATGTTAATAAATGTGAGGAATCCCACATGAGTGGGACCAATGACTTGCATCTTTAAGCCTACTACCCTATTAGAAAAGAGTATGGTAAGTGGTGGGGCTCATAAACCACTCAAGTCCCACAACATAGTTAATGTGGGATTATTCACACATGCACACACTACACTAACAAGGAAGTCAAGTAATAATATGGAACAAAATTCCAATCAATTAATAGACCAAGACATACGAGATTATACCTGTAAGAGTTTTCACGCTAGTACGATTGACCCACAACGCAAGATACAACTGGACATGCCAGTCATGATTGGTCTTACTTACCAACTCCTTGAGAATCTTAACTAAATATTTTTTGGATACTTCAACTTGACCATTACCCTAAGGGTAATATGGAGTTGACCACTTGTGTTGAATCTTATACTTAGCACAAAGCTTATGGACATCCTTGTTCTTGAAAAGAGTGTCATTGTTAGAAATGATAACTGAAGGAATCCAAGGGGGAACTAAGGTTATCATATTGCAAAATAATATGTTGAAGGGATATGGGGTCCCTCATACTCATTACTCCATTCCAAGCCATGATGATCCATGAATTCAACATAAGTAATAATTTTATCGTCATCAATTGCTAAGGGTTGGTTTTTATTAGGGATGTAACCTATGCCACATTGCCCAAGCCAAAGATCAACTTACAAAGGCTCTTGAATACCTTTATATTATGGCCCCAAATCCTTACATACATGTCTCATCCTAGATAGGATTTTCTTGGGAAGTGGGTAATCATTGGATAGATAACAATGGGTAAAGGCTCGCTCTACTGGAGGTGGGTTGCTACCATAGATATTTTATTCATGGGACATACCCATGTAGACAAAGGTATACATATTTATGTGTACTACTTCACCATTTTTATGAGGTAAACCCATAGTTTAGGGTGAAGGTGGAAGCTTAGCTAGATCTATAAGAGGACTATCATCGAGAAAATTAGCTTGATCCTATGATGAGATTATGATTGATGGATCCTCATTTATTTTGAAACTCTCAAACTTCTTGGTGATTTGAGAATTATGAGAAGAATTGAGAGGAGCATAAGAAGAAACTTTGTGAAGAGAAACAAATGGATAGAAATTGATGCTAGTTTGAGCTTGCTCAACCATTGAATAGTATTGGAATGGATGGGGTCACCCAAAATGGTGATAAGCTAATTTTGAATTCATACTTCAAACATTGATGAAGAGTAGAAGGGACACCCCTCATGGCATGAATCCAAGGGCATCCAAGAAGAATATTGAAAGATGAAGGGCAAGATACCACATAAAACAAAGTGTCTAAGATATTGGGTCCTACCTTAAGGAAAATGGATCAAATACCATAGGTCTCTTGGGACTCGTTGTTGAAATATTTTATGATAACATCAAATATTTTTAAGTCTTCCTCCTTTAATCCAAAATTTTAGAAAACAAATATAAGTGCATATGTTGAGGGAGGAACCATTTTCCACCAAGATCCTCTTGATGAACTTTTCCCAATATATCCAGTAATGTAAAGAGGAGAATCCCCTTGAAAATTTGAGGAAGGAAGGTTGTCATAATAAAAAGATATATTATTTATCCCAAGAGTATGTATAACATTAGTTGGATTACTAAGGGAAAGATCTTGTAGGATAAATTATTGACTTAGAAGCTTCATCAAGTATTTCCTATAAATAAAAGAAGTTTTTAAAAGCTCTAAGAGGGATATCTTGGTAGGTGTGTTACTTAACTATTTTTGAATGTCGAAGGAGAATTTTGGTTGTGGCTTTAACACTAAGGTGGGTTTTTCTATACTTGTACCCCTTTTTTGGATACTCTTGAGAACTAAAGGAGGTCTATAAGGTTCATTGGATGTAGAAATTATTTTTTGCTAAGATGGTTGAGTCGGTTGAGCTTGAGCTTGTTGCCTCATAGTAGTTGCTATTATACCAACCATGTTTTTGTATGGAGATGACACATTATGATATGGTACTTGATTAATCATCTATTGCCCATGATTGGGTAGAGTATTTTGGAATATCCCCATATATTTATTAGTTATGGGTGTTTGTTGAGTAGAAGGTTGATTACTTGGAGGGTTGTAGTTAGGGTTAGGCTAGTAGTCATCCATAACAATATGACCCTCATCTATTAAATATTGAACCACATGTTTCAACATCTTACATGATTTCATCATGTGTCCCTCCACTCTATGGTACTTACAATGTTGACTAGGCTTATACCAATCTATCATGATGTCAGGTTGCCTTATGAGAGGATAACTCACTCATCTTAGCTTCCAAAAGTTTCTTAAGAACCAATGAAATAGATTGGTTGATTCTAGTGGAACTCTTTAGTGGGGGTTTTTGAGGTTTTCTAAGTACCAACTTTTACAAGGTACTAGCAACATTAACATTGTTGGTTTACCTATTATTTGTTACCCCATCACCAATGACATACTTGTTCTTATATTGAGTTGACTTATTTGAATAAAAGCCTTCTCTAATTTTCTTACAAAATCTATTGCTTGTTCGAAAGAGGTAAATGTTGTTGTTTCCAACTCATATGATATATGTTCTTGTATATTTCCAATAAATATCTCTAGCATGTCTCAAGGAGAGAGGGTGTATCTTAAACATCCAACTAAACTTCTCCATCAAGATAAATTTTTTGAGAAACTTTCATCTTTACCTTGCTTTAGGAGATACAAATATTGAATGGTTACTCCTTTCTCCACATAAGCTCCAAATTGTTGAACAAATAACTCGGTTGTCTCCTCAAAGTTTCTCAAAGAATAATGAGGAAGTTGATATTACCATTCCAATACCATACCACCAAGACTTTTAGGGAATGTTTTTAGCAACAACATATCATCATATACAATATCATGGCATGTTGTTCTAAATATCCTTAAATGTTCTATTGTGTCCTTAGTTCCCTTATAAATAGGTAAAACTGACATTGAAAAATGCTTAGGGTAGGGCCTAGTGGCTACCATGGGATCTAGGGGTTGATTTCACATTTCCTTATAATTATAAGTGAAACTTGGAGCTTGTAGTGTATTCATTCTTAGTGCTAGTTGTTTCACTATACTTGTCAAACTTTGCATATTAGGATTGTTGTTGTGTAATACCACTAGATTCACTAAGGGTACATTATAGGTAGGTTGTTGAAAGGAAACTTGGTTAATGTTGGATGTATTAACACTGTTATGGTATGGATTATAGAATGAGATGTTTTGTGCAGTATCTTGTTATGGGATGTAATTCACATTTGGTGGAATGGAAGGAATGTTGAGATTAAAAGAACGAGAAGGAAATTGAACATTATGGTGAAATGAAATACTAGTTGGAGGAGGTTGTGAAATTCCCCAATATTGGTGGTTATTATAGTTGCATATGTAGGTTTATAAAATGGATTAACATGATGCTCAAATTGAAACAAAGTATTTACACAAATATTGAGATGCAAATTGGTTTGATGATGAGATGCTTCAACTTCTTCGAAGTGCGTGTATTCATCCAGGGCCTTATCCAAGGCTTGCTTGTTTTACCTATAAAAATGTAAAAAATGATTATATGATTTGAAGGTGAATTGACCATAAGGCCCTTCAATAGGATCAAAGTCCTCACTAGTCTCTATGTTCTCTTCTTGCTCCTCTAGATTAAGATTCTCCCTATCAATATAATCATCCTCATGGTATAGAGGATTATCTTCTAGTTCTATCATCTTTCTCTTACTCCTAAGGCTTGGGGCCATTGGATTAAGAGAAAGAGGAAGGGGAGAGAAAACTAACGCAAACAACAAAGGACATGATTTTTTTTATTAAGTTTTTGTTTAGTTTTTTCTAATCTATGATAAAAAAATTAAATGATCTTGTTTATAGTTTTAAAACAAAAATAAAATGAACAAAAGGAAAAGGTGTCCTAGATGGCCACTAAGGATGTGTTTCACATCGGGTTCACCAAAGATATAGATGGGGAAAAACCGCTTTACACATACAATTCTCGGTTGGATTCGTTAGGAGCCAAGGTGATCATGGGGGTATGTTGATTCCTCTACGCTTAAGGGCTTGTGAGATCGAAGGGTTCACTAGGAATGGTTTAAGGACTCGCTCCAATTTTGGGGTGGAAATATTTGATGTGTTTGTTAAAAAAACACCTATGTTTGGCCTTACTAATATCTAAACTAGGAAGAAATAAAGAACAATGCAAGGCAAACAGTAATGCAAGCAAACATAGACTATCCTAGAATGATTTTGATTTTAATGAGAACTAAAATGCTAGTTTTGTAAATAAATAAATATTTTATTTTTATCAAGGGTTCGAGAGAATTCACAAACACAATTTAACCTAAGATACAAACTATGTGCTTTTCTTTATTGATGCCTAGAAATAGATTCAAATGTTTTTCTTTTTATTTATGATATAAATTTGGAATAGGAATGGGCAAAAAATGAACAAAAGACACCCAAAAAATAGCCTAAAGATCTAACAAAATACTTACTCAATATGGTGGTTGATCCTAGCTTAAAACTTACGTCTGGATATATCCAACTGCTTTAAACCTATAAAAAGCTTTAAAACCCTTAGAAAAAGTTGATCAATATTTGGGGATATGCTTAGGCCAATATGTGACTGAGCTTAGAGGTACAATAGTCAATACTCCTTGGTACTTTTAGCTGATCGTTCGAAAGTAAAAGCAATTGTTGACCTTTGGGAAGCAAACAAGATAGAATGCAATGACATGAAACAGTGTAAACATAGCATGAACATAATAAAATATGACTAAAATGAAACATGCAAGAGGTGAGCTAGGGTTTGGGAGTGAAACTTACCCCCAAGACTTTAATGAACCGAATTCACACCTCGTAAGAGGTAATAACAAATTCAGGCTCATCAAATTTATGCCCTGTAAGTACAAGGCACGAATTTTTAATAGAGCCTTTAACTGGTCTATTAATGCTAAAAATGCAATGCTAAATGGAATATTAATGATCTATAAAACCAATAATATAAAAATAAACTTAGTTAACTTGTGGTGGAAGCAAAAGGGAAACAAAAAATGAATACAACAATCAAAGTGGTAGACTCCTCCTCAAGGCTCCCACACTTATTCACCAAAAGTGGCTAATCACAAAAGCAAAGCAATAACAGAATGATCCAAAATAAAAAGAGTGCTTGAAATAACTTAATGGTATTCAAAAACTCGTTAGGTCACTTGGAAGATCTGGCTTAGTTTTTTTCTCACACATTACTGTCATCATCATCATCATAAATGGAGTCCAATCCTATTATTTATAGGAAGTTTTGAGGGGGTTTAGATAGGAAAACAAAAAACAACCTTGGCCAAGAGTCGATGCCATAGAGGTCAGCCCAAAATTTGGGCTTTTTGATAAAAATTCCAATTTTGTCTAATTCGTGCCTCATCCTAGATGACTGTGAATTAGGAAAAGGCAAGGGAAAAATAAAAACAAAGGGGAAAAGAGGTCCAAAATTGCACCTAGCAATTTTGAGGGACTCCTTAGGGATATTAAGGGAAAATGACTCATTTTGATGGGTCAATTTTCCATGTCTACACTAGTATTATTAAAGTACTGAAATTTCAAAATTACATACATCTCATAGGATTGCTCTACATATAGCCCTTATAGTGACTCTTGGCATTTCAACTTCAACAAACTGTTGATCTCCTAAAACATTCGGTATATATGACTCTTCATATTTCTCATAAGAGAAATATATTTTATTAACTTTACATAATGACAAACTTCTCATGATCACTAAATGACAAACTCTAAATGACTCATACTTACAAGACTCTTTTCACACTACATATTTACAAACTAGTTACAAACTTTAGACTCAAATATTTACATGACTCTATGCTCCAACTATTTACAAAATAATTACAAGGTACTTGCAATATTCTTGCAAGGTACCAAATAATGTAATACTTCCAACACCCCCGTATTACATTATTTGGTATAGGATCCATGTCTTTGTTTGCTTTCAGTATTTTATTCTAGTCTTGGTCTTTCTTTTTTGACTTTGGTAGTGACTTTGGGTCTTGTGTTCCTTCAAACTTTGGTTCAGGCACTGAAATTGTCCTCTGATTTTGACTTGTATTTTGTTTTTGCATATTATTTTTCTTATACCCAATTTAATTATGAATCTATGTTTATCAAGCTTATTTTATTTTTGTAGAAACACTTTAACAACTCTATAAAAAATTCCATTATGTTCTATTTATCCATCCATAGTGTGCATCAATTTTATTTTCTTTTTCTTAACAAAGCTTTTGAGACTAATTGTTCTCTCTACAAATTTTATAATTCTGGAGCATCTAATGTTTCCGTTTTTATCCATATCTTTTAATTTTTTTTCTTGTTTCCTTTTTAATAACTTTTGTCTTGTCAATATTACCTGTGCCACTAATATAATCAATCATTATTACAAATTTAGTGTGATTTTTTTCTATTATAAAATCATTCTCATTAGCTTCTCCAACTTCACTTATGTGCTCTTTAATATCATTATTATCATGTCTTGAATATAATAAGTCATAGATAATACCTCTTAGACCATTATTTATAATTTATGAGTGACTTATATCATCACTATATTTGTCATAGATGGAAGACTTCAAATCATCAATACACTATCTGTCAATTTGATCCATATATGTACTATCGAGGCTAGCATTATCAAATATGGATAGATTTATAGTAGTTTTCCCATGAGAGCTTTATGAGTTGTTTCATGTTCTTCCTCATCATTGTTCTCTATTTATTGGACCATGTTTCCTCTTTGATTTTTCCATTTTGGATGTTGTTGTGTTTGTGTATATCGTTGTTGATTAGACTAATATTGTCTTTGTTGATATCTTTGAAAAGGTCTATGCACTTGATTCCATTGATTTAGAGAATTATATTTATAATATCTTGTGATGTTACCTTATTTGTTACATATGTGTTAATATTGTTTTTCCATTCAGGTTGATATTGCGATGATGAGGTAGTAGAGTTTCTTGTATTATTTATTATTTTTGGTCAAAATAAAAGTATTGTTTGTTATTTCATCTCTTGCTTGGTTTTTCTATTTCATATTCTTGAAGGATGAATAACTAATTCATAAAACGACATATTTTTGTTTAGCACTTGAAGAGATGTGATCAATGTTTTAAATGTTTTTAGAAGTGCTCTGAGTGTATCTTGGACAAGAAAATTTTCTTTTATTTTCTCTCCCATAGTTTGTAGCTTAGATTTCAAATTTGTTATCCTTCTAATAAAATGTTCTATGTTTTCAACATCATAAACTATTAGTGAATACAACTATGATTGCAAGTGTAAACTATTAGCTTCATTTTTTTCTTCAAATATTATGCATAATATATCCCAAAAACTTTTTGAAGTTACAACTTCATTTATGTGTGCTTGAATCTCATTTGATATACCAAATGTTATAAACATTATAACTTTTGCATCTTCATATTTATATTTTTGTCTATCAATTGCATCTTTTAGAATGGTTTTATCTCCAATTACTACTTCCAAGAGTTTCTCAACAATAAGTATTTATTTCATCTTATTGATTTCATCTTTGTATTTTTCATAATGCAAATTTTCTTGCACTAGAAATTCCCTTCAAATATAATTATTCAACGATTATTTTATTTTCTTCTATTTTTCTAAAAATTCTTTCCTTCAGTCTTCAACTTAATATAATTAATTTCCTTTATAGCAAAAAAAATTTTACTGTCAAATTCAATATTAAAAAAAAACTTTTTCAAATTTAATTTTTTCTCTTTGGAAAATATTCCTTTAATATATTTCAAATTCAAGTTCTCTTATTCAGTAATAAATTTCACCAAACAATGTTTCATTTCTTCAAATATTTCAATTTCTTTTAAAAAAAATCTTCCCTTCAATTTTCTCTCCTTAATTCTTCTTTAATTAATTTCCCTTTCTCCAATTTTATTTTGCAAACCAACTCTTCTCCCTTCTCCATATAATTTTGTCTCCTTCAATAAATTAAATATTCTACACTTCTTTTAATAAATAATACGCTATTCTTTTTTTTAATACATATTTTTTAGGTAATTAAGGTATTTACCTTTGATAGCAATTTTTCATCCTATTTTTTGAACCTTGGCACCAGTTTTTCATGCACATCATGAAATTTATTTTGTATTACCTACAACTTAACACCTTCCATGTCAACAAGATTATATCTCTTTGATGTTAATTTTTCCTGTAGTGTTATGTTACTACCTATACACCTTTGATTTTCTTGCTCCTATGCTCATCTGAAATATTTGCAATAACACTAAACTATTCTAAATTCATGCTTACCTTTGTCTGAGCTCTTTGTTATGACACCCAACTAATTTTTATATTTGGGTGTCTCCTTGCACTTTCCTCTAGTATTTACATAGCACTAGCTCTATTGGATGTTCTCCAGACGTTTTTCTTTACATCCACGTTTGCATGTTCTTCTTCTTAGACGTTTCCCTTCACATTCACGCTTGCTCATTCTTTTACTTGAATGTTTTCCTTCACGTCCATGCTTGTGTGCTCTTCTCCTTAAAAGTTTTGTCTACCACCTTCAATATTGCTCACAACAATGGTTAAATGAATATATCCTCTCCAAACACTATATTCCAATGGTTCCTCCCTTGCAAATTTAACTCTACCTCACCTCGATGTTTCTTCTCCAATTCTTTGTGTCACTTATCTTCACCTCTTTACCGAATCTCTCCACCAAATATCCAATAGTGGCTCTGATATAATTGTTAGGAAATCAACAATTCTCTCATAGGATCTTATGATTAAATTCTCACACAATGGCAAACACACCAATATTCAAGCAAATAGAAACACTTACTATATTCTCAAAGATTTCAAACTTAGTATTCTAGTACTATTAAAGTACTAAATTTTAAAAATTATATACATCTCATAGGTTTGTTTTACACATAACCTTTATAATGACTCTTAACATTTCAATTTCAACAAACTATTCATCTCCTAAAACACTTGGGAGATATGACTCTTCATATTTCTCATAGAATAAATATATTTTATTAACTTTACATGATGATAAACTTCTCATGATCACTAAATGAAAAACTCTAAATGACTCATACGTACAAGACTCTTTTCACACTACATATTTACAAACTAATTACAAACTATGTATAAATTTTAGATTGTAATATTTATAAAATATGTAGATGACTCTATGCTCCAACTATTTACAAAATATTTACAAGGTACTTGCAATATTCTTTCAAGGTACCAAATAATGTAATACTTCTAACATAAGAGACACGGTTGAAGCATATAAAATGAAGGTAAATGAGCTTCTAATTACAAAGAAGGCATCACTAAAGACACAACCAAAAATTCCCCTTGGCTTTGTCAACTGATGGAAATGGATCATTATTTTATTTGATGACAACAAAATATCTATCTAGATTGGGCACTATATAAGAGGTTCATCATATTCTTCAACTATAATAACACCTTGATGTGGATTTCTCCATCAATCATCATCTTTGGTGTCATAAATTTGGGTTTCACATCTATAATCTATGCTAAAAACCCATCAAACGACCATGTTATGGGAGGCCAAGTCATCAGATATTAGAATCCACCATATACTATGCAAATCCTCATTATTTTTTAGTTAATTAAAATCGGTTGATAGTCCAAGCATCATAATAGAAGTTTAGATAGTTATGTAGCTCCATTTAAACTTGACATATCCATTCCTAAAATATTTTGATTCAAAATTTGGTTTCTAACAAGAGCAACATGAGTTACTTTTCATTGTAAACATTATACACAAATAACCTTAGGGAGGAGGAGCTTGCCGCCTTGGATAAGAGCCTAATCTTCACCCCTTATCAAAAAAGTTCATCTATATCTATGTGTATTGTTTATTATAGGTATTAAATTCAATAATGTAAATAGATGGATGTTTAATGTTATGCAACATAACACATGTACAAGAGAGTCAAATGTCACTTGTTAGTTTGTTGAAGGTATTAAATTTATAAATATAGTAATTTTTCTATGACTTGTAAGTCCAAGTTAAATTGTCTTGATCCTTTAGGAACAATATGTCATGGACATGAGAGTTTGTTAGAAGTGTAATGTTGTGTCATGTCCTTTGCGAATAATACAGGTTGGAAGAAGGTAACATGAGTCAATAATTTAAAAAATGTTTATTTAATTATTAAGTGAAGAGTGCTCTTTTAATTAAGATATTTTTTTGGTAAAGCCAAAAAATGTCAAGTCATTATTTGGTCAAGTTTTTTGTGTCATATAGTTTTTGGTAGTATTTGACACCCTTTTAAATTGTTTTTTTATTAAAGAGAGGAGGAAGAACTTTTGTCTTGTCACTTATAGAGAAGACAATCATTATTGAAAAGTTGGGCAAAGACTTCCATACATTGCAAATTAGTAGTGTTCACATTAAACAAAATTAATCTCAATTTGGAAGACATAATTTTCTCTTTGATTGATAAAGAAAATTGAGTTAAGAAAAATGACTTGATTATAGAGAAAATTGTATAACTTGTGAAAAACAAGCTTAATATTTTCTCTTTATGTAGACATCCCTCTTCAAAGACACATAAGAGCAAACATGTCTTTCTACTATAAATAAAAGGGTCATATCATAATGAATAGTGTTCAATGAGCCAAGGATTTCATAAATGACAAGTTGAACATAGATAAGACATCCGTTACTAGGGAGAGCAATAGTGAAGACTTGGGCTTTGCAAACATGATGAAGACCATCCTTATGAGAATAATAAGGAGGAATATGTTTATTGAATTTTTTTTACACAAGCTCACTCACTCACACACACCACACCCCACTATGGTTTAAACTTGGGTCTCCCAAAAGAAAGCCCAAATATGAAAAGAGGAATATGTTTATTGAATTAAATCAAGGATTTGTACTTGTAAATAGTTGTGTGTGCCCTATATAAAAGGTATTATGCATTGTGGCCAACATTTTCACTGATGTTTCGGATGTATGAAGTGGGATCCACTACATATTTGGTGTTAATAGTAGAGTTTGTGCTTATTGACAAAATGATGTAATTCAATAAGACCCAAATCTATTAACATATTTGGTGTTAATAGTAGAGTTTGTGCTTATTGACAAAATGATGTAATTCAATAAGACCCAAATCTATTAATAATTTATGATTGCTTGTGATCACACATGTTCTAGACAATTGAGAGTATTCATATTCTTAATAAGGTAAATCATGAACTATAATCGATATTCAAATCCTTAAACCTTTGAATACTTGGTAAACTATAAATATACTCTTAATACATCAAATGATTAAATATATATATATATATATATATATATATATATATATATATATATATATATTTTTTTTTTTTTTTTTTTTTTTTTTTTTTTAAAAGCAATGGTTACAATCACGATTTTTAGTAACCACCAGCACAGCTGGTAGGGTTCAAACTATCTGCAAAGGCTCCCAAGACTTCCACCGTCTTGGTACATGGTAACCAGACGTGAGATGGGGACCGCCGGACGCAAAGGGGTTGCACCGTCGTCATCAATCTGGCGCACCACTCAGAGGAATCGGATCTGGGCTACTGTCTGTGCATGGGCAAGCCCGTGGGATTGGAACCTAGGTCTCCTCTCGGTAAGCGCCCCAACTTACCAATCCACTAGACCCACGGACAAATGATTAAAAATATATCAACTACATGTTTGTTTTAATTTAATTATAAATATATATACTCTTATAAGAAATATTGATATATACACTCACTCACGTTTTTCTCACTTTTGACAGTTTAAACTTAAGTGTTTCAATTAAAAAACTGAAATACACATAGATAAACTTAATAATCCTCTACATTAAAAATCTGAAATACACATAGAAAAACTTAATAATCCTCTGCATTAAAAATCTTCCTAATTCTACTCAAACTTTTAAATTTTTTTTTTAAATAATAAAAAGTACAACCAATAAACCCACTCCCCGAAACATAGCAACATAACCTCCTCGTGATTTTTAAAAAATCTGAAGCCGGAATTCCAACTCCATCCGTCCTCATCCATCCAGGTATGTAGATTCTCGCACTTCCCAATGATATCAGCACCGCTGTGGTGCGCCATCACCACATTCCTTGTTCATCTGGTGCAACAGAGTCCCAGCTTCCCCCGATAATTATTCAATCTGATCACCATTTTGACCGCAGTTAGGCAAATGTATAGGGACCCTGGAGATTAATTACATTTGTTTGGTGGCCTGTATTAGAAAGGTCATTATAATTAGTTAAGAAAGGCGCCTTCTCACTGCGAAAGCCAAACCACCCAATCAACATTTCCAATCAATGATGTGCGTTGGGTTTATTATTGTTTAAAATTGAACAAACTACGTTTTTATCAGTGCACTCACAACTAGGTACGGAAAGATGTCGAAAATACATACTTACGTGGGAAACATACACAATGAGTATACGTCTGTATCTGATAACGTGTGTATATATATGTTCTTCCCCTGCTGGCACGACGAGCAAGACACCTTACGCCGTAAGATGATTAATATACTTTGTGTTGTGGATTGGATCGACATGACTTAAGGTGTAGTAGACGTTTTACGGTCACCAGGTTGGCTCTCGGGATACGTCCACAGGTAAATTCGCCGCCGTCGATCGTCATACAGTATTTAGTCTTAATTACAGCCGTGAACCTTTCCAAAATGGATCTCGAAAATAGAGCTTATTATTAGTTTATTTCTTGATATGCAACAGTTTATTCGTGGGTTTTGTCCTTTATATGGGATAAACCTTTTTTAAATCTCCAAGGAACACTTTCTTTCCGTTTCTCTGTGGAGGGTTAGTGTCGGACGATTTGTCTGAGAGGTTAAACCAACTCTATTTAATTAAAAATAAAAAAATATTAATTATTTTTAATAAACATAAGGTGAGTCTAATGGATAGATTAAAATTTAATTCTTTTATATTTAAACACACCAGCTAAAAAGTTAATTTTTAAAGTTCTCTAACTTTGCCTTAATAATAAACAGTTATCTTGAAAAATCATTTAACTGTTATAAAGTTTAAACTGAATTTATTATTTAATTAATTTATTGTTAAAATAATTTTAAAATAAAGGTAAAATTTTATAATATAAATGCAAGTACTCAAACTAAATATATATAAAAAAAACAGGCAGTTGTCCTGGTGGCTAAGATGATGGTTGTTTTTAAGTGATCTTATATTCAAACCCCTTGAGGGTGGTTGTTGATGTAATTTGTAAACCTTCTCCTAAATATATATATATATATATATATATATATATATATATATATAAACTTAATAAATATTACTTATACATTTATCAATTAATTTCAATATGATTAATTTCAATATAAATATAAGTTTGAGAAAATTATTATCATATTTAATAAGAAAGAAAAAACCAGTAAACAACATAAATACAATAAAATAAAAATCTTAAAAACATTAATGTGCAATAATAATATAAAGTAAGATTGATCAAAACAATCATTTAAAGATTTAAAAATTTATATAATTTCAATTTTATTAAATTTGAAAACTTTTAATTTAAAAAGAAAAAAATTATATTACTAAAACATAAAATTTAAAAACTTAAAAATTTTAAATTTTAATTTAATATAAAAAACATATAACATAAATTATTTTTAAAAATAATACTTACACTATATAAATTATATCTTCAAAAGTTTAAATTGTATAATTTAAAATTCACCTATCTTTTTTAATTTTTAGTACATTTGTGAACTTGTGTAGCCCAACTTTTTCATATGATACCTTTTATGAAACAATATTAATGAATATTTCAAAATTATCATCCTTACTAGTAAGACTTTTGTTGGTTTTTTTATTTGCTAAATTGATTGTATTTACAAAACGGGTTTTGAAAGGATCTCAAAACCTTTTTACATAATGGCTTGTATAGCCATGCGCCAAAACAATGTTATAGCAACGGATCTACCCGTAGTTACAAAAATCCTCCTACCCACGGAAGAGGAATCTTTAAGCCAAATTTCAATCATACACCCCAACAGACTAAAGGGACCATATACCCTGACAGACATGAGCCCAACTGAACCACCTAGGCCAAACCCTACAGACCTTACGACAATCTGACCAGCCCACCAACCAAAGAAGTAGACAAAATAACAGCAAAAAAACACCCCATCAAGGGCCCACCCCTATCAATTCTTACCATCGTCCTTCTTCGATGTCACGTATTGCCCGAGTATCTTGGAAGCTTTCTACAGTTGTTTGATAGACGAGTTGATTGTTGATGCCACCAAATGAAGTAGCAACTAGGACCGCGAGTCTTCTCTATCACTCTCGAACTCCGAAATGACCTGGGTTGAGGAAGAAGACACCTCCAACTTGGGTTTCTTGAGTCTGGCAAAGGATCTGCCTACCTGGGGGGTTTGGGACGTCGCTCCCCGTTTCTTTTGCTCGTTGCGCCTGGCAATTCAAGTTGAGGTAGGCTTTGGACGCCCACTAGTTTGACTCGGGCCCTCCAAGGACTCTCGAAGGGGGGAAGGGATTATTCGTAGGGGGTTGGGCAACCATGGGCTCGATGTTCTAGACAGGGGGCTAGTGAGCCAGTGCATGTTTGTAGATGACAGCAAGGAGCCCTTGGTGCCTAGGACGACCACCCGACTTTTGGCATTTCTCTAGGGTAAGGTTGAGGGAGTACATGAGATATTCAAGGACACTAACGGGTCTTCCATCCCGGAGGTGATTAATGAAGGCCAAATGAAAGTTGTAGAGGGGTTTGGTCGAGTCATTACAGGTGATATATTGCATTATGGGCACGATGGCATGGTTCCATGGTAGAACCCTGAAGGTTCTAGCACAATTTTAATAAAAAAAATAATTAAAATAGCATCTAAATTAAAAGAATCACTTATATAAAGAATCATTGTTTCACTGGTAGGAAGTTCCCTCCAATGCATTCAATAAATAATTATATATTCTTCTTCTTGGATGATTTGTGTGAATGGCCAACCTAATATATATCTAACCTAAAGCTACGTTGGTGAAGATACGTGATGGTTCACATTAGGAAGAGACGTGATGGTTCACATTAGGAAGAGACGTGATGGTTCACGTTATGAAGAGATGTGATGGTTCACTTTATGAGTTAATAATATAATAATTAAATGATTAATAATACTAACTAATAATGTTAGGATGTAGGATCCTAACATGCCACCCTCCTTAAAAAGAGCTTTGTCCTCAAAGCTCAAAGTGAGGAGCTTTATATTTTATTTTCCAAGCAAAATTTTTGCAAGTTCTTGTACTATTTTAATGTCACTTTTTCGAAGGTAGGGATATCTTGAAGGTCGGAGTGTTAGTGGGGGTTTTCCAAGAACAATAGTAGAATCTTCCTTAGGAGAATCATGATGATGGGAGGGCAACCCTTGGGGTTCCTCAAACACTTTAGAAGGATGCATCAAAAGTGGTGGTATCGATCCCATATCCTTTTGTTGTTCCCTAGGAGAGCCAATAGTGAATGAGTGTGTAATCACCTTTTTGTGTTGTTTTCGAATAGGTTTGGTTATATGGCAAGAACTCACAATTGGAGGGAAATTTGAGTGTAGTTCTTGTAGAGTGTAAGTTTGGCCATAATGGGTCATTTCGAGAATGTCTACCTCATCCTTACTTGATGCATCGATCACTTTTGGCATATCAACCGTATTGCCTTTATCATTATGATCAAGTGTTTGGGATATTTCTTACTTATTTTCCACATTTTCTTTCTCTTTCTTATCTTTCGTGGTTTGAGATTTCCCCATAGGTGGTTTCCCTAATCGATGTTGTGCATTGATTTTATCTTCGGCTAATTTGGCCAATCCAATAGTCTGCATCATGGTACTAGGGTTGAACATTTGTACCTCTAGCCGAATCTCTTCCTTTAATCCACTGATGAAACAATATATGAAAATTATTTCATCCAGCCCTATGTATTGTTTGGTGATATCCTTAAATTGAATTTCATACTCACACACGAAAGTGTTTTGATGAAGGTCCCAAGTGTTTTGATGAAGTTCCTTGAGCAAATCCCACATGGTTGGGTCCCACATGGCTCTGATACCAAATGGTAGAACCCTGAAGGTTCTAGCACAATTTTAATAAAGAAATAATTAAAATAGCATCTAAATTAAAAGAATCACTTTTATAAAGAATCATTGTTTCACTGGTAGGAAGGTCCCTCCAATGCATTCAATAAACAATTATATATTCTTCTTCATGGATGATTTGTGTGAATGGCCAACCAAATATATATCTAACCTGAAGCTACGTTGGTGAAGAGACGTGATGGTTCACGTTATGAAGAGATGTGATGGTTCACTTTATGAGTTAATAATATAATAATCAAATGATTAATAATACCACCTAATAATGTTAGGATGGAGGATCCTAACATTCCATGGGGCTGGGAGGGAAGACACATGCTACGTAGCTTTGTCCCATCCAAGGTTCTTCCCTTTGTCATGGAATTGCTCTATCTCTTCCTCCCAATTATGCTTATCGCGTCTAATGAGGCGACCAGTCAAAGGGAGCCCGGTGACTACCACCAGCAAGTCGGTAGTAACCATGAACTGTAACCCTTGGACGATTACTTCGCCCTAGTTCCAAGAACGGACAAAGTCATTAATGATGGGATCTTCGGCTCCGACAAATTTCTCTAGGAACGGGGTAAAACCTTTGGCATACATAAAGGTTCTGGCATTAGAATTATGTTGCAGAAAGGCTAGATCGGTGTAAGCCATGCTTGGAGCAGGGGGATTAAGGCAGAGGGCCTTGGTGGAGATGGTACCGGGGTTAAGACTAGGCATTGACACAGCATGTAGGGTGAGGGTAAACTAACCAACAGGGAGATGGGAATGAGACTTAAACTTATAAAAGGAGGAAGGAGGCGTGACAAGGAATCCGAATAGGGCAGGCTGGGAGTGGAGGTTGAAGCAATGGGAAGCCACTTGGCTTGGCTCGTGAGAAGGATAGGGAATGGGCAAGCTAGGATGATAAGGGTGAGAGGGTTGACATTGTCTCACTTCAAAATAAGCTCATAGAGACATGCCCGACGATCAAGGCCCTTGCTTAAAAACATGTAGAGGGAAAAATGGATATGAGGGGGGAATGTGAACTGCCTGAGATGGGATTCGGCCCTGGCACCATGCATCAAGAATGTCGACGGCCTAGACATGTTTCTTTCTATGTATATCCATGTCACTTGGATCACCCTTAGCTGTGATGACCTAGAAACCAGTTGCTTGTTTGGCACACGTGCCATAGTCGTTGGTATTGGTGAACCATAGTGGCTTATCATGCTTGGTGAGTGGGCCAGATCCCATGAATTGTCTTTCACGTTCTTGAGATTTGAAACTGACATGATCCACATGTGAGTAATGTCTAGATTACGATGTAGAGCTTGAGGAGGCCCTACATTCGTGGTGGGCACTCCTGGAGTAAGCTAGAAAAATTTTAGATCCTTGGAGTTTGTCAACTTGAATTGCATCCCTTTCTTGTCGCACCATATTAGAAATGACCTAGGGAAATTCTTCCTTCCAGATTCTAATCCCATTGGCAGAGGTTGCTAGGTTGGCTGCAAGGTCGACCACCTGTTTAGATTCCCTATAGATATGGCGAATAGTTGCTCTCAAGCGACTATGAAGGATCCTCTTGGATTCTAGAATAGTGTTGTATACTTTCCATGACAGAACCTTATTGTTGGACATATAGTTTATGATGTTCAAGTAGTCCCCCTTAATAATCGCTTCCTTGGGGTCCTCACGGAGAAGCACCGACCCCCTCTCTAAAGCCACAACTTTAGCATAATTGTTTGATTGGCACCCTAAGAACTCCGCATAGGGTAAAATCAGATTGTCTTCATGATCTCTGATGACCCCTCCCGCACCAGTCTTACCGATATTTCCTTTGGAGGCCTTATCAAAATTCAACTTGATCCATCCTTTCGGAGGCAGACTCCATTTGGCATTGGCTCTGGGATTTGCCCTTGGCTGAGCATCATAATCCTCCGTGGTGATTCTGAGGGATTTGAGGATGGTTTTTTAGAGCCTGAAGGAGGAGACGCAGGATAAGGGAAAAGCTAAGATTTTTCAATGGCGAAAGCTATGGACTTAGAAGCCATAGACTTTCCACCTCAATGGTTCTCCACCTCGACCGTCCCACCTCACGGTCTATGAAGTTGCCCACTTTGCTCCCCAAGGTGCCATCGGTTAAAGGTTTCAGACCCATAAACTCTCTGTTCTTGCTTAAGGTATCCTCTTGTATCCATCGGTCTTGCCAAAAATCGATAGTGTTCCCATTGCCTAGGATCCATCCACTACCCTTATGAATGAGGTTCCTGGTTTGGATGATGGACTTCTAGAACACTGAACCATTTCGGGATCCTTGGTCATCTAGGAACATGTGGTTCTGCAGGTATTTCTTCTTGACGATCTCTATCCATTATGAGCTACTGTTGGAGTAGATCTTCCAAGCATGTTTAGCCAAGAGCACTAAATTCATGAGAGCTACTTTCAAAGACCAATGCCCCCATTGTTCTTATTTCGGTATACCCTGTCCCATGCCACCAGGGGAATTCTCTTTTTGTCTTCGCTGCCCAACCACAGGAATCTTTTATGTATCTACTCAATCTTTGAACTTACCGACACTAGAATCCTAAAGACATATAGAAAGTACATCGAGATACTTTGGAGGTAAGCCGAAGTGAGGGTGGCTTTCGTTGCCTGGGAAAGGAGATGGCCTTTCCAGAAGGCTAACTTTTTCCTGATTTTATCGATGACGATGTTCCACATGGGGGCAGTGGGGGTACCAGTGAACAGAGGGAGCCCTAGGTAGGTTGTGGGTAGATTTTTGGGAGAACAACCCAGGATCCTGGTGATTTTATCCTGGCAAGAAAGGGGAGTGCAGAGGAAATAGATTTTGCTTTTAAGGAAATTGATCTTTTGCCCTGTCGCTTCCTCATAAAGGTGCTGAATGTGCTTAATGGTTCTGGCTTGGGGGATTGAGGTTGTGGTGGCTAGGATGGTTTCGTCTACAAATTTTTGGTGAGTGACTGGAGGGAGCTTGGTAGCAATTTTGATCCTCAAGATGATACCTCTCCTTGCTACATTTTTGATGGACCTGCCCAAAGCTTCAACCAAGATCATGAACAAGATGGGAGACAGGGGGTCTCCTTGCCTTAATATTCTCGAGCTAGGGAAGAACCCAGCGGGGGATCCCTTGACAAGTATGGAGAACCATGGAGAGGATATGTATTTATTTATAAGCCTAACCCAGCTCGGGTGAAAGTCAAACTTGAGGACGTCGATTAGGAACTCCCATCGAACTCTATCGAAGGCCTTGTTCATGTCCAACTTGAGGAGGAGAACTGGCTTCTTGGCTAGGGTGGCGGAATGGAGAGCCTCATGAATGGTAATGACTCCATTGATAATGATCATCCCTTTGACTAAACTTCCCTGGCACTGGTCAATGATGAGGGGGAGGATTGATTTGAGTCTGTTAGCAAGATCTTTGGTTAGGATCTTATAGAGGACATTGCAGAGGTTGATGGGCTGAAAGTCGGATAGAGACTTGCAGGTCGAGACCTTAGGGATTAGAGTAATGAAAGTTGAATTAATCCCACGTGGAATGGATTTGGACATCTCGAGATCCCTGACTGCTGCACAAACCTCAGTTTCGATCAAGTCCCAAAAATCCTGATAGAAATGGGGGGAACCCATATAGGCCAGGGGCCTTGTCCGGTTGCATGGAGAAGAGAGCCCCTTTGATCTCATCCACCGAGAGAGGACTAGTAAGCATTTTGTTGGTGGAATAAAAAATGGAGTGGGGGATGTTGGCCAGGAGTACCTCTACAGTTTGAGGAGACTCTGGGGTGGAGGTTCTCATGAGAGATTGAAAAAAGTTGGTTGCTTTGTCCCTAATCTCAAAGATATCATTGGTGACCCTCCCATTGGAACAAGTGAGATCTGTGATTTTCTTAGAGCTCATGTTTTTTAGAGTGGAAGCATGGAAGAACTTGGTATTCGAGTCACTATCCTTGAGACACAAGGTTGTGACTTCTGTCGCCAGTAAGTTTCTTCTTTGGCCAAGATATTGTGGTACACAGCTAGGAGCTACCTCTCCTCCGCTCTGGTATTGCTATCGTGGTTACCTTCCTGGATTTGTTGTTCCACTGTTTCTAGCTTTCATTTGGTCACCCACTTTTTTCAAAAATATTACCAAAAAATCTCCTTTTTCCAAGTTTTGAGTTGTTCTTTGACGAATCTGAGTTTTTGGTATAGCCGTCCTGACGAGGATCCCTAGAAAGGCTGCTGCCACCATTGGGACACCTGGTTCTTGAAATTTGGGTGGTGAAACCACATTGACTCGAAGCAGAAGGGGCTTTTGAAGGATGGGGCAGAGGCGCTTTCAAATAGTAGAGGCTATGATCTGAGCCTATTATGGGAAGGGAGCGCAGGGTGACATCCCCAAAGATAGGGATGGCTTCGCAGGAAAGGAGAACTTTGTCCAACTTCACTTGAATGAGATTAGTGCCAGATCTTCTGTTGCTCCATGTGTACTTGGTTCCTTTTAGCTGAACATCCATTAGTTCATTCACATATATGAAATCACCAAATTTCTCCATGGACTTGCCCAAGGCTTCGGCCAGGATCATGAACAAGATGGGAGACATGGGGTCTCCTTGCCTTAGGCCTCTCGAGCTAGGGAAGAACCCAGCGGGGGATCCCCTGACAAGGATGGAGAACCATGGAGAGGATAT
Organism: Wollemia nobilis; assembly: GCA_028583015.1. Classification (NCBI taxonomy): domain Eukaryota; kingdom Viridiplantae; phylum Streptophyta; class Pinopsida; order Araucariales; family Araucariaceae; genus Wollemia; species Wollemia nobilis. The sequence continues at coordinate 103,114 of JAQPPZ010000613.1, read as the reverse complement.
GTATTTATTTATAAGCCTAACCCAGCTTGGGTGAAATTCAAACTTGAGGAGGACTTCGATTAGGAACTCGCATAGGACTCTATCGAAGGCCTTGTTCATGTCCAACTTGAGGAGGAGAACTGGCTTCTTGGCTAGGGTGGCGGAATGGAGAGCCTCATGAATGGTAATGTGATGCAGGAGCATCCGGAGGTGGAAAAGCAATCTTGCATCACCCAAAAATATTTTTTTCTTTAAGTGCCAAAGGTGTCGCGATATCGCGACACCTTTTTGAGAAAGGGCGCCAAAGGGTCAAACTGTCGCGATATCGCGACGCTTTTTGAGAAAAGGGGCCAAGGCGCAAAATGGTCGCGAAATCGTGACATTTTCAAAGCAAAGAAGCCAAGACGCAAAATGGTCGCGAAATCGCGACATTTTCAAAGCAAAGAAGCCAAGGCGCAAAATGGTCACGAAATCGTGACATTTTCAAAGCAAAGAAGCCAAGGCGCAAAATGGTCACGAAATCGTGACATTTTCAAAGCAAAGAAGCCAAGGCGCAAAATGGTCACGAAATCGTGACATTTTCGAAGCAAAGAAGCCAAGGCGCAAAATGGTCGTGAAATCGCGACATTTTGAAGCAAGAGCCAAGGCGCAAAATGGTCGCGAAATCGTGACACTTTGAGCAAGGCTCAGGCGCAAAGTGGTCACGAAATCGTGACACTTTCCAAAGGCTCAAAGGCAAAGTGGTCGCGAAATCGTGACACTTTCGAAACAAAGGCTCAAAGGCGCAAAGTGGTCACGAAATCATGACACTTTCGGAGCAAAGGCTCAAAGGCGCAAAGTGGTCACGAAATCGTGACACTTTCGGACCAAAGGCTCAAAGGCGCAAAGTGGTCACGAAATCGTGACACTTTCGGAGCCAAGGCTCAAAGGCGCAAAGTGGTCACGAAATCGTGACACTTTCGAGCAAGGGCTCAAAGGCGCAAAGTGGTCACGAAATCGTGACACTTTAGAGGAGGAAAGTGGTCGCAAAATCGTGACACTTTGGCTCAAAGGTGCAAAGTGGTCACGAAATCACGACACTTTGGAGCGAGGCTCAAAGGCGCAAAGTGGTCACGAAATCGTGACACTTTCGGAAGCAAGGTGACAGGGTGCAAAGTGGTCGTGAAATCGTGACACTTTTGGGGCAAAGGCACCAAGGGGCAAAATGGTCATGAAATCATGACATGTCGCGGTTTCGCGGCCCGAAGGAGAAAATAGAGGCCGAACGCCAAAACGTCACGATATCACGACCGAAGAGGAGAGAGGGCGTAAGGAAGCAAACACGTCGTGATATCGCGACAAAATGCTCACGACTCCAGACCAGCCGACGATTGCAGAGGCCATTGCAGAAGGGCACATGGCATCAAATTACAGGTGGCCATAGAGCACTAGGCGGTTACAGAGGCCATTGCAGAAGGGCACGTGGTAGCAGATTACAGATGGCTATGGCGCATTCCTATGAATGATGACTCGATGGGTGGATGGACAGGCGGCTATAGGGCACTCCGCCATCCCATGCCATGATGATGGAAGATACCTGGCCACAACATGCATGCGATGACAGAACACTCGTGCGGGCGGTTACAGGGAATCCCGCATTCTGTGTAATGATGTCCGAAGGGGGTCGGGTCTGTTATAAAAGGAATGCATACATTGTAAAAGGGGTTCTTGGCCATTTTGGATATAACTACTGTATTTTCAAATTTGAAACCTCTGTTAATGAAATTTGTGTGAATTTTTTGTGTTATAATAGTTCTTCTTCAAGTGGTATCAGATCCAGAAGGTTCTGAGTGCGCAAACCGATCGTCGACAGTGAGGCAGTTTGTGCCAGGATTGTGGTTGTGGGTGTGAGGAAGCGAGCAGGATGCCTCCGCGTAGGAACCATGGTGGTGTGAGGAATAGGGGAGCAGAGGTCGATCTTAGAGCCTTGCAGAGGCAAGTTCAAGCCCTACAGGAGGAAATCAGAAGAGGAGTTGAGCCAAGAAGGGAGGAACCCAGTGAAGATGAAGTTTGGGAAGAAGAGGGTCCATCTGATGAGGAAGAAGCATTGGATCCGGCAGAGGCTAGGCTGTATAGGGCCATATCCTAGATCGGGAAGAAGCCGAAGTTTGACGTCTCCACCTATTATGGGAATCTCAATCCCGAGGAGTTGATAGATTGGATCAACGACATGGAGGAATACTTCGAGTATGAGGAGATCGCAGATCCGAATCGGATCAGGTTCGCAAAAACAAAGTTGAAGGGACATGCTAGCATCTGGTGGAAAGGAGTGCAGCTAGAAAGGAATAGGAGGGGAAAGGAAAAGATCACCAGGTGGGATAGGATGGTGGAGAAATTGAAGAGGCAATTCATCCCCGCAGATTATGAGTTGGATTTGTTGAGAAAGATGCAGAGTCTTAGACAGGCAAGTAAATCTGTCAAGGAGTATACGGAGGAGTTCTATCAGATCTCGATTAGAACCGGCCATTCTGAGGCGAATAAGGAGAAAGTCACATGATACATCAATGGATTGAGAACCAGCATTCAAGAAGAACTGGGTCTGGTTAGGATGAGCACGGTTGAGGATGCATACCAGTTTGCATTAAAAGTAGAGGAGAAACTGAATAGGAGATTTGATGGTAAGCAGAGAGGAAAGGATAGGGGTGGAAGAGCTGGTGGAAGAACCAATGGAGGAAGATACAAAGATTTGAGGAAGACTGGTGAAGCAAGCAGTAGCCAGAACCAGAAAGAAGAGAAAGAGGAGAATACCCAATGCCCACGCAATCAGAACAACAACTACCCGAGGGGGAGAGGTAGGCCTGGGCGAGGGTTTGGAAGAGGTGTCTTTCGAGGAACTTGCTTCAACTACGAAGAAGAAGGACATCGGGCATACAACTGCCCGCAGCATCAAGAAAGGCCAAATCGAAGACCTGAGGGTCAGGCCCGAGCTGTTGTAGCGCACGAAGGTGTAGAATCTGAGCACTCTGAGGAGGCAGAACGAGGAGAAGCGATGATCATCAGAAGAGTCTTGTTGAATGAAGAAAAGAAGGCAGACCAGAGGAACAACCTATTTTGAACAAGATGCAAGTGCGCAGGCAAGGTCTGTAACATCATCATCGATAATGGAAGCACTGACAACTTGGTTTCTGAGGAGATGGTTGCCAAGTTGCAGCTGGAGAGAAGAAAACACCCGCACCCTTATCGGATTGCATGGTTACAAAAGGACCATCGGGTGCTGGTCAGTGAGCAATGCCTGGTGAAGTTCAACATTGGAACTTACCGAGATGAGGTCTTATGTGACATCTTGCCTATGGATGCATGTCACCTGCTGCTGGGGAGACCATGGCAGTTTGATCGAAGTGTTGTACATGATGGTCGAGCCAATACATATTCCTTGTCAAAAAATGGAGTTCGCCATAAGTTGAAACCCCTGAAGGAGGCGGATGAGAAGGTATGCAGCAGTGCACGAGTCTGTCTAGTTGATGGAAGAAGATTTTTGGATGGCCTGAAGCCAGATCATATGTGCTATGCAATAATCCCTAGGGTTAGGGAAGAAGAATGCAAGGAAACTCCAGTGGAAGTCATGGGACTGTTAGAGGAGTTTCCAGATATCATTTTTGATAATGTTCCTGAAGGTTTACCACCTGTTAGGAAGATCAGTCACCACATAGATTTGGTGCCTGGATCGAGCTTGCCAAATAAGGCTGCACACAGAATGACGCCTGTAGAAACTGAGGAGTTAAACCGACAGGTTCAAGATCTGCTAAAGAAGGGGTTGATTAGGGAGATTCTTAGTCCATGTGCAGTACCTGCAGTGCTAGCACCCAAGAAGGATGGGGAATGGAGAATGTGCATAGACTCTCGGGCAATTAACAAGATCACTATTAAATACAGATTCCCATTGCCCAGGATGGATGATATCATGGACTGTTTGAGTGGAGCTGAGTACTTCACGAAGATTGACCTAAAAAGTGGTTACCATCAGATCCGCATTAGAGAAGGGGATGAGTGGAAGACAGCCTTTAAAACCAGAGAGGGGTTGTATGAGTGGTTGGTCATGCCATTTGGGCTAACCAATGCACCGAGTACCTTCATGCGGTTAATGAATGAAGTCCTGAAGGAATTTCTAGGAAAATTTGTTATTGTCTACTTGGATGATATCTTGATTTTTAGCAGAACCCTGGAGGAACACCTGATGCACATCAGGAGGGTTTTTGAGAAACTACGGGAGGAGCAGCTGCTGATAAATCTAAAAAAGTGTAACTTCGTGAAGAGGGAGCTAGTATACCTGGGATTTGTTATCTCAGCAGATGGTCTCAAAATGGACCCCGAAAAGGTGAGGGCTATCATAGAATGGCCTGCTCCAAGAAGCGTGACTGAGGTGAGATCGTTTCACGGTCTGGCCAGTTTCTACAGAAAGTTCATTAGAAACTTCAGCAGTATTTGCGCATCCCTTACGGAGACAATGAGGGGGAACAAGAAGGAATTCAAGTGGACAGTCGAAGCAGACAAAAGCTTTGCTATGCTGAAGAAGAAGGTCATAGAGCAACCTGTCTTAGCCCTTCCATATTTTAACAAGGTGTTTCAGGTAGACTGTGATGCGAGCAGTAGTGCCATAGGGGCCGTATTGAGCCAAGAGGGTAAGCCTCGTTTCTTATTTCAGTGAGAAGCTCAACGATGTCAAGAAGAAGTATTCGGTATATGATCAGGAGTTCTATGCCATAGTTCAGGCTCTAAAGAAATGGAGGCATTATTTGTTGCCAAAGGAGTTTGTTCTTTATACTGATCATCAGGCACTACAATATATTAACAGTCAAGGAAAGTTAAATCAGAGGCACCTGAAATGGGTGGAGTTCCTGTAGAGCTACACCTTTGTGCTGAAGCACCGGAGTGGGAGATCCAACAGAGTTGCGGATGCCTTGAGTAGGAGGCAATGTTTATTGATGGAGATGAAGGTGGAGGTTGTAGGGTTTGCTGAGCTCAAGGGTTTATACCCTGCAGACCCCGACTTCGCAGAAGCTTGGAAAGCTCGCACTGCGCTCGTTACATTGGACAGGACTAAGTGGTTAAATTTTTTGATTCAAGATGGAATGTTGTTCAGGGGGAACCAATTATGCATTTCGAGGAGCTCAATGAGGGAGAATCTCATCAAGGAAAAGCACAGTGGAGGTTTAGTTGGACACTTTGGTCGAGACAAGACCATCTCACTTGTTAGTGAAAACTACTACTGGCCGCAATTGCAACAAGATGTGGCAAAATTCGTGCAAAGTTGTAGGATATGCCAGATGGCAAAAGGTGTGAGGCAGCCTACCGGTTTATATCAACCACTACCTATACCTGAAAGGCCATGGGAGGATATTAGCATGGATTTTATTCTTGGTTTACCCAGGACGCAGAGGGGACACGACTCCATATTTGTGGTAGTGGACAGGTTTTCAAAAATGGCTCATTTTATTCCCTGCCAGAAGACTAGCGATGCGGTCCATGTGGCTGGTTTATTCTTCAAGGAAGTGGTACGCCTTCATGGGCTGCCAAGGAGCATTGTGTCGGACAGGGATACCAAGTTTGTAGGGTATTTCTGGAGAACCCTGTGGAAGAAACTGAAGACGGATTTAAAATTTAGTTCTGCATACCACCCCCAAACAGATGGCCAAACAGAGGTGGTAAATAGGAGCTTGGGCAATCTACTGAGATGCTTGGTCGGAGACAAGCCCAAGGGATGGGATTTAGTTCTGTCATAGGCAAAATTCGCTTACAACAACTCTGTCAACAGAAGTACCAATAAATCGCCATTCCAGATAATCTATGGGAGCAGCCCAAGAAATGCTTCAGAGTTGAGAAGGATGGATACAAGAGAAAAATGCAGTGCTGAGGCTGAAGACTTTGTTGAACACCTGAAGGGAGTGCATGAGGAGGTGACAAGGCACATTGCTAAGATGAATACTCAGTATAAAGCCAGGGCAGACCAGAAGCGCCGGGCTAAGGAGTTTGAAGTAGGAGATTCCGTCATGGTCCATCTAAGAAAAGAGAGGTTTCCTGCCAAGACCTATAACAAGTTGAAGATGAAGAAATTTGGGCCATGCAGGATCATTGGGAAACGGGATTCGGGTAATGCATATGAGGTGGAGTTGCCGAGTGAACTTAACATCTCATCGGTTTTTAACATTTCAGATTTGGTCGAGTTTCATGAAGGAGATAGCAGTGCAACACCAAGCCCGGATTTGTGGAGCATTCCCACGGTTACTCTAGTCGCAGATGAGATAGAAGAAGTCCTTGATACGCGTGAGGGCCGAAGTACTCGAAACAGGTGTTATTCTGAGTATTTGATCAAGTGGAAGGGCAGGCCCATAGAAGATGCGACTTGGTTGTCGAAGGCGAGAGGTTGACCGCCCGGGTCTACCTCGAACAGATCAGAAGTGAAGGTCACTTCTCAATTCACCCCGGGTGTCTGATGCAGGAGCATCCGGAGGTGGAAAAGCAATCTTGCATCACCCAAAAATATTTTTTTCTTTAAGTGCCAAAGCTGTCGCGATATCGCGACACCTTTTTGAGAAAGGGCGCCAAAGGGTCAAACTGTCGCGATATCGCGACGCTTTTTGAGAAAAGGGGCCAAGGCGCAAAATGGTCGCGAAATCATGACATTTTCAAAGCAAAGAAGCCAAGGCGCAAAATGGTCACGAAATCATGACATTTTCAAAGCAAAGAAGCCAAGGCGCAAAATGGTCACGAAATCATGACATTTTCAAAGCAAAGAAGCCAAGGCACAAAATGGTCATGAAATCATGACATTTTCAAAGCAAAGGAAGCCAAGGCGCAAAATGGTCGTGAAATCATGACATTTTAAAGCAAAGGCAAGGCGCAAAATGGTCACGAAATCGTGACATTTTCAAGCTAGAGCCAAGGCGCAAAATGGTCATGAAATCGTGACATTTTAGCAAGCCAAGGCGCAAAATGGTCATGATTTCGTGACACTTTCGGAGCAAAGGCTCAAAGGCGCAAAGTGGTCACGAAATCGTGACACTTTCGAGCAAAGGCTCAAAGGCGCAAAGTGGTCATGAAATCGTGACACTTTCGGACGAAAGGCTCAAAGGCGCAAAGTGGTCACGAAATCGTGACACTTTCGAAGCGAAGGCTCAAAGGCGCAAAGTGGTCACGAAATCGTGACACTTTTGGACGAAAGGCTCAAAGGCGCAAAGTGGTCATGAAATCGTGACACTTTTGGAAGCTAGGCTCAAAGGCGCAAAGTGGTCATGAAATCGTGACACTTTCGAAAGCGAGGCTCAAAGGCGCAAAGTGGTCACGAAATCGTGACACTTTCGGAAGCAAGGTGACAGGGTGCAAAGTGGTCGCGAAATCGTGACACTTTTGGGGCAAAGGCACCAAGGGGCAAAATGGTCGCGAAATCATGACATGTCACGGTTTCGCGGCCCAAAGGAGAAAATAGAGGCCGAACGCCAAAACGTCGCGATATCGCGACCGAAGAGGAGAGAGGGCGTAAGGAAGCAAACACGTCGTGATATCGCGACAAAACGCTCACGACTCCAGACCAGCCGACGGTTGCAGAGGCCATTGCAGAAGGGCACGTGGCATCAAATTACAGGTGGCCATAGAGCACTAGGCGGTTACAGAGGCCATTGCAGAAGGGCACGTGGTAGCAGATTACAGATGGCTATGGCGCATTCCTATGAATGATGACTCGACAGGTGGATGCATAGGTGGCTGTAGGGCACTCCGCCATCCCATGCCATGATGATGGAAGACACCTGGCCACAACATGCAGGCGGCGACAGAACACTCGTGCGGGCGGTTACAGGGAATCCCGCATTCTATGTAATGATGTCCGAAGGGGGTCGGGTCTGTTATAAAAGGAATGCATACATTGTAAAAGGGGTTCTTGGCCATTTTGAATATAACTGCTGTATTTCCGAATTTGAAACCTCTGTTAAATGAAATTTGTGTGAATTTTTTTGTGTGTTATAACAGTTCTGCTTCATAATGACTCCATCGGTAATGATCCTCCCTTTGACTAAACTTCCCTGGAACTAGTCAATGATGAGGGAGAGGATTGATTTGAGTCTGTTAGCAAGAGCTTTGGTTAGGGTCTTATAGAGGACATTACAGAGGTTGATGGGCCGAAAGTCAGATAGAGACTTGTAGGTCGAAACCTTAGGGATTAGAGTAATGAAAGTTGAATTAATCCCATGTGGAATGGATTTGGACATATGGAGATCCCTGACTGCTGCACAAACCTTAGTTCTGATCAAGTCCCAAAAAGCTTGATAAAAATGGGGGGAACCCATCCAGGCCAGGGGCCTTGTCCAGTTGCATGGAGAAGAGAGCCCCTTTGATCTCATCCACTGAGAGAGGACTAGTAAGCATTTTGTTGGTGGAATCATAAACAGAGTGAGGGATGTTGGCCAGGAGTACCTCTGCAGCTTGAGGAGACTCTGGGGTGGAGGTTCCCAGGAGAGACTAAAAAAAGTTGGCTACTTCGTCCCTAATCTTAGAGATATCATTGGTGACCCTCCCATTGGAACAAGTGAGATCTGTGATTTTGTTAGAGCTCATGTTTCTCAGAGTGGAAGCATGGAAGAACTTGGTATTCGAGTCACCATCCTTGAGCCACAAGGCTCGTGACTTCTGTCGCCAGTAAATTTCTTCTTTGGCCTAGATATTGTGGTACTCAGCTAGAAGCTGCCTCTCCTCTGCTCGGGTATTGCTATCGTGGTTACCTTCCTGGATTTGTTGTTCCACATTTTCCAACTTTCCTTTGGTCACCCACTTTTTTCAAAAATATTACCAAAAAATCTCTTTTTCCAAGTTCTGAGTTGTCCTTTGACGAATCTGAGTTTTTGGTATAGCCGCCCTGACGAGGATCCCTAGAAAGGTTGCTGCCACCATTAGGACACCTGGTTCTTGAAATTTGGGTGGTGAAACCACATTGAATAGAAGTGGAAGGGGCTTTTGAAGGATGGGGCAGAGGTGCTTTCGAATAGTAGAGGGCTATGATCCGAGCCTATTATGGGAAGGGAGCGAAGGGTGGCATACCCAAAGATAGGGATGGCTTTGCGGGAAAGGAGAACTTTGTCCAGCTTCACTTGAATGAGATTAGTGCCAGATCTTCTGTTGCTCCATGTGTACTTGGTTCCTTTTAGCTGAACATCATTAGTTCGTTCACATCTATGAAATCACCGAATTCCTCCATGCTTCTGGTATCCACCACATTGCCCCCACGCTTGTCAGACGGGAATAAGGGACAGTTGAAATCTCGTGCCAGGATCCAGGGGATTGTTTTGAAGGAGTTCCTCATGCAGCTAATTAAATTCCACAACGTGGCCCTCTCCAGGGGGTGTTAGGGGTGTAGATACTAGACAAAATCCACGTCTTGTTACTGATTTTGCAATGGACCAGCAAGTTGACGATCCTATTGGAGGACAAGATCAACCTTCCTTCCACTTGGGTTGGATCCCACATACACAACAGATCGCCTGAAGTTCCATGGGTGGGGACGAAAACAAATTCACTTTTGGGCCATATAGCTTTGGCAACTATAGGAGAGGATATTTCATTCACCTTGGTTTCTTGAAGGATGAAGATAGAGGGGCAATGTTCTTTCATGAGGTCAACAACTATCCGTCTCTTGGGAGCGGTATTTAGCCCTCTCACATTCCAGGTGAGGACCTTCATTTCATACTTTTGGGGGGTTTTTTACCTCCCTTTCCTTGTTGTAGGGGAGGTTTGGGATTCTTTGGATCTTCTCTTATCATATTGAAGTGGTAGGCTAGTAGGATGGATTGGGAGCCATTGGCTATGTCATCCACTACTTCTTTCCTTCTCTGCTTCGCTCGTGAAGGCCTTCCCATTTTCTTTTCACTCCCAAAGTCAATGTGGGATGTTCTGCTTCGGGTTTGCTTCGAACTGAAGTTCTCAGATTGGGCTTGGGAAGGGACCGGGCTGCCTTCATCTTCACTATCGGTATGAATGGATGCTAGGTCAGAGATTTGAGGCTAGAAGGATGTCCCAGACTTGGACGGGGATCCTGGGGGAACTGACTCAGCCAGATCACCCTAGGGGGAGATGGGAAGGGAGGGGATTTTGTCCGTGAGGGGATCCACAAGGCCCTCAGAAGAAAACTCAGTGGGAATAACTGAAAGATATACATGATCCATACTCATGGATGGAGGGGGGTCGAAGATGCTTTTGCCTTTGTTTGCCGGTGAGTCGGCTCTCCCTTGAGTTACCTCCTGGTTTGCACCACCCATGCTTGCATGCCCTACGGGATCACTCTGGTTTGCATGCTCTGTGGGACCATCCTGGTTTGCATGCACAACGAGACCATCCGTCCTAGGGGTGGGAAGTTTCCTGTAGGTGTTGGCATTCTGAGGAGGATACTGGTTGCGATTTTGGGGCCTGAGCAGTAACTTTGGATCAAAGGAGTTGTCAACTTCACCCACCTTGGGTTGGTTGGAGAGAGGGCACTGGCTTTGAAGGTGACCTTGCATGTTGCATTGGGCACAAAGGGCTGGTTTATTCTTGTATACAAGGGGTTGGTGCCACCTGAAGGATCCCGAAACTAGGTTTACAAAGGAAGGGAGCTCCCTCTCCAGATTGGTGTTCACACAGATCCGGGCATGGATCATTCTGGATCCCACTTTGGTTATCGAGTTGATAGCCACCAACTCTCCAACTGTCCTAGCAATGGCTTTCAGGACATCCTCTTGCCATAGGTGAAAGGGTAAGTCTGGGATGCGAATCCAAACTGGTGCATAGTTGATATTTTGAGTATTAGGGTTGAAATATGTTGCCCACCGCTTGAGGAACATGCTTCTTCTACCCAGGAACCAGGGTCCTCCTGTTAGAATCCGACTTGCATCATCATGGTTGTAGAGTTTAATGATAAAGAAATCCTGCGATAGAGCTATGATCTCCATATTCCCTGAAGTTTTCCATTTGGAGAAGGCCCATCGCCTTATGGTCTCCATGTTTGGCCTTCCCCCCATAAATTTACCGATTAGGGAGAAGGATGCTTTGGAAACGATGAGGAAAAAACCTCCGCGGAGATCACAATGTCTTCCCCGACCTGGATTAGGTGGGCTCCTGAAGGGGTTGGTGTGCTGCCCTCTTCGTTGATAACCTGAGCGTAGGAAGTCGTACCTGACTGGATGTGTCCCTCATTTGCGCTTTTGTCAGGGGGTACTTTGTCTTGAGGGCCCTCTAAACGGATCTCGAGGGACTCCGAATCCCTAATGTCTGCACCAAACTTACATGACCCTGCTCTACCGTCTGTTGATCCACCAGAACGAATCCCACCATCGCCTTCGACTCCTGCCGCTCCCGCCATCACTTGTACTTCACTTCTGATGGTTTTTCACTCGAAGACATTTAAAGAAGGGTTTAGTTCCGTCTTAGCTTAGTTCCGTAAGGGTTTAGTTTCGTCTTATCTTCTTCCGATAGAAGGGTTTAGTTCCGTCTTAGCTTAGTTCCGTAAGGGTTTAGTTTCGTCTTATCTTCTTCCGATAGAAGGGTTTAGTTCCGTCTTAGCTTCTTCCGATAGAAAAAGCAATTAAATTATGGCGTGATCTTCACGGGATTGCATGTGTTGTTTCTCCTGCTACAATCAAATAGTAAACAGTAAATGACTGACAACATCTCTCACATGAAACATCAATTTTGGAATTCTATCCGCCACTTCTTTCCAATTGCAGAAGGGAGCGAAAAAAATGTGGGCTCCACCATGGACGCGTTCTAAAAATTTAAGCTGACAATAATTGTACTACAACGGGAATGGAATAAGATTCCAATTAAGAATCACTTTTTTAAAAGCGGTACAGAGACATTCTTATCACATCATGGCTGGCATGAACTTCGTGTCAAAAGATAAACAATCGATGCCTGGCCTGATCTGCATTGATTTTATATACTATTTCGATTGCTATAAATCTGGAGCTTTATCTGCCACATTTTCTCACTGATCTTTGCGGTAGATCAACTCGTCGATCTCGTCTACTCCAATCCTCGTCATCCTACTACATATTTTTCAGACTATTTCCCTTTACCTTTAATTTGAAAATGGGAAACAAATGTTGCCCTTCATGTTTTTCTTCAAAAGATGAGAATACAAGTTCCAGAAGACTTCAATCTTCTTATTTTGCAGTCTCAACGGAACCCTAGCACGTCCCAATGAAACCCTGGAACGTCCCAGGAACCAGTTGCTTCACCTAAAATGAAGTCTTGCCTCACGTTCGGCGGAGATCTGTTGGATAATGTGCCGAAGCGCGTTCAGAAAGATACTTTAAAGGTACTGAATCGCTCTTAAATGCTAGTAGGGTTTCAATTCGAGCAAATCGAGAGCAACTACCTATACTTACTGTTTTTCTTTTTTCATTTTTTTCTCTTTTATTTTTAAGTAGTAGCAATAAAGTTAGCTCACGTAGCTATAGTTGTTTTTTTCTTGTAATTCCAGAGGTAGTTTAGAGTCAAGCTCGGTGGCATAGTTGTTTTTTTTTTCTTGTAATTCCAGAGTTCGTTTAGGGTCAACCTCGGTGAAAAAACTTGCTGTTAGTTATTTTTTAAAATAGATGAGAATGGGTAATATAATTGGGCATTATTATTATAAATTTTAGTTTATTGGTTTAGATTATGTTCAGTTAATGTTTCTACCATTCAGTTTATCTTCACCTACTTTCCTTTATTTTTTAAGGCATCTAACTGGGGCAGCCAACTAACAGGCAAACACTCAACCCCTATCATCCAGTCTATCCCTCTGACCCTCCCCGATCCATCCTTCAGACATAGAACTCAAGCAGCCAACAGGTAAGCAAACACTCAACCTCTACTATCCGGTCTATCACCTCCCACCCTCCTTGGCAAGCAAACACTTGGCCCCTCCATCCAGCTTATCCCCTTCGACCCTACCCACTGAACCTCTACTATCCGGTCTATCACCTCCCACCCTCCTTGGCAAGCAAACACTTGGCCCCTCCATCCAGCTTATCCCCTTTGACCCTAGCCGATCCTTCGTGGCAAAATTAGGGCAGCCAGGCAAACCTAATGTTGCTACCATCTAACCTATGCCCTTTTAAATACGCCAAACCTTGGACTTTCCCAAAGAGAAGCCAAAGCCCTAACAGCTAAATTGTTCTTGTTGAAAAAATGAGTTTACTTAAGTCTCTCCTGAGAGTGGAGATGCCAAAGTCGTAACCACTATTGTCCTTGTAAGACAAAAAAAAAAAATTGAGTTTACATAGTGGGGCCAAAGCCCTAACAGCTAAATTGTTCTTGTTAAAAAAATAAGTTTACTTAAGTCTCTCCTAAGAGTGGAGATGCCAAAGTCCTAACCACTATTGTCTTTGTAAGACCAAAGAAATTGAGTTTACATAGTGGGGCATCCTATAAGCGCAAACACTTGGCCCTCCCATCTAATCTATCCCCTTCCTATCCTTCAAGCATCAAACTGAAGCAGAGGCCAACCAACCAACAAATATTTTGTGGCCACCAATCAACCTATCTATTTTTGGTACGCAATGATAAAAAAAAAAAACCCACCAAAAGGTTGAGCATCGCACCATCCTTATTGAAAGATAAGGCCATTTAGTACTGGGATATGTATTAGAACAAATTGATCAAGATTTTGCGAACAAAGACCGATGTGTAAAGCTCTCCGATATATTTTTGCCCTTGAGCATCGCACCATCCTTATTGAAAGATAAGGCCATTTAGTACTGGGATATGTATTAGAACAAATTGATCAAGATTTTGCGAACAAAGACCGATGTGTAAAGCTCTCCGATATATTTTTGCCCTTGCCAAGCAAGTCAGAGAATTAGATGAACAACTACCACAACAGAGACAAAATCTTAATGACTTTGCCGACTTCATTGTTCAAGGATGTCTTATGTGTCACAGTCTCTTCTGGTAACGGTAGATGAAATTCGCTACCAAATGTACTGCCTAACAGAAAATGTGAACTGTTAATTGGTTTTTCTTCCTCCTCTTTAAAAACTGATAATTGATTAATAAAATAACAATTGACTATGATGGTGTAGGTTCATTTCTGATTCAGTGGACGCTAAAGAAATAAAAAATTTGGAGTTTCAGTTAGGCCAAATCAATCCAGATCTTACTTTCGAAGACATCATTAGCCTTTTGAATAGAACGCCAAATTTTCTTCCCCAACACACGGACGAAATCCGGATGCAGGTGTGAATTTATATATTCCGTTGCCTTGATTTTTCCTTTCTAACATGTATATGCAGATTTTGCAGGTGTGGTTATATTTGATTTGCAGTGGGCATTGAAAGGCGTAGGATACTGTCACTGGGTTTCTCTAAGTGGAGGTGAATGATCAAACTAGGAAAGCTGTCGTCGTTATGTTTGTTGGAACATAATTCCACCATAACCAGCTTGCATAATTTGTAGTTGTAGGTATTAAGGTGGAGCTGATTGAATATACCTTAATACCTACAACTAAAATTATGCAGGTGGACGAATTATGTTCCAACAAACATATTATGTAAACGACAACAACTTTCCGAGTTTGATCATTCACCTCCACTTAGAGAAGACTAGTGATAGTGACAGTATACGGCGCCTTTTAATGCCCACTGCAAATCAAATATAATCACACTTAATCTGCAATCTTGCAGATACATGTTAGAAAAGAAAAATCAAGAATATATAAATTCACAATTGCATCCGGATTTCGTCCCTGTGTTGGGGGAGAAAATGAGGCGTTCTATTCAAAAGGCTAATGATAGCTTCCAAAGTAAGGTCTGGATTGATTTGGCTTAACTGAGATTCAAATTATTTAGAAAGATCTGGATTGATTTGGCTTAACTAAGATTCAAATTATGTAGGCAAATATTTGGCCTTTCCTCATTTTTATGGTATTGAATTGGAACAACTAACTAGCAAACATTCTATCACTACCATGCAACCTATTCGCTTTTATGGTATTGAATTGGAACAACTAACTAGCAAACATTCTATTACTACCATGCAACCTATCCCCTTTTGGATATGTTGTGGTTTGAACCTTGAATTGTTCCAAAGAAAAGCCAAAACCTTAACTATTACGCTGTCCTTGTCAAATAAAAAATAGTCTCCTCTAAGAATGGAGAGGTCAAAGCCCTAACCACTAGGCTGTCCTTGTTAGACCAAAAAATAATTGAGTTTACACAAGTCTCTCTTAAGAGTGGGACCTAAAAGTGACAAACACCCGTCCTCTACCATCTAGCCTATCCCCTCCCTGATCCTATAGGACACCAAGCTGGGGCAGCCAATCGGCAAACATTGGTCCCCTACCAAGCAACCTATCCCCTCCCTGATTCTTAGGGTAGCCAATTGGCAAACATTCATCCGCTACCAACTCCCTTTTTGAATACACCCGTGGTTTGAACCTTAAACATCCTCAAAGAAAAGCCAAAGCCTTAACCACTTGTAGGACTTTGCAGGTTAATTATTGATATATTAAAAACAATTGTGAGATTTCCCTTGTTGGGAGTAAGGGAGTCAGTGAGATTTCCTTGTTGAGAGTAGGCCATTCAGTACTGTTCTATGTATTAGAACAGATTGACCAAATTGATCAAGTTTTGCGAACAAAGACCGGTTAAAACTCCTTCTCTATATGTTTGCCCTTGCCAAGCAACGAATTAGATGAACAGCTGCCACAGCAGAGACAAAAGCTTAATGACTTAGTCGACTTCATTGGTCAAGGATGTCTTATGTGTGTCTCGCAAATGACAAATCACATTCTCTTCTGGTAAGTAGATGAAATTCGGTACCAAATGTACTGCCCAACAGAAAATGTGAATTGTTAATTGGTTTTTCTTCCACCTCTTTAAAGACTGATATGCTCATAACTGATAAATAAAATAGCAATTGTTTGTGACGGTGCAGGTTCGTTTCTGCTTCAATGGACGCTGAAGAAAAAAAAACATTGGAGTCTCGGATAGGCCAAATCTACCCAGATCTTACATTGGAAGCCGTCATTAGCCTTTTGAATAGAACGCCTCATTTTCTCCCCCCAACACAGACGAAATCCGGATGCAGGTGTGAATTTATATATTTCGTTGCTTTGATTTTTCCTTTTTAACATGTATATGCAGATTTTGCAGATTAAGTGTGGTTATATTTGATTTGAAGTGGGCATTGGCTTCTCCAAGTGGAGGTGAATGATCAAACTAGGAAAGTTGTTGTTATTTACATAATATGTTTGTTGGAACATAATTCATCCATAACAAACTTGCATAATTTGTAGTTGTAGGCATTAAGGTTGAGCTGATTGAATACAACAGTTGCAAGGGTTGTCTTGTGACTCTTGTCCACCCCACCAAACCCTTGCAACTGCTGTATTCAATCAAATCAACTTTAAGGCCTACAACTACAAATTCTGCAGGCTCTTTATGGACAAATTATGTAGCAACAAACATATTATGATGCTACAATGTCAGCTTTTATACTTGTTTGGGCAAAAGAATGATCTCAGAGATCATGTGGACTGTGAGGAAGTGTTAACAGATGCATTTTCAAGAGCGCCTTGTAAGCCAGAATTTATGTTCTTTAACAACGCCCTAAAAGAAAGTGACCTGGCTAAGCTTCTGCCTAAAGACCTGTCATGTCTTCCAAAGCAAACCAGAATTCTGTTAACCCCTAGAAAGACAGATGAATGTCGCACGCTTTTCGAGCCAGTCATTCAATAATATGATCATAATGTAGAATTTTTTAATGAAGCAGACTCGAGACAAATTTTGTGTAAGAAAGCTCTAGGTAGTGTTGACGCCACCTTTCACCAAGACGTAGATATAGACGGTTTGGTGAAAATTTGTGGTGGCATCCCTCTGGTTTTAGATCTAGTTGGCTCCAAATTGCGTATGCACGGTAGTGACGTCTTAGCTTGTAATGAAACGATTGATTCTTTTAAGGGAATCGCTGAAGGAAGGAGAACAGCAAGAAATAAGGGAGCGGGGTAGTAGATGTTGTAAACTTGTATATAATAGTTTGTATCAGATTACAAAGAGGCCTTTTCCCACATTGCATGCTTCTTTCACAATTGGGAACGCAGCTTTGTCTCTTATATTGTTGGAGACCTACCACTTAAAACCCTAGAAAATAAAGCTCTTGTAAAGATATCCCATGACCCCTCCCCTTCAACGAGTCTTGGGAGGTTCCTATAGATAGAGGATTCGGTAGAGTGAGTCGAATTTGTAAGAGAGGGATGTACAAGAAGGCTTTTTAGAAGTTCATGATATAGTTAGAGCGCGAGTGACGAAGTTGACACAAATACAATAACATAGAATCACGGACGAGGAATCCTTTGCTTGAGCTGTGCAATATACTCGTGTATGTTACGTTCCACCTGGGTGTCTTTTTAATTACTGGTATAAATTTTTGTAATTTTTATCAATACGTTTTAACTTCAAGGATTAGGGAAAAAACTATCATGACCGGTATTTTCAGTTTTTTTTTTTTTTTTTTTTAAACTTAACGTCCATGGATCTAACTTGTACATTGCAAAATTGCAGATAGTTTGCGCAGAACTTCCAAAAAAAAATAAAAGGAATATGTATGTATCACAAACCCAATGTCCAAAATGGAAAATGATGCAGAGCACCTGGACTTGATGCATGCTTTCTGGGAACCCTGAAAAATGCCGGAAAGACTTTAAAAACCTAAGGTGCATATATCTACCTTTCAATACTTGTTTTTGTGTGGATCTCGCTAAACTCAAACGCTTGAGGGTGTTAAGGGCCGAATTCAGCAACAATCCTACTGAGGCAAGTGTTCTACTCCTGTTGTGTTGTATTGCCTGTCTTTTTTATAAAAATGAGTTTACCATTTCAAAAATGTTATAAGCAAAACCTTTCCGTTTATACTAGTAGAGGAGACATAATATTACAATGAATAATTTGGAAAAACTAATGGACCTTGCAGTTACCGTCCTCTTTACATTTTCTGGAGTTGAGACCAGTGTCACAACTTTCTTTGGATGAAAGCTTTGGCAAGTTATCCTTGTTGCAAGAACTGCACTTAAAGAATGATGTAGTGCTTCCACCAGATTTTTATGGATGCGAAATGGTTATATTGCCCGAAAGCTTTGGCAGTCTCTCTGCCTTGGAAGGGTTGTCAATAAATATGCAAGGAATTAGAGAGTCTTCCAATGAGCTACGGTGAACTTCAGAAGTTAGCATTACTTGAGGTGATGATTTGTTCCAAATTTGTCGAGCCTCTCAGAAAATTTTATCCAAATTACATCTTAAGAATTCTGAATCTAGACGACTTTCTACATTGCCAGAAAGTTTTGGCAATTTATCTAGATTGGAAGAGCTATCTTACAAGGGGTGTTAAAAGCTTTCTACATTGCAAGAAAGTAGTTTTGGCAATTTATATAGTTAAGTTTTGGCGATTTATCTAGTTTGGAAGGCCTATCTTTATAGTAGTGTGTTCCAAGCTAGCGAGTCTTCCAATTCATTTGGCAATCTAAGTTATTTGAAAACATTGAAAATGGGCGGGCCTATCTTTATAGTAGTGTTAATAACTTTAAACAACTTAGATCGTTGGAAGTACTAGGCATAGATTCATTTAGCAATCTAAGTTATTTGAAAACATTGAAAATGGGTGGTTGTCAAAAGTTAGCCCGTCTTCCTAATAACTTTGAACAGCTTAGGTCGTTGGAAGTACTAGGCATACACTCTTGCTGTGATTTGAAAGAAGAGGCGATGGATGTCTTGGTCGAGATGAAGAGCTTGAAGTTTCTAAACAACAATGGAAGCCCATGTTGATAAAGCAATGGAAACAAAAGTCCAAACAAGTCATGGCACAACAACCATTGTCGGTATCTTGTAGAGAGCATGGCTACCGAGTTGTTGTTTAGTGAGAAAGTCACCGCAATCCAAGGAGACATTTTCGTCTGAGTTGTCGATGTGTTGAGAGTCGATGTGTTGAGAGTATGGTTACCTTTATGATGAGTCAAGGGTATTTAACGTGTTGATCAATAGATAAATAGTATACAGAGTGTGACCGTCCGAGTGGAAGCATCGTACAATTGAATGAGGTTGTAAGATAAAAGTGGTCATACAATTAAATAACCCACATCATACAACTAGATCAATCATATGATGTCTCACATTGTCGTCTCGTAGAAGACTTCGAAACTTTTTGTTGTCTTGAACCTTGTTGATTGCACATGTGATTACTATGCATCTTGAGGTCATAGATAGATAGGGAATTTGTGTTGCTTGAGAAAGTCTTCCATAGGACTCCCTTCTCTCATCTGCATCATTTGGTATTAGAATAGGTTGATCTTTGAGGTTTGGTACGTGCCAAAGGAAAGATGGTACAACAGGAAAGAGGAAGACCATGAGGTCCTCGGGTTGCAAATATAGCTAAGATATTGAGAGGAATCACCGCTCAATTAGATGCACTTGAATTTTCCCAAAGGAGGGACATTCAAGTAGAAGACGTAAGTGATAGTGAAGAGGAGGAAGCGGACCAACCGAAAGCTCGCAATGATGAACAAGAAGGAGATCCAAAAGAAAGATTAATTCGGGCAATTTCTAACATGGGTAGGAAACCAAAGTTAGAAACCCCATCATATAATGAAAGTTTAAACCCTGAGGAACTCATTGATTGGATTGTGGATATGGAGAAATATTTTGATTTTGAATTGATAGAAGACCTTAAGAAGGTGAAATTTTCCTGTACGAAACTGAAGGGGTATGCATCCTTTTGGTGGGATCATGTCCAAATAGAAAGACAAAGAAAATGAAAATAAAATATTAAGACATGAGAGAAAATGGCTACCAAATTTAAGGTTAAATTCCTCCCATTAGATTACCAAATAGGGTTGTTCAGAAGACTTCAAAACGTCAAGCAAATGGAGTTGAGATTGAAATAATATACGAAGCGGTTCTATAAATTGACCTTAAGGTCTGGTCATATCAAAGATGATGAGGAGAAGGTGGAAAGATATATAAATGGACTAAGGTTGTCCATACAAGACAAAATTGGTATGCTTCGAATTAGAACAGTTGAGGAGGCATATCAACATGCACTCAAGGTAGAATATAAGTTTGTCAGCTTTTGATGAGTATATGATATAGGAAATGCAGCCACAAGATGTAAGATAAGCAATCTAAGATGACAACATGTTAATGACACTATAATATGTAGGAAACAAAGAAATAAACTTATGCAATAACTCAAAAATTTGCCATTAATGAAAGCTTACGAAAATAGTACAATGCAGTATAATGGAGGACATGAACACTACATAAACTGTTTTAAGGAACTACATTGTACTACTCTACTATGCACTCTCTATATTCTCTACACCCCTTTTTTCACTCACTATAAGGCATATATATAGGAAGATAAGTTCCTTGGCCCTTACTCTATCTTTGACTCTACATATGACTTATGTACATGTGGACTACATGCACATTTATATCATTGCACATTCTAACACTTTTGCATTAATTACATTACTTGAAGTAGCTACTTAACTTTACTCTAAAGTAAGCTCCTACTCTAGTAATGTACCCAATAATGTAATATACTCTAACACCCTCCTGTATTACATTATTTGGGTATTGAAGACTTTAGTCTTCAATATGGATCTTTAACCTTCAGATGTTTTGCTTGATCCGGTTCTTCTTCTTCAACTTTAGTATTCAATTCATTGTTTGTGCTTTCCTCATTATACTCTTTGTTTGTATCTTGTTGAGTATTTTTGTCTTGTTCTTTTCTACCATGTTTTCTCTTCCTCTTTCTTCTTCTTCATTTCTGTATTGTTACTAGAGGAATATCTGATTCATGGTGAGTTAGTCTATCATCATAATAAAATTGACTTGAATTCAAAGATTCGTTACTAGTATTTACTTTCTTTTGTTTCATTCCTCAAAAGAACTCAAAAGTGATTAATGACAAATAGAACATTAAGCACTCTTCTGAAGAAAGAATAATCACATTTTGAGTATTCCACCAAGTTCTTAATATAGTTTCATGAAGATATCCAATTAATGTTGTGAAGTTCTCTTCCTTTGTTTCCTTAAAAAAAAAAAGAAAATTCTTATTTTCAACTTTGTAGACAAGAGTTTGAATCCATCAAAGTTTTCTATTAGATTTTGTGAATAGAACCTAAGTTCATGAAATAACATTTCACTATTTTCATTGAATCTATTCTTAATTATTTCTTCCATCTTGCTTTAAATAATAAACCCTTTGATGTTTATATATATTTTTATTACCTTTGAAGTTGGCTTCCTTATGTCTCCCTAGTGATTCGAGTATGCTCTAATCTTGATAAAGTGCTTAACAACTATTAGTTTACCTTTTGAGTTTATTTTGTAATGTTTTGGGAATGATAATAATCAACTCCTATTTTCACCTTATTTCTCCTATTGAACTATGCACTTATCAATTTGATGGAGTTCTCTATGGTTGGATTTCTTTTGTCCCTTTAATGTGACTATGAGGCATGCATAAATAATAAAGTCCAACTCTTTTAAAGGAAGCAATAATTTTGCTTCTCTATCCTTAAATTGCCAATAGTTCAATTTTCTAAATTCCAATTAAGTTTGATGTAGTACTCCTTATATCTCCCTAATTTGGAATTGTAGAAATTGATAATTTTTGCAATAATAATAATTTGGTTTACCAAGTAAAAACCCTTATATCTCCTATTATATTAATTGCAAATATTATTATTCTTGTATTTCAACTAATGTGTTTTGAAATACTATTAAAGGATATAAAATCCTTTTAATTTACTTTCAAGTTTACTAAGGTTGATTTTGCTTCTATCTTTAATGATAATAATTTCAACCTTATATACTACTCCTTATCACTCCTTAATGAAAGAAAATATTAATCTAAGTTGAAACTATACCTTTGTAATGCTTTGCTTTGACTTCTATCTCCAAGGTGAGCGTTGTATCTCTGTGGCTTATGAAAGCAAGCTTGCTGGTTAATGGACGTCCTCTTTAATGCGTCTTTGAATCCTTGTTTCAAGCCTTGAATTCTCTCTTCGTGGACTCACGAATGTTTAATACAAGCACTTCCTTTCTATTAAATTCTGAGAGCTAATTGGCATTGGTCTAGACTTCGACGTGTTATCTTTGGGTGCTGGAATTTCTCCTTATGACACGAGCATTCAATGCTAGTGTTCGAACGATGCTCTTATACATCAGTCTCTTGCTCCCTTCAATGCTCTTTAACCATTGCGCTCAAGTTTCGTTGGAGATATGATTCTCTTCCTTCTTAGGCGTGTTTTGACCTGACTAATAGCCCTTAATCTGCGTTCTTCCCAATTTGTGTACTCTCCTCTAATCTTAGGTGCTTTAATATGCCTCTAACGTCTTTGAAAACCTAGCCACATGGTGCTCTTGCGTTACATTCTTGGTGAGCGTTTGTTTGGTAAACCTTCAACACTTGTCTTCCCTGTGCAATGATTGATATCCTTTAAATGCTTCCAAGATGAGCATTATATCTATTCTGGTCTCTTCCTCCCTATGCAGGCGTTAGAAAGAGTGAGAAGATTGCTTGGCTTGAGATGACAAGTGGCTCTTCCTTTCATTGCATGTAACATTGCCTTCAACGTCTATTTCTTGCCAACATATACTAGTTGTTGAGTCTTGGTTTCAACGCTTTCTTTCAAATGATTACAAATGATGTTCTTCCACAAAGTTGGCTCTAGCTATGAAAATTTTGTAATTCTCTAGTGTTGACCTCTCAAGCGATGCTTCTTCCCTAGTTGACGGTTAAACTCTTGATTGGGTAATAGACCTTAGTCTTTACCTTGATTTTATGTAGCTTATGTATGCTTTACTTCTTGCACTTATTGCTTTATATTTCATGCTATTCTCCTTGCTTTGCAATGGATTTGTAATGGATGTAAAGCTTCCTTATGATGTTGTAGGTTAACGTTGCTTGTACACTCTTGCTTTGGTGATGAAGTTGGTATTTTTAGACACATGAAACCGATTGTTTGATTCCTTCACTGGCTCCCTTCCTTCACTTGAAGTTTTCACCTTTAACTTCGACGATTCAATCACTTGTAGATGTAGGGTGATTGTTGTTTTGGTGTCTTTGAGACACTATTTTCTTTGTCCTCCTTAAGAGGAATATGGTGTAACAATGTAATGTAAATGAGATACTCTATTTTGCATTGATATTTTGATATTTCCTTATCTCCTTTAGATGCTACTTTTCTTCCTTGATATGGCAGCTCCTTGCTATATAGTTTGAGGGCAAATGGAGATAGTCTTGATGTTGTATTTATTACGATACAATTCTCTCTTTTGCTTGGTTAACCTAGCAATAATTAATCCAAGCTCTAAATCATGCGCCTAATATGCCCTTAACTTTAAATGCTTAGTGCACCTTTAATAACCTTTAAGGATAACAAGTATAATGCAATAGCAATATCTCCTTATTACTCTTGTAAATTAACTCTTAAAGGTAACTCTAAATATGCATTTCAATTTATGCAACTTTTACTTAAAAGTAATGTCTTCTTTTTTGTAACTCCTATTTTAATGTGTATGTATTAACCTTTATAAGAAACTATATTTTGCAATCCTTTGTAGACTTTAATATGCGACCTTCTCTTTGCAACTTTTAAACCCTAATAAGGTGCCTAATAGAACTTGATAATGAACCAAATAATTAAAGTTCAACTAATGAACCTTCTTGCACCCAAGTTGCTTACCTTAATGATCTCTGTAGATGAAGGATTGCAAGGTGATTAGATTCACCTTATTGCTGCAGTTTACTAGATGAACTTGCAACTCTAGTTGACTGTTCAAAACAATTATTTAGCTCACCTATTTGCAACTTTGAAACCCTCTAACTTATTGCCACCTTATTGCTACCTTTTACTAGATGAACTTGCAACTCTTCTTGACTATCCAAAAAAGTTCTTTAGCTCACCTATTTGCAGATTTGAAACCCTCTAACTTGTTGCCTTGAATCTGTATTAGGTGACTTTAATTATCCTTTAGAATGCACTCTATAAGTCTGAAGTTTTGCAACTAGTAATGTTGTCCTAATTTCTGCCCTTTCACAGTCAATTATTTCACTGAAATGTTGTCGTTGAATCTCATAAATTTGGTAGGGAACTTTTCCAAATCGTAGCTAAGATTTTCTTTCAGGAACCCTTCAGTATTTTGCTATAAATTTAGCAAACCCTTTCTCCGAATAAGCCTTCTAGGACTATTTTCAAATCTCTTGGATTTGGTAGTATCGTCTAACTTCTTTTCTCCTTCAGTTTCCTTGTCAAATTCCAACTTCAATGTAGGTATTCTTCTCAAGAATCTAAAAGTC
Organism: Wollemia nobilis; assembly: GCA_028583015.1. NCBI lineage: Eukaryota > Viridiplantae > Streptophyta > Pinopsida > Araucariales > Araucariaceae > Wollemia > Wollemia nobilis. Next base: position 78,796 of record JAQPPZ010000613.1, on the reverse strand, counting down.
TTGAGGTCTTCACCAATCTCCTTCGAATTTTGGCAAGTTTCTTGCCAAATCTATCTCCATTTGGGCTTGTTGTCGAATGGCGATAATTGTTCCAAAATATTCCTTTATTAGGAACTTCTCCTTGGTGGTAAATTTCTCCAATGAGTTCTTCTAGGAACTCCTTCAATGACCTTCTTTGAATCTCCTTCAATGAGGCTCTCAGAGCCTTCTCCTTGTTTCTCCTTAAGACCTCTTCTCTAGGGCCTTCACTCTCGTAGCTTCTCTAGTATTTCTCAATGAGACATTTCTTTCAACCTTTTACTATGGAAGTGTTGCAATGAGATCTCCCTCTCGAGTTTCTGAAATCTCTTGCTTCTAGAATAGGAATTTTGTTAGTCCTTCTCTATCTTCAAGCTTCCAAATCTAGAAGTTATTCAATGGGACATTCTATGCGTTTCTTCAGCTTCTTAGGCTAATTTCTTCTACTTCTTCAAGGTGAAGTCTTCAATCTTCAATGGAGATCACCAATATCCTATATTCATTGAGACTCTTCTCCTTGAGTCTCTTCTTCCTCAAATCTGCAACAAGGCTCCTATGGCATTTTCTTCACTTTTGCAATCTGTAGGTCTGCAATCTCTAGTAATGAGACCTTTTCTACAAGCATCCAAATATTTGATCTTCCATTTGTTGCTTCTGGTTTTGGATTAATTCCAAAGAATATATTCTTCCTAGCTTTATGTAGGAAGCTTTCCAACTTTCTTTGAATATCCTTTTCCTGCAACAAAGTATTAGTATTGTAATGGAAGAAATTCAAAATCTAGAGATAATCAATCTTCACTAGTTGATTTGTCAGTCTTTTAGAATCAATGCTGAATCTTAGTCTTCACGAGTTTTTCTACAACCCTGTAGAAAGACTCTAGCCAAATGCAATCTCATGAAAATGAGATTTTTGGATTCCTCTCAATCTCACTAGTGGCTCTACCTATTTCCTATCAATCTACCATGTCCTCTGATACCACTGTTAGCTTTTGATGAGTATATGATATAGGAAATGCAACCACAAGATGTATGATAAGCAATATAAGATGACTATATGTTAATGACACTATAATATATAGGAAAAAAGAGAAACTTTTGAAATAAATAAAAAATATGCCATTAATGAAAGCTTACAAAAATAGTACAATGTAGTATAATGGAGGACATGAACACTCCATAAACTTTTTTAAGGAACTACAATGTACTCATGCACTCTCTATATTCTCTACTCACTATATAGGAAGATAATTTCCTTGACCCTTACCCTTACTCTATCTTTGACTCTATCCTATGACTTATATACATGTGGACTACATGCACATTTACATCAATGCACATTCTAACACTTGTGCATTTATTACATTGCTTGAAGTAACTACTTAAATTTACCCTAAAGTAAACTCCTAATCTAGTAATGTATCCAAGGTGGTACATTAGCATGTACCCAAAAATGTAATATACTTTAACAAAGTTGGCCTATAAACAACAAAATAATTCCAAAGGAAGAGGACAATTCTTTAGAGGAAGAGAACAATCAAATAGTGGTAGAGGGTAGCATATGCAAGGAGAAGCTAATACTTCTCAAAATGATTTCAGCCAAAGTACCCGAGAAAATGGTGAATCGTCAAGAGGACGAGGTGGATTTGGTAGAGGTAGAGAATGTGGTTTTACTAGCAAGTGTTATAAATTATTGAAAGGACATAGGGCATTTGAGTGTCCTCAAGCACAATAGATTAGCAGGTAAGGAAAGGAAGCCTGTAATCAAATTGTACAAGTAGATTGAAGAGAATATTGCTTCACTAGAGCACATGAAGGAGCCAAAACAAAGGATAATCCCTTATGATCAAGAGAGTATTATTGAAATCAACAAAGGAGATGCATGAACTTGAGCAAAGAAGGAGCAAAAAAGGAACATGTTCAAAATGATGTATAAATATGGAAGGAAATGTTGCAAGGTGGACAATGGAAGTACGAATAATTTAGTATCTACAAAGATTGTAGAAAATCTTGGGTTGAAGAGGATTGGGTACCCAAATTCATACAGTCTCATGGTTGCAAGATGGTCATCAATTTTTGGTAATTGAACAATGTATGGTAGACTTCCAAATTGGTTCTTACACGGATGAGATACTATGTGATGTTATGCCTATGGATGCTTGTCATGTCTTGTTGGGTAGACCATGGCAGTTTAATAGAAGAGTAGTACATGATGGTAGCATGAACACTTGCACTATTGAGAAGGATGGCAAGAGGTACACAATAAGTCCATTGAAATATAAAGGGAAAGAAGTGGACATTAGTCTTGAAGTGTGCCAAGGTACGAAAAACAATCCTTGAAGGGAACGACGAACCTATGCTACCTTATCGTGTAATGTATCAAATTTTACACAATTATTTGCATCCAACCATTCTACAATCTCATTAGTCTATCATAATTATTTGCATCCAACTATTTTACAATCTTATTAATTATCCACAAAAATATCTTGTGTCTATACAATAGCAATATTTATCATCCCCTTGATTTTGATATTTACTATTCTAGTTCTCTCTATTTTACAATGTATCAAATCTTGCATACTTATTCCTATCTAACTATTCTATAATATTATTAATTATTTTGACAATATTTGATGTTTCTACAAATATAAAAATTTACTTTTATTTTTATATTAATAATGCATAATAAATTATTACAAAGAATTTAAAAATACCAACATTAACAATCAGACAAAACTTGATGATCTAGCCTAAGCTTACAAACCATATCACACTACAAAACTATAACTTTTAGAACCAATTCATTAAGGCTTAGCAATATACAAGAATTCCATCCTATGCATTAGATCTCCAAGTTGAGCCTTGATAATTACCAATTGTTGATCATAATTGTTTTAAAAATATTTCTTGATCATATCTTGCATGGCTTCTACAATATCATGATACACCTTCATCTACTTGCCAAGGATGCTAATAAAGATATGTTAGCTATCATTGTCATCTTGACACCATTGCTTCTGCTCCTCAAGTTGTTGAGCCAAAGCATTAACATATAAGAATTTGTGTTAGAGTAAAATAAAAGTACTAAAACCTCCATAATTGGTTATCCCATAGAGATCCTTATATAGTATTCACATAAACAACTGGCAATCAATAATAACATAGGAACAACTTGCATAAAAATTAGTTGAAAAATAGAAAATAAAAAAGAACAAAACCCATAGTTGGGCACAAATCCTTATACCAAAAATAGCTGACCAAAATTTTTTTTATCCAACATCCAAATATTACTCAAGGTCCTTGGGCTCCACCTAAACATAAATCCTTTAAGCAAAAAAACTATCAATATAATAGTCAATAATAAACTTCTACAAAGAATGATACATGATGTGTCTCCAAAAACAACACATTTAAATAACTTGGAGCACCTCAAGCATATTCACCAGGCCTAAATGTTTTTGACTAAAAAGTATGAGGGTTTATAGATCGCTTGTTCATTTCTCCCTCACCATCCACAAACTTGTAAGATCTTCAATTTTTATCATGTCCTTACTCTTGATATCCATTGTTTTAGTTCTCACTATTACCCCTAATACGTAAATATTAAATAAACTTTATTTTATAGATACTACATCACATCATAATATGCAATACTATCTACATTCCATGCTAATAAGTGCACATATCAAATTAAATATTAAGATACAAATAATTTACAAAGATATGTCATAACCCTTTTCAAGAATCACTTTTTTTAAAGCATAAGAGAATATGACCATAATTATCATGCATCTTTATCAAGAATCATTGTAATGTTTTTCTTATACAAGTTGTTTATTTCCAATGGCATATTTCTACCATAGAATTTGGTTCCACATTAATACCTCCTACTCCCCTCTTTTAAAGCATAATAGAGGATGACCATAATTATTATACATCCTTGTCAACAATCACTTTTTTCCTAGAGCACAATAAAGGATGACCTAATTATCATGCACTTTTACTTTTAATTGGTTATATGGGATTGAAACTAGTCCCACCCATATTAAATCAAAAAGTGGTATTATAACAACTTGACTATTATATCCAAAAAGGGATGGTCGGTTGATAAAGGTCGAGTGCTTACCAGTTGGTTTTGGTTGCCTTGGTTCGATTCCTTGAAGGGTCGGGGTCCTATTGACTTTGTTTTTACCTAGTGGGCTAGGTATTATAGAGGTTCCCTACCAAAAAAAAAACTACTTGGCTATGATGCATGTATCACTTAACAAGATTCAAACTTGAGTCCTTTCCTTGAAAGTTAAAAATTTAAGTGGTTGAACTAATGTCATTTTAATTATCATACACTTTTTAATGCATTAACTACATTGACTATATAATGTGTAGTTGCTTAAAAATACTATACATTATGGAATTAAAAAATTGGATTTTTCTCTCTAGTTTATTTGTTGTTAAAATATTGAATGTACAATTTGTAGTTGCCTAGGGTTACTAGACATTGTGGAATTATAAAATTGCATCTTTATATCTACTTTGGTTGCTGTTAAAGGATGCTAAAAACACTCGACATTATGGAATTATAAAATTATATTTATCTCTCTTTTATTTGCTATTAAAAAATTAAAAATACTAAACATTATGGAATTATGAAATTGCATTTTTCTATCTACTTTGGTTAATCTTAAAAAATGTTAATAACTTTTCTAGTGGAACCAACAATTATATTCAATAAAAATAAAAGAGGTTACAATAAAAAGAGAGTTGGAAAGATCACATATTTGGTGTACAAGGCCACTCATACAATCAAAACCGGAACCAACCCTTAAAAGGGCGAATACACAACATAAATAAGTATAGAAAAATAAACTAGAGTAACAAAAAAACTTAAATTGTAGAACTATAGCTCTAGGCACTAAGTAGACTTATTGCTTCATCATTCTGTGTCTGTCTAATGTCGCAAAACTATTGGAATTATTGAGTTGAAATGTTAAAACCGTTTTTTAGTTAGAATGTCTCCATCTTCTTTACCCTATCGAGGACTACGAGAATGTCGAAACCACACAAAAGAGGAAGGAAATTTAGATTTTGCTTCCTTTGTAGGAACCTCCTACCACCAATTCCATTGATGATGGCTCTATATCAAACAACATATTATTGTCATCGCTAAGATACTCCAACACACTCTAGTTGTTGGATAAATCATGAACATAACTACCTAAATGAACATTGGTCATATGAAGTCGTTTCTCTTGAGCGACATCTTATTTTGTAGATCCCCTTCTAGGGTTGTGGGAGCACCTTGCCTTGCATTAGAGGACAAGCCAACTGGACAGACTGTAAAGCAACCTCTATTGCATCCCTTGGGTTATGAATTTGTTGAGACCGAGGAGCCTCATTGTTGGCAGTTTCAAATGGGAGACCAAATTTTTCCTTTTCATACCCTTTTTTAACTGGTTGTGAGACATGTGCCAACTTGAACTGGTGTACCTTTAGAAGCAGCCAAATGTGGATTTTTATGCCCTCCCACAATTGTCCAATCATCATCTTGAGGTTGAGTAGTAGATGCACTCGGTGTGTTGGGGCTCTGCTTGTCCCTGTTATGTGGCATCAAGGGATAATCTTTGATCTTGTGTGACGAGTATTAGCATTGAAAACATGTGTTGAGCAAATTAATGTAGAGGACACGCTGGGATAGCAAAATGTCATCAACTTGTATGCCAATAGACTCCTGTTAGAAATTCCCAAAAATAGACATGCAAAGCATTACAAGAAATATGAAGAGAAGAGTAGAACTGATTGATTTATTCCATGGACCAACTTTGTATAGATAGAAAAGTTGATCATTGAGAGTCGTTGGATTACAAAAACTCATGAAATTTGAACTAGTCTAAACTGAGAGTTCACCTGACTCATGGATGAGTGGTAACTCAAGTAAGTCTATCCTAGTAGAGCTTAAGAGAATAATTATTTATTCTAACACCCCCCCTTAAGTGATACTAGGGGTGAATGTAACAAATGAGTCCCGAAATAGGGCCTGATGAGGTACTCATGTACAATGATTCTTATTGAAGAGATGGTAAAAAAACCACATGGTAAAAAACCATCTATCAAAAAAAAGAAGAGGCATGTCTTTGGATGGTGAAGATTGTCCTCTTGGAACAAAAAAGAAATGAGTCCCGACAACTAGGCCTGATGAGGTGCTCATGTACAATAATTCTTATTGAAGAGATGGTAAAAAACCACATGGGAAAAACCATCTATCAAAAAAAAGAAGAGGCATGTCTTCGGATGGCGAAGATTGTCCTCATTGAACAAAAAAGAAATAAGTCCCGACAACTGGGCCTAATGAGGTACTCATGTACAATGTTATTTCATATAGGAGAGATGATAAAAAAAACCACATGGGAAAAAACCATCTTCCAAAGAAAAGAAACAATAAGAAGAAAGGAGAGGTGAAAACCTCTTTTGTACCTTCTAATGAATTTGCCTTACCCAAAGTTTCTCTCGCAACTGAATGTAATGCAGAGAAGGAAAGGATTTGGTGAAGATATCTGCAATTTGATTTTCTGTGGGAATATAGTCCAAGTGTATATCCCTTCTCTAGATATGTTGTCGAATTAAGTGCATGTGAATTTCAATGTGCTTGGTACGCTGATGCTCAACTGGATTGCGGGCAATATGAATTGTGCTCTGATTATCACACCAAAGAGTAATAGGTTTGTCATGGAAAAAACCAAATTCTCTTAGTATTTGACGAAGCCAAAGAGCTTCCTGACTTGTTAAAACTGCTACCCTATATTATGGCTTTGTATATGATAGTGCTACTGCTTGTTATTTTTTGTATGACCAAGCAATTGATGAAGAACCAAGATAAAAGACATAGCCAGAAGTTGAACATATGTCTTCTACTAAACCTTCCCAATCAGAATCTATGTAACCAATGATATCCATGGATTTTCCTCCATATAAGAGCCCAAATTGAGTAGTTCCTTGCAAGTAGCGTAGGATTATTTTTGCTACTTGCCAATGGCTGAAATGAGGTTGATGTGAGAATCTAGATATCAAGCCAATAACATATGAAATATCTGGGTGAGTATGAGTGAGGTATAACAGACTCCCTATAAGCTGGTGGTATAAAGTAGCATCACATAGAGGACTTGTGAAGGAAGTATTTAGAGTGAATCCAAACTAAAAAGGTGTAGAAGAGGGTTTACAATAAGTTATTTTATACCATTGAAGAAGGTCTATAGTGTATTTCTATTGACATAATGAAATTCTTGCATCTATTTGATTTATTTGAATTCCAAGTAAGCTAAATCCATATCAACCATTTCAATTTTTTTAGAAAGAGAGTCTTTGATAGTCTAAATGTGAGAGATGTCACTACCAATGAGTAGTAGATCATCAACATAGAGAACAAGTAAGGTGATTTTCTCTTCATCTCTCCAAATGTAGACTATGGCATCAGAATCACAATGAGAAAAACTTGAGGAAAGAAGGAAGGAGTCCATTTTTTCATACCAAGCTCTAGGAGCTTGTTTGAGGCCATAGAGAGATTTCCTTAGTCTACAAACAAGGGAGGAGTCTTGAGTGAATCCAGTAGGTTGTTCCATGAATATTTCCTCTTTTAAGTCCCCATGTAAGAAAGAACTTTTAACATCCATCTGAAAAACAAGCCATTTTTGGGAAGTAGCTATTGCAAGTACCAGCCTAACAGAATCCATTTTGGCAACTAGTGCAAAGGTTTCAGAATAATCAATTCCTTCAATTTGTGAGAAATATTTAGCTACCAAGCGAGCTTTGTGTTTTTTCAATTTTTCCATCAGGTCCATACTTAGTTCTATAAATCCATTTACAACAAACTAACTTCCTTCCCTTAGGTAGAGGAACTAACTCCCAAGTGTTTTTTTATTAAGGAAGAGAATTCATTCTCCATGGCATTATCCCATTCTTTTATTCCAGTTGCTTCCTTGAAGGTTTGAGGATCTATGGAGATGGACTCACACATAAGACCAGAACCTATGGTGTTGCCTAATCTGGATGATGGAAGATTTTGGATGTAAGGAGTGGCTTCTTCAACTATGGTGTGGGCCCATTTTGGCATTGTGGAAGGAGTAATTGGAGTGGTAGCGATTTGAGTTGGAGTTTGGAGTATAGGATCCTCATTTTGGTCATTTTGATCATTTATCTCCAAAATGGGATCTTCATTATATTGAGGCTCTATTATTGGAGATGGGTCAAGAGAAATAATGTTGGAAGAGGATGGTTGGGGATATTTATTAGGGAATGTTTCATCAAATTGAACATTTCTATGAAAAAATACCTCATGAGTTGTGGGATCAAGAAGCCTGTATGCTTTCATTTCCTCACAATAACCAATAAAGATGAGTTGCCTACTTTTCTTATCTAGAGCCTTCCTTTTATTCTTTGGGATATGTGCCCAAGCAGTGCACCCAAAATTTTTAAAGAAAGAGACATCAGGTTTTGAGCCAGTCCATGCTTCCTCGGGAGTCAAATGGCCAAGAGCTTTATGAGGTGTGTGGTTTTGAATATAGTTTGCACAGTTAATTGCCTTAGCCCAAAAAACCATTGGAAGATATCTTGAGTGGAGCATACAATTTGCCATTTCCTTTAAAGTTCTATTTTTCCTTTCTACAATGCCATTTTGCTATGGATTATGGGAGACTAAATGTTGATAAATTATGCCATGATTTGATAGAAAATTTGAGAACTCATTACTGAAGTATTCCCCCCATTATCTATACAAATTTGCTTGATTTTGCAAGTGGCTTGATTTTCAACTAAGGCCTTGAAGATTTTGAAGTGGGATAGAACACCACTTTTGTATTTTAGAAAGTAGACCCAAGTTCTTCTAGAAAAATCATCAATGAAGGTTAAAGCATATTTTTCTCCTTTGAAAGAAGTCTCTGGGAAGACCATCAAGTCACTATGGATTAACTCTAGAGGGGATGAGGATTTTTGAGAACCACTTGGGTGGAAAGGATCTTGATGTTGCTTTCCAAGAGCACATACAGGACATACTCCATCAATAGAAGAGACTTTTGGCAACCCTGTTACCATTTCATGGGTGTTCAATTCCTTTAGGTAGTTATAACTGAGATGTCCAAATATTTCATGCCAAATTTTTCTTTCAAGATCTCCATGTGCAACAAAACAAGAGGCCCCTTCTAAATTTTTGAATCCCTTGAAGTGAAATAGGTGAGTGTTGTGATCAATATCTCCTTTGGCTATGAGAGAGTTTGGTTCTTGAAAGTCTCTTATCTCAACTCCTGTTGGTGAGAAGAGAACTGTTTTACCTTTTTCAAAAGTACAAATCTAATAGACGGAGAGGAGATTTGTAGCTATGTTTGGGACATAGAGAACATTATTGATATAACCACCATCAATGGATATGTCACCTTTTCCTTTGACTAGGATAAAGGATGAGTCACCAACTTCTATGCTACATGTTGAACTTGAGGAGATTGAAGTGAATGACTCATCTAAGGAGGTCATGTGATGAGTTGCTCCTGAATCTAGAACCCAGTATTTTGATGAAGTTTTTATAGCTCTACCTTGAACATTTAAGGCTTTTCCTATCTACTTCTTAGTGTCTATCTTGTGATCCTTCATTTCTACCTCTAGTTGTTGTAGTCGTTTCCAACATTTGTTCACAAAATGACCATTCTTTTTGTAGTGTGTACAATTTATGGGACTTCTTTCTCTCTTTGTGAATTTTTCTTTAGTAGAAGTGGATGCTACTAAGTCTTTTGAGGAAGAGGTAGAGATCTCATACTTAGCAAGTTTTTTTTCCTATCTAGTTATCCTATCACAAAATTCTTCTAAAGAGGGCATTTTAAAACTTGCACCAAGAGCATCTTTTGTAGACAAAAAGGTGGTTGCAAAAATTTGAAATACACCATTTAATTTAGAAATAATTAGATAGATGCATTCTTCTTCTATTTTATTCTTGCCACTGCCTTTTATTTGTGTGAGGACTTCTTTAAATTTGGTGAGAAAGTCAACAATATTGCTGAAGTCTTTAGGAGATAATGTTGTTAACTCTTCCTCTAACTACATTGACCTTATTTGATCTATTTTACCAAACAAGTTCTTTAGTTTTTGCCAAATCTCAAATGGAGTTTTACATTCTAAAATGTGAAACCATAAGATTTCATTTACATTTGAGCTTATAATACCCATTTTTTCATACATCTTCCCTTTATGAACAAATATTTCATATTCTTTTTCAAATTCAGGCTGCTCTTCTTCTAGCAAGTGTGTGAGCCCTTTTTGAGAAATGAGATTTAATATTTTTGGTTTCCATGTGTGATAGTTATGAGGGGTGAGTGGGTCAATTGTATTCATTTTGACAAGAAATACTGCAGTGAACCAATATTCCCCCTTTAATTGCAAGAATTATGAAGCAATAGGCAACACTACTAGAAACCTTTTATATGAATGGTATCAAAAGCCAGACCTCTATACCAAGCCTCTCAAAAACCCACCCTTACATGAGGGAAACTATAAGTTTTGAAGAGATTGATACGTGGAACATAGGCTATTTGAAAACAATAAAAATTGTCAGACCTATATACCAATTATCTTAAAAAAACCCTGCCCTTACGTGAGAGAAACTATAAGTTTTGAAGAGATTGATACTTGGAACATAGGCTCTTTAAAACCAAAATTTATTTGCCAGACCTATATACCAATAATCTCAAAAAACCCGTCCTTACGTGAGGGAGACTATAAGTTTTGTGAGGATATTTATACGTGGAACATAGGAAATTATATTATGTGTAAAAAAAAAAATGTTGGCTTAATTTTTTTTGTCAAAGTGCTTAATAGAATGTGAGTGCTTGTTTTTTGAGAAACTCCTTAATGCAAAAGCTGGCCAAAATGCAGAATAAGCTGAAGGAAGGAGAAGAAGCAACAAGCATGAAGTGGCCAAGAAGGTGCCACATAAAAAAATGAGTGCACTAGAGATTGCCAATCAATATTGACACAAGAATATAGCTTCCCCCCTTAAAGAATCCAGCAAAACAATAGGTGCAAGAATTAGCACCATAACCCCCGTCCCTCTCCAAAAAAACTTTTTATTACTTGATATTACAATATGTCTATTCTCTTTGACAACCTCTTTGAAATAGGCGATGAGAATAATGTTGAGACAAAAAGGAATAATAAGATTACAAACTATTTGTCTTGAAGAGAAATAGATGGAAGGGAAAGAGCTGTAGAAAAAAAGGGAGGATGTGGCTTTTTTTTTTAACACCAAAATAAATTCGAAAGTTGGTGCATTAGAAAGGTATTAAAATATTTCATATCAATGGAATTTGGATGCCTATAACGAAGAACAAGCTGCCCACAGCGAAGAACAAGCACCCACAACGAAGGACAAGTTTCCCACAGTGAAGAACACGCTGGCCACAATGAAGAACAAGCTGCCCACAATTAGCAGCAACATTTCCAAACTGCGAGTGTGTTGGGGACGAACGAAGTGCAAGGAATGATCAAGGAGGCACCGGTCAAAGATGAGCACATTCCTTCGAAACGCTTTAGCCCAACAATGAAAATTTTTTACGTTCATCCTCAGCATTGAGTGGTTTCAACAGAGTGCAATCCTCAGCGTTCGTCCTCAACCTTGGAAATTATTCTATTCGAACTAGGCCAATGTTTATGACATTGACTTAACCTCAATCGTAAAAATAACCTGCATCAAAAAAGGCCTCCCATAGCAGAATGAGAATGGGTCTTTAGAGTTCGACAAAAAAAAATGTATATCAACATATGAATATAAGGGATTTTTATAGATGCGGGACATGGAAAATATAAATGAGGAACGTGTTAGAGGACAAGTGTCCAATTTGCATAGCTAGTAAAAAGAAACAGTCATCAAAGGATATGCTTCCACGTCAGGAGAGAACTTGTAGTGTAGACTTCCCTTGGCGATACGTCACGAGGCATTGATAGCCTAAGTGCGTGTTCACGATGGAGAGAGGTCTCAGGCGCCAAATCGACTTTGATTTTCTAGAGCGCCAAAATGCTTAGAAGATGTGTTTTGGATCTTCTTGCGTAGAAAGGGAGTGCCCAATCGAGTGATTGGTTATCTACTTTCAAGGGAGTGCTCGAAGGAATATTTAATTTGATGACACCAAGAAAATAAGAGCGCCAAAACCGACGTTCGAGTTCCAACGTTCGTGTTTCCATGCACGTGGAAGGAGAGCACCAAGAGAAGCGAAAAAGATGAAGACAATAGCACCAAAACCAACGTTGACCTGCGCCACGAAGCAGTACAATGTTTGCACTCTTGCAATCTCAACAAAGGAGACGAAACGTCGTCGTTATGGTGAGCTTTGCTATATATTTTTTATAATGGCATCATCTCCATGCGTAGCAATGGAGATGAAATGACGTCTTCGGCTTGCTTGAAGTCAAGAACTTGGCTGCAGTCTCCTTGGAAAGGAGAGATAAAAAAATGGTGGGCATCGTTGCTACAAAAAAAAATGGCGTTAGAATTCTGAAAATTATAGAGAGAAGAAAAAAAGGTTAAAAATTATTTCGAGGCCAATATTACGATAGGCAGTGAGGTTCTCTTCTTTTTTTCTGCAGATCTTTGAAGAAGACAATGTCATTCAGATAACCCATTTACATATATCTCAAAAAATATAGTTAGAAAAAAACTATATATTAAAACTTATTGTAGACTTGAACAAATGCAGTGAGAAGTCTACAAGAGATACAATGAACCAGCTCCTAGAACTTTTAAGAGAGAATGTTAGCAAAATCTATCCTGCTTTGGTATCATGTTAGAATTTCTCAAAAATAGACATGCAAAACATTACACAAAATATGAAGAGAAGAGAACTGTGTATAAATAACAAAGTTGATCATTGAGAGTCGTTGGATTACAACAACTCATCAAATCTGAACTATTCTAAACTGAGAGTTCACTTGACTCATGGAAGAGTGGTAACTCAAGTAAGTCTATCCTAGTAGAACTTAAGAGAATAATTATTTATTCTAACAACTCCTTGAGATCTCAAGAAATATCAATCTCAATACAAACACGTTTTTGAGGACATGCATGGAAAAAATTATCTACAATAACTTTATTTAATTAACCATTCACATATTTTAAGGTATATAATACCAATAGAATCTTGGAACCAATAATTAAAATATATAAATAATACTACCCACGAAAAAAATTCCAATATATTAATTATATCCCTTATATATATATAATTAATAGATGGAAGGTAGAAAAAAAGGACGTGTGAAAAGTCATTCGATGTGCACATGATGTAAAAGTTCATTCAATGCCCATATGGTGTGGGCCTCAAATGGAATTTCCTAAATTAATAATTATTAAAAAAATGATTTTCTTTTTATTTGAAAGCATTTTAACATTTAATATATTTTGATGATTGATTTTATTTTTTTAAATGATGTTTTTTTTGTTAGACATTATAAATTAAAAAAAATTAAATGTTATGTTATCACTTGTAAGACAATAAAAAACAAGTAAAACATAACAAATAGAGTAAAAATTTACATTTAGGTTTTTTAATTAGAATTATTTTATTTTGTAAGGAGATTTTTATTTTTTATTTATTTTTGGTAAACCAAGTTTTAAAGGATATCTGGTTTTTTAAATTGACTTGGTAGATATTTATATTCATGTCATATTTAATCATTTTTAATAGATTTAATGAGGTTTAAAGTTTGAATTCAATGGGATAGAGTTGTATATCATCGAGCAGGATAAGTGGGAGAGGAGCTAGTTTGGGCATGTTGAATAGCCTGGTTTCGTTGGCATTGAGGTGGATTCGGATCCCCCGAATCCTTTGATTTTTGTAGTGTTGGGTGATTAGGCAGTCGGGCGATCCGAAGATGGTGTTGTTGTGGCAGGTTGAGTAGAAGCGATTGGGTGAGGTGTCGCAGTTGGCTATATGGATGTGGTAGGATGTGTTGTTATGATAGGGGTTTTATCTTCGCTAGGAGAGACCATCCTTTACTATAGTGTTTTGGTCTTGTCCTTGTTTTTGCTTTTGGTATACCCTATTTCTCGAAGTTTTTCCATTTGGTTTTCTTGGAGAGAAAAAATAGCTTGGGTAGGTTTGGCTTTGAGTTTTCTTGGTTGCATATGTTGTTTCTATGGTTGTAGTTCTAGTGAACATCTTGTTGGTCTTTTCTGATCTTGGAAGGATGTCATTTTCTAGGGTTTGTTTAGTTGTGAGAGGGTCTCTGGCCATCAGATGTTTGGTCACTGATCCTAGATTTGCCTTATCTAAAAACTTGGGTCCTTTAGCAAATCTAGAAAGGTTTGTACAGACTTATGTCCTAGAGTAGTCAATGTGATCCCTGTCCTAGTCGAGATATTGGATTTGAGCATTGATGCAAACAAGATTTTAACTTTGTGTTTTATTTTTGCTAATCCTAGATGTATTTCACCTGTAACTGAGGATCTCATGTTTGTGACTCTTCTTAGGTCCTTACAGGCTTTATTTAAAGAGGCTATTGTGCTGGGCGAGAACACGATCCAAATATTGATTGTTGAGCCAAGTGAAATATTTGTTGTATTTAGATTTTTGGGTGCTCAGTGGTTCAGTCTCTTATCAGACTGTTGGGTGAGAAAATATAAAGTTTTGGGTTTTCCTCCCTTGGACATTTTTACAGGATTTCAATATCTAGAGCGGATCCAAAAATTTTATTTTGGTTTGGGCGGGAAGAAATTAATTTTAATTTTTGAACCAATTTTTTGCGAGAACCTAGTTTGAGAAGTGAATATGGGATTTTGAATAGTTCCTGCCCTTTGTGGTGACATCCTTGAGAGGATGCAGGGTATGGTTACTTGGTTGTGCAGTTACAATAACTTTTTTGTTGCTGTGCTGAGATGTTGGGTGAAAGATTGTGTGGATTCTAGGTTCTTCCAGCAAGATTATGTTAGTGCCTTCTAGTGCTCTTGGCGCAGTAGATATTTTGACTCAAATATTTATGGGGAAAGATCTATGGGCTTGAGGTGCTAGTTTGGTGCAAGCACTCTCTTTAAAAATTGTTGGCTAGAACCTGTTAGGAATGATCTTGTGAGACTGCTCTAGGAATTCAGATCTAGAAACAAGGCTCCTATTTGGGCAAGGTCTATTTTTTGAAATTAGAAATTAATGTTCTTGGTTTAGTTTGGGCGAGAACTGAGTGTTCCTGTCTTTGATCCTACTTTTCAAATTTCTCTTTGGTCCGTCCTTGCTTTTTACAGGATCCGCTCCTCTGGATCTCTTGGTTCTCTCGAATTTATTAGATCTTGTTTCTCTTCTTGGTGCCTTTGGGTGTTTTGTTTCTTTTCCTATGGGGGGTCATACCCTTTTGTCTTTCGCTTTGGTTTCTCTTTGAAAGCTTTTGTTGGTTTGTAAGAGGTTTGGGAACCCTTTCCAAACTCCTTCTTTAAAACCTAAGAAAAACTATATCACTTAAATAACATCCTTTGTGAGAGTCGTCTCATATTACCTATGGTCTCATGGATGGTAAAATCTAGTTTATATTGAATTTAAATCTAATAAAATTATGATTTTTTAGTTTTAATAAACTATTTTTTTAATTAAACATAATTTTATAAAAATATTACACATAAAACCCAAATATATGACTTAATTTTTTTATTAGTATATAGTTATTTCCTTGTAAGATACCAAAAGCATATTTATTTGTATGATGTTCTTTTGAAAAACAATAATCATAATTTTTTGATTAAAAATAATAGTAATAATAATTATTAATATATTAGTAATTATTTATTAATTTATAATAATATTAGTAATTATTAATATTTTAATTTAATAATTAATAAATGATTTAAAAATATATAAATTAATAATTTTTATATTTATAGTTAATTTTAAATAATATTTATAATTTTTCTATTATAATAAATATTTTGATAATGGTTTTATTACATCATTGATAGTTTTAAACACAAAC
Organism: Wollemia nobilis; assembly: GCA_028583015.1. NCBI lineage: Eukaryota > Viridiplantae > Streptophyta > Pinopsida > Araucariales > Araucariaceae > Wollemia > Wollemia nobilis. The sequence goes on along the minus strand of JAQPPZ010000613.1, from coordinate 62,800 downwards.
CTTATCGATCAACTTGTTTGGCTTTATCTAACATTAATGATAATTTTTAAGTTCGGGTCCATGTTTATTTATGCAATGTGCATTGTCCGTTAATGGAAAATAGGATTCCAAACAAGCTTTATGGAACTATAATTATCATAATATAAAGTAACAAGAAACTACCTAGAAAGACCCAATTTCTCAAGAATTGTAAGTATCCATCAAAGATACTTCAAGGACTTGTTGATGGCATAGTATTCAACTTCCATTGAAGATTGATATATGGTGGATTGCTAATGACAACACCAAGAGACCAATCCAAAAAAAAATACAAATTCAATAGTAGATCATCATTGATCAACATTACCTATCCAATCTACATTAGAGTAACCCTATGGAATAGGAAGAGCTCCAATAGATTAATGAATTCCTATCTAGTAGGTATCTTTGATATACTACAATATTTACTTAGTTGATATCCAATGACTCATGATATAAATTCATATATCAAGAACAATAGATGATAGCAAAGGCAATATTTGATCTCAAGGTAACATAAACCAAAGGAGTAGAATAATTTTTAAGAGCTTTAAACCTAAAGCAAATGGAGTATACTTGGGATTACAATCCTCCATCTTGAATCATTATACAAGATCCAATGCATAGTTAGGCTATGATATAGCGCTCTCAAAAGGTGATTGACCAATTTGAATCCTTAGTAACACCCAAATCTATCCTCTCAAAGTTGTATTTAATCCATAGTTTTATCTCTTGGATCAAGGATGTTGAGCTTCCCATGATGATAATGTCATCAACATAAAACACATTAACAATAAAATTTTCATGATAATGTTTAATTTAAACATCATGCTTTACCCCACACCATTTAAATTCATAACTAAGAAAGAAGAAATAAACATTCTCAAGCAAAGCATAAGACACATGCCTAGGCCCATCTAAAAAAATTCTTAAGTCGACAAATGAGAGGAGTAGATCCATCTGAGGTGAAGGTGCATGGCTAATATATATCAATTTCCTTTTGGAGTTCCCTATCAAGAAAATCAATTTTGACATCCATTTGATAAACTATCCACCCATAAGAAGCATCAATAGAAAGAATCATCTAAACAAAATCCATACAATTCCTCTGGGGTGGTCCATGAGGACTTAGAAAAGTTCACAATGGAGGACTGCAGCTAATTGGGATCTAGGATGGATATTGTTTGCCTTTCATCCAAGGGATCTCTAGCTATTTACCCTTGGTATTTGTGTAATTGATGGGCTATATTTGTGTTGTAAAAGGGTTTAGGCCCTTTCAAAATCCTATTTTTATCCTAATAAAAAAAGGTCTCTAAGTAATCAACTTGCTTCTCATAACAAAATGTTTTAGCAATAAGGTGTTGTATACTTCTCAATCTCATAATCTACATATAATTTCATGTTGTAGACCTAGTTACATCCAACCACATTCTTTCCTTTGAGAAGTGAAACCAATACCAAAGTTTGATTTTTCATCAGAGATTCATACTTTACCAACACAACATCTTCCCACTAAATACACCCTTGATTTGGAGTAAGTGAGAGGATTACTAGAGTTACCAACCTTCAAAATCAAAGATTGATAAGGAGGCTTCCAATGAAATTTCTATTCTAGAAAGAGTTATGCATCCTAAAAGAGAGTTGGATCTCACTTATGTATCAATCCATCCAAATAAGGTTGGGGCACATCCTATACATATTAGAAAATAGGAAGAATTAAATAATCCCTCATATTATCATAATCAAACCACAATGTCCATTACCATCACATAGTGCATAGGGCAATCGAGCTCATCTCAAGTACAATTTAAAGAAGAAAAAGGAACATACACTAGTGAGTAATTTGGAGTATCAACAATTATGTCTTTCTTACCCATTAGACAAGTATGATAGATAATATAATAATGTAAATTAGTAGAGAATAATCATCTAGAAGAGAAGAATTTGGAAGGAGGAGAAACAATAATATGGGTAGGATAATTTACAAAGAGGACCAAAAGTGAATTAGAGGGAATTAAAGGAAGAACCTCATCAAACACCACATCATGCCAAATAAGAATCTCTCAAATAGAAATATTACATAGTGGTAATTCTTAGAACTATCACTATATCCCACATGAATGCATCAATTGCTCTTAAACTAAAGTATATTCTACTCATCTATAAGCTTATGTAATAGACCCAAATATAAGAAAAAGTGAAACATTAGGTTTAACTCCTATCAACCTCTCAAAGTATATCATACTGTAGGCTTTCAAAGTCAATATCCTATTGATGACATGTGCAAAACATCACTAATTTACCTATAAACTTAGTCTTTATTTGCTTGGCATAGAAAAAACAAGCAACCATATCCTATATAACCTTGTTCTTCTACTTACCCATCTTGTTTTGTTAGTGAGTGTAGTGAATAATCCTTCATAAATGAATGCCATAGAATAACAAAAATTCCCAAATCCATGAATCATGAACTCACCACCACCATTGGTATCAAGGCACTTATATTTCTTCTCACACTAAATATCCATCAAATATTATAAAGTATTTAAGTGTCCAAAGGATTCATCCCTAGCATTAATAGTATATACTCACAAAAACCTAGATAAACCATAAATCAATGTGATAAAATACCTATTCTTGGAGAGAGAGATCAATAAAGAACCACAAATATCATTATGAATGAGATTCAAGGGTTGGGGCATGATTATTTATTCCTTTTAGTAATAGTTCCTAATAGTGTTTTTGCAAGATGCATCCATCACAAATTCCACTAGGTGGAGTATTTCATGGAATGATAATCTTCCATATGAAGATGATTCATGCACCTCATGGAAACATAATCAACATGTCTAACTAAATGATTCTAATGCTTGATGATGTCATTTACCTTAGCAACAAATCCATTTTGCTTGTAAGAAGATAAGAAAGAAGATGAAGGGGAAACAAAGCTTATAAAAACTATCAAATTCATTAAAGTTTCCTAAAGACACCATATTAAAGTCATCTTTAGTACCCCTTACCACTCATCTATGAAGCCAAAATTTCACATTTTTGTTAGTATAAGTAATGTGATAAATAGAAAGAAGGTTAGGGACAACACCTAGAACATGAATAAACTCCCTAAAGGATAAGGATCCAAAAGTCATGTCACCACATCCAAATGCTACAAAGAATATTTATCATCAATAATTGCATGCTCACTATGATCTTGTCCATTATGGTCGGTCAAGAGATGATGATCCTCCATCATATGTTATGTTGGTCCAAAATATAGAATCCATTCATTCAAAAATGTGGAGATCCAATAAATTGAATGAATCACCACACATGCATTCAAGTCTCACCCTCATGTTCATCATCATCCTATATAAAGAAAATATAAGTATTTCTTCCTATATTGGCCTCCTTCTTAAGCTTCTTAATTTAAAGGCAACAAAATTTATCTTTGAGACCCTCTTTATTGCATAATACACATATAGGATCTTGAGTGGCTTCTTAAATAATAGTTCCCCTTGTTTTGGCTTCTTGTAGAATTTTTGATCCCTTATTTTGGCTTCTTCATATTCTTTGATTTTTTAACTTCTAGCTTTGAAGCCTTTTTAGATGAGCATAAATGGAAGAATCACTTCCCATTTGATGCATTAACCATGCTTGGTGATGTATAATGGAGGAATAGGCTGCATAGAAAAAAAATAAAAAGCATTTTCAAAGAATGTGGCTTTGTTGAGTACCATATTGAAGTAATCTCTTAGGTTCCTTTCTACCACCCTATTGATAGCAAAAATAACCTCATATAACTTCTTAGGTAATTTATATACTTTTCAATCATACCAAAACCATCCATCATCAAGGTATCAAATTAAGATTCTAGGAGACTAACTTGAATGGTATCCATTTTGTTTAAAAATACCTTGAAGATAGGATCAAAATTACAAGTAATATGGTTGTCTAGATTCTTGTCCATATATAAGGCAATCACACCATATGCTTCCCCTTTATTATAATGATAACATTTATTTTCATCAAAATAAATATTTTTTGGTTGTTCATTAACATACCTCCATAGTATCTTATTGTATAAAAGAGATTTTATCTTGATCTCCCATGAGGAATAATTGTTCCCACTACGAGTGGGTATCTATAAAAAAAGGATTATTTGGTTTGTATAAAAATTGGTTCTTCTATGAGAAAACTAAGTAAAATTACCACCACAACTAGAAAGACCTAGACAAATAGTACAATTTGAAAAAAGGATCAAAATATTTTTGTATGAGGAAGATAGAACATCTAAAAATTTTCCCCTCAAATCATAAAAAATATTGCCAAAACCTTCAAAATTCAAAAATTTGAAACTATGTGTAACCAATTTCATGCTATCACATTCATAGAACAATTAATGAGATTTAGCCACCTATCTATTATGTCTATTATTTACTAGGTGAAGGACAAATTGAATGTTACAAGTTATCAAGTTTTGATTTTTTTATAACACATTTTATACACTAAAAACTTATTTTCAAATTGATAGTTGGATGCCACATCAACCATCCAAACAAATCTATGTCTCATTGCACAAAGGAGGAATCAAACTTATGACCCCTTGGGCATAAGGATCCTAAATTCCCTTACCTAGCCACATATCTTGTGAGCCCTTTAACAATAAACATGATCATACATAGATAATACTAATATAGGATTGTGGAGTAAGGAAAAGGGAACCAAAATAAGAGTATGCATTTCCAACTACCATCATAGAAAATATTTCAACTTTCAATAGATAGCACCATACAATTATCTTGCAAAAGATAATGTTTATGGGTTCTAAACCCATGCTCCTTAGATAAAAGCATCTCAAGCTCCCATTATTGACCACATAGACTATGGTATCATCAGTTATGATGTATTAGATCCCATTTGAAATATGACATCACTTTTTAATTGGTTAGTTACAAAGTTATCCTCATATCAAGGTGGTAGGTAAGCAGTTATTAGAACCATACTAATAGATCTTGTATAAATGTAAAATTCTTATCAATAGAACTTTTCTAGCCACCATTTGCTTCCATTTCATTCAAAAAGTGAGAAAATTCAAGATTATTATGGATGAAAAGGTGTTGCTAGGCATGCAAATACATGTTGCAAATCTATAGAGAGTGCTCATCATTTTTGAGAGATCAAGGATACAATATTCAATCCCAAATTATTTTAAGATGTCCTAGGGTATTATGAGACAATAGATTCTATTATGAGTCTAGCATGAAATATTTAAAAGGTATGGTTTGTTTTCTTTTGTGTATTTGTGGTAATTCTATTAATCTAAATCTACACTCCATTGAAGCATGCAAAAACATTCAATAAAGTTCTACATGTATTTATCTTACACATGGATTCATTTTATGAGTTTTAAAATATAAAGTTAGACCCTCATGCATTGTGCTAGAAAGTAATAAATTTTTGAAGAGCATTTTATTTAGGAGGAGTCCACATTTTTATAGTTTTGCATGTCATACAGGCCACTTGTGAAGAAAGTGTGTTGTAGTCTAGCAAGAAAGGAGAATGTAGGGAAGGTGTAAAGCCACACACAATGAAGTAAGCATTTATGAAGCACATTGTTCTCAAGGAGAGAAGACATTGATTCATTCTATGTCAAAGAAGACATGGAAGATATCTAATCTAAAGTCATTTATGGAGAAAATGTTGAAGTTCTAAGTTAGAGAATATTTATTCTATTTTTCATATCATTTTATAGTGCATAAGAAAGGACACCCAATATAATTCCATTGGTTCTATCAATTTATACATCATTCTTAGGCCAATATGGGAATAGTTATAAGAATGTGTGCATGAAAATATAGATTGCATTATTCAAATGTTTAAACATTGAATATCATGTCAGTTATATTTGTTGTAGAAATTCAATCTACTAGAAAGAACATGTTTTTATTTACATGGTAATCATTCATTGAGGATGATTTCATTGCCAGAGATGATTTGAACACATGTGAAAGATGTTTTGTTGTTGATGAAGTACCATTTTTCCATTGAAGTATAAGCATAGAAGAAGTCAAAGAGAGTGCAAATGCCTAAAGAGAAAGTACAAGTGTTGTGGTCATTGGAAAAAGAGAATATTTATTTATAGTTGGTGAGGTATCTTCTATTTGCTTCGAACAAACATGTTGTGACTTTTTAAAGTAAATGGATGATCATGGAGATTCATAGATGACATTGACCAAGATGCATGAGAATAAGGAATATATAGGATGTAATATTATTCCTTACTAATATTCCGTACCTTTGAGTACCAACCTGAGATGTTTGCTAAACCTTAGACATTGCACATTTTATCAAAGCCAAAATGTTGGACATTGAAGAAATTCATTTTTTTGAAAGAAGATGTTGGAAGACATGGTATAGGATCTAAGTTAAGAAATAGACAAGCTTTCATGATTTGTGTCATTGGAGTCTAACCATTTTGGAGAGATATATGAATACATTAATTGGGTTCATGTTGGATTTTAAAATTGTTTTTAGAAATGATTGTAATGAACACATTAGATAGTATTGCTATAAAAGAAATACATAAAATGTAATGCACACAATAAAAGGATTGTCCATGTACACCAAATAATATCACTAAAGGAAACTATAATAAATTCAAACCAATAATAAAATGGTTAGTATGAGGGGGTATTTATATTACAAGTTATCTTTAGGTCAAAGTCAAGGAATTGATATTTTGGTTAAATAATAAAATATTACAAAAATACCTTTACAATGGCCCAAAGGGCTTATATAAAATACAATACACAATTGGTTTTGGACTCAATTGAATCTTAATCACCATATATTTTAATGTTCCCCCTTAATATGAGTGGGGGACATAGAGAGAGACCCTTACTAGTAATTTCCCCTTAAGGGATACTATCTATCCCACACCAAGAAGCTCCCATATGCACACAAAAGGAACCTTTGGAATGACATTGGTTAGAATATCTACTACATACTCTACTAATAGAACAAAATATTGGACCAAGTATCCCAAAAGAATAAATCCATATCACATAGTGTATCCTAAAATTAATGTGCTTTGTCTACTCATAAAAAACTAGATCATGGGCAAGTTTGATGGTGCTCTTATTATCACTCTAAAGAGTGAATAGATGGGACTAAGAAATGTCCACCTACTATAAAATCATAAGTATCCATTAAATATGCTTTTATGTCTCATTTGAAATACATTATTCAGCTTCCATGGAATATTGATAAATGGTAGTTTTGTATGTAGGACACCAAGAAATGAGTCTATAACTGAGATATAAGAAAAACACTATAGTGGAGCACTACTCATCCAATAATTAGCCCAGTTTGTATCTAAAAACCTTGTAAAAATTAGAGGTGAACAAATTGAAATATAAATACCCATTTGATATATACTTATCATATATCTGATAATTCTCTTGGTTGTGATCCAATAACTCTCTCGAGGTGCATGCATGCACTTAGAATAATAGATAATAACAAAGGAAATATCATGTACCTTATGTGTAAGATAGAGGATATCTCCCATAAGAGACCCATATAAAGCGACATCCACTAAAGGAGTCATAAAATCAACTTGAAGCTTCAATCTTGAAGCAAAAGGAGTTCAAGTAGAGTTATAATCCTCAATTTTGAAGTGTTGAAAAATATCTAAATCATACATGGATTGTGATATAGTTATTTTAAAAGCAATGAAATAAATCTAAATGCTCAAGAAATAGTGCAAGGGACCTAAATATATCATCTCAAATTAATCACGAAGTTGTGTCTTCATGTCCTTAATCAAGATAAGAGAGTTGCTCATAATGAGAAGATAATCCACATAAAGTACAACCACCAAGGTACCCTTATTTTGATGTTTGATGTAAGCATCATGTTTGGCCTCACATCATTGAAACCCATAATTGAGGGAGGAGTGGATCTTATCATACAAAGTGTGTGGTGCCTACTTTAGCCCATACAAGGACCTATTCAACCAACATACCAAGGAAGTGGGACCGTCAATCTAAAAAATAAATGGTTTCTAAATTAAAATCTCCTCATAAAACTCATCATGGAGGAAAGCACTCTTCACATCCATATGATGTATCTACCAACCATAAGAAGTAACTATAGAATGAATTATTAAAAAAAAATCCATCTCATAAATTGGTGCAAATGTTATTGAATAGTTGATTTCCTCATTCTAAGAGAATACCTTAGTAATAAGTAATACCTTATGTTTCTCCATATAATGATTTAAAGTGTACTTGGTCCTATAGGCCCATTTGCAATCAAGCACACTATTCCCTTATAGTAAATAAATAAGTTCTTATGTCTAATTCTTAACCAAGGACTCATACTCTATAAGCATGTAAACTTCCAACTTTGGTTGGTCCTTAGCCTGAGAATATGTGAGAGGATATCCAAAATAAAGAAACCTTTAAGAGAAAATCTTGAGAAGGGGTCTTCCAATATCACTTTATAAAAATAATGGGCTCAACATTATGTAGAAGTGTCCAAACCCACATGGGTGTTGGATAAACTATGAAAGATCTAGGTATATCCTATGGCAAAGCAACATAAAAATCTAAACCTAAAAATCCAAATCAAGCTTGCCACTCACCTGATCATTGCATACCATAGTATAAGAAACTATTGTGTCAATATTATAAATTTTTGAATCTAATACTGGATGTGACAATGGTGGTGTTGCTTGAGGAGGGGTCAAATATATAGGTATAGGGCCTTCACTAGAAGATGAAGAGGGAACCCCAATAGGAATGAATTCCACAAGAATATCTAAAGAATATGTTAGATCAATTAGAGAAACAGGAGGATCTTCTACCAAAATCTTAGATGGTGGACTAGATGGAATTACTAGGAGATCCTTATTCAAAACCACATCTCTAAATGAGGATCTCATTCCTTTAAGGACCATAAATATGATATGCCTTAGTGGTATCTAAATAACCCATAAATATATACTCGCTATTCTTATGTGCCTCATTTATTTGAAGACCTTTGGGTATGTGAGCCCATGCTAAAGAGCCAAAGAAACATAACCAAGACACATTAGGCTTATTGTTTATCAACCTATCAAGATGTGCAATTACTTGGAATACTCTAGGAAACGTTTTTTATGATGTATGTTGCACAAGTGATGGCCTCACCCCAAATGTTTATCTCTATTTCCTAAGAATGAATAATACAATAAGCCATCATTATGATTACCCTATTCTTCCTCTCAGACAACCCATTTTGCTTTGGGGTATAATGAAAAATCCTTTATGATACTATACCATAAGGATTCAAATATTTATGCAAGGAACTACTCATGTATTCACCTCCCCTATCTAGCCTAAGACACAATATTATTCTCTATTTAGCTCTCTACTAGTGCTTTGAATGCCTTGAATTTCTTACAAGATTCATCCTTCATATGAATAATTTATAACCACACATATCTAAGAAATCATCAATAAAGAGGAGAAAGTATGTATTACCAAAAATAGAGGGTATACACATGGGTCCACATATATCATTGTGTATGATCTCCAAGGGTTGAGGAGCATGCCTCATTATCCCTTTTGGAAAAGTCTCCCTATGATGCTTCCCTAGGATACATCCCTCACATGCACCACTTAGAGGGAAAATATGAGAAAGTCTAGTGGCTATATAATGATGAATCATGTATCTTAGTGATCTAAATGTAATATATCCATGCCTATGGTGCCATCGTTTACTCTCATAATTTACTTGATCCACCATGACCACAAAATATTTCTTCCAAGAGAAAGAAACAAAAGGATTCACTATATCCCCTAGTTTGTACAATAGATCTAAATAATCATAATAACTTGAAGAAATTGAATTAAATCCATTATTTATATCCTTGATAACCCAACAATCACTATGAAATTCTACCTTTCACTTATATGGATGATATGCTATATAGACAAAACATTCAAGAGACCACTTGGAAAATAAAAAACTATATTAAATGAAGATGATCTAATACTAATCTCTTCATAACATAGCACCTATGAAGAAGATTTATATGCAATGACAACACATTCTCCTAAATACCATATGTTGTAACCATAGAAACTATATTTGTACTTTATCATGTGACTACTTGTGCTTGAATTTGAAATCAACTCATCAAAAGTGGTGGATTTTTAATATGTTGAATGGACAACTACATGAGTTTGTGAGGTTTTAGCATCACAACTATCCTAACCCTATGCATAAAATATATAAAAATTATATTATATTTTTGTTACTTCCTTAATATTCTTGATATGAATATGACAAAATTTTATTGTGTTCTTCCTTCTTGCAAAAATCACAAGTTGAATTTTTGAAGAGCTTCTTGGACTTCTTTTTATTCCGCTTTAGCTTCTTATCAGTTTGAGCTTTGACCACTTTTTTGGATGATCCTTATTGATAGAATAACCCTTGTTCCTTTGTATTTAAGATTAATGGTGAATTTGTTTTAATACTTCATCAATTGTTAGTAGAGGAGAAGTTGGAAAGTGGTCAAAAAGCATATCAAACACAATAACTAACTCATATGTCTTCAAAACATTGTTGAAGATGACATTGAGAAATTTAGTATTTTCTCCTTATCCATAGCCTATTGTTCATCTCCTAGCACTTTTAGAATCCCTCTAAAAATCTAGATATCATATCTTCTTGAACTTACTTATGCACTCATCAATGATGTCAAAGGATTCCATAGTCAAAGTAGCAAGCTTTGCCTCCAACCTACTAATTTTTATGGAATCAATGTAGTCACATAATCCATAAAATTTACCAAGCAATTCCTTAGGGATTTTAAAAATGATAGATACAAACAAACCATAAATGTTTTTTTATTCTTTACAAAAATTATGGCCTTTAGAAGTTTTTCCCAAAAATCATACAAAATATCTCCAGAACCTTTAAAAATTTATAAACAATCTACACCTACAATAGATGGGATGTTGCCATGTGTCACTCTATGAGTGGATGGGGATGCTAACTATGCACTAACAAGATAGCATATTTATGAATGAGATGACACCACTTGTTACAATCTAGAACAAGGGATTGCCAACCGAGTGTTGACTATGCATGCCATTGGGTAGTGTATTGATAAACTGGACTATACCACTTATCATGCTCTAATTTTCTTTGTGACCTATAAATAATGTTGCAACACTTATTTTATTTTAATTTACTCCAAAATTTATGCATCACCATTTTTTCTATTTACTATACAATTATATGGTCATTAGGCTTCATAAGTTGTTAGAATGTGATTAGTTACCCCTTTATATACCTATCATGTGCTTATTTTCATACCATATTTATTGTTGACATGTTAACCCTTTCCACATCAACACCTACCAAATCATATCTCATATGTCATTCTATGCCATGTCATCATGCACCGCATTAATAGGTGGTATGTCATCTGCCATGTAACCTTCCACTTCATCTACCACATCAACATGAGGCATTGTACTAGGTGCCACACCATTAGGTTCTATGTCAATTTTAGACAACAAAATGGGATGATGGCATTAGGTGCCATATCATCATATAATGCCATGTTATTATAGTTTTCCACACCATATCCTCATGTATTATTAGGGTCTATGTTGATATCATCATTTTTTTTAACAAAACTATGTATAAGTGGGGTTCAAACCTTGGACCTACAAGGCCCAATGGTCTAAGGTGGGTTCCCATAGCGACCTTGGCATGTGTTCTATTTAGAAATTAAAGGAAGCAATAGTAAATTTAACATAACTCTCTTTCTCAAATTCCTCCACCATCCGTTTTCTCTTGTGTGTGCATGACATAAGTGCATATCATGATGACATTCACACACCTTGTTTCATATTTTTGACACACCTCTATGTGGAATATTCTTTAGAAAATTTTAACTTTTTAAATTTAAAATTTCAAAAAATGGAGGGAAATTATACAAATTTTCAACATAGGAAAAAGAGGTAAAATAGAGAAAGTGTTGAACTTGGAACCCTTTAAAATTTTACAAAGAATAAAAAAACACTAATGGTTTTTTCATATCTATCACAATTTTCTCTATACAAACTTTTTGTTGAACATAACCAATTAGGACATTTTTTCATGCCAATTTAGCAAAAAAGTTGTTGGACCATATTAGCAACTTTATCAAGCATATTGAAGGTCTTTTCTATATACGAAAACCTACCCATGATTTTTATGGCACCAAGGATCTATTCATAAGTGTTTAGCTTATTGTCTTGTTCTTTTGCAATGGCCAAGCAAACTATTCTCTTATCAATGTTGTTATGGACACAAAATATAGAAAGAGAAAAGGAAATAGTTTTTAAAAAGAGATAAAAGATAAATGAGGTTTTTAAAAAACCTTGAGAGACTCAATCCTAAAAGTAGGGCATCCATACAAAATGAAAGTATTGAATGCCAAGAGAACAAAGGAAACTATTGGTGAATTTTTCTCTTGGAGCAGATTTGTTGAATCCAATAATATATTTGCAATTCAAATCCACTTAGGATTTTATCAAAAATATTTTCACAAACTATTGGTGGTTTACAAAAAATATTCTGGTTACTCCAAACATTGTTACCCTTAGAAGATGTTGTATAAGCTAATTTTTAGAGGATAAGCAATTGAGGAAAGGAGGTTCACACCTATTATGATACCATGCTAGATTTTATAGTAGTTTCCAAAAATGAATGGAATCAACACATTATCCAATATTTCTAAAAAAGAAATACACAAAAAACAATGTACACAATATAAGTGGTGTCCATGGACACAAAATAATATCACTAAAATAAATGGAATACAATCCAACTAATAATAAAATGGTTGGTATGAGGGGGTACTTTTACCCAATTACAAGTTACCTTTAGGTCAAGGTTAAGGAATCAACCTTTAAAAAATAATTTTATAAGGTTTAGAATATACCAAAGGGATCATACATATAATGTAATACAAAATCGGCTATGATCTCATGTGAAACCTAACCACCATATATTTCAATAATGCATTTGGAGGAAAAGAGATAATATGACTGCATTTTATGCCATACACATCAAGGAAGGATTGAAGCTACAATTTATATGGTATAATCTTCACATTAAGAATCAAACTTAATTTATAAGGATATTGTTAATGGATGATGAAACATTTAAATATTATACTATTTTATTCCATAGGACACAATAGTTTTGCAAGTATGTATGTGTGTATGTATGTATGTATGTATGATCATTGAAAAGATCTTTTTGAGTTTGATACAACCGACAATTGTTCTTAAACTAAGTGTAGTAATCCATAAACAGAGAAGAAAAGAAACAAATGAAGCAATGATTTGAAGATAATATGATCAATAAATTATTCATATTGAGGCATGATAATACATTTAACCCAATTATGATTAATCATATTTTAAACATAAAATTTAGAAGAAAATGAATAGTGCAATGTCTATTGTTGTTAGATAATTTTTTTCATTTTTAGAGAAGTGAAAGATCTAACGTACACTTTAAGATGTTTGATTCTAAGAGAAGTGGAGGGTTGTGTCACACTTTTGGATGTGAATAGTTGAGTTAATTCCTATTCACCTTATTTTGCAACTCAGTAAGGACCAATCCAATTGTTTGTCTATATTTGTATTGTATTGGAGATATTTAGCTGTGAATAAATGTGTGTGTCTATCCACAAGGATTTGTTGTAAATAATGAGACTCGGTCTAATTAATATTCTACAAATAGCAAAGTGTTTTTCTATTCACAAATTATCATGTGAATGGTTGTGTGTGTCCCTATTCATAAGAAAAATGATTTACTTGTAAGTAGTTGTGTGTGTCCCTAGTTAGAAGGTGTTAAATATTTTGGATAGTTGTGTAAGTCCCTATCCATTATTATGAGGTTAAACCTCACATTGAGCTAATCGATAGACCATGCCCTTATTCAAATCTAGTGTAAATTGTGGACTATTATGTGTGTCCTACTCTATGATTTTTATGTACTACAATGAACTACATACATGTCCTAGTTCATCCTAGTATAGTTACCAATGTTCTTGTCTCTATATAGAAAAAGATATTCTAAGGGAAATGCTGGAAATATTACATCATTAATTGATAGATTAGTGTAGTACCTTGAATCTACCATTGCAAATTTTGCCAATTTTAAAGGAGAATATAGTAGTAGGGATTAGGTGGTAGACTCATCCTAAATTTCTCAAAATTTGACTAGGTGTAGATAGGGGTCTATCCAACTGCAAAAACCAATCAATTGGGTACCAAACCTTATTTGCTTTATGAGAAGGACTAATTGGATTGAGGGAGTAATTAATTCAACAAAATTGGCCGATCCACCTATAAATATGAGTGATTCACTTGTGAATGTGAGCAATTCGCTTGCCAGGCTAAAGTATTTTGCTCAAATAGTTATAATGGTAAAAATAAGGCATATGATCTTGAGGTGAATATTTTGGAAAGTGATATTTGAAGAACACAAACTTATACTGAGAGGGGGGGTGAACAATATAAGACCACTTTTTACTTTTATTTCCAATTAGAATTATGTAATGTATCAATAAAAGAAATGATAACAATATTTAAGTAATGCACAAGATACCACATAAGATAAAGACACCAATTTAATGTGGTTCGCCCAGTGTGGGCTACTCCACGAAGAAAATATTTCACTAAAATTTCTCAATAATTATTTGTGGGAAACCTTTCCCAATTACAATGTTTATGGACACCTGTCCAAAGGAGACACCAATCCCCTAATCAAGTTTGTGAGCACCAACTCATAGGAGACACCAATCCCCTAATCAAGTTCATGGGCACCAACCCACAGGAGACACCAATCCCCTAATCAAGTTCATGGACACCAACCCACAAGAGACACCAATCCCCTAATCAAGTTCATGAGCACCAAACCACAAGAGAACTCCTTCGCTCTGGATGATGATCTTCTAGAAGAGCTGCTGCCTCCACTACCTTGGCTAATGGATCTCTATCCACTGAAGACACCTGTCCTCACTACCTTGGCTAATGGAACTCTATCCACTAGAGACTGTCATCTTCTATACTATGTAACCTTCCAAATATCTACTTCAAACTCTATCTCAAATTTGTACTAAACACAGTCCCTCGGTCCAACACAAATCTGCTCAATATCTGTCTCTGTTCTATACTAAAAATGACCCTTCAGTCTAGCACAAAACTCACTCAATATTTATCTCTGATATGGCACAAAGCTATCCTCAGTTATTCACCAAAATCTATCTTCAAGCTTTATCACAAAGCCTGATCAATATTAAATAAACTTTACTAGATCTGCTCTAAACCTTAACCCAAGGTTTGAACAAATAAATCAACTATGTTCACAAGTCTTCTCAAGACTTATCTCAAAATTGCCTTGTAATATTTTACCAAAGCTCACACCAATCTGTCCACAAGTCCTCTCTAGAACTTGTCCAATCCGCTCAACAAGTCCTCACTAGAACTTGCACAATCTTCTCAACAAGTCCTCACTAGAACTTGCACAATATGCTCAACAAGTCCTCACTAGAACTTGCACAATCTCATGGAATCATATAGAGAATTGTTAGAGACTCAATATGCTTCCTATCCACAACAATGCTCAATCACATAAACATATGGAGAATTGTTAGAGACTCAATATGTTTCACAATAGTTCACAATCTCTTTCACAAGTCAATTCAAAATGTAGTATAGTTTGTTTTATGGAACTTGAACTTTCACTTCAATGCATCCAGTTGAATAGTCTCACTCAACCAATTACTCAAGTCTCTCAAAATATTTCCAACAATGCTCAATTTCACATAACAATGATACTCAAGATCTTTTGCCAAAACTAGTTCAAGTTCATCACCAAGCTAATTGCTTCAACAACAATACTAGCTTCACTTTGCAAACTTCACATAACAATGATACTCAAGAACTTTTACTCAAGTTTCCACTCAAACAGTCACTTCAACAACAATGCTAATCAAACAAGGTTCATAGCATTTATCTCTTTTTCAGAAAGCTTATCAACTCAATAAGGAAACCTAGCAAAGTCCTTTTCACTCCAATCTTGTTTTTCAGAAATACACAATCATTCATCACTTTTACACATGGAAGAATATGCCCATACCTTTTTCTTTGATTGGAGAAAGATCTTCAAAACTGTCTTCAAACAACACCTCCTTCTTTGCCAAGTGCCAAGGGTTAGATAACAAGGGTTACTCTTCAAAAATTACAAAGATAACTCAATTTCATAATACACCTTATTTCTCCATCTCAATAATTTCATCAAATGACCCTTTCAAAAGTGACACACTTTTCTTTTCAATATTGAAAAACTTGATTAAGTTACTTTTTCAATATATGCAATAAATCAATTTTAATTTCCTAAGGTAAAAATAATATCACCCTAGTAAATTTCCATTTACCACCTAGGTAAATATCATAACCACTTTCCCCTTATTTCTCCCTAACCTTAGCAAAGCAAAGACTGAATAAATTTTTATTAACAAACCTTATCACTCCACAACCTTAGCAACTTAATTAAAAATTAAAAATCAAAATTTATGAGAACCTTTTAAAAACTTTCGCTCTGCATTTTGCAGGATTCGATCCTGCACCCTCTCCCTTGCTAGCACCTTGGCCCCGTTTTGCTAGTCGTGTAAGCCAAGAACTCACGTGAAAAAGGAAATCTCAAAAGGCGCTTTAATTCCCTTATACAAATCTTAGAGCCCCTGGCTATTTTTCCTCTTGCCACATGTCCAAACAATGTGCTCCCTCTCCACTAGCCTCTTTGTTTTTTCCTTGGCACGAACCTTAGTGCAATTTCACCATGGGAATTTTATAAGATGATCGAATACCTTCTATTTTGAGTTTGGGCAAATGTTTAAATACCTTATGCATTCAAGTCATTCACGTTGGTGGTGCATTAAAACTTGGACGTCAGCGCTTTATAATATGCTTTATTAATTTATAAAATATTTAAATTTTTATTAGAATTTAAATTTTATAAATTTATTTATAACCTTTAATTTTATAAAAATTAAAGCCTCCTTGGGGGATAAATAGAAACTTTCTATTGCTCATAATGATTTAATAAAAAATCATTCCGCCACCATGGTTTTAATAAAATCCCTTAATATTGCCTTCATGGTTTTAATAAAACCTTTTATTCTACCACCATGGTTTTAACAAAAACCCTTTATTTTTGCCTCACATAATATAAAAATAATATTATGACATCTTTTCCATCAACTTCTCACATTGCTCCTAGTGTCGATGGTGGTGCACTCCTTGGTGTAAATGACAACTTCATGTGTTCACTTCTTGGAAGCAATGACAACTTCATACCTTGACATCAATGACAACTCTATAAACTCAAAATGTCCAACAATATCCCCCTTTGTCATTAATGGAAACCCAATAACTTTCCAATAACTTGTTACCAATTCCTTGACCTTTTCATTTTACTCCCCCTAGAAAATTGCTCCCCCTTACTCTAATATCTCCCCCTTTGACATCAATGGCAAAGGGTCACCTTTGGGGCTTGGGGCTAAGAATGAGCCTCTTATCTTAGCCCCTCCCCCACATCCTTTTGAGGGGGTTAATTTTGGGGTGGGAGTATTTCTACTCCCATCAAGCATTGATCTTGACCTTTGTCCTCTTCATTCTATTTTTGGTGATTCTTTCTATTCTTGTTCTTGTTTCTTTTCTTTATGGCTTCCAAAATTTCTAATCTACACCATTTTCTATATGTCCATCATTATTGCACTTATAGCACTTAACTTTGTTATTCCTTAGGGGTACAAATGTCCTTGGAGCTCTTCTGCAATTCATTGCTTTGTGACCAAACTGATTACAAGAGTAGCAATATCCTTGAAAAACTTGTCTGTTCCTGAAACTTCCATATTCCTGTCTCTCAACTACTCTGCATTGTGAAGCCTTGTGTCCAAACCTATGACACGAGAAAAAACGTCCATTGAAATTACTTTGCCTTGACCTCATTGGTCTCTTGGTCTCTTTTTGCTGATCCCTGTTCCATCTGGTCTTCTTTTGTGCATAGAACTTTCTTTTGTTGAACTTCTCATTGTTCAAATCTTCTTCAAAAGTCTCACTCTCTTCTTCACTTTCTTCTTCTAAAGTTTCTTCTTTCTTAGAACTTGAAGTTGACTTCTTTTTCCATATTCTTTGTTCCTGTTCAAATCCAAGACCTGTCTTGCTTGATGTAGGATTTTGTATCTTGATGAACTTATATAAATTCTTTGAGCTATTTTTGAACCCTTGTAGCTTGACTTTGGAGTCTTTGACTTCCATATTTAATGAAGCTACCTCTTGTTCTAGTTTCTCACATTCTAGAACCTTAGCTTCTAACTTCTCCTTGAACTTCTTTACCTTGGCCTTTGACTTATTTAAATCCTCAATAAGTCTTCCTTTCTCTTCATCAAACTTGATTGTGAGTTTTGCATTTTGCTTTCTTTCCTTCCTCAAAGCATCAAGAGTAGATGTAAGCTCACCTACCATATCAACTTCTCTTGATTCTGATTCTTCCTCTATTTTTGTGCTTTTGGAGTCATCTTCATTCTTTTCTGATTTTTCTTCTATAGGTTCACCTCCATAATTTTCTATTTCCATAAATAGATTCACTTCTGGTTCTTCAAGTTCATTTTCAAATTCATCATTACAAAATATGAAACCATTCTTGGTGCAATCATATTCAATATGACCAAAGTTACCACATCTAAAGCATTTGAAAATTATTGGAGATATTTTCTTAACTATTTCCTATTCTCTTGTCAGAAATAGAACTTCATCTCTATCATCATCTGAGCAACCACTATCACTATCACTAGAGTACTTACTTGCTCTTTTTGCATAGTAACTCCTATTCTATCTTTGAAAGAACTTCTTTCCTAGCTTGCTCTGTCCATCCCTAATTTTCTTGAGATACCTATGCCTTTCTGTTTCTTTGTTTCTATGCTCTTTTTCTTCATCATTATTATTTTTGCCTTCTCTACAGTCAGATGCATAATGTCCATACTTTCCACAATAAAAACATCTAACAGATTTCATACCTTTGGATTTCCTTGAATCTTTGTTTCTTCTGCCATAGTGTGCTTCTTCATCGTTGGATGATTCATCACTTGAATCTGGAATTTTACTCTTTGACTTCTTAGTGGCTTTGAAAGCTGCTTCCTTTCATGGATTATGTTCCTCTTTTGTTCTTATCTCAAAAGTTGTGAGAATACCTAGTAGATCACTTCTTTTCAAAATGTCACCATCCTTTGCTTCTTCTATGGCTGAAATTTTCTCACTAAACCTTTTTGGAAGAGATCTTAGAATCTTGTCACATACATCAGCTTCATCAATCTCAAGCCCAAGTCCTTGCATGCAATGTACAACTTCATCCACACGTAGTAAGTAGCTGCTAACACTTTCATCTTCCCTCATTATGAGTGCTTTGAATTACCCTTTGAGGTTCCATATCTTTTCTCTTCTGACAGTTTTGCAATACATAACCTTGACAAATTTTTCTCTACGTAAACCCCTCAGAATTGCATTCATTTCTTTTGCATCAATTCCAATAATCAAACCCTTCAAAATATTTTAGCAAAACATACACACATTCAAAATTCCTCATAGATATTTTAACTCCCTCTTAACACACTCAAAAAATAATCAACAAGGACTCCAATAATTCATTTTCACAATAATTCACTATAACTTCCTTCAGAATTTGAATGCATAGAAAAATCAAAATTATTCCCTTATATCTCCCTACTTATCATAAATGCATTTTCAAAATAATTATAACCACCATTCAGAAATATTCCAATGCACTTATTAACTCACAAATCAAATTATTCAACACCCTCAATATGGTGAAAAAATAGAATTTATTTTGCAATACATAACCTTGACAAATTTTTCTCTACGTAAACCCCTCAGAATTGCATTCATTTCTTTTGCATCAATTCCAATAATCAAACCCTTCAAAATATTTTAGCAAAACATACACACATTCAAAATTCCTCATAGATCTTTTAACTCCCTCTTAACACACTCAAAACATAATCAACAAGGACTCCAATAATTCATTTTCACAATAATTCACTATAACTTCCTTCAGAATTTGAATACATAGAAAAATCAAAATTATTCCCTTATATCTCCCTACTTATCATAAATGCATTTTCAAAATAATTATAACCACCATTCAGAAATATTCCAATGCACTTATTAACTCACAACTCAAATTATTCAACACCCTCAATATGGCAAAAAAATAAAATTTATTTTAATCACCTTATACCTCCACAATAGCATAACCATACGACTTAGAACAAAAGGTGCAAATTTATTAATGCAAAAATAAATACCTTTGTGCACTGTCTCTATGGGATTCGACCCCCCACTGCGTTGCTGCTAGTGCCTTGGCCGCGATCTAACCGCCGCGTGAGCTAAGCACTCAGAGACATCTAAAGTACTCGTTGCACTTTATACCTTCTGCTTGGCACCAAAACAATTGAAACAAAATCTTTCTCCCCTCTGTTGCTATCGGGAATCGAATGTGAGACCTCTCGTTAACCAACGACTTACGTTGCCAAGTTTTGCCACTAGCCCAACCACCTAGTTGGTGATAAGGGCATGAACCTTTTTCGCTTTATCCTTCCACAATTTTTCCTTTGCTTTTAAAAATTAAAAGCTTTGTCCTCTTGCGCTCACGAATTCACATCGACCAATTAATCCACTATACGCATATGCATTCAGATACTTGCATTATTGCCTCAAACCTTATGGTATAAATACGATATCCCTTCCTTGCACGAATGTCGATGTGGGGAAATATTAAACTTAATATTTTTATGCCCAACCCTTACTCAGGGTTATAATATTATAAATTAATTAGAATATAAATATTATAATTAATTTACAAGTAACCTTAGGCTTATCTTTTAACACTAAATATTATAATAATAAATATTATAATATTATTTCCTTTGGGCCTAGGTATCTCCTTCATTAAGGGTATTTAGCCAACCTTCTAACCAATCATCTGAAGCTTTAAATCAAATCTCTTGGGCTTAAAATATAAATATTTCAATCCTCCTTTTGTCAAACCCTTGCACTAAATTTTGACATTACTAACACTGAATCTTGACATCAATGACAACACAACTACTCAAAATTTCCAACAATCTCCCCCTTTGTCATTGATGGCAACCCTTTTTCTTTAACCATTCCCTTTTCGTTTTTCTAATTCTACCCCCAAAGAAATTGCTCCCCCTTACTGAATGCTCTCCCCTAACTCAAACCTCTCCCCATTTGTCATCAATGGCAAAGGGACTCATTTGGGGCTAAAGATAAGACTCTTAGCTCAACCCCCTCTCCACCTCCTCTCCTTGAGGTGATTAATTTTGGGGTGGAAGTATATCTACTCTCAGCATAAAATACTCTTTTTCTTTGTGCACCTTCTTCCTCAACTGATTCTTTTGAATATCCTTGTTCTTTCTTGACTCTGGAAATTATGTTCTACACCACTTAGCTTTATGCCCAACATTATTGCACTTATAACACTTAATGTTGTGGTTCCTATAAGGTGCAAAAATCTTGAAGTTCCTCCTGGTGAAGCCATATCCATTATTGTCATGAACCCTACAATGAATTGCTTTATGACCAAACTGATTACAAGAGTAACAATACCCTTGAAAGAGATGTCCATATCTAAAATTTCTCTTGATTAAACCATATTCCTTCTTTCCATATGTCCTGTACTGCATAGCCTTGTGACCAAACCTGTGATATAAGAAGCAACATCCATTGAATAAATCTTGCCTTGACCCCATTGGTATCTTAGTCCTTTCTCCCCTGTGATGTTTCTTGTTCCTCATTTGTGCATTGTTTCCTTCTGCAGCTCTAAAATTTTCACACTCCTTTCCTTCAAGTTAATGGATCTGCATCTAGAAGGGGAATGGGAAAATGATAGGTCTACACCTTAGAGGAGAGACACTTGAGTTCGTGCCCTCTCTGGTGATTTTTCAATGAATTGGGTGCGTTCACCAGGAAACATTTATTGATAGTTTCCACACCTAGGTTGAGAATTTTTTTGATGTGTTCTTTGTAATTCTCGCAATCACCTAGTTTGGCCAATGCAACTAATCTATGCTAAATGTAATTTAATTTCAATGAATACAATAGACAACAATAAACATAAGATAATCTAATGCAAATGCTTAATTCTAAAGAAATTTGACACTCTTACTTAGTATGGAAGTCTGATGTAGGTTATGTTTATTTATTGCAGACAAGATCAGATGTTGTAGGGACACGATCATACGTATGATCCATGATCGTACCCACTGATCAGCGATTGATAGATCCAATCATAGCAAAAACTTGCAGTTTCATAAATACAGGGAAAAATAGAAAAATTGTAGTATGCTACAAACCTTATTAAGCAAATATTAGATCATATAAGATTGATTAAATGCTGTACTAAAAGGAAATGACATGTATATGTACTAGAACATGTAAAATATGCAATCAAATGCAAAATTGGTGAACATTCAAGAATGATAATAACAAAATTCTATGCTATATGAATTGATAGATGATAATAATATGGCTAAAGTGCATATTTGATACTAAAGAAATGCAAACCATATCTTGGAGTTACTCCCAAGAAATCTGCAAGCGATATTGTAACCACAAAGTGAGATCAGATGCTAACTGAGCGATATCATAACTATGATCACAAATCGTAATGTCACACGCATGTGATCTTACTCTCAATCCTGTAGAATGACAAAAAAATATTAAAGGCTAATGCGAAAACTTAAGTGGCTAGAATGCATAATTTTATCAATGAGACAGGAGAATTTTAGGGGGGGAATGTTTGATTAAATAGGCTGATAAAACTGGTGAAATTGGGCTAAAAACAAAATAAGTTATAACCTCTTCTAAGTTGGGATTGAGTTCATTCTCTGCAGGCTTTATAGGGTACTTCACAGGGTGGTTTATAATAAGGGCAAGGGACTGGTGCTTAAATCCTTCCTACAGGTATGGTGTTGGGAGCACATAGCTATCAAGAGACCTATAGGAGTTCCATTCACATGAGTAGGGGATGGCCAACCCAGGGTGGAGGATAGACTAAGAGTTTTCTATTGGCCTATACAGAGAGGGTGTCAGGGGCAAGTTAGTCTTGATATAGTGAGGTAAATTTTGGATGAGCTACTAGTAGATGACATCCAGTGGAGACCCTAGAGAGAGATACTAGGATGGGAAGAGGATGCATTTGAGCTGGCTCATGTAAGGTGAGTCATTTGGTTACAAATGGACCAAGGGGAGCTGGAGCTACACCATATGGACCAGGTGATATGCCAGAATGCCACTTATTCTAGGGTGAGTGGTTCTCCCAATATAGCTCATCTTTTGGAACCTCATCTAGATGATGCAGTACTACCTATGGCAGATGCAGATGATGCTACAATGATAGACATGTATCGATAGTGGTATGCTACCATCTGACCCGATCGACTAACTATACCGAGGAGCATAGTAAAGAAGGAAACTAATTGGATTTTTAGACAATGATGTACAAATGGTTAGTAGTAGTAATCGAAGACACAGGTGCCCCTTAAGAGAGAGGGACCTCAAACCAGATGTGGCCATCAAAGCCATCTGATATGGGAGAGATCATATAGGGGAGGGAGGGAGCAGAGGAGAGTATCTCCTTAGTAGGAGAGGATACCTAACTCGCCCAAGAAGGGTATCCTAGAGGAGGGGGAGAGTAGCGAGACAATGGCTTTATGGGTAGAGGTTGCTAGGCTGAGTGCAGAGAATGCCACTCATAAGACTAAGATTCAGGAACTAGAGGCAAATCTCACACAGGCACGAGCTCAAGTGGGTCAATGTGCTAGGGTAGTGACTTCTTCCTAGTTGGGATGATCAGGAAGGAGTCAGTCACGAGATGATCTAGTGTGGAATATACAACAAGTGACATTCTACTAGATCTTGTACTACTAGGTAGTTCCTGTAGAGTAGAGATAAGCTATGCATTTTGATATTGTGAGTCTTATTCACATAGGATCATCATCTAGTTCTACATCTAGGGCGACTACATCTAGGATGACGATAGTAGTAGGACAATTCTAACCACCGCCGCCACCCCCTGGAAGAGATGATGATGCTCAAAGCTTTAGGGGCTCGAGAGGAGTTTAGGGTGGACCTATTAGATATATTTTTGTATTATAGCCTTAGTGACTGAGTATGCCAATTTTTAAGGATTATGGCATACAAGTCGACTTCATTTGTGTACTATGTTTTTGATTGATATATATATATATGTATGTATGTATGTATGTATGTATTGATCCTCTTATTTTATGTGACTTTGTGTGATTTGGTTGTTTGATTGTGTAGACACCTAAAATGCGTCATGTCGAGGGTGACTACTCATATGGACATGCTACAAGACCATATGGAGGATCTTGGATAGAATCCAAGATAGAGCAGTGGTTCTAACCACTCAATTTAGGAATTTTGGCCTAAGCTATCTGAATCGCAGCCCAAACCTATGGTCTCCAGTCTAAACCATGGTTGAAACCTATGGTCTGCAGTCTAGACCACAACTGTGACCTACGATATTAACTGAAGTTTAGTTAGGCCTTCCATCTAAGCCAAATCAGTTAGAACAGCCAAAAGATCTAGAAGGAGAAAATTGAAGGACAGAATCTTCCAGAGGCTTCCATCCCAACTGTCCTAACCAGCATTCTTGGTATTGGATTCTTCATGAAGCCACCCCTAGCCCTAGGGGCATGCTATAAATACCCTCTCCAAATGGGGAGAAAAAAGAGAGGAAGCATTGGAGATTTGAGCAGCGAAGCCCTGTCAAATTATACACTCAAAATGAGTATACTAAGACATAGACCTATTGCACTTAATCCCCAACCCTTTTGCCACCATTCATGATGAATTGCATTATGGATGCCCTAGGTGCTTAGGAGGATCAAGAATTTACTACCAAATCAGTCTGAGGACAATGAAGGCAACCCTTGAACATCAATTTGGACAAGGAGATTAAGCCCACTGCCCCTGATTTTGAGGGCAAACTCATCAGAGGTCAAATCGTGGCTGGCAACCACAGTTCATAGTGTAGACTGCTCACCAGAGCTACAGTTTATAACAGGTGACAGATCACCTTACTCTTTTCTTTTTTGTCCAGCTAGTTAGGTTAGATTAGCCATTTTGTTGATTTAATAGCATTTTGAAAGACTTTTGACCGTAGAACTAGGCTAGATTCACATTTTATGCTTATGTTTCAATTAGGACTAGAATGCTTTATTTATGCTTCATTTTCTATATTTGATCCATGCATAGTGTAGATGCTATTTACTTTATGCTATTACATGAATCTTGATTCGCTTTGCATAGTTTAACAACTTTCTTTATGCTTTCTTGATTATGCATGTTAATGGTGTCATTATACATTTTACCTAAAAAGGCCTCATCACGAGAGGCTGCCTATCTTTTTGACATTCTTGTTGTTTCTTGACCGCAAGAAATAATTCTAAAGGAGAGATAAAGCATCCAACCCCTTCCCCATTGTGAAGAAGAGGGTCATCGACACCCTAGAGCAGTTCATGTCACCCCGAGGGGCATTTTTATCACACCTACCCTTGATAGGGATTAAACACTATTGTAATTAATGTATCAAATGGGTATCCCTAAGAGGGACGAATCTATAATTTGACTTCATCAAAAATAATAAATAATTCCTTATATTCACGTTATTTCTTGTTATCAAATTATGAATGCCTATTTGTGTGTTTCCCTTCAATTGCGATAGTTAGATCGGGTGTGAGATTCCTTGGTGGTCATAGATGGTGATCACGATGAAACTCCGTATTTCTAGCCCCTGAGTACTGACATTTTTGGTTGTTTCATCTCAGGTGCTAACCATAGCTAACAACTACGATTATTTTTTGGCCCACGACTATCATCGGTGGTTTACACTGTAGCCCACAGACCAGAGCTACGATTTACAGCAAAAGTAGCAGACAACAGAGAAACCACTTGGCAACAGAGTAGGAGTTGAGGTAGGGTCTATTTCCATCCTCTGTTCTGCATTTTATCCTCTATATTTTTAGAGTAAGCAGTAAATCAATGAAAATTAGGAACATTAAAGGAAAATGATCAATGAACAAGTCCTAATTTGCTTTTGCATTCTTTCCATTAGAAAGGCGCTGCTAGGAACAACAGACCTTTGATTGTAGTCCACCCTAGAATACAGTGACCTCGATAAACTTGTGTGGTTGTTTGCATGCGTGAGGCCCAATTAGAGGCCATGTCATCGTAATTGCATTGTCATAACGTCATGTAGGCCATAGCATGCATACCTTTGTGAATTCAAAATATTCCTTCTTATGCATATCATGTAGGAATGATCATATGAATGCTCTTTTATGCATTTGTATTTATGCAAAGTAAAACGAACCACACACACCACGTTTCATTGTAAACATCAGTGGCATTGGGCTCTCACATCCAACCCATTTTATTGAGACCAACAATGTATATCATTACTGCTTGGTTGGATCATTTGAAATTGTATTATTGGGACCCGCTCGTTGCCAAGGCCGACCCAATAACTATCCTATCCGTGCAAAATAGCATGCACCCATCTTCGAACGGGTGTATCACTGCATATAGTGTGCTGGGTGAGGGTTGGTAGTACCTATGCTACTTCATTATGGACTTCATTACAATATTTGGCTTGTGCAAGTATATAGGTGAAATCTAATTAAATTGAGAATAAAATCCAATAATTTTGCAAAACACGCGAGAGTTTCTCATACTGATACAACACATCTTGTAACAACATCAAACAGTTTAGGGCACATTGTAAAATTTAAAAATAAGATAAACATCATTGTATACCTTGTTTGATAATAAAAGATACATCTAGACGTTAGGTACACTATGGTGGATACATTGGGCGATCGAAAAAGGTGCAAGCCTAAGGTCGATGACCAAGCCCCAATCGATTCACAATTACACATGTCTAGTCGTCAAACACATGAGCAAATTGAACAACGTTCGACGAGTATTAGAGGAGACAACTCGACACGAGGGGATCCCATTGAGCATACCCTTGATAGACTAGCATTAGTGCATACTGTTAAACGTAGATTAGAGCATGGGGCTTCTCAGCCTGAGGGTGCTCCACTTGGAAGCCATTATCGAGACCGTAGTGCACGTGCATCCACGAGATTGGCTAAAGAGTATGTTATGCAGGGGACCAGATTGGTACCCATCTGCACTAAGTATATAGGGTGTACTATACACCCACCTTCTAAGTATAGAAGGAATAGAGGTCTGCCCATTCAGGGGCAAGTAGATAGGCTCCCTGCTGAGCGCAAGTCTACCCATACTCCCATGCGTACTATAACACGCAAGCTCACCATCGATATGTCGAATGTGGGAGCTAATGGAATGCCACCCCATGAGAGGTGGAGGTCTAAAAAGCTAGACAGTCTAGGTAGTATGCTAGAGCAGCTAGGCTGCAAGCATTCGACTCTGCCCACTCATGCTCTGAGTGAGCATAGCGGGAGCACCATTAATTCTACTAGAGAGCATGGAGAGGCTTCTAATCTCCCTCATGTCTCATGTCCACCATCCATGCATGGTGGCACACAACACAAGACACAACACAATGTCGATGCCGTATTCATAGATAGAGGTAAAAGCACAGCACATCAGTCCGATGGGTATAGAACCCACAAGGTCGCTCATACAAAGCAAGTGTATCAAATGCCTTCGACGACTGACCAGGTTGAAAGATCATATCGACTGGCCTTTGAGAAAAAACACCAACTCCTCTAAGATCAATTGGAGGATGCTCGCATAGAGAGGCAGCACATCAAAGATGAAGATCTTCAGGCACAAAGGCTTACTAGACAAAGGCTGTATGAGCAACATTTGCGCGAGGAGCGCATCCTCGTCCAGAAGGAGAATGTAGAGCAAGAAGATAGGTTGGATAGGGCCGGCCCATACTCTTAAGATGAGCACAGAGAGAAGGCGCATAAGAAAGATTTTTTACAAATCGACATGCACCATGAGTGCGCAAGCGTTCATGCTCATATCATTGCCCATCATAGAGAGACCGCCTTCCTTCGACAATCAGAGGTAGCAACATTATGAGGAGCAAGAGGGGAACAGATCCAACCAGGAATATCTTGAGAATTCTCGATTTGAGGAGGAGGAAGAGCAATGCCCTCCACCTCGATAGAAGAGGAATGTACCTCCCAGACTGCCTCCATGTTGACTTAGAGAGGACTTTCTATCTTTTGAGGCTTACAAAGCTTTGACTGAGAAGGTCAAGGCAATTGAGAGACAGGGCACAGCTGTCCAAAATCTGACATTGAGAAAAATTCACAATGAACCTTTGGATCCCTTGGTACCTACGCCCCCATACCCGAAGCATTTCGAGATGCCCATGTTGGAAAAATTTAAGGGTGATGAAAAGGTGTAAGAACATGTCACAGGATTTCTAGATGCTTGCTTCCAGATATATAACAACAATGCACTGTTGTTGCATATGTTTATCATGACACTCTTTGGGTCGCCCTGAGAGTGGTTTAATCAGCTAAAGAAGTGCAACATAACAAATTTTGAGCAATTAGTTGATACCTTTCTTGAACGCTATTCCTTCGACATCAAGAAATAGGCCAACCTTTTTGATTTGGTTGCACTAGCTTAGCATGATGATGAGCCAATAGAACAGTATGGGAAGAGGTGGAGGAGATTAATGGAAAAGTTGCCATTCTCGATCCCTACCATAGAATTAACCCGAATGTTTAAAAAGAGTTGTGCTAAGAACATCTCACTACTGTTGCAGCTGTAGCAGTATGCCACATTCGAAGAAGCTTGGGCGCAAGCCAAGGTAATTGAGGATATCAAGTTGCAGGAAGGCAACTTGAAGCTGAAAGTCAGGAAAGAAGGATATAAGAAGAGTAACTCAAAACAACAGGGCAAGCAGGACCACATGAATCAGGTGCTACTGAATCTCCAAAATGAGGATAAGAGGTAAAATAAATAGAATTATCAAGCCCATCCCCCTCCTGTGCAATACGACCAACGCAAAAATAACTACAAGGGCAAGAACAAAGAACAAAGCCCACCTCGCATATTTACGCCATTGACGAAATCAATGACATCGATCTTTCATCAGCTCTGTGAGGACAAGGCAATAAGATTTCCCGAAGTCAAAATGGTTGATCCAAATCAGCCCAAGCCCACAAACTATCAGGAAGAGTTGTTTTGCATATTTCATAGAGCGAAAGGCCATGACATTATGGTGTGTTTGTTCTTCAAACACATTGTGCAAAATATGATAGACAAGGGAGAGCTTGTAGTACCAGGTAATCTGCAGGTGGTAGACAACCAAAACATGGGGATTTTTAAAAATTCATTACCAAACCATGAGGTGCCCTGTAACCACGCTGGTCATGTCAATCAAGTATGAGTTGAACCACCTACCTAGGGGTTCGTTGGAATGGTCAATATTATTTCTAGACATGGGAGGTATGAACGATCGAATAAACCTCATGCTCCCATTCAAATACAAGCCACACCCTAGCAGCGACAGGCACAAAATATTTCAGGCCCACCAACGAGACCGGTGATGACCATTAGGAGTATGTTGGTTCAAAACTTGCAGACGACTCCTATGAAGTTGTCGATATATGAGCTTATACAACAGTCCCATAGGCACAAGGATACTCTTATGGATATTCTGAGGTCCATTGAGGTATAGTCCCAGGATGCACAGGCATTCACAAACTTTGTGGGGCACGTACAACAGTGCCAGGAACCAATGATCCAATTCTACGATCATGAAGTGAAAATGGTTTCTGCAAGTGTGGATGACCCACCACTACATATCATTGCTTGTGTTAACCATGTGCCGTTCAAAAGGGTCTTGATTGACACTGGTTCGTAGATTAATATAATCACGACTAAGGCACTGCATCATTTTAAATTGCCTAAATCACTCGTCGTACCAACCACCTTTACATTGCAAGCATTTAACGATGCACTATGCTCTATGGTTGACACGATTGTCTTACCTATTGAGGTGGGACTAAAGACCATTCTTGTAATGTGTCACGTGATAGAGGGTGCCTTGCAGTATAAAATCCTACTGGGGAGACCTTGGATTCATGAAATGTGTTGTGTTCTCTTGATATTGCATCAGTGTGTCAAGTATATACGCGAGGGATAAGTTCACGTGGTTTCGTTAGATGAAGAACCATTCAAGTTCGTGAACTTGGCAGATTTGCCATGGGGTTTCGTGATCTCGTCAACGCACTTGGACATACGACCCACATCACTGATAAGGGTTCCAAGAGGCAAATAGGTGGTGCATGTTCAACCATTGGTATCCGTATCAAAAAGATTTGAACATACCACTACCATTTCTCTGAGATCGAGTGCATCGATAATGCGTCGAAATGACAAAAAATTAAAGGCAAAATTGGACAGGAAAGAAGCAAAGAACGTGCCCGAACCAGTCACCACTGAGGTTGCCACTTCCATGGAGGTGGAGGAATCCCAGGATCAAGTCGAGGAGGCACCTTAGCCTGCTTCGCTTGCTTCATCAGTAGGATCATCCGCACTCCAGGTGAATTTTCACTTAGCTAGCATAGGTCTGGGTGAATATCTTGTGCAAAGTGTGACCTTCGATCCTATTTTAGAGACTACACGAGACATGGGCCGACTGATAGACCATTGATACCCAATTAGATCCATAGTACCATTGGGCGAGCCACCCAACCAAACAAAATTCATTTATGTCGGGTTGGATCAAGTTCCAATGCGGGCACCCATGGAGGTGGATGATGACAAATAGTTCATGGTGAATGTTCGGTATTTGTCCAATCCCAAGTACGCCATGCACATTTTTGAGCTTTATCATTGGTATGAATATGGCCTTGGTATTTTTGAACAAGGATGAAGAACCCCTATTGAACCACATTATCAGTTGGCAACTGATAGGTTTGGATTGGGATTGCAGATTTAGGGACATGATGATTTACTCGCTGCATCATTGGATCGTTTGTTCCTGGGTCTGGGGGACAATGTGGATTTTAATCCATATCATCCTAACATGTCTAGCCTTCGGGGCAATAACCCAATGGTGTCAGTCATCATCATTGAGAGATCGGAGATTGAACATGAAGAGTTCTTGGAGAAGAATCCCAAAGGTAGCCTGGGTCATCAAAATTGTATCACAACCGATGATATTGGTATGTAGGGGCACAACCCCATCATTCTAGGCGATCTCGATTCAGGAGATCTTTACAGTGAAGATGTAAAGGAGTCCACCTCTAAAATGATCAGATCGAGTTATGATGCAGATGGCGAGTCCTCAAATGATGATCAATTCAAAGAGGGAATTAACCAATCCTTTGTGGTTCCAACATTTCTATGCCATTTGCTACCTAAAGAGCAATTAGATAAGATACAAGAGCATTTCATGGTCGATAGTGACTATGAAGATGAGACAAAGCAGGTCTACTTAAGGCCTCATCTAGCTAATATCCCAATATTCATGGACACGATAGAGTGCCCTGCTCATAGTAGCAATCATAGTGATGAGGTTGAGATGACCGATCCGAGGCTAGTATATCTGCTACATCTATTGCTTGCGAAGTCAAAGTATGTTATAGAAGAGGGTCCTCTTAACACAGATTGCTCTGAAGAGGAAGTAGAACCAGTTTTTGCATTGATGTCGTATATACGATCCTTTTATTTGGTCTATCCAGATAGTGATGATAACGACCACAAAATTAGATACATGGGGCCACATTTGGCAGATCGTCCCTTGCACGAAGTGAAATATTATATATTTATAGTGATGATGAAGATTCATTGGAGATGTTCTATTTGGGGCCTCATCACTTGCGTAATCATAATCCACCTTGGGGTCCACCACCTATTACAACTATGGGTTTGCGTCGAGAGATAAATCTTCAGTGTCACCTTAGGGAAATAATAAATTTGGAAGAGGAATATCAAAGGCTCTTTCCCCAACCACCTACTTATGTTGAGCTTCTTGAGTCGAGAGATCTCATTTTGCAGTCAGTGCATAGAGAGGATCTAGTTGTCAGGGCTTCCCATAGGGAGGATCCTTTCGTCCCCGTGCCATCCGATCCAGATATTGGGTATGAAAGCTATGCATATGATGTAGAGTTCAGTCCATGTGGTCCTGGAGATCTATTTCATTCCATCAATATGGTATCCATTGATTTGACCACCCCACTCCGCAATTGAGCAGATCCGTCCAATCCATTGCATCTAAAACTGAATGGTATTGATTGGGATCGCGCTGATTCACTAGTACAACCTAAATATTTCTTACCGAATGAAGAGATGCTGTAACTATTTCATTTTGGACCAGGTTGCGCTTATGATGTCTATCATGCTAAAAATGATTCTAGTAGAGAACATATAAATCCAGTTGATGACATCCATTTGATCCCTACACCTCATCAGCTTGAGGAGGGATCCCATATGTCAATAGAGAAAACCTTCAAAGTGGATATCGATAATGACCCCACCAATCCAAAGAAGGTCAAATTTAGAATGAGTCTCACTCTATATGAGTGCACTAGCATCATCCATTTTTTGAAAGAGAGACCTGACCTTTTTTCTTGGACATACAAAGATATGCCCGATCTAGACCCAAAGTTGATCACTCATAACCTTTTGCTAGACCCGTCCAAGAATCCCGTCAAGTAGAAGCTCAGAAAGATGCATCCAACATTAGCCTTAATGGTGAAAGACGAATTGCAAAAATTGTTGTATGTAGAATTTGTCATTTCCATCGACTATCCAGAATGGGTATCCAACATGCTTCTTGTAGGAAAACCAGATGGAAGGATCTATATTTGTACAGATTTTAGGGATCTCAACAAAGAAACACCCAAAGATTCATTTCTATTGCCTAATATCGATGCTCTAGTAGATTCTACTACTAGTCACAAAATGCTCTCCCTAATGGACGGTTTTTCTGGTTACAATCAAATTCGGATTAAGCCCAAAGACCAGCACAAAACTATGTTTATAATGCCACGAGGAACATTTTGCTACAAAGTTATGCCATTTGGTCTCAAAAATGCTGGTGCTACATACCAGTGGGCCATGACATACATTTTTTATGACTATATGCACAAAATTATGGAAGATTATATGGATGATTTGCTAGCCAAGTCATTGCTACGAGAGGAGCACACGGAGGTCTTGAGAAAAGTCTTCGATCGCCTGATAGAGCACAACATCAGGCTGAATCCTAAGAAGTGTGTATTTGGCGTAACTTCTAGAAAATTGTTAGGGTTCATTGTCTCTAAGAGAGGCATCAAAGTAGACCTAGTGAAGGTCAAGGCCATTTCTAGAAATGTGTCCTCCCACCAATATTAAGGAATTAAGGAGCCTCCAAGGCTAGCTAGATTCAATAAAGTGATTTATCGCCCAACTATCAGATAAATGTCGACCCATGAATCGACTACTACATAAGGGTGTCCCATTCAACTGGTACGAGGACTGCAAGGCAGCTTTCACTGAGATAAAACAGTACCTGGCAACGTCGCCAGTGTTAGCTCCACCAAGTCCAGAAGAGCCTTTTTTGCTATATATATCGACAACAGAATTTGCATTAGGGACCATGTTGGCCCAAAAGAATGTACAAGGTAAAGAAAAAGCCATATATTACATTAGCCGAACCTTGGTGAGTTACGAGCTAGGATATGCATATGTGGAAAAGCTATGTTTAGCAGTAGTGTTCGCTACCAAGAAATTGCAGCACTACATGTTAAATCACATGACATATGTGATATCAAAACAAAATCCTTTGTAGTATATGATGAGCAAGACATATCATAATACACATATTGCAAAGTAGATCATGCTATTGACAAAATTCGATCTGGAATTCATAAGCCAAAATTCCATTAAGGGACAGGTCATAGCAGATCAATTAGCTGAGGTGCCACTATCCAACAGTAGGTCTCTGACAATCGAGCTTTCGGATGATGCAATTTTTATAAATTAGAAAAATTTGGCATTGAAGGATTTCCATTATATTTTCAATGGTTTTAAGAAATCACTGAAATAGCACAACCCAAGTCTAATTGAAAATTTTTAGGGATGTGTTTTTATACATAAACCATTGAAAAATTGTGCCTCTAGAAGCTTGGTTTTAAATTAAAATTTTTTACAGGCTTGGAATTTTTGCAACGTATTGGTAAATGTTTTTAATAATGCAGGGAAAATTACAGAGCATAATTTAAAGAGAATGCCTTGTTATGGAGTATGCTTTTCACTTGCGTTTAAGGTGACCTGGTGAATCAGAAACTAGCATGTGTTTTTAACAGACTACTATGCCATTTTTCCTTCAGGTTGCTAGCTCGCGGATAGTCATTGGCTAGCCTGCACACTTTGCCATTACGTTGAAAGAAGTTTGGTTGCGAGGCCATGAAGGAAAATACTCTTCTCATGCTACAACATATCAGACTAGTTGAAAAAAAAAAGATTTCGATAAGACTAGTTCAGATGTAGGCATGGGGGAGACCCCACCTTCATCAATGTCACCAACAACACAATGAACACTATTTATAGTTTTCGTGAAAAAAAAAGAGAAAAAAATAAATCATCTGCTGAAAAGGCTCCAAGTTAATGACCAAATAAAAAATAGAGTTTTATTTTGCTGCTTGTTGAAAGAGAGTATCCTCTTTCCCGAGGACCAACTTGGTCCAAAAGGGAAATTAGAAATCTCCAACCGATAGCTAAATAAAATATGGAAAGAGCCGGGATTAACATTGGATATGCATTAGAGCAGGATTAACATTTTTTTATGTGCTAATTGAGGAGGAGCTTGGTGTTTCAAAAATGTGAGTTATTGGTTGTCATAAAATCATTTCATAATGGTACATGGAATGTAACTTTCACACAGTAGGCTACGTAGTTACCTGAATCACACAACCTCCGCTTTTGAATGCACAGTGGCAACATTACAGTTTTTATGGTAGCATTCTCATTCTATGAAAATATGTGAAAAAATATACAAAAGAGAGGCAGAGTCTCACTATGGTGGAAGATAACATCAAATTTGAGAGGATCTGAAACCATGGAGAAATCTGCTTTTCACAAAAAGTGTGAGGGCAAATATGTTTCAGTACATGGCATATTTTGCCAAATTCTTAGGATGGATCGTTGACAAACCTCCAGACATGAAAATCACCAGCTCAAATGGTTGAAGTTGACATTCTGTTCTTTGATGCAGATGATGGAAAAAAAAAATGATAATCCAAGATCTGTTCTGGTCAAGGCAGAATAGACCAAAAAAAAATAGAGAAAAAAAAAATTAGTTAGAATTTTATTTTAATGCCTTTAGTTTACATTTTTCTTTTATGTTTCGCAGGACAGCATGAAGTGCGATGTAGACAAATAAGGATGTGTCTGTGAAGATTTTGTGAATTGAGATTTATACATGGAGTTTGTAATAACACTATACGAAATATCTCGTGAACCTAATCATGTAGCATCCAATCTAGTAGGTGAAAGCTAGTAGAGTTTTACCTTGGAAACATTAGCACCAGAAGATAGGCTAAGTAACCCTGATCAAGCGAAAGGCTTCCAGTCCAAGGTGCTTGTGAAAATTTGGGAAAGTTTTGCTATAAGGTGTGTGACTGTTACAACCTGAGTAAATGATAAGCGAAGTCAAAGATGCTACATCATGTACAAGAGAAGAGTGTTGAGATAATGTTCGAGTAACGGTCAACGAGCTCCATTAACAATCCCCTCACTTTTGTGAGAGTGGATCAGAAATTGACATGGGGTAAACCCCATACCATACCAGTAGCTGGGACGAATGCTCAATCATTTGTTTATCAAAAAAAAAAAAAGAGAAACAAAAAAAAAACGAGGAAGAAAAAAAGGGAGGATGTGTGAAAAAAAAAATGAAGTGAAAGATGCCTTGTCCATCAAGAAGGCGCCTTTCGCATCAGGAAGGCACCATACATTGGAGGCGCCTTGCGCATCAGGAAGGTGCCATACATTGGAGGTGCCTTTCGCATGAAGAAGGCGCCATACATTGGAGGCGCATTCCACAGGAAAAATGTGCCATACATTAGAGGTGCCTTCCGCATCAAGAAGGCGCCATACATTGGAGGTGCCTTCCACATCAAGAATGAGCCATACATTGGAGGCGCCTTCTGCATCAAGAAGGCGCCATACATTGAAAGCACCTTCCACACAAAAAAAGAAAATTGAAAGATGCCTTGTTCATCAAGAAGGCACCTTCCGCATGAAGAAGGCACCATATATTGGAAGCGCCTTTCGCATCAAGAAGGCACCATACATTGGAGGCACCTTTCGCATCAAGAAGGTGCCATACATCGAAGGCACCTTCCAAAACAAGCAGGCACCTTCCATAGAAAGCAGGTGCCTTGACATCTAGGGTGCCTTGATCCATTTCCTGTACCTGGGTGGTTCGATGGCACAAAAAAAAAAAAAAATATATATATATATATACAAAAAGTGACGAGGCACCTTGATGGCATATAGTAAAGGTGCCTTG
This sequence comes from Wollemia nobilis, assembly GCA_028583015.1. Taxonomy (NCBI): domain Eukaryota; kingdom Viridiplantae; phylum Streptophyta; class Pinopsida; order Araucariales; family Araucariaceae; genus Wollemia; species Wollemia nobilis. The sequence continues at coordinate 26,080 of JAQPPZ010000613.1, read as the reverse complement.
ATAAAAAAAAAAAAAAAAACGCATAGAACATGTCCTGCTTAGCATAAAAATTTGCTTTCTTATTGCTTTGCAGGAAATCATGAACCGAATGCAAGCTGCAGGCATCCTGAGAGCCAGGGCCTAATAGGCATGGAGTCATGACCCTTGTTTTCTTGTTTTTGTGTGTATAGTTTCGTAGGACATGGCCGTGAACAGAATCTATAGGCAGATTCGGCTTAAACTAGGCCTAACAGATGTGACATCCCATTCCTTGCAATTAGGAGCTGGTAAAGCGAAAAAGGCACTTACTTCCCACTAGGAAGAGAGTGCCTACAATCAGCCCAATACAGTAGTGCCTTTTTCCATTTGGAGGAAGGTACCAATAAGCAATGTTCTTCTCCTTTGATGGAGGTTCCTATTGCTTAGTGTGGGACCTGATGTTCAGAGGGCTGTAGACCTGTTGTACAGAGGGACCTGACACTGGTGACAAGGGCATCACCAATTTAAGTGGGGGAAGATGCGGGTGAACCAGATTCTCCCGTAATAAAAAAATCTTCTATTGTTTGACTCCCAATTGAATTGCAAATTAGAAATAAATCTTGTACGGGAACATCAACAGAAGAAGGCTCAAACTAAAAAAAAAAAAAAAAAGTAGAGTTTAGAAGGCTGTTGTCACGAGGACGTGACAATTTTTAGACATGGGAGGGAAATACGCCTTATTGTCGACGCCTAACTTACTCCTATGAAAAAAGAAAAACCCTTTTATTGAAATAGCTCCATGATGAAATGCAAATCAGAAGCAAAGTTTTTTTTTGCTGCCCGTTGGAAGAGAGTATCCTCTTTCTCGAGGACCAGCCTGGTCCCGAAGGGAAATGAGAAACCTCCAACTGGTAGCTAAATAAAATGGGGGAGGAGTTTGAAAAAAATAGATGTCAAATATTTGTTTCCTTCGGAATCAATGCATGGTAAGTAGGCACCTTCCTCTTCAAGGAAGGTGCCAGAAGAAGGTAGGTGCCTTCCTCTTCTAAGAAGGTACCAAGAAAAGATAAGTGCCTTCCTCTTCCAGGAAGGTGCCAATAGAAGGCCAGCACCTTCCTCTTCCAGGAAGGCACCAAGAAAAGATAAGTGCCTTCCTTTTCTAGGAAGGCACCAATAGAAGGCCAGCACCTTCCTCTTCCAGGAAGGCACCAAAAGAATGCAAGCACCTTCCTCTCACCGGAAGGCGTCGAAAGGAAGGCACAAATAGGAAGGTGCCATAGGAAGGCGCCAACAGGAAGGCACCACAGGAAGGCACCAACAGGAAGGTGCCATAGGAAGGTGCCACTAGAAGGCAAGTGCCTTCCTCTCATAGGAAGGCACCGATAGGAAGGAGCCACTAGAAGGCAAGTGCCTTCCTCATAGGGAAGGCGCCCTTGTTCTTTGCCTGTTGACTAGACAAGCACGATGTGGGCAACAAAAATTGGTGCAGTTCCAACTCTACATCATGTAGGTTAATTTGGGGATCACACCAACGTATGAGAACATCCTACCAATGCCAACACATACAACACATACATCTTAGCAATGCACCTGACAGATGCCATGAATGATGAAAGAAATATTGTTTTTCCTCACTTTGGAAAACAAAGGAATGCAGTGTTGTTCCAATTATGCATGCAAAAGAAATAATTTAGAGGGGAGATCATTTTGGATGCACACGTGTCAGGTATACATTTTAATATTCATCTTGTAAATGCATTTGGAGAGAGATACAACAATGCAGGATTAAAATATTTTTTATGCTATTGAGAAAAAGCTGGGTATTTCAAAGTTTAGAGTCACCAGCTTAGTTGTTGCAGATTGACTCTATTCTTTGATGCAGAGGATGAAAAGAAAAAAGAAAAAGGGAGAGAGTCAAGATCGGTTCTGTTCATGGTAGAACAGATAAAGATACATATAAATAAATAAATAAAATCTCCAGGAGCATCAACGTGAAGACGTCTCACACCACCAACATCATATATATTAGATTCTACGAAATTCACCCGGGTATGTACTGATTTTCTTGTTAATTATGTGTATAGTTATTTTAAAATAATTTCTATGCTAATACCAGTCGAAGCCTCCATAGTTTTTCAAAATCTCCCATTAGAATTCAAACACATGATGTGCCTTGAAAAAAAATATATAATTGAAAAAAAAGAGAGAGGCTATGGCATCTACATGAATAAATTTGGCATCATTTTCATTGCTGCCTCCTGAAAATGGTAGTCATCTTGAGCGAAAACATATAAATGATGCTACTCTCTACCATAAAGGAGGTTCTAGAGATGCCAAATATGTTTTAGATATGGTTAAAAGTAGTAGCTGGTGTTTGCACTTGTTTTAAACAAATTTGGTCTCACCAAATTTGACTAAAGTGCAACACTGGAAAATGCTAGCATTAGTGCAGTGGTAATTTGCCCTAAATAGTGTGGTCACGATTTAACTATTTATCCGCAATGAATAATTCAGGATGCGTTTTTGACTTCTGCTAGTGCTGCATCGCTCTATGGATGAAGAATAGAAACACAATGAAAAAAACACAGTGCTGAATAAAAAATAGTACTGAGAAAAAATAGTAGTGCTGAATGGAAAAAATAGCAGCACTTAGCGGCAGAGAAACAGAGATGCTGAAGGCCATTAAAATAAAAAAAAGAGGGAAAAAATATATATCACAGGGGTTGTTGTCACGAAGACATGACAAAATTTTTGGCATGGTCAGCCTGCGAGAGGGATAACTTCACCTTTTGGTGCCACGAGGGCGTGGCACATGTTAGGCATGGGGGGATGATGAGCACAAAAAATGTTCATTTTATATACACGGTTAAGGAGAATTATCACTGGTTCAATTAACATATGAGATGTATTTTATATAACTTATGCATATAATTGATAGAAAATCCGGTATTATGCTTGATTGGTGTTTTTAGTGGGAAATGTGTATAAATGCAGGTTTTATTACTAATATGGTGTTTTCCAGTCTACATCCACTTGGACTTGACATACTTATGCTTTCAGAGACTAAGGCATGAGAGTAGGTGCCTTCCTCTTCAATAAAGGTGCCCAACAGAAGTATGTGCCTTCCTCTTCAAGGAAGGTACCAAGCAGAAGTAGGCACCTTTCTATTCAAAGAAGGCACCCGACAGAAGTATACGCCTTCCTTATAAGGAAGGCGCCTAGCAGAAGTAGGTGCCTTCCTTATAAGGAAGGTGCCCCCAACAGAAGTAGGTGCATTCCTTATAAGGAAGGTGCCCCCAATAGAAGTAGGTGCCTTCCTCATAAGGAAGGCCCCCCAACAGAAGTAGGCGCCTTCCTTATAAGGAAGGCGCCCAGCAAAAGTAGGCGCCTTCCTCATACGGAAGGCGCCTCCATGCCTTCATACTTTGCAAGATTTACCAAGTCAACTTTGACTGGTTGACCAAGGACTATGGAGGAGGTTGCACATGAAGACAAAGGAGATCTATTTTAATCATGCATTTATTAAATATAATAAAGTGTTTGTTATTATTATCAACCGATTGGTCGGTTGACCTTGTAAAGCTCTTAAAGCATATTATTATTTTTAGGATGCATTAGTTTAGGATTTGTTGTTATGTACACCTAAGGATGTTTATATTTATCCTTCGGTGAACGAACATACTTTAAAATAGAAGAATAAAATATGTGGAATCAATTGTAACTAAATCACATCACGTGATTAAAATAGACTGATTTGTTATTGTAATGAGATTTGGCTGCACTTTATATAAAGACACAGGACAGATGAAAAAAGGAGATTAATGATTAATTTTATAGAGAACTTATTTTATTTTATTGTTTAATTAATTAAGAGTGCAACTCCTCTTATTCGAGCAAGATCTACGTAGCTAGCCGGGAGAACTATCTGCGGGAGCTTGGGCCCATTCCCTGCAGTAGTCCTCCCCTGTTTAATTTGTGCATTTGCTTTCTGTAGATTAGTTTACTACTTTATTTAATTTTAGTTGTGTGTGTTTATTTCCTCGCATTTTATTTCCACATTTTATTTCCAGCACTCTACTTTTTGTTTATAATTTATTTATTTCATTTCCCGCACTTAGTTTATTTGGTTTGGCTGGAATCCAATTACACAAACCTACCCACAAAACTAAATAAGGTACAACCAGATTTGTTACCCAACACTGCAGGCATATACTGTGCGTGACACTCATAAGTTTACGAACTTACCGGATTGATAATTTATGGAAGAGAAATGAATGTTTTTTGGGACATGAATCTCTTCTCACCAATTAGTAAGTACATTTTTGTAAAATCTAGGTTTTTGTGAATTCTGCTATTTGGATTATCATTCCCTGGATATTGAAATTGCTTACTATAACATTTCTCTATTACGCTTTAATATCTTAAATGAGCTATCTTGGGATAAGGGTTGATCTGAATGTATGTCTTTAATATTATTTTTTGGGAGCTTTTTATGGTGATGCAATGCTGTTAACCTATCCGTCCATTGATATCTACATATCTCTAACCCTAACATTCTCTTACTCTAAACTCCAAGACCTAATTGAGCATAATTGTGTCAACAACATGCTAAGTTGACAAGGAACCAACCTACTCTGGAGGTTGGATCGAAAACCCCTGTTTTGGTCCTTCTAATGTTGAGTGCTAAGCTGCAGCTATCGGGTGTAAGCCTAAATAAAAAGTAGGAAGATAGAAAACCACAGTATCAAGTAAAACTTGGTGCAATTTAGTTCCCAACAGGACCATGATATTTATTCACATATGGAAATATCCTCTATTGTGACCTTTCTTGATCTCTCTTTTCCATTGAATTCATTTTGTTACTCATATTTTTAAGATTATTTTGTATACCAAGAATGGCAAAAAACTCCTAAGAGGTTTGAGAAGGAACGAGAGGGAAAGGGACTGCAATTTATGGTGCTTTCTATTGAGGAATGGGATTCATTTGCAAATATGGGGATGATAAAGAAGGGGGGTCCATGTAAGATGAAGTAGTAGCTTGGCTTTGGCCATTAGTGACTTTTAAACTATAAGGTAGCACAACTTTGAGAGGCAACCTCCCCACATAATTAGGATATTCTTTGCATGAACTACTGCATTATAAACTTGTGGAAATGTTTCCACTCCATATTATTGGGTTTGCAACCCTAGCTCTGATCCAAGATCTTTGATATATTACATATAATCCAAGCATACAGTTGGTCTGGCTGTAGGTGGATTCTCTTCCATGTTCTTCTAAACCTCAAATTGAAATTTGAGACAATCTCTTGTTGATATTTTTGCATGGACATAAACTAATTAAGCAAGGAGAAAGGGTCAGGTATATTCATTAAACTATTCCAAAAAAGGCTCAGACTATGCTACCCATGAAGTGATGGTGTTATCCTCAAGAGTCCTAAACCATTACAAAATATTTCCTTTGAAGGACAAGGCTAGGATTCTCATAATAACATCCTCATCCTTTATGTTATGGATTATATCCAGATTCAAAATGTCCTAACAATGCTCATATGTTGTCTTACTAGATCCATCATAAGTGGTAATAGCCTTGGAGAAAGCCTTGGGAATGGCATTCATATGGACTAATCTAAGGGGACCAGCTGTGTTTCAGTTGGGGTCCTGTAATGGTTGATTTCAGGCTACATTTCCTTGATTTTATGTTGTATTTCCAACCATATTGTATAGGTCCTATTGTAGGGGTTGTTGAATTAACTATAGGATTTTCCTCAGGAAACTCTTCTTCTGAGAAGAAATCTTGATTCAAAATTATGATAACAATAGACCCTCTATAAGGTAGCTCACAATAAAAATATGAGTTAGGGTTATTCCTTTTGAAATACCTGGTATACATGAAAGGACATTGGTCTACAAGGGTAATTCTTTTATGTGTTTAAATACCAGGGAGTCACCAAATGAATTTGCTATTATTTGCTTAACAAGGTCAAGAAAATTCACCAAATCTTGATTTCTCTAGGTATAGATAAATCGATAACTCATATGAAGGGTTTTTGTGTTCCTTGTGAACTGGCCCTATCAAGCATGCCAAAAAATTTTGGGTACCAAAATGTCATCAAGCTTTACTTGACACTACAACTGTCTGTCTTCTAATTTATTATCTTAGCATGCACCTGATAGTTGCAGCTCGACACTCAAGCATTGGATGGACCTAAGAAAAAATTAATCCAACCTCCAAAGTAGGTTGGTTCCTTATCAACTTTAAAATGGTGTTGACTCAATTAAATATCAAATAGGGTTTTGAGATAAGGGTTAGAAATTTTTTAGGGTTAGAAATGTTATAAAGAAACAGTGGCTGAATAGGTTAACATCATATGCAACTATAGCAAAAGGCTTCCACAAGCTATTTCCAGTGTCCCTTCACTCAAATAAAAATCACCCAAATCAATGAAACCTTCACATATTAAGGCATAAATAGATAACTATTGTAGAAAGCAATTTCAACATCCAATATTGATAATCCAAATAGTAGAATAGACCAATAGTAAAATTTAATAGAAATAGACTTCCTAACAATATAGATCTAATCAAGAACATATTTCAACTACTCTCACAACTAGTAATACAAAAGCTGGAATGAACTAACCATTCAAGTATTAATAGAAATGCAGTTCAAGACTTTGAACCTCTTGCACAAGATAATGAAGATGACAAATTTGAGTTAGAATATCAGAGTAATTCTCCTTCCATTAGCTCACAAGAATATTTATAGTAGGGCAAGCAAATGCACTAGAGTTGATCCTAAAAAATGAGGGTTTGGCCTCTATTTATAGTTTGTAAATGAAATAATATCAAGGAGACATTACAAATATTGTACATTTATAGCTCAACAGAGACTTTGCTGGTATCATCTTACTAGTTGTGGAGCTTCGGGAAACCTGTTATGAGAAATCCGCCATGGCAGCATACCTCTGCAACTTGTTGGTTTGTTTGTGGCAGTTGGAGTTCTAATAGTTGGACATTGCATCTCATCCATAGATTATTCTTGGCAACTCATCTCTACTGCAAATATGCAACCGCATCAAGTTATTGTCCTTGGAAACCCTCAATGCTTCATCTTCATGCCCTCCAACTAACTATGCTTTGGTTCAACGAGAAAATAATTTTAAATATCTTGTCATTGTTAGCAAGGTCTCAACCATAGATATTCATCTTTGATGGCTATAATTAAAACCTCCTGAGACACTCTACAAATTGGCAAGGAAAATCCAGGTACCATTCCGCACTTTTAAGTTGCTGATGTCATCATTATAACCTTGAGCCTGTGGAATCGAATTTCGATGCAACATGAACTAAGAGATGAGCGGGATGGAATCTGCTCATTAACCTTCCTTTTCTATTCATTGGCTTAAAATATTCTAAAATCCACACCTTAAAGCATACTGATATCATCCTTGCTTTGTAAATATGCAGAATTAGGAATCCACACTTGGATAAGTGTAAATCATCTTTTGTCTCCATTCCACTCTGATCACAGTGTAAAACTTATTATCTCCAATACACACCCTAAGTAGTGTAAAATTGACTTTGTTGTCAATCTAAAACTAATATAGTGCATTCTACCTCTTCGTCATCAATCCACACCAAAATAGTCTTGGGAATCAGTGGATTTACCCTTACTAACACTTAGCCACTCAGATCATGCAAGAAATCACTCTTGATCTCCAATCCACACTTTCTTTTGTGTTGATGTCATTATTGCCAAAAATATTTATGAAATAGGGGCCCATCACCAATACATACCATTTTATGTTATAAACCTAGCAAAATCGCTCAAGGTAAAAATATGCTAAGTGTTGGGCGGATTAAGAAACGAATGTAGCGGATCCGCTCCAAAATATACTAAAAGTGTGTGGAATGGAACTTACATACCTTAGAATAAAATTTGCAATGCATTCTAAGGATGTGGTCATATTGGGTCTACAATACCTTTATGGTATAAATGTAAATAGGCAATATATTAGGGTTTGAGTCCATATTTTATATGAGTGATTTGTATTTTCCATTTATATAAGTGTCTATGTATAGGATATGCACAAGTGTCATGTAAGCAAGAGTGCAAGTATTTAATGAGAGAATGTGCACAAGTTTCATGTAAGTATGCAAATATGTAATATGAGAATGTGCACAAGTATCCTGTATTAAGAGTGCATGTAAGAGAGTAAGAGCCATGTAGAAGTGTGCAAGTGTCATAGAGTCAAGTGTGCATGTAAGTAGAGAGTTAAGAGTCTTGTATACAAGTGGCAAGATGAGAAGCCAAAGGATAAGAATATGAAAGGTTGGAACTTTCAGATATATAAAAAGTGAAATAGTTAAGTATTGAAGAGTCATCTTTCTATGTCTATATTATGGAGACAAAGCTCCATACAAAGCAAACGGGAAAACAATCTATAAATGATCATCATCACAAGCATTGCCAAAAAAAAAATTATATAGATTTTGAGAAATATTATTGTAAGTATGTTTCATGTTTGTATACGATTGATTTTGGCCATTTACATTCATATTTGATATTATAGTGAATGTTATTATATTTATATTAGCCAATATATATATTTGATTGCTCATATATTTAATTCTACTCTTGATTATTAATATTAAGACCTAAGATATTGTGGCTTAATTATATTGGGACCTGAGATAGTTTGGATTAAAATCCAATAGTGGTATTAGAGCTACTGCTTAACTCTATCCATTTTTTATAGTCACATTTCAAAGCCACCATCATATTTGGACTCTATCCACTTTAAAAGCAATGAAGACTAGGACTCTATTTTTTAAAGGTCTAATTGAGTTAATATTGAGGGGATAAATTAAAGTCACCCCAATTTGGATGCGAGGGTCTATCCACTTGGTTCAAGGAAAACCAGTGAAGATAAAGACTTAGTTAGAATAGAGTAAGGGCTAACTCAAAATAAAGTTGGACATGAGGGGACATTCAAAGTCACCTTGATAATAGTTAGATTCTCTAGAAAGGAGGAGAATGATATTGTTCTTAGGTTCGACTTGAGACATCAGAGATATAAGTCAAAGAGTATAGAAGTATCAAATATTTTAGAGAATAGAGAAGCATATAAGCTTCTAGGGAATAGAGGAGCATCAAATATTTTAATAGAGAAAAGAAACATCAAAGTTTGTAGAGAATGGATAGGAGAACTAGTATGAGCTTATTGAGAATAGAAAATATATAAGCAATATAAGATTCCATAGATAAGAGAAGAAGAAGAAAAATAGAGGAGGCAACATAAGATTTTAGAGATAAGGAAATATTGAAGAAGCAAAAAATTTGGTCAATCGGAAATACAAACCAGAAGGATCAGGTTGACTAGAAAATCTTCATAGCATTTTAGTCTTGGCTATGAGATCAAGTTTATAAAGCATAATTCTTCAATTTTTCAAAGAGCACCTACTTATAGCCAATAAGAGAGCTATTTCAATGTAGGAAATTAAAGTATACAAGTGCTATTGTACAAAGGATATATAAAATTTATATGAGATCTATTTCAATGTAAGAAGGTAAAGTATATGACTACTATCATACAAAGGATATCAGGAGTACTATTATTCAAAGGTGCCTAGAAATCTATAAGCACTAATAGGGCACTAACTAGAGAGCTCTAAGTACTATCAAATAAACATTATATAGAAAGCTATAAGCGCTAATAGAGCACTAACCAAAGAGTTATAAGCACTATCAAAGAGTGATATCTAGAAATCTATATGAGCACTAACCAGATAACTATAAGTGCTATCAAAGAGTATTATCCAAAAAGCTATATGAGGGCTAACCAAAGAGCTATAAGTGTTATCAAAGAGTGCTATCCAAAAATATATATGAGCATTGATAGAGTGTTATCATCTAGAGGAAATTAGAAAGTGCTATCAAAGTGCCATATTCAAGATAACCTAAGCACTATTAAAATGCTAACATCTAAGAAATGGGAGTGGCTTTAACCAGAGCACCTAATTTTTGTAGAGTATATTTAATCAAAGAACCTAAATGTTATAAAGTAGATTTATCCAAAGAACCTAAACACTATAGAGTGGCTCTAACCAGGGAATATAAACACTATAGAGTGTCTTTAACTAGGGCACTTGAGAACTATTCATAAAAAGAAATCTAAGTGTATTAACCATTATAAGGAACCTAAGTATACTATCTATTAGAAGAAACCTGAGCATGCTATCCAATAGAAGGAACCTAAGAGTCACAACAAGAGACATAGAACATCATTCTCCAAAATAAATTCAAGCAGCATATTTTAGATGAAAACCTAAGCATTGGAGTAGGTGGAATGATGCAAAGTAGAGCATCATATGCAATATAGTAGGTGGAATAATTTAGTGTTGAAGGAGGAGATAAATTAGCTGGAAATCCTAGAGGTAACATTCAAATGCTACAATTGAAAAGTATTAGTTAAGTAGTAGTGCATCTTGAGGAGAAAAGGTAAGTTAAATTACCTTACATATTTTTTATTATTAGAGGGAAAGTTAAGCTAAATTAAATTTGAATTTTTTAGAAGTTTGAGGTGGGAGTTATAAGGTTTTCTACTTTAATGATTTTTGCAATTTACTTTTGCAATACATTTATTTTTTAAAATTTTTATTTTTGAATTTGTTAAGCTTTTGGAGTTAAAATATTTTCTACTAAGAATTTAGAAAAAATTGAAGATTTTTTTTGGTAGATTGATAAGTGGGTTTTGAAAGATCTCCAAAACATTATTACAAAATGATCATCATTACAACCAGTTCAAAAGAACAACAAGAAAACTTGGGCTAACCTAGAGGGGTGCTCCCAGCTTCAAAAAGTAGACTAAACTATGGGGATATCCCGAAACACAAAATGAACCATTAAGGTTTAGACACAACAAAAATGAGAAGACAAAACATCAACCTTTGATGGTATTCACTTGGGCTTCATTGCTATCATATTCATTCTTGAATATTTTTTTAAGATGGCTATGGAGTTCATCCATGATTTTGGTAGCTTTATGGTAGAGCATCCAAGCTGCCTTAGCTACGTTTACTACCATGGAGAGATTTACTATGAAGCTGGTGGTGTGATCGAGGATGGAACTCTGGAGAACTTTGGTAATGCTTGACTTAGGTATGCTTCCATAATCAGGATTCTATTTAGGGGACACCTTTGGAGGGGTCCCCTGCATCTTCACCTTCTTGGAACAGGTGGATCCTTGGACCATTGTAGAGCTATCATCATGCTTATTCTTATGCATAGAGTTTTTGAGAGATCGATTCCTAAATTCATACCCAAAGTAGGGTGAATCTTGCTTCAATGAGCCAGGGACCTTCATCTTTGAGCTAGGGGAGATGTACTTAGGATAACCATCATCACTAGGCACCTCATTGATAGGGGTAACATGGTTGGATCTATCCTTGTGCGGATTAGGGGGGATTATGTTGCAGGCTATAACAAATTTTTTAGTATGTTTTTCAAGGGTATGTTTATACATAATGAGGTGTTGGCCCTGGTGGGTCGAGTAGGATGAATTCATTTTCCTCACACTATCAATAGATATTTCAATGGATATATAAAAGTAATTAGGAATTTTTAATAAAATTAATATCCCTAAGATGATTTTAAAATGTGAGGTGGAAACTAGGTAAAGGGATATTAATATTATCAATAGTTAGGTATTGCATGAAAGGGATCATCACATGGTTCTAGGGAGGAGGGAGAGAGGTTCTCATAATGCCACCATTATTCCAAACAAGGTTTTTATCTTTTTTAGTGAAGTTATCTATTTCCACCACTATAGAGTACCTATCTCACTTGATGATGCACCCATTGTTCGAAAGACTAGAAACTTAAACTAGTATGTAAACATCGATTTTGAACTCCAAAACCTAAATGATAACATTTCCCTAGTTTCATGTCTTGACTATGTCATTGGACACTTCTTCATAACTCTTGCTAAATGTTTTTAGAAAAATGATGAAACCGTGGGACCCAAGGATTTATTTTGACTATAGGATAAATTTTGAGGGACTCAAGATCAAGAAGGGCCATGGGTAAATTGTAGGATTTGGACCAAGGGCAAAGAGGCAAGAGTAGATAATAAATTAGGTCATTCTAGACTATGGATTTATAGGCTTGAGCTTCAAGCATACCAAATGTTCTAGACTAAGATAAATCTGGGAGTTTTTGCTAGCACTAATCAGTAAAAAGGTTTGGTTCATGTACCCTTCTATGAGAGATGATCCTCACATGGGAAAGGTACCAACATGGAAGGTTCAAGTTATCGCTAACATCAGTTGCATTGGGTAAAATGGTGTCTTGGAAATAATTGTGGTCATGGATGGTAGTCAAAGTGCTTCGACCATAGAATACATTGATGAATACAACGGGAGGGGCCTAGGTGTGGTTGCTAAACACATGTCTACCATAAGGGATGGGTGAAATATACATGGAAAAATGGGAGAGGGTAGGTGAAAAAAAAGGGTTATGATGGATGATAGGATGGATGATGTGGATGGGAGATTTAAAAGTATCAATGAGGTGGATTCAAATATTAAAGTGGGTAGCCACGTAGAAGGAAAAATGGTGACAAGGATCAAACATGATGACCCGAGTAAGACAAAAGGTCAACATTCTAGCTCTGATTGCAATTTGGTGGTAAGGACCAATCATTAGTAAGAGATTCCATGTTGGAATAGTGGTCAAGAATCCAAATAAAATGACCATAAGGAAGGCTTCAAAGAAATTATGACCAATCATAGATAGTGGCATCAATGAGGGGTTAGGGAAAGTCATTGTGCCAAATAGTGAGGTACTCCTTATTGGGCCCCAAATTGGCCAGAGAGTTAGTCGCTCAATTTACTTCCCTAAAGATATGCTGAATGATGGTATCAAGGTGTTGGTGGAGAAGTCTATTAGACTCTGAGATGATGTTGCTAACTCTCCACACTGGGGCTTTATCACTTTTAGTATAGTTTATCATGTTCAATGATTTTCCTTTGATGATTAGCCTACAATGGAGGCTAATCATAATGGAGAGGCCATGGAGGGCAACTCTATCTTCTACAACATGGTTAATTTGTGTGCCTAAGTTTTCCATGAAAGCAATGATGATTTTGTCATTGTGATATCTAACAACACCACCTCCTCCAAATATTTTGGGATTACCTTTGTAAAATCCATCAAAATTAAACTTTAGCCAACCTTCATGTGGAGAACTCCATTTAGCATTGGCTTTGTTGATAGCTTGAGTTAAAGGTTTGGAAATCTCCATGGATAGGTTAAGATATGCAATAATGGTGGTCTCAATACCAGGGTGAGGACCTTTTGAATAGGGGATGAGTTGAATATTTTTAGTGGCTAAATAGAGCACTTTATTTCCAATGGAGATGGGGTCCTTGGAATTGTTGGAGAAGGCTTTGTTATTATTCTCAAGCTACACCTACCAAAGGAAGTGATGGAGGTAAATAATCCACAAGGACTTGAGTTTGTTATTATGAAAGGGATTAGGCCATTGGATAAAGAAGTCCACAAGAGAGTTAGGATGGACCCACACAATATTGAAGGTGGTTAAGAGGAAGTTGAGGATCACTACTGAAAACTCACACTCAATGAAAAGATGATGGGTTGACTCCCACCTAGATAAACATAGGTAGCAATAATTTGGAATGATGACACCATGTTTGATGATATTTTCAATGGTTAAGATTTTATTTTGGGTAGCCAACCAGGAGAAAAATTCCACTTTAGGAATGAGGTTTTTGTGCCAAATGAGATTGACTAGGATCGAACATGTATGTATGTTGTCTTACAAAATGTAAGTAGACTTGACAGTAAAATTATTGCTATCATAATCCTTCCATATGGATTGGTTAGGTGATCCTAAAGTGGAAATGACATATGAGTTAAGTAGGGAGGATAGGGAGTTAGCTGCTAATGAGAGCTCTCTACTAATTTTAGAGGATGGGATGGATTTCCAAGAAGGTTGGTCCTAATAATATGTGATGAAGTTTGAAACTTTGCTACCAAATAGATGATTAGTAATAGATTTTAAACCAATGAGGTTGGGATCATAAAGAAGGGGATGATCACAGGCCCAAGGGTCTTTCTAGAAGTCAATAGACTGACCATCACCAAGCTGCCATCTAATAAATTTTTGGATAATGGGTTTGGTTTGGATAATCGAATTCTAGAGAGTAGAGCCAGGCTGAGGGATTCCTTCATCCATGAAACTATGGTGTTGAAGATATTTTCTTTTGAGTATGGATACCCACTCGATGTTAACATTGGTGAATATTTTCCAAGATTGCTTTGCTATAAGGGCCATATTCATCTTACTAATGCTCCTAAAACCTAGGCCTCCTTAAGATTTGGCAAAGAAAATTTTATCCCAAGCCACCAAAGGAAATATTCTTTTGTTGTCCAGACCCGAGCATAGGAATAATTTTTGAATTTATTCAATTTTAGTGCAGGCAACTACAGGGGATTTGAAAACAAATAAAAAATAGATAGGTATACTTTAGAGGTAATCCAAGACAATATTTTCTGTAGCAGCTTGACTAAGAAGGGCTCCCTTCCAACCAACAAGATTTTTATGGAGTCTTTCAAGAACATTATTCCACATGAAATCACTTGGGTTGCTTGTGAAATGGGGGAGGCCTAGGTAAGAAGAGGGAATATTATCTACAGTGCATTCAAGGACACAAGCTTTCTTAACTTTCCAAACTACAAGGGTGTTAATAAAATAAATTTTGCTTTTGATGTAGTTTACCTTTTGGCTTGCAACATCCTCATAGAGGTTAAGAATATATTTAATGGCTTTGGCTTCAACAATGGATGTAAGGGTAACCAATATGGCATAATAAATGATTTTTTTATGGATGATAGGTCTTAGGAAGGATGCAACTTTGATGCCTGAGATAGCTCCATATGCACAAGCAGATTTAAGGGATCTTCCCAAGGATTCAGTGAGGATGATGAACAAAAGGGTGGATAAGGGATCACCTTACCTTAGCCCTCTAACACTAAAAAAGTAGCCAATAGTAGATCCATTGATGATAACAGAGAACCATGCTAAAGTAGTGCAAGCTTTTATGAGGTCAACCCATTCATGGTGGAAACTAAATTTTAGAAGGACAACAAAAAGGAACTCCTAGGATACCCTATCAAAGGCTTTATTCATGTCAAGCTTGAAGAAGAACCTAGGTTTTTTGCTTCGAGGAACATAATGTAAAAGTTCATGGATGGTAATAACTCCATCTATAATGGTTCTACCTTGAACAATGTTGCCTTGATAGGGATAAATAATGAGAGAGAGAATATCTTTCATTCTATTGATCATGACTTTAGTTATAATTTTATAGAGCACATTGCAAAGACTTATAGGCTAGAAGTCAGAGATAGTTCTGCAAACAATACCTTTGGGAATAATGGCAAGGAAGCTTGAGTTCACATCCCTATGGATGGACTTTGAATTTTGGACATCCTGGATGGCTTCAATGACATATTTTCCAACAATATTCTAGTAGGTTTGGAAGAACTGATGAGAGAAACCATCAAGGCCTAGGGCTTTGTTAGGTTACATAGAGAAAAGGGCTTGTTTTATTTCATCATGAGAGAAGGTTCTAGTGAGTTAAACATTCATTTTAGGTGTTATGATATTGGGGATATGATGAAGCAAGGACTCATGGGACTGGGTAGAGTTAGGGGGTTGAAAACCAAGAAGGGATTCAAAGTGATTGATAGCTTCATAGTTGATCTCTTGAATGTTGGTGGTGATAGTACCATCACTTTTAACTAACTCCTTTATTTTTTTGGAGCTCCTATACCTAAGAGTTGACACGTGAAAGAATTTAGTGTTGGCATCTCCTTACTTGAGCCAAAGAGCTCTGGATTTTTGTCTCCAAAATATTTTTTCCTTTGCTAGAACATTATGATAGTCAACAAAAAGTCTCCTTTCCTCACTCCTTTTTTGGTTGTCGACCTATCCTTGCTAAATTTTATCTTCAATGATCTGCAATCTATCCTTGATGGCCTGTTTATTCTCGAATATGTTGCCAAAAACTTCTTTATTCCACACTTTGAGATTGTTTTTATAAGGCATATATTTTTGGTAACTTGGGAGATGGGTGGTCATAAAAGGTTTTGGCTCCACTATTTCATGATGTCCTAAGATCAGAATGCTGAGTCCACATTATTTTGAAT
The DNA here is from genome assembly GCA_028583015.1 of Wollemia nobilis. NCBI lineage: Eukaryota > Viridiplantae > Streptophyta > Pinopsida > Araucariales > Araucariaceae > Wollemia > Wollemia nobilis. The sequence goes on along the minus strand of JAQPPZ010000613.1, from coordinate 9,888 downwards.
CGAAAGGGAGTCTTGAATATTGATGTCTTGAGACCCTCAAAGACTAAGGGATTGTGGTCTGATCCTATTTTAGGAAGGGATTAGAGGGTGCCATCCCCAAGCAAGATAAAAACCTCCTTGGAGAGAAGGAACCTATAAAATCTTAGTTAAATGTGATGAAATCCAATCCTCCTATTGCTCCATGTATATTTGGTTTCCTTCAGTTGAATGTCAATCAATTCATTATTGTCAATAAATTCACTGAAATCTTCATAGCTTCTAAGGGAGATGATAGTTCCTACATTCTTATCATATGGATACAGTGGGGAATTGAAGTCTCCAACAAGGATCCAAGGATGATTTGAGAAAATTACCCTCATCTGACTGATAGTATTCCATAAGGTAATCCTAGCATGAGGGGTGTTGGGAGCATAAATGTTTGATAGGACCCAACTAGTGTTGGTATCTTTGCTAAAGAAGAGAACATTGGTGATTCTGTTAGAGGAAGAAACAAGTCTTTCCTCAACCTTGGAGGAGTCCCAAAGATATAAGAGTCATCCCAAAGTACCACGGGTTGGGCTCGCGATAAATTCATTGTTCTTCCATATAATTATAGCAACTTTCTCAATGTTGTTTTCTTCAAGTTTGGTTTCTTGCATGATAAGGATAGTAGGTTTAATTTCTTTCCTCATGGTAGTGGCCAATATTTGCATAGATGGACCATTGAGACCTCTCACATTCCATGAGAGGATTTTCATTTTGAAAGTTAAAGTTCTTTAAAAAATGAAGAGTTAGAAGATTAGAATTTGGTTTTTGAAATTTGAAATTTGATAATTTAAATATATTTAGGATTTGTAAATTAAATAAATTAGGGAGATTAAAGGATTGCTACTTCAAAGGTTTAGAAAAATATTTAAAATTAAAAAATTAAAATTTGTAAATTTATTGTTTGAGTGGTTATTCAAAGTTTTTTGAAATTGCAATTATTAATTTTGGAGATAAAAGGTTTTCAACTTCAAAGGAATCAAATCATTGAATTGCAAATTTTGTTTGTCATGGAAGAAATAATTAGAAATGCATTTAGTGAGTATAGTAAATAAATGGTGGACAAACTAAAGTCTTATTCCCAAAACTTGATAGATGATTTTGATGGAAAAAATCAAATATCAAATGGCTTAAAGGAGAAAATATATTTATTTCTCAAAGATGCAAAAGATGAAAATTTTACAACACTTATAAGTTATCTTCATGAAAAAATATTTATAACATGGTGGAATTCACAAAACACCATTATATTTTCTTCAGAAGAATGCTTAATGATGTATATGTCTTTACTTACTTTTGGAAAGTTTCAAGGAAAAATACAATAGAGGAAAGATGTCAATAGTGACTCATATGACTTGGTGAATCTTATGTTAGCTTCAATAGGAACTCATTGAAATCTAGAATGTATTACTGTGATGATTTACTAACTCATTATTTAGAAGTCACACCACCAGGTATAGCACAATTGAAGATGAAGAGAAAAAAAACAAAGAAGAATAATAGAGAAAAACATAAAAGGAAGGATAACAAAAGACATCAAACAAAATCCAAAGAAGGATTTTATATTAAAGACTCAAATAAAATATTTAAGGAAATTGATTAAAGACTAAATTCTTCAATAACCAAATAATGTAATGTTGGAAATATTGAGTACATTGGTTGTCATTGATGTCAAAGGCAGAATTGGTTCACAAGGCAAAAGTATATTGATGTCAAAAGTGAGATTTATCTTCAAGGCAAATACCATCAAAGGATTAATGTCAAAGGGTTGATGTCAAAAGTTCATAAGGTAGATATATTCCAAGAAGGATTTAATTAATTTAAATGTTTAAATTATTTAAATATTGAAATTATTTAAATTAAAGATTTAAATAATATAAATTTAAATATTTAAATATTTTAATTAAAAATATTATCAAAGGTTTATATTCTCAATCACCGACCATGCAAAGGCTTATATTAAAGTTTATGGGCCAAAGTCTAATATGCCAATGGTCATAAAACACAACACCGACCTTATGTTTTAAAGAGCCAAAACATATATAAAAGGGTGATTAATTTTTGCAAATGCTAAGGAGTGAATGCACGATGACATAATTGAATTTATCTGCTTGCTCGTTCAATCATCGGGGGCACAAAAGGAGAAGAGGACGATGCACATTTCAAGGTAGGTTCATGAATAAAAATAAGGGACAACAAAATAAATACTCATTTGAGCAGCGAGCCCAGACAGCAGGACCCCCTGTGCTAAGGTGTGACAGACAGAAGGTCTTGAGTTTGAGACACAACGAAGGTAGTGTGATAGAGTTTTTTTGTGAAGGTTTTCACATTGAAAATCATGCATAAGATGAAGTGCATGTGCCTTGAGTTCTATGTGGGTGGCTAGCCCATGCAGTGGCCTAGCTAAGTGCTAGGGCATGGGCCAACAAGGGGCACAGGTTCGAATCACGATGGCGATAGCAAAGTGGGCATATTTTTTTGAAATAAATATTTGCCAAAGTCTAAGGTATGCGCTTGCTTAGGGAGTCATAAGGCCATCATTTTGTTTTTAATTTTTGAATTAAAAAGGGGACAACGTGGAGTTTATAATTCATATTGTTAGTGCTATGTGTGGTGCATAAAATAAAGTAATGTTATAATATTCATGTTGGAAGTTTGAAGTGGATTGAAATATTTTATTTCAAGTAGGAGGTATAAGGTGTATATTGAAATTTCATGTGTGTAATTTATGCCTTGTTGTGTTGAATATTATTTTTCAAGAATAGGAGTAATAAGGTGTGATAGTGGCTTATGTTTTATTGTAATTCTTGCATAGTGAAAGGAAAATATGAAAGGTTTTGTTGAGTATTAATGCTTCATCCTTGAGAACAAAAGAAGAGTTATTGAACATCATTTTCAGATTTCATTGAGCACATATTTTTGAAGAAGAAATTTCATGTGGATGTTTTGAGAAATTATTTTGCTATCTAACCCTTGTAGTGGCACAAGGAGGATTAGTTGTTTGTGAGACAAGTTTTTGAGGGCACACTTTCAGCTAAGCAAGTTAAGAGGTATGTTGACATTATCCCTTTTCTAAGGTGTTTGGTTGAGCAAAATATTTTTGAAACATAAGGTGGAGAAATAAGGATTACATATGAGCATTATTGGAAATATTTGAGCTAGGGTTTGTGAAATAAATTATGCATCCTAGTTGAAAGAAATTGGAAACACTTGTGTTAGGGTCTGTGAAACAAATTGTGCATCCTAGTTGAAAGAAATTGGAAATACTTGTGTGTGAAATAAATTGTGCATCCTAATTGAAAGAAATTGGAAACACTTGTGTTAGGGTTTGTGAACAAATTGTGCTTCATTGTTTGAATGGATTTGTGAAGCTTTTGGGCATTGGTTTGAGTGATATTGAAAGTGAATGTGCAAGTGTTAGAAATCAGATTTGTGAAGCAAGTGTGTGCATCAAAAAGTCAGTTATTATGTACTATACTAGACCTACCTTTAAAATGTAATAAATGTGAGACATGTGAAAGCTTCAAACTTAATGAATATGTAGAACATATTGAGCAATTTTCAAATGCATATCATTCTCTATATGTTCAAGAGGTTAAACAAATTCTGGGTAGAATATGTCTAAACTGCTTCAAGTTAAAGAAATCACATTGAAGATTAGATAAAACACCTAGTGACACTATTATGCAAAATATGAAAATAGATGAACATTGTTTTGTATGCAAGTTTTGGAGAGTTGAGAACAAGTTTTGATGAGAAGATTTGAGTATGTGTTTTGAGCAGATCTGAGTATGTGTTTTGAGCAGATTTGAGTATATGCTTTGAGCAGTTTTTGAGTATGTGTTTTGAGCATTTTCTAAGCATGTGTTTTGAGTAAGTATTTTGAGAAGGCTTGAGGTAGATTTGAGCAAGTCTTGTGAGAAGACTTGAGACAGACTAGAGAGAAGGTTTGAGGTAAATTTTTTCTAATATTGTAATGAGGTTTGGTGTAGATTTGGGTAAATATAGAGAGCAGGTTTGAGGTAGATTTGTGTTAACCTTGTAATGAGGTTTGGTGTAAATTTGGGCAGAGATAGAGAGAATGTTTGAGGCAGATTTGTGCTAGCCTTGTAGTAAGGTTTGGTATGAATTTGAGGTAAATTTTATGAGTAAATTTGGAGCAGATTTGTGCTAGCCTTGTGACAATATTTGGTGTAGTTTTGAGATAGATCTGAGAGCATATGTGTTGCTAATTTGAGCAAGCTTTGTGTTAAGTCTTGAGGCATATTGGAGCAGAGTTGAGCAATGTTGTGAGCAAGCTTTGGAGCTAGCCAAAGTAGTAGGGATAGAGGTCTCCTGTGGATAGAGGTCCACTAGCCAAAGTAGTGGGGACAAAGGTCTCTTATGGATAGAGGTCCACTAGCTAGAGTAGTGGGGATAGAGGTCTCCTATGGATAGAGGTCCACTAGCTAGAGCAGTGGGGATAGAGGTCTCCTATGGATAGAGATCCACTAGCTAGAGTAGTGGGGATAGAGGTCTCCTATGGATAGAGTTCCACTAGCTAGAGTAGTGGGGATAGAGGTCTCCTGTGGATAGAGGTCCACAAACCAGAGAGGGGATAGAGTTCTCCTATGGATAGAGATCCACAAACTTGAGCATAGGGGATTGAGATCTCCTTTGGACAGAGGTCCATAAACATTGTAATAGGGAATTGGTTTCCAAGAGATTTGTTGGGAAAATTTAGAAGAAATATTTTTTTCATGGATGTAATCCACATTTGGTGAACCATGTTAAATTTGTGTCTCTAATGTGTGTGGTGATTTATGCATTGCTTTATTACTGCTATTGATGATATTGGTTGATACTGCTTTGGAAAGATATTGCAATTGATAACATTGGATAATATTATTTGAGAAAGAAAAGTAAAATTTGGTCTTATACTATTCACCCCCTATCTCAGTATAAGCTAGTGTTCTTCAATTGGTATTAGAGTGGGTTCCTTCAAAAAGTTTAACAGCTTGAAGAAAGATCTTACAGGAACACATATGACTTCTCAAAATGGAATTTCAACAAATAAGGCTCCAATGTTTGATAGGAACAATTATGCCATCTGGAGTATGAGAATAAAAACTTATTTGATGGCATAAGGATATGAAATATGGCAATATTTTGAGGATGGATTCACACCTACAACTACTCCTCCCACAGAAAAGGATGGTAAGCAACTATCTATAAATAATGTCAAGGCTATGAATGGAATCTTAAGTGGTTTATGTGAATTAGAATTTGTAAAAGTTATGCAATGCAAATCAGCAAAAGAGATATGGGACAAATTGAAGCAGACATATGAAGATAATAGCAAGGTTAAGTTGGCAAAAATTCAAACTCACAGGAGGAGGTTTGAGGAATTGAAGATGAAGGATGAGGAAGATATTGCTATGTACTTACTTCGTGTTGATGAAATCCTTAATAATATGTGAGGACTTGGATAAAAAATTGAGGACTCTAGTGTTGCTCATAAAGTATTAAGGTCACTCCCCATGAGATATGATGCAAAGTTTTCAAAAATAGAAAAGATGAAGGATCTTGATCAGTTGAAAATGAATGAGTTACATGGAATCCTCACATATTATGAAATGAGGACAAAAAATATCAAAATTCCAAGAGAGAGGCAACATTCAAAGTTTCAAAGAAGAGAGAAGACAAGAAATCAGAATCAAGTAATGAATTAAGTAGTGATGAAGAAGCAAACTTTGTGAGAAAGAATAAAAAGGGCTCAAGAAAGCACAAAGATATGAAGACTGTGAAATGTTTCAATTATGGAGACTTTGGTCACTATGCATATAATTGTCCACAAATTGGAAGTAGAAGCAGTAAATATAAACAAGATTATAAAAAAAGGAAGAAATAAAATATAGGTATGAAAAGAAAAACAAGTATGGTCAAGGCAAGCATGAAAAGAAGAATTATCAAAGGCATAAGAAGAGTTTCTATGTGGAAGAAGCAAGCAATGCTTCAAGTGATAGTGATGAGAGTTGAAATTATTATTGCTCTTAGAGAGTTGAAAGGGGTTAGAAAACAGAATTCAAGACTGAAGGCTCAAGTTCAAGAACATGAGGAAATAAAATAAAATCTTCTACAAAACCTCAAAAAATGAAAAGCTAAGGCAAGGATATTTAAAGAAGTCATGGTTGAAAAGTTGGAGGTAAAAGGGTTAGAATGTGAAATATTAGAACATGAAGTGGTTTCTCTAAATATGGAAGTAAAATATTCTAAGGATAAGCTGCACAGGTTTGGTAAAAGCTTGGAAGCTTTGGATAACATTATCAATGCACACAAATCTTCATTTATCATAACAGGATTAGGTTTTGAAAGAGGTCAAGAGGTACAAAAAGGGGAGTTAAGCTACAAAGGAAAGGGAGATATTGTAGATTAACTTGAGACATATGATGATGAGTTAGGAAGTGGAAGCATCAAAGAGGAAGAAAATAATGTACAATCAGATAACAAGGATCATCAAAGGAAAGGCAAATAAAGGACCAAAAGACCATATTTTCCAAGGCAATATGAATATTTCTTCCAAGGTTATTGTTTCTCATGTAATCATTTTGGTCAAAAAGAAGTGCATTGCAGGGTTCATGAGAATATGGATTATGGCTTCACCAAAAGAAACTTCAATTCATTTAAATATGATTATTACTTCCAAGGTTATTGTTTCTCATGTAATCATTTTGGTCACAAAGATACACAATGTAGGACTCATGGAAAGAATGATTCTGACTTCACCAAGGGGAGTTTCAAGTCATTTAAACCTTCCAATAATTACAACATTAGGTGTTACAATTGCATTAATTTTGGGAATAAGGCAAGGTGGTGTAGAACAGAGTTTCTAGAACTTCCAAGAACAAGCAAGGATGGAGATGATCAAAAGGTTCAAAGAGGTACAACTTTAAAAGTTTAGAATAAGGTTGAGAAAGGAGAAGAGCATTGTATGTTGGGAGTAGATTTACTCCCACCCCAAAAATGATCACCTAAAGGAGAGGAGGTGGTGAGGAGGTTGAACTAAGAGTATTATTTTTAGCCCCAAAGGAGTCCCTTTGCCATTGATGTCAAAGAGGAAGAGTTTCAATAAGGGGTGGAGAATTCAGTAAGGGGGAGCAAATTTGGAATTCAGTGGTTGGAAAAGAAATTTTAGAAAGGGTTTCCATCAATGACAAAGGGAGATATTGTTGGAAATATTGAGTCCATTGGTTGTCATTGATGTCAAAGGTAGAATTATCTCACAAGGCAAAAGTATATTGATGTCAAAAGTGAGATTTATATTCAAGGAAAATACCATCAAAGTATTAATGTCAAAGGGTTGATGTCAAAAGTTCATAAGGTAGATATATTCCAAGAAGGATTTAAGATATATTCCAAGAAAGATTTAATTAATTTAGATGTTTAAATTATTTAAATATTTAAATTATTTAAATTTTAACTTAAATATTTTAATTTAAAATAATATCAAAGGTTTATATTCTCAAGCACCGACCATACAAAGGCTTATATTAAAGTTTATGGGACAAAGTATAATATGCCAATGGTCATAAAATGCAACACCGAAATTATGTTTCAAAGAGCCAAAACATATATATAAGGGTGATTAATTTTTGCAAATTCTAGGAGTGAATGCACAATGACATAATTGAACTTATCCACTCAATCGTTCGATCGTCATGGGCACATAAGGAGAAGAGGATGGTGCACATTTAAAGGCAGGTTTGTGAATAAAAATAAGGGACAATGAAATAAACACTCATACAAGCAGCTAGCCTAGACGGAAGGACCCCCTGCGCTAAGTTGTGGTAGATAGAAGGTTTCAAGTTTGAGATACAATGAAGGTAGTGTGATAGAGTTTTTGTTCATGAAGGTTCTCGCATTTGAAATCATGCATAAGATAGAGTGCATGTGCCTTGAGTTTTGTGTGGGTGGCTAGCCCATGTGGTGGCCTAGCTAAGTGCTAGGGCACAAGCCAGCAAGGGATGCAAGTTCGAATCATGGTGGCGATAGCAAAGTGGGCACAATTTTTTGAAATAAATATTTGCCAAAGTCTAAGGTATGCAACTTCTTAGGGAGTCATAAGGCCATCATTTTGTTTATAATTTTTGAATTAAAAATTGGGACAACATGGAGTTTATAATTTAGATTGTTAGTGCTATGTGTGGTGCATAAAATAAAGTAATGTTATAATATTCATGTTGGAATTTTTAAGTGGATCGAAATATTTTATTTCAAGTAGGAGGTATATGGCAATTTCATGTGTGTAATTTGTGCCTTGTTGTGTTGAATATTATTTTGGAGAATAGGAGTAATAAGATGTGATAGTGGCTTACATTTTATTGTAATTCTTGCATAGTTAAAGGAAAATATTAAAGGTTTTGTTGAGTATTAATGCTTCATCCTTGAGAACAAAAGAAGATTTATTGAATATAATTTTCAGATTTCATTGAGCACATATTTTTGAAGAAGAAAGTTCATGTGGATGTTTTGAGAAAGTATTTTTCTATATAACCCTTGTAGTGGCACAAGGAGGATTAGTTGTTTGTGAGATAGGGTTTTGAGGGCACACTTTCATCTAAGAGGTATGTTGACATTATCCCTTCTCCAATGTGTTTGGTTGAGCAAAATATTTTTGAAACATAATGTGGAGAAATGAGGATTACATATGAGCATTGTTAGAAATATTTGAGATAGGGTTTGTGAAACAAATTATGCATCCTAGTTGAAAGAAATTGGAAACACTTGTGTTAGGTTTTGTGAAACAAATTGTGCATCCTAGTTGAAATAAATTGGAAACACTTATGGTGTGAAATAAATTGGAAACACTTATGGTGTGAAATAAATTGTGCATCCTAATTGAAAGAAATTGGAAACACTTGTGTTAGGGTTTGTGAACAAATTGTCCTTTATTGTTTGAATGGATTTGTGAAGCTTTTGGGCATTGGTTTTAGTGATATTGAAAGTGAATGTGCAAGTGTTAGAAATCAGATTTGTGCAGAAAGTGTATGCATTAGAAAGTCAGTTATCATGTGCTAGACTAGACATACATTTAAAATGTAATAAATGTGAGACATGTGAAAGCAATAGACTTAATGAATGTGTAGAACATATTGAGCAATTGTTAAATGCATATCATTCTCTATATGTTCAAGAGGTTAAATGAATTCTGGGTAGAATATGTCTAAATTACTTCAAGTTAAAGAAATCACATTAAATATTAGATAAAACACCTGGTGACACTATTATGCAAAATATGGAAATAGATTAACATTATTTTGTATGCAAGTTTTGGAGAGTTGAGAACAAGTTTTTATGAGCAGATTTGAGTATGTGTTTTGAACAGATTTGAGTATTTTTTTTGAGAAGATTTGAGCATATGCTTTGAGCAATTTTTGAGTATGTGTTTTGAGCAGTTTTTGAGCATGTGTTTTGAGCAAGTCTTTTGAGAAGGCTTGAGGCATATTTGATCAAGTCTTGTGAGATGGTGTAAACTCAGCTACAAGAGACCAACAAAATGGACTCCAATCACATAACACAAATGTGATATAATGGAAGAAACCTGCAAATCAATATTCTTCTCATTCCTGAGTTTACACACCTTCTCCAAAATATTACAATCCATCATATAGCAACCAAAAACCAAAGAAACACTAAATAAACCCTAAAAATATTTTTTTTTTCTAAAAACTGCTAAAAATAAAAATGAGTTGGATTGCACCCAAATTCGGTGTACACATCCCTCTACACATCCCTCTTATAATAAATAACCTTACTTTAAAATATTAGGTCTCAAATTAAGGTATAACAAAATATAATAAACTTCTAACATTTAAAAACCCAAAA